>OY728167.1:390735538-396440538 GCA_963277665.1 Viscum album | reverse complement strand
TATTCACTCATTATATTTATCTTATACTACTGTAATTTATTATTACTACTTCTGATATTGTCTACTGTTTCCTTATTATTATACCTCTATTCTATTGTGATTACAAGGTTATAGTCTCCCCACCGTACCACCATTAGACCCTTGCTACTAGTCCGCAACCTCTTCCATACATGGATGTGTGTTTGAGGCCATGTGGAGATAGTTACAATTACCAATTCAATATTCAGTCTAACCAAGATGTTATATTTAATGTTTTAAAGGTTTTAGGGGTGTTTAAGGTTTTTAGGTTTTTACAGTTTTTTAGGGTTTTAGCATTTTTTTGGTTTTTTGGGGTTTTACATTTTTTTTGGGTTTTAAGGTTTTCTTAGGGGTTTTTTGAATTTTTATTTTTTATATGTTTTTAGTGGATTTTACAGTTTTTAGGGATTTTATGTTTTTTATGGGTTTCAAGGATTTTGAGGTTTCTTTGGGGTGTTTACATTTTTAGGGTTTTTATGGTTTTAGGGGTTTTTTTAGTTTTTAGGGTTTTTAAGGATTTTTAGAGTTTTTTAACATCTTTATGGGTGTAATGGGTTTTTAAAGTTTTTAGTGGTATTTAGGGTTTTTATGTGTTTTTATGGTTTTTATGGTTTTTAGGTGTTTTTATGGTTTTTAGTCAATTTTAGGGGTTTTAGGGACTTTTAGGGACTTTAGATTTTATTAGGTTTTTAGGGTGTTTTAAGCGTTTTTATATTTTTAAGCATTTACTAAGGTTTTTA
Source organism: Viscum album (assembly GCA_963277665.1). Lineage (NCBI taxonomy): Eukaryota > Viridiplantae > Streptophyta > Magnoliopsida > Santalales > Viscaceae > Viscum > Viscum album. Next base: position 396,439,780 of record OY728167.1, on the reverse strand, counting down.
GGGTTTTAGGGTTCTTTTTAACTTTTTAGAAATTATTATGGGATTTTTAGGTTTTTTAATGTTTTTTAGTATTTTTAAGGATTGTGAGAGTTTTAGGTGTTTTTGGGTGTTTAGTGTTTTTTGTATTTTTATCAATTTTTAGGTTTTTAGGGGTTTGTAGGGTTTTAGGGTTTTAAGGTTTTCTTAGGGGGTTTCAGGGTTTTTAGTGTCTTTTATATCTTTGGTGATTTTTAGGGGCTTCTTAATATTTTTATGGGGTTTTAGGGTTTTTTGGTAATTTATGGGTTTTAAGGTTTTTTAGGGTTTTATGGTTTTATGGTTTTTTGGGGGTTTATGGGGGGGTTTTTAAGGTTTTTATGTTTTTTAGAGTTTTCTAACATTTTTCGGGGTTTAAAGTGATTTTAGAATGTTTAGTGGTTTTAGGTTTTTTGTGGGGTTTTTAAGGTTAAGGTGTTTTTATTGTTTTTAGATTTTTTTGGGTTTCTTAGGGGTTTTAAGTGTTTTTAGGTTTTTAAGGTTTTCTTAGGGGTTTTTAGGGGTTTTAGGGTTTTTTACATTTTTAGGGCTTTTAGGGATTTTTTAGATTTTTATGGTGTTTCAGGGTTTTTAGGGATTTTAAAGGTTTTTAGATTTTTTAGGGTTGTAGGGTTTTTAGGGTTACTAGAATTTTTATATTTTTAGTGATTTGAAGTGTTTGTAGGATATTAAGGTTTTCTTAGGGGTTTTCAGGGGTTTTGGGGATTTTATATTTTAGGGATTTTTATGGATTTTTATGATTTTTATGTTTTTAGGGTTTTTAGCATTTTTAGGGGTTTTTAGGGTTTTAAGGGTTTTTAGTGTTTTTAGGACTTTTATGGTTTATTTTGTGTTTTAGGGTATTTTTTGAGTTTATTAGGGGTTTTAAGGGTTTTTTGTGTTTTTTATCATTTTTAGGCATTTAAAGGATTATTAGAGTATTTATTTAGCTTTAGAGTTTTATAGGTTTTTGGGGTTTTTAAGGTTTTTAGGGATGTTATGATTTTTAGGGACTTTAAGGGTTTTATGGTTTTTAGAGTTTTTAGGTTTTTTGGGGTTTTGAGTGTTTTTAGGTTTTTTATGTTTTCTTAGTGTTTTTCATGTTTTTAGGGGTTTTCATGTTTTTATGGAATCTTAAGGATTTTAAGGATTTTTATGGTTTTTAAGGTTTTTAGGGATTTAAGGGATTTTGAGGGTTTTAAGAGTTTTTAAGTGTGTCTATGGTTTTTTGGGGGCTTTAGGGTTTCTATTGAATTTTTAGGGTTTTATGATTTTTTTATCATTTTTAGGTGTTTAAAGAATTTTTAGTGTTTTTAGTGTTTTTATGGGGTTGTAGGAGTTTTTATGGCTTTTAGTGGTTTTATGGTTTTTATAGGTTTTTAGGGTTTTTACCATTTTTTAGGTTTTAGGGGTTTAATGTGTTTTTAGGTTTTTTTGGGCTTCCATAGGTATTTTTGGGTTTTAGGTTTTTTGATGTTTTAAGGATATTTAGGTATTTTTTTTGTTTTTTAAGGTTTTTAGGGAATTTTATCATATTTAGGGTTTTTAGGGTTTTTACCATTTTAGGTTTCTTAAGGGTTATAAGTTTTTTTAGGGTTTTATGGTTTTCTTAGTGTTTTTCAGGGTTTTAGGGCATTTTTTTATCCTTTTAGGTCTTTTAGGGATTTGTACGATTTTTATGGTTTTTACGGATTTTGGGGGTTGTTACGGTTTTTAGGGGTTTTAGGGTTTTATGGTTTTTATGGGTTTTTGGGTTTTTTATGGTTTTTGAGTTTTATAGGGGTTTTAAGGTTTCTTTATGAGATTTTAATGTTTTTAGGGGTTTAAATTGTTTTTAGAGTTTTTAGTGGGTTTTTGTGTTTTTATGAGATTTTAGTGTTTTTATGGTATTTAGCAATTTATATGGTTTTTAAGTTTTTTTTTTCAATTTTTTCAATTTTTTTTTATGGGTTTTATGTTTTTTTAGTTTTTGAAGGTTTTCATAGGGGTTTTCAAGGTTTTTAGAGTTTTTTTACGTTTTTATGTTTTTTAGTGAATTTTTAGGATTTTTATGATTTTTAGGGTTTTTTCAGAGTTTTAGGGGGTTTTAGAATATTTATGGGTGTTATGGTATTTTTAGGTTTTTAAGATTTTTTGTAGTTTTTTAGGGTATCATTTTTTTATATTTTTTTATCATTCATAAGGATTTAAAGGTTCTTCATAGTGTTTAGTGTGTTTTTAGGGTTTTTATGGGGTTTCGTGGATTTATGGGTTTTAGGGGTTTTATAGTTTTTAGGATTTTCAAGGTTTTTAGGGTTTTTAATTGTTTTATCGTTTTTTTATGTTTTTAGGTGTTTTAATTGTTTTAGGGTTGTAAGGTTTTCTAAGAGGGTTTTAGGGTTTTTAGGATTTTTTATATTTTTAGGTATTTTTAGGATTTTTTAAGGATTTTATTTGTTTTCATGGTTTTTAGGGATTTTGTAGGGTTTTAGGGTATTTTAGGGTTTTTTGGCTTTTATGGGTTTTTAGCATTTTTTATAATTTTTAGGGATTTTAAGTGTTTTTTGGTTATTATGTTTTTCTTATGGGTTTTCTGGATTTTTAGGGTCTTTAAAATTTTTAGGGTTTTTAGTGATTTTCTAGGATTTTAATGGGGTTTTATGGTTTTTAGGGATTTTTAGGGGATTGAGGGGGTTTTAGGGGTTTTAGGGTTTTTGAGGTTTTTTTTGTTTTTTAAATTTTCTAGGGGTTTATCGGGTATTTAGAGTTATTAGTGTTTTTAGTGGTTTTATTAGTTTTTGAATTTTAAATGTTTTTAGAGTTTTTATGATTTTTAGGTTGGGGGGGGTTAGATTTTTTTGTGGTTTTAGGGGTTTTATGTGTTTTTATAGTTTTTGGATTTTGTTAATATTTTAGTGGTTTAAACGGTTTTTATATTTTGAGTGGGTTTTTATTGTTTTTATGGGTTTCATAATGTTTTTAGGGGTTTATGTTTTTTTAGGGTTTTTAGGGTTTTAAGTGGTTTTTAATGTTTTTAGCATTTTTAGGTTTTTAGGGGATTTATGTGTTTTTATGTTTTTAAGGTTTTCTTATGGGTTTTCAGGTTTTTTAGGGTTTTGATTTTTTTGGATTTTAGGATTTTTTTGGAATTTCATGTTTTTAAGGGGTTTTAGGGATTTGAGGGTTTTTAGGGTTTTAAGGTTTTCATGTTTTTTTTTTCAGTTTATTAGGATTTTTTTTAGTTTTTATGGGTTTAATGGTTTTTAGAGTTATTTTTAAAAAGATTAGGCTTTAAAGGGTTTTTAGAATTTTATTGGGTTTTTTGGGGGTTTTGGGTTTTTAGGTTTTTTAGGGGTTTTTATGGTTTTTTGGTATTTTTCTGTTTTTAGAGTCTTTTAGGGTTCTTATATTTTTTGGTTTTAGGGGTTTTTAGTTTTTTCAGGTTATTATGGTTTTCTTAGGGGTTTTTAGGGCTTTTAGTATTTTTTACATTTTAGGGATTTTTTTAAAATAGGATTTTTATAGTTTTTATATTTTTTAGGGATTTTGATGGTTTTTAGAGTTTTTAGGGTTTTTATGGGTTTTAAGTGTTTAGGTTTTTTAGGGTTTTATATATTTTTATGTTTTTAAGGTTTTTTAGGGGGTTTCAGGGTTTTTACGTTTTTAAGAATTTTGGGGGGCATTTTTAGGGTTTTTATGATTTTTTATGGTTTAAGAGGTTTTTACAGTTTTTTCGGTCTTTAGGGATTTTATGGTTTTTGGGGATTTTAGGATTTTTTTTTGTGTTTTAAGTATTTTTAAGGATTTTTAGAGTTTTTTAACAATTTTAGGGGTTTGAATTGTTTTTAGAGTTTTTTTTTTATTTTTTAGGGGTTTTAGGATAGGTTTTTAGGGTTAGGTTTTTAGGGGTTTTATGGGTTTTATGAGTTTTATATTTTAGGGTTTTTAGTGTTTTTAGAATTTTTATGTTTTTTGGGGTTTTATGTGTTTCTTGGATTTAAAGGTTCTTTCAGGGTTTTTAGGGTTTCAACCAGTTTTTACATATTTAATGATTTTTATGGATTTTATGGTCTATTAGGGGTTTTAAGGAATTTGGGGATTTTAGGGGTGTTTAGGTTTTTATATCATTTTTAGGTTTTTAGGGGATTAAATTGTTTTTAGGTTTTTAAGGTTTTCTTAGGGATTTTAGGATTATTTTGGGTTTTTGGTTTTTTTTATGTTTTTAGATATTTTTTGTGTTTTTAGGATTTTTATGTTTTTTAGTGTTTTTAGAGTTTTATATTATTGAGGTTATTTTAGAGTTTTTGGTTTTTTATTGTTTTTTTAGGGTTTTCATGTTTTATTTGAGTTTTGAGGGTATTTAAAATATATAGAAACTGTTAAATTTTTAGGTATTTAATGTATTTTTAGAGTTTTTAGCGTGTTTTAGGGTTGTTATTGGTTTTTACGGGTTGTTATTGGTTTTTAGAGGACTAAATATATTTTTGGGGTTTTTAAAATTTTTACGGTTTTTATAGTTTTTAGGTGTTTTAGGTTTTTTATGATTTTCTTATGGGTTTTAGGGTTTTTTATGTTTTTATGGATTTTTTTATTTTTTTAGGATTTTTATGGTTTTTTTGGATTTTAGGTATTTTGAGGGTTTTTTGGGTTTTAGGGATTTTAGGGTTTTTATTGTTTTTTAGGTGTTTTAAAATACTTAAGGTTTTTTTAGGGGGTTTCAAGGTTTTATGGGTTTTTTTGTTTTTATATATTTTTAGGTTTTTTTAGTTTTCTTATGATTTTTAGATTTTTTAGAGGTTTTTAGGCCTTTTTTAGGATTTTTAGAGTTTTACGTTTTTTTCAGGTTTTTAGAGTTTTTGGAGTTTTTTTAGGTTTTTATGGTTTTGTATATTTTTTTTTTCATTTTTTCAGGTTTTAAATTGTTTTTACTGTTTTTTGTGGTCTTTTGGGATTTTTTTGTGTTTTTAGTGTTTTTTAATTATTTTAGGAGTTTTTATATTTTTTAGGTTTTAATGTTTCTTATATATTTTAGAGGTTTTAAGATTTTTTAGTTTTTTAAGGTTTCCGTAAGGTTTTAAGGGTTTTCATTGTTTTTACATTTTTATATATTTTTTGGGATTTTTTAGATTGTTTGATATTATTTAGAATTTTGAGGATTTTTATTATTTCTAGGGGTTTAGGATTTTTATGGTTTTTTGGGTTTTAGGGTTTTTTAGTTTTTTAGGGTTTTAATGTTTTTATATGTTTTCTAAAAGTTTTGTGGTTTAAAGGTTTTTTAGAATTTTTAGTGGGTTTTATGGTTTTTATGGCTTAGAGTTTTTATGGTTTTAGGTGTTTTATGATTTTTATTGGTTTTTAGGGCTTTTATGGTTTTTATCATTTTTTAGTTTTTTTAGGGTTTTAAGTGTTTTTTGGTATTTAAGGTATTATTTTGGTTTTTATGGGTTTTTTTGATTATTTTAACTTTTTAGAGATTCTAGGTCTTATTTAACATTATTATTTGTTTTTAGGGTTTTTAGGGATTTTTAGGGATTCTAGCGTTCTTAGGGTTTTTAGGGTTTTAGAGTTTTTTAGGATTTTTGTGGTTTTTAATAATATTTAGGTTTTTAAGATTTTCTTAGGGGTTTTATAGTTTTTTTTTTATTTTTTTGGGATTTTTCAGGGTTTTTACGACTTTTATGGGTTTTTAGGGTTTTTAGGGTTTTTGAGGGTTTTCAGGGTTGTTTAGGATTTTAATTGGTTTTTCAGTTCTTTTGGGGTTTTTTTGAGTTTTTTGTGTTTTTATGTTTTTTTAGATGTTTTAAAATTTTTTAGGGTTTTAAGATTTTTATTGGGTTTTATGGTTTTTTAGGGTTTTAAGGGTTTTTTTGGGGGTTTTAAGGTTATTAGGGTTTTATGGTTTTTTAAGGGTTTTATGTTTTTTTTATGTTTTTAAGTTTTTATTGGGGGTTTTTAGGGTTGTTATTTTTTAGGAATTTTAGGATATTTTTAGTAATTTTATGGGTTTTTAGGGTTTTTTGGGATTTTGAGGGTTTTTATGGTTTTTTAGGGTTTTTACCATTTTATTTTTATTTTTTTGAGGTTATAATTTTTTTATCTTTTTAAGAATTTATAAGGGTTTTTAGGGTTTTATGGGGTTTTACATTTTTTTGAATTTTAAGGGTTTTTTTGAATTTTTATAGTTTTTAGGGTGTTTAGGGTTTTAAGGGAATTTAGGTGTTTTATGGTTTTTAGGGTTTTTATGTTTTTTTTTATTTTTACAATTTTCTGAGTTTTTAGGTTTTTAAAGGTTTTTTAGAGTTTTTTAAACTTTCTTAGTGTTTTAAAGGGTTTTTAGATTTTTTTGGTTTTTAGGGTTTTTATGGGTCTTTAGGGGTTTTAAGGTTTTTACGATTTTATGGTTTTTCAGGTTTTAGTGTTTTAGGGTTTTAGGGTTTTTATGTTTTTTTTTCATTTTTAGGTTTTCTATTGGTTTTATATATTTTTATGTTTTTAAGGTTTTCATAGGGGTTTTAGTTTTTTTTTAATTTTTAGGTATTTTAGTTATTTATTAAGATTTTTTTGGGTTTTTCGGTTTTTTTGGGATTTTGACGGTTTTTTTGGGTTTTTAGGTTTTTTATGCTTTTTTGAGTTTTTTATGTTTTTTAACGTTTTTAGAGTTTTTACATTTATAAGGGGTTTATAGGTTTTATATTTTTTTTTTATTTTTTGGTTTTTTATGGGTTTTTAATATTTTATGGGATTTTAATGATTTTTTGTGGTTTAGGGTTTTTAGGGTCATTTAGGTTTTTTTAGAATTTTCTAGTTTTTTAGTGGTTTAATGTATATGAAGGTTTTTATGGTTTTCTTAGGGGTTTTCAGGGTTTTTAGGGTTTTAACCTTTTTAGGATTTTTAGGACTTTGAAGGATTTTTTTGGTTTTTATGGATTTGGAGGGTTTTAAGGATTTGGAGGGTTTTAAATGGGTTTAGAGTTTTAGGCATTATTTAGGGATTTTAGTGGTACAAAATATTTTTATTTTTTTAAGGTTTTCTATAGGTTTTTTAGGGTTTTGGGGTTTTAATGATTTTTGGAATTTTTTGTGCCTTTTATAATTTTTATATTTTTTAGGGTTTTTAGGGATTTTGACGGTTTTAGGGGTTTTATGGTTTTAATGGTTTTTTGGGGTTTTTATGGTTTTTTGAGTTTTTAGGGTTTTAACGGTTTTTTGAAGGTTTTTAAAAATTTTACTGGCTTAAAGGGGTTTTAGAGTTTTTCATTGTTTTTAATGGATTTTATGTGGTTTTAGGGGTTTTAAGGTTTTTAGGTAGTTTTTGGGTTTTTAGGGGTTTTAGGGTTGTTAAGTGATTCTTAGTTTTTATGGGATTTAAGTGCTTTTAGGTCTTTAAGGTTTTCTTAGGGGTATTTAGGGTTTTAGGGTTTTTTATGTTTTTAGGGATTTTAGGGAATTTTTATGATTTTTATGGGTTTTAAGGTTTTTAGTGATTTTGAGGATTTTTTTGGGTTTTTAAAGGTTTGTAGGGGTTTGGAGGTATCCTAGAATTATTTAATATTTTTAAATGTTTAAAGGGTTTTTAGAGTTTTTAGTGGGTTTTTTGGGGTTTTAGGGTTCTAAGGTTTTTATATTTTTAGGTGTTTTTAGGGGTTTTTATGGTTTTTAGCATTTTTTAGGTTTTTAGGATTTTTAAATGTTTTGAGGTTTTTATGGTTTCTACATGGTTATCTGGGGTTTTTTTATTATTTTTACATTTTTAGGGATTTTTAGGAATTTTTATGTTTTTCATGGTTTTTTAGGGTTTTAGGGATTTTGTGTGCTTTTTAGGTTTTTACGGGTTTTATGGTTTTTAGAATTCTTTTGTATTTTTAGGGGTTTATGTGTTTTTAGCTTTTTAAGGTTTTCATAGGGCTTTTGAGGGTTTTTTTTAGTTTTTTATATTTTTATGGATTTTTATGGCTTATATTGGATTTTCACTTGTTTTTTAGGATTTTTAGTGTTTTTGAGGGGTTTTAGGGTATTTTAGGAATTTTAGTATTCTATGGTTTTTTGTATTAATTGGGTTTTTTTATTATTTAGGGTTTTTATGGTTTTTTGAAGTTTTTTAGTGATTTTAGGTGTTTAGAGGGGTTTTATAGTTTTTATTGGGTTTAAGGTTTTTGTGGAATTTTAGGTTTTTAAGGTTTTTAGGTGTTCTAGGGATTTTATGGGTTTTAGCATTTTATAGTTTTGGGGTTTTTAATGTTTTTTAAGGTTTTCTTGGGGTTTTTAGAGTTTTTGGGGGTTTAAATGTTTTTAGTGATTTTTGGTTGTTTTTAGGATTATTTATGTTTTTTAGGGTTTTTTGGGAATTTTAGTGTTTTAGGGGTTTTAGGGGTTTTAGGGGTTTTAAGGCTTTTATGTTTTATTTGGTTTTTTTGGTTTTTTTTTGAGTTTTTAGGGGTTTTATATGTTTTTATATTTTTACTGATTTTAGGGGTTTAAAGGGGTTTTAGAGTATTTATTGGGTTTTTTATGGTTTATATATTTTTTAGGGTTTTTAAATGTTTTTAGGGCAAGGAAGATTCGAGGGTCGGGATATTCCCGACCCCCCCAAATGTTTTAGGTGTTTTTATGTCTTTAGGGTATGTTAGAGTTTTTAGCGTTTTTTAGGTTTTTTAGGGATTTTAAGTATTTTTTAGGTAATTTGGTTTTCTTAAGGTTTTTCTATGTTTTTAGGTTTTTTATTTTTTTAAGTATTTTAGGGTTTTTTATGATTTTTTAGGTTTTTAAGGTTTTTAGATATTTTTATGGGTTTTTAGTGTTTTTAGTGTATTCAAGGTTTTTAGTATTTTTAGGGTTTTTAGGGGTTTTAGTGTTTGTTGGTTTTTAAGTTTTTATTATGATTTTTCAATGTTTTTAGGGTTTTTATGTTTTTGGGTTTTTTAGATAATTTTTAGGATTTATTATTTTTAGGGGTTTTTAGGATTCTGAGGGGTTTACGTTTTTTAGGGTTTTTATGTATTTTTATTTTTTTAATTTAATGTCTTTTTTAGTTCTTTTGGGTTATTTAGGATTTTTAGAGATTTTTAATGTTTTTAGGGAAAAGTAGGTGTAGGGTTAGGCTAATCCCTACCCCCACATGTATATTATAAAAATATGCAGGAAGATGGTAGGGGTAGAGTCAAGCGACCCATACCCAAAGACAGTCCCAAAGAACAAAAAAAAACAAACAAAAAGAGAAACTACATATCAAATGGGTCAAACTCCCCAGCATCCCCATAGGGGTCTCCGTCAGCACCATATCATGAAGACGCATCTGACTCTGCCGTCTCCCACTCCACCATAACTTTCTTGGATTTTTCCATATCAACGACAAGCTTGGCGTAAATACCCCTAAGCCTATGCTACTCTGCAGACTTGGAAGCCTTTGAGGAGGCCCTTATGGAAACCGGCTTGGGAAGAGTAGAGTAGTCCCTTCTTGGCCTCCTCCTCCTTGGGGCAGGGGAGACAGTACCACCATCCTCCTTCCTACTTTGCATAACACCATCATTGCTTCACGCTCTAGACCTTGAGATTTTATCATGATCATTCTTAACAACACCAAGAACAACCCCATCTGTCTGGTTACCGGATCCGGGTGTACTGGTAGCCCTCGACTTCCTCTTTTAGAGGCAATTCAGGCCAATAGGACCCGGGTCACCCATCAAAACCTTCTCCCACCAAAACTGAGCTATGTTGGAATTAAGTATAACATCACGCTCCATGAAAATTTCATGAAGCATTGCTGCTTCATCATCATCTGCCCAAAAAAATTGCACATCCTACTTCAGATATGGCTCATGGAGGATGTCCTTTTGATGCTGCTCAAAAGATATTTTCATGCAGTCCAACATAATATTTTCATACAACTAAACACACGGGTGAAGAGTCTCGTACAAAACCATAGCAAGGATCTGATGCTCTTTAGTCATCCTACTCAGGATTTCGGGCAGATCCTCATGATCTACAACAGACTGAAAGCCTTCAGGCGGTCTGTCTGCAGTTCCAGCAACAACATCCACCACTCCCTGCTCCAATTGTTCAGTGGAAGGTAGATGATCCACCTCCATTCTCCCTGTACATTCATAGGGGGTGAGTGGATCCCCTTGGGGATCCACAGAGATTCTGGTGTCATCCTTAGCCGCTTTAGCCTTCATCACCACTTGGATCTACAACTCCCGACTCAGCCCCTCCCTGTCTATAGAGACCATGGCTTCAAACCCTATAAAATGGTTGGAATTTTCAACAACAACAACTGAAGAATTTTGGATCCTCTCCATCCTTCCCATCCCTGTATAGGTGAGGACAGGTACTGTGTCCTTGGGATCCAATGGATGCACACCACTATCCATTGCCGCTTCAGCTTGCACCTCCCATTGGGTATTCATCTACCACCTTGCCTTCCCAGCATCCACAATTTCCATAGGTCCCAGTTCCCCAATGAAAATTGAAGTTGGAGCAGCATCCTGCCATTGCTTAGGTAGATCGTTTGCCACCACCCCACCCTTATCAGAAGTCTCACCCCCATCCCGCTAGAGGGGGGGGGGATTTCACCTAGATGTCCTATGTCACCCCTCAAACACTTGAAAAAATCATTAACCTTAGCCTCTGAATGGTTCCCCTGTAGCCAACCATGAAGAGAAGCCCTCTCCTTCCATCCCAACATCCCTCTTTGCACCCGATGGGGTATCCTTCAAAAAATGCTGTCCTTTACTCAAGATCATATGCCAACTCCAACCCTGTAGGGATATCTCTATAGTCAGTCCTTGCTATGACACACTCACTAATCCTATGCCCACAGTCACTTCCTCCATGACCAGGCGTCATTAAAAAATTACAGTAGCTCACCCATGATTTGAACACCACAACTTTCTTCCATTAGAGTTCCTCACCAATGGAAATCCAAAAAAATCAACCGACTCTTTCAAAACATCAACTTCAATACAGACCCTCGGGGAAATTAGGTGACAAAGATCCCTAGTTATAATATCCACGCAAAATAAACTTCCATCCAAATTCCCCATAATTGAAATAATAAACAAATTTTGAAAGGGGAGGGGGAGTTCAGGAAACCTTACCCAGATTTCCACCATCGGAGAATCACGACGCAAATGGAAATCAAAGCTCCATTGACAGAGGGAAAAGTAGGCACCGTCGCATCTTTGGGGAGTTACAGAACGAGCTTGAATGAGATACTCCTCGGAAGAAAAGTGAATTAGAATGTGCCAGAAATCAACAAGTCCCACTGTAGCTCGATCCCAAAGGTCTCAGTGATCAAACCCAAACCTTTCAAAAAAGTCAATCGGGGGTTTCCAATTCAAAAACTGAGCAACCAGGGTCGGCCTATGCAGAGCAGAAGCCCTGTAAAACTTCTCAAGCAACAAATGCATCTGCGGGTGACCTTCATGCAAGCCTGTAACCTTAGGTGAAAGCTCAATCTATAGAAAGTTTAGAAGCCAATCAGGATATGAAAATGGAACAAAGGCTCTATCATCATCAAGGACCAGTATAGACCCCTCCCCCACAGAGGGGGGAGGCCGAGGCACCAAATTCGTCGACGTCTTCAAACTGGTAGCGAGGAGGCAAAATCGCTATTGTGGGAGCGTGGAGGAGCCATCGTGTTTTTTTGGGTTTAAAGTGTTTTTAGAGTTTTTAGTTGTTTTTTAATATTTTTATGGGTTTTAAGGTTTTTATGGGTTTTATGGTTCTTAGGGTTTTTCAGGATTTTTTTCAGGTTTTTAGGTATTTTAGAATCTTTTAGGTTTTTAGGGGTTTTAATAGTTTTTTTTCTTTTTAAGGTATTCATAGGGAAAGGAAGATGCATAGGTCAGGCTAATTCCGACCCCCCCAAATTTATTAAATAAAAAGACGCAGAAAGACATAAAAGACAAGGGAGGGGTGGGGTCAATCAACCCACACCCAAAAAACCTTTACAACCCCATACCCAAAGACCAAAAAAAAAGTTCAAAAGGAAAACAAATAAAGGAAAAGACACAAAAGACCAAACACAATAGCAGCATCAACTTCTCATCCAACCCCAGTATTTGGAAGCTCCAGATCTCCTACCAAGAAATAAAAAATCCCTACCTTAATCTTCCCAGATTTCAATGTCTTCATCCCATAGGCACCCACTTCATCACCAATCATTCAGGCAGTAGATACCATCCTATTCCTCATCATCCCCAACATAAACTCCCAGCCAAACAACAACCAGCCTCTCACATCACAATTTTCAGCCATCGCCTCCTTAGAAAGCATGTCCACCACCAGCATTACACAATCACAATCAGCAAAAAAATATGTCCCACATTCAATCCAAGTAGCATCCAACAGCTCAAACCCAATATGACACCTAGGAACACATCCACAACCCCTCAAGTAAAGACAACAACCAACAACACTCAACAGGAACAAAATCCAGCACCCATAGCAAAAAAAAAAAAACCAAACCAACACCAAACTCATAGACATCAGCTTCAACACATCCCGACGTAGAATCAACTAGCATCCTACACACCTGCTTCAAGCAACCAGCACCTCCTTCAGCAGTTCTGAACCAAGAAATAACCAGCACCCACTAGCTCTGTTTACAGCTCCCAGCACCTGCAAAACATTCAGTGAGAAGAAATCCACACCCAGCAGAACAAGTAGAAAAAATGACCACCAACCCTCAAGCCTTTCACCATTCCACAACACCCAAACCTCCTTTTTTAAACCCCGGTCTAGATCAAACTGCAAGCGACCCAGAAGTTGCACCGTATGGCGAAGCACAACCCAACACCTCATGACAGCTCCATAAATCGACATCAGCATAAAAAACTGACAAATCCAGCCAAAACCAAGGTGGAATCAACACCGCAGGGGACCCAAAACCAGAAAATATCCCAGAAGACAACACAACTTAAGAAGACCTACGACAGTAGCGCAAGACAAGGCCAAGGGTCCAAAAACAAGAACTTGAAAGATCTGTGTAAGCTGATGATAAATGGATCTAGAATCCCACACAAATGGGTCAAGAGCGGCACCCCCAAGCTGATGAAGCACCCTCCGCATCTTTATTATAATAGCACAGAACCATAAAACCCACCAAGTCCCTCCTGAAGAGATATCTGGAAAGAACCACATCGCAGAAGCCCAAGAGAACTAGTCCAACACGCCTCCAAGCCGTCGGGACTCCCATCGCACCTGCCTATCATCATCATGGAACTAGGGAAGCCACCGAGAAGACAGATCTGGAACTCGCTTGGAGATTCGCATCATCATTGACCTGGTCCCTATAAGCCACCAGATCCTCGCACCACATCTCCGTTAGGAATCGCTGCAACTATCACAAATCCAGGAGAAACGCTGAGACCACTCCCGAGCCACCGAGAAACCATAGATGACGCCACTGAGGAGCACTGAATATCCATATGGAGGCTGAACTGGGAAACGCTACGAGAGAGCTCCCAGAGACATAACTGCCATCCTTTTCTTAGCAATAGATTTTAAGGATAAGGTATTCATAGGGGTTTACATGGTTTTTAGGGTTTTTTTAATGTTTTTAGGATTTTTAGGGCTTTTTTAGGATTTTTATGTTTTTTAGGGTTTTTAGGTATTTTGAGGGTTTTTATGATATTTTTTTGGATTTTATGGCTTTTTTGGATTTAGGGTTTTTTTGAGTTTTATAGGGGTTTTAATATTATTAGCGGTTTAGAGGGTTTTTAGAATTTTTAGTGGTTTTTTGGGTTTTATGGGTTATTAGGGGTTTTATGGTTTAAGGGGTTTTAAGGTTTTAGTGGTCTTTTAGGGGATTAAACGTTCTTTAGGTTTTTAGGGGTTTTAAGTATTTTTAGTTTTTTAGGGATTCTTCGGGGTTTTCAGGGTTTTTTAATTATTATGGATATTAGGTTTTTTATGATTTTTATTATTTTTAGGGTTTTTATTGATTTTGAGTTTCTTAGAGGTTTTATTATTTTTATCTTTTTTTAGGTTTTTAGGGGAGTCAAGTGTTTTTAATTTTTTATGGCTTTATGAAGTGATTTTCAAGGTTTTTAATGTTATTTATGATTGTTGAGATTTCCTAGTTTTTTTAGGATTTTATGTATTTTATTGTTTTTAGGTATTTTTAGGGATTTTTATTTTTTTAGGGGGTTTTAGGGTTTTTTTTGGTTTTCACGATTTTTTTTAAAATTTAGGGGCTTTAATGTTTCTTAGGGTTTTAATCATTTTTAGTGATTTAAAGAGTTTTTAGAGTTGTTATTGGGTTTTTAGGGAAAAGAAGACGCGGGCCAAGCGGAGAGCTTGGCGCCTCAATTTATAAAAAAGAAAAAGTACAAAACATTACAGGGGGGACTTGTACATTCGGGTGCGAGTAGTGCCCTTCATGTTAGAGACTACATGAGACGTGCAAAAAGAAGGAGCAATGAATGACCACCGTGAGCAGAATTCTTCAATAGCCATCTTGGAAAGAGCATCAACCACCATATTGACTTCCCTATATGCATGAGTGATATTTAGACTCAGGTTCTTGGATAGGCTAAGGCATTCAATCCATTGGGGTAGAAGCCTCCATGGAACCTTCCTTGAGTTTTGGCGGAGAGCCTCCACTGCAAGCATCGAATCCGATTCGATCCATAGATGCATCCACCCAAATTGATTTTCAAAATGAACAACCATGATAATAGCCCAAATCTCTGCCTCATAGGCACATCCATTCCCAATGAAATGATTGAAATTGTGTTTTTAGGGGTTTTATAGGGTTTTATGGTTTTTTAATGTTTTTAGGGTTTTAAGGGTATTATAGATTTTAGGTTTTTAGGGGTTTTAAGTGTTTTTAGGTTTTTAATGTTTTCTTAGTGGTTTTTAGGGTTTTTAGGGATTTTATGTTTTTTGAAATTTTTAGTGATTTTTTAGGATTTTTATGGTTTTTAGGGATTTTAGATATTTTTAGGGTTTTTGGGGTTTTTAGGGATTTTATTGTTTTTAATATTTTTAGGGTTTTTAGGGGTTTTAAGGGTTATAGGATTTTATGGTTTTCCTAGGGTTTTTCTAGGGTTTTAGGGGTTTTTATGTTTCTTGTGATTTTATTGATTTTTTTAGGATTTTTATGGGTTTTAATTTTTTTTGGGTTGTTGAGGGGTTTTAGGGTTTTTAGGGATATTAGAGTGTTATGGTTTTTTGGGAGTTTTAGGGTATTTTAAATTATTTAGTGTTTTAAAGTCTGTTTAGAGTTTTTGAACATTATTACAGTTATAAAAGTTTTTAGAGATTTTAGTGGTTTTAGTATTTTTATGGGTTTATAGGTTTTTTAAGAATTTTAGGGTTTTATAGTTTTTAGGGTTTTTTTCATTTTTTAGGTTTTATGGGTTTTAAGTATTTTTATGTTTTAAATGATTAATTATGGGTTTTTCAGGTGTTTTAGTGTTTTTTTATGTTTTTAGGGATTTTTAGGGTTTTCTTAGGATTTTTATGGGTTTTTAGGTTTTTTAAAGATTATGAGGATATTATGGATTTTTATGGTTTCTGTGGTTTTTAGGGTTTTTATCATTTTCATGTTTTTAGGCGTTTAAGTTTATTTAGGTTTTTAATTATTTTACGAATTTTCAGGGTTTTTAGGGTTTTTTTTTGCGTTTTAGGGATTATTATGGATTTTAATGGATTTTTAGGTTTTTTTGTGTTTTTATTATTTTTAGTGTTTTTAGGGTTTTTGAGGGGTTTTAGGTTTTTTAATTTTTTTTTTCAGGTTTTAGGGTGTTTTTTTTTATTTTTTAGGGTTTTTATGTTTTTTATGTTTTTTTACATTTTTAGGGGGTTTAAATATTTTTTTACTATTTTTAGTGGTTTTTAGGGGGTTTTAGGGTTTTTATAAGTTTAAAATGTTTTTATGGTTTTTATGGTTTTTTAGGTTTTTTCAGGTCTTTTAGTGTTTTTATCATTTTTTATGTTTTTAGGTGTTTTATATTTATTTTTAGGTTTTTAATATTTTCATAGGGGTTTTCAGGGTTTTCTTTGGGTTTTTAAATTTTAATGGATTTAGGGATTCTTAGGATTTTAATTTTCTCTTAGGGGTTTTTGGGATTTTTTTGGTTTTTTGGGTTTTTTGGGTTTTTTTTCATTTTTTAGTTTCTAATGAGTTTTATGTGTTTTTAGGTTTTTATGGTTTTCATTAGGTTTTTAGTGTTTTTAGGGTTTTTATGGATTTCTATTGGTTATTTAGAAATTTAATTGGTTTTATGTTTTTATGGATTTTGAGGGTTTTTAGGATTTCTATGGTTTATTGAGTTTTCAGGTTTTTCATGGGTTTTTTAGGATTTTTAAGTTTTTTAAGAGTTTTTTATATTTTTATGTGTTTAAAGGGTTCTTGGAGTTTTTAGTTTTTTTTGGGTTTTTAGATTTTTAAGGGTTTTATGGGTTTTTAGGGTTTTATGGTTTTATGGTTTTTATGGGTTTTAAGGGGTTTTTAAGGTTTTTAGGTTTTTTATGGTTTTAAGTGTTTCTAGTTTTTTAATGTTTTCTTAG
This sequence comes from Viscum album, assembly GCA_963277665.1. Classification (NCBI taxonomy): domain Eukaryota; kingdom Viridiplantae; phylum Streptophyta; class Magnoliopsida; order Santalales; family Viscaceae; genus Viscum; species Viscum album. The sequence continues at coordinate 396,423,271 of OY728167.1, read as the reverse complement.
GGGTTTTAAGGGTTATTTGGTTTTTTTAAATTTTTTTCGATTGTTAGAGCTTTTTTAGGAATTTAATCATTTTTTAGGGTTATAGGGATTTTGAGGGGTTTTAGGGGTTCTTATGGGTTTTAAGGGTTTTTAGCATTTTTTGGTTTTTATGGGTTTAAGTGTTTTTAGGTTCTTATGGTTTTCTTAGGGGTTTTTCAAGGTTTTTAGGGTATTTTATGTTTTTAGGGGATTTTTAGGGATTTCTATGGGTTTTTAGTATTTTTATGAATATTGAGGGTTTTTAGGGGTTTCAATGATTTTTATCGGTTTTTATGGGTTTTTTGGGGGTTTAGTGTTTTATTTAGTTTTTTATGGGGTTTAAGGTTTTTTTTTTGAATTTTTAACATTTTAGGGGTTTAAAGGGTTTTTAGAGTTTTTATTGTGTTTAGGGTTTTTATGGATTTTTAGTGTTTTTTGAGATTTCTATTTATTTTTATGGTATTTATGGTTTTTAGGGGTTTAAGGGTCTTTTAGGGTTTTGGTATTTTTTATGTTTTTAGGGATTTACAATTTTTTATGTTTTTAGGGATTTTTTGTGATTTTTTAGGATTTTTAATGTATTTTGGGATTTTTTGGGTTTTATGGAGTTTTAAGGGGTTTTACGATTTTCTTGTGTTTTTAGGGTTGTTTTGAGTTTTTTGGGTTTTTAATTATTTTAATAGTTTTTAATCTTTCATTGGTTAAAGAGTTTTTAAAATTTTAGGGGTTTTATGGGTTTTTATAGGGATTTAAGGATTTATGGGGCTTTTATGATTTTATTGTTTTTAGTGGTTTTTAGGCGTTTTAGTGTTTTTAGGGGGTTTAAGTGTTTTTATATTTTTAAGGTTTTCTTTAGGGTTTTCAGTGTTTTTAGCATTTTTTACATTTTTATGGATTCATAGGACTTTTTAAGGATTTTTATGGTTTTTTATTGTATTTATATTTTTTGAGGGATTTGAGAGTTTTTAGGGTTTTAAAGGTTTTTATCGTTTTTTATGATTTTTCAGGGTTTTAATCATTTTTATATTTTAATTTTTCCTTAGGGGTTTTCTTGGTTTTTATAGTTTTCTAAAATTTTAAAGGATTTTTATGGAATTTTATATTTTTTTTGGGTTTTAGGGTTTTTAGGGTTTTTAGCATTTTTAGGATTTTTTGTTTATAAGGTTTGTTGTTTTTTTTAGCATTTTTAAAAATTTTAGTGTTTTTATGGTTTTTTGAGTTTTTAACATTTTAGGGGTTTGAATGGTTTCTGGAGTTTTTAGTTGGTTTTTAGAGTTTATATGGTTTATTATGTGTTTTAAGGTTTTTATCGGTTTTTATGATCTTTAGGGTTTTAAGGTTTTCTTAGGGTTTTCTTAGTTTTTAGGTTTTTTATGTTTTTAGGTATTTTTAGGGATTTTAGGGGTTTTAATGTTTTTAGGGTTTTTAGGGATTTTGAGGATTATTAGTTATATTGAGGGGTTTTAGGCTTTTTTTTTTAAATTTAATGTTTTTATGGGTTTTCATATTTTTTATCGTCTTTATCAATCTAATTGGTTTTAGAGTTTTTAATGGTTTTTATTGTTTTTATTGGGTTTTAATTTTTTAAGTTTTTTTGAGGTTTCCAATGGTATTTAGGTTTTTTAAGGGTATTTTAAGATTATTAACGTTTTTAAGGTTTTTTAGGAATTTTAAGTGTTTTTTTATGTTTTTAAGGTTTTCTTAGGGGGTTTCATAGTTTTTTGGGTATTTTACATTTTTCTGGTGTTTTTAGGGGTTTTTTTGGAAATTATGGGTTTTTAATAATTTTTCAAATTCGAGGTGTTTTAGTGGGACTTTTTTTGGATTTTTGGGTGTTTTAGGGTTTTAGAATTTTCTAGTATTTTTAAGGGGTTTAAGAGTTTTTAAAATTTAATGTTTTCTTATGGTTTTTCTGTATTTTTAGGGTATTAGGTATTTTTTGGATTTTTAAAGGTTTTTTTGGGGTTTTATGGTTATTTTTGGGGTTTTAGGGGTTTTTTTAGTTTTTAGGGTTTTTTAGGTTTTTTAGAGTTTCTTAACATTTTTTGGGGTTTGAAGGTTTTTTGTGTGTTTTTAATGGTTTTTTAGTATTTTATGGTTTTTTTTTGTTTTTTATGGTTTTAGGGGGGGGGGGGGTTGGATTTTGATTATTTTTTAGGTTTTAGGGGTTTTATGGGTTTTAAGTACTTTTTGGGTTTTAAGGTTTTCTTAGGGTTATTCATGGTTTTTAGGTTTGTTTACATTTTTAGGTATTTTCAGGTCTCTATAGGATTTTTATGGGTTTTTAAGTTTTCTAGGAATTTTGAGGGATTTTTTTGGGGTTGTTAAGGATTTTTTTTTTATTTTTATGAATTTTTTGGTTTTTGGTTTTTTGTGTTTATAGGGGTTTTAAGGGTTTTTATAATCTTTTAATGTTTGTATGGGTTTAAAGGGTTTTTATCATTTTGGTGATTTTAGGGGGTTTTTATGGTTTTAGGGGTTTTTATGTTTTTCAGGGTTTTAAGGGTTTTTAGGGTTTTTAATGTTTTTTAGGTTTTTAGTGGTTTTAAGTGTTTTTAGGGTTTTAAGGATTTCTTAGAGGTTTTCATGATTTTTATGGGTTTTTACGTTTTTATGGATTTCTAGTTATCTTTTGGGATCTTTAAGGGGTTTTAGGAGTTGTTTGGGGTTTTTGGGGGGTTTTTAGGGATTTTTAGGGGTTGTAGGGTTTTGATGGGTTTTTTTTTGTTTTTAGGATTTTTTAGGATTTTTTAGGGTTTCTATGTTTTATTAATTTTTTTAACGTTTTTAGGTTTTGGAAGGGTTTTTAGTGGTTTTTGTGGTATTTTGGGAATTTTTGGGTTTGTATCAGTTTTTAATGTTTTTGGGGTTTGTATAGTTTTTATGGGTCTTTAGAGTTTTTAAGGTTTTTAGGGGAATCAAGTACTTTTATGTTTTTAAGGTCTTCATAGGTGTTTTCACCATTTTAGGGTTATTTACATTTTTAGGGTTTTTTTGGATTTTGAGGGGTTTTAGGGTTTTTTTGTGGTTTTTAGTATTTTTATGTTTTTAGTGGTTTTAAGTGTTTATTAGGGTTTTAAGGTGTTTTTAGGTATTATCAGGGCTTTTAGTGGTTTTTATATTTTTTTTGAAATTTTACGGCCTTTTAAGGCTTTTTATTTGTTTTATAGGGTTTTTAGTGTTTTAAAGGTTTCTAGGGGTTTAATGGTTTTTAGTGTTTTTATTGAATTTTAAGATTTTTTATGGGTATTAGGGTTTGTTTATGTTTTTAGGGGTTTTTTGGTTTTTTGGGTTTTTAGCATTTTTTTGGTTTTTATGGGTTTTATGTGTTTTTATGGTTTTAGGTTTTCTTAGTGTTTTCAGGGTGTTTATGTTTTTTTCCAATTTTAGTGATTTTTAGGGATTTTGGATTTTTATGGTTTTTATGGTTTTTATGGTTTTTAGGGATTTTGAGGGTTTTAAGGTTTTTTTGATTTTTTTGGTTTTTTAGTGTTTTTAGGTTTTTTGGGGGGATTAAGTGTCCATAGGTTTTTAATATTTTCTTAGGTTTTTATGGGGTTTTATGTTTTCAGGGATTTTAAAGGTTTTTTATAATTTTATGAATTTTTATGGGTTTTATGATATTTGAGTGGTTTTAGGGTTTTTAGTATTTTTATTGTTTTTGGGGGTTTTTGAGTTTTTTTAATGTTTTTAGTGTTTTAATGGGTTTTTTGAGTTTTTAGTGTTTTATGGGATTTTCATGTTTTTAGGGCATTTTTATGTGTTTTTATATTTTTAGGGTTTTTAGTGTTTTTGAGGGCTTTTTAGGGGTTTTATGTTTTTCTTGTTTTGTATGGTTCTCTTTGGGGATTTTAGGGTTTTTTGGGATTTTTAAGTTTTTGGGAGATTTAGGCTTTTTTTATGAATTTTATGTTTTTAAGGTTTTCACGGTTTTTTATGGTTTTTACAGTTTTTAGAGTTTTTAGGTTTTTTTTTTGGATTTAGGTGTTTTTAGGTTTTTAATGTTTTCGTATGGGATTTCAGGGTTTTGAGGGTCTTTTATGAATTGAGCAATTTTAATGGTTGTTTTTTACGGTTTTATGGTTTTTTAGGGTTTTATTTTTTTTTATTTTTTTAGGGTTTTAGTTTTTTTAACATTTTTAGGGGTTTAATGGATCTTTAGATTTTTTAGTGGTTTTGTATGATTTTTGGTATTCTTATGGTTTTTAGGAGTTTTTATGTCCTTTTAATGTTTTTAATTTTTTTTAGGTTTTGTGGGTATAAATGTTTTTAATGCTTTCTTTGGGGTTTTCAATATTTTAGGGGTTCTCACTTTTTTAGGCACTTTTAGGGATTTTTAGGATTTCTATGCCTTTTGATGGTTTTTAGGGATTTTTAGGGTTTTTAGGGTTTTTTTTGTTTCTAGATTTTTTAGGGTTTTTAGGTGTGTTAAGTGTTTTTGGGTTTTTAAAGTTTTATTTGGGTTTTAAGTGTTTTTAGGGTTTTATTATGTTTTTTGGAATTTTAATGTTTTTTTGGGATTTTTATGTTTTGTTGGGGTTTTAGGGATTTTGAGGGGATTAGGGTTTATTTTATAATTTTTAGGGTTTTTATGGTTTTAGGGTTTTGATGGTATTCATTGAAGTTTTTAGGGTTTTATAGGGTTGTTAGAGTTTTTAAAGTTTTTAGGGGTTTAAAGTGTTTTCACGGTTTTTAGTGGTTTTTAGGGTTATTATTTGTTTTCAGGATTTTTAAATGTTTTTATAGGTTTTAATGATTTTTAGTATTTTTGTTTCTTTTAGGGGCCTTTTAGGGAGTTCATCATTTTTAGGTTTTTTGGGGTTTTAAGTGTTTTTATAATGTTATTTATTTGAGGGTTTTAGGTATTTTTATGTTTTATGCATTTTTAAGGTTTTTTTTTGGAATTTCATGGGTTTTTAATGTTTTTATGTAATTTTGAATGTTTTTAGGGTTTTTTTGGTTTTTTGGGTGTCTTAACATTTTTTGGGTTTTTAAGGGTTTTAATTGATTTTAGTTATTTATGATTCTATTAGGATTTTTCATGAATTTTAATGTTTTTTTACATTTTTAGGGTTGTTAGGGTTTTCTTATATATTTATTTTTTTTCTTGGGTTTTTAGGGGTTTTGAGGGATTTTTTTGGGTTTTTGAGGGGTTTTTGGGTTTTTAGGGTTTTTCAACCTTTTCATGGGTTTAATGGGTTTTTAGATATTTTAGTTGCTGTTTAGAGTTTTATGGGGTTTTAGTGTTTTTTAAGGTTTTAGGGGTTTTTTATGGTTTTAAGGGTTTTCAATATTTTTTAGATTTTTCAGGGGCTTTATGTTTTTTTAGTTTTTTTCTTTTTCATAGGGGATTTCAGGGTTTTTGTTGGTTTTTATATTTTTAGGGGTCTTTAGTAATTTTTAGCAATTTTATAGGTTTTTATATTTTTTAGTGATTTTGATGAGTTTTTTGGCTTTTTAGGAGTTTTATGGGTTCTTTGGGTTTTTTGGGGTTTTTTTTTGCGTTTTTAGTGTTTCAAAGGATTTTTTGATTTTTTTTTTGTTTTTAGGGGTTTAAAGGTTTTTGAGAGGTTTTAGTGGTATTTAGGGTTTTTATGGGTTTTTAGGGTTTTAGGGTTTTATGGGTTTTAGCGGTATTTGGGTTTTTAAGGACATTGATGTTTTTTAGCATTTTTAGGTTATTATAGTGTTTAATGTGTTTATAGGCTTTTTGAACCAGTATACATTAGGGGGTTCACGTCGCTCTTTCCTTCCTTATTCCCTTGATGGCGTAGGTTATGGTCTCGCCGCTGCCTCCCCTCCTCAGCCTGTTTTGGTTGGGGAAGGGGGAAGATGATTCTTCTTCACACTCGTTTACCTATCACATCTCTTCCTTTTCCCCTTTCCCTGACCCGTCAACTCTATGTTGCTTCCCCCTATCAAATTTTGCCCGAAAGTCCAATCATGTGTGAATGGAGTTATCTCGTTTTTGATTTCTTCCTTGGAGTTCACGAACGCATCGACAATGTTGGATCTCACTATGGTTTCCCATTTAGTAAAGAAAAGACCCTTCATAAATGCCTTAGATTGGTCTGTTTTCTCATCTTGGAAGTTACAGGATAAGGTGGTAGTTAGACTTTTAGATCCGAAGAACATCCATATTCGTTTTCAAACAATGAAGATTTGATCTGCACTTGGGCTAATGCTCCATGATTTATGGATGGGTTTTTTTCACTCCTTCAGGGGTATTTTTATTTTCATCTGATTTATGACTCCTCGATCACGGCGCTCTTGATATCTCTTCTCAAACTTCCATTACCTTTTTAGAATCCTTATATTCTTTGGTTGATTAGCAACATGATAGGTTTCTACCTTTTTTCGAATTCCCAAACCAGTGTTGTATACCATCTGGTTTCTTGAAGAATTTGCGTCAAAGTAGGTGTTTTGAAGGGACTGTTGGACTCCATAATAATTGAGATTCAAGGGGAACTTTTCTATAATCAGAAGTTTTGATATGATTCTTGGGTTCCATTCTATTTTGGTTGTCGTCATTTGGGTCTTAAAATTTACAGATGTTGTCAAAGTTCCTCTGATTTTTCTCAGAGTGCTCCTCCTCATGGTCTTTTGGAAGATAGTGTGGTGGTAGTGTGGACTATCAAAGAGGTGGTTCAACCAGGTATTGGTAGGGCTGGAACTTCTTTCATTCTACATAATGAGGTAAACACATTGAATACAAAGGTTAGAGTGGTGGATAGCTCAAAGGACCGCGATGCAATTTGGGTATTAGTAAATCTGTCCTGGGAGAGCATCAGGGCATATATAATGCTCGAAGTAGTAGTTCAAGAACATTGAGTTATTTTGTTGATGTTGTTAAATATGTTGGTATTTCTCTACAAAAGAAGGAATAACCAGACCAGGGGCCTCATTTGGTGGCATATATTTTTGGTAAGAAGGAATAAAATGGATTGTTGAAAGATAAGGATGACATCTATAATAATCCCTCCAAGTCTGATAGACTCACAACTAATGAAACAAAGGTCACCAATATTTTTAAGCATTTGAGGACCAATTTTTGGGGGTTCTCCCATCATTGTGAATTGAGATATTTTTTCAAGGTAAGTGAGATTTGAATAGGAACCTATTCTTACTATTAATTGTGGGACCAAAGAGATGAGGTCACCAGCACCAAACTCAGCTTCTCTAGTTAGGGAGCCTTCTAATCAAAATGAAACAAATTATAACTGGTTCATTCTAGAAATAAGGCTGATACAATCCCTCTTAAGACTCATAACCAATTTATATATTTGGCTAGAAGTCAACAAGGAGCTTCAGATCATGAATGGTGGCAAGAAGTTATTACAAAAAAGAAAAATAAATGGGGTGAATCAAATATATTGAAGATACTGAGATAAGTGATAGAGATAGTGACTATCCAAAAGCAATAGTGTATAAGTAGGACCCCTATGGGTAAATGAATGTCGGATCCAAATTAATAAAGGAAAAATAGAGAAACCTCCATTATTAGAATTTTCCAATTCATAAGGGAGGGAAGAAAGCTATAACCCACAGAGATTACTCAAACCTCCCTACAAAATTGTTACCAGATTTTTAGGTAAGTATAATAAAGTTGTAATAGGAAAAGATGTATCAGAATTATCAACCACTAAAGTAGTGAGTTCAGAAACTGTCGTGACAGAAGAAAAACTGGTTAGTAGAAATCCTAAAATTGGATAACAAAGTGGGAAACATGAATTATAGAAGAAGAAAAAGGGGAGTTTTTGAGCTCAACATCCATTCTAAAGAATATATATATGAAAAAGTTTTTTGGTTGAATTCATCAAGAGAGGAGGTCAAAAGAATTTATGAAATAAGGTTGTGATTTGATACCAATGATAATCAGGAGGCATCGATAAATAATCAAGACTGAATACTGGATCAAGGCTTCAATCAACTTAATATCAACTCAGAGGAATTTATACTGACAATGGAAATAATAGATTATCACATTGAAGAGCTTATCAGTGAGAAAACAGGTACCCAGTTAGGTAGAATTCACTGATAATTATATAGAGTGTCTAATTCAAATAATTTCAGTATTTTTTTTAAACAAATTGTGAGTTTTTTCAGTATGTAGTGGTCTTTTGTTATATCTATTGTGGTTTACCATTTCTACTCAAAGAGGTTTCATAATAAAAATTTATATTTGGAAGTGTTTTTGGGGTTTTAAGGTTTTATTTAGGTCTTTTAGGGATTTATGGTTTTTTCATTTTTAGTGATTTTTAGTGCTGTCTTAGGTTTTTTATAGTTTTTATTATTTTATTCATTTTGAGGGTTTTTAGGTATTTTTTGGGTTTTTATTGGTTTTTAATCATTTTTTAGGTTTTTAGAAGTTTTATGTTTTTAGGGTTTTATGGTTTTTTAATGTTTTTAGAGTTTTTACATTTTTAGTGATTTAGAGGGAATTTTTAGGAATTTTTTCGGTTTTTAGTGTTTTTAAGGATTTTAAGGATTTTTAGTATTTTTTGTGGTTTTTTTTATGATTTTAGTGGGTTTTTTTATTATTTTGTGTTTTAAAGGTTTTTCTATTTTTTTTAACATTTGTAGGGGTTTGAAGGGTTTTAGGGGTTTTAGTAGGTTTTGACGGTTTTTATGTGTTTTTTGGGTATTTTGTGTTTTAGGGGGTTTTATAGTTTTTATGTATTTTAGGGTTTTTAGGGTTTTTGGATTTTTTGAGGTTATTTAGGGTTTTTAAGTGTTTTTATGTTTTTATGGATTTCTTTGGAGTTTTTAGGGGTTTTAGGGTTTTTATGCTTTTAGGGAATTTCTACGTTTTGTAGGTTTTTTAGGGATTTTATGGTTTTCTTAGGTTTTTAAAATTTTCTTGGTTTTTAGTGTTTTTAAGTGTTTTAGGGGTTTTAAGGTTTTCTTAGGGTTTTCTGGGTTTTAGGGTTCATTTCATTTCTAAATAATTTTAGTTATTTTTTAGTATTTTTAACGGGTTTTAGGGTTTTTAGGGTTTTTTAGTGTTTTTAGGGGTTTTAAGGCTTTAAAAGGTTTTTTAGTTTTTTGGGTTTTTAGGTTTTTTTTTGAGTTTTTAGGGGTTTTAATGTTTTTTTGAGTTTTTAACATTTTTACAAGTTTGAAGGGTTTTTAGAGATTTTAGAGGTTATAATGGTTTTTTTAGAATTCTTAGGTTTTTAGGGGTTTTAATTTTTTCTAGGTTTTTATGGTTTTCTTAGGTTTCTAATGGTTTTTAGGGTATTTGAAATTATATTTACTTTTAAGGTTTTCTTTATGATCTTTATGGTTTTTAGGTTTTATATTTATTTTTAGGGGTTCTATGTTTTTTTAGAGTATTTTAGGGTTTTGGGTTTTTTTTTGGTTTTTTTGGGGATTTTAATTGATTTTTTAGTGTTTTAATGTTTATTAGAGTTTTTTTAACGTTTTTGGAATTTAAATGGATTTTATCATTTTAGGGGTTTTTTGGTTTTTATGGGTTTTTTGGTTTTTATGGGTTTTTAGGGGTTTTAAGGTTTCATGGGTTTTTAGGGTTTTTATGTGTCATAGGGTTTTTAGTGTTTTTTGAAGTTTTATGTGTTTTCAAGTTTTTCTTAGGGTTTTTCATAGTTTTTAGTGCTTTTACATTATTGGAGAATTTTATGAATTTTTTTATTTTTATTGAATTTCATGGTTTTTAGAGATTTTGGGTGTTTTTAGGGTTTTTCTTTTTTTGGAGGGGTTTTAAGGTTTTTTTTGAGATTTTTAGTGATTTAAGGTTTTTTATAATTTTATAACATTTTTAAGGGTCTAAAGAGGTTTTATTTTTTTTGTGTTTTTAGGTTTTTTGGGGTTTTATGTCTTTTAAGGTTTTATATTTTTATTAATGGTTTTAGGGCTTTTAGGGTCTTTTACATTTTTAGGGATTTTCAGAATTTTTTAAGAATTTTATGGTTTTTTGTGTTTTTGAGTTTTTTTATGTTTTTTAGTTTTTTTTGGATTTTAGGTTTTTTTAGGTTTTTAAGGGTTTTATGTTTTTTTAAATTTTTAATGTTCTCTTAGGGGTTTTTAGGGTTTTTTAGGTTTTTGATATTTTTATGGATTTCTATGATCTTTATGGGGTTTTAGTGTTTTAGGGATTTTGAGGGGGGTTTAGGTTTTTTATAGGATTTTAGGGTTTTCTAATCTTTTTAAGGGGTGTTATGGTTTTTTGGGTTTTAGCGTTTTTATGTTTTTAGGGGCATTTAGTGTGTAACGTCCCGACCCGGCTCACCACTAAACAGGAGGTCGGACCGGTTGCCACATGACCTCAAGCGCGCCTCCCCGTACGCCAGAGGCTGCCGACTAGCAGTGGGGGTCTAAGGATAGTCAGTGGAGAGACTATAGACTCATTTTAGTGTTCAAAAATAGACAAAGGAAATAAATAGAAGAAACAGTATAATAAATGAATAAGCCGCGAAAAGAAGATTTTATAAATCTTGTACAAAACAAATGGCCAACGCCAAATTTTACAGCGGATACATGCATGACATGATAATGATACAAAATTAGAAGAAAATTTACAAAACAACATGCTTTACATTTCAATTCATAAAAAAATAAATAAGGACTCAAATCCCCAAGGGCGATCTCCTCGAGCATCCCGAGCCTCCGCTCGGTCCTGTGCTGCTAACTCCCAAGTAAATTCAAACAACATAGTCCTGCAACCAAATAGAATCTACTCGGGTACCCAGTGCAATGGCGGCCCGAGTAGGGTGTGAGATATAAATCTCAGTAGGCCGGGACCACCGGTGTCTACCCTAAAAAATACATTTAATAAATAACTTATAACATGTGAAGGCATGCATAAATTAAGTAAAATGTATAATGTAACTATATACCCAAGTACCTGCTTCAGCCCACAGCTGGTGTCTAAACCTGCATTACACATTTGTCATACATACTGAATATTCATTACATAATCATTCATAGGTTATTAATTATTTCAGTCATAATAAATTATGAAGGTCTTGAGATTCGGCCTATGCCCAACATCTCCTGTATAAGTCACTCACCACAGATGTCTCTAAAGACCATCTAAGTAATCAAAGTAAAGAATAATTCCAAGCTTGTTCTTTGGCTTGGATAATGCGTCATAAGTTATTCAATTTAACATTTCATATACTAAGTCTGAGCCCGCCCAATAAAAGTGGTTCACCCAATTCATAAATAAGTCTGAAACCTTCCTCATAAACAATTCACAAATCATCATGTCTCAACAACCTTCATTAACCATTAACTCATTTCATGCACGAACAGTTGGACCCATAGTCCAATGTTAATTAATGGGTGTATAACATCATTTCTAGCACCCTCGTGGGTATTTGGAGCATCAGTCCTTGTCTCACAACCCATGGGTATTTGGAGCATCAGTCCCTGACCCATAAAAGAATATTTGCTTGAAAGCTGGGTGTAGAACGCCATTTCTAGCACCCCGTGAGTATTTGGAGCTTCAGTCCTTGTCTCACAACCCATTTATCAATCATACATATATATTTATCATTGGTGTAGAACACCATGTCCACCAACCTGTGAGTATTTGGAGCTTCAGTCCTTGTCTCACAACCTATTTATCAATCATACATATATATTTATCATTGGTGTAGAACACCATGTCTAACACCCCAAAACCATCCATTAATTAACTCATAAATTAATTAATCCAATCCATTAATTAAATCAACTACTAATTAACAACATAAATCACCTGTCAAAAGTCAACCCTTAATTAACCATTCAACATATCAATAGTAAATAATTAATTAACAATTAATTATTCTTAGAAATCCAAATAAATAATTAACTCAACATTTAATTATCTAAATTCGTTAACAAGTCTGAACCTATCCACTCAAATAGTGATTCAACCAGGACTTTAACAATTTACCTGCACGTCATAATCATCACAAAACATGCTGAAAAAGACCATATATTTAGCAACCATCTCACGCATCATCTCATAATATAGAACAACTCCATCTAAGACAACTTAATGCATGGAAATCTAACAAGTATAAAAAAGTACCCTTGGCCAATAGTCGTAACAAACAATCAATTCACAATCTTAATTTAATGCATGAAAATTAATTAATTCAAAAATTAATTAATTAAATATTATCTCTTAAACCAATCATAAATTAATTAACCATTTAAAATTTAACAAGTAATAATTAATCCATCCATTAATTATTACCAATTTCCAATTTATAATTTTGAACATGTCAAATATTCAATATTCCCAATCATCATTAAAATCCACACATTTTATTCCAACTCATGACTTGATAATTAATTCTAAAATTAATTACCCTATTATACATTCTTCCTATTAAAACCATTTAACTGTTTAATCATATCACTTTAACCAAATTAGCCAAAAATGCTTAAAAACAACACAAGTTCAAGTCCTCATTTATCTCATGTGGGTAAAATCATTTAATAACTTCAAAAGTGTCATGCATCGACATATCATAATCAAGGAAACTTACATTATCAATTTATTTAAGGAAGCTATAATTCTTAAAATAAAGTGTTAAGGATTTGAGACCCTACCTCGGGGTGGCACCATTTTAAATCCAAAGCGCTTTAATATACTTGGAAGCAACCATTAAACAACCGGTCTGTAATCTCATGTGCGCCCACCTTTATATATATATATGTGTGCGCGTTGTCTACATTTATCAAAGAAAATTACATATATTAAATCGGTAAATAGAATCAAAGTTGTAAGGAACAACACACCTCTAACTTAGTACCAGGAACTCATAAAAAAAATTTAACAGGCCTTAATATAACAGGAGAAAAACCAAACTGTGGGTTTAGAAACTAACCCGAACCAATGGCAGAAAGACAATTCAAGACCATCCGCCTCACCCTTGGTGGCGGATGTCAGATTATGGAGCAATGGGTCCCGAGTCAACATTCACATATCTTAAAAATAGAGGAACACAACGATCGGATTAAACCCAAACCTTTGGGTTTTAGCTTGACGAGGCAGACAAGATTCGTGAAGAGTCCCAGGGGAATCGTCATGTGCAAAGTGCAGTCTGGGAGAGGGGTGGTGCACCTCTAGGTATTGACCGAAGGGGGGTTGCAAAAAGGAGGTCGCACGCTATAGGAGCTCTGCCCAGGTATCGCGCTGATGGAGGGAGGGTTGCTCGGGGGTTCGCGTGCCTCTTGGTCGCACCGTGGGAAGGATCTCACACCAAGGAGGGAGCTCGAAGGAGGGAGGAAGGGGCCGCATCATGGGGTGCACTACTGCGTGCATGTTGCACCTTGTGTGTAGGGAGGAAGAAGAGGGGAATTTGATTCCCTTTATTTTCTTTTTCAAACCCCTAAATTAATTTCCATTAATAATAGTTATTATTTAACTCTTAAAACCCTATAATAATACTACCATTAATGCGATAATAATAATAATAAAAGATAATAATAATAATCATTTTATTATTATTATTATACACATTAAACACTTATCTAAAAAATAAAAAAATCCCCAATTAATCCTTCTTAAAGGAAACGTTTCACTGAGAAAATAAAACTCCCCTTTACTCCTCAATTAAATTAATATCTCTTTGAATTCAAAGTAATAAAAAAAAAAATTCCTTTACCACAATTAATAAAATTTGTTTTTCCTTGAATTTAATTAATTAAAAAGATAATAATAATAATAATTAAATCATCATCATTATTATTATTAAAACTTTCATTTTTTTAAATTCCAACCAAAACTCCCCAATTCATTACTATTATTATCTACAACAATAATATCCATAATGATCAATAATTATGACACTCATAAAACCATGATAATAAAAATGTAATTATTATTAATCAAACCTTTGATATAACCCAACAACTCCATTAAATAACCACACTCCTTCATTAAATTCAAAACTGCTTATTTAATTAAGCGTTTCATCGAGATCCCAACAACCTCATTAAATTCACCTATATATTACAACCCATTAAAGAAAAACAGAACTTTGACAAACCCCATAGTTAAATTTTATTAAAAGAAACAATAAAACGACCATTTTAATTATGTCCAACTTCCCCATTTAAATCCACATTAATTATCCAATTCGTTTTTAACCTTCATTTATTATTCTCGTAATAAATGTTTCATAATTAATTATAAAACTCCACATTGATCATTAAATTATTTTAACATTTATTTAACTAAGTAACCATAAAAATAAAAAAACATCATTATTATTATTGAAACTTTTATTTATTTAAAAACTCAAACCCCCAATTTATTACAATATCATTAATATGATGAAAACTCCAACCCATAACCCCTCATTTAATTAAAACTTTCTTTGAGAAGCTCAAAATCCACATTTAATTCACATAAATGATACACTCCTTTAACATGAAATTAAATTCTCAAAGTATTAAAATAATTTATGAATCCGCAATAATAAAAATGACATTATTATTATTAGCACATTCCTCCATTTAATAAAAAATGGTCCTTTAATAATTCTGAAACTCTTCATGTAAATAAACAGTTCTTTGATAAACCCAAAAGCCACATCAATACCTTCAACTACCATTTAATTAATTATTTAACATTCAATAAATTTAACAACCACAATAATAGTAATAATAACTTCATATTATTATTATTATTAAAACTTTATTTTATTTAATCCAAAACTCTCATATAATAAAATTTAATTAAATAATAATAATAATAATTTATTAAATAATATAAACTGCATAGGTTGGACTACAACCATGTGCTGCCCATGCAGATCCATTAAGGTGGATTTTTATGGATCCGGTGCACCCGAGACTCATCGGGACACCCACTAAAATTTATCAGTTAATTACGCAATTCCAGAAATGACACAATTAGGTGTTTCAATACTCAGAATAAAAATTCTAGAGCTCGGTTTAAAAAAAATGAACCATTGATAAATCAAAAAAAAAATCGAAAAAATTCGTATTTTAACCCGGTTAAAAAACACGAGACTTTTCAATATACCCACCTTAAAAACTTCTCGTCCCCGAGAAGCCATCAGGAACCACTACTAAATCAACCGACCTTCCAAGGTCATCTAAGAAGATGAATCAAAATATTACCGGACAACTCCATTCTAAAAGCTCAACATCACTTGCTGACATGTTTATCAAAAAATGATGCAACAATACCCACCTTAGGATTTTCCTTGACATCTCAAGAAAAGAGTACCCACTCACTAGTGCATGTTTTTAGAATACATTAATGCATGTGTGTGAAATTCCTCTAACCATTTTCACCACGTTAAACAATGATCATAAAAATCCATAACATAAACCTATTGGCGTGCCAAAACAACTGAGTCCCAAGAAGTCCTCCCGAGTAGTGGGATGAAAATGAACTTACTTTAATAGCCTAGAACATTCTATGGGTAATACCTACCATGGGTTAGCCCCTTACAAACCATAAACATTTACCCTCTCTCTTGGTCACGCAAAACTTAAATCACAAGGTTCAAAAACCCCTTTTTATTTTAGGAATTTTAATTAATTATTTAATCCTTTTAACATTTGAATGAATTTCAGCATACACACAAGTACATATTCACAACAAGTCACATGGTTTTCAAAAAAAAACTTACGAAAAAAATAGGCATGTTATCAAAAATATCCTCTTTAATCATCATTCAAAGTTATTCAAATATAAATAGGCAATTTAGCATCTAAATTCCTTTTACAGAAAAGGCGACTTCCAAAGTTCTAATTTATTCAATATGGGTTCTTCCAAAAGTAACCCAACAATAGTTCATTATAATCAAGACTCAAAATTTTTACATTTGTAACCATTTTCAAACATATTATGTTTGTATAAGGTTCAAACACATGGGTGGCCATATACCAATCGATAAGGTGCCCATACACCTTATCGCTGGAATTTTTCTCCCATTTATCACAATCAATATTTATTTAACATTTTATCTTTATCACCCCTTTCACATATCCAAAACATATCTAACATGTTAGCATAAGCAGTAACACAACAACATGCTATAACAAATAATCATGACACAACAACAAAACATGCTAATAACTAAAACGGTATGGAATATAATAACTCAAGCATTTTAAATCTATTACCGGAACAAGCTATCTAGAGAGGCATGCTAAATCAGATCAAAACATGGCATTTCACCCAAAGAACACAATTCAAATTAGCAGGCATCCTACTAATGAAACTACATGGCATGTTATATTCATGACATGTGAATCTCTAGGTGACTAAGATGATGCATGTATGAAACTTCCTTGAAATATCAGGCCAAGACAATTATTTTTCAAAATTCTCAAAATCAATAAACAACAGAAAATTCACGAGTCACTCAAGGTGAAATCATATCAACTGTAACCTCTAATAGTAAAAACATAAATTCCCATCCCTGGACACTCGGTCATTTCTCGTACATGAGGTGATCACTCCCAAGCACGACTATTAACCCAAGCACATACACATTCCTAGTCTCCTGTCTACCAACCCCAAAACAGAAAGACAAAGGAAAAGAAAGAAAACATAAACCTTTAATACCAATTTGTAACTTCCCGACCCGGCTCACCACTAAACTGGAGGCCGGACCGGTCGCCACATGACCTCAAGCGTGCCTCCCCGTACACCAGAGGCTGCAGACTAGTAGCAAGGGTCTAAGGATAGTCAGTGGGGAGACTATACCCTCATTTTAGTGTTCAAAAATAGACAAAGGAAATAAATAGAGGAAATGATATAATAAATGAATAAGCTACGAAAAGAAGATTTTATAAATCTTGTACAAAACAAATAGCCAACACCAAATTATACAGCAGATACATGCATGATATGATAATGATACAAAAGTAGAAGACAATGTACAAAACAACATGCTTTACATTTCAATTCATAAATAAATAAATAAGGACTCAAAGCCCCAAGGGCGATATTCTCAAGCATCTCGAGCCTTTGCTCGATCCTATGCTCCTAACTCCGAAGTAAATGCAAACAACATAGTCCTGCAACCAAATAGAATCTACTCGGGTACCCAGTACAATGGCGGCCCGAGTAGGGTGTGAGATATAAATCTCAGTAGGCCGGGACCACTAGTGTCTACCCCAAACCAGACATTTAATAAATAACTTATAACATGTGAAGGCATGCATAAATTAAGTAAACTGTACAATGTAACTATATACCCAAGTACTTGCTTCAGCCCACAACTGGTGTCTGAACCTACATTACACATTTGTCATACATACTCAATATTCATTACATAATCATTCATCAGTTATTATTTATTTCAATCATAATAAATTATGTAGGACTTGAGATTCGGCATACGCCCAACATCTCCCATATAAGTCACTCACCACAGATATCTCTAAATACCATCTAAGTAATCAATGTAAAGAATAATTCCAAGCTTGTGATTTTGCTTGGATAACGCATCATAAGTTATTCAATTTAACCTTTCATATACTAAGTCTGGTCCCGCCCAATAAAAGTGGTTCACCCAATTCATAAATAAGTCTGAAACCATCCTCATAAACAATTCACAAATCATCATGTCTCAACAGCCTTCATTAACCATTAACTCATTTCATGCACAAACAATTGGACCCATAGTCCAATGTTAATTAATGGGTGTAGAACATCATGTCTAGCACCCTCATGAGTATTTGGAGAATCAGTCCTTGTCTCACAACCCATGGGTATTTGGAGCATCAGTCCCTGACCCATAAAGGAATATTTTCTTGCAAGATGGCTGTAAAACGCCATGTCTACCACCCCATGAGTATTTGGAGCTTCAGTCCTTGTCTCACAACCCATTTAGCAATCATACATATATATTTATCATTGGTGTAGAATACCATTTCCATGACCCCGTGAGTATTTGGAGCTTCAGTCCTTGTCTCACAACCCATTTATCAAACATACATATATATTTATCATTGGTGTAGAACACCATGTCTAACACCCCAAAACCATCCATTAATTAATTCATAATTTAATTAATCCAATCCGTTAATTAATTCAACTACTAATTAACAACATAAATCACCCGTCAAAAGTCAAACCTTAATTAACCATTCAACATCTCAATAGTAAATAATTAATTAACAATTAATTGTTCTTAGAAATCCAAATAAATAATTAACTCAACATTTAATTATCTAAATTTGTTAACAAGTCTGAACCTGTCCACTCAAACAGTGATTCAACCAGGACTTTAACAATTTACCTGCACGTCATAATCATCACAAAACATGCTGAACAAGAACATATATTTAGCAACCATCTCACACATCATCTCATAATATAGAACAACTTAATCCAAGACAACTTAATTCATGGAAATCTAACAAGTATAAAAAATAACCCTTGGCCAATAGTCGTAACAAACAATCAATTCACAATCTTAATTTAATGCATGAAAATTAATTAATTCAAAAATTAATTAATTAAATATTATCTCTTAAAACAGTCATAAATTAATTAACCATTTAACATTTAACATGTAATAATTAATCCAACCATTAATTATTACCAATTTCCAATTTATAATTTTGAACATGTCAAATATTCAATATTCCCAATCATCATTAAAAGCCACACATTTTATTCCAAATCTTGACTTGATAATTAATTCTACAATTAATTACCCTATTATACATTCTTCCCATTCGAATCATTTAACTGTTTAATCATATCACTTTTACCAAATTAGCAAAAAATGCTTAAAAATAACACAAGTTCAAGCCCTCATTTATCTCACGTGGGCGACATCATTTAATAACTTCAAAAGTTTCATGCATCGACATATCATAATCAAGAAAACTTAAATTCTCAATTTATTTAAAGAAGATATAATTCTTAAAATAAAGTGTTAAGGATTTGAGACCCTACCTCGAGGTGGCACCATTTTAAATCCGAAGCGCTTTAATGTACTTGGCAGCAACCATTCAACAACCGGTCCATAATTTCACGTGTGCCCACCTTTATATATATATATATATATATATATATATATATATATATATATATATATATATATATATATATATATATATATATATATATATATATATATCTCTGTGTGCATTGTCTACACTGATCAACGAAAATTACATATATTAAACTGGTAACCAGAATCAATGTTGTAAGGAATAACACACCTCTAACTTAGTACCAGGAACTCATAAAAAAAATTTAACAGGCCTTAATATAACCGGTGCAAAACCAAACCATGGGTTTAGAAACTAACCCAAACCAACGACAAAAAGACAATTCGAGACCATTAACCTTGCCCTTGGCGGCGAATGTCGGATTATGGAGCAATGGGTCCCGAGTCAACATTCGCATATCCTAAACATAGAGGAACACAACGATCAGATTAAACTCGAACCTTTGGGTTTTAGCTTGACGAGGCAGACAAGATTCGTGAAGAGTCCGAGGGGAATATTCATGCGCAAAGTGGAGTCTGGGAGTGGGGTGGTGCAGCTCTAGGTATTTCTCAGAGGGGGGTTGCAAAACGGAGGTCGCGCGCTGTAGGAGCTCCGCCCGGGTGTCACACTGCTGGAGGGAGGGTCGCTCGGGGGTTCAAGTGCCTCTTGGTCGCACCGCGGGAAAGAGCTCACGCCAAGGAGGGAGCTCGAAGGAGAGAGGAAGGGGCCGCATCATGGGGTGCATTGCTGCGTGCGTGTTGCACCTTGTGCGTAGGGAGGAAGAAGAGGGGAATTCAATTCCCTTTATTTTCCTTTTCAAACCCCTAAATTAATTTCCATTTATAATAGTTATTATTTAACTCTTAAAACCAAATAATAATACTACCATTAATGCAATAATAATAATAATAAAAGATAATAATAATACTCATTTTATTATTATTATTATACACATTAAACAATTATCTAAAAAGTAAAAAACTCTTTAATTAATCCTTTTTAAAGGAAATGTTTCACTGAGAAAATCAAACTCCCCTTTACTCCTCAATTAAATTAAAATCTCTTTGAATTCAAAGTAATAATAAAAATAATTACTTTACCACAATTAATAAAATTTGTTTTTCCTTGAATTTAATTAACTAATAAGATAATAATAATAATAATTAAATCATTATTATTATTATTATTAAAACTTTCATTTTTTTAAATTCCAACCAAAATTCCCCAATTTATTACTATTATTATCTATAATAATAATATCCATAATGATGAATAATTATGACACTCGTAAAACCATGATAATAAAAATATAATTATTATTACTCAAACCTTTGATATAACCCAACAACTCCATTAAATAACCACAATCCTTCATTAAATTCAAAACTGCTTATTAATTAAGTATTTCATCGATATACCCAACAACATCATTAAATTCACCTATATATTACACCCTATTAAATAAAAACAGAACTTTGACAAACCCCATAATTAAATTTTATTAAAAGAAACAATAAAATGACCATTTTAATTATGTCCAACCTCCCTATTTAAATCCACATTAATTATCCAATTCGTTTTTAACCTCCATTTATTATTCTCCTAATAAATGTTTCATAATTAATTATAAAACACCACATTGATCATTAAATTCTTTTAACATTTATTCAACTAAGTAACCATAAAAATAAAAAAACTTCATTATTATTATTATTGAAACTTTAATTTATTTAAAAACTCAAACCCCCAATTTATTACAATATCATTAATATGATAAAAACTCCAACCCATAACCCCTCATTTAATATAAAGTTCCTTTGAGAAGCTCAAAATCCACATTTAATTCTCATTAATGATACACTCCTTTAACATGCAATTAAAATCTCAAAGTATTAAAATAATTTATGACTCCGCAATAATAACAATGACATTATTATTATTAGAACATTCCTCCATTTAATAAAAAAATGGTCCTTTAATAATTCTGAAACTATTCATTTAAATAAATAGTTCTTTTATAAACCCAAAAGCCACGTCAATACCTTCAACTACCATTTAATTAATTCTTTAACATTTAATAAATTTAACAACCACAATAATAGTAATAATAACTTCATATTATTATTATTATTAAAACCTTATTTTAGTTAATCCAAAACTCTCATATAATAAAATTTAATTAAAAATAATAATAATAATTTATTAAATAAGATAAACTGCATAGGTTGGACCACAACTATGTGCTACCCATGCAGATCCATTAAAGTGTATTTTTCTAGATCCGGGGCACCTGAGACTCATCGGGATACCCACTAAAATTTACCGGTTAACTATGCAATTCCCAAAATGACACAATTAGGTGTTTCAATACTCAGAATAAAAATTCTAGAGCTCGGTTTAAAAAAAATGAACCATTGATAAATCGAAAAAAAAATTAGAAAACATTCGTATTTTAACCCGGTTAAAAAACATGGGACTTTACATAGTGTTTTAGGTTATATATATATATATATATAATGTTTTTTAGTTATTCATATTTATTACTAATCTTTGGGTTTTTATGGGTTTTTTTGGGTTTATTATGGGTTTTATGGGGTTTTACGTTTTTTTGGGTATTTTATGGAGTTTTAGTGTTTTTAGAATTTTAGGTTTTTAAGGGTATTAAAGTGTTCTTAGTTTTTTAAGGTTTTCATCGTGTATTTTAGTGATTTTAGGGTTTTTTCATATTTTTGGATTTTTATAGATTTTTTAAAATGTTATGATATTTAGTGTTTTAGGGATTTTTAGGTTTTGAAGGGTTTTTAGGTTTTTAGAGGTTTTTAGTGTTTTTAGAATTTTTAGGTTTTTAGGGGATTTAAGTTTTTCTAAGTTTTTAATGTTTTATTATGATTTTTTATTTTTTTCAATGTTTTTAGGGATTTTAGGGAATTTTTTTGGGTTTTATAGTTTTTTAGTGTTTTTTTGGAACTTGGAGGGTTTTTAGGATTTTTAGTATTTTTTGGGTTTTTAGGATTTTCTTTTATTTTTTATGGTTTTAATGGTTTTTTAGAGTCTTTATCGTCTTTAGGGGTTTAAAGGGTTTTTATAGTTCTTAAAAGGTTTTTATGATTTTTATGGTTTTTAGGGGTTCTATGATTTTTAGGGGTTTTAATGGGTTTTAGGGATTTTGGGGTTTTTTGGGTTTTTAGTGTTTTTTATAATATTTTGGGGTTTTAAATGTTTTTAGGTTTTTAAGGTTTTCTTAGGGATTTTCAGGTTTTTTAGGGTCTCAGATTTTTTTAGGGTTTTTAGGTTTTTTTATGTTTTTTAGGGGTTTTAAGATGTAGGAAAGATTACTCCTATATGAGGCCCACTATGGTTACAATGTCCCATTATCCCTTGGAATATGAATCTAATTGGTATGTTGATTATGATATTTCTTCTCATTTTGACTATGATCCTTGGTCTTTCTCTATGGTTTCACTTGGCATGAGGGCATGTATGCTTGAATGACCCTACCCATCTATCCATTTGTAATTTCCTTTTTATTATTAATAAAAGGTCTTTGTCCTAACATTTATAGTCTTAGGTTTTTTTGGGTTCCATAAATTTTATGGAATTTTATATCTTTTTAGGTTTTTTATGTCTTTTAGGGGATTTAGGGTTTTGAGTGTTTTTAGGTTTTTTATGCTTTTTAGGGGTTTTATGATTTTTTGAGATTTTAGGTTTTTCTTTGAGTTTTTAGAGGTTTTATGTTTTTTAGCGTTTTTAACATTCTTATGAGTTTAGAGTGTTTTTGGGAATTTTAATGGTTTTTAGGGTTTTAATGAGTTTTTAGGGGTTTTTTGGTTTTTTTGGGTTTTTTTTGGGTTTTAGTGTTTTTTAGGGTTTTTATTTTTTCAACATTGTCTAGGTTTTTAGGGGTTTTAAGTGATTTTATGTTCTTATGGTTTTCTTAGAAATTTTCAAGGGTTTTATTTGTTTTTATGTTTTTAGGGATTTAATGGGTTTTTTTGGATTTTTATGATTTTTTAGGTTTTATAAGGTTTTTGGGGTTCTTTTGGGGGTTTGGGGATTTCTTTGAGTTTTCTAGGATCTTATTGTTTTGTAGAGATTTTGAATTTTTTTGATTTTAAATGAATTTTAGTTTTTTATTGGTTTTTAGGTTTGTTATTGTGTTTTATGGTTTTGTAAGGTTTTTAGGGGTTTTTAGGTTTTTAGGGTTTTTATCAATTTTAGGAGTTTTAATTTTTTTATGGTTTTCTTAGGGTTTTTCAGGATTTGTAGTGTTTTTTATTTTTTTTGGATTTTTAGGTCTTTTTTAGGATTTTTATGGATTTTTAGGGATTTTGAGCATTTTGGGGTTGTTAGGGTTTTTAGAGTTTTTTTGTTGTTTTTTGAGTTTTTATAGATTTTTTGAGATTTTAGTTCTTTATGGGTTTTAGACTTTTTTAACATTTTTACAGGTTTTAAGGGTTTTTAGAGTTTTTAGTTGTTTTTAGGATTTTTATAAGGTTTTATGGTTTTTATGGTTTTTTTGTGTTTTATGGTTTTTATGGTTTTTAAGGTTTTTAGGTTCCTTTTGGGTTTTAGTGTTTCTGAGGTTTTTAATAGTTTTATGTCTTTTTATATTTTTAAGGTTTTCTTATTGTTTTTTATTTTTTATAGTTTTTAACGTTTTTAGGTATTTCATGGGGTTTTTTAGGATTTTAGGGTTTTTAGGGTTTTTAGGGACTTTTACGGTTTTTAGGATTGTTAGGGTTTTTTGATTTTTAGGGGTTCTAATTGTTTTCAGGTTTCTAATTTTTTTCTTAAGGGTTTTTAGGTTTTTTATGTTATTATGGATTTTTAGGTATATTTCGGGATTTTATGGTTTTTTAGTGTATTAGGTATTTTTGGTGTTTTTAGGGGTTTTAGGGGTTTTATGGGGTTTTAGGGTTTTTAAGTTTTTTTGGGGTTTTATGGTTTTTAGGGTTTTAGGGTTTTTAGGAATTTTATGGTCTTATCATTATGAGGTGTTTTAGGGGTGTTAAGTGTTTTTTTTTGATTTTTAGAGTTTTTTTAAAAAAATTAGATTTTTAAATGGATTTTATATTTTTTAGTGGTTTAAGGGGTTTTATGGGGTTTCAGAATTTTTTAAGGTTTTTAGGGGATTATATATATATATTTGGATTTTTTTTATTTTTAGGGTTTTTAGGGTACTTATAATTTTTTAGGATTTTATGGGTTTTAAGTATTTATTTTAGTTTTTAAGTCTTTATTAGGGGTTTTCAGGGTTTTTACATTTTCTAGTATTTTCAGAGTTTTTTATAATTTTTACTGTTTTTTTGTGTGTTTAGGGATTTTTGAGGGTTTTTAGGGTTTCCTAGAATTTTATGTATTTTTGTGTTTTTAACGTTTTTGAGTTGTTTTGGTGTTTAAGTGTTTTTACAATTTTAATGTTTTCTTAGATTTTTTCAAGTATTTTTTGTTTTTTTACATTTTTTATGATTTTAATGCCTTTTAATGGTTTTATGTTTTCATGGGGTTTTAGGGTTTTTGAGGGTTTTTGGATTTTTTTAGTTTTGTATGGATTTAAAGGTTTTTATTGATTTTAACTTTTTAGGGGTTTAAGGGGATTTTGGTGTTTTTGTGGTCTTTTGGGTTTCTAGGTTTTTATGGTTTTTAGGAATTTTTTATGGTATTTTTTGGGTTTTTAACATTTTTAGTGTTTTATGGGATTTAAGTGTATTTATGTTTTTAATGTTTTCTTATGGGTTTTTAGGTGTTTAATGGTTTTATACAATTATACAGATTTTTATGGATTTTTTGTTTTTTAATGGTTTTTAGGGTTATTGGGGATTGTGAGGGTTTTAAGGTTTTTTTAGGGTTTTTATGATTTTTTTGATTTTTTAGTTTTTTAAGTAGTTTAGGGGTTTAAAGTGTTTTTACGTTTTTAATGTTTTCTTAGTTTTTTAGTTATTTATAGGTTTTTACATTTTCAAGTATTTTTCATGTCTTTTATGATTTTTACCATTTTTAGGGGCTTTTGAGTTTTTCTTATTTTTAAGGGTTTTATAGTTTTTAAGATTTTAGGTGTTAAAAGGTTTTTTTGAGTTTTAACATGTTTTTAGGGTTTTTATGGGGTTTTATGGCAAGGTAGGTGCAGGGATAGGATATTCCTGACCCCCCCAAAGTTTATTATAAGAAAAGACACAGCAGATAAGGGAGGGGCGGGGTCAATCAACCGACACACAAAGACCCCGGATAGCCCACACAAAAAAAGTCAAAAAATCCCAAGAAGCAGAAGGAGAGACAGCTACGAGACAAAATCAGCATCCCCAAAGGGGTCCCCATCTATGCCATAGCCCGAGGATGCATCTGAGTCCACCGAAACCCATTCATAAGATTCATATTGCTTGAGAAAGGCTTCACAGTACTTCCTGAGTTTCACATACGGCTTTACTTTGGTAGTCTGATCTTCCCTGCCTTGTGCGCCTCCGTTACCTTTGCTGGCCTTGGAGGAGGCCCGAGTGGCTATTGGCCTAGGAAAGGAGGAGTAATCCCTCCTAGCCCTCCATTTCACTGGAGGATCACTCTTTATGTTGACCTTCCTAGGAGAAGTGACAGAAGGCGCAACCATGTCACCTTCCTTACTACATTCAGGAGCATACTGCGGTCTTATTTTCTGATTAGTGCCAGAGGAGTCAGAGAGGCCCATTTTCTCCCACGCCCTCTTGATTCTGTTCAAGCTGGCATACATAAGGTCATCATGGTCCCCCAAGATTTCTTCTAGCCTAATGTGCTCATCATTATCATCTCCAAGAAAGATCACTAGCTGCAGATCTGGCTTATGAAAGATGTCATATATGTGCTGCTGAAGTGGGATTTTTGAACAATCCAACATAATCAGGTCAGACAATTCAACACAGGGAGACAAATTCTCGAACAGAACAAGGGCCAAGTTCTTTTCAGGCTACTCGAAGCTCCTCTTACCAGCATGAGGACTGCCAAGATGCATTATGGGATGAGGGGTATCACTTGAACTGAGTCCAGGCACAGTAGAGACCAGCATCACTTGCTTCAAAGGGGACGCAGTGGGAGGGAGGGATTCCACACCCAAGGCCCAAACACCATCATCAGGGGAAGGCAGTTCTGCATCCTGGGGGACATCAGTAGCCACCACCTCCTGCAGTTCCCGACCTCCCTGGTCCCCTTCCTCAATTCCCCCAGATTCCAGGCCATTGAACCGATTCGATAACACAACC
Source organism: Viscum album (assembly GCA_963277665.1). NCBI lineage: Eukaryota > Viridiplantae > Streptophyta > Magnoliopsida > Santalales > Viscaceae > Viscum > Viscum album. The sequence continues at coordinate 396,397,076 of OY728167.1, read as the reverse complement.
AGATCGGCGCTACCTCCAACATCCACCAGAGGACTTGGCAAAAGCATCCTCTCCATTCCATGAAAAGTTGGCTTTAATGTCACTCTCATTCCCCTAGCTGGATCAGGCTGCAACACCACAGCCCCAACTCCACCGGGAGTGACATCCCCCACATCGGAAGAGGCATCACCCCCCAGTTCCAGATCACCCTTCATATGCATGAAGATGTCCCTGACCAAAATCTGTTCATCAATGCCCATCCGGGGGGATGAAACCCCTTCCTCCATCTTTCCACCCCTCTGAGCATCCAGCAGGGAATCATGCAGGGTGTCATTATTCTTCTCTATGTCCCCTGTAGAGCTTACTATCGAGGGGATGGCCTCCTTGCCAAACCTAGCCGCCACGCCATCCCTACGTCTGCAATCCCTTTCCATATGACTGAGAGTAAAGCACGAGGCATAATAATTCACCCATGATTCAAAAACTATAAACTGCTTCCATCGAATCTCTTCACTAATTTCAATCCAGACGAAGTCTATTGGTTCCTTCGAGACATCAATTTCAACACAAACCCTCGGGAAAACTGGATGATAAAGGGCCCTAGTTCGGCTATCCACACACAGAAACTAGCCGACCAAGTTCCCCAGCATAGTAATAATGGAAAAAATTTGGAATGGTAGGGGGAGTTTAGAGAACCATACCCATATTGACATCAGCGAGGAGTCATGATATAAATGGAATTAAAAGTTCCACCGGAACAGGGAGAATAGAGAGGCATCACACCTGCGAGGATCCATTGACCAGGCCTAGATAAGGTCAGCCTCAGACGAGAACTGAATCAAAATGTGGCTAGAGTCAACCAAACCGACAGTGGCGTGGTCCCTGAGATCCCAATGCTCAAACAAAAACCTATGAATAACATCAATTGGGGGATGCCAGCTCAAGAACCTGGAAACCAGGGCCAGGCTATAGTGGGAGAGGCCCTGTTGAACTTCGAAATCGACAAAGGGAGCTTCAGAATCCCTTCATACAAGCCCACCACCTTAGGGCAGAGATCAATCCGTTGGAAATTTGGATGCAAATTAGGATCCGAGAAAGGGGAGAACCTGTCTTTAACAGTAGGAAACAACGGCCCCTCCCCCACAGAGGGGGGAGGCCAGGGCACATCCATGTTGTCGTCTTCAAGCCAGTTATGAAGCTGCCGGAGCACCGTCGCGGGAGCGGTGCGGAGCAACCATATTCTTTAGCTTATGGGGTTTTAGGGTTTTAAAGGTTTTTAGGCTATTTATGGTTTTTTGGGTTTTAGGGTTTTTAGTGATTTTAGCATTTTTTAGATTTTACCTGAGTTTTAAGTGTTTTTATGTTTTTAGGGTATTCTTAGGGGGTTTCTAAGTTTTTTTTGGGATTTTTATGTTTTTAGTGTTTTTTAGAATTTTTTTAGGATTTTCATTATTTTTTACTATTTTAAGGATTTTGAGGGATTTTTGGGATTTTAGGGTTTTTAGGGTTTTTATGGTTATTTTGGGTTTTTTGGGTTTTATTGAGATTTTTAGGGGTTTAAATGTTTTTTCAAGTTTTTAACATTTTTATGGGCTTAAACTATTTTTATAGTTTTTAGTGGTTTTATTGTTTCTATGTGTTTTTGGCTTCTCTAAGGTTTTTAAGGTTTTAGGGTCTTTTGGGATTTCTAGCATTTTATATGTTTTTTAGGGGTTTAGATGTATTTTGGTTTTTAAGGTATTCATAGGGTTTTTATATATTTCTAGGGTTTTTTACATTTTTAGGGATTTTAGGATTTTTATGATTTTTAAGGTTTTTAGGGATTTTAAGGATTTTTAATAGGTTTTTACGGTTTTAAAGGATTCTTATTGTTTTTATATTTTTTTGGGTTTTTAGGGGTTTTATGTGTTTTTTTAGTTTTTGTGGTTTTCTTTCGGTTTTTAGGGATTTTAGGGTTTTAAAAATTTTTAGGTATTTTTAAGGATTTTTAATGATTTCTATGGTTTATTGGGTTTTTAGGGATTTTGAATGTTTTTATAGTTTTTATGGTTTCTATGGTTTTTTTTGGGATTGGGGGGGGGGTTAGTTTTTATGGTTTTTAGAGGTTTCTAAAATTTTTAGGTGTTTGAAGGGTTTTTAGAGTATTTACTTTTTATTTTTATTTTTATGGGGTTTTTATGTTTTTATTTGTTTTTATGCTTTTAGGATATTTTAGAGTTTATTAGGATTTTTAGCATTTACGTTTTTTAGATGTTTTAATTTTTTTAGGTTTTGAAGGTTTTCTTAGGGGTTTTATAGTTTTTATGGGGTTTTAAGTTTTTAGGTATTTTTAGGTATTTTTTAAAATATTTATGGTTTCTTAAGTTTTTTAGAGTTATTTAGGGTTTTTAGGATTTTTTAGGTTTTTTAAGGTTTTATGGTTTTTTTGGATTGAAGGGTTTTTTAGCAATTATTGTTTTTTAGAGTTTTTTATGTTTTTAGGGCTTTTAAGGGTTTTAGAGTTTTTATTCATTTTAGTTCATTTATGGGTTTTTATGTTTTTAGGGGTTTCATGGTTTTTAGGGTTTTTTAGAGTTTTAACTTTTTTTAGATTTTTAGTTGTTTAAAGTGTTTTTAGGTTTTTAATGTTTTCTTATAGATTTTTAGTGTTTTAGGGATTTTTATTTTTGGTGTTTTTTAGGTATCTTTTATTAATTTTATGGTGTTTTATGTGTTTTTGGGTTTTAGAGAGTTTTTGCAATTTTTCAGGGTTTTTGGTGTTTCGAGTGTTTTTTTGGGGTTTTATGTTTTTTTAGAGTTTTTAATTTTTTTATAGGTTTAAATGTTTTTTTGATTTTCAGTGGTTTTTAAGGGTTTTATGGGTATTTAATGTTTTTTAAAGTTTGAGGGTTTTTTATGGTTTTAGGGTTTTAGGTTTCTTTAGGGTTTTTATCATTTTTTAGGTTTTTTATTGTTTAAGGGTTTATTAGGTTTTTATGATTTTCTTTGGGTTTTTAGGGTTTTTTAGTTTTTTTAAAATTATAATAATTTTTAGGGATTTTTTTACGATTTTTAGGGTTTTTAGGGTTTTTACGTCTTTTGAGGGGTTTTAGGGTTTTCTTAGGTTTTATAGTTTTTAGAGTTTTGCATGTTCTTTAGATTTTTTAAGTGTTTATGTGTTTTTAGGTTTTTATGGTTTTGTTTGGGTTTTTTTAGGAGTTTAGTGTTTTTTAGGTTTTTATGGTTTTATGGATTTTTTTGGACTTTTATACATTTTTCGAGGTTTTAGGGGCTTATGTGGTATAATTTTTTTAAGGTTTTTTTAGATTTTTTTTGGTTTTTGGGGGGTTTTATGTTTTTAGGATTTTTTATTGATTTCTTAGGTTTTTAGTGACATTTAACATTTTAAAGGGTTTAAAGGGTTTTTAGAGTTTTTAGTTTTTATAGGGTTCATAGCGGTTTTAAGGGTTTTTAACATTTTAGTGGTTTTTATGGGTTTTTAGGGTTTTTAGGGGTTTTAAGGATCTTTAGAATTTTTTTATTTTTTAAGTGTATTAATTATTGTTATGTTTTTAAGTTTTTCATAGTGTATTTTAGAATGTCTAGGGTTTTTTACATTTTTACGGAATTTAAGGATTTTTTAGAACTTTAATGGTGTTTTAGGGTTTTAAAGATTTTGAGGTGTTTTTTGTGTTTTGTTGGGTTTTTAGGAGTTTTTAGGGATTTCAAGGGTTTTAATATTTTTAGGGATTTATGGGTTGTAAGTGTTTTTAGGTTTTTAAGGCTTTCTAGGTTTTTAGGGATTTTAGGGTTGTTATGTTTTTAGGGATTTTAAGGGCATTTTAAGGATTTTAGGGGTTTTTAGGGTTTCGGTGTTTTTGGTATTTTATGGGATTTTAGGGTGTTTTTTTAATTTTTTTTACGTTTTATGGGTTTTTAATTTTTTTACACTTTCCTAGGGGTTTAATGAGTTTTTAGAAATTTTAGTGGGTTTTTATGGGTTGTTAGGGTTTTTTATGTTTTTATGGGTTTACGGTTTTTATGTTTTTAACATTTCAAGGTTTTGAGGGGTTCAAGGTGTTTTTAGTTTTTATTGTTTCTCTTAGGGTTTTTCATGTTTTTAGGGGTTTTAACATATTTATACATTTTTACGGATTTTTAAGGATTTTTATTATTTTTAGGGTTTTTAGGGATTTTGATGGGTTTTAGAGTTTTTAGGGGTTTTATGGTTTTGTTGTTTATTTTTGGTTTTTAGGTTTTTTTTTTGTTTTTTATGTTTCAAGTTTTTTAATGTTTTCTAATTGTTTTTCATGGTTTTTGGGATTTTATGGGTTTTTTATATTTTTTATTGTTTTTTAGGGTTTTTAGGAATTTTATGGATTTTGGTTTTTTAGGGTTTTTAGGGTTTTTATGGGTTTTATGGGGTTTTATTGTTTTTTTGAATTTTTTAGGGTTTGTAATGTTTTTAGAGTTAATTAATTTTTTAGGGGTGTAAAGTGTTTTTTGAGTTTTTTGTTATTTTTTCTACATTTTATGAGTTTTATGGGGTTTTTATGGTTTTTATAGGATTTTATGTTTTTAGGGGTTTTTGGTGTTTTAGGGGTTTTTAGTGTTTTTGGAATTTTTAGATTTTTAGGGGTTTTATATGTTTTGGGTTTTTAATATTTTCTTTGGATTTTTATGGGTTTTTAGGATTTTTTACATTATTAGTGTATTTTAGTGTTTTTTATGATTTTTATTGGTTTTTAGGGGTTAAAATTTTTTATGGTTTTTAATAGTTTTTAATATTTTTATGTTTTTATTTTTTTTGTGCTTTTAGTGTTTTTTTTGTGTTTTTTGGGGTTTTGATGTTTTTTAGATTTTTTAAATGTTTTTAGTGGTTTAAAATGTTTTGAGAATTTTTAGTGATTGTAGGGTGTTTATGGGGTTTTAGGTTTTTTTTTAAGGTTTTAGGTATTTTATGATTTTAGGGGTTTTTATATTTTTTATGTTTTTTATTGGTTTAAAGTGTTTATATTTTTTTAAGGCATTCTTATGGGTTTTCAGGGTTTTTAGGGTTTTTTGTGTTTTTATAGTTCTTTAGTTATTTTTTAGGATTTTAATGGGGTTTTAGGTGCTTTAATGATTTTTGGATTTTAGGGGTTTTAGGGTTTTTTGGGTTTTAGGGTTTTTATGCTTTTAGTGTTTTTCGGGTTTTAAGGTTTTTTAGGGGTCTTAAGTGTTTTTAGGTTTTAATATTTTTTTCATATTGTTTTTTATGTCTTCTCAGTTTTTTTAGTTTTTAGAGATTTTTAGGGTTTTAAAGTTTTTTTTGAGTTTGTAGTTTAATTTTAGGATTTTTAGTGTTTATAATTCTTTTTAGGGGATTTTATGGTTTTAGGGTTTTTAGTGTTTTTAGGGTTTTTAGTGTTTTTAAGGTTTTCAGGGGTTTTAATTATTTTAGGGCTTTTATATTATATTAACATGTTCAAGGATTGAAGGGTTTTAAAATATTTTGTGGTTTTTAAGGGTTTTGTTGGATTTTAGGGTGTTTTGATGTTTTTAGGGTTTTCTAATCATTTTTATGGGTTTTAGGGTTTTTATCATTTTTAGCGTTTTATGGGTTTTAGTGTTTTTAGGATTTTAAGGTTTTCTTATTGTTTTTCAGGGTTTTTAGGTTTTTTTATGTTTTTAGGAATTTTTTAGGATTATTATGGTTTTTTAGTGTTTTAGGGATTTGGAGGTTTTTTAGTGTTTTAGGGGTTTTAATGTTGTTTTAGGTTTTCAGGACACTTTTTGAGATTTTAGGGATTTCAAGGTCTTTTATATTTTTTTAACATTTTTAGGGTTTTAAAGGTTTTTTCATGTTTTAGTGGGTTTTTTTTTGTTTTTTGGGGTTTTAGGGTGTTTAAAGTATTTATATGTTTTTATGGATTTAAGGGAATTTTGGGTTTTAGCATCTTTTAGGGTTTTTTAGTTTTTTTGGGGTTTTTAGCATTTTTTGGTTTTTAACTTTTTCTTACAGTTTTTTAGGGTTTTTATGATTTTTTACATTTTTAGGGATTGTTAGGGATTTTTAGGATTATTATGGTTTTTAGGTTTTTTAGGGAATTTGAGGGTTTTTAGGATTTTTATATAGGTTTAGTGTTTTTTAGGTTTTTTAGTGTTTTTAGGGTATTTGGGGTCTTTAGGGGTATTAGGGTTTTTTGGTTTTTTTATTATTTTCTAAGTTTTTATGGGTTTGTAGGGTTTATATAGGTTTTTAACGTTTTTAATGGTTTAAAGGGCTTTGAGAGTTTTAGTGGTTTTTTGGGGTTTTATTGTTCTTAAGATTTTATGGGGTTTTATGATATATAGGGTTTTAAATGTTTTTAGGGTTTTTTTTGGTTTTATGTTATTTTTATTTTTAAAGGTTTTAATTTTTTAGGTTTTTTAGATTTTGTTAGGGGTTTTTATATTTTTGGGGATTTTTATTGTTTTTTGGAATTTTTAGGGATTTTTAGGTTGTTTATGTATTTTTAATGGTTTTTAGTGTTTTTAAGGGTTTTTACGGTTTTTAGGGTTCTTTAGGGTTTTTATTTTTTTTATATTTTTGGGGGTTTTAATAGTTTTTAGGTTTTTATGTTTTTCTTAGTTTTTTAGGGTTTTAGGTTCTTTTTCATTTTTTTAGATTTTTATATATTTTTAGGTTTTTTATTGTTTTTTTTTGTTTTTGAGGGTTTTTAGTGTTTTTTTGGGTTTTTGGGTTTTTGGGTTTCTTGTGCTTTTAGGGGTTTTTTAGTTTTTTTGTTTTTAATTTTCACAGAGTATTTTATGTTTTTTAGGGTTTTAAATATTGTTTAGAGTTTTAGTTATTTTTAGGGATTTTTACAGTTTTTATGGGTAATGTGGTTTTTAGGGTTTTTATTGTTTTTATGACTTTTATGGATTTTATGTTTTTTAGGTTTTATGCTTTTCTTAGGGGTTTTCAGATTTTTTAGGGTTTTTTATGTTTTTAGTGATTTTTATGGATTTTTAAAGGTTTTTATGGTTTTTTAGGGTTTTAGGGATTTTGAGGGTTTTTAGCATTTTATTTGGGTAATATGGTTTTATAGGGTTTTTAGTGATTTTAGTTTTTTATGGGTTTTAATAATTTTTAAGTTTTTAATGCTTCCATAGGGATTTTATGGGTCTTCAGGATTTTTAATATTTTAGGGATTTTTAATTATTATAATGGTTTCTTATGGATTTTAGGGTTTTTTTGGGTTTTTATGTGTTTTAGGGTGTTTTTTGGGTTTTTAGGGGGTTTTTGAGTTTTTTGGGGTCTTTAAGGGTTTTAGAGCTTTTTAAAGTTTTTAGGGGTTTTTCATTTTTTACGTTTATTATTGGTTTTAATTGTTTTTAATTTTTTGTGGTTTTCTTGGGTTTTTTCATTTATTTTAGGGTTTTTTATGTTTTTACATATTTTTAGCGCTCTTTAATGTTTTTATGGGATTTTAGGGTTTTTAGAGATTTTGTGGGTTTTAGGGTTTTTTGTGTTTTTCAGGGTTTATGGTTTTTATAATTTTTAAATATTTTTAAGGGTTTAATTTCTTTTTAGAGTTTTTTGTGGGTTTATAGGGTTTTTATGGGTTTTTAGAGGAATTTATGGTTTTTATGGTTTTTTACGATTTTTAGGGTTTTTAAATTTTTTTAGTATTTTTTAGTTTTTTATGTTTTTAGGTGTTTTAAATGGTTTTAGGTTATTTAGGGTTTTCTTATGTTTTTTTAGGTTTTTATGGTTTTTTCATTTTTAGGGATCTTAGGTATTTTTTAGGTTTTTTAATGTTTTATGGGTTTTAAGGATTTTGAGGGTTTTGGGTTTTTAGCATTTTTTTGGTTTTTAGGGATTTTATGTGTCTTTTAAGTTTATAAGTTTTTGTAGGTTTTTTTCTATTTTATATATTTTTTAAAAATATATGGATTTTTAGGGATTTTTAATATTATTATATTATTTTAGGGTTTTTAGAATTTTTGAGGGTTTTATTGTTTTTAAGGTTTTTGAGTTTTTTTGGTTTTGGGGGGTTTTTTAGTTTTTTTTTGTGTTTTTTAGGGTTTTAAGGTTTTTAGAATTTTTTTATTTTTTTTACAGTGTAAAGGGTTTTTATAATTTTTAGTGTTTTTGGGGGTTTATGGGTATTTTACTATTTTTTAAGGTTTTTAGGGGTTTTTATGGTTTTTAGTGGTTTTTGGATTTTTAAAATTTTTAGGTTTTTTGGAGTTTGGAGTGTATTTAGGTTTTTAAGGTTTTGTTATGGGTTTTTAGGGGTTTTAGGGTTTTTAGGGTTTTTATGTTTTTAGATATTTTTTGGGCCTTTTATGATTTTATGGGATTTTAGGGGTTTTAGGGTTTTTAGGAATTTTGATGGTTTTTATGATTTTCTAGTGTTTTATAATTTTTTAGGTTTTTAGGGGTTTTACTTGTGTTTAGGTTTTAATGGTTTTTAGGTTTTTTTCAAGGTTTTTCTGTTTTTTTCATTTTTAGGGTTTTTTAGTGCTTTTATGGATTTTTATATTTTTTGGGGTTTTTAGGGTGTTTTTTAGGTTTATAAAGATTTAATGGTTTTTTAGAGTTTTTAATCATTTTTAGGGGTTCAATAGGTTTTTATATTTTTTAGTGGGTTTTAGAGGTTTTATGGGGTTTTTGAAATTTTTACGGTTTTTAGGATTTTTAGGGGTTTTAGGTTTTTATGTTATTTTATTATTTTTAACATTTATTAGCTTTTTAGGGATTTTAAGTGTTTTAGGTATTTATATATTTATTATGGTTTTTTTTATTTTTTTGTTTTTATGAATTTTTGGGATATTTTTTGTATTTTTAGGATTTTAGGGATTTTGAGGGATTTTAGGGTTTTTAGGGGTTTTAGGGAAAAGAAGGCTCGAGACCAGGTGAACCTAATCCTGCAAAATTTATAAAGAAAAGAAAGCCACAAAGAAAGCGTTACAAGGAGGGATTGCAAAACTGGGTGTATATCTCACCCTTCATATTAGACTCCACAAACCGTAAGCAGCATGAAGTGGAAACAAGCGACCATATCGAACTCCTCTCCACAATATCCTATTTATAAAGAACATCCACAATCGAGTTCACCTTCTAGTAGGAATGTGTGACATGAAGGTTCTTCCCTTGACATGAAACGAGGAATTCCATCCATTGGGGAAGGATCCTCCAAGGGACTCACCCTAATTTGGTTTTAAGGACCTCTACCACAAGCAAAGAGTCTGATTCAAGCCTGAGAGGTCTCTTGCCAAACTACACAACAAAGTTGACCGAATTTATGATGGCCCAAAGTTCAGCTTCAATGGCACACCCATTCCCAATGAAATGGTGAAAGCATCCTTTGACGAATCCGTGGTGGGTATGAAATATCCCGCCACACCCTGAGGGTCCCGGGGCTCCCAGTGTCGTACCATCTACGTTGACCTTGATCCGAGAAGAAATTGGGGGGAACCAGTGAATGGACTTAAGAATCCTCAGTTTATTTGACATGCCGGCAACGCTGAGCAGCCACAACAGGATAAGATCATTCACATTATTTTCCATCGAATCATATTGGATATGAGATGCCTCATGAATCGCAGTGTAGAGAAAATCAACACCACCATGGAAAGAGAGCTGTTTTTTTGTTGAAAGCAATAGAATTTAGAGTGGCCCAGGTGTAGGAGACAATAGTAGCAATGGAAACATGCAGAAAATTAGACACCTGCCTACTGCAGGGCCAATTAACCAAGCTATCCAGAAACTCCAAGAGCGGCCTGTCCAAGCAGAGGGGAAACCCGAACAACATCTGCAGGTACTCCCTGTAGGTTTTGGGTGCAGCGGAAGCGCGTTGGTGGGTTTTCCCAACTTTAATTTTAATGTTAAACAACGTTCAATTCGAGATCCGTCACGATTTAAAACACCAAATCTTAGGAATAGAACGAAGAAAGAAAAGAAAAGAAGAGTCCCAAAACCCATGAGGAGGATCATCATATGTTGATTATAATTAATTTAATTAATTCATAAGAATTACCTCGTTGAAATTATTTCTTCTTTGGTGTCTCTGGTCACGATCCTGTGATCCGTCGTTGCGTCGGAGAATCCAAGTGTAGGATTCCTCTAGCGGTGATCCACACGTGTGCCACGTATCTCTGGACGTCGCCGAAGGGAACTCTGGGTGCTAGCACAAAAAATCCTTCGCTTGCGATGTCCGTCTTCGATCGCTTTGATCCAGTGGAGGATCTTGCTTTCGTAACTTGAAAGCGTTCTTGGTGGAAAGTGAATTCTCTCTTGGCTTGAGAGTATTTCCAATCCGTTGTGCACAACAAAAATGGCTAACCTTTTTGACAGTTGACCATCATTATTACTTGACATGCATCCAATGTATCACATTTAATATCATTTAATTAAATAAATAATATTTTTCTCAAAAATCCTGAAAAAACAAACTACACGGCGTGTATATAAATATACACGACGTGTACTTTTATTTTTTCCATTTTGTTTATTTCCTCCACCATATTTATTAGACCTTGAGTAATGACTATTTATTTCTTAAATAAATGTAACTGCATTACTCGCTAATAAATATATATATTATTTCGCCCACAATATATTCTCTCGAATAATTAGTGTCAAAATAAATGCGATCAGACACCCTCTAGGCCTCTTTCTCAGTGGCATTAGGTGGAGCCTGCCTAAAGTCCAAGGTTAGCGTCTAGCAACACGCCAAGGCACCCATAGAGAAAGAAGTTAACGCTGCAATGACGTGTCACCTCCTACGAACACTTACCGTGTAATATAATCCCTTTGTCTCGATACCTCTAATCAAGAGGGTTGCATGCTAGTGCCATCAACCCATGTGCTCGATTATTCTTTCTTTGACTTCCCGGAATTGAACTCTCCCATACCCTACCATGGCCATGGATTTATTTAGGCTATATCAATTCCATCAAAGGGCCTGTGATATCTACTTCCATTATAGAACAGAAGGGACAAATCCTTTCTCGCATTTTCTATTAATGCAGTATTACTCATGACGCACCCAACGTATCCTACCTCACTACGAACAGTGTGTCATCACAGTTTTTGTCAATACATCTAAGTACACGAGTTGTAACACCCATTAATAATAATCTTAAAGTCTAAGGACCAATACACACGTCCGCAGATAGGAACATCCAATGACACTATGAAATGTGGACTTCCTACTAGCGAGTCTCGTTCTCATAATATCCTCTTGGATATTACCAAGGGTGCACACCATGAGAAGGTGCCTCAAAGTTTTATGATTCCTCACCCCTAATGACCTGTATTATTTGCATCCCTCAAATTATATCATCCGGCCACAGAACATATATTCAAGAACAGTGTTATGGCACTTCCAGGTTCTCATCATAGCAGGGATCCGCTATGACCCATTAATGCAACAGCTATCCTTAGGACATTATCACATGCATTGTCATGCAGAAGAACAATCAAGATGTGACAAGGCTTTTATTAATGAATAAAGTACAAAGTAGTTGGTTCTAGACCACCAACTCCAACACTCCCAAAGCACCGCTTCAAACATGAATTGAAAAAAAGTGTGCTGGATGGATTCCTCAGCTCCAAAGCAGAGGTAGCAGACTGATGCTAGGATGTGTCCATCCCTCTGCAGTTGTCCTTGAAGTGGCAACCGATTCTTCCAGAGATTCCATATCACCAGATGGTTGGCTGGAGGGATAAAAGGTCTTCTAAATCTTGATATCCATGTTGGAGGAGAAGAACCATATAGACACTTTGACCAGTATAAATCTTTCACATTTAGCCTCCCAAAAAGATTGGGCTTCCAGATTAACAGGTCTCTCTTAACAATGGTGTAATCCAAGATCTTCTTATAAGTGTCAACTGGAAGGAGAACCACAGACTTCCCCAGTCGATGGGTGAATCAGAAAATCGACATGTCCCGTATGTCGGAGGGGGGACCACAATGTCCAACATGGGCCTATCAAGCCACGCAGTAGACCATACATTTATAGATCTGAATTACTCGAAACAATCCATTTTGAGTGCTCCATGTTGGAAATGTAAGAACCACGGATAGATGACCAAACAGAGGATAGAAAATATCCAGAGAACCCATTACAAAGCTTCCATGTAAACCTTTCCCAACAAAATACCAAGACATCATCATTGTAATAAAGTATGCCCTAGGTGAATTTGGCAAGAAGGGCATCACTGAATCTCCTAAGGTCCTTGATTCCAAGCCCACCCAGCTAAGTTGGCTTAGTACAATCCCTCTAGGCCACAAAGACCAACTTTCGTTCACTGGTACTACCTGTCCAATAAAAATTTCTAATCTTCGCCTGTAGGCCCCTAATGAGGTTAATTGGACACCTGTAGATGGAGAAGGCATATGTAACCATAGAAGTTATAACTGAGTTGATGAGACAAACTCTCTTGACTTGCGATAGGCACTTTGGTATTTTCAGGGGTATTTGGGTTCTTTATGTTTTTAGGTATTTTTCAGGATTTTTAAATATTTTAATGGGGTTTTAGGGTCTTTTGATGGTTTTTATATTTTTAAGGGTTTTAGGGTTTTTAAGATTTTGTAAACATTTTTAAGGGTTTAAAGAGTTTTTATATTATTTTAGTGGTTTTTTAGGATTTTAATGGGTTGTTAGGTTTTTTTATGTTTTTAAAGGGTGTTTTTTGGGTTTTATGGGTTTTAGGGTTTGTAGATATTTTAGGGTTTTTAGAGTATTTAGGGATTATAGTTTTTTTTATGTTTTTATGGGTATTTAATGTTTTTAGGTTACTGTTATTTTCTTATTGGATTTTACAGTTTTAGGGTTTTTAGGTTTTAGGTATTTTTAGCGCATTTTTAGGATTTTAATTAGATTTACGGTTTTTAGGGATTTATAGAGTATTTGGTTATTTTTGGGTTTCTTAGTTCTTTTGGGTTTTAGGGTTTTTATATTTTTTAGGTATTTATTATGATTTTATGGGGTTTTTGGGATTTTTAGGGTTTTAAAGCATTTTTTGGGGTTTATGGTGTTTTAGAGTTTTTAGTGTTTTTAGGTTTTTTTGAGGATTTAATTATTTAAGGTTTTTAAGGTTTTCCTATGGTTTTAAGGTTTTTTTACATTTTTAGGAATTTTTAGGGAATTTATTATTATTTTTATGGTTTTAGGGTTTTAAGGTATTTTGAGTGTTTTGAGGGTTTTTTGGGTTTTTTTAGGGTTTTAAGGGTTTTAGAGTTTTAAACATTTATAGTTGTTTAAATGGTTTCAGATTTTTTAGTGTTTTATGGGTTTTTAATATTTTTAGGTTTTTAGGGTTTTAAGAGTCTATTAGGGTTTTTATCATTTTTTGGGTTTTTAGGGGTTTAATGTGTTTCAATATTTTTAATGTTTTCTCATGGGTTTTCATAGTTTTTATGGTTTTTTACATTTTTATGTATTGTTAGGGGTTTTTTTGGATTTTATGGTGTTTTTGGGTTTTTAGTGATTTTTGAGGGATTTCAGGGTTTTTTAGGGTTCTTATGGTTTTTTGGATTTATGGATTTTTATTTTTTAGGGGTTTTATGGTTTTAATCATTTTTAGGGGTTTAAAGGTTTTTGAGATTTTTAGTGCTTTTTAGTGTTTTATTTATTTTTTAGGGTTTTTAGGGGGAATAATTTTTTATACATTTTAAGGTTTTTAGTGGCTTTTTGGGTTTTTAGGGTTTTTTATAATTTGGGGATTTTTTTGGGATTTTTTTATGACTTTTATGTGTTTTTCGGGTTTTTTGGGATTTCGAGGGTTTTTTGGATTTTTTAGGGTTTTTAGGGTTTTATAGATTTTTTAAAGGGTTTTAGGACTTTATAGGTTTTTATGTTTTTCATAGGGTTTTAAGGGATTTCGGGTTTTTACGTTTTTAGGGACTTTTAGGGATTTTATGGATTTTTATGGGTTTTTATTTTTTTTGAGATTTTGAGGGTTTTTATCATTTTTATGGGTTTTAGGAGTTTTAGGGTTTTTATGGTTCTTTGGGTTGTGTGGGTTTTATTGATTTTTTAACTGATTTTCAGGTTTTTTGGATTTTTTTAGTGAATTTACGGTTTTAAAGGATTTTAATATTTTTTAGTTTTTTTTATGATTTTTATGGGTTTTGGGATCTTTAAATGCTTTTAGGGGATTTTTTAGTTTTTTGGGTTTTAAGTGTTCTATGAGTTTTTAGGTTATTTTGGGGCTTTAAATTTTTTTCTTGTTTTTAAAAGTTTTCTTAGGGTTTTTCAGGGTTTTTACATTTTAGGGATATTTTGGAATTCTTTAGTAATTGTATGGTTTTTTAATATTTTTATGGTTTTGAGGGTTTTCATGATTTTTTAGGGTTTTTAGTGTTTTTAGGTTTTTATGGGTTTTGATGGTTTTTAGGTTTTTAATGTTTTGTTAGTGATTTTCAGGTTTTTGGTTTTTTTATTTTTTTGGAATTTTAAATCTTTTTTTTATATTTTTTTAGTTTTTTTCTATTTGTTTTTGTGTTTTCATGGATTTAGGGGGTTTCAGTCACTTTAGAGTTTTTATGTTTTTTTGGGTTTTAGGTTTTTTTTTTGAGTTTTTTAGATTTTTTGAGGTTTTTAAGGGTTTTTTACGTTTTTATGGATTTAAAGTATTTGTAGAGTTTTTAGTGATTTATTTGGGTTTTTATCGGTGTTGAGGTATTTTTTGTAGTTTTTCTGGGTTTTAATGACTCTTAGGGTGTTTTATGGATTTTAGGGTCTTTTATGGTTTTAACGGTTTTTGGATTTTTTTTGTTTTAAGTGTTTTTAGTTTTAAGGTTTTATTTTGAATTTTTAGGGTTTTAGTGCATTTTATGTTATTAGGGATTTTTAGGTATTTTTTATAGTTTTAATGGGGTTTTGCGGTTTTTAAGGATTTTGATGGGTTTTACCATTTTTTGGGGGTTTTAGGGTTTTTAGTGTTTTTAGGTTATTAGTGGTTTTATGTTTTTTTTTTCGTTTTTATGATTTTCTTTGGGGTTTTCAAGGTTTTAGGGTTTTTTAAATTACTTGTTATTTTAGTAATTTTTAGTGGGTTTTAGGGTTTTTTATTATTTTTATGGTCCGTATTATTTTCTTGGGGGTTTGGGTTTTTTGGGTTTTAAGGGTTTTTATATTTTTTTACCTTTTTAGGGATTTAAAAGGGTTATAAGAGTTTTAATGGTTTTTACAGTTTTAATATGTTTTTATAGTTTTCATGGGTTTTGGGGGTTTTTATAGTTTTTAGGGTTTTTATTATTTTTTAGGTTTTTATTGGTTTTAAGTGTTTTTAGGTTTTTCAGGTTTTTTATGGGATTTTCACTGTTTTAGGTTATTTGATGTTTTAGGGATTTTTGTAGATTTTTAGGATTATTATAGTTTTAAGGGGTTTTTTTGGGAATTTTAGGCGTTTGAGGGTCATTTAGGGTTTTGTGTGTATTTTAGGGTTTTAAGCATTTATTAGGTTTTTAGGGGATTGGAGTGTTTTTAGGTTTTTTGTGGTTTTATTATGGGTTTTCAGGGTTTTTTGGTTTTTTATGCGTTTTTGGAGATTCTTAGGGGTTCTTTATGGATTTTTATGGGTTTTATGGATATTTATGGGTTTATGGTTTTTTTATAGTTTTTAAAGATTTTATGGTTTTTTGGGTTTATAGGATTTTTTTTGTTTTTTTAGTGATTTTTATACTTTTTATGGTTTTGAAGGATTTTTAAAGATTATAGTGGTTTTAGGGGTTTTATGGTTTGTTAGGGGATTTAAAGTTTTTATGGGTTTTTATGGTTATTAGGATTTTTAGTGTTTTTTATGGGTTTTTAGGGTTTTTAACATTTTTTAGGATTTTTTTGGGATTTACGTTTTTTAATATTTTTAAGGTTTTCTTATGATTTTTCACGGGTTTTAGAGAATTTAATATTTTTAGTGTTTTTTAGGGATTTTTATGATTTTTTTGGGTTTTTAGGGTTTTTAGGGATTATGAGGTTTTTTAGTTATTTTTGGTGTTTTCATGATTTTTTTCTTTTATGGTTTTTTGAGTTCTTTTGGGTTTTTAAGGGTTTGTAGATTATTAATGTTTTCAAGATTTTAAGGGATTATAGAGTTTTTAATGTTTTTAGAATTTTTATTCAGTTTTTTAAGATTTTAGGGGTTTTTATGATCTTTAGGGGGTTTAGGGTTTTTAGGATCTTTTTGAGTTTTTAGCATTTTTTAGGTTCTTTATGGGTTTTAAGTGTTTTTAAGGTTCTATATAGATTTTTTTTTGGGTTTTTATAGTTTTTTACATATTTTGGTATTTTTTTGGATTTTGATGGGTTTTTAGGGGTTTTTTGGGATTTTGATGGGTTTTAGGGTTCTTAGGGTGTTTGAGGCTTTTTATCATTTTTTAGTTTTTTAGGGGTTTTATGTGTTTTTAGGTTTTATAGTTTTCTTAGGGGTTTTTATTTTCTTCATTTTTATGTTTTTGGGGAAATTTTTAGAATTTTATTGTTTTTAGGGGTTTTAGATATTTTTGAAATTTTTTAGTGTTTTTAGGGTTTTAGGGTTTTTTTTTTGGTTTTTTTGGGATTTTAGGGATTTTTTAAGATTTCTATAGTTTTTATGGTTTTTTGAGTTTTTAATGCTTTTAGGGGTTTGAAAGTTTTTTAGAGTTTTAGTTGTTTTTTAATGTTTTTAGGGAATTTTAGGGGTTTTAAGGTTTTTTGGGGTTTTTTTTTTCTGTTTTTAGGGATTTTTAGGGTTTTTAGGTTTTTATTGTTTTTTGGGTTTTTTGGGTTTTTTGTGTTTTCAGGGTTTTTATGGTTTTTTTAGAGTTTTTTAACATTTTTAGGTATTTAAATTGTTTTAGAGTTTTTATTGTTTTTTAGAGTTTAATGGAATTTTAGAGTTTTTAATGTTTTTTATGGTTTTTAGGGGTTTTTATAAGTTTTAGAGAATTTTTGGGTTTTAGCATTTTTTAGGATTTTTTTGGGGTTTTATTTTTTTAGGTTTTTATGGTTTTCATAAGGGTTTTTAGTGATTTTCAAATTTTTAGTGATTTTTAGGGATTGTTTAGTATTTTTATGGTTTTTACTGTTTTTTGGTATTTTGAGAGTTTTTTTTCGTTGTTTAGGGTTTTTATCATTTCAAGTTTTTTAGGGTATTCAAGATTTTTTTACAATTTTATGGTTTTCTTAGGGGTTTTTAGTGGTTTTATGTTTTTTTCATTTTTAGGGATTTTAGGGCATTTTTAGGATTTTATGGTTTTTAGGGTTTCTTGGATTTATTGGGTTTTTTCAGGGTTTTTAGTTTTTTTTAGTTTTTTTGGTTTTATTGAGTATATTATGGTTTTTATGATTTTCCAAGTTTTTTTAAAGATTTTAGGGTTTTAATGTGTTTTTACAGTTTTTAGTTGTTTTTTAGGATCAATATGAGTTTTGTGGGTTTTAGGGTTTTTATAGGTTTTTACGGTTTTTAGGATTTTATGGGAAAAGAAGGTGCAAGAAAAGGCTATTCCTACCCCCCCCCCCCAAAAAAAAAAAAATTTATTAGAAGAAAACAAATATAATAAGAGAGGGGTATAGTCAAACAACTCATGCCCAAAAAAGTTACATAATAGGGATCAACCTCTCCACTATAGAAAAAATCAGCAACTACGCCACTGTCCACCATCTCCCATTTAGAATAAGAGCTATGTTATTGAATTCATAATCAGAAGAAACGCCATAATCTGCAGTAAACTCTCCCTGAGTATTTATTGAACCAAGGTAAACATTAGCACCTTGTAGCAAAAGGTCCTGACACACTCCCAGCACCCAAATCCCAACTCCGATCTACAACCCAACTCGAAACATAACCTCTAGCATCCCAGAGTCCCTACAGCATCACCTGACAGTTCCCACCACCTCGTATCAACTACAACAACCCATTCCAGCAGTTACTCACAACCAATCCAGCAACACCCCCTAGCAAGAAGCAACACCTCCAGCACCTCCTAGGAAAGAAGAAACCAACATCCAGTAGCTCAGCTTCCAGCATCCAACACCTCCTAGCCAATCAGATCCCAGCATCCAGCAACTTGCACACAACAAGGTTTTTTAGGGGCCTAAGTGGTTTTAGTTTTTTATTGTTTTATTAAGGGTTTTCAGGGTTTTTTTATTTATTTTGAAATTTTAGGGATTTATTAAGATATTAATGGATTTTTAGGCTTCTTAGGTATTTTGAGAATTTTTAGGGTTTTTAGGGTTTTGGGGTTTTCATTGTTTTTAGTGTTTTTATATTTTTTATATGTTTAAAGTGTTTTGAGTTTTTATGTTTTTCTTATTTTTTCAAGGTTTTTAGGGATTTTTATATTTTTAAGGATTTTAGGTTTTTTTTTGTTTTTATGGTTTTTAGCGTTTTTTAGGGTTTTTAGTGTTTTTGGATTTCTAGGGGTTTTTTGGGTTTTTAGGGGGGTTTTAGTTTTTAGGTCTTTAAGGTTTTTTAATGTTTTTAACGTTTTTATGGTTTAGAATGGTTTTCAATGTTTTTAGTAGTTTATTAGCGTTTTATGGGTTTTTTATGGGTTTTTATGGTTTTTTAGGATTTATGGTTTTTGTGTTTTTATGGTTTTTTGGGTCTTTCAGGGTTTTAGAGTTTTTTTAGTTTTTTATGGATTTTATGTTTTTTAGGTTTTTATGGTATTCTTATTTTTTAGGGGTTTTAGGGTTTTTTTTTATTTTGGGGGGGGGGGGGGGTTGGATTTTTTATGATTTTTCATGGTTTTTTAGGAGTTTTAAATATTTTGATGGTTATAGGATTTTCTAGGGTGTTTACGGGTTTTTAGAGGATTTTAGGGTTTTTATTGCTTTTTAGGCTTTTGGAATTTTTAATTTTTTTTGGGTTTTATGGTTTTCTTTATGCTTTTAGGGGTTTTAGAGGTTTTTTCATTCTTAGGTATTTTTAGGTATTTTAGGATTTTTATGTCTGTTATGTTTTAGGGTTTTGAGAGTTTTAGGGTTTTTTGGGTTTTAGGGCATGTATTGTTCTTTGGGTTTTTAGGTTTTTTTTAGTTTTGTAGGGTTTCAATAGTTTTTAGATCTTTTTTCTAACTTTTTTAGGGTTTTAAATGGTTTTTTGAGTTTGTATTAGTATTTTTATGTTTTTATGGGTTTTTATGTTTTTAAGGTTTTTAGTGGTTTTAGCATTTTTAGGGTATTTAGTGTTTTTTCGGTTCTTTTGGGTTTTCAGTGTTTTTTGGTTTTTATGGTTTTCTTATGGGTTTTTAAGGTTTTATAGGGTTTTTACTATTTTTTATGATTTTTTAGGAATCTTATAGTTTAAAAGGGTTTTTTGGGATTTTGAGGGTTTTATGGGTTCTTATGGTTTTTAGGGTTTTTAGGGTTTTTATTGTTTTTTAGGTTTTTATGGGTTTTAATTGTTCTTAGTTTTTTACTGTTTTCTTAGGGTTTTTCTGAGTTTTGGGTTTTTTACGTTTTTTGGGATTTTCATATCATTTTATTATTTTTTGAGTTTTTAGTGTTTTTATGGAAATTAAGTGGTTTTAGGGTTTTTAGGGTTTTTAGGGTTTTTATGGTTTTTTGGGTTTTTTGGGATTTTTGATTTTTTAAGAGTTTATGATTTTTTAGTGTTTTGTAAATTTTTAGTGTTTTAAAGTTTTATTAGATTTTTTTGTTTCTTTTTGTGTTTTAATGATTTTTTAGGGTTTTTATGGTCTCTAGGGGTTTTATGTATTTTAGGTTTTTAGGGTTTCTTATGGTTTTTTAATGATTTTAGAGTTTTTTAGGTTTTTTTGGTTTTATGTGTTTTTAGGTTTTTATAGTGTTTGTAAGGGTTTTTAGGGGTTTTAAGTGCCTTTATGTTTTTTGGCTTTTTATGTATTTATCTATGTTGTTATTGTTTTTTAGGTTTTAAGGTATTTTTAGGGTTCATAAGGTTTTATAGTCTTTTTGGATTTTTAGGGTTCTTTTTTGAGTTTTTTGGAACTTCAATGTTTTTTATAGTTTCTAATGATTTTATGGGTGTAAAAGGCTTTATATATTTTTTGGTGTTTTTAGGGGTTTTATGTGTTTTAATATTTTTAGGGGTTTTATGTTTTTTATTGTTTTTAGGGTTTTTAGTTTTTTAGGGGTTTTAGGTGTTTTCGGGTATTTAACATTTTCTTAGGTGTTTTTAGGGGTTTTAGGTTTTTTGTGATTTTTAGGGATTTTTTATGATTTTTATGTTTTTTGGGTTTTTTGTGAGTTTTTGGGTTTTTAGTGTTTTTTTTATTTTTAGTGTTTTTACCGTTCTTTAGGGTTTTTAGTGGTTTTAAAATTTTTAAGTGTTTTAAGGTTTTATTATTGTTTTTTTTCCATATTTTTACATTTTTATGGTTTTTAGTGATTTTTTAGGATTTTTAAGATTTTTTAGGGGTTTAGTGATATTGAGGGTTTTTTGGTTTTTTATAGTTTCTAGGGTTTTTATTGTATGTATATTTTATGTTTTATGAGTTTTTATGGTTTTTAATGTTTTTAGTGTTTTAATGTTTTTTGGGGTTAAAGTGTTTTTAAAGTTATAGTGGGTTTTAGAGTTTTTTTTTTCATTTTTTGGGGTATTTATGGTTTTTAGTGGTTTTAGGGGTTTTATGGTTATAAGGGTTTTATGGTTTTAGGGGTTTTAGGGGGATTTGTATTTTCTAAAGATTTATTAGGATTTTTATGGGGTTTTAGTTATTTTGAGGGTTTTTAGTATTTTTAGGGTTTTGGGTTTTTTTAGTTTTTAGGGTTTTAATTCTTTATAGTTTTTTATAGTTGTTAGGGGTTAAAAATGGTTTTTATAGTCTTTTTGGTTTTAGGTTTTTATGGTGTTTTATGGTTTTATCATATTTCATGGTTTTTAGGGGATATAGGTGTTCTATTGTTTTTTTAGTTTTTTAAGGTTTTTAAGTGTGTTTAGGTTTTCAACATTTTCTTTATGTTTTTCAAGGTTTTTAGGTTTTTTATATTTTTAGGGGTTTTTATGGATTTTTAAGTATTTTAATGGGGTTTTTGGGTTTTTATGTATTTTGAGGTTTTTAAGGGTTTTCAAAGTCTGTTAGTTTTTTTGGGTTTTAATTTTTTTTATGTTTTTAAGTTTTTCTTATATTTTTTTGGGGATTTAGGGTTTTTTATGCTATTAGTTAATTTTATGTATTTTATAGGATATTTATTGGTTTTTAGGGTTTTTAGGTATGTGAGGGTTTTTTTTGGGTTTTATAGGGTCTTTATGGTTTGGTGGGGGGATTTAGGATTTTTTTAAGATTTCAAAGGATTTATAATGTTTTTAATGATTATAAGGATTTAAAGGGTTTTTAGATTTTCCCTGGCTTCTTATGGTTTTTATGGGTTTTTAGGGAATTTTAAGTTTCTTAAGGGTTTTTATTACTTTTAGGTTTTTTAGGGTTTTTAGCATTCTTAAGTTTTTATGGGTTTTAATTTATCTTAAATTTTTAATGATTTGTGATGGTTTTTAGGTTTTTAGGGATTTTTATGATTTCTGGGATCATTAGGGATATTTTCATATTTTTATATTTTTTAGGGTTCTTAGGGTTTTGAGGGCTTTGAGGGTTTTTTGGATTTTTTTGAACTTTTTAGTGTTTTAATGTTTTTTAGAGTTTTTATCAGTTTTTGGGGTTTAATGGGTTTTTATAATTTTTATTTATATTTAGTCTTTTATGGGTTTTTATTTTTTTCTATCGTTTTTAGGGGACTTGATAGTTTTTAGGGGTTTTTATATTTTTAAGGTATTTTTTCACATTTTTAGGGTTTTTAGTGTTTTTAGGGTTTTTTGGAGATTTTATGTGTTTTTTGGATTTAAAGGTATTTTGATTTTTTTTAAATTTTTAGGTATTTTTAGGGATTTTATTTTTATTTTTATGGTTTTTAGGGTTTTTAGGAATTTTGAGGGTTTTATTGGTTTTTAGAGATTTTAGGGTTTTTAGCAATTTTTAGGTTTTTAGAGATTTTAAGTGTAATTAGGTTATTAAGGATTTCTCAGGGTTTTGAAGAAATCTATAGTATTTTACATTTTTATGGACTTTTAGTGGTTTTTTTAATATTTTTATGGGTTTTAGGGTTTTTAGGGAGTTTGAGGGTTTTTTTTGTTTTAGGGTTTTTTGGTTTTTTTGGTTTTTTTGGGTTATTATGTTTTCTTGGATTTTTTTGTGGTTGTAATGGTTTTTTAGTTTCTTAATGTTTTATGGATTTATAGGGTTTTAGAGTTTTTCGTGGTTTTATAGGTATTTTATTGTTCTTTAGTTTTTCATGGTTTTTAGGGTTTTAATAAATTTTAAGGTTATTGGAGGGGGGGGGGGTTGCTATCATTTCATATTTTTTAGGGTTTTTAGCATTTTTTGGTATATATGAGTTTTAAGTGTTTTTAGGTTTTTAAGGTTTTATTAATGTTTTCCAAAGTTTTATGGTTTTTTAATATTCTGTCTTTTTCCATATTTTTTAGGATTTTTATGGTTTTTAGTATTTTTTGGGATTTTGAGGCTTTATAGGGTACTTTTATGTTTTTTTTTGCCTTTAGGATTTTTATCATTTGTTTGGTTTTTTGGGTTTGAATTTTTTTTGGTTTTTAATGTTTTGTTTATGGTTTTTTAGGGTTTTAGGAATTTTCTACGTTTTTAGGGATTTTATGGGTTTTTAGGATCATTAGAGTTTTTTAGGGTTATTAGGGATTTTTTGATTTTTTAGCGTTTTTAATGTTTTATGGTTTTTTTGTTAGTAGAGTTTTTCCAAGTTTTTATGTTTTTTTATGGTATTTATAGTTTTTACCATTTTTATGGGATTGAAGGATTTTAGAGTTTTAGTGGTTTTTGGGTTTCTATGTGTTTTTAATATTTTTAATGTTTTAGTGTATTTATGTTTTTATGGGTTTTTATGTAACGACCCAAAGTTTCATTAATGGAAAATCCCTCTTGATCCAGTTAATTGTCTCTTTATAATTTTTTTTTTATAAGATGTCAACTTCTTTGGTTTTATGATAAGAGTTTTGACTGTTACTTTTATAGCCGTTGAACAGTGATCACATGATTAGTATAAATATATGGCTTTAACGAACCCAATTTTACTCAGACAAAGGAAGCGATGGCCTCATCCAGTAGAATTGCCCCATATGAAGCCCATTTGTCGGAGCTTGGAAAATAGGTGGCATCCTTGGGCTTCGCCCTTAACCAAGCCCAAGCTGAGCTTCATTATGTCAAGCTCGAACGTGACCGTCTACGGGAAAAGTGGAAGTTGATTGAGATTACCACAGGAGCGATGTTATCCGAGCTGCCCCAAGAGTCCTTCACCATCTAACACCTTACCCTTAGGTCTTATGCAGCTGTTTTAAGGGGTTATGTAACAAATAAGTAGTACTATGTTCATGTAAACTATTTTTTGTATATAATAATGAATATAATTTCTAGTCATTTTTGATACATTGTAAATAGTTTTTAAAGTACAAATGGTGTTTTTAGTTATTATTTAATTAAGAAATATATTTTATTAAATTAAGGGATTTTTGAATTAAATAATATTTTAATAAAATAATAATAATATTTTTAAATTAATTTTTATTAAATATAAATGATATTGTAATTTTATGAATGCAATTAAAATTTTTATTAAGGTTTGAAAACCATTTCTGTTAAAACTCGTGAATTTTCGATAAATGTTGGTTTTTATTTTAAAAGTGAAAATTATAATATTTAGAAATGTTTTTTAGATAAAATAAATTTCATATCTGGAATCAGGATGTTGAAATTATCCAATGGTGAATTTTTCATAATTTTCTGAGACAGTCAAATTTTTGGGTAAAAATTAAATACCGTTTAAATATATAATGTGTTTTATGACATCATAATGATCCAATGGTGATTTAATAAAATACTATAATCCTTATGTTTGGCCAATATATGTTTTATCATTAAAATAAAGTGATTTTGGGTTTGTTTGACTTACTTTTCAAAGCATTAATGAACCCCTCAAGACATATTCAACACTTTGCCTTTTTAAATTAATTTCCATGGGAGTGCGACTCACCTACACATAAGAAACCTTATTATTTTAATAAGTTAGGACCTTGGCCTTGTAAAATATTGTTTTCCTCTTTCGTTTTCCAGAAACCATGGGCAAAAACCATGGGATGGTTTGTGGTTTGGATTAGTTTAATATAAGGGGTCCCAAACCTAAATAATAAAGAATTCTCTCACCTTTCCTATATAAACCCACCCAAGCTCCCACTTCCTCCTCACTAAAATCCTTTGGAGTTCGTCCAAACTCTACCCTACTCTCTCTAGAATCCTCCCAAGGTGCACCAAGCTCCCAAGAAGCCTCTCACAAGCCTCTCTCTAGCCTTTGGAAGCACACTTCCAAGTAAGGGTTTTTCCTTCCTTTCTCATTTTTGTCAATTTTCTTTAAGTTGTATTGCCCTTTTAATTTCAATTATGAATGTTGGGGTATGGTTTAGCACCTCCCCCGTGCTACCCTCTTATTGTTTGAATGATAGGATACCCCTTTCTCTCTCATTAAATGCCTCCCAAGTACCTCCGTTACTATGCCGAAATTCCAAAAGGAACTTCTCTCTCTTCTTTTACATTCAAGCAATACTTTTGTATCATGAATCTAAATTCCATTACAATTGTTTGGACATGTATCTATATGACCCCCTTACTGTCCATTTCATGTAAATATGATGAGACACCCTTTCTCTCTCATCAAACCATTTTTATGAATTCTTATGTCACGCCGTTACGCTGCTGAAATCGCACCGATTTTCTAAGCCAATGCCATTGTGTAGTGAATACCATGCCCATTTCTCCATCAAGGGTATTCACCTTTATGCACATTTACTTATTGTTTATAATGTTTCATGTATGAATTCCACATTTCTTTATCGTGGAATAATGGATTATGTTTTATGAATCCATGTTTTATGATCCATGTGGCACACTTATGCATGAAATGAAATGTTTAATAAGGGTGTGCCCTTATAGCGCTCCAATGCATTGGGTAAAGTATAGTATCATGATACATCATGTGAAATGAGTGTTTACTCATGCTAATTCAAGTGCAATGACGTTTTACTCGTGCTTCATGTGCAATGAGGGTTTACTCATGCTCCATGTGCAATGAGCCTTGGCTCATGCTAATTCAATGTTAAGTGTTGTTGCCACATTTCCATGCTATGATTATCATGCTTTATCATGACTTTATGTTCATGTTTCTTTTATACTCTATTGATATTCCTATTGTCTAACATGTATTGTACTACTCATGTTATTTCATGTGTACTCCCTTATTGGGATTTATAGCTCACCCTTTTCTTATGCATATCCTTAGGTTATCCCATGCAATGCTAAGTACTAGGGAATGTAGTGTTCATGTAAAGGAAGTTTTCAATAAAGATGTTGTATTTCAGGTTTTAAGTTTTTATTTAATGATCCTAAGCCCCAAAGACATTAAACCTCTCGATCTTCTTTGTTGATCAAGTGAAGTTTTATGTAATGAATCATGTTTAAGTTGTAATAAAAAGCAGGGTTGTCATATTTTAGGCTATTTATGTGTTTAGGGATTTTGATTTCTTTTTTATGGATTTATAGTTTTTAGGGTTTTACGGGATTTTGATGGCTTTTATTGTTTATTATGGTTAATGGTTTTTAGGGGTTTTAGTGGTTTTAAGTGTTTTTTTGGTATTAATGGTTTTATTAGGGTTTTTCCAGGTTTTTGGGGTTTTTTAGGTATTTATGTTTTTTTAGTGTTGTTTCGGATTTTTATTGTTTTTTGGGTTGTTAAGGATTTTGGTGGGTTTTTAGGATTTTGGTGGGTTTTTATGATTTTAGGGTTTTTATGTTTTTTTTTGTTTTTAATGGTTTTCTTTGGGGTTTTTAGGATTTGTTTTGGGGGGTTGTGTTTTTCGGGATTTTCTTGGTATTTTTTTGGTGTTTAATGGTATTTAGGTTTTTTTGGGTTTTAGTGTTTATATGGTATTTTTGGAGATCTTGTTTTTTTGGGTTTTTTTATGATTTTCATGGTTTTTTAGACAACTTAAATGTTTTTAGGGGTTCAAAGGGTTATTAGAGTTTTTAGTGGTTTTAGGGTTTTGTGGTGTTTTTTATTTTATTTTTATTTTTTGGGGTTTTTAGGATCTTTACTGTATTAGGGTTTTTAGGCTATTTTTCATTTTTTAGGTTTTTAGGGGTTTTAAGTGTTTTTAGGTTTTCAATATTTTCTTAAGGTTTTCCAGTCTTTTTCTATTTTTTTACATTCTTAGGGATATTTTGGGGTTTTAAATATTTGTATGGTTTTTAGGGTTTTTATGGATTTTGAGGGTTTTTATAGTTTTTTAGGGTTTTAGGGTTTTTTTTGGTATTAAGGGGTTTTTTACACTTTTGATTATTTTTATGATTTTTAGAGTTTTTTTAACATTTTAGGGGTTTAAATGGAGTTTTTAGTTTTTAGTGGATTTTTATGGTTTTATAATTTTTTAAGGTTTTTAGGGTTTTTTTTGGATTTTTGGGATTTTTGGGGACTTTTTAGGCTTTTTTAGTGTTTTATCGTTTTTTAGGGTTTTATGGATTTCTTAGGGTTTTCCATGTTTTTTATGTTTTAAGGGATTTTTATGATTTTTTAGGATTTTTATGGGGTTTTAAGGTTTTCAGATATTGTGAGAGGTTTTGGGTTTGTAGGGTTTTTATGGTTTTTATCATTTGTAGTGTTTTATAGGTTTTTAATAGGTTTCAAGTGTTTTAATATTTTTATGGTTTTCATTTTTTTTTTGGGGATTTTAGGGTTTTTATGTTTTTTTCATTTTTAGGGATTTTTTATGATTTTTCCAGGTTTTTTGGTGTTTTTGGTATTTTGATGGTTTTTGGGCCCTTTAGAGTATTTAGGGTTCTAGGGATTTTTTATTTTATTTTTTAGGGGTTTTAAGGGTTTTAGTGTTTTGTAGGTTTTTAGGTATTTAAAGGGTTTCTAGGTATTTTAGTGGTTTTTAGGATTTTTATGGATCTTTAGCCTTTTTTACAGTTTTTAGTGGTTTTAAGGTTTGTAGCATTTTGTTGGGTTTTTAAGGATTTTATGTGTGTTTAGGTTTTTAAGGATTTTTAGGGTTATTTTTTTAGGGTTGTTTACGTTTTTTAGGATTTTTATGGATTTTTTATGGTTTTTATGATTTTAGGGATTTTGAGATGTTTTAGGGTTTAATGGTATTTAGTTTTTTTTCAGAGGTTTTATAAATTTTTAAGTTTTTATGGGTATTATGTGTTTTAAGATTTTTAATGTATTCTTAGTGATTTTTAGGGTTTTAGGGATTTTAGTGATTTTTTTAAATTTTTGGGGTTTTTTTAAGGATTTTAATGATTTTGAGGGATGTTTGGGTTTTGAGGTTGTTTGGGTTTTTTGGGTTTTTTGGTCAGAAGCGGTGTGAGGCTGAGCTATTCTTGACCCCCACAGATTTTATTAACGAAAAGAGACTCAGCAGACAAGGGTGGGGAGGGGTCAAACGACCCACACCCAAAAACCCTTTACAAACCCAAACCCAAAGACCAAAAAAAAGACCAACAAAATACACACAAATCCAAAAAAAGAAAGAAAACAAAAAAGTCCACAACATCACCTCCCAACCAATCAGAAACTTGCATCCATCAGCACAAAAACCACCAATCATCAACAATCATCTAGAAACCAAAGCCATCTTCCGCAAATTAACCACCATACATCAGCTCACAACAGCAATAGCCAGCAATCACTCTCACAAAAACCAGTATCCAGCACTATATGCAGTAGCTTCATCAACCTAACTTCAAAACCACAAAGACACAAACACCATATTCTAGTATCCTTAAGCAAAACTCCATCACCGCAATCACCACCAATCAATGCCACCATCAAACGAGCAGTGACCAGTGACCAGCAACCGCAACCACATCTAGTAGCACACCCAGGAACACATCCATAGCACCTACACACAAGAAAACATCCAGCACCACTCAACAGAACAAATATCCCGCACCCATAGCTATTCAAAACCAAACCATCACCACAACCATCAACCTCCACCTCATCTTGCCTCGAATCCAGCTTCAGAAACGACTCAAAACCAAACCAGTAACAAATCAAAAGACCACATTCCACCATAGAATCCAGGATTCAACTCAACTTGACCAGAACATCATCAGTATCATAAAACAAAGATGAAACTAAGGAAACAGAAGCACAAACATGCACCTTTACTTTCCGCAGCCACAAAAACCCGTCAAAGAGCCAAGATATCCAGAAAATCCCTCCCTGACTCAGATCTAGAAAAACAGATCCAAGAATCGAAGCGGGCATGTCACTTCTAGAACGTTGCGGATCCCACCGCACCCACTATTCTGCATCACGAATCCAGAGAGGCCAGCACAACCCTCCCAATTATGAAAACAGCCGCTTCGCCGGTGACCAAGTAGGGCCTAAACAGTGCCACTCACACCGCCTGAAAGGACCGCTGTCCCATAAACCAAGAGGGAAGAACCACATCAACCGCCAGGCCACCGCTCGGAGAAGACTAAACCGCCGAAGAAACTGGGAGAACCCTACCAACAAGAAACTGAAGGAGGCCACTAGAGACCAACACCACCGAGAACACTCCTCATAGAGGATAAGAGACAGAGATCTAAAAAGCCACTAACCGTAGTGCTCGGATCAGACCCGAACCTCCATGGAACCGAAGCGCCACATGGTGGAAGTCCCAGATCTGAAAAACTCCACAATTTTCCTACAATTACATGCTTAGGATGGAGCATATCCAATCCACGCCTCCAAGAATTTGCAACACCGCAAGTCGGGGAAACCAGATCTGACCCTGCCGTCTGAGGATGCATCCTTTGACCAATGCAGGCGAGCACACCATTGGAGGAAGCAACAATGTTGTGGAGACCAACTCCTAAGAGACTATCGCCGCAGAGAAGGAACGACCATACTGGAGGAGACGAACCGCGATACGAGGTCGTGAAAAGGAACCCGAGTGCGAGAGGAACCTGGAGATTTGGCCGCCATCTCTATGGGTTTTTTGGGGTTTTAGGTTTTTTTTTGAATATTTAGGGTTTTCATTTTTTTTAATGTTTTTAGTTTGCTAAAGGTTTTTTAGATTTTTTAGTTGATTTCTATGGGTTTTAATTAATTTTTTGTTTTTTTAGGTTTCTATGTGTTTTTTTATGGTTTTTAAGGGTTCATAAAAAATTTAGTGTTTTTATTAGTTTTTGAGGGGTTTTATGTGTTATTAGGTATTTAAGGATCTCTTAGGGTTTATAAGGGTTTTTATGTTTTTTGTGACTTTGGATTTTTAAGTATTTATATTGTTTTTAGGGGTTTTTAGGATTTTCCGGGTTTTTATTATTTTAATATTTTTATGGTTTTTTGGGGGGTTTTAGGTTTTTTTTTATTTTTTTGGGTTTTTATGGTTTTTCGATTTTTTAATGTTTTAGGGGTTTATGGGGTTTTTAGAGTTTATAGTGGGATTTTATGGTTATTAGGATTTTTTATGGTTTTTATGGTTTTGGTGGTTTTTATGATTTTTTCAGTAGTAAGGGTTTTTAGTGTTGTTTAGGTTTTTTAGGGGTTTTATGTGTTTTTAGGTTTTTAATGTTTACCTAGTTTTTTTCATGATTTTTAGGTTTTTTATATTTTTATGGAATTTTAGGGGTTTCTAGTATTTTTATGGGTTTTTATTGTTTTTAGGGATTTTGAGGGGTTTTATTGGCTTTTAGGGTTTTTAGGGTTTTTCGTGTTTTTTTGGTTTTTTTGGAGTTTTAACTATTTTTATGTTTTTAAGGTTTTATTTGGGGTTTTTCAGGGTTTTATGGGATTTTTTATTTTTAAGTATTTTTTATATTTTTATGGTTTTTAGGGTTTTAGGGTTTTTTATGTTTTATGGATTTTATAGTTTTTTAAGGTTTTAATGGTTTTTTGGGTTTTTTGGGGTTTTTATGGTTTTTATTTTTTTTAAATTTTTTTAGGGGTTTCATGTTTTTTTTGGAATTTTTTAGTGTGTTTTAGGGTTTAATAAGTTTTTATAGATTTTAAGGTTTTTAGGGGTTCATTTTGGTTTCAGGGTTTTTAAGATCACTAGCGTTTTTTGGGGTTTTTATGGGTTTTAAGAGCTTTTAGGTTTTCCTTGTTTTTATTGGGGTTTTCATTATTTTTATGGGTTTTTATGTTTTTTTGGTATTTTAAGGGGTTTTTTAGTAATTTTATCATTTTTATAGCTTTTACGTATTTTGAGTGGTTTATACTTTTTTTAGGATTTTAGGATTTTTAATTATTTTTAGGTTTTTAAGGTTTTCTTAGTATTATTTAGGGTTTTTAGAGTTTTTAAAATTTTTAGGGATTTTAGGGCTTATTTTTTGGATTTTTATAGTTTTTACGGTTTTTGGGATTTTTTTTTCGGTTTTAAGGTTTTGAAGGGGGTATTAGGGTTTTAACAATTTTTTTAGGTTTTAGTATTTTTGTGTGTTTCTCTAGGGTTTTATAATTTTTATAATTCTTAACATTATTTGATGGTTTAATTTATTTTGAGTGTTTTTAGTGGTTTTAAGGGGTTTTATGAGTTTTTGGGTTTTTAAGGTTTATAGTGGTTTTTAGGGTTTTGGGGGTTTTTTAGGGTATTTAGAACGTTTTACATTTTTAAGGGATTTATGAATTTTTTGGTTATTAATTTATTCTTAGGGGTTTTTAAGGTTTTAGGGTTTTTTATGTGTTTAGGGAATTTATGGCTTTTTAGGATTTTTATTGTTTTGGGGTGGGGGTTTAGGGATTTTGACTGGTTTTTAGGATTTTTTAGGGCTTTAGTGTTTTATTGTTTTTTTGGGTTTCATGATTTTGTTTAGTTTTTATAGTTTTTAATGTTTTCTTGTGTTTTCTTACATTTTTATGGGTATAATTTGTTTTTTTGATTTTTTAGTGGTATTTCAAGGTATTTATGGGTTTTTTTGGGTTTTTAAAGGTTTTAGGGGTTTTAGGGTTTTAGGGGTTTTTATAATTGATAAGGTTTTTAATTGTTTTTGTGTTTTTATATTTTTAATCTTTTCGTAGGGGTTTTAGGGTTTTTAGGGGTTTTTATGATTTATGCTATTTTTAGGGATTTTTAGGATTTTTGTGGTTTTATGGTTTTTAGCATTTTATGTTTTTTGTAGTTTTAAGTGTTTTTAGATTTTTAAGGTTCTCCTTTGGTTTTTCATGTTTTATGGGTTTTTAGCATATTTTTAGGGAAATTTAGTATTTTTATAGTTTTTAGGGTTTTTGGGATTTTGAGGGTTTTTAGGGTTTTTAGGTTTTATAGTTTATTGGGGTTTTTGGGATTTATTCAGTTTTTAGGGTTATATGGTTTTTTAGAGTTTATAATGTTTTTATGGGTTTAAAAGGTTTTTAGAGTTTTTTTGGTTTTTGAAGAGATTTATGGGGTTTTATTGTTTTTATGGTTTTTTGGCATTTTATGGTTTTTATGGTTTTTATGTTTTTTAGGGTTCTAAGTGTTTTGAGGTTTTTAAGGATTTTGTAGGGTTTTTATGGTTTTTAGGGTTTTTAGGGTTTTTTATTTTATTATTATTTTTTAGGTATTTTTAGATTTTTAGGGTCTTTAGGCTGTTCATGGATTTTGAGGATTTTATTGATTTTTAGGGGTTCTTGGGTTTTTTCTGGTTTTTAGTGTTTTTTGGTTTTTAGGTATTTTAAGTGTGTTTCTGTTTTAAAGGTTTCCTTAGGTTTTTTTCAGGGTTTTGGGTTTTTATTTATTTGGGTTTTTATGGATTTCTTAGGATTGTTATAGTTTTTTTATAGTTTTTAGAGTATTTTATGTTTTTTGGATTTTTAGGATTTTGTGGTTTTTTATGGTTTAAAGGTTTTTTGGGTCTTTTTGGGGGGTATTTTGGTATTTTAGGATTTTTTAGGTTTTTAGGGGTTTAAAGTGTTTTGAGGGTTTTAAGGTTTTCTTAGGGGTTTTTTAGGGTTTGTAGGGGTTTTTATGTTTTTAGGGATTTTTAGTGATTTTTTAGGATTTTTAGGATATTTATGGGGTTTTAGGGTTTTCCGATATTTTGAGGGTTTTTAGAGTTTTCTAGATTTTTATTGTTTTTTTGCGTTTTTAAGTATTTTTTGAGTTTTTATGGGTTTAAAGGTTTTTTATTTTTTTAAAGCCTTTAGATTTTTTAATGGGTTTTTGAGTTTTTATAATTTTTTAGAGTTTTAGGGTTTTTAAAGGATTTTAAGTTGTTTTTAGGGTTTTTATCATTTTTAGGTTTTGTAGTGTTTTTTAGGATTTTTTAGGTTTTATGTGTATTTTGTTTTTGGTGGTTTTCTTAGGGTTTTAGGGTTTTTAGGGTTTTTTATGTTTTTGGAATTTTTAGGGAATTTTTAGTATTTTTTTCTTTTTGGGGTTTTAGGGATTTTGAGTTTTTTAGGGTTTTTAGGGATTTTAAGGTTTTTAGGGTTTTTTATATTTTTTTGGGTATTAAGTATTTTTAGTTTTTTTGGTTTTCTTAGTGTTTTTTGGTTTTTTTTGAGTTTTTATGTTTTTAGTGATTTTTAGGGATTTTTAAGAATTTTTATTCAATTTTAGGGTTTTTAGGAATTTTGAGGGATTTTGGGTTTTTAGTTTTTACGGTTTTTTGGGGTTTGAGGGGTTTTTTTAGTTTTTTAGGGTTTTAAGGTTTTTTTGTGTGTTTTAAAAATTTTAGGAGTTTATTGAGTTTTTAGAGTTTTTACTGGCCTTCTTGAGGTTTTATGGGATTTTAAGGAATTTCTGGTTTACAGGGATATTTAAGGTTGTTAGTAATTTTATGATTTTATAGGTTTTTAAGGGTTTTAAGTGTTTTTAGGTTTTTTCGGTTTTTAGGAGTTTTAAGTGTGTTTAGGTTTTTAAATTTTTCTATGGGTTTTTCAACATTATAGGGTTTTTTACATTTTTAGGGTTTTTAGGGACTTTTAGGATTTTATGGGTTTTTATTGTTTTTAGTTTTTTTTGGGTTTTTATGGTTTTAGGTCAAGGAAGCTACGAGGGCCGGGCTATTCCTGGACCCCCCAAATTTATTATAAAGAAAATAAGAGACACAACAGACAAGGGAGGGGAGGGGTCAAACTATCCACACCCAAAAACCCTTTATGTCATTTTTAGGGTTTTATGGGTTTTAGGGTTTTTATGGTTTTTATGGGTTTTTATTCTTTTCAGGTTTTTTATGTTTTTCACAGTTTTTTAGTGTTTTTTAGGTTTTTATTTGATTGAAGTGTTTCTATGTTTTTATGGTTTTATTAGGAATTTTTATAGTTTTTTGGATTTTTTAATATTTTAGGGATTCTTAGGGGTTTTAAGGATTTTTATGGTTTTTTAGGATTTTATGGATTTGAGGGTCTTTTGGGGTTTTAGGGTTTCTATGGTTTTAGGTGTTTTGTGAGTTTTTTTTGATTATTAAGGGTTTTTTAGAGTTTTTAGTGTTGTCAGGGGTTTAAAAGGATTTTTATAGTTTTTGCGGGTTTTTAGGGATTTTTATGGGTTTTAGGAATTTTAAGGTTTTTAGAGGTTTTATGGATTTTAGGGTCTTTTATATTTTTTTCACGTTTTTTATATTTTTAGGGGTTTTATGTTCTTTTTGGGTTTTACGATTTTGTTAGGGGTTTTCAACGTTTTTTTGTTTTATATGTTATTAAGGATTTTAATGGATTTTTTTTGGATTTTATTGTATTTTAGTGTTTTTAGAGACATTGATGGTTTTAGATATTTTTAGGGGTTTTAGGATTTTTTAGTGTTTTTAGCATTATAGTTTTTTAGTTTTTTAATTGTTTTGAAGGTCCTCTTATGGGTTTTTTGGGTTTTTAGGGTTTTTTAATATTTTAGGGATTTTCAGACATTTTTAAAATTTCGATAGGTTTGTTGTATTTATTTGGGATTTTTAGGGGTTGCATGGGGTTTTTTTAGGGTTTTTAGGGGTTTTTTTGGTTGTTTTGCATTTTTATGGGATCTTTTTTTAGTGCTTTTAGATATTCTATAGTTTCATAGAATTTTTAAGGGTTTAAAGAGTTTTCAAGGTTTTTAGGTTTTTAAGGTTTCTATGGTTTTTTAGGGTTTTTATGGTTTTTAGGAGTTTTATGGTTTTTAGTGTGTTTAGAGTTTTTTTGGTTTTTAAGGTTTTCTTTAGGGGTTTCATGGTTTTTAGGGGTTTTTTATGTTTTTAGGGATTTTTAGGATATTTATGGATTTTTAGGGTTTTTAGTGCAAAGAAGGCTTGAGACTAGGTGAACCTGGTCCCCCAAAATTTATTAAGAAAAGAAATCATCCAAGAACACGTAACAAGGGGGGATTGCAAACTCGGGTGTACACCTCACCCTTCATATCATACTCCACAAACCATAAAGAGCACGACGTGGAAACATGCGACCATATCAAGCTCCTCACCACAATCGCCTACTTGGAGAGTGCATCTGCAACTGAGTTCGCCTCCTGGTAGGCATGTGTTACATGAAGGTTCATCCCACTATAAGAAGCAAGGCATTCCATCCAATGGGGAAGGATCCTCAATGGGACTCGCCCTGATTTGGTTTTAAGGACCTCCACCGCAAGCAAAGAGTCTGATTCAAGCCAGAGAGGACTCCATCCGAACTGCACAACAAATTTAACAACCTTTATCGTGGCCCAAAGTTTGGCTTCAAGGGAACAAACATCCCCAATGAAATGGTAAAAGCATCCTTTGACAAAGCCATTGTGGGTACGGAAGACCCTACCACACCCTAAGGGGCTCGGTACCTCCAGTGCCGCACCATCCATGTTGACCTTGATCCATGAAGAAATCGGGGGGATCCAGTTGATAAACTTAAGAACCTGCAGTTTCTCTGACCTGCAAGCAACACCAAGAAACCATAAAAGAATAAGTCCATTCCCATAATTTTCCATTGAATCATATTGGATATGAGACTCTGCATGAATCACTATGTGGAGAACAACAACACCCCCTGGAAAGAGAGACATTTTTTGTTGAATGCGATAATATTTCGGGTAGCCCAGGTGTAGGTGGCGATGCCTGCAATGGCAACAAGCAAGACGTTGGACACCTTCCTACTGCAAGGCCAGTTAACCAGGCTGTCTTACAGGTCAAAAAGCGACATGTCCAAGAAGAGGGGAAACCCGAAAAAAATCTGCAGGTATTCCCAAAGCACCGCTGCAAACCTACCTTGAAGAAATGTGTGATGAATGGAGTCCTCAGCTACAAGGAAGAGGAAGCAGACCAATGCCAGGCTTTGTCCAGCCCTTTGTAGTTGTCCTTGAAGTGGCAGCCAATTATTCCAAAGCTTCCAGAGCAGCAGATGGTTAGCTGGAAGGATAAATGGTCTTCTAAATATTGAGATCCAGGTTAGAGGAGTTGGACCATGTGGACACTTAGACTGATAGAAATATTTCACATTTAACCACAAAAAAATATTATGATTCTAAATTAGGACATCCCTTTTAACAAAGGTATATCCTTGGATTTGCATATAGATGTCTGCTTGAAGGATAACCTCAAACTGTCCCAGTTGATGGGTGAAGAAATCAATCTACATGTCCCTTGAGTCAATAGGAGGGACCACAGTGTCCAACAGGGGCCTATCAAGCCACATAGTAGACCAGACATTCATATTTGAGTGCTTCGAAGCAATCCATTTTGAGTGGTCCATGATGCCCATGTAAGAGCCTTAGACTGTTAAACAAACTGAGGATGGAAAATATCTAGAGAACCCATTACAAAGATTCTTTGTGAAGCTTTCTCAACAAAATCCCAAACCATCATCATTATAATCAAGCATGCCCTAAG
Source organism: Viscum album (assembly GCA_963277665.1). NCBI lineage: Eukaryota > Viridiplantae > Streptophyta > Magnoliopsida > Santalales > Viscaceae > Viscum > Viscum album. The sequence goes on along the minus strand of OY728167.1, from coordinate 396,361,344 downwards.
TGAATTTGGCCAGAAGGGCATCATTGAATCTCCTAAGTTCTTTGATTCAAAGCCTGCCTAGATCAGTTGGATTTGAATAGTCCCTCCAAGCCACATAGACCAATTTTCATTCACTGGTACAGACTATCCAAGTGAAGTTTCTAATATTTTCTTGTAGGGTTTTAATGAGGTTAACTTTCCATCTATAAATGGAGAAGGCATATGTGAACATAGAGGTAAAAACTGTGTTGATGAGAAAAACTCTCCCAGCTTGCGAAATATAATTTCTCTTACATTTATCAAGTTAAAGTTATATTTTTCTCATCGTGTTCACCAGATAACTGCTCTTGAGCCGTCCCCAAAAAATTGGAACACCCATATAATCAAAGGGAAGTGATCCCCTCTTAACACCAAGGGAGAGGGAAATACGTATCTTTCTAGAGTAATAAATACCCTCCCCAAAGACGATAGAGGATTTTCTCTAACTGATGGATTTCCCCGCCACACATTCATAATGATGGAATATCATTCGAATCGAGGACAATGTCTTCTTTTTAGCCTGCCTAAAGAGGAGGATGTCATCGGCATAAAGAAGATGAGACGACACCCATAGGTCTCTCCCTGCCTTAATTGGATTGAAAATACCAGCTTTCATGAGATTGATGAGGCACCTGCTCAGATAATCTTCAGCAACCGCAAAGCGAATACTAGAAATTGGGTCTCCCTTCCTAACTCCACATGAGCATGGTAAGAACCCCTTCGGGGAACCATTAATAAGCACTGACACTCTATCACTATTCAAGATGGAAGACACCAACATATTGAAACTATCTGAGAAACCATATTTAGATAGAACATGGTATATTAAACGCCACTTTATGGTATAAAAGGCCTTGAAAATATACATTTTTAAGTTAAAGTTTCCATGTTTGGAGCATTTCCTAATGATGTTAATACCCTCTGAGGCTGTGAATAAATAGTTCTGAATGTTCCTCCTTGGGACAAAACCAAATTTATTAGGGGTAATAAGTTCTCCCATAAGTCGTCCCATCCTCTTGACCATATTTTTTCTGATAATTTTGGGTATGGTGTTCCCAATGGAGACCATCCGAAAATCTCCAATATCAAGGGCATTCTCTTTCTTTGGAATTAGATAAATGAAATTAGCATTGGTGCCATATGGAAATGAGATGGAACATAAAACATCCCTAATATAATTCATAATTTCAATGTGCATAATATCCCAATAGAATATAAAGAAATTGTTACTGAAGCCATCCAGTCCCACTTCACTTTCTATATTAAGAGAGAACAGAGTGGATATTACCTCTTCCTCTAAGGGAGCACATGTTAATTCCTTGTTTTTATGGTCATAAACACATGGCAGGATGGAATCCATCAGAGGGAGGGAGTAATCTACATCATTATTAGTGTATAGCTATTGTAAATAGTCTAACACCATATTAGAGATGGCTGCCTTAGAGGTAAAAGTGGACCCAAGAATTTGAACAATGTTCATGAATTTCATTGCCTTATTTTATTTTTGTAACTGATGAAAAAACTTGGAATTCTGATCCCCATCTTTGAGACACCTTATGTTAAACTAGTTCTAGTCCAGATTTCCCTTTAGGTACAAAAGATCTTCCAGCCCCGCATGAGCCTGCAGCTCCTCCCAAGAGGGAAAAGACAACAGCTGGTTGGAAAGTTTGAGGGAGGAAAGCCAAAGTTTAGAATCCTTAATATCCTCATCCATCTTGGAAAATGATGACCTGCTCCACTCTTTGAGAATAGTTTTAATTTTCTTCAGTTTGGAAACCATCATGAAGAACTGACTGACATGGGAAGGGCTCACCCACCCATTAGCGATAATTTCCATGTAGCCCTGAATCATGATCCAAGCTTTGTTGAAATTAAAAGGCAAGGGGTACGATCTTAGGGAACCACCCATAGGTCAATGATTATTGGGTTATGATCCGAGTGGAACTTGGGGAGGGTAAACCCAAAAATTTCAGAGAGATAATTGTTTCCATTGATCTGGTAGAAGCACCTGTCCATCTTGCTAGCTTGTCATCCATTGATGATAAATCTTCCCCATGTGAAGGAGGTTCCAGTAATGGGAACATCGGTGAGGTCATAAGAGTCAAGGCATTGAGAGAAGTCTGCAGCGGCCGAATGGGAGAAGTTGGCGCCAATCTTCTAATTTGGATTCAAGATCGTATTAAAATAACCAAAAATCACCCAATTATGATTAGTGGACCCATAAAGTTGGACAATATTCCTCCACATGAATCTTCTCCTAGTGAACGAGTAGGAAGTGTACACAAAGGAGAGAAAAAAGGGGTATCCTAAAGGATTGTCTCCAGGGTAATGACTTGATGACACTTCTCAATAGATAACACCTTCACATAATCTTGTTTGAGAACCCAAGAAGTATCCAAGCCACTATCATTATAGTCTATAGCAACAAAGGAGTAACCAAGGATTCTCTAATTGAATCCCCTCCAGATATCAAAGGATATCATCGGTTTAGCAATTTTGATGATGTTAGGCCTCTGAGAAGAGATAAAATTACTAAGGGTTGAGGTAGTGGGAGAGTTCCCAATCCCTTGAAAATTCCAGAATAAGATTCTCATTAGGAGAGGGGGGCATTTCCCCTCACAGGAGGTGGATTCTTGGAGTCAGGGTAAGTGTGAGGGGCATTCACCTTACCTTTTTTACCTTTCTTCTTTGGCCTACCTACAGGATTCTTCTTAATAGAATATTCAGCCACATCCGTAATCTGGTACTTGGAAGCAAGATCATACACCAATTAAGAATCAACCACCTAGGGTTGAACCACATCAGGCTTGGGTGCTTCCATCTGGACACTTGATTCATCAGGTCGGTCATCATCCTCATTAGACCAAAAGCTTCTACTGAGAGGGGTGAACTTGTTCAGGGGACAAATTTTTTCAGTAAAAGCCCCTTTCGGGGTCCTCCTCATAGACTTACCTGAGGAAACCATCATGAAGGTATCGTAATATGCATACAAGATAGTCTCAAGAATTATCTCCTTCAATGGATCCACTGTAAGGGCAAGCGACTCCACCAGTGCCTTCACCTGGTCAGGTGTGACGCTCCTATTAGGGGATCTAAGGGTAGAAGCAGGTGTAGCCAGCAACCCATTAGAGCTGGAATCTGCCATCCCCATCCGAGAAGACTGGGGGAGGAAGCTTCCTAGGTATCACTCGTAGAAGCAATCCCATTAGAGTCAGCAACCAGGGTGAGGCGGTGAGAGTCATCCAGGGAATCAACGACTGTTTGTGGCTGAAGTGGCACCACCTGACATCAAAGAGCTGAAGAAGGGTCCTATAACGGGGGTGCAATAGTGTTAGGGACCATATTGGGAGGCACCTGAGAGTCCAAATTCATGATATCCGGGGGTTTTACAGGAACAGGAACAACAGGGGCATGGGTTGAGACAGGAAGAACCTGAACCTTCCCAGTCTCGGAACCGCAATTCCTCTTGCAGGCCACTGCATCATGCCCCTTCAGATTGCAGAAGGAGCATACCTTCATCTTGCAGTAATCAGAAACAAGATGGAGAAGAATTTTTTTATGGTTCATAGCTTAGGCCTCCTTTCATATTGAATTTCCAAAGTGAAACAATCTTCCAGAGTGTTGAGAACCACCTCCTCTACCAATGTGGATGCCAGATCAACCTTCATAAGGACCCATGCATAGTGACCATATCTTGGGTTGTTCATCTCCTTGTCGATTTGAATAGGAAATTTGACTGAGGATGCTATGTCCTAGAGGATCAGGGGATTCCAGTAGAGCCATCTCAGTTTACAAATCTGGATCCATACCTGCACAGAGGTATTCTTAACATTTGAGGGATCAAAGTTCCTATCCGAATCCTGGATCTGGAGGAGGCCAGGTTTTAGGTTGAGAGAGACGAAACTTCATGCCCTCCTTTTCCATTCATCCGACATGAAGAAAATGTGGTAGAACCTCCTCCCCATCATGATCATCTTCCATTCAGATAATCCCCAAATTTCCGTGATCCATTTGATAAGGTAATCAAATTTACATAGTCGTTCTACCTTTGGAATCAACACACATGCAATGATGGAAGAACGACATAAATTTTTTATTTCTTCCATTGCCTCACTATTTGCTGAAACATGGGCCACCCGCCCTTTCCAGATCACACAGCCGAGAGAGGGTGCACCATAGTCTGAGAAAGTAAGCGAAGTCACCGATTTCAACGCCTCCGAAAAAGTTACCTTCAAACCCAATGCCTCTAGACCCTCACAACCCACCTCTGATGATGGAGGTGGGCACTTGTAGAACTGGAAGAGATCCTTGTGACCACATAGCTCTGGCCGAGCCAAAGCCGGATCTGCGACCTTTCCATCAGGTGGCAACACGATCAGGGGATGCTCAGGGCACCCATTTTCACCTGTCTCCCTTAATTTTTATATCTTCTCATCTCCCTTCTTAATATTTTTAGGTATTTGAGGGTTTTTATTGTTTTGAGGGGTTTTAGGGTTTTTATGTTTTTTTTCATTTTTGGGTTTTTTTAGTTTTTAGGGCTTTTATACTTTTTTAACATTTCTTGGGATTTAATTGGTTTTTAGAGATTTTTTGTTTTTTAGGATTCTCCGGGTTTTTCATTTTTTAAATACTTTTAGTGGTTTTTAGTGCTTTTAGGAGTTTTAGGGTCTTTTGGTTTTTTATCCTTTTTTTAGATTGTTAAGGGTTTTAAGTGTTTTCAGGGTTTTAAGGTTTTCTTAGGGTTTTTATTATTTTTTACATTTAATGGATTTTTCTATATTTTTTATGATTTTTTGGTTTTTAGGGATTTTTGAGTGTTTTAGGGGGTTTTAGGGTTTTAAGCATTTTTTAGGTTTGTAGGTTTTTTATTGTTTTTAGGGATTTTTTTTATTTTTTTAGGATATTTATAGTTTTCAGGGTTTTAGAGTATTTATGATTTTTTGGAGGCTTTTAGAGTTTTCTTCTGTTTTTTAGGGTTTTAAGGGTTTTTAGAGTGTTTTAATATTTTTAGGGGTGTAATGTGTGTCTAGAGTTTTTAGTGGGGTTTGGGGGGTTTTAAGGGAGTTTTGGGTTTTTATTTTTTATTTACAAATTTTAATGGTTTTTATTGGTTTTTAGGGTCTTTTAGGGTTTTTAGCATTTTTTCAGTTTTTAGGGGATTTATGTGTTCTTATGTTTTATGGTTTTCTTAGAGTTTTTCATGGTTTTTAGGATTTTTTATATTTTTAGTGATTTTTTGTGCTTTTTTTGTATTTTTATGGGGTTTTAAGGTTTTTAGGGATTTTGATTATTTTATGGGTTTTAAGTTTTTTTAGCATTTTTAGTTTTTAAGACTTTCATAGGATTTGTTTTTAGCATTTTTAGGTTTTTTTTATTTTTTAGGGAATTTTTTCGGATTTTTATTGGGTTTTAGTGTTTTTAGGGTTTTTAAGGGTTTTGGGTTATTAGGGTTTATATGGACTTTATGGTTTTTTTGAGTTTTTTTTGTTTTTTTTTAGTTTTTAGGATTTTAAGGTTGTTTAGAGTTTTTTAATTTTTTTATGTGTTTAATGTGGTTTTAGAGTTCTTAATGTTTTTTGGGTTTTTATAGGTATTTAGGGTTTTTAATTCTATTAGTTGTTTTTATGATTTTTAGTGTTTTTAGGGTTTTTTTAGGGTTTATATATTTTTTTTATGTTTTATGGGTTTTAAGTGTCTTTAGGTTTTTATGGTTTTCATAGGGATTTTCATGGTTTTATGTTTTTTATGTTTTTCAGTATTTTTAGTCATTTATGGTTTTACTTTTTTTAAGGTTTTTTATGAATTTTGATGGGTTTTAGGGTTTTTTAGTGTTTTTAGAGATTAAGGGTTTTTAGTTTTTTTATCATTTTTAGGGGTTTAAAGGGTTTTTAGTGTTTTAGTGGGTTTTTAGGGTTTTTGGGTTTTTAATATTTCTAGGGGTTTTTATGATTTTAAGTTTGTTTATGGTTTTTATGACTTTTAGGGTTTTTAGCATTTTTTAGTTTTTTAGGGTTTTTATGTGTTTTTAGGTTTTTAAGGGTTTCTTAGGGTTCTACTGGGTTTTTAGGGTTTTTTAGTATATAGGTATTTTTAGAGAATTTTTTAGAATTATATGGTTTTTAGGGTTTTTATGGATTTTGGGGGTTTCTAGGGTTTTAGGGTTTTTACCGTTTTTTAGGTTTTTAGAGGTTTTAATTGTTTTTAGGTTTTTATGATTTTCTTAGGGGTTTTACAATTTTTAAGGGTTTTAAATTTGTAAGGATTGTTACAGATATTTTTGTATTTTTATGGGGTTTTAGGGTTTTTAGGATGTTTGAGGGTTTTTATTGGTTAATAGGGTTTTTAAGGTTTTATGGGTTTTTTTTGAGTTCGTTAGGGGTTTAATATTTTTTTAGAGTTTTTTAACGTTATTAGGGGTTTGATAGTTTTTTAGAGTTTTTAGTGGTCTTTAGGATTTTTATGTCTATTTAGGGTTTCTTTAATGTTTTAATGAGTTTTATGGTTTTTAGTGTTTCTAAGGGGTGTTTAGGGTTTTAGCATTTTTTTAGGTTTTTAGGGTTTTTAATTGTTTTTAGGTTTTTTAGGATTTCTTAGGGGGTTTTAGGGTTTCTATGATTTTTTATGTTTTTATGGATTTTTAATGCTTTGAGGATTTTAGGGGATTTTAGGGATTTTAGGGTTTTTAGGGATTTTAGGGTTTTAGGGTTTATTTGAGTTTTTTTTTTGGGTTTTTAGGGTTTATTTATGTTTTTAGGGGGTTTATGGTTTTTCATAGTTGCTTATCATTTTTATGGATTAAAGTGTTTTTAGAGTTTTCAGTGGTTTTTTATTTTTTATGGTTTTTAGGGTTTTTAATTCTATTTGGGGGTTTATGGTTTTTTGGGTTTTTATGATTTTAGGGTTTTTAGAGTTTTTAGAATTTTTTACGTTTTTAGGGGTTTTATGTGTTTTTAGTTTTTTAATATTTTCATTGGGATTTTAAAGGGTTTTAGGGTTTTACATTTTTATGGATTTTTTGGGGTTTTTATGATTTTTATGGGTTTTAGTTTTTTAGGGGTATTTTTAGGGTTTTTGGGGATTTTTATGGTTTTTAGTTTTTTGGAATTTTTAGGGGATTTTTGAGTTTTTTAGGGTGTTCAATGTTTGTTGTAGTATTTGACATTTTTTTAGGGTTTAAAGGGGTTTAAAAATTTTTACTTATTTTTTAGGGTTTTATGGGGTTTTAGTTTTTTTATGTTTTATTTGGGGTTTATGGTTTTTAGGGTTATAGGGTTATTTAGGGTTTTATAATTTTTAGGTTTTTATAGTTTTTAAGTTTTTTAGTTTTATATTGTTTTCTTATGAGTTTTAAGGTTTTTAGAGGGTTTATGTATTTGGGGATTTTTAGGGATTTTTTAGGATTTTTATGGTTTTTAGGGTTGTTAGTGAATTTGAGAGTTTTCAGGATTTTTTAGGGTTTTCAGGGGTTTTTAGGTTTTTTAGAAGTTTTTAGGACTTTTAGGGATTTTTAGTGTTTTTATGTTTTTAAGATTTTATTTGGGATTTTTAATGTTTTTAATGTTTTTATGTTATTAGCTATTTTTTGGGGTTTTTTTGGGTTTTTATGGATTTTTATGGTTTTTGAGGGTTTTTTTGGTTTTTTGGGTTTTTATGAGTTTTAAGGCTTTTAAAGGTTTTTTAGTGTTTTCCAACATTTTTAGGGGTTTAAAGGTTTTTTAGTGTTTTTAGTGGGTTTTTGGGTTTTTATGCCTTTTTACGTTGTTTAAAATTTTTAGGTGGTTTTAGGGTTTTAGGGTTTTTAGGGTTTTTATATTTTTTAAGGGTTTTAAATTTTTTTATGTTTTTAATATTTTCTTAATATTTTCTAGGTTTTTAGGGTTTTTTACATTATTAGGTATTTTATGGATTATTTTAGGTTTTTTTTGGTTTTTATGGTTTTTATTGATTTTGTAGGTTTTTAGTGTTTTTAGGGTTTTATGAATTTTTTGGGTTTTTAGTGTTTTTTAGCCTTTTGGGGTTTCAAGTATTTTTAACTTTATTAAAGGTTTAAAGGGTTTTTTATAGTTTTAATTGTTTTTATGGTTTTTATGGGTTTTTTGGGTTGTTGAAGGTTTTTAGGGGTTTTTAGGGTCTTTTAGGGTTTTTAGCTTTTTAAGATTTTTATGGGTTTAAAGTGTTTTTAGTTTTTTTAGCCTTTCTTATGTTTTTTCAGGGTTTTTAGGAATTTTTAGGTTTTTATTGTTTTTAGGGTGTTTTTTGTGTTTTTATGGGTTTTAGGGATTTAAGGGGTTTTGGAGGGTTTTAGGGTTTTTAGTGTTTTTAGGGGGTTTTTTCATTTTTTTTTGGGTTGTTGGGTTTTAAGTGTTTTTAGGTTTTTAAGGTTTTCTTATGGTTTTTCTTGGGTATTAGGTTTTTTTTATATTTTTATGTTTTTTAGGTATTTTTTAGAAATTTTATGTGTTTTTAGGTGTTTTAGGGGTTTTGAGTGTTCTTAGGGGTTTTTATGGTGTTTATGGTTTTTTGGATTTTGGGTTTTTAGCATTTCTTTTAAATGTTTTAGGATTTGAAGGGTTTTTATATTTTTTTAACCTTTTTAGGGTTTTGAAGGATTTTTATAATTTTTAGTTGTTTTGGGGTCTTTTATTGTTTATAGGGTTCTTAAAGTCTTTTAGTAGTTTTTATGGTTTTATGGTTTTTATGGGTTTTATGGTTTTTAGGGATTTTTAGGGTTTTTATTATTTTTTAGGATTTTAGGGGTTTAAAGTATTTTTAGTTTTTGAAGGATTTCTTCATGGTTTTTAGGATTTTTTTGACTTTTTTACATTTTTATGGATCTTTAGGTATTTTTAGGTATTTTTTGGTTTTTATCATTTCTATGTATTTTTATGATTTTTAAGGTTTCTATGGGTTTTTGGGGTTTTTTTTTTTTGTAGTTTTTTTAGGGTTTTTAACTTTTTTTGGAGTTTTTAATGTTTTTAGGTGTTTAAAGGGGTTTTAGAGTTTTCAGTGGGTTTTTAGGATTTTTATGGGTTTTTAGGGTTTATAAGGTTTTTATGGGGTTTTTATTGTTTTAAAAGTTTTTAAGTTTTTCTAGAGTTTTTTAGGTTTTTAGTGGGTCTTAAGGGGTTTTAGGTTTATATGGTTCTCTTCGGGGTTTACAAGGTTTTTATGGTTTTTAATGTTTTTAGGGATCATTATGGATTTTTTTTGGGATTTTTTGGGGTTTTAGCGTTTTTAGGCATTTTGAGGGTATTTAGGATTATTATGGTTTTATGTTTTTTTTTATTTTTAGGTTTCTTTTGAGTGTTTAAGAATTGAAATATTTTTTTTTGAGTTTTTAACTTTTTAATGGGTTTAGAGGAGTTTTTGTGTTTTTATTGGTTCTTAGGGTGTTTATGGGGTTTAGGGTTTTTTATGGTTTTTGGGGGTTTATGGTTTTTAGAGTTTTTTTTTGTGTTTATAGGTTTTTTAAAGTTTTTATTATCATTTTTAGTGGTTTAAGGGGTTGTAATATTTTTTAGGTTTTAATGGTTTTTTAGGTTTATTCAAGGTTTTTAGGTTTTTTTCATTTTTAGGGATTTTTGGGATTTTTTAGATTTTTTGGTTTTTTGGGATTTTGAGGCATTTTAAGGGTTGTAGAGGTTTTTTTGGGGTTTTAGGGTATTTTTAGTCATTGAGGGTTTTAAAGGGTTTTTATAGTTTTTTAACGTTCTGATGGGTTTAAAGGGTCTTTAGAATTTTTAGTGTATTTTTAGGGCTTTTAGGGATTTTTGGGGGTTTTAAGAGTTTTAGTAGTTTTTTTTGGGTTTTTTGATTTTTAGGGTGTTTAGGGTTTTTAGTGTTTTTAGGGTTTTTATGGGTTTTAATTTAGTTTAGGTTCTTATTGTTTATCAAGGTTTTTAGGGTTTTTTAATGTTTTAGGGATTTTTATGGATTTTTAGGATTTTATGGTTTTTAGTGTTTTTAGTGGTTTAGGGGTTTTAGGGGTTTTATGGTTTTTTAGGGTTTTAGGGGTTTTATGATTTTTCAGTGTTTTTATGTTTTTAGTTGTTTTAAGTGTTTTAATGTTTTTATGGATTTATTAGGGTTTGATTAGGATCATGGAACACATTGGCATTGAGGGATTAATGACAGACATGATGAGGAGGTAGGAATGCACATGATTTCACAAGACTCACTAGGAGGAGTTTGCCACCCAATGACAATGGAGAAAACCAAGAGAATGAAGGAGGCCTTAAATGGGTTAATCATGGAATCTGGAGGGGTGGCCCAATACCTTTTCTTGGGGGAATCATTTGGGCATCAATTTACATTAATTAAGGCACAAACATGCTTTTAAAGATCCATCCCATTGTGTGCTGAGAATTTCAAGCCCACCCCACCATAGAATCTTCAAAGTCTAAATTGGTGGTCTAGTTGTCTTAACTTTTGAAAATTGTGTGATACTTATCCCTTAAAGTCATGGCCATGTTCCAAAATTTTAAAAAACATCATTTAGGATTTTTGACTTGTGGAAACTTGTTGTTATACTTTTTAATCACTCTTTAGCTATAAATATCCACTCCCTTTTCTCTTTGAACATCATGAATTAAGGTAATGTTATTATGGTGAGTTTTTCTTACAACCATTTTATTATTTATTAATTCTTTACTTATTTTAGTATTTTCATCCATTGTGTCTTATTCTGGATAGAGTTGTTAGAGACAAGTTCTCTTTAGGTTTTACCTTGGAAAACACTCTCCTTTATTCCTTATTTCCTCCATTTATATCCCTTCTCACATGTTTTATTATGGAGATACAAGTGATAAATATGAAAAATTATAATAAGCATCCTAGTAAACTTATTAGAGGGTCTTCAATCATATATCATTGGGTATCAGAGCCCAATTGCAAGAAATCGGGTTCGTCATTTTTTATCCCTCCTTCCATCTTCAGTTCTCATTAAATTGGGATTACATCAATGATGGTCCATTTTTTCTTCACCTATGAACATCATTTATTCATTATTTTTGACGTAAAATATTTCAATCTTGTAGTTTAGAATCTCATATTTCTTCTCCATCTAGAATCATTGAAAGCAAATATATAAATTGTGAGACTGAGCGAGTTAAAATTTTGTGAGGATTTCTATAATTTTAAAATTTTGAATGTAGTAACCTTATTTTAATGTACCTGGACCTTTATTTATGCACTTTAAGTATATAAAATGATTCTTATAAGTTTTGGGAGGTTTGGAGGATCTTTGGTATGTTTATTAAGATGTTATGGAGATGCATTATTTGAGTACGATTAATAGAAATCGTGAAACACCTACAGAAAAATGTGAAACTGAAATAGTGGAAAATAGGGAGGTTCATGGTTAGGCACATGGTTTATCAAAATTTTATATCTTCCTAGTAGAAACTATGGAATGATGGATTGTGGGTAATATCATAGTTTACAAAATGTTTTTCTAACCGTGTAATCCAACTATGTGAGGGGTATTTAGAGTTAGTGGCCCATGCATGGCAAACGCATGGTTTTCCAAACAATTCTCCCCAATCATGCACCACAAAAAATTAGATCATAAAATTGTTATTATAATCCTATTTAACTAATAAACCACACATTTTTACATAAACATTCCATAACAAAAATTACGCTTCTCCTAAGGTGTTGGAGTCAACTAATTTTGATCCAGGGTAATTCCTAGGGGAATCCAAGTGTGTGGCAAACATGGATTCGTCAATAACTTCATGTTATTAATTTTTTTCCTTGGATATCATAAATATTTAAGTCATTTTGATAAATTTTTTTTGTGTCTTTTTTTACTTTCTCATATGTTTGGATGGTAGGTTGATTCTCTCTTGACTCCTCTTAATTAAAACTTTAAGGCTTGATTTTAAATTTATTTAATGGATTGAAATTTTTTTAAATGTCATGGTGTGATTTTATGGATTTATCATTTGAATTATGTTTTTGGAAATCATGGGAATTGGATGTATTTTTAGAAAATAGTTATTTATAATTTTAAAAAGGTGACTTTAAATTTATAGTTGGTTGATGAAAGTAAATTATTTTGTGAAATTATTTTATTGAAATCAGTTAATATGATATTTCCATAATGGGTGGGCTTGATTTGAATGGGTTGGAGAATGTTCATGAAGTACCACCATCAAAGGGATAGAGTATGGATGTGAAGTTCCACCATCAATGGTAACACCAAGATTGTGTCTGTGTTTGTGTCGGTGATTTGTGTGGACATGGAAATGTTTATGAAAAATCATAAATTAATAGATTGTTAAAATCATTTGTAATTTTCCCCTTAAAAATTATTGTTTTAGTTGTTGATGTATTCATTGAAAAAAATGGGTTTTAAGGATTGTTTGATTGTTTTACATAGAAAATAGTTTTCTTTGGATATAAAATGCTTTAAATTGTTTTTAAAATGTTTAATATAAATTTTCTAACATATTAAATCCTAGTGGAATCAGTTAGGATTTAATTGGGAAAATCTTACTATATTTTATACTCACCCATGCTTGGGCACTATGGTGTGTTTGTAGATGTTATATATCGAGACATAGGTAAAGTCAAGGTGTTCTACTTATTTAGTGATGCTTCTTGATATCTTGGGTTGGGCATGTGGATTTAGATCTTATAGCCTATTGGTAGTTTCAGTTGGTGTCTTTTTGTTTTTTTATAGTTAGGTTACATCAATTATCTCACATTGATTCCACTTGTACTAGATTATTTTCATTTGGTTTAGTCTTTTAATAGCTTGAATTTTAGTACTCATGCATCATTAAGAAGATTGGTTTTTATGGTTATCATTGGATTGTTCATTTTATCATAAAATGGAAAACTATCCCCAACTATTTATGAGGCCCTTGGAATTTATTTTCAGCCTTTGGTGTCTTGGGGATGTCATCTAATGAATATTAGCTCCCCTATCGCTTCTCAATACAATGAGTATGGGTGGGATGTTACAAATGGTATCAAATTATTCATTCCTTGACTTTAAAATCTTATTTTTATGTATATTGGGATGGTATCAAGGATAGATAATTGTCAAAACATAAAATTTAATGTGTTAAAATGCATAGTTAACCTCTTTATGATGAAACTCAAGTTACTAGGGAGTTGGGTACATGAGTGTTTTGAGACACTTCTAGGAGTGTTCACCTAATTATCATGGGTTTAGATGATGAGAATATCATGACAAGTATTGATAGAAATGACTTCCCACTATGATTAAATAATACATTTTCAGTAATGATTTATGACTTGGTGAAAAGGTGTTTATTTTTGAAAATAGTTGAAAATGGTTTGATTTTCAGAAGCATGGTGTAATTTTCAAAAATGGGTTGAATGTGGAAATTGTGGAATTTTTTAAAGACTTTTTGTGATTTGTGTGATGAGGTAAATTTGAAATTTCTATGCATTCAGTTGCTAGAGAGTGAGACTAAATAGAGTTTTCGTTTGGTTGTAGAGAATAGTACCGGGTAGGCTCCATAAAAACCAACTGGAAGATGATTTTGAGAATGTGGTTGCACCTGAGACATGGGTGAACCAATAGTTGGTTAAGATTATTGTCTAGAAATTTTGACTCATGGAAAGAGGAGATATAAAAAATGAACAAATAAAAGTGGATCATTCAGTTTAGTTCCAAAATTAGAATCCACCCATATTTCAAAGTGATTCAAAACTCGAAAAGGCAGAAGTGTGGATAAATAGGATGAATCAACTATTTGATTCCCTTGTCACACCAACTAAGATAAATATAAAGTTAGAAATGTACATAATTTAAGATCTTGTACTACAATGGTGGAATGTAACAGTTCAGGCTAAAATGGACCAAGGCATGTCATGGGAAGATTTTGATGAATTGTTTAAAAAAATTTATACTTATAATTTCTGAATTGTAATAATAATATACTTATTTAGTTTGAAGTAATAGAACCTCACAGTGATATAATGTATGACTAAATTTATTAATTTATTCCACCTTGAACCTAATATTGTTGTAAGTGTGTCCTGGAAGGAATCCATTTTTGAATAAGTGATGAGGCTAGAGATTCTCTAAAATATTTTTTTGCATTGTATATAAGATTATACAGAGATGGCTAATAGAGAAACAATGTTAGAAAAGGATATCTCACAAATAAGGTTTTTGGAATCATGTAAATAATTATGGGGATTAGTGGGAACTCTAATGTTGGGAATAAGAAGAATAGGGATACATACTTCCAAGGTTGTGGTACGACTCTAAAATAGATAGAGGGATCAGTGAATCTTCTTATTAAACCAAAGGGTACACCAGATTTTTTTCAATGTGGTTCCATCAATAATATAAACTGATACTTTACAAAACCAGCTAGAGTATGTCACAATTTCAGTAATATAGGACATGTACAAAGTTATTGTCATAGTGTTCTTAGGTCAGGTGATAGAGAGACATCTCAATCTTTTCAAAAATCATATGCTTCGACCAGATGTGTGCAATACAATAGCTCTCATCAGAAAACCCGACCAAGCCATGGAGATTCTAGGAATACCATGACTCCTCAACCATGGAAATCTCAATAAGGTAACAAAGAGAAAATCATAGTGAGTAAGAAATTGTTTGGATTTAAGAAAGTGATCATGGATGATCAATTAGGAACTTTGACAGTGAGAGGTATGATTCTTATTAATTCTACCCATATATAAGCCTTGTTTGATATGGGTGAATCAAATATATTTATTTATTATCATGTTTTTTGATCATATTGGTATTTATGTTGAGTTTATGCCCTCTGTATTGAAAATTCGAACACCTATTTGAAAAAAAGAATTTTGATCCTTTATGTGAAAAGAATTTTATATAACTATCGATGGGTATGAATTGATTTGGTTCTTCTCTATTCTTGAGATGGATTCCAATGAAATAATCATAAGTATTTATTGGTTGAAAATGATCAAAGCTGACATCTACTATTATACGTAAAGGTTTAGTTTTAAAACTAATTATGGTGTCGAGCATCTCTTTAGAAGAAATCGAAATGTACATGTGGAGAAATATTTTTGGAACCAAAAGTTGGAACTATATCAAAATAGTTTACAAGTTTGACCTCTGTATCTGGGGATGATATTGAGAATTTTATTTTTCCAACAAATTTTTATCAATTTCCTAATTTTTTCCTGATAATTTATCAGGGTTTCCACCCATAAGAGAAGTAATGTTTAGAATTGATCTCTTAATAGGGGAAGTTATATATAACTTCTTTCTTATTATATGGAATCAACCAAATTAAGGGAATTTAAAGTCCAGTTAAAGGATTTTGAAATTAAAGGGTTAATTTGTCCTAGTGCGTCTCCATGGGAAGCATGAGTTCTTTTTGTGAAAAGGGAGGATGTAAATATTAGAATTTTTGTGTATTATTGTAAGATTAATCAAGTTATGATAAATAATATGTATCATATTCCACATATTTGTGACATGTTTTATCAATTGGGGGGATCCCAATGGTTCTCTAGAATTGACTTACATTGAGGATATCACTAACTTCGAGTTACGAAGGAGGATATTCCAAATACAGCATTCAAAAATAGATATATCCATAATGAGTATGTGGTTATACCTTTTTGTATTATGAATCCACTAACTGTCTTTATGGAATTGATGAATTAGATATTTCAAAGGCATCTAAATTATTTTGTGGTTGTATTTTTGGATGAAATACTACTATATTCTAGGAAAGAGGTTGACCATGAGAATCATTTAGAGACTATGTTCAGTATCTTATGGGGTCATCGTATGTATTCAAAACATTCAAAGTGATATTTTTGGATATAATAGTACATTTTCTTGTCCATGTTATCTCTAAAAAACAAGTCTCTACAGATATAAAAAATATAGTGGTTTTGATCTCTTGGAAACTGCCATGTAATTGTTTTTAGATACACAGATACCATGGCCTGGCTAGTTATTACCATAATTTTGTTTAGAAATTTTCAAAAATTTCTTCACCAATGAAAATTTCTAAAATTAAAATTGTTCTATTTCAATGGAATGATCAATGTAAAAAGTCTTTTCCGGAGATTAAAGTTTAACTTACATCAACATCTATAATGAAATTTCTAGAATCAGGATAAGGAGATGTGGTGTATTGTGATTCTCTAAGATCTAGGTTGGGGTGTCTTCTCATGCAGAGAGATCATGATTTTGATCATTGGTCACCGTAGTTACAGTTTCATGAGAAGAACTAAAAAAAAAACGATTTGGATTTTTCTCCTGGGGTCTATTCTTTGAAGACCCCATGTCACTAACTTTTTTGTGGGAAATTCATGCTTTTTACAGATCATAAGAGATTGAAGAAATTTTCTCACAAAAAGAGTTGAATATGAGACAAAGAAGATGGATGGAGTATCTTAAAATTTTTGACTTTGAATTAATGTATAAACATGGTAAAGGGAACTTTATGGTGGATTCATAAATCATAAATTCATATAGAAAGTTTTCAAAATAGGATTCAGATTAATGGAAGATAATGTCAGTTATTACCAACATGCAACTAGATTGTGAAGATAGAGTTAATTTTTTTTATTTCTTTATTTTTTCTTTTGTTACTGATTTGGTATAGATTTTTAAAGTGGAACATACATCTAATTATGAATGTGTTTCTATGAGGTCAAAAATCAATGGTGGGGAGAACATTTGTGGATATAATCTTGAAAAAATATCAGTTTTTTCTTTTCAATATTGGATGGTCATACCTTTGACTTGTCAGGAACAAATCCTTCATGATTATCACCATTTGATATGGGATTTTCATCCTCGAATACAAAATATGTATAAGGAACTGAAAGAATAATTTTTGTGGGATGGAATAAAAATAAAGTTGGATCTATTTTCTTTGAGATGCCTCACCATTCAACATGTTAAGGTAGAGCACCAGTGGCCAGCAGGTATACTGCAGTCTTTATTGATTCCTTTGTGGAAATGGAAGCAGGTAGTTTTGTTTTTTATAACTGTTCTACCATGTATAGTTAAAAAAATTGATTCTATATTGGGGATAGTGGATTTAATCCCAAATTTATCCAATTCTATCCATATTTTTGAATCCTATATGGTGGAGGAATAGTCAAAAATCTATAGCTGATAGGTTGTAAAGAGGCATGGTGTTCTAGTCTTGATTGTATCTAAGAGAGACCCTAGGTTTATGTCTCATTTTTTGAAATATTTATATAAATTCCTTGGGAATTAGTTTACTAAGAGAATGGATTATCATCCTCAAATAAATGGAAAATTATAAAGGATGATCCAAACATTTGAGTAAATTATTAGGGATTGTGTAATGGATTTCTATGGATAATGAGATGATTACATATCGTTAGTGGAGTTATTATACATCAACATTTATCAGGACTCATGACATATGGATCCTTTTGAATAACTTTATGAGTATCCTTATCATTATCCACATTGTCAGGTGGAAACAGATGGGATTTCACTAGTTGTACTAAGACTTATGCAAGAGACCATGGAGAAGATTTAGTTAATCCAAAATAGGATGGACATGAAACAAAGTCATTATAAATCATTTGTGGGTCATAGTTGATGGTCTTTTTCATTTAATCTGAGTGATATTGTGTTCTTGAGAATCTCTTAGAATATTGGCCATTGTTTCTTCAAGAATCAGGTCAAGTTATCTCCTCAATACATAGGCCCTTTTAAGATACTTGAATAAGTGGGTGAGGTGGAATATTGGTTGGATTTTCTACCATGGTTCAGTTAAGAACACAATGTGTTTTATGTATATTAATTTAATAAGTATAAACATGAAAATTACCATGTGATTCAATGGGATCACATTGATTAAGATCTGGATACTAAGGAAGTTCCTGAGATGGTACAGATTCTAGATAGGAAAGAGAAATTATTGCATGGAAAAAGAATCAGTTTAGTGCAGATTTTATGGAAACATGGTCTGATTTAGGAGCAAACATTGGTGTGTGAAAAATAAATGGTGGATAAATGGCTAGTACTCTTCAGAAAAAACTATGGATTTCAACTTTATAGGTATGGAAATACCAATGGGGGGAGAATTTAGCACCCCCAGTTTCAAGTAATTGACAATTTATTTATATATTTGAAGTATATAAAATGATTGGGTTATGTTTTACAAGGTTTAGAGGAGATTTGGTAGGTTTTTTAGGATTTTTTGGAGGTGAACAGGTGAGTCAAGGTTATTAGAAATTGTGAATCACCACAAGGAAAATATGAAACTGAAATAGTGGGAATTATGGAGGCACATGGTTAGGTGTATAGTTTGAAAAAACCATGCGAATTCTTAGTAGAAACTGTTCAATTATGGATAGTGGGGTATAAAACGGTTAGTGCATGATTTTTCTAAACATTCAAGACAACCATGTGAGGTGTGATTGTAGGTAGTGGATCATGCATGATTAGTGCATATTTTTCTTAACTATTCTCCCTAACCATTCATTTTGGAAAATTTTATCTGAAAAGGTGCATCTAAACTGATTTACCTTTTAAACCACTTTTTCCTTAAATAAAACATAAAAAATTTCTCTTCCTCCCAAAGAGATGGAGATAATTCTTTTTGATCTGGGAGCGATACCTAGGTGAATCCATGTGCGTTGAAGACCTGGGTTCATTGGTAAGTGCTTATTCATCACCATTTTACTTAGATATCTTCTCCTTCAATCTTTTGGAATCATGGATATAGTTAGTTGGGAAAATATCCATGTTTTTTATGTCAATATTGATGGGATATTGTTTTTTTGATTTAATGGAATAAGATATGTTGGAATATGGAAGATTTAAGTCAGTTTGTTAATGTTTTTGAGTCGTTCTTCATTTTTTCCAAAGTTTGAGAGTTAGGTGGATCCTCTCTTGACTCCTCTTAATTAGAACATGAAGGCTTGATTTCAAATTGATTTAATTTCTTGAAAATTTTGTGAAAATTATGGTTTAATTTTATGGAATTATCTTTTGAATTATGGTTTTGGAAATCATGGTAATTGGATAGATTTTTGTAAAACCACTGTTAATAATTTTAAAATGAGGATTTAAAAATTATTGTTGGTTTATTAAATAAAATTATTTATTGAAATGATTTTATTGACATGGGATTATATGATTTGGGAATAATGGTACGGTATTATTTGAATGGGATGGATAATGGTCATGAATTACCACCATCAAAGGGATGAAGTATGGAAATGAAGTTCCACTGTCAATGGTAACACCAAGCTTGCGTGTGTGGTTGTGTTGAGGATATGTGTGGACATGGAAATGTTTATTCCAAATCATAAATTGAAAAATATTTAAAATATTTGGTTATGTTCTTTGAAAAATAATTGTGTCAGTTTTTAATGTATTCCTTGATAAAAAATGTTTTTGAAGACTTGTTTGATTTTTTACTTAGAAAACGTTTTTGGTTGGATATAAACTACTTTAATTTTTTTTAAAATATTTTATATTAATGTGCTAACATGTTCAATTCTCTAAGAGTGACTTGTAAATTTATTGGGGAAATCCTATTAAATTTTATACTCACCCCATGCTTGGGCACTATGGTGCATTTATAGATGTTATATATCTAGACACAGGTAAATACATGGTATCCAAATTCTTTAGTGATGCTTCTTCATACCTTGGGTTGGGCATGTGTATTTAGAGATTGGAGAATTTTGGGATTTTTTGTTGGTGTATTTTTTGTCTATTGGTTTTGTTATCATTTTATTTCATTGATTATATGACATTGAGTCCCCTTGTACCCTAATATTGTCTTTTGGTTTAGTCTTGTTTTAGATTGCATTTTGGTATACATGCATCACTAAGAAGTTTTCTAGTTATGGTTTTCATCAGTTTGGTCATTTTATCTTAAAAGGTAAAATCATCCCCCAACTATTTATGAGGGTCTTGGAATTTATTTATAGCCTTTTGTGTCTTGGGGATGTCACCTAAGACCTATTAGATCCCCTTTAACTTCTCAATCTAATGAGGAGGGTCAAGACATTACATTTCAACTGTCACATTTATTCCATTTTATGTTTCAAATTATTTCTTCCCCTAAATTTATATATTGAAAATTCATCTTGTTGAAAATTTATTTATTTATAAAAAGATCCAAAAAAGGCTCAAAAAATTGCAACATCTGGATTCCTACATCCATTTAACATTTTTCTTCATATACAATCTTCCCCTTCCAACATTTTCCTCTTGAATTCATTTTGAAATTTTTATTTTAATTCTAGTATAGGATTTCCACACTCCAACAATACTTTAGATTTTTTAGTATTGTGTAAGAATGATATAGGAAGAAATTTGAGCTGTAAAAGTAAAGAGTGTTATATTTTTTTTAAAAAAGAAAAAATTGAGTGAAACACAAGAGAACATAATATTTTTGAGTTTAAACATGTGAGGGTGTGTGTGAGGTCCATATTTGTTTCTCTTCAATTTTTCTGGCATGATTAATAAAATGGTGGAGGAAACTAACACCAATGAAATGTAAATTAAGTCGTTCATGAGGGATATACAATAACAATTCCAAAGGTTGAATGAGAAGATAGTTCGGTTTCAATGCCCTTCCAATTCTAGATCACCACCATGGAGGATGGTTTTTGAAGAAGACGAGGAGTTCTTCAATTTTTACGAGTCAATAATTCATATAAAGAAACAACCATGGAGACAAAAAAATTATCTTGGAGGAGTAAATTTGAGGATCCATTCATTCCAAGGTAATAATGATCTTGAAACACACATGGAATGGGAACAGAATGTGGATCATGTTTTTGGTTGTCAAAACTATTCATTGAAAAATAAGGAAATGTTTGCGGCTTTGGAATTCCCAGACTATTCGAGTATTTAGTGGGACCAACTACAAGTTAGTCAATGGAAAAGTGGATAATGACCCATACAAACTTTGTAGGAGATGAATGTGAAAATGCATAAGATATTTATTTCAATCCATTTTTATCATTATTTGTTTCTAAAGTTACAGGGTTTGAAATAAGGAGATATGAGTATTGAGGATTATTATAAAGATATAGAGATCATCATGATTCATGATAATATTGATGAGGAGTGAGATCCCACCATGGAAAGGTTAGTGAACAGTCTAAACCATTACATTCAAGATATAATGGACATGCACCACTATTTGGATATGGATGATCTTCTTTACATGGCTTCTAAAGTGGATAGGATAGTGAAGGCAAGAAGGAAGTTACATACAACTTATGGTAAGGATTATAAATCTTCATTCAAGTACAAAGATTCCAAACCACAAGAACATGTAAGGGAACAGAAAACAAATTATAAAGAGGTGACTAAACAAAAACTAT
Organism: Viscum album; assembly: GCA_963277665.1. Taxonomy (NCBI): domain Eukaryota; kingdom Viridiplantae; phylum Streptophyta; class Magnoliopsida; order Santalales; family Viscaceae; genus Viscum; species Viscum album. The sequence goes on along the minus strand of OY728167.1, from coordinate 396,339,990 downwards.
TCTTCCTTGAATCCAATGGTAAAATGGAGGGTAACGTTGCTTCCAAATCATGTGATATCAAATTTTCTAAATGTCAGTGATTTAGATATTTTACCTCATAATGAAAAAAATAAGAGGACCAAGATTATTTTGGATAATAGATAAGATCTTAGTTCTAGTCCAATTTAAGATGAAGTTTCACAACATGAGGAGTGTTATGATTTGGAAGTAGAGATCCATGTACATGGAGAAGTTCTTATGTCAAGGAATGATTTGAGTTATTAACCTAAATAAGAACTTTATCATGTGTAAATGGAACACATTTTTTATACAATATTCCTTTTCAAAGATAAGGTATGTAGTATGATCACTGATGGGTGTAGTTGTAAAAATGTATAAATTGGTTTGATGGTTGATAAATTAGGTTTTTCTACAACCAAGAATCCTAAGCCTTATATATTATAATGGTTAAATAATTCTGGGGATGGTAAAGTTACTATGCAAGTTAAAGTTATATAGTCAGTTAGGAAATATGAATACAAGTTTATATGTAATCTTTTTCTCATTCATGGTAGTAATTTATTATTGGGTAGGCCTTGGAAATTTGATAGTAGGGTCATAGATGATGGATACACAAACTTTTATTCTTTTTCATGCAATATGAGGATGGTTAAACATATACCCTTATAATTATAAAGACCAAGTTAGGATTAAGAGAGAGTATAAAATGAAAAAAAAATAAAATAAAGAAAAAATATAAATCAGAAAAATCAATAGTGAAAAATGAGTGATGAGTGACTTCAAATGAAATTAGAGAAGGAAAAGTGTTGAAAACAAGTTTGAAAATAAGAGTAAAAACCCAGAGTTGAGGGAAAATTGAGTTTATTTTCTAGAAAAAGATAGATAAAGATAGATTTATAGGTAGAGGAAACTATCATGATTCCATTAAAGGGATAATTATTTATCAATAACTCTCTGAACACATCAAAAAATTCTTGTGTTGTGTATTTATTACTAGAATATGGTGATTGAGAATGTAAGTGTTGGAAACAAGCTAAATTTGATCCAGGTGGTTTGGTATAGAAAAACAAGCTAAAATTGAGGTTCCAATAGGAAAATAAATCAAAACATCATCCAAAAGAAGATGGACCTTTCCAGGATATATATAAGATCAATGATAATGCCTAAAATATTGGGTTACCTGATAGGTATGCAAATATTATAATCACCTTTAATTTTTATAATCCTTTGCCGTTGGATTTTTTAGATTTGAGGATGAATACTTTTAAAGTGGGAGGTATGAGTAGGATAATTAAACACATGGGAATAGAGAGATTAAAGGTGGAATTGATGAGGAGGAAAAATGTGCATGATTTAGCATGACCCATCGGGGGAGTCCATGGTTCAATGATAAGGGAGTGAACCAAGTGAATGAAGGAGGCCCTAAATGGGATATTAATGGAATTCCAAGGTAATTCCCAATACCATTTCTCTTTTGGGATTCATTTGGGACTATATTTACACTAAGTGTTCTAGGAATTTTAATCCCACCCCATCGTGAAATCAGTAATGTCAAAAGTGGTGGGATAGTTGTCTTTACTTTACAAAAGGGTGTGGTACATGTCACTTAAATTCATGGGAATGTGACAATATTTTCAAAAGAATCATTTATGATTTTTGACTGGTGGAAACTATGTGTTACACTTTTTCATCACTCTTTGGCTATAAATATCCACCCCTTGTACTATTTTAACATCATGAATTATGGAAATGTTATTATGGTGAGTTTTTCTTGAAACATTTGTTTTCTTCCTTAATTCATGACTAATAAAAGTATTGTTCATACTTTGTGGAATATTATGGATTTATTTCTTAGAGAAAATTTCTCTTTGGGTTCAACCTTAACGAAGTCTCTCTTTTCTTCCTTATTTCTAAAATTTATATCCCTTCACACTTTTTTTCATGTAGAGTTTCAACTTATGAAAACACAAACATTGAAAAAGGTTCCTATGAAACTTCCTATCAATTCTTGGATTGTGTATTAGAGTTTTTCATGGGTTTTAAGGTTTTATATATTTTATGAATTTTTTAAGGATTTTTAGGATTTTATGGGTTTTAGACTTTTTAGGGATATTGATGGTTTCTAGGGTTTTTAGGGTTTTTATGTTACTTTTGGGTTTTTATGGTTTTTTCATTTTTTGTAGGATTTTAATGGGTTTTATAGTTATTAACTTTTTTAGGGTTTCAATGAGTTTTTATAGGTTTCTAATTTTTAGGGTTTTTATGGGGTTTTAATCTTTTTAGTGGTTTTACAGTTTTTAGGGATTTTATGGGTTTTAGGGGTTTTAGAGTTATATTTTTTTTTTAGGTTTTTATGGGTTTAATCATTTTTAGGCTTTCAAGGTTTTATTTGAGTTTTTCAGGGTTTTTAGGGTTTTTATGTTTTTAGGAATTTTTCGGGTTTTTTAGGTATTTTATCGATTTTTATGGTTTTTAGGTATTTTTTTTTTGTTTTTTAGGGTTTTTATTGTTTTTTGGTTTTTTAGGGTTTTTTTTGTGTGTTTAACATTTTATGGTGTTTAAAGGGGTTTTAGTGTTTATATTGTTTATAGGGTTTTAATGTTTCTTAGGTTTTTAGGAGTTTTTATGGATTTGAATTTTTTAGGGGTCTTAGGATTTTTAGCTTTTTAGCTTCTTAGGTTTTTAGGAGTTTAAAGTGATTTTATGTCTTTCAAGTTTTCTTAATTTTTTTAGGGTTTCTAAGGTTTTTATATTTTAAGTATTTTAGGGATTTTTTTTAGGATTTTTATGTGTTTTTATGTTTTTGGGGATTTTGAGGGATTTTATGGGGTTTTACGGTTTTAAAGGTTTTTATGGTTTTTTTTGGTTTTTTGAGTTTTATAACATTTATAGGGGTCTAAAGGGTTTTTAGTGTTCTTATTGGGTTTTAAGGGTTTTGTTGATTTTTAGGGGTTTATATGGTTTTTATGGGTTTTATAGTTTTATGTATTTTTTGGGTTTTTTGTGTCTTCTAGGTTTTTTTTGTGTTTTTAGGTTTTTAAGGGTTTTTTTGTGTTTTTAGGTTTTTATGGTTTTCTGGGGGTTTTTATGAGTTTTAAGTTTTTTAACATTATTAGGGTGTTTTATGTATTTTTAGGATTTATATGGGTTTTTAGGGTTTTCATGGATTTTTATGGTTTTTATGAATTTTAGGGTTTTTAGGGGTTTTTTTAGGTTTTTTTTGGGGTTTGAAGTATTTTTATATTTTTAATGTTTTCTTAGGGGATTTTAATGTTTTACAGTTTTTTAAATTTTTAGGGAATTATAGGGGGTTTTTAGGATTTTTATGGGTTTTAGGTGTTTTAGGGATTTTTAGGGGTTTAAGGGGTTTAATGTTTTTTATTTTTTATATGTTTTAAAGGGTTCATGTGCTTTTTATAGTTTTTTATTGTTTTTAGGGGTTTAAAGGGTCTTTAAATTTTTATTGGTTTTTAGGGTTTTATGGGATTTTTAGGTTTTTTAAGGTTTTAGGGGTTCTATGGTTTTTAGGGTTTTAGGATTTTAAGGTTTTATTATTGTTTTTTAATGTTTTAGGTTTTTTGTTTTTTAGTAATTTTTTGTATTTTTAGGTTTTTTATGGTTTTTTTGGGATTCTTATGTTTTTTTGGGTATTAGGGTTTTTAGAATTTCTATGGTTTTTTGGGTTTTTAGGGGTTTATTTGTGAGTTTTTTAGAGTTTTAAATATTTTTAGATGTTTAAAGGGTTTTAATAGTTTTTAGGGTTTTTACAGGTTTTTATGGTTTTAAGGGTTTTAGGGGTTTACGTGTTTATAGATATTTTTAGACATTTTTTATAATTTTATGATTTTTTGGGGTTTTAGGGACTTTGAGGGGTTTTAGTGTTTTTTGGGGGTTTTCTAGGTTATTATGATTTTTTATTTTTTTAGGGCAAAGAAGGCTCGGGTCCAGGCTATTCCTGGCACCCCCCAAAATTATTAAACAAAAAGACACAAACACTGCAGACAAGGGAGGGGAGGGGACGAACGACCCACACCCAAAACCCCTTACGACCTCATCCCGAGGGCCACAAAAGGAAAGAAAAAAATAGAGACAAGGCGCAAGACCAAAAAAGACACAGTGAACAAAAGAAAACCACACACAGAGAAGGTCAGTCAACATCGCCGCCAAAATCCTCCAGCTCCGCATCACGAAGCCCCATGACAACACCAAAGCCGCAGCCATCGTCAGCAAAGCTAAAATCTGATTCATCACCCTGGTCTATTGAGTCCCATACATGGTCAAAATCCTCTAGCATGCCAAGTCTGGACCACAGCTTCTCCATAGCTTTTACCTTCTCAGCAGAAGAATAAGGCTTCTCTCGCTTATTCACCTTTAGATTTAGTTTGACAGCTCGTGAGGAGGCCCTAGTTGCCATTGGGCGTGGGAGGGCAGAGTAATTCCTCCTCGTCCTTCGTCTTATTGGGGTAGAGGAGGTTCCCGCAGCAGACATCTTTGTTATATTGCTACCATCACTAGCGGCTAATGGTGCCTTTCCTTTCTTGCTTTCTGCCTCAAGAGTTTCAGCACCTCTGCTGATTTTTTTCTCCCTTGATGTGACCATAGCAGCATTTATCCGTTGATCAGCCTCAGCAAACCTCTCCCCAAGCCTCCTTGACTCATCTTCAAGAGGGAAACTTTCCCTTTCAACCCATACCATCTTGTGGAGCTGCACACAAAAGTCTTCAGCAGATGGAACACCATGAAGTATCATCGCCCTCTGCAGGTCCATGGAAGGACCACCAGCATCACCAGCATATTGGAGCTGGTCACTAGGCAGGTCCTCAGCACTGCCGTCAATATCCAGGAGACCCATGCCAGGTCCCCCCACGCCATGATACCCATGTAGGACCAGCGGGGCATCACGCCAGTCTATATCCCCATCCAGTATGGGCTTTTCCTCAGCTGAGAATGAACTCCAGTCATCTCCAGACCTGGTTTTCTGAGAAACAGCATCCTCCTTTGCCTCATCCTCCACCTGCACCCCAACCATGGCAGGCTCAACCGAACCTGTAGCCTGAGAAACATTCATAGGAGCCTCATCCGTTAGAGCAGGTCCACCAGCATCCTTGCAGGAAATTTTCACATTTCCTGGCCAGACATCCATCGTAATTGTCCTATCTATCTCAGTTTTCTTCCTAGTATCTTCACCAGACCTGTGAACACCTTTAGCAGAGCCATGAATTCCTCCCTCAGCGATCATGACTCCATCCTCAACAGCGTTCCCTGAGACCCCGGCGCTTGCTTCCAGACTCACCAAGAAGCCACCCGAATCCATCAGAGAGATTCCTAACCCATTACCAGCCAACATAGAAGACGAGTAGGGCACATCGGTATCCACAGAGTGGGAAACCTCTCCAATCATCCCCTTCACCTCCACCCGAGAGAGGCCGCTCCCACCAGCAGACAGAGATTCACCACCCCTAAAAGTTCCAGAACAAATTCCAGAACAGTCACTGTGACCGAAGCTCCAGCACACAGAGCAGAAGACTGGCCATTGCTCGAAGACAACAGATTGTCTCCATCTGAGCTCCTCTCCCACCGCAATCCAGACAGAGTCCACAGGGGGTTTTGACGCATCAATTTCGACAAAAGACCTTGGAGCAATCGGATGACATAGGGCCCTCGTCCTACTATCCACACATAGGAATCGCCCCACTAAGTTTCCAAGCATCGACATAATTGAGAAATTCTGAAAGGGGAGTGGCAGATCAGGAAAATGCACCTAGGTAGCAGCAATCGGGGAGCTTCTCTTCATATGAAAATCAAAGCTCCATCGAAAGAGGGAGAATCGAGTGCCATTGCATGACCGAGGAGCCGCTGACCAGGCAAGGATGAGATCATCCTCCGTTGCAAACCGAACCATGATATGAGAGCTGTCGAGCTGGCCGACAGTCGCGCAAGCCCTAAGATTCCAGGAAGCCACAACGAACCTGTCGAAGGTGACCACCGGGGGTCGCCATCTCGGGAAGCTTGCAACCAGAGTCAATCGGTGTAGATCCGCGGCCTCCGTGAACTCCCGAAGTGAGAGAGGAAGCTGAGGGAAACCATCGAAAAACTCCAGAACCTTCGGGCCAAGCACCGTTCGCGGAAAGGCGGGTAAGAGATCAGCAGAATATAATGACGAGAAATCATCAGGGAGAGAATCCTCCCCCGTAGAGACAGGGGGAGGAGCTTCGATTTCCATCACCTTCAACCCGAGGGGAAATCGCCATCATAGGGGAGAAGAATCGCCAGGAGCGCCCGAGCTGCCATCTTCCTGGGAGGTCTTATTTTTTTAGGGGTTTTATGGGTTTTTTGAGTTTTTAAAAAATTTTGAGATTTAAAGGGTTTTTGGAGTTTTTAGTGGGGTTAAGATTTTTTATGGGTTTTTTAAATTTTTGGGGGTTTTTATAGGTTTTCGGGGGTTTTAGGTTATTAGGGCCTTTTAAGGTTTTTTAGGGTTTTTAGGGGTTTTTTGGTTTTTAGGGATTTTTAGACCTTTTTAGGATTTTTATGGGCTTTTAGGGTTTCTAGGGATTTTGAGGATTTTAGTGTGTTTTATGATTTTTCAGGATTTTATCTTTTTTAAGTATTTAGGGGTTTATTTGTTTTACGGGTTTTAAGGTTTTATTATGGGTTTTCTATGTTTTTAGGGTTTTTTAGGTTTTCAGGGAATCTATGGATTTTTAGGATTTTTATGGTATTTTAGGATTTTTAGGGGTTTGAGGGTTTTTAAGGGTATTTAGGTTTGTTATGGGTTTTTTTATTTTTAGGGATTTTTTATGTTCTTAAGGGTTTTAAGATTTTTTTGAGTTATTTAATGTTTTAGGGGATTAAAGGGTTTTTATAGTTTTTATTTTTTTTATCGTTTTATGGGTTTTAAGGTTTTTCTTAATGTTTTAGGGGGTTTTATAGATTTTATGGTCTTTTAGGTTTCTTATATTATTTATATATTTTTGAGTTTTTATGTTTTTAGAGGTTTTAAGTGTTTTTAGGTATTTAATGTTTTCTTATTTTTTAGGGTTTTTAGGGTTTTTAAAATTTAGGGATTTCTTTGGATTTTTATGGTTATTAGGGTTTTTAGGATCTTTTTTGATTTTTTAGGTTTTTTGTGGTTTTATTGTATTTATTTTGGATTTTAGGGTGTTTTTAGATTTTAGGGGTTTTTAGGTTTTAATAGTTTTTTTAATGTTTTTAGGGGTTTAATGTTTTTTAGTGGTTTAGTGTGTTTTTAGGGTTTTTATAGGTTTTATATGGTTTTTTGGGGTTTCTATAGTTTTTAGGGGTTTTAATTTTTTTTATCATTTTTTAGATTTTTATTAGTTTTATGTGTCTTTAGAAATTTATGGTTTTTGTAGGGTTTTTCTAGGGTTTTATGGTATTTTATGTTTTTAGGGATTTTTAGGTATTCTTATAATTTTTATGGTTATTATGGATTTTGAGGGTTTTTAGGGTTTCATTGGGTACTTGTTGTATTTTGGGGGTTTTAGGGTTTTATAGTTCTTTAGATTTTTTTAATGTTTTTAGTGGTTTAAAGGGATTTTTTATTTTTTTAGTGGTTTTTTGGGTTTTAAGGGTTTTAGGGATTCTGATGGTTTTTAGGGGGTTTATGGATTTTAGGATTTCTAGGATTTTTAGGGTTTTATCATTTTTAGTTTTTTTAAGGGTTTTAAGTGTTTATAGGTTTTTATGGTTTTCTTAGGGGTTTACCTGGTTTTTAATATTTTTTTTATGTTTTTAGGTATTTATAGGATTTGTTTGGTTTTTTATGTCTTTAGGGATTTTGGGGGTTATGGTTTTTAGGGGTTTTATGGGTTTTTTGTTTTAGGGTTTTTTTGAGTTTTTTTTATGGTTTTTAGGGTTTTTAGATTTTTAATTTTTTATGTGTTTAAATGTTTTTGAGAGAGTTTAGATGTTTTTTAGGGTTTTATGGTTTTAGGGTTTTTAAGGTTTTTAGGGGTTTTTATGGGTTTTAGGGTTTTAGTGTATTTTGGTGCTTTTAACATTTTTAGGATTTTTAGGGGTTTGTGTTTTTTTGGTTTTTATCGTTTTTAGGGGTTTTTAGGGGTTTTAGGTTTTTTGTGTTTTCTATGATTTTTAGGATTTTTATGGGTTTATAGGGTTTTTAGGGATTTCAAGGGTATTTAGGGTTTTTTGTATTTTTAGGGGTTTTATGGTTTTTTTTTGTTTTTAAGATTTTATTGTGGTTTTGGGGGTTTCAAGGGTTTTTAGAGGTTTTTTAACATTTTTTGGGGTTTAAAGGGGTTTTACGAGTTTTTATTGTGTGTTTAGGATTTTTATGGGTTTTCTAGGGATTTTAACTTTTGGGGGGATTATATGGTTTTTTGGTTTTTTTGAGGTTTTTAGCATTTCATATTTTTAGGGATTTTAAGTGTTTTTAGGTTTTAAATGCGTTCTTATGGACTTTTAGGGTTTTTTATGTATTTGGGATTTTATTTATTTTTTTATGATTTTTATGGGGTTTTATTATTTTTAGGGATTTTGAGGGGTTTTAAGGTATTTATAGTTTTTTTTGATTTTTTTGGGTTTTTGGGTTTTTTTTTGAGTTTTTATGGTTTTTAAAGTTTTTTTATAAATTTTTATCATTTTTAAGGATTTAATGGGTTTTTAGAGTTTTTAGTTTCTCTAAAGTATTTTATGATATTTTAGGGCTTTTATGGGTTTTAAGGGTTTTTACGGGTTTTCTAGGTTTTTTAGGGTTTTTAGTGTTTTTTAGGTTTTTTATGGGTTTAAATTATTTTTAGGTTTATAAGGTTTTCTTAGGTTTTTTCAGATATTTTATCTATTTTTTATGTTTTTTATTATTTTTATGGGTTCTTAGGGGTTTTGGGGGTTTTTTTGGGTTTTTTGGAATTTAAATATTTTTTCTTATTTATTTGGGTTTTTAGGGTTTTTTGAGTTTTAGGGTTATTAAGGTTTTTAGATTTTTTAAAATTTTTAGGGGTTCAGAGGTATTTTAGAGTTTTTAGTGGTTTTATGGGTTTTATGTAGTTTTAGGGTTTTTTAAAGATTTAGGGATTTTTATAGTTTTTCATGGTTTTAGGGTTTTAGGTTTTTTACATTTTTTAGCGGTTTTTATTTTTTATAGGTTTTAAGTGTTTCTAGGTTTTAAATGTTTTCTTATTGTTTTTCAATGTTTTTATGGGGTTTAACCTTTTTAGGTATTTTTTGGTATTTTTTATGATTTTTATGGTTTTTGGAGTTTTTATGGATTTTGAGGGTTTTTAAGGTTTTTAGGGATTTTAGGGTTTTATGGTTTTATAGGTTTTTAGGGTATTATGGTTTTTTTGATATATTTAACAATTTTAATGTTTTAATGATTTTTTAGTGTTTTTATTGGTTTTTAGGATTTTATTTGGTTTTAATATTTATTTAGGTTTTTACGGGTTTTATGGTTTTTAGGGGTGTTTGGGTTTTTAGGTACTTTTAGGGTTTTATGGTTTTTAACATTTTTAGGTTTTTTGGGTTTTTATTTTTTTTAAGTTTTTATGTTTTTCTTAGGGTTATTCAAGGTTTTTTTGTTTTTTACTTTTTTAGGGATATTTTGTGATTTTTATGGGTTTTGGGGATTTTGAGGGTTTTTTGGGTTTTCTTGATTTTTTTGGTTTTTAGTATTTTTAGGTTTTTAGTGTTTTAAGTGTTTTTTAGTTTTTATGGTATTATTTGGGCCTTATATGTTTTAGGGGTTTTAACATTTTTATGGATGTTTTAGGATTTTTATTGGTTTTTAGGGGTTTTAGGGATTTTGAGGCGTTTTAGGCGTTTTTTGGTTTTTTGGTTTTCAGGTTTTTTGTTTTTTTTGGTATTTTAGAGTTTTTAGATTTTTTTAGAATATTATGGGTTTAAAGGGATTTTAGTTTCTTATAGGCTTTTAAGGATTTTATGGGGTTTTAGGATTTTTATTTGTGTTTAGGGGTTTTTGTAGATTGTTAATGGTTTGAGGGTTTTTTAGTGTTTTTTGTATTTTTTATATTTTTAGGCATTTTAAGTATTTTTTTTAGTTTTTTAAGGTTTTCATAAGGGTTTCTATAGGTTTTAGGATTTATTATATATATATTTTTTTATTATTTTTAGGGATTTTTAGTATTTTTACAGTTTTTAGTGTTTTTATGGATTTTTATGTTTTTAGGGTTTTTATGGTTTTTTAGTTTTCATTTGGGTTTTAGGGTTTTTTAGAGTTTTTAATGTTTTAAGGATTAAGGTGTTTTTAGAGTTTTTAGTTTTTATCATGGGTTTTATGGGGTTTAGGTGTTTTTAGGGGTTTTATGGTTTTTAAGGTTTTAGGGGTTTTAGGGTTTTTAGTATTTTTTGGTTTTTTGGGGTTTCAAGAGTTTTTAGGTTTTATGGAATTAATATGGATTTTATTGGTTTTTATGGTGCTTTACATTTTTAGTTATTTTATGTATTTTTTATGATTTTATTGGTTTTTAGGGTTTTTAGTAATTTTGAAGTTATTTAAGGTTTTTTAGGGTTTGAATTGTTTTTATTTTTTGGTATTTTTTTTATTTTTTGAGTTTTTTAGGGTTTTGAGGTTTTTAAAGTCTATTAGTGTTTTTAGTGGTTTAAAGGAGTTTTAGAGTTTTTAGTGATTTTTAGGGTTTTTATGGGTTTTTATGGTTTTTAGTGGTGTTAATTGTTTTAGGGTTTTGTAGTTTTTTTTAATGATTGGGGATGAAGCCTCATTTATTTTTAAAGCAAAGAAAAGACCTCTTTTAACTGGGTGGAGGGATACCCATTACACAGCTTGAAGGGCTAGTGGGCATTTATCCCATTACATGGCCCGTAGGCCCAAATTTTGGTCCAAATCCCATTCTGTGAATAGTACTGCTACAGTAACTGCCTGCTACAATACAACACAGTCCCCACTGCTGCTATAGTGCTATGCCACCGCTACAGTGCCCGCCATTGATACAGTGTCGTCGCTGCTACAGTACTGCTACAGTCCCTTTGCCCAATGGGTTTTGGACTCCCATTTTTCAGGTAGGATTAAGGGGTTCTTACCACTAAGCTAAACCCCAACTAGTTTTAGGGTTTTGTAGTATTTTAGGGGTTTTAGTGTTTTTATTTGTTAAGGGGTTCTTATAATTTTTTTCTATTTTTTTATGTTTTTATTTGGGGTTTTCTTTTTTGTTACAACTTTTTACATATTTAGGTATTTTTAGGGATATTTTATGATTTTTTGGTTTTTTTATAGTTTTAGGGATTTTGAAGGGTTTTTTTTGGGTTTGTTGGGTTTTTTGAGTGTTTAGTTGTTTTTCTGGTTGTTAGGGTTTTAGGGTTTTTTATAATTTTCTAATATTTTTGGGGTTTAAATTGTTTTTATAGTTTTTAGTGGGTTTCTTGGTTTTTATGGGTTTTTATGAGTTTTTAGGGTTTTAGGGTTTTTCTTGTGTTTAAAGTTTTTTTGTATTTTTCACGGTTTTTAGATTATTTTTTTGGGGGTTTTATTTTTTTTGGTTTTCATAGTTTTCTTTGTTTTTTTGGGGTTTTTAGTGTTTTTTGTGTTTTTATGGATTTTTAGGTATTTTTAGGATTTTTATGGGTTTTAGGGTTTTTCGGGATTTTGAGGGTTTTTAGCATTTTTTAGGGTTTAAAGGGGTGTTATGGTGTTTTTTTTCTTTTCTAAGCCTCCTTTTAGTTATTTAGGATTTCAAATATTTTTTTATAGTTTTTAGCGTTTTTAGGGGTTTAAACGGTTTTTAGAGTTTATAGTGGGGTTTTAGGGTTTTATGGGTTTTTATGATTTTTAAAGGGTTTTAGGGATTTTATGAACATTATGGTTTTTAGGGTTTTTAGGGTTTTTGGAATTTTTAGTTTTTATGGGTTTTAAGGTTTTTTAGGCTTTAAATCTTTTATTTGGGTTTTTAGAGGTTTTAGGTTTTTTACATTTTTAGTGATTTTTTTGGGTTTTTAGTATTTTTATGATTTTTTGGGGGTTTTAGTGATTTTGGAGGGTTTTAGGGATTTTAGGGTTTTTTGGTCTTTTGGTTTTTGGGTTTTTGATTTTTTAAAAGAATTATGGTTTTTCAAGGATATAGTGGTTTTTATGGTTTTTAGTTTTTAAGGTTTTCTGGGTTTTTTGGGTTTTTAGTGTTTTTATATTTTTAGGGGTTTTAACGGTTTTTATTGTTCTTAAGATTATGTTTTTTACAGTTTTGTGGGGTGTTATGGTTTTTATGGTTTTTAGGTTTTTAGGTTTTTTTTTGTTTTTAAGGTTCTCTATAGTTTTTAATAATTTAGGTGTTTAGTTTTTTTTATATTTTTCCCTTTTGGGGTTTTATGTTGTTTTAGTGGTTTTATGGTTTTTATGGGTTTTTGGATTTTTCAGGGTTTTAAGTGTTTTTTATTTTTTTAAGGACTTAGTGTTTTTCACGGTTTTTAAGGGTTTTTACATTTTAATGGATTTTTAGAGATTTTTTAGTATTTTTAAAACCTTTTTAGCGATTTTGCGGGGTTTTTTGGGTTTTTGGGTTTTTAGGGGTTTTTTGTGTTTTTGGTGTTTTTATGGTTTTTATAGTTTTTAACATTTTTATGGGTCTATAGGTTTTTTTCGATTTTTTTTTCATTTTTGGGGTTTTCGGTTTTTTGGGTTTTTAGTTTTTTTTATTAATTTAAGATGATTTAGGGTTTTTTGGGTCATTTTAGGGTTTTTTTAGGATTTTCTCAATTTTTAGGTTTTTAGGGGTTATAACTATTTTTTTTGGTTTTTAATGATTTCTTATGGGTTATCATGGTTTTTAGTTTTTTATGTTCTTATGGGGTTTTAGGGATTTTTTGGATTTTTATAGTTCTTAGGGTTTTTTGGGATTTTGAGGGTTTTTGTATTTTTTATAGGTTTTTTGGATTTTTCACAGTTTATAGGGGTTTTATTTTTTTTGGGTTTTTTGGTTTTTTTTGGGTTGAAAGGTTTTTATCATGTTTAAGTTTTATAAGGGTTTATGTTTTTAGGTTCTTAAGGTCTTCAACGGGGTTTTTTATAGGTTTTAGGGATTTTACATTTTTAGGGGTTTTTAGAGAATTTTTAGGATTTTTATAGTTTTTAGGGGTTTTAGGGATTTTTAGTTTTTTTAAGGTTTTTTAGGTTTTTTAGGTTTTTTAGGTTTTTTTAGTTTTTTATGTTTTTAAAGGGTTTTTATATATATTTTTTAATTTTTTAAGGGTTTAAAGGATTTTAAGATTATTTAATGGTTTTAGGGGTTTTATGGTTATTTAGAGTTTTTTAATGTTTTTAGAGATTTTTTATCAATTTTTTTTTGGGTTTTAGGGTCGTTTAGGGATTTTATCATTTTTATGTTTTTTGGTGTTTTAAGTGTTATAGGTTTTTAAGGTTTTATTAGGGGTTTTAAAGTTTTTTTATGTTTTTTATGTTTCATGGATTTGTAGGGATTTTTTAGAAATTTTATGGTTTTTATGTTTTTTTCTATGTTGAGGGGTTTTAGGGTTCTTTAGGGTTTTTTTTGTTTTTAGCATTTTTTAGGTTTCTCGGGTTTTAAGTGTTTTTAGGTTTTTATATTTTTCTTAGGTTTTTAAATGGGGTTCAGGTTTTTATGTTTTGAGGGATTTTTAGAGATTTTTTAAGGTTTTTATGGCTTTTAGGGTTTTTAGTGATTTTTAGGGTTTTTAGGGATTTTTGGGTTTTTAGTGTTTTTTGAGTTTTTGAGGGGTTTTAAGGTTTTTTATAGTTTTTTTTATCATTTTTGTGGTTGAAAGGGTTTTTAGAGTTTTTAGTTCTTTTTAGTGTTTTTATTTTTTTTAGGGATTTTAATGTTTTTAGGGGGATTTAGGGGTTTTAATATTTTTAGGGCTTTCAGTGTTTTTAGGTTTTTAGGAGTTTTAAGTGGTTTTAGGATTTTAATGTTTTCTTAGGTATTACCAATTTTTTTAGATATTTTAACATTTTTGGGGTTTTTATGCCTTTTTAACATTTTTATGGTTTTTATGGGTTTTAGGGATTTTGAAGGTTTTTAGGGTATTTTATGGTTTTGTGGTTTTTTTTTGTTTTTGGGGGATTTTTAATTTTTTTGGGTTTTAAGATTTTTTAGTATTTTAAAAAAATTATTGGTTTAAATGGGTTTTAGAGTTTTTATTGGTTTTTAGGATTTTTATGTTTTTAGGGTTTTTATGGTTTCTTGGGGTTTTATGGGTTTTAGGGTCTCTTTAGGGTTTTTATGGTTTTTAGTATTTTATGGGGTTTAAGCCTTTATTTGTTTTAAAGTTCTTATTAGTGTTTTTAGGGTCTTTAGTTTTATGTTTTAAGGGATATATAAGTATTTCTAGGGTTTTTATGATTTTTTGGGGGTTTTAGGTATTTTGATGGTTTTTAGGGTTTCATAGTGTTTTAGGGTTTTTATGGTTTGTTACTAGTTTTATGTTTTTAGGGGTTTTAAATATTTTTAGGTTTTATTTTGTTTTTTTCAGGGTTTTAGGGATTTTACGTTTTTAAGAATTTTTAGGAATTTTTGGATTTTATTTGGTTTTTAGGGGTTTTAGGGATTTTCATATTTTTAGGGTTTTTTAGTGTTCTAGGGTTTTTTGGTTTCTTAGGGTTTTTTTGAGTTTTTGTAATGTTTTTAAGTTTTTATAATGTTTTTAATGTATTTAGTGGTTTAAAGGGTTTTTTATAGTTTTTAGAGGGGTTTTAAGGGTTTTTATAATTTTTAATGTTTTTAGTGGTTTTTTTGGATTTTAAGGGTTTTAAATGTTTTAGGGTTTTATTGTTTTTTGTATTTTTAGGCGCTTTAAGTGTTTTTAGGTTTTTATGGTTATATTAGGAATTTAAATTTTTTAAACTATATTTGTTTTTTAACTATATTTTGGTTCTTTTTGAATTTTTACTGCTTTTCCCGATTTTTAGGGATTCTAAGGGGTTTTATTGGTTTTTAAGATTTCAGGGTTTTTTACTGTTTTAGGGTTTTTTGAATTTTTTAGGGTTTTAAAGGTTTTTAAATTTTTTAATATTTATATTATTTAAAATGGTTTTTAGTGTTTTTAGTCGTTTTTAGGGTTGTAGGTGATTTCTAAGATTTTAAGGGGTTCTTATTTTTTTCGGGGTTTTAAGGATTTAGGGATTTGCAGGGGTTTTAGAATTATTTTGGTTTGTAGGGGTTTTAAGTGTTTTTAGGTTTTTAATGTTTTCATAGTGGTTTTCAATGTTTTTCGGGTTTTTTTTATGTTTTTATATATTTTTGGGTCTTTTTATGATTTCTATGGTTTTGGGTTTTAGGGATTTTTGAGGGGTCTTTAGGGTTTTGTTATTAGTTCATAGGGTTTTATGGGGTTGGGGGGTTGATTTTTTAGGGTGTTTACGATATCTTAGAGTTATCTAATGTTTTTAAGGGTTTAAAGGGTTTTTATAGTTTTTAGTGGTTTTTAGGCTCTTTATGATTTTTAATGTTTTTGGGGGTTTTATGGTTTTTAGAGGTTTTAGCGTTACTAGGGTTTTTATACTTTCTTTTGTTTTAGGGGTTTTATTTGTTTTTAGGTTTTTTATGTTTTCTTAGGGGTTTTCAGTGGTTTTAGGGGTTTTTTATGTTTTTAGGGATATTCATGGATTTTTTCGGATTTTGTTTTTATTTTTTTGTGATTTTAAGGATTTTGAGGGTTTAACGGTTTTTGCATTTTTTTCAGGGCTTCTAGTGTTTTTAGGGGTTTTATGGTTTTTTTGGGGTTTTGTAATTATTTCAGTTTTTAGGATTTTTTACAATTTTACTTCTTTTTAATGATTCTAGGGGTTTAAATGATTTTTAGTGTTTTTAGTGGGGTTTTAGGGCTTCTATGGATTTTTAGGTGTTTTATGGTTTTTAGGGGTTTTATGGTTTTTAGGGTTTTTAGAATTTTTAGGTGTTTTAGTGTTTTTTAGGTTTTTAAGTGTTTTTAGGTTTTTAAGGATTTCTTAATGATGCTAATGGTTTTTTGTTTTTTTAGGTTTTTTGGTATTTTTAGCGCTTTTTTAGGATTTTATGTGTTTTAAGGTTTTTAGGGATTTTGAGGGATTTTAGGTTTTTAGGGTTTTTATGGTTTTTTTGAGTTTTTGATTTTTTATAGGTTTTTTTGAGTTTTTTAACATTTTTATGGTTTTAAATATTTTTTATAGTTTTTAGTGGTTTTTATGATTTTTATGGGTTTTATGGATTTTTAAGGTTTCTAGGTTTTTCTAAGGGTTTTAGGGTATTTAGGGTTTTATTGTTTTTTAGGTTTTTTAGGGGTTTTAAGTGTTTTATGCTTTTAATGTTTTCTTAGAGTTGTTAAGGGTTTTCAAGGGTTTTTATGTTTTTTGGGATTTTTAGGGATTTTTAGGATATTTATGGAGATTTAGGTATTTTTTGGTTTTTAGGGGTTTTAGGGTTTTTTGGAGTTTTAAGGTTTTTACATTTTCTTAGTATTTTAAGGATGTTTTAGTATTTTTATGATTTTTTATGGATTGTATATATTTTTTGGGTTAACAGGGGTTTTCGGTTTTTAGAGTTTTTATGTTTTTTTGGGGATCTTAGAGTATTTTTTAGTAATTTAGGGTTTTATGGTTTTTTTGAGTTTTTTAAAAACATTTAGGGGTTTAAAGGGTTATTAGAGATTTTTTGGTTTTATGAGCTTTTTTTTTAATTTTTAAGGGGTTTTATGGTTTTTAGGGTTTTAGGGTTTCTAGCATTTTTATGTTCTTAGGGGTTTTAAATGTTTTTATTTTTTTAAGATTTTCTTTGGATTTTTCAAGGTTTTGAGGGTTTTAACATTTTAAGGGAATTTTAGGGAATTTATAGGTTTTTATGGGTTGTAGGGATTTTTTGGTTTTTTAGTTTTTTTAGGGTTTCATTGGTTTTTGGGTTTTTTTTGTGTTTTTTTGAGTTTTTTTGGGATTTTACAATATTTTAGAGTTTTTTATCATTTTTATGAGATTAAAGGATTTATAGAGTTTTGAATGGATTTATGTTTTTTTGGGTTTTTTGGGTTTTTACGGTTCTAATGGTTTTGTAGTTTTTAGTGGTTTGGGGTCTTTTTAGTTTTTTTTATTTTTATTTTTATTTTTATAGGTTTGAAGTGTTTGTAAGTTTTCAAGATTTTCATAGGGCATTTCATGGTTTTTTGGGTTTTTATGTTTTTAGGTATTGTTAGGGAATTTTAAGTATTTTTATTTTTTATGGTTTTTTTAATTTTCAGGGTTTAGGGTTTTTTAGGGTTTTAAAGGTTTTAATGGATTTTAGTGTTTTTAGGTTTTTCAGGGTTTTATATGTTTTTAGGTTTTTATGGTTTTCATATTTTTTTTAGGGATTTTTAGGATTTTACATTTTAATGGATTTTTAGGAATTTTTAGGATTTTTATGGCTTTTTAGGGAAAGGAAGATGCGAGGGTCGAGCTATTCCTGGCCCCCCCAAATTTATTAGAAAGAAAAAAGGAGACACAACACACAAGGGAGGGGAGGGTTCAAACGACCCACACCCAAAAAGCCCGTACAACCCACGCCAAAAAAGATAAACAAAGAAAGAAAAACTCTCCAAAACAGACACAACAGTGGCATCATCACGTCACATCCAGCCAGTACCAGCATCTAGCAGCACCACATCCAAACATCACAGCAACACAGAAGCAGAAACACATCCAAACCAACCAGTCCCAGCAACCAACAACACCAAATCCGACATCCCAGCCAATCACAACCAACAACATCAAACTATAGCACAAGCCCCGCAACCAAACACAGCCATCATCACCTCCCAACAAACAGAAACCAGCATCAAGAAGCACAACATCAAACCCATCCACAACAGTAGAAAATAACCAATCACACATCATCCAACATTCACCAGCAACCAGAAACTCATAACCAACCAATGACCTACATCCAATCTCATAAGGTCCAGCACCCAACACCTTCTCACCAAGAAGGTCCATCTCCAGCAGCATAGAACCATCATCATCAACAGAACAAAATCTAGCGTCACCCAACAGAACCGATAGCTAGAATCGACATCGAAACCAAAATAGAAGCCAAAACACAGCACCTAACCTGCCCTCCAACAACAGCTTGGGGGGAAACCAACAACTTGATATCCAACCAAAATTCACCAGGAACTTATGAAAGGACTAAAAACCAACAACAAGAAAAAGATAAAAACTTAAAGAAAAACAATCATCTCTTCCTGGGAAGACCAATTCTAGCATCCCGTCATAACCAAAAACAAAAGGCCACTTGTATCCACACGTGAACCCATTCCGCCACACCCACAGCTCCTTAACTTCATCATTCAACAGAAACAACAACTCAAAAACAAGCCATCCATTGGTCAATAACACGCAGACCATCAAATCAAAGCGAACACAACACAGTGTGACCATACCTTCATCAGCAGCAAGATCTAAGAACAAGAAAGCAGAACCCAAAGAGAAAACTGCATCCTTGCCCTTTTCGTCTACCATAACTCATCGAGAATCCTAAGAATCCAACAAGACCCTCCTCAGGTCCAAACAAACAGCGCAGAACCGAGCATGAAGCCGTAAACACCATCGCGAAGAAGCCACAAAGCCCGTCGGACCCGCTTATCACCATGGTGAAGCCAGAACTCCCCCTGACAAAACCACAAGAGAGTCTTGCCGCACCAAAGATCCAACGGGCTGAGCACACCTATGTCCATTCGTCGAAACATCCATCGCGCCTGCGTTGACTTCACCATCAACCTTTTCGACTTCATCAAGATCACTGGAAAGGCATCACTGCTGCCACCAAGGAGCAATATAGACGATGCCCGAGGAGGAGCAGAAACCAAATCTAGAAAAGACGATTGAAATCGAAGCGAAAACCAGACCAAGCCGTTGCTGCCACAACCTGAGACAACCCACAAGATCTCAGCGCTGTCAACCATCCACCTCGAAAACCACCATCGCGCCCAGGGAGAAAGCCTCTCAAACAGCAAACCATCCACATCACAAAGCCCGGAGAGGGAGAGATCAACAAAGCCGCTTATCTTATGGGGTTTTAGGATTTTTAAAGGTTTTTATAATTTTTTTTCTTTTTTAAGGATTAAGGGGTTTCCATGGTTTTTAACGTTTTTATCTTTTTATAAGTATTAATCTATTTTAGTTTTTTATTAATTTATTATGGGATTTCAAGGTTTTTTTAGGTTTTTAAATATTTTTAGGGATTTTTAATTTTTTTAAATTTTTCTAATATTTTTAGGGATTTTGACGTCTTTTAGGGTTTTAGGGTTTTTTTGGTTTTTTGGGTTTTGGGGAAAATAAGGCTTGAGACTAGGTGAACCTAGTCCCCCAAAATTTATTAAAACATAGAATGAAATAGAATAATGTCACAAGGAGGGATTACAAAACCAAGGGTGCAACTCACCCTTCAAATCAGACTCCACAAACCGTGAGCAGAAAAGTTATTTAGAGGTTTTTAAACATTTTTAGGTATTAATGGGTTCTTTGATTTTTTATTTTATTTTTTGGTTTTTATGGGTTTTTAGGGTTTTTTTGGGGGATTTATGGTTTTTAGGGTTTTTAGTATTTTTTCAGTTTATGGTTTTTTAACAGTTTTATGTTTTTTAGGGTTTTAAGGTTTTCCCAGAGTTTTTCATGGGTTTTAGTTTTTTTTATGTTTTAGGGTTTTTAGGTATTATTTTTAGGATTTTTAGGGTTTATATGATTTCTAGGGATTTTAATGTTTTTTAGGGTTTTTAGGGGTTCTAATGTTTTTTTGGGGGTTTTGGGTTTCTTTTAAGTTTTTTAGCAATTTTATGGTTTTTTAGATTTTATTAACACTTTTTGGTGTTTAAAGGGGTTTTAGAGTTTTTAGTTGTCTTTTGGGATTTAATGGGGTTTAGTGGGGTTTTAGGGGGTGTTTAGGTTTTAGATATTTTTATGGTTTCTTTGGGTTTTTAGCCTTTTTTGGTTTTTAAGGGTTTTAGTTGTTTTTAGGTTTATAAGGTTTTCATTAGGGGTTTTTTAGGAATTTAGGGGGTTTTACATATTTAGGTATCTTAGGGAATTTTTAGTATTATTATGGTTTTTATGGATTTTTAGGGGTTTTAGGGTTTTTAGGGGTTTTTGGGTTTTTTTGATTTTTAGGTGTTTTTTGAAGTTTTTAGGGAGTTCATGGTTTTTTAGATTTTTTAAACATTTTTAGGGATTTATAGGATTTTTTTTTAATTTTTTAGTGGTTTTTAGGGGTTTTATGGGTTTTAGGGTTATATAAAGTTTTATGGATTTATGATTTTAAGGGTTTGGTGGGGGGGGGGGTTATGGTTTTTAGGGTTTTTAGAATTTTTCGGTTTTTAGGGGTTTTAAGTGTTTTTAGGTTTTTATTATTTTCATATGGTTTTTAGTGTTTAAAGGTTTTTTATGATTTTTTGGATATTTATGGGTTTTTTAGGATTTTTTGATATTTAGTATTTTTCGGGATTTTGAGGGGTTTTAGGGTTTTTTAGGGTTATGCAGTTTTTTTTTGGTTTTTTAGGGTTTTGGGGTTTTTTGAATTATTTAGGGATTTTAATGTTTTTAGAGATTTTTTATGTTTTTTGGGTTTTAATTATTTTTTAAAGTTTATAGTTATTTTTTGGGTGTTTATGTTTTTTTGGGTTTTAATGTGTTTTTAGGGGTTTAGGGTTTTTATGGTTTTTGGGTTTTTAGGGTTTTTGGATTTTTTATGTTTTTAGGTATTCTTAGGGCGGAAGAGGTTTTGGGCTAGGAAAGCCTAGCCCTCAAAAATCAATAAAACATAAAGAGATAGTTACAAGATGGATCGACAAGGGAGAGAGTGAGTCTCACCCTTCATATCCGAATCAAAAAAGGGAGAATAAAAAGATTGGGACACGAAGGACCACATCGAGCATCTTTCATCAATCGCCCTTTTCCCATGAGCGTCCGCCACCGAATATGCCTCCCTATAGGCATGAGACACAGTAAATCTCAGATATCTGGAGGTATGAAGGCACTCAATCCAATATGGAATTAATCTCCATGGGACCTCTTTGGAAGAGTTCTTTAGAGCAGCGACCGCCATCATGGAGTCTGACTAAATCCAGATCCGCTGCCACCTAAACCGACTCACGTATCACACCGCCTTTATAATGGACCAAAGCTCTGCTTCATAGGCACAACCTTCTCCAATAAAATTAAAGAAGTATCCATTAATGAACCCTCTTGAGGTACGAAAGACGCCACCAGACCCTAAGGTCCCCGGGGATCCCAGTGTCGTACCATCAACATTGACCTTCAACCATGTTGGAATTAGAGGAATCCATCTATCCAACATCAGGGCCATTGGTTTCCTGAATCTGCCGGCAACCCCAAGAGAGCACATAAGATTTAGATCATTAACATAATTTAGGTATTCTTCGGGACTTCATAGTATTTTTATGGAATTCTTGGGGTTTTAGGGATTTTGAGTAGTTTTAGGGTTTTTATGGTTTTTTTCTCTATTTTAGTGTTTTCTTTTAGTTTTTTAGGTTTTTAATGGTTTTTAGAGATTTATTTTTTATGGGTTTTGTATTTTTAGTGAGTTTTGGGGGTTTTTTATAGGTTTCATGGTTTTTAAGGTTTTAAGGGTTTTTATAGTTTTTAGCATTTTTTAGAATTTTTAGGTTTTTTAGGTGTTTTAAGTGTATTTATGTTTTTAAAGTTTTCTTTGGGGTTTTCTAGGTTTTTATAATTTTTATGTTTTTAAGTATTTTAAGGGATTTTAAAGATATTTATGGTTATAGGGTTTTTTGGGATTTTGAGTGGTTTAGGGTTTTTTAGGGTTTGGGGGTTCTTATAGTTTTTTGGGTTGTTATCATTTTTTCAGTTTTTAAAATTTTGATGGGGTTAAAGGGTTTTAGAGTTTTTAGTGGGTTTTTAGGGTTTTTATGAGTTTTTAGGGCTTTGGGGGGGGGGGGGGTTGGGTTTTCATGTTTTTTTGTATTTTTAGGTTTTTATTTTTATTTTTTTAGGGTGTTTAATTTTTTAGAGTTTTATACATTTTTAGGTCGTTTAAATTTTTTTATAATTTTTAGTTAGTTTTTATATTTTTTAGTGTTTTTATGGTTTATAAGGGTTTTATGGTTTTTAGGTTTTTTAGGGGTTTTAGTGTTTTATAGGTTTTTTTAGTTGTTTTATGTTTTCTAGGGATTTAATGTTTTATTAGGGTTTTTCATTATTTTTAGGGTTTTTTACATGGTTACAAATTTTTGAAGGATTTTTTAGGGTTTTAGGGTTTTACTGCTTTTATGGGGATTTTTTGGGTTTTTATGGTTTTTTGAGATTGTTATAGTTTTAAGGTTTTTTAGAGTTTATTTTATCATTTTTAAGGGTTCAAGGGGTTTTTTTTTGGTTTTTATGGGTTTTATGGTTTTTATAGTTTTTGGGGGTTTGGTTTTTAGGTTTTTTAGGGTTTTTAGGGATTTTAGGGTTTTTAGGATTTTAACAGTTTTTTAGGTTTTTAGGGGTTTTAAGAGTTTTCATGTTTTTACAGTTATAATAGAGTTTTTTTGGGGGGTTTTAAGGTTTTTTTTAGGTATTTTTATGGATTTTTTGTGATTTTAATGGTTTTTAGAGTTTTTAGGGATTTTGGGTGTTTTTTGTATTTCTTTGGTTATTTTGATTTTTTTTGTATTTTTAGGGGTTTTGAGTATTTTAGGGTTTTTAAGGTTTTTTTGACTTTTTAACCTTTTTATTGGTTTAAAGGTTTTTCATAGTATTTAGTGTTTTTTATGGTTTTTATGAGTTTCTATAGTTTTGAATGTTTTTATGAGTTATTATGGTTATTTATGGTTTTGGGGTTTTTATGGGTTTTTTGGGTTTTTAGAGTTTTTTAGGTTTTTGTGGTTCTACGTTTTTTAGGTATTTAAGAATTTCTTATGAGGTTTTATTGTTTTTATGGTTTTTTAGGGGTATTAGTTCATTTTATTATTTCTATGGTTTTTAGAGTTTTTAGGTATTTTGGGGATTTTAAGTGAATTTCAGGGATTTTTGGAATTTTATGGTTTTTTTGGGTTTTTTTGAGCAATTTAGTGTTTTAAGGTTTTTTTGTAGTTTTTAAAGTTTTTATGGTTTTGAAGTGGTTTTATATTTTTAGTAGTTTCTAGAGGATTTATGTGTTTTAAGGGTTTTTAAGGTTTTTATGGGTTTTTGGTTTTTATAATTTTTATGGTTTTTTGGGTGTTTTTTGGGTTTTAGCATTTTTTATGTTTTTCGGGGTTTTAAATGATTTTATTTTTTTTAGATTTTCTTAAGTGTTTTTAGTGTTTTTTATTTTTTTAGGGGATTTTAGATATTTTGTAGGATTTTTATGGGTTTTAGGGATTTTGAGGGTTTTTATGTTATTTAGGGTTTTTATTCTATTTCTTGAATTTTAAGGGGGTTTTTCAGTTTTTTTAGCGGTTTAAAGGTTTTTCATAGTTTTTAATGTTTTTATGGGTTTAAAGGGTTTTTAGAGTTTTTAGCAGGTTTTAGGGTTTTTGTGGGTTTTTATAGATTTTTAAGGTTTTAGGGTTTTTTATGGTTTTTATGGTTTTAAGGGTATTTTAAGGTTTTTAGGCTTATTTTCATTTTTAGGGGTTTTGGGGTTTTATGGTTTTGTAGGTTTTTACGGTTTTCTTAGGGTTATTTAGGGTTCTTATGGACTTTTACATTTTTAGGTATTTTAGGGAATTTTTAGGATTTTTATGTTCTTTTAGGGGTTTTTTGGATTTTGGGGGTTTTGTGATTTTTAGTGTCTTTATGATTTTTTTGGCGTTTTTAGGGTTATTTTGAGTTTTAATGGTTTTAAGGTTTTTTAGTGTTTTTTTCTTGTTTTTAGGGGTTCAAAGAGTTTTTAATTTTTTAGTTGTTTTTATGGTTTTTATATGGTTTTGAGGAGTTTTATCGTTGTATGGTCTTGAAAATTAGGAAAAGGGAAGTCAAATACTCCCATAAATTTGGAAAAGGAAAAAAATGAACCAATTGATGATTTGAAGAAGAATATTTATAGGAGAAAAATCAAAAAAGGAAAAAAAGTCAAACCACGAAAGGGAAAACATACTTTGTAGATCACCACTCCTCATGGAGATCAGCGTCGTTAACCATCGATGAAAAAATGGTTCATGGGAGGAAGATGGCAGTATTGTTCCCCTACAAACACTGTCGTTCATAGGATGGAGGTGAAGAAATTCCCTTCATGTACCCTTTTCTATGGATTTTGATAGTTTGCGAGCGAGGTGTAGTAGATGGAATCATGTGAATGATGTCCTTCACGTGACTGAGGCGGTGATTTACGCCTCCGCGAACCGCATCCCCATGAGACTCTGTTGACCGAGTCATCCATGGGTTGGGTGTTTCTTGGTCTTCTGAAAAAGACATCGTGTGACCCACCGATCCTTCTCCCCCACCCTCTATAAAAATACTCTTAGGGGAGGAAAGAAGGGATGGGATATTTGAAGAGAGGAATTTTGAGGTGATCAATCGAAGAAAGCATGAAAGAAGAGAGAACTAAAAAAGATGGACTCTTTTGAAGATTCCTCACAGGTATAATTTTCCGCATAACATGAAATGGAAGAAGAACTGAAATAATTGGTGCCCACGAACCTAAAATCCTTCATGGAAGAGTTTCCCACGAAGCACAGAACCAATTACCCTTCTTTAATTCGGCGCCCCGCATAGAAAAATACTATGCATACAAAACCCTATGATGTATAGAAAAATGCTACATGGATGGATCCCAACCCCACGTAGCATCGTGCTTTGTGGGTGGAGCTCAGTGCCATGTAGAAAAACACTACATGGACGAAACCTGGATCTGCATAGCAAAATGCCACATAGAATGAACCCCAGCCTGTGTACCACCATGGTTCACGGATGAACCCCTCACCCACATTGAAATATGTTACGTGGCAGGAACCCCACACCGCATGAGAAATGTGTATGCATAATGGGGTATTCTCGAGCATTCCGCCCTCCATCTCCAATCATTTAGTTCCATTTCCATCGTTTCATCTATATCCACTCTGCTATCCAGTCAACGACATTTAGCCAAAGCCTCTCCCAATGCCACCAGATTTGTATGGTGAAATCATTGGGCACATCAGCATGCCCTTTTGAGTTTACATACCCATGGTAAGTAGATACATGTTGATTATCGCCACAGTAGAGAAGACCCCCTGAGTGGCCATAAGTTTACATTCACCTGGTAACTCAGGGTCTGACCTAGGGATACTCACAAGAACCTACCCATTCTTGGGATTAAGGGTGATGGATGACCTTTCCCTTTGATGAGGGCCAGTGATAAATGAATGGTACACACTTGAATTTCCTTTACACAAGGAACGAGATACTTCCCCCTGAAACTGAACGTCAAAGGGAACTCCCACTAAGGTAATCCCTTTTCCTTTATTATAGGAGGTGTCACTCTTCCCCCTCTTCTCCTCTTCACCCCGACCTCTTCTGCCATCATCCAGATCCTTTTTCATCAGTGGATAAGGGAATGTTCTTGACTTTATGGATATACTTCTTCCTCTTTTTTCTCACACCGAGCATAACACAAGTGGTCTTAGATATTAGTGGTGATCATGACATTCTCATAATTCACCCTATAATGAACTACGACAACTCTAATTCCTACTCTAATTAGGATATGTATGATGCATGTTCAAGGCCTGAGATCAGTGGGGCCTCCTCTATGGAATAATTCCTGACTTCAAACAAAATATTCCTTCTCTACATATGTAATCCTCAACCCTCAATAAAATGAGCAACATCCATGCATGAGTCCCAATCATATCATGTTCCACCAAACAGACATTTTTGACAAATGTATGTCCCAACCATATCCGATTTGGCATCTCTAACGTGTAATCCCCAATTATGATCCCCCAATGGGCTGGTTTGGCATAATTCCTACACCAAATCTTGACTAAGAATCATCCACCTATAAAACCTTGTCGTATAATGTTAAACTATATGGTTAGGTCCTTTTTCACGTGAACTTAAAAGGCGATGTGTCTAATAAAGCGACACTGAACTGAGTGGGTTCGGATTCCTCTCATGAGGATATGTAGGAATACAATATTATGGATTTTATCCCAACATCAAAACAAAATCTTCCTCCCCTCGATGATGATAAACTTTAGAGAACCCCATCATATGGCTTAAGTTAGCAATTTATTAACAAGTTCCAAACCCATGCATACTATGATTGATATTACTACCCCAGGGACACACCACATACACATGATTGGGAATAAATAAAGTATTCATAAACATATAAACATGAATTAAATCTATAAGATCCAAAAGGGTGAGATTTTACCGACTTCCCATCCTATTGACCAATGTGTGTTCTTAAACTGTCGTTGGCCATATAATCCAACAAGTACACACCGTTGGGAAATAGGTCCATGAGTCATGGATATGAGAGTGTTTTGGTGTTATTGGTCCCATGAATATACCAGTTTAAGATCATCAAATATGATATAATTGACTCCAGAAATTTCACACCAATTAACCCCTACAATCGCATATGAGGGCCACATCCCCCATCGAGACCAAAACCATAACATCCACATCTGAAAAAAAATGGTGAAACCAACATGATTCCTTAACCAAGGTTGTAGTGTTACCCCACCTCAGGCCTCTTCTGCATCAATAAAAAATGGGGGGGAGAGGGGAAAGAAAAATCATCAATTATGCATGTGATCATGAGATGCTGTTGTGATGGGGTTTTTGTTGTTTGTACTTGTTGCATATATTGTAGGTCCTCATAAAAACCTTCAATATAATGGAATAATAAAAGTTATCACATACACGCATGATGATAAATGCACTGGAAGAGTCCTCCACAAAGCAGAGGACTCTATCACCCGATCAGCATATTCAACATTGGGTTTCAAACATGATGATATGGGAGTATCACAAGAAGGGTAATATACCTATGGGAGAGGCTATGATATAGGCCCTATAATCGGTGAAATCCCTCTAGATACCTCTTCAGCCATGGCTGACCTTCCAGTATAGGGTATCCCCACCAGCTATCTACAATCGCCTCAGGATCTTGTCCCCGAAGTGTGACAATGAGTACCTCCCTTACCATTGGTAAACAGATAAGGATGTCATCAACGACTTCATCCCTACCGTACAAGGGTGTCCCTCAATGGTCCATGAAAAAAGACATCACCTCCAACATCATGCCACATATTATTCTCATGGTGAATAAGATATCACTTTGTGGGGCCCCATTGAAGGTGGACATACACAGGTCCCTTGGGCTGCCCTTCGGGGGTGACAAACTCATAACTGGGAACAGGTCATCACCCTAGATTCTGATGAGGGGATCTACTGAAAAAACACAGAGAAACACTACTAGTATACATACCTTCCTTCATTCTCTTCTAAATCCATCTAATAATATATGATGGATAATTACGAGCAGGCGTAATTTCCCACCAGTTCTCTCTGATCCCGCTATGCAAACAGGGCAGAAAATTATAGGTAGATGTAAATCCCTATCGATACATAAGAATCCCATCATCCAAATAGGGTGAAAACCAGCTACAAGTAGGAAAAAATTTCTGTTGATGCGAACCAATCCATTCATCTAAATAGGGGGAAAATATGAGTAGTTATGAAACACTCCCAATGTATATGAATCCCACTAGTCAAATACGGTGGCAATCAACAAGAAAATGCAAATTCCTACCTATCACAATGAATCCCACCACTCAAATTTGATGGAATGAAAATATAATCAGAGTAAAATTCATTCATATTCACATCAATCCAGTGATACAAATAAAGTGGAAAAGGAGTAGATGAAAATTCATGATCACAAATATGAATTCCACCAGTCAAATACAGTGGAAATTGGAGAAACTATATGTTTATCCCAGTTATAAATTAAGGGTAGACTCGTTCCTCTTCTGCGACATAGGATAACTTGCAGTACCCACTGAAACCCATGGAGGACCGAAATAGGTTCAAATTCTTACTCTGACATCAGAATTGGCATACATCCCCATTCCAACCAAATATGTATCTAATCAAGTTCTTGAAATGATGGAGTATCAAAAATAAATCCATGATTATATCCTCCCAAGACCTGTCAAGATTTTATTTCATCCATGGTAAAGGCTAGGATTCAGGCCCTCAACCTTGTCTCCCCAAGTGGGGTGATCCATCTACAAAATAATATGGTAACTCTGGACAAGACTCGCATCTCTACTCCAATCCAGGAGGGTTGTTGAATATATTCTGCGATACAAGGACAACTAGATCGGGAACAAATACGCATTCCAATTGGGGAACATCGGTCCACCATGGTGGATGGTCTAGGGTAGGAATATATCCATGCTAGAAGTCAAGATACTCATCGACGTATCCAAAAAACATCTTGGGAACCACTGAAATAGGGACCCGTGTATGTAGGTCATTACCAATAGTAGGTGGCCCTAGTTTCCCGCAAGAGATTTGTAAAAAATAAATTGTGCCAAAGGCAGCTAAAAGATGAAGATAATATTTATGATCCTACTCTGCTGGAATCTAGATTTTTTGATGCCATCAAAAAATTATCAATTGAGTCTTAGGATCCTATCAGTAGATTAAAAATTATGGATGTAGCAGCAGTAATTACAAAGGTCCTCCCCATAATATTCTTAAGAGAAGCTATGAAGGTCCTACTGAGAGAACGAATGGAGGCTTACTTCATAGGCAAGAAACTATTGATCAGGAGAGCCTATCTCCTGATCAGTGTAGTGGTATTCCTCCCCTTGACTAGGATATCAAATAGTAATAATGTCCTCCCCTTCCTATTGTCTGCCCTAGTGGTCCTTCCCATGGTATACAATATATAAATTCTCCCTTTAATTGGACATGAATCCATGATGGTAGTCCTCTCCATGAGGGCAGTTGTTGTGAAGGCCATCCCCTTAGTTAAAAAAAGAATGAGAAGGTCATCCCATTGTTTAAGTATAACATGAAGTTGCTCCCTAGGATTCACACTATAGATATTCTCTCTATAGTTGGATAGAAGGCTATGATGGTGGTCACTGCGATGGTCCTCCCCGCAATGGAATCAAACATCAAGAATGTCCTCCCTTTTCATCGGTCCACCCTGAAGGTCCTCCCAAGGGTATAAGTCATAGAAAATTTCCCTACGGTCGGATACTAAGTTATGATATTAGTCCCCGCCACTACAAAATCAGCTACGAAGGTCCTCCCTACTGTTAAAATTCACACCGGTAAGAAGGTCCTCCTCTCACACTACCACAAAACTGGGTTTGCACAGCGCCACCCTTTATCTGCGCTAAAATATCCCTGATAAAGGGTACTTTTAACATTTCTAAAAAAATGCTGTTAAAAGTGACACTTTATCAGTGGTTTTTTGAGTAGCGCTGATAAATGGGGGGCTTTATCAGTGCTTTTTCCTAGCACTGATAAAGTGTATATTACAAAAAAAATATGAAAATTAATATATTATTATATAAGTATATTTATATTGATATAAATATAATATATATTTTTTTAAATATGTTTTAGATAAGTATAAATAGCCAATTAAATTTAATATATACGAAATTTAGTGAAAATGGATTTAAAATATTTTAAAAAATATTATTAATTAATAATTTTCTAATTATCATTGATTAATAATCAGTTAATAACAATTTGAAGCCGTAAAAAATAAAATATCTAAAATAAGTTGAAAATGTAACTCAAACTTCAAACAAACAAAATTTTTGATCCAGGTGTTCGTTTGAGCTCTAAAGCATATCAAATAGAAGCTTGCGGTGATCTCTATGTGCTAGTGAACAAAGGGGACCTTCTGTCACATTTTTTGAGGCCCACAAAGTCCCAAAAGTCCTCCAAAACTGAGTTTTTAGTCAGGATACCTGATTTTTTAACATTCAAACTGATATAACTTCTGATCCGGATGTTCTCTGGGCCTGTACCACATATCATATCTATGATTGTATCATTTTCTTCGATTTAATTGGTTTTGGATTTGAAACAGACCTCTGTATTGGAAGGTATGATCGTTTTAACATTCTATGGATTTTTAGACACACACACACACACACATATTTATTCGTAAATATATATATGTGTGTGTGTGTCTGTGTGTGTGTGTGCGTGTGTCTGGGTGCGTGTGTGTGTTATATATATTTATGTATTTATTTATTTATTAACACACATAAAAAACATATTTTTCAAATGTATTTAAAACTAATATTATAAATATATATTAATATACAAATAAATATACGGATAAAAAATTATAACTAAAAATATATATATAAATAAATATAAATATATATTATCATACAAATAAATATATATATATATATACAAATGTATGAATAAATATATATGTATTAATATAGCTAAATATATTTATATTAATATTAATCTATATTAATATACGAATAAATATAACTATATATAAATA
This sequence comes from Viscum album, assembly GCA_963277665.1. Lineage (NCBI taxonomy): Eukaryota > Viridiplantae > Streptophyta > Magnoliopsida > Santalales > Viscaceae > Viscum > Viscum album. The sequence continues at coordinate 396,309,574 of OY728167.1, read as the reverse complement.
TATAAATATATATTAATATATGAATAAATATATATATATATATATTAATATATGAGCAAATATATATTTATTAATATAACTAAATATATTTATATTAATGTGAATCTATATTAATATAAGAATAAATATAAATATATATATATATATATACATAAATATAAATATATATTAATATACGAATACATAAATAAATAAATATATATATATATATTAATATATGATTAAATATATATGTATTAATATAAATAAATATATTTATATTAATATGAATCTATATTAATATATGAATAAATATAACTCTATATATATAAATAGATATATCATTAAATGGAGAAAAAAACTAAATAGCTTAGTGGTAAAGGTGTAGGCGCGCAAGGGGGGAGGTCTTGGGTTCAAGTTCGGGTGGAAGTAGGGGTGTGTGGGCAAGTGGGGGATGCACGGTAAGTGCAGCGTTCGGGGTGAGTGGAAGGGGGTTTGCCTAGCACTGATAAAGGGGGGGTCAAGAAATATTAAAATCTCCCCAAGAATTGTATTTTATTTTTAACTTTTTAATTTTTTTCACTTTTATCAGTGCTAAAAAAAGATCTGATAAAGAACCTTTTTATTAGTGATTTTTTAGCGCTGATGAAGGTCACCTTTTATCAGTGATTTTTTAGCACTGATAAAATGGGCCTTGATCAGTGCTTTTCTAAGTGCTGATAAAAGGGACCCCCTATCTTCGCCTCAATTAACAACAATTTTCTAGCACTGTTAATTCCCTTTTCTAGAACTGATAAAGGCCATATTTTTATTAGTGTCACTAGGTTAAACCTGAAAAAGCCCTCATATTAGGAGGTGCTTGTAAGGATGGGGTCGAACATGTTGGAGACTCTATCAATGAAAAGTTCCATCCTTTCTCAACCCAGAGATGTCCCGAGGGTATGGTCATCCTCTAAACAGCCCATCAACATTCATTTATCAATGAGACTCCTACTAGCCCTACTACATAGGATGAAATCATCAAAAAGCATCCGTGTTGGGAATATGAAGTAGGGGAATCCCTAGTGGAAGAACAAAATAATATTTTTCTCTTGAGAAGACAACTAGAAAAGGATGAAATACCATTCATGTTCTATCCCACAGCCACTTATCAGTTTAACACACTAAGAGAGTTGTCTGAGGAATGTGTTCATACCATTCATCTCACGATCTGGAAAACTCTATGCCTGTTGAAAGCGATATATTTTTCCTATGACGGGTATGTAGAACATGTCAATATATTAGGGGAGATTCATTTTCAAGATGACCTATATGATCTTCCATCTACACATAAGACACGATCTGTGAGGTGAAAGAAATATCTTGAATTAAGATACCTCTATGAACTACACAAATTGTGTTTCCTTATCAGCGATGCCCCATCTGGTGTTCATATTTGAGGATGGGGAGAGCTTGGAGATTTGAAATTTTCCACACACCCATCTAGTGGAACCCCCTAGAAATTACATCCCATAACATCATTATTCTAAGACAACAATCAAATAAAATTACTGCTCAGGAAAGGCAGCATGCTCGAAAAGAACCGACATAGAGTAAGAGTCAAAATATTTAGGCTCGACAAGAGAAAGTCATTGAAGAAATCCTGAAGCAGGAAACTGAGAACATCCAGCAGACCTCTTGCCTAAGGGAATCCAATCAATAAGCACTGATCATGTCCTCAGAAGAAAATAATTCACATGCAGACCTAACACCCTATCTAGATGACACTTGAATGGGGATACACGAAATCAAAAAAGCGGTAATAGGATAAGCAACAACCATATTATGGGACCAGCCCCAGCTCGGTGGGATATGCGAATTTTCAAAACCAAATTCCCTCATAAGACCAAAAAATCCGGGCTGAGGCATAGCAATAAGGGAATGTGAGCAACCCCATATCATAGGGCTGGAGTAATTTTTACCTCAACCACCTACCTAGTAGATATCGGTCTTTTCCCGAATAGGGAGAAAAATAAATAGATAAGTAACCCATTTTATCCCATCTTGTGACATGTTTCTCCCATGAGGAAGGTGTATAACAATGTCAAAAATGGGTTCCCTCCAAGTTAGCATTTTCCCAGAAACTAGAAGAGGATCCCAGAATGGAAGGAGAAAGTCCAGAAAAGGATACAAGGAGCTCACCTACCATTCAATAGCTATTACAACACCCATAATGCATTATGAATTAGTAAACTTCATGGATTTCAATCCCAGGAACCACACCAAGGTTGTTGCAAATGCAGAAGAGAAGGGGTGTATGGTTCCACTCAAAATATGATCCACACCGAATCTGGAGGTGTACATACCCAAAACTAGAGGGCCACCCTAAATTTGGGAGATCCTTTGAAAAAACCCTCATTACCTCCCTCGTGAGTCCCTAATAATCATAATAATAAAAACAATGTCATATGTGACACACCTCCTCCTCTGAATGTAAATGAGTCCCTCATACCTGAAGATAGATTCGCTCGGTAGGAGGAAGAGATGAATGAGTTATCTCGAATCAACACTGAGATTCTCTGAGCAATTCGTCCTACCAGATATGTTCCCCAGGTTGAGCTTCAACATACACTCCCAATGAGTGTACCTCTAACCCATGGTCTCCTCCTTGAAAAATTAAGAAATCCCCGATTTCTCATCCAAAGAAGAAATGGGACAATCAGTCTACCTAAACCCAATCTCAAAAGGATATCAAGATTTCCCTCTATTGAGGAAGAAAATAGAACAAACTCAGGCTTATCCACAAAGGATACCCTCAGCTGGGTATCTGCCTCAAATACCAGCAGAACCAGTACTTTCAAATTTTTCACTTACTATGAAAACCCAGGCTCAAGTTCAATAGAAGATTCATCAAGGGCTCATTAACACCATCTAGTCATTGAAAACTCAATTGGAAGCCATGGAATGGAGGTACACTTCGATACAGCCAGAACAGAATTCTTACCCCAACTGGGTGAGAAACTTCCCACCACCACCAAATTTTGGGTACCCCGTATTCCTAGTATTCAATGGATCAGGTGACCCAAAACAACATATGATGCACTACTCATATTACTATGATCCCATGATGGGAACATCAGAAAAAAATGAGGTAGTAAATCTTAGATGCTTCTTGTAAACCCTACAAGGTTCACCCTTCATATGATAAAACAATTTGCTAGCTCATTCGATAATGGGATGGGAGGATCTTTGGTGGAAGTTCTTATTCTATTTCAATTCAAAATTTTGAAATACAACAGTTACGACCTCATGAACTGTAAATAGTGGTAAAATAGAAGAGTATCAAATTTCATTTCTAAACGGAAATATATAACTTACTCTTTGAATCGACCGCAACCACAGGATGAGATGATTTCTGTGGGCCTCGATAATCTCCATGATGAGCTACGAATTCCATTCATTCTAGTGAAATATACAAGTGGGTTCTGGGATTTCTCTATCATTTTCGAATTAATATAGTATTCCTTATTACTACTAACTTCTAGTCCTAAAAATTCCCATCATCCCCTAGAAAAAGAGTGGAAAGAGCTAAAGCAGCATCCGTTATTCTTAAGCCACCCCATGCACTAGCTCTGACTCCAAGGCCTCCACCAAACCGTGTAGGGTGTTGAGCAAGTGTTGTTTTCAACAATACATAATGTTTTTATTTTAAGGGGAGTTTTTTGAGAACAATACTCTATATCTTTATGATAATTTTGAAGCTCACAAATACCCTTAATTATTTTCTAATGATTTTATTTGTTAAGTATATTACATGAATTTATTATTAATTATATTTTTATTTCTGAAAGAAATATTTAAGTTCTTGAACAACAAGAATTTATTACTAAAGTATTCGCAATAGTGTATTCTGGAAACACTATTTATAATCTACATATTCAAGAATTTCTTAAGCATGTTCTGGAATCACTGTTCATACCATACGTGGAGAAACGTAGCGTAAGGATGGAATGTGGTGCGTACTTTATGATATAAGAGAAAAGTATGGTTAATAAACCATACGTTATTAGAAAAGTATGGAAGATGAACCCTACATTAGTAAGGAACCCTACATTTGGGTTATTAAAAAGTATGGAAGAGGAACCCTACGTTAGGAAGGAACCCTACGTTTGAGTTATTGAAAAAGTATGGAAGAAGAACCATACTTAAGTTTTAAATGTTACATTTGTTTCTCAAAAGTATGGTTCATCAACCTTACTTTTGTAAACAACCATACGTTCTTATAAAAGTATGGATAAAGTAACTTTCGTTTGAAATATTATAAAATAATGGATCTTTTATCATACGTTTGAAAGTTTAATAGAAAAAGTATGGATGGAAAACCCTACGTTTGTGATCAATCATACATTTCCAACCCTACGTTTGTGATCAAACATACATTGACAACGTTAGGTTTGAAGGATACATTATCAACCTTTAATTTATTATCTATATTACGTTCAGAGGATGCATACTGTACAACTCAACCTTACATTTGGCGTCAGAGAGTTTAAAGTCGATATTATTATGCAACAGTCAGCAAGCTGTTTATTAGGCTGATTTCAAGCCAGATTAAAAACTAATTTTAAAGAACATCATTGACAAGTTCAGATCCATTTAAGTATCTAATTAAAAGTATATTTTCATGGATAATTTCAATGGAAGTTACGATTTCTCTGTAAATTCAAATTTTTGATTATCACGAGTCAAAAGACGACTTTTGTGGATCTAAATTTCCAGGATAAGTGCTCGTCATTATTATATATAATATTTTCTAAATAGAATATTGTAATTGAAAACAATTCGATCATTAATAAAAAGAATAAAAACATAGTCTATCGAGATCATATATCTGCTGATTACGAAGAGCGACAATGCTCTATTTATTGAAGAAGAAGAATCACGATAGAAGATTCACTCGTTTTACATCAAAGATCATTTGTGAATCTGCTACTGCTGAAGTTGTGAATTATATTTCTATATCTACTGCAATAGGATCGACTCAGAATGAATCTTATTTGAAGATCATTATTTATGAAGGCGACGATCCATCTACTGTCAATTTCATTCTGTTGCAATTGTGAAGAACAATTGGAAAGCATTTTCAAAGTACAAATACCTTTCTATTCTTGAGTGACCGGCTTCTCATACTAAGCTGTGTAAGTTTTGTGAGTGAACCAGAAGGATTTTTTCTTCCTTAAATTGTAAAGGTGTCGACTACCTGTACTCAGTTTTGAAACGGTCTGTGGAAATGAGGACCAGATAGTGAAAATCACCAAGCTGGTGGAGTGGAGCATTGGTGGAGTGGACTAGGGGCCTTCTGTTCCCTGAACCACTTTACCTCATGTGTCTCTGATATTTAAATTTCCGCTACATTAATCTTACTAATTAATGTTAAAGGATAGAACACGATCTCATTAAGATTTTTGAAAAGACACAATTCACCCCCCTCTTGTGAATATTTAGTATAATATGATCCAACAATTGATATCAAATGTTGAGATTTCTGATAAATCCTTAACAAGATAAAAGTGATTATACACAGAGAAAGATGACTGATGCAAGAGAGGGAATGTCTATGGTCAGAGCACCGTACTTCAATGAAGAAAACTATGCATGCTGGAAGTCGCGAATGATTATCTATTTGAAAAACCTTGGATACAAAGTATATTCTAAGATTCGGACTCCATATGAAATACCAGAAAAACCTGAAACATGGAGTGCAGCTACTGAATCAGAATATGATATGAACTTTAAGCAAATGAATGCTATTATATGTGGTCTAGGAACTGATGAATTCAACAGAGTATCTCAATGCTGGACAATATATGATATGTGGCAAACTATTACTGTTTCATATGAAGGAACTAACAATATCAGGGAAATGAGATATGCTACTGCTAAGCTTAAATTTGATACATTCAAAATGGTTGAAGGTTAAAGTATTACTCAAATGAATGGATGATTGAAATAGATTGTCAATAACATAACCTCCTTGGGAGATCCCATCAAACAAGCTGATCAAGCTTTAAAAGTACTGAGAGTGCTGCCTACAAGATGGAATGGAATCTCTGCTGCAATCATACAGTTGACACATGTCAAAAACATAAGCATGATAGAATTTATTGGAACACTAATGATGTTTGAAGATGAGATTCAAGATGAAGATAATGAGAATAAAGTTTTTATCAAGAGATATGACACTGCCTTGAAAGTTTCATGACAGAGAAAAAATAGAAAGATGAAGAAAAGTGTAAAAATGAAATCAGAAAGTTATGATTTATCAAATTATGATGTGGAATTGGATCAGCTAGCCAAAAAAATTCATTAAATTCTATAGAAATAAGAAGGTATTTAGAAAATCCTTCAAAAATGATGACAAGGAAGTGAGATGTTATGAGTGCAAGAAAATGGGGCACATCAGACCTGACTGTCCTCAGCTAAAAGAAGACAAGAAAAATAAATTCTTCAAAAGAAATGGTTATGAGCATAAGGACAAGAAATAAATGAAAGCTACATGGAGTGTATCTGAAGACTCCATTAGCACTTCTGAATCATACTTAGAGAAGGAAGAAGAAAAATCTGAAATCCAACATGTGTTTTATGGTAGAAATAGATGAGGTACAATCTTACTACTCTTCTGAATCTAGTTATGAATCTAGTTACTCTAACGAAAAACTTGAATCCTACTGCAATATGCTTGAATAAAAATATGATTATCTATTTAAGAAGAATAAATATTTAAATAACATTCATAAGGCAGTTTCTGGTGAAAAAGATACAATGCTAAAATAATATAAGGAGTTAAAGGAAAAGTTTAACTCAATTAACACTAACAATACAGATTATGAATCAAAGATAAAATCACTACAAACTAAAGTGGAAACTTATAACAATGTATCCCTTGTTTTTACTAAAGGATAAAATACTTTAAATAAAATTATTGGGAAAAATTTCATTAAAAAGGAAATATTTTGAATTGGAAGTAAATGTGAAAAACCTAATCTCTACAAGAATTGTTTTATTCCATGTGCAGAAAGATTAAATTGAAATTACTGTGGAACAAGGGGACATATATCTAAAAACTGTTTCTTAAGACAACCCCAAATAATTGGTATTAAGAAAGCTTTTGTAACAAATAATTTATTTAACTCTTCTCTAATTAGAAAATCAAAGCAAGTCTGGATTCCATGATCTTTGCTGGCTAACACCCCTGGACCCAACAGAATATGGGTACCAAAGAAAATTGTGTAAATGACTTTGTAGGGAGCAGGTCACATAAGAAAAAAGGACATATGGTATATAGACAGTGGCTGCTCAAGGCATATGAGTGGAAACTCATTGAACTTCACTACACTGACACAAAAAGATGGTGGACTAGTTACATTTGGTGACATTTCCAAAGGGAAAACCATTTGTATTGGAACAGTTGGAGATATAGAAGCTTTCTCAATCAACAAAGTACTTTATGTACAAGGATTGAAAAAAAATCTGATAAGTATCTCTCAACTATGTTATGATGGTTATTTTGTTTATTTTTCTAACAATTTCTTTTCTGTTTTCAAAAATAAACTGCTTAAATTTAGAGCACCTAGAACTGACAATGTGTATACCCTGGATTTAAATTCCTTGTGTAAACAACAAGTAAATTGCTTAAATGCTAAATTGAATGAATCTTGGATATGGAATAGGAGACTTGGACATTGTAATGTATATGTTTTACATAAATTATCTAAGAAACAATTAGTTTCTGATTTTCCTAGACTCATATTTGAAAGTGAAAGATTCTGTGATGCATGTCAACTTGGAAAGCAACAAAAATCAACCTTCAAAACTGTTAACATAATTTCTACATCTAAACCTTTATAACTTATCTATATGTATTTGTTTAGACCTTCAAGAGTAGCAAGATTGGCTGGTAAATTATATTTATATGTTTTAGTTGATGAATATTCTATATTTACATAAATTTTCTTTTTAAAATTCAAAAATTAAGCTTTTACTTTATTTGAAAGTTTATTCAAAGCTGTTAAAAATTAAAAAGGGTTTAAAATAATTACATTAAGAAGTGATCATGGTGGAAAATATGAGAATAAAGAATTTAATTCCTTTTTCTCAAATATGGGTATTAAACACACCTTCTATACTCCAAGAACACCTCAAAAAAATGGAATTGTTGAAAGAAGAAATAGGACTATTCAGGAAATGGCTAGGACTATGCTAAATGAACATAATCTTCCTACCTATTTTTGGGCAGAAGCTGTAAGCACAACCTTCTATATAATGAATAGAGTTTTAATTAGACCAATTTTGAAAAATAAACCCTATGAACTATGGAATAAGATAAAACCTAAAGTAAATTTCTTTAAAGTTTTTGGATTCAAGGTTTATACCTTAAACACCAAAGAAAATCTTGGTAAGTTCGATCCAAAATATGATGAAGGCATTTTCTTAGGATATTCTGCTACTTCAAAAGCTTATAGAGTTTTTGATATGAAGTCAAGGACTGTTGAAGAATTAGTTAATGTGAAATTTGATGAAACTGATCCCTTTGAGAAAAGGACAGATCAAATGGATGAATCTGAATCTAATGATAACATGAGACTTGAGAACTTGAAAAATGATTTTGAAAAAGATATAAACGAAATTCAATATAGTTTAGAAAAACATGATACTGAAGAACCTACAAGTGTACTACCTATAAAAACTAGAACCCTAAATAATCACCCTTTCGAAACTATAATTGGTGACTTAGACACAGGAATAAAAACTAGAAGGAACCTAGGAAATCTTGTTGAATTCTCTGCCTTTCTATCCCAATTAGAACCCAAGTCTATAGAAGAAGCTTTAGATGATGAAATCTAGATGATAGAAATTCAAGAATAATTAAACTAGTTCAAAAGAAATGAAGTTTGGGAATTACTTGAAAGACCAAAGAATTATCTAGTGATAGGAACCAAATGGTTCTTTAGAAATAAACAATATGATCAAAGAATACTAACTAGAAATAAATCAAGGCTTGTAGAAAAAGGATATAATCAGGAAGAATTATAGATTATGATTAGACCTTTGAACCTGTAGCTAGATTAGAAGTCATTATAATCCTTTTATCCTATGAGTCTCATATGAATGTTAAATTATTTCAGATGGATTTTAAGTCTTCCTTTCTAAATGGTTATTTAGTGGAGGAAGTTTATGTTGAGCATCCTCCTGGTTTTGAAAATTCACAAAAACCAAATTCTATTTTTAAACTTACTAAAGTTCTTTATGGACTTAATCAAGCACCTAGAGCTTGGTATGAAAGATTAACCTCTTTTCTATTGAAAAATGATTTTACTATTGGAATGGAAGATCCAACAATTTTTAAGAAAACTGTAAATTCTAATATTTTATTGGTTCAAATTTATGTTGATGATATAATTTTTGGATCAACTAATAAATCCCTTTGTCATGAGTTTTCAAATCTAATGAAAAATGAATTTGAAATGAGCCTGATGGGAGAATTAATTTTTTTTAGGAATTCAAATTTATCAAAAAGATTTTGGAAATGTTTTAAATCAAAGAAAATACATTACTGATTTACTAAAGAAATTTGGACTTGAAAACAACAAGTCATATACAACTCTTATGTGTACTAATATAAAAATTTATTTGGATGAAACTGGAAAATCAGTTGATAACAAGTTATATAGATGTATGATTGGTAGTTTATTATATCTTACTACTAGCAGGCCAGATATAATGTATTTAGTGTGTCTTTGTGCAATATTTCAATCAAATCCTAAAGACTCCCATTTAACTACAGTTAAAAGAATTTTTAGATATTTAAAAGGAACTGTTTTTCAATCTCTTCTTTATCCCAAAACTTATGGTTTTAATTTAATTTCATATTATGATGCTGAATTTTTAAGTTCGATATTAAATAGAAAAAGCACTTTAGGAACTTGTCACTTTTTAGGGAAATCCCTAGTGTCATGGTCAAGTAAGAAACAAAATTCAGTTGCCCTGTCAACATCTGAGGCAGAATATGTTTCTGCTAGCAGTTGTTGTGCACAAGTGTTGTGGATGAAAAACACCCTTATGGACTTTGGACAAAATTTTAATAATACGCATATTTTATGTGATAATACTAGTCAAATTAATATTTCAAAAAAATCCTATTAATCATTCTAGGACTAAGAATATTGATATCAGACATCATTTTTTAGAGATCATGTTCTTAAAAAGGATATATATTTATAATTTAAAAGTACTGAAATTCAATTAGCTGATATTTTTACTAAACCACTTCCCACTTAAAGGTTTTATTTTATTAAGGGGGAGCTAGGTTTATTTAATTTTAAATAAAATTTTAAATTTTATTCTTTTTTTTCTATTTAAAAATATTTTTAATATTTTTTTATTGTTATTAATATTTATTGTTATATACATACGCCGTAGACATTTTTTATTTGTTTTTAAAATTTAGGTAATGATTATTGAAAACACGGGAATCAAGGCTGTCAGAAACCATTCCACTTCTGAACTATTTCATTTCCACTAAAATCATTCCAAACCTGTGAAAACGAGCCACTACTTGTCAACCCTAATCTTCAAACCTCAGAAAACTTAACCTTAAAACCTTCATATATTTTTGCAGAAATGGAAAAGACTAAGAGAGATGATGAGGCCGAGACCAGAAATACCAAGAAACAGTGATCAGAAGGATGGAAAATCCTACAGGGAAATTTGATTGAGTTAGAATGGCTATTTCAGATGAACATGTTATTAAAACATGCCCTGTCGTTTCAGAATCTCGAACAGACTTTCAATAGTGAGAATACAGAATTCTTGTATGAATTAGAGCTTCAATATTTATTTAAATATGTTCAATTTAGTTTGGGATATGATTATGACACCATGATGTCTAAGATAGAGGATAGATATTTTTTAGTCTCTTTAGTTGAAATTAGTCAGATACTGAACTGCCCTCATGAGGGCATGTTTCATTTTTATTTGAAAAATATAGGAGATTCTGTGAATAATTCTGAAGACATTATGTCATTTCTATTTGGATCTAATAACATAAGGAAACTGTTAGTTAAATATTTGGAGCCAGATCATAAGATCCTTGTCAAATTTATACAAACATGGATAACACCAAGAATGTCAGAGATGGAGAAGATATTGTATCCCAACATGTACATAATGTATCTTCTGCTCAGTGATGTAAAATTAAATTTTCCTAGGTACGTGGTGAGGTACCTGAGTTACTGTTGTCAAAGTGAAGCTAGAATTAATTTCTACCCTTTTGGTCAATTCATTTCAAAAATTTTGTTCAAAAAGGATATGGTGAGGTTGGTGGAATCTAGAGCTAGATTTCATCACAGTACTGTTTTTAATGTTGTTACATTAAAAAAATGGTTATTTCTGGAGTATAGTAAAAGAAAAAATCTTGCCAGTAGGAACTGATGAAGAAGTAGAAGAATAGAGAGCTCAGGCTCAGCCTAAAAAGTCAAAGGAAAATCAAGCTACACCCAAATTTAGATCAATTTACAGAAGAATATGTTTTGAATTTGAGACTGTGCCAGAGGACACAAGTCAAGAGGTACTTCAAGTAAAAAGAAAAAAGGATTCTTCTGCTCATGAATAGCAAGTTTCAAATGTTTTAACCTCACAATATATATTCAGTTAAAGATTTTTAAGAGACACTAGAGCTGAACAATCAATGGAAGTTGTTGTTGAGATGTCAGAACCAGTGGAAGAACCACATATTCAATCTGGAATTCAAATAGAAGCCAAAGGAGAGAATCAGGAACAAGATGTGGCTGTTACAGAAGTTGAACTTGAAAGAATTGAAGTTGAAAGAACAGAACCAGAACCTGAAGTTGAAATTGAAAAAGTGGCAATGCCTGGAGTAGAAGTTTCCAGTCCTCAATTAGATGAAGATTAAATTATTCAAGAGAATCAAATAGAAGAAGTTATTTCTTATGAAAAGGATGAAAAACCTTCATATGTACAAATAGAAGTACTTCATGAGGACTTTTCTATGGAAGAGTCTAGAAAAGACTCAAAGGAAAAAATATGTGGACCAACCAGTTAGAAGTGATACGGAGAAAGAAGATGCTGAATCCTTACCCCTATTATTAGTACATCCATATCATGATGAAAAGGAGAATCAAGAACAAAGTACCCCTAAAATAGAAACTGAGGAAGTTGAAGAAATATACAGGGAATTGCAGAGAGTGGAGAAATAGAATGCCGCTCTGAGGAGAGCATTGGAAAAGGAACAACTAAAATTCCAGAGGCTACAAAATAGTACAGTTTCAAAGCAAGAAGTTGAAATTTTTTAAGAAGGATATGCTGAATGCGGTTGAAAAATTAAAGTCTGAAATGGTTATGAAGTCAGATTTGTCAGATCTCAAATCATTTATGGAAACAAAGTTGGCATCTGTCAGGATCGATGAGGCCAGTGGTTCAGGTACTTCACCAGATTTGATTAAAAGATTTTAGGAAATAACCACTGTCTTAGTTGATATGAATGACATGTTGCATGATTTATAATGAAATAGTGCTCCTCTTTCAGTTTTGCTGGACAATCAAAAGTTTTTAGTTGAACAGTTAACCTCAAATATACCAGGAATCAGATCTGTCTTGGATAAGTTAACAGATAAGTTGTCTTTGTTTCTGGAGAAGGAATAAAGACTACATGAGTTTTCCAGAGTCAACATAATTGAAGAAATTCATATGACTCAAGAGAATAGGGATCTTATTGTTAGGCTTGGTGATGGAATGATGAGGAGACTAAGGGAGTAGCTATTAGAAATCAAGGAAGTAGTTCAATCAAGATAGACCCTATCTAAATCCTGACCAACCCTTGATTCCTGTATTTCTCCATTTTGTACTATTAAATATTTTCAATGAAAATATGCTTCATTATATATATTAGTTTTTTTTACTGTCTTTGTTTAGCTATGCCAGTACTTCAAATTCACTAATTGATAAACAATTACATATAGAATTTACTTATGTTCAGTGCTACATTAAATTTGTTCTATTCCATATTCTATAATTATTTTTTGATATCAAAAAAGGGGGAGAAATTTGGATAAAAACAACATTTTATTTTAATTGTTTCATATTATATACTTTAAATGTTTTTTTACTCTTTCTTGTGTGAGAAATTAGAGGTAGAAATTAAGTTAAATCTAATATTGTATTTATCTTTTCAAAATTCTAAACTATATGTAATTAATTTTGTAAGTTAATTTCATTGGTTATTTTATGGGTTTTGTGATCATAAAAAAGGGGGAGATTGTTGATCAAGTGTTATTTTCAACAATACATAATGCTTTTATTTAAATGGGAGTTTTTTTGAGAACAATACCTTATCTCTTTATGATAATTTGGATGCTCATAAATACCCTTAATTATTTTCTAATGATTTTATTTGTTAAGTATATTGCATGAATTTATTATTCATTATATTTTTATTTCTAAAAGAAATATTAAGTTCTTAAACAACAAGAATTTATTGTTAAAGTATTTGCAATAGAGTATTCTAGAAACACTATTCATGATCTACATATTCGAGAATTGCTTAAACATGTTCTGGAATCACTGTTCATACCCTATGTGGAGACACGTAGCGTAAGGATGGAATGTGGTGTGTACTTTATGAGATAAGAGAAAAGTATGGTTAATCAACCATACGTTATCGGAAAACAATGGAAGAGGAACCCTACATTAGGAAGGAACCCTACATTTGGGTTATTGAAAAAGTATGGAAGAGGAACCCTACGTTAGGAAGGAACCCTACATTTGGGTTATTGAAAAATTATGGAAGAAGAATTGTACGAAAGTTTTAAACATTACGTTTGTTTCTCAAAAGTATGGTTCATCAAACCTAATTTTTAAAACAACCATAAGTTCTTATAAAAGTATGGATCAAGTACCTTTCATTTGAAAGATTATAAAATAATGGATATTTTATCATACGTTTGAAAGTTGAAGAGAAAAAGTATAGATAGACAACCCTACGTTTGTGATCAACCATACGTTGCCAACCCTACTTTGTGATCAACCATACGTTGAAAACATTACGTTGGAAGGCTACATCATCAGCATTACATTTATTATCTAGGTTACGTTCAGAGGATTTGTACTGTACAACGAAACCTTACATTTGGCATCAGAGAGTTTAAAGTCGATATAATTATGCAACGATCAGCAAGCTGTTTATTAGGATGATTTCAAGCCAGATTAAAAGCTTATTTTAAAGAGCCTCTTTGATGTGTTCAGATCTATTTAAGGATCGAATTAAAAGGATAATTTCATGGAGAATTTAAAGGGAAGTTATGATTACTCTGAAAATTCAAATGTTTGATTATCAAGAGTCAAAAGGAGAATTTTTTAGATCTAAATTTTTAGGAGAAGTGATCATAATTATTATATATGATCTTTTCTGAACAGAATCGTGTAATCGAACACAATTCGATTATTCATAAAAAGAAGAAAAACAGTGACTATAGAGAGCACAAATCTGCTGATTACGAAGAGCGACAAAGCTCTATTTATTTAAGAATAAGATTCATGATAGAATATTCACTTGTTTTACATCGAAGATCATTTGTGAATATGCTACTGCTAAAGTTGTGAATTATATTTCTATATATACAACAACATGATCAACTCAGAATAAATCTTATTTGAAGATCATTATTTCTGAAGGTGACGATCCATCTACTTTCAATTGCATTCTATTTCAATTGTGAAGAACAACTGGAAAGAATTTTCAAAGTACAAAATACCTTTCTATTCTTGAGTGACCAGCTTCTCGTACTAAGCTGTGTAGGTTCTTTGAGTTAACTAGAAGGCTTTGTTTTCCTTAAATTGTAAAGGTTTCAACTGCCTGTACTCAATTGTGAAACGATATTTGGAAATGAGGACCAGATAGTGAAAATCACCAAGCTCGTGGAGTAGAGCGTTGGTGGAGGGGACTAGGGGCCTTTTGTTCTCCAAACCACTATACATCTTGTCTCTACTATTTAAATTTCCGCTGCATTAATATTTCTGATTAAAGTTAAAGGACATAACACGATCTCGCAAAGATTTTTGAAAATACACAATTAACCCCCCTCTTGTGTATATTTAGTATAATCCGATCCAACATAGGGATCTATGGACATCAACATACACCCTCACCTAGAAAATATGAGCGAAGTGGAACTAAGATAAATAAATTTGATTAATAGAAGACTAAAATTTACTCATTCTTGGATGACCGAGTCTGTGGATACTTTGTAGACTCCATGAGTTGAAACTTGATCTGACTTCCATAACTGAAAAGGGATGATGAAGTGGGTCTTGATGACTATTCAGACTATTTCACCTTCTACCAAATACTAGGAAAAAACATTCAAGAGTGGTTTTTCTTCAAAGACCTCATGAGAATGATAGATTTCGGGCAGTTCAAGCTATGAACACTTCCATCACAAGTGGAATATGATACCAACACTGGACCAGATGAAGGAGGAGAGTGGAAAAAGTTTGTTTGTAAAAAGGAGCAGAAGTTCAATAGTTGGATGACTCAGAAAACAGTCAAATGAGTCCAAGGAATACTCCAAGTTCATTTGAAGCAACCGATTGTGCCCCATCAGCTCCTAATGTGACACAACCAATGTCCTTGACTCCATGATCCTCCAAAAATCAACTTTCCAAAAAGTAGTTTGACCATAAAGGCAAATAAAAAGTGTCGAAATAAGAACCTATGCCAAGGCCAAAATTGTATTTACCCCCCTTGAATTTTATACCATCAGATCAGAGGAAACGAGCACCTCCCCACAAAATAGAACCACCGAAATAAGTCAATCAATAAGACTCATCATTAGATGAGGAACTAATCTTTGGTTCTATTAATTTCATTCATTTAATGGATCCCTCTCTGATGAATAATATGAATATAAACTAGAGTTCACCATACCCAATCGGGGATCCATAGGAAGAGGCCATCAGACCCAAGGATACCCAACAAGATGCTATCATGGTAGAAATCAATCTTATGTTCATGCTCCAACTCAAACTATCAACATTGCAAAAACCCATGGAAGAACCCTTCATCGGAACCAACTAGGGCATGAAAATTTCCATACCCCCACCAGAAGACAATCTAGTCCAATTATCCTAAAGTATACATTAGAAGAGTAGAAAATGTATAATCACCCACGACGTGTAGGCGGATCGACCTGACAAAATCCACAAAATATATAATCCTTTAAATCTCCTGTCACGGGGACTGTCCCTTTCTCATCCAATGTTAAAGCCCCTAAAGTGCCTATGAAAAGTAATCCCCATATTGGGAAGCACCAAATTTTGGATTAGAAATATGATATTCTGAAGTATTTATCCTTGGTGTCGGTGAAGTTTTCAATACCAAATGCACTGAATCTGTCATAAGATATCAGGGAAGAACTCATATAAGCTTTTATAATCCCTAAGGAGTTTGAAAATGAAGTGGTATCTGGTGAAGTCTATCGTACAGAGAACTATCCTATAAAATGTTATTTGATTATATCCTTCATAGACCGAGATGAAGAATCCATTATGTATGGACACATCAAACCATTATATGTGTATGGTAGGATGAATAATATTGATATCTAAAAACTATTTATTGATAATTCCTTTAGATTTAATCTCATACCACTATGGAAAATTCACCGGCTGGGCTGCACTGAAGATAACCTAACACCCTACACCAAAACTCTATTGGGCTATGACAAAAGTCATTAGAAGCTGTTGGGACAAATAAAGCTCAAAACTCAGTCTAGAAACCTCATATCCATCTCAAAGTTTCTGGTAGTCTGAAAAAACACAAACTTCAATGTCCTGCTAGTATGGCCCTGGCTGCATCAACATGTAGAAATTCCCTCCTTATACCACCATTGCGTCAAATATTTCATTAAATGGAATAGTGGGACATTGCACACTCATAATTACCCATTTCTTTCCTACGATTCAAACTATATTGATGTTGGATTCTATGACCAGAAAGGGAAGCAACCCTTAGTCGATGGGATTGATTGGGTTTTCACCCCAAAATTTTTGGATATGGTTTCTACCAACCCTTCAAGCATCTTGTATAGGAGTATGTTTTTCCTATCAATCATATTTATTTCACAAGTCTATATTTGAAAATGTATTCTGCATTCCTTATGATTTTTTCCATGGCTACCGAGCCTGAAAGTGTTGAAAAGCCCACTGATTCCCAAGATGATTTTGAATTATTGGGTAAAAATTCCCTTGAACTATACTCAGATCTCCATAAAATCCCAACATCACTCACTAGGGGAGAAGACAAAGAAATCACTCTTCCATCCCTCACTTCATCCTCTCCTAAATTTCCCCCTCCATCAGTTGGGCCAGGAGAAGTCACTTCATCCCCTGGGGGTTAGGATATTGACTTTTTTTCTGACCATGGGAAGCTCATATCAAAGATTATGTCCCCATAAGAAGAAGAGGAAGATGATGAGGATGTAGCAGATGAGGAATAATAATACCTTAGGGATTCCCCTCAAACATTCAAGAAGGTCATCTCTACCACCATTGATGAACTTTGGGCAATAAACTTGGGTCAGGAAGAATACCCACGACCCACTATGGCTAGTGTTTCCATTTATTCCAAAGAAAAAGATGTATAAACTTCCTTCATAAGGAATAATCAATATGTTTTCACCTATAACTATACAAAAATTACACGACTTGATCCCAATGTGGGAACTCACCTCCTAGGCCTACCAGAAGACCACTGTGGCTACAAGCAAGCCACCATAAGGACACACCTGACCCATGCTACCAAAATAGAGGGTGAATTTGTTATAATCATTAAAGAAAACTTCATTTTATAGATTCAAAATCCTTTTTTTGTATCCAATATATTCCCCATTAAAAAAAGAATGGGAAAATTAGAGTCTTCATCGATTTTAGGGATCTCTACCGGCATTGCCCGAAAGACGACTTCCCAGTCCCAATAAAGTATTTTTATAAATGGTAATTCCCTTCAGTTTGAAGAACATCAACACTACAAATCAACTCACCATGAATCAAATCTTCAAACACTTCCTAATAATGTTTGTTGAATGATATGTTGATGATATGGTGGTTAAATCATGACAACATTCAGAACACCTATCAGATTTTGAAGTTGTCTTCAACAAATTATGATAGCACAATATGAAAATGAATCCATTGAAATGTTCTTTTGATGTTAACTCGGGGAAGTTCCATGGATTAGTTATATGTCGTCATGGATTTAATTTAAAACCTAATAATACAAAGGATATCCTTGTCATGGAACCTCCTCATAAGCTTATAGAGTTTAGAGGGATTTAAGGACATATAGCCTACATTCTATATTTCATAGACAACCTTGTAGGAAAGTGTTTTCATTTCACTAGGTTAGAAAAAAAGGTTATGTATCAGTGTACTAATGACTATCTGAAAGAATTAGACAACCTCAAGAAATATATTTTAAGCACGTCAGTGCTAATCCGACCTGTTGAATGAAAACCACTCATTCTGTATGTTACTTCCTTAGAATGGTCACTAAGCGACTTCATCGCACAAAATAATGATGTCGTCAGCATGAAAAAACTCTATTATCTTATCCAGACTATGATTAACACTGAGAATAATTATTCAAATATTGTTAAGATATGACCTAAATTAATCATTATAGTTCAGAAGATGAGGCACTATCTGTAGCACCATGAGGTCCATTTGGTCTCCCACAGTAACCCAAAAAAGTACATTCTCAACCATCCTATGTTTACTGGACATCTGTCATGGTGGGAGGTCATCCTATATCAATTAGATATACGTTTTGTTCCTTATAAATCCTTAAAAGTTTAGGCGTTAGAAAATTTCCTAGAATAACACTCCTCGACAGAGATGACTCCATTGGACACTGAATTACCCAATGAAGAGGTTTCCTCTGTGCAAGAGGAATCCCAAACACGGGAGATGTATTTCGACAGTGTATCTAGAATTCTGATAGTAAAAAGGATAGAATACCCCAGTCTCAAAAAAGTGGGGCTGGGAGTCATACTAATTTCCTCAAAAAAGGTTGTATTTACATTCCCCTTCTTGGTGTCAGAGGGGTGCGCAAACAATGAATCATAGTATCAAGATCTCATTGCAGGCCTTGATATCGCACTTCAAGAAATAGAATAGCACTTGAAGATAAAATTTGACTCAAAATTGGTCATCAAGAAAGTCAATAGTGACTATGATATAAAGAAATTAAAACTGATCCCCTTGTTTGACCTTGTCTGAGGGTTAATGGAATAATTTCCTTCTAAACCAACCTTAAATCATGTCCCTCGGTCAAAAAATGTGCAAGACGACACGTTAGAAAATGCAGCCATTGCTCTGACTAACCAAGACTAGGATGATACGGTCATCAACATTTCCCATTGTCATATGGTCTTACTCTTCGTCCATACTAAAATGAAGGAAATCAAATAGATTAGTCTCATCACTAACCCGTATGGTTCTACAACCGGATGGATGAATACCATTTCATATTACTTCAAAATAGAGAACTAATACCAGATAAGGTTGGAAGGGAGCTAATCCTAAGATGGGCAATCAACTTCATCGTGTATGAGGAAAAAAATAGCAAAAGGTCCTTTATATGTTGTGCCTTGGAATACTTCTCAGAAGCATTGATGGATAAGAGAACACTTCCATCATGAAGAAAGTGCATTCCAGAGACTATGGTGCACATCATTCAGGATCCAAGATCACCTATCAAATTTTAAGGCTTGGATAGTATTAGCCCACTATGACATAGGATTGCACTAAATTCCCTAAGAAGTTACATTCCTGTTAGGTCCATTCCAATTTCATCCACCATTCCCCATAGTTAATTCACACAGTCAAGTAATCCTAACCATTTTACATATGGGGTATGGATGTTGTGGGGCACTATCCCCCCGCTATTAATAATCAATTCAAGTATTTTCTCATAGCGACCAACTTATTTTTCAAATGGGAAAAAGACGCACCCCTCAAGGTTGTCAGATCAAGGAGCATTGCCAGCTTTGTGAAAGCCAACATCATCACCAGATTTTGTGTTCCTCAAATAATAATGACGGAAAATGACACCAATTTATCCTCTACTGAATTGGAAAATTTATACCATGATTATGGTATCAAAACCAACCTTTCATCACACTACCATATACTGTCCAATGGATAGATAGAGGCTTCCCACGAGACTCTATCCAATATACACCAGAATATTGTAGACAAGGACAAGACATCATGGTTGGACAATATCCTATATAATCCATGGGATAATTGGAAAATGACTCATACCACCACTCAAGAAACATTATATTCATTGATATACGAGACATAAGTAGTTCTACCTATTGAATTCCAACTACCCTCACTCAGTGTTGCCGTCTGCGATCTGCTATCCACAAACGATCAATACTTGAAATGACTCGATGATTTAGAGAGATTTAATGAGAAAATATTTCACACCCTACACCATTTTGAAGTTTTCCAAAATTGCTTTAAATTATCCTTTAACAAAAAGGATCATGTTGGGTCTTTCCTCAAAGGATAAATGGTGTTGGTCTTCATAAATCGTATGGTACTCAGACAAACACCTACAAAATTGGATCCAAAGTGGGAAGGACCATACATCATACCCAATGTTTACTCCAATAGATCATATTCCTTGATTTCAATGGATAGAAAACTCACCACAGCTCCCACCAATACAAGGTTCCTGAAGAAATAATTTTTGTATTCATACAATGTTCATCTTAGCTGCATGATTCTAAACTATATAGCACTATAAATGTCAATGTTTCATGATGTTAAACTGCTTAGCGTCATCATCCTCACTACATGATGTTAAACTACATGGTGAACCATTGTAACCACATGATGTTAAACAATATGAGGATCATTTCAACCCAACCAATGATTTTTCACACGTGAGTCTGATCTGTGCGAGAGAAAGATAAAATTACCATGTTCCTATGTGAGATCTAGATCCACATGGGAACTCTCTTTCTACATGAACTATGTGTTTCTTTATTTTAATCCTAATGGTATACGTAGTGACGCTTAGACTCCATGTGCTAGGCCCATGCACCACCACCAAAAAATGTTCCCCCATCTCCGTGTATGGATTAAATCATTGTAGGAGGAAGTCTTCACAGAACTATGAATGGATTGATTCCCATTTTTCAATGGGATACAAAGGGACACCTCGATCCTAAATCTTAGTATATCCACCACATGATACAAAATGGCTTCATTGTACTCTCAATTTCCTCTATATTGTAAGAAAAAAAAGTTGTTATTTCATCTTTTTCACACTGATATTGGCTCAGATGAGTTTAGGAATGTTAGTAATAATTTCTCCCTCATGAATAGAGAGTAAAGGTCCAAAAAATTCCCACAACTTCATAAGAATGATTAAAAATGACCCCTATTTGTGCATGGTTTAGACTGGTATAGGGGAGTTTTATCTAGAACTATTTTAGGCTTGATTCTTTCCCTTGTTAGATACATAGTGACACCTGGATTTTACATCTCCATCTAGCCGTAATAAAAATGGCCCCTTTCCCTGTGTATAGACTATTCCTA
The DNA here is from genome assembly GCA_963277665.1 of Viscum album. Lineage (NCBI taxonomy): Eukaryota > Viridiplantae > Streptophyta > Magnoliopsida > Santalales > Viscaceae > Viscum > Viscum album. Next base: position 396,287,929 of record OY728167.1, on the reverse strand, counting down.
TGCAGGGAGAGAAATTTATAGAACTATGTTTGTCTTGATTCCTACCCAGGAAGGTTATGTAGTGATTATTGGATTGTACATCCTGGTCTAGCCGTAGTAAAAAAACGCCCCTTCCCTGTGTTTGGGTCAGACCTTCATAGGGAAATCTATAAAAATACATCCAGATCTCCAAATTTGGGCCAAGTTGCAACCATGGATTGAAAGTATAAAATTCCCCTATCTTTCATTGTGTTACCCCTATATGGTGGAATATACCAATGATTCCCCTTGTTTCTCACACCAAGCATAGCTCACAAGGGATTATATGTTTAGAAATGAATTCCACACATGGTCATGGTGTTTCGATCCATAGAAATATTTCTGTGGTCCTAGTGGAACATCCTTAAAAGGTATGATAGGGTTATCAACTCCATGTTGGGGGAACCCAAAGTCCTATTCTCAAGACTTTAAACTATATGGTACCATAATAACTACATGTGGATTTATTCTAAGTATAGAGAGATATGTATTTACACCCAGACCTTGTGTTGGGGTCCTGCGTGCACGAAAAAATATAAACAAATACACCCAATCCCCTACACATAAAAGAAAAATTGTATAGGTGAGTCCTAACCTTGATTCCTATATCAAGGATTTTTCAAAGGATCATGCCTCCCCTATATATGAGTCAGATACATGCAGGGGATCCCATATATCATAGTTGATTACAATCGTGAAATTTCATATTTACCCTAATATCCCCCTTTCTTGCATCAAACTCTATGCCTCGGAAAATATCAAATCCCAATGATCATATCTGGACATCAAAAATGGATGGTCAGTTTCATGCTGAGACCTTTGTTTGACAATTCACATAATTCCATGACGGATCTGCATAAATTTCCCACAAAAAAGTCCTATAAACCAACGGAAAATTCATCATTAGAAGAGGCTTTTTCAACTTATGTATGACTAAAAGTTTCCAAGACCCATATCATTTCTCTTGATCCAAGAGATCCTAGAGTCCTGGTTTACACTTTATCCCTCACTCTCATTTGGGGTATTCTAGAATATCCTGGCCTGATAAACCCATATTTTCTCATGGTTTATATGAAAATTCATCCCTGAAACATGATGTTAAACTATTCATCCAATATCCTTGCAACCGGATGTTAAACGACATGGACAATATCCTAACTACAATACATAAAACTGCATGGATCCATAAAATCCATCCTCATTCACGTTGAGTGACCCATGTCCTTGACACATGAAGTTAATGTTCATGGTCTATATAGAACTACATATGGATTGATTTCTATCTTCAATGGATACATAGAGGGCCCCAAAATTTCATCCTAGTTTATCCACCCCGAAGTGGAAAATGCCACCCCACTTTTTTCATGTACGGGATAGACCCATGTAGGGGGATTTATTTAAAAGAAGTATGTTCATCTTGATTCTTACATAGGTAGGAGATGAATTGATGCCCAAATCTAATGACCTATAACCAGCAATGAAATGTATAAAAATTTCTCCTCAAGTTGAAATAGGGAACTCATAAATATGATATATTTTCAGGACCATCTCATGAGTAATATAATGTCTACCTTTCACGTTGGGTCATCTACATCCTCACCTCATGACAATAAACTACATGGCATCCATGTCCTTTACACATGATGATAAACTGTATGGGGATTGTTAGAATCTTTTGATGTAAAACTTTATAATAAAATGTCCTTTTTTACAATGTTAAACAAAACAGTATCATCCTAAGTATAAAATGATCCTTTCGTTGATTATTCCACCCATAAGTGGTGGGTTAAACCCTTTCCATCCCTTGTTTCTCATAATTAAGCACATATCATGTGGTCTTAGGAACCTCGATAGGGGGATTCCCCACATAATCATGGTGCATCATTAAATTCCTAACCCCGTGACATTAAACTACAAGGTATCTCAAGAACTATGCCTAAATTTATTTCTATATATAAAGAACATGCAAGAATTCTTGGATGGAATATACTAGGAAAATCAACCTTTAAAAGAGAAACAAATGTTACAAAGATGTCCCTATCCATAAAGATGGACCAAAACCTATGTGGGGAGTCAATTTTCAAGAATTAAATTTTACTTGATTCATGTACACATAGGATATGTAATGACACTTTGATGAGAAATCATAACCCCAACCATCCCCAAGGAAAGAAAATACAGCTCAAATTCCACCCTCCTTGTGAATCGCCCAAAACTATGTAGGGAGACTAATTTTAAGGTACCTGAATCTTTAAACTCAGGGCCAAATCCCACAATGTGGTCAAAATGGCTCAGCATACATACGAATTAGAACTACATAGAGTATTTTTTGACTCCTTAGATAACTACATCCTGAATGTTTATAATGTTCCTAGACATGTCATTTCCATCCATCAAACTCCGTGATTTGAGTGATTTCAAATCTTCATAAACCTCCCTGAATATCGGAAGTAGATGGTCAATGTCATGTGGACACCTTTTTTTGACTATGCACAGAATGCCTCATTGGATCTGCATATATTTACCAAACAAAATATATGTTTACCAAAGGAAAATTCCTCCTCGGGAGATTCTTGTCCTACTTCCATATGCCAAACTAATTCCAAGCCTCATATATTTTCTCCAGATACGAGATCCCTCACAAAAATGGTTTACATTTTCTTTCCTACTCACATCTTAGACATGTGAGGAAATCCCATCCTGGTTATCTTCTATTTAATCGGGGATTCCATATAAAATGTCCTAATCACATGACATTAAAAATGCATGATGCACGATATCCAATGTTATTCCTTGGGCTCAGTCACATAAAAGGATTTTTCCCCCATGCTCTTATGCATGAAATAAATCCTCACAGGAAGATCTAGTATGATCCCCATCTCATGGGTGAGCTCATCTATAAGATAAAAATTCCCCATTCATATGTGAGAATCATATCTGAATAAAGATAAACCTTACGATAAAAATGTATGGTTTTATGCCTATTTTTAGGATACGTAGTGACACCCAAGTCTCATCTATTAGGTCTAGTCAAGAAATAAAATTTTCCCCTTCTTACTGTGCACGGGTCAGACCTACGCAGGGAGTTTCCTCACACCTAGCAGGGAAAGCATCTTTATCTACTCACGGGAAAATCCAAACTGAAATGCCCTATTTAATATTTATGAACAATCCTTTTCACAAACCATACTCTATTTATATAAAGTTATTAATCCCCATAATCATCCCTAGTTATTGGAAATGGAAGTTCGGTGTCCTAGGGACACGTTTTTTTGACTTTTCACACAATTCCCTGATGACTTTGCATACATTTCCCAAAAAAGGGCATGTCAACAAAAGTAAAATTGATTCTTAAGAGAGGCTTCTCATACCCTACTATTCCTTTATTATGTTTTTTACCACCTCATTCCTTGGTTTTAGAAACCCCAAGGATTAAATTTTACACCTTTTTCTCCCCATTCATGCCTAAAAATGACAGAACATTCCTGGCCAGACTACCATGAAAAGGATTAAATGTCTATCCCCTTGGTTAGAGTGAAATGATTTTAAACTATATGCCCCAAAATTCCTAGTTTAATGACATTAAATTTCATCATGATTCAACCCTTTTTTACACAAGATAAATACGTGTAAGAGTGGTATATCAATTATAATTGATATAAATTCCCTCATACTTTTTAGACCCCACTCCTTTGACAAGCCACCCCTAGTGGTTTTGAGACATCAAAATTCCGGAAAATTTACTTGGCCATCAGAAATTGAGGGTTAGTGTCCCTGCATGCATTGCCAAAAAAGGGGGTCTGTCAACTAAACGCAAATTCATCCTCATGAGAGGCATTTCCCACTTCATTACACCCAATGGATTCCATTCCCCATATCATGTCTCATATCCATGTAATATATCCATAAAACACTAATTTAGTTTTAAGAAAGGTCCCTCATTTATATATGAAAGAGTATTGGGACATCCTTGATCCATAAACCCAAATTAGGTCCCTTGTACCGTAAGTCATGGTCAAAGCTATTTGACCTAAAACATAAGTCATGGTCAAACATGTTCAACCTAAAACATCAGTCTTGGTCAAAGATGTTTGACCTAAAATGCTAGTAATGATAGTCCAGTTTGCAAGACATTAAATTTACCAAGAAAAGAGACATGAAACTCACCAGGATGAAAACAAACAAAGTTCACCGTAGTCAAAACTATAGTACCATCTCGCTAAACCTACACATCATATGGTTTAGAAAAAATATCGATCAATCAAACAATAAAAATAGACACAAATATTTTTAGGTTGAAAACCCGCAAAGGGAGACCTATCAAAAAGTCATGTTATACCCGCTAATCTTTCAACAAATCAATATCAGTAAAAAATTATACCATTATCTGATATTTCATTCAAATGAAGACCGCTTATACATCGGAATAGACTCCTCTTCATTCTGATCAGAGCCCATTCTTATTGGAGGAATTTTTTGGGACCTAAAAATTTGGAAATGGGAAGTCAAATACTCCCTTAAATTTAAAAAAGGAATAAAAATGAATCAATTTAAGATTTGAAGAATAATGTTTAAAGGAAAAAAATTGGAAAAGGAAAAAGATGGATCGTGAAAGGAAAACAACCTTCATGGACTGCCACTCCACATAGTGATCTATGTTGTAAACCATCTATGAATAAAATGGTTCATGGGAGGCATATGACGGTTCCATTACCTCATGAATTCTATTTTACATAGGATGGAGGTGGATAAATTCACCCCATGTACCATTCTCCATGGATTGGGTTAGATTTTGGGTGAGGTAAAGTAGATGGAATCCCAAGAATGATGATGTTTGCGAGACCAAGGCATTGATTTGTGCCTCCACAAACCGCATCCCCACAGACCTCTGTTGACTGAGTAATCTATATGATAAGTGTTTCTTCGTTGGGCTTCCACAAAAGACATCGTGCAACCCAACAATCTTGCTCGTCCACCCCTCTATAAAAATACACTGAAGGGAGATAATAAGGAATGGTATTTGGGAATATAGGACTTTTGAGGTGATTGATTGATGAAACCATGGAATAAGAGAGAACCACAAAATATATACTCTTTCGATGATTCACAGAAGGAATAATTCACCGAATAACATGAAAATGAAGAGGACCTAAAATAATTGGTGATTGAGAACCTAAAATCCTTCGTAGATGAGTTTTCCATGAAGCACAGAACCAATGCCCCTTCTTCAATTCAGTGCCCTGTGTAGAGAAACACTACACAGAAGAAAATCTGCACCATGTAACAAGATGATATGCATACAGAATAGAGATATGCATAGAAAAATGCTATGTGAATGGATCCTAACACTGCGTAGAATCACACTAAATGGGTAGAGCTCGATGATGTGTAGAGAAATGCTACCCAGATGAAACCTGGATCTGTATATCAAAATTCTACATGGACCAAAACCTATCTTGAATACCACCATGGTATGCAGATTACCCCCTCTCTGACATAGAAAGTTTCTATAAAGTATGAATTCCATCCCACATGAGAAAATGGCTTGCAGAATGGAGTATTATCAGGTGTTACTCCCTTCATCTACAATCATTTCCTTACATGTCCGTCATATCATTCGTAGCCCCTCTGCTAGACAGTCCAATGAAATTAGGCCAAATCTTCTTCTGAAGCTACCAGGCCTGTATGGTGAAACCATTTGGTGCATTAGTGAACCCTTTTGAGTTTACATACCCATAGTAAGCGGAGACATGTTGACTTTCCCCGCAGTAGGGTGGACCCTCAGAATGGCCATAAGTTTAAATTTCCATGTTAACCTAGGGTCCGACCTAGGGATACTCACATGAAGTTTTCCATTCTCAGGATTAATGGTGATCACCAACCATTCCCTTTGATGAGTTTCAGTGATAAATGAATGGATCACACTTTTGCTTACCTTCCAAAAGGAATGGGATCATTCCCCCTAAAATCGATCATCAAAGGGAACTCCCACTAAGGTAATCCCCTAGCCTTTATTTTAGGATGTGGCACTCTTCCCCCTCTTCACCTCTTCACCCTAGCCTCTTCCACCGTCAACCTCAGACTTTTCCATCAACAGATAAGGGAAGGTGTGTGTCTTACCAGATCTATCTCTTCCTATTTTTTTCTCACACCGAGGATAACTCATGTTGGCTTAGATATTAGTGGTGATCATGGATTTAATACAATTCACCTGATAATGAACTATGAGAACTCTGATACCTGATTTGATCCGGATTCATAGGACGCATGTTCAAGGCTTGATATCAAAGGGGCCTCCTCTACAGAATAGGTCCTGACTTCAAACCAAACATGCCTTCTCTATAGATGTAATCCTAAACCCTTAATCAAATGGGAAGATTCTATGCATGAGTCCCAATCATATAATGTCCCCCAAAACGGACATTTTTCAGAAATTTAAGTCCCAACCATATCCGATTGGGTAGCTCCAAATCATAATCCCCAATCATGCTCCCCTAAGAGGTTTCTTCATCATAAGTCCCATAAAAAATCTTGACTATGAATCTTCCACCTATAAATCCTTTCCATATAATGTTAAACTACATGGTTGGGTCCTTATCAAACTAACCTAAAAGGTTATTTGTCCAGTAAAGCGACATAGAACTATATGGGCTCTTTTTCCTCTCATGAGGCTATGTAAGAATACCATCTTATGGGTTCAATACCAACATTGAAACAACACCCACCAACCATGGATGATGCTAAACTCTAGAGATCCCCATCATATGGATTAAGTCAGCATTGTCTTAACATGTTCTGAACCCATGCATACTCCGATTGATCTTGGTATCCCAGGGACACAACACAGACACATTCTTGGGAAAGAACTAAGGATTCATGAACATATGAACATGACTTAAATCTATAAGAGAGTCTCGGAATAGGCAATAGTTCCCCCCAAAAAGGTGAGATGAGCTCATGTTTCCATCCACTCGACCAATGTGTGTTCTCAATGTGTCATTGGCCAAATCATCCAATGAGTGCCTTCCTTTGGAATGTAGGTCCATGAATCATGGATATGAGAGTCGTTGGGTCTTTCTAGGTCTGTGAACAAACCTGTTGGAGAGCATAAAATATGTTATTACTGACGCCAGTGATTGAAACCCAATTAACCCCTAGAATCCCATTAGTGGGACACATCCCCCGTTATGACAAAAATCATAATTTCCTTGTTCGAAACAATCATTTTAGGGTAATTATGGTTTTTTAGGATTTTTAATATTTTTATCATTTTTTAGGTTTTTTGGGGTTTGAAGCGTTTTTATTTTTTAAAGTTTTCTTAGGGGTTTTCAAGGTTTTTTAGGGTTTTGTTTTACATTTTTAGGGGTTTTTAGATATTTTATTTGATTTTTATGATTTTTAGTGTTTTTGGGGATTTTGAGAGTTTTTATGGTTTTTAGGGTTTTAGGATTTTTATGGTTTTATGGGTTTTGGGGTTTATATTTGAGTTCTCTATAGGTTTTATGGTTTCCTTGTGTTTTTAACATTTTTGGAGTTTAAATTTTTTTTATTGTTTTTGGTGGTTTTAGGGTTTTATGGTTTTAGTGTTTTCAAGGTTTTTAGGGCGTTTTATGGTTTTTAGGTGTTTTGGGGGTTTATGTATATTTTTAGTGTTTATAGGTGTTTTAAGTATTTTTAGGTTTTATAAGGGATTGTCAAGGTTTTTAGGGTCTTTTATGCTTTTAAGGATTTTAGGGATTTTTATGATTTTTATGGTTTCTAGGGTTTTAGGGTTTTTTGGGATTTTGATGGTTTTTAGTGTTTTAAGGTATTTTTAGGACTTTTGGTTATTTGGATTTTCAGGGTTTTTTAAAGTCTATTAGGAGTTTTAATTTTTTTAGATTTTTTTTAAATTTTTTAGGTTTAAATTGTATTTTTAAATTTTAGAGGTTTTTATGGTATTTTATTATTTTATGGTTTTTAGAGGTTTTTATGGTTTTTATGGTTTTTAGTGGTTTAATGGGTTTTATGGTTTTTAGAGTTTTTAGGTTTTTTAGGGTTTTAGGTGTTTTTAGGTCTTTTAGGTTTTCTTAGGGTTTTCACAGTTTTTAGAGTTTTTTTATGTTTTTGGGGATTTTTAGGAATTTTTATGATTTTTATGGTTTCTTTTGGGTTTTTATGGATTTTGGAGATTTATGGGGGTTTTAGGGTTTTTTTTTAATTTTTTTAATGATTTTTATGGGTTTTAAGTGTTTTTAGGTTTTTATAGTTTTCTTAGGGTTTTTAAATGTTTTTAGGGCTTTTACATTTTTTAGTATTTTAGGGAAATTTTCAAATTTTTATGCTTTTTGGGTTTTTAGTGATTTTGAGGGTTTTGGGGCGTTTTTAGGATTTCAAGGGTCTTTATGTTTTGGGGGGGTTAATATTTTAATGGGATTTTAGGAGTTTAATGGTTTTTAGGGTGTTTTTATGGGTTTTAGTGGTTTTTAGTGTTTTAGGGTCTTTTGGGGTTTTTAGGCTTTTAAAATTTTTATGTGTTTCTGGGTTTTATGACTTTTTAGGATTTTATGGTTTTCCTAGGGTTTTTCATGGTTTTTAGGGGTTTTTGTATTTTTAGGGATTTTTAGAATTTCTCTTTTTTTTTTACAGTTTTTAGGAATTTTTAGGGGTTTTTTGGTTTTTTGGTTTTTTGGATTTTTAAGAGTTTTTTGATTATTCATAGTTTTTAGAGTTTTTTAACATACTTAGGGTTTTTATTATTTTTTTAGGGTTTATTAATGTTTTTTAGGGTTTTCAACATTTCTTATTTTTTTTAGATATTTTAATTTTTTGGGGTTTTTAAGGTTTTCTTAAGGGTTTTTTGGGATTTTACAGTTTTTGTGTTTTAAGGGATTTTTACAATTTTATGGATTTTTATAGATTTTTATTCATATTTTTATGGTTTTTAGGGTTTTTAGGGATTTTGAGGGTTTTAGGGTTAATATGGATTTTATGTTTTTGTCAAATTTTTAGCATTTTTTTAGTTTTTTGGGATTTAATGTTTTTATATTTTTTAACATTTTTAGGGGATTAAAGGGTTTTATGAGTTTTTAGTGGGTTTTTAGGGTTTTAATGGGTTTTAATGGTTTTAGGGTCCTGAAAACTTCACAAAGGGAAGAAAATACTCCCACAAGAACTTTTCAGAAGGAAGCGAGCATTCCCACATGACTAGTAAAGTGAATTGATGCAAATTGAATTGAAAAAATTGGAAGAAACAAGAAGAAATTTAATTTCTCAGGAGTTTTAAGTGGCCTGTGTACTATCGCCGGAAAGGGTTCGCGGGAAGCATGATTGATGAACCACCGGTATATGGAAGGAACCATGAGGTGCTGGCTCACATAGTGACGTCCAACAAACCCAGGGAGCTGCGAACCATATCATTAGTGGAATAAAGACATTGAAGGCCATCCACATACCATCCCGCGAACTCAGAAGTTTCCAGATGAAGCAAATCAGTAGGGTTTGGGGAACCATGACTCGTGAACTGCATCCTCCGCACACCCCGGTTGACCCAGTCTTCTGCGGGTTGAGATATGTCTTCACGAGCTTCTACAAGTGGTATTTCATGCCCACAGATATGAACTCCCCAGTGATCTATAAAACGAGAACAAAAGGAATTGAGAATATTATAGAAAAATAAAGCACTGATGAGACCCTAAATACTGGAATAAATAATTCAGAGAGGATTCTGGCTTCGGTTTTGAATCATCGACAAAGTTCAAAATTTAAACCATGTTTCTGCGGGTATAACTAGCTGTAAACCATAAAAAGAAGGAAATTAATAATAATGAGTAAACCGATAACCTAATTGGTTTCATCATGAACCCCAAATTCCTCACAGATAAACACCCCACAAATGATAGGTTCCGGGAACCACCTTCAATACGGCGCTCTGTATAGTGCATCGCTATGTGGATCAAACCTCTACTGCATACTGTATCAGTACATGGATGAAGCCCAAAGTAGTGTGGTGGGCCGCATCCAGGACCACGTACCACTTTGGTATGTGGTGGTCCATGACCAAGACCGCTTATTGCTTTGGTACATGGAAGACCCCTCTACCCACATACCACTATAGTATGTAGTTATCCCCCTCCCTCATTAGAAAATAGTATATGGAATGTGCCATCTTCAGGTGTTCTTCCCTCCGACTCCAATCTATCCCCTCAATTACCGTCCAGTCCTCCATAGCTCCTTCACGAACCAATCCCCCAACATCATACTAAAGCCTCCTCCAAATCCACCCGACCCGTATGATTAGATCATTGGGAATATCAATGTGCCCCTTTGAGTCTACATACCCATGGTAAGAAAAGTCTCTAAGGGTCTCCCCACAACGGTTCATACTCCCAGTATGTCTATAAGTCTACAATCCCATGGTAACCCAGAGTCCAACCTTGGGATGCTAATGTGAACCTCCCCATTCCAGGGATTAAGGGCGATCAATTTATTTTCCATTCAATGAGGAACAGTTGTCAGTCGAAGGAATAATGTTCACCCCTCCTTTGGACGAGAGGCGACATTCCCCCCCTTTCCCAGAGCGCATTCTGTGGAACTCCCACTAAGGTAAGTCCTGAATCTTCTAAGATCCGAGCTTCATGACCCCCAATGTCATCCCACATTGAAGGGTTCATTTCTCCACTCCCGTGCCCACCGTCGCCTCAGCTTCTTCCACCATAGGCCCGACCTCTCCCATCAATAGGAGATAAGGTGTGTGGTTGGTTGAATCTCTCACATATTCTTGTTTCTCACACTGAGTATGACTCACATGGGCTTAGAGATTTGTGATGATTATATCATCCACACCATCAACCCATAATGAACTAAAACAACTCTAATTCTTGTTCAAACTAGGATACGTAGGATGCCTTCTTGAAGGCTTGGGCTCAAAAGGGTACCCTTCCATGAGGGTCCACACAATCATGTCCCCCTCGAATGGTAAGATTACATGTGTAATACCCAACCCATTCTAAACTATGAGAACTCTGATTCCTAGACAAACTAGGAAACATAGGACACCTACTTAAATGCCGGAGCTCAAAAGGGGTTACCTTCCAAAAGGGTTCACCAAATCATATCCTCTCAAATGGGAAGCTTCCACGCATAATCCCCAACCCACCATGAACTAAAAAAAATCTAATTCCTAATAAAACCAGGATACATAGGAATATTTCATAAAGGCCCATGCTCAAAAAGGGGTGTCCTTCCAAATGGGTCATCCACAATTATGCCCCAAATAAATGGGCCTCCTCCCAGGTCAAAGCCCCAAGATAAACAAACTATGAAGGCTTTGATTCCTCTTCTAAGGATACATAGGAATCCCATATTATGGGATCTATCCCACCATAAAATCACCCTCCATCCCTACTGGATGATGGTAAACTCCAGAGCACCTTATTGCATGGCTTAAGTCAATATTTCCTCTATAGCATCAAATCAAAGTATATCCATAATGATATTGAAAACTAGGGGTATCCCATGGATATAATCTTCAGGAATGGACCAAGGATTCATGAAAATATAAACACAACATAAATCTATAAGGGAGTCTTGAAATAGGCAATAATTCCTACCCCAAAGGGTGCGATGAGCCCAACCTCCAATCCTCTCAACCAAATGATTCCTTAAGTGTCATTGGCCTAATCATCATCCAAAGGGTGATTTCCTTTGGAAAGTAGGTCGATAAATCATGGATACTAGGGTTTTTGGGTGTTTCAAGATATGCGAATAAACACATTGGAGACCGTATGAGGAAGTCATATCCTAATAGGACCGATTTCACAAATACGTAACCCCATGAAATCGCCTGCTGGGGCTATTTGACTATAGAAACTCTTTCATAATACAGAAGTAATAAACTACCCAGTCCCCATGGGGTCAATCCAGTTCCCCCTAAAGGATAACAATGAGGATCGGGTCGAAACAAAGGTGGTGAAGGGAAAGTATCTATAATAACGGATGAATGCTTGTCACCCATCAGACCATTCTTCACATTTTCCCTAAACCTATAAATGTGCCGCATCAGAGGAAAAACAAAAATCGTGAAACTATTGTGAATCATTAACCAAGTTTACGATTCTACCCCACTCAAGCCCCTTTTCCTCGCAACAAAAAAGGGGGAAGGGGACCAAGATAAATCATCAAATATGCATATGTTCAAGAGATGATAATTTTATGGGATTTTTTTGTCGGTATATGTCATAGATATATATTGCAGGTTTCTACAGAGAAACCTTCAGTCCAAATGGAATCCTAAAAACTTGTGCAAACATGCACCTCAGCAATCCCATAGGCATTCGAGGCCCTAATGAAGAGCAAGACCACCTTTCCTACCCATTTTCTTCAACACTGGGTATCCAACATGCTGATTAAAGAGTACCACTGAAATGGAACTCTCCCTATAGTGGAGGCTGCAATACAAGCCCTCCAGTCTACAAAATCTCACCAACCACCTCCTCAGCTACGACTGTCACCCCAGCACAAGGAGGCCCTGATGGTCGTCTCGAACCATTTTGGGAGCCTATCCCCATATCGTGACAACAAGTAGCTCCCCTAATTTAGGAAGTAATATGAATTTGATGCTGACAACTTCATCTCATTTGTATAGGGGTCCTACTCACGGGCCCCTACCAGAGAGCGTCACCGCCAACACTGGACAACCAAGTATCCTCATTCTGAAGAGGATCTTATACTGAGGGAACTTGATAAAGTCCAAAATACATGGGTCCCTCAGGCCAGCCCCCAAGGGTGGAAAAAAAATAATTAGGAATGGTCTATCATCATGATTCCTGAGGAGGAACTCCTTCGTACAAATGAAACAGTATTCAACAGGAAGACATACAACTCTGCCCCCTCCACTCAAGCCCACAATAAAAATATGGTGGCACAATATGAGAACACGAACATTCCTTCTAGTGCGGAAAGAGTGGAAAATTACAAGAAGATGCAAATATCTACCGACATACAAGAATCCCATCATTAAAATAGGACGAAGGCCAGCTTTAGGCAGGAACAAATACCTACTAATGTTTATCAATCTCACCATCCAAATAGTATAGAAAACAAATTTGATCAGAGCCAAATTAATGCAGATGAAAATAAATCATGTGAGAAAAATACAGTGGAAAGAGAGCAGAATAAAATCCCCTCTAGTGAATATGAATCCCACCGGTAAAATATGATGTCAACTGAAGAAGACAATCGGCAGAAGGCTCATTCCTCTATCCCATCGCAGGAGAACTGCCAGTATTTACTGGTAACCTATAGAGGAACAAAGCAGGCATAAAATCCTGATTTGATATAGAAATGGGCCTTTATACACATTCCATAGAAAGATGTATCATAGTACATCCTATCAATGATGGAAGATCAAAAGTCGATTCTATACCATATCTTTTGAACATGCCAAGATATCCTTGCATCAGCGGAAAAGGAATGGAACCAGGTCCACGACCATGTTTCCTCAAACATAATGAATTACCCGCAAAATGGTTTAGTCACTCCGAAGTAGTTATGCATACTTTCTCTAGTCCAATTGGGTCAATGAAAATATCCTACAATACACGGACAACCGAATCAATAAAAAATACTCGTTCCAACTAGGGGATATTGGTCCAACATGGTGGACACTCCAAGGTAGGCATATATCCCTTCCAAAACCCAATATGTCTTTCAGAATATCTCAATGGTATCACGGGAACCAATAAGATAGGGACACATATATGATGTTAGTTACCAATAAGAGATGGCCCCGGTTACCCACAAGAGGGAACCCAAAAATGAAATGCGCCAATGGTAACTGGAAAATGAAGAACACATACTTGATATTTCTCTTCTGAAAGATAGAGTTCTTGACTCTCTCGAGTATATATCAATAAAGGCTCAAGACTTTTCTAGTCCATTACCAAATTATAAAAGTGGTAGTAGTAGTTGTGAATGCCCTACCCGCAATGTTGCACCAACAGCTTTGAAGGTCCAACCTCGATCACCTACGGAGGCTTACTCTGTGGGCCAGGAATAATCAATCACGAGATCCTATCTTCTGATGTGTGTTAGGGTATCCCTCCCCTTAAATGGAATATCAGATAGCAATAAGGTCTTCCACTTAATATCATTTTCCCTAATGGTCCTCCCTAGGGTATACACTGCAGATATGCTTCTCCCTATAGTCGGATGTCAAGTCATGATGGTAGTCCTCTCTATGATGATAGTCATTAAGAAGGCCCTACCCATAGAAACATCAAGCAAAGAAAAGGATCTCACATCATTGCAGTACATTCTGAAGGTCCTCCCCAGGATGGACACTGCATAAATTCTTCCTCAAGCCAGATATCATGTTGTGATAGTAGTCCTCGCCATCATAGAAATAATTGAGAATGTCCTCCCCTCGGTGAAAAAATGTAGCCATAAGTTCTTACCCTCGATGTAAGCCACCCTAAAGGTCCTCCCTAGGTCATGTGCCATAGGGACATTCCCTTCGGTTGGGCATCAAGTTTCAATGGTATCCCTCACCATTGTAGCACCAATTGCGAAGGCCCTCCCCACAATCAAAATTCACACTGGCAAGAAGGCCATCCCCTTTCTAGAACAAATATGAGAAAGCACTCCTACACTGAAGCGATCCGAAAGATAAAGTCGAACATATCAAACACTCTTTCTATAATGATTGATATCCTTTCTCCACCAGAGGAATGTCCAGGGCCACACTCATCTTCCGAGCCACCCCCGTACCACTCACATATCGATGAGGCTCCTACCAACCCTTCTTCTTGGAATTAAATCATTAAGAAGTATTTAAGATGGACATATCAAGTAGAGGTGTCCCCATAAGAAAAATAGAAGTATATGTTTCTCGTGAGAAGACAACTAGCTAAGGATAATATACCAATAATTTATTGGCCCATGGCCACTTCTCACTTCGACATACTGAGGGAGTTGTCAAAGGAATGTATTCATAACATTCACTTCAATATCTGGAAGCATAATTTCTATATAAAAGAAGAGTTATTTCCCTATAAGGGGTATGCAGGCTATGTTAACACATTAGGAGATATTCTCCGTCTAATAGAACCAGAATCCCTCCCCTCTGCACAGTATCCATGATCAAAAAGGCGAATGAAAAACCTTTAACTGGCTTGCCTCTACACATGCACAAGTTTCATTGCCTCATCGGTGATACCCTGTCTGAAGTTAATATTCGAGGATGGGAAGAACATGGATCTATACACTTCACCCTACATCCCACATAGTAGACCTCATTGGAAATGACATCTTGCAATTTCATTACCCAAAGGCAAAACCCAAATTAAATCCCTGCTCCGGAAAGATGTGATACTCCACAAAAACTGGCTGGGAGTAAGTCTCAAAATTCTCAAACCTCATGAGATTAAGCCATCGAAAAGCTTATGAGCTAGGAATCTGAGAACAACCAGCTGGATTCCTACTAAAGGGAATCCAACCAACAAGAAGTTCTTATGTCTATGAAAGACAATAAATACTATGCTTATCTAGCACCATACTCATCTTACACCCGCATGGGAGTGCATGAAATAAAAAAGGTGGAAATAGCGGCGGATACAGCCGCAATAAGGGAATAGCCCCATCCCGTAGGGCTAGGGAAATTTTTTAACTCAAAGGCCCTCGTAATTACAACAAATCTAGTCCATAGTGCATCAGAAAAAGAATTGTAAAAAACCCATCCCACAGGGATGGGGACATTTTTTCCTCAAGTTATCGCATATCAGACGTCTGTATTCTCCTGTCTGGGAAGAAAAATGAGTAAAGAGGTCACCTGTTCAACCCCATCTCATGGTTCATACCCTCCAAGATGAAGGAACATTTCAAAGTCAGATTAGGGCTCCCTTCGGGGTCAATTTTCTCCAAGAAACCCTAATAATACTGAAAAATGGAAGGATAAAGTCCAACAAAGGATGCAGAAAGATTTCCTACCATTCGGCACCAGGTACACCACCCCCGATGTGGTATTCATCAGTGAACTTGGTAAACATCAACCCACAGATCTCACAAGAAATGATACAATGAGAGAGGATGCAAGAGAGCATGGTTCCATCCTAGAGGCATCCCACAATGATCCTGATGGTGTGCATACCTAGAACCAGAGAACTATACTAAATTTGGGAACCCTTTCAGTTAATCCTTTATTACCTCATGCACGAATACCCAACAAGGAGAATAATAAATCCCAATTTTTCAATGACTCGCCTCTTATTCCCCCTGAGAATGTGTCCCTCACACTTGAGGAAAGATTCTCCAAGTAGGAGGAATAAATGAAAGAGCTCAGCTGAATCAATGTTGAGCTGTGTCGAGGGAGCTATCTTGTTAGATGCATTCATCAAGAGGAACATCAATAGGTTCTCCTGGAAGAGGTGCCCGTACCACAAGCACTCATCCCAATAAATAAAATTAAGCTTGGATGCCTGTCCAATCCATCACAGGGACCATCAACCTACTTCAATATGACCCTAAAAGGATATTAAGACTTCCCTCTACTGGGAAGGTAGCCAGAGTATATTCAGGCGAACCCAAAAAGGATACCCCTAGCTGGGTATTTTCCCCAATTACCAGCAGTATTAGCACGTCCAGTTTTTCCCCTTACTGCACCCCCAATATCAAGTTCAAGAGTATATGCATCAAGGGCACTTGAATACCGTCGAGCAACTAATAGCTCGACTAGAAGCCATGGAAGGGAGACGTGCTCCGATACAGCCAGAGCACAAAACCTACCCAGATTGGGTGAGAAACATTCCACCACCACTAAACTTCCAGAACCCCATATTCCTAGTGTTCAATGGTTTATGAGACCCGGAACAGCACCTAATGCACTATGGATCTTACTATGATCCCAGGATGGGCACCCTAGAGTAGCAAGAAGTAGTAAAACTTAGGTTCTTTGTGTGAACCTTGTAGGGTTCAACCTTTGTATGGTATACTTTCATGACAAATAACTAAATCATAGGTTGGGAGGAACTCCGAAAATAGTTTATCTTCCATTTCAATTTGAAATTACCTAAGACAATAGTCAGTGATCTCATGAACTGCATGCAATGAGAGAATTAAACAGTTTCAGACTTTATTGTTTGATGGAAATTCCTGACTTACTCCCTGAACTAGAAAATCCCCAAGGATGAAATGCTCACTATGTGAATCGATAACCTCTTTGATGAATTGTGAAAACCTCTCATCCTAGTTAAGTACTTAAGTGGGTTTTGAGATTTCTATGCCATTTCCCAAAGGATATAAGACTCCTTTCAGCAGACCAATCTCAAGTCCTGGGTGGCTCCATCAACCCCAAGAAAAATAATGAGAAAAGATGAAGTGGATTCTATCATGCTTAAGCCACCCTGGCACCAGCTCTAGTTGAGAAGCCTCCACCAAACTATGTGGGACCCCCTGGAAACCAACTGACACCCCCACCTCAGAAATATGAGTGAAGGGGAGCCAAAAGAAATCAGTTCGAGGAACAAAAAAAATAAATTCTACTCATTCCAAGATGAGAAAGTCTGTGAATACTTTATAGCTTCCTTGAATTGCAACTTTCTCTAGATACCAGAGCCAAATAAATTTTATTATGTTGGTCTTTACAACAATCCAAATTATTTTCCCTATCACCGGATACTAGGGAACACCATCTAAGAGTGCTTCGCCTTCAAGTATCTCCTACAAAAGATGGTGGATTCTGGAAAAGTGAAGTTGGTTATGCCACCAACACAAGTGGCGTATGTCTCCACCTTAGACCCAAGAGAGAAATAGGAATGAAAAATAGTCACCAATAAAAAGGATAAAAAATTTGATAGTTGGATGACTCAGAAAACAGTCAACCAAGATCATGGAATCCTCCAAGAATAGTTGAAGCAACCAAATATGCCCCCAATAGATCCTGATGCGAAACAACCATAATCCTCAACCCTATGATCCTATGAGGGCCAGAAGGGTTTGAAGCAGGAGAATGTAGATGAGATGACACTAAATCCAAAGCCAGTCTTGACACTTTCAGACTTCTTTCTAGAATACTTGGGACAACGGGCACCACCCCGCAAAACGGGACAATGGGCACTGCCCCACCAAATGGTACAATGGGAACCACCCCACCTAATGAGAAAACAAGTCATTCAACACCAAATGACACCATCAAAAGAATAAATTCATATATAAGCATTGTCATATCAAGAACAGATCTTCATATCCATTAATTTCATTCACTTGATGGACCCATTATCTGATGGAAACTATGGACATGAACCCAAATTACTTATGTCCAACTAGAGAGATGGAGGAAGAGGCCACAAAGGTTGAGGGTTTCTTGGAAGGCATGATCATGGAAGGGAGTAAAATTCTCGGTCATGATTTAGCTCACACCATTAATGTTGCAGAAACTCGCAAAAGAACCCTCTAGCATACACAACAGGAACCAGAGTGTTTCTCTGACCCTACCAGAAGAAATCTGAGACCAATCATCTTGGATTATACAACAGAGGAAGAACAGATATCTAATCGCCCAAGGTTTACATGTAGACCAGTTAGGCAGAACATGGAATGTACAACAGCACCATCATCTCTTATCACAATGGTAGGACCATCTATGTTCAAAGATCAAGCCCCTAAAGTGCCTGTGAAATAGCATCCCCAAGTTGGGAAGCACTAAAATTTAGAGCAGAAATATGATATTCTGAAATAGCTAGCCTCAATACCATCAAATCTATCAATCCTGGATGCCTTGAGTCTATCTGTAGACCTTAGGGTGGAAGTCATTGAATTCTTACTAAGTCCCCAAGAATTCAAGGTTGAAGTAGTAGTGGCTGAAGTATATCAGATGGAGACCAATCCCGAAGAATAGCACACCGTCATCTCTATCAGAGATCCGGATGAAGATGCCATCATGAAAGGTAACATCAAACCCTTATATGTGTCTTTCAAGATAAATGGAATTGATGTTCAAAGGATTTTAATCGATAATGGCTATCGATCCAACCTCTTCCCACTACAAACACTTCGTCAGTTAGGCTATGACAAGGAAAGTCTAACACCCTACACCATAACTCTGCTAGGATGTGACAAAAGTGAGAAGAATCTGTTGGGATGAATCAAGCATAAATCTTGGCTTGGTGACCTCATGCTTGATTCCATGTTTCTAGTAGTGCAGAAAAGTAAGGCCTTCAACGTCATGTTGGGAAGGCCCTGGCTGCATCAACACACGACAATTCCCTCATCATACCATCAGTGCGTTAAACATTAATCTAATGGAAAAAAGTAAAATTCACACTGATAAATCCCCATTTTATTCTTGTGAGTCGCATTACATCGATGCAGGGTTCTATCAACTGAAAGAGAAATAGTCCTTGGTCGATGACATTGATTGGGTCACCACCCCAAATGGATTGGAAATTACTCCTGCCGATCCCATCCAACAGCTTGGGGAAAAATATGTATTACCCATCAACCAGGTTGAGTGCATAAGTTTAAGCTCAGTTATAGACTCAATTTCAGGAATGATTTTCTTTATGGACATCAAGTCCAAAGACGCTAAATAGCGCACCAACTCCTATAATGAAAGGGAAATCCCAAACAAAGATTCTCCCAGCCCATCATCAGAACTCCAGACAGTTCCCACATTACTCACTATGGAATAAGACAATTTATCTCCCAACACCGGAGAGTTAATCTCGATAATCCTCTCTCCATTAGAAGAGGAAGAAGATGATGAATAGGATTATGAGGAATAAGGAGAATAAGACCTTAAGTATTCCCCTCCTTCATTTGAAGAAGGTGTCTCCATCACAATCGATGAACATATGGAGATAAAACTAGGCACTGGAGACAACCCACGACCCACTCTGATTAGTGAGGATATAACTTTCAAGGAGCAAGAGGCATATTCCTCCTTCCTAAAGAAGAATTGATATTTGTTTTCCTAGAAGTACATAAAAATTCGAGGCCTCAATCCTGAGGTCACCACTCATCATTTGGGTCTTCCAGAAGACCATCATGGCTATAAACATGCATCCAGAAGGACCCACCAGACATATGCTTCCAAAATAGATACTGGATTTGACAAAATAATTAAAGATAAGATCATTCGAGAAGTCCAATATCCAATATGTCTAGAAAACATAGTCCCTATAAAAAAGAATAATGGACATATTAGAGTCTGCATTCACTTCAGGGACCTCAATCATCACCACCCCAAAGATGATTTCCCAGTCCTGACCACAGAACTGTTGATTGATGCGACCACCAGATATGAGGCCCTCTCTTTCATGGATGGTTATTCTAGATAAAAAAATCCAAATGGTCTAAGGAGATGAAGATGATACTACTTTCAGGTCCCCCCATGGAGTGTTCTATTATAAGGTGATTCTCTTTGGTCTGAAAAACGATGGTTCTACATATCAGCATGCCATGCATCACATTTTCAAGACCTTCCTAGTAAAATTCATCAAGTGCTACATCAATGATCTAGTGGTTAAATCATGACAGATCTCAAACCACCTGATAGATCTTGAAACTATATTCAATAAGCTATGATGATACAGTTTAAAGATGAATCCCCTACAGTTTTCTTTCGACATTACCTATGTGAAATTCCTTATCTTTATCGTACACCATCGCGGCATTGAATTCAATCCTAAGAAGAAAAAATACATCCTTGGAATGTCTCCAAATTGCATCCTCACTGAGTTGAGGGGTCTCCAGGGGAACCTTTCCAACATCCAGTGCTTCATAGCCAACCTTGTGGGTAAATGTTTTCCTTTCACCAGGTTAATGAAAATAGGGGTTACATATGAGTGGGATAATGATTGTCATGATGAATTCGACAACATTAAAATATATCTCATAATCCAACCAATATTGATGATACCTGTTGAAGGGAGACCACTGATTTTGTACATAACCACCTTGGAATGATCATTAGGCACTTTCCTTGCACAGAAGAATGATGTTGGTAGGGAGAATAGTCTCTATTACCTCAGCTGAACAATGATCAAGGATGAGAATCGATATTCAAGAATTGAAAAGAACTTCCTATCCATAATCTTTGTAGTTTAAAAATTTAGGCACTACTTGTAGCACCATGAGGTCCATCTAGTTTCCCACTGCAACCCACTCAAGTATATGCTCAGTTTTCCCATGCTAAATGGATGCCTATCAAGGTGGGAAGTCATCCTACAATAGTTTGACATATGGTATGTTCCCCAAAAGGCATAAAAGGCCAGGTATTAGAATACTTCTTGGAGGAGCACCCCTCGGAAGAAATGACCCCATTGGATATTGAATTTCCTGATGAAGAAGTATTCAACACCCAAGAGGGTCCCTAGGCATGGGAAATGTACTTCGACAGTGATTACTAGATCCCAACAGGGAAAAGTATGGGGGATCCTAAGCTCAACAAAGTTGGGCTAGGTGTTATACTCATATCCCCATAAAAGTCTATCTTGCCTTAATCCTTCCAGCTTTCAGAGGGGTTCACAAATAATGAAGTAAAATAACAGGCCCTCATTGGAGGCCTGAAGTTGGAACTTCATGCACGAGCCAAACACCTAAGGATAAAAGGTGATTTGGAGCTGATCATTAAGCATGTCAATGGTGATTATGCCATCATGAAATAAGTATTGGCCCCTTGATGAACCATGTTCAAGAACTAATGGTAGAATTACCTTCAGAGTCGATACTAACCTATGTCCCCTGGTCAAAAAATACTGAAGCTAATACATTGGTAAAGGTAGCTACAACCCTGGATGATCCAAAATGGGATGAAACAATCATCAGCATTTCCCACCATCGGGTGGTATTTCCATGTATTCACAACAATACAGAGTAAATCGATGAGATTAACCCTATTTCTAAGCCTTATGGTCACACTACCAGCAAGATGAACCCCATTGAAAATTACTTCTAGAGTGGGGAACTCCTGGAAGATAGGGATGGAAGGGAACAGATTTGAAGGTGGGAAGTCAACTTTTTCTTGTAAAATGGTGAAACCAAGAAAAGGTTCTATACAAACGAGGCCTTGAAAGAGTCCTTCATAAGTGCATCAATGGAGAAGAGATTTCTACCATCTTAAAATAAGTGCACAACGAAGCTTGTGGAGCACACAAATCGACAACCAAGATCTCCCATCAAATTCGAAGGCTTGGATACTATTGGTCCACTATGATACAGGATTATTCCACATTCACCAAGAAATGACATTACTACCAAGTTCATTCCAATTTTATTCACCAACCCCTAGAGCTAATTCACATAGCTAAGTACTCCAGGCCATTTGTCGTATGTGGGATGGATGTTGTGGGACCATATCACCATACCACAGCCAGAAAATTCAAGTTCACTCTCACAGAAACTGACTTATTCTCCAAATGGGATAAATCCATGACCGTTAAAGAGTTTGGAGTGAAAATAATTGTTATATTTGTGAAGGAAAACATAATTACTATATTTTTTGACCATCATACAATACTGATGGAAAATGGAACCAACTTCTGCTCTGCAGAGTTTGAAAAGTTATACCTGGAGTATGGAATCAAATCCAACCATTCATTCTGCTACCATGCAATAGCCAACGATCAGATAGAGGCTTTCAATAAGAATATGTCCAACATACTCCAGAAGATGGCAGATAAGGATAAGAAATCGTGAACAGAGAAGACCATTCATGCTTTATGGGCTTACTGGACCATGACCTACACTGCCACCCAGACAACCCCGTACTCACTAGTATACAGGGAATATGTAGTTTTTCCTATTGAAATTAAAGTTCCATCACTCAGTGTAGCCATTTGTGATACAATTTCAATGGATGAGAAATCCCAAAAATGGTTTGATGAGTTGGAATAGCTGGATGAGAAAAGGATTCACACTTTTCACCAATTGGAAGTCTACCAAAATCAGATAGCATGAGCCTTCAACAAATATTTTCGCATTCATTATTGACTCAAAGGAGAAATGGTGTTAGTCCTCATAACCACAATGATACTCAGGAAGAAACCCTTAATGCTTGAGAAAAAGTGGGAGGGACCATATGTCATACATAGGCTCTATTCTATGGAGCATACGCCTTGATATCAATGGATGGACAGCTCATCACAACTCCCACCAATGCAAGGTTTCTAAAGAAGTACTTCACATAATGACGACGTATATGGTCCAAAATCTATGAACCTAAAATATGATTTATCATCCTAACCACATGAAATTAAAATATATGGTATTAGTATATGCAACATGACATTAAACTGTGATGTCAATGTCCTCACTGCATGAATCTAAATTTCACAACATAGCATCCTAGCTGTAAGATGATAAACCTAACAACATAAATAGTCCTAATATCATGATGATAAACTACATGATCCCCAATGAAACTATGTAATGTTTGATTCCCATTCATTAGTGGGATACGTAGTGATGCCTCAACCCCCGATCTTTCCCCAACCCCCACATGAAAAATATTCCTCTACTGTATCCTCTATCTACCCATATTATGAGAGAAATACTTGTCACTCCTTGTTTATCACATCAAGTATAACTCACACAAACTTAGGATTTGTGGTAAGTATTCCCTTATATAAAAAAACTATAGAGTGATATGATAGACCTGAAACCCATAGTGGATGAATCCAAAATTCCCCTACTCCTACATTCGAGTCATATCGGTACAAGGAACATTCATAACTATGTGTGACATTATTCCCATTCATCATTGGGATACGTAGCGACACCTCGACCCTCAATCTTGGCCCAATAAACAATTAAAGAAAATACCCTCGCATGTCCCTACACATGGAGTAGAACTTTGTAGGGAAAATTTAGAACTACGTTTGGATTGATTTTCATTTATTAGCAGGATACATAGTGACGCATATATCCTTTATCTCAGTTCAAGCACCCAAAAAAACAATTCTTCTTCCTATGTGCATAGGTCATACTTGTATAGGGTAATCCATGAAAGGTCTAAATTTCATGACATTAAATAGCAAGGTTCCTCAAGAGTAATTTTATTCCTGACTCTCAATGTTACAAGATCCCACACATGCCCCTAATTTCCTACACAAAAAATTTAAAGAAATGAAAGAAGTTACAATTTTGAATTTCAATACTCATAAGGAGTAAAAATATCATGCTTACCCTATATATGATTCAGATCCATATAGAAGCTTCAGTAGTTCGCAGCTGATCACGGTCTGGATATTTCTTACATTCCCAGACACATCATTCCCATTTATTAAACTCCATACTCTAGGAAATCTTGGGTCCCCATAAACAATAATGTCCTTCAAGGATGGAAGTCCAGTGTCCTGTGGACACTTTTGTTTGACTATGCACATCATTCCCTAATGGCTCTACATATATATCATACAAAACAACCATCAATCGAAGGAAAATTCATCCTCCATAGATTCCTCTCCTACCTTAGTATGCCCAACGGCTTCCAAGCCCCATGTCATTCCTCTTGATCCAAGGGCCCCTGGGACTATGTTTTACACCTTCTATCATCACTCATGTATGAGGAATTCCAAAATATCCCAACCATTATTAACTCAAATATATTTATAGTTTTGTGAAAAAAATTTCCTTGCGGTAGGAATATAAACTGTAGAGCAGAACATCCTTACCGTACAATGCTAAACTGGAAGGTTAGAACTATCCCGACTGCATGACATTAAATTGCACCACTCAATGGAAATGCTTATATTCCTATATTGGCTTGGCATCTTCAATTGAAATGCCTCCCCTTCCATAATGAGGGTAAATACTCCATAAGAAATGCTCATTGGGAATCCTGTGTAACATAGTTTCCCCCTGAGAAGATGTGTGGTGGACCTAAACTCTATGATCCATACCCAGCCAGACAATATATTGAAATTTCCCCTTTCTCTGTGAAAAAATTAAATCAATATATAGAATCCTCAGACAATTCCTATCTATATGGATTATTACTATTGGTTGTATTTCCCTTCTTTCATATCGATATTACCCTATATCCACACCACATGAAGAAAAATTGGGTGGAATTTTTCATTATTGCGTGATGTTAAACTTCATAGCATTGGTTTAAGAATTAAATGATCCCGACCATTGATTATGTTATTCTTAATTGGTGGTATGGAATCCTCATAATCCCTTGTTTCTTACACCGAGCATAGCTCAATGAGATTAGTGACCTCAGAAAGGGATCCACCATGAAATAATAGAGAATCAGTCTAGGAGATTTGGTCCTAGAAGAATGACCCTAAAAGGCATGTTATTGTTCCCTTACCCATAAGGAACCCCGTGTCCTGGACATATGACATTAAACTACAGGTTACTCCAATGATGGGACGAATTCCTCCCCCTGCATATGAGTCAGATCTACGTTGGGGATTACCTGATCCCATGGGTGAATAACATCCCAAAAGTTTCTAATGTATCAAGGTACACTACTTTCATACCTAAAAATCCATGCTTTAAGTAATCTTGAATCTCCATAATCTTCAATGGCTATCGGAGATGGAAGTCCAGTGTCCTGTGGACACCTTTGTTTGACTATGCACATCATGCCCTAGTGGCTCTGCATATGTCACCTACAAAATGGTCATCAACAAAATAAAAATTCATTCTCAGGAGATTCCTATCCTACCTCAGTATGCTTGACTACTTCCAAGACTTTTGACATCCCTCCTGATTCAAGAACCCTTAGATTCATGGTTTACATTCTCTTTCTTACCCACGTCCTGGATATACTAGAAAACCCTAGCCCAATTCACCTTTGGTCTCTCTTTAGGCTTCTGTAAAATAAAGATACCACATCCATATGCATGAAGTTGATCCTCATATGAAAAAACAAATACCCCCACTTATTTTCAGGTTTCCCAGTAAAGTACAGCCTATGAAATTCCCCCTTTCATGCTTGGGTGAACCCCTTTTCAAAGGCCATATGTCGTGTTCAGAAAGGTCCCAATCACCATAATTCTTCATTGACATTAAATATGGAAGGATAGTGTCCTACAAACACCTTTTTTTGACTATGAACATCATTCCCTAGTGGCTCTGCATATCTTGCTTACAAAACAACTGTTAATCAAAGGAAAATTCATCCCGAGGAGAGTCCTTTCCAGTTTTCACACACTCGTATGATATTTACATCCCGTCTAACTCCCAAAATTTGGAAGCCCCATAGATAATGACTTAGATATCTTTCCCTTTTCAAATGCCTAAACATTAAAAGAATTTATAATTTAACTAATGATTCACCAGCTCCCCCCTACACAAGAGAAATTTGTGTGGGAGTAGTTTCCCATTAAAATCTAACATAAATTCCCCTAATACTTTTGGATTTAATCCCTCAGATAGACCACCTACTACGGTCCCCAACCAAAAAATAAACCCAAAGTGTTATAAATCTTCCTAGTCCATCATAGATGGAAGGTCAGTGTCCTACAAACACCTTTGTTTGACTATGCACATCATGCCTCGGTGGATCTGCATATATCACCTAAAAACGACCATTAAACAAAGGAAAAAACGTCCTTAGGAGAGTCCTATCCCACCTATATATGCCTAAAATGGATCCGAAGACTCACATACATCAAAAACTCACAAATTCCAGGTCAAGAAAAATCCATCATTTATGTATGAAATTTATTAATATATTCCTGGATAATGAATCCCAAATTGGGGCCCCTTCCTTATCAACTATGGTCAAAACTGTTCGAACTAAAACATCATTAATAAGTCTGATTTGAAAGACTATAAAATACCAATGAAAAATTATTGATCTATCAAATAATCAAAAGATACATAAAGCTTGTTAGATCAAAAACCCACAAAGTACATCCTAAGAAAAAGTCAAGTTATACACACTAAGACTATAACAAATAGGCTTAAGAAAAAATTAGGGTAACAATGGAAAAATACATAAAGGTTCATGAGGTTTTCCATAAAACCTCTGAAATAGTCGAACTACTCTCACAGAGTCCCTTATCTTAGGAAAAAAATTAGAGAATTATATTACCATTCAAGTCGGGACCGCTTCTTCATTGGAATATCGTCCTCTTCATTCTGATCAGACCCCATTCCAATTGGGGGAATTTGTAAGGTCTTGAAAACATCAAAAAGGGAATAAAATAATCCTGCAAGAACTTTGCAGAAGGAAACAAGAATTCCCACAAGACAAATAAAGTGAATTAATGAAAATTGAATTGAAAACTTCGGAATAAACATGAATAAATTGAATTTATTAAGTGTTTTAAGCGACCCATATACCATCACTGGGAAGGGTTTGCGGAATGTGTGAGTCAAGAACCAATGGTACATGGAAGAACGCACGAGGTGCTAGCTCGCAGAGTGATGGCCAGTGAACCCAAGGAGCCACGAACTGCATCGTTAGCAGAATAAAGACACTGAAGGCCATCTGCATACAATCCCATGAACTCGGCAGTTCGCAGGGAAAGAAAATTGGTAGGGTTCCAGGAACCATGACTCGCGAACCACATCCTCTACACACCATGATTGATAGAGTCTTCTGTGGGTTGAGATATGTCTTCATGGTCTTTCTCAAATTGTTCCACATGCCCACAGATATGATCTCCCTAGTTCTCTATAAAAGGATCATAGAAGGAATTGAAAAGAGGAAATACTAAGAAATCATGGAGGTGACCCTAGAGATTGGAAGAAATAATTCGGAGTGGATTATGGATTTAATTTCAAATAATCGATTAAGTTCAAATCATGAACCAAGTTTCTGTGGGTATAATCAGCCAAGGACGATAAAAATGTAGAACATAATAATAATGAGTAAACTAAAAAAATAATTGGTGTCATTGTGAATTTTTTTTTCTCACAGATCAACTCCCTGTGAACAACAGGTTCTGGGACCCTCCTTCAATATGGCGCTATGCACATTGAATCACAATGAGGATCGAACCACACGCTGCGTACTATATCAGTATGTGGATAGAACCCAAAGTGGCGTAGAGGACTACATCCAGGTCTACATACCACTTTGGTATGCGGTGGTTTATTCCCAAGACCGCATACTTCTTTGGTATAAAGAAGACCCCTTTACATATATACCACTATGGTATGCGGAGCTCCCCTATCCCACATGAGAAAATAGTACACAGAATGGGGCGTCATTGGGTGTCCTTCCCTTCAGCTCCAATCTCTCCCCTCCATTACCATCCAATCCTCCATAGCTCCTCTGCAAACCAGTCCCCCAGCGTCAGGCCAAAGCCTCATCCAATGCCACCAGACCCATATGATTTGATCATCCGACATATCAGCATGCCCGTTTGAGTCTACATACCCATGGTAAGAGGAGTAACAAAGGTTCTCCCCAAAAATATTTAGACTCCTAGGATGTCTATAAGTATAAATTCCCATGGTAACCTAGATTCTAACCTTTGGATGCTAACGTGAACCTCCCTATTCTAGGGATTAAGGGTGATCACTTTATTTTCCATTAAATGAGGAATTGTGATCAGTCAGATGAACCATGTTTGGTCCTCATTTTGATGAGAGGCAACATTACTCCCTTTTCACAAAGAAAATTATGGGGCACTCCCACAGAGGTAAGTCCCTAATATTCCGAGAGCTGAGCTGCATGACCCCTAATCTCATCCCACATTAAAGGGTTCATTGCTCCGTACCCTAACCCACTGTCACCTCAACTTCTTCCATTATAGGTCTGACCTCTCCCATTAGCGGGAGATAAGGTGTGTGGTTGGTTGAATCTCTCACATCCTTTTGTTTCTCACACCGAGAATGACTCACATGGGCTTATATATTTATGATGATTAAAACATCCATAAAATCAACCCACAATGAACTACAAGAACTCCAATTCCTATTCAAACCAGGATACGTAGGAGATCTTCTTGAAGGACCGAGCTCCAAAGGGTTCCCTTCCAAGAGGGTCTACAAAATCATGTTTTCCGAAAATGGGAATCTTCCATGTGAAATCCCCAACCAATTCTTAACTATGAGAACTCTGATTCCTATTCAAACCCAGATATGTAGGACGCCTTCTTAAATACCCAAGCTCAAAAGGGATTCCCTTCCAAAAGGGTTAACCCAATCATGTGCTCTCAAATGGGAAGATTCCACGCATAAGCCTCAACCCGTAGTGAACTATGAGAACTCTGATTCCTGGTCAAACTAGGACGCTTAGGATGCCTTCTTAAAGGCCTAAGATAAAAAAGGAGTTCCCTTACAAACAGGTCATCCCCAATAATGCCCCCAACAAATGGGCCTCTGCCCAGGTCCAAGCCCCAAGATAACTGAACTATGCGGGCTATGATTCCTCTCCTGAGGATACGTAGGAAGCCCATCTTATGGGCTCTATCCCAACATCAAATCACCTTCCATCCCTCCTAGATTAAGGTAAACTTTAGAGTTCCTTATTGCATGAATTAAGTCAGAATTTCCTTTGTAGCATCAAATCCATGTATATCCATGATGATCCTGCCAACCAGGGGTAGCTCGCGGATACACTCTTCAGGAAGGAACCAAGGATTCACGAACATATGAAAACTAAAATCTATAAGAGAGTACTAGAATATTCAATAATTCCCCCCCAAAGGGTGTGATGAGCCTGAACTTCCATCCTCCTGACCAATGGAGTCCTTAAGTGTTGTGGTCCAAATTCTCATCCAACGAGCACCTTACCTTGGAAAGAAGGTCCATGAATCATGGATACTTGGGCCGTTAGGTGTTTCTGGCTCTGCGAATAAACCCGTTGGAGACCATCTGAGGAAGTAATATCCTTAGAGGATCGATTTCACAAATACTTAACCCCAAGAAATCGCCTATTGGGACAATTTAACTGTGGAACCTCCTTCATAATGCGGAAGGGATAAATTTCCCAATCCCCATAGGGTCAATACAGTTCCCCTTAAAGGATAATTATGTGAATCAAGTAGAAACAAATATGGTGATGGGAAAGGCTCTATAATAACAGATGAGTGCTCGTCACCCGTCAACCCATTCTTTTCATTTTCTACAAACCCGTAAACACACTACCTCAGAGGCGAAATAATGGTTTTCAAGGTTTTTTAGGGGTTTTTATTATATTTAGGGTTTTTTTGTGTTTTTATGGATTTTTTGGGGTTTTTACCATTTTTTGGATTTTTTAGTGGTTTCAAATGTTTTTAGGTTTTTAATGTTTTCTTAGGGGTTTTTGAGGTTTTTAAGCCTTATAATTTTTAAGTATTTTTAGGGGGTTTTAGGTTTTTTTGATTTTTAGGGGGTTTTGGGAATTTAGGGGGTTTTAGTGTTTTTTGTGTTTTTAGTTTTTTTAGGGGTATTAAGTATTTTTAGGTTTTTAAGGGTTTCCAGGGTTTTTAGGTTTTTAAATTTTTAGTGGTTTTATTGGTTCTTTAGTATTTTTATGTCTTTTTAGGGTTTTTAGTAATTTTTAGGGATTTTATTGTTATTTAGGGTTTCTTTGGTTTTTAGGGGTTTTTTTTGAGTTTTTTAAATCTTTTTAAGGTTTTAAAGGGTTTTTATAATTTTTAGCGGTATTTGGGTCATCTATTGGTTATAAGGTTTTATTAGGTTTTTAGGGGGTTTTATGTTTAGGGTTTTTATGGGTTTTTTTGAATTTTTTGGGTCTTTAGGGATTTTGGCCTTTTTTGTTTTTAGGGGTTTAAAGTGTTTTTATGTTTCTGTGGTTTTATTATATTTTTTAGGGGTTTTTGGTTTTTTATGCATTTAAGGATTTTTAGTGTTTTTTGGATTTTTATGGGTTTTTTTGATTTTAGGGATTTTGAGGGGGTTTAGGGTTATTTAAGGGTTTTAGGGGTTTTTAGTCTTTTTAGCCTTTTTTTAGTTTTTAGAGTTTTAAAGTGCTTAATGGTTTCAAGGTTTTCTTAGGGGTTTTCAATGTTTTTAGGGATTTTCACATTTTTAGGGTTTTATGGATTTTCTTGGATTTGTATGGTTTTTATGTCTTTTAGGGATTATTTGGTCTTTTACGGTTTTTATGATTTTTTTGGGTTTTTATATTTTTTTAGTTTCTAGGGGTTTAAGGTTTTTTAGAGTTTTTAAATGTTTTTAGGGGTTTAAAGGGGTTTTAGAGTTTTTAGTGTTTTCGGGGTTTTAGGGGTTTTAGGGGTTTTAATGGTTTTTGGTTACTTTTAGTGTTTTAGGGGTTTTTAGGGTTTTTATGGTTTTTTTTTGGATTTTAGGATTTTTTCAGGTTTTTTAGGGGTTTTAAGTGAATTTGATTTTTTGGGTTTTCTAGGATTTTTAGGGGTTTTTAGGTGCTTTTATGTTTTTAGCCATTTTTTGTATTTTAATGGTTTTTTAGTATTTTTATGGGTTTTGAGTGTCTTTCATGTTTTATGGTTTGTAGGGTTTTAGGTTTTTATGGGGGGTTAGGGTTTTTTATTGTTTTATGGGTTTTTAGAGTTTTTAAACATTTTTAGTGCTTTAATTAATTTTTATAGTTTGTAGAGGTTTTTAGGGGTTTTATGGGGTTTTAGGGTTCATAGGTTTTTAGGGGGTTTTAATGTCTCTAGGGTGTTTTTGGTTTTCAATGATTTTAATGTTTTTAGGCATTTTTTGTGTTTTTATATTTTTTTGGGGTTTTAAGTGTTTTTAGGGTTTTGAGGATTTCTTAGGGTCCTTCAGGGTTTTAGGATTTTTTACATTTTTAAGGATTTTTATGGATTGTTAGGGTTTTATATTTTTTTTGGGGATTTTTAGGGTTTTTAGGTTTTTTATAGTTTTTAGGTATTTTAGAGTTTTTTAGTGGTTTTAAGTCACTACTATAATAATAGTTTATTAGCACGGTTTGTAACTATGGCTATAGACGGTGGAATTGTGTATATAGGAAAAAACCATGGTTTAACTAGTTGTGGCTCCTATTGATGTGGCTATAGGAAAAAACCTATAGCCATTGTTAAGAACCATGGAAATATACCTATAGAAATTGTTCAAACCATTGAAATATCCCTATTGTCATGGTTCAAATAGTGGAAATATGTCTATTTCCATGGTTTGTAACCATGGTAATAGCCTCTGCCACACAAACATATTTTCATGGTTTATAACCATGTATATATCCTCTACTATGTATGTTTATTATCACAATTGTAAACCGTGGCACTTGGCTAATATCCATAGTTCTAATTGTGGCACTTGGTCTACTAACATAGTTTACAAACGTGGATATATCATCAATATTCTAGAAAAAAACACTACCCTACAACATGCTAAAACTCATATCCTGACCAGAAATTTCCATAAAAAATAACATGAATGTTACAGGATGATTGGACCAAAAATATTCTTATAGAACATCATAAAATAGGGCCGCAACTGGATATCACCAAAATAAAATAATAGTTCCCAACCAATGTCATATTGTCTACATGAGAAACCATCACTCACATGAATAAGTATCACTGACTAGGAAAATAATTCATTTCTTATATAATTATACCTTGTTAGACTAAACATTTAGTAGCACCTATACAAACTCCTACTTCATAGTCCTCTGATGAAGTGACCCTGTACACTCTACGAACTTGTATAGATTTTCTTGCCTTTGAATTTCTACAGATATATTATATTGGTTCATTAAACTTGGTCACATATCCATTATAAAATATGTATAATACATAATAATTACATGATGAATGGAACATGAACCTCTACATGACAAATATAATTTTATCTAAAATAACTCTATACAATTTTTTTCTTTAAATAACTAAAATAAACAACATTAATCAAAAACTATAGTCACAACAATAAAAAATAAATAAGGAAAAAGAGATTAAAAAATTCATGACACTAACCTTAAATGTTTTCCTGCATGAACATCTTTATGTTTTTCTACATAATTGATAAATGTTGTTTATACTCTTTAATACCTCTCAAAACTGAAAGTAGGTTGGATCAAAAAACCTCACACTTCTGGGTCACACACTTTTTCTTATGGCTATGATCTTGGATTTTATTCTCCAAATATTCCTCTGACAAATGGTTGTTCAGTCTCCCAATTTTATTGTACTTAATTAAAAGGAATTTTAACCATTAAGCACCCATACTTTAATACTTAACAATATCAAAGACAATATATATACACACACACAAATTAAAGGAAAAAAAACCCAATAAAAAACAATTCCATTAATCTAAATATGTGCATGACTCCTTAAAATTTAAAATTCCCCTACTATAGTGCCTTCATATATGATTAGTAACTTTGGAAAGAATTATGAATAAAAACACTGGTCAAAATAGCGGGTAGTGAAATATGTACCGCTGAGTAAACAGACATCGTTGTTCTTACTGCAGAAGTCAATTTTCTATTAAATTGCATCATAAAAAAACCACATGTAACAAAATAAAGGGAAAAGAAGTGATATATAACACCTTATAATATTTATGTGATCTATGTGTCAAATTTACATGATAAATGATACATGAATCAATAACCAACAATGAATAAATAATATTCATATTGATATGTATAGTTGGTTTAGTTTGTAAAATTTTTCTGAAATGTTTATTAAAGGTTAACAGACTAGACAACATATTTATATGAATACCTTCATAGGCTAAAGTTTTTTAAAATGATCCAAATAACCAAGGAACACATCAAGGGATGTCAATGAAACATCTCATGTTTAGAAACATGCATTAATAAGCTCTCTAATAACACCCAATCTTGTATAAATGGTTTTAAATCTCAAGAAGAGATACATATGAAATGAAATTGTTAAAATGAGAAATTATTTATGTCAATCAAAACTAAAACACATCTTGTGGAGTGTGTCATAGAAATAAAAACAATTAGTGGCAAGGATATTGAAATTATAAATATAATGGATAGTGCTTATAAGCTTTTGTGGATAAAGATATCACTAAAACATTTGGAATAAATTAATCTACACTTGGAAAGGGATTAAGGAATGTCATGCCATAAGAATGAGATGAGGATTTTTTTTGGGAGTAAAACAAATAAAAATTCTAGATTTTGGGAAAGCATTAATTGAAGAGTAAAATTATTAAATTAAAATTGAATTTCCACATTTGGAACCAACTGCTCTTGGAGAAGAAAATGAAGAAAGAGGATTTTAAATTCTATAACTAAAGAAATAAGCTAAAATTTAATTTCAGGAAGGATTAAAATCTAAAAAACAAAGGAAAATGATGTTGGAATTAGGTGTAAATCTTAAGAATCATATGGAATGTTTTAGACCTGTTTTTATATACTTAAATGGAGATTAATAGAAGATTATGGAGCATTCACTAGATTTATAATAAAATTAATAACTAAAAATGTATCCAAAATATTTCTGAATAATGGGGAAATAAGAATCAAAAAAGCATAAGATAAGGAGGAGACCCATTCCTATAAAGAGTTAAAGAATCCATGGTTCAGAGAACACTATTTTCTATATGAAATTAATGAAATAAAACAAAACATAAAGTTTATAATTTTTTGAAAGTTGGTTTTCTAAGGAAGATGTTAAAGTAGAAATTGGATTGATCAAAGTGCAAAGATAAATAGATTAAGAGGATATACATGGGGAAAACATCCATACAAAATTAAAAGAACTACAGTAAATTAGATATAGAAGTAAAAAATAATCCATAAATTATAAAGGAAAAAATGTTAATAATTATTAACAGTTGCATTGAATTAAAAATTTTATTCATAAAATTTAGTATAACCTATGAGTGAATGTAAATATGTTAATTA
Organism: Viscum album; assembly: GCA_963277665.1. Taxonomy (NCBI): domain Eukaryota; kingdom Viridiplantae; phylum Streptophyta; class Magnoliopsida; order Santalales; family Viscaceae; genus Viscum; species Viscum album. The sequence goes on along the minus strand of OY728167.1, from coordinate 396,253,182 downwards.
ATTTTTTTTATTAAAGGTGTAAATCATGAATTGAAAAAATTGAATTTATTAAAAAGATTTCATGCTGAAAGAATCTTATTTTTTAATAAAAGGTCAATAATTATTTTGATGAATATATAATTCCATGCATGTAATATACCTAATAGAATATGAAGAACATGGTTCACATGTTAAAAATAAATTTCTCTTATTATAAACTTGTACTGACTCTTCATCATCAATGTCTAGAAATAAATCTCTCTATAAGAAAAAATAATAATATTATTAATAAATAAAATACGATTCACCTTTAAAAATTATTAATATATGAATATCATAGTCTATGTTTCATATAAAACTATCTATATTTTTAAGGTCAAATGTTGGTATATTATAAATTAAATTTTAGTATGAGAAACTATTATATAATTCAACACATAGGAATAATGTTATCGAAGGTTGATAAAATTTATATTCATGTATGTGAATGAAAAATAAATTACATACAAAATAATCAAAATATATGTGAATGTATAGTGTTTTCATAGATTAATATATAAAAAGGAGGTAATATTATTGAAAATACATTGTATTTATAGTTGTAAACATGTTATGAAAAAATTATTAAATAAATGAATGAACAATAAAGCCTATGTGCATACCACATTGGTTCCATACAATCTAGATAACTGATATCATGAATTCTACAACTCCATTGTTGTAACATGATTCTCTAATAACATTATGAACCTAGTAATAATTAATAGGTAACATAAAACTAATTATTATGGCTACATATATGAAAAATATATAATAAAATATTACTGTAAATAACAATACTACCTGGAAATTAGTTAATGAATTGTATATGTAAATGAATATTTGAGGAGAGGTATATTGGAGAAAGAAACATTTGATAGAAATAGTACAAGTATTTATAACAAAATAGTTTAGAAATAATACATTAATTGAGTATCAAAAAATGAAAATCTTGAAATAGTCAACAAAGAGAAGGAGACAAACCTTAAGATGTTAACGATCTAAAATATATCAAGATATGATATTTCAATGGTGTATAATGTTCTTGATATAATTTGAAGCAACATATATAATTGGAATAATTATAATGCTAGTCATTCCATCTTGATTTTTTCATATATTTAAATCATTAAATTAAAATATAGTCAAAATATTATATGAGAAGTATACTTCTTATGAAGCCTTCTTAATCATCTATGAATTCTCTCTTCTATGGAAGTGGCTTGGAAATTGAAATTATTTTTTGACATATTTTTAATGATTTGATGATTACATCACAATTATGATATTCATCAACGTGTATATATAACATATTATGAAATAAAAAAATTGAAAAGTATTTGTAATATTGATTGGGGATTCTAAAGTACACATCCCATGTATTTAACAAACAGGGTTGAGTAAAATCATCACACGTTCTAGTTTAATAAACATTGTTCAATATTTCCCAATTAAAATCAATACAATATTCCTCTTAAACATTTCTCCTAGAATTTAGAATACCAGTTAAAGAATACAGATCTTATACTTTGGTAATACATGGTCTCAATATCCCATATTTCATTTCAAGTTTAATTACCCAACCATTTCCCAATTATTCTTCCTATATAACAATTTAAGGATTCATTTCCAGCTCTATTACATATAAATTCAGCATGTAACTCACACCTTAACAAACCCAGTTAAGGATCATCACAAATTATATTTTGACATACATTGAACATGATTTCCCCATTAAAATCAATACCATATTACTCCTAAACATTTTTCCTAGAATTTATCAAACCATTCAAATCACACCAATATTACAATGGTAAAAAAAGGTTGAAATATTGTGAATTTAATGTCCAGGTTAATTACCCCAATATTAACCAATTATTCTTCTTATGTAAGCATTTAAGGATTCATTTCTAGTATCATTACATATAAATTCATCATATAACTCAGATCTTCACAAACCTGGTTACGGAGCATCACACATTATTTTTTTAACATAAATTATAAATAAAAAATATTTCTACTGATATAGATAATCCCTCATTAATAAATATTAATTGATTTATCCTTATGAACTACCTATAAAAAATAATATTTCATGAAGCTAATGTGAGAGGATCAATTTGAAAAATGTTCATCACTGAGAAGGGGTGAATCAATATTTGGGACATTTTTATATATGAAAAACCTTTTATCTCACCCCCTTATACCTATGAAAATTTAAATTTAGATATTTAATTTTTTTATTTATTCATACCTCCCTATTTCAAAGAAATAGATCTGAACCCACACAAAAAATATGGACAAGAGATTTATAGGGTTCATTATTGAAAATTAAAATCTAACCAATACTGTGATTTTTAATTGACCAAGATCACATGACCCACTAAAATTAAATTTTACATATAAGTGAGTAGGGTTTATCCCAAAACCCTCCTTAAAAATCTCCTGACCATGTGGGGTGTGTCCCACACAACAATAGTATCATTATGGATCTTTATAAAACAATCATGTTAGTTTACAATTGTGTAGGATAACAACATGAGAGTATTCCACCAATTGATATTTGAAAATTTTTATTTATATGATACTTGGATATTCTTCTCCTCCTTAGTTTACTTTCACATTGGTGTTCAAGTTACACATGATATTCTTATTCTACTTTTGGATGATTTACATACCTTCTTCCATTTATTCATAGAACATGAAATGATTCCCACACTATCTACAGTACGTTGATTTTTATTATTCAAACAAAACTTATAGTAGTGAGAAATTACCCTTACCTAATTATTTTCTTCCTCATCTAATTCACTATATGAAAAAATAAACCCCAAAATCTCCTCCTTTAATTATTTTATTGAAAAAAATAGACTTCATCGATTCTTTATTTCATCGATATAAATGATCTCAAACACTATTTGTGTCTGGTCCCCCACTTTATTTCCGTGATACATATGGTTTTCTTATTTGGACAGCTGTATTGATTCTTCCCACTCATTAAAAATTCTTTTTTTCTTGGAATAATAGTGTGGATATCACTAATTCTTCAACCTATAACATATATATATATATATGTTATAGACTTAGTTATCTTTATGTCCATCCATATTTTTTTTCTTCCTTGTCCATATTCACACTACTCTATTCTGAATCCTATTACATCAATGAATAATATATATATCCATTTACAATGATCTGTATATAAGGTTTGGATCCCCTCATGTCTAAAAATATTTTATTAGTATTCTTCTAGAGTAATTATATTATAAATTGATCCCAGTGATATTATCCCAACAAACTTCCTTAAAAATAAAATATTTTTTCCTATAGATCATCTCCTTCCATTATTATGAATTCATAATCAATGTATACCTCATTCATTTTATTAGGGTATTTTTAATTCAGTATGTAACTCACCTCTTAACAAACTCAGTTAAGTAACATCACACATTCCAGTTTAACATACTTTGGACATGATTTCCCCCTTATAATGTGTTGATTAGGAGTTATAAAACTAAAAGAATAAATAATAGACCAAGAATGAAACCATGGGGTAATGTTTAAAAACTAATAAAACACTTGAAAATGAGTTATTAAACAATTATACAAAGAAGGAGGATCTAAATTAAATAAAAATAATTTTAAAAAATTTCTTGCAGTAGTTGTAAACAAATTGTGTTTAATGGAAAAAGGAGAATAAAAATCACACAATGGATATTTTTAATGAAAGGCGAAGAGATATAGAGTAAAGGAAGAGATAGGGTCTAAGTAAAAAATATTTATGTATTACTATATTTATAGAAGATTAATCATATGCATAAACACAAGAATAATAAAACCATCATAATAGGCATAAGCACTATAATTATGAAAATGTATATGGATTATGGTGTATCAATAAACATAAGAAGAAACATAAGCATTTGAACTGGAGGGTATAAAATATTGTATTTATTTCAGTATTTATGTAACACAGTTTTTTAAAAGCATAATATAAAAAAACATACATTTCAGGATATATATATTACAATATTAAGAATTAAGTATGTATTATAATATTTGTATAAGCCTAACTATAGTATAAGCATAATCATATGATTAATAATAACCATAAAAAAATTCATTATCAAATTATAAAGGTTAATGTATTTCATTTCCTTATATAATCATATTCCAAAGCATAAGAATATGATAATACGTGAGAAATCATAAAAAAACACCTATGTGAGAAAATGCATACACAAAACATAGTTGAAAAATAGATCATAAAAAAATCTAAATAAAAAATATCCTCTATATAATAATTCAAGTGGATATTGAATAAATCAAACTTATAAATAAATTATATATAATAATGGAATACATGTTTAGAAATCATTAGTATATCATAAATAAAGATTCATATAAGTCATACCTGTAAGTAAATTGTTTTCCAATTTTTCCGGACTTCATTTTACTTATAAAGAAAGGGGATGAAAAGGGATATTTAATTTCAATCCTTCCTAATCTAGAAAAATTAAATGGATGAAATTATATCTACTTTAAGTTTCATCCTCATCATTGAAATATTTCATTATATTTTTCTATAATAAATAACATATTAATAGATGAAACAATATTACATATTGTAATTTAATTCAATGCAAACAAGATTCAATATTATGAAAAATACATTTCTATAAGGGATTCTAGATTAAATCCATTATAAAAAAATTCTTAAATCCAAAATATAATATTATTTTATGAAAATTTAGTTTGATTAAAAAGATTATCTGACATCATTTTTGAAAATGATGACTGTCATGAATATTTAAGGGAATAAAGTATCAAACAAATTTTGATTAATATGAATCTAAATTTATTAAAAGGCAGTTTGATTAAAAAATTAAAAGAAGTGTATAATAAAGAGAATATGAAAAATATAAACATAAAAAAAATCATTGATTTCCCCTAAATAGAAAAGATTTTTTTTCATACACAAATATAACCTCATTCAACCCATTTTTTTGTTTTCCAATTTCAGAATACTTCCTCTGAACCAGAACATGTTAGTTCTAGGTACATTTATTTTTGGTTCATAACTTCTTCAAAAATCAAAGGAACATTTTTCATTATTTTTTCTGTTTCACACTCTACAAAATTTCATTTATTCATGTTTATTAAAAGTAGTTTATGATTTATTTGAAAAAGGAATAAATACTTAGATGTATTGAATAATAAGAAATCTAACTTATTTAAAATAACATCAATCAACTTGTTCCTATCATGATAAAAATATTGACACAGATGGTTGATAATTAAATTTAATTAACTTGAAGGTTTTTAGTTAAATTAATTTATAATTGAGGTTCCTCTTTTGCTGGTGCAGCCTTTATGTACCCTTTGAAATTAACCCCTTAGTATTCTAGAAATACTATAAAAATTGGGAGAGAGAAAATATTTAGAATTAAGAATAATAACAATAAAAGTAAAGTTTTAAATTAATTAATGAAAAAAATTGAAATTAAAATTTAAAGGGAATGATAAAGAGTTATGGATTCTTGGAATGATAACCAACTAACCAAAAAAAATTCCATTAACATCATCAGAGAAAACCACATCATTAACTTGACACTAAAAAACATCAACTAGAACACAAAATACTCACATGCCTATGACTGCTCCACAAGCTTCAACCACGATCAGCGCTGTCTGTCATTTGCATCCAACACAATGTAGTGCGGGCATAGCCCGTGTAGGGGTGAGTATACGCTACTCAGTAGGGACCCCGAGACCCCCGAAGGTCTCCCAGAATCCACAAAGGATAATACAAAAAAGAAAGATACAATCATGAAGTAACATCTAACACTACTTAGGTATATGCCCATACATATACCTAAATCATCAATTCCAGTTCGGCTCCAACATCCGAACCCAAGTTTGATCACGTCCACACAGGATAGTACAACCCAATCCACACAGGAAATCACAACACAATCCACATAGGAAGCAAGTCAATCATATCAAAGATAATGATTGAAAGTCAAGGCTTAGCTCACATAGGTATACTTCTTTATAAGGTGATAGAGATGATCAGATTTAGCCACTAATTCATCTATCTGGGACCCACGTAGGATACAAGTACTGTAGTTGTCACCACCGAACCCAGGGAGGATTCCAGTACGGTTGTCGTCATCGTCGAACCCACGGAGGATTCCAGTACAAAAGTCTTCACCGTCGAACCCATAGCTGTTGGGGAACTCCTCCTCTATCGAGTAAAGTGGGTCTGCCGCTACAACCAAGCGCTTCCCACTAACCTTGGAATGCAGTAGTACTCCACTTGTCGAGTACTGTGGGCCTGCTACTACAACCAAGCGCTTCCCACCATGGGTCTACCGCTAGAACCAAGCACTCCCCCTCATAGCCTACAGAGGTACTCCTATTGAGTACCATGGGTATGCCTCTACAACCAAGCGCTCCTCCGCCGTGGGTCTTCCTCTACAACCAATCTCTCCCCACTGGGCTATCCGAAACACTCCGAGTTGATCGATCAGCAGTCGTCAAGTCTCAGCCAGCACTAGGGTTTCCGCACACAGCACGCTCGTTTCCGAAAGGGTCCGCTCCACGAGCCAAGGGGTCGATACATCAATTGACATGTAGTCCGGAGTTGATGTATCCCAAGGTTCCTTCTCGTCGATAGGAACTCAACATGACAGACGGCGCATCAATTTGACGCTCGGCCTGAGAGATATTGGCTTTTTCATTCCAGGGGCCCAATTGGTTTTTAAGTTAAAACCAACCCGAACATACTCCAACTGAATCCAAACCTTGACCGGAGTAATCCAAAAGGTCCGTCTCACTAAGAGGAATCCAAAATAGTCGATGGCATGTCAATCGGACGTCCGGAGATAGAGTTATATGTGTTTCCGCTCTGAGAGTTCGGTTGGTTTCGTGTTCAAACCAACCCGGCCATACCCAATTTTTTCCGAAACCATGAGTGTAAAATACTGAAACAATCGTCACAAACCAAGGATTCCAAGGCAACTGACGGTGCATTGATTGGAGGTCCGAATCCCAAGATATGGGCAAATGACCGAAAATAGTTCGAAATGGGGGTTTGGGCCCGGTCTGTCCCGGCCCAACCCCCACCTGGGCTAGTTCGGACTGGGTCAACCCGACCCAGGTCCGGGTAAGGCCCAGCCCGGCTGGGGGGGCGCGCTAGCTTGGCCAGCGGGCCGAGTTGGGGGGGGGGGGACGCGGTCCCCCCCCCCCCCCCCCTTTACCAGCGGACGCGGCGCTGGTCGCTGCGTCTCCCCCGGATCCCGCGCGGCCGTGGGATCCGGTCTTCCTGCTGCCACCGCCTCCGGGCGGCCGGCCGGTGCGGGCCGCCCCCTTCGGCCGCCGGCGTGGCGGCGCTGGCAGGGCGCACCGGCAGTGCCTTCTGCGGACCACCGAACGTGCTCCGGTGGTCTGTTTTTCCCACCGTCTGCGCCTGCGGCTCTCCTGGGACCCGTAGATTACTGCGAAGGGTTAAAAACGCCTTTCCTGTAGAGACCCAAAGCCTGACGTACATTGACATTACATTACTTTTGCGGAATACTTAGTACATAACAAAAACATACACACAAGGATCGTAATAGTTTAGTGTCTTTGGAAACTCGGGACGTAATCTTCTAATCGTGGTGAAAGATCTTCGATATCTCCCATAAAGATCTTCCCTTTTTTTTAAACTAAAACCTTTCTTTATATCCTGGGGAAAAGAAAACATAAAAGGGTGAGCTCAAATTCTTAGTAAGGGTAAACAAAAGGAAAATCAATCGCATCATATTCATAAGAACATAACTTTTTGAAATCTTAACCTGCAAAAGAGAGCATAATTTCATAACATGGGATAAATCATAGTAGTGAAATGAAATCCCAAAAATCATAACTTAAAACATGAAACTTTGTGGCATACACACATAATCATAGAAAATCATTTCTTGTTAGTCAAGACTCATTGCCAAGACTATCTTAGTGGACAAAGTCCCTTTCTGAATCGAGTAACCCTCGTTTCAGTCCTGTTTCACTAAACTGGTATAACCTACCATTTCAGCCATGCCTATCTCATGAGATATAAAATCTTTACCCAATGCATTGGAGGGAGATATAGGTCCCACCCATCTCATAATGATACCATTCTTATGTGTGCCACAAAATCATAAATCATACATCATTTCATAACCCATGTCATAAAAATGGGATTCTTAAACAACATGACATCATAAAACAATTCATATAAGATAAAGGAATTCATAAAAATGTTTCCATCACAACATAATCAAATCCATGTAATAATAGGTGTAAAAACAGAACCCTTTTATTATCTTAGATGGAAAATAATTTTGATAAAATACTTGAACTCCATTCTTGAGGAAAATATCCTTTCTTCTTCAAAATTTTTTTTCCTTTCATAACATGTCATACAACTTTAAAATAAAAGAATTTGATTAAAAATAAACTTGAAAACTTGTAAATGAAGCTTCTTGGAAATAATGTTTTAAAAATCCATTCATGCCGTATAAGTTAAAAAAACATTCTTCGTACTTTTGTCGGAAAAGTCAAAAAGTACCTCGTACGACAAAAGATTCCTTTCATAAATATTACTAAAAACTCAACGAAGGGTAAAAATGGATTTAAACAATTGTAGGTGGATGGAAATAATATTACATTTTGATGAAACATGGATGTGGATGATAAAATACACCCCAGTAAATACTTACGAATAAACAATCTCGGATAAAAATGAGATTGTGATATTTCCCTTACCTTAGGTCCGATTTGCTTCGTATGTGTCCGAACCTCCTGTATAATGATTTAAATAATGTCATTGACTTATTAAAGAATCATATTCATTGTTATGATATCATATATGGTTCACTTATGACATTATATTACCCGTTCTTTTGTAAATTCCATTTTAAAGAAGCGTTTTGGGTAAAATCGTTTCATTTATCGTAGGTGTTTTGACTTGTTGTTCTTGACATTATTATTACTTATATCATGATTTACTTACTTCCAGAATATAAAATATGATTTATATATCATATATATTCAGTATATATATATATATATAATAGATAGATAAAAGAAATGAAAAACACCGTTCATGGAGACGGTAGTCCGTACGTACGTATGAACGCTGTTTTCCTTTCCTCATTGTCTTGAATGGAAGTAAGTAGATGACATACATATATACATAAATCCAGTAGCTTCATAATGTCATGTATTTCATTATTATTGCTTATATATACTTTATAATCATTCTTAAATGGTTAACATGGAGAATGAATCTCATCGCGTCGTGGAGACGGTATTCCGTACGTACGCACGAGCGATGATATCATTTCCATAAATATTGAATTGAATTGGAGTGGATTATACAATATATCAGAATCAATATGATGTTGTAATAACTATGTATTGTTATTCTTTACACCATTATACCCATCCATGTAAGGTGGTGGTGGAAAATAGATTACACCACGGCGTGGAGACGGTATTCCGTACGTACGCACGCGCGGTGATTTCTTTTTCCGTAGGATGGATAGATGGTGAAATAGGGTTGTTTCATACTTATAATAACATATCAGTATATGAGTGATACTGATGTTATTACTTCATAATGAAACAACCTAAGAAGAAGAAGTGGAAGAAGAAATAAAGATGAAAGAATTGGTAACGGTAATTACCTCTTCTTTGAAGCGCCTCTTTGAGACCTCCTCTTAGGGCACTAAAATTGGTCTTTGAGGAAGACCAGAACCTCTAGGATGTTTCTAGGGAAGTGGAGAAGATATTTTGGCAGGGTTTTGCCGAGCTTGAGTGCTCAAATTGGTGTGAGGAGGAGGGGGAGGAGGTGTCCTTTTATAGGGGAGGAGAGGGGCACCTTAGGAATTCTTAAAAATATTAATTTATAATAAATCTAACCCCACTTAAAAACCTCAAAAAATGACTCATATTAGAAGATTAGATGAGATAGGGTTGTAATCTCATCAACCAATCAAATTTAGACATGTTTGGATATTATTTTAAACCTTATCAATTAGATTTAACTTTAAGTTAAATAATTTAACTTTTACCGTGTCTTTTTGTTTTCTTTCACTATATGGTTAATACACTTACTATAACATGCCAAACGAACCCCAAATTGTTTATTATTAATATATATATCCTTATCTAAGTCATTTGGCCGAACCTTAGATTTTTAGGAATAAAATAACAATTAATAATATAATATTTGATTTAAAAACTATTTTGTGTCAATTTTGACACTATTTGATATATGATTTTTTTTGAAAGTCATAACAGAATTATATGTTCGAACCAAGTTGATTAAATCAACATTAATATATCATAGTAACCTAGAAAATTGGTGGAATTCATAAAAAAGTCTCAAATTACATTTATTTTGGTGTTTATAACATCAATTATGTCAATATTTCATTAATAAGATAATTACTGCATCATCATTGTGTCATAAATAAATTAAATTATTTAATGTCTAAAAATTACAAATAAAATACCATTATGTAGGAAATCTTTTTATCTTTCTAATTAATATTTACAATCGAATTTATCTTATGTATAACCCTATATTAAAAATGTTTTAGTAAATAAACTTTGATTTTAACTCTTTTAACTCTTCTTTAAATAAATTAATAATAAATGTCCTAATCTAATCCAAGTGGGCCTAAATGGTCATATTTTATTTCTAAGTTTGATTTTGGTCGAACTACACTTGTCCAATAGAATTAGGACATGTGTTAGGGTAATAGTAATATCATATTTACCCTTAGTTACCCTATTTACTATTAACCGCGGTAAAAAAAGTAAAAAGTTACTATTCACCAAAAAATTATTTTTATCTCATTGAACCACATTTTACTTACTGATATCAACCGTGTCTGTCGGATTTTCGAAATTCCATTCACAGAAGCGGTAAAATTAAGTTTTATGCAAAATTCAGTTTTTAACCTACCACTTAGGGGTTTCACTATTCATCAAAAATTGAAAGTTTTCAAAAAAAAGCCAAAATTTCATCCTAAGCTATATTTCATATTCCGAATTCAAAAATGAAGTCTATTTTACCAAATTCATAACATAGAAATTGCATTAATTAATTTTATAATTAAATCCCGCTGTTAAAACAAATAGCGTGTTTTTAAGAAACAATATCTATCAAAAGATTGACACTTGATTATGTCTGGTTTAAATGTGAAATTACATCCAATGACCAACATTGTATTAAATTTTAAAAATATATTCTAAATATACTTTAAAACTACTCAAATTAATAATTTATCACTATTAATTATTTCGATTAAAAAAGTTGTTTTTTAATTATAATTTAGTAATTTTCACTATTCATCAGAATATGAAAGTTATCCGAAATGTACCAAAATTTCACCTTAGGCTAAATTCGATACTCCGAATCCAAAAATGAAGTTCATTTTGAAATATAAGATTTACAGAATTTTAAAAAGTGGTTATTACTATTCATAACGGCTAGTTTTAATAATATTTTAATAGCATATTGTTGTTTAGTGAAACTCGGTATTGCGTATTACACACGCTATCGAGGAAGGTCGCGATTGCGTGTAATGCAAGGCAAGTCAAGGATGCGTGTTGTGCAAGCTCCTTTTGGTGTAGCGTACAACACAAGACATTAATAAAATTAAAAAGAATAGTTTTCATAAAATCTTGGGCTGTTACATTCTACCCCCCTTAAAATGAATTTCGCCCTCGAAATTCGTCGGGGTTATAAATAGTTTACTATTCGAAAGTTTCTTTAATATAAACCCACATCGTAAAAAGGAATATCAAAACCAATCTTTAAAAACAAAAGTATGAAACGTAACGGTTACCCAAATAAACTAATCACTGGGTTTCCACATAGGTGAAAATATGGATATGGAAGAGAAATCTAACCATCATGTTCTGATGGAGAGTGGTAGAGAACAGGGCTATGGAAAAGCCAATAATCACAAATCCATAGATTTGTGATGATATAAGGTACCATTTGATTCATCAGGTATAAGATCACTAGGACAACATTTTTGGTTTTCAAGATCATTTCCCTAAAGTTGAAAAATTGAATTAGAATAAATACTTACTTTATTTTGGTACAATCTCACTATTGTTCGTGCCTTGAACAATTTCCACTTCATCTCTTAAATAAATGAAGTTGAATTTGTTATTCGTGAAGTGTTAGCAGATCATGTGATAGAATGACGAGTCATTCCATCTGTCTCAAACAAAAGGTTAGTAAAAATTATATGCATAAGTCGATCTATAGCGAGATTAATCATATATGGTTCCTAAAATGGACTTATACTTCATATATCATACTGCTTAATATAATAAAACTAGTTTCTACTAAACAGGGACTTCCTGTAGGCCAGTGGTAGGCGATAAAGGCCAGTCGCACTTCGGTTTTGGGTTCGATTCCCATAGCCTTGTCCGACGTGATGGGCTGTCGCCCGTCCTGCAGGTTGTCCTTTTTCTAAAACTACATTACTATAACATCCTATCAATAATATCAAAAAAAAGAACTTCTTTAGGCTTATCCATAATACTGCAGTCCACTTTCATAACATAGTGAAAATTATTACCCGAGATTTAATACCATCGTTGATCCCCATATATCATAAGATATGTCTTGTTGGTCACATTCTAAACATTCAAAGTCCTTAATCATGTATTCTCTTGAATACCCATTGAACCTTAGTGAAAACATGAATGAAGTTAAACGTTAACACTTTCCACATACCAAAATCCTCAAAATTCTTTATAATCAAACCATGATATCACTTAATCCTTATATCAATCATGAGCTCATGAATACTGTTAAACATTTAATTTTCTCATTTTCCCTTCATTATGCGCATAATATCTCAATCACTTTGAATACCACATTAGACCAATACATAAATATTCCAATACTCCATGATACAACATTATTTTGGAATCCCATTACATAAACACTTAATCATTCCACCACATCATTGTCATATTCAACATCGCCAATAGTGATCGCATGTGACTTCCCTTTGTCCTTTGCCTTAAGTGGTTGCTCATGTTGATCATCACTAACCCTTGGATTAGGGCATTTATTGGCATAATGTCCCATCTCCTTGCACTTGAAACATTGAAGTGTTGGTGGTACGTTCTCTGCAGTGTTTGCTTTATTCACATCATTAGAAAACCTTTTTCCATTACTTCGACACTCAGCTGCTCGATGACCTTCTTTTCCACACTTAAAACATTTTCTAGTCCCTTTAAGACAATCTCCACCATGCTTCTTTCCACACTTTGTGCATAAGGAAACATTCATCTTCTTTTCACCATTATTCTGAGATTTCTCCTTGAACTCCATCTTTCGTTTCTTGTCAAAACCATGAGATGGATATGTAACACCAACTTCCATTTCTACCTTGATAGCACAATGAACAATTTCTTCATAGCAACTGAAGTCTCTTATAGCTAATGCCCTTCGAAGACTTGGTTTTAAGCCACTGAAAATCGATCAACTTTACTTTCAGGTTGGATGATAATTCCAGATGCATACCTTGCAAGTCTTGTAAAATTCGCTTCGTATATACCAACAGATTCATCATCCTTCTGTTTCAGCTCAAGAAACTCCTTTTCCATCTTCGTTCGAAGAATACGAGGGAAGTACTTACTGAAAAACAAGTTCTTGAACTCGTCCCATTCCATGGACTCAATTTCATCTCTTGGCCTCGTATTCTTGATAAGATTCCACCATTGATCAGCTTCACCTTCCAAACGATATACTGCTAAGATGACTTTATCATGTTCAGAACATTGAAGAACTGAAAATATCTTTTCAGTAGTACTAATCCATTATTCAGTAACTAATGGATCAGTAGACCCACTGAAAGAAGGCGGACGCTACCTCATGAAGGATTCAACAGAATGTTGCTCCTTCCTTTGCTCGTTTGGAAGTCCTGCATGATTCATAGCTTGAGAAAGTTGTGTGAGCATGGCTACAAGATTTTTCATTCCATCTCCCATATCGTTTGGTTGCTCAGGGGGACAATCATTGCATTGTCCATTGCATTGATCAACACGGTTCCTTCGGGTTCCAGCCATCGTCTAAAACCCCAAAAGAATAGTGTGAGAGGCAAAAATAATGCTAGGGAAAACAACATAATAAAGGGGTAGTACCCTCAATATCTAACATCTTAGGTTAAATTCTAAGATCGTTAGTGCAATTCTAGGACTATAACCTATACGTATACTTAACCTTAGAGACATCCCTAGACATACCTTAGAAATATCTCTAGGGATCTCACTAACGTTTTCGCATCCTAGTTTCCAAAGGTTGACTAAACCTTTCCTCTGATACCAACTGTAGAGACCCGAAGCCTGACGTACATTGACATTACATTACTTTTGCGGAATACTTAGTACATAACAAAAACACACACACAAGGATCGTAATAGTTTAGTGTCTTTGGAAACTCGGGACGTAATCTTCTAATCGTGGTGAAAGATCTTCGATATCTCCCATAAAGATCTTCCCTTTTTTTTTAACTAAAACCTTTCTTTATATCCTGGGGAAAAGAAAACATAAAAGGGTGAGCTCAAATGCTCAGTAAGGGTAAATAAAAGGAAAATCAATCACATCATATTCATAAGAACATAACTTTTGGAAATCTTAACCTGCAAAAGAGAGCATAATTTCATAACATGGGATAAATCATAGTAGTGAAATGAAATCCCAAAAATCATAACTTAAAACATGAAACTTTGTGGCATACACACATAATCATAGAAAATCATTTCTTGTTAGTCAAGACTCATTTCCAAGACTATCTTAGTGGACAAAGTCCCTTTCTGAATCGAGTAACCCTCGTTTCAGTCCTGTTTCACTGAACCGGTATAACCTACCATTTCAGCCATGCCTATCTCATGAGATATAAAATCTTTACCCAATGCATTGGAGGGAGATATAGGTCCCACCCATCTCATAATGATACCATTCTTATGTGTGCCACAAAATCATAAATCATACATCATTTCATAACCCATGTCATAAAAATGGGATTCTTAAACAACATGACATCATAAAACAATTCATATAAGATAAAGGAATTCATAAAAATGTTTCCATCACAACATAATCAAATCCATGTAATAATAGGTGTAAAAACAGAACCCTTTTATTATCTTATATGGAAAATAATTTTGATAAAATACTTGAACTCCATTCTTGAGGAAAATATCCTTTCTTCTTCAAAAACATTTTTCCTTTCATAACATGTCATACAACTTTAAAATAAAAGAAGTTGATTAAAAATAAACTTGAAAACTTGTAAAGGAAGCTTCTTGGAAATAATGTTTTAAAAATCCATTCATGCCGTATAAGTTAAAAAAAACATTCTTCGTACTTTTGTCGGAAAAGTCAAAAAGTACCTCGTACGACAAAAGATTCCTTTCATAAATATTACTAAAAACTCACCGAAGGGTAAAAATGGATTTAAACAATTGTAGGTGGATGGAAATAATATTACATTTTGATGAAACATGGATGTGGATGATAAAATACACCCCAGTAAATACTTACGAATAAACAATCTCGGATAAAAATGAGATTGTGATATTTCCCTTACCTTAGGTCCGATTTGCTTCGTATGTGTCCGAACCTCCTGTATAATGATTTAAATAATGTCATTGACTTATTACAGAATCATATTCATTGTTATGATATCATATATGGTTCACTTATGACATTATATTACCCGTTCTTTTGTAAATTCCATTTTAAAGAAGCGTTTTGGGTAAAATCGTTTCATTTATCGTAGGTGTTTTGACTTGTTGTTCTTGACATTATTATTACTTATATCATGATTTAATTACTTCCAGAATATAAAATATTATTTATATATCATATATATTAAGTATATATATATATAATAGATAGATAAAAGAAATTAAAAACACCGTTCATGGAGACGGTAGTCCGTACGTACGCATGAACGTTGTTTTCCTTTCCTCATTGTCTTGAATGGAAGTAAGTAGATGACATACATATATACATAAATCCAGTAGCTTCATAATGTCATGTATTTCATTATTATTGCTTATATATACTTTATAATCATTCTTAAATGGTTAACATGGAGAATGAATCTCATCGCGTCGTGGAGACGGTAGTCCGTACGTACGCACGAGCGATGATATCATTTCCATAAATATTGAATTGAATTGGAGTGGATTATACAATATATCAGAATCAATATGATGTTGTAATAACTATGTATTGTTATTCTTTACACCATTATACCCATCCATGTAAGGTGGTGGTGGAAAATAGATTACACCACGGCGTGGAGACGGTATTCCGTACGTACGCACGCGTGGTGATTTCTTTTTCCGTAGGATGGATAGATGGTGAAATAGGGTTGTTTCATACTTATAATAACATATCAGTATATGAGTGATACTGATGTTATTACTTCATAATGAAACAACCTAAGAAGAAGAAGTGGAAGAAGAAATAAAGATGAAAGAATTGGTAACGGTAATTACCTCTTCTTTGAAGCGCCTCTTTGAGACCTCCTCTTAGGGCACTAAAATTGGTCTTTGAGGAAGACCAGAACCTCTAGGATGTTTCTAGGGAAGTGGAGAAGATATTTTGGCAGGGGTTGGCCGAGATTGAGTGCTCAAATTGGTGTGAGTAGGAGGGGGAGGAGGTGTCCTTTTATAGGGGAGGAGAGGGGCACCTTAGGAATTCTTAAAAATATTAATTTATAATAAATCTAACCCCACTTAAAAACCTCCAAAAATGACTCATATTCAAAGATTAGATGAGATAGGGTTGTAATATCATCAACCAATCAAATTTAGACATGTTTGGATATTATTTTAAACCTTATCAATTAGATTTAACTTTAAGTTAAATAATTTAACTTTTACCATGTCTTTTTGTTTTCTTTCACTATATGGTTAATACACTTACTATAACATGCCAAACGAACCGCAAATTGTTTATTATTAATATATATATCCTTATCTAAGTCATTTGGACGAACCTTAGATTTTTAGGAATAAAATAACAATTAATAATATAATATTTGATTTAAAAACTATTTTGTGTCAATTTTGACACTATTTGATATATGATTTTTTTTGAAAGTCATAACAGAATTATATGTTCGAATCAAGTTGATTAAATCAACATTAATATATCATAGTAACCTATAAAATTAGTGGAATTCATAAAAAAGTCTCAAATTACATTTATTTTGGTGTTTATAACATCAATTATGTCAATATTTCATTAATAAGATAATTACTGCATCATCATTGTGTCATAAATAAATTAAATTATTTAATGTCTAAAAATTACAAATAAAATACCATTATGTAGGAAATCTTTTTATCTTTCTAATGAATATTTAAAATCGAATTTATCTTATGTATAACCCTATATTAAAAATGTTTTAGTAAATAAACTTTGATTTTAACTCTTTTAACTCTTCTTTAAATAAATTAATAATAAATGTCCTAATCTAATCCAAGTGGGCCTAAATGGTCATATTTTATTTCTAAGTTTGTTTTTGGTCGAACTAAACTTGTCCAATAGAATTAGGACATGTGTTAGGGTAATAGTAATATCATATTTACCCTTAGTTACCCTATTTACTATTAACCGCGGTAAAAAAAGTAAAAAGTTACTATTCACCAAAAAATTATTTTTATCTCATTGAACCACATTTTACTTACTGATATCAACCGTGTCTGTCGGATTTTCGAAATTCCATTCACAGAAGCGGTAAAATTAAGTTTTATGCAAAATTCAGTTTTTAACCTACCACTTAGGGGTTTCACTATTCATCAAAAATTGAAAGTTTTCAGAAAAAAGCCAAAATTTCATCCTAAGCTATATTTCATATTCCGAATTCAAAAATGAAGTCTATTTTACCAAATTCATAACATAGAAATTGCATTAATTAATTTTATAATTAAATCCCGCTGTTAAAACAAATAGCGTGTTTTTAAGAAACAATATCTATCAAAAGATTGACACTTGATTATGTCTGGTTTAAATGTGAAATTACATCCAATGACCAACATTGTATTAAATTGTAAAAATATATTCTAAATATACTTTAAAACTACTCAAATTAATAATTTATCACTATTAATTATTTCGATTAAAAAAGTTGTTTTTTAATTATAATTTAGTAATTTTCACTATTCATCAGAATATGAAAGTTATCCGAAATGTACCAAAATTTCACCTTAGGCTAAATTCGATACTCCGAATCCAAAAATGAAGTTCATTTTGAAATATAAGATTTACAGAATTTTAAAAAGTGGTTATTACTATTCATAACGGCTAGTTTTAATAATATTTTAATAGTATATCGTTGTTTAGTGAAACTCGGTATTGCGTATTACACACGCTATCGAGGAAGGTCGCGATTGCGTGTAATGCAAGGCAAGTCAAGGATGCGTGTTGTGCAAGCTCCTTTTGGTGTAGCGTACAACACAAGACATTAATAAAATTAAAAAGAATAGTTTTCATAAAATCTTGGGCTGTTACATTTGCGGCCCGATTCGTCATTGCTCGTTGATCCTCACACCAATAAACAAACTGTGGAGGGTTGTCGGGTCGTGTTTGTTTGGCCCGAACTCTCCGCGTTAGGTGTTTTTCAAATTAAAATCATTAAAAGACATGATTTAGATGATGGTATAAATTATTGAAGGTCAATTATTCAAACACCCTGAAATTAAAATACTGATGCACGAGGGAATAATTCACATATGCACTTAAAATGAAAACCCCCTACCTAGAATAAGACACCGAACGAGGTTCGTCATGGAAAAATGACGTCGCGGAAGACGGCGTCGCAGAAGACGGTGCCATATACGTCATCGGTGTTCTCCCAAAGAAGAAAGCAGTGCATCTTCATTCTCCGAAGAAGGCGTATCTTACTGGCTATGGAGGGGAGAGGAGACATCATGGTGATTCGCTTTGTGGTGATGGAGTTCTTCATCGTAGACTCAGCGTTCTTCGCGTTCTTTGTCGAGGAAGAAGATGTTCTTCAGAGCAGAAGATTCCTCTCCCTGTTTCCGCTCAACGAATCCATCACCAATAAAATAAGACATTCTCTTATTTTATTAACATACACGCACGCTAACATTAAATTTGAAAACTCAAATTGAATTCATGAATTAATTTAACGTGTGTTTCCCAATTTAATGAGGCATTATATTGGAAAGAAAATTAAAGTGGAGGAGTTGCAAACTAATTGCTAGAGAGGATAATTAATGGGGTGTTGGGGAAATTGAAGGAGGTGGGGGCTCATGTGGGACCCACCCCAACTTCCTTGCACCTTTCTTTTCCACAACGCTTAACCATCGGTAAAGAAATAAAAATAAATTGTCAAATAATTTCATTTTTATTCCTCACATTTTTGACATCTATTCACGAGAAAATGAAACTCCAGGAAAAGTCTTCCTAAGAAATTACCGGTGCTGCGATTTCATCGGTGCCCTTGGATTTCGATTCCGAGTACCAATTCAAAAGTTAGAAAACCCACTCGTTCGTTCACTGAACGTACCCGAGCTAAACTTCAGAAATTGATTCTAGGCACACCGAGCCTCAGAATCAGGTGCCATCAGAAACTGCGTACTCGTAAAATCCCAAAGAAAATTAAGAAAAAAAAATTCCCTTGAAATTTACTGGTCTTTACAATAGAAGAGGGAATTTTGTAACTTATTTAGCGGATCATTTTATTCATTGATCATTGTATTCAGTTATCTATCATTTCTTATTTTTATCATATTTGGTTGATCACTTCTTCAAGATGGATAATTTTATCGGGATTCCCATATTGAGATTTCAATACTGAGGAAGAAGGTATTTTTAATTTTCACAATTGAATTTTGTTAGAGTCATATCTATCATAATGTGTATTTTAATTTTAAGATTGGAGTGGGTAGATTAGACTGGGAAATCAAACTAAGATGTATATCAATTTCCCTAAATTTCATTCCAGATTCAAGGTATGAAAGTGATAATTATTTCAAAAGAATACATTTGAGGAAATTTAAAAAGAATCACAGGTAACATTTTTTGGTAAAAAAACATTGTTTTGCCCTATATTTTCTAAGAGGGACCACACACACTATTTGATTATTTATATAGTTCTACATGAGTGAAAGGGTATATCATAGTTTTTGTATTTTAGAAAAAAATTTATTTCTTGTGGATTGTGTTGTATTGGATCATTTCCAAACCATACCATGTATGTAGATATTCTTATTGAATAGTGAACCTTATCTATTCTTGTGTTCCATTGGATTTTTTTTTGAATTGTTTTTAGTAGAAAAATAATTATTTAATAGGAGTTGCTGGATGTTTCATGAAATCATTGAATAAAAAGTATCACCGATTCACCCACCTCCCCCTCTTTGTTATAAAATTAGCATGAATGGGAACTTACATGTGTTACTAGAGCCGAAGGATCCTTTCACTTATTGATTACTGCAGTTTTAAAGAGAAGATTATGGATAATTTGAATTGTCTGAATTATTGAAGTATTTCAGTTTATTATGATAAGAATTATAATTTATATAAAGATATAATGATTCCTTGTCTTATTTCAATTAGTTATGATTTCATTGAAGTTGAAAGAGAATGATTTCCTCTTATATATGATAATGGTACTCTTACATCTATTGATAAGAAGAATTTTGAGAATGTTGGAAGGGCCAAGAATGATATATTATCATCTCTTTATGAATGTGAATTCTTAATAATGAATGGTTCTTCCATAGAATATTGTATATTGGATAAATTAAAAAAATATATATGGAGGAAATACATAGGTGAAGAAGGAAAATTAAAAACCTAGAGACTGAGTATGATAATGGGTTAATCTAAGACTTTTGGTGACTTTCTTTCTTTAGTAAATGAAATTTTTAGCACTATATCATTTTTTGGTGAAAATTTAGACGATTCTACAATTATTTAAAAGATTTTGAGAATTCATCTAGAGAAGTTTGATGCGAAAGTTTCTTCATTGTAAGATAGAGATACTGAAACGTTATCTCTAGATGATTTTAATAGCACTCTCATCACTTATGAAATGAGAAGGGAAAAATATATGAAAAAAATAATGCTTGATGGATTAATTTATATTAATTCTATTATTAATGTGAAGTAAAAGGTGATTCTTATTAAAGATGAAGTTACTGATTCTAATTTCAAAAATGATGTTTGAAAAAATCATGATGATATTTAATATTTGTTTTATAAAAATATTAGAAGATGTATAAGTAAATACAAATGGAAACATCCCTTGAATTGTTTTGAATGTGGAGTTGTTGGGAACATTATGGATAATTTTCATTGATTAATGAAAGAAGAAGATAGTGATGAAGAAGAATGAAATACTTGAATATAATGGATGAAACTGGGAGATAAATAAAAATATTATTCCATAGTGAAATATAGTAAATCCATCAAATCCAAAAGATAAATTTTGTTATCTAAAGAAGAAGAAGATAAAGCCCATGTTGCTGAATCTAAATTTTTTTATTGATTATGGTGTTGAGAATACATTTATTGAAATAGTAAATTTTTATAATTAGAATGTAGAAATTATAATGAAGAAGAAAATCAACACGAATTTCATTTTAATGAATAATTTAAAGAATGCATGTGGAAGATTAGAAGGCATTAAATGGAAAAAAAGATATTGGATGATGAATGTTCATCAAGAAAAAATCATGAGATTATTTCAAATGATAAAATAAAGCTATTAAAAGAAATTAATAACCTAAATAAATCTCTTTTGGAAGAAAATAATTGTAATGTGAATTTAGAGGTGAAGATAAAGGAAAAATTAATAAGTGGTGGATCCTTTCTAATAAAAAAAATATAAAGCTGAAGTGAAAGGTACAAGTTTAAAAAAAACTATATTAGAAGATGGTGGATTCTCTCATATTGTGGAACCTAAGAATAATCCACAAAATTTCACTAAAAAGGTTGTGAAGAAGGATGGAAATTTTATTGAGAAAAATAATCCTGGAAATGTAATGTATGTAGAAAAACCATCAAAGTTTAGAATTTAGATGTTTTAAAATAAACTTAGTTTAAAAATGTTCCCAAACAATTCTAAATCTGGATCGATTTCCAATACTTATAGATCTGATAAATTTGATATGAAGAACAAGACTCAGATTGATAATAGAAAGTATGGTGGCTCAAAAAATAATGATGAGATTGTTGTTGGAAAATTTGTTCACAATTCAGGTCAGTATGGAAGTCTCATGGGTCAGTAATATTTTTATGGATATTGCTGGTATTGTGGTGGATTTAGACATATGGAATAAATATGTTGTTTCAACAAACAACATTTCTATTATTCTATGGGTTATGGTAGGTAAAGGTTTAAGGGGAGTCAATCTCTTAAAATAAATAATTATGGGATTCTTTTTTTGAAGAAACCTAAAAATTTTGGAGTCATGAATGAAAACTGGTTCCAACCAATGGAAAATATTTGTGAAAGGTGTGAAAAAATTAGACACATTGAAAAAGGATTTCTATATTATTATTACTGACATATCAAAGTCTCTCAACAATTCTCAAAGGCTGAAGTAAAAGAAAAAAATATTGAAGAAAAATATCTTGTTGTTGAAAATACATTGAAAACTACAAAAGGAGAGTGAAATAGGATTATTGATAGTGGGTTTTCTTCTCATATGACATGATATTGGAAATTTTTTTAATAATGTGATTGTATTTAGATAAAAAAAGTGACATTTTGAAATGATGAATCCATGAAGATCAATTGTGATGGGTTAGCCATTATTGGGAAAGGAAAGATTAATTCCGAGAAACAATTGTATGTTGATGGGTTGAAACACAATTTGATAATTGTCTCACAATTATTTGATGATGGTATCCAATTTATCTTCAGAAAATATGTGTTTTTTGTGAAAAGTTAATAATATGGAAATATTGTTACCAGAGGACAATGTACAAAAGAAAATTTGTTTCAAGTTGGTGAAATACAAAACTCTTATTACATGAGTATGGTGGAAGAGAATTATTTTTTGCATTAATTATTGGGAAACATGCGTCAAATAAACATGAAAAGGTTATCAAAGTTAGATAGTGCCTGATAAATTATGATTTTTAAAGAAGAATATATTGGTGTTGTAATATTTTTCAGAAAGGAATGATTAGAAACTCAGTGCAAAACAATGTTGAGATGTGTTCAAAACAACCCCTAGAGAAGATTCATTCCAACATTCGTGGGAAAATGAGAAAACAATAACAAATAGAGCTTAGTACTTCAGTAAATTCATTTATTATTTTACTGATGTTAATCGTGTTATTTATATGAAACAAAATTCAGAATCTTTGAAAATGATTAAAAGTTTCAAAAGGAAATATTAGAACGAATGTGAGTATTCAATAGAGAGGTTCAGAAAAAATAATGGTGGTGAATACAGAAGTGAATAATTTTAAATTTATCTTCAAAATCATGGAATTTGGATAGATTATAGTTCACCAAACACTCCCCAAAAAAATTGGTTTCCTAAAAGAAATAATAGAATGTTGGTGGAAATGGGAAGAATTATGTTAGTTGAACATGCTCTTTCCCATTAGTATTTGAGGCAAGGTATGAAAACTTATTTGTTGATTCAAAACCTATGAATATACATACCAAGCTCACATATGACACTATATTAATTGATTCAAGTTCCAACCACATAATAGTTATCAAAATACCATGTATTATAAATAAGCAATGTATAAACATTGGAATGTTTGAGCATAACAGTTAACATGGAATCTTTCTTGTACATTCTCTAGAATGAAGTGGAGATATATGTTTCAACAAAAAATATTGATGAATTGTTGATTATATTATTGTGAATGCAATTGAATGATTTGAGGTAGAAAAAAATTCTAAGGAAAACAAGGAAGTTGAGTTGGTTAAGGGAAAGAATTCTAATAAAGATACAGACAATTGTAATCCTAATCAAGAAGAAGAATTGAACTCGTCTATTTCAATTAATGAAAAAGATACTCAAAAATATCATCCTAAGATGTGGAAACAAGTGGAATATCAGAATATTATTGGTGATCAATATTAGAAGGTTCAAACAAGAAGGATAATAAATGTCATTACACAAACTTCTTTGTATTCAAAAGTCTAGTCGAATAATGTGAAATAAGATTTTAATATCTAGAATGGGTTTATACCATGAAAAAATATTTGGATTAGATTAAAAATATTGATACCTGGAAAATCATACCC
The DNA here is from genome assembly GCA_963277665.1 of Viscum album. Lineage (NCBI taxonomy): Eukaryota > Viridiplantae > Streptophyta > Magnoliopsida > Santalales > Viscaceae > Viscum > Viscum album. Next base: position 396,228,835 of record OY728167.1, on the reverse strand, counting down.
AAGCTACATAATAAATAAATTATTATAAAAAATTGTGTTTTTTTGGAAAAAGATGAATGAAGAACGTAAAGTGATGAGGAACAAATAAATATTGGTTTGAGAAGGGTATTTTAAAATTGACGGTATTGATTTTGATGAAACCTTTACTATGGTCTCATGGTTAGAAACAATAAGAATATTTCTTGATATTTCTTCACAATGAGGATACAAGATCATTAAAATGGATTTTAAATCATCATTCATGAATGGATATCTAGATGAGGAAGTTTATATTGAACAATATTGGGGATTTTTTGTTGGGAAATAATAAATTTATGTGTGTATAATGAAAAATCATTATTATGTGATAGAAAAATCTCTGAGGTAACGATATTCACAATTTTATACATTGTTAAGGATGATGAGTTTTACAAAAGTAAGAGTGAATAGAAATATTTACATCATAGATATTCAAGAGTATTCCCACATTGTAATTGTTAATGATGATGAAATTATCTTTTCTAAGAATGATGGAAGATCTTGTGAAATATTTTATAAATAAATTAAAATGATATTTTCATTTTCCATGTTGTGGAGAAATGAAATACATTATTGGGTTAAAATTTATTCAAGAAAAGAAACAAAATTTTCTTTCTCAAGAAAATTATTATAAGGAGGTTATTATGATTCTAGGAATGGAAAACTCAAATCCAATTTCCACACTGATTTTAGGGGGATAAAAGATGCCTAAATATGGAGAAGGAAAAGATGAAAAATCAAAAAGAATTTTAGAAGATTATTAGAAGTTTTTTGTATTTGAATACCTCAAGAACCGACATTTTTTTGGTGTTAACTTATGAGCATGACTTCAGTGTTCTCCAAAAGAATAAAATTTAATTTCTGGAAAAATAATTTGTAGATACATTAGGGGAATATCAAATTTTAGAATCAGGAATGATATCATAGATAGTTTTTATTTTTTTGGGTATTCAGATGCTGATTGGGTAGGAAATGTTTATGATAGAAGGACCACATTTGATTGAGTATTAATTTTTGGAAAGAGTTTTGTTAGTTGGCACACAATGAATCAAAATTCAGTAACACTCAATATGGATAAACCTATGTATGTTTCTTCCACTCAAGACACTAGTAAACTTATGTGTATGAAAACTCAATTAGAAGACATACTTTTTGAAGTAAATTTACCCTTTCTCTTGGGTTGTGATAATAAATGTACAATCCATCCCATGAAGAATCTTGTTTAACATTACCAATCAAAACATATTTATATAAATTATCATTTGATCAAAGACCATGTGGGGAATAATTAATTGAATCTAGAGTATGTTCCAACATTGTAACAATTTACTGATATTTTCATGAAACCTTTACCAAAGGAACCTTTTTTAAAATTGAGTTTGAACATGAGCATCCAACCACTTTATCATCAAGGTTTATGTATGTTTTTTCCCACTCTCTCATCTTACCTTTGGATAGTGTTATTGTATGGGAGAATTTATTCATGAATTTTTCCTTTTCAATGAATGTAAAAAGTGGGAGTTCTAGGTAAGGAGTGAATTCAGTATTGTATTGTGTGTAAACTATTCTATCCATTTTATTGAGTGGTTGTAGTAACCAAAATTATTTTTTTCTAAGGATGTTGATGATATGAAGAAGAAATATAAACAAGGTATTCATAATCAAAACTTTTGAACAACATGGTTTTGTAGTCAATTATTTTTTTTCTATAATGAGTTACCTCATTTGGTCTTATATTTGTTGATAAGTAATCATTTCATGAGGATAAAATATTCATTGATTTATGAAGCTTTGTTGACAACAAATCCCAAAGGGGGAGATTTTTCAAACCAAGATTAAGTGGATGGTGATAGATTTCAAGTGTTATCTTTTTTTCAAAGAATCTTCCAAAGAATGGTAAATTCAACTCACATTTTATTTGGTGAAAATAATATTGACCATCGTAATCAATAGAATCAGACTCACAATGCTTGAAATGGTCAATCGTATTGAAGAGAAGTTGGATGGACGAAAAGGTACAGTAGATTAACACTGAATCCAGAATGAAAGGATCAATCATATTGAGGAAGAATCTTACCTGAAGTAAATGGTCATAAAATTCACCGATAATCTGGTATGGAATATGAAATCATAGTGTTGGATAATCAAAGTCTATATGACTATGATAAAGAAAATGTGATGATGCATTTCAGTTCTTTTATTTCACATAAATTATTTGTTAGTGGTAAAACTTTTGATGTACTCTTGATGAAAGAAAGGTGTAGAATAAACCAAGAATATTGAGAACCTGTTGGAATGAATGAAAATAGATGCTACCACATATATTCAAATATCTCAAAAGGGAAAAGGTTGATATAGATAGAATCCAGCCAGATCATAATCAGGCTAGTTTCATTCAAGTAAATTATATTCTGAAACATCGCATTCAGGCTAATTAGGAAAGAAACATATTGATGAAGGAAAGGGAAGATACAATACTTTCCTTGGAATGTCTAATTATGATGAGGATAATACTAAATGTATTTATATTCATGAAGGAATTCATTATAAAATCTCAAGTTTGTGAAAGAAGAAAGTTTGTGGAGATGAAGTCTCATAGTCTTAAGATCATTGTAATGGGTTCATCATATTCATATGGCAGAGAAAATCTGTAGAAAATGTGGAAAACCAAAGGTGTTTGTTTTTAGTTGGATCAAATACAAAATAAATAGATCTTGGAATAATTAAGTCGATCAGAAAATAATTTTTTTAGTGGAATGTTATTCAAAATATAAATAAACAATTAATCAGAGTTGGTATTCATCGTAATCAGAGGAAGAATTGGATGGGACCAATGAATAAAATAAAAGAATGGAGTGACCAATACGATGAGGGATTTCAAAGTTTATTAAAAAATTTAGTCAACCATTTAAAAGGGTCTGAATTAATTTTTCTATCATTCAAGTGAATCAAACGAAGTGTTGAATAAGAATGTTGAATTATTGATGATTATTTGTGTTGTACTCATAAGATAAAGGTAAACTACAAATTGTTTTCAAATAGGTTGCTTCTTTAATTGGGTCAAGATCCATTATATCAGAGATGAATCATCTATCTAAAGTGAATAAATAGTTTATGGTCGATATTAGAGACTAAGGAGATCGTTGGGTGTGTCGACAAGGGGATGATCGTATTCAGCAATCGAAATAGAGAAACAAAATCATATTGAGGTATGCGAAGAAGTATATTTCATTATTTGTACACTTAACTAGTATGGAAATTCGAATGAATAAATCATATTTATCTCATTGTATTGGGAAATCATAATTATATATGCATTTGAAAACAATTTATAAATAATAGTTGAAGTTGTGTAGAAGATTCAAGAAGATTAAAGAAGAGTTTATTAAGTCATAAATGCACATGAAATTCAAGGTAAATTTAGATTTTGGTTATTTTGGCTTATCAAGAATGTTTTTGGGAATCCTAAAAAACCACTTTTGGGTTTTCAATAAAAGTTATAAGTACATTGTACATTTTTGATAATGGGTGTAATATTCACAGGAAGAGAGAGAAGCTCTATCAGTCTAGTGAGCGAAGAAGCTTTCCATATTGAGCTATGTTGGAGAAGTTTCGACAAAGAGAAGTGAAAGAGACGGAGAAAATATTTCAATGTATTTACATAATCATCATATTCAGTGATCATAATATTCAATTTTTTTTATTTTCTACTTGTCTTCATATTTTTCTAATAACTGTATCGAGATTGATAATCAAATCACGATTTATGTATTGGGATTTTCAGATTGAGGGTGAATGTATTTTGAATTATCTCAATTGTATTCTATCATAGTTATATACATTATATTGTGTAATCATATTTTATGATCGGTGTGGGTAGATAGAATTGGGAAATCGATCTATGTTTTATATCAAAGTCCTTGAAGATTTTACCAACTTCTGGGTAATAATGTGATGTATTGTTTCAAAAGAATACATTTTTACAAATTGAAAAATAATCATAGGTAACATGTGGTGTTACACAAACACTATTTTTCTATATTAATTCTAAGAGTGATCACATGCACTATTTGATTGTTTATATACTACTACATGAGTGAAACTGTGTAGCATACTAATTGTATTCCACCAAAATGATTGATTTCTAGTGGATTGTGTTGTATTGGATCATTTCCAATCCATTACCAAGACATATTTATTCCTATTTAATAGCGAGCCTTGTAATTTATTGTGTTCCTTTGGAAGTGTTTTTAAATTTTTTCAATAGGGAAAGAAATCTGTAACAGGAAGAGAATGTTGTTTTATGGAAACATAAAAGAAAAATTATCACTGATTCACCCCTCCCCCTCTCAGTTATAAAATTATCCTGACTGGGCACTTACATCAAAGTTATTGTTCCTTTTATTATTATATCCTTGACACATGCCTATCATGGGGCGTGGACAAAAACAATTATATTTTTCCTAGTGCAGCACAGTGGCTGACCAGGGTCGTCTCCATTGAGGATCTGTTCAATGTAGTTCACTTACATTATTCTATATCACCTAAACTCTCTATTTTTTTGGTTTTTATTTATAAATGAAAGTGATGAAAATATTTTTGGGTTTTTGATTATTTAAATAATTCCATTAAAATTGTTTATTTATACTATCATGAAAATCCAAACAGAATGAGTTTATAAGAAAGGACGTGGATTTGGGTGTTGGTTTAATGTTCAGTCATGATTCTTCTTTATATGTTTTATTTCAGTTTGATAATAAAAACATGACATATCTTGTTTTAACTACTATTATTTATTTAGAAATTGTGGAATATCATTTAATGTTTGAGAACTCTCAATTCCACCACCTCCTTTAATCCAAGTTGATGACACACCTTTGTATGGAATGTGTCCTCTTCCAAAACCCGGTTCAATAGAAGCTGTTTCATCCATTGATTAGCTCAAATCCAATGTGTGATGAAATAAACAATAGAGAGAGGGAAATTTATTTAATAAAATAATAGATATAGGTTGAGTTTCATGTAATCGGAGGCAGTCACAACATTGGGGACATTCACCATACCCGTGCATGCTACTCAATTCTATCTACAAAATTAAAATTAAACATTAAATAATATTCATGATCACCTTCACCTCCCCCCAGGACAAGTCTCAAGGTTATCCTCTCATTTCCTAGAGTAAGTGATTACTTGGTGGAGTGGGTGGAAGAGGAGAAAGAGAGAGAAGGAAAGAAATGAAGAAAAGTTGATGGAGAAATACAAAGGCATGGATTAATAAAACTAAAATTTAAATTACAATTGAAAAATAAGAAAAAAATAAAATTGAAATAAAAATAAAATAAGAAATGAGGGGGGAAGAGAGGAGAAGCAGCGGCCTATGCCCCGGTGGGATCCCTCATTGGCTGTGAGTGTCGAGCTGATGATTTGGGAAAGAGGCGAGGGCCTCCTTTTATAGTAATAATTATGTCTTTCGAAATTCTACGCGTTGATGGCCCATTAAATGGTCGATTAACGCATGGAACCCTTCATTAAAGTTTTTCATAAATGTGTTTTCCGTTCACCCTCCAAAGATAAGATTATTTGGACACCCTATGAATTAGTTATGAATTTTTCATTGGAGGATTATTTTTATGGATGAAGCTTCCAGGAAGGTTCCTCCAAAAGTATAACATTCAATGGCACATTTAATGACTTCAAAACTCCCCAAAATTTTTTTTAGAGTCGGCCCTATGTGTCCTCATTCTATTCCAAGTAAAATAAACTTCATGGAAGGAATGTAGGCTGAGATTTGGTTCTGTTATGGTGGTGGGGTCCACGTTGTCTGCCTGTAAAACATTCCAACTTCATTGAATTTTTTGGAATAATGAATATTCTAATAATCTCTTGGTCCTGAAGAGAAATATGGAGGAAATAAAATCAGGATTATAAAAAAAGTCAATAAATTTGGAATTATATTTTTTATGAAATGAAAAAATACCCTTGTGGTAAAAATCCATCCAAAATGAAGAATTATGTACTTTTCACAATTTTAATCATTTTTATTTTAAAATTCAAATTACCCATTATTTTCATAAAACATGTAAATACATGGGTTTTATCATTGAAAAAAATTAAAAAATAATCATTATTTGATTAAAAATATGCACAGAAATTAGCTCTTTCCAACACCCCCACACTTAAACTATGCTTGTCCTCAAGCATAAAAACTCAACATGGAAATCAGAGGACACCAATGTTACCAATATTCAAATTTCAATTCAATAAAATCAAACAATTTTTAATGTGAAATCAAACTTTCAAAATTCTGCATAAAATATCCATTTAATTTTCCATTATTCAAAGAAACAAATAATTCACATATTTTACTTTTACCCTTTGAAAATTGATGGAACTTCTCCATTCATTCATTCAAGCTCCTGAATTCATTATTATTATACATGTCAAGTCTTGATTTACCTCACTTTTTATTCTTTTCTCTCATAACTCATGGTAAAATTCAAGTCGAGTTATGATCATATCATGAGAACATGCTACTTATCCATAGGCTTGTAAATGAACAAATTTCTCCACTTTTTAAATACAAAAGGCACATGAAATCAAGAGGACTTGCAATAAAGGTTCAAATTACTCTGAGGATTAAGGTTTGTAGAATTTTATGCTTTAAAAATTAAGGCTCAAGGAGGAGTCTAATCTCTTATTTATAATGCATGATATGAAAAAGTGTAATGAATTTATCCCCTTCAAAGTAGTAACATTCATTTCCCCAAAACTCACAGTAATGGTTATGATCAAGTTAGCATAATGAATTATATGTTCACCCTCTTGAATGTTTTTTAATTTTGTACTTTTTTTTCTTTTTTCATAAGCTATGATTAGATAAAACCTCACATACATCACCTAACCACATATGATCAGAAGCTCATCGATCTGTAAAATGGTGATTTTTGGTTCTCCCAAATCAAAACCCATTTTTATTTCTTTTTTTGGATCTTTTTGTCTTTTTTTAATTTTTTTTCATTTCAATAGGGTAAAAAAATATAGTATAATGAATTATTTCACAAACTTTTAAAATTACCACAATAACACCCCCCACACTTCTTCCTTAAAATGTGTATCATCTCGTCCACCATGATTCCCTTTACCCCCACACTTCAACTTTAAAATATCATGAAAATACCAAGAGTAGGGTAGGAATAGATACAAATATATTGAAACATATATCATCACTAAAAAGGTCATTCATGGTCTCTATGGTATAAAAGAGGTGTTGATATAAAGGTGGTATTTTAAGGAAAAGTATATTTTCAATGGATGCCTCAATCATTGTAAATGTGTTTTTCTTCAGTCATAGCTTTGACAAGTTTCAATACAAGTTCTGGTCAATTACATGTCCCAAGATCTCTCAAGAAATATGCTCAAGTATAAATAGGAAGAACTTAGTCTAGAAATCCACTCGGGAATGGGAAATATAAAATTGGACAATCACTCGTGGCATGAATAATTATAAAAAATCAATTCACATGAACTTTTGAAATTCAAAGCATAAAAGATGGTAGGGAAATTTATTTTACATGAATCAGTTAATTCCTTCAAATTATGGGTCATCATTTCAATATATATGCTTCATATTTAAAAATTCAGTTCTCTATTTCAATCATTTAATCATATCAACATTTAAATCTATGACATGGCATCACTGGGTTCTTAAGAAACTCATGTCTCCTAGATCAGTCAAGTATAGCATAAACTCAATTTTGGGCATGCAATTTAAACATTTAAAGATCAAAAAATGTTTTTGGGGAAATATTTATGGAGTTAAAAATATAGACAATGAAAATGAACTCCCTTTTGAAAATAAAGCATCGATCCTCATCCTTCAATGTTTGGGGATTCCTTCTACCATCATTATCCTACAAAAGAAAATTACTCAATTAATCAGATGGATCATTTCATTTAATATCAAAATGAAAAGAGGGAGGGGGATGCTTGCTAAATTATTTCTTAAGAAATGAAATTTAAATCTAAATTCCAAGAAATCATGTAAAGATAAATCTTGGTATGATGCCCCAAGTGGGCCCTAGCTTCTTTTTACTGCCTCCAGAGGGCAGTACCAGCTGTTATCCAAAGTCTGATGGTGGTTGGGGATTCTTTGACATGAACCACCACATGCAGTTTTTCTCATCTACTTATTCTTTATTTTTTATGAGGAATCCATGGATAGAGTACACCAGACCCCCCCCCTAGCAATTTGGTACATTTTGAAAGTTTGGGGTAGGATGAAATATGGAACCTCCACCACCATCGTTTCTCCTTGTGAAACATTCTCCATATCTTCTTGTACTCCATCTAGTGAATATTCATTGTCTTTAGGGCTCTCATGGTGTTCCTAAACAAGTGAATATTCTTTTGTCTCTTCATCCTCTAGGTCATAATAGGAGTCATTTGATTCTGAAAATTCATTAAAATTGGGAGTTATACTCAAATTTGTTTCAACAAAATTAAATGAATTTGATTTCAAGAATGTATCATCTCCCTAAGTTGGTTCAGATTGAATCTCTTCTTCAATAGAAAGTTCCTCTTGGAGTAGATCATCACAGGATGGAGATAGGTATCCAGGATCCTCTATTTTGTGTTTGGCCTCAACTTCATGGATGTCTTCAGTGAAATCTGAGAAGACGAGTGGCACTTCCTTCTTGGCCTTAAATCTCTTTAAGTCAGCTTAGAGTTCATTGACCATGGAAATCAAATCTTCCAGTGAGATCCATGTTGCTATACCTCTTTCTTTCTACTTTACCATTATCATAAGTGCATCAACTCTTCGTTGGAAGGCCTGGTCAGTGTAGTCTTTTTCTTGTTCTTGCACCTGTGAGTAATTATAAATACACGTAGAATAATAATCATTTGAATTCATCATGTAAAGATTTTTTTAATGAAATGAAATCTTACTAATATGTAAAAATAGAAAAGGTAATTGGACTAATGATTAGCTACTCGGAAACGGTGCCAATTTTGATGCACGCTTGTCACAGGGCATGGACAAAAACAATTATATTTTTCTAAGAGAAACATAGTGGCTGACTAGGGTTTTATCTCTTGATGAGTCATTCAATGTAGTTCAATTACATTATTATATACCACCTAAACTATCCCTTTTTGGATTTGTTTTATAAATGAAGGTGATGAAAATATTTTTCAGTTTTTGATTATTAAAATAATGACATGAAAAATGATAATTTAAACTATCATGAAAATCTGAACAGAATGATTTAATAAGAAAGGACCTGGTTTTTGGGGTGGGTTTAATTTTCAATAACTATTCTATTTTATATGTTTTATTTCAGCTTGACAATCCAAAAATTAAATATCATGTTTGAACTACTATTATTTATTTATAAAGTGTGGAATATCATTGAATGTTTGAGCACTCTCAATTCCACCTCCTCCTTTAATCCAAGTTAATGACACACCTTTGTCTAGAATGTTTCATCTTCCAGAACCCAGTTAAATCGAAGCTATTTCATTCATTTATTAGATCAACTCCAATGTGTGAATAACTAACCAATGGATAGAGGGAAAAATCATTAAATAAAATAATAGAGATAGGTTGATTTTCATGTCATCGGAGGCAGTCACAACATCGGGGACATTCTCCTTACTCATGTATGCTACTCAATTATATTTACAAACATAAAATTAAACATTAAGGAAAATTCATGATCACCTTCACATCCCCCCAAGACAAGTCTCTAGGTTATCCTCTCATTTCCAAGAGTAAGATATTACTTGGTAGAGTGGGTGGAAGAGGAGAGAGAGAGCGGGGGAAAGAAATGAAGAAAAGTGTATGGAGAAACACAAAGGCATGGATTAATAAAACTAAAATTTAAATTTCAATTGAAAACTAAGATAAAACTAAAATGAAAATAAAATTTAAAGAATAAATGAGGGGGGAAGATAGGAGCATCAGCGGCCCGTGCCCCATTGGGATCCCTCCTTGGTTGTGGGTGTCGAGCTGATGATTTGGGAAGGAGATGAGGACCTCCTTTTATAGGTAGAATTCTTTTCTCTGACATTTTTCTGGTTTATGGAACATTAAATGGTCTATTGATGCATTTACCCCTTCATAAACGTTGCTCATAAATAAGTTTTCCGTTCACCCTCAAAATTTCATATTATTTGGAAATTTTATGAATGAGTTGTGAATTTTTCATTGGCAGATTATTTTTCTGGACGAAGCTTCCAAGAAGGTTCCTCCAAAAGTAAAACATTCAATGGCAGATTTAATGACTTCAAAACTACCCCAAATTTGTTTTAGAGTCGTACTTATGTGTCCTAGTTCTATTCTAGGTGAAATAAACTTCATGGAAGGTGTGTAGTTCAGGATTTGGTTCTGTTACGGGAGTGGGGTCCATGCTGTCTGCCCGGAACAATTTCCAACTTCAATGAATTTTTAGGACTAATAGATATTATAATAAGATCTAGGTCCTGAAGAGAAAGGTGGTGGAAATAAAATCAGGATTATAAAAAAATCTCTAAATTTGGAATTATATTTTTTACGAAATGAAAAAAATACCCTTGTGGTAAAAATTTGTCCAAAATGCAGAATTATACACTTTTCACAATTTTGCTAATTTTCATTTTAAAATTAAAATTACCCATTATTTTCATAAAACATTTAAATACATGGGTTTTATCATTGAAAAAAAATTAAAAAATCATCATTATTTGATTAAATATATACCCATAAATTTTCTCTTTCAAGCCTCTCTTACATGTCATTTACCAACCCCTTGGATCTTATCCCACAATACAAATGGATACATCACCAATTTCCCTATTGAATCGTTTCATTATTCTATATATATAAGTATTAATTATAACTCATAAACATCAAACAGACATCAAGTGACTCATTATCACTCTATTAGATAATTTCCCCCATCATTTAACTCCCATTAGAGAGATAACATCATTCTAACTAATTTCCCTTTCTAAATTAACCCTATTTATAAATTCCTTAATTTATAATTAATTAAATTAATATATCCCAAGGTAAATACATTAACTATAAACCCTTAGATAAATCCACCATAGATGATGGATAATCCAAAACATTACCCCTTATATGATACAATTATTTATTTTACATTACTCAAAACCCGCTATTTATTCACCCATAGTGGATTCCAAATTCTCATTGAATCTTCATTACAAAAAATAAATAATATATTACTATGTATGGAATATGTCACCTTTATTATTTTTATTTTAAGTTTCACTATTATTGAAATTTATTTATTCCTCTACAAAAATGAAAAACAAAGAAACCCTATCACAATGATACTAAAGAGTTAAAACTTCAATCCACCAAAAATCAATGAAAGAAATGAGGAAATGTTGGTAGTGACAATTTAGAATCCCTGGAAATAAACTTCTTACTCTAGTAAATTATAATTTTATCAATCAATTTTAATGCTAGATCATATCCATTAATATTAGAAATATAAGAAAAAATAGGGATATATCCATGAAATTCTAACTAAACAATATAAAAAGAATATTGTTTTGGAATAAAAAAATACACATATTACTCCATTTTATGTTGGATTGGGTAACTCCACAAAGATCCATATGGACTTTAATAGGCTTTCAATGAAAATTTCAAGATCATAGTTCACCAAGTAGTCTTCTAGTAGAGTGAATATTATTAAAATTCAGCAAATTGTTTCCCAGTGGCCTCCCATGGGGGTTTCATTGGCACATAATAACATTTCACAAAAAAAATATTTCCCCTATTTTATCAACTATGTCTTTATAAAAACCTCAAAATTATTCCATATAAAAATAAATATATTTAAAAAAATAAAAAATTGAATTCATTTCCACACCTACATTTTTTTGGGTAATTAGAAACTGTCTACTACAAGGATTCATGTCTTTTAGAGGAATCATGAAGTACCCACCAAGATAAAATATAGCCACTACCCAGGTATCATTACCATTCATTCTTAGTAACCTCTTATATTTTCCAATTTTCCTATAACACCTGGACCAATGGTATTTAATTTCCTTATAACATCATCAAATTATGATCCATGGTACACATAGGATCCTCCTAAAAAGAGGCATAAAAAATGAATATACCTTTTCTCTATGAATTATATGTTATAGGTCTAACATATACTAGTAAAATGGTGGTTCTTAATATATTACATATAGTTAGTCCAAGTACTAGAAGACAATACAATACACTAGTGTACTTCCTCTATAAATCCCAAAAAACTATTGAAAAACAGACTGAAAATGTTTACATTGAGTATTATAGTAGCATTGAACACAATATTCTTGTTGTTGTAGAATAATGGACCAATTAAAGGATTTGGGTACTATATAACATTGGGAAACTATATCACCATGTAGTTTTATGACATCATGTTCTTTTAGGTTTTTGGTATTTCATTTTTGGGCTATAGAAATTATGCTTCTTGATTTAATTAAAATTTATTCTACTTATCCATAGATATATGTAACGTTTCGATTTCAGGTGCCGCCCAGAGGTGCCCCGTACCCAGTTGGTCACATGGCCTCAAGCTCATTACCTCAAATGCTAGAGGCTTTCGACTAGAAGCAAGGGCCTTGGGTGTGATAGTGGGGAAACTATGCCCTCATTGGCAGAGAAACACAAAAGAAATAAACAGATATACAATAAAGGAAGCAGTAATAACATGCAATAAGTAAACAACAGAAGACTGAAAGTAATAAACAACTTGATCACATCTATGAATGATGTATGATACATATGTCTAGGAAAGCAAACAAACATATCACAATGATGGAATAAATTACTAAACCAATGTACAATGAAAAAAAATAAACTCCAGCATCATCGCAAGCCTCATCTTGGTCCCATGCTCTCCAGCTCCACAGCAGTCAAGTACCTCATATAGAAGGGCGCTTTCCCTTATCTATACTTGCAACCATATAATCAGTTTGGGCCCAAAAGCATGACCCAAACAGGCTGTGAGATGAATCCCAGTAGGCAACCACCCAAATATATGTGCCTAATAGCCGGTGAATATATATGGTAGGCAATAAGAAAAATGAAGAAATAAACAACAAAGTACTCAAAGTGAAAAATCCTACTATTTCAGTTGCATTCATTCTCATATATCAAGTAAGTATCTAATAAAAATCAAGGAACCCTCTAGGAAGTACTCATAGCCTAACCCCTCTAGTTCAACCAAAACAAACACAAGCAACACTCTGGGAAGTACTCACAGTCTAACCCCTATGGTTCAGCTTTATCAAAGACTCTCTAAAGAAGCACTCATCCTCATTTCCCCATGTAGTCTTGTATAGGTAGCTGTAGACACTATGGGGAAGCACTAAACGTCCAATTCCCCCTGTGGTCTTGTAACGAGGAAACTACAGACACACTGAGAGAGCACAAAGTCCATCCCCACTATAGTCTTGCAAAGTAAAAGTAATCAGACGCTCTTGAGAAGCCCTCAACATTAATTCTCCCTATGGTCTACTACACCAGGTTCCCACAGCCCTATGTAAGTCAAACATTCCCAAACAATATATATGACATCCAAAGTAAACCTCAAGAACTACATGGCTAAATAGTCTAAAATATATCACAACATTTCAGATAAAATCACTCCATCCTAACAATACACGACATGGAAAACAAAGCATCCTAATAGGAAAAGATAGACCAAACGTTCAATATCATGAATTCAAGGGTAAATAAATCCATAGCATGGAAAATAAACCTATTACAAACATAAATCCTCTACTCAAGAACACAAGGCATAAAAGGCAAAACACGGATAAAAGTCATAAAACACAATACCTCTAACGAGGGTATTGGGAACTTTTGCACATATAACTCAAATACTAATTATGAAAAGGCACAAACCACATAACCTGACATTGTATGAATGTTATACGTGAACCTCAGGACTTGAATCTCCCTAGAACACCATATATCTACAAAAACGTCTAAAAATTTCAACTCAAGATATCTCACAAAAGAGGAAAAATCAGGAAATGGGGATCTAAAAGAAGGGAGATCTTACCGTGGGGATTACAATGTAATTGACGATGGTCAATTCGTAGAATGTATGGCATGTTGGGGTCTCAGAGATGATTCGCGTCGTACAGTCACTCCTAGATGAGATGGGTGGAGAAGAGGGTATTTTTGTGAACGAGACACGACCCTGATCTGTTTAATAAAATAAAAGTAAATGTACATGGTGTGTTCCCTATGGATACATGGTGTGTACTTTCCTTAACTAGACCCCACATTAGGTGGTCTCCAGGTCACAACACATGGCCATGTGCTCAGCTATTACACATCCATCACATGGCTACCCGCGACAACCGGGTACACAGCGTGTACTCCTGAAATTTCCAAAAATTTCTATTTTCCTCAAAAACCCCAGAAAACAAGATTTATACCTGAAAGGATGATCCTGGTTCTTACAAACTTCCCCCCTTAAAGAAATTATTCCCCGAATTTCCCTAGCAAGGAAACGTAAAAGAAGAATTCTCAAACATCTCTGACCACTGCGATCATATGTCGGCCTCCCTCTCCCAAGTCTCTTCCTGTACTCACCCATGATTCCATATAACTCATACAAGATAAATAGACCGGTCACAGAGAACCATCACATTGTGATCAACAATATGGAACAGATGCTCATCGAATGATGCGTCCACCTCTAGCTCAACCTCACCGGGTTGAAAAACATGATATGGGTCTGATAAGTAACGTCGTAGCTGAGAAACATGGAAGATATCATGCATAGACTAGTACATTTGAGGTAACTGCAACCGATGGGAAACTGGACCGATACTCTATAAAATCTCAAATGCCCCAACATATCTCGGTGAAATCTTAACCTGTCTCCTAATCCTCCTGTGTCCCAACCTCTATGTGACATGAAGGAAAACTTGATCTCCAACCTCGATCTCTAGAGGTTGTCTCCATCAATCACCAAAAGACTTCTGTCATGACTGTGAAGTAGCCATCCTCTTCTGAATCAAATCTATCTGCTTGGTGGTCTCCTGGAAAAGACAAGGTCCCAGCATAGCTGCCTCTCCTACCTCCAAGAAACATAATGGTGATCGGAATGGCCTACCATACAAAGCCTCGTAAGGTTCCATCTGAATAGTTTCTTGAAAACTATTATTGTAGGAAAACTCTACAAGAGGTATATGCTTCTCACAAGATCCTCCAAAATCTTGGACGCATGCTCGAAGCATGTCCTCCAGCACTTGTATCGTACACTCGGATTTCACATCTATTTGGGGATGGTAAACTATACTCAGAATTACCTATGTACCCAATGCCCTCTGTAGTCCCTGCCAGACCCAAGAAGTAAAACAGGCTTCCCGTTCTTAAATAATGGAGTGCAGAACTCCATGTAAACGTACAATCTCCCATATGTACGACCTTCCCAGCTCCTCAACACTGAAGGTCCCTTTGATCAGAAATAAGTGTGTAACCTTCGTGAGCCTGTCAATTACAACCCAAACTGCATCATTCTCTTGAGGCAACCTTGGAAAACCTATCACAATGTCCATTGCGACATTGTTCCACTTCCACTCGGGAATGGGTAACTGATGCAAAATCCCTACTGGTCGTTGATGCTCCACCTTCACCTACTGACAGGTGGAACACATCATGACAAACCCAGCAAAATTTATCTTCTTTCCTGGATACAAAAATTGAGGGTGTAGATCACGATACATCTTAGTAACACCAGGATGAACTACCCAAACTGAGGAATTAAAGTATCGCATCAACTCCTTGCGCATGTCTATTGACACCCATACATGTCCATGAAATCGAAAGATCACATCCTTACCTACGGTCCATCCAGGAATATGGTCCTCTCCTGAAACACTCTCTCATAGAACTAGGCCTTCTGAATAAGATAACTGCCTCATCCGCACTGGTTCAAGAAGAGTAGATGTAATAGATACAGAAGAAATATACCTCTACCCCTGTCTGTCAGGAACGTCCAAATGCATCTCAGAGAACATAGCCATAACTTCTACTCAATGCTGGCCTTCTGAACTGCATGTACTAGAGTCCTCCTACTCAACTCATCATCCATTGAATTGCCTTTCCCAGGAGTATAGGGATTCTCAAAGTTAAAGGACTGAAGGTACTCAACCCACCTTTGTTCTATCAAGTTCCGATCACACTATGTGAATATATACTGGAGACGTTTGTAGTCGGTGAAAACCAAAAAATGATCTCCCAATAGATAATGTCCCCAACAGTGTAAAACATGAACAATTTCAGCCAACTCGAGATCCTGCGTCAGGTAATTCCTCTCATGTGGACTTAACTGCCGAGACCCGTACGCAATGACTCCTTCCCCCTGTATAAGCACTGCTCCAAGCCTAATATCGGATGCATCACAATGAACTGTATAACTCTTTCCAAGATTTGGAAAAAAAGTATATGTGCTGAAGTCAACCTCCCTTTCATCTCCAGAAAGGATGACACACAAGAATCTGACCACAAGTACGTTGCACACTTCTTAGTCGGGCCTGTCAGTGGCACTGCTATGTGTGAAAAATCCTGTATGAAACATCTCTAGTAACTAGCCATCCCTAGAAAACTCTGTACCTGAAAGAAATTCTTTAGCTTATCCAAGGAAACTACTACTCTCACTTTCTCTGGGTCTACTGATACTCAGGTCTCTGAGATAACATGACCCAAGAAGTGAATATGGTCCATCAAAAAGTGGAATTTTGATCGCTTAGCATATAACTGATGCTCTCTCAGTGTACTCAAAATGATCTCAAGATGTGTGGCATATTCATTTCGAGTGTGAGAGTACACCAAAATATCATCCACAAGGACTACCACGAAAGATTCCATGTATGGATGGAACACTCGGTTAATCAATTCCATGAAAACTGCAGGAGCATTCGTGAGACCGAACAGTATAACCACATACTCTTATATACCATACATGATCCAAAAGGCTATAAAAGGTATATCTGATGTTCTAACGCGCAACTGGTGGTAAAAAAATCTCATGTTAAACTTTTAGAACACCCAAGCTCCTCGAAGCTGATCAAAGAGACCATAAATCCCCGATAAGGGATATCAGTTCATGACTGTCAACTAGTTCAACTTCCGATAATCCACACAAAGTCGGAGGGTACCATCCACCTTCTTCTCAAACAAGATAGGTGAACCCCAAGGAGAAGTACTAGGTTGGATGAAACCCTTAGCCTGCAACTCCTCTAACTACTTCTTGAGCTCCTATAACTCTAGTGTAGCCATCCTATAAGGAGGAATGGACACCGATTCCACTCATGGCACAAGTTCAATAGAAAAGTCCACCCCTCACTCTGGAGGAAAACCAGAAAATTACTCTAGAAAGACATCCCTCAAATGGTCCACCATTGGAGGAAAGTCCATTTGTGAAGTTCCCTAGTCATTTAGATATAAACTAGTAGTCTGGTCTGAAACTCTTCTTAAACCATTATGCTTAGGTCCTGCTCTGCTCGCCTAGAAATCTACTTCACCATTGTGTAGAAAGGATCCGCCCTATGGTGATGTAAAACTCACTCTACAGAGATATCAATCAACAAAAACCTGTAAGGGAACTAACTAGTCCATTCTAAGAATGAAATCATAGCCTGTCATATTTAGGACTTAGAGGTCCCATAAGAAGTTACACCCACCAACCTCAAGAGGGAACTCCTTGAACTGACGTACACTATCCATTCTAGTCCCCAATAGAGTGTCTAGCATCAAGATATCGGTATAAGAAAAGATATAAAGCCCAAGGATCTCCACAATATAAATAGATATGAAACTATGGGAAGCCCCTGTATCAAAAATGGAGAAGATAAAATCGAGGCAACTAGAATCGTACCTCGAACTGTATAGGGTTCGAGATCCTACTCCTGCTGGATCTGCTCCACTACAAAAGTCTGGAATATATCGTGGCCCTGAAACCCTGCCTGTCCACCCTGAGGTGATCCACCCTATTGTCATTGAAATCCTACCGACTGGATACCATAGCCATGACCCCCACCTTGGCCTCAACGACCAGATGAACTCCAGTTTCTAGACTGAAGAGAAACTGCTGGTGTTTCTCCTGAATGAGGAGTCATGGATGAACTCTGATCACCAGCTGTTGGTGATAAAAACTGACATAACCACTGAATATGACCCATATTACTGTAGGATCGGCACTCCAATAGGTCTCACGAGAAATGTGGCATCATATGCCCACTCTCCCCGCACTGTTAGCACACCACCTAGATACCAGAAGAAGTATCCTGCCTACTATGATCTCTATGTGTAGACTCCCTATGGAACTTCCTGCTGTCAGTCTGAGGGGTACCAACTTCAGATTTTGAACTACCCTGGATCACAGCTCCAGAATCCCTCATATTGTGCTCTGTGATCAGATCATTCTAGGATACAAAAGTTATGGAAATCATCCCGAATATGTTCACCTGAGATCAGATGTCATGCTTGAGACCATCCTCAAAATTCCATTCAAAAAATAACTCATCCCCTACTGGGATGGGTGTGAATCTTTGTAGCTCTGTGAAGCAAGATGAGTACTACATAAATGAGAGAGTAACCTTCTCCAAACTCATGAACTCTCGAGATCGATCATCCCTTCAAGTTTCTGGGTATAAATAATCATAGAAGGAACACTGAAACTCATCCCAAGCCATACCATGCTAGCGTCCCACCTGTGAGATCACATCCCACCATTTCTTGGCAGAGTCCCAATGCATATACATAGCGAGCTTCACACTCATCAATGGAGGTGTTTCTAGATGCTCAAAGATATATAGCATGGATTATAACCATGACTCTACAGCCCAATGTCCTCTATCCCATGAGAATGTGGGAGTATGCTGCTACTAAAAGACCCGCGTCAAATATACCATAGAAGGGGCAGGATGAAGTACTCCTGAGAAGGTCTTCAAGAACCTCATGAAGCCCTCTTGGAAATGTGAATTAGCACCTGTATCCAGAATAATGGCTAGTTCCAAGACAGGCACTACTAGAGGATCTACTGGTAGTCCCTGATCAATCATGTCTGGTGTTTGATCACTGCCCTATAACTGGCATGCAAGTGGAGGATGTCTCGGTGGCATGACTCTGCAAGGTCAAACACACACCTTAGCCCAAGATTATCAAGGAATGAAACTTTGAAGTGTAAGAAGGGAACATGAGAGGGAAATCATTCATGTTTTTTTTTCAAAACATTGATACACAGAGTGTATAACCCATACATAGCGTGTTCCCTTAAGACTTCACATGGGCGTGTACTTTTTCCAACCCTGGTCATGTAACACCCAATACACATGACGTGTTCTTTTAAGACACAGTGTGTACTTGAATAGTGTTCCCCTACCCGAGTTCTTCTACACGTCTATCCCACAAGGTTACCTAGAACAAGTCTACATGGAATGTTTGTGCCAAACACGGCTTTTACTAGACAAACATGATCGACTTGGGTTGTTAGTCACACGTCCAGTTACACGACTGACTCTATACGGCGTGTTTTCTCCAAATACAGCATGTACTAGCTACCCATAATCTACCCG
Source organism: Viscum album (assembly GCA_963277665.1). Taxonomy (NCBI): domain Eukaryota; kingdom Viridiplantae; phylum Streptophyta; class Magnoliopsida; order Santalales; family Viscaceae; genus Viscum; species Viscum album. The sequence continues at coordinate 396,209,206 of OY728167.1, read as the reverse complement.
TGTCGTTAGTCACATGGCTAGACACATGGTCTCTACAACACGGCGTGTACACTCGGTACACAGCGTGTCCCCCCAAAGATTTCCCAATCCTGTGTATCTGACCACATAGACAGTGAAATGATTAAGGATTACATGGTGTGTACATAAGAAAAATAGTTCCTTACAGAATAGATGGACACACGGAGTGTATTTATAATTACACGCTATGTATTCTGGGTCTTTTCAGACAGTTTGCCTCAGAAACTACTCCAGAATCCCATAAAAACACTGAAACAACATTAAAGTGTCAAATACCGATCTGTGAGGGCCCATACTCTCTACTAATCAATGCTTGGTATCTTATACATGCCAAATGTAAGGAATAACAATGCAATGTCCCACCAAATTCTGATCCATGAGGGCCCATAACACATCAAGAACCAAAGTTTAGAGTTCATTCAAATGAAACCATACAAAATTAGCACTCTATCAATTTGCATGTATTCTATCAAGGCATCTATAACAACAACATGCATATCTAGCACAACATCTATGACAACAACATGAAATCCGTAATTCACCCTACATGGCATGGTAAGAATGAATGACATGTGATTTCTAGAAAGTGCTTATATGATTCATGAGCTTTCATACCCTCATCTCATCATGTTGGAATAGAAATAGAACCTCAAAAACATCAACAATAAAAGCACACAACATGTGAATCACCCAATGGTGAAATCAAATCAACTATAAAGTTGAAAACCAGAGAAATTGCAATAAATGAGGTAAATTGGATTTTCCCTATACATGGGTTAGCTACTCCCGGTCACAGCTTATTACCAAGTACCTATTCAATACTATCCCTAACTATAGGCTCCAAAAAGAAATCCAAGAAGAAAAGAACCCCTATGATACCACTTTGTAACATCCCAATTCCAGGTTCCCCCTAAAGGTGCCCTGTACCAGGTTGGTCACATGGCCTCAAGCACATTTCCCTAAACACCAGAGGTTTCTGACTAGATGTGAGGGCCTTGGGTGTGATTGTGTGGAAACTATTACCTCATTGGAAGAGTAACACAGTGGAAATAAACAGATATATAGTAGTAGAAGTAGTAATAACATGCAATAAGTAAACAACAGAAGACTGAAAGTAATAAACAACTGGAGCACATATATGAATGATGCATGATACATATGTCTAGGAAAGAATCCAAACAAGTCACAATGCTGGAATACAGTACTAAACCAAAGAAAAAAAGAAATCACATAAACTCCAGTAGCATCGCAAGCATCATCTTGGTTCCATGATCTCCAGCTCCACAACAGTCAAGTACCTGACATAGAAGGGCGATTTCACTCATGTATACATGCAGATATATAATCTGTTTGGGTCCAAAATCTTGAACCAAAAAGGGTGTGAGACGAATCCCAGTATTCAACTATCCAAATATATATGCCTAATAGTTAGTGAATGTATATGGAAGGAAATAAGAAAAATGAAGCAATAAACAAGGAAGTAATCAAAGTAAACAATCCTACAATTTCAATTCCATTCATTCTCATATATCAAGTAAGAAGCTAATAAAAATCTTGGAACCCTCTAGGAAGTACTCACAGCCTAACCCCTCTGGTTCAACCAAACAAACACAAGAAAACCTTTTGGAAATACTCATAGTCTAACCCCTTTGGTTCAGATTTAGCAAAGACTCTCTAAGAAAGCACTCACCGTCAATTCCCCCTATAGTCTTATATCGGTAACTATAGACACTCTGGGAAAGAAGTAAACATCCAATTCCCCATGTGGTCTCATAATGAGGAAACTATAGACACTTTGAGAGAGCACAAATTCCATCCCTCCTATGGTCTCGCAACGTAAAGGTAAATGGACACTCTAGAGAATCCCTCGTCATCCATTCTCTCTATGGTCTACTACACCTGGTTCCCAAAGCCCTATGTAAGTCAAACATGCACAACCGATATATATGGAATCCAAAGTAAACCTCAAGAACTACTTGGATAAAAATTCTATAACATATCACAGCATGTCAGATAAAATCAGTCCATCCTTACTAGGCATGGAAAACAAAGTAGCATAACAGGAAAAGCTAGACCAAACAATCAATATAAACAAAACATGGGTAAATACATCTATAGCATGGAAAATAACCCTATTACAATCATAAATCCTCTGCTCAATAACATAAGGAATAGTAGGAAAAAATTGGGCTAAAAGTCATAAACATGAAATACCCCGAACAACGGTATTGGGCACTTTTGCACATATAACTCAAAGACTAGCTACGGAAAGGCACAAACCATCTAACATAACGGTGTACGAATCATATATGTGAACCTCATGCCTTTAATATCCATATAACTCTATAGATCTAAAATAACATCTAAAATGTTCAACCAAGGATATCTCATGAAAGATGAGAAATCAGGAAATGAGGATCTAGAAGAAGGAAGAGATTACTGTGGCAATTCCAATGCAATCGACAATGGTCGATTTGGAGAACAGATGGAGAGTTGGGGGCTCAGAGATGATTCATGTCATATAGTCACTCCTGGATGAGACAGGTGGAGAATAAGGTATTTTTGTGAATGAGACTTGACCACGGTCTGTTTAATGAAATAAAAATAATAGTATAAAGCGTGTTCCCTGAGGATACACGGTGTGTACTTGACCTAACTGGCCCCCACTTTAGGAGGTCTCCAGGTCACCACACACGGCCATGTGCTCGGCTGTTACATGTCAAGCACACAGCTACCCACGAAAACTGGGTACATGACATGTACTAATATGTACACGGCGTGTACTCCTAAAATTTCTAAAAACTTATCTTCTCCTCAAAAACACCAGAAAACAAGATTTATACCTGAAATAAATATTCGGGTTCTTACAATATAATGAACCATTTTGGACAATGTTAATCTATAAATTCATATTATTATTTTTATATTTTCCTACATTATTCAATTTTATCTCATTTATGGAATTGAGATTTCATTAGAGATCCAGTTTGTTTTTGATAACGTTCAACAATGAAATAGTTTAGTTGTTTAATTTCATATTACTCATTAATAATAATCATAATAGAATAAGGAAAGGTAATAAATTATAATTTTCAAATAAAAAACATTACTTTCTCATGAATATAGATTTGGAATTATCATTTTCAGAAAAAAAATATACTTGATGCTTATTGGTTAAAACCAGTCGGGATAGAAAAGTTTGAGTGGTGGTTTCTAGATTTGTAGGTTTTGGGAGATTTGTGTCATATATTCACAAGAAACGTGGAATCTCTCATCATAACAAATAAAAAATAGTTAGGCTAATGAAAAATATTACAAAAATGTATAAAAAACCATCAGTGCTAAATAATGCGTAATTGATGTAATGTTTGTTCACCTTAAAGAAAATTAAGTGTAAGACTATTATTGGTAACATTTATAAATTCAAAAAAATAATACGATAGATTATATTATTTGGAATTATGTTAGTTGGTGAAGAATGTTCACTAGTATTATATCCTAATACCGGATAGTTGGGGTGTTACACTAATAGAAAAAGTTATTTCATCATGCAATAAAAAATATAGTGCAATGATATGAAATATTTCATATTTAGTAAATATATTCAGTAATGTTATTTGGGAAGGTTCTCTAATTAGACACTTCACACTTAAGAAATAGAACAATATTTACTGTGGGAAAATAAAAGAGGAAGATCAACATCGAGAGTAATGAATTGAGACAAGGTGAAGTGGAACAATCCTATTTCAAGGAATTAAGGAATGAAATGACACGATAAGAACGAGTTAAATGATAATAAGAAGGAAGATAAAATCAATTAAGAAAAAAAATAGATGTAATTGATACTAATTTTCTAATTATTGTGGATGTTATTACATATTTTAGATTTTATATTCAGAATCATATTTCTATTCTATATCAAATAAGTTTTTCTTAAATAATCATGCTTCTAGAAACTCTAGTATGGTGAATCTTTTTTGTGATGAAACCATATAGACTGTGGGAAATGGTGACACACATATCGAAACTAATAACATGTTTTTTATTTTTTTGATGAATGTGATACATAATATTGGTTTGAGGAGGAATATTATTTCAGTAACACAAATTGATAGTGTGGGATTTAGCACCACTTTCACTAGTGGTAACGGAAAAATTACTAGGGGATTTGTTCATAGATAATGGGATAAATAATTGAACCATATAAAATGTAATAAAAATTTCCCTTATACATGAGTGAAATAATAAATTCAATTGGGGATATTTAAGTTTGTTATTTTAGGTTTGACCAAATGAATGAGAAGGTTGTGTAAGTACTGGTAAAAAAGTGCTATCAGAGATAAAGCTAGTTGATGTTGTCCTATGTGAAGATTTTATTTTTGGAAAGCAGATAAAGGTAACTATATATAAAGGTAGTATAATTCCAAAGATTATAATTCTTGGAATTTTCCACCATGATGTTTGGGGACTTTAACTATGAAATTACCTTGAAGGGTCACTGTATTGTATTACATTTATTAGTAACTCAGTAATAAATTTATAAGTTTTCATTTTAAAATAAAATATGTTTTTTCCACATTTTTGAGGTGAAATATTATAGTGAATAATGATTCAGTTTCCAAGGTTAAATTATTGATTTTGGATAATGGAGGATAATATGATGATATATAATTCATGGAATTCAATGATACTAAAATAATTTAGTTGAAGAATATTATTACTGGTATATTGTAAACAAAATGGTGTGTCTCAGAGGATGAATATGATATTTAATGAATGAAGAATAGGTATATAGTTTAAAATTGGATGATAATGATATTTTAGGGAATATATAATGAATAAATATTGTAAAATTATCAATAAGAGTTAAACAATGCCAAAATTAGAACCTCTACAAAAAAAGCTCTATTCAGGAGAAGAGGTAAGACTCTCTTTTTTATGATTAATTGGTTATATGATATATATAAAATTATATTATGATGTATGATACAAGATTGATAAAATTTCCAAATATTGTTTCATTATTTAATATTATTTTGAGGATTTTGGACATCACTTAAAAGATAATGTAAACAAGAATATCTTCAAAAGTTGAAACATTATATTTAATAAATGTGCCCTATATAAGGATGTCCGTGTGAATTAAATTGAACATGTAAATAAAGAATCATGTTTTCAAGATAATTTTAAACCTAAATGAATACCAAAGAATTTGAATATTGAACTTTATGTTTAAACATCTCAAATTGATTTAAACATGTCAAAAAATGGGAAAATACATCTACAATGGTATTCATTAACCTTAAAATATTTTTAAATAACTAACTGTATAGATCTATAATAAATTTATGAAGAAATATAATTTAAGGATTTATGAAAATTAAATCTAGCTATATTAAAATATATTTCATTTTTAAATTCTAAGAAAGCTAGTGAATTTTTTCGACATCCACAATTAATGAAATAATTTTAGAACAATTGGGTGTACCACATCAAGGATGAAAATAATGTTATTTGAGGACATGTAGAAAGGATATTAGTGAATGGGTTTCAATATAAGGAAGGTAGGAATTTCCATGGTATTTATTCATATGTAGTTAATTACACCACCAAAAGAGTGGTTTTTATGATAATTACATCAAATGAATAATATCTTGATCAATGTAATATAAAAAATATTTTCCTTTATAGAGATTTATAGGGGAATTCTATATATATAAACCAATGTGATTTATAAATTCAGGATTGGAAATAACACGTGTGAAAACTATAGAAATAATTAGATGGGTTGAATTAGTCACCTATGTATAGGAATAACATGTTTGAAACGTTTATGAGGAGAAAATAATAAATATTTTGTTTTATATACCAATGTTTCTATTTTCATTATTTTGTTGATAGATACATTATGATTCTTCTATATATAGATTTCATACTAGTTATATGATTTTATAATCACATGATATATGAGTTAAAAGGGAATATGGAAAAGGATATTGGGATGAACAACATTAAAGGAGTTATAAATATTATTATGATGAATATCATCAAAGGTCATTTGGAAAAGTTGATATATTAAAAAGGTAAATATATTATGAAGTTAATTATTAGGAATAATTTTATTGGAGAAAATATAGTCTCTATTACATTAGAAATCCATATTAAATTTTCATAGTATAAATAAAAAAATATATAATAAGAGATTAAATACAACAAAAAGTTAATTGTACATTAATTATTAGAATATAGATGTATTCCATGATTTATAAATGATGTAACATTTTTAATGTAGTTGTAGTTGTTAATAGGTAAATTGATAACAATGGAAAAAAATAATGGGGAAGCTATAAATTATATTATAAGGTGTCTAAAGGTAGTAATTGAATTATCTATATTTTTCATGAAAATAATTTCTTTTCTAGTTTATGTGGATGATGATCTTCAAGGTGATGTTGATAGCAGGAGGTGGATAATATTTTATGTGTTTACCTATAGAAGAATCTTAAGATGATTATCTCAGATATATAATAAGGTGGAATTATCTACCAAATAATAAGAATATATTATTTCAATGAAGATAACCAAAATATTTTTTGTATAATGAAATTATTTGATGATCTATATCAAATAATTAGAACATTTTATTTCACTGTGATATTTTATATGACATATAGGTCGTAAAAACCAAGTGTTTCATAACAAGATATATAATATTTAGTTCAAATATTATTTTATTAAAGGCTTCATACAATATGTGATTAAATTATAATAGAAGATCTAGGGAACTAATAATTTTGAAGTATTAATAATTAAGTCGATGTTGATTGAGAAGCTGACACACTATTGTGCATTTTTATAATTTATTGATGAATTGAGGTTTATTGGTAGAATATTGATGAGTGAATATGTATAATTCAAGGAGGTTAGTTACTAGATCAATCTACAAGTTGAAAATTGTATGAATTGATGATTTGGTTCCATCTGGTGGGACTAGGATAGGTGTTTGAGGTTCTTTACTATACTATGGTCTGACACCATTAAAAAGTTGAACAAATTGTAGAATAGTTTACCACACCAGCAGTGAGTACTATAGTAGCATGGGCCGCATAATTGTATGATATTTTAGTATATTTAAGCACTATGTGGTCTAATTAATATTGAAATGTTGGTTTTTATAGCACCAAGTTTCATTATGAAGTCATTTTGGAGCTAGAGTTTTATTATTTTATTTTATTCACATATAATCGTTCTCATGGATTTAATTAAAATTTATTTTACCTATTTATAAACATTTATATTATTCAAGAACCATGTAAATCTATGTGTTATTATTCATGTTATTTTTTATCTTTTTTATCTCATTTCAAGAATCATTTTTTGTTGGATCTCATGTGTTTTCGTAACATAAAACTCCTAATCTAGGATACATGTAAGATTCCATGAATTCAATTATATTACACAAAAAGATAAAAATAATATTTTACTATCTATATCAACTCAAGGATCAAAAATGAACCTTAAAAATGAGTCACTATCTAACCAATGTTTTCAATCCCCCAATTTTAAAATCATAGTGAAACCAAATAAATACTGAAAAATTGATTTCAAATTTAGTATTTCCATGTATTATATCCAAGTATAATATTTTTCTTCTCATATTTCTATTCAATCATAATTTAATTAGCTTAACTAGATGAGTAGTCTCTTGTAAAAATCTAAACATAAATTTAGATTATTCTCTAAACTCTTTTCAAAAGATAGGTCACTTAAAAACCTAATAAACAGAGCATCGGGTCATGTAATTTTAATATTTTCATCACAATTATTATTATAGAGAAATTATACAAAACATTATATGATCCTACCATCCAATAATAATATCTAGGGTCCCAAAACATTATATATTCTCCAACACTCGTACCATACACTTACAATGTTTATTAGTATGTTGTTGATATATTTTACTTATCTTTACACATGATCTAAATTTATTCTCTAATACCTTAAGAAAAAAGGATATGGAACATTTTTATAAATAAAATATGGTTCTAAATGGAACCATACTCTATTTGAATATCTCTATAACGTATATAATTCCTAAATTTCTCATCATATGAGTCTCTTGAATACCTGAAAATTAGTTCCATTCATTAATTGATTATAATGGCCCATAAAACATCCTTACAATTGGAAGATCTCTGTAAACCCATCATAAAAATAATTGTGAATTCATATCATGTCTATAAAGAAATTCACAAATTATTAAATATAATTTTCAACTAAAAAAAATTCATCTTTAATTTCTAACATGTGAGGAATCATGATATAAATCCCTCCATATCATGCTTCATGCTCAGTCATTAGTATTATCACCAAAAATCATCAAACATATTGTCCAAAACAGGATGAATAACTTTTCATGAAGGGTGAAACTCATGTAGTACCTCCTCTATAATGTTTATAAGAACCACTAAATTTCCAGGAACATTCATCACAACCTTAAAATCCTAACTCATAATAGTCCAGTGACCCCCGCCACACCATCAAAGTGCTTATGTGCCATGATACATTCATTTTATTCACATTGTGTCTATATTACTATGTCCCTAAAGTATATTTGACATAAATTAGTGACAAAATCACTTTACCCAATTAGATAATAATACCATGATGTATCATAGAAATAAAAAACATCAACTATTATTCCTCCTCCACGTCTCAAATAACCACCACATAATATTTCAGGCATAGGTAATCGACTAAAACATTCCAATTAGAGTTTAAAAATATTATATGTAGTATGTATAAAAAACCCACACTATGAATGTAATTTCACTCATAGAAAAGATAATGTAGAACTACCACTAACACTATATCCATGAAATTTTATATGTGAATCTCTCATAGTATTTTAAAATTTTATGCCACACTAAGAGAACCACTAGAATCTCATATAGGATTATTCCCCTATATTCATCTCCTTCCATAGGGGGCTAACCATCAACATTGATCTATGTGGGAATAAGTGAATATATATTTCTTAAATTTAGGATATGTAGTTTAATACTTTTTCTCAATCTGTTCAAAAAAATTAACAATAATTAGTTTGAATGATAATCTGGTGATCATAATTTGTTATTATTATTATATATTGTAATTTTTCATTCCATATGTATACCAAAATGCTTTCCCTTCCATTAATGTCCAATATATGGTGGAACTATGTAGATATATATTAAGTGATTCATAATTATATCCATCTAATTTTAGGCACATCAATCAAAATTCAATCACTATATTTTTATGAATATCATAGGAGAAAATGTCCTAGTGATTATATTTATATGTTTTGTGGATCCATTCTCCCAATTATATAATTAACTCTACCAATTCAATTAACATGAAATTATGGATGTTGACCTCATGAATTATAGTTCATGACTTACTATTATATATAAATAGAGAGGTGTGGTTTTATGAATGGTATTGATTATAATCACTAGGTTTCAATAGAACTTGAACCATCCTTATGAAATATTAGTGATTGAATACACCCTGAAAATAACTTAATGATCACTAATAATTTATTTATAACTTTTGTTTATGTTTTTGATTTATTTATTCCATTTCTTATTTTCAAAAAACCACACAACATCCATTTTTTGTCTATTTATTGAGAATATAAATGAATATAATAATTGATAAAGGAAAATAACAATTTATTAGAATACTCCTCAAGAGATAACCTAGGGATTTCAATAATACTACATAACTTACAAAAATTAAAATATTATTTTATGTGAACCTATGATAGGGCATGGATCCCCGAACCACCTACTCATCATAAAATCTAATAAAAGTATAATAATTTCCCTATAAATAATATAATGACATAGTAATCCATTAGTATTTGACATGTTCTTGAATGTAACTTAGTTAATCCATCTAATTAATGATGTTGAAACTAGTCATCTCAACAACCAAGGAAAAATAAAAATGGAAATAAACAATCAAAGTGAAAGTAAAATAAAAGAATTCCTGGATAGGATCTATCCTCCTACCTGAAGACTTATTTATCAATAAAACCCATGATTAATACTTTATTTCAATATCAAAATCAGTTACCATACAAGGAAATATAAATGAGGGATCTGCACTCATATAAAAAAACATACTATTTTCTTATACCATTATAGAATCTAAAAGGGGTGGTAAATTGAAGTTTAAACAAAATAAAATTTTCTAGAACCCTATAAAAGGTAATATTTTGAATATATATGTTCTGAACTATCAATTAAAAAAATTGATAAATATAGTGGAAATCAATCTATTTGGAAGATAACACATAATTGAGTATAATAATGATAATTGGACCCAATACAATAGTGAATTTAACAATGAAATGTGGTTCTGGATAGCAATATTTGTACCTCTAAAAATTTATTATTAAAGGAAATCATAGTTCCAATAATCAAAAAACCATATATTTAATCAAATTTTGTAGGTGGATAAATACATAGATCTAAAGGATATATGTTCAAAAATACCAGTACATCCCCAATCAAAGATATTAGAAACATAGGTCATATCTTGGGACATCTTCGACATTTTTCCAAAGTAGATAGATTTTATAACATAGCTCCTCTTCATCACATAGTTAGAATCATTCATTATCTAATCCCTAGTAATTATTTGAATAAGTTGTTCAAAACTATTATTTCCTATTCAGAGAACACTTCAATCATGTTGGATCAGAAGAAGAAAATTATAATGGGAAATGTATAGATTTTACAGTGAATCCACACATAAAAAATAACTAATATAAAACTGAAGAACACAAAAAAATATTCACTATGAAGCTGAGGTAGTTCCCATATATCAAAATAATGTGTTCTAACATCTATTCCTTGAATCTTGATTTTTCTATTTATTGGAATTAGACATAAAAAACATCCAATGGTCAAATCCATGGAATTTGAGAATAATAATCACTTTTAATAAAATAAAAATAACCAAATACATTTTCCATTAGATGTAGCTTAGGTGACATTATTATTTTCTAGTAGGTATGAGGTTCAAAATTAGTTTTTCAAAAACATAGTAATTCAGATGTTAAAACTTCATAAATATTTTAATAAAATTATTCATGTAAACTTATGTAAAAAAGATGTCAATAATTATTTTGAATAAAAAATAGTTTATAATAAATCATTTATATAAGGTCTCGGGATGTCCAATGTGGTACTCTATAATATTGATACTTATATAATCGACTTCATAATCCCAGTATCAGTTGATTCATACTCAAAACATAAACCATCCTTGAACAAGATATGAAGACTTAGATTTTTTTGAGAATAATTGCTATTAAGATTATGTCTAGATTATTTAACTACCTCTATCCAAAAATCTCCAAAATTAATCATGATTATGATACCGTGATGATCATACCTAATTTTCCAACGAACCCTATCTATAACCTAACATCAATCCACTATTACCCTATAGTATCTCCCAAAAAAAGAGTTAGGTGCTCCCAATCTTATCACTGATATTATACTATATAAACTCACTAATAAATTACACTCTAATATACCATTATTTTATATAATAGAAACAAACAAATAGATATCTCCATTGATGAGAATGAAATAATTCGATATTAGGATCCCTACCTCATCCACCAACATGATGCGACTCCTCAAAATAATTCCTTTGGTTACAATATGAAGAAATACTAGATTCTATAATTGTAGATTTCCCAAAAACATTCTGACCATAAACATAGTCAATCACAACTATAATCACCCTAATTTCAAACACTTTAATGGTCGGAAGGAAAAATACTCACATCTAAAGGTATGTCACGAGTCTTATCCCAATATTAAAATAATAATATATTGTAGACTCATCACGACTCACAATTAGTGTAAACCTCACAATGCCATTAATTGTCATAGTATAATATTTTACTATCAAATTATCCTTATAAAGATCTAAAAACTCCTAAGGATTCACCATTTGTGGGTCTCTAGATAAAACCACTACTAAAGCAGTTTCAGAAAACTGTTTTAATTATACCCAATCTTCTTATTCTAAATTAAGACATCTCATAAATTTTGTAATAATTCCATAAGTATAAACAATGGTATTCACACCGTTGTATCTCTAGGTTTACAAATAATCTAAAACATGCAATGGATCCTCTTCATTGACTCACATGAGCCATGTGGTCCACTATCACCTCTATAAATGGGGAGATATTAAATATGAAACTCAATGAGATAATTGGAAACTATGGCCTCACACTAGAATAACCTCCCATTAACTAAAATAATTACTCATACTAAGGTCACCATAATATTATATATAATGATCAGACCAAGTTACCTATGAGACGCCCATGAGTAAGACTACAATAGGGCCATAATGGATTTCCTTGATATCTAGAGGATAGAAACAAGAACCAAGGGATATGATATAATAATTAAGGACTTATTGTACCACAAATAAAATAAACAACAATTATAAATGTTCTTTTAAATTTCAATTTCATTTAATGTAAAAAAAACTTCATATATAAAAAAAACTATAAAAAATATCATAATGAAATTGAAAATAAATCAATAATACAAGACATAATAAAAAATATTGATAGATAAAACATATCCATTTATGATAAAAAAACTTAACCAACAACACTCGTGTGAACACCACCACATCCCTCAATGAACAAGGAATCATTTACTTTTCATATATAATGGAAAAAAACTTCTAAATTCACACTAAAATTTATTGGTAGGGGTGAGTAACACTTCACATAGTAGGAAATATCGAAATCATTATAATGTATTCTCATGTATGAAAATTTTTAAAAAAACTGAAACCAATTCTATTTCGATAAAAAATAATCAATTTATAGTTTAATAGTTCATTATAAAATTCAATAAATAATAAAAAATTATATCATGGTTACTAAATAATACACACTATGAAACATATAAAATCATATATATTTAAGAAAATAAACAATCATTCCATAATTTAAGGCATAATGAGCAACATAAAAAGTTAGTAATTATGTATGTAGGTTATACCAAAACAACTATCATCATAGTGCACCATAATTGAATCACCACCCATGCACATAAATCTATACAATACATTATACCCTGACCATGTCCATTTCAAACCATCCATATAGTTATTTCTTACCATGATGTTTCCAATTCAAAATATATTTAATTAGTTACCAAATCAAACATTTTATTTCTCAAATGATTTTCCATGTAGAAAATTACCATAATTAACATACCATAAATTCAAACCTAATATAAAATAAAAATATATGGTTTTATACCAATCAATATGATGATTTCAAATACATAATATTTATGTTTTTTCACGAAAAAATACACATTTTAGGTTATCAAAAACATGAAAACCAAGAATTTTTTTAATAAATTTAATATAATAATTTCATAGAATATCACATTAAACTATGAAATTAAAAAACATCAATTAGAAGGCATGTATTAATAATGAATCACTAAAGGATTAAAATATATTTACCTTTAATACAAGCATTTTAATTATCCACATGTTCACAATTTAATGAACCTAACATGAAAAACTTGAAATTATGGTCATTCAAATTCTCTATAAATCCTAGTTCTTAATCATAAAAAATAAAACATTACATTTAAATTATTTTGGCACAACTAGTTCATATTTGGAAATATCTAATTCTGTATTATAATGACTCATTGCAGAATGGAATGATATAAATATGAACCTTGGGTTCATAATATATGACAATTAATTAGTTGTGATACCCCTATTCCATTTGATAAAATCCCTTGAAACTCTTAGCCTCTATGTCATAGAGTAATAAGGGTGAATGGTTAATATCTAGTGAGTTTCATGACCCCATGAAATATGAAATAAATCCACAATTATCACCTTTTTTATATTAATGAGTAATATATAACTATTTCAGGGAATAAAGATAACATATCTAATAATTTATTCTTGTTTCTAACTATTTTTTGAGAATTGCATACTTAAAGGATAGTGAATTGAATTTTATGTAGATTTACTATTTTACCAATCAAGATTTTAATTATTTTAGTAGTTATAGTCTTCTATCTAATTAGAGTAGAAATAAAGATAAAATCTTAAAAAATAACACTATATAGACGTTAAAAATATTCAAAGTAAAATTATCCAACATGAAAAAAATTAAATATATAATGAAAACACTATAACAGTGTTTTATATGGTAATACATAAACCTCTAAAAATTATATATTCAAAGGATATTAATAGTTCCATTTGAAATTAATCTTCACTTTTACTCTAATATAGTGGGAGGACCAGCAACCAAATCGAAGGGATACAATTTATGATAACTTTGAACTTAATTGATATGACAGATCTAAATATGCATGTCCTAACCTTGACTTCATTGACTAATTTTGGTAAAAGTAATATTTATCTCTAACATCATTATCGAACAACCTAATCAAAAGTATCTAATTGTTTTTAAATCATCAATCCATATGATTAGATTCTGATATAATCATATCCCTAAAATCTATTTTATTATAAAGGATTGAATGAAAACAATTAAAACATTATGATATAAAAACTAAATGATAGAAAATATGAAATATAGATTCTATGAGAATAAAATTAATAACAAAAAAATGTAACCTCTCATATAAATAAGATGGTTCATTATTCAAATGCAATCAAATTCCCAACTAAACATTGTATAATGTTATATTCATTACATCAATGGTCTCTATTTAGAAAATTTGGAGTAATATAATCAAAATGAAAAATTATGAGGTTTTATTATATTTAACAAACATATAATATACTTATATATATATTAATGTAAGTCAAGTGATTTCACAAAGCGTTTAAATTTACATGTATCAAAATAAGATCACCATAACATGTGATTTGAATACTTACATTGTATGAAAATCAATCCAACTAAACTAAATATATAAGAAAAATAAAGATTATGTTTTTATTCATAAAAGTAGTGGAGCATGGGATGTAATTTTAGAAAAATGACTAAATTCTAAAAATCCAATTTCATTTAAAAACATACCTTGAAAATGTCATCGATAATCTAACCAATGACACTATCTTATCATCACCTTGTGAAATTATTTTAACATAACCAATATATAGAAATAAAAAGGAGTATATTAGTTGGATATCCAATATTTAAAATTTTCACATCTCTACTAATATAAACCATGTGTAAGCTCCTCCATATAAATAGCTATGTCTATTTTATTTCCTCGTCATATTTTATTTCTCATTATCTATTTAGATTTCTCATTACTTCCACTATTTCAACACTTCCAATCTCCTTATTTCCAAAATATCTATGGCATGAACATAAACATAATTAACCTGATTTAATAAATTCAAAAACATAAATTTCATTTAAACCATCCTCATATTTAATCCCTCTCCAATATCCCCATATAAAGTCCTCTAATTTTCCAATATTAAAAATCAAGTCATCTAACTCATATCTCAACATCTTAATTTATTATCTATTCCATATGAATGAACAAATTTTCATCTCATAAAATTAGTTTTTCTTTTATTCCTTATGTAAAAATTTCTCTATTAGTAACAAATCAATAAATATCACTATATTATATAATCAAAATTTATTAGTATAATTTCTATTTTCATTGGAAATAAATTTAATAAATAAAAATAAAATTATATCTCAATATTCTAGTTAATTTTAAAAAATTATAGATTTTATAATTATCATACCAAATTATTTCACCCTAAAAATTCACTAGGATATCATTCTCTTAAAAATATCTAGCCATGAATCACATAAATGAGCTTCTCTCACCCATGTTCTCTTCATAAAATTCCTATGTTTCCAAAAAAAATTACACAAATAAAATATATTTCCACGAAAAACCTTATCAGATTGATCAATAATCTAAATGTTACCTTCTTAAGGTTTTATTTTGTTATGAATCAATATATTCCCACTAATAAACACAATTTATATCTTTTCGATACATCCTAAATTTTGAAATTTGAAACACATAATGTACTATAATATCTGTTAGTGGATACTATAAATAAAAAATTACACTTCCAATTCCATTAATGATTTAGAATATTCCAACATACTGAGGTTCCAAAATTTATTTATTCCCTAGAAATCAATATTATAACAATTATGATACATGGAAATATACTCAATCACAAATATAAAACTAAAATTATCCCTGTTAATGGTCTGAATAACAATAATGATCATTTTATTTTGTAATCAATCTATTTTAATTTATATGAATATGATCATTTTTGTCAAACAAAACACCTAATCCCAAGATACACCACACTTATACCTCAAATTGGAATAGAGGTTATCAATAAAACCTTCCATGTAGTTAATTTATTAAATATATCTTAATTAAGGTTCAATAACTATTCATACAAAAACTCAATGAACGAAATATGATCCTCTTGTGATGATCTGAATTGTAGAATATAATCTCACAACATATACTCAAATATATATGGTCTATTTTGATTTTTTATCCATTTTAGGAAGATATGATGAATGAATATTGATTAGGTACTCTTAAATTTATGTAGACTATCTAAAATTATGATGTAAAATGAGATAATATATTTGATATAATGGATGAAATATCATCATAAAACATTATCAATTATAAATGCTGAGATATAGTATTCTAAGGTCGTAGGACCCTAGACCACCTTAAGAGGGGAGTGGTGTATCATGGTGTCAAATTTTTAATTTAATATTAGAGCTATTGTTCCCCTGATCTTAGGAACTCGTTAAACCAAGTTATTAGATTTGGTTAGCAATAAAACATTCTCATGGAGAGAGAAAAAACATCAATTTTACTTGGTTCCCCACTATAGGATAGTCTAAGGGGATTATTCCAAGAATGTTTCTATCATACCAAAGTCCACTAATCATCACTAGTTGTGGAATACATATATTTAGGAATAGTCACTATGTTCTAAGAACCCATCCCTTCCAATATTTTAGGGATAACATAATACGCCACTCAGAACATTTCCATCGACTCCCACTAGCACACTACTTTGAGAGAAGTATTCCTCAGTTTATAGACATGAAGGTCCCCTTGAAAAATGGGTATTGATGTCTTTGCCTCTGTTTACCATGAGAATTTTCTTTCATTGAAGTCTTAAGTTTATTCCCTTTAAACCACTAAACAAACAAACCTGATGTTCAAAACATGATAGAATCACACACTGGAACTTGCGTGTGACACCTACTCTTGGACACAAGATTTGGGATTGTCACAAAATATGAATTTGTAGGGTCCTGAAAAATCTGCAAAGGAGATTCTACCCAAATCCCCCAAAGAATTATGGAAATGACTGGAGAAAATTCAAAGAAGTGAAAAATTCAGGATTGGTCTGTGGACCGGTCCCATGAAAACGCGATGTGGTCGGGCTCCGCAGAGCACCCCCTCCGCGAACCGACATCGTTCATGGAATGGAGGTAGAGATCTGCCGCAGTCATGAGGCAGGATGGGTGCTAATCCGGTTCACCATCATGAACCGCCCCAACCACGGACCGCGTCGACCGGTTCAAGCCACATCCGATGTCGTTCGTGGAATGGAGGCGGAACCCTCCACGGACGCGAAGCACTCCCTAAGTTCGGTTCGCGAGGGGGAGAGAAGCACTCAATACCCACCGCAAGTCACGGATTGACCAAGTCAGCTATAAACCGGGTTTTCGGTCATGGGCCTCCGCAAAAGGTGCCGCATGACTGAAGATACATCTCTTTCCCCACTCTATAAAAGGATACCAAGGGGGAAAGGAAGGGTATTCAGATTCGGATGATTCGAAGGTGGAGGAAGAGAATTCAGAGAAGAGAGATCAGATTCAGGTGGAAGGATTTTGAAGGAAGGCTTAGGATTTCTCAAACAGTGAAGTTCCAGTTCACGAACCAGAGCAGGTATAAACCTGGGAACGAACTAATAAGGAACATAAAATGCATAATAATTTGGTGAACCATGAACTTAAAAGAACATAAAAAGAGAAGACCGCAAACCATAGACCCTCCGCGAATGCACACCCCGCGGACTAGGGTGCTTATGCCTCTTTTCCAATCCGCTGCACCACGTAGCACCCTCCTATGCGGGCGAAGCCTCGAACGATGAACCCCCGATCAACACCGCCCTTGGCCTCCACTGCTCACATGGACTCCTCCGCGTACCCCACTGGTACGCGGGCCAAAACCGAATCCATGAACCACTCTGGTTCGCGGGATGCCCCATAGTCGGCAGACCACCCTGGTTCGCGGACGGCTTCTCCAGCCATGTAACACCTTCCTACTCGAATGGTGCCACCACTCCTTCATACGTGTGGCCCATCAGAGCCTTCTGAGTTCCCATTACCCAAGCCAGATAAAATCTTTCCAATCTAACCCGATCCTCCGTGACTCCCTCATTGGCCTATTCATCGGCCCCGAGTCGAGGCCTCCACAAAAGCCACCAGATCTGCGTGGTGTAACCCTCAGGCACATCAACGCGCCATTTTGAGTTCACATACCCACGGTAATTAGAGGTGAAGGGGTTTCCTCAAACCTTGATCAGATTCACGGAGCATTCCTGGGTTCAAATTCCCATGGTAATGTGGAGTCTGAGCTCGGGAATCCCCTTTATTCCCCTACACTTGTTAAGGGCTCCTCGGGGGTAGTAAAATACCCATCAGAAGGAATCCCTCATGCACTGCAAGAGAGGAGATAGGCACAGGAGCACCCCCTTTCCCTCTCCCACTGTGCTTTTTCACCATGGGTATCCACCTAGGAGTAAGCCCTAACCTTATGGGCCGATCCATGCGTAAGCCCCCCTCCATTACTCATAGGCGCACCTTTCGTGACGTGATCGTCTGGTCCTCGTTGCCTCTTATTTCTCACACTGAGCATGACTCATGTAGGATTAGAGTAAGCATCTACAATGAAATCCTCCTATGGGATGCTTCAGAGTGTAAGCCCCAGTCCTATGCGGACTAAGAGGACTTTGATCCCTGCCTCCTAAGTAGGGTATGTAAGAAGCCTCCAAGAGGTTCAATCCCACCACCCAGTTGTTCCAAAAACCTTCACGTCGTTTCGCCTTCATCCCACATGACAATAAAAATGTACATTCAAACTACATGGACTTTTATCCCTGTCCCCTAGGAAGGGTATATAGGAAGCCTCCAAGAGGTTCAAGCCCAATAACCGGTCGATCCGAATATCTTCACGTCAGTTCACCGTGACACTCCTAGTGCCGCCTCAGTGAGTCCAGATTCCTCGAGGTCATTAATCCAACAAGGGATGGTAAACCTAGGGCATAAATGACTCCGAACCCATGCGTTCAGCTGACCATTGCCAACCAGGAAACAATCCATGGATACTATGTTTGGGTATAAACCCAAGATTCGTGAACATATGAATACGTCTTAAATCTATAAGAGAGTCCCAGAACAGGCAATAATTTCCCCCTAAAAGGGTGAGATGAGCCCAAATTCCCATCCTCTCGACCAATGTGAGTTCCTAAGCATCACTGGCCAAACCACCCAGCAGACGCCTGCCTTTGGAAAGCAGGTCCACCTATCGTTGGATATGGAACCATTGGGCATTTCGAAATGAATACCGATGTACCCTATTTTAGCAATCGAGCAGGGCCCTGCCATCTGTAAGATCGTCAGTCAGGCGCGTCGGTCCTCCATCTCCACAGAGGGGAAACGGATCGAAAAAAATGGTGAACCCGACATTAATCTTTAACCAAACATTACAAATTTAACCTAATCTCACCATGTGCCGTCGAGGAGGGCCAAGCAAGGACAATAATTTCACATGGGATCATGAGATGGTGCTTTGACGGGTTTGATGTTTGTATTTGTTAAAATGTTTTACATGTACCTTTAGAACTCCCTTTGATCCAATGGCATTGCAAAGGAACTCACAATCACATGCTTCTAACTATGAAATGACGAGACTTCCTCAACTACGAAGGACCCCGTCACCCACCCAGCGTCTTCAAAGCTAGGTTTTGGACACGCTGATCCGAGAGTACCACGTGAACGGTACCCTCCCAACGCTGGAGGCAGCCATGCATGCTCTCCAACCCATCAAGATTCGCCTGTCCCCTACCCAGCAGAGGCCGTAAAGGTAGATCTAGATAGCCCCTGTCACTATCTCCAACCGTTTCGGGAGTCTATCCCCGGAACAGGACAATGCGTACCTCCCTTATCTTAGGGAGGCAGATGAGGTCGACATTGAGGACTTCATCCCTGCTGAAAGGGGGTTCCGCTCCAAGGCCCCCACTGAAAGGTGTTATTGTGGTCACGCCACGACTCAACATCCTCCTAGCGAGGAGGATGTCTCCCCGAGGATTCAGGCCCATGATCCTCGAGCTCTGACCTGTCGAACCACCCGATAAGGGTGGAAAATGTACAATCAGGGACTGGTCATCACCCTAGTCCCTGAGGAGGAGCTCCACTGCCCAGCCACAGAGACGTACCACGAACAGGCACCTGCACCTGTTCGATCCTCCCGAGCCTACAATCCAGACATGGAGGCATCATACGAGTCGGCATGCATCCCCGCCGAGCTCCATAAATCTCGTCGCTCATGCAGGAAGACACTTACTCGATAGGCACCTCTCATTTCCCAGGGTCGTGAAGCCCACCAACCTGACGTGGTGGTGACCCGACACCTACTGGACCAGCTCTTAGCAGTTTCTTCCAACACCCGCCATCCTGATATGGTGCCGATCAACAGAGCCCGCCACCCAGATGTGGCGGAAAATCATAGGCGGGCTCGTTTCCCCACTATCAAAGGCCACCGACTCGATACGGTGGTAAACCAATATGTACAGGGCCAGCTCCTTGAGTATTCAAGTAAAGTCCACCACCCCGTTTTAGTGGCAAACGGAGAGATAAACCGGCCTATCCTGGTACATGGGCAGATTCGTTCACCTGCCCTGACATAGGGGAATTTTCAGTACCCACTGGCCACTGGAGGACTGGAGCTGGATATTCCTACTCCGATACTGGAATGGTCGGTCATACCCGTTCCATCAAAAGATGTCTCTCTACATATCCTAGCAATGATGGAGGAGTAGGAATCGATCCCAAATCATATCCTACAGACTTTCCAGAATGTAATTGTATCAGTGGAAACAACAAGGACTCGGGCCCGTTTTCCCATCTCCCCAATTGAGGTGACTCATCTAAGAGACGACATAGCCACCTCGGAGCAGATATACATCCCTTCTTCTTCCCAGGAGGGTCTCTGGATATATTCTGCGATGCAAGGGAATCCATATCAAGCAGATTCACTCGTTCCAACTGGGGGACACCCGTCCATCACGGTGGACGCTCCAGAGAAGGTATATATCCCTGCTAAAAGTCAAGATGTTCGTCGGCGTATCCCGACGACATCACGGGACCCAATTAGATAGGGACACAAAGGTAAAGGCTGTTATCAACAGCAGACGGTCACCGCTGCCCCCAAGAGAGTGCCCCGAACGCGCCAAAGGCTGCCGGAAAATAAAGAGTGGGTTCACAACTCTGCTCTGCAAGAAGATGGGGTTCCCAACGCCGCTAAGCACACATCGCAAGCTCAGAACCCTGCCAACCCATTACCATATTATGGGAGTGGCAGTAGCAGTTGCGAAGGTCCTCCCCACAATGTCGCTACCAGCAGCTCTGAAGGTCCTCCCCAGAGCACACGTGGGGGATTCCCCCGCGGGCATATAACGATCGATCACGAGATCTCCTCTTTTGATGCGGGTCATGTAAACCCTCCACGTGGCCAGAAGATCGAGCGACAAGAAGGTCCTCCACTTGCTGTGGTCCACCCTGAAGGTCCTCCCCGGGGTATACACTGTAATCACTCTACATGCAGTGGGACCACAGATTGTGATAGTTGTCCTCGCTATCAGAGTCACAACTATGGAGGCCCTCCCCATAGTGATGTCTCATCATGACAAGAAGGCCCTCCCCTTGTCATGGCCTACCCTGAAGTTCCTCCCCAGGGGTTACGTTGCAACAACACTCCGCGCAGCCGGGCATCAGATCACGATGGTAGTCCTCGCCACCCTCATAACAGAGGTCCTCCCCGTAGAGATGACAAGCAATGAGAAGGCCCTCCCATTTTTGAGGTACATTCTGGAGGCCCTCCCCAGGGTGTATCCCACATATATTCTCCCTGCGGAAATAGTAATGGTAGTCGTTTCCATTATCGCAACTATGATGGTAGTCCTCGCCACCACGGCCGCCATTGCGAAGGCCCTCCTCGCATTGGCCCCAAGTGTCAAGAAGGTCCTCCCCTTGTCGCAGTGTGTCCTAAAGGTCCTCCCCAAGATTCACATCAAATGTCAATCCATGATGGTCATCCTCACCATGATGGCAGTTGTTGCGAAGGTCCTCCCCGTAATGATGCTATGCAGCCAGAAGGTCCTCCCCTTGCTGCAACACGCCTTGGAGGTCCTCCCCAGGGTGTGCACTGAAAAAGTCCTCTATGCAGTGAAGCATCAAGCAGTAATGGTAGTCCTCTCCATTACGGTCTCCATTGTGAAGGTCCTCCCCGCAATGACATAT
Organism: Viscum album; assembly: GCA_963277665.1. Lineage (NCBI taxonomy): Eukaryota > Viridiplantae > Streptophyta > Magnoliopsida > Santalales > Viscaceae > Viscum > Viscum album. The sequence continues at coordinate 396,186,531 of OY728167.1, read as the reverse complement.
CATATCGACAGGAAGGTCCTCCTCCTGCCGAATCAAGCACCGAAAAGACCTCGCATGCTGAGGCACTAAGAAGGACAAGATCAAGCATGTCAGATTCCCAGTTAGCTGTCGACGACATCCTTTTGCAATCAGGAGATGGTCCAGGTCCACGTTCATCCTCTAAACCACCTCAGAATCGCCCACATAATGATTCAACAACTACCGATCCCACCGCCTCTGACCACACTGTCAGTGAGTGCCTCAGTTGGGCTGACCAGGTAGAGGAATCGCTAGCCGAGGAGTATGCCGATACGCTGCACCTGAGGAGACAACTGGTCAAGGATGATATACCAGTTATTTTTTGGCCCATGACCACCTCTCAGTTTTACATACCCAGAGAGTTGTCGGAAGAATGTGTGTACAAAATCCTCCATAATATATGGACGACCCTCCACTAGATGAAATCAAGATTCCTTCCCTATTAAGGGTATGTAGACCATGTCAAGACAATAGGAGAACTCCTGCATCACATCGACCTGGAGGCCCTTCCTACAGTGCAGCGATAGCGCCTCGAGAGACGTAAAGGAAACATGGAGATATCCTGCCTCCATGCGCTGCACCAGCTGTGCCGCCTCATCGGTGACGCTCCAACAGGAGTACATATCAGGGGATGGGGGGGGAACAGGGAGCTCTGCATTTCACTCCACTCCCCACCCAAAAGAACCCATTCGGCATGGTGTCTTGCAACATCATCACGTCCAGACGGCAATCGAGTGGTTCCCCTGTTCAGGAAAGGCAACACACCCAATGGAGTCAGGCCTTGAGTAAGTCCCAGAAGCATCTGGCCCGGCGGGAACTAGCCATTAAATAACTCTTGAATCTGGCCACCGAGAGAATACGACATGCCTCTCACCTAAGAGAGGCCAATCAATGATCTTTTCCTGCCTCCCCAGAAGGGACTGATCTACAGGTGAATTCGGCATCAAATCCAGTTCACCCCCGAATGGGGGCACGTGAGATCAGGAAAGTCGCGATAGCAGCAGCCACTACTGTCATCCAAGGTCAAACTCATCCTGAAGGGCTGGGGGAATTTTTAACAACAAAGTCCACCCGTAAGACAAATAATAACGGGAGGAGACTCGATGTCCAAGGAATAGAGCCAACCCCAACCCTCAGGGCTGGGGGCATTATTACCCCCTCAACAACAACCTCCCCCACGAGAGTTGGTATTCTCTCATCAAGGGAGAACAGTCAGAAGAGGAGGTTCTCATCATATCCCGTCATTTGAATCATCATCCCCTATGAGAGGAAGGCGCACCGTAAGGTCGCATCAAAAAAATCTTCGCGTCACCCTTAATCAAGAAGTCCGAAGGCAATCCCAGGTCATGAAAGGGAAGGCCAGCAGAAGACGTAGGAGATCCTCTTCCTATTTGGAAGATGACGTCCCCTCCACCCCGCAATATGCATTCATCAACACCAGAGAGGCTAACCCCATGGGTGACACTAGGGAAAATTCAAATCCGGACGGATCAGGAGATGACAGTTTTGGTAAGGGTATGACTCACAACGAACCCCCAGGTGTGCACACCCGGAATCAGAGGGCCACCCTAAATATGGTCATCCTTCCAACCAACCCTCCTCTGCCTACCCAGTGAGCTTCCAATAAGGATAAGAATAAAGGACTGGTTACCCTTTACCCACCTCCTTCTCTTGAAAAAAATGAGCCACTCACGCTCGAAGTGAGATTCGCTCGACGGGAAGAGGAGATGAAAGAATTGAGGATGCTTAAAGCCGAGCTACTAAAGAGGAACCACCTTATTGAAAGTGCGTCCCAGGAGGAGCCATGTCATGCACTCCCAAAAAGTGCACCTCAAAGGCTAAGTCTTGCGCCATCAAACGAAGCACGGTCAGGGCTCCTGCCCAATGAGGCGCCTAATCTGTCCAACTACCTGAATGTGGATGATAAATACCAAGATTTCACTCCACTTAGGCGGAAACTAGAGCATGTGTGCCCGAACCCTATGAGGGTTCCCTAAATGGAATATGCACCCTTGGTGCCGGCCAATCTAGATCCTCAGGCAATGCCTCGGGATATGCCTGCCCAGGACCGGGCCCAACAGGATGTAAACCAGGGTCTCACCAACACCATCGAGGCACTAACAGCTCGATTGGAAGCGATGGAAGGACGACAAACTCCGATACATCCAGATCGGAAACCCTACCAAGATTGGGTGACAAACACACCACCTCCACCCATTTTTGGGAGCCCTGTATTCCCTATCTTCAACGGGTTAGGCGATCTGGAGCAGCATTTGATGCACTACGCATCCTATTGTGATCCTATGATGGGAACTCCGGAACAACAAGAAGTAGTGAAACTCGGGTGCTTCGTACGGACCTTGCAAGGATCTGCCTTCGTCTGGTACACGAGTCTGCTAGCCCGGTCAATAAAGAGTTGGGAGGAATTTTGGAAGCAGTTCCTGTTCCACTTCAGCTCGACATTTCCCAAAACAACAGTCAGCGTCCTCATGAACTGCAAGAAGAGGGAGAACGAGAGGGTCTCAAATTTCATCACCAAATGGAAAGGTCTGACCTATTCTCTGAACAGGTCAATGCCTCAAGATGAGATTCTATCCATATGCATCGATAATCTTATAGATGAGCTGTGAACACCGCTCATACCAGTGGAGTGCACCACTGGATTCCGCCATCTCTTGGCCATTGCCCCGAGAATTGAGGACTCCCTGTAGTGGACTAATTCGAAATCCCGAATAGCCGCGTAGGCTCCTGCAAAAAGAGACCTTAGAGATAAATCATCTACTGTCACACTCAAGCCGACCCCTGTGCCCGCTCCACCACTCAGGACTCCACCAAATTGTCAAGGGCCCCCTGCATATCAGCAGCCGCCTCCACCTAAAAGGGACGATCAACGAGGACTGAAGCGGAACCAGTTTGAGGAATGAAGATACAAAGTATACTCATTCTGAGACGATCAAGTCTATGGATACTTCATTTCCGCCATGAACTGCAACTTTCTCCACCTCCCAGATCCAAGGAAACCTGAAGAAGTTGGCCATGAGGACAGGCCTGATTATTGCCCCTACCATAGAATGTTGGGGAACAATATTCGATAATTCTTCATTTTCAAAGAACTCCTGGAGAGGATGGTAGACTCCGGACAGTTCGATCTGGGACCACCCCCATCACATGTGGCATGTATCTCTACCACCGACTCCGAAAAAGAGGTGTCATGGCAGAAAGTCACCAGAAAGTTGGGGCAGAAATTTGACAACTGGATGACTCATAAGACTATCAACCGAGCCCAGAGCATACTCTAAGATCAGATAGGGCAGCCAGTGTTGCCGCCAACAGCCCCTGACGCTGCATGACCGACAGCATCGGCCACATGATCCTCTACGAGCTGGTCATCCGAGCGGAATAGATGGAAGAAAAAATCACAAGAGGAGCAGTCTGCAATGGGGCCAAAGTTAGTCCCGACCATGGTAGATTATATTCCCTCGAATTTGGTGTCACGGGCACCGAGCCACCAAACAACACCATCAAAGACAACCGATCAGGATGACCTGTCAGAGGATGAAGAGCCAATATTTGGTTCTATTAATTCCATCCATCTTATGTAATCATTCCATGATGAAGGGTATGGTTACGAACCCGAGTTCCCTGCACGAGGAGTCGGGCGGAGAAATCGCAGAGGTAGGGGATACCAGGGGAGGCACAGTCGCAGCCAAAACCAACCCTACCGTTGGATCCTGACCCAAACCATTAATATTGAAGAAACCCATGGGAGATCCCTTCAACAGAATCAGCTGGAGAAAGAATGCCCCTACACCTCCAAAAGAATCCACTCTGGCCCTGTTGTTCTGCGATACCCACTAGAGGAGGAACAAGTGTCTGGCCGCCTAGTGCGCACAAATAGACCGTCAGGGCCAAGTCCTCAAAACGCGGGAACACCATCGACATCCATCCCCGTAGATGGTCCCTCCTCGTAAAATGCTCCAGCTCCCAAAGCACCCGCTAAGACTCTCTCGCCAGCAGAGAAGCGTCAACCGCTGGAGCAAAAATATGACATCCTTAAGAATCTGGCATCAGTACCAGCCAAGTTGTCAATCCTAGATGCCCTGAGTTTGTCAGCTGACCTTAGGGAGGTGCTTATCGAAGCTTTGATCAGCCCCTAGAAGTTTCAAGCCGAGGTAGCTACTGCCGAAATATACAGGATGGAGACTAGCCCGGTGGAATGCAACGTGGTGATTTCCTTCACCGATCATGACAAAGATACCATCATGCAAGGACACATCAGACCACTATATGTGTCCGGCAAGCTTGATATCTAGAAAGTCTTTATAGACAATGGCTCTAGAGTTAACCTCCTTCCCCTACGAACACTCCACAAGTTGGGCTATAGTGAGGATGATCTAATTCCCTCAGCCACAACTCTGTTGGGATATGACCGGAATGAAAATAAGCCAATGGGATAGATTAATCTGAGGACCCATTTTGGTGACCTGGTAGCCTACACGGAATTCCTGGTGGTCCGGCAGAGCACGACATTCAATGCCTTGCTGTGAAGGTCGTGGCTCCATAAGCACATGGCCATTCCTTCATCCTACCACCAGTGTATCAAGTACTGTGTTAATGGAAAAAGTGGAACATTGCATGCCGACAAGGCCCCTTTCGAGCTCTCCGAGTCACATTACATCGACACTGGGTTATATGATCAAATGAAAAATAAGCCTTTGTTCGATGGCGTCGACTGGATCCCCGCTCCAAATGACTTGGAAATGGTTCCTAGGGACCCCCTTAGGCAGCTTGTCAGAGACTATGTCATGACCATCAACCATATTAAGAGTAGGAGTTCAAGTCCAGACACGCACTCAGATGTCCTCAAGACTTCATCCATAACAACCGAGTGTGGCAATGTGGGAACATCCACTGACCCTCAATCTGGGGACACAAAATTGAGTAAGGATGCCCATGACACCTTGTCTCTGGACTCACAAGAGCTCGTGTTAGGAGCTATCTCCTCGTCGGACCAAGAAGATGAGGATTTGTGAGAAGAAGAGGGGGAGGATCTCATGGATGCACCTCCTGCATTTGAGGAAGGTATCTCCACCACTTTGGATGAACTCAGGGAAATAAACCTGGGTACCGGGGAAGACCCGAGGCCCACCCTCATTAGTGTGGCCATGTCTTCTTTGGAACACGAGGTATATACCTCTTTCTTGAGGCAACATCGGGATTTCTTTGCCTTTAATTACACAGAAATTCCAGGACTCGATCCTGAAGTGGTGACGCATCACCTGGGTCTTCTAGAGGACAACCTGGGCTATAAAAATGCCGCCAGAGGGACACACCCCTCACATGCAACCAAGATAGAGGGTGATGTCGATAAGATCATTAAAGAAGGCATCATAAGGGAGGTCTGATACCCCATCTGGTTGGCCAATATCGTCCCCGTCAAGAAAAGGAATGGGAAAATCCATGTATGCATCTATTTTAGAGATCTCAATCAGCATTGTCTGAAAGATGACTTCCCGGTCCCAATCACTGATTTGTTAATCGATTAAACAGCCGGGTATGAGGCTCTGTCCTTCATGGATGTCTATTCTGACTATAACCAAATCAGGATGGCCTGAGAAGATGAAGAGGCAACTGCCTTCAGGGCCCCTCAAGGGGTATTTTGTTATAGGGTCATGCCCTTTGGTCTCAAGAATGCTGGCGCCACCTATCAGCGTGCCATTCATCGGATCTTTAACCCTTTCCTAGGGAAATTCATTGAATGTTACATAGATGACATGGTGGTCAAGTCCAGACGACCCTTGGATCACCTGTCAGACCTTGAGACCATCTTCAACAAACTCCGACAGTATAGCATGAAGATGAACCCCTTGGAATGCGCCTTTAGGGTTACCTCAGGGAAATTTATTGGCTTCTCCATACGCCATCGTGGAATCTAAGTCGACCATGAGAAGACAAAGGCTATACTTGGATTACCAACTCTCCGAAATCTCACTAAGATGAGGGGATTCCAAGGAAACTTGGCCTATATTAGGTGGTTCATAGCCAACCTGGAAGGCAAATGTTTTCCCTTCACCAGGTTAATGAAGAAGGGGGTCACGTACCAATGGACGGATGACTTACAAGAGGCATTCAACAAATTAAAGAAGTACATTTTAATCCCACCGGTGCTCATGCCTCCGGTTGAAGGAAGAACTCTCATTCTATACGTGACAGCCCTAGAACAGTCACTAGGAACCTTCCTCGCACAAAAGAACGACGCCGACAGCGAAAACAATCTTTATTACCTCAGTCGAACCATGATTGATGCTGAGACTCGATACTCAAATATCAAGAAGAGCTATTTGGCCTTGATATTCACAGTTCAAAAGTTGTGACATTATCTGTAGCATCATTAAGTCCATTTGATCTCGCAGAGTAACCCGCTCAAGTACACCCTCAGTCGCCCGATATTAACTGGACGCTTATCCTGGTGGGCGGTCATCCTGCAACTGTTCAACATCCGGTTCGTGCCCCAGAAAGCCATCAAGGGACATGCATTAGCAGAATTTCTGGCAGAGCACCCTTCGATAGGGACCACTGCACCGGACGCTGAGATACCTGATGAAGGCATCTTCTCAATTCAAGAGGAGTTCCCAGCATGGGAAATGTACTTTGACGGCGCATCCCGAAGCCTAACTGGGAAGAGGATAGAGGATCCCAGATTCAAAAAAGTGGGTTTGAGGATAATACTCGTGTCCCCAGAAAAGGTAGTATTTCCATATTTTTACTACTTTTAGAGGGATGTACAAACAATGAAGCAGAATATCAAGCTCTCATTGCAGGTCTGGAGCTCGCACTCCAGGAAAAAGTACAGTGCCTTAAGGTAAAAGGTGACTCGGAGCTGGTCATCAAGTAATTCAATGGTGACTGTACTATTAAAAAGGAGGAGCTAACCCCCCCATGTTTGACCATGTCCGAGGGTTAATGGCTGAGTTCTCCACAGAACCAACATTGACCTATATTCCCCGGTCTCAGAATGCTCATGCTGATGCATTAGCCAACGCGGCCACGACCCTAACTGACCCAAATCAGGATGAAACGGTTATCAGTATTGCTCACCATCGAATGGTATTGTCATTTGTTCATGACAAGATGGAAGAAATCCATGAACTCAGTCCTGCCCCCGAGCCATACGCTCCTGCCACCAGCTGTATGACCCCCATAGAAAAGTACCTTCAATGGGGAGAGCTTCCATCAGACAGGGCTGAACGAGAGAAAATGCGGAGAAGGGCAATAAATTTTGTCCTATATGGTGGTGCGGGTCTGCAAGAGGTCCTCTAAAAATGAGGTCTCGACAGAGTTCTCCTCAGATGCATTGATGGAGAATAAATCGTTGCCGTAATGAATGAAGTACCTACCAGAGCATGTGGAGCACATAAACCAGGGACCAAGCTTTCCCATCAGGTTCGAAGGCTTGAGTACTACTAGCACACAGTGGCATGAGACTGCGAGCGTTTTACCGAAAAATACCACGCATGCCAGATTCATGCCAACTTCATACACCAACCCCCGGAGTTACTTCATCAAGCCAAGTACTCCTGGCTATTTGTTGTCTGGGGAATGGACGTCGTGGGACCATATCCTCCCACCACATCCAAACAGCAGAAGTATATCCTCACGGCAACTGACTTCTTTTCCGAATGGGTAGAAGCCATACCCCTCAAGGAAGTCGGGGCAAGAAATATTTTCAGCTTTGTGAAGACCAATATCATCACTAGATTTGGTGTCCCTCATACCATACTGATGGTAAACGACACCAATTTCTACTCTGCTAAATTGGAAAATCTATACCACGAGTATGGTATCAAGGCTAACCACTCATCCCGCTACCATGCAGCAGCCAACGGATAGATAGAAGCTTTCAACAAGACCATGTCCAACATTCTCCATAAAGTGGTGGAAAAAGACAAGAATTCTTGGCCAGATAAACACCTTCATGCATTGTGGGCTTATCGAACCACAATCCGCACCGCTACTCGGGCTACTCCGTACTCAATAGTATACGGAATAGAAGCGGTCCTTCCCATTGAACTCCAACTTCCCTCACTCCGTGTTGCCATCTGTGATCAATTACCCAACAATAAGCAATCAGAAAAGCAGCTAGGTGAATTGGAACAACTAGACAAGAAGTGGCTGCACACTCTGCACAATCTGAAAGTGTACCAGAACCGGATCGCACGAGCCATCAATAAAAAGGTCCGTCTTCAGTCTTTCTTGGAGGGAGAATTAGTGTTGGTCCTTCGGACCCCAACCCGGCAAGAAGCCTCCAAATCTAGAGCCCAAGTGGGAGGGAATGTATGTTGTACACAAGGTCTACTCCAATAGAGCATATGCCCTGATCTCCATGGATGGGAATTCACCATGGCTCCTACCAATGCGAGATTCATGAAGAATTATTTCTCATAGAGACCAAGAGTATCTCATCCTTACCGCATGATGATAAACTGCACGAACAAAAAAAAGAGGTGTAATCTTCGTCCAAGCTGCATGACATTAAACTGCCAAGCGCCCAACGGTACAAAATCTATCACCCTAAACTAAGATCATTTCATCCTCACCGCATGACGTTAAACTGCATAGATTTCAGAGAACTACGTGCGGCTTGATTCCTGCCCTCACAGGATATGTAGCGATGCCGGGATCCCCTATCCTGGCCTAGGAACTCCCAAATGAAAATAAGGATTTAAAAATTCCCTTTCCCCCGTGTACGGGCCAGTCCTGCACAGGGTGTATAGTACGTCCTCACTACATGACGTTAAACTGCATGGATTTCAGAAAACTACGTGCAGCTTGATTCCTGCCCCCACAGGATACGTAGCGACGCCGGGATCCCCTATCCTGGCCCAATGACTCCCAAATGAAAATAATTATTTAAAAATTCCCTTTCCCCCATGTATGGGCCAGACCTGCACGGGGTGTATAGTACGTCCTCACCGCATGACGTTAAACTGCACGGATTTTAGAGAACTACGTGCAACTCGATTCCAGTCCTCACAGGATACGTAGCGACACCGGGATCCCCTATTCTAGCCCAGCCACTCCCAAATAAAAATAATGATTTAAAAATTCCCTTTTCCCCGTGTACGGTCTATACCTGCATGAGGTGTATAGTTCATCCTCACCGCATGACGTTAAAATGTACGGATTTTAGAGAACTATGTATAGCTTGATTCCTGCCCTTGCAGGATACGTAGCGACACCGGGATTCCCTATCCTGGCCCAGCCACTTCTAAAAAAAATTCCCTCTCCCCCTGTGTATGGAATAGACCTGCACGGGGTGTATCACTTTTGCAGAGAACTACATATGGCTTGATTCCTGCCCTCGCAGGATACTTAGTGACGCCAGGGTTCCCCGTCCAGGCCCAGCCACCTCCAAATGAAATAAAATGGAAGATAGACAGTGTCCCCTTCCCCAGTGTATGGACCAGACCTGCATGGGGTGTACTTCTTCCAAATAACTACACGCGTCTTGATTCCTACCCCCGCAGGATACGTAGTGACGCCAGGGTTCCCCGTCCTGGTCCAACCCCCTGAATAAAAGATAAAAATACCCCTTTCCCCCCATGTATGAACCAGATCGGCACGGGGTGTACTTCTCATCCTTACCACATGACATAAAACTGCACAGATAGCAAGATATAAAAATGCTCCCTTTTTCCCCGTGCATGGGCTAGGCCTGCACGGGGTGAAATTTTTCATCCTCGCCGCACGACATTAAACTGCCCGGACAATAATGTTAAAAATGCCCCCATCCACTGTGTACGGATCAGACATACACGAGGTGTATAACTCACCCTCACCACATGACGTTAAACTGCACGGACTTCGTCCTCACCGCATGATGTTAAACTGCATGGACTTCGTCCTCACCGCATGACGTTAAACTGCACGAACTTCTTCCTCACCGCATGATGTTAAACTGCACAGACTTCGTCATGACCCACCCAAGACACATGGAGATACGAGATGGAGATACTCCGTGCACAATTGGATGAATCCTCCCCATACATCAGACTCCATGACTCGGACAATTGTGGATCTTCATAATCACTCATGGCCATCATAAGTGGAAAGTCATCGACCAGTGGACTCCTTTGCATGACTATGCATACCATCCCCTCAGTAGCTTTGCATATTGATAGCCCCTAGCCCATCTACCAAAGGAAATATTTCCTTGGGCGGTACTCTTCCTAGCTCCGTACGCCTACCGGCCTTATATCCCCCGTATCACATCTACCTATCCAAAAAATTAATGGAGTAGTGGTTTACAAGTTCATTCCCCTTTTCACATACTAGTGCTTCCAAGGTATCCCTATATGGCTAGCCTATGTGTCCACCGGTGGTTCACATAGAGACATGCATCAACGGACATTAAGCCAGGGCTAGGCTACTTTGGCTCAACGGAAAATTGCAGTGGAGATGTTTCTTGTATGCTCAGACACCATTATCCCCATACACCGAACTCTGCACTGTGAGCAATTGCAGATTCTCATAATCATTCATGGCCATCGGAAGTGGAAAGTTATCGACCCGGGGAAACCTTTGTATGACTATGCATACCATGCCTTCAGTGGCTCTACATAATGATAGCCCCTGGCTCATCCATCAAAGGAAAGACTTCCTCAGGCGACACTCTTCCTAGCTTCGTACGCTTACTGGCCTCAGAGCCCCCATGTCGCACCTCCTGATCTGGGAAAGCTCAAAGTTGCAGTTTACTACCTTCATCCCCCACCTAGTTCCAAGTATATCAGAGCATGTTGACCCAGTTATCCATCGAGTGACTGTAGTAATATTCACCCAATGTTCTGAGCTCTATGACCACTAAACTAGGAGTAATTCGTCCTTCTCGCATGACATTAAACTGCATGGAGTAAAGGTAAAACCCCGCGTGAAAAATAAATCAATTTAGGGAGATCTCTAATCTTCAACAGCAACTAGGGCTGAGTATGCTTGACATGTTCAGACATTTCCTTCCCCGATGACAGACTTCGTGGACCGGATAATTGCGGATCTTCATAACCATTCATGGCCATCAGAAGTGGAAAGACATCGACCCAGAGACACCTTTGAATGAATATTCATACCATGCCCTTAGCAGCTCTGCATATTGATAGCCCCTGGCCCATCTACCAAAGGCAAGATTTCCCCAGGCGATACTCTTCCTAGCTCCGTATGCTTACCAGCCTCAGAGCCTCTGTGACATCCCTCCTGATCCAAGAAGCCCCAAAACCATGATTTACACCATCAAACCCCCTTCACGTCTTATACATGCCAATATACTTGGGCCCAGTTACATTCTAATCACGTGCGGCCTTTTTAACTACGTCTTCACCGCACGATGTTAAACTGCACGGTCAATCGGCCTTTCTGCACGACGTTAAACGGCACAGCATTGGAAAAAGAAAAAAAATGCCCCTCGTCCTCGCTGCATGAAATTAAACTACACAAAATCACTTAATAATACTCTACATCTTTGCCGAATAATTCTAAACCGCACGGTCAAACCCATCACGGGTTCAGTAAGGAACGAAGGATTTTCTCTGTCCTTCGGTGCACAGGTCAGACTAGCACAAGCCACCGTCTCACACCCATGTGAGAAGGGATTACTTCACCCATTCTTGGGATGTTCAGTCTATATTTTTCCACTGTATCAAGGAACCCTCTCATCATAAACCATACTCTGTACTCAAAAAAAGCCGAACTCTCATAAGCCACCCCTGGTGGTCCAAAATCTCAACTTCCCTGAAGTTTCTTGGCTATCGGGGGAATACAATTATTGAACTAAGGACACCTTTGCATGACTATGCATACTATGCCCTCAGTGGCTCTGCATATTGATCACCCCTGGCCCATCTACCAAAGGAAATATTTCCTTAGGCAATGATTCTTTCTATACGCTTCTTGTCCTCTGAGCCCCCATGTCTATCCCGGGATTCAGAAACCCTCTGAGCTACAGTTTACCAACCTCTTTCACAATCCTACCTGAATACGGAGGAATGGATTTGAAAATATTACTGATAACCAGGAGAAGTCATTCCATTTTAAATGATGTCCCAACTTCATGACTTTAAACTGCACCAAGCCTCAACCACCCCTTACGCTAACTAAGTGCATAGGGAATTGGACTTCTGACCACGCTCCTAATTAGTACGGATGTTCCGAAGACCCTATAAGATGTCACATTCCCCTTCTGAGCCGCCCTTGGTCGTTTTCATAATTTTCCAATCCACCCATGGTGGTTTCCATAAGATGAACTTTTATGAAGTCCTATGGACATCAGAAATGGAGAGTCATTGACTTAAGGAAACCTTTTCATGACTATGCATACCATTCCCTCAGCGGCTCTGTATATTGATCACCCCTGGCCTGTCTACCAAAAGCAAGTTTTACTTAGGCAATGTTCTTCCTACCTCTGTACGCCGACGCGGCTCCCATGCCTTGAGGCATTCCCTGCATGTCATTTAAATTTAAACATGTCCCCCCACGTGTATCTGAAGAGTATTGAGACATATTTTAATCAACTGAACCCCATTGGGGCCCTTTCCCCACCGTGTTTGGTCAAAGTTGTTTGACCGAAAACATCAGTAATGATAGTCTTGTCAGCGGGACTTCGAACCGCTCAAAAAAAAGAGAGGCTTAACTATTGTTAGGCAAAAAACCTGAAAAGGGAGACCTAAGAAAAAGCTGGGCTATACCCGCTAGTTCCACACTAAATGGGTCCTGGAAAAATCAGGGAATTAAAGAGAAAAGACAAATAGTTTTTGGGGCTTTTCAACAAAACCCCAAAAATAGGCAAACTATGCTCGCTAGATCCCATGGTCCAGGCAAAAGTTAGAGCTTGTTTTATTTTTATCAATGGTCCTGGACTCGGATTATTCTATGTTTAGGGAATTAGCATATGCGGCGATCGTTCCAAATAATTTCTATCACAGGAGGAGGCGACAAGAGCATTGAGGAGAAATATTTCTTTGTTCCATAACAAAGTTGGTAGGAAGGGCATCCGCAATCCAGATCCTCCTATAGCGTGAAAGGTAATTATATGAGTTTTTCGGCAGATTTACAAAGCTGTATCAGGTGCTGGTGAGAATCCTCGATTGTCTAAGAGAGATTATGCAATAAGTCTGTTTCAGCTTTTGCACCAGCCCACAACTCTTCTACCTCATGGGCCGCCTTTTTGATCACCCTCAATTCCTCCTCCATCCACTGCCCCCCTTCTTCAATCATGGCGGTAACATTGGCCTCTTCCTGCTGCAGCCTCTGTATCTCATTCCTCAGCACCTCCAGGTGAGAACGCTGCTCAATAAATTCTCCCTAAAGCCTCGCAATGACCCCGATGTGGTCATGAGACTTTGTTAGGCAAAGCTGTCAGGTTGCGGAAAGGTAGGCTTCGTATTGGGCAGCGAAAAGGCGAGATTCGAAATCACCCAGCCTCTCCCAGTCAGCGACTATCTGCTTGACTATGTCATAAACACCATGATAGTCAAATCCATCAAATCCCAGCAACATAAAAAAATTGTGTAGCCTTAGTAATTTGGTTGGCATCTCAAACAAGGGCATTTGAGAGGTCAGTCTCTAGATTTTCTCCCAAGCCCTTTGACGAGTAGGCCGAATAATGCAAAGGACTTGTTGATCAGGCTCAGAATCACTCCCGGATGAGGACACATACTTGGGGATGAACATCACCAAGGAAAGACCCGATGCGGCTTCGCCCAGAAATTCTGGCACCGTGGAATCATCACCAAAAGTAGTTGTGGTCACAAGCACTGTGGGGTCTGATGACACAATTGTCAGCCTCAAAGGTTGTGGTCATGAAGCCAGAGAGTCAATAAGACAGATAAGTTCCCCTAATTAGAAAAGGGGAGAAAAAGGAGTCAGTGGCAAGAGACCGGGAAACTTACTCCTAATCGTCAAGGCGTCAACATCCTCAAGCTCTGCACTACCGTGACATCCACTCGAAGAAGATGCCACATCTTCGAGAGGCAAGGGAGTTCAGGGAGACCCCAGAGGGGTCTAGGACCTAAGTCCATGCCTGCGGCGAGTAACTTCCAAAGCCATCCCCAAGCGGTCGTCCCATTTCCCTCCACAATTGAAAGGGCTGTTTGATCAGCAGGAGTCCTGAATACCAGCAGTTCCTCTTTTGATGTATCTATGACTAATGAAGGCGGGAGTAAAGCATCCATATCGCTGGACCCTCCAGCAGGGCCCTCCATCTTGTCGCGCCCTTGCGTGGCTACAAGAGATTCCACATATGACAAGAAGGCAGAAGGTATGACCACTTGGGTAGCCGCAGCCAGATCCCCGAGTGGCCCAGCACCATACTCCAAAATATCTAATGACTGACAAAGTCATAATAAGAAAGTTGGAAATCAAACAAACAGGATGTCATGATTACCCGATGTCCCCTGTCAGAGCTGTTCCGATAAATGGAACGCCTGTTTCCGTCTTTGGATCTGCCCAGGGGACAGTTCGCCCAGAATTCTAGGAGGAGATGAAGGAGGGAAGACCCTAGCCGGGTTCGCAATGGTCACCTCCATAAGCTTATCCGTTCTAGGAGATCCCTCCTCGGTGATCCCCATGGCCGGGAACGCGTGTTCACCTGTTGCAGTCCCATGGGGAGTATACTCTAGGGAGGGAATTGCCCCCTGAGATTCTTTAGAACCCTGTACAAATGGGAGAAACTTTAGAACCCCCATAATAAAGGAGGAAGAAAGTCAGAATGGGTGAGCAGAGCAACCTCTTCTTTAGGATCAGAAAATTTGGGATGTCTAATCAACATGGACACCCGAGCGGTCCCATAGAGCTGGTTTTGGAGTGAGTACACATATGCATCCATCTCCTTCAATGATGCAACTATGTCACCCATGTCCTCTTCCAACTGAAGGTGTGTCAGAGCAAAGATAACCCCAATACCTGGGAGCTTGAGAGGTCTCATTTAGAGGGATGCCCAAACCTCTTCATCTGAGCCCCTAGAACTCAGGTCATCCCAAATCCTCTATGCTTCTGAGAATGCAGCCGTAATAGGAATGGCTAGCCTGGAAGGATCAAATTGAGAGGGTCAGACAGTGGCAGGGGCTGGTAGGGGCGCTAATGGCCATATTTCTGTTCTGGATCTCACCACCTCCCTAGAACTCTCTAGGGCTACCTGTGGGTGGGACCTCACAAGAAGGGAGGGGAGTTCCCTTGCTTCAGCCATGATGGGGAGATCATTGAAATCATCGCTCCCTAAATAGTGGTCACTTCCTTCCCCCTCCTCATCGGACACTGGGTGCAACGTGGCCTGGACTCAGTGGGTTAATACAGCGTAACCTTGGTGCGCATAAATATAGGCTTAGAGCTCCTAGAGATACCGATTGACCCACTCTGGGTCCACATCATAAAGGATGTAAACGGGGGTGGATATGTAGCCCATCCCGTCAAAAGCCACTTCTGATTCCTGAAGATACTACTACAGAGAATGGGGGTACTTGCTGCGGAAGGTTGACTGACCTTTAAATTCGTTCCATTGGCCCCAGGCCATCGGGAATGCAGAATCTGTAGTAATAACCACCCCCTTCGAAAGGCCTCAAGGGAATGAGAGGATACACCTCTATCTATTAAGAGTTTCCCCAGAAGCACGGGACTAGCAGGGCGGCGAAGGACATTGCCTGACCTAGTAGAAGCACCATCCCCCTTTCACTTCCTCTTTCCCTTTGATGGCTTGGGACTTGAGATGGTAGGCACCAATGACCCTAGCTGGACTTTTGGGTATGATAGTACCCAGGAGTCAGTATAATTCTTGGATAAGAAGGGAGTGGAATCTCCAAGCGTGGGGGTCATAACCATGAAGTCGGTATCCTCCCATATAAACATTAACCACAGTTGTCTGGCCACCATTAAATGACGATCCTCACAGGCACCATTAAGTGTGGGAGGACATTGTGCCTGGATGGCTCCCAAATCGCCAAGGCACGTACCCCTCGTAGATTAGTTCCCCACCAATACGAGCTACCAGTAATACCCTCTCAGAGGGAAAAGATGTAGCCATGATTTCTAAACTCTGCTATTATGGTGTTTGTGATTGCACCAGTTGGGGAAGAGAACGGATGGAAATTGAAAGAGCATAACACGAGATTCTTCTTAATAACAGAAGTCTGTTCTGAACTGTATATTGATTATCCTTCTCTTGGGTCGCCCAATCTTCGGGCATAACCCCACTGGTCAGTTGCACGTATGGCTGAATTATGGTGCCCGGAATCTGAAGAGGGTTGATGAAGGTGTAGCAGTTCTTTATATGAACACTTAGCCATCCCCCAGACGAATCTGAAAAGGACCGACCACTCGGTTTGGCCAGCTCCCATTAGTAATATTACCGAGATGCCGGTAAATCCTGGACAGCACTGGGATGGCTAGGTTGATGACGTTGCCCGGTAGCCAATAGTGCCGCCATGACAAAGGTAGATACCCATATGCCGCTAGACTCACGTACAGGCAATAGCCAGCCACTCAAAAACATGGACAGAATTGCCGCCAGGTGAAGCAGCCAACGACATCTAGGACAAGCACCCAGCCCCAGTCATTGAATTGACCTTGCTCCAGGTTCAGCCAATAGCTGCCCCTCTACTTTTGGGACTCTATTGTAGGGCAAGGTCATGGGACCACGCAGAAGAGCTACAGATTGCCTCTCTCTGGAAAAAGCCTTGATCCAGTCACGATACGGGATAAGCTATCTCAGAGACGTATCTTTCGGATGTTCCTCACGACTAGGGACATGCTTTTTTCAAAGATGTATCCTTCTAATGTTCCTCGGGCTAGATCAATGAGCCTCTTCACCAAGGGAGGGGTTCTCCCTTCATCATCCCACACAGAAGGGGGATGTAGGAATTTTTCGTACGTACCCCAAACAATGGGGACCCCCGAAATCTGAAATACGTCCCAAAGACTAATGCCCACCTCACCCATGGACCAGATTGAAGGTGTTGGTGTCTGGGCTCCAATGGCTCATAAGTTGCCTGGCGAGTGCTTGAGGCCGGTTGGTATAGGTTTTGGACACCAGGGTAGCTTTATACAAGCCTACGACTTGCAATTATTCCTCGAACTCCACACAACTCTGGCGGACCCAGAAGGGCCACCCCCAATCCAAGGACTTAAAAGCTCCTCCCGGCCGGAGGTCCCGATTCACTGACCATCCATGCTGGTCGGGTTACCATGGCACTACGGGGCAATGCTCCGATAACAGTGGATTGCTCCTTCCTGTTGACGGTGTTCTCCTGTCGGAGATACTAGAAGGTGATTCAACATAGATCTGACAACTGTCTCCCTCGGGGCAGGCCTCCCATTGACAGGTAATCACAAACGAGGGATAGTGGTAGAAAATATCCATGCTTCAGGATTGTTGTCACGAGATGGTACCGGGATCGGGGTATCAGACAACAAACCAAACCCATAGACCGAAAGGCTGTTAGAAAAGGGATACTCCTGCTGTGACTTGGAGATCCAGCTGGCAAGAAAGGAAGATGGTGGGGGAGTGGCTGATTCTATCCTGAATAGAGCTGGCCATGTCCTTCAGGCGTTGATCGCCAATTGAGAGAGGCACCGTAGTAGGCCTAGGTGCAGGGCGACGGGGAACCATATTTTCTCCCTGCATGACAAGAGACAACAAAGCGGTTAGTTCGGAATAAATTTTTTCAGACAAAAATACCAAACAGGTGGCTGACAATTAGTTGAGGGAGCCTTTATAAGCAAAAATCTGTGAGGAGTCCTCGAGAGATGGTTCCCGATGACAGCATCCTGCGAACCATCCCTTTGCAAAAGTAGTTTGCGACACTCTGGCCCGCAAATCATTGGCCAGAAAACCGTGAACCAAGTTTCTCTGCGGAATTTCAATCCCGAATTTAAGTAGTTATGCTCATAATACATAGAAGTTTTTAAGGGTTTCAGTTCGTGGACCATCAACATCGCAGAGCAAGTTTCTCCGCAGCCCTTCATGACTTACTTTATAATTAATTAAGAGTAATGGTTCCTAGTTGGTAAATTTATCTGCGGGTGAAGGCAATCGTGAAGGAGGAATGGTTCGCGGAAGTCTCAGCCGGTTCACAGACGAAGCACTTCACGAAGGAACGAGCACGCAGAGGCAAGGGAGCTATGGTTCTGTGAAAAATCCAGTAAAGGACAAATGAAGGGCCCTCCATATTTATAGGCGTTGTCCCCTACTGGGTCCACCTCTCTACCACAAACCATCTCAGTTTCCGGACCACTCTGCATCAGAATGGCCTCCTCTTCATTTCGATTGGACCCCATTCTGATGGGGGGCATTTGTAGGGTCCTGAAAAATATGAAAAAGATATTCTACCCAAATCCCCCAAAGAATTGGGGAAAATATTAGAGAAAATTCAAAGAAGGGACAAATTCAGGATTGGTCAGTGGACTGGTCCCATGAAAACGCGACGTGGTCAGGCTCCGCGAAGCACCCCCTTCACAAACCGATGTCATTCGTGAAATAGAGGCAGAGATCCTCTGCGGTCGCAAGGCAGGATGGGCGCCAATCCGGTTCACCGTCATGAACCGCCCCAACCGCAGACCGCGTCGACCGGTTCAAGCTACATCTGCTGTCGTTCGCGGAATGGAGGTGGAACCATACGCAGCCGTGAAGCACTCCCTGAGTTCGCTTCACGAGGGGGGAGAGAATCTCTCAATACCAACCGCAAGTCTCAGATTGATCAAGTCTGGTGTAAAATGGGTTTTCGGTCATGGGCCTCTACAAAAGGTGCCGCATGACCGCAGATACATCTCTTTCCCCACTCTATTAAAGGAGACCAAGGGGGGAAAGGAAAGGGATTCAGATTCGGACAATTCGAAGGTAGAGGAAGTGAATTCAGAGAAGGGCGACCAGATTCGGGTGGAAGGATTTCGAAGGAAGGCTTAGGATTTCGCAAACAGTGAAGTTCCAGTTCGCGAACCAGAGCAGGTATAAACCAGGGAACGATTTAATAAGGAACCAAAAATGCATAATAATTTGGGGAACCGTGAACTTAAAAGAATATAAAAAGAGAATAATGCGAAACATTGCCCCTCCACGGATGCACTCTTCGAGGACCAGGGTGTTTATGCCTCTTTTCCGATCCGCTGCACCGCATAGCACCCTCCTACGCGGGCGAAGCCTTGACTTAAGAACCCCAGATCGGTGCCGCCCTTGGCCGCTGCTACTCGCATGGACTCCTCCATGTACCCCCAGGTACATGGGCCAAACCCGAAGCTGCGAACCACCCGGGTTCACAGGATGCTCGCCAGACCGCGAACCACCCTGGTTCCCAGGATGCCCCACAGTCCGCGGACCACCCTGGTTCGTGAATGGCTTCTCCAACCACGTAGCACCTTCCTACATGAAGGGTTCCACCACTCCTTCATACGTGTGGCCCATCAGAGCCATCAGAGTTCCCATTCCCTGATCTCGATAAAATCTTTCCAATCCAACCCGATCCTCCGCGACTCCCTCGTTAGCCTATTCATCAGCCCCGAGCCGAGGCCACCACCAAAGCCACCGGATCCGCGTGGTGTAACCCTTAGGAGCATCATCACACCATTTTGAGTTCACATACCCACGGTATGTAGAGGTGAAGGGGTTGCCCTGGCCCTTGAGCAGATTCCCGGAGCATTCCTGGGTTCACATTCCCACGATAATGTGGAGTCTGAGCTCAGGAATTCCCTTTCTGCCCCTCCACTTGTTAAGGGCTCCTCGGGGGTAGTAAAATACCCATCAGAAGGAAGCCCTCACACACTACAAGAGAGGAGAAGGGCACATGAGCACCCCCTTTCCCTCTCCCACTGCGCTTTGTCACCATGGGAATCCACCTAGGAGTAAGCCCCGACCTTATGGGCCGCTCCATGCGTAAGCCCCAGTCCATTCCTCATGGGCGCACCTTTCACGACATGACCGTATGGTCCTTGCTACCTCTTGTTTCTCACATCGAGCATGACTCACATGGGATTAGAGTAAGAATCGACCATGAAATCCTCCTACAGCCTGCTTCAGAGCGTAATCCCCAAGCCTATTCGAACTATGAGGACTTTTATCCCTGCTTCCTAAGAAGGGTACGTAGGAAGCCTCCAAGAAGTTCAAGCCCACCACCAGGTTGTTCCGACAACCTTCACGTCGGTTCACCTTCATCCCGCATGACGATAAACTGTACATTCGAACTATGTGGACTTTGATCCCTATCCCCTAGGCAGGGTACATAAGAAGCCTCCAAGAGGTTCAATCCCAATGACCAATTGATCTGACTATCTTCACATCGGTTCACCGCGCCACTCCTAGTGCCGCCTCAGTGAGTCCAGACTCCCCGGGGTCATTAATCCAACAACGAATGGTAAACCTCGGGCATAAATGACTCCAAACCCCTGCGTTCAGTTGACCATTTCCAACCAGTAAAAAATCAGTGGATACTATTTTTGGGTATAAACCAAAGATTCGTGAACATATGAATATGCCTTAAATCTATAAGAGAGTCCTGGAACAGGCAATAATTTTCCCCCAAAAGGGTGCGATGAGCCCGACTTCCCATCTTCTCGAACAATGTGAGTTCCTAAGCATCGCTGGCCAAACCACCTAGTGGATTCTTGCCTTTGGAAAGCAGGTCCACGTATCGTTGGATATGGAACCGTTGGGCGTTTCGAAACGAAGACCGGTGTACCCGATTTTAGCAATCTAGCGGGGCCCTTCCATCTGTAAGATCGACAGCCGGGCGCGTCGGTCCTCCATCTCCACAGATGGGAAACAGATCGAAACCGACTTTAACACAACCCTTATACTTTTCACACCCCTTATCATTTATTAATATACACCATATAATTCACTTGGTCTTTAAATACTAAAGGAACAGATTGCATGCAAGATTTACTTTCTGCAACTCTTCTGCACACAACTATTTCATGGAGTTGAGGAACCTGATATTCACTGGAAAATTTATTAATCTTGATTGGTGGTTACATCCTATTTATAGGCCTCGACAACAATACACACATGTTTCACACTATGCCTAAAAAACCATTTTTAACATCACATTGGGCGCGTAAGTCTCTTCTGTGCAACCTCATCTTTCATGAACGTTTAAATATTTCTCACACGTTTCTCCATATATATATTTTTATATGAGTATTACTAAACATGCCTTGCATGAAACAATCCAAGACACCAATCAACTTGTGCACAAATTCCTTTTCCAAAAACACCTTTCTCCATTCTCCAATTTTTAGACCCAAATTTTTTTAAAACACTGGGAAATGATGTCACCTTCAAAATTATTTTTAGCATGAATTGTAAGACCAAAATCCTTGAAAACTCCCATATCTTCCATGTGAGGATTTAAAACCAACACAGACTATAATTAATTTTTATTGAATAATATCATTGGTTCCAATAATCTCCCCCTTGGGTTTTATTGTAAATCTGAAGAAACATTCAATGAAGCACAAGCCACTATCAAAACATGATACACAAGAAACATCTCAACCAACACTCTATGTATACATGATAAATTATGGGTATAAAAACAAATGGGGAAGAATTAATTGGGTTCTCTTGAATTGGAATGCATAATGATGTCCATGATAAACTATAATTGTTTCATCATAATAGTAAATTATTTTCTCAAAGCTAGGATCTGACTATTTCCTCCAAACAAAAAATTATTTTCTCCAAGAAAATCTATAACTATTTCCTCATAACATGGAATTGACTTTGACTACTTCCTCATAACACCAAATTATTTTCCCCACTCTCGCTTTTCCCCATTGAAACTCATTGTTTTCCCCATTTTTACCTCATTGAATTTATCCATGCTCAACTATCTTGCAACCTTAAAAAATTCAATTTCTCAATCCTCCATTTTTATTGGACCTTAGAACATTGAATTTCTCTATTCTCCCCCTTTGGAAATAAACCAAATTTATGAGATCTTGACTTCAAGAGTTAAAAACACACTCCCTCTAGATCGTATCTCCCCCATAAATGAGCATCACTTCAATAAACAGATTAATACAGTTAATACAAATAGGTAGAGGGAACTATCTGTAATATCATATTGCACTGGGAGGTGGTTGAATACCAAGGATCAACCAATGTTTCTCATAAAACTATAATTACAATTGATTCATCATAATTTCATCCACTAGATCATCAGTTCCATTATGATCCATTTTAATAATTCATTGTTCAACTTTTTCATTGATGATGTGATATCAGATTTCATTGTGTTTCGTACGAGACTATTAAATATGATTCTTCGTAAGATCAAATATAATCATGTTATCATAGTGATTCCCCAAGGTTGTTTCACCATATCACTAAAACCAGTTAGTTGTTTCTTCATCCACTATAACTGAGTGTAGTCCTTTGTAGCAAAGATATACTCTTCTTCAGTCATACTAGGAGAAGTACTTTCTTGTTTCTTACTCGACCATACCATAAATTTCATGCCAATAATGAATGCTCCACTACTTGTAGAATTTCTATCAATAACATATCTAGCCTATTTAGTATTAGTAAATGATTATAGTTCATTATCTTTTCATGCAGAAAATTCTAGGACATAATTGTGAGTTCCTTGAATGTATCTCTTGTTTATTTTTACTATTGTAAAATGGTTTTCCTTTGTATTACTCTGAAAGTGGGACAATAATCATGTTGCAAAGACATTTTCTATACATGTCACAGTGAAGAAAAATAAGCATCCAATGATTCTCCTATAAATTTTGGGATGAAATTATCTCTCATCCTCATTCTTTCTTAGTTTTGTCTGAAATGAAATTAGAGTTGATGTTAGTTTGGAGTATTGCATGTTGAATTTAAACATGAGTTTTCTTGAATATTTAGCATGAGAAATGAAAGTATAATCCTTCTTATTAATCACCTATAACCGTAAGAAGTATGTTAGTTCGCCAATCATAGACATTCTAAATTCCAATTTCATGTGGTTGGAAAATTATTCCATTGATCTATTTCATATTACAAAAAATACAGTATCATCCATGTACACCATCTACCTAAATTAATCTTCTTTTGATTTCTTTACATAAATATTGTGGTCGAGACCTCCTCTTTGAAATTTGAGCTTCTTCCAATAAGAATGTAGACGGGAATTCCAAGCTCTTGGTTCCTAGTAAAGACTATAATGTTCCCTATTCAATCTATAAACCATAATTTCATATTTACCGATTAGAAAAACCCATTATTTATTCTATGTACACTAATTATTCATGAACACCACTTAAGAATGTTATTTTTACTTCCACATGAAACAATTTGTATCCTCTCTGAATTTCTAGGGAAATAAAGAGTCTGATTAACTCTAGTCTATAAACTATAGAAAATGTTTCATCAAAATTATCCCCTTAAACCTATGAATAGCCATTACACAACAACAATTCCATGATATTTGGTTTTATTAACTATATCCCATTTTTGGTTCTTGTCGATATTATCCCACTCCTAAATCATGGCTTTAACCCATGATTTATTCTTTTTATATTCATAAAATTAGGTGGTTAACAAATTTATATAAAAACATATTGTTCTTCATTCATCATTCTCCTTGTTGGTGTGGGTGAAGTCCAATACCAAATGATGTTGGATTCATCAATTTCAGGTCTTATATTTCTATTGTGAGGTTCAGATGAAGTTTCTTCACCCATTGTTTCTTCTTTTAATTCTTCTTATGTATCATATTCATTTTGTCATTGGAGAATATTTTACAAGACTTCCACTATTTTGGCATCTGAATATTTCAAACGACCACTGATCTTGATACCTAAACCTACTATTACAATGACATGTTCATAAAAAAATTTCCAAAATAATGAGGTTAGATAACAATTGAAATAATTATTCAGGAAACAACCTCTTTATTATTCATTTTTCTCCCCTTCAAGGGAAATAATTCTCAGAATCTTCCTAATTTTGGATCTCATAGAGAATGGATATCATGAAATTTCATTATGGATAAAACCCTAGAATAGTTCTTCATCTTGTGACAGTCCTCATTGGATAACTTTCACAACTTCACCAAGGCTATATATCTTGAAATATTGTTGTTCAGGATACTAAAATTTAGATCAGGCCAATATGGTACCTTATTTATGCCATTTTTCCATAATAGAACATTTTTAACTTCACCCAAAAATGATTCTCCATCATGTTTATATTTGAATCAAAAATTGATGAATCATTCAAAGATGGTAACACATTCATCTTTGATATCAAAGTAAATATGATATTCTTCACTTCCACTTAGGTTATCCCCTAGTGAAAATGATATACCTTTCAATTACATATATTATAATCACAAACATCCTAACCAAATATTAATGAAAAAAGGTGTCTCTTCCTTGTTTCATCAATATGCACAGAGAGTTTTCAATGTTTTTCTCAACCATGTTTCTCCATTTACTCTCGTATTCTCACTTTCACATGTGAACATCTATTCTGATTTATGTTTAGGCATCGTGGATCTCTTCACATATTCTTCTACTTTCTAGGGAGAATTTTTATTATAGACAACCTTAATGGATGAAAAATTCCAACTCCCCTTAAGAAATTCTTCTTGTTTTGGTATTATGGTACAACAACCTTTTGCAATGTGACCAGATTTGTTACATCTATCACAAGAAACGTCAATAACACATGATTTTACTTTTGGTTAAAAACTCTCATGAATTTTACCTTCATAATTTTGAATCTTTTATCTTCTATTTTCACTATCCTTATCTTGTTAATCTTCAAGGTTTCTTATTATTTATGAATCTTCTGGACAGATAACTTCCATGTCATTAGGAACTATAGCAGTAAGTTTGAATCTTCCACATAGATTTTTTAGAGTGTCATCCATATTATTAGTTCTATTGAGTGCACTAACCATACAATTATTGGAAATAAAAACCAATTTCTTTCCACCATTATTCTTTGATACCTTTTTCAGATGATTTTTATTCCCTACATTCTTCTAATTTGTTCCCAAGGATTATTCTTCATTCAAAGACATGTTTTGTGAATATATTTTATTAGAAGCTTTGGATATTGGTTGAGATTATCACATACCAATCTTGTCACCACTACAATTTCATAAATCATAGATGTTATAAAGAACTCCAAAGCTTTTTTTAGTAAACATATGCTTCGAAAACTGTGGATGTTGTTTCTTTAACTCAGGATTACTCCGCCTTGAGGTAGTCTTATTTTATGATTTTATATTTTTAGGATTTTACCAACAATTTAATGCATATTTCCCAAATTTCTTTCAGCACCACCATTGACCCACAAATCTTAATTTCATTGTATCTCTTGTATAAGTTTGTTTGGATCTTTATCATTGTACTCTCTTTGGGAAAAAAACTTCCATACTATTTTTTCTATCCACCCTAGTCATGGTGGTAGGTTTATTATATCCTTTCTTCATCCATAAATGTCCAGTATTATTTTTACAACCTGCACTCTTCATGATAATAGGTTTACTGTAATTAACACAAGTTGGTCTGGATGGTACTTTTTCCTTCTCAGTTTCTTGAGACAGACCATAAAAAGATATCATGATCTTCCTATCCCATGTTAGAGGTATTACAGCTTTATAATCCTCTAGTGAGAATTGAGTGTAAATAACAACTATAATTTTCTTTTGTGAAGTCACAATATATGTATTCTCACGATTTTCCAACTGAGCTTCTAAATTTTGAAATTTCATATTGAGGATATTTTGTTTGATCTAAAATCATAATAATATTTTCTTCACAAGACTTAATCATTCTAAAAAGTTCATCTTTATTCAATAAAACATTATTCTGAATCAAAGAGTTAAGTTCCTTGATCTTCATGGATATTTATTCTAATTGTAAACCCTTCAGATCAATGAAATTTCTCCCTTTTTTCTTCAAGAAGATTTATTTTTTCTTCAAGAGACATTTTGAATCCCTATTTATCTTCAATTTCATTGAGGTATTTTTAGGAAGACATTTCAAGTTTATTATGTTATTCTTATAAGTTTTCAACATTTCTAGTGATCATTAAAAATAAAAAAAATTACTTGTAAGCCCTTTTATGAAGAATCAGCTTCTCATTATAGTTGGGTGATTTGTACCTACATGAATTAAAAGATTCTATAAGAAATATATGCTCTTTCTTTAGGAATATCATGCAGATAATTTTGTAATTTCTCAATTGAAAATTCATGTGATGTTGTAGATTGATCAACATCACCACTTGTGAAAGTATATTTATTTTGAAGAAAACATTAAATGGTCCTAACAAATACCACATGATCACTTGATAATTTTGATTTACATGAGGTTGAAGTGTTTTTATTTTCATTGGTGGAAACAGGATCCAAATTCTCTTTACATTACAAGTATAATATATCTTCATTTTCAGAATGGCATAGAAAACAAGATACTACCTCTTATTAAGATAATATGGACTTATTCAACTATATGTTTTATTTCTTTTTACTATTTATCATGGACTTTGTGGATGTATTATTCTACTCAGAGATAACTAGATCTTAATCAAAACTTCACTTCATTGTTGACACAGGAAAGATAGTCAAATCATCAAAAGAGAAAATCATTACTATATATTATCCAACAAAAGATAACCTTGGCTCTGATACCACTTGTAGGCCCTCAGATCACCCTGAGAGGGGAGGGTTGATCAAGGATTTAACTTTTTCTTTTAAAATTATGGATCTTGTTCCCATTTTTGTTGGAAATTATTAAAAATGTATGATGGATTTGACTGGAAATCAAAAATTCACAAGCAGAGAGACAAAAAATCAATTTTACTTGGTTCACATCTAACGTATGTACAAGGAGCATATGAAGACAGTGTGTCAGTATTACCAAAGTCCACTATTCCTCAATAGTTGTGGAATAAAGACATTTATCCATAGTCACCTTTTGGCAAGAACACTACCTTTATAATATTTTACGAATAACCGAATACATCCCTTGGAACAATTCTATAGAGTCCCCCAAGATCACTACATTGAGATAAGTCTTACAACGATTATTGACATGATAGTCTCTTCAATAGATATAAATTCAAGTCATTTTATCTATCTATCCTGAGACTCTTCTTGCATTGATTTCCGGACATGAAGCACTTGAATAAATTGAACAAACAAACCTAATGTTCAAAACTTGCAAGAAGCATACAATGACATTGTGTATGACACCTACCATTTAACGTAATATTTAGGATTTTTGTTTAAGATTAATTTCATTCAAACCTTATTTTTTCTCACCCCTTATCTTTTGTGAAGCTACACCATACGATTCACTTGTTCTTTAAATACCAAAGGAACACTTTGTGGGAAAGATTTACTTTATATAACTCTTTCGTGCCCAATTATTTCATACGATAGAGTAACGTAATATTCATTGGAAAAGTTCATGGACTGTAGTGGTGGTATCCTTCTATTTATAGGTCTCTATAGCCTATCATGAACATTTCATGCCATATACAGAAATCCCTTTTTGACATTGCATTAGGTGTGTAAGAATCTTCCATGCAACCTCATCTTTCATGCATATTTTAAATACAAAAAACAATATTTTCCATTGCAATATTTTGGTATTATTATCTTGAAACATTCATTGGGTGAATCTATCCAATCCACCTTGAAAATTGTACACAACTTACTTTTCCAAGAACACCATTCTCCATTGTCCAATTTTTGGACCCCAAAAATTGGAAAACATTGGGAAATGACTCCACCATCAAAATTGTTATCAGCTTGAATTGTAAGAAAAAATTCCTTGAAAACTCCATGATCTACTATGGGATCATTTAAAAAAAACACAAACCATAATCCATTTCCAATAATGAATAACCTAAATTCCAACAATGGTTCCATTGAGAGGGGTGAAACATTATTACTCCCTTTTTATGAATCCTTTCTAATTCAACCTCTTGGACTCATTATATTATTTATCATTTAAATATTTACTTCCCTAAAACTGATGTAATATGAAATATAATATATATAATTGAAAATAAAAAAGGATTTATATAGATTTCTCAGAAAATCCCACTCATTCTCCAGATTGGTTATCCCCCCAACCATGAATTCTCCATTATAAACCAATGTTTTTACACAATTTACCTTACCAGAAATATTATTATAGAGCCTCAATATGTTACTACTCCAATGTAACTCTAGAAAATATAGACTTTCAATTCCCACAAAAAATTGTTCAAAATAGAATTGGAAATATCTCCACCTTACAACTATTTTCTTTAGTACCTCGTGAAACGCTCATCCACCTCAAGCTGTGTGGATTTCCATATCAAATCTTGATCCCTATACAAGACATCCAGAATATGATGATTATGTTAAATTTGATTGTTTATTATTTATTTCTATATATATTCACTAATATTTATCATCCTTAGTCACTCAAATACTCTACTAAAGAAGGTATTCTCCTCCATGAATGACTCTTGGGTTTGATCTCCTTCTTCAACCCATTATGTTGTTGTGAATCAGAATGATGATATTTCTCAACATGAATAGACTCTTTTTTATTTGTATGCATACAAATATTAACTATTTAATCATGAATATTAATTCGTAAAATGGAATTTTAGAAACTAAAAATTTATTCATAGTAACAATCTCATATATTTTGAAATCATTCAACATAATATAATTATATTATCACATTCTAGCTGATTTAATTTTTTAATCAAAATCCTTAATTAAATATCTTAATGAATCTTGATTCTTATTTTTCTCAGGAAATTTTTCATATCACATAAAATTATTCCTATAACACACATTCAATTTAATTCTTTTCAAAATATCCACATGGGCATGAAAATATGATGTGCCACCTCATCGTGTGATATAGAAGTCGTCTCAACACTCATGAACTCTCCATGTTGAATCAACATTATCATGAATGATCAAGATGTTTTATAATCAAGGAATATCACAATATCAACAATATATTTCATCCATTTTTCTTTGGAATTCATTTATTTTGGAAATCAAATTTTTTTATATTATCATATTTCCACTCTATAATATATCATAATGAGTGACCCATTGGAATAAGTAGATGATATCTTAAAAATTTTATTATTATATGATATTTTTTTATTATGATGTTCCCTCTATACAAATATATCTCAAATGATTCTCATATTATATTTTATAGATATCATATGGGATCATATATCATATGAGTTTCCCATCTAATGCAGCCTATTATCTTATGATATCTTTATATCTTATGTGGTGGACTTTCTACTAAAGTTAATATATCTTACTAAGAAGTAGTAGAATATTATTAATTATTTGATCTTAAAATGTATCCAAGTGAATCATACATAGATAATTCATGTCGTTCTCTCAATTGAACCCTATAAATCCATTGAATTACATATACATAGAATTAGTTTTCTCATATATTACCTAAATATAGGTCACGAATGACTCATAAAATTATGGATTTTCTTATATATAGAGGTATATTTTCTCAAAATTTAATCATACATGGTCCTAAATGACATATATAGAAATATAAATATGTATAGGATTCTCTTTCTTCAAAACTAAAATTTCATATTTCACACTAACAATATCTGAACTTCTCCAAAACATTATATTGCTTATCAAATACATTAAAATTGATCAAAAAAATATCAAATAATCTTAGAACACTATCTAATGTAATTCCTTCACAAGATACATCTAATTTTATATATGAAACATCTCATATGTTTTATTCATCTTCTCATCCAAATCAATCTCTTTAATAATCAGTCTTCAATACCCCAATTAGCAATGTAAGTTTTCAACATGTCAAGAGATATTTAAAAAATAATTTTTTTACTTGTAAGACCTTTTTTAAAGAATAATATTATCATTTTATTGTGTTGATATGTACTTAAATAAATTGAAATATTCTACAAAAAATATAAAATCTTTCTTCAGGAATATCATGCACATAATTTCGTAATTTCTCAACTGAAAATTCATGTGATATTGTAGATTGATCAACATCACCACTTGTGCTAGGATATTAATTTTGAAGAAAACATTCAATGGTGCTAACACATACCACCTGATCACTTGATAATTTTGATTTAAATAAGGTATAAGTGTTTTCCTTTTCTTTGGTGGAAACAAGATCCACCTTCTCTTTACATTCCATGTATAATATATGTTCATTTTCGAAAAGGCATGTAGAACCAGATACTACCTCTTATTTAGATAATAGGTAATTCTTGAACTATCTATTCTCTTTATTTTTACTATTCATAATGGTCTTTGTGGATATAGGATTCATCTCAGAGATAACTAGATCTTCATAAAAACTGCGCTTCATTGTTGACAAAGGAAAGAAACTCAAATATTCAAAAGAGAACATCTTAACTATATATTATCTAATATATGAAAACCATGGCTCTGATTCCACTTATAGGACCTCAGAGCACCCTGATAGGGGAGGGGTGAACTAGGGATTTAACTTTTTCTTTTAATATGACAGATCTTGTTCCATCTTTGGAGGGAACTTGTTAAAACAATATGGTGGATTCAATTAGCAATCATTCACAAGAAGTGAGACAACACATCAATT
The DNA here is from genome assembly GCA_963277665.1 of Viscum album. NCBI lineage: Eukaryota > Viridiplantae > Streptophyta > Magnoliopsida > Santalales > Viscaceae > Viscum > Viscum album. The sequence goes on along the minus strand of OY728167.1, from coordinate 396,155,871 downwards.
TTACTTGGTTCACAACTAAGGGATTTTCCAAGGAGAATATGCAGAATGTGTTTCAGTCTTGCCAAAGTCTGCTAATCCCCACTAGTTAAGGAATAATGAAATTTATCCATAGTAACTTTTTTCCAATAACACCTCCTTTATAATATTTTATGAATAACACAATACGTCCCCCAAAACACTTCTATCGACTCCCCCAAGCTCACTACTTTGAGATAAGTCTTACTTAGTTTATTGACATGATATTATATTGAATAGGTGGGAAATGAAGTCTTTGTCCTTCTCTATCCTAAGACTCTTATTGCATTGATGTCCAGATTTGAGGTACATGAAAAAATTGAACTAACAAACATGATGTTCAAAACTTTCAAGAAGCATACACGGGCATTGTGTATGAAACCTACCATTTCACACATTATTTTGGATTTTTGTTCAAGATGAATTTCTTATAGCCCTTATCTTTTTATCACCCCTTATCCTTTGTGAAGCTACACCATATGATTCACTGGGTCTTTAAATACTAAAGGAACACTTTGCGTGCAAGATTTACATTATATAACTCTTCCATGAACAAATATTTCATATGATAGAGGAACCTAATATTTGTTGGAAATGTTCATGGACTTGATTGGGGGTGGAATCCTTTTTATAGGTCTCTATATCTCAGTGTGAACATTTCATGCCATACACAGAAAACGTTTTTTGACATTGCATTATGTGCATAAGACTCATCTACACAACCTCATCTTTCATGCATGTTTTAAATACATAAAAAAATATTTTCTTCTATAATATTTTGATACGATGATCTTGAAAAATTTATTGGGTGAATCTACAAAATCCACCTTGAAACATGTGCACAAATTCCTTTTCCAAGAATACCTTTCTTCGTAATCCAATTTTTGGACCCCAAAATTTGGAAAACACTGCAAGATGATTCTACCTTCAACATTGTTCTCAGCTTGAATTGTAAGAAAAAATTCCTTGAAAAATACTTGATTTACAATGGGATCATTGATAAAAACCACAAACCACAATCCATTTTCAGTAATGAACAACCTCGATTCCAACAATGGTTCCATTGAGAGGGGGTGAAACATTATAAATCTCTTTTTATGAATCCTTTCTAATTCAACCTATTGGAATTGTTATATTAGTGATCATTTAAATATTAACTTAAATTAAACTAACATCATATTAAATATAATATATATAATTGAAAATAAAAAATAATTTATATTTATTTCTCACTAAATCCCACTCCTTCTCTAGATTGGTTATCCCACCAACCATGAATTCTCCATTATAAACCAATGTTGTTACACAAAGTACCTTATCAGACCTATTAATATAGAGCCCCATTATGCTACCACTTCAATGTCCCTCTAGAAAATATATATTCTCAATTAACACAAAAAAATGTTCAAAATAGAATTGGAAATATCTCCATCTTACAACTATTTTCTTCAGTACCTCGTGAAATGCTCATCCTCCTCAATCCTCGTGGATTTCCATATCAAATCTTGACCCCCCTACAGTACCTTTAGAATATGATGAGTATGATAAATTTGATTGTTTATTATTTATTTCTATACATCATCACTAATATTGATCATCCACAGTCACTCGAATACGCTACTGAAGCAGGTATTCACCTCCATGAATGACTCATGGGGTTGATCTCCTTATTCAATAAATTCTACTATTTTGAATTAGAATCATGATATTTTGCAATATGAACACCCTGTTTTTTATTTTTATTCACACTAATATTAACTATTTAATGATGATGATTAATTCCTAGAATATAATTTTATAGACTAATAATTTATTCATAGTAATAATAAAATATATTTTGAAATCATTCAACATAATTTGATTATATTATCCCATTCTAGCTGATTTAAATTATTAGTAAAAATCCTTAATTAAATTTCTTAATGAATCTAGATTCTTATTTTCCCCATGAAATATTTCATATCACATAAATTTCTTCCTATAATAATCATTCAATTTAATTCTTTTCAAAATCTCCACATGGGCATGACTATATGATGTGCCACCTCGTCATGCGGCATGGAAGTCATCTCAACACTAATAAACTCTACATATTGAATCTTGATTATTATTAATGATCAAGATGTCTTGTAATCAAGGAATATCACATTATCATCAATATATTTTATCCCTTTTTCTTTGTATTTCATTTATTTTGGAAATCACATTTTTTTATATTTTCAAATTTCCGCTCTATAATATATCATAATAAGTGACCCATCGGATGAAGTAGATGATATCTTACAAATTTTGTTATCATATGTGATTTTTTATTATTAAGTTCCCTTCATACACATATATCTCACATGCTTATCATATTATATTTTATGGATATCATATGGGATCATATATCATATGAGTTTCTCATCTAATGCAACCTATTATCATATGATATCTTTATATATTATGTGGTTTACTTTCCATTGATGTTAATATATCTTACTAATAAGTAGTAGAATCTTATTAATTCCTTTATCTTAAAAAATATCCAAGTGAATCGTACATAGATAACTCATGTTGCTCTCTCAATTGAATATTATAAATCCATTGTATTACTTATACACAAAATTAATTTTCTCATATATTAGGTAAATATAGGTCACGAATGACTCATAAAATTATGAATTTTCTCATATATAGAGGTATATTTTCTCAAAATTGAATCGTACACAGTCCTAAATTACATATATCTAAATATCAATATGTATAGGATTATCTTTCTTCAACACTAAAATTTTATATTTCACACCAACAATCTCAAAAATTCTCTAAAACTTTATGTGGATTATCAAATAAATTAAATTTGATCACACAAATATCAAATAATCTCATAACATTATCTAATGTAATTCCTTCACAAGACACATCGACTTTTGTGTTGGAAACATACCATATATTTTCTTCAACTTCTCATCCAACTCGATCTCTTTAATAATCAATCTTCAATCTCCCAATTAGTTATCTATGTAAAAAAATTATGAATGTGGGTTTAATTTATTTCATTGTCCCTAATTTCGGGGCACCATTGTAATTTTTGATAATAACACCCAAAGGTACCCTCATCTATAACTAGTTACAAGATTCATTTCCAAAGGTAGGTTGTCAATTTGGGTTTCATACCTAGTGACACTTAGGGACTGTCATTGGTCAAGAGGATGGGAGGTCGATCTCATCACACCCTTTTGTGGGGAAATTGTTTCCTACTCTGAGATTCTATTATATATTTAATATTTTTTTAATATTCTCTTACAAATCTATATATTTGATTGGTTACCCAGACACAATATTTATGGGATATATTTTATTTTATACAAAAAATTGTTAACTTGTCGATGATTCCATATCTATATATCTGAGGATCATTATCAGTTTCCCATTAATTAATAACTAATTATATTTTGATGCTTTAAAACTAGTATCTTCATAATTTTATACCATTAATGGAGGTAGTTAATGTTCCTAGGAGTGGATTGATCCATTAATAGGCCTCATAAATATCCTGGTTATTATAAGCATAAAAACCTGCATAGTTTTTTAAAACCTTCTAGTTTAACATCACGTGGAGAGGACATATGTACGGTAAGTTGGGTGCTAGATATTTTAGCTCAAGCCTCAAGTAGGTTTCCGACATATCATGGTTAATATTTGAATCAGATTTATTATATTTTGAACATGCCCATGGGAATTTCCCCAGGGTATCAGTAATCATATGGGTGAAGATTATATCATGCCACTCATCAATGTTTGCGTTTATGGACTAACCTAACTGGTGGTGATTCATTATGCTAATGATGTGTTTATTTCAACTCCCTATTCCCACATGATCTATGCTTGGTGTTATAAATAAGGAATATCAAGTTATAAGAATAATTGCATGGGGATGTGGGACTTGTGTACGGAGATAATCCTTGGGTGTTAATATAGATCTCAGGCCTTGGTGGGGATTACTATGTATCCTCATTATGGAAAGAATCAGAGTCATCATAGATCAATTAGTTTCTCAGTTCACTGGTAGATGAGGTAGATGGTCATCTGATGGTAATTATTAAGACCAAATGGTTAAAATGTCATAGACATGAAAGGCCTTATATTAAGGTGGATTTCCATTTCAGTTTACGCTGAGGCCTTAGGAAGTAATAATATATATCATGGTTATGTTAAGAATCTAAGTCATCATAGTTCAATTATTCTGGGCTTACACACTATCATTTCCCTCTCCATAGTAGAGGCTTATAGATCAAATGATATTATTATTGAAACTCCCTAAGCCCAAATGAGATATGACCGTTGTTAGAAACAAAGGACTCTAAATGATCAGTCTTACTATTTATGGATGTATAAATGATGTATTGAGACAACCATTTGGATGGTTAATGTTGAGATCGAGCCATGTAGAACCATCCAACATATTCTGGTTATATTAGGTATTAGATTCCTCGTAATTCCATTGGTTGGGGTGTACACACTAACGTTTCCCTATTATTCATAGAGGTTTCTGGTGTAGACGATATGCTTACTTTGACTCACTAGGCCCATGTGAGTTGTGATCATTGTGAGAAATATAGGATGGAAAATAATTAGTTTCATTACATGAGGATGTGGGACATATGTTCTAGGAAGTCCCACTAGATTCTTAATATAGGGCCCAATACTTAGAGAGCCATCCTACATATTTTGGTTATCATAGGAATTAGATTCATCATAGTTCACTTGATCAGAGCATAGGAATTGATGTTTCCTTGATAATTGGTGATTACACACTGTGAATGGACAAGGTAATAAAATCCTAGGATTCCCTATTTATTTGGCATGCATTCCTCTTAACATGGTTTGATTTTCCACTTGACATGCCTTGATTTACTACTCAACATGTCGAAGAGTGTCTACATGACATGTCCAAATACAATTGAATGATCCAGTTGAATTTTCCAGGGTACTTCACATAAGTTGGATGTCATGTAGGAATGGTGTCTCCTGATCTATGAAGACTTATCCAAAGGACATTGTAAGACCTGGATGGTTGGTAATTAATGTCATCGCATGACCTGGATAACTTATCAAGAGGGTTTCATATAATTTATCTAACTTGCCCAGATGTCATCCCATGAGCTAGCTGACACATATGGAGGGTGTTATGAGATTCAAAGTGGCATGTATTATAGGGTTTCACATGTCCCAAATGACATGTTTGGAAGGCATCATGAGATTTGACTGTCGTTCCTAGAGGGTGTCTCAAGATTCTGTTGATAGACATGGTTGCTTCCATGAGACTCATCTAACATGAACCAGTGTTTCCATGTGGGTCAGGTGACATGTCTAAAGAGTGATTCAAGTCTAGGATGACAATCCTGGAGGGATTCACGAGACAAGTGTGGCATGCCCAAAGGGTTCTATATTACTTTAATTTATGTGTCCATAGGACTTCAAGTGATCATAATAGTATACCTAAGGAATTTCGTGTGATCTGGGAGAAATGTACTAGTGTTGTTCCATGACCTGGTCGGTTCATGTGAAGCTCACAGGGATCTGTTTATATGTTCATTTCACAAGAATCATTTAATGACCCAAAATTTAAATAATGAAAATTCCACTTTATCTAATTAAATGTCTTATTTTGTTAAATGTTTATATAACATGTGAAATTAATTTGTTTTATGTTTTTTCATTACAAAACACCGTTAAAAATTGTTACCATTGCTAATATAGACATTGAACAATGATCACATGATTAGTATATATATAGGGCTTTAAAAAATCCAATTTATTCACACAAAGGATGTGATGACCTCATCCAGTAGGATTTCTTCCTACGAAGCCCATTTGTTCGAGTTCAGAAAGGAAGTAGCATCACTAGGATTCGCTCTTGACTAGGCCAAAGCCAAGCTTCAACATGTTAAGCTTGAACTGAATATCCTACGAGAGAAGTGGAAGTTAATAGAGATTTACACATGAGCGATGTTATTCAAGCCACCCCAAGAGTTTTTCACCATCGCACACCATACCCTTAGGTCTTATCTGGGTGTTATAATAGGTTATGTAACAATACCCTAGCCCTATGATTATGTGCAATATTTTTGTATAGAATAAAGAATATACATTCATTTTATTATTGTTACTTTGAGCACAAATAAAAAAAATTCAGTTAATATTTAATTTCAATTTAGAAATAAATTTTGTTGAATTAATGGATTTTTGAAGTAAATAACATTTTAATAAAATATTATTTCTATATTACATTTTAATAAATATAAATGATCTTATAATTTTTATGAATACAACTATAATTTTCATTAAGGTTTGAATGTTGTTTCTGTCAAAACCCATGATTTTTTTATAAATGTCACGGTTTTTTAAAAGTAAAAAATCACATATTTAGAAAATTATTTAGATAAAATGAATATTATTTTTGGATTCAGGAAATCAAAATTATCTAACGGTGAATTTTTCTTAATTTTCTGAGACAGTCGAATTTATGGGAAAAATTAAATACTGTTTAAAAATAAAATATGTTTTATGAAATCATAATGAATTTATAGTGATGTAATAAAATACTATAAAAAGGTTTTTCGGACAATATATGTTTTATCTTTAAAATAATGTGATTTTAGATTTTTTTTATTAATTTTATGGTGCCTTTGTGGGCCCTCTAAGACTTATAAAACATTTTAACTTTTAAAATGATTTCCTTGAGAGTGTAACTCACCTCCACATAAGAAAGCCCAATATTTTAATAAGTTCAGCCACTGGACATATAAAATAATTTTTTCCACTCCCTTTTGGAAAAAACCATGTGAAAAAACAATGGGTTGGTTTGTGGTTTTGATTAGTTTAATGTATGGTGTCCAAAACCTAAATAGTAAATAATCAACTATCATTTCCTATATAAACCCACTAAATCTCCCATTTCTCTTCACTCAAACCATTTGGAGCTCAACTAACCTCTCCCATAATCTCTCTATAATCCTCCCAAGGTTCCCCATGCTCCCCATAAGCCTCTCTCAAGCCTCTACCAAGCCTTTGGGATCACACTTCCATGTAAGGGATTTCTTCCTTTCTCATTTTGTCCAAATATATTTATATTGTTATACCCTTTTATTTTCAAATAGAAATGTTGGGGTATGATTTAAAACCTCCCCCATACTTCCCTCCTTATGTTTTAATGATTATATACCTCTTTCTCTCTCATTAATGCCCCCATGTACACCCGTTACCATGCCGATATTCCGTAAATAATTTCTCGCCACTCATTTACATTCATGAAATTATTTTATATTATGCATATAAATTCCCATAAATATGTTGGGATATTATGTTACATGCCCCCATTAACTTAAATTAAATGTATAAATTATGTGATACATCTTTCTATATCATCAGCCCATTTTACAATTTCTATTTGACAACGTTATGCTGTCGAAGTTACACCAAAATTTCCATGAAAAATCATCATTTAAGTGAATATCGTATCCATTTATCTATCAAGGGTATTCACCCTTATTAAAATGCACTTGTTGATTGAGGAATTAAGATTTATTTATTCCACATATCTTTTTCATTGGATAGATTATGATTTTTAATGAATCCATGTTGTATGATCTATGTGGCACACTTATGCATGAAATGAAATGATTAAGAAGGGTGTGCCATGATAGCGCTCCAATGCATTGGGTAAATATTAGTATCATGATACCTCAAATGAAATAAGGATTTACTCATGCCAATTCAAGTTCAATTATGGTTTACTCATGCTCCATTTACAATGAGCCTTAGCAAATGGTAATATCATGTTAAATGTTGTTGCTATATTTCCATATTTTGATAATAATGTTATATCATGACTTTATGTTCATGTTTCTCTTGTGCTCCATTGATATTCCCATTACCTAACATGTATTTTCTTAATCAATTTATTCCTTTTTTACTCCCTTAATGGGATTTATAGCTCACCATTTTCTTTTTCATGTCCTTAGGTTATCCCAGGCAATGCTAAGTATGAAGGAATGTTGTGTTCATGAAAAATAAGTTTTAAATAAAGATGTTGTGTTTTATATTCTAAGTTGTTATGTAATGTTCCTAATTTCCAAATACACTAGACCACACAATCCTAATAGTTTTATTGTGTGAAATATTATGTAATAAATCATGTTTATGTGTGTAATAAAGATCACAGTAGTTATAGTTGGTATCAGAGGATAGGTTTAGTTATTTTTGGGATTAGGATTAGAAAACCCTTGTGAAATCCTTAGGGATAAGACTAAGTATAATAAAAATATCCCTAAATTTTGGTAAGTGTTGAGTAAGTGGTTTATCAATAAAATATATCCCTATTTGGATATGAGTAGGTAGAGGAAGCTCTGGAAGAGATGGATCTAGGGGTAAAACCCGAAAACACTGCTTTGAGCTAGACTCAAACAGGAACTGGTGCACAACAATGGGCCTTGCTGCACTCTTGGATACAAAAATCCTATGGGATATGCTTAGGTAAATTCATGATCTTAGTATGAAACATTATTAATGGAATTAAAAAATCCCCTAATAATATATGTTGGGATGTAGATCATGGATAACATAGACAAGTTAAGAAAATAAATGAAATTTATATGTTATCCCTTTTTATCATTGGATTACCCTTTATGTGTTACCCCTAACTTTCCTTTTATTTCAGAAAATGTCCAGTAATAGGAGGACTTGAGTTAACAACAGATGGGAAGATCAATGTGATGACTATTCTAATTAGATGCCTAGTCCGATGGGAGCAGGAATAGCAATCTTTGTCACATTACTCTCTCAGTTAACTAATATTTTTAATTGAAAAATGGGTGTAGTGGAATATTCAACCCCCCCCCCAAGAGAGAACAAGTTACAATTGAGAGATTCATTAAACAAAGGCCTCCTACTTTTAATGGATCATATGATCCCTCTATTGTTGAAAAATGGATAAACTCCATTTAAAATATCTTCTATATCCTTCAATGTTCCAAAAAAGAGAGTGTTCTTCTGTCTACTTATCATATTGAGGGTGATGTTGATAAATGGTGCACATTGATCAAAAATAAAAATCTTGTGGAAGAGATCGAGGCTTTGGAATGGAATGATTTTCGTAAAATGTTTTTCGAAAAATATTTTCCTCACACCCTCCGAATTAAGATAGAGAGGGACTTCCTTGCCTTTATGAAAATATACAATGACTCCATTAGAGAATTTGAGTAAAACTACACAAGTCATGCACGATATGCCTCTGACTTTGTTGTTACCCCCGAATGCAAGGTTGACAACTTCTTTGGTGGGCTAAAACCTATCCTACAGAAAGCCCTGGAGATCCATGATTTCGATAACTTTGAGGAGATTGTCTGATGTGCCCTCAAATTTGAAATGGAGATCTAAGAATCTCAGGGTATAATAAGGATAAGAAGTGAAATTTTGACTTTAATTCTGGCAGTCCAATGGATAAATCCAAGAATGCTAAGAATTCACAGCACCCCACATGCCAAGGGTGTGGAAAGAAGCACCCAGAAAATTTCCTGAAGGGGAAGAGGAAATGATTTAGGTGTGGAAGAGAAGGGAACCTCCCTATTAATTCTCAGCAAGAAAAAAACTACTGCTGTGAAGGAGGATAATAACAATCCATTCGACACTCAGCAAATTGTCCATTACATCAACTACAATGAACTAGGGCACTTTACAAACTAGTGACCTAATACATGGGTTTTCAGAGGAAACCAATAACATCCAAGGTAGAAAGGGAGATTGTTTTTCATCACTACGACCAAAGATACCCCCGCCAACAAAGTGATGACAGGTACGATAATTATTCATTCAAGAATAGTAAATGTACTTTTTGATTCTGGTTCTACACATTCTTTTATATCCCAAAATTTTAGTAGAACAATTCCAACACCACTAAAAATAATGGAAGTTAAGATGTTGGTGAGAATGAAAAATGGGGTAATCGTTGTAACCCAGGAATATAACTCCTCCCCTATCACAATTTGTGGTTTTAAATTCTTGGAGAACCTCTTCATATTCCCTCTGGTGGAATTTGATCAAATTCATGGCATGTATTGGATTTCCCTATATATAGACAACATAAATTTATGTGAGAGGGAAATCACTCTCCATATGGAGAATCGACTCCTGATTCTATACAAGTGCAAGCAGGAGGATGAATCTTCTTTAGAACCATCATCTCAAGCATGGATATTACTGCCCTATGAGCATGCATATCTTGCTCAGATGATTGGGTATAAGGAATCAACCATCGTTGAAGACATTCTTATTGTGACAGAATTCACTGAAGTGTTTCTTGAGGAATTTCCTGGTCTTCCCCTAGAAGAGATGTTGAATTCTCGATTGATCTTATACCTGGGGCATTTCCAATATCCAAGACTCCATATAGAATGACTATTGTGGATCTTGAGGAACTGAAGAAACAACAACAAGAGAATATAGATAAATGTTTTATATTCCCATGTGCTTCACCATTGGGTGCACCAGTCCTCTTTGTCAAGAAAAAAGATTGGTCAATGCACCTTTTCATTAATTATCGTGAGCTCAAAAAAATCATGATAAAGAACAAGTATCCTCTACCCCCGAATTGATGACTTGTTCGATCAGCTACGTGGAGCACAATACATCTCCAAGGTGGATTTTTGGTCAGGATATTAACAAGTAAGGTTGAAGATAGAGGATATCTCTAAGGCTACTTTTCCTACAAGGTACGAGCACTATGAATTCATAGTAATGCCTTTCAGACTCACTAAGGCTCCATAAATCTTCATTGAAATGATGAATAGAGTCTTTAGAGATTACCTAGACAAATATTTGGTAGTCTTTATAGATGATATTCTAATATACTCCAATCCAAGTAGGAGTATGAGGAGAATCTAAGCATTATACTAGAGACCCTGTGAAAGGACACGCACTATGCAAAGTAAATCAAATGTAATTTCTGGTTGAAGTCTCATTATTGGGTCATATCATCACAAGCAATGGGATATCTATCAATACCTCCAAGATAGCTGCAATTGAGGGATGTCCTAGACCAACATCAGTGACAGATATCTATATCTTCATGGGGTTAGCTGGATATTATCACCGATTTGTGATAAATTCCTCATGATTGTAAAACCCTCTTACCAATCTTGCTCATAAGGGAGTCAAGTTATCATGGAGTGATGAATGTGAAGGGAGCTTTAAGGAGCTGAAAAGGAGGCTTATCACTGTGCCTGTTCTCACATTACCCACAAGTGTAGATCATTTTATGGTATTCAGTGATGCTTTGAAAAATGTAATGGGCTGTGTGTTGATGGAAAATGAAAAATTCATTGCCTATGCTTCAAGGAAATTGATAGATCATGAGAAAAACAATCCAACACATGATCTGGAGTTTGCTGTAGTAATCATATATTTGAAAATTTTGCAGAAATACCTCTTTGGGGAGAAGTGTGAAATATATACAGATCACAAAATCCTGAAGTATATATTCACATAGAAAGAGTTGAACTTGCACCAACAAAGATGGTTAGATCTGATGAAATACTATGATTTCTCAATCAATTACCACCCTAGGAAAGAAAATAAGGTGGAAGATTCTTTAAGTATAAAGGACCCAAGGATTATATCATTTATGAGAATTGAAAAGGATCCGATCTTATTATATTTGATGATGATGGATATGGGAATCATAAATAAGGAAACATCATCAATCCTTTCACAAATGATTGCTCAACCGTCTCTTTTGGAAAGGTTAATGGATGACCAAAAGGATGATTTGGGAATTCAGAAGAAAGTGGAAACTATCAATAAAGGGAAATCATTGGATTTTAATGATAATAAAAAAGGAATTGTGAGATTTGGGACAAGATTATGTGTTCCATAAAATCTAGAGTTAAAGAATGAACTTTTGAATGATGCACATAGTTTGAATTTCTCCATTCTTCTAGGAAACACAAAGATGTATCAAGATATTAGAGATTATTATTAGTGGTATAACATGAAGAAGGAGATCGTTGAGCATACATCAAAGTGACTGGTATGGTATCATGTGAAGACTAAGAGGTAAAAGTCTAAGGGGATGATGCAACCATTACCCATACTAGCATGGAAATGGGATTACATTTCCATGTGGTTTATCACTGGACTTATGAAGAAATCCAAAAGAAAACAATGATATTTGGGTTGTTGTAGATCATCTAACAAATACTACACACTTCATGTAAGTTATAGATGATTTCTCAATAGATCAACTAGCATGGATATATTTCAGATAAGTGGTAAGGCTGCATGGAGTAACACTATCGATTATATCTGATCAAGATCCAAGATTCACCTATATGTTCTTGAAGAGTCTCCAACATGCTTTGAATACTGATTTGAACTTCAGTTTGGATTATCATCCTCAAAATGATGGCCAATCTGGGTATATTATCTAAATACTAGAGGACATGTTGAGAGCATGCTCAATGGATTTCAAAGGATGATGGGATCAACATCTTCCTCTGGTTAATTTCTCCTACAATAATAGTTTCTACTCAAGAATCCAAATGACTCCTTATGAAGCCCTTTATGGGAAGAGGTGCAGAACACTGACATGTTGGGATTACATTGGGGAGAAAAAACTCCAAGGTCTAGAAATGGGCAAAGAAATGGTGGAGATGGTTAAGACCATCCAACAACACATTAAAATTGCCCAGAGTCAACAAAAGAGCTATGCTGATAATCATTGATGAGAACTAGAGTTTGATGCTAGAGACATGGTATTCCTATGAATATCAATGTGGAAGAGAGTTATGAGATTTAGGATGAAGGGAAATCTTAGTCCAAGGTACATCAGTTATTTTGAGATCCCTGATCGCATTAGAGCGGTGACCTATCAACTAGCACTCCCACCGAACTTGTCTCAAGTACATGATGTATTCCATGTATCACTCTTGAGGAAGTACATACCTAACCCATCGCATGTACTCAATCCAGAGGTGGTACCATTAGGGAATGACCTCTCCTATGAAGAGAAGTAGATGAAGATCTAAGATCATAGGGAAAGAGTTCTATGAAATAAGACAATTCCCCTCTTCAAGGTTTTGTCACGAAACCACAAGTTTGAAGAAGAATCAAGGGAATTGGAGGAAGTGATGAAACAGAGTAATCCTCATCTATTTTAGTGTGGTAAAAGAAAATTTTGAGGGCATACTTTCTTAAGGGGGGAATATTGAAACGACATGAAAATTTATTAAATAAAATTCCTCTTGATCTAATTAAATGTATTATTATGTAAAATGGTTATATAACATATGAACTTCCTTGGTTTTATTTTTTTGTATTTTAAAATACCATTAAGAATTTTTACCACTGATAACATAGCCATTGAACAGTGATCAGGTGATTATTATAAATATAGGGCTTTAACAAATCCAATTTACTCAGAAAAAGGAAGCGATAGCCTCATCCAGTAGAATTGCTTCGTATGAAGCCCATTTGTCGGAGCTCGGAAAGGAGGTAGCATCACTGGGATTCTCTCTTGACCAAGCCCAAGATGAGCTTCAACACATTAACCTTGAACAGAATTTCCTACGAGAGAAGTGTAAGTCAATAGAGATTACCACCCGAGTGATGTTATCTGAGCCACCCCAAGAGTCTGTCACAATCGCACACCTTACCAATAGGTCTTATGCTGGTGTTATAAGGGGTTATTTAACCAGACCCTAGCACTATGATTATGTGCAATATTTTTATATAGAATAATGAATATACATTGATTTTATTATTGTTAATTTGAGCACAAATAGTATTTTTTTAGTTAATATTTAAATTCAATATTTGAAATCTATTTTGATGAATTAATGGATTTTTGAATTAAATAATATTTTAATAAAATATTATTACTAAATTAGTTTTTATTAAATATAAATGATCGTATAATTTTTATGAATATAGTTGTAGTTTTTATTATGGTTTGAAAGCTCTTATTATTAAAACCCACGGATTTTTGATAAATATTGGTTTTTATTTTAAAAGAAAAAATAAAATATATTTAAATATATTTAGATAAAATCAATAATATTTTTGGATTCAGGATATGAAAATTATATAACGGTTAATTTTACATAATTTTCTGAGACAATCGAATTTTTTTGTAAAAAATAAATATCGTTTAAATATAAATGTGTTTTATGACATCATAATGACCCAATAGTGATGTAATAAAATAATATAAAAATTTTGTTCTTCCAATATATGTTTTAATTTTAAAATAATGTGACTTTGTATTTGTTTGATTAATTTAATGGTGCCTTAGTTGACCCTCCAAGACATATAAATCATTTTAACTTTTAAAATTATTTCCTTGAGAGTGTGACTCACCTTCATAAAAGAAAGCCTAATATTTTAATATGATAGGCCATTAGCCTTATAAAATAATGTTTTCCAATCCCCTTTGAAAAAAACTACGGGCAAAAATCATGGGTTGGTTAGTGGTTTTTATTAGTTTAATGTGTGGTGTCCAAAACCTAAATAATAAAGAATTCCCTCTCCTTTCCTATATAAACCCACCCAATCTCCCATTTATCTTCACTCAAACAATTTTTATCTCGACCAAAATCTACCCTCCTCTATCTATAATCCTACCAAGGTGCACTAATCTCACAAGAATCATCTCTCAAGCCTCTCCAAAGCTTTTGGGATCACACTTCCAAGTAAGGAATTTCTTCATTTCTCATTTTTGTCCAAATTTATTTATATTGTTATACCCATTTATTTTCAACTAAAAATATTGGGATATAATTACGCACCTCCCCCATACTTCTCTCCTTATTTTTGAATAATGATAGACCTATTTCTCTCTCATTAATGCATCCCATGTGCACTCATTACCATGCTGAAATTCCGTAAGGAATTTCTCTCCTCATTTACATTCAAGAAATTATTTTATATTATGAATATAAATTCCATTACATAAGTTGGGATATTATGATCCTTGACCCCATTACTGTCCATTTCATGTATAAATTATGAGATATCCCTTTATCTCTCATCAACCCATTTTACTATTTCTATTTGATGTCGTTATTCTACCGAAGTTACACCAAAATTTCAATGCCAAAATCATCGTGTAAGTGAATACCATACCCATTTCTTTATCAAGGGTATTCAACTTTATGCACATGTACTTGTTTATTGAGGACTTAAATGTATGTATTCCAAATCTCTTATTCGTGGGATAAACTATGATGTTTAATAAATCCATGTTGTATGTTCTATGTCGTACACTTATTCATGAAATGAAATGATTAAGAATGGTGCACCCTGATGGCTCTCCAATGCATTGGTTAAAGATTAGTATCATGATACATCAAGTTTAATATGGGTTTAATCATTATAATTCAAGTGCAATTAGGTTTGACCTATGATCCATGTGTAATGAGCCTTGTTTCATGCTAATATCATGTTAAATTTTGTTGACACATTTTCATGTTATTATAATCATGCTATATCATTCCTTTATGTTAATGTTTCTATTGTGCTCCATTGATATACCCATTTCCTAACATGTAAATTAATCTTAATGTTATGCCTTATTCACTCCCTTAGTGGGATTTTTGGTCAGCTTTTTCTTATGAATGTCCTCAGGTTATCCCATGCAATGCTAAGTACGAAGGAATGTTGTGGTCATGTAAATGAATTTTTCAATACAGATGTTGTGTTTTATGTTCTATGTTGTTATGTAATGTTCCTAATATCCCATGAAATTTGACCTCTCTCTCCTAAGAGCTTCCTTAAGTTTAATATTATGTAATAAATCATGTTTATTTGTGTAATAAAGATAATGTTGTTATAAATCACGTCTTTAGTCTTTTTTATATCATTTATATTGAAAATTCATTAGATTTTTTCAATTTTAGATAGAATTAAGTCTTTCATGATCCAGCAGGTTTGTTGAATGTTAGCCACATGTCCTGTTAGAATTTATTCACGTGATATAATACTGATCACACAAAGCACCTATGCATATTGCATGATTTCTATGGCTATCCATTAGTATCTTACCTGATGGGATGTTTTCCCAGTGGAAAGCTCATCCACTTCGATAAATCTTCTCTTGAGATGGTGAGACTATATGCAAGAGGTCTAATTTTTCATCTAGAGAGTATGGTTCATGTTGTCACAGTGCATTTTTTATGCTAGGGTGGGGATTCATAGTCCTCATCACCCCAATAGTTCACTTCTTTTCATGATGTATCTCACATGAATCCATGCTAATGTTATTAAAGGGTTTCATCCTCATACATCTCCATGAGTCTCTATTATGGATCACTCTGAGGGCATCTCTTGATTTTAAACTATCACAAGTCCCTCCCATCAATGTATCAATTTCTGGATTATTTTGAATTAATGGGGACACTTTGATTTATGCAGGTATGATGAAGGACTTCCATATTGTTATATTTACATGTCTAAGTCCCTTCGTGAGATCAGGGATCCTATCAAGAGGCCTTCACGTTATTTCTAATTAATTTCCTAGGTATTTTCATGAGACAAGGATGTCTTGTCAAGGGACCTTTTCACGATCCTATAAACATCACAAGGGATCTTTCAAGACTATCCTATAGACACCATGGGATCCTCGTAAGAGTTTTATGACTGTGAGAGCCTTTGAACTCCAACCCATATTTATTTCCTTTATTTATTTTACAAGGTTTGGGGAGTTCATGAGGTTGTTTGGGTGTCTTCGAGGACAACCACTCTTCCTACTGGTGATGTTTCATTGGAAAAAAAGGTTTATTGTAGAGAAGCACAAGAATTTAATTGAAATTTCCAACCATTTATTCATAGTGAAATAAATGGGGAGTGATAAATATCCTGGAAAAGCCTCAGGTTCTTCTCATGATGGGGATGACATTCTGGAAGGCTTTCACAATATGAGGTAGATATGTCACCAAGGTCTCGCAGGTGTCTTTCAGTTCACTTAGGGTGCATCACTTGAATTTTATGAATACGAGAGGCTCCCTTCTACCCTAACAATATTTCCTCTATTTTATATTACAAAGGATTTTGGATCTTTAATGTTTCTTTCAATGTTGATGATGATAAAAATTCTCCCCATCCATAGTGTGAGTTTCTCTACCACAAGTGGTTCTTACCATTTAGGATATCTTCCTCTTATTTTGGAAGGATATTTGGATGGTGTGTCAGGTGTCTACAATTTGAAAATCTACGTTGACTGGGGGAGCTTATATGAATTCTTCCACATGAAAACCAATTGTCCAGAGATCCTTTTTCCGGAGTATAATTTCTTATCAAGAGAGGGCTATATAAGATTTGATTCATGTTACATGTTCCCCATGGTTCCTTCGCATGACCTTACAATGGTCACACCATCACATATCTCTTTGAGGCTCCCATCATCCATGGTTATTGGACACATTTTTCATTATTTTCAATTTTGGTGAATATAATAACAATAACAAGGTATTTATTCCTTTCTAATGTTTCTTATTCTCATTTGGTAGGTATCAAAAAATGTCCCACATAAGGATTTATGTCTATTAGGACAAGGGATTTGTTCACAGGAAAGAGAATTTCCATTAGACACTTTGGAATTTCTAGAATTCAGTGTCTTGGGAGATGTTTGATCTACCAAGTGACCTTTGGTATTCCATGGAATTCCCTATATATTGGGGAGCATAGAGATAACTCATTCAATGAATACTTAGAACTCTCTCTCTCTCCCTCTCTCTACTTACTTCAAATGTCCCTATTTACAGACCATTCATGTATCACCCCGAGAAAATTTTAAATAAAAATTAATTATTTAATATATTTTTTATAAATTAAAACCAGGGAATGACTTAATAAAAATGTTTTATAAATATTTATAAATAGTGAAATATGGTTTGAATCAAAATATATCATTTCAATTTATATATAGTATTTTTATCTTAAGAAATTAATTTATGCTTATAAATTGAGTTTCAATTATATGGGTTTTATTTTTATTCATACTTGATTATATTTGTATATCAAATCAATGTTTTATTTCATAACATTTAAACAAAATATATGTTAAAAAAGTTACTTCCAATAAAAAATAATTTTCTAGTAAAATCATTACATACTAAACAAAATATATGATAATTTTAAATATGAAATTAATAATTAACAAAACTATAATTATTAAATTATTAACAAATACATGTATTATTATTACTAATTTGAAACATGAAAATTATTTT
The DNA here is from genome assembly GCA_963277665.1 of Viscum album. NCBI lineage: Eukaryota > Viridiplantae > Streptophyta > Magnoliopsida > Santalales > Viscaceae > Viscum > Viscum album. Next base: position 396,137,590 of record OY728167.1, on the reverse strand, counting down.
TATTATAAATTTTTTTAATATCATATTTTAATAGTTATTATAAAACTACGACTCTTCTTGTTTAAAAAAATGATTATATTATATGTGTTTAAATTTTTATTTTTTTTAAAAATAATTTGTTATATTGAACTTATTTATGATTAGTTTATATATAAATATAAATACTGAAATGAAATAAAAAGTTAATTAAAAATTACAATGATAATCGATTTAAAAAAATTTAGAATGAAAAAATAATAAAATATAGAAGAATAAATCGGGATTTAAGGGTTTCTAAGGTCGAATAATTGGGGTTTTCGCCGAACTCCATATCCCAAGTTGGGAGGCAAGCATGATCGAGAGTCGAGACTGATGGATGCCCGATCTTGGTTGGGAGAGAGGTGTGTTGAGCACTAGTTCATCTTCGGATCAAAAGTTAAAGCCGAAGGAGATCGATATCAGTGGTGAGGGTTCATCTTCATCTTTGGATGTGAGTTCGAAGCAGAGCAAGAAATATAGATCCAGATCCACAATGCGTGAAGGTTTCAAATTTGATTTTAGGAAAGTGACCTATAGATTTGGATATCTCAACAAGTTTGTCCCGATCTTCAACTATGTATGTTTTTAATTGGTTTAGATATTCGAATCTTACCTAATTTTAGAGCAATAATTTCTTGCCTGTCCACTTCCCCGTTTTTTTCTCCATAGAATAATGTTTGAATTCGTGTGTGGTTCATATTTGTTAATTTTTCTATATCGATGTGGACCGAAATGTATCCATAGACAATTCATTAATGACTTGCGGCTAGTTTTGTTTAAATTTATTGTCATTCTTGGTGTTTTATATTTCATAAATCAACTCTATTGATTCTCTATTCAATTCGTCCATAAATTATGTATATATTTTCTGTTCTAGTCTATGCTTGCTCGACAATCTTGTATACTTTCATTTTTGTTGTTTTTCTCTATTGCAATTGGATTCCTTCTTCATCGATGCATTGATTCCTCCCTATCACTTTTCTTTTCATCATCGATTATATATCTCAACTTGTACAGCTTTTCCGATCAACATCTATCTAAATAATTCACATATAATTTTGAATATAAAATTTATGAAAACCATGTATATAGATATGTTCAACCTCTATGCATCAGTGAAAAAAGTGTTTGGCAAGGCTTTCCTATGAGTCATAAATAGTTGAATCCATTCTTTAATTTCTTTTTTTTTGTTCTCTCTGTTCTATTATCAAGTCTTAAGCAAAATAATTTTTCTTATAATGATGGAGTACACAACAAAGAAAGGTAACATATATAATGATATTTAATTTTTATGACAAATTTTTTTAGTAAGGAAAATTATTTCTACTCAAAAGATTGATTATCAGTTTCCTTAAATAGAAATCAACATGTTTTATAGTTTTTAAATTTAGATAAATTTTTAGTAAGAGATCATTTTATAAAAATTATTTTTGTTTTATGATATGAAACCAGATTATATATTTTAGTATTCAACTTTTAATTATATTCATGATATAATTTTATATTTGTGTAAGGGGAGTTTCTTCATTTCATGTTATATGCCCTATTTTTTCGGTTTTCTAATTATTTAAGTATTTTTATTTCATGTTTTATACTTCTATAAATTCCAACTCTATACTTTCAATTCAAAAATTGAATATGTGTGTGTTTTTGTTTATGCATGATATATATATATCATTGGTTCATAATTCCAGTTCTATGATTATATATATATATATATATATATGCATATTAATGTTATGTTCCTTAAAACATAAGTACACACATATACATACATACATACATCCATGAAAGGATGATTGTATTTTTTAATGAAATGCTATATTTATAAATTTGCACGTGACACATAATTATCTATTGATTGTGATTAATTTTAAGAAGAAAAAATTATATGTTCACTATTTATATTAGTTTATAACTTCATGTCATAATTTCATGCATAAAAAAAATTAAAAAAATATGTCTTTGAAATTTTAAGTTGGTGAATGATAATTAATCTTCCATGTGGTTAAGAAAAGTGTATGTAGCATCAGATTTGGTCGCACAAAGTTGAACATGTAATTTTCAATGATGATTAGTATTTATATAAATATATATAAATAAAAGTGAATATATTTATATCATGTATGATTATATATATTTAAAACCAAAATTCCAGTGAAAATGTATATATATATATAAAGCAAGATTAAAAATTATTTTTATAAAAACAGGTACTTTAACATTGTAAATACGATAGGGAATTGGAGAGTGGATCAATACCTCAAGTAGGTAGGCATAAAATAGACTTCAATGTTTCAAGACGACTTGATTGTTTTTTAAGAGATTTCTTATTTCTTTTCCAATTGAATCACTGGATTAGTTTAAAATAATTTTAAAAGAATAATTTTTTAAAGCATTATAATATTTTGTAAAGTTGTTTTACCAAGGTATTTTAAATTGATTTTTTTAGAATGTATCATCAAAGGGATATTTTAAAATGGATTTATCAAATGTTTTTAAAACCTCTTACTGGGAAATTGAATTCTCACCCTTTATTTTAAAATGATTTTTCACATGTATCTTAGAAGTTCAAATTCAGATGTCATTGCTTTTGGATTTAGCAACACACAAGCATAGTGGGAACATGTTTTATTTTTGTTCAACTCTAATAAATGTAAGGTGTTGTCTAATCCTCCATAACCTAGATCGGTAAAAGGTCCTCATTTGTGTTTAGTGTTGTGTAATTATTTAGTTACTTTTATAAAAAAATTACACATCATTTTCAAGTACTGAGTCCAGAAGTGCGGGATTGGGGCCTTATAATTGTTATCAGAGGAACGGTCTAGACAACTTTATATATTCAATTTTTTTGATTCTATATGTTTAACGGTCCTAGTGGTGTTTTTATAATTCTGAATACAGAAATTCAGAAATGTTTTTAGTATGAAAAAATGAATTGTGATGATGTAATTCTTTTAAGGAGGGAGAATGTAACACCCTGAGAAAATTTAAAATAAAAATTATTTATTTAATATATCTTTTATAAATTAAAACCAAGTAATGATTTAATAAAATGTTTTTATAAATATTTTAAAATAATCAATTATGTGTTGAATCAAAATATAACATTTTACTTTATATATAGAATTTTGATCTTAAGAAATTAATTTATGTATATAAATTGAGATTCAGGTATATAGGTATTATTTTTAACCATAATTTATTATTTTTGTATAGAAAAAAAATATTTTATGTCATAAATTTTAAACATAATATATGTAAAAAATGTTTTTGATAAAAAAATGAATTTTAGTAAAATCTTTTCATACTAAAAAATATATATTATAATTTTAAATATGAAATTATTAATTTACGAAATAATTTTTATTAAATTATTAACATATGCACGTATTATTATTACTATTTTGAAATATGAAAATTATTTTGATTATAAAAATGTTTAATATCATATTTTTTTAGTTATTATAAAATTATGACTATTCATGTTAAAAAAATTTATAAGATTATATCTGTATTTAAATTCTGATATTTTTTTTCAAAAAATAATTTGTTATATTGAACATATATATGCTTAGTTTATATATAAATATAAACGGTGAAATGAAATAAAAAAATGAATTAAAAATAAAAACAATAATCGATTTAAAAAAATGGCGAATGAAATAATAAAAAAATAGTAGAGGAAATCGGGATTTTAGGGTTTGAAGGTCAAATATTTGGGGTTTCCTCCGAACTCTATATCCTGAGTCGGGATGCAACCACGATCGGGAGTCGATACCGATTCAGGTCCGATCTTGGTAACGAGAGAGGAGTGTCGAGCGCTGGTTCATCTTCAGATCAGAAGTCGAAGCCAATGGTGATCATGATCAGTGGTGAGGGTTCGTTTTCATCTTCGGATGTGAGATCGAATCAGAGAAAGAAATATAGATCCAGATATGTGATGCATGAAGGTTCCAAGATTGATTTGAGGAAAGTGACTTAAAGATTTTGATATCTTAACATGTTTTTTTCTGATCTTCAAGTATGTATTTTTTTAATTGGTTTAGATATTCAAATCTTACCAATTTTAGAGCATTAATTTCTTTTCTATCCTCTTCTCCATTTTTTTCTCCATCGAATGACATTTGAATTCATTTGTGGTTCATATTTGTTAATTTTTCTGCATCGATGTGGACCGAAATGAATCGGTATCTAGTTCATTAATGAGTTGCGGCTGGTTTTGTTTAAATTCATCGTCATTATTGGTGTTTCTTATTGCATAAATCAACTCTATAGATTCTCTGTTCAATTTGTCCCTTAATTATGTATATATTCTCTTTCCAATTCTATGCTTGATCGGTAAGCCTGTTATACTTTCATTTTGGTTGTTCATCTCTACTACTATTGGATTCCTTATTCATCGATGCATTGAATCCACCCTCTATTATTTTCATCATCGATTATATATCTCAACTTTCACATCTTATCCACTCAACATCTATCAAATTAATTCACATATAATTGTGAGTATATAATTTAAGAAAACCATGTATATATAGCTATTCAACCTTTATGTACTGGTGAAAAAAGAGATTTGCGAGGCATTCCTATGAGTGAGGAAGAGTAGGAGCCATTTTTCTATTTCTTTTTGTGTTTTACTCATTCGATTATCATGTCTTTCCCTAGTATGTTTTCTTATATGGATGGAGTACGCAGAAAAAAAGGTAAGAGATTTAATCCTATTTAATTTTTATGACGGATATTGTATTTTTAGTAAGAAATTTTATTTGTACTCAAAGATTTTTAATTGGTTTCATTAAATAAAAATCAACATGTTTTGCAGTTTTAAAATTTAGATAAATTTTTAGTACGGAATCATTTTATAAAAACGATCTTTGTTTTATGATATGAAACCAGATTATATATTTTAGTGTTCAACTTTTAATAATTTTCACGATATAATTTTATGTTTATGTAAGTGTAGTTTGTTCATTTCAAGTTATAAGCACTATTTTTGTGGTTTTATAATTATTTAAGTATTTTTATTTCATGTTTTATACTTCTATGAAGTCCAAATCTATACATTCAATTCACAAATTGAATATGTGTGTTTTTTTTGTGTGCATGATATATAGATAAATTTTCATGTTTCTATTTGATATATATATATATATATATGTATATGTATAGATTTATATTGAAGTTTTATTTTTCGTACACTTCAATTAAACCATCCATGTATCTAATTATGGGTGTACGATACTTGTGTATTTTCTAATCAATCATATATATAAAAAATAATTTATTTTACAATCAAGATCATTGGTTTATAATTCCAGTCCTATGATTATGTATATTTATATGTACTTCTTAAAGTTATGTTCCTTAAAACATAAGTACACACACAGACAGACACACACACATATATATACATCCATGAAAGGATTATTGTATTTTGTAATGAAATGCTACATTGATAATTTTTCACGCGACACAAAATTATCTTCTGATTGTGATTAATTTTAAGTAGACAAAATTATATGTTCTCTATTTCTATTTGTTTATACCTTCATGTCATTATTTCATGCATAAAAGAAATTAAAAAAATATGTCTCTAGAATTTTATGTTCATGAATGATAATTAATCTTCCATGTGGTTAATCAAAGTGTATGTATCATTAGATTTGGTTGCACCATGTTGAACATGTAGTTTTCAATGATGATTAGTATTTATATAGTTATATATAAATAAAAGTGAATATGTTTATATCATGTATGATTATATATATTTAAAACTAAAATTCCAGTGAAAATTTATATATATGTAAAGTAAGATTAAAAATGATGTTGTCTAATCCTTCAGAACCTAGACTAATAAAATGTCCTCTTTTGTTTTTAGTGTTGTGTAATTTTTTATTTATTTTTATAAAAAAAATTACACAGCATTTTCAAGTACTGAGTCCGGATGTGCAGTCTCCAGGATTTATAATTCTGTATGTTCAAATCATAAGGCCATGTTATGAGAGTGCTTTGGTGAGAACTTTTTTGCAAGAATTCCATTGCACAGATGCCTTCTCAAACAAACTAGGAACTATATTTCAGTATTTGGTTGAACATTGGTTATGAGGATGCATGATAGACATGAGAATTCTATGAGATCTGGTATTCTATCACATATTTGATTTACTATTATATGGATCATGTGACCATGTTAAGGTAACACAATTGAGAGTCCTCAAGGGGTCAAGAAATTTCTTGATGCCTTCTAGGTCATGAGATTCATGATCCCCTTAGCCGATTCACATATAGAAATGTTGATTCATGTTATTCCCATGATTCTATCAGTTTGTGTCCCCCTTTTGATAAGATTTTATTTTATCTATCTGAAATATTCCACTTACATTTACTTAGATGGCTTCTGGTTCTCGTCAATCATCCCTCAAGCTTTAAAAGAAGGAAGAAAATACAGTGATAGTCCATTGTGATGATATAATAGCTAGTGTGGATCCAACATTTTTTCATTTTTTTTGGGTTAGACCATATGAGTCTGATAATGATGATGGTGTTAAAATTCATAGAATATCACTGTTTAATATTCTTTCCCACATAAGATTTTTTTTTCACCAATGATGATTATATCTTGATGAAGAAGTTTTCACTCATAACATCCTCCTAGATTCAGAAGTCCAATAACAGCTTTCGGGCAAACACATCCAAGGGGGAATACTTTGTCCCACATGGGGACTGTGATGATGGGAATATACTGAAATTAATTCCCACACACATCGATGGAACTGATCACACATCGGATGAGGATGTTCATATTTATTTCCTAATAATGTCGAAGTCCTCCACTAATCCGAATTTCAGTTGGGTTTCCAACTAGGACATACGATAATGAGTTTTGTGTTGAATGGACTAGGCCTGGACCATCTGGGTATAGTACATTTCTTCTAAATTCCATGAGTAATTGAAGAAAATTGGAATGTAAGAAGAAATTTGGATATCACAAACATCTACATTCTATAACAAGGGTCTAATGAAATAACTGTTCAGTCATTTTAGTATGGACACAGACACTTTCCACCTCATGAATAGAGAGTTGGTCATCAGCCTTTGGGATGTGAAGCAGATCTGTGGAACACCTATATTAGTTAGTGGGGGGGGGTATGAAGAAATAATTCCCCCATAGTCTACTTGGGATGATGTAATGAGGAATCTTCCTCTCACCCATGAACTGATCAGGCTGGCTGAAAAGTCCCACTTGAATGAGTGTCTTCCCATAGTGGATATAATGCTCGATACATTTTCAGGATATATAATCATGAAGGTAATATTTGAACTGGATTCTATATATCGGAAAGCCTAGATTACAAAGTACTCTCATGGTGTATCAGTCACTTATTGGCCCTTGGTTGATGAAGGGAAATTATGTGAATGGGGATAAGAAGTTGACCCTTAACTGGTTTTTCCAAATATCTGGTTTCACATATGTGTACATGAGTGGGTACTTACATCATATGAAGGTAAACAGTTGATTAATAGTTTCCAGTTTCATAATGGATAACTCTATGTCGGGTTTTCATCATGAAATCTGTCCATGTGATGGCCAAACTCTATCACCTTCTACACCATTTTTATAGTGGAAAATACACACACATGATCATGGGACCCTTCCATGTATTCTGGGGTCCGATATGAGATCACATGGGAGGTTATGAATGTCTGAACATTTAGGGTGTCCCAAATATCTACTTCATACCACACCTAAAATGTATCAACGAGGGATGACTCATTTCACTTAAATATTGGGATTTCAGGGCTTATGTGAGTCACTACAACTATTTCTCCTATAGTACAAATGTGCCACTATAACCAGGTGAAATTTTCAATACTAGTGAGGTTAGCCTTGAGATATGGTCTTATGCCATGTCACTTCGTGAAGGAGTTCTTTCCACCGGTATTGACAGAGAAGTCATCTGTGAAAGGTACTATCAATTTAGCCACCAATTCCTATGTGTCCATTCAATATTTCATTGATATATTTTTGTTCAATTATAGGAGAATCCAATGGTATCTCACTAATTTTGGCAGATTAATACTTGGGAGGAGATTTGTGTTGAGTTACATGTTCATCTACCTAATGTGGCACTCAGTTAATCTCATGGTAGTGCGGTGGTCTGGATCTGCTCATATCATAGTGGGCAGTTATCTAGATCGATTAGTGAGACATCCCAACCACCGGATGCCGAGTAGAATCCCAAGCCTGTAAAACAACTAGATTCTAAAGGTTGGGAACCTTGGAAGCACCCCACAAGGATTCCATACATTTTCCATTACTGTTAGAAGCACCTTATGACACTACTACATCAAATATAGTTCCATAGGGAGATATTATGTCAGAATTATTATTTCTTATCATGTATCAATAGTGGGTGGATGGTAATATGTAGATCTTAGAGGGTGAGCTACCGGGGGGGGATATTTTCGAGGTACATTTTGATGGTTTTTTATATGTCAATTACCCTATATGAATCATTTTTAATGATAGTATTGAGGAGTTTGGGGCCTTTATATGAGACCTTCATATGGATTTGATGACCCCTAATGGGTTTTGTAGGGTACATTGCAACTCATTATGGATGAAAAGGATTATCGTGTTGCTGAATAAGCCAAAAGTCAGGGCTTGATTCTATTTTTCATTAAATGATCATAGTGAAATTGAACCTGTATTAATGTTAATTATATATTAAGATAGTGAGAGGCTGATAAAGATCAACCAGTTCTGGCATCCAATTAATATTCTACACAAGATAAGGTTGCTGTGAAGGAATTTGTACATGATCAGGCGGGAAATGATGAAGGGTCCCTGGGTTTATAGGCTCAGATGATGATGGACATTTTCAGTTCTGGAGTAATTTTTTCTACCTCAATACCTTTGGGATATACATACATGGAATTGATGATGAAGAAGATAAGGGATTGACCTTTATTTTCATGGTCCTATCTTCCAGAATCACCATGTATGTGTTTTATTTCACTCTACTCTTATCTTGAAATTGCATTTTGATTAGTCAAAAATGTGTAAATCCTCACCAATCTCACTTGGAAGATAATTTCTCCACTTATGAAGGTGTGGGTGATTGTTGGGATGCTTCAGAAGACCCTTCACAGTTGGGCCCGACCCATCAACAAGAAAAGTTTGATGAGGTGCTAGTTTAGTCGTGCATGTTTCTTACTATAGATGTTTCTGCAATCATACCATTTGATCTGACATGGGTGTATTCACTTTTGGAAGATACTCAGATAGGTATTTATTCTACTACCATTTTATCCTTATTGAAATCTAGTTTGGGAGAATGAGTGGTTCTTCAAAAAAAGAAATGTTTTCTATTTGTGCCATATTTCCTGATATATTAATTTTTTCCTATAGTCCATAAGAGTGGTGAGTGATTCACATAATTGGGAAATGTAATAGAAGTTCCACAAATTTTTTCATCACAAGAAGGTGTATCTTCTTCACTCAGAGGATGGGTTTTGCGCACTGTATGTCACCAGTGAGTCGACCGATAAAGGTATGTTTCTAACATCTATCATATATGTTGATTACCTATTGATATTGTATTATTTTTCTTATGACTAATAATTCTTTGTGCCTCTTACTGTAATGTATTGACCCCACAGTCTTAGGGCTCTAGTTTATACTCCCTTGGGGGTTCCTCTGATTGGATCAACAAATAAAGTGGTAGGTTCTCTTACCGCATCATCAATGACTATGAGGACAACCCTATCACTTAGAAATTTGGTCCGAGAATATATTCATGTTCACAAGATAAATCTAAATCAAGTCCTTATATTTTTTTCACCGTATCAGTCTATTTAGTGTAAAATGTGGAGGGAGTTCTTGTTTTTTATGTTAGAAACACATTTCATCAAGTTTAATTACTGATTTGGTCATCTTCGATTTATACTTCCTTCCATTGTTTATGAGGGTTTAGACTATTCTTATCTTCAATCTCAGGTGAAGGAGGTGTTCTCCATAGAGATATAGAAGAGGTCCCTTTATTTGAGGATAACAACAATGGAGGTCTCCTATCCAGTGAATCGAGACCAATATTAAGCCATAAATGAATCCTCCCTATGTGTTGTGGTGATGACTTCTCACCAGGACATAGTTAGTGCCAGAATGATTTAATTTTCCAGTTCGAAATCAGTCTTCTTATGTATGAAGTTATCCATCATTAGGAATAACATTCCCAATTCAAATATTTATTTCAAATATTAGTGAATTCCATTTTCGAGTGGCATGATCTCTACAACATAGTGGATAAAGCTAAGCTTGGTTTCATTTCTAGAGTGGAGGAGTTGCAGTAGGTTATAAAGATAGAAACTAAACCTGTTGATAAACAACATTAATCTGTTTTATCTTTATAGTAGAGTCTTACTAAACTCACTAACTCCACTAACCACGTACTATGATTGATTTATAATCTTGAAAATTTTCTTATGCTCATATATTTATTTGAGATACTCTATTATGTAGAGATTCCTCCTATAATATTGTATCAATGAATAGATTTACTAAAAACTATATTTGTTGGATAGTTTTTATTCATTAATGATTTGAATGACATTTTCATTGATTGATATTATGTGAATCATCAATGAAACCCATCCTTTTAATAATATCACAAAAACCTGAACCCCTAAAAATGAATGTTGAAATTATGAAAGATTATTCTTGAGAAATGCTCATTAATTCCTACCAACATGAGATTCTCCATTGATATGTATGTCCCAACTATATTGAGATCAGTTGACTCACATAAGTATCACTTGGGTATGATATATGTTCAGAATGGAGTGTAATATATTATTTTTTGAAACTGATAGTCATGGTGAGAAAATCATGATTTCTACTAAGGCCATATGGTGGGCCATACAAGATTTTAAATTTTTAATGATTATATTACTATTTTATTTTTGTTTAGGATCTACATGATCAAACCCTTTATTGTTGTTGTTTAGGGCTTTCTAGATCGGTCCTTCTATTTCTTTTGTTTAGGGTATTTTACCTTGGGCCTTATATTGCTTTACTATAGGGTCTTTTAGCTCAGAACTTCTATTGAATTATTTTACGGTCTTTTAGCTTAGAAATTATACAACTTTAGTTTATACCCTTTTTTCTCAAACATTATATTGGTATAGTTTGTGGACTCTAATATTTGACCTTATATATTTTTTAGCTTAAAGAATATTATATCATATCGTCTATTACTATAGTTTATGGTCTTTTATCTAATACTTTATATTGTCATAGTTTAGTCTCTTTTAACATATACCTTCTATTGTTGTAGTTTATGGAATTTTTTCTCAAACATTATATTGTTGAATTTTAAGGTATTTTATTGTGGACCTTCTATTGCTATATTTTAGTGTATCTTGTATCGGTCCTTATATAGCTGTCTTTTAGAGTCTCTTTGCTCAAACCTAATCAATGATCATGGAATATAGTGCAAACATTCCAGGAATTACCCAAAACACTCTGGGGTGTTGGGTTATGAAGAGCTGTTGTTGATGCTCACAAGGATTAAATTTCCATTTTTACAGAGTGACGCATTAGCTTTAAAACCATATGCACATATACAGAAGGAATATTTATACATGAATACTCAATCAAAGGGTATCTTAAAGATGAGTATCTTTTCTAGGGGTTATGGAATATTTATGTAGTTAATATCAGTTGAAGGAGAAACCCTAGGGATTCTAGGACTATCTGGATAATTTGAATATGGGTGATGTATTTCATAACTCAAATTATTGAGTCATGTATATGAGTTTTGGAAGACATAATGGCTATATCCCTCAAAAATTTTAGATGAATGGTTCTCTATCATTGTTGATAGGGCTCACAAGGATTGAAGCAACTTTATGGAAAGGAGGATATTCCAGTAGTTGGTGATTCATGGGCCATATGCATCAGTATCATGGTCAAGAAAAATATGATATGCACTCCTTCTCTAGGGCCATGAAATATTATTGAAGACTCAAACATATAGATGATGAGGTTGGGTATTGTAGGAATGATATACAGGAAGGGTTTCAACCCCCCTAAGGATGTTCAGATCTTGATCATGAAGCTTGATCCCTATTCCCTATGGTTTTGAATCAGTAGGTGTTAACCATCAACAGTTTGAGAATCAGGTATCTCATTTTGGATTTGAGAATGGGTATGAAATATAGTGACGTCATACTGAGGATGTTGATCATACTGTGATAGTTTGGTATGAAAACTATAAGTCATTGTCCAAATCTCTTTGATCAGGTGGTTGATATGAGAAAGTTATAACAAGAGTATTTCTGAAACACAAAGGGGTTGAGTGATGCCATGGTGATATCAGGACTCACATGGATTGGAATGTCCTTTTTTCAGAGTGATTAATTTTTTTAATGACCATAACTACGTATGTAGGATCTATACCCATACGTGCATAGTAAAAAAAAAGGATCCCTTGAATCCAGATAAATTTTCCAAGGCACATGGATGGTTTATAGTGATTTGAGGCACAAAAAATCATGAAGTGATATTAGTGGAAAGTGTAATATTGAATAAAAATTTGGGAACCCTAAAAATTACATTACCACCCAGTGAACATATTCTTGTGGAGAGGAGATGTCACAAATCATTACTCTAGCACATCCCTCAACTCGGTGTTCCAGAGAGCATAGCATGTCTTCTACTATTGCTAAAATGTATACCCTATGAGATTTATGCCTTCTTTATTTTCACCCAAATTTTTACCTGAACTCTAGAGTTGAAGAGTTTAGAGAGCAGAGACATGACTTTTATTCAGGCCTCCATTTGCAGGTTTTCGACCTGATATGTTTTGTGTTCATTTTTCTAGAGGTTTATGGTAATTCTATTTGGGCCATTATAGTCTAAAGTGTACGGTCATATATATCTGATCAAAGTGTTGGAAATATCAGGTCATGACGCACATGGACCTAATTTGGGGGATGGTGCAAAAGAGCTCAATTAGGATACCCATGGTCAAGAGGACCTCATCCTCCTCCTGAGTGGGAGATGAAAAGATTGTAAATCATGGATCAAGGTTCTCAGGTCATGAGTAATGATAAAATATAGTCATATTAGGAGATGTTCTGATCACACAGAGGTGTTAAGTTCTTCCATGGTTATGTGAATGCTCATAAGGATCAACATTTCCTTTTTAGAGAGTGACACATTTGGATGTTGTCCATAGGTACATATGCACGAGACATACACAAACATGCATAGTAATGAAAAGGGTACCTTGCTGTCTTTTATCATTACCTAGGTCCATTGAAAATTTCTGGAAACTTGAGATGCTAAAGACATGAAGAATGATTTATGAACGGAGGTGATTAAAAGGGGATTGAAGCACCCCATACATTTTTTGATCGGGGTATGGATCTTATGGTCTATTGATTAGGGAAGTGAAATGGGTGATGGTCAGAACTTTTTATCTTCATGTAGTTGGGATGTTTTCTATGTAGTTTAATTTCTTGTGGAAAGAAAATTCGTCATGTTTTTTGTTATCATGCGCTAAGGAAGTTCGAGTCGTTCAGTTTTAATGTCATGTGACTGGGATGTCTTCCTTGCAGTTTAAATTCATTTGGTGAGTAGATACTTCTGTTCAGTTTAACTTCATGTGGTAAGGATGAACATCCTTGAAGTTTAACTTCATATGGTAAGGAAGTGGGAACCAATGTGAAAAAATTGTGTGTGGAATATTTTATGCATAATAAGGCCAGGATTATATCAAACACATACATAAGAAGAGTGAGCATGAATGAAAAAGATCTCTATGCAGATTGGGTGAATTGTTTTATCTGTTGTTCTATCATGGAAAGGATTGATGATCCAGGCATCACCATCTATCATGTGATTTCTGGAATCAAGCAACATGTTGTTCTTGAATGGTAAATTCTCTACAAAAGTTTTACCCATACACTGAGTTAGACATTGTTTCTGTTGACTATTGTCATTGAGACCATGATTAGAAATACAAGTGTCACTACAGATCAAGTGATTATAGAAATCAATCCACATGTATTTTGAGATTGATGACCATCCAGCGCAAGTCTAGCGTATATGTCGAGGGGGAATTTTTTTTGTTTGATTGTTGTAATCATACCCATAAGGGGATATCCAGGCATCACAATTTATCTTTTGTGGAAAGGAATAAATTCATACATATTTCATGAATGTAGTTGTGGCATGATAATAACACCAGCAATTTTGGTCCTCTCGGGAGAGTCCTATTGGAATGTACTATTTTATTCAACTCAATGTACATCATCCATGCAATTTAATGTCGCATGATGAGGAATCATGGTATGAATTTTATGGTATTTCATTTAGTACCAGGATGAGTATATCGCATGATTTTATGATTTTTTATGCAGGGAAGCCATTACTGAATTTTGAATGCTCATGTGAGCTACGCACTATGAGAGATACAATGAATGAAAATGGATCCTACAACTATACCGAGGCAATTAAGGATTCAATATGAGTATTTTTCATCATGCGATGTCTAGATCAATATATAGGATTGAGACATCCCTGCATATATCATTGAAAATGAGAATAGATCCACATTTAGTTCTTAAAAACCCGCATAGTTTAATGGTGTGAAGAAAGGACATCTGTATTAAAGTTTAACATCTTGCAGTAAGGACATTGATCACTTAATGTGGATGAGGAAAAAACATTTTGGCTCTGTACAGTTTTATGTCATGTGGGAAGGATGAGGGTCACCAGACAAGAATGAAAAGAAATTTCATGGATCTATATAGTTTTATGTCATGTTGTAAGGACAAGGATGAACATTTTTACAACATGTGACAAGGATGACATTTTTAAATTTTAACATTATGTAACCAGCTGGACATCAGTGGGTAACATTACCTTTATCCCTTACACCAATTATTATGGTGTTTATTATGTATCAATACACGTGGTGGTATGGTAGAACCATAAATCATAAAGGAAATATTCCATCCATGTCTTCTTATCCATGTCCACCATCATGTAGAGTATATTCAAAAGAGTCTTATTGAAGGACTCAATATATCCATTTGTTACTTCATGATAGTGGGATTATTGATTGGACACGATATTGTACTACTAGTATAGTTTCATCAACTCTATATAATAGAAGCTTGTTTTATTGTCCATCAATATTATGCCAGGGACCCTGCAACTGGTGATGATATGAGACATTACAAAGTTGATAATATTCTTTTTACTGAATGCATGGAGGTGTATTGACTCATACCATTTGGATAAGAAGTTAGTATCTTTAAGGATGTACTAGAAATTTGTAGTTGTGGAGGAGGATATGGCCCCACAACATCCAATAACCAAATGGAAAATTTCCAGGTATATTTAGATGCGTACAATAATTAAAGGGGTGTATGGAAGAATTTTTCATGGATCCAGCATGAAGAAAATTTCTTATTTATTTTCACACATTCTTGTAACCTAGTTTTCCAGTAATATCCTAACCTCCTGATCTGGTTGGTGATCCTATTACTAGATTGATGAGAACAACAATAGCATATAAGATCTTCTTCCATGGATATTGGTATCTATATTTATGCTATGTACATGAGGAGGAATATATCAAAGCCTTTCTTATAGAAGTATTGTTCCACATTTTGGACCATCTTGCATGATAAAGTTCACTAAAATGTGCCGCATCTGTTCCCTTCTTTCACTATCTATTGAGAGAGTCACTTTTTTGTATGTAACCGATAAAAGGCTCCTTCCATCTAAGGGTGGTCATTGGTTCATTATAAAATGGTGAGGTGTGGAACATTTTGATCTAATCCATGTCACATATGAAAATTGATGAGGTCATTCATCGATGTGTGATGTGATAGATTGCTTCCTCATAATCAGGGTTCGTGAGGAATGTTAATGAATTAGCCAATGCATCAATGTGATCATTCTTTTATGAAGTAACATGATGCAATTTGATCTCAAAAGGGAACTCTACCATAAATAACCAGAATTAGCTAGTGAGAGGGGTGGTTCTTTCTTTTTTATGTCATATTATCAATTGATCTTCTTTATCACTGGTTCTGAATCCCCCTTGCTACTCTCGTAGGATAGGTGTAGCTATAGGGCTAGTTTCAAGACAACAATGAGGGAATTCTATTCTGCCTTATAATTTATAGATCCTTTGGATAGTGATAATGGATAGGTAAATACTACATTGCTGGATAGACAAAAACAATCCATAAACCAACATGATAATGCTTCAAGTTTTATATTCTTTTATTTATAGTACTCCTGTATGCGGCATAAAATTACAAATCCCATTTCCGGGGAGTGTCATGGGCATAGAAAACCTCCTTATCTCGATGTTTTGGGTCCACCTATGTATTCTATGGGAACGGATTTTCTATAAGGAAATCGTCTGGGGATTTAATTTTCACATACTTCTGTAAAACAAACTGAATGTCTTATTTTGGCAGAATGACTTCCCATCGAACCAAGAGATCAGTCAACATGGGATAGACAGGGATGTACATTATAGGATTGATATGAAATACTCGATGAACATCATGGAGCCTCAAGTAATTCCTCATCTTTTACTCTATGAAGATGAATGTAAGGTATTTCTTCTTGGCATCATAGTATAGCATCTCATTACATAGCATATCCGGATAAGGTAGTAGAGGCTATTTTCTATCCCAGCATCATAATTCTATGAAATTATGGAACCTAGTGAGTATTCCATGGGGTCTATATATATTATGAGTTTCCTCCCTTCAACCAAAAGAAATAAGACCAGTGGTTTAAGGACATATTTCTTGATACATTTCATGACTTATTGGAAGTCATTGTCCCATTGATAGGCAATTACCTTCTTCATTAGCATGGTGAAGTGGAGATATTTTCTGGCTAGTTTGGGTATGAAAAATTGAATGGTGGTGAGGATCCCTTGGATCCCCCTAGTACATTGAGGATTTAGGGGGTGATATAGCATGAATATAACTTTCCTTCACTGGACCAACCTCAATGTTGTGGTGGTGTACCAAAAAGACAATGAATGTCCATTATGTTTCCCTAAATGTGCATTTTCGTAGATTCATCTTTAGACTATATTGTCGCAGCTTGTCGAAGACTATTTGAAGGTTTTTGATGTGATCACATCAATTTCGGGACATGAAAAACAAGTCTTCGACATAAAATTTCACTATTTTTTCCTTTAACAACTTATTGATATGATGCATGATGAAATGATATTTGGTTCCAGTGTTCTTCATGCCAAAGGGTTTATCTTGATAGAAAAAGATCCCCTGAGGATCTTTAATGGAAGTGGCTTCTATATCTTTAGGGTACATCATTTTTTATTTTACCATAAATACCAATCTATAATGGACAGTTTATGGAAGCTAGTAGTTCTATCGATATAGAGTTTTGTGATCAGAAATGGGAAATAGTCCTCTAAGAAATATCGATTAAGATCACAAAAATCTATACAGACCCTAATCTACCCATTTTTTTCATAACAAGGAAAATTTTGGAAAACCATCATGGGTATTTCACTTCTCATAAAATGTTAGATTTGATATATTTTTCAATGTCCTCATATACATTGGTTCTATGAGACTATTTTATGTTCATGAATGCATGTTTGAAGCCTCGATTCTCATCAGGTAAGCAGAGATTGTGTGTATCCACATATGGATTTAGTATGTGAACTTCTGTGTAGTTCTAAGTGAACACATATTGGTCCAATATATGAATTGCAATATACATATCTTTCTCTTCAAGGGTCATGGTGGCACTAATCAAGGTAGGTCATAGGTCTTCTTCTGTTCAGTGATTTATTTGTCAATTCTCATCAATGGTGGTGGAGATGCCTTCTTCAAATATAGGAGGGGAGTTCCTAAGAAAATCCTCATCTTCTCCCAATTCTGATACTGTGGAGTCATTTTCAAACCATGAGGGAAATATGGGGGCTACTATTTCACTATCAGGGTGAGGGAAGCCATGATAAGATACATTATTATCCAATTTTTCTTTAGTCATTATAGAATGTTTTCAAGGATGATTTTATTTTACACTGTCACTTGAGAGAGAAGAGACTTGGACCTCTAGGGTCAAGTATATCACCACTTATAGATTTATGGGGAGATCATTGTCATTATCGAGCATACTTTAGGGGTTTTAAGGGGCGGCTCCCAAACTATTGGGGTCTACAACCTGTATGTAATCATCCACTATTGGTTATTTTCCTCCATTTTTATAGAAATAATCAATACAATATATGGCTCTGCAAATTTCAAAGGGATCATTGTCACCGTACATTATTCCACTCACTCCATTGATGGGGTACATCAGACACTGATGAATTTTTGATGTTACTGCCATGTGTATATGAAGCTAGGTCCTTACAAGATAGAAAATATATGTGATGTATTTCTAGATAACCATAATCTTAGTGTCATAAATGAGGTCCCAAAATTGATATTTGATATTGATTTTCATGAGTGTTATTTCCTCATGTTTATCAGACACTTGAATGATCAGATTTGTGGGAGATAATCCCCCTTCACTATATCCAAAACATCAGAGGGTTCAAACTAGGATGAGGTTGATCCAAAATCCATTATCAATTAGGGCCCTCTTTATGTCAAAATTATTGAGTATTATCGATACACCTAGGGTCCTGATGTTCCCTTGAATGTCTTATTCCTAATCCTAGTCAGTGAACGAGTTGATGACATAGAATTATGCTGACATAGTCTCCACTCGATAAACCACGATGCAGACTTTTTTTTTCTTGAATTCCTTTGGGCTTTAGAGGGCTTTGATAAGGTCCTACCTTAGTTCTCTGAAATATGATGTGCATCGAATACTGAGATAGTGCCTAGGAATAATGTTAGTTATTTAATAAAATAACACTTTTGTTTTGGAGTTTGGTGCTTTCTAATGTGGGGTTTCCCCTAGCAATGTGGTTTTGGAGCAAGGGCACTTGAGGTGGAAAAACTTGGTGCATGTGCAGTAGTTGACTGAGCACCTACATCCAATGTTAAAGTTCATGTAGGGAATCCCATTTTCCTAGGATAATATTATAATTGAACCCCTGCTTGAAGGTCATGCAAGACAATTGGGTGTGGATGACCACTAGAGGGTCCTAATACAACTCCCTACCTATTTTTAACCCTCTGGAGAAATTTCCCAGGAAATTATAAAACATATATGTTCTCCTTGGAGACATGGCCTAAATATTGTGTCCAACCATGTCAGTACTGTCCCCTATATCATTTGTCTGGACACATGTTGCCTCATGTTCCTAGGTTATGTTTGGGAAACTCATATTATGATTAATTTTCATCATCGTAGAAGGAATATTCCAAATTTATCATGTTGACATAACCAAATATTAGATCTTCATCTAATAAGTATTCCATTTGGTGGGGCGGTGCCTGTTTTGTAGATGTTTCATGGAAGAAATATTCAAGAGTTAGATAATGTGTTGGAGTAGAATATGACTCTTCCAACTCTATTATTTCCTTATTCTGATGGTCGCACCCACCTTTTGGAGGTACATATCATGTCTCATAATTAGGTGGTGGAGCTATTTTGGGTCTGTATAGTGGTTATATTATGGTGGCATGATCTTAGTAAATTGTTTTCTAAGACATCTAGTTGATGAACTTCCACACACACACCTAGTTGGAACTTTCATCCAACCACCCTCCACTTCTGGATATGTGAAGGTTATGTAGGCCACATGCTCTAAGGAGTAGCTGAACCTCACCTGTATATAAGTGATCAGTATTTGAAGGATGAATTTTAAGAAAAATTAGTTATGGATATTTTAAATCAACATTCTATGGGACAGTTTGTAGTTAGGACAATCTGTGGGTTCGACTTTAGTGGGTCTACTAGGCTATGGAAGCCTAAGCAGGTCATTGTCCATGGATTCCAAGAAATAACTAGTGGATTGTTCATTTCATAAGGAGTATTCTTTGTTCATAAATTCCACAAATCATATGAGATCCTCGTATCTATTTCTTTTTGTCCAGGGAAATTCTTTGGCTGTGGCCACACGACATGAGGTTCGGGGAGGTTAGAGACCTACCTAAGTGTGTGGATGGTCCTTCATGTTGGCATGAGAGTGATAGTTGTATTTATTCTTTTTCTATAATTTTACCATATTCTAAGAGAATGAGAGGTTTTTTGTATTGGGTTCACTAAATTTCATCATAAAGATATTTCGTCTTCTCAACGTACTCAATAAACCCATCTGGATACATCATTTGGATCATAAGTGTCTGCAACTCATCGCGATGATTTTCAGCAAAGATTTACAGTAATTTTTCCTGTATGATATGGATGATGAGGGAATTGATTAATCCATTATACCTATATATTATGTTATAAACCCTCTCATTCTCTCATTTTATTCCATTCATCACGTCTATGATCATTTGTTTTTCTCATTATGGAGAAGAATTGATAAATTAATTTATAATGAAGGTCCTCCCATCCTGTAATGGATACTTCTAGAATTTTTTTGTACCATGAAAAAGATATCCTTGTTAGAGTCTTTAAAAAACCTCATCTTTTTCCCACATGTTGATCTCGAGGTCCCATCATCAGCCCACATTAGGATTTTAAGTGAGTGATATGTTGTTAAAGGTCACATGCACCATTAAAAATTGAAAAGGTTGGATTGATGGAATTGGGTGAAGGAAAAGTGTCATCCACCTACTCAGGATATGGCTTACTCTCAGTCTACATAGCTACACATCGCCCTTCCATGGATTTCATTCAAGTATCCAGAGACTCAATAATGATAAAAATATCTAAGGGAACCATTTTATGAGGCAAATCCAATTTATAGGGAGTGGGTGGGGGTCAAATAGGTGGCCCCACATTCATCTCCAACTAATTGAAAATTCTTCCTATGGTTGAATGATTACCCTAGGGGGGAGATGATATTACCACAGTGGAGTGAATTCACAATCATTTTCGAATTCCCAATTTATGTAGACAAGTTTTATGGACCACGAGGTAGTCTGATGCTCAAATACTGCTCTTTCTGGCAGATCAGATATGGGAGGGTGAATATTATACTCTTCTTGAAGATGATACGTAGGGGGAATATTTTCCCAAATAATCTCTTTATTGAGTTTTAAAAGTCTTTTTTTCTCTCTCTCATATATTCAAACTTGTTCCTATGTGAAATGAACCTCAAATATTCAGGGTGGTGATTGGGATAAAGACACACCATTCCCTTTTTCTTTGGTAGTCTTCCACCAAATATGTGGAAACTCATTATTTGGAGGTGAAAGATTTTGGATCCTTCTCTTGTTCGGGGAGCATGCCACACTGGTTGGAGAATCAAAATAACCCTCCTCTTGGGGTAAATTTTCCATTTTTTGGCCCTCTATGTTTTCACATTGATAAAAAAATGTTTTCCATATTGATATTAATGAAATTAAAGGAGTCAAATATGGAAATAGAGGTTATACCATTACATTTGAAGTAACAGGTTGATTATGTTCTACCATAATTAGCGTTGTTATTCAAACCCTTCGACGTATTAGACTATTTTGGTTTGTGACCCTAGAGGGGTATGATCGCCATCACAATACACTCATCTGGACTTGGTCTTTGAATTATAACTTTTGGGGAGTTTTTAGTCATGGTTGTCGTGTTGGGTCTAACCAATAGTGGTTGGTTTTTTGGTGGGAGGACTTGGTGGACCAACGATTGATGATTTTCCATCCTAACGTTGAAAAGGTTGATTCATTACATGATGATGATGATGATTAAAATGACCATTTCCAAAGGGGTGGGGTTATTTGGGGTTGTAATTTGTATTGGTAGGTCATTTTTTGAGGATCTAATGATCCCTCTAAAGGAATTGATGACTCCTTGTATGAACATGATGATATAAATGCCTTCATCCTAACAGGGTGGGGTTGAAATTGAATCATTGATGATGTCCCCAAAATCCTCTCAGGGGATGATATCCCTAGCAATGGTGATTGAGATATAAATTCCCCCAGCCTAGTGGGATGGGGTTCATTTGTAGGTTCTCCCAATGTAACCTGAATCCTATCGGGATTTGATGACCTAATGGGAAGAGATAGATTTAGATACTCCATTGTCATAGTGAACTTGTACACTCCTAGATGGTTATTATGGATGTTGATACTAAGACTCATTTTATGTGGCGTAGAAATGCTCACATAGGAGTTGGGTGCGATGGATTCCCATGGTGAGAACCATTATTTACAAGAAGTTATCTGGTCGATCGTATATTTGGTCTCCCAGTATGAAGTAAATTCTCATTGCATTAAGGGGACCAGATTAAAGTCATGTTGGACATCTTATCCTTCTATTATTGATGTCGTTACCTTTGAACTGGGGAATTATTTTATACTGACCAATTGTCCCAAGTGTTACATGATCCTTAGATTTCTCTAGAAGCTATGACATCACATGATGTCATATATGAGGGGTTTTGTTCTTCCATGGGCGAGACAAATTATTACTCTCCATAATCTCCTCATCAACGACTATGGATGCATGACATGGATTTGGGGTTCAGGTTTCTAAGTGTCAAGATTTAATGGAAGGAAGTGTGTTGTAGATATGTGTTGTTGTTTTCTGGTTTTTTTATCATAGGCCATGAAGATAGGATCCAGATCTAGCAGGAAGTAGATCATCTTGATGGTCTGAAGGTACCCTTGTATCTTGGATATGGGAGGTTTCTATCCTTTTCTCAATCCGGAGTATCCCACATATTTTTCCATACATAAATAATTCACTCATTTTCTAGCTCATCTAGGATGTCATAATCAGAAGTACATAGGGTCTGGAACATGATGGGGAGGTATTTTCTAGATAACTCTCTCTATATTTTAATGTCATCCCCCTCTTCATCAGACATAAATTCCACCATACTGTCAGAACATAAAAGTTGCTTCTGGTGGTCGCCTACTGGCTACATTGGTGTGTTTCTGGGAGTTGATGGGGAACTATTTGCGGTTGACACCGATGTTTCAAGAACCTCTCTATATGAATGGTTTGTCTCTTTGAACACCTATCTATATTAATATTTTGACGATTTAAACACCTCTCTTTGGGATGGTTTTTGTACAAGGGGGGTATTTCTTTTTCCATGGGAGAAATCATCATGGGGAGTTTGACCATGGCGTATGTCAGGAGTGGAGTCCCTTAAATCCATTCCATACAACCACAAGGTTAACTATAATGGTAATGATAATCTTCTACTTCAATAGAAGAGTTAACAGACCCTTGTAGTATTGAAAATGTGTCTCAAATTAGCATAAAGTCATTAGAGTTCAGCGTATTAGGATGATGGGTTAGGACTTTTGTCTTGGTTGGAATATACCAATCTATTATTTGGAATTGGGAGAGGATATGATCCTACTATATGACTATTTCCATAACATGCCTATATTTGTATGGTGATGTGGGAGTATGAGGCCACCAATGAAAATATTCTAGAATATGCTAATGATATTTTCATTATTTGCTAGAATATGATCCTCTCCTGAGGCATGTTCCATTCTCACATAGAGACCTTTGTTTATGATGGGAGTATGATCCCGATCCTAAGAATTTGAAATAATCCAATGGTTATCCATAGAAGGGATATGAAAATTTCCTGAGGTATGTGACACTACCACTTGGTGAGCTTTGTTTGGAGAAGGAATATAAACATGGTATGAATATTAATTCCATTCTAGAATATTTCTACGTACCTCCGAAATGGGAAAATGGGTATAATCGTCCTACTATATTTCTGTGTAATGATGTTGGTGCAGTCATTTGTCAGTGGAAGTAAGAATGTACACTAGGCTTCCATGATCTACTAGAATATACCAGGAAAATACATTAAGATGAATATAATCCTTTCCCATGGAATGTTACATTATTACATGATTATACCCATCCACAATGAGTATTTATGCCTGATTCTGGGATTTGGTGTTTGAAGTAGGACCTCTTTGACAAAAATATGATCCTACCATAAGGAATGTGCCCCTATCACTAAGGGATCCCCATCCAGAATGAGGAAATGAACCTAATCATGAGCCTTTGTAATATTTCATAGACTTCTTTGATAGGAATGTTCCCATGTCTTGAGTCATGTTCCACTCTCACATGGTGATCCGAATTTTTAATGTGAATATGAGGCTACCCCAATTCCTCATAAATTACCAGAATATGCCGATAATCCACCTGCAAGTGAGCATGAACATGCTCTTTTTTTGTTATAGTTATATTTCATAATGATTATAGTGTTGATATATCCTAGATGTAGGGATAACAGTATGTTCTAATCCATTTATCTTCAACAGTTCCATAATATTCCAATTTTTTTCATTAGCTATTTCTAAAGTATATTTTTATTTTAGAAAAGTGTGTACATGGATATAATCCTACACATTTTTAGGCTTAACTATATACTGGAAGATGTATTCTATTTAAGCAGGGTTTTGATCCCCCTTATTTCCTCCTTATGCCACTAGAATATCCTGACAGACTTCATTCACTGGGTAGTAATATAAACATTCCCCTTTCCTTATGTGGGAATATTCCCACAGACATTATCTGAATGGGTAGGGATATGAGCCAACATATAGTCTACTATAGGAATATGTCTGAAGAAATCATCAGTGGGAGTGGGGATATGAGCCCCCCAAAGATATCCATCACCTTCCTCACCTGATGAGTCATCCTTTTCTATCCATGAACAAGTGTCAAAGGTGACGGTGTGTCTGGTTGTACCCTCAGCAAGAAACTGGTGGGTACCAATAGGATGATGCTGGTGCCTGTGGTTGATCGGAGCCCTATTGGGCAGCCTCAGAAATACAAGGGATCCATATATATGACTACCTTTTCCACAATCATTATAGAATTAAGGTGTTAGTTTTTTTGATCTAGGGATAAGCTTTCAAAGTGGTTAGTAGTGGAAACGAAGGACAATAGCTTAGCTACGGCTTTACCTGGGTGATGCGGACTCACCGATTTTCTTACATGGACAACCTTGTTGGAAGATTCTAGGATTGTTATTTTACCATGTTTGTGGTATTTCTTGACCATAATGTTCACCACCTGGTGTTGGATATATCAAGTAGGTGAGATCATTTTGCGACTCATGGGGGTTGTATAGGTTCATGATTTACTAGAGGAATTTATTGAAGAAGTAGACATTGTCTTAGATCAATATGTTATAAATGAGATTAGTATCTATGGTCATAAAGATAACAAGGAAGAAGGTTAACTATTAGTGTAATATCAATGGGTTAATGTGTTCTAAATCCAATATGCATGGTTTACATAATTTTCCATTTATTAAAGATCCATCCATTTTTCTAATTTACAGATTTAAAAATGAGGATGGACTTATTTAATTAGAACCCCGATTTTAGAATATAAACTAAAAGATAATGTTGGGATTACTAATTTATTACTTAAGGAATGAAAAATAGTGAGTCTGGACATAATATTATGCAATGTTTTAGTCATTTGAGATATTTGCATCGGGTACACTATTTTTTTTGTGTATAGAGGGAAAAAATGGCCAAACTGATAATAACAAAATAATTTTTTTATTAGAAAGATTCACCTCACGTTTACCATTATTGTTTTCATATATTGAGAAAAAAATTTCCCAACAGATTATAACCCAATAATTTTTTTATTAGAGAGATGAACATTGGGTTCACCATTTTTGATTCAATGGTTATGAGATGGCCGCTAATGGTTCTTAGTTTGACTCAATGGTGGAATGTGGGGGTTCATTTCTTGTAAAATCATTAATTATTGGTTACCATTATCATTTCTAAGGTAAAATTCAATTGTTTCCCTGATACATAATTGAGTATGGGACTAATTTCTAAAGGTAGGTGGTCATTTGGGAATTTAGGCCCAGTTACACATAGGGACTCATACTTTTCAAGATGATGGGTTGTTGGGCTCATGAAACCCTTTGGGGGGGGGGGGGGAATTTTCACCTTCTTTGTGAGCCTCTTATAGATTTAGGACATGTTTCAAAATATCTTTCTAATCCCAATACAGGCCTAGTTACCATAAAAATAATTATGGATTATGTAGGTGAATCCATCAGTATGTACCTGTGTATCCTCATCTATTTTACATTAATAAATATACCTTTATATGTTAAAGCTATATAATTAGGCACTTTAGGATATGCTTCCACGTATGGAGGTGGTTAATGTTATGAGGAGTGGACTGAGCCATTATGAGGCATCCAACATATCCTAGTCATTGAACGAATCTAAAAACACATATTTATATAATATCGTGCTATTTAACATCAAAAAGGGAGGAAATATGTGTGAGAAGTTGGGTAATATATATTTAAGCTCGATCCTAATGGAGTCGTTCTACGTATCCTTGTTAAGGTGGAATCAAGGTTTTCATAGTTTGATCATTCCATTGGGACTATCTCCACGATATATTTAATCATATGAGGGATGATTATATCATGAAACTCATTGGGTATTACATACTGGGACTTCCATTACTAGTGGGGATTCATAATTCTAATGATGTGTTTACTGCAAATCCCTAATCCCATGTGAGCTCTGCTCGGTGTGAGAAATAAGGGATATCATGTGAACAGACTCATTTCATATGAATGCGAGACTTGTGTAATGATACAACCTTTGGACGTTAATATAGTTCTCGGGCCTCAAAGAGGCATCCTACGTATCCCAGATATGGAAGGAAAAAGAGTCTTCATAGTGTAATTAGTTTCTCATTACACTAATGGATGAGGTAGAAGATCAACCCATGGGATTGATTAGACCCCAATGGGTGAAATATTGGAGACATGAAATGACTTATACTGAGGTGGGTGATCATTTGAGTTTCAAAATAGGCCTTGTGAAGGTGTCCTATGTATATTGGTTATAGAAGTAATTAGATTCATTATAGTTTAATTAGTCAGTGCTTACACATAGATGTTTCCTTTTCCTTAGTAAACAATTATGGTTAAAATGATGTAATCATTAGAACTCCTTTATCCCAAGTGAACTATGATAGTTGTGAGAAAAAATGATGGAAAATAATCAATCTTACTTCATATGGATGATGGACATATAAAACGAGACATCCCATTGGGTGGATAATATTGAGGTCTGGGCTCTAAGAGGCATCCTATGTAGCCTAGTGATAAAAGGAATCAATGTCCCCATAGTTCCCTTGGTTGGGGATATAAACCGACGTTTCCAAATTATTTATAGATGTTTATGGTGCACGTGATATTATTATCGAAACTCCCTAATACCACATGACCTAAAATCATTTTGAGAAACAAAATATGGAAAATAATCACTGTCATTGAAAGAGGATGAGGGACATATGAACTTGTACTACCCTCTGGATTCTACATATAGGGCTTGTGAGCTATGATCACTATCAGAGAGCCATACTATGTGTCCCAATTATCATAGGAATCAGATTCATCATAGTTACCTTGATAGGGACTTACACACTAAAATTTCTCTAATAATTAGTGATTATAAATTGAGGAAGGACAAGGTAATCAAATCCTAGGATTCCTTGTTGTTTGGGATGCTTGACCATCGGACATCTATTTATTGTCTTCTTGACACGACTTGATTTCTTTCTTGACATATCTGAGATTTTCTACTTGAAATTTCCAAAGGGAATTTTATGATTCATTTCACATGTCCAGGGGACTTCTCATAATTTGGATGGTATGTTTGATGGTTGTTGGAATATATAGGGTGACTATTCTAAAGGATATCAAAAGACCTAGATAGTTAGTCTAGAAAGCCATCACCTGACATGTATAACCTGTGCGGAGGATATCACATGATTCAACTGACTTAACCATGGGTCATCACAAGTGATGTATTACACATATGGAGGGAATCATGAGAGTCAATGTTACATGTCTTAGAGGGTGTTTCAGGTCTCGTCTAACATGTTTGGAGGTCACTGTGAGATATGACTAGTGTTCCTGGAGGGTGTCATGAGAGTAAGTTGACATGACTAAGTGTTGCAGCGAGAATCAGCTAACATGGACTAGTACCACCATGTGGTTCATAAGACATGTCTAAGTAGCATGTTTAGGCTAGGATGATAATCCTAGAGGGATTCACAAGACCATAGTCGAATTCTTGGAGGGAGTGATGTTCCTTTCTTTGACTTGTGTAGATGTCTTATCATGATCCAAATATTATTCATATAGAATGTCTTCTGATTAGGGTGACATGTCCTCGTGGTTTTCCATTACCTGGGTGGTTCATACGAACCACCTGAGGGTCAACATATATGTTTTTTTCTTATGACTTCTATCTTTCTTCTTTGTTCTAGTATTTATATTGAGAATGACTAGGATTTGTTCAATGTTATCTTTTACTGAGTCTTGCATGATCCAGTGGTTTTGCGGGATGTCCTTTTCATGCCCATCCATAATAAATTCACACAATCTATGGATGATCATTGGATGATATTATGTATACATCATGAGTTCTCGTTCTACACACTGGTATCTTACCTAACCAAATGTTTTTCAAATATCAAGATCAGTCACTTAGAGAAATACACTCTAGTGTTGGTGCATGGGTATGTGAAGGAGAAATAAATTTATCCTAAGAGTAGTGTTCATGCAGTTAAATTGAATTTTTAATGTTGTTGTGGTTGACTTATAGGCCTAACCACCCCATTTGTTCACCACATTTCATGGTGTATCTCATGTGAATACAATATGTAGTCAGAAAAGGGATACAATGTCCCTCGTCTTCAAGAGTCTCTTCTATGGATCACTCTGAGGGCATCTCTTTATTTTCATCAACCACAAGTCCCTCCCATCATTGCCTCCTCTACTAGATAATTTTTAATTAGTTGGGATTGTTTTGTGTTTGTATGACAAAGGAATTCAATAATTATATATTTACATGTACAAAGGCATTATTGAGATCAAGGGGCCTACCAAAATACCTTCACATGATCTCATATGACATGTCTGGGATATTCTATGAGATAAGAATGGTTTGTCAAGGGCCCTTCATGGGATCCAGCTGACTTTTCAAGGGGTCCAGTGAGACTTTTCTACAAACATCATGGGCGTATCTTACATGTTTTTTGACAACAAGATGATTCTTACTCCTCCCTATTTTTATTTCCTTTGTTTATTATAAAAAGGTTGGGGAGTTCACAAGATTTTTTGGGTGTCATTATGGAAAATAATTCTTCCCCTTGGTGATGCATCGCGGGACATAAAAGGCATATTATGGAGATGCATGATCATTTCATCAAAAATTACATCTTTGTTTCCTTAAGGAGGAAATGGGGGACTGTGATATTGCATAGAAATTCCCAACACACTTTTCATGATGAGGATGACATGACATCGGGCTTTCAAGAGATGATACGAACATGTCACTGTTTTCTCGTGGTGTCTTGTGGATTTCCAAGGGAGCATAACATGAATTTTACAACCATGAGAGGATCCTACCTCCTCCATCATTATTTCCATTACTTTATTTTACAATGACTTAGGAATATCACATGTTTTCTAAGATGTTCCCAAGCACAACCATTCTCTCTGTCAGTGATTGAAAGCATGAATTTCTCAAATGCAAGAGGCTCCAACATTTTCGGATATTTTCTTCATATTTTTTATGGAAATTTGTATGGTTTTTCATGTGTCCAACAGTAGAAAATACATGTGTCATGGGGGATATTATTTGGATTCCGCCCTGTCTTGAGTACCTTTACAAGAGCATAAGGTCTTATCAAGAGGGGTGTTGTGGGATCTTCTGCAAGTTATGTGGTGCACAATGTTCCTTCACGTGAACTTATGACGGTCACATGATTGCATATCTGATGGGGGATCATGAGATCTATGAGAATTCATCATCTTCTTATTCATTTTCTTTTGTGGAGAAGATAATACCCATATCCAGGTATTTAATACTTTGTGGTTTCACTAATACTCATTCTATGTGCGTCAACAATATCACTGACAGTTTTATATAGGGGAGTGTTTTTTCATATGTTTCCCTTTGATTGGGACATCAAAGATATAAATGTTATGAGAAATTGACACTGTGATATATGAGGAGAAATAAAATTATTTTCTATATCTGGGATATGGATTACTGGTTAAATTTACAAGAATGATATAGTGTAATTCAACTTGTATTTAATGATTCTCAATTTAAGAATTAACAATCAAATCCATCCCGTTCAATGAATTTGATAATGGATTCCTTGAAGATCTATTAGACTTTTTTTGAATGGCCAATGTGAATTATATATTTGGAAGAATAAATTCTAAGGGGATGATGTATTCCTTTGGAATGATGTTATGAAAATTTTATATGATCCAATAGAAAATTCTTATAAAGAATAAAAATAGATGGAGGAAAAAAACTTTCATGAGATTTTTTAAATCATAAAACTATATATAATAATTTTGAAGGTTTCAAACTAAAATCATGGAAACGTTGGTTAAGTAGAAAGTATTAAAAATCTACTCATATGTCATTGAATTTTGGGGGCACTTATAATAAAATAGTTTTTCAAAAAAACATGTGACTTTTTTAACACTGTCAAAATAACAAAAAAAACTGAAATTGTAATTTTTAGTTGTAAAACTGAAAATTCAATGTATATTGTATATGATATGACCTATATAGTCATAATTTTTATATTATGTGATAAAATATATCCTTCTTAAAATAAAATGGATGCCTAAAGTTAGTAGTAAACATATAGAAAAGAATAATTATTTTGAGATGAAACATTTTATCATGAAACATAATTTTTATAAACCTTATACTAAAAAAATTTCAAAATATATCAAGGATTGTAATGACTCATCCCAAATCATTAGTTCTAGGTTATAGTTCCACATTCCCTCATGTGTGCCTCCCCATATTCATGTGGATTCTGACTAGCATAAAGGGGATGAATTGTTCTGTATAGAGTTATTCCCTAAGTTTCAATAGATATACATCACAACCATATAAAAATGTAAATAAACAACTCAAAAACAAAATTATATTTAACAATAATATATATGTTGTAACATATGGAAGTTGGGGTCTTTCCTGACTGATAAAGGCTCCCTGTATTCCTACATCAGACCGAGGTTCAAATCTGGGTTGGAGAGAATTTCCACTTGCAGGCGGTGAAGCAGGTATGACGTAGGCAGGTGATGATGCATGTATGATGCAGACAAGTGGAGATGAGCACATGATGTGTACATATGGTGACACATTCATGATGAAGGCATGAGGTATACAATAGGTGACATAGGAGTGATGCAGGAATAACACTGCATTGGGCCTTTGCGCTAGTTTGTAGGCCTTTGGGCCATGTAATGGGCTTCATGCCCACTAAGACTTTGAACCATGTACTGAATAAATAAGGTTTGATTGGTTGGCTATCCCATGGGGGAGGGGGGGGGGTTATGGCATGGATATCTGGCCTATGTGTGTAATGTATCTGTGTTTATTGTAATTGTACCCCCAATAACTAATATATATGTTGTAACATTTTTCATAGAAGTAAGGAAAGATAAATTAGTGGATCCCAAATATAGAATATCGGATCATTGTTTAAAGACAAGAAAAAAATGAAATATAATGGAAATAATCTAGAGTCCATCTTGGGATCACATATATCATCTAAGCTCCACCTACTGAGCCACCCAACACATGGCCCTTTCCATCACTAGATCCTTGAACATAAATATTGAACATGAAAAGACATTCAAATATTGGGTGTCAGTATAAACCAATTATGACACCACCAACAAAATTTTATCATTAGTTTAGTAATATATAAATGAGTATTCTATGATAATAAATTTAATCTATAAGTAAAAAAACAATTTTTGAGTCATACTGCTCTAAAAAGATTCAGAAAACCTTGAATCTAATTACTTTATCTCATATTGGAAGAGAAATTATGTTTTATTAAATGAATCTCAGAGTAGGTCATAAGGATAACAAAAGTCATGGAATAGAAAACAATGAAACCATGCCTTAGGTTAGGTATCAAGGCTATCATGCCATTCCAACTATCTTAGGTCATACCACAAGACTTTTATTCCCTAATTATCTAAACATATTCCTCAAGGATGTCATACCATAAAATTTATCACTTAAGAGACCGCCATAATCAAAATGCATCATGGCACACCGGGTCCCCTCAAAATGATTAAGGGATCCATGATGGGTTAGCCTATCAAATATTACCAGATAGTAGAAGTAGAGTTTTCACAGGCAACACAAACATCCACATACAAGTACAACCATATAAGGAACACTAAATACATATTTAGAAAGGTATCATCGTATATAAATTCTCAAACATGTGAATCTTGTCTAAAATTTTTATTCAAAGGCTCTAAATGGTAATGAATTCTTACCTTAGTAGCATCGATGCCCAATTCCAATAATTAACACCAGGGTCAAACCCACAAAAATATTCCTTATAACCAACACCAATTCATATCATAATGGAATATAGAATCAAAATATTAGAAGGGAAATAGGAAAATCGATATAAATTGATATAACTTCCCCAAGGATAATCATCCTCAAAAATAGATCTAGATCTATATAATAGAGAGATGAAAACTCTCTAGAACTATCCAACTATCTGTTAATAATTAAATAAACACCCATTATATGAAAGAATAATCCATATATATATACATGAATCCCTAAAGACGTGATTTGACCCAATTGAAAGTGGAAGTTATTTTTAGTGTGGCATATACATACCAAAAGGAGTAGGTATATTGATCCCATCATAATTCATTAAGGAGATATAAAGAATAGATCCTAACCCAACATAGAGGGTCCCAATAGTTTTTTATATTTATATGAGGGTTTATAGATGAATGAGAGATATCTAATGGATGTTAATAATTAAAAGATAGGGGTTTCTCCAGTATAAAATCTTGCATGGTCTTCGTCGGCCACTCAGTGTGCTAGACTGGAAAGCCTATGGATAGCCTCAAATTCTCGATAAATCCAAAAAGATTCTAGGGAAAATTCCTCTACTACCAATGAGCCAATGGCTTCCCACTACCCATCTAATGGGCCTTGTAGAAAGGTAACCTCTTAATATTACACTAGCAGGTCGTTGGTGTTGAACCATATTTCTAGTGGCCATCCAAACACATTTATTCTGCTTGTACAACCATCTTCATCCCAAAATTTGGATACCTAGTACATGACACCTCTAAAACCTCTTGAATGAAGGAAAAAATAATTCATGATAGGTGAAAGATATAATAAATCATACCTTTTAATTTTAGAAGTTAAAAATTTCCCCTTCTAAGGACTACATTTCCCCACCATGTTTCTCAAGTCTTTCTTGAACAACTCAGGATACTCAACATAAACTTCTGATTGCTACACCCAAGTCACCTCTTAGATATGTTTGTGCTTCCACAAAACCCAATGATAGAGAAACATCTTTCCTGAAAATACATTCTCAATATAGTGTATAATATAAATCATATGTTCAATGGAAGATTCATTAGGCTCCTACTCAACATCATCATTATTATTCAAATATATAGGATATTTATAATACATATGATATTTATACACATTGAAAATGTAATGCATACCCTAATATCATGGAGGAATATCTAACATGTAATATATTGTCTCCATTAAATAGGCGATGTCGAATAGTCTCAAAAATTGTTATCCCAACTAGTTTAAATACCCTATTAGGGGGGTGAATCTATGTATGAAAGATTAAAACAAATTCCCCTTTGGATCTTCTTTTGTCATTAAAAAACACTCTTCTTTACCTTTCACATTGTAATGTATTACTAGAAATGAAAGCATTCATGAGACATGATAATTTTACTCTATTAATCTACACTGAGCTATGCCAAATGAGAATACATGGAAAATTATCCTATATACTAAATCCACTAAATCTCATATTTTTTACAATGTTTTGAGTGGAATCACTGTCCCTCTTGGTTCACTACCATTCATAATTTTAAATCTCACCTCCCTCTCAACTAAAGTGTTCCCATTTCTGCTTTATAAGAATATTTTCTTGATCACTTGGATCACTATTATTTACACCGCATCTGGTGTATAATGAATCTCTAATTTTATATACTTGATGAATAAATCTGTACCTTGGTATTTCTAGGAAAATCATTCTCGTTCAAGTAGGATATACCTTCATGGAAACCTTTCCCCAACATTCATGAAACATCATAATTACTTCACAAAATTTTTAGATTTTGAGTAACTTTTCAATTTTCCAAAACACACAACCTTTTCTTGAAATTATTCAAAATTTTAGAAACCAAATTTCATTATGAAACTAAATGAATCATGCAAGAAACAAATCATGAAACTCTTTCTTGAATTTTGTGAATTTTGTTCATTATTAAGGCATCCATTCTGTTAAAATTAGGGGGTAGCCACCTATTTATAGACATTTCCTCCCCTTAATAAATCTTTCAACCTCACTACCACCAATTCATGACACTAATTATTAAATTATATGAAAATCAATTTATTCTGGAAAATTTTGAGAAAAATCATACTCATGAAACATACCATCTTTGGAGAATCTTACAGGTAATATTCATAGTCAAGAAAAACACCACCTTTTTTCCTTTTAAACTATGAATCCTTTATGAAATTATTCTTTCTTGAATCTCCAATCTATTACAACAAAAAAATTTATTGAATTAAAATTTTCCTCCATATTTTCATGAGGAACTCCTTAAACTCTATCTTTCATGAGACATGACCCCTTTTCTGAATTCTGGACTCAAAAAAATTGGAAACACAAGGAAACAATTAAACAGTTTACATGAAATTTTCTATACTACTTTTAGATCCTACATACCACCATCTTGATGCATTGAAAAAATACTCAGTAAACAATCATGCTGTAACTCCGAAAATTAAATTTTGAAATAACTTTTTCAACAATAAAAATAAACCCAAGAATCCTAAAAAGTTACCTTGATGATTTTTTCCAAAAAAATATTTCTTTGGGTTTATTGACTACTCTATATATTATGATACCATGTTAATTATTTTATTTCCAATGTTTTGATAACACATTGTGCTATTATATATTATACCAAAATTTAGATATATCAATTACATATAGTGATTAATGATTTACTCAACACACACTCTAATCCTACACCATCCATTCTTGACATGAGAAACATGAGTAGAATGAAATATAAATAAATAAACCACTTCATTCCTAAAATAAAAAACTACCTTCATCACAAACCCCAATTATCATAATATATAAACTTTGATCGTACATATTTAGCATCATCATTTTTTTTAAAATATCCGTTTTTTAATTCCCTATCAGTTACTTCCCCTATCTTGAACAATATATTTTCTCCCCCTTCCGAAATGAACCCAAAGGTCACTCCTTTATGGTTGTGACATTATAAAGAGAGCATATCAATATATAAGGGTAAACACGCCATTATTTCGAGATATGGGCCCCCATATCCACACTTATTCAAGTGTGGAATGTTGATTGAACTCCTAGATCAAGCTACTATAATTCAAATGATTTTTTTGGAAAGGCCTTCTTTAGAATATCTATAACATGTAGTTCTGTAGGTATATATTCACACTTCACAACCCCATGATCAACCTTCAATATGAAAAAATGATACTTGATTTCAATGTTCTCTTTATATTAGAGATGGATTATATTTTTACTCTGATTTATAGAACCAAAATTATCATAAAGAATTATGATCAGAGACATCACTTCAACCCCACTATATTTAAATTCTTATGTCATCCATAATAACTAGGTTAAATATTGAGTTGCCAAAATATATTCATTATTATGGTTATAAATGAAATTCAATATTGTCTCTTGACATTACAAGAAATACAGAATCCACTTAGATAGAATAAACCACTTGGTGTTGATTTTATATCATTTACCGAACCAGCCAGATATGCGTATTTTTCACTAACTAACTATCGTTTCTGTTTTTCATTAGAAAAGAAAAAAATAAACTAGTCCCTTTATATAATGATTTATTATTTTTTTAAAAAAATTTGTGTCCTTCATTGTTACATTATGGATACCGAACTACTTAACATGAGAAAAAAATATAATGTCAAAACCTTTGTAATTACAAAAAACTACCAATGATCAACGTATATATTGTGACATTAACTACTTTGCCTTCATCATCTTTTGACAGGTACGTCTAGGTAGCCAATGGATTGATCATTTTATTGGAATTATCCTTTCCAAATCATCAATTCTCCTCCTAGGAATATTTTTATTGATATATGAATGTTCTATTTAATCCTTAAATCACCTATAAACCATGGAAAAGTGTTAGATCTCCAATCATTAACATTTTGAACTCAATTTTCATGCATTCTTCAAACTAGTTTCACTATGATTCATATGATCCACCAAATATTATATTATTGACATATACCAGTACCATCATTTGTTAATTTCTTCCACTATCGACAATGATATTGTAATAATATCCACAACAGTTCAAACCATGCTTCTTTAAAAACTAATAAAGTCTTAAATACCATGCTCTAGATGATTTCTTCAACACCTTTATCACCTTTCTCATGTGATTTTTTTACCTGCTAAATATTTTTAAAAACGTATTGATGCTCAATATGAAAATATTCTTATAAAACCCTACATCAAAAATCTGACATGACATCCATCTGGAAAACATTTAACATTCATTGAACTATTATGTCTATGAATAATAAAATCGTCTCAATCCTTGAAAAATGTGAAAATTTATTATCAACTTATATTCCCATGGAATAAGAATATCCATTTCACCCTATCCATGGTTTTTTTGAATTAAAATTCCATATTCATTTAGTTTTATTCGAAAGACTCATTTGATACCAATGTAATTCTTATCTTCAAGTCTCAAAAGCACCTCTCATGATTATTTCTTTTTGATTTTGTGACACTCTTCCTTCATATTCGAAACACGATTTTCATCAATAGATGTTTCTTAAAAACTCATTTGATCATCCTGTAATATAATTTATTCTTTTTTATGGACAATTCATTATCCTTGTTTGAATTAGAAATTCATAATCACCAATGACATTTTTCTTCTCAATTTTTATATTCCTTATTTTCTTCTATTTAGATAGGGGTCTAAAACTATCTTACTCACCATCGACATCATATTTTGAATCATCACATTCCACTTAAACTCCATTTGAGTTTATTACATCATCATCACTATCATCCAGTAACTATTCATAGTGTTTTTGAAGAATATGTGCAATTTTTACTATAGTGAAATAATTTCTTTCAACCACTTTTTCTAATATATTGTTAAAGAATTTATATGTGGTTATTTTTCTTGAGTATCAATGTAATGTACCCTCATAACTATAAGACTCATGCATTCTATGTTTCTCCTTATTTTGAATAAAAAACATTCTAACAAATATCCAAAAGTATTTCAATATTGGATTCTTTTTGTACCATAACTCATACAAATTATTTTATTCTTTTAGACACAACAATTCCCTATTGGATATATAGACTGATGTTAGGATTACTTGATACCTTAATTTATTGAGTATTTACTTTTTAATAAGTATTATTTTTGTATATTTTTTATGTTCTAATTTTTCATCTCAACCTCTCCATTTTGTTGAGGAGTTATCACTATTGAATCTTGGTCACTTATCTCATGTTTCTAAAGATAATCCTCCAATTGGATGTTTTGTAATTCTATACCATTTTCATTTTAGAACATCTGAATCTTATGTGAATGAATACCTTAAACTTACTTATGATATTGTGTTCTACAATCAAACACCATGGAATTTTGGTAAATGTGAAAATTATTTGTCATATTTCTAAAATAATCAATGAAAATACTATAATAAAACATCCCATTAATGACTCTAGGTGAGATAAGTCCACAAAAATCTACATACACTAATTCAACTAATCTAGTTGACATTTTTTGATTTTCCTTGTATGCCTTTATGAAAATATTTTCATTTATTGACCATTATTTCATATATTAGTATGATAATGTGATATCTTTGGGAGATCTTAAGCTACATCACTTATGACCAGAACTTCCAAATATGGTGGGAAAAAATGGCCAATCCATATATTCCATAACCTGTTTTATTCCTCGTTGGACATAAAGCACGTATGTTCTTCTACACTCACAAGGTAGTGATTCCCCTTTGTGCACTATCTTTATAAAACAATTGTACCATCTTCTCCCTTTATGATATGAAAAATCTTGGTAATTCTTATTGTGTGAACTAAGTCACACAATTGACTAACAATTACCAAGTCATTACTGAGACCTTCGATAACTTATATGTCAATGCCTCAAATATTATTACATGAAAATTTGATTATTTCTAAGCCAATAATATTTTATCCTTCATTTTTTCCAATTTTTACAAAACCTACCTTTTTATATTGGATTCCTCTAACAAGATCATTATTTTCCATAATATGTGTTTTTTTAACCATTATCAACGATCCATACACCAGCACAATCTAATGCTTTAAGGGAAATCTCTACTTCCACTTACTGGTTGGATATATTATTTTTATCCATGTTATTTATTCATACATATTTTGCACTAATATTCCTGATCATCCTTCAAATATAATGGTACAAATTTTTCTTACGGAGATAAAAATTGAAGTTTCATTTTAAGATCATTCGATTATTCTTTGAGATGTTGTATATGAACACTTTTAGCCTACATTATCACATTATTATAAATTGTTTAGGAGAAGTATATGGCCATATGTCTGAATCCTCTTCACTAAATGTAGTGACCAATAGAATCCTTCTTTTAATATTAAACTCTTTGTGGCCACTTTTTTCCAATTTTTCCCTTATGTACATTTTTATATAAAATTATCATTTTGGGAATGTCCAACCTTTCAAAAACAATAAATCATTATAAGAGGTGCATTCATGTGTGTTGTTTCTATAAGATCAATTGAACCATGTTTTCTATGAATCCTTTAATTTTGATTTGTACCAAAAATGAAAATTCATTCTTTGAGTGGGAACTTGTGTCCTGACATCAATCATCACATATTTTAGTTTGCGATCAATCCCCATGAGAACATTTTATTTTGGATAGAATAGTTTTTTATGTTTTTATAGACCCCTATGGTCTAGATTCACTACATCTATTACCTGAGTGATATTCTTTCCTAATGAAATATGTTTAACTTGATCTTTTAACATGTTGGTGAAAATATCGATAACCCTAGTATGTTATTAAAACATGATCTTGTACTCAGAGGCTTTCTCTAGGTTTTTAATCTTGTCACATATGAGCATTTAAATTTCATCCTTTAGATGATGAATCGCTTTTTTCCCACTACTGCTTGTATATTTTGGCATCATGAGAAACTCATTTGGATTTCAACATTTTGGTTCTCTAAAATTCTATAATTTCAAGGGAAGATTCTAAATCAACTTTTAGTTCAACCCATTCATCAATTTCCCCTTCATCATTGTCACTTTCTTCCCTTGTCTAGGCATTACCCACAATTGCCACCATAGAATTTTGTCCATGATCCGTGCAGTCCTCCTTCTCTTCTACCTAAGATTCCTCAGAACTGTCATTATTTTTTGAAAGTAGGTTATTCATCTTGAAGAAATTTCTCAATCACATTTTTCATTCTTTTCACATAGGCTAAATACTCCTTCATGGAAAGTTCTAATTTATCATTATCACCATCATGGAACATCTTGGGGATTAATGTGGAAAGATATCCAAATTTTCCAAATCAAAATTGCGATAGAATAATTTTCCCCTTGAATGTCATGTTTCCTCTTTGTATAATTGAGGAAATGAATGAAGTCACCTAATATATAGCTTATTCTTCTTGTACATCCTCTATACTGAGTTTCCCCATGGACATGAATGCCACCATGTTGGATTTCCCTTTTTCTATATCATTATTATCATTATTTCACACCTCATATGAAACAATAGAACTCTGTAAACTTTCCAATGTCATGTATTTCTGTTATTTATAGTTCAGTATAGAGACTTGGATTAAACCT
Source organism: Viscum album (assembly GCA_963277665.1). Taxonomy (NCBI): domain Eukaryota; kingdom Viridiplantae; phylum Streptophyta; class Magnoliopsida; order Santalales; family Viscaceae; genus Viscum; species Viscum album. The sequence goes on along the minus strand of OY728167.1, from coordinate 396,097,406 downwards.
AGGTGAGACATTTCTCAGTTTTCTCTTGAATATATTTACTTCATAGGGGATTTATCGAATACAAATTATATCTTACAAACAAATATTCACCAGGTAAAATAATTCATTTAAAACACATTCTAACACATTATTTAGTCCCTATGTTTTTTCCTATATAACCTATAATCATTCTTCACTATCATTTTAATATCCATCATAGGTATTTTATATATTTTCCCACAATCAATGAATTAAATTTAATGATATAAATATCTAATATATTGTTTTAGATATTGATCATAATAATCCAATGATTCCTTTAGTATAAACATCCCATTATCATATGTATAATTCTGATAAAACACCATAGTCTACACTATCATAGATTCCATGCATCACATCTTTAAAGAAATCAATACATAATGGGTAGATGTATTTATCCAATGGATTCTTCCACATTTTAAAACTTTATTCATCGATGATTGGAATCCATTTCTAATTAATGAACTTCATTAAAACCACATAGAGAGAAAAAATGATTTTAACAATTATCTCTGATGGTAATTGTTATACAATCTTGGTTAAATAACCTAATATGGTAGTGAATTATGGTATAAAATATAAATACAACTTCTACTTTGGATCTTGTTTTATCATTTAACAAAACACTCTTCTCTCCCATTCCTATAGAAATGTATGAGTTGTAATAAAATCATGCATGAGACACAAATAATTAACACTGTTCAGCCACACTAGGATATGTTCAAGAAGTATACATACGAAATGTTCATATTTACCAAATCAACTAAATTACACTATTGTTACTGTTTTTAGAGTGGAATCATTTTCCATCATAGTTCACTACTATTCTAAATTTGAAATATCACTTCCCTTGAAACTAAAGTGTGCTCACTTATCTATAAGAATAATGTTTTCCTAATCACATGAATCAATATTTTTTACAACTCATTTGGTTTTTCATGAATATATACTTTCATGAAGCCTCATTTCTTTTTGAAACTAAATTCTTATTTCATTAAAACCATTTTTAAACTCTCTTGAATTCAGAGCCTTCATATCTTCACTAAGTCTTCCACTCCACTCAAATTAGGGGGTAGCCAGGTATTTGTTGAAATTTACTCCCATTTGTAAAAACTTCATGCTCACCACCACCATTTTATGAAACCCTTCATTAATGTTCAATAAATTACATTTATTCATGTGGTGTTTGGGATGTTTTTCATAGTTATAAAGCATACCACCATTCATGAAAATTTCAACTAAATTTATTAGATTCAAAACATGCTTCCTTTTTTCTTCACAGATTAAAAACCATTCTTGAAAAATTATTTCAAAAATATCAAAACCTTTACAATATTAAACATTAATGAATTCCATGAAATTTCCATATTTTCATTAGGCACTCTTGAAACATTATCTTTCACAAAACCTAGTCCCTCCTCAAAATTTTGGTCCCCAAAAATTTGGAAGACAATGGGAAATAACACCACATTTTTCAAGACATGTTTTTATCCCAAAAAGTGCATCAATACCTCTATATTGAATCCTTATAAACATTATTACAAAACAATCATGCTGGAACTCCATGATTGACCTTGTATTTATGCTTTTTCAAAAAACACAATCATCCCAAATCATTTCAAATTCACCGTGATGGATTTTTTTTTAAAAATTTGTTGCATGAACATTCCCTACTTATGAAATCTTTGGTGTCCCAAATGAGGTGACATCAGAAAGAAAACACAATAACCCATTGTGAACTACAAGATTCATCACCTTAGATCAGAACATAAATGTTTTCTACTTTGTGTGATCACAAAATTATTCCATATTAAGTACACCTTCTTGGAGATATCCAACACAATACTTTTCTCAAAAATAGTTAGTTCACTCACCTCATTCCAACACAATGGTGAAAAATAATTACAACCATAGGGAGACTCATATGGAACCATCTACATATAATATTGGAATTAATTATTATACATGGAATTTTCCATGAAAAAATGTTCATCCCAGTTTCTACTAAAATCTACAATGCATGTTGTGAGAACAACATCATATATTTAAATCACCCTCTCTAATCATCCACAAATATTCATATGATATCCTGTATATATATTTAAATAAGTCCATATTTAATTTTAAATTCCTCCCAAAATATCATAATATAAAATGAACATCTTGATCAGAAACAATGATTGTTAGTAATGCATTTAGTTTTACACCTTCATGTAAGGAGGGATTTGCAATATAATCCAATAAATGAGAATCATGAATCAACATGAAATTTTCAAACATGATCATCCAATTGAATTCCTCCCAAAAAACATCTCAACCTCTCAATGTCCTATGTAATCCTATAAAAAATCCCTTTTACACCTCATCCCACTTCCATACATACATGAGAAGTGGTTGAATAAATCCACATGTTCACTGATTCTTTTCCATAATCATTTGAAAGGCCATTCAATGAGAGACAATACCTATAATATCACTGTTTTTACTTGGACATTAGAAAAACCATCTTATATAATGATATTTATTAGTATATCCTTTTTATAATACCCATAATGATATATGAGAGTCCCTCATCCGCTCTTCCCTAATATGTGTAGGGACTGCTATGCTAAAAAATATGTAAATAATATCATTCAAATCCAAAGATCTTCCTAAAACTAGTTCATTCACTGCTAAACATTCTTTTAAAACTAAAAATTTATCATTTTACAGTTGTTTGGAATTTATATGGTTCACTAGGATTAAAGTGATGACTAAGGGATCATGGTTCATTACCTCTTGGTCATTAGATTCACCAATTAACTATTCTGATAACAAGCTCATGCACTTACACAATTTTATTGATGGACCCTTTAGAGTATATAATTTATTCCTACTGAGATCCATTGAAAGAAAATTCCCTTTCCTAGAATCATAATCCATATCAATGTCAAATATTTGCAAGTACTCAACCCTACGACTATACCAGAGGTTGAGTTATCACTGAGAGAAGATATAATGTAATATCTTATAGTCCATATAGAGGACATATATCTAACTGAAAGGATTGTATCACCCACATTTAATACCATGAGTCACCATAGAAAACTCTATCATGAGTAGGGTAGTTCCTCTTGTGGTTTCATAGCTGAAGAGACACATATGCAATAACCAAATCCTTTTACATGAAGACAACACCCATGAAAATAAATGTATCAATTTAGTGAAAAAAAACCCCATGTTCAACTAAAGTCAATATCAAGGAAAATGTCAACCTCCACTAAAGATCTAGGAAATATTATTTTCATTTTTCAGTCCATTAATATTTTAATCACGTTATTGTATGCTAAATCATTGAAATTTTTATGTGGGAGAGGTCATGAATGAACCACCTATATTATCTTGCCAAACCATGGAAACATAAAATCATGAACAATGTCCTTGGTTGTGATTATGAAATAAAGTGTTATACCTTATTTATATAAATTGAGATTACAATCATAGAATTCACATTCCCAATAAATATTACACTTGGATCTAGTGGTTACAAATTAAAATCTTGAAAAAAATCTGATATGGTCAAACAATACTCAACATAATCTAAATGTGTATAACATGAAACTAAAACATTTGTGGATATATAAAAATATCATCGATGAATACAGTGATGAAGTAGTCATTGTATGGGTTATATATCATCTCCATGAGATCCATGAACCCTACTGGATAATTATTCAACCCAATTGACATCACTATATACTCATACAATCCGTATTAACTTCTGAATGTTCTCTTCAGTTTTTCCTCTTATCTAAACTAGAGATTGTGGTCACCAAAATGAAATTAAATCATGGAAAACCATTAATCTACACTTAAAAATCCATGAAATCACCAATACTTGGTAAGAAAAATGTTTTATTTTTTAAAACAACATTTAGTCTCCTATAATCCGTACATATCTGAACACTAACATCCACCTTCATAGAAAAAAAATCTAGATCACTACATAGATAAGTACTTTTTTGATTAAATCCTTTCGACCCTAATTTTTCAAGAAACACATTTAGTTATTTCAAATCCATTTCTTCTATAATATAATGAGGAATAATTATAGGATACACATCCACTAGTATGAAAAATAATTTTAACATCAAATTTATAATGTATGTTATACATAACTGACACTATAATAGTGAACAATTTATATTTTGGAATCACTTGTTCCAATAACAGATGTCAAAAAATATAAATCTAAATTTTTGATTTCATTTATTAATAAAACCGATGCCAAAAAACAATTTTATTTCGGTTTTCGGTGCCAGTTTTCATGAAACCTGATGTCAAAAATCGACTAAGATTTACTTTTCAGTGTCGGTTTACATGAATGTTGATGCTGCAAATTTTTTTCGTGTCATTTTTTAATAAAACCAATGCTGAAATTATTTTAAAAAAATATTTTTAATGGTGGTTTTTGTAAAAACCAACATTAAAAATCATTTAAAAAATAACCATAACATGGAACCCATATTTTGGATATGGCGAATTCATTTTCCCCTCGACCTACGATGCTCCCGATGGAAACTGAAACCCTTGAGATGCGGTATGTGGTAAAGTCTTATTGATTTGAGTTGTATTTTCATGATTTTTACTATCAATCATTTCTTATTTCACAATCCTGGTATTTATTTTATCTACGTAACTCTTCTACGATCGATTCACACTCGGATTATATGTTTTTTGTTGTTTTTATTCTTATTCATTGTTTTGAAAATGAAATACATGTTCGGTTTAGGTGTTTTCTTTCCAAATAATTAAAGATATTATCAATATATTTTGTCTATAGTAACCCAATTACGGTCGAGCGGTGCCACGATTAGAGGTTTTTTTGTTGTTGTTTTTTTTCAAATGTCATAATTGTTTGTTTTTGTGTTCTTCCTACCAATAAATACATGGTATGTTATCTATATTCAGGATCAATATTGAAGTGTAAAATTCTAAAATTTGTAATTGGTTTGTAAAAATTTTCAAGATAAGTTCATTATTTATTAGTTATAAATTCGATTCACTTATTTTTTCCTTTGTATTCATTTGAATTTTAATTATAAATTTATGGTTAATGTTTGTTTAATTATATAAATTATTTATTTCATGGTATTATCAAATAAGTTTTTTCTATATTAAAACTAAGCGGAATATTGATTTCAATTATGATGATTCTAGGTTGAATGGAAGTAGTGGTGTTTGATAGACATTTAAAAAAATATATCTAAACATGATAGAAATATGTTTATTTTAGTACTATATACATCAATAATTATTTATAATTATTTATTTAAATAAAATAAATATATAGAGTAATTTATTTTTTATTTTATTACTAATAATCCTTGATAGCTCTCACAAGATCATAATTTTTTTGATTAATTTTTTGGGTTTAAAATTTATCTATATATATATATATATATATTAAATGATTATATTTTTTATATGTATATATATATATGTTTTTATATATGTGTTTATATATATCACTTAAAATTATTTGTGATATTTTTAATGTTTGATTCTAAAAAAAATCATTAATGATTAGATCAACATGACACCAAACACAAATTAAAGACTTAGAGTAGATGAGTTTTTATTTTATTCCTAGTAGTTGATAATATTTCATGTCAGACTACCAATCATTTTTATTTTATTTTTTTATGTTTAAAATTTATATATATATATATATTTAAATGTTTATATGTTATAATATATTCAGTAATTATATTATGATCTCAGGTATTTAATGGATCAAAATTAGACAATTTTTTGAAGAACCACTACTGAATATGAAAAAGGATTTGATAAATTCTTGGAATTTCCTGAATGACATATTCAAAACATTGATTTGATTTTCTGTCCATGTGTGATGTGTTTGAATATGATAATTTCAAGCTTTATAAAATTTGATGATCATCTCATTTTCTATGGTTTTAGCCTTAATTATACACGCTGGATTTAGAATGGTGAAATAATTGAAAATTCAACATCCAATGTTGATGACAATATTCATAATGAGGTAGAGGATAGTATTGAATAATTAATTAATTATTTAGGTTTTGAAACCATAAAAACAACACCAACTATAGAACGATTTTAAGGAGACTTGAGAGACCATTATTCCCAGTATTCTGTAAATATACAGCGTTATCAGTAGTTTTTAGATTAGTTAACTTGAAAGAAAGAAATGGTTGGAGTGATAAATGTCTCTCCAATATACTAGAGCATTTAAAAGAGCAACTTCTAGAAGGAAACGATCTTCTAGAATCCAATTATGAGGCGAATAAAATATTATTCCATATGCGATTGGGGTATAAAAAGATAAATGATTTCCCCAATGATTATTTGTTGTATATGAAAGAATATGAATATTTATCATGTTTTCCTACATGTGGGACATCATGTTATAAGATGGATAAAAAATTCAACTCATACTCATTCTCAAGTATTGACATATAAAATCATAAAAAATCAATTTTGTACATTCCAGTGATATCATCAAATAATTCTTTCATTAAATTATGATAATTCAACTATGATTCATTTTTAGGTAGAAAAGTAAATTTTACTATTAATGAAATTTGTTACCTTCCATTAATTCCTAGTTTTAAGCATCTATTTTAAAATTCAATTGATGAAAAAAGGGTAATTTGTCATTAAAATGAGCGCATATATGATTATAACATATGTCACCTTGATGATTCACCATAGATGAAGATATTTGATAAAAAAATTCTTAATTTCATAAGTGAAGGTAGAAATCATAGAATGGGATTGTGTATCAATGGAATAAATCCATATCAGAGCCTAAGTATCCAACATAGTTCATGGCCTCTTTTTTCTATTTTATAACTTTTCCCCACATCTATGTATGAAGAAAAAAAATTTTATGATGAGTTTGATGATTTTAGGACCAAAAAACTAGGAAATAATATTGATTTGTATCTTTCACAATTAATTGATGATCTGAATATACTATGGGAGACAACTATTAATGATTTCGATTCATACAAGAAAAAGTATTTTATTCTGCTTTCTATGATAATATTTACTATAAACGACTTTCATGCATATGTTAACTTGTCTGCGAATAGTGTTAGGGGATATAATACATGTCCAATTTGTAAAGAAGATACACTATATTATCATTTTCATAATGGAAGAAAGACAATGTACATGTTATATTGATTATTTTTCGATTTGATCATCCTTATCACAGATTGAAAAAATAATTTAACGGTTTAGAGTAATACAACCTTCCCCCTTGACCATTTTCAGTTAAAGAATATTAAGACATGGTGAATAATATTGATTATAAAATTGGAATGAAAATAAGTTCTATTCTTCAAAAAAATCTGGAATAAGTAGTCTATTTTTTAAAACAATCTTACTAGATGTTTTTAGAGATAAATCATAACATCGATGTCATTCATGTTGAGAAAAACATATGTGAATGTTTGATTGGAACATTCATTGAAATAAAAGTAAATAAAAGTATGGATTTAATGGTATATTGCACTTGATATCAATGGGAATACATTTGGAGTTTGCTTCCACTATGAAAGAAAATAGAACATATTTACCGCCGGCGTGTCACACATTAAGAAAGATTTTGAAGATGAATTTTTTTCAGTGTATTCTTGGTTTTAAAGTACCCAGTGGTTATTATTAAAATGTGATGAAATTTGTTTATTGAAGTATTATAAATTAATAGGAATGAAATCTCATGACTTTCGTCTTTTGATGCAATAACTTCCAGCAGTCACACAGTGTGGTATATTGTCGACAGATTTTAGAAAGACAGTCAGCAGGTTATGTAATTTTTTCAAATCCATTTGTAGTAATTTCATTGATCCAAATTTGTTAAATGTGTTGGAGAATAAAGAAAATATTATTCTTTTCAAATTGGAAATGTATTTCCCCCCCAAATTGATATAACAGTTCATCTTGTGATTCATTTTGTGCATGAGATACGAATATGTGGTCCTAGTTATTTAAGATGGATGTATCATTTTGAATGATATATGAAGATTTTGAAGGGATGTTTTAAAAATCCTTATTGAACAAAGTATTTTATGTTTAAAATTATATATCTGAAAATGTGGTTGATTTATGTACTGATTATTTGTATGAAGTGGAGCATATTGGTATCCCTATATCTCGACATATTACAGTTGATAGTGAAGGTAGAGGGATTCGAGGATTAAAGGTAAATATCATTCCATGTGATGAAGTGATTCATGCACATTTATACATTTTGAACAATAAAAATGAGGTTCAATCATATATAACATCACATATTACAGAATTAATGTTACAATATCTGAAAAGAAATGAAAAGTGGCTGATAATCGAGTATAAAAAGACATTTGTTTTATGGTTTAAATAGATTGTCATCACAGATATATTTACATCAGAAAATTTAAAATGGTTGGTAGGGGGAACATCTATTAATATAATCACATCGTCTAGTTTTGATATTAATGGGTATTCATTTTACACATAGAAGTTGGATGATAATAATACCGTTCAAAATAGTTGTGTAATGGTCATCCCGGAAGTGCTGCATTTTTCGAGTACAAAAGATAAGAACCCAATTTCTTCATCAACGCCACATTTTGGAGTTCTTGAAGACATAGGAAAATTGATTTTATAAAATTTCAAGTCTATGTGTTTTAGTATAATTGGGTTCCAAGTATTGGTGGTGTGAAACAAGATGAATATGGGTTTAAACTAGTTGATTTAAAATGATTTAGTTGTAATGAGGAACCATATATTATGGCCACACATGCAAAGAAAATATTATATGTCATCGATCCATCAAATGACTAGTGGTCAATCATTTTTTAAGGGAAAGGAATCCATTTGGCTGATGAGGATGATGATAATGTTATTGATTTATATGAGGCTTCTTCGCCTATTACACTACTTCTAGATAATTATAACTATATTGCAGACATAGTGCATGTAATATGAAATGACCATATTGAAGGGATATGGGAAAACACTAAATTACTATACTAATTAATCTGGTAATTATTTACATTAGATTTATTTTTACTACTTTACATGTGTAAAAACCATATTATTTAATAACTATTGGATATTTGATTATATATATTTGATTATATATTAATTTTTTTGTGTAATTTTGATATTCCACAGTTATGGTTAAACTTTTTCTCACTGAAATACCTAACGTACAGAATTATATCTTTGGTTTAATTTAGGTATATGAGCATAAATTTTCAATCTTTGATATTTAAATTTTTAAATGATTATATCTTTTTAGAAGTATTGTTTATATTTAATAGTTCACCTTGAATATTTTTTTGGTTACGAATAATAACATCATCATTTTTTTAAACATATTTTCCACTTTTTTTTAATTACATATTTCTATTTTCCTATATCCTAATTAATGAATTTTCTTATAATATTCAGGTACATAAGAATTTAATTTCATTTTCCCGTTACAATGGAAGATATAGTCACAGAGAAATAAGGACATCTACTGGGTATTTGTATTTTACTATAATATTAAATAACTAGTAATATATTTAGTTAATGAAAGAAAAAATTTAATTTACAAAATAAATAATTGCAGGACTACACATGAGACTTTAGCAGGGGATACCTTTATTATTAGTAGTGGAAAATCAAATTCTCGAGTTAGTAAACGTGGTGTTACATGTATAAAAAAACTGTCACTTTCTCATAGAGAGGAGTGATTACATATTCATTTTGATGATAACAATAATGCAACTAGCCCAAAGGTAGTGCAATTTATTAGCTATATTGGCATGCAGAGTCATTCTAGGATTACCATTTTATATTCTAATAGGAATTCTATCAACAATATAGTGATAGATAAGATTTGGGAGGACGTGATGGTAAAATATCCTAATTGATTTATTTTATCTTAGTTTTCCAATAATATATATTTTAAATGAAAAATATTTATGTTATTTGACTATAGATGAAATTAAATATTGAAGAAATAAAATAAGTTAAGAAAATATACCTTACATTAGCGGTGGTTCGTTGGAGGGATTTCAAAATGAAGATGAAAAAAATTATGCATTTGGAATGAGACAAAATGAAATCCAAATCCTCAAGTATCCATTTTATATGGAGATATATAGATTAAATTTTTTTCCACCAAACATGATGAAATATTTCAGGTATTTTAATTATATTACATTGTATTGTAAAATTACTTATATATGTATCTAATTACTTATTAGGTTACTTTTTATATAATAGGACTCTGGGAAATCCCATCATGAAATATAGTTGTAGAATGTTTACCCTCATACTTTATCACATGGAGGGTATAATTTATTGGAGGAAAAACGATTTAGGAAAATTTTGAAGGACCATGAGATGACTCCACTACTAGTTCTGATAAGGTCTAATTCTTTCCTCCACCTCCACCCACCTTCCATGAGAAATGGAAATGAGAGAGAGAAAAATAAGATGAAAAGTATCATACATATAATTATAAGGATGTATCTAAAATAATTGTAAGTTGATAATGATTATTTTAATTTTTTTTCTAATTTATAAATTAACAATAGTAATATGGCATATTCATTTTTTTACTTCAGGATGAACATTAGGAGAAATCGATATAGGGAACTTTTATCCCTCATGGTGGGATGGACATCCATGCCACTGCATTAGGAAATCAAAAACACCATGGCTCCATAAGAGGATATGATTCGGGTGTTAGTAATTGAAAATCTTTTGGTCACCAAAGTAAAGAATCAAGAGACCAAGAAATCAAATCCTTAAAAGCTCAGCTGAAAGATTTGAAACAATCCATGGGTGAACAAATAAAAGTTGTTATTTACAAGTCTATGTTCAAAATAATGATTACACACTCATAGTTTGCATAGCCTTACCAGCCTTCCCAGCCTTCCAAGCCTACCCAACCTTTCCAGCCTGCCTATTCTATCCTCCACCTCCTTGTTTGAATGCAACATTATACTGTGAGTTGTATGAAGAATATACTAATGAACATATTTTAGAGTTTAGAGTTGTGCATTTTTTGGTTGATTTTTTACATCGTCAACCTATTCTGATGGGCCAGGTTAGTGTATTAATACATGATATTATTGATCCAACTACTCTACTACCATTCCCTATCATGGAGATTACCAGATTCAGGGATTGTATTGGTCATTTTTTTAGTTTTTCCATCTAGGATTCTTAATCAAATTTCATATGGGGTATGTGTTTTTTTAAATATAAATTACATATAATGGAAAATTATATATATTGTTTTCTGAAATTTAACTTTTATAAAAGTATCTAAAATCCAATGAAATTGCTCAAAGGAAACAAAAATGTTCATGAACAAACTACTATAGAAACTTCAGATATTTCTAATGGGATAGAAATATTATCTCTGGTTTCATCTTCCTTGGATAATATATATGAGTTTTATATGTGATCTAATATATGTGGGAGATACTATCCATTGAGAATATTTTGAAAAGATATAATGGATCGAATTTATTTTAAAGAGCTCATCATGAATGTGTTGCAGTTGTTTTCCATGTAAGTAAACTGGCCTTTCAGTTTTTATTTTTCTAATTAATGATGATTTAAATTGACTAACTATATTACTTTTTTAATTATTTATCTACACACGATAATTGGTTAAAATTACAACACATTCGTTTATGGTTTTATAGATCTAGAATTTATTTCAACGGATGTGCAATATGTATCGACTAAAAATAGAGTGTCATATATATGTGAGAGGTTATAAATGAGGAATATTGGGAGTTTTTTTCTTCCATTTAATGATGGGTAATAGAAGAAACATATTTATGAACTTATTTTAATTATAATATCATTAAATTTGAACTTTTTGTATTGTAGGGGGCATTGGGTGTTAGGTGTATTCTTCCCATGTGAAAGCGCCTTATATTGGTTTTTCACTTTATTAGGTGGTGTTTATAAAACAATTTCCACCTTGTTAGAAATTTAATTATTTTTTTATATACTCATTATGTTTAATTTTCATTGTTTATAAATTTATTATTAGTTGACATATATGAAGATGAAGGTGATCGAAAAAATTTAACAAATATCACATGTCAATATAAAAGCCAAATGCAATCAACTATGTGAAAGAAAATGTAATTATTATTATTTTAGATATTTTTTTTATTTTTAGACATATATATGTGTGTATATATATATATGATTTTTTTTATTAAATGTAGTTTCATCATAAAAATAGATATGTCTTATGTTTTTATTATGTTCTACGATTCATTTATGAGATAATCACAACTATAGTAATGACTTATTATGATGAGGTTTTTCATATTAATTATTTTCTATTTTTATCATAGTATTATGTTTTTTAATATTATATCATTCAATATCACTTTAGTTATTTAATTATGTCAATTCGTACATGCAAGAAGAACTTAACCATCTTCGATCATAGTTTGAAAACTGTTTGTTTACTATGATTAGGATTTAAGGTATGTGAATTCTTATGGTTGTGATTACTATTAAATTTTCCTAATAAAATATATTCATAAAATTATTATTTTGTTATAATAGGTTCTTAAATGTAATGATATCAAATAAATTCATCAACAATAACCAACAGTGATCATGTTGTAAATTTTAGGTATTTGTTTTTTAATTATACTTTATAATACAAAATCATAGACAATTTTTTAATTGACTTGATAAAATTATATATGTTTTTATAGATTTTTAGTCATTTATACATGTTGTTTGATTTATTTAAATTAATTTTCTATTATGGGCATTCTGATTATTCTGTGGTTGTAATATTTAAATATTTTAAAAAAAATTAACTTTTGATGTTGGTTTTTTATAAACAAACAACAAATATTTAAAATAAAATGGAGAAGTTTACAACGTCAGTTTTCATGAAAACTTATGAAGAAAATAAAACCAAAATTGGATTTTTTCTTTGGTTTATGTAATAAACTAACATAAAAAAATTAAGCATAATATTGTTTTTTGTAGCTACTCTTTAAATATGGATTCTGAGAACCTTATTTTTTTACATCACCTTTATAGAAGTTGGTTAAAAACTAACGTTGAAATTAAAAACTAATGTTAAATTGTAATTTTGAACTAGTGAACTAATATGAGTTGTTTCTCAAACTCAATCCCTTTTCAGAAGGAAGGGCTCATAATTCATCAAAAAAACATCAGGATAATGATCCACCATGGGAGGAGAGGGGGTTGAAATTTTTTATTGTATTGCAAAAGATCCATAGTCTCCACATGTTCCATCATTTCTCAAACATGAATAAGGTCAAATACCACATTATCTTATTTTAATTTCCACTAACTGATTAATAAATCCTTCAGTACGTTAGGATTAATCATGTTTAATCACCACCAATAGTAATTGATTTGTATTTTATAATTACATAAACAATCTATAATAAAAATCACATTGAATATAGTCGTATCTAAAATCACAAAATCCAAATATAATTTATAGCTATAAAAAATAATAGGAAACTCTATAAATATTTGGATATGATCTAACTTATATCCCATCAATTTATCAAGATTCATTAACATGTAAAATAGCATAACTATAATGTCTAAAATCACTTCAACATAAGTAGATATGAAGGAATGAGAAACTATTATGTTAAAAAAAGTAAAAGGATGTGTATATGTAATTAAAACCGTACCTCAAACCAATAATTAGAAATATAAACCATCATTTGAATATAGATCCACTTCATGGAATCTAACAAAAACATATCCATAGCCTTCTCCCCACGATCCCTGGTTCATATGATTCTTTGAATCTCCTATAGATTCTTGATTCCCAGTCTAAGGTTCTCCTAGCCATTCAATTGGACTTAATTTCTACCCATCATTCCCCCATGAACACAATTATGATATTATTATATTAAAATAGTTGAGATTCCCCATATTAGCACACTAAAGAAACTTCCACTTTGTATTTATATATAATTTGTCTAAATGTCCAAATTGCACATAACTAATTCCTTAGGGAGAACCTCCTCCAATTGATGGAGTTGAAGTAACCTTACTCTTCTCTGACTATATAACAAAACACCAATTCATCTCCATGACCACTTTCTTAAGTTCAAATGGGGAATGAATAAATACACTAGATAATTATGCATGTCATTATATAAATGAGATTAAGAAAACATAAAACATTATTCTCATCCAAGACATTCTCAATCATTAGGTATTTTTTAAGAACATATTAACTAGTTTTAAGTTAAAAATTATAAAATTGTAACTAAACACTAGTCAAAATTATATTTTGAACATCAGAGGATTCTGTGTCTCATTCCCATAAAAATGATGAGTTAAATGAAGCAACTCCATAAAATGATTAGAATAAGTAGTCATTTTCATCATTCCTTGCTAAATATCCTTGAATTCTAGAGTGTGTTCTAACTTCAGTTTGTTATCAAATAATTGAAAAAATAAAATATCCTTGAAAGTCACCTAGGAGAAACACTAATTATTACCATATTTATACATCATACCCCACCACCTTCTAGCAGGTCTCTACAACATATAAATATCCAATTTCACATACTGCATTCCCTAAGTCTCAATCAAATAAAATATCCCCTCAATAAAATCAATCCAATCCACAATATCATGGATTCATCCAATTACATAGAAATATGTGGGAAGTTTTAACTAGAAATATTGGTAAAATCAAGCATTTTTAGACTACCCATGGTGGATCCTTCACCCTGATTAGGTACTCGCAAAAAGACTCCATCTGGAAGTAGTTCTTCTTTCTGGACCACTAGAGAGACCAAGGGAGCATTCTTGGTTAGATGCTCTTAATCATTATGAAGTGTTGTATGAGCATTTCCAATAATGGGTGAACCATGAACGATGTACCTAGGTGGTCCCTGAATACCTCATTGAGGTAGTATTATCTGAAATTTTAAACAAACATATAGAAATGCATTTAACTAGATAAGTGACTACATCACAAAATAAATTTAAAGGAACATATATAAGAAACACTTCAAATAGACTCATTCTAAAAGGATTACAAAATCTATAACAAAAAACCCCTAATAATAACCCAGGTATTTGGTCTCTTCACATTAGTCACATTCATACGTATATAACTAGATATAGCAACCTCAGGTTCAAATACTTATATGTTAGTATTGAAACGTTAGGAAGGAATAAATTTCAAATGGAATTTGGTTAATTTATCATATACAATGATTATAAATAATATTTATGATGTATAAACCTGAGTTCCTCCTAGAAACTCATGAACACACCTAAATCCCATAAATTTTAAATGAACAACAATAATCAAGGTTAGCGTGAAACTATAATATAAGAATCAATAATTAAAATCCCACATTCCCTGATAACATATAGGTTCATTATGCATTATAATCGAAGGAACATGAATAACTCCCCTACCTGAGTTCCACATAACCAATTTCCTATATACTATTCCCAAAATAAGGAATGTAATATAAAGGAAACCACATTTGATATCACATATTAACACCCTAACCCAAATCATTGAATATTGGATGAAGTTAAATATAACCTAATGTATGCCTCCCCATGTGTAAGAGGTTACTGACGAGTGGTGATAGATATAATTATTCTATTTGGAGACTATAACCTCAGTATTAATATCCAGAAATCATCTGTGTTGATTATTTTTTATAATCATCAGTTTATCTTACTGGTAATTTATATTTTCCAATAATTTTAGAAATTTGAGATAGGTTAGTATTTAATTTGTATGAAACCACTTATATGGTTAACATATAAGTGCATGGATTCATTATACTGGACCAACTACTCTGGTTACTTCTACATATTATGCAAGTATAAATGAATTATAATGTGAGTTTTTATTTAAATAATGTTTCAGTAAGAATATTATAATTGTTTTTCCATAAAATATTATGGATAGTATTATATTTAGCTAAAATATATAATGTGAAATATGATAAATCATGGATGTTATAAAATGATCATTAATGAAATATTATTAAAATTTGATTCTGGGGGTTTTAAACTATAGAGTTTCCTAAAATTAATATATGAAATGGTGTTCATTATCCCTTTTATTTGACCATACACTATGTATGGGTATTTTGGGGTTAAAGAGGGACCTCGAGTAGTGAGACCCTATGATATGTGTTGTGAGACCATGATGGGATTTGATGTTTTTGATGGTGTGATAATTTATATGATTACTATATTGGGGTTGTGACCTTGAGGTTTTGAGGTGTTCCCTTTTATTGTGGTTTCTTGTGACCCTTTTTCATTTTCACAATCATCGAAGTATGTGTTTAACCATAGAGATGGTGTCTCAGATCATAGTATCATTGTAAATAGTTGTGTTTCTAGGAAATGTGGGACTAAAGGAATGTAGTTGGAATTTGAATAGTTTATTTCTTGTATCTCAGAATGGGGTTTGAAATTTTTCTCGTAAGTAGTAGCTTGTAAGAGGCCTGATCTAAAGGACTATGTAAGAGCCTAGTGGATTTTGAAATGAAGCCCAAAATGGTGTGAAGTCAGCCAATTTGGTGTTTTTTGTTTCCATGAGAGGGGTGATTCTAGGGACATAGATTTTTTACATTTGTGAAGAGTAGTTATCCACATTGAAATGTGGGATAGATTCATGGTGGGTGATAGTGAGTTTTTGTAGAGGCTTGGTTATTAGTTGGATTTCTTTTATTGGAAGCACCACGAGTTCTTCTATTTTGGTTTTAATGACTCCTTTAAGGTGAAATATCATTTTAATTCATAGACATATAGTTCCGATCACATCATGACCTAGTAGTCAGTTTCAACATTGGGTACACATGTATAGTGTTTTTAGAACATGGGTAAAGATATTTAATCATGGAATGGTATTATATGATAGGTGGTAATCTAGTTAGGTTTGAAACATCAAGAATAATGAATCTAGTTGGAGGAAATGATTAAGGGTGCCTCATGTTTGATGAGACTGATGGGCCAGAAATAAAAGTCTAGTGCATGAGTGGGTTCTAGAGGCTATTTCTAGAAATTCACAACTCATGGTATTTTTATTTTGGTAATGGAAAATGGTTTTAAAAGAATGTGGGACCCCATGGTTTTGATGAGACAATGGTGGATGTAATGTATTGTATTTTTACAATTACTTTTGGTGTTTTTGGTTGGTTGGATCATGAGATAGAAAATATTTCTTATCAGTGAGATATGGATTATCCACAGAAGCTATGTTTGAGGCTGTTGAGCTTTGGTTTTTTGATGGAATATCTGTGTTAAATTGAAACTTTTTCGGGTCTAGGAGATGGTCAATTGATATAATGGTGGTTTTACACTAATTAATGTAGTTAATGACATCATGGTAGAGAGCTGTGTGGAAATAGTGGTATTTGGTCTATGAGTCCCGTGTAGAATGAGGTCACCAGGTGTTGAGGAGATGTTGGAAGGAAGGGTTCCCCAATACCTAAAATATGGAAGTTTTTGTGTCCAGTAAATGATGGATGATATATTTGAGGGATAAAATTGTAGTGGCACTAACGTTTGAGTTTAACCTATATCAAGGCAACAATGATTGAGGATACATTGATCATGGCTCAAAAAGAGTGGTATGAATTATTTTAATCTAGAAACATGAAATTTATACTCATAGATCAGTATACGTAATGTTGTATTGTGCAACATTCAATATCAATCATCAAAGGGTGAGGTCCTGTAGAGGCCCGTAATATTGACACACATGGACATTACATTACTTTTACGGAATAATTAATACATAACAAAAACCAAAACTCAAGGATCGTAATAGTTTAGTGTCTTTGGAAACTCGGAACGTAATCTTCTAATCGTGGTGAAAGATCTTCAACATCTCCCATAAATATCTTCTCCTTTTGGTTTTCTTACCTAAAACATTTCTTTAAGTCATGGGGAAAAGAAAACTTTTAAAGGGTGATCTCAAATGCCCAGTAAGGGTAAGATTGGATAAAATAAAACAAATCATATACAATTGAACTTAAAAACATGAACATAATGTTTAAACATCAAAATCTTGGGCAATGACATAAAACATGACAGTACATAAGGCATAGATCATAAAAGAAAATTAATCATGATAAACTAGAATGGGAATAAAACATGTAATTGTGGCATCCATTAAGCACATGTAATGATTTCCATAGTAGCCAAGGCATTTCTACCAAGACCATCTTAGTGGACAAAGTCCCTTACTGAACCAGGTTTACTTGCCGTTCCAACCCTGTATTACTGAACCAGATTTACTTTCCATTTAATCCATATCTATCTCATGAGATATAAATCTATACCCAATTCATTGGAGGGAGATATAGGTCCCACCCATCTCATATTGAAATCATTCTTACTTGTGCCAAAAAATAAACTTAAAACATTCATCATAACCCAAAGAATAAAATGGGTTTCATAAACATCATCCCATCATCACATAATCCATATAAAACAAATAGACATTTCATCATAAGAAACGTGAAACCACATAAATCATAGAGACATTATACTTGAAACATACACATATGAAATAATGTCATCTTAGATGGAAAAATGGTTTTGATAAAACACTTGAAATGAATTCTTGAGGAAAATATCCTTTCTTCTTCAAAACCAATTTCTTTTCACAAAACATCATGAAATTTTAAAAGAAAGAAATTTTTTTAAATAGTCATAAAATCTTTTGGAGTAAGCTTCATGAAAATAAGGCTTTATAAAACCGTAAAAATCCTTTCATTCTGTATAAGATTAAACAATATTCTCCTTATACTTTTGTCGGAAAAGTCAAAAAGTTCCTCGTACGGTAAACAAAAGAAAGATTCCTTCCATAACACAAAGTAAAATTCAACACAGGGTAAACATGACATTAAACATACATGGAAGAATATTAAAAACTTTATGAAAAACATTTTATGGGAATGGATGAAAAATATAACCCCAGTAAATACTTACGAATAAACAATCTTGGATAAGAATGAGATTGGAATAATTATCCCTTACCTTAGGTCCGATATGCTTCGTACGTATCCGAACCTCCTATATAATGATTTAAATAATGTAATTGACTTATTAAAGAATCATATTCATTGTTAAGATATCATATATGGTTCACTTATAACTTTATATTACCCGTTCGTTTGTAAATCCCATGTTAAAGCAACGTTTTGGGTAAAATCATCTTATTTATCGTACGTGTTTGGACTTGTTGTTCTTGATGTTAGTATTTCTTATATCATGATTTACTTACTTCCAGAATATAAATCATGATTTATATATCATATATATTCATTATATATCCATCATATACATGTATTTATAATAGTACATAACATATGGATGTAAGAAATGAAATGCACCGTTCATGGCGACGGTAAGCCGTACGTACGCATGAACGCTACTTTCATTTCTATTTATTATTTTAATGGAATAGATGTATTCTAATTCAAGTATAATATCATATATAATATCATTAACTCCATCCTTTACACATTCCACATAAGGAATTAACGAATCACATCACTTTGAGGGGGCGGTAGTCCGCACTTCCTCAAATTAGATCATCGTATTTACCCACTATGGAAACCATAAAGGCTTGATATAATTGGGAAGTAAAGAAGTATAAGGAAATCATAAACATAATATATATCATATATAAATACAGTTCCATCATAATGGCCACCATGATAGGTGGTAGGAGAAAATCGAACAATCATCGTTTCGTGAGACTTTAGTTTGCCATCACAGAAACATTATGTTATTCATCCATTAGATAGAGGTGTGTGTAAGTGTAGTTATAATCCTTCACATAAAAAAATCATAGTATTTTTAGTATACTGTTGTTGTTACAAAATAAAGGATTAAAAAGAGTTTAGGGGATGGAGAAGTAGAATAAAAGAAAACAACTTAAGAGAAACTATTACCTTTAATTTGGGTAACTTCCTTTGGTTTGAACCAAAAGGACTTCTTGAAGTGCCTTATGCCTAATTTAAGGCTTCTAAGGGGAGGAGAGGGATGTTGGGAGCTTATTTGGGTAGAGTTTGGACAATCCAAAAGGCTTTAGAGGTGTGAGGAATTTCATAGAAGTGATCTCCTTTTATAAGGGAGAGGAGGGGCTCTTTTGGAAAGTGTGAAAACATTATTTTATTATAAACTTATATTCGGTTTCAAGAGGTCCAAAACAAATTAATGTAGAATATAAGGTAACTTATATTCAAAATAAAATCATCCAATAGAAATTGGATAGGTTTTGGATGATATTTTAATCATTATAATCTTATTTATTTAAATCATTTATTAATGAGGTAATTACTGCATCATTATTGTGTCATACAAAATTTAATTTATTTGATGTCTAAAAATTATAAAAAAATACCAACATGTAGGAAATATATTTATATTTCCAATGAATATTTATAGTTGAAAATATAATTTATATATCCCCTTATAAAAATTAATTACTAAAATATTTTTGTTAATGCTAATTTTGTCTTTACATTAAATTAATTAATCTAATGTGTCATTGTCTTTCATAAGTGGCTCCATGAGGTCCCAAAATCGACCCAAGGATGTCCATGGTCTGCCACTACTCATCCAATAAGTTTTGGACAAGTATTAAGGTAATTTTGAATTATTATAATATTCTTTTAACCTTGATTTACCCTATTTACCTTTAACCGTGGTAAATTAAAGTAAAAAGTTACTATTCACCAAAAATTATTTTTATCTAATTGAACAACATTTTACTCCTTGATATTAACCGTGTCTCTCAAATTTTCAAAATTCAACTCACAGAAGTGGTAAAATTAAGATTTATGATCTATTGCAAAATCTCCTAGGAGGTGGGTAAAAGACGGTGAAAAGTTCAATACGATTTTTTATAAATCTAAAATTATTATAAAATGATTACCATGTATTTAATTGAACCTATATAAGTATTATTTTTCTATTTTGTCCTAAAATAAATTTCAATCAAATAAATGATTATTTAAATAAAAAGTCGGTTTTAACCAAACACTCAGTATTTTCTCTATTCATCAAAAATTGAAGTTTTTTAGAAAAATACCAAAATTTCAGCCTAAGATATATTTGATATTACGAATTCAAAAATGATGTCTATTTTTGAAAATTAAAAACATAGAAGTGGAATTAATTAATTTTAAAAGTAATTCCCGTTATCAAAACAAATAGCGTGTTTTTAAGAAACAATAACTCTCAAAAGATCATCACTTGTTTATGTAAAATTTCAAAGTGAAATTAATTCCAATGACCAACATTGGATTAAATTGTAAAAATATATTATAATTACACTTTCAAACCAATTAAAAAGATAATCTAGCCATATAAATTATTGCGATGAAAAAAGTTGTTTTTAATTAAAATATAGCGTGTTTTTACTATTCATCAAAATATGAAAGTTATCAGAATAATATGAAAAATTTATCCAAATTAAATTTTTATATCCTGATTCCAAGGAAGAATTTTATTTTGTCAAATTTAAGTTATAAAAATGTCAAAAACTGGATTTAAAGTTGGTGCACCATCAAAAGGTGGCAAAATTGTATTTTTTGAAAAATACTTATTTTACCTGAAAAATTTATTTTGTTCTCAAACAAGGTTATAAAAAACATGTAAGATGAATAATAATGTTATAAAATTCAAAATTTAGTTAATAATATTCATAACGGCTAGTTCATAATAATATTATAACCATATATCATTGTTTAGTGAAACTTAGTATTGCGTATTACACACGCTATCGAGGAAGGTCGTGATTGCGTGTAATGCAAGCCAAGTCAGGGTTGCGTGTGATGAAAGACTCTTTCATTGTTTCATATAACAGAATCCAACCATATTTCATTTATACATTGAATATATAAATATATATATATATATATATGTATATACACACTCAATGTTTCTTAGAATAACTACTATCAAAATTTTGTGTAACATGATCCAAGAATAGTGTTGCGTATACTGCAAGCTAATACGGTGTTGCATATAGCGAAAGGTAAACTTGGTGTAGCATACAACACAAGACATCAATGAAATTAAAAAGAATAATTCTCATAAAATCTTGGGTTGTTACATTCTACCCCCCTTAAAATGAATTTCACCCTCGAAATTTGTCGGGGTTATAAATGGTTTATTACATGAGAGTTTCTTTCATAGAAACCCACATCGTAATATGGAATACCAAAAAAAATATTTAAAAACTAATGTCAGAAATGTTACGGTTACCCAAATTAACTAATCACTGGGTTTCCACATAGGAGAACACAGGTGAAAATATGGACATGGAAGAAAAATCTAACCATCCTGTTCTAATGAAGAGTAGTAGAATACATGGCTATGAAAAAACCAAAAATCACAAAGACATAAATTTGTGATGATCTATGGTACCATCTGATTCATCAGATATAAGGATACCAGGACAACATTTTTTTGTTTTCAAGATCATTTCCCTAAAGTTGATGAATTTTCAAATCAAAAGAAATACTTACTTGATTTTGGTACAATCTCACCATTGTTCGTGCCATGAACAATTTCCACTTCATCTCTTAAAGAAATGAAGTTGAATTTTTCATTCATGAAGTTTTAGCATATCATGTGATAGAATGATGAGTCATTCCATCTGTTTCAAACAAAAGGTTAGAAAAAGTTTTCAAATATACATAAGTCTATCTATGGTGTGGTTAATCATATATGATTCAAAAAATGGACTTATACTTCAACTATCATACTGCTTAATAAAATGAAACTAATTTCTACTAACCAGGGAATTCTTGTAGGTCAGTGGTAGGTGATGAAGGCCTGTCGCACTTCGGTTGTGGGTTCGATTCCCGCAACCTTGTCTGATGCGATGGGCTGCCGCTCGTCCTACAGGTTGTCCTTTTTCTAAAACTAAATTACTATAACATCCCATAAATAATATTGAAAAAATTTCTATCCTTAAACAATACTAACTTATGTACAACATAATCCATTTCAATCTTTAGGCTTATCAAAAATACCTTTCTCCGATTACTAGAAATTTCATCTACCGAGCATGTGAATACCATCATTTATCCCTGATATATCTTTTTTATCACATTCAAATCATGTGAATACCTTAATCATGTATTCTCTTGAAAAATGAATACCCATTGAACCTTAGTGAAAACATGAATGCTGTCAAAAGTTAACTCTTTCCACATACCAAAATCCCAAAAATTATTTATATTAAAACCATGATATCACTTTGTCCTTATATAATTCATGAGCTCATTAATACTATCAAACATTTCATTATCTCTTTAGCACTTCTTTATGCGCATATTAGGTGCTTTCCAAAAATATCTGAATAACCTTTCATGGTTACTGGTACCATTCATCATACACTTTCAAAACTTAAGGAAATACAACAGTGTAACAATCCTTAGATGTCTCTTTATTTTATAGTACCATGAGATTACTTATACAACATTACTCTTGATAAACATGTAATCATTCTACTACCTTCTTATACCATTGAAAGAGATTCAACAATTCTTTCATCTCACATATCATTTATAGTCTCTTCATCATCATCCACATAAATATTACCCATATGACCATGTTGGTTCTCTTTATGAGATTTTCCCTTAGGGCGTTGGTTTTCATAATGCCCGTACATTCCACATTTAAAACACTTAACCATTGTTGATGTCTTAGCAATGCCATTATCCTTGTCCATGGTGTTAACTGAACCTTTTCCTTTACAATTATTAGCTTTGTGTCCTTCTTTTCCACACCCAAATCATCTTCCAGTTCCTTTGAAATATTCTCCTTGATGCCTCTTCCCTCATGACTTACATGAGGGAAATTGAACTTTCTTTCCTCTATGGTCATCATGAAACTCCATCTTTCTCTTATTAGCTGAGTTAGGAAACTTACCAAAGCTGAGATTATTGATCATATTATGAGATCGCTGATTAGTCATAATAATGATTTTTTGCCTTTCAAATCCCATTTCATTTTCTTGATCATGAAGAATATCATTCTATTGTCCATCATATTCTCCATTATCGGGAATCTTCATGTTTCCATCCATTTTCTAAAACCCAAAAAGAATAGTGTGAGAGGAAAAAAAACATGATAGGTAAGACAACATAATAAATGGGGAGTAACTTCAATATCTAACATCTTAGGTTTAATTCTAAGATCGTTACCGTAATTCTAGGACTGTCACCTATACTTATACTTAACCTTAGGGACATCCCTAGACATCCCTTAGAAATATCTCTAGGGATCTCACTAAAGTTCTCGCATCCTAATTTCCAAAGGTTGACTAAAACCTTCCTCTGATACCAACTGTAGAGGCCCATAAGCTTGACGTACATGGACATTACATTAAATTTTCGGAATACTTAATACATAAAAAAACCAAAACTCAATCATCGTAATAGTTTAGTGTCTTTGGAAACTCAGAATTTAATCTTCTAATTGTGGTGAAAGATCTTCAACATCTCCCATAAAAATCTTCCCCTTTTGGTTTTCTTACCTAAAACCTTTATTTAAGTCCTCGGGAAAAGAAAACATATAAAGGGTGAGCTCAAATTCTCGGTAAGGGTAAGCGTGGATAAAATAAAACAAATCATATACAATTGAACTTAAAAACATGAACATAATGTTTAAACATCAAAATCTTGGGCAATGACATAAAACATGGCAGTACATAAGGCATAGATCATAAAGGTACATTAATCATGTTAAAATATAATGGGAATAAAACATGTAATTGTGTCATACATTAAGCACATGTAATGATTTCCATAGTATCCAAGGTATTGCTTCCAAGACCATCTTAGTGGACAAAGTCCCTTACTGAACTGGGTTTACTTGCAGTTCCAGCCCTGTATTACTGAACCGGATTTACTTGCCATTTCGGCCATGTCTATCTCATGAGATATAAATCTTTACCCAATGAATTGGATGGAGATATTGGTCTCACCCATCTAATATTGAAATTATTCTTACTTGTGCCACAAAACAGACTTAAAACATTCATCATAACCCAAATAATAAAATGGGTTTCATAAACATCATCCCATCATCACATAATCCATATAAAACAAATGGATATTTCATCATAAGAAAAGTGAAACCATGTAAATCATAGAGACATTATACTTGAAACATACACATATGAAATAATGTCATCTTAGATGGAAAAATGGTTTTGATAAAACACTTGAAATGAATTCTTGAGGAAAATATCCCTTCTTCTTCAAAATCAATTTCTTTTCACAAAACGTCATGCAATTTTAAAAGAAAGAGATTTTTTTGAAAATAGTCATGAAATCTTTTGGAGGAAGCTTCATGAAAATAAGTCTTTATAAAACTGTAAAAATCCTTTCATGACGTATAAGTTAAAACAACATTCTCCTCGTACTTTTGTCAGAAAAGTCAAAAAGTTCCTTGTACGGTAAACAAAAGAATGATTCCTTCTATAACACAGAGTAAAAGTCAACACGGGGTAAACATGGCATTAAAAATACTTGGAAGAATATTAAACACTTTATGAAAAACATTTTATGGGCATGGATGAAAAATATAACCCCAGTAAATACTTACGAATAAACAATCTCGGATAAGAATGAGATTGGAATAATTATCCCTTACCTTAGGTCCGATATGCTTCGTACGTATCTGAACCTCCTGTATAATGATATAAATAATGTCATTGACTTATTACAGAATTATATTCATTGTTATGATATCATATATGGTTCACTTATAACTTTATATTACTCGTTCTTTTGTAAATCCCATGTTAAAGCAACGTTTTGGGTAAAATCATATTATTTTCGCACGTGTTTGGACTTGTTGTTATTGATGTTATTATTACTTATATCATGATTTACTTACTTATAGAATGTAAATCATGATTTATATATCATATATATTCATTATATATCTATCATATACATGTATTTATAATAGTACATATCATATGGAGGTAAGAAATAAAATGCACCGTTCATGGAGACGGTAAGTCGTATGTATGCATGAACGCTACTTTCATTTCTATTTATTATTTTAATTGAATAGGTATATTATAATTACAGTATAATATCATATATAATATCATTAACTCCATCTTTTATTCATTACAGATAAGGCATTAACGAATCACATCACTTTGAGGGGGTGGTAGTCCGCACTTCCTCAAATGAGATCATCGTATTTACCCACTATGGAAACCATAAAGGCTTGATATAATTGGGAATTAAAGAAGTATAAGGAAATAATAAACAGAATATATATCATATATAAATACAGTTCCATCATAATGGCCACCATGAGTGGTGGTAGGAGAATATCGAACAATCACGGTTTCGTGAGGCGTTAGTTTGCCATCACAAAAACATTATGTTCTTCATCCATTAGATAGAGGTGTGTGTAAGTGTAGTTATAATACTTCTCATAACAACATCCTAGTATTTTTATGATACTGGTGTTGTTACAAAAGAAATGATTAAAAATAGTTTAGGTGTTGGAGAAGTAGAATAAAAGAAAACAGCTTAAGAGAAACTATTACCTTTAATTTGGGTAACTTCCTTTGGTTTGAACCAAAAGGACTTCTCAAAGTGCCTTCTACCTAATTTAAGGCTTATAGGAGGAGGATAGAGATGTTGGGAGCTTATTTGGATAGAGTTTGGATGATCCTAAAGGCTTGAGAGGTGTGAGGAATTTCATAGAAGTGGTCTCTTTTTATAAGGGAGAGGAGGGGCTCTTTTGGAAAGTGTGAAAACATTATTTTATTATAAACTTATATTCGGTTTCAAGAGGTCCAAAACACATTAATGTCGAATATAAGGTGACTCATATTCGAAATAAAATCATCCAATAGGAATTGGATAGGTTTTGGATGATATTTTAATCCTTATAATCTTATTTATTTAAATCATTTATTAATGAGGTAAATACCGCATCATTATTGTGTCATAAAAAATTTAATTTATTTGATGTCTAAAAATTATAAAAAAATACCAACATGTAGAAAATATTTTTAGATTTCAAATTAATATTTATAGTCGAAAATAAAATTTATATATCCCCATATAAAAATTAATTACTAAAGGATTTTTGTTAATACCAATTTTGTCTTTACATTAAATTAATTAATCTAATGTGTCATTGTCTTTCATAAGTGGCTCCATGGGTCCCAGAATCTACCCAAGGATGCCCATGGTCGGCCATTACTCATCAAATAAGGTTTGGACAAGTGTTATGGTAATTTTGAATTCTTATAATATTCTTTTAACCCTGAATTACCCTATTTACCTTTAACCGTGGTAAATAAAAGTAAAAAGTTACTATTCACCAAAAATTATTTTTATCTAATTGAACCACATTTAACTCCTTGATATTAACCATGTCTCTCATATTTTTGAATTTAAACTCACAAAAGCGGTAAAATTAAGTTTTATGAACAATTGCAAAAGCTCCAAGGAGGTGGGTAAAAGTCGGTGAAAAGTTCAATACAATTTTTTATAAATCTAAAATTATTATAAAATGATTCCAATGAATTTAATTGAACTTATATAAGTATTATGTATCTATTTTTTCCTAAAATTAATTTCAATCAAATAAATTATTATTTAAATAAAAATTCGTTTTTAACCAAAAACTCAGTGTTTTCACTATTCATCAAAAATTGAAGTTTCTCAGAAAAATACCAAAAATTCAGCCTAAGCTATATTTGATATTCTGAATTCAAAAATGATGTCTATTTTTCAAAATTCCAAACATAGAAGTGTCATTAATTAATTTTAAAAGTAATTCCCATTATCAAAACAAATAGCATGTTTTTAAGAAACAATAACTATCAAAAGATCATCACTTGTTTATGTTCAATTTCAAAGTGAAATTAATTACAATGACCAAAATTGTATTAAATGGTAAAAATATATTCTAATTAAACTTTCAAACCAATTAAAAAGATAATCTAGCCATATAAATTATTGCGATGAAAAAATTTGTTTTTAATTAAAATATAGTGTGTTATTACTATTCAGCAAAATATGAAAGTTATCAGAATAATATGAAAAATTTATCAAAATTAAATTTTTATATCCTGATTCCAAGGAAGAATTTTATTTTGTCAAATTTAACTTATAAAAATTTCAAAAACTAGATTTAAAGTGGGTGCGCCATCAAAAGGCAGCAAAACTACATTTTTTAAAAAATACTTATTTTATCCGAAAAATTTATTTTGTTCTCATACCAGGTTATAGAAAATATGTAAGATGAATTATAATGTTATAAAATTCAAAATGTAGTTAATACTATTTATAACGGCTAGTTCATAATAATATTATAACTATATATCATTGTTTAGTGAAACTCGGTATTGCGTACTACACACGCTATCGAGGAAGGTCGCGATTGTGTGTAATGCAAGCCAAGTCAGGGTTGCGTGTGATGCAAGACTTCTTTGTTGTTTCTTATAACAGAATCTAACCAGATTTCATTTATACATTGAATATATATATATATATATATATGTATGTATGTATGTATGTATATACACACTCAATATTTCGTAGAATAACTACTATCAAAATTTTGTGTAACATGATGAAAGAATAGTGTTGCATATCCTGCAAGCTAATACGGTGTTGCGTATAGCGCAAGGTAATCTTGGTGTAGCGTATAACACAAGACATCAATGAAATTAAAAAGAATAATTCTCATAAAATCTCGATTTGTTACAGGTCCTCATTATATACTAGTTTTTGTTTTACATCATGGGTTCCATTCATTGAATTTGGGAATGGAAATTAGTTGGTGATTTTTTTTTCTTCTATATAAGTGAAACATAACCATGCATAATCCATGTGATTGGTGAGGAATGGAACATTATTCTAAAAAATTGGGTGTTGATCAGTTATGTGATGAATGTGGAGGTCATATAGTGGGGAGTGATGTGTCGATCTTGGAATATGACCATTCTACTAGAAGGGTAATGAAAAAGTAGACTGGACAGTGGAACAATAATTCTTTTATCAAGATTCCAGTGAAGAACTAGTGAGGTGTATACACAGGTCTCTTAGGGGTTCCTGGATGGGAAATAAAATATGTAGGTGGATATATATCATGATTTGATTTTAGGATCAATATTAATTTAAGGAAAAATGAGGTTTCTTGGATTGAAAATACATCGGTTTTATGAAGGGGATGATACTAGTTCTGGGTTATCAAGGCTTAAACCATAGAATCTCTGTATGAATCAAGGATGCACCCTAGTGATAATTTTTAGCTAATTCCATGATACCTATGGGTGTAAATTAATTATGAAAATGTTATTGGTAATTTTTCATTGGTTTAAGATTAGTGAATTGACGTGATTTCCCCGATGAAGATCCAAATTGTGTTTATCAATGGATGTGGATGCGGTAAGTTGAAAAACACATCTAGCATGTTTTTTTGGAGATAGTGGATATGTTTCAGGTTTTAAACCATGATTTTCATAGAAAGTTAACAATGTTACTAGAATATAAATGGATGGAATTTATGAATCCATTATGGTTTATAATTTTTTGATGTGGATGGTTACTGATTCTTAACCAGTGTTCTCATGGGTGTTCAGGTGTTGTGAGTTAGTGACCATGTTAGGAGTGGGTTGATATTTCTGTACCATTGTATTATTTTAAAAGTGTAAAATCATATTAGATATCATATATAAAATGTAACACCAATAATATAAGAGAATTTGATACCCAATGATGTTATAATATATTTAATTTTAAATAAATTCAATCCCATTGATAACATGAAATGAAAAGAACATTCGGTTTGAATGAAACTTGATATTCAATTAAAATATTATTATTTAATCATTACTATAATAAACAAGTAGTTAAGTTGGAGTGTATGAATAATAATAATAAAAATAATGAAAATTTTATGGTCTACACAAGTATAAAATAAAATCATTGATCATCTATTTTATATAAAAAAATAAAAATCATTTGAAGGAAAGAGAAATGCTTTGTGAAAAACATTTTTTTAAATGATAGTCTACTCCTGCATTATACACATAATTTAAAATTAATTTCCAACTATTTTAGAAAATTATTATTTAGAAAAATATTCTTCACTTTTGAAATCAATATATCAAAATTAACTTATGGTGAATTTGTTGTTTTTTTCAAAAAAGTTTCAATTTTCAATAAATAGTGAAAAATAGATATTTTTTTAAAAAATATATTTTAATTTAAATTATATAGAATGATAAATTGTATTTTGAATTATTTTTATTATAAAATTATATCAATTATATTAAAAGTTACCTAAGTCATGGCATTTTGGATCAATTTTATGTTCTATTTCAATATAAATACCTTTCATGCTTCTGAAAATTTTCTCCTAGGAACCCCTTACTCATCCTCACGTCTTTGGGTCATAATTTAAATTGGATTTTCAAACTTATTTTAATTTTATTATTAAAAACATAATAAATAATTATAATTATCAAAATTTATATTATTTAATAATTTTAAATTAATTATTTTTCCATTATGAATAGTAAATGTTGTAAAATTTAATTACTGCGATTAATGTAAAAACTGATTTATCAGGTACAATACTAATAATAAAGGGATTAAAATGACCCACTTATTTTTCCAACTCACATTTTATGTCCATATTTTTACCAAATAACCTATAAGGATAGATAATTTACATTTTTTGGTTTCTTTTTTCTAGAAAAAAATGAGGCATTAATTGATTCTTTTAAAAAATTCCAAGCGTGTCCTCTCCCACACTTATAAAAGGCCACCCACTATTATCCCCTCTTCACAATACCAAATCCATTTATCATAGTAAATACCTACCCAAATCAAATCCTTACTACCCTAAAACATTCTATATACATTTTTTATCATAAATTCATACTTGGATGTATTTTGGTACAAACCTAAAGAGGTCATTCTAAGAAGATGTATGGTTCTAAAATGGTGGATTTTATTTTATTTTGTCCCACATTCATAAATAAATATTTTATAATGATAGTATAATGACAAAACTATATCTCACTTAATAATATTTTATTATGTTATTTTCATAACCTATATCCATATCCACTTCTATCAAGTGTGATACTAAATCTTCACTCATGTTTATGGCAGACTACCGCCTCATGAAACGATGTTATTCTTTTTCCATCACCGCCTCTCAAAACTGGATATAATGATTGATTTAATTTATTTATATAATATTTATTATATTATAATACATATATAATTATAATACCACATCTTTCATCTTACCTCCCAACCTGTTAGGAATGAATATGGTCTCTCATGTTTACAGAGGACTACCGGCTCATGAACCTATATGAGGTGTTTTTCATTTCAATTTTACATGGATGGTTATAAAAATATATTAAATGAATATATAAGATATATGTAACACAATTATACTTTAATGACCACAATATAACATATACATTCTTACTTTCCATTCCATGGGATATACTGTAACGTCATTCGCGTGTATGACAGACTACCACCTCATTGAGCGATGTGACTTTTTTTGTCACTAACACATTTCATGGAAGGTAATAGAGGTATATTTAAAAAATATATCTTTTATAAATGAAATAATAATTAATTTTAAATGTTATTATATTATTTACCTTTCTATCATTTTCTCTTTCAAGAAAACGAAAATAGAGTTCATTCGTACGTACGACTCACTATCTTCAAGAATGTTGTAATCCATTTCATATCTCTAACTTTTCTAGATTAATCTCTATATATATATTTAATATATATATATATATATATATATATTATTTTAATATAATGTTTTAAATCATGTAAATTATTTAAACATGATAAAATTAAAAATACCAAAATTACAAAACTAAAACATACATAAAAAATAGGGAAATTATCACATGAAACAATGATTTCAACCAAGAATTGATAAAAACAGGTGATAGAAGAATGAAAGTAAATAATATATGGTATAATATATATGATTATAGTTTTTAAATAAATTTATAATAATCATATATTTATTATAAAAGATTTTTAGATGCAAATGGTGGATGTCGAACCAGAGGTAAGGGTTTCTCGTCTCATTTTTAATTATATAAGACTTATTAAATTTTCAGCACTTATTTATTTGTGTTCTGTATATAATTACTCATTTATATTCCATATATTTAATATATATACCTTAATTTAATTTAATGTTTCATTTTATGTCATTTATTTTATTGGTCTTACGATTCAGAAGTTTCCAATGTTGAAAGCGTTTATATCACAATCTCATAATTTTTTTTGATATTTTTATGTTTACATCTCCCATGGAGGAAATATTTGATTTCTCTATCCAAAAATAAATATATTTTATTTTAATATGGTTATTAATGACCACTTTCATGTAATAAATACATTTTTCACTATATGGTACTTAAAAATATTGATATAATTCTTTAAATAAAATCATACTTTATGTGACTCTTCTGTCGAAAATCCTTTTCATCTAAATCAATGTTGTTTAGAAATGTTTAAAAACATGATTGTATAATTTTTCTAAATTATTTATTAAATAAATATTAATCCATTTTTACTATTTTCAAATTCTTTTTAAATGATCATTTGTGGCGTTTTCAAAACAAGTCCTGTTTGGATTTTACCAAAAATGTGAATGAAATCATTATTTTAACGTGATTGGTATGAATGGAATTTTCCACATTCATGACCATAAAATGTTGTATAGATTATTTTACAAGTATTAAAAGTTTATTTTCATAGAAATGGATTTACAAAACATTTTGGTTCCTTTTATATTTAAAATTCTATTTTCAAAATGAATATTTCATTTTCTTCAAAATAAAATTTAAGGATCCTTCATGGCATTTCTATTCATCAGTGACACCAAACCTTAATTTAACATATTATCTACTTGGTATATGTTGTATTGATATCATAATTATTATTTCATTGGATGGTTTATGATCATTTTGAACAAGTATGTACAATTTTATTACCATTCACCATATTACTCAGGATGGTTTATGATTATTTTTATTTTATTGGGTTCTATAATAAAATTTAGTATGATAGTATTTCAATTTAAATTTATATGTTAATTAAGTTTTACCCATTCAATATGATTGTTTAATTGGTAAAAGTAATTTAATGGTGGGGATTGGTAATATATATCCCCTCAATGCATTAGTAGGTATTCTTAGTCAAAAAAAATTGTTTTTGGCCGAGGACTTACCCATTTTATTGAAGTCATGGATCAAGGCCTTGAATATATGTTTCATATGTTAATAATTATTCGTCCCATCATTATGAAATTAGTTATTGATATTCCATTTGATTATTCAAGTTTTTAGGATATCCATGTTTATATTTCAAGCTCATGTTATTATTTATTTTCCATTATTTGATGATCTTTTATTCCTACCACATTATGATCATGTTATTTATTAGAATGGAATGTTTTTTAGTTATTTACTATTCCATACTTATTATTACTTATTTATTCATGATATATTCCATTTTATTCATACCCTTATTGAGTGTATGAGATCACCTAATTCTTGTGTTTTATTTTTCCCAGGATACATGGTATTATATTATTATTTATATTCCAAGATATTCTAAAGGATAAAAGTGGTGTGCTCAAAGAAAAATATATGTTGTATTTTATGTTTTAAAGTTTATCGTGAGATTCCAATATGTATCTAGTTTATTCATCACTATAAAATATTCAGTCCTTCAGGATGTGATACCCTTTATCTAGTGCTAATTGAATAAAGTAGTGACTAAATCTAGGCTACAGGAGTTGGGGAATTTACAATTTGAATAAGAAATTTAGATGGTGGAGGAACCAATGAATTAATATTTTGTATTTTTTAGTGGAAAATTATGGTGGGTATCAAAAAAATTATATCTACCTATTGGATTGTGATGTGATCGATCTTTCAAGATGAATTGGATTTAGCTAGAGACATCTCGATGTTTTCATTGTTGTGGCAGGTGTTGGATCAGGTTTCGGAAACATGAGCAACTTGTGTTGGAATAATTTTCTTAGATATTATTCATGGAATTTGGATTTCAAACAAAGATGATTCGATTTAAACTGGTGGAAGAAGTATTTTAGGAAATTTGATTAGATAACCACTAATACATCATGGGGATAACATCTGTTATGTTTTGGAGTTTGTAAGGCCATGGATATTTACAAGTGCTCAGAATTTCATGGAATGTTGAATTTTAAAAATAGACGACTGGTCAATTTTTTTTCAAGAATTATAAAATAATTATAATGGTTGAAACACCTCAAAAATCAAAAATTGGTCTTGAAACGATGTGTTATAGGGGTCTGGGGACTCAAGTGAGTTAAAGAGGCTTTGGAGATGGTCATGGAATGCAGCCATAAGGATACAATTCCACCAACTAGTTGTCCAGAGTCCACCAACTAGTTAGTGGCCCTTTCAATAGGGAAGGGGCCTTCCGAGGCTATCTTACCACTTTATGGGTTCCTACATTTTTTTGGATAGGGTAAAAAGTTTCATTTTACCCCCTCTATCCATTTCTTCTTAACACTAAAATTACAAATGTTAGGGATATCTTCAAAAAGTAAGGGAGATCCCCCCCATCTCCCTTCGCATGGTGGTTCTCCACTAATCGTAGACAATTTTTCTTATCATCGGATCAATTATAAATACCTTGGTGAGTCAAACAGTCATCAAGATTCTATTTATGTTTTCTCTTTCCATAACAAACCCTTAAATTATTCATCTTTTATTATTCCATATTTTCATGTCATTTATTTTTTTCTTTCTTTTCTTACATTTCTACTCAAACCAAGGTCTGATAACATATATTTATAATCCTATGAGGCTATGGTATGTGATCCCTCTACTTTATCCAAATTTCTCACTTTATTTCTTAAGTGTTTGTGTTATGTGATAAAGATTGATTTATTTTGGTTTGATCCTTTTAACTATTTTTTTTTGTTTTACTAGTATAAATGGTTTATTTCACATGGTTTTGATTGTTGAAAATGCTGATTTCATGTGGGATACCTAATGAGAGGTAATATCCTTGAAAATTCATGATGTCATTATATATCAAATTAAATTTTAAATTTTATCAAATAATGTTTTTTCTGAATTAATGGTTATCAAATATATTATCCCAGCCATAAAAAGTTGGGAATGAATTTGACACATGAAATTAATCATACTAAATGTAATGGTAAATGTAATAAAATGTATATGAAAACTGATTGGGAAGAGAAATGGATTTTTTTTAGAAATGGATAATCTGTTTTTGTTCTATTATGGGAATGTGAAATGGTATTGATAATGTTTTTTCTTGAAAAAATGGTATCCTTTGAAATGGGGCTCGAAATTATGAATTAAAATGATTGAAAATTACTATTGAAATGTTAGGATAATGGATATTTGATTTATTTTCAGAACGAAAATTTTAATTGTTCCTTTATTCATTATTTATTTATTTTGGTTCTATATAAACAGTGAAACATTTAAATTATATTTCTATTCATGATAAATTGTTAATATGGATGACCTAGGGTAAACAAAACCCCCTAGAGATGAATGGTATTAAGGGTTCACCTAGGGTGAACACAAGACCCAGGGGTCGCTAAGATTAACAATTAAAACTAGGGTGAAAATGACCCCTTAGGTGGACAATAGGGCTCCATAGATTTGTATATTACCTCTATATGCCAATTGGTTTAAACCAGGGATGGGTATTTTACTTGTGGATGGGATATGGTTGGAATGGTCATTAAAAAATTCTAAAATAAACCACATAACTAGCCAAACTAAGTGTGTACCAATCCTAGGGTGAAACTGACCCTCGAGGATAGTTTTTTTATGGAATTATTTTTAAATTATATAAATGTGTATATTTTTTATCCCAAGAGGTTATTATATGGTTTATTTATTTATTCAGGTTGGAGAGTTGGTTAATAGGATATGATTTAGTGCATAAGACTTCGTTGTCAATACATATATTGTATTCAATGATTTCAAGATTATGATTATAATACTTCTACGTGTTTATATATCATGATAAGAGTATATGATAATAGTGGATAGAAAAAAAGTGTATATGTAATTCCACAGTAATAATTTTAGTATTTCACCAAAGAATTGTATTTGAGAAGGATGCATGCACCGTAAAAAATGTATACATCATAGCCTATTGAAATCTAGTCTATAAACATATCGTAGAGATATAAATTCAATGAAATTAGTGGTGGGGTGTATTATTTTCTACAGCACCTCACACTGATGTTCTTGTTTCCATTCCATAGTGGAGAGTCAAACTAAGTTCTCCATACTATAGTTAAGTACTATTCCACCAAGGAGGCTGGTTAAATTTCATTATTCCTACAGTTCTTGGGACCTCCATGTAATAGAAATTTTTCTACACTATAATGATTATTATAAATTTCATCATTATTAGGAAGTTGTGTTAAAACCCATAAAACAAATTATCTAATAGGTAATTCCTTTTACCACACTATGGATTCTTTTTTACAGGGGTAATATTTAAATTTAGATGATGAATGATGTATTGTATTCAAATTAAAAATAGGGTCGTTACAACAATGTATTTTAACAGAAAATATGAATTTAATAGTTAAGATGATGGTGGGAGATGATCCAATGATTGCGATTAAAGAATGGTAATTGAACATGATATTGAAATTCATAATATAATGTTCATAATGATGGAACTATGGTGTAGATTAAATTTGTGTGGATTATCTAAGAATAAGGAAGAGTGTATAGAGGATGAAGAATGGGTTATATGGATCATAACATATTTAAGATCTGTTACGTTAGATTCTATAGGACGAAGAAGAAGTGAAATAGAATCATTGTATCAAAAAAATGGAAGATTTTTTTGGAAGACTTGATTATCTTTTATAAAAATTTCCTTAACATTGAAATGGTTTGGAAAGAACTATCACATTTTGCAGACTTGTTGTAACATTAGTTCAATGATAAACACTGCACATTGTACCTACATGTTGAAACTAGTGGGTCTAATGATCTCGGTTGTATCCGGATCATGCCAAGGACCATCCTTCCCATTTAGAGAGGTGAACATTTTAAATCTTATTTCCCATTCATTATTATGGGTTGGAGAGTTATCAATATTCACTCTAACTAGTAACAAGGGTGGTTTAATCAAGGAAACCTAAAAATAAATTGGATCACGAATTCACCCCCCCCAAATATGAGTGATTCATTACTGATCTAGGAGGTTCCTTTTCAAGTGGTTTGAATGGGATAGGTTCTCCTCATTAGTAATTTTATGTTTGATTATTGAGAAGATGTTTCTACCTATTTTAATTATTTTTCATTAAATTTATTGTGTATTTCATGGACAATTGTAATTTAGTGAACAATGTGGGGATTAAAATATTTAATGGTAAAAATGGTCATAAAATGAAGGTTATTTTATCACCACTCCTAGAAAGTATGTTTTTTAAATTCAAAGGACTTAATACATCAAAATAAATCTAGGATAAACTTAAGAATATCTAGAAGTAAAGACCAGAGTCAAACAACATAAATTGTAATATTAGAGACATTAGTTGGAATATCATCATATTCATGATGATAATACTATTTAAGGCTTAATTAAAAATCTTAATGAAGTGATAAGTAAAATCATAGGCTATGTTTGAGATGTTTGAGGAATTTTATGTTATTGAAAATAATATTCATATCATACTAGATAACATATATTTTAATGTCTCTATATTGAAAAAAATATTAAATTGATATTTCTCTTGTTGATTTTTATAGTCTTAGAACATATTGTAAAATTAGGGAAGAATATTATATCAATATGAAAATGAAAGATGAAAAATAAATTAATTTTTAAGACAAAAATAAAGAAATGTTGAATAAGAATGTTGATGTTGAATAAGAATCTTTTTACTATGATTCTGATTTTGATTCAGGCCAGAATCTGGACATGATGATGTTTCTAATATCTAGAAATGTGAGAAGATAAAAGGGAGTGATTAAAGTTAATATTCCACTAAAACGATTTAGGTGTGTAGAAGATATACATTTTTTTGAAAATTATTGAATATTAAAGGAAAATTGACTTAGTCATTAAGAAGAAGAATAATCAAGATAATTTTTTAGAATATGTAATCAATGGTTGAAAACAAGATCTTTCTAATATAAGGAACCAAATTTATTTGTAAAAATCCATGAAGGTTAGTTTATTATATACATTTCAAAGAAGTGATATTATTGATGAATAATATGAGGTATAAATTTCAAGATATGTTTATGAAACTCATTAAAATTCTAAGGTTAATGAAGAATAATTTTCTATTGACTATTGTGGTGAGGTTGAGGATATTAAAGAAATTTAGATGGAATACATGATTAATGGAGAAATAATATAATTTCTCTCGAATATTTCATAACATAAAAAATAAATTAATAATTTATGAGAGTTGATGAATATATATTTTCAAAATAAAATTTTAGGCTTTTTGATGAAATTAAGGGTTGAAGAATATTCTTGATTATTAGAAAACATTTAAAATAATTTTTGTTGATACAATGAATGAGATGGTAAAATAGGATGATAATTATCAACAAAACATGATCAAAACACAAGAGGTTTTATTGAAATCTAGATCTAATATTCTTATTGATGGTGTTTCAATCGTCAACGATGAGGTTGGTTTCGGCTCCAGTGACGATGATGACGTTGGTCTGGTGATAGGGGATGACGAATCATTACTATAATGGGTTTATGTGTTCAGGGGGTGGATGCTGGAGAAGCGTTCGGTGGTGTTATCACAATGAGGGAGATGTATTGGTTGGCGTGAAGGCATGATGGAAGTGAAGGTGATGCGACGTCTGGCTGGTGATATGATGATGGTGCTATGGTGCAATTCGAGGTCCCTGTGATGTGGATTGAGGTGGGTATCCCCTGATTCGATACTAATTCTGGTAGTTTTTCGGTATTTTAGTTTTAAAATTTGAATAAGGTAATATTGAATTTTGAATGTGTTGTGTGGTGTGGATAGGGGGATATGCGTGACTATGCATGAACTGTGGATATTTATTTTGGTTCCCACTTTTCCAAAAAGATGCTTTTAATAAATTCAAAAAAATATATTTTGGAGATCTAATATTCTTATTTCATTTTAAAAAATTAGATAATGTTTAAAGAATTATGAATATTTGGAATACTAATATAAATAATTTCTTATGGATGATAAAAATTAAAAAAATTCATGTAATAAAAAATAATAATAATAAAATAAAAAATACAACGATTTTAGAGAAACAAAGTTATTTTCAATATTATAGAAATTGTAACTTAATCTACTTTAATACAAAAACCACTAAAATTGTAAAATGAAAATATCATGAAAATAGGATTGATGTAATGGAGAAAATTTTAGGAATTCATTAAAATTTTGGTTTTAAAAATAATGAGTGATTAATTATGGGAATAATGTTAAAATATTGGGTTAAAATTATAGATAAAATTATGTTTTTAATTTAAAATATGTTTTTTGGGTTATTGTTAGTGCAATAGATTTTTTTGGAATAAGGAAAGGATTTACAGGTTTAATGATCAATTAAAATAATATTTTATATAGTATGGATGACAAAAATTGATGGGGATTCACCTCATTCAAAGAATAAAAAGTCATAGACCAGATGATAAATATTGATTGAAAATTGAAAATCGATTTCAACCATTAGATGATATTTGTAAATTATTTGAGTGGACTTGTCATCTTGTAAAAGGGTAGAATTTATGCTACCATCAAAAATGTGTGCAAGAGATAGTTTTGAGAAGTCACAAAAATAATTTATAATGTCAAACAGAAATCTATGTATTGTGAAGTTTTCTACAAAGAATAGAAAGTAAAAAATACATGTATTTGAGAGAGAATTGGTTCCTCACATATTATTGGGGATCAAAATCTACTCAAGGATATTAAAAATTTTAAAAATTGATTAATGTCATTTAGAAATTATATTTCACAAAAAATTAATTATGTTGGATCATTATAGATTACCAAAGATGAACTAAAGTCCTAGGGTGAATTTCTTTTTGAAGGACTGAAACACAATCTTTTTAGTGTGTCTCATTTATGTGATGATGGAAATCAAATGTTTTTTTATAAATATTGGTTTTTTGTGAAGTTATATAAATGTGTATGTAGATATTGTAGAGTATGGTGAAAAAGGGGTAGTTTTATTTATATCGGTGATGTTGGAAATTCTTGTCATTTCATCAGGAATTAAGAAAATATATCATGGCATCAAAGAATTAGTCATATTGCACAAAAATAATATGCATAACCATATAATTGGATTCGATTTTCATGATTTTACTAAGTTTAAAAAATCATGTAATTGGTTTTTTACTTCTTGTCAAAAATGAAATATGTTGAATAGTCCATAGATAATGGTATAAATACATTATACTCATCCTTTGGATCCAATTCACTATAGCATTTCTAGGCCCATGAGGATGTAATAAATAAACCTAGAAAAGTTTTTTATTTCCTTTATTGATGAATTAAATCACATTATATATATTATGTTAATTAATTATTAATTTTATGCTCCAAAATTGTTCAATATTTTTAGGAGAAGTATTGAAAAAGTGTGTGGTTACTCTTTGATGACGATTCAAGTAGATAATAGTGATGAATATACCTTTATAACTTTTAGGAAATATATTAAAAAATATGGTATCCTTTATCACCTCATTGTGTCATACCATGCACAAAAAAATGGTGGTATTGAATCAAATGAAGATAATTCTTTGGGATATGGATTGAAGTATATTGTTAGAGCATGATAAAAGTCATTATATCTAGAGATATTCTACTAAAGTATCATTTTATATTGAAAATCAGTGTATTTATAATGAAATTTTTTATTTTTCATCATATGATATGTTTTAGAAAAAATATATATGGTTGATGTGTCTAAGCGTATTTGACATCCCATACATTATCATATATAATGGTGAAAATCAATAAAAATTTGAATCATAATGTGATGAAAGTATCTTCTTAGCTTATCCACTAAATGGAAGAGGATGTCATTGATACAAAAACATATTTGAAATAATGTTTAATATAATGATGTTAAAGTTATGGAACACACAAATAGAGTGTACTCTCATGGATAATAACGTTCCATAATTGATGATGATGGATATTTTTTTGGTGAAACAACGTTTTTAAATTTTATAAAATGAAATAAATTATGTATAAGTTCATGTTGAAAAAAGTTAATTCATAACATTAAAGTTAATAAAAACAATATTTATCATATTATCCAAGGATTAAAACAAAATTGGTTCAAAATATCATAACAAACTATGAATAACATATTCAAACTAGGAGAAATTTGAGGAAAACCTGTCAAATACCATTATTCTCTAATGTTGAACCATTATAAGTACAAGAATAAATGAATCATTAGGATTGGATAGATGAAATAAATGATGATTTCGAAAATATAGAGAAGTGTGATACATTGGAGTTATTACCCAATCCCAATAACAAAAACATTATCAAATCCTAGATGGTTTTCTAATGAAAAAAATAACAATGAAAATGATGAATTTTTAGAAATAAAGTGTGATTTTTGTGTAAAGGATACCCATAGGTTGATGGATTAGACATTTATGAGATGTTTTCACTAGTTATAATAATTTAAAACATAATAATTATTCCTCTAAATGTTTCATAAATGCATTGAAAGATCATTCATATAGATGCCAAACCAT
Organism: Viscum album; assembly: GCA_963277665.1. NCBI lineage: Eukaryota > Viridiplantae > Streptophyta > Magnoliopsida > Santalales > Viscaceae > Viscum > Viscum album. The sequence continues at coordinate 396,055,461 of OY728167.1, read as the reverse complement.
CCTTCCCTAGTAGTGAATTCGATGAGGAATTTTATATTCAATAACCATATATTTTATTTCTTGGTCAAAATGTGAATTGTGTTTGTAGAATAATAAAGTAGATATAGAGTATAAAGTAATCCCTAGGTGCTTGGTATTCTAATATTCTCACTTTCTTGAAGAAAATAAAATTCATGAAAGGGAGATTATATAGTAATCTATACATTAAAAAATTACAAAGGAGTTATTTCTCTTTATAAATTATTAGGTATACGCTTCTATCTTTTATGAAAATTATGAAGTATTATGTGAATAGTTTTCTAAATAAATAAAGAATCTTTTAAAAATTTCTATGCTTAGTGAAATGAGTACTTTTTTGGATTATAAATCCTTCATGGAAAATATTATATTTCTCTATCTCAAGTGAAATATTCTAATGAAATGTTGAAGATGATGGAATTGGGTAATCAAAGCTAGTTTATAAAACATTTTTCATATGAATTAAGTTGTCCAAATTTGATCAAGGAATTGATGTGTATACATTATAATTTTGGAAACTAATTGTTAGTATACTATATATTAAAACATCATGACCACAAATCATGTATGTTGTAAAACTTTTTGGTCGAAATAAAATTTCCCAGAAGTGTCTAATTACATGGACATTAAGAGAATATATAGATACATCAAAGGTACATTGAATAGTGGATTAAAATACGATTAAAAAGGGGATTCATGTATCTTTTTTTATTCTAGTATTAAAAGGGAAAGAAGTTTTGATGATAGGAAGTCTAAAAGTAGTGGAACATTATTTCTTGGATAATTATATGTTTTTTGTAATTAAAATTAGAAGAATTAATTCTCCTTGAGCACTGCATAGGCTGAATTTGGGGATAACACCCATACCTCAACACAACTTTTATGAAGGAAAACTCATCTATAATATTTAAAAGTTGAAGTGATGTTATCATTACTTATGGGATGTAATAATAAAAGTGTTATTAATAATTCAAAAATATAGTTCATATTTTATGATCCTTATGAATATATATTAAATATCACTTTATAAAAGATATAATAAAGAAGAATGAGTTAAAATTTGAATTATTTCATACAATAGAGAATATTTTATATTTTTTTACCAAGACACTATAAAAAATAATTGTAAAATCTATTGTAGAAGTTAGGTGTTGAGATTTAATATTTATATGGATAAAATATTTTTTTATCACCTCTATCATCCTATAATTGTAAATAGTTTTCATAAGAGGGGGGGTTTAAAACAATAATATTTCCTTTATATGATTCTTTATATTTTGTTCAAAGGGATATTATACAATTTAGGGGGAGTATTCATTGATATGCATAACATTTTAGGGAATTATATATTTAAAGGAAACATATATTTAGAGAAAGTAATTAAAAGTGTTAATTTATGATTTCATAATTTTTAAAATATTCTAATAGATTTTTATCATCAGTTATAGAGCATTTCATTTTTGAAATGGTGATTATGTATTGATTTATGGTTTTGAAGTTCATGTAAAGGAATCTGCATATAGATCATTATCTTTTGAATAACATAATATTATTTATTCAATGATCTTGTTTTCTGCAAAACGTTTTCTAACAGTCTTCAAATTATTGGATAGTGATCCATTTCTATGTTTTCAGAGTTTCATACAGATTTATCTTCCTTGGTTGACAATAATAGAAAAAGTGACTATTGTTGAGCCCAAGAGCTGATAACATGGTAACTTTGTTTTGTGAGGTTGATGAATTGGTAAAGATGATATGATTGAGAGTGTTGGTGTAATGGCCCGGACCTCCTTGGTCCATTCCTTTGTGAAAATATGATGTTTGAGGTGTTTTGGGAGTTCAAAGTGACTTATCCCAAATACATTTTCAAATTTCCATTTCGGTGAACAGTGTTCCAATGGTAGACCGTTCTGAACAGTGCAACGGTAACCTTAGGTGAGCAGTGTCATCATTGACCTTAGGTGAACAGTTCTAATGGTAGACTGTTGTGAACAGTGCATCGGTAACCTTAGGTGAACAGTTACAATGGTATACTATTGTGAACAGTGCATCAGTGACTTTAGGTGAACAGTTCCAATAGTAGACCGTTTTGAACAGTGCATCAGTAACCTTAGGTGAACAGTTCCAATGATAGACTATTGTGAATAGTGCATCAGTGACCTTAGGTGAATAGTTCCAATGGTAGACTGTTGTGAACAGTTCATTGGTAACATTAGGTGAATAGTTTCAACGGTAGACCGTTGTGAACAGTGCATTGGTGACCTTTGGTGAAAAGTTCCAATGGTAGACCATTATGAATAGTGAATCAGTGACCTTAGGTGAACAGTTCCAATGGTAGACCATTGTGAACAGTGCATCGGTAACCTTAGGTGAATAGTTCCAATGGTAGACCATTTTGAACAGTGCATCAGTGACCTTATGTGAATAGTGACATCCTTGACCTTCTGTGAACAATGTCATCAGTGACCTTCTGTGAACAGTGTCATCAGTGACCTTCTGTGAATAGTGTCATCAGTGACCTTCTATGAACAATATAATGGTAACCATATATGAAAATTTTCATCGATAACCTTAAGTAAACAATCCAAAGGTAAGGTTCCAATGGTAACCTTCTTACGGTGACCTTCCAATGGTGACCTTTTCTTTCCTTTTCCAAATTTTGAGTTATGTGAAAACTGTTTCTAGAACAGTGAGGTTCCAACAGTGACCTTTTCTTTCCTTTTCCAAAATTTGAGTTCTGTGAATAGTGTTTCCAAAATGGTGAGGTTTATGTATAGTGTTTCCAAAACGGTGAGGTTGATGAACAGTGTTTCCAAAATGGTGAGGTTTGAGTATAGTGTTTCCAGAATGGTGAGGTTCCAACTACAGCCTCTATTTCCTTTGCCAAATTTCGTTTTCATGAACAGTGTTTCTAGCTTCCTACATTTTCACCCCTTTGACATTTACTTTGATGTAAAATGCATTTAAATCCTTGTTTTAAGGACTCTAAAGCCGATTAAAAGGCCATAAATCCTATATTAATTATTCCTAAGGCTCAAGATGTTTTTACTTGGTCAAACCGCATTGTTTAATTCGATCCACTTTTAATGGGAAATATAGTGTATCTTAATCCTCTGCTCTGTTAAATCTTATAAAGGGACGAGATATCTTCCTCTCAAATTCTTCCTCCTTGTTATCAGGTGTGAGACGCTCGAACCTTTCCTTCTTTCCTATAGGAATTGTTAGATCAAAATTTTCTCTGTGGATTGGTTCCAGTCTTTTTTGATGCAACCAAGAAGTATCGAACAATATTCGATACAAGGTATGTTTTATCATCACTCTTTTGGGGTTTGTCTCTCCTATTTCTCCCTTCCATTTTATAGCATGTGATCTCCATGATACCAATGGAGTTTTCTTGGGTTTCAGTTGGTGTAGTCGTACCGTGGCATCCTCGGGTGGATGCAGTTGTCGTGAGAGGAGGCGATCACGATCCATTGTGAGGCTTGTTCTCATATAAAGAACGTCAAGAACTATTGGATGTAGGGGATTCATTGATTCTCTATTATTTTATGTGAAACTGTATAGTTTGCATGTTTTATCCCACTGGATGACAATGGAATTGGCCTAATAAATATTTTAACCAATTGATATCGATCGTATGTTACTGCCTCCTGTTTAGATAGATAGTGTGATATATATTATTGCTTTGTTTAGCTCTTCATTCTCGATTAAAATTGGTAAAGAATTTAAAGTCATAATTAATTGATAATTGTTTGGTTAAAGATAAAGAGTCATGTAAATGGATCTGGTTCTTCTTGTTGTAATTTGACGTTAATCAAATTGGTGTAGTAACCATGTTTAATCACTACGAGAAAACCGCAGTTTAGCGGCGGTTTTAAAAACCGCCGCGAAATGCGTTTCGGGCCGGCATTTCGCGGCGGTTTTTAAAATTGCTGTGAAAAAACCGCCGCTAAACGGCAAAAAAAAATTTATTTTTTTTAAAATTTATTTTTTATTTGTTATTTTTTATTTTTTATTTTTTATTTTTTATTTATTATTTTTTATTTATTATTTATTATTCCTTATTTATTATTTATTATTTATTATTTATTATTTTTTTATTTTTTATTTTTTATTTATTATTTATTATTTATCTTTATTTATTATTTATTATTTATTATTTATTATTTATATTTATTTATTATTTATATTTATTTATTATTTATTATTTATATTTATTATTTATTTATTATTTATTATTTATATTTATTTATTATTTATTATTTATATTTATTTATTATTTATTATTTATATTTATTTATTATTTATTATTTATATTTGTATATTATATATTATATATTATATATTATTTATTATTTATCATTTATTATTTATTATTTATTATTTATTATTTATTGTTTATTATTTATTATTTATTATTTATTATTTATTATTTATTATTTATTATTTATTATTTATCTTTATTTATTATTTATTATTTATATTTATTTATTATTTATTATTTATATTTATTTATTATTTATTATTTATTATTTATTATTTATTATTTATTTATTATTTATTATTTATTATTTATTATTTATTATTTATTATTTATTATTTATTATTCGTTATTTATTATTTATTATTATCGAGTTTATATCTATTATTTATGTATTATTTGTTTTTTCAATTAATATATATAAGTATATTAATTTCTGTTTATTAACCACATGATGAGCTTGCTGGAGTGGTAAAGTCTTTAGAAAATATGCAAGAGGTTAGGGGTTCAAATCTCACCAGACGCAGAATTTGTTTATATTGCATGGGCATGCATGGGCATGCATGTGCATGTGCATGGGATGTGCCAAATCTCACCAGACGCAGAATTTATTTATATTGCATGGGCATGCATGTGCATGCGCATGGGATGTGGATGCATGGATAAATAAAGTAAATAAAATAATATGAAATAAATAAATAAATAAATAAATACGAAATAAAATAAATAAAAAATAAATATGAAATAAAATAAATAAATAAATAATAAATAAATAAAATAAATAAAAAAATAAAATAAATAAAATAAATAAATAAAATAAATAAATAAAATAAATAAATAAAATAAATACGAAATAAAATAAATAAAATAAATAAATAAAATAAATAAATAAAATAAATACGAAATAAAATAAATACGAATTAAAATAGATAAAATAAAGATATACGAAAAATAAATAAATAAATAAATAAATAAATAAATAAATAAATAAATAAATAAAATAAATACGAAATAAATAAATAAATAAATATATAAAATTAAAAAAAATTAAAAAATTAAAAAAAAAACCGCCGCTAAAAAACCGCCGCGAAACGTTCTGCGACGGTTTTGAAAACCGCCGCGAATAGTTTCCCGACACACGATTTAGAGGTGGTTTTTGAAAACCGCCGCCAATCGATTTAGCGGCGGTTTAAACTGCCGCGAAACGAAAAAAAACCACCGCTAAATGCCTTTTTTGCCGTAGTGAATTATTTGTGATAGCTTACTGATTAGGTTTCCCCAATTTGGAACCTACTATTAATAAATCGGTTAATCTATGATGGATTAAATAACTGGTGGTTTGATAAAACATATTTTCTTGTAGGGTTCTGAGTTACCCTCTTGATTGTTTAAGGGCCAAGAGCTCATTTGATGTTATGTTTGATTTCTTACTGCTTGTGTTGTGATGTGAGCCTGGGTGGCTGTGGTGACATGTGGGGACATGGAGGCCTATGGCTGTGGTAGCAGTTGACGCCTAGAGTGGCAAGATGCATTAGTTTATGCATGTAGGTGTTGGGAAGGACACCAGGGATGGTGAAATGGGATTGATGTGATTTTTGGATGCTTGATGATTCTTATTGGTTGATTATATGCTTTACTTTTCCCCACTGGTCAAGGAAGCTGGACTTGCTTACCCTTTTTTCGAAAGAGACAAATACACGCAAGATATGCCATGTGCTTTCCATGTTTAGCTTCTCAAGGGAGGATGGGTCTACGCTCTTGCTATAGGCAGAAAAGACTCAATGGGTAGTACATCTACTCAGCGTGTTGAGCCCCCCTATGTTTAATAGCATAGAATGTTTTTCTAGAATTCTTGGGAATATGGTAATGTAATTCTGTAATGAATAATTGAATAAATGATGTTAACCCATAGGGTCGTAGTTGCTGGAACACAATATGAGGTTGTAATATTAAAGGGATAGTGGACTTTGGGTGTGATGATAATGAAATTTAATGTGGAATTGTTAATTTTTAGTTAGTGTTTAATGAATTAATTAACGTAAAGTGGAACTAATAAAAAGAGAATGAAGTAAGGCAATAAATCTCTTTAAATGGTTGTGTGCTTATAGGATACCTAGTATTAGAAGTGGCAGCCGGGAGTCCGAGAGACGTTAGCTGCAATTGAGTCTAAGACTAGGTTATGCCCATAGTGTGGTTGCGATATATAGTATATTCTGTACTTTTTGTGTTTATATATGGTACTCCACCCTGTTAGTAAGGCAAACTAACACCCCGGGGATTCTAAGCCCTGGAGGTGTTTTCCCCAACATTCTGGTAGGAGGATGGATGGCTGACTACCCCTTTGGCCTACTCTATTCTCTTGGAAGTTACTTGTGATGGTAGGCATAGTGGTTAGTTTTCCCCATATATGTGTGTAGAGGGCTGTAATGGCTTGTGGTTATTCACAGACATATATTCTGGATATAGTATCCTATAGACTACTGTAGGTGTAACATGTATAGGTTGTGATGGCTTGAGGATCCTTACCCGGTGTATGGGCTGTAATGGATTGAAGTATAATGATCGATGTATGATACACATTATGCGAGCTGTGGTGGCTCCCAGAAACTACTGGGTTACTTTGGTGTGTGGACGTGGTGGTTTTGTTGCACGAGGTGAATATTGTGTTTCTTCACCTAGGTGTCTATGGGAAATCCTTTTTGGAGAGAGATACTTAGGACGTGCGATGTTGGGGAAAGTGGAAAACCAGTGGGGAAGTATAAGCGGGGTACCCTTGATATTCTTTATTGTATTATATACTCTTGTATGCATTACCTGGTGAGAGTATCCATGGTGATCTTGGGAACATAGTATACCTTTTTAGGTGACGATTTAGTTTCACATGTTGTTCACTGTGCTTTAGCATGCTTTATTTACATTTTCACTGGAGGCTTCGGGGAGGATCCTACTGAGTATACTGTTATACTCACCCAATGTCCATAGAAACTATATTTCAAGTCCATTGGTACAGGTTGGAGATCAATCAGGTTTCTACTAGCTTGGGGTTGCAGGAGCAGTTCGGGCTTATTGTTTCTGTTGTTTTACTTTCTTTTGGGTCCTTATAGTTTTCCCCTTCCAGTTGTAGTAGCTTTTCCTGAAATTTCATATTTGTATATGGGATTTATTTTATATTGCAGTATGAGATGTAGTTGATTGGTTTCTATATTATCCCTCTCTTCTGCATGTGTTCTCTTAGAGGGTAATTCCTCCCATTTGTGTGTTTACAATACCCTCGGTGTTAGTCGCCAACCTAGGGCCTACTGAAGGTTGGAATCCGGGGTCATTATCTCCCTTCTCACATTTCCAGCCCAGGAGGGGTACACATTGTGGGGAGGGGGTCATGACATAGTGGTATCAGAGGTCTGGTTGAGGGATAGGAGGGAGATTGGTATTAGGCACAAGCAAGGATGCATGGGTTGGTAGGGAAACAATGTCATTAAGGTTTATAAAGTGATGTAAACACTGGAGACCGACTAAGACATAGGCCTTTAGGGTCCCCTATGATCTGATGTATGAACCTTTATGTTTACAATGACTACTAAACAAGGTGATACTAGTTGCATGGTGGAGACCTAGGAAAGGATCATGCATAATTATTCTTTGTGCAAGTGTTTGATGGGTAGACCCTGGGGTAGGTTAATCTAAAATGAATAAAAAGAAAAAAATTAATTAATTAATGTTGAGTCTTCCATATTCATGGTTTAGGATCCCTAATTGTTTGTTATTTTATCGGTATAGCTACAGGTCGACGTCCTTGCCAGGATCGCATAGAAGATGTCCAACAGGCTGTTCCAGCAGATCGCCACAGGGTAGAGGTTGACGACGATGAAACTTGGAGGAAGACACTCCAAGAGTTTCAGTGCCAGAGTCTACAGAAGTAAGAGGGATCCGTTTTAGATGTAGTCATAGAAGACATGTTAGAGGAGGTCGAGATCGGCTTCAGTTCGATCCGTGCTTGGAAGGAGCACTTGGTTTCCATGGTTGTGACAATGATGAGTGGAGCAGCGAGGCAGTGGTGGTTCATGTTCCTTAGGGATCGTGAGGAGTTAGCGATCTCATGGGAGGAGTTCTAAGACAAGTTTAGAGTCGATTTTCTTTCTTCGACTGCGAAGGTGTACAATCTCCAGGAGCTTCTTACCCTTCGACAGGGGAGCTCCAGTGTGCGAGAGTTTGGAATCTGTTTTAGGAACCTTTGACAATATGCTTCATACCTGTTTCTAGATGAGGCAAGGATAGGGAATTTTGAGTAGGCTTTGCATCTAGAGATCCAGCGCCTGGTCACCCCATTTATGCTAAAGTCATATCCTGAGGTACTGGCAAGGGCAGAGGTTGTCGAGAGGATTTTGACCAGAACCGGATCATCACGAGAGGGGAGTCATCGTGATTCCTCAAAAAGAACATATTTGTTATGTGGTTCCCAGTTTTTACGGTAGAAGAGTTTCCATTCAGCTGGGGGTAGGTCCCAGCCCTTCACATCTCATTTCTATAGAGGCAGTAACTCTCAAGCCTATACCAAGGGATTAAGTTTTTTTTCTTTTGTTGGTTGTGGTCATCAGTAGTGGGAGTGCCCGACCTTTCAGCGTAGTCATCGTGTACCAGGTTCTCTGCTCCAGGTTCCTCTATTGAGGTAGTTCAAGCTGAGGTAGCAATAGCAGGTTGAACCAGCTTTAGATTAGCAGAGGGTAGATGGGGAAGGGAGAGGACAACCCTGTGACTCTCCCCGTCCTCATATAGTATAGTGCGTCCATGGAGGTGGTCGTCATTAGTTTCAGAGTGGCCATGTAGGAGGTCGTGGTCAGCTTCATGCTGTAACATTTCTAGCTCCAGGCGAGCCAAACATCGTTCGAGGTACCCTTTGCTTGTTTTCTACCTTGGTGTATGCCTTTTTTGATTTAGGGGCGACACACTCCTTCATATCACCTACCCTTTTCCATGATTTGGGACATGAGGTAGAGAGTCATCTAGTTCCCTTGGTGCTGACTATTCCAGTTGGAGGTAGAGATGACTTGTTTGAAGTACGTAGAAACTGTGAGCTAGTGTTGGGACAACAGAACTCTTGGGGAGATTTCCTATGTTTACAAATACAACCATATTATGTCATCCCCGGCATGGATTTTTTTGTATTCGGTGTAGGCTATCGTGGATTGCTTTAGGAAGAAGGTCGTTTTATTTGGTGCGGATGGAGAGTCGGTGGTGTTTTTTGGTGAGCGAGATCCTCAGATGGGTTATAGGCGCGTTCTGTCTTTATCATCCACGATGGCTGAGAAGATGATGAGTTTTTCAGAAGTTCAGAAGTTGGTGTTTCCTAGGGTCATAGAAGAGTACCCTGATGTATTTTTAGAAGAGGTTGTAGCATTACCCCCTCGACGAGAGATCGAGTTTGGGATCCAACAACAACCAGGAGCATCTCATAGCTCTATGTCTCTATATAGGATGGTCCCTTCTAAGTTACGAGAGCTATGTATACATCTTGATAGTCTGTTATAGTGCGGTTTTGTTCGGATGAGTGTGTCACCGTGGGTGCACCAATTTTTTTCGTGAAGAAGGATGACGGAAGTTTGCGGTTATATGTCGATTATCGTCACTTGAACAAAGTGAAAATAAAGAATCACTATCCTCTTCCACAGATTAGTGATTTATTAGATCAAATGAAGGGTGAAAGTTGGTTCTCAAAGGTCTACTTGTGGTCATGATATAATCAGATGCGTGTGATGGATGAGGATATCCTGAAGACTACATTTCATTGTCATCATGGGAAATATGAGTTCATTGTAATGTCGTTCAGCGTGACGAATGCTCGAGCTGTGTTCATGGGATTGAGGAATGTTGTGTTCCATGAATTCCTAGAAAATTTTGTTGTAGTTTTCACTGAAAACATCCTTGTCTACTCCACGTTTGAGGAGGATCATGCAGAGAATCTACACACAATTTTGGTAGTTCTTCTTCAACATCAGTTGTTTGGGAACTGGTCAAAGTGTGAGTTTTGGGATTGAGAAGTCCGTTTCATGGTGAACGTTGTGTCCTAGCTGGGTGTAGCTATGGATCCATCAAAGATATAAGTAGTTTTGTATTGGGAAGCCCCCATTAAAGTGTTAAAGGTACAAAGTTTCCTTGGATGCGCAGGCTACTACAGGAGGTTCATAGCCAATTTCTCTCGAGTTAAGACTCCTCTTACAGCTTTAACTAGGAAGGATCAGGCATTCATATAGACTGATCAGTTCCAGACAACTTTTGAGTATCTAAAGTAGAATTTATTCAGTGATACAGTTCTTTGTCTTCTAGCAGAGGGAGTTCTGTTTGATTTTTTCTGCAATGCTTCGCATCTAGGGTTAGGCTTTGTTCACATGAAGAAAAGATAAATTGTTTCTTATGGGTCTCAACAGTTATGTCCGCATGAACGTAACTCTTCCACCCATGATCTTGATTTGGAAGCCATGGTGTTTTCTATAAAGTTTTAGATACATTACCTCATTGGTGAGTGCTTTGTAGTTTTCACCGATCATAAGAGTTTGAGGTATGTTTTCTCCCAGTGTGACTTAAACATGCAACAACATCGGTGGATGGAGTTCTTACAAAAGAATGACTTCGAAATACCGTAGACATTGAGAAAAGGAAATTTTGTAGCTGATGCGCTGATCATGAAGTCACATGGTGATGTAGTGCGTGAATCTGGTGATTCATGGAGTGTAATGGAAGAACGATCAGCATTATATCTCGACATGGGAGAATTTGGGGGTAGAGGATGTCTTTTTCAGATGACGGTGCAATTATATCTGGGGTAGAAGGAGGAAGAATCCAAGTTGGGGGATCTTGAGGTGGAGGTCTAGTGAGACCAATTTGTTTGTAGTGAGGCCTCTGACGGTTGGTCTGAAGATGAACAACACAGAGTGTTGTATCATAGAAGTCTTTTTTTTCTTTTGGAAATGCACGATACGGTTCTCAGAGAGTTTCATAGTTCTCCTTTAGTGGTGAATCGTGGTGGGACAAAGATGTACCGAGCCTTGAGGAGCTATTTTTGGTTGCTTGGGCTAAATCATGCGGTTGTGGAGTTTGTGTCTCAATGTTTGGTCTACCAGAAGGTGAAGGCTGAACACCGTGTTCCTGGTGGTCTACTCCAGCCATTAGATATTCCTTAGTGGAAGTGGGAGGACATCTCAATGGACTTTGTTACTGGTTTACCACGAGCTCTAGGAGGACATGATGCTATTTGGGTGGTAGTGGATCTCTTAACAAAATTATCCCACTTTATAGCAATCAAGGAGTCGATCTCAGTGGAAGTTTTGTCAAGACAGTATCTAGAGGACGTTGTGGGACTTCATGGAGTCCCAAGGACAATCATTTATGATCGAGATCCTTGCTTTACTAAAAGGGTGTGGAGAGGTCTACAGCATGCTTTCAGTTCTCTACTATGCCTTAGCACTGCTTTTCATCCTCAAACAGATGGACAGCCAGAGCAAACTATCCAGACTCTTGAATACATGTTACACTCTTGTGTTCTTGATTTTGGAGGTTTTTGGATGAGGCACTTACCCTTGGTGGAGTTCTCTTAAAAAAATTTTTCACTCCACCATCGGTATGGAACCATTTTAAGCCTCGTATAGATGACATTTCTGTTCTCCGTTGTGTTGGACTGGGGTCGGAGAGTTAGCAATTCTCAGGACGAAACTAGTGTAGAATATAATAGAGATGGTTCAGGTGATTCGTGAGAGGATGAAGAGAGCGAAAGATCATCATAAATCATATGTAGATCGATGGAGGAGACCCTTAGAGTTTGATTTTGGTGATCATGTGTTTCTAAAGGTGACTCCTTGTCATGGTCACTGAATGTTTGGTCATGGAAGTAAGTTTTCTACCCAGTTTGTTGGGTCTTTCGAGGTGTTAGCTCATGTTGGAGCAGTGGCGTATCGAGTAGCACATCCCTCGTAGATGAGTCAGATACATGATGTTTTCAATGTATCAAAGCTTCATCGTTATCTTCATGATGACTCTAATGTCATCGATTGGGGAGAGATCGATGTTGATTATGATGAAACCTTTGAGGAGCGACCTGGGGAGATCCAAGACCGCAAGTATAAGGTGTTGCACGGGCATTCTATCCCCTTGGTTCGTGTCTTGTAGCAACACGGTGGCATGGAGGAGAGTACCTGGGAACGTGAGTCACAGATACGTGCTTAGTACCCAGAGTTGTTTGATGTTTAACTCTTTCCATGCAATGATGTCCTCTTGTTGTTAGACCTTTCATGATTATAGAATGGTTTTCTTTTGTTGCTTCTTATGGCTTGATCTCCTTTGAGAGGTATCTTGATGGGTGGTTTTTTCGAACCCCGTTTCTTTTTCCCTTTAGGTGGGTTTTGAATTCTAGAGGACGATAATGTTTTGAGAGGTATCTGATGTAAGGGCCCAGACCTCCCTAGTCCATTCCTTTGTGAAAATATGGTGTTTGAGGTGTTCCGGGAGGTCAAGGTGACTTATCCCAAATAAGTTGCCAAATTTCCATTTCGGTGAACAGCGTTCCAACGGTAGACCGTTGTGAATAGTGCAACGGTAACCTTAGGTGAACAGTTTAATTAGTGACCTTAGGCGAACACTTCCAATGGTAGATCATTGTGAACCGTGCATCGGTAACCTTAGGTGAATAGTTCCAATGGTTGACCATTGTGAACAGTGCATCTGTGACCTTAGGTGAACAGTTCCAATGGTAGACTATTGTGAACAGTACATCGGTAACCTTTGGTGAACGGTTACAATGGTAGACCTTTGTGAACAGTGCATCAGCGACCTTAGATTAATAGTTTAAACGGTAGACCATTGTGAACAGTGCATCAGTAAGCTTAGGAGAACAGTTCCAACGGTAGACCATTGTGAACAGTGCCTGGGTGAGCTTAGGTGAATAGTTCCAATGGTAGGCCATTATGAACAGTACATCAGTAACCTTAGGTGAATAGTTCCAATGGTAGACCATTGTGAACAATGCATCGGTAACCTTAGGTGAACAGTTCCAACGGTAGACCGTTGTGAACAGTGCATCAGTGACCTTATGTGAATAGTATCATCCTTGACCTTTTGTGAACAGTGTCATTAGTGACCATTTGTGAATAGTGTCATTAGTGACCTTCTGTGAATTGTGTCATCAGTGAACTTCTGTGAACATTATAATGGAAACCTTATATGAATAGTATCATCGGTAACCTTAAGTAAATAATCCAAAGGTTAGGTTCCAACGCTGACCTTCCAATGGTGACCTTTTCTTTCCTTTTCCAAATTTTGAGTTTTGTGAACAGTGTTTCCAGAATAGTGAGGTTCCAACGGTGACCTTTTCCATCCTTTGTCAAATTTTTAGTTCTGTGAATAGTGTTTCCAGAACAGTGAGGTTTATGTACAGTGTTTCCAGAACTGTGAGGTTTATGAATAGTGTTTCCAGAACGGTGAGGTTTTTGTACAGTGTTTCTAGAACAGTGAGGTTCCAACTTCAACCACAATTTCCTTTTCCACATTTTTTTTCATGAACAATGTTTCCAGCTTCCTACATTTTCGCCCCTTTAACGTTTCCTTTGACGTAAAATGCATTTAAAGACTTTTTAAGGACTCTAAGGCCGATTCAAAGGCCATAAATCATATATTAATTATTCTTAAGTCTCGGGATGTTCTTACTTCGTCAAACCACATAGTTTAATTTGATCCCCTTTTAATGGGAAATCTATCGTATCTTAAACCGCAGCTCTGTTAAATCTTCTAAAGGGACGAGATATCTTCCTATCAAATTCTTACTCCTTGTTATTGGGTGTGAGACGGTTGAACCTTTCCTTCCTTCCCATAGGAATCGTTAGATAAAAATTTTCCCCATAGATTGGTTCCACTCTGTTTTGATGTAACCAAGAAGTATTGAACAATCTTCGATATAAGGTATGTTTTATCATCATTATTTTGGGGTTCATCTCTCCTATTTCTCCCTTCCATTTTATAGCATGTGATATCTATGTTCCTAATGGAGTTTTCTTGGGTTTTGGTTGCTGCGGTCGTACCGTGGCATCCTCGGGTGGATGCTTTTGTTGCGAGAGGAGGTGATCGTGATCCGTTGTGAGGCTTGTTCTTGTATAAAGAACGTTAAGAACTGTTTGAGGTAGGGGATTAATTGCTTCTATTTTCTTTTATGTGAAACTATACAGTTAGAATGTTTTATCCCACTGGATGACAATGTAATTAACCTAATAAATATTTTAACCCATTGATATTTATTGTATGTTATTGCCTCATGTTTTGATGGATAGTGTAATATCTATGATTTATTTTTTTAGCACTTCTTTCTTGATGAAAATTGGTAAAGAAAGTAAATTCAGAATTAATTGATAATTGTTTGGGTAAAGATAAAGAGGAATGTAAATAAATCAGGTTCTTCTTATAGTAATTTGATGTAAATCAAATTGGTGCAGTAAGCATGTTTAATTATTTGTGATAGCTTACTAATTAGTTTTCCCAAATTTGGAACCTACGATTAATAAATCGATTAATCGAAGATGGATTAAAGAACTGTTTGTTTGATAAAAGATATTTGATTATAGGGTTTTGAGTTACCCTCTTGATTATTTAAGGGCCAATAGATCATTTGATATGATGTTTGTTTTCCTTCTTCTTGTGTTGTGATATGATCCTAGATGGGTATGATGACATGTGGGGACATGGAAGCCTATTGGTTGTGGTAGAAGTTGATGCCATGAGTGGTGAGATGCATCGGTTTATGCATCTGGGTGTCCGGAAGGACCCCAGGGATGGTGAAATTGGATGGATGTGATTTTTTGATGCTTTCTTATTCTTATTGGTTTATTATCCTCTTTAATTTTCCCCACTTCTCAAGGCAGCTGGTATTGCATACCCTTATTCAGAAAGAAGCTAAGAGGTGTGGGGAATTCCACGTGCTTTTCGTGTTTATCTTCTTAAGGGAGGATGGTTCTATGATCCTTCATTTGGCGGCAATGAATCGACAGGTAGTACATTTACTCACCGTGTTAAGCCCCCTTGTGTTTAGTAGCATAGAATGTTTTTCTAGAATGCCTAGGAATATGGAAAAATAATTTGGTAATGAATAATTGAATAAATTATGTTAGCCCATGGGGTTGGAGTTGCAAGAACATAATGATGGGGTTGTTATTTTAAAAGGACAATGGACTTTGGGTGTCATGCTAATGAAATTTAATGTGGAATTGTTAATGTTTAGTTAAAGTTTAAAGAATTAATTAACATAAAGTGGAACTGATAAAAAGGGAATGAATTAAGGAAATAAATCTCTTTAAATAGTTGTGTGCTTATAGGATTCCTAGTTTTAGAAGTGGCAGTCGGGAGTCCGAGAGACGTTAACTGCAGTTGAGTCTAAGACTAGGTTATCCCATAGCGTGGTTGTGAGATATAGTATATTCTATAATTTTTGTGTTTCTATACACTACTCCACCCCTTCAGTAAGGAAAACTGACACCCCGGGGATTCTGATCCGTGGGGGGTGTTTTCCCCAACATTTTGGTGGGAGGATGGATGGTGGACTACCCCCTTTGGCCCGCTCTCTTTTCTTGGTAGTTACTTGTTCTGGTAGGAACAGTGGTTTGTTCTCCCCATATATGTGTGTATAGGGCTATAATGCCTTGTGGTTATTCACACACATATATTCTGGATATAGTATCATATGGACAACTATAGGTGTAACGTGTATAGGCTATGATGGCTTGAGGATCCTTACTCAGTTTATGGGATGTAATGTCTTGAGGTATAATGCCTGATGTATGATACACATTACGCAAGTTGTAGTGGCTCCCGAAAACTATCCAGTAACTTTGGTGTGTGGACATGGTGGTTTTGTTGAACGAGGTGCATATTGTGGTGCTTTACCCAAGTGTCTACAAGAAATCCTTTTTAGAGAGAGATTATTAGGACATGCAACATTGGGGAAAAGCAGAAAACCAGTGGGGAAGTAGTAGCGGGGTACCCTTAATATTCGTTATAATATTATATACTATTGTATGTGTTACTTGATGAGAGTATCCATGGTGAGGTTGGGAACATAGTATACCTTTTTAGGTGATGATTTATTTTCACATGTTGTTCACTATGATTTAGCATGCTTTATTTACTTTTGCACGAGAGGCTTCGATGAGGATCCTACTGAGTATACTGTTATACTCACCCTATGTCTATATAAACTGTTTTTCAGGTCACTTGTAGAAGGTTTGAGATCAAAATGGTTTCTTCTAGCTTGGGGTTGCAGGAGATGTTCGGGCTTATCGTTGCTGCTGTTTTACTTTTTTGGGTCCTTACAGTTTTCCCTTCCATTTGTTGTAGATTTTCATGACATTACATATGTGTACTTGGTATTTATTTTATATTGCAGTCTGAGTTGGTGTTTATTGGTATCTATCTTATCTCTCTTTCTGCATGTGTTCTCTTAGAGGGAAATTCCTCCCATTTGTGTGTTTACTATACCCTCGGTGATAGTCGCCAACCCGGGGCCTACTAGAGGCGAGACTCGGGGGGTCATTATCTCCCTTCTCACACTGCTTGCCCAGGAGGGGTACACTTTGTGGGGAGGGGTTTGCAACAGTTGGATTTTAATATTAATATATATTTGATAATTTAATAAATTCAGATGATTATTAATCCATTTATATGTGTTTTTATATCATTTTAATAGTTCAAGAAACATATAGGATGATGGAAGAAACAGATGGAATTCCATGGCGTAAAGAATTGTATTTCCTCATTGAATTGGATTAGAGAATAATCCATGTGCCAAAACTAATTTCTATATCACATCTTCCTATTATCAAGATATACCACATCACAAGAGAGTTTTCTATGCCATAGAGATGATATAATTGGAAGTAGGATGGATTTTTTTCTACAAGTCCTCATGATAAAGTTTGTGTATCCACTCTTTATTGGATACTAAAACTGAGTTCTCAACCCCAAAGTGAAATATCACATAATTAAGTAATTTGTGTCAATTTTTAGTGGTTCTTTTTGCTGGGACCTCCACACCATAGCCCATTTTACACTCTATAATGTTTATACCAATTGGTATCCTTATGTGGAACTTGTGGGAAATCATTTGAAAAACAACACGCTATTCTGTAATTTCTTTAATGACACCATGGATTCTATTTGGTGGGGGGTGGGTAGTTCAAGAAGGAATGATGAATTGAATTAATATTAAAAATTTAGTGGTTATTCCAAAATATTTTGTCTTCCAATTCAAATTTAATGGTTAATATGAAAGTGGGATATGTTAAAAGCGTTTTGATTCAATAAGTTGATTTGAATTTTAATTTAAAATTAAAAGTCTAAATTGATTGAGTATTGGACTGTAATGCATAAGTATTGTGGATTATCTGAGATGTAGGATGATTATATAAAGGAATAAGAATGGGATTTATATATTTATATGGATTTAAGAGTTCTTACATGAGTTTCTACTTGTTGAAGAAGATAATAAATAGTAGAACTACATCAACAAATGAATTATGTGTTTAGAAGGATTTATCCTTGTTATACCTTATTCTATATAATTTTAATAGTTTGATAAACTCTATCATATTTAAGATACTTTATGTTACATTATCTCAAGGATAAACCCTTCTTATTGTACCTACATGTTTAAACTAATGGGCCATATGATCTTGATGTAATTGGCATCGTACCAGTAACTAGATTTCTCATTTTTAGAGTTACTCTTGGAAAATACGATTTCCCATTATTGTGTGTCCGTTTTAAAATGACCAGTAATCACTCTAATTGCTGATGGGGGTTTTTTCACCATGGAAACTTAAAAATAAATTAGATCACTAATTCACACCCCCTCCACACCCTAACTAATTATTTATTGGTCTAAGTGGTTCCTTTTTAGTATTTCAACTGCTATTTGTGAATCTATCCATGCACTTTATATATTAATGAATGTATTGGTCATTATATTTAGGGAAATCATTGGTGGTGTCCTACTGATTTGTACTTAAACCTTGTTCTATCTATGATCAAACTTTTGAACTTGAGTAGACAATGTTATATATTTCATGGACATCTATAGTGAAAGGCCCTAAATTTTTGTGTTTTCTAAGAATGATAGGATTGGTATTTACTATGGGACTGGGAAGGACTCGACACTAGTTTGGGGATAGGTTATCAAATTCATTTTACTTTCATTTGTTTTTTCTTATTTTCTATAATCTACCCATGGGGGGATCCGATAATTATGAAACATTCATTTGATGTTGCATGGGTTGTTTAAATTATCTATTGGCACTTTCCTAGTTGTGATGTTTATATCTCAATGTTTTCTATTTAATTTTATTTTTAGTTTTTATTATACTTTCATTAAAATAGAATAGTCTCCCTCCGAATAGCCTCTCAGTCCCTCTCTACTTGTCATCAACCTCTAGAATATGTGGAGGCATGCCTATGGTTTTTGATGACTATTCGTCCCTACATCTATAAGTGGATGATGGAAGTGTGAGGTCACACTTTTTCCCGACCTTCTCAGTTTTGAATCCATATTATTCTTGGGTACAAAATTTCTATGTAGAAAATTATAGATATGGTATTACTAAATGATAATATTTGTAGAAACATATTGTGATATGGATTTAAAAATTAGTTTTGGAAGAATTTTATTATAGGTGTAGGATGATGTAGTATTTTATAGAATCATGTTGAAATATATAGTAATATGTGTAAGAGTATATTCTAGAATCATTGATGGTGTTGAAAAATATTCTTCCAGTATAGTTACATAAAAGGTAGGAATAAATGGACCTCAATAGTTATTATAAATTATCAATAAATGAAAATATATTTGATATAAATAGAAAATAAATTTATTTATTAAATACATTGATGAGAGGTTTTTTGTGATAAAAATAAGAGAAAATCATCCATATATGTTTTTATCTTCCTAAACGAATATGTTTACTCTTTAAATAATATAATCTATTAATGAATAATTTACTGTACATGGATTTTAATCTAACAAATAAACATCTACGATGAAGGAGATAAATTTTAAGATATATACTACACTTATCATGTTTATATTTCACACTTGTGACATTCTCTAGGAATTTTATCTAGGATATTGATTTAATATTATATGGTAGTGATCAATTAATTCAATATGGAAGTGACCCACATTGGATGTGAATTTTTATGATATAGTGAGATGAACCATATCATTGTAATAAAATTCTCATAGGAAATTAACCTCTATGAAACCAAGAATAAATAGAGAATTAGATTATTTTTGTATAACCGGAGTGAGTTTCCAATATGCCATGGACTATCCCTACATTAGATAGAACCAAGTAAACCGCAAATTCGAGAGTGTTTGTTTTATTGTATTCACTTATAAATAATAACTTCTATGACATCCCATTTTAAACATGAGAATATATGAATAAGATACATTTTCACTGATATATATATGTTGGGGTGAGCACAATGTGCAACAATTTATCCACAAAACCCATCTAATGATTAAAAAATAAAAGAAACCATCCTTATCATCCATGTGAAACTAAAAATAAATCAGTATTTATACAAATTATTTTTTACAAATAGAATATTAAATAAATATTACATAAAAGTAAATACTTACAAGAAAAAAATCATCAAACATTAAATAATATAATAGGTAAAAAAATTTATAAAACCAAACTCAACCTCATCCCTATACAATACTCATGGATCATAAGTAGGAGAAACTATATTCGATAAATACAGAATTATTCCAGGAAACCAAAAGCATCATATTAGTTAAGATAATGTCAGGAACCCTCTAAGGATACATGACACCCACTATGAATCGTGTCATCACTCAGTGACACTTAGTTTCAATTTCTATGTAGCACCACCAAAGATACACCATGACCCCGCCCCTATCAAACCAAAAGTGAGAAATATAACATGTAGAAAGGAAATTTATCAAGAACCATAAATTATCATAATTCATATAAATTAATTAAAATTGAATCATACAAGTATCATTTAAAATTTAACATAATCCAAAAATAATTTATTTTCTTTAAAAGAATGCAACAATCCATAAAAAAATTTATATATAAATAAACAAATAAATCAATGGTTTAAAACACATGCAAACACCATCCTTTAATTGAATAATATCCCATTTTAAAATGATTTAAATCCACAAATAATTATACATGAATAATAACCACAAAAAATAAATGATACTAAGAGTTCCAACTTAATTATCAAATTGAGGGTTCTTTTTAAAATCTACCAAAAATTTATTTAATACAATAAATCAAAGAGAATATTTATTTTTAATTTTGTGAATATAACTTTATGTAATAATTAAACATAAAACAACATTAAAATGAAAATAATCTTAATCCAAACATGGTTAAAAACCAGAATAAAAAATATAATAATTCCATTACCTTTTAAAGAACATATAAATAATTATTATGATTTTAATCCATATGTTCAATAAATTAATCCTAAAACCCAAAAATAATTCATTTGATATTTTATCATATCATTAATAAGGTATTAATTTTCTTGATTTTATAAAATCATACTAGGGAAAGGAAAATTGATAATAAAAAACCCAATGGTGTACATTAAACCCATATAAACCACCCTAATAAATCTCAAATATCATTTAGTAAAATCCTACTGCAAGTAGTGGTTTTATTCAAGTATTAGTGGAATCTAAGGATTTAAAACATTAGACGACACCAAAACATGAATCTATTGAAAAAATTAAGGAAGGGGAACACAAAGAGAAGAAGTAGGTGAATATTACCTCTATATAAGATCATTGTGGCCCACCATGGAGGAAGTGGAATGGAGGAATAAAAATAAGGATATATAAGGGGAGGATTTCCATTTCATTCCCCTTGGATCACACATTCCAAATAAGGGGGTGGGTTAGTCTCCCTTAATTTACTAGTCCTAACTATAGTATTATTATTTTTGTTTTTATTGTTCTTGTTATTAATATTATTATATAAATGATAATAATAATAATTTATTTTAACACATGGACTATTAAACCCCCTTACACTTCCTTATAATTCAATAACTGAGATATTTAATAACCAACCATAAAATTACAATTATTTAGTTAAAAGTAAAACATGAAATATTAGAGATAATGATTAGATGTTAAGGGAAAATTTTAAAAATATTAATGGTTAGTATATATGGTTAATAACTATAAACTGAATAAGTTAAATCCTATTATACCATTTCATTAACCTCACTGAGTGATAGCGTGACTGTATTCATTGAATGATCCCAAGTGTGTTCTCTTGGATGAGTTATATCCGGGATACCAGGGTTGCTGCCAATGGGGGATATCTCATAGACAAATGTAATCTTTGATGGTAGAATGATAATATAATAGGGTTACGTCTTGGATGTGCCATAGGGGATGAAAGGGATCATGGAGTGATTTCTTAAGAATGAGATTTACCTTTGATCCTTGAGTAGAATCCTGTAGGAGGCTTTGAAATTGGGACCTCCTGATAATTGGAGTTAGAAATGAGTATATATGGGTTATTATAGGATTAAATTTAGTGATGAAAAATATATTGATTTGACTACTATGTGGAGATGATGTAACAATTCATGTATAGTCGAGGAGTGGTTGAGATATAGTTCTTTTTCCCTCTCTTTTGGGTTTCCATTGGAAAGGGTCATGTGGAATGTTGCCTTTCAGTTTATCCCTTTTCATTTGGGTGTTTGGGGAGCCTAATGGGTGTTTTTTTACTCATCCCAATATTGTATTTTCCTACATGTTTCATGTCTTGTTCTGATTATCACCCTTTCGAAGGAGACAAATAAGGAATTGAATCAGATAGATATAAAAAGGTTCAACATGCAGAGGTTTATAACAGTTCTTGACTGAGGTGTGTTCTGGTGGCATATTTTTTAGTCCATCCATCCTTCTGATATGGTTGTAATAATTTTTAGTTTTTCGTGAGTATTTATTTTCACCTTTTGTGTTTTCACTACTCTTATGGTGGGATATATGTATGCATGAATTCAATTATCTATCATTATTATTCATTAATTATTTCATACTAGTAGGTGTGGGTGTGTGTGTACATGTACCATAGATCAAGTCCTCCCATGTGTGTGATATTCCAATTCAGTGACGGTCACCATCACATGGCTTATTGGAGGCCGTCTTTGGGAAGACATAGCTTGGGCCTCAATAGGTCGGGTCATGACATACTCCTTAAAGAATTTAGAAAAACATTTATAAGAAATTTCATGATGTCTAATATCATTTCCAAATTTGGTTTCCCACACACACTACTAACATTAATGAAATAAATTTTTGTGCATATGAATTGAAGAAGATATACCATTAGTACAACACCCAGACCAACCATTAATCCTACTACAATATAGAAGATAATGATTATATAGAGTACATTATTAAAACTTAAAATATCGTGCAAAAATGTGATGGACCTTATGTTATATTTAATGAAAATCCAATAATTCATAGTCATTGATTTCAATGGATAGAGATTTCATTATTACTACCACCAATTTAAGATTTATTAATAGATAACATTCATATAATCAAATTTGGGTTTTGGAAGTCCACTTTTTAGGAACCTCAAATAAATATAAAAGATACTCATCATAAGAACTTAAAAATTTGGAATCCTATGTTCACTCTATATAACTCTAAACTTCTTGGAAGTAGTCTTAATAATTTTTCCATATTCTATAAGATACCCGACTCTTTGTCACATGATGTAAAATAAATGATTTATGGTCTATCCTAGATGATCATAAATAACAAAATTATGTCCATACTATATGAAATTGAACTACATGGAGTGCTATATTCCATATGATCTCAAATTATAATTCTCACTCCTCATGTAAGAGTCTAGTCAATATAATTTTTTTCTATCAATGGATATTCGATTGTTATTAATTTTTTTGCCCTGACCCTAGATACCTAGAGTTGGTGAATTATTACATAACATTGGAATGATCACAAGATATCAAGTCTCGAAAGACCGATTAGCTTACCATCCTTGGAAATACTAGATACATAAATAAATTTTACATTACATCATGAAATAAAGAAAACCTACATTGTTCCCCCTTTGAACACACTCATATTATTTGGCCTATCCCTGTAGGTTAATCATAATATATTTATTCACATATTGGGAAAATAAAACATAAGAAAGGGTTGAGATCAGATGCACAGTAGGGATAACAATATATTGGAAACTATCATAAATAATAATAAACATTTAAGGAAATGTATAAGACTAAAACACAAGCCTTTTAAACATAAACATCAACATAACATGGAAAAGATAAATAAAATAATTCCATTTACTTATTCACATGGATATTCTACTAGTCTAATAATCACATGTAATATCAATAGCTAATATTATAATGAAAGAATGCATAATTCCAGACATCATAACCACATAAGTCGAGGCCTCGTGCCAAGACTACAAGTAAGAATCTTGTCAATGAATTATACCTAGACACTAATTTGTCTCATGAGACCTACCGATGCATCGAGGAGCTATAGAGGGCTCCACCCGTCACTTACTAAGTCCAATTCATTCCTCATATGAAAAGGGTGAAACATATTCTAGACATTCGTATTAAAACTAGCATACGAAATGTCAATAGTTTAACCAAAAAACATGAATGGTATAAAAATAACACATACAAATTCAAACATAACTCATTAAATACTATATGGAATATTGTATTATAATAAATCAACCTCAATCCATAATTGACATAGATTAAAATTATTAATATAACTATTTGAGAGAAATATCCCCTTTTCTTGAAAACATTGAAAAGTTGCACTATTTATCAAAGAAGTCATTTAAAAGATATTTTTGAATAAAAGTGTCTCAAACCACATTGAATCTTTTGAAAGTAATTTTAATTTTAAAAAATTCATTTCCATATAAATAAATCCTCAAACCCATTTTTAAAACATGGACATTAATGGAAAATATTTAGAAGAATAAATCTTTAAAACATTTAAAACAATATTTTAGTTAACGAGTTCCTAACTAAATGAATGATTCCTAATAAAAAATAATTGAGGAATAACATTAATAATAACTTTATAATATCATGAGAATAAATGGATTCAGGATATAATATGTCAAAGGATAGTATATATGCAATATAAATGTTAATTGGCACATAACAACAAAGAAGTCACAATAGAATGTAAATTGAGACGAAATACATTATAAAGACTGTATCCTTATATTAAGGAAAAATCAATGACATAATTCTGTGTGAAAAATATAAATACAATCAATATGATTGGATATTCAGTGTAAATCAATCAGAGGACATTCACACATATTCCTATAAAAACAAACCCAAGGACTTGGATATTTAACTCAATGAATGGAAATTGAGTTAAGATTACCCTTATCAAGTTCATATCAATGACATTAAAATTTATGAATGGAGTTATTATGTGTATCAAAAGTATATCCACACAAATGGGAGTGTAAATTACTTCATAAATAAATAAATAGTGATTTCACACATAATCTTGGAGTAAAATAATCAATGAAGTGTGTGTAAAACCCAATGAGTGGAAACTGAAATTAGAAATTCCCTTACCAATATGGTAACTTACAAAACATACACCCCATGAAAGAATTATCATAAAATTAAGATTTAAATACTAATAAATTAAAGTATATTACACAAACAATAAATTCATGGGTAGTACATACACCACACAAAAGGAAATAGTGGAAAATATAACATAAATCTCACGAGAATAAAAAGTGAGATAAAAACCACTTACCTTTAACATTTCCTTAGTAGAGGGTAGGTTAACCTCATGTATAATGGTGAAATAATTTTTATTAAATTATAAAATAACCACTACCTAAATATGATAACATATATGATCTTATAATATTACTTTTTTAATGAAATTTCAGTAGTATCATTGTTTTGGGTGTTAACTGATTCGTTTTACTTTATATATTTTGTTACGTAAGTAATGTTTGTTATCGATAGAATTTATTTGATTCATATACAGAATTGTATTATGTTCTTAAACATTTTTTTAATCATAAAATGAAAATTATTCTTGAATGGTTACAATGGGGAACGAAATCTCATCGCGTCGTAGAGACGGTAAGCCATACGTACGCATGATCGACAATATCATTCTATTAGTGGTGAAATTTTATGTAAATGGATGGTATATTATATACATATAATCATTTAAATGTTATATTTATTATTTATATCAGTTATACAAATTATTATACCCATCCAAATAATGAAGTGTTGAATATCAAACTACACCACGATGTGGAGATGGTAAGCCGTACGTACACACATATGGTGACTTTTTCATTCATAGGATAGATAGAATAATGAATATGGTTGTAAAATATTTGTAATAAAATCACAGTATGTAGAAGGTACTATATTTATTATTTTTTTATGGAAACAACAATGAAATAGAAAGTGGAAGAAGAAATGAATTTTCAAATAGGTTCTGAAATTATTACCTCTTCTTCGGGTGATTCCTTTTGATTTGATCAAAATGAAACCTTAGGTTGGATTTATGATCAAATTAAGGCCTCTAGGTTCAATCTAGGGTAGTTGGGAGGATATTTGATCAGGGTTTTCCCGAGCCAAATGGATTTGGCGGTGTCATTTTGAGAGAAGGGAAGTAACCTTTTATAAGAGATGTGTGGGTCAATTTAGGAAAAGCTTGAAATATTATTTTATTATAAAATAATTTTCAGTTTATAATGAATATAAATGGATTTATTTCAAGGATAAGGTATATATGGGTCGAAATCCCTTAAACCAATAGGTTTTATACAAGTTTAAGTCACCATATTATCCTTATCTTTTAGATTTAATTCTTAGTTAAATAGTTTAAATTTTTACCATATCTTCATGAATTTTTATATTACATGGTTAATAAACATGTTATAAAATTCCAAGAGAACAAAAAGTGGTTCATTAATGACATATATATAATTATATAATTCATTTGTCCAAACCTTGTATTTTTAGAAATATTATATCATTTAATAGTATATATTTGTTTTAAATACTCATTTATGTACATTTTGACACTATTTGGTATTTGGTTTCTGTGAAAGTCAACAGAATTTTATTACATAAAAAAAAATACATTAATCAACCCTAAAATTTTATATTAACCTAGATTTTTTTTGGAATTCATAAAAAGTCTCAATTTACATTTATTTTCATATTTATAATATCAATTATTTTAATCTTTCATTAATAGTGTAATTACTGCATCATCATTGTGTCATAAATAAATTTTATTATTTAATTCATAAAAATTATAAATAAAATACCATGATGTAGGAAAACTTTTTTATGTCTCCAATGAATATTTATAGTTGAATTTGTCTTATGTATAACCGTATATTAAAAATGGTTTAGTTATTAAACTTTGAATTTAACACTTTTAACTCTTCTTTAAATAAAATAATAGTAAATGTCCTAATCTAATCCAAGTGGATCAAAAAGATCATATTTTATTACTATGGTTGATTTTGGTCTAAATATACTTATACACTAGAAATAGGATATGTGTTAGGGTAATTATTGTCACAAACCAACCCAGGTCGACCCTAAACTAGTCACCCGAGCCGGTCCGCGACGTGGCCTGAGAGGCATTCTCGATCCTCCCGGGCTAGCAAAAAGTGTTGGGGAATCAATAGAGGAAAACTAGGAATGATTTTTCACAGTGAAAATAAATAAAGCAGCAGAAAAAGTAGAATGACTCAAAGTAAACAAACAACACGAAAAGAAAGAACGATGAACAACGAACAACTAACCTGACCATGACCAAAACTCCTCACGACTCTTAGAGTGGCTCACCAGTCCACAAAAAAATCTCTCCCAAGATGAGCAAGCTCGAGTCAAACCTGCAAAAAAAAATAAATAATAGGAAAACACTATAGGCATGAGTATTAAAACTCAGAAGGCGTGCCCAAAAAACTATTCCCAATGCACTACCTTTAAATAAAGAATTTACTAATACAAGGTTTGAACTAAATTATATAAAATATGTGTTTCCACACACACACAATCATTTCTAAAACAAGTAACATTCCACTGCCATTTTTAAATTAGAAATAAGTTTAATGTTTGAAAGGAATAGGTGCATTGCATTTTAAAATATTTTTGCAAGCAATTTAGAAATCCAAATTTTAGTTGTTAGTCAAAAGGAAAACCACACACAACACACAACACACACTAAGGGAAATTGAAAAAGTGGCACACCGGGGCCCGCAACTGAACTAGAACTCTAATTCGTCCGCCACATACAAATAAACACTAAAGAAAACATGGGTTGAACCTTGGAGCTCATGAAAAATCTAGAACGTACTATACATGTGACTCATCCTGAAGGAATGCCCTACTCCATGAAGTCATAACACCCTAATGCCTGGTGTTTCCCTACATGGCCTAACCGAGGGGACCAATCCCCTAGCAGTGAAAAGTCTGTACTAAGGGCCACTATCCAGTGAAAAATCTAAACTAGTGCACAAATTGTTCTAAGAAGATTCACTCAATATGACAGGTTCCCATGTCAACATGTGTACTAAAAAGGGGGTGAATAAAAAAAGTCAATCAAGTAATCAGTCACACTGCACAAACATCACACACTACTCACGCAACCAACGTACTCAAAAGAATCACCCTTGAGTCACCTCAAAGAATGTTTTCTAAAATGATTTATTTTATCCAAGTGTCAAACGGGCCTTAACAAACTTTAAAGAAAAACTTCATTTATCAAGAGAACCAAAACACTTGTTTACAAATCAGAAGAAGTCATTTATCATCAAACCATAACTACAATTGAAATCTGTGAATTATGTTCAAAGGCCAAAAGGTAATTCTTTCACTATTGTGCATTAATTCACCAAGAAAATATTTCATTTGACGTGTATAAAATAAGAAGCTCTTTTTTACATTGAGTGATCATTCCCAAATTGACTATCTAATAATATTTCTTATTTATTAAAATTAATATAATATCAAGCAATTAATAAATTATAAATTTAAAGGCATGTGCATTGGGGGGCCTACCTCGACTCGCAAATCAATCACGATGATGTGACACGCCTCGCACAGGTGCACCAGCTGACAATTGCAGGATCGTGAAAAAACCATTACAATGTGCTGCAACTGCGAAGATAACTAAAATAAATAAACACAGACTTAAAACAATAAAAACAAACAAACTATGCAAAAGAACCACCTCAGAATGTTTTCAAAACACAACTCTCACCCTCAACACTATTTACTAAACCCCTTTAAAATCCAACAAGTGTTTACAAAAACCACACAAAGCCAAAATAACTCGCTAATCATTTTAAAGAGAAAACATACCATTTTAAGAAAACACTTAGAGTGAAAAACCTGACAAAAATGCACGACATGATGAGATCAACATTTAAAAACATGTGTGCCTAAACACATTTTCAAAACCAGGATTGCAAAACCCATATTATTTAATAAATCATTTAAAAATTTAATTTTTTTTTTGAAAATTATACCACAGATTTAAAAAAATGAAACCAACTAAATCATCATTTAATTAATTCTAAAAACATTAAACTATGAACATGGTCCAGCGGGACTAATTAGGCATTTTCATGAGAAACCCATCAAATTCAGACAACAAGTTTAAACAAAATAATTGTACACACAACATCAATTCACATAAACAGGGTGCATCATATCAAACATAACTAAATTATTTTAAAACCTCAATTTACACCAAACTAATTAATTAGATCATATAATGAACCAATTAATTAAAATTTAAATACTGGAAACCATAAGAAAACAATGTTGTTCTAAAATCAAAGGGAAACGTAAAGAAATGCAACCTCAGACGATGAAGAACACCTGAAAAATGGTGCAAAACCCCATGCACACCTCAAACGTGTCCAAGAGAAGCTAAATTTGACCCAACACTCCAAAATTGGTAACACCATTTAAGTGTTTTCATACAAAAAGTAAACCCTAACCACAAAATAACCTTACATCAAAGGAAGGAGGAAAGAAAAAAAAATACCAAAGAGGGGAGGCTGCCGGAGAGGGGAAACCGGACGAGAGTTTGGCGGTCCGCTGACAGAGGGCACGACTCGGCTTGGAGAGTGTGTGGCAGCCGAACAGTGCTGCTGCGGGACTTGAACAGATAAGAGGTGGTGCACGTGTAGGTCGGACAGCGCAGGTGAGGGCTTGTCCTGAAAGAAAGTGGTGTGCGGGTAGGTCGTATGGTGATGGCGAGGGCTGGTGTATGAGGAGGCCAGAGCGCGAAGCGAGGGCCTAGGCGCGGTGACCTGCGAGAGTGCGGAACGAGGGTCAGAGGCAACCTGGATGGGAGCTAGAGAAGAGCGTAGAGGGGGCTAGGGTCTGGTCAGCAAGCAGGTGGCACAGAAGGAGGCCGGAGGGAGAGATCAGATGGTGGTCGAGAGGTGAGGCGCCTGGGGTGAGTGCGGAGGGCCGAAGCAGGAGAAGGCGAGGGCGATCGGGGCGAAGTGCAGCGTCGCTGCGCAAGGGGGGATCGGCCGCTAGAACATCGGGTAAGGGGGAAGCCAGGAGAGTCCTGTAGTGTAGAACAGGTGGGGAGGGGGTGATTGTTTTAGGGTTCCATTAGTTTAGTTTTTTTTCTCATTTATTAAATGTGATAATAATAATAATACAAATAAAATGATAATAATAATATAAAGAATGAAAACAATAGTAATAGTAATACAAATAATAATAATAAAATAATAATAATAATAATAATAGAAAGATTAACAATTTGATATTAAAATAACATAAAGGATAAAAATACTAATAAATAATTAATAATAATACAATAATAATAATAAAAATTATAAAAATTATTAATAATATTAATACTCTTAATAATAATCATAATAATAATAAAAATAACAATGTAAAATTATTATTATTATTATCGAACATTCTTTTTAAATTTTAATCCATTTATTTATCTTTCTCTGAAAATCGGATCATCACGCGCTCATCGCACGACTTAAAAAAACTGCATGCAAGTTAAGCGCCTCAACTTAGACCACTTGGGCATTTTCATAAGCACATGGGTAGATCGTGTAGCTACCTCCGGCCATGCGGTGACCGTGCACAGGCCTGAAACCTGCAAAAAATATTTAACGACAAAAAAACTAATCCTGGACCCAACCTAGACCTTGGCACGAGTACCCGGAAGCAAGAATTAATAAAAAAATAATTATTTCAAAAGGAGGGTGTGAAAATTCTCCCCACTACAGACACATTCTTCCCCCAGAAAGTCACACAGCTGAAAAATATACAAAACAATAATCCATGCCCGATTGAAACCAAAAGAAACCAAAATACAAGATAATGGGATAACATGAAGAGGGTTCTCCCCACCATAAGAACTAAACTAGTGCGGAAATATGACAACCAACCATAGAACCCTGGGAAGGGGGGGGGGGGGACACGGGAACTCCCAACCAATCCAAACTAAGTTCTATAGCATGAGTGAACAGAACCTCCACTAAAACCTGGAACTCTCAGCCTAGACCAAACACTCCCAACACTAGGGGAAGACCTCCGAGAAAAACATACCCCAAGCAAAGAACCCGAGCATAACCACAAACATTGGATCTTTCATAGGCACTTAAATCTCCAAAAAAACATAGATAAACCAAAATCAATCTAGAAAAGGGACAAACACACTTTTAAGAAAAGCACACTATTCAGAAAACCATGATCAGACAAACAAACCTGTTTTAATTACAATAGAACATGTTTGTCATAACTCCACGACAAAAAAATAAACTTAAAATGTCAAATATTTAACCGCAGAAAACAAGAAAGTATATAATTTAAATGTTCCACTTCCAACATAGATCACAAAACCCGAAACGAGGCTTCACACCACCGACAACTCCTGAATGTGCATGAGCTTCACCCCAAGACCTGTGGTTGGGGCTCTGATGGCTGAAGCATCCCCTACCTCACAGTCAAGCACTGTAATTTCTCCAATCACAGCCTCTTCTTCAAGAGGCACTTCCTGTAGAAATCCTTCAAGTGACCCAGACAACCACAATGATGAAATTTCTTCGGAGGGATGCAACATGAAAACTTCACACGCCCGAACCGGCACATTAGTGGCACACCACTGAACAATATGATGAAGTGGAAGTGAGAACCATTATACAAGAATTTTTAGAAAGAGGTCCCTTTGGAACACTCTGCTCACCAGATGGGGAACCTTCACGAGAAACTATATTCGCTGGATTTCCAAGCACCTGCGCTCTGGAGACCAGCTCAGCTAGGAACGCCTCTTCCACTATCTTCTCAAAATGATGGTCCTTAGATAGGAGGACATGCTCCTTTATCTATGGACTAAGACCCCCGGTGAGGAGAGAAGTACTCAGAAAATCTTGTGATGCTACCTCCAGAGAAAAGAACACAATTTCCTTGAAATGTTCAACACATTCCTTCACCGTCTGTTGGCCTTGTTGAATACGCATGATCTCTTCCCTTTTATTTGTCTTCACCTCTTCAGGTATAAACCATTGGATGAAGATGGATTTAAATACATCTCACGACATCCCAACTTTCATTAATGGTGGGGTGAGAAACCCAAATTTGTCCAAAGATGAACACTCAAATAATCCTAGGACAACTCAAACTCTAACAAACTGGAGTTCCCAACATCCTAAAAGTACACTCGACCTCTTCAAACCACATAACTACCTTTAATGGACCCCGATCATCATTAAGTACAGACAATGTTTGAGAAGGACCAAAAAATGGGCATGACTTATCATAGACCTTGACGACCATTCTGGGTGGAATTTTCTTAACAACATATAAAACATAGATCCAAAACTGATATCAAGCCAAAGCAACATCAAATAAAACACCTTCATCCAAAACAACCAGTTCAAAATAAACAAGCAAATAAAAAACCAAATCAAAAATTCCTCTTCCAAAACCCCCTTTCCATTTTTGATTTCAAAACCACCTTCCCTAAAGGTCACTTTCCAAATACCCAAACCCACTTTTAAAACCAAATTCAATTTTTCAAAAAAAAATTCCCTCTTTAAAATATCTTTTGAAAAACAAGGTCAAGCCTTTAATTCAAAGTGGACACACCAGTAATCCCATGAATCATTGCACAAGTCTTCATCCTCTTTCATCTATACAGACCAACAAACACTTCCCATGCATTCCCTCACAAATGAAAACATTCATAAAGTGTACCCAAGGTTACACCCAAACCATATATTTTTTATTTCCAAGAGACAACCATATTTTTAGAACAAGAGGTTTCAGTTTTAAAAATTCCTTTCACAAATTTAAATCCATTTAAAATAAATTGTTCTCATTTCAAAATCCCTTTTTCATTTTCAAAAGTTCACTTACACCCACAATAACTAAGACAACACACAACTTGCATCAAATTACCGAAGTGAGGGACTAGTAGTCATGCATAACCTAGAGACATGGTAGTGGGCCATGCACCAAGTAATAGCAAACAACTAGGAGTAACTTAAACCGTGTACTCGGACTCCACAAGGGTCACTACTCTATGTGAAATCATGATGTGACAACGACTTTCCTCTGTTGTCATCTCTCAAGCAAAAAAAACCAGAATGAAACAAGGACTCAATTCCTAGACTACCCCTGGCGACTCAAGGTTCGGAATGGGCGAGGGTTCATGATATCCTTCTCGTACCTACCTCTCGAGTCCTGAGAGTCCTAATATCCATCTACTAGATACCCCAAATAACAAAGGCCACCCCTGATACCATTTTTTATGGAACCAACTCGGGTTAACCCTGAACTGGTCACCCGAGCAGGTCCGCGACATGGCCCGAGAGGTGTTCCTAGTCCTCCCGGGCTGGAGACAATTATCCGGGCATCAATAAAACAAAATTATGAAAAAAATTTCCCAGTGAAGATAAATAAAATAGAGGAAAATGTAGAATAACACAAATTAAATAAACAACATGAAAATAATGAATGATCAACTACAACCAACTAACCTGACCACGACCAAAACACCTCACGACTTCGATAGTCGCTCACCAGTCCGCAACCAACCCTTGCCCACGACGAGACTGCTCGAGTCAAACCTGTAACAAAACTAAAAAAATAGAAAAACACTATAGGCGTGAGTATTAAAACTCAGAAGTCATGTCCAAAAACTATTCCCAATGCACTACCTTTAAATAAATAATTTAATAATTCTAGGTTGGAACTATATTATATAAAATATGGGTTTCCACACACACACTTTAATTTCTAAAACAAGTAACAGTCCATTTCCCTTTTTAAATTAAAAACATGTTTAATGTTTGAATGGAACAGGTGCATTTCATTTTAAAACATTTTTTCAAACAATTTAGAAATCAAAATTTTAGATGTTAGTCAAAAGGAAAACCACACACTACACACAACACACACTAAGGGCAATGGAAAAGGTGGCACACATGGGCCAGAAATCGAACTAAACCTCTCATTCGTCTACCACACACAAATAAACACTAAAGAAAACATGGGTTGAACCTAAAATCTCATGAACAATACAGAACATACTATAAATGTGACTCATCCTAAAGGAATTCCCTACTCAATGATGTCATAACGCCTTAATGACCAGTGTTGCCTTACATGGCTTAACAGAGGGGTCCAATCCCCTAGCAAATAAAAGTTTGTACAAAGGGCCACTAGCCAGTGCATAATCTAAACTAGTGCATCAATCATTATTAGAAGATTCACTCAATATGACAGGTTCCAATGTCAACATGTGTAATAAAAGGGGGGTGAATCAACAAAATAAATCAAGTAACTAGTCACACTGCACAAACATCACACACAACTCACGTAACCAGCATACACAATAGAATCACCTCTGATTCACCTCAAAGAAGGTTTTCCAAAATGATTTATTTTATTTATGTTCCAAAGGGGCCTTAACCAAATTTAATGAAAAACCTCATTTCTCAAGAAAAACAAAACACTTGTTTACGCATCAGAAGAATTCATTTATCATCAAACCAGAACTACACTTCAAATTCCTTGAATTATGTTCAAAGGACAAACGATCATTCTTTCACTATTGTGCGTCAATTCACCAAGAAAATATTTCAAGTGACATTTATAAAATAAATAGCTCTTTTTACATCGAGTGATCATTCCAATATTGATTATCTAATAATATTTCATATTTAATAAAATTAATAAAATATCAACCAATTAATAAATTCTAAATTTAAAGGCGAGTGTAGTGGGGGACTTACCTCAACTCCCAAACCAATCACAATGACGTGACACGCCTTGCATGGGCGCGCAAGCTGACGATTGTAGGACAGTGGAAAAACCTTACCAACAGGCTGCAATCACAAAGATAACTCAAATACATAAACACAGACATAAAAAAAATCCAAATGAACAACCAACACAAAAGAACCACCTCAGCATGTTTTCAAAACAAAACTCACACCCTCAACACTATTTATTAAACCCCTTTAAAATCCACCAAGTGTTTACAAAAGTCACACAATGCCCAAATAACTCCCTAATAATTTTAAATATCCAACATACAATTTTAAGAAAACACATAGAGTGCACAACCTGAAAAAAACACATGACAATATGAAATCAACATTTAAAAGCATGTGCACCTAAACACATTTTCAAAACCAGGATCCCAACACCCATATTATTTAATAAATCATTTAAAAATTTATAATTTTTTTGAAAATTATACCGTGGATTTAAACACATGAATCCAAATCAAGCATCACTTAATTAATTCTAAAAAGTTTAAACTACAAGAAAGGGCCAGCAGGACTAATTAGGCATTTTCATGAAAAACCCGTCAAATTCCAACCACAAGTTTAAACAAAATAATTGTGCACACAATACCAATTCACATAATAGGGTGAAAAAAATGAAACACAACTAAATTATTTTAAACCCTCAATTTACACAAAACTAATTAATTAGATCATATACTAAACTAGTTAATTAAAATTTAAGTATTAAAAAAACACGAGAAAACAATGTGGTTCGATACTCAAAGGGAAACACAAAGAAATCCAACCTCAGACGATGAAGAATGCCTAAAAAATGGTGAAAACCCCAATACACACCTCAAACGCATCCGTGAGAAGCTGAATTTGACCAAACACACCAAAATTGGTAGCACTATTTAAGTTTTTGTGTGTAGAGATTAAACCCTAACCACGAAATAACCTTGCATTAAGGGAAGGAGGAAATAAAAAAAATACCAAAGAGGGGAGGCTGCCGGAGAGGTAAAAATGGACGGGAGTTTAGCGGTCTGCCAGCAGAGGGCACGACCTGGCTGGGAGAGTGTGTGGAGACCGAACATCACTGGTAAGGGTCTCGACCAGATGGGAGGTGGTGGACGGGCAGGTCAGACAGCACTGGTGAGGGCTCGTCTGGAAAGAAGGCGGTGTGCGGGAAGGTCGGATTGTGCTGGCGAGGGATGGGGTTCAAGGAGGTTAGAGAGTGCAGCGAGGGCCTAGGCGCAGTGACCTACGTGAGTGTGGAATGAGGGCTAGAGGTGGCCTAGCCGTGATCTAGAGGCAAGCGCGGAGTGGGATAGGGTTTGGTGGCAGGCTGGTCACGCGGAAGGAGGCCGGAGGGCGAGATCAGATGGTGGTCGAGAGGTGAGGCTCCTAGGGTGAGCGTGGAGGGCCGAAACAGGAGAAGGTGAGGGTGGCAGGGGAAAAGTGAAGCATTGCTCTGCAAGGGGGGCTCGGCGGCTGGAACATCAGGTAAGGGGGGAAGCCAGGAGAGGCCTGAAGTGCGGAACGGTGGGGCGACGGGTTTAGGGTTTCTTTAGTTTAGTTTTTTTTTTAATTTTATTAAATGTGATAATAATAATAATACTAATAAAAATGATAATAATAATAATATAAATAATGATAATAATAATAATAGTAATATACATAATAATGATAATAAAAATAATAATAATAATAATATAAAGATTAACAATTATATTTTACTATAACATAAAGGATAATAATAATAATAAAATAATAATAATAATAATAATAAATAATAATAATATTATTATTATTAATATTAATACTCTTAATAATAATCTTAATAATAATAAAAATAACAATGTAAAATTATTATTATTATTATCGAACATTCTTTTTAAATTTTAATCCATTTTTTTATCTTTCTCTGAAAACCGGATCACTGCGCGCTCGTCACATGACTTAAAAAAACCACGCGCCAGTTTCGCGCCTCAACTCAGCCCACTTGGGCATTTGCACAAGCACCTGGGGTGATCATGCAGCTATCGCCCACCGTGCGGTGAACGCACACGGTCCCGAAACCTACTAAAAATATTCAACGACAAAAAAAATTAATCCAGGACCTTGGCGCAAGAACCCAGAACCAAGAATTAATAAAATAAAAATTAATTTAAAAAGGTGGGTTTTACAATTATAATATCATTTTTACCTTTAATTACCCTAGTTTTTTAATCGTGGTAAATAAAATTCAAAAGTTATTGTTCACAAAAAAAAATTTCATCCTATTGAACCAAATTTTATTTACTGATGTCAACCGTGTCTCTCAGATTTTTGAAATTCAATTACAGAGTGGTAAAATTATGTTTTATGTTAACTTTCAAATGTGTCTAGAAGGTGAGTAAAAGACGGTAAAAAGTTCAATAAAATTTTATATATCTAATATTATTATAAAATTACTTAAATTAATTACATTGGACTAATATAGGTATTATGTATCTATTTTTACTTTAAAATATATTTAAATTAAAAATAATTATTTAAATAAAAATTTACCTTTAAACAATAACATAGTGTTTTTTACTATTCATCAAAACTTGAATGTTTTTAGAAAAATAAAAAAATTCACCCAAAACTAATTTGGTATTCCACATTAAAAAATTATTTCCATTTTAAGAAACTCAAAACATATAAGATTTATTAATTAATTTAAAAAAATATTCCCGTTCTCAAAACCAGAAAGCGGGTTTTTGAGAAGTAAAAACTATCAAAAGATTGATATGTGTTTATGTCCAATTTAAATGTCAAATTAATTCCAATGACAAATATTGGATTAAATGATAAAAATATAATATAATTATACTTAAAAACCATTCAAATGTATAATTTAACACTATAAATTATTTTGATTAGAAAATTTGTTTTCAATTAAAATTTATTGTTTTTCACTATTCATAAAAACATGTAAGTTATCAGAAAAGCACCGAAAATTTATCCAAACTAATTTTTTTTGTACCACTTCTAAAGGAGAATTTTATTTTGTCAAATTGAATATATAAAAGTATCAAATATTGTATTTAAAAAGGGTTCTCCATTAAAAGGTGGTAAAATTGCATTTTTTGAAAAATACTTCTTTTATCTGAAAAGTTGTCGTTGTTCTTATATTATGTCTAAGAAACACATAATATGGATGTTAAAATTATATAGAGTATATAAAATTCAAAATGCAGTTAATAATATTCATAATCTTTTTTTGAATGGATTTTTTGGTAAGTTGTGGTGTGCTCGAACTCGGTGTTGCGTGTAGTGCAAGATATTGAATTACATTAAAGAAAATAACTTACTATGAAGTCTTGGGGTGTTAACTTATTCCCCCCATTCTGTAAATTCCATCCTAGAAATTTTATAATTGGGCTTGGGAACTTCATTGAAAGTCCCACATCGGGAAAAGAGTCAATAAAACTATCACTTTAAAAGAACGAAAGAGAAGTACAAAGGTCACCTGAGATAACCCATACTAGGATTCCATGTATGAAAACAAAGATATGGAAGATAAAATATGTTTCATGTTCTTATGGAGAGTGATAGAAAACATGATCAGGGGAACGTTAATGATCTGAACACCACAAACTTATAATGGATTAAATAGTATTTTATTCCCCCAGTATGAAAAGTAAAATGACAATGTTTTTGTTTTATGTTCCTTTTCATAATGATGAGGAATTTATTTATGAGATTGGCTAAGAAAATAAAGAGATATACTTAATTTTTAAGTATAGTTTCATCCTTTAATAAATTTCTACCACTAACTCATCTTTTCTACAAATGATGAGTATTCAAGATGACCTGGTCACACCTGAAGCCATATAATCAACTTCTAGAGAATCACATAATCCACAAAGTATGAACTATATATTTCCCTTGTCTTTAGAGATTAACCAAACCCAAATAGTTATTAAAAGATTAGATGATCCCCAAAATGGATAATCCTGTATAAAATGATGGAAATTGAACTTTCATTTCTCCACGGTCTCCACTTTTGGAGCTCTTATCAATCTCTTCCATTCTCTTATTTGTTGAATTTAGGAGTTGGTTAATTTATATATTTTTTATCATATTTTTGTAACCCTACTTCGGCATGGACACAATGTCTTTTACGCCTATCAACATTCCATTTAGTTCCTCATTTCCACCATCGTTCACACCTTGTACATCATGTTCAATGTTAGTCTGACTTTCTTGGAATCTATCCATTGACTAAAACCAAAAAGCTTATTGTGAGTTAAAATAGTAATAAAATCATTTAGAGAATATCATGACACCTTATTTTCAATATAAAACACCTTAGGGTTAACCAATGTTATTTATTCTCATCTTATATTAAAATATTTCAAATCGGTTTGTAAAGAAAATGTAAATTATTCTAAGTAAATCCCCCGGGAGTGTCCTAACCCATAATGCAGAAAGGCATTTTGTCGTGCACCAGTTCCCGTTTGAGTCTAGCTCAAAGCGGTGTTTTCAGGTTTTACCCCTAGGTACATCTGTGCTAGAGCCACCTCTACCTACTCGTATCCAGACAGGGATGTATTGCTTGGAAAACCCACATAATATTTACATTACCAAAATTTTTGGATGTTCTTCAATATTAATTCTCAAAGTCTATCTTAGGGCAGTGTTTTCTAATCAGAGTTTTTCTAAATCTAGCTTCCTATGTTTGTAATAAACTTCCTATGATACCAACTGTAATTCCCCTAACTTAGTTACCCAGAGTTGGTGAATTATTATATAACATTGGCATGATCATAATCGATCAAGTGTTGAATGATCGATTATTTTAGTAACCTTGGAAGTACTAGATACATACATAAATATTACATTACATCATGAAATAAAGAAAAAAACATTTTTACACATTTAAACAAACTCATATCCTTTGGGATATCCCTTCAGGTTACTCATAATATACTTCTTAACATCCTAAGAAAAGAAAACATAAGAAAGGGGTGAGCTCAAATGCTGAGTAGTGATAACAATATAGCATAAACTATCATAAATAATCATAAAAAATTAATGCAATGTATAAGACTTTAACTAAAGCCTTTTAAACGTAAACTTCAGCATAATATGAAACTGATAAATCAAATAATTCCATTTAATTTTTCACATGGATATTATACTATTCAAATAATCACATGTAATATCAATAACTAATTTCATAATGATGGAATGCATAATGTCGGACATCATAACTATATAGTCAAGGCATCATGCCAAGACTACAAATAAATTTTTTTGTCAAGGCC
Organism: Viscum album; assembly: GCA_963277665.1. Taxonomy (NCBI): domain Eukaryota; kingdom Viridiplantae; phylum Streptophyta; class Magnoliopsida; order Santalales; family Viscaceae; genus Viscum; species Viscum album. The sequence continues at coordinate 396,015,481 of OY728167.1, read as the reverse complement.
TTATTCCAAGACACTAATTTTTCACATGAGACCTAACAATGCACAGAGGATCTATATTAGGTTCCACCCATCACTTTCTAAGTCCAATGTATTACTTATATAAAAAGGGTGAAACATAATAAAAACATTAGTATTAAAACTATCATACAAAATGTCAATACTTTAACCACAAACCATGAATGGTATAAAAATTGCACATACACAATGAAACATAACTCATTCAATACAATATGGAATATTGTATTATAATAAATCAACCTCAATAAAGAATTTACATAGATGAAAATAATCAATAAAACTATTTGATAGAAATATCCCATTTTCTTGAAAACATTTAAAAGTCGCACTATTTATCAAAGAAGACATTTAAAAGATATTTTTGAATAAATGTGTCCCATACCACTTTGAAACTTTTGAAAGTAATTTTATTTTTTAAACAATCATTTCCAAATAAATAAATCCTTAAAATCATTTTTAAAACATGAACATTAATGAGAAAGATTTAGAATAATAAATCTTTAAAACATTTTAACTGATATTTTAGTTAAAGAGTTCCTAACCAAATAAAAGATCCTTGATTACAAATAATTGAGGAATAAAATTAATCAAAACTTTATAATATCATGAGAATAAATGGATTCAAGATATAATATTTCAAAGGACAATATATACACCATATAAATGTCAATTGGTGCATAACAACAAATAAGTCAAAATAGAATGTAAATTGAGTCAAAATACATTATAAAGACTTTATACTTATATTAAGGATAAACCAATGGCATAATTATGTGTGAAAAATATAAATACAATAAATATGATTGTATATTAAGTGTAAATCAATCAGATTACATTGACACATATTTCTGTAAAAACAAAACCAATTACTTGGATGTTCAATTCAATAAATGAAAATTTAGCTAAGATGACCCTTATCAAGTTCATATCAATGACTTGAGAGTTTATCAATGGAGTGATTATGTGTATAAAAAGTATATCCACACAAAGGGTAGTGGAAATTACTAAATAAAGAAATAAATAGTGATTTCACACATAATCTTGAAGTAAAATAATCAATGAAGTGTGCATAAAACCCAATGAGTGGAAACAGAAATTAGAAATTCCCTTACCAATTTTGTAACTTACAAAACATACACCCCATGAAAGAAGTATCATACAATTAATATGTAAATATCCATAAATTAAAGTATATTACACAAAGAATACAATCATTGGAAGTTCATACACCACACAAATGGAAATAGTGGAAAATATATCCTGAATCTCACGGGAATAAAAAGGTGAGATAAAAACCCCTTAACTTGTACTTTTTATTAGTAGAGGGTATGTTAAAATTCTATATAATGGTGAAATAATTGTTATTAAATTATAAAAAGAACTACATACATAAATATTATATCATATATGATCTTCTAATATTGTTTCGTTAATGATATTTCAGTAGTATCATTTTTTTGGGTGATAATTGATTCGTTTTCCTTTATATGTATTGTTACATAAGTAATGTATATTAGGGATGTGATGTATTTTATTCATATATATAATGATATTATGTTCTCAAAAAATATTTTTAACCATAAAATGAAAATTATTCTTGAATGGTTATGATGGGGAACAAAATCTCATTGCGTCGTGGAGACGGTAAGTTGTACGTATGCACGGGTGACAATATCATTCTATTAGTAGTAAAATTGTATTAAAATAGATGGTATATTATATATAAATAATAATTAACATTTTATATTTATTATTTAATCAGTTATACTCATTATTATACCCATCCGAACAATTATGTTTTGAATAAAAAACTACACCACGACGTGGAGGCAGTAAGCTGTACGTACGCACGTATGGTGAATTTTTCATTCATAGGATGGATATAATAATGAATAAGGTTGTACCATATCTATAATAACATCACATTATGTATAAGGTAATGGATTTATTATTTTCCTATGTAAAAAACAATGAAAGAGAATGTGGAAGAAGAAAAGAACTTTCAAAGAGGTGATGAAATTATTACATCTTCTTCAGGTGCTTCCTTTTGATTTGATCAAAATGGATCATTAGGTTGGATTTCTGATCAATGTAAGTACTATATGATTAAGTGAGGGTATTTTGGAGTATATTTTAGTAGGGTTTGTCCGAGCCAAATATCATTGTATGTGTGATTTTGATACAAGGGGAAGTGCCCTTTTATAAGAGAGGTGACAGTCACTTTAGGAAAATCTTGAAATATTATTTTATTATAAAATAATTTTCGATTTATAATGGCTCAAAATGGATTTATATTGAGGATAAGGTGGGTATGGGTAGAAATAATCTCAAAAATTGGTTTTAGACAAGCTTATATTACCATATTAACCTTATCTTTTAGATTTAATTCTTAGTTAAATAGTTTATCTTTTACCATATATTCTTGTATTTTTATATTACATGGTTAACAAACATACTATAAAATTTTAATAGAACCTAAAGTGGATAAATAAATGACATATATATCATTATAAAAGTTCTTTGGAAGAACCATATATTTTTAGGAATATTATATCATTTAATAATATAGTATTTGTTTTAAATACTCATTTATGTCAACTTTGACACTATTTAGTATTTGGTTTTTGTGAAAGTCAAAAAAACATGATTAATTCAAACCAAATACATTAAATAAATGATAACATATAATATTAACCTATAAAATTTGGGGGATGCATCAAAAGACTCAATTTAAATTTATTTTGATATTTATAATATCAATTATTTTAATCTTTCATTAATAAGGTAATTACTTCATCAACATTGTGTCATAAATAAATTTTATTATTTAATTTATAAAAATTATAAATAAAATACCATGATATAGGAAATATTTTTAAATTTATAATTAATATTTATAGTCTAATTTATCTTTTGTATAACCCTTTATTAAAAATGGTTTAGTTATTAAACTCTGAATTTAACACTTTGAACTCTTCTTTAAATAAAATACTAATAAATGTCCTAATCTAATAAAAGTGGATAAAAAAGATCATATTTTATTCCTAAAGTTTATTTTGGTCCAAATACAATTATCCAATATAATTAGGACATTTTTAGGTTTATTATAATATCATTTGTTTCCTTTAATTAACCTATTTTCCTTTAACTATGGTAAATAAAATTCAAACTTTATTGTTCACCAAAAATTATTTCCATTCTATTGAACCAAATTTTATATATTGATATCAACCTTGTCTCTAAGATTTTTGATATTCAATTCACAAAAGCAGTAAAATTATGTTTGATGAAAATTTGAAAATGTGCTTAGAACGTGAGCAAAAGACGGTAAAAAGTTTAATAAAATTTTGTATATCTAATATTATTATAAAAATAATTAAGTTTATTGAATTGTACTAATATATTTAGTATGTATCTATTATGACTTTCAAATAAATTTAAATTAAAAACCATTATTTAAATAAAAATTCGTGTTTAAAAAATAAATTAGTGTTTTTTACTATTCATCAAAAATTGAATGTTTTTAAAAAATACCAAAAATTCACCCAAAGATAATTTTGATATTCCAAATTAAAAAATGATGTGTATTTTACCAAATTAAAAACATTAAAGTTTTGTAAATTAATTTAAAAAAATATTCCCGTTGTCAAAACCAGAAGGCGGGTTTTTGAGAAGTAAAAACTATCAAATGATTGATATGTGTTTATGTCCAATTTAAATGTAAAATTACTTAAAATGACCAAAATTGGATTAAATGATAAAAATATAATCTAATTATACTTAAAAATCATTCAAATTGATAATTTAACAGTATAAATTATTTTTATTAAAAAAGTTGTTTTCAATTAAAATTTAGTATTTTTTACTATTCATCCAAATATGAAAGTTATCAGAAAAGCTCCGAAAATTTATACAAACTTAATTTTTATGTCCTTCTTCTAATGAAGAAGTTTATTTTGACAAATTGAATATATAAACATTTCAAATATTGGATTTTAAAAGGGTTCTCTATTAAAAGCTGGAAAAATTTCATTTTTTGAAAAATACTTCTTTTATCTGAAAAATTTAATTTATTCCTAAATTATCTCTAAGAAACACATAATATGGATGTTAAAATTATACAGAGTATATAAAATTCAAAATTCAGTGAATACTATTCATAACCATTTTTTGAACTGCTAGTTTGGTAAGTCGTGGTGTGCTCGAACTTTGTGTTGCGTGTAGCAGAAGATATTGAATTACTTTAACGAAAATAACTTACTATGAAATCATGGGGTGTAACATTAATACACATTCCATCCCTAATTTCAGGTTTCAGATAAAATATGAAAAATAATCCCCATATGAGGGCAATTTTTAGCTCTATTCCTGTTACGTCATGATATGTTTTTATACCTAGATCTCATGTACCAATCCCAACCACATCTTCCATTTCCACGACCAATTTTTATTTATTGATGAGACATTTTTTAATTTTATTTGGTCTCATCCATCACTCTGAGAAGGAAACACATATAAGTATCTCTTTCTCACTTGTACATGATTTATACATGTATAGATAGATCCAGTCTCAATAGCTACTAGTGTCTTGATTCTCATTACTATGAGACACATTGTGAGGACTATATCTATTATCCCTATCCCATCTATAGATTCCATCTTCATCCCAATATTTTTTAAGGGTTTAATTTTTCACTATCTCATGTTTGGTTTTCCAATGGTTGGGCATTATTATGAAACTTTTTCTATTTTTCTTGGTTTTGGGAAACTATTTAAAATGAATTTTCCCCATTATCACACCATATTAAAAATTCATTACCATGTCCCATGTATTTCAGTCCATGATATTTAAAGATATCAATTTTCAAGACTACATGTTACCTAATTATCATATTATTATAAGATATATAATGATACGTGAACTAAGTTTCCTTAGACCATATATAAGAACTCCTTTTCACTTTATCTCTGATGATAAGATGTTAACTACTTTATGACTTATCTTTTTATATAATGAAATATGTTGGGATTGTGGGTATTCATGAACTATGTGTTTCTTGATTCCTTTCACCATAGGGTACATAGAGACACTTTTATATTCTATCCTAAGCCAAGAAAAAAATTTCAATCACAATTCAGTCTATGTTTTACAAACATAAACTCTTGTAACTTGATTTTAGTTTAAATTGATATAATTTAAACATAAAATGAATGAGAAACATCTGATTTTCAGTTTTTAAAATCAAAGAATGGAATCCTTGGAAAATTTCAAGTCATCACCTACTAATCCTTCACTTTCATGAATTAGTATAAAGTAATTGATTCTATAATGAATATAAAAATCATTTATAGGAAAACACAGGGACCTAGAGAAATCCATGTTATGCATGCTAAACCTAAGAGTATAGGAATGAGTAAGAGAATGACTTCCTTCTACCCCATATATGGAACTCAAAATATTCCTTAGATACATTTTCATTCATCAAAAGGATTTTTATTCATATTGACTATATACTATTTTTTATATTATCATGATTTTTATTAAATTTATGTTATATTTCTTTGTTATAAAATTTTTAAATACACATTGGCATAACCTTTAGTGTGGTCAAACCCTTCTTTTATATCATTTTTTCTATGAAACTATTTTTAGAATTGATATCGAAATCATCACTAAACTATATCCTTAAGTTAATATTGTCCTATAAAAATTTCAAATAACCTTGAGCATATCCTCTCGGTTTCCCCTTTCATATAATTTGGTACTGAGTGTGTAATACACTCCAAAAGGTCACCTAAAATTAGTAATGGTATATATTCCACAATACCCAATCATCCCACCAAATGTATGATTTCATCCTAAAGAGAAGATCCTTTAACCCCATACTCCATGTCTTGATATTATAATGGTACATTCTCTTTTACTAATGGTTTACTCAATATCACTTATCTCCATATTCTGTTAACCCAAACACCCACATGTTATTTTTTGAAAAATCCATTCCCAAACTATTCATGTGTATCCAAATACCATCAGTGCTACAAAATTTCACATCATACCTATTTTAAATGAAAAAATATGGCATCCTATTTTTTTATCAATTGATATCTATATATTGATTTTCTAAAATATAAAAATTATATGATTTGAGATTGTCCTCTTGTAAAATTACACTCTGACACAACGGTCTATACAAAATTATCTTAAACAACATAGTGTGTTTTACCATATATAACATGATTTCATTATTCATAATATTGATCAACATAAATTTTTCTACTGGTTTGGTTTAATATTTTATGGAGAGTGTTCTACAAAGGACCCATGTTAAGAAAATGATAGTAAAGTTTCACAAATACATGATTCATATTTACAGAGATACTTTTTATAACTATGTTTGGATTAATTCATATTATCACATGATATGTAGTGACACCAAGATCTATTATCTAGGTTTTAACTAATTAATTCTAACCTCTTAGTTAAGATCCATGTTTTGATTAATTCCTATTTATTTATGATACATCATGGTGTTTACATTTCCTTCCTTAGATTCAATTTAATGTTTTATACATATTAAACCTTATCTTCATCTTAGAATCATCTTCCTCACAAATTATCATCAAGTTTTCACCATGGATGATTCCATAGGTAAAATAAATTTCATTTTTACATGTGAATCAAATTTATCAAAATAATAGAATATAATGTTCCTCGTTATATGAAATTAAAATATATGAAATTTTTGTCCTAGTTACATGATGGTAAACTACCTAACATATGGTCCACCACACATGACCCTTAAACTATGTAGAGAAGCCTATTTAATATATAATAATTTCCATACATGGGATCCCAATATATATAAGAGTCCCTGAATCATGGTCCCCTATCTATAAGCCTAAGGTAGTGTAAACTACTCTTATTTTTTAGAATATAAATCATAATTTTTGGGATTTTTTAATTCATATCGGGATTTTCATTATATAGTTCAAACATAATATGATATTAATATATATATACATCTTTCAATTTCTCTACATATTTAGGGATTACAAAATAACTATGTCTGTCAATATTCTTATTACATAAAAATATGTAGTGAAATCAAGATGATAAGTCAAAGACCCAACTGTGAATGTCACCTTTATTCAAACTCACTTATTGTGTTGTCACCACATTCATATTAGGTTACCTACCTCAACCATAAAACAAGACATTTCATGTAGAAACCAAGATCTCTAATCCATATAATTACTATAGATCCAATTTTGATTTTGATCTTTCTCCATGGTAGAGAAATTCACAATATAATAAATTTGTGTGGATTAATTTATATTATTTATGGATATGTAGTGACACCCAAATCTTTTAACTTAGGTCCATGTAGATAATCTCACCCATTATTCCTTCACAACATCCTAGTGTAAGGGCTCTCTAACTTCATGTTGTGTATTCTCCAATGACCCTTCACTTGGATAGAACCATTTTATTTTATTCTATACATGAGTTAGATCTCAGAAAAGACACAATACCTGAAACTATGTGTTCAATAATTCATTTTATTTTAAGATAAATAATAACATATGAAACATGTAGTTTTTAACCATTCATAGATCATCTTACACTTTTATTCAACTTAATTATCACAAAAAATCCATTATTGGGTAGTTTTAGACTTGAGGGTTCCAATCAATTTTTAACATCCTATTACCATAAATTAAACTTCATACTTGATTTTTTAAACCACTATAACTCTATTAGGGATACTGTTAATGATAATATTCAAGGAAACCACTTCCTGGTAATGATACTTGTGCTGCCACATCTGGGCTTCCAACCAGAGGTATGTTTCATCCTTTAGAGAATTTAATCTAACCCCATAGGCCCTTAACAATACTATAATGGAACCCTTCATTAAAATTTGTTTAGAGGAGGTTCTCAGGATCCTTGTTTAATTTCAGGACATCATTACTCAAATACATTATGTTATGATTTATTTCAGATTTATTCATTATTCAAAGGATTTAGTTAACTCCTAAAATACATTCCCCATTTCGGTTATCATATTTAATACATAATAATTTGTCCATGTAACATTAACTCAAACTATGTAAGAGAATCTATGAGATAGTCTATATTTGTATTGGACACTCAGTCAATTCTTTTTGTCACATTTCCCATTCTATATTGTCTATATAATCTTTGAGTCAAAGCATTGTGGCCTTAAAACCCAGTACCATTTGGATTGAGCATGATAACCTTAACCTGGATGACCATTATTTATGATTATAATAATTATATAGATCATCACACATTAAATTTTGTATAGACCGTACTCTATATCAGAAACACGTCACCCTTCACATTTGGTCACATTTTGTAACATCTCATGATCTTTTGGAATATGTTTTTTGAATAAATTTAATATATTTAGAAATTTTGTTGTACACAAAACACTTTATGTAGCTTGAAAAACCTGACACACTGAGTTTATCATATGTTACATGTAACACTGAGTTTATATTTTTACATATGTAATAATAAGTTTAGCCTATGTTACATGAAACACCAAGTTTAAACGAAGTGTGGCATGCTATTAAAATATTATTTCATAAGATTATTCTTTTCACCTAGACATTGTAATTGAGGGTATAAATATAAATAACTAAATTATGAAATTATATGGGGTTTTCATTTATACATGATTAATTCCTTGAGGAAAAATTCAATGGAAATTAAAACAAATACCCTTTTAAAAAATGGAATCTTTTCATGAATAACTATTTTCTATCAAAAAATATGTTTTTTACAAAATAAATTAAGTGAATAAGTATTAATGAATTATATTAATGAAATATATAGTGTAAATATTCAATAAAATATTTATAATTTATCTTATGTTTTTTGAAGATAGGAGATAAGAATAAATCCAATTTTACCCTCAAAACTGTATTTTTCTAAAATGTCGATTTGTTTTTTATTTTCACACATATTATATATCTAATTATAAATTTTTATATAATTTATTCAAGTAAATGAAATTATTTTTTGAAATCATCATCTCAAAATTATCTTAAGGACTTTTTTACAATTTTTGATGATGATAAATTTTTCAACGAATAATGAAAATATTGGTTATTATTAAGAATTGTCATTATTTTTAAAGGATTTAAATCAATCAAAATATTTTAAAGTTTTTTTAAAGATAAAATGAGTTCAATTATATATATATATATATATATTAATCGAATAATTTATTTTTAATAAATTTAATTTTTAATTTTGATATAAAAACATTTTAAACATTTGAACATTTTCTCTTCTGAAAAATGCATTCTTGACGCATCTGTGGGGTTGATTTTAAATTTAATTTTCCAAATAATGTGAATGGAATTTGTAAAAATAGATTCCATATTTATGATCATAGTAATTTATATTTTATATAATTTTCAACTTAATTATTTACCATAATTAATATTAAAAACTATAAAAATAATATTTTGTGGTTAAGGTAAAAATGGGTTTACCAGGGTTAAACTAAAATGATATGGGTTAAAAATGACCATAAACATGTCCAAAACACATTGAATGGACATATATGGACCTTATATCTTATATTTTCTATAATAGGCCATTTTATATCCTTTTTATCATGTTAAAAATTAAGATTACATTTTTTATATAAAAAATTACAATTTTTCCACTCATCTCACTTATAAAATCCCAACCCCTATCCTCTCATATTCACACTTATTAAACCATTTATTTATCCAATACATACACATATAAATTCCTTATTTACCTCTTATTATCCATGAATCATTATTTTTATCATAAATCCCACATAAGTGTCCTTTTAGGGAAAACCAAAATATGGTGTCTAAAGAAGAGGAAACATCCCTAACTGAGCGTTTAATATTATTTCTCCCTATACCTAATTCAATTTTAAATATTCCCAGAATATATAATAAAATATATATATTAAATACAAATATTTGTTATTATGTTAATTTAATGTCCTAAATCCTTATCATATTCCATAAAATGTGTTATGAAATCATCGTTCGTGTGTATAGCGGCCTACCACCTTGCGAATCGATGTCATTCGTTTTTCCATTACCACCATTCACAGTGGGATAAAATTATGGATTATTGGTTTTTATACAATATTTTTTCATATTATTATACTTAATTGATTGATATATTACACATATACCTTCTTAACACCCATTCTATGGGAATACGATAATGTCACCCATGTTTACGGTGGACTACAACCTCACAAAGCAATGTTATTCATTCAAGATTAACATTGAAGGTAATAAGGATTAGATTAATAAAATTATGTGATATATATTAAATAAAAATTACACTTTAATGTGAATATGTTATTTACTTTTATTTATTTCAATTAATTGAGAAAATGGAAACATCATTCTTGTATACATACGTCCACCAATCTCCATGAATGGTGCATTTCTTTTTCAATCTATAACTTATATGAATATTTTTAAATAAATATATAAATTAATATATATGATATTTATATTAGTTATAACATTAGGGATCTGATTTAATCATGATCAAAGTAAAATAACAAATAATAGAAAATCAAAACATACACAAAAAACAACGCGTTTATGAACCAAAACACGACTTCAACATGAAATCTATAATAAATGTGTAGTGAATGGTCATAATTAAATAATATATAGTATGATATATATAATTAATTATCTTTAATAGATTTATATTAATCCTATATTTATTAACTAATATGTTTGAATGTGTATGAAGGAATTATATGCTTATTGTAATGGATTCACATCTCACTTTTATTTTCGGTGAGACACAAGCCATATTCACCACATGTTTATTTGATGTAGTGTATATGCTAACCAAAAATTTATTTTATGATTAATATCATAAAATTTATGAGTATTTTAATATCCATTTTATGATATCACTTTCATGGGGTTTATGCAGCAAAAGATACCAATGCTTTAATGTATTTAAAGTCTATCTTTTATTTTAGGGATATTTATGCCATATTCACCACTCATTTATTTTGTGTGGTCTATATAATGCCCCTTTCACCTATTATTTCATGAATATAATTATATTCATTAATTATTTAGTTTAATTTTATTTTATAATTTCATGGGACTAACAATTCAATGATACTAAAGTGGTAATTGTTTTATGATTCAATGTAGTCGTCTATTGAGATTGTCTATGTTCATGCTTCAGATAATGAAATATTATAATACATATCTCATGAAACCCATGAATTTTCATCTCCAATGGTTTTATAAATATAATAAATGGTTTAACATCATTTCCTCTCATTATTTACTAAAGAGTTCAGGATGGATTTTTTTAGAAAAAAAATATTTCATTCTCTCTTAAACTGAAAACCCTTTTTCTTCCAAAATCATATTTTTTTAAAAATGTTTCCAAAATAGATTTTAAGATTATCCAAATGATATATTAATGAAATTTTTACACATGTATTAAGTTTTTTTAAAAAAATTATGAACTTAAACTGCATGTCATATTTTAAACAAATCCAATTATTATTTTACTGAAAATTTGAATTAAATATTTGTTTTAACATGTATGATATGAACAAAAATTACCATTTTTCTAATCATTATTTTTTTATAATTCATTTATATTTTTTCATGGTTATTTCCAATGGAAATTATTTCCTTTTAAAAAAAATTAAGAATGAATATTCTCCTCACGAAATGTTTTAAATAATTTTTAATGATTACATTATAATATTCCAAATATACTTTTAATGAAAATATTTATTAAAATATTATAGGTTTTAAAAAGTTTCTTTTCTTGGTTGAAATGATATATTAATCAATAAATTTTCCATTAGATCTTATAAAATAATTTTACATATTTCATGAAATCAATTTATTTTAATTATAATTTATCGGGGATAAGATTGATTTATACCATCCTTATTCTTTATCATGATGGTTAAAGATTATGTTGATGAAATATTTATGAAACCCATTTGTTTTCCATGGGTTATTATATGCTGAATTGATGAAATATTTATGAATTTTGTTTCTTTTTACATATTATGATGTGATGATATGTTGAATGTTTTATGATATTATGGAAACCATTGGTATATATTTATTATGTTTTGGGTAGGACCTATATCTTCCTCCAATTAATTTTTTATAGATTTATATCTCATGAGATAAAAATTTGAAATAAGTCAATGGTATTGATCAACTACAGGGAATGTGTGTATTCTTATTCACAATGGGAAATAGTTTTGTTCATATCCATAGTGGGAAATTGGCGATAAATCATTATCCACTATGTTCATTGTCTTGGTATTTATCCTTTACATATGAAATGACTTTTCTATAATTATGATGGTGCTTCACTTTTATTACTTGATATTATAGATCATGATTGATCTATGATATTTTGTCATTTTTATTTCCCAGATTTTTGAAATGTTAAATTTTTATTCAATGAAAATTGTTTATGATATATCATTGGTTGGGTTTTAACATCAAAAGTCTTGTTAAGGATCACATACCCATATTAGTTACTTATGATTTCATATGATCATATATTGAATTCTCATATATTTAACCTTATGAACATATGAGTTCACCAATTATTATGTTACCTTCCACATTTTTTGTAGAAAGGTTTAGGTAGGGTGTTCCTAAGAGGATTACTATGTGATATGATAATTGTGGGAGATTTTGAGGATATTTCACCAAATAAGAAGATTGTGTTTTTAGTCTGTAAATGCAATAAAATATTAGGATCAGTGGGTGACATTTTATGAAATTTAATGGATGTACATCTATAATGATGTTATATTTATGTATTATAAACCTATTCCACTACTCATGTGTTCAACCTCAAACCACATAAACACTTAATTTGAGAATAATAACATTAAAATAAATTATTTTCTCCCTGATGTGGTTGTATTTTCATTAGTCTCTCATTCACCATGGGATTACCCTACCCTTATTACTATTTATATTATTTCACCATTTTGGTTAATAAGGTATAACCTTATGCTTTGTCCAATTTTTGGTGAATGTTTTCTAATACTAAATATAAACCCTCATTATTATGAATTTCCTAATGTTAAACATCCTAAGGGAGATATTTCATACATTCTAGGTTGAAATCCAAAAAATGGAAAATTAGGAAGATGTTCAGTCTTTTCACACTTGTACTACACCTAATATAGTCAAGGAAAAAATTGAGTGTTTTAAAATTGAAAAAAAACATTTTAGGATTAATACCTAAAAATGTATACCTAAATAAAATAAAATTTCCAAACTAGTATGCCTCTTCACATCTACAACATAGGTAAAATTTGAGGAAATATCCTTCATACTGATCCCCATATTTTCCAAGAATAGGGGATATCATTGCATCTTGGGATGTGTGGATTATTTTTCATAGGGTGTTCTATTTTCCATGTCCTATATGTGTGTTTTGACTTCATTTTATGGTGTTCCTAATTTTAATTAGTGGCATGTTATTGTTTTGATTTTATGTTCTCAACATGATTTTATTATATATATACTCATATATCCAATGTGGTTGTTTATGATATATGTTGTGTTTTTATAGTGAAGTGATCATAGTTTGGTGAGATTAATGATCAACTCTAGTGGTATATGGTTGAAAATTATGAAGAGAATGGGCGATTTCATTGATTAGATCAGTAATACGATGTCGATGATGTGTGATGGAAATGATGTGATGATGGTGTTTTAGTGAAAATTTCCTAGAACTATAGTTTTGATATTAAATTGAAAATATTAATTGTTCATGTTTCTTCTTCCAAGTATTTTAATTGAATATTAATTGGTGTTTGGTGGTGTATCATTTTTTTAGTGATTCATTTTTCATTTTCCTATTTTTGATTTCATCCTGTTTCTCAAGGTTGTCCTATTTTCAGTTATTTTAATTTAGTTTCTTATATGGTTGGTTTTTTGTAATAGATATTATAACTAGAATATATTTTTTTCTTTTAATTATTTTTTCTATATTATATTAATTATCACTAATCCTAATGTTCAGTATAATGGGAATTTCCAAAAAAGTAATTTGGAAGGGAAAAGATGTAATTTTAGGTAACATGATCCATTTTGATAATTGAAATTCTCATTTAAAATCCCCTTCATGATTTTCATTTTGTATAGTCATTCATATATTTCATATCTATATGAATTAACCTTGTCTTAGATTAATGGGATGTGTTCCACTATATTTAGATTGACTATAATTGTATTAGGTTATAAGCTTAGGAGAAAAACAAATCTTTCATTCCTTTATCTCATGAACTCGCTCTCTCTTACAATGAAGCTATATGTTCCTCCATATTAATTATACCTAAATTCTTTTTGGGGTATAATTTTAAATGATAATGGATTTATCCATATATATCATCATTTATTCAAGTGTTCTAGAGTAATTATTTACTTGATTTATTTTCAAGAGATGTTCAAGTGGATCCAATTTTCTCGATATTCCACTATGTGAGTTTCCTATATTGATATAAATTTATGTTGAAGATAATAAAAATTATTAAAACATGTTAATGGTTTCAAAAAAGAATGGATTTTAATTTATTAAAAAATAGAATAGACATCACAATCTAGAGTCTCTATCTCTAACTTAGTTTAAGTGAAGTGATGAACTAAGATGCAATTACAAGGCATGTTCGATAGACACTTTATGATGGTCAATTTTTTATTATAAGTTTTTGATGGATTTTAATACCTCATATAATGTTATAGCTTCTTTATCTTCATTAATCCACAAAACCTTTTCCCTTGTAGTAGCTACCAACCTTGACTTTTCGGATTCCTTGACCTACTATTTATGATCCATTACTGCCTTCACTGCACTAGAAACATCTTGAATGATTTTTTAAATTAAACCCATTCCATTAGAACCCTAAAGGATAATTAATATGATATACCATGAGAAGAGTTTTGAATTAGTGTATCAAACTTTTCTAAACTTGAGAACTTTTACCTAAACACAAATTTCCATTGATGATATTAACCTCATGGTCAGTAGGGTCACACACAATTCTTCCTTTGATGATTATAAAATTATTATCTACCTTATACTCACCTTTTCTTGATTGATCAATGGTTTCATTACCATAATAACTAATTATGTATTAGAGAATGTAAATAAAACATTGACACATGAAACAAGAATTTTACTTAGTTCAACCATACAAGGTTAATCCAAGGGATATATAATGAAAATGTGTTGTGCACTAAAATCTATTTATATCACTAAATAGGGGTGGGATTATGATCGGGAACTCATACCCCTAGTTTCACTCTCTTTAAAAGGTTTATGTTCACCTCACAAGAACCAAATGGTCATTTCCTTTAAAATGTTTAGAGTTAGATCTCTACAATCCATGGGTCACTCGATTCACTCATCTCACTTAATAATTTCTCTGGACAGGATAAAAACATTTTTTCACTAAGAAAGTCAAAAAAACCTTATTGTTTCAATAAAGGAATTAAATAAAATTTGGTGTCATTGATCACTACTTGATTCACTTTCATAGGTGGGTTGTGATCCTTAGCATGAACAAATATATTATATTTACACAATTCATCATTGAAACTCCTTCATACATTATCTATTTCCAAACTCCTTTTCTAGTCATCAGATTTACTATAGAATATAAATTTATTCATTTTATTATCCTTCCAACATACCATTATAATTTTTCCTATTCTTCTCATCAAATTAGATATGGTGATTCTTTTCATCATACTTTATAGTAGTAATGTAATACTTCTTTTATGTCACGTATTATATTAAGTAGATATATAAATACAATTTTTCTACTTTATTTTTTAGACTTATCATTGGATCACTATGAGGGTATCTATATAACTTTTCAAAAAACCCCAAAACTCCCTTATCTAACATCTATGTTTTTCATTCTTCCCCAATTAAGAATACATCTATTTCTTTTTATTACACTAAATAGTGCAATTGGTAGATTCAATGTAAAATATTGAAAATGGGATAGTTTAATTCCATTAATATGGTAAAATTTCTTCTAATTTCAATCATTGTTTAAAAATAAATAAATTGATAGATCACAAATGAATCCTTCCTTTGAGGTGTGTTGTTTACCGATGCTGGTTGCATGATTTCCTCCTCAATGTGAACATTAGCACCACATTATAGTCAATTTATATCCATGATATATTTTATATCAAGGAGAAATATCCTATGAAATTCTATTCACCATAATCTATTTATTATTTTAGCTTCTTCCTATGAAACCTAACACTCCCTACACCATGTACCATCGTGTGGGACTTCTCTAGGAATCTATATTAATTAACCTCACATGAGTCCTCAATAGATACCAAAACACCCATAGTGGGCCTCCAAATTTCTCATAGGGATTCTAAAAATACACCATAGTGTGGCCTCTACTAGTTTACTATTTTTCCATTATCTCCACAGATACCACAGGTATGAACACCTTGAACTAGCCACTCAAAATTCTCATAGTGAGCCTCCCCAATTAAGACATGAAAACTCTGAAAAATTCTCACCTCCAAGTTATAGTGAACAAAATCTCCTGATTTCACTTAAACCATAACATACATTATGGTGTATTATAATTAATCTTCACATTTGGGATTCTATAATTATCCATTAAATTACATTTCTCTAGAACATCCCCAGACTCGACTGTGGGTTGTGAAACACCTGAGCTATCATTCCATGCATTTCATTAGGATTCCTTCAAAACTAATTTAAAAAACCCATAGAATGGTGAAAACCTATATTAAATTTTCAAACACCATGGTTATCATTATTTACACTATTTCAAGGTCACTCCTTTCCTATTCCTTTATTATTTTACCCTCAAAAAAAACATCCACCACAACATGGATAATGTTCTTCATTTCATGGTATCTCTACATTGGGTACATCATCCTCTATCTTCTTCAAAAAAACCTATTATATTTTTCTTAAAATTTATGGATCCTATGAAACCATCGATATGATTCATAACATCACCTTCTTTCTTAGAAATCGATTAAAATTTTTTTATATAACTTTTATAACTTCTTCAAATCAAATTTCATATAAATCCCAAAACACTATGCTAACAAAAAATAGAACATAATAACATTACTTTTATAGAAAAAATCACGAAATATATTTTCAATAAATAAAATACATTATCATCATCATTAGTATGCCTAAATTCACCCCTAATATAATTTTTAGCTAAACTATCATGATTGAAAAATTACTTTACCATTACATGATGCTTCCAACTCACCCAAATTTCTATTTTTCCTTTGAGAGGTAGAATTTTTTTTGGATTCAGGATTCTACTTATCCCTCTTTAAATAAAAATAAAAATAATACCTCATTATATTAATAACATCCATTTTTTATCAAGTTTTTCTTGTCTTCTTAATGTCAATAAAAAAATTATTCCTATCTAATTTTACATGAATGCTTCTTTAGGGACACCACTATTATTCCGGGACAAATTAATAAATATTATCACCCTTTTACAATTGAATCATTTCACCATATTAATAGATAATAGGATCCCACTCTAATAAATACACTTCTAGTATCCTACAATTTTTAGTCCTTTCATTACTTGATCACAACTTGATAGCCAAAATTCCATATTTGACCTCCTAACTACAAAAATTCATTAATATATTTTTGAATTATAATTTTACTTTAGAGAGTGAACTTTTCACATGTAGAAGAGAAATCAACACAAAATCTAAGCCTATTAAATTAAAACTCAATTTATAGAAAAAAATATTGATCTAATAACATCATTATTTTCCACTTCATTTCAATTAATTATATAATATTCATACAGTACTAATTACATACTATTATCGAGGAACTCTTCCTATGAACTCGTCCTAACATTCATAAAACCATTAGTTAGTAAATATGAATTATACAGTGTGTTATTTACACCAAATATCATCATTGAAAATTATCTATGTGCACCAATATTGATTCTAAATATCAAAACCAATATAAATAGTTAAAGTATCATTCTTATTTTATCTATCAGGTGTATTTACTTGGTTAATGGGGATTCCATATTTGAATGTCTATATCCAAACTCTCCCAAATATTCATAGCTTCTTCAAAAAAATATTTTATTCATAAATTTCATATACCCAACAACCATTGATATCAAGAAACACTCGTATGATATCTCATGTAATCATAAAATTGATAAATTTTGAGAATCATTTTCCTGTTAATATTCCATAAATAATTCTTCTTCCCTCATCACGATATGATTTAAATTAATGATAATTTTTAAAAAAAAAAATTATTTGGACTACAATACAACTTTTGACAGCAAATTTTAATTCTCTAAACCTCATTCTTGATATCATATTATTGGATTTCCAACCTCATTCATGAAACAATTTATGAATTCCAAATTTAGTTGAAACTTTAGAGCTTGAAAAGACATTACCTCTTATCTCTTGATGAAACATACCCATTGATAGTGTCTCATAAAAAGATGAAACACTTGAAAAATGATTTATTACATTTAAAAAAAAGGGAGAGGGGACCCTTCTACTTTTCGCATGTTGAGGAAGAAGGTTGGGCATGGTGGAGCGGCCCTTTTTCTACTTCATAATAAGAATAAGAACTATTTATTCCGATACTGAAAATTATGGATAGTTTCTTTAGTCTTCTCAATATATGGAATTGTCTATTCCTTCATTATGTGACTAATCCCACTATTGCATGTATACTCATTGGATTATTTATTACTGATTTTTTTTTCCCACACATCATTTATCATAAAATTTCACATTCAAAGGTATGAATCTATTTATTTATAGTGTTTTTGTTTGAAAAAATAATGGATGATTCATGTTGATCCTTATACAAGCCCATGAGATCCACCTCAAACTTATTTTCCCTGGGGAATCATTTTGTAAGCTCCCTCTCTTCATCCTCATTGTTAAAGTAATTTAGTTATTTATTTTTCTAATTTTTTTCATTCATTCTAAGATTTTTGGTATGGGTAAATATATTTGGGTTATTGTTTCATAAATTTTCGAGCTCCATTACATTCCTCTATGATAGTGGACATGTTTTACACCAAAGAAAAAAAATATTTTAATGTTTTTTCTCTTACCAATTTCCATAAGAATAGAGGGGTTCCTTATGAATACTTCATCTCTTTTGTTTTTATAATTCCTAGCCATGCATCCTTGGTTATAAAATATAAAACAACTACAATTATTAGAATACCTCATATAATCATTCTGTGGATGACATGTTTTTGTAATAGATTTATTTATATCATTAATCCCTTGAGCATAAATACAAACACACTCATAGTGTGTATAACTCAATCACAATAATAGTATTTTAAAACTACCTTCCTTTTAGAGTTATCCCTTTTGGATTTATAAGAAATAATAGTATTTATAATAGATTATATATTTCCACATCTTTGGACTCCAGTAGTTATTATTTCCATTGGAGGTATTTCTTTCTTTTCATTTGATGTTTTTATACTCTTATCAATATTATTGATATTATAATAATTTTATATAAATTGGGAAGTTGTGACTCCCATGACAAAGTTATATTACTTTTCATATTTTGTACTTACTTCAAGTTGTGTCTTGAGAAGAATAATTCTATCTTTTATCTCTTTTTTCCATGGCCATTTTCTATCTACACCATATTGAATTTCATGAATTATTTCTCTTTGAACCTTCATATTTACACCAATTTTATTTATATATCCATTCAAAGAAACATCCACTTTCCAATAATATTGGCTCTTATAAAAACAACTACATGTGTGTGGAAAATTAATCAATCTTGGCCCTCATATTTTGAACCACTTCTGATCCAAGGTTTTTCTCCTTATATCCATATTTTAGCTTATTAAATTTAGAGTTCATAGACTA
This sequence comes from Viscum album, assembly GCA_963277665.1. Classification (NCBI taxonomy): domain Eukaryota; kingdom Viridiplantae; phylum Streptophyta; class Magnoliopsida; order Santalales; family Viscaceae; genus Viscum; species Viscum album. The sequence goes on along the minus strand of OY728167.1, from coordinate 395,995,450 downwards.
TAAATATCTAGTCTAGGAATCATTCCTATCATTTATATCACTATCCACACCAACCATACATTTCTTTAGGTTCATTAGTTTATATACATAGATTATTATCACCATCAAATGAATATATTGAGACTTATTCTATTCTCCCAGCATCAGGTTTTCTTATGTCGACCTCTTATCTAATTTATTTTCAAAGAGTACATACTACCTTTTTAGGTTCTTTAGAATCTCCCTCAAATTAGTAAATCCATATTCACTTGGAATATCAAGATCCTCAGTAAATCCAATAGAGAAATTCAAGGAATTAATATATTCATAATTAGATTCATTCCAAAAATACTTGGAGAGTTTCTCGATTCTTCCATATGAATCACACATTTTCCCAAAACCATTTTAGTTTATCGATTATATTTTGAGTTGTGTTTCTTCCTCATATTCTTATACATTTCTATGTCATATTAAAAATTTAAGGGAATAAGTAAACTCTATCTCAAAATAAATCAAATAATTTCATAAAAAACAATTCCTAAAAAAACCAATACAGTGATACAAATTATTATTACTCAATAGAGTCATTAGAGTTAGATACCCTAAGTGGGGGTGGGGGTGAATCATGATATATAAATTTCTCAACATGAATTTTTTTCCTCAAATAATAACCACCCAATATGATAATTACCTAATGGTTTAAAGGACCACATATAGTTCATCATTTAATTATTATCTAATTATTATCTAACTTTCCCACACCTTTGCAATATTGGCTAATGACTGCTTAATGATTCTAAATAATTATCTATTGTAGATTGAAAATATATCATTCGTATAAGTTATAAGATTTTTAATCGGTTGATACATACTAGGATAATATATAGAAAATGAAATTTGAATACAACTTAGAATAGAATATACTAATCGCATTTACTAGTGGTGGTTTTAGTATAGTCCAATCATAGTCTAGGGTTCAATAAAAATTAATTATTTTATCATCACACTAAAACCCATTGTTAAATCTTGTTATAATTTATAGATTCATGTCATTTCAAACTAATGGACAGGTCCGTCAATCCTATATTTTTATAAATACTATGGATAACATTGAAAAATTATCTTCAATTTAAGAAGTCAAGACTACCTCAATGTTGTTGTAGATTTATCAAATTTAAATAGGTTATATTAATACCACTTATTTCTTCAATATAGGTAGGATTTGAATATCACTATAAAAAACATCATCATCTTTCCATGGGTAATTTTATGGACTCTGTCTTATTCATTAACCTATTTTTAGCTACTCATATTAGTTCTATATTCATTTATTCTTAGTAATAATGTCTTATTCTTCATCTTCCACTCATCTTATACCTTGAAAATATAGTACTTTACTCTGTTTCACTATTTTTTCTGATCTCTCATTTGAATACTATGAGGGTCTCTACAACACTGGTCTAAAAATATCCTTGAATATATTCCTCTACATTAATAATTCTCATTATTACACTTTTTGAAATTAATTTATTTCTTATTTTTTAACTCATAGTTATGATAGGAATTTTCTATGTAATGTCTTCCAAAATGGGTCAGGTATACTATTTGAACTTCATTTTATTTCATCTCATTTAAATTTTTTAACAAAAAATATTGAAATGAAAAAAATCATAATGTGACTCAAAACATTTATATGTGTCATTTCAAAGTACTGGGAACTTTATTTATTCATTATCAATGTGAAAATCACCACCACAACATGGGGAAAAAATCTCCATCATATTTTATCACCAGGAGAAACACCCTTCAAAACACATCTACTAATCCTACATTATAATTTTAACTTCCACTGGGGAAATAAACACTCAAAATGTATCCAACCATGTAATGATACTTCTACAAGAACAAAATTTAGTTATCCTCTCAAAATTCACCCGTAGAAATAAAATTCCCATATTGAGCCTCTCCATTTTTCAAAGGGATTCTAAAAATGCATCACGGCGTCTAACATGTAATGGTCTTAGCCACATTCCTATTTTTTTACTTCAATTCGAAATATCCTAGAAGTCAACATGTATCATACTAGCTACTCAAAATTCATATTGTTTTCTTCCACATTTGACATATGTAAACTCCTAAATCAAAACACAAGCCTCCTTAGTGTGTTGAAAAACTTCTCCACATTTCACTACTATAAAAACTTCTATTATGTCATGGTCTGATTTATCTTATTGTCTTGGATTATATAAGTCCCTCAGTTATTTTATGACTCTAAAACATCATTATACTTGATTAATATTTCCAAAAAATTTAATTTTCCACTACTTTTTTCTAAAGATATATTCCTTCTATGTGGAACATCAAGCTCCACAACATAGTGCAGAACCTCTTTTTGTTTTTCAAACAATATGGTTGTGCTTCTCAAATTTATTTGTGTGGCCACTCTAATTCCATTATTTTGAACATTAAACTCACAATAATGCTCCACTAAATATTATAATAATCTCATCATATTATTGTAATTGTCCTTTGGGAATAATATCCTCCATTATCTTCCAAAACTCATTCAATATGGCTCGTGACTAGACATTCCTCTTAGGAATCTAGTCAAAACTACATCTAAAACATCTTCTCTCCAATAAATTAATCGATACACTTCTATATATAACTTCAAAAACATTCTCACCTCTTTTAACACCCAAAAACTATTTCAAGGAATAATAAGCTCAATATCATTCATGAAATGCAAAAAATGAGCATTATGTGAATCAAGATATATTATAAATTTTTGTTTATTTAAACGTGGCTTGTATAACATAGTCATTGAGTTGGATGGTACGAATATGGGTAAACAAATTATGATATATATATCTATATATAATGTTCCTTAATAAAAAAATTATAGATTAATTCTTAGGAAATAAGCACTCTATATTTTTTAATGTCATTTTATGCTTCAAAACACATTTTATTCAAAAATTATTTTTACTGAATTTTGATCATGGAAATTATAATTAGTTTCTGATATTTTTAGAAATTTAATATTTCAAAATAATAATAACTTTTGTAATCATAATTTCATAATTCAATTAGGGTGAAATTTTGGTGTTTTTCTAAAATGATTGATCTGTCAGTGAATAATAAAAAGTATTTATTTTCCAACATTATTATTTTATTTCATTACATAATGTAATTTAAAAGTACCATTATATTCTATATATGTAATTAATGTTAAAAATTATCCATTTGATTCCAAAAAATATAATTTTTACCAATTTAATCAGTAATATCTATTATTTTTATATAAGTTATTTTTTATGTTTAAATCACATTTTTCTAAACAACATTTCATTATGTTTTATGTATTTATACTTAAAATTATTTATGTTAATACATGATTTTGAATCTTTAAAAATTGTTTCCATATTATGAATCATGAGGTACATATTTGGTATATGATTCCTTTTTATTTTTATTCAATATGATTATTAACCATAGTAAAACAAATTCCATAGTAAATTAAAAATGGGTTAATTAGGGTTAAAACTAATGGAATAAAGCTTAAAATTCTATAAAATAATTTTTTATACCCTATTTAATAAGTATAGTTTTTCCATTTCCATCCATGTTTTGAATATATGTCCACTTTGTTCAATTTTTCTTTGATTATGACTATTATATTAATTTAATAAAATAAAAAATAAAAAATATCACTCTCTTGAATTTAATATCATTAAAATTATTACATAAGGATAGGAATTTGATATGTTTGGTTATATTTTTTTAATAAATAGTAATTTAATTTGTATCATTATAATTAATTGGTAATTTTTATTGATTGAATAATTTCCTTAAATGATTACACAGTGTCAACGGTGTATTTATTCAATTAATTTTAAAAAAATAAATTATATTAAAAGTATTAAAATTAATACAATTTGAGTTAATTATTGTGTTATATGAGTTCAATATATTAATACAACACATTATATATGTGTTAAAGTTTTATATTTTAATTTAAAATTTTCATATTCTTTTCAAAGTCAAATTAGAAAAATATTTCATAAAATGATAGTAATAGTATTTTATGAAAATGAAATTTTATTAATTTATATAAAAATCATAAAAATATTTAATGTGGACAATAAGGATTATATATAGTCTCAAATTTAATCCATTGATAATTTATGATCCAATCATTTCCTTATAAGTAAAATTATAACCCATTAATATTAAAAATCCATTACCATGGTTAAAATTAAAATTTCTTATCCATTAGGTTGAACCAAAACATATGGCATAAACATATACCAAAACTTATGTAGATATAATTTTATGATGATATTTATGCCTTATCCTCATTTTATTATAATATATGTCCATTTGGATGCAATTTTCTTCAGAATGACTTAGTTATATCTTAATCTTGTTTGTAATTCTAAGTGTGTAATTTCCCGCACATATAAATGGACACATCTTATCTCTTTTCTTTAAACATTATTGAACTATCTAGATTAACAAAACCCCATCTAATTATCTTAAAAACATCCCAAACCATGAATTAAATGTTATTTTATTCTTGAAGGACCATTATATGGATCATTAATAATAGATCTAATGGAGGCCTATCGAAGAAGACAAAATCTTTCTACCCAGCCTCTTCTAATTCATCTCTTCCCACACATTCTATAAAACTATGGTATTCAATATAAAATAACAACTTTATTATTAAAAATGTACTAAAATGTTCTTATGATTTGTTTTCTACCATTATCCACCATATTTCCCATCAAATGGGAAGTGTAAGTATTTCTCGTGCATATATAAAGACTCTGACCTCCACATAGCGATACAAACCATTTATCATAAAATCATTTATATATGATTTTTGGGATGGGGTTATTTTTTATAATTTATTTTTATTAAATAATTATTCTTCTAAAATAATAATTTTAGATCTACCTTATAACCTTCTAATCATTTGAAAAAAGATATTGTCCCTCATGTGTATGCGTAGATGACCACCATCCTGAAGCGATGTGAGTCCTTTTTCAAGGATTCTATTCTATCGATGGTAATTAGGATAAAATTAATAAATATATATAATTTATATGATATAACGGTGATTATGTAATTGTGAATTATTATTTTCCTTTCTATAATTTTGTCTGTCAAAAAAGGAAACATCAGTCATGTGTATGTATGGCTTACCATCTCCATCAATAGTGTAATTCATTTTTCAATATACACCTTTTATGGATGATTTTCATTATCTATATAATGAATATATATAAAATATATATCTTGAATAATAATATGGATATTATGGAACCATGATCAATGTATATGGATAGGAACTTTAAAATCAAAACTTCAATAAAAAAAGTTGTTATCACCCGAATCAATGATTGGAATAAAAAATTATTAATAAAAATGTGATATGATGTTATAAGTAAATTTTAAATGTTATGATTCATTTTAAAATGGATTATAATATATTTATAATATATATATATATATATATATATTAAAGGATATTTTAATGTTTATAATCAAGATGATACTTGATGTAAGGGGATTTCACATGTCACTTTTATATCTGTGAAGCATATATCATAATCACCTCGTTATTATTTTCTATAGTGTATATAATTCCCCTAAATATATATGTATAATTATTCACATAAAAATTATGCTTTTTTATATACCCATCATGTTTATTTATTTCAATATTTTTTTATTTGGATATTACTAAAGTGGTAAGGGATTTGTGTTTTAACCCCATTTTAATAGGGATTTTCAGTACTTCAATTTACATTAAGTAAATTAGAATATACTTATATGATAAATCCCTTTAATTTCCATATCCTATATTTTTATAGATATTAAATTTTTTCCTTTCATTTTCACTCTATAAGGATTCAGGTGAATGAATGAATGTTTTTAAGAAAAATATCCATTTATTTATCTCTTCATCCAAAAATACTTTTTTACCCTATCCATGTTTTTAGAAAGTATTTTAAAGAATGTTTTTATATTATCCTATGATTTTTTAAATTCATTATTACCCATTATTGAATTTTTATAAAATAGTTTAAAATGAGTCTTCTTGTCATTTTCTAAATGAAGACCTTTGGAATTTGGAATAAAATGTGAAAGGAATATTTGTTTTAAAACACACGAGATGAATAAAATTTTTATCCATAAATACCATTAAATGTTTTTAATATTCTATTACAAAATTATAAATATATTGTCAAATAAAATATTTTCAATAATATTTAAGATCTTTAATATTTTAAATAATTTATTATAAAATAAAAATCATATTTTTCTCATGAAATATTCCAACTGATCTTTTAAAGAAATATTCACTTATAATAACATCCTTTGATGATACTTTTACTTTAATGAGGATATGATCTGATTATAAAATCCTTAATATTTCTCTAGATGTTTTATGATTATGATGATAATATGTTTATGAGACCCATTTATCATCCATGTGTTATTCTATGGTGAATTGATTAAATGATTATGAAAAATGTTTTCTTTCCATGGGTTATGATATGATTAATATTTTATGATATTTTGGAACACATATGTGTTTTATTTTCATTATGTGATAGGTGGTCCTAAAATTATATAGGCCTCCAATACATTGGGTATATATTGATATCTAAAGAATTAATAAGGACTATAATGTGGATTGAACCCAGTTTGGTAGGGGACTCTGTCAACTATGATTGTCTTGGGAGTGATCATTGATTAAACATATAATGGAATTGGGAGTGAACTTAATACACTATGTTAACATTTGAATTAAAACATAACTAAGAAAATGATTCTAATTTCTTATGTGTATTATAAAAAATTATGTCTTATGTCATTGTCATGATCTCATGGTTCATGTTCTTTGATTCTCTTATTATTCATGTCTTATGAACTGTAAATCTTTAGGCCATTTCTCCATATTATGATCTATGATATGTAGGCTATAGTTTTAAAATTTTGTGTTCATGTTATCATACTCATATTCTCTTTGTATGTTTAATAGGTCATTTATATATCCCTTTTTTACACTTACAAAGCATTAGAGATAACCCTTTCTTTAGTTTCATTTCCCCAAGTTATGGAGAAGGGTTTTAATTATGATATTTCCATGAAGGGTTAAAGTTATGGAGAACATAGTGAGATATATTATAGATCTCTTATGAAAATTTTATTTATATATCCATGATTACAAAGGTATTAAACCTATATTATTCTTTCATGGATTGTAATGTTATGTATTTAGTATTCATCAAATAACTTGTAATTTTTTATAAGACATGTCTGATTCATTATAGTTGGTATAAAATCAAGTTTTAGTTAACATATTGTGATTTTGAATAATGATCCTTGGTGAGAAAATTAGGGGTAAACCTATGTATAGGATAGAATCACATATTATGATAAGATAAAGATTGTTTGATTTTCATAGAAATACATCTTTCTCTAGAGACTACAAGTCAGTGTGGTTTTAGAACAGATGAGTTTAGGGGTAATAAAGCCAAAAGGATTTGATTGAGTATGTATTAACCATTATTCAAGTACATTTTGAGTATTACCTTATTATGCTTCGGGTTTGAAACTCATAGAGGATATTCATCAGTTATTCCATATTTTTAGTAATATCAAATGGATGGGGAAGGGAGAGGTGATATAAGACCCTGTGAGTTTATTACCATGCATATTTATCTTTAAAACTCCATATATAAGGCCAAAAAAAATTCAAGCCTTCCCTGCCCCGAATAATCCCACAGATAGCCTATAGGACTTCCCACATTTTAAAAAATAAATTTGTTACTGTTAGTTAAATATTGTATTTTATTCCCATTTTCAATGGTAGTTGTGGAGAGAATTATGTATCAAGAAAATATGGAGTATTAATATATGGGGTAGAGTACTATTCAATGGGTTTATGGTTGAATATATTTAGAAAAATGTGGTGGTTAACTTTTTTGTTGCAGAGCAGGTGAGCAATTAGTGTGTGGATACGGACAGTGATGTTGGTTGTTTGGTAATACGAACAAATGGACCTATGAATGAATGAAGTCTCTTTATGTAGTGGACAATATCATAGGAGGTTATTAGTATTCCCACGAGTTTATTTCCTATATGATAAATAAAAAAATAAAATAAAATAATGACAAAAATAAATTGACCAAAAATATATTACGATTACAATAACTCTTTTAGAATTAAAACCATGTGCAAAAGAGATGGAATCTATTTTTCAAAGGGTGGGAGTACACACCATGTGAATATGGTTAATAAATACTATATAATTTTTATAATATAATATTAACATATGAAATATACAACTGTTGGAAATGTACTTTTTATTGAATGGTGAATTAGTATGAACATTATGTTTAGAAATCACATGTCATAGTTTATTCATGATATTTTATTAAAAAACTAAAATATAAAAGAATAATATATTATATAAATAATTTTTTTAATTAGGTATATAGGAAAGCACAAACCCATGAAGGCTTAACCCACCTTGGCTTGCTCCCACTCAACCTCAACCCGAATTGGGCCGTAGTTTTTACTGTCAATTTTTTTCCTTCCCCACCCTGCATCCTCCCTATATCTGTAAAACCCGTAGTCTATCATCTTTTTTTCCATTACTATAAAATATCCTTAAAATCCATTTTTAATGATTGAAATAGAATCAAATTAATGATGGTCTATGATGAACCTATGTTGTTATATATTGAAAAGAAGGTTCCCAAATTTTGAAATCCTATGAATGATATTTTCTTATTATATGATTCTTCAATATTATAATTGTTTCTCATATTATAATTTTTAATTTTATTCAATTACATGAACCATGAGGATATGTGTCAATGTTGAATGAGATGGACAATAGAATGATTATTCTCATGGGAAAGTGAATGAAATGTGTGTTTGAATGTGATACCATATTAATATACCCCAATCAAGTATCCTATTATATGATTAACTACATCAATATATCAGTGTTTTCTGACACACCTAATAAGAAAAATATGGAGTTTCATGAAGATGGATGTATCTATTTAATTCATATATTCTCAAGTATTTTATTGTATTGATTTTTGTATTTAATCGAATTATCTTTGAAATATTTATAATTTTATCTTGTTTTATGATTTATGGAATGAAACAATGAATATTTGGAAAAGGAATAAAAGTAGATAATTTATGATCTAAAGAATATTTATGCCATGAGAAATGTGAAGTGGAATGATAGCAGATTTTTGAGGATGCAACTGAGTTTAGAAACTAGAGTGTGACATTTACATGTCATGTATTCCATTTACACAGTGTGATTTTTTTCAAGATATGTTTTCAGAATAGTTATGTCAAAATTGATGATGCCTTATCATGGGATTAAAAGTAAAATATTAAAATATATATAAAATTTACAGATCATGATGCCATAAAGAATCAGAATAAATAATGATATGAGGGTGAGGGTTTTGATGTGATATACTATAAAATAACCCCTCACTGACCCATCAATTGGATTTGAGGATTTAGAGGAGCCTCAAAAAATGACTAAAAATATCAGAGTTACACTGTAGAGCACTACTGGTCTGTTGTTATTCAGCACATATCTTCCTCAGGTACCCATGCTGCTCAATTTAACCATGTCTAGAATTAGAGAGTAGTTTTCTTTGTGTCGAGTGATGTTATAACATGGGGAAGTGCTTATGATGGATTATTTATATTCTAAATTATTAGGTTGGATTTCTGTAACTTTTTCTATCAATTCCAAATCATCCTATTTTCATATTTCATGACCATTTCTATATTCTGAATATAATAATTTCATTGAATTAATTAATTGGTCTATTTTTTATCAATATGAAATCTTTGTTAGTAATATTTTGATATTGTTTTTGGTTTCATAGATTTTTGACTGTGTCTAGTTGATGATTATTCCAATTGTGAAATAATAGGATTAGTGCATGGTACCCAAACCATAGATCCCTCCTAGCCCATGTCTACAACAAAACCTGAATAAAAAATTTATACATTGAATCCCTAGCGCACGAACATAAAATCACTTAACCTAGCATACTTATTATCATGAAATCAATCTCAATCTTTGATGAACATTTTATTTTTCTATAATCAAACTGAACAATTGAAATTTAATTTTTTAATTAATTTGTAACATACAGATCATCCCTATGGGTTTGATACATGGTATTTCCAAGTGATTTTTTTAGTAATTCTTATAAGTCTTATAAATTGTTTAATTTTTGTATCCCCATAGGAAATTAACGATGCCCTATGGGTTATCAAAGAAAATAAAGGAAAAAATTTCTAGCTTCTTATATGTAGATAATACGGGAAGATGCACTAAATTTAATGTCTCAAAGTAATGGTAATGTTTTTTAATTTTGGTAATGAAGGGAATATATCATCTAATTATTGAGGAAAAATGAATAGTTTGATATAGAGAATGGAATTTAATCATAATATAACATTTATATTTTAGTGTCTTATGTGTGGAGAATATCACTTGTATAAATAAATAATTTAATAGAACAAATATATTCCTATCTAGCACAAAAAATAACATACAATTGAAGTGAGATTAAAATTTAATGGCTTTAATCAGTTCTAGAAATGCCCTCATAAAGGGAAACTTTATCAATGAAAAAACATCACAAATAAAGGAATATTTTATTTGTTCCTTCTAATGAACTGATAAATGACCCCCTTTATCAAAACAATTACTTATTATTGACAAAGGATCCCTTTTTAATGGATTTTAATATAGATGATAAGTAACCCCTTTAACTACACTTTTTCTAGTGCTAATAGAGGGACATTCTACTGCAATGTGCTGTTAAATTTATAGCCCACTAAAAAAGAAAGAATAGAATCATCAATAGGATGAAAATATATATATTAATTGGAAATAAATTTACAAAAAAATACATGAAGAAAACAATATTATCGACATTTAAAATAAATTTTTTACAATTACATAAGTATGTTCAGATTATCAAAAACATTAAAAAACATCATTGTTACTTGGGCTTTGGCCGTCGACCCTCGATCATTTTACTGCTGAACAAACAACCTCATCTTATGAAAATTAATGCACATGTATAAGGTAAAAATGTGTATTGATAATAAAAAAAATTAACCACAAAGTGTATGTTTTAAACTAAATGCATACACTTTGATTCATAATAGGAACACCGTTTATCAGATTAATTTAAATTTGATTATCAGATTTTCCACCAATTAGTATTGTTCTCAAATATGGGTACTCTTGATTTGGATCTCATTTTTCATGACAAAAAACTCACAATTGATGGGATCCAATTCATAAGGAATTTATTTCGGATAACAAGCATTCAACCATCACACCATTTTTTGTTCATCTTTAAGAACTAACTATATGATAATTAACTAAATAATTATAATATAGAATTTATATGTAAATTAATTAAGTAATAGCTGACATAATGATGATTAAATAATGTGATATTGATAATTAGTTTTAGTGATGTGATGCACGTTTAAAAAATAAAACGACACATATATGTTGAAATCATGAACCTTGAGTTTTACCAACCACGTCATGTGTTGGATTGAAGTGAGGTAAATTTCTATATTTCATAAATAAATTAATGTAATGACCCAAAATTTTGAATAATACTTGTTTCCTAATTTTGTGTGTTATTTTATACTCAACAAAACTATATCTTTTAATTAATGAAGTGAGTATAATTTAAATGATACCATTGGGTTTCTACTCTTACATGATCATTGATCAATATGACCATTGGAAACTATAATATAAATGTTATGATTATTGTTTATAAATACAAGTGATCATGGTTAATACAAAAAGAGGAGTTGATCGCCTCATCTAGTAGACTCAGGATGTATGAATCCCATCTATCAGATCTTGTTAAGGAGGTTGCATCATTAGGATTTTTTCTAGACCAAGACAATGTTGAGCTTCAATGTGTGAAGCTTGAATAGAATCTCCTATGGTATAATTTCAAGTGGATAGAAATTACCACTCGGGAAATGTTGTCCAAGCCGCCCTAAGATTCAATCACCATAGCACATTTTACACTTAGGCCCTATGCAGGTGATATAAGGGGATATGTAACAAGGCCTTAGTTGCTTTGTGTAAACTTTTTGTACAAAAAAAATTGTTATTTCTTATTATGGTAAAGTTTGTGAATTTCAAATGTATGGATAAATATAGGATGAATTTATAGAAGTTCTATATTTTTGATAAATTTTGGAAAAGGGGTATTTTAAAATATTTTCTGTATACATTAAATAATTAATAATGTGAAATGATTTTCAAAAAATGGTCTTCTATATATTTGACCAGTAAGAAATTTAGAGTCTAATAAGATCAACTTAATTTTTAGGGAATAGTAAAGTATGAATAGTAATATTATCCTTATGAATAGAAATGTTACCAATGGAATAGTAAAATCACTTAAGAAAGTATAAATATAATTTAGGCATCTTGAATGGTAATGTTATATAATATCATAAGTAAATAACTATTTCATAACTTCTTAGTTAAGTATTAGTATTTTTTCGGGTAAAAAGTGTTTTTACATAAAAATTAAATATATCATAATTTTAAAAATATTTTCACAAAATGGGGTTCATTTTTTAATTTAGAGAACCGATACTAGGTTAGGGTGAATTTATGAGATTTTAAAAAAATGTTTTGTTTTTTGTTGATTAGTAAAAATATAGTTTTGAGTTTCGAGGTGTTTAATGACATCATTAATGATGTTACCATGATGTAATAATTATGGTCAACTTGTCAATAGTAAGATATTTTATGAGGTTTCCCAAGTGGCCAATACCATGTTCAAGCCCATTTTTTTGAAAATACCACCGATGAGGTGTGCCCTGGAAATTAATAAAATATTCCCTCACTTTTGCTATAAATACCAATCCATTCCCTCATTCCTTTCATTCAAAAATCCTGATCAATGAAGATATGGTCTTTTTACCTCCCAAGGAGTTCTCCCAAGATGCCTTCAATCCCCCCAAGTTCCCGACCTTCGAGCTTTCGAATTTACTCTTCAATGTAAGAAAACCTTTCATCCTCTTCTTTTAAGTCATGACTTCCTTTATGTTATGTCTTCTAGTTTCCATTTTATTATGTGGGGGTATGTTCTTATATATCCTTATTATTTTCCATTCCATGTAAAATTTATTTGAGACCCTTTCCATTCTCATCAACTGACTTTCTGAATTTTTAAGCGACGTCGTTAGGCAGTCAAATTTTTCGTAAAAGAAATCACATCGTCTCTTTTCTTTCAAGTTTCCTTTTCTTGTGGTATGAAACTAAAATATCCATTCCATGATCTTATTTAATTTTTATTCTATTACCATACTTTATTATGAGTTTTTTATGATTTGGTGACCCTTTTACCCTCTATTTTCAATATTTTCTAAAACCATGTTGTATAGCCATTATGCTGCAGAATTTCTGTCTCAAAATATCTCACTCTTTTTCTCAAGAAATTATCTTATTTTATTTATATGAATACCCAAAAATATTTAGTTTCAAGGGGTATTAATAAATAAAAAATGATATATTTTATTCTATAATTGACATACATTAAAATCTCATTACTTTTACATGTGTTATAAATGACATAACGATCAAGCTTTTTTAAACACCTTTAAAATGTCACAATTTTGAAGTGAAAACCATTTATTTTACTCTCTATGGGTTATTTATGAAATGCATTATTATAATATATATGGATCACAAGATAAAAAAATATATTAAGGTTTCACCCTAATATAACTCTAATGCATTGGGTAAATAATTTAATCTCTAGAGATGACAAGTTTCAAGATACATTGGTGAATAACCTTGGTAATTTTTATGACACATTGGGGATGAAACTTGGTGATAAGTTCATGAATTTCTAAATTAAATGATGTATCCACATATTAAAGTTATGATTCATGTTATTTTTATTATGATATTCCTCTTCTTCCATTGCTCATGTCTTTATGTTTGTTTATCAAGTTCTTATTGATATCACAAGTAAACTGATTCCCTTTTTTACCCTTACTGGGCCTTTTGTTCACCATTTCCTATAATGTATGTCCCTAGGTTATGATATGAAGTAATTGTACATAGGATGAAAGTTTCATGAATCTTTTTAAGGGGATTTAAAAGTGTGGTTTATGTTTTCATGTTTTATTATTCTGGATTTCCAAGACACTAGACTTTAAAGATCTTATCTTTGTAAAATGTAATGGAACGTTATGTAATAAAAAATTGGGATGCCACATTTGGTATCAAAGGATAGTTTAGTTATTTATTGAAATTAATCTACGAAAACTTTATGAAGAACCCTATATAATAGTTTGAATATAGGAAAAAATCCTAGTATTTTGGTGAAATATTAAGTAAGTGGTTTTCGAACAAATAAATCCTTATCTAGATACGAACTAGTGGATGTGGCTCTAGCACAGATGTAGCTTGGAGTGAAAACACTTACATGGAGTTTCGGGCTTGACCCAGGGAATCCTAATACATGAAAATGGGCCTTGATGCACTCTTGGTTTGACACTCCCAGGGGATATGTTTGGTTAATCATAAACTTTTTTGAATCATTATGGAGGATTTATAGAGAAATGTAATTGTTTTCGGATGATGTTTTAAGACATAAAATCCTTTATTGGAACAAGATTTGTAAATGAAATAAGTTTCTCATTAAGGTTTTATTCTTTTAAAAAATGGTGGGAAATAGGAGGAACTGTGCAAATGGTGACCATAATGAACCATGCACAGATGACCCTCTGATGGAAGCCAGAATGGAAACTTTCATGAGAATGATGAACCAGCTGACTCAAGTTATGGGAAATAACATGAATCAAGATAAGAGACCAATATCACCGCTAAGGGAACAAAATTCTATTGATTCCTTTATACATAAATTACCACCAACATTTAATGGATATACCGACCCATTGATTGATGAACAGTGTACCAGCTATATCGAGAAGATATTTTCTGTGCTTCGCTGTTCAGAACAAGAGAAGGTCACCCTGGCTATTTATTGGTTAGAAGGAAAAGTGAATAAGTGGTGGGAACAGATTAAAAACACAAGGAAAATAGTAGAGTTTGAAGATATGAAGTGGGAATAGTTAATAGAGATCTACTTCAGTAAGTATTTCCCTAGTTCCATGATAACAAGAATGGAGACGGATTTTCTCGAGTTGAAGCAGAAGGAGAATAAATCTGTGCGAATATACTAGATGAACTTCACAAGGATTTCATGTTACACCTATATCTTTTTCATGGATCCAAATGGGAATTTTGATATATTCTTTGGTGGACTAAGACCTCATCTGCGGAAGAATCTAGCCATCCGAGACTATAACAGTTATGAAGAGATTGTTCGGAGTGAAATGAAAGTAGAACTATAGTTTGCTGAGATATAGTGGCCTCATAAATCCAATGAGAAGAAGAGATCAACAAATACCAACTTAGCTAGGAATTTTTATCATGAAAGAGGAGGTAGTAAAGTGAAACATCCCATGTGTAATAAATGTGGGAAGAAGCATTCGGGGAACTGCCTACTCGGGAGCAGGAAGTGTTACAAGTGTGGAAGAGATGGCTATATCACGTGGAATTGTCATAGTGAGGTGAAGCCACAACTTCTCAACACTAACGAAAAAGGGAAGATGGTTCAGGACCTACATGATATTTAATTCATAAGTTTGGAAAACTTGTTCATTTTTCCAATCATTGTCCAAACCCAAGGGCTGTGGAGGGGAACCACCATCACCCTCAACAAAGGCCAAGGGAGAAAGGGTGTGCTTTTGTTATCACCACGGTTTAAGTTGAAGCACCAAATGATTGGTGGAAAGTACTATTATTTTTCTCTCAAAGCTAGAAAGTACTTTGTTCGATTCTAGTTCTACACATTCCTTTATTTCCTCCATGTTTGAAAAGAATTTAGAATCAGCCCCTGATTTTCTAAAAGTAGAGTTGTCAATCAAGACTCCTGGTGGGATTATCCAAGCATCGTCAGTGTTTATAAACTCTAGTACATACTATAGTGAGCACAATCTTATCGTAAATCTAATAATTATTCCCATTCTGGAATTCAACATTATACTAGGGATGGACTGGCTCTCAAAGTATAATGATAAGATCAAATGTAGAAGAAAGGAAATCACATTAGTCTTGAATGAAAAACCTATAGATATCTTCCAAGGAGAGATATCTCAACCTGATATTTGTCTAGAAGAACATCCTATATCCTTCTTCATGGATTTGATCTATGAAGAAGAAGATGATGATGAGTGTTTAAGGATAGAAAATTTCTCCATCATCTAGGAATACATTGACGTGTTTCTTGAGGAGTTACCCAAACCTCCCCCAGAAAGAGAGGTAGAGGTCTCCATTGAACTCGTACCTGGATCTCATCCTATATCAAATACACCATATAGGATGGAAAATATAGAGCTGGAGGAATTAAAGAAACAACTCCTAGATCTTTTGGATAAGGGGTTTATCTGACCAAGTGTGTCTCCTTGGGGATCACCTGTTCTCTTTGTGAAGAAAATAAAGGGTGAATCAATGCGGATGTGCATTGATTATAGAGAACTAAATTGGATCAAAATGAAGAAAAAATGCCCTCTTCCAAGAAATAATGACTTATTTGACCAACACTGTTGGGCTCAATTATTTCTAATATTGGTGTGCGATTTGTTTATCATCAATTGAGGGGGAAAAAAGAAGATATTCCAAAAATTACCTTCCAATCAAGATATAGGAATAATGGGTTTCTTTCTATGACCATAGGACTAACTAATGCAGCTACTATTTTTATGTATTTAATGAGTAAAGTCTTTAAGAACTACAATGATAACTTTGTGGTAGTTTTTAATGATTATATTCTGATATATTCCAAAAGTAGTGAGGAGCATGAGGATCATCTAAGGGTTATTTTGAAAACTCTATAGAAGGAGAGGCTTTTGGGAAAGTTAAAAAAATTTGAATTATGTTTACAAAAAGTTGCTATAATTTCTCGAAATTTTCCATGTATTATTCTTATATTATATGGGAATTCTTTTGAGACCAGGCTCTAAGACGACGTGCAATTCCGAGGCATGGAGAGCCCGAAACAATGGTATGAATTTAATTTAATAATTAAATTACACGTGTGTTCGGTTTTCCTGAAAAAGTGGAATAACTCCCGAACTAGTGCTCGGATAAGAAATCTAAGGGCATCATTGCATTCAGAACAAATTTTTTTACTTTAGGTGAGGCCTAACATCAGCCGACACAGGTCGGTGGTGAAATCTGGTTTTTGGACGCAACCGTAATAATATATTTAATTAAAATATTTTATTTAAATCCTTGTTATAGTGAAATCTCTTATCTTTTAAATAGAGATTTTGCAGGGGATCAGGGTTACAATTTACATAACCTGAAATTCCCCTAGAGGCTATGGAGGCTCTAGAGAAAACCTACCAATGCGACGGCAATGACGCAGTGACTGGATCATCGCCGACGAACGCTGTGGATCCAAGTAGGATGTTTTTCTTATGATTTTTCTTCCCCGTTTTTGATTTCCATGAAAAACGCGGACTAATCCACAAACAAATTAGCCCGCAGATCGATCATTCCTGCCGGATGGGATTTTACGGGAATTGTGGGGATTTAATTCTTGAAATTGTTTTGGTTCCATTCAACCTCCTAACGGTGACGGACCAAGATCAACACGAACATCGATCGAGGTTCGTCCCTCTCGTTTTGTTGTGTTCTTCTTCCCCAAATTCTCGCGTTCTTCGCTACGTTCTACACGTTCTTCATGGGGATATTAATGAAGGATCTTTGTGCACCCTTTGTGCGATGAAATGGTCCCAAATAGAAGATCTGGCATCGGTACGACCCTACATAAGTGTGGAAGCGGTGGCGACAGATGAATCGAAGCGGATTTGAAGAAATCGTTCTTCGAACAATTCTCGCACGGGTGACCGGAATTGGATTTCAGAGATGATAGAAGGCCCGAAACCCACAGATTTGGAAACAAAATGTTGAGGCGACCCTTCATCTTGAGTTTCGCTGAAAACGGACCAGAGAAACACGATTAAGAAGATCGGCCGAAGCGCGAGGAAGAAGACGGCTTTTCTGGAAATTTCCCAACTACATGCCGTGTAGTATGGGCTACACTGAGTGTGTTCGTCGGTGGACCACCTGGCATGTACTTTGGGAGTACATGGACATGGGCAGGGTACATGGCCAAGGACACGCCGTGTATACCCCTCCCCATCCAGACCCAACTAGATACATGGGATACCCCGTATACTGGTACATGGGCAGGTGACACGGACACTGGCAGAGACCGTGTACGAGCACATGGACAGCGTACACGGAGCGATCCCTAGGTTCTCAGACATGAAATGTGATTCCTCTAAACTATATGTAGTTACTTTCTATCTGACAAGCCAAATGACACGGTTCGTTTACACGGGCAGCACCCGGAGTCATGAACACAGCATGTACTTTTCTACACACTGTGCAATTGTGTTTTACACAACCTGAACGGATGACACGGGCTGTTTACATGGGTATTACCTGGGGTAAAGGAATACGGCATGTAACTATACTACATTTCGTGTAATAAATTCTTCAAGGCTTGAGCCACTTGTCTTCTGTGACTTGTACTAGTTTTCTTAGGGTTCGTACCCATGATCTTTTCCCTGAAGGTTCTGGTATCATTTCCTTTACATAATAGTATGATCCCTTCAGCAGAACTTCCTAAATATAGTTGTTGGAATCCCCTCTGTGAGACTTAGAGCTGGATCCTCTATTCATTTATGGAACCCTAGGTAGTGTTCTTGGTATCGATGTGACCAAGTTTACCCGGGCGCTGATCCTCTGCTTAGCGGATTAGCTCAGACTGAGTTGTCGGAATCACCCCATGACTTGGCTGTGATCCTCATATGAGCATCATGTTCTCAAAGTACTTTTGGATTGTGTTCCCCCTGAACGAGTACTCTGTATCTCTCTCTTCAGACCTAGGAGTGTGTTCTCCTAGAACGAGTACTTCGTATCTATCTCTTCAGACCTAGGAGTGTGTTCTCCCGGTTGCATGCTTAGTGGAAATATTCAAGCTTGATCCTAGTGGCGGTATCACGATGGTCATTTGTGTATGAGTATATCTGGATATTCTTGTGATATGTTCTTGTAGACATATACTCTGTGGCGCTGACTGTATCTTTCCTTTGTGGTATTTTCCCTTGTTGTATTTCCTTTGTTGTTTCGGAGTGTCCTACTAGGTATTGTTATACTCACTCATGCATGGGATTTGCCCGTACATGTCATGTATTGTGCAGATGAGCGAGCCTTTTACAGGATTCTAGGCGGACTAGGACCAGATGGTACTCAGTGAGATCAGACAGGCCGAGGTGCGTCCATACATCTATAGACTATAGTCCAATCACCTTTCATTATAGGTTGGACTTTGTTACGGACTCTATTTTGGTGGGCTTGTACTTTTGGCCCAGGGTTTTACACCTTTTGTACTTTACTTTCCTATCGCACTCTATTGGTTGGGTTTTAGTGTATGCATGCATCTTTTCCATTTTTAGTAGTTTTTTATTACTTTTCAGCTTTTTGGGCTGGGAGATGTGTGTGCGTGTGTACAGGTTTATAGGCAATGCCTCCCATGTCAGTAGCATGCATACTCGGTGCTAGTCACCAACCCCTCACCTATTGGAGGCTGGCTTGGGGAGTTGCGGCTCGGGCCCCACTGGGACGAGTCGTGACAGAGTGGTATCAGAGGTGGTCGGTTCTACCTTAGGACCGAGAGTCTGTGAGTTGGTTTGGAGCAATAATGTTAAGTGTATTGAGTTCGGCTTTCAGGCCAACGACCCCAGTGTTGGTGCAGGCGGCCGACGTATCCATACACTGGGGCTCTGATAACTTTCTTTTTGACTCGGAACATAAGAACACTATTTTCACGGGAAAATAATGGTATATGCATCATATAGGAATGGGTTGTGGTTTCTATGTCCTTCATGAGTTAGCTCTCCAGATATACTCACTAACTGAGATACATCTTGTTTATTTACAGGATGCCTCCATGACACGCACCCACTGGGATCTAGAAGCTCGATCATGAGGATGACCCCCTCAGTGATGAAGCTTTGATACAGGGACGGGATCCCCCAGTTTTACCATCGGGTGGTGTGCCAGTTATCCCGCCACCTGTGGAGCAGTGTTTAGTGCCTGCTATACCAGTGGAGGAGGAGCACATACTCAGCGCACTCCATGAGTTTTAGAGACAAAGACCCCTCTAGTTTCGAAGTGATCCTGACCCTCAGGTAGCAGAGGATTGGTTTGAGGCAGTGACCAGAGTCTTTCGTTTAGTCAGGACACTAGCAGACCAGATGGTGATCCTGGCAGCTAGCCTTCTGCAGGGCTCGGCAGAGCGATGGTGGAGTTTGGTTATCTAGACTCACAATGAGGCAACTCTTGCATGGTCGGAGTTTGAGTGTCTCTTTAGAGAGGAGTTTTCACCAGTTACCCTGAGAGCAGTACGCACACAGGATCTTCTTCAGCTCCAGCAGGGAACCATGATGGTGGCCGACTATCCATCGAGGTTAACCGACCTCTCGCGGTACTCGATGGATATGGTCAGAGATCAGTACTTCAGAGCTCGGATTTTCGAGCGGGGCTTGCGCAGAGATATTTGAGCTAGCATCATCCCTATGAGCATTCCCACTTACGATGGGGTGCTCGAGCGGACTTTGGTGGTCGAGAGCTTCTTGGTAGAGCAGAGACAACCGATAGTTGTCAGTAGCGAGCGAGATGGAGCAGAGACCTCGGCAGCAGGGAGCTGACGTCTAGGACCCATGCATGGGAGACATTTTTAGAGGAGATCCCAGGATGTGGGATATGCCATACAGGGTTTGCAGGGTGCATCCAGCCAGCCTTGAGAGAGGCGATGCAACTCATGTGATGGCAGGGGACATCTCGCTTGAGATTGTCAGACCTGCCGTACTACTGACCCGGGAGCAGTGTATGGACCATCGAGGTAGAGGTAACGTGTGGAAAAGATAGATCTACAGGGCGGCGGGCATGGTAGAGGAGATGGGAGAGCATTTGGTGGTGGTCGGAGTTTCGACCTTTTACCACCACCACCCCCAAGAGGACAACCCCAGGCTCAGGGAGCTGGTGGACAGAGGCAAGGACAGCTGCAGGCGGCAGAGGCTTATGACCCAGGTACTCCTGGAATTATTAGGGGTATTATCTGTGTATTTTATACTTTGGTTGTCGTACTGATAGACACAGGTGCTAGTCATTCATTTCTGGCTACTTATTTTTTTTCGAGACCTTGAGATTCCTGTTGAGCCGTTGACTCGACCCTTATGCTTAGAAACACCGACTGGGAAAGATTCAGAGATCACATGCCTCTGTAGATAGTGTGCCCTGACCCTTGGAGGCGAGAGTTTCGGTTGGAACCTCTTGGTGTTAGCGTCGAGGCCTTACGATGTCATTCTTGGTATGGATTGGCTATCCACAGTTCATGCCCAGATCGACTGTTTTAGGCGAAGGGTGTGGTGTGTCCACAGTGATGGAACGGGGTTCTCTTTTGTCGGTTTAAGAGAGACCCAGGTAGTGCATGATGGACTCGTGCATAGGAGGGCACAAATATTTCACATCAGTTGGCTAGACTAGCCCTTGGCGCAACAGATGTTATGAGTTTCTAGTTTCCAGCAGTAGTGGATGAGTACGAAGATGTCTTTCCAGAGGATGTCCCTAGGCTACCTCTCCATCGGGAGATAGATTTCTGCATTGAGTTGCAACCAGGGATGACACCGATGTCAGCATCAGCATATCGGATGGCTCCTACAGAGCTTCTTGAGCTGAGAGTGTAGTTTCATGACTTGCAGAAGAAGGGCTTTGTGAGACCCAGCATTTCACCCTGGGCAGCCCCAGTGCTGTTTTCCAAAATGGCAGACGAGAGCTTGAGGCTATGTGCGGATTACCGGCACTTGAATCAGGTGACCATGAAGAACCAGTATCCACTACCGAGGATCAATGACCTCATCGACTAGTTGAGAGGGGAACGATGGTTCTCAACAGTTGCTCTATGATTAGGCTCTCACCAATTACGAGTACGGGATGAGGATATACCGAAGACGGCTTTTAGATGCCGCTACGGTCAGTATGAGTACTTGGTGATGCCCTTCGGCGTGACAAACGCCCCCGCAGTGTTCATGGGACTCATGAACCGGATTTTTCAGCCCTATCTAGACCGGTTTGTATTGGTCTTCATCGATGATATCCTTGGGTACTCAGCGTCTGAGGAGGATCACGCGAGACACTTAAGGATGGTTCTGAACACACTCTGAGAGCACCAGTTGTATGAGAAACTCTCAAAGTGTCAGTTCCAGTTATAGGAGGTCCACTTTCTGGGACACGTTATCTCGGAATATGGTGTAGCAGTGGACCCAGCCAAGGTGGAGGTGGTGCTAGCATGGGAGCTGCCCTAGAGCGTGATGGAGGTGCGGAGTTTCCTTGGGTTAGCAGGCTACTATCGGAGATCCATCCTTGATTTCTCCAGGATTGCAACACCCATGACATCTTTGACCCAAAAAGGGCAGCCTTTTGTGTGGACTGAGAGATTCCAGTAGGCTTTCCATCAGTTGAGACAGAGTTTGACGAGCGCCCCGATCTTGAGATTATCGGAGGAGGGTGTCAAGTACGTAGTGTTCTGCAACGCATCAGGAACCAGGCTTGGTTGTGTCCTGATGTAGAGGCAAGTGGTGATTGCCTATAGATCACGTCAGTTGAGGCCACACGAGCAGAACTACATGACCCAAGATCTTGAGTTGGCAGCGGTAGTCTTCGCATTGAAGATGTGGTGGCACTAACTGATGGGCGTGTGGTTTACCGTCTACTCCGATCACAAGAGTATCAGATATATCATTTCTCAGAAGGATCTAAATTTGAGATAGAGGCGATTGCTTGAGTTCTTCCAGGATTACGACATTGAGATCATTTATACACCTGGGAAGGGGAACGTAGTGGCAGATGCTCTTAGCAGGAAATCCAGTTCACAGTTGCTGGATGATGCGACGAGGAAATTTTCCTCCTTATAGTTATCCTTCATGGATGGAGATGAGGGAGCCTACCTTCAATCGATGGTTGTTACCCCTCCACTCTTACAGTGAGTCAGGGAATCACAACGTGGGGTTTCTAGCTGTGAGACTCTATGTGCTCAGATATCCACAGGTGTTACGGCTGATGGATATTCAGAAGGTGGGGAGCACATTGTTTTTTTCAGAGGGCGTATAGTAGTACCAGTGACGTTGCGGGAGGAGGTTCTAAGGGATTTCCATACACCCCCTTTGGTGGTGCATCCAAGCATGGAAAAGATGTATTAGGACCTCAGACGTCAGTTCTGGTGGCCAGGAATGAAGAAGTGTGTGGGAGAGTTTGTTTCTCGGTTCCTTACTTGTCAACAAATAAAGGCTGAGCACCAGGTGCCAGCAGGCTTGACCCAACCCCTTGATGTGCCAGAGTGAAAGTGGGACGGGATATCCATGGACTTCATGACGGGTTTACCACATACATCCAGGGGACACGATGCCATCTAGGTGATCATTGATTGGCTCACCATGTCGGCCCACTTCCTAGCCATACGGGAGCATAGTTCAGTAGAGACCCTGGGACGCCTCTATGTGCAGGAGATAGTTCGACTTCATGGAGTGCCATCCACGATCTTCTTAGATCATAATGCTTGTTTCACATCCCGGTTGTGGAGGATATTGTAGGAAACTTTTGGTACTCAGTTATGCTTGAGCACACCGTTCCATCCTCAGACTGATGGTCAGACAGAGCGGACCATCCAGATTCTGGAAGATATGCTTCATGCTTGCATACTTGACTTCGGTCATAACTGGGAGGATCACCTACCACTGGTGTAATTTTCTTATAACAATAGTTATCATTCCACTATTGGTATGACACCATTCGATGCTCTGTACGGGTGTCCTTGTAGGTCACCACTTTGCAGGACTGACCTAGGAGAGTCAGCACTCATGGGCCCAGAGATGGTGAGAGATACTATAGAGAAGGTGCAGGTCCTCCAGTAGCAGATGAAGACTGCATAGAGTCGGCAAAAGTCTTATGTCGACAGGAGGCGGAGGCCCTTGGAGTTCGAGGAGGGAGACCATGTGTTCCTTCAGGTCTCACCTCGACGGGTATTGTAGAGATTTGGCCAAGGCGGCAAGTTATCTCCAAGGCTCGTTGGCCCTTTTCATATTCTGAGTAGAGTTGGAGAGGTGGCGTATCGCTTGGATCTACCTCCTCAGATGGACCGGGTACACAACGTATTCCATGTTTCGTAGCTACGGAGGTACGTTCATGATCCATCGCATGTCATCGACTGGGGCAAGATGGACATCGATGATGGAGAGACCTTTGCTGAGTACCCAGTGGAGATTTAGAATCGGTAGGAGAAGATCCTTTGTTGACAAGCTATTCCCTTGTTGCATGTCTGGTGGCAGCATTGGAATATCCAAGAGAGCACATGGGAGTGGGAGGCTCAGATTTGCATGCAGTACCCACATCTTTTTGAGTATCCCTTGTTTTGGCTTTTCGAGGACGTAGAAGCCCTAAGGTGGGTGTGATGTAATGTCTTGGATTTTTCCATGTATTATTCTGATATTATATAGGAATTATTTCAAGACTAGGCTCTGAGACAACATGCATTTCTGAGGCCTGGTGAGCCCGGAACAGGTATATGAATTTAATTTAATAATTAAATTACGTGTGTGTGTGGTTTTCCGGAAAAAGTGGAATAAATCCCAAATGGGTGCTCGGATCAGATATCCGAGGGCAGCATTGCGTTCGGAATAGCATTTTTACGTTAGGTGAGGCCTAACATCGGTATTGTTATACTCACCCCTGCACGGTCTTTGCCCGCACGTTTTGTGTCTTGTGCAGATGAGAAAGCATTTGACAGGATTCTAGGCGGACTAGGACCAGATGGTACTCAGTGAGATCAGACAGGCCGAGGTGTGTCCCTACGGCTACAGACTGCAGTCCCGGCACCTTTCTTTATAGGTTGGAATTTGTTACAGACTCTCTTTTGGTGGGATTTTACTTTTGGCCTAGGGTTTTACACTTGTTTTACTTTACTTTCCTATCACACTCTATTGGTTGGGTTTTAGTGTATGTATGCATCTTTTCAATTTTTAGTAGTTTTTTATACATTTCAGCTTTGTGGGCTTGGAGATATGTGTGCGTGTGTACAGGTTTATAGGCAATGCCTCCCTTGTCAGTAGCATGCCTACTCAGTGCTAGTCACCAGCCCCTGGCATACTAGAGGCGGGCTTGGGGAGTTGCGCCTCAGGCCCCACTGGGATGGGTCGTGACATTTCTTTGTTAGGTCACATTATTACCAATGAAGGAATCACAGTTGACCCTACAAATACAAAAGTTGTAGAGGCGTGGCCTCAGCCAATAACAATAACTGAGATTCGTAGTTTCCTTGGATTAGTGGGATATTATAGGAGGTTTGTGAAAAACTTTTCCCGACTTTCTAATCCATTAACCAATTTAACTCGAAAAGGGTTCAAGTTAATCTGGAAAAAGGAGTGTGAGGAAAGTTTCCAAGAGCTGAAGAAGAGATTGTTTACTACACCCATGTTAAATATGCTCTCAAGTGGGTAAGGATTCATTATTTTTTAGTGATGCATCTTTGCAAGGGCTTGGGTGCGTCCTCATGAAAAATAGAAAAATCATTGCTTATGCATCTCAATAGTTGAAGACTCATGAGCAGAACTTTCCTACGCATGATATGGAGATTGATGCAGTATTTTTTTCTATAAAGATATAGAGGCACTATCTTTAAGGGGAGAAATGTGATATATACACATACCATAAAAGTTTGAAGTATATTTTCACATAAAATTAATTGAACATGAGAAAAAGGAGATGGTTGAAACTTCTTAAATACTATTATTGTTCAATTCATTATAATCCTGGAAGAGTATACAAATTCACTAATGCATTAAGCAGGAAATACCCAACTGTTCTTCCCATGATGAGGATTCAAAGAGATCCTATGATCAATAATCTATTAAAGTTGGAAGTGAGAATTATAAAGGGTGGGACATCATTGAACCTAACCCAAATTATTTCTCAATTTTCATTACTAGAGAAGATCAAGAAGGATCAGAAAGAATATCTTTGTTGCAGAAGAAGTTTGTGGCAGTGAAGGATGGAAAGTTTCCTAAGTTCAATATTGATCCAAAAGGTGTACTGAAATTTCATACAAGACTATGTGTTCCATATATTCCAGAAATAAAGAAGGAGTTGATGGATGAAGCTCATATATATACTTTCTCTATACATCCTAGAAGCACGAAAATTTATAGAGACCTACATGATCATTATTGGGTGGATAATATGAAATGGGAGATTGTTGACTACACTTTAAAGTGCCTTGTATGTTAGAAAGTGTGGGCAGAATGACAACTTCTTAAAGGGGTATTGCAACCACTACTCATACAAGAATGGAAGTGGGACAATATCAGTCTGGACTTTGTCACTGGTCTCCCAAAAACATCCAAAGGAAAAAAATGTGATATGGGTTATTGTGGACTGTCTCACCAAGATTTCCCATTTTATCTCCATTTTGGAATATTTCTCTCTTGATCAACTTGACAGGATTTACATGAAGGAAGTGGTAAGGCTGCATAGAGTTCCACTTTCTATCGTATCTGATTGTGATGCAAGGTTCACATCAAAATTCTGGATAAGTTTTCAACATGATCTAAGAACTGAATTGAATTTCATTATGACCTATCACACCCAAACTGATGGCCAATCTTAAATGACTATTCAAACACTTGAGGTCATACTAAGATAATGATCAATGTAATTTAAAGGTGGATGAGATCAACATATCCCTTTAGTTGAGTTCTCTTACAATATAGCTTCCACTAGAGCATTGAAATGGCACCCTATGAAACACTATATGGGAAGTGACGTAGAACTCTTACTTTTTGGGATGAAGCTGGTGAGAGAAAGCTTCTTGGTCCTGATCTTGTGCAGATGATGACAAAAAAATCCACAACATCCATCAATACATTAAGGCTACTCCGAGTCGGAAAAAGAGCTATGTCAACAACCGTCAAAGGGACTTTGAGTTTGATGTTGGTGAAAAGTTCATTCTTAAAATTTCACCTTGGAATAGAGTCATGATGTTTGGTAAGAAAGGTAAACTCATCCCTAGGTTCATTAGCCCCTATTAAATCCTTGATCATGTAGGAGCATTGTCCTATCAGCTTTCACTCTCTCTAAATGTAGCACAAGTTCATGATGTCTTCCACGTACCCCTCTTGAGGAATTACATACCTGACCTTTCACATGTACTAAATCCATATGTGGTACAACTGAGACATGACCTCTCTTATGAGCAGCAGCCTGTGGAGATATTGGATCATAGAGACAAGGTTCTACACAACAAGACTACCCGCCTTGTTAAGGTGTTATGGAGGAGCCAAAAATGTGAAGAATCTACATGGGAAACCGAGGAGTCTTTGAGGTAGAAGTACCCACACATTTTCTCTTGTGACGGTATGAATTAAAATTTCTGGGACAAAATATCATAAGGGGGAAGAATATGACGACTTAAAATTTTGAATAATATTTGTTTCCTAATTCTGTGTTTTATTTTTTACTCAACAAAACCACATCCATTAATTAATGAAGTGAGTATAATTTAAATGAGACCCTTGGGTTTTGACTATTATATGACAGTTGTAACCTATACTCTTTAAATTATGATTATTGTTTATAAATACATGTGTTCATGGTTAATATATAAAGAGGAGTTGATGGACTCATCCAGTAGACTCGGGTCGTACAAAGCCCATCTATTGGAGCTTGGTAAGGAGGTTGTGTCACTAGGATTTTATCTCGACCAATCCCAAGATTAGATTCAACATTTTGAAACTTGAACAGAATCGCCTGTGGGAGAAGTTCAAGATGATAGAAATTACCACTTAGGAAATGTTGTCCGAACCACCCAAAGATTCTATCAGCATAGCACATATTACACTTAGGTCATATGCAAGTGTTATAAGGGGATATGTAACAAGGCCTTACTTACTTTGTGTAATCTTTTTGTATAAATAAAATTGTTATGAATTATTATGGTAAAGTTTTGAATTTCAAATGTCCGAATAAATATAGGATGAATTTATGGAAGTTCCATATTATTGATGAATTTTTGAAAAATGGTATTTTAAAATATTTTTTGTATACATTAAATAATTAATAATGTGAAATAATTTTCAAAAAATATTCTTCTACAGTTGTGACTAGTAATAAATTGAGAGTCTAATAAGATCAACATAATTTTTAGTGAACAGTAAAGTATGAATAGTAATATTACCATTATGAATAGTAATGTGACCAATTAAATACTAAAATAACTTAAGAAAGTATAAATATAATTTAGGAATATTGAATGGTAATGTGATATAATAGCCTGAGTAAAGAACTGTTTCAGAACTTCTTAGTTGTGTATTAGTATTTATTCGGGTAAAAGGTTTTTTTACTTAAAAAATAAAAATATCATATTTAAAAAATTAATTTCATAAAATAGAGTTCATTTTTGACTTCATAGCATCGATATTAGGTTAGGGTGAATTTTGGAGATTTAAAAAAAATGTTTTGTTTTTTGGTGAATAGTAACAATACAGTTTTGATTTTTGGGGTGTTTAATGACATAATTAATGATGTAACCATGATTTAATAATTCTTTTATACTTTTGAATAGTAATATATGTTATGAGGTGTCCCAAGTGGCCAATAACATGGGAAAATACCATGGTCAATCCCATGGTTTTTTAAATACCATCGATGAGGTGTCCCTTGGAGATTAATAAAATATTCCCTCACTTTTGCTATAAATATCAAGCCATTCCCCCATTCCATTCATTCCAAATCTGCCTCAACAAATATATGATCTTTTTATCGCCCAAAGAGTACTCCGAAGGTTCCCTCATCCACACAAGGTCCCAACATTCGAGATTTCAAAGTTACTCTTCAAGGTAAGGGAAACTTTCACCCTCCTCTTTAAAGTCATGACTTCCTTTATGTTATGACTTCTAGTTTATATTTTATTATGTTGGGGTGTTTTATAATATATCCTTATTATAGTCCATTTCATTTCCAATTGATGAGAGACCCTTTCTGCTCTCATAAACTGATTAACTTAATTTTTAAGCAATGTCGTTAGGCTGCTGAATTTTTTGTAAAATAAAACGCATCACCTCTTTTCTTTCAAGTTTCCTTTTCATGTGGTATATCACTCAAATATACTTACCATGATATTATTTAATTTTTATTGTATAAACATAATATATTATGAGTTTTTTATAAGTTGGTTTCCCTTTTCCCCTCTATTTTCAATATTTTCTAAAACCATGTTGTGTAGCCATTATGCGGCAGAATTTCTACCTCAAAATATCTCTCTATTTTCCCAAGAAATTCTCTTATTTTATTTATATGAATAACCAAACCTATTTATTTTAAATATTTATTCATAAAGACAAAAAAATGATATATTTGAATCTATAATTGACATATATTAAATCCTCATTCATTTTCCATGGGTTATAAATGACATAACAATCATTTTTTTAAGCACCTTTAAAATGTTACGATTTTGAAGTGAAACCCATTTATTTTACTCTGTTGGTTATTTATGAAATGTATGATTATTATATATGTGGCTCACATGAAAATAAAAACATATTAAGGTTGTTCCCTGGTATCTCTCCAATTCATTGGGAAAAGAATTTAATCTCTAGAGATGACAAGTTTCGCGATACCTTGGTGAATAACCTTGGTAATTTTTATGACACCTTGGGGGTGAAACTTGGTGATATGTTCATGAATTTCTAAATTAAATTTTGTATCCACATATTCAAGTTATGATTCATGTTATTTTTATTTTTATATTCCTCTTATTCCATTTCTCATATCTTTATGATTTTTATCAAGTTCTTATTGATATCACAAGTAAACTGATTCCCTTGATTACCCTTACTGGGCCTTATGCTCACCCTTTCCTTTAATGTATGTCTCTAGGTTATGAGATGCAGTAATTGTACATAGGATGAAATTTTCAAGAAGATTTTCAAAGGGATTTAAAATATTTTTTTTATGTTTTCATGTTTTATTATTCCCAATTTCCAAGATACTAGACTTTAAAGACCCTATGTTTGTAAAATGTAATGAAAAGCTATGTAATTAAAAGGCAGGATGTAGTAATTAAGGAATTTTTCCTAAGTATTTAAAGTAATATTATTTCATTTTCTTGGTTTTGGCTAGAAATATTAACTAAAAGGACACCTTTATGTTGAGAAAACACACTTTGAGACATATGAGTCACATCATGTGTCAGGTTGATGTCTTGTAAGTTCTCACACATCACAATTGAGTTATGGACCATTATATTAAGGTTTGAAAAAAATTAGAGTTTATTTTCTCTGTTTCATATTGTTTATGTGTTTTTTAATTTAAAATATAACTTTTGTATCTAAAACAAAAAAATTGAGTAATATCGAAAACATTGTGTGTTAGATTGATTTGAGTTCAATTTTAACACATGAAAAATTAATTATAGATCATTTTCCATATGTTTTAAAATAATAAGAGTTTTTTTTATCCTATTTTTCTATATGACATGTTTTTTAAACTAAAATGGAAATTTTGTATTTAAAAAATAACTTCTAGTCATATCAACTACATCGTGTGTTAGATTAATGTTTTATAAATTCATACATTATAGAAATGAGTTATAGATCATTTTCTTAAATATTGAAAACAATTTGAGATTATTTTCTTTACTTTTTCTATTTGATGTGTGTTTGAAACTAAAATGGAAATTTTGTATTGTAAACACACACATAGAGTCATATCAAACACATCATGTGTTAGATTGATGTGAGGTAAATTACTATACAAGAAAAATGAACTATAGACCATTTTCTTAATGCATAAAAAAAATCTGATCATGTTTCCTCTATTTTTCCTATTTGATGTGTGTTGTAACTTGAACGACATTTTTTTATTGAAAAAAACATTTTGATTTATACCAACCACATCGAGTTTTGGATTAATTTTGGTTGATTCCTACAGGTAAAAAATGAATTATAGATCACTTTTCTAATATTTTAAAACAATCTATACAGATTTTCTCAGTTTTGGAAATGTGATGTGTTTTAAACTAAAAAACTGTTTTAGATTAAAGACATGCACATTAAGTCAAATCGAACAATTAGTGTGTTTTATTGGAATATGGTCAATTCTTACATATCAAAAATGAATTACAAATTATTTTCCAAATGTTTTAAAACAATTCAGGATTGTTTTATTTATTTTTAGTAGGTGATACGTGTTTTACACTAAAATGAAAATTTTATATTTAAAACATATACTTAGAGCCATACCAACCACATCAGGTGTCATATTGACATGTAGTCGATTAACACACATCAAAATTATATTATTGATATTTTTCTATAGTTTGAAAACAATTGGAACTCATTTCATTTTTTCCCTATTTTATGTGTGTTTTAAAATAAAATGGAACTTTTATATTGAAAACAAGAACATCGAGTCATAATGACCACATCTTGTGTCAGATTAATAATTAATCAATTCCTACACATCAAAAATGAATTTTGGATCATTTTTACAAATTTTTAAAAATAATATGAGTTTATTTTCTTGTGTTCGAATATATGAGGCATTTTTTAATCTAATATAAAACTAATATTGAAGACACACACATTTAGTCATACCGAACACATAGTATTTTATATTTATATGAAGTCAATTTATATAC
This sequence comes from Viscum album, assembly GCA_963277665.1. Classification (NCBI taxonomy): domain Eukaryota; kingdom Viridiplantae; phylum Streptophyta; class Magnoliopsida; order Santalales; family Viscaceae; genus Viscum; species Viscum album. The sequence goes on along the minus strand of OY728167.1, from coordinate 395,963,501 downwards.
ATCTTAAATATATTACAGGTCATTTTAGTATAATTTGAAAATAATATGAACTCATTTGATCAGTTTTGGATATGTGATACACACTTTAAATAAAAATTACACTTCTATATTGATAAATATTCACTTCGAGTCATACTGACCACATCATCTATCGAAATGATATACTGTTGAGTACTACACATCATAAATGAATTTTATATTTCTATCCTAATGTAAAAAAACCCATGTTTTTTGCTCAATTTTGGTTATGTGATGCACATTTCAAACTAAAATGACTCTTTTAAATTGTAAACATGATCATCAAGTCATACCGACCACATCATGTTTCAGATTAACATGTGATCAATTCCTATAGAACATAAAATAATTATGGATCATTTTCATATTTTTTTGAAAATATCCTAAAGTCTTTTTATCAATTTTTTTTGATGTGATACCAGTTATAAAATAAAATGACATATATATTAAATACAAACACTTTGATTCTTACTGGACATTTAATCTGTTTGATTTATGTGTGGTCAATTTTTACCAGTCACAAATGGATTTTGGTCTATTTTCATAAATTTTTAAAGTAGCCTGAACATTTTTTCTTGGTGTTTTCTATGGGATTATTTTTAAACTAAAATGACAATTTTATATTATTAATATGAAATTTTGAGACATATCGACAAAATCGCGAGTATGATGTGTGTGTGGTCAATCCCAACACATAACAAATAAATTATCAGTCATTTTCATAAATTTTTAATATAATACAAGTTGGTTTTCTTGTTTTTGATAAATTATCATGAATTTTAAACTGAAATAGAACTTTTATATTAAAAACATACACATAGATTCATTAAAACCACATTGGGTGTTAGATTATTGTCCAGTCTATTCTTACAAATCATGAATATATTATAGATCATTTTACTAATGTTTGAAAATATTCTACTCTCATTTATACGGTTTAGGATATGCGGTGTAAGTTTTAATCAAAAATGAGACTTTTCTATTGAAAACACACACTTAGAATCACATTGACTACATTGGGTGTCATATTTTCATGCGGTAAAGTCCTAAAGTTCCAAAAGTAATTATAGATCATTTTTACAGAGTTTAATAAAATATGACATATTTTGATGGGTTTGTATATGTGAAGAACATTTTAATCTAAGATTACACTTATATTGAAAACACACACAATGATTCATACTAACCACATCACATTTTAGATTGAAGTGAGATCGATTATTAGACATTATAATTATATCATGGTTTAATTTCCAAATTATCAAATACAATCTTAACTTTTTAAAACATTTTTGGATATGTGATACATGTTTTATACTAAAATGACAGTTCTATATTGAAATTTGGAATTTTGATTCATACTAATCACTTCATATTATGAAATAATGTTTGTTCAATTTTAACATTTCAAAAATGTATTATTGATAGATATACTAATCATTGAAAACAATTCAATATTATTATAATTTTTTTTGGTATTGTAATGTTTGTTCTAATTTTAAATGACACTTTTATATTCTAGACACGCACATCAAGTAATACCAACCACAAAATATGTCAGATTGATATACAGATGATTCCTACATGTCAAGAATGTATTATATATAATTTTAATAATGTTTTAAATCAATAAAAACTTGTTTTCTTAGTTTGTTATATGTGATATGTGTTTTAAACTAAAATGACACTAATATTAAAAAAATGAACATCGAGTTATACCATCTATATCATATATCAAATTGATGTGCGGTGAATTCCAACAGATCACAAATTAATTACGGAATGTTTTACTAATTTTTGAATACAATACAATATGATTTTCTCATTTCAGATCACATGCGATATGTTTTAAATTAAAATGGAAATTTTATATGGAAAAGATGTACTTAAAATCATAGAAACCACTTCAGGAGTCAGATTGATCTGTGGTAAAATCATACATGTAACAAATCTATTATGGATTGTTTTAGAAAATTCAGAAATCGATCTGATCTTCTTTTCTTGGTTGTGCCTTTGTGATGTGTGTTTTAAGCTAAAAGTACATGCTTATACTAAAAACATGATTTTTCGAGGCATACTAACCACATCAGGTGAAAAACTTACATTTGGTTATTTCCTCACATCAAAAATGAATTATAGATGGATTTTTGAATGTTTTAAAACAATATGAGCCTATTTTATTTGTTTTGGCTATGTGACCGATTGACATGTGGCCGATTACTACACATTATAAATATATTATGGATTTTTTTCCTAAATATTGAAAATAAAAAATACTAATTTCATTGGTTTTTTTCTATTTTATATGTGTTTTAAATTAAAATGATACTTCTATATTGAAAACATGCACTTCGAGTTAAACTGACAACATCAGCTGTTAAAATGACAAGTGGTTGATTGTTATACATAACAAATGTATCATGGATCACTACTATAATTTTTGAAAACAATATAAGGTAGTTTTCTTAGTTTTGGTTATGTGAGGCATGTTTTAAACTGAAATTACACACTTATATAGTTAACATACATTTCGAGTCATACTGACAACATCATATATCAGATTAAATACTATTGATTCCTAAGTTTCAGAAGTGAATTATATATCATATTTCTGATAATTGAAAACAATATAATCTTTTTTGATCCATTTCAGATATGTGATACTAGTTTTAAACTAAAATTACACTTTATTGAAAACATGAACTTTGATTCATACTGACAACATCATCTGTCGAATTGACGTGCAGTCAATTCCTACACATGAAAAATGATTTATAGATTTTTTTCCAAAATCATGAAAACAATGCAACTTTATTTTCTCAGTTTTGGAGATGGAACATGTGTTTCAATTTAATTTTATAGTTTTATATTAATAACATGAAGTTCATTTCATATATACTACATCATGTGAAATATTGGAGTGCGATTAGTTTATACATGTCACAAATGAAATATGGATATTTTTTTCTAATTTTTGAAAATAATATATTATTTTTATGTCAATTTTGAGAAGGTGTCATGTGTTTTAAAAAAATGGAACATTTATATTGAAAACACTTACTTAGAGTCATACTGACCACATCAGGTGTCATATTGACATGAGATTGATTCATATACATCACAATTTAATTATGGATTATTTTTCTAAGTTAATAAAACAATATGAGAAATTATTCATGGTTTTTCTATGTGAAATTTGTTCTAACCTTAAACGATACATTTTTATTGAAAACACACACATTGAGTCATATTGAAAAATTCATGTGTTAAATTGAAGTGAAATCTATTCCCGTACATAAAAATTTATTTATGGATCACTGTCCTAAAGTAGATTTTTTTTAATTAGTTGGATTTATTTTGAACATGTGATGTGTATTTTTAACTAGTATAAATTTTAAAAAACAAGTATCAGATAAAAAATATAATATAATTTACAAAGAAAAGTAGGTAAAATGGTGAGAAAAGTAAATATATAAGTAATAAGAATTCACATGTTCATAATTACTTTATAAATTCTGATACCATGTATTATACCCATTCATTTATAAACAAATCGACTTCTGCCATTAAAATTATCCTTGAGAAACATATTAAAAATAATATATCAGCATTCTAATAATAATGTTTCACACCCAAAAAATTAATTTATGGTCATATCTCATACTAAATCTAAAATATATTAGGTAATCACCTAAATTTGATGTTAGAAAACATCCTGAAACCATTCAAAGTACCCAATATTCTCTAAAAAAATTTACTTATTAATTTTAGTATGAATATTTTTAGTATTAGGATAGTACTAAGAAAATATAGATAAACAAATGATTAATAAATATTTTTAATGAAATTGTATTTACCTTCAGAAATTAACTATTCAGATATGGTATTCTTTCGATGGTATATGATATCTTTCAAAATAATTCAAACATAATATATTATGTTATTGTTGTTATCATTATTTGGACAATGATGAACCATTAACCAAAATAATTAAATTGTTTTGAAATACATTTTTATGTAAAATATTTCTATATATACTTTAATGTGTTTCCATTTGATGTAATATGGAGGCTTCTTATTTTTATTCACCGACCTCATAACATGATTTTTCATATATTTAGAAATCCCTATATAATAAAAAATTTATTTTCTAAACACAAAATTAATCATATAAGAGGCATATTATTTATAATTTTTTTTATTATAGTGGATTAAAAATACAATTCCCCAAAACGAACCTTCCAGATTCATCACATAAAAATTCAATGTTTTTTTAAAAGACAAATGAAAAATACATCGAACAATTTACATAATAGGAAATTTTTTGGAAAAAGTTTTAGAGAATTATAAACATATATTACAAATTAAAAAACATGAATATAAATAAAATTAAATAACTAAAACCCTTCACATGAGCTAACTCCTTATGTGAGGTATTCCATCTTAGAAACATTTAATTAACATGTGATAAAAAAATTTAAAACATGTGATGAGTGAAAAATACCACTTAGGGTTATTAATAATATTTGAAAATTCCTAAAATCTTTAAAATGCTATAGTACTTATTAAAATACCAATTCATTGAAAAATTCATTAAAAATAATCTAGAGATTTTTTGGAAAACATTATTTAAGCTTATGAAAACAAAACTGTAAGGTTACTTGGAACATTGAAGGCTATCTCAGCCTACCAACATTTTTGAGGGATGGGATAACTCCCAACTCCATATAATGTTTATAAAGATCAGGTTCCTAATTTCATAATAAATGAATGAACATGAAATTTATAATAATAGATTTATTTGTATATGTTTAAATTAAGTAAACATGAAATTTGAAATATATATATATATATATATATATATACATAACATGGAAATTTAAATAAATATAGATGTTTTAAAAGATATTTCATGTTAGAGAAGAATAAATTCATTTTATAAAAATATGAAAAATAATAAATATAATCCTTCAACTTAAATTTTCATATGAAATGATCAACCAAGGAAGAGGACAACAACTCAAAACTAGTTCTTAAAAAAATAAGAACTACAAAGGATCCTTTTTTTGGAGATTATCACACTATTCCAATATATATAATATAAAATAGTTCAATGTTTTTCTTTACTAACAATAGTTGAAATTCCTACTTTAGACCATAATATATTGATAGAGATCACAAAACAAGGAAGTTTTCAAGTATGTAGAGAAACCTCAGTGTATAAAATAGAATATATAATTATATATTCTTGGTTTTATATAATAAATTAATCTAGAGAAAATAATGACACAAGGGATGATAGAAATCATTTTAAAATGACCATATATCGATCGATGAATTTTTTAAAATGATACCGAAATAAAAATTGTCTACCCAGAGAAAACATATAAGTATATTCAACTGTTATAAAAACAATTGATGGATCAAAATTAAATCCTTCTGTTAATAATATAAAATCAATCTTATATACAACAATATGACCATATGTAAATGGTAAGAATAAGACAATGACAATAATTGATAGTGGAAGAGAAAATGACAAGCATTACAGTTAACACAAACTTGATCCTTTAAAAATATTCAGACACCTATGAATTAAAATAAAACCTTGCTCGCTTATATATAGAGATGAAGAACAGTTCACCTTTATTTTATGAAATTGAAACCCAAACCTCTATGTAGTCTCACTCGAACTCCATTGGTGTACATATCTATTACTCGATGTTTATTAAAGCCCTTCAGATGCACCTGATCCAGGCATGAACCCAATTACCCCACTACTCACTTGACATTCTGAGGAAGACCCCCCCCCCCCACTCGAGTTTTCCAAATCCCTCAGTTTGAGGGTTCGAGAAAAATAGCTCATTTATCCTCTCACTTTATTTATTTGTTTTATCATTTCATTTTATCTCATTATTTTTTGATACTTTTTTTTAAAAAATATTCCTTCATGTCATGTTTTTTATATCATTTTGGAATTTTATATTTTTTTAACATTTTAGTTTTTAAACACACACACACACACACATATATATATATATGAAATTCAGTTATAGTAATAATAGAATTTGATATATTTTTATTTTAAAAATTTTATTAAACCAAAAAGTAATATAATTTCGTAAAATAAATTATCCTAAAAATAATAATAAATTTCTAAACAATTTTTTTACCCATAATTATTTTAGTTATTATTTCCTTTATTTTCTTAAAATCAATTTATCAAATTTTAATCATTTAGAAATATAAATAATTATTTTATTTAAATTAAATTTCGTAATATTTATTTATTAAATCAAAATTTATATAAAAATAATAATAAATTATGAAAATAATTTCATTATATGAGAATATATCAAGTAATAATAATGTAATAAAATTAACTAATGAAATTCATTTATTAATAATATCGTCATACTTCAAAAATAATTATTTTTAACAAAATATATTGACTTAGTATTTCATTATTTTAAAGATATAATTTTTATTTTTAAAAAAAATAATCAAATAATCAATATATGTGTGTATATATATATATATTAATGTATATATATATTTATTAACATGTAAAAACACTAATTTTTTAAAATATAATGTAATATTTTATATTTCGAATCAAAAAATATTTTAATTTTTTAAAATATAATAGTTTCATAAATGTTTTTATAAAACCCTTCTTAATTAGTTATAATTTATAAACAATTTATTAAATAAATATTTAATTGATAATTTAATTTTCTTAGGATGTCACATTTTTTCCTCTTTAAAATATTTGCTCCCTCACAATTCATTTTTCAAACTTATGAAAATTCTGAATTTCCATCTTCAGAATTATGAAAAACTTGAACTATTATACTTTAATACTCTACCGATAATATCTAATCTCCAAATTTTCTTATACTGTCACTCTGATACCATTTATAATTCCCCAAAACTGTGCTTCTGTATTCAGCACGTAAAATTGATGTATATTTTTTTTAAATATGAAAACTAAAAAAGAAAAAGGCCATTTTACATTTGAGTACCTTTTTCAGTCTAGATTTTTAAGAAATAGAAATGTACTCTAACGACCCAAGATTTATGTACATAGAAATTAAATTTCATTTGTGGAATATTTATTACATTACTCAAACAGATTCTCAAAGAACATATTGTTTTAGTGTATTTGGAAACTCAGAACACATTCTTATAGGATGGTGAAAGATCTTAAACATCTCTCAGAAAGATATTCCCTATTAGTTTCCCTACCGAAAACCTTTCTTTATATCATGGGGAAATGAAAACATATGAAAATGGTGAGAAAAAATGATCAATAAAGTTAATCATGGAAAAAACATACAAAACATAAACATAATAATGTAAAAACATGATCATAGCTATTGAATATAGAAATCTTGAGTCATAAAATAAATCTTGGCATTACATAAGGCATATATCATAAAGGAACAATAAACATGATAACATTTCATTGGAATAAATCATGAACCTGTGGAATAAACATAAGCATAGAAAATTAATTCTATATTAGACAATACTCATAGCCAAGACCATCATAGCAGACAAAGTCTATTACTAAACTGAGTTCATGCCTCATTCCTACCCTGTATTACTTAACCAGATATACTTTTCATTTCATCCCTGTATTACTGAACAATATTTACATTCCTTTTTAGCCATTTCTATATCATGAGATATAAATATTTACCCAATACATTGGAGGGAGATATAATTCCCAAAAATCCTATAAGTAAATTGTTCTTAAATGTTCCACAAAATCACAAACCATTCATAATTTCATAACCAAAGGAATGAAAATGGGTTTCTTAAACATCATTCAATCACAATCCATACAAAATAAATGGATTTCATAAAAATAATTCCATCATAAAAAATTCCCATCAAATTAATAATATGGCTAGAAACAAAACCCTTTTTGAAGAGCACCATCTTAGGTGGAAAATAATTTTATAAAACACTTTAATTTAATTTTTGAGGATAATATCCTTTCTTCTTAAAAAATGTTATTTTTTGTCAAAATGAAATGAGATTTTAAAATAAAATAATTTAGTTGAAAATAAACATCAAATTTTGTAAAGGAATATTCATAGAAATATGGTTTCATGAAACTATAAAAATACATTCATTTAGTAAAAGTTAAAAAAACATTCTCCTTTTATTTTTTCCTAAAAAAATCAAAATGTAGATTGTATGGTAAACCGAAGATATATTTCTTCCAAACCATTTAGTAAAAGTAAAAAATGTGTAAAAATGACTTTAAATATACATAGAATAATAGTAAACATTTTATGAAAACATTTTTCATAAAACATGGACATTGATGATAAATATATCCCCAGTAAATACTTACGTATAAACAATCTGGTATAAAGATGATATTACAAAACTATCCATTACCTTAGGTCCAATATACTTCATATGTATCTAAACCTCATGTATAATGATTTATATAAAGTTATATACTTATTCTAGAATCATGGTCATTTTTATGATATCATATGTGATCATATTATCATCTTTTTGGCAGTATTATTTCATTGTCACTCGTTATTTAGATATTAACTGCTTTATGTTCTTATGCAAATTTTGTCAGATAAGTTCTTGTTACACTTCATATACTATAATTATATCATTTATATAATGATATTAGTATAATATATATCACATTTATTCATTCCATTAATTTATATAATCGTGGCTTAATGAAGATCATGTGGAATGAATCATATCACATCGTGGAGAGAGTTGGTTGTACGTACGCACGATCAATGATATCATTCACTTAATGGTTAAATGGTATGAAATTGGATGGTATATTAATTATATAGAATAGTTATAATTTTATATTACTTATTTTAATCCATTATACTCATCATTATACCCATCAAAATTATGTATTGTTGAATAAAAAATTACACCACGGTGTGGATATGGTAAGTCGTACGTACACACACATTGTGATATTTTTATTCGTAGATTGGATAGAAGGATTTATAAGGTTGTACCATTATTATAATATCATATCATAATATATAATTTACTGGATTTATTACTTTAGTTGGAAACAACATAATAAGAGGAAATATAAGAAGAAAATATTTTTGAAAGAGATGATAAATCAATTAGCTCTTTTTCGAGTTTATCATTTTGATTTTCACAAAAGATCTCCATAGGTTATCTTTATGACCAAAGTGTGGCCTCTATGAGAAATTTATGGAGTTTTGGAGACTATTTGTGTATAATTTGTATGATCCAAGGTTCCTTAGAGGTGTGAGTAAGTGGGTAGATGTGGATGCCTTTTATACAAGGGAGGTGGGGTACTTTAGGATAGTTTTGAAATATTATTTTATTATAAATTGATCTTCAAATTCTAATATGTCAAAAGTGATATATTTTTATGATAAGATGAATATTGTTCTATATAATCCCATCCAATAATTTTTAGACATGTATTTATTTTATTTTAAACACTGTTTTTTTAGTTTACCCTTAATTACTCTCTTTTAATTTTAATTGAGGTACCAATATTTTAATTATTAAGAAGCTATTAAGTTTACATATATTGAGGAAATTTACTATAATTGGAAAATTAATTAACTTTTGGACCTTATCAAATACAATTTGTAATTTTAAATGATTTTTATGATTTTTAAATAGTTTAATAAAATATTATTTCAATAAAATATCAATAGTGTCAATTTTTACACTATTCATTTCATTGAAATTAAATAAAATCCAAACCAAGATATAACACAGAACAAAATCTTTTAATAGTCTTATAACATGTCATATTGACCTAGAAAATTTTTTTATGACATAAATTATTTCATATATTATTTATTTTACTTTTTATAATATCATTTATTTTATATTTCTATTAATAAAATATTTTTTGTATCATTGTTGTGTCAAAATTTATGGGAATTATTTAATATCTAAAAAATCAAAATAAATTCACATGATGTAAATAATTTCATTAAATTTCTGGATACCAATTATTTTCTATGCTTTATCAGTCTTATCACTACATTAAAATTATTATACATATAAGAGATAAGAGAGTGACGGGTTGTCACTTTCTTTTGTTTTACTTATAATTACATCATCTTTGTGGAAAAAAGTCCATTAAATGAATCAATTCTAACCTTAGGTGATATTGGTTGGCATTAATAGATAAAATAATATTTTTACAAATTTTATTGTAGTTTTATTCTCTTTATCATATTGTTTGTTACTCTAATTTACTTGATTTACCACAAACTATGGTAAATAAAAATTACCATAGTTATTATTCATAATATCCAAAAAAATAAAAGTAAACTATTAACATAATTTTGACCCACTTATTAAAAAAATATAGAATTAATGTTTCAAAATTCAATACACATATTTTTTGGTAATTAATTTTTAATTATTTCATGTTGTCAATGTGAGAAAACAAGGTTTTTCTAAAGTAAAAACCATCAAAATATTGATGTGTGTTTCTTTATAATTTCCATTTGAATTTACATAAAATGATAGAAATTGTTTTATATGATAAAAAAGTAATCTAGTTATACTTTAAAACAAATTAAATTGATAACCATTCCATTTAATAAATCAGATGAAAAGAAAATTTAAGTTAAAATGCAGTATTTTTCACTATTCATTAAAAATGAATATTATCAAAAAACCAAAAAATCAGCCAAAGTATGTAACTATTCCAAATAAGAAGTTAATTTTGTCAAAAATTACTTATAAATTTTTAAAAACTATATTTAAAATGGGTTCGCCGTCAAAAGGTTGTAAAAATTATTTTTTAGAAAAACACTCATTTTATCTGTAAAATTGAATTTGTTATAATATCGTGTCTAGAAAATATATAAGTTGAATTTTAATCATTACATTGAATTTATTACATATATATTTTATTAATAAAATAAATAGGGAGTGATTATATTATTTTTCAAACTAACTTATTTCCATTTAAATAGTTTTTTTCAGAAAAAAAAACATCTCCTTTTAATTAAAAAGGGTTTTTATTTTCATTTATAAATAATTGTTCACAAAAAAAATATTTAAATTCATTTGTAAACAATATTTTCATAAATTAATTGATACTGTTCATTACCTCCATTTTAACAACTAGGTTATAAGGTAACATAATAATATTTAGTTTTTCAATTAGACTCGGTCTTGCATGAAATGAATTATATCCAAAGAATATGAATTTTTGTGTAACCAAAGCCAAGCATAGGGTTGGATATACTACAAGATATTATGGAATTTCTTATAGGCTAAGATAATCTTGGTGTATCATACAATACCAGACATCAAATAAATTAAAAATATTTTTTCTCATAAAATCTTGGGGTGTCACAATCGACCCCCCTTAAAAAATGAAATTCACCCTCAAAATTCTTTAGGGTTATAAAATTTTTACTACATGAAAGTTTCTTTTATAGAAAACCACATCATTAAAAGGAATAATAAAACTTCATTTTAAAAAGGAATGTTAAAAATGTAATGGTTAGATGAATTAACTCCTCAATGGTTTTCCATATAGAATAACATAGGTGGGAAGATAAAACATTGATATAGAAGAATAAATCTAACCATCATGTTTTGATGGAGAGTGATAGAGAACATGGTTAGGAGAAAGTAAAAAATTATAAATCCATAAATCTATAATGATTTAAGGGGCCATCTAATTCATTGGATTAAAATGCACTTGGATAAATTTTTTGTCTTCAAGATCCTTTTCCTAAAGTTGAAGAACATGAGAGGAATTACTTACTTTATTTTGGTACAACATCTTCTCTAGTCATGCATTGAATAATTACCAATTCATATCCTATTAAAATAAATGATGTTGAGTTTTTCATTCCTAAAGTGTTATAAGATCATGCGATCCATAAGTTGAATGATACATCATTCTATCTGTCTTTTTCACAAAAAGACTAGCACAAGTTATCAAACATGTATACGTCCACATATGGTGAGATAATACTTTATTCTAACAAACTTCATTTGATGATTAATTTATACATTCCAAAAAATGTGTTAACCTTAAAATCCTTGTAAAATATAAAATTCCAAAACAATAAAAAAGGCTCAAAAACATGGCCTCAAATTTATCCCCCATATATCATAAGATATATCTAGTTGGTCATATTCCAAAAATGTGAACACCTTCATCATTTATTCTCTTGAGTCACAGTGACAACATGAATTACCAGATATACTTATTAAAAATATGCATGTTTACTTATTACAAAGCATATTGGATATATTTTTTATGTCCCAAAATGCTGTATAATTCATCAATAATATCATAACCATCTTTTCAGCAACTCCATTATTAGTTCCCAAGAAAATATCTGCATCGAATTTACTTATTAATGTCAAACATATCATTATCCAAACATCATTATCTTAAAATAATGGATATATTAAGTGTTATATTTCCATTAATCATGTGTTCTAAAAGTATATCAACTTATCATTAAATCACTTTTTTGGATCCATAGAACTATTCAAATTATTCATTCTAATCATTAATTAAAAACTTTGAATGAAAACACTTATATATTTCGTGATTCATATAACGAAATATTTAAATTCCGAAACATATACACCTCAATAATCCAGCTTTATTCATAAACCATTACTCAGGATCCATTTCCATTATCTTTACTAAAATATGATTCATTTCATAAGGTTTATAAACCTCTATTTTAATAGTATTAATGTAAACAATACTAGAAAAACATTACATAACTTTCAAATGTCATTTACAATCTATTTATCCTTAATAGTATGACCAATACTCATACCATCATCATGATTCTCTTCATGATATTTACACTTTGGAAATTGATCTTCATAATTCCAATAATTTCCACATCTGAACCATTAAATGGTAACTGTGTTCTATATAGTTTTGGTTATTGACAAAGAATAGAAAGAAAAGTTCTAGAAATACATATTAGAGATTAGAAACACATAAACAAGGTAAATGAATTATAATATTTAAATCTATGATATCTTTGGTTTGACCCTAGGTTATCCATTATTATCAAAACAACCCTAGTACTATAACATATACACTTACGTATCCTTAGGAAATCCCTATACATATCCTTATAAATATATCTAGTGATCAAACTAAAGTTTTTTCATCCTAATTTCCAAAGGTTGACTAAACCTTCACTATGATACCAACTCTAACAACCCAAGTTTTCCATAAATGGACATTTCATTTCTTTTTTACAATAATTGATAAATTATGAAAATAGATTCCCAGACACTGTATTAGTTTAGTGTCTTTGGAAACTCATAACACATTATTCATGCTTGGTAAAATATCTTTAAAAATTCAAATAAATATCTTCCCCATTAGTTTCCCTACCTAAAACCATTATTTATATCCTTTATAAAAAAACATATGAAAATGGTGATCTCAAATTCTCATTAAAGGTAAGCATGGAAAAAATCATAAAAAACATAAATATTAGAATGTAAAAACAAGAACATAACTATTGAATATCAAAATATTTATTCATAAAATAAATCTTGGTAGTACATAAGTAATATTTCATAAATGAACATTAACCATGATAACATAGAATTGGAAAAAAATATGAACTTTTGGAAAACACATAATCATAGAAAATCATTTCCTTATTATCCAAGGCTCAAATCCAATACCATTATAGTAGACAAAGTCCATTACTGAATCGATTTCACCCCTCGTTCCAACCCTGTATTACTAAAATAGATATAATTTCTATTTCAGACATATTTATCTCATGATATATAAATATTTACCCAATTAATTATAGGGAGATATAGTTACCACCCATCTCATAATGAAATCATTCCTATATCTTCCACAAAAACACAAACCATTCATAATTGCATAATCCAGGGAAGAAAAATGAGTTGCTTAAATATCATTCCATCATAATCCATATAAAATAAATGTATTTTGTTAAAATAATTCCATCATGAACCTAATAATATAATGTAATAAATGGGATAGAAACATAAACCTATTTTAAGATCATCATCATAGATGGAATTTTTTTTGATAAAACACTTGAATTTAATTCTTGAGGATAATATCCTTTATTCTTAAAAAATGTTTTCTTTTCAAAAAATTCCATAAAATTTTAAAAGAAAAGAATTTAGTTGAAAATAAAAATTAATTTTTTTATAGGAAGATTAATGGAAATAAGGTGTCATTAAACCATAAAAATCCATTCATACCATATATGTTAAAAAACATTCCTCTCATACTTTTTCCAGAAATGTAAAAAAGTACCTTATATGGAAAACAAAAAACAACATTCCTTCAAAACCATGTAGTAAATGTCAAAAAATTAGTAAAAATAACATTAAAAATACATTGAATAGTAGTAAACATTATATGAAAACATTTTTAGAAAACCTAGACATGGATGATAAATATATCACTGGTAAATGCTTATATATAAACAATATCAGATAAAAATGAGATTACAAAATTATCACTTACCTTAGGTCCAATATAATTTGTATGTATAAAAACCTCCTATATAATGATTTAAACAATGTTATTGAATTATTTCATAATTATAGTCATTATTATGAAAATATATACGATCATATTATCATATATTTTTAGTAACATTGTCATCGTCACTCATTATTCAGATATTAACGGCTTTATTTTCTTATGCATATTTTGTCAGATAATTTCATCTTACACTTATTATTGTATAGTTATATCTTTTAAATAATGATATTATTATAATATATATCATATTTATTCATTCCATTAATGTATATAATCGTGGTTTAATGAAGATCTTGTAGAGTGAATTGCATCGCATCATGGAGATGGTAGGCCGTATGTACGCATGAGCGACGATATCATTCACTTAATGGTTAAATGGTATGGAATTGGATGAAATATTAATTATACAAAACAATTGTTATATTAATTATTTAAATCAATTATACTCATTATTATACCCATCCCAATTAACTATTGTTGAATAAAAAATTACACCATGACGTGGAGACGGTAAGCCGTACATACGCACGCACGGTGATATTGTTATTCGTAGAATGGATAAAAGGAGGTATAATATTGTACCATAATTATAATAAAATATAAACATGTAAAAGATACTAAATTTATTACATTATTATGGAAACAACATATGAATATGAAGTAAAATAAGAAAAGATTTTCGAAAGAGGTGATAAAACAATTACCTCTTTTTTGAGTTGTTTCTGTTCAATTTGCACAAAATGTCTCAATAGGATGGATTTCTGCCAAAATAATGGCCTTTAATAGGAATTTAGGGGTTTTGGAATATTATATGAGAGTAATTTTGATGATCCAAGGGTCTTTAGATGTGTTAGTAAGTGGGTAGATGTGGTGGTCTTTTATAAGAGGGAGGTGGGGTACATTAAGAAAGACTTGAAATATTATTATATTATAAATTTGATTTTGAATTCTATTATCTCCAAAGTGATATATTCCAAGGAAAAATCAGGATAGTTTGAAATAATCTCATCTAATAATTTTTCGACATGTATTTAGTTTATTTTAAACCTTATCATTTCAGTTTATAATAAATCACTCTCATTTAATTTTAATTGAGGTAACAAAATTTTAATTATTGAGAATCAATTAATATTACTTATATTGGGTAAATTTAACCAAATTCGTAAAATTAATCAACATTTCTACTTTATCATTTAAAATTTTTAATTTTAATGATTTCTATGATTTTTAAATAATTTAATAAAAAATATTTTAATAAATATCAATAGTGTCAATTTTTACACTATTAATTTCATTAAATTTAAATAAAATTCAAACAGAGATATAACTTCGAAACAAAGAATTTAATTGTCTTATAAAGTGTCACATTCACCTATAAAAATCATTTATGACATCAATTATTACAAATAATATTTATTCTATTATTTATAATATCATTTATTAGATATTTCTCTTAATAAAATAATTATATGTCACTATTGTGTTAATATTTATGGTAATTATTTAATATCTAAAAATTATAAAGAAATCCACATTAGGTGTTGAATTTCATTATATTTATGGAGACTATTTATTTTCTATGTTTTATCTTGTTTATAACTACATTAATATTATTATACTTATAAGGGATAAGATAGTAAAAAGTTATCACTTTCTTTTGTTTTAATTATAACTACATAACTTTCATTAAAAAAAGTACATTAAATGAATTAGTTCTGACCCTTAAATAATATTGGTCTACTTTTATTCATCCAATATGATTTTTTCAAGTGTTAGGGTAATTTTATTATCTTTATCATATTTTTTATTACCCTATTTTATCTGATTTACCATTAACTATGTTAAGTAAAAATTACCGTAGTTACTATTCATAATATCCAAAAAATAAAATTAACCTATTAACATAATTTGAACTCACTGATTCTAAATATAGAATCCATTTTTCAGAATTTAAATCTCAATAGTTTTAGTAATTAATTTAAAATTAATTCCTGTTGTCAAATCCTGAAAACGTGTTTTTTAAAGAAAAAACAATCAAAAGATTAATGCGCATTTATATCTAATTTTAGTGTGGATTTTCTTACAATAAAAAAAAGTGGGTTAAATGATAAAAAAAATCTATTTGTACTTTATAACCAATTAAAATGAAAACATTTCCGTATAAATAAATCATATGAAAAATTAATTTTAAATTACACACCAGTATTTTTAACTATTCATTAAAAATGAATATTATCAGAAAAGTACCAAAAAATAAACCAAAGTAAATTTTTATTTCCTTCTACCAGAGAAGAAGTTTATTTGGTCAAAAATTACTTATAAAATTGTAAAAACCATGATTTAAAATGGGTTCTCCATCAAAAGGTTGTAAAACTGCATTTTTAGAAAATTGCTCATTCTATCCGTACAATTGAATTTGTTCTTATATCATGTCAAGAGAACATATAAGATGAATTATAAATACTAAATTGAATATATTAAATATATATTTCATTAATAAAACCCATAAAAGTTATTTTATTATTTTTTAAACTCACTTATTTTCATTTAAATATTTTTTTAGAAAAAACATCTCATTTTAATGAAAATGGGTTTTTCTTCATTTAGAAGTAATTGTTAAAAAAAATTTAATTAAATGCATGTGTAAAAAATAAGTTCATAAATTAATTAATAATTTTCATTATTTCCATTTTAACAGTTAGGTTATATGGTATCATAATGACATTTAGTTGTTCACTTATACTTGGTCTTGCATGAAATGAATTATATCAAAAGAACATGAAATTGTGTATAACACAAGGCAAGAATAGTGTTGTGTATATCGCAGGATAATATGGTGTTGCATAAAACACAAGATAATATTGGTAAAACATACAACAGAAGACATCAAAGAAATTAAAAATAATATTTCTCATAAAATATTGTGGTGTGGATGGACCAAAGTGAACCGAGACACGCATGACGAAAGTGTAGATCTATCTCACCCAAGAGGTTTAAACCTCATTTCCTATGATCCTAAACATCTCAGTTCTCCCCAGATCTTGAAGTAAATGAACACATTATTGCTTGAAGAACAGTTATGTGGTCTCTCTTCTTCGGGATTTCTGTTTGGATCATTCGTCTTCCCAGAAAATCGCATTTCACAACATATTTTTAGAAAGGGTTCCACATCTCATGTCTCTTATTTGAATGAGGCGATATCACAAAGGTTATAACTCTTCCAGAACTCTTTCATCACTCGAATCTACATATCCAAGGGTACACAACCCTGGAAAATTTCTGAACTTATTTCCTGACTATCTAATATTTGGGGCTTCAGTGATTTTAAATGTGTCTCGTTGGGGAGGGGATTCTTCCATTTTCTATTACCTTCTGTTGGACTGAAAGGTCGATCATGGGGTTTTGGGTCAGTAAACCTCAAACTAATAACTCTTAGGATTTATGAATGGAACTTTAATTTTGGCCTTTATGATTTTAAGGACACCTTTTCTCAAGTTTGGATCATGATTTGTGGATTAAATTGGGTTATATGGAACTCTGAGATTCTATTTGACATTGCCTCCGCAGTAGGCATTCCAATCCGAATGGACCTATCCACTAAGAATTCTAGATTTGGACATTTTTCTAGAATATAATTGAAATTGATTTAGGATATGCTTTGGTTTATAAGGTGATTCTCTCCACGTCTCAAGACGAAGTCAAATTGAGAGTCGTCTATGAAACACTACCTTTATTTTGTGAAGTGTGATGCATGGTATGTCACTACAGTTCCAACTGTAGCTCTAGCATGAAGTGTGCCAATTGCATGATAAAAGGGAAAAATGAGTATCAATGTATAAGAAAAGAGATCCTCAAATCATAAAAATGAAATGACACACATTTGAAAAAATTCCCAAGTGAACCTCAGGTTCCTACTGGCCTAATTTCTCCTTCTGAAAATGCTCGGGCTGGGATGATTCTGTCTGAGTTGCAGACTCCTGGACATACTGCAAATCAAATTTAAAAACAAGATGAAGGTCATCCTTGCACCCCTCAATTGGCTGGATCAAGAAAGGTCAATTGGGCTGATATTGATGAAGGGAAGAATCAATCTGAAAGAGGTATTTCATTCAAAGATACTCTCGTACAAGGCATGGAATGTGAAGGAAAAGAATTAGACGTGGAGGAAAGCCAAATGGAGAGGGAACTCTCAGCGCAAGCAGTGGCCGATCATAGAGTTAGTAAGGAGATACATGCTCTAAAATGGAGAAACGGTAAGATAGTGTTTGATGTTGTGACCTCAGAGAAGGTTAAGTTCAAAGATTACTGCCATTATAAAGAGTAGGAATCAGTTGTTTCTAAGGTTCTTGTTTGCGTTACTAAGGACACATGTTTCAATGATAATCCTGATCTTAGGAAAGCCACCCCCCTCCACTACAGATTGATTCTCTACTATCTAGACCCGCTACAAGATTATCTAATGAATACAGTTTTATAGAAGAGGAGGAACATAAGAAGTTGGACAAGCTTGAAGCCTCCCCGCTAAATAATGGACTGATACCCATGCAGGAATTCCCATCTCCTCTTGAGAAGGTACGTTGTAATGTTAGCACTTCTAAACTATTTGATCTTCTCACTACCAATAATAAATAAATTGAATCAAATTATTATCCTTCTACATATATCATGACTCCCATTGATACGAAAGAACCTACAGATAAAGAAGGTGGTGTGAGGACGTAAACAACAACTGGAAGAAGGGGTCGACACACCCATGGAAAAGGTGGGCACCCTCCTTTCCATTTCATGATCACCTACTCTAGAAAAGGTTAATCTTTCTTGTTCTATATTTCCAATGTACCACTTGGTTCTGTTTTTTACTTTTTACTGGATGCTTTTTTGTTTCAATAAAGAGGTCACAACACCTCAATCTTAATATAAAAAAATAAAATCCTGTGGTGTTACATATACACTACTAAATAACAAAAACAAATAGAAATAATATAAAATAACCTAAATTATTTTTCTACAGTAACTCCTTAAGTAAGGTCATTCATCTCAAATATTTTAAATGACCAGTGGAATTTTATTAAGCATTGGATGTGTGGTAAAAGCTTAGTTTGGGTTTTAAAACCATTTAAAAATTCCTACATCATTGGAAATATGATAGAACCTTGAAAAAAACATATAGTATTAAAATTTATTGAAAAATAATCCAATGATGTTATGGAAAAAATTATGCAAGCTTTTATGGAAAACTAGGATTTCACATTAAACAATTAAGGATGTTGGGGCCTACCCACTTTCTTGGGGTATGGGTTCACTCCCCACACCCTATCATGTTTACAACGATCAATTGCCTAATTTGATAAAAAATATATTTTATGATTTTTTATCATAGATGTTCATTTTTCACTAGTCTTTTTATTTAAAAACATAATCATGAATTAAATACACGTACAAAAATTCATTTTTATATAAAAATATAAATATGAACTTTTATTGAAAATCACTTGAGAGATTTGGTACAACCAAAACTCATGAAAAAATCCATTACATGGACTATTAATAGAAATAATAATTAACATCAATGTATTGAAACATTCATACATAAACTTATGAAATTTAGTTTATTAAAAAAGGACATAAAATGATATTCATTTGCATTTAGAGATCTACAATCAAATAAAAATATTACATTATACAAAGAAGAATAGTGCGAAGGTATAAACATCAAATTAAATAATAGAAATTTTGAAATTACAATTAACATAAAATAATGATTTAATATATATATATATATATTATTTGAAAAAAATAATCATACAAAAGAGAAATTATATAATGCACATAAATTTTTAAGAGTAATATTTTTAAAATAAATATCCCATCATTGAATAATAAACTTGAGTATGGTGTTATTTATAAATTTAAATAATACCTGAATCACTTACTCATTTTTATAATAATAATAGAATGGTTATATATACATATATTTAAAAATAAAAAAATAAAAAGGTATATAGAACTTATAATTATGATAATCCATTAATGTAAGTTGACAGTACCCCATTATAAAATCAGGGTCCTTAGAAGTAAATAACATGAAATTTGAAAAAAAATCCATATATGTATATATCTATGTGGATCCTTTTATAATAGTAAACATGAAACAATAAATCTTGATAAAATGAATGAACTTGAAATTGAAAATAATACATAGACACACACACACACAAATATATATATATATATTTGTTTGTGTGTATATATTATTAAATAAAATAATCTTTAAATTTAATATATAAATATATATAATTCCATTTAAAATAAATATAGAAATTTTAAAAGCTAATTCCATTACCGCGGAATAAATTCATGTTTTTACAAAATATGAATAAAAATAAATATAACCCCTTACCTTTAAATTTGAAGATGAAATGATCAAAGAAGTCAGAGGATTGGAACTCACAACTAGTAATTAAAAAATGAACAATGAAGTCTCATTTTATAGGGTATTGACGTATTATAACTATATATATAATATGAAAAGGTTCAAATTTTGTGTTTGTTAAAAATAGATGAAATGCCAACTAGAGTCCACAACTATTTCAAAGAGATAAAAAAACAAGGATGTTTTCAATATTATAGAGCAATATCATTTTAGAAAATAGAATATTTCATTTATATATTCATATTTTTATTTTAATAAATTCATCATTTGAAAAAATAGCACACAAATGATGACATAATTCATTTTAAAATGACCAGATATCGACCAAATAATTTTATCAACTGATAACCAAATCATAATTTTCGGGCACTAGATAATATATATGAACATTAAATTAGAATAAAAACATTAAATGGTACAAAATTAAAAACTTCTATCCCTAATCCAATATTATTTCATTATACAACAATCAAATCACTTGTAAACAGTAATTATAGGAAATAAAAAATGATCGATGCAGGAAGATAAAATGAAGATCATTACAGTTAACCAAAAAAGGATCCTTCAAAAAGATTTAGACACTAATTAATTAAAAAAAACATACCCCACATATATCAGGTTATTAAGAACAATTTTCCTTCCTTTTAGGAAATCAAAACACTAACAAAAATCGAATATCTTTGACGTCACTCAAAACTTCTTCCCTAGAAGCGGGTCTCGCTCGGACTCCCTCAGTGTAAAAATCCGACCCTTGATATCGATCAAAACCTATCATCTATAACCAATTTTTACTCAAACACCATTACCCCACTTCTCTCTCAACCTTTTTAGGAAGAACCCCCCTTGCGCTCAAGTATTATAATTCCCTTGATTTGAGGGTTCGAGACAAACTACTCATTTAACATCTATCTTTTTAATTTTCATTATCATTTCATGTTTTCTCTATCTTATTTTTCTAATCCATTGATTTAACATTTTTCCAACCATCATATCACTTTTTAAAACAATTCATTTTTCATTTTATTTATTTTAATAAAAAATTTTATTTGTGTAAGCAGATATATATACTAAAATTGTTTTTTTATAATGATATTGTTTTATATATATTTATATTTTAAAATCTTAATAAAAACATAATGTAATTCAATATAATATATTAACTAAATAATAATAATAATTTTCTTAAAAAATATTTTTCACCCTCAATTATTAATATTATTATCATTACCATTAATTTCATAAAATTAAATTATCCAAATATTAATATTTATAAATATAAATAATTGTTTTATTTAAATTAATATTCATATAATTTTTTAATTAAAAAATAGTTATATAAAATAATTTAATACTTTTAGAAAATCAATTCCTTATATTAAAAATTATCAATTAAAAATTATCTGATAAAATTAATTAATGAATATACACTATTAATAATATCTTAATAATATATTTAAAAAATATATAAATTCATTTAAATCATATCATTATTTTTCAAATATAAATTTTATTTAAAATCATAATTTAAAAAAAAACTAATAAAAAAATCTATATATATATATATATTGAATTTTATATTAATTTAAAAATATATAAAATTGTTATTTATTGAAAGGGAAATTAATATTTTATATTTTGAATCGAAACATATTTTAATTATAAACATTATTTTTGATTCATAAATTTTTTATTGAAAACCATTATTTGTAAGTTATAATTTATAAACAATTTAATACATAAATACTTAATTACTGTTTTCATTTCCTTGGGATGTTACAAAAACATCAAATTACACATCATGTGAGTTTGGTTTATTTTAAGTGCATGCATTGGATCAAAAAAATAAATATTTTTCATATCATGATTGATTATGATAATCTTTTAGTGGTTCCTAAAAAAACTAAAACAATTAAATAATAAAAAAATAAAGATATATTATATATTAATAGATTGTAGTATTTTACCCATTCATTATAGGAATCATAAAGAGTATTCTTTTAATTATTTTCCCTCCAAATGCCACCTTTATGTTTTCTTTTATCATATTAATTTATTTTAACTCCAATAAAATTTCTTCTATAGTGACACTATTAGGATTAATGAATCCAAAATGTGCCTCATAGGGTTTCCCATTATATATTAGAAAAATAAACTCTACTAGAAAATATGAATAGTAATTAAATTTAATGAACACATAAGATCATTTTATGGAAAAAATATCCTGATAATATAATATTTCTATTTATTCACAACTCAGATTCCCAACGATTCAAACATTATAATATCATTTATAATCCCAAGAAAACCACATTTATACTAACATTTCAAAAATATTTATTATTTATATGGAGTGAAGGACACATCTCTATCATTGAATGTGATGTATGCCTTAATTTGAAATGATAACATACGTTGTAGTGGTACTAGAGGGGAGAAGGTATTCGGATAAGGGATTTTTATTTTCCTAGTTAACTAACAAGATTTTCATGACCTGACAGTCTGTTTCCCCATCATTTTATACTTCTTTAATACCATAACTCACTTTAGATATTTTTTCATTAACTGTTATAGGTTATTCATTTGAAAAAATTGTTAAGGACCTAACTCTTGTGTATTTATAACATTATAAGATCATGATATGAAAGTCACAATAGTATCATTGACCACTATAATATCTAGATCATTAAGTGGAATGGGAAACTCATAGATTATCTCTTGAGATACTTTAATCATCACTCTCATGTAATATTTTTTTTATTTCTTTACTGTGTACCATATATCTCATTATATCATACACCATATAAATTATATCAATGTGTTTTATGGGTGTTGATAGATTGAAATCATAGAAAACATTAAGCTACAAAATTTTAGTAATATAATGTTATCATAAGTTATTTGATTCACATTTAAGTGAAAGAGTAATGAAAAAAATTGATTACCATGGGTAAGGAATGCAGATGAGGAGAATTATTAGCCTCAAAACTAGGTGGTCATTTTGTTTCATGTTTAAATCTTTGTTCCACTAATAATTTTCATTGACGCTTTCATATATATTGTTTTTACAAACTTGTCAGGACAAAAAAAATTACAACGAATCAATTTGTGCCAAGAATACTTTGTTCATCTAATATGTATTGTCTTGTGGGGTTTTCTTATAGAAATAAGATTGATGGGAAACTAAAACACCTACACCTCTAACATGACCATCTTGTTCTATTTTCTTTAATGATAATTAAATTATTTTTTATTCCAATATGATTACTGATTTTTCTCATATCAAAACCATAGAGAATACATATGTACACAAATAGATAATTTTATGTCATTATTTTATAAATCACAATGATTTAATATTATATCACACTTATTCATGTTTCCCATACATATTTTCTATTTTCATCAACTATTTACACTCCTTATTTATGTGGGCCTCCTTCTATAGCACATAACATGAAATAGAAGTGCCATATGATTTTTACTCACCAATCTATATATAAATAGTGAATGTATAATGTTTCATATCATATAGAATTTTATTTTTGGCTTGAAATGAATACCATTTTATTATCTAGTAATGCATTCCTCGCCCTTTCTTTCTGATAGGGGTAAATTTGGTTTGATGTATGTTGTTTATTTTTAGCACTAATTTTTTATTTCCTTAATTTACAATATTGATTAAAATTGTATAAAATAAATGATGTAAACTAAAATATTACCAACTAAAATTCACCTTAAATGAAATTGAATCAAAATTAGTAAAAAATCATTCTAGATTTCCTCATTTATAATATGTCTATTAGTAACTAGTGTGTAAGGATTTAGTTTCTCCTAAGTATCCCTTAGATGACAATTGGTAATATGTTTCTCGAAACCATTATGGGGTTTTCTATCAAAAATTATGTCATGTTTCTTAATGAAATAATCTAAAATAAAAAAACACTATATGGGATAATGAATATTAAAAAAATATTTAAAAATTTATAGTAAAATAGAGAATTTATAACATGACATTACATTAATATTTTTTCAAAATAATTTCCTTAATTATAGGTTGGACATGGTGCCACTAATCTATATCAATCAGCACATTAATCCTTATTGTGAACACAACATCACTAATGAACATTGAACTATTGAGGTCAAAATATTGGCCACATTTATTCCATCCAACCTAAAATTTTATACTCCTTTCATATTTCCTTTATATTCTAGTCAACACGGTGATTCGTTGTTTGTTTTTTCATCAACATGGTGTTCATCCCCAAATAATTATACAGTTTCAGCATCATCCACCTATTCTACCGCAAGAATGGTAACATAAACATGTATAAAAGAAAATTTCAACATGATTAGTCAAACATTTAATTTATATTAAATAAATACTTCAGGGAAACTATAATATTATGATAAAATTATCAGTATAATAAATATAAATTAATCATTTAATTTTAATATCATTATTTTCATTAATGATTGAAGGTATTTACATCCCCTATAGAGAATACAATTCCCCTATTTGTGGATACCTCTAATAGAAAAAACCTTTTCTATATTAGGACCTATAATAAATGATTTTGATCTCTCAATTAATGATTTCCCTCGATTGAATTTTCTTATAACCCTATAGAATTTTTAGTCTATAGTACATTTATTGGCCAATTATTGTTTGATGAATCTTTGATATAAAATACTCTACACTACATGTGATTATATTATGAATGGATCATCCTTTTCCCAATCCATATTGTAATACACCATTATGAATCCCATTTCATCAATTTTCACAGCCCTTCTATTGTAATCCCATTTCTATAGGAGAATCAATAATTTAAATGTTTTATAATCCAACTCATATATCTATTCAATGTCACCGAAATATGAAAAATTCTCATAAATTCAATTTCTTCGTGGACCTATATATGTGTATTGCATCTACAATAAGTATAACTCCACAATTATGAATCATATTGTGGTCATTTGTATATATTGTGAACCATCAATTAAAAATCTAGTGTATAATATAAAATTTCCTTTTTGTCCCCGTGTTAGCCATTGATGTTGTTCAGAAATTGAATTCTCATTTTCAAAATACTCCTTAAAAATATGATCTGGAGACCATACAATAAATTATAGATTATGTGTATTTGATATACATCCTTTATCCATTGATGGATTTAAATGTTTAAGAATTGCATTATGGGCTACAATGATTGGATCAACATATTCAAAATAATGTAAAATGTGAAGGTAATAATTATCCTACTCTGTGGTGGAAAGTGTAAAAAAATACCTTTCAGAAATCCCTTGTCCCATAATGTTTCCTCCGTGATGAGACTTTGTAAAAGTGTGTTGTCAATATATAATGTGTAATCATCAAAGAATTCACCAAATCCACTGGCTATATATTGTTCTGTATTAAAACATTTTAGTCATCTTTGATTCATGATTCACCCTTTCAAAATCTTTATATATTATTAAATGGGTTATATCTATCCGTAATGTCCATGAACACACAGTGGAACCTCTCAAAATAGGTGAACCATCAGGGGTACTATTATATCAAAAAATAATTATTGGAATAACATCTCTAATTTATATAATATTTATGAAACATATTTATACATTATTTCAAACATCACTGGGTTTATATCCTTATTTTACATGTAAATCAAAAATAAGAAGTGTCTAGTTGATTTATTCCATTCATTTTTTTGATGGATGAAATGAAAGGAAATTATGGGAATAAACTATTGTATCCATACATGTAGTTCATGTGATTATATTATCTGTACCATCAAATTAATATTTGAAACATCATTCTTGATATTATATGAATCAACATATTGAAATTTTACACCATTAATTAAAATAAAAAATTGCACCATTTCTTTCCTGGATAGATTGTGATCTTTTAGAGGAAGAAAATTTATAATTTTACCCTACACCAGTGAAAATTAATCCTTTATCCCCATGTCAATCATGTTCAACCTAGTATTGAATCTATCTTTACTACTTTAGGAACATTTAGTTACATTCATATAACAATATTAAATTAATGTTTTATATATTCCTATCATCAAGAAAATATATGACATACAAAAATTCTAGTATGGTAATTCAATGAAAATAGATCTAATTTTCAAAAAAGATTTTGTGATGTTTTTCAAAAATGGTATACCAAAAATAGTGTTAAAATATATTACTTTATCTAAGGGAATATTAACCATTAATAGAGATAGTGTTTTACGTAGTTCACTATCCCATCAAGAACTATTATTTAGTATTTGTATTTAATCTGTCAAGGTAAAAATTTGTGATCTAATAAAAGAAAAATCTTTGACGAATGATTCAACTGATCTGAGTGTTTTATTATTCCCAGATAAGGTATCCCAATATTCTATTAATTCTATACCATGAAAAATTTATATAAGAAGGAATGGAATTTATTGTCTCATACAACATGGCTATAAATGTGAATTATTCACTTCTATAAGCATCAAAAATTTTAACTCTTGTATCCCTCATCAATTTCAGATGTTCGATAAATGGATCCAAATGGACATCAATATCATTAGTGGGTTTTTTCATCCCATATATAACCAGATAAAAAAATTATTTTTTCATCATGCATAACCATGGAACGATGTTATAATTTACCTTCATAACATTCCATGTACTATGAAAAGTACTCTATAAACCAAGAGGATTTATTCCAGTTGTATATAAATCTAGATGCATGTTTCTTGGATCATTTCCAAATATAGGATACTCATAATCGTTTTTCCTTCACTAAGGAGAGTCCTATAATTGATGTATTTTCTCTACTTTAATTCTTATATATGCATTCCATATCGATTTAATAATAGTTTCCAAACATCCATATAGTGTGCTAAATCATGGAATTAATATAATGTACCATAAATCTATTGATGGACATGAATAAATGTTCATCCACTGATACATGCCACAACTGGGGAATTTTATAAGTGATTCATGGTACTTTCAAAACAATATTAAATAAATTCTAAAGGAATTCATTTTTAAGAGTTTATTCACATTGAATGCAGAATTAATTTAGCATTATATGTATCATAAGGAATTCCATTTTCTTCTAGTAGTATATTATTCAGGACAGGAAGTAGTTTTGTAAAGCAGGTGTTTCCCTATGTTCTTACATCATTCAAATTATTTAAATTCAATGCATATGAAAATGTTTTATATTTAGTAGGGACGGTATAAAATGGTCTCCTATCAAAAATGTTTTACTTATCAAAAAACATTGGACAATCATGAAGGTCATATTCAATTTACATTTTCAATTATTCTATATGATCTCCATCATCAATTACACAAGTATCCATATAAACTTATTTATAAACAATATTTTGATCCCAATCTATGTGAAAATTAATCATTTACCTATCTTTAATCAAAAATTTATTTCTTGGATATATTTTATGAAAAATCAAATCTTCTTTCAACTCTTTTGAAGTAATTTTTCTTGAATAAAAACTATTTAAACATATAAAAATGATTCTATAAGGATCATATGATTTCCCTATTTCTTACTTGATGAACTATTTAACTCTATATTCATACTCTTTTGTCATATGATTAACCTGCATCCATTTTATATTCATATTCATCCTATTTGTTCTATAAAATATTAATTTTTTATAAAAAGTAAATAAATACACATATGATATTTGTAATAAAATTTGAAAATTAATTATAATTCTTACATGGGGAGCCCAACATTTTAATGTTATAAGTTATGATTCTTAATTATTTTTCATTTTACAAAAAGGATACCTGAAAATAAATAGCAGGGTTAATGATGTGGCAATGTATAACTGTCCTTCGTTTTCATACATACCTAAAAATCATTTTAAAGATAAAAAAATAATACAGATACATATCTTAGATAAAAAGGCATAGTAACATTGAAAAAATAGGCTCGTACCTAATTTATACATAATAAAAAAATTATATCAATCCTTCTTCTTTATCCTTCTAAAATACCATCTTTTCCATAGTACATGTAATCACCAAAGGATAATCATTAGAGAAATGGGGGAGCTAAAAGCTCAATAGGAGGATAAATATGGGACATGATTAAATATAACATGGGTGAGAATAATGGTCATCTCCATATCTAAAGAATTGGATCATCATCAATAGAATGAGTTAAACATTTTATTACGTCATGAAATGTGGAAAAGTATAAAAATGAAACATCATGCCATAGTGGTCAAATACCATACATAGTTACGAATAAATCTAGCATCATGTTGAGGCATAACATATGTGAATAATAATAACATCATCTTTTTCCAAAAACCAAGCACTATTTTCACAAATAAGAAACATTATCTCATGGGATACATCACATTACTCAATGAATTTAGGGATATATAATTTCAAGAATACAATTCACATTATAGTATTTATATAACCATAAATTCCACAGGTAACATATGACAACCGTAGTCATGAATAAAACATGGAAAGGAATTGGTCTCATAATGATTTCATATGCACACATTTATGAATAATAATTGTGGTTCCAAATGAGAATCGTAAAAAATATTTGGTATAAGAATCATCATTCTTGATAGAAAAAGAAACAACTCAAGAGGACTTAATGATGTGTTTTGGAGGGAATTTTATTTTAGAAAATAATTATACTTTTTCAAAAAATCAAGTATCTAAAATGTATATCACTAAAAAGAAAAGGAATAATAGTTAAATTATTTTAAAGGAACATTAATGGAATATACATACTAAAATTGGTGTTGACAAACGAAATATGAAATAATGGGAGTTGGGTTTGAAACTCCCCTTACATTAATTCCCACATTTTTTTCACTTTTATGCATCCAAAATAAAAAACATAGATTAATTAAAAAATTATATAGAAGTGAATTATTTTAATTTTTACCACATATTATCCATTATATCCAGTTTATTATATTTATTAATTTATTTTTTTATAGGGTAGTAATTTTTATATCAATTTTTACAAAAACATTTACCATTTTTCCACGACTTCTCCATTTTGTTAAATGTAATTTTGAAATTATGATAATAAATTCCAGAAGAATATAATACAAAGAATTATATGTATTTATATTTTATATAATTAATAATATCTATCCACAATGTGTTTTATAATTTTTGACATGAAAATGCCTCTGTAGGTTTTTACTTGACCTTTAATAGGATATTGTCAGAAGAGCGGGAAATGAAAATTTATATATTTAGTGATATGACACATAAATCATGTTAAATTTATTAATATAATATTAAAATAAATTCTAATAAAATATAATATGTTCTTGTTTTGAAATTTGTGGTGAAAAAATAAAAAAAATGAATAAAATGAAATAAAAAAAGAAGATAGTTCTTTAGAACTTACATAATCCTTGGAGCAGCTTCTCTTGTACGACACTAAATCTCCCTTGATGCATGGAGTTGAATTATTCATGAATTTACCTAAGAACTAAAATTGTATTTATAGGAAGGATATTGGTTGAGGATATGTTTGGAAGGTGGTGGATGAGTGGTTTTCCTAGCGGAGTGAGTGGGGTTATTTATATGTGAGGAAAGGTTTATTTTTTGAATAAAATATTATATCAAATGTAATACATCTAATAGTGAAATTTTTAAAATATAAATCATAAATTAATATAATTTAATGTTTTTAATTCATAAAATCACCTTTATCATTTTAATTCATTTGTTTATTGTAAATTAAAGTATAAAAAACATAAATTTTAATTTTAAGGAATCACTTTTGACTTTATGTTTTGGAATGGTATTTCTAGGTTTGGAAAGTAAGTTTATTTTTTATTTTTATGAAAAAATTATGAAATAAAATATATAACTATAAAACCACATGTTATAAACAAGGTAATTTCATTATTACATCATGAATGATGTACTTGAAGATAACTCGGATATGTGAAAAACTGTATTTTTTCTATTCGCCTAAAAATTAATGTATATCCGAAAATTACCAAAAAACACATTTGGAAAAATTTTAGATGTTGATTTAAAAAGTGGTATTCATTTATAAAAATAAATTTCTAACATTGGTAATTTCATATTCTATTATAAAAATTATTATTTTTTATAAAATACTATAAAATGTAGTATATTGACCATGTGCATTTATTTTCTTTGGGTTTTTTAATCATGATATATATTCTTTGGTTTTAAAATATTAATATTTAATTAAATTAATAAAAAATTATTATTTATGTAAAAATTTATTATTTTAAGGTAAAATTACTATTCTAAGGGAATGGTTACTATTCCCAATAGTCAGGTTACTATTTCCAATGGTGAAATTACTATTCCCAACAGTCTGCTTATTATTCCAACAGTCAAGTTAATATTACAATGGTCACATTACCTCCTATAAATACCTCAACATTACATAATTTATTATTCATTTCAATTCCTCTAAAGTTTCTATATTTCCTATTTCTAAAATGTTTCTCGGTTTACTAATATTTTTATTCTTCTCTATATTATTTCTATTAGGGAAATTATTCTTGATGATTGGTGAGATCCTCACTTCTTCTAATTTATCTTTTTTATTTTATATTTCTTCCGATTTTAATATCTATAATTTTAATTGTATTAATTTATGATTTCTTTAATAGTATTTATTAATAAAATAATGTTTTATTTTGGTTTCTCTACATTTTCTATGTGTACAATACTCTATAATATATTTCAACACTCATTTATTCATGAAACAAATATTACTGATAAGCCCTAACTAATTATATTCCCCCCCTGAAATTTCTTCCTTTCAATATAAAATCATATCCTATGTTTAAAATTGATGATGTCACTTCTTTTTGATGGTATCCTCTAGTTCCCAGGATTCATCTTCATACTTATGTTTTCTCCACAACACTTTGACATGGTGAGTTATCTTTTTGTAAATAACTTTTTCTAAATGATCCAACATCTTCACAAAAATATCTTCATATCAGAGGAAATTTTCTAGTTTTATAACCTCTATATTGAATATATATGAAGGATCATATATGTAATTCATCAGGAGTGATACATAGAATATATCATTAACTTGATCCATACTTAATGTAATTTCAAGATGATAGGACATTTATGATATACAACCAAGGATCTGAAAGGGGAAAATGTACATTAGCATAAGCTTCCCCTTATTTATAAACCATATGACTCTCTTCCATGATGATATTCGATGGAACTATTTTTATCCCACATCAAACTCCAAGTCCCTTTGATGCTTATCAACGTAGATCTTTTGCTGACTCTAAGAAAATTTTATATGTTGTTGGATGGAAAAAATTATTTGTCATATCTTTCACAATATCATATCCATGTATATTTCATTATTAATCTTCATCCTAATAAGTGTATGTTAAACATAAATTCATATACAAATCTTTAAATGTTTCCATTTGAATACTAACATGGAAGCTATTGTTATATGATAATTCAACCCATGGAATATGTCGATCCCACCCACCTTTGAATTCCATTGAGAAGGCTCTTAGAATATCCTCAATCAACTTAATTATACTTTAAGATTGTCCATCAGTTTTGGGATGGTATCCCATGTTGAAATTCCATTCATTACTCAATGAATATTGAATGAATCTTCAGAATATATATGTAAACCTTGGATCATGATCAGATAAAATCAAAAGTGGAACCTTATGTAGCCTCAACAAACATTCATATACATCATCGTAAGTTGTTCAAGTGATAAATCTTCCTGAATTTTGATAATGTTTTCATTATTGTTAATTCATTCCATAACCACCAATATCACATTATTTCATTTGTGTGTCTTTGGGAGACCTGTTAAAAAGTATATAGTGGAATTCTCCCATTTCCTCATGGTTATAGGAAATTGCTTCATCATACCTTTGGACTTCTATAATGATGATTTAACATCCTAACATACCAAAAACCATGAGACATGATTTATAGTCTTCATCGACTTGTTTTCCCACTAGAAGTGCCCTCGATGATCATGATACATATTGGTACTTTGAGGGTAGATGGAGAAAGGTAAGTTATGTGCCTTATCCAACAGCTACTTCTTTATCCCAAGTGACATAGGAAGACAAAACCTCATTCCAAACAGAATCTCACCATAATCTTCAATGTTGACCCCATGTATCTCCCCTTCATTTACTACTTTCAACTTATTTTGTATCTTCAAATCACCCCTTTCTGGCTCCCTGATCACTTCTTGGATATATAGTTCAAAAATTATTTATCTAGGGTATGATGTATTCCCTTTCATTATTATTTCATGATCCATACTTTCAATATGAATGAAGATGGGGTCTACACATCATGGAGAGAGTAAAATGTTCTTTTCTACTAGGAGCACCTACTTCCTTGTTCGTCTGGCCCAGATTGTAGTGAATAGAGAAATTGTATCCCATGATTATCTTTCACCATATTCTTTGAATCATTTTGAGATCATTTAGGGTGAATATATACATTAGGATCTTGTACCGGGTAGTTCTTATCATGGATCATCAAATGACATGAGGAATTGGCTATTAAGTTTTAATTATATATGAGTAATAGACCCATTACATTATTCAAACAATCACTGTATATTATAAAAACATATACACTTGATAGTATTTTAATTATAGGTTCACTGATTAGCCTCTTCTTTATCTCCTTAATTCATTCCTCACATTCTTCCATTCAGGAATACTTTTCTATTTCTATGTTATCTTAGATAGTGGGCTGAAAAATAATGAGAATTCATCATTAAACATAAGTAATAACCATCTAATCCATGTAATAAATGGATTTCGATGACAATATTGGTTCTGTAAAATTCCCCAATTACCTTTTTCATTGAAGGGTCCCTATAATTTTCCCTCAAATATGACCACATTACCCAAGAGTGCAACTTTTTGAATCCAAAATATATACTTGTGGACATCACGTAAATTTTATCCTTACATAATGTCTCTAGAACAATCCTTAGATTCTCTCCAAGTTCCTCCTTATACTTGTAGTAAATGATAATATCATCAAAAAAACACTACCCTATATTTTTTGATGTAGTTTCTAAAGTCTATATTGATCGAATTGATGAGTATTTTAGGGAATCAGTAAGTTCAAAGTGCAACACTATAAACTCAAAGTGCATATACCTTGTAAATAAGGATGTATTCTAAATGTATTCCTTCTTTTCCTTTAGTTTGTGAATTCTAAAACAAATATACAACATTGAGAATCACTGA
Organism: Viscum album; assembly: GCA_963277665.1. Taxonomy (NCBI): domain Eukaryota; kingdom Viridiplantae; phylum Streptophyta; class Magnoliopsida; order Santalales; family Viscaceae; genus Viscum; species Viscum album. Next base: position 395,929,207 of record OY728167.1, on the reverse strand, counting down.
GTTACTCATAGTTCATAAAATAATCATCAATCCTTATAATATGATACTTATTATTTATGGTGATCTTTTTAATATATAGTTAATCGATACACTGCCACATTAATCAATCCTTTTTATAAATATCATTACATCAAGGTATTATGGAATCAGTTAAATAGTTCTATAAAACTTTAAGTATTTAAAGGACTGTGTTGAACTAGAATCAAATAAATATTCCTCCATTATTGTGTTAATATGAACTTTAATTTTTATGAATTCAATTTCATGCTCCACTTAAATAGTAGTGATGGAAATAGATTTACCATGATCTATTTCATTTGGTGGTTTCTAATTTTGATTACCCTTATGGGAATATTGTTTAGATCAATGGCTTGTATAGTGCCCTTGAAACCCATAGTTGAAGCAATGAACCATGGGTGGTGCATAGGGAGGTGCCTTCCATTCCTCAATCATAATGGTCAGCTTCTTTATTTATATTCAACATTCATGTGCTTAGTAGAATTATTTCCCATTTTTGAATAATTTATTAATCCCTTTGAGACAATTTCTATGATTTTTCTTCCAAAATAATTGACATGTGGTTAGTTGGATCCTCTTAGATCCATTGTAATTTAACCCAACATCTTAAAACACAATTTTTCTCTTCATATCTTCATAACAATTGGATCAATATCAAAAATCCATATCTATTTTTATATCACATATAATCACTTCTTCATAATTCCTAAAGTAATGAAATGATATATCAATTTGAAGTTGTGGGTTTAAACAACTAATTAATCTATTTATTTTTCTATAATTGTTTATTACAAAACTCAAGGAATATCTCTATAGTTCTTGTTAATGTTTCCTCTTAATCTATTACATACATACCATTTTTTCCTTCATCTCTATGAATTAAATCTCAATCTTTGTTCAAATAATTCTACGGATATGATTAGTAATAAATATTTTCATAATATCTTCCCACTCTATATATTCTATTTCATTCTTTGGCTTGGTGTTATTTATTAATTCCCACCACTGATTAGCTTCTACATCTGAAATATAAACTGAAAGAGTAATCATATAATTCTCAGAATAGTGTAACACAAAAAATATCATCTACAATGATTTAAAAAATTATTCAATGAAAATTGAATCATAAAATTCACTTAATGTCTATGATCATTTTCGTGTAAAGTAATCAATGGTTAATTGATCCTTCTTTGGTGAAGGTGGAAATTCCACATAGTCCAGGTAATTATTTATATCATGAGAAAATTTAGTAGGAAATGTGTAAAATACTAGGTAATTATATAATAATACAGTTTCATATCTATTAATATTTATGAATTAGATATTAATTTTACCTTAAAAGGACGTTTTGTTCGATAGCGTACCTGATACGCCACATCAAACTTAAACGAACAACTAAATATTATTATTTAATATGGTAGTTATCACCTAGCTATTAGAATGATTCTAATTAATAGTTTTAATTGAATTATGAAAATATGGTTTACAAATGTTTATATAATGATTCATTGGTTACCAAACTAACTTGAAATCAAACCAAAAACCAATTGAATATAAATGAAGTATTTTTATGAAAAAAACTATCTAAATGTGAATAATTGTGTTTATAAAATAACCAAATTACTCTTTTTGGATTATATTAATGAAATATTAATTATATATAATGTTTAAAATACATTTCATGTGTTTTTTTACTTTATATAAGAATAAAAACAATTTTTCAGATAAAATGAGTGTTTTTCGAAAAAATACAATTTTACCGCCTTTTGAAGGAGAACCCATTTTAAATATTTTTTTGTCACTTTTATATTATCTATTTGAAAAAATAAACTTCTTATATATAATTAGAACATAAATATTAGCTTTGGTTTTATTTTGGGTATTTTCCTTATAAAATTCATATTTTAATGAATAGTGAAAAATACAACATTTTAATTCAAAACTACCATTTTTCTAATTCATTTTTATACATAGGTTCCCCATTTTAGTGATTTTAAATTATAATTTAATTATTATTTTTATCATTTAATACAATTCTTTTCATTGGAAGTAATTTCATATTTAAATTGGATATAGAAACATGTCAACCATTTGATGATTTTTACTTTAAATAAACTCGTTTTCATTTTTTAACAATAGGGATTAATATCAAATTAATTCCTAAAACATCTATATTTTGAATTTATAAAATTATATTACATATTTGGAATCATATTTTCCATAATATTTAAATATTTACCTTCTATTTTTGTACTTTATGAATAGTGACATTAGTAATTATTTTTATTTACCATGGTTAAAGTGTAAATTAGGTAAATAAGGGTAACATAATATTATAGAAATATAAAACACCCTAAAACATTTCCTAATCCTATTACATGAGATATTTATGACCATGAAAACCCTTTTTATGAAAATTTATCATTTGGAATCCACTTTGTTGTGATTATGACACTTATAACTTTAAATTTAAACTAATGTCAAATATGTGTTGAATATGTATCGTCTTTTTAAAACAATCTTAATATGGGGTTATGTAAGTGATATCTTCAACTATAAATAGTCATTAGAAAACCAAAAATATTACCTAAATTGTGGTACTTTATTTATAATTTTTACAAATTAAATAATTAAATTTCATTTTGACACAATGATGATACAATAATAGATTTATTAATGGAAAAAATCAAATAAATGATATTAATAATATAAAAATAAAAATAATTTGAAATATTTGATACCATAAATGAATTTTTAGGATAAATATGACATTTTATTATTAAGTTAAATTATTTTTTAGAAGGAATAAAATTTTAATGAATTATAAAAAAGTCAAGTATGAATAGTGTCAAAATTGACATAATTCATAACTAAAAATATAAATTAGTTTAGTAAATGTTATAAAATTCCTAAAAATATAAAATTTGACCAAATGGTCATTATATGTCCTAATATTTCATAAATTATAATTTTTTTCATCGTTTTACATGTTATGGTATTGACCTTAACAGTCAAATTATAAATAACATAATATCATGGTAATATTAAAAAGGATAAAATAAGGGTTAAAAACAGACAAGGATTAAAAAATATTAAAATTTGGCTATTTTTAAATTTTTGATATGTATTTGACCAAAAATCATCATTTTATATAAACAAATGATTTTTGGAACATTTGGAACCTCAATTGAATTTATATTAATTTAATATTTTAAGAGTCTCCAAGGGTGCCCATACCCTCTCTTATAAAATTGCCACCTATCTTATCTAATTAACACATGTCAAGAACCCTTTATTGGGCCAAATCCTACTCAAAAATCCTCTTATAATCCCCCATATTCTTTGAATCCTCCCTTAGGGCAGAAAGCCTCCCAAGGAATCCTTTTGGTATAAACCAAAAGAAGTTACCCGATTAAGAGGTAACACCTTCTCTCATTATTTTTAGTTTAATTTCCATTCTAAAATCCCTAAAATATTATTATTCTATGTTTAAATAAAAACACTAGTATAATAAATATTATAGGTTTTTTTTTTATTTTTTATCTACACTTATATAAACCACCATTTAATGGGTAACGAACATACTATTTCAATGTACGGAAAACTATTGCCTCATAAAACGATGATTGTTCAATATTTCCCTACCACCACTCATGTTGGCCATTATGGTGGACAAAATTTTTACATATGATATATATTATATTTTTATTGTCTTTATTATTCAGTAATTTTTAGTTGGAACATACCATTATGGTTTCCATGTTGTGTACTTATGATAAATTTGTTTTAGAAACTATGGACTAGTGCCCCCTCAAAGTGATATGACTTATTCCCACTATACATGGAACGTATAAAGAATTTTTTTCATTAAAACTATGAGACATATATGACCTTAATATATTAATATAATTATAATATACATTTATATCATTTAATTCTTATTATTTTAATATAAAAAATAAATGAAAGTTGCATTCATACATACGTACAACCTACCATCTCCATGAACGATGAAATTCATTTCTTATATCCAAATATTATGGATTACTATAAATAACTATATAATGAATATATATGATATTTAATTACTGAATAATATTCTATAGATGGTGAAATTTTTACCACAAGGACAATTTATATCAAAAGAAGTTCATTTTTGAATCAAGTACCAAATATCGACAAAACATTCGATATGAACTTAAATAATTATGTAATTTTAATAATATGGTAATAAGTTATATAGAAGGAATAATAAAAATTAAAATTGTTCTTAATAAATTATAAATTAACCTATGTTTTCTATTCAGAAAAATAAATAACTTATGATACAATTCAGACCAAGGTAAGAGACTTCGTCTCAATCTCCTTTTAATTGAGGCATATTTTCATAATATACACCACCTTATTTTATATGGTGTATAATAACCCTATTTAACTGTTAATTACATTAAATAGTTTTTAGAAATAAATATTTTTCTATAATGAATTTTATGAAATGAAAAAATGATTATTTTTTAACATACATGGCAACAACCAATTTTATCACCACCGTAACCATTATTTGATATTTGGCTTCCTTTACAAGCCATAATGTTTTTAAAAGAAACATAAATACCATATAATATGTTCATGTATTTTGGTATCGAAAACTGATTTGATAAAGGATTTATTTTGTCAATATTTTGAAATAAACACTTCTGATTGCAATGTGGAAATGTTATTTTTCCTTTATGCTTGTTTTATTTGTTATGATCATGTTATGGTTATTTGGAGTTGATTATGTATATGGGTGGTTCCATGATAAATTTAGGGTGGGTGAGCCCATGATATCTCTCTAATGCATTGGGTAACAAGATAGAGGTAAACTTTAAGGTTTCTCCAAATTTATTTAGGTAATATATTGTCATGGTTATTCAAAATGTAACTATGAAGGATAATCCCTATGTAGTTGTGAAAGGTACAATGTAAGTATGATATGGATGCCAAAATTTACATTTATGATTTATTATTCCTAAAAGGGTTTTCAAGAATATTATGATTTCATGAGGTATGTTAAATAGTTATTGTTTTATGGGTGAGATATAAGATTTTGTGAAAAAAAATTTGATGAGTTGTAAATATTCTTGGATTAAGGGTTTTATTACTTATTTTATTTCCCTTAATATTATTTTTGTGCTCATCCCTGGTTTTTGAAATATTTTCCTTAGGGTATAAGGATGGGTAAGAGAAAGGAATAATTCAAAATGTATTTTATCATGACAATAAATAATATTAATTTTTTAAAAGATTTATATTTTGGAAGAAATGGATATTGTTTTAGTTGTATCCACTTTCTCTAAATTTGATTTGTTATGTAATAGTTGTGGCCTAATTCAATAAAAATGTAAACCAGAAAAGATCCTTAATGTGAAAGAAAGTCAAATCCTGATAAAACTCAATATTATGTAATGTGTTAGGTTGGGGCCTTATAATTGGTATCAGAGTTCGGTTTAGATAAATTTATAGGTTAGGGTGTTATTTATGCATAAGTTACAAGTTTTATAAAACCATAATGGTGAACATAATAGAATGTTTCATAGTTATTTTATATAAATTGAATGTGTTTGAGATAACATGATTAAGTATATCGCAGTGTTTTTCTTCCTCATATGATTGTATTTGATGATTTTAATGATATACTCACACTATCCTTTTTTGTTTTAGTAAATGGTTGGATCCCGCATGAACCAAAGTAACAATGGATGTGAAGGAAAATTTGGTGGTTCTATGAATAAGAAACCAAATGAAATGGGAGCTTCAATGAGAACCCTCATGGTTATTCTAAACAAACTATTTGAAGTAATTGTTAACCACTTTAACGTTGTTGATTTATTTGATGCATCTTATATGAGTGAAACATATCCTTATTGAATTTTAGGTAATACTCAAAAAGGAAAGTATATTAAATGAAATATGTGTCAAGGATGTTGAGTGAAACAACTAGGAAAATGTTTTAAATGGATGGGAAGATGTTATAAATATAGAAATGAAGGTCATAAAGTAATAACCTACTAAGGAAAAAAGGAAGAATTCAGTTGATTTAAGGGAAGGGAAAGAAGTTCTTTCTGAGTTATCAATTTAAAGTTTTAAATGTAAGGATTATAGTCATTAGGAAAATATATGTCCTACGAAGAAGGACCATGAATGGGATCAGCAGGACCATAAAAATATATGTTTAACAATACCTAATGTCATTTCAATTGAGGACGAGGAAACTAAAAATGACATATGAAAGGTATGGATTATTTCATGACTCACATTTTTACATTATTGAATATTAGAACATGATTCAAAGTTTTGTATTTAGTAAATAATTATTAAGGAATAATACTTAAAATCATTGTTAGAGGATCATAAAGAACACAGATAGATTATATAGGATTCAAGAGATATGTTAGATTGTATGATGCTGAAATGTTTAAAAGTATTAATGATCTTTTAATGATGGCATTACTTCATAAGACATTTTATAGTATGTGTAACCCTGATTTTTTTTATGTTAAAATGTTATTCCAGGAATTATAATTTCTTTTATGGACACAAATTATAACGTAATGGATAACATTTATATGAACTTTTATTTTTAGGTAATTATGGGAAACTACATTTTTGGGATGTAAAATGATGGGAATGAGATAAAAATTGAGGTTAATATATTTTATGGTTAATTTTCTTGATTTTATCTCATTTTTGGAATGTTAAAATAATTATATAGTCTTATAAAAAAGACAGCCTATATTAAGGGTGACAAATCATCTTGTTGGAGAAGGCTATGGGAATCGAACCCACAACCAATGTGTGATAAGGATTTATCACCTACCAATGGACTACATGAAGTCCCTAGTTAGTGAGAGTTTTTTTGTTTAGTTAAAAGAGTTTATGAAATAATAATAAGTTGATTTTTAGAACATATTTTTTATCAAATGGATATCCATGGAATTGTAAAATGATTTGGGGGATTAAGTGATAAATGATATTTTGGAAGACATTCACTATTTTGAGAACATTATATGATTAAGATTAATTAAATAATATGGGATTTTAAGTTGGGGGTAATGGTTGAATTACATTTGGGAATAATCTGGGATTTTTTTTGACTTATAGGGAAATATTTTATTAATATAAATGTTTAAACTATCATGGAGGACAAGTGATTATGTTAATTACTTTTTAGTATGATATAATAGGAGTGGTTGATTTTATTTGGAGATAATTGTTAAAATTTATCTTGGAAGACTATGTTATGGAATCCTACTAAATTTTGGGTTACTAAAATTGTATAGATTATTTTTAAGAATTTTAAGGATTGTTATTTCTTGAATGGTCTACGTTGAACATTAGAGATTAATGTTTTTTTATCATATAATGGTTCATTCATTTTTGGGAATTATCTTAACTTGTAATAAATATTTTGGTATTGTTTAATGTAAAAGGGTTTTATAAATAGATAGTTAACCTTTTTTTGATTTTGTTATTCTCTAGATGTTGATTATAGTGCTTCATGTGTGAAAACTTCAACTTAAGTACTCATTATTTGGAGAAAAAGATGATTTTATCATGTAAATTGACTAAAGGATGATCTACATCTCATGTATATATATTTCATTATGTTATTATTATAACTATTTAAATAATTGCTCAATTTTATTAAAAGGATATTAAAACAAAAATGTTTTCTATTTACTTTTACTATAATGACATCCAAGGCCATTTAATTAATTACAAATTTTTTGTTTTTTTATTGTTAAATTTTTCCTGACAGTGTTTTCTATCACTCACCATCAGAAGATGATAGTTATTTTTCTTCTATATCCATGTTTATATATATGGAATCCTGGTATGTGTTATTTAAGGTGACCATTGTATTTCTGTTTTTTTATTTTCAAGTGTATGTTTTATTGACTCTTTTTCCGATGTGGTATTTCAGTAAAGGTATTTTAAAAAAATCATACCTTAGTCACCCCCCATAATTAAAATTACGGGGATGCAATTTTGAAAAGGGGGTGGGGGAGAATGTAACATCCCAGGTAATTATAGAATAATAACTTTTCATATCTATTAATATTTATGAATAAGATTGTAATTTTACCATAATGTTACCATATGTTCGATATCGTACATGATACGCCATATCAAACATAAAAAATAAAATAAATATTATTATTTAATATGGTATATTTTTCCCAAACATTAGAATGTAGGGAATGAATTGTGTTAACTAAATTATGAAAATATGGTTCACACATGTTTATATAATGACTCATTGGTTTCCAAATTAACATGAAAGGAAACCAACAACCAATTGAATATAAAGGATGTATTCTTATGAAAAAACTATTTAAATATGAATAATTGTGTTTATAAAATAATAAAATCACTCTTTTTAGATAATATTATTGTAATATTAATTCTATGTAGTGTTTAAAAATCATCTTCTATGTTATAAAGACATTATATATGAAAAAATAAAATTTTTTGGATAAAATGAGTGTTTAAAAAAAAATTGTTTTCCCATTTTTGATGGAGAACCCTTTTTAAATCTAGTTTTTGTAACTTTTATATAATATATTTGACAAAATAAACTTCTTATTTAGAAGCTGGAAATAAAAATTTTCTTTGGTTGAATTTTTGTTAATTTTTTATAAAATTCATAATTTAATAAATAGTGAGAATACTGCATTTTAATTCAAAACATCCTTTTTGTATAATTTATTTTAATCGTTAAGTTATCATTTTAATTGGTTTTAAAGTATAATTGAATTATTTTTTTCTAATTTAATACAATTGTTTTCATTGGATGTAATTTCACATTTAAATTGGATATAGAATCATGTCAATATTGTGATGGTTTTTACTTTTAAAAAACTCGTTTTCTTGTTTTGGCAACAGGGATTAATATTAAATTAATTACTACAACATATACGTTTTGAATTTGGAAAAAATGATTCCACATTTGGTTTCATATGGTACATAATATATAAATAGTTCCATTATATTTTTTACATTATGAATAGTAACTTCAGTCATTATTTTTATTTACCATGGTTAAAGGGTAAATCAAGTAAATTAGGGTAAAAATAATATTATAATAATATAAAGATATTCTAACAGTTTTAATAATCCTATTGTGGAGATGTGGCCGACCAGGAAAATATTTGTGATGAAAGTTTTTCCCTGGGAAGCCACATGGGTGTGATATGACACTTAAAATTTTTAATTTAAGGTAAAGGTAAATTTTTGTTAAACATGTCTCTTCTAACTAAAAACATTTAATAATGGGTTTTGTAAGTGATCTATTATACTATAAATATTTACTAGAAATATATAATTATTAAATACATGATGGTTATTTATTTTTAATTTTTTTAATTAAATAATTAAATTTAATTATGACACAATGATGATGTAATAATAGATTTATTAAAGGAAAAATCAAATAAATGATGTTAATAAAATTAAAATTAAAAAATTGAAATTTTTGATACCATATAAAAAATTGGATAAAAATGACATGTTAGTATTGATTTAATTTATTTTTTTAAGGAATCATGCTGGTATGATGTTTTTAAAAATTCATTTATGAATAGTGTCAAAATTGGCATAATTCATAACTTAAAATATAAAACGGTTTGTTAAATTTTATAAAATTCATAAAAATATAATATTTGACCAAATAGATAATATTTGTCATAATATGTCATAAATGAAACTTTCTTTGGTCATTCGACATGTTATGGTAATCACAATAGGACAAAAATTGTAAATAACATGATATCCTGAAAACATTAAAAAGGGTAAAATAAAAATTACAAGGATTTAAAAAAATTAAAAACATTTAAACATTAAATTTTAGGATATTTATTAGACCCAAGATCATCTTATATTCCAAATAAATTATTTTGGGTCCCTTTTGAACTGAAATTTACTTTATATTAATTTAATATTTTAAGAGTTTCCAAGGGTGTCCATCCCTTACACTTTAAAAAGGTACCATCTATTATCTAATACACAAAATTAAAAAACCCTTTGGTTAGGAAAATTCCTTAAAAACAACTTCCTAGAATCCCAAACCCCACATCCTAGAAACCTTCCTTAGGGAAGAAAGCATCCCAAGGATACCTTTTGGTATTAACCAAAAGATGTTACCAGATTAAGAGGTAACACCATCTCTCTTGATTTTTAGTTTCATTTCCATTATCCTCTCCCTAAACACTTATTATTATATGATTAAATGAAAACCATTATCCTAAATATACTAGGTTGTTATTATGCTATGTTCTTTATCTACACTTACACACACATCCATTTAATGGGCAACGAACATATTGTTTCTGGGTATGGTGAACTATAGCCTCACCAAACAATGATTGTTAAATTTTCCCCTACCACCTCTAATAGTGGCCATTATGATGGAAAATATTTTTAAATATGATATATTTTATATTTATATTTTATCTATTATTATGTAATTTTTAATTATAACATACCATTATTCTTTCATTGTTGTGTAATTACTATAATTTTATTTGAGAAAGTGTGAACTACCGCCCCCTCAAAGCGATATGACATTTTCCCACAATACATGGAACGTATAAAGGATTGTTTCATTAAAACTATGAGAAATATATTAAATTAATATAATAAGGTAACTATAATATATATTTATATCATTCAATTCTTATTTTTCTAAAAAGACAAAGAAATGAAAGTAGCATCCATGCGTACGTACAACCTACTGTATCCATGAACGGTGCATTTAATTTTTTATCTATAAATGTTATGGACTATTATAAATTCATATATACTATATATATATCATATTTAAATCTTCAATAATATTTTTTATATTATCTACTTTTGACCATAAAGATAATTTACATTAAAACATGTTCAATTTTTACTCAAGTATAGAATATCGACAAAATATTCGATAAGAACTTAAATAATTATTTAGTTTTTATAACATGGTAAAAAGTAATATAAAAGGAATAATAAATATAAAAATTTTTATCAAGAAAGTATAAATTAACCTATGTTTATTATTTAGGAAAATAAATAACATATGAGATAAGTCAAACTCTTGGTAAGGGACTTTGTCCCAATCTTCATTGATTGAGGCATATTTTGAAAATATGCACGACCTTATTTTATATGGGGTATAATAAAACCCTTTGACTATTAATTTCATTCAAAGGTTTTAAAAATTAATCTTTTTTATGAAGCATTTTAGTAAATGAAAAAAGGAATGTTTTTTAACGTATGTGATGACAAAAAAAATTCTTCCACCACAACCATTATTTCACATTTGGATTCCTCTACAAGTCGTATTGTTTTTAAAAGAAAAAAAATAACATACACCCTTTTAATATATTTTTTATTGAAAATGGCTTTAATAAAGGATTGATTATGTCTATATCCAGAAATGATATCATGTTATTGCATTGTGGAAATTATATTTCTCCTTTATACTTGTGTTATGTGTTATGATTATGTTAGGGTTCATATGAATTGCTTATATATACGATTGGTTTCATGATAAACTGATGGCAGGTGAGCCCATTATAGCTCTCCAATATATTGGGTAAGAGTAAATAGGAAAACATTAAGGTTTCTCCTATGATATTTAAGGAATATGCTTTGATGGGTATTCCAAATGTAACAATAAAGGTTACTCACTATGTTCCTGTGAAAGATACATTGTTTGTATGATATGGATGCCACACATTACCTTTATTATTTATTATTTATAATATGTTTAAATTAATCTTATGATTTCATGAGGTTTGTTAATGTGTTTATTTTTTATGGGTGAAAAATATGATTTTATGATAAAATTTCGTTTTTTTATATGTTCTTGGATTAATGGATTTATTCCTTACTTTATATCCCTTAATGAACTTTTTCTACTCATCCAATATTTTTGAAATTTTTTCCATAGGGTATAAGGATGGGTAAAATAATGTAAAAATTCAAGAATAATTTTACCAAAAAAATAAATCCTACTTATTTTTTAAAAGTATTATATTGTGGAATAAATGAATAATCTTTTAGTTTTATCCACTTTGTATAAATTTAATTATTTATGTAATATTTATTTCCTAATTATATAAAAATATAAACCTAAAAATATCTTCAATGTGAAAGAAAGTAAATTCTTGATTAAAACTCAATATTAAGTAATTTTTAAGGATGGATCCTTCTATAATGCTATGAATTTTTGAACTCCACCTCCCATAGAATTGGGGATGTCATTCATAAAATCATTGCACTGTACCTCACATGAGATATTGTCCTAGTTTCTCCTAATTCCTCCAATTTATAAAATATAAATTGTTTGAACAAGTAATAAATCTAAAAATTATGGAAAAATAATTTATTCTTGTTTATGAAATTAGTTTTAATGAAATGTCTTATGGGATACCTATGTTTTTAATTTTTATATAATAATATTTCTTGGATATTTATGTATAATTGGACTTATCCTAAGGGTTATCACCAAAATTGTATAACACTAATTCCCAAATTAATGAAATTATAATCTGATTCCATCTTTAGTGACACTACATTTTCTTACATAACTATAAAATTATTTTCAATATAAATTTCATAATTGTGAAAGAAATCTAGGATCAAAAGGGTCAGTATCTTGAAAAAATTATGATCATACATAACTTGTACATAATAAAATATAAACATTTAATTAAATATTTATTCTTTTTACATAAAAATATCTCATTCTCCTAGTAAATATAAACACTAGAGGATATAAATTAAAGAAACAGTTGATCTAAAAGACCTGTAATAGGATGAATAAAGGACATGATTCAATATAACATGGGTGAGAATAATGATAATAATCATGTTATAATAATTGGATCATCATCAACATCATTAGAAAAACATTTGATACAATAATGGAATGTGGATAGGTATAAAAATGAAAAATAAAGTAAATGTTTTCAAATACTGCTCATAGATTTCATAAAATCTAGCAACATATTTACACATAATGTAAGGAACCAAGAAAAAGAAACTGGACTCAACCCTTTATAAATTCTATGTATTTTTTTTTGAAAAAGAAACTAAATATTTACACAACATAATACAAAACAGAGGAACTTTTCCAGTCCTAGGTTCTAGAGAATTATAATCCAATATTACATTCAGATATAAATATACAAATTCTAATAGACATTAAGAAAAGAAACAATAGAGCAATACTTCCACGTTAGTAATTCATCGTATTTCCTCCATTAAACCTATAAGAATGATTTAAAATACATGGGGTGAGCACAAAAATGCCCAATAAGGGGTTTTAAAACAAGACCATTAAGAAATAATTTTTTATTAAAACATTTCTTTAAAATTCATGATTTAAATCATGAAATTAAAATTTCCCATGACATTCCATCACCATTTTCTAGAGAGTTTCTATAATATATTTTAGGATAAACTCATGCTAAAAATTTCTAAACTTATTTAGGTGTTATATATAGATTACATTATAAAATATGAATACACTTGAACAAAAATGCATGAAATTCCTCTTATAAGTTAGATAATGACCATACATAATTATATATGGAATTCTAAGTGCGTGGATATAGTTTTGGGCATGAATTTTTTTTATTTACACCAATAATGATATCAAAACACATAAATGAAAACCATGAAATGAATGAAAAGTTCTTAATCATTGTTTATGGATTATAAACCAAAAATTAACCATTCTTAATATATGATATAAATAAGTATAAAACATTATTCCATGTGCACTTGAAAATGTATAACTGATTAATACATGTTTATAAGAGAATGATTCTTAACCATGGTTATTCTAATAGTTTAATAATCACATTGACTTTCACTAACTAGAATCATAATGAGGTAATTCATAAATGAGGATAACATAAAAAGTCAGTCAAGTCCTTATGCGAAGACCATACATAATCATTTTTTCACGGCCTCATGCAAAGTCCTAGTTTGTATCATGAGACCTACTAATGCATCAAGAGGCTATAGAGGGACTCACCCATCACAAAATAAGTCCAATTAATTTTTGAATGCATAATTTTGGACAACATAATCATTCTGTCAAGGCCTTATGTGAAGATTCTACATTGTCTCATGAGACCTGCTGATGCACTGAGAGTCGATAGCAGGCCTCACCCATCATATAATATGTCCAATTAATTCCTCATATGTCTAATAAAAAATATTCCTTTAAATCAAAGTGTCCCATACCACAGTGATTGATTTGAATATTAGTCATAGATGAAAATAAATTCATTGATAAATAATTGAGGTACAAATTCTTTAAACAATCCATAGTTTCCCATACAAATTTGAAAAGATTAATTTTTAATCCATATAATATCATAAAATGATTAATCTCATACATGAAATAATTGTATTTATTTGTAAACCATCAATAAAATGAGTAATTAAATAAAATAACATTTAAAAAAATGAATATATAGTTTTTTTCTCAAAATAATATTTGAAAATAAATAAATATGTTTCACACATAAAATTATAAATAATACATTTTAATTCTTGAATAAATCTTTGTACATGATAATCTCAGAAGTAAACCATAAAATTAATTTAAAACCATGAGCATATTATTAATGAAAGGTGTGTGGATGTTATGCTAAATGCATGGCCATGATTGTATGCAAACGTGACATCCTTAATAACAACATTTTCTATGCATTTTTTTCCTAAAAACATGATTATAAGAAATATAACATGTCAATAAACATTTTATCTTTATATATATATATACATATATACATTCCATGAATTTTATATTATAAATATAAGAAATTAATGTTTCCCATAAATATGTATATATATGTACACATTTATATGAAATTGTATTTATAATACTCTAATTCAAATGATGAATGCATATTTAATGAAAACTATGATAATTAAAATTATCTATATTTAGCAAGAGATAGAACATAACTTGATACCCTTAAAAGTAACAATTTTCATAAGAACATAATTGACTTCGAGTATATATACATATATAAACAAAAACTAAACACTCATGAACCTATATTTATTTATAAATGTGTAATTTTAAATTTTCATGGAAAATCACTTAATAATATTTTACAACCAAAACCCTTATACTTGTCTTCGCATATATACGTAGAAGAATATTTATCATCCATTTTCATAAAATCTAACTCATTATCCCATAAATATCTGTTTGAAAGAAGTTCTGATAAATTTAAAATTTATTAAATGCTTATGAATATACATATATATATATATATATAAGTATGCATACATTTATTCATGAAGTGTAAAGAGGAATCATCGACGTAAGGTCATAAATCAAGATTTCTGAATGACATGTGTTTGCCTTAATAAATTTATAATATTAACTTCTAATAAAACTTGGTAAATCATAATTCATTTATAATTGTAATAAACTTCATGTTAGGAATATATATATATATAAACATCAAAAATGATATATATATATATATATATTTATTCATATAGAAATATGTTTTGTATGAAATGATATATTTATATGTAAATATATATATAGTCACTTGTTTTGATACCAGACATTAATTTGAAATTTTTTTAACCTTGATTGCACTCATTAGGACCTAATTAGAATTCAAGAAACATTAAGTTAAATTTCATTAAAGAAATATCCTTGGGAAGATGTGTTCTTAAACATGTCAAGATATATATATATACACATGACTATAAACATGGATGGATTTGGGAATATTGTATCACAAGCACACCATAATTGATTAAATATACATATAAAAAATTAATTATACCACAAGATATATATCCCCACAAGTACTATTGGTTTGATGAAAAATGCAGTTATATGCATGTATATCATTGTTTTAAATTCTAAAGCATGGTCATAAACAAATTGGAAATCATGAATATTATATGTGTGTGTGTGTGTGTTTTAAGGCATGAAATTATAAATAGTGTGTGTGTGTGTGTGTGTCCTTATACACAAAAATTAAATTTGTAAAGGTAGTACAATCATACCTTATTAACTTAAAAAATTGAAAATTGGCCTTTAGGATTTCATATGAATGAAAAAAATAAAATTCACACACATGAATATGTATATTCATGGAATCTAAATAAACTTTTCAAAGATATGTGTCAGTAAATTATTAAATTGTGGAATGTCATCCAAAAACACTTAAAACCATTAAATCTCTTTATAATATTCACTTTAAAAGAATTTATTTACTAGAAACTAGACTTAGAATATATTAAGTTCATAGTAGGATGTGTGAATTTAAATAGAGGTGTAAATAGTACCATTTTTTATGGGATGATTCCATTACTTTTTAGTGGGGAAAACATTTTCCTTTCAAAAAAGGTTATTAATAAATTGGAAATCAATTTGAAAAATTCAAGAGTAATTTCATATGCTTAAATTAATGCCATGATATAAATGGTTACTAAATAAATTGGAAATTAATTTGAAAATGCATGAGTAATTTGATTCTATTAAACGAATTCCATGAAAACATAACCCCTTACACTTAATTTTATCAATTAGCAGAGGAATTTCAAAACAAATAAATTTAAATTGTAAAATGTAATAATTAGAAATATATTAAAAATAAAATCCCTTAGTTGATCTATTCATGATAAAACCCTTATGATACTACAACTTTTCACATACACTCGTCTCACCAAACTAGAAGATTGAACCTAACCATTGTGTTTTAATGGGTTATCTATTTATATCCTGAATTTATATAGATTTAATATTGTTGGGAAAGTTTTTAACAAATCCACATAAATGAATATGAATTTTCATTTACAGAAAAGGAGAAACAACACACAAATAGTCCATAAAATTGACAAAAATAGTTTAAAATGATAGAGGAAATTGACATTTGTGGACCATAGGGAAGCAATAGCTTGATCATAACACAAAATAAAATCAGTAAAAAATATAAACAGCCCGCAATTGATGAGTAAAACTAATTGAAGAAGAACTCTAACAAAAATGAAACCCAATAGAGTTAGAGCAAAGAAGACACGAGACTTGCACGCCTACCTTAGTTGGATAAAAAAGAATCGGAACCCTCAAATCTGGAAAAACTAAAACCCTAACATTGCATAGACTCCTCACCAGCACTTGGACCGCTCGACCCGGACCACCGCCATGCCTCCCTAGACTGAAGCCCCATTGATGCCACTCTATTGCTACGTCTCATGCCCCATATCCCTCTCAAACCTCGACCCATCAGCTCTCCCGGTGACTCAAAACTCTGTTTGGAGCCCCTCTACACAGGATTTTACATGCTATGTGATCCTAAAGCCAAAAAACAGACCAACATAGAAAACATGATTATTTTTTTCATTTTTATTTCATTTTATTATTATTATCTAATTATTATTAACTAATTGATTTATTTAATAGAGGATAACATTATATGATACTAAATGTTTTAATTTTAAAACCAAATGAAATTAAAATTTCTTGTTAATCAAAATAATAATATTCATTTTATTAATATGCTTATTAAAAACATCATATTTTCATAATAAAATATCTTATTCAATATTTATAATATAATTTTATTAAAAAAAATTAGCAATTTTATAAATGTTATTCTATTCAAAGTTTATAATTTAAAACTACTAATTATAATATATTTATTTTAAATAATTTTTCATAATTCAAAATATATGAATGTAATAGTAAAAAAAATTAACCATAAAGAATAACTTTATAAAGTAATATTTTTATAAAAATAAATTTTTCACACATTATAATTATAATCTCATATATATATATTTAAATACATATATATATATATATCATATTTTGAAAATCAAAATTTATAAAAAATTTATTTATATTTTTATATTAATTATTTAGATAAAATTTAAATAATTAATATTAATTACATTCATAACTTATAACTAAATTATTTCAGTATTTTAATATATTTATAAATCAAAAAAATTATAATACATTTATATAATGTTGTGTCTTTAAAATTTTGGAATTATCCATCTAGAATATTCTATTACATAATCTGTTGACAAAAATAATTATATTAATATAATTATTTTAAAATATTAATTTCAATAAAAAATTGAAAACTATTAAAAATATTTATAATTTTTTTATAATTAACTCATAAGAATCAAATTAATTAAAAAACTTAATTCCAATTATTAATTTTTTAAAAGAAAATTATCTTAAAAATATATATTATTTTTTTGAATTAATTATAATTAAATCCATTTATTAAAATATATTTTTAATAAATATATGTTTATAATTTTCGGACTATTATATCTCCCCCCCCTAAAAAGAATTTTGTACTCACAATTTGTTTTGTTAGACTAAACAGAATTATGAATTTCCATCTTCAGAATTAAGGAAAACTAAGACTGATAAACTCTGAGACTCGACAACATCTAATATATAACAGTTTTTAAACCGTTCCTCTCATGCCAACTGTAAGGACCCAAGCCTGTGAAACTGGACTCACCACTTTACAAATTATGTTTAATTTTTTTTGGAAAATAAACTAAATAATTACACAACATACTACATAACAGAGGATCTTTTAATGGCCCATGTTAGAGAGAATTAGAATACAATATTACATTCAGATATAAATGTACAAATTCTAATAGACATTAAGCAATGAAACATCAGAGCAACACTTCCACATTATTAATTCATCACATCACTTCCACTAAACCTGTAAGAATGATTTAAATTACATGGGGTGAGCACAAAAATGCACAGTAATGGGTTTTAAAACAAGACCATTTGGAAATAATTTTTCTTTAAAATTTTTCTTTCAAACTCATGATTTAAATCATGAAATTAAGATTTTCCATAACATTTCATCTTCATTTTCTAGATATATTCTGAAACAACTTTTAGGATAAACTCATTCCCAAAATTGCTAAAATTATTTAGGAGTTATAAATAGAATGCATTATAAAATATTAATGTATATGAACCAAAATGCTTGAAATGCCACTTATAAGTTAGATAATGACCATAATTAACTATGTATGATATTCTAGGTGTGTGGATACAATTTTTCTCATGAATTATTACTTTTTTGGATTTTCATAGAAAATGACATCAAAATGCATATATGAAAACCATGAAATGAATGATAAATTCTTACCCTTAGTTTATGGATTGGAAACGAACAATTAACAACTTTTAATATATTATATAAATAAGTATAAAACATTATTCTATGTAGACTTGAAAATGCATAACTGATTAATACATGTTCATAAGATAATGATTCTTATCCATGGTAATTCAACTAGTTGAATAATTACATGGAAGTTCACTTTTAAGATTTATAATGAGGGAATACATAATATAGGACATCATAATCATTCTTTTAGGGCCTCATTCCAAGACCATACATAACCATTTTGTCAAGAACTCATACCAAGACCTCATTTGTCACACGAGACCTACCGATGCATCGAGAGGATATTTTGTACCACACCCATCACATAATAAGTTCAATACATGTGTGAATGCATAATGTCGGACAACATAATCATTCTGTCAAGGCCTTGTGCCAAAATTTTAATTTTTCTAATGAGACCTTCCAATGCACTGATTGGATATAGTGGGCCTCACCCATCACATAATATGTCCAATGCAATGATCATATGTCTAATAAAAACATATACCTATAAATCAAAGTGTCCCATTCTAATTTGAATTATTTAAATCATAGTCATATATAAAAATTAATTCATTAATAAATTATTGAGTTATATATTATTTAAACAATCCAAAGGGTCCCACACCACTTTGAAAATTTTAATTCTTAATCCATATAATATTATAAAATGATTATTCTCATATGAAAAATAAATGCTGTTATTTGTAATCCATCAATAAAATGAGCAATGAGATAAATTCGCATTTAATCAAAAATGAATATATATTTTTGTCTTCTCCAAATAATCTTTTACAATAAATAAATATGTTTTTCACATTAAATTTTAAACAAAAAATTTCAATTCTTGAATAAATCTTTGTACATGATAATATAAGTAAACCTTAAAACTAATTTGAAACCATGAGAATATTATGAATTAAAGGTGTCTCAGTGTTATGCTTAATGTGTGGCCATGATTGAATGGAGAAGTGAAATCTTTAATAATGACAAGTTCTGCACATTTTTGTCCTAAATAAATGAAAATATGAAATATAACATGTCAATAAACATTTTATCCTTTGTATATATATACAAACACACACATATATATATACACCATGAATTTAAATTGTAAATAAAAGAAGTTATTGTTTCCCATAAATATATGTGTGTGTGTGTGTCTATACATTTATATAACGTGGTATTTATAATACTTTAATTCATGGGATAAATTCATATTTAATGAAAACAATGATAATTAAAATTATCCATATTTAACAAGAGTTAGAACATAACTTGATACCCTTAAAAATAAAAAAATCCCTAAGAACATAATTGAATTCGACTATATATACATATATGAACACACATTAAACACCCATACTCCTGTATTTATTTATAAATTTGTAACTATAAAAATTAATTGAAACTCACTTATTAAACTTGCACAACCAAACCCTTATACTTGAATTTGGATATATATACTTGGAAAAATATTTATATTCCATTTTCTTAAAATAAAAACTCATGATCCCATGCCAACGAGCTCATACCCGAGTGGTAAGGGCTCCTGATTGGCATCCAAGAGACCCAGGTTCAAAACTGGATGGAGGCGACTTTCTGGGTTAATTTAGTAGTACTGTAGCAGTTACTGGTCGGTACTGTAGCATCCAGAACTATTCACCCGATTTGGGCATGTGGGCCATCGGTATGGGGCTCAGGTCTCACAGGGCATTCGGGTCATCAAAGGCCTTCGGTCTACAGGGCCGCCAGGCCACAAAAAGATCATGAAGTAGCCCAGTTCATATAGATCAGGCCCCAGAAGAGGATCAGAGAAACAATAGCAGTCACCAGATGCAGAGCTAACTGGGTTGTCAGAATGAGAGGGTATGGAAACCACCATCAGGACCAGGCACCGTGTAACTTTGTTGGGGGTAATGCTAGCTGATCAGCAATGCAGGGTGGGGAGCTAATGTGATTAATGATGTAGATACTGGAGAGGGGAAGCTCTAGTGGGATGGGCCTATGGGTCATGTAATGGGCATGGTATGGGCCTCTGGGTCATGTAATGCGAGTCATGTCGGGCCTTCTGCCTTGGGCCTATGGGTCATGTACGGGTTCCCATTCATCCCTTAAAAGGGGGATTATCTATAATAAAAAAAATGAAGGCCTTCAGGCCATTCAGAGAAAACTCATGATCCCATAAATATCCCTTTGAATGAAGTTTAGATAAATTTAAAATTTATTAAATGCTTATGCATAAACATATATATATATATATATACATTAATGCATGAAGTTTCATGTGGAATCATCGATTTATGGCCACAAATCATGATTTGTGTATGACATTTGTTTGGTGTGAAACATTTATGATATTAATTGCTAATAAAACTTTTTCCATCATAATTCATTTAGAATTTTTATAAATATCAATGTGAGGAACATATATATATATATATATATATATATATATAAACATCAAAAGAGTCATATATATATATATATAAATTTGTTTCTTATGAAATGATATATTTATATATATATATTGTCACTTGTTTTGAAACCAAACATTAATTTGATTGTTTGGTGACCTTGATTTCACTCGTTAGGACCTAATTAGAATTCGAGCAACATTAAGTTAAATTTCATTAATGAAAGATCCATGGGAAGATTTGTTTTTAAACATTCCAAGATATATATATATATATACATGACTATAAACATGGATGGAATTGAGAATATTGTATCATATGCACACCATAATTATTTAAAAATATGTATGAAAAATTAATTATACCACAAGAGGTATATCCCCACAAGTACTATTGGGTCGATTAAAAATGCAGTGACTTGCATGTATATCATAGTTTCAAATTCTAAATCATGGGAATAAATAAATTAGATATCATGTATATTATATATATATATATATATCTTTGTGTGTTTTAGGGAATGAAATTATAAACAATATATATATGTGTGTGTATGTATTTGTGTCCTTATATACAAAAAACCAATTTGGAAAGGTAGTATAAGAATAACTTATTAACAAAAAAAATTGAAAATTGACATATAAGTTTTCATAAGCATGATGAAAATAATATCCATACACATGAATATGTATACTCATGGAATCATAATAAACTTTTAGAAGATAAGTTTTAGTAATTTATTAAATTGATGAATGTCATCCAAAAACACCAAAACCCATTAAACCGCTTCATCATATTCAATTTAAAATAATTAATTTACTCATAACTAGTCGTGGAAGAGATTAAGATTACATTAGGACATGTTAATTGAAATAGAGGCATAAATAGTACCCCTATTTATCGGATGATTCTAATATTTTGCGACGGGGAAAAAACATTTTCAAAACAATTAAGGTTACGAAATAAATTGGAAATAAATTTAAAAAATGAAAGAGTAATTTGATATGATTAAACTAATTCGATGATAGAGAAGGATAATAAATAAATTTGAAATCAATTTGAAAATGAAAGAGTAATTTCATTCACTTAAATGAATTCTATAGAAACATAATCCCTTAAACATAATTTTATTAATTTCCAGAATAATTTCATGAAAAATAAATTGGAATTGTAAAAAAAGAATTATTTTAAATATATTAAAAATAAAATCCCCTACTTTATCTATGCATGATAAAGTCCTTGTGATGCTGCAACATTGAACATACACTCGTCTCACTAGATTAGCTGATTGAACATAGACATTGTGTTTTAATGGGTTATCTATTTAAATCCTAACTTCATATATATTGGAGCTTGCTCGGAAAGCTGTTAACAGATCCACATAAATGAATTTGAATTTTCATTTATAAAAAAGGAGAAACAACACACAACCAATCTATAAAATTGACAAAACCTATTTGAATTGATAGATGGAATTGACATTTACGGACCACATGGAAGCAACAACTTGATCATAACACAAAATAAAATCAGTAAAAAAATATAAACAACCCAAAATTGATGAGTGACACAGATTGAAGAGGAAATAAAAACAAAATGACAACCAAAAGAGTTAGATCATAGCATAAACAAGAATTTCACGCCTACCTTAGGAGGTTGAAGAAGAATCAGAACCCTCAAATCTGGAGAAACTGAAACCCTAACGATGCACAGACTTCTCCGCAGCACTTAACCCGATCGACCTAGACAACCTCCATGCCTCCCGAGGCCGAAGCCCCATCACGACCTCTCCTTTTCTATGTCTCACTCCTCTGATCCCTCTCAAACCTCTACCCATCTGCTCCCCCAGTGACTTGAAACCCTTGTCGGCTCCCCAAAACATGGGATTTTCCCTACTACACGATCCTAAAGACAAAAAAGGACCCCTTATAAAACATGAATCCATTTTTTCATTTTCATTTAATTTTATTATTAATATTATTATATCATCATTATTATCTAATTGATTTATTTAATAAAGGATACCATTATGTAATTTTAAAAGTTTTAATTTTAAAACCAAATGAAATTACAATTTCTTATTAATAAAAATAACAATATTAGATTTTATTAATACTCTTATTAAAAATATAATAGTTTCGTAATAAAATATATTATTCTATATTTAGAATACAATTTTAATAAAAAAATTAATAATTTTATAAAAATTTATTCAAAAAAAAATCTTATTTAAAAATAATAATAATAATTTATTTTTTTAAACAAATTTTTCATAATTCACAACTTATAACAGTAATAGTTATAAAAATAATTTAATTATAATGCTTAACTTTATAAAGTAATAGTTTTATAAAAATAATTTATTCATACTTTATAATTATAATCTCATATATATATATATATATATCATATTTTGAAAAAAAGAAATTCTAAAAACAAATTATTTATATTTTTATATTAATTATTTAGATAAAATTTTAATAATTACTACTAATTAGATTGATAACTCATAAATAGATTATATCATTATTTTAATATAAATATAAATCAAAATAATTATAAGACATTTATGAAATATTGTGTCTTTAAAATTTGGTAATTATTCATCTAGAATATTTTATAAAATAATATTTTGTAAAAAATAATTAAATTAACATAGTTATTTTCAAATATTCATTTTAGGAAAATAAATTTGAAAACTAAAAATATTTTTTATAATTTTATTATAATTAATTCATAATAATCAAATTAATTAAAAAACTTAATTCCAATTGTTATTTTTTAAAAGAAAGTTATCTTAAAATGTATATTGTTTTTTGTATTATTTATATTTAAATCCATTTCATAAAATATATTTCTATCAAAACTATGTGTATAATTTCTGATCTGTTACACATAACATATGTGCTTAATCATAAAATCATCTTTGTCGTCAAATAAAGAATTATTTTCACACATAATACATATTATCTCATGAGATACATCACATTAGATGAAGCATTAGAGGGAGGTATAATTCTATACCATCCAATCACATCATTATATTTACATAATCATTCTTTCCACAAGGAATATATAATTATCACAGTCATGAAATATCCCATGGAATGGAATGGGTCTCATTTGGATTTCATATAGCATACATTCATGAATAGACATTGTTGTTCCGATGCCAGAATGGTAAAAGCCCAATTTTGTATAAGAATCATAATTCTTAATATATGAGCAAACAAATCAATATGTGTCAAATATGTGTTTTTGGAAAGAAGAGGTCTTTTGAAAAATAATTATATCTAACATAAAATTGAGTAAAAAAATTATATCCAATAAAAGAAAAAGGGAATAATAATGAAATTATATTTAAGGAACATTAAAATAATATCTATAATTAATTTTTTGTGAGAGAAGAAAATACCAAAAAAATGATGTGGGGTTCATGAGTCCCCTTACCTTAATTATAGCTTTATTTCATCAATTTTTCATCTCCTGGATAAAAAACATTGATTAATTAGAACATTGACACATAACTGAATTATTTTAATTTTTACCACATTTTAAAAACTATATTCATTTGATTATATTTCATAATTTCCTTTTTTATAGTGTGGTTATTTTGATATCATGTTTTACAAAAAAAAATTAATGTTTTACCTATATTTGATATTTTGTTAGTGAAATTTATACATTAATATAAATAATTCCAAATTAATATAATCCATATAATTTCATTATAATATATTATATATAATTCACAATATCTATCCAGGATTTTGGTTATATGTGTGAACCTATAAATTTCACTATATGTGGTTGATCGACCATTGACATGAAATCACCAGGAGAGCGGGAAATGAATGTTTAAAATTTATATATATAGTAATACAAAAATTATAATATGTTAATATCATTATTATAATGTTAAATTGAAACCTAATTTTTTTTATTAGGTTCAGTTGTGAAAGTGTTGATGAAAAAATTAATTATAAAAATAAGAAAAAATTAAAAAAGAGGATAGTCTATAAGAACAACTTATTCCTTAGTATATCTTATCTTCTATTGCACTAAAACTCCCTTGATACATGGAGTTGGATTAGACTATAATGTCACTATGGATTTTAAGGGGCTTGTGAGGAAGTATTTTTATAGAGTTTAGTATTTGTAATTTGGGGGATGAGTGGTTTTTCAATGGGGGGAGTGAGGTTATTTATACATTAGGATATGGGTACTTTTAGAATAATATGTTGAATAAAATACTATACCAATGTAATACATGTAATTGTTAATTTTTTATAATATAAATCACATATATATATAATATAATTAGTTTTAGACTTCAAATTTCCTTTATAATTGTAATTCATCAGTTTATTAAAAGGAAATGTGGAAACAATTGAAATTTTTATTTAAACGAATTACTTTTAACTTTAGGTTTTGGAAAGTTATTTTGAGGTTTGGAAATTTATTTTATATTATTATAATTACTCATATATGAAATAAAATATACCATGTTCAGAGCTCAAATTCTATAAATGTTTAGGAAATTATTACATCTTTAATTATGTAATTTATGATAAACAGTTTATGTGAAAAATATATATTTTTACTATTAATTATAAAATTGAAGCATTTTAAAAAATTACCAAAAACTCACAATTAGATAATTTTAGCATGATTCATTCAAAAAATGATAATCATTTTATAAAAAAAATTTATAACATATTTAATTTTAATTTATAATAAAAAATTAATTATTTTTATGAAATAAATTAAAATAGAGTTTACTAAAAATATGCCTATATTTTATTTTATTTATTTAATTATGATATTTTTTTAGTATTAAAATATTAATATTAAATTAAATAAATCATGAAAAATTGACATTATGTTAATATTTATTTTATTTAGTGAAATTACTATTCCAATTATCATGTTACTATTCTCAATGGTTAGGTCACTATTCCCAATTGGCAGGTTACAATTGCCAATGGTCACGTTAATATGCCATTGGTTATGATAATATTCAAATGGTCATGTTATCACATAAAAATACATTTACATTCCTTAATTCATTATTAAACTCAATGCCACTCAAGGTTCTATATTTCCATTTTCTATAATGTTGCTTGGCTTTATCATAATTTTATTCTTCCCTATAGTGCTAGTAGTGGGTGCGATGATTCGATAATATTGGAGTGATCCATATTTTTCCCATTTTAAATTTTTTTGATTTTAATTTTTTTTAGTTTTGTTTTTTGTGATTTCAATTGGTTTCATTCTTGATTGATGTAATAGTATTTATTAGTGAAATAATATTTTTTTGTTGGCTTCTCTATATTTTTTTGTATAATATTATACAATATAATAGAACACACATTTATTTTGGAAAAAAAATATTACTAATAAAAATGGCTCGTTACACTGTTGGTCCAGGTTCTCAATTTTATGTTTTATGGGACAAAAGGTGATAATAAATATGTAGGTAAATATTTATTTATTTTTGAATGGAATACTTAGCTTAGAAATTATTATTCATTCATGTCATTTATTTCTATCATGGATTTGTAAATTTCTGTAAAAATATATTCCCTTGGAATATACAAGGAAATGATTTCACTATATTTGGACACAAGGTCATGGATCATGGAATTTCATGAAATGAATGTATGATACTCTTATTGATAAAATAAGTTGATTTTGGTTCCATGTTACTCTCTTTTTTATAAATTATTATATACCACGTATTGTATGAATAAAAAAGTATATATTTTTACTATAACCCCCTAACAAACCCCTATTTCAAAAACTGTAGTGTACTCAATCATAGATATATTACATATTCCCTACAATATCCTATTAAATTTCCAACAAATAATAGAAAATAGAATATATTAATAATAAATTAAAAAAATAGTTAGAATAGATTTCACATCATTAAGATACAAAACATTTTGATTCCAACTCTAACAATGAAAGAGTTCACTACATGTTACCTTCCAAATCTAGTAGTCAAAACCTTCCCAGGTATATCGAAAATCATATACTCATTCTTAATAGAATCTATACAACATGCAGGAAAAGAAGATATTATAATAGAAATTATAAAATTCTTCAACTGTATTTTAATCATATAGTGTATGAGATAAGTTATTTTTAAATGAGACCATTTTAAGTGTTACACTAAAACCATTACTAATGAACCAAAATATATCAATATAATAATAATATTACGTACATGGATTCTATGTTAAAAATAATTAATTTTTTTATTCAAAACATTCACATTCTATTATAGTTAAAAGTAATGGAATTTTAATTTGAAGTATAAAATTCGAATAATAATAATAATTTCTAACAGATTCATATAAAATTAATCCATAGAATATTGATATTGATGATAAAAATTTATAAAATCACTACAAAATAATTAAGAGGACCCTCATTATTAATGAATCTTGAAATAATAATTCCACCAATATAGAAATTAATTTTAGTCTGCAATGAAACCATATTTTATTATATTTTTGTTTTCTTAAAAAAACAAGATTGAATATTTATACACTAATAGTAACTAAAAATAAAATAAACAACGTAATGAATTTTAAAAAACTGACATCGTGGTTTTAATCCATGTGAGTAGGATGGATTCATGGATTAAAATATGAATAATTATTTTATTTTAATCCTTTGGGGTAGTAGGGATACTTGAAACATGTAGTCGAGTATCATTAAAGCACCACAAAAACAGTTCTTCATTATCATTTCTAGTAAACACCTTTCTTGTTAAGTGGGATATGTTTTTTCTGTTCACATCTAGGAGATCCATGAAATTGGATTGAGAAATAATTATAAATTAATAAAAATGAACTTGAAATAGTTGGAGAGGTTGAAAAAACTATGGATCCTGGAAAGATTTATTGGGTGGAGAATTAGCGAGGTTGATTGAGGAAAAATAATATTTCATTCACATGAACTGTTTAATCCATTTGGTAAAATTAAAAAAACAAATTTTGAGTATGTGGAATATATCATAAGTGAACATACTCAAAATAATGCTTGAAAATTATTTTGAAGGAAAAAAATCGCATCAATAATCATATAAAATCCATTTCTCTAAAAAAATAAACCCCCAAAAAATCATTTGATTTTTGAAAACTGATAGCAATATTCAATGAAGTTGAAGGTTCATAAAAAATGAAAAATATTAAATCCCCCAAAATATAAACCAATTATTCTAACACTCATGCACACATAAATTCACTTCCCTTTATTTCAACTCAAAAAAATAAGTATAGTAAAACTAAATTAAATGAATAATACAACCAAGAATTATTTTTTGGTGGAATTATTGAGTTCAGCTCATAGAGGCAACCAATTTTTCCTAGAAATCATTAAATAATGAAAAATATAAGATAAATACCTAAAAATAAATATCAAGGGGGAATATTATAGAACATGTTTTGGATCCTAATGTGGGTGCTATGTTTTTACTACACCTTGTATGGATGTTGTAGTAATTTTACACCAATCTGAAGAAGGAATGGGTCTGTTTTTCATAAAACACATAATTTTTTTCTCCTCACATCCATCAGTAGGTTCCAAGATTGAGAAACCAAAATGAAAATGAAAATATCCCCAACCCCTAAATTATATTGAAGAGAATATTTGATGTGTCGTGGTGGAGGGAAAGGAATATAGTGGTGCTCACTGTTTAGCTCAGCTGAAGAAGTGGTGTACATTTTTTATGAAGACAGTAAAATAGGATGAGGAATACCTTTTGTTTTAGGTTCATCAAATGATTCTACAATTATTTCATGTTTTTTCCATCAACCACAAATGTACCTATGTATAACTCATCCTACTTCTCCAATCTTTCCTCAATATGACCAGCTTCATCATCTTCTTCATATCAGGACAATAATAGTGGTACTGAATCTAAAAAATCAGTATAATAGAGATATATTTTAAACTCAAATTCAGAAATTTTTGAATAAAATGATTTTCCATAAATTAAATCTCACTCAAAACATTCATCTTCAAACACCTTTTCCATAAGCAGGGTAGTTGTGAATTTATTTTTTGGTGATGGTAGTGTATCTTCAAGTATGGATTCAAACTCACCAATGTATTCATGAAATGTAGGATGAAGAATAATTTCATTCACTACCTTATTTCATTATTTCCATTACATCCATTTTATATGAACTTCTTCTACTTCAACAGCCAATTACACTACAATATTTGATTGATTTTTTAAGAGATTTTATATTATTTTCTATCACCATATAATTTGGTTCTATTTATTGTGTGTTTTTGGGAATTTTAATCTTAAATGATTCCCCCATTTGGAAATTGTCACTAATATTCCATTTATATGTTAAATTATTGAACTAATGTATGCCCTATATAATTAAGGATATACAATAAAACTCTTTTTTTAAAAAATAATGGTAAATGTTTTTTGAATAATTCTGTGTGTAACTACATGGCCTCCCCAAAAATGGTGAAAATTTGATGATAGATATATTTCAGTAACCATTATTAAATTAAATTATTATTCTTATAATAGTGAAAAATATTCTGCACCCTATGGTCGGTCATAAGAAGGCCTCTCACAACAATCATATTTTTCTTTTTTCACTATTATATTTTATCTCATATAAAACTACCATATATATATAAGTATATGAGGGTTTTGAAATGTATAAAATATAAATAATATATATATATATATATTAAAATTAAAAACACATTGAATGTGACAAAAAATAGAAATAAGTTAGTAGAATAAAACTGTTGTTCTTAGGGTTTCATGGTGATATTGTAATTGTTATTCAAAATATATTCCCCATTATTCCATTCAATGTAGAGATCTATACATTTATATATAAACCCTCTCATTAAAATTTTATTACCCAAGACATATAATTATAAATTAAGGATTAATCTCTTCCACGTCAATACCTAAGACATACTCTACTATTGGAATTTCTCAGATATCAATCTAATGGACAATTAGTGAATGAGGAGGAAAACAAATAAGTATATAATGATGGAAGATTGCTCATAAAAATCATTTTAAATATCACTTAAATGATTGAATGAAATATAGGAAATCATTAAATATCAATAAACTCAAACACTAAAACTTCCCTCCACAAATAATAGTGAGGGATAGCTCTCCACCAAAATTGATATAAAATAAAGCATATTTGGAGAAACACAAAATAGAAAAAAATGAAATAGATAGAATAATAAGAAATATAAGTTAATATATATTCAAAATTAAAAAACATTTTTAGTTTCAAAACTCCACCATAGCCCAATGAAATGTCTATCCTTTTTTAATTTAGAGAAGGTGATAATTTATAAAGAAAAAGAATGAGAACTGTTGTATCTAATTTTATCCTACGGATTATGGGATTTTTAACACATTAAATCGATGAATTTGGGAATATTTTATTATTTAATGTAGTTCCCCATTATCTCTTCTATTGACCCACAAAATATGAGATTTTTTGAAAAATTTATGATGTATTTATGATATATTTACTCTTTTAAAAAAATTCTACTAGGGTTAATATTTTTATTCAAATGATCTATTTTCCAATTCCATTATGACTTTGAATCGGGCCAAATAAAGAGGGGACATAGTTATGAATGTTTTTTCCCAGATCTAGATTTATCTCCCCATTAAATTTTATATCTGTTTATAATTCAAAATTCAATATATATATACCCATATTTCAAAGATACTTAATATGTGCAAGGTTTTTTAGGCTTTTATTGTGTGCAGGTATTGATCATTTATAAAATTGATTGAACTTTTTTTTCAAAATAATGAAATGAATCCCTAGATTTATAGAATTCTAAAAAAATACATTTCACAAATTCAATTAGTGTGAAAAATATTATGTCCAATATACAGAAATAAGTAAAATCAATTAAATTCCAAAATTAGAATTTTTGAAATTATGGTCAAATTACTTCAAAACCCAATAAATGTGACAATTTTTGATAAAATCTCACTATAGTGGGATTCAAAATGTTGAATTAAATTATAAAATGTTTCAAATATTCAGGTTCATCAATTATTCCCCCTTGATCGTTATGTAGAATAGTGGTAAATATTAATTGTAAGGATAATAAAAAATAATGCATATTCTTTAGTGAAATAATAAATCAAATGGATAAATAAATAATCAGAATCTCAATCAATTTCAAATATAAAAACTAATTATCATTCCATGATGATTTATAAAAATTAATGTGCACTGAATATATGGGTACATAAATATACAATATGTCAAATGAAGGAAAAAATCCAAAAGATTCTTCTAATTTCATTATGATCATATATTAGGTTTTCTACCTTTTCACTCTATCCTAGTTCTGAAAAAATTAGATGTTGGTCACTTCCATTTTTTAAAACATGCACTAATGAGGTATTCTTGGTTTCTATAGTCTTCCCGAATAGCGTGTGAGATATACTCAGTAGGCCACCACCAACGTTGTCTAGTGAATTTAATCGATGCATGTAAAATGAGCAGTGTGCATGCATAATAATGTAGAAAATCTTTGTTATGTAAACACATTATATCTGGTTCCCAAAAGACACCAAGATGACACTGTCTTCTTCAACCCATGTTGGATGCTCTCTAAATAGGTATCCTATGTAAACATATATATGGTCGATATACATAGTGAGTTTTATATCCATATACATGGAAACTACTACTAGTCAGGACATGAGGCATAACTCAGGCATCCATGGGTAGTAGTATGAATCTTATCGAAGTGAAAGGGGAACCATTCCTATGTATCAGATGTGTATGGGATGTCATTCCCATGTATCACATGTACATGTGACACCATTCCTTAATATCACAAGTACATGACACTCCATTCCCTATTATATCACGTATATGGGACTCCATGATCGAGTATGACAATTATATGGGATGTCAAGCTTGAATATCACAAGTATATGGGATTCCATGCAATATTATATCAAGTATACATATAGACAATCACGTTCTAATATAAATCATGGGTTGGATTACATTGTATTTATCATCCATATAATTAAGGGGCATACCACTAACCATAAAGGAATCATAAGATCTTTACATACCACTATCTATCCATTTAATTACCATGACCAAAATAATTGGTTGTAAAAACCCACATAGAATACCGTGTAGGGATATAAAAATTAATAAAAACTTTGGGCAGTTCATTTGTACACCTAATTAATGGTTCAGGTTGGGGAGAGGAACCTCAAACCATAAAAAAGAGTTCTGAGGGAACTTCTAACAAGGTCAAAATTTTAAAATATGGAAGGTAATAATTGTATTGACTTTCATGGAATG
This sequence comes from Viscum album, assembly GCA_963277665.1. NCBI lineage: Eukaryota > Viridiplantae > Streptophyta > Magnoliopsida > Santalales > Viscaceae > Viscum > Viscum album. The sequence goes on along the minus strand of OY728167.1, from coordinate 395,896,159 downwards.
TATTTTGTGTGTTATAATGGAACATGAAATAACAAAACTCTACTTTGGGGAAAAATTTCTGGACCATCTTCCTTAAGCCTATCACACTCTCCTCATCCAGTATCATCCAATAAATCAAGCTAAAATGGGAGAAATTAGAGGAACTAAAAAAAACCCTTGAAAATAGTGAATATGATATTACACCAAAATAATGTAATATCTTTCAAATGAGACTATGAAAATGATATATAAGATCAAATTTCTAATTTTAAACAAACTAATGTGACAAATCATGGCTCGATCAATGTCCGGATGAGGGAGAATGAGATAAAACTAGGATATTTAGGGAGGATATCCCCTGTTCATTACTTTCCCATCCAGTAAGAGTTGATTTCATTCAAAATGATTCTATGCCCCTTTTTTTAAACAATCTTTGTTAGTTACACACTATGTAAAGATCAAATTTTTATTTCATAGGGAAACTGCAATCCACGATGTTCAAGTGGTCCAACCAACCCATTACATGTCATGTATTCAATACATGCTATGTATTTTGCATTAATTTTGTGAATATATTATATGTAATTTATTTTTACAATAGCTAGTCTCCATCCCACTTAGTAAAGTCTTCTCATAAGAAAATTGATTGGACTAAAGACCCGGTCACCTTGTCTTTTCCATAAGTGAAACATAAGTAGCGTTTATGGAAAATTTTAAAAATATGTTCCTTAATGAAAACCATGATGTTAAAACCTACCCTCCTTAAAAAAATATTCCCTAATTATCCTTATCAATAGTAGTAATACACCATATGAGAAAATTTCATGCCACTTAGGATGTACATCTGCCTCTCTCTCACATGATTCATCATGAACATAGTTCTACTTCAATAGCACCTATACTAGATGAACTAACCTACCTCTAATAGTTTCCATTCTCCAATCTTTGATATATATAGGATGATCCTCAAAGGACACATCTATATCAAGATCAATTTAAATAGGATCAAACTAATGACATGGTTCAGATTAATAGCGGGTTTTCTATGATACATGGAAGGCATTGTGAATGGATTTTTACATCAAAGGTAAACCCAACTAATATTCTATCATCCTGACTCTATTCACGATCTAAAAAGGTGAGACATAAAATAGTGATTGTGTGACTTATCATTGAATCCATCTATGATCTAATCTTAGAGAAACTCATAGAAATACCTGACTTCCCACCTCAAACACTAAAGGTTTAAGAAAATGATCGGTATAAGACTTATTATTGGACCTAGATATAACCATACATTACTAAATCAACTATTCTTAATCTGAAGTCTCTTGAAAAATTTGAGGACCCTGTAGTGACTTCTCACCTATCTATAACCAGTACAAGTGTGAATGGAATAACCTATCATAATGGGCCTCATAGGGATCCATCTGAATATTTTCCAGAAAACAATTATTATAGGAAAACCCAATTAGAGTTACTTGTGTCACCAATGAACCTTTGAAATCAAGGAAACATGCCTAGACCATTTCCTCTAAAACTCATATCATATGTTTGGACTCCAAGTATGTTTGGGTGTTATATGTTGTACTCAGAATCTTTTGTGAACTTAGTTCTTTTTTAACCCTTTTTAGAACATTGATGTAAAACAGACGTATCTATTCAATATGATATAATGGGAAACACCGTAATGGAATGCAATATATTGAATATAAATCAACCTAAGATCATCAATTGAGAAGAACTCTAAGATGGTTAAGAACTGTGTGACCTTGGTCAACCTATAAATGATCACCCATACTTCATCACTACCTTGATGAAATCCCAGTAATCCCATCATGAATTCCATAGTGATGTTATCAATATTCCACTAAAAAATTTAAGGAGTGTATAAAATTCATACTGGATGAAAGTGTGGTCATTCACCTAATAGAAAGTGGAGCATCAAGTGATAAAACCTACAATCTCCCTCTTCATACAAATACACCAATACTAACAATGTTTGTCTTCATAAATATTTGTTTTCATAGGGTTTACTACCCACATAGCGGCACAAGATTCATGCATCAACTCTCCCTGTAGGTATGTAGGGATTCAAAAGAATCTGTGAAAGTTTATAATCTAGTCCTCATCAATAACCCAACCAGGAGGTGGGTCCTCTATTAACACACTCCCCCATAAGACAAATCCATTGGGATCAAAAATATGTATCATCCATACCTTTTCTAGAAGGGATTATGTTACCGAAAATCTTTTAAAAATGTATTTGAATCATATTCATAGACCTATAGGTGTATCTATGAAAATAGAGCCCCCAAATTTCACACACTATAGGCCTCATGGATGGTTGTGTCTGAGTCTTCCATCTTAGGGAACCATCCAATGAATTCATCTTTCTTGGTGTAGAATAATGTTCAAAGTTGATTGATAGTTGGTATTCAATATAGAAACACTATCAAAGATTTAAGTCTCACTATGACTAAATGTATTTGAGAATTTTTGGTTCCGTGTAAATAAAGAACAGCTCCTCCAATAGATAATGACACCAATAGCTTAAAACATGAAACACTACTATATGATTGAGGTAGTGTGAAGTGTATCTATTCTCATGAGGCCTAAATTTGTGGGAACAATATAAAAAATAGACCTCCATTCATTAGAACAAGTCCTAACACAATTACTAAATCATCATAGAAAATAATATAGATTTTTCTAGGCTCTAGGTGAATAAGGATCGACATTGAAGTTAGTATCAAATTTAACTCATGAAATTATACTTCGTATGATTTATACCATGTGAAAATTACACGCTTCTTAGTAAATCTCATAATATGTTCTTCTATTTAGGAGAAGTTATAAAAAATTGCCTTCAATATTCATCCAGCCATAAGAAACTGACTATGTTAAGGAAATTCTTGGGCTTATAATAGATATAATCAATAAAGAATTAAAAAAATGAATAAAAATGTGGTTGGAAAACAAAATTTTTACAAAGACATAATAATTTATGTCATTTTTATAAGACTGAATGGTATAACCATGTACTCCTACATGCCATATCTACTCAAGAATGATGTGTGTGGTTTGTCTAATAGTTATACAAACACAAGATTGTAGCCTGGTCATAAATTGATCTTAGAGATAACATTCACTCCTAGTATCTTTTCAAATAGATCATATATACGAGGTAGTGGTTACTGGTTCTTAACCATAAGGAATTTCAACTAACGATAATCCATGAATCTCTAGAGGGTACCATCTTCTTTTTGAAAAAAAGTAATGGTGAACCCCATTGTGAATTGTTGGGTCATATAAAACCCTTTTTTCTACATATTCTAACTAGTTATTAAGTTCCATATGTTTTTTAGGTTCCATACTATATAGAGGAATGAAATTGTTGCATCTCTAGCCACTATCTCAAAAGTTAAGTCCAACTCTCTCACATGTTATTATCTAGAGAAATCATCAGGGAATAAATCTATGAAACAATACACAATCGGAGGGAATTCCATGCGTCATGTTCCTTGATCACTCATAAAGACACTAGTAATCTGTGTTGTCCCTCCACCAATACCATTATGCTTGGGTCTAAATCAAATTTTTATAACATTCCCTTAAACATTTTAAAAAAAAGTGCTTCCCTATGGTGATGAAAAATACACCCTTTGATTATTGAAATAAATATTGTCATGGTATGGAACCAACCTATCCACTCTGAGTATGACAATAAATCCATTCATTTCAATGAAAAAATGATTCTGCTGGAATTGATATCATGCCATCTTAAGAGGTAAATCATTGTATGTTCATATTATCTCTGATTGAACCCCTAATTGTGCATTGAAAGTCCTGACACCATAGAGGTTCTACATGTACAGACCAAGGATTTTAATAATTGAATTAGATATAATTTTTTTGAAGAACCTATATTCAATAATAAAGATACTAAAGTAGAGGTTACTATAATAGTTCCTCATACATTAGAAGGCCTTAGACTCTTATCCTTGAGATTTAGATTCACAGCATATATATGGCATGATCCATAGTCCTGAGATCCAACCTGACTAACATGAGAAGGGCCTATCTTATTTTGTTGTGCCTATAAAGATTAATTACCTCAGTCATGTTCACCTCCTCACCCTATTCATTTTGTAGTTGACCAAATACCTACCTGATGTAGAGATAAAAGTCATGCACCTAAATTTGATGTTTGTATGGATCACTTCTCATTAGTAACTAGAATGAAAATTCAGCAAAAACATTGAAGGTGTCCCATTTTTCCACAATTTTGGCACTCGATTGGGTTCCTCATATACTGATGATTCTTATGAAATCCATACCACACAGGTGAAATATCGCATAATTTTCAATGTCTTTTAAATGATTGGAGCATCCGATAGTAGAAAAATAAAAAAGATAGTTCCTACTACTAGAAGAATCACCTCCCTAATGTAAAACTAAACATCCCTAAATCAATCTACTAAATTCCTTTAGGTTTTACTTTTTGATGAATGATTGGTTTGTTGATGTTGAAATGGTGGTCAAATATAATACATTAACATACGATCAGATGGCATAAAAATCCCATAATCAAATATTCTCAAAATAGTAAATTCATATCTTGTTAGTTTTGAAATAATTCCCTGATTCTCGGTATAAAAAATAATAATACATTACAGACATAGTTCCCTACTATAGTTGAAACAAATTTCTATTGTGGTCCACTCTCAACATCATTAGATATATTTATTCATTAAATTATTTTTAGAATTCCACCCAAACTATACCCTAATGATGACCATATTGAGAGAATAAAACCCACCAATTCTTAGAGAAGTCCCAAATCATATTGGTAGCATGATTAACCCTATTTTCTTGAGGCATCACTATATACTAGTAGATCGATAACAGGGTATCTATCCATTATTCTTATCCTGGAGGAGAACCACCCCCAAAAACTGTTAGAGGATGATACTAAAAAAATACTCATGTAAATAATTCCATATTAAGAGAATTTAAATAAATTCCTTGTATGGATATTGTAAAATGAAAGAATATATCATGAAGATAAGTAAATTTTCATAGTTTTGGAAGAAGAGGTTTTACCTATAGTGAAAAAACATGTTGTAATACTAATCACTCAGGTCCCACCATATCTAGAGCATGGTCATCGCCATCCTCCAGGCATATGACATGACGAAATCATGGTTTAATAGATCAAAAATTTACAAACTCACTCCTCATATTACATTTAACAATAGTAAGAATTGATTTTAATAGAAAATAAATGGTACATATCATTATTATAAAGTTGTCCCACCTAGATGCCAACTCCTTATTCCTTGTCTAGGTGATAAGAATGGTCACATAAATCAAAAGATACACTACCTCCTTCACAATACTATGGTCTATTTAGGGTGAAGGACTCATAAAATACAACATTGGCTCTGATATATGGAGTTTCAATTACAATGTATTGAGGAAAACATGCATTAAATTATAATTGGAATCCCTATTTATTAGTAACTATTTAATTTAAAATTATAAATCTATTTGAGTTAATAATTATTTATATGTTTATATATCACAGTCCAGTTAGATGCATCACCATTTCTAATTTATGAAGGCTCACAATATTTATAAATTAAAATTGGTATGTCATTTAACTATGAAATGGCCTTTATATTCGATAAATGGATGTAACATGTCATGTATATTTATTTCATTGATTGGAATATGATTCCTAATTTATTGAATTACATGATTCATAAATTGTAATCAGTATTCAAGAAATCAAATCCACTAATGCTTCATCTCATAGAACCATTGGTTCATTATTAAAATGTGACATAATTGGTTAATTATGGTGGAATCATCAATCTATATTAGAAACTACCATTTATATTGATGCATGAACTTTACTTGATCTAATTATTCCATCCCTACAAGAAATATCATCGCAATTCTATATATAATAATCAAGAAATATAGAAAAACCACATCCATTATAGGTAATGCATGGAGTAATATAAATATGGAAAGTTATATTTGATGAATTTTGATTCATCAAGTACCTATAATGATGCCTGATATGGTACCTCATTATCATACCTGGCCATATAAAAAGGTAATCTATAATAATAATATCAATAGTTACAAATTCACTAATCATGTGCATCTCCTAGTATTAGAATCAGTGAAACTGTAAGAGGAATAAACCAAAATATTAATAAATCATCAAATGTAATTTGGGTTTCCCCTATGCATGGGTTAGATACTCCCAGGGATAGGCACATTGAAAAATTATAACACATTATAATTCCCCATTATAAGTCCCTAATATTAAGACAAATAGGAAATGAGGTCCTCAGATTCTATTTTTTGTCATCTCATCTCGGAAACCACTAAGTGGTGTATGAAGCAGATTGTCCAGATAACCTCAAGCGTGAATCCACAAATGCCAAAGACTGATGATTCACAACGAGGGCCTATGGAGTGAATGTGGGGAGACTATTCCCTCTTTTCCATCTTATATCATATTGAAAAATTATAATTGTAAGAATATGAAACAATAATTAATAATCCATAGTGGAATAACAAATTTTCCAGATAAATAATCAAGTGGAACCTAAATCAATATTATATACAATAAATGATGATCATGGAATGATGAAATAAAAAATTAAATTATGTGATATATTGGAGTACATTCATATTCATTAATTCAAAAAAATATTGACATACAAAATTCAACATCCACTAGCATCATGATCATGGACTTGGTCCTCTAATCATGTACTCCTACATAGTACTTAAAATCAAACCTCATTTATTTCACACTTCCCTTATATACACCTACAGTCATGAGGTATGATCAGGTACCATAGGAGGCTCGAACAAGGTTTAAGATATTCTCAGAAGGACAACACTAATGGTGTCTATTTAATCCAAACGGTTCATATAAAATGAATAGTGAGCCGGCATAATAATGTAATACAAATATAGAAATGTAAATTGGTTAGTTTTGGTTCCTAAAGGACATTGGGTTGTCACAACTGGATTTTCAACAAGTTGGATGCTCTATAAACAAGTAAACATTGTAAACATATATATGGTCTATATATTTAGTGACATTTACATCAATATATATATGTATAATACTACTAACTAGGACATGAGGCCTAACTCGGGCTCCCATAGGTAGCAGTATGAATTTCATAGATACTTAATGGATATCATTCCCACTTATCACACTTATATAGGATTCCATGCTCGAGTGTCAAATGTATATTGGATTCCATTATCGATTATAAAAAGTATACGGGATTTCATGTGTAACACCCCAAGCTTCCACGATACATTTCCCTTTGAATAATGCAATAGCTTGCATTATACACAACTTTGAGATTCTAACACACCGCGCCCAATCAATCTAGCCATTATGAATAGTAATACCCATTTTTTAAATTTTTATAATTTTTATCATTTAAAATGGACTTCATTTTTGGATTCGGAATATCAAATTTAGCTTACTATTAATTTTTGGTATTTTTCTGAAAACATTCAATTTTTGATGAATAGTGGAAAACACTATGTTATTGTTTTAAACCCACCTTTTTATTTAAATAATTTTTTATTTTATTTAAATTTATTTTGAGTAAAAATAGATACATAATACCAATATTAGTTCAATTTAATTCATTGGAGTATTTTTTATAATAAAATTTGACGTACAAAATTTTATTTAACTTTTTACCATCTTTTACCCACCTCCTAAGAGCATTTGAAAATTTTCATAAAACATAATTTTACGCCTTCTATGAATTGAATTTCAAAAATAAGAGAGACACGGTTGACATCAGTAAGTAAAATTTTGTTCAATGAGATGAAAATATTTTTTTCTGAATAGTAACTTTTGACTTTTATTTATCACAATGAAAAGTAAATAGGGAAATTAAAGGTAAAAATGATATTATTATTACCCTAAAACTTTTCCTAATTATATTAGATAAGTGTATTTGGACCAAAAAAAAACCATAGGAATAAAATATGATCCTTTAGGTCCACTTGAATTAGATTAGGAAATTTATTATTATTTTATTTAAAAAGAGTTAAAGGTGTTAAATTCAAAGTTTAATAACTAAAATATTTTTAATATAGGGTTGTACATAAGATAAATTTGACTATAAATATTAATTAGAATGATAAAAAATATATACTACATAATGGTATTTTATTTATAATTTTTACACACTGAATAATTAAATTTAATTATGACACATGATGATGAAGTAATTATTTTATTAATTAAAGATTAAAATAATTGATATTATAAATATAAAAATCAATATAATTGGAGACTTTTGATGAATTCAACTAATTTTATAGGTTAATATGAAATTTTATGATTGATTAAATGAATTTAGTTTGAACTAATAAAGTTTTTTGGACTTTAAAAAATGAATTACTAAATAGTTTCAAAATATACATAAAAGAGTTTTTAAAACAAATAATATATTATTAATTGATATTATATTCTAAAATATATAAGGTTCAACCAAAAGAATTAGATAAGGTTATATATATCAATAAGTAACCATTTGGGGTTCTCTTGGAATTTTATGGTAATTTTATTAACCATATAATACAAAAATACAAATAGACATGGTAAATGTCAAACTATTTAACTAAGAGTAAAATCTAAATGATATGGTTAATATGGTGACCTAAACCAGTCTAAAACCTATTGGTTGAGTGTATTTAGACCCATCCCTAGCTTATACTCGAAATAAATAATTTTGGATCCATTATAAACTGAATATAAATTTATAATAAAATAATATTTTATGTTTATCCTAAGGTGCCCCTCACCCCTCTTATAAAAGGGCACTTCCCCTTCTCTCAAATTCACACCTCCAAAGCCATTTTGATCGGCCAAACCCAGCCAAAATATTCTCCAAAATTCCCTCACTTCATCCTAGAGTCCTTCCTTTAGTTAGTAAGGCAACCTAAGGATACCTTTTGATCAAATTAAAAGGAATAACCTGAAGAAGAGGTATATATTTCATCACCTCTTTAAAGTTATTTTCTTCTTCCACTTCCTGTTTCTTTGTTATATACATTCTAAAATAATAACTGCAGTATCTTATATATAATGTGATTTTATTATAAAAATCTTACAACCATATTCATCATTCTATCCATCCTATAAATGACAAAGTCACCATACGTGTGTACGTACGGCTTACCGTCTCCACGTCGTGGTGAAGTTTGTTATTCAAACACTTCATTATTTTGATGGGTATAATAATGAGTATAGCTGATGTAAATAATAAATATAACATTTTAATTATTCTGTATATATGATATACCATCTATTTAAATATGATCTTAAATCAAAAGAATGATATTGTTGCCCGTGCGTACATATGAATTACCATCTCCACGAACGTGATGAGATTCATTTCCCCATCGTAACTATTCAAGAATAATTTTCATTTTATGATTAAAAATAATGTATAATGACTTGATATAACTATGGATATGAATAAGATACATCCTATCCATAACAAATATGTCTTATGTAACAAAACATATAAAGGAAAATGAATCAGTTAACACCCGAAATGACGATATTACTAAAATATTATTAACAAAGAAATTTTAGAATTTCTTATAATATTTATGTATAAGGTTCTTGTATAATTTAATAACAATGATTTAACTATTATACAGGAAGTTAAAGTACCCTCGACCAAGGAAAAGTAAAAGGCAAGGGTAAATTTCACAATCTCTTTATTATCTGAGGTTGTTTATATGTAAGTATCTAATGGGACTTCTTTATCATCCACTTCTGTGTTTCTTAAAAATGTATTTCAAATTTTTTTACTATTTAATAGAAAATGGGTTAAATTCACTTATACCATCATTTTACCTTATATTTTTTGAAAGGAATCTTTCCATCGTTTTCCAAAGAAGTTACTTTATGACCTATTCGACAAAATTAAGGTAAGAATTCCTTTTTTAACTTATACGGTGGGTGCATCTATTTTACGCTATTATTACATCATCAAAGCTTCCCTTACAAGATTATAAGAATATTTTCAAAATAAATTTTTTCTTTTATAATTTTGTAACTTTAAATGATTTGAAAAAAAGAAAGAGACATTTCTCTCAAATAGTTTTGTTTTCATAAATTTAAACATCCTTTGATGGATTTTACACTTGTTTGAAGTTCATTCATTATGATACAAATATTCCATATTGTATTGAAGGTTTTGTGATATGTTTGACTATGCATGTGTTATTTTTATACCATTCATGGTTTATGGATAAAGTATTGAAATTTCATATGCTAGTTTTAATACGAATGTTTATGTTATGTTTAAACCATTTCATATGAGGAATGCATTGGACTTAGTAAGTGACGGGTGGAGCCCGTTATAGCTACTCGATGTATCAGTAGGTCTCATGAGACAAACTAGTTTCTTGGAACAAGGCCTTGAAAAAATATTATTTGTAGTCTTGGCACAAGGCCTTGACTATGTGGTTATGAAGTCTAGCATTATGCATTCCATCATTATGAAAGTGGATATTGATATTTCATGTGATTATTCGACTAGTAAAATATCCATGTGAATAAGTAAACGGAATTATTTGATTTTATATTTTCCATATTATGCTGATGTTCAATTTTAAATGGCTTTTATTTTATTCTTATAAATTTCCTTAAATGTTTATGCTTATTTATGAAATTTTCCGCTATATTGTTATCAATACTGATCATCTGAGCTCACCCCTTTCTATGTTTTATTTTTTCCAGGATGTGAAGAAGTATTTTATAGATGACTTGCCAGGATAGGCTAAGGAAATAAGTGTGTTCAAAAGGGGAAAATTTTGTTGATATTTTTATTTCATTGTGTAATGTAAAACTTATGAATGTATCTAGTATTTCCAAGGCAACTAAACTAATCAATTTTTTGAGACTTGATCTTTTGTGATCATGCCAATGTTATGTAATAATGCATCGACTCTAGGTAACTGGGGTCGGGGTGTTACAGTTGGTATCAGAAGAAGTTTAGTACAAACCTTGGAAACTAGATTTAGATAAACTCTGATTAGAGCACATTACCCTAAGATAGGATTTGAGGATTAGTATAAGAATAACTTACTAGAATTTTGGTAATGTAGAGATTTTGTATATTTTCCAAGAAATACATCCCTATCTGGATACAAGCAGGTAGAGGCGGATCTGGCATAGTTGTACCTAGGGGTAAAACCCAAAAACACCGCTTTGATCTAGACTCAAATGGGAACTAGTTCATGACAATATGCCTTGCTGCACTCTGGTTTACGACACTCCTAAGGGATATGCTTTGGATAAATCTCATTTTCGTTACAAACCATTATGAAGGGTTTATGAGTATATACTTCCTCAATGAATTTTTTTTTGTTATGGATTATATCCATAAACTGTTCAATTTATGTTAAGTATTTACAAGCTTGAAATTATGTATTGTGATTCATAAAATAATCTAGTGTATGCCATTGTTTAGAAATGTCACCTAGTGGAAGTAATGGAAACTGTATTAATGCACATAATTCATGTAGGGATTTCCCAATACTCAAGATAATTATAGTGGAGATAGTGATTAAACTGGTTCTAATCATCTTATCACTATACTGGGACGACTCACTCAGGTTATGAATAATAACCTTACCTATACGGAGCAACCTGATCCACAATACAGAGGATCAATGTTAGACCGCTTCATGAGGAAACAACCATTAACATTCAATGGAACTACAAACTCATTTTTAGTTGAGCAATGGATAAGTTCCTTAGAGAATATATTTCATGCTTTAGGGAGTAGTGAAAGGGAAAAAGTTTTCATGGCAGTTTATCGCCTCACGGGAGATGCAGATCAATGGTGGTCATTAATTAAAAACAAAAAAGAATATAATGAAGTATAAAGTATGAAATTGAGGTATTTTAAAGATATTTTATTAGAAAAATAATTTCATCGTGACCATCAAGAAGATATGGAAATGAAATTTATAAGTCTGAGGCAAAAAGAGGACTAGAATTTTGCAAAGTATGAGGATAACATTACAATGTTAGTATGGCATGCTGTAAATTATATACGTAACCTATGAAGTAAGATTGATTTTTTCTTTTATGGGTTAAAACCATTTCTTCTTCAAGCATTAGTCTAACAATCCTTCTCGTCGTATAAAGATATTGTCCCATGTGATATCAAGATAGAAAAGTAATTATATAAGTATTACGACTTTAAAGAAAAGCAAGAGATGAAGATATCTGCTAAACACTCTAAAAATGGAAATAAGGGGAATAAGGGAAAAGTTGAATATCCATCCTATATTAAATTTGGGAAGAAAAACCCCAGTACTTTCTTGAAGGGAATGGGAGTCTATTACAAGTGTGGTGAAAAAGGCCCACAAGATCATGATTGAAAGGGGAAGAAAGAGGTTTTCAATGTTGAATTCTACAATTGTAGAGAAAGGGTGAATTATGCAAATGAATGTCCTAACCACCAAGGAAACTTTCCTCATAAAAGGCAAAGGGATCAAGGCCAAGATTATGCGATCACTACTAATGAGGTTGAAGCTCTGAAAGATGTGGTGGAAGATAATTTAATGGTTTCCTAAAGTTTAGCCAATGCTTTATTTGATTTTGGATCATCGCATCGTTTCATACCTTCCATGTTTGCAAAGAAAATTAGATATTTCAAATTTTATTTAACAAGGGAGTTTTCAGTCAAAACTCCTAAGGGAAGTATCATTGCAACAATGTTTTTTGAATCAGTTCTCATTAGGTCATATAAATGTTCTTTATCTTCTGATCTCATCGTCATACCCATGATTGAATTTAATATAATCCAAAGTATAGATTGTCTTTCAAACCATGAGGAAAAAATTTATTATAAAAAGAAGGAGGTTACAATTTTCAATGATGATAAGGAGTACCTTATCTTTATATCAGAAACATCACCACCTGATTCTTATCTAGATCCACCCCCAGTAGCTCAACTAAATTCAATTATTGGGGAGGAAGAGAATGAAATATCTATGGGTGAGGAAAGGAATGTTCGAATAGAGGATGTACCTATTGTACAAGAATATTTTGATGTGTTTCTAGAGGATTTAATGAGACATCCTCTATAAGGAGAAATTGAGTTTTCCATTGACTTAATTCCTGGTTCGAGGCCCATATCGAATACCCCTTATGGAATGGCCACTATGGAATTAGTGGAAGTAAAGAAACAAATAGATAAATAGAGTAATAAGGGATTTATTCTCCCTAGTGTTTCTCTATGGGGAGACCCTATTCTTTTTGTTAAGAATGAAGATGGATATATGAGGTTGTGCATTGACTATAGGGAGATCAATGCTATTACAATAAAGAACAAGTATCCCCTACCTCACATTGATGATTAATTTGACCAACTTCATGGAGGTCAATATTTATCAAAGATTGACCTATGATCTAGATATCATCAATTGTGTGTCAAGGAGGTAGACATTCTAAAAATAGAATTTCAAAATAGGTACAGGAATTACAGGTTCACAGTGATTCCTTTTGAGATGACTCATGCACCTTCTATTTTAATGGATCAAATGAACAGAGTTTTCAAGGAATATCTTGATGACATTGTAGTGGTATTTATTGATGATATCTTGGTATACTCCAAAATATACGAAGATCATGAAAATCACTTGCGCATTATCCTAAAGACTCATAGAATAAATGAATTATATGGGAATTTTAGTAAGTGTGAATTCTGGCTTCAGGAGATTTCTTTTCATGGCCATGTAGTCTCTAAGGATGGAATCTCCATTGATCCTTCTAGGACAAGAGCAATCCACGAATGGCCAGCATCAATGAGTATAACTGAGGTGTGCATTTTTATTGTTTTAGTAGGCTATTATCGGCATTTAATCCAGAATTTTTCCCAATTGGCTAACCCATTAACCGAGCTCACATGTTAACGGGTTAAATTTGTTTAGGAAAAATAGTGTGAATAATGTTTTGAAGAATTGAATAGAATATTAGTCAATGATTCTATCTTGACTCTACCGTCAGGGAATGATGGGTTTGTTATATATAGTGATGCTTCAAAGAAAGGACTTGGTTGTGTCCTTATGAAGAATGATAGGGTAATTGTCTATGCATCACGATAGCTAAAAATTCATGAGCAAAACTATCTTACTCATGATTTTGAGTTAACAGTTGTAATAATTTCATTGAAGATATGGATACATTATATCTATGGTGAAAAATGTGAGATATATACCAATCACAAGAGTTTGAAATATATTTTCTCTGCACACCCAGATAGCAATAAAATGTATAGAGATTTGAAGGGACATTTTTGGTGGGAGAACATGAAGAGGGAGATTGAAGATTTTGTGTCAAGATGTATGGTTTTTCAATAAGTTAATGCTGGCAAGAAACAACCTAGAGGAGTCATAAAACCTCTTCTCATACCAGAGTGGGAATGGGATGATATTATGATGGACTTTTTCATGGGGCTGCCCAAGAATCCTTGAAGGAATGATGCAATATGGGTCATTGTTGATCTTCTTTCCAAGCCATCACATTTTCTTGCTATGAGGGAATATTTACCACTTGAACATCTGGAAATACTATATTTTAATGAAGTTGTAAGATTTCATGTTTTACCCTTATCGATTGTTTCTGATTGTGATCCCCATTTTACATCAATATTCTGTAAAAGTCTTTAGAAAGCCCTGGATACTAAACTTCGATTGAGCACTTCCTACCACTATAAAATTGATGGATAATCATAACGGACTATTCAAACCTTAGAAGACATGTTGAGATCTTTCTCACATGACTTTCAAGGTATGTGGGATCAATATTTACATCGGGTATAATTTTCCTATGACAATAGCTTCCATTCAAGTATTCAGATGGCACCATATGAAGCATTATATGGAAAGAGATGTCGCACACCAACATTTTCGGATAATGTTAGTGAAAGATAACTCATAGGCACAGGACTTGTTGAGGAAACTATGGAAAAGGTTAAGGTAATCCAAACCCACATCAAAGCAGCACAAAGTAGGCAGAAGAGCTATGCTAATAACTAAAGGAAGGATTTGGAATTTTAGGTAGGAGATCTTGTTTTCTTGAAGGTATCTCCATGAAAGGGAATTATACGAATCGGTAAGAAGGGTAAATTGGGTCTCAGGTACATCGGACCTTTTGAAATTCTAGAACGAATAGGGGTTGTTGCTTACCATTTGGAAATGCCACCAAGTCTCTCCAAAGTTCATGATGTGTTCCACGTATCACTGTTGAGAAAATACATGCCAGAACCAACACATGTACTCACCTATGAGGGATTAGAACTGGAACCCAACCTATCTTATTGGGAAGCATTTTTCAAGATTCTTTATACAAGAGAACAAGTGTTGAGAAAACAGATGAATCGTCTGATAAATGATATATGGAGAAACCATAAGATGGAAGACGCAACGTGAGAACCCGAGGAACTTATGATGAAAAACCACCCGAATATTTTTTTGCGATAGTATTCTATAAATTTTTAGAAAAAAAATATTTTAAGGAGGTGATAATGTAACACCCCAAGATTCCACGGTAAGTTTCCCTTTGAATAATGCAATAGCTTGCATTGTACTCAACTTCGAGATTTTAACACACTACGACCAATCAAACTAGCCGTTGTGAATATTAATACCCACTTTTTGTAATTTTATAAATTTTATCATTCAAAATGGACTTCATTTTTTTATTTGGAATATCAAATTTAGGTTAGTGTGAATTTTTGGTATTTTTCTGAAAACATTCAAATTTTGATGAATAGTGAAAAACACTTCATTTTTGTTTAAAACCCAATTTTTATTTAAATAATTATTTATTTTATTTAAATTTATTTTAAGTCAAAAAAGATACATAATACCAATATTATTTCAATGTAATTCATTGGATTTATTTTTATAATAAAATTAGACGTATAAAATTTTATGGAACTTTTTACCGTCTTTTACCCACCTCCTGGGAGCATTTTCAAATTTTGAAAGAAACATAATTTTAACACTTCTGTGAATTGAATTTCAAAAATTCAAGAGACACGGATGAAATAAATAAGTAAAATTTGGTTCAATGTGATGAAAATAATTTTTGTTGAATAGTATCTTTTGACTTTTATTTACCACGGTTAAAAGTAAATAGGAAAATTAAAGGTAAAAATGATATTATTATTACCCTAACACATGTAATAATTATATTAAATAAGTTTATTTTGACCAAAAACAACCTTAGGAAAAACATATGATCCTCTAGGGCCACTTTGATTAGATTAGGACAGTTATTATTACTTTATTTAAAGAAGTGTTAAAAGTGTTAAATTCAATGTTTAATAACTAAAATATTTTTAATATAGGGTTATACATAAGATAAATTCAACTATAAATATTAATTAGAAAGATAAAAATATTCCCTATATAATGGTATTTTATTTATAGTTTTTATAGATTTAATAATTAAAATTATTTATGGCATAATGATGATGCAGTAATTACTTTTTTAATGAAAGATAAAAATAATTGATAATATAAATATACAAATAAATATAATTCAAGAGTTTTGATGATCTAAACTAATTTTATTGGATAATATGACATGTTAGTATTTATTAAATGAATTTATTTATAATTAATAATGTTTTTAGGACTTTATCAAAAATCATTTACTAAATAGTGTTAAAATTGACATAAAAGAGTTTTTAAAACAAATTTTATATTATTAATTGATATTTTATTCCAAAAAATATAATGTTCAGAAAAATTACTTCTATAAGGTTATATATATAAATAATGAACAACTTGGGGTTTTCTTGGTATTTTATAGTAAGTTAATTAACCATATAATATAAAAATACAAAGAGACAAGGTAAATGTCAATCTATTTAACTAAGAGTTAAATCTAAATGATAAGGTTAATATGGTGATCTAAACCTATCTAAAACCTATTGGTTGAGAGGATTTTGACCAGACCTACCTTATCCTCGAAATAAATCATTTTGGATTCATTATAAACAGAATATTAATTTATTATAAAATAATATTTAAGTTTTTTCTAAGGTGCCCCTCACCCCTCTTATAAATGGGCACTTACCATTCTCTCAAATTCACACCTCCAAAGACATTTGTCTCTGCCCACCCCTACCCAAATATCCTCCCAACTTCCCTCACTTCATCCTAGAGGCCTTAATTTAGTCATAAATCCAACACAAGGATCCCTTTTGATCAAATCAAAACGAATAACCTGAAGAAGAGGTATATATTTCATCACCTATTTCAACTAATTTTCTTCTTCCACTTCCTCTTTCTTTGTTATTTCCATTATAAAATAATAACTTCAGTATATTATACATACTGTGATGTTATTATAAAATAGTTACAACTATATTCATTATTCTATCCATCCTATAAATGACAAAGTCACCAAACATGCGTACGTACGACTTACCGTCTCCACATCGTGGTGAAGTTTGTTATTCAAACACTTCATTATTTGGATGGGTATAATAATGAGTATAAATAATGTAAATAATAAATATAACATGTTAATAATTATTTATATATGATATACAATCTAATTACATATTATTTTAAATCAAAAAAATTATATTGTCGCTCGTGCATACGTACAGATTACCATCTCCACGAACACTATGAGATTCATTTCCCCATCGTAACCATTCAGGACTAATTTTCATTTGATGATTAAAAATAATGTCTAAACACTTGATATCATTATGGATATGAATAAAATAAATATTATACATAACAAACACTACTTATGCAACAAAACATATAACAACCCATACTTTACATACATTGTTAATACTTCAAAATTGAAGCACACTTATTACAACATATGACAAAACCACAAAGGACCGTATAGGTATAGTGTCTTTAGAAACTGGGAAACATAAACAACTGGTTCATAAATCTTCTACAGTGTCTCCCATTTATTTCATCATATCTAGGGTCCCTTTTAGCATATTCTACTTAATATCCATCTTCCTGACCTGGGGAAAAGAAAACATAAAAGGGTGAGCTCAAATGCTCAGCAAGGGCAAATAAAGGAAATAAAAATCATATCATATCTTTTTGAAAATCAAAACCTGCAAAAGAGATCATAATATATTAAAATGGAATAAATCATAGAAGTGAAAATGAGATCCCCATAATCATAACATAAAACTTGAAACTTTGTGGCATGCACACATAATCAGGGAAAATCATTTCTTGTTAGTCATGACTCATTGCCAAGACTATCTTAGTGGACAAAGTCCCTTTCTGAACCGAGTCACCCTCGTTCCAGTCCTGTTTCACTGAACCGGTATAACCTACCGTTCCAGCCATGTCTATCTCATGAGATATAAAATCTTTACCCAATGCATTGGAGGGAGATATAGGTCCCACCCATCTTATAATGAATCCTTTCTTATGTGTGCCACATAATCATAAAACATACATCATCGCATAACACATGTAACAAAAATGGGATTCTTGAAACATCATGACATCATAAAACAAACAATATAAGGTAAATGACTTAATAAAAATAATTCCCTCACAACATAATCAAATCAATGTAATAATAGGGATAAAAATAGAACCCTATATTATCTTATATGGAAAATAATTTTGATAAAACACTTGAACTCCATTCTTGAGGAAAATATCCTTTCTTCTTTAAAAATACTTTTCTTTTCTTAGCTTTTCATACAATTATAAACTAAAAGAAGTTGATTAAAATTAAACTTGAAAACTTGTAAAGGAATCTTCTTGGAAATAATGTTTTAAAAATCCATTCATGCCGTATAAGTTAAAAAAAACATTCTTCGTACTTTTGTCGGAAAAGTCAAGAAGTACCTCGTACGGAAAAACGACAAAAGATTCCTTTTATATTCTTTACTAAAAACTCACCGAAGGGTAAAATTGGATTTAAACTATTTCAAGTGGATGGAAACAATATTACATATTGAGGGAACATGGATGTGGATGATAAAATACACCCCAGTAAATACTTACGAATAAACAATCTCGGATAAAAATGAGATTGTGATATTTCCCTTACCTTAGGTCCGATTTGCTTTGTTCGTGTCCGAAGCTCCTGTACAATGGTTTAAATAATGTTATTGACTTATTCCAGAATCATACATATTGATATGATATCATATATGGTCATATTCTTAGCTTCTTGTTAGTAATATTTCATTGTTACTTGTTACTCGGGTCTTTATTGCCTTTTGTTCTTATGCGTGTTTTGCCGAATACATTCTTATTATTCTTTTAAGGTTATAGATACCTTATATCCAGAATGGTATTAGTGTAACATATATCATATTTATTCATTCAATTCATTTATATAATTACTATGTAATGATGATCATGTATAATGAGTCGCATCACATCGTGGAGACGGTATTCCGTACGTACGCACGAGTGATGATATCGTTCCTATGATCGTGGAACTGTATTGGAGTATATATATATTATTTCAGTATCAATATTACTTTATAATAATCATAAATAGTTACTCATTACACCATTATACCCATCCTTGTAAAGTGATGGTGGAAAAATAGATTACACCACGGCGTGGAGACGGTATTCCGTACGTACGCACGCGCGGTGATTTCATTTTTCCGTAGGATGGATAGAAGGTGAATTAGGGTTGTTTCATATTTATAATAACATATCAGTATTTAAGTAATACTGATGTTATTACTTTGTCATGAAACAACTAAAGGAGAAGAAGTTGAAGAAGAAAGAAATTGAAAAGATCGGTAATGGATATTACCTCTTCTTTGGAATGCCTCTTTGAATCCTCCACTTAGGGAACTAAGATTGGTCCTTGAAGAAGACCAGGACCTCTAGGATTATTCTAGGGAAGTGGATAGGAGAAAATGGCAGGGGTTGGCCGAGCTTGAGTGCTCAAATTGGTGTGAGGATGAGGGGGAGGAGGTGCCCTTTTATAAGGGAGGAGAGGGACACCTTAGGAATATCTCAAAATATTATTATATATTAAAGTCAAAATCGGTTTATAATGGTTTCAAAGGGTCTTATTTCGAAGATAAAGTGGGGATGGGTCTAAATCCTATCAACCAATAAGATTTAGACAAGTTTAGGGTATTATTTTAACCTTATCAATTAGATTTAACTCTAAGTTAAATAATTTAACTTTTACCATGTCTTTTTGTTTTCTTTCACTATATGGTTAATAAACTTACTATAACATGCCAAACGAACCCCAAATTGTTTATTATTAATATTTATATCCTTATCTAAGTCATTTGGCCGAACCGTAGATTTTTAGGAATAAAATAACAATTAATAATATAATATTTGATTTAAAAACTATTTTGTGTCAATTTTGACACTATTTGATATATGATTTTTGTGAAAGTCATAACAGAATTATATGTTCGAAACAAGTTGATTAAATCAACACTAATATATCATAGTAACCTAGAAAATTAGTGGAATTCATAAAAATTCTCAAATTACATTTATTTTGGTGTTTATAACATCAATTATGTCAATATTTCATTAATAAGATAATTACTGCATCATCATTGTGTCATAAATAAATTAAATTATTTAATGTCTAAAAATTACAAATAAAATACCATTATGTAGTAAATCTTTTTATATTTCTAATGAATATTTATAGTTGAATTTATCTTATGTATAACCCCATATTAAAAATGATTTACTTATTAAACTTTGATTTTAACTATTTTAACCCTTCTTTAAATAAATTAATAATAAATGTCCAAATCTAATCCAAGTGGGCCTAAATGGTCATATTTTATTACTAAGTTTGTTTTTGGTCGAATTACACTTGTCCAATAGAATTAGGACATGTGTTAGGGTAATATTAATATCATATTTACCCTTAGTTACCCTATTTACTATTAACCGCGGTAAAAAAAGTAAAAAGTTACTATTCACCAAAAAATTATTTTTATCGCATTGAACCACGTTTTACTTACTGATATCAACCGTGTCTGTCGGATTTTTGAAATTCCATTCACAGAAGCGGTAAAATTAAGTTTTATGCAAAATTCAGTTTTTAACCTACCACTTAGTGGTTTCACTATTCATCAAAATTTGAAAGTTTTCAGAAAAATACCAAAATTTCACCCTAGGCTAATTTCGATATTCTGAGTCCAAAAATGAAGTCCATTTTGAAAAATAAAATTTATAAAATTTCAAAAAGTGGTTATTACTATTCATAACGGCTAGTTTTAATAGCATATTGTTGTTTAGTGAAACTCGGTATTGCGTACGACGCAAGCTATCGAGGAAGGTCGCGATTGCGTGTAAAGCAAGACAAGCAAGTGTTATGTAGAAAAAGATTCCTTTGATGATTTATATAACATAAAAGTCTCGGGTGTTACATTCTACCCCCCTTAAAAAGAATTTCGCCCTCGAAATTCGTCACTTTGTAACAAACAGATGAGGATACTTCTCCCTCATCATATCCTCAAGCTCCCATGTAGATTCTTCAAGTTGGTGGTTCCTCCATAAAACTTTCACCAATCGAGTGGTCTTGTTTCGTAGGACTTTTTCGATATGATCCAGAATCTCTATCGGTTGTTCTTCATAAGAAAGATCTTGCTCCAGCGGTACAACTTCTGAGATAAGTACATGTGAAGGATCTGGTATGTACTTTCTCAGGAGAGATACATGGAACACATCGTGAACTTGAGAGAGATTCAGTGGAAGCGCCAATCGGTAAGCTACCTTCCCAACACGATCCAGTATTTCGAAAGGACCGATATATCTAGGGCTCAACTTCCCCTTCTTTCCAAATCTCATAACCCTCTTCCAGGGACATATTCGTAAGAATACTTTATCACCCACTTCAAACTCTAGGTCTTTTCTTCGGTTGTCGGCATAACTTTTCTGTCGACTCTGAGCTGCGCTTATGTGTTTTCGAATAGATCTGACCTTCTCTGCCATTTCATCAACGAGATCAGGTCCTAATAGCTTTCTTTCCCCAACTTCATCCCAGCAAGTTGGAGTCCTGCATTTCTTTCCATAGAGAGCTTCATAAGGAGCCATCTGAATACTGGAGTGAAAGCTATTATTATAAGAAAATTCCACCAAAGGTAGGTGTTTATCCCAACCTCCTTTGAAATCCATAGAGCAAGCTCTCAACATATCTTCTAGGGTTTGAATTGTTCTCTCAGACTGACCGTCTTTCTGGGGATGATAAGCAGTGCTGAAACTCAACTCTGTATCCAGAGTATGCTGAAGACTTCGCCAGAACTTCGAGGTAAATCTCAGATCCCGATCAGATATAATAGAAAGTGGTACTCTATGAAATCTTACCATTTCCTTTACATATATCCTAGCAAGCTGATCTAGAGAGAAATCCTCTCTAATAGCAATGAAGTGTGCAGACTTTGTAAGACGATCAACTATGAACCAGATAGCATTATTGCCTTTGGATGTTTTAGGAAGTCCTGTGACAAAGTCCATGGTGATGTTTTCCCATTTCCATTCGGGTATGGGTAATGGTTGTAACATCCCTTTAGACTTCTGTCTCTCAGCTTTGACTTGTTGACAAACCAAGCATCGAGAGACATATTCAGCAACATCTCTTTTCATGCCATCCCACCAGAAGTACTCTTTCAGGTCCCTATACATCTTCGTGCTTCCAGGATGAATAGAGAATGATGAACTATGAGCCTCATCCAGCAGCTCCTTCTTTAATTCGGGGATGGGAGGAACACAAACCCGATTCCTGAACTTTATTATCCCATCACAATCAAGGTTGAATTCAGGAACATTTCTCACCTTCTTTTGTAACTCGACATCTTCTTTCTGTGCCTCTTTAATCTTCACATGTATAGATGGTTGAACATTCATTTGAGAAAGATAAGATTTTTCCCCTTCCATTATAATTCCAAGATCCATCCTTTGTGAATCCATAAATATTGGATCTTTTGTGATCCTCATCATGGATAAACTAGCATGGTCTTGTCGACTTAATGCATCTGCCACCTTGTTTGCTTTCCCAGGGTGGTAATGGATTGAGCAGTCATAATCCTTAATCATCTCCAACCATCTTCTTTGACGCATATTCAACTCCTTTTGTGTGAAAATATACTTTAAACTTTTATGATCAGTATAAATATCACACCTTTCACCATAAAGGTAATGCCTCCAAATCTTTAATGAAAAGATTACCGCAGCCAACTCCAAATCATGTGTTGAGTAATTTTGCTCATGGATTTTCAACTGTCATGAGGCATAAGCTATCACCATATCATTTTGCATAAGAACACACCCCAATCCCTTCTTGGATGCATCACTGTAGATCACAAACCTTTCTCCACTACAAGGCAGTGTGAGCACAGGTGCACTGGATAACCTTCTTTTCAACTCCTTGAAATTCTCTTCACATTCCTCTGTCCAGACAAACTTAACTCCTTTCCGAGTCAACTTGGTGAGTGGATTAGATAATCGTGAAAAATCTTTTACAAAACGTCGATAATATCCAGCCAAACCAAGAAAACTTCAGATCTCAGTTACTGTTGTTGGTCTTGACCATCTTTCAATAACCTCTATTTTTGCTGGATCCACAGATATCCCCTCTTTTGAGATTATGTGACCCAAAAATGCAACTTTTTGAAGCCAAAATTCACACTTGGTAAATTTGTCATAAAGCTTCTCCTTTCTCAGGGTCTTTAATATAATTCTCAAGTGATCTTCATGCTCTTCCTTGCTCTTTGAATAGACAAGAATATCGTCTATAAAGACTACCATAAATTGATCAAGATAGTCTCTAAAGACTCTATTCATTAGATCCATGAAGATAGCAGGGGCATTAGTAAGACCAAATGGCATCACTATAAATTCATAGTGTCCATACCTTGTACGGAAAGCCGTCTTTGCTATATCCTCCCTTTTGACCCTTAATTGATGATACCCTGAACGAAGATCAATCTTGAAAAAGTATTGAGCTCCGCGTAGTTGGTCAAATAAGTCATCAATGCGTGGGAGAGGATATTTGTTCTTGATAGTGATCTTGTTAAGTTCTCGATAATCAATGCAGAGTCTCATTGATCCATCTTTCTTCTTAACAAATAGAACAGGTGCTCCCCAAGGTGACGCACTAGGGCGTATGAATCCCTTATCAAGATTCTCTTGGAGTTGCTTCTTCAATTCCTGCAACTCAATTGGGGCCATTCTATAAGGTGTCTTTGAAATAGGCAAAGCACCCGGTACGAGTTCTATTGAAAACTCAACTTCACAATTTGGTGGAAGACCCGATAATTCCTCCGGAAAGACATCATCAAACTCCCGTACAATGGGCATATTCTTAATCGTGAGTTTCTCACCAACCATTTGAGATAAATAACCTTCATTTAGTGGAATCAATACCCATAAGATGGAAGAAATTTCCACTGGAAGATTATGTTCATCCTTGCATTGATATACGATCGTAGATCGATCTGGAATATGAAATGTGACTTCCCTTCTATGGAAATTGATATGAGCTCCATGTAGAGAAAGCCAATCCATGCCAAGAATCACATCAAATTCCACTAAAGGAAGGATCACAAGATTTGCAGGAAGCACATTCCCACAAACTTCGATCGGAGAAGAATTATAAACTTTTGATGCGACTGTTGTTCCATTAGGTGTTGTCACAGCTAACTCAACATCTAATTTTTGAGGTAATACGGTGATACCCTTAGAAAAATCTTTAGAAATAAAAGAGTGGGTGGATCCAGAATCAAATAAAACATTTGCTACTTTAGAGTGGATGGTAAGTGTACCTTTCACCACTTCGTTATCGTACTCCATATCGCTGATAGAAATTGCATGTGACTTTCCTTTGTCTTTAGCCTTAATATTTTGTTGACGTCGACCATCATCATCAACCCTTGGATTTGGGCATTGATTGGCATAATGCCCCATCTCCTTGCACTTGAAACATTGAAGTGTAGTAGGATCATTCTGCGTATCCATTCCTTTGTTTGAATCATTGGACATCTTATTCCCATTATCACGGCATTCAAATGCCCGATGACCTTCCTTTCCACATTTAAAACTTTTACTTGTCCCTTTAAGACAACTCCCTCCATGTTTCTTTCCACACTTTGAGCATAAGGAAAAGCTCATCTTCTTTTCAGTTTGCTCATTAGATTTTCCTTTGAATTCCATCTTCCTCTTCTTATCAAACCCATGTGACTGATGGGTTATTCCAATCTCCATCTCGACTTTGAGAGCACATCAAATGATTTCCTCATAGCTATTGAAGTCCCTTATGGCTAACACCCTTCGAAGACTTGGTTTTAAGCCACTAAAGAATCTATCGATCTTACTCTCATGTTGGATAATAATACCAGAAGCGTACCTTGCAAGTCTTGTAAAATTTGCTTCATAGGTACCAACAGATTCATCATCCCTTTGCTTCAGTTCAAGAAACTCTTTCTCCATCTTTGTTCGGAGAATACGAGGGAAGTACTTATTGAAAAATAAGTTCTTGAACTCGTCCCATTCCATAGACTCAATTTCATCCCTTTGCCTCGTATTCTTAATAAGATTCCACCATTGATCAACATCTCCTTCCAAACGATACACTGCTATGATGACTTTATCATGTTCAGAACATTGAAGAACTGAAAATATCTTTTCAGTAGTACTAATCCATTTTTCAGCAACTAATGGATCAGTAGACCCACTGAAAGAAGGTGGACACTGCCTCATGAAGGATTCAACAGAATGTTGCTCCTTCCTTTGCTCGTTTGGAAGTCCTGCATGATTCATAGCTTGAGAAAGTTGTGTGAGCATGGCTACAAGATTTTTCATTCCAGTTCCCATATCATTTGGTTGCTCAGGGGGACAATCATTGCATTTCCCATCACATTCCGCATTAACACGGTTCCTTCGGGTTCCAGCCATTAACTAAAACCAAGAAGAATAGTGTGAGCAACACTAATTATAATAGGAAAACCACATAATTCAAGAATAAAATTTTCATGCTTAAGGTCTTATCCTAGGTTATTCAAGGCCATTTCTAAAACACTAAGATTGTGTTCTATGCTTAGACTTATCCTTAGGGTTCTTACTAAGGCTTTCACATCCTAGTTTCCAAAGGTTGACTATACCTTTCCTCTGATACCAACTATAACAACCCATACTTTACATACATTGTTAATACTTTAAAATTGAAGCACACTTATTACAACATATGACAAAACCACAAAGGACCGTATAGGTATAGTGTCTTTAGAAACTGGGAAACATAAACAACTGGTTCATAAATCTTCTACAGTGTCTCCCATTTATTTCATCATATCTAGGGTCCCTTTTAGCATATTCTACTTAATATCCATCTTCCTGACCTGGGGAAAAGAAAACATAAAAGGGTGAGCTCAAATGCTCAGCAAGGGCAAATAAAGGAAATAAAAATCATATCATATCTTTTTGAAAATCAAAACCTGCAAAAGAGATCATAATATCTTAACATGGAATAAATCATAGAAGTGAAAATGAGATCCCCATAATCATAACATAAAACTTGAAACTTTGTGGCATGCACACATAATCATGGAAAATCATTTCTTGTTAGTCATGACTCATTGCCAAGACTATCTTAGTGGACAAAGTCCCTTTCTGAACCGAGTCACCCTCGTTCCAGTCCTGTTTCACTGAACCGGTATAACCTACCGTTCCAGCCATGTCTATCTCATGAGATATAAAATCTTTACCCAATGCATTGGAGGGATATACAGGTCCCACCCATCTTATAATGAATCCTTTCTTATGTATGCCACATAATCATAAAACATACATCATCGCATAACACATGTAACAAAAATGGGATTCTTGAAACATCATGACATCATAAAACAAACCATATAAGGTAAATGACTTAATAAAAATAATTCCCTCACAACATAATCAAATCAATGTAATAAAAGGGATAAAAACAGAACCCTATATTATCTTAGATGGAAAATAATTTTGATAAAACACTTGAACTCCATTCTTGAGGAAAATATCCTTTCTTCTTTAAAAATACTTTTCTTTTCTTAACATGTCATACAATTATAAACTAAAAGAATTTGATTAAAAATAAACTTGAAAACTTGTAAAGGAAGCTTCTTGGAAATAATGTTTTAAAAATACATTCATGCCGTATAAGTTAAAAAAAACATTCTTCGTACTTTTGTCGGAAAAGTCAAGAAGTACCTCGTACGGAAAAACGACAAAAGATTCCTTTTATATTCTTTACTAAAAACTCACCGAAGGGTAAAATTGGATTTAAACTATTTCAAGTGGATAGAAACAATATTACATATTGATGGAACATGGATGTGGATGATAAAATACACCCTAGTAAATACTTACGAATAAACAATCTCGGATAAAAATGAGATTGTGATATTTCCCTTACCTTAGGTCCGATTAGCTTTGTTCGTGTCCGAA
Organism: Viscum album; assembly: GCA_963277665.1. Lineage (NCBI taxonomy): Eukaryota > Viridiplantae > Streptophyta > Magnoliopsida > Santalales > Viscaceae > Viscum > Viscum album. Next base: position 395,868,640 of record OY728167.1, on the reverse strand, counting down.
GCTCCTGTATAATGGTTTAAATAATGTTATTGACATATTCCAGAACCATACATATTGATATGATATCATATATGGTCATATTCTTAGCTTCTTGTTAGTAATATTTCATTGTTACTTGTTACTCGGGTCTTTATTGCCTTTTGTTCTTATGCGTGTTTTGCCGAATACATTCTTATTCTTCTTTTAAGGTTATAGATACCTTATATCCATAATGGTATTAGTGTAACATATATCATATTTATTCATTCAATTCATTTATATAATTACTATGTAATGATGATCATGTAGAACGAGTCGCATCACATCGTGGAGACGGTATTCCGTACGTACGCACGAGTGATGATATCGTTCCTATGATCGTGGAACTGTATTGGAGTATATATATATTATTTCAGTATCAATATTACTTTATAATAATCATAAATAGTTACTCATTACACCATTATACCCATCCTTGTAAATTGATGGTGGAAAAATAGATTACACCACGGCGTGGAGACGGTATTCCGTACGTACGCACGCGCGGTGATTTCATTTTTCCGTAGGATGGATAGAAGGTGAATTAGGGTTGTTTCATATTTATAATAACATATCAGTATGTAAGTAATACTGATATTATTACTTTTTCATGAAACAACTAAAGGAGAAGAAGTTGAAGAAGAAAGAAATTGAAAAGATCGGTAATGGATATTACCTCTTCTTTGGAATGCCTCTTTTAATCCTCCACTTAGGGAACTAAGATTGGTCCTTGAAGAAGACCAGGACCTCTAGGATTATTCTAGGGAAGTGGAGAGGAGAAAATGTCAGGGGTTGTCCGAGCTTGAGTGCTCAAATTGGTGTGAGGAGGAGGGGGAGGAGGTGCCCTTTTATAAGGGAGGAGAGGGGCACCTTAGGAATATCTCAAAATATTATTTTATATTAAAGTCAAAATCGGTTTATAATGGTTTCAAAGGGTCTTATTTCGAATATAAAGTGGGGATGGGTATAAATACTATCAACCAATAATATTTAGACAAGTTTAGGGTATTATTTTAACCTTATCAATTAGATTTAACTCTAAGTGAAATAATTTAACTTTTACCATGTCTTTTTGTTTTCTTTCACTATATGGTTAATAAACTTACTATAACATGCCAAACGAACCCCAAATTGTTTATTATTAATATATATATCCTTATCTAATTCATTTTGCCTAACCTAAGATTTTTAGGAATAAAATAACAATTAATAATATAATATTTGATTTAAAAACTATTTTGTGTCAATTTTGACACTATTTGATATATGATTTTTGTGAAAGTCATAACAGAATTATATGTTCGAAACAAGTTGATTAAATCAACACTAATATATCATAGTAACCTATAAAATTAGTGGAATTCATAAAAATTCTCAAATTACATTTATTTTGGTGTTTATAACATCAATTATGTCAATATTTCATTAATAAGATAATTACTCCATCATCATTGTGTCATAAATAAATTAAATTATTTAATGTCTAAAAATTACAAATAAAATACCATTATGTAGGAAATCTTTTTATATTTCTAATGAATATTTATAGTTGAATTTATCTTATGTATAACCCCATATTAAAAATGATTTACTTATTAAACTTTGATTTTAACTATTTTAACCCTTCTTTAAATAAATTAATAATAAATGTCCAAATCTAATCCAAGTGGGCCTAAATGGTCATATTTTATTCCTAAGTTTTTTTTGGTCGAATTAAACTTGTCCAATAGAATTAGGACATGTGTTAGGGTAATATTAATATCATATTTACCCTTAGTTACCCTATTTACTATTAACCGCGGTAAAAAAAGTAAAAAGTTACTATTCACCAAAAAATTATTTTTATCTCATTGAACCACATTTTACTTACTGATATCAACAGTGTCTGTCGGATTTTTGAAATTCCATTCACAGAATCGGTAAAATTATGTTTTATGCAAAATTCAGTTTTTAACCTACCACTTAGTGGTTTCACTATTCATCAAAAATTGAAAGTTTTCAGAAAAATACCAAAATTTCACCCTAGGCTAATTTCGATATTCTGAGTCCAAAAATGAAGTCCATTTTGAAAAATAAAATTTATAAAATTTCAAAAAGTGTTTATTACTATTCATAACGGCTAGTTTTAATAGCATATTGTTGTGTAGTGAAACTCGGTATTGCGTACGACGCAAGCTATCGAGGAAGGTCGCAATTGCGTGTAAAGCAAGACAAGCAAGTGTTGTGTAGAAAAAGATTCCTTTGATGATTTATATAACATAAAAGTCTCGGGTGTTACAAAACATATAAAGGAAAATGAATCAGTTAACACCCAAAATGACGATAATACTAAAATATTATTAATAAAGCAATATTAGAAGATCATGACATATTTTTGTATATGGTTCTTATATAATTTAATAACAATGATTTAACTATTATAAAAGAGGTTAATGTACCCTAGACCAATGAAAATTCCAGGGTAATGGTTAATTTCACAATCTCTTTATTATTCGTGGTTGTTTATACATAAGTATCTACTGGGACTTATTTATCATCCACATCCATGTTTCTTAAAAATTTATTTCAAAAAAATTAATATTTAATATAAAATAGTTTAAATTCATGTATATCCTTATTTTAACATATTTTTTTGAAAGGAATCTTTCCATCGTTTTCCAACCAAGGTATATTATGACCTTTTCGACAAAATTAAGGTAAGAATGTCTTTTTTATCTTATACGGTGGGTGCAGCTATTTTAGGCTGTTATAACATCGTCGAATCTTCCCTTAAAATCTTATAAGAATATTTTCAAAATAAATGCTTTATTTTTTAATTATTTAACTTTAAATTATTTCAAAAAAATAAAGAGATATTTCTCTCAAATAGTTTTGATTTCATCTATTTCAACATCCTTTGATGGATTTTACACTTTTTTTAAGTTAATTCATTATGATACAAATATTCCATATTGTATTGAAGGTTTTTTGATATGATTTATTGTTGAGGTGTTATTTTTATACCATTCATGGTTTATGGATAAATCATTGACATTTCATGTGGTAGTTTTAATATGAATGTTTATGTTATGTTTAAACCTTATCATATGAGGAATGCATTGGACATAGTAAGTGACAGGTGGAGCCCGCTATAGCTCCTTAATTCATAGGTAGGTATCATGAGACAAACTACTACCTTGGAACAGGGATTTGAAAAAATCGTATTTGTAGTCTTGGCACAAGTCCTTGACTATGTGGTTATGAAGTCTGGCATTATGTGTTCCCTCATTATGAAAGTGGCTATTGATATTTCATGTGATTATTCGACTAGTAGAATATCCATTTGAATAAGTAAATGAAATTATTTGATTTTATCTTTACCATATTATACTGAAGTTCATGTTTAAAAGGCTTTTGTTTTAGTCTTATACATTACCTAAAATGTTTATGCTTATTTATGAAAGTTTTAGCTATATTGTTATCCTTACCAAGCATATAAGATCACCCCTTTTTTATGTTTTATTTTTCCAAGGATGTGAAGATGTATTTTATGGTTTACCTATAGGTATAGGATAAGGAAATAAGTGTGTTCAAAAGGGGACAAAAATATTGTTGACTTTTTTATTTCATGATGTACTGTAAAATTTATGAATGAATCTAGTATTTCCAAGAATACTAAACTCATCGGTTTTTTGAGAGTTGATCTTTTGTGATCATTCCAATGTTATGTAATTATGCACCGACTCTGGGTAAATGGGGTTGGGGAGTTACATCCTGTCCTGGTATCACAAGTATTTTGGACACCATACCAACATATCATAAGTATATGGGATTCCATGCTTGAGTATAACAAATATATGGGACACCATTTTAATGACCCATGAATTTATAGAATAATAAATTTTCATATCTAATAATATTTATGAATAAGATATTAATTTTCTGTTAAAGGGGAAACTTTTTCAGATAGTGTACTCAACACGCAACAACATGTTTCTCTGAAATATTATGTTGCACACAACATTGAGCTACACTGAAAAGTAATACAATATTAATATTGTTATTTTAAATGGTAGTTAAAACCTAGATGTTTTATTGTCACGAGTATATATAATTATCTATATTATGTTTTTACATGTTTCTTAAATGTTTTTACATTTATCCAATGAATTTTAGATGTTTAAAATGATAAAATACTCTAATGTTTTTAAAAGGACTTTTTACCACGTTTAATAGAGAACCCTTTTTAAAAGTACTTTTTGTCACATTTATATTTTATGAATGATAAAATAAAAATATTCTTTATAATAGGGACATAAAAATTTACTTTTTTTGAAATTTTGGTATTTTTCTGATGGAATACATATTTTTATAAATACTGACAAATACTGCATTTTAATTCAAAACTTCCTTTTCATCTGATTTATTTATATAGATAGATTGTACTTTTATTTGTTTTTAATGTTTAATTATATTATATTTTTATCATTTAATAAAATTATGGTCATTGGATGTAATTTCACTTTTAAATTGGACATAAACCTGTGTCAATATTTTGATAGTTTTTACATATCAAAAACTCGCCTTTTGAACTGACAACGGGAATTAATTTTCAATTAATTTCTATAAATTATTTCCTTTGAATTTGAAAAAAATTAATTTCATATTCAGAATCATAAGGTCAATTTTTTTTAAATAGGTACCTTTTATTTTTGTACATTATGAATAATAACTTCAGTAATTATTTTTATTTACCATGGTTATAGGGTATATCAGGTAAATAAGGGTAAAACATAATATTATAAAACTACCCTAACATATGTACTAATATTATTGGATGAGTTATTTCCAACCATGAATATCCTTGGGTCTATTTTAGGACCCCATGGAGCCACTTGGGTGTGAAAATGACATTTTATAATATTTAATTTAAAGTAATGTGAAATATAACATAAACATATATATTTTGACTAAAATAATTTTAAGGTGGGGTTATATAAATTATATATTTGATTATAAGTTTTTATTAGAAATCAAAAAATATTTTCTACATCATGGTATTCAATTTACAATTTTTAGACATTAAATAAATAAATTTAATTATGACACAATTATGATGCAGAGATTGCTTCATTAATAATGGATTCAAATGAATGATATTATAAATATTAAAATAAATATTATTTGACCTAATTTATGTTAACCATGAATTATATAGGTTAATATTACATTTTATGATTGATTCAATGTTTTTTTTAAGGAATTGGGTGTTATAAAATTCTAAAAAAGTCACCAATAAATAGTGACCAAAATTTACATAATTTGTAACATAAATTATAAAATAGTTTATTAAATTATATAAAATTATTAAAAATATAGTATTTGGCCAAAAGGTTAATATAAGTCCAAATATTTAATAAATGCCATTTTCTGGTCGTTTGAAATGATATGGAAGTTACATTAACCCACAATGTGTAAATAAGATGATATCACTATAAGAATAAAAAGGGTAAAATAAGGGTTAAACAAAAAAGGTAAGGATAAAAAAATATTAAAAACATGTATAAAAATTATTGGATGACAGATATTCAAACAAAAATCATAATATATTTGACTTTAATGTGTTTTTGAGCATTTGTTATCTAAATTTAATTTATACTAAATTAATATTTCAAGACATTCTTATAGTGCCCCTCACCTCTTATAAAAATGGGAACATCTTCTTATATTTATCTCACACTTAAAAAGCCTTTTATTTAAGAAAATAATTATCCAATACTCTTCCTAGAATCCTTACCTTGGGCATAAGGAAATTCAAGAAAGCCTTTTGGCTCCAATCAATAGAAGTTACGAGATTTTGAGGTAACGTCTTCTCTCAAGTTCGTTTCCTTTATTTTCCTTCTCAAATACCAATGAACTTATTATTATTTTATTAAATAAAAAAACCTATATCCTCGATATACTAGGATATTTTTATGAGAATTATTTGATCTAAAATTAAATACACCTCTATCTAATGGATTCGAACATACAGTTTCTTTATACAGAGAACTATTGCCTAACGAAATGATGATTGTACAATTTCTCCTACCACATCTCATGGTGGCCGTTATGATGGAACTGTATTTATATATGATATATATTATATTTATATTGTCTCTATTCTTTTGTAATATTTATTTACAACCTACCTTTATGCTATCAATGATGTGAAAATATGATAATTTCATTTGAGGAAGTGTGGACTACCGCCCCCTCATAGTGGTATGACTCATTCATGTTATACTCGGAATGCATAAAGGATAGTTTTATTAAAAATATGGGACATACATGAAATAATGATAATTATGTTATTTTAATATACATTTATATCATTTTATCATTATTCTATTAATATGAAAAATAAATGAAAGTAGAGTTCATGCGTACGTACGACCTACCATCTCCATGAACGATGCATTTAATTTCATATATCCAAATGTTATAGGCTATTAAAAATACATATATAATGTTGAAATATGATATTTAAATCATTAATATCATTCTAAAGATGATATAATTTTGAATAAATGGAAAATTTACATCAAAACACGTTCATTTTTTACTCAAGTACAGAATATCGACAAAACGACGAATATTAACATAAATAATTATGTAATTGTTATAGATGGTAATAAGTGATATAAAAGGAATAATGAACTTGATAGGGGATCTCAAAAAATTATAAATTAACTTAATTTTTATTATTCAGGAAATTAAATAACGAATGAGACAAGTCGGACTCAAGGTAAGGGAACCTTTCACCCCCGCTCTTTTAGTTAAAGACTTATTTTATGTTATGTATTTTAATTTAAATTTTTATATGTTGGGATAGGTCGTTATATATAATTACTTATGTGAATTTTATTTACAAGTTCTTAGATACCCTTTTCACCCTCATCAACTCATTTTTGGAATATTTATGTGACGTCGTTTTGCTGCAGAATTTTCATAAGGGATATTCTTAACCCAATTTCCATTCTTTGGACTGATTTTCTACTTCTTGACTATATCATGCTATGATTATGTGAGAAATTAATTTTTATATATTATATTGTAATTATACTTTAATTATGGGTATTTAAATTTAATACACATAATTGATCTATTTGAATTAAAAAATTGTCTTTTTAATGTAAATATTATCTCAATATCCATTCATTGAGTTAAATATCCATGTCATTCGTTTTTTTCAAGAGTATGTGTGAATGACCTCATATTTTTTTACACTGAATACCCACTTATATTGGGGGTATTTATATTTTTCACACATAATTATGTCATTGATTTATCCTTAATCTAAGGATATGATCATTGTAGGGGATTTGGTGTTAATTTATATTCCATTGAGACCTATTTGTTTTTATTCACCAATTCACTTTTATATGGTGTATATAATTCCTTTTGACATATTATTTAATGAATCTACTCATTCTAATGATATTATATACTTTTTATAATTTTATTATTTAATTATTTTTATTCATGTATTTATCAAGTGGTAAGGGACTCTTTAACTAAAAAATCATTTTAAATGTTTTAAATATTTAACCTTTTAAATCCTTCTATTTCATGTCCATGTTTTCAAAATAATGTTAAGGTCCTATTTTTTTGGAAATTAATGCTTTAAATATGTTAATTAATTTAAATTTTTTCAATGTGGTATGGGATACTTTAATCAAAAACCATCTTTTCAAAAGTTTTAATTGTGTTTTAAAAATGGATTGATTATGTTAATATCTTGAAATAATATCTTATTATGTTATTTTTACTTTATTATTGTTAATGTGTTTTGATTATTGGGAATTTATTAGGTATACGTGTGGTTCATTGACAAACCAAGGGCAAGTGAGCCCATGATTTCTCTCCAATGCATTGGGTAACGTGGTGGAGGTAAATGATAGAGTTTCTCCAAAGAGATTTAGGGAATTTACTATGATGGGTATTCCAAACGTAACCATGAAGGTTACTCCCTATGTAGCTATGAAATCTACTATGTAAGTATGATATGGATGCTATATGTTACCTTTTTGTTTTATGATTTCTATGATGTTTTGTACGAATCATATTATTATACGATGTAAGTTATATAATTTAAGTTTTATGGGTGAAAAGTATGATTTTGTGAAAGAGTTTTCGTGGGTTTTAAATATTTATGGACTAATGGTTTTATTATTTATTTTATATTCCTTACTAATATTTTTATGCTCATCCCATGTTTTTTAAATTTTTTCATAGGGTATAAGGAAGGATAATATAAAGGAAGAATTCAGGAATATTTTTATCAAGAAAATAATTATTGTTTTTTTATTGTGAAAAAATGGATAGGGTAGAAGTGTCTCCATTGTAATTTTGAGATGTAATGTAATAGTTATGGACTAATTAACTAAAATTATAAACTGGAAAATATCCTCAATGTGAATTCTTGAATTAAATTGAGATTACATAATTCTTATGTCTAGGGCCTTATAGTTGGTATCAGAGGACAGTTTAGACAACTCTAGGGATTAGAAGTTTGGATAACCACATGGTAATTCTACATGTTTGTTATTTCAGTTAAATCCTTATTTTATAAATTTTTCAGATCAATTAATGTTGGTTACAAATGGAAGGAGTAGAATATCAAACAATATTATTATCTCTTCCAGTTGACTTTCTTGCAATAATTATTGCAAAGTCAAGTTCGGATGATTGTGAAATTTTTCTAACATTTAAGTCACATGCAAGATGTTGTTTCTGATATCAAACACCTCCACTATACCTTGATACCATCATGAATCATGGGTTTAATTTAGTCAAATCTTATTTTCTCAATATTCTCATATTTTCAAGAAATCATAATATTATCAAGTCATTTTCAAATATTTTACCTTATCACAAGATATTGAACAATATTATGATTTTGAAAAATGTGAAGAAGAAGGAGACCATACTTCAACCTATTTATATTAGATTTTAAAATATATTCATTCCGTACATACTTATGGTATTTTAAAAGAACCGTTGGTTGAATTTTATACTCAATCTTGGTCTGACTATTTTCTAAAAATAATTTTTTATTAGATTTTTTGAAATTATTTTTTATACATGATTATTTTCTGAATTTTTTTTCTGAACACCCATATGACCCAAGTTATACAGGTGTATTTCGATATTAGAGGCAAACGATTTTGAAGAATCTCTAAATCATTATTGAAATGCATGGACCTTCTATCTATGTGAACAATATGATGATGAAACCAGGTGGACACCATGATCATGTTACAATGTTCTTTCTATGGGAATAGTTTCATTTTATCATATGGAGGTTAAATAAAAAATTTCAATATATATAATACTTCAGGAATTAATATGTTGAGGTCATTATGATTTGGGATGAAAATGAGAGGTATAAGAAAACCATTGAGGATAAGACATATTAGGGTTATTTTTTATTTTTATAAAACAAATAACCCACAATATGGGTGGCAACCCATTGCATCCGGTAAGATCGCAGAAATTGAATTATTGGTTATTCTTTTTAGTTAAATGATTTTATGGATTAAGAATAAGTTGAATTTGGGAACATATGTTTTATCAAATGTTTATCCTTATTATAGGAAAATTATTTGGTGATTAACTGATAACTTTTATTTTGGAATACGTTCTATCATTTGGGAACACTATATTCCTAAGGAAAATAGAATACCATGGGATTTCATTTGAGGAGAAATGGTTGAATTTTATTTTGGAAGAATCTGTGTTTTTATTGTGGAAATATGGGGGTTTGGGTTGTTTGTGTAAATTAATAACCTATCATGGAGAATATATGATTAGGGGAATTAATTTTATGTATGAGAATTTAAGAGTATTTATTTTTATTTAGAGATAAATGTTAAGATTTATTAGGGAAGACTATGTGATCAAATCCTTATGAATTTTTTGTTTCAATCCTAGTTTGGATTATTTTGAATAATTTTAATGAAATTTTTTTATTGAATGGTATTTGTTGAACATTGGGGTTTGTTTGATGAATTTTGAAGATTGAGAGTAGTATTACTTTTTATAATGGATTATTATTTTTGGGGATTATATGATATTGTTTTAACCATTTAGGTTTTGGTTAATTGATAAAAACATGGGAAATATATAGTTCATCTTTTGTAGATTATGTGATTCACTAAAAGTTAATTCTATCACTTCATGTGTGACAAATTCATATTAGATACTCATCATTTGGAGAAAAGATGAGTTTGTGGTAGATATTTATTAAAGGATGAAATTCTACTTGACATGTAAGTATGTTTCCATTTTTTCTTAGTCAAGATAATAAATAAAATCCTCAACATTATGAAAACATTATTAAAAAAAAATTATTTTACTTTTCGGATTGGGAAATCATTTATCGTTTAACCCATCACAAGTTTATGGTTTTTATGTTGTTAACTTTCTCCTTATCATGTTTTTTATCAATCTTCATCAAAACGTGATGGTTAGTTTTCTCTTGCATATCCATATTTTCCTACAGGGAATCCTAGTATCGGTTATCTCATGTAACATTTTTTACTTCTCTTTCTTTCTTTTAAAGTGATTGTTTTATTGACTCTTTTTCCAATGTGGGATTTTCAATATATTTTCTGAGCCCAATTTTAGTAATTGTGAGGACACAATTTCCAAAATGGTTGAATGATGTAACGACCCAGGTATCTATAGAACAAAACATTTTCATATCTAATAATATTTATGAATAACATATTAATTTTATGTTAAAGTGGAGACTTTGTTGGATAGCTTACTCGACACGCAACAACGAGTTTCTATGAAATCTTGTGTTTCACAAAACGTTGAGTTATACAAAAAAAACAATATTATTATTATTATATTAAAAGGCAGTTAATTCCTTTCCATTGTATATATGGGAATGAATATAATTAAAAATATTATGATTTTACATATTTGTTAATTGTTTTTACATTTACACAATTAATTTTAGAGACTTAAAATGATAAAATACTCTCATATTTTTAAAAGATTGTTTTACCGCCATTTAATGGAGAACCATTTTTAAAAAATATTTTTTCTCTTATAAATGTTCTAATTGATAATATAAACATATTATTTATAATTGGGATATAAAAACTTACTTTGGTTGAAATTTTGGTATTTTTCTGATGAGATCCATATTTTTATTAATTTTGAAAAATACTGCATTTTAATTCAAAACTGTCTTTTCATCTAATTTATTTATATATATAGATTGTAATTGTATTTGTTTTTAATGTTTAATTGGATTATATTTTTTTTCATTTAATACAATTATGGTCATTATATATAATTTTAAATTTAAATTTAACATAAACACATGTCAATCTTTGGATTGTTTTTATTTTCAAAAACCCACATTTTGGTTCTGACAATAAGAATTTATTTTAAATTAAATATTAAAAATTATGTGTTTTGAATTTGGAAAAATGGATTTCATATTTGGAATCATAATTTCAAAATTTTGGAAATATGTAACTTTTATTTTTGGACATTATGAATAGAAACTTCAATAATTATTTTTATTTACTATGGTTTAAGGATAAATCAGGTAAATAAGGGTAAAAAATAATATTATAAGAATATCCTAACACATGTACTAATAGTATTGGATGATTTATGTCTGACCATGAGAATTTTTTGGACAATTTTAGGACCCCATGGAGCCAATTGGGTGTGAATATTTCCTTTTATAATTTTTTATTTAAACTAAAGAGAAATATAGCATAAACGTGTATCTTTTTACTAAAACAATTTTATGGTGTGGTAATATAAATGATATCTTAGAATATAAATATTAATTATAAATATAAAATGATTTTTTAAATCATGGGATTTAATTTAATTTTTTTTGAAAATAAATTAATTAATTTAATTATGACATGATGATGATGCAATGATTACTTCATTAATAAAGGATTCAAATAAATGATATTATAAATATTAAAATAAATTTTATGTGACACAATTTATGTCAACCATAATTTTTCTAGGTGAATATGACATATTAGGATTTATTCAATGTTTTTTTGAAGGAATGAGGTTCTTATGAATTTTTAAAAATGTCAAGTATGAATATTGACAAAAATTTACATAATTCAAAACAAAAAAATAAAATAGTTTATTAAAATATATTAAATTCTTAAAAATATAAGATTCATCCAAATAATAAGTATAAGTCCAAATATTTCCTAAATTAAATCTTTTTTGTTTGTTTGAAATAATATGGTAATTACATTAACCCAGAATGTGTAAATAACATGATATCACAAATAGATTAAAAAGGGTAAAATAAGGGTTAAACCAAAAAGATAAGGAAACAAATATTCAAAACTATTCAAAAAATTCTTGGATGACTGTTATTAGAACCAAAATCATCATATATTTGACTTAAAAGAGTTTTGGTCAATTTTTAATTGAAATTGAATTTATAATAAATTAATATTTCAAGACTTTCCTATAATGCCCCTCACCTCTTATATAAAAGGGAACTTCTTCTTCTCTTTATCTCACATATAAAAAGCCTTGTAGTTTAGAAAATATCTGTCTAATACTCTTCCTAGAATATCTTCCTTCCTCCTATATTTTTTTTACCTTGGTTAGAAGGAAATTCAAGAAAGCCTTTTGGCTCAAATCAAAAGAAGATACCCGATTTTGAGGTAACATCTTCTCTCAAGTTCCTTTCTTTTATTTTCCTTATCCACACCCTATGATATTATTATTCATTTATTACATAACAACACCACTATACTAAATATTCTATGATGTTTTTAAGATAAGGATTCGATCTACAATTACACACACCTCCATATAATGGATACGAACATATTGTTTCTATGTACGGTGAACTACTATCTCACGAAACAATGATTGTTCAATTTTCCCCTATGACCTCTCATGGTGGAAATTATGTTCGAAATGTATTTATATATGATATATATTATATTTATATTGTCTCTATACTTATGTAATATTTATTTACAATATAGCTTTATGCTTTCCATTATGTGTAAATATGATAATTTCGTTTGAGGAAGTTGGACTACCACCCCCTCAAATTGATATAACTCGTTCATGCTATACATGGAATGTATAAAGGATGGTGTTATTAAACATATGATACATAAATTACATAAATATAATACTGTTATTTTAATATATATTTATATTATTATAATATTATTCTTTTAATATGACAAATAAATTAAGTTATGTTCATGCATACATATATCCAACAGTCTCCATGAACGGTGCATTTTAGTTATTATATCCAAATGTTTTAGACTATTATAAATACATATATAATGGGTATATGTGATATTTAAATCATGAATATAATTCTTTAGATGGTGTATTTTTAACTACATGTACAATTTACATAAAAACGCATTTATTTTTTACTCAAGTACCGAATATCGACCAAACAACCGATATTAACTTACATAATTATGTAATTGTCATAACATGTTAATAAGTGAAATAAATGAATTAATTAACTTGATAATGGTTATCAAAAAAGTATAAATTAAATATTGTGTATTATTCAGGAAATTAAAGAACGAACGAGACTAGTCATACTCAACGTAAGGGAACCTTTCACCCACTTCTTTTATGTTATGTCTTTTAATTTCCATTTTCTTAGGTTCAGATATGTTCTTATATATCATTATCACTTTTAATTTTATTTCCAAGTGACAAGTGACCCATTTTTCTCTCATTATATCATTTTTTGAATTTTTAAATGATGTTGTTAGGCTGCCGAATTTTCGTAAGGGAACATCTTAACCCAATTTATATTCTTTGGGTTGATCTTATACTTCTTGACTATATGATGATATGATTATGGGAGAAATGAATTTTTATATCTAATCTAGTATTTATAATTTCCACATTCTTATTTATAGTAAATACACATAATCAATATATTACATTTACAAAATGATCTTTATAAGGTAAATCTTAACTCAATATCCATTCATTGAGTTAAATATCTATGTCATTCATTTTGTTTTTACAAGAGTGCGTCTGAATGAACTTAGATTTTTTAAAACTAAATAACCACTTAAATTGGGTGTATTTATATTTTTCACACATAATTATGTCATAGATTAATCTTTAATCTAAGGATACTATCTTTTTCGTGGATTTCATTTACATTCCATTGATACCTATTTGTTGTCATTCACCAATTCAATTTTATATGGTGTATATACTTCCCTTTGACATATTATATGACAAATATACTTATTCTCATGATATTATAAGTTTTTTTTTTCTAATTTGATTATTTAATTATTATTTTCAATTATTTCTCAAGTGGTAAGGGACCCTTTAACTAAAACATCATTTTAAATGCTTTAAAAATTTAATCTTATAAATCCATCCATTTCTTATACATGTTTTGAAAATGTTTTTAAGGACATATTTATATGGACATAAATTATTTTAAGATGTTAACTCTTTTAAAAAATTTCAAAGTGGTATGGGACACTTTTATTCAAAAAACATCTTTTCAAATGTTTTAATAGTGTTTTAATAATGGATTGATTATGTTAATATCTTAAAATAATATCTTGTTATGTAATTTTTCCTTTATACTTGTTGATGTGTTGTGATTCTTGGGAATTGACTATGTATATTGGTGGTTCCATGATAATCCAAGGGCAGGTGAGCCTATGATAGCTCTCCAATGAATTGGGTAACACAATGGAGGTAAACGATAAAGTTTCTCCTAAGAGATTTAGGGAATATACTGTGATGGGTATTCCAAACATAACCATGAAGGTTACTCCCTATGTATCTTAGAAAGATAATATGTATGTATGATATGGATGCTATAATTTAACTTTTTAATTTATTATTTCTATACATTTTTGTATGAATATTATGACTATATGATGTAAGCTATGTAATTTATGTTTTATGGGTGGAAAGTATGATTTTTTGAAAATATTTTCATTGGTTTTAAATGTTCATGGACTAACAGTTTTATTCTTTATTTTATATTCCTTACTAATATTTTTATGATCATACCATGTTTTTGAAATGTTTTTCACATGGTATATGGAAGGATAAGATAATTTAATATTTCAAGAATATTTTTATCAAGAAAACAATTCTTGTTTTTTATTTTGAAAAATTGGATAGAGTTGAAGTGTCTAAATTGTAATTTTTAAGATGTAATGTAATAATTATACACTAATTTTCTAAAACTATGAACCTAAAAAGATCCTCAATATGAATTCTTGACTTAACCGAATATTATGTAATGTTTAAGGATAGGGCCTTATAGTTGGTAGCACAAGTTGTTTTAGACAACATTAGGTATTATGAGTTTGGATAACCACATTATAACTCTCTATGTTTATTATTTCAGTTAAATCCTTGTTTTATAACATTTTAAGATCCAATAAAGTTAGTTACAAATGGAAGGAGTTGGATCTCAAACACCATTCCTATCTCTTCCTTATGGATTTCTTGCAATAATTGTTCCCAAGTAATGTTTGGATTATTGTGAAATTTTTTCTAACATACAACTCACTTGCAAGTAATTTTTTGTGATATCAAACACCTCCATTATATATCAATACCATCGTGGATTATGGTTTGTATTTAATAAAATCTTATTTTCAAAATATTCTCATATTTTCATGAATGGTAAATATTATAAAGGCATTTTCAAATATTTTACCTTATCATATGATTTTGAAGCGTATTATGATTTTGAAAAAGGTGCGGAAGATGGAGACACTTGTGCAACCTATTTATATTTTCTTCTAAAATATAGTCCTTCATCAAAAAATTATTGAATTTTAAAAGGACCATTGGTTGAAATTTTTAACTCAAAATTGGTCTGACTATTTTATAAAAATCAAAATTTATTAGATGTTTTGAAATTACATTCCATACATGATTATTTTCCGAAACTATTTTTTGTGAACACCCATATAACCCAAGTTGTACATGTGTATTTGGATAAATGAAGAAAATTATTTTTAATAATATCTAAATAATTATTGAAATTCATGGAAATTCTATCTCTTTGAAAAAGATGATGATGAAACAAGGTGTACACCATGATCAAGGTACGATCTTCTTTCTTTGGGAATAGTTTTATTTTATCGTATGGAGGTTAAAAAAATCAATATATATAAGACTTCATGAATTAATATGTTGAGGTCATTAAGAGTTGAGATGAAAATGAGAGGTATAATACAAACATTGAGGTTAAAACATATTAGGGTTTTTTTTTGTTTTATAATAGGGACAATCCACAAAATGGGTGACAACTCATTGCATCTGGAAAGGCTCTGAGAATCAAAGTATAACTTATTATTTTTAGTTAAATGATTTTATGGATCAATAATAAGTTGATTTTGTGAACTTATGTTTTATCAAATGGATATCCTTAGTATAGGAAAATTATTTGGTGATTATGTGACATATGTTATTTTGGAATACGTTTGCTCATTTGGGAACACTATATGCCTAATGAAAATAGAATACTTTGGGATTTTATTTGAGGTTTAATGGTTGAATTTTATTTTGGAATAATATATGTTTTTATTGTGTAAATATGGTGATTTGGGTTGTTTTTGGAAATGATTAACCTATCATGGATAATATGTTATTAGGTTAATAACTTGTAAGTATGATACTTTAAGAGTATTAGATGTTATTTGGAGATAAATGTTAAGATTTATCATGGAAGACTAGGTGATCAAATCATTTTGAATTTTGGGTTTCAATCATAGTTTAGATTATTTTTTGGAATTTTATGGAAAATTGTTTATTGAATGGACTTTTTTGAAAATTATGTTTTGTTTGTTGAATTTTGAAGATTAAGAGTAGTATTATTTTTTATAAAGGATTATTTTTTTTTGTGGATTTTATGATCTTGTACTAACAATTTTGGTTTTGTATAATGTCTAAAGATATGGGAAATATATATTTCATCTTTTGTGTATTATGTGATTTTCTAGAAGTTGATTCTATCACTTTAGGTGTGACCATGTAATCTTGAATACTCATCGTTTGGAGAAAAGATGAGTTTGTGGTAGATATGTATTAAAGGTGGAAACCCTAATTAACATATATTTATGTTTCCTTATGTTCATATTCAAGCTTATAAATAAATTCCTCAACATTATGAAAATGATATTAAATCAAAAAAAAATTCTGTTTACTTTTCCTACTACTGATTCAATGATCGTTTAACCCATCACAAGTTTATGGTTTTCTAGTTGTTAACTTTCTGGAGATCATGTTTTTTATCACTCTCCATCAGAACATAATGGTTAGTTTTCTCTTCCATATCCATGTTTTTCTATAAGTAATCCTAGTATGTGTTATCTCAAGTGACCTTTATACTTCTATTTCTTTCTTTTAAAGTGACAGTTTTATTAACACTTTTTCCAATTTTGGATTTTCATTATGGTTTCCAAGCCCAATTTTAAAATTGCACGGATGCAATTTACAAAAGGGGGGAATGATGTAATGAACAAGGTATTTATAGAATAATAAATTTTCTTATTTAATTTTATTTATGAATAATAAATTAATGTTAAAATAATTGGGATACTTTTTCAGATAGCGTACTCGACATGCAACAACGGGTTACTCGGAAATCTAACGTTTCACACAACATTGAGTTATACCGAAAAATAATACAATAATAATATTATTATTTAAAATGGTATTCAACGACTACCCGTTGTATTTGTCAGAATGGAAATACTTAACTATATTATGATTATACATATTTGTTAAATGTTTTTACATTTATCCAGTGAATTTTAATGTCTTAAATAGATAAAATACTCTAATATTTTTAAAAGGCCGTTGTACCGCCATTTGAAGGAGAAAAATTTTTAAAAATAGATTTTGTATATTTTATTTGTTATACATGATAAAATAAACTTCTTCTTTATAAGAGGGACATAAAAATTTACTTTAGTTGATATTTTGGTATTTTTCTGCTGAAATGCATATTTTTATGAGTAGTGAAAAATACTAAATTTTAATTCAAAACTACATTTTCATCAAATTTATTTATATAGTTAGATTGTACATTTAATTTGTTTTAAAGTGTAATTAGATTATGTTTTTATAATTTAATCCCATAATAGAATTAGAAGTGATTTAAAATTTAATTTGGACATAAACACATGTTAATATTTTGATAGTTTTTACTTCCCAAAACCCCACTTTTTGGTTTTGATGACGGGAATTAATTTTAAAATAATTACTGCAACTTCTATGTTTTGAATTTGGAAAAATGGATTTCATATTTGGAATCATAAGTTTCAAATTGTTTAAAAATGTACCTTTTATTTTTTGAAATTCTGAACAGTAACTTTAGTAATTATTTTTATTTACCATGGTTAAAGGGTAAATAAGGTTACTAAGGTTAAAAAATAAAATTACAAAAATACGTTAACATATATCCTAATCCTATTGGATTAGTTATGCCTGACCATGAGCATCCTTGGGTGGATTTTAGGACCCCATGGATGTGAAAATTACAATTTATAATATTTAATTTAAAGTAAAGAGAAATATAACATAAACATATATCTTTTTACTAAAAAAATTTAAGGTGGGGTCATATAACTGAAAACTTAGACAATAAATAGTCATTAGAAATATAAAAATATTTTCTATATCATGGGATTTAATATATAATTTTTAGACATTGAATATATAAATTTAATTATGACACAATGATGATGTACTGATTGTTTCATTAATAAAGGATTCAAATAAATGATATTATAAATATTAAAATAAATATTATTTCACATAATTTATATCATCCACGAATTTTATAGGTCAATATGACATGTTTGGATTTATTGAACATTTTTTTCGAAGTAATCAGGTTGTTATGAATTTTTAAAAACTAAATTATAAATAGGAACCAAAATCGAAATAATTCATAACATAAAATATAAAATAGTTTATTAAATGATATTAAATTCTAAAAAAAAGATTCAGAAAAATGTTTAATATAGGTCCAAATATGTCATAAATGATTTTTTCTATGTCATTTTACATTATATGGTAATTACATTAACTCGCAATGTGTATATAACATGATATTACTATAATATTAAAAAGAGTAAAATAAGGGTTAAACAAAAAATATAAGGAAAAAAATATTCAAAACTTGTTTGAAAATTTTCAGATGATGGGTATTCGAACCCAAATAATATTATATTTTAATTAAATGAGTTTTGGACCATTTTAATAGAAATTTAATTTATAACAAATTAATATTTCAAGACTTTCTTAAAGTGCCTCTCACCTCTTCTATAATACGGTACTTCTTCTTCTCATTATCTCACACATACAAATCCTTTTAGTTCAGAAAATATCTATCCAATACTCTTTATAGAATCCTTACCTTCCTCCAAGATTCCTTACCTTTGGATGAAGCAAATTCAGGATAATTGTTTGGCTCAAATCAAAAGAAGTTACCCGATTTTGAGGTAATGTCTTCTCTCAAGTTCCTTTCATTTATTTTCATTATCCAATACCTATGATCTTATTGTAATTTTATTACATAATAATAACAGTATCATCAATATACTAGGATTTTTTTATGAGATCGATTCAATGTACACTTACACACACCTCCATTTAATGGATACAAACATATTGTTTCTGTGTACGATGAACTACTGCCTCACGAAATGATGATTGTTCAATGTTCTCCTACCAACTCTCATTGTGGAAATTAGTATGGAACTGTATTTATATATTATATATATTATATTTATATTGTCTCTATAATTATGTAATATTTATTTTCAACATAAATTTATGCTTCCCATTATTGGTAAATATGATAATTTCATTTGAGAAAGTGTGGACTACCGCCCCCTCAGAGTGATATGAATCGTTCATGCTACAAATGGAACATATAAAATATCATTTTATTAAAACTATGAGAAAAACATAAAATAAATATAATACTGGTATTATAATATAAATTTATATCATTTTATTATTAATTTTTTATTTTTAAAAATAAATGAAAGTAGTGTTCATGCGTATGTACGACCTACCGTCTCCATGAACGGTGCATTTTATTTCTTATCTCCAAATATTTTGGACTATTATAAATACATATATATTGTTTATATAAGATATTTAAATCATGAATATAATTCTTTAGAAGATACATTTTTTTACTTCAGGGACAATTAACATCAAAACATGTTCATTTTCGACTCAAGTACCGAATATCGACAAAACAACCGGTATTAGCATTAATAATTTTGTAATTTTTATAACATGGTAATAAGTGATATAAAAGAAAAAATGAACTTGAAAAAGGTTCTAAAACTTTTAGAAATTAACTTAAGTTTATTATTCATAAAATTAAAGAACGAACGAGGAAAGTCAGACTCAAGGTAAGAGAACCTTTCACCCTCCTCTTTTATTCAAAGACTTATTTTATATTATGTCTTTTAATTTCCATATTAATATGTTGGTCTATTTTATTATATATATATTTATTGAATTAAATTTTATTTAAAAGTGATTATATACCATTTTTATTTCATAAACTCTTTTTATGAATTTTTATGTGATGCCACTAGGCTGCCGAATTTTCATAAGGGAAATTCTTAACCCAATTTTCATTCATTGGGTTAATCTTATACTTCTTGACTATATCATACTATGATTATGTGAGAAATGAATTTTTATATATTATATTTTATTTATACATACCTTATGGGTATTTATAGTGAATAAACATAATTGATCTATTTGATTTACCAAATGTATTTGTAAGGTAAATCTTAACTCAATAACATTTCATTGAGTTAAATATCCATGTCCTTGGTTTTGTTTTTCCAAGAGTATGTATGAATG
This sequence comes from Viscum album, assembly GCA_963277665.1. Lineage (NCBI taxonomy): Eukaryota > Viridiplantae > Streptophyta > Magnoliopsida > Santalales > Viscaceae > Viscum > Viscum album. The sequence continues at coordinate 395,847,700 of OY728167.1, read as the reverse complement.
AACTCTGATTGTTTTTTTAACACCCAGAGATTTTATGAGATAGATAATTTTTAATTTCTTTGATGTATTGTGTTTAAAACTATACCATGATTAGATTGTGCTATACAGAACACCGTATTAGCTTGTAGTATATGCAACACTAATCTTGGCTAGTGTTACACACAATTTCAACTTATTTGGATATAATTAATTTCAAACAACACTAATTATAGATTTATTTCAATTTATAATTGAACTAAGTTTGGATTATGTTATACACAACAACAAATGAAGCTTTCACTACACACAACACTGACTTGGATAGTGTTACATGCAAGAATGACCTTTCTCGATAGCTTGTGTTGTATGTGATACTGAGTTTCACTAAATAATGATATATTATTAAAATATTATTATTTAATTTGATAAAAACTTGTTTTTATGAATCGTGTTAACCAAATTTTTAATTTTATATAACATTACCATTCATCATACAAATTTTCTAGAAAATGATATGGGAACAAAAATCAATTTTTCAGATAAAAGAATTACTTTTCAAAAAATGAAGTTTTACCGCCTTTTGATGGAGAACCTATTTAAAATATAGTTTTTAACACTTTTATAAGTTAAATATGAAAAAATAAACTTATTCTTTGTAATAGGGATATAAAAAAATACTTTTCTGAATTTTTGGTATTTTTTGATAAAATTCAAATTTTAATGAATAGTGAAAAATACCGCATCTTAATTCGAAACTGCCTTTTCATCTAATTTATTTATATAGTTGGATTATCTATTTAATTTTTTAAAAGATTAATTGGATTATATTTTTATAGTTTAATCCAATTTTTTCAATTGAAGTAATTTCACTATTAAATTGGACATAAACACATGTCAATCTTTTGGTAGTCATTAATTCTTCAAAATCCTGCTTTTTGGTTTTGACAATGGGAATTAATTTCAAATTAATTACTGCAATGGAAATTTTTTTAATTTGAAAAAATTTATTCAATATTTTTAATCATAAGTTCCAAAAAAAGTAATAGGTACTTTTTATTTTTTAGAGATTATGAATAGTAACTTGAGTAATTATTTTATTTACAATGGTTAAAGGGTATATCTGTTAAATAAGGGTAAGAAATAATATTATAAAATTATTAAACTACCATAACCCATGTATTAATCCTATTGGATGATATATTTATTACCCTGGTCATCCTTGGGTAAATTTTGGGACCCCATGGAGCCACTTGGGTGTGAAAATGACATTTTATAAGAAATAATTTAAAGTAAAGAGAAATATAACATAAACATATATATTTTACTAATACAATTTTAAGGTGGGGTTATATAAATAATATCTTCAACTATAAATATTAATTATAAATATGAAAATATTTACTACATCAAAATATTTTATTTATAATTTTTAGACATGAAATTAACAAATTTAATAATGACAAAATGATGATGCATTGATTGCTTCATTAATAAAGGATTCAAATAAATGATATTATAAATATTAAAATAAATGTAATTTAGTTATTTTAATGTCATACATGAATTTTTTGGATGATATTGACATATTAGGTTTGTGTTAATTCCTTAGGCTCGAAGTAATCATGTTATAAATTTTTTAAAAAAGTCAAGTATGAATAGTGTCCAAAATTGACATAATTCATAACTTAAAACATAAAATAGTATATTAAATTATATTAAATTACTAAAAATATAAGACTCATATAAATGGTTAATATAAGTCTAAATATGTCATAAATATCTATTTTTGGGTCTTTTGACATGATATGGTAATTACATTAACCCAAAATGTGTAAATAACATGATATCACGTTAAGATTTAAAAAAAAGGTAAAATAAGGGTTAAACCAAAAATATAAGGATAAAAAAATATTAAAAACTTGTCTAAAATTTATTGGTTGATGAGATTAAAACCCTATCTCATCTCATCTTAGAAATTGGGACATTTTGGATGATTTTCTATAGGGATTTATTTTATTATAAAATAATATTTTTGAGGTATCCAAAAGTGACCCTCAACTCAATTATTTAAGGGCACCTCTTCCCTCATCTCTTCACTTCATATTGAGCCTTCATTCTCAGACACACCCTACCATTTTTACTTTTCAAATTTCATATTTTCATTCTAGAAGTTTCTGTCTTCTTCAAAGACCAACTATAGTGCCCTAAGAGGAAATTTATAGGAGTCACATTAGGGAAGAGGTGATCTCTTCTATAGATTCTTTAAAATTTCTTTCTTCTCATACTTCCTCTTCATTACTTGTTTAATTATAATATAATAACATTTTTGTCACTCATATACTGATATTTAATTATAAATATTAAACAACCCTATTTCACCTTTTATCCATCCTATGAAAAATGAAATCACCGCACGTGCGTACATATGGCTTACCATCTCCACGTCGTGGTGTAATCTATTTTTCACCACCGTCATACATGGATGGGTATAATGGTTGAAATAATAAATATATATTATTATTATAAAATTATAATAAATATGAGATATTATACCCCATCCACATCAATACCATTCAACAATTATGTTAACGATATCATCACTCGTGTGTACGTACGACTTACTGTCTCCACGGTGTGATGTAATTCTCTCTACATAATATTTTTTAAATAATGATTATATAAATTAACTGAATGAATAAATATGATATATGTTATACTAATACCATTATAAAAATGATAAAACTATTAACTGAAAATATGAATAAGAACTTATCTGACAAAACATGTATAAGAACATAAAGCAGTTAATAATTGAATAACAAGTAATAATGAAATGTTACTAACAAAAAAATGAAAATATTATCATAAATGATATCATAAAAGTGATTATGATTCTGAAATAAATCATTAACATTATTTAAATCATTATACATGAGGTTTAGATACGTATGAAGTATATCGAACCTAAGGTAAGGGATAACTTTGCAATCTTCTTTTTTTCTGAGATTGTTTATTAATAAGTATTTATTAGAGTATATTTATAATCCATGTACATGTTTTCTAAAAATGTTTTTATTTAATCTATGTATGTTTAAAGTAATTTTTACCCATTTTTTACTTTTACTACATGGTATGGAAATAATCTTTCTTCTGTTTACCATACAAGTTATTTTTTGAATTTTCCAGAAAAAGTATGAGAAGAATTTTTTTTAACTTATACAACATGAATGGATTTTTACGGTTTCAAGACACCTTATTTCCCTGAATATTATTCTACATGATTTCATGAATATTTTAAACTAAATTATTTTCTTTTAAAATTATGTGGTATTTTGAGAAAAGAAAACGTTTGTAAAAATGACAGGATCTTTTCTTCAGGAATTAATTTCAAGTATTTTATCAAAATTATTTTCCATCTAAGATGTCTGTCTTTAAATAGTGATATATTTATATCCCTGATATTACTATGATTTTATTGTTTTTATGATGGAATTTTATTTAGGAAATCCATTTGTTTTATATCAATTGTGATGGAATGATGTTTAAGAAACCCATTTGATTTCATGGGTTATTCTATGGTGAATATTTTTAGGTTTTTGTGGAACACATAAGAATGGTTTCAATATGATATGGGTGGAACCTATATCTCCCTCAAATGAATTAGGTAAATATTTATATATCATGAGATATACATGACTAGAATGATAAGTAAATTAGGTTCAGTTATACACGGTGAAGGACCCCGGAACATCGTGAGACGGGAGGAATGAATCAGGGTGTCAACCATTTGTTTTTAAAGATGTTGATCTTAATCCCACATTGGTAGGAACATGTTAAATCTATCATTCCAATTAATTTAAGGAAATTAAAAAACACTTTTACTTGGTTCACCGTAATGGGCTATTTCCAAGGAACATACGCTGACAGTGTGTCGGTCATACCTAAATCCATTAATCTTCACTAGTTTGTGGATTACAAGGTTTGGTCACAGTCACTGTAGGCTAGGAACACTTCCTTTACAAAGGTTCAAGGATATATCACTGTATCCCTCAAATCACTAACATCGACTCCCCCTAAATTAATGTTTTGATATAATTCAAACTCATTTTATCCACTTGAAGTTCATTTCACTTGATTTTCATTAAATTCATTCTCTTTGTTCATCATGAGACTCTACATGCATCAATGTCCTGATTTGATGCACTTGAATGCACTGATCACACAAACCGTATATTCAAAATCTTGTCAGAAGATTAACACTACACTTGTACATGATACCTAAACATGAACGCAAGATTTGGGATTTTTTACACAAGATGAATTTCTCACAACCCTTTACTTTCTGCGCAACCCTTATCACTCGTACAACTACATTGAAGGGTTCACTTGGTCTTCCCGTACTAAAGGAACACCTTGCGCATAAGATTATATCTCTATAGTTTTTTAATGCCCAAATATATCATGCAAATACAAACTTATAGTGAAACCTCAAACATTATGTGCAACTTAAATATTTATGCACAACTTCAATTTTTATGTGAAACTTTTACGTTTTCACGCAACTCCCTTTTCGCGCAATGTTTATGCGCATCAGAGATTAGATCTTCTCTAAGTATTTTCTTATCCCATATGAGGGGGTAACCACTTATTTATTGGCATCACCGAAACCATGCACAAAACCCACTGTGTCATGCAGAAACTCCCATTCTACATGAAATTCTTTTTGTGTAAGAACCATTTTCCACGCACATCTCTAGATTTTTCACGCACCTCATGCCTTTTCCATTTTTCGACATTATGATCCTGAATCACCTTTTGTGTGAAAATTCCAATCTTCCTTCACTATTTCATACAAAAACAATTTAGTGCATGCTCTATGTTTTTCGCGCACCACTCCAATATTTCGTGCACCTACCATTACCAAAAAAAATCTCTCCATTATCCAATTTCTAAGAACAAAAATTTGGAAAACACTGGAAAATGGCACCAACTTTAGTATTGTTTCCCACTTGAACTGTAATATCCCATTCCTGGAAAAAAAATTGAACTTACAATGAGGATTTATAACAAACAAAAAACAATACTCCATTTCCATCATGTGTCAATGATCTATCAATCTCCCCCTTTGGGTTTGTTGAAAATCATCATATAAATTCATTAGAGAACCAGTCACTATCAAAATCTGAAACACAATAATCAACTCAACCAACACTCTAAGTCTATGTGGGCATTGATCGGTGTATAAAACAAGAGGGGAAGTTTGAATTGGGTTCCCATGTTTTGGAATGCTTAAAGACACCCAAGATACTCTCTTACTATGTCACAGAAGCATTAAATGTCTTGAATGTATTCCTTCGCCACCTAACACAGGATTCTCATCTTCTCAGAGAATAATTACATATCCTGAATATATTCCTTCTCCTCCAAACACTAAATTCTCATCTTTTCATAGAATAATTTCATGTCTTGAATGTATTCCTTCTCATCCTAACACTGAATTCTTATAGTGTCAAAGAAACATAACATGTCATGAATTTATTCCTTCTTCTCCCCCATTGAAAATAAACCCAAAGACCAGTATTTGTTCATTGTGCAGCTCAAAAATCACCCATGGATAATATCTAACCCATAAACCTGCATCAAAACCACAAAAAGATTAACAGTAGTTAACATAAAGGGGGAGAGGGGGAATCTTTTAACCTCCTTATTCATTGTGAGGTTGCTGAAAAATGAGGATTAATCATTGTTTCTCAAACACTGTCGCTGACAGTGGCTTGGTCATGATGTCAACCACTTTATCATCAGTTCCCACATGGTCCATTTTGATCACGCCTTGTTCAAATTTTTCCTTGATGAAGTGATATCTGATCTCAATATTTTTAGTATGACAATGCTAAACATGAATCTTCGTAAGATCAATAACGCTCTTATTATCACAGTAAATCACCCTTGGTTGTTTCACCTCATCACCTATGTCAGTCAATTTATGCTTCATCCAAAGTAATATAGTGCATGCCTTGGTAACAGAAATATATTAATCTTCAGTAGTACTGAGATAAGTGCATTCTTGTTTCTTACTTAACCAGCCCACACATTTTTTCCCAATATAGAATGCTCCACCAATGGTGGATTTTCTGTCTATTACATCCTCAACCTAGTATTCATCTAAAAATACATATAATACATTATATTTTCTTGCATTAAAAAATAAACCATAGTTTTGGGTACCTTGAATGAACCTCATGATTATTTTAGCTGCTGCCATATTTTCTTCCTCTGGATAAATTTGAAAGCAGGCCACTAAAAAATTTGCAAAGACAATCTCTGGTTGTCTCACAGTAAGATACAATAAGCTTCCAATGATTCTTCCATACATTGTGGGATCTATATACATCATGTCTTCATGATTTTCGAGTTTTTATACAACCACAATTAGATTCCCCATTGGTTTGGAATATTTCATATTAAATTTCTTCAATAGCTCTTTTGCATAATTTTCTTGAGAAACGAAAGTGTAATCCTTCTTCTGAATCAACTATAGCCCTAACAGGTGTTTGAGTTCACCAATCATATACATTTCAAATTCAGACTTTATGTGATTAGAAAATTCTTTAACTGATCCCTATCTGCTACTTCAAAATATAATATCATTCATATAAACTAGCACCATTAACTGATATTTCTGAGAATTCTTCACTTAGAGATTGTGATATACTCCTCCTCTTTTGAATTATAGCTTCTTGAGATAAGAATCTATGTGGGAATAGCATGATCGTGGTGACTACTTTAAACCATAGAGGTCCTTCTTTAGTCTGAAAACCTTCATTTCATCATTACCAAGAAATAACCCCATAGTTTCTTCAATGTATACTTCTTCTTCGAAGACTCCATTTATGAATGTTTTCTTAATGTCCATTTTATACACTTTATATCCTCTTTGGATTTCCATGGTATGAAATAACCTGATTAAATCCAGTATTGCTAATAGTGAAAATGTATCCTCAACATCAACACCTTCAATTTTTGAATATCGTTTACAGACCTAACACGCCTTATTTCAGATCACATTTCCACACTTGTCAAATTTTCTCTTAAAAATCCACCTCGTACCAATAAAACTCGAACCTTCAGGTCTCTTGACAAGATCTCAAGTCTAGTTTTTGACAATATGATCTAACTCTTAATTCATTGATTTCTCCCAAGACTCATCCTTTGGAGTTCTTCAAATGAGGATGGTTCCACAACTGATAAAAATTTAGATTGTGCACTATTACTCATTCTCTTTGTCTTTTTAAGTTCATTCTGATCCCCAATAATGCTGGATTGATCAATTACTGCTCTTCGATCCCTTTTTTGAGATTCAACTGAATTCTCTCCTACCATGGTTTCATTTTCAGATTCTTATTCTGAGTCGACATCATGATGTGCCTCCTAAGAATTATTTACACCTTCCTCTATTTCTGTATTTTAATTTTCTCCATTTTTACATTCTTCTTCATCCTCTATTACATCAGCATATGAATTCCTTAAAGCATTTGCAGTTTTATCTTCAATGATCTTAACATCGCTGGTTTCCAAAATCCTTCCCAAGAGCATGTTGTAACACTTGTAGGATTTTCTATTCATTGATAATCCAAGGAAAATTCCTTCGTCATCATTGTTACTATACTTCCTTTGATTTCCTTCTTTGTTTCTGATGAAACATTTACTTAGAAAAACATGAAATTATTTCAAAGAGGGATTCCCTCCATGCCAAAATTCATATGGTGTCTTCGTATCACCCATATAAATCCCTATTCAATTTTTAATATACTTTGTATCTTGAATGGCCACTTTCCAATAATGTCGAGGAATATGACTGTCAATTAGAATAGTTCTTTCCATGTTGTACACCTGCCAATTCTGGCGCTCAGCAACTCCATTTTTCTATGGAGTTCTCACAATAGCTACCTCATGTTGTATCCCATGATTCCCCAAGTAATTTTTAAATTCAATGGATGTGTATTCTCCTACATTTTCAGATCACAACACTTTCATTTATCATCCAGTATCATTATCGATTATTCGATGATATGTTTTCATGTAGTCAAAAACTTATTGATCCCTGTATATAACCATTACACACACCATTCTACTATAATCATTTATGAAAAGGACTATGTACCTTTCTCTATGAGTTTCAGAAACATTTATCAGGGTACATACTTTTGTATGAATGAGATCAATAAGATGATATACCCTTCTTTAGACTATATGAACTGCAGACCAACTTCCCCAGAATGCATGCATCACAAGACATTTCCCATTCACACTTTAGGGTGGGAATATCTATGACAATATTTGGATTTTATATCTTATCCATGTATTTTTTATTGATGTTCCCCAGTCTCTGATGCCACATGTTATTTTCTTCTTCAACATTCATGTAGAAAATGTTTTCTTTACTATCAACATGATACATGATTCCTTCTATTCTGCATCCTTTCAGAAGTAAATTTTATGTCTTTCCCTTGATAGTGAAGCATTTCTGATTGAAAGTAACTATAAGCCCTGAGTCAAAAAGTTGGCTCACGTTGATTATATTATGACGTAGGCCATCCACATAAAGGACTTAAAATTTCATTCTCTATATTAGCTAGCTTAGTACTTCCACTTCCTTTTATTTTTAGAGCTCCATCATTACCAAACCATACTATTCCATCTACCCTCCTCCTAAAATTTGTTCACAAGTCTGAATTACCTATCATATGAGATGAACAACCTCTATCAAGAATAGAGATGTTGTTTCTTTTTTATCTTTGAGAGCTACCTCTACAAGGTTGGATTTCTCAATATTCTTCTTTTCTTTCCATGAGATATTTGATTGAGTGTAGGGAATTGATGTAATTTCAATTATTTATTCTGTTTCTAGAGAAGAAAACCTATTTGAAAGAGAAAATTTTTCTTGTTGATGATCTTAGACTTATCTTGGACTTTAGTATGAGGTTTCCATGTCACTCTTTTACCTTCAATAAGTGGCTTTATGGCCAAATTTATAACAATGAAAACAATATCCATAGAATTGTTTTCTTCTATAAGTAGTTGGATATGAATTTTTTCTCCTCTTTTGAACTCCTAGCTCTCCCCCATTTAGATAGATCCTTGCCTCTTCACAATATGACATAGTATGACCCATATATCCACAGAACTAACACCTCATGAGAGGAAATTTATTCTCACTTCTATTTGTCCTCATGAATATTCCTTGGGAAATATGTTTGATTTACTGTTATTCATGGAAGATCTAGGAAATTCTTCTTTTCTCCTTTCAGTTTGATTTAAGGTTCTCTTGTTTAGCGCTTCTGGTGATTTTACAACATGATCAACTTTCATCTTGCCTTTCTCTTGTTTAGCATTTGATTCCACTATTTCAGAATCATAACTGATTCTATATGTGCGGGTCTTTGATCACACAAAATATTTTTAATACCATTAAACCCTTGTTTTAATCTCTCCAATAGATCAAAATCTGAGAACCTACCAAATTTTATTTTCATATTTTCTTCTTTTGAACATGATTTTCTTGTGAACATATTCCTAAGAGTAAGAACTTCTTCTTCGAGTCACCCAATAGTTTTGGACTTCTCCTAAAGTCTCAAGGTAAGGTCATTGATGACCTTTTCCTATAATTTTATTCTGAGATTTAGTTCCACTGCATCATCTATCCTTTCAAGGATTGATGACCGTACTCTCACCAGTTCATCCGGTATTCGATTTCATCATCAAGATGATAAACATATTCTAATGATTCTTCTTCCATTTCATTCCACTTATTGCATCTCTTACACTTATTATCAAGCTTACCAAAAGCTTCCTGAAGTTGTAACTTTGGATTGAAATTAGTTATCAACTGGTTATCTTTAGATTTATCTATTGATGGTTCTGAGTTTTCAATGGTAGCCATCATGGAAGCATGGTTTCCGGTTTTAAATTCTGGTTATTCTTCTTCATAGAATTCATTATCATCATCTTCCTCTCTACAGACAAAAAAATTATTCTGTAGTTTCTTTCTAGATTTAAAGTCTCCCTTTTTGAAAAACATTTTTTGAGGCTTCTCAATGTGATCACATTCCCTTTCTTCATCTTCGAACTTTCTTGAGCACTGAGAGGTAATGTGCTTTACTTTTCCACAACAAAAGAAAGCTAGAGTAACTTCCCTTTTAAATTTCCCCTTCCCTTCTGGATCTTCTTATAAATGAGAGAAAAAATTTATTTTTCCTAATCATCTTCACCACTACAATATTTTGAAATTCTCAATTTTTCCATGGATTTGAATTCTATTTCCTTTCTCACTCGATTCATAGCATCTTTTGGCATGAGTATTATTAGATATTCCACCAGGCTGATCAGCAGATCATCCAAAGAAAGTTTGGAAAGATATCTTTTCTCAAGGGCGTACACCTTTACATTATACAGGGGTGGAAGGATTCTCAATATTTTATAGACAATATCAACGTATTTTATTTCTTCTCCTAGACCTTGAATTTCTCCAACCACATCAGTAATTCAATTGAAGTAGGAGTCTTCAATCTTAACAGGATGAATCTTCAGATCATAAAACCTATTGTGAAGGACTTTTAGTTTCTCCTCCTTCACTTTTCTATCTCCTTCATTAATATTTTCAAGTTTATATCACATGAACTTTGCTGATATACAACTCATCACTTTTAGATAGATTGGATCATAAAGGGCTACGGTGAGATCATTATATGATTTAGAATCTACATAAAAAATTTTCCTATCTGCATCAGTCATAGCCTGCCCTATTGGATCAGTGACTTGTATTCCGTAAATATTAGAAAAAAGGACTTCCAATCCAAGAGATCTTAGATGTGATCTCATTTTGTTCTTCCAGATCTGAAAATTATTCCATTGAAGAGGGGGACTCCCCTAAAATTGGATGAATTCTCCATGATGGTATAAGACTAACCCAACATTGGTAACCTCCCTCTAAAACCAAATTAAGGACCCCGAAATGCCCTAAGAGCGGAGGGGCGAACTAGGGTGTCAGCTTTTTCTTTTTAATGTTTTGGATCCTATTCCCACATTGGTAGGAACTTGTTAAATCTACCAGTCAAATGAAAGTAAGGAAATGACACAACACATTTACTTGGTTCAACGAAAAGGGATAAGTCAATGTAGCATATGCCAAAAGTATGTCAGTCGTACCAAAATCCACTAATATTCACTAGTTTTTGGATAAAAAGGTTCAGTCACAATCACATTGTGCCAGACACACTGCCTTTACAAAGGTTCATGGATAGCTCACTGCATCCCTCATATCACTTTCATCAACTCCTCCTAGATCAATGCCTTGAGAGAAGTCAAACTCAGTTTATAAAGTTGAAGGTCTCCTCACTAGATGTTCATTAAAGTCTTTTTTTCTATTCAGCATGAGACACTACATACATCGAAGACCTAATTTGATTCACTTGAAAGAAATGATCACAAAAAATGGATATTCAAAAGCATGTAATAATCTTAACACTACACTTACGCACAATACCTAAAAATGCATGCATGATTTGGGATTTGTCACAAAATATGGCATTCGTGAAACCCCTTACTTTCTGCGCAATGCTAATCATTTGAGAAACTACACCGAAGGGTTCACATGGTCTTTTCAGACTAAAGGAACACCTTGTACGCAAGATTAACTCTCTGTAATTCATTCATTCATAAATCTTTCACGGAACTACAACCTTTACGCGTAGCCTCAAACATTACACATAACATCAATTTTTACGGACAACATCCATTTTTACGCGCAACTTTGACATTTTTGCGCAGCTCCATTTTTGTGGAATGTTTATTTGCATCAGTTATTAGATCTTATCTAAGTCTTTTGTCATCCTGTATGAGGGGGGAAAACTCTAATTTATAGGTGTCACCGACCCAGCACACCAAACCCACCATTTCTCACAAAAACACCCATTCTATGCGCAATGCTTTCCGTGCAAGAGCCATTTTCCGTGCACATCTCAAGATTTTTCGTGCATCTCATGTTGTTTCCATTTTTTGGCATTCTGATCCTGAATCATGTTTTGTGTAAAAATTCCAACATGTTTTAACTATTGTATAAAAAACCAATTTAGAGAATAATCCATGTTTTTCTTGCACCACTCCAATATTTCACGCTCCTTCCTTTTCCAAAAACACACCTCTCCATTTTCTGATTTTCAGGCCAACAAATTTGGCAAACACTAGAAAATGGCGCCATGTTCAGTATTGTTTCCCACTTGAACATCATGATCCCTTTCCTAGAAAACATTATGAACTTCCAATGAGGATTGACAACAAACACAAACCATACTCCATTTCTAGCATCAGTTGTGGTTCCAACACATGGATGGAATGACAAGTAATACCAGTTTAGTAATGGACTTCTTCCACTATGATGGTCCTGGCAGTAATTCCTTAGCTACTAAAGAAACAATATTATATTCTTATTAGTTTCCCACAATTACATGTTTTATGCCAATTCTATTCTATAATGTTTAATGTTCCTTTATGATCTATTCCTTACGTACTACCAAGATTTATTTCATGTCTCAATATTCTGATGTTTAATCTTTTTGTTAATGTTTTTACGTTCAAATGTTTATGGTTTGTTTTATGTTCTCTATGTTTACCCTTGCTGATCATTTGAGCTCACCCTTTTATGTTTTATTTCCCCCAAGATATAAATAAAGGGTTTAGTTAGGAAAACAAAAGGGGAATATATTTATGGGAGATGTTGAAGATCTTTCACCATGTTAGAATATGATGTTCTGAGTTTCCAAAGACACTAAACTAATATGGACTTTGGGAATCTGTTTGTGTAATTTATTAAGTATTATGTAAAAGAAATGTAATGTTCATGTAAGTCAAGATTGGGTCTCAACAGTTGGTATTAGTGTGAAATTTTAGTTAACCTTTGGAAACTAGGATGCAAAACCTTTAGTGATATCCCTAGAGATATTTCAATGGATACGTCTAGGGATTCCCCTAAGTTTAAGTATAACTATAGGTTAAATTCCTAGAATTATGGTAACGATCATGAATAACCTATGATTAAACCTAATATATTTGAGATTGAATGTACCCCCCCCCTTGATTATGTTGTTTTCTTCTATGAGATGTGTTTCTCACCCCGTGATTTTTGGTTTTAGTTAATGGTGGAAAGAGGAAGGAATTGGATTAACGTTGAGTCTGATTGACAATCTAGTGATTATGAGAAAATAAATTGGATAATGATATGAGAGAAAGATATTGTGATCATGCAGATGTAGATATCATGATATATGATTAACAATGTGAGCTTTGGTGACATTCCTAACACATTGAATATGAGGAAAAGCATAGAATAAGGAAGATTCACCTTCCTACATGTCAAGAAGAAGGGAAGAATAACTTTGAGGAATACCTCAAATAGAGGGGAATATGTTATCTATATGGGGAAAAGTGTTATAGAGTGAGGAATTGTTATGGAGTTCAATGTCTCATTTTAGGAAAACATGGGCATTACCCAAATCAATGACCAAACATAATAATCTACCTCTAAACCAAGGATTGATCTATTCCATGCCAACCATTAAAGTTGAAGGATTGGATTATTTATGTATTTGATTCAATGAATGATGAATGGTGAATTATATAAGGATTATATGTTTATGTTTTTCAGTAAGGATTTTCAAGAAAATGTTGAATAGTTATAATGGATACGAAAAGTTATTTAATGAAAAAGGTGATATTAATAAAAAAATACATGATTAAGGGAAGGATAACCCTTAATATGATCATGATGGTGAGATAATGATATGTGTATGAAGATATGTTTGATATGAATAAGTAAATTGGAAAATATTAGTTACCTTGTAACTAGATAAGGATTTATTAAGATGTGGGTTATGCTATCATGAATGAAGTATACAACTTTTCAGGACTTAAGGAATATATCCAATAAGTTTTGGAATAGGGAAACTTACATGTATTCAATGAGGATATATGTATATTTAGATTATTACTATGACTCAATATAATTCATAATGAAGTCATTCATATTTTTGGAATGTAACCAACAAGATATATATTATGATATATGGGGGAAGAATGATGGTATTCACATGATTTTTATATAACCTTTCTTGTAATTTTTTTTACAGTGAGTTTGGACAGAAGTATTTTGGATAAACCTAAAGGTTGGAATGGATTAATTTAGACATTGGATAGTATTTTTTTAAGGCTAAAACTTTTTTTAAAAATGTTATAATAGTATAGTTTTATAAAAAGGTCAACCCACGGGATAGGAAACAACCTGTCACATCAGACAAGGCTGTAGGAATTGAACCCACAACTAAAGTGTGATAGGCCTTTATCACCTACTAGTGGCCTATGGGAAGTCTCTGTTTAGTATAAATTATTTTTATTTTATTTAATTAGTATGATAGATGAAGTATAAGTCCATTTTTGGAACCATGTATGATTAATCTCACCATAGATAGACTTATGTATATTTTATAACTTGTGCTAACCTTTTTTTCATATAGACATATAGAATGACCTATCATTCTATCGCGTGATCTGATAACACTTCAAGAATGACCATTTTGACTTCATTTATTTAAATAACAGATGATGTGGAAATTGTCCAAGGCATTACCAATGATGAGATTATAGAAAAATCAAGTAAGTATTTATTCTTATCCAAAATTATTCAACTTTAAGGAAAGTATCATGAAAACCAAAACTGTTATCCTAGTTCCCTCTTATCCAGTGAATCATATGGTCCCTTAAATCATCACAGATTTATGGCACTCTAGTAGTTAACATTCTCTTAACCTTATTCTCTATCACTATCAATCATAACTTGATGGTTTGATTTCTCTTCCATATGCATGTTTCCACTTCCCACCTATGTTCTCCTATGTGGAAACCCAGTGATGAGTTACTTTGGGTAATCGTTATATTTATAACTTATCTTTCTCAAAATGAAGTTTTAGTGTCCCTTTTTATGATGTGGGTTTCCGTGAAATAAACTTTCAATTACTAAACCATTTATAACCCAGACAAATTTTGAGGGAGAAATTCATTTTAAGAGGGGTAGAATGTAACACCCTGAGATTTTATGAGATAGATTCTTTGGAATTTATGTTATGTCTTGTGTTGAATTCTATACCAATATTAGCTTGCACAATACAAAAAACAATATTAGCTTGCAGTATATGCAACACTATTCTTGGATTGTGTTACACACAACTTCAAGTTCTTTTGATAGAATTCATTTCATGCAACAACGAGTGTAGATTTTTTTTAGTGTATAATTGAACTAAGTTTGGATTATGTTATACACAAAAACAAAGGAAGACTTCAATACATGCAACACTGAATTTTCATTCATTACATGCAAGAGTGACCTTCCTCTATTTCTTGCATTGTACGCGATTTTGATTTTTACTAAACAATGATATATTATTAAAATATTATCATTTAATGGGATATAAACTAGCTGTTATGAATATTATTAACCAAATTTTGAATTTTATACAACATTAGCATTTATATTGCACATTTCCTAGAACATGATATGAGAACAAAATAAATTTTTTAGATAAAAGAAATATTTTTTAAAATGCAGTTTTTATGGACTTTTGATGGCACACCCATTTTAAATCTAGTTTTTTCAAAATTTTATATGTTAAATTTGACAAAATAAACTTCTTATTTTTACTTGGGATATAAAAATGTACTTTTCTTGATTTTTTGGTTTTTTTCTAATAAAATTCAAAATTTCATCAATAGTTAAAATTACTACATGATAATTCAAAACTACCTTTTCATATAATTTATTTATATAGTTATATTATATTTTTAATTGGTTTTAAAGTGTAATTGGATTATATTTTTATAATTTAATCCAATTTTTTCATTGTCAGTAATTTTACTTTTAAATTGGAGATAAACACAAGTCAATCTTTTGATAGTTATTACTTCTTAAAAAAACTCACTTTTTGTTTTTGACAATGGGAATTAAATATTAATAAATTACTGAAACTATAGTGTTTTGAATTTGGAAAAATTGATTCCATATTTTTAATCATATGGTCAAAAAAAATTCAATAGGTAACTTTTATTTTTTTGGACATTATAAATAATAACTTCAGTAATTATTTTATTTACCATGCTTAAAGGGTAAATCTAGTAAATATGGGTAAAAAAATAATATTATAATTATATTAAACTACCCTAACACATATCCTAATGCTATTTAATGTTATATTCCTTACCATGGGCATAATTGGGTCATTTTGGGACCCCATGGAGCCACATGGGTTTGAAAATTATATTTTATTATAATTAATTTAAAGTGAAGAGAAATATAACAAAAACATGTATCTTTACTAGTACAATTTTAAGGTGAGGATATATAAATAATATAATCAACTATAAATATTAATTATAAAGATTAAAAAATTTCCTACATCATGATATTTTATTTTTAGTTTTTAGACATTAAATTAATAAATTTAATAATTACACAATGATGATGAAATGATTGCTTCATTAATAATGGATTCAAATAAATGATAAAATAAATGTTAAAATAAATTTAATTTTTGTATTTTGATGTAATCCATGAATTTTATGTATTATATTGACATATTATATCTGAGTTAATTCCTTAGGTTCAAATGAATCAGGTTGTTATCAATTTTTTTAAAAAATTCAATTATGGATAGTGTCCAAAATTGACATAATTCATTACATAAAACATAAAATAGTTTATTAAATGATATTAAATTCCTAAAAATATAATATTCAGAAAAATGTTTAATATAAGTCCAAATATTTAATAAATAACTATTTGTGAGTTGTTTTGCATGATATGGTAACTAAATTAACCCACAACGTGTAAATCACATGATATCACGGTATGATTAAAAAGGATAAAATAAGGGTTAAACCAAAAATATAAGGATAAAAAAATATATTAAAAACTTGTATAGAATTTATTGGTTGAAGATATTATAACCCAATATCATCTCATATTATAAATTGGGACATTTTTTTGGATATTAAGTGGTGTTTGATTTTATTATAAAATAATATTTTTTTTGTTTCCAAAAGTGCCCCTCACCTCTATTATAAACAGGCACCTCCGCCCTAACCTATTCAATTAATTTTGATCTTTTAAGCTTAGAAAATGTAACACCACAACCCCATTTACCCAGATTCGATGCATTATTTCATATCATTGGCATGATCACAAAAGATCAAGTCTCAAATGATCGATCAATTTATTAGCCTCAGAAACACTTGATATATTCATAAGTCTTACATTACATCATAAATTGAAAAACTACAACACATAATTTCTTTATATCCCCTCATACTATCCCTACAGTTCATTCATAAAATACTTCTTCACATCCTGGGAAAAATAAAACATTGAAAGAGGTGAGCTCAGATGCTCAGTAAGGATAACAATATAGTGGAAACTTTCATAAATAAACATAAACATTTAAGGTAATGTATAACTAAAACAAAAGACTTTTAAACTTGAACTTCAGTGTAATATGGAAAATATAAAATGAAATAATTCTATTTACTTATTCACATAGATATTATACTAATCTAATAATCACATGCAATATCAATAACCACTTTCATAATAAGGAAATGCATAATGCTAGACTATCATAGCCACATAGTCAAGTCCTTGTGCCAAGACTACAAATAAGATTTTGTCAAGGCCTTGAGCCAAGACACTATTTTGTCTCATGAGACCTACTGATTCATCGAGGAGCTATAGCGGGCTCCACTCATCACATACTAAGTCCAATGCATTCCTCTTATGAAAAGGATTAAACATAACATAAACTTTCGTATTAAAACTGGCATACAAAATGTCAATACTTTATACATAATCCATGAATGTTATGAAATAACACATCCATATTCAAACATATCACAAAACCTTTAATACAATATGTAAGTTTTGTATCATAATGAATCAACTTCAAACAAACCTAAAATCCATCAAAGGATATTGACATAGATGAAAATGATCAGTAAAATGCTTTGAGAGAAATACCCAATTTTCATGAAATCATTTAAGAGTCTCACAATTTATAAAGGAAGTAAGTTAAAATAGATTTTTGAATCAAAGTGTCCCATACCACTTTGAAACTTTTGAAAATAATTATCATTTCAAAACATTAATGTCCATATAAATAAATCCTTAAAATCATGATGAAAACATGGACATTGATTAAAAGGGGTTTACCTGCCACTACATCTTTAGGAGCTTCAACCTCAGTAGTAGTGATAGCATAAGGTTGGCCTTGATCCATTGGCCTCTTCTGAGGTAAGTTTCCCTGATGCTTATGACATTCATTTGCATAATGTCCCATCTCCCTGAAATTGTAGCATTGAACATCAATAGCTTATTTCTTCCGCTTGCAATCACGAGCATGGTGGCCTTTTTCACCACACTTGTAACAGACTCACATTCCCTTCAAGAAAGTACTGGGGTGTTTCTTCCCGCATTTACTGTAGGATGGATATTCAAATTCCCCCTTCTTCCCTTTATTTCCATTTCCAGAGTGATCCACAGATCTCTTATTCTCTTACTTTACTTTAAAGTCATAAGACTTAGAGAATTCATTTTACGTCTTGATAGCACATGAGACAATGTCTTCGTACGTTGAGAAATATTGTGATACTAATTCTCGACAGAGAAATTGTTTTAACCCATCAAATAAACTAATAATATTACTCCTCAGGTTACATTTATAATCTGTTGTATGCTTCACTAAACTGTTAAAGTTAGCTTCATACTTTACGACATTCTCATCTTCCTTTTGTCTCAGACTGAGAAATTTCCTTTCCATATCTGCTTGATGGTCATGAGGAATGAATTTTTCTATGAAAATTTATTTAAACTCCCTCCATTCCATACCTGATACTTCTTCATCTTCCTTTGTATTTTGAATCAAGGACCACCATTGATCAGCATCTCCAGTGAGGTGGTAAACTGCCATGAAAACTTTTTCCCTTTCACTACTCCCCAAGGTGGGAATATTTTCTCTAAGGAATTGATCCATTGCTCAGCTACTATTGGATTTGTACCCCCATTAAACTTTGGTGGTTTTTGCCTTATGAAGCGATCTAACATTGATCCTCCACGCTGCGGATTAGGGTGCTCCAAATGGGTAAGGTTATTATTCATAACCTGAGTGAGTTGTCCCAGTATAGTGATAAGCTGATCAGCACCAGTTATATCATCAGATCCACTATAATTATCTTGAGCAGGAGGTAAATCCCTACATGGAGTTCGTGCATTGATACAACTTCCATTTCTTCCACTAAGCGCCATTTCTAATCAATGGCATAAACATCATTAGTTTATGAATCGAAATACATAATTCCATACTTGTAAAACCCTTAACATAAATTGAACAATTTATGGATATAATCCATAATCATAAAAATATTTTCTTTGAGGATTTGTGTACTCATAAACCCTTCAAAATGGTTTGTAAAGAAAATGATAATTATCCTAAGCATATCCCCTGGGAGTTTCCTATCCATGAGTGCAGCAAGGCCCATTGTCGTGCACCAGTTCTCGTTCAAGTCTAGATTAAAGTGGTGTTTTTGGGTTTTACCCCTAGGTACATCTGTGCTAGAGTCGCCTCTACCTGCTCATATCAAGACAGGGATGTATTGCTCGGAAAACTCACAAAATCTATACAATACCAAAATTCAAGGAAGTTATTCTATACTAATCCTCAAATTATATCTTAGGGGTACGTGCTCTAATTAGAGTTTATCTAAATATAACTTCCAAGTTTTATTACTAAACTTCCTCTGATACCAACTACAATGCCCTGACCCTAGTTACCCAGAGTTGGTGCATTATTACGTTTCATTGGCATGATCACAAAATATCAAGTCTCGAAAGATCGATCAGTTTAGTAGCCTTGGAAACACTAGATATATTCATAAGTCTTATATTGAATCATAAATTTAAAAACTACAACACGTCATTTATTTATATCCCCTCATACTATCCCTACAGGCCATTAATAAAATACTTCTTCACATCCTGGGAAAAATAAAATATTGAAAGGGGTGAGCTCAGATGCTCAGTAAGGATAACAATATAGAGGAAACTTTCATAAATAAACATAAACATTTAAGGAAATGTATAACTAAAACAAAATCCTTTTAAACTTGTAATTCAGCATAATATGGAAAAGATAAAATGAAATAATTCCATTTAATTATTCACATGGATATTATACTAATCGAATAATCACATGCAATATCAATAACCACTTTCATAATAAGGGAATGCATAATTTCAGACTATCGTAACCACATAGTCAAGGCCTTGTCTGAAGACTACAAATAAGATTTTGTCAAGGCCTTATGCCAAGACACTAGTTTGTCTCATGAGACCTACTGATGCATCTAGGAGCTTATAGTGGGCCCCACCCATCACTTACTAATTCCAATGCATTCCTCATATGAAAAGGTTTAAGCATAATATAAACATTCATATTAAAACTCGAATGTGAAATGTCAATACTTTATTTATAAACCTTTAATGGTATGAAATAACACATCCATAGTCAAACATATCACAAAACATTCAATACAATATGGAAGTTTTGTATCATAATAAATCAACTTCAAACAAACTTAAAATCCATGAAAGGATATTGACATAGATGAAAATGATCAGTAAAATGCTTTGAGAGAAATACCCCTTTTTATTGAAATCATTTAAGAGTCTTAAAATTTATAAAGAAAGTCAGTTAAAAGAGATTTTTGAATCCAAGTGTCCAATACCACTTTGAATATTTTGAAAATAATTATCATTTCAAAAAATTCATCTCCATATAAATAAATCATTAAAATAATTTTGAAAAAATTGACATTGACTAAAATGGATTTTGAAAGATAAATATTTAAAACATTTAAAATGAGGATATAGTTAAATATACCCTCCCATAAGACCTTGAAATATCCCTTTTTGAAACATTTTTATCAAACATGGACATTGATCATAAATATATCCCAGTAGATACTTACGTAAAAACAATCTCGGATAATAAAGAGATTGTAAAATTTAATGTTACCTTGTACTTAACCTTAGTCTATGGTAGGTTAAACTCCTGTATAATGGTGAAATAATTATTATTAAATTATTCAAGAATCATATACATTAATATGATATCATATATGATATTTTAATCATTTCTTTGTTAATAATATCTTAGTATTATTGTTGTTTCGGGTGTTAACTAATTCGTTTTACTTTATATGATTTGTTATGTAATCCGTGTTTGTTATGGAAATGTTGTATCTTATTCATATACAGAATGATATAAAGTCCTTAAACATTATTTTTAATCATCAAATGAAAATTATTCTTTAATGGATACGATGGGGAATGAATCTCATCGCGTTCGTGGAGATTGTATTCCGTACGTACACACGAGGGACAATATCATTCTTTTGATATTAAAATCATATATAATTGGATGGTATATCATATATACATAATAATTATAATGTTATATTTATTATTTACTTTAATTACACATCATTATCATACTCATCCAAATAATAATGTTTTGTATAACAATTACACCATGACGTGGAGACAGAAGCCATACGTACGCACATATGGTGACATGTCATTCAAAGGATGGATAGAATAGTGAATATGGTTGTACCATATTTATAATAATATCAAAGTATATAGAAGATATTGGAGTTATTATTTTATAATGGAAATAACAAATAAAGAAGAATTGGAAGAAGAAAATAACTTGAAAGGGGGTGGTGAAATCATTACCTCTTCTTCGGGTTCTTCCTTTTGATTTGATCAAAAGGGATCCTTAGGTTAAATTTATGATCAAACTAATGCCTCAAGGATGAATTTATGGAAGTTTAAAGAGTATTTGGGCAGTGGTTGGATGAGCCAAATGGCTTTTAAGGTGTGAATTAAAGAGAAGGGGGAGTGCCCTTTTATAAGAGGGGAGAGGGGCACCTTAGGAAAAGCTAGAAATATTATTTTATAATAAAATCATTTTTGTTTTCTAATGGCTCCAAACAAATTTATTTCTAGGATAAGGTGGTAATGGGTCGAAAACAACTCAACAAATAGGTTTTAGACAGGTTTGGGTCACTATATTAACCTTATCTTTAAGTTTTAACTCTTAGTTAATTCGTTTGACATTTACCATGTCTCTTTGTATTTTTATATTATATGGTTAATAAAATTACTATATACTTCCAAGAGAATACCAAGAGGTTAATTAATGATACAACTATCATTATATAAGTCTCTTGGCCAAACTTTAGACTTTTAGGAATAGAATATCAATTAATAATATAATATTTGTTTTAAAAACTCTTTTATGTCATTTTTGACACTATTTGAAAAATTGATTTTTGTGAAAATTATAACAGAATGATTACTTTGATAAATGTTTATTAAATCAATCCTAAAATGTCATATTAACCTATTAAATTAGTTTAATTTATAAAAAGTCTCAAATTATATTTATTTGGGTATTTATAATATCAATTATTTTAATATTTCAATAAAATGGTAATTACTACATCACCATTGTGTCATAAATAAATTAAATTATTTAATGTATAAAAATTATAAATAAAATATGATTATGTAGGAAATATTATTATATTTCTAATAAATATTTATAATCTAATTTATCTTATTTATAACCATATATTAAAAATGTTTTAGTTATTAAACTTTGATTTTAACTCTTCTTTGAATTAAATAATAATAAATGTCCTAATCTAATCCATGTGGACCAAAGAGGTTAATATTTTATTCCTAAGGTTTTTTTTGGTCGAATTATACTTATCCAATAGAATTAGGACATTTTTAGTGTAAAAATGATATTATTTTTACCTTTAATTACCCTATTTAATTTTAACTGTGGTAAATAAATGTAAAAAGTTACTATTCACCAAAAATTATTTTCATCTCATTGAACCAAATTTTACTTAATGAACCATGTCTCTTGGATTTTTGAAATTAAATTCACAGAAGTAGTAAAATTAAGTTTTGTGAAAATTTGCAAAATCTCCTAGGTGGTGGGTAAAAGACAATAAAAAGTCAAATAAAATTGTATATATCTAAACATAATATAAATTGACTTCAATGAATTACATTGAAATTATATAGGTATTATTAATCTATTTTGTCCTAAAATAAATTTAAATAAAATAAATAATTATGTAAATAAATAGTCAGTTTTAACTAATAACTCAGTGTTTTTCACTATTCATAAAAATTGAAAGTTTTCAGAAAAGTACCAAAAATTCACCCTAGGAAAATTTCGATATTCCGAATCCAAAAATGAAATCCATTTTGAAAAATAAAATTTATAACATTTCAAAAAGTGGGTATTACTATTTATAACGGCTAGTTTGATTGGTTGTGGTGTGTTAGAACTCAAAGTTGCATACAACACACGCTATTGTATTATTCAAAGAGAAGTGTTTCGTGGAAGCTTGGGGTGTTACAGAAAACTCTACCATTATTCCTTATCAAATTCCCAATTTTCATTCTATAGGTTATGGTCTTCTTCAAATACCATGTCTAGTTCCCTAAGAGGAAATTTAAAGGAGGCACGTTGAGGAAGATATGATCTCTTCTACTGATTCTTTCAAATTTCAATCTTATATTACATCCACTTAATTAGTTGTTTCATAATAATTTAATAACATCCATATCAATAATATACTGATATGTTATTATAAATATTACACAACCCTATTTCAACTTCTATCCATCCTATGAAAAATGAAATCACCGCGCGCGAGTACGTGTGGCTTACTATCTCCACACCGTGGTATAATCTGTTTTTCACCACAACCTTACTTGAATGGGTATAATGGTGGACATAATAACTATATATGATTATTATAACATGATACTAATTATGAGATAGTATACACCATCCACTTCAATACCATTCAACAATTATGTGAATGATATCGTCGCTCGTGGGTACGTACGGCTTACCGTCTCCACAGTGCGATGTGATTTGTTCTATATAATATTCATTAAATCATGATTATATAAATGAATTTAATGAATAAATATGAAATATATTATAATAATACCATGATGTAAATTATATAATTATAACTGAAAAACAGGAATAAGAACTTATTTGACAAAACATGCATAAGAACATAAAGCATTTAATACCTGAATAGAGAGTAACAGTGAAATGTTAGTAACAAATGGATGAAAATATGATCATAAATGTAATCATAAAAATGATTATCATTCTAGAATAAATCAGTAACATTATTTAAATCATTATAGAGTAGGTTCATATACATACGAATCACATCAGACCTAGGGTAAGGGATAACTTGGCAATCTCATTTTTATCCGAGATTGTTTATTCGTAAGTATTTATTGGGGTATATTTATCATCCATGTAAATGATTTATAATGATTTTTTATTTCTTATATGTATGTTTAAATTCATTTTACCCATTTTTACTTTTACTACATGGTATTTAAGGAATATTTCTTTTGATTATCATATGAGGTACTTTTTGAATTTTTTGGTAAAAGTATTAAAAAATGTTTTTTAGCTTATATGGCATGTATGGATTTTTATGGTTTCAGGATAGCTTACTCCCATGAAGATTCCACTACACAATATCTAGATTATTTTTAACTAAATTATTTTTTTAGTATTTTTTGGTATTTTTAGAAAAGAAATCATTTTTTAAAAATAAAGTATATTTTCCTCAATAATTAATTTCAAGTGTTTTCTCAAAATTATTTTCCATCAAATATGTCACTCTTTAAATAGGTTGATATCTATATCCCTGTTATTAGTAAGATTTTATTGTGTTTATGATGGAATGTTTTTTAGTAAATCCATTTTTTTATATCAATTATGATGAAATTATGTTTAAGAAACCCATTTTATTTCATGGGTTATGCTATGGGGAATGTTGTTATGTTTTTGTGGCAAACGTAAGAATGGTTTAATTATGAAATGGGTGGGACCTATATCTCCCTCTAAATAATTGGTCAATTATTTATATCTCCTGATAAAGAAATGAATAGAATGATATGTCAATTTAGTTCAGTAATACACGGCTATAATGGAGAGTAAACCCGATTCTGTAATGGAATTTGTCCATTATGATGGTCTTGGTAGAAATGCCTTAGCTACTCTAGAAATCATATTATGTGATTATTAGATTTCCAAAATTACATGTTTTATGCCAATGATATTATATCATGGTTAATTTTCCTTTATGATCTATGCCTTAAGTACTTCCAAGATTTATTTCATGACTCAATATTCTAATGTTTAAACTTTATGTTCATGTTTTTACGTTCAAATGTTTACGGTTTGTTTTATTTTCTCCATGTTTACCCTTACTGATCATTTGATCTCACCCTTTTTATGTTTTCATTTTCCTTGGATGTAAATAATGGATTTATGTAGGAAAATAGAAGGGTCTTATCATTATGGAAGTTGTTGAAGAACTTTCACCATTTTAGAATATTATATTTGGAGTTTTCAAGGACACAAAACTAATACGGACATTGGGAATCTATTTGTGTCATGTATTAAGTATTTCGCAAAAGAAATTTAATGCCCATTTACATCAATCTTGGGTCTCTACAGTTTTACACTGAATAACCAATTTTTTTGGGTGTATTTATATTTTTCAAACATAATTATGTAATTCATTTATCTGTAATTTAAGGATACGATATTTGAAAGTGATTTCATCTCAATTTACATTCCAGTGAGACCTATTTGTTGTTCTTCACCAATTTGCTTTTATATGGTTTATATACTTACCTTGGACATATTATATCATTAATATACTTATTATCATGATATTATAAGTTTTTTTAAGTTATTATTTAATTATTTTTATTCAATTATTTTTGAAGTGGTAAGGGACTCTTGAACAAAAATAAATAAATGTTTTAAAGATTTAATCTTCTAAATCCTTATCTTTTATATCCATGTTTTCAAAATTATTTTAAGTCCATATTTATATGGACATGAATATTTTTAAGATGTTAAATCCTTTAAAAAGTTTCAAAGTGGTCTGGGACACTTTGATTCAAAAAAAATCTTTTCAAATGTTTTGACTGTGTTTTGAAATGGATTCATTATGTAAATATCTTGAAATGATATCCTATTATGTAATTTTCCCACAATTCTTGTTAATGTCTTATGATTCTTTGGAATTTATTATGTATATAGGTGGTTTCATGACAAACTGATGGAAGGTGAGCCAGTGATAGACCTCCATTACATTTAGTAACATGATGAAGGTAGGCAATAAATATTCTCCTAAGAGATTTACAGAATATACTATGATGGGTATTCCAAATGTATACATGAAGGTTACTGCCTATGTAGCTATGAAAACTATAATGTAAGTATGATATGGATTACACATGTTACCTTTTAGTTTTATTATTTCTATGATGTTTTTTAGGAATCATATGATTATATGATGTAAGTTAAGTAATTTTTGTTTTATGGGTGAAAGGAATGATTTTGCGAAAATGTTTTCATGAGTTTTAAATATTTATGGACTAACAGTTTTATTCTTTATTTTATATTAATTACTGAGATTTTTATGCTCATTCCATGTTTATGAAAAAAATTTCACAGTGTATAAGGATGGATATGAGAAAGGAAGAATTGAAGAAGATTTTTATCAAGAAAATAATTCTTGTTTTTTTTATTATGAAAAATTGGATAGAGTAGAAGTGTCTACATGGTAATTTTTGAGATGTAATGTAATAGTTGTGTCCTAATTATCTAAAGAAATAAAACTAAAAAAGTTCCTCAATGTGAATTCTTGATTTAACTCATGATTAAGTCATGTTTAAGGCTAGGGCCTTATAACCATGACTGATTATCACAAGTATATATATATCTAATCAAGTTTTAACATAAATCATAGGTTTTATTACATTTTATTTAACATTACATTTAATTAAGGTGAATAACACTAACCCTAGTGGATTCATAGGAAGTGGTCAAACAAGTATCCTTCACTTTAATTTCCATGAACCTTTTAGTTAGGTGGTTTGAAATTCCCCATTGAAGTGGGTGAGGTGATATAAAAGATAATAACATGAAGGTAAAGTTCATGTAAACACCTCACGAGTGGTTTTGGTTGGGGTGAGAAACCTCCAAACATAAACAAGAGTTCACATGGAACTTCTAACATGACCATGAATTTAAAATAAGTATGGTCTTAATTTAAGTGTAATGTACAAAATATTTAGTGTGCGGCCTAACAGAACATGATATAAGATAACAAAACTTTGGGGAAAAATTACAAGACCACATTCCTAAATATTCTAGTACTATCATTATCTAGTATCAACCCATGAATTAAAAAGAATGGGAAAATATGAAGAATGGAAAAAAATCCATAAAATAGGGAATATGACCTCTAACAAAAATAGAATAAAAGATGGTGGATGAAACTAATAAAAGAAGACAGTATATCAAAGCCTTTATCGATGGATAATAAACATGATGAATGATGAGTTGATTGGACTCTGGATAAGAGAGAATGATATAAACATATGCTCAGTGAGGAGGAGCTACCTCATGCATCAAATCTTCTATGTAGTAAGAGAGAGTGTCTTTCAAAATGATCCCCTCCCCGTTTTATAAAAAACAATCCCTACTATTTCAATGACATGTAAACATTATATTCCTTGTAAATCAGGGGTTTTCCTTCCTTAGGAAATCCCAGTTCATGACAATCAAGGGGTATATCCAACCCATTACATGTCGTGTATTTAATGCATGTCATGTATTAATCCTACATCGAGTGTTTGGACCACCTACTACTGACTTCTCATAAGCAAACTGACTGACCTAAAGGCTCTGTCACATGACTTTAAGTGAAATGGGAAAAAAATTACTGAATTTTTATAAAAAAGAATACCACAATGAAAATATTGGACATTATAAACCTTCTCAAACTTAATTTTGAAATAATTTTTTTTAATACTAGATCCCCCTACAAGTGGGATTTAGAAATTAAAAATGGGAATTTTCAAATCATTTTTCCATTATATTAAATAATGATTTTAAATTTGAAATATTATATAAATTTCAATTTTATTTATTAAATGAGACTCTAATAAATCCTTAATGAAATGAATATTAATTTTTAATTTTGTTGATGCTTTCTAAAATAACCAAACGTGATGATCAGTGTATCTTAACATTATTCATTATGTAAATTGTATTAAAGGCCACATGTTTATTTATTATAACTTTATAAGTTCTAAAAATAGAATCATATTTCTAGTATATTATTGTTGTTTATCATAGTTTGTAAATCCATAAAATGTTTGAGAAAATTATTTTTATTTCAATTCATATCATTTGGGATCTTTAACTTATATCATATTAATTATTAATGTAGTTATATCAACGATATTTCCTTGTTCATGAACAAAAAAAATTCTTATAATATAAAATTTTTCATCCTATTCACACATTAGTCAACAACTTTATAAATTTATAATGTCGATCCAACGACCTCACTCTACTTTAAAAAGCTTTAGAAATGGAGAAATAGACGAGAACCAGTATGGGGAAATGCTATAGAGCTTCTCGAATGAATTGACACTATGATAAGAGGAAACCAATAGTCAGGGAGTGGGTTGGAAACAAAAATACCAAAACACTACACCATAGACCTATGCGAGCCTTATTAGGGTAAAATTTGGAATGTAGAGACCCATAAACCTAAAACCATCACAAGAGGATGATCCATGGTTGTACTTCATTGAAAGAACTCATAAACATGAAGCGACGAGACAACCGAGCTAAGATAAAGTTGCACTATTTCACAGAGATGAAACCGATCAAGCTAGCGACAAGAGATGAGGATAAGAAAATAAAATACCTTATATTTGAGAGTTGATTAATCTAAGAGAATATTGAGAGGGAAAGATGGAAGAAAAGAACTTCTGTTAGAATTGGAATGACATGATATATATCGGCTTTGTTAGGGTTCTCTTAAAACATTATAAAGGGTATTATCAATGCTTCTAAAAAATCACAGATAAAGAGGGGTTTTATCAGTGATTAAATAATAACCAATGATAAAAGAACTCCCTATGAGCACTTTTCTAGCATTGATAAAGTCATTTAATTATAATTATAAATAAATATATGTGTAAATATTTTTATAAATATTTTTATATAATTATATATTTAATTAATAAATAAATATATAAATAAATATAAATATATTAACCTTTTTCATTATTTTAATATTTATTTATAATTATATAAAATACTTTTTTTAAAACTTATATATATTTATTTATAATTATTAATATATAATTATATAAATACAGTAAATATATATTTATAAATATATTTATATATAAATATATATTTAAATATATTTAAAAAAATTATTTATAATTAATATCATATTTAAATCATTATATATATTTATATAAATACATACATATTTAATAAATTAATATAAATATAACTATAAATATTTAAAATTTATCTTTATTTAAATATATTTAATATAATTTCATAATTATATGTGTATTTATATCATTATATATATTTATAGAATTTTATATATTAAATATATGTACATATATATGTTATATATATATATATATATATATATTTTTTTTTGCAAACAGATTTTTTATTTATAAATATTTATTATACATTTACAAATATTTATGAATATAATTATTAAATAACAATTATATAAATCATTTTACTAAAATTTAAATTTATTTATTTATTATTACGAAAATATAATTTTATAAATATACAGTTTTACAAATAAATTAAATATATATTAATAAATAATTTTTTACAAATATACTTTAATCATTTTCATTGAATATTTAATCTTCAATGCAAGAATATTAAAAATGAGTGAAATTGAATATTTAAGAAAGAATCAAATTTAAAAAAATTAAAAAATTGATTGTTTTATTTAATTTTAAAATTTATTAAAAAATGAATATATACTGAAAAAAATATGATACCTTTTGAAAATATTAAAACATAGTAAATAAATATATATAAATAAATATTTAAAAATAATTAAATTTCAAAAAAAATAATAATAAATAAAATATTTTTAAAAATGAATAAATAATACTAACTATAATAGTATTAAAAATAAATAAATAAAATTTAATGATTCAAAACATAATATATTAAATATATTATGTGACTAAATGAAATTCTATAATGAATAATAAAATTCGAATAAATTACATAAATGTAATTCCCCGACCCCAGAAGCCCAGAGCTGATGCATTATTTTAATACATTGGAATGATTACAAGGAATCATGTCCCGAAGGACCGATCAGTTTTGTAGTTTTGGAAATTAGATTCATACATGAACATTTAATTACACATTCTAACATAAAACACAACATTAATAATTCTTCGAGAACTCCATTATTCTCCTAGCATAACCCTGTATAACAATAATAATACACTTCTTGGCATCCTTGGAAAACAAAATATAAGAAAGGGGTGAGCTTGCATGCTCAGTAAGGATAAAAAATATAGCGGAAGCTATCATAAATAATCATAAACTTTTATGGAAAGGAATAAAATTTAAACACAAGGCCTTGAAACATAAACTTCAAAATAATATGTCAAAGATAAATCAAATAATTCCATTTACTTATTCACATGGATACTCTACTAGTCAAATAATAACATGTAACATTAATAACTTATCTCATAATGATGGAATGCATAATGTTGGGCATCTTAACCACAAATCAATGCCTCGTTCCAAGACCCTAAATATAATTTTGTCAAGGCCTTGTTCCAAGACACTAGTTTGTCTCATGATACCTACCGATGCATCAAGGGGATATCGCGGGCCTCACCCATCACTTACTACGTCCAATGCATTCCTCATATTAAAATGTTGAAATGTAACATAAATATGGAAGTTTAAATACCCAAGTCTCTCGGATTTGTCCGAGAGCTCTCAACTAGGGTTTTATCCCCTTTGGTATTCCTCGGCCTCCTCAGCGGTGCTATTCCATCGCATGGAGGCTCCAGCTCTTAACAGTGAATCCTGATGGCATGATAGATTTAGCTCTCATCATCAGTGGATCTAGGCTTGGTGGTGACTAGAATGGTGGTGTTTCCTTTGGACTTGGAATCTTGTGCATAGATCTGGAGGTTTGGATGTTGCGGTGGTGGTTCTTGGATGCGACAGTGGTCGAATCGACTCTATATATGGCTTGGACAGTGGTTTGCGTGGTGATGGGCGTTTGACATGATGACGATGGTTGTGGCGGGGCTCTATGGTGGTAGTTTGTCCCAGCGATGGTCCTTCGTCGCTTTGTTTCAGATGGCGGGAATGGAGGCGGCTCTAGATCTTTAGTTCTAGACCTTGGAATTTAGATTATAGGAGATTTTTCCTTGGTGGATGATGCATAGGGGAGATATGGTCGCAGAAATGGTGAAGTGCATTTTGGTTGGTGGAAACTTGTGTTTGATTGGGGGATGCATTTTACAACACGGTGGGGTCTTGATGGCGGTGGGCATTCGGGTTGGATGGTGGGGTTTCATGCGGGTTCTGACATTTCTCACATTGGTCAGTGTAGTTCTAGGTAATACTGGATGTTGCTCAGTTAGGGTGGCATGATCACGGAGGCTGTCTCGGGTAGCAAGACCGGCAAGAGGCAATATTTGGGTTCTAAGACTGGAAAAAGGCACTCTATGGGTTGTGTGATTCAGCCTTCGATGGCCTCAATGGTGGTGTAGATCTGTATGCGATGTGATGTAGTGTATGACATGGTGGTGGCATTCTCAATCACTTAGGATTAGGGGTTTTCACTTGTACTGAGTTTTTCACTAATGGGATTTTGTCATTTTATTCTAAGGTTTTTCAACAATGGGCTTTTTTCATTTCAATTTAAGGTTGTTGGGCTCTGGTCTTCGGACATGTAATGGGTTCTCCCTTACACGCTTCAAAAGGGAACTTTTTTTCTTTTACTTTTTCGATGAAGGGTCTTCCCCCCAACTTATTTGAATAACTTAAATATTCATGTTAAAACTAGCATACAAAATTTCAATAATTTAACCATAAACCATGAATGGTATAAAAAATAGCAGATCCATAGTCAAAAATATCCTAACTCATTCAATACAATAGGAAATATTATAATAAATCAACCTCAATCAAGAATAATATCTAGTAAAGGATGTTGATATAGTTGAAAATGATCAATAAAACTCTTTGAGAGAAATATCCCTTTTCTGTAAAATCATTCAAAATTCACACATTTATAAAGGAATTAATTTAAAAGATATTTTTGAATAAAAGTTTCCCATACCTCTTTGAAACTTTTGAAAGGAATTAACATTTTAAAGAAATCATCTCCATATAAATAAATCGTTAAAATTATTTTAAAAACATGGACATTAATTAAAAAGATTTAGAAAAATAAATCATGAAAAAATTAAAAATAATGATCTTTTTAAAAAGTCTCTTCCACAAAATCTTAAAATATTCCTTTTGAAAACATTTTTAAGAAACATGGACATGGATGATAAATATGTCCTAGTATGTACTTACACATATACAATCTCGGATAATAATGAGAATGAGGAATTTACTCCTACATTTTACTTTACTTTAGTTGATGGTATGTTTAACCTCCTATATAATAAACATATTATGTTATTAAATTATACCAGAACCATATTAATATTTATGTTATCATATATGATTCATTTATTACATTATACTACCCATTTAATAATAATTTCCATGTTAAAGTAACATTTCGGGTAATAATCGCTTTCTTTGTCGTACGAGTTTTAACTTGTTTTTTTATCATATAACATATATCATGATTTACATACTTAAAGAATATAAAACATGATTTATATATCATATATATTAAGAATATAAATATGTATAGTAGATAGATATATGAAATGGAAACACCGTTCAGGGAGACAGTAGTCTTTACGTACTCATGAACATTGTTTCTGTTTTCTTATCGTATAGTATGGAAGTAAACTATATATATTTAACTAAATAAATATATTTTATTCAAGTAGAAATATTATTTCATATAACTCATAATTAATCAATATTTATATTTTTTTAAAAAAATTGAAGGGTGATCGTTGAAGATGAATCTCATCGCGTCATGGAAATGGTAAGCTGTACATACGCATGAGCGATAATATCAATATATTAATGGTGAAACGACATTTAATTGGATGTTATATTAAATATACATAATCATGAACATGATATATTTTTTATTTACATCAATTATACTAATTATTATACCAATCCAAATAATGAAGTGTTGAATAACAAACTACTGCACGACGTGGAGACGGTAAGCCGTACATACGCACGTACAGTGACTTTGTCATTAATAGGATGGATAGAATAATGAATATGTTTTTAAAATATTTATATTAAAATATCAGTATATATAAGTTATTGGATTTATTATTTTATTATGGCAATGAAATTGAAAGAGGAAGTAGAAGAATAAAATAACATTGAAAGAGGTGACAAAATAATTACCTCTTCTTCAGGCGCTTCCTTTTGATTTGATCAAAAGGGCTCCATAGGTTTTATTTATGATAAAAGTAAGGCCTCTAGGTTTAATTTAGGGTTTTAGGAAAGATATTTTTGAATGTTTTTGCTAATCCAAATGGATATGGTGGTGTGAATTTTAGAGAAGGGGAAGTGCCCTTTTGTAAGAGAGGTGAGGGGCACTTTAGGAAGAGTTTGAAATATTAATTTATCATAAAAACATTTTCCCTTTCTAATATCTCAAAATGGATTTATTTCAAGGATAAGGTGTATATAGTTTTAAATACTATCAACTAATAGGTTTTATAGAAAACTTAGGTCACCATATAAACCTTATCTTTTATATTTAACCCTTAGTTAAATAGTTTAACTCTTACCATGTCTTCTTGTATTCTTACACTATATGGCTAATAAAATTACTATAAAATGAAAAGAGAACCAAAAGTGGTTCCTTAATGACATATAAAAAATTATTTAAGTACTTTGGACGAATATTATATTTTTAGGAATATTATATCATTTAATAGAATAGTATTTGTTTTAAAAACTCATTTTTGTCAATTTTGACACTATTTAGTATTTGGTTTTTGTAAAAGTCATAAAAACATTATTACTTAGAAATAAAATAAGTTTAATAAACCCTAACATGTCATATTATACAATAAAATTCTTGGATGGCATCAGAAGTTTCAATATACATTTATTTTAATATCTATTAAATCAATTGTTTTAATATTTCATTAAAAAGGTAATTAATGAATCATCATTGTGTCATAAATAAATTTATTTATTTAATGTCTAAAATTTTTAAATATAATACTATGATGTATGAAATATTTTTAGATTTCTAATTAATATTTATAGTCAAATTTATCTTATGTATAACCCTATATTAAAAAATTGTTTAGTTATTAAAAATTGAATTTTACAATATTAACTCTTCTTTAAATAAAATATAATAAATGTACTAATCTAACCCAAATTGATCCAAAAGGATCTTATATTTTTCCTAAGGTTTATTTGGGTAGAAACAAACTTATCCAATAGAATTAGGACATGTGTTGGGGTAATTATAATATCATTTTTACCTTTAATTACCATATTTACTTTTACCCATAGTAAATAAAATTCAAAAGTTACTATTCACCAAAAAAATATTTTCATCTTATTGAACAATATTTTACTTATTGATGAAAACCATGACTCTTGTATTTTTTAAATTCAATTCAAATAAGCGGTAAAATTACGTTTTATATAAATTTGAAAAAGTACCTAGAAGGTGGGTAAAAGACCTTAAAAAATTCAATAAAATTTTATACATCTAATCATATTATAAAATTACTCAAATGACTTAAATTGGAATAATATATTTATTATGTTTCTATTTTGACATTATGAAAACAATTTAATTAAAAATAATTATTTAAATGAAAATGTCGGTTTCCATGTTCTATGCAGTATTTTTTTTACTATTCATTAAAAATTGAATGTTTTCAGAAAAATGCCAAAAAATCACCTTAATATAATTTTGATATCATGAATTAAAAAATTAATTATATTTTACCAAATTAAATTTTTATGAGTGTCTAAAATTAATTTTATTATTGTTCACAAAAGGAAATAAAAGTAGTTCTTTTAAGAAAATAGCTTTTCTAAATATATAACTATTTTAACAAAACATATACATTTACTTATAAATATGTTTTATTTATGTGAAAAAATTATAAATAAAATTTAAAATTTACATGTTACTATTAATATTACAATATATAATTGATAAATAAATATACCGTTTAAATAATTATACTACTAATGTGTTGTTTCGCAGAAACTCAATTTTGTGTATACAACAAGCCATATCAGTGTTGTGTGAAATATAATCTATTAAATTATTTTAATGGGATAAATTAATATGAAATATTGGGTTATTACATTCTCCTATCCTTTTATAAATTTCTTCCACGCAATTTGAAATTTTTCTTTGAAGATAAAAGGTTGAAAATAGAAAACACCTTTTTGGAAAACCCACATCAAAAATAGGGTTAATAAAATTTAGTTTTAATAACATGGAAAGGGAAATGAAAAATTCACCACAAAATTATTATTTTTAATAGGATAACATTGGTGTAAATTATAGACACATAATTGGAGGAAAATTTAAATATTTATAGGGAGTGATTGAGGTCATCAATCCCAAACAAGTGAAAAATAAATCTAAAATTGAGGGCCTCAAAGCCAACAGTCTATGATGATTTAAAATATCATCAGTTCAACAAAACATAAGGTATTAAGATAATAAATTTTTTGTTTTAAGTTCCTTTCCCTAATGTTTAATAATTAATTTCTTCATAGAATCAGAAGAAAAAAATGAATACTTGATAGGTAGAGTTCCATCATTCAACTAATTTCTACCACAAACTCATCTTTCACTCCAAAAGATAAAAGAATTCAAGGATATTCTATTTACCCTAATTGTATAGGGTTCTAAAATAGAATTTAATATTAATTTTTCATACCATTTTAAAAAAAATATATTATAAAAACTAGGACATCACGTAGGCCAGTGGTAGGTGATGCACCATTTTCACCCTTCGGTTGTAGGTTCAAGTCTTACGGCCTTTCCGGACGTGATTGGTTGTCACCCGACCTCTGGGTTATCCTTTTTATAACAATCAAAAAACATTCTTAAGAAATTTTTTAACCTTAAAAAATAGTATCCAATGTCCAACTTATTCCATTCAAACCTTTAGACTTATCCAAAATACTTCAGTCCAAACTCATAGTACAAAATTTATAAGGAAGGTAAATATAATGAAGATCTCTTTTTGCTACATAATACAATGTGAATACCTTCATCATGTATTCTCCTAAAACATGGTAACACCATGAATTACCATAAAACCTTATTGATTACATTCATGCTCCTTAATTCCTTATAGAATACCAAATATACTCCTTATATCCAAAAATGATGTAAACTCCAACAATGATGGAATAAAAAACAATCAATTAGTTTCAAGGTAGTCAAGAAAATACAATATAATTTATCCAATTCAATAATATGTTATTCAAAAACCACTACCTTAGTATCAGATCCATATTAAAGTTTATATTTCCCATAGCCATGTATTTTCCTAAAATATTAACTTATTATTTAGTCACTTTTCATAGTACCATACAATCTCAAATCCTCAATGAAATAGTACTACAGTACAATCCTTATTTATTTCCATAATTCATATAACCAGTAAATCATTGATACAAATCTGAAATGACATAATTATTCAATCTGGAAACTCAAATATATTAATTATTCCACGTTGATTGTAGTAACAACTTATGCTTAACTTTGCTCCCTTTGATTCTTCTGAGCTTTATTTCCTTAATGATTAAGGAATTTATTATTGGAATGACCCATTTCACTACATTTAAAACACTGAATATTATTCTTTTCTTTATTCCCTTCGCATTCTTTTTCCGGATGACCCTTTTCTCTACAATTATAACAAACACCCATTCCTTTCAAGAACGTTTGTGGGTGATTATTTCCACATTTATCACATATAGGAAAATACTTCTTTCCCTTCTTCCCTTTATCCATATTTTTCTCGGTCATCCTCTTCTTCTCTTTTTCTTACCTTCAAAGCTATAGGACTCAGAGAATTCATTACTTATCTTATTAACACATGATACTATTTATTCATGTGATGAGAATACATGGGAGACTATTTCCCTTCTAAATGTTTGCTTAAGACAATAAAAGATATGATCCTTATTACTCATTGGATCATGCATATTATAAGAGTTCTCATTAATTATATTGGTCGCCATTTCTAAATGATGACATACACTATGTTAAATAATATTATAGTTTAATATCCAAAAACTATAAAAATTACCAACATTAATTGAATATTTTCACACATCCAGTATCATATTCATAAAAAAGGTTTCTTTGCTGACATATTTACTCATAAATCCTTCATAATGGTTTGTAAATAAAATGTGAATTATCCTAAGAATATACCCCAGGAGTGTCAAACCAGGTGCGTAGTAAGGCTCTTTGTTGTGTACCAGGATACCCCAGGTCAAGCCCGAAACTTCTTGTTGGTTTTTTTACTCCTAGGTACATATGGGCCAGAACCACGTCCACTTGTAGTATCAAGATAGGGAAGTATTGATTGGAAAACACACATAATATCTATATTAAAAAATTTGGATGTTCATCTATACTAATCCTCAAATTATATCTTAGGGTAATGTTTCTTAATCATATTTTATATAAATCTATTTCTAAGATTGTTTCTAAACTTCCTCTGATACCAACTGTAATTCCCCGACCCCAGAAGCCCGGAACTAGTACATTTTTTATATACATTAGCATGATTACAAGGAATAAATTCTTGAAGGACAGATCAATTTAACAGTCTTGGAAAATAGAATACATAAATGAACATTACATTACACTTTCTAACATAAGACACAACATAAATAATTCTTCGAAAACTCCATTATTCCCATAGTATAACCCTGAATAACAATCATAATACACTTCTTGGAATCCTAGGAAAATAAAACATAATAAATCGGTGATCTCAGATGCTTAGTAAGGATAAAAAATATAGCGAAATATATCATAAATAATCATAAACATTTATAGAAAGGTATAAAATTGAAACACAGGACCTTTAAACATAAACATCATCATAATTTGGAAAAGGTAAATCAAATAATGCTATTTACTTATTAACACAGATATTCTACTAGTCGAATAATCACATCTAGCATTAATAACTAATCTCCTAATGATGGAATGTATAATTCCATACATCATAACCACAAAGTCAAGGCCTCGTGCCAAGACACTAAATATAAATTTTTTCAAGGCCTTGTGCCAAGACACTAGTTTGTCTCATGATACATACCGATGCATTGTGGGGAAATAGCGGGCCCCTCCCGTCACTTACTACGTTCAATGCAATCCTCAAATGAAAATGTTCAAATATAACATAAACATTCAAATTAAAACTAGAAAATGAAATGTAAATACTTTAACCATAAACCATGAATGGTTAAAAAAAATATCCATAGTTAAACAATCATAACTCATTAAATACAATAGTAAAGATTATAATAAATCAACCTCAATCAAGAATAATATCTAGTAAAGGATGTTGACATTGTTGAAAATGATTAGTAAAACTCTTTGAGAGAAATATCCATTTTTTGTGAAATCATTTGAAAGTAACATATTTATAAAGGAATTAATTTAAAAGTGATTTTTGAATCAAAGTGTCCCATAAAACTTTGAAACATTTGAATGGAATTAACATTTTAAATTAGTCATTTCCATATAAATAAATCCTTAAAATTATTTTAAAAACATGGACATTAATTAAAAATATTTAGAAAAATAAATCATTAAAATGTTTAAAATAGTGATCCTGCTAAAGAGTCCCTTCCACAAAACCTTAAAATATTCCTTTTTGAAAAAAATTTATGAAAAACGTACATGGATGATAAATATTTCCCAGTAAATACTTATGCATAAACAATCTCGGATAATAATGAGATTGAGGAATTAACCCTTACCTTGTAATTTCCTTTAGTTGAGGGTACGTTTAACCTACTGTATAATGACCATAGTATGTTATTAAATTATACCCGAACCATATTAATATTTATGGTATCATATATTATTCATTTATTACTTTATTTTACCCATTTAATAATAATTTTCATGTTAAAGTAACATTTCAGGTAATAATTGTTTTCTTTATCGTACGTGTTTTAACTTGTTATTCTTGATCATACCACTTTGATCATGATTTAAATACTTAAATAATATAATACAGGATTTATATATCATATATATTCATAATATAAATATGTATAATAGATAGATATATGAAATGGAAACACCTTTCATGGAGACGGTAGTCCATATGTACGCATGAATGTTGTTTTCATTTTCTTATCATATAGTATGGAAGTAAGTAAACAAAATATATTTATCTACATAAATATATAATATTTCAGTAAAAATATTATTTCATATACCTCATATTTAATCAATATATATATATATATTTATAAAAATTCTTGAAGGGTGATCATTGAAGATTAATCTCATCATGTCGTGGAGACGGTATGCGGAACGTACGTACAAGCGACAATATCATCTATTCTTGGTAAAAAGATGTTTAATTGGATGTTATATTAAATATAAAGAATCATTAAAATTTTATATTTATCATTTAAATCAATTATACTCATTATATTACCCATCTATGTAATGAAGTGTTGAATAACAAACTACACCACGGTGTGGAGATGGTAAGTGGTACGTACGCATGTATAATGACTTTGTCATTAATAGGATGGATAGAATAATGAATATGGTTTACCATATTTATATTAACATATAAGTATGTATAAGGTACTGGATATATTATTTTTGTATGGAAATAATAAATAAAATAAAGAGGAAGTAAAAGAAGAAAAGAATTTTGAAAGAGGCTATAAA
The DNA here is from genome assembly GCA_963277665.1 of Viscum album. Lineage (NCBI taxonomy): Eukaryota > Viridiplantae > Streptophyta > Magnoliopsida > Santalales > Viscaceae > Viscum > Viscum album. The sequence goes on along the minus strand of OY728167.1, from coordinate 395,807,500 downwards.
ATAATTACCTCTTCTTCTGGTGCTTCCTTTTGATTTGAACAAAAAGGCTCCATATGTTCGCTTTATGGTCAATTTAAGGCCACTATGCTGATGTTATGGTAGTTGGGAATATATTTGATTGGGGTTTCACTGAGAAAAATGGCTTTGGATGTGTGAATTTGAGAGAATGGGAAGAACCCTTTTATAAGAGAGGTTAGGGGTACTTTATGAAGAGCTTAAAATATTAATGTATCATAAAATCATTTTCAGTTTCTAATAGATATAAATGGATTTATTTCTAGGATAAGGTGGTTAAAGGTATAAAAAATCTAAACCTATAGGTTTTAGAAAACCTTAAGACACCATATTAACCTTATCTTTTAGATTTAACCCTTAGTTAAATAGTTTAACTCTTACCATGTCTTCTTGTATTCTTACACTATATGTTTAATAAACATACTATAAAATTACAAGAGAACCTCAGGTGGTTCATTAATGACATATCTAACATTATTTAAGTCCTTTGGGCGAATATTATATTTTTAGAAACATTATATCATTTAATAGAATAATATTTGTTTTAAAAAAAATCATTTATGTCAATTTTAAAACATTAGTATTTGGTTTTTTTAAATTCAGAACAACATTATTACTTTGAAAAAAATACATTTAATCAACCCTAACATGTCATATTCAACTATAAAATTCTTGTATTTCATCATAAGTTTCAATTTAGATTTATTTTTATATCTATAATCTCAATTATTTTAATCTTTCATTAATAAGGTAATTACAGCATCATCATTGTGTCATAATAAAATTTAATTATTAAATGTATAAATATTTTAAATAAAATACTATGATATAGGAAATATCCTTATATTTATAATTAATATTTATAGTCGAATTTATATTTTGTATAACCCTATATTAAAAATGTTTTAGTTATTAAAGTCTAAATTTAATACTTTTAACTCTTCTTTAAATAAAATATAATAAATGTCATAATCTAACCCAGATGTATAAAAAAGGATATTATTTTTGTCCTATGGTTGATTTTGGTCGAAAACAACTTATCCAATAGAATTAGGACATGTTTTGGGGTAATTATAATATTATTTTACCTTTAATTACCCTATTTACTTTCAACCGTGGAAAATAAAATTCAATTCTTACTATTCACTAAAAAAATTCATTCTATTAAACCAAATTTAACATGCATATGACAACCCTATCTCTTGGATTTTGTGAATTAAATTCACATAAGCGGTATAATTACATTTTATGAAAATTTTCAAATGTCCCTAGAAGTTGGATAAAAGGTGTTAAAATGTTCAATAAAATTTTATACATCTAATCTTATTATAAAATAACTCAAATAACTTAAATTGGACTAATATATGTATTATTTATCTATTTTTTCATTAAGATAAATTTTTAATTAAAAATATTTATTTAAATGAAAAGTTGGTTTTTATGTACTATGCAGTATTTTTTCACTATTCATCAAAAATAGAATGTTTTCAGAAAAATATTAAAAAATCACTCTAAGCTAATTTTGATATTCTGAATTCACAAATGAAGTACAATTTACCTAATTCAATTTTTATGAGTATCTAAAATTAATTTTATTATTGTTCACCAAAGGACATAAAAGTAGTTCTTATTAGAAAATAGCTTTTCTAAATATATAACTATTTTAAAAAAATTATACATTTCATTATAAATATGTTTTATTTATGTGAAAACATTATAAATAAAATTTAAAATTTACATGTTACTATTAATATTACTATATTTAATTGATAAATAAATATATCGTTTAAATAATTATAATATTAATGTGTTGTTTCACAGAAACTCAATCTTGCGTATACAACAAGACAAGTTAGTGTAGTGTGAAATATAATCCATTAAATTATTTTAAAGGGATAAATTACTATGAAATCATGGGGTGTTACAATAAATATTAGTTGTATGTGTTTCTATATAAGATATCATTAATTATATAAATATTTGTGTGCATGAAATTATTGTGTGTTTGTGTGTGTGTGTCTATATATATATATTAATGAATGATATGTAGTTGGGGTTTGTCTTAGTGGTAATCACCCCATAATCCTAAAGGAAAAAATGAGGGTTCAAAAACCATTGGGCGATGGCACTGTAGCGTACTGTAGCAGCGGAGGCACTATAGCAATGACGGGAACTATAGCAATGACAGGCACTGTAGTGGCGGCATGACACAGTAGCGGCAGTAGGGCACTGTAGCAGCAGCGGGTATTGTAGCAGCGTGGGTACTGTAGTATTTCTATTCACAAAATGGGGTTTGGGCAAAAAAAATTGGCCTACGGGCCATGTAATGGGTTACATGCCCTCTAGGCCTTTGGGCAATGTAATGGATCTCCCTCTACCCTGTTAAAAGAGGTCATTTCTTTTCTTTAATAATAAATGAGGCTTCAGATGAAACCTTTTAAAAAAATTAATGAATGATATATGTGAAACAAAAAAATTACATTATATAATTTGTAGTGTTTATTAATGAAATAAATAATAATTAAAATGAATAAAACTAAAAAAATGAATAACAATTAATAATTATATAGATAATTTATAAAAAATTAAAATGAGTATTTATATATGTTAAAATGGGAATGAATACATATTAGTTATATAAATCACAACAGTATTAAAACCATTAAATGTTAATGAATAAACTTGTATAGATATATATTGAAAATGGACAAATTTACAAACATTTTGAATAATAAAAATTTTAAAATGAATAAATTATAGAAATATTAAAAATAAAATAATATTATTAATGATTTAACAATATTAAAATGGAATAAATTTGAATTTTTTGAAAAATAATTATATATTAGATATTGAAAAAATATTAAAATGATAAAATTTTCCGATTAGAAACATAATTGATTTGAAATATATTATGTCAAAAATTATAATTCTAAAATGAATATTAAGAATTGTATAAATTACATAAATATTATGTCTCTACATTTTTTATATAAAAATTCTTTCATTACATATATGTATGTGTGAAATAAATGTACCACATGTTTATTATATGTCAAAATGAATAATCGAACAACATTCAATTAAATGTCCATTACTGAATATATAAATAAATATTTTTCAATAATATCAAAGTTTAATTATAAAACAATTTTAACTAAATATATTCCTTATTTAATGTTAGCATAAATATTTTTTATTATATAGATAATATTTTAGAAAATATTATATATATTGATATATATGTATATATGATTATATTTCTATATTAAATATATTACATTTATCAATTAATAATTCTGTATAAAAACATTAACATGAATAATACAAGAAAATGGTTTTTATTAACACATTTCATTGATTTTAAATGAATGTATTTAAAATATTTATTTTTACTACATAAATTAAATTATATAATAAATTTATTCATGTTTATTAATAATTATTTAATTACTAATTGTTTTTTTAAAAAAATTAATGTAATCATTTTTAGTTTTTTCGTTAATTATTATTATTTATTAATTATATACACACACACATATATATATATTAAATAAATACTATTTACTTATATTTATAAATTATATTAATTTTATTTAATTTTATTTAATTTTAAAAAAAATAATTAATAAAAATTTTAATATTTTTTTAGGTTTCACATTTTTAATTTTTATTTTTATAATTATTTCAATTTATTCTTTTATATATCTATATTTATTATATTCAATTTCTAAAAAACTATACATTAAATGTATTCATAAATTTAATTTATTCATTTTTATTAATAATTACTAAAAAATTAATATTTTAGTTAAATTTACTCATTTTTTAATTTTATTTGATTAAATATTTCAATTTATTCATTTTATATATCTCTATTTATCATGTACAATTTAATATTATATATATATATATATGAAATGTTTTAATAATATTTTTAATTATTAAAAATTATAATATTTTTTTTGAAATTTTTCATTTTAAAATTTTATTTGATTAAAATTTTCAATCTTCTAATTTTTTTAATACTTGGATTTTTATTTAATTACTTTTATCGGTATATATAAATACTAGGGGACCTTCCCTACCTGGGAAGGTGGGTTGGCCCGTGTTGTAACACCCCAAGCTTCCACGGTACGTTTCCCTTCGAATAATGCGATGGCGTGCATTGTACGCAACTTCGAGATTCTAACACACCACAACCAATCAAACAAGCCGTTATGAATAGTAATACCTATTTTTTGAAATTATATAAATTCTATCTCTCTAAATGGACTTCATTTTTAGATTTGGGAATATCGAATTTATCCTAGGGTGAAATTTTGGAACTTTTCGGATAACACTTGTATTTTGATGAATAGTGAAAATTACTAGATTTTAATTAAAAACAATTTTTTATATCAAAATAATTTATAGTGATAAATTATATTATTGAGTGGTTTTAAAGTATAATTAGAATATATTTTTACCATTTTATCCAATGGTGTTCATTAGAATTAATTTCACTTTTAAATTGGACCTAAACAATTGTCAATCTTTTGATATATATTGTTTCTTAAAAACACGCTATTTGTTGTGACAGCGGGAATTAATTATAAAATTAATTAATGCAACTTATATGTTTGAAATTTTTTAAAATAGACATCATTTTTGAATTCATAATATCAATTATAGCTTAGGGTGAAATTTTGGCATTGTTCTGAAAAACTTCAATTTTTGATGAATAGTGAAACTACTAAGTGGTAGTTAAAAAACTGAATTTTTCATAAAACTTAATTTTACCGCTTCTGTGAATGGAATTTCCAAAATCCGAGAGACATGGTTAACATTAAGAAGTAAAATGTGGTTCAATGAGATGAAAATAATTTTTGGTGAATAGTAACTTTTTACTTTTATTTACCACGGTTAAAAGTAAATAGGGTAATTAATGGTAAAAATGATATTAATATTACCCTAACACATGTCCTAATTCTATTGGACAAGTGTATCTCGACCAAAAACAACCTTAGGAATAAATTATTATCATTTAGGTCCACTTGGATTAGATTAGGACATTTATTATTATTTAATTCAAAGAAGAGTTAAAAGAGTTAAAATCAAAGTTTATTTACTAAAACATTTTTAATATAGGGTTATACATAATATAAATTCGATTGTAAATATTCATTAGAAAGCTAATAATATTTTATACATAATTATATTTTATTTATAATTTTTAGACATTAAATAATTTAATTTATTTATGACACAATGATGATGCAGTAATTACCATAATAGTGAAAAATTAAAATAATTGATATTATAAATACCCAAATAAATATAATTTAAGACTTTTAATGAATTAAACTAATTTTCTACGATAATATGAAATATTATGATTGATTTAATTGACTTTGTTCGAAGTAATAATTCTGTTATGAGTTTCACAAAAATCAACTATTGAATAGTGTCAAAATTGACATAAAAGAGTTGTTTAAAAAAATATTATATTATTAATTGATATTAAATTCACAAAAATCTAAGGTTCGTCCAAGATACTTATATCATGATAGTTATATCATTAATGGACCACTTGGGGGTCTCTTGGATGTATATATTAAGTTTATTAAGTATATAATATAAAAATAAAAAGTGATATGGTAAATGTCAAACTAATTAACTAAGAGTTAAAACTAAAAGATAAGGTTAATATAGTAACCCAAACCTGTCTAAATTCTATTGGTTGAATGGTTTTCGACCTCTAACCACCTTAACCGTTGAATAATAAACTTTGGAGCCATTAGAAACCGAATATGAATTTATTATAAATTAATATTTCTAGCTTTTCCAAAGGTGCCCCTCACCCCTCTTATAAAAGGGCACTCCTCCTTCTCATTTATTCACACATTCAAAGCCTTTTGGTTCGGCCAACCCCTGAACAAATACTCTCTCAACTTACTTCAATACAACCTAGAGTCCTTAGTTTGATCAGAAAGCAAACCTAAGGAGCCATTTTGATCAAATCAAAAGTAAGAACCCGCAGAAGAGGTAATGTTTTCACCACCCCTTTTCAAGTTCCTTTCTTCTTCCACTTCTTCTTTCTTTGTTATTACAATTCTAAAATAATAACTCCAGTATCTTATATATACTGTGATGTTATTATAAATATGGTACAACCATATTCAGTATTTTATCCACCCTTTGAATAACATGTCACCATACATGCGTACGTACGGCTTACCGTCTCCACGTCATGGTGTAATTGTTATTAAATATATTATTATTTGGATGGGTATAATAATGAGGTATAATTCAATTAAACAATAAATATAAAATGATAATGATTATTTATATATAATAAACCATCTAAGTATATATTATTTTAATATCAAAAGAATGATATTGTCACTCGTGCGTACGTACGGACTACCGTCTCCACGAACGCGATGAGATTCATTCTCCATCATATCCATTTAAGTATAATTATCATTTGATGATTTAAAAATAATGTTTAATAACTTAATATCATTCTGTATATGAATAAGATACGACCTATCCATGACAAACATGGCTTACGTAATAAAACATATAAAAGAAAATGAGTAAGTTAACACCCGAAACGACGATAATTCTAAGATATTATTAACAAAGCAATGTTAAAAGATCATATATGATATCATATTAATGTATATGATTCATGAATAATTTAATAACAATTATTTAAACATTATACAGGAGTTTAACCTACCCCCAACCAAGGAAAAGTACAAGGTAAGGGGTTTCTTATCTCACTTTTAATTCCGTGAGAATTCCATTATTCACCACTTATTTATTGCATGTGGTGTGTGTACTGCCCATGATTGTATTCATTGTGTAATATAATTTAATTTATGGATATTTACATCATCATGGTATGATCCTTTTTTCATGGGTGTATGTTTCATATGTTACCTAATCGATAAGGGAATTTGAAATTTCAATTTCCACTCATTTGGATTTATGCATATTTCATTGATTATATTACTCCAAGATTATGTGTGAATGTCCTTTGATTGTTTTACACTAAATATCCAATCATATTTAGTGTATTTATATTTTTCACACATAACTATGTCGTTGATTTATCCTTAACCTAAGGATACGGCCTTATGAGAGATTTCATCTCAATTTACATTCCATTGAGACTTCTTTGTTGTTATACACCAAATCACTTTTATGTGTGTATATAATATACTTTGACATAGTATATCATGAATTCCTTTATTCTCATGATATTAAAATGTTTTGATTACCACAATTATTTGTATTCAAGTGTCTCTATTTTGGTTAGAAACTCTAACTAAAATACCATTTTTAAATGTTTTAAAGATTTATTCTTCTAAATCTTTCTCATTAATGTCCATGTTTTAAAAAAAATGGTTTTAAGGATTTATTTATATAGACATTAAAGTTTTAAAATTAAAACTTCTTTTAAAAGTTACAAAGTGGCATGGGACACTTTGATTCAAGAATCTATTTTTAAACGGCTTCTTGACAAATAGTGTGACTTTTAAATGTTTTCAAGAAAAGGGGGGTATTTCTCTCAAATAGTTTTGATGGTTATTTTCATCTATGTCAATATAATTCATTATTATCGATTGAGGTACAATAAAATCTTCCATATTGTATTGAATGAGTTATATTTGACTGTGGATGTGCTATTTTTATACCATTCATGGTTTGTGGTTAAAGTATTGACATTTTGTATGCTAGTTTTAATACGAATGTTTATGTTTTGTTTAAACATGTTCATGTGAGGAATTCATTGGACTTAATAAGTGACGGGTGGAGCCCGCTATAGCTCCTCGATGCATCGGTAGGTCTCATGAGACAAACTAGTTTCTTGGCACAAGGCCTTGACAGAATCTTATTTGTAGTCTTGGAACGAGGCCTTGGCTATGTGGTTATGATAGTATGGCATTATGCATTACATCATCATGAAAGTGGTTATTGATATTGCATGTAATTATTCAACTAGTAGAATATCCATTTAATTAAGTAAATGGCATAATTTCATTTTATCTTTTCCATTTTATGTTGAAGTTCATGTTTAAAAAGCTTTTGTTTTAGTTATAAATTTCCTTAAGTGTTTATGCTTATCTATTAAAGCTTCTGCTATATTATTATCCTTACTGAGCATCTGAGCTCACCCATTTCAGTGTTTTATTTTTCCCAGGATTATGAAGAAGTAATTTATGAATGACCTGTAGGGATAGTATGAGGGGATATGAAGACAAGATGTTTTTATGATGTAATGTAAAATTTTATGAATGTATCTAGTGTTTCCAAGGCTACTAAACTAATAGGTCTTTCGAGACTTGATCTTTCTTGTGATCATGCCAATGTTATGTAATAATTCCCCGACTCTGGGTAACTGGGTTCGGGGCGTTACAGTTGGTATCAGAGGAAGTTTAGTACAAACCTTGGAAGCTAGACTTAGATAAACTCTGATTAGAGCACGTGGACCTAAGATGAACTTTGAGGATTAGTATAGAATAACTTCCTAGAATTTTTGTATTGTAGAGATTTTGTGAGTTTTTTGAGAAATATATCCCTGTCTGGATACGAGCAGGTAGAGGCGGCTCTGGCACAGATGTACCTAGGGGTAAAACCCGAAAACACCGCTTTGAGCTAGACTCGAACGGGAACTGGTGCACGACAACGGGCCTTGCTGCACTCTTGGTTACGACACTCCCAGGGGATATGCTTAAGATAATTTACATTTTCTTTACAAACCAATTTGTAGTATTATATATATAAGATGAGAGTAAATGACCTTGGTTAATCCTACTATGTTTCAAATTGATAATATGGTGACATGTTAATCTCTAAATGATTTTACGACTACTGTTACTCACACAATGCTTTCTGGTTTTAGTCAATGGCTGGATTCCAAGGAAGTCATAGTGACTTTGAGATTTATGTACAAGGTGGGAAAGATGGTGGTAATGAGCAACAAAATGGAATGTTGATAGGCGTAAAAAATATCATCTTTATGCCAAATCAGTTTTCCAAAAATATGATCAACAACATATATATTAACCAACTCCCGAACTCAACAAGGAAGAGAAAGGTGATGAATGATAAGAGCTCCAGCAATGGAGAACATGGAGAAAAGACCCCTCAATTTCCATCATGCAAGAAATGTGGTAGGAGACACTCGGGAAAGTGTCTCAATGGGACCAAGAAATGCTTTACGTGTGGGAAGGAAGGACATAAAGTGAAGAATTGCCGAAGAAAAATGAAGAGTACTATGGAAGAAGATAAAAATGGTCCTAAGAGTCCATTTACAGTCATTTTCCATAAATGTAAGGGACCTGGCCATTACCCGAGTGAATGCCCTATTCTATAGGATATTTTCTTGGTCAAAGAAGAAGCTATGTGGAATGAAATGGTTGGATAAATGTTTAAAAAGTATTAGTGCTCCTTGTTGATGAGTTTACTTTGGAATAATTTTCCCTTGTATTTGTAACCCCGCAGTTTTCCATGTGAGAATGATATTTGAGGAAGAATTATCTCTTCTCTTGTGGATATAGGTATAAATAACCATTTAGTTTTATATGATCATTGGGGTTTGAGAGAATTATAAGTTATTATAATTTGGGATGAAAATGCAAGGTATGATATAACATTTGTGGTTAAATTATGTTATGGTATTTTGAGGAATTTATCTCATTTTGGTAATATTATAAAATATAGTTTTTGAAAAAGGACAACACGTAGACCGTGTGACAACCCGTCGCGTCAGACAAAGCTGTGGGAATCGAACCCACAACCAAAGTGCGATTGGGATTTATCGCCTACCACTGGACTACGTGAAGTCCCTGGTTACTGACTATTATTTTTAGTTAAATGATTTTATTGATCAATAATAATTTCATTTGGGATCTTATGTCTTATCAAATTAATACCCTTAGTATAGGAAAATGATTTGGTGATTAAGTGATAGATGTTATTTTGGAAGTTGTTCGCTTTGTTGTGAACACTATATGCCCAAGGAAAATAGAATAATATGGGATTTCATTTGAAGAGTAATGGTGGATTTTTATCTATGTTTTTATTATGGATTTATAGGGATTTGGGTTGTTTGTGGAAATGATTAGGTTAATTAAGTTTAAGTATGTGACTTTAAGAGTAATTAATGACATTTGGAGATAAAATTTATCGTGGAAGACTACATTCTTATATGTTTTAAGTTTCAATATTATTTTGGATTATATTGAAGGATTTTAAGGACAATTTATTATTGAATGGTATTTATTTAACTTTGGGGTATTGATGGTTTAATTTTAGAAATTAAGATTAGTTTTTTTTCTCTAATAGAATAACCATTTGGGGGGGGGTCATCAGATATTATACTATCCATTTTGGTTTTGATTAATCTCTAAAGACAAGTTAAATATATAGTTTATCTTACATGGATCATGTATTTCTATAGAAGTTTATTCTAGCTCTTTTATTATGACCAAGTCTTCTTAAATGCTCATTGTTCAAAAAATAAGTTAGTGGTAAAAAGTTATTAAATAATAAAAATCTACTTAAAAAGTAAGTATATCTCTTTATTTTCTTAGTCAATATCATAAATGAATTCCTCGTCCTTATGTAATGTAACTTAAAACAAAAAAATGTTGTCCGTTTACTTTTTCTACTAGGAGACTAAGGACCATTTGTTCCAACACAAGTTTCTGATTTTATTATTGTTGACTTTCTCCTAATCATGTTTTATAACCCTCTTTATTAGAACTGAACACTTAGTTTATCGTCCATATCCATGTTTTCCTACATGGAATCCTAATATGGGTTATCTTGGGTGACCTTTACACATCTCTTCCTTTCTTTTAAAATGATAGTTTTATTGACTCTCTTTCCAATTTGGGACTTTCCATTATATTCTCAAGCCCAATTTTTTTTAAAAAAATTGCGAGGATGCAATTTATTGAAGGAGGGTAGAATGTAACACCCCAAGCTTCCACGGTACGTTTCCCTTCGAATAATACGATGGCGTGCATTGTACGCAACTTCGAGACTAACACACCACAACCAATCAAACTAGCTGTTATGAATAGTAATACCTACTTTTTGAAATTTTATAAATTCTATCTCTCAAAATGGACTTCATTTTTGGATTTGTAATATCGAATATATCCTAGGGTGAAATTTTGGAACTTTTCGGATAACACTTGAATTTTGATGAATAGTGAAAATTACAAAATTTTAATTAAAAATAACTTTTTATATAAAAATAATTTATAGTGATAAATTATATTATTGAGTGGTTTTATTGTATAATTAGAATATATTTTTACCATTTCATCCAATGTTGTTCATTATAATTAATTTCACTTTGAAATTGGACCTAAACAATTGTCAATCTTTTGATATATATTGTTTCTTAAAAACACGCTATTTGTTGTGACAGCGAGAATTAATTATAAAATTAATCAATGAAACTTATATGTTTGGAATTTTTTAAAATAGACATCATTTTTTAATTTGGAATATCAATTATATCTTAGGGTGAAATTTTGGTATTGTTCTGAAAAACTTCAATTTTTGATGAATAGTGAAACTACTAAGTGGTAGTTAAAAAACTGAATGTTTCATAAAACTTAATTTTACCGCTTCTATGAATGGAATTTAGAAAATCCAAGAGACACGGTTAAGATCAAGAAGTAAAATGTGGTTCAATGAGATGAAAATAATTTTTGGTGAATAGTAACTTTTTACTTTTATTTACCACGGTTAAAAGTAAATAGGGTAATTAATGGTAAAAATGATATTAATATTACCCTAACATATGTCCTAATTCTATTGGAAAAGTTTATATCAACCAAAAACAACTTTAGGAATAAATTATTATCATTTAGGTCCACTTGGATTAGATTAGGACATTTATTATTATTTAATTCAAAGAAGAGTTAAAAGAGTTAAAATCAAAGTTTATTTACTAAAACATTTTAAATAAAGGGTTATAAATAAGATAAATTAGATTGTAAATATTAATTAGAAATATAATAATATTTTCTACATAATGATATTCTATTTATAATTTTTAGGCATTAAATAATTTAATTTATTTATGACACAATGATGATGCAGTAATTACCATAATAGTGAAAAATTAAAATAATTGATATTATAAATACCCAAATAAATATAATTTAAGACTTTTAATGAATTAAACTAATTTTATAAGATAATATGACATATTAGTATTGATTTAAGTGACTTTTTTTGAAGTAATAATTCTGTTATGAGTTTCACAAAAATCAACTATTGAATAGTGTAAAAATTGACATAAAAGAGTTTTTTAAACAAATATTATATAATTAATTGATATTAAATTCCTAAAAATCTACGGTTCTGCCAAGTGACTTATATAATGATAGGTATATCATTAATGGACCAGTTGGGGGTCTCTTGGATGTATATAGTAAGTTTATTAACTATATAATATAAAAATACAAAGTGACATGGTAAATGTCAAACTAATTAACTAAGAGTTAAAACTAAACTATAAGGTTAATATAGTAACCCAAACCTGTATAATTTCTATTGGTTGAATGTTTTTAGGCCTATACCCACCTTAACCTTTTAATAATCAACTTTGGAGCCATTAGAAACCGAATATTAATTTATTATAAATTAATATTTCTAGCTTTTCCAAAGGTGCACCTCACCCCTCTTATAAAAGGGCACTCCTCCTTATCATTTATTCACACATTCAAAGCCTTTTGGTTCGGCCAACACCTGACCAAATACTCTCTCAACTTCCCTAACTACAACCTAGAGGCATTAGTTTGATCATAAAGCCAACCTAAGGATCCCTTTTGATCAAATCAAAAGGAAGAACCCGAAGAATAGGTAATGTTTTCACCACCCCTTTTCAAGTTCCTTTCTTCTTCCACTTCTTCTTTCTCTATTATTACAATTCTAAAATAATAACTCCAGTATATTATATATATTGTGATGTTATTATAAATATGGTACAACCATATTCAGTATTCTATCCACACTTTGAATAACATGTCACCATACGTGCGTACGTACGGCTTACCGTCTCCACGTCATGGTGTAATTGTTATTCAATATATTATTATTTGGATGGGTATAATAATGATGTATAATTCATGTAAACAATAAATATAACATGATAATTATTATGTATATATAATATACCATCCAAGTATATATTATTTTAATATCAAAAGAATGATATTGTCGCTCGTGCGTACGTACGGACTACCGTCTCCACGAACGCGATGAGATTCATTCTCCATCATATCCATTCAAGTATAATTATCATTTTATGATTTAAAAATAATTTTTAAGAACTTTATATCATTCTGGATATGAATAAGATACAAAATATCCATGAAAAACATGGCTTACGTAACAAAACATATAAAAGAAAACGAGTAAGTTAACACCCGAAACGACGATAATTCTAAGATATTATTAACAAATCAATGTTAAAAGATCATATATGATATCATATTAATGTATATGATTCATGAATAATTTAATTACAATTATTTAAACATTATACATGAGGTCAACCTACCCTCAACCAAGGAAAATTTCAAGTTAAGGGGTTTCTTATCTCACTTTTAATTCCGTGAGAATTCCATTATTCACCACTTATTTATTACATGTGGTGTGTGTACTGCCCATGATTGTATTCATTGTGTTATATACATTAATTTATGGATATTTACATCATCATGGTATGATACTTCTTTCATGGTTGTATGTTTCGTAAGTTACCTAATCGATAAGGGAATTTGAAATTTCAATTTCCACTCATTTGGCTTTACGCATATTTCATTGATTATATTACTCCAAGATTATGTGTGAATGTCCTTTAATTGTTTTACACTAAATATCCAATCATATTTAGAGTATTTATATTTTTCACACATAACTAAGTCGTTGATTTATCCTTAACCTAAGGATACGACCTTATGAGAGATTTCATCTCAATTTACATTCCATTGAAACTTCTTTGTTGTTATACACCAAATAACTTTTATGTGGTGTATATAATGTACTTTGACATAGTATATCATGAATTCATTTATTCTCATGATATTAAAATGTTTTTATTACCTCAATTATTTGTATTCAAGTGTCTCTCTTTTGGTTAGAAACTCTAACTAAAATACCATTTTTAAATGTTTTAAAGATTTATTCTTCTAAATCTTTCTCATTAATGTCCATGTTTTAAAAAAATGGTTTTAAGGATTTATTTATATGGACATTAAAGTTTTAAAATTAAAACACCTTTTAAAAGTTTCAAAGTTGTATGGGAAACTTTGATTCAAGAATATATTTTTAAACAGCTTCTTGACAAATAGTGTGACTTTTAAATGTTTTCAAGAAAAGGGGGGTATTTCTCTCAAATAGTTTTGATGGTTATTTTCATCTATGTCAATATCATTCATTATTATCGATTGAGGTACAATAAAATCTTCCATATTGTATTGAATGAGTTATGTTTGAATTGGGATGTGCTATTTTTATACCATTCATGGTTTCTGGTTAAATTATTGACATTTTGTATGCTAGTTTTAATACGAATGTTTATGTTGTGTTTAAACATGTTCATATGAGGAATGCATTGGACTTAATAAGTGACGGGTGGAGCCCACTATAGCTCCCCGATGCATCGGTAGGTCTCATGAGACAAACTAGTGTCTTGGCACAAGTCCTTGATAGAATCTTATTTGTAGTCTTGGCACGAGGCCTTGGATATGTGGTTATGATAGTATGGCATTATGCATTCCATCATTATTAAAGTGGTTATTGATATTGCATGTGATTATTCGACTAGTATAATATCCATGTAATTAAGTAAATGTCATAATTTCATTTTATGTTTTCCATTTTATTTTGAAGTTCATGTTTAAAAGACTTTTGTTTTAGTTATAAATTGCCTTAAGTGTTTATGCTTATCTATGAAATCTTTTGCTATATTATTATCCTTACTGAGCATCTGAGCTCACCCCTTTCAATGTTTTATTTTTCCCAGGATTATGAAGAAGTAATTTATGAATGACCTGTAGGGATAGTATGAGGGGATATGAAGACAAGATGTTTTTATGATGTAATGTAAAATTTTATGAATGTATCTAGTGTTTCCAAGGCTACTAAACTAATCGGTCTTTCAAGACTTGATCTTTCGTGTGATCATGTCAATGTTATGTAATAATGCACCGACTCTGGGTAACTGGGGTCGGGGCGTTACACGTGTGTAGGCTTAGATTGGGGGAATGTGGGTGAGTCATGTAGTACATAACCGCATGAATGTTGGGTGGGTGCCCGTGTGAGGTACAGGGTGGTCAAAGGCCAATGTGGGCCCATATATGTAGGCCATGTCCCATATGGGTGTGTGTATGAAGAATTTATGTGGGGGCTAATCACCACAATAGGATTTTGATCTTAGGATGCTGAGAAATTGTATATAAAGACATGGTCGGACAACTATTATTTCGATGTGGGGCTCGCACATGCAATAAGGGAGCTTTATTAGTGCTAGAAAATGTACTAATAAGGGTAACCCTTTACCTTTAGTTTGAAAAAATCATAGATAAAAGGTACCATTTATCAATGCTTCTTTGGTGCTGGTAAATGGTACCATTTATCATCAATTTTTATTTGTGCTTATAAAGGATATCCTTATATATTTCCCATTTTGTAGTAGCATATGGAAATTATCTGATCCAATTACTTAATCCAAGTGTAAAATCATTGAAAAATGAAGGACTTATGTTATGATAATCGTAAATGTGAAATGATTAAATTATTTATGTATTAGGATTTGAGAATTATGCTATATAAGTGTTATATCAAATATATTCTAGATATAAGAATAATGATGCAACTCAGGATTCTTCCACGATAGTTTTTCTTTTAAGGATTTTAAAATATATGTTGAGTTATACTAAGGACCAAGAAATTTGATTTAATTGTAAGTTGATATTTTTCAATAACAAATGATTAATTGTAAGATTACCTTTCACATGATACTAATAATGATATAATAATGTTTTTTTGGATAAATATATGATTGACATAGATAAATTAAATGAGATAGTATTGGGGACCTTGCAATTGGTTAGTGATTCGATAAAAAGATGGTTTATGTCATATTTTATGAAGTTCAATGCATTTATTTAATTTATTGAATATATTCATTAGTTTTTTATTTTTTTTAGGAATAAGTACAACGTTAATTTTTGGAAGCATATATGTTTTTATTGATGTGTTTTGGTGATTCATGTTATCTGCATGTTTTATAAGAATTGAGGAAGTCACATATTTTTTATGTGACATTGTGTGTTACTTCAAGTTTTCTAGGGATTAATATTATATTTAATCTTGAATATATATATATATATAAACTATATGTGTAATTATATATTTTTTATTTCTGTGATTTTAATTTATGTAGACATATTTTTAAGGAGCATCATTATTAATTATTTATGCAATGGATTAAGTTGATATTTGGGTGTAATTGTTGAGGTTTTAGATATTAATGAATTGTATATATCTATATTAGATAACTTATGATAATCATTTTTTTTCCTAACGATAGATTGAGATAGAATCAACTACATACAATTCTTTAATAGATATAATGATCCATTAAATGTAAATTTTAGTTCCCAAAGCATTAAAATTTCATCTTCAATATTCATTTCTATGAGTAATAAATGAAGTATATATTCATTAAAGAAAAACCAAATGATGAAATTGTTCTTATGAATTGTAAATTAATCATGTAAGTACATTTTCATGGGTTCTATATATTGAAATCAAGATAATCCCTCAACATTAAGAAAAAGGATCATGAAATAATAATGTTATACTTTTACCTTCATTATTTACGAATTGATGGTATTTTCCCCTATCACAGATTTATGATTTTGTAGTTGTTAACTTTCTCATGACCACATTCTCTATCATCCTCAATTATTCCTTGGATGGTAGTTTTCCCATCAATTTCTAAAATTTTACATCCCACTAATGTTCTCTTTCTCTATGAACATGATTATGTTCTATTTTGAGTATTATTATAGTTTCTCAGTATTCATTTTTTATATATGTTTTATTATTCCTATCTAAGATGTGGGTTTTCAATAAAGGTATTTTCATATATTTATCATTTTATGGATCAGAAAAAATTAATATGGTGTAATTAATTTACATGTGGGATATTTAAAAAAAATAGTAAGCTCTATATCTTTCTTGACACACAACACAGATCTTTAAGCCAATTGAGATATATTAAAAATATATTAAAATTTTAATATGACCATTATAACATAGTTGTAGAATTAGAGGTTATGATTATGAGTAACTAAATTATGATATATATATATATATAATAGTACCCATAAAGTAAAAAGTATTGATTAATTATAAGGAAATAAACAGTCATTTTTTTAAATGAAATTTAAGCTTCAAAAAGGCATTTTATTCAAAAATGATGTTTAGTGAAATTTTTACATGGAAATTATGATTATTATAAAACACTATTATAAATACCATTTTATCAAAAAAAATTAATTAATCATTTCAAAATGTAGTATGGTTGAAATTTTGTGATTTTTCTAAAATGATTTTTTTAGTGAATAATTAAAATACCGATTTTTCAAATACTATCTATTAATTTCGTTAAAAAAATAAATTTTAAAGTGACATTATACATTTGAATTGGTCTTAAATAGTAATATGATCCATTTTATTCATAATAATCTAACTAGTTCTATTAGAACAATAAATATCCCAAATTAGGATATAAATTGACTTTTATGAATAAAAATGTATTTTCCTATAAAATTTCATAATGTTTTGTATATTAATATTAAAAATGATTTATAATTATAATAGAGTTTTAATATTTAAAAATTTATTACATATTTGTAATCATAATGTCTACATTTTCTTAATAGAAATACTTTAATTTTGGTCAATATGAATAGTAAGCAAAGTAAAAAAAATCCACAACAAAGGTAAAATGTTTTAATTACGATTAAAACTAATGTGATCAGGCTTAAAATTCATTGAATAACATTGTATAATATTATTTAAATAGTGTAGTTTTTCAATATTTATCCAATTCATGGATATATGGATACTTGGTGCCATTTTTAGTGATTATGACATTTCTATTCATTTATGAAAATAAAAATACAAAATATCACTCTCTTGAATTAAATTTCTCTAAAATTAAAATGTAATTATAAAAAGAGGATATGTTTGGTTATAAATGTTTAATTTAAATGGGAATTAATTTTTTTCCTTAGATATTTATTGATAATTTTTAGTGATTTAATAATTACATTAAATTCTTATGCAACACCGACAAAATATTTTTCTAATTAATTGAAAAAAATAAAAAAATTAAATTGTTTATAATTATTTCAATTTTTTTGAATTATTATATTCCATTAATTTTATAGATTAATACTAAAAATTAGATAAGTGTAAAAGGTTTATATTCAAATTATATTGTTTTTATGTTGTGTTCAAGGTCAAAGTTTGTGAATAAATTTGAAAATGATATTAGTATTATTTTATAATAATTGTTTTTATTAAATTATTAAAAAAATCATAAAAATTTTTATAAGGTCATGTAGGATGTTAAATGTTCTAAAATTTCATTCCTTTTTCATTTATGGGTTAATTTTTACCTTATAAGTAAAATTATAACTGATTAATTCTAAAAATCCATTACCATAGTTAAGATTAAAATTGGTTAACTGAGGGGTTAAACCAAACCATATTGTTTAAAAAGAAACCAAAACCATTATATATTTAATTATATTTTTATATTTATACCTTTTACTATTTTCAAAAAAATCAGTTATAATTTTTAATCATTTTTCTTTATAATGGATTGATAATATTATAATGTTTTTTGTAATTCAATGACAATCCTTTCCCTCCATTATAAAAGGACATTTGTTCTATCTTTTCATTAAAACCCATTGATCCTTCTATATTGACCAAAACATGACCAAATCCCTTCCCAAATTCCTTAGAAATTACGTAGAGTTTATTTTCGACTTGATATACCATTCCAAGGGTCAATAACAAATGATCTAAAGTAGGCTTAACAAAGAAGGGGCGACCTTCCTACATGACAAATTTCAATTTATTTCTTCTTTTACCATATCTAAATATATGTTAGTAATCATAAAATAATAAAATATTTATCCAAAATATAAATAAATGTTATTATGATTATGAAACTACTCTGATCCACAATCGTTTCTATCAAATGGGTGGTTAAAGTATCGCCCATGTGCACATGTGGATTACCACCTTCACATAATGATTGAAATAATTTTCCATCACCATATTATTTAGTTGGATATTATGATGGATTTAAGGATTATAAATTATATTTATGAAAGAATTATGCTTTTATAATTGTAAAAAATATCTACCTTATTAACTTAAAATATTTTGAGAAACAATAACATCGCTCATGTGTATAGGTGGACCAAAACCTCCCTGAAGTGACATGATTTGTTTTTCAATTCATATTTACATGGATGGTAAGAAATACAAACATAATGAATGTATATGATATATATTAAAAAATAATTATTCATTAATGTTTAGTTATTATTTACCTTTTTTTCTTTCCATCTGTCGAAAAAAGGAAATAGCGTTCATGTGTACGTTCGACCTGCAATCTCCATGAAAAATGAAATTCATTTTTCAATATATAAAATTTATGGATGATTATAAATATGTATATAATGAATTTTTATAATATTTATATCATTCATAATATTATTTAGATTCAGGAACCATGATTAATGTATAATGACTTGAACTAATCAACTGAAACATCCATGAAAAGGGAAGCATTTATGAACAAGAATAGTGTTTTTAGTAATGAATTATTAATAAACAGGTGAAAAGATGTTATAAGTAAATATTAAATGGTATGATACATATTAAAATTTATCTATAAAGTATTTATAATATATATATTTCAATTATATAGTATAGTTGAATTCATACGAAGACAGAAGAGCCTTGAGGTATGGGGATTTGTTGTCTTACCTTCAATTCGGTGAGACATATAACATATTCACCACATGTTTATTTTGTGTTCTGTGTATACTACCAATAAATTTCATTTATGATTATTCTCATTAAAATTATATGGATTTCCATATCCATATAAGGTTATATCTTCCATGAAATTTTCTTTCAAATATTGACAAATTAGTAGGGGATTTTTATTTCAATCCCCTTATGAACAGGATTTTTTATGCTTTAATTTCAATTAGAGAAATTATATTTCCTTATCATAAAATCATTAAACTTTTGTATCCTACACTTATTTGGGAATATTATATTTTTTACATTCATCTTCCTCTTTTTAAGAACATAAGTGGTTGATAGAAATTTTTTAAGGAAAATCATCTTTAATTTCTCTATTTGGTAAAATATCATTTTCTTCAATGGCTATGTTTTAAAAAAACAAATTCAAGGATTTCTCACATTATAGTATTATTTTTTAATGAAATATTTACCTATGAATGAATTTTTTAAAAACAAATTAACAAATTATTCTTATTGTTTTCTGAATGCGGTAATTTTTACATTTTATAAAAAACGATTATTTGTTTTAGCATACACAACATGAATGGAAATACCCCCCCCCCCCATCAAAACCAATGAATGTTTTTAAACATCCATTAAATAAATCTACATATATTTTTAATTAATTTTTTTCCATATTATTTTAAAAAATATATATAATGAAATGAATTGATTCCAAAATAAAAAGGGTATTTTCCTAATGAAATATTTCACTGCGATTTTGTCACCATCATTTATGATAATATACATTGATGTTACCTATGATTTACTATGGATATGATCCAATGATATAACCCTTATTCTTTCTATGTATTTATCATGAATGTGATGATGATATTTTTATGAAACTCGATTATTTTACATGGGTTATGTTATCCTAAACTGTTGAAATATTTTGGAACCACTTTTACATTTCATAGGTTCTGATATGATTAATGATTAATGATCATATGGAATATATTTTCATTTTATGATGAGTGGGTCATAATTATAAATCCATAAAATCCATTAGGTAACAATGGATATTTTGTGATGTAATAACACCTAGAATTGGGAAAGAACCCATTTTAGTAAGTGACTCTATCCACAAAGATAGTCTTGGGAGTGAAAATTAACTAAGGATATGATGGAAGTATAGGTGAACCTAATCGACTGTTATAGTATTTTACGTGATCCTTGACTAAGGAAATTAATTTCTATGCATTTTTTTAGCCAAAAAATTATATATTTTGGGAATATTATGCTCTCATGGTTCATGATTTTTTTATTCAATTTTGAGTCATGTCTTATAAATTTCCATTCTTTATTCCATGAATCATGTTTATATTATATGAAATGAAGAATGTGGTTTTCAAATGTTAGTATTATGTTGTTATACTATTATTATCTTCTTATGTTTAGTTGATAGTTGGTATCTCCTTTTTACACTTACTAATCATCAAAGCTCTCTTTTTCTCATGTTTCCATTCCTTATATTATAAATAATGTTTTAAAGAATTATATTTCAATAAAATGCGCTAGTTATGAAGAACTTAAAAAGAGATAATGTAGATAACATGTGAACACATTGTTTATATATCAATGATTAAAAGTTTCCTAAACCTATAAGATTATGGAAGAAATTGTAATGTTATGTATTTAATATTCCTCCAATAATATGTGATATTTATATATGAATATTATGATTTTATATGATTCAATGTTCAAACTACATTTGGAATAACATGTTAAAAGAATTTAACACTACTACATTATTATGGTAGCTACAAAACCACCAATACATTTCCCATAAATCCAAAACATCCACTTTACTATTGAGATTACAGTATCTTCTGTACAAGACATCATGCTTTTAATTTTTTTCCACCATCACATATTGATATGATTCATGAAGCACTATAAATCTAAGACTGATATAATACACCACTAACACTATATCAAAATGTTTTATTTCTAAACATTTCGTTTTCTCTCATTCAATAATACATTCTTTCATAGGATAATGAATTTTTTATTAGACAAACTAATCATATCCTAGGTTCATGAAGAAGTTTAAAAAACTATGAAATTCCTTAGGAACACCCTCTATGGGAGTTTTCTATATCAGTATTTAGATTTTCTTCTTGATATGATCATATGAATTGAATAATTAATTAGTAGACTCTTGGTCTATCTTATATATTCTCTTAGACTCTAAAATGTACTATTGGACTAGTTCACTCAATGGGATGATATTTTCATCTCCCCTACTCACTGTACTACTATAATAGCTTTCATCTCCATGGGTTATAGTTGTTCTAGTGTTAAGATGGGAGCCTCTTAAACTTTTTTTCTACTATCAAAGTAAGTACTACATGTATTATAATGAGTATATTTATTAGTTTATGAATTCCAAAGTCAACTTAATTCATTATAGATACTTACTCAATACCTATATTATATTTTACTCATCATGTTATCCTCTTTAGTGGATTATTTTTCATCTACTATGAATTTCATTTCATCTATCATCATTTTCTTATAATTTTGAAATACGAGAACCCCCTGGCCTCCTTCCATATCCTAATAAACCAGGAGAACAATTCATTTTACCATGATGGTTTCCTCATCAATTTTTGGGGGAGATATATCTTGTTGGTGAGAACCTTTTAGGATACTTACATGATGAATTTCATGTTTTTGGAGTATGTATAATATTTAAATCTCTTAATCCATTTATTATTATACCCAAAGATGCATGATGTTTCTAAATACCCGTCAATATATCAAGTTTGAAATGTTTTCTTTTAAAAACTATATATGAATTGATTTCAAATTAATATAAAATATAGGAAGATAAGTGGAAAATAATAATAAAATGATACTTACATCAATATATCTCTTTATAAGTTTTTTAATGCGAATAGAGAGGGGAAAATTTCTATACATGATAGTATATACTCTATCATTATTTATCCCTAAGAAACAAATATTATCATGATAATTAGATATAAAATAAATCTTGGTGATACAAAATATGGAAATTTCATTCAGTGTTTATACCTTATCCATAACTCCTTAACTAGAAGAGAAGATTTAGACTACCACTAATAGTGTCCCCTATATCATTGGAATAACATCTTAAACAAAAGGTAATATTTCATCTTGAAAATCAATTTGGTCACCAATTGGAATAACCTCATCATGATCCCTCTTTGAAAATTTTATTATGAAACCAAACAAGTATGATATTAGTAACTATATGAAGCGATTGGGATTAAACCCAACAACCAACCTTGTTTTCCTCTGAGAATGTCTATCACTAATATTTTTGCACCCTTCCAATTCCCAATAATTATTAGAGGTCATTCCATCCTCGTATTTGGCTGTGATGGTCCAAGATTACGGAAGGTGTCGAGTGGCTCTAACCCTTCTATATTCAACATTATTTAATTGCTAAGAGAGATATAACCTTCCTCTAGATTTTATTAACTAATAGTGCTGCCTATTATAGTGTTTCTATCAATATATTGAGGAGACTCCGCTGGTATTTTTACAGCTTCCATCCTCTATAAAAAGGAATTAATCGAATATATTAGGAATGTAAATAAAAGTGATGACTATTTTTTGTAAAGTTTTTTCATTATAAAACTTTGGGGATTATATACTTATACCACTCCTCATTAATAGATTGGTTATTTTCACCCTCGTTGGGGTCCTACTACACCATGACATTAAAAAAAATTAAAGTTCTAATATTGATATCTATTGAATGGACCAATATCTATGTCTCCAAAAAATACCTTCAAGACAACCTTGGAGTAATCCAAAATTCAAAATATTTTGGTTCCTTTGTGGTAATTTGTAGAGGGATATAGACAACACTTTCAATGATAGTCTATAAGCCCAAAATAGCTTCAAAAGTCCCATAATATAATGTTTATTTTCACTTGATAAATCAAAAGTAATATGATAAAGGTTTATTTTGATTATTAGGTTCCTCACTGATCACATGCTTCTTCCCCATAGCCCACCTCCCTTTCCTTAGTGATGAATAATACATAACCTACATGATTATTGGTGAATGAATCATTTGATTGCATAATGGAATCCATGCATGAATATACATAGGTTTTATCTTGATTAATATAGTAGTGAATTGAAATTGGATATCTGTGCAAGTATCCTATTGGTCCATCATTACCCATAGTTTTTACCCCAGCATCAGGTGGTTATCTATCATAGCATCCATTAAAAGTGTTGGCTTGTGATTTGGAATTCAATTAAATTAATGTTTTAACCAATATTATGCATATTCATCGTAGATGATGTCAAAATATATAAATTTCACTAAGATAATGTCTCTTATGATTATTTTTTATGATCATGCATCATAATCACCAAAACAATAATCTTTGATATTTTTAGTCGGGGATCTATACATGGAAGGGAGTTGAATTCTGAGTTTAGAGTTAAGATCCATAGATATTTTTCCCTTCGTGGACAAAGACTTGATGCCAGAAAGAACCTGCATATTTGGTCTGAACTAGATCCTATAGATTTAACAATTACTATAGAGCTCAAATTATTTTATGTATTTCTTTATCCATCCCCATAACAATTTTTATATTCCTGATTTGTGTAACATAGATTTCACATTATATATGTACTGAAGGTACTTGTGAATCTTAGCTATCACTAGTACCTCTAGACCAATGCGACTCCCCTCTACTAGCGTGGCCATCACCATGATGTAAATTATCATTATTCCCTTGTGTGAGATGGGAACTAGGAGTATATATCAACTTATACACATTTCAAAGAATCCATGGAGTCAGATGTGAGGAGTGATATCCAGTTTGATATCGTAGACCCACTCTTGAAAATGGTTTCTTTCCATTTTAGGCCAATACGTTGTTTTAATTTCCCTATTCTAATAAGAGGGGAAACATGTTTGGAATTTTTATGTTTTCATATATCTACATATTATAAAAAATATATTCATTCTTTCTTCAAAACAGATGTCTCTTTAGGGATGGGGACCCACACCCTAGGATATATGGATTCCCTCGGAAGTGCATGGTCCAATGGAGGAATTTATCTAGAATATTCCAAGTCATATTTCAAGATATGAAACTAATTGTACATAAATTTGAAGATTGGACCCATGATGACCTTAAATACATCCCATTATATCATTCCCACATCTCAGTATATTAGGATGAATGTGATTATCTATGGAATCTAGTGACATAAAAATTCTAGAATGAGGCCATAGATCTTATGAACATGTGTATGTGGTATGTATATAACCTCATATACCATTTATACCATTATATTATTTTCTAATTTGTGTCTTGTGTTTGGGACTCATTACACCCACATTTATTTCACATTGAAACAACCTATAGATCACATGTCTCAATCCTTATTTTAGCATTAATGTTTATAGATATATTATCGAAAGAAGATGGGAGAATAAAAGTGTGATTTACACTATGAAATTTATGGGTGGTTATATATAGTATTCCTATAATTGCCTAATATGTAGGAAATTTGAGTCTCCACTTCATTGATATAAGATAATTTCAACAAAAATTTACCTCTTCCTAGATTGGCATGCTCTATAAAAACATTCTATTAGTTATTAATCTGGACTCATGGAATAATTATCTATTATGATTCCATGGCTATATAGTGGGAATATTTCCGAGGAATGAACCCTATAGTACAGAACCTGTAAGAATTACGTTTGAGGTTACAAATATATCCTATATTTAAGTGACTATAGTTGCTCAATTCATTCTATCACAAGGTTGATGTGGGTGGCTGATTCAATATCAATAATGGTGTTCGATAGATTATCCATTTCATTATCTATAAATAATGATTTAGAAATGGTATTTGTATAAATGATTAGAAGATATAGAATTAAATTAAAGAGTGAATAAAATTTAAACAAGAAAGAAATCAGGAAAACAGTTGGCAAAGGAATTTTTTTGCTCAGGTCACTTCGCTTGGCTCTCTTCACATAATTATTTTTTCCCAGGGGAAGTGTCTCATTAATCACATCCTTTCCAAGATTATTTCACCCTATTAATCTATCCAAGCTTATATAATTCCTGAAATATCATTATAAGGATAAATATAAACTGTAATTTCCTCTAAAAATCTATAGTAGTGAGGTGCACAACTAGAGAAAAAAAGAGAGTGTGGGATATTTAATTTTTTCCTAGGTTGTAAAATGTATTATGATAAAGTGATCACCATCCATATTTAAAGATGTGTATATACATATCATGACCAATTATTAATGCACAAAACTCATTCATAGGCACATGCAAATATCATGGCATCAACATGTGTCGTGTGTCCATGTGATAATCTTAATATCTTTGGATCATCACATATCGAATGCCTTGGTGTTAATGTGAAAATTGAACTAATCACATGCCTCCCACATTCATATACAAAAAATAAGTGCATGAATCCCTTATTACAATACCCCACTCATATAAAATCGGTATTTACCTCAAAATTTGATCATTTAAATGTTGATACTATCCAATTATGAGTAGGGGAATTACTTAGTACTCACTTTTCATATGCTCAGAGACATGAATTTGGTGCGGAATATTTTTCAGTGAAATAAGAAATTGATATATACAACACCTTGTTTTCACTCCTAAGTACCCTCAAATAGAAATCTTCATTCCACCTTTTCAAAAAACCCAAATAGAATGGTTTTCCTCTTAATAATCAATATATTATTTCATTCATGACCTTTTTAATATAAATCCCATGAACACTCAGCCTCTATCCCACAAGATGCCTTCATATGAAACTCTATAATTCCCAATCACTATTGCTAAAACTCAGATAAATTAAGTTCTCACCTCATTAGGGAATGAGAGGATGTTACCTCCATATATATGAGAGATTCTATCCTTTTTCCAATGAATAGTTATAATTATTGAGACCAATAGGTTGCATATTGTTGGTTGAGGTGATGAATTTGGTAATCATGAAATGGTTCTGGTAATGATGTTTTATTTAGTTTGCTATGATTATGAGGTTTTTTGAGGTACTAAAACGAGCTTCATGTGGTGGGGTATTCTACCATTGGGTGTTCTACTAATAGGTGGAACTACTAGGTTCCACCACCAGGTACCACTGTCATGGTTCTACTATTACAGTGTTACTATAGAGGTTATACCTCAATTGTTCTATTTTGGGGACCTACCATCAGGGTTATACTATTGGAGCAGTACCCTTGAGGTTCTAATATTGGGGTTCTATAATTGAGGTTGTATTTCCAAGATTAATCATTCTAGGAAACTGAGGGGATGTGGGTGAATCAATGTACTCAACTTTTACCAAGTTTTAATTTTTTTAATTATCCCTTTCTTACTCTCAATCCCCATTCCAAATTACGAGGAATGGATTTTATCTCTTATATCAACAATCACATACACATTTCATGTACATAATAAAAAGAAAAATTAATACACTGAGATTTTTTAAAAGGTTTAGTCTTGTTGTTAGGTATTTTCCTTATAATTATCAACATGTTGTTGTTTCATGGATTTTCTTATCAATATAACATAATAGTGATTAATAATTCCAAGAATTGGAATAAAATATTTTCCTAGTAAATCATTAATATTCTTGAGTGAGTGTAATTATTTATACTATTACCAAAAATTCTCCAATTTCATTGTTTATATTGGAACCACCAATTCATTAAATGTTTTCAACAAACTTGAAAACAAGATCAATCTTTTTTCACTGAATATTACTGCATAAATTAGATATCCTTGTTCATAAAAAAATATTTCATCAAAATAAAAAGCAATTTCAAATATATTTCCTTCTTTATGGTCCTTCAATATCAAATCACTTTTAGAATAATCATGTTTTTTAAAATATATGTTACACCACATTGTCTTCTTCCTCAGTTTTCAATTTTTTGGTCAGATAATCTTTCTATTAACTAGGTATGCATACTCAATTAATTTTTTAAAGAGATTCACACACTTTCTTCAATATTATTTTATTCAAGATAAGATTTAAAAATTGAAATTTCATTTTCTTCCTAAATTCTCAACTTGATTGGATCATATGCACTTCGTTCAATAATTGCATGGGTTTATCATAATCTTAAAACCTAGCACATAACAATTTCTTATACTTATTAACTTTTGTGCTTATGGTAATTTTATATATTTAAAAAATAAAATTAATTTAAATAAAAAATGTATAGGAATCTCATTTTCTTTTATAATTATGTATGCATACAAGCATGCATTTTCTATTTCTAGCTTATTGAAATCATCTTTTCACAATCCACAACAGGTGCTCACTAGAAAGGAAATTTGAATCCACATAAAAACATTGTGAAATTGATGAACAAGAACATGGGTAATATTATTCATTTCTCCATCACAAAACACAATATTTTTATAAACACTGGTTCATATTATCTTAACTAGTTTACACAAACTATTAAGGTTTCATAGAACTCTTAAGGTCCTTCATGTTACTGATTATGTATATAGGACTTTAGTTTCTTCCAGATATTATTGAGTGAAAGTGTTGCAAATCAAGAGTCCTCATATTCCCTTATTTTCATGTAATCACGGTTCTTCACATACCCCATCCTTGTAAAAAAAATCATGGATGCTTTATTTTTTATGAAAAATGGGAGTTTTCTCATCCAATGGAAGAAACACTATTAGTTTTGGTTCATTAGTATTTATATATGTGGTCTCCACTAACTCTCTTATGATATTTAATGACTTAGAATCCTAATTTTTATTATGTTAATTATAATATTAAAATCTCTAAATATCTCAGTACTAAAAATATAACCATTAATTCATGATTCAATATTCTTTAATGCCAAAAATTATGTTATAAATTCCATCATGATCGACTTATCCTCTAAATTAAGATCTCAAGTTCATGTGATAATAATAACATGCTCCTTTTATCAATAAAATTTAGATTAATTGTTGGACTCAGGTTTCCATATTATCCTCAGAATTATCATAAACTTTGAATGATTTTTTTCATGAAATATTGATGTTTCATGCATGATATCGAAAATACTTATTCTCGTTGTCTTTTGAGGTGGCATCGATAACTAGATATAACTGAGAATTGTGTGTAACTTGCAGCATCAAACCAGTGTAATCAAGGAGTGGGGTAGACAAGAAGGGGATAAATAAAATGGTCATAGCTAATTAGATTTCTCAGATCAAATGAATCTCTTAGCTGGTATTCTTTATGTATCATTGAAGGAAAGGAAACAGCACCCTCATTCCAATTTATCTCAAATCGACCCACGATTAAGTTCTGATATTCTATATAATTAATTACATTCCACATTCACATTAATCGACTGTTGGATTTTGCACTTGGATACACATCACATACTATATGAATTGGGTTGATCCACTCTCCCACTTCCATGACACCATGCACATTTTGTGGGCATTGTGCACTTACCTTGAACCCATGACTTCCTCGTGGTTCTTAGGATATATATCTTTGAAGATTATATGAGGTTGGATATCCCATGTTTTTGAGGTTTTCCCCATAAAAGAGGTTTAAAAAGATTCCCCCTATTGGATTTCACATCGAACCCTTTTTCTTGTGTAAGTCCCACCATAAATTAATTACAACAATTCTAAGAACATAATACTATTTCAATCCACCCACAAATATTGTTCAGGAAAAACATCTTCATTAACATAATTTCAACAAATGATTAAATACTATCTACAAGTTATTAACTTATTCATACATGTTGAAAATAATGTGTCATCATCAATCCCAATTGATACATGTCATTTGAAAATAAAATCACTTCAAAAATTTCCAACATTACTTATTTCCCTAATTATTTCCTCATGGAAAGTATATTTTGGATGGACTTCAAATAATTCTTCAAAATTATTCTTCTCAGATAATCTAATCAAGAGAATTAGTATTTTATTTCCATTTATCAGTTAAAAAACGTAATGTAATAATGTTCATATTGTGTAGTTATATTTTTTAACATATAAAATTATCAATTCATTTATTCTAACTAATAATTATAGATAATCACCACTATGGTATTTTCTTCAAATTTTATAAATATTGTGCATTATCATTATACAGTTGGAACATGTATAAATATTAAGTACAACTAAAAAATGCCACATTTGAACATGATGTTTTTCTTACCCATTAAAAACCAATAAATCCATAACAAATCTCCATGTATCATCACCCACCTTCACCAATGTGCTGAAAATTATGTACATCATTATATTTCCATGATTAATCAATAATAAATGAGGAATTAATCATATATTGACATTGATTACTTATTTTTTGTTGATAATAAATACAAAAATAATCATCAACCATCAACATGGTCTTTTTAATCACCTGTTTTGGATTTTTTATTAATACTACTTCCTTAAATAAAGTCAATGTCTCTTCTTCCTCATATTTACACTATCTATAAATGATTTACTGTTTTCAATTTTTAATTTGGTAGATGAAACCACATGTTATTATATAAATGAGTCTTTATCTAATGGATCTAAATCTACTTGGGATGTCCCATTATATAAAACACATGTGATTTCAATACGATATAAATGTTTTCTATTAAATGATTCATCATCTGATACTATTTATATTTTTTACATCCTCAGGGATGGGAACCAAATTTCCCTTCAATAAAAATGCATCATACACTTCAATAAATAAATAAATTATAAATTTCAAGATCAAAGAAAATTTACTCTCTCTTTCTATGAGCTTACACATCATCCAATACTCCCCCCTGTATATAGATATTTGATATAATCAAGTCAATGGAATGAAGTGAATTTAGATTACCTCTACTATAAATTTTTTTAGAAATGACCTAAACATATAGATATTCATGGAATAAACCTTTATATTATCTAAATTAATTTGTCTCCACCCTTAAGTGGTAGAATCCGTTCATCTTACCTGGGGATAGTTTCATTATAGTATTCTTGATTTTCCTGTTGATGATCCACCAAGGTGAAAGAATTCAAGTTTCTATAAAATATTGAATATACATTCAAACTTGTTTTCTTCTACTATATTCATTATATTATATTCCTTTAAAAGAGTTTCAACTTCAATTATCTACAATTTATACACACAAACACTACACATGTAGTTATGGAATATGATGGAACACTTATGAGGTTTTTAGTAAGGGAAAATAGGTTGAGTGTTCTCTATCAACCTAGAACCTTTCTTCCATTCATATCTTATGTTTATAGTTCTCATCATCCATGTTTCTATTTGACATATCACATTATGATAATTCATTGATAGTATTGACTGTTTAATTTCATTCACCTTATCTTATCATGATTATTTATCTTCAAATATTCATGGACATTAATAACTCCCCCCATTTCTTTTTTTTCTATCATCAACTACGCTATTTGAGTAGGTTGATCATTCATAAAATTTACTAGACTATAAAATATCTAACTATACATTGAACATAATAATTTCAAGACATATGAGGTTTAATTTTTTGATAACCTCCCATTAATTTGGAGTTGTTATTTATATGGAATATCCTATTTTCCTTTTTCCTCTTCTCTATCTAGTGCTTCCACATAGGATTGTTTTCACTTCTCTAGCTGCATGTACATGATCATGAAAATTAATGAGGCATTCCTTCATAAAATATTCATCATTGGAGTTTTCACATTGATTACTCAATATATTCAAATTTCCATTAATGTGTATATTATAAAAGTCTTCCAAATGAATTTCTTTAATCAATCATATCTTCCTATTATCATCCAAATGGATTCCCTATATAATTATATCTTTCTTATATACATTTACATGACCTATTTGTATCGATTCATGGTATAACCCTGATTTACATAGTAGAATCATATTTTCTTGGTTAACATAACATTTTCGAATCTATCTTCACAAAATTCTTATGAGTTGTTTTCAGTTATTTTCATATATTGAATATCTTCCTTCACCTATATATCTCACATGGTAGTTATTTCTCCATTAATTATAACATATTTATATCTAGGTTGTGGTATTTTATTCACGTTATCATAAGGGTTTCACCCAGCTAGTGCATTATAGCACTCATATTCGATGTGACCACATATGTTTCAGTACTCATATAAATACTTTAGATATTTTAATTTTATTGTATTGTTGAAATTCATTCTCCTCAATTGATTTTTATTTTTTTTAATTGGTAGCTTCATTTTTTCATATTTTCCCCCTAAATTTAAACCTTATATAGTATTAATACATTCTAATATTATTTTAAAACCCTACAAAATGATGACAAAATTTCCAGTTGTATCAAATGTAGAAAATGAATCTATTTTTATTTTTTTGTAGTAAAAATCTGACTAAAATTAGTACCTTATTGTTTTTGGTATTTATATTTCTTCTTTGGAGCATATTTTTGGGAGTTATTTTTCTTAATATTTATAGTATCCACCCTTGGGGTTCTGATAGATTTATTAGAATTTTTATCTATCCATATCTTCCCATGTTTTCTCTTTAAACCAATATAATCATATGAGACTACATTAATAGAAACAAAATTAACTAGGTTATGGTTTTTCTTCTTCCATGATCATGATGATGGTTTATCAAGAGATGATTTTGATACCTTATTTCCATCAATATGAGTCTCATTAGAGACATGATCCTCATAAACAGATATTTTGACAACATCCTTTTTAAGTCTTGACCCTATTCGTTTGTTTGGGTGGATAAATTTCTCTTCTCAGAATCCTCAGATGTTACAATATGTGTCTCCTTAAAATTTATCAATTTTATAACTAGTTTATGTAATTCCATATTGAAGGAAGACTTTTAATTTTCAACTGATATCCGCTTAACATCCCATTCACATTTCATTTTAGTAATATGATCATCATGAGATCTACTATCATTATTTAGTGGGTTGTTAATGTCATTGATTCATTTGAATTTAACTTCCAACTAGGCTTCCTTGACACTGATAGTATAATTATATTATTATTGTTGGGCATGGTTCATCTGAATATACTCATAATATAACTTGTACTTTTTTCCAATAATGTTTCATGATCTTTGAACTTAAATGTATTATCTTCATGATGAGAATATCAGAAATTTTTTGAAATTTTTAATAATGTTTCATGTTCATAGATCACTTTAAAAAAACAGGTTTACGGATGATCCTCTCATAAACATTCCACTGGAACTCTTGTACAATTGATGAATTCTTTTCAAATTAAAGTCATGAATGTTCTTCCTTTACATAAATATGGTTAATGAAAACATTACACCTTCTTAATTTCATAACAAGTGCATCCCCATATTTATTTATTTCCACTTTAATTTATTTATTTTCCTGAAGAATATTCTTGAAAAAAGTATATATGAAATCACTTAGTTGGTAATGTTGTTCATATATCATTAAAATTGAGAGTTGAAATCATAATTTTTATTTTATAGACTCTTAATCCTTATAATATCCTTAACATGATCTAGTTTAATTAAAAATATAATCGTTAACTAATTTTATGGGATTTTGCTGATCATAGTCTTCTTTTTTGAGATTTTTCATGATCCATTTTCTTCCCTCTTCTTCATATTTTTCCATTTCGATGAAGAGAATTCCTTCTATTTTTCAATTTGAGTGGAGAATAAGTCATTCCTTTAGGTACATTATAAACTTCATTAAATCTAAACATCTTATCAACCATGTAAAATCAATTTTAATATAAAACAAAGATCCAATTAGAGGAAAACCTAAGCTCGCATACCACTTTTAGTGCCTCGATGGATCGTGTGGGGACACAGAGAGGGGTGGTGAATCAATTTACCAAATTTTTTCTGATTTTTCGTTTATTTTCATTTACCCCCTATTAATATCAATCCTTTACCTCATTTAAATGGAATGGATATTGTGTTCCCTTTCAATACTAAAAAAACAAGTAATGATGATAAAAAATAAAAAATATCACAACTATATTTTTTTGGTTAAATCTTGATGTGATGTCCTAATATTTGTCGTGATAAACCCATGGTTATTTCGTGGACTTTTTTACCACTATATCATTATAGTGATTAAAAAAATTATATTTGAAACACCTCATTAGGGTAGGAAAAATCAATATTACTAATTGAGGGGTGTTCTTTCTTCTAAAACCAAAAATTATTCAATGGTGTTGGTTATACTATCACTATAATTATTCAATTATTTTCAAAAAACCTATGAACTGTAATGGTTTCCTTTGCATCAACTAAATAACATTGTACCTCAAACAATAGATCATATAAGACCAAGGAAATGTTGAATATAATTATTTATTTTTAGTCATGTTATATAAATTCACTATTAGAATAATCAGTCCTTGTGAAACACAAATTACTCCATGTTGTATTCTTCTTAGATTTTCATATGTTTTTGTCGATACTCTTTCTATTAATGGTATTCCCAATGTTAAATAATTTGATCAATTGATTAATACATGTTCAACAATATTATTTTAAGGATGAAAAGAAATTAATAATTTGATTCCACTTTCATTATGAATTATCAACCACATTAAATAATACACACTTTATGAAATAATTAAATGGGATTATTGGATTCATAAAAAATATAACATAAAAAAATTTATTTTTATTATTTTATGTTCTTATGTTTGTTATCTCACATAAAATACAAAACGGAATTTCAATGAACCATATTTGGGTATGTCAGTTTATTCTTAATTTACATATGCCTAGAAGTATGCACTATCCTTTTCCATATTATTATAATCTCCATCATTAACACCAAAAAAAATATCAAAATATATAGTTAAAGGTATTCCTCATGTAAAAAACATTCATACAAGTGATGATCAAGATTTTGATTTATCTTCTTCCTTAATACTTCTTGTAACAAAGTGATATTATAGAAACATGTTCATTCTATCTCGATGATTTCACAAAAACCAGAATGTATTATAGAACTTTAAGGGAACTTCTCATAATATATTGTTTATGTGGGGCCTTTTTTCTTCGAAAGGCTCTTTTGTGTGGGGGTTGCAAATCAAGAGGTCATGCATTCACATAATAATCAAGAAGAAAAAGATATTTTCAAAACACATCCTCATATAACGAAATTTCATGGATGATCTATTTTTTATTAGATCTTTTTGGGAAATGTGTTGTAGTACTCTCCACATTGCTTCATCCATATTTATAGATGTGGTATCCATCACCTAGATTTTACAATTCACTGACTTACAATTATGATTTTATGTCATTTAAATGGTGATTTTAAGATCCCAAAATATCCCATTATTTTTAATATATCCATGAATATTGGTTTCCATATTCTATGAAACCAAAATTCATGCCCTCTCTTCCTTATAGATCAGCTACACCTCTCAATAAGAATATTATGTCAATGTAATAATAATTTCATTCTCCTTTCATCCGTGAATTTTTGACAAATTATCACCCCCCTGAAACTCTATATCTTCCAAATAATTATCATATACTTCGAATGATAATATGAATAGTAAATGGAGATTGCATACATGATATGAGTACGAATTGTTTTCTTTCTTTCCTGAGATGACATCGATATGTGGATATAACTGGGCATCAGGTGTAGCATGAGAAATCAAACCAGTCCTGTCAGGGTGTATAGTGTATTATTGAAATTTAGATATTACATTCATAGTTGAATGGATGTATTAGATCAAATGAATCAGCTAGATGGTGTTCTTTATTTATCAATAATAGTCGAGCTATAGTACCTGCATTTTTCTTAGTCCAAATCGGACACACTTCAGTTGAGTGATTCTATTTATTGACTTTTTCCTAAAATTTCCTCAATATGATACTAGTTTTGGCACCCAAATACACTTCACACACCACATGGGGAAGTCCAACCCACTCACCACCATGCACACCACCACACACACTCGTACAGTGCTATGTGCTCACCATGAACCCACGCATGTCTAGGGCTGCTTATCCCATATCATCGTGCAACTTATTTGGGGATTTATATACATTTTTTAGAGATTTATCCTATATAAAATTTTGATCAGGTTTTCCCCCATTCATGATTACATGGTTGGTCATTTTTTTTATAATTCCCCATATAAAATACTTTGAATAATTCTATGTACATAATGGGATTTAAATCCATCCTCAAATATTATTAACGAAATATTTCCTCATCAACATCAATTCCTCATGAAAATAAATATTATCATCATATTATTCACTTTATCTTCCTTAAACAAAAAATTCTCATCTTCAATCACATTTGGTACATGTACTTTTAACTTAAGATCATTTCCTTAATAATTAGAGTTACTTATTTCTACAATTATTTCCTCATGAAAACTATATATTTTAAAGATTTAAAAAAAATTCTTAATTATTATTATGAAAACATTTATTACAAAAAAATTAATATATTAAATTAAAAAAATTCATGTACTAATGCCCATTTTTCATGGACATATTTGTTATCTTCTCAAAATATCAATTCACTTATTCAAAAAAAAATTTGATTAAAAATAATCATAAAAAGATCTTCCTCAATTGATATAAATAATGTTAAATACCTAATTAAATTAGAACATTATTGGACATTAATTACATATTTGAAAACATCACATTTAAGCCTAGAGAACTCTATTACCAAGTGAAACCCAATAAATCCATAGAAATCATCAATGTATCATCACCAACCATCTCCAATGTGCCTTAGGTTTCTTCAAAGATTTTATTTCAATGATTAACTAAAAATCAAAGAGGACTTGATCATATATTGACTTTTCATACTTATTATATAATGAAGATAAATATGAACACACTAATCGATCATCCACTTGGTCCCATCAGTGGTGCTACGATTGATATTAGTTTACTTAATAAAAAAATAGAGAAACTATGATTTATTGACAGATAGAGCTACCATTATTAAATATTACACTGTAAAGTAAAGTTTTCTTAGAAGGATTTAAAATAATGATATAGAGTTTCATTATTCTTGCAAAATGATCTATCAAATTAAGTAATAGGGAGGAGTAAATCAAGTGAGATCCATTACAACTTTTCTGGTTCACTCATGGAAAAATTGAATGAAAAAAGGTATATTGTAAAAAAATTTACACACATAAATAAGAAGGATAATTAGTCAAGTTTCCAGTGAAGTATGAATTCATAAAGAGTTTTTAAAAAATGGTCAAAAGAAATCTTAATTAACACATAATTTCAATATTTATAATCTTTTTTAAAATAATTTAATCTATATTTTATGCATCATTAAATTCATGATTATTTCATGTGATGGAATGAGATTTCATCATGTAGAGAAGTTGGTTTAGTTTTCTAAGGAATAATTCCATGATTGAGTCTGGTATGGTCACATCTATGTATCATGCATGCATTGATACATATATGCGATCTTCATGTCGATGTAACATTGTTTTAAAGAAGACTAAATTGGTTGTGTTATTTATGGGTGACCTAATACAGTTAAAAAACATTATGGAAGCTTTCTCCCATGGAAGCTATTATGATGAAAAAATCTAAGGATTCTATAATATTTAATTTAAATAAACATACATGGTATAATAAATATTATAATTAATAAGAAAGACAAGAATTTATTCTTTAAGGATTGAAAAACTTTTATATGATGTTTTACATATTTTTGTTAAATATAAAATTTTCGAGATTGAAATAGAGGCAATGGTTAAGTAGTAGTGGTTACATGTAGTTAAGTGCGTGTAAATTGAAGTGAAACATTTCTTGTGAATGAATATAAGAACAAGAAAGTGAATTCAGCACATTCGAAAACTAAATCAATGTCTATAGGATGAAAATGTATCTATTACCTCTTTATCATTTGAATTTTCTATTATTGTGTGATATAATATGTGTCTGTGATACAAAAAGATTTGGAATACTTTTAATCATGTTTTATTTATTTTCCTTTCTCACTATGGCTAACAAAGTTGATAATGTATCATATGATCCTGGGTTTTACCAGATCATTCCAATGACTAGCTACTCGTGTTTAGTAGTGAAATCTATAAACAACTTATTCTCTCTATGTGTGTTCTTGTATTTTTTAACACTAAACTTCACACTAACAAAAAGAGAATATTTTTTTAATAGGAAAAAAATATAAATTTTGAATCACTGAATTACACCTAGTAGTAATTCCTTGATACTATGTTACTATATTTGGTATCATAGGGTGGTTTCCTTCATTGGGTTTTCATTATAAAATATCTTGTTCATGAAGTGTCCTATAATTTTATATTATCCTTAATAGATAATATAAATATTGTAAATATCAAGGCGATTCCCTTGTTTGACGATAAGGATTTTGATATATGGAAGGATATGATTTTTCTATATCTATTTTCAATTAGTTATGATGTTCAAGAAGATAAAACTGATGGATCTTTCCATATGTTGAAGGTGTTTACATTACATTAGATGATAATAGGGATTTTAAAAATGGTGTTCATGCTAAGAACATTATTTTATCAACTCATTCATAAGGTGACTTTTTTAATGTTAAACATCTGAGATCAGATTAAATATATCAAGGAGATGATCTAGAATGTCTATGAAGGAAATTCAAAAATGAATCATGATAACTTTAATAAGAATATATCTAAATGAATTATGATTATAAAATTTATATTTACTTTACAAGGTTTAATAAGGTTTTTTCTACCATCATAGGTTATTGTGAGATGTTTTAATATTCTGTTGTTGTTGAAAAGATGTTATGTTTCTTTTATGATAAATTTTATGCTAATGTATCTATGTTGAATGAAAATAATCCATGTGATATTCATCATGATTATATACATATTATTAAAGTTTCATATGAAATTATGAAAGACGTTTTTTTAATAAAAATGGTTATGGTGAGAACTAAAATGGTTTTAAATCCTCCAAATATGTGAAAGGAAATATGATTTTTTGAGTTTATAATGAATCTAGGTCATTAAAATCAGACTATGATATGGATGTGAAATTCTCTAAAATTATTTACCTCATCTCTATAAATTTGATAAGTGTAAATGGAATCATTGAAGGTAAAAAAACACATAAATGATCTAATTGTGGGGTGTTGATCATTTTTCAATTAAATTTCTTATACTAAAAGAATATGAAACCAGTGATAAAGAAGATGTAAGTTTCAAAAGATCATTACATAGTAACTCAACCAAGTAAATATTATTTTGCAAAATAATAATTATAATTTCACTATGTATATAATTAGAAATTTTTTCAATGTGTGAGAAATGTGAAAGTAGTAATGAGTATGAAGAAGTTGACACTAGACTTTTTTTTGGTGAATAGATTCTTATTTCTAAAATTAAAGATTAATACTTCAAAAGTGATGAAGGTAATAACTATGGATGTGAATATGAGGATACTCAAAAAGAATTTATTCTTAATATATAATTAAGAGATGACTTTAAAAAATTTCAATACTTGAGATGGAAAATAATGAATTGAAGAAATATGATTAATCTACTAACATAATGGGAATAACCTATGAAGAATAAAATTCTATGTTGTTGAAGGATGTTAATAATTTAAAAGAAATCATGATATTGATAATATCTTGGGTATAAAGATAAAATAAAATAATAAATGGTTTGAGAAATTAGTAGGATATTTTTCAAATAAAAACTTACAAATTATATGATGAAATGGACCTTTCAAGAATTTTATTCAATAATTCTATTCAGGATATTGGAGAATGCTTAAAGAAGATATGATCATGGGAAGGTAAAAAATATATTCTATGGATTATATTTATACTGAAATTTTTTTAAGTAGTTTCAAAATAAGATTCATGTTAAAGGAACCATTATTGTGTTCAAGTATATTGAGTCATAAAAATCCCAAAATTCAATAATTTTTAACTGTGATTCAAAAACTGCTACATCATGTTACAATAAATTTTTTTAAAATAATTCCTTTATGAATATATAGATTCTATGAGTTTACCAAAACCATTATTATAAAAAATTATCCAATATAGTTGATCAAAATCCTTAAATAATTATGAACATTGTTATGAAAAACATGGTTTTTCAATGGTATATATATATTTTATGGATATTATTGGTACTATGGAGGTTTTAGGGTTATATAATGGATGATTTATGTTAACTACCATGATCATTATGATTATAGATGACATGGGATAAGAAATTTTATGGGGGTTCAACCCACCCTTAGAAGACATATTTAGAAACAACATGAGAAATCTATTTTGTAGAATAAACATAAATTTCAATAGTTAGATGAAGTGTGTGATAGATGTGATTATCCACGTCCTATTATAAATGAATGCCTCACCATGATTCCAAATTAAAATTTAAATAATACTCAATAAAAAGTTAAATAAATGTATATTTTTAAATAATTTTATCACAAAGCCTCAAGGGAGGAATTCCCATGGATACTGGAAAGTGGGTACTTTTCTTAAATGATAGGGAACATGATATAGTTTTAATAATGTTTTAAAATTAAAATAAAGATATTTAACCTTGAAAATTTATGGGCCAATTAATATTAAAGGGGTTGGTTCTTTTTATAATTAAAAAAATACATTAAATCTGATAATCCCCTTTATGTTGTTGGGATGAAACAAAACATTTTATGTGTTTCACAACTTATTGTTTAAGGGAATGGGGTAATTTTCAAAAAATAAGGGTATTGGGTAAAAGGATTGAAAATGTAAAGGGAGTTAAAAAATTTAAGTGAACAGAGGGAAATTTATTTCAAATTAAAGATGCCCAGATTTTTTTTATTTTAGCATTAAAGAAGAAAATCAACAGTAACATAAAAGTCTTGGTCATCATGGACAAGGTACTACGAGAAAGTTTTATCAACAGGAAATTTTAAATAACTTGATTAAAATTTAGAGAGATATTTACTAGATTTTCTCTACTTGTATGAAGGGGGAGATCACTAACTCCCCACAAAACAAATATTGAGATGAAGATATCAAATCCTTTAGAACTATTCCATTAAAATATTTTTTTTCCATGAAGAAGAAGTCAAGACCAGATGAAAATTATTTCCTTTACTTTATTAGTTAAATTACTCACATTACATGTATTAAGTTTATGAAACATAAAATAGAGGCTCTAATTATTTTCAAAAATTTTGTAAGAATTTATAAAAAAGGAGTGGTTGCTATCTAAAGAAATTTTGGATTGAAAATTATGTTTAGTAAACTAAGAATATGTCATAATATTATATTGAAAAACAAAGTGTTCATCAAGAACAAATTCCAGTATAAAAACCCTACAAAATAGTGTAAGAGACTAGAATAATATAATCATGGTTGAGATAGATTGAACAATATTAATAAAAGTGATATTTCTTGGTTTTATTGGAGGAAATCTGTTAGATCATCAGTGAATATTCAAAATCACCACTTCAAAGGGAAAAATTGATATATGACTCCATATGAGATGTTCATAAACAAGACACCAATAATGAAGAATATCATGGTGTTTAAAATCCATTTTATCATCAAAATTAATAGTGAAAATGTTGTTATGTTTGAGCCAAGAGGTCATAATAGAATATTTAATGGTTATTCTGAAGATGTAAGAATATTTAAATACAATAAAAGTGATATACAATGAATTATTTACACAGCTGATGTAAATATCCATCAATTTTCAATGTAGAACTTACTGATAATTTAGCTTATACTAGAATTGATGTTGTTGATAATTCTTCTAATAAACATGAATAAATACCTGATATAGATGAAAATGTTGAATATGTATACACTAAAGGAGAAGATTCATCCATATCAAGTGATTGGGATAAATTACATTCAATTCATCATAGTATGTGAAAATATTTTCATGTTTAAAATATTTTTGGAAGTTAATAAAAATAGGTACAAACAATAATAAAACTAAGGATAACATCTCCCACTTCTCTGTTCTCTCAATTTGAACGAAATGATGTTGATGATCCTTTAGAGAATCAAGAGTGGGTTGGTGCTATTATTGAATAATTGGATAAAATTGAGATGAATGATACCTAGGAACATGCACCTAAACAAAAATAATGTAATTTTATCAGGTAAAAGTGGGTTTTCAAATATAAGTTTAATTAAAAAGGTTCTGTGGTGAAGAATAAAAAATGATTTTGGTGTAGAGGATATTTGTAAATTGATGGAGTTGAATTTGATTAGACACTTTAACTAGTTGAAAGGATTAAAACCATTCTAATATTCCTTGATATGGATTAATAAAGGCATTAATTATCTACTATAAGGATTTCAAGTTATTATTTCTCAATGGAGAATTAGAGGAAGAGGTTTAAATTTAACAATGATGTAGTTATCTTCTTGGAGAAGAAGAAAATTGTGTTTATGGGCTAAATAAGGGTTTATATGGGACTAAAATCATGGAATTACATTCTTAACACCTTATTTAACATGATAAATTTTATAAATCTAAGATCGGATAACAATCACTACATCATAGAATACAATGTCATGTCTCTCATTATTTTTTAAATAGATAAAATATTTTTTTATGAAAATGATAAATAATTGTGAAAGATTTTTTCTAATGAAATAATGGATTTATTTGGTATTTTTATTCTTAGAGAGATGAGGTAATTTCTTGGTCTATAAAGCTCTGATGTGATAGGTCAAATGTTTTCTTTCTTAAGAGCAGTATGAAAATTAACTCTTGAAAATATGTGGTATAGATAATTAAAAATATTTTTTCACACAAATTTCAATGGGAATTTTTTTTCCAGTGATGAATAGGGGAATGAAATTAATAAAATTACTTTTAGAATGTTTATTGGTTGTTTTTAAACCTTATATAATAAAGACTATATATATTATATGTTGTCACTTTGGGTACCAAATATAGATGAGATCCAAAATAATATGATTTTATTGTAGGAAAAATTATTATTCTGTATATAAAGTATAAAATAGATTTTAGATTAAAATATGAAAGATTTTTTTTGGATTTATTTAGTTAGGAAGACACATATTCTGAAGGTCTTAATGATGACTTAAAAATCAACCTCTAGTTTATTTTTCATTCTTAGTATTAGATGTGTGTACCACCACAAAAATAGGAAATGTTCTGTTTGTTTGTACACTACTATTGTATAATATATGGATTAAACTCATGATAAAACTCAATTTATGTGGTTTAAAACTCAATTTGAAGATCTGATGGTGGTAGTTAAGATACCACTTCCTCTTATATGTGTTAATAAGAGAGATTTCAATTTTTCAAAGTATCTGGTTTAAAAGTATTGAGGTAAGCACATAGATATAACATATTATACAAACAAGGATCTTGTGGAGGTAAATAAATTAAAATTGGAGTGTATTACTACAAAATAAAAGATTTATAATATATTTAAAAATCCATTTACTAAATACTCATTCGATAATATTAGGAATAAGATGGGTGTTAAAATTCACCCTATGAAAGGATATGAAATATTTATTTTTTTCCATATCTCTTCTTTTCATTGAATATTCTTATCAAAGTGGTTAAAAAATGAAATTATAATTGATCCATTAATATGTGTTTTACTACTATAGAGAATGAATATATTTAAGGTAATTTTGTTAAATGTGTGGGATATGATCTAACTATATGTCAAATATTTTAATAGTCTGTTGAATTGGATATAGGAAAAAATTTAATCACATTAACGTGAGTCTCTATTGTGATGGTTCATTAAAGCATGTTGAGTTACAGATCTCTATTTTAGGGAGATCGTGGAAAATATTTCTAATAATTCTTATTTCATAAAATTACCTTGATTATATTGGATTAGAATTTATCTATTGTTATCCATTGATAGTGTTTTTAAAGAATCGTTAATTGAAATACCTTGCTTGAATGAAAAATCTAATGGTGTATTGTTCAAATATACAAGATGTGAATTGTTGTTTTAAGGTGAAGTACTTGATCAGAAGGAAATGGTTTTGGTTATTATCTTGTCTTTTTTTCAACACTTGTTATGTTTTTGAAGTTTCTACCATGATTTTTTCATGTTTTGGTGTCCTATAATTTGGTGTTCCACCACTATGTGAAACTGCGAGGTGATACATCCACGCTCTACAACTAGATTTCACTACCATATACCACCACATGGTGACACTTCTAGGTACAAACACCTAGTGCTGCCTCTAGGTTCTATGACCATGTGCTACCACCATGGTGTTATCACTAGGGTGTTACCACTAAATCATACCATAGGGGTGCTACAGTTAGGCTTCTACCATTGGGGGTATACTATTGATGTGATAACATTATTAGAAAACTACATGATGAAAAATAGAGGATCTGTGAGTTGCAAAGAATTTAGAGCTACCATGACCTAAATATGACAATGAAAAGTCATGTTTTCTTCTAAGTATTTAATATAATGATATTTCATAACATGCTTATTGAAAAATGATTAGTTTA
Organism: Viscum album; assembly: GCA_963277665.1. Classification (NCBI taxonomy): domain Eukaryota; kingdom Viridiplantae; phylum Streptophyta; class Magnoliopsida; order Santalales; family Viscaceae; genus Viscum; species Viscum album. Next base: position 395,762,789 of record OY728167.1, on the reverse strand, counting down.
ATGAATTAATAAGGATAAATAAAGTAATTGAGATACAATGAATCATCTTTCATGTGGTAAAGGATGTATGGAATGAAAAAGGATATGTTTTACACATTTGTACACACATGAATTAGAAGTAAAGTTGACCGAGATAACCCTGAATTTTACCTTCATAGAGATGTATTTTAATCATTTCAAAAAAAATTAAAGAATAAATCATGGAAATCATTTTACTATTTTTCAAAAAAATCAGGATTTTACACATTTCTAAATTAATGATTATTGTATGAGATGTATTGTTCTTTAATCATATAAATAAGGTGTTTTTTAATAGGAACCATACAAATATTGAATCAAATGTATTTGTTTCTATATAACATGCATGAATTGATACATATGTGTGGATTTATTATTGATGAAACAATGGTTTAAGGAAGAGTTATGTGATTGTGTTATTTCATCATGACCCAATGAAATAAAAAATGGTTATGAAATTTTTTTCCAAAAGATTATATTATTCTTCACAAATTAGATGTTTCTAGGAGTTTAATTTCAAATATATTAGCTGGTTGATGTAAATATATTAATTAATAATAAATATATTAGATTACCCTTCAAGGATTGATAAATTATTATCTAATGTTTTCATATTATTGTGCTGAATATGAGAGTGAAATGATTGAGATATAGGTGGTTTGGAAGGATAAGTGGTTAAATGATTTATTTTACAATTAAATTGATGTTAATCCTTGAATATTAAAGAAGGGAAGAAGATTAATAATTTATTAGAATACTATCGAACTATATTGTCTTATGTAAGAGGAAGAGAAATTTATTTTCTCATTATCATTTTAATTTAATATTATTTTATGATCCACATGATGTTTTGGATGAATAAAATATTAAAGAGAATTATAAGTTATTTCTATGGATATTACCTTCTCACTGGGATTCAAAAAGATTTAAATGGATCATATGATCATGGGTTTTACTTGATAATAACATGGATTATCTACTTAGTTTAAGTATAGAACCTTGTATATCACATATGATATCTTTGTGTGTGGTTGTGTTCAGTTTAACATAAAAATCATACTAAATAGTGGTGAAGGTTGATTTAAAAGAAATTAAAAAAACTATTGAATAATTAATACACCCCCTCCCCCAATTTGTATTTCTATGATCATGTCTTATAACACTCATGAATCCCATTTAATAAGAGAAGAGGATATTGTGATGTATTGACCAATAGGATATCTAAACCACTTTCAATAATTCCCAAGAATCCATTTTCCTAGACACTATATGTTAAATCATGAGAAAAATAATGTGTATTTTTGGTATTTTCCTCATCTAATGATTTTATTCATAAATAATCATGACATACCACATACCCTAAGTCCCTTAAGGACTAGGGAAAATGACCCCTATCATAATATATATATTAGGATTAATCTTCACCCATGACTCTATACTAGGTAGCTCGTGTACCTAGGACTCCATGCTAGGTAAAAACTTCCCCCAATCCTCTATACTTTGGTGACACTTCTCTTAGGACTCCATAATAGGGATAAAATGTTTCTATTATCCATACTAGCATGAAACATCACTATTGTTTCAATATAAGGGTTCACATCATCCAACACTCCATATTAGTTTTTCAATATTCCTATGACACCATATTGTGGCACCATTTCATCCAAACATCATCTATAACAGAACTATTTCAGACAAAATACCTAGGATGATCCCATTAGAACACCAATTTTCCCAGTTCATTGCTTTAGGAACCTCATTTTTCTATTTCACCAACCTTGGTACCCTTCCAATCTGGCCTAATCCCTAAAATCATAAGGAATATGACATGGTTATGCATATCAATGTGCTCATTGTAGATCATGTATTCATTTTATAATTATTATTTTCTATCCTAAGAGAAAGACTCTACTAATTTTTATCCCTAATTGATAAAAATTTATGGGTTTCAAAAATTATGTATTCTAATTTTTATGAGAATCCCTAGCATTGCGCCACTGGTGAAAACCCACAATCCCATTATACTCATCTTGGTTTCCCAATAGGGCCTCTATATACTTTCAGGATCTATCCATGAATCCTTGGTCTATTCAATTATTTAAGGATATAATCTCGGACTCTTATTAAGTATAAGCCTCAACCATTATTCAATGCACAATATCATCCATGATTGAAGCCTTCACTATCATGTAATTAATTGACATGATGTAGACATGTATATTTGGGCCTCCATTTAATTTTAAGACCCATAAAAACCTTTAGATGAATCATATTGTAGGTCGAACCCAAAAGAATCGTTACTGTGTAAGTCCAACAACAACCAATATAAAGAATCTTTTTTCAAATAGTCATAGATTCATGAATGTAAATTTCACATCATATTGTAATTTCATGGTATTATTAAATTTCCTCTATAGGTCATGAAACGTGACCATAAACTATGAAAATCACACTATGTAGGTTTTGATTCTTATTATCTAGAATACATATGACTTCTCTTAATGTTTAGTTACTAACCCATAAACATCACTACCATCCTATCTCCCCATGCAGAGGTAGTTTCCCCTACACTGTCCTAATTTCATGAATTTAACTACAAAGCATACAGTCTATCCATCATGACATTAACTCCAAAGAGGTCAAAGACTCACAAACCTAAAATTAACTTCAATTAGTCATGGTTAAATGACCCTAAATGAAACCAATGAATTCTTTGTCAAATTACCCTATATGGTATGAAATTCTATATTAAGTGGAACCAACTACATGGGTTATCATTCCCTTATTGGAATATTTAATAATTTTTTGCTATTGGATTGATTCCAATTCTACAAAGCCTACTACCATTATATATAGTGAAAAATTCTAGAATTATAAATTTTATATGATTAATCAATAATATAACCAAATTATAAGAGATATTTAGATAACCAATCATACATGTAAATTTTCACATTGATGCCTTATACATATTGACCATAGTCATTTCCAAGGTAACTGGTATTTTTACTGTAATGGATTTTATAAATATTTCTTAAATCTATATGAGAATATTGACCTTGGAAATAACACCTATTAAGGTATTACATGATATCACATCATCTTGAATAACATGAAATCAAATGTGTCTCTTATATGTCTCTGTGTCCTCCCACCATTAGAAAGTAGTTATATATGGAATCAATACAAGTGGGTGTGAGTCATGTTGGGACCAAAACTTATCACTAAAAATTGGTTTTTTAAATGGATTCAAATTGTTTAAACAAATAGTCTTATATAGAATTTAGAATATTTTCTTAATAGAATAATTATGTGAACATTAAGGAAATTTATTATAAGAAGACTAATTGATCAATTTAGAAATATATATTTTTTCTAATATGTTCTTAATGTTTTTAAAACTAATTTGATATGTTAAAATAAGAATACTGCATAGTATTTTTTTTTTGGAATTATAGAAATTCCATAGTTATAAGAACCCATTTTTGAATAATTAGATGAGAATATAGAATTCGTTTTTTGAACACTTCAATTCATTAGTCAAAATTATTCCAGAACATAGTGGATAAAAAAACAAATATCAACCAATAGAAGTTAATCATTCCTTATAGGTCAAATAGTAGATTCATCTTATATTTATAGAAGATAATAGTGTGTAGTGAACTAAACAGTTGCTATAAAGAATAAAATTAACCCTGGAGATCCCTTATAATCATAATACATTGAATATGGAATTCACCATGAACATACTATATAGAATAAATCATATATAGTAGGAGATGGTTTTCGAAGAAATGTTTCCCAAGGATCTGATTTGTGTAAAATTTCATAAGATACTCAACCAATATTTTCACATGTGACATTTAAATTATTAAATATCTATAATTACTATAATTAGACCAAGGGAATATGATGGTGTTGTGGTATATATCTTGTTTTGAAGTGATAGTTATCTTTAAATTTAAATTGATTATAATTGATATTTTTAAGGCTTCAATATTTGACATGTGTTTTTGGATTTTGATTATGTGAATGATTATCAGTTTGGACCTACCCTACTTTTTAGGGGTGGTGAATAATGTTTTAATATAGAAAGAAAACATGATGTATGCATCAAGTGTGGGTGTATTCCTGTGTTGACTTAGTTGATGAAGATATTTTTATAGTGGAATAAATATAAACTACAACAATTCCATTATTGGGGTGATTATAAGAAATTGGTGAGATTTGAATCATGTAAGGGGTGTAGAAAAGATGATGTTATTAATATGGTGTCATGAGGCATTTAAATCAGGGGTATGCTAATAAATCTAGGACATGTCATCAACGTATCATGCTTTAGCATTTAAGGATGTTTTTTGAGGAACCTAGAATTGTTGCTTCTATTTAGACATGGGAGTTGGGGTACCTATAAAGAGACCGAAGTAAGTTGGAGTCGGGTCACATGTGACATCATGTGGTAATCCTTGAAAGGGAGAATTGTAGAATAACAAAGGAAAATATTTTAAAATAGGGTATATACTAGAAGAATCATAAGTGTTTACTCAAACGGTATGGGGTAACATTCTTAGTTATTTTACTATGATATTTTTTATGTTTGAAATGATTGTACATAATTCATTCATATCTTCATAAATACCATATTTATTTAAAATTATTGTAAAATTGATTCTTTTTTTTTCTATATTAATTGAGACATCACTTTGAATAAATCTAGTATATGGATTAAAATGTCCCAATTATTACGTTATGATTAGTGATGTTGAAATATCCTAGGAATTTTTTATCCTAGAGAAGATAATATATTATCTCATAATTGGAATTTATTTTATTATAATGTTTAAGGATCATATTTTCTTTAATGGATTTTAATTTTATTTCACATTACATAATGGAACTGTTTTATCTTTTTGAGTGCAGGGGGCATTCATGAGAGTGAAGTTGCAAGTGTTTTTAGAATGTATGGATATTTAACATGATAACTAGCATGTTCAGTTATTTCATTAGTGTAATCATAGGGTAAAACACATTTTTCAATGATTTTTATTGTTTTCCGGGACATGATGGTAAAATATTTTTCAGGGAAACCATCAGAGAGGTATATATATTACTTCATTTACTTGTTGACACCGAAAATTACATCATCCTTTCTTTTTTATATCATAGAGCTGATTCATTTGTGATAACTAATGAATTATTTGTAAGATTTATATATATGGGGATAAAAATAACAAAATGTATCACCTTGGGTAGCACTGGTTCTATTATATAGAAGGGCTAATGGTGGCTTACGGTTGTGTACCAACTAATAGAGTATAAACTACGTTACTATGAAAATAAGTATCCTCTATCATGTATTTTATATTTTTATCAATCATTTTAATGGATATGAGTTGTTTATGTAAATTGAATTTTGTTCAGTGTATCACCAATTGAGGGTGATCAAACAGTACATTCCAAAGATGAAATTTAGAATCACGCACATATATTAGGAGTTTTGATAATGACATTTGGGGTTTCTAATTCTACTATTTTTTAATTTAATGGATAAATATTATTTTTTAAAATTGCCTTCAATTTTCTCATAGTGTTTATTAATGATAAATATATTTACTTAGATTCAAAAAAATTATGGATGGAATTTGGGGAATTTTTTTTATTTTATAGAAAAAATATTTGTATGAAATGTTATAAATATTTCAATTTTGGATCCAATATGTAAATTTATTAGGATATTTTACCTGTAAAAATGTTTTTATGGGGTTAGAGAAGGAGGATGTCATTATTTCCTGAGTTCATAATAATAATATTTTTTTGAACTAATGTTTCTTTAGATTGGATGGATATTAAAGGTGATTCATAATCAAATTATAAAAACTATCATCCATAAGGATGATGTTAAATCAGAAGGGTGTGACTTTAGTATAGGGAGATAAGTGTTATAATGAATTTTATTAGTTAAAAATAAGTCTGAATTCTTCAATGGTATCTATATTTCTAGAAACCAATAAGGGATATTCATTGTATTGTAATGCATCAGGTAATAGTTTGGGATGTGTGATTTTAAAATGGGATAATGTGGTCATGTATAGATCGATATAAGTTTGATCACCTGAGAATAAATATCCAATTAATTTATTGTATCTAATGGTATTTGTTCATAACTTGATTTTATAGAGGATATTCTTATTTTGAGAGAGTTTCATACTATTTTAATATAAAAAATTCTAAAGAAAATTTTCCTTATTGAGATATGAAAATGAGAAAAATGAAATGGATTGAGTATATTTACACTTTTTAATTTTATTTTTCTTATATGATAGTTAATGTAATGATTTTGGTGGATCCATTGAGTGGGAGGACATTTGAACTGAATGAATGAAACGATAAATGTTATTTTACGATCTTGATAGAAGGTATGCTCATGGAGGCTCATGAGGTGGGAGACAATATGGTATAATATGACCTTGATGTCACTTTTATTATTTAGGATCATTTAACAATGGTAAAAAATATGATATTGAATATATAAATATTATTAATTAACTAAATAGAAGTTTGACGGCTGATAAATTGTTTTTAATGATGAATTTGATGCTGTAATGAAGGATATAGTGTTAGTTCCCTTAGGATTGATAGTATAAGTAATGAAAGAGTTTCATAACTCTATATATACGGTACTTTATAGAGTAATAATGATTTCATAGTAAATCATAACAAATTTTATTGGGTTGGATTGGAGAAAGAGTTAGTAGAATTTGTTTCTCAATTTCTAATATGAAAAATAGTGGAAATTGAGAATTATCATCCTATGTGAATTTATCATACATTTCCCATCCAACCTGGAATTTTGAGAATATATTGATGGATTTTATAGTTGGTTTACTATGATTTTTTTATGATCATGGAACTTTTTATGTGATTGTAGACCAAAATATGAAATTTTCTCACTTATTACACATTTTATAGGTCTTTTACATTGAAGACTTTTGTGTGTTTTATGTGAGGTATGTAATGAAGTTTCATGTATTTCCTTTATCAATTTTGTTAAATATAGATCCTAGTTTACATCCATGAATTTAAAAGGATTATATAATCTGATAAGAACATAGTTGAAGATGAGAAAACAATATCACCCTAAGATTGTCACGACCCATCCCCCAGGTCCCGTACCGTGACTACCCCAAGATTTATTTCCATAGTCCAGGGGTTGGAGACTAGCACCGAAGGCGTATTCCCTAAAACTGGGAAGGAATTGCCTTTATAACCTGTAACACACACAACCAAGCACAAAACAAGATACAATCTCAAGTAAACTGAATAGTAAACAAAGTGGGTATAGTAAGTAAACAGGGCCAGAATACAAGACCAACTGGAAACTACAAGAAACTGAAAGTACAATACAGCTGATAGGTGAAAATAAGCTCATGGATAGTCCACCATGAATCCTAATTGAAGGGTAGGTACATCTCATGAACAGCTGTCTATGTGGTTCGCCTCATCTGATGTCAACCTCTGAGCTACCTACAATCTCGTTACTCTCATCCCCAGTCAGTGTTGTCTGTTGTTTGCACCAAACACAACAGGGTGCAGTCATATCCCATGTAGGGGTGACTATAAGGATTCTCAGTAGGGACCCCAAGACCCTCGTGGTCTCACAAAATCCACCAAGGATAAACCACACAGCATGGAATCAACTGAAAACCATAATTAGGTATATTCTCATACATATACCTAAGTTATAAAGTAAACCCATCTCAATCATGATGAAAACACAGAGTCCAACTCAAAAGCCCAAATCTCAACTATTCCATAAAGGAAGGAACACCACGAAGGTAAGTAGCACACAGGTACGTCACACCAAAGAATACCACCAAGGTATTACCATAATGGAAAGTATCACACAGGAATAGACTCAGCTCACACCAGGTATAAAATAGGTACATTAGAAGAGATGATTAGATGTAATTACTGAAACATCTTACTCTGTTAAGAGGTAGACCCACTGAGGATCCTAAATCATCATCAGACCGACACATGATCTCTAGGTGCTAACCCGGACATGATAACTCTGTGCTGACCCACAAAGGATCACTCCGTGCTGACCCACATAGGATCATTTCGTTCTGACCCACACAGAATCTCTAAGTGATGACCCACACAGGATCACTCGGTGCTGACCCACAGAGGATCACTATTCATTATCCAAGTTACAACTAGCTACTAGGTTCTCGCACTAAGCTCACTTGTCTCCAGAAGGGTCCACTCCACAAGCCACCGGTCGATACTCCAACTTCCACGAAGTCCCATGAAGAAGTATCTCAAAGGACTATCACGTCATAGAGGTCACAACGTAATAGACGGTGTCTCAATCAGATGCTCGGTATGTGATTTATTAGCCTTTTAGTCCTAAGGTCCTGGTTGGATTCATGCTCGATCCAACCTGACCATACCCCAACATTACCCAAAACTCTAGTCGGGGTATATCAAAGGGATCGTCTTTCTCCAAGGATTCCAGCACCACTGACGGTTCATCAAACGGATGCTCGGTGCCATAGTTATGGAAAAAATAAAGTACAGGGTTGAAACTCATCCGGGTTCGGTCCGACCCGGTCAGACCGACCCTGCCCACGCTGGGTGGCCCGGCCCACTGGTTCCGGCCCAGCTCATTGGGAGGTGTGGGGGCTGCAGAGCGGCGTGAGGCTATGAGGGTGGTGCAGACACCATGGAGGGCCATGAGGCGGTGAAGCCACAGGGGGCCGTGGAAGGCTTCCGGGTAGCGTGGCTGCGTGAGGCCATGGAGGGACGCAGGGTGGCGTGGCCACGATGGAGGCGGAGGGTCGCGTGGCGGAGATGCCTTGTGGGGCAGCGAAGGGCCATGAGGCAGCGAGGCCTCGAGGGGCCTCAAAGGTCCGTGGGGTGGTGTGGTCACGGGGGCTGCGAAGGGATGCGGGGTGTCGATGCTGCGGGCACCGGGGAGGGCCACGGGGCGGCAAGGTCATGGGGGCCATGGAGGCAGCGCGGAGGCCCCGGGCGGGGGTGGATATGGATGGCGGAATCCATGGACAGCGCGAGGTTGCAGGGCGGCGGAGCCACGAATGTTGAAGGCCACAGGGCGGCAGAGGCCGCAGGGCGGCGGAGGCCGCAGGCGGTGGTGGCCACGGACGGCGGAGGCTGCAGGAGGCGGGGCTTCAAGCCTTCACCAGCGACCTGCTTGACCGGCCGCCCATCGTTCGTCACCTTCGTTGCGGCTAACAGTGTGCTGACCGCCGTATCTATTCTTCATCATGACACAAATCCACCTTCTTCCATCGCAAAGAACACACCATTCAAGAAGAACAGTGTAGGGGTCGGACCATGTTTGTTTGGCCCGCACCCTCCGCGTTAGATCGGTAGAAAGAGAATCAACAAAAATCGTGAATGAAGAACGTCAAACCCTATAACCTCCTGCAATGATTATTACCAAACCCGCAAAAGAAATAATCCACAGATCTACTAGTTGGAGAGTTTATCCACATTATTTGTTTTAAAAAGGAAGAACATGGGAATAATCATACACAATTTAACCCATACCTCATTTGTTTGTTGACTTCGATGAGGATGGTAGGATGGTCATCGATTGAAGATGTCCCACGTTGGAGGATACCCCGAGAAACAAGTCGAAGTCAGCATTCTTCGTTGGAGGAGTTTTCTTCATTGGAGGAGTGTTCTTCGTTGGAGGGTGATTTTCTCCACGATTCTTTAAAGCCTCTCCCTTTTCCAAAAGTTTCCCCCAATTCCACCAAAATGAGGAATCGCCAACTTATTGATTTACGTTATCAAAATAAACTAAGTTGGAACAACAAAGTTGGCATAATTAATGTACTGCATTGGTGCCATTAATTAGATCATTTAATTGGCCCAATTAAATGGATTTGTGTTGGCATAATTAATGTTGGGGGAGTTGAGAGGTTTTCTCTCATTAAAGGGGTTTGGGTGGTCCCTACCTCTCAATTCAAAATGGGGGTTAGGCTCAGGTGGTCCCCACCACCATAACCTCACATGGGAGGTTTAGTTCTGGTGGAACCCACCTCCATAACCTCACATGGAAGGTTTAGTTTTGGTGGGCCCCACCTCTTTACATCCACATGGGAGGTTCAAAAGAAAATAAAAATTTTACACAATTTTATTTTAATTAATTCTTTCACGAAAAACCCAAAGACTAACTTTCACCCTCGACCAACTGCCGTCAAGCTGAAAGTCTCCTTAAGTGAATACAGGTGATGTGAGTTCAACAGTTCCCTCAGATTTTAATTCTGAGCACCAGTTCAAAAGGTAGAAAAAACCTCTTGCATGTTTACTGAACATACCTGAAAAAAAGTTCAGAAATTCATTTCAGGAACTCTAGGCCTCGGAATCATGCACCGTCAATTTTTTCAGACTTGTAAAATTCCAATATATTTTTTAAAAAAATTACATGGAAATTATGGGTCTTTACATTCTCCCCACCTCAGGGCTTTATGTCCCCGTAAGCCACAACTCAAAACTAGGAAAACAAGTGGGTGTACTCAGCACAAATTTGAGCCTCCCTCTCCCATGTATTTTAATGGAGGTTCCCATGATGCCAACGAACGTGCACCAGAGGTATCAAATACCCATGAATGAAACACTCTGGTTGATCCTGAATATCAACTGGAACCTCCGTAAATGTCACCCCATCGTCGATGTCTAGCTCTCTGTGGTTGATGACGTGGGAAGGGTCATGCATGTATCTCCTCAGCTGGGATACATGGAATACGTTGTGCACCCAGTGCAACTAAGGTGGAAGATCTAAGCAGTTTTCCACCTCTCCAACTCTACTGAAGACCTGAAAGGGTCTGATGAACCTCAGAGATAACTTAAAGGCTCAGCCAAATCTATGCAAACCTCATCGAGGTGAGACCTGTGGGAAGACGTGGTCGCCATCCTCGAACTCCAGAGGTCTCCGTCTCCTATCGGCATAAGACTTCTTCCTGCTCTATGCTGTCTTCATCCTCTCCTAGATGATCTTCACCTTCTCGGTGGTATCTCGTACCATTTCTAGTCCCACTAGTGTTGAATCCCCTACGTCAGTCTAGCACAAAGGTGATCGGCAAGCTTGCCCATATAATGCCTCAAAAGGTTTCATCCCAATGGTGGAGTGATAGTTTTTGTTGTTGTATGCAAACTCTACCAAGGGAAAGTGATCATCCCAACTGTGACCGAAGTCGAGTACTCAAGAACGCAACATGTCCTCGAGGGTCTAAATGGCCCACTCAGTCTGTCCATCCATTTGAGGATGGAAGGCGGTGCTCAAACGATGGTGCGTCCCAAAAGCCTCCTGCAACCCCTTCCATATTCAGGAAGTAAAACGTGCATCACGATCGGAGACAATCATCGAGGGTACTCCATGTAGCCACACAATCTCCTTCACATAGAGGCGTCCCAATCTCTCTACTATACCCTGCTCTCTAATTGGTAGGAAGTGGGCCGACTTGGTGAGTCGGTTGACAATCACCAAAATCGAGTCATGTCCCATGGATGTACGTGGAAGTCCTGTCATGATGTCCATGGATATCCCATCCCACTTCCACTCTAGTAACTTTAAAGGCTGAACCAAGCCTTCTGGTAGCTGATGCTCCACCTTCAATTGCTGAAAAGTGAGGAATTGTGAGATAAACTCTGCAACTGCTTTCTTCATTATCAGCCACCTGTGCTGTCATCGGAAATCCTAGTACATCTTCACCACTACTGGATGTACCGCTAGAGGGGAAGTGTGGAACTCCCTCCAAAATTCCTCCTGAAGTGACACTGGTACTATACAATGTTCTATTAAGAGGATGGCGCGCTCCCCGCCTTCATAAAATCCATCAGGTGCATGTCCGGTGGATATCTTATCACGTCGTGTCTCGTAGTTAGTGTCCCCACACTATGCCTACCTGACTCACTGAAGAAGTGGGGGTGTGACTGTAAGAGACTATAGAAAAGCTTCCCCATCTCGATCCACAAAGGATATCCGCAAAGCGACCAGCTTCTCTGTTGCCTCGCCTAGTAGATGTATACCAGATCTCCTATTGGGTGCATATGCTATAACATTCCCTTTCCCAGGAGTATAGACTATCTCGAAGTCATAGTCCTGGAGGAACTCTAGACAACATCGATGTCTCAGGTTTATGTCTTTCTGAGAGGAGATATACCTGAGACTCTTTTGATCTGAGTAGACTTTAAAACATTCTCACATCAGATAGTGTCGCCACATATTCAAGGCAAATACCACTGCTACTAAATCCAGGTCATGGGCAGCGTAGTTCTGCTCATGTTGTCTCGGTTGTTGAGAAACATATGTGATCATTGCTCGCTCTTGCATCAGAACACATCCGAGTCTGGTCCCTGATGCTTCCCAGTAGACTATGTACCCTACTCCCTCCTCTGGAAGCCTCAAGATGTGGGCACTAGTTAGCCTCTTCCTCTGCTCCTAAAAACTCTAGTGGCATCTCTCCGACCACACAAAGGGTTGCCCCTTCTTTGTCAATGCTGAATGTGGTGCTGCAACTATGGAGAAATATGGCACAAATCTCCAGTAGTATCTGGCCAAACTAAGGAAACTTTGTACCTCCTTCACACTCTTGGGTGTGTCCCAAGCAAGTACCACCTCAATCATCACTGGATCCACTGCAACTCCAGCCTCTGATATGGCATGTCCCTGAAAGTGAACCTCTCGGATCCAGAACTGGCTCTTCGAGAGCTCACCATAAATTTGGTGCTCTCAGAGTGTGTCTAGTACTACCTGAAAATGATAAGAATGAACATCCTCAGTAGTTGAGTAGATCAAAATGTCATCAATGAAGACTACTAAAAAGCGATCATGGTATGGCTGGAAGATCATGTTCATGAGTCCCATGAACACTGCTGGAGTAGTGGTCACGCCGCTCGACATAACAAAGAACTCATAATGGCGATACAGACATTTGAAATCCATTTTTTGTACATCCTCATCTCGTACTCTAAGCTGGTGATATCCTGATTTGAGGTGTATCTTCTAGAACCATGGTGCTCCTTTCAGCTGATCAAATAGCTCATCAATCCACGGAAGTGGGTACTTGCTCTTCACGGTCACCTGGTTCAGGCACAGATAGTTGACAAAAAGTCTCAATCTCCCATATTCCTTCTTGGAGAATAGAATCGGGGTTGCCTAAGGAGATACACTAGGCCGAATGAATCCCTTCCCCTGCATGTCCTCTAACTATACCCACAGATCACGAATCTCTGCGTGAGCCATCCGATATGCTCGTGTAGATATCAGTGTCATCCCAGGGAACAAGTCAATGTAAAAGTCCACCTCTCTGCGAGGAGGTAGACCTAGAACAACATCAGGGAAGACATCCGCATACTGGTCCACCACTACAAGATAGCTCAGACTCTCCACATCAACCGCTCTGAGGGTAAGGGTAGCTAACTGATGAGTGATCAGATGCACCCTCATTCGGGAAAGTCCATCAGGTGCTTCAAAGGCTCCCTTCTTTCCAGAGAAGGTAAACCTAGTCCCATCCATGTGGACACACCACACTTTGTGCCAAATAGATTCAATCTAAGCATGGACTGTAGATAATTAGACCATAGCCAAGATGACATCGTAAGGACTCGACACTGCTATTAGGAGATCGCAGTCGAAGATCTCGCCTCCTAGAGTAAGCTTGCACTACTGGAACCAGTGCGTAATTGTTGAATCCGATCTTGTAAGAGTCTCTAGCCATAAGGACCAATCCAACAGCTCCATCCAAATCTCCGAGATATGAACATGGGAAGTGGAAATAAAAGAATGACTGGAATTTGTGTCTATAAGCACTGTAGCTAAGGTGGAATAGACACAGATCGTACCTCGTATAAACTTCGGGGTTCCATGGTCGTAGGCCTCAGCTTCCTGGAGCTGAGTTCGCCCCTTTCCACCTAATCCCTGTGGTCAGGGTAGACCACCTGGTGGTGGAGGAGGAAACATCTCGAATCATCGCCCACCGCCAGCTGCACGACCAGCTCCTCTGTCGCATTCTTCTGCTCCCTGCAGACCACCTCGATCGAACCTATATCTTTTCCTGGGAGGTCCTTCGACCGTCTTCTGATCATCTGTTTGATGGGTTAGACAGTCACGAACCATGTGACCCTACCCAACTCATGTGTAACACTACCCACTCCTGGCATGACTGGATCTACCTTAGGTACACTGCATAACTGGCCCCAAATCCTGCGGTCGTCCACCTGTAGTTCGTGTCCTTTTGGACCTCTGTGACATTTTTCTACTACGAGCTACAGAAGACTCTGATACGTGACGTATGGTGGTGGTTATAGCTAATGGTGACTACTCAGTAAGAAAACTATCCACTAAGAGGTCTCACTCTAACACCCACACCAGTGTCGGGATGCTGAGAGAAATAATTGATGCCCTGATCTCCCGCCTAAGTCCTTTCTCAAAGGTCCGGGCCCAGAAGAATGGGTCTCACACCATATCTAGGGAGTAGCGGGAGAGGTCAATGAACCTCACTGAGTACTGAGATACATTCATGATACCCTGCTAAAGATAAAGAAGCTCTTGTATGTGCATTGTGCGAAGAGTCTCTAGGACAAACTCTACCTGAAACAGGCTCTCAAAGTCTGCCCAGAGAAGTGTCACCTCATCGTGAACTCGGAGCAGTAATCTCCACCATCTACCTGCTCCTGCCTGTATAAGGCTGGCAGCAAGGATCACCCTGAGATCAACTGGGGTCCCTAACAGTCGGAAGACTCTCACCATGGCCTCCATCCTATCATCATCTGCATGTGGGTCCGTCTCTCCCCTGAACCTAGGTGGCCTCTGGCGCTAGAACTCATGCAATGCTCTCAAGTGGTGTGAACCCTATGCTGATGGGGTTGGTGGAATCGGTGGCCCAATGGGTAAAGTAACCGATGGTGCCTCCGCTAGTGCCTCTACTGAAATAGGGCCCTGCACCACGGCCTCGTCACTCAGTGGGGTATCAGTGCGTACTACTCTCAGAACCCTAGCTGGTTGTCTACCTGGAGGCATCCTGAAAAGAAACAGGTGCACCATAGTCAATAAGTTATACCTAGTTAGCTGACTCAAAGATATTAGGAAGAAAACTTTTGTAAACACACACACAGTTAGTGTTTTCATGCACGGATTCAGAAATCAGAAGTCATGGTCCTGGTGTATAGATACATCGGCTACTGTACCAACACTGGATTCCCTAAAATGATAACCACACTCACCACACTTAACACTATTTCCATTAGAAAGATCATAGTCTTATGTTATATGGTAGAACAGAATCCTCTAATACCAATTTGTCAAGACTCATCCCCCAGGGCCCGTACCATGACTACCCCAAACTCGCCTTCCATTGGCCAGGGGCTGGTGACTAGCACCGAAGGAATATTCCATAAAACTGGGAAGGCATTGCATTTATAACCTGTAACACACACAACCAAGCACACAGCAAGATATGAACTCAAGTAAAGTGAATTGTAAACAATGTGAGTACAGTAAGTAAACAGGGCTAGAATACAAGCCCAACTGGAATGTACAAGAAACTGAAAGTATAAGATAGCTGATAGGAGAAAAGAAGCTCATGGATCATCCACTACGAATCCTACCTTAAGGGTTGGTAAAACTCACAAACGGTCATCTCTACAGTTTTCCTCATCTAACGCCCGCCTCCGAGTTACCTCTAGTCCTGGTACTCTTGTCCTCAGTCAGCGCTGTCCATCGTCTGCACCAAACACAACAGGGTGCGGGCATATCCCATGCAGGGGTGAGTATAATGATAATCAGTAAGGACCCCGAGACCCTCAAGATTTCACAAAATCCACCAAGGATAAACCACACAACATGGAATCAACTGAAAACCCAACTTAGGTATATTCCCAAACATATACCTAAGTTATCATTTAAAACCATCTAAATCATGAGGAAAACATAGATTCCAACTCAAAATCCCAAAGCTCAACAGTTCCACAAAGGAAATAATACCACAAAGGTAATTACCACACAGGTATGTCACACCAAAGAATACCACCAAGGTATTACAATAATAGAAAGTACCACACAGGAACAGACTCAGCACACACCAGGTATGAAATAGGTACAATAGTAGAGATGATTAGATATAACTACTAAAACAACATACTTTTTTAGGAGGCAGACACACAGAGGATCCTAAATCATCATCAGACCCACAGAAGATCTCTAGGTGCTGACCCACATAGGATCGCTCAGTGCTGACCCACACAGGATCACTCAGTGCTGACCCACAAAGGATCTCTCGGTGCTAAACCACATAGCATCGCTAAGTGCTGACCAACACAGGATCTCTCAGTGCTACCCCACATAAGATCACTATTCATTATTCATGTTACATCCACCTACTAGGTTCTCGCACTAAGCGTGCTTGTCTCCGAGAGGGTTCACTCCACAAGCCACTGGTCGATACTCCAACTACCTCGAAGTCCCATGAAGAAGTATCTTAAAGAACCGTCATGTCATGGGGGTCTCAACGCAATAGACATTGCGTCAATCAGATGCTCGTTCTGTGGGTTATTAGCCTTTTAGTCCTGAGGGCCCAGTTGGATTCGTGCTTGATACAACCCGACGGTACCCCAACATTACCTAAAAATCTAGTGGGGGTATACCAAAGGGACCGTCTTGCTCCAAGGTTTCCAGCACCACTGACAGTTCTTCAAATAGACGTCTATTGCCAAAGTTATGACCAAAAGAGAGTATAGGTTCAAAACTCTTCTGAGTCTGATCCGACTCGGTCGTACGGACTCAGACCTACCCGCTGGGTTTGGCCCAGCCCGTTGGGCGGCACGGAAGCCGCAGAGCGGTGTGAGGGCATGAGGGCGGCGCAGAGGCCACTAAGGGCCGCGAGGCGGCGAGGTCGCGAGGGGCCAAGGAGGGCCGCGTGGCGGCGTTTTCGCGGGGGCCGCAGAGGGCCGCAAGGTGGAAAGGGGCCACGAGGCGGTGAGGCTGTGTGGGGCCACGAGGCAGTGAGGCCACAGGGGGCTGCAGAGGGCCGTGGGGAGGCAAGGCCACATAGGACGCAGAGGGCCAGGGGGTGGCGATGCCGCGGGGGCCATGGAGGGCCGCGGGGTGGCGAGGTTGTGGGTGCCGCAGAGGGTTGTGGGGTGGCGAGGCCACGGGGGCCTCGGAGGCCGTGCAAAGGCCACGGGTGGTGATGGTCACAGACGGTGGAATCCATAGGCGGTGTGAGGCCGCAGGGTGGCAGATCCATGGACAACGGAGGCTACAAGTGACGGTGGCCGCGGACAGAAGAGGTCGTGGGTGACGGGGGCTGCAAACGGAAGTGGTCGTGGACAATGGAGGCCATGGGCGGCGGGGGCCGCAGACGGTGGTGGCCGCGGATGGAGGAGTCTATGGGAGGTGGGGTGTCATGCCACCTCCAGTGGCCAGCTTGACTGGCCGCCCTTCGTTCGTCACCTTCGTCGCCGCTGGTGGTATGCTGGCTTCCGTATCCATTCGTCCCCATGGCATAAAGCCTCCTTCTTCCATCTCACAGAACAAACCATTCAAGAAGAATGACGGAGGGGTTGGTCCATGTTTGTTTGTCCCGCACCCTCGGTGTTAGAGCGGTAGCAAGTGGCTCAACAAAAATATTGAATGAAGAATGTCAAACCCTATAACCTCTTGCAATGATTATTCCCAAACCCACAAAAGAAATCATCCGTGAATAAACTAGTTGGAGAGTTGATCCACGTTCTTTGTTTTATAAGGGAAGAACATGGGAATAATCATACACAATTTAACCCCTACCTCGTTTGTTCGCTGACGTCGATGGGGAGGGTAGGACGGTCGTCGATTCAAGACGTCACACATTAGAGGATGCCCCGAGGAAGAAGTCTAAGTCGGCGTTCTTTGTTGGAGGAGCGTTCTTCATTGGAGGATTAGTTTCTCCATGATTCTCCAAAGCCTCTCCCTTTTCCAACAGTTTCCACCAATTCCCCCAAATTTAGGAATCACCAACTTATTGATTTAAGTTATCAAAATAAACTAAGTCGGCACAAAAAAGTTGGAATAATTAATATACTACGTTTTCACCATTAATTAGATCATTTAATAGGCCCAATTAAATGGAGTTGTGTTCGCATAATTAATGTTGGAGGTATTGAGAGGTTTTCTCTAATTAAAGGGGTTTGGGTGGTCCCCTCCTCTAAATTCAAAATGGGGGTTAGGCTCGGGTGGTCCCCACTACCATAACCTCACATGGGAGGTTTAGTTCTGGTGGACCCCACCTCCGTAACCTCACATGGGAGGTTTAGTTCGGGTGTACCCCACCTATTTACATCCACATGGGAGGTTCAAAATAAAATAAAAATGTTATACAATTTTATTTTATTTAATTCTTTCACGAAAAAACCCAAATACTAACATTGACCCTCGACAAACTGTTGTCGAGGTGAAAGTCTCCTTAAGTGAATACCGGCGCGGCGAGTTCAACAGTGCCCTCAGATTTCAATTCTGAGCACTTGTTCAAAAGTTAGAAAAACCTACTTGCATGTTTACTGAACATACCTGAAAAAAAGTTCAGAAATTCATTCTGGACACTCCGGGCCTCAGAATCACACGCCGTCTATTTTCACAGACTCGTAAAATTACCATATATTTAAAAAAATTACATGGAAATTATGGGTCTTTACATAGATAAAAATTAAATATATGTGGATAATATAGACATTAGAGGACATGATTTGAGCATGTATGAAAAATTTTGGAATATCATGGTAGTATAATATTCCCTTGGTTAAATTCATATATAAAAACCTCTATTATGCATCAGTTTGGATGGTTACTTTGAAGTGTTATATTATAGGTTGTATTGATCATAATTATGTTTTTTTGAGTTGGGAGTGAAGTCCCTAATTGGACCTAGCTTTGTATAATACATTGCATAATTATTTCCTATAATATTGAAGATATTTATGATAACTCTCACTTGAATAAATTTTATATTGAATATTAATTATCAACACAAGATTTTATAGTTTCTAATCAAGTCCATTTGTTAGTTTTAAAATTAATGGAACATGGTTGACTCAAAATATGATTGAAATAAAATCCACTATATGTGAGACCATTTGGAATCATTGGTTAAATTGTTCATTTTAATTATTAGTTATAGTTTCCAAAAATTTATACAATTTTTTATGATTTATTTCAAATTTCATAGTTAAGGAAGTTCCAACCAGACCCATATTATATTATTCAGTAGGAATATATTTAATTGGAATCCAAAAATTTCCTTTATTGAAAGGAAAGTGTAGACAATTTATAGGAAATAGAATGTCTTGAGAGAGAAAATATTACCAATGGTTTGAGTATTTTGGAAAAATGATTAGGATTGGGAGGTAACTTTTCAGAGATAATCCCACATATGGAATCCAGAGGTTGATCATTTTGATTGAATGATGACCCATTAACTTTTTTGTAATGGAATTATTGTAGTGAGGATAATTTTCACAAATTTTTTATAGATTAGTTAATTATTGTGGATATTCTCTTAAGATAAATTTTTAATGTTTTATTTCCTTTAGAATATTTTCTTATCTTAATAATTATACTATTATTTTGTTATGTCCTCATTCAGTGCATGTGTTTAATAGAGGAACATTATTTCTTTCTTCAAGAAATATCATAAATTTTATAATTATTTTAATCGTTGAATTTGATGTTATGGATTTCAATTAAAAAATTTATAATACTTAACACTATGACTTTTAACATGGTGGGAGTAATAAAATATTTATTATGAAATGACAGCAGATAATATGAATAATTATGATGATTGAAATTTAAAGTTTGTAACTAAGTTATTTTATAATTTTTTCATAGAGGATTAATGTCATGGGTAGAGATCATGGTTTATAACTAGAAGTGTGATTGTATTATTTCACTTTATGATATCTCTACAATTTCATTTTTCATAGTAGAAGTATTAGTGTTTGGAACTAAAAGGTCAGGGTATGGGGCATATTATTGATATATTATTATGTTTTAGTCTATATTTATGTTAAATTATCTAGGACATGATAAATGTTTTTAGGATAATCCATACTTTAACCCTAATACTTATAATTTCATATTTCTCTCTCTAAATTTTGTAAGCATGGTTTTAAGTTATTTGGAACAGGGTGACACCAAACAAAATGTGGTTCATTACAATTAATATAGGTCATGTAATATAATACAGAGTGGCACATGACATACATGATGAATATAAAATTGTTGTGATTATCACCTTTGTATAATAAATATAGTTATTCTTCTTTAATAACTATAGTTTTGTGGTAATTTTGATGCAAATACTGGGTGGAAAATTCCATTGATGTCACCACCATGAGTACTTGTAGAAATTTTAATGAAAATTATTATGGAACATGGGTCTTATTCCATACATTGTTCTTAATGAATCATTAACTTGTGTTTGATGGGTTTTCTAACTTCATATTTGTAAATGATGTTTTTTCAAATAATTATATGGAATCTATTTTACAAATAAGAAATGATATATTTTATGAAAATAATGAAAATTGAGATTTTTTTCATAAATCAGATTTAAATTTAATATATGTTGATTATATAAACCTAAAATTGAGATTTATTTTAAAATAAACTTATTAATAGGAATAATTAATGGGGTTCAGTAGGTTGTTAAGAACTACAGAGACATTTCTGAATGCACGATTATCTAGGGTAAGGTAATAACCATGACTGGGATGTCTAGTACCATAAAAATTCATCTGGGTCGACGAAGATTCACCAAAAGTACACAATGATAAAATTTTATTTTTTAGGGTTGATTATTGCTTTTTGGGTTGTTTATGGTTCCATAAATTCACTAAATGAAAACTATTTATTAAATTATACTGGAAGTTGTTAGGAATTATTCAAAAGGATTCTGATTGGTTGGAAATGTAAAATCTATTTATTTTTTTCTAAATTTAATTAGTTATGTGGCTTGAGAATAATTAATATATGAAAATTAATGTTTTGATATAGGAAAATACTCCTGAGTAAATTGTAACACGTCCCTAACTACACAACATTGTGTGCGTGTAGATGTTTTTTTCATAAGAAAATAAATTTAATGGAAGCATTATTCATTATTAATTCGTTATAACATCCATATTCTTGGATGGAAGTAATGGTATTCAGTTATGCATCATTTGGTATGTTTTGTTATCCAATATAGATATGTTCCATTAATCCACTTTAGGTTATGTTATGTCTTTACTTCATGGCCTTATTTTCCACTTCATTATTGGAACATTGTTTTATTGATTTTTACATCAAATATGTTTTTGGTTTTAATAAAAACTATGGTGGATTGTAAGAGTATATGATAGCTACAAGAGGTGGGTGAATTATTGTTTAAAAAATTAAAGTAACATAAAACTAAATATATTTTAGAAATAATAATCATATGATGGTCATAGAATGTGTATCAAACTATTAATTCATATGATAAATCATATTTACTAATCAATATTACAAATATTTCGACAAAATAGATATTTTAAAAACATATTAAACAAGAAAATTCTAATATAAATATATAGAGGAATAAAAACTTGATAAATAAAGTAAAATAAAATATTATAAAAATTTAAGAATGGTTTAACAATTCATTCTTAATGATATAAAATCTTTTACCTTAAGAGTTAAGGATATTATAGATCCTGTATTTGGATATCCAAGGTTTTATACCTAACTGTAAGGCCTATCTTTCCTCATCCAGAATTACCTTATTACAGAGATTGTTAAAATCATAGTATTATAATACAATGGATTCCATCTATCAACCATATAGGAATCAGTAGTCATCTAATCCCCAAAATCACATGATCATAACCTTGATGAGAACAAGTGTTTGAAAAAGAGAAAATGTTATAAGGAACCTAAAATATTCATAATGGATTTCTTAGATAAAAAACTCTGAAATATTATAATTCATAAGAATTATATTATCGAGAAGAGAAATATTCATAAGTTCTTATTTGAAAATTAATTAGCTCCCAGGTCCCCAAATTTAATCCAATTTATAAGAACACCTCTGATATTCAAATGTCCATGAATCACGGAGTTAATTGTCATGGCCTCAGATATCCTTTTCCTGAAATATTAGAAAAGCATAAATAGATCTGATGATGTTTGGTAGAACCACTAAAATACTATTAAAAATTATTTATACAAGTAGAAATAATACTCACTCTGATTATAAACTTCTTATTCTAATGAAATAAAATATATCTGTCTGATGGATGATATGTTCTCACACCGGAAGACAAAATATCATCACACTGATATATTCACACTGATAGTCCAGATATCATTGTACTAATGGAGTCACATTCATAGACCATATATTTTCATACTGAAGGAGACACACTGATAAACCAGATATATTCATACTGATGGAGTCACACCTATATACTAGAAATAGTTCAGACTAATGAAAATAATGTATGTTAGTCTGATGTATCATTATTGTATGGAATTTTTATATTCCACTAGTGAAGATATATTTATACATTATATAGAATAAGTTATTTTCTAAAAAAATTCAAAATCCATGTGTAATATTTTTCAGTAAAACATCTATTTAAGAGTGTGTTGTGATTTTCAAAACAATGATATAATGGGTAGAAAGTAAACCTTCGACTGAAAAATTTCCACTTTTTTTAAAATAATAAGCTAAAATACTGAAAGAAATAAAAATAACTTTTAAATAACATATTTCCCATTAATCATTTGGAAAAAAAACATCCCCTTACCTTTCTTATCTACCCATGTCTTTATGACTCTTTATAGTTAGAAAACTATGTTTGGAGGAAAGAGATAAGATATATTCTTAAAATAAATGTCCATATATATAAAATATTTATCATGAAATAACTTCTCCAAAACATTATCACCCAAAATTACTACACAACATACTTCTCCACATTTGTTATTTTGAAAAATGATATTAGAGGTAAAAAGGCCCTAAAATGTTAGAAATGACAATTATTCAAAATAATTAATGAAATATAAAAATCCATCTATAAAATAATATAAAAAGAACATTCATGGAATTTTTTTAAAAAAACATTCATTCATATATATTAATGGATTAACATTCAAGATTTTAGTCATTCAAAAAATAGTTTGAAATTTTTAACAGGATTAAGAGTTCAAAAAAATCATTCTTTCTTATAGAGGTTCATCAGGATGAGATTTATTTTCTTGAACTTATACATATGATTCTATATGACTTTCTTCTTTTTATCTATTTTTTAATTCTTTTATTTTATGACTTCAAATCATTGAACATCTTACTTCATCTTTTCAACTTCTTTGATAAAGAAATTTTTCTTGGTATTCTCATCTTTTAACTTCTTTATTTATTCTTTCAAAAACTGGTTATCAATATTCTCAAACCTTATATTCTAAATATATTATTTGAATAAAATTTTCTTCTTATTTATTTATAAAAATTCTTAATATTGATATTTCATCATATAAATGAACTACTAGACTAGTTCAAAGATCACTTCTAATTCTGAGCATAAATTTTGAAAGGAATCAACAATATCTGGTGAATTATTACTAGTCATATCAATTTCTCCATCGTAACTGATCATATATCTATTTCTATATTTTAAGCATCCATAGAATTTTTTAACTCTTCTATATTCCGATTTTGAATCATCATAGAAATCCATAAATTCTTACTCATTTTTTAAAACAGTATGAACTATATGATTTGGTTCTTTTGATTTTTTTTAACTACATGTAATATATTCTGAATATATTTGTAACATGATAATGTATTTCTACAAAATGGAATCCAATTATAAGGCCCCTAATTTAAACATTATATAATAATGAGTTATGTAAATAATAAAAATTAAGGATCTTTGTAAATTTAGTGTTTCAGAGAATTATTCCATGCCTTTTACATGATAGACCCAGACATTATATATGGATAATTAAACTCGGTGTCCACTTTTTCCACCAAAGGAAACCCTAAAAACAAAACATGATTTATTTTTCTTGATAAAAATACTCTTGACTTCCTCATTTCTAGTACTAATCATTATACCCTCTAGAAATCATTTAAAAAACTTGTGATGATCATAAAAATCTCAGTAAATAATATTAAATAAAGAAAAAACCCATTAGTCCAGGAATATTTAAAACTCATGAAAACATTTTCACAAAATTATACTTTTCCCCCATAAAACATAAACTCTTTAACATTACTTATGAAATCATAAGATTCCTAATAAACCCATTGAAATCATAAATAATAAAGGGAACTTAGAACATCCATAACAAACTTACATTGTAGCTTTCACAACTACATAGGGAGTAACCTTCATGGTTACATTTGAAATATGCATCACAGTATATTCCCTAAATCACTTAGGAGATACTTTATCGATTACGTCCATCATGTTACCCAATTAATTGGAGAGATATAATAGGGACCATCACTGTTGGTTTATCACAAAACCACTCATATAAATAAATAATTTCTAAGAACCATAAAATTATCATAACACATTAAACAAGCAAAATGGAAAAAATAATATTTCCACATATCAATCACAATTAATCATTTCATGATATTGAAACAGTCAATACATAATCAAAACCATTTTAAATACCAAAATACATGAAAATGGTATACAATATTTATTTTTATTTTTGAAAACAATACGTCTTGTAGAGGAAGCCAAATATGAAATAATCCTCACAACTATGGAATGTTCATTGTCACCGCGTACGTTAAAAACAAACATTCCTTTGGTCATTTAGTAAAACACTTCATAGAAAAATATTACTTTTGAAAATAGTTTAATGAAATTAAATACAAGGGGATTAATTATATACCGAATAAAATAAGGAGGGGTATAATATCAAAATATGCCTTAATGAAAGGAGATTGAGAAGAAGTCCCTTGCAAAGATCGTATCCTTAGATTAAGGATAAATCAATGACATAATTATGTGTGACTAATATAAAAACACCCAATAAAATTGGATATTCAATTTAAATCAATCAAATTTAATTCACATATATTATTGGAAAAACAAAACCAATTCCACAGATATTTAACTCAATGGAATGAGATTGAGTAATGATTTCCCTTACCTCAAGTCAGAATTTTCTCGTTCTTCTTTATATTCCTAAATAATAAAAATAGGTTCATTTATAATTTCATTATATCTTTTTTCAATCATATTATTAATTTTATATTACTTATTACCATGTTATATAAATTATTTAATTATTTTAGTTTATATCAAATGTTTTGTCGATGTTCGGTATAGGAGTCAGAACTGAATATGTTATAATTACAAATTGTCCATGTGGTAAAAAGTCCATTATCTCAAGAATAGTATTCATGATTTAAATATAATATATATCCATTGTATATTTATTTATTATAATCAATAATATTTGGAGATATGAAATGAGATTCACCGTTCAGGCAGTTGGCAACGAGCATGTACCCTAGTGGTACAGGATCCTGCTTGGCATCCAAAAGACCCAGGATCAAATCCGGGTAGAGGCGAATTTTTGGGTACTGTAGAAATATTGTAGCAGTAGCGAACTGTAGCAGTGGTGTAACTGTAGCGGTGGAGGGACTGTAGCAGGTAATTTATCGATGGTTGTACTATAGCAGGTACTATAGTAGCACGGGTACTGTAGCAGTATTGCTCACCGAGGGGTCATTTGGGCTATATATCAGGCTTTCAAGCCTTGTATTCAGGCCACTTGGACTTGGGCCTTTGGGCTATGTAATGGGTCTCCATCTACCCATTCTAAAGAGGTCTTTTATTTAAAAAATAAATTAAGGCTTCTGCCCCAACCTTTAAAAAAATGCATCGTTCAGGGAGATGATAGGTCATATGTACGCATGAATGGTACTTTCATTTCATTGTTATATTTAAAAGAATAAAAATTAAATGATACATAGGTATATTATAATATGATTATATAATCTATTTTATATACGTTACATAATTTCATTAACATAATACTTTATGTGTTCCATGTATGTCATGAACGAATCATATCACTTTGTGGGGGTGGTAGTCCACAATTCCTCAAATGAAATTATCATATTTACATAATATGGAAAACATAAAGGTATGTAGTAAATAAAAATTATAGAAGAATAGAAAGAATATAAATATAATATATATCATATATATATATAGTCCATCATAATGTCCACCAATAGTGGTGGTATGAGAAAATTGAACAATCATCGTTTCATGAGGCAGTATTTCACTATATACAGAAACAGTATGTTCTATATCAATTAGATGGAGGCGTGTGTAAGTGTAGGTAAAAACCATAGCATAAAAAATACTAGTAGATTTAGGATATAGTTTTTTTTATAAAATAATATAATAAAAATATGTTAGGGGGTTGGAGAGTAAAAATAAATGAAAGGATCTTGAGAGGAGACATTACCACTAAATCTGGTAACTCTATTTGAATTGAGATAAATGGATTTCTTGAGTTTTCTTATTCCCATGGTAATGATTATAAGAGGGCGGGAGGGATTTTGGGAGCTTATTTGAGTATAATTTGGATGGTACAAGGGGTTGGAGAGGTGTGAGTAATTATATAGAGGTGTTGTACTTTTATAAGAGGGAGGATGGGAACTTTAGAAAAGTCTTAAAATATTATTTTATTATAAATTGATTTTAGAATTATAATAGATCCAAAGTGATATATTTAGATAATAAGATCAGTATGGGTCTAAATACTCACAACCAATAGTTTTTATACACATTTATATCACAAATTTATCCTTATCTTTTAGAATTAACCCTTAGTTAAATAAATTAGCCCTTACCAAGTATTCTTGTATTTTTACACTATATAGTTAATATAGTAATTATAAAATGACAAGAAAACATCAAGTTGATCATTAATGACATTTTTAAAATTATCTAAGTTAGTTATCTAAATCTTATATTTTTAGGACTATTATATCATTCAATAAAATAGTATTTGTTTTAAAAGATAATTTTTGTCAATTTTGACACTATTTAGAAATTGATTTTTGTTAAAGTCATAAAAATGTTATTAAATCAACAAAATAAAATTAAATCAAAGTTGAAATGTCATAATAATCTAGAAAATTAATGTATTCAATCGAAAATATCAAATTACATTTATTTTAATATTTATAATATCATTTATTTGAATCATTTGTTAATAAGGTACTCACTGCATCATCATTGTTTCATAAATAAATTAATTTATTTACTGTTTAAAAATTATAAATAAAATACCATGACTTAGGAAATATTTTTATCTTTCTTATTAATATTTATAGTCAAAGAAATTTTTTATATAGCCCCATATTAAAATTTTTTATGAAGATATATTTTTATGTTATATTTCTCTTTACTTTAAATTAATTATTATAACATGTCATTATCATACCCAAGTGGCTCCCAAATGCCAAATTTTGGCCCAAGGATTTTTTTCGTTACCCATGACTCATAAAATAAGATTAAGACACATGTTATGATAGTTTTATATTATTATAATATTATTTTTACCCTTATTTACCTAATTTACCCTTTAACCATGCTAAATAAAAATAATTACTAAAGTTACTATTCATAATGTCCAAAAAAAGGTAACCATTTACAAAATTTGGACCTTATGATTCAAAATATGGAATCCAATAGTATAAATTCAAAACACATAAGTTTCAGTAATTATTTTAAAATTAAATCCCTTTCTCAAAACAAGAAAGTGGGTTTTGGAAAAGTAAAAAGCATCAAAAGATTGACACATTTTTATATCGAATTTCAATATAAAATTACATCCAATGAACATAATTTGGTTAAATGATAAAAACATATTCCAATTAAACTTTAAAACCTATTAAAAGGATAATATAAATATATATATAATTTAGACAAATAGATAGTTTTTAATTAATATTTTTTATTTTTTAATAGTCATAAAAATTAATTTTATCATAAAAATACCAAAAATAATACAAAGTAAATTTTAATTTCTTACTTGTAAAGAAGAATTTTATTTTGTCAAATAGAACATTTAAATGTAAAAAAATATATATTTAAAAGTTTTTCTCCATAAAAAGGTGTTAAATGACCATTTAAAAAATATTAGAGTATTTTATGCTTACAATTGGATTCATTCTCATTTTAAGACTCTAAAATTTATGGGATAAATGTCAAAAAAACTCACAAACATTTTTAATAATATTTTATTTAGTTCTATATATTCTCACCAATATAATGAGTAGGAGTTAAATACCATTTAAAATAATAATAATATTGTATTATTTTTTGGTATAACTCAGTGTTGGGTAAAACGTAAGATTTCAGAGAAACCCGTTGTTTCATGTCGAGCACGCAATCAGACAAGGAATCCCCTTTAACATAAAATTAATATCTTATTCATAAATATTATTAGATATGAAATTGTCTTACTCTATAATTAATTGGTATGTTACATCCTTCCCCCCTTTTTGAAATTGTGTCCCCACAATATTCAAATTGGGCTTGGTAACATCATTAAAAATCCCACATCAAAAAAGGGTAAATAAAACTTTCACATTAAAAGAAATAAATAGAATTAAAAAAGGTCACTTGAGATAACACATACTAAGATTCCATGTAAAAAACCATGTATATGGAAAAAAACTATGCATCTTGTTTTTATGGAGAGTGATATAAAACATGACTAGGAGAATGTTAACAATCAGAAATCCATAAACTTATGATGGGTTAAACGGTACTTGGTTTCCCAGAAGGAAAATTAAATGTACAACATTTTTTTATGTTCCTTTTCATAATGTTGTGGAATAATTTTACTACTTAGAATAATAACATAAGGAAATTTACTTACTTGAAAAATTAGAGTTTTATCCATTAATCAAATTCCATAACAAACTCATCTTTTTCTCCAAACAATGAGTATTCAGGATGAATCAACTTATTAATCCAAAAAATATTAACTATCTATTTCTCCTCTCTTTAAACATTATCTAAAACCAAAATGTTTAGTACAAGATCAGATAATACCCTAAAGGATAATCCTTTACAAGGAGAGGGACTACTCTTAATCTTCATAATTCTACAGTAATATCCAAAGTTCAAAAATGAATGTTCAACAAATAACATTCCATAAAATTCCTCAAAATAATAAAAAATAAGATTGAAACCCTAAACTGAGAAGTATTTGATCCCATAGATTTCCATGATAAATTTTAACTTTTACCTCCAAATAACAAGAACCACTCTTAATGTCTCATACCAAAAAGTAATTTCCTAATAACATATTCTCCAAAATAGGTTAATCAGTTCCTTAAATAACCCAAATATCCATAATTCCAAAATAAAAACGTGGATTCATCCAAAATGAAATTCAACCATTACTATATTAAAATCAGAAAGTTTTCTATTTACCTTAATCATATAACATTCCTAAAATAGTGAATTTCTTCTAAAATAACATTTATCTGTTAATCAACAAATCATTTCCCTATACTATGGATATCCATTTGATAAAACATATATCTCTCAAGTAAACTTATTTGTAATCCATAAGATTATTTAACTAAAAAGAAAATGGCATACTAACTAGATAATTCACGTAGGCTAGTTGTAGGTGATAAAGGAACATCACACTCTGGTTGTAGGTTCGATTCCCACAGCCTTGTCTGATGCGACGAGTTGTCACTCTGTCATTGTGTTGTCCTTTTCAAAAAACTGTTTATTTCTTATAACATTATAAAAATGAGATAAATCATCAAAAATAACCATAACATGTTTTATCCTCAAAGGTTATTCCATACCTTTATTCTTTAATACCCAAAAGTAATAACCCAAAACTACCACAAAAATAAATGTCTCAGAAAATACAACTAATTACCATGAAATTTCATAACATAATCCCAAAAATATGGTTCTAAGACATTTAAATTATGATCAACCTTAAAATTATAAATAAATGATGATATCCATAACTCTTATGAGAACATCCTAATCTACAAATTTTGTTTAAACCATCCTCTAATACCAACTATAAGGCCCTAACCTTAAACATTACAGAATCACGAGTTATGTCAAGAAATCACATAGAGGATATTTTTAGCTTTAGATTATTATAGAATTATTCTATAACTATTACATGATAGACCCAAACATAATATGAGGATAGTTAAACTCACTATCCACTTTTTTCACCAAAGGAAACCCTTTAAATAAAACATGATTTCTTTTTCCTGATAACAATCTTCTAGACTTCCTTATTTCTCTTACCCATCCTTATACCCTATGGAAAAAATTTCAAAAACTTGGTGTGAGAATAAGAATCTCATTATGGAATATAAAATAAAGAATAAAACTGTTAGTCCATGAATATTTAAAACTCATGAAAACATTTTCAAAAAATAATACTTTTCACCCATAAAACAAAAACACTTTAACATACCTTATAAAATCATAATATTCCTACTAGACCCATAGAAATCATAAATCCTAAAGGTAACTTGCAGCATCCATAACATACTTACATTGTATCTTTCACAACTACATAGGGAGTAACCTTCATGGTTACATTTGGAATACCCATCACTGTATATTCCCTAAATTATATAGGATAAATATTATCGTTTACCTCCATCACATTACCCAATGCATTAGAGAGCTATCACAGGCTCACCCACCCTTGTTTTATCACGTAACCACTTGTATACATAAACAATTCCCAAGAACCATAACAAAATCATAACACATAAAACAAGTATAAAGGAAAAATAACATTTCCACATTAAAATCAAAATAAATCATTTCATGATATTGGCATAATCAATCCTTTATCAAAACCATTTTCAATATCAAAATACATAAAAGGGATTTATTTATTTATTTTTATTTTAAAAACATTATAGTTTTAGTGGAATCCAAATATCAAATAATGCTCGCGGTATCAAAAAGGTCATTATCGCCGCATATGTTGAAAATAAACATTATTTTTTTAGTAAAAATCTTTGTAGAAAAATAATTCTTTTAAAAATATTTGAATGAAAATAAAAGTAAAAGGGTATAACTATACATTTTATAAAAGAAAGTGGTTTATATTATCAAAATATGACTCAATGAAAGGAGATTCAGATGAAGTCCCTTACAATGATCGTATCCTTGGATTAGGGATAAATCAATGAAATAATTATGTGTGACAATTATAAATGCACCCAATATAATTGGATATTCAATGTAAAAAAATTAGAGATCGTTCACACATATTCTAGGAAAAACAAAACCAATGACATGGATATTTTACTCAATGAAATTATATTGAGATAATATTTCTCTTACCTTGAGTCTAACTTTCATTGTTCATTATTTATATTTTATAATAATAAACATAAGTTAATTTATAAATTCTTTTCGGAAAAATTTCAAGATTATTATTCATTTTATATTACTTATTACCATGTTATATCGATTAGTTAATTATTTGATTTCATATCAGATGTTGTGTCGATGTTCGGTACATGAGTCAAAAATGAACATGTTATAATTAAAAATTGTCCATGTGGTGAAAATTACATTATCTAAAAAATAGAATTAATGATTTAAATATCTTATATATCCAGTATATATGTATTTATTTTTTTCCATAATATTTGGAGATAATAAATGAAATGCACCGTTCATGGAGACGTTAGGTGGTACGGACACATTGACACTATTTTCATTTATTTTTCATATTTATTGGCATGAAACCTAAATGATACAAAGTTATATTATAATTCCAGTATAATATCTATGTTATATATGTTGCATACATTCATTAACTCCATTCATTATACGTTCTATGTATGGCTTTAATGATTCATATCACTTGGAGGGGGTGGTATTCCACATTTCCTTAAATGAAATTATCATATTTACACATTATGGAAAACATAAAGGTATTTGGTAAATAAAAATTAAATAATAATAGAGAATATATAAATATAATAAATATAATATATAAATATATTTCCATAATAATTTTCATCATGAGAGGTGGTATGATAAAATTGAACAATCATAGTTCTGTGAGGCAGTAGTTCTCCGTACATAGAAACAGTATGTTCTATATCCATTAGATGGAGGTGTGTGTAAGTGTAGGTTAAAACCATATCATAAAAACATCCTATATTATTTAGGATACTGGTTTTTTTATAAAATAATGGAGTAAAAATATGTTAAGGCGTTGGAGAAGGAAAATAATTGAAAGGAGCTTCAGAGGAGACGTTACCTCTAAATCGGGTAACTCTTATTGATTTGAGGAAAAAATATTCCTCAAATTTTATTATTCCAAAGTTAAGGATTATAGAAAATAAATGAGTTATGTTGGGATATTATTTAAGCAGATTTTTTATGAGCCAAGTGAATTGGGAGGTTTGAGTAAGTGGGTTTAGGTGGTGACTTTTTATAAGAGGGAGGATGGACACTTTAGGAAAGTCTTGAAATATTTTTAATTGTATATTAGTTTTAGAATTATATTATCTCAAAACTGATATATTTTGATTATAAGATGAATAAGGGTCTAAATACTCTCAAAAAATAGGTTTTAGACATGTTTGAGACACAAATTTAACCCTATATTTTGGTATTAACCCATAGTAAAATAAATTAACTCTTACCATGTCTTCTTGTATTTTTACACTATATGGTTAATACAGTAACTATAAATGCCAAGAGAACATAAAGTGGATCATTAATGACATTTTTAACATTATATAAGTTAGTTGTACGAATATTAGATATTTATGACTATTATATCATTTAATAAATTTTGATTATTTTTAATACTCAATTATGTCAATTTTGACACTATTTAGTAATTGATTTTTGTTAAAGTTATAAAAACATAATTCATTCGAAAAAACTAAAGTAACTCAAAGATAACATGTCATAATGATCCATAAAAGTTGTTGATGGAATAAAAAAATTCAAATTACATTTATTTTAATATTTATAATATCATTTATTTGAATCATTCATTTATAAGGTAAACACTTCATCATCATTGTTTCATAAATAAATTTATATATTTAAGGTCTAAAAATTATAAATAAAATAGCAGGATTTAGGAAATATTTTTTTATTTATATTTACTATTTGTTGTCAAAGATATCAGTTATATAACCCCATATTAAAAAAAACTATTAATAAGATACATGTTTATGTTATATTTATCATTATATTAAATTAATTATTTGTGGACCTTTTGATTCCAAATATGGAACCCATTTTTCCAAATTCCAAACACAGAAGTTGTAATAATTAATTTAAAATTAAATCCTATTGTCAAAATGAGAAATTAGGTTTCTGAAAAGTAAAAACCATCAAAATATTGACACGTGTTTATATCAAATTTCAATGTGAAATTACATACAATGTCCATAATTTGATTAAATGATAAAAAAATAATTCAATTACACTTTAAAACCAATTAAAAGAATAATATAACTATATAAATAATTTAGATGAAAATGCCGTTTTGAATTAAAATGCAGTATTTTCACTATTCATAAAAATGAATTTTATCATAAAAATACCAAAATTATACCAAAGTAATTTTTTTTTGTCCCTATTCTAAAGAAGAATTTTATTTTGTCAGAAAG
This sequence comes from Viscum album, assembly GCA_963277665.1. Taxonomy (NCBI): domain Eukaryota; kingdom Viridiplantae; phylum Streptophyta; class Magnoliopsida; order Santalales; family Viscaceae; genus Viscum; species Viscum album. The sequence goes on along the minus strand of OY728167.1, from coordinate 395,729,037 downwards.
AAAATATAAAAGTTACAAAAACTAGATTTAAAAAAGGTTTCTCCATTAAAATGCAGTAAAATGACCTTTACAAAAATATTATAGTATGTTATGCATATAATTGGATTCATTCACATTTTAAGCCTATAAAAATTATTGGGTAAATTTAAAAGTATTTAAAAAAATTAATCATATTGTAGTTAGTTATATTCATTCTCACAAATAAAAGGATTGGAATTAATTACCATTTAAATAATAATAATAATATTGCAATATTTTTTTGGTAAAACTCATTGTTGTGTGCAACATATAATTTTAGAGAAACCTATTTTTATGTGTCTTTTACGCTATCAGACCAAGAATCCCCATTAATGTAATATTAATATCTTATATATAAATATTAATAGATATTAAAATATCTTCTTCTATAATTAACTGAAATTTTATAGTAATCAACCAATTTCCTTGAATAATCACTAAAATATGTGAAAATTATATTCTATCCTATGATGTGATTGAGTTCTGTAAGAATATTTTTAGTTAGTTGATACATCAGAGACACATGTCCTCCAAAGGTCCAGCTTTATCTTCCACCTTATCTTTATCTTTTTAAATGATATTTCCAACTACCAAAATTCCCATAAAATTTATGTTTTTATCAGTTTCTTCAATATCTGAAACTCTTGTTTTTGATTTCCTACTTTCATCTAGTTTTTTAGAACTCTATTGTTTCTCATAAACAACTAGATCAACATACTTCTAAGAATCATTAGTATTGGAGGATGTATATTTGTAACCCTTTTCCCTATCTCCTTCTTCCTTCAATAACCCTTCTAAATTTATCCATCTAGAACTATTTTAATCCACTTCATCTTATAATTATTCTGCTAATGCATCTCTATTTCATAAATTATTTTTTCAATACTTCATTTTAGATTTATTAATCACAAAAACATTTTCTAAAACTATATTTTCAACATAAACTTCTTTTATTTTACCTTTCTCGACATAAATTGGAACATGGGAAGTTTCATCCAGCTCTCGTATAGATTCATATAGAGGAATTACAATCAATAATGATTGAGTATTTTGTTGAACAACTAATTAAGGATAATTTAAATTGTTACATTGGAATTCATTTCCATTAGATGTATATAAATCATCATGTTCCCAATCAACATTTTTTATCATATATTCAACTACACTTGCTTCTTGAAGTATTTTAAATTTTTTCTCTATTTCTCATCTAATTTAAACTTATTTTTTGTTATATCATTAAATGATAATTCTTGAGCCATATCTATAAAGAATTATAGATCAATTTATTTCTTCTCATATTTTCTCTTCATCAGTTATTTATATGCTTCATCTTTCATTGTTTTATTTTAATCTGCAACATAGGAGGAGGTGAAACTATATTAATTTTTTATTGAATTAATTCTTTTAGTTGTTGAAAATAATATTTTTAATCTCATATTTTTTATTTTCTAAAAACATCATTAATTTTAGATCAAAATATTTCATTCTTTAAATTGTTTCCTCACTAATGAATTATTGGTTTTCCCTCATTTCTACGGATTGATCTTTTATCTGTAGCACCACCATGATATTTAAATTCATCTTATTTATGAAACAGGTAAATTTAATAATTCTAAAATTCGTCTAGATTTTCTTTATTTCTTTAACTGATAGGAAATCATATTTGACCAAATTAATATTCCTCATATTTATAATAAAATCAAACAGAAATATTTCAGGAAATTCTTGGTTTCTTCAGTCTCCCTTCCATGGTATTAAGTACGCTTTTATCTAATATTAAACTTCTATAAAATAATATTTCAAATATAATACTTTCCATAATTTCTAAAAATATGAAAATAATAAAGACACAACCTTTAATTTTTCAAAAGTACCCAACTTCTTAGGTAGATTATGTGTTACAAGATAATCTTCTCCATCCAAAGGAGATTAAACCAAGTATAAAACTTTTTGAATATTTTATTTACACTTCATAAAAAATATATTAGTGGTAATAACATCCAAATGATATTATTTATTAAATTCAAATATGGAGTATAATAAATTTACAATTATTGGGTATTGATGATTGAAATATTCCATTTCTACACATACCTTTTTCTAACCTTGAAAAAGAATAATCTTTTTGAGAAAAAAATATTCTTATTGAACCCATCATTTTATATTCTTATTCAATTCAAAACTTCTCACCTTTCAATGTCATACGGTGCATAAAACATGAAAACTAAAACTACTTAAGAAACTTGGTCAGATAAAGGAATTTATAATCAGACAAAAGGCATAGTATAGGCCTATGTAATAATTTGATAGCCATGGGTAATTAACCATTAAAAAAATCCAATGTGGAATGTGGTGAACCACTAATCTATTTAATGGTATTAGGTGAAAGTTCAAATTCCTTAGATTTAATGGCATAGATTAAAACTAAAATATGATCCGATGATTGAGAATTTATCCTCAATGAAAAATATATAATTATGAAAACTTGGTTTTTTTTAACCACTATAGGTTTAATACATTTTCCAGAAGATAATAAATTAATATTTTTTTGCAGTTTTGATCATTTAAAATATATAAACATCTGAATAAAAAAGGAAATGACAACAAAATAGTGAAATCATAAATATTAAATATTGAAAATTATATATTAAATTTTGGGGTAAAGATGTGACATTCAATAAGAAGTTCATTATAATACATTTTTCATCTTGGTTATTAGAAGAATTAAAGATTTTAGAGAAAGAAAACAGTTTTTAAAATATTAACTTTCAAAACCTGAAATATTAATATTTTTATAATCCTGATTTTATTTTGAAAATCTATTTTTTTAATAAATCCAAAATATTTTAGATTACTAAAGATGTTTTGGGGAAAAAATAAAGCTTTTATAAAAACAATATAGATGTACTCCACCTTTTAGAAAATTTACATTAATTTAAGGAGAATGGTAAAAATATATAGAAATGAATGATCCTTTGATATTTACAATTCCAACATTCTATTAAATTTATTCAAATCAATTCGAACTATGATGTTTAGTAAAAATATTAGCATGTTTTTCTTCTGTTGTGATGAATTATAAAATGATACCTTCTTTTCTATTTAATCTAGAAGGAAATGGTGTCTTCTATCTATATTCATTCCTCATAAGTGATTTTATGGGTTTTAACATAATTCAATTATTCTTTTATTATCTATAAAATATTTAGTTTCACTAAAACTCAATGCCAAATATGGGAGTGTGTGTTGAATACCCAACACATGAGCACAATGGCTACCAACTAACATGTATTTAGCTTTAGAAATGGTAAGTTCTACTCAGTGTTTTTTCTTATAAGACAATGAAACTAAACCTCATACTATAAAATGAAAATTTTTTAAAGTACTTTTCCTATCCATATTCTATCCACTTAAGTCACAATCCAAAAAAAATAATTCAAAATTATTTCCAGAAGTATAAAATAAGACAAAATCCATAATTACCTTAAGATAATGAAAATTTAATTTCAAAGATTTATGGTGGAACACATTTATATTTTTTATATCTTGAACATAATATTTCAAAACACATTAAATCTAGATGACCAGATATTAAGTAAGGTAAACTTCTTAACGTTCCTCTAAATATATTTTAATCAACTAGTTTCCAAGATTCATCAATATGTAATAAAATTTAGGTTTGATAGATGTAATAATACTTTTATTATTTTCATATATGAATTTCATAAGAATATCATTTATATACTTTTGTTGAGATATAAAATTTCCTTTAGGTTTTTGAAGAAAATTTGAATCTTAGAAAATATTTAAGTTCTCCCATCATGCTTAATCAAAATTAGATTTCATAAGATCCACCAAATAATCCATTCATGGTTTTTTATTTAAATAAAATATAATATCATTGACCTGAATATTAACAATGATGATGTTCTTTAAAAGCATCATTTATATATGTTTTGGGATTTGTAGCTCCCTTAAAAAATGTGTTCTATATAAAAAATCTATTTAACCTATCATACCTAGTTCTATGGGATTTTTTATGTCTATAAAGTTACATAGTAAGTTTGAGAACATGTTCATGATTTTTTTATATTCAAAATGAGGAGAGTTTTCAACAAAAATATCCTCATTAACATATTTTTTATTAAAATGAAGCTTCAAATCAATTTGAAATATCATGACATTTAATATTGTTGCATATGCAAGAAGTATATAAAGAGCATGAGATATTTCTACAAGTGCATAATTCTCATAAAAATGTATTCCATCCTTTTGATTATATCGTTTAGTAAAAAACTATATATTTATTTGTAACTATTATTAAATTTTCCTCATATTTATTCCAAAAAAACCTATTTATTACTATTAAATATTTTTCTTTAGGTCCTTAAACCAAATTAAAAACTTATTCCTTTAAAAATCATTGAGTTCATCAATTATTTCCTTTATCCAATCATCATCACCCACATCATCATTCGGTGTCTCAAGATTTAATTGTGATAAAAATGAAAAATGATCAATTTTATTTCTTAAGGAACTTCGATTCATAACTGGTTGATCTACATCACCAATGATGTTATCCGTAGGATTATTCCTAAGAAGCAATTTCCTATTTTGGTTTACAATATTCAAATCTTTAATAGAATTTTGAAATAATTATTGGGATAAAACATTATAAATAAATCCATCAATAATTATCTAGTGAAAAGAACATTCCATATTTGGATGAAAATAATTTTTAGAAATAACATCTCAATATGTGGGTATATGTTTTTTAAAGAAAAAGGGATTTATATAATAAATCATAACATATAATATTTCCTCAACTGTACATACATTTTTATTATAGAATCTATATGCCTTAATTGTAACACCCCATGATTTTAAAAATAAATTTAATATTGAATTCATGAAACACTGAGCCTCTACAAAACACCATGTTTTTATAACTTATCTAGTAAAAATAATTTTACCCCCACTATGATTTGAATTTCAAAATACTGACATAGACGGTTGTGTTTCATGGGATATTTAGTGTCTGATAAGACAAACATAATTTTTGGTGAATAGTAAAATAACATTATGAAACACATTATAAGATAATGAGATCTTGATTAATTTTATAAGAATAGAAATAGTAAATAAGATAATGAGAAAATGATAAAATGAGATCTTATAATAATGTCATTTTATTGTCTTGATGTTATAAGATAATGAGATCTTGATTAATTTTTCAATGTGATATAAAACACATTATATTTTTAAAATTGTTATTTTTTAAATAAATTTTGAATTTATTTAAAAATTAAATTAATCATATTTAGAAAATTATTTTCAAAAAATGGATTTCATTTTTAAATTGTACACGTCAAAAAATGTTTACGGAAATTTTTTTGGATTTTTTTGAAATTCTCATATTTTTTATGAAAGGTAAAATAGGGTAACTTACTATATATATACATTATCAGTTAAATTCACTATTTCTAGAATCATGGATTATGTAATCACTCTTTTTTTGAACTCACATGCACTTATTACTGTTATGTGTCACATGAATCAACACTATTGGTTGTCTTAAGAGAAATAATAAAATAATTAATAAGATATTCACAAATCACCCCTATCCTCCCCAATAAACCCCCAACCCCCTCACTCCCTCTTCTCTTCACTACACTCAAGCCTTGTGACTTGTCTAAATTCAGCTCAAATATCATCCCAAGATCTTCCCCCATGTCCAGCAACCCTCGGTCTCATAAAAAGACTAAAACCTCTCCCCTAAGTAGGATCTCAAGGAAGATTATTTCAAGAGGAAAATACCTCCTTCAAGTTCCTTTCTTTTCTTTTCCTTTCCTCACCTCATTTCATCCAAATGTCGTGATCAATCCAGTACCTTACATGAATTGGAATGTTAAAATTATAAAGGAATTATTTTCATCATCTCTATTTTACCCTTCTTTTATACTATATATGAAAACACTATCTGAGATGTGTTAATATATCACATTCAAGGACGACGAGTTTTAAATTTCTATTACCATCGTCAATTCTAGTCATGAAACAATTTTTATGGTTGAACCAGAAAATAATAAATGTATTGTAACTTCTTTAATGTTTTGTAATCCTTTTTTACACATTATATTATTTTATAAATCAAAATTAGTTTGTTGTGATCAAAAACCGCAAATTAACCCAATCAATTGTCATTATAGTTTTATATAATGATTCATCTTCAATCACAAAAACAAAATGAATTTTATAACCATGTAATATTCTAGTTTTTCACTGTTAATATAAAACTTCTATTCTAGAAAACCATTTTCATTCTACATGTTTATTCATACATGAATATAAGAAAACTGATCATGAAAACCAAGGAAGAAAACACTCCCAAACAATGAAATTGAATATCTTAACCCATCAAAAGGACATAAATGAACATAATATGTTTATAACAAATAAATTGAATTTATTGGAGGTTCTGGAATCATTAATTTATGAAACTAAATTTTATTATTCAGTTCATTAAGATCAAGTGAGGAAAACCTCCGGACTTAAGGTAAGGGTTTCTTACCCGAACCTCAATTTTCTTTCGGGTTACTCTTTGTCTCCCTTTATACCAATTACTTTATTAATTATTATTATTTAATCCTCATAAAATATGTGTTAATTTTATATGTATGTGTAAAAACCATATTTCTTATTTCTTTTATTAGACTTACATGTTTTAAAAGGAACATTCAAAATTCATTCTGAAATACCAGCCCGGTTCAAGGGAATTTCTCGAATTATTACCTATATTCAAGGGAAATCTATAAAATAATTTTATATACCATTATTTTTCTAGAATCACTCATTTTATGATTAAAATAAAATATTAATTCACTTCTATTTATTTAATTTTTTTCCAAAATAAATATTCTTTTTAAAGTAAAAGAGTATTTATCTCAAGAATTTTACAATGATTTTATAAGAGTATTTTCATCTATTTCAAAACTATTTTTGATTGTTATGTTTTATTGGGAATAATATTTTATGATATCACATACTATATCATATGGAATGGTTTATGATCAGTTTTACTATGGATGTGTTATTTGATACAATTCATCTTACTACTCAGAATGGTTAGTGATTATGTCACAGATTGAGGAAAGTTATTTAAATCACATTTGCATATGTTGTTTATGTTTATACATGTTCATATGAGAAATGAATTGGACATAATAAGTGACAGGTGGGTCCCTCTATAGCCCCTCGATGCATCAGCAGGGCTCACGAGACAAACAAATATGGACTTGGCCGAAGCTTTTCCCATTTTTAGATATAGCTTTGGTCGAGGCCTTAATCATTTTTAGATGTCTTGGATGAGGCCTTGTAAGTATGTTTCAAAATATTTGGAATATTCATTTCCCTCATTATGAATCTATATATTCTATGTTCATGAGGTTATTCGACTAGTAGAGTATCCATTATTATGTTTTATTTTGGAAATATTTACTCATCTCATATTCCTTCGATATTATGTTCTCAGTTATTTTGAAAGGCATGTGTTTAAAATTATTCACCATGCCAAATTTCTATGTTTATGATACCTTATGCTTTATTTTTTACCCTTACTGAGCATATGATCTAACCACTTATTATGTTTCAATTTTTTCCCAGGACATGAATAGGTATATTATTATTGAATTGTAGGGATAATCTTAGAGTGGTGTATGTTCCCAATGGAATTTATTTGTTGATTTTCATTTCAAGTTATATTGTTGAACCTATGTTTGTAACCAGATTTAAAATTATACTAAATAATTCATTCCTTAAGGATACGACTTTCTTGTAATCATACCAATGAGATTTAATAAAGCACCGGCTCTAGGAAACTGGTCTCGGGTATTTACAGTTGGTATCAGAATAAGTTTAGTTGAAAACATAAAAAAACATATATTAAAGAACAACCCCTAAGATATTATTTGAGTATAAAAATACAAGAACATCCTAGAATTGGTGTAAGGAATAGATTATGTGTATCTTTTTAGAAATTACATCCCTATATGGATACTAAAAGTTGACTTGGTTCTAGCACATATGTACTTAGTTTTGAAAACTCTAACAAGTGGTTTTGGGCTTGACTCGGGGTATCTTGGTATGACAAAATTGGTCTTACTATGAATGTGGTTTTACACTCCTGGGGGTATGATTAGGATAATTCGAATTTTCATTACAAGAAATTTTGAAGGATTTAAATGTTAATTTTTCCCTAAGGAACCCATATTTATTGTTATGATAATAGCCATGCATAATATTTCAATTTATACAAAGAATTTTTTTAATTTGAGATTATAAATTACGATTCATAACCTACTATACTGTATTCCATTATTTAGAAATGGTGCCTAGTGGAAGTAATGGAAACTGCATGAACACACGTATCCCATGTAGGGATTTTCATCATATGCAACATAATGATGTATGTAAAGACCTAGATTTTCCATGTAATTTTTTTAATTATATGAAATTATTACGAGTTTGAGAAAATTAACGGCACATGATTCCTAGGCCCGGTGTGCCCAGAATTAATTTCTAGACTTTTTTGGGTATGTTCATTAAACGTGTGAGCGGCATTTTCTATATTTTGAATCGTTGCTCGGATTAAAAAATCTGTGGGCACCTTTGAATCTGCAGTGTCGTGATTCGCTTAAGGGACTCTTCACTTAAACCGTACTAGGTCCAGAGAAAAAGTTAGTTTTTTGAACTCATTAATAGAACAAATAAAATAAAATTATTATTTTATTTTTATTCTATTCCTCCAACGGACAAGTGGTAAGGTGGGACCAGGGATGTGTCAAGCCAATCAATGTCTTGACCCTCCAATCTATGTAACAACAATGTTGGGGGAATTTAGGAAGATTCCTATTAATGATCCCCATTAACTCCTCACTTCATTACTTACTATTCACCTCTCCTACAAATATAGAGCTTGGGGGAGGGGTATCATAAAAGATTCACCAAGAAATGAAGTTCTGTTGGAACACCATAACGCGAGACCCTTATAAGACAAATCCAACCCAGCGGGAGGTGATAGACAACGCCAAACCAAAGGGGGACGGGCGAGTGGCGTATTTGGGAGCTGATCTTGGGAACGAAGAGCACGATCCACCGAAAAGCGCAGATGATTCTCCAACGTTTCAAGGTACGGTTTACTCTTGATTGTTCTTAGTTAAATTTTGTGTTGATTCAATCCTCTTGATCCACATGTTTTCAAACTAATGTGGAGGGCTCGGGCCAAATGAATATGGCATGATGCCTCTGCTACATCATGGATTGATGTGTTCTTCATGGGTGGATCATTTGGTTGAGCGGAACCCGAAAACGTCGGGATAGTTGCAAAGGCGATATCTCGAGACACACAATGACTCCTTTGGATTGAAGAATGGGCCACCGAAGTTCACCTAGTGACCCACAGAAGTCTGCCAGTGATCGGTGCCGGTGACCGACATCGATAGGGTACAGGCGGCGGTCGACACACCGGCTGGCCGTGATGGCGGCGGCATCGGAACCGTGCCACTGAAGGAGGGCGCAACCCGTTGACCGTGATGGAGGAGTGTGGTGGCCGGCACGCCAGCCGGCCACATAGAAGTAGGGTGACGCGCATCTGCACCACCGAAAGAGGAGGAGGCCATGGATATTGAGTCGTGGCGGCGCACTAAGGCGGTCGGCACCCAGACGGTCGTGGGAGGATCGGTACCATCATGCCGCTAGAAGGGGAGATAGCCAGAATCCTGGTAAGCCATGTCACACCGTGCAAGACCCGCTTTGGCGGGTCCTGCATGCCAACAGGCGCCACCACATGGCGTCGTCGGTTTGGAAAAAGCCAAATGGTCCAACCGGACCATTCGAGAATCACGAGGGGCGCCTCCCCTAGGTGGTAGATAGGGCGGGCCCCGTCACATCGGACCGCACCCTTCCATGGGCTGATCCAAATGGGTCGTGCCCAATTGGCCTCACCCAGAACGGGATGGTCCCGCTGCAGTCCGGCCCATCCGGGCCGGACCCAGACCCATCTTGACCTAGATATGCATTTTTTCCATATCTTAAGAACCGAGCATCCATTTGGAAAACCATCTGTGGCCCCGGAATCCTTGTTTCAAGATATTCCTATTGTTATAATCCACTTGAGTTTTGGATAAAGCTGGACTACAGCTGGGTTGGATCGAACCTGAATCTAACCAGACCCTCGGAACGGAAACTCTAATAACTTACAGATCGGGCGTCCGATTGACATACCGTCACTCGCGTTGGGTCCCTTATGATGTGAAGGACATTCGTGATAATTTTTCATGGGAATTTGTGGATGTTGAAGTATCTATAGATGTCTTGAGTAACAGATCCTCCCAGAATCAAGCATGCTTAGTGCGAGAACCCTATGGCTGGTTGTACTTGGAGAATCTTCAGATCCTATGTGGGTCAGCATCTACCGATCCTATGTGGGTCATCTTCTGATCCTGTGTTAGTCATCTACCCATCCTGTGTGGGTCATCATCAGATCCTGTGTGGGTTATCTTCGGATCCTGTGTGGGTCAGCATCTTTGGATCCTGTGTGGGTCATCTTCGATCCTGTGTGGGTAAACAGCAGAGCTTCTTAATGAAGTAAGATGATCTATCAATACAGCTAATCATCTATAATTTCATAATTGATTTATACCTAGTATGATATAAGTCTTTAAATTTTTATTACTCTTCTGAGTGGTGATACCTTCGTGGTATTCTTCTGTGTGGCGTTACCTTTGTGGTACATACCTTCACGGTGCTGCCTTTGTGGTATTCTTTCCTTCATGGAATAGTTGTGCTTTTGGATAAAGAGTTGGGTCTTGTGTTTCCCCATGAACGATATGGGTATACTTTATAACTTAGGTATATTTATGGGAATATACCTAAGTTGTGTTGACTGTTGTTTTCATTCTTTGGGAATGTAGTGTTGATTTTTGGTTCATCCTTTGTGGATTATGATAGACCTTCAGGGGTCTCGGGGTCCCTACTGAGTATTGTTATACTAACCCCTGCACGGGCTACACCCATACCTTGTTGTGTCTTGTTAAAATAATAGACAACATTGATTGAGGCTGAGGGTTCTAGGACTGGAAGCTACTCGGACAAGGACCATTAGACGAGGTTTACCGCAAAGACGACCGTTCAAGATTTGTACCTACCCATCAGGTAGGATCCTTGGAAGGTGTTCACAGGAGATGTTTTTAGTTTTAATTGTACTTTATAGTTGGGATTGTATTCTATCTCCTTTACTTATTGTACTCACCCTTTTTACTATATAGTTTACCTTGTGCATGTATCTTGATATGTTCCGGTATTGTGTGAGTTTCCAGGTTAAAAAGGCAATGCATTCCTAGTTTTAGTGGTATTCCTTTCCAGTGATAGTCGCTAGCCCCTGGCCTATGTAATTAGTGCTTGGGAAAGTCACAGCTCAGGCCCCAGGGGATGGGTCATGACAAATTGGTAACAGAGGAGTTGGTTCTACCGAAAAACTTGGACTCTGATATTTTAATCGACAATAGTGTTAAGTGTTAAGAGTGTGGTAATCAGTTTGGGGAATCCAGTATTGGTGCATCGATCGGTGTATCCATACACCAGGACCCTGACTTCTGATTTCTGACTAAGTGCATGAAAACACGGATTGCGTGTGTGTTTTTGAAAAGTTTTCTTTGTGATCTCTTTGAGTCCTCTCACCAGGTATAACTTATTGACTGTGGCACACCTGTTTCTTTTCAGGATGCCTCTACGCAAACATCCATCCAGGGTTTTGAGTAGAGTATGTGATGACGGCCCACTGAGTGACAAGGCTTCGGTGTAGGGCCCTCTTACGGCAGAGGTACCAGCAACATCACTACCTGTTGGTCCACCATTTCCCCCAACTCCAGCAGTAGAGGGTGCACGCCACTTTAGTGTGTTGCATGAGTTTCAGTGCCCGAGGCCACTGAGGTTTTGGGGAGAAACGGATCCACATGCGGCTGGGGACTAGCAGGATGCCATGGTTAGAGTTTTTTGACTGGTAGGGACATCAGTTGATCTCATGGTGATCCTTTTCGCCAGACTTCTTTAGGCAGCAGCGGGCATATGGTGAAGCTTTATGCTCTAGGTTCATAATGAGGTGACTCTCATATGGTCGGACTTTAAGTGCCTTTTTAGGGAAGATTTCATCTTAGCGACCTTATGCTATGTGTGTATACCAGGGCTTCTCCACTTGCAGTTGGGCAGCATGAACGTTGATCGGTATTCAGCATGGTTCACCAACCTCTCGCGCTACCGCACTGACATGGTGAGGTACCCTTTATCTAGGTTCCAAACCTTCAAGAAGGGGCTCATACGGGAGATTAGAGCTTAGATGATTTGTTTTAGCATCCTGATATAGGAGGGGGTGTTAGATCAAACACTCTTAGTAGAGAGCTTCCTTGCTGAGCAGCCACTGGTAGAGAGACCCACCACCGTACAACATGTAGCAGAGTCAACTGTAGCTGGAAGCAGATAGATGAAGCAGTGGTCCAAGAGGACCAGACCTATTTGTGGACGACCTCAAGATATAAGGTCGGTTGTGTGGGGATCTCGATATAGAGTCGGATAGGTGAGGAGCATGTAGTGTTACTCGTGCGGCGGGCAGGGTCACATGGCTCGCAACTGCCTAACCTGTAGTACGAACGTCCATCAGATAGTCGATGGATGTCCTTGGAAGAGGCAAAGATTTGATCGAGGAGGTCTACAGGCAGCAAGAGGACATGGAAGAGGAGATGGCCATGCAGCAATTGGTGGGAGGAAATTTGAGGTTCTACCACTAACACCTCCAGGTGGTCCACCCCGACCACAGGGAGCAGGTGGACAGGGATGAGCTTAGCTCGTGACAGCTGAAGCATACGACCACGACACTCTGGAGATGATTCGAGGTATGATCTGTATCTACTCTACCTTATATGTATTACTTATAGACACAGGTGCTAGTCACTCTTTAATTTCCATGACCCTCATTCAGAGCTCAGAGATTTCGATGGATCCGTTGGATCGATCCTTACTGCTAGAGACTTCTACGGGAGAGGATTTGATGCTTACACACTGGTGTTGGTACGTGCATCACAACACATACAAATTTGCAATATTTATTTACCTACTAAATACTGTATAAGTGGAGAGCAGGGTCGAAACACAAAGAGAAGGTGAGTAGACACTAGAAATGTCCTTTTGGAGGAATGTTCAGGCAGATAAGCTTTAATTGTGTGATTAACAACTAATTTCTAAAAACTAAATTACTATTTTAATAAATACTATTTAAATATACTAAAACTATCTAAGTGAACTAATATATGAAAGAAACTGGCAGATACGGAAATGTCAGAGTCACGACGTCCGTTCAGATGCATGCAATGTCAATTATTTAATTCCCACATTTGAATATTTATTTATTCAATTATCACCGATTCCAATTTTAATCAAAATACTATCTGGTCTCATTCTCTAATGTTAAACCGAATTCTAAGGTTTACACAAATTATCCTTCATTTAGTTATCTGTCCTGATGAATAATTTGCGTGTCATTATAGCACTGAATCACTTGGTGAAATAAAAAGACCCATTTCTCACAAAGTTGAAGTATCTACCTGTATTGGGTTCGCTCACATGATATTACTTATTAGGTATCACTCATGCAATTTTGAAGGAGAGAGCACACAAAATATTAATTTTTCAATTAATATATTTATTTATTCAGAATTAGATTGCACTCTTGATCGAATTCCGGATAAATAAATTCTTTGATGAACTCTCGTTCGTCATTACTTATTAGGTATCACACGAACGGGAACCAAAGCATGTGTGCAGAGCCCAAACAACGATTAATTTAAACACAGATACAATTAATTAAATAAAAATCCAAATGAAATTAATTCAAAAGGCAATCAAACATGGGAATAAATTAAAGACATGCATTCACCGTGACATTCGTCAAAACTATGACACCAATGAATTAGCCTGTCATCACGAGGACAACATGACACATAAAATGATAAACAGATATCACAGTGCTCGTGTTATCGTAGTTTTCACCGCAAGCCGCCTTTGACAATCATAGAATAATAACCATTGTCCCGATGATCGCCGCAACATCAAATCAAACCACCGCGACGTGTAGCTACAAAAATGATTGGATTTGTATTTGTTCTTGGTGCACACCGCCGATCTTCGGAAGTGAACCAAACATCGATGAAGCACTCGAACCACCACTGATCACATGGAATGAAGGAGGCTGGTCGTCAGATGTTGTTCTGGTCAGCGGAGGGGAGACTGGCCATCATGGTTTGCCTTGAATTTTGCTAGCGAGAACCTAAGAAGAGAGGGGATAGGGGGTGACAAGAAAGGGCGCTGGGTGATTAGGGCGGCAGGGCGACTGGGATTTTGAGAAGCCGAGGTCCTGGAGATAAGGGGGACGGCATGCTGGGTTGAGGGTGGAGGGATCAGGTAGGGGAATGGGGAGACGATCGTGGGGAGATGGGGCAGTAGGGGTAGGAAACTGGGATGAGCAGGTAAGGGAAGAGGAGGGGCGTCTGAGGGGTTAGAAGGAGAGATGCCAGCGGGTCCTGGGGGAGATAAGGGGGGAGTGGCTGGGTCGACAGTGGCTAGGGGTTTAGGCAGGGGCAGGGGAATAGGAGGGGCGGATGGGGAGTGGGATAGAGAGGGGAGGGGAGCGAGTCAAGTGGGGTGGAAGGTGAGAATGGGAAGAGGGAGGCGCTAGAATTGTGGGGGTGATTGGACAGAGGTAGGGGGAATGGGATGGGTAGTTAGGGGGATAAAAAAATAAAAATTGTTAAATTCAAATTAAAAAGAAAAACTAATTATCTAATTAAGTTAAATAATAATAATAATAAATTAAAATGTATTAATGAACATGTAATTAAATATAATACTATTATTAAATATAATAATAAACTAATAACAAATACTATTTTATTAATACAACAAAATAATGAAAAAAAATAAAATAAAAATAAAAATATACATAATAATAAAAATTAATAAAATTAACTAAACTAAAATTATAGAAAATAATAATAATAATATAGTGCTAAATATAATATATAAAATTAATATAACTAATAGAAATACTAAATTACTAATATAAGTATATAAATTAGCTAAAAATTTTCAAATTATATAAACTAATACAAAACTACAAAAATAAACTAAAAATATAAAAATTGGCTAAACTAATTAATTAAAAATAAGTTAGAAAATTATAAAAATTCATGTAAAATCCATGTACATCAAATTTCCCACACTTAAACATTTTCATTCCTGGGAAAAACAATCATAAAGAAAACACAAGTGGCTGCAGACAAATCAAAACATCAAAATTACAAGTTCAAAATTTTTCAATCTCTTTTACTCATAAAAAATCATGCTTCATTTAAAACTTCAATGTTTAAGAAAAAATTTTATTTCACTTTCATTCTATTCAAAACAATTAAGTGCACTCATGTATCATGTGACCCACCTCTCCATCACTCTCATCTCTTAGAAAAAATTTGATCAAAGCCATGCTCACTTATCATACACATGCATGCTTACCATAGGCTTACCATGAATTTCACATCTCCACTAGTGGAAATCAAAGGAATGCACCAATCTCAAGGACATTACATGAGGTTCAAATGTCTCTGAGGCTGTGGGATGGTGGGTAAAAAAAATTGACATCTTTTTGGTAAAAAGGAGGGTTGAATCTTGAAATAAATGCACGATATATATCAATCCAAATGTCTCCCCCAAAAAATCACTCCCCCACACTTAAAACACTGCTTGTCCCCAAGAATATGATAACCCAATGTTTTGCTCTTTTTTTTACTCTTTTTTTTAAGACGCAACTCACTCAAATAATATGGTCAGGAAAAACTGGTGAGTATCAACTCAAAAACCCCATGAAATAAATGTCAGACAATAATCCCAAAGAATGGCACACAAGTAGCGTATACTCTCTAACATCTCAATGAAGGTAGGTCATATAGAAAACTCTTTAGTTCCTAGAGTAATGAATCATCACTTTTATAGGTATCCCCAAAGGTGAGGGATACCACGTAATGACCACCAATGTATTCATTATTGGAACCAAAAGAATTCTATATTCCCATATCAAAATAAATGTAATGAATGTGGATACTGTGAAAAATAACTCATATGATCAGGATGGAATAATGTCAATCCATGTACATCAAATGACTCACTGCCCCTCGAAGAACCCTCTCCATGAGTAAATCTCTCCCCCACACTTAGATTGAAAATTATCATTCAGAAATTCAAGAAATGGGTAGGGAAGGGTATCGGTTATGGGATTATCCTAAAAAGGAGTCTTCATGGATTCTAAGGGATATACGATGGAGAAAATATATGGGTGGCTCAGTGGGTCAACGGGGCTGAAAAATCAAACAGACGCCTCGTTCATTTTAGTGCAACTTTCAAAATTCCTATCGCTTTGATGGAAAAACATGGCAAGTTCTCGAAGACATAACATGGTTGAAATTCCCTCAAGAAAAAGAGAAACAAGAGATGATGTAAAATGGGCGAGATTCCTCACGGGTATGGTATAATGTTGGACATCACACATGAGCATGAGTGAAAATAAGTTCTCAAAAATATACAAGTTTTTGAAAAACATTTTTGAAGCATGAAAAAAATATTAGCAATCATATAAGTCATGAGATCAAGGATTAAATAATTCCAAACAAGAATCAGGTGCTCAAACTGTCTAGGGACACAAGTGGTGTGTTCCCAAATGTGTTGCGATAACAAATACAGCAGCTTTTATGTGGGTTCATCAATGAAAGGAATGTTAGTTTTTTTTATTTTTTCAAATTTTTCTTGTTTTTTTCTTGGTTTTTTTTTGTTAGTTTACATAGTGTTTTTGTAAGCATAAAATATGGAAAAGATAAAACACTTCCCTGTGTAAGTGCAGATTGATGCGGAGAGGCTGTTTGTATCCGATGAAGTTCCAGAAATGATATACCTATAAAACCTACACATTGACAACTTACTCACATCATATCAAATAAGTCACACCATAATCAAAATAATGTGGATGATAAAAATATTTATGATGAATTTAAATCCACTAATGTTCAGGGAGAAAATAGATTGTGGTAAATGCATGCCATTTTATTTAATTTTATTTTTTAAATAAAACAAAATTCAATGAAATTAAATACAGTGAAAAGAAAATAAACAAATGATGGGTTGCCTCTCATTGAGTGCTAAGTTTACTTCGTCTTCAGCCAGACGTTATTGAAACTCCATCGGGATCGAACGGAAATTTAAACCATGCATCTACTTCTTTTTCAGTAGGAGTGTAGAATTCATTCGTCGAAGATGAGTTTATCCTACAAGCTGCACGAAATCTCAACGGAATCTTGTTTGAAGAATGGATGTGTGGAATGAAATGAAAATAGGCCAACTCACAAGGGAACAAATATACCTCACCTGAAGAAAGAATCATCGAATAATTGAATTTTGGTAAAAGTCCGTCAATGGAAAGATCAAGAAGATTACCCCCTTGAACATACACAGGTGCAAAAGTGCCTTTACCAGACTCCTTCAGTGGTCGGCATATATCCATCACATCCTTGAATGAAATATCTGGGTTGATGATGTATCCCAATTCGTTTTCATAGCCAACTATTAGCATAGGGAAATCTACTAGTTTCCAACTCAATTCATGCTCGATGGTTTCATTGATTGTGCCAAGGTCAACAATATTGTTCACATATGTGGGTATTTCAAGTGAAGTGTTTTTAGCCTCGATGCATGGAGAAAGTGTTGTGGGATCAATTGGAGTATATGACTCCATTTTGTCAAGAATGAAATCTTTTTTAAGATTTTCCTCTATACCGCCCTCATCATAATTCTCTGTAGGCACATGTGTCACCACGAACTCTAGATCCTACAAGCAATCCCATTCTTCCATTGTTTCTAGAAAACTATGACTGTTCTCTACCACCAATGCTGATTGATTCTCAAACTCCAAAAAAGTTTCAGATGTCTCCATTTTAGAAAAAGTTTTGGACTCATAATGATTTTCAGAAAGAGGTGATTCAATGTAATTTGAAGTGATGTCCTCTTGAGTGTGGAAATCCACTATCTCTTGGTTCAATTATGAATCAATCATGGTAACTAATGGTCCTAGTTAAATTTACTATTCATCCTCAAAAGGTGAAATTTGATAGATATTGAATGTGTCCTTTTTCACTTTGAGATGATTGGGTTGTGAATTCATAGAAGAAGGACATGAAATCACATTTTTCGAGGGACCATAATATTTAACTGGGTGGAAGACTAAGCTCTCATATTCTTGAAATGTGATTACATTAGAAGAATTAAATTCTGATGGATAGGAGTCGTCACTTGGATGAAAAGAAGGAGGATCAATATCATTTTCAGAATCAGGACATGAATATTGTTCAAATGGAACCTCTACTTCACTTTCCTCAAAGATATTGTTCTGAATTGGATCTTGAAGTGGCAGTGAGGAGAAAATTTGAACAAGTTGAGTCATTTGATTTCCTAAATTTTTCATTTTATTTTCTAAATATTTCATGGAATTTTCTAAACCTTTTGTTTGATTTTTTAAATCTTTTGTTGAAGAAAGTAACTTTTCAATATGTTCATCTTCAAGTTAAAACATCCTATTTGTCTCAGTGATAGGATATTGCAACATGTGATCAATTATTGAATCATTTGTTTGACAAGAATTATCAAGTTCTAAATTTTCAAGAATGCATTGAATTTGAAAATGATCAAATGGTGGATAAGGACTAGTAGTAGAATACATATCATAACATGGACATGAATGATAATCATTAAAATAAACAGGATTACCTGGAGAGTGCATGTGTGGTGAATCATTATACATCATACCTTACAATGTTGGTGGGTAGGGTGGGCATTTGTTGTAACTGTGTGGTGCGGCCCACGTCATTTTGAACTTTTGGGTGTCTTGAAAATCCCTGCAATGAAAAATTCCTAGAGTAGTAAACTGTTTTTTTTAGTTTTTAGTTTTTTTTACTTAAATCACTCTTTTAGAAGAATATCTAATAAAACTATTCTCCTCGGAAATGGTGCCAGAAATTTGGCACGTGCATCGCAACACGTAAAAATTTGAAATATTTATTTACCTACTAACTAATGTAGAAGTGGCGAGAAGGGTCGAACCACAGAGAGAATGTGAGTAGACACTAGAAATGTTCTTTTGGAGGAATGTTTAGGCAGATGAGCATTAATTGTGTGATTAGCAACTAATTTCTAAAAACTAAATGACTATTTTAATAATAACTATTTAAATTAACTAAAACTATCTAAGTGAACTAAGCTATGAAAGAAACTCGCAGAGATGGAAATGTCAGAGTCGTGACGTCCGTTTAGATGCATGCAATGTCAATTATTTAATTACCACATTTGAATATTTATTTATTCAATTATCACTGATTCCAAATTTAATCAAAATACTATCTGGTCTCATTCTCTGATGTTAGACAATATTCTAAGTTTTACACAAATTATCCGTCATTTTGTTCTCTGTCCTGACGAATAATTTGCACATCATTATAGCATTGAATCACTTGATGAAATACAACAACATGTTTCTCACAAATTCGAAGTATCTACCTACGTTGGGTTTGCTCACATGAGATTACATATTGGGTATCACTCATGCAAGTTTGAAGGAGAGAGCACACAAAATATTAATTTTTCAATTAATATATTTATTTATTCAAAATTCGATCGCGCGCTTGATCGAATTCTGGATAAATAAATTCTTTGATGAACTCTCGTTCGTGATTACTTATTAGGTATCACACGAACGGGCACTAAAGCATGTGTGCAGATCCCAAATGACAATTAATTTAAACACAGATACAATTAATTAAATAAACATCCAAATGAAATTAATTCAAAAGAAAATCAAACATGGGAATAAATTAAAGACATACATTCATCGTCACATTCGTCACAATTCCGACACCAATGAATTATCCCACCATCACGATGACAACATGACACATAAAATAATAAACGGATATCAGAGTGCTCGTGTTGTTGTAGTTGTCACAGTAATATGCCTTTGATGATCATAGAATAATAACCATTGTCCCGCTGATCACCTCAACATCAAATCAAACCATCGCGACGTGCAGCTACAAAAATGATTGGATTTGTATTTGTTCTTGGCGCACACCGCTGATCTTCAGAAGTGAACTGAACATCGATGAAGCACTCGAACCACCACTGCTCACACGGAATGAAGGAGGTTGGTCGTCAGATGTTGTTCTGGTCAGCGGAGGGGAGATCGGCCGTCATGGTTTTCTGTGAAGTTTTCTGGCGAGAACCTGAGAAGAGAGGTGATATGGGTGACAAGAAAGGGTGTTGGGTGATTAGGGCGGTAGGACGGCTGGGATTTTTAAGAGCCGAGGTCCTGGAGATAAGGGGGTCGGCGCGTTGGGCTGAGGGTGGTGGGATCGGGTAGGGTAATGGGGAGACGGTTGTGGGGAGATGGGGCAGCGGCGGTAGGGCGCTGGGATGAGCGAGTAAGGGAAGAGGATGGGCGGCCGAGGGGTTAGAAGGGGAGATAGCGGCGGGTCCTGGGGGAGATAAGGGGGGAGTGGCTGGGTCGACGGTGGCCAAGGGTTTAGGTAGGGGCGGGGGAATAGGAGGGGCAGATGGGGCATGGGACAGAGAGGGTAGGGGAGCGGGTCAAGGGGGTGGCGGGTGAGAATGGGCAGAGGGAGGCACTGGAATTGTGGGGGTGATTGGAGAGAGGTAGGGGGAATGGGATGGGTAGTTAGGGGGATAAATAAAATATAATAAAAATTGTTAAATTCAAATTAAAAAGAAAAACTACTTATCTAATTAAGTTAAATAAAAATAACAATAAATAAAAATATATTAATGCACATGTAATTAAATACAATACTATTATTAAATATAATAATAAACTAATAACAAATACTATTTTATTAATACAACAAAATAATGAAATAAAATAAAATACAAATTAAAATATACATACTAATAAAAATTAATAAAATAAACTAAACTAAAATTAGAGAAACTAATAATAATAATATAGTGTTAAATATAATATATAAAATTAATATAACTAATTGAAATACTAAATTACTAATATAAGTATATAAATTAACTAAAAATTATCAAAATATCTAAACTAATACAAAACTAAAAATATAAAATAAAAATATAAAAATTGGTTAAACTAATTAATTAAAACTGAGTTAGAAAATTATAAAAAATCATCTAAAATCCATGTACATCAGGTGTCGGTAGTGTGAGATTACGCTAGAAGGCGATAGGTTCGGCTGGGATCTTCTTGTAGCGGCATCAAGTCCTTATGACATCATCTTGGGTATAGATTGGTTATCTATAGTCCATGCTCAGATCGACTGTATTAGGTACAAAGTGCAGTGTGTCCA
The DNA here is from genome assembly GCA_963277665.1 of Viscum album. Lineage (NCBI taxonomy): Eukaryota > Viridiplantae > Streptophyta > Magnoliopsida > Santalales > Viscaceae > Viscum > Viscum album. The sequence continues at coordinate 395,707,501 of OY728167.1, read as the reverse complement.
TGAGGATGAGACCAGGTTTTCCTTCATCGGCAAGAAAGGAACCTTTGCAGCACATGATGGACTTACCCGGAGGAGGGTGCAGCTGATCACTCATCAGTTACTAGCCTTACCCTCAGTGAAGTTGATGTTGAGAGTCTGAGTTATCCTGTAGTGGTGGACCAGTGCACTGATGTTTTCCCTGATGATGTTATGGGTCTACCTCCTCGCAAAGAGGTGGAATTTTATATCGACTTGTACCCCGGGACGACACCGATATCTACACCAAAATATCAGATGGCTCTCACGGAGCTTCGAGAGCTGCGAGTACTACTCAAGGACTTGCAGAGCAAGGGGTTCATTAGGGCCAGTATTTCTCCTTGGGCGGCCCCGATTTTTTTTTCCAAAAAGGTGGATGGGAGTTTGAAACTCTGTGTGGACTATAAGTGCCTGAACTAGGTGACCGTGAGGAACAAGTACCGAATCCTGAGGATTGACGATCTCTTTGATCAGCTGAAGGGAGCGTAGTGGTTTTCGAAGATAGACCTCAGATCAGACTATCACCAGCTTAGGGTATGAGATGAGGATGTGCAGAAGATAGACATCAGATGTCGGTATGGCTATTATGAGTTCTTGGTTATGCCATTTGGCATGACCAATGCCACAGTAGTGTTCATGTGACTCATGAACAGAATATTCCAGCCATACCTTGATCTCTTTGTGGTAGTCTTCATCGAAGACATCCTGGTATACTCAGCTACAGAGGAGGAGCATGCTTATCATCTACAGACAGTTCTGGACACACTCTGAGAGCACCATCATTATGGTAAGCTCTTGAACTGCTAGTTCTGGATCTGAGAGGTTCATTTCCTGGGAAACTTCTTCTCAGAGTATGGAGTTTCGGTGGATCCTGTGAAGATTGAGGATGTTCTTGCTTGGGAGCCACCCAGGAGTGTGATGAAGGTATAGAGTTTCATGGGTCTGTCCGATTACTACCGGAGGTTTGTACCTGACTTTTCTAGAGTTGCAACACCCTTTTCAGCATTGAAGAAGAATGGTAAACCCTTATTATGGTCTTATAAATGCCAATGGAGTTTCCAGGATCTATGGTAGAGACTGACAAGTGCCCCCATCTTGAGGATACTAGAGGATGGAATTGGGTATGTAGTCTAATGCGATGCATTAGGGAATGGGCTTGGATGTGTCCTAATGCAGGAGCAAGCAGTGATCTCTTATATTTCTCGACAACTGAGATAACATGAACAGAACTATGTTACCCATGACCTGGAGTTGGCAGCATTGGTCTTTGCCTGGAAGATGTGGCGATATTACATGATGGGATAACGTTTTACAGTATACTCTTATCACAAGAATCTCAGGTATATCTTCTCTCAGAAGGACATGAACATAAGACAGTGGTGTTGTCTTGAGTTCCTCCAGGACTATGACTTTGAGAGAGTCTATACTCCTGGGAAGGGGATTGTTGTAGCAGATCCACTCAGCAGGAGATCTGGTATACATTTTCTGAGTGAGGCGATAGAGCAGCTAGTTGCTTTATAGATATCCTACGTGGATTGAGATGGAGCAGCTTATCTTCAGTCTCTGACAGTCACTCCCCCACTTCATCAGCGAGTCAGGGAGGCTCAGCTTGGGGACACTGACTGCGAGCCACAAAATTCTCATTTATCCACTAGACAGGCACCTGATGGATTTTCTGAAGGTGGGGAGCATGTCATCCTCTTTAGAGGGCATACTATGGTACTAGTGGCTCTATGATAGGAAGTGTTGAGGGAGTTCCATTCGTCCCCTCTAGCGATACATCCATGAGTGGCGAAGATGTTCTAAGACCTTCGGCGTCAGCACTGGTGGCCAGGAATGAAGAAAGTAGTGGCAGAGCTTGTCTCATAGTGTCTCACTTTTCAGCAAGTGAAGTTAGATCATCAGGTTCCAGTGGGAATAGTTCAGCCACTAGAGGTGCCATAGTGTAATTGAGATGGGATTTCCATGGACTTTGTGATAGGAATTCCACACACGTCCATGGGTCATGATTCTATCTGGATGATTGTTGACCGACTCACCAAGTCGGCCCACTTCTTACCTATTAGAGAGCAGGGATTAGTAGAGATATTGGGACGCCTCTACATACAGGATATTGTACGGCTTCATGGAGTTCACTCGATTATTGTCTCCAATCGTGACGTATGTTTTATTTCCCGGCTATAGAAGGGGCTGTAAGAGGCATTCAGGACATAGCTTCAATTGAGCATCGCCTTCCATCCTCAGAAAGATGGTCATATAGAGCGGACCATTCAGACCCTTGATGACATGCTTCATGCTTGCGTCCTTGATTTAGGCCACCAATGGGACGATCACATTCCCTTGGTGGAGTTCGCGTACAACAACAACTATCACTCCACTATCAGTATGGAACCATTCGAGTCTTTGTACGGTTGGCCGTGTAGTTCACCTACGTGCTGGACTGACCCTGAGAAGTCAGAACTCATGGGACCGGAGATGGTACGTGCTACCACAAACATGGTGCAGATCATCCAGGAGTGGATGAAGACTGCACAGAGCAAGTAGAAGTCTTATTCTAACAGGAGACGAAGACCTCTCAAGTTCGAGTATGGTGACCATGTCATCCTACGAGTCTCACCTTGATGAGGTTTGTAGAGATTTGGTCGGGGTGGAAAGTTTTCTCCAAGGATCATCGGACCCTTCCAGGTCCTCAGTAGAGTAGGTGAGGTGGTGTACCGCCTAGTTCTTCCCCCACAGTTGCAGTAGGAGAATGATGTTTTCCACGTATCCCAGATGAGGAGTTACGTACATGATTCTTCTCACATAATTGACTGGGGAGAGCTAGACATCGATGATGGTGCGACGTTTTCGGAGGTTCCATTGGTGATTGGGGATCAACAAGAGAGAGTCCTTTGTGGGCGATCGATACCTCTGGTGCGTGTACATTGGAAGCAAGGGAACCTCCAAGAGAGAACATAGGAGCGGGAGGCTCAGATTCATGCTTAGTACCCCCACTTGTTTCCCTAGTTTGTGTTGTGGATTTCAGGGATGCAAAGCCCTGAGGTGGGGATAATATAAAGTCCCATATTTTCCATGTAACTTTTTTTAATTATATGGAATTATTACGAGTCTACAAAAATTAACGACGCATGATTCCGAGACCCAGTGTGCCCAGAATGAATTTCTGAAGTTTTTTTCGGGTACATTCAGTAAACACGTGAGCATCATTTTCTATCTTTTGAACCATTTATCGGATTAAAAATACAAGGGAACTGTTGAATCTAGAGTGCCAGGATTTGCTTAAGGGAGGCTTCACTTTAATTGCAATAGGTCCGGAGATAAATTTAGTTTTTGGAACTTTGTAATAGAATAAATAAAATAACATTATTATTTTGTTTTTATTATATTCATCCAATGGAAAATCGATAAGGTGGGACCGGTGACATGTTAAGCCAATAAATGGCTTGACCCTTCAATCTATGTAATAACAACATTGGGGGAATTTTCGAAGCTTCCTATTAATGAGCCCCATTAACTCCCTGCGTCGTTACTTACTCTTCCCCTCTCCTATAAATATAGAGCTTGGGGGAGGGGTATCAGAAAAGCTTCTCCCAGCAACGAATTTCTGTTGGAACACCATGGCACCAGACCCTTAGAAGACGAAGTTGACCTAGTGGGAGGCAACAGACGATGCCGAACCAAAGGGGGACGTGTGAGTGGCATCTTTGGGAGCCAGTTGTGGGAATGAAGAGCACGATCCACCGACATGCATGGATGATTTTCTGACATTTCAAGGTAGGGTTTACTCTAGATTGTTCTTCGTTAAATTTTATGTTGATTCAATCTTCTTGATTTGCATGTTTTCAAACCAACGTGGAGGGTGCGGGCACACGAACACAGACCGATCCCTCCTCTACCTCATGGATTGATGTGTTCATCATGGGCGGATCGTCAGGTTGAGTGGAACCTGACCACTTTGGGATAGCTGAAAAGGAGACATCCCAGTACACACAAAAACTCCTTCGAATTGAAGAACGAGCCACCAAAGCTCACCCGATGACCCACAAGAGTCCACTGTAAACTGGCGCTAGCGACCAATGCTGATAGGGTATAGGACTGAACCACCAAAGGAGGTTGCGGAATGTCGGATTCGGTGGAGAAGGGTAGCGGCTAGCATGCCATCCGGAAGCGTGGAAGCAGGGCGGCATGTGTCTGGGCCACCATAAGAGGAGAAGGTAGCAGTTGTCGAGCCACGACAGAGCACCAGGGCAGCCGGCACCTGGCTGGCCGCGAGAGGAGTGGTGCTGTCACACTGCTGGAAGGGGATCTGGCCGGAATCCCAGCCAGCCACATCACGCCAAGTAGGTCCCGCTCCGGTGGTTTCCGCATGCTAGCAGGTGGCGCCACGTGGCACCGCCAGTTTGGCCAAAGTCGAATGGTCCAACAGGACCATTCAGGAATCCCGAGGGGCACCTCCCCCGGGTGGTAGCTAGGGTGGGTCCCGCCATGGTGGACCGCACCGAGCTGTGGGCCGAGCTGAGTGGGTCGCGCCCAGCATGGGTCGGGCCACACCCAATGGTCTGGGCATCCACCTTCGCGGGCCGGTTCAGACCACGGCCCAGGGGTCTGGCCCCACCGCGGTCCAGCCCATCCAGGTCGGGCCCGGACCCATCTGGACCCAGATACGCCTTTTGGGCCATATCTTGAGAACCAAAATATTGTTTGAAAAATCATCTACGGCGCCGGAATCCTTTTTTCGAGAAAGACCTTTTGGTATAATCCACTTGAGTTTTAGATAAAGTTGGAGTGTGGTCGGGTTGTATTGAACCCAAATCCAACTGGGCCCTCGGAACAGAATCAGCAATAACTTAAAGACCGAGCGTTCGATTGACACGTCGTCAGTCACATTGGGTCCCTTATGACGTGAAAGTCCTTCGTGATACTTCTTCATGGGAATTTGTGGCAGTTGAAGTATTGACCGATGGCTTGAGGAGCAGTTCCTCTTAGAATCAAGAATGCTTAGTGCAGGAACCTTGTGGTTGGCTATACTTGGAGAATCTTAAGATCCTATGTGGGTCAGCATCTACCGATCATGTGTGGGTCATCTTCACATCATGTGTGGATCATCTACCGATCCTATGTAAGTCATCCTTATATCCTGTGTGGGTCAACTTCAGATCCTGTGTGGGTCAAGATCTTTAGATCATGTGTGGGTCATCTTCGATCGTCTGTGGGTCAACAGCAGAGCTTCTCGATGAAGTAAGATGGTCTAGCAATACAGTTTATCATCTATACTTTTGTACTTAAGTTATACATGGTGTGAGCTAAGTATTTACCTTTTTGGTAGTCTTCTGAGTGGTGATAACTTCGTGGAATTCTTCTGTGTGGTGTTACCTTTTTGATACATACCTTTGTGGTGCTACCTTTGTGGTATTCTTTATTTCATGGAACAATTGTGCTTTTGGATAAAGAGTTGGGCCATGTGTTTCCTCATGAACAAGATGGGAATACTTGATAACTTAGGTATATTTATGGGAATATACCTAAGTAGGGTTTACTGTTGTTTTCATGATTTGTGGATATAGTGTTTCTTTGTGGTTCATACTTTGTTGATTCTGAGAGACCTTTCGGGGTCTTGGGGTCCCTACTGAGTACTGTTATACTCACCTTTGCATGGGCTACGCCCGTCCCTTGTTGTGTCTTATGCAGATGATAAACAACAGTCATCGAAGATGAGGGTTCTAGGACTGGAGGCTGCTCTGATGAGGACTATTAGATGAGACGTAATGTAAAGAAGACCATTTGAGAGTTGTACCTACCCTTTAGGTAGGATCCTTGGTGGGGGTTCACATGAGCTATTTTTAGTTTTACATGTACTTTCTAGTTGGGATTGTATTTCGTACCCTTTACTTACTGTACTCACCCTTTTTACTATATATTTTACCTTGTACTTGTATCTTGATGTGTGCTTGGATTGTGTGGTTTTGTAGGTTAAAAAGGAAATTCCTTCCTAGTTTTAGGGGTATTCCTTTCCGGTGCTAGTCGCGAGCCCTGGCCTATAGAAGGCGGGCTTGGGTTAGTCACGGCACGGACCCTGCGGGACGGTTCGTGACAATGTTGGTTCTAGAGCTTTAACTAGTTTGGAGGAAATTTTAAGTATATTGGTACAACTTACTCAGGTTATGAACAATAATCATGCCTGTTTAGAGCATCCGTATCCACAACATGGAGGATCTATGTTAGATATCTTTATGTGACAATAGCCACAATCATTTAGTGCAACTAAAAACCCATTCATAGTGGAGCAGTGGATATGTTCCTTAGAGAAGATATTTCTCACCTTGGGAAGTAACGAAAGGGAGAAAGTTTTCATGGAAGTTTATCATCTCTTAGAAGTTTCTAATAAATGGTCATCACTAATTCGAAACACAAAGGAGGAGGAAGAAATAGAAAACATTTAAGGGAGTTAATTTAAAGAAATTTTCTTAGAGAAATAATTTCCTCATGAACAGCGAGCAGATATGGAAATATAGTTTCTGAATATGATGAAAAAGGACAATGATAATGTTACAATGTTTGAAGCTAACTTCACAACGTTAGCAAGTAATGTTGTGGAATATATACATAATACAAGGAGCAATATTGATAGAATCTTTTATGGCCTAAATCCATTCCTTTGACAGACACTGTTCTGCCAAACTTTTTCATCATATGAAGAAATAGTCTCATGTGCTATGAAGACAGAAAAGGAGTTCTCTAAGTCTTATGAATTTAATGGATAAAAAAGAGAAGAAGTGGGATGTTGAAAAATATGGAAACAGAAATAAGGAAATGGGGAAGAAGGGAAGTGTTGAATTTACACTGTATGATAATTGGGGAAGGAAACACCCTAGATCCTACTTAAAAGGAAATGGGGTGTTCTACAAGTGTGGACAGAAAGGACATCATGCAGGTTATTTTAAGGAAAATAATGAGTCTATTAGTTTTCAATGCTATAATTTTATGGATATTAGACACTATGCTAATGATTTTCCAAAGGGTCAAGGAAACATGCCTCAGAAAATGACAAGGTAGCAGTGACAAGATTGTACAATCACAACTACTGATATTGAAGTTCTTAATGTCATAGTGGAAAGTAATTGAATAATTTCCTCAATCATAGCCATTGATTTATTTGATTTTGGATCATTTCATTCTTTTAAATCTTCCTAGTTTTCTAGGAAAATTGTATATGTTTAATTTGATTTAATAAAGTTGTTTCCAGTCAAAACTCTTAGGGGATGTATCTTTGTAAAAAAGATGTGTCGACCAGTCCCCCTCATGACACATAAATGTGATTTAGTTTCTAACCTTATTATCATACTCATGATTTACTTTGATAAAATCCTTGGTATAAGTTGGATTTCACATTATGATGTGAAGATCTATTGTAAAAAGGGGGAAGTTATGAATTTTGAGGACGATGTGGAATCCCTTATCTTTGGAGCAGAAACATCACCATATAATTCTCATCTAGATCCACCCCCAATATCTTTACTGAATTCAATTATTGGGGATTAAGGGAATGCAATAACTATGGGTGAATAAATGAATGTCCAAAGAGAGTAAATATATATTGTGAAAGAATATGTTGATGTGTTTTCAGAGGATTTACATGGACATCCTCTAGGGTGGAGAATTTAGTTTTCCATTAACTTAATTACTAATTCAAGGCCCATGTCAAATACCCCTTATATAATTTCCACTTTTAAATTAGTGGAACTGAAGAAAAAACTAGAGTAATTGAGTGATAAAGAAATTATTCATCCTATTGTTTCTCCGTGGTGAGCCTCTATTCTTTCATTAAGAAGAAAGTTGGATCTATGAGGTTGTGCATTGACAACAGGGAGATCAATGCTATAACAAAAAAAACTTGTCTCCCCTACCTCGGACTGATGATTTATTTGATCAACATCATGGATCCCAATATTTTTTGAAGATTTACCTTTGATCTGGATATCAACAGTTTCAAGTAAAGAAGGAATACATTCCAAATATAGCATTTCGAACCAGGTATAGGCATTATGAGTTTATAGTAATTCATTTTGGACTAACTAATGAACCCTGTATTTTCATGGATCTAATGAATAGAGTTTTCAATGAGTATCTTCATGAATTTATGGTTGTATTTATTGATGATATCTTTGTATACTCCAAATTCTACGAAGATTATGAAAATCAGTTTCACACTCTTCCAAAGACTCTTAGAAGAAATGAATTATACGGTATGTTTAGGAAGTGTGAATTTTGGCTTCAATCAATTTCCTTTCATGGCCAAATTTTCACTAAGTATGGAATATATGTTGATCCTATGAAGGAAAAGGATGTGCAAGAATGGACTACTCTAACAAACATAACCTAGGTTCATAGGTTTATAGGTATAGCAGGTTATTATTGGTGTTTTTTTCAAAACATCACCATTTCAGCAAACCCAAAGACCAATATTACACGTAAAGGGGTTAAGTTCATATGGAAAAAAGAATTTGAGGAATGTTTTGAGGAAATGAAGAGCAGATTAGGGAATTATCTGATCCTGACTCTTCCATTGGGGAATGATGGGTTGGTGATCTATAGTGATGCATCAAAGAAAGGAGTTGGTTGTGTCCTCATGCATAATGATATAGTTATTACATATGCATCAAGGAAGTTAAAAATTCATGAACAAAACTATCGTAATCATGATCTTGAGTTAGTAGCTGTAATCTTTTCTCTGAAGATATGAATACTTTATCTCTATGGATAAAGATTTCATATATATAAAGATCATAAGAGCATGAAATATATCTTCTCACAGAAAGAACTCAACATATGGCAAAGGAAATGGCTTGAACTACTCAATTATTATGATTTTTCCATACACTACAACCCAGGAAAGGAAAATAAGGTAGCAGATGAATTGACCAGGAAGGATCATGGAGTTCTCAACAAAATGAGGATCGAAAAGGATCTTTTGTACATGGATCTAGTGAGGATTGATATGGGAATTATCAAATAAGGTGAAACATAACTAATTTTTAATTTGGTTTCCCAACCTTCTTTGTTGTAAAGGATTAAAACTTCTCAGTTTGATGATGAGAATCTTCAAAAGAAAATTAATGGTGTGAATGGTGGGATATTGGCTGACTTCGTGTGTGAAGATGTCATTCTGATATTTGGGAAGAGGATTTTTTTCTAGCTATACCCAAGAAAAAATGGAGATATTAGATGATTCCCATAGATCAAATTTCTCTATACATCCTAGTAGCACTAATATATATAGGGATTTCATTGAACATTTCTGGTGGGATAATATGAAGTGGTAAATTGCTGATTATGTATCAAGATGTCTAGTCTGTCAACAAGTAAAGGCCCAAAGAAAACATCCAAGAGGAGTAATGCAAATTTTACCTATTCCTAAATGGAAATGGGATGAAATAACCATGTATTTTTTCACTAGATTTCCCAAAACTCTGAGAATTAATGATGCGATATGGGTAATTTTTGATCGACCTACGAAATATGCACATTTCCTTGCTATAATGGAGGACTTTCCACTAGACCCCTTGCACGAATCTATATCAATGATGTTATGAGACTTCTTGGATAACCTATATCAATTGTGTATGATCATGATCAATGATTTACATCATAATTCAAAAAAAATCTTCAGAAATCATTGGATACTAAGTTTTGTTTGAGAATTCCTTACTACCCACAAACTGACGGGCAATTAGAGAGGACAATCCAAAACATAGAGGACATGTTGGGATCATGTTCACTTTACTTTCAATGTATGTGGGATCAATATTTACCTTTAGTGTAATTTTCCTACAATAATATTTTCCATTCTAGTATTCAAATGGCACCATATGAAGCATTGTACGGAAAGAGATGGCATACAGCAGCATGTTGGGATGAAGTTGGTAAAAGGAAGCTAGTGGGCCTAGATCTTGTGGAGGAAACAACAGTAAAGGTAAAGCCTATTCAAACCCATATCAAGGAAGTTCAAAGAAGTAAAAATAGGTATGCTGATAATTGAATGAAGGATTTGGAATTTCAACTGGGAGATCGCATTATCTTGAAAGTATAATCATGGAAGGGCATTACAATATTTGGTAAGAAAGGGAAACTGATCCCTAGGTACATTTACCTTTTGAAATCATAGATAGAATTTTTTTAGTTGCATATCTATTGGCTATTATGCCAATCCTGTCTAGAGTACACAATGTGTTCTATGTCTCATTATTGAGGAAGTGCATACCTGACCGAACAAATGCCCTCACTTCTGAAGGAATAGAATTAGAACATGAAATATTATACTGTGAAGATCCTATCAAGATTTTGGACAGTAATGAACAGGTGTTGAGGAATCAAAAAACTCGACTCATAATGATACATTGGAAAAATCATAAAATATAATAGGAAACATTGGATCTTGAGGATCGTATGATGAAGAACAACCCAAATATTTTTTTGAGGTAAAATTATGGTAATTTGGAGGAAGAATTTTTTGTAAGGAGTGGAGAATGTAACACCCCATGATTTTGAAAATAAATTTAATATTGAATACATTAATCACTGAGTCTCTACAAAATACCAATTTGTTATAACCTAGCTAGTAAACAAAATTTTACCACCTTTGTGATTTGAATTTTGAAAAAATGAAATACACACTTGTGTTCAGTAGGATATTTAGAGTCCGATAAGAAAAACTTAATTTTTGGTGAATTGTAATGTACCCTTATAAATAGTAATATGAAAAGTAATATAACCCTCATAAACTGTAAATCATGTTATTATTTTATTGTCTTATGGTTATAAGATAATGAGGTCTTGATTAAATTTTCAATGTGATATAAAATGAATTATAGTTCTAAAAATGTTATTTTTTGCATAAATTATGATTTTATTTAAAAATTAAATTCATCATATTTAGAAAATTATTTTCAAAAAATGGAGTTCATTTTTGAATTGTACACGTTGAAAAATGATTATGGTGATTTTTTTTGTATTTTTTTGGAATACTCGGATTTTTTATGAATTGTAAAATATGGTAATTTACCGTATATATACATTATCAGTAAAATTCACTTTTTATTGCATCATGGATGATTTATGCACACTAGGTTCAAACTCACATGCACTTATTACTATTATGGGTCATATAAATCAACACTATTGTTTGTCTTGAGGGAACTAAATAAATAATGAATAAGATATTCACAAATCACCCCTCTCCTTCACTATTACCCACCTTAATCCTTATTCTCTTAATTCCTCATATGACTTTTTTCCTTATCTAAATTCTATTCAAATATCCTCCCAAGATCATCCCCCACTTCCAGAACCCCTTGGACTCATAAAAACACCAAAACGTATCCTCTAAAGAGGCTGTCAAAGAATATTGCTTCAAGAGGTAAATTCCCCTTTGAAGTTCCCTTCCTTTATTTTTCATTCCTCACCTCCTTTCACCATGTTTACACTGGAATTGGGGATGACATCGTTTAATTAAGGTTCAAACATTACAATCGGTTTCTAACGGGTTTGTTCGTAGAACCGGAAACATCCAATGATTCTATATCCATTTGGACCTACATTCCAAAGGTAGGTACTCATTAGTTGTGGATAGATGAGGCTTAAGAATTTTCATTGGTCGAGAGGATGGGAGGTCGGACTCATCACACCTTTTTGGGGGGAATTATTGTCTACTCTGGGACTCTCTTTATAGATTTAAGTTATGTTCGTGAATCCTTATTAAATTACCAAGTATGAAAATGATCTTTCCTTTAGATCTGAAAATAAATTATTAATATGTATGAAATTTAGAGAATCTTTTATATGTATTCGAGGTTCTTCATCGATAGATAATCATCTGTGTTTGTTAGAGATTCTTATTAAATGGTACCATTCAACACATTATATAGAAATCTCTTGGTCATTATGATAACCATACTGGTTTTAAAGCCACTCAGTGAGGCACTTGATGTTTATTGTCATTGAGAAGGACATAAATTATTTCAGAGTTGGGATCGTACCCACAGATGGGCTACCTACATATCCTTGTTTAGAAAAGGAATCAGAACCCACATAGTTCGAGTAAGGGAGTATGAGGTTTATTCATAATTGATGGCTCAAAGAAATATTTCATAATTACTTTTACACTCTAAGCTCACGTGAGTCATGCTTGGTGTGAGAAACAAGAGGTATTGGTAAAACCAGACAATTATGGCATAGAAGATGCAATCATAAGAAATGATGTGGGGCTTATGTATGTATGGCTGCCTAGATAGATTAAGATTAGGATTTACTTCAGGGAAGAAACCCGGGAACAAGGTCCATAAAGGTATATGTGCTTTATGGAGATTTGAATACTTAACATAGGACATAATCCTGAGAAGGATTCCCAAATTATATTGGACTTATGATTGAGTTTTAATCCTGAGAAGGAATCCCAAATCAAAAGTAAATTAAGACAGGTTAAGAGAAATTATGACTGGGGATTATTCCTGAGAAGGAGGCCCAGGTTAAAGGTACTTGAGAACTGGTGCTTACTCCTGAGAAGGAGGCCCAGGTTAAAGGGACTTGAGAACTGGGGCTTACTCCTGAGAAGGAGGCCCAGGTTAAAGGGACTTGAGAATTGGAGATTACTCCTAAAAAGGAGGCCCAGGTTAAAGGGACTTGATAACTGGGGCTTACTCCTGAGAAGGAGGCCCAGGTTAAGGGAAATTTAGAACTTAGGGCTTACTCCTGAGGAGGATTCCCATATTTGGAATCTTGGATCTTATTCTTAAAGAGGATACCCAAAATTAAGGGAACTTGATAGCTGCGGCTTATTCCTGAGAAGGAGGACCATGAATAGGGAACATGGGGTTTACTCATAAGGAGGATTCCAAGGTTAAGAGAACTTTTACTAGGGATTACTCCTGAAAAGGAGGCTAAGGTTAAAGATCCTCTCATCTTAAAGGATGAGGTTTAATGAATGAAATATCTAACCTTAGTGACATAAAGATATTTAAATCACTTTTTTTAAGAGATATTACATAGAATATCTTTCAGACAAGGAAGCTAACAAGGGAACCATGCCAAAAATGGTTTTGAATAGGTTTTTGAAGTCTGAATCTTGAATAAGAGAGGTGGATTTGAATAAGAGAGGTGAATAGGCAGGAGGGGAACCAAAAAAGAAGTAGGTGTGCATGTCCTATGTGGGCGCGCAGGTCCTGGTCGCGCAGGTATACCTACGCGACACATGGGTATTTGCGCGATGGTCAACCCATGGGGTAGTACTTGGGCAAGTCTTGGTTTAAGCCCTTAGTATTATCCCTAGAGGCTTCCAAAAGAGAGGCGCGCAGGTTCTAGTGAAGGGTTAAGGCAGCGTGTAGGTGTGTCTATTTCCTTTAAGGGTTTAAACACCTAGGTGCGTAGGTGTTGATGAATTTCAACACTTAGGCGTTGTTTCCCCTATTTAGATCTTCCATTATAGGTAAGAAATTACCATAGAAGTGTTCGGAAGACTTCCAGAAGATACTAGGGTGCCGGGAGCTTTAATCTGGCTTTTGGAAATTTTTCCGTTTTTTTAAATGGGGGCCCCACAAGGGGTATTTATAGGCTGATGAAGACCCCGGGCGAAAATCAAATATGGTGCGCAGGTACCCTGTGTGACCATGATGAAACATGCGCGACCCAAGTGAAAACAAATCCTCTTTCATGTCTCTGTGAATTTTTGATATTTCTTCAAAGGATGAATCAATTTGTACTAAGGTATTCCTCTTTTTCAGTCATTTATACTCTTTGAAGGAAAGGAGCATCAACAAAAGTCCCCCCTCAGAGTTGGATCCAAAAGAAATAAGGATGTGACTCTGAGGTAAAGAAGAAAACCAAAGGAAGGGTGGTGTGTAGGTTCGGAGCGTGAAACTATCGGCGCGCAGGTGTGAGGCGCGCAGGCTTCGGCGTGCAGGGTTGCGGCCTGGCCTATATATATGCGTCCATTCACGCGCAAAGCACCCTGCTCTCAAACATTTCCGCTCTCACTGCGCAGGTCGCCTTCATCGCGCAAGTATCTTTTTTTCCTCTGGTTCAGTGCTTTTTTCTATGTCGTGCTACTATAGAGGTATTTTGACCTGCGCGGTGATACCTGCGGGCCAAAAAACTGCGCGACATAGTTACACATGCGCGCCAAAAAATGGACCAGTGCGCCTTAATGCCTTTGCCATTTTTTTCGAATTTCTTCACAAATATTTTTGAAAAATCATCCCACTTAAGTTTTAATTATTAGACCTTTGTGCAGATTCAATGGCTCCTAGAAGAATTAGAATGAATGGTGAACTGGCTAGCAATCAGATTGATGACATGATGAATGTTGTTGGCCATGATTACTAGGATATCTATGACAGCACTCTTCCAGATTTGGCTAAGTACTTGAATAAGTATCATCTTAACTTTCCACATAGCATCTACTTGCCTCTATATGGGCATGGTCATCTGTAAGATGTCAACATTCTAGAGGCTATGAACTATCTCCCACATTCTTTGTTTCAGAATTATACAAATTTTGCTTCAGTAAATATCTCAAGTGGAGTATAATTTGTAAATAATGGAACACTGGAGAAGGCCTATATGATTCATCACAGCCCTTGTGCACCAGATCTGAAACCTCACAAGCCTGAACTGCAAACACATTGTTATCCTTCAATCTTACGAAATTCTCAGATGGATCAATCCAAAGGCTGGAAGAAGATTTGGGACTTTCGTCCTGGAGGAGGTGTGAAGCCAACATGGATGTGGGTATACTGGGTGCAAAAAACCTATGTAGAGTTTGTTGAGGATTTGAAAGGATCTGTGATATATGAAGCCGTCTGGGCTGGGCAGACATATGTCTATAGGAATGATGAGTTTTTTCTGGAGATAATCAGCCACTAGAGACCAAAAACTAATTCTTTCCATCTGAATCATGGAGAAGTAGGCATCAATTTGTGGGATGTCTACAAGATCTCGGGGGGCTCCAATTCTAGGCGATAGGTATGACTAATTCATCCATCCCAAGGGGACGTGGAATGATTCCGAGAAGACTCTAGATTTGGCTCAGGAATTATTGAAAATCTTCTACAAGCTCAAGAATTCCCAAACCTCCAAAACTCATTCCAGAAAGGATATTCATCCAGAGGAGTGGATGGATATGTTTCTTACCAAGAAGCAGGAGAAGGGGCCGATAGAGAAGGGGCCCACCTGTACTCATCCTACTATTTGCCCCAAAATAGAGAAGAGGGGTGCTCCTGACACATTATGCTTGACTCTAGAGGTAGGAGAATTTGAGAAGTGGGGGTACGAAGTGGATCAGAGAATCCCAAAAAAGACCTGTCTGGAGAGCTTCTTATCCTTGTGGTTTAGTGTTTATCTTCTGCCAGTCGGGGATTCGAAGGGAGGCGTTAGGCTAGGGACCTTCATTGTTGCAGCCAAGTT
This sequence comes from Viscum album, assembly GCA_963277665.1. Classification (NCBI taxonomy): domain Eukaryota; kingdom Viridiplantae; phylum Streptophyta; class Magnoliopsida; order Santalales; family Viscaceae; genus Viscum; species Viscum album. The sequence continues at coordinate 395,692,033 of OY728167.1, read as the reverse complement.
GGTTGAGAAGAAAATGGTTGGGTTGGCTACCCCCATTTTTGCGAAGATTCACAGGAGCTTACTCCATGTCTTTATGGGTAAGTCTCCTTTGAGAATAGTGGGACCATTCCAAGTTTTGTGGGGATGGATCGCCACTCATTTCAAGACATATAATGTACAGAACAGAGTACAGGTTCCTGGAGGTTCCTTCAGGCCATCAGTACAGGTATTTTCTAGAGTTTCTCCATTAGCTCTCAACATCTATGATATGAAGGTGAGGCTGATCATGTACAAGGAATTTAATTTCTTTCCTTATGGAAATCTGACGACCAGGCAGTTTGTTGATGATGGAATAACCAGCCTATAATTTAGGTCGTACATGCTGGTTTACAGAGATGGTGTGCTGGCCACCAGGATTGACAGATAGATTATATGTGAGGCCTATGCTCCATATAGATTTTCACTCCAATTAAAGTGCCTACATAAGACTATTGTATCCCCTCCTTTGCATTCCAGGTCAGAGCAACATCTGATGGTTGCCCGAAAACTATGGTTGCTGACATCTATGGAGAAGACCGGGTCAGTGTTTGATCTACCAGTTGACAAAGATGCAAGTAACTTGACTACATGCTATGCCGAGAACTGGATAGCATCATACCCTAGGGGGTGTTGAATCATTTGGTTTATCAGGTAGGGAAAAATAAAATAACTGTAGAGAAAGAAACCCTTCATCAGGAAGGTGATACTTCCCCACCTGGAGCTGATTCACCAGATTCCCAAGATGGGGATGATGAGGCACAACTTGCGGCAAAGAAGCCTCATGCAAGATATAATCCTCCTGTCAGAATCAAAATACCAACTCCATAAACTCATAGTGAGTTACTTCATTGGGGAAATTTAATCACCACGTCTTTATAGAGCAACAAGTTTCATTTTCTTATTCTCTATCTGTAGTTGCAGGAGCTGGGAAAAAGCTGAAGTCCAAGGTTGTAGGACCCTCCTCACAGCCTTCTGGTATACATACTGAATATCTACGACCAGAGGCTGTCCAGACATGGTGGATTTTATATTGCGATGCTGAAACTGCCTGGCTGGATCTGTGAGAGGGGCTACACCTCCCTAGAATAGGGATTCTTCTGGCCTCCATTGATATCTTTTTCGAGGATAACCCCGATAAAGTGCGGTCTTACATCAGAGAGCTGGATATACTCATATATGCCACCAATAATTTCATTCCTATCACCAAGTGGGTGAAGGAAATGATAGATCGTGGTACCACTGAGGGGATTAGTGCTTCTGGAGATATGGAGTGGCACGATTACGTGGCTCCTAAAGATTTAAGTCTCTTTACTTGTTTGCTTTGTAACTTGATTCCAGTTAAAGCTTTATTACTCAAGGAAATTATTCTCTTCATCCTACAGTTTTCAAAGAAAGGATCTACTGAGGTTCCTTCACCACAGTATAGTCCTGGTGGCACCGCCATTGGGTCTAATGAATCTCCTCACGAGCCGGGTGAGATATCTCCAGGCCAGAAGGCCATGGATGAGGAGTTAGACATTGCTTTTTATTCTCCAATTCTTGTACCTATAGATGATGATGCTATCACTCCCAAAAAGCCAAAGAAGCAAAAGAATCGAAGGAGGAAGTCCACAGCTTAACACTTCATCAGTAGTGGTAAGTCCTTCGGATAATCATGAGTCTTAACCCATGAAAATATTTCTCATACTTTTTGGGATTGCAGGGGCTTCTTCAATTTCCCCTCTGAGGGATAAGACTAACCCTCCTCTACAAACAATGGAGGGTGTTGGTGAACAATCACAAGTTCATGCTGTCTTGGCTGTACCTGAAGAGGAACTAGCGTCTGTTCCCAGTATCACCCCCACTGCTACTGCAGGAAGAGAAGAAACTGCTTCTGGTAAGTTAACAATGCTTCATAAAATGTTGAATGAAACATCAAATGACTTCCATTCTGTAATAATTTAGGTTTAACCCCTGCACTAGAGCTTTTGGCGGCCATTACAACTGATGCCTCGATTTTTTCTGAAGAAGCTGTCCAAGATCAGAGATCGTAGAATGAGGGTCTCCAAGAAGATGTATCAAATGTTCCCACTGGTGAGACTAACTAGGAATCTGAGATAACATTGGATGAAATGATGTAACTTGGAACATCTTTTGAAGATTTTTTAGATCATGTTAAATTATCATGTAATTTAGAATATTTTGGACGTGAGTGTTATCCTTTATCCTGTTAAAAGTACTTCTTATTACATCTCTGACCATGATCGATTAAAAAATGTGCAGTTCCATCTGAGCAAGCTGCTGAACTGCTAATGCTTGAAGGGGGTACAGAAAACCCTAATATTGCAGAGACATTAGCTCAAGTGGAGCTGAACCTGGCAGAGCTTCTTGAAATTCATCCTGAAAATCCTGTTGATGCTAGGAAAGACAGGGAGGAGCCTTCTTATGCTGCTGATCTACTGTTGGGTAAGGGATAACAATATTTTATACTATACTTAATTTGCAGGACAACCAAACTTTTGTTATCCTTTGAAACTAACCAATGCTTTCAATTGATTATGCAGGGCCATCAATTTTAGTGGCTAAATCTGGAGTTAAAGCATTAGCCTCCACCCCAATGGGAATAGAAAGTTAAGTAACACAGGTCAGGGGGAAGGAGCAGAACAGGGCACTTCCCTAAGTGCATTAATCCCGGATTATATTCCCCCTGTGACAGTGATGCTAAGTCAGACCCGAAGATACAAAAGGCGCTCCAATTTTTACGACGCAAGGCATGGAAGAACGTATGGAAGATCATGTCTGTAGTGCCTCTTGAAGAGTTTTCATCGAAGATCCCTAGATTTTCATCCCTATTAATCATGTTGGGACTTGGAAGTTTTGGATATCAAGAGATCTATGCCGTGGTGAAACAAGTCATTTTAAGGAGGGAGCAGGAGCAGAGGTACCGTCAAGACCTGACCAGGGTCAGGCTGTCAGCCAATATCAGCAAATTTGATGCTGCGGTATCCCGAGCTGAGTTTGATCTTGCTACCAAGTTAAATGATATGAAGCATAAGATCAAAGAGAAAGTCATCCAGCAGATGCACCTTCAGCAATAGTTAGATGTTGTTACTGGGGAACTTTACCAACTTAATAATTCATTGGAAGGAGTTCAAACAAATGGTATGAAAGCCATCACAGATTCCAAGAAATCACTCCATCAAGTTGAAAAGAGTGATGTTGGTCGAGTGCATGTGCTTCAAGTGGCTAATGATGAATCTCGGGATGTCGTAAACCAAATGAAAGTTTATGTTGATAGCCTTTTGTAATCCTTGGAAAAGAGAAGAGACTCCAATCTGTGGATGTCCTTCTAATTCTTGTGCATCAATGAAGAATACTTTCATCTTCAATCATTTATTCATGCCTTTTCTTTTGCTACCTTCTTTAAATTTTACCCAAGCTAATGGGACTAGTAAGCATAGTTTGATTTTTACTAGGATTATAAAAATAACCCTACAAACCTTGAATCTTTTAATTGCTCAATATTACCTAAATCATACGAAATGTATGTTTAGTGAACTGGGACTTGACTTTTGTTCAGAGTTCCCTTGTATTTTGTGGGCAGTTTAAAGTCATGCACGTCGGACATAAAAAATATAATGTTTAAGGTTGAAATATCTTTGACCAAATGGATTAAAATTGACTCAATTCCTTGATAATTTCTCTGAAAACATATTACCACACTCAAGTATGAGGGAAAAAATTTAATCTATGACTTAAGAAATTTTGAATCTGAGGAATGATATGAAAAAGGACTAAGAGGCATTAGAAGAAATATTTCCCAAGAATGAAGTTACCATTATTTAACAAACCCGTTAGGGGGTTGAATTATGTAGGGCCGCTTAAGGGCATTGGCTACATAGTCAAATAATAGAATCTTTTGGCTGACAGGTCTGTTATGTAGACTACTTATGCAAGGCCGCCTAAGGGAATGTGGTACATAGTCAGGCAAAAGAACTGTCAGAAATTTACTTTTCTACTGCTAAAAAGACAGTGAAAGTTTATGGAGATTCAAATTTTCCAAAGCATAGAGTTTGTTGTATGGAGAGAGGTACTTGAATATGGAGAAGATATCTCCAAACAAGATTTTCTAAGAACTGGATGAATGTCACACCTATAAAGGTCTGACCCAAATGTAGGGAAGGGAAATATAAACCATAGACTTGAATACTTTCATATCATGAAAAAGAGTATGGGACAAATATGTTAAGGATGGCTACTTTTGCAGATCCCTACATATTATCGTTAAGACAACTAATGAAAAAAGAGGTTTTCTTCCCAAGAATGAAGTTACCATTATTTGACAAACCCGTTAGGGGGTTGAATTATGTAGGGCCACCTAAGGGCATTGGCTGCATAGTCAAATAATATCATCTTTTGTCTGACAAGTTTGTTATGTGAATTGTTTATGCAAGGCTGCCTAAGGGCACGTGCTGCATAGTCAGGAAAAATAACTCTCAGAAATTGGATATTTTGTGACCAGAAGTCAAGAAAAGGGGTATGGAGATCTATAAGTATTTAAGGTTAGGAGTATGACACATACTAATGGGTATTGTCCAATTCATGAAAGAGATACATAGACCAATGATAACCATAATCATGTTGTGGCTGGGTCCTGAATTGAAATGTTGTACTTCACTACGTATCCAATAAGGATGAGAATCAAGCCATACATAGTTCTTGAAATACAATTTAACGTCATGTGGGATGAAAGTATGGGAGATCATAGTTAAGGGTCCTAGAGCTTGGCCATAATAATGAATACACAATGTGGGTTTTATAAACCTGATGTGAATGAAGACCAGGGTTTTCATACCACATTCATGTTTTCATAGGGGGACTTTTCATCCAAGGGACAGAAAGTGGAATTTTGGGTTAGGCCCAAAGACTTAGGGCTGCGTTTGAGGGACACTTGAACCTTCCTATGTATCCCATAAGGATGGGAATCAAGCCGTACATTGTTCTTGAAATACCCTCTATACATATTTGGTTCGTACATATGAAGGGTGAAAGGGGACTTTAGTGCAATGATGGTTTGACCCAAGATAAAAGGTTCGGGCATTGCCATGTATGCACATAGTATTTAGAATATAACATGATTGGAGATCAATGTAAATAATGATTCCCTCTTAGGTGAGGGTTTCAAAGAATGTTGTAGTTTATTGTCGTACAGGATAAAAAGTGATGTACAGTTTAACATCATATAGAAAGGAAAAAGGTGAATCAATGTAAATATATTGATTATGGGGGTGGCTTCACGAATCAACATCGTATGAGATATAGGTGAACCGATGTGAAGAGATTGGTATTGGTCTTGAACCTCGGGAGGCTGCCTACGTACCCTGCCTAGAAGGAAAGGATCAATGTCCATGTAGTTCAATTAAAGAATGAATTGGTAATCAAGTTGTTTTTTAGGACAACGATCTAAAAATAAATTTTTGGGACTTAGGCATGGTTAGAAGCCCAGATAGGATGCTATTGTTGAAGTTTACTCTAATATCACGTGATTCATACTCGGTGTGAGAAACAAGAGGTAGCAACAACCCTAACGATGCATAGTTTAATGTCATGTAGGACATATAAGGGACTGTGCAGTTTAATGTCATGCGGTAAGGACAAAAGAGGGGATGTATGGTTTAATGTCAAATAGAAAGGATGGGTGTTGTACAGTTTAGCATCATGTAGCTAGGATGTCACAGTTTAACATCATGTTGGATGAAAAGGGACAATACATTTTAACATCATGTTGGATGAAAGTGTGAATATTTTAAGTTCATATGCATGGACCAATGGTTATGCAGTTTAATGTCTTGTTGGACATAAGGAACCATGCATTTTATAGTCTTGCAGCAAGGACAAAGGGGACACCATTTAACATCATGTTGGACGTATTAGGGATTTCTTCATAGTTTAACGTCATGTTGGACATTCGGGTGTTGTACTATTTAACGTCATGTTTCTAGGACGTAAGAGAAGATTATGAAGTTTAAAGTCTTGTAGTAATGACTTTGGGGACTATGCAGTATAAAGACTTGTAGCAAGGACAACATTGTTTAACGTCATGTTGGATGAAAGGGACTTTGTGTTTCACAAAATACTCCTTCATAAATCTGGCATTGGTTGGATTCGTGACGAGTTCTCCATCCATAGAGATTAAAGAATAAGCTCCATTGGAGTAGAACTTATGTATTGGGTAAGGTCCTTCCCATTTTGGTTCATGTTTGGGAGGATTATTTCCTAGTATCATTGGAGTTCGGAGAACCAATACCAATTCTCCCTGAATGAATGAACGAAGACAAACTTTTTTGTTGAAAGTGTTGGAGTTGGTGGTCTAGAACCAACTACATTGTACTTTATTCAATAAATAAAAGCCTTATCACATCTTGATTATTCTTCTGCATGACATGTCATGTGATAATGTCCTAAGGAAAGCTGTTGAATTAAAGGGTCATAGCAGATCCCTGCTATGATGAGAACCCGGAAGTGCCATAACACTGTTCTTGAATGTATGTTCTATGGCCGGATGATATTATTTAAGGGACACAAATAATACAGGTCATTAGGGGTGAGGACTCATAAAACTTTGAGGAACCTTCTCATGGTGTGTGCCCTTGGTAATATCAAGGAGGATATTATGAGAACGAGACCCGCCAGTAGGAAATCCACATTTCATAGTTTCATTGGATGTTCCTATCTATGAACGTGTGTATTGATCCTTATAATTTAATATTATTATTAATGGGTATTACAACTCGCGCACTTAGATGTATTGACGAAAACTGTGACAACACACTGTTCGCAGTGAGGTAGGATATGTTGGGTGCGTCACAAGTAATACTGCATTAATAGATAATGCGAGAAAGGATTTGTCCCTTCCGTTCCATAATGAAAGTAGATATCTCAGGCCCTTTGATGGAATTGATATAGCCTAAATAAATCCATGGACAAGGTAAGGTATGGGAAAGATCAATTCCGGGAAGTCAAAGAAAGAATAATCAATCACATGGGTTGATGGCACTAGCATGCAACCCGCTTGATTGGAGATATCGAGACAAAGGGATTATATTACACGGTAAGCGTTCGTAGGAGGTAACACGTCATTGCGGCGTTAACTTCTTTCTCTATGGGTGCCTTGGTGTGTTGCTAGACACTAACCTTGGAATTTAGGTAGGCTCAGCCTAATGCCACTGAGAAAGAGGCCTAGAGGGTCACACGCTATGTGTGTCCATGTATCTCAGTTAAATATTAATTTAACAAGTTAAATAAATATTATTCACGACTGTGGTTTAATAATTATTTAAGGATGTCTGATCGCATTTATTTTGACACTAGTTATTCGAGAGAATATATTGTGGACGAAATAATATATTTATTAGCGAGTAATGTAGTTAAATTTATTTAAGAAATAAATAGTCATTACTCAAGGTCTAATAAATGTGGTGGAGAAAAATGGAAAATAAAAGTACACACCGTGTATATTAAATATACACGCCGTGTAGTTTTATGGAAAACAAGTACACGCCGTGTATTAATTATTACACGCCGTGTAGTTTTTCCAGTTGGGATTTTGAGGATTTAATATTATTTTATTAAATGATATTTATTATAATTAGTGTGGGCACATGTCAAGGAATTAATAATTCGACATGGGGGGGTTTTCAATAATAGTTAATGAAATAAATAAAACGCATAACGTATTTATTTATTGTCATAACTCTATTAACCTCAAACATGATTATAAATATCCTCACAACCCCAACATTTTGTAGAGCCATTGGTTGTGCACAACGGATTTGGAAATACTCTCAAGCTAAGAGAGAATTCTCTTTCCACCAAGAACGCCCTCAAGTTACGAGAGCAAGATCCTCCACTGGATCAAGGCGGTCAAAGGCGGATATCGCAAGCGAAGGTTCTTCCGTGCTAGCACTCGGAGATCCCTTCGGCGACGTTTGGAGATACGTGACACACGTGTGGATCACCGCTAGAGGAATCCAACACTTGGATTCTACGACGTAACGACGGATCACCGAATCATGACCGGACACATCAACGAAGAAAGAATTCCAACGAGGTAATTCTTATGCATTAATTAAATTAATTATAATCAACATATGATGATCCTCCTCAAGGTTTCTGGGACTCTTCTTTTCTTTTCGTTCTTCGTTCTATTCTGAAGATTCGGCGTTTTATATCGTGACGGATCTCAGATTGAACATTGTTTAACGTTAAAATTAAAGTTGGGAAAACCCACTAACGCGCTTCCACTGCGCCTGAAACCTACAAGTGGTATCAGAGTGGTCATATCATTGGTTATAATTATTTAGTTTTTCGTTGGTGATTTACGCATTTAGTAATTTAGTTATTTCAATTCATGTTTAATCGTTATGAAAATCTAAATCTCGAGATCTATTCTTCCTCCCTCGTTACTCGTTCACCTCACAGAAACGTATTTTTCTTTTAATTTTGATTAAAATAAAATAGAGGAACTCATCTGGAGGAGCCAAACGTTTCTGGCCGTATAACACCAGAATACACGGCGTGTATTCGGAAGTACACGCCGTGTAGTCTAGGTTCGATGCATTGACTGATCCGCCAAATCAGGCCGTGTATTGGATTCTTTCTAAGAATTTAAGACACCGTGTGTTTACCAGAAACAGGTGGCACACGGTTTCCGGAATACACGCCGTGTGGTCCAATGAACACGGCGTGTAGTCCCTTCGGGTTAGGGTTGGGCCGTGTACTCCGTACACGGCCTGCCCGGCTGGAAACCATGTAACGCAGAAACTACATGGCATGTGTCCCACTGTACACGCCGTGTACTCCGAAAATTTCCAAAGTACATTAACACACCTTATCCCCGGGCGTGTACTTCGGATGGACGTGAAGAAAAGTACATGCCGTGTAGTTGGAACTACACGCCGTGTACTCACCCAAATTAAGCAGATTTATTAAAATTTATTATTATATTATACAAACCCTTGAGACGTGTACCATGGTGCAGGCGTAAAGCTGAGGCACAACACGTGATAGGTGTTTTATATATATGTGTTTAATTTAACATCTGCGTAATAAATGGGAATTCACCGGGTTGCCTCCATGGTACAAGTTACGTACAAGGATAATTTTAAATGAATTTATTTTTTTAAAATTATGATGGATGAGAATCTCAAGGAAATATAGAAAATTGATTTAAGATAAAAGGATTGATTAATTAATGATAATTAATTGATTTGAGCGTGATTTATCTTAAACAAGAACGATTAAAGAATTAAATGCTAGTTTTATTTATGCGTAAATATCGTTGCATGTATGGATGATCATGAGCTAGACTGAGACCTTTGTATGAGAATGGTTTCTTTTAATTTATTTATTTAAATTAAATTTGATGGCCTGCGAGCCATCTCCTCATTAATATGTAGGGCCTGCACGCCCAAGGATTATTTTATGTAAAACCCCTTTTTACCCCTCACCTGTGTGTGAGATAAATGCATATATAATGGATGGAGCTCCCAAGCTAGTGGAGGCGGCTCAAGTCAGGAGCCAAGGTGAAACCAATCCATGGAGATACAAAGGTGGACAGGTGGAAAGCTGTAGACACAAACCCGAAAGGTTCAAGGTGTTTCTCCCCTAGGTCTTGGGTTAGTTTATCAACCGCTAGAGAAACTAACCAATAGAAAATCTCATGATCATACCATTTATTTTATTTCTGTCAGTTGCATGGTTTATTTATTGTGGGTGTGTTGTCACGATCACACAATTAATGAATTAAACGAGCATGCAAGATGGAACAAAAATAAAATTGGCTTATACGTAAATATTATCTTAGACATGGTTAATCACTTAAGTATATCCCACTTAATATTAAAAAGCATGTAATAAAAGATAATAAAATGGAAATTTACGTATAAGGATAAAATCCCTCAAGATAAATATTAAGTCGGCATAGCCTTCCATAATCTTGGTTAGAATCGAACCATAGTTAAAAGTGTTTGACCAACCCTAGTTGGGGTGCTTTCAATTATCTGGGAATTCCAATTTAAGGTTTTGGGTTGACTTTACTTGGTTTGCATCAAGGGTTGACTTCCACAGCAGGACTTGGTGTGACCAAGAGGCAATGGTTGAGGAAATCCAAAAAAGGATTTCAGGATTGGGGAGTCCACTCAGCGGATCAAGGAACTGCAAGTTAATGCAGTTGGCATTTGGAATGCCTACCTAAAACCCTTCAAGTTGCTTGACCAACCCTAGTTGGGGTAATGCGAAGGGCAATATGGATCCTTGCCACTAGAATATTCATGCAAAATAATATTCCGAAGTCAATGGTGAGGGCTATTAGATTTCGATAAAATAGTGGGAGACTAATAAGTATTAATTTATTTGTCTCAATTTTTATAATAAAGTACTAAACCTTTGCCCATCTTAATTTGTAGAAACGACAAGAAAATGACTTCAAACATATCATTGTGCACCATACTCAAGAAAGAAAATCTTCTCACCGGCACAAATTTCCAAGAGTGGCAGAGGCGTTTACGCGTTGTCCTTCACCACGAAAGAAATTATATGTGCTGGAAGATCCTATTCCAGTTTCTCCTAGGAAAGAGGCTAGTGATGAGGAATTATCTCTCTACATGAAACACATGGATGATGCCACATATGTCCAGTGTTTCATGCTATCGGCCATGTCTAATGAGCTCTTGAAGCAACATGAAAACTTGGATGCGTATAGCATGATGTCTCACCTTAAACATCTCTACCAAGAGAAGGCGAGACAGGAGAGGTATGGGATCTCCAACGCTTTGTTTACCACGAAGCTTGGAGAGTCTGCGCCAGCTGGGCCTCATGTAGTCAAGCTGATTGACTACATTGAACGCTTGGACATCTTAGGGATTAAATTCTCGGATGAGTTGCGTACAGATCTCATCCTATCATCACTGCCCAAGACCTTCTCTAGCTTCATTGTTAACTATAACATGAGCGGCAATGAGAAGAGTCTATCGAAGCTTTTGACCTTGATTCGCCAGGTAGATAAGGACATGGGGCGTGACAAACCCGTGGTCCTTATGGTGAACAAGAAAAGGAAGGACAAGGCAAAGGGGAAAAAGACTTATAAACGGTCTGAAGCCCCCGAGCACTGTCCCTCCAAGAAGGGGAAGATCCAGAGGTAGGGCAAGGAACGGGAGGCAGTGTGTTTTGCATGTGTCAAGCAGGGCCATTGGAAGAGTAATTGCACCCAGAAGCATGGGGACGCTAAAGGTGCGTTCGTTATCGAGTGCAATATTTCTATTTCTACACATTGGGTATTAGATACAGCTTGTGGGGCTCACATCTGTATTCAAATGCAGGAACCAAGTAGATTTAGAAAAATTTCCAGAGGAGAGGTGGATCTTCGTGCTGCCAATGGCGCAAGGCTGGCTGCATTGGCTATTGGCGACTATCACCTCTCATTGCCAACTGGCATGATTTTGGTTTTACAAAACTATTATTTTGTGCCTAGTGTTACCAAGAACATAATTTATGTGTCTTGTTTGGATATGGATGGATTTATTTTCAAGTTTGGAAATAAGGGTTGTCTCTTTTATATGAACAACGTATGTTATGGTATGGAACATTTGAATAATGGTTTGTATGTATTAAATTACGAAAACCAAGTGTTGGCAATCGATAACGAAAAAAACTCACATGACTCATACATCACCCAGATATGGCATCACCACCTTGGTCATGTGAACGAGAAGCGCTTGACAAAGCTCTGCCAAGATGGCTATTTAGACTCTACTGAGCTAAAACCACTTGATAGATGTCATGCTTGTTTACAAGGAAAAATGACCAAGCCGCCTTTTGGTGGACAAGGTGAAAGGGCCACAGAGCTTCTAGGATTGGTACACACAGATGTGTGTGGACCATTTCTAGTAGAAGATAGAGGTGGATATTCTTACTTTATTACTTTTACTGATGATTTGAGTAGATATGGCTATGTCTACTTAATGAGGTATAAGTCAGAGTCCTTAGAGAAATTTAAGGAATTCAAGAATGAAGTAGAGAATCAACTTGGTAAGAAGATAAAGAATCTTCGATCGGATCGAGGTGGAGAATATCTGAACCAAGAGTTCATCGATCTTCTACAGGAGTCTGGGATTCTATCTCAGCTCACTCTCCTCCTTATACACCACAGTGTAATGGTGTTAGTGAAAGGAGGAACCGCACCTTGTTGGACATGGTGAGGTCGATGATGACTCATGTGGATCTTCCATTATCCTTTTGGGGATATGCATTACAAACTGTAGCATACACATTAAACCGAGTACCAACTAAGGCGGCAAATGGAATTCCATCCAATTTATAGAATGGAAGGAAACCCACTTTGTCGCACACAAGTGTATGGGGATGCGAGGCGTTTGTTAAGGCCTTCTCAGGAAACAAAATAGAACCCCGGGGCACGAAGTGTATCTTTATAGGATATCCCAAGGAAACGAAAGGATATTACCTATATAACCCCCAAGACAAGAAAGTGATTGTCGCCAGACAAGCTGTCTTTCTTGAGAGGGAGCACATCCTCAAGAAGGATAGTGGGAGTAAGATTGACTTCGACGAATTTGATGCTCAAGATACACAGGAGTTGGTACAGGAACAAGTTCCACAGGTCCCCATGGAAGAGGTTCCAGAAACACAAGTACTGTGTAGGAGCTCAAGAGAGGTAATGGAACCAGAGAGATTTGGTTTCCTAGTCACCGAGGATGGTGAATCATTATTGTTGGTCAATGATGAACCTCTCTCCTACAAGGAAGCAGTAGAAAGCTCAGAAGCTGCAAGATGGCTAGAAGCTATGAATTCTGAGATGGATTCCATGTATCAGAACCAAGTTTGGGTTCTGGTCAATGAGCCAGTTGATGTAAAGCTTGTTGGATGCAAATGGGTATTCAAAAGAAAGATGGACATGGAAGGTCAACTTAGCACCTATAAAGCAAGGCTAGTGGCTAAAGGATTCAGAAAATGTCAAGGAATTGACTATGATGAAACCTTCTCTCCAGTTTCCATGTTTAAATCCTTAAGAATCATACTTTCCATAGCAGCTTACCATGACTACGAGATTTGGCAGATGGATGTCAAAACAGAATTCCTTAACGGGAACCTTCAGGAAGATGTCTATATGACACAACCAGAAGGGTTTGTGACACCAGGTGAAGCCAAATGGGTTTGAAAGTTGCAGAAATCTATTTATGGATTGAAGCAAGCATCCAGGTCATGGAACATTTGATTTGATGAAGCCATAAAGGAATTTGGTTTCATTAAGAACGAATTTGAGCCATGTGTTTATAAGCGGTTTAATGGGAATGAGGTCGTCATCCTAGTGGTATATGTTGATGACATATTACTTATTGGAAATGACATACCAGCCTTACAGTCAGTTAAGGACTGGTTGAACAAGTGTTTCTACATGAAGCACTTAGGAGAAGCAGCCTACATTCTAGGGATCAAGATCATTCGTGATAGATCCAAGAGGCTGCTTGGACTAAGTCAGATAACATACATTGACCAGATACTAAAGAGATTTAATATGGAAAAATCCAAGAGGGGATTGGTTCCAGTGTCACATGGCTTACATCTTTCTAAGAAAATGTGTCCCCAGACACAATAGGAGAAAGATAGGATGAGCAAGATCCCATATGCTTCGGCTATAGGATCCATCATGTATTCCATGTTATGTACCAGGCTTGATGTTGCCTATGCACTGAGCATGGTAGGCAGATATCAAGCAGATCCAGGAGAACAGCATTCGACTGCTATTAAGACTATCCTTAAGTATCTGAGAAGAACTAAGGATATGTTCCTGGTATATGGAGGGGACGAGGAGCTTTTCATCAGAGGGTATGCTGATGCTAGTTTTCAAACAGATCAAAATGATCTGAAGTCGCAATCTGGATATGTTTTCTGCCTCAATGGAGGAGCTGTGAGCTGGAAGAGTTCAAAGTAGCCAGTTTTCGCCGATTCTACAGTGGAGTCCGAGTATATAGAGGCTTCTGATGCAGCCAAAGAAGTTGTTTGAATTCGTAACTTTGTCCAGGAGCTTGATGTGGTTCCTAGCAGTAAAGATCCCATTACATTGTATTGTGATAATACTGCAGTGGTGGCTCTTGAAAAAGAACCAAGGTCACATCAACGGACAAAGCACATACTCCGAAAGTATCACCTCTTGAGGGATTTCTATCAAAGGGGTGAAGTTGCAGTGAGCAGAGTATCCACGGAAGAGAACGTGGCGGACCCCATGACTAAAGGCCTATATCAGTAGAAGCATGAATATCATCTGAGAGCTAGCGGGTTAAAGATTGTTAGCAGTTGGCTCTAGTCCAAGTGGGAGTCTGTTGGAGTTGGTGGTCTAGAACCAACTACTTTGTACTTTATTCATTAAATAAAAGCCTTATCACATCTTGATTGTTCTTATGCGTGACATGTCATGTGATAATGTCCTAAGGACAACTGTTGCATTAAAGGGTCGTAGCGGATCCCTGCTATGATGAGAACCCGAAAGTTCCATAACACTGTTCTTGAATGTATGTTCTATGGCCGGATGATATTATTTGAGGGACACAAATAATACAGGTCATTAGGGGTGAGGACTCATAAAACATTGAGGAACCTTCTCATGGTGTGCGCCCTTGGAAATATCCAGGAGGATATTATGAGAACGAGACCTGCCAGTAGGAAATCCACATTTCATAGTGTCATTGGATGTTCCTATCTATGAACGTGTGTATTGATCCTTAGAATTTAAGATTATTATTAATGGGTATTACAACTCTCGCACTTAGATGTATTGACGAAAACTGTGACGACACACTGTTTGCAGCGAGGTAGGATACGTTGGGTGCGTCACGAGTAATACTGCATTAATAGATAATGCGAGAAAGGATTTGTCCCTTCCGTTCCATAACGGAAGTAGATATCTCAGGCCCTTTGATGGAATTGATATAGCCTAAATAAATCCATGGCCATGGTAAGGTATGGGCAAGATCAATTCTAGGAAGTCAAAGAAAGAATAATCAAGCACATGGTTTGATGGCACTAGCATGCAACCCGCTTGATTGGAGATATCGAGAAAAAGGGATTATATTACACGGTAAGAGTTCGTAGGAGGTAAAACGTCATTGCGGCATTAAATTCTTTCTCTATGGGTGCCTTGGCGTGTTGCTAGACGCTAACCTTGGACTTTAGGCAGGCTCAGCCTAATGCCACTGAGAAAGAGGCCTAGATGGTCACACACTAAGTGTGTCCATGTATCTCAGTTAAATATTAATTTAACAAGTTAAATAAATATTATTCCTGACTGTGGTTTAATAATTATTTAAGGATGTCTGATTGCATTTATTTTGACACTAGTTATTTGAGAGAATATATTGTGGACGAAATAATATATTTACTAGCGAGTAATGCAGTTAAATTTATTTAAGAAATAAATATTCATTACTCAAGATCTAATAAATGTGGTGGAGAAAAATGGAAAATAAAAGTACACACCGTGTATATTAAATATACACACCATGTAGTTTTATGGAAAACAAGTACACGTCGTGTATTAATTATTACACGCCGTGTAGTTTTTCCAGTTGGGATTTTGAGGATTTAATATTATTTTATTAAATGATATTTATTATAATCAGCGTGGGCGCATGTCAAGGAATTAATAATTCGACATGGGGGGGTTTTCAATAAGAGTTAATGAAATAAATAAAACACGTAACGTGTTTATTTATTGTCATAACTCTATTAACCTCAAACATGATTATAAATATCCTCACAACCCCAACATTTTGTAGAGCCATTGGTTGTGCACAACGGATTTGGAAATACTCTCAAGCCAAGGGAGAATTCTCTTTCCACCAAGAACACCCTCAAGTTACGAGAGCAAGATCCTCCACTGGATCAAGGCGGTCAAAGGCGGATATCGCAAGCGAAGGTTCTTCCGCGCTAGCACTCGGAGATCCCTTCGGCGACGTCCGGAGATACGTGACACACGTGTGGATCACCGCTAGAGGAATCCTACACATGGATTCTATGACGCAACGACGGATCACCGAATCATGACCGGACACATCAACGAAGAAAGAATTCCAACGAGGTAATTCTTATGCATTAATTAAATTAATTATAATCAACATATGATGATCCTCCTCAAGGGTTCTGGGAATCTTCTTTTCTTTTCGTTCTTCGTTCTATTCTGAAGATTCGGCGTTTTATATCATGATAGATCTTGGATTGAACGTTGTTTAACGTTAAAATTAAAGTTGGGCAAACCCACTAACGCGCTTCTGCAGTGCCCGGAACCTACAGAAAGCTCATGCTATTGGATTCTGATAGACTTCAAAGTGGTGCAGAGTGCACAATATTTTCTCATCTAATCATTCCAATTCATCCAATCACTTTTGAGATTATTCATCTGTAGATGACTAATCACAAATGGCTACTCTGAGAGAATTTAATTGAACTTCAATGGGCAAGACTGCCTCCGTTCCATATACCAATGAATATGGAGTTGACCGCGTTGCAGTGCGGGTGGTGGTTTGTAAGCCCATAAAGCATGAAAGAGTTTATCAGGCCATGACTTCTTATCTTTATCCACCATCTTTTGTAGTATTTTTGAATGAGTCTTATTGAAGGCTTCTATCTGGCCATTGGCCACTGCATGATACTGAGATGAATGGTTGGATTTGATGTTGTATTCTTGATACAACCTCTTTACCTCGGATGAACAGAAGTTGGTGCCATTATCCGTCAATATGGTATGAGGGACCCCAAATATGGTAATGATGTTAGACTTGATGAAGCTAACAATGCTTTTAGAACTAACTTCCATGATAGGTATTACCTCTGCCCTTTTGGAAAAGAAGTCTGTAGTAGTAAGAATATACTTAAACTACTTGGTTGTAGCTGAAGGGTAAGGTCCCACCACATCCATTCCCCATGAGGAAAATGGCCACGAGTATTTAGCTGTATGAAGAAACTCTGGGGGTTGATGAATGAAGTTGGCACATACATGGAATGAATGACACTTCTTTGTGAAATCAACACAATATTGTATCATTGAAGGATAAAAGTATCCAAGCCTTCGAATTTGATCAGATAGTCTATGTCCAGACTTGTGGGCACCACAGACTCCTGCATGCACTTCTTTCATGATAGCCATTGTCTCTTCACCATCAATACATCTGAAGAGAACTCCATCAAAACCTCTTTTTTAGAGAATTTATTCTAGGTGATCAGGGCTATCATAAAGAGTAAAATTGACCACATGTCACTGGATTTATTCTTTTCTAGCTCTATCAGATAGAAATGTTCCATTTTGAAGGTATTCCCTGATATGTGTCATCCATTCTGTATTATAACCATATGGTTCAAAAATGGGACTAATTTCATTGATTTCCACTGTTTTGGTTTGAACATAAGGTGAAATTGTATGACGGTAGGTAATACTGATGATCGTCTCGTCCTGATTTGGATCTTCCAGAGCTGTGGCTATATTATCCAGTGCATCAGCTTGAGCATTTTATGATCGCCGGACATAAGAAGATGTCGGTTCCGTAAGAAATTATTCCATTAACTCTCTGATGTAATCATACAAAGGGATTAACTCTTCTTTTCTAATGGCATAATCCCCATTGACTTGTTTGATTACCAGGTCTGAATCACCTTTCACCTTTAAGTGATTCACTTGTGCTTGAAGCTCCAACTCCAATCCTACGATGAGAGCTTGGTATTCTGCTTCATTATTGGTACCGCCTTCCCACAATAAGAAGGAATAAGGTATCAATTCCTTTTCCGGGGAAATGAGCACAACTCCTAACCCAACATTGTTGAATTTAGGATCTTCCATTTTCTTCCCTGTTGGACTTCTGGAAGCACCATCAAAGTACATTTACCATGTTTTAAGATTATCTTGAATAGAAAAGTCTTCTTCATCATGAAGTTCAATATCTAAAGATGTATCTTCTACTGAAGGATGTTCTGCAAGGAAATCAGCCAGAGATTATCCCTTTATTGCCTTTTGAGACACAAATTGGATATAAAATTGTTGCAAAATAACTGCGTACCTTGCCAGACGTCCTATAAGCATTGGACGACTAAGGTTGAATTTTAGCAGGTTATTACAAGATACTAATTGGATCTCGTGATGTTGCAGGTAGTGTCTCAATTTTTGATCTGCAAAGATTAATGTTAGGCAGCACTTCTCAATACTTGAATATCGGGTCTCTACTTCAAGAATAGTCTTAATGAGATAGTAGAGGTTGTTTTCATTCCCAGCATCATTCTTCTGGGTAAGGAAGGCACCCAATGACTTCTCTAAAGCTATCACATAGAGGATAAGTAGTCTTCCTTCAACAGGTGGCATTAATACCGGTGGACTCAAGAGATATTTCTTGAGAATATCGAATGCTTCTTGACATTCTTAAGTCCACTGGTAAGTGACTCCCTTCTTCATCAATTTGGTGAAGGGTAAACTTTTTCCTGCCAAATTGGTGATGAAACGTCGAATATAGGCTAAGTGTCCTTGTTTTCCTCTCGATTATTTCAAATTTTGAGGAGGTGACAAACCAAGGATTGACTTTGTCTTCTCAGGATTGACTTTGATACCACTATGGCATACAAAAAATCCAAGAAATTATCCTAATGTTACCCCAAAAGCACATTTTAAGGGGTTCATCTTCAAATTGTTTTGTCGAAGTTTTTGGAATATGACTTCCAAATCAGCCATGTGATTAGAACGTTTCGTGGATTTAACCACCAAATCGTACACATAACATTCAACAAACTTCCCTAAAAAGGGTTTGAAGATACGATGCATGGCACGCTGATATGTTGCGCCTGCATTATTCAAGCCAAAGGGCATTACCCAATAGAAAAACACACCCTGAGGGGCTCTGAAGGATGTAGATTCTTCATATTCTAGAGCCATTTGGATTTTATTATACCCGGAATATCCATCCATGAAGGAAAGTGCTTCATAGCCAGCTGTTGCATCAATTAAGAGTTCTGTGATCAGAACTGGAAAATCATACTTAGGACAATGCCGATTAAGATCTCTGAAATCAATGCAAACTCTAATTTTTACGTTCTTATTTTTCACAGGGAAAATATTATCCAACCACTTGTTATATTGAACTTCTCTAACAAATTTACCTTTGATAAGCTTATCCACCTCACCTTCAATTTTGGAAGCATAAGTTGGGTGTGTTCTTCTTGCATCTTGATTAAATCCTCGATGTTCTTCAGGAAAACCCAAACGATGAGTATCAACATCAGGATCAAGGATTGGCATCTCTGTATAGTTCCAAGAAAATATATCTCGATTTTGCTTCAAAAATGAAATATACATTTCCTGCTCTTCAAGAGTCATGGCCGCACCAATTAAAGTGGGACGTGGATCCTCTTTTGTACCCAGATTTATTTCTCCGAGTTCATCCACAGTTGTAGAGATACCCTATTCAAATACTAGAGGATCATCCCTGAGATCTTCCTATTCTTCTTCACCATGTGTTATTTCCTCTATTTATACTTGCATATTAGATGATGAAGCACAATTTCCAGGATCAAGAGAGATGTTAAAATTTGAACATCTTGAAGAAGAGGCTTCCATTTATGACCCTATTGATGATGAAGGGTCTTCCTTGGGTAATAAAGAGGAGATGATGGATTGAGAATCGATATCATCGTTCACCTCGGACATTGCTATAACTTCTTCTGGCCTGGTTGGAAAAGTATAGACTTTCTAGATTTCAGTGGATGAAATGAAGATATCTCCATTTGGGCTTTCATCATTGCTTGATGAATCACCAATTTCTCCCATGCTGTCTGGCTTGATTGCCTTAATTGACATTATGGAAGTTTCTATAAGAGTATTTGGATTTGGGTCTATCCTGTCAATTTGACTAATATGCAACAAATAATATGTACTCACATGTATGAATGGGCTTACTAGAATCTTTTCCAAACCATATGGAGCATTAACTTTGGTAACCTCCCTTGTTGTGGATTTCTCCTTACCCTCCATGTGATAGAATTCTGCCTCAATGTATTGAGATTCACATGTTTTGAATGGGGAATTATCACCATACAATGTCCCAATTTGTCCATTGAAACAATATTTGAGACATTGATGGTATGATGAAGGAATAACTGCATGTTGATGTAGTCAAGGTCTTCCAAGAAAAATATTGAAAGTTGTGTCATGACGAACAACCATGAAATATGAATTGGATACAAGATATCCAAAATAAGTTTGGAGTGTGATCTCGCCTAGAGGTTATTGTTCATTTTTATCATACCCTTACAACATCAAAGTAGAAGGAGATAAATCAGATTAGGTGGGTCCCAATCGACGAAGTGTACGAATAGGGATAAGGTTGACTCCTGAACCATTATCAATGAAATCTATTCAGATGTCTACATCATTAACCTTGCCAGATAAATACAAAGGTCTAATATGTCCATGCACAACATCATATTCATGTTAATCTGTGAAAGATATCACAACATGGAATTCTATAGGATTATTCTCTACATAGTAGACTTCAGTTGCAACAATTTTAGTTTCAAACTCTTGAGGACTTTACAAAGCCTTGATGAGTGCCTCCCAAAGATCCTTTGATAGATTCAAGGCATACAGAATTGATAACTTGTCCAGTAATTGGGCCAAATTCTTCAAGACATCATATTTTTGATCCAAATGTCTGCATTTCCCAACAGGAACATGTGGTTTTGCAGGTGCCTTAGAAGTTGATTCTTTGGAAGTGGATGCATCTTGTATCGGGGTAGGATTTGGAAATACTCCTAGATTTGGAAGATTAGACCAAATAGGTATATTTACCAGCTAAGAGGAAGAAGGTGTAACCTCTAACCGATCCTCCAAAATAACTGTGCCAGGACTGAATCTGTCATGTGTGGAAGAACTTGCTTATTCTTGTTGATCTCGTTGAAGCTCTCTACCACGTTTTTCTGCTGTATATACAGTTCTAACAGGGGTGGAATTGGAATAGTTTCTTCTAGGATATCCATGTCTTCCTCTGTATCCCAGACCTCTCGAACTCCCTTTAATTCCTCTGTTTGATACAGGGAACTCAGGCTCATTGAGATCGAAACTATGACTGGCATAAGGATATGTTAATTGAATCATGTTAACAGAACCAAATATCAACTCTTCGTCTGATGAATACTATTCCTGATAAGCCATTTTAGGCTGTGCCATTTTGTGGGGCGGTGCCCATTTCTTCGAAGTAGATGGAATAAAATCTTCCAGAGTCAAAGACAGCTTGGTCTTTGACAGGAACTCATCTTCTTCTGATTTCTCTTCTTTCTTTGAATTATGTTGTTTCTTTGAGGATTTTTCCTCTGATGAAGGGGAATTTTTTGTGGCATTCATATCAGAAGACACAATTGGTTTCTTCAATTGCATTTGAAAAATGTCATGAGTTTGGTTGATTTTTTTCCGAACTATCCAATCATCATATTTCTGCGCATTTTTGCTTTTGACTTCTTTCCACTCGCCTTCTTCCTCTAGATTTGTAGCAGTAACAAATGCTACCTGAGCTGAAGAACCTTTCAATTTGAATTTTCCCAAGTGGACCATTTTTTGCAGGAGGTCCTTGAAGACAAAACACACCTGAATGGGATGCCCCAACATCTGATGAAATGGGAAATAGTTGAGATGATATTCATCTCCTTCCTTGTTCGACCTTTTGGGCCTTGGAAATTGAACCAAATTATTTTCCAGAGCCAAAATGAAGTAACCAGAAACTTGTTCATTTCGTAAAGAATAAACTTTTCTCTTCAAATCATCAAATTGTTTCCATCTTTGATCTATTTGATCATCTTGAAGAAATGGCCTTTTTTGTTGATGCTCAGGAGGTGGACCCCTTCATAAAGATGAAGGTTTTGAAGTAGAAGCAGGTAAAGGTGCTTGTTTAAGCATAACTCTAGAAGTATCTGCTATAACCATTCTCCTTCTTGGAGCTTATGTAATTACACGAGTTTTATCCTTAGTCTTCATAAGAGAATTTTCAATCTGTTGAGCAATCAAAGTAAGGTCCCGAAACCCTCCTATGTATTTCACAGGGATCAATGGTGTGCGCAACTCATCACGCAAATTTTCCACACAGATTGGCAACAATTATTCTTGAGGGAGTTCTAAGCTTAGGGAATATGTTAATCCATTACAGTAAACAATTAAATCTAAAACCCTTTCATTCTCCCTTATATTACAATTTGTAAGATCAAAAACTGTTGTCTTCAGCAATGTTGAGCTGAATTGAAGAAGGAATATTTGGCGAAGATCCTCCCACCCGGTAATCGACCAGGATTGCAAGCTTGTATACCAGATGAAGGCAGGTCCTTGTAATGACTATATAAAAAACCTGAGCTTAACTAATTCTTGTTGCTGAGGGGTTCCCATCATAGGGTCACAATGAGAAACAATATGTGTTAAGTGTTGCTCTGGGTCTCCTGAACTATTAAAGATTGGGAATGTGGTACTTGAAAAATTTGATGGGGGAGGAATTGCATCAACCCATTCAGGGTAAGCTCTCTTTTCTGGTTGAATTTGAGCTCGTTTTCCCTCCATAGCTTCCAAACGAGCTATTAATGACTCAATAGTAGTTATTAACTTTTGAGAAACATCCGGTTGAACTAGGACCTGAGCAGGTGCAATAACTAGAGTTTATACATATGTGGTAGCTAGTACTACAACTGATGATAACACCATCGATTGTTATTGCACCTGACCCATAGGATTAGACCTATGACAGTGTACTAGTAGAGGAGGATATTCATGATCCATCTCAATAGCCACAAAAAATTACGTTGGCTGACTGACTCCAGCATGATTAGGAGGAAGACTACCTTGAAGTAGTTATGCATTCAATCTCCTCAATTCCTTAATTTATTCCTCTTGTTGCATGAATATTTTCTCTAATGAGAGCGATTGGCCTTCTCCATAGGAAGGGTATGTAACTTGATTCTTTCCTTTCCCCTTATTGGATTCCTTTCAGAGAGGGGGAAGTTGATTATTTAAAGGAACACCCAAATTCTGGGTAAGCCTTTGATTTCATGTACGCACACCTTCTTCATTTGTGTCTGTGCGTACAACTTCTTGAGTAGGAACCTCTTCATCGAATCCCTCTGAGTGAGCCTCATGTTCTAGAGGATCAGAAACAATGGCATTGATGACATTAATTGATTCATAATGCATTGCATCCCTTCTATCAGCATTTCTGCGATATTTCCTTCTTCCATGTCCCTGATGAGACATTGTCTTTTGTCGATTTGATCCCTCTGGAACATCTTGAAGAACCGTAATTTTGAGGGAATCTCCTGATAATTTAGCTCTTCATTCCTTTTGTGTCTTCTTCCCTAATCGAGAGAAGACTGACTTTCTCTGAGGAAGATATTGATGATTTGAAAAAGTCCCTAGTCTGGTGGACTGGGGTTGTTCCTGCTCAACTCCTCGAATCCTATTTGTTGATTCCGAGGGTTGGGATAATAGAGTCCCTATTCTGTCAAGCTGGGGTGGTTCTTGAGCTACTATATCTAATACTTTCTTGAAAGCTCTCCGGATCTTGCGGACTTTAGTCTGGAAATTGGCTGGATGCATCAACCTGCATCCACATTTATCACCCGGCTCAAATGAACGTTGGATGATTTCTGACACTTCTGTCACTTGATGATGTGCTTTCTCTAAACGAGAAGCATGTTCAATATTCTCGTTTTCTTGATGCAGGAGTAATTCAACAACTTTTTCTCTGTATGCTTGAATTTGAGAATAACTAGTTGAGGCCTATTCTTGAGAAACCCTTTGATTACAAACAAATCCAATTGGTTTTGGCTGGCCATGGGCAATAACATTGCATGAGACCATTTTCGGTGGGCTTTGCTGACTGGATAGTACAGTGAAATGCAGTGCTCCATGAACACCCCATCCCCGGATATGAATACCAAATGGGGCATTGGAAATTAGCTGGCGCAATCTTCTTAGTGTGCCAAGGCATGAACATTGAAGCGATCTCTGCTACTTTTCAGCCTTCGGATATCGAGAAACTGGGAGAGATGCCAAGTCAATTTGGCATTGTAACCCTTCTATTATCTTGAAATTATTTTCATATTCATCATAAGATAATATTTTATTTTTCAACTGACAAAGTTTTTTCCATATGTTGAGTAAAATATCATGAATTCCATCTAACATCAACATCTCTGGAATGTCATACAGAGAGTCAACCAGAGGCCAAAACATGACTGGCACTTCACCTTTCGCTAGTTTTTTTCTCATATTCAGCACTTCCTCTTTATCATTTGATGAAGATTCTTCTACCTGATTAGACCAGAGTTGATTCTTCCTTGTTGCTTCATCGGATTCAACAAGATTGGTAGAGAATTAACTGATCAAACTAGAAGATGAATGACCTAGGGGTGGTTCAAAGAATGACCTACATCCTAGGCTATCTTCTGATTAAGAAACTATTTCACTTTCTAGTGGTAAAGCATCAGACATGACTGGCCTCACATTTTCAAGTGCCTCATGATAAGAGGGCTTTCTCATCACTACATTGTCCATTGGAGCATTTTCCAGGCAATGTGAATTACTACTATGGAGAGGACTTTCACAAATAAATTCATCATCATGGGGAGGACCACCATGGTGGGTTACATCAAAAGATGAAACATTTTTCTCCTTGTTCTTCTGGCCACACAGAGGGTTCTTGTGGCTCTTATCTGAAGATGAAACTTAGAAATCGACCGAACTGTCATGAAGCAAGCCTTCATGAGGAAGTGTCTGATGAAGAACTTCAGAATTAATGTTCCCACTATTGGGAAATGAGAGAGTAGAATCTTGAGTTCCAATAGATAATTGTTTCAGGGCTTCAAGAACTCCAGCATTGAGCAAGGTCTTATTACAAATTGGCTTTTGATTTCTTGACTGTGCTGGGCGGGTCTTCTTATTAGACGCCTTCTTACTCACTTTGGGAACCACTTGTTGATGAAAGTGGTTATTATGGGCAGTTTTATGTGCCTGATCAGGAGAAATGATCAGGTTAGGCTGATTATCTCCACTCAAATCAGGTGTATGTGCCTGATTAGGTTGTCCGTATGATATGGGGGAGTATGCCCCACAACCCTCTTGGAATGGAACAGAGGTGTGTGTCTGTTCCAGAGTTATAGGTTGATGTGTCACTCCACTGATAGGGATAGATTTATATGTCTTTTCTTGAGATGCTTATGAAGCTGTTATAATATTCTGGCAAGCCTCCAGAATATGAGTAGGGATTTGCTTCTGCTCTTTCACCATTGATAGAATATGCTTGGTGAATTTAGCTGCCAGAACGGGGATATACGTCCATTCCGTGCTTGGAGTAGGTGTGTATTCCTGCTCCTGTCCTAATTTTCCTATCAGTGAATTCTGATAGTACTCAAGTTTGGGGGCAGAGAGTTGAGTCTAGCTCCTATTTGTCATCGGAGCTTTCTGAATGACTTCTCTGGGTGCTACCAAATGAAACTGTTGGTAGGCTTGATCAATACTAGCAGGTTTATGTGCCTACTGATTGCACTCCACTGAACGTGGTTGAAGAGCTTCCTTCAATACTGACAGATGAGGATGCTAGCAGGATTGATGATTGTAAGTAGGTGTATGTGCCTGTTTACCAGTTGTCAACACATTGGGTTGGCGGGCTTCATCGTATGTAGTCAGACGAGCCTGCTGACTAGTTGATGATTTATAAACAGGTGTATATTCCTGTCTATAGTACTCCGCTAGAATTTCTTGGCAGGATTGGCGTGCTACTTCCAGATGAGTCTATTGGACAACAGAATTAAAACGGATGGGTGTGTGTGCCCGCTCGTTGCATTACACCAAGTTAGGTTGGTGGACTTCTCCGGAAATGGCAGAGATAAGAACCTGCTCACTGTTGACCGGTCATCGCCTCTGGTGGTTCGTCTTGCCTGCTCGGGTTCGAGGAACCTGAGATTAATGCCTGGAGATGACACCCTCATCATGTTGAGGGCGCATTGCCACACGAGTCTAGCGGCTATTGTTGATGGGAGCCCTTGGGAAGGAATCACGTCTCCTTGAATTAAGGCCTTCAGTGGCCTTCTCATTCACCACCCAATAATATGGGAGGGACTGGTGATTGCATTCCGGGGATAACGACCCGAAACGGTTGGAGACTGTGGTTGGCACTACCTACTTCTTGATTGCTGGTTGTCACTATCCGGACGACCAGGTTGAATTATTGACTTGGAGGGCTTGTCGAGCGGCCTCTAGAGTCGGAATAGTACCGTTTTGATCGTATTCCTTAACCAGTTCATTTGATACCCAACATTGAAGACGCTGAGTAGGTTATGTCATCCTCAGAGCGGACGACGATCCAGCAGGAGTAGCAGCAGAGGTATTCACAGCAGAGGTATTCACATGTGTGAACTTAAGATAAGCCATTTCTTTAATGTGGAAGATCTTGGAAAATAGTGCATGTTTGATATTACAGGCGTGATCAAGATAAGTTCGACCACTACATCTTTTGGATGAGAACATATGTTATTGATTGTTTTGTTGGACCTCTCATTGAGTTTAAATAAGGGCCTAAAAAATAAGTAAAACAACACTTTAACTTGGTTAAGGATTCACGTCGGGTTCACCATTTTTTGTTTCCACTGGAATTGGGGATGACCTCATTTGTTCAAGGTTCAAATATTCCAATCGGTTTCTAACAGGTTTTTTCGTAGAACCGGAAACATCCAATGATTCTTTATCCATTTGGACCTACTTTCCAAAGGTAAGTGCTCATAGTTGTGAACCGATGAGGCTTAAGAATTTTAATTGGTCGAGAGGATGGGAGGTCAGACTCATCACACCTTTTTGTGGGGGAATTATTGTCTACTCTAGGACTCTCTTTATATATTTAAGTTATGTTCGTGAATCCTTATTAATTTACCAAGTATTAAAATGATCTTTCCTTTAGATATGATAATAAATGATTAATATTTATGAAATTTATAGAATCTTTTATATGTATTTGAGGTTATTCATCGATAGAGAATCATATATGTTTGTTAGATATTCTTAGTCAATGGTACCCTTCAACACAATATATAGAAATCTCTTGGTCATTATGATAACCATACTGGTTTTAAATCCACTCAGCGAGGCACTTGAAGTTTATTGTCATTTAGAAGGACATGAATTATTTTAGGGTTGGGATTGTACCTGCAGATGGGCTACCTACGTATCCTTGTTTAGAAAAGGAATCAAAACCCACGTAGTTCGAGTAAGGGAGTATGAGGTTTATTCATGATTGATGGCTCAAAGAAAGATTTCATAATTACTTTTACACTCTAAACTCACATGAGTCATGCTCGGTGTGAGAAATAATAGGTATTTGTAAAAACAGACAATTTTGCCACAAAATATGAAATCATAAGAAATGATGTGGGGCTTATGTATGTATGATCGCCCAGATAGATGAATATTTGGATTTACTTCAAGGAAGAAACCCACGAACAAGGTCCATAAATGTATTTGTGCTTTATGGAGATTTGAATAATTAAATTAGGGCATAATACTGAGAAGGATTCCCAAATTAAAGGGGACTTATGATTGGGTTTTACTCCTGAGAAGGAATCCCAAATCCAAAGTAAATTAAGACTGGTTAAGAGAAATTATGACTGGGGCTTATTCCTGAGAAGGAGGCCCAGGTTAAAGGGACTTGAGAACTGGGGCTTACTCCTGAGAAGGAGGCCCAGGTTAAAGGGACTTGAGAACTGGGGCTTACTCCTGAGAAGGAGGCCCAGGTTAATGGGACTTGGGAACTGGGGCTTACTCTTGAGAAGGAGGCCCAGGTTAAAGGGACTTGAGAATTGGGGCTTACCCTTGAGAAGGAGGCCCATGTTATGGGGAATTTGGAACTTGGGGATTACTCCTGAGGAGGATGCCCATATTTGGGTACTTGGGTCTTCCTCCTAAAGAGGATACCCAAAATTAAGGGAACTTGATAGCTAGGGCTTATTCCTGAGGAGGCCCATGAATAGGGAACTTGGGGTTTACTCCTATGGAGGATGCCCAGGTTAAGTGAACTTGGATTGGGGCTTACTCCTGAAAAGGAGGATGAGGTTAAAGATCCTCTCATCTTAAAGGATGAGGTTTAATGAATGAAATCTCTAACCTTAGTGACATAAAGATATGTAAATCACTAGGTCTTAAAAGATATTCCACAGAATTCCTTTTAGACAAGGAGGCCAACAAGGGAACCATGTCAAAAATGGATTTGAATAGGGTTTTGAAGGATGAATCTTGAATAGGAGAGGTGGATTTGAATAAGAGAGGTGAATAGGTAGGAGGGGCACCCAAAAAGAAGTAGGCACGCAGGTCCTGCATGGGCGCACAGGTCTTGGTCATGTTGGTATACATGCGCGACACATGGGTATTTGCGCAACGGTCAACCCATGGGGTAGTACTTGGGCGAGGCTTGGTTCAAGCCCTTAGTATTTAACTAAAGGCTTCCAAAATAGAGGTGCACAGGTTCTGGTGAAGGGATAAGGTGGCGCGCAGGTTTGTCTATTTCCCTTAAGGGTTTAAACACCAAGGCGTGCAGGTGTTGATGAATTTCAACACTTAGGCCTTGTTTCTCCTATTTAGATCTTCCATTCTAGGTAAGAAATTACCATATAAGTTTTCGGATGTCTTCCAGAAGAGACTAGGTCGTCGGGAGCTTAAATATTTCTTTTGGAATTTTTTCAGTTTTTTTAAATGGGGGGGCCCACAAGGGGTATTTATAGGCTGATGAAGACCCCAGGAGAAAATCAAATAGGGCGCGCGGGTCACATGCACGCCCAATATGTGGCGCACAGGTACCCTACGCGACCATAATGAAACTTGCGCAACCCAAGTGAAAATAAATCCTCTTTCATTCCTTTGTCAATTTTTGATATTTCTTCAAAGGATGAATCAATTTGTGCTAAGGTATTCCTCTTCTTCAGTCGTTTAGACTCTGTGAAGGAAAGGAGCGTCAACACACCAAATGTTTTGATGACTCCAATACATTAAATGAAATGGATTTTTTTATGATAAAGGAATAATTCTTTATCATATCTTCTTTCTCCTTCTTTTATACTAGAAATGAAAACACCATCCGATATGTATTAATTAATCACATTTAAGGATGATTGGTTTTGAATTTCTATTACAATCTTCAATTCTGGTCATGAAACCATTTTAATGGTTGAATCAAACTAGTATATATGTATTATATCTTATTTAATGTTCTATAATCCTTTTTTATATGATATTAATTTATAAATCAGAATGAGTTCGTTGTGATAAAAAATCACCAATTTTTCGAAACAATTTTCATTAATGTTTTATATAATGATTTAGATTCAATCCCAAAAAACAAATGAATTTTATAACCATTTAATCTTATTGTTTTTCAAAAATAACATAAAACTTATATTATGTAAAACCATTCTCATTTTACATGTTTATTCATGTATGAATATAAGTAAACCGGTCATGAAAACCAGTGAAGAAAACGCTCCCAATCAATGAAATTAAATATATTAATCCATCAAAAGGCCATGAATAAACCAAATAAGGTTATAAAAAATCAATTACAGGTAGTGTAGGTTCTGGAATCATTAATTAATGAACCTAAATTTAATTATTCAGTACATTAATATCATGTGTGGAACACCTTTGGACCAAATGTATGGGTTTCCTATCCAAACCACCATTTTCTCTCGGGTTACTCTTTATCTCTCTTTATCCCAATTAATTTATTAATTATTCCTATGTACTCCTCATAAATTCTATTTCAATGTTTTATTTATTTAAAAAAACCATACATATTCTTTATTTTATGGTATTTACATGATTTAAAGGTAACATTCAAAATTATTTCTGAAATACAATACCAGTTCAAGGGAATTTCTCAAATTTTTACCTATTTTCATGGGAACTATATAATTTGTTTTTAGAAACAATTATTTTTATAAAAACAATAATTTTATTATTAATATAATATATTAATTTACTTAGGGTTTTTTATAGAAAAATTTCCAAAAACAACTCATCTTTTCAAAGTATAAGAGTGTATATATCATGAATTACTCAATGATTTTATAAGAGTATTTTCATCTATTTAAACACTCTTGTTGATTAGTATGTAATATTGGGACTAATATTTTATAATATCATATAAAATTTTATATTTAATGGTTTATGATCAATTTTAAAGTGTATGTTTTATTTGATATCATTTATCTTACCACTCATAATGTTTAGTGATTATGTTACAGATTGGGGAAAGTTATTTACATCTCATTTGTATATATTGTTTATGTTTATCCCATTCATATGACAAATTAATTGGGCTTAGTAAGTGATGTGTGGGACCCTCTATATCCCATCTATTAATATTTAGGTCTAATTAGATAAATAGATATGGACTTGGGTGAGGCCTTGCCTATTTTTAGATATGGTTTTGGCCGAGACCTTAATCATTTTTTGATGTCTTGGCCGAGGCCTAGATGTTATGTTTCAGAATATCCAACATATGAATTTCCCTCATTATGAACCTAAGAATTCAATGTTCATGAGGTTATTTGAATAGTATAATACCCATGATTATGTTTTGTTATAGAAATATTTACTCATCTCATCTTCCTACCATATTATGTTCATGTTTATTTTTAAAGGCATGTGTTTAGAATTATTCACCATGCATAATTTTTATGTTTATGATATCTTTTACTATATATTTACCCTTAATGAGCATCTTTTCTCACCACTTCTTATGATTTATTTTTTTCCACTAACACTAATAAGTATAAAATGTTTGACTTAAAGGGATAATATTTGAGTGGTGGATGTTCCCAATGGAACATATTTGTTGTTTTTCATTTCAAGTTGTAATGTTGAAATTATGTATGTATATGGATTTTGAAATCTACTAAACTATTTGTTCCTTCGGGATACAAATTTCGTGTAATCATAATGATGTAATGTAAAAAGGCACCGACTCTGGGAAACTGGGGTCGGGTCTTTACATTAATAGTTGTGGAATAACGTAGAAATATTCCTTCATCAGATTTTAGTGAAATATTTAATAAATTGTCTTTATTATTAAAATTGAATACATTGCTTCTAAAAACATCAAATTAAGAATGTTTTGGGTTTCTTTGGGTCCACATATCATAAGGATTTTTATTGATAAAAGATCTTATTAACACTTGATTTATATTAGAAGATGTATTAATTACTTCTTATGTAAATAAATGTTTAAGAACTCATTATTCAATCATCATGGTTCTTGTAATATCCTAATGAATTTTATTTTTTGTTTTGATTGTACCATTTTATTGTGGTATTCTAGGTGAAAATTATTATGCACTATATCCTTTTTAATGATTTTTTATTCAAAATCAAAATTTACAAATTATTAACCATGATCACTATGAATTGTTATCAATGATATATTTTTCCCCATTTATAACTTGGGATATAAAAGTTTTAAAACAACAGAAGGCTTCAGATATCATTGTTAGCAAATAGATTCAGGTATATCATTTACAGTCATCAATGAGAATATACATGTAGCATTTTCCAGAAATAATCAATGTTTATAGAGGTCCAAATAAGTCCATTTTTATTAAATGTGATGTATAAAAAGATGATACATCACTAATAGGCTTAAAATTATACTTATGTTGCATTCCTAGTTGAAAAGGATTACAAACTTTTTAAGAATCAAACATATGTTCTGGTACATATTTTACTAGTCCTACCATTTATATTTTAGCTAAAGTTGTAATGTTATAATGTCCTAACATTGTATGTTATAACCAATATTGATCATCCATTTCTATAAGGAAATGTAGATATTGGCTTTTAAAGCATTCTATGTTTATTGGGTAGACATCGTCATGACGATTGGAAGAATGAATAAACTCATATTTTCAACTATGAACAACACATTTTTTATTTTTGATGGTCACAATATACCCCTCATCACATATTTGGTTTATACTAATAAGGTCATTCCTAAGGACTACAATAAATAAAAAATTTTAAATTAATACTTTTCCAAGAAGAAAAATGTTACATATTCCAATGATTTTTACTCAATCATTATCACTAAATCAGAATTTACCCATATAATTTTAATAATATTTTTTAAGAAATTATTATTTATAGTCATGTGTCTGGAAAAATCAATATCCATGTACCAAATATTGTATTTGTGTATATTCCTTATTCTGCTGAAAACAAATTATTAGTTTTTTCCATCAACCATTTTCTTGGGTCCAATATTATTAGAAATTACAATTTTAGGAATCCACATTTTACCAAAATTAATTCGTTAAGAAAATTTTAATTCGTTTGAAAAATAAGGTTTATGAAAACATAAGGATTTCATTTTATTTGATGAAATTCTATTCTTCCCGTGACAGCCACTTTGACATTTAGTGCATATTTGCCCATTTTTGGAACAAATTAATTATTTTGAAATTATTTTCTATCGGTAAAACCCATTCTAAATACATCATGATGAGATATAATTTTATTATAAATCTTTTGAAAATTTTACATACCAATGCTAAACATTGATTATTTTTAAACTAGATATTTATGAGTTTAGTTTTACAAAAATATTCTTATCCTAAGTATTAATTATATTTGAATTATGTTTTTCTAATTATTTTATAGTTTCATTAAAATTATATTTCTCTAGTTCTTTTCAGAGAGTAAATTTTTTTAAAAAATATTTTTATCTAACTCTTTTCAAAGATATAATATCTTGGTAGTAAGAGTAGAAATCCATGAATTTTCTGTCCTATGATTCCCATGAGAGGTATAAAGTTTTTTAATTAATTTACAATATTTATTTTATAGTAATTTAGAGAATCTAGGAACCTATTCAAAAATTGATAAAATTTAATTATCTTCAAATGAAGAAGATTCTTATTAGGAATATATAGAATTATTATTATCAATGTGACCAGCTGGGTAGTCATCATTCAATCTAATATTTGTAAAAGATTCAATTGTTGCCTTTTAAATGAACAATTTATTGATATTTGGAGGTGTATCATAGAATATAATGTTATGTTGGTATGATTTATCATTGTTAGTTGAATTTTCTATTGAACTATATCCACCACTTTAATTATAAGTTTCTTAAGATTTCACGCTCTTCTTATTCTTGTTTTTATAGAACATATTGGAGTTTTTTTTAGAATTTGTGTCCCTCATATATTTTCTTCTCAAATTAGGATAGTCCAGTCTGATATGTCCAAATTTCCTACACTCTTAATAGATATGTTTTGAATAATACATTATCTCACTTATTTCCATGTGATCATTATTAAATCTATATTGGAAATCCATCTTCACACCTATACTATTAATTATCTTCATAAAACTATCTAATTAATTAAAATATTGTTTTGATGAACTATTATCTAATTCCAAAAAATCTATAATCTTCACAAAATACATTGAGACTTTCCCATCATAATGAGCATTATTAGAAAAATTATATTTTTTAGAAAATTAAACACATCCATTATTAATTTTCATCTTTTCTACATCACCTTTCAATCATCCCTCATACTGCATATGGTTTATAATCAAATTAGCAGGAGTAATATTTGTAATTATTTTATTATTGTCCAAAGTAGTCCATTTAGACTCCCATTATACACAATAAATTTCTATAATATTATCATCTAAAATCTCATATGTAATATCTTTCTCTCTAATATATTGTAAACTATTTAAAATAGTCATATATAGTTGATGCATCATTGAAACTGACTCACCAGGTAGGAAGTTAAGTGCTAGATAATCATATCAAAACATAGATCTTATAGTTTTAATAAACATTGAAGCTCTAAAATATTATACCTCGAATTTCAACAAATAGTAATTGTATCTTCATAAGAAGAAATATGACTATAAATTTATCTAGTCTTAGAACAATGTAGAGTATTCCACACTCTATAATTCAACTGATATTCTAAATTTTATGAATTAGTAAAACTAGTAACTTCCTTCATAAGAATCATATTATTACCTGCCAAAAAGTGTGATAAAACAGACATTTGAAAAGAATAGTAAAAAACATTCTAAAATTACTGCACATCAGAATAAAAATTTAATAAAAAATAAAACGAATGTTTATAAAAAAATAAAAATGAATTTATAAATGCTTTATAAAAGATAGACACTCTTTATGCTTAATAGTTAAAGAAGACATAAATCCTAACATTAGATTTCCATAGTTTTCATCCAAGTTGTACGGTCTGTCTTTCCTCCCCAAGAAATCCCATCAAGGAATATTATTATAATCTATGTCTTCCAATACCATGGAATCCTTTGATCAATATGATCAGTAATAAAATTCTTCCAATCCCCAGAATCCCTTGATCATAACCTTTATCAGGACAAACGATTACAAATGAAAAACTATTATATGGAACTAAAAATCCTCAAAATGGATTCCATTGAAGAAAACGTCTCTAAAAGATTACAATATATAATAAAGAGGTGTTCGAGAAGAGAACTCATCATAAATTTTGAGTTGAAAATGCATCATCTCCCACCTATTTAAATTCTCTCATATTATAGGCATCCCTCCAATGGTTATATTTTTTGATTCTTAGAGTTGGCTTCTACAGCCTCAGATTTCATCCTCTTGATAGCTGAGTAAAACATATCATTATCGGACATCATTTTCTATAACCATTACAATTATGTTAAAAATTATTCAAACAAGTAGAAAAACACTATCTCTAATTATAAACTTATTATTACGATGGACTAAAATATATTAATGTGACTGATGAATTTATTTCACCCCGATAGACTAAATATCATCACACCAGTAGAGACAGGCCGATATTCTAGATATCACAGTGATGATGGAGTCACACTGATAGACTAGATATCACCATACCAATGGTGTCCCATAAATTGACTATATATCATCATAATGACGGAGTCACACCGATAGACTGTAAATAGTTTAGTCTGATGAACATAACTTAGGTCCGTCCAATGGATCAGGATTTTATGGGTAATTTATTTTCAATTAATTAAGATATATTTATACGTTCAGTACAATTAGTGGGTTTCTATAAAAGAATTCTAAAACCTTGGGAAATATAATGTTAATAAAAAATATTTTTTAGAGTGTGTTGTGATTTTAAAAATGATTTATAGAATGGGTAGAAAGTAAACATCTAACTCAAAAAATAGTGTTTTCATTTTTTGAAGTAACTTAATTTCATTGAGGAAAAATAATTACCCAATGATTACTTTTAACACTCAATGCTAGTTTCTAGCCTTTTGTGAATGTGGAATTCACTTGAGACCACATGGTAGTTTGGGTCAGGTCATGGGTTTTTCTTTACTTGAGCTGTTTATTATACCAAGACCCTCAAATACTTAGAAATACCTAACCATGGATTTATTACTTATTGATAATAAATTCACACAAAAAATATGATTCCACACATCATTTTCCATTCCCCTCTCGAAAAAATTTATGTACTCACTTAATTAATACCCAATTCCATCATTTAAAAAAAATCCTATTTACATATAACTAATTATTCATTATTAGTGATTTTACAACTTCTCTAATCGTTATATTCTAATTATTAGCCAAAGATGTTTTTAAACCAACTAGAACAACCAAAACTACATAAACGATAATGTAATGTAAAACTAGAGAACAAAATTTCATAATCCTAAAACATATCTCAATCACAGATAGTTAAAATTTTTAATCTGGGATAAACAATTCCCACAAGAAATTATTAGTTTTTATTTAGAACACATATTACATTAAAATAGTAGAACAAAAATTTTGATTCTAATATAAATCACGATTTACCCTTTTAAACCAAAAATATAATCAAAATAAAATTTATTTACCATTCATTTTCCAAGAACATCTTATTAAAAATTAAACCCTCAAATTTCACATGATTTACTATTAAAAAAACAAAAAAATTACCCTAATTAATACCATGAAATAATTAATTAAAACTATATATCCATTAAATTAAAAATAGTCTTCAGGAAAATAATTTTTTATTCTCATTCTATATAACACCTAAAAATAATAAAAATCATGGTCATATGGATTTTATTCCAAATTTCAATGAACATCATACATTAAAAATCACATACCATTTAAAAAAACAACATTCAAACCCATTTATAAATAATTATCATCATGGATAATTTTCACCAGATATTTCAGATAAACCAATTTACAAAATAATATCCCCTCATCCAATAAATCATAATTTAAATAAATATCATTTATGAAAATTCACATGAAATTTTATAGTACTAATCAAACACAAACCACTTTTTGGAAATCAAAAAGGTTTCCAAAATCACACTTATTTTATAAAAAAATAAATATATAAATTTTTTCATATTTAATAAAAAACAAATATAAATTATTTTTTTTCAATAGACAAGATATAGAGTAAACCTTCATTTATGAAAACCCATTTAAAAAAAATTGTGTCTGATCATTGGTTTCAAAAAGATACTATTTTAAAACCTTATCTTCCAAAACATAATACATGAGGCCTTATTTCATTATTTTGAGAACATATTTAAAGACAATTCATAAGTTTTTTAACCAATTTAAATATCTCAAATAATTTTTTAAAACATATCAGTTAAATAAATCAATCAAAACATTTAAATTCCTGAAAATACATATTAATACCACCACTATAATCACCAAATATGACTATGTGTGTCATCTTTATTATGTTAAAAACTACAAAAAATACTAACCATCCATCCATCCAATGGTCCGAAGCATTCATTTTTTATTGATTTTTGATAATACACCTTTCAGGGGGTGATGTGGAACCCTTACAAGGCTCGTAGGCGTAAGTATTACATGCCTCGTAGGCCTTAAAGGAATTCATTTGCCCGTAGGCTTCAAACATTACATACAAACCAGACTAACACTTATAAAAACACATTTCCAATTAAAAACACTCAAAATACAATGAAACCAAATTTTGTTTTTAAAACATAACATATTTTAAATTCGCATGCCATAAAATAGTTGTTAATATATGAAATTCAATTCCAAAAAAAAGTCCTTAGAAAAAACCCATTTTTAAAATATAATTTATAGAATTTACTTAATATAATTTAACCATATTGTGTACTGATAACAAAATAATAATTATGTTTCCACCCAAAAAAACCCATTTATCCTTGATTATATGACCCTTCAGTTACATTAAAATTATATTAAAGAAAATCCTAATTTATGGAAACCTAATATAAATAATAAAATCACTAAAACAATAACAATATAATCAAAAAAACTATATTTAAACCAAAGAAAAATCAAATAGGAAATATGAAATTTTGTTTAAAAAATATTAGTTTCAATTAACCTTTACATATTAATCCAATAAATTATTATGGTCTCATTATTTAATATATAAAAGTATGACACATGATTTAAAATTTATTTTCTAATTCTAATCCAATAACAACATAAAAAATACATTTCGATAAAAATCCAGCTAATTAAATTTCACATAAACAACCATATTACCTCATTATAATGAAACATACATTAAAATAATTCCAAATATCTATTATAAACCCACTAATGATAACAAATGTTTCTAAATATCAATAAAATATGAATTTCCTATATCAATTATCTCATTAAGAATTAAATTTATAAAAAATTATGAAAATTTATCAATCCAATCAAATATGATTTTCAAATCATTTCAAAATAAATTTGATGTAACCCATCAAATTTTAATTTTTAAAACTCCAAGAAATATTCTATTTTTTTGGATATTATGTAGAAAATTAAAAAATATTTCCATGTAAAATATTTATATAAATTTAAGAAATTCAATATATTGATATACCTTAATTTTTTTAAAAAATCAATGATCCATAATCATTCATTATTTCAATAATTATCATTGTTTTACATAAAATTCCCATTTATCAATCTCATTTAATAGTTTTGCAAAATAATTTATCATAAACACACATCCAAATCAATCGTTGAATCATAATACATTATGAAACAAATTGAGAAACATATCAAACCAAATATTTATTGGTTTTAATTTATTATATATAGTAAAATGTCTCATCATTCGCCTGGATCTCGTTCTGTACTCTCGCTCTCCTGGGGTTTCGAGAGATCCCTGGCGGTGATGGCTCTTAGTGGTGTGCGGACCTTCCCTTTTGGCGGTTTCTTCCCCGGCTTTATTATTAGGGTTTCATTCCCATTCTTCCATTTTTTCATTTCTTGTTTGTTCTTTCATCCGAGGCTCCTCATCAAGGTCTCTGTTGGCTTCTTCTTTTCTCTTGTCACTAGATCCATTGCCCATGTACCCCATCTTGTTCTGGTGCGAAGGTTATAAGGGTGGCTTGGGAGGAGTTGATCGATCGTCGGAGTCCTTTCCAAGAGACTCGTCTTGTATTCTTTCCCCAGTTCGGCTCTCCCTCCAGGGATTTCTTCTTCTTAAGGTTTGGGGTTAAGGTGTGTTGTTGCTTCTGGTCATTTGTCGGCGCTTCTGTTCAATACGGAGTTTTTATGTCTTTGTTTTCTTGGTTGTCGTCGGTGTCGTGAGGTTGAGTTATGCGGGTCAGGTTCTTCGGGTGGTTCTATGGTTTAGGTCGGTATTCGACCGTGATGGTGGCTTCCGGTGGACATCTCGTATGTCGTTGGTGTTGTCGGTATGGTTCTGAAGCGACTGGCGCTTGAGGATATTCTGCCTGTGGGGACTGTTTCCGTACTTCTGTTAACGACGTCTTCTGTGGCTCGACGACATTGATGCGATTACAACGATGAGTATCAGTGTCATCTTCTCAATGATGAAGATGGTTTCTGGTGTTTCGACGCTGAAGATGGTTTCCGGTGGTTTGAAAGTGATGATAGTGACGACTTTTTCTGTTGGTGACGGCGACCAAGTCTTGATGGTGGCTGATGGTGTTAGGCATCTCGTGACAACGGCGACCGAGGCATAATTATGGGTTTTTTGCTTTCAAATTTCAAATTTTGAAATGGTTTTTCATTTCGCGGCACTATGAAGTCTTGGATAGGGTTGATGGAGGCGGTTGATTTCTTGAAATTCCAATTTTTTCTTAATGGCAGGACTTTTTGGATTTTGAAGTAGTGGGTTGTGGAGGTTTTGAATCTCTTACATTTTTCCTGGTTGGAACTTTGATATGGTTCACACATAGCCTTAAAAAGTGTTAGAAAATAAAAAATATGGATTGTAGATAATTTATTATATCATAACTAGTAGCTATTTAAAAATCCTTAAATACTAATTTCTTATACCTTAATTAAAATGAAACCACTTTTTCTCAATTTTCTTAAAATAAACACGGAATTATTTCCATCAGTCAAATGAAAATATACCTATGTTTATATCTCTATATAATTATTTTGATATATGAATTTGAATTCATGCCCCAGTTCTTAATATCCAAGATACCTTAGTAGAGAAAAAACAAAATAAAACAACCCATCATGGGTCGAACGACATCTGAAATTTCCTAAACATCCCCAATACCTTGAGTCACTCTATAAATAAGGTGCTCAATCATTTTTATGTACCCATCATGTCCCATTCATCAAATCTCAATCCTACCACAAAAATTGACCACAAATCTTCTTTAGTTCTCTTAATAACAATACAATCAATAATAACCCTAATCAACCATATATCTTTGATGTGTTTATTGGACTCATATTAAGATATTAATAAGAAGAGATGAAATAAAACATTTTATAGGGGATGGATCTACCTAAAAAATTTAATTTTTGTTTTAAAAAAAATATATTTTTTTCAATAAAAATGACATAGTTATATGAGTATAATTTCACGCATAACGAAAAAAATTATTCTACATACATTACATTATAGAATACCCAATTTAATAATTCATGTAATATAAACCAATTAAAATTGGCTCATAAACTAGACACTTAAATGACATACATCAACTCAAAAAACAAACATCACACTTATATCTCACAAGACTCTAAGTGATCAACCAAATATCTGAACAATTTCTTCTATAATATCTAATTCCAAATCTAAAACTCCATAAATAAGTGGATTGTACTTCAAATTTCACATGTTGGGGGTGAACAGAATTACTATTAAGATATTCCCAAAACTACTAATGATTCTTTTCTAAAGTAAACCTACCAGTTCATGCATGTGGAGTTTAAAATAAAAATTTATTAATTATAAACATTTTCCATAAAATATGATCAAAAAATTAATAATTAAAAGGAATAACACACACACACACACACCAATTATAAAATAAAATC
This sequence comes from Viscum album, assembly GCA_963277665.1. Classification (NCBI taxonomy): domain Eukaryota; kingdom Viridiplantae; phylum Streptophyta; class Magnoliopsida; order Santalales; family Viscaceae; genus Viscum; species Viscum album. Next base: position 395,651,597 of record OY728167.1, on the reverse strand, counting down.
ATTAGTAAAACGTTTTATAAAATCTAACACACCCCAACCGTAAAAAATAAAAAATCATATAGAATAAACCAACTCTTCCATTTAATGAATGTGATAAGGATACTAAGAGAATCATAATGAATAAAAATGGGATAATACCATTTCGAGTACACATTACATTAACCACAACCAAAACCATTAATTAATGGCATGATGTTTAATCAAGTAGAAAGGAACACAAGAACTACACAATTACCTCTAATCCAATACAATAAAGAGTTTACAACTAACCATGTCGAAAATATTTTGAATAATCCCCATCAATTCTCAAAATTCATATAAAATCAATAAAATAAAACCATTCATGTAGTGTTTTTAAATACACCATAATCCAGGAATGCACATTTTCCATAAAAAATTGCACAATAATATATTAGTAAATCATTATTCCCCAAAGATAACACAATTTTTTAAAAAGATAACACAATTTTTAATCTAAATTATCTCGTAGAGAGTTATTTTTAAAACCAACCAAAAAACTATTTAAACTAATTAATCAAAGGTTGAGATTCATTTTTCATTGAAAAATTTAATATTTTATAATATAAAGAAGTCATATAAAAGCATTTAATTGAAATGTACGTTAATCCAATAATTGTTTGACACCAAAATAAGAATAATACGAAGGCACCTACATGTAAATTCCCATATAAAATAAATAACATAGAATATTAGTTATGGGTTCACTCACAAATACATAAATATCCATAAATAATTCATTCTATAATTTAAACATATCAATAAGATGGTAAAAATTAGTCTTGAGTTGATGAATTATTGTGGGAGAGCTGCGAAATGATGATCGATAGACCAATGGAATGGTTTTCAATTATATAAACATCCTAAATCATCTTATTATATCCTATGAGAAAATACCATTCCATATAATGGGTTTTTTCATGACTTAGAAAAATAAAAGTATCAGAATCCATTGATTACACTGAAATTTAATCCATGGAAAACATAGAGATATAATAAGTTTAATGAGAAGAATATCTCTATCTATGGTTTTAGTGGATGACCATGGAAGTAATGGATTGGAGGAAGGATAAAAAGATAGGGGAGGAGGTTTCCCCTCTATTTCTCCTAGGCTCAAACATCCCAAACAAGGGGGAGATTTCAGTCTCCCTAATTCTATTAGTATAAAGTGAATAATAATTACAATAATCATCATCATTATTATAAATTATTTGATAACATTGACCTTTAAACCCTTTTAAATGTATTTATAATCTATGAAGATGTGAAACATTTAATAATAACCCACAATAATCCAATTATTTTTTAAAAATAAATATATTAATTAATGGATAAAACCTTATTTTTTTTAAAAATATATACAATAAAAAGAGTTGTCTATGGTTTATTAATAATTGACCTCAATTGTGCGGTAAAAAATATAATCCAATTTTTTTATAATTTTTTACTTAATTTTAATATAAAATAATTATTTATTTATATACAAAATCATGGTTTAATAATGATCTTCTCCCCAGTGACATCCTATCTTTAGAACATGTGTTTATTCATTTTTAGTGAATATTGAATGTTATATTGACGTATTGTGTGATCTGTATGTATTTTTAACTTTATATATTATAATATAGAGTATTATGTGGTCTCATATTGAATTTTGATTTTATAATTGGATCTTGAATGGTGTATTGATATTAGCGTTCATGTTTCATGAGAATCTGTGTCTATGATAGAAATTATTTTCAAAGACTATAGTTCACAAAAATATTGTGAAATATTCTTTGGATAGAAAACATATACATCTAGATATTCACACTAAAATCCATTAGAATTAAATTTACTAGATTATTTTATAAATAAATACTTAACACACAATCCTTTAAGTTATGATATGAATTATAACATGACTTTTATTTGATTTTAAATAATACAGATGATATAAGTCAATGGATCAACAACACCCCCTTCTTTGAAATGAAAAAAATCAAATATAAATTTAAAAATTATCCCCCCTTTCATAAAAACAATTTATCACCCTTTATAAAATAAAAAAATCTCCAGATGTAAGATATATGTTTTTCCAAAAGGTAAAAATCAATTTAATTTTAGTTAAAATTGATTCTTTTATCTATATGTAAATTATTTAAGGAATATGAATGGTTTAGTGAGTATATGAGGCTTGTTTTGATCTTAGATCTCCTATTTTTTTAGATACAAGTAGAGACACATGGTTGGTGAATGGTTAGTAGAAACTATGTGGCTTAGCCATGGGGTATAAAAGATATTTTCAAAGTTATTTTAACCCTTTTAAGTGGTTTATCATGACTATGAAATCCTGTAATTTATTTCATGGGTGTTTAGAATGGTTGGCACATGGTTTCTCATAATCATACATGAAGCGTGTGATGGGGTATGGTTCTTGGATGGGGATCACACTGTTGGAGTTTGTAGAGACCCTAAGCCCGACTTACATGGACATTACATTACTTTTTCGGAATACTTAGTACATAACAAAAACACACACACAAGGACCATAATAGTTTAGTGTCTTTGGAAACTCAGAATATAATCTTCTAATCGTGGTGAAAGATCTTCAACATCTCCCATAATGATCTTCCTTTTTTTATACCTAAAACCTTTCTTTATATCCTGGGGAAAAGAAAACATAAAAGGGTGAGCTCAAATGCTCAGTAAGGGTAAAAAAAAGAAATATCAATCACATCATATACATAAGAACATAGCTTTTGGAAATGTTAATCTGCAAAAGAGCTCATAATATCATAACATGGGATAAATCATAGAAGTGAAATGTAATCCCAATAATCATAACTTAAAACATGAAACTTTTTGTCATACACACATAATCATAGAGAATCATTTCTTATTAGTCAAGACTCATTGCCAAGACTATCTTAGTGGACAAAGTCCATTTCTGAACCGAGTTACCCTCATTTCAGTCCTGCTTCACTGAACCGGTATAACCTACCGTTCCAGCCATGTCTATCTCATGAGATATAAGATCTTTAACCAATGCATTGGAGGGAGATATAGGTCCCACCCATCTCTTAATGATACCATTCTTATGTGTGCCACAAAATCATAAACCATACATCATAGCATAACCCATGTAACAAAAATGGGAATCTTAAACATCGTGACATCATAAAACAATTCATATAAGATAAAGGGATTCATATAATTCCATCACAACATAAATGAATCAATTTAATAATAGGGATAGAAATATAACCCTTTATTATCATAGATGGAAAATAATTTTGATAAAACATTTGAACTCCATTCTTGAGGAAAATATCCTTTCTACTTCAAAAAAACACTTTTCCTTTCTTAACATGTCAAACAATTATAAACTAAAAGAAGTTGATTAAAAATAAACTTGATAACTTGTAGAGGAAGCTTCTTGAAAATAATGTTTTAAAAATCCATTCATTCCGTATAAGTTAAAAAAAACATTCTTCATACTTTTGTCGGAAATGTCAAAAAGTACTTCGTATGAAAAACGACAAAAGATTCCTTTCATATCTTTTACTAAAAACTCACTGAAGGGTAAAATTGGATTTAAACAATTGTAGGTGGATGGAAATAATATTACATATTGAGAAAACATGGATGTGGATGATAAAATACACCCTAGTAAATGCCAAAGTATAAACAATCTCGGATAAAAATGAGATTGTGATATTTCCCTTACCTTAGGTCCGACTTACTTTGTACGTGTCCGAACCTCCTGTATAATGATTTAAATCATGTTATTGACTTATTACAGAATCATATTCATTGTTATTATATCATATATGGTCAACTTATGACTTTATATTACTCATTCTTTTGTAAATTCATGTTAAAGTAGCGTTTTGGGTAAAATTGTCTCATTTATCGTAGGTGTTTGGACTTGTTGTTCTTGACATTATTATTACTTATATCATGATTTACTTACTTCAAGAATATAAAGTATGATTTATATATCATATATATTCAGTATATATATATATATATATATAATAGATAGATAAATGAAAGGAAACACACCGTTCATGGAGATGGTAGTCCATACGTACACATGAACGCTGCTTTCCTTTCCTTATTGTCTTGAATGGAAGTAAGTAGATGACATAAATATAAATATACATAAATACAGTATCCTTATTATGTCATATATTTCATTAGTACTTATTATATATATACTTTATAATCATTCATGAATGGTTAATGTGGAGAATGAATCTCACCGCGTCGTGGAGACGGTATTCCGTACGTACGCACACGCGGTGATTTCATTTTTCCGTAGGATGGATAGAAGGTTAATTAGAGTTGTTTCATATTTATAATAACATATCATTATATAAGGAATACTGATGTTATTACTTCATCATGAAACAACTAAAGAAGAAGAAGTTGAAGAAGAAAGAAATTGGAAAGGATCGGTAATGGATATTACCTCTTCTTTGAAGTGCATCTTTGAGACCTCCTTTTAGGGCACTAAAATTGGTCTTTTAAGAAGACCAGGACCTCTAGGATGATACTAGGGAAGTGGAGAAGAGATTTTGGCAGGGGTTGGCCGAGCTTGAATGCTCAAATTGGTGTGAGGGGGAGAGGGAGGAGGTTCCCTTTTATAAGGGAGGAGAGGGGCACCTTTGGAATAACTAAAAATATTATTTTATTATAAAGCCAAATTTGGTTTTAAATAGCTCCAAATTGATTTATTTCGAAGCTAAGGTGGGGATGGGTCGAAATCCTCTCATCCAATAGAATTTAGACAAGTTTAGGTTCCTATTTTAACCTTATCATTTAGATTTAACATTAAGTTAAATAATTTTACTTTTACCGTGTCTTCTTGTGTTCTTACACTATAAGGTTAATAAACTTACTATAAGAAGCCAAACGAACCCCAAATTGTTTATTATTAATATATATAACCTTATCTAAGTCATTTGGCCGAACCTTAGATTTTTAGGAATAAAATAACAATTAATAATATTATATTTTTTTTTAAAACCTATTTTATGTCAATTTTGACACTATTTAGTAATTGATTTTTGTGCAAATCATAACAGAATGATAAGTTCGAAAAAGTTACTTAAATAAATACTAACCTGTCATATTAACCTATAAAATTAGTGGAATTCATAAAAAGTCTCAAATTATATTTAGTTGGGTATTTATAACATCAATTATGTCAATATTTCATTAATAAGATAATTACTACATCATCGTTGTGTCATAAATAAATTAAATTATTTAATGTCTAAAAATTACAAATAAAATACCATTATATAGGAAATCTTTTTAGATTTCTAATTAATATTTACAATCGAATTTATCTTATGTATAACCCTATATTAAAAATGTTTTAGTAAATAAACTTTGATTATAACTCTTTTAACTCTTCTTTGAATTAAATAATAATAAATGTCCTAATCTAATCCAAGTGGGCCTAAATGGTCATATTTTATTCCTAAGCTTGTTTTTGGTCGAATTAAACTTATCCAATAGAATTTGGACATGTGTTAGGGTAATAATAATATCATTTTTACCCTTAATTACCCTATTTACTTTTAACCGTGGAAAAAAAAGTAAAAAGTTACTATTCACCAAAAAATTATTTTCATCTCATTGAACCATATTTTACTTAATGAAATCAACCTTGTCTCTCGGATTTTTGAAATTACATTCACAAAAGCGGTAAAATTAAGATTTATGAAAAAATTAATTTTTTTAACTACCACTTAGTAGTTTCACTATTCATCAAAAATTGAAGTTTTTCAGAAAAATGCCAAAATTTCACCCTAAGCTATAATTGATATTCCGAATTCAAAAATGATTTCTATTTTACAAAATTCCCAACATATAAGTTGCATTAATTAATTTTATAATTAATTTCCGCTGTTACAACAAATAGCGTGTTTTTAAGAGATAATAACTATCAAAAGATTAACACTTGTTTATGTCTGGTGTAAATGTGAAATTACATCCAATGACCAAAATTGTATTGAATTGTAAAAATATATTCTAAATATACTTTAAAACCACTCAAATTAATAATTTATCACTATTAATTATTTCGTTTAAAAAGTTGTTTTTAATTAAAATTTAGTACTATTCATCAGAAAATGAAAGTTATCCGAAAAGTACCAAAATTTCACCTTAGGCTAAATTCGATATTACGAATCCAAAAATGAAGTCCATTTTAAGAGATAAAATTTCTAAAATTTTAAAAGGTGGTTATTAATATTCATAACAGCTAGTTTTAATAATATTTTAATAGCATATCGTTGTTTAGTGAAACTCGTTATTGCGTACTACACACGCTATCGAAGAAGGTCGCGATTGCGTGTAATTCAAGCCAGGTCCGAGATGTATGTTGTGAAAGATCCTTTTGGTGTAGCGTATAACACAAGACATTAATGAAATTAAAAAGAATATTTTTCATAAAATCTCGGGGTGTTACAGAGTTGGTGGTCTAGAACCAACTACTTTGTACTTTATTCATTAAATAAAAGCCTTATCACATCTTGATTGTTCTTCTGCGTGACATGTCATGTGATAATGTCCTAAGGACAGCTGTTGCATTAAAGGGTCGTAGCGGATCCCTGCTATGATGAGAACCCGGAAGTGCCATAACACTATTTTTGAATGTATGTTCTATGGCCGGATGATATTATTTGAGGGACACAAATAAAACAGGTTATTAGGGGTGAGGACTCATAAAACTTTGAGGCACCTTCTCATGGTGTGCACCCTTGGTAATATCCAAGAGGATATTATGAGAACGAGACTCGCCAGTAGGAAATCCACATTTCATAGTGTCATTAGATGTTCCTATCTACGGACGTGTGTATTGATCCTTAGACTTTAAGATTATTATTAATGGGTATTACCACTCGCGCACTTAGATGTATTGACGAAAACTGTGACGACACACTGTTCGCAGCGAGGTAGGATACTTTGGGTGCATCACGAGTAATACCGCATTAATAGATAATGCGAGAAAGGATTTGTCCCTTCCGTTCCATAACGGAAGTAGATATCTCAGGCCCTTTGATGGAATTGATATAGCCTAAATAAATCCATGGCCATGGTAAGGTATGGGCAAGTTCAGTTCTGGGAAGTCAAAGAAAGGATAATCAAGCACATGGGTTGATGGCACTAGCATGCAACCCGCTTGATTGGAGATATCGAGACAAAGGTATTATATTACACGGTAAGCGTTCGTAGGAGGTAACACGTCATTGCGGCATTAAATTCTTTCGCTATGGTTGCCTTGGCATGTTGCTAGACGCTAACCTTGGACTTTAGGCAGGCTCAGCCTAATGCCATTGAGAAAGAGGCCTAGAGGGTCACACACTAAGTGTGTCCATGTATCTCAGTTAAATATTAATTGAACAAGTTAAATAAATATTATTCCCGACTGTGGTTTAATAATTATTTAAGGATGTCTGATCGCATTTATTTTGACACTAGTTATTCGAGAGAATATATTGTGGATGAAATAATATATTTATTAGTGAGTAATGCAGTTAAATTTATTTAAGAAATAAATAGTCATTACTCAAGGTCTAATAAATGTGGTGGAGAAAAATGTAAAATAAAAGTACACGCCGTGTATATTAAATATACACGCCGTGTAGTTTTATGGAAAACAAGTACACACCGTGTATTAATTATTACACGCCGTGTAGTTTTTCCAGTTGGGATTTTGAGGATTTAATATTATTTTATTAAATGATATTTATTATAATCAGCGTGGGTGCATGTCAAGGAATTAATAATTCGACATGGGGGGGTTTTCAATAAGAGTTAATGAAATAAATAAAACGCGTAATGCGTTTATTTATTGTCATAACTCTATTAACCTCAAACATGATTATAAATATCCTCACAACCCCAACATTTTGAAGAGCCATTGGTTGTGCACAACGGATTTGGAAATACTCTCAAGCCAAGAGAGAATTCCCTTTCCACCAAGAACGCCCTCAAGTTACGAGAGCAAGATCCTCCACCGGATCAAGGCGGTCAAAGGAGGATATCACAAGCGAAGGTTCTTCCGCGCTAGCACTCAAATATCCCTTTGGCGACGTCCGGAGATACGTGACACACGTGTGGATCACTGCTAGAGGAATCCTACACTTGGATTCTACGACGCAACGACGGATCACCGAATCGTGACCGGACACATCAACGAAGAAAGAATTCCAACGAGGTAATTCTTATGCATTAATTAAATTAATTATAATCAACATATGATGATCCTCATCAAGGGTTCCTAGACTCTTTTTTTTTCATTCTTCGTTCTATTCTGAAGATTCGGCATTTTATATCGTGACGGATCTCGGATTGAACGTTGTTTAACATTAAAATTAAAGTTGGGCAAACCCACTAACGCACTTCCACTGCGCCCAGAACCTTCAAGTGGTATCAGAGCGGGTCATATCATTGGTTATAAATATTTAGTTTTTTGTTGGTGATTTACGCATTTAATAATTTAGTTATTTCAATTCATGTTTAATCGTTCTAAAAATCTGAATCTCGAGATCTGTTCTTCCTCCCTCGTTTCTCGTTCACCTCACAGAAACAGATTTTTCTTTTAATTTTGATTAAAATAAAATAGAGGAACTCATCCGAAGGAGCCAAACGTTTCTGGCCGTATAACACCAGAATTCACAGCGTGTATTCGGAAGTACACGCCGTGTAGTCTAGGTTCAATTCATTGACCGATCCGCCAAATCAGGCCGTGTATTGGATTCTTTCTAAGAATTTAAGACACCGTGTGTTGACCAGAAACAGGTGGCACACGGTTTCCGGAATACACGCCGTGTGGTCCAATGAACACAGCGTGTAGTCCCTTCAGGTTAGGGTTGGGTCGTGTACTCCGTACACGGCCTGCCCGGCTGGAAACCGTGTAACGCGGAAACTACACGGCGTGTGTCCCACTGTACACACCGTGTACTCCAAGAATTTCCAAAGTACATTAACACGCCTTATCCCCGGGCGTGTACTTCGGATGGACGGTGAAGAAAAGTACACGCCGTGTAGTCGGAACTACACGCCGTGTACTCACCCAAATTACACGGATTTATTAAAATTTATTATTATATTATACAAACCCTTGAGACGTGTACCATGGTGCAGGCATAAAGCTGAGGCACAACACGTGATATGTGTTTTATATATATGTGTTTAATTTAACATCTGCGTAATAAATGGGAATTCACTGGGTTGCCTCCAAGGTACAATTTACATACAAGGATAATTTTAAATGAATTTATTTGTTTAAAATTATGATGGATGAGAATCTCAAGGAAATTCAGAAAATTGATTTAAGATAAAAGGATTGATTAATTAAAGATAATTAATTGATTCGAGCATGATTTATCTTAAACAAGAATGATTAAAGAATTGAATGCTAGTTTTATTTATGCGTAAATATCGTTGCATGTATGGATGATCATGAGCTAGAACGAGACCTTTGTATGAGAATGGTTTCTTTTAATTTATTTATTTAAATTAAATTTGTTGGCCTACGAGCCATCTCCTCATTAATATGTAGGGACTGCGCGCCCATGGATTATTTTATGTAAAAACCCCTTTTTACCCCTCACCTGCGTGTGAGATAAATGCATATGTAATGGATGGAGCTCCCAAGCTAGTGGAGGTGGCTCAAGTCAGGAGCCAAGGTGAAACCAATCCATGGAGATACAAAGGTGGATAGGTGGAAAGCTGTAGACACGAACCCGAAAGGTTCATGGTGTTTCTCCCCTAGGTCTTGGGTTAGTTTATCAACCGCTAGATAAACTAACAAATAGAAAAGCTCATGATCATACCATTTATTTTATTTCTGTCAGTTGCATGGTTTATTTATTGTGGGTGTGTTGTCACGATCATACAATTAATGAATTAAACGAGCATGCAAGATGGAACTAAAATAAAATTGGCTTATACATAAATATTATCTTATACATGGTTAATCACTTAAGTATATCCCACTTAATATTAACAAGCATGTAATCAAAGATAATAAAATAGCAATTTAGGTATAAGGATAAAATCCCTCAAGATAAATATTAAGTCGGAATAGCCTTCCATAATCTTGGGTAGAATCGAACCATAGTTCAAAGTGATTGACCAACCCTAGTTGGGGTGCTTTCAATTATTGGGGAATTCTAATTCAAGGTTTTGGGTTGACTTGACTTGGTTTGCATCAAGGGTTGACTGTCACAGTAGGACTTGGTGTGACCAAGAGGCAAAGGTTGAGGAAATCCAAAAAAAGGATTTTAGGATTGGGGAGTCCACTCAGTGGATCAGTGAACTGTGAGTTAATGCAGTTGGCATTTGGAATGCCTACCTAAAACCCTTCAAGTTGCTTGACCAGCCCTAGTTGGGGTAATGCGAAGGGAAATATGGATCCTTGCCACTAGAATATTCATGCAACAGAATATTCCGAAGTCAATGGTGAGGGCTATTGGATTTCGATAAAATAGTGGGAGACTAATAAGTATTAATTTATTTGTCTCAATTTTATAATAAAGTACTAAACCTTTCCTCATCTTAATTTGTAGAAACGGAAAGAAAATGACTTCAAACATATCATTGCGCACCATACTTGAGAAAGAAAACCTTCTCACCGGCACCAATTTCCAAGAGTGGCAGAGGCGTTTACGCGTCGTCCTTCGCCATGAAAGGAAATTATATGTGCTGGAAGAGCCTATTCCAGTTGTGCCTGGGAAAGAGGCTAGTGATGAGGAATTATCTCTCTACATGAAACACATGGATGATGCCACAGATGTCCAGTGTTTCATGCTATCGGCCATGTCTAATGAGCTCTTGAATCAACATGAAAACATGGATGCGTATAGAATGATGTCTCACCTTAAAGATCTCTACCAAAGAAGGGGAGACAGGAGAGGTATGAGATCTCCAATGCATTGTTTACCACGAAGCTTGGAGAGTCTGCGCCAGCTGGGCCTCATGTAGTCAAGCTTATTGGCTACATTGAACGCTTCGACATCTTAGGGATTAAATTCCTGGATGAGTTCCGTACAGATCTCATCCTATCATCACTGCTCAAGACCTTGTATAGCTTCATTGTTAACTATAACATGAGCGGCAATGAGAAGAGACTATCGGAGCTTCTAACCTTGATTCACCAGTTAGATAAGGACATGGGGCGTGACAAACCCACGGTCCTTATGGTGAACAAGAAAAGGAAGGACAAGGCAAAGGGGCCAAAGACTTATAAACGGTCTGAAGCCCCCGAGCACCGTCCCTCCAAGAAGGGGAAGATCCAGAGGCAGGGCAAGGAACAGGAGCCAGTGTGTTTTGCATGTGGCAAGCAGGGCCATTGGAAGAGGAATTGCACCCAGAATCATGGGGACGCTAAAGGTGCATTCGTTATCGAGTGCAATCTTTCTATTTCTACACATTGGGTATTAGATACAACTTGTGGGGCTCACATATGTATTCAATTGCAGGAACCAAGTATATTTAGAAAGATCACTAGAGGAGAGGTGGATCTTCGAGCTGCCAATGGCGCAAGGCTGGCTGCATTGGCTATTGGCGACTATCACCTCTCATTGCCAACTGGCATGATTTTGGGTTTACAAAACTGTTATTTTGTGCCTAGTGTTACCAAGAATATAATTTCTGTATCTTGTTTGGATATGGATAGATTTATTTTCAAGTTTGGAAATAAGGGTTGTCTCTTTTATAAGAACAACGTATGTTATGGTATGGCACATTTGAATAATGGTTTGTATGTTTTAAATTACGAAAACCAAGTGTTGGCAATCGATAACGAAACAAACTCACATGACTCATACATCACCCAGTTATGGCATCACCGCCTTGGTCATGTGAACGAGAAGCGCTTGACAAAGCTCTGCCAAGATGGCTATTTAGACTCTAATGAGATAAAACCACTTGATAGATGTCACGCTTGTTTACAAGGAAAAATGACCAAGCCGCCTTTTGGTGGACAAGGTGAAAGGGCCACAGAGATTCTAGGATTGGTACACACAGATGTGTGTGGACCATTTCCAGTAGAAGCTAGAGGTGGATATTCTTACTTTATTACTTTTACTGATGATTTGAGTAGATATGGCTATGTCTACTTAATGAGGTATAAGTCAGAGTCCTTAGAGAAATTTAATGAATTCAAGAATGAAGTAGAGAATCAACTTGGTAAGAAGATAAAGAAGCTTCGATCGGATCGAGGTGGAGAATATCTGAACCAAGAGTTCATCAATATTCTACGAGAGTCTGGGATTCTATCTCATCTCACTCCTCCTTATACACAACATTGGAATGGTGTTAGTGAAATGAGGAACCGCACCTTGTTGGACATGGTGAGGTTGATGATGAGTCATGCGGATCTTCCATTATCCTTTTGAGGATATGCATTACAAACTGCAGCATACACATTAAACTGAGTACCAACTATGGCGGCAAATGGAATTACATCTAAGTTATGGAATGGAAGGAAACCCACTTTGTCAGAAACACGTGTATGGGGATGCAAGGCATTTGTTAAGGCCTTCTTAGGCAACAAATTAGCACCCCGGGGCACGAAGTTTATCTTTATAGGATATCCCAAGGAAACGAAAAGATATTACCTATATAACCCCCAAGACAAGAAAGTAACTATCACCAGACAAGACGTCTTTCTTGAGAGGGAGCACATCCTCAAGAAGGATAATGGGAGTAAGATTGACTTCGATGAAGTTGATGCTCAAGATACATAGGAGTTGGTACAGGAACAAGTTCCATAGGTCCCTGTGGAAGAGGTTCAAGAAACACAAGTACTGCGTAGGAGCTCAAGAGAGGTAAGGGAACCAGAGAGATTTGGTTTCCTAGTCACCGAGGATGGTGAATCATTATTGTTGGAAAATGATGAACCTCTCTCCTACAAGGAAGCAGTAGAAAGCTCAGAAGCTGCAAGATGGATAGAAGCTATGAATTTTGAGATGGATTCCATGTATCCGAACCAAGTTTAGGTTCTGGTCAATGAGCCAATTGATGTAAATCCTGTTGGATGCAAATGGGTATTCAAAAGAAAGCTGGACATGGAAGGTCAAGTTAGCACCTATAAAGTAAGGCTAGTGGATAAAGGATTCAGACAACTTCAAGGAATTGACTATGATGTAACATTCTCGCCAGTTGCCATGTTTAAATCCATAAGAATCATACTTGCCATAGCAGCTTACCATGACTACGAGATTTGGCAGACGGATGTCAAAACAACATTCCTTAACGGGAACCTTCAGGAAGATGTCTATATGACACAACCAGAAGGTTTTGTGACACCAGGTGAAGCCAAACGGGTTTGCAAGTTGCAGAAATCTATTTATGGATTGAATCAAGCATCCAAGTCATGGAACATTCGATTTGATGAAGCCATAAAGGAATTTGGTTTCATTAAGAACGAATGTGAGCCATGTGTTTATAAGCGATTTAATGGGAATGCGGTCGTCATCCTAGTGGTATATGTTGACGACATATTGCTTATTGGAAACGACGTACCAGCCTTACAGTCAGTTAAGGACTGGTTGAACAAGTGTTTCTCCAAGAAGGACTTAGGAGAAGCAGCCTACATTCTAGGGATCAAGATCATTCGTGATAGATCCAAGAGGCTGCTTGGACTAAGTCAGGGTACATACATTGACCAGATACTAAAGAGATTTAGTATGGAAAAATCCAAGAGGGTATTGGTCCCAGTGTCACATGGCTTACATCTTTCTAAGAAAATGTGTCCCCAGAAACAACAGGAGAAAGATAGGATGAGCAAGATCCCATACGCATCGGCTATAGGATCCATCATGTATGCCATGTTATGTACCAGGCTTGATGTTTCCTATGCACTGAGCATGGTAGGCAGATATCAAGCAGATCCATGAGAACAGCATTGGATTGCTGTAAATAATATCCTTAAGTATTTGAGAAGAACTAAGGATATGTTCCTGGTGTATGGAGGAGACGAGGAGCTTGTCATCAGAGGGTATGCTGATGCTAGTTTTCAAACAGATCAGAATGATCTGAAGTCGCAATCTGGATATGTTTTCTGTCTCAATGGAGGAGATGTGAGCTGGAAGAGTTCAAAGCAGCCAGTTGTCGCCGGTTCTACAGCGGAATCCGAGTATATAATGGCTTCTGATGCAGCCAAGGAAGCCGTTTGGATTCGAAACTTTGTCCAGGAGCTTGATGTGGTGCCTAGCAGTAAAGATCCCATTACATTGTATTGTGATAATACTGCAGCGGTGGCTCTTGCAAAAGAACCAAGGTCACATCAACGGACAAAGCACATACTCCGAAAGTATCACCTCTTGAGGGATTTCTATCAAAGGGGTGAAGTTTCAGTGAGCAGAGTATCCACGGAAGAGAACGTGGAGGACCCCATGACTAAAGGCCTATCTCAGCAGAAGCATGAATATCATGTGAGAGCTAGCAGGTTAAAGGTTGTTAGAAGTTGGATCTAGTCCAAGTGGGAGTCTGTTGGAGTTGGTGGTCTAGAACCAACTACTTTGTACTTTATTCATTAAATAGAAGACTTATCACATATTGATTGTTCTTCTACATGACATGTCATGTGATAATGTCCTAAGGACAGCTGTTGCATTAAAGGGTCGTAGCGGATCCCTGCTATGATGAGAACCCGAAAGTGCCATAACACTGTTCTTGAATGTATGTTATATGGCTGGATGATATTATTTGAGGGACACAAATAATACAGGTCATTAGGGGTGAGGACTCATAAAACTTTGAGGCACCTTCTCATGGTGTGTGCCCTTGGTAATATCCAGTAGGATATTATGAGAACGAGACCCGCCAGTAGGAAATCCACATTTCATAGTGTCATTGGATGTTCCTATCTACGGACGTGTGTATTGATCCTTAGACTTTAAGATTATTATTAATGGGTATTACCACTCGCGCACTTAGATGTATTGACGAAAACTGTGACGACACACTGTTCACAGTGAGGTAGGATACGTTGGGTGCGTCATGAGTAATACCGCATTAATAGATAATGCGAGAAAGGATTTGTCCCTTCCGTTCCATAACGGAAGTAGATATCTCAGGCCCTTTGATGGAATTGATATAGCCTAAATAAATCCATGGCCATGGTAAGGTATGGGCAAGTTCAATTCCGGGAAGTCAAAGAAAGAATAATCAAGCACATGGGTTGATGGCACTTGCATGCAACCCGCTTGATTGGAGATATCGAGACAAAGGGATTATATTACACGGTAAGCGTTTGTAGGAGGTAACACATCATTGCGGCGTTAACTTCTTTCTCTATGGTTTCCTTGGCGTGTTGCTAGACGCTAACCTTGGACTTTAGGCAGGCTCAGCCTAATGCCATTGAGAAAGAGGCCTAGAGGGTCACACACTAAGTGTGTCCATGTATCTTAGTTAAATATTAATTTAACAAGTTAAATAAATATTATTTCCGATTGTGGTTTAATAATTATTTAAGGATGTCTGATCGCATTTATTTTGACACTAGTTATTCGAGAGAATATATTGTGGACGAAATAATATATTTATTAGCGAGTAATGCAGTTAAATTTATTTAAGAAATAAATAGTCATTACTCAAGGTATAATAAATGTGGTGGAGAAAAATGGAAAATAAAAGTACACGCCGTGTATATTAAATATACACGCCGTGTAGTTTTATGGAAAACAAGTACACGCCGTGTATTAATTATTACACGCTGTGTAGTTTTTCCAGTTGGGATTTTGAGGATTTAATATTATTTTATTAAATGATATTTATTATAATCAGTGTGGGCACATGTCAAGGAATTAATAATTCGACATGGGGGGGTTTTCAATAAGAGTTAATGAAATAAATAAAACGCATAACGCGTTTATTTATTGTCATAACTCTATTAACCTCAAACATGATTATAAATATCCTCACAACCCCAACATTTTGAAGAGCCATTGGTTGTGCATAATGGATTTGGAAATACTCTCAAGCCAAGAGAGAATTCCCTTTCCACCAAGAATGCCCTCAAGTTATGAGAGCAAGATCCTCCACCGGATCAAGGCGGTCAAAGGCGGATATCGCAAGCAAAGGTTCTTCCGCGCTAGCACTCGGAGATCCCTTTGGTGACGTCTGGAGATACGTGACACACGTGTGGATCACCGCTAGAGGAATCCTACACTTGGATTCTACGACGCAACGACGGATCACCGAATCGTGACCGGACACATCAATGAAGAAAGAATTCCAACGAGGTAATTCTTATGCATTAATTAAATTAATTATAATCAACATATGATGATCCTCCTCAAGGGTTCTGGGACTCTTATTTTTTTTGTTATTCATTCTATTCCGAAGATTCGGCGTTTTATATCGCGACGGATCTCGGATTGAACGTTGTTTAACGTTAAAATTAAAGTTGGACAAACCCACTAACGCGCTTCCGCTGCGCCCGGAACCTTCACACACACAATATGAAAATGGGTTTTCTAACAGCGTGCTTAGTCGTGTGAGGGGGTGTCACATTAGAATGTAGGTTCACACGGTTAGTCCATGGTTTGGCTAACCATATGTCCAATCCATGTGACCCTTTAAAGGGGTAAAATTATTATTTTCCCTTAATCATTTTTACCTTTATTCCCCATTTTCTTTTCCTCAAACTCACATCATCCACCCAACATCGAGTTCCCTCCTCCTCTCCACTTAGGATCAGATCTATCATCCTCATTTGAGATAATATTTTGCTTTATTTTTCCCATTGGATCCCTCTCAATAAGGCTATGATTTATCTTACTTCCATTATTCTTTTTCTTTACTGATTAGAATGTTGTTTCCATGTCATCTAAAATAAACTACATTTACTGTATTTGTAAATTTCCTAATTTTCTCTTTTTTAGCCTAAATTTTAATTTGATATAATATGAGGAGTCAAATGTTGATGTAATGTAGGTTGAATATACCTTTTCAATATTTTTTTGGGTTTTTATATTATGTGTTTTTTTAACACATTGTACCTTCTGACCATTTCTCTTAAATTTTGAGAAACATTAAATTAAACACCAAGTCCTTAGATTTTTCTTGTAATGAGACATTGATAACTAGATGGATGTTCACAACCATGACTCGAAACATGACCTTGGTTGGGTTCTATAATATAACTTAATAACTTCTCATTCCCCAGTTTCCAATACACCACTACACTATTTTTAGTTTAATGTTGGACAATTAAATTTTATAAATTAGGTTAATAAAATGAAATTTGGTCTGGACTTACCCATAGAACACTTTGTTACTAAGAAATGAATTAAATAAAAGGTGAATTATAAGACCATGTCACATAACGCTTTCTAAACGTCGTGGTGTATAATATATTATACATGGAACCCATCTTATTAAACTTTTTTCAGATGAAATAAATGAAAAATTGAATCAATTAAATGACTTGGATGTGAAATAGGGTTTTCATCACTTCTAGGTTTCAGAGGAAGATTATTAGCACCATGATAGGTAGGAAGAGGGATTAATATATGTCATTCAGTTTGAAGAGGTAGTAATGGACAAGGTATTTAGACTATTGATATACAATACTATTTGATAAAACCTGCTCCGGGTAATAAGGTAGTAACATAGTTTCGTAGATTAGGAAAAATATATGTAGTGAATCATATGCCTATGTAGAAGAGTGCTTGGAAATCTATGATGTAAGGTATGTTTTTTGTAGCCAATAATTTAGTATATTCCATGTTTGGCATAGACACATAACAATCCTTTGTATATCTTTCTAATTTAGAAGATCTTGGGAATGAAATTCATTACTTATATGGGGTGATGAATCTTGATTCACTGATAGGAGTGTGGTCAAAGAGTGTAAGACAATGAAGGTAATTCCTCCTTGAGATTGGTAGTTATCATTTCATATGGATCCATTTTTTTCTTAAATTTATGATCTTTGATATCATTGTCGGGATATAATTTTTGGTTCCCTGTTAAGACTGTATTGAATATTATCACAATTAATACTCTTTTATATCCCTAAAGGTTGAGGATTATGTGCGTAATGAAGAGTAATATGTTCATGAAAACAAAGATGGTTGTTAGCATCGTGAACTGACCGGAGTGTCAACCCATATTGCATGCCTTTTTATGAGTGATTAGGGAACATGATATATAGAATTCCATCATGTAGTGGATCATTTTAGGGTTTTCTTTGGGGATGCATTTTTTGGGTTATCTTCTCTTAGAGATATAATGTTTACCATTGAGCTAGTGTAGTGTGTAAAACCCTTACCTTGGAGCCACTTCACATGTGAATTAGGATGGAGGGACACTGGGCCATATGCATGTCTCACCATACACAAAAGGATTTCAACAACTAATGAGGTTCTAATTAGGTGATGTTTGGGAGAATATACCCTCTGGTGATAATAACAATATTATTAATTATAATAATGATAATTATGGTTATAAATATTAAATTTAAGAGTTATTTAATCATACTCCTGGGAATCATGTATAAATAGCGATAATAATGAGCTAAGAGTATACCAGCTAAATATAAAAGATAATTTAAGCATGACATAAAAACCATGAAGGATCCCACAAGGGATGATCAGATAAGTAAATACTCAAAATTCCAAAAGAAATGATGATTGATGGCACTTATCTTATCACAAGGTGTGTTCCAAATTAGAATTTATAGTTCCCTCCTGAACATACCAATTAAGTAGCTATCGGTAGTCAAGTTCGATCCTATGAGGAAAACAGAGAAGAAATGGAGATGAAAAAATCAAGAGAGTATTGATTGTTTATCCAGAAAGAAATTCATAGAAGGAAACAATCAACAATGTGAAATTATTTATGTAAATTAAAATTACAAACAAATGAATAATAGAAAAAATATAATATAAGCATGTCAGGGTTTGCAATTCAATTAGGATTTATTGGAACTGTAAATCATTATTAATAAAATTATAAATGATATTTTTTAACCAAAGGTATTCAATTCAATTTATGTTTATTGGTATGAAAACAATCAATTTCATGTTTGATATATTAATCCCTCTGTCTGGTGATTAACTACTTAAAACATGTTGAAGAGCCTTTCCCCTAAAATAGTGGCAACATGATTAGCCATTGTTCATGGGTTCAACTACTGAAACTCTTTTATTTTTTTCCATTGGTTCCATTATTTATCTAATATGACACTAATGGTGAATCTGTAATTGAATTCATTAAAATAATTTTAAAATAGAAATCATAATAAAAATAACACTTAAGAATTAAAATCACAACACACCAGAAATTTATTACAACCCCCTACATGAAGATAATAGCCTCTTATGACCATGTTCAAGATGTGTGGATTGATCCAAAACACAATACCTACCATGTATATGAGATAAATATGGGGAAGGGGAGAGTTACACTAAACATAATTGAAAATAGGGAAGAAATACTCAAAATTGACTCAAGGGAAATTCGAGCGGCAATGCGGATGCACCTCCCCTGGATATCCAACTTCGAACATGGAGGGATGACCCTTCTATTTATAGAATTTAAAACTACATGATGTTTACACAAAAGTACACAACATGCACTCAAGTAAACATGCTTTGGCCTTTTTTCATTGGTAGGTGATCCACTGATCTACCCGAAGACATTCATTGTGTTGTCGATTGTTTGGTTGGGGTACACGACATGTAGTGCTTCCCCACATGGAATGTGGATTCCATTTCATCCCCCAACATATTCTATAAGGGAGGACACTACTTGTGAATTAGTATTACATATCATGTGGAATTTGGTTGGCTACATGTGTGTGTACTCATTCTGGCCAAATCGTGTCTGGCAAAGGTACATCATGTGTGTTTATATTGTAAATGTCATGTATAGTCCAATATTTGTTTTGTTCATTCCTGATTTGCGTAATTGGATATAAAATAACTAAAAAGTACAATGCATACCAAATTAAATCATTTTATATACAAAACAATGTGTATCTTAAGAAAATAGTTTTTTATACTCAATAGATTGTATGAAAATGTATATGCATATGAGGTGCATCAAACTCCACCACACTTAGTTATATTCTTTCCCTCAAGATAAATCTCAACATCTAATGAAGAGAATTCATAATCTAGAAATGGAAGCATTTAACTAATTATACTTATAAATACTATTGTTGTAGCAGTGGATTTTAAAAGGCATAAAACATATTTTAATTTCAAGGATATTCTAATCAAGCCTCTTATATAATTAAATTAATTATTTTTCATCCTCTTCTATTAACATTGTTCAACATTTCATAAATAGATAGGGCACTTGATTATTTACCTCACAAATAAATACCATACTCATCACTCAATATCATTGTATCAAAGTTATTCTCATTCTAAAGTATATTCTATCTATCCATTGGCTTGAAAGTATTCTCATTCTATAATTAAAACATAAAATCAATAAAATCATGATTTATTTCAATAAGGTTCAAATGTTTTTTAGGATTCGTGTATGTAGGGAATGATATGAAAAATAATCTTAGAGGCTTGATAAATGAGGCTGAATTTTAAATTTATAAATCTTGATATTCAATAATAAAACTCAATGAAAATGAATCCTAAATCACGATCTTTCAAATTGTATCATCACCATCGTATTCTCATGCCAACATGAGTCCATAAAAAATCACTAAATTGTAATAAATGGATCTGGTCCCTCTTCAAAAAATTTATAATTAATTTTTTTTTTCATTTCGTTAAAGGGAACACTAAGAATACAATGAATATTTGTTTTGGAACCCATCTTCTCAAATGAAAAAGGGGTACTCTCCCCCACATTTAATTTCGTGGATTTTACCAAAATGTGACATGAATAAAGAAATTCCAATTTATAAACTGAAATTAATGTTCATAAAAAATTATCAAATAATTAGTGTCGGAAGAATAAATAGGATTGTAATGTGGAATCCTATCTTGGTGGTTCATGGTTTCTAAAGGGTTGATGATGGTCAGATGTAGGTAAGGTATCATGGTCAAAAGGGGCTGAAATAATAATAAAATTCCTTAATCACTTTAATGTGATTCAAAATCATCATTTTTTGAAGAGAAAAACTCACAAGATCTATTAGTTTTGCATATCCCAAGAATCTCTCAAGAAAGAGGGTATGATAAAGAATATTTCAAAATGCTCAGAATACCTCTCAGGAATGAGAAAATGAGGGCTCAATAAGGTCATGAAATGAATAAAAATTATTAATCTAATAAATGTAAATGTGCAATAAATTTAATCTAGAATCAAACTATATTAGAAATCATTTTAAAATACATAAAATTTTAAAATAAGAATGTATATTTTAAATTTTCATTTTATTTATTTATTATTTATAATTATAATTAATCAAAATATTCCATAGTTTAAAATATTTAATCTATTAATTTTGTCTCCTAGATCAGTTCAAGGGAAATGACTAGTGTAGTCAGAGACACTACCCCACACATAATATGGAACATGGTCCCCTATGTGAAACACCAAGGAGCAGTAGAGGATGTCGAAAAACATAAGTGGTCAAGGAAGAGGATAAGAAGTGAAAGAAGTAATGATAAAAATAATAGTGATGAAATTAAATCAGAAATAATACAACCATCATGGAGAGACCTCCAAAAGATAGAATGTAGTTGAAAGGAGAAGCCCGGATAGCTCCAGAATACTTGTGATAGTTGATGAAAGGGAAAAATAATTTGATATGCACATAAACCATAACATCAAAATCATAGCACAAAAGATATATATATATATATATATATATAGGTGAAAAAACTAGTCATTGGGTGGCCTTAGAAGAGGCATCATCTATAACATGGGGATCTGGTAGAGTATGGGAATCTGCAGTTGAAGTTGGAAGTACAGGCTTTGCGCTCTAATATGTTGGTGCATCATGAATATTTGTGGTAACAGAAGTGGTATCAGCAGGCCCTATAGTGAAGAGGAGCATTAATTCTGTTTCCAGAGTAGTGAACAGAGGTTACAACACTGAAGGTTGAGGATTGGATGGAGGAGTAGGTGAGGGGGTAACTGAATGCCCTGATGCTGAAGAAGAATCCCCAACATCTACTCAATCTATGACTACATCTGTACACTGGAATCTTGGTGTCACTTGAGGAGGTCAAGACTGTATGTTCCGGTCACAACAGAATCAAAAAAAGGGCTGTGCCCAAATTTTATTTTTTCCATAATCATCGATCATTTTGAGATCTTTGCGATGATGAATGTCGTGATCAACAAAACTAAATAAAAGAAGTAATAAAAAGCATAATCAACCCAGAATCCAAGATACGTGATCTACACATACTTTTTATTATTATTTTAATTAAATAAATAATTAACTATAAGGAATTATTTCTTTGTTGATGCATCTGGACATAAATCTACATTTCACGATTGTTGTGTTATAGAAATCAAGGGTATATTTCCTCTAGAGTTGATCTATACATGTTCCATGAATCACCGGACATTACCGAAGGAGTCTCTGAGTTGTTGCACGAAAGATCCTAACGCTTGCATCGACCCCCTTCGATCACCATGGGAACCACTTCCAAAGTGTTCTTCTAGATCTGATGGAGGAGAACCTCTCTCATTCATGATAGCATTCTTAGAGAATAAATAACTATCTCGTCTTGAGAGGCTTTTCTCCAATCCATTGTGCACAACAACTGTGTGTTTTCTTGTGAAAGAATAATATAATTGGGTATTTATATTTCTAGGGTTAAAATAAAATAATTTTCCCAGGTTCCTTTATTATTTATATAATCCTAGAAAAAAATCATGTAAAATAATAATAGCAATTTATTATTTTCTAATATGCTCTTAACTTTAAAATTATAATGTAATATTATTTAATCAAATAACAGTTAACATTTATTATTTCTCACTAGACCATTAAACTCGGTCAACCATTAATCCACAATATTTATCATACCTTCAATAATGTCTATTTATTTATTAAATAAACATTTCTTCATTATTCACCAATATATAAATAAATATTTTATTCACTAAAGAGTAAATAAATATTTATTAAATATTACTCTCATAATATATTCTATCAAAAAACTAATGATGGAATAAATGTGATTAGGAATACATGAAAAATTATCAAACCATGTATGGTAATAATATTTATTCAACTTGTTAAATAATAATAATAATATATTATTTAATTGAGATCCTGGATACACATAGTGTTTTACCCTCTAGGCCTCATTCTTAGTGGATTTAGGTGAACCTTCCAAAATCCATGGTTAGCATCTAGCAACAGGACAAGGCACCCTTAGAGAAAGATTTTAATGCCACAACAACATGTAAACTTATACGAACACTTACTATGTAATATAATCCCTTTATAACAATATCTATAACCGAGCAGGTTGCATGCTAGTGTCATCAATCTATGTGCTCAATATCTCGTTATTTGACTTTTGGGAAGTAGAAAATTCATTTAGAACACCATGGTCATGGATTTACATAGGATATATCATTTCAATCAAAGTTCCTAAGATATTAACTTCCCTGAAATGAAAAATAGGGATAAATCTTTCTCGCATTATTCATTAATGTAATATTACTCATGATGCACCCAACGTATCCTACCTCACCGAGAACATCTTCCATCATGGTTTTTGTCAATATGTCGAAGTAAATGAGTCATAATAACCTTAAATAATAATATTAATGTCTAATTACCAATACACATGTTCATATATAGGAACATCCAATGACACATATACATTTTGATTTCCTACTTGTGGGTCCCATTCTCATAATATTCCATAGGATATTACCAAGGGAGAACACTATGAGAAGGTTACTCAATGTCCTATGAGTCTCCACCAATGATATATTATATCATTTGTGTCTCTCAAATGATATAATCCATATATAGAACATTTATTCATGTTTAGTGTCATAGAATATCCAGGTTCTCATCATAGCAGGGAACTACTATGACCTTTTAGTGAGAAATCTACTCTTAGGAAATTATCATATAATATGCCACGTAGAATAAATATCATGATGTGATAATTAGTTTATTAATATTGAAAATGATGAATACATGTTTATCATAAAGTATAAAGAAGTTGGTTCTATAGAACTAACTCCAACAGACTCCCACTTCCACTAGAGAGAACTACTAAAAACATTCAGTCTTCTATCTCTCACATGATACTCATGATTCTCTTGAGATAGACCATTAGTCAAGGGGGGAGCCACATTATCTTACATGGGTAAATTTATAACTACAACTTCACCTCTTTTATGAAAACCACTCAATAGGTGATACTTCTGAATTAGGTTCTTTGTCCGTTGGTGTGACCATGGCTCTTTTTCAAGATCCACCACTACAGTATTAAGACAATACAATGTGATAGGGTCTTTACTTCTAGGTACCACATCATGATCTTGGAAAATTATGTATCCAAATGGATTCTTTTTAAACATTATAAACCACTGTATACTCTAACTCCACTATATAGTCATAAAAAATTGATAGATTTGAGCTCTTCTAGCTCAAAGCTCCTCTGTTGAGATAAAAAAATCTGGGTTGCGACTTTAGATCATTCTGATCTGTCTGAAAATCAGCATCAATATATCCAATGATTACCATCTTGTCATATCCTCCATACACATGGTAAATATAATTAGTTATTATCAGATACTTAAGGATAACCTTAATAGCAGAAAAAATATGTTCTTCTAGATCTTCTTGATATCTTTATACCATACTCAGTGCATAAGCAACATCAAGTCTAGTACATAACATGGAATACATGATTTATCCTATCACTAAAGAGTATTATATCTTACTCATTCTATTTTTCTCTTATTTTATCTGAGGAAACATTTTATTAGAAAGATATAATATTTATAACACTGGAACCAATCCCCTATTGGACTGTTCGATACTAAATCTATTTATTATCTGATCTATATATATATAATTTGACTTATTCCAAGTATCCTCTTGGATATATCCCGAATTATCTTGATCCCCATAATGTAGGATACTTCACTTTAGTCCTTCTCAGATAAGAACTTGTTTAACTAGTTCTTAATTGTATATAAGACCAGTATGTCATTTTTAATAAGTAATATGTCATAAAAATATACTACAAGGACAATGAATGCATTCCCATTAAACCTCTTGTAAACCCATGGCTCTAATTCATTCTTAATGAAAAAAAATTCTTTTATAGCTTCATCAAATTGAATGTTCCATTAATAGATGATTTCTTCAATCCATAAATCAATCTCTTCAATTTTCAAATATTTTTCACATCACCTGGAGTCACAAACCCTTCTGGTTGTGTCGTATGGACCTCCTCCAAATGGTTCTCATTAAGTAATTTAATTCTGACATCAATCTACCAAATCTCATAGTCATGGTAAGTTGCAATAAAAATTATTATTCTGATGGATTTAAAATTGGAAACTAGTGAAAAGGATTAATTGTAGTCAATTCCATGACACTCTCTAAACCCTACATCCACTAGCCATTATTTATAGGTACTATCTGTGAATTTCATGTCTAGTTTCTTATTAAATACCCATTTACACCCAACATGTTTTACATTAACTGGAGCATCGACCCGAACCAAGACATGGCATTGATACAAGGAATCCATCTCAAAATTCATAGCATTTAGCCATCTTGCAGCTTCTAAGATCTTTACTAAATTCTTATAGGATAGTGGTCCATTATTGTCTACTAATAATGTGTCACCATCCTCAGTGAATGGGAAACCACATCTTTTTAGTTCTCTTACCTCTCTTACACTCATACGTAGTACTTTTATTTTAGTAACTACTTCCTCCATGGGTACTTGTGGAACTTGTTCATGTACCATCTACTATATATCTTGTTCATCCACTTCATCAAAGTCAATATTTATCACACTATCCTTTTTTAGAATACGATCCCTCTCAAGAAAGACAGTTTTTTCGGTGATAGTAACATTCTTGTTCGAGGGGTTTAACAGGCAGTATCCATTTGTTTCCTTGGGATTCCTTATAAAGATACACTTTATTCCCTAGGGTTCTAGTTTGTTTCATGAGAATGCCTTGAAATATTCCTCTCATCCCCATACACAAGTAAGTGATAAAATAGGTTTCTTCCCACTCTATAGCTCGAAGGGAATTTCATTTACCACCTTATTTGGTACTCGTTTTAATGTTTATGCCACATATTATAATGAATAGAACCAAAAGTATAATAAAATATCTTCATGACTCATCCTCAACCTTACCATTTCCAACAAGTCATGGTTCCTCCTTTCACTAACACTATTATAATAAGGTTTTTAATGAGGAGTTAGTTGAGATAGAATCCAAAAATCCTATAGAAGGATGATGAACTCTTGGGTAAGATACTCTCCCCCTCAATCTAATCAGAACTTCCTAATCTTCTTACCAAGATGATTATCTACATTATTCTTGAATTCATTGAATTTTTTAATGGACTCAGACATATACCTCATCATTTAAATATGTCCATATCTACTCAAGTCATCATTCAAAGTTATCACATAAGAATATCCAACTCTAGATTCTACTGGAAATGGTCCACACATATTAGTGTGTACCAATCGTAGAAGCTCTATCGCCCTTTCTCCCTATCCACCAAATGGTGGGTTGTTCATATTTTCTTTTAAACAAGCATGAAATCTATCAATTGGTAGGTTAGACAAGCCTAAATAACCATATTGAAATATCTTTGTAAATTTTTCTCATTTACATGAGAAAATGGTGATGTGAAATCTAGGTGTTATTCAGGTCATGGGAAATTGATTTGTTATCAATTTCCAACACTTGGTTTTAATAATTTAATACATACATACCATTATTTGAATGTGACATACCATAACATATTTTGTCCTTATAAAAGAAAAAACATTTAATTTTGAACTTGAAAATAAACCCATATGTATCTAAATATGATATAGAAATTATGTTTTTGGTAACATTAAGTACATAATAACAATCACGTAAAAGCAAAATCATTCCCCTTGGTAATGAAAGGTGGAAGTCACCGATGGAAATACCATCCATCTTCAAACCATTGGTAACTCACAAATCCACCTCTGATCTCGAAATTTAATATAATATACTTGGTTACATCATTTGGATATATATTTGAGCACTACAAGATATATCTAATACCCAATCTGTTGAAATGGAAAAATTTCACTCGATAAAAAAAGCACATTTGGCTTCCCCTTGCCTCTAGCTATAGTTCCTCTTCTAGTGGCCTGACTTTCCACGTAAAAAACATATCACTTCCTTCTCCTTTCCCTTCATCCGGATCTTCTTCTTCTTGGAAGGATGGTGCTCATGAGAATTATATTGTTTATAGGTCTTCATAACGTTTTCCTAGTTATTACATTTCTTATTCTCTATAAGGAATGATGGTTCATCACAACCCATGTCCTTATTGACTTAGAGAATTAATGTAAGAAGTTCCGGAAGACTCTTCTCATTATTGATCATATTGTATTAAAAATTTAGTTGGAGAAGGTCTTGGGTATTAATGAAAGTATGATATCAATACACAATGCATTTGATAATTTAATCCCTAATATTTCCAAGCATTCAATGTAGCCAATATGTTTGACTACATAAGGCCAGCTACCATAGAATCTCCAAGCATAGTTGTGAACTAAGTATTGGATATCGCATATCTCTCTTGTCTTTATTTTTATTGATAGAGATCCCAAAGGTGAGAAATCATTATATAGGCATCCATATCCTCACGTTTCTTCAAAAGATCATTGGAAATAGATGAAAAAATTAAGAATAGAACATCTGTAGCATCATTCAGATTTTTTTCATAGAGAGATATCTCTTCATAACATGCCTCATTTCTAGGAGAAATTGGTATTGGTTCTTCCAGCACATTTAATTTCCTTTTATGTAGAAGGATGACCAGTAAAATCATTTTCCACTCAGGGAAATCTTCATCGGTGAGAAGGTTTTCCTACTCATGTATGGATCACAATGATATGTTTGATGTCATTTTATTACTATTTCTACAAATAAGATGGGAATAATTTTATTACTTTATCTAATAAAATTTTGGAAAATAAATAAATATTATATTTATTAGTCTACCACTATTTTATCGAAACCAAATATCCCTCACCATTGGTTTCATAATATCCTATTTCTTTCCCATTCTATTTTAATGGATCCATATTAACCTTCTCATTACCCCATCATTGATTGGTCAAGAAACCTGAATTTTTTTAAGTGGGAATTCTAAATGCCAACTTCATTAACTCACAGTTCCTTGATCTGTTGAGCAGACTCCCCAATCCCGAAATCCTTAATTTTCATTTCCTTAACATTTTCCTCTTAGTTAAAAAAATTAATGCTTTAGAAGTCAACCCTTGATATAATCCAAGGTAAGTCAACCCAAAACATGAATTTAGAATTAACTGATAATTGAAAGCACCCCAACATTGGTTGATCAAGTACTTTAAACAATGGTACGATTATAACAGAAGTAATGGAAGTATATATCGACTTAATATTTTATTGAATTATTTTATCCTTTATGATTAAATTTCCAATTATTATCTTTATCACATAGTTTTTAATATTATTTTTTATTACATAAGTGAATAACCATTTGTTAGAAAATATTTACTCATAAGACAATTTATTTTAGTTCCATCTTTCATTCTTGTTAATTCATTAATTATGTGATCATGAAAAAAAATCCATAATGAAATAACCATGAAACTTAATGAAATGAAATAAAGTGTATGATCATGAGATTATACTAATGGTTATTTTATCTAGAGGTTGATAAACTAACCATTAACCCAGGTGAGAAACACCTTGAACCAATTTTCGGTCCGTTTTAATAGCTTTCTACCTGTGCACCATTGTATCTTTCTTGGATTATTTTCACCTAAGCTCCTAACTTGAACTGCCTCCAATTGAATGGGATCTCCATCCTTTACACATGCTTTTACTCACATACAGATTATGAGGAAAAGTGGATTTCATAAATGAAACCATGGGAACGTAGGATACGACCCGTCCCCCAGGGCCCGTGGCGTGACTAACCCAAACCCACCTTCCATAGGCTAGGGGATGACGACTAGCACCAAAAGGTGTATTCCCTAAAACGGGAAGGCATTGCCTTTATAACTTGTAAACTCACACAAACCAAGCACCAAAAAAGATACAAGAAAAAATTAAACTATATAGTAAACATGGGGTATAAAGAAAGAAAAGGGTCCAGAATACAAGCCCAACTGAAAAGTACAGGTAAAACTGGAAAGTACAAGTAAAACTGAAAATAGCTCCTATGAACACCCACCAAGGATCCTACCTGAAGGGTAGGTACAGCTCTCGAACGATCGTCTCTGTGGTATACCTCGTCTAATATCCACCTCCGAGCAGCCTCCAGTCATGGTACCCTCATCCCTGGTCAGTGTTGTCTGTCGTCTACATAAGACACATCAAGGTGCGGGCATAGCCCGTGCAGGGGTGAGTATAACGATACTCAATAGGGACCCTGAGACCCCCAAAGGTCTCTCAAAATCACCAAAAGATAAAACAAAAAGTATAGAAATAACAGTAAACCCTACTTAGGTATATGACCATACATATACCTAAGTTATCAATTATACCCGTCTCATTCATGAGGAAACACAAGGACCAACTCGTTAGCCAAAATATAAACTATTCCATGAAGGAAATAATACCACAAAGGTAACACCAAAAAGTTAAGTAACACAAATGTAACCCCACAAAGACAAGTACCACAAAGGTAACTCCACACAGAATATTACCACAAAGGTAAAGAGTCATCTCACACAGGTATTAGTGAAGTATAGAAGTACAGATGATTAGTCACGAAGCTAGATCATCTTATTCTATCAAGAGACACTACTACTGATTATACGGAGTCTGACCCACACAAGATAGATAGGTACTAACCCCCTAAATGACCCACACAGGATTTACACAAACAAGATTGGTATGCGCTGACCCACACATGATCTTT
This sequence comes from Viscum album, assembly GCA_963277665.1. Lineage (NCBI taxonomy): Eukaryota > Viridiplantae > Streptophyta > Magnoliopsida > Santalales > Viscaceae > Viscum > Viscum album. The sequence continues at coordinate 395,621,509 of OY728167.1, read as the reverse complement.
GAGCACTAACCCTGACAGGATTTGACCAACACAGGATCGGTATGTGCTGACCCACACAGGATCACTGAGCGCTGACCCACATAGGATCTGACCCACAATGGATCAGTATGCACTAACCCACACAAGATTGATGGGTACTAACCCCCACAATGACCCACACAGGATACGACCCACCTAGATTCAAAAGGTAACTAACCTCCGTATTATCCGTCTCCAACCTCCACCTCACTGCCATCCACTGGATTCCTGGCACCTGGTGCGCTTGAGTTCCATAGAATCTGTACCTCGAGATATTGGTCATACCTCGACCACCACTTAGTCCCATGGAGAAGTATCCCAAAGGTCTGTTATGTCATAAGGGACCCAACACAACAGACGGCGCGTCAATCGGACGCCCAGACTGTAAGTTATTAGTGTTTCCACTCTGAGGTCCCGGTTAGATTCGAGGTTCGATCCAACCCAGCTGTACTCCAATATTATCCAAAACTCAAGTGGAGTATACCAAAAATGACCGTCTTGATCCAATAATTTCGGTGCCGCAGACAGTTCTTCAAACGAACGTCTCGTTCTCAAGATATGGCCACAAAGTACAATTGGGTCTAGATAGGCCCGGGCCGGTCCGACTCGGCCCGACATGAACCAGTTCAGGTCGACCCGACTCAGTCTGGGTCTAGCCTGGTTGGTATGGGCCTCGGTAGGCCCTAATATTTGGGCCGTGGGCTGGACCGGCCCGCCAAGGGGACGGCCCGACCTGGCTCGCTAGGCACGGCCCGCTGGCGCGGTCCACCCGAGCTAGTGTCGTAGGGGGGAGAGACCCTCCTTACGTTAGGAATGGTAAAGGGAAATGCCTTTAGGTGCTTCCATGTCACCCGCGAGACCCAAGCGGGTCCCTCCGAAACACTACAGTCGGCCGGTGCTCCTCCCAGCGGCGCGGTCATGCACCACTACTCCACTGCGGCCGGCCGGGTGTCGGATGCCCTCCGGCATCTTCCACGGCCTAGCGGTCATGACCTCCTGCTCTGGCGGCCCGGACATGAGCCACCTCTCCACTGTGCAGCTGGCCGGATGCTGGCCACTACCTTGCTCCGCCCGGCTAACGGGATGCGGCTTACTGCTCAACCGGCGGCACAGACGCGCGCCGCCCCACCTTCCTCACTGCCGGCTGGGTGCCGGCCGCCACCTTCTTCCGTGAGCCATCACAGCTTCATTGGAGAGGTCACAAGGAAGGAGATGAATATGATGAAGTCGTCGACATCCGTCTCTCCCACAACAAGCTCCAAAGTCGGTTCCTCATTCTTGATTTGTAAAACGTTCTTTCTTGGAGAGGTTCTTCATTTGGAGGTTGTTTTTCTAAAGGTTCTTCTTTTCCAATCATTTTTCTCATGATAGGTGAGGTGCCAAATTAATAAGATAAGATTTAATGTTGTCACATCATTGGGGAATTCCAAGATTTAATAAAAAAATAACTCTTAATAACAAGTTGATTCATTAATTCAGAATTAATGAATCTTATTAATTAAAAAGGGATGTGGTTACACATTTTGTGTAACCAGGCATTTAATTAGCAACATTAAATGCCCGACCACCATTGTGTGGTCCCCACCTTTATGATTCAAAATGGGAGGTTTCAATTTAAAAAATAAAATAAAGCATGTTTATTTTATTTTCTCTTACGAAAAGTCCAAAATCTAAATTCCACCCTCGACCAACTATAGTCGAGGTGAAGGTATCCTTAAGAAAATATCAGTACGGGAAGTTCAACGGTGCCCTCGAATTTCAATTCTAAGCACTAGTTCAAAATTTACAAAATGCCACTTGTGTGTTTACTTAACGTAGCTGAAAAAAAGTTCATAAATTCATTCAAGGCACACTGGGCCTCGGAATCACACACCGTCAATTTTCGCAGACTCTTAATATTTCCATATATTTAAAAAAAATTACATGGAAAATTTTGGGTCTTTACATTATCCCCACCTCAAGGATTTGCATCCCCGAAATCCAAAACCCAAACTAGGGAAAAAAGTGAGGGTACTGAGCCTGGATCTAATCCTCCCGCTCCCATGCGCTCTCCTGAAGGTTCCCGTGCTTCCAACGAATGCACACCACATGTATCGACCACCCACGAAGGACCCACTCCTGTTGATCCTCAATCTCCACTGGAACCTCTTAAAACATCACCCCATCATTGATGTCCAGCTCTCCCCAGTAAGTGATGTGCGAAGAATCATGCACGTATCTCCTCTACTGGGATATGTGGAAAAAGCTGTGCACTCGGTGCAATTGTGGTGGAAGAGCTAAGCGGTACACCACCTATCCAACTCTGCTGAGGACCTAAAAGGTTCCGATGAACCTCAGAGGTAACTTTCCGCCTCAGAAAAATATCCACATACCTCATCGAGGTGAAACCTGTAGAAAGATGTGGTCACTATCCTCGAACTCCAGAGGTCTCTGTCTCCTATCAGCATAATACTCCTATCTACTCTATGCAGTCTTCATCTGCTCCTGAATGATCTGCACCTTCTTCATGGTAGCCCGTACCATCTATGGTCCTATGAGTGTTGACTCCCCTGGGTCATTCCAACACAAAGGTGATATGCATGGTCGACCATACAATGCCTCGAATGGTGCCATACCGATCGTGGAATGATAGCTGTTGTTGTATGCGAACTCGACCAAGGGAAAGTGATCTGCCCAGCTGTGATCAAAATCAAGGACGCAAGCACGCAACATGTCCTCAAGGGTCTGAATGGTCCTCTCTGTCTAACCATCTATTTAAGGATGGAAGGCGGTGCTCAACCAATGATTTGTCCCAAATTCCTCCTGCAACACCTTCCATAGATGAGAAGTAAAACATGCATCATGATCGGAGACAATCGTAGATGGAACTCCATGAAGCCACACAATCTTGTATACGTAGAGGCATCCCAAGCTCTCTACTGATCCCTTCTCTCTGATAGGTAGGAAGTGGGATGACTTGATGAGTCGGTCGACGATCACTCAGATTGAATAATGACTCCTGGATGTGCGTGAAAGTCCTGTCACGATGTCTATGGAAATTCTATCCCACTTCCACTCTGGCACCTCTAGTGGCTAAACTAAGCCTCCCGGAACCTGATGATTTTCCTTCACTTTCTAAATAGTGAGGCACCAAGAGATAGAATATGCCACTAATTTCTTCATTCTCGGCCACCAGTGCTGATGTCAAAGGTCCTGGTACATCTTCACCACTCCTGGATGTACCGTTAGAGGGTATGTATGGAACTCCCTCAACACTTCCTCCCGTAGCGCCACTGGTACCATAGTACATCCTCTGAAGAGGATGACATGATCCCCACCTTCAGAAAATCAATCAGGTGCCTATCCTGTGGATATCTGAGCACATCAAACCTCACACTCAGTGTCCCCAAGATGTACCTTCCCGACTCGCTGAAGGAGTGGGGGAGTGACTGTTAGAGACTGAAGATAAGCTGCTCCACCTCGATCCACATAGGATATCTGCAAAGCGGCTAACTGCTCTGTCACCTCACTCAGAAATTATACACTAGATCTCCTTCTTATTGCATCTACTACTACGCTCCCCTTTCTAGGAGTATAGACTATCTCAAAGTCATAGTCCTGGAGGAACTCAAGCCAACTCCACTGTCTCTGGTTCAGGTCCTTCTAAGAGAAGATACATCTGAGACTCTTATGATCAGAGTAGACTTTAAAACGTTCTCCCATCAAGTAAAGTCACCACATCTTCAAGGCGAAGACCACTTCTGCTAACTACAGGTCATTGGTAGCATAGTTCTTCTCATTTTGTTTCAGCTGTAGAGAACCATACGCGATCACTGCTCGCTCCTGCATCAGGACACATCCAAGTTCGGTCCCTGATGCGTCACATTAGACTATGTATCCAATAACTTCCTCCGGTAGAATCATGATATGGGAACTCGTTAGTCTCTACCTCAACTTCTGGAAACTCTGCAGGTATCTCTCCAACCACACTAAGGGTTTCCCCTTCTTCATCAACGCTGATAAGGGTGCCATAACTCTAGAAAAGTCAGGCACAAATTTCAGGTAGTAACCGGCCAAACCTAGGAAACTCTGCACCTCCGTCACCCTCCTTGGTGGATACCAAGAAAGCACAACATCAATATTTACTGGATCCACCACAACTCCAGCCTCCAAGATAATGTGTCCCAGAAAGTGGACCTCTCGTATCGATATCTGGCACTTCGAGAGCTTACAATAAATATAGTGCTCTCAGAGTGTGTCAAGAACTATCTGTAGATGATAGGCATGCTCCTCCTCCATCGCTGAGTATATCAAGATGTTATCTATGAAGACTACTACAAAGCGATTGAGGTATGGCTGGAAGATTATGTTCATGAGTCCAATGAACACTAATAGAGCGTTGGTCATGCCAAATGGCATATCCAAGAACTCATAACGGCCATACCGACTTCTAAAGGCCGTCTTCTAAACATCCTCATCTCGTACCCTGAGCTGGTTATAGCCTGATCTGTGGTCTATCTTCGAAAACCACTGTGATCCCTTCAACTGATCCAAGAGATCATAAATCCACAGGAGTGGGTACTTGTTCTTCACAACACCTGATTCAGGAACCGATAGTCCACACAGAGTGTCAAAATCCCATCCGTCTTCTTGGTAAACAAAATCATGGCTGCCCAAGGAGAAACACTTGGCCTAATGAACCCCTTTCTGTGCCAGTCCTCTAGTTGTACTCGTAGCTCAAAAAGCTCTGCGGGAGCCATCTGATATGCTGGAGTTGATATCGGTGCCATCCCAGGGTACAAGTCAATTTAAAAGTCCACCTCTCTGTGAGGAGGTGGACTCAGAACATCACCAAGGAAAACATCAGCATACTGGTCCACCAATACAGGATAGCTCGGACTCTCAACATCAACTACTCTGAGCATAATTCTAGCCAACTGATGTGTTATTGTTTGCACCCTCCTCCGGGTAAGTCCATCAGGCACTGCAAAGGTTTCCCTCTCACCGGTGAAGGAAAACCTGGTCCCATCCGTGTGGACAGACCGCACTTTGCACCTAATACAGTCGATCTGAGCATGGACTGTAGATAACCAATCCACAGCCAAGATGACATCATAAGGCCTCGACGCCACTACTATAAGATCCCAGCCAAAGTTCTCACCTCCTAGAGTATGCTCACACTTCCAGCACTATTGTGTAATTTTCGAATTCGCTCCCGTAAGAGTCTCTAGCCGTAAGGATCGATCCAATGGCTCCACCGGAATCTCCAAGATCTGAAAGAGGGTCGTGGAAATAAAATAATGACTGGAACATGTGTCTATAAGAACTACAGTTAAGGTAGAGTAGACACATATCTTACCTTGTATAATCTCCGCAGCGCCGTGGTCATAAGCCTCAGCTGCCTGGAGCTGAGCTCGTCCCTATCCACATGCTCCTGGTGGTCTGGGTGGACCACCAGGAGGTGGTGGCAGTGAAACCTCGAATCACCACCCACCTCTTGCTGCATGGCCTGCTCCTCTGCCACATCTGCCTCCTGGCTGGGGACCTCCTCGATCAAATCTGCGCCTCTGACCAGGCGGTCCTTCAAGCTTCTGTTGGTCGTCTGTACGGTGGGTCTGGAATTTGTGAGCCATGTGACCCCACCCGCTGCATGAATAACACTGCTTGTTCCCCACCGGTCCTGCTCTATCTCGATATCCCCACACCACTGATCCTATATCCTATGGTCGTCCATCTATAGGTCTGGTCCTCTTGGACCCCTGTGTCATCTATCTACTTCCAGCGACTGATGACTCTGCTACGTGTTTTATGGTGGTGGGTCTCTCTACCAGTGACTGCTCAGCAAGGAATATCTCCACTAAGAGTGCTTTCTCTAACACCCCACCTACATCGGGATGCTGAGAGAAACCATTGAATCTCTAATCTCCTGTCTGAGCCCCTGCTCAAAGGTCTGGTCCCTAAAGAAAGGGTCCCACACCATGTCAGTGGAGTAGCATGAGAGGTCAGTGAACCTCGCTAAATACTGAGCCACGTTCATGCTACCCTACTGCATGTGGAGAAGCTCCTGTATATGCACTGATCATAGGGTCGCTGGGCAGAACTCTGCACTGAAAAGGCTTTCGAAGTCCTCCCAGACAAGAGTCACCTTGTCGTGAACCTGGAGTATCATGCTTCACTATCTTCCCATTGCTTCCTGAAGAAGACTGGAAACAAGGATCACCCTGATATCAACTGGTGTCCCTACCAGTCAGAAAACTCTAACCATGACCTCCCGCCAATCCTCAACCACCAGTAGATCTGTCTCGCCCCGGAACCTCAGTGGCCTCTGGCACTATAACTCTTGCAATGCGCTCAAGCGGCGTGCACCATCTACTACTGGGGATGGTGGCATTGGCTTCCCAATGGGTATTGGTGCTGCTGGTACACCACCCGATGGTATAACTTCCGTAAGTGGGCCCTACACCAAAGCCTCGTCACTAGGTGGGTTGTCAACATGTACTCTAACTAGAACCTTGGCTGGCTGTCTATGTGGAGGCATCCCGAAATGATACAGGTGAACCACAGTTAATAAGTTATACTTGGTGAGCTAACTCAAAGAGTTCACAAAGAGAACTTTTGAAAACACACACCCAATCAATGTTTTATTGCATTGAGTCGGAAATCAGAAGTCACGGTCCTGGTGTATGGATACATCGGCCGCCACACCAACACTGGATTCAAAAAACTAAAAACCACACTCATCGCACTTAACACTATTGCCACACAGAAAAGATCAGAGTCATAGTTCTTCAGTAGAAACGAACTCCTCTGATACCAATTTTTCACCACCCATCCCCCGGGGCTCGTGCCATGACTACCCCAAGTCCACCTTCCATAGGCCAGGGGCTGGCGACTAGCACTGAAATTCATATTCCATAAAACGGGAATCCATTTCCTTTATAACCTGTAAACTCACACAAACCAAGCACCCAGAAAGATACAAGCACAAAGTAAACATTATATTAAATAGGGTTATACAGAAAGTAAAGGGGCCAGAATTACAATTAAAACTGGAAAGTACAAGTAGAACTGAAAACAGCTCCTGTGAACACCCACCAAGGATCCTACCTGAAGTGTAGGTACATCCCTCAAACGGTCGTCTCTATGGTACGCATCGTCTAATGTCCACCTCAGAGAATCCTCTAGTCATGGTACCCTCATCCTCAGTCAGCATTGTCCATCGTCTGCATAAGACACAGGAAGGTGCGGGCAATGCCCGTGCAGGGGTGATTATAACGATACTCAGTATGGACCCCGATACCCCCGAAGGTCTCTCAAAATCCTTAAAGGATAAACCAAAAAGTATGGGAACAACATTCAACCCTACTTAGGTATATTTACATATATATCCCTAAGTTATCAAGTATACCCATCAAATTCATGAGGAAATAGAAGGCCCAACTTGTTATCCAAAAGCTTAACTATTCCGCGAAGGAAAGAATACCACAAAGGTAACACCACAAAGGTAAGTACCACAAAGGTAACACCACAAAGTTAAGTACCAAAAAGGTAACTCCACATATAATATTACCACAAAGGTAAATACTCAGGTCACACAGGTATTAGTGACGTATAGAAGTACAAATTATTAGTCGCAAAGCTCGATCATCTTATTCTGTCAAGAGGCACTGCTGTTGATTATACGGAGTCTGACCCACATAGGATCGATAGGTACTAACACCCACAATGACCCACATAGGATCTGATCCACACAAGATTAGTATGCACTGACCCACACAGGATCGCTGAGTGTTGACCCACACAGGATCGGCATGCGCTGACCCACACAGGATCGCTGAGCGCTGACCCACGCAGGATCTGACCCACACAGGATCAGTATGCACTGACCCACACAGGATTTTTGAGCATTAACTCAAACAGGATCAATAGGTATTAACCCCCGCAATTACCCACATAGGATCCAACACACCCAGAGTCTATAGGTAACTAACCTCTGTAATATCTGTCTCTAACCTCCACCTCACTTCCATCCACTGGATTCCTCACACCTCGTGTGCTTGAGTTCTGTAAAATCTGTCTCTCGAGATATCAGTCATACCTAGACCACCACGTAGTCCCAATTATAAGTATCCAAAATTTCCATCACGTCATAGGGGACCCAACGCAATAGACAACGCGTCAATCAGACGCCTGGACTCTAATTTATTAGCGTTTCCGCTCCAGGGGCCCAGTTGAATTCAGTGTTCGATCCAACCCGTCCATACTCCAAATTTATCCAAAACTCAAGTGGAATATACCAAAAAGGACCGTATCAATCCTAGAATTGTGGTTCCATAGACAGTTCATCAAAAGGACGCCTGGTCCTCAAGATATGTCCACAAAAGTAAAATTGGGTCCAGATGGGCCTGGGTCCAGTCCGCCTCGGCCCGACCCATCCTGGTCCGACCCGACCCGGTTCGAGTTGACCTGACTCATTATGGGTCAAGCCTAGTTGGCCTAGGCCTCGGCAGGACCGGCCTGCGCTAGGCATGGTCTTCTGGGTGCGGCCGGTGGCGCGGTCTTCCTGAACTGGCGCCGAAGGGGGGAGCAGCCCCCTACCTTTCGGAATGGCAAAGGGCAGCACCTTTAGGTGTTTCCATGTCACCCGCAGGACCCGAGCGGGTCCCGTTGCACTGCTATGACTGGCCGATCCTCCTCCCAGTGGTGTGGTCATGTGCCGTTGCTGCACTACGGCCGGCCGGGTGCTGCCCACCCTCCAGCCTTCGCCGCGGCCTAGCGGCCGCGACCTCCTACTTTGGCGGCACAGACATGTGATGCCACTCCGCCATGTGGATGAACGGATGCTGGCCTCCACCCATCTCCACTACAGCCAACGGTCCACAACCTCATGCTCAATTGGCGGCGCAGATGCGCCCCACCCCACCTTCCTCGCGACTGGCCGGGTGCCGGCGTCCGCCTTCTTTCGCGAGCCATCGTGGCTTCGTTCCAAGCCTGAAAATTATGTCATTCACATATTCACAATCCTCAGGTCAAGGGCTCCATGTCCATATGTCTCACTTAGCAAAACATTGTATTTCCAGTGTCATTAATTATTTTGCGTCGAAGAACACACAAAGAACATGTGAAGAACGATGAAAAAAAAGTGTTAAGGTATATGTGCAGGACGATATCCATGTTTGTTTGGCCATCGACATTGTGAATCTAGAATACGAAGAATCAACAAAAATATATTTAATAATAATTCAATTTAAAACCCCTACCTGACATTTGTTGGAGATGTCATGAGGAAGGAGATGAAGATGATGAAGTCACAGACGTCCGTCGCTCCCACAAAAAGCTCCAAAATCAGTTCCTCGTCCTTGATCTAGAGAACGTTCTTTATTGGAGATGTTCTTCATTTAGAGGATGTTTCACCAAAGGCTCCCCATTTCCAATCCTTTTCCCTGAGAGAAGTGAGGTGAAAAATTAATATGTTAAGATTTAATGTTGGCACATCAATGGGGAATTCCAAGAGTTAATATAAAAATAACTCTTAATAACAAGTTGATTCATTAATTCAGAATTAATGAATCCTATTAATTAAAAAGGGATGTGGTTACACATTTTGTGTAATCTGGCATTTAATTACCAGAATTAAATGCCTGACCACCCTCATGTGGTCCCCACCTTTAAGATTCAAAATGAGAGGCTTCAATTTCAAAAATATAATAAATCACGTTTATTTTATTTTCTCCCATGAGAAGTCCGGAAACTAAATTCCACCCTCGACCTACTATGGTATAGGTGAAGGTATCCTTAAGCGAATATTAGTGTTGTGAGTTCAACAGTGCCCTCAAATTTCAATTCTGAGCACCGGTTCAAAAGTTACAAAATGCCGCTCTCGCGTTTACTGAACGTACCCACAAAAAGTTCAGAAATTCATTCCGGGAACACCAGGCCTCAGAATCATGCGCTGTCAATTTTCATGGACTTGTAATATTTGCATATATTTTAAAAAAATTACATGGAAAAATTCAGGTCTTTACATAGGCCCCATATAATAGTGAGGATAGAAGAGATGCTTTCCAGTAATTTAATTTAATAACAAATTAAATGAAACCAATGACATAAAAAATTCTGGTCTAGCTCATGACAGTCCACACGCATGCAAAAAATTATCCATTTAAAAAAACTATAATTCAAATCTTAATCATTCATATTTAAGATAAATTTTACTCTAATAGATTAATTATTATCTTTATCTTAATCCTTTATATAAATTTCCTTGATATTCTTATCCTTTACAATTTTAAACAAAATAAATAAATTAATTTAAAATTAACATTGTACATAAATGTACCTTGGATGTAACGTGGTGAATACCCATCCAAATCCAACAAAAATATATTATACTTGTATAATTTTTTATTCTTGTAAAATATTGAATACATGATTTAATTTGTACTATCACAACACGTACTCCATGAATGATTACACGAATCATATGATTTTTTTCGGTAATGTGATATGTTTCAATGCACTTAGATTAACAACTTGTAATATGGATTATACATGATATGAAGATCTTAATATTCCATAGATATTAATTAAAAATTTAAATATTCATGTATATTAAAATTTTAAATCTGCATAATTTGGTAAAAGTACACAACGTATAGATCCAATCTACTAGGCATGTACACCCTTCACCATCTATCTTAAGTACACTCCTAGGGAATCAACATGTGAGGCATACTTTGGAAATCATGGAGTACATGGCATGTCCAGTCGGCCATATTCCATGTTGACTTCATGATACATAGTCACCGGTCGGGTAGGCTGTGTATGGAATACATGGCCCAACTTTGACCTAAAGGGACTACATGACGTGTCCAATGGGCCATATGGTGTTTACTCCATTTGATCATCTGTCTGTCTCTTATAGTCAACAAACGATGTAAGGATTAACTAAATAAAGTTTCATTAATGCACACAGGTTGGGTAATTACCAAATTAACTCATGGTGCATTGAATACAACTACACGACGTGAAACTCTGGTCACATGGTGTGTACTGATGTGTTATCTAGGTAGAATCCTTGGCACCTCCAGATGAGTTCCTTGAAATTATTTTAATAATAAAATTAATCACTTCCATTATATATTTGAGAAATGTTAGCTGAATAAGTAGATCTTTCAAATCATATTAAAATAACAATTAAACAAGAATTGAAATATTAAATTAAAAGTACATAAATCACCAAAGATTTTAAAATAATTACAAAAAATAATGTGCATGATATGATACCACTTATAGGTTCCAGGAGTAATGGAAGCTTAGAAATTTTGGTGCCCAACATTTATTTTTTCCATAATCGATGATCAATCTAAGATCTATACGATGATGAATGCCATGATCAACAAAATTGAATCAATGAAATAAGACAAAGGGTAATCACACTAGAACCCAATAGAGGATATCAACACATATTTTTTATAATTAGTTTAATTAAATAAATAATTATCTCTATGGAATAATTTATTCATTGATGCTTTCATCCACAGATTTGTTGTGAACCGACATTGAATTGTAGAAATTAAGGGTAAATTTCATCTAGCGGTGATCCACACATGTTCAATGAATATCTGGACATCATCGAAGGAGTATCTGGTTGCTATCATGAAATATCCTTATGCTTTCCTTGTCCACCTTCAATCATCTTGAGAGCCATATAAAATTTTTCTTCTCAATCCATTGGAGGAGGATTTATCTTTTTCTTGAGAGTGTTCTTGGGGAAGGAAGAACTATCTTGGCATGAGAGGTTTTTCTCCAATTTGTTGTGCACAAAAAATTTCTCTTTTCATATGGAAAAATAATATAATTGGGTATTTATATTTATGCGGATAAAATAAAAAAATTTCATAAGTTCCTATAATAATTATTTAATCCTAGAAGAACCCCATGTAAAATAATAATATCAACATTATTATTTTCTCACATGTGATTAACTTTAAAATTATAATTAAATATTATTTAATCAAATGATATAAAATATATATTATTTCTCACTAGGCCATCAAACTAATTCTCCCATTCATCAACAATATTTATCAGACATTGAATAATGTTTATTTATTTATTAAATAAATATCACTACATTATTAACCAATAAATAAATAAATATTATATTCACTAAATATAAAATAAATATTTATTAAATATTCCACTCAAAATATATTCTCTAAAATAACTAGTGATAGAATAAATGTGATCAGTCATACATGAATAATTATTAAACCACATTAGGGAATAATATTTATTCAAAATTTTAAATAATAAAAAATATTATTTAACTGAGATCCAACATATGTTTAGTGTGTGACCCTTTAGACCACTTTCTCGTCGGCATTAGGGGAACCTACCTAGTGTCCATGGATAACATCTTGCAACACACCAATACACCCATATAAAAAATAATTTAATTCTACCACAACATGTCACCTCATACGAACACTTACCATGTAATATAATCCCTTTATCACAATATCTCAAATCAATAAGGTTACATGCCAGTGCTATCAACCTATTTGCTCTATATCTATTTCATTGACTTTATGGAAAGAGAACTTGCCTATAGAAAACCATTTCCATAGATTTATTTAGGATATATCATTTACATCAAAGGTCTTGTGATACTAACATCTGTTAAATGAAGAGAAGTGATAAATCCTTTGTCACATTATTCATTAATGTAATATTACTCATGATGCACCTAACGTATCCCACCTCAGCACAAATATCTATCATCACTATTTTCATCATTAAATCAAATTAGTTGAATCATAATATCCATTAATAATAATCTTAAGATCTACAGACCAATACACATGTCCGTATATAGGAACATCCAATGACACACATAAATGTGGATTTCCTACTGGTGGGTCCCATTCTCATAATATCCTACCTGATATTACCAAGGGAGAACACCAAGAGAATGTGCCTGAAAGTCCTATAAGTCTCCACCCTTGATAGCCTATATCATTTTTGTCCCTTAAATGATATCATACTTATATAGAACATTTATTCAAGAGTAGTGTTATAGTACTTATGGGTTCTCATCATAGTGGGGAACTGCTATAACATTTTCATACCACAACTACTCTAAGGATGTTATCACATACTATTTCATGCAGAAGAAAAATCATGATGTGATAAGTATAATATTAATATTCAAAAAGTGAATACATGTTCATGATAAAGTACATATAAGTTGGTTCTAAGGAACCCACTCCAACACAGACGATGGTCTATCATGGCCAAGAAGAGGGAGATGGGCAGATCAATCGAGTGGGTGAGAGGAGGTAGGGATCCAGATAGGCAAGAAGAAGATGACTGGATGTGGAAGACGGGATGTAGGAAGAATTGGGGTGTGTGGAGAAGGAAAATACACTAGTGGATGGGGTGGGACCTGATTAGTAACACCCATAGGGGAAATTGGGTCATCTCTCACCCCCACATGAGTTGGGGTATCCTTCAAAAGAACAAATCTTTGTCCCTGATTATCGACCATCCTCATGCAGATAATCATGGAGAATTACACAATATTTGGATATCCAAAGTGATTGTGAGGGATATATGGAACAAAAACTCCCAAGTAATATGCCAACTAGGTGGAATAAAAATTTCCATTCAGGTTTCCCTAATGGTGATGGATCAAGGATTTAAAAAAAGGAAGAAAGATAAGGTAGGTCAGGGTAGTTGTGTTAGACATCAAAAATTAGATGGTACAAGTATCATCTAAAAAAGTCACCAATATTCGTATGTTGGGGAAAAATAATAGAGTTGAAACCCCAATTAATGAAATGAAGAGGAGGGGAAATGATGATCATGCACTTCGGTGAAGTGGGGGTATACCTGTAGTCAGGACCATCAATTTCCTGCCACATGGAAATGAGTTCAGAGTGCTCAGGGAGGTTGAGTGTGTAGATAGAATGTGCGGTGGAAGGATGGGGTAGAAGCTTCAAAATCGACCATACTCGACCATAGTCAATTTGAAATAGAATTATCCTAGCCTAAATCGGACTGAAGTATATATATCGGTGATCATCTGGTGGTATGTGGGCATATAAAACTTGATGGTCTCTAGGAACTCCATAAATAAATCTATAAATGTAATAGTGATATCCTGTAGTGTGTGGAGATGGTGAGTATACCCTAGAAGATCGTCGATATCTTCCAAGACACCAAGACACTGGGGAATAGTGGTGTCCAAGTATCAAACACTCAAATGGATCATACATGATGATAGATGTTCTATTCGTTCTACCATAGGATGTCCCTCAGTAAAGATCAGGTAGGGATTCAGCTGAGGTCGGGTAGCTGCCAGCACATGCTGAGGTGGGGCCACAACTACTAATGTGGAGGGTCTAGCTGTGGTAGTAGTTGGTGAATCATCTGATGATTAAAGAGCTATCTATGTGATTGTTATAGTGGTGTAATGTGGTACAGTAATAGTAGGATCTTCTTAAGTCATAGATGGCGTAGTAGGGGGCACACAAGAAGTAAGATCTACCATGCTAGAGGCCTTAGTAGATGTAGATTATACAGACGTGGACGCTGGTGGATCAATAGCTTCCATAGATGGTATCTCAATGTCTACTAGACTGGTGGATGTTAATGATGTGGGTTTTAGTAGTATAGGATGTAGTGTAACCAAGGGTAGCAGCTGACATACTGAAAGACATGATGATGGTGTCATGGAAGGCTTAAGTCAGATCCAACAGCACGTGGGTCTCTCCCCCTCAGTAGCGGACATACACTGATTCCCACTCACGTGATCTCCATATTCCATATCTTAAATAGAAATAATGAAAAATAATAAAAGAAAAGGATACTATAAAGAAGGAAGAAAAGAGAGAAAACAAAAAAAGATAATACAAGGCCTGTAGTTCTAGGGTACACGACGTGCAGTGTGATCATGTTTGAAGCCCATGTACTCTTGATAAACACAATGAGTGGGATTGTGTTTGGGGAAAAGATAGTATATAATATTTAGATACATGTAAACACCTTGTTTGAGAACATGGGGTGTGGTCCGTGCAAGTTCCCATACACGGACTCGACTATGAGGGGAAAAACAATAGAGTACACGCCATGTGTATTCCCTACACAGTGTGTGTTAAAAAATGGATTCTAATGCGTGTACTCCCTTTACATAGAATAATCTTGATTAATAGGCTACATGGGGTTTACCGAACATAATTACCATATGTGGAAACATGGGGTCTGTCCGTGTAGCCCCAGTACACAAGTTTCTCTTAAAAATTGAACACATGCATTGTACATGGATTGTACAGAACATAGTCACCATGTGTTTTTTAAATTATAAAATAAAAGAGAATGGTCATGTACTTTTAGTACACAAATTGGGTTCTTTGTTTATCTATTGTACTTTGGGAGGTAGACGAATGGTTGGTCAATCCTAAAATCACATGAAATGCATGTTAATCATTGAAATAAGGGTGGTAGAAGGGAGTTCCTGGATCGAGTATCATAATGGTGGTGAGAAATAGGCTTAGAACACATTGAAATGGATAATTGGAGGGGAGGGAGATTGCTGATTTGTGGAGGAAGGAGGAGGGGATGAAAATAAATAGAAGGGGGGTACGTAACATGGGTGCTGGCCAAGTAGGGTTCTCGACCTTTATAGGAAAACCACACTATGTTTAGGGGGTCCCACACACCTTGTAAGAAAGGATTTTTTTAATAAAAATTAAAAAAATAATTATAATACAATATATAATAATTATTATCTATAATTTAAAAAATAAATAGAATAAAAAAATTGTCTATTAATGAAATAGAGACCTATACATTTAATGTATCTGTTATATACATTTCATATTTTCTAAAATTTGAAAAAGGGAACTATAACCTTTGGTACGGTGTAGGGGGTGCGATTCAAACTGGTGATCGACTGATCCCAATTGAAGCTCTCAACCACTGGTGCGAACATTTTAGTGAAACAAATTTTTATTAACATTATATAATTAATTTATATTTTCATCACTACAAGGGGAAAAACAATACACAACATGTGGTTTTAATTTTTGAACGATTGGGATGAAATAGAAATACTGGCTGAGTTCAAACCTGGGTATTTTGAACCTAGGGCTACAACCCTTCCAATCATACCACTTCACCCACATGTGATTTCTTATTTTGGACAATATCATAAGTCCTTATGAAAACATGACTCCCAAAACGTGTATCAAAATGAACTATATACATTTTTAAATGATTCAAAAATGATGGTGTTGAACCAGTTAGCACTATTTGAACCTTTGTCTTCTAGACCCATGGGATATGACCTCGATATCTGATTTAACCCCACCAAATATTTTATTTTATTCTGAAATAGTTTTATTTACTATGAAAACACCTTACACTCCATTTAATTATAACATGGGTTCAAAAATAATTATTCCTATACTAAAGGCAGGTGTGGAGCGATTCTAACCGATGATGACTTAGATACACTCCAAGGACCGTACAATTGTCACATGCCTCATCCCTGTTTATTAATTAAATTAATATGTATTTATACAAAAATTTATATAACCATATACACTAAAAGGATAAGTACACACCGTGTAATAAGTTATACATGGATTGTAGTATCATTTTATTGTTATTTATACTATGGATGGGTAAGATGGTGGTACACGACACGTGGAAGGATAATATATTCCATGAGTTAATTTAAAATGGAAGATAAAGAAATAAGGGAAATAATATTGGATGGGTTGCCTCCCAGAAATAGCCTTTGTTTTAGGTCTTTAGCTCAACCTGAGTTAGTGTTACTTACCCATAATCTGAAGGAGGATGTGTATTTCAATGTGTGAACCACCACATGTGTCTGGATCCCACATATTGTTTCCAATCTTCTTGAACATCATGTGGTCTAGGTGTCATCTTATATAATAACTGATCCATGTCCATTAGATTCCAAAGGTGGACATGGATCTTGGCATGATCTTGTGTGTTCTCCACCTCCTGAGGTTCCTTGTTCAAAATGCTAAAATCCTAAAAATAATCGTTGGATTCCTTTGGAACATGCAAAGAATCAACTGAGTGGTCTGAAATATATGTGTGATCAAATTCAGCATGAACATTAAATGACGTGTCCCTGTATTCAAAATCTGAGTTTTGAAAATGACTTTCATACATTTTTAATAAACAAAAAGTGGGTCTCACATCATAACATGTATCCTTAGTTGAAACAGATTTCATAAACCCATCCTCATACTTAACTGGAGTATCCATATTGAAAATTATCTCAAAGAGATGTTCTACTATATTTCTAAGTCATCCCAACGATTCGGTTTGGTCCAACTGTTGTGTGTTAAATGCCTCCATCATTGATAACAACCTTTCGGTTTTACCTGAAGATGGTTCCAGAGGAGAAAAAGAGAAGGGTACGGTAAATAATGTACATGTGACTTCCTCATATTGTAACCCATCATCCAAGTATGGATATTATTCTTCTATATGTGGATATAATATCTCTATATCATACACATACAACTCCTCTCCTGGTGGATCGTACTAACATCCAGTTGAATAAAAATCCATAGGGAAGTGGTTCGAGGGTCCCCTGAAAATGAATCAAGAAAATAATAAATAGAAATAAAAAACTCTAGGTAAACCATCAATTGACACTACTCACACTATTAATTTAAATTTTCCCCTGACAATGGTGTAAGAATTTTGTACTGCTCCCATTGTAAAGTGTGGTCCAAATTTGAATTTATAGTTCCCTTCTGAGTTGACTAACTACGTAGCTGGTAGAAATCATGGATAATCCCATAAGGAAAAAATATAAGAAATGGGGAATCACAAATCAAGAGAGTCTCTATTGTTTATCAAGACACAAATATAGGTAAAGGAATAATCAAGTGAGTGAAACTATTTATGAAAACTAATATTAAAAACAAAAGAATAACAGAACATATAGAAGATAAGTGCTTCAGGGTTATGAATTCAATTAGTGTTTCTTGAAACCATAACTCATTGGTATTAAAAATATAAATGATATTTATTTATCAAAGGGATTCAATTAATTTTTTTTTTCAAAAATCAATCTATTACATGTTTGAGAGATTAATATCCTGGCCTGGTGATTAACTACTAAAAACATGTTAATGTTATTTGACCCTAAAATAGTGGCAAGAAGATTACCCAATGGTCAGAAGTTTTCTTATTGAAAATACTTATTTTTCATTAGTTTAATTATTGATATGATATTACAACAATGGTTATTCTGGAATTTAATTCATTAAAGTAATTATAAAATTGAAATCCTGATAAAAATAACACTTCAGAATTAAAATCAAAATGCACCCATTATTTTTTACATCACCCAACATGATGGAACTTGCCTCTTATAACCATTTTCATAGTGTGTGTATTGATCCAAAGTTCAATCCATACCATGTATATGAGTGGAAGATAAGGAAGGGGAGAGTGAAACTAAATATAATTGAAAATATGGATGAAAAACTCAACATGGACTCGAGGGAAATTTGAGAAGAAGAGTGGAAACACCTCCCCCTGGATTTTCAACCTCAATCATTGAGGGATTCCCCTTATATTAATTGAATTTCAAAATACACTACATATACCCTAAATTACATGTCTTGTACATAGGTCAATACACTTGGGACATTTTTTCTCTACTGGTAGGTGATCTGCCGAGCCGCCCCAATACTTTCAATGCGTCGACAGTCAGTTTGTGGGTGAACACAATAGGTAGCACCTCCACACATGGTGTGTGGAGTCTATTTCATCCACCAACCACTTTTGTAAGGTATTACACTACATTTTAATTAGTAGTACATGGTGTGTGACATCTGGTTGGCTACATTGGAAGGTACACAGTCTAGCTGAACCATGTATAGTGAAGGTACAAGACATGTGTTTATAAATTACATGTTGTGTACGATCATATCTTTATTCCGATCTTTCTAGATTTTTTTACTTTGGAAATAAAATTCCTAAAATGTACCATGAACACAAAAATATAGCATTTTATCTACAAAAAATTTGTGTTTCTAGTAAAAATTGGTTTTTATATTAAACTGAATATATGAAAATTTATACAAAAATTGGGTGGATCACTCAATTAAAAAGAACCCTAGTCCATCTGTCATCCATCCCATGCACTCACAGTGCATCCCTACTCACTATGGTCTATCCTACAATTATAAAACCCTACCAAAATTAAAGCATTAAAGTATACATGAGGATCGAAGGGCATGTGCGATGTGTGAGTATGAACTCAGTAGAATACCACTAATATATTCATGTCATATAGCCATAGTTATACCAGTGTGCGAAAATATAATAAATTGAATCAATTGTAAGATCCTGGTTCATTCCTGAGGTACATACTCTTTGATTTCAATAAATGTTTGGTTTAAATGATTAATTATTAACTAAGGTGTTTTCCCAAGAGGTAACAGGTGTTTCTGGTATGCTTAAGGCTTGTTCATTACCTGAATCCTAACTTTTGGATAAAAAGGACACGCCACACAGTTTGTAGATACTATTCAAGGAAGGTTGCATGGTTATTATAACTGTGTGGAGCTAGAAAATAATCACGAGGTTCCCACACAGTTCGAGGAAACCAGGTAGATGGAGGAGCATTCACATGAGGGGAACCAACAATTTTTAGCAGAGATGAAATGTATATTTTGTGCATGGTTAGTAAAACAATGAACAATGACCATGGGGGTTCCCCTTTATCACAATAGTGGCACAATGTTGGTGGTTTTTTTGGCCAACCATTCGACCAAACCATGCGACCTATTGTTTTGACAAAAAATGGCCATTTTCCCTTAATTAATATTATAACCCAAAATCCTTTTCAGTTATTATTTTGGGGATGGAATCTAAGTGTGGGTTCTCCTTTTGAATGAAAATCCATAAACTTTGTTCCCGTTTTTCCATTTATACTCAGAATCGAGTGCCAATTGTATTGTTGAGTCCATGTTGGTGAGTAATCAATTCATTTTGTGCCTTTCTTCGTTTACCTTATGACTGACATAGTTATTTAGGTGGAAGTTAATATTCCCTATTTTTAGGTTCTTCATCTATATTTTTATTTTCTCTCGATTTAAGTTGAATCAAGAGATGATATTGGATGATCACTCCACTATGAACATATGGTTGGAAGTCTTGTTCTTTTACCTCAAATTTTAGGTGTTTATATATATATTGTTGAGTCACACATATGATTTTATGATTGTCTCCTTTGAAATGTAATTTAATCATTGATATAAATGAACATGTATAACCTATGTAATTAATGAGATCATTGATAAATGATTAATGGTTATGATCCTTGAATTGGTTCAACCCCTTGGGTGTGTTGTATAATTAATTGGACCACCATGGGTGGTATATGAATCAGATTACCTTTGGGGAGTTTTTTACCCCTTCCATGGGATGTTAAATGAAAAATTTTAATTATCGAATGAATTTTAACTGAATTGATACATTTAAGGGAATGGGAGACCATGTGTCAAGTCCGTGGACATGTTTTTCACTCATTTACACTTTAGTTACTTATTATAATGAAATTCCAACATGAGATAATTAAGAGGCTAGGCCTTTTATTCTTAACCCATGCCTTGAGGAACCTTATAAGGTGATTATTAATTGAAATGATCATGATAATGACCCTTGAGATAAATAAATAATATTGATTTAATATTTATTTTATTGTTGCGTGACATATGGATTATCATGTGAATGACATAGATGGACTTGTTGGTTGTTGCTCAACTTACGCCCGAGTGATATTTGGACTCCATAGTGAACTGCCAAAGAAAAACTCAGAACCCTTAATGTTATATGCCTGAGTGAAACATGGAATCCTTATATGGACCACTAGGGAAGATCTTTGATCGATGATAATATATATACGACATGAGTGAGACTTTTTATCCCTTTGTGGACCACCAAGGATGGATTCAACGATGATGATGTCATACTACACCTAGAGCGATACATGGGATCTTATAAGGATCACCATGGATGGTCTTGTTGGTTGTTTTGTTCTTTATATGCCTAGATAGATATTTTGATTCCAAATAAGTAATTACAATGATAGGCTCATGTTCATAATTGATTAAATTAATGAAATGATTTATATAATGTGTCTGTTAAGCCAAAGCACATGATGTGATTTGGTCTGTTCCAGAAACCATAAAGATGTCCTGATTAGGTCTATCATTGTAACATATCATAACGAGGGAGGCTAGGCTACATTCCATGTCTCAATAGATACATATTAAATGACACTAATTAATTAAATGAACATACTTATTAAATAATATAGGACTGACAATTTATTTAGTGTTATTTCAGCTAAATATGAAGGAGGTAGGGGATGATGAGTGTTCATGGGAACTTAGACCATTATGGGTTGTTTACATTAGTACATAATTTTTCCAAAATTAAAATTTTTATTCCAAAAAACATTTTTTAAGAAATGTGTGAAATGGAAAGTTACAAAAAATTATGTTAAAGAGTGTAAGATATTTCAAAATCATTAAAAACAATGCTGAAGTTGTTGGACTCGCTCACCTTGTAGAGATTCTAGAAAAGAGAATGCACCTTTAGGTTCATTTGAACTTCAAGTAGATCATCAAAGTGACTAGCCAATTTTTCCCATGTGTGATTATAATCCTCAAAATTAGTCTTCCCCTAAATGAAACCTTGTGAAAGGATTTTATATTGTTTACTGATCTATGCCTTTTGTTCCTCATTAGTTTTTAGATGTTGGATTCTCTCCAAGATTTCTTCATTTTCTCCCTCTATGGCCTTGATATAGATTGACTCTATGGGAAGTTGATAATTGGAATGTATAATAAGATCTATATGTTTACATTCCCCATTTTCCTCACCTTCCTCTTTGGTTCCTCCCAATATATCATCCATATTATCGTGGTCTTACTTCTGATCAACATTTATCCCCTTTTGAAGGGTTTGTATTTCCTTTCTTACACGCTTCCTGGTGAACCTTGTATCCATCTGCTTGGGAAACTCTGAATAGTTTTTCCATATTTTTGAGTTTTTCTACTTACCCATAATGCATCTAACTAAGTCCCGATTTCCTTTTTTCTGTTTCTTCCTTATTAGGATATGGTTTCCTTACCCTTTAATTCCTTCTAAAATATCCATTGTAATATTTCTAAAACTATTATCACTTGATTTTTCCACATTTTGAACCTGTACCAGTTCTTGGACTTTCAATCCTTCAAAGCGGTTGCCCAAATTTTTCATTGGGGATTCTTTGATGTGGCTCAATCTATTCGAGGAAATTACCGTTCCATAATTAACCTCAGAGGTAGCCTTCATTCCAATGCACACAACATTATAATAGTATAGGGCCTTTGAGATTAAAGTGCTTGGGTCTAGGGAACCCAAAACACTCACCTCTTTAGAGCCTCGGTTCCTTGTCATGAGTCTGGTAGGCGAACCTAATCCTCAAAACTAGAACATAACATCAATTTTTTATCATTAATAACTGGTTGAATTTCATCTTCCAAAAAAAACCCATCCTTTAAAAATTTCTAGACACCTCAGCCTCCACGCAGGTATCAATCACGATAGTAGCACTTTCAGGGGCCAATTGGCATGAAGTACATGGACCCAATATAACCCCAGAGTCCCCAATAATTTAATAAACTAGTTTCTTCTTACTAAAATCCCATTTCAACTAGCCGATGGCATCCACCACCTTCGTATCGATATCCCTTTGGCATGGATACTTTTGAAGGTCGACCATTTTCCTATCCTCATCCATATGGTCCTTAAAATTCCAATCCAACATGATCACTAGATCATTGATACTAGGACATGTCCCCTCTACCTCCTTGCTCTAGATTTTTTTATAAGGCCATGATTTCCCACTACTTTTCTATGTTCCATTATATTGCACAGAGAGGATAAATCAACCCATACCTAAAAGGAAACATGTTTTTTATATACAAAATTATTCACTTAAAAAAATCAATATGAATTCGACTGGACCTTTTGAAACATCTACTTGAACACATATTCACAGAGAAACCTAGTGGAAAACTGTCCGTGTTCTACTATCAGAGCATGTAAATATACTTACTAAATTTACTAGCATTTTGATAATAGAGGGATTCCGTAAAGGGAGTGGATGCTCGGGGAATCTAACCCAAATATTAATATTTAGAGAGTCCCAATTCATAAAGAAATAATATAACCATTTGAATAATAATAATTGATATCCTTTACATATACGTGGTGGACTAGACCAAGCTTCGATCATATCGCTCTATGAAGCAAAGAAAATCATAAAGTTCCTTCAGTCGAGAAGGCCATCGATATCTTGATCTTAAAAACACCACAAATAAAAAATGAATCAGTCAAACACAACCAATGATGGTTGATGATGATTGGTGGTGGCCTACTTGGATTTTATCTTATACCCTACTCACACTTCCTTTGGAACCCATGATGATTATATGATGACATGTATGGATATGGGAAACTAACTACTACATGTTATGATTACTTCTTAGGATAAGGGGAGCAAAGGACCAAGATAAAGCTCGTAATTCTAGATGGATTGTTTTTTGGTTTTTTAGTATTTTTTAAATGAATTGTACACCTTCAATGTATAACTATTTTGGATTCTTTATAGATACATGACATGGTCATCATTTTATTGAAGATTCCTTCTAGTATTGATATTGTATATATATCTTTGGAAGTTATCTATTGTTTGAATATTTTACTTCTTCCACTGTATATTTTTTGACTGCTACCGCTATATTATACTATGAAAAGAGGCCATAGTCTACCCATATACATATCCTAAGCCCTCAATACTAGTAAAAGTCTATGGAATTTGGGGAGATGTGATTGAGGCCATGTGGCCAACCAAGATTGGGGAAACTTTTAGTTCCATCCTTGTCCAAGATGATACAAAGTGGTATCATAGGATATTATTATTTTATAGTTTTCATTACTATTTTGAGACATATAAAGAGATATGGTGGAGTAATATTTTTTTAATGAGCTATGATCTGGAGTAGCTAACCCACTTAATGGAAAATATAAATTTATTCAAATGAAAATTTGATGTTTTATGGATTTGGATATTTCATTTGATTTGATTCCATAGTTTGTGTGATGCACATCAATTTCGATGTTTTCATTGATATGTTTTTGGATATATTTTGTTACAACTTGATTAGATGAGGGTATTCCATCTCGTGCATCATTTTAAAAAAATTACATGTTTCTCATTCCATGCATTATTCCATGACATATAGGATGCATCTCTTGATCTTAGGAAATTTCTATGTGTTCCATGATTGATATTACTTTTATTGGAATTAGAGAACATGGTTCTTACTTTTTTGTTCCTTCCATAACCTAATATATTTTCAGGATTATGCTAAATCATACAACCTTAGCAGAAAATTGTGGAACGTTTAGTCATAGACTATGAGTCACATGGATAGGAACATGTTATAGTGTGGATTGGGTGGACACCATATTTTGGTTCATGATGAGTATGGGACCTTATAGATAGGAAGTTGTGAACCATTTGGTTCTACAATTTAAATTTAATGTTAAATTAATATGATAATAAAATGGACAATGAAATTATTTAAAGAATGAAATTTAACCCAGGCTTGACCTTAGTATTGGATAGTAGGTAGTATCTCTTTCTTTTTTATGATATGTATGTCACCCAAACCATACTCAAGGAGAATACATGGGGGTATTATTATTATATAAGAACTATTGTGCATATCCTATTGTATTAATTTCTCTTTTATCAATTTTTTAATCTTGCTATGAGGTGTGTGCTTGGAATTTATAATGATGTTCCACCACGATGTCCTCCATTCACATGCCAGGAGGGTTCTGTTAACCATTATCTAGAGGTGGTGGGGAATGAGATACCAATATATCCTCCTGTAGTTCTAGATGTGGCATAAGTGAGTGTACAATTCAAAGGTTTTGATGCATAGTTATTTAAAGGCTTTATGCATTTCATGAAGACCGATCAGGGACCACCATGACCTACCCTGTCTATTAAAGAGTTGATGTGTGTGGTCTAGAAACAAAATACACAAATATTTTTAGGTGATAGAATCCCATATGTCGTAGATTCATGTATAGTGGCCATGAAATCTATATTTGATAATCTCAAGACACCTCATGAGAGGAGGGTAATGCTTCCACATTTATACTTCATGATTCTTCCAAGAGATAGTGGGATGATATTACTCAGATGGATCATCATTGGGATATGTATTATGGGGGATTTTCTTATGGAATTATATGATTAATTATATCATGATACATTGAGGGTTTAAAGATCCCTAGAGTTCATGGACTTGGAGCATGCACGCTATCAGTTATGGATTATTCAACATGTTTATCAAAGCTCTAGTGATTCTCACCTATTCTGATGGGTGATTAGCTATCAAAAGAGATGCAATTTGAGGGTTTTATTGACCATGAAATCTGATCATAGGTGAATTTATTTCGTATGACTAATTTTTTTAGATTAATGAATATAGAGATTATCACGAAGCCCAATCTGAAAGTGGCTGGGGGAGTGATCAAGGGATATTTAGAAACTTGTTCTAGTGAAACATCGACTAGTAGTTGGAATCATCACCAAGATATTACTTGTGGTTATATTATTAGTAATAACATAGACATAGGTATCCATTTGATGGGTCACCAGTGTGGTAGACCGAGATATACGAGACATCACTGCATGAGAGACCCAATTGAGTGCCAACCATGTAGCAACAAGGTCCATAAATGGTGGTTATAGAAAAATTATCATTTTAAATATATTGATAGAGGGTCTACATCGATTCCATGTATATGATCGAGGTTATAAGCTTCTCATGAGATAGGGAGATATATTATAATCAGACGATCAAGCCACGGTGGTGTTCATGGTTGTGGTAGTCATACCCCTTATTTTTAATGACATCACAGAGGTTCTTCTTAGGATATCTAGGTTATATCATAGGGTTTTGGATTAGGCTAGATATATGTAGTGGAAATAAACCCTAAGGATTGTAATCTCATACATTGTACTATGAGAGGTACAATTCCTATACCCTCTACTTTATAATTGGCTCTTTTCGATAAAGGTGCTTTTCATATCATTATATCTTTTCCCGTTGTGGAGTAAAATGGGTTTGAAATTCAAGAATTTTATAGAGTTATGACACTGGATACTTTGTGGGATATTTCAATGAAGTATGCACATCAGTGTAGGTAGATCCCCATTGATTGGTGAGGGTGTATTTCTTATAGGACCTCATTTTCCTTGAAATGACAGGTTTTTATATCATTCTCAGGATGTATTAGTTGGTTTCCATTTATTATTTCATGGATTGGAATAACCTAAGGGTCACATTAAAATCATTAGAGGGAGGATAGTATATTTACAGTGTTGAATTGAATTTTCATGCTAGAAAAGATAGACTCGAGCATTGTGGGTTGGGTGGGATGACTGCCCAGTTTGTGAGATCATATCTAGATGATAAGGGAACACATTCAGATGATTTCTGTCCAGTGGTTGACCATTTTAGGTAAGTTTTCCTAGATGAACATTCATGATTAACTATAGTGAGAGAGGTATATTTTAATATCGATCTAGTTCTAGGACCATCACCTATATCCATTCTCCTTATAGGATGGATACTGTTGAGATGTAGTAGCTCAAGAGGTAGATAAGGGAATTAGTGGCAAATGTGTTTATCGAATCCAGTACTTATCCATGGGTTCACCAATTCTTTTGGGAAAAAAAGAAGAAGATGGAACACTCAATATATGGGTGTATTACCAGAAATTTAACAAACTTATGGTTATGAACTTCTTTTTTATGCTATGGATAGAGTATATCCTTGACTAGATCCAATGCGCTATGGTATTCTTGAATATTTATTTGAGATTGGGTTATCATCATGTGTGTGATAGACCATTATAAATAAATCTTAGAGAATTCTATAGTAGATATGATATATATGAGTATATAGTTATTATGTTCGGTCTCATTAATACGCCATCAGTTTTCATTAATCTGATGAACAATGTTTTCCATTCTCATCTAGATTTATTTTTTGTGGTTTTCATGGTTAATATTTTTGTGTATTATCACACATGAAATTACCATGACAAAATATTAATATCATATTGGATACACTGAGATGTAATTAGTTAAACGATAATCTCACAAAGTGACACTTCTATATGGATCAAATTCACATCCTGGGTCACATTATCGTAGAGACAGGAGTATCAGTTAACCCAGAGATTGTGAGAGAGATATATTCTTTGTAGAATCCCAAGAAAATCATTGATATATGATGTTTCATGGGTAAAGATAAAATTTTTAGGTAATTCATACATGACATTCCACACTTAGTACTATGGTTGAAGGGATTCACTATCAAGGCTGTTAAGTTTTTATTCTTAAATACCTGTGAGACATAATTTCAAAAGTTTAAAGAGAGATTGAATTCATAAAGGATAAATATTTTTTTGAGTCAGAACACATTTACACTATTTTCTATGATTCATTAGGTATAGGTCTTGGAGATATTCTTATGAAGTAGGATAGTTCCATGTTGTATGGGTATTGGAATTTGATGTCACACAAGAGGAATTACCCAATGAACAATCTCTAGTAAGCTACAGTTTTACATGCCATGTGCTGTTGGTGAAAATATTTATTGGGAGAGCATTTTGTGGGGGTATATTGTCCAAAAAGACTCAAATATATCTTTACAAAGTGTGATAGGAATTTGAGGTGCTGAAGGTGGGGTTTATTACCATGGTATTTTGACTTTGATATTTCCAATCAACATGCTAAAGGAACTGAAGTTGATAATTCACTATGTAGGAGGGCTTAGATACTTGAAGTTTAGTATTCCAGTAGTGAGTGCAATCTTATGGATTTTTTCTCTGAGATTAACTTGTGGGTATAGGAATGTCTGGGTTGGTATTTTATTTCACCATTATTTATGACCTCTAACCTTTTATATAGGGTGAGGATGGGGAAATGATCTGATTTTGAGGGACTAGTCCTACTAGAGAGTGTGTAATGTGAGGACCCTCATCTTGGTTTGACCATAGGCGAGGATGAAAATTTTCATATACATGTTCATATATGGTTTTTAGAATACCTGCATGAGGAGATAATGCAAGAAATTAATTCTTAATCATGGGTAGTGAACTCTAGCGTCACCAAGATGTATCAACAAGTACATCACCAATACTGGTGGATTTGTTCAAAATGATATGTACTGAGTTTTTACATGAGGTTTTCCACCTATCTGTAGATGAAGGGGGAACACCAATGAACTGCCAGAATTTTAGAATAGTTGATTATTCTCAAGTGGAAATGAGATGATGTTGAGATGGATTGTGTGATTTGGATACCAAGGTCACCACAAGGAAATGATGGAATTTGGGTTATTGTTGACAGGTTCAAAATGTTTTCCTATTTCTTACCTATGATGGAAAACCTTTTATTTTATGATCTTGGAAAATTGTATGTTCGTGAGATATTACAAATTCATAGGGTCCCTCAAACCATAATTTTAGATAGGTATGAATGGTTTACTTCTTAGTTCTGGAAAGGGTTCAAGATGGAATTAGGTATACAAGTTCTACTTAACACAACATACAACCCTCATAATGATGGATAGTGGGAGTGCACATTATATGTGCTTGAGGATATGTTACAGGCATGCATCCTAAATTTTGGGGGATCTTGGGAGATTCACATATTCCTAGTTCAATTAACCTAATAAAATATCTTCCAGGATACTATATAGATTGAAAATTATGAGGATTTTTATGGTAGGACATTTCAGCCACCTCATTGCTGGTTAGTGGTAGAAGAGGTAGCTATACATAGACCGTATATTGTACATGAGACTAAAGAGTAGGTTTATATTGTTTAGAAGATATATAATGCTGTAAATTATTGACAAAAATCTTACCATGATCACTGAAGAAGACCTCTAGAGATTGAGGTCAAGGATCAGGTCTTTTTACTTGCTGCACTGAGGATGGGACATAGACGGATCATAATACAAGGTATGATTTGACCAAAATATATTGTGTCTTTTGATATTCTGGAGAGAGTTGAGCTTGTAGCCTATCGGTTGTATCTACCTCACAGGAACCATACCATGCATGATGTCATCCATGCATCTCAACTGAACTATTATCGTTCAAATCAGTCTCATTTTTTTCTTCCCAAGGAAGCTGAGTTACAGGTAGAATATTCCATTGAGGAGAATCATATTCATATTGTGGATCATAAAATGAAGGTTCCTAGAGGGTGGTCATTTCCTATAGTATGGGTTCTATGGAAGGAAGGATATTTAGAGGATGATACCTGGAATTGGGATACCAAGGTACAAGTACAGTGGCCAGAGTTGTTCACATTTGATGCTTCACCACCCTTAGAAGGGAAATTTGGAGATATACATCATTAAAGAGGGAATTTTTTAATAACCCTATTATTTATCTAGGTACAAAATCATTTAATTCCATAAATTTTTAGTTTAAATTAATTATTATTAACTGATGTGTTTAACCTTGAGGTCACAGTTGTTTTGGGTGTGTCTTGGGCTTGTTCAGAGACCAGATTCCAAATTTTTTTAAGAAAATTCCAATATGAATGTTTGGTAGAAACCATTTGGGGTAGGACCCATGGCTACTTATAACCATTTATAACTAGGAAATTGGATTGGGGACCCCACATAGTTTGAGGAAACCATGTGGATGCAGGTGGTTTCCCATTTGGGCACCAATAATTTTTAGCAGAGTCAAAATGCATGGGTTGGGAATGGTTAGTCAAACCGTGTATTGTGACAGTGCAGGTTCCCCTATTGCAAATCAGCTGGTGCATGGTTTCTTTACAACTTGGCTAATCAATAGGCCAAACCATGTAGCATAGTGATTTGATGAAAAATGATCATTTTCCCTTAAATAATATTATAACTATTAACCTTTTTCAAGACACCCCCATAGATATATTTCAAGTGTCGGAGCACCCTTTGAAGTAAAGCCAATAGTATTTTATAAAATTATTCTATTAAGACTTATAATATAGTGTAGATCATCTCATTGGACCAATTTTGGTGATTTATCAATTCATTTTTTGTTGTTGTTCATTTAAATTTATATTGATGGAGTTATTTAGGTGAAATTTAATGTGCCCAATTTTCTGGTTCTTCATCTTTTCTTCAGTTTTCTCCCAATCCGAGTCAAATAAGGAGATGATATTTGAAGATCACTCTACTATAGACCCAAGATAGGTGGTATCTTGATTTTATATCAAATTTGAGGTTATATATATATATGTTATTGTGCTTCATGCCCATTTTTTTGAGTGTCACCATTGAAATTGATTTTAATATTTAGTTAAAATGGATAGGTATAACTTATTTAATTAATGAGATCACTGATAAATTATTAAACATTATGAACCTTGAACTTAAACAACCCCTTGGTTGTGTTGTATAATTAATAGAACTACCATGGATGGAATATTAACTATATTATCTTTTAGTTATGTCGTTTACCCTTTCCATGGGGTTTTAAATGATAAATTGTAATTTTGGATAGAATTGATAAAATTAATGTAATGAAATACCATGTCCCAAAGGTTTGTCTTTGATCTTGCTATAATAATTTTTAATTAATTTTTGTAATGAAATTATTATGTGAGATAATAAGGAGGCTAAGCTTTCTAATTTTAACATATTCCTTGATCCACCTTCTATGTTGATGATTAATAGAAATAATCACAGTGATGATCCTTGAGATAATTAAATGATAATGATTGATTTTTTATTATATAACTTGGGGTATATATGGGTTCTCATACAAAATCCATAGATGAAATCATTTGGAAATTTCTTTATTTATTCATGAGTGATACATGGACTAATTAGTGGACTACCTATGATGGACATAGAGGCCTTATTTTTATATTTCTTAGTGACACTTTGACTCCTTATATTGACTACCACAGATGGAATTAGAGAGTCGATTCTATTTAAAATATAGGCATGAGACTTGGGCTCCCTTATTGGAATTCCAGGGAGAGACTCAATGGTGATGATGTTGTACTCCACCAAGAGTGATACTTAGGATCTTATGAGGGTGTACATGAATGGGCTAGTAGGGTGTTTTGTTCTTGATATTCCTAGAGAAATAATTGGATTCCAAATAAGAAATTACCATGATAGGATAATTTTCTTATTGACTATGTTAATGAAATGATTTATATGATGAATATGCTAAACCAAAGAACAATCTTGGTTCTAATTATTGTGGGAATCCATATTGATGGATCAGTTTGGAATCTTTCGATCACATATCTCAATGGGGGACGCTATGATACATGTTAGATATTTAGACATACCTATTAAATGAGACTATGTAATTAAAAGATCTTAATAAATTAATGAGATATGACTGACTGTTTATTTAGAGACATTAAGGGTAAGGATGAAGTATGTGGTCGAGGATGACTGTCCATCAGAACACAGATAGTTATGGGTTGTTTACTTAAGAACATCTTCCACATATTATTTTACATCCATCACACTATTGTTATTTTATATTCAGCGAACAGATGGAACTAGAATCCATTTGTGGTGGCCTACTAGGATTTTATCTCACACCCCACTCAGGATTCCTTTACTACCTGAGAAGATTATATGACTATAGTTATGGATAAGGGAAATTTCCCTTTTATAGGTTTTTGACTACTTCTTATGAACATGTGATCACTAGAATGAGATGAGGTTTATGATTTTTGTTAGGATAGTTTTTTCCTTTTTTCTATTCTATTACATGTATTGTACACCTGCAATGTATACCTATTTTAGACGATTTGTATATATATGACATGATCATAATTTTATATGATATTCCTTCTAGTATTTATTTTTTTATATCTATCATTGGATGTTAACTATTGTCTGAATGTTTATCTATATCCAGTATTGATTGTATGACTACTACTGATTTATTATACTTTTATTAGAGGGTATAGTCACCCAATAGAAACATCATAGGCCCCCACTACCAGTTGGATGCCTCTAAAGTTTTAGGAGATAAGATTGAGTCTATGTGGAAAATCAGGACAGGGGAACATTTCAGTGGGATATGGATTCAGGATGTTACCTCAAATCAAACATAAACTAACCTACTTTACATGTCCTAAACATCCACACAAAATCATTTAACTAATTTTGTAAATACCAAAATAGGGAGATGTATCTTCTATCATTAATACTATAGAACCCTTGGTCTCTCAACTATATACATGTAACACAGAACCTCAATACAATAAATAAAACTTTTATGACATTTTGAGAAAACTGGAATCCCAATAACACACCCAATAATCATATCACAAGTCCCTCAGACATCCACTCGAACAACCATGATCAGCTCATCAGCCCAACAACACAATGAATGACAATATATGTCCTTTCATCATCCTTTCCCATCATTTTACTTACTAGGTTTATCCTAATCCCCCATATGATGGTCTCACACACCATCGCATGTGGATTTTTATGGTGATCAGCTATTCTATAATAGATTGTTATCACTATCACATAAAATACTTAAAATATAGACGCCTCCACCCATATCGAGTGGACAACATCACTTCACTAAGTCATTTACTATGTAAAATAACTGCAATGATGTTATTGGCCCACAAAGATAAGTTTAAATCATGAAGATTCCTAATCCACACCAATCAACAGAACTCCATTGACACATGAAAACCATGTTTCAAAACCACAACATGGTTCACCACTATCTATATCAACTTAACGAACCTCATCTTCTATTTATTGGTGATCAAGATCAACCCAGCTATCAAAAGACATTTCCAACACATTCCCTTGGAACTCACATATCATATCATGAATAATTAATCTAATCCACCAATGATTCCCATACAACCTATTCTGAAACCCAGTTTCATACATAAGATTCCATACTTATCTCAACATTCTCAAACAAACATGGAGTTTCCCATTGGAATCCTCAGATTCTAATATAAAATGAATGGAAATAAATTAATGTTTACCCATAGACCACCTGATTAATTCATATTTAGATATCAATTTCATATAATATTTATAAAGACTAATAAATCAGGGAACCACCAAACTTATTGTCATAGAGATTCACTTGATGAAGACTGACTTCTAATTCAATCTAAAATGGATAAAAATGAGTAACCAAAAAAATATACTAGAAATAGTGTATATGAACTCAGATGGAAATAGTATCCCAACCATAGAGGTAAAAGTGAAAAGGAAGAAGGAAGACTATAATCCTTACCACTAGCTATCATATTCAACTGAGGTTTCTTTTAATAGAGCTCGAATGGAGAATAACCCACAAAATATCCAAATAGGGATGGAATATCCCAGTGCTTGCTGAAGGGTGGAAACTAAAGGGAAATTAGGGAGAATAATTTATAAATAAGGGTGTGTAAAATTTTAATTTTATACTTTTTAAATTAACACATAGTTATGTCGTATGGTTTGAAAAATAATGTACCCAACATGCGCACCCATTTTCCATTAGACAACACCCTCGCATGACAAGGTGAATAGTTTCAAAACATTTATGCAGATCATGCAGTAACCTCAGATTTTTTTTATAGGTGACTCACATGGTTGTGCATCCTCCATGAATGGTTAGCTCTAACCATGCGTCGGAACAAAATGGGGTTCAAGGTTAGCATTAACTTTGTGTCAACCAATCATGTAGTGTTATGTATCCTAGAATTATGTTTTCGAAGCCTGGCACTTCTAAAACTAATCTAAACCACCGGTAAACATAACAAGTATCAACCCATGACCAAATAAAAGCTAAAAACATCCCAAAATTCCTATAATGTACCTATTAGGATAAAAATCAATGCTGTCCAATCCACCAAAATAAAATTTCAAATTCCCATGGAAATTACAACCCACTCGAAAACTGGACATTACAAACTCTACACCTTATGAAATCAGGTCCCCTAGCTATGTGGTCTCATGATGAAATGATATCTATAATACCCATCTCAAAATATTACCCAAGAATACCTCGGTCACATACACACATTTATTTAATCTTGTGGCACTCCGACATAGGAATTACTTACCCGGTCACTTCCCCAGCCAAACATAAACTTTCTGATGTTACAACTTACTATTTTCTAGAAAAACATATACCCAAATGAAATATCATCATCCCTTAACCTCATTAGTGGTCAATTCATATCAAAATCAAACATGACACCAATAAATTCATTCATCATAACTTATTCCCAAAAGTAATCCCACATCATATATATATATATATATATGAGTGTGTGTGTGTGTGTCTGTGTGTGTGTGTGTGTGTGTTTGTGTGTGTGTGTGTGTGCGAACGTGTGTGTGTGTCATGTGGAAAAAATTAATTCCTAAGAATGTCCTATAACCCATGATCAGTTCCCAAGGCCCTCATTTTAACTGGTTCATAGTTAATTAAACTACTACATACACAACTTGTGAACCAAATTAGTCATACCATAAAAAAACATGTCCATTATAACGAAATACCTATAACCTTCGTCAGCACCCAAGCATACTTTGAACATTACAGATATACTGAATGTGCTTGGCCTGAAGCTTTACCACTCAAAGCCTATCCTCTCTATAGAGTTGCACCAGTTATCATCCAATTACCCCATTACTAACTATCTGTCTCTCACCCATGACTTGTGTGCGTAGTATTATCATGTCTACATACTATTGGTACTACTCTAGGTCTAACATCAAATCCTTATATTTAACCTACACCCTGACTACCAACTATATGATAAGTCTTCCAGCAAAACCTCTCTAGATTTCCCACTAACCACATGCCTGACACTCCTTTGTAGGCCACTCACACTCAGTCTGATCATTACCCAACTTCCTAAATTGGAAACAAAATATTGGAATCCCACTCCTCAGTTCCCTTATCAAATATATAACCTAACCCCCCTACTGAGGCTCCTCAAGGCCCCACTTCTAGATATTGACAAAACCATTTCCTAGATCACCTAACATCATCTCCCGACTCAAATGAGTCTTATCTATCACATTCCCCTTCTGTACTAGTGCACAGTTAACTGCCTTTGAGAACAAGGTCAAATTAAAAATATTTACCAAAAACATTATGGAATGCCTCATTCCATCCTCAAATAATCTAATGGTATCAGGGATTACACCTTCCATAGAAGGTGAAAATTGGATAGGTCTGCAAAACATTGTTTATAATTAATCATATATGTATCCCCTATATTCATATTCATGAAATCATATGATTGATCCACCCTCAAAATTTCTAGGAATAAATTCTTGAAAAACACAATCACCAAATCTATACAAATAATGCTATTATTCAAAGATATTTGTACCTATGCATAACAAAAATTCTTATTCATTCCCCAATACATATATATATATCTATCTTCTTAGTTATCCTTGGGGATGTCTCGATCTGATAAAAAACATTCTTTATATATTCAATCCAATTCATTGCTACCTATAGTTCACCCTCATCTTGAAATAAATATGGGGAATGCAATTTAAACTCACACATTAGATACACTATAGAAAACTCATCTCCATAATCTCCCCTTTAAATAATATACACCACCCATACCATTATTGGATTGAGATTCTTATATAGACATGGTCTAATATCTTCCATCTATTGTGGCTACCTCACCTATATTGGATCTACTACCTACAGTTTATGGTAATCCCCATCCCCATGGGCCTCATATCTTGAATTACCAGGAAGAACCACACATATAAAATAATTACCCTCCACTACAATCCTCCTAGGTGGTATCGTGCTAAAGAGCAAAATCCATGGTCAATAACAACAATAATAGTCCAAATATCATAAATAGGGTAAGCTGTTACATGAAGCAAATATCACCACCCATACACTTCCCTAACACAACTATATCACATATCATTCATCATCATCACTACATTCATACCCATATCATATTCAATAATCATATATCCATATGTTCAAGAATTACCAGACTAGGGTGGCTGAGAAGAATGTCACCAAGAAGCTAAGTTGAAAATGTCATTTACAATATTATAGAAACTTATAAAATCTCACCACATTATTTTATTCCTAAATTTTCTTATCAAGATCATAACCATATAAAAATTACATATTGGATCACATATAAATTTCATTATAAACAACAAACCTTGTCTTTCTATGTACAATTACACCAGGAATATAAGTAAGAAAACATTGTTTAGCTTGTTGCAAACACTTTAAAATGTCCAGACCCTTTTCTGAAATTCCATGTTCCATGTGATAATCATAATAAGATATATATTTCATGTTAACCTATGTTCAAATCATGATTCATGAATTCTCCTCACTTTACATACCAATTCTAGGTTCATAACCTCATAACCAACCACCTCAAATCTAAGTGTACCACTAGAGGTGGAAACAAATCA
This sequence comes from Viscum album, assembly GCA_963277665.1. Classification (NCBI taxonomy): domain Eukaryota; kingdom Viridiplantae; phylum Streptophyta; class Magnoliopsida; order Santalales; family Viscaceae; genus Viscum; species Viscum album. The sequence continues at coordinate 395,584,874 of OY728167.1, read as the reverse complement.
ATGGTAAAAGAACAAAATAATAACATTAATTACCCACCCCTGAAAACTCGATATGTAAACCATTCATGAGGATACATGAACCCAAACATGATATCTTTAAATAGTTCTTAATAGATCCTAGTCTTCAGCCTACCACAGGCCAAATATGAAACCATATTTAAACCCGACCTCAAATACCACTAAAAAACCATTCAAAACTTGTGGATACTTTTATTAATGTTGAATGATCTAATAAAACTTAGACCCCTTAACTAGTATCCACATAAATTTTTCTCTAAGCTAAAGGGACACTAAGACTTAGGTACACCTCCTCATATTACAAAGGATGTCGATTAATACTGAAGGCATGATTATGTAATATCCGGGTGAATATAACCTCTGATTATAAAAATAATAATAACAATAATAATTATAATTATTTTTCTTATTATTTTTCTTATTTTTATTATTATTATGATGGTAAAAAAGTGGCATGAAGTAATCATTTAATCAATATCTGCAGAAGCATATATAAACAACAACAATAATGATCCATGATTATACTATCTATAGTTAGAAGACAACATATACTTGTAATACAAAAATGAAGGATTTCACAAGGTCTTATCATATAAATAATTAATCAAAAATCCAAAAATAACCCCAACATGATGAAAAAAAACACCCTTTCCCATCTTCCATCCATAACATGAACTCACTATGCTTCCCTACTCACTAAGGTCAATCCTATGAGTGTGATCCCTTACATAATCACAAATCCATAAAGTCTGCAAGCATCTCATGTGGCATGTGCAGTTTGTGAGTAAAAACTCAGTAAGCCACCACTAATGTGTACCTATCTTACATCTATATTTATACCATTCTTTGAAAATGCAATAAATATCAGCAAATCATGCACAAACTAATTATATTTATGTGGTATCAAAAACAACTAGGAAGAGTTTACCCACATTAGTTAATAATTTAATAGAATAATGAATCTATTACCATTCATATTGAATAACCTTCGGTCTTCCATTCATATACTTGTCACATGACACCTTGTGCCAATAAATACCACTTGTAAAACATCTCGAGTAAACCATCGTCCCAAAAATACACCCCAGAATAAAATAATTAGTCCCTCGTACATCTGTATGAACAACCATCATCGGCTCATAATACCAACATCTAAGAAATGATGATATCTATTATTCCATGATCCTACCCAATCAGCCTCAACATCTTGGTGAGCCTCATACCCCATATTATTTTCTCCCATAACATCAATCATTTTTTTCTTTAGTGAGGTCTTCCCCTATAGCTTATGGTCATCACCATCCACTAATAATCTAACACTATGGAATCCTCTACCCACATTGAGTTCTAAACACCACCTGATAGAGTCCTTTACTATGTGAACATGACTCCAAAAATGCTATTAGAAATCTTTTTTGAGTGGAAATCACCAACATTTTAAGCCACACCATCTGATGAATTTCCATCGCCATATGTGAACCTTGTCACCCAACCATGGAATTGACCACCACTATCTTCCAAAACATGACAACCATCATCACCTTATTCCTAATGATCAACATTACCCTAAGCCTCATGGTTAATGGAAAACACATTCCCAAGGATCTAACATATCATATTATGATTAATTAATTTAATCAAACTGAATACCCCTCCCAACAAATTCTAAAACTACATTTCATACATAGATTTTCATACCTAGATCAACATATTCAATCAAACATTGATTTTCCCATCAACATCCTCTAATGAAAATATAAAAAGTAGTGAATTAATATAAAGTTCAAATCAAGACCACACCACTCATGTTTATTTAAATATTAATTTCATTTAACACATAAAAAAGGTGAAAAAATCTAGTTAACCATGTACCTTATGCTATTATGAATTCACTCATCTAATATCAGAATAAAATTCGATATGAAATGAAATAAAATGAGTGATATGAAAAAATATCTTAGAAATAGGTCATATGATCTTGAATTGAAGTAGAATTCCAAAAAGATAAATAAAATTATTAATTAAGCAAGAGGACTATAAGAATTACTATTCCAACACAACTGACAATGCTCGAATCTGATAGAATATTTAGAAGAGGCCTCAAAATCATAAAAGAAGGATGGGAGCTCCCATGGTTGGATGCTGGGTGAAAATTATCGAGAAAATGAGGAGAAGAATTAAAAATATGGAAGGTTAACATAGTAATTGTCCAATTTCAAAGAGGCACCCAGTTAGGCCACATAGTTTGGAGAACCATGCACTAATAGTGTGAACCCACTATCCAATGGGTGACCCCTCCCATTTCTAGGTACACTGTTTGATACATCATGTTCAGCCTGTGCAGTCACCAATGTAATTTTTCTATAGGTGCGTCACAAATTTATACACCCATTTCACTATTATCTCTAACCATTCCTCATCACAAATGGGATACAAAAACTGGTTTTCATGGTTAGTACTAACGGTGTTCCCAGTATTGTGTCTCTCAGTTTTTTGTAATACTAATTCTTTCAAAACCAAACCAAACCCTGAGATACTTTTTGAATTTTAACAACTCTCCAAACACAATGTAATAATTTGTTTTTTCTCTCATAATCCAGTTTCAAATATCAAATTCAATGTAGGTATTTTTGTAAGGACCCATAAAATTCAAGGGAAATTTTTTCTTAATTTTCCTTTGGGATTTTACAAGAATGCAGTTTCTAACGGCACCTGATTCCGAGGCCCGGTGTGCCCGGAATAATTTTCTGAAGTTTAGCTCAGCTATGTTCAGTGAACGAATGAGCGGGATTTCCTAGATTTTGATCCATTCCTCGGAATCAAAATCCGAGGGCACCGATGAAACCGCAGCGCCGATAATTGCTTAAGAAGACCTTTTCCAGAGTTGCGTTTGCTTGGGCGAAGTTATTAATTAATTGGGTTAACTAAAGAATAAAATAAAATACTGTGCAATGGATTTTATTTTTATTATAAGAAGTGTTAACCTAAGCTTAGTGGTTGAGGTGGGAACCACATCCTAACTACTCCACTAGGTAGGATTTTAGTGGTGTGGAGCCCACACGATCCCCACCCTTTCAACTTCCTCAACCCCTATTAATTACGTAACTCACCCGCACCCCTTTAAATGAAAGTCAACTCTTAATTAATTAATAGAGTAGGTTATTCAATTTAATTAATTCTTGGATTCATTTTGAATTTCAAATGAATTGTTGGATTGTGTGTTAATTAAATAAGATAAAGTATTATTTCATGGGAGGTTAGTTCGTTGTGTGAGAGGATTTGGAGAGGAAAGCTCTAAGTTCCGAAGAACGTTCTTCCTCCTTGAAGAACGTGAAGAACGCACCATCGCCAATAAAGAACACCGACACACCTTCCTTCGTTTCTTCTTCCGCGATGATTCTTCCGCGACATTTAATTCCACAACGCCTTCTTTCGCGATGAACCTTCATTCAATGATTTCATCGAGGTAGGGGTTATTTGTTTCTTCTTCGTGAATATTTTCATCACCTTTCATCGTTCACTATTTTTTTGGCCGCCTGTTATCGCAATAAGGGGAGGAGGTCAGACCACATGAACACGACTGACTCTCCTCCCCCCCTTGATGATTGATTTTGTTGCGGCATGAGAAAAGGCAGCGCGATACCGTTGCACCGTGTGGAAATAATGAAGAGTGGGCGAAGAAGCGCGGAGCCATCGCGCCGCGCCGTTGAAGTCGAACAAAGCTGCGGCGTAGTCGCGCGACGCCGATCGGACAAGGCTGCGGCCTATGGCTGCGGTGGTGCGGGGAGCGGCGGCCGGAACCGCTGGCCGCTGGAGCAGGAGGGCGGGACCCCGGTGGTCCCATGGTGGCAGAAGCCGGCCGGCCATTATAGGGGGAGACTGGGGGTTCGTAACCCCTGGCTGGGAAGAGGAGCCCCCCCGCCCCCACGTGGGGGCCGTAGTGTTTCAATCAGGGGGCAGCGCGCCCCCCTGTTCCGCTCAGCTCAGCCAGTTGAGCTGGCCACGCGGGCCGCCCGAGCGCACCAGGCCGGACCGGGCCGTGTCCAATTGGGACGGACCCGGACCCGGGTCGGGTCAACCTGGTTCGGGCTAACCCAGGGGGTCTCGGGCCGGGCCAGTCCGGGCCTGAACCCCCTATTTTCGGATAAAATTGTTCAAACGCCCATATATTGGGCTACAGACCTTTGTTTGACGCACCGTTATTTGAGATGAGATCCTTGGATCGAGACGGTAGTGTTGGTATATTACACTCAAGGTTTCAGAGATCTTTGGATTCGGCCGGGTTGGTTCGAATACAAAACCAACGGGGCCCTCGGAGCGGAAACACTTATAACTTGAGCTCTGGACATCCGATTGACGTGCCGTCGACTTTGTTGGATTACTCTTAGTGAGATGGACCTTTTTACTTACTTCGCTCGAGGTTTAGAAGCAGTTTGAGTACATCCGAGTTGGTTTTGACTTAAAAACCAACCGGAACCCTGGAACGAAAAAGCCAATAACTCTCAGACCGGGCGTCCAATTGACGCGTTGTCTGTCACGTTGAGTTCCTTTTGGCGATACAGAACTTTTGGATACATCAACTTCAGACTTTGTGTCAGTTTATGTATCATCCCATTGGATCGTGGAGCAGACCCTCCCCGAACGAGCTTGCTGTGTGCGGGAACCCTAGAGCTGGCTGCGACTGCGACGACGATGAAGACTGTACGGGAATCCTCCGTGGGTTCGATAGAGATGACTATAGCACTCAGCGATCCTGTGTGGATCAGTGCTTACCGATCCTATGTGGGTCAGATCCTATGTGGGTCAGCTCTCAGCGGTCCTATGTGGTCCAGCGCATACCGATCCTGTGTGGGTTAGATCCTGTGTGGGTCATTGCGGGTGTTAGTATCTATCAATCCTATGTGGGTCATTGCGGGGGTTAGTACCTATCGATCCTATATGGACCCAACGACTTAGATGAATCAGTAGATACATCTGATCATCTCTATCATCTTACGAAGAAGTATATCTTGTGTGAGATGAGTCTTGACTTCAATAAATATATTCGATATGATTGACTTGCTTTCCTATGTGGATTGTGTTGTTCTATCCTATGTGGATGTGATCAAACTTGGGCTCTGATGCTGAAGCCGAACTTGAATTGATGACTTAGGTATATGTATGGGCATATACCTAAGTAGTGTTGGTTGTTACTTCCTGATTATATCCTTCTTTTGTGGATTATACTTTGTGGATCCCGAGAGACCTTCGGGGGTCTCGGTGTCCCTACTGAGTAGCTTATACTCACCCCTGCACGGGCTATGCCCGCACTACGTTGTGTTGGATGCAGACGATGGACAACGCTGATCGCGGTAGAGGCTAGTGGAGCAGTCGGTACCTGGAGGTGGACCACTGGACGGGACGTACACGGAGCGGACGGCTGGACCTAAGGAGCTGAGGTGGCTATCTATACCCACCCTTCAGGTGGGAGTACCAGTGGACGGATCGACGTTGCTGCTTTATTTTCAGTTGCTGTAATTTCTTTCCAGTTGTACTTTACTTTCAGTTTGGGTTTGTATTCTAGCCCATTTACCTTTCCGAACTTACTATTGTACCCAGTTTTACTTAGTGTTTACTTCTTCTTGCTTACTCTGTGTGTTTGTTTACTTTATAAAGGTAATACCTTCCCTTTTTATCGGGAATTTCACCTTGGTTCTAGTCGCCAGCCCCTGGCCTATGGAAGGCGGGCTTGGGGTAGTCACGACACGGACCCTGAGGACGGGTCGTGACAATTTTCACCAAAATAAAATTCCTAATTCCTTTGGAAATTCCAATCCACTAAAAAGCCTTGGGAATTACACAAAGAACATCACCGGTATCTTTTAATCATTATGATATGGCTCATGCTAAACATCAATAACACAAAAAGGAGTTAGTGGAATTATATTCCAATGTTTGAATCTAATCTAGTACTTCTACGTGGGGTTCATCCATGATTTTCAATAAGATGTCAAATGTATCCCTTAGTATTAGAATGGATTATCCATAATTGAATCATTATATGATTAATAAATAGTACCCACTCCCTCATATAGATTTTTTTATCAAATTAAAGGAGATCATTTTTATATGAAGATATACCTGAGGTCAGAAAATCATAAGGTTTGATTTAGGGCTTCATATATACATCATACAAAAATCCAAAATATATATAGCCTATGTAAATATTAAGTAATGTTGTTCAATCTCATGAATGATCCAACTATTTTTATTTCCTTAATGAGTTAGATTTTCCATCCATACATGGATAATTTTGTGGTTATTTCCATGGATGATATCTTGGTGTACTCATAGACTCAAGACGATCATGTCCAACAAAATTAAATAGTTTGGAGTACACTTAGTGCGAATATTATTTATTATAACATCAAAAAATGCCACTTCTAGATTTCTAAGGTTCACTTCACTGGTTAAATTATATTAGAATTTGGTGGTTAGGTCGGTCCAAATAATGTGAGAGCTATATATTCTTGGGGGAATGCCAATAACGTCTTTGTCATACAAAATATATCTGGGATACATTGATATTACATTTTTTTATTTAGGAGTTATATTTCATTTTATAACATATTATAAACTTGAAAAATAATGGTGTTAACTTCTAAAGATAGGAATCTTATTAAAAAGATTCACAGCAGTTCAATGGAGGGAATAACTAAGTGTTGATTTTGATTTTACCTGCGCATAACAAATGATATAAAATAAATTTTACTGCATCAAGTATCAGGATGGGTGGAGTTTCGATGCAATTGGATCATGTTTTTGCCTACTAGTCCCTCAATTTGAAGCATCTCAAGTATAATTTCTTGATGCATGACATTGACCTAGAAAGAATTTTTCATGCCTTATGATGCTAGATACATTATTTAATGTGAGGGTGGTTCATGGTATTAATGAAAAATAAAAGTCCAAATACATATTCATTTTGAATGGATTGAACCTTATACTATGAAAATGGGTTGAATACTTATATTCTTTCAATTTTGAGATTTATTATACATTTGGGAAATAAAATTCCATGGCTGATGCTCTTGGTTAGAAGACTCTGACATAGGTTATCACATTGTAGTTTTTACATTACTATTTTATTTCTGTTTTTCATTCATTACATGGTTCTCTATTGTGTTTCATATGTTATGGATTTAGATTTTGAGTTTCTAGCTATTTTTATTCTATTGCATGGTTTAGGTGTATGGTTAAGGGGATAATATGCGACCTCCAAAGGAAAAGTTCCATTTTAGAAGTTTTTTAACATTCATAGTTTGAGTTTCATGTGACATGAACTATTGGGTCCAAACCATGCATCCCCTAGGAGAAACCATGCAGGATCCTTTAGTGTCTTAGATTATGGTTTTCTGGCCTAATCACGGTTAGGAAAACCATGTGGGTAGCATTTTCATGGTTATGAAATTTTTTCTAAACCATGTCGTATGGTTGGAACAAGTTTTCCCAAGCCATGTGGAAAAAATGTGTGGGTGATTAGTGTGTCAATTAAGGGGTTCACGGTTTCTATGTGGTTTGGAAAACTATGTGGCATAACTGTGTAAAGTTCCCAAGTGTCTTAAAAGTGTAAAATTCCTCTTATACCCTCTTAAGTTATTTAACTAAAACCACCTCATTCCTCCCAAATTTGGTTTATAAAACCCCAGGAGGCTCCTAACATATTCATTATGCCTCTCACCTCATTAAAATGTTATTTTTAAGGTATTTAATGATGTTTTTGGGCTATATCATCAATTTAATATCCCCAAATTTTTGAATATTCATTATCCTTCCATTTTTTCTATAGTTTCACATCTCCATTAGTTTTTTTTGGTTCAAGGGTTATTATTTCATTGAGTTAAAATTAGGTTTCTTCCTTTTTAATGATCCTCATGGATGATTTTACATCATGGATGATTTTCCATCATAGACCCTTAAAAGATTGTTTTTAGTGTGTTTTGTTGATGCACTGTGAGTTTGAGTTAGGTTTCCCTTTTCACTTGTCCTTTAAATTAAATAATACATTGGTTTATTATGCTTTTTCCTTCCATGCACATTTAATAGTGATATATGATTTCTCGAATAATTGTTTGATTAGAAATGTGGTTTTTTCTTATTTTTTTATGTATAGGGTATTTTTTGAGCTATTCACACCAAGTGTTTCATAGATTTATCAATTGGCCTCTACAAGAGGATTATGGATTTTAAATAATTTTATTGATTTGTAAATGTGTTTGAATTATAATATTTTGATTTTGGTTTTACTAAATGAATTTATTAGTGGATTTCGGTTTTAAAATGATGTTTTAGTTTCATTTTTCAAATGACTAATTTTTTGAAGGGTGTTTGAGTACCATTTGACAAATTCAGAAAATTGGTTCTCTTGAAAACCCTCCTCTAATCACCCTATTTCCTTGGTTATGTTGAAATATGTTGGTCTCCCATGGTGTGAGAATTCATTGAGATCATATTTTTGAAATGTAAGAGATTATTACTTGGGGTGACTTGTTTTGTGTGTTTCTTGTGTGAGATGTATGTTCATGTGATTGGATTATTGTTTGGAAGTAGTTGAATCATCCCCACTTTAGTCTTTACATGGGAACCTAGTATGGATAACGAGTTTTTGGGGAAAAGTTGATGCAATGTCTTAGGATTTCCCTTTTTCTATTGGACCTTAGTATGAACCTTGATCGAATTTGGTATAGTTCCCCTCATTTAGTCCAGGTAGAGGAAGAACAAGATAGTGGGAAAGTTGATCTCATCAGGTGAGGCACGCCTTCAGGGTAATTCAAAAATAACTTTGTTCTACATTATCCACTTAGCACCTAGTTTCTCCCATTTTCATCGAAACATAATTTTCTACGATGGGAGATTGATTTTATGTGTTAGTTGGTTACTCATATGTACTATATTCTATTACACATGTAATTTGATCATTACTGATGTTCTATTGTATGGTGTAATTCCTTGTAAAAAGTTATAGGATGGAATTCAATGGTTTATGGAAAATGTTTTGAATTATTTTTACACTCCCTTTCTCATATTTTATGTGAAAAACCCCACCTTCCCCTCTAAAATGCTAATTTTTCATTCTTGGAAAAGAATCTAAATTTAAATGGAAAAGGTAAATGGACTGTGTTTTCATTTAAAGAGAAAATTATTGAAAATCTATGTATTGTATACTGTATTTAAAATCTAGATTTTATGTTTCTTTTATTAATGTAAATTCAATAGGAATATATTGTTTAGGAATGTATACTGATTTTTAATACTCACACAAATAGTTCATTTTTATTTTTATCTTATGGTGTAGGTTCCAACATTGATTCAATCTCCATGGATGATATTGGGTTTTTGGATTGGGGATTGACCCTCATGGTCACATGTATATGATGTGATCTTCAGTTTAATTTTGGGTTTTATTGATTGGATTGTATTATTTTTTTATTTATGTGTATGTGATGTTCATTTATGTAACTTTATTTGTTTTTTCATCATTTTTTATCGATAACCTAGGTTGTTTTATGATACAATGGTTTCAGATCATTTTAGGTTCATTATAGGACCTAAATTTTAGAGAACCCCTGTTATTTGGGATGTCAACATAAATGGATTAGGACTATCAGAGCAAGGGTTGTACATATGGGGAGTGTCATGCCAAATATTTTGGTCTAAACTGTTACCATTGTAATTTGTTTTTTGTTAATTGGTTACTTTTGGGTTGTTTTATGTTTGGGAAAATGGAGTGAGAGTTGGGATATAGGTCTCAGTGTGATCACAAGGTCTGGAAAGGAATGTGGAGCTAGGTACATGGTCATTAAAGACTCTTTATGATTGTGCTGATATTAGCATATGGTCTCCAACCATTTTTTCATGTCACGCATTGGTAGTAGTTATCCATTTCATTAGTGTTTTTTGAATCTTAATGATATTTTGAATTTTATTAATTTTTTTTTAAATTTTAAAAAATATATTTCAAATCATAATGGATTGGTTTCTGGAATATGTAAAATCAATTTTATGATTTATTCTAATGATGGTTTTTGAAAAAAAATATTAAATGATAAATAATTTTTATGGAATGAGTTTTTAATCTATTTATTCATGATTAAATGAGATTTTTTAGTTGATGGAAATGATTTGAACGAGATAAATTTGAAATTCGGAAGGAGTTTGCATGATTTTTATTTCTAAATGGGATAAAATAGATTGATGTTTATAGTTTGGAAAGGGTTTTTGGTTTAGTGGTTTTTCATATTTTTAAAAATAGTATTTTGAAATATGAAATGGGGAGTACATTGAGAAGTTGAAAATACGGGTTGAATATTTTGGTTTTGAAAATGGAAAAGTGTTTTTTGAACATTAGTATTATTGTGAGAATTTAAATTTAAGGATGTGTGTGAGGAGGTGGATGTTTGGGGGAATGAGTGGATGGGTGCCCAAATTTTTATGGTAATGTACATGTGTGAGGATCTATGGAATACCATTTGTGAGAATAAAACCAATCAATTATTTTCATGAATTTCAAAAAGTTTTTTTTATAAGTGGAAAATAAATTGGGATGTTTTGGTATCTGGTAGCTTTGTAGTTGTTTTCTTGGGATTTTGGAAGCTTTATTAGGAGATGTTTTGTGATTTACAACTTGATGGACATATTATTTTTGATTGATTTTTTATTTCTTTGTTATTTAGTGTATTCCACACTAAAGATTCGATTTATAAATGAGGTGTACCTATGGGTGGTACATCGTTAGTAGACCCTCCTATTGATAAACCCAAGAACATACTTCTTGAGTTTCAAATGTCAAACTATACTCTCTTTAATGGTCAATAAGATCTTCCAAAAATAGAAGAGTTGATGAGGAATATTGGGAGAAACTTTAGTTTCCCTGAGTTTCTTGAGTCTCTAAAGTTTCCGTTTTCAACCATTTTGCTCGAAGGTCTGAGTTAGAAGTGGTGGAGGTCAGTCATTCAGACCAAGCCTTGAGTAGACCTCTCTTAGGAATTATTCAAGGCTTTGTTCATCTAATTGTTTTTCTTTGAGGCTGTGAAGGCGATGAAGGTTATATAGATGTTTTATCTTCAGCAAGGTGGTTGATCGGTGTTGGAGTTCATCATTTAGTTTATAGATATAGTTACTTATATTCCAGAGTTGTCTAAGGATGATACCTTATAGGATAGATATTTTTATTGTTGAATTTATCCTGATTTACAGTTAATGGTACCATAGTTAAATATAACTTCATTTTCGAATGTGGTGAGGAAAGTTGTTCATGAGGAAGCTACGTTATTGGGAGTGCATAAGGTAGACAACATTCCCCTACTATCTGGAAGCGGTGAAGGGAATACCATTAAGGATATGGGGAATCTAATTGAAGATGATAGTCTAGGTCAAGGAGTTAAAAGTCCCCTTGACCTTTCATCAACTTCTTCTAAGATATAGTTATTGATTTCTCATTATTATGGAAAACCAGACCATAAGATGTTGTTGTGTCCAAGTGATACAAAGACCTTGTGTGCCTATGGCCACCTAGGTCACTTGAAATGATTTTTAGGGAATTTCCAAAAAGATATCTGGATCCAAATCAAGCCCTTCAAAAGACACCCCATCCCATTTTCATGAGTAAGGTGCTGGTCTAGGTTCTATTTAAGGTCTCATTTTATGTAATGATTGTATTATTATAATGGTTGTGTCTTGTGGTGTTTTTTGGTTCTATATTTTATTTGGAATATAAATTTGGTTTTTTGAATATTCTAAGAACATATATTTCAATAGAATATTATCTTTAATAAATGATGAATTTTTTCTTTTTGAGTGAAGATGTGTTATGTTGTTAGTCTTGTTCTCATTGCATCTAGTTTGGGGAGAAACATGGTGATGCATTTCCATCTTCTATGTCCATTTTTTGGAAGATACATATTGGAGTGAAGTCATTCTCATGTTTTTTCATGTTTATTATGTTATACATGGGGTTTTGTGTGGACAATATGGTCAATTGTTGTAGAACATGGCATTTTGTGTCAGTTGGGAACATGGTTAGAACTCTAAAATGGTAGAGAGCCCATCCTGGAATCTTGTATTTTCTTTTTGGTATTGTCCCTTGTGTTGGCCTAGTAATGGGTTGTTTTTTTTTCTGGCTTTCTGATTCCGAGGATTTTCATTCTTGGTGTACTTTGAGATTTTGGAGTTTTCTGAATAGTTTTTCTTTGTGGCAAGGCTATGTGGTTTTTAGTTCTTATTTTTTTGTGATTTTTTTGAAGTGGTTTTGTTCATTGGTTTTCCATAGGTAGAAATGTGTTTTTCTAGTGGTGGTTAAGGTGTTATTTGGATTGATAGACTGGATCATGCATATGACTAGGACCTTATCTCTTCTTTGATCAACTGAAGATTTTGTGTCTTTCAGGGGGAAGGATTTGTGATGGTGATATGAATTTTTACACACCAGTTTTTATTTTATTCTTTATTTTGTTTTTTCTTCTATTCTTGGTTTCTATCTAGATAATCATGTATTCCAGATATAATTTTCTAGTTTTGAGAAATTTTTATTATATTTCATGGTTATGGGGAAACTATGAGAGATCATGTGGCTGAGTTCCTTTTTAGTTCATTTTCAACATGTATGATTTTAGTTGCATGAGTTTTTTCATGTTATGGTCCAAACTATGTGGCTCCTAGTAGAAATCATGCAGGATCCATGGGGGTCTATGGACCCAGCTATATGGCCTAAGAGTAGTTAGGAAAACTATGGATGAGGCATGTGCATTGTTACGTAATTTTAGACAGAACCATGTCATATGGTTCATGCATGGTATCCTAAATAATGTGGACAAACCATGAGGCTACCCATTGTGACAATTAAGGGTACAAAGTTGGTGAATGGTTTGGAAAAATTTGTGGCCTACCCTTGAAAAATGCCCTAGTGTCTTAAAAGTGTGAAATTACACTTCTAACCTATTTGGGATTTAACTACAAAACACCCTATTTCCCACCCATTCAGTTTGTATGACCTTAGGAAGTACCTATACTCTTCCTCCACCTAAAACCTACTTCCAAGGTGATTATAAAAATATATATTCCTTTATAGTGATAAATCACCATGCTAACCTCTCATCTTTTCTCCCTCATACTTCTCTTTCCATTTTATCTTGAGTTAAACTTCACCTTTGGTCTTGTGGTCTTGGGTTCTGATTTTTTTGTTTTTAATTTGGAGGTTTTTTTTGTGTTTATGGTTCCTCTTGGAAGCTATATCTTCTTGGACACTTTCTATGTTGTTTTTAGTTGGTGTTAATGAAGAGTGACCAGTTTAAGTTATCTTTACCATTTCATTTTTACTTTAATTTCAAGAATAATTTGACTTATTATGTTTTTCACCTTACTTAAATATTAATTACTGATCTAAAATATTTAGAACAACTATTTGATGAGAAATTAAGTGTTTTTATTGATTTTTTTTGAAGTATATGGAAATGTTTTGTTTCTCTATGCACAACAAGTGTTTGATAAATTTCTTGGTTGGCCATTACAAGATGATTGTGGTTTTTAAATCATGGTTTGTAATTTTAAATGTGATTAACATCTAAAATCGTGGTTTGGGTTTTATTAAAAGGATTTCTACATCTCTTTGGGTTTGAAAGTGATGTGTTGCATTTATCTAGGTAATTATTTATTTTTTAAAGGGTGTTAGAGGATCATTTTTTCACATACATAAAATTATTATTCTTGAAAACCCACCTTGGAATATCCTCTTACATTGGTTATGTTGAACGGTGTGGTAGGTCCTCAGTGTGTGACTCCCTTGTGTTCAAATTTTTGAAAGGAAATGGATTTTTCCATGGGGTGACTTGAGGGGTGACATATTATGAGTGTTGGTTGTGTGTGATGAATGTACATGTGATTGGATATTTTTTTTCAGCATTGGTTTTCCCACCCCCAATTTAGTATCAACATAGGAACCTAGAATAGCTAGTGTATTTTAGGTTAATGGTTTCTTCACTAGAATAGGATATATTTTTGTATAGTATCCCTTAGTATGAACTTTTCTCTAGTTTGAGATAATACCCCTCGGTCATGCCTTGTAGGGTTCCACTGAGCGTGTGGATGAGTTGATGTCATTTAGTGAGGCATGCCTTCGGGATGAGTAAAATGTAAGTTTATTCTAGATTATCTACTTTAATCTCATGTTCTCCCATATTATTTGGCACATAGATTACTTCAGAAGATGACTGAGTTTCTTTGTTGGTTAGTCACAAATTCATGATATATTCCATGGACTTTGTCAATTTATCAATGTATCTTTTCTATGGTATGGTCTACTTCCTTTTTAAAAGTGTGTATTTTGTTTATAATGGTTTATGGATAATGTTTTGAAAACGTTTTAGACTCCCTTTCTCCCATTTTATGTAAAATATCATCCTTTTCCTCTAAAATTTTATCATCTCCTTTGAAAAGAGAATGAATTTAAATTAAAAAGGCTAATTGACCATGTTTTACATTAAAAATAAAGTTGGATAAAGTATAATTTTTTTATATTTAATTTCAAACATGGAATTGATGTTTCTTTTATTAATGGAAATGAATTGGGAAAAGATTGTTAGAGAACACCTAATGATTTTAATACACATGAATATAGTTCTTGATTGTTCATATATTCTAGTGTAGGTTCAATATTGGATTCAATTGACATTGGAAATGATGGTTTTTTTGGGTTGGGGAGTGACAATGGAGCTTACATAGAGACATTGTTATCGTAATATTTGGATTGAGTTTTGTTGTTTGTCTGGTTTTATTTTTCTCTTTATGTGTAAATGATATTTAGTTTGATAACTTTTTTTCTTTAGGATTCTTTTTTTATTCCATTTCATTGTTTATTTATATTGGGAGAAATAATTACCATTGGTTTTATTGAATCCCTTGGAACTTTTCACCATCCTGGTAGGAGCAGGAACACCTCTATGACCTTGTCGCGGGATGACTCGAGTGACCAGTTCAGGGTCGAAAAGTGTTGATTCGTGACACAGGTAGTTCATGATGCTCATAGTGAGTGGTATTTGATGCCTATATTTTTTGAGATGAATTTAGAGGTTCATGAGTGTCCTAGGTAACCTATTATTATTCCCTTAGTTGGGACTTCAACATATTTGAACCAAGTATATAGAAGATGAGTTTTTGATCATGATGTCTTAGTCCATATGGAAAGAGAAGTAGGTGAGAATACACTACCTAGTTTTGTTTTTGATGAGGATTATATAATTCTTATTCATGGTTATGTATTGTTTTTTAATGATGTGGAAGAATAGTTGATGTTATAATCCCATGACATTAAATGGGAAGTATATCCTAGACTTACAAATAATGATTGTGACTTATGCCACCAGTATTAGCGACATTGTATAAAGTAGGAGGTAACATGTCTCATTACTTGGTGTTTCACCTATGAGTAGGTGAAGGTGGAACACATGTGACCTACTAGTATTTTAAAGTCATTAAACATTCTTAAGTGTAAATGGGATGAAATCACTATGGATTTTTTCATAAGTTTACAAAAATTCCCTAATGGAAGTGATGTTGTATGGGTTATCATAGATAGGCTAATGGAGGTTTCAAAATTTGTACATATTCAGGAGACCTTTTTAGTGGAAAATATAGGGATTCTATATATTAGTGAAATTAGATTCTTTTAGGGAGTTTAACATACCATCCTCTCTTATAGGGATACTTTTTTACATCACAACTCATACAAGGGTTGTAAAAGGATCTCGGTTCATAGGTTCTTCTAAGAATAACCTATCACCCTCAGATCGATGGTTTGTCAGAACATACTATATAGGTGTTGGAGGACATGCTTCGAGCTTTTATTTTTGATTTTGGAGGTTCTTGGGAGAAAATTATACCTCTTATTGAGTTCACTTTTAATAATAGCTTCCATTAGAATACAAAATTTCTTTTTTATAAGGACTTATATGGTTGGTTGTGTTGTTCACCCATGTAATTTTTATAGGTATTAGAGGCAATGATACTAGGACCACATCACATTGAAGAGATTTTAGTGTAGTTATAGCTAATCAGGAAGTGAATGGATACAACATAGTATAAAAAGAATTCCTGTTCCAATCACTATTTATTACCTCTAGAGTTCAAAACCATGGATCAAGTCTTCATGCATGTTTCAAATAGATAGTTCCATCAATAGTTCAAATGAAAAGGTAAGCTAATAACTTTGTTTTTTAGACTTTTGTAGATTTTGGAGAGCTTGATACCGGAGGATTATCAAAAAATTCTCCCACTAAGATATAGGACTATGTAATATATTTTGTCACATTTACTGATTACATCATTATCAGTCTAACTTATATCATGTCCTTAAGTCGTATGAGGTTGAGTTGGATGTTGATGCTTCTTTTGAGGAGTACTAGGTTTATATTATCGATCATAGCATGAAGGTACTGTGTGGAAGGTCAATTCCTATCGTACGAGTGCTATAATAGTATGATTATATGTAGAACAATACCAATGACTGAGAGGGTAATTTAAATTCTTAATGGGGAGTGTTCTTATGAGAACATATTCATTGACACTACAAAAGGAAACTCAGAGGTGATTTGTTTTGATGGGGAGAATTTTTAAGATCCCTATTTTTAAAAATGTATGGGTACTTTGAATTATAGTTTAAATAATATGTTTTTATCTATTATATAATTAATAAAGGAATAAGAAATTTTTCCGGAGTTTATAGGTATTTATTAGATCATATAGATTTATTTTTTGGAGAAATAAGGATAGTCACATGCTTATCGAAAAATTATTAGTAACTTTGTGGCGCAATCATGAATTCAAAAATAGTAGTGCATAATTAGATTAACTATGGGAATGGAAGATAATGGATTTTAAAAACCTTCAATTTCTTATAGGTATGTTTATCATATTTAGAGAATTTTCTCACTTAACCATGTTCCAAGCATATTAGGGGGTATGACTCTTTGACAATGAGAATTCATGGGATACAAACAATTTTTCTAACCGAGCAACAAGTTGTGTGAGGGGGTGTCACCTTAGGTATAAGGTTTAAAAGGATGGAACCTAGTTTGACCAATCATGCAGCTACACAATATTTCCCCTCCTAAGGTGTAAAATAAATATTTTCTCATTAATCTCTTTAACCATTCTCCCCCCATGCCTTTTACTCAAACAAACAGCAGCCACCCCATGTTGAGAGTTATCCTCCTCTACACTGTGTATTTGGTCTATATTCCTCATTTGATAAAATATTGAGGGGTTTTTCATGTTATTGTAACCATATTAGTAAGGCTACAATTACACTTTCTTCCATTATTAATTGTCATCACTATTTGGAATCATATTTCCATGTGAGCCAATATGCACTATTTTCAAGTAATTTGTCTACTTATCCATTTTCTACCATTCTAGAGAAAATATAAAGATAATATTGGATGAGGAAATGACTTATAGTGTAAGTTAGGTGGTATATACATTTTACCTTAATGTATGGATTTTTATATAATGTGTCGTTGTGTCACACATTGGAAATTTAGAGTGTTTCTTTTAAATTATAAAAATATAGAAATTTAACACCAAGAAATTAAATTTCATAGGTTATAAAACATTAATAACTAGTTGTAAGATGAATTTTTTTTACGTAAACTATCCCCTTGGGTTGGATCAACTATATGCCTCAATAAAGTATGATTCCCGTGTGACCAAAACACCACTACGGTGTGTTTTGATCAGTGTTTTCCAATAAAATGTTATAAATTAAGTTAATATAACTAAATGTGGTATTGACTTACCCATAGACCACTTGGTTACATATAAATTAATTAAGTAAAATGTGATTGATAAGGCCATGCCTCAAAACCCTTGATAAATGTTGTGGTGGAAGGAAGATTACACTTATTCCCCTTCTTATTACACTATAATATAATGAAATAAATGGTAAATTTAATTTATTAAATTACATAGATGAGATAAAATCATGTTTACCTTAATTAGTGAAAATGATGTTCCATATTTCATATATGTAATTTATGTACATGGCCTTCAAACATGTTTATCTTGAATTTGTGGACCAAATTTTCCTTCTTGGTAATTTGGAACATTTCGACATGAAGTTCCTTATTAATTATTCAAAATCAATAGACATGATGTTCATTTATATTATTGGTAATTTATGGACATGACATTCCATCTATAATGTACATGACGAGCCTTATCAATATTTTTAATTAATGAAAATGACGATTCATATTTTTAATTAAATAATTAATGTTTAGAGACAATCCATATTTTCATGAAGTATGTAATTTTAGATGGGAATCTCATGGTATACTCGATCTGACATGGGATTTTTTTGAATTTTTTAATATTAAATGAATAATATTTCATTAAACACTCATATAATGGATTAGTTATAGACATCATTGCTGGTGACCTACTGATTTTTACTAACACCATGTATGGGCCTCTGATTGGTACTCAGAATGATTTCAAAGATGTAGTTTGGGATAAAAGAAACTGTCATGATATGTACACATTATTTCTTGTACTATGGTAGAGTATGGGATTAGAGAACCGAGCTAGTTCAAATAAATATATTGTGGGTCATATTTTGTAATTTTTATACACTTTTGTGTAGCATATACTATACTATATGCCTTCTTCCATGTATACATTGATCCTTTTTTGTACTACATCATGATATTGTTATATTAATGACACTATATACTATTATGTTGATTATTAATATATATTTAAATAATTTTTATTTTGTGATTGTTTTAATTTATATCACTATTGTTATTTTCTATGATTATGAGGCTATTATCTCCCCACTATACAATCATAAACCCTTGTTTCTAGTTATTATAATCTAGTGTACAATGAGTTGTTCTTGAGGCCATGTGGCCAACCTAGTTTAGTTACTTATGTGGGAACTGGGTCTAGGGTATTAAACCTGAAATTGAAAATTGAAAAAAAAATTGATAAAGAAATCATTTTATTAAATTTATCATATTCTAGAAAAATATTTTTCTCCACCTAATAAGATATTAAATTACTTTTTAAATCATATTACCTGTAAAAAAATAAAATTTTCAAATTTAATCACCTCTATAATTTTCCAAAAATAAAAACAAAACCAAATGTAATAGAAAATTGAAATGTAAGTTGTCTCAAGAATAAAAATCATTATATTAAAAGAAATCCCCATTTTTAAAAAAATATTGTACTTAAGGAAATTATCCACATTATATTTTTAGTATTATATCATGAAAATAAAATAAATTTCTTTACCTCACTATTTATGTTCTAATTGATGAAAAACATTATTACATTGGAAAATAAGAACACGTTATAAAAATGAATAAATAAATCCAAAAAAATTGATTTGAAAAGTATAAATCACATATACAATGAAAATTTGAAAGAATATAATTACATAAAAATAGAGTAACCATTACAGATATGTTTTACAAACATCAATAATAAGTAATTAAAATTTCAATCCTTCTCATGAATTTTTTCAATAATATGTTTTAACTTCATAATTTTATTATGTTTTTTACCAAAAATATCCATTGGAGTGGATATTTTTACATATTATGTAATAATATTATACTATTTAATAGTTACATTATAATCATTTTCTATGACTTTTTATTCATGAACTTCACATTTACATATTTTATATTCCAATCATAAATTCTAAGTGCTAAATATATTGTTCGGTTCATGAACTAATTTTGAATTATCTTCATCCTTATTATGAATATTATTTTAAAAAAATTCAATTTCATATAATCACATACACGAAATAGTAATATATTTATACAAATTAGCACACAATTTATCACTAGACTTGGTATATTTATCTTTGAATTTATGATAATTTTAAAAGTCTCTTATCTTTTGGGTATGAAGTTCACATTATTTTTGAATATTTGTTAGGTCTATATTTATATTCTACAAAAAACGATCCATTTTATTAAACAACATAGAATCATGAGTCTGGAAAACCAAATCTTGAATTAATTTCACTTTATAATAGTGTTTTAAATAAAAAATTTATTACAGGATCTAACTTCATTATTAGATTGTATGAGGAATATATATTTTATTCTAGCCATTATACTCCGGATCATGTATCATATTATAATAAACTATCATAATTATTGTTTTGATCAACAATATTTTTAGACTGAGATACTATATTTTCATCCTTTTTTAGTGAAATATCAATAACATTAATAGAATTTTATTTTTCAAAATCAATTCCACTATGACCATTTTCTTCTTCTGATGATATTTTCATCTCACATTAAGTTTTACTAGTTTAGATAGAAAAATATTATAAACTTTGATCTTCATCTCATAAACTAATCTCAGTTTATATAGGTGTATTACAGTTTTCATAACTATTAACAAATTTTTCACTAATTGACTAGTATTTAGCAACTTACTTCCCATTACTGATTTCAACTTCATCTCTAATATCTTCTATTTATTCAATAACATTTATATTTAAAAATATTTCCATTAATTGGGGAAATATGTAGAAGCAATATCCATTACCAAAATATAGGATTGATTATCATCTGTTGGAATATTTTCTAGAGAAATATTTTTCTTTGTCTATTCCGTACCTTCTCCAATTTCACAATGAGAAGAGAGTGTAGTGGATTTCTCTGAAACTTATATATTTGTCTTCTTACCATTACCTTCGAAGTTATGATTCCTCCAAGTGGTAGGATCTTGAATAATATATTCTCAAATAGTACTAGGTGATATGAAATCCCTCACCACTTTAGAAGCTTTAATCTTTTGAGAATATATCATTATTATTTTCTATATGGTTAAACTCTGATGATTCTCCTCTCTTTAATCCTTATATTCTTCTTTGTCTAAGAATAATTATGAATTTATAGTATCACATTATTCTTTATTATTTTTGATCTCATTTTCCTTTCCTGTCAAGTATTAAAAATGAGTTTCTACTAATTTATAAAAATTTTCTAGATCAGTAGATACTATTTTCTGTAGAGGATTTTCTGAGTCAAACTTCACCTTATTTGAATTGCATATTCTATAGATTTGGATGTTGAGAAAATTATCCATCAAGGATTTTATTCTTATATATTTTTGTTTTTATATTTTATCTTTATAAAGGATTAAAAAACCTCTATATTTTTGTGTGAAATAAATATTAACCCCACTAACAACTATAGTACCAGCAATTTAGAAAAACCTCTCAGGGGTTATGCTCAAGAGTTTCTCAAAAAGAGTGAATGAAACACTATTTTCATCTTCTAATTCTATGAATAACATGGTTACATATAAATCATGGAAAAATGAAGTGAAATTTAACTCATTGTATTCTTTATCCAAAATAATATAATCCCAATCATGAAACATAATATAATACTTCAAAATAAACTCATTCTTCATAAATAAACCATGATCTTTTAACCATTCACGATCATTTTATCCTCCTAAAATTTACCTAGAATATGAAATTTTTTATTGTGAAATGAATAATATTTCAAATAAATAAAATGGGTATATGGTTGAATGAATGTCAATTTATACAACCAACTCTAGTTCCAACCCTTTATATAAACATAAAAAAGAACCTCACAACTTTAGTTAATCATCAAAGATTAAAGAATACATAGCGTTTCCTTCAAAAAATATATAATTGAATAAAATATTTAAAATTATTAAAATTTAAACTATCTAAAAGATTATATTTTAAATTTAATGAAAATATCCCATAAATGGTTTATAAATAACATCCATTAATGTTAGAAGTTATCCTATCAACTGTATGGATGAAAATAAAAGTGAATATATACATGAATTTATATTCATGTAATCCAAAATTATCTTATTATTTTGAAGATGGTTCCATGTAAATTTATCTAAATTCTATAGTCATTGAAAATTATAATATCATTGTTTAAGAAGTTTGTTAAAATTATAATACTCTAAATCCATTTAAATAAAAGTAATTAATGAAATATGTTATAAAAATTAGAAAATTTTAGAAACATATTATAAGAAAAAAATATCAAATATATTATATATTTAAATAAATTTAAGAATAATAGATAATGGGTAATAGCAATAGGTATTCAACTACTAGTATTTGGAGACCTCATTTTTTTAACAATTAGGACTTCAAAAGACAGTCCTTCATGGGACCATATTTATTCTAAAAAATAAATTTTCAATCAAAAATACCATTTGGTTTATGGTGCTTGTAAGAATCCAAATCATTAGAAAATAATATTCATTATTTTAAAATATTTAATCTTTTTCATGGAATAGTTCATTCTCTAATGAATTCATCTTTGACAAATAGTGCATAAAGGATCATGACTAGGAATTCATTTTTTTATAAGTTTAACTTTTGGTTGATTTATTTCAAATCCCAATTGTATTTATTTTAGATGGATTCAAATATACATTATTTTTTTTAAAATATTTCATATTAATAATACTACTAGATATAAAATTCATTAAGTATTAAATATCATATTTTAACTCAATTACATTATCTTTATCTTCATAAGATCTTACATTTTTATCAAAATACTTATTTTTTTATCCTCAATAACATATTGTTATTACACTTATTTAAAAAAATTCCTTTTAATCAGAATTCAATTTTAAAAATTTTCATTTTAGATCTTCTAACTCAAGATTAAAATCCCCATTCCAATTATTTAGTTTGGTATTCTCATTTGAAATCATAGAAAAATAATTCTTCAATTTAATTAACATAGTCTTGAATTTAGTATACATTTTTACAATATTTGAGTATCAAGACTTGAATTTATCAAATTCATCCTTTACACTATTTTATTTCTTTTTATGGATACTAACATATTAAGACATTTAATTAATTATAGGATAATAAAATTCATATTCACACTCAATTTCATCAATAATTTCAATTTAAAAACATTTTGAGTCATGATCGATATTCATATGTGATTTCATAATAATTTTCCCAAGAAATATTTTTCATACTTGTTAAAGCTATCACTGAAACTAGTTATCTTTTTTCTATCATCACTATCTCTTGATGAACTATTGGAAGTAATGTATCATTTACTAACACTCCGTGTATGAATTGCTTTCAGATATTTTTTTTGTATTTTCTCTTTGAATATTTCATTGAACATTTTCAATATTTCTATTTTTGACTGACTGAATGGCCCGAAGGCCTCAATTTTTATTTCTTTTGGGTAAAACCCCTTTTAAGGATAAAGTGGGAAACCTCACATGGCTTCAAAGAAATAAAAACTTAACATGAATCGGTCCCAATACAAAAATAAAGAAATTCCCCTCCCATCATAAACATCATTATGATAGCCTCCATCAATGCATGACTACTCAGCTAGCGTCTCATGACAATAATGCACAAGCCTGGTACCAATTTCTAGGTCATACCCTCTCAATCTCCCGAATCTAAAAATTCGTGCATAGTGAAAACTACCTGCTCTAAATCCACATCTGAATCATTTTTTGTAGAAATTCTAGACCAAACCATCATCCAAAAACCAAACCGTCAAATGCAAAAAAGGGAAACCTTTCTAAACAGTTTTAGACCTCATCCATTTAATGTAACATCCACATGAGGTATGCCACTGATCCAGTTCCATATCACACGATTACCGTATGAATTAAATTTGAGTTTGAAATCTCTCTATCTTCCATCACTATCAATCTGGCTCACCCCGAAAATGAAAAACTCATAACTGTCCTCATTACAAACTAAATCAGAGGACCATATAACCTCTAGCACCAAGCTACACCTCCAAATCCTTCAACTCTTAATTTCATCATCAAACATCTACAAAAACAAACAACAATCTATTTGAAAATTATTTTATCCAATATATTGATTCATTGTTATGAAGAATTAGGAAATTTATCCACAACATAACTAGGAACAATTATAAAATTGAGATATAATAGGTTTATCATTTCAATCACTACCATAAAGAGATCATGTTGATGTAATTGAAACTCTATTTTTATTCATTTATTTTTCTACATCTATCTTCAAGTTACTTTTAAACTTTTTTCATTTTAAGATTAAATCATCACAAATTAACTTGGTAATATTATTTATATCGTTAATAGTAGTTATATTAGATTTCCATTCCATTTAAAACATTCCATTGAGTTTTTCTACAATTTTATCATCGAATAATTCTTCTTCATCTATAGATTTCATGGTGATAACAATTTTTATTAATCAACGATTTATTTGAGTAGTACATTCAACTCATATAAAATAAATAAATTGAAAATATTCCTGAATCATGGCTATCTTAGGCTCAATACATTAAATTTTTTTTATATTTTTAACTACTAAATATTTTCCTATTCCATAAGTAGTTTTAAAAAAGAACGATGATTTTATAAAATCCTTTGATCTGACCATAAAAATGGTTATAGAAATTAAATGTTAAATTTGAATTCATATTACTCCCCTCCCAAAAAATTTGTAATTTCTTTATCAATATTCTTATATGTTTTCATGATTATAATACAATTTTCTAAACTAGTATTGATAATTAATGTTTCTATTTTATCTTCCTAATATTCATAGTCATTTCCATCAAATATTGGAATCCTATTAGGATTTATATTATCAATATTACCAACATATATTATTTGAATTGAAAAAATATATTCTCTACCACATTATTTTATGGTGGGAAATAATGATAGTTAAGAAAACCAAATGAAAAATAAAAAAAAATCTAGTTCAGTCTTAATCATATAATCTTTTTATAATACCAAATAGTGTACTAGGTTTCCATGATAAGTAAACTATAAAAGGGTGGTGAATTGTTATAAAAATAATGTCTTACACTTTTTCTTATGACTCAGTGTTTATACAAATTGAATATATATATATTTCTATTCAAACTATATATTACAAATTCATAATATATTTGAGCATACAAGTACGAGTATTGAAAATTAAGATATTAATAATTTTAATACTATTACAAAAAAAATTCACATAATAAATAAAAGTAACTTCATAAAGTGGTATGCACAATAAAAAAATGAAGAGTATAGATTTGAAAAGCACATACCCATTAATGTATATTAAGAAAACTATTTTATTTCAATGAATGATGGGAGTACTAATTTTGACTCAAGGAACCTTCAAATATAACAAGACAATAATTTTTTCTTCTAAAACCTCGGAATACTTAAACACAACCAGTCTAATGGTATAAGTAAACCCCTAATAACCAGAATCATTGATCTGTCTTCCTCACGATATCCCTCGATCTAGTCGGTCATTAGAAAGTCCAATTTTTACAAAATGAAATCTCTACACTATCATAAAAATGGAAGATGTTGATCCTAAAGGATTATAAAATACATGATCAAAAAAAATTCTAGGATTTTTATATTGTAAATATAACAATCAAATATTTATAAGAAAGAATCAAAAAAAAAATCTATTGGAAGCACTCTCTGGAATACAAGTTATTGTTGACGTCAGGTGATTACAAACTCTAAATTTTATTTCCTCATAATATTCCTTAATGTATATGTTTTATGTATAGAAAATCCCCCAATGTTGAGATTACATATTCTTCAAGATTCATTTCAGTTTCATCAAAATCATATTCTTCATCATCTGATGAAAATAGAAAAACATCATATCTTCCAATTAAGTCAGTTCTCCATCAATAATGTACTTAGAAATGTGTTGAAAAAAGGGTCTGGAATGGAGAATTAGAACTCCATTTTTTTACACTAAAATCCATTGAAATTATTATTACCAGAATTATGATTTTTGTAATAAAATAATCAACACAAAACATTCATGTCATGATATCAATTATAACATGAATGTTATGTAATTTGAAAAATTGGGCATAGAGTATGTTAATAAATCAACATGATGATTTTAATAAAGACCTTGTAACATGGTGTTATAGGTAATAGGAAATGTAGAGTCTATCTCATGTTTTCTAATATAGAGGTTCTTTCTTGTAGAGAAAAATACGTTTCCATAGGTATCATGAATAATTTTATAGTCGATGATGTGATATTTTTCCAAATGGGAAATATACATTAATTCAAATATTCTTGAAAATTATTAATACTTATTTTTCATTGAGTGGGTAAATAATCAGTATAGAGAAATGTGATGTTTCTATATATTGTATTAGTTCTCATATACATTCTCATATAATTGAAATTAGGATTTCCTTTCTTAATGGAAAATTTCATATGATCTATCTTTAAGATATTTTGTTTACTAGTATGATTCATATTCACCACTTCGATGACCTGGTTGATAGAATCACAATATATATAAATAATTCAAAAATTGATGGGTTTTATCTATTAAATGAAGTATTACTCTCATTAGTAATATTATATATTTTATTCTGTTGTATATATTTTTTGTTATTAGGGTCACAAAAACTGTCATCAAGAATAAAAAAACACTCTCAATAGATTCATGTGGGACTCCACTGAGAGAGTCCATCATATTAGGTGACAATTCCTAGGATAGTGAATCTTATTGTTGATGAAACTATCAATATAAATATTCTTGAGGATGTATGAAATGCATGAATGATAAAATTGTATGGGATATGTTGGTGGGGTAGTAACTATAGTTCAAACTCATCATGGAAAAGTGTAGTTGGATTCCAAAAGAATCATAGAACATGACTGCTATTTTATATTATCTATGGTATATCCTTTAGATTAGTATTCATGTTAATTTTGAAAATTTTTGGTTGATCATAGGGTATTATGGATATCTCATTCTAGGATGAAAACCAGCCTGGTTGTTCTCTTTTCTTCCTATTGTTCCCATATCTTTGCATGCGATTTTATAAGGATATAGAGAACCCTATGTTTTTCAACACTATGTGGGATAAATATTAATAAACCTCAATTTACAACATCAAGTAGGATTTTGGGTCATATCATTATTCATTTACTTTTTTCATTTTAGGATTAATATACACTTATGTCTATCATAAAACCATTCATGTCCAAAAATTCATGGATCCATGGGATGATTCAGTTTGACATAAAACCTTAACATCTATATATAGCTTCTATGTATGGATATTTTAGTTCAATTTCCTGAGAAATGAATATATTTTCCCCTCTAACTATGTCAATGTGTTTGATATCTTTCTCTATATGCAACAACAAACTTAAATGAAACCATTATATATTTATATAGAATATAAATATAAGTATTAATATTAAAACATATCCATTTAATTAGAAATAATTAATAATAGTAACAAATTTATAAAATATGTATAGAAATAAAATTAATTCTATGTTTAATAGGAGTGAAATTCAATTAGACTACCTAAAATGACTAATATGATCAAATATTGTTTCAAAAAGTATTTTTCTAAAATTATTGTTTTCTTGTGAATTTTTTTTATTTATAGGAATTTATCCTTAATTATGATAAATTATTTTTGATATAAATAAATTGTTACCACTTATTTAGCTAGTAAAGGTTATGAAATAAGAATAATAACACTTAGTATTTTGAAATTTCATTTCCAAATAAATATTATTTTTCATTATAATTTGTGATTTTTATTAAAAAATTGTATTTCTAGATTTTAGAATTTAACATTGAATAAATAAATTCCATTTTTTGAAATTTGTAACAATATTAAATAATGATCATGTTTTGATATTTTCAAATATAATCAATTTTTATATGAATATTAAAAATAGTGATTTTGAAAAAACTATCACTTTTGTAATATAAGAATGAATTAAAAGATTAAAAAAAACCTTTTAAAATAAAAAATATATAATAATAATTAGTATAAATAATTTATAAACCCCATGTCCAATATTTAAGACACATGTTTTAAATTTTTAAAACTCAAGTAATTTTACAAACTAAAAAATGATATTAAAATTATAGATTATCTCTTTTATTATGTAAATATAAAAAATTATATATCCTTTTTTAGTTCAACATTTAAATACTATATAAAAATTTCAATTTTAATTAATTCAAAAATATATGAATAGTTTTAGTTATTACGATAATGGTGAAGCAATATTTTAATGAATATTTTTATTAATATTATGTAATTTTTCTCGAATTAATTATATTGATATAATTTAAATGATGACCATAATATGATTTTTAAACCTATATATATTTAAATTAACACTAATTTAATTGTTAATTAGTACTATATATTATTATGAATCCACAATGGTCAAACTATCATTTTTATACTAAAATAGTTTTTTCCACACATTATGTGTTTTAATTTAGATTTTATATTTGAAATATTTAGGAATTTAATTTTATTAAAAATAATATAAATTTATTTCCCTTAAAACCAAATTTTTTTATATGGTTGTGTTAAATTTTTAATTAAACACAAAAAAATATAGTTAAAAAAATTACTTAGTTTAAAAGTAAAAGAGTAAATTTTAAAACCCTTTGATAAAAGGATTGAATCATTTTTAAAATTTTTTAATGTCCTTTTTGAGTATTTATAGAACCAATATCACCCCAAAATTCATTGATATAAATTTTTATAGACCTTATCCATGAAATAGTGTATGGATAACATGTAAGGTTAATGGGTATCCCCAGAAGTTATTGTTCTTCACTTATAAATTATGATCACTTCCACCTCTACATGGTTACACATTACAGTAGAATTATACTCAAAAATATTTTTAAACTACCTATAATAGAATTACTATTATCATTTTTAAGTCCTTAATCTCTATATATTAGTTAAATGAAATCACTTCCAAAGAAATATCTAATAAAAGATCAATCCTCCAACATAAGTATTATATTCTTTGTAACTTTTTATCATTAATATTTCTATTCAAAATATATTTTATCCTCAAAAATAAAATGATATAAGTATAATTATTATACTGATATGTTTTTATATTAATGGAAAACCATTATTATTTCCTATCAATCTGCTAAGAATAAAAAATGCATCTCTAGTGTGTTTTAAAGACTACAACCTCCATAAATAGAAGTATTTTATTTTAAATCACTGTCATTCATAGATGATGAAAAGGATTTAATGAATGAATAAATATAATTTCTATAATAAAACTATGTTTATAAAATTTTAAATTGTTATTTACCAGCTTTAGCTCTTTTTTTAAGAAATGGAAACATGAATCATGTTTATGTGTGAACTATCACCTCCATGTGTAATGAGTTTCATTATTCATCACAAACCATAATGGTAAGAATTTAAAATATATTATATATATAAAAATTATATCAAAAAACTATTAATATTATATATATTTTGAAACTATTTTACCACTATTTCGACCATGGTCAACATACATAAGTTGTTATGGGAAAATTGATCAATCCACCTCAAGAAACCAATATAGAAAAGAAAACAATATTATAAATAAATAACATATGATAGTTAAATGAAATTTTTATATGAAATATATATAACGATTTTATTTTTTTTATATACAATGAACTTAATTTAATTATTCAAGAAGTTAACTGGAAGTGCATAGCACTTTTAGAAATGAGTTAGGGGGTTTTGTCTCAATTTCCCTTCATTGATACGCGTTTTAATGCTATTAACCAATTTCTTATTTATATAGTATATATAGTATACCATAATTTTTTATAATCCATCATTTAATGAATGGTATTTTCAAAATCATTTTACTTTCATGTTTCCAATATCTTTTTATTCTAATCTTATTAAAGGAAAATGGGGTTTGTCTCAAAATTTCTTCTCTAAGACATATCTTCATGTACACACCTAATTTCATTTAAGTGGTATGTATAAAATAAAGTTTCTATTAAATTGACTGAATTATAATTATTCATTTTATTTTAACTTCAAAATAAATATTTGACCCTTTCATGGGGCTTTATTAAAATGTTTCTTAAGTCATAAGGGATCTTTCATACCTCCTTTGTGATTTATTAATTTCATGTTATCTTTATTTTTCTCTATTAAATGAAATATTATTATTATTTTACTCTTCCATTTTTTTGTATATATTTCCATTAAAAATATAATTATTTAAATATCCCTTTCATTTTTGGGGAAATTAATTTTTTTCATACCCTACAAAATTCTCACATTTTTGTAAACCTAGTGTAAGTGAACTTTCATGTTTCTTGGATCACGTCAAGTATCACCCACAAAATATAATTTTTCCAGGAATATATATTAAAATAACTCATTATTTTATAGGTAAACCTCTTGATTCAATTATATACTCATGTAAAACATTATGTTCTCTCCCTCTTTAAAATGATACTTTACTTATTTCACAATGCACCACCCATGTAGTTCGTTTTTACTCTCTCTGCTCTAATATCCTTCCCATTGAATCTATATATTAAAAATGAATGATAAATAACTATGATTCATTATCAAATATGAATATCAAAATGATTTAATTCCTTCATTTATATGGAATATTTATTATTTAGACTTTAATTATTCCTTGCATCAGAATTACAAAACCCACATCCCTCTCATGGGTTTGATCATGATTATGATTTATGTGTGGTTTATTTTCATCATGTGGAATGAATATATATAATTTTATTATATGTTAAGGGTGTTAATTTAATTATATAACCCTATAATTAATTGGGCAATTATTGATATCTCATGAAATTTTATGTAAAGGATTATGGATTAAACTCAACCCACCATGGGAATTTTTCCACTATGTTTATGGGAATGGCGAGTGAACCCAATAAAAAATAGGACATTGTCCACTTAATAAATATTTTATTGAGATCGAACTATGAATTATATTTAGGATATCATGTTTTATGTTTATTTCACAGGTATATGATCTTATGATCTCATTTCGTTATTACATATCTCTATAAAACTGTTCATTCTCTTTATGATATCATGTTATTCCAATTAACTCTCATATTATTCCATATTTCAATTATTATTACCTTATTGGTATTATAGACTTCTCTTTTCCTTATGTATTTACCTAGGATATGCTTTGTTGTTTTAGAATTTTTATGGGACTTAGAAACAATATGAGGAGTTTTAAATAGAGATGGTGTTTTTATGTGTAACATAATGTAATTGTATGTCTAATATTCCAAATACACTAGACCACCAGATCCTTGCCATGTATTTTTGTAATGTATATTATAAATAATTAATTAAATATTTTTAAGTCTTAGTTCAGCATATTGACATAGATATTTTCACAAAATTAATATGATCTAGTGAAAAATAATCAATATTAACTCAAAATTACCTTGTTGTACATATTCCAAATGAGAACTAGAAGATTATTATGTTTGGAATAAGAATGATAATATTTTATATAGTTTATTCTTGGTATTTTTATGGGTATATCAATTTATCTTGTTTTACTTGATCATTTCATGATTGATTAGTCCCAAAATTTGGATAATGTTTCCAGTGATGGGAAGGCTCACACTTTGTATTTTATTGCTCGATATTGGGTTATTTGTGAAGAAAAGAATGAGTCCACTCACCTGGGTTATAAGGATAAAAAATATTTATGGAAGAAAATTTATCCTCTTGGTTATCAATTTTTTTTCATTTAGAATATATTGAACCTATATCTTATGTAATCTTCACTGTCTTATCTCTCTGTCCTAGTCAGGAGTTGTTTGTATAGTTCAGAAAAATGGGTGGCCTATAAGGCCCCTATTACATGGTTCAAAAATAAAAAAAATTATTATTTTTATAATGTTATTATGAAAATAGGATGTATTATACAATACACGTGGGATTTAGTGGAATATACATTCCTCACCTTCTATGGGAAATGGAGTTCACTCATTATAAAAGCATTTGATATTCACAACAACCTTATTTTTTAGAATATATAACATCTTCCTCTTATTGGTTGTATCATATTTGATGATACTTGTAAATTTATTTTTAAACCTATCCCTCATTTTATGGTCCATCCATTACCATATTAGGTAATTTAAAAGGCTCTTTATCCATAATATGGTGGTTACTCATACCTAGTGTAAGGGAAACATGTTTCATGGCATGTTGTCTTACAATGTTAATATAGAATACACTTCTCAATTTTTATATATTATAATATACATCCACACATAATTTAATAAAAGTTTCCATCTTAATAACCTTGGTATCCACCATTTCAAACCCCATAATCATTGTTTTTGTGTTTCTTACCTCATAATAAAATTTCAGATTTTATATTGAAGAACATTTTTATTCTACCAAAACATAATCCACGTTTATTTAAAATTATAAGGATATCTTGGATGTATATATTTATAATTTTTATGGATCATGGATGTAGATCAAATTTCTCACACTTTATTTCAAATAAAATTTCAATATAGTTCTATATAAGTTTTTATATTACATTCATAGTTACAAATGATGAGTTACAACATCGAAAAACAATTGACATAAATATTATTTTAAAATTATTTATATATTTATATTCATTCAATGTCTTTATTATAAAAAATAATTAAAATAAAAATGGTAATTAAATTGAAAATAAGTTAATATATCTTCAAAATTACATGGTCGAATTAAAATTATGAGAACAAAATCATGTGTTTCTGAATTTTTTGGTCAATACTAAATTGATAATAATAATAACAGTCTCCTAATAAAATATTTTTTCTTTTATGATGATATTTTAGGTTTATCTAATGAATTTTAATATATGAATGGTGATAATTTGATTAATGATTAAAAGTAAAATGTTAATCAGGAGTTGGAGAATGGAAAACATCCTTTAAAAATGATATTTAACAACATATAATAAATAATGGGTTACATGGGAATCGTAGAGTTTTCTTGAACATTAGGATAAAATAAATAATGTTATTTAAACTGTAGTTAATGATGAAACAAAAACTTTATGGCTATAAATTATTAAAAATCCAAAAAAATAGACGAAATAACTTCAATATTTGGATGGAAAAAATTATCGATAGAAATGAATTCTTTCTTAAATGAATCACTAAGATAAAATTTATTATGTGTGATATAGTTGAGTTAATAGAGGATTTTTAAAAATTTTGAAATTAAAATCAATAAATAAAATTGGATTGAAGTTTATATAATTTTAGTCAATGGGAAAATAAATTCTTTTATAAACAATTGTAAAAATTATAAAAAGGAGAAGCATATTCAGCCAGATGAACTGGATAAAAAAATTATAAAACATGAAGAAGATGTTGTCTCAATAATAGAGTACTATAATTTATATTATTATTATTATATTCAACATAATATATTTTTTACAAATGATAAATAAATTCATAGTTAAAATACATGGAACCAGTCAAAATTTCTATATAGGTCACGGTTATGCTTCGAGCAACTATAATGATGGTATGGAATTAATTTGAAGTTATGATTTTTTAAAATAAACTAGAAAATAAATTCATCACTTATCAGAAAAAAAGGAGGTATGATTATTGGGAAAATAAAATTATTTTTAATAAAAATGTATATAATTCCTAAGGGTATGAAATGAATTTTTGAATAGTTTTAGCATAATAACACATTGGAGAATAACATGAAGATAAAATAAAATAAAAAATTGTAATAAATATATTCCATGGATTGGATAAGGATAATTATGAGGTTTATGTATATATGAAGTGGAAATAAATATTTGAAATGACACATAATGTTTCATGAAGTGAAAAGAATATAGTGTTGAAAGCTAGAGAAAAAATGGACATCTAGAAGAAAAATTATACCATGTGACAATTACAAAATATGGATTATTAGAGTAAGGGAAATGGAAGTTTTTTATTTAATGAAAAATGAGAAGATGAAATCTAAATATGTGTTTTAGTAAAATATTTATCTTAATAAATATATATTAAAACCTATAAAGTGGAATATATGATATAATCAGAGATAGTTGATAAGGAATCATTCATAAGTGGAACACAATATAAAAATGTCACTATGAAATAGGATGATGTTTCATAGGTAATTAAAAAGTTAAAATAATTATGTAGGGTAAGTATTAGAATTAATTAATCCTATATATTTAGTGATTTCTTAAATAGGAGATCCAACATCCATTGAAAATTATTTCATATCAAAGGGTTTCCATTGAGAGTATGATTCTGAAATTATTTTTTTCATTTAACATAGGAGGAGTGTGTTTCGAGAAATAGATACAACATGAAAATTTCGGATATGGAAAAATGTTATATATGTATAAATTTATAAAAAACAATATTAATTTATTTATCATTTTTATACGAGATTGATAATATTTATATATTAATTTAAAGGATAATATTATCACAAAATATGAAAATTTGATTTCAATAAAGATTATTTTTCCTTCAGTTTGGGGAATTATTCTCTAAAATTATATATAGAATAATATTAACTGGATTGATTATTTCTCAATTTAAATAGTGGTAAATGCAACATGTATTTTTGGTATAATTTTTCTTATGGTTTTGAATCCAAAGATTTCACTTTTCTCCTACACATAACAAATCTCATGTAATCTTTGAGAAGAAAATTAATAAATTCATTTCTAATTTTTTTGAATAAAATATCCAATTTTATTGAAAAATAATATTTACTTTGGATTTAATTCCCAAAGGGGTGAAATGAATCATAAATCTTTTATTGAAAATACTCTCTAAAATGTATTTTATACATTAGAAAAAGTATTTTTTTGGATAGTTAACCAGAAAATCCAATGGGGTGATTCTTGTATTCATAATATTGTGATATTTTGGATATTTTATCTATAAAAGAACATGTGACTTATCATAGTGATAATATATGTGCTTCATAGTAAAAAAATTATATGGATTAAGGATTATGACTTGTGTTTTTTTATATTGAATAAGTTTTTATGAAGTATATTTAATCAATGTAGAAGCATTAGAGATACGTTCTATGAAAAACATTAATGTGATAAAATACTTTCTTATGTTGGGATAAATATTTTTTTGAAATATTTATAATCCTTATATGAAGACATGATTAGTATATATAGAATAATTTTATTGACATTGAATAACAAGTATATAGAACATTTGAAAGATAGATGATATTTCTAAATTTATGGGTCTGGATAGTTCCATTTATTGACACATGGACATTACCATTATATACATTTTTTTGGAATTACATATGTATCACTAGGGAATGATTATCTGTAAAAAAATAAACCAAAATGGTGCATTTTATGTAAAATATCTTAAAATAAAAAACATTTTAAAACAAAAATTTGTAGAATATTTATTTTTTTATTAAACTAACGTCTATGTAAAATGAAAAAGAAACATGATCACCCACCATAGATATATTATGAAAAAACCGAATCCATAAACACTCATTCCCTTTACCATATAACTAATGTGTATCTATGAATCACTAATAATTAAGAATTATGTTTTCCAATTTAATT
Organism: Viscum album; assembly: GCA_963277665.1. NCBI lineage: Eukaryota > Viridiplantae > Streptophyta > Magnoliopsida > Santalales > Viscaceae > Viscum > Viscum album. The sequence continues at coordinate 395,549,345 of OY728167.1, read as the reverse complement.
TTTTATGACCTATCATGTACACATTTATACCAAATTGAACATGTATGGGGTGAATATAAACCCTATTATATTTCCCCCAATTACTCTAATATGATTCCATGTATGGGAAATTTATATAGTGTAATTCTAATCAATGTAAGGTAAATAAAAAAAGATTCATCTAAAAACATTAATTTATCTAAAACTTTTCAAATCATGTTATAAAAACCAATAATAAGTATTTATTTTTTATATTCATATTTTTTTATAAAATATTAAAATCAAAAAATTGATTGCAAAAAAAATAAAAAACAAGGTTTCATTGCAAAAAACATCATTTCCAAAAAAAATATTTTTTCAAAAAGACAAGGAGAAATCCCATATTATCAAAAATCTATGGAATATCCCTATTTTATAAATAAATGAAAACTTTCATTCCTTAATACCACACTAGGGTATGAAAATATCAATGAAGAATTAAAAAAAATATATGATAGTTAGTTACCAAATTGATCCCTATATGGCCTGTGGGATTTAAATCATCATTAACCTAGTATGTGTGTTTGAAAAAAAACCATCATCCCTTCAAAAAATCCCAAACCTTTCATTATATCATGGAAAAAAGATAGTTGTTAGAATACAACCTTTGTTATGTCAATTGTTTCACACCATAAAAAATTCTATCTAACACTTCATTTAATAATATATATGTCTTAGAGGCTTCAAGAAAATATCTCACAAAAATTAATTTTCAATAATGCACTAAAACATGTATGATTTTTCAAATAAAACACATTAAATTAGTTTATAAAAAATTCACAACTTTTTGAAAGTATTTTCAAAATGCTAATATATTTTCTATAAATTTTTAATTTCTATAAACAAATTCACCACTTAATGGAATAATAGTTCAAATATCCATTATAAAATCATTTAAAATATTATAATTAAGAATTTTCATTTTAATTTTGGGAATATTATTGGATATAAAAGTCCCGAATATTTTGTAAGAAACATTTCATGAAAAAATAAAATTTTCTTGAAAACCATGATTTAACAAAAATTATTCAATTTAAATTTATTTTTAATCATAATCTTTCCAAAAATATTATCAAATTATTCAATCACACAAAAGGTATTAAAGAGACATACCAAGATTTATTGCTCTAAAATTATACAAAATACATAATTTAAAATTGTATTCATAGGAAAAATCATCTAATATCTATCTTGATGAATGTTAAATAAGATCTATAAAATAGATCAAAGGATCCAACATACGAAATATTCCATTCAAGTTAACAAAATATAAATCAAGATAGATGTACTATATTTAGATATTACCCATGAACTAATTTTAACATTTTATTAGTGCTCATGATTATTTAAATATAATATGAGACAGATCCAAAATCATCTTAATATGACTAGGAAAATTTTTAACAAAATTAAGTTGAATATTGAGATGATTCAAAGTTTTTTTAGAAGAAAGATATTTCATCTATGTATATTAAGATTGAATAACCCTGAAATGATACCATGAATTCTTCACCTCCTTGAATCCCATGATTGATGGTTGGAATTATTGGTCTCCAGGTATTTTCAAGTGAATATACATTTCCCACATCCTCAAAATCCATGTTTCATTGAAAAATTACCCAATATATGGGACCATGTATATAATCATAAAAGCTTAGTAAATCCTATCCAAACTTTTCATAAAATTCCATAATATCAATAAACATAAATCATAAGGTAAACATATCCATTATGATTCAATAGTATACTAAAAAATCACATTTTCTATAATATAAACATATATTTCTAAAGAATACATAAACAATTCCAAAAGAATAAGTGTTAGTATATTTTAGTTAATGTTACATTTTATGACTTACTATATAGAAATAAATTTTAAATAAATATTATTTATTTTGAATTGATTATATGTTTGTGTTCATGGTGTGGATTTCTTTTGGATATAGAGAAAAATTATATGGGGAAATGTTTTTATGAGATTATGTATTTTTAGAATATATGTTTATATTTACATTATGAGTATGAATTAATTTATTTATGAAGATATGAATCATATATATTATGAATGATATTAATAATAACAAGATGGAAGAATCTATAATAATAGATCATAATATAGGTTTATCTAAATTATGTGAGTCGAATTGTGGTGTGAATGTGATTAATGATCAAAGGAATAAATCTACTAAATAGGTTGAGAAATAAATGTTTCTTTAGAATAATAAATTGAAAACCCAATGGAAAATAATGAGGTATATAAGGCTCATATAGTTTTATTTAATTATACAGAAGAAAAATTATGATCATTGAACAAAATGGTTATTGAGGTTTGCAACTAATTTCAAGAAAACACATGAGAATAAATCCAAATAATAAAGATATATGAATTAATTATTTGAAGGGTTAAAATATAAAATAGAAAAAACACTTGTATGAAATTTATATATATATATATATATATAATAAATAGAACTATAGAAGAGTAATTTTATTTAATAAATTAGATTGAAATAAATCATGAAAATAAAAAATTAATGAAAAGATGCATGAAAATGATATACATTATATATAGAAGAAGGTTTAGTTTTTCATAAAATATAATTAATGTAAAGAAAATGATATGGATTCTAAATTATAAGTAATTTATTGAATAATTATGAAGGTTACTGAAAAGGTTTCCTCTATAATGATGAATGATAAGTGATGTGATTTATATAAGAGATGTCTAAAACTCTATGTGCAATCAGCCAAAAGACACTGATAAAGAAATGAATTAAAGATATTTTGACTCATCATGAAAGCATAATTACTGTATTATGATCTAAAAAAACATTATATGGGAAAAAGTTTCCCTGGTTATAATTAAATTCCATCATAATAAGATAAAAACTTTCATTATTTGTTTCAAGAATAAATTATAAATTTGGTATGATGGGACTCTATGTATGTAATGTTAGAGTGAAAGGTATTCAAATTTGAGTAAAAAATGGAAAATACATCTATTAAAAATGAAAAAAGGATTCATGAAAATAATATATGGAATTATATGTCATATTAATGGATTTTATGGTTATACAGTGGGATATTGTAGTGATGTTATAGATTTCATTAAAAATTTTGATATTTTAAAATACTCAAAAAAATTCTTGCATTTCATATCATAAAAATGAGCTAATATTCTCATAAAAATATCATTATTTTAATTTCAATGTATATAATTACAATGTCTATGAAAATTTTTTTAGGAGAAATTTGTATGGGAAAAACAATATTCATTAATATTAATATAAAAAAATCACATTAAATAAAAAGTTCATAATATTGGTTTATGATTATTATGATGTTACATTAAATTGGATTAAAATATACAAATGTTACCCTAAACAAAAAGTCTCATGGAAAGAGAAGAACGTAGTTTTGAATGATATGGTGAATATACATTTCAATAATAAAAATTCCACCATTAACCAATGAAAATGAATGGATTCAAAGAGTAAGAGAAATAGAATATTGCGTTAAAATAAAGAGAGAGGCTGAAAAGTTTTACTAGTTGAATTAATAAATAAAACACCATGATAAGAATGTTTTAATACCAAAAGGGAGAATATAATAAAAAATTATAGATATTTAATGAGGATGAATTCGTAAATGGATCAATTATATAATAACCACTATGAAAAAGGATATTTTCACATAACAAGAAAACATTAATGGAAAATAGTGAGCTAGTTTAACGAATTTCTTCATCATACATACACTATAAAGGATTAGATGAGACCCCCCACTCCCCATGGAAATAATTTTATACCAAAGTTATTCTAATTATGTAAATATTCTAGATTTAATGTACCATTTAACAATAGTGGATTTTTTTAGAAGAAATAGATGCAACATGAAAAATTTGGATATGAATTATAAGTATATATTAATATATTTATAAAAAATATTTTTATTTATCCTATTTATTTTATAGGAGATTGGTGTTGTTTAATGTATGATTCATTGGGCGAGGTTTTCTTAAAATATGGTATATGAATTTAAAAGAATTTTTTATCTTCTCCATGTTAAATAAATTTTTCTATAAAAACCATATGGGTAGATATCATGTTAATTGATGAGTTTTAAATTGACAAATTTTTTAATATAACATTTTTTAAGGTATGATTTATTTATTATATCTTCTAAATAATTACAGTTACTTTTATTTACTAAACATTAATTAATTCATGTAGTATTTGAGATGGAATTAGATAACTTAACGACTAAATTTTGGATAAAAGAATTGTGAAATTTTATTGGGAAATAATATTTATTTTGGATTTTATGATAATGGGGGATAAATTAGAAATTAATATATGATTGTAAAATATAACAAAAATATGTTTTATATATTGGTAAATGGATTTATGGAAGAGTTAAAAACAAAATCCATTGGGGGGATTGTTGAATTCATTATTAAATTATGTGTTAGATTTCCTTTTAACCAAAAATGATTCAATTTATAATTGTGATTACTAAATTGATTCATAGTATAAAGTTTTATATTATGATGATATATGTGATTCATATTCAAAAGGTTTTTTGGTGAATGAATACAATTTTTTTAGTTTTTATTTAATATTTTTTGTGAATTGTTTTTATGGTTTAGAGAAGGACTAGAAATGCATTATATGAAAGTATTTTGTGTGATGAAATACATTTTTATTTTGGAAAATATTTTCTATAGGGATTCACTTTTATTTTGAGAACACATGTTTTGTGTGATAAGAAAATTTCTATGTCAATTGACTAATGCTTTTGAAAAACATTAGATACATAATTGATATGTTAAAATTTATTGGGTTATAGGGTGCCAGGGACTTGGATATAGACATTACTATTATAGATATCTTATTTGGAAGTGCCTATGTAACATCTCAATCATGAGACTACATCTAGAGACCAAACCCTAAATGATATATAGATTCACGAACCGTCATCTAATCACTATAGAGGAGAAACTAGTATAAAGGGAAAATAATGATCCACTGTGGACTGATAAATTACTCACCTAGGATGTAAAATGAATCCCACCTTATTTATGTATCATTTAAAATAATATCTACATGTACTAAAATGTGTACATGAAAGGTGGTGTATAAACTGAGTCAAATTTCCCCCAATGAATCCAATATGCAACCATGAAAGAGAAATATAAATAATTATATAGAAATCAATATAATATAAATAATAAATAGTTTTATAAAATACATTTATTTCTCTAATCCTTTTGAAACAAACCTTGAATAACTATTTATTATATAAAATCACATTTTCTTAGAAAACTCAAATCAATATCTAATTTTATACTAATCATGAACCACATTTTTTATTCCAAAAAAAATTTAAAAAAAATTCTTGTATTCTTAAAAGATAATGAAAACACTCCATATTCTGAAAACAAATGTAAAATCTCTCTTTTTGAAACATTAATAAGAAATAATTCTCTACATAATTAACTTTTATTTCTTATACATATTTTAGAATAATCAAATAAAATCCTTGAAATATTAATACCTATATTGATTTTTCACCCACCAATATAACATCAATTCATCTTTATCTTTGTATATGTTTGTATGAACTAAATCATCACGCATTCACTAAATCTCGAACTCTTTTTTCAACCATGACACATAGAGGGGTATTATTTTATGACCATGATCTCCTTTTCTCTTTATATGAATAAAAAATTATATTTAGGTTTTTTTATACCATGGGTATTGTTTATAGGTTTCCAAATATTTCTCATAGAAATTCATTTTCACCCACACGTAGACCCTTTAAAAAATTGTAAAATCAAACACATTAAAATAGTTTTCCTAGTATTCTCCAATTATCTAAGGGTATTTCCATAAAAACTAATTTTACATGAAATATTCATATTTATTAAAATAATCATAACCTGATGAAAAAATAGTTTATACATACTTTATTCAAAAAATAAAAATAACTTCACCAAAAAATTATCATTTGAAATATGTTAATATTAATATATATATAATTTAAAAAAATCAAGAAAAAAATATTCCATTCCAAAATAGTTTTTTTCAAAAAATCATGATTTCACACATATCATGAGATTAACATTAATTTTTTGTCATAATCAGTCAGCCAAGCTTATTAATTTAGTAAATATTTTAAAGGGAATCAAATTAACTTATCTAGACATATATTTCTATAAAATCCCCATCTTCATGATTCAATATTTCAAAAATATGGAAAATAATCAATCCCAATCATGGAGAATGATAAATAATAATCCATACCACAGATTCAAGGGTCCAATATCCCCAACTTTGGATTAGAGAGAATAAATGAGATAAGTCAAGAGATAGAAACTATATCACGATCTTATCCAAAAGTATATTTGAAAATTTTGATCATCACTAATTATTTATTGAAGTGATGATAAGAGACATCCAAAACCACCCTAATATGCCTATAAAAAGAATTATGTTGTTTATAATGATGAATGTAAAGATTTAGATATGTCTTGGGTTATAAATCGAATATAATTATAACTTCACCTTGACTTTGTGGTATTATTACAATGTCTATAGGAATATGAACAATTAATTCATTCTTCACTACCAAAAAAACGAATATGAGAAATTGAAATACATGTTCTCTAGAGGCATGTATGTGATAATTTATTTTATACTTCTCATACAAATCATTTTGAATAGAATTAATTAACTGAATTTGGGATTTTCTATGTGACCATGTACTATTGGTAAAGCAACTTTACACACTTCAATATAATCAAAATTATCCAAATACATGATTCCAAAGGAAATATCTCATTCATGATCTAATGGAATAGTATAAATTTAGTTTTGAGATCATCAAACCAACAATTTATTTAAATTAAATTCTAATAATACATATATATAATGACCTATGATTTATATATAGTTATTTATGGAATTATGTGATAATTTTAGGGAGGTTTATTAATGTGTTCATTTGATGTTTTTTTCACTCAATGGTTCATTTCTTCCAAGTGTTGGATTTTATTTTTGGTGATTTAGGATAGATTTGGAGGCCTTTTAGGTATTTTTTGAGGTTTTATATGAGGACTGAAAGATTAAAGTGGGGGTTGGGTGTGTTTGTGAAGTTGTATGAAGAAAATAGTGTGGATATTTTTATCATAGAACCACCAGAAAATTTATGGAGGTCCACTAGTAGTTCGGTGGAAAACCCATGGATATATATTGACTATATTGCCTCCAAAAGTACAATTAGGGGAACATGAAGTCCATAGGAATCATGGGTAGTTTTACTAGTAGTTCATTAATAATAATTTTTAAATATATACTAAAAATAGTTATATAATTGACCTGGTCTCTCCATCCTTAAATTTTTATTTATTTAAATACCACTAAAGGGATCTAAATCTGCTCCTTTAAGATTTCATAAAACTCATCCAAGATCAATCATGAATTGAGTCCATTTTATTAAGTTTGGGTCTTAGGAACGTTCTTAAGACATCTTCTTTCTCCATCCCTTATATATTATATATTCAAATTTTGTAAATTGATTCTCTAATTTAGGATTTCACCAAGTACATAGTAAAATCTCTATAAGAACCTTTCATCTATTTTATTGATGTTAGTAATGATCTACATGGGTGATTTCATTCCCCTTTCCCACAAATTTTAAAAAATATTATGAAAATAATTTAATAGGGTTTTATTTGTTTTGTTTCTTGATTTATATATCTTTTTTTTAATTAAATGGGCATTTCCTTCTATTTATGGCTATAATAACTATAGTGATAATATTTCTAGTTTTTAGCTATCTTTTATTTTAGTTTTTAAATTGGTTGTTCTCTTATTATTGGAAATTGAATATAATTGGTAGAGGAATTTTAATTTGGTGATTCTAGTGGAAATTAAGGCCTTGTTTTTGCAAGAATAATGATTCATTAAGGATATTTTAATGGTAGGTGGTATTCACGCATCAATTCATTCTCAGTTTATTCCAATAACATGACTTCTTATACATTTACTAAATTAATAAAGAAGAATATACCTAGTTTAAATATATAAATGGCTGTTTTTAATCAATATTTTTGTTATAATTGGTACAATTATTTCATTGAACCTTTTTCACTCTATCTAATGAAAAACCAATAACTTTTGGTTACATTATACTTATTAACTTAACAAACTTATGGTTAATGGATTCTTTGAAACTATTATTATTTTTTATTGACTTTTCATTAATATATAGTTTATGTAACCCATGATTAGTTCTTATTACTAAACCATAATTTAAAAAGTTATTGGACCTATCCTATGATATTAAACAAGGTCTAAAATGGAGGTACGTACAATATTGTTCTATGCAACACATCTTAAGGATTGAATATAGGCTATAATTATTTAATTGGAGTTAACTATAACATTTTGATATTATATACGGAATACATACTTTATTTTTTAGTTTAAACTATAATATGATTGAAAAATTCTTCCCTTAATTGTAATTTACAATAAATAAAAGAAAGCCACTTATGTTACGGTTAAGAGAGTTCTCAAAGGGTGATGTGTGATTTGAGTTTATAGGGTGATATTAAGTTATTAAAAATTAAAAAACTAATAGTTTTAAAAAATAACAAACCCAGACACCTTATAAAATTCATAGGTTTTATAAGGGTTTTAAGGTATGAGATGTTTTAATAAAACTGTTATTTTTAAATGGTTTCTTATATAAATTCTTTCTTAAATAAATTTCTCTCATTACACATTTCCTTATTCTTGAAAATTATTCACAAAAATATAATTTTAGGGAGACAAATCATTACCCTTTTAAAATATGGTGCTCAATAATGCTTAGTTATGTCATGTTTCATTTTTTAATCATAAAGTGTGTGTTGGAATATATAGTGGAACCTTGATCCTATTGAATGGTAATTAATATTTTGTCATAGACTAGCCTGGGTACCCCCATAACCCAATTTCTAATCCAGTACTAACATAAATCGAGGGACATTTTTTTATTTCCATAGGTCGGTGACAAGAAGCTAACATCACACAAAATGAAAGTGGGGATAAGTATTCTACAAAACATAGTAGATGAAAAATAAACAAGATAGTATTCATAACAAAGAACACTCCAATGGGAGTAAAGTACAAGAATAAAAGAAGTCCTAATTGAGCCCATGTACTATAACCTAAGTACCAAAATAGAGGAAAACCATCCAAAGTACCTAAGGAAAGAACCCACCTTATCCAATGTTCAAAAGCTAAATCCACCTCCATGTGATCCTTATCCCTTGATCGAACCTAGAAGAAGATAATATATAAACACCTGAAGGCACAAGTAGGGTTTGAGGCTAAAATCCCAGTAGGGTCTCACCACAGCTTCCAAAATAGATTCCAAAAAATTATTAACTGAGGGAATGGTTTTAATTTTAATGTTAATCATGTTTTTCATTGTAAATCATATTTAATCCAATCATGATATATAGTTCAGTTGATGGAAAAATACTTTAATAAATGACATTTAAAGTGATGGAATATTTCTAAAAAAATTTATTTAATGAATCATTTATGTAAATGAGTATTTATAAAATCATAAGGCATATAAACAAGTTCAAACAACATTAGCATACATTTATATATAAAATGTAAATAATAAGGGTGAAATATGGCCATCTACCAAATTTGTATGTTAGTATTTCCAGCTATAGGAATCTGTAGTCTCTATGTGATATAAAAAATATATGTATACACACATCCCTATTAAATGGGTCAATGGTGAATCATCACAATCCCATCATGGATGTGACACACTGCTTGTATGTTTTAGAACTTTGTAATAACATAGAATGTGTCCAAATAACTCACAAACTACCTAAAGTGTGCATGTGATCTTAGAAAATCAATGATGGTAATTTTTTTAAGACTCCTTAAAATGAAATTAAATCCCATTCTTCCATTTCAAATTCCAATTTTTCTATTTTAAACAAAAAAAAGTTTTAATAAAAAACATGCTTCATTCTAAGATAAAACCACTGGGTTTCTATCATCGCATTTTCAATCATTTTTACATGATTTAAATCCATTAAAAACCAATTACATATATTTCAAAATTTATCAACATAATTGAAATCAATAATTTGATTGAAATAACTTCCGAAATTTAAAATATTTAAATTCAATAATTTAAATTAACCAATTACAATAAAACACACCCTAATTCAATATAATTGAGGGGTCTTCCAAATTCAAATGCCAAAACCATTTTAAATCATTCAATTATCCGGATATGGGTTTTAAAAATTAAATTAAATGAATTTTTGAGAAGTTTAATTTAATTTAGAAATTGAAATAAATTAATAAATACTAGGACAATCAATTTTGAAAATCGAAAAAAACCACCATCCATTTAGAGTAACATAACACTTGAAACGACACCCATCAATGAGGATGAAGGTGAAGAAGACCTTGAAGGAAAACCTATAGGATAGATCCAAAAAAATGGGACATAGATACAAAAATTCTAGTATGATCAATCCAAAAAACAATAGAGGATAAAGGGATACAAACAAATAATGGGGGATAACGCTTAACCATGAATTAAACTACAAGTGAAATAATGAAGGAACAATGAAAGAATGGATCTAGAAGGGTTGTTAGGATTCAATATTGTTTAAGGAAGGGCTTATGTTTGGAGAGAAGAAGCTAGAGTAGAGGAAAGTGTAGATATCTATTGCACTGTCGGGTTCTAAAAAATGAAATCGGGGTATTACATGATGTGTAATCCCAATACACATCATGAAACAAAAAAATTTCATAACTGCTGAAAAATGTGTCACCTTGACTTATATTATGATTCTCCAAATTTTAAACCAATCAGTAATTCATTAATGATGTGAAATGGCTCATCACAAGATGTACCCATCACATTCTGAAGCATTTCATGACATGCATCCTATAAACATTACATGATGTGTAACCTAGTTACATGACCTATAACCCCTCAAAAACCTACATAAAAGGTCGGTTAAATGTTAGAATAAAAAAAATCAATAACTTTATTATTATATGTATCCCCCGAACCATTCTTGACCCTACCTCATCCACTGAATGGAAAAACAATGACATGGTTTAAGGAATGCCTATCAGAATGGTAATGGGATTTTATAATCTCCCCACCATAAGAAACTTTTATCCTTAGAAAGCCTATGTAGAAGCTTCCAAGTCAAAGAGGTGATGATGTTTTCCTCTCTTTACTAACTCATGTTACCATGTCTCTAGAATATCAGGACCGTGATACCACAACATGTGAACTAATGGTATCGTCCTCCCATGATCTACCTTGGTCTTAGAATCAACTATCCTGACTAGCCGCTCAAGAAAAGATAAATCAGATTCAATCTAAATATCACCCCATCTCAAAACATGGGAAGGATCATATAAATACATTCTTAGCTATGATACATGGAATAAGTTATGTATCTTCATTAGGTGTGGTGGAAGTGATAAGTGGGAAGAAAATTTATCCACTTGCTCAACAACCTCGAAAGGTCCCACAAAATTTGGAGCAAGCTTCCCTTGCCTCCCTAGCCGTCGATTACCCAACCAGGGAGAAACATTCAAGAGCAGCTTTTCAACAACTAAAAAATCTTATGGTATATGGTGTTGATCATCATAAAACATATAATGGCTATGTGCTATCTATATTCTCTAACGAGTCAGATGAATCTTTTTTGTCATTTCTTGAACCAAGGTTGGTCCAACCAAGGAACATTCACCAACCTCTTACCAAAATAATAGTGATTTTCAAGGTCGGCCACACAAAGCCTCAAAAGGTGTCATTATTATCAAAAACTAGTAACTATTGTTATAAGAAAACACAACCATCCTAAGGGGATCATCAAATTCCCCACAGAAGTAGAGAGAAAAGGTGTGAAGAATATCCTCAAGAATATTTATAGCTCTATCTATGTGTCCATATGACTATGGATGATAGGTTGTGATAAAACAATCCTGAAAATCTAATTCCTCTAGATGGGGTCTCCAAAAGTGATAAGTGAATCGATGATCTCTATAAGTGATTATAGAAGATGGAACTCCATGTAGATGGACAATCTCTTTCACATTTAGATTCTCCCACTTCATAACATTGGTTGTATCATGAATGGGTATGAAGTGATCTAACATAGTCGGCCTATTGATCAAAACCCATATCAAATTATTCATTATCTATGTACGAGGAATCCCAACCACAAATTCCTTAGAGATACATCCTTCTTCCACGTAGGGACTAGAAGTGGATGAAGTAAACTAGAATGTTTTTGGTGATCGAACATCACCTATTGGAATTTATAACAATGAGAAACAAACTCAAAAATTTCGAGTCTCATATTAGGCCACCAGAACTACCACTGCATATCATAAAACATCTTAGTGTTTCCTTGGTTCACATACAACTTGTAATTATGACAGATCCCCATTACAGACTTCCTTGATGCTAACAGAACAACTAAGAGATTTAAATGGCATAAAACAACCTCTTTGGATAATGAACACTAGGATGTTGTCTCCCCACCATAATGAGAGTTTATAATACTATCGTACTCATCATAAAGTTATTGATCTCAAAGAATCATATCAATTAGATTCAATTTCAACTGAATTATAACTAATGAATCTTCAGAAACTTTCTCCAAAGCTCTAAAATGAACATGTGAAATAAAATCCTTCATATTGCACTCTTCTATAGAATCCTTCACTGTCTAGGTTTGAATTTTCCTGATCAATCCAATTGAAACGACATTACATTTCCTCAAGTAATATGCATTGTCAATGTCTAAAGACTGTAGGTTCTCTACCCAACACCTCTAACAAAGGTTCAAATATTTTTTAGATAAGTTATAACTCAGGTTATTATGTTATGAAAACATGGTAAACCATAATCTAAAAAGGTAATTTCACTAACTCTTAAGTGCATGCACCACAGGTCCAAGTTCCAGTTCATGGGTTGGGAAATTATTCTCATGTAACCAAATATAATGTGATCCATAAAAAACTACATGATCAACCTGTATAAGAGTGAAACCCAAGCCTGAACCTGATGCATCACAAAAGACCACATAATCCTACCCAACCTCTAAAAGAGTCAACAGCAGTGTAGTAGTCAAAAGAAATTTTAGCTTGACAAAAGAACTTATAAATTTATCATTCCAAGAAAACTTCACCCCCTTTTGAGTTAGAGTAGTCATTAGGGAATCCAACTTCAAGATTTCCTTAATGAACCTATAGTAATATCTAACTAAGACCAATAATCTCAAAATCTTGAAGACATTACATGGTTTTACCAATAATAAAATACTTTACCATATCAGGATCGAATTATATACCATGTTCAGACACCACGTGCCTCAATAATTTCACTTCCTGAATCAGGAAATAAAACTTTAAAATATTGGCATAAAGTTGGTGATTTATTAGAAAACTCAGAACTATTATCAGATGATGCACATCATCCTCTCCTAATTTAGAAAAAAAATAGGATTTCATCCAGAAATAATAACACAAAGGTATCTAGATACGTGTGGAAAATCCTATTCATTAATTCCATGAAAACTATAGGATCATTTATCTGACCAAAGGTCATAAAAAGTTAGTCATCATGATTGTACCTTCTCCAAAAGGTGGTTTTCTGAATGATAAATTCATTAATCCCAACTGATGGTAACCATATTGAAGGTTGATATTTGATCACGAATTCACCACTTTTAACTGATAAACTAGATAATCTATATATGGTAACAGATACTTGTTCTTCAACATAAATCGATTGATATTTTAGTAATGAAAAAATAAGAGAAGAGAACTATAATACTTGTTATCTAATTGAACCAGCACCACCTAAGATCACAAAATCATGTGTATCAAGACCTTCACAAGATGATCATCGAACTGGGACATCAACTCTTTGAGTTCAACTGGTGAAATGTGGTAAGGGGGAATAGAAACTGGTTGAGTACAATGCATTAGGTAAATAAAAAACTCAAACACCCTTATTAGTGGAAAACCAAATAAGTCATAAGGAAACATGTTTGGAAAATCAACTAAAACTATAGGGAGTTCCCCATTCAAATATCCCCATTCCAGATCAAAATCAATCACTAAAATCACTTTCCCCAATTCTAGATAAGAAGGTCTAGTTCGACTCGACCTTCGGCCTCATTCACCGTGAAATAACAAAGAAAAACCACTGGGTGTAGTATGGTAGACCCATCAATGATAAAAATCAATTTACTCTTTATTGGAAATGATCCAATCCATCCTGAAGATGATGTCATGTTATTTCATGTAAAGAACTATAAAACACTATGTTAGCTTGACATCTGATAGAGGGAAGACACAAGAAGAACTATGGATACCCTCCTCTCTCTTTGTACCAAGGGGTGTAGTAATATCCATTAAAATAGTGAAAATATACATAGTAAGATTAAGAGGACTAACAATAGTTGTTGAAATAAACAAATGAGATGAACCCATATAAAAAATAAGAAGTCACTAATGCCGATACTATAGTAATGGTACCTCTCATATTTTATAGACATGTGTATACTTCCTTGGGATACTATTATACTATGTGAAGTTGCTTCATTCCCAATTCCTCTAGATAGAACCCTTTTATTCATGAATAATCTTATATTACCATAGTTTTAGGAGGAACTGATTATCATTTCCCACTATATTGAGTAGAAAAATTATATCATAATCTCTCAAAGTTCCCTGAATTTTCGTAGGGGCTACACTACTTGGGTTCCATTGGGAAAACCCTGTTAAAATGTCCTAGATTTCCACACTGATAGAAAATAAAAGCACGTCTTCCTGGAACTATAGGAGGTATAGAATGACCATTCCAACGAGAACTGCCCGGATAATCATCACGCTTCCTCTTTCCTTTGAAGGAACCAACACTGCAACTAGGAGAAAAATGAAATCTCATCAACCCTAATGTCTTAGGTAGGTTCATCTTAAACATTATCATCCTATCCAAATAATCATCATAAGTGGGCATCATGAGCAATAAAATCTGATAACAGATATCTAATCGATGTCCCAAATCGATCCACTGAGCCTTCATCCTCTCATTAGATACAATATTGAGTTCAAACTATGATAACTCCTCAAAACAATTTTAATATTCAATCATGGTTCTTTCATCCTATTTAATATTGAAATTCCCCACAGCCATGTCCAACACCATTGAATCTAGAAAAAATGGGTCCATGAAAGGAAACATTATTTCCTTCCACTTTAAACCCACATATTTATTCTTTATCACTATTTTGTCCAAATATATCATGTTTTTTCCTTCCAGCATGAAGGTGGGACACTACAAAATGATCTCATCCAGTATGTCCAAGAACTCAAAGATGCATTATATTTTTCACAATGATTCCTTAACATGTTGAGGATCAATGGAGCCCTTTAAAACTAGTGGCTTCTGGAGAAGGAACTCCTGAGAATGAATTCGAAGAACATCCCCCTGAGGATCCATAGATAGATCCAAAATGAGAACTAAAGGTGGTGTATTTACCAGAGCTTGGATAGTATGCATGATCACTATGGTGAACCAGGCATAGAATACATGGATATTATATCATTTTAGATTAATATTTAGTGAAGTAAAAAAATATATGCCTGGCGACTATAATTTTTTATTGTATTTGGAAACATTAAAAAAAAATTCTCTATCCTTAAGAAAGATCCTCAACATGTCCTATAAAGTTCCCCACATTTATCAATTCTACATAAAACCTTTTTTCATATCATAGGGAAATGAAACATAATAAATTAGTGATCTCAGATTCTCAGTAATGTTAAATAACAAAAAATGAAATCTTAACATGAATAAAGAGGTATAGAACATTGGTATAAAATTATCAGATCCTACATTGCATAAAAAATATCATAAACATGAGTTATGGGATAAAGAATGGAAGTTCTAAAGACCTGAATCATAAGGAAATAAATATCTTCATCCATGAAATCATAACTACGGAATAAGACATTGAATTTTTGGCATGAATATAAGAATATAAAATCATATAAAAAGGATACCTATCAAGAACATTATAACATGTTATGATTGGGCTATGCCCCATTTACCTATTGTGGGCTTTGGCTAACAACCTATTTTCACTCTTACTTTTAGTATTGGGCTACAACTCATTTACCTTCTTGTTTTTGGGCTTGGGATATAACCTGTGTACCCTATTTTTTTAGTCTTGTGCTAAAAAACATATAACTTCTTGTTTTTGGGATTGGGATAGACCTGTGTAACCTATTTCTTTTGGGCTTGGGATACAACCCATATACCTTCTTATTTTAGGGCATGGGATACAACCCCTATAACCTCTTTATTTTAGGCACACATTAGAACAAATGTACGTTATTTTTTTTGTCTTTAATACAGATTATATACCCTTTGAGCTCATATACAACTATTCATTACCGAATGAATTGGAGGGAGATATAGGTCCCAACCATCACATAAATAAATCATACATGCATTTTCCATAAAAAATTAATCATTCCATGAAACTTAAAAAGAGATGGGTTTTATAAACATCAAATCATAACCCATGAAATGAAGTGGGTATCAATAAAATTTTATCACATCATATCCTATGGAAAAGAGATAGGTTTCAGGATAGTTTCATCAAATCCTATCCTGTGAAAAGAAGTGGGTTTCAAAAGCATATAACATGTGGTATAGGAATGGGTGTCATAATAATCATTCCATCAAAACATAAAACATTTATGAAAGAACATGACTAGATATTTTGGATCATTTCCTAGATGGGAATGAGTAACATCAGCAGATGTCATCAGATATGTAAATAACGTGTTAATATAATTTAAAATCATTTCCTAAGTAAAATATATTTTTTCCTTGAAAATTTCTTTCTATAACATTAAAACTTTTGAAAACCTTTTTCTTTGAATAAATCATTGAAAAAATATATAAAAAAAATAAAAAAATAAAAAAATAAAACATTTTTAAATTATTTTCCTTTGATAATTATCTTCAAGGAACCTTTGAAAACATTTTTAAATTTTTTTTAATCATTTTCAAAAACATGGTTTTTGAAAAAAATGGATTTTTGAATAAAGGGAAAGGTGGTCAAATTTGACATAAAACCATTATCTAGAGTTCCAGAGTGGAAAAATGATAATAACACATGAGGATATCATGAATAAATATATTATAAGGAAATTCATGAGTTTTATTGAGAGACAGATCTTATGATTTTAGCAAACGGACCATAAACATAAAGAATCTCGAAAAGCGATGAGATTATCTCCATAAACTATTATAACATGGTAACTTGAGATAAAACGATATATGTTAGAGAAGGAAATAAATTTATTTTTTTAGTGTCATGAAATTAATTATATTCATTATGTGGAAGTATATACACCTAAAAACAAATTTTGGTTATCAACAAAAAATTAGTCTTGAAGAAGGAAAATTTTGACAAACCTATTTTAGCGATATAGTAACTTTTAAATGTAAACACCATGAAAGAGGATCATAAAATGTACATGTGAATACCCATAAATTTAATTATAATATAAATTTAATACTGTAATTGGTAGTACATTCACCAAACAAACAGAAAGACTGGTGAGCATAGAATGTATCTCACTGAAATAAAAATTTAGATTGAATCCCCTAACCTTTTGTCTTGAATCACGTCGTAATCATTATAACCACCTATATAATAAATATAAATTTATTATACATATTTTATAGAACCCTATTACTATATTTAATACCATAAATGGTTATATTAGGAACCTATATTACCCTCTTGTAAACCATCTTATTTTAAGGTTTCACTTTAGGTAATATCCTCTTTGTGCTTCGCAGGTGTCTTAATTTGTTATATCATATGTCCTTATACATATATCATGTGTCCAGAATATAAACCATTATATAATTATCATTTATATTCAGTATATGTATATTATAATAATCTATATAATATATATGTATGAAATGTAATACACAATTCATGGAGACGGTAAGATATAAGTACGCATGAATGTTGTTTCCATTTTTATTGTCATATTAAAAGGAAGTATGTAAATGAAATATGTAAATATATGTATATATATTTAAATATATATCATCCTTATAGTGTCATTATTATATCATATATATCATACATGTTCATTAAAACCATCATTAAAACATTCCATGAGGTGTGTGAATGAATCACATCGCTTTGAAGTGGCGGTAATCCACACTTCCTCAAACGAGATTATCGTATTAACACCATATAGAAAGTAAAAAATATATCTGTTTTAAAAAGGAATACATAATATTAATAAAATAATAATTATTATATATATCATATATAAATAGAGTGTCCATCATAATGGTCACCATGATAGTTGGTAAACGAAATATGAACAATAATCGTTTCATGTGGTAGTAGTTCACCATATAGAGAAACCATATGTTTGTTACCCATTATATGAAGGTGTTTGTATGTGAAGGTTTAACCCTTAGGATAACAACATACTATAATATTTGTTATATTGGGTTTTTCATAAAATCCTGTATAAAAAAGAATGTGGAGGGGGTGGAGAAATAAAATAAAAGAAAGGACTTGAGGGAAGGGATTACCTCTAAATTGGGTAACACCTTTTTCTTTGTTCCAAATGGCTTCCATGGATTGCCTTCTACCCAAGGGAATGATTCTAGGAGGAAGGGAGTATTTATGGAATGTTTATTGGGTGGGTCTTTGGAAAAAATAACAGGTTTTAGTGGTGTGAAGAATGGGTTGAGGTGGTGGCCTTTTATAGGGAAAGAAAATGACTCACTTTGAATTTTTGAAAACAAGTTACGTGTGCACATATTATTACATAAAAAAAGTCATAAAAAACAACCTAAATAAAAAATTTATTTTTTATGCCGAAATATTTCAAGTCAATTGGTTTTGGACATGTCTATAGGTCATTTGGCCCCATAAGATTAATGTTTATCCCCTAATTAAGCTTAATTTGACCTTAAGCGATGTAATTAATTTTAATCACTTTTAAAATTCATTTTGGTAAAAAATAAACATTATATAAGTAGAATATAAATATTATACTAATTAAAATGGTTTATTTCCATTTTCCAAAATTCAATTTACAAAAATGAAGAAATTTGGATTTATGCTAATCCTAAAGACGAGACAAAATACCCGGGTTTTAAAGTAGAAACATGTTCAATTGTTTGATATGTTTTTATATTAAATTTCAAAGTGAAATTAATTATAACAAACTAAATAAAATTAATAGATAAAAAATTTTACCTTAAAAAATAATTTAAATTAAAATTTAACGTTAATAATTATTTAAATGAAAAGGTAGTTATAAACTAAAATGTAGTATTTTTCACTATTCCTCAAAAAATGAAGTTTTTCAGAAAAATCCAAAAAACTCACCATAATATAATTTGGGATTTATAAATTAAAAAAATGAAGTTTACTTTATCATATTTAATATCTATATGTGCCAAAAAATATTTATAGTTTTTATTGTTTATAATTTTATTATTCTTATTTTCTTTACCAAAAATTATATCTTTCATTAGAAATATTTCTTATTTCAATAAAATGATTATAAAAAATATTCGAATTTAGTTATTAGTATTCATATTACTATGTTTAATTTCTAGGTTATAATTATCTCATTTAAATAATTAAAAATTCAAAATGATGTTTCGTAGAAAAATCGGTATTGCATGTAATGTATGCCAAGTTGGTGTAGCATGTATTATACACCAAGTCATGGTTGCGTGTAACATAAGACAAGTTGATGTTCTGTGTATTGTATGCCGAGTTTTTTTCATGTAACATATGAAAAGTTCATGTCATGTCAAAGGAATGTTTGACTTATTGTATATATTATATATTTCCCTTGTCACGTGAATTGAAAAATATTAAAAGTGACATTTATTCAAAAAAACATTTCACAAAGTCTCTGGGTGTAACATTCCACCCCCTAAAACATAATTTCACCCTCAAAATTCAACGGGGTTATCAAAGGTTTAATACTTTAATGATTCATTAATATAATCTTACATCATAAAAATGAGTACAAAAAAATTTCTTAAAAAGAGAATGTCAGAATCATAACAGTTACCCAATGTAACTCATAACAAGATTCCTACATAGGAGAACATAGGTTAGAAGTGAAAAATTAGACATAGAAGAGAAATCTTACTATAAAGTTTTGATATAGATTGGTTGAGAAAAAGGTCAGGAGAACGTTAACAATTAAAATTCCATAAATCTGTGATGAACTAAGGGGCCTTCTGATTCATCAGAAAAGAAAGTATTATGAATTTTTTTTGACTTGAAGATAATTTTTCCTAATGTTTTAAAAAATTAATTAGAATATATACTTTAACTATTTCATAAAAACATCATCATTTTTTGTTGTTTGATCCACTTCACCTCTTTCTCTAAATGGATGGTGGCTTTTTCATTCCAAAATTACTAACATATCATGAGAGCCATGATATTCTATCCCATCAGTTGTCATCAACAAAATTTATTCTAAATAGCCTATCCAATATGAATAAATCCTCTTATGGATAGATAACACTTTAATCATACCAAATTTAAATGAAGTTTAACTTATTATTTCCATAAATGGTAAAAATTTTAACCCATCTAAAATAAAATTCACTATTTCTTCCTTAAATATGCTCGTATATGATTCCAAAAACATTTTTTTTGGATACTTGGGTTCAACATTATACTGATATAACATTATATGTGATTTTATTATTCCTTAATCAATGTAAGAATGATAATAACATGAAATCTCACCAATGGTTGAACAATAAGTCATTCACAGGGAGTATTCATACACAATCAAACATGAACATTCCAACATAGAGGTGGTGGATAATTGTTCCATAATTATATTGATTTACTTCACCCATTATGATTTCATAGTCATTACCTTTATCAATCAACTTGAGATATTTTTGATGCTGATCTTCATCATTGACCTTTGGTTTTAAGAAATTTGTATCATAATGACCATACTCCTTACATTAGAATAACATAATTATGGGAGGTTAAGTCTTTAGAGAATTATATTTATTATAATTAATTCAACATTAAGCCTCTCAATGACCATTCTTTCCACATGTAAAACATCTTTTAGTTCTGCTCAGAAAATTTCCTTCATGTTTCCTTCCACACTTTGAGCATAATGTAATTATAATATTCCTCTCTCCATATTATTTAATTATTCCTTTTAATTATATTCTTCTTTTCTTATCATAAATATGGAATTTATGAGTTTCTTAAATATACATTTCTATTTGAACAATATGAGGAAGGTAAATATCAAAAAATTTGTTCCCAAACTCATAAAAATCCTTGGATTCAATATTAATTTGTTTCCACATATTCTTGATGAAGTTACACCATTGTTTAGCTTTACCTTCCAAGAGATAAGCTCCCAACATTACTTTTTCTCGCTACAAACATAAGATAATGAAAAATATATTTTCAGGGGTATAGATCTATTTCACAGTAACTATAGGATTATTATTTCTACTAAATTATGTTTTACGTTGCCTCAAAAAGTATTCAAGAAAACATTGTTCCTTTTTTTAGTTATTTGGAAATTCAACATTATTGATGGCTTGATAAGGGTGTGTGGTCATAGTAATGAATTTTTTCACTCTGTCATCCATAAAACTCAGTTTCTCATGGGGGAAATAATTTCATTTTCCATTTCATTCCTCATTAGAAATGTTTTTTTGGGTTCCATACATGTTCTAAAACAATAAAACATAGAGTATGAAAAATTTATCATAGAAAAGAACCAAATATTCATGAAAATTCACTTAACAGATGTCCAAAGAATGACACATTCCATAATATATAACAAGGTAGTTTTATCATGGGTTATTCATAGACAACTTATATTTAAATCCTTCATGATGATTCAGGAAGAGCTTGTGAATTTCCAAAGCATTATCCCCTAGGAGTGTCATACCAACTGTGTAGCAAGGCCTATTGTCGTGTACCTGATTACCCCAAGTCCAACCCAAAACATCATGTTAGTGATGTTACCCCTAGGTACATCTATTAAAGATCCATATCCACATATAGTAACCTTACATGGATTAATCTCTAGGGAACCACTTACTCTATCAATTACTAAAATTCTTGGAAATTTTCCTAAATGATAACTCATCCTTATAATTATCCTTAGAGACAACCCAAGACATATCCTAATAAATATACTTACGGATATTACTAATGTTTTGACATCCTAGATTCTAAATGTTGAATAAACCTTTCCTTTGAAACTAACTATGGAGACCTATTCTTAGAATATATGGTTATTACATTATTTTAGGTTATTATTCAGTACATTAAAAAAATACATACTCGAGGAATAGAATAGTATAGTGTCTTTGGAAACATGGAAACAAAATATTATATCCTCATTAAAGATATTCAAAATATCCTATAAAGATCCCCACCTTTATCAATTCTACCTAAAACCTTTCGTCATAACCTTAGTAAAGGAAATATAATAACGGTGTGAGATGCGATGCTCATTAAAGGTAAATCAAGAAAATACATAAGATTAAATTGAAAAAAATGGTATGGAACATGGGAATAACATTAGATGATCCTAACCTAGATAAAAAAGATCATAAACATGAGTTATGGGATAAAGCATGGGAATTCTTAAGACATGAATCATAAGGAAATAAACAACACAATCCATGAAATAATAACTATGGAATAAGACATTGTATTTTAATCATGCATATAAGAATATAAAATCATATGCCAAAGCTACCTACCAATACCATTATAACATTTCAGGATTGGGTGATGACCCATGTACCTACTGTGGGATTTGGACAACAACTTGTGTTCCCTATTACTTTTAGGCTTGGGAGAAAACACACGTACCGTTTTGTTTTTGGGCTTGGGCTACAATCAATGTACCCACTTTATTTTAGGATTCAACTACAACACATGTAAATTATTGATTTTGGGAATGTTATAAAGATTTTATACCTTTTTTCTTTTAGGATTGGGAAATAACCCAATTACCTTTTTGTTTATGGTCTAAGACTACAAACCGTGTACCCTTTTTCTTTTAGACCTGGGATATAACCCATGTTCCTTCATTCTATTAGACTTGGTCTAAAATCCATGTACACTTTGATCACTTATACAACTTGTAGTTACCCAATTCATTGGAGGGAGATTTAGGTCCCACTCATCACATAAAAAAATTATACATGAATGTGCCAAAAAAACATTCATCATGTCATGACCCTTGAAAAGAGATTGGTTTTATAAACATCAGATAATAACCCAGGATATTAAATGGGTATCAATAACAATTCAACACATAATATACTATAAAAAATATATAGGTTTCATAATTATTTCATCAAAGAATAACCCATGAAAAGAAGTGGGATTCAAAAGAATAAACCCCATGAATGAGAAACAGGTGTCATAAGCATCATTCCATAAAAACATAAAGCATTTTAAATAGTATATCAATAGAACCTTTGAATCATTTCTTATAAGATAATGGAAAACACAATATATTTAATCAAATATGGGAAAAATGGAATGATATTTTAAAAACATTTCATGAGGAAAATATATTTTCTTCTTTGAAAAATGATTTTTTATAACATAAAACCTTTTAAAACCCATTATCTTTTAAAAAAAGATTTGAAGAATAAAAAAGGAATCATTGAAAATAAAATAAAAAAATTTAAAATCCATTTTCCTTAAAAATGATCTTCCTCGATCTTTTGAAAACATTTTTGACCATATTTTTGAAAACATTATTTTTGAATACCATAGATTTCCGACCAAAGAGAGAGATAGTCTTATGTTACCTAAAATAATTATATTAAGTAACAAATAGTGGAAAAAATGGTACTAACAAATGGGTATGTATTGGATAAATATAGGATAAGGAAACTAATGAGTATTATTGATAGAAGAATCATAATATTTCATCAAATGGATCATAAACATAAACAATCTTGAAAAGCAATGAGATTATATCAATAAACTCCTATAACATGGTAACATGGGATTATAACCTCCATGTAAGAGAAGGATATTATAGTAATATTGGAATATAATTGAAATAATAATATTAATTATATGGAATTGTATACACCTCAAAACTAATTTAGGAGTATAACGAAACATGAGTCGCCAAGAAGGAAAATTAAGACAAACCTATTTTACCAATTTGGTAACTTTTGAACGTAAACCCAATGAAAGAAGGATCATAAAATGGAACTTTCAATAACAAAAAATTTATTTATAAGGTACAAGGAATACCATAATGGGTAGTATGTAGACCACACAAAAGGAAATAGCGGTGAACATAACATGTATCTCACATAAATAAAAAGTGAGATTGAATTCCTTTACCTTGTGTCTTGACTCACGATGTACGCATTCAAACCACCTATACAATAAATATAAATTTATTATAAATATTTTACAGACCAAAATTATTATATTTAATACCATATATGGTCCTATTATGAACTTATATTACCCACTTGTTAACCCTCCAATTTTAAGGTTTCACTTCAGGTAATATATGCTTTGTTCACTGCATGTGTCTTAATTTGTTACATATTTGGTAATTATACATATATAATGATTATAGAATGTAAAAAATGATATAAATATCATTTATATACCACATTTTTTTATTATAATAATCTATATAATATATAAATATGAAATGGAATGCACCATTCATGGAGACGGCAAGCCGTATGTACGCATAAACGTTGTTTCTATTTTTTTTATCAAATTGAATGAAAGTATTTAGATGGCGTATGTGTATATATGTATGAATATATAAATATATATATAAATATTAACATATAATTATTATATAATATATATCATATAAGTTCATGCAACCCATCCTTAATACACTCCATGTGGCGTGCGAACGAATCACATCACTTTTAGGGGTGGTAGTCCACACTTCTGGAAACGAGATTATCATATTAACACCAAATAGAAACTGAAAATGATATGTGCTGTAAAAAGGAATAAAGAAACATAAAAACATAATATATATTATATATAACATATATAAATATATTTTTGATCATAATGGCCACCATGATGTGTGGTAAAGGAAAATGAACAATCAATGTTTTGGGAGGCAGTAGTTATCCGTACGTTGAAAAAATATGTTCATTACCTGTTAGAAAGAGGTGTGTGTAATTGTAGGTATAAACCATATCATAAAAATATATTTGAATTTTTATTATAAATTTTTTTTTATAAATTCATGGAAAAAATAAAGTGGAGTGGGTGGAGAAATAAAATAAAAGAAATGACTTAAGATAAGATGTTGCCTCTAAATCGGGTAACTCATTTTGGTTAGTACTAGAAGGCTCCCTTGGATTTCCTTATTCCTAGGGGAAGGAATTTAATAGGATGATAATATTTTAAGTAAGTTTATTGGGAAGGTATTGTATAAAATTAAAAAGTGTGAGATGTGTGAGCCATGGGTAGAGGTGGTAGCCTTCTATAGGGAAGGAAAAGGACTCACTTGGAATATTTGAAAACAATTTAGGTATACAAATGTTATTACCTAAACAAAGTCACACCAAAAGAACCTAAATAAAATTTTAATGTTTATAGACTAAATATTTCCATATAATGGGGTTTATACAAGTGTATAGGTCATTTGGGTATCTAAGATTAATGTTTAGTCCCTAATTAAGGTTAATTTGACCTTAATTGCCTTGATTAATTTTAATCACTTTTACTATTCAGTTTTTTCAAAAAAAAAACATGATCTAACTAAAATCTATATATTATATTAATTAAAATATTTTATTTTTCATTACAAAAATTAAATCCACATAAGAGAAAAAATTATGATTTATGCTACTCTCGCATATGGGATGAAATAATAGGTTTTTAAAGTAGAAGAATGTTCAAATGTTTGTCATGTTTTTATATTCAATTTCAAAATGAAATTAATTATTGTAACCTAAATGGTATTATTATATATATAATTTTAATTTAAAAATATTAAATTCTAATTTACTATGAATAATTATTTTAAATAAAAGGCAGTTATAATCTAAAATTCTATATTTTTTACTATTCATAAAAAATTGATGTTTCTCAGAAACATCCAAAAAATTAAACTAAATCTAATTTCATAATTATAAATTCAAATATGAATATTGTTTTATGAAATTAAATTTCTATATTTTTATAAAATTTATTTTATTGTTTTTCATAGAAGGACATGAAATGTAGTTTATTTGAGAAAATAACATTCTTAAACCAATAATGTCTTTACCAAAAATTATATCCTTGATTATAATTTTTTTTATTTCAATAAATCTATTATAATCAATTTTTTAAATTATTTATTAAAATTAAAATTTCTATGTTTAATGTCTATGTTATAGTTATGTCATTTAAATAATTATAACTGTAAAATGTTGTTTTGTAGAAACATCGGTGTTGTGTGTAACATAAGCCATGTTGGTGTTACACGTATCATATGTCGATTCGTGGTTGTGTGTAACATATTTATAGTCAATGTTTCAAGTATTTTATGATGATCCAATTAACATATTCCAAGTTGGTATCATGTGAATGGAATGATTGACTTAATGTTTATGTATATATAACTATTTCTAGTGTCATGTGAAAGGACTACTTTACTTAGTTATTATATGATTAGTCGATTCTCATGGTGTTACTATCACCTCAACCAGATTTGGGTCCACAATAGGATTTTATTCCTAATGTTCAACATTAGCCTCTTCCTGGATCCAATTCACACATCTCATTGAAGGCATGATGGTACAAAACATTAGTAGACAAAAAAGAAGACATTAGATTAACACTATAACTAAGAAGAAAAAGGGATATTAATCCCAATGGATATACAACTAGATTGTAATTTCAATCTATCTAAATAAAAATAAGGTAAAATACTAAAACTAATCCTCAAGACGTCTTTCCCTAACCGCCACTAGTGACATAAGGTTTATTGCAGTGAGAGCTAACCAGGAAATCAATCACAACAACCTCCTATGTCCTGACAAGATTATACAAATGCATACTAACATCAAGACAAGAATCCATACCT
Organism: Viscum album; assembly: GCA_963277665.1. Lineage (NCBI taxonomy): Eukaryota > Viridiplantae > Streptophyta > Magnoliopsida > Santalales > Viscaceae > Viscum > Viscum album. The sequence continues at coordinate 395,522,076 of OY728167.1, read as the reverse complement.
ACCTTTGATACCAAATTTTCTCAAACCAGCTTGATCACCTTGGTAACCCAATAACTAAGCCAACCCTGATATAGCTCGAGGGGTGTTCCCAATACCCATGGGTTGGTGACTAGAACATGACATCACACAACATGCAAGTGGGAAGAAATTTTACACAAAACATAGCAGAAGAAAAAGAAAAAAAGGATAAATAACAAAGAAAACTCTAATGGGAGTATGGTGCTAGAATACAAGAATTCATAATTGAGCCCAAGTATTACAACCCATGTACCAAAAATAGAGGACAAATAGCCCATGTCCCTAAGGACACATCTCATGAAGTCCAATGTTCAATAACTGGATCCAACTCAATATGATCTTTTCCCCTTTCTGAAACCTGGAAGAATATAATCTACAAGCACCCTGAGGAACAAGTATGGTTTGATCTATTAATCCTAGTAGGGTCTCTCCACATATTCCATAAAAGATTCCAAAAAATGTTTAACCAAATTAATTCTTTCAATTTAAATGGTAAAAATGTATGGAATTCTAAATCATATTTAATAAAATCATGCTATATAGTTCAATTGATGTAAAATTACATTAAGCAAAGGCTTTACAAATTATAAAATATTTATAAAATAATGAATTTAATGAAACATTTATATAAAATAGTTTATATAAATTACAAAGGCATGTAAATCAGTTCAAACAACATTAACATATATTTAAACTCAAATATAAATAACAAGCGAGCAATATGGTCATATTATAATTAGATGTTGGAACCAAAGTTGTTCTTTGCTGAAAAAGGAGCATGGTTTGTGTTTGCTACCAATCCTCCCATGCATGATCAGGGATATTGGAAGGAAAGGGGTAATACAGTTCAAAAAAAAAGTTTTTTTGAAGGTGATGTCATTTCCTAGTGTTTTCCAAAATTTTTGGCCTAAAATTTGGATAATGGAAGGCATAGTAAAAAGTGGTTCTTTATGGAGGCATTATGATAATATGGAAAAGGTAAGAGTTTTGTAGATATGGGATTCTTGATTTGTGTTTCAAAAAGATTTAAAGAACCGAGATAGTGTGCTATGTGATTATGAGAGTTTGATCTCTGATTTTTGTGAAAGGTATTTTTCTTGAATCAAAATTTTATTTATATAGAAAAGGAATGGCTTTTTCGAAGACTAGCCTTAGGATTTTGAAGAAATGAAGCTCTGTGATTTGAGACAGTGTTTCTTTGTAGTTACCATGAGCTCTGTGAACCAGAAATTTCAGCAGAGCTTTGAGAGATGGAGGAAGCGCCACATAGATGTTTTGACTAATCCAGATTTTGAACTTGAAGAAGCAGAGCTCCGCGATTCGACCTTGCCTATAAATAAGAGGCCACCCTCTCCAATTTTCATGAAATTAATAGAGAAAATTCAGAATCAGTATAACTTTTCGAAGAAAGGGTTCTCCATGGATCAAGGATTCATTGCAAGATTGAGCTTTGAAAAAATTCTATCCCAGTCCTGATCGAAGTTAATGCTTCAATGTTTTGGTCACTATGAAAAGATGAGATGTTCTGGGTTGTCTTAGTGAGCTCCGCGAAGTAGGTTGGTCTTCGAGGTAGTGAGCTCCGTGAAGTTTTGTGCTCGGCGAAGGGATGATCTTTGAGAAGGGACTTTGTGAAGGGTTGTTTTGAGTATCAGTGTTGAGTGGTTAGGTATTTCAGTGAGTATCTACATAGGACTTTGATTCTTGAAGTGTCTCATGTTGTAAAGAGACAAAGACTCCAATTCCCATCTATTTAGGAGACCTTCATGTCAATACAATTAGTTAGACTTATCCTATAGAAGTGATCTAGGGAGAGTTTACAGAAGTGTTCAGAGAGAAGCAGTGAGGAATCCATGAACTTTTTTAAGGGTAGTGTTCCTAGAATAGAGTGACTTTTAACAAACTCTTGTACTCTACAATTAGTTTATATTAGAGGATTTAGGTACGACCGACACACTGTTGGTGTATGATCATTGGACGTAGCCCTTTGCGGGGAACCAAGTAAAAGTGATGTGTCATCTCCTTGATTTATTTTGACTGATATATTTAACAATTTCCTACCAACATGGGAAAAAGATCCATAACTTTAAGAAGAAAAGGTTGACACCCTGATTCACCCCTCCCCTCTCATGGTGTTATGGGGTCCTTCAAGTAGTATTAGAGCCAGGTTGCTGGTGTTTGATCCGTCTTACCATCATGAAGAATTCAACCAATTTTAGGGGAGTCCCCCTCTTCAATGGCATTAATTTTTAGATTTTGAATAACACAATTAGATCCCATCTAAGATCTCTTGGAATGGAAGTTTTATTTGCTACTATGAAAGGAATTCAAGTTACTGATCCAATAAGGCTAGCTATGACTGACGCAGACATAAAAATTCTTGATGTAGATGCTAATTCTCAGAATGTTCTCACCATATCCCTTTATGATATGATATATATAAATGTGATGAGTTTCACCTAGGAAAATTCCATTTGGGTTAAAAAAGAAAATATTTATTTAGGAGATAGAAAATTTAATGAGGTGAAACTAAAAGTCCTACAAAATAGGTTTGATGATCTGAAGATGCATTCTGATGAGAATGAAAACTCCTTCTTCAAGAAAATTACTGAAGTGGTTGGAAAAAATTTAGGTTTATGAGAATAAATAAAAAATGTTTATATTGTAAATAAAATATTGAGAGGAATTCCACCCTTGTATAATGAAAATTTGTCATCTCTTTAAGAAAGAGATCTTTCCAATCATTCTTTGGATGATCTGCTAAGTAGCCTGGTGGCATATGAAATGAGAGACAAGCTAGAAGATTCTATGACTTGATTGAGAAAGGAAATGGAATTCAAATACATGGATAAAATGAAAATTACAAAATATAGTACTGGTGAAGATGATGGAGAAAAAGAAATTCATTCTCTCATCGTAAAGAAGTTCCTGAAGGGAAAAGGGAAATTTAAAGGGAAGTTACCTCTAGTCTACTTTTGTTGTGGAAAATTTGGGCGCATTTCCGCGCAGTTCTCAAGAAAGTTTTAAGATGAAGAAATATAATGAGAACACATTGGTAAGACTTAGAAACGATTTTTTTCAAAAAGGGAGACTTCAAATCTAGAAAGATAGTAAAAAATAATATATTTTTTTAGTGAAGAGGAAGATGATGACAATGAATTATGTGAAGAAGAAAAACTAAAATTTAAAAATGGAAACCATGCTTTCATTATGGATACCATTGAAATGTCAAAACCATAAATAGATAAATCTAGAGATAACCAGTTGACAACTAATACCAATCCCATGTTACATCTTAGGGATCATTTTGGTAAGATTGATAATAAGTGTAAGAGATTCAGTAAGTGGAATGAAATGGTGGATGAATCATCAGAATATATTGATCAACTTGAAGATGAAATTGAATGACTAGAAGAACTAGTGAATGTACAGTCATCAATACTTGAAAGTATAAATTATGTAGTGGAACTAAATCTTAGAATAGAAGAACAGGAATAAGTCATCAATGATCCTACCTCGATACTAGAGGAGAAGTCAAAAACTGTTGGGGGACTTGAAGAATAAGTTGTTACTCTTAGGAGTATGCTAGAAAATGAATCAACTTCAAAAGAATCATAGAAGAAAATACAATTTAGTAGGTTATTAGATGTATAACTACTGTAGAGAGAAAAACAATGGTCTGATGGAGTTAAAAATATTTCGAGTGATCAAAGACACACACTCATGGGAAACAGTGGAATGGGTTTTGATGCCAAAACATCAAATTCTACAAATAATGTGGACCAGAATAAAGGAAAGATGAAAGATGATCAGGTTTTAAAATCACCAGAAGAATTGAAAAAGATAACCTTAAATCAAACTAAAATTAGAAAAAAAGACTATCCTTGAGCTTTTAGGAATAACAAGAATTCAAACATTTTTTCAAAAGAAGAAGGCATGAGGACAAATAGAAGTGAGGAGACCTTTCCTCTTGTTAAGTTTTAGATATGTGGATATTTGGGTCATACTATGTCATATTGTGACGGTTTTTAGATCCATACGAATGGGGGAGATCTAATAGTTCAACAAAGTATAATAAACTCATATACTACTACTTATAGTAGAAACAATTTATATGGATATTGTTTTTGTTGTTCTAACTTTGGCCATAAATCCATTTATTTCAGGAAAAAGAGTGACATGGACACCTCATACCGAAGTCCGAGGCAAGTCCAAGATCATCAACAAGATAGTGTTGATATTTCAAATAGTTTTCGTCCCCTAGAAGAAGATTTTCACTATGAAGAATCCATGTACACAGAAGAGAGAATTCAAAGGACATTAGTGTCCTACACTCACTCTAATGTCTCATGGAGTGAAAAGAAGAAAATTGGAAAATCCAAACTTGAATAGGTATCCCTCAAAGCTAAAAAAATAAATAGCACCTATATTCTTGACAGAATATGTTCATCTCATATGATAGGTTTTTAAAACTTGATAAAAATTTTCAATAGGAGGGTTGATAGAACAATATCATTTGGTAATGATGGAGTTCTGAAAATAAAAAGTAGTAGAGTTACTGAACTAGCTAATGGAGAACTAAAGAAAACTGAATTATTTTATGTGTATGGACTACATCAAAATATCCTCAATGTGAGTTAACTTTATCACTTTGGACTTATAGTTACTTTTATTCATAATGGGAGAACTATCAAGGGAATGATAGGAGATTCACTTATGGAAGGATTGAGGACAGAAGGAAACCTGTATCAGGTTGATAGTAAAGGAAAAATTTTCTACATGGATGTTGGAGAAAAAAATAACTTGTGGCATCAGAGATTAGGGAACATCAATCAACAAGACACAGAGAAGATATCAAAACTTAATATTGTCATAGATATTCCCACACTGAAGCATGAACGTAAAAATTCTTGTGATGCTTGCATTCAGGGGAAGCTGGTTTACTGTTCATATCGTCCAAAAAAGAAAAGGGCATATCATCTTCTTGTTCTCATTCATGTAGACATATGTGGCCTGGAGAATTTTTATAGAACTCATATATAAAGATAATTCGTCATTTTCATAGATGATTATAGTATAATGGAATTTTTAATGGTTATACATAGGAAAAGAGAAATGCTTGACTATATGAAAACATATCTTTGAATCACGGAGAATGATACTGGATGAAGAATCAATGTGCTACGGTCTAACAATGGAAGGGAATACACATCCATTGAATTTGGAAATTACCGAGAGAAGCATGGGATACAACATGCGGTAGCTACTATGAGAACTCTATAAAAAATGGAGTTGTTGAGCACATGAATCGATAGGTGAACACCATAGAAATAACTATGATGATTGAGAGTCGCATTCCTCAACATTACTAAAAATAGGCCATTCAAGATGTAGTGAATATTCAAAATCGAACAGGGATTTATATGGGTGAGATGAAGAGACTATATGAATTGTGGCATGGAAGTAATCCCTCTTTGAAATACATTCATGTTTTTGGAAGTAAATGTTACTTTAGAAACAAAGAAGGGAATCAAGGGAAGTATGGTGAAAATGTAGACGAAGGATCTTTCCTTCGATACTCAATGAATAGAAAATCCTACACGTGTTTGAACATGCTATTGGGAAGGATTGTGGAAAGAAGTGATGTTAATATCATTGTAGAGAAAACTATAAATTCTTCATGGAATTAATATACTGATGTGATGGAGGATGATGAAGAAAGTGAACATGGAGAAAATTAAAATACAGAAATAGAGGAAGGTGTAAAAAATTCTCAAAAGACACATCATGATATTGACTCAGAAGAAGAATTTGAAGAGGAAACCATGGATGGGGATAATTTAGTTGATTCTAATCAGTGGAATTGAAGAGGAGAAATTGATCAATCCAACATTATTGGGGATTGGACTTCACCCACATAGATGAGGAGAATGAGGAATAATACATAATCTTTAATTCTATCAGTTGTGGAACCATACACATTTAAAGAAGTTGTAATGGATGAATCATGGGTGAAATCTATGAATGAAGAGTTAGATCAGATTAACAAGAATAAAAAATGGGACCTAGTCCAGAGACCCGAAGTTCACAATGTGGTTGGTATTAAGTGGGTCTTCAAGAACAACTTTAAAGAGCATGAAAATGTGTTCAGAAACAAGACATGCTTGGTTTGTAAAGGATACTCACAAATTGAACACGTTGATGTTGAAGAGAAACTTTTTGGAGTTGCTTGATTCGAGTCAATATGGTTATTTTGTTCCATGGAAATCCATAGAGGTTATAAATTTTATCAAATGGATGTCATAAAAACATTCTTAAATTGAGTTTTGGAAGAATTTGTCTACATCGAACAACCCATGGGGATTTTTCATGAAATAATTAACTAAAGGTTTGTAAATTAAATAAAGATTTCTATGTTAGGAAACTAGAACCATGAGTTTGATAATCATAGTTTGAATCTTATCTGAGAAAGATTGAGTTTTAATGTGGAAGAGTGTATCAGAATCTCTATGTGAATAATTTTCAAAAGGATAAGTTCAGGGTATTGGTATATGTCGACAATATGATTTTAGTGGCCGAAGGTGAGGATCATTTGATGAATTTTCCAATCACATGAAATCAGAATGTGAAATGTCCACAATTTGTGAACTCACATAATTTTTAAGGTTAGAGGTGATTTAGAATAAGTATTACACTTTCATTTCTAAAGAAAAGTATGCAAGAGAGTTGTTGAAGAAATTAAATATGCAATATTCCAAACTAACGGTGAATCTGATTTCGATAGGAACAAAACTCGGAAAGCATGAGGATGGTATATCTATGGATCCCAAAATGTATAGGTGAATCATAGGAAACCTACTGTACCTGACAGTGAAATGACTAGATATTGTCTTTACAACAAGCTTAGTGGCCGTCTTTCAGAGTAATACAAAGGAGAAACATATGTATGAAGTGAAAATAATAATTTGGTACTTTCAAGGTACTCATAGTAATAGGATATACTTTGTTTTAGGAAGAGACAATGAACTGTCACCATTTTATGATGCTGACTGGGATGGAGATGTAGTGGATAGAAATTCTACCAGTGGTGGAGCATTCCATATTGGAAAAAAATGTGTGTGCTAGTTGAGTAAGAAAAAATAAAGTACATCACATAGTACATCTAAAGATAAATATATCTCCACTACCAAGTCATGGACTTAGTTACTTTGGATGAAGCCGCAAGTGACTGGGAGTGGTGATGAGGTGAAACAACCAATGATTATTTACTGTTATAACAAGAGTGCAATTGTTATTATGAATAATCATGTTCAACATTCTCATAAAAAACTTATTTAAATCATATATCACTTCATCAAGGAAAACATTGAAATAGGCATGATCAAAATTGACCTTGTGGGAACCAATGAGCAAGTGACTGACATTATCACCAAGCCCCTGTCAGAAGTTGTGTTTGAGAAACATCGATTGAACATCTGTGTTCAGCCACCTCGTAGTGTATAATGAGGTTATTAAATTCCCCTCCCCACAATTATTTTAACTGTGTTAATATGTATATGGAAGTGTTGCAGGTTTATGGGGGAGATACGATCCAGGGGGAGTATGTTTTGAGCTCTACAATGTTTAAATACCGGTCTTTCAGTTTATTTCCAATGGGGTAGAAATTACTAAATTCAATGAGAAAATTGGGATGATGTAATGTTTTTTTTCTCTGGATTCAGGTTTGTTGTAGGATAATCTAGTGTCAAGAGGAAACAATCATATTTTTTTTTGAACATATGAGAACACAATTCATGTGTTTCGTCTTGTTTTCTACAACGAGCATTGCTCGCGAAGACTTAGAGTGTTGGATGAGTTGATTCTTACGTAACAAGTGTTTATAGTGGCTAGTGCTCTGTTTAATTTATCTATAGATTTCCAAAAAGACCCAAAGGGGGATATTATTGGATCCAAGTCTGTTCTTTTCTGTAAAAGAGCATGGTTTGTTTTTTTCTCAATTCTCTCATGGATGATCAGGGAGATTGTGAGGAAAGGGGTCATATAGTTCAAGCCGAATGCAGTTTTGAAGGTGACATCATTTCCCAATGTTTTCCAAATTTTGGGGTCCAAAATTTGGATAATGGAAGGAATTGAAAAAATTGGTTCTTCTTGGAGACCTTATGAAAATATGTTAAAGGAAAAAGTTTCACAGATATGGGATTCTTGATTTCTGTTTTTTAAATATTTAAAGAATTGAGATGGTGTGTTCTTCGATTGTAAGGTTTTTATCATTGATATTTGAGAAAGGTATTCTTCTAGAATCAAAATTTCATTTATATTGGGAAAGGAATTGTTTTCGCAAATACTGGCATGAGGATTTTGAAAAAATGAAGCTCTGAAATTTGAGGCTTTGTTTCTTTGCGGTTACGACGAGTGCTGCGAACCGAAAAATTTCAACGGAGCATTGCGAGATGGAGGTTGCGCTACTGAGATGTTTGGACCAATCTAGATATCGTGCAAGAAGAGGTGGATCTATTCAATTCTACCATGCCTAAAAATATAATTCCACCCATCTTTATTTTTCATGAACATAAGAAAGAAAATTCGGAATTACACTAACTTCGTGAAGCAAGGGGAGCTTCACAAAGCAAGGACTCATTTCAAGATTGAGCATTGAGAAAATATTATTATAGTCTTGATTGAAGTCAATACATCTATGTTTTGGTCACTTCACAAATATGGGATGTTCCGTGTCGGATCAGTGAGCTTCGTGAAGTAGGTTTCTCTGTGTGTTAGTGAGCTCCGTAATGGGTTGTGCTATATGATGTGGTATGATCTGTGAAGGGTTGAGCTTCGCAAAGGGGCTTTTCAAAGGGTTTTTGTGAGTACCAGTGTTGAGTGTTCGGGGATTTCAGTGAGAATATAATTAGGTATTTGATGCAAGTAGTGTCTCGTGCTGGACAGAGACAATGAATCCAATTCCCATATATTGATGTGAACTTCATGTCAATAAACCGAGTAAGAATCCTCCTATAGTAGTGATCTAGGGGAGTTCACAGAAGTGTTCTGAGAAAAGTGGTGAGGTATCCCTAAAATTTTGTAAGGTAAGTGTGCTTGGCATAGAGTAACTGTGACTAAAATCTTGTACTCCACCACTGGTAAAGTTCAGAGGATTTAGGTACGAACAATACATAGTTGGTGTATGCTACTTGTACGTATCCCTTTGAGGTGAACTAAGTAAAAGTGTTGTGTCATCTCCTTTATTTTTTTACTGGAATATTTAGAAATTTCCTACCAACCTATGAAAAATATCCACAACTTTGAAAAGAAAAAGCTGACATCATGACTCACCCCTCCCCTCCCAGGGTGTTATGGAGTCCTTCAATAGTTATAATAGTATTTCTTGGTACATGACTCCCCACTCACTAAGTGATCATAGAAATATGTGTCTACACACATCCATATGACACTGGCCAAAGGTGACTCGACACCATCCCATCAAGGATGTGACCTACTGCATGTATGTTTTAGAATGTTGTAATAGTGTAGCATGTTCCCAAATCACTCACCAACTACCTAAGGCTTGCATGTGATCTTACTCAATCAATGATGAGAATTGTTTTTTTATTTCTTAGAATACAATTAAATGTCATCATTATATTTAAAATGGAAATTTTTCCATTTATAACAAAAATGGGATTTAATAAAAGACATTCCAATTTCTGAGATAAAACCACCAAGTATCTATCAAAACAGTTTCACAAGTTTGAAATCCATTCAAAACAAATTCCATCCATTTTGCTGTTTATCACCACAATTTAATTCAAAAATTTAATTGAAATCATTTCAATCAAATATACAATATAAATTCAACTATTAAATGTAACCAATTTGCATTAAAAGTAAATAAATTTAGTGGAAATGGGTGTTTTCAAAATTCTCATGCAAACCCATTTTAAATCTCCCAATTCAGAAGAGTTTGGTTTTATAAAGTGAATTGAAAGAAAGTTTCATCAATTTAATTTAATTTAGCAATGGAAAAAAATCATCCAATAATAGGTTAATCAATTTGTCTAATCAGTACATGAACACCTACCTTTTCCTGAAAATTATCACTAGAAACGACACCCATTAATGAGAATCAAGGCGAATAAGACCTCGACACACAACCAAGAGGAGAGATCCAACACAATGGGACATAGATCCATCAATTTGAGGGTTATCTATTGAAAACCAAAGATATGAGAAATAGATAAATACAATGAATGAGAGATAACACTTACTCAGTAATTACACCCCAAGCACAATGATGATCGAACACCGAAAGAATGGATCTAGAAGGGTTGTAAGGCTTCAATATCACCAAGGTAAGGCCATAGGTCAATAGATAAGGAAGTAGAGAAAAGGAAAGAGAATATCATATCCGCACTTACCATTTTAAAAAGACACAGTTAGGGTATTACATGATGTGTAATTCCAATACACATCGTGAAACCATTAAATTTCATAATTTCTGAAAAATATGTCACCTTGACTAAAATTCTGATGGTCCTAATTAAAAACACAATCATTAATTCATTCACTACATGTAATGTCTCATCACAATGTGTACCCATTATAGAGTGGTTACTTTCATGAATTGAATCCTATAAAAATTACACGACATGTAACCTAGATACATGATGTGTAACCCCTGAGCAGTGTGTATAAAAGGTAGGATAATGGGTAGAATCCAAAAAATATCTAACTACACCACTATAGGTATCCTCTCCAATCAATCTTGACCCCACCGTATCAACATAAAGGAAAAACCACGATGAGGTTTAAGGTGTACCTATCCAAAAGGTAATGGTATGTTACATTATTCTTTGAAAACATCATTCCCTAATTATATCTACACCATTTACATGTTATCCTAAAGAACTAACATTACTATTCCCTAGTTTAGAACTATAGAATTATAATAATGAAATATCTACTATCTTAATTATCATTTTCATGTATATATTTGTAGTGGAGAATATCAAACCTATGTGGTTCCACTATAATAACCATATTATGGTTAACTGGTGTATTATTATATTATAATCATGGAATAGTCTATTTAATATTTCCACTATTTAATTATGAGATTATCAGTATCATTATTGAGTGTTATTATGTTGTACACATCTTCAAAATGGATAATGTTTCATATTGTGACAATCATTTTATCAGTTTTGTATACAATTCATGATGTTTCATATCATTGATTTTTTTCTTGAGAGTGAATATTATTTTATGCATATTATTCTTTATCTTATCATGTATATTAGGGAATTATTTTAATGTATATAGTGGTTGATATAGTTAAAAATATTTATTTAGTAATTTCTAATACTACATTTATAAAATGGAAGTTACTTAATAACGAGAATGTGTATCACCAATATATTATATATTCTACCACATGTATCATGATTTCTTACTCCTCTTATATGGAAGAGGTATGATTGTTTTGGATAGGCATGCAATTCCCTGGCGTGTTCTTAGGGTGAGCAGTAATATTTCCATAACCCATTATAACCATTAACATATTTGATGAGATGGACTATAAGATTTCATGGATTTTCTAGGCCCACTATATCTTCTCAAGATAGGTCTCTATAACAAAAAAATTATTTTCACATAACAACTAATATTTGGGGGTTCATTGATGTAAATCTTTCAGTTATTTACATTTACTCATATCGCATCCTATAGGGGAAAGGTCATAGATTATCATCTCAACATCCTAGTAATGGATCAAAGTAGATGGTACAGGTATAGATCCTCTTAAGACAGGGAGATTTAATTTATATTACATATTTATCTTTAAATCATATTTATATTTATCAATCAATATATATTCTATAATTATTTCAAAATTATTTTTTTATATGTATGTAATTTTTTTTACATGTTTGTGAATACACCCATTATTCACTAATATATTGAGACATCATTTGTGCTTCCCTACTGATCATTTTATTATCACACATTTTATAGACACCTCAATGGATATGCCACCACTATTTTTTTAATTTTATGGATCATACATGTACAATGGTAGTTTTTGTTGTTTTTACTAGTTACTCATGATTAGAATGGAAATGGTATTTGTTCCCACTTTGGATGTAATGTTTTTAGAGGTATTCATAGGTATTTTTTAGCTGATCACCTATTCCACATTTTGTGTCTCCTACCTTATCCAATATATTTATTTACCCTTATAATAGACAAGTATATATTATATGGGAATTGTAATCATTTTTTATAAAGCTAATAATTATTTTAATTCCTATTAATTCCATTTATTCCTTATTTGGATTTCATTTTATCATCAGAAGATTTAAATTATAGTCAGATCATGTAGGTTTTCTGGTAGTGTCTGGTCATGAATTAAATCTCTGAAAAAATGGGTAAATAATTACCTAAATTTATATTGAGACCTGTGTTACTGGTCTACATCCTTAATGGATTAGGGAGAACTCAAGGGGTATTAGATGACCTAATTTGGGTATTGTACCATGTATTAAGGTTACAAACATTACACGTCATACAAGAGATATGTTTTGAATTTTTCTCGAATATGGTGTATTGTGGATTATATACGAGTTAGAACTATCAGTACATGATAAGTAACAAATAAAAGGACATTATTTACCACTTTATAGAGGAAACGCGTGTTACCATAGGAAATTTGGGTACTCAGTAGGAACAATAGGTTCAGTGAGGATTTTTTATTTCTATATCAAGTATGATGGAATGAAACTCAATATATGAATTTATGACTTGACTTGGAATCATCCTCTATCTTGGGATCATCCATTATGATAGGCCTTTATATATAGGAACAAAAGGAATCCATTCCCCATTTCACGCATTCCTATTATTTTTTCATTATAGAAGGAACCAACCATAACTTTATTTAAAAAAATATTAATATATTTTTGTGGTGTTTTTCTATATATATGTATATTTTATTGACTATGTCAATATGAACCAATAATTGGATCCTTTGTATGAGGTAGACGTAATTATTTTTATGATAACTATTTGTCTATGTTTAGTGAGTAATTTGTTAAATAATACCTTTATTTTATTATTCTATTTTTATTATTATTCATATTCCATGAATTCTACTTTTATCTATCCATATATTATTTTAAATTTAATTATTTTTACCTTCTATGAATTCCCCTTTTCTCAATTTGTATTTCCTTTCCAAGCATGAAACTGCTTCTTCTTATATGTCTTGTTATTTAATATTTTGTTTGTTTTTATATTTCATTTTATGCCCCTGAATTATTTTATCTATATATAGATGAGTTTAATTATTCTATTTTCATTGATGTGATGATAAAAAAAATTAAACATAAAATAATCAAACATGTTGTTTATGTTCTTTAGGAACCAGTATCATCTCGTAAGAGTTCCTATAGAGAGTTTATTAGAGTTATTGAATAAATGAAATTATTTTATAATATTATTTTTAATAATTGTAGGGAGTGATTTAATTTAAATGGGGCGGTACTCATTAAAAATCTGAAAAAGAGTTTTGTTTCCTTTAAAATTAGTTATTCATGCCATTTAGTGTTTTTTGTTTTTATATTGGGTATTTAATTTCGGGTATTGAGAAGGAATTTTTTTATTGGAAAATAATAATACCATTATATGTGTTTTAAAATTAAGAGAAGGATGTTATAATATAAAATATATTTTAAATTTATAATATAAATTTATTTTTAAATGTAATTTAATGTTGGTTTTATAATAAAATTTAATTTAACACATATCTAATTTATAATCTACCCAATTTAAAATACAATATAATTTCTTCTAAAAGGAAACTTAGGTTGTGTGTTTACATAAATTAACGTTTTATAATGGATTGTTTTATATGAAATGTGTTCTTTTTAGTAATATAATTTTATGTGGTCTTTGAAATAAACAATGGTTTTTTGTAAGCATTTAGATAAATGAATCACTTCTATAAACAAGAATTCTAGGAAGGTCAGGCATAGAAAACTGAAATAAAATAAAATGTTGGGGAATAAAATAGTTTATACTCTAACTGGTTGATGGTATTTAAAAGGTCATAAATATGATGACACATTCTAGGTACTGATGACTCATAGTGGTTTAGTATGTTGTTCCATTTTTTGTGTGTCACAGATGAGAGCTGTGATAGGGAATTTCAGGGTGTTAGAATATTTGATGTCGGCTAATTTTAGATATTGGTATTTTATGGTTTTGAAAATTATGGATATATAATTTAGTGTATTTAATTATTTATATGGGATTTAAAAGTATGTACTAGAAACTTAGTGGATTATTTGGGATATAATATTCATGTTTTTTAGATTTTTTATATGTGATATGACCATGGTATGGTGTCTTGTGTATCAAGATATATTTTCTTGGGAAAATTGTGATAGATTTAGAATTTGAATACTACAAATTTGGTGTATAATTAATTGTATAATGAGCATTATGTGTAAAAATATTTGGTGGAACTTAACAAGAGAATTATAAAGGATGATTATTCAAATAGTAGGGAGGTTTTAACAACACATGTTCTGGCTATAGGGATTTAATGACTTAAGTGTAAATTTTATGGTTGTTTAAGCATGATTTAATTAAAAAAATTATTCAATTAATGCTTTTTTTTAATCAGAGTTTCATATTTTTTGGTGATTGATGATTGTGTTTTTTTGGGTATGTTATGAGATTTCATAAATGGTTTTGTATCCCAGAGTGGTCGTTGGGTGTGTTTGGTGATGTTGGATGAAGAATATTGGGTGGGGTTGGGGGGATCACCAAAACTCCAGTGGAGGCCCATTGAATATTTAGTAGAGGTCCAATTGAATTTTGGTGCCTAACTAGTTGTTTTATTTCCACTGGAGTTCCATAGTAAGTCTAGTGGGGATCACCAGATCTCTAACGTCCTGTAGTGTAGTTTTTATGAAAACATTAATAAAGGAAATTTTTAAATTTTTTCTTAATTATTAAAATTACATTGACCTTGAATCTAACTCCTCTCACATTTCCATATAAAAATTCCATCATTTGGCTCTCCTCTTCATTCCTTCAACAATTATTAAACCTCCTTCATGATCAATGTGGGATTGAGTGGATTTATTCATACCTGGGGATTAGGTAAGTTTCTCTACCCTCTAATTCAAATTTCCATTATCTTTTTGCTTTTATTATTTCTATAAATCAATTCTATAATTTGGGGTGTTCCTATGGTTGTGGGGAAATCAATATGAACAACGTTATTCCTTATTGTTTAACTTAGACAAAACCTGTGTTGTGGATTTATGATCCCTTTCTCATGGACTTGATAAAATTTTATTATATATTTATCATAATTGGGTTTTATTGGTTTTTTCCCTTGATTGAGGGATTATTAGGTTTATATTAATTTCATATTTTCTTCTATTAATGTATTAAGTAACTGAGGGTGTAGTATTCATAGTTTTTAGATATTCTTTGTTTGAGTTTGTAATATTTTTGTTTTTGTCTTTTGAGAAATTTATTGTAATTGATTATAGAATCTTCATTTAGTTAATCTAGGGGATTCTAAGGTTTTTATAGAGTTCAAGTTGTTTCGATTTAGGTCTAATGTAATTTTAGGTTCTATCAACCCACTAAATAGTTATCTGGTTATTTCTATAGCATGCATTCCAACAGTTTTCCAAAATTAATATTGATTCTTATCTATATTTTAATGATATAAATGCATGGTTTGAATACATATTTTCTATATAGTGGGTTAAATGTTTCCAATTAGGTTTATCAATATCTATATAATGAAAATACATTCTCAATTGATTTCATTATAATTATTAAATTAACATTATTTTTTATGTATTCCGTGGATGTATTGATCCTTTATATTATGTAAACATTGATATTTAAGTCATGTAAACAATTACTAGTTATTGTTATGAACCCCATTTTTCATTATTTGTTTGACATATCACTTGATATTAAAGATGCAGAAAAATGGAGTTACGTGGTTTATTGTACGAATCAACTCATATTGAAGAAAACTTATATTTTATGAGTGTTTCCTTAGATTTGGCCATCATATTTTGTTTTTTATAACTAAGGGTCACATCCTTGATAAAAAACTTTAATCTATAATATGAATCCCATATTCTCATCAGAATTGGTGTGATATATAATCAAATGACCAATACATAACATATGGTTGAGAGAGTTGCTTTTTAGAGATATGGTTGTTGGGATTATGGGGTGGGAATAAGTGATTCAATAAAAAGTACTAATTGTTTTAGTATTTACCTAACCTTGAGAAAGGATTAATTTCATGTTATTTATAATGGATTTAATCACTTTACTCATTTAAAAATTCCATAAAAGGTTTTTATCAAAATATAATTTTATGGTCACAAACCTATAATCTTTTGAAATTTGTTTTTAAATAAATATTTTTTATATCAGAAGTCAATTTTAAATCCTAGTGTATGCGTTGGAATATAAAATTGAAACCATAACCTCATGAATAAAATAAAATAATTATTTTAAAACTTATTTCACTTTTATTTGATGTATAATGATCATGTTATCCCAAACACCAAACTAGTATGACTTATATTTGTTATATGGAGTAATTATAATTAAATATCTAATATCATTATTGTCACCTCTCTAGTATGTATTGGGTGTTGATAATATCAAATAACTGTGGTTCTGTTGTAAGGACTGTAATATGTTTAATTGATTAATGTTTTTATCAAACTATTGGAATAAAAAATTCTATAAATTTTTACTTTCATTCTGATTTTATTTCTATATGTCTTGAGTGCAATTATGATTGTACACATCTTGATCATGGAAACTATTTCCTGTTTTCCAAATTTTGTAATTAATTTGTTAAACAAGTCCTGATGAATAATAATAATATTATTTTATCTTTATAATTTATTTATTTTGAAGATTAGTGTGTCTTATTATATCGACTATATTGTTATTTTATTGTATTATGTGTTTTGGTTGATAGATTTCATAATATTTCATTAATCATGTCTACTTATACACGTATATAATGGAAATTTCATAATTATGAGCTTGTGTATCAACTTTGAATTGTATATTTTACCATTTTAATCATGAAAAACTAATCATTGTATGGTGAATATATTTTATGGGTCTAGATGGGATCATAATGCCCAAAATATTTTTTAAATGGGTTATAATGTTCCTGACATGTTACACCAATTTTCTTATTCCATGGGATGGGCTTTATGATTTGTCAGCTGGATGGGCCTAATTCTTATTCTTGAGATGATTTTATAAGAATATGAATATAGAATCCTATAATTACAATAAATGTATATTCGATAACTTTTTATTAATATTCATCATAATACAAAATTACATTCATGAGGACTATATTATTTTAGTTTATTTCAAAACATTGAACACAATATCTTCTAACTTAGTGAAATATCCCCAAAGTCTCCCATAAAGATATATTCCTTTATAAATCCTTCATAAATCCTTTATAAATAACAATTAGAAATAAAAAATAACATTAACACCCTGAAATTTTGTGAAATATTTAATTTTTTGAAATAATATAATCATTTTGATATTTTTCATTTAACACTACCGTGAAATATAGCATTTTTAATATGAATGCACTAAGATTATCTTGGATTGTAGACTACACCAGGTTATTCTCACACTACATGAAACACCGAATTGGATTGTGGTACACAAAACACTATTCTTGGATTGTGTAATAGATAACATTATGTCCCTTTGATAGATTGTGTTACAGGCAAGACAGAGTTTTACCAAACTAAAATATAATATGAATATTAATATTAAGATATTATTATAAATATCACCTATTAGTTAGAATGGATGATATGAATGAGATTGAATAAATAATTAAACTATTTTTTACACATGTATATAAAATTAATCTTTTGGTTACTAATTATTTATAAATGACTGTAAGAACTATTTGAGAATAAAGAAACTCCATTTCTAATAAAACTATTTTTCTACATACAAACACAATTTTAAATCAATAAAATTTAAAAAAAAGAAATTTTAATGAATTTTTAAAAAAAATTAATATATTATATAACAAATCAGTATTTTAGATACTAATACAATAGATTTGATTGGCATAAGATAAGAATTAATCCAATTATATGAATAAAAAGTTGTATTTTTATAAAAGGCAATTTTACCTTTTTTTAATGAAGAACATATTTCAATATAAATATTGACACATGAATAAATTTTATATGAAAAAATAAACTTCATTTTTTAATTCGTGATATAAAATTTTACATTGGGATTATTTTTGGTATTTTTCTAAAAACATTCATATTTGGATTAATAGTGAATAATACTAAATTTATGTTCAAAACTGCTTTTTCATCCAATTTATTTATATAGTTAAATTATTTTTTATGTTTTTTAAAGGAAAATTAGATAAATTGTAATTAATTAAAAATAATTTAATTCATTATAATAAATTTCACATTGAATTTAGATATAAAAAGATACCAAGTTGTTGAACATTTTTACTTAAAAACCCCGCTTTGTCATCCCATCTATGTGATAAATTTTAAATAAATTTCTTCCACTCCTATGATTATAATTTTTAAAAACTGATTCCATATTTTGAGTCAGATTAGTTAATGATTTATAATAAGGACCAACTTTTTTTTACCACTGAGATTAGTGAAATTGATTAAAATTAATTACACCGATTAATGTAGAATTTTCTTTACATAGTTGTTAAACTTTCATCTTAAGAGTACAAATGACCTAGAACCCTGTCCAAGACAAATTGGATTGATATTACTATAAAATATACCATATTTTATCAAATTTTGACTATTATTAGAGTGAAATCACTACTGGAAAAATGATTTTTCCCAACGCTTCTATACCAACGATTTGTAAAAGCCGTTGGTATAGGTACCCTTTCCCAAAGGTTTGGCCAAACCATTGGGAAAGCCCATTTTTTGTCCACCTTTACCAACGGTTTGGCAAAACCGTTGGGAAAGGTTAGCCTATCCCAACGGTTTGGCCAAACCATTGGGGAAGGCTGAATTGTGGACCACCTTTCCCAACGGTTTGGCCAAACCATTGGGAAAGGGTATCCTATCCCAACGGTTTGCCCAAACCATTGGGAAAGTGTGTCTACAATTCAACCTTCAGCCAGAATACCCAAAAAAAAGCAAGACCTTTCCCAACGGTTTTGCAAACCGTTGGGAAAGGTCCTTTGATTTTTTTGGAATCTACCTACGGAGAACATTATATAAATCAATATTTAAAATAATTCGAACAATACATATATATATTTATGACATTATGTTAACAAAAGTCATGTTAGGTTAGTGGTTAAGTCATTCCGTTATAAACTAGAGGTCCTGGGATCAAATCCCACCGGATGTTTCTTTTTTGAAATACATATACCAACGGTTTTGAGAACCATTGGTATAGATTTTCTAATTACTTATACCAACGGTTTTCAGAACCGTTGGTATAGAACCTATACCAACAGTTTTCCCAAAACCGTTGGTAAAGACCTATTTTCACGGCTTACTTGCCAACGGTCCTCCAAACCGTTGGTATAGCCTATACAAATGGTTTGGGGACCTATACCAATGGTTACAAATTGTTGGTATAGGGTATTTTTCCAGTAGTGAATTATGTAATATATCCCTCTCAATTGTGTTTACCTTTTTATATTTACAAGAGTGCCACTCCACCTCCTCTATAAAGGCCCCTCACCCCCTCACATCCTCACACCTCCCAAGACACATTATTTCAGAAAACCCTAACCAAATATCTTATAAAAAACATAAATTAGTCCTAGAATCATCCCTCTAGTCATAAATATTACTATGGTATCACTTTGGTGAAAACCAAAATGAGTTTCTCAATGAAGAGATAACATCCTTCCACAAGCTCTTTGGTATTATTTTCACCATACACCACCAGAGTTCCTATTAATCCAGGATTATATAATAACCCTAGAATCCTAAATATATTGATATGTTTTTTATATGGTATTTTTCTACACTCACAAACAATTCCATCAAATGGGAACAAACTTAATGTTATTATTTATGGTGAACCACCGCCTCCCGAAAAGATGTGGTTCGTTTTTTTCATTACCACCTCTAATGGTTTGGAATAATGATGGAAAAAATAATTTACAAAGATATATATTGTATTTATTATTTATTTATTCTTCTACTATTATTATGTAAAACATACCTTCTTGCATTCTATCTTATGTAAACATGATAACTTCGTTTGTGGACGTGTGGACTACCCCCTCATGAAAGCGATGAAATTTGTTCACACATTACATGTAATGTATTAAGGATGGGTTTAGTGAAATTATATAATATATATGAAATAATATTTATATGGTAAATAATATACACACACACACACATTTATATCATTTACTTTATTTCTTTCAATATGAAAATAAAACGGAAACCACATACATGCGTTCGTATGACCTACCGTATCCATAAACAGTTTCTTCCATTTAATATTTCCATCATTAATAAATATTTGTAAATATTTATAAAAAAATATATTTTATATTTATATAATGTTTTAAATTATTTAAATAAGTAATGAATTATCTAATTAAGTGGATCAAGAATAACAAGTCTAAACGTATACCAAAACCAAAGCAGATATTACCTAAAACATAACATTAACGTTGAATTGTTAACAAAAGGGTAATATAAGGATATAATAAAATCATATATGGAATTAAATATAATAATATGTTTATGTGGTTGATGTATAATAATATATTTTTTATTATATAGTAGGATGGATGTGTACAATGAAATTCATGAAATAAGGTAAGGTGTTCTCATCTAACTTTTTTTATCTGTGTGGTACATGCCATGTTAACCACTCATTTAATTTATATGGTGAATACAATTCCCATTAATGAATTATATTATAAATTTTAATAGATTTATTATTATTTACATTTCCATTTTATGATATTTGTTTCATGGGTTTTATTTTTCAAAATTTATAAAATCAGTAAAGTTGTTTTGCCTCAATTTTCCTTATTCTTGACACATGTCATGTATAGCACCCTCGGTTTGAGGTATGAAACCATTATTTATGTTTTTTTTATGTATAAAAGTTTTTTGGGTTGGTATGTGTATATTTTTGTAGAATTTTGAAGGGTTTCAAGAATGTATTTGAGGATTTTCAAAGTATCATGTTTTGAGCACGTTTAGGAGAAACCATGAAACATGAAACAATGTCCTTCATAGGGTTTGTGAATAGATTTTCTAACCATGAGAGTATTCCATGCTAATTTAACTTTGAGGCTAGATAATTTTCATTGTTATCTGATGGATTTCCCTAACTGTTCAAGGTAACTGTGCGCGATGGAAAAATGGGGTTTTTAAAAAATCACGATCACTCGGGATTTTCCCTAGTTCACACATTTCTTCACCCATATGAACCCTATATTGGATTCCTTATTCTAAAGTGTTAAAGGGGATATCCCACCCATTATGGAATAAAAATGATGTGGTTTTTTGGGGGTTCGAAGGTGTTTCTTCTCAGGTAAGTCTCACCCCTTAGTTTCTTGTGGTTTTCTCTAGATCTACTCCTCTTTCTCTCTCTCTCTCTCTTGGTTTTCTATATCTACATTTGTTTCATGTAGATATTGGATAATGGTATCCTAATCTGTTTATTTTAGGGTTTTTATGATAGGGAAGGGGATATATAGTGGTTTTGGTGGAGTGTTCATCCAGATTTGTGGTGCGTTCTCTTGTGGGTCTATTTCTCCAGAACCCTAAGGTAGGTGACTTCACTCTTGACTCCAATTTTCTAGAACATGAGGCCTTCTATGAAATTAATTTTTATTTCTTGAAATTAATTTCTAATATAATGTGATAATGTTAGTGGAAACATAATTGGTGATGAATTGTGGATTTTGGGTAAAATGGGATATTATTTCAAAATAAGTTTTATTGTGTGATTTTAGAATGTTGATTTTAAAATCGAAAATAGTTTGAATTATTGAAAATGTATTAAGAAAGATTAATTTCAATAAAGATGATGTTTTATTGAAATTTGTATTGGAATGGAAAATGGTTAGAGGGTGATTTCAATAAATGGGTGATTTATTGATGTGAGTTGGCATGTGTTGGAAATAGTTATGTACATAATGTGTGGTCTTTGTGTGCTTTATGCTTGTTGGTTGGTAATGTATTATGTCTTGAGTAGATTGTGTGTGAATTAGGTGGGAATTATCACTATGAAAGGTGATGGATAGTGGAATGAATGGCCACAATTAAGGATAAGTTGTTGGTAAGTTCCACTAGATTGGGAATGTAGTAAATACCCTTGGATGGGAAGTTACACCGTGTTTTTTTTCCTTGTGTGTGTTGTTATGAATGATGGAAATGGTTGTGCTATTGTGTGATGGTGAAATGGATTATGGAATGGTTGTTTGGATTTACCTTGTTTTATGTGGATATGGGTAAAGGTGTCTTAGTAAGGGTTTGTTTTTCTTGTTGTAATTGTTGTACTATTTTATGTTTTATATAAAGTTTTTTATATAAATATACTAACAGTTATTTCATAGTGGCATGTGTAGGGAAGTCATTTGGGGAAATACAACTAAGTATTATTACTCACCCCTACATTGGAACTATGGTTCTTTTTCAGATATCGTATTCTAGGACACAGCTAAAGGTAAATAATCTCATTACTTTTTTGTAATTCATGATGCTTGGAGGGTTTTGGTGGTGATTGGAGCATAGAACTCGGTGTGGAGTTATGGGGTGGTGTCACGGTTCTTTTGGTTTTTGTATTCATCTTCTTGGTACTCTAATTATAGATTATTTTGGTTTGGTTTTTTGGAATTAATTATCAAATTATGAATCATTTTGGACATGCATCACGTGGATAGTTGGTTATGGATCATTTGGTTGTTGTTTTATTTATCAGGGAAAATCATTCCCTATTGTTCTTGAATCCATCAACATTTATTTCCATCCTTTGGCACCTTGGGAATTTCATCTAAGGAATAGTAGCATCTCACCTCCTTCTCAGGACAATGAGGAAGGGGCATGATGTTACAAGTGGTATTAGTTTGTTTGGTCCTTAACTTTCATGTGAATGCAGTTGTTCGGTCCTTTGGTGTTGATTGTTGGTCTTGGTGTTGACATTCGTTCTTAGTCTATTCATTGAGTCAGGAAGGTAGCTAGGTGGGGGATTTTTGGAACTTGGAATTTATAGCATAAAAGGACATATATAACCATTTTATTTTGAACATAAAGTTACAAGGGACTTGGGAACAAAAGTGTTTCTGATACACTTATTGGAATTGGAAATCTCATTGTTGTGGGTGTAACCAATAAGATGAACATGACATGAATGGTTGAAATTACATCAAAGTAGAATGCATATTTAATTTGGTATAATGATGTATGTTGTGATAAGAATATATAGATGTGTGGAAAATATTTCAATTATTTCAAATATAGGGATTTTAAATGTGGATGTTTGCGGTATTTTGAAAATGGGTTGATTTTCAAAACATTGTGGAATTTTTAAAAAATGATACAACCTAGGAAATTTAAACTTGTCAAAATCTTGGTTGTCATAGTTTATATGTAATTTAATTTTAATTTTATTTATTTTATTTCTAAGGGAGTGATACTTATGGTTGTTTATCTATTGACTCAAACAGCACCAGGTAGGCATTGTAGAGACTGACTTGAAGAGGCTACGGAAAATGTGGTTGCACCTGAGCCCCAGGTATACCAGTAGCTAGTACATAGTATAGTGAAATATTTCCAAGATGTGTAAATTGGAAACAAAGTGAATGAACGAAATCATTTGGATCATTTAGTTTAGTTCCAAAAGCTGAATCCACCTATTTTTAGGGGTGATTCAGATATGGAAAGTACATAAGAATGGTTGAATATAATGAATAGAATATTTTAATTCTTGGGAGCACTGGTAGAGTTAACGTTGAAGTTATCCACATATATGTTGGATATAACAACCCTTCTCTTTATTACACACATAAATTACATAAACATGCATTTAAGATAACTCTAAGGATTGAGAGGTCTAGTGCCTTAGTAAATTAGGAACATTACATAATATCTTAGAAAATAAAACACAAAATCATTATTGAAAACTTATTTTACATGACCACAACATTCCATTGTACTTAGCATTACATGGGATACCTAAGGACATTCATAAGAAAAGGGTGAGCTATAAATTCCATTAAGGGAGTAAACAAGGAATAACATGATGAATATAGTATATTTTAGGAAATAGGTATATCAATAGAGAAAAAGAGAAACACGAACACAAAGTCGTGATATATCATGATTATCATAACATGGAAATGTGGAAACAACATTTAACATGATATTAGCATGGTCCAAGCCTCATTTCACATGGAACATGAGTAAACCATCTTTTCACTTGAATTAGCATGATTAAAACCTCATTTAACTTGAATTAGTATGAGAAAACCCTCATTTGAAAATATGTATCATGATACAATTATTTACCCAATAAATTGAATCAATGTCAAGGCACACCCTTCTTAATTATTTTATTTCATGAAATAGTGTGCCCTTTAGATCATACAACATGGATTCATTAAACATCATATTTTTTTCCATGAATAAGAGATGTGGAATAAATTAATGTATGTCCTAAATAAATAAGTACATGTGAATATTAAGGTGAATACCCTTGATATATAAATGGGTATGGTATTCACTTAAACAATGATTTTGGCATTGAAATTTTGGTGTAACTTCGGTAGCATAATGACGTCAAATAGAAATCGTAAAATAGGTTGATGAGGATAAAGGGGTATCTCATTATTTATACATGAAATGGAAATTAAGGTGGTCATGGAACATAATATCCCAACATATGTAATGGAATTGATATGGATAATATAAAATAATTTCTTGAATGTAAAAAAGGAGAGAGAAATACCTTATGGAATTTCAGCATGGTAATAAGTGTACATGGGAGAAATTAATTTGAGAGAAAGGGGTATATCATCATTCAAACATAAGGAGGTAAGTATGGGGGAGGTTATAAATCATACCCCATCATTTTTAATTTAAAATAAAAGGGTATAACAATATAAAGAAACATGGATATAAATAAACAAGGAAGGAATGTCAGGATCCCTTACTAGGAAGTGTAATCCCAAAGTCTTGGGAGAGACTTGAGAGAGGCTTCTTGAGAGCATGGGGTGCCTTAGGAGTATTATATAGAGTGGAAGGAGGAGGTTGTTCATGCTCTAAATTTTTTGAGTGAAGAGGAATGGGATATTGGGTTGGTTAATATAGAAAAGGGGAGGTAATTAGTTATTATTTTGGTTTTGGACACTACGTATTAAACTAATCAAAACCCAAAACCATCCCATGGTTTTTTCCAAAGTGGATTGGAAAACATTATTTTATAAGGACAATGGCCTACCATATTTAAATATTATGGTTTATTATTGTAAGAGTTGGTGTACTAGAACCAAATGGTTTTACTTTTATTACATGGATATTTAATGAATTATTACATATTGTTCATTGTTCTGCATGACTATGATGTAATAATGTCCTAGAGTATTTGTTACATTGATAAGGTCATGGCTGTTCCCCACTATGATGAGAACCCTGAAATGCTATAACAATATTCTTAAATATAGTTCTGTGGTTGGATGACATGCTATAATGGGACACATAACATGAAGTCCGTCAAGTGGAAGTACTCGTAAAAAGATGAGACTTCCTCTCATGAAGTCCGCACTTGGTAATCTCGAAGATAGAAGATTATGAGAACAGACCCACTAGTAGGAATTCCGCATGTTTTTGTGTCATCAGATATTTATATCTTCAAGAATGTGTAATGATCCTTAGACTTTAAGATTATCATTAATACATGTCACAACTTGCACACTTTGATTTACTGATGAAAACCGTCATGGTGACAGTTGTCAGGAAGTAGGGTACGTTGGGTGCGTCATGAGTGAAATGTTATTAATGGATAAGTTGAGGAAGGATTTGTCCCTTCCATTTATGGAAGTTGATATCTCATCCCTTTGATTGAAATAGAACTGTCACACAAAATTCCATGGACACAATGTAACAGGGAGTTTATTTCAGGTAGTCAAAGAAAGACGTATCAATCATTAAAGTTTATAAAAAAATAATGAAACTTGCTTGATGAGATGTTGCGAAAAAGGGATTATATTATACAGTGAGCGTTCTTATGGGGATATCATTGTTGTGACTTTAAATTCTTTCTCTTGGGTGCCTTCACCCGTTGCTAGACAGTACTCTTGGACTTTAGACAAACCCTTCTAATGCCAATAAGAAAGAATCCTAGAGGGCCACACACTATGTGTTTTTGGTGGTCTCAGTTAAATTCTATTTTAATTTAATTAATGAAATAAATATTATTCTCAAGACCATGGAATAATTTTATTCATGTTAAAATGATCTCATAAATTAAATAAAATATATTTATTTATTTTATTGAACATTTAATAAATATTGATTTTCTAGTTTTTAAATAAAATATTTAATTAATAGAATAAATTATATATTTATTTATTTGGGTGTTCAAAAAATGGAAGTGGATTTCGAGCGGATGAAGGTCGGTCTGGTAGTAAAATAATTATTTGTAAGACTGTAAATAATTATTTAACTAGTTAAAACAAATTAAGATAACACTCATATTATTTTGAGACACAGAATTTTATTTATTCATTTTTACGCAAGTTGGAACACCATAAATAATGATGCGGTATTACTATTAAATACATGGGTTTTCTCTAAGTTCATGAATGTATTTAATTTTTTCGATAACCACATAGTGATAGTGGATTCATGTTTTATATTAAAGAAACATGAAATATTTTTGGATCAAAAGATTTTAATGAAATGTAATCTTCTCCTAGAAAATTTTAATATTCAATTGAATATATTAGTTTTGGTGAATATGAAGTGGTTTCAAATAAAATGAATGACAATGTTCTTGATAGATTTGATAATATAGGTGTACAAGAGGAAGATTTTGGCCTAGTTATTTCGAGTGATGAGGGAGAATTATGTTCATCTCATCCAAGGTTGAGGAAGAAGGTGGAGATCTAAATATCAATGATTATTATTATTATGACCTAAATTTTCATAAATATATGTCCATTTGAAATGATTAAATTAATTATTAAATAATGTTTTATAAAAAAATATAGTATATATATATATAATTTCTCTGACTGGTTAAAAATAAAGTTATGAATCATAACCATTCATATTGAAGTTATTATATTGTTACCATTATGATTATTATATATTAATGGGTAGGATGAGATCAAATTGAAACAGAAGAAAGAAGTCATGGCCTAAACCTGTAGGATCATACCCTATGAATACCATTTACTAGACATTCCGAGGGAGATGGCATCACTAGGCCATTCCATTGAAAAATACCAAGTTATGATTCTACAAACGTAACATGAGTAAAACCTATTATAGGATAAGTTCAGGCTCAAATAGATAACCTTCCAAATCATGTTCACCGAACCCCCCTTATAATGTTCAACCATCACATGCTTTACTATTGCGGAATTCGTTTGTGCAATAATGTCTTTTTTATCTGGAGGATAATAGTAAAAATTATTATATTTTATTTTTAATTAAAAAATAAGAACACATATCCTTTTTAAATATTTCATTACATATATACATGATTAAAAAATGATTTTGGTAAAACAAGATTTGGATATGACAAAAAAATTGTATTTTTGGGAAATATGTATACCGTCATTTTGAACATAATTTCTGATAAATTCAATATATTTTGAAATAAAATTTCATTTCCATGAATGATTCTTATTATGTTATATTTCATTAAATATAAATGATAATATAATTTAATGAAGCCCTATGTAATTTTTATAATAGTCATAATTTTCCTGATGTTGTAAAAATAATATTTTTCGATAAATATGAAATTTTTTCAAAAGTGGAAATCCATATATTAATAAAATTATTTTGGTGAAATAAATATCATTTTTGAAACAAGCATGCTGAAATTATCCAATAATGATTTTTTTTAATTTTTTGAGATAGTTTAATTTTTTTGTAAATATTAAATAGGGTATAAATATATACTATGTATTATGGAATCAAATTATTCCAAAAGTGATATACTAAAAACTATAAAGGGAAAAAATTTAAAAATTATATTTACCATTTAAAATTATTTTTTATGTTATTTAATTATTTTTACAAACCTATAATTAATACTCTAAATCATTAATTATATTTAATGGTTTTAAAAAAAGTTCTTTATGAAAATGAATCCCTACCACATAATGGATTATATTATTTTAATTATTTTGGTTCTTAATATAATAAAATATTTAAAACCACTCCACTTTATTAGAATCCATGTTCCAAAACCATGTGATGGTTTCTGGTTTTGATTCTTTTATTTCTTATAGTCTAAAACCTATGTTGATAAATTAATGAAAAATTCCCCTCTATTTTTCAATAAATACTCAACCAAATTACCATTCTTCTTCCCAAAAAACCTAGTGAGAAAAAATTTACACTCCCTATCTCTCTATTAGTCCCTCAAAATTTATTTTCAGGATCATAAGAAGCTCCTCCCAATCTTTTAGAAGTATCCCCTCAATATAAGGGATTCCCCCCTCATCCTTTTATTCCATTACTTTCTTATAAGGTCATTTTTTTGTGGTCAAAGACTTCATATTAATACTTTATTTTATTACCATATATCATTATTTCATGTTCAATTTTATGATTATCATGCATATATGTCATCATGTTATACCCATTGACTCAGATGCACTAGTTTACCTAATTTAATGCATTAATTATTCTCTTATTGGAATTTATACCTGACCCCTTTTTTATGTATGTCCCTAGGTTATCTCGCGCAGTTTTGGATGATTAATAAAATTTTATTGGAATATTATGGGTTTCTTGAAAGATGTTTTCATATCCTTATTTCAATTTATTGTGATATATATGTAATACCCAAAAGTTACTAGTCCTCTTAAACCACTGTGATTTTGTTATGTGAATATTTTTATAATAAATAATGGAATAAAGTAGATAGAAGATATGGGTCATCATAGTAGGTATCATAGGATGGCCTAGTGATTTTTGGTTATTATTATTACAAAACCTTTTTCAATTAATATGGATACTAATAAAATTATTAAATTATCCCTAATTTGATTAATAAATAAATCTCGTAGTTTCCAAGTAATAAATTTTTTTCTTGGATACTACAAGTGGATGTGGCTATGTCATAGATGTACCTTTGTGTAATAACATTGAGAAGGATCATAGGGTATGAAATAATCCTACACTTGGTGAACTAAAAAGGGGAATTGATAAACAACATGTTTAACACACCTTTGATATATGATTTGGAAAATTTACATCTCATTATAAATTATTATTAAGGGAAAAAATACATAGGAAATTCAATGTTAGTAAATAGATTGTGGATAACATATATTAAATCCTATAAATTCATTGGTAAAAGAACACTTGAGATTTATGAGTTACCCTTTAAATGTTTATAGTATCCCATTATATATGTTTAATAGCTTGAAATTTCCCATCCCTAATCCAATTTCTGGGATAGTAAATGTGTAACACCCCAAGCCTCTACGGTACGCTTTTCTTTGAATAATACAATAGCATGCGATGTACGCAACACTGAGTTCAAGCGCACCACGACCTATCAAACTAGCCTTTTAAAAAGTGGTTATGAATATTAATAATTTTTTTTGAATTATATATATATCCCATATAATTTTAACATTCATATTTTATGTCTCTTATACATAATATAAGTACATATTCCAATTTTCAGATAAAAGAAGTACTTTTCAAAAAAAGAAGTTTTTCGCCTTTTAATGGTGAATGCATTACAAATACTATATTTGAAACTTTTATATATTATATTTAATGAAATTAAATTTTTATTTAGAATCGGGACATAAAAATTTAGTATGGATAAATTCTTGGTGTTTTTTATGATAACATTCATATTTTGATGAATAGTGAAAAAACACTAAATTTTAATTAAAAACAACTTTTGTAATTCAAATAATTTATAGTCTTAAATTAAAAATTTGAGTCGTTTTAAATTATAATTAGATTATATTTTTATAATTTAATATAATTTGGGTCATTGTATGTAATTTTTGTTTTAAATTGGACATAAACACATATAATTTTTTTGATAGTTCTTACTTCTCAAAAACACGCTTTCTGGTTTTGACAATAGAAATTAATTTTAAATTAATTAATGAAAATTATATGTTTTTAATTCCATAAAATAGACCTCATTTTGGATTTGTAATATCAAAATTATCTTAGGGTGATTTTAGGAACTTTTCAGATAACTTTCATATTTTGATAAATAGTGAAAAATACTAAATTTTTATTCAAAAGAATTTTTTTAATCGAAATAATTTATAGTGTTTAATTATACATTTGAGTGGATTTAATGTATCATTAGATTATATTTTTATCATTCAATATAAATTAGGTAATTTTATCTTATTTTATATTTAAATTATACATAAACACATGTTAATATTTTGATAGTTTTTACTTCTTAAAAACCCACTTTTTTGTGTCAAGAACGGGAATTAATTTTAAATTAATTTCTGAAACTTCTGTTTTCTGAATTTGGAAAAATGGATTTCATATTTGGAATCATGAGGTACCAATTCTTTAACCAGGTAACTTTTATTTTTATACATCACAAATAATTACTTCAGTAAATATTTTATCTACAATAGTTAAAGGTTAAATCGGGAAAATAATGGTAAAACATATTATTATAATAATATTAAATTACCCTAACACATGTACTAACCCTATTTTATGATACCTTTCCAACCATGGTAATCCTTGGGATGATTTTGGGACCTCAATAGCGCCACATGGGAGTGATAATGACATTTTATATTGAGTAATCTAAAGTAAAGAAAAAAATAACACAAGCATGTATCTTTTAGTATACAATTTTTTATATGAGGTTATATAATTTCTTTATTAAACTATAAATATTAATTTTTAATCTAAAAATATTTCTTACATAATGATATTTTATTTATAATTTTTATACATAAAATTATATATTTATATATGAGACAATAATGATGCAATATTTTCCTTATTAATGAAAGAATAAAATAAATGATATTAATAATATTAAAATAAATATAATTTAAAAGATTTGATGCCATAAAATAATTTTAAAGGTGAATATGACATATTATTATAGATTAAATGTATTTTTTAGAAGTAATCAAGTTGATATGACTATCAAGAAAACCTAATACTAAATAATGTCAAAATTGACATAAATGAGTTTTTAAAACAAATACTATATTATGAAAATATATAATAGTCCTAAAAATATATGTTTTGGCCAAAGGACTTATATAATAATACGTATTTCATTAATAAAACACTTGGGATTCTCATGGAATTTTATAGTAAGTTTATTAACAATTTATTATAATAATGCAAGAACACATTATAAAAGTTAAACTATTTAACAAAGAGTTGAATCTAAAAGATAACGTTAATATGGTGACCTAAACCTATATAAAACTTATTGGGTGAGCGTTTTTCGACCAATAACCACTTTATCCTTGAAAGTAATCCTTTTTGAGCCATTATAAACTGTATATGATTGTATAATAAAATAATATTTCAAGGTTTTCCTAAAGTGACCCTCACCTCTCTTATAAAAGGGTGCATCCCCTTCTCTCAAAATCACACCTCCAAAGCCATTTGGCTCCGCCAGATCCTGATAAAAAATCCTCCCAACTACCCTAAATTCAACTTAGAGGCCTAGATTGATTATAAATCCAACCTATGGAGCACTTTTGATCAAATTAAAAGGAAACGCCCGAAGAAGAGGTAATAATTTATCACCTCTTTCTATGTTCTTTTCTTTTTACACTTTATCTTTATTTGTTATTTCTATACCAAAATAATAAATCCAGTACCTTATACATACTACGATTTTATTATAAATATTGTACAACCATATTCATTATTCTATCCATCCTATGAATGATAATGTCACCATGCGTGTGTACGTACGGCTTACCGTCTTCACGCCGTGGTGAAATTTGTTATTCAACACTATGTTATTTGGATGGATATAATGATGAGTAATATGTATATAAATAATGAAAGTAACCTGATAATTTCTATGTAAAATTAATATACCATCCAATTACACACCTTTTAATCATTAAGTAAATTATATCGTCACTCGTGTGTACGTACGACTTATCATCTCCACGACGCGATGAGATTCATTTCCACGTTCACCTTTCAACGATGATTATAAAAATAATTATTAATAAGTATGTAATATATGACATAATAATGATACAGGATATATATATATATATGTATTTATGTATGTATGTATGTACTTTTATATACCTTATTCGCTTACTTCTGTTCAATATGATATTGAAACGGAAACAACGTTTATGCGTACGTACGATCAACTGTCTCCATAAACGGTGTTTTCCATTTCATATATCTATCTATTATATATATTTATATTCTAAATATATATGTTATATAAATAGTTATTTATATTCTGTATGTATTTAAATCATGATCTAAATTATACCATCAAGAATAACATGTTAAAACACATACGATAAAGAATGTGATTATTACCCGAAATGTTATTTTAACATGGATATCATTATTTAATGGATAGTATAAAGTCACAAATGAATCATGTATGATATAATAAATATGAATATTTTTTTTGGTATAATTTAGTAACATACTATGGTAATTATACAGGAGGTTAAACTTACCCTCGACTAAAGGAAAGTTCATGGTAAGGGTTAAATTTCACAATCTCTTTATTATCTGAGGTTGTTTATATGCGAGTTTCTACTGGGACTTCTTTATCATCCACATCTGTGTTTCTTAAAAAAAATTTCCAAACATTTTAACTCTTTCCTATAATATGGGTTAAATTCATTTATACCCCTGTTTTACTTTTTATAATTTTTTTGAATGGAATCTTTCTTTCGTTTTCCAAATAAGGTACTTTATGACCTTTTAAATGGATTAAGGTAAGAATTTTTTTTTAACTTATACAGTGGGTAAGACAATTTTCCATCGTTATAACACCTTCTAGGCTTCCCTTACAATATAATAAGAGTATTTTCAAAATTAATGTTTTGTTTTATAATTATGTTACTTTTAAATTATTTCAATTAGAAGGATATATTTCTCTCGAATAGTTTTGATTTCATCAATGTCAACATAATTTGATGGATTTTAACCTTGTTTGAAGTTGATTTATTATGATAAACTATTCCATATTGTATTTAAGGTTTTGGGATATGTTTGACCATGGATGTGTTATTTTTATACCATTCATGGTTTATGGTTAAAACATTAACATTTCATATGCAAGTTTTAATACGAATTTTTATGTTATATTTAAACCTTTTCATATGAGGAATGAATTGGACTTATTAAGTGATGGGTAAGGCCCACTATAGCTCCTCGATGCATCGGTAGGTCTCATAAGACAAACTAGTGTCTTGGAATAAGGCCTTGAAAAAATTTTATTTGTACTCTTGGTAAACGGCCTTAACTATGCGGTAATGATGTCCGACATTAGACATTCCCTAATTATAAAATTATTATTACATGTTATTATTAAATTAGTAGAAAATCCATGTGCATGTCTATACGGTAATGTTTTCTTTATTTTCAACATATTCTGTCCATGTTTATGTTTAAAAGGATGTTGTTTTTATTACACATCTTTCCTTAAAAGTTAATATATTCTACTAAATTATTTACCCTTATTGGGAATCTAAGCTCACACCTTTCTTATATTTTATTTTCCTAGGATTCCAAGAAGTGTATTATGATTTATATGTAGGTCTAAGCTAGAAGAATAATGGAATTATCAAAGGATTATCTATGTTGTATTTTATGTTAGAAATTTTCATGTAAATTTCATGTATGTAATCTATTTTCCAAGACTTCAAAATTGATCGGTACTTTGGGACTTGATTCCTTGTAATAATGCCAAAGTAATAAAATAATGCACTGAATCTGGGCTAATGGGGTGAGGGCGTTAAAAAATGATTATAATAATAATAAAATTATGAATGGAAATATCATCATCCATGGTTATGCACATCATTTAATATCATTCATGTTTTGTAGACTATTAAAATGAAATAATAAAAAATGGAATATGATTTTCCGATGAAAATGGAAAATGGGAAAATTAAGCATCCCAAGACTACAAATTCTCCACTACAAATATTTACAGTTTTAATTTTATAATGAATCTTGTGATACTCTCTTTAATAGAATTCAAATATATCCTAGGTATGGATTAGATTTCCTTGTAAAAATCAAGCACAAATTTCTAGATAAGGAAATCACCTATTGAGTCGTGACATTTCCACTGATTCTATACCAATAAAATGAGGTTGATGGATCTCCACTAGAATCATCATCTCAAGAAAACATTTTATTTACTCTATACAAACCATATGTTACTCAAATGATTAAGACTAAGTAAAATATCATCCTTGATTACATTCCCATTATAAAGGAATATGTTGATGAATACCATGAGGAATTTCTTAGTCCTTCTCCTAACTAAGTGGTTGATTTATCAATAAATCATATACTATGATTTTTTCCAATATCCAACAATCTATAGTGAATTTCCACTATTGAACTTGAAAAATATAATTAATCAACTCCAAAAGAATGTGGATAAAGGGTTGTTACACCCAAGTGCATCACCATGGGGTGCACCCGTCATTTTCATTATGATGAAGGATGGTTGAATATACATATTAATTGATTATAGTGAGATTTCGAAGTTGAAAATTAATAACATGTATTATATTCCAGGGAATGATGAATTTTTTTATCAGTTACATGGATCCCATTACATCTATGAGGTGGATCTTTGGTCGGGATATTATCATATAAATGTAAATAAAGGAAATATCCCTATGATTTTCCCCAACAAGGTATGGGTTCAATTAGATCATTGTGATTCCATTTATAATAAATAAATCACCATATAAAATCGTGAACATAGTGAATAGATACTTTAAGGATTACCTTGAAAAATTCATGATAGTCTGTATAGATGGTATTCTTATCAATGCCAAAATAAATGAGGAACCTGAGGAGCATTTGAATATTGTGATGATGACCTTGGAAAAAGAAAATTTATATGTGAAGTAAGGTGAATGCATGTTTTTATAGACTATGTAAAATTCATGTGGTATGTTATAACCATCAAATGAATATTTTTAGATCCTTTGAAGATAGATTCAATTGAAGGATGACCTATACCAATATGTATAATGATGATATGTAGTTTCCATGGATTATCAAGGTATTATAAACAATTTGTGATAAAACTATCATGATGATTAAAATCACTAAACAAGATAAATATAAAGTGGGTGAATATTTTTCTAGATTGTTCAATGTGAGGAGATATTTGAAGAGTCAAATAAGAGTCTAATCACAACACATGTGCTCACATTACCAAACTAATGATAAGTAGTTTTGATATACAGTGATGCATCCTAAATTATCTTGGGAATTATAATCATTAAAAATAAAATAGTGATAGACTAAGCCACCGCCCAACTAAATATTCACAAGTAAAACTACCAGATGCATGATCTAAAATTTTTTTGTAGTAAAACTCACATTTAATATTTTGAATCATTATCTCTATGAGGAGAAGTTTGACATATATACTAATAATACAAGCCTCAATTATATATTCACACAAAAATAACTCAATTTTATCAACGGAATGTGGGTATACCAGATCAAAAATTATAACTGTTTAACACATTAAAATCCTAGAATGCATAATAGATCCTACAACACTATTTAAGATGATGATTAAAATGGATCCAATATTATTTCAATTTAAATTGATGAAATATAAATCATAAAAGGGACTTTTTCATACCTATCTAAAATAACTTCTTGAAAATAAATTATTAAGTGTATAATAGAGGCCTAACTAGATGATAAGAAGACATATATAAAGGTAGTGAATATTCTAGAGTTTAACATTTCTAAATATAATGTTTTGATGTCTGGAAATAAGAAATGTATACCATCAAAAATAGAACATAAAGGGGAAATTCTAGATGATGCACATAGGTCATCCTTATATATTTATCCAATAATAACTAAGATTTATTTTTGTGTAATGAAAAAATTGTTGTGTGATTACATAAAGTGTGATATTACAGATTTTGTATCATGATCCATGATATGCCAAAAGGTCAAATATTTACTATGTAAGACTAAGGGTATTATACAAACATTTTATATTCCTATATGGAAATGGGGGAACATAACCATGGATATAACAATTGGATCCCCATTTCACCTAAATTCTATAATTCTATTTTGGTTGTAGTCGATCTCCTTACAAAATCATCACATTTTGTTGTAATCCGGGAGGATTTAACACTTATCCAACTCGATGATATATATATACGTGTGTTGGTAAGACATAATCAAGTGAAACCATCTACTATATATGATTCAGATCTAAGGTTTAACTCAAGTTTATATAGAATATTTCAACAAGTGTTCGATATAGATTCAAGTCTTAGTACTTATTATCACCCTTAGATGGATGGTCAGTCTAATAGAACCATTCAAAATCTATAGGATCTACTACGATCCAATTAAATGGATTTCAATGAATGTTGGGATTATCACCTTACCCTAGCGGAGTTCTAAAATAACTTTAGTAATTATAGCATTCAAATATAACCTTATGAGGATCTATATGGGAAGAGGTTTCAGAATCAAACATGATGGAATGAACATGGAAAGTAGAAGATGATAGGACATGATTTATCCATGAGGTGAAAGAGAAGATTCAATCCCTTAAACATCATATCAATCTAAAAAAGGTAATCGAAATGATAAAAATAGAATCATTGATGATACCTATAGTTTTAGTTCAGAGATAAACTCTTCTATCAGATATCATCCTAGAAAAATTTAATGAGGTTTGGGAAGAAGGGAATATTTTCTCATAGATACATCATCATCTTTTATATATTTGATCTCATCGGATTTTTTGTCTATCAACTAGAAATCCCACCTACGTTATCTCAATTACATTATGTATTCAAGTTATTATTCTTAATGAAGTACTTACTAGGTCCCTCACAAGTATTAAATCTAGAAGTGGTACCTTTAGAGAATGATTTTTTATATGAGGAAAAAATAGTGAAGATAATAGAACATAGTAATAATTATCTATGAAACAATACAACTCAAAAGGTCAAAGTATTTTGGTTAAACTAGATGATTGAAGTGGAAACAAGGGAGCCATAAGAGGTGATAACATTTAAGTCCCCTCATCTATTTCTGCATAAAAAATGAAATTTAGATTGAGGAATTTCAAAATTGGGGAATATTGTAAAACCCCAAACATTTATAAATTAAATTAACTTCTAAATTAATAACTTCATTATTAAGTAATTT
Organism: Viscum album; assembly: GCA_963277665.1. NCBI lineage: Eukaryota > Viridiplantae > Streptophyta > Magnoliopsida > Santalales > Viscaceae > Viscum > Viscum album. The sequence goes on along the minus strand of OY728167.1, from coordinate 395,484,385 downwards.
AGTTTAAAAATGCATGCGATACATTTCATTATTTATTTGGAACAATATAAAAAATATCCATAATTTGTATAAATTGATTAAAAGAACATTAATCATCATAAAAATTCATAATATAGTCATTCTAAAGTTATCATTAAGATTATTATTTATTAATGGATATGATAAGATCTAACTCACACATAAGAAATAAGTGATGGCCTTGGCCTGTATGATTATACCTTATGAATACCATTTCATGGAGATTCTTCTAGAGGTGAAATCACTGGATTTTCCTTAGACCAATCCAAATAAAATATTTATAAATTAAAATACAATAGAAATAATTTACAGGAGAATTCAATGCTCGTGGAGATCACCACCCAAACTATATTATTTGAACCACCTTAATAAAGCACTACTATAGTACGCCTTACCCTTTTGGTGTACACAGATTTAATTAGGGTTTATGTATTTTGAAAGAAGTAGTTTAAATTTCTAAATTTTATTCTTAATAAAATAATGATAAAGTTAAAAATTTTAATAATTAGTTTATATATATACAAGATTATATATTGTTTTTGGTAAAATTATATTTTCATCTGAATAAAACAAAATTGTTCTTTTCTGAAATATATATAGTGTTAATTACAACCATCTTTATGATAATTTCAATATGGGTTGAAATGAATTTTATTTTCAGGAAATATTAATATTAAATAAAATATATTGAAATATAAATGAGAATACAATTTATTAATTCCTATGTAATTTTTGGTTTTAATGATGGGTGTCTTGTAAAAATAGGTATTTTTGAATAAATATGGATTTCATTAAAAAGTGTAAATTCATAAATTTAGATGATTATATTTCTAAAATTAATATAATTATTTAAATTAATACATCTAAATGAGGCGATGGTGACATTTTCTTAATTTTCTATGAAATTTTAATTTTTGTGTAAATAGTAATATAATATAAATATAAGATATGCATTATGATATCATAATAGAAAAAATTTTGTAACAAATACTATAATGGGAACCCAAGACCAAAAATAGTTTTTTCCTTTAAATTAATGATTTTTTAAGTTATTTTATTAATTTTATAAACCTATAATGAATACTACCAAACCTATAGTATATTTTAAGGTTTTAAAGACACTTATTTATGAAAATGACTAACCTCAAAATCATGGATGGAATTATTTTAATGTTTCTTGATCATATACTTATAAAATGTTGAAAAAAAATTTATTTGGTATAATTTAGGGGAAAACAATGGGATTTTTTTTTAATTTTTTATTAATTTATAACAGTGTCCAAAACCTATATTTAGAAATTAATAAACAATTCCTGACACTTCTTCTATAAATACCCACACTACCTATCATTCCTCATCACTAAAAACCCCTTGATCATGAATTTCATCTTCATCACCCTCTCGAATTCCCTCCCATATTGTTATCATGATCTTAAGAGCCTCCTTCCAATATATTATAAGTGCCCCTCAATGTAGGGGATTCTCACATCATCATTTTTATTAAATTAATTTATTTATACTATGATTTTTTTATTTTTTATTTTTTTTATTAAATGTGTTTTTACAAATCCCTATATTTTCCATATGGTTCCCAATTAATGAGTGACAAATATTAAATATCATTAAATAGTTACATGAACCTTTATATACATTCATTATCTTTTTAAAATTATACATTCATTTTCAATGCCTAACTTGTGTGTTTCGAATATCCACCCCCCATTTCAACTCATTGGTATTCGCCTAGATATATATATCAATCATTGTTTGGGGAATTTCATGTATGTAACTCTAACTCCTCAATCATGGGATTAAAAATAATGAAATATGTTCTTATATTGTATGTCCAACATGGTACACAAATCCATGTACATAATGTGATTGTGATGGGTGGGACTAGAATTATATTTCCCTCCAATGCATTGGGTAATGTTTTTATCTCATTAGATAACATATATGGTAAATGGGTTTTTATCACAAGTGAACAATGTTATAATACCTTAATGGTTATACATGATATATACTTATTATGTGATGTTTTATATAGTTTTCACATTCCTGTTATTCCTCCATGTTATCCTCTTATATAAATCTTTGATATCAATGTTTAATACATTCACCTTTTTATGTCATCAATTTATTATTATATAAATTAATTTCTTGTTTTAATTCATTCTATGCATTGATTACTCTATTTATAAAATTTATAACTCTCCCCTTTCTAATGTACATCCCATTGTTTTCCTATGCATTTACGATGGTTAATTCAATTATAAGGGCATGTTATGGAGATTTTAAATAATTTAATTTTATTTAAATTTAAAGTTATTTTTTTGTGTACCTAAAAACCTAAAGCACTATGCCTCTTGATACTCTTAGATTTTATTATTTATATCTTTAAATTATAAATCAAGAAATAATGTTTATAAAATACACAGGATTTAAAAATCATGGATAAAAGGTTCCAAATAGAAGAACATCAAGGAATTTTTACATACTTATGTTTTCTCACAGGTTGATCATATAAATATTGAAGAAGATTTGGAGATTCATGACTGGATTGATTCCATTAATGAAGAGTTGGATAAGATTAATAAGAATGAGACATGGTAACTTATACCCAAACCAAAATATTACAATATGAATGGAACAATGTAGGTTTTCTGAAATAAGAAAAATGAAATAGGTAAAGTGATATGAAAAAAATAAAGGGTGGTTTTTAAATTCTATTTACAAGTTGAATTCATTCAATTTTTTGAGTCTCATTCCTAAGTACAAAGAAATGAAACCATCATGATATTTATTATTACTACTGCACAATGATGATATAATATATTTCAAATGGATTTAAAGTTTGATTTTCTTAATGAAGATCAATAAGAATAAGTTCATATTGAGAAACCATGTGGATTCATTAATCATGAAAAAACTATTTTCTAAAGTCAAATAAGGCATTGTATGGGTTGTATCAATCTTCAAAATATTAGTATTCTTAGTTTTATACTTTCTTGAGGAAATTGAATTTGAGAAAATCTTAATTTGAAAAAAAAGTATAAATAAAATAAATTGAAGAGGTTTCCATTATTGGTATTTTTTATTATATGATATCATATTTTTAGGGAATTATGAATAAATTTATGAAAAGATTTTTGGAGAGATGAAGGATTTATCTAAAATTTCCAATATAAGAGAAATAAAATATTTTATTGGCATAAAAATATCTCAATAACAATGGTAGGTTTTCCTTTCCCAAGAGAATTATGTTGTGGATCTATTGAGTAAATTTGGAATATAAAATTCAAATCCCTTTTCCAAACCCATTCAAGTTGGATTGAAGTTGTAAGAAAATCAGAATGATATGGTGTTCGATCGATAATGTTTAGAAATTTGATCAGAAGCCTACTATATTTCATAGAATCAATGAAAGATTTCATGTTTGTTGATACATTTTTTTTCAATGCTTCAATGTGAACCAAAATAGTCCCATATTGTGTCTACATAAATAATTCATAGAAATATTTGATGAATAATTTATTTTTTGTTAAAATATGAGAGCATAAGATGGATTGGTCTATTGGGATCCATAGATATAGATTGGAAAAGATGTGTTCATGATAAAAGACACATATCTGCTGGATTTTTCTTTTTGGGAGAAAAATGTTTAAGTTAATATATAATGGGATAAAATTTAGTGACTCCCACCCCTAATATAGCTGAGTATATAACTTTTACTCAAAATGAAACCTATTTAATATAAATTAAGACACAATTTCAATAAATGTTGGTTGATGTGTAGTTTTCCCTTCTCTTGTTTTGAGATAACCAAAGTTCTATCAATCTCACTAAGAATCCAAAAATAAATTCCAAATATATGAAAATTGATATTAAATATCACATCATCAAAGATAATGTGGATATAAATGATTTAATCATAGAATATTTTTCTAAAACTATTCAATAAGATGATATAATCACTAAACCATTCTTAAAAGAAACATTTTATAATTAGAGGTTGATTATTAGCATTCCACCTCATTCTATTCATTCCTAAGGTATGTGATATTCAGCCCCTCCGCCATCTATCATTTTAATTTTATTTTCAATGGGGGAGAAATTATTCCACTTAAATCTAAACATTGATATATGTTTTACATTTCAAGGGACCAAATTTATTTAGGAGATAATGGGTTAGATACGATTTCTACATGCGTGATGCGTTTTAATATCTTTTTTTAAGTGGATGAAAAAAAGTTATACCTTATAGACCAATGTTTTATATAACGATGTATATGTTTTGATGATATTGGAATAGAATAAGTGTAGAATAGATGTGAATAATACTTCATGCACAATATGAAATCATTATTAATCAATTCTTGTTTCCTTCCCTGAGTTCACTCATGTAGTCTTTGATATATTAGATAGAGATCCCATTATATTTTTTTTTTCAAATTTTAGTGATTTATGATCCTTGTTGATGAAAAAATTAAAATGGTAATATTATTGAGACCCATAGGTGTTGAAGTGTTTTTGAACAAAAAATATTTCCTATTGTTTTATTTATTTTTAAATTCATATAACATGTTACACTGTTATTACATCCTTATAACGTTTTTGAAAAACATATACCAGATGGATAAACGTGAGTCAAATGGACTGAGGTGATTTGAAATATGGTGGATCCACATGATTTTCAAATTGTACTCATAGTTCCATCAAACTAAAATGTTCAAAAAAATATAAACCAGGGGATGCTTTACTGATCATAAAATTACTAGGAATTATGTCTATACAAAGGTATTTAAGATTCTTCCTATGTCAGTAGTAGGAAGAAGTTGGTGGAACATGGTTGAACTAATGATTTCATACATTGTTTTCCTCACCAAGTTCACCAGATAGAGAAATGTTTAATGAAATACCAAAATATAAAACATTAAATGTTCTGAGTAGAAGTTTCATAGGGAAAATAACAGATAGAGGTGTTTTAATGAAGTCATTAGATAGATGTTTTTGAGTGAAGTTATCAAACAGATCCATCATAAAGAATATCTTGAATTTATCTGTACATATGATTCCATGTCATCAGACTGAGGCTTCCAAACAAATTCATTGGGTAACAGAGTCTAGACTAAGGCTACCGTATAGAGAAAGAACCTATAAATTTATAATGGATAGAGGCCACTAGACTACTAATATCCTATAAAGGTGTATTATATGATTCTTTTAATAAAACAAATTATATATAATTATTTTGAGTTGGTCATTAAAACATCCAATAATAATAATGGAAAAATCAAGATTTCGTCTAAGATATTATGGGATTTGATCAAAGTTGATGCTGAATTTTTAGGAAACTATTTATGAAGAATATTGGATCTTATTTACTCAATGTATGGAATGTAGTTAACAAAAGAAATTTAAGTTACGTTTTTTCAATGATCAAGTGGGATCTATGAATTTGAAGTCTATGCTCCTCACTTGAATTTCAAAGAAACATTTCCTATATAAAGGGTAGAATTTGTGTTTCAAAAACGTTTATCAAGTTATTTAAACTATGTGAATTCCTACAGAGGTGAGGAATCGACCAAAAATACATGATAGATCTATTATCATTCATAATATGTAGTATCCCTGAATGAAGTGGTTACAGATACAATTACGTAATAGTTGCAGTCAAACAAACAAGGTTGAGATGTAATTGGATAAACATGGTATCTGATTGGGGATAACAAATAGATTATAAGAGATAAATCATATCATGTTGAAAGGTCTGATGAATAATTTAAAACAAAAGTTCATTATTTTTTCTTCAAAAAGTAAATAGGAAGAACAAGAAAATTCTATAAGGAAAATATAAAGAAAGATAAAGATGCATAATGAATCATCTTGAATCCCGTTGGTGAATGCCATATTTTTTGTTACGAAAATTATTATATTATATGATCTATGTGAGGGGAACATGAACTATTAAATGACTATAGTTCTTTTCAAGTAGTGGATATTACCTACATATTTTAAAACCCCAAAGTATTGTTTCCCTAGTGTTCGTGTGATTTTGTATTTTTTTCAAACCCATGCCAAGGACTTGATACTCTTATTGAGCAGTCAATATTGTAAATACCAATGATTATTTGGGTGTTATTATTTATTATTTTCCATAAAATAAAATTCTCACTAAATGGAGGTGAATATTCCTTTTAATTAAGAAAGACTCAAAAAGGAGAATATTGATTTAACCCTTCTCCTTGTTATTAAAAACAAAGTTTCTGATTGGTTCTATCATCATAAAAATAATAAAATTCATTTTATCAAATGGTATATGGATGGTGAATAAATATTTAGAGTTTTCAAAAATAATTTTTATATTTAATTTATAAGTTATTTGGAAAGTTTCATTAACAGTGGTTTTTAAATTATTTAAGTTGAGAAATTATGTTTGTGGGGTTTTTTATTTTACCTGAAATAATAAATCCTATAGTAAGGGGGTATGTGATACTAAATAAGAATACCTTAGTAGATAGTTATATAATAATAAAGAAAACACCATAAGTTGTGTGGTCTATGATTCTAAATATATATCCTCTCTTTGTGAGTTTTTTGATACTATTAATGTCATATACATTGATTTGGTTCTACGAATATATTGGTCACAGGTAGAAGAAAGGTCTCCACATGTGTAAATTATTGGGGTTGTGGGGTCTTTGAAGAGCATGGTCAAGCCTACCACACTATTTTGGATCTGTTGTTGGGAACCATTTTATAATGTGATGTAGTATTCCTTGGGTTTTGATTTCAGGATGAGTCTTTCATATTTCATTAAACATTATATTGTAGAGAACTTACCCCTCAGGCTGATATAAATATTTACCATGGTAAAATACCATCAGGTCATTATCATGGTTGGAGAGATCATCATGACATGTTCCAAATCACTCTAGGATTATCAAAATTAGGTTTGGCCAATTGGGGTAAGGGAACTAAGGATTTAATTTGGTTTATTTGTTATATTTTTTTATTCATTTATTTAGAGCATGTATTTTGAACATATCCTGCATTTTCAGTATGTACTTGACCAAATTGGTGGTATACTATAGAGTATTTTACTCACACACTTCTTTGGTCATTATTTCTCTTGGTTACTCAATAATACTAAAAACTGGTTGTTGAAAAGAGTTAGTTTGGGACCCGAGTTTTATTATTGAGTGAGATAACATGAATTTGGAAGGATATTGAGATGAGGTATGGCTTAGGATTGTAGTCAATCATCTATATTTTATTTCTTTTCTTCTTCAATATTTGTGATCAGACTAGTGTTAGATTGAGTCTATATGACTATATGTATGTTTATTTATTTAATATTATTATTGTTCTTATTTTCTATGTAATATGATGGTTATGGAATGTGTGTAATACCAGATTATTTTCCTATTGACTGTGTCCACTAATATAAGGGGTACAGTCTCCCAATAGTACCACCTTAGACTCTAACTGGCAGTAGATAGCCTCTAGAATTTTAAGGAGCCATGTATGAGGACACATTGTTCCCCCATTCCAGTTGTTACTCATAGTGATCAGAGTTGGTAAGTTACAAGTATGATTAATAAAGTTAAATTAATTTACCATGATAATGGGGAATGTGTAATTTTTGAAGAACCTTTTTATTAATGTTTTATAATTTTTATAAAATAAATTTAATTTATCTATATTATATAAGGTCTTTTATATGATATTTATACATATATAAAATAATATTATCAATCAATTAATTGATATATGTTTTTCATAATATTAAGAACACATAATGATGAAATTTTTTTTTTCTAAAAACCATTTTTCATATATAGATTTAGTGTTTTAATTTAAAAGTTGACCTTTTCATATTAATAAATTTAGTTATATTTTATTTGGATTAATTTTTTTTAGACCATTAAACTTTTTTATGATTCATTGTCTTATATTTTTAGTAACACATAATTATATACATAAAAAACAGTTACCCAGGTTAAAGTCATAATAATAAAATGTAAAAATATAGCTTTAAAAGACTTGAATCATGTTATAAAGACAGATGAAACTGCATGTTTTATGATTTTAAAACATTATAAAACAAAAAAAAATCATTATTTTACAATTTTTAATTCATTAACTCTTTAATAGTTTTATGCCATCATTGAAAATGTAATGGGTATTTAAAAAAAGATTCATTTTCTTCACTTATAAAAGGAGATAAAATCCACAACATTTATCCTCTAATTTAATATATTTAGATCTACCATTTATTTAACCTACTCTCCATTAAACCCTCAACCCATGTTATATAATCCCTGGTATTTCCATGATTCCAAGCTAATTAGCATTAAGGTGTTACCCAAGGAAGATATCCAATGTGAGAGGTAATGTTCTCAACCGATCACTCTTAACTCATTTCTTCATAAACCCCTTGAATATATTATATCCAAGAGAGAATTATAACATTATTATTATTATTATATTAAAATGTTATTATACTAATGGAATATAATTTCATCCCCTCCTTCCAAATCAATTTAAAAACAGAACACATCGGAAGACATATGTGCAGACTACCACCTCTTTGAACGATGTGTTCTTATTTTTACAACAACCATAGATATGTGGTAGAAATGTTTTTTAATTAAAATATATAATATTCATATAACTATTAATATTATAATATTATAATTATTTTATTTTTATAACCCCTCATATTATATGAATAAAATATAGTGTTGTCTATGTGTATATGCAGACTACTAACTCCATGGAATGAAAATTTTCATTTTACCTTTCCATCTAACATGGATGAATTTAAAAATGTATTTAATGTATAAAATATTTTCATGACACTATTAATATACTATAAAGATTATGTTTCTTTTTATATAAGTTATATTAATTAGGAATGAACAAATCATATTTAACCACTGGAAATGATCATATTAGGGTACCCTCTTCACCAGTGACCATTTTAGAAAATCAATATAATTATATAAATTTTTTTCTAAAGGGATAATAAAATACATAAAACAATAAAATTATATACACTATTAATCTATTATTCAACTCATTTAACCACATAATTTATATAAGGGATGTTTTAGGGAAATTATCCAAACCACAATGTATGGGTTTTTACATCTCAATTATGAAATATTGTGATATGATCTGTATCCACCACTTTTTTCCCTTATGTGGTGTATATATTGGAAGAATATTTATTTTAATATAATTTTAAACAGATATATGGTATTTAAAATCCCCTCTTATGTTCCAGATTTCCTGGTTTTTTCTATTCAAATGATAACAATGTTGTAAGGGATTTTGATAACTCGAACCCACTTTATTTGAGTTATAGTATATCATCATGAACTTCTTACTTATTTGATAAATTTATTACACAATAATATTTTATATTGAAATTTATTATTTTATCATGGGATGATGAATCTATTTATTCAAATCTTCTTCCATGTATAATTTCATCCCAATAAATGTTTGAAAATGTTCTAAATAATTTTCATTATCGTTAACAATGGTTTTTCTTCCATATCCATATTTTACCTTCCATAAAATGTTCTCATTTTCATTATGAAATTTTATTCTATTTTAAATAATGTGAATTTCATCTTTAGAATTTCATATATTAAAAATTATGTTTTATTAACCCTTTTTACGATGTCGGTTTTTAGGAAATTTATTTTAAAATATTCATTTAGTTTTCCTTTCCATATCATATGTTTTATCTTTTAGTACATATTTACTATAAAAATTATTATGTAAGTTTAAATTATTAATTATTAAATAAAATTATTAAAATTAATTTTTTTTTAAAATTACTTCACATATTTCAAAATTTATTTTGAATTTGATCACAATCCTCACCTTCTATGAGTATGGTCTAAATGTTTTCCAAAAAAAAACATTTATGGTCTCCAAAACCATATATGCATTCGGCAGTATAATTCTTCCATTACATGATTTAAAAAATTTCTCCAAATGATTTTAAATCTATATTTATTTTGAAATAAAAAAAGTATTCATATATTTTCCAAAAGTAAAAGAGTTATTTTAAAAATAAATTTTTTATCTTATTTTTTTTATAAAGTATTCTATTTTTTATAATTAATTCTTCAATAAATATATATCCTCACAAATTTTATTTTAAATATTCATTCTCATATATTTTTTAGTTTAATGATTTTTTTAAATCCATAATACTTTTTATCAATGCATTTCATTTTAATTTGAACATCTTAAATTAGTTTTCAAGCCCTTCATAAAAGGGGTGTTACCTATATTTTTTTCGGGGATTCATTTAATGAACATAAAAATATTCTTTTCATCAATGTAAATACCCTTAAAGTATTAATTTTTCACACATGGAATATGTTATTATGAAACCATCCATCTTATTTCCTTGGTTTTCTTATGAAATATTATTGGGATGTTTTCCTGAAAGCATGTATCTTATCCATTAGTTAATTATATGATGTTTTAATATGAACATTTTCATGTTACCATGGCTCAAACATGTATAGACCACCATTATAATGATGGGTAGGGTCGTATATCACCAAAAAATTAATTGGTTAATTTACTATATCTCATGATATGATGATATTGTGTGTATGCATGAACACATATAGTTTTGTTAATTTTATTGTTCATTGAAATGATATTATATATATATTTTTTACATGATTGTGCATGGACATGATTCTGTATATCTTTTTTCTATTTATTGGGCATGTATATGATCATTTTATAGCTTATTTTTCAGGATTTTGCATAGACATGATCATGAATATCATTTTCACATGATTATGAATGGATATGATCATGCATTGCTCTGTTCACATGATGGTGTGTGAAATGATCATGCATATATTTTTTTATAAGGTGTGGCATGAAAATTTTTCAATTTATATTTGTTCATAATGACATTATTTACTATCCATATTCCACGTTTCTATGAAATATAGCTGTGATTATCTTATATGGATCATGTTATTTAGCTCTCACTATTATACCATGGTATATGTTTGATCGTTTTAGTTTATATGGTCTTATTTAATGTCTTATGAACAACTATTATTATTTATCTGTAAATTTAAAAAATATATTTATCCCTAATTCATGTTTTCTAATATGTTTATGTTGTAACCCTTGATGACATGTTGATAAGATTTACCATAATGATCATTTTATATCACCCCTTTTTTATTATTTCATTCCCCTGGTTATGAAGATGAGTATAACATATAAGGGCCCTAGAAGGGTGTACTTTGTTGCACGATTATAACAAAATGTTTACATGTATCATTAGAGATGTTTTTTATGCAGCTGATCCTGAAATACATTAAACCTTCCATTATTAGGATGTGTTATTATTGTGAGGTGTAATATTTTATTTATAGAAATGACTTAAAATAAATATTTTCTTAGGTTGGATCATCTCAATTTGAATAATATATAGTGTTTAAAGAATGTGTTTTTAACACCATACATGAGTGTGTGGGTCTTGGGAACCTCAATCTATTTAATTAAAATCAATATCTTGAACAACTAATTCCCATATTAATATATGAATCAATACTAGTTGATTCCTTTATTTTTAGGATACAAGGAAAACATTATGAATCACATTATAAATCCAAGTAATTACCAATAAATTAGTCACTTTATTGATCAATTGATTAATTTCAAAGGTCCTCGTATATCATGGTAATAGTATCCCTTATGTTCCAATAGATCAATGACTAAAATTAGGAGCCACATTAAATAAAACATGATCACCAATATAAAAACTAAAGGGTCTTCATTGATGATAAAAATAATAATTATTCTAAATGTAAGATATTATTATAAAAGTTTTAATCAATTAAAAAATATTTTCCATCTCATACACTATACTGGGTCCCACTAGTGACTTCTCTCAAGTATCTACACAATATAATTGAAACAAACATGCTAAATAATATAATTAATTAAATTGTTTCCAAAAAGATCGATAATTCATAACTGTTATTATAATAAACTATAGTAATGTAAGATAGTCCTCTAATGATATCATGAAATCAGGAACACATTTTTAAAGAATATATTCAAATATATGAATAAAACATTATATTTTTCAATCCATCTGGTTGATAAGTCATACAAATTTTCAACTATGTCCCTATAATATTATAATATTCATTCTAAAATCTAGATGATAATATGGGATCTTTATCAAATAGTATTGATTTTGAAACACCATGACGTTTAGAAACCCCTTTCATATAAATAAAACAATTATAATCAACTAAAAATTTCACTCTTATAGTCAAAAAATGCACTACATTCATGAATTGATCGGAAGCTCAAACAACAATATTCATTCATAGTGACCTCAATAACTCAATCAAAAAGTACCTAAAAGTATTATATCAATTAAATATCATAATTTTAAATGTATGGAACAACATTTATAATAATTTATTCACCACCTTTACATACTATAAAATTAGAAATAAATTTAGCAACATCATTGTTTAGGCATAGCCTTTAATATTTATATATTATGTTATGATATATCTATAAGCTCCAGGATTCACTACTCAACTTGAATGGTGAAATTAATTTAGAACATCAATATATTTTTCTCTTGGAATAAACATAAATCTTATGAAATGTAGGATTTAATCGAACAAAACCAACAATCCATTTCTTATCTCTTCATTTAAGGTCTTCTATATCATCCTACATTCTTCATAAAATAAATGATTCTCTATTTCATAGTTTTTCAACATGGTAATTATAATGAGACCTAAAATCCACACTGTGTATTGACTCTACCACTGATATGGGAAACTATTACAGTAATTCAACTAAATTCAAATGTCAATAAAATTCTATTACCAGATAAGTTGAATTTTTCCATCTCAAAGAATCTTGAACCAGATTTACTTTTCTCTATGATTATATAACATTAAATAAACAATTATAAATATAATCTACATGATTGTTTTTTCTTATATTGAGATCACACTATGATAAAATATACTTTAAACTCTTATGATATGTATACACTATGGAAAATACACCCAAAATCTATTGTCTCTAAGAATGAACATGATCTAATTTTAAGCCATGTTTAGGATAAACCTTATCATGGGTCATTAAATACCTAGTACCACATTATATATCCTTACATACTTGATTAATAAGGAATCTTAGGTTGAATCTTGAAAACCCGTAATACACTTCATAACCATATTTTGATTCATTTTGAATCCTAATTTGAGTTGAAATTAATCACTAATTTGAAAACTCAACTACATCATGGAACATCACATTTAATTCAATATTTTCTACATTCTGGGTCAATTTATTCTTGGGAGAAACAAATATTAAATGATATTGAATAAATAATAAATATAATCCAAAAAAAATCATATTTCTTATTCATTATTTGCTTATCACTATAAAAACATTTCCTTAACCTTTTTTGGATCAAATAAAATTCCTTTATTGGAAATAAAACAAACATGAAACATTAACTACTAGATACAAAATTGAAATTTAATGAATTATTCATACCAATAATGAAAATTATAAAATATAAAAAAAACATTCTAGGTGACTCCCACGATATTATTCTAAAAATCAATATATAATGATTTAATCCAAAACTACCATAATAAGGGAATCTATTTAATTTTTTAAAAAAATTATACATTACTTCCATGGAAACATTATTTTAATTAGTAACTCTAAAAGAAAAAAACAAAAAATATCATAAAATAAATATTGAAAACAAAAATCCTTTTTCAAATTATCCTTATACATCACCCATATGTGGTGATACCCAAAATGAAGAAAAATCTCAAAAACTAACTAATCTTCCTTTAACATGAAATATAAATCATTTATTTAATGGAAGATAATATTCTCTACTATAACATGATTAATATTTTTATAATAATTGAATAACCTCAATATGCAATCAGTTTTCTTATAATATAAAATCATTTTTGTCCAAGGTGAAACACTATGTTGAATAAACACCATTCACTCAATATCATCCACTTAAACATGTTAATATCACAAATATATTGCTGTTATGGGAAATTATTGTTGTTAAATGTTTTACCCGGTATTTTTTATTCCATATTAAATTTAGAATAATTAACCACTATTTAAATAAAAAATATTAGCCAATATTTTAGAGAATAGTGAACTTGATTACTTATATATCTTTATAAGTTGTTGAAAATTAGACTAATCCTTGTCAATGAGAGTCACATGCACAATGGGGTATTTGTGTAATCACTCAAAACAAGATATGGTGTTCATTCTATAATAATATATTGATCATTGAAGGATTTTAAATAATATAAATATATCACGACTATGAGGAAGGTGATAACATATGGATGAAACTATTTCACAGACATTTTCCAATACTTTTTTTCACACTCTATCTTCACTTGCATTTCTCTTTTCATAATTCCTACAAAAATTTAATTCACAAAATCATATTCTAATTCAAAAATATAAAAATTGTAACATCTCGGACCAGGATTACACTAAAAGGTTTCATGATCCCAGTTGACGACATCTCCTCAAACACATCTCCCCAAAATCTAGAGGCAATTGACTAGTAGTGAGGTCCTATGATGTGTTTTTGGGGATAAAATTCTATTATTACAAGAGTATAAGACAATTTATATACAATATCAGATAATTAGTGGATGAAGTAAATAAATCAGATAGATGAAAAATGGACAAGATAGAAATATATAAATTATACTAGAATGAACTCATAAAAAATAGACGATGAAACATGTTATGTGTCAAATAAAACAGTAAAAAAAATTATAAAAGGAAAATGTATAATACATGTTAAAAAATGTACAAAAAGTAAAAAATAAAATCCACCTAGCATCATGACCCTCATTTTGGTCCAATGCTCCACAAATCTTAACCAGCAATCAAGATCCCAAACCATGGCACTCTCCCTTATCTATATCTGCAATCATATAGCTTATTAGGGTACCCATCGGTGGCCCAAATTTGGTGTTAGATATAATACAATTAGGAAACACCCAAGGTAGATTTCCATACATTCAGTGAATATATATTTGTTAAAATGTGTAGGATGTAATATAATAAGAAAATAAGAACTAAAAGTAAACATCATATTACATCCTGGTTCTCATTTTATAAAAAAGTTAATTTAATCATTCAATCTAATTTAATTAAAAATCCTTAAGACCAGGTGCATAGACCCATGTCCTATATGTATACATATAAACAAAGGATGCATTGACCAACCATCCATAAAGTGTAAGACAAGACAAAATCTATGCATATGCTTTATCTTGGAAGACACATCATATAACTCATTTCAGTTATTATTCAATTCATGACCAGATCCAATCATTGGAATTCCTAATTTTAAATTCAAGTATTAAATTATGTGTAATATAAATCAAATCCCTTCAAGATTTCCTATGAAGATCCTCACAATAACCCACGTATCGCTCTTGGTGTGGTGCAACAAAATATCCACTCGATTCCATCCTTGATGGTCCACTAGGGGATCCCATGTATCACTTATGGAATATATGATCAACTGCACTTTGAGTCCATCCTTAAAAAACTATAATGAGTCCAAGTGTCACTCGATTTAAAATAGTGAATCCCCTACAAGTCCATCTATGGTGTTTGTATAAGAACCTAAGTGTCACTAAAGGCATGTATCAACATCCAATCAATCAAAACAATTTAATCAATTTTATTTAATTATATCAAGGCCATCAAAATTTTCATTTCAATTCATCCTCACCTAAAATTATGGTCAAAGAATGGGATAAGATTAGAAGTCTTATGTCTCAAATAGTAACATGGGAATTTCACTATAAAAGGAAACTTATATATTAATAAAAATTATATGTAATAGCCAAGGCTCATGGTACCAATTACTTCCTTTAATCAATACCAATTGAAATTTATAATTCATATTGAAATTTGATTTATAATTAAATTTATCCATTAAATTATCATATAATGGTGTTAATGGAACACCTCGACCATGACCCACCTCTTATGACTCCCATGGTGGTCCAGCTATAATAAATTACACAAGAAATTGGTGGTTTTGATTCAAGGTTCATGACCATTAATAAAGTATCGATGGTCTCATTAATTACATAGGTATGACCTATTCATTTCAATCAAGGATTATAATAATGATCAAGGGATTATCTTTGAGAACAGGACATGCAAAAAAATGGTGTATATACATATAGGTTGAATTTAAATGAAAAATTTTATACTACCTACCATTGGTCTTTCATGTATAACTCGTCTAGTATCAACTCCTAATTAATGTCAGGTCAAGAGAAAAACAAGCGATAGATGAAAACCCTATAAATTGGGGATATTATCATTCAACTAATTAAAACAATCGAAAAAATTTAGAATGAGTGACAAAAAAAATGTAATTGAGATCATTGTAATGTCAGCCCAACAAGACAAGTGACACTTGAATCCGAGCTTGGTCAGAGGAGATCCACCAATTCCAAGAATATTCATCTAGGAGAGAACTCAAATGAAGGATTTGTTGTTTTGGATAGAAATGTTAATAATTGGGTTGAGATAATATTTAATTATATAAAATTGGGTAAATTCACCAAAAAGCATTGGATTACACAGTTTGACCACACAGTTTTCCAAACTATTCCCCAACCGTGCACCCTTTGTTTTAGGAAAGGGTAACTGTGCATGGTAAGTGTGTACTGTTTAACTAACCATGTAAAAACTAATCAAATCACCTATTATAAAGATATTTGTCCCCTTTCATGGGAATTCACATAAAATCACACAGTTTTACTAAAACCATGAGGTTTTTAGGGCTCCATTATCCAACCTCACACTCTTTTAAGTAACTGTTAGCCCTTTCCCACACAATTTCATCAAACAGTTCTCTAAGACTATTTCACCCTAGAAGCTGGGTTCCAGGATCCAATCAATCCTAGGAAACCACTAAAGACTCCATGATTTCAAAGGACAATTACATTAGTCTGTGTTTTGATATTTAAAATTCATATTGATGTAAATTAAAGGATCCATACCAAAAGAAAGAACCAGGTTCTTACAAACTCCCCCCCAAAAAAAAATTCACCCCAAAATTTCCATCTCAAGGGTGTTCAATAATATCTATAAAATAACTACGCCCACTATCCCAATACATTACCTTTGCTCTCCCAAGTCTCAAACTATACATGACTGTTCTATCATAACACCCATATGAGAGGAACTTACCAGACTCAGAGAACCTTTATGATACAATGGATAATACGTATCAGTTTCTCCTTACAGGACACATCTACTTTTAACTCAACCTACCCATGTTAAAAAACATGATATGATTCTGAAAAATGATGGTGTAACTGATAAACATAGAATATTTCATTCATGGCATGGTACCAATAATGTAATTAAAACTTATAGTCTACTCCCTAAACCCTCTTAAGAATCTAAAATGGTATGACAAATCATGGAATAAGTATACCTTATCTTTATATTTTCTTATGTCCGACCTCAGTGAAAAACTTAAAAAGTCTCGATCCATTGAACGTGAACTCTAGAGGTCTTCTTTGGTAATCAACGTAAGATTTCTCTCGAGAAATTTCAGTATCCAACCACTTCTGAATCATCTAAACATTCTCTTTGGTGTCCTTAACAATACAAGGTCTAGGCATTTCTACCTATCATACCTCTAACCAACACATATTTGATCATAATGGCTTACCAAACAAAGACACATAAAGAACCATCTGAATAGTGATAAAAAATTTATTTATTGTATATGAATTAAACTAGGATGGTTTTCCTCACCTAGGAGCCATCAAAATCCATGATGAATACTCGATGCATGTCCTCAAGGACATTAATTGTGAATTATAACTATGAATTAGTCTACGGGTGGTATGTTGTGCTCAGAAGAACCTGTGTACTTAACACCCTATACATCCCTCTTTAGAAGTCTGATGTAAACCAAGAATACCCTTTTCAAAATGATAATATGTTGGATTTTTTGAATTCATACTATCTCACAGAAATACAACATTTTAAGCTCATTAAAACTATTGGTTTCCTTGATATAAAGGAAAGGTGGATCCTTCATGTACATGTCAACAAAAAAACCATAAAATATCATTACCTTGGGGATACCTTGGTTAACCTGTCTATAAGTCCATCATGACATCACTCTATTTCCACATGGGAATGAGCAACTACTGTAAAAGTTTTCTTGGTCTTTGGTGTTCCTCCCTCCATAGTTGATAAGTGGAACAACTCATGGAAAAACTGGCATCATCCCTTTTCATACTTGGCCACCAATATCAGCAATGTAAATCCCAATACATTTTGGTGACTCTGAGTTTCATAACCCAAGATGAAACTTGAAAATCTCACATCATGTCCTATTGTATATCCCTTTGAACAAACACACATCCATGAATATAAAAATATCATCCTCTCCTATGGTCCAACCAGGAGGAGGGTCCTCACCATCCATACACTCTAATTGGACAAGCCCCTTAGAGTCGGACAGTTGCCTCATCCTCACTCTATCTAGTAGTGTAGAGGTAACAACTATGAATTTAGAAAATTTTTACTATGACTAGTGGACATATCCATGTGATTCAAAAGAAAAAATAAATAATCTTCTAATCGCTTTTATCTTGTTGAAAGACATGTATATGAGTCCGCCTACACAGTGCATCAGCCATGATGTTGCCTTTACTAGGTGTATAATAAATCTCAAAGTCAATATAACTTTGGTATTATACCCACAGTCACTACCTCATATTCAGATCATGATATGTAAATATAAACATAAGGATTTTCTAGTATGTGTACAAAACTTCTCTCCAATAAATATTATTTCGAACCACACGATGAATGAAAAACAAAAACTTACTCATGATCATTTCTAAGAACGTTACCTATACTGATACCTAAAGAAAAATGGTACATATTGTAAGTCTTTCAGAGATCTAACAAAATCAGTATCGGTTCTAATGTAAATCTACCTTTCATCCCCTAAATGTTTTCATCACAAAAATCTCAATATATAAACATTATACCCTTGTTTATAAATTCTATAATAGTTTCTTATAAGCATGGGAATTCATGTATGAAATGCCTATATTATACTTCTATCCCCAAGAAACTATGTACCTCAGTGATTTTCTTGGGATTCTCCCAGAAATATACATCTCTCACCCTCTTCGGGTAGACCGATACTCCTGTTGATGTAATGATGTTACCCAAGAAGTGAATCATATCCGTCAAGAAGTGGAATTTTAGGATCATAGATTATAAATAATGATCTCTTAGTGTATTCAAAATGATCTCAAGATATTTTCAATGGTCATGTTAATTGTGAGAATAAACTAGGATATCATCCATTAAGACCACCATAAATGAATATCGTTAAGAATCAGAAACATGGATTATTAGTTTTATGAATTCATCTTGTGCAGTTGTGAGAACGAATTTCCTAACAAAAAACACATACAAACTACACATGATCCAAAAGGTTGTATGAGGTATTTATTCTGGTATAATACACACATGATGATAACAAGACCTTAAATAAATCAATGATAACATTCAATATACATAGATCTAGTTGAAGATATCTTCTATCAAAACCAGATGATATTGATTCATTACCTTCATCTTGTTCAGTTTACACTAATCTACAAATAGAATGATGATACTATCCTCCTTTTTCAAACAATATACTTGAAAAATACATATAGAATTACTATATAGAATAAATCCCTTTTCCTGTAAACCCTTTAATTACCTATTAAGCTCTTACAAAACAATGGTGAAAATTCTTTAAGGACGAATGGATACCAGTGAATCTCCTAGAACTAGCTCGATAGAGAAATATACCTATCTCAATATAAATAATCAAAATATTATTCATGGAATATGACCTTTAAATGATCAACCACGTGAAATAAATCTTCATGATGTGTTCATTGGTCGTCAAGATGAAAACTTGCAATCTGGGTTATCATCTCGCCCTGCCCACAATGCTTGGATCCAGTTCAACTCATCGGTACATCCTCATAATCGTTGTGAATAAAATATATTCGATATGGTTATGTAAACGTCACCCTTCATCAGTAGTAATCAAGAAAATAATATAAGGTAACTTATCATTCCATGCTAAGAATGGCGTCAAAACCTATCATCTTGAGGAAAAATCAGTCCCATACGAAGTAAAACCTTCCAGTCTTTAGGGACACTCCTTGAACTAACATACATCCTCCATTCTAATACCCAATAGAGTTTCAAGCAATATAAAACCATAAAAACACTAAACAATGAGACTAAGGCTCTCCAAAATGGGAACATATACAAATCTATTAGATAGATGTACCAAAAAATATCTGATGCAAAAGTATAGTCTACCAGAATAGTACCCCTCAATGTTGAGGGTTTGGGATTATGATCCATAAGGCTTGGTTGTAGTAGGAATATCATGCCTGATATACCTCCATGTGATATATCCTAGCTATATTGATTTGATAAGCACTACTTTCACTACAAAACTAGGGTCTAACTACCACAGTCACAACCTCCACCGTGGCCTGATCGGATGGCTGCACTCCTACTCCATGACTGATGAATGGTTGGTGACCCTACTCCTATATTATGAGTTGGTGAAGACCATCTCTCACTGCATACTAGAGGAAATGTTCTATAGTATCATTTTAGATGGCCCATCTTATCATAGGATCGACAATCAATTGGGTCCCTTGTAAACCAGGGTCTTGTATGTCATGTTCCACCACAATAGTGGCACATCACCTTGCTATCCAAGTATTTTCTCTAGAAATTTATGTCACCACATGGAATATCCATAAAACACATAAAAATACTGGTCTATGTATCAATATATCTATATATGGAGCCTCTCTAGCTCCCAACACCAACCACCATCAGATTATGATCTATATTAAGCACCTGGTTTACTATTGTTGAAACAATAGTTTGTTTAAATACATTCATCTAAAATAGGATTTAGTACCTGAAACCATCGTCAATTCACATATCCTTAAATAAAATATCTCCCATTATAATAGTTTATAATCATATTATTTCTAAAAAATAGACCAAATACACTATAATAGATAACACTCCCTATTCAAAGAACATAAAATCTCAAGATCTATCAGCACTCAACATCTCAGGATAGAAGTTATCATATAAGTCCATATGAAATTTTCTCGAATCCATATCCTGATGATGACCCTTCTCAGTAATAACATCCCACACTCTCTTGGATGAATCCTAAAACATATATGTAGAGAGTTTTAACATCTTTCAGGAGAATCTCTAGATGTTCAAAGATAGATAACATAGTCTTAGTCAATTTCATCATAGCATGTAGTCTTCCTTCCCCTGAAAATGTGGGTGGATGCTGCTTTCGGAACTAAATCGTCAACTCTTACATTGTCTCAGTAGGTCACAGTGCTCCTTGAATGGTTTTTATGAATTACACAAAGCCTTTGTGGAACTGTTCCTCAACACATGTGTCTAGTAAAACAACTGGTGTTGCAGCTAGCATTAAAGGAGGATCCACCAGTAGCTCATGGCCCACAACCTCTAGAGTTATTTTTTCCATCCTCCTAGTGTACGATAGGATCTAGACATGGTGACATGCCTCTGTAATGATATACACCTGACTTAAATAATAACATTACCAAAGATCATAGCTAAACATGATAATCCTGAAATAGGATAGCTACATGCCTTTCTATATAAGAAAAGCACCCCTTTACCTACTCCATGAGTCAGGTTTGGGCATCATACAGATCATAAGAAATATAGATACAATTTCTAATACCCACTAATAATAACAATTGTAGGTCAAAGTCTATGATATAAACTATTCCATTTTCCATTTCATTTTCATATTCTTTATCAATTTCATTTATATAAAATTTATATGCAAATCCATTTTATAATGTTTGGAACAATTTTTCACTAAATTTTAATCTGTAAAGGCCCATACTCTTCATGAATAAACTTTTGGCACCCCAAAATTCACACCATAACACATAATAGAATTCCTATCATAATAGAAAATGTATCTATCATAAACCCTACCATAATAGAATGCAACAAGTAATGCATCCTAAATGGCATGGAATAATTCAGGGCATGTGATTCCTATGAGGTTTATAAAATGAAACATGAGATGGAATACCCTTATCTCATCATATTGAAATAAAATACTACCCACAATAATTACAATGATAGAATCATAATTCATGCGTGTCACCCCCAACGATGGAATCAAATCAACTATAATACTCAATGTACACAAACAAGAATAATATTTGAGGGAATTTGGATTTTTTCCTAAATGTTGGTTAGCTACACTAAGGAAAAAATCATTACCAAATTCCATTAAATTTATAATTCCCTATATAATATCAACAAATAGTAATGAAAACCAGAATATAATGACTCTAATACCACATTTTAATGTCCCAGACTTGGATGCTATAGAAATGTGCCATATTCCCCTTTGGACATGTTTCCTCAAGTGCATCTCCCCAAATGCGAGAGGCTACCGAATAACACTGAGGGCATAGGGTTTTCATATTGGTAGACTATGATCCAATTACTTGAGTTTATTAGAGTGTATATACAATATCATATTAGTAGGGGAAGAAGTAAATCAATCAAACAAATGATAAAAATACAAGACAAGAATAAATAAATCCGGACAAAAGCGATCTCATATACAGTAGTTGATGATACATGTCATGTGTATAATAATATAACCAAAATAGGTATAATAGGAGGATGTAAAACGTATTCAACAAAAATAAAAATACAAAAAACACTATAGCTTGCATCACAAGCCTCTGCTTAGACCTATGCTCCAAAGAATAAATAAAGATCCTATATCAAGGAAATTTCACTCATCAATACCTACAATAATATTGTCTATTCAGGAACAATTTGGTAACCTTACTAGGTTGTACAATATAATCCTAATAGGAAACCACCCAAGGACTACTGACATAAAATCAGTGAGTATATTACAGTTACAGTGTGCAGGTAATAATAGAATAACCAAGGAAGTACTGAATGTAAAAATATTATATTGTTTAGGATCTCATTTTATAAAAGACTCATTTACTTATTGAATATCATTTAATTAATATGAATAGTTTCCCAGTAAAAATCCTAGGGTCCCTTTATAGATAAAATAATATACACCTAAATAGGCCATCGATAATATATAAGGACGGGCTGAATCCATCCTTGTTCTATGGACTGTAAGAGGCATCATATAACTCATCATAATTATTATCCAATTTTGAAAATGATACCATCCTTGTAATTCATAATTTGGAATCCCAGTATCTCTCCTGGTGAAATATGAACCAACACTCTAAAATCTCATCCATGGATATCCTCACAAGAAACTAGGTATATCTCTAGGTGTTGAATAACAAAAATGAAACTCTGGTCTATACTTGGTGGTCCATAAAGGGATACCAACTACTACGTGTGGTGTATATGATCAATTTTCCATTGATTCCATCCTTGTAAAACCATAATGAGTCCATGTTCACTCAACATGTAATAGAAAAGACCTGATGTGTCTCTCCATGGTGTTCGTATAAGAACCCATGTATCAATCAAGGCATATATCAACATCCAATCAAACAAAAGCATTTAATAAATATTATTTAATTATATCAAGTAAATATCTTTTTTCATTAAATTAAATCACTCCAAAGAAGGTGTTTCCAAGCATGGGATATTCTTAGAAGGATTACTTGTCAATTACCCACATGAGAATTTAACTATAAAAATTCAACTTATGATTTTAAAAAAATTACATGTAATAGACAAGGGTCTTTTTCATAACATCGCCTTACTTTCATAAATATAAATTACCATTCACAATTCGTATTTCAATTCAATTTACAATTCAATTCATCCATTTAATTCCCATGTTAAGGGGGTAATGGCACACCATGAGGGTGATCTAACTCTTTTGTCACCAATAGTGGTCAATTTATAATAAAATACACAACCAATGGGGTTCTTCCGACTGATGTTTCAAGAACATTAATAAATTATCAATGGTATCATTAATTAAATATTTATCGCCTTTAAATTTAAAACAAGGATTAGAACCCAAAAAAGGAATTTCTCAAAGAATTGGATGCCGGGTACAATGGAATTTATATAAACACTTAGACATTAAATGAAGACCATGATACCACCTACCATTAGTCAGTAGTGGATAATTCATCTAGTATCATCTCTTGTTTCGACTCAGATGAAGATAAAATCAATTAATATAAAACTTTCCTATAAATTTGGAATATTAGATTTCACCTAAATAGAACATGTGATACCAAAAAAGAGGAACAACACAAAAATAATTTAGATCTTATCAATGTTGATCCAATGAGATGAGTTGTCCTTGAATCCATTCTTAGATGGAGGAGGTCAGTCACTTCCAAGAATAAACTTTTAAGAGAGCTATGAAATTATGGTTTTTTGGGTCCAAGGATAAATAAGAAATATAGTGTGGAAATAAGATTTAATTTGATAAATTTACAAAAAAACAGGGTTGCATGACTCGGTCACATGTCTTGGTCACACGGTTTTCAAAAATGTCCACCTATCCTGAGCCCTTTTCAAATCGAAAGGGGAACCCAAACTATTACTTTGCAATGTTTGACTAAAAATTTGAAAATTCTGCAAATATTCTCTGCTAAAAATAGAAGGCCACTCACATGGGTGTGCACCTCAAATCACAATGCTCCCCTCAAACTATGTGGCAGGCAGGACACCACGTCCCATCCTCGCACGGTTTGATGTAACCATGGGTCTTTCCCCAACCAATTTATTCTAACCATTCAGCATGCCTTTTTCACACCATAAGTTAGGTTTTGGGATTCTATCTAGATAGAAACCCCCAAAGATGTCCAAAAACTGAATATAAAATTACAGTAGGCTTTATTTAGATTTTTAAATTGAAATTTGCATAATGTAAAGAATTTTTTCCTCAATAAAGAACAAGGTTCTTAAAAAAATTATACTAATTAAAGTAACTATTGAGTTTAGATTACAACCTCCTTGTGAGATGACCTCAACGAATGCTATATTGGTTTATATAGGGGTCAAAATTTGAAATCATATTATTGAAAAATTTATACCTTTTAGAGTACCATTCCTGAATCCCTTCATTTTTATGTGGTTACCTTTATTCTTTCCATTCTCATGGAATCATTGATTATATCTTATGATATTTTCAAATGAAACTCTCATTACCTATATCATTATTTAAATTTAGATTATATTATATCTCTCAAAATATTTCATTATTTTCAAAATATCATCCCATTGAAATACATTTTCATAGCAATTAACTTCTTTATTTCCGGATATAAATATTTTAAAACTATAATTACATCAATTTTATTCTTTTAAACCCATATAAATTATTCAATAGAAAATTATTCAATAGAAAATTATTTTTAATGTACTAATTCTCTAATTTCTACATTCTTCCATCTTTTCAATACATATTTATTTAGAAAAAAAATTAGTTTTCATGTGGTGTTTTTGAAATTATATACATTAAGTTATTCAAAAATTTTTAAAGAAAATCAAAAAAAATAGTAAATGTAATTCATTTAAATGTATTTACACTACGAGAAAACTGCCGTTTTGCGGTGATTTTTTTTGTGGCAGTTTTAAAAACCGCCGCGAAATGCGTTTCGGGCCAGAATTTCGCGGCGATTTTTAAAACCGCCGTGAAAAAACCGCCGCTAAACAGCAAAAAATAAATTTATTTATTTATTTATTTTTTATTTATTTATTTTTTAATTTTACTCGATGATTAATGGCGGTTTTTTTAAAACCACCGTGAAATAGAGGCGGTTTCGGTAAAACCGCCGCAAAATGAAATGAAAAAATAAGAAAACACGAGAAACCCCTAAATCACTAAAACGACCATAACTTTTGATCCGGGCGTCCGTTGAAGCACCACGACCAGTCAAATCGAAGCTCATGAAGAGATATAGAGGCACATATATTCAAAACCGTGAGACAGTCTAAGGTGCGGATGATATTACAGTTATAAGAAAGTTAAAAAAAGTTTTTCAACTTCAAATGGCCATAACTTTTGCTCTGAGTGTCCGTTTGGGCTCTACCACATATCAAATCAAAGCCAGCGAAGAGAGCTACACACCAGATTGATACAAGCTAGCTTCTGTCGTGTTTTCTGACCCCAAAAACCCCTCTGAAGGCCTCTAAAACCCTGTTTTTGTCACCGGTGTCCCGTCGAACTTGTCTTCAAACAGACCTAACTTTCGATCCGCATGTCAGTTCGGCCTCCTCTACCTGCCAGATCAAAGCTCATTCCATGAGATTCAGTTTGACTGGTCGCGGCGCCCACATGCACTCCTAGATCATATGTTATGGCCTTTTTAGTGGGTATCGGGTTTGTTATGTTTTTCAATGCCTCGTTTCTAGCACCCGTTCAACGTCAGGATCTTTGATTTGACAGGTCGCGGATCTAAAATAGACTCTCAGATCTTAAGTTATCTCCGTTAATGTGAGTCCAATGTTTTTGTCTCTTTATGACCGTTTTGACGGGTTTTAACGGTAGCTCCATTTATTACTGTTTATTTGGGTTTCCATGACTTGTTATCTTTTTCAATGGTTTTTTGTGGGTTATTATGATGATTATGTTGAATTATTAATGAGTTTTCCAGAGTTGTCATGAGTTTTCTTGCATTCTCATTCTTTCTAATGCCTCATTCTTCATATGCTTCTCCATCCTTTTTCATGCATTTTCATGATTTTTCATCCCTTATCACGTCTTTTCAAACTTTTTAATGTGTTTCCTTTATTATTTATTATTTATTATTTATAATATACTTTAATTTATTTATTATATATTATTTGTAGCTGGTTATTTATTATTTATTATTTATTATTTATATTTATTAATTATTTATGTTTATTTATTATTTATTATTTATTATTTATTCTTTATTACTTATTATTTATTATTTATATTTATTTATTAGTTATTATTTATTATTTATTATTTATTATTTATTATTTATTATTTATATTTATAATTATTTATTATTTATAATTTCTTATTTCTTATTTATTATTTATTATTTAAATTTATTTATCATTTATATTTATTTATTATTTATTATTTATTATTTATATGTATTTATTATTTATTATTTATTATTTATATTTATTTATTATTTATTATTTATATTTATTTATTATTTGTTATTTAAATTTATTTAATATTTTTTATTAATTATTAATTATTAATTGTTAATTATTTATTATTTATATTTATATTTATTTATTATTTATTATTTATTGTTTATATTTATTTATTATTTATTATTTATATTTATTTATTATTTATTATTTATATTTATTTATTAAATATTAAATATTAAATATTAAATATTAAATATTAAATATTATTTATTATTTATTATTTATTATTTATATTTATATTTATTTATTATTTATATTTATTTATTATTTATTATTTATTATTTATTATTTCTATTTATTTATTATTTATTATTAATATTTATTTATTATTTATATTTATTTATATTTATTATTTATTATTTATATTTATTTATTATTTATATTTATATTTATTTGTTATCTATTATTTATATTTATTTATTATTTATTATTTATATTTATTTATTATTTATTATTTATTATTGATTATTGATTATTGATTATTGATTATTGATTATTGATTATTGATTATTGATTATTGATTATTGATTATTGATTATTGATTATTGATTATTGATTATTGATTATTGATTATTTATTATTTATTATTTATTATTTACATTTTATTATTTATTATTTATTATTTATTATTTATTATTTATTATTTATTATTTATTATTTATCTTTATTTATTATTTATTATTTATTATTTATTATTTATTATTTATTATTTGTTATTTACTATTTACTATTTATTATTTATTATTTATTATTTATTATTTATCTTTATTTATTATTTATTATTTATTATTTATTATTTATTATTTATATTTATTTATTATTTATTATTTATATTTATTTATTATTTATTATTTATATTTATTTATTATTTATTATTTATATTTATTTATTATTTATTATTTATTATTTATTATTTATATTTATATTTATTATTTATTATTTATTATTTATTATTTATTATTTATTAGTTATTATTTATCTTTATTTATTATTTATTAATTATTATTTATTATTTATTACTTATATTTATTTATTATTTATTATTTATATTTATTATTTATTTATTATTTATTTATTATTTATTATTTATTATTTATATTTATATATTATTTATATTTATTTATTATTTATATTTATTTATTATTGATTATTTATATTTATTTATTATTTATTGTTTATATTTATTTATTATTTATTATTTATTATTTATTATTTATTATTTATTATTTATTATTTATTATTTATTATTTGTTATTTATTATTTATTATTTATTATTTATTATTTATATTTATTTATTATTTATTATTTATATTTATTTATGATTTATTGTTTATATTTATTTATTATTTATTATTTATATTTGTTTATTATTTATTATTTATTATTTATTATTTATTATTTATTATTTATTATTTATATTTATTTATTATTTATTATCAATTTTTTATATTTATTTATTATTGATTATTTATATTTATTTATTATTTATTATTATCGAGTTTATATCTATTATTTATGTATTATTTGTTTTTCTATTAATATATATAAGTATATTAATTTCTGTTTATTAACCACATGGTGAGCTTACTCATATTATTACCCTCTCATTGTAAATTAACCTCTAATATCTAACATATAATTCAATATATGAATGTATGGAATCATGATTTTACATTCTTTTTTATGAATTACTTGTCTCTTCACCTTTTAATCATTATTTAATGATTATTTACTACCCAACATTCTCATTAAAAATGTTCCTCCCTAACTTCCTTTATTAATTCTCTTCCGATCTATTTCCACTTATAATGTGTTATTATTTTTATGGATTACCATATTAATTGACACATGTTATAAAATATCCCATTTTTACTTTGATACATTCATTACTTTTCAGTTACTCATGCTAAGATTATTCCCTAGGACATTTATTTATAACCCATTTCATTTTTCCATGTGTCCTCCTTCTTATGATTCATTTTTTATGTGGAAATCATATGCATGTATAAGTTATGATTTATGCCTTCAATTTTTTGGGTCAATTTATATCTCATGATATGTTATATATAAGTCATTATAAATTAATCCTTTCCTAGTATGTTATAGTTCTTGGGTAGTGTTCCAAGAACACTATGTTATTGTGCATGCGTAGAAATCCTAGAAAACTGTGATGTATTTATAGTAAGACTTGAAATATTAAAATAATGACATGTTTTGTGTTTTTTCTATATCCTATATATTCTCATGTTATTATTTCGATTCATCATTATTCTACTTGATTGTCTACTAGTGTTCTCAGTGATCATTAGGTATCCCACACTATTATACCATAATCATATAATATTTCTTTTGTATATCTGATGTTATGACCTCATGATATATTCAGTAATATAAACATTGTTCTATATATTAATATATCTATACATAGTTTTGATAATCCCCATACTATATTTTTTATCTCACTCCCTTCTTTTATGTATGTCCACATGTGATAATTGGTGCTAAATAGTTTCTGTTTTTTTTATAAATTATATAAGATGAAGGAATTGCTTAAAAATTTATGGTATGATAAGGTTAATGATTTATTGTGTACCAAGATCCCAAATACACTATAAAATTAATTTTTGGAGTTTATTTTAATCCTTTTTATGTAAAAATTTTTGTTTGTATAACACTATATTTGGATGTTTTTATCTTTGGTTGTCCCATTCTTGAGATCAAAAAATTTCAAAGTATATTAAATAACATATATGATACTTTACTCAAAATTCAAAAAAAATTAAAATCAATAAAATTTCAATTATTTTTCTATGTATTGATTGTTTAAGATCGTTTGGAGTCCCTTCTATTCAATAACATTATTCTTCCCATCCACCTCAATCAACTCTCACCACTTTTGAGTTGGTCTCTTGTGTAGATAATATCCCAAATCACTCATTGAGATTTCAGGAATATAAAAATGAATATATAGTTGATATTTTCCAACCACTCATTTATCATCTATAGTCCCATGTTACCTCTTAGTGACTGTTTAATATTATTTTAAAACCCTAAGATCTATTCTACCTCCCTAACCCATAATGATTAGAATATATTCTCATTTGTTTTTATGATTTATGACTATTATCACTAATATTGAATCCAGTGAGAAATATTTCATTCTACTCACTCTAATCCTAATGGAACTCCTCAAAGAATCATAATTCTATATTATAAAAAATAACTCATTAAAAACCAAATCATATCTCATTATTTAATAATAAAAATAATTCCATTTCATAACATGTCTTGATGTATTCCTAATCCTTTATATAATCACATTCCTAATCCCTTTGTTATTGAAATTACTCTATAGTATTGTGTAGTCACTCTAGGAGAGTGTGAATCAACATGGTCGTTATATTAAAATAATACAACATTTTAAATTACCCTCTTAATATTTGAACCTATGTTGTAGATTATGATAAATATAGAACTACATAAGATTAAACATCACATAATAACCACAATTAATTAAGTAAATATGTAATGATATTAACACATTAAACTTTTACAATGTATTACACCAATTTGGTAATCCACTCCTTGCTGTGTTTGGGCCGAGTCTGAGACAAAAATATTAAATATACTATTAAAGTGAATATAAATAGGTTATATCTATAAAAGACTATACTTCCAATTGATTGGCTTATATTCTTTCAAATGGTTACTTTATATTTTATC
Source organism: Viscum album (assembly GCA_963277665.1). Lineage (NCBI taxonomy): Eukaryota > Viridiplantae > Streptophyta > Magnoliopsida > Santalales > Viscaceae > Viscum > Viscum album. Next base: position 395,453,250 of record OY728167.1, on the reverse strand, counting down.
CTAGTAGTTTACAAAGGGTTCTACAAACATACTACTGAATAAGATCTACTTCTCTACACTGGATGTCACTTCTTCACAATGGTATGATATTTTTTCCAAATAATATGTCTTAAAAATACGAAAGGATAATATTATATAGTCATATTAACATCATCCTTATTATTTCAAGTAACATATTCTAAAGACCTTATTTAGGATTAGAATTTATTTTCTTGCTCCATCAACTCAATATTCCTCTTCAAGAACCTCGAGAAAAATAAGTTGTATCATGAAGTAGTGATATCATCCTTTCTATCCTCTTATATTACTCTTATTATTTCTTATATATATATTCTTTGGATTCTATGATATAGTTATATAAAAATATTGATCTTCATATCTACATGTCCTTTACTTTTACTCTCTTCATCAATTGATTCTAGTGGGGCTCACAATAGCAGTACATCTTCATCTTTCTTCTCCTTCTTATTTGTTTCCTTCATTGATACAAATGTTGTTTGACAATATTATGTATTTTTAACCTCAATATTCACTATCTTAATTGGTCTTCATTTATCTAATCCTATTTTATATGTTCCACCACTCCGAAACTATACTTATTATCCTATTATATTTAATTTATTTAATCTTGTGAAAATTATTTCCATAATTTCAATCTAGAAAAGTTCCATCCAATTTTAGAAACATTAATATTTTAAAAATACATGTTCATTCTATTCTAAAAATATCCATACTCTCATTGAAATCTATTTGATAATATTCTTAGGATACCTTCTAGTTTTGATCTTCAAAAAATATTTGAAATATTCATATTTTAAATCAAAAATTTATCACACCAATATCCTCTCACATAATTATCTTCTAATCATGGATTGAATAAATACTGATTGTCTAACAGAATCATGATATTTTACTCTAATAATAAAAGCATAGAATCATAATATTTCAATCTCTTGTAATCTCATGTTTTCTTAAACTAATAATCCTTACCTAGAAAATGAAATATCTTATGTATCATGCACAATATATTACATATCAAAGTACACATGGATACATTAGTAATTTCTACATTTAAATATCATATATATTACATGAGAGAAATGAACATATTATACACTATTAATATTATATTAAATATGTATGGTCAACTTAACAAATTTTTAGTTTTCTACACATTAATATATTAAATATTCCATGAAGGGTATTGGGTATCATAGTCAACTTCAAAACAATGTCAATTTATTAATTATTCTAACAATTACATATGAACTTGAAGTTTCTTAAGTATCAATGTAAGGTATTTTACATAGAAATTTTTTATTATGCAATGAATTAATGATCATATGTATATTCTTATTATCTCATAAGTATTAATTTAAGGTTTTTTTTCTTTTTCTCGAATTACTTATTACTGAATCAAATTATGTTGAATTTCCCCATCACATATTACATATTATGATTCATCTATATTATTTTACGAATCACTATATAAAATTCAAAAAATATATTATATATTCTCTAATCATATATTATGTACCATAGTGGGACGTGTTTTTATTAAAGATTCTAATGAGAAACCCTTATGTATCAATTTCAACATATTAAAAATTATTCAAATATTCAATGTATCAATGTATGGTTTATGAAATAATTTAACTTATAATATGGTTATGGTAAAATAGAAAAAACACCTCAATATATATTATTTATTATAGGAAGCTCTATTACATTTCTAATATTCCACTTTTAATAAAAATCTTATGTATTAGCTTCAGAATATTACGTATTACAATGTAAACTCTATGGTACAATAAAAATTAATTAGCTTCATCTCAGAACACCTATTACACATCCTACTAGGAAAATTAAATTTTTCATATTAAATATGGAAATAATCATAGTGTGAACTCTCATATAATTTTACTATTCTTCATCTTCATCTTTATGTGCTTTTTACATATCAAACATTCTTATGGATTCATTATTGACACCAATTCTTCTAAAAACATAATGAACTTTGGAATCTTTAAAAACATATCATCCCTCTTAAGTACATATCCTAAATAATTTTGTATCATATGTGTACTCTATTTGAGTAACCCATGAAACCCCATTGCCTTAACACTTCAATATTCAAACTCAACATTCTCTGGCCATCGTCCAAGTGATAATATTCATTTATTATAGTATAATTTATTCTTCATAATCTAATAATGGTTTCTCATCCTTACCAAAATCCTTTTTACCTAATTAATAATATATCCTTAAATTTTTCAATGTTCATCTCTTAAAACTCAAAAAGTGTCATTTAGTATATGGTTCCCTCTTCATCTAATTGAGAATTCAATTTATTTCCATATAATACCACTTATAAAATCATTATATATGTATTCTACATCCAAAAACATAAAATAGTATCTCAATTTGACTCTTTATCTAGTGATCTATTCAAAATCACCATTTTTTATTCTCTTAGTTAATCATCGGGTTATTCATCATCAATCAACACATTCCAATAGTCATCTTACTTATTCCCTAAAAATACACTCTTCACATTTCATTGAGATCTTAAATCTACCCTTTAGTTTTTTTATACAACTAAATATATATATATATATATATATATATGTATATATTAAAATTTATCTTTTTTCCACCACCTATTGTTAATAATAAATTCAATGCGTAAAGGGTAAGGAAAATTCCTAATCATCTGATGTTTTTTCCATAATTAAAAATTTCATCATCCCCCATATATTGTACACTTATTAAAATTAATAGATTGATTCACATGATAGATTAATGGAACCAAATTTCACAAGGTAACGAGACATAATAAAATAAAAATTATGTTTAATAAATCTAGATTATTGTAGAAAACAAGTGTGATTAACCTAAATAATGAATTTATCTATTTAACAATTTAGTATATTAAACTAACATAAAAAACTATTTCTAGTAGTTTCTCAAGTAAATTCTATAAAGTAATTTTATTTCCTAAAATCAATATAAATTACACATCATAAAAAATAAATTATATGAAGATTACCCCCCCCCCCTTTAATATAATTTTATATTGACATAAACTCCCCCTAAATAATCATATTTAATTTAACTCAATGCAAGGATGGTAATGGTTCAATTGTTATACATAAATTTCATCTTTTTATATATTTCTTGATTATCGTGGGAGAAAAAAAATACAATCTTAGTCATTTTTTTAATTCCACCTCAAGAGATAAACCCCATAATTTTTCATATTGGTTGGTCTTCTTCAATTAGAAATCCATGTATATCATCTTGATATAACATGATGTGTTTTAAGGAGGCATCATGATATAAATCAATGAATCCCCTGATGGATGGTTTTCATATTTTATAGTCATCATTATATTCACCATGTTCTCTCTTTATATTCATCACTTTCAATTACCTTGATGAAACCATTAAAATATTTGATATGGTAATAATGTTGATCTTAATTTTATTCTTAATTTGAGAGAGAAGGTTGAAATTTAATTCTCAATATATAAACCCTTTTCTTTTCAACATTATATTTATAATAACTCTTACTACTTGTTCCTTCATTAATTTTATAGACTTGAGATTCATTAGGATGTATGATATTTCTATTACTTTGAACTTTCTTATTATTATTAGTTATAATTTTCTCATTATAAAGAAATGAAAACATATTCTATGCTTGCTTCATTGACTTTTACATTACTAATAGAGTTTGGAAAATGGACATGTGTTCATTAAAACCATGATTCTTTTTATTCTTGTTTGGAAATCCCTTTTACCAACAACACTCTTGGAATATAGAATTGAGGGTGTTTTTCTTTTATTTTTCAATATATCCTTTACATGAAACTAGCAAGACATTAGCTTACCATTTAATCATAATTTTTTATTCCTATAAGAATAACTAAGATTTTTCTGATCTATATCTCTTATGATCTCACAATTTCTCATATTAATAATACTTATATAAGAATTTAAAAATCTTACATATCAGATTGAATATATTTAGTATCATGGTACCTCTAAAACTATACCAATTTTTCAACTTATAATATCATATGGAATCTATGAAATATTCAAAGAGATTATGCATCCTCAAAAAATATTATTTATCTCCATACATCTTATTACATTGATAATTTTATACTATGTAATATGTGATGTCTTGAAGGATATTACCTATTGTAGTGAGCTTTAAAATATTCCCAATTAGTTAATATTGAGAATACTAATGATCTAAATAGATGTTTCTTGTGTTCAAACATAAATTTTTCCACTTTAATATATTTCTATATGCATTAAAGCAGGGATATTACATATAATTTTGTTAACCCTTACATATCTGAATAACGAATTTTAATTTACTGCAATTCAATGGCCACTACAAAACATTTCATACACATACTCTTTCACAAATTTCAAATCATAATACATACATGAATTTAACATATTTTAGTATAAGGTTTAGAAAATATATTATGTATATTGTAATGATATATTTGGTATCCTTTTGAGTCTTGAAAATTTTTCTAACATCAAGTGAGAAACCCTTACTTATCAACTTCAAAATTTTACACTTTCTATAAATATATTATGTATTACTCTAGGATTTTTCTATTTTCCTCATTTCCAGTATGATTTGGAAAATATATTACGCATGAATAAACATATATTAAATACCATATGAATAACCATTACTTTATAGATATTCTACTTCTAATAATAATATTTTGTATCATCTTTTAAATATTACATATAATAGTGTGAACATTTAGGGATACTTTAAATTATTAAGATTCAACTAAGATTTATTCTTATATATCCTCTTAATAAAATCTTAAATACCATAATAAATATGTTATTTATCATAATGAGAAGTCTAAAGGTCTATTCTACTTTTTAATATTTAGCATATAGTGCTTCTTACATTTCAACCATTATTAGGGAATATCCAATAACCCTTATTCACATCAAAACATATATAAATGACTATTAATTTATCAATACTTTTCAAACACCATTAATAAAATTACTAAATATTCTTGTAGGATATGCATACTACATTTGAGCCTTTCATGAAACTTCATTTCCTCAATAATTCCATCATCAAATTCATTTTTCCTAAGCCACCATTGGATTGATATTCCTCAGTAATTTCAATATCCTTCATTATTAATAATCCAAGGATAGATTATCAATCTTCCAATTATCCTTTGTACTTCATTAATCATATATACTCAAGATATCCATTTTCTATTACACTATATTCGACATGTATTACATGGTAGATAATACTCTTTTCATCCCATGGCCATTTCCATTAACTATTATATTAGACAGGTTCTATAACCGTGATATGTATTGGATTCTTCCCATAACCTCAAGAAGAATATCAAGTACACACCTTTTATTTATATCTCATCCAAATACCCCGTTACACGATTATCATCATTGATCATTGTGCTATTCATCATCACCCAACACATATTGATATCCAAACATATTTATTGATAAATAATATAGTCACCACACTCCATTGGGATCTTCAATTTTAATAATTAATAAAATCATCACATTACTCACTTCATAGTCACATTTGGAACACTGGAAATGGAAAAAAAAATTAAATTCTACATATTGGTACCACTATATTGGATTCACGGGTATGTTATTGATATAGATCTTGCATTATTATGTTCTAAAGTTGGTTGGCCATTAAATACTAAGGTGATGGTGATAGAACCTTGATCTGAATGAGAGGATGTTATGTCATCATGTACTTATATAGGGTTCACTTCATAGTCTAGGAATCCCTCAAATATTTATTAAATATTAATGAATCACTTTAATGAGAAAATATTTGTATTTAAATCAGTTATTTAAATTAATATCATCATTTACATTGTAAAAACGATTTGTGTAATAATATGAGTTTGTAATGATCAATTGGTATTTGAATTTTCCATTATATACATTCCTATTTTAAATCAATTAAGATATATTATACTCTTCACATAAGTAAAGAAAATGTTTATATAGTTAGATTCATATTGGTATGTAGTTAGGGGTTCCTTATAATGGTTCATGATGTTATCTCATGCTCCTCACATTAGGTATTGTGTTCTCATTACACAATGAATATTGTTCTCATAAAAAATGGTTTACTATAATCATCACCTAAGGTTCCCTAGTCTCATCCCCTAAGACTCCCCATTGTCATAAAATGTGGGATTATTTTCTCCTCACATGATGAATCCTATAATTTTCACCTGAGGTGACCTAAGCTCATCACAAAAATCTTCTTATTCTCAACACATGAGGAAGGATGTGTCTCTAATGCATCAGTAAGGGGTAATCCCATGCCTATGAAATAGGAAATCTTATACTAATCGTCTAACTAAATTTTCCTGTCATTCTCATCACAATGGATAAATTAAACCATATATGCTCATAAAAAAGGTTGAACATTGTTTAATGTATAAGGGGTAGAAATCCTCTTACCCCCTTCATGTAAGGGAGGTCATGGTATAACATCTAGTGTCGATGTTGATCGTATTAACTTATTAATATAAGGATGCAAATGGTTCAGAATCTAGTGGGGCACACATTATTTAAATTACTAATACAAACTATTCCTTTTATAATCATAAAGTGAAGGAATGGATAGTTTAATGTCAAGTGCTAGAACTCTGGAAGGCGTAGTGTTTTCCCAGGCATGTACAAGTTTTATCATCTCATAAAAGATAGATGAAATGGTATGTTTATTTTTGTGACTATATTGTACAACAATGAGGAATCCTAAGCAACTTGTTAAAGAGGGAATCAAAATTTTCATCATTCAGGGTGCATAGTTTAAGGTCATGTTAGAGGGTCAGATCATGAAATTTAATATCATGTTGTAAGGATTATTATATCATGAAAGGGGTGACATAAAGTGGTTCAGTGTTTCTTATGCATTGGTAATACCTATGATATTCTTGGTAGTAACATGAATAGATGCTGAAAATCCCTTACATGATGTTAAGGGTTTATAATTGAAATCCCATCTTACCAATTGTGCATATAAAATTTTCCTGAATAAAACTCTAATAAATTTTTTTTTTCCCTTAATCCCTAAACATTCAGATACTTTTGTTTTTGAATGGTGGTAAAATTAAATTGGGTTCCATGGTATTAGTTTCATGTAAGAATGGATTTTAATAATATAATGACTTGTGTGGTGATTTTTCCTTTTTTGTGAAGTGTGTTCTTCACTAGAAATTTTTTTGTGAGAATATATCAAGAAAAATTCAATACTCTATGTGACTTTTGTGAGGTAATTTGTTCAATATTCCCACAAAAAATATTTCATATTGGGTTATCTTGGTTTTACAAGGTGAATAAGTTGGTTTTCACAAGAAAAGAACTTTAACATAACAAAAAATAGAAGATCTATAGTTTAAAATTATAACTATTAAGTGGAAGGGAGTTAATAATCCTATATATCATGGAAATTTTGGGCACATGATGTTCTAGTGCGTGCATACACCTTTTTACTTTTATGGTGCTTTCAGTTACTGACTCTCACCACTAGAGTTGCACAAAATGAGATCATTTGATCAAGAAATTCTTCTCTCATTCATCTTTTATATCAGATCATTCATGGAATCATTTTTTCAATTAAAAAATTACCCATAATAATATTGTTGAGTGGGTAATATCATTATCAAATTATGGGAGAAACTCTATATTTTGATAATTTTACCCTTCAGGTTCATGCAACTCAAGTTATTCCTTCTGATGATAAATATGGGATGAGACCCTAAGATTTCATGTAAATTATATATTATGATTTTTTTTAAAAAAATTACGAATTTAATGAAATTAAAAAGATAAAAATCCTTGGTTTTCATACTATTCAACTTTTATGAAAACTTTTTATTTGAAAAAACTGATATAAGGAAGCCTTTAAAATATAATCATCCAGTGGTTTTGTGATGGATTGTTTCAAAAAGGATGTTGTGTAAACTAGATATAATAAATTATATATGACAAAAAATATGGTTTTCCATGATACTGAATATGTCATGACATTTAGGTGAGTGATGGAAGAGAACCTTATAAATAGATTAAGAAATTAGAACCAACCACATCTCCCAGTGGTAAAAAACAAGTTGAATAGTGATAAAAGGTAGTGCCCAATGTGTAACAATATATCATTCTAATGAGACAACATCAATATCTCTGATACCAACATTTTAACATCTTATCACTATTTGCTGAGTTCAGTGAAAATGGTTTGGTGGAACATAAATATTATTATCCACCTAGTCAGGTATCACAACATAATGATGGACTTCATACTCTAGAATCCATCCAGGATAATCAATTGTAATCTAATAAAAACTAAAGGGTCTCCTCCACACTACTTGAATATCATCTTGGATAAAATCAAGAATAGCCACCAATGATAGATGGATGACTAGTACCAATACAAGAGAGGAAAATTCACTAATGATTGGGAATGGGAATGTTGGGTCTTATATACATGTAATGAGTTTGGGTATATACTTTAGTGAATTAGGTTATATTGTGAAGTTTTGACCTTCTAGTCCCAGATCTATCACCACACAAATTTGAAAATAGAACTACTAATATAGTGTCTTATTGTTATACAAAACATTCACCTCTATCATGATAATTCTATAATTAGTTTTTTCAATCTCCACATGATCATAGGGATTCCATATATGGATGTATGTGTGATGAATTATTTCCATCCAATAATGCTTGTGAAAACTGGGTAGAGATGTCAATACTAATGAAGGAACTGTTCGGGGTATTGTGGGATATACAATTCCAATATCCCTACCTTCACATAAATTTCCATTTGGCATGCGGTTCAAATTATACCTCAATATTCATCTTGATCTAATGTGGAGGAAGATTAAATATCTCATTCAATAACATACATAAGGAAAATTTGGATCATATTGGATCCATTTGTAATAGTAAAAGTACAAATAATAGAGCATTGACATAAAGAAACAAGAGCTACAGTTGAGGCTTGTGGCATTTATAGAAGCTTCCTTAGTGGAAGGATTCTCCTAATTAATGATTCTAATATAGGGGTTCAATTAGGAACATTCATTATAGTGATAGTATTGGTGATTTGACATCTGTTCAATATTGATGTATTGATGTTGGTGAGGTTATATGACATGTTGATTCAGGTCATCTAGATGGATATTCCTATGTACCTTTGTGTCCATTTCTAATTCCTATATGGGTGGGTCACTTTGTACATCAGGGGCACGATTATCTACCCTAGATACCATGTTTAGGCTATCACTGCTTATCATTTTCAAATATGGCCACTAAAAATTGATGGAACCAAACTATTCCCCTTAAATGGATATCAATATGTGTTCATATTTGAACCATTCCTCACTCAAAATGATAATATCATGGATAATTTCCAAGTTATCATCATGCATAAGTCATAAATTACAACCTTTATTGGTGTGTGTTAGTCACATTCATCTATGTAAATGAAATTTGTAAACAAAACACCCCATACAGATTTGTATTTCAGTTTTAATATATCTAGAAGAACACACTATTAGTTTATACCAGAGTTTATTAGTAGATAACCCATGATCATATAGAAACACTACTGTATTCTCCATCATGAGGGTACAAGTGATATAATTTCCCTACATGCAGTTGATGATCTAATTATATTGGTCTAATAATATTGAATAATCTTGACAGAATCATCACTTGGGGAGATTCATAACCTTTCAGTGATCCATGAAGATTCGTTAGATCAATCCCTATGGATATATAGAGAATGAAGTGGTGCTGAGATGGAAACCCACTAACCAAGGATAAATGAAATGAATATTTCCAAGAAGAGTTTAGAAACTCATGGGATTATGTTGTCATTCATTGTGCATATCTATGGGTCATACAAATATAGGTGGAGTGCACTATGGGATATTTTTTTTGGATAATTTCGAATGCCAAACCCATGAAAGGGGTATAAGAGTGGAATTATATTATGCCTTGGGGAACTAGTACGATCTTGAAATCTTGATAATTTTTGTTCATATTGCTCAAAATATTATTTTTGTATTAGTTTATGGTCTTGTAATTCAGAACAAGGGTGGCAGGGGAGTTCAAGTTCACAGAAATTTGAACAAATTTTTCTAAGGATTAAGGTTGGGTATCTTTGAACAACGGGATATATAGTTTATCTATATTGGTTTATGTAAACCCAATATGAATTGATATCTCAATTATAGTAAAAAGTATCTCATATATAGGTTCATATTTTTTAAGTCCATGGAATTTAAAATGAATATAAAGTGTGTGTAAATCCATATATATTAATGGAGTGAAAAGGTAAATATGATAGGAATTTGAAACCCAATTCCAATAGAGGATGTCTCAAAAGTACTTTCACAGTTACACGTTTCTTGAATCAGATGATGTTCCTTCTAGGGTCATGTGATATGGACCAAGAGATTGTTTTTTATTATTTTTTAGTAACGAAAAAGCAATATTCAGTATCAAGGTATGAATCTATGAATAAATGGGATCTTGTGGTAATGTATTTGGTGAAAAGGGGAATAGGAGAAACTTGAAGAGAATTTTTAGCCCCAAACACCAATATATAAACCCCAAATATGAGTTCACATAGTTTAAGGTCATGATTCAAGGACCATAGTTCATAGTTTAGGGTCATCTAACTTAAACCATCCCCTTGTAGAATAGTACAATCTCAGTGTCTAGTGGGATAATATAAACTATTGAGGGAAAAAATTTCCAGCATGATATGTGGTTTTGGGGAATTTATGGTTGGGAACATGATATAAGATCCTAGGATCACTATATATTACATGAATCAAAATTAAGACACTTTTACATATAATGTTGGGAATATATCTATATAGATATAGATAGTGTAAAAGAGTGGAAGATAAAAATGCTTGGTTGACCTAGTGGGAGGAGAGAAGAAAAAAATATCATGAATTGGGAAGTGCATCATCACTAGAGTAGAAAGATTAAAAATATTTCATGTAGATATAAATCAAATGAATTAGATTATTGAATGGGGGAATCTTCAATGATTTGGATGAAATAAGAGGGTTCAAAGAGAGTGAAAAGGGAATCTTGGATTTTAGGAAGAAATGCGATTGTAGTATGTGTTTGGGTGTGATAAAAGACACCCATACATACCTACGTATCTAATTTAATGGGAACCAATTTAAATGTAGTTCTATTAATGTGATATGGCAGGTCAACAACACCAGAGCGGGTGTCCTCTCAGGTGATGAACAAAAAATCAGGTAGTTTTAATTCATGTTATGGATATGGTACCAAGAAATTTAACAATATATAGAAAGGATATTGGGAATGTAGTTTAACGTAATACAGTGATGATGATATTCCATGTAGTTTATTGACATGCTTCTAGAACTGAGGGGGAAATCCAAAAATTAATGTTAATGTGTTTTGATCACAGTGGTGAAATGATCTTCTAAAAACTCTAATGTCATGTGAGTCATTCAGAGTGTTTGAGAAAAAGGGCAATGGACGCTTACTGATGTAACATGAGATCATCAAATAAGAATTGGTTAGTCATGTTTGGAATGTTACATTATCAAAACAATTGAACCCATGAATATGGGGAAACCATGTGAGGATTCCACATGACCTATACCCCATTACATCATGAAAAAAGTATGAGATGGTAAAACCAAGGGTGTTATGATTCGAATTGTGAAAAGGGGTGATGGAAGTGTAAATTATGAATTATAGGACCTAAAATGCAATGGATGTGATAGATAGTCTATGGATGAACATTGATAAAATATGAAGAGATGAATAAAATATCAAATCATCAAGAATGGGGGGTATATTTTGATGTCAATCATAGGGAACCTTTGAAGAGAGGTATTCATGGTGCTATTACCAATAAATTTTCCTCCAAGACACTTACACCAGATGGGATGTTGGCCATGATATGTGCATTATGGAATCACTAGAAGAGAATGAATTTATCAATAATAGGATAATGGGGTGATCCAAACTCTCAAGACACAAATTATAGATGGTATGTAAATGAAAATTCTCAAAGGTATTTCTATGAACCATGGGGATACACCACATTACAATGGAAATATCAATGGGGTGAACCAGTCCTAGTGGAAGGTCAATCCCATGAGAGACACAGGAAGGAATCCACCATTCCATGGGGGGAAACAAAGTTGGTTTGTAATTCTATATAATATAATGATATATGTCCTATAAAAAGGTTGTTTGATGGACTATAAATAAAAGGGTAAATTAAAACCCATTTTGGAATGGGTTCCCACTTATAATATGTAACACCTCAATGGGAAGATCCAATTTTAAAGTTATAAAACTCAAAAAAGGGGATACTTGTAATATTATACATATCACTATATAGGTTAAACCTAAAATGAACTACGTTGAATGATTAAAATATATATGACCCATAATATACTTTCATAATGTTTATATTCACGATTCTTGGACCATATTAGATATGAAATTTTATGTCCATGAAATAATGAATATCTCCTTTTGTGCATGGAACTATCATCATTCCTGAGGGAAAGGAAACATGAAGGATGGGAACTGAGCACTAAGACTAGATAGAGGAAATACCTTTGGTTGGGATATAGATAATAGATTTGAGTATCACTATTTATCTCATGGAACAATGATGAGGAAAAACATAGTTTTTAGGAGATAGATAATTTTTCATATATTTGGATTGTGTAATGAATTGGGAAAAGAATGTTATGGGTACTCTTGTGAGAAAAGTAAGACTAAAACCAAATTGGGATTGTAAAAAGTCTCATAACTATGATCTAAAGAGTAATGAATATAAATATTTTGGTTGGACCTATATTAGAGGTTCATGCATCATTATTTATACTATGGAGTTGGAATAAAGTTATACATATTTTTAAGAATTTATTGTGTTTGGTGACCAACACTATAATAAAAGGTGGGGATCCACTTATGTGGGGACTCTAAAATAAATATATTTTATTTTTCAAACAGAATGATGTTAGTTACATATTTTATGTTGATGTATATGGGACCCATTACATGATATATAAATTCCTATGGAGTGGACTATATGATACACTATTAAAGCCATATATTTGGGCCTTATGTACCATGTGGTTTAGGATAATATGAGAAGAACCCAATTTTTCTAGTTTAGAGTCATACAAAATATACTCGGGTTCCTATGTAGTTTAAAGACATGTTGTGACGATGATAAGTCACATAGTTTAAATAAATGGTATCAATACATATGTGAAATCAATGTAATTACTTATAGGTTACTTCTAGAGGAACCTATATTTAGTGGGAGGCATGATGTGATCCTCATTAGTGGTGAATAACATATACATATTGTTATATTAAAAATTGAAAACATTGAAGCGTCCATCCCATTTTGGCTCCAAATTTATTAACTTTCATATAAGTTTAATTTTAATTCTACAATTCAAAAACCAATTCACCATGGATAAATGAGAAAAAGAGAACATTTTTTTTAATACTCGACCCAATTGATTATAATAGACCTTGGGGTTTTATAGTTCTTGGAGAAGGTTTTTATAAAGTCTTCCAGCTTAGCTAGACAGATCTCATAATTTTTATCATGTGTCAACTGGTCATTGATGAATGTTTGAATCGATGATAGTTGAACTGAAATGGTATGCCCTACATTTATTCCATATACTAGGTAATAATGAGTATCATGTGTGTATTCTATATTCAACTTACAATATTCCCACCGGGTATTAGAGAGATCATCGAGCTAGTTATTCTTGTTCTAGTTGATTTTATTTTTGTGAATTTTGAGGAGGGACTTATTTAATACCTCAATTTTTTTATATAATGATACATACTAGTGGTAAGTGTGTTTGAACCATATGTTATAATTTTAATAAACCATCTTCAAATATGAATCTATGATTTTGGTACCATTTTATTTGTAAGTCGTGTAACGGATCCAAAAAACATTAATAATGTGGTATTTCAAATATATATTTACTGAACCAGACTTGACCTCCATAAGGTGAATGGATTCATCTAACTTAAATAATAAATATTGGAACATAAACATGAACTATCATGTTTTCACTTTTTGGTAGAGACCCATGCTGTCAATTCCTCATATAATAAAGGTCCAACATCACATGATGGTATAGAGTAGATCTAGAGGATGACGTTTGTGGTTGGAATGAACCTATAATACATGAATCTTCAAAGTGAATTCCACTATATCATGAGCCATTGTGGTCCATAAATATCCAAATCATTTAATATACTGTGATAACATCAATATTGTCATGTGGGATAAATGTTTCATAGTTGTAACCCTCTTAACGAATTAAGGAACTTTATTTCCATATATGCATTAGAGAATGATTCCATCAATGTTTCACTTTTTGGGGACCCTCTATGAGTCCGTACTATTAGACATGATAAATTTTTTTAAAACACTATTGAATTTTTCCCTTCTTATCTCAAATTTATGGGAGAGTTCCATATTCAAGGTACTCAATGAAGGGAGATATATAATAAGATTATTATTTTACAATGGGTGTTTTATGGACCTTAATAATAAGTAATGATCTAAAGATAATTCACCTCTTGGATGAAAACATTAGGAGTAGTGTGGATGATCAATTTCTAATGTGACATGTAGATGAAAATGTAATCCTAGTCCAAATAAACAAGCGATGAAACCAAATTTTCCATAGTGGCTAGCCATTTTTTTTAGATTAAAGGATATCAGAAACCATGGGATCTAAGGGAAACATGTCCATCATCTCCTAGGTGTTCTAGAGTATGGTGAGAATCTATTATTTCTTAATAATTCTTAAACTGATTACATTATTTATGACTAACTCATAATCTCCCTCCATGTGAAACTAAAGAACCAAGATCTTGAGTGAAAATTCATAGTTTGTTATTAGATCTTGGTATTTCTCTTTATTATTGTATCACCCCTTAAAAATTAGGAATAAATATAGTATGATGGTATTTAATGGAGTGAAAAAGATAAATCTATGTCTTGAACTATTGAGAATGGGGAAATTATTCCTTCCCCCAATCAGTATTTAGTAGGCACTCTGAAAGTGAATCTTCCAATATAGAATTTCATCAATGACGGAGTGAATAGAATCATCCGATAATTCAATATCGATGGAAAATTTTTCTTGTGTTGGGTGTGTAAAAAGGAAATATTTTATTACATGTCCCTTGAAAAACTTTTAAAGGATGAATGTGATGTTGAATTACTGAAATATTATTATCCACTATTCTAGTTGTTTAGTCATCTTGGAATGGTTGAGTGTCATGAACCAACCCGGGTCGACCCGGAGCCGGTCAATTGAGCCTGTCCGTGACATGAATTGAAGGGAATTCTCGATCCCCATAGGCTGGAAACTAGTGCGGACATCAAAACATAACTATTTGGAACAATTTGGCCCAATAAAAAAAGATAAAAAAAATAAAAAACTGAAGATAAAGATCAAAACTAGAAGCAGAAAGAAAATAAAACCGAACATTCCTCCTTGTGACCACATGGGTCACCACCCAAAAAAAAACCACACAAATCCAACATTGAGAAACTAAACCAGAAACCTATACAAGAAACTAAACTTGCAACTGGAAAGATATAATAGGAATGAGCACCGAGATGCTCAGTAGGGATGCCAAGAATAAACCACTGAATCCAAAAATTCTCTTTTCCCAAAATAGTCCACTGATTGATGTTTTAAATACTAATATAGAAGTAGTGTGTTTTCATTTTAATGTATGCGACATGTTTTTCTCATTTAAAAACCCAAAAACTGCTACACACAATTTCCAAAATCATTTTTCATTTTATAAATGAAATCCAAAACAGAAAATACCAAAGCTGGGCTAGTGTAAAACAAGTAAAGATTGAAACTGATAGTAAACAAGCAATGTAAGAAATATAGTAACAATGGGTGATCCCAAACATCCCTAGAGGACCCTTGGATGTACTTGGTTTTGGAACCACCTGCCAACTTATGGTGAAGCTCCTATGTCTATAACCAATTGGCCGCCATAACTGAGCAATCCAGTGGAAAAGCCCACCTGGCCCAACAAAATCCATTGGGTACTAACTTTTCTAATCGTGGTTGATCAGAAACTTTCACTCAATTAGCTAAAAGATGCCCAGGAACCCAAGGTGGTGATAATAATACTATGTGTGTAGGAAGGCCCTCACATGCGTGACTTATCTCGCTGCACTTTCCTACCTCAAACACGGATGCTTCCCATACATTCACCCATAAAGGGTTACCCTAGACAGGAGCACCCCAGATACTTATATATATATGCAAACATGTTTCATAGACACAAAGTGCCAACCGAGCCATCATATCATTCGGTCATCAGAACCACCTTATTAAACACTTGGAGTTGTAAATCAGGATTCTAGTTTTACATAAGCAAAAGTCTTTATGAAAACATTGCACAAGATATTCTAAAACAACTCTAAACAACACTTTTATATTTAAAAATACAAATAGGCACATACACATGGATTTCCATTCAAACCCAATTAAAGAGCTGCACAAATAGTCCCACATCATTTAGAAAAAAAGAACCTCTTATAAAACCAAGGTTTTTGAGTAAAATAAGAATTCAAAGAGACGCAAAATAATTTCTACAAAAACACTAAGTTCCACAGAAGGTTTTGATAAGCATACACCACTGAAGACACCAACCAATACCATTTTAAGATAAACACATTTAGTTCTAACCAAGTTGGAAAGGCATAACAACCCTGTAATTAATAAACTATCAGGCTTATAAAGGTGCGATTAATATTTTTGAATTAAATGAAATCATGAAAGTTCCTAAGGAAAGCTTTCTAAAGAGTGAAAAGATGGAAACACCTAACTCTAGGAAGTCAAGCCAAAATTTTCTAACTCAAGCAACATCCTGCTCGCACGCATGCACACACTTCCATATATATATATATATATACACACACATTTAAACTGATGCACGTGTTCCCCATTCCATGAGGAAACACACACTCAGAAGGTAGATATATATATATATATATATATATATATATCCATACCTAGGAAAATGCGTGTGCGCACTCAGAAACAAATTTGACTCCCTGCAACAAATTCCAACACCCAAAATTAGTACGACGAAGACCCTCGCACATCCAAAAAAACGTCATGGACTTAAAGACATAAAAGCGACTAAAAAAAATGTGCACAACAAGACGACAGATAAAGAACATTACCTTGGATAGTGGCGCAACCTTTAAAATGCGCAACAAGCCAAGGTTGCATCCAAAATAATTTCCCATACTACAGTTAAAAGGAACAATACTTCTAAACACAACTCAGACACTAAAATAAATGGGCGTGTGATAAATAATAACTCTTACCTTTGATGACAATGACGAATCAAAGCAAAGTGAGACTGCCTCACATTCAGCGGCGGATGTCAGAAAAAGCCAGAAAAAGACGCAAGGATGTCTTCACCTACTCAAAAGTGAGTTGCGTGCCAAGGAGGGAATCGACAGGGTCATGCGCACTGGAGAGGGCACCGACGAAGGAGGTTACATCTGGTACAGTGGGGGTTACAGTGATCCGGGAAGCACAGGAGAGGAAGGTGGTGCGGATGGTGGCTACGCGAATAGGAAGAAGGGGGAGAGGCTGGAAGGGAGAAGGCAGAGAGGGAAGGAGAGGCCGATGGGGGTCCTGGAGGGAGGAGGCAAAAGCCAGATAGGGAGACAGCGAGGTCAGGAGAATGGGGTGCGGAGGCCGGGATGCGGGTGAGGAAGAGGTGAGAAGGAATATGTGTGGGGGGGGGGTGCAGAGAAATGCGGTGGATAGGTGGAGGGGAGGCTGGGAGCTGGGTGCACCGTCGAGGGTGAGCTAGAGCTAGCGGAAGCCTGGCGGGCGAACAGGCTGCTGGCACGACTGAAGTACATGGAGCGAGGTTGGCCAGGACCTACAAGAGAGGATGGTGCGTCTGGTGGGCGAGCAGACTGCAGGTGACCAGGAGGTCCGTAGCCAGACAGGGAGGCGGGGAGAAGGGCACAACATAGGAGGCAGGGTTGGCAGCTCATGTAGTAGGAAAGGGGGATGAGAAAGGGGTCGGGTAACACTAGAGTTTTTTTTCATCCAATTAATAATAATAGTATTATTACAATATTAATAATAATAATGATGATGATAATAATAATACTAATAAAGGCGGAAAATAATACTAATAAAAATTACAATAATTAAGATAATAATAATAAAAAAAATTAATAACAATGAAAAAAATAAGTATAACAATAACAATATAAAAATAATGATGATTAAGATAATAATAATGAAATCTATAATAATAAAAATAAAAATAATAAAAATAATAATAATAAACATAATATCAATAATAACACCTCATTAATAATAATCTTATTAATTACATAATACCATTATTATTATTAAAATTTACACATTAAACTCACTTAATTTACCTAAAAGTTTATTTATTGTAATTGTTAGACATTTGTGCAGGCACCCTAGGTAACAAAGTGGCTACCACCCATTGTGTGGTGACCGCGCACGGGTTCGAAACCCACTGAACTAATTAAATGTCAAAAAATTTAAACCGAGACCCAGCCTGGACATTGGCGTGGGGAGCCGAAGTCAAGAAGTAACAAAATAAAAATTAGTTTAAATAAGATGGGTGTGACAATTCTCCCCACCACAGATAATTTCTGCCCCTAGAAAGTCACCCCATTGAAAAATAGACAGAACAAGAAACCATGCCTTGTAGAAACTCAAAGAAACAACAATTCAAGAGAATGGGAAAATGCGGGAAGGTTCTGCCCCCCACAAGAACTCAACTAGTACAAAAATATAACACACAAATATACCACCCCGGGAAGGGGGGATGACGCGGGAACTCCCAACTAATCCGAACTAACTTTTCTAGCTTGAGAAAAACAACACCTCTACTGAAACTTAGAACTTGCGAATCAGCCCAAAGAAAGCCCGAACACTATAGAAAAACCTCCATGAAGAACTTAACCCAAGAAGTAAACCTGAGCATAACTACAAGACATGACTCCCCCACATGCCCTTACATCTTCAAATGAACATAGCCAAACCAAGACTAACTCATACAAGGGCCAAACCCACTTCGAAGGAAAGCACATGATTCAGAAAATGATGATCAGACAAACAAAACTTGTTTGGATTACAATATAACATTTCTATCATAACTCTATGATAAAATGATGAACATACCACAACTTCAAAACATTAACAACATAAAAACAAGAAGGGAAGGACTTTAAATGTTCCACTTCCAACATGGAACACAAAACCCGGACCAAGGCTTCACACCCCTGGCAACTCCTGACTGCACGCGAGCTTCACCCCAAGACCCATGGATGGGGATCTGATGGCTGAAGCATCTCCTGCCTCATAGTCAGGCACTGAAATTCCTCCAATCATAGTGTCTTCTTCAGGAGACGCTTCTTGCAAAACTACTCCAAGTGACCCAAATAGCCGCAATGATGATATGTCTTTGGAGGGATGTGATACGATGGCTTTACATGCCCGAACCGACCACACTGGTGGTACACCACTGAATGGTCCGATGAACTGGAATCCAAAACCACTGTAGAGGACTCTCTGGGAATAGGTTCCTCTATCACAACCTTATCACCAGATGGGGAACCTTGACGAGCAACTAGCTACACTGGATTTCCAACCATCTTCACTCTGAAGACCAACTCAGCTTGGAACATCTCATCCAACAGCTTCTTGAAACGATGGTCCTTATAAAAGAGGACCTGCTCCGTGATCTCTAGACGAAGACCCCCCGATGAAGTGATAATTCTTCATCAAATATCATGACTCTACCTCTAGAGAAAAGGGCACAAGTTCCTTGTAAGGTTCAACATCTGATTTCATCATCAGTTGACCTTGTTGAATGCATATTAGCTATCCCCTTATTTTCGTCTTCACCTATTCGGGTAAAAATCATCAGATGACGACATATTTAAAGACATACCATGCCATCCTAAATTTCAGTGATGGTGGGGAAACCGACTCCCATTCTTCCAGAGCTATACCTTCGAACAAACACAAAACGGCACGCACTCTGAAAGATTCAGGAGTTCCCAAAACCCTGAAGATGCATTCGACCTCTTCAATCCACTCTACTTATTCTAATAGACCCTGATCACTTTGAAGGATAGGCAATGTCCGAGAAGGACCAAAAACTGGGCATGAATTATCAGAAACCTTGGGGAACATTCTGGGTGGAATTTTCTGAACAACATATAAAACACAGAACCAAAACCAATATCAAGCCGAATAAACATCATTGAAATAACCATCATACGAAAACAAACATCTCAAAAAAAAACAAACAAAATACAAACACAACCCAAAATTACTTTTTCAAAACCCCCTTTTTATTTTAGATTTCAAAACCGCCTTCTTTCAAGGACATTTTTCAAATACCAAACGCACTTTTCAAACAAATTTCAATTTCCAAGAATCATTTCCCCTTTTTTAAATCGCTTTAGAAAAACAAGGTCAACCCTTTAATTACAAGTGCACACCCCAGTAATCCCATATATTGTTGCACATGTCTTCATCTTCTTTCATCCGTATGCACCAACACTCACTTCCAATGCATCCACTCACATGTAAAAACGTTCATAAAGAGTACTCAAGGTTGCACACAAACCATATCTGTAACAGTTCCAAGAAACCATAGGATTTTAAGACCATGTGCATTTAGTTTTGAAAATCCATTTCACAAATTTAATTCCATTTAAAAGAAATATTTCTCATTTTAAAAATTCCTTTTCATTTTAAAAAGTGCACTTACACCCAAAAGAACCAAGAAAACACAAAACTTGCATCAATTACCGATGTGAGGGACCAGTAGTCATACTTATCCTGGGGACATGGTAGTGGATCATGCCCCAAGTAAGCACCAAAAAATAGGAGGAACTTAAAATATATACTCGGAATCTACATGGGTCACCACTCAATGTGAAATTATCATGTGACATCGGCTATAATCTATTGTCATCCCTCAATCAAAAGAAAACCGGAACGAAACAAGGACTCAATTCCCAAACTACCCCTGGAGACTCGAGGTTTGGAATGGTTGAGGGTTCATGACGTCCTTCCCATACCTACCTCTTGAGTCCTGACAATCCTAATCTCTATCAACCGGACACCCCAAATAATAAGGCCTCTGATACCATTTTCTCTTGAACCAACTCGGGTCGACCCTGAGCCGGTCCGCGACATGAACCGAAGGGCATTACCGATTCCCACGGGATGGCAACTGGTTCTAGGAAACAAAACATAACTGTTGGGAATTATTTGTATCTACATAAAAAGATAAAAAGATAAAAAAAATGACGATAAAAATCAAAACTGGCAGCGAAAAGAAAATAAAATCGAACATACCTCCTTGTGACCTCCTAGGTCACCACCCAACTCAAAACGACACTGGACCAACATTGAGCAACTAAACCAGGAACCTGTATTAAAAACGGAACCTAAAATAAGAAAGATATAATTGGTGTGAGCATCAAGATGCTCAGTAGTAATTCCAAGAATAAACCATTGAATCCAACAATATGCTTTTCCCAAAATAGTCAACAAACACATGTTTGAAATACAGATATAAAAGTAGAGTTTTCTAATTTTAAAGTATGTGACATGTTTTTCTCATTTAAAAACCCATCACACACTACACACCATTTCCAAAATCATTTTTCATTTTATAAATGAAATCCAAAATAGAAAATACCAAAGTTGGGATAGAGTAAAACAAGTAAAAAGTGAAACTAAAAGTAAACAAGCAATGTAAGAAATATAGTAACCATGGGTGATCCTAAACATCCCTAAAAGACCCCCGGACGTACTCAGTTTCAGAACAACCTACTGGTGTATGGTGAAGATCCTATGTCTATAACCAACTGGCCGCCCTAACTGACCAATCCAGTGGCAAAGCCTGCCTGGCCTAACAAAATTCAGGGGCTACCAACTCGTCTAATCAGGGTTGATTAGCAACCGTCACTCGATCATCCAAAAAACACCTAGGAAACCATGGTGGTGATAATGATACTGTGTAAGTATAAAGGCCCTCACACACGTGACTCATCTCACCACACTTGCCTACTCCAAACAGGGATGCTTCCTATACATTCACCCATAAAGAGTTACACTATATAGGATCTCCCCACATAATTATATATATATGCATACATTTTTCACACACACAAAGTGCCAACTAGGCCGTCACATCATTAGGTCATCAAAACCACTTTATTAAACACATGGATTTGTAAATCGGGCTTCTAGTTTTACATAATCAAAAGCCTTTATGAATACATTTCACAAGCTGTTCTAAAACTACTCTAAACACCACTTTTATATTTAAAAATCCAAATGGGCATATACACATGGATTTGCTTTCAAACCAATTTAAAGAGACGCACAGAGAGTCCCACATCATTTAGAAAATAAGAACCTCTTATAAAACCGAGGTTTTTGAGAAAAATACCTATTCAAAGAGATGCGAAATAATTTCTACAAAAACACTAAGTTTCACAAAAAGTTTCGATAATAAAACAACACTCAAGACACCCAACAATACCATTTGAAGTTAAACACATTTAGTTCATTTGATGCTGGCAAGGCTTAAAAACATGACAATTAATAAACTATCATTCTTATAAAGTTACGATTAATAATTATGAATTAAATGAAATAATGCAAGTGCCTATGGAATCGTTTAGAAAGAGAGAAAATATGGAAACGCCTACCTTAAGGAAGTTAAGCCAAAACTTTCTAACTCAAGAAATATCCCACTCGCACGAACACACGCACTTCCATATATATATATATGTACACACACAATTAAACCGATGGATGTGTTCCCCATGCCATGAGGAAACATACACTCAGAAGGTATATATATATATATATATATATATATATCCATACCTAGGAAAATGCATGTGCGCACTCGAAAATGATCTTGACTCCCTACAAAAAATTCTAACACCCAAAACTAGTGTAGGGAAGACCCTCAAACATCCAACAAAATGTCAGGGACTCATAGACATAAATGCAACCAAAAAAAATAAATTGTGCAACAAGACGACGAATGATGAACATTACCTTGGACATTGGTACGACCTTGAAAATGAGCGGTAAGCCGAGGTTGCATCCAAAATAATTAACCGCACTACATTTAAAAGGAACAAGACTTCTAAACCAGACTCATACACTAAAAAATGGGTGCGCGATAAAAAATAACTCTTACCTTGGATGACTACGAATCAAAGTGAAGATAAACCACCTCGCCTTTGGCACCTAATGTCAGAAAAAGCCAGAACAAGACCCAAGGAGGTCTTCGCTTACACAAAAGTGAGTTGTGTGCCAAGGAGGGAATCAGTGGGGTCGCACACGTGGGAGAGGGTTCCGACGAAGGAGGTGACGGCCAGTGAAGTGATGGTTGCGGAAATCTGGGAAGCGTAGGAGAGGAAGGTGGTGAGGCTTGTGGCTGCGCAAATAGGAAGAAGGGGGAGAGGCTGGAGGGGCGAAGAAGGACAGGGAAGGAGGGGCCGACGGGGTTCTTGGAGGGAGGAGGCTAAAGCCGGACCAAGAGGAAGCGAGGTCAAGAGCGCGGGTTGCAGAGGTCGGGACGTGGGCGAGATAGAGGGGAGAAGGTAGGGGGGCGAGGTGCTGGGTGACGGGGTGGACAGGCAGAGGGGAGGCCAGAAGACGGGTGCGCCCTCGAGGGTGAGCTAGAGCTGGCAGAGGTCTGGCGGAGGGATGGCGTAGGCCTGAAAGAGGCCTGGCGGGCAAACAGGCTGCAGGCACGGCTAGTGGACAGGGATTGGGGTCGGCCAGGACCAGCATGAGGGGATGTATGGCTGGTGGGTGAGCTGGCTGTAGGCGAACCGGAAATTCGAAGCCAGACAGGGAGGCAGGGAGAAGGGTGCAGCACAGGACGCAGGGCTGGCGGCTCGCGCAACAGCTAAGGGGGAGGTGAAAGGGGCCGAGTAGCTCTAGGGTGTTTTCATCCAATTAATTATAATAGTATTATTAAAATAATAATAATAATAATAATAAAACTAGAAAATAATACTAATAAAAAATATAATACTTAAGATAATAATAATAATAAAACTAGAAAATAATAATAATAAAAAATACAATACATAAGACAATAATAATAATAAAAATTAATAACAATGAAAATAATATGTATAACAATAACAACAACAAAATAACGATGATAAAGATAATAAAAATAAAAGCTACAATAATAAAAATAAAAATAATTAAAAAAACAATAAACATAATATTAATAATAACACATCATTAATAATAATCTTATTAATTACATAATATCATTATTATTATTACAATTTAGACATTAAACTCACTTTATTTACATAAAAAATTATTTATTTCAATCGTTATACATTTGCGCGGGCACCCGGGCTAACGATGTGGCTACCGGCCACGTGCGGTGACTGCGTACAGGTTCGAAACCCACTAAACTTATTAAATTTTGAAAAATATAAACTGGGACCAAGCCCAGACATTGGAGAGGGGACCCGGAGCCAAGAAATAATAAACTTAAAATTAGTTTAAAAAAAGGCGGGTGTGACATTGAGGGTGTACATCAGTGAGTTGATGTAAGATATTAGTCGGACCTCATGGAACTATAAATAATGATATAGCTTTCAAAAGTCATGGACTCGAGTAAGTCAGTTCTTCTCAATGGGATAATATCTTGCCTTAGTATCTAGCATCATATGAATGAGGTAGTATAAATAGTTCTCTTTACCCTTTAAATTCTACTATTCTAGGAGGTAATTGAGGAACCACTATAGGGATGTCAAATAGTGGACCAAAGGATTCCCCGGGATAGACTCCATTAGAACAAGTTTATGTAGAAAGTACTATATAAAATTTAATCCATAAAAAAAATAAAATCCTAAAAACTCTCACAAATTACATAGAGTGGTATTTAAATGATTTTTTTGTTGTCTTTAAGTTCATATTGATTACTCTATATCACACAATAAATCCAATTAATTTAATAGAGGTTAGTCTAAATGAACACTTCAACATGTTCAACTTTATATAATGAGAATGAATCATGTTTAACAAATTCTCAAGATTATAAAGATAGTAATTGAATTTGTGGGATTTTACCATCATTTCATCCATATTAAACTACACTAGATTTCTGAGGGGGGTATCAAAGATGTTATCCATATCCTACATATTGAATTCTACAGTTTTTTTGAGCTAATGGAGATACCAGGTATAAAAATGTCCTTTAGGACACCCTGAATGTTGTGGGATCTTTATCCTAAAGATCCATCAATATTTTATTGTATCTAGAGTATAAATAGATTATGAAATAAGATTTGAAATTTTTTGTTTCATAAATAAAAAACTCTATGGTCAGGATGGAGTTTTCATCCTTCGATCAGTCATAAATAAGGTCCCAAAATCCAGTAAGGCTCTTCTCTATATATTCATATTCATTGATGGGATAAATTCATGCATCCGAAGTGGGTACAAAACCTCCCTGCTTAATTTCTATATTAACACTTTATCAACATTCTCTTCAACTATGGAATCATGGGAGGGATTCATTCTTATAAGAACCTACTAATATACATGGTGGCCAATGGGTTGGATGAGAAGGTGGACGATAACTATGGGATCAAGACTTATAATCTATTTATAGTTCTATGAAAAAAGTAATATTATTCCTTCTGAATTGTGATTATTTTCTCTTTCTCATCAAGATCCATGACAATACTGATCATCATTAGCCCAGGGTCCTCCTTAGTTTCAAGATTCACCTATATAAGCTCATTAATGGAATTGTAAACTCATTACAAAAAGGATTTAGGGGATTCACATAAGTCATATTAATCATATGTGTGAGGTCAATGGGGAGGAGACATCTCCTTTAGAATAGGTTGCTACGAGGTAGTACCATCTTCCTATATTGAAAGGAAATATTTAAAATCAGATCCCCGGTATTTAGACTCTCCCGATAAAATAATGATGGAGACCATGGATCCAATACTATGTAGTCATAAATATTTCAATCTATCCACTGTGTTGAAACCCTACATTTTTATCAAGCACCAATTGGTCATCCCTACACTTTGGTAAATGAAAATGAGCACCCAATTCATAGGAATAAGGATAATTGATCGAGGTGAATCTAGATAAGCCTTCACTAAAATCAAATACACATGTACATCATATGAGAAGTAATTAATATGGGAGAAATATTTTATTTCTTTCAGGGTGAAGTGGTTCTTATGGATTAATGTTTTTTATTCCAAATTATGAATCAACAGTAGAAAATTTTTCATTAATCTTTAACATGTATTTACATAGGTGCGGGTAATGTCATTTGGATAGTTGACAAGTTCTTCACTATATAATTGAGGATACACTCTATCCCTCATATAATAAATGGAATCATGTTTGCTGGTTCCACATGATTTAAGTAGTGTTGTATTATTTAGATCACCCCACTCGATCATGGAGTGAGTACATAAGGATTCAGTGATAAAATGAATGGAATAAAGAGGGCGTTAACCTAAGGGATAAAGAGGGGGTTAACATAATATTAAAGAATGTTACCATCATAAAATTTAGTCACTATAGTATGTTAACCTTTAAAGTAAGTTACCATCATAAAATTTAGTCATTACAGTAGTGGTTAAAAGGGATAAATAGGGGGTTAACCTATGGGATGAGCATTAAAAATATCAACAAAACATGTATAAATTTGATTTTATGAGTGGATATATACACTAATTTATATTTACTCCAAAAGGCTTATATTTTCACACTTTCACTTAGAAATTACTTTATATTATATTAGTTTAATAATATTTAAAAATGTGAAACTCATTTAAATTATAAAATGATCTCTCATCTCCTCGCATATCCACAAAATTTTAGCACATTATCTCAAAAAATATATAACTAAATAATTTCCCAAAATCCTTATCCATGAACTAGAGGTTATGTTCTCAGCAAAAGACAACCCAAAAAAGTCATAATGAGAGATACAAAGGATGATATCCAAGGAATCAGTAATCATTATAACCTTGTTATTTTAAGTTTTATTCATATTAAACATCCTCAATATATTTTATAAACTTATTAACATAACAACATCATATTAATTCATTTAATTAATTTTTTTTATATTTTTGAAACAACCATCATATATCTTATTTTCATCCATTAGGAAATGAAAATGTTGCTTGTCCATACATGCAGACTATCACCTCCACGAATGTTGTATTTTTTTTATCACCACCTCATATGGACTGGTAAAAATATATATCTAGTGAATAAATTTAATATTTGTGGAATAATTGTGGTTATAAAATTATATATCATGACCTAACATTATTTCCCTACATTGAAAAATGAAAATGTTACTCATCTATATTTACAGAGTACCACCTCCATGATTGGAGTATTTCATTTTTCTATTACCACCTGACATGTATAGTTATAAAAATGGATTTGATGAATTAATAATAAATTTATAAATTTATTAAAATTATTGAATTATTATAATAATATTTCTATTCACATGTATACCATTTTTATGGATTTGAAATTTATAGAAATGATATTTTTAATCATTATATGTGAATCATCCCAAAGTGTTATGTGAAGTTACCATAAAATTGATAAAATATATCAAAAAAATATTATAAAATATCATAAAAAATATGGAGAAGATGAAAAAATGAATATATAATCCTGAAACCCACAAACTCAGATCCGATGATAAATTTATAAAAATTAAATATTTGTCTTTGATACTGAAGAAGGTGAAACAATTATCTCCAATAAAAACATACAACATCAAAAAGAGTATTGGACCATTTACATACCCATGGACCTTTTGATTTATATATTTAGATAATTATGAAAATATATATCATTAGAAACTCCCATGTCATTAAATGAGCAGTTGTCCAATTTAACCAAGATTTTATTATTTCATATAAGGTTATAAAAAACATCCTTATGAAATAAATTTCAGACATAATTTAGTCAACCTCATTCTTTTAACCTGGGGAAGGGAAAAAAACAAGGGTGAGCTTAAATTATAGTATGGTTAAAATAATCCATAAAAATTGATTTAAATGAATGAGCATAAAAAGAGAATATGTTTATAAGGACATAATTAATGTTCATGGGTATATGATAATATTATTTCATAACCATCAATACATGGATCATAAAATATGAAAACATAGAAATGGGAAGAGTCATCATAATCATTAATCATGAGCAATGTGATATTAGTATCAATCATGATAAACATTATAACCCATAACAATAAATTAAATCTCTTTTTGGTAACATGGTGAATCATATTCATAAAAACCTTCAAAACCCATTTTAATTGGAATAACCATATGTTTTTATTCAACTACAAACATTACCCAATGCATTTGTGTTCTATGTTGGAACACCCATTGTTTATGTTATTATGGGTATACCTATCACTATCTGGGCCACCCCATGTTAAGTTATAATAGGATTACCCAGCACTATAAGGGTTACCCAACAATAATATATAATGGGATTACATGGTGCTATATGGGCCACCCCATGTTCACCTATGAATGGATTACCCGGTGCAATCTAGAGGACAACATAATTATGTTGTAATTTCCATGAACCACAATATGAATAAAATACATAGTGTTTTAATCATAAAACTAATAGAAAAAATGATTATTATTTTATAACCTGATTAACCCATGTAAAATAAATGTGTTTAATTTCACTCTTATGGATACATGATTCACTCATGGAAGTGAAATGGGTTTAATAATAATATCTTTAAAACATGGTTAACTATTTGAAAACAATTGTGTTCCATGACAACATCATTGAAACACTGTTAGCCTCTAGAAAAGAAATGGGTTAAATAATAGTCTCTTTAAAACATGGATAAACCATGGAAGAAAAATATTTCCATAAATATCTCTATGAAACATGGTTAAACTAGGGAGTGGGAAGGAGTTTCATAACGATATCTTTGAAACATGGTTATCCCATGGAAATGAAATGAGTTCCATAACAATCTATTTAAAATAATATTAATCCATAACATGATTTAATTATATTAGTATTATTAAAAAATATCCCCATTAGATCATAAATTAAAAAAAGGATTGTTGAATATTATTAGTGGAAACACCATTAAAATTACGTTAAAAATATTTTTAAGGAAAATACCATCTTCACATTGAAAAAAACTTTTTATGACATAAATCAATTTGAAAAAATATTATTCGAAAATAACCTAGAATGATTATAATGTAAGATATTAAATAAATATTAATAGGATTACTGGGTAAAAACCCATCTATATTTGAAAAACACGTTTTAAAAGTTTTTTGAAAAGATTTTTAAAAAATTGCTTTTGTAGGAAAATGAATTTTTGACGGAAAGGATGATTTTTCATAAAAAAATATTATTTTGAAAAATTCAATACATAAAGGGAGGAAATTCAATGGAAAACATTTATTATCATGACATAACTAGATGAGAAGAAAATTATTTATAATTATTTAGAAGTAGATCATAATATTTCAACATTAGAGACTTCATCACCTGAAATACCAATAATATATGAGAATTTAATATCAAAATCTCACCACTTCAGTAACATTGAATCATAATCCCCATGAAATTAATACATTAAATGAAATATAAAATAACATGAAAATAAATAAATTCATGTATTTCAATTTTAAGGGGATTTTTATATACCTCCTAAAATAAGAAAGGTGTGTAACACACCATAAGTCTTAAAGATGGAAAATTGTAATAAAACTTCATAACTAGTTTCATAGTTTTGAACCCATAAACTCCATGAAAGAGAAATCCTAAAATGGAAATTTAAATCCACATAAATTTATGTAAAATAATCATATAGTAAACTCATGGTCAGTTTATACTCAAAAAAATAAAAATAAGGTGTGAATATGGAATATATCTGAAAGAAATAAAAGTTAGATAGGAAAACCCCTTACATCAAGTCCCACTTGTCACGTGAATATTTATCATCCTGAAATAATAAAATTATATTAATTATTTAATTTCATGAGAACATTTTTTCTAATAATATTATTAATTATATTTCACTTATTTATATATTATATAAAATTACTTAATAAACTATGTTTACATTGTTGTTTTTGAATATATTTGTATTGTGTGTCATAAATGACTTTGGAATATCATCTATGGTCAAAGAGATAATTCATTAAACATATATAGAATATTAATCATGCCCTAATTATCATATATAAAAATAATTTATTCTTTTAAATCTAATTATGAATTATGGTTATGAAAGAAGAACTAATGTTGTGATCATGGAGACAGTAGGTCATACGTACACATGAGTAACGTTTCCATTTATCCAGTGATCATTAACCGAAGAATGTAAGTAACATTTATCTTTATAGAATTATACTAAAAGAAACAAGTCCGTAATATTTAATTATATATACTTATATATATAATTCATTTAATGTGGGGATGGATAAATAATAATCACATCGCTTTGAAGAGGATGTAATCCACACAACCATGAATCACATTGTTACTTTGTCAGTGTGTGAAATTTTAATAAGAAAATGATATATTTTATTTAAAGAAAGATAATTGTTTCTTTAATATTATTATTATGTAATTTATATCATATATATTCATTATGGACTGCCTTATTACCTTTCATGTAACATGTTTGTGAGAAACACTTCATTTCTCTTTGTGAGGCGGTGGTCCACCATAAACACACCCGATGTTATCTTATCCACTATGATATGAAATTTAAATATGGTGTATATGATCTGATGAATAAGGCAGTATAATTATTCAATAAATATAGTAATTATAAAATATAAATAGAATTTACATCCTTTATACCAAGCATGAGAAGAGGTAATGGAAAAACGTACGATATCATTTCGTGAGGCGGAAGTGTACTATAAAAATGAGTGATGATTTCCTGACCATTTGACGAATGTGTGTATGTTTTTAGGTCATAAAAATAACATAAAAAATAAAATTATATTTAGAAAATATATTTTATTATATAAACATGGTATAAGAATAATTTAATGGTGTGAATAAAAAAATAAAACCAAAATATGCATTGATTAATGTTACATCTTCATATAACTCATTTTGGTTTTCACAAAAGAACCTACGTGATTGTATTTATTCCAAAATTAAGGATTATAGTATGAATGGATGGTATTGAGAAGTGACTTTGACTGGTATTATCCAATCCAATGGGCTTGAGAGGTTTGAAGATATGAGATGAGTGGGAGACATTTTATATGTGGGATGAGTGAAAAACAAGTGAATTTTGAAAGTGTGAAAACCACCAATGTTTTTTCAATTTATGTTTCTCTAATAAGGAACCAAACTCTATAAATGAGGGATAAGGTAAATATATGTCCATACAATGGGTTATTTATAAGTTTCTTGGTTATTTTTACCCTTAATATTAATCTTTAATCGTTGGAAAAAACTCATTTTTTCCTTAATCGTACTAATTAATTTTAACTAAATAATTTGGTAAAAAATTAAGATTAACTTTTTAGACATTATAAATCATTATTATTAAAAATATGGATTCCGTTTTTCAAAATTAAATTCACATAATTTGATAAATTTATTTAATTTTAATGTTGAAAACATCATGATATATCAAGTTTTAAAAAGATTATTTTTAGGAAAATAATATTATATATTAATTCTATGACCACAAGAGAAAAAATACATATTATTATTTTCTAATGACACTTTTAAAGTGTAAGTGTGAACCAAAAAAACTCCAATTTGATACAAATATAAAAAATTAATCCCTATATCCAAACCACTATATGTATCTTGCCAACTACAAAGAAATTAATTATATGAAAATAAATTAAATTTTATTGATATATAATCTATATATTTATTTTAATAAATCCCCATTATGTATTATTATAATTAACTATAATGATGATACATTATGGATTTTAAAACAGTTTTTATTAAACCCCTTTTTTACAAACAAAAAATTATAGTATAAACCAATGTAAAGTTAATTCAAATTAATTAAGTAGAATAAAAATAAAAAAATTTACAACGAAACAGATTAGAACATATTTGTAATTTTAAAATATTTAATTTACTGAAAAAAATACTTTTTTAAAAAAATGGTATTTTTCACTATTCCATGAAAATCATTATTTTTAAAAAAATCCCAAATTTTCACCCAAGGTAAATTTGGATATTACACTTATAAAAATGAGGATTATTTTTTCAACATAATTTTATAAATGTTTTAAACATTAGTTTTAAAATAAATGCAACACAAAAGGCAAAACAAATTGACTTTTTGATTAGTATAAATTTTTATGTGTAAAATATGATTTATTTAAATATGATGTATAAAAAACACGTAGGATGAATGTTAAAAATTAAATTTGATATATTATATAAAAATTTCATTGAAATAATCCAAAAGTATTTTTTTTCTATAATACACACTCATGTACATTAAATAGTTTTGAGGAAAAATAGTTCATTTTATTTTGAAAATCTTTTTATTATCATTTTTAATTAATTAGACACTAAATAATTCATTATATATACATGCGTAAGCCATATTTTTATAATTTATTTAATATTTTTCATACCCTCCATTGAAACAGCTATGTTATAATAGTGAAATAAATTATGGGTTTTTCATGATCAGTGTTGCATTTTGAATAACTTATCAGACATTAAAATATTGGGGTTTGATGTAACACAACATAAACTCAGTGTTGCATATAGCAAACGGTATTGAAGAAAATGGTTCTTTCATGTATCATAAGATAAATAGTATTTTATGTCCCCTTTACACTAGAGAATATTATTTTCCTCCTTTAAAACTTTGGGTTTTACAATGGCCGTGGTGAAAGGACAAGAACCATCAGATAAAAAATGTTTGTAAAACTGAATAGTTAGCATAATAATATAGATTTTTACAAATAATTATAACTATGTGGGTAATAATAAATAATAAATGGATTGTATCCATTAAGATGAATATAAATATTATTTATATATATTATTATTATAAATATTAATTTCTTATATAGGGTTGTTAGATTATGTCTCAAATAGGAGGAATCCCACATAACCATTTCTCATCTCAAACATCCTTCATTAAGACATGTTTTCATTTATGGTAATATTTATAATATTTGGTGTATATTCTATCTATTTCAAATATTATATCGTTATATTTTTTAAATCTTGTTAATTAATGTTCTATTTAAATTTATCAACTTCAAGAGGTTTTTATTCTATTTTTATAAGATTCATAAGGGCTCTTGGTGTCAAATTAAATTTCATGAGACATGTTTTAGAACTTCCAGCATGAATTATTTTATATTATGTATATAATGATTCATGAATATTTTTTAGCATAATATTTTATGTAATTAATGGGATTTATAAAACCATATACATCATTTTTGTTCAAGAAAGTTTCTTTATATACATAAATAATTTATGAAAGTAAATTTAAATTATATTTTAATTTCTTTTAAAACTTAAAATGGAATATTTTATTATCTTACAAGCAATAAGATTTTCAAATTCCTTTAAAAATTAGGAATGGTGTATATTTGTAAAAAAATTCATATGAATGGATTTTCCTTCCTCATAGTCTTTGTTAATGACATATATTCCTTTAATAGTTTTTATTTTTTTAACTTTATATTTATTCCCATTATACAATGAATTTTTTAAAATAACATTGCATTATTTTTTAAATATTTGAAAAGGGATTTCATTCTAGTTATGTATATTTTTATCTTTCACTATACATTTTCTTGCATAAGTATTGTTTATTTTCAATATTATATTGTTATAAATTATTTTTCATACAATGTATTAGATTTTTTTTATAAAAAATGATGACAATATCTTTGTATGTGATTTATGACAACGACACAAAAAAAATTTACAAAATTTTTAAGGAAATTCATTTATAGTTTTATTTTCATTTTAATCTCTATCTATAAAAGAACTATATTTTAGAAAGTATTGTTTTAAAAATAAAAATATAATTCTCTAATGAATTAAATCATTAT
This sequence comes from Viscum album, assembly GCA_963277665.1. NCBI lineage: Eukaryota > Viridiplantae > Streptophyta > Magnoliopsida > Santalales > Viscaceae > Viscum > Viscum album. The sequence goes on along the minus strand of OY728167.1, from coordinate 395,418,905 downwards.
ATTATTGAATATTTGGTATCATATGATAAAATTATTTATTTCACCTTATGTGAAACCATATTAAAATATTATGTATCCCATTTTATTCCCATCGGTTTCTCATCTATTTCAACATAGTTAAATTTTTTTTATGCTTCAATGTGGATATAATATTTCTATTCCATCATCCTTCTTTATTTTGTGTATTATGATGGTATATTAATGAAATATTTATGAAACATGTTTATTTCCCATATTTTAATTAATATATTAATGAATGTTAATTTTTCTTTGTTCTTTTAGTATGCATATGTATGGTTTATTATTATGTGATTGATGGGTCTGTTATAGCCCTCCAACGCATTGTGTAATTTTTTATATCTCATGATCTCATAAGGTTACATGTGTGTCTAGATAAATCCCAAGGGTACATGAGTGATTATCACATGACAAAAAGGTACATGGGTGGTTAACCCAGACCTACTATAATATGGAATGATTGTTATTCTATCCCATTATGTGATAAATGTCTTGGTAACTATCCTTGAATTGTTTTATAATTAATACTATTATTATTATGTAAAACTCTTATGTAATATTTTTATGAATGTTTTACATTCAAATAGATCATGGATGAAGATTATAATAGGACTAATGTCTTATGTTATTCCAAATATTTATGCAATGACTCAGGTTTTATAATCCATTATTGTTTCAGTTTGATTTAATTATGTTATATCTATGAACATTGATTATGTTCTCATAATCATGTGATCATCATATTATTTATTATGATATTTTATTGTAAATTATTGTTTTTACCCTTACTAGGAATTTTATCTCACCATTGTTATATTTTTTTACCCCAAGGTTATGAATAAAATTCTTATGTATGACCCATCTAGACCGATATATTCTGTCAAACAAAATTTGGTAAATATTGAAGAGTTTATTGGAAATACTAAATTCATGGTATAATTGGAAAATTTATCATTTTATGGTAAAGATACATGATTTTTAGTTAATTTTTGATCCTATATATGTCAAACTATAAACATAAATGGACTTGTGTATGTAAGTGATTCATTTTTTTATTGAAATTGTAATTATGGAACTTTAAATTTGGTTAGATTTAGTTGGTATCAAAGCTGGTATGTAATGTGTTTAATTTAGAACTAGATCTTGGATTTCGATTCTAGGATATCTCAATCCATGAAATTACATTAAATATTCCTTTAATAATTATTGGGTTGTGAAGATGATAGTGACATCGGAGTGGGAGATATAGGATAGGATGGTTATGGATAATTAAATCATGAATCAATGATCCTATAAACCTGAGAAATTGATCTTTGAGGTATCCAATCATTGAACATATGTGATCCCTAGTGCGTGACTCACATCCATTCTATGAAAACTCACTACTGGAATGCTGGTCTTTCCCAACAGTTACATACCAACGGTTTGACAAACCGTTGGTGAAGGAGGTTTTTCCCAACGGTTCATTAGAACCGTTGGCATAGATGTGGCCTGGGAGGTTTTTTCCCAATGGTTCTCATGAACCATTGGGAAAGATGGCTTTGGGGAGGTTTTTGCCAACGGTTCATGAGAACCGTTGGTATAGATATAGGTTTTTTCCAACGGTTCTTATGAACCGTTGGTATAGATATGCTTTGGGAGGTTTTTCCCAACGGTTCTCTAGAACCGTTGGGATAGATATACATATGCCAATGGTTTTTAAGAACCGTTGGCAAAGGTTCTCCCCAAATTCCCAGCCGCCTGTTCTCCCCCATTCGCGATACACAACCCTAGAACGGGAGCAGCAGCCGATTTAGGCGATTTTGGAGGTACTGCCGGCCTTGAATCTTCCAGCTCTTCTTCAGGTTATTCTTCTTCTTTATCTGAAAACGTATTCAAATGTTTGGATAGTATTTAAACCTATTATCATTTTTCCCATCAGTTTAGGTGATTTTGGAGCTACTGCCCGCCGGACCAGCCTAAGGGTGAGTTTTCTTGAAAATTCCTTTTTGGATTTTACCCCTTGAACATGGTATGTCATTTGTGAAAGGTTATATAAATCGAATTGATTGTTCGATTTCGGAATTGAATTGTAAATTAAATTAATTAAGGGTATTTTATGGTTTGCATTCCCCTTTTAACACATGAATGCCAATTATTTTTTAACACATGTTTTAATTGTATTGCCTTGCCAATGTGAGTAAAGTAGAGACTATGCTATGAATCTATGAAATTGGATTGAATTTATCTTATATTTTATGTTACCATGTTAGATATATTATAACTAATGCATGTGATATCTTTATAGTCTTGTTAGGAGTGTTCTATTAAAAATTCCCATGTGAGTGCTTGAATTTTCATTGAATTGCTAGCCATTATGAGTTATGTTGAGACCATGATATGGAATTGATTGATTAAGCAAGGGAATCTCATTATCTTGTCATTACAACATGAGTAAATGAAGCTTCATTCTTTTCAGGTTATTATTTGATTGAGTCGCCATTTTGAGGTGAGTTGTATTAAATACCTTTGTTTTTGACCTTGGTATGTTTAATGAATTGTTTAAATGAAATGGAATTCATTAAATGATTAATAGTAAATAGTGATACATGGATTCTATTAGGATGCCAGGTATATAATCTTGTTTCTATTAACTTATACGCTTTATGTGATAAATGGATTCACAGTGGAATTCCACGGATAGACTCATTTCTTTGAATATTGATTAAGCCATTTGTGATACATGGATCCAAGGGAGGGATTCCATAGATAGACTTATTGAATGTTGAATTATATTCCAATTGATACATGGATTCTTATGATAATTCCATAGATAGACTTATTGAATGTAGAATTATATTCCAATTGATACATGGATTCTTATGATAATTCCATAGATAGACTTATTGAATGTAGAATTATATTCCAATGCTATGCGTCTTGTGTGGTGGTGGTGTGGTTTATGTGTTTTATGGTAGTAGTGAAGTGTGTGATTATGTAGTTAATGTGAACCCATAGGTTGAGTATTTTGTGCTATCTATATATCATGTATTTTTATGTTATTTCTACACATTCCCAACCAGAGTTGGATAAACTTACCAACGATCAGAGGTTTTGAGTTATGAGTATTTTTTCTAATATCTAGGATGGTGGTTATATGTTTGGATAGCTACCATGTCTTCCCTACTCTTCCTTCAAAAGTGATTGACCATGTGTTTTTAGGCAAGATGCGATGTGATTGTCCATGTGTCTTCAGGTGAGATGTACTATGATTTCCCTAGTGTTTTTCGGTGAGGTGTGATGTGATAAGGCTATAATAAGATGTGACATGTGGTTGGGGTCATGTAGGGTAGGAGGATGGCACAAGGTTGATGTTATTCATGTTCATGATACCCTACTAATACGGTTATGGGATGAGTCATGCTGTTTTGTGATATAACACATTAAGTTCTTGTTGGTTTTACATTTTTTCAATAACACATTTGTATGTTTTTTTGACATGTGTAGTTGATACCTTGATTATTTTCTTCCTTTATCGTTTACTTAAATGTATTTTCTATTATAGTTAATGCCTATTGAATTGTTTATGACAAAATGACTTATATAAATTCTTTTTACAGAATGGACAGAAGTTGGATGTATGAAACCGATCGGATCTTAGACGATTTTCAAAACAATTTGGAGAGCTTTATAGATTTTGCATTTCACAATGCTTTAGATAGTGGTCGCATACACTGCCCATGTTCCAATTATGTTGGTAGACCTTGGTTGAGCCGTGAAGAAGTCAGCTACCACATAACCAAAAATGGGTTTCAAGCAAACTACTTTATGTGGTATCACAATGGGGAGAAAACGAAATCTCAAATTGGTGATGATCGAAATGAAAAGACTGGAATGGAGAATTTGTTAGATGATCGGTTTCCGTTTATTCGTCATCATGAAAAAGAAAGGATTTCGACTCAAGAAGACTTCGATATGAGGACAGCTGATGCATCTAGTGAAAATGATGATATTGATAGGGTGAAAAAATTGAATGATGCTGCCACGACTCCAGTATATCGACAATGCGATAAAATAAAAAAGCTGGAATTTTTAATCCGATTATTTCATGGGAAAACTATGTATGGGATTTCTAATACAGCAATCGATTACATTCTTACCATCTTGAAGGATTTACTTCCAGATGATGCAGATATTCCCTCAAACCACTATATGGCATGGAAGTTAGTTGAGGAACTTGGATTTTCAAGAAACAAAATTCATGCTTGCCCGAAAGATTGCAGTTTATTCTGGGAGGAAACCGCTGAACGAAATGAATGTATAAAATGTGGCACATCCCGTTGGAAGTCAAAATCTGATGGAACACCATCCCGCGTTCCACAGAAAGTAATGTGGAACTTTCCATTGATCCTCAGACTCCAGAATCTTTTTATGTCTGATGACATATCAATAAAAATGAGATGGCATGATACCGAGAGAAAGAAGACTGATGATGAGTTGGTTCATCCCGCAGATGGATTTGCATGGAAGAGATTTGATGCTCGACATCCTGATTTTGCAGCTGACGTGCGTAATGTGAGGCTGGGTCTTTCATGCGACGGTTTTAATCCGTTTGGGAAGATGCTTACTTCACACAACACATGGCCCGTTTTTATGCACATTTATAATCTTCCCCCATGGTTGTGTATGAAAACATCTTTCACTTTCATGAGTATACTCATATCTGGTCCTTCTGATCCCGACATTGATATTGATGTATACATGCAACCTTTAATAAAAGAGTTGAAGCTTCTTTGGGATGTGGGTGTGCGCACATACGATGCATGTTCGAAAGACATATTTCAGATGCGCGCTGCGCTTATGTGGACAATCAATGATTTTCCGGCTTATGTAATGATGTCTGGATAGAGCACGAAGGGGAAACTGTCATGTCCAGTTTGTATGAAGAATACACGATCCAGAAGACTGAAACATCGTTGTAGTTTCAGTTTTATGGGATATCGACGATTTTTGCCAAAGGATCATCCATATAGAATGAATCGTCGAAGATTTGATAATACTATAGAGACCGATGATCCACCTCAGCGTATGTCTGGAACTGATGTGCTTAATGAATTGAAAGATTTCAGTTTTTCGTTCGGGAAGGGTCAAATGAAATCTGGAAAGAGAAAGAATGTTTCCACAGAAACCTGTTACAATTGGAGGAAGAGGAATATCTTTTTTGATTTGCCTTATTGGTCAACCAATTTGCTACGTCATTGCTTAGACGTAATGCATATTGAAAAGAATATATGTGAAATGTTGCTTTCAGTTCTTCTAAATTTCAAGGGGAAGGCAAAAGATGATTTACGATCTCGACGTGACTTGGTGGATTGGGGCATCAGACCAGAATTGCATCTTGTGCGTATCAGTGAAAATAAATGGCAACTTCCATGTGCTTCTTATGTGATGACACCTACTGAAAAAAAACAATTTTTGGAAGAATTAGAGACTATTAGAGTTCCTGATGGCTATTCAAGCAACATATCTAAACGGGTCAACAGAAGAGAGTTGAAGCTAAAATCTTTGAAGACTCATGATTATCACGTTCTACTGCATGAGTTGCTTCCAATAGCAATCCGTCATCTTTTGTCCAATAATGTAAGGGTGGGTGTTATTCGGTTGTGCCATTTGTTTAGAGATCTTTGTGCTAAGAAGTTGTCCAAGTCTTTCTTGCAAAAAATGTTGACAGATGCCCCATTAATTTTGTGTGAGTTGGAGAAAATATTTCCCCCATCATTTTTCACATGCATGCTACATCTGACTGTCCATATTCCAACTGAAATACTTCTCGGAGGACCTGTTTCTTTTCGTTGGATGTATCCAACTGAAAGAAATATGTTCACATTAAAGTCTTATGTTCGAAACAAGAATCATCCCGAAGGTTCTATCGTGAACGGTTACTTAGCTCAAGAATGTATGGATTTCTGTTCAATGTATTTGTCTGATCTTACTACAAGAATGAACAGACCAATGAGAAATGAAGAAGAACAATATGAGCAAATTGAACCCAGTTTTCCATCACTTCCTCAAACAGTAGGAATTCCTGGATCATATACATTGAAGACATTAAGCCATGAAGAGCGGGAGATGGCACATCGCACAGTTTTGTTCAACTGTGATTTGTTCGATGACTATATCAGGTAACAAAATTGAATATGTATATCTTACATATATATCTGTTAAACTATTCATATTTTTTTATCTATAGGGAACATAAAACAATGATAAATAGGAAGCATCGTTCTTTATCTTTGAGAAGGAGAGAGACTTTGCATAGCAAAGAGTTTTCTGCTTGGTTAAAATTGAAGGTAAAAATATTACTGTTTAAATTAATTATTTCAATATTTACTTAAGTTTAACTGTCATTTATATTGGAGGTATTGAGTTTGTCTGCTGACTCTGTCTCTGAGGAAATAAGAGCTATGGCTTTTGGTCCTAATACCGTGGTTCGTGACTGTAAATCAATTGTTATCAATGGGTACAGATTTATTGTCACTGAACGAGACAAAAACATGAGAACACAACATGATGGTATTATGGTTACTGCCACAACAGATTGTTATGCCAGTGCATCAGATAGTAGACCGCGACTTGAAAATGTTGGTTATTATGGAGTCGTTGAGAAAATAATAATATTGGATTATTACTCTCATGGACGAGTCACAATGATGAAATGCCATTGGTTTGATTCGATGACGATACATGGCACATTTATTGATGATTGTGGATTTCGAGTAATTAATATGACCCGCACTCTTGCAACCAAAGAACCATATGTGTTGGCATCAATGGCTAAACAAGTTTTTTATGTCAAAGATCAACTTCAACCTGAATTTGGTGTCGTAGTTGAAGTAATTCCAAGACATATTTTTGATGATGCTGATGATGGAATTGACACTGTCCCTATTGCTATTGGAACCAATGCATTTATTTCTTTTGATGACTCCAATAGCTCAATTGTCATAGTTGATTGTGAACCTGAAGTTGTGGTTGGAAATATATAGAATCATTCATCCATGTTCTCAATTCTTTTGGTTTACCTTGAGTTGGGTTGTTAAGGTTGGTAATATTCATATTTATTTAGTATTGATCACAAATATGTTTTAGCTGACTTGACCGTTATGTGAATTTTCAATGTTTATTGGTTGCTGTTTTATTTGAATTGCATTTTCTAATTTGGAATTGAACTGTATTCAAACCAAATCAAACAATATTTCTAACTTGGTGAACATTACAACTTGTATGTTTTGTTAAATTCATTCAAGCTCTTCTAAAACAATTGATAGCTAAATTACCAATGAATCCCCTCATTCCCTCATATATTTAGTTTTTTGGTTTACACATTAATTTTCTTTTTCTAATTAATTACATATTTGTTTTCTAATGCAGGAAATGAAGCCAATTGAAGAGAGACGAAGAAAAAAAATGGCGGAGAACAATCGTCGGATGGAGGAGATGGGCATTCCACCATTAGTGCCTACAGTGAGTACTTTATTTCAAATATATATATATATATTTACAAAATATATAATGTCATGTGATTAATTTTTTTTGTAAACTTTTTTGTAGGATCCACCATTACATCGACAGTTATTCGACGAGGAGCCTAGTACTGGTCCTAGTACTCAGGCCGGTGGTACGAGGAGGGTTCGTACCAGAGGTGGACATAGAGCTGCGCGTGCCCGACTAGACCCTGCCCCTCCCACTGACATTTCAGCCTTCCCACATTCTGATCCCGGTGTGTCGTTAGGGACACACGGGATATTTAGACCTCTCATGTTTTCGCTACCTTCTGCATCTTCTGCCCCATCATTTTCACATCCCATGATGATTCCCACTCCCCAGTCAGCATCAGGTCATACAGTTGTTCCATCTTCTTTTCCTTCTACTTCTGTCTCTCCGAGCTTTTATATTCCATTGTCTTCGACTCCTGTTCCACCAGAGGGTGTTCCATCAGGTTCTGTGGATCCGGCGCCACTCATTGATCAGACTAGCACAGGTATATTTATAAAACCCTATCAAATTTTTATAGCAATATTTATTTTCATTATAACATGTTTTGATAAAATATTTGTTTTTCTTTCATGACAGATACATCTACTGACAGGAGGCAGGGGCGGGGCCGTACATGCATGCGTTCGGTGTGGAACCGTCGCACATAGGTTATGGTGGAATATAATGAAGACAATCAGATGGTTGAGAAAACAGGGCAGCAATGTCGGAGTTTTATGGAGACGCTTGCCAAATACTCCGACATCATTCCCGTCAGCCCGCTGTCGTGGAGACATTTGCCACATGAGGTCAAAGATAGAGCTTGGGCAGAGATATGGGTAAAAAAATCTGTTGTATTTAATGCCATGAATTTTTTTTGTATTTATATAAATTAATATTTTCATTTCAGCTTCGATTTAATTTTCCTGATGGTGAGGGTGCACGACTGGAACGTCTAAAGGATTTAGGCGAGCTTTGGAGAGCCTACAAGCATGAGCTGTATATTGGCTGGCGTGCTTGAGTTGGCACTGAGTTAGAGGCGGTACAAGTCGTGGATGATTGTCCTATAGAGCAGTATCGTCAGATGATTACTCATTGGACGAGTACCCAGTTTAAGGTATGAATTACATTTGAGGTATTTAAATAATAACTTTCAAGTTTTTCATTAATATTATCCTTTTCATTATCGAATTTTATTTAGGAATCATCTGGAAAAAAAAAACATTGATGCAAAAAAATACCTCCATACACTAGGACGCACGACGATGCCAGATCATGAAAGGCAGCAGGTATGACAATTGTTTATAAGTTTTCTTTACGACTTACATTTTCTTTTGTTTCCTCAATTATTTAATTATTTTCTGAAGTCTTTATATAAATTTTGTTTTCAATGTCATTGTAGAGGCAAGTACAAATTATTGAAGGACGTGTGCCTCGAGCAAAACTGTTTTGCTCGAGTAGACGAAAAAAGGATGGACGTGCTGTCAACGAAGCGACTCAGCAGCAGATTGTAAGTTTTAATCTGTTGATTTTATATTTTAATATCTATTTCGTAACTTAATAATATATTTATATTTGTAACAGGATGCTTTAGAGGCCCTCGATGCCCAAGAAGCAGACAATTTTGGGCCATCTAATCACTTACATCAGGTGTTGGGAGAGGATCATTCTGGCAGAGTAGGCTGCCGACCTAGGATAGCCCCGACGAGGTATTGGCCTGCCTCAGGTACGAGTTGTAGTGCCACCGAGCTGCAGCAAGTTAGGGCACAGGCAGAACAGGCTGAGAAAAGGGCCACAGAGACGGCAGAACAGTCTGCAAGGGCAAACAGTGCATTTATGAAATTTATTGAAGTTCTACGTCCAACACTTCCAGCAGAGGCCAGCCCAGCAATTGATGAATACATGTCGTCGATACATTCTATATATGGTGCACCAGGTGGCAGTTCCAGTGGTGGTCAGGCCGATGTCGAGCTTGAAGATGATGATGGCGAGCAGTCTGATGCGGAAGAGGAGGGAGATGAGGAGGGCGAGGAGGAGGGCGAAGGCGAGGAGGAAGGCGCTGTGGAGGGTGAGGACGATGAGGAGGACGATGACGAGGGCGATGATGATGATGATGATGGAGATGGTGATGCTGGTGTGGGACATATTGATCCGTTACATTTTTGACTTGAGATTTGATGTTTAATCTATTCTAGTTGTTGGTTTTATCTAGACTCGTAGTATAGTATTGGAGTTGAGTTATTTTTATATATTGTCTGTTTTTATGGATGTTGTTGTCTTTTAGTGGTTGTGTGTTTGAGAACTCCCTGGACAACCCCCCTCATTCTTGGACCCTGGACAACCCCCCCTCCCCCTTGGACCCCGAACACCTCCCAAACACCCCCTGGACAGCCCCGCGGACAGCCCCCTGGACAGCCCCCCGTACAGCCCCCAACCCTCCACCCTGGACCCCGGATAGCCCCCTGGACAGGCCCCCGGACAACCCCCCCACCCTCCCCCTTGGACCCCGGACAACCCCCCAAACACCCCCCGGACAACCCCCTGAACAACCCCGGACAACCCCCTGAACAACCACCGGACAACCCCCTAAACAACCCCGGACAACCCCCTGAAGAACCCTCAAACACCCTCCAGAAAGACCCCGCACAGCCCCCCCACCCTCATCCTTGGTCCCCGGACAGCCCCCCAGACACCCACCGGACAGCCCCCCCGGACAGCCCCCACGGACAGCCCCCTGGACAGCCCCCCGTACAACCCCCAACCCTCCACCATGGACCCCGGATAGCCCCCCGGACAGCCCCCCGGACAACCCCCCCACCCCCCCTTGGACCCCGGACAACCCCCCCCCCCACCCCCCCCCCCCTTGGACCCCGGAGAACCCCCCAAACACCCCCCGGACAGCCCCCTGAACACCCCCGGACAACCCCCTGAACAACCCCCGGACAGCCCCCTGAACAACCCCGGACAACCCCCTGAACAACCCCCAAACACCCCCCGGACAGACCCCGCACAGCCCCCCACCCTCCTCCTTGGTCCCCAGACAGCCCCCCGGACACCCACCGGACAGCCCCCCCGGACAGCCCCCAGGACAGCCCCTCCACCTTCCTTAATTTCATTAGCTCTGAAATGTTTCATAGCACGATCAAATAAAATCTAATCCATACTAAAAATGATATAAAAATATTCTATATGAATTTCCATAAGATTTTAAGTGAAAACAAAAAGTGACATACGAAAAACTGACCAAACACATTCGAAATGTGTTGATGCTTTAGGACAACGATCCATGGGTCATATGTGACGTGTACGAGTCATCCCCGCCTCAATCCGAGGCGCGGTGTGGTCGGAAAAACTCAAAGTGTATGTCTTTTGTTTCAAAAGGACATCATTTTAAGTGAAAAAATCAACTGGCATACAGAAAACCAGCCAAACGCATTCGGATTGTGTTGATACTTTAATACAACAATACATGAGTCATTTTAGATGTGTACGAGTCAACCCCGCCTCAATCTGAGGTCGTCCGCTATGAATTTGACCGTTTGACGCCCGTTTTGGCCGTTTATGACACCAGAACTGCGTTGTCGGTCACCGCGGGCACACGACACGTTCGATTGACGTGCCGTCTGCTCAACCACTTCATAAATCAGTCACCCGTATTTGTCGTCTGATTTCAGGTCATTCTGAAATCGTTCGGCCCGTTTGGACCCCCCTCACGCGCGTTTACGAAGCGCGCGCATCACTTAAAACAGGAATATTGAGCCGTACCGCGCAAACCGCACGTCCGATTGATGTTCCGTCTACGCGTACACGTCAATAATAATAATTAGAATGTTTCTCGGTGGTTTCAGGTCAATCCGAGGTCGGCCACTATGAATTTGACCGTTGGACGCCCGTTTTGGCCGTTTATGACACCAGAACTGCGTTGTCGGTCACCGCGGGCACACGGTATGTCCGATTGATGTGCCGTCTGCTCGAACACTTCATAAATCAGTCACCCGTATTTGTCGTCTGATTTCAGGACATTCCGACTTCGTTCGGCCCGTTTGGACCCCCCTCACGCGCGTTTACGAAGCGCGAGCATCACTTAAAACACGAATATTGAGCCGTACCGCGCAAACCGCACGTCCGATTGACGTGCCGTCTGCGCGTACACGTCATGAATAATAATTAGAATGTTTCCCGGTGGTTTCAAGTCAATCCGAGGTCGGCCGCTATGAATTTGACCGTTGGACGCCCGTTTTGGCCGTTTATGACACCAGAACTGCGTTGTCGGTCACCGCGGGCACACGGCACGTCTGATTGATGCACCGTCTGCTCAAACACTTCAGAAATCACTGTCCCATATTTGTCGTCTGATTTCAGGCCATTCCGACTTCGTTCGGCCTGTTTGGACCCCCCTCACGCGCGTTTACGAAGTGCGCGCATCACTTAAAACACGAATATTGAGCCGTACCGCGCAAACCGCACGTCCGATTGACGTTCCGTCTGCGTGTACACGTCACGAATAATAATTAGAATGTTTACCGGTGGTTTCAGGTCAATCCGAGGTCGGCCGCTATGAAGTTGACCGTTGGACGCCCGTTTTGGCCGTTTATGACACCAGAACTGCGTTGTCTGTCACCGCGGGCACACGGCACATCCGATTGACGTTCCGTCTGCTCGAACACTTCATAAATCAGTCACCCGTATTTGTCGTCTTATTTCAGGCCATTCCGACTTCGTTCGGCCCGTTTGGACCCCCCTCACGCGCGTTTACGAAGCACGAGCATCACTTAAAACATGAATATTGAGCTGTACCGCGCAAACCGCACGTCCGATTGACATTCCGTCTACGCGTACACGTCACGAATAATAATTATAATGTTTCCCGGTGGTTTCAGGTCAATCCGAGGTTGGCCGCTATGAATTTGACCGTTGGACGCCCGTTTTGGCTGTTTATGACACCAGAACTGCGTTGTCGGTCACTGCGGGCACACGGCACGTCCGATTGATACGCCGTCTACTCGAACACTTCATAAATCACTGTCCCGTATTTGTCGACTGATTTCAGGCCATTCCGACTTCGTTCGGCCCGTTTGGACCCCCCTCACGCGCGTTTACGAAGGGCGCGCATCACTTAAAACACGAATATTGAGCCGTACCGCGCAAACCGCACGTCCGATTGACGTGCCGTCTACGCGTACACGTCACGAATAATAATTAGAATGTTTCTCGGTGGTTTCTGCTCAATCCGAGGTCGTCCGCTATGAATTTGACCGTTGGACGCCCGTTTTGGCCGTTTCTGACACCAGAACTGCGTTGTCGGTCACCGCGGGCACACGGCACGTCCGATTGATGCGCCGTCTGCTCGAACACTTTAGAAATCACTGTCCCGTATTTGTCCTCTGATTTCAGGCCATTCCGACTTCGTTCGGCCCGTTTGGACCCCCCTCACGCGCGTTTACGAAGCGCGCACATCACTTAAAACACGAATATTGGGCCGTACCGCGCAAACCGCACGTCCGATTGACATGCCGTTTGCGCGTACACATCACAAATAATAATTAGAATGTTTCTCGGTGGTTTCAGCTCAATCAGAGGTCGTCCTCTATGAATTTGACCGTTGGACGCCCGTTTTGGCCGTTTATGACACCAGAACTGCGTTGTCCGTCACCGCGGGCACACGGCACGTCCGATTGATGTGCTGTCTGCTCGACCACTTCATAAATCAGTCACCCGTATTTGTCGTCTGCTTTCAGGTCATTCTGAAATCGTTCGGCCCGTTTAGACCCCCCTCACGCGCGTTTACGAAGCGCGAGCATCACTTAAAACACGAATATTGAGCCGTACCGCGCAAACCGCACGTCCGATTGACGTGCCGTCTGCGCGTACACGTCACGAATAATAATTAGAATGTTTCCCGGTGGTTTCAGGTCAATCCGAGGTCGGCCGCTGTGAATTTGACCGTTGGACGCCCGTTTTGGCCGTTTATGACACCAGAACTGCGTTGTCGGTCACCGCGGGCACACGGCACGTCCGATTGATGCGCCGTCTGCTCGAACACTTCAGAAATCACTGTCCCGTATTTTTCGTCTGATTTCAGGCCGTTCCGACTTCGTTCGGCCCGTTTGGACCCCCCTCACGCGCGTTTACGAAGCGCGCGCATCACTTAAAACACGAATATTGAGCCGTACCGCGCAAACCGCACGTCCGATTGACGTGCCGTCTGCGCGTACACATCACGAATAATAATTAGAATGTTTCTCGGTGGTTTCAGCTCAATACGAGGTCGTCCTCTATGAATTTGACCGTTGGACGCCCGTTTTGGCCGTTTATGACACCAGAACTGCGTTGTCGGTCACCGCAGGCACACGGCACGTCCGATTGACGTGCCGTCTACTCGACCACTTCATAAATCAGTCACCCGTATTTTTCGTCTGATTTCAGGTCATTCTGAAATCGTTCGGCCCGTTTGGACCCCCCTCACGCGCGTTTACGAAGCGCGAGCATCACTTAAAACATGAATATTGAGCCGTACCGCGCACACCGCACGTCCGATTGACGTGCCGTCTGCGCGTACACGTCACGAATAATAATTAGAATGTTTCTCGGTGGTTTCAGGTCAATCCGAGGTTGGCCGCTATGAATTTGACCGTTGGACGCCCGTTTTGGCCGTTTATGACACCAGAACTGCGTTGTCGGTCACCGCGGGCACACGGCACGCCCGATTGATGCGCCGTCTGCTCGAACACTTCAGAAATCACTGTCCCGTATTTGTCGTCTGATTTCAGGCCATTCCGACTTTGTTCGGCCCATTTAGACCCCCCTCACGCGCGTTTACGAAGCGCGCACATCACTTAAAACACGAATATTGAGCCGTACCGCGCAAACCGCACGTCCGATTGACGTGCCGTCTACGCGTACATGTCACGAATAATAATTAGAATGTTTCTCGGTGGTTTCAGCTCAATCCGAGGTCGTCCGCTATGAATTTGACCGTTGGATGCCCGTTTTGGCCGTTTATGACACCAGAACTGCGTTGTCGGTCACCGCGGGCACACAGCACGTCCGATTGATGCACCGTCTACTCGAACACTTCAGAAATCACAGTCCCGTATTTTTCGTCTGATTTCAGGCCATTCCGACTTCGTTCGGCCTGTTTGGACCCCCCTCACGCGCGTTTACGAAGCGCGCGCATCACTTAAAACACGAATATTGAGCCGTACCGTGCAAACCACACGCCCGATTGACGTGCCGTCTGCGCGTACACGTCACGAATAATAATTAGAATGTTTCTCGGTGGTTTCAGCTCAATCCAAGGTCGTCCGCTATGAATTTGACCGTTGGACGCCCGTTTTGGCCGTTTATGACACCAGAACTGCGTTGTCGGTCACCGCGGGCACACGGCACGTCCGATTGACGTGCTGTCTACTCGACCACTTCATAAATCAGTCACCCGTATTTGTCGTCTGATTTCAGGTCATTCTGAAATCGTTCGGCCCATTTAGACCCCCCTCACGCGCGTTTACGAAGCGCGAGCATCACTTAAAACACGAATATTGAGCCGTACCGCGCAAACCGCACGTCCGATTGACGTGCCGTCTGCGCGTACACATCAAGAATAATAATTAGAATGTTTCCCGGTGGGTTTAGGTCAATCCGAGGTCGGCCGCTATGAATTTGTCCGTTGGACGCCCGTTTTGGCCGTTTATGACACCAGAACTGCGTTGTCGGTCACCGCGGGCACACGGCACGTCTGATTGATGCGCCGTCTTCTCGAACACTTTAGAAATAACTTTCCCGTATTTTTCGTCTGATTTCAGGCCATTCCGACTTCGTTCGGCCCATTTGGACCCCCCTCACGCGCGTTTACGAAGCGCGCACATCACTTAAAACACGAATATTGAGCCGTACCGCGCAAACCGCACGTCCGATTGACATGCCGTCTGCGCGTACACGTCACGAATAAAAATTAGAATGTTTCTCGGTGGTTTCAGCTCAATTCGAGGCCGTACGCTGTGAATTTGACCGTTGGACGCCCGTTTTGGCCGTTTATGACACCAGAACTGCGTTGTCGGTCACCGCGGGCACACGGCACGTCCGATTGATGTGCCGTCTGCTCGACCACTTCATAAATCAGTCACCCGTATTTGTCGTCTGATTTCAGGTCATTCTGAAATCGTTCGTCCCGTTTGGACCCCCCTCACGCGCGTTTATGAAGCGCGAGCATCACTTAAAACACGAATATTGAGCCGTACCGCGCAAACCGCACGTCCGATTGACGTGCCGTCTAGGCGTACATGTCACGAATAATAATTAGAATGTTTCCCGGTGGTTTCAGGTCAATCCGAGGTCAGCCGCTATGAATTTGACCGTTGGACGCCCGTTTTGGCCGTTTATGACACCAGAACTGCGTTGTCGGTTACCGCGGTCACACGGCACGTCCGATTGATGCGCCGTCTGCTCGAACACTTCAGAAATCATTGTCCCGTATTTTTCGTCTGATTTCAGGCCATTCCGACTTCGTTCGGCCCGTTTGGACCCCCCTCACGCGCGTTTACGAAGCACGCACATCACTTAAAACACGAATATTGAGCCGTACCGCGCAAACCGCACGTCCGATTGACGTGCCGTCTACGCGTACACATCACGAATAATAATTAGAATTCTTCTCGGTGGTTCAGCTCAATCCGAGGTCGTCCGCTATGAATTTGACCGTTGGACGCCCGTTTTGGCCGTTTATGACACCAGAACTGCGTTGTCGGTCACCGCGGGCACACGGCATGTCCGATTGATGCGCCGTCTGCTCGAACACTTCCTAAATCACTGTCCCGTATTTGTCGTCTAATTTCAGGCCATTCCGACTTCGTTCGGCCCGTTTGGACCCCCCTCACGCGCGTTTACGAAGCGCGCGCATCACTTAAAACACGAATATTGAGTCGTACCGCGCAAACAGCACGTCCGCTTGATGTGCCGTCTGCGCATACACGTCACGAATAATAATTAGAATGTTTCTCGGTGGTTTCAGCTCAATCCGGAGACACGGTGTGGCCGGCACCACTCAAAGTTTCCGTCTTTTGTTTCAAAAGGACATCATTTTAAGTGAAAAGCATCAACTGGCATACGGAAAACCGACCAAACGCATTCTGAATCTGTTGATAATTTGTCCCAACAATCCATGGGTCATATGTGACGTATACAAGCCAACCCGGGATGAATCCGAGTCGCGGTGTGGCCGCGATAAGTCTAAGTGGCTCTCTTTTGTTTAAAATGATCACCATTTTAAGTACATACGGAAAAACGACCAAACAGATTCGGTTTCCGTTGAAACTTTAGGAGATCGATCCATGGGTCATATGTGACGTGTAAGAATCAACTCCACCACAATCGGAGACGCGGTGTGGCCGACACCACTCAAAGCGTCGGTCTTTTGTTTCAAAAAGTCGTCATTTTAAGTGAAAATCATCAAGTGACATACGAAAAACCGACCAAAGGCATTCAGACTGTGTCGATACTTTTGCACAAGGATCCATGGGTCGTATGTGACGTGTACGAGTCAATCTCGCCTCAATCCGAGGAGCGGTGTGGCCGACACCGTTCTAACTGTGTATCTTTTGTTTAAAATGGACAGGATTATAAGTGAAAAGAACAACTGACATACGCAAAACCGACCAAACGCTTTCCGAATCTGTTGATAATTTATCACAACGATCCATCAGTCATATGTGACATGTACGAGCCCACTCGGGCTCAATCCGAGTCGCGGTGTGGCCGGGATCAGTCTAAGTGGCTCTCTTTTGATTAAAATGGACATCATTTTAAGTACATACGGAAAACCGACCAAACACATTCGGTTTCCGTTGAAACTTTAGAAGAATGATCCATGGGTCATATGTGAGGTGTACGAATCATCCCCGCCTCAATCCGAGGCGCGGTGTGGCCAACACCGCTCTAACTGTGTCTGTTTTGTTTAAAATGGGTAGGATTATAAATGAAAAGAACTGGCATACGCAAAACCGACCAAACACATTCGGTTTCCATTGAAACTTTAGGAGAAAGATCCATGGGTCATATGTGACGTGTAACAATCATCCCTGCCTCAATCCGAGGCGCGGTGTGGTCGGAACAACTCAAAGTGTATGTCTTTTGTTTCAAAAAGACGTCATTTTAAGTGAAAAAAATCAGCTGGCATACGGAAAACCGGCCAAACGCATTCGGATTGTGTTGATACTTTAAGACAACGATCCATGGGTCATTTGAGACGTGTACAAGTCAACCCCACCTCAATCCGAGGTCATCCGCTATGAATTTGACCATTTGACGCCCGTTTTGGCCGTTTATGACACCAGAACTGCGTTGTCGGTCACCGCGCGCACACGGCATGTCCGATTGACGTGCCGTCTGCTCGACCACTTCATAAAGCACTCACCCGTATTTGTCGTCTGATTTCAGGCCATTCTGAAATCGTTCGGCCCGTTTGGACCCCCCCTCACGCGCGTTTACGAAGCGCGCGCATCACTTAAAACACGAATATTGAGCCGTACCGCGCAAACCGCACGTCTGATTGACGTGCCGTCTGCGCGTACACATCATGAATAATAATTAGAATGTTTCCCGGTGGTTTTAGGTCAATACGAGGTCGGTCGCTATGAATTTGACCGTTGGACGCCCGTTTTTGCCGTTTATGACACCAGAACTGCGTTGTCGGTCACCGCGGGCACACGACACGTCCGATTGATGCGCCGTCTACTCGAACACTTTAGAAATCACTGTCCCGTATTTTTCGTCTGATTTCAGGCCATTCCGACTTCGTTCGGCCCGTTTGGACCCCCCTCACGCGCGTTTACGAAGCACGCGCATCACTTAAAACACGAATATTGAGCTGTACCACGCAAACCACACGTCTGATTGATGTTCCGTCTGCGCGTACACATCACGAATAATAATTAGAATGTTTCTCGGTGGTTTCAGCTCAATCCGAGGTCGTCCGCTATGAATTTGACCGTTGGACGCCCGTTTTGGCCATTTATGACACCAGAACTGCGTTGTCGGTCACCGCGGGCACACGGCACGTCCGATTGATGCGCCGTCTGCTCGAACACTTCAGAAATCACTGTCCCGTATTTGTCGTCTGATTTCAGGCCATTCCGACTTCGTTCGGCCCGTTTGGACCCCCCCTCACGCGCGTTTACGAAGCACGCGCATCACTTAAAACACGAATATTGAGCCGTACCGCGCAAACCGCACGTCCGCTTGATGTGCCGTCTGCGCGTACACGTCACGAATAATAATTAGAATGTTTCTCAGTGGTTTCAGCTCAATCTGGAGACGCGGTGTGGACGGCACCACTCAAAGTGTCCGTCTTTTGTTTCAAAAGGACGTCATTTTAAGTGAAAAGCATCAACTGGAATACGGAAAACCGACCAAACGCATTCCGAATCTGTTGATAATTTGTCCCAGCAATCCATGGGTCATATGTGACGTATACGAGCCAACCCGGGATGAATCCGAGTCGCGGTGTGGCCGCGATAAGTCTAAGTGGCTCTCTTTTGTTTAAAATGAACACCATTTTAAGTACATACGTAAAAACGACCAAACGGATTCGGTTTCCGTTGAAACATTAGGAGAACGATCCATGGGTCATATGTGACGTGTACGAATCAACCCCGACACAATCAGAGATGCGGTGTGGCCGACACCACTCAAAGCGTTGGTCTTTTGTTTCAAAAAGACGTCATTTTAAGTGAAAATCATCGAGTGACATACGAAAAACCGACCAAAGGCATTCGGACTGTGTCGATACTTTAGCACAAGGATCCATGGGTCGTATGTGACATGTACGAGTCAATCCCGCCTCAATCCGAGGAGCGGTGTGGCCGACACCGTTCTAACTGTGTATCTTTTGTTTAAAATGGACAGGATTATAAGTGAAAAGAACAACTGACATACGCAAAACCGACCAAACGCATTCCGAATCTGTTGATAATTTATCACAACGATCCATCAGTCATATGTGACATGTACGAGCCCACTCGGGCTCAATCCGAGTCGTGGTGTGGTCGAGATCAGTCTAAGTGGCTCTCTTTTGATTAAAATGGACATCATTTTAAGTACATACGGAAAACCGACCAAACGCATTCGGTTTCCATTGAAACTTTAGAAGAACGATCCATGGGTAATATTTGAGGTGTACGAATCATCCCCACCTCAATCCGAGGCGCGGTGTGGCCAACACCGCTCTAACTGTATCTGTTTTGTTTAAAATGGGTAGGATTATAAATGAAAAGAACTGGCATACGCAAAACCAACCAAACGCATTCGGTTTCCATTGAAACTTTAGGAGAACGATCCATGGGTCATATGTGACGTGTACCAATCATCCCCGTCTCAATCGGATTCCAGATATAATTTTCATCTAAATTTTAAATTGAATTCTATATGAATTATGTATGTTTATGAATTGTAATTTAATTATGGATGTGTATAGTTTCAGGATCCATTATATGTTAAATGAGTATGAATTTGTTCGTAATTGTATATGTATGTTTTATTTTATTACAGGTACAATAGTTGGATCGAAAATGAGGTGAAAATGAGGCCTGATGAGATGAGAGGTTCCAGATGTACAGGGGAGAGGGGCTGCCAAATTGCAGGGTGCTGCAATTTGCAGCATAGGGTATGCCAACGGTTTTAAACCGTTGGCATATAATTCTAAATAAGTTTTTACCAACGGTTCAATGAACCGTTGGTAAAGAGCTCTTTTCCCAACGGTTCTAAACCGTTGGGAAATAGGTCACCCATGTGGTTTTTCCCAACGGTTTGGGAGAAACCGTTGGGAAAAACTATCCCAACAGTTCACCCAAACTGTTGGGATAGAGTGCCTTCTGCCACCCTACCCCAACGGTTTCCAGTAAACCGTTGGGAAAGGTCTTTCCCAACTGCCTACTTCCCCACGGTTGAGAGAACTGTTGGTATATTATATACCAACGGTTTGAGGGGCTTTCCCAACGGTTCACAACCGTTGGGAAATAGTGTATTTCCAGTAGTGACTTGATCATCATCATATGTGGTGTAGATACACGTGACATGAATATAATGAATAAAAAACTCTATTATTTTGGATCTAGCATACCTTGAATCCAATCCCTTGGGAAAAATAAATCCTGGATGTTTTTTTTATGGAAACTGTGATGGGGGAAATATTTGGGATGATTATTCATCTTAGCCTCTTATGACTACTTCATTTCTAGAAGCTATTAAAATATTTATTCCCTTGAGCATATGAAGATTATTTTTCTTTTCTCATCTTTAAAGGTGTAGACATTTCTCTTTCAATATAGTATGTTTGAGGTACCAATCCCAGTCAGGATATCTGATTAAGATTCTCATCTTGAGTCTCTAGATTATTGAAATGGAAATATGGGGGCTCTTAAATCCTAATTGTATGGGGACAACAGTTTTCATCACAAAAATTCATTTTTTCTATACAAATATTTCATATAGGTGTGGTATCTATTCAGAGAGATATCTATTTGGTCTTCATAATGACTCCCATAATATGTTGGGTTATCGTTGAAAATTATCAAAATATTCATGTGTACTTCAAGGATATGTGGGTTATACTTGATCATCCTGAAAATTCTCCATAGACAACCTCAACAGCTGTTCCTATGAATTTTACATGTAAAAGTAGTGTATTATGACATTACACTATGTAATTAATTTTTGAAATACATTAATTCTACCAATGTATTCACATTAATAGGTCAATGAAACTCATCCTATGTAAGGTGGAGTGGAAGTAGAGGAATGTCTGAAAGAGAATTTCACATATAGTGATGGAACATAATTCAAAAAAATTATAATATTTGAATTTAGGACATTCCATGTTATATAATAATAATTTGTGTTTGGATATCCCTTACTTCATTGTGGTACCAAAAATCAGGCCACAATTGGATAAAAAGTGGGAATGGTGTTGATTTATATCTCTTGTTCCATCAAAGGAAGTGAAATGTGAGTTACCAAAACATGACGGTGGGGAGAAATAGTCCTTCTATTATGGATACAACATTTTTTTGTTTCATTAAAGCTCATTTTGTCTCCATGGTTTCTAAATATGTGGAAGATGAATTGATCATATCTATATGGGTATTTTCCATACATTTTCCCCCTCTGTATGGTCAACTAACATGTGATGTAGAGTGGTCGAGGTCTAGTAGTTAGAATCCACATAGATTCACTGGCGATGGAGCTACAAGGCATACTATAATAGGTCTTGGGTGAGTGATGCCTCATACCATGATCCTAGTTGATTTTCCAATGGTTATTGGTTGTTGAGGATCTAGGGGGAGTGTGACAAGGTCATCATGAATGTCTCTGTGATTAAGACAATATCTACAAAAGTGTTTAGAATTAAGATACTTATAACCCTCATCATTCTAGAGTAAATTTGTAATTCTAGAAAACTGAATGGTTTCCTCATTATCTTCTTTTATGTTCAAATGATAATGGAAAATATTACCCTTTTTACGTCTTTGTAGGGTTTTAAATAGCGGGAGGACATGAATACTTTCAAGAACCATGGAATATAAATTCTGATGAGTGTGGAAACCTATAATATGGTTCACATGTCTTTGTTGGTCACCTAATGTAAATTAACCATCACTTTCTTCATTTATAGTTCCACAATCCAAATATTTTATGGTGACATGGTTGAATATAATTTCAAAATAATTATTAAATGGTGGATACATTGTAACATCACTGAACAAATAGGCCTTGATAATTTATTTCCATTTTTCAAGGGGAATGAAATGTAGGGTTCAATACTTCCTCCATCCTCAAAATTTTACATTAATAGATGAATATTTCGAAATATTGTAAAATAATATTAGAATCCATGTATATAAATACTTTATGTTCTATTGGAATCCATTAGAGCTAAAATTTTGGGCCATTTGGAGTGATATGATATTGTTCTTTGGGCACTACTATTCAAGGTCTTAAAGATGTTCAGATCTTCTAGGATATGAAAATTGTTGTCTTTGAAGGTGGTTAAATGATTCCCAAAAACTCATTTGAAGTTATTTAATGTTCTTTTAGTGATCAAATTTGAGATATATAAGTTTATGGAATCATGTGGCAAGAAGTTGAATGAAAACTAGTCAGAGGCTTGGGGATCCCATGGGGTCGTGTCTTCCTCTTCATCTTCCACCTAATTTGTTGTAGATCCATGAGATAGTATGATCTAATTAGAGAAACCCTATCCCTAGATAAGGAATTTTCCCATAGAATATGCTCTTCCTTTTGAAACATTCCTATGAAGGATGGGAAGTCTTCGTCCTTGTGTTTTGGGGGATTTCCAGATACATATGGATTTAATGGATACTATTACTTATCTAAGAGTGCTACAATAGATCAAAATTACTTTCACTCTTCTAGTGTAGAGATAGAGAGAAATGATGTTGATAGTGTTAGAGATGGATTCATGGTCTTTCCTTCAATAGAATACAAGATATCCTCCTTATATAGGCATTTGTAAAGGGAACATAGGAATCTATGAACCTTAGTCTCTGAGAGGAAAGCAATCAATCACTAGGTGACTACCCTCATGGGTCACAGTTTTTGATCCATAAAAATCTCTTTTGTATCTTCTATCATCATGGATTTTTAATTATTGTGGGTGATCTAGTGTTGGTTCACCCATTTTTTGTTCTAATGGAGATGTTTCCTTTGTGTGAGACTGTTTTTTTCAAGACGATATTTTCCATGGGTATTTTTGTTTATGTCATAATGTTTCCCTCTGTAGTTTTTTTCATCATGGGGAGGAATAATGTGGTGTTTGGAATTATCAAAATCTTTGAGAGGATCTCTAGCATGGTAAAAACATCATAATGGGGAAGACATTCATGGAGGTGGGTGATAGTGCTAGTGGAAATGATAGTTACCTATAAAACTTGGTGAGAATATAGGCTATTGATCTTGTCCTAGAAAAAATGTATCCATGTATAGTGTTCAGGAGAGTAGGGTCTATGATGAAATATGAAATAGTGGCTTATCATTGAGAATAATTGGAATCCCGCCTCTAGTGTGGGCATCATGCAGCCTAGATCAGAGAAATCCTCTCTAGATTAGTCTCAACCTATTTTACCATTGACTCAGTAACCCTATTCTAACAATATTATGGATGTTTGGAGCCTTCCTCTGTGACTCCTAAGTGAAATAATGAACTAGAACACCTTGTATATCTACTAATATCTCATTTTAGTTAACATTATGTTGTTTCACTCATGGAAATACTTCAAAATAGATTTTTTATAGTAAATGGAGGTGATTTATCCCTACATAAAATCTATTTTTGGGGGAACCATTATGGAACCATGGTTTCCAAATCCCTCTAATCCACCATTGTGGTCGATATGACTCCCTCTTATTCATAGTGGTGAATGAAGGAAATAATGACACACCTTTATATAATATTTTTCTAGGAATAGGGGAATGAGAACTTATTATTCATGCGTGTTTTTAAAGATTACACCTCAGTGTACATGAGTGGGATATTTATGTCCAGGCTCCCATGGGATCCCATGATATCATTGGATATTTTACAGCCCCTAAACCTATTATCAGTGGTGTTATCACCCATCCTGGGAAGTCATGTGGACAAAATTCTTTAAGTATTCAACACTAAAAGTGTGTTCATGTATGATGATAGAGATTCAAAAAAGACCAAAAATTTCTCATCATATCACTTTTTCAAAGAGAATGGATTCATGTGGGGTTAGAAAATATATCTTTTAGCACTTTCCACCCGAAAAAATTATTCATATTTCCCAATACAGTCAAGAAATAAATTACAACATTCCCACTTTTCAAAGGACGGTGTCATGTCTCGATTAGTGTGATCGTGATGGATCCTTTACCAAAATTAGAGGACGGGATGTCAGTGCTACCATTTAAGGAGATAATTTCATAGTTTAGTAATCTCTTTTGTTTTTAAGACAACATCACGAGCCATGTTTCTGATGAAATCATTATATGGACATATTTTCATTAGTTCACTTTTTTTCTTGTTAAGGTGAATTCTGTTGGTTAGAGAGGTTGAGTTTCTTATTCTTTTTGGGCATCTGTATGATCCATTATCTACCTTCCTAATGGAAATTCATCATCTTATAATCATTACATAAGTAATAAGGATGGGTCTAATATTTATATCCATTTAATAAGGACGTTTTATCTTCCTTATGATGGTTCATGAGGGCATCCTATACTTATAAAATGAGGAATATTGGGCATGTTACATAATGAATCCATTTATCATCTGATAAGTAATCTAAGGATCTTTATCCATGTATCCCTAGGATTATCATCTATGTATCTCCATTATCATCACATGAGACATCCTTTGATCATCACACAAGGAATCATTGGCTCACTACATAAGTTTCCATATGCTTATCACTTAAGGATCCCAATGTTCATCCTAAGTGGAAGGATTTGTTTTGTATGAATTGGTAAGAGGGTTATTATATGAAAATCACATAGAGAATATTATTATCATAACTTAATGAAAATATCCACTCATTTCTGTTATAGAAGTCTAGTTGTTCCTCATATACTTTTCTTGTATGAGTCATCATATTTTAACATCCCTTAGGGATGAAACCTCTTATACTTGTCATGTAAGGGTGGTAACAGTTTATAATTTAGTGGGAACATCGATATTATTAAACTCATAATTTAAGGGTGGGAATAACGTAGAGTCTAATGCGGAAAATATAAGATTAAATTACCCATGGGGACTATTCCTCTTACACCCATCACATAATGGAAATAAATATTTAAATTATATAGAGGTTTCTCTAGAAGGATTAGTGTTTTCCATAGAAGGTATGGGTTTTGATATATATTGAAAGGGATATGGGATGGTAATTTTTTTTATATAAATATTGAATCTCAAATGGGTATCTTATATATCTTGCTAGAGTAGGAATCAAAACCCTTCTGGCATGAGGTTAACAATTTATAGTCATGCGATAGAACTAATCCATGATGTTTAACAACATTAGGAATGAATAATTATTTCATGAAATAGAATACATATAGGGTTTAAGTGGGTCTTATGAATTGTTTTTTTTCTTTTCTATGATTCGGAGAATCAATAAAATATATTTCCTAGTCCATGCATAGTGAAAAGGGATTAGGTTTGAAATTCCATGATTCCAGTTGTGTGTACGAAATGTTCACAAATGAAACTTATATTGTGAAGATGTGAATTCCACATGCCCAAAAAATTCACACAAGTGTTTTTTGTGAAATGAGAGAATCAAATGGGTGTCCATGGTTTGGTAATCATGAATGATTATTGTTTTTTAAATAGATACATTCACGAGGCATTGGAATTTCACACAAAGAGTATTCTTACCAATAGAGAGTTGTGAGAGAGAATCATAATCATGAAACAATACATTAAAGGAGGAGGATGAAAAAAGTAT
The DNA here is from genome assembly GCA_963277665.1 of Viscum album. NCBI lineage: Eukaryota > Viridiplantae > Streptophyta > Magnoliopsida > Santalales > Viscaceae > Viscum > Viscum album. Next base: position 395,392,899 of record OY728167.1, on the reverse strand, counting down.
CATAATATTATCATTTTCCATATTCCATGGATAGTTGTATTGGTTTCCCAAAGAATAGAAGTTTGTTTTAATGAGGCAAGAGATTTCGATTCCCAAAAAAATCCAAAACCATGTTTATTAACCCTAAAGAAGTGATTTGATGTGTAATTATTGGAATTTAGATCACGGAAGTTTATTGATCATGGAATCCATTCATATTAATGTAAGTCCTGACATCTGTGAAACCTCTGATTATAGACAGTCACAATTGGGGTTGTTTGAAAATATTTTATTCTCTCCAAAACTACCTTGATTGACCATCTTCCCTCTTGGATCCTTCTTGGATGTATTTTTCAAGGCTAAAAAGAGTCACTGGAAATCCATTTTCATGGAAGGAAAATATTTTTAAGAAACCATGTTCATTTAATGTAATCCTTAATATGAATATTATGAATCATGAAATCTTATATGTTTTGACTCGCTATGGTTTAATATGGAATTAATAACAATCCTATGTGGTCATCACCAAGCTATCTTTTATACATGGTCTTCTCAAAAACAAAAAATTCTCTACAAAAATGTTTAATATCTATTTTATGGGTCTATTTTTATATTCAACCATATTATTCACCATGCATACTATAATTACCAAGACTCGATTGAAAATCCATACTCTAATACCATTTTCTAATACCCCAACCTAGAGGCCAAAACCAACATCTAAAATGGTGATGTCACCATGCCTCAAGAAAGATCCCCTAATTAATAAAGTCTAATAACTATTATTTATGGATAATAATGAAAAATTGGGGAATTATTTACCCTCATGACATAGACTAAAATGGTTCATGTGAATGTAAAAGATCTTAAAATAAAATTATATTTAAAAAAATCATAGTCAAAAAATATTTTTATATAAAATCAACATCCACGAAAAAAACACTTTTTATAAGTCATAATAAATATTAAAACATAATACCAGATCCATAAACTCCAAATTTCAGCCCCATATCTCAATTTTGGATATATGGCTCACCAATTTTAATAAATAAAGTCTTCCTATTTACTACATAATAAAAAATCATAAATACATATTTATTGGAGTTCACAACCAATGGTTGAGTATAAAACGAGTAGTATTTACTTGATGACTCTAATATTATTATTTGTTTTATAAATATAAATGGTGTAACATTAAATGGTATATAATAAATCAAAATGGTATTATATAAAAAATTGATTTATAAAATCCTTTGAAAACATGTTATCAAAACCAAGGAAAACTATTTATTTTATAATTTCAAATTTTTTTAATGAAAATTCTGATTTATCATATCATAAAAAATCATAAAATGTGTTCTCTTCAAAAAAACATTATTTCCAAAAAAATAAAAATTTCTCACAAGCAAATAAAAAATCACTATTTCTATAAAATTAATGGAAAATCAAATTTTCCCAAATAAAAATGGAAACTCATCACTTCCATCATAAAAGTATATGTTAATTTATATCATATAATTATAATAACAAATAAATATTATCTAGATACCCATATTGGACTATCATTCACCTAGAAACACTACTGGAAATCGGATCTTTCCCAACACTTCTATACCAACGGTTTGTAAAAACCGTTGGTATAGGCACCCTTTCCCAACGGTTCTCCCAAACTGTTGGGAAAGGGAGCTCAAAACACCCCTTTCCCAATGGTTTGGGAGAACCGTTGGGAAAGGGTTGGGTCTTTCCCAACGGTTCTCCCAAACCGTTGGGAAAGGGAGCTCAAAACACCCTTTCCCAACGGTTTGGGAGAACCGTTCAGAAATGGTTGGGTCTTTCCCAATGGTTCTCCCAAACCGTTGGGAAAGGGAGCTCAAAACACCCCTTTCCCAATGGTTTTGGAGAACCGTTGGGAAAGGGTTGGGTCTTTCCCAACGGTTCCCTTAAACCGTTGGGAAAGGGAGCTCAAAACACCCCTTTCCCAACGGTTTTGGAGAACCCTTGGGAAAGACCCAACCCTTTCCCAACGGTTCTCCAAAACCGTTGGGAAAGGGTGCCCCAAAATCCAGCATAAACCCCGAAAAGAAATATGCACCTACCCCAACGGTTTTGCGAACCGTTGGGATAGGTTTTTCGATTTTTTTCCAGGTCTACTGTCCGAGAACATTATATAAATCTAAATGCACCTATCCCAATGGTTTTGAGAACTGTTGGGATAGGTTCTTCGATTTTTTTTCCAGGTCTACTGCCCGAGAACATTATATAAATCTAAATTTTAAATAATTAATATAATACATATATATATTTATGAAATTATGTTTCAAAAAGTCATATTAGGTTAGTGGTTAAGTCGTTCTATTATAAATGAGGGGTTTAGGGATCAAATCACACCGAATGTATTTTTTTTTGAAATACATATACCAACGGTTTTATAACCGTTGGAATAGATTTTCATATTACCTATGCAAACGGTTTTCAAAACTGTTGGGATAGGTCTATACCAACGGTTTTCCCAAAACCGTTGGTATAGACCTATCCCAACGGCTTACGTCGCCACGGTTCTCCAAACCGTTGGTATAGGCTATACCAACGGTTTGGAGGCCTATACCAACGGTTCCAAACTGTTGGTATAGGTTAGTTTTCCAGTAGTGAAAGAATCAAATATTTATTCCCCTAATATGTGTATGAACCAAATTCTCCCCAATTCACACAACCCCAAATCATACTCTTTACCAGGGAATGGAGAGGGGTGTCACCATACAACCCTAGTCATCTCAATCACTTATTTTGGTAATGTATACTATTTATGTCTTCATCTTACCAATAAATCCTATAGGTTTAATAATAGTTTTATTGGAAATTAATCTTACCTGAAAATAAACACGTGAAATAAATTCCAAGTAAAACACACAGAAATAGTTTAACTAAATTTATCCTTATTCTATTGGTATTTATAAAAAAACATATTTACCATCAATTCCATCATTATGAAAATCACAATCATCCAATAGAAGAATAACTCAAGAATTAATTATATGATAATCAAATCTATCTCATAGAAAAATTCTTATTTTAAATTTAAAACTGTTGATGGATATAACACACCATATTTCTAGAAAAAAACTCTTGTTGAAATCCACTTCTTATAAAAAATTATGATTTAAAAATTATCAAGAAATTAAAAATAATTATTAATAATAAAAAATTAAAAATAATATTTAATTTTATCATATTATAAAAGTTAAAAAGGAATATAACTAATTTTATTACTCTATAATGTTCAGAATTCCATTTTCTAATATTGTAATAACAAGATATATCCCAAAATCCATAAGATGATGGAAGATGAATTATAATCCAGGCCCATAGATATAAAGATTAAATAACTAAAACTGAATTAATATTAATTTTTAAGGATGAACCGATAAGGTATGCAGTCTCTACCCCCATGAGATTGACTGAGAAGCCCTAATGTCGATTCTCAATCCTTCACAGATGTTATTATCAATTGATCTATAAAGGATATTGTGCCTTCAAGAATAGATAGTGTTGTGTATTTTTATCACTGTGTTGATCCAAATATTTTTCATCACATAGTGTAGTTGGTGATTTCCTACTCAACAAAATAGGAAAACCTTCATTATTATAATTTTTTATTTGTGATTATTGGTAAATTTATCAGTCATAGACCATCTATGATCTTTTTAGGGAAATATATCGAATATACTGGGTTTATTAGATTCTATATTGGTTATCAAACTCTTTCAATTTAATTCTTCAATTATCATCAGAAAATGATTATTTTAGACTTTTTGTGAGGAGATCATGGGTTTTTGGTGGTTTCAAGATGAATGTTATGAAATACATCAATGATTTTCATTCTGAAAATGAATATACTATTATCCTTGTATGGATTAGTTTCCCTATATTACCACTTAAATTATATTTGAAAATTTTCTTATTTTCTATAGCCAACCTCATTGGGTCTCAATTGAAATTTTATTATTCAACAATAAATCTCTAAATATCATTGGTTGCTAGGGTTTTTACTAAAATTGATGTCTCTAAACCAATTCCACCAAAAATATGGATTCAAAATGGAAGATCTATATTCCCCCAAGAGACGATTTATGAAAACAATCCTTTTTTATTATAGAAGTTTTCCTAAACATGGAAGACATCTAGTGATTGTGGGAGGACATTACACCCACAATTATATAAAATTACATAGGATGAGAAGGGAATGAAGAAGATGGCTTAGAAATAATTCCATACTAAGTAAAGAAAATTTATGTGACCCTCCAGAACTTATGGAACTAATAAATCTATTGTAATTTATAAATACGTTTTTGAAAATCCTACTGAATATTAGAATTAATTAATTGTCAATGATGAGAGTGGTTCTTGGACTGAGATTCAAAATATATTCTTGGGGTTTTTTGATGCTTTCTATAGTCATTTTATTTCCCCCATCATTTCTTCCACTATGTTTGTGAGGGATCACGATGATACCTATGATTCTTATAAAGTCATGTAGGATTTACATGGTAGTGCACACAAAGGTGAAGTGATTTTTTTTCCATTCAATTTCTACAATTGTTAAGAAAGTGGTGGTTGATTCAGATGGGTATATTACCCCAAATACTATGAAAAAAAGTATGCATAAATATTATTTCAAGTTGGATAAAATCAATGGTTTTAGATACTCATGATTACATGATGATGTGAATCAGGGCCCTATAGAAGATGAAGTTTCTAGGGAAATAACCCTAATATATGATGAAGATAATTTTGAAGATATCTATAAGGTTAAAAATAATTCTTTTGTTTTCAATCATAGCCTCAAAGAAGAGAATTATCCTTCTATTGATGAATATTACAACATGATTTTTCAATTATGTTAAAAATGGGATATTACTTTTAATTATTTGTCATAAATTAGGGAACATATCCTCTCTAAAATTGAATTTAATTTTCAATGGAATCCCAAAATTGATTACCTCATACTTCATTGGGAATATCAAGTTATACAAGGTCTTATATGGTTGGTTTTGAGATAATTTGATGATTGGGAGTGAATATTGATTTAGGATTCTATGTTTTTTGGATTAGATATGAATGCTAAGACAGTTTAATGTCTCCGTTGTTATGTTTCTCAAAAATATATTTTACTGCTCAATTTATTTCATCTAGATCTATCAAGGTTTTCTTTGATTATCTTTTCATCTTTTCAATGTTGTAAGAGTTTTTTGGATTCTATTCCATGATGTCACATACATGACTTATTTTAAATTTATTTTTCATTTAATTTCTATTCACTCATTTTTTAGGGCGTTTCCAAGAAATTTTTGGAGAAAAGCGTGGTTTTTGATGATTTGGGTCAAACCGTGTTCCCATTTCCATATTTAAAAACAAATTTTTTTTCCTTTATAACTAATTAATTTTTTTAAGATTTTTTACCCATTACACTTCCCACTTGGCCTCCCCTAACATATTCAAACCAACATATACATTTGTACACCTTATTAACTAATAATCATGGTATATTTGGGTGATTTATTCAGTCATTGGGCCAACCCATTAGCCCATTTCCAGTTTTAAAAAATTATTTTATTTCTTTTATATATAATCCATTTTTAATATGTTTCACCCATTCCACCTCTCACTCAATCCCAAAAACCACAGATGGGCCTCCATATTATTTTTTCCATCTTTGGAGCTCATCTTAATCAGGGAGTAGGGAGATCATCCTCAAGGTTTCTCAAATCATCTAGATTTGAAAATGTAATTCGTTTCTTTCATAAATCATTCATGTTTCACTATTTTCCCTCATTTCAGTCCCCACATTACCTCCTCATCCTTATTCAATCCTCCATTTAAATTTTGGATTCTTGGACATTCAACTACTTGTATATTTTGGTAGATTTATTCGAAGTTTCTCATGTAAGTGAGTTTCCTCTATTATTCCTTCAATTTCCTAAGGGTTTCTTCCACTTTTCTTGAATCCACAAATGTCCTGAAGTTAAGGCTTCTTACCTATTGTATATTTTTGAGCTTCTCGGTCTAATCTTGTGGTTTTAGGTTCATTTTCACTCCTATGTGTTGAGGTAGTGGTGCGGTTGAAGTTCCACACAATGATTTGTGGGTTTTGACATATATGGTAGGTGATTCCATGTGTAATAATTGTAGAATGAGTTATCTAGCATGATTTATATTTATTTTATGTAACTATTTTATTATTTTTAGTGAAAAAATACTTTTGGAAGCATTTGTTAAACGATTGATTTTATGTGACAATTTTGTGTGAAAATGGGTCTTTTACTTGTGCATTCCATATTGTACCAATTGGTGTTGTTTTATTATTCATGGAATGGGTTATAAAAATGTTTAAGTGTTGAAAATTATTTTTCGGTTTAATATTGGAATGCATTTTTTGTTAAAAGAGGGGTTTTAAATGGGTTTTATGTCCAATGATTTGTTATAACTTTTATAATTGATTTTTTGAAATTTGAAGCATTTATTTGAGTTATAAAAATAATGAAAATCATGATTAGATACTATTTTGAGTATGAATGCAAAAATGCTGTTTTTATGTGTAAATGTAATTTGGTATCATCTGAAACATGTTTGAGCACAACGAGAGAAAGCCCGATATCTAGGTGGGAAGACGTGTACTAGCAGGCTAGTGATCCGGAGTGGTTTTGTTGTAGTTTCACTTAGAATGTATTATGTTCACAATAGTAACAAAAATATGATGATACTGATTTTATGGACCACTAGGTTATGGGTTATTACCCTACTAGTGGTTCATGCATGAGAATAGATATTGTTATGGTTACTTTCACACCGAGACGCGAGGTAGCTAGGCTCATAGCCAACTAGTGCCTAGGGGTGTTCCCATGTTGATTTCTCATTGAAAACTTTGAATTTATCTTTGTATTTGGGTGTGTTTGGATGGAAAATTAACTATCATACATGTTTTATTTAAATGTAACCATTCTTTAAAGTTTCCCACTTTGAAAACTATTTTCATTTAAAAGATGAACCTTTAGAAATTTTTGCTACCATTCATTGTTTATAACACTTTCATAATTTAAATATTATAATGCTTATCACATGGAATATTTGGGTGGTATACTATTGGGCTTAGGCTCCAAACCTACAAACACAATTTTGTGTAAGTAGAATTGGTTATGTTTGAAACAAGTAAGGGCAAGGCTTTTAGAGATGGCATCTCAGGTTTCTAGTTGGTTCTGTTGTGTGGGGTTGTGGAGACGGCTTGTGGATGCTAACCCCTTATCATGTGAAGGTCGTTGGGTTGTTTTCACTAATACTTATGTAGTTTGGGACCTCTTGTTTCATGTTAAAAAATCTGTATTCACTTCTAAATTTTTAATTAAGGATTTTTTTGCATGAATTTTCAGATTCAGTTTATTGATTATTTTGGGTTGACTTGTGTATTTTAATTATGGTAAATTGTCCCCTAACCTTGATTTATGATACCCATGAACTTGTGTTATCCCATGGGGATAGGGAAAAACCTTCGAACCTTACAATGTTACAGGTTTGGTGCCTCTTTTTATGGATATCAGATCCAGTTCATGGTAAAATGGTATCAGAGGGGGTTTATCTTTTTGGGTCATATTATTATTTTGGGGTGAGTCTAGTGAGACAAGAGCTGGGGCTGTCGGGTAATGATGTTTTGGTTACGAGAAGGGTGATTGGAGAGTACCTCTTGTCACAAACCTTGATTCACCATGGGTTGTTGGGATTGTTTTTTTGACTTATCTTCTAGATGGGAAGTGCTGGCTGCAGACTGCACGTAGAAATCAGGAGGGAGTGATGTGGTTGTTTACATCACTATTGTGATGTGATTGACTTATTTATAATAGATTTAATTTCTAAATTTTTTTATAATTGTTTTAATGATGATTTCTTTTGTGATTTTTCCCCTGTTTTGCAACATGCCTCCCCAAAAAACTCCCATGGACCCATGAGAGGAGGTCAGAGAGATTTCTCCCCCAACCATCAATCAAAGGATGGTAGAAGTTGTAGCTAGGTCTATCCAAGCCACATGATAGGGTATAGCTCCAACTCCTACTCCAGATAGGGAAGATGATTTTTTTCCTAGGAAGGAAAAATCCTAGGAGTTCCAAAACAACAAGACTCTTACTTTCCAAGGTAGAACAGAACCATAGGAAGTTGTAGAGTGGATCGAGAAGATCGAACGCATGTTTGATTTCTTGACACGTCTGAGGAGGTTTGGGTGAAATTTGACACTTTTCTGTTTGAGGGTCCCTGTCATAGGTGGTGGGAATTAGTGCTTCAATATAGGATTCATGAACATATGAGTAGAAAGGACATCAAGGTGGTCTTCAATGACCAGTACTTCCCTAATGTCCTGGAATATGCTAGATCTTGGGAGTTTATGGAACTAGTTCAGGGGGATCATTCAATGATGGAGTATGCCAACCGTTTTGCTGAGCTGGTTTAGTATGCACCTGAAATGATCTCCAATGTTAACATGAAGGCCCAAAAGTTTGAAAGGGGCTTAAAACCAGAGATTTATTCTTAGGTGTTCATATTTAAGATGAAGACCTATACTGAGGTGGTTCAATGGGTGTGTATGGTGGAGATTTACAACAAGGGGAGTTCTAGATTCTTTCGGAACATATTAGTGATGGGCAGTGGTACTTCATCTAAAAAGAGAAGGAATCAGGAGGAGCAGGGGATGAAAAAAGGTGGTAGTTCAGGCCACTCTTCCAGGAACCATTTATCTGTGGATTCTGATGTGAGGCCTATCATGTGCCAATAGTTTGGTTGTCCAGGGGACATCTAAACAACATGCACATATCCTCCAAAGACCTGTTATCAGTGTATAGGTATGGGAAACTTGTAGCGCTTTTGTATGATGGAACAACCAATTTAGAGTAGGGAAGGATTAGTTGATTCCATGGGAGTCCTAGCTCAGTTATAGCCATAAAGGATGGAGATATCTCAGGTTGGGGGTTGTAGAAGCAGGGCTAGATCATCATATGTGCGAAGCCAGTTTAGGGTAGATACAAAGCTGATTGACTGTTATCAGGTAGAGATGAGCCATCTTCATGAAATGGAGCAGGAACTAGTAGGATTAGATATAGGGCCATCGATTGTCCGAGCTACTATTTTTATTTTGTCTTCTATAGTTACTGATCTTTTCTATACAAGTTATTATGTTTCATTTATCTTTTCCCATAATTTGGGCACACTGATTTTTCCAACTGATCTTTATTCATTCGTGATGGTGTTAACGACATCATTGGGAAAGAAGATGGTGCAGGGTATTAGGTGCTCATCGTGTGCACTTTCCATGTTAGGGGTTGAGATGGAGTGGGACCTCCTGGTCTTATAAATGGATCTATTTGATGTAATAATTAGCATGGATTATCTGGTATACTTTTAAGCACACATCGATTACTATAGGTGGTGGGTGAGTTTTACAGCACTTTACGGAATTCTGAAGATTTTTCATGGGGACTGTGATCCATGGTCGTGTCATCTGGGATCTCCACTTCCAGATTTGGGAATATTATCTTCCAGTTATCATCACTTATTCTAGATTATGGAATTCATGCTCCTAAGGGTGGGTTACCTCATGTAGTGGGTGAGTTCCTGGAGGTATTACCAGATGATTTTTCAAGCTTACCCCCAGAGCGGGACACGGATTTCTTGATTGATTTGACACTGAGAACACAAAAAATATCTATTTCCACCTTATTGAATGTCCCCCAATGAGAAAAGTGAATAAATGATACAACTATATGATTTAGAATCCAAAGTATTCATTCACTCGAGAATCTCTCCTTGGGATGTACCTGTTATTTTTTCAACGAAGGCCGACAGAACCCTCTTGTTGTGTATTGATTACAGAAATCTTGACAAGGTAACCATTAAGAAAAAATATCCTATAACCCAAATATTTGACATTTTTGATCAATTGAAGGGGGTAAAGTGGTTTTCTAAAAGTTAATTGTGTTCAGGTTACCAGAAACATAGGGTAAAAGAGGCATAGATCCTAAAGACAGCCTTTCAAAGAAGGTACGACCACATTGGGTGCATGGTCATGGTCTTCAGATTGACTAATGATCCGGAGGTCTTTATATCACTCATGAATAGGGTCTTCCACTAGTACCTTTATTATTTCATCATGGTATTCATGGATGAACTCATGGTTTACTTTGGATCTGAGGAGGAGCATGAGAATCCGTTTCGGATCGTGTTGGGGACTTTGTGGGATCAACATGTTAATGAAAAGTTGTCCATGTGCACCTTCTGGATTCAGCAGGTGATGTTTCTAGTGCATGTGATCTCGAAGAAGAGAGTTTTAGTGGATCCTAAGAATATCAGTTCATTGATGAAATGGTAGAAGCTTGAGAATGTGTTTTAGATCAAGATATTCCTTGTCATGGCTGGATAAAACTCGTGGTTTTCTCAATATTTCTCTCAGATTGATTCTCCCATGACTACACTCACCTAGAAGGGGGTGAAGTTTTTTTGGGGGCCCAAAATGTCAGTAATACTTTGAGAAGATGATGTGATGGTTTACTACCACTCCTATGTTGAGCTTTAAAAAATCTATAAAGGGTTATGTGGTGTATTGTGATTCTTCATGTATGGGTCTCAGGTGTGTGCTTATGCAGGATGATCATGTGGTGGTGTATGGCTACCACAAACTCTGACCACATTAAAAGAATTACCCAAACCACCATTTAGAGCTAGAAGATGTGATGTATGCTTTGAAAACATGGATCCACTACCTTTTTGGAGAGAATTTTGTGGTATATTATGATCACAAGAGCTTAGCCTACATATTCTCATAGAAGGATCATAATCTGATGTAGTAGCATTAGATCAAGTACATTTAGTGGTTTGACTTCGATATCATATACACCATGTGAATGAGAAATGTGGTGGATGATTCCTTGAGTAGAAGAGTACCATTGTAGTCTTCGAGGAAATATAGTGATGAGTGGACTCTGATAGGGATATTTGCGCAGATGCATGTAGAGATGAGGGATCACAGTGGTGGTGTGTTCCGAGAGATCGTTAAGTTGAACCCCTATCTTGTGGAGAGGATTCAGTGAGATTAGTACATTGATGAGTTATGTCAGTGGTTGAGGCAGTTTCTTCATGGTGGGGAGACTCTTCTAATTGGTCTTCGTTCCTCAAGGGAATCGTGTGCTTGAAGGGCCATTTTGTGGTGTCATTTCTCTGCAAAAGGTGGTGATGTAGGATAGGCAATAGTCTCAGTGGGCTGTCCATCCTGGTGCCACCAAGATGTATTATGATGCGTGTTGTCAATTCTAGTGGACAGGTATGAGATGAGACATAGGTGACTTTGTGTCGATATGTTATACATGTCAGCAGGTGAAAGGAGAGCATCAAAGGCCATTTGGTTTTCTCCAATCCTTACCCATTCCTACCAAGAAGTGGGATGAGGATTCCATGGAATTCATTATTGTCCTGCCTTTTACACCTTGTGGTAAGAATTCTATATGGGTAGCAATTTACTATCTGACCAAATCGTCCTACTTCATTCTGATAAATGATACAACTAAAGTGGATGAGTTTGGATGATTTTATCTTCATGAGGTGGTAATGCTTCATGGTGTTCCATATGGAGTTGTCTTGAATAGATACCCCCATTACAATTTTCAATTTTGGGAAGGTCTTCAGAAGGCCTCAAGGTCTCAAATTAAAATAATCCTGGAATACCATCCTCAAACGGATGTTCAGATAGAGCAGGTGAATCAAATTGTGGAGGACATGCTCCGTGCATGTGTTTTGGACTTTGTAGGTTCCTGGGATTTCCATTTGGGATTGGTTGAGTTCTATTATAATAAAAGTTACCAATCCTAGATCCTAATGGCTCCCTTTGTGGCACTCTATGGTCATCCATGTCCCCCCCTGTGTTGTGCTGATGTAGGTGAGACCTCAATGTTGGGGCCGAGTCTTGTGTAGGAGACATCTAAGAGGGTCACATTGATCAGGAATCATTTATTGATATCTCAGACTCTCCATAAGTAATATTCTAATTAGATGTGTCGAGACTTAGAGTTTTCAGTGGGTGATTAGGTGTTTTTGAAACTGGCCCCTTGTCTATATCCTCACCGTTTGGGAATGTAGGGAAAGCGAATGATGAGGTATGATGTACCTTTTGAGATTAATGAGTGTGTTGGAAAGGAGGAATATAGGTTAGGTTTTACTTCTTATTTTAAATCTATCCATGACTTCTTCCATGTCTCATAATTGATGAAGTACAACCCAGATCCATCCCATGTGCTAAATTGGGAGGAGTTGGTTATAGAGCCTAATATGTCTGCAGTTGAGTAACCAGTGAGTACTGTGGAATCACAAGAGAAAGTGATTCATGGGAAAACTATCCATCTTCTTCAAGTCCTCTGGAAGAATGGGACTGATGAGAATGAGACATGGGAGCATAATTCTTTGGTCGAAGAGCAGTTTTCGTTTCTCTTATCTGATCAGGCTTCAAGATGACTTTCTGTGGGAAGAATGTTTTTTTAGTTGGAAGAATTGTCACATCCATGAATTATTTTAAAGGTAAATTTCTTGTAATTTCTGTTCTTCCTTTGTATTCAGGGGTATAAATTTTTGGGGAAAAGTGTGTTTTTTCATGAAATGGGCCAAATCGTGATCCCATATCCTAATTCAAAAAAATTTGTTTCATTTATAAATATTTTATTTTTTAGAATTTTTCATCAATTAAACTTCCTACATAGCTTAACATTACACATTAAATTCACCATATCCATTTGGACCCCTTAGGAACTCATAATCATGGTGGATTTGGATGATTTATTCAGAGATTGGGCCAACCCATGAGCCCATTTGCAGTTAAAAAAATTGTTTATTTAATATAACAATCATTTCGTAATATTTATTGGTAATTCTACCTCACACTCAATCCCAATAACCCTTGTCGCACCCCCATGTTTTATTTTCTATCTTTATATCTCATCTACATTGGGGAGTAGGGCGAACATCCTCAAGGATTCTCAAATCATCCATATTTGAAAAGGTAATTTGTTTCTTCTATAAATCATTCATTTTTAACTCTTTTCCCCCATTTCAGTCCCCAATTGACGTAATCAGCATTATTATAACCTAAAAATCAATTTTTGTTTCTTTTATTTTCAACTACTGGTGTATTTGGGGAGATTTCATCAAATATTCTCAAGTAAGTGAGTTTCCTCTCTTATTTCATCCATTTCCTTAGGGTTTCTTCCACTTTTCTTGAAGCCCCAAACATCTATAAGTTTGGGATTTATACCTAGGGACTATTTTTGAGTTTCATGTTCCAATATTGTGTTTTCGGTTCGTTTTAACTCCCTTGTGGTTCGGTGGTGGTCCGGTTGAAGTTCCACACAAGGATATGAGGGTTTTGACATATATGGTGGGTGATTCCATGTTTAACAATTGTAAAATGTGTTAGCTTGATGAATTTATATTTCTTTTGTCTTACAATTTTATTATTTTTTGTGTGAAAACTGTTTTCGGTAGAATTTGTTATGTGGTTGATTTTTAAGTGCTAATTTTGTTTGAAAATGGGTGTTTTACTTGTGAATTCCATGTTGTACCAATTGGTGTTGTTTTATAATTTATGGAATGGATTTATAAAAAAAATTTGTTCTGAAATTTTAGGTTTGGTTTAATATTGGTATGCATTTTGTGTTTAAAGGGGGGTTTAAATGGATTTTATGTGCAATGTTTTGTTATAACTTATGTAATTGTTTTATGGAAATTATAATCATTTTTTTGAGTTATACAGATGGTGAAAGTCATGCTTAGCTACTCTTTTGAGAGTGTATGACTAGAACTGGTGTTTTTATGTGTAAATGGCATTTGGTAGCATGTGTAGCTTTTTTGTACACAAAGAGGGAAACTCAAGTATCTTGGTGGGAAAATTTGTACTAGTTTGTTAGTGATTCATAGTGGTTTTGTTCCTGTTTCACATATCATGTTTGATATTCACAAAACTAACAAAATAATGATGATGATGATGTTGGGGACCAATAGGTTATGGGTGATTCCCCAACTTGTGGCATGTGCATGAGAAAAAATATTGTTATGGTTACTTTCACACCGAGATGTGATGTACCTGGGGCTCACAACCAATAAGTGCCTAGGGGTATTCCCGTGTTGGTGTGTTTGGATGGAAAATTCAGTATCTTACATGTTTTATTTAAATGTACCCATTATTTAATGTTACAAACATTGAAAACTATTTTCATTTGAAAGATGCACCTTTATAAATTATTTCTAACATTCTTTGTTTATAACACTTGATTTTTATCATATATTCTTATCAAATTGAATCATTTGGTGGTATCCTATAGTGCTTAGGCTAAAACCCTACTTCCACCTTTTGGTATAAGTATACTTGGTTATGATTGACACAGGTAAGGTCAAGGATTTCGGAGACGACAGTTCGGGTATCTATTTCCTTCCTTTGTACGGTGTTGTGGAGACAACTCATGGGTGATGACCCCTTGTCATGTGGTAGTCTTTGGGATGTTTTTTTCTGCTAATTTTGTTGTTTTGTACCTCTCTTCTCATGTTAAAAACCTTGTATTCAGTTATTAATTTTTAATTAAGGCTTGCTTGGTATGAATTTTTATATTCATTTTATTGATTGTTTTTTGTTGTTTTATGTTTCATAATTCAGGTAAATCATTCCAAACCCATTATTTATGATATCAGAGCACTTGTTCCAGCCCATAGGGATATTTAATGACCTTGAGAACTTTCCTTGGGCTGGGTTTGGGGCTGATTTTGATGGCGACTTGATTCGGTTCTTGACACTTTATCCTTGGGTTCTAATATAGGGATTTGTTCATATTAGATTGGAGTTGGGAATGTATGGTGATGATGGTTGAAGAACTACTGACCCAAAATATCTATTATTGATTATGAGGTTTCTAAGGATATGATAATCCATTTGAATTAAAATCCCATTCAACCATATTTTTGAAAAGATGGTTTAGGAGCTTATGTGTGTAAAAAAGCACATCTCCTGTGTGTAAATGGAATTGATTGAACGAACCATTATAATGATTCAATACATGAATCCATAGAAAAAATTGAGAATGGTTTCCCTTAGAGATGGTTTTGGGAGATAGTGAACACAACCAAAAATGTATGATATGCATCTGATAAGATCCCAGTGAGATTCCTAAGTTCTATCACTACCTCATACGATGAACATGATGCTTATTAATTTTGGACACTCATTTGGGAATATCTATATTTCTAGAAGGTGAAAATACATTTCACCTCAGGTCATAAATTTCATGCTACATTTTCATTTAATAAATTATCAATGTATTATTTGGGTGTCAAAATCATCCTCGAATTATATTGGTAAGATCCCCAATCTTGATATGAGAGATATAAGGATACAAATTAAGAGGCTTAAACTAGATCTATCCTCTACCAAAGATCTGATGTGAAACCTTTAATCTTTACTCATGAAATGTAAAATACACGATGAGAGTATTTCAAAAAAACCCTAATATTCCATAATATATATAAAATATGATTATTTATAATAATGAGATGATTCAAATTTGTTTCACATAAAAATGGGGATTCTGTGTAACTTAACCTCGAATATATGGCCTCATCACCTGGCCTCTATGAATTTTTAGTATATTGTACATTATGCACTACATAAACATCATATATGAAACATTTTGATTCATAAGGTATGGGACTATATAGTTGACTATAAATATAACACATTCTTAACAACCATCTTGTATGGTATAGTTTCAAAATCTCAAGGGCCATGCAACTAACCATTCATATATGGTAAAACCTTTCCCAAATACCTTTATAATTTTGGATTCTCATAAAACAAAAACTATTAGTTAAAAATCACATTATAGATTAAATTATAAATTTAAAATCTATATTTGAGAAAATGTATCCATAATTTTCTCAAATTTAAATGCCATAAATCAAAGTGACTTTCAAAAAAAAATCAATGATACATCACATATACATAACAAATGGAAAAAAAATCATGATTCTCAAATCTTGGGAATTACTGAATTTGTGCTAAAGGGGGATCATTTAATATTTTACTTACTAAATTGGTTCAATGAATGTTGATGTTCTACCCCATTAAAATTAGTTACAATTGAAAATTTTCCCACATAAAAAACCTTTAATATAATAAAATTATGTTATAAATGAAATATGTGATATTAGAGAAGTGTTCATAAATGATATGTTTAATGAGATTTTGAAGGTCCACTACAAGGATAGGGAATTTAAAAAATAGTATTTTCCCATGAAAGCACCACACATGAGGAAAATGTGAATTTATTGAATAGTGTGTAAAATATCTAATTTATAAATTTTACATGAAATATATTAGAAGAATGTGTGAATAAAAAATAAAATTCCTAATGTATTTGTAAAATGTATTTAAAATGTTAAAGAGAATGTGATATATGGATGATTAAGAAATTATTATTTTCACATTCATGCACTAGGCATGAGGAAAATATTAATTTAGTGGATCAGATAAAAAAATCTATAATTTATTAATTTTACATGTAATATTTTAGATTTATCTGTGAAGAAAAAATAATATTATAAAAGTATCTGAACGAGTGATTTAAAACTTGTAAAGCGAATGTGAGATATAATTTATGGTTACTATATATCCATGTAAAAAATATGAATTTAGCAGAATTGTTTTAAATTTAATAAATATTAAAAGATACATTGATTAGAAGCATGGTGTATAAAATTTTTGTTGAGTGAAAACATGGGACCTGTTATATTAAGTATGTATGTACAAGAATTGAGTTCATGAAGAATAAATGAAAATTCTACTTAGGTTTTTATATAATTTAGAAAAAATATTAAGTATATACACTTTCATGCACTGAAAATAATCATTGTGATTTTTTTGAGTTGAAATATTAGGTAAATACAATTGGATGATTTCAATGTTGTTTGAAAAACACAATCTCAGTTGATTTTAAGGGATTTTTGTATGATTTTGATTATTGAAAAAATTTGTTTCAAAAATTCATTGTAAGTTTTTTATTAAAATTTATTTCTTGAAGGTTGTGAATTTTCCCAATGATTACAAAATAATTGGGCCTGAGTTTTAGGATTTATTTTTCTAAAAATGAAGAATTTCTGCATAGAACATGCATTGAAACGAAAATACATGACAAACTGTAAAGGAATTCATGGAGCACTTTGTAAAAGGAAAGGATTTAGGGTATGACATAGAGTATGAGAACAACATAGAATGTATATGTGGGGTGAAGAAAATGTGTATTCTAGCCACGTAGAAAAGTATGTCGATCATAAAGGAAATTTCATATAAGAGGCATGTCATTTGTGGTTTAATTGTGGGGTTTTTAAACCCATCATGATGGAAACTAATCATCTAAAAAAGGAAGATATTTTGAGTCCGCCACAATGTAATTTTTGATATTTTCCAATAGAATAGCAGGTTTTGTACATGGTGGAGGATATTTGTGAAGGGTATAAATGTAATTCATGATTAGTGGGATTTTCGGGATTCTTTCGAAGGAACCCGGGGCTCTGAAAAAAATCTAAAAAAAGTTATTTAATGAAATTTTGTATGGATTAATATTAATAATATTAAATATAAAATACCTCTCCACATTAGTTTTCATGGATCACATGAAATTAAATTCATTAATGATGAATTATATGAATTACATTGTAAATCATACCTTTTTTGTTTTAAAATACCAAAAGTATTTTCCCACAATCATCATGTTGTAGCTCAAAGGTTTAAAAAAAATATCATATATAGATATTCAAAAAATTCACTATAGATATTGGGTCCTTCATATCTGATTCTGTGTTGTTAGAATAGTAAAATGATTTTATTCGTAAAGTCACTTAAACCACGTGAATAATAGATGATCGATTTTCATGAGGGAATTGCTCATGAATTGTTCTTCCTGATCATTAACTCTCTAAAAAATGAGATGAATAAAGTGAGATAGGGAGAGATCAATATTCATTCATGATGTCCACCTAAAAATGTTTGGAAAAAATATAAATTTATCGAAATTGTTATGTTTTCATTAATTGTGTTTTGGACCCTAGAGAAACATAACATTATGAATGGAAAGAAAATTCATATGACCTACTATACACATAATAAGAATCATAAATATGTTTTCACTATCCATTTTCATTATTGACATGTCACATGATAAAATAATAAATATTTAGTTGGCTTGTAATCTCCCTCATAATTTAATGAACCTTGAATGTTTTATGTACTATTAAAAATAATATGTTCTCATATTAACCTCTCTAATTAAATAAAATATAAATAACTATAGAAATAAATTCAATAATTATTATTTTAATCTTTAATAATACAGCTGAATTATTTTACATCTAATAATTAGCACTCAAAAATTCATCGGACCCCAGACATGGGGCCCAATTCGTCTTAAACTCCAATTCTTATGAATTGGTAGAACATGTGGACACACATAGTATTCTAACCTCTAAGACCTAAACTAGATAGTAATGAGGGTAAATAATATACCATAAGTGGAGTCTATAAACCCATTATGTCCCTTGAGGAGATAAATAATTTGATAGCTATGATTAACTTTTATGAACACAGATCATGTAATATAGTCTATTTTCCTTGTGATATCTCATAAAGTAGAATTAACAGTCTATATCATCATTCTTATTAAATTATTTATTCATTTACCATACTATATGGAATTAAATTCAATATAATTGGCCATGGAATTAATATAGGAAAAAACATCTTTGTTCGTAGTCATGATATATCTCTTCCTTTTAGAGGCAAAAAAATCAAGTCTTGTTCATTCAACCAATTTCATTCCATAAATGACACACCCATCACAAGATACCATTACACAACATCAATTACATTGTTTTAATCATGAATAAAATTATTTAATAATATGGTTTACATTGATAATGATCTCAATTCAAGCTAATAATACACATTCTCATAGAGACAAACAACCAATTACACTCAAAACATGTGGTGTTCATACTGGCAGTTTAGTCCTTGTGATATCCTTTACTCGAGATCACTAAGTTTGAACATCATAATAATAGGTCTAAATTATTATGATCCCCCATTATCTTAGATTAAAGCATAATATTTTTCTTTTTAGTATAATTTATTTAAACCATAGGGAAAATATTTAATATTACTGTTATAGAGACACATGATTTCAAAACATTAACATTACATACCTTTTGCGAAAAACAAAAAAATTAGACAAATAGATGCAATAATACCATAATAAGGAAAAATAATACATAACTTAATAAGGGAATAACAATAATATTAAATTGGGTTATATCAAACATAATACATATCTTCACAACATGGGGAAGGAAACATAAAAACGGGTGATCTCAAATGGTCATTAAGGGTAAACAAGGGAGACATGTAACAATAAATATGAGCATAAGGGTATGATAATGTGATCATGAAAATATAATATTATACCCTACATATAAAAGATTATATACATTAATCATTGCATAAATCTTGTAAGTTCATATGACAAGAATAAAAAGGATGCAAAGAACATAAGCCATGAAAGAATAACATAGTAGTAGGACATGAAATTGTGGCAAACAAATAAGCATATATTGATTTCCATATAAGCCGATTAGTTACATCCAAGATGATATTAGTAGTATGGGTTCACTCCCCATACCATCATAGTAGTCATGGTTTAATCGCATTGCCATCATAACAGCATGAGTTCACTCCTCATACCATCTCAGTTGTCTCAGTTACTGCCATGGACCTCATAGTAGTCAAGGTTCACTCCCAAGACCATCTAAGTTTATCTCATGAGATATAAACCTTTACCTAATGAATTAGAGGGAGATATAGGTACCACCCATCACAAAATGAAATAAAATATACACATCCCATATTATCATAAATGAACATATCATAACCCATTAAATGAAATGGGTATCATAAACATTTAATCATATCATATCATGTACAAAGAGAAATGTTTCATAGTCATTTCTTCATAAGCGTAACCCACGAAAAGAACTAGGTTTCAAAATAATATAGCCCGTGAAAGTGAAACATTCTTCATAAAAATCATTCCATCAAAATGTAATCCATTTAATGAAAAGAATATGAATGGAAACATAGAATAATTTCCCCATAAAGGCATGATTAACACCAATGTATGTTATCTTAGACAGGAAATAATTTAGAATGATCTTTTATAAATTTCTTGAAGAAAATATCCTTTCATCATTGAAAATTATTTTTATAACATAAAACCTCTTTGAAAACATTTTTCTTTGAAAATAACATTCAAAAATTTTAAAGTAAATTTGAAATCATTTTGAAAACCTTTTTCCTTGAAAACATATAGATTCAGAATCAAAACATTTTAAATACCTTTTTCATTTAAACACATTGAAAACATATAAATAAATCTTGAGAATGTTTTTATAACCTTTTTACCTAATAAAATTTGAAAAAAAATGAAAATGTTTTGAAGAATTCATTTTGAAAACACTTTTAAAACATGTAAATATGGCTGGAAATTTTTTTGAAAATATTTTTCCTTGAAAACATAATAAATAATCTTAAAAAATAATTGAGAGCAGCTTTCCTTGAAATCATATAAAATAATCCTAAAAATATTTTGTATACAGTTTTCATTGAAAATTATTTTAATTTTTTTTGTTAAAGACTAACTTTTTTAACAATGATAAATGTTATTCGATTAAATGATGGAAAGTAAATCCGTATATATCATACTAGGTAAAGATAACTTTTTATTTTCATGGTAAAAAGGATAGACAAGTGGATTGTTCAAAAAGAGACCAGAAAATTACCTTTAATAGATTAGAAAAATAAAAAAAATCATATAATTACTTTTTAATGATTATCGGATAATGGTATAATATTTCTAGAAACCCTTTTTTGGAAAACATAGATTTACGATCGAATAAAGGGTAATGTCGGGATTTCTTAAAAACACATTCTTAAATTTCATAAGTACGTAATAGTAGAATATGGAACCAATACATATCTATATCATGAAATAGAAGAGGATATGGAAACTAATAAATATTCTTGAGATCTGGATCACAAAATTTGGTCCAATGATGCATAAACATAAACAGTCTCGAAAAGCAATGACATTGTCTCAATGAACCCTTATAACATAGTGACTTGGGATCATACTATCCATGTAAAAAAGGAAATTACACGTTTTTTAATATATCAGTAAAATAAGGTGGTTGATGATATAAAATATAAAATGGAATTATATACCCCTTGAAAAAGAGTTTAGGTGCATAATAAAACATGAGAATCAAAGAAGGAAAATGGAGACAAAACTTTTTTAACAATTTGGGAACTTTTGAATGTTAAACCTCATGAAAGAAGGATCATAAAATGGAAATGTGAATAACCATAAATTGAATTATAATACACAAATAATAACACCATGGTTATTAAATACACCACACCAAATTAAAGAGTTATTAACATAACATGTATCTCAAGAAAATTAAAAGTGGGATGAAATCCCCTTACCTTGTGTCTTGACTCTCTCTGTACTAATACAGGATTCATTTATAATAAATATGAGTTTATTATAAATCCTTTAAGGAAGAATATTATTATAAATAATACCATATATGGTTTGAATATGACCTTATATTACTCGCATGTTAACGATCTTATGTTAAAGATTTATTTCGAGTAAAATTCACTTTATTCTTTGCATGGGTCTTAATTTGTTACAAATTTGGTCCTTATATTTATATCATGATTCAGAAATGTAAAAATTGATAAAAATATCAGGTTTATAGAGTATATTTTTATTATAATAATCTATATAATATATTAGTTTGAAATTGAATACACCATTCATGGAGACAGTAAGTCATATGTATGCATGAACACTATTTTCAGCTTTATTATCGGGTTGAAAAAGTATTTAAATGATATATATATATATAATTATTATAGTTTAATTAATATTTAATATATATCATATAATCTCATTAAACCCATCCTTATTACATTCCATGTGGTGCGTGAATGAATCACATCGCTTTGAGGGGGCAGTAGTTCAAACTTCCTTAGGCGAGATTACTGTATTATCACAAAATTGTATGTAAATAGACATGTGTTGTAAAATTAATATGGAATAATAAATACATAGTTTAATATATTACACATTTAATAATATTTTCCATCATAATGTAAACCATGATTGGGGTTAATGGAGAAATGAACAATCATTGTTTTGTGAGGCAGTATTTCGCTGTACACAAAAATAGTATATTCAACATCCATTAGATGGAGGAGTATGTAAGTGTATGTTAAAACTATAGAATAACAACATACAGTTATATTGAGGATACTGGAGTTGTCCCATAAGAATGGAAAATTGATAGTGGAGGGGTGGAGAATGAAAATAAAGGAAAGGAGCTTGAGAGAAGACATTACCTCTTAAATGGGTAACTCCTTTTCATTTTTGCCAAAAGACTTCCTTGATAACATTTTTTCCCAATGGTCGTTTTAAAGGTCTAAGGGTGGATTTATTGGATGTTCTATGGGTAGATGTTGGCATAATGTAAAAGGATTGTGAGGTGTGAGTAATGAGTAGAGTTAGTGGCCTCTTATAGGAAAGGAAATGGACTCACTTTGAATTTTTAGAAACAAATTAGGTGTGCACATGTTTTTACCTAAACATTTCATACCAAAATAACCAAACTAATGAATGGATGGTTTAATGAAGAAATATGGGCAAAAAATGGGATTTGGACAAGGTTCTTGGACATTTTGGCCCTCAATTTTAAGGTTTAGTCCCTAATTAAGCTTAATGTTCCCTTAGCTGTTATGATTAATTTTAATTACTTTTACTAATAATTTTAGAAAAAATTTAACTTTGTCTTATTAGAGACCAAATATTAGTCTGAGTACAATAGTTTATATCCGATTTTTTAAATTCAACTCATAGAAGTGGAAAAATTAAGATAAGTTCTAATTAGGTGGCGAATGCGTTGGCAAAGCGAGCGGTCACTGATACTGGGGAGATGTGGTCTTTTACGACCCCAGATTATTGTGCCTCACTGGTAGAGGTAGATAGGTGTGGGGTGGTGAACACTCATTTATGTAATATTCCCCTGTATACTTGAATCTTCTCCCTTTATTTATTTAATTTTATTCGGACCAGATTTCACCGGCTCCTGGATTTTCTGGTATATTCAGTTTCAAAGTGAAATTTATTATAATGAATTAAATTTTATAAATAGATTTAATATTTATCTGATTTGAAATTAAAAAATATTTATAATATCATTTATAATTAATATTTAATTAGAAAAAGGCAGTATTTAACTAAAAATTTGTATTTTTCTGTATTCCTCAGAAAAATGAGCTTTCTTAGAAAATTAAAAATAATTAACCCAATGATTATTTTATTTTTAAAAACTAAAAAATTAATATTATTTTAAAAAATTAAATTTATATTTTTTTCTAATTTTTTTTCATTATTAGAATTTGTTCATTTTCAAAAACGATGTTTTTAAATATAAAAGGACGCTTCCAAAAATCATATCTTTCATTACCAATATGTTTTTTATATAAATTTTTATTAGGAAATATTAATATTTATATACCTATGTTTAATGGCTAGGTTATAATTATATCCTTTAAATTACAACAAAAAAAATATCTTTTGTAGAAACTCAGTGTTGTGTGTATCATACGACACGTCAGTGTTGTGTGTATTATATGCGAAGTCGGTGATGCGTGTAATGTGTTCCAAGTTGGTGTTATGTGTAATGTACACCAAGTATGTGTTTTATATAAAATAAATCTTTTATTTAGTTTATGGTATGAAATAAATGATAATTTAAATTTATTCAAAAAAATAGGTACATAAAAACTCGTTGGGTTACATTCTACCCCCATAAAAGGAATTTCACCCTCAAAATTTATCACTCGGGTAAAAACAAGTGAGAATACATCTACTTCATAATATTCTAATGTTCCCATGCAGCTTCCTCTAACTTGTTATTTTTTCACAAAACATTTACCAGGAAAGTAGTCTTGTTTCATATAACATTCTCTGATCGGTCCATAATTTCAATAGGTTCCTCATCATAAGAATTATCTTGCTCCACCGCTATGACCTCTGAGTTATAAACATGTGAAGGGTTAGGTATGTAATTGCTTTGGAGAGACACATGAAAAAATCATGGAATTGAGAGATATTTGGAGGAAGATCAAAGATATTGGCTTCCACCCTAATACGATCACGACTCCCAAAGGGACCAATATACCTAGGGTTTAGTTTCCATTTATTCTTGAATCTCACAATTTTCTTCAAGGGTGAGATTCATAGAAACAAAATTTCACCAACATCATATTCTATATCACTTCAATGGTTATCAGAAAAAATTTTCTACTGACTTTGAGATGCCTTTATATGATGCTAAATTCTTCTATCGTTCTCAACCATTTCTACAGCGATCTCAAGTCCCAATAGTTTTATTTTTCCAACATCATCCCAGAACATTGGAACTCTACATTTCTTCCAATAAAGGGATTAATACTCTTCCATATGAATTATTGAGTGAAATATATTATTGTATGATAACTCAACTAGTGGAAGGTATTGATCCCATCCACCATTGAAATCCATAGAACATGATATCAACATATCCTCTAGGGTTTGAATAGTTCATTCAAACTGACCATCTGTTTGAGGATGATAATCTGTGCTGAAACTCAATTATGTATCAAGTAATTTCTAAATACTTCTATATAACTTTGAGGTAAACTTCATATCCCGATATAATGAAACAGAATGTGCTACTCCCTGCAACCTTACCACTTCCTTAATGTATATCCTGGAAAGATGATCAAGAGATAATTATTATCTAATATCAATGAAGTGTGTTGACTTAGTAAGGCGATCAATTATCACCCTTATAGCATTAAACCCTTTAAATGTTTTTTGTAGTCCAATGAAAGAATCCATAGTGATGTTCTCCCATTTCCATTCTGTTATGGTAATGGATGCAACATCCCTTTAGACGTTTGTATTTCCTCCATAACTTGATGTCATAACAAACACTAAGATACAAAATCCACAATATCTTTCTTAATTCCATCCCCCTAGAAGTATTTTTTCATGTCCCTATACATATTTGTACTTATAAGCTTAATAGATAATGATGAACTATGAGATTCCTCTAACAAATCCCTCTATAAATCTATCATGGAAGGTACACATACACGGTTCCTAATTATTATTATTCCATATTGATCAAATTTAACCTCAAGAACATTTCAGTTCTTATTTTGTACTTCTTCATATTCCTTATATGCATCTTCAAAATTTACATGGATAGAGGGTTTATGATTCATTTGATAAGGATATCATTTTTCCCATTGCTATAGGATTTTTGTATCCATCCTTTGCAAATCCAGTAATATTTGATCTTTTTTTATCCTCACAATTGAGAAGCTAGAATTATTTTTTTGACTCAATTCATTGGCCACATTATTCTCTTTCCCATGGTTTTAATGTATTGTGAAATAATAATATTTTATCAACTCTAACCATATTATCTATCTCATGTTATAATTCTTCTGCGTGAATATATATTTCAGTATTTTATGATCAGTATATATATCACAATTTTCCCAATTAATATAATTCCTCCATATCTTTAATGAAAAAATTACCACTGCTAACCCCATATCATGATTTGGGTAATTTTTCTCATGAATCATCAAATATCATTAGGGATATTCTACAACCAAGTTATTTTTCATATGAACACATCCCAATCCATTCATGGACAGATCACTATAAATTAAAAACCCATCTCCACTATAGGGTAATTTAAGGAGAAGTGCACTGACCAATACTTCTCTTGAGTTCCCTGAAAGTGTACTCATATTCATCAATATAGAGGAACTTTACACCTATTTGAGTTTACTTGGCCATCAGATTAGATAGTCACGATAAATTCACCAGAAACTCTGGATAATATACTGCTAAACCAAGAAATATATGGATCTCATTCATTGTGGTTGGTGTAGTCTAGATTTCAATAGCCTCAGTCTTTGATGGATCAACTGTTATAGAATCTCTTGAGATTATGTGTCCCAGGAATTAAACCTTTTGTACCAACAATTCACACTTGGTAATTTTTTCATACAAATTATCCTTCATTAGGGTCTCAATAAAATTCTCAAGTAACCTTCATTCTCTTCCTTTATCTATGAAAAGGTAAGAATATCATCTATAAAGACCACCACAAACTGGTCTAAGTATTCTCTAAAGACTCTATTTATTAAATATATGATGGTATCAAGGGCCTTAGTAAGACCAAAATGCATCACTATATATTCATAGTGACCATACCTGTTACGGAATTCCATATTGGGTATATCCTCATTCAGGACTCTTATATGATGATATCCAGAATGAAGGTCAATCTGGGAAAAGTATTGAGCTCTCCAATGTTAATCAATCAAGTCATCAATATGGGGAAGAGGATACTTGTTCTCGATTGTGATCATGTTGGACTCCTCATAATTAATGCAGTTTCTCATTGATCCCTCTCCCATTTTCAAAAAAGAACTGGTGCACCCCAAGGTTACACACATGGTAAAATTAATTCCTTATCAATGTTTTCTTGGCGTTGATTTTTGAATTCCTAAAACTTGATTGGGTCTTTTCTATAAGGAATCTCTGAAATTCCTGTGGAACAAGGTATGAGTTATATTGGGAACTCAACATCATGTTTTGGTGGATGACTTCAAATATTCTGGAAACACATCCACCAAATCAAAAAAATAGGCATATCATCGATTTTGTCTATCTCCCCCACCATTTTAGATAAACAGCCCGTTGAATGAGAATTAAGACCCATACATTGGATGTAATCTCCAAAGGAAGTCGGTATTTATCATCACATTGATGGATGGTCATATTTGGGTTTGAAATATCGAGCATAAATTCCCTTCCATGACAATCGATGTGGAATTTATGCATAAAAAGACAATCCATGCCTAGGATGAAATAAAATTTGACCAAAGGAAGAATGAAAATATTTTCAAGAAGCACATTCCCAAAATCTTCAACCAGAGAAGAATCATAGAATTGAGATGCAATATTCCTACCATTAGAGGTTTTAATCACTAATTACATGTCTAATTTTTTGGAAGAATCCTAACACCCTTAGAAAAATCATTAGATATGAAAAAATTGGAATATCTAAAATCAAACATGACATTTTTATTTCTAAAGTGGAAGGTAAGTGTAACTTTCATCACATCTTTATCACACCCCTCATCAGATATAACGATTTCATGAGATTTCCCCTTTTCCATTGGCATAAGAGGTTCCTAAAGTTGATCATCATAACCAACCCTGGGGTTTGGGAAGTAGTTAGCATAATTCACATTCTCTATACACTTGTAGCACATAATCATGGGAGGTGACTTTTGTGAGGAATTTACCCAATTAGCATATTCTGAAAATTTATTCCCATCTCCTCAGCATTAAATTTACTGATGGAATTCCTTCTCATACATAAAACATTTATTATACCCCCTATGGTAATTTCATCCATTTTTCTTCTCAGATGTAGAGAATAATGGAATGTCCATCTTCTTTTCTCCATGGTTTTTAGAGTGTCCTTTAAACTCCATCTTCCTCTTCTTTTCAAATATGATATTGATATGTGACTTCTACCTCAATTTCAAACTTCTTTTCATAACAAACAAACTATTCGTATCTACTAATGCCTCTTATGGCCAACACCATTCAGATAATTGGCTTTAATCCAACAAAGAGCCTATCGACATTACATTCGAGTTTGATGATAATTATTGAAGCGTACCTCACAACTCACATGAAATTATCCTCGTAGGTATCAACAGACTCATCATCTATTTTAAAAAACTCAAGGAAATATTTATCCAACTTGGTATGAAAAATTTTAGGAAAGTAATTTTTAAAAAATAAGTTCTTGAAATCGTCACAATCCATGGATTCAATCTCACCATGATGCATCATATTCTTGATTAGATTCCACCACTGATCTGCTTCTCATTCTAATTGCTAACATCTAGAATGACATTTTCTGGCTCCATACACTAAAGAATAGAGAATATCTTTTCTATGGTTCAAATCCATTGTTCAAAAACAAGTGTAATAGAAGACCCTTTGAAATAATTTGTACATTGCCTCATGAAATGATCAACATAATTTTGTTCCCTCCTTTTCTCATTTGGATGTCCACCATGATTTATAGCTTGAGAAATCTGGGTGAGCATAGAAAAATGATTTTTCATTCCATATCCCATATCATTTGTTGTCTCAGGAGGAAAATCTTTTCATTTTCCATAACAAACTCCATTAAATCCATTCTTTTGGGATCCATCCATTGACAAAAAGCAAAAGCACAAAGTAATAAACAGTTATCATAATAAGGAAAAAAATAATCATGAAAAATAACTTTTAGGATGTCTATCTTATGACACCTTTATTAATCTATGACACCTTAGTTTTATCCTAGGTTATTCGTAGAAAACCTATTTCTAAATCCTGTATAATGGTTCATAAAGAGTTTGTGAATTCCCAAATCATATCCACCAGGAGTGTCAAACAAGGTGTGCGGGAAGGCCCATTGTCATGTACCAGATTACCCCATGTCAAGCCGGAAACATCATGTTGGAGTTGTTACCCCTAGATAAATGTATGCCAGAGCCACATCCACTTGTCGTATCTAAACATTCATATTTTCCTATTAAACTACTCACTCTATCCTTAACCAAAATTACATGACATATTCCTATACGTTGACTCAACACTATACATATCCTTAGAAATTTCCTTAGTGTCCTCCCCAATTTCTTCTTATCCTAGTTTCCAAATATTAAGTAAAATTTTACTCTGATACCAACTATATCGACCCATGATTTTCACAAA
Source organism: Viscum album (assembly GCA_963277665.1). Lineage (NCBI taxonomy): Eukaryota > Viridiplantae > Streptophyta > Magnoliopsida > Santalales > Viscaceae > Viscum > Viscum album. Next base: position 395,363,839 of record OY728167.1, on the reverse strand, counting down.
TTAACATTACATAACTTTTTCAGAAAACAAAAGAATTACACATACATACACGAGAAGGTCGTACTAGTATAGTAACTTTGGAAACATGGAATACATAATCAATGATATATAAGTGAGGTACATTATCTTTCACTAGGTTCTGCATGACTATCACCCTTCTTGGAAACCTCAAACATAATATATATCTTCACATCATGTGGAAGGAAACATAAAAATGGGTGATCTCAAATGCTCAGTAAGGGTAAATAAGGGAGACATGTAAGCATAAACATTAGCTTAAGGGAAGGAAAATGTGATCATGAAAATATAAGATCATACCTTGCATATAAAAGTTCTTATACATGAATCATGGCATAAATCTTGGCATTTCATAAGACATGAATAAAAAGGATGTAAAGGACATAATCCATGAAATAATAACATAGGAGTAAGACATGAAATTGTGTCAAACATAGAAGCATATAATTATTTCCATTGTATCAAAGGCATTTCTTCCAATACCATATTAGTAGTATGGGTTCACTCCCCATACCATTAGAATAGTCATGGTTCAGTCCCATGTCCATCATAGTAGGATGAGTTCACTCCTCAAACCATATTAGTAGTCATGGTTAACTACAATGTCCATCATAGTATTCATGGTTAACTCCCAACCCATATTATTTTAACTAATGAGATTCAAAACCTTACCCAGTTCATTGGAGATAAATATAAGTCCCACCCATCGCATAATGAAATCATACGTACATGTTCCAAAAGATCATAAATGAACATATCATAACCCATGAAATGAAATGGGATCATAAAAATGAAATAATATCATAACCTGTGTAAGCATATAGGTTTCATTATCATTTCATCACAATCATAACCCATGAAAATAATTGGGTTTCAAAATAATATAACCATTGAAATAAAAATGGGCATAATAATCATCATGCCATCAAAAATTAATCCATTTAAGGAAATAATAAGATTATGAACATTGAATAATTTCCACATTATGTCTAGGGTAACACTAATGGATGTTATCTTAGATAAGAAATACTTTTGAAATCTCTTTCAAAAATTTTCAGGGGGAAAATATCCTTTCTGCACTGAAAATGACTTTTATAACATAAAAAAATTTGGAAAAAATTTACTTTCAAAATATATTTAGAAAATTATAAATAATATTTTAATTCAATTTGAAAACCAATTTCCTTGAAAAATTATAAATTATGAGTCTAAACATTTTAGATACCTCTTTCTTTAAAACACTATGAAAACATATAAAGAATGCTTGAAAATGTTTTAAAAACCTATTTAATTGAAAAAAATTGAAAGAACAATGAAAATGTTTTGAAAAAAATTTATTTTAAAAACTTTTAAACCCATTAAATAAGAATAAAAAAAATTTGAAAACTTTTTTCCTTGAATACTTACAAGAGAATCTTGAAAAAATTTAGAAAACAATATTCAGTGAAAACATATAAAAGAAGCCTGAAAACATTTTAAAAAAAATTATCCTCGAAAAACTATAAAATAAGTTTAAAAAAATTTTGAAAATATTTTTGCATGAAAATTATTTTTAAAACATTTTATGAAGGATTAAAATTTTTAACCATGCAAAGGAATCTTTGAAGAAATGACGGCCTATAAACCCGTACTTGTACGAGGTCAAGAGAACATTAAATTTTCATGGTAAAAATGATATAAAAGTTTCTTGTTCAAAAAGAGAAAATAATATTCCCTTGAATAGATTGGTAAAGGATGAAAAGGTTAAACATGTATTTTATTTCTTATCAGATAATGTTTTAATATTCATAGAAACTCTTTTTAGAAAACCTAGATTTCTGACAGAAGAAAGGGTAATGTCGGGCCTTCCTAAAAATACTTTCTTAACTATATTATGCACCAAACAGTAGAATATGGTTAGAATACAAGATTATATCATGAAATAACAGTGGGTAAAGAAAAATCTTGAATATTCGTGAGATATTTATCATTAGTTTTTATGAAAGGAAGCATAAAAAATAATCTTGAAATGTAATGATATTGTCTCAATAAACTCATATGAATTGTTGACATGGGATCATACTCTCCATGTAAGAAAAGAAAATTATATGAAGATTAATATATCTGGAAAATAAATTTATTCATGATATAAAATATAAAATGGAAGTATAGACACCTCGATAAAGAGTTTATGGGCTTAACATAACATGAGTCTCAAAGAATGAAAATTGATACAAAAGCGTTTTACTGATTTGGTAACTTTTAAAAGTTAAATCCCATGAAAGAAGGATCATAAAATGGACATGTGAATACCCATAAACTAAAGTATAATGTACATAGAATAAAATAATTTTTAGTACATATACCTCACCAAAGGAAGGAGTGCTGAACATGACATGTATCTCACAAAAATTAAAAGTGAGATAAAATCCCCTTTCCTTGGGTCCTGACTATCTCGGTACTCATACAAGCTTCCCATGTAACAAATATAATTTTATTATAAATTTTTTATGGAATAATATTATTATAAATAATACCATATATGGTTGGATTATTTCCATATATTACCATCTTGCTAATGATCCTATGTTAAAGTTTCACTCCAATTAAAATATACTTTTTTCTTTGCATGTGACTTAATTTATTACCTCTTTGGTCCTTATATTTATATCACGACTCCAGAATGTAAACCATGATATATATATCAGTTGTAAACATTATATATGTATTATAATAATATATATAATATATTAATTTGAAATGGAATACATCGTTCTGGGAGACGACAAGTCGTATGAATTCCTGAACGTTGTTTCTGTCTTTATTGTCGTATTAAAAGAAAGTTTCAAAATGACATATATATATATATACATATATATATATATGTATGTATGTATATATATATAATTATTCCATTATCATTACTATATAAAATTTATTATATAATCTAATTAATCTTATTAATAATACATTCCATGTTGTGTGTGAACGATTCACATCACATTGAGAGGGCAGTGGTCCACATTACCTCAAATGAGATTATCGTATAAAAACCAAATGGAATGTAGATAGATTTTTATTTAAAATATAGAATAATAAATTCCTAGTATAATAAATTACATATATAAATAGAGTTTCCATTATAATGACAACCATGATTGGATGTAAAGGAGAAATGAACAATAATTCTGTCATGAGGCAGTAGTTTGTCATACATAGAAACAATATGTTCAATGTCCATTATATGGAGGTGTGTGTATGTGAAGGTCAAACAATTAAAATAACCACATACTTGTATATTGAATATACTATTTATGACACAAAATAATGGAATAAAGGGAGTGTAGGGGGTATAGAATGAGAACAAACTAAAGGAGTTTGAGAGAAGACGTTACCTCTTAATCGGTCAACTCCTTATGGATTATTCCAAAAGGATTACATGGGACAATTTATGGCCAAACATATGACTCATAGTCTAATGGTGGATTATTAGGAGGCTACTTTGGAAGATCATTGATTAACTTAAACGGTTTGAGAGGTGCGAGGAATAGGTAGAGGTGGTGTCCTCTTTTAGGGAAGGAAAAAAAGAGGCACTTAGAATTATTAGAAACAAGGTAGGTGTGCACATGTTATTACCTAAAGAAATTAATAAAAAATACTCAGTAATGGAAGGTAAATGGATAAAATATGGACATACAATGGGTGTCAGACAAGTTTATAGATCATTTGGTCCCTTAATTTTAAAGATTTGGTCCCTAATTATGCTTAATTTGGCCTTAACTACTGTCATTAATTTTAATTACTTTTACTAATCATTTTGGTCAAAAATTAACCAGGTCTTATTAGACTCTAAATATTTGCATGAATATAATGGTGTATGTAATATTTTAAAATCCATTCCCAAACATGAAAAAATTAAGATTACGGTTAATTCGGTAGATGAGATGAAATAATGGGGTTTTTAAGTGGGTAAAAGTTCAAAACTCTGTCATGATTTTATATTCAATTTCAAAGTGAAATTTATTATAAATTTTGAAATTGAATTAATAGATGTAATATTTGTCTATTGTGTCCTTAAAAGATATTTATTATATCATTTATCATTAATTATTAATTATAAAAAAATGATTTTTTTCCTATAAAGAAATATTTATAACTATTCCTAAAAAATGAGGTTTCATTGGAAAAATCCAAAAACATCACCCTAAGTTAATTTAAAAGTTTTTTAATTCAAAAGTTAATTTTATTTTATCATATTCAATTTAAAAATGTTTCTAAAATTACTTTCATTATTATAAGTGGTTCATTCAACAAAATGATGTTTGTAAACATAGAAGGACTTTACCAAAAATCATAACTTTTATTATCAATATGTTTTATTAATATATAAATTTTTTATGAAATATTAATATTCGTATAATTTTTTAATGGATAGGTTATAATTATCTCCTATAAATTATAACTTGAAAAACATGTTTTTAGAAGCTCATTATTGTGTGTATCGTATGCCATGTCGATGTTGCGTGTAACGTACACCAAGTCGGTGTTGCATGTAATGTACGCCATGTTGGTTTTGTGTGTAAAAGGAGTCTCTAAATTAGTTTATAGAAATATATAAATGAATATTTAAATTTATTCTGAAAAAACTGTTCCATAAAAACTCAAGGTGTTACAATTGTCCTAGCATCTCTAAATTCTCATTACATTATAGGAACTTTTATAACTTGTTGATAAAATATTTAATCAAAGGAAATTAACATGAAAATAGTTGGTACAAAATTATTAAAACTATAATTGTTAGATAACCACATATATATATCAAACTATATACATACAATGGTTATCAATGTACACATAGGAGTTGGACATAGGGAACCCACTCTCACAACACTACCACTTGTACTTGATTCAACAAATGACAATTCTCAACCATCTAGATCTCACATTATAATCATACAGTAGTTGATATATTTATTTAGTTAGGAGGCCTTCCATGTTATACTATGCAAAAAATCTACTAAATACAACATATCCTCGTTAGGTAAAATCCCTCATGAAATAAAACATCTGATGAATATGTTTTTTCCTTGGGCGTGACCTGAGCTCCATGGAAAGAGAAAATTCTGCAGTATTATAATAGTATACTATAATATGATTTCTAGTGTTAGGTACAACATCAATATTTGATACAATGTTATTGATCAAAACTGCTTCCTTATGTAATATTCCCGACTCGAGTGCCACTAAATTGATGCCCCTGAGTCAGGTCATCATATGACCTCAGGCATGCCTCCCCATACGACAGAGGTTGCTAACTAGCCGCGAGGGTCTAATAGGTCATGTGGGGAGACTATACCCTCTTTAATAGTGTATTAAATAGTATATCACACTATAAATAGCATAAACATTAGGAAACAACTAACAACATGCATAGCCAAACATCTCCCAAACTGGTTAAAATCTACAAGAAATAGTAAATATTGCAAGTCATGTTATAATTCCATTTGAAAAAAACCCAAAATAAAGAAAAATAGTGGAATCCCCAAAATTATCCTAAATCCAAGTCTAGAACCTCATCCATGCATGTCCCATGTCCAACTCAGCTCTTTAGGAAAGGGCCATTTCCCATGTCCTCACCTACAAGCATGAAATCTACCCGGGTACTAAACGACGACACAAGAAGGATGTAAGTACAACTCAGTAGGCCACCAACAATGATCTCAATATAGCTATTACTACCAATGTTCCAATTCGTTATATCTCTCTTGTTACTAGTTCATCATCAATCACACAAGGCTCACGGTATTAATCACTTTACACAAAGGATTAATTATGTTCCTAAATCACTAGGGAAAACATATCACAACATAACAATATCCTCAGACAAATTCCTCCTTCTAGTTGGAATGTAACTATTAGGGGAACAGAGCTTCGTCCCCTTCCCTAACCCGTGCATTGTTGGTGGAGTCAGAGCATTAGTACAACTAAACCCATGGGGGGGGGCTTAGTCCTTTATCTCATACCTCAATACATGTTCCCATTCTTATTCATCCATTCACCAAACACAAACCATTTCATAACCAAATACAATCATTACATACAACAATCATAATCTATAACAAAAAACCTGGTAAATCGTATCATTCCATATCGCATTAACACATTTCCCAATTACATAAATTAGACCATTTAGCCCAATTCTCATTATCAAGGCTAGCTGACTAAGAATATTCAATAATTCCCTTATATCAACCCATTTCACAGATTCATAAATCCCCTTATGAAATTCCCTTCAACATATTTTCACATTTCACATACCATTATCAATTTAGCATATTCAGCATTTTACATGCACTAACTCACTTATGAATATTGAACATAGTTCATAAGTCTCATACCCAAAAAACAATTAACCAATAACTCATTTATATTTCCATTAAGAATATCACATAATCAAAAGGAGTTCTACCTGATCACATAAAACCAAGAACATACATAGAAAATTATATGTCTAGAAAGTGTCAGTACAACACACAGTTAGCCTTAAAAAGGTCATATCATCCATAATTAAACCCTTGGGAACCATGTGGGTTCCCATACATCATTTAGAAAAATAAAATAAAAAATATTTCAACAAGTTTCAAAATCATAAAATGATGTGACAGACCAATGTCCAACATGAAAAAATCTATAACGAAACTATGAGATATAACTTGTAGACCACCTACTGCAAATCTATTATAGAATCCACTACCAAATGTGCCATTTGGTCTAGATTCAACCACTTCATGAAGAATAAACATATATTTTCCCATGAAATAATGGTTTTATATAGTTTTATGTAGAAGGGGAAAATATGAAAACACGAATCGAGAAGAGGAAGAAAGGAGGAGATTATACATACCCAGAGCTTCAATCTGTAACCGATGAGGATCTAAAATGTCTAGAGTTTCAATAGATTCACCCTTGGATGCTCTTTGGAGATCCTATTCATCAATAGGGTTTGGGGAGGATAAAGGAGAAAAATCTAGAGTGAGGCATCAAAATCCCGGAGTTGAATTATGTAAAATTTTCATCTTTATTGGGTTGAACGGTTCACCTGCAAAATTTTCCAAACCGTTCACAAATCGTGCATGAGACAATTTCCCGAATTCACCCCTTTACATGGTTTCTCAGTAATTCCACATGGTTAGCTTATTTATGTGATAATGATGTTGAGGCCTCTCTCCAAGGCTACACAGTTATATGGGATGCTCTTCATGGTTTTCACTAACTGTGGGAAAACAGTGAAACATGCACAAAAAACTCCTTTTTCCACCCCTTTTGTGCCCCGAACCCCAAAAAACCACTAAGACTTCCATGAACTTACATAAATATGTTTTTAACCAAAATAAATGAATTAAAATGAATGATAAACAAAAACGTACCTTATGAAAAATCTCGGATCTTGCAACCTCCCAACCATAGGATGACTCATCCTCAAGCCGTTATTCCCGAGAATCATTGGGTTTCTGATGTAATAAGATCAGGACACTGGGCAAAAATATTTGATTCTCACTCCCATGTTTTTTCCTAAACATTCCCATGTTTTCATAGAACACGAACCAAAGGCACAACCTTGCCCCACAAAACCTTCTCACTAAGATCCATAAAATGAACCAGATGCTTCTCAAAGGATGCATCTAGATCAAGCTCAACATCATCAATATTTATCACATGAGATGGATCATGTTGATACTACTAGAGTTGTGAAATATGAAAAACATAATACCTCCCACTGTACCATTTTTTGAAGGGAAAATCATCAAGCCACTAGTCTTATCCTCTCCACAATCTCAAATGTCCCCATATACCTGGGCACCAACATTCCCTGTTTTCGGATTCGATGGGGAACCAACCTTTGAAAAACATGAAAAATTACACTATCACCCACCATGAACTTAAGAGATCTATTATGCTGATATTCATAATAATTCTACCTACTAGGAGTAGTTTCCATATTATTTTGAATCAAATTAACCTTCTCCGACTTCTCATGCACAAGACTCGGTCCTAACATTTTAGACTCCTCACCTTCTAACCAACAAAAAAGAGATCTACATGTCCTATCATAGAGTACCTGAAAAGGTTACATCTGAAAAGTATCTTGAAATTGTTTATTGTAGGAATACTCAACTAGTGATAAATTATTTTCCCATGAAACACCAAAAATCTAGAACATAGGTTCTTGAAATTTCCTCTAATACATGAATTTTATGCTCTAACTACCCATCTTTCTAGGGATGATATGCTGTACTAAAAAAACATGGGGAAAAACACCTTCTGTATCCCCTACTTGAAATGGGGCATGAAATGTAGATCCTGATCCAAAACTATGGTTCACATCACACCATGTAGTTACACTATCTCTTTATCATATAACACAACCAACAGATCGACTGTATAAGTTTCATGGATCAGAAAGAAATGAGGTACTTTTGTTAGTCGATCCACAACAACCCAGATCACATCATTCTTTCAAGGTGTTCTCGGAAGACCCACTACGAAGTCCATCATTATTTCATTCCACTTCCAAAATGGAATGGGAAATGACTATAAAAAACCACATAGACATTGATTCTCATGGTAAGGCATCACGCCGCAAAACCCACAACCTATTTCATAGTTCTCAGCCACCAATACTTCTAATAAATATCATGATACATTTTAGTCAATCTAGGATGTACCACCCACTTTGAGGAATGGAAATCACACATCAACTCTCCTCACAAACTTTTCGGCACTACAACATGACCTTGAACATAGAAAACTCAATCAACACCAACAACCCAAATAGAAGGTGACTCCCCACCTTAAAGACATTACTTCGTAGGCAAAAATTCTGGATCCCCTTGCTTAATTCCCTTGATATGGATCAAAACCGCTTACTCAAATGCTAAGAATGTAAGGGTCATTTTACTGTTAGCATCCTATACATCTAGGTGAATCTCAGTAAACAAACCCATCATTTTTCAATCATTGTTGCATTCCTGAACCACCTGATTTTGAGTCTTCCATCTCAAAGTGTCCACAACAATATTCCATTTAACATGTGTGTAAACCAACTCAAAATAAAAGGATTATAGGTACTCAATCATTATTTTCTATCAAAGATTCAAATCCACTGAGAGAATATATACTTCAGGAATTTTTGATCAATAAACACTGTGAATATTTATCCCAAAAAGTAATGACTTAAACTATTTAAGGGATAAACCATAGTAGATATCTCTAGATCATGAGTAGGGTAATTTATTGGTTGAGGTCTCAACTATCTTGAACCATAACCTACAACTTAATCATCCTGCATGAATACAACACTGATGCGAACACAACATGCATCACAGAACAAAGTGTACTTCTTACCAGGATCAGGTAAGATCAAAACCAGTGTAGTAGTCAACCTCTTCATCAATTCATCATAATAAGTAGCCCATGACTCCAACCACTCATACCTAACACCCTTCTTTGTTAATCTTGGGAATGGTGCTTACAAAAAAAAATACCTAATGAACATCAAGTAATAACCAACCAAACCCAGCAATCTACGAACATCTAAAGCATTATTGGGATGCTCCCATGACACCACAGCCTGAACCTTCTCTTGATCCACCAACATAACTGACTTAGAAATGATGTTCCCCAAGAAATGAACCTTATCAATCAAAATATGACATTTTGATATCTTAGAATAAATCCTATGATCTCTAAGTGTACTCAAGACGATGTCAACAACTTTCTCTTGTTCTTCAAGAGTTTGTGAGTACACCAAGATGTAATCAACAAAAAAACCGCAAACTAATCCATATATGGTTGAAATATCTAGTTCATTAGTTCCATAAACACATTCGTTGCATTGGTCAACTGGAATGAAATCACCAAAAATTCATACAAAATGTACCTGCTTTGGAAATCTATCTAAGATATGTCATAAGTTCTCACCCTCAACTGATGGGGACCCTAAAACAAATAAATATTATATAACATGGAGGCATCCTTTAGTTGGTCAAACAAGTCATAAATTCTGGGAAGCGGGTACCCGTTTTAACCATCATCTTATTCAAATTCCTATCATCAATACACTACCTCAATGACCAATCATCCTTCATGGAAAACAGCAGGGGTGTTCCCCATGGTGATGTACTATGTTAAATTATTCACTTTTGCTCCAAATATTCTAGCTGAGTCAAAAGATTTTATAGTTCTCCTAGAGCCATTCGATATGGTGGAATTGAAATTGGTCTTACCTATGGCCGCAAATCAATCGTGAATTTCACATCCCTTTTGGGAGGCTGCCCCATGAAATCCTTAGGAAACAAATCCTGAAACTGATCCACCATAGGAGGAGAGACATGTTTCTTCACTTCTCCATCATCAAGAACAAGGCATTCTACTTGGGATTTTATTTATCCCAATTTTCTACAAATTTTCCATTTGTGGCCTACTCGAACATCCCACTGACTATGAAATTCATAAGTCTATCCATCATGAGATGTGAACATTACCCTACGATGGTAACAACCGATATAGTCTTGATACAACACTTTCATATCCATACTCTTGATCAAGTAATAACATGACATCTTGAGCACAACTAGGTTTCAAAAAAAAAACGACATCCACCAACATATAAGGCACAACCTCTACACTATCTGATATACTCAACTCATACCCCAAATGGACTATCAATTGTCATAACCCCCCACACTTTTTCTATAGCTTGGACCAACACAACAATAAACTATTTAAGGATAAAATAGTGTGTTTCAACTATGTGAAATAGATCATTTTCAAGTGTGGAATCTATAAGAATAGTACCTCAAACGGTATAAGGTCCAGCCTCACCACCTCTAGGTGTAGACTGATCTTCATGAAGATGGCATGTCCCTCGACCCTGGGATCCATCTTGAGTAACCTGCACTGCACTTCCCACTGGTATAGATGGTCTTGTCTTAGAGTTCCACATTCACCACCCCTATCTGTATGGCTAGTGGAGATCCAACTACCTACTTGACATGGGGTGATTGATTCCATGCCCAAACACAACATATACAACTGAATTCCATACATACTCCGCTACTGAGGGTTCCTGAATAACCATTGTATATCTCCCAACATTCCATAATACTAGCACAAGACTGGTGGTTGGGGACTCATGCCCTGCATGTGCCCTAGCCTGCCGCATTGTTAATAGAATACCTGATCAACACCCTAAGGAATTGTCCCTCTCTTCTAACTCTTATTTACAATCTCATCCTATTGGAAACACTCAAAATGATGCTTCCATCCCTCAAAGGTTGTACAAAAAGTCTGCTTAATTGGTACTACAAGTCCACATCATAAAGCTCCATTCTCATTCCATTCTTAGATAAAGGAATGGTCCACTACCTCCATAAATCTCTTCAGATAGAATATATTCACCTTGGACCTAATCTTATTCCTATTCTCACCCCATAAGAAATTTTCCAAAGTCTCATCATCTCTATCCATCATTTGGATGAATTGGTGAAAGTCTGTGAAATGACTAGCATAGTCCATTACTAATACAGCCCCCTGGGTCAAACTCATAAACTATAAATCCTTATCATTCCTCAAGGTTTTTGGGTAGAAAAGTTCCATAAAATTTTCCTTGAAATCATTACACATCATTCCTTCAGCCTGCTCCGTCTGAACCATAATATCCAACGAGCGCTTGACCTAACCTATTTACATGGAGGCTGCTAACATGAATCACACTCAAGTGGAGTCTCCAGATGATCAATGTAATACTCTAATGATTTGAAAATAAATTTAATATTGAATTCATGAACTAATAAGTCTATACAAAACAACACTTTGTTGTAACCTAGGCAATTAACATAATATTTCCACTTTTGTGCTTTGAATTTCAAAAATCTGACATACATGATTGTGTTGTGGGTTCTTTTTGGAGACTTATAGAACAAACATAATTTTTTTTGATTTTTAACATACCCTTATGAATAGTAACATACACTTATGAATAGTAACTTGACCCTTATGAACAGTATTGTACAATTATGAATAGTATGTTGACCCTTATGATTAGTAATGTACCCTTATAAATAGTAACATGAACCTTGTGAATATTAATATACCCTTATGAATAGTAACATCAGCCATGTAATTATAAAAAAAATTACCCTCCTTATAAATGAGAGTGAATAATTAAAAAATTAATAATTATGTGTTGGTATTTTTATGAGCAGTGAATATTTAATTACAATTTTAAAATTTATAAATTTATTTAAAAGAAAAATATTTTTTCATAAATGCATTATTAAATAAATTTTTTTTCCTTGGATTTTGGGGTAATTTATTAAAACTTTAGTTAAATTTTTAGGGAATTACAAAATTAGTTTTACTTTTAAAACTATATTTTACCAATAAATGATGATTTTAAATAAAAATTAAATTCCATATATTTATTATATTATTTTTTTTAAAAATTATTTCATATTTTGATTCTACATGTTGAAAAATGGTTAGTGTGATTTGTTTGGGATTTTTCTATAATACTGGTATTTTTTATGAATAGAAAAAATACGATAATTTATAGTTTATATACATTATGAGTTATATACATTATTCATAGCATCATCGCTAATGTAAATAACCTTGTATCAAACTCACATGATCATATATCTATTTTTTGTTATTTAATTTTCATTATTTCTTTCCTTAGGGAAATATAATAAACTAATGATTCAAATATTAATAAAACCCTCCTCTCATCCACTATAAAAACCACCCACACTACCCTATTATTTTTAATCCTCTAAAGACCTATTCTTTGTCTAAATTCTACCCAAATATCCTCCTAATATCCTCCCCCATTTCCAACAGCCCTTGGCCTCATAAAAATACCAAATCCCCTCCTCTAAAGAGGCTCTCAAGGAAGATTACTTCAAGAGGTAAATTCCTCTTTTCAATTCTTTTCCTTTTTTCATGTTCCTTTGTTTTCTTTTCTATCCTCACCTCTACTCATCCAAAGGTTATGAAAACTCCATTAAAATACATGTAAATTAAATATGTTATGATTATGTAATATTTTATTATCATCTCTTGTTTACCCTTCTTTTGTATAACTAGTAAAAAAACACCATCCGAGATGTGCTAATTTACCTCATTCAAGGGAATTGGGTTTTCAATTTGTATTACCATCTTCAATTCTGGAAATGAAACCATTATTATGGTTGAAAATGAATATAATAAATTTATTATGTATAAAATATTGTTACTTAATATTTTTTTGTACGTGATATTGATTTATAAATAAAAATGAGTTCGTTGTGTTCAAAAACCTCCAATTAACCCAAATAGTTATCATTAAATAATTTATATAATAAATCATATTCACTCCAATTAACCAAATGAAATTTAAAACCATGTAGAATTTTGTATGTTCACTAATAAAATTTAACTTCAATTCTAGACATGGATCCACATTTTACACGATTTTCGATTCATGTATATAAGTATATCGATCATGAAACAAACAGATCCGAACATTGAAATTGAACCTCTTAACCCATTAAAAAAGGACAAGAATGATCTTAATAAGGTTATAATAAATAAGTTACATGGATAGGAGGATCTGGAATTATTAATTAATGAAGCTAAATTTTGTTAGTCAGGTCATTAATATCAAGTGAAGAACACCTTCAGACTTATGGTAATGGTTTCTTAATCTCACTTCCATTTTTTTGAGATATTCCGTATTCACCACTATTACATGTGTATGTTGTATGTATACTACCCAATGATGTTTAATATAATTAATCAATTTATTTTCATGATATTCAATGTATCATTTTAGGATTATTCATTTTGGGGCATAAGATTCAATTGATTACAATGTTTTAAGTATTTTCAACTGGAACCTCCATTTTCATTTGGGTTTCTCTTATTCTCTACTCACCTCAATGAGATTCTCATTTATTCATATCTACTCCTCATAAATTTGGTGCGAATGTTCTATATATGTGTACGAATCATAATAATTCTTTATTTTATGGGGAGTTACATGTTTTAAAAGAATATTTAATTTTTTTCCGAAATGTAAGCCTGATTCAAGGAACTTCTCGAAAACATACCTATTTTAAAGTAACTATATAATCTATTTTAAGCCATATTTATCATTCAAACATCACAAATTTCAAAATTAAAAATCTATTTTGGTTCATTTTTGGTTTTATGAAAGAAAACATGGATTGTAGATTTAAAATCCTTTAATATTTTCCTAAACAACACTAGAATATTTTATTTATAAATCTTATTAAAAACTATTTTTAAATGATTTCACCTCAATAAGAATTTATTTAATCCAGAAATTTAATTTCAATGAAATTAAAAATTATTTTCTAGGATATAAATGTTTTCAATATGATTTCATTACAAATATAAATGATTTTCCAAAATAACCCTTCTTTCCAAAGTAAAAAAGGTTTCACTCATGTAACTTTAACTTTTATGAGATATATGCCATGTTCACCACTAATTTCATGCTTGTAGTTTATGTACTATAACATCCCATGTATTTATAGAACCATGATGTATGAAATATTATTATATTTCTAATGAGTATTTATAGTCTAATATATCACTTATATAACCCCACCTTAAAATTGTTTTTGAAAAATGATTGTTTCGGTCTCCCTATTTGGATTTATTTAAACTCAATAAAGTGAATAGTGTAAAAATTGAAATAATTGATATTTTATAAAAATAATAATTTATTAAATTATTTAAAAGTCCTAAAAATATTTTAAAAACACAAAGTAACCTTGATATGGTCTAAAAATAATTTAGTGTCCAATATTTGGAAATTGACCCGATATAAGTAAAATTAATAGCTTCATAACACTTTAAATATTGTTACAACTTTTAAAATTAAAATAGAATAATTAAAGGTAAATAAGAAAGATAAGGTTTAAAATAAACCCAACATATGCCTACAAACTATTTTATGAGAGTATTTAGATCTATACTCATCTTAATTTTGCAATATCTCAGGTTGGAACCACTTGGATAAAAAAATAATTTATATTAATTTAATATTTTAATACTTTATAAGGGTGCCCCTCATTTTTCCTATAAAAGGAACACATTCCTATCTATTACTCACACTTATAAAGCTTTCTAGTTCATTCGATATCTATCCAAAACTCTTCCCAGAATCCTTCCCCACTTTTTTGAAGCCTTCATTTCTGAAAAACTAATTTCTTAGAGGTATTAAGGTGTTCTTCAATGGCGATCAACCAAAGAAGAGGTATACTTTTATTTAAGTGTTTCTATTATCATTCTTATCACTCTTCCTCAAATTGTTTCCAACCAATATGAGATAATAAATCCAGAATCATAAATATTCCAAGATGTTATTATGTTAATATCATCCACTAAATCCATATCTACATTCCTCAAACGAGAAATGAATTAATCGTTAGTATGTTTGTGTGAATTATCACCTCCACAAACCGATTCAGTCCGTTTTCCATTAAAATCTATTAAGATTGGTTATAATTATGGAATTAATATTAATATGTGAAATTAATGACATATTAATCATTATAATATAAAAATATATCAATTAAATTCTTACCTCCATGTCTATAAAAATGATAACGTCGTTCGTGCGTACGTGTGAACTATCGCCTCCACAAAGTGGTGTGACTCATTTTTACCCATTATATCACTTGTAAGATATATATAAGTATATGTAAATTATTATTGTGATTTTAATAATTTTATGATAATTTTGGAAAGATAAAATGATAATTAACGTATTTCATTATGATCAATGGAAAATGGAAACGTTACTCATGCCTACGTACAACCTACCGTCTACATGATTATAATGTTGTTAATTTTTCATAACCATATTTAATGGTTTAAATTAAACAATATGATTTATGTTTAAAATTGATGAATATGTCATGAATACTATTCTGGAGATGATGGAATTATGATCACATAGATTAGTGACATCATACCATGTTCATTTTTGACTCATGAACTGATTATCGACAAAACGTGTAACATGAACACAAATAATTACCTAATTATTGTGACATGGTCATAAATGAAGAAATGGGAATAAAAACATGAAAAAGGTTCTAAAACAAGTATAAATTAATGTAGGCTTGTGATTCATGAATATAATAAATTAACAAGACAAGTCCGACTCAAGGTAAGGGACTTCGTCTCAATATCCATTCATTGATGCATATTTTGTTTTATACAAGACCATCTTTTATATGGTGTATAATCATCCCATTTGTTTTTTATTTTCATTCAACAGTTTTCAAAATAGTATATTTTTTTATGAATCATTTTACTAAATGAAAAAAAAATGTTTCTTTTTAATGTATGTGTCAATAAAGGTTTTTCCACTGCCGCAAGCATTATTTGATATTTGTATTCTTCTACAAGCAATAATGTTTTTAAAAAAAATTAAATACAATATTTAGGTATTTTGGTTTTGAAAATGTTTTTGAGAATGGAATGACTGTATCAATATCATGAAATGATGTCTTAAGATTTCAATGTGGAAATGTTATTTTTCCTTTATGATTGTTCATGTGTTATGATTATGTGATGGTTCTTGGTCACTAAATATGTATATGGGTTGTTCCATGATAAAAAGAGGGAAGGTGAACTCGTGATAGCTCTCCAATTAATTGGGTAATTTAATGGAGGTAAACGTTTAAGGCTTCTCCTAAGAGATTTAGGTAATATAATTTGATGGATATTCTAAACGTAACAATGAAGGTTACTCCCTATGTAGCTGTGAAAGATAAAATGTAAGTATGTTATGGATGCCTAATGTTACCTTTATGATTAATGATTTATATGAGTTATTCATAAATCTTATGATTTCATGAAGTCTGTTAAAACGATTATGTTTTATGACTGAAAATTATAATTTCATTGATTTTTATATATTCATGGACTAATGTTTTCTTTCCTTATTTTATATCCCTTACTGGGCTTTTTATGCTCATCCCTCATTTTTTTGAATGTGTTTCACAGGGTATAAGGAAGGGTAATAGATAGGAAGAATTCAAGAATATTTTTATCAAGAAAATAATTCTTATTTTATTTAAGGAGTTATATATTGTGAAATTTTTTGGGTAGATTCGAATGGTATAATTTGTAATATATGATATGTAATGTATTAATGATGGCCTAATTATTTAAAACTCTAAACCTAAAAATATCTTCAATGTGAAGTAAATTAAAATTACTGACTTATCTCAATATTATGTAATGTTTAAATTTGGGGCCTTATATGTATTTACCTTTGGTATATCATATAAAGAGTCTCTTTACTCTCATGATATTCGAAGAGATTTGAATGTTTCAAGGTGGTATAGGATACTTTGAAATGTTTAAGAATTATTTCTTCAAGTATTTTTCAATGGTCTCATTTAAAAGTATTTTCATCTTTTTCAACATAATTTTTTGAATCTTGTACTTCATTGTGGTTTATCTCATATTATATAATCCACCATGTTTTATTGAATGGTTTATGATTAGTTTGACAGTTGATGTGCTAACATGAAACCATTCCCCAAAATACTCCTAATGGTTAGTGATTATGTAATGATTGAGAAAGTTAGTTAAATTTCATATGTTAGTTTCAATATGAATGTGTATGTTGTTTATGTTTATCCACATTCATATGAGGAATTAATTGGATATAGTAAGTGTCAGGTGGGGATCTCTATAACCCCTCAGTGCATCAGTTGGTCTCATGAGACCAACTACAGTCTTGAAATGAGGCCATGAAAAATATTGATATTTGTTTTACAAGCAAAAGCCCTTGATAGTATGGTTATAATGTACTGCATTATACAGTCCCCCATTATGAAACTAGTAATTGAAAGTTCACGTGGATATTCGACTTGTAGAATACCCATGATTACAGTTTACTATGGCATTGTTTCTTCATCTCTTATTCCTACCTAACTTCATCAAGTTTATTTTTAAAGGCATGTGTTTTTAGTTATTCACTATGCCTAATGATTATGTTTATGATATCTTCTATTGTATTTATTAACCTTATGGAAAATTTGATCTCAAAACATTCTTATGTTTCATTTTACCAGGACATGAAGAAGTTTATTATGAATGACCTCTAGGGATAAACATAGATTTGTGGATGTTCCCAATAAAACATATATGTTATATTTAATTCCAATTTGTAATGTTAAACCTATGAATGTATCTGGATTTCCAAAAATACTAAACTACTTGGTCCTTTGGGGTATGAATTTCTTTTAAGAATGTCAATTCAATGAAATAATGCACTAGATCTAGGAAAATGGGATCGGGGAATTGCATTTGGTGTTAGGGTATTTTTAGTAGAGAATATAAAAACTAGACTTATAAAATGTAGATTGGGGAACAAAACCCTAAGAATGTACGTGAGGATAAAAATAAAAGAACAACCTGGCGTTTTGGTAAGGAATAGATTATGTGGATCATTCAAGAAAATAAATCCCTATCTGGATACTAAAAATTGATGAGGTTCTAGAATATATTTACCTCAGAGTAAAAACAATGACAATGAGTTCTGGGCTACACCCATGGTATCTTGGTACATGAAAATGGACATTACAATGCACTTTTTTTGACACTCTCGGGTGATATGCTTAAGATAATTCGCATTTTATTTACACGTAACTATGAAGGAATTAAATGTAAATTTTTCCTCAAGGAAAATATTTTTATGATTATAAGATTATCAATAAATTATAATCCAATTAAGGCTATGTGTTTTTATTTTTTCAGATTATACATTATGATTCATAACCTAATCTAGTGTATGTTATTATTTAAAAATGGCGCATAGAAGAAGAAACGAGAACTTCACCAATGCATGTGATGAAAATAGTAGGAAAGATCATATCTATTATAGTCTTAACCCATCATTTAGAAGGATGATAGTCTCTCAAGTGTCCTAATAATATGAGAAAATAGTATCATGTGTTAAAAAGATATGTAAAAAATTATCTGAGTCTTATGGCTTTGAAGGGATTGATGATTAGATGAGGATGGTAGATAAAAAGAAGGATCATGTGAAGAAGGTAAATAAGGGTTTTCCCACATGTGGAAACATTGGAAAAAATATTCCTAGAAAATTATTGATGGTAAGGGCAGTTTCATATAAGTGTGGAGAAAAAGGACACCAATTATCTAATTTCATGGGTAAGAAAAAGGTTTCTGATGTACAATGCTTCAACTGCAACGAGATAGGACACTATGTGAATCAATGTCCCAAGAGTCAAAGAAATATTCCCCAAATAATGTTACTAGATAATGATCAAGTCATGATACTTCCACAGATAAAGTAGAAGGATTAATATTCCTATTCAAGAATCGTGTCATTTGATTATTTTATCAGCAATGTACTGGTTATAATAATTATGGAATATATGATTACTATACAGTAGTGCTATTTCATTACGTATTTTAGGTCGTATATTGAATTTTACTAAGTATTAGTGACTAAATATATATTTAATATCCTGGGAAATTATATGGAAGAGGGAAATACGACCCTAAATATATTCCTGATGATTAAGATAATGATGTTGAAATGATTAATTTGGATTAGTATTAACTTCCCTTAAACTGATTATTTTCTTGTCGAAAATTTGTCTATGATATCATTGATGAAGTCTAAAACATTTTTGGATATAAGGAATATTTCCAATAGCATGTGTAAGAATGATATCATGTTTCCAATAAGGATTCATGTTAATTTTAGTTGTTACCATATTTCAAGAGGACACATGATAAAGATATTCACATGTTTGGAATGTGGAAATTTAGGGTTTCTTCTTTTTGATTAATGTAAAATAAGATAGTCGATGCATTGAGAAGGATGGATAATGGTGTTCTAAAAAAATGAGGATTTCCAAGGACTTCATGTACATGGATCTAGAAATGATGGATATGAGGATGATTCTTAAATATTGAATCATGATCTTTTGGAAAGTTAAACCATTTATGAAATGTTTTATGTTGATTATTGCATGTGGTTTTTTGAGTTTAATTTCCCCACATGATAAAAAATGTAATAAGAGATGAAGTATATATAGTTCAAGGAAAAAAAGGATAAGATTGTGATTATTATATTGAAAAATAAATATATACTCTTATAAGAGTTGAATAATTCCTCAACTCTATGAAAAGTATCTTAAATAAATATGTTTCCTTATTGTCAAATCATTTCATGATATTAATGAAATTTTTCATAAAATTAGTTCATGGTTTTGTGGTAATGATATTTCAGATGATAATGTTCTCTATCACTTTCCATCAGAGCATGTTGGGTTGATTATTCTTCCATAATGATGTTGTCTAATTACAATGTGTAGTTCTGTAGTAACTGATGCATTTCCATTTCCCTCTTTTTAAGAGGACATATTAACCATATTTCTAATATGGGATTTCTGGGAAGGGAATTTTCAAGTATCAACCATTAACATTCAAAGTTCAATTTCAAATTTTGAGTAAATTGTTTTTAAGGAGGGGAGAATGTAATACCCTAAAGATTAGAAAATAAATTTAATATTGAAATGATGAAACAATGAGTCTCTACAAAACAACATTTTATTATAACCTAGCCAATGAACCCAATTTTTCCACATATGTGTTTTGAATTTAAAAAATATGACATACAAGGTTGTGTTCAGGGTGATTTTTGGAGTTTGGTAGAACAAACATAATTTTTTATGAATTGTAAAATACCCTTATGAATAGTAACCCACCATTTTGAAAAGTAACATGACCCTTATGAATAGTAATGTACCATTATAAATAGTAAGTTGACCCTTAGGAATAGTAATGTACATATATGAATAGTAACATGACCCTCATGAATATTAATCTACCTTTATGAAGAGTAACATCAGTCACATTATTATAAATAAAATTTTGGCACCTTATAAATGAGAGTTAATATTTTAAAAATTAATAATTGAGTGATGGTATTTTTTCAAGCTATAAATATTGAATTACAATTTTATAATTAATAAATTGATTTAAAAGAAAAATATTTTTTTCATTAAATTTATTCCTAAATCAATTTTTTTGTCCAAGTATTTTGTGGTAATTTAATAAAACCTTAGTTAATTTTTTTGGGCGTTACAAAATAAGATTTTGTTTTATAACTATAATTTATGAGTAAAGTATGATTTTATTTAAAAATGAAATTTCACATATTTATAAAAATATTTTGATAAAACTGAGTTCATATTTGGGTTATACAAGTCAATGAATGGTCAAGGTGATTTTTTTTATTTTTCAAAAATACTTAGATTTTTTATGAATAGTGAAATACAGCAATTTACCGTATATATACATTATGAGTAAAATAAACTATTCATAGCCTCATCACTGATGTAATCATGATTTTTTCAA
This sequence comes from Viscum album, assembly GCA_963277665.1. Taxonomy (NCBI): domain Eukaryota; kingdom Viridiplantae; phylum Streptophyta; class Magnoliopsida; order Santalales; family Viscaceae; genus Viscum; species Viscum album. The sequence continues at coordinate 395,342,353 of OY728167.1, read as the reverse complement.
AACCACATGTACTTAGTACTATTTTTTTTCCTGGAATCATCATTATTTATTTTTTTATGGAAAAATAATAAACTAATGATTAAAATATTAATATAATATTCCTCTCCTCCACTATAAAAACATCGAACACTACCCTTTTATTTTCACTCCTCTCAAGCCTTGATCCTTGTCTAAATTCTACTAAAATATCCTCCCAAGGTCATCTCCCACATCCATCAACCCTTGGTCTCATAAGAAAACCAAATCCTCTCCCCTATAGAGGCTGTCAAGGAAGAGCAATTCAAGAGGTAAATTTCTCTTGTCAATTATTTTAATTTAGTTACAAGTTCCTTTGTTTTATTCTCCATCCTCACCTCTCCTCATCCAAATGTTGTAAAAAATATACTAACATACATGTATTTTATTTTTTCATGATTATGGAATAATTTATTATCATCTCTATATTTATCTTCATTTATACTAGTAGTAAAAAAAACCATCCGAGATGTGTTAATTTACCACATTCAAGAACGATGGGTTTTCCATTTCTATTACCATATTCAATTACATTCATTACAATTTTTATGGTTGAAATAGACTATAATATATGTATTACATCTCATATAAGGTTCTGGAATCTTTTTGTACACATTTTTTTTGATTTATAATGAAAAATGAGTTTGTTGTGTTCCAAAACCACCAATTAACCCAAATGGTTATCATTAAATAAATTATATAAAGAATCATATTAATTACAATAACCAAATGAAATTTACAACCATATATCCTTCTTGATGTTCAATAATAACATATGACTACAATTCTAGACAACCATCCTCATTTTACACGATTCACAATTCATGTATATAGGTATATCGACGATGAAACAAACTAACCCGAAGCATGAAATTGAACCTTTTAACCCATAAAAAGGCAATGAATTAACTTGATAAGGTCATATTAAATCTGTTAAATTTATATAAAGTTATGTAATTATTAATTAATGAACCTAAATTTGATTATTCAAGTCATTAAGATCATGTGTAGAACACCATCAGACTTAAGGTAACAATTTCTTTATCTCATTTCTATTTTTGTGAGATATTCTGTATTCACAACTATTACTTGTGTATGGTGTATGTATACATCCAATTGATGTTTAATATCATGAATCTCTTTATTTTCATGATATTTAATTTTTCATTTTATTGTTATTAATTTTTCGTCATTTGATTCAGTTGATTACAATGTTTTATGTATTTTCTACCTGAACCACCATTTTATTTTAGTGTACTCTTCATAAATTCTGTGTTAATTTTTTATATATGTGTACCAATCAGAATCTTTATTTCTTTTATAGTGAGTTACATGTTTTAAAATAATAATTAAATTTTTTTCTGAAATGAAGGCCCGATTCTAGGAACTTCTCGAATTCTTACATATTTTGAAGTTCCCTTAGAATATATTTTTATACATATTTATCTTCTTAAAATAAAAACTTTTTACATGAGAAGGCTATTTTGGTGAATTTATGGTTTAATGAAAGAAAACATTCCTTGTATCATTAAAATCTATTAATATTTTCCTTAAACCGCACTAAAATATTTTATTTCTAAAGCTTATATAAACTCTTTTTATATAATTTAAACTCAATAACAATTTTTTATTCCAAAAATATAATCTAAGTGAAATTCCCAATTTTTTTATGGGATATACATGTTTAAAATATGATTAAATTTCAAATACAAATTATTTTCCAAAATAACTCTTCTTTTAAAAGTAAAAAGGATTTATCTAATCTCACTTTATCTTTTATGAGATATACTCCTTGTTAACCACTTATTTATTTCTTTTGGGGTATGTAACTTCCTTTGGTATATGATATCAAGAGTCTCCTTATTCTCATAATATTATAAGGGATTATGATATCAATGTTTCAAGGTGGTATGGGACACTTCAGAATGTTTAATGATTATTTACTCAAGGATTTTTTAAAAGTATCATTTAAAAGTATCATCATCAATGTCAACATACTTTATTTAATCTTTTAATTTATTTAGTTTTATATCCTATGATATAATCCAACATGTTTTATTGAATGGTTTATGATTAGTTTGAGTTTGGATGTGCTATCATGAAACCATTGACCATATTACTCCGAATCGTTAATGTTTATGTAATGATTGGGGAATGATATTTAGGTTTCATATGTTAGTTTATATGTGAATGTGTATGTTGTATATGTTGATCAGTATTCATATATGGAATTTATTGGACTTAGTAAGTGTGGGGTGGGGCCCGTTATATCCCCTCGGTGCATTGATAGGTCTAATGAGACAAACTATTATCTTGGCACAAGGCCTTGAAAAATGGATATTTATGGTCCAATAATAATGCTTCGATGGTATGGTTATGATTTCATGCATTATGCATTCCCCCATTATGAAAATAGTAATTTAATTTTATTGTAGTTGTTTGACTAGTATAATACCTAGGATTATTATTTATTATGGAATTGTTTATTCAGATCTTATTCCAACCATAATGTGTTCAAGTTTATTTTTAAAGGCATGGGCATTTAGTTGTTCACCATGCCCATTGATTATGTTCATATTATCTTTTGTTGTATTTCTTACCCTTACTGAGCATCTAGGATCACCACTTTCTTATGTTTCATTTTACCAGGACATGAAGAAGTTTATTATGAATGACCTGTAGGGATACACATACAGTTGGGGATGTTACCAATTAAAAATATATGTTTTATTTCATTTCAAGTTGTAATGTGGAACTTATTCATGTATCTGGCTTTCCAAAACTACTAAACAACTGGGTCCTTCTAGATATTACTTTCTTGTAAGAATTCCATTTCAATGGATTAATGCACCTGGTCCAGGTAACTGGGGTCGGGGCGTTATAGATGCTGTCAAAGTAATTTCAGCCGAGAACTTAGAAACTAGATTTATAAAATGTATATTGGTGAACAAAATCCCTAGATAGTAAATGTGGATGAAAAATACAAGAACATCCTTGAATTTTGGTAAGGAATAGAATATGCGGATCTTTCTAGAAAATAAATCACTATCTAGATAATACAAGTGGATGTGGATCTAGAACATATGTAAACAGAAGTAACAACTATGATAAGGAGTTCCAGGATTGACACAGGGTATCCCAGTACACGGTAATGGGCCTTACTATGCACCCGAAATTCCTTTCACAAAAGATATGATTAGATAATTAACATTTTCCTTACAGGACACTATGAAGGAATTAAATTTAAATTTTTCCTCAAAGAAAACATGTTTATGATTATGAGATTAGATATCCATTGGACTTTAATTTAGGATAAGTATTTTTCTAAGATTAGATTATACACTATGATTCATAACCTAATCTAGTTTATGTTGTTATATTGAAATGGTGCCTATTAGAAGAAATGAGAACTTCACCAATGCACATGATGAAAATAGTAAAAAATATCAAATCTCATATGGTATTACTCCATCATTACGATGGAAGATAGTCTCCAATGTATCCTCATAATATGAAGAAATTGTATCATGTGTTAACAATATAAGTAAATAATTACCTGAGTACTATGGATTGGAAGGGAATCGTGATAAGAAGATAATGGTAGAGAGAACTATGGATAAAGGGAAGAAGGGAAATAAGGGTTTTCCCACATGTAATAACTGTAAAAGAATCATCCTGGAAAATCCTTTAATGTAATGGTATATTCATATAATTGTGGAGAAAACGGACACCAATTTCATGATTACAAGGGTAAAAAAAGGTTTTTGATGTACAATGATTCATCTGTATGGAGATGGGACACTATGCGAATCAACGTACCAAGTGTCAAAGGAATATACCCCAAATGATATTACTAGGTAATGATCAAGTCATGATACTGGAAAATATTAAGTGTAAGGATTAATATTCCTCTTCATAAATCATTTCATTTGATTATTTTATTAGAAACGTACTGATTATAATAATTATAGAATATATGACAATGGTAATGTAGTACTATTTAATAATGTATTTGAGGTCGTATGATGAATTTTACTAAGGATAAGTGACTCATAAGAAATTTAATATCATGGTAGAGTATATAGTTGGGAGAAAGACAACCCTAAATTTATTACTGATGATTAAGATAATTATGAAGAAATGACTGATTTGGATTAGTACAGAATACCTCAAAACAAATTATTGTCTTGTCTACAAGTAGTCTATGATATCATTGATGGAGTCCAAAACATTTATGGATATAAGTAATATATCCAATATCATGTGTAAGAATGAATTCATGTTTCCAATAAGGTTTTATGGTAATTAAATTTACTACCATATTTCAAGAGGACACATGATGAAGATATTCACATGTTTGGAATGTGAAAATTTAGGGATGATTCTTATTGATTAAAGGAATATAAGGTAGCAGATAAAATGACTAGGATGGATCAGGGAGTAATAAAAAAATGAGGATTTCCATGGACATCGTGTACATGGATCTAGCATGGATGGATATGGGAATGACTCTTCAATATTGGATGATGATCTTTCGAAAAGTTAAACCATTTATTAAATGGTTTATGTAAATCATTTTATGATGTTTTTGAGTTTAATTTGACCATATGATGAAACATGTTCTAAGAGATAATGTATAGATAGTTCAAGGGATAAAAAGGATAATATTGTGATTATAAAATAGAAACATATATTTATATTCTTATAAGAGTGGAATGATTCCTCAAATCCAGGAAAAGAGTCTTAAATAAAAATGTTTTCCTATTATCATATTATTTCATTATATCAATGAAATTTTTCAAAACATTAGTTTATGGTTTTGTGGTAATGATATTTCTGATGAGCATGTCCTCAATCACTTTCCATTATAACATGATTGATTGATTAATCTTACAAAACCATGTTGTCCAATAAGAATGTGTTGTTTTGTTGTAACTGATACATTTCCCTTTCCCTCAAATTAAGAGGATATTTTATATGTATTTCTGATATGGGTTTCTCACAAGGGAATTTTCTTGTATCAACCATTAAATTTTGAATTTCAATTTTAAATTTTGATGATGACATTTTTTATGGAGAGGAGAATGTAATACCCCAATGATTTTCAAATAAATGTAATATTGAATGAATAAAATAATGAGTCTCTAGAAAACAACACTTTATTATAACATAGCTAATGAATATAATTTTTCAAAATATGTGTTTTTAATTTCAATAATATGAATTACACAGTTGCATTCATGGTAATTTTTGGAGTCTAATAGAACAAACATAATTTTGTTGTGAATAGTAAAATACTCTTATGAACAGTAACCCACCCTTATAAATAGTAACATGACCCTTATGAATAATAATGTCCCTTATAAATAGTAAGTTTATCCATATGAATAGTAATGTAACCATATGAATAGTAACATGGCTCTTATGAATAGTAATATTCCATTATGAATAGTACATCAACCATGTAATTATAAATAAAATTTAGATACCTTAAAAATGAGACAAAATATTTTAAAAAAAATAATAATTTAGTGTTGGTGTTTTTATGAGAGGTAAATATTTACTTATAATTTTTTAATTAATATATTTATTTAAAATAAAAATCATTTTGAGTAAAATTTATTCCTAAATAAAAATTTTATTGTCCAAGGATTTTGTGGTAATTTAGTAAAACCTTAGTTAATTTTTGAGGGCATTACAAAATCAGTTTAGGTTTTAAAACTATATTTTAAAAGTAAATGATGATTTTATTTAAAAATTAAATTTCCTATATTTATAAAATTATATCAATAAAATTCATAGTTGTATTCTACATATCAGAAAATTGTTTGGGTGAATTTTTTCGATTTTTCAAAAATACATGGATATCATATTAATAGTGAAATATGGTAATTTGCCGTATATATACATTATGATTTAAATACACTATTCTAAGCCTCGTCAATGATTTATGCACCCTTGATGAGAACTCACATGAACTTTTTAATATTTTTTGTCATGGAATCATCACTATTTCTTGTCTTATGAAAAAATAATAGACTGATGACTAAAATATTAAGAAAACCCTCTTCTCCACTACTATAAAAACCACCCACACTCCCCTCTCACCCTGAGTCCTCTCAATCCTTGTGCCTTTACGAAATTCTAATCAAATCTTATCCCATGATCCTACCCCATGTCTATAAGTCCTTTTTATCCTTGAAAAATCAAATACTCTACCCAAAAGAGGCCCTCATGAAATATTATTTGAAGAGGAAAATTCTTCTTTTCAATTATTTTATTATATTTTTAGGCTCCACTGTTTTCTTTTCTATCCTCACCTATCCTCATCCAATTGTTATGAAAACCCTAGTAAATTAAATTTACTTTAATGTTTTTATGATTATGGAATATGTTATTATCATACAACCTTTACAATTATTTTATACTAGTAGTAAAATACACCATTCGAGATGTGCTAATTTACCACATAAAGGATGATTGGTTATCAATTTCAATTAACGTCTTCAATTACTGTCATAAAACCATTATTATGGTTTAAAAAGACTATAATATATGTATTAGGTCTCATATATGGTTCTGAAATCATTTTGTACACATGGATTTTATTTTTAAATAAAAATGAGTTCGTTGTGTTAAAAAACATTCAATTAACCCAAACAGTTATCATTAAATAATTTATATAATGATTTCTTTTCACTCCAAGTAACCAAATGAAGTTTACAACCATGTATCCTTCTAGATCATCACTAAAAACATATAACTTCTATTCCAGAAAACCATTCTCATTTTACACGATTCTCCATTCATGCTTATAGGTATATCGATCATGAAACAAACTGACCCGAACAATGAATTTGAACTAATTAACCCATAAAAAATGCCATGAATGAACTTAATAACGTTATAATAAATCAAATAAAAGGATAGGAGGTTTTGGAATTATTAATTAATGAACCTATATTTAATTATTCAGGCCATCGAGATCAAGTGGAGAACACCATCAAACATAAGGTAAGGGTTTCATCATCTCACTTCCATTTTTGTGAGATATTATGTATTCACTAATATTACTTGTGTATGGGGTATGTAAACATCGTATTGATGTTTCATATCATGAATCTCTTTATTTTCATGATATTCAGTGTATCATTTGATTATTATTAATTTTACAACATATGATTCAACTAATTATAATGTTTTAGGTGTTTTCTTTGTTTGTCTACCAATCAGAATCCTTCTATAATGTATGGGGAGTTACATGTTTTAATATAATCATTCAAAAAAATTGTTTTGAAATTCATGCCCCATTTTAAGAACTTATAGAATTCTTATACATTTTTAATTTCATTCTATAATGTTATTTTAAGACGTATTTATCATCCTAAAATCCCCAATTTTAACTTGAAAAATCTATTTTGTTTCATTTATTATTTTATGGAAGAAAAAATGATCTAGCCCTTTAAAATCCTTTATTATTTTCCTAACACCACACTAAAATGTTTTATTTCCAAAGCTTATTTAAAAACTCTTTTTAATTGATTTCACCTCAATGAGACTTTGTTTAAGACACAAATATAATTTCAATGAAATTCCCTATTATTTTATAGGATATACATATTTATGAGATATATGCCTTGTTCACCACTTATTTATTTGTTGTGGTGTATGTAATTCCCTTTTTTATATCATATCCAATGTCTCATTATTCTCATGATATTCCAAGGAATTATGATTTGAATGTTTCAATGTGGTATGGTACACTTTGGAATGTTTAAGGATTATTTCCTCAAAGAGTTTTAAATTTTATCATTTAATTGTATCTTCATCTATGTCAACATCCTTTTTTGAATCTCAAACTTCATGGATTTCTATCTAATATGATATCATCCAACATGCTTTATTGAATGGTTTATGATTAGATTGACTGTGAATGTTCTATCTTGAAACAATTGACCATATAAATCTGAATGATTAGTGATTATGTTTAATGATATTGAAAGTTATTTAAATTTCATATGTTAGTTTGAATATCAATGTGTAGGTTTTTTATGTTTATCCCCATTCAAATGATGAAAGCATTGGACTTAATAAGTGTCGGGTGGGGCCCGCTATAGCCCCCCTGGTGCATCGGTAGTTCTCCTGAGACAAACTATGGTCTTGGAACAAGACCTTAACAAAATTGAATTTTGTGGTCTTGGCACGAGGTGTAGAGACCCGAAGCCTGACTTACATGGACATTGCATTACTTTTGCGGAATACTTAGTACATAACAAAAACACCCACACAAGGATCGTAATAGTTTAGTGTCTTTGGAAACTCGGAATATAATCTTCTAATCGTGGTGAAAGATCTTCAACATCTCCCATAAAGATCTTCCTTTTTTTAAACCTAAAACCTTTCTTTATATCCTGGGGAAAAGTAAACATAAAAGGGTGAGCTCAAATGCTCAGTAAGGGTAAACAAAAGAAATATCAATCACATCATATACATAAGAACATAGCTTTTGGAAATTTTAATCTGCAAAAGAGCTCATAATATCATAACATGGGATAAATCATAGAAAAGAAATGTAATCCCAATAATCATAACATAAAACATGAAACTTTGTGGCATACACACATAATCATAGAGAATCATTTCTTATTAGTCAAGACTCATTGCCAAGACTATCTTAGTGGACAAAGTCCATTTCTAAACCGAGTTACCCTCGTTTCAGTCCTGCTTCACTGAACCGGTATAACCTACCGTTCTAGCCATGTCTATCTCATGAGATATAAGATCTTTACCCAATGCATTGGAGGGAGATATAGGTCCCACCCATCTCTTAATGATACCATTCTTATGTGTGCCACAAAATCATAAACCATACATCATAGCATAACCCATGTAACAAAAATGGGAATCTTAAACATCGTGACATCATAAAACAATTCATATAAGATAAAGGGATTCAAATAATTCCATCACAACATAAACGAATCAATGTAATAATAGGTATAGAAACAGAACCCTTTATTATCTTAGATGGAAAATAATTTTGATAAAACATTTGAACTCTATTCTTGAGGAAAATATCGTTTCTACTTCAAAAAAAACACTTTACCTTTCTTAACATGTCAAACAATTATAATATAAAAGAAGTTGATAAAAAATAAACTTGATAACTTGTAAAGGAAGCTTCTTGAAAATAATGTTTTAAAAATCCATTCATGCCGTATAAGTGAAAAAAAACATTCTTCGTACTTTTGTCGGAAATGTCAAAAAGTACCTCGTATGAAAAATGACAAAAGATTCCTTTCATATCTTTTACTAAAAACTCACTGAAGGGAAAAATTGGATTTGAACAATTTTAGGTGGATGGAAATAATATTACATATTGAGGAAACATGTATGTGGATGATAAAATACACCCCAGTAAATGCCAAAGTATAAACAATCTCGGATAAAAATGAGATTGTGATATTTCCCTTACCTTAGGTCCGACTTGATTTGTACGTGTCCTAACCTCCTGTATAATGATTTAAATCATGTTATTGACTTATTACAGAATCATATTCATTGTTATTATATCATATATGGTCCACTTATGACTTTATATTACCCGTTCTTTTGTAAATTCATGTTAAAGTAGCGTTTTGGGTAAAATCGTCTCATTTATCGTAGGTGTTTGGACTTGTTGTTCTTGACATTATTATTACTTATATCATGATTTACTTACTTAAAAAATATAAATTATGATTTATATATCATATATATTCAGTATATATATATATAATAGATAGATAAATGAAAGGAAACACACCGTTCATGGAGACGGTAGTCCGTACGTACGCATGAACGCTGCTTTCCTTTCCTTATTGTCTTGAATGGAAGTAAGTAGATGACATAAATATAAATATACATAAATAAAATATCATTATTATGTCATATATTTCATTATTACTTATTATATATATACTTTATAATCATTCATGAATGGTTAATGTAGAGAATGAATCTCATCGCGTCGTGGAGACGGTAGTCCGTACGTAAGCACGAGAGATGATATCATTCCCATGGTCGTGGAATTGTGTTGAAGTGTATGTATACTATTTCAGTATCAATATCACTTTATAATAATCATATATAGTTACTCATTACACCATTATACCCATCCAATTAAGGTGGTGACGGAAAATAGATTACACCACGGCGTGGAGACGGTATTCCGTACGTACGCACGCGCGATGATTTCCTTTTTCCGTAGGACGGATAGAAGGTTAATTAGAGTTGTTTCATATTTATAATAACATATCATTATATAAGTAATACTTATGTTATTACTTCATCATGAAACAACTAAAGAAGAAGAAGTTGAAGAAGAAAGAAATTGGAAAGGATCAGTAATGGATATTACCTCTTCTTTGAAATGCGTCTTTGAGACCTCCTTTTAGGGCACTAAAATTGGTCTTTTAAGAAGACCAGGACCTCTAGGATGATACTAGGGAAGTGGAGAAGAGATTTTGTCAGGGGTTGGCCGAGCTTGAATGCTCAAATTTGTGTGAGGAGGAGAGGGAGGAGGTGCCATTTTATAAGGGAGGAGAGGGACACCTTTGGAATAACTAAAAATATTATTTTATTATAAAGCCAAATTCTGTTTTAAATAGCTCCAAATTGATTTATTTCGAAGATAAGGTGGGGATGGGTCTAAATCCTCTCATACAATAGAATTTAGACAAGTTTAGGTTCCTATTGTAACCTTATCATTTAGATTTAACATTAAGTTAAATAATTTTACTTTTACCATGTCTTCTTGTGTTCTTACACTATAAGGTTAATAAACGTACTATAAGAAGACAAACGAACCCAAAATTGATTATTATTAATATATATAACCTTATCTAAGTCATTTTTCAGAACCTTATATTTTTAGGAATAAAATAACAATTAATAATATAATATTTGTTTTAAAACCTATTTTATGTCAATTTTGACACTATTTAGTAATTGATTTTTGGGAAACTCATAACAGAATGATAAGTTCGAAAAAAGTTACTTAAATCAATACTAACAGGTCATATTAACCTATAAAATTATTGTAATTCATAAAAAGTCTCAAATTATATTTAGTTGAGTATTTATAACATCAATTATGTCAATATTTCATTAATAAGATAATTACTGCATCATCGTTGTGTCATAAATAAATTAAATTATATAATGTCTAAAAATTACAAATAAAATACAATTATATAATAAATCTTTTTATCTTTCTAATGAATATTTACAATCTAATTTATATTATGTATAACCCTATTTTAAAAATGTCTTAGTAAATAAACTTTGATTTTAACTCTTTTAACTCTTCTTTGAATTAAATAATAATAAATGTCCTAATCTAATCCAAGTGGGCCTAAATGGTCATATTTTATTCCTAAGCTTGTTTTTGGTCTAATTACACTTATCCAACAGAATTTGTACATGTGTTAGGGTAATAATAATATCATTTTTACCCTTAATTACTCTATTTACTTTTAACCGTGGTAAAAAAAGTAAAAAGTTACTATTCACCAAAAAATTATTTTCATCTCATTGAACCACATTTTACTTACTGAAATCAACCGTGTCTCTCGGATTTTTGAAATTCTATTCACAAAAACGTTAAAATTAATATTTATGAAAAAATTAATTTTTTTTACTACCACTTAGTAGTTTCACAATTCATCAAAAATTGAAGTTTTTCAGAAAAATTCCAAAATTTCACCCTCAGCTATAATTGATATTCCGAATTCAAAAATGATTTCTATTTTAAAAAATTTCCAACATATAAGTTTCATTAATTAATTTTATAATTAAAATCCGCTGTCACAACAAATAGCGTGTTTTTAAGAGATAATAACTATCAAAAGATTAACACTTGTTTATGTCTGGTGTAAATGTGAAATTACATCCAATGACCAAAATTGTATTGAATTGTAAAAATATATTCTAAATATACTTTAAAACCACTCAAATTAATAATTTATCACTATTAATTATTTCGATTAAAAAGTTGTTTTTAATTAAAATTTAGTACTATTCATCAGAAAATGAAAGTTATCCGAAAAGTACCAAAATTTCACCTTAGGCTAAATTTGATATTACGAATCCAAAAATGAAGTCCATTTTAAGAGATAAAATTTCTAAAATTTTAAAAGGTGGTTATTACTATTCATAGCAGCTAGTTTTAATAATATTTTAATAGCACATCGTTGTTTAGTGAAACTCGTTATTGCGTACTACACACGCTATCGAGGAAGGTTGTGATTGCGTGTAATTCAAGCCAGGTCAGAGATGTATGTTGTGAAAGCTCCTTTTGGTGTAGCGTATAACACAAGACATTAATGAAATTAAAAATAATATTTTTCATAAAATCTCGGGGTGTTACACGAGGCCTTAACGGTATGGTTGTGATGTCCTGCATTATGAATTCCCCCATTATGAAACTAATAATTGAATGCTCATGTGGTTATTCGACTATTAGAATACCCATGAATATGCTTTATAATGGAATTATTTATTCGTCTCTTATTCCAAGAATAATGTCTTCATGTTTATTTTTTAAGGCATTTGTTTTTAGTTATTCACCATGCATAATGTTATTTTTGATTACTTCTGGTGTATTTCTTACACATACTGAGAAACTGAACTCACCCCTTTTTATGTTTCATTTTATGATGACATGAATAAATTTATTATGAATGAACTACAGGGATAAACATAGAGTTTTTGATGGTCCTAGTAAAACTTATATGTTGTATTTCATTTCAAGTTGTAATGTTGATCCTATATATGTATCTGGTTTTCAAAAACTACTAAAATACTTGTTCCTTCAGGAAACAACTTTCTTGTAAGCAGGATAATTTAATGAAATAATGAAATGGATCTAGGAAGCGAGGGTTAGGTTGTTACAATCAATAATATTCTAGATAGACTCTATCCAAAACTCTACTTCCTCTGGACCACCCTCTCTGGTAAAAGTCGTAGGGTGTTGCAGCTGAAACTCCCTTGTAATCTTGAACATACTCATCACAACCCACCTAATGTATTGTTCCATCATCTGTATAAAATGAGTAATATTCTCACAAAAACTAGTCATCCCTATTTCCTTGAACCACCAAATTCTCTTTCTCCACTACTGGGGGATCATTCCCAGCAATATCCTCTTGTCTCCCAACCGACATATGTCTTCATGGTGTCTTCTCTATACAATGAAAACATGATCTTTAGAACAAAAACCATAATGATTTCAAAAATATAAAATAAATATATTCATTAGCCACCAACAAAGCATTTCATATCCACCACCCAAACAGGTCTGATCATATTCGGCACACTACCCTCGATCATCCCTACCATGGTTATGGCTAAAAGAGGTAACTAATTCACACAACCATAAGCCTTACCTCCTACACCATTTCAAAGCTAATCCCACATCACAACTTAATCCATTTAACATTTCATTTCACATACCACCCTTTGAAAAGAAGAATTCCTTAATTATTATTTAATATTTTTCCACATTTTCCCATTTTTTTTGTTTCATTAGACCTAATTTTCATAATTTTCATGAAAATAAAATTCATCCTACCCTTAATGTACCAAACACTTGTCTCGTGTGTGTGCGTCTCTACTATGATGCATGTCACTTATATTCATGGGTTCCTAGAATGGTGTATGAATGTAAGTCCCCATTCAATTCTATCCATGAGAAAAATATCATAAAACAATGACATCAAACCATATGTACATCACCCAATAGTGAAATATCATCAAATGTAACAAAAAACAACAAGAACAACAATTCCAACCCATGGTTACTTGGGTTTTCCCCTATACTCTGGTTTTAAAATCCCCTGAATGATCTCATTACCATGGGCTCACACCTTCCTAACATCATATATACCATTACCAAATAGTAAGTCATAGAAAATACCTCCCATGACACAACATTGTAACATCCCCAACTCGGCTTCCACTAAATCGGTGGCCCATGTCGGGTCACCAAATCAGCTCAAGTGCTCATCCCCATACACAAGAGGTTGCTAACTAGAAGAAACTGTCTACTAGGTCACATGGGGAGACTATACCCACTTTACAACAATAATACATTTTATATAAAAATATGAATATCTGAAACATTTGGGAACACCTAATAACATGCATAGCCAAACATCTCCCAAACTCTGTAAAATATACAGGAAATAGTAAATATGTCTTTTCATGCTGCAATGATAAGTGAACAAAACCCAAAATAAAGAGAAACATTGGAACCCCGAAAATTTCCATGACTCCAAGTCTAGAACCCTATCCATGAATATCCCTTGTCCAACTCAACTCCACAGAATAAGGCCCTTTCCATTGTCTAGACTTTCAAATAACAAATCTGCTCGGGTACCCAAAGAGGGCCCAAGCTGGGTGTGAGTAAAACTCAGTAGGCCATCCCCAATGGCGTCTAAAAAATATCTAGTATAATGGATATTTCATGCAATAAGAATTATTAAAAACAATGGAACAAAATTTTTGGGGCCACTAGTCAAGAATCACTACATTGTTATTTCCACCAATGTTCCAATTCATTATATCTCTATTATTACTAGTTCATCATCAATCACACAAGGTTCATTGAATTTATCATTTCTCATAAGGGAATATTTATGTCCCTAACTCACTAGGTACAACATATCACAAAATCAAAATATCCTCACATTGAAGCCTTAGTTTTGGTGGAATGAAATTATTAGGGGAATAGGGCAATGTCCCCTTCCGTAACCCATGCATTGTCGGTGGGGTTAGAGCTTCAGTCCAAATCAACCCGTGGGAGGAGCCTCAATACTTTATCCCACACCTCAAGCCATGTGGAAATTCTTATTAATACATTAAAAACGCATAAATCATATCACAACCAATCACAAACTATTAATACTACAATCATAAACCATAACAAACAATATGGTAAATCGTATTGTGCCAGATTCCATTTTGGCATTTCCCATTTACATCAATTAGTCTATTTATCCCAATTTTCATTATCAATCCCATCTCACTAATCATATTAAATAATTATCTTATACCATCTCATTACAAATATTCATAATTCCACTTATGAAATTACCTTCAACATATTTTCCCTTTTCAAATACCCATATTAATTTACCATATTCACTATTTTACATACACTAACTCACATAGGTATATTGAAAATCATTCATAAGTCTCAAACCCAAACCACAATTAACCAAAAACGAATTTATACTTCCATTAATAATATCACATACTCAATAGGGGTTGTACATGATCACACAAAAATATATAACTTACCTAATTCTAGGTCTAGAATGTATCGACGCACCCCATGGGTGGTGTTAAATAGGTCAAATCATCCCTAATGCTTCCCTTGGGGACCACGAGGGTTAATATTAATCATTTATACTACCTAATTAACAAATATATCCAAGTATTTAAAAATCACAACAAGGAATGAAAAATGAAAAATTTGGATATGCACATATCTACAATGAAACTATGAGATATAACTTTTCGACCACCTACATCAAATTTGTTGGTGAACGCACTCCCAATCATGGATTTCGATTAGGATTCCACCACTTAGGGGAGTTTAGACATATATTTACCCAAAAAAGAAGGTTTTTGGAGGTTCCTATGGTGATGGGGAAAATATAGAAACACAGATCGAGAAGCGGAAGTAAGGAGGATATTAGACATACCTAGAGATTCGATCCGCAACTGATGTCACTCGAATCACCCAAAAGATGGAGGAGACTCACCCTTGGAAGCTCATGGGAGATCTTTTTTGTGACTAGGGTTTAGTGGATGAGAAAGGATAAAAATCATGAGTGAGGATTTAAAATCATGTAGTGGAAAATTTTCAATTTTCTCAACATTACTCGGTTGTACGGTTTACCTACATGGTTTTCCAAACTGCACGCAAACTGTGTTTAGAGCTACTTTCCCAAAATCACACCTTCACACAGTTTATTGGAAATTCCACATGGTTAGCTTAATTGTGTGATAACCATTTAAAATCCTTTATCAAAGGCATCACAGTTACCTTGGATGATCCACAAGGCTTTCACTAACCATTCCCAAATAATGAAACATGCACAAAAAACGGTTTTTTCCTCCCCTTTAATGCCCCAAAATCTTGTAACACCCCTGATCCTTATCGTAAACATAGGGAAACACTTGTTTGACCAATATAAAGGAATTTAACCAAAACATAAAAAAAACATACCTGAAGAAAAATATTAAATCTTAAACCTTAGCTGCATTAGAAGCTATAATATACTCTGCTTATACTATAGATTCCAAGGTCACCGACTTCTTCATGCTTCTCCAGCTCACTCCAAAATCTTTCAGGAGAAAAACATATCCTTATAGTTATTTTATATCACCATGATATGTCTAGAATCTAGCATCAGTGTATTTCCTCTCGACTAGAACCACTTCTCATCTATACACTAGGAACATATCCATTATAAGTTTTATGTACACAAGGATAGTTTTCATTACTTTCCAATTTAGCTCTGTTAGATTATATGGAAATCTACTCACCATGATTGAATCAGAGGAAACATATAACCAAGTATATTACTTAGAATACATGATATAATCCTCTATATAAGAATAAATGTTTCTACTCATCATTACAATATCCTCTCATATATAAGGATATATTTTATTAGAGATATTGATATCACGTGAAATTGGAAAAATCCTATCACATATTATCCCATATTGTCCATTTTTAATTACATTGTAAATATATGTACTTTGAATTAGGTAAAGAAGCCTCTCTGATCATTATTTATAGATATTGATCCATAGAATATATATTTCATCATAATGTTTTTAACTTAGAATAATTCATTTTACCATGTATTAACTTACTGTAAGACTTATGAATCATTTCCAGAAATCAATATGACATTAACATATAATACTTGGAAAATTAAGGTATTTCAAAAAACCTACTTATAGAAACATGTATTACTTTTATTATTAATAAAACCAAATTATCTTATGGTTTCATAAAAATGATCATTTCAAGATCATGATGAAAACTTCAACCCATATATATACATATCCAAAACATTCATAGTTTATCAACATTCATATTCATAGTAATCACTTTGTGTTGTTTCATATATAAATCTTCTACCGACTTCCCATTTAAAAAAGAATATTTTCCCTCCATTTTCAAAACTTTTTTATCATTGAAGGCCTATTTTTCATGTGATACTCTCAGTGATTTCAACATTTCTAATGCTGAGAAGGTTTGTTCATAGTCAATTCCATTATAGTTCCAGAAACCCTTAATAGACAATATTTCATTAAAGGAAATTACTTTACCATCCATTTATAGTTGGTTCTTGAATACCCAATTACACGACAGGGGTTTTACATAAATTAGAGTAACTTCAAATATATAAAATTGACTTTGGTTTATATTCCCCAATACATAAATAATATATTCTTTTATTGGAGTAGCATCCTCTATATCTAAGGTTTTTTAGTAGGTTAGAGGTTCGTTATCCTTATGGAGTAATGTGTCACCAGAATCTATGATAATAAAACCATACCTATTTGGTTCTCTAATCCATATATTAAAACTATTTAGTACTTATGTTTTTGGAAAATCTACATCTCCCACTATCCATTATAGATATTTTTCCCATACCAACACTTTTTCATCTAGGTCATCATCATCACTAATATTAATAATGCTCCAAATATTTCCAAATTTAATGAGTTCCCTTAATATAAATATTTCATTTTTTTCTATAATCTCATTTTTATCCCAAGGGTAATATAGTTAATATCATTTATCATCCTTAATATAACCTATAAAGTTTCACATCATACTTTGAGATGCTAGTTTCTCTATTGGAATTGTCTTGAGAGTTGTCTCACGTCCCCATATATGTATATGAGATAAGGTGGGTTTATTTCCACAGAAAAACTCATATTGAATCCCACATACTACCCTAGTTGTTACTCAAATCACTGTATAATTAAATGTCGACAAATAATATCCCCAGTCATATAATGGATGAGTTTCCAGATTCTTAATTGATATTACCATGATGATAATGTATGATCCTTTTAGTTCCACCATTCCACCTAGGTGTATAAACAAAGGTGAGTCTGGTTATTATTCTATACTCCTTTAAGTAATCAATGAATTCATATTTTAGATATTCTTCACTATGGTATGAGTATAGATTCTTAATATTTTTACCAAGATGAATAAATTCAAAAAATTTCTATCCCATAAGCATCTAAAAGAAATAATACATACAACTCATTTAATAGACATATCGAAACCTAGAAAAGTCATCATTAAAAGTTATAAATTACTAAATTCTACCCATACCCTCTAGTTAAAATGGAACATATAAATTAGAATGAATCAATTCTAGTCATTTTTAGGCCTTTATATATTCCCATGTAATGGTTCTTTATTCATTTTACCTTCAAGACTAGTGTGGAATACATAAAATGGGTTTGACACAATAGAATACTTATACCCTTCTTGATGTACTTTTTTTAAATTATTTTAACTTTCATTACATACAATGGTGATTCATTTGTAGGTTAGTGTATAAGTCATTATTGATTATTTTTTCATTTATTTCCAAAACAAGGTTTTCATGTTTTTTATAAATAGTTCATAATTAAGATGCACTATACAATAAATATGTTATCCATATAAAATCGATAATACATACTTAAAAACATGTAATAAAAAATCATATATTCTTAGATTAATAGTTATATTATGTTTCTTGTAATTAAATTTATATATTATCAATTATTTAATATAAAAACCAAATCACTATCTAATTTGATATTGTGATATTCAACTACTAATGTTTCAAATCTTACACAATTTTCAAATCCAAGATCCTCCTCATCCATTAAAAGTTTCCATAATTAACTTTTTCCCTGTATTTGAATACAAATGTGTGATCCACATTTCTTATCCAATACCAGACTTGTAGATAATGATTGATTTCATTCAATGAAAAACATACCTTAAGTAGAAGAATCAACATAATTCCTCTTCCTAACTATGAAATTCTTCTTCCAATGGACTTTTTTTCTATATGAAATGTAAACCCACTCTTACTAACTTCTATCACTCAACATCCATATATTTTCAGAGAGAAAATGTTTTGGTGCTTCTAACTTTGACATAGCTTTTGAATCCTTAGACTTTACCTTACTTGTTTTTCTCACTGTAAGGATAAAAGAGTTGGAATTTTTCATATCTATATTAGCTTAGAAAACTAAATAAATTAGATTTATTAGTGACTTTTTTATGTTATTCATGCTATAATTATCAATGAAAGTAGTGAAACAAAGATGTTAATTGGATTTAAGAGAAAAATATCTATTTTTTGTTTAATGTGAACATAAGGGGTTTTAGTCTCTCAATGTACCAAATCATCTTGGGAACATGAGGAACTTCTGGTCTCCCTTATAATAGCCTTCCCATATAAAGTGCACCAAATGTCTCATATATTTCTTGTCAAACTCTTCTAGTAAATATCTTATATAAGAAGAAAACTCTTTTTAAGAATAATTTTCTTCATGGATTTTTTATAGCTCATTGGATATAAATGACATCATGATACACCAGAAATCTAGGGAGTCATCCACATGCTTCTTATATTTATATTTATTCATCATTCTTTCTCTCATAAGGGGTTCGGCAAGAAGTTGGGATTCTAATACATATGGATTACTCTCCAAGAAATGTAATTTTCAAAATCTCTTATAACACTCACTATAGTTATTGTAAGAAAGGATATTATCTTTTTATAATATAGAAAATAGTGAAATTGCATTGGTGGAGGTTTCCATTTTATCTAAAACAAGTTAATTTTGAGGAATATTTTTATATCTTGATAACCAAATACTATTTTATATTTTATTAAATTTCAAATACATCCTATTATTTTAATGATTTTTAGTATCCATCAGCTAAAAAATTATGAATATTCACTCACATGAATATTTTAGTGGAAATGATATTTTTATATCTCTCCATGTTCTCCTTGTTATGTCTATACCACTACTCATAGAGTTTCAAGGTAATATTTTCTTCATCCAATCACATTGAATTATGGATCCTTGATATATTGAGTGGAGTCCCATTTTATATAAATAATATCTCTTTTAACTCAATGATTTGACTCTAATATTGCAAAAAGTTACTTATGAAAACCAATATTAGTTAATTTGGATCTCCGTATTTCATTATAATACCCCAACAATAATATACATCTGTAACTTTAAAAAACAAGAAACTCAAACATATGGTTTTATTCAAATTCATGTGATGGGATGTGTTTTGAATTGATATATCTTTGACAGGTTTTAATTTTTTTAATGGATCAAATCCGTCTCTATTTCTCATTTTGTCACTATATGGTCACAATCACATAAAACCATGAATACATATAAAACATTAACTACATGTTTATTCATTTTATCATTGAATTCATATCAATTATTACACTATGAGATCATGTATGAAATCAAAAAATAATAAGTTATGAAAATGAAAAAAATAAAAAAATAATTAAATAAATTTGTGATCATGATATTTCAACTATGTGTTAAACCATTGATTGATGAATGTATTAATTAAAACCTAGTTTAATTACTAAATTCAATACAAGAATTGAATTCATCACCCATAAACTCCCATCAATTTCACATGTTTGGTTCTACATCAGATCTTAACTAAAATTGTGTTAGGTAAAATGCCACCAATCATTAAATAGAATACTAACATGCAGTTGAGGAAACAAATGTGATGTGAAATTAAATTTTATTACTTAAATATTGACTCACATGCCATTATACAATTAATTTCAATGAAATGATAAAAACAACTTATTAAGAAAAAAATTATCACATTTTAACAACTCAATTGAATTAACTAAATAAAATAAAATTAATAACAAAATGAATGTGTTGTCATGCTCTTATGATAAGTCAACAAAAAATTAATTCTGATAAGAAAAATTACATTTGTGAAAATTCAACATCATAATTGTTTTAATGAATTAGAATAAAATTAAAATAATTAAAATAATTTATCGATATGTCCCATGAATGTTTAAAAAAATTACCAATCATTTATTAGACAAATAAAATCTATAATAACATAGATTGATGCACTTTATAGTGAATTGGAACCATATTAAAACACTCTTTCCAAATAATTTAATATTTAATCAAAAATAAAATAAAATATTTCATCTTATATAACTTCATTTTCCCTCTAATACCAATTAAATGAACATGGGACTTTATGAAGGCATTAAAAATAGGTATTTAAAAATTTTGGGTTTGGGATCATGTTAAAAATAATTAATCTAAAATACATATTTCTTATATTTTTTAGGTATCACGTGTAATTAAATTTAAACAAAAATAAATAAATAAATCTTTAAATGGTACCATGATTTTTTGAAAACGTTAATATCATTTTATCACTTTCATAATTTCAAATCTCAATGGTTTTGAAATATAAATCCTCTATATTTTATACGCATTCACCATACCTCTCAGGTACTTGTACTATTATTATTAGGTGTTGGTGTAGGAAATTGATGTGCCTTAAGAATTCCATTTGATGTATTGAAGAATGGGTGAAATATTTTCAAGAGAGAATTAGTGAAGAAATATTATTCATTAAGCTTCCCACTATAAAAATTTGGAGGGGGAGATCCAAATTCTTTAAATAAGATCAAAATTCATTATTTTTCAAAAACATATATTTATATTATGGAAAAAGTTTCAATAAATTGTGTTTTAGACCCTAAGGAAACATGACTTTCAAAAACTTCTAAAATCATTGTTATGAAATTCATAACACATCAAATGAATCATAAATATTCCATCACAATCATGTGAAATTTGTAAAATTTCATGTGATAAAATGTGAACCATGTACTCTACCTGTATGCTCCCATGAAAATGTAATGAACCTTGAACATGTTTTGTTCTCTTGAAAATTTATATTTTATCATTTTCACTTTTATTCATAACATACATGTGAATACCTAGAGAAATAAATTCGATAATTATTATTATAAACATGACTACTTAAATTAAATTATTTTAGTTATGTTCATTCACAAACATATATTCACCAGTCCATGCATGTGGGGCCCACTTCATCCTAATCTCATATCCATTAAAATAGGTTGATCTTATGGATACACATAATGTGTGACCCCCTAATACCTTATCTCAATATCAGTGAGTGTAACTAATATACTAGGAGTATATTACATCAACCCATCAAGGGCCCTATAGATATAAGAATTTCATATAGAGAAAAAACTCCTACGAACACATGCTGAGTAATATAATCTTTTTTTATCATTATATATCATAAAGTATGAGTCTAACTCTATGTCATAATTAATTTTTTCATTATGTATTCATTGACCATAATAGATTGAATTACCTTCAATCATAATGTGCATGGATTTAATGAGGGTAGTACCATCCTAGCTAACTGTCCCTAATATATCACATAATTTTAGATGTGAAAAATAATTTCTTGATTATTCCACCAATTTAACTCCCCCAACGAAACACCCAATTCAAGCTAAATCCACCAAAATTAAATTCCATTGTATTTTTCTCACATCAAAGTATGTAATCAAATGGTACATATTGATATGGATCTCACATAAATAGAATGATACACATGATGTTGATGGGAACAACAAATGAATCCCAAACCATGTGGTGTTCCTATTGGATCATCAGTCCTCATAATCTCATTAACATGAGATCACCATGTGTGAACTTCATAAAGAAGAATTATCACTTCTTATGGTTCCCCAACACAGGTAGTGAAACATAATTCGGGTCTTGTTAGTATGATTTATCTATACCATATGAGAATGATTAATATTACTATCATAGTATCTTGTAGTTCTCATTATAGCATGAGAACTACTATAACCTATTGTTATGACTTCTAATATAAAGAGATAACCATGCTAATAGTTCATTAATAAGTATTAAAAAATATAATGTTAAACGAAGCACATGTATTTGTATCAGACTGTATACATATAATGGTAATGAAATTACACATTGGAGTTTGGACTAGGCCAACCAATCTCATAACATATTTTCCAATATAATGAATATCTAGTCACTATATTAGTGAATGGAAAGACAACAAGACAATATCATCAGTAGATGGAACTGGGTAAAGTGTGAATGTTGTTCACAAATTGGAACTCACGAAGGGGGTTTATTCATGATCTGAAAGTCATAAAGGTAGTTTGCAAAGAACTCCCACTACATGGTGTATAAGCAGTTCACGAAGAACTTATTCAATACAGTTCACATGAAATTTATGAAGGTAAAAAGGTATTTCATGAATAAATAACTATAATTTGTGAAATGTGTTTTCATATATCAAACACTACATAAAAAATTTTATTTTATCTAATATGTAAGGAAGGATATTCATGGAACACTCACATATGCGTGAACCAATTTTAATGATATTTAGATAAATCGAAGAATATCCTAGAATAACTATGAATTTTTATCAATTGAGAGTGTTTTTATATTTCAATGTGTGATTTGTTGTATGTAAGTGGTACATCGATTATTTCCAATCGTTAAAACTGTTGTTCATTTTATCATATTTTGTACATTGGTATATTGAATTTTTATTCTTCTTGGACTAACCTAGGTAAGGGTGGAACAAGTAAAATCATTTCATCTAATCATTTTTTCAAATGAGTTCAAATATATATATATATATATATATATTGGAATGAGATAGAATAGTATTGTGTTAAAGTGAGTGATTCCCTATTAGTTGAGGTTGTAAGAGATTTCAATCATAACAGGATTCTAATCATCAAGGGATGAAGCCGCCATATATAGAATAATCTAAAATATAACTACTTTAACTATTTAGGATTGGATAGGTATGTAACTGTTATAAATGGGATCATGGTTAATATATATAGTGAGGCCATATAAGATTTTTAATGAATATAATTGGATATAGATACCATAGTAATCAATGATATAATATAGAACTTTCCAACATAATATAATTCTATTAATTTCATGAAAACTCTAGCATTACAAATGGGAAAATATTTTAAATACCTATGAAGGTGATTCAAAAATTTAAGAAGCTAAGTGTGCAGTTTTATGAAATAAGTATAAGGACGTGAGGAAGCACCCAAATGAATCTATTTATACATTATTTGATTGATGGAACATGATTATGGAGGACATTAATGGTCTTGTAAAATTAATAAATGATGTCATGATCTCCAAACACATCCTAATAATACTTCTACCGTGATTTAATGAATAATTATCTATGATTGAGGATAAAGATCAAAATGGGATAACAATGGAATGATTTCATAGTACTATTTTCGCATATGAGATTTGAAAATATTGTAATAAGGCTATGTAAAAGGGGATATAATAGGAGGTGTGATTCAAGGATATTAATAGGATTACCATGGAGGATATCCTAGAAGAAGAATAGATGGATGATTTAATTTCAATCCTTTCATCAAATCAATAAATGGTAAATTGTAATTTTAAAGGGAAACTTCCAATCAAATGATTTATATGTGGATTGTTTGGGAACCTTGTATAAATGTTTCCCAAGTACATTCAAGATGACAAAGAATACGATGAAATTTTTTCAAAGATATCTTCTACCAATGTCAAATGTAGGAGATGTGCATAGAATAATTTCATCAAAAGAATAAGATACTTCACTAAGAATAATATTTTTTTGAATAAAGAGAGTCTTATGTAATATAATAATAGAAATACCATATTGAAAATGATGTTGTAGTTATGGGAAATTCCTCGATAAGGGAATATATGGATGGTGAAGAAGGATAAGTGGATGTAAGATTTGATATCCATGTTGAACTAAAATCTTATCTTGAATATTTATAAATTTTGAGAGAAAACAATAATGAAATCTAATAGAGCGTTTAATTATTCAAAACACTATATATAAAAAATAAGAAAATATCCCATGGATGAATGAAAAAATTGAAAACATACTTACATAAATCCAAAAACCTTTAGAAGTTTGTTGAGTGAAATCCTAATTTTAATGAATCGAATAGGTTTATAGATGGTTTGAATGACAAAGTTAATGATTTGGTAAAATGTATCAAATATATTGAGGTTTCTTTTCTTAGGTTGTGAATAAAAATAAAATATCATGACTAACTCTTTAATACTTATTCTAAAAAGGAACATCCTGGATGAGTGAGGAATTACTGAGAGGGGTTGAATCAGTGATTATAAATCATTTATGTTTATTTTTTGAAATAACCCCCATCGATGGTTAAAGTGAATCTCGATAGCTATTCAAAGCACATATAAAAAATAAGGTAACAATATCATTACATGTTCCACCACTCAAAATGATATTGGTATACCATGATATTATCTATATTATGTCATGATCATATAACTTAGTAGTTTAAAAATGTAGGTATAGTGTCTACGGTTTATCCTCAATATCATATTACATAAAGTCTCCCAACATTTATAGTGTATCCCACACTGAAATAATATCATTAAATTTGATATCAATAATAATAAAACCTTACAATAACAGCCTTCAGTTTTTTGATGTAGTTCTTCTCTTATACTTATTCAACATGTAGATATAAAGGAATTATCACTTTACTCTAAGATAATTATGCACATCCACTTATTTTTATACAATGATTATTCTCATTTTCTTATAATCACACAGTTCTCTATACATCAACTCTTATGGAAATTCTTCTGTCTATAAATTTTTTTGACACAAAAATCTATTTTAAATTATAATTTATATTTAAAATTCAAATCAGTAACTTCTTATTTAGAATCGACCATTCAATGTTTTTCCTCAAAAGATCATAATCATACAATTTAAAAATAATAGTTTTTATGGAATGAAATATCCCATAATAATCACATATGAATCCATGAGAACACATAAAATCGTAACATCTAAAAGAACACATCTATATAATAGTTGTGGGAATTACGACATATCATGTTTGTTTTTAGTAGTTTTCTCACAACCCACACTAAATGTTACAATGTGTTCAAGGTGTTAAGGAAATAGGGTCATCAAGAATCCATTACCACTGAAATATATCCAACTTTTTTATATTTCATGATTTGATCATTATTGTATGGTCTTCTGACTATGGTGTGGTATTTTATGATTGGGACTTGAAAAAATAAGATGCAACATTCTGGTCAACATATTTCTAGAACCACTGAAATACATCAAATTATTGATGAAGAATGGTTTTAAAACTACATAAATATACTTAAATAATCCTCTCTATGATGTAATAGATAACGGGAAATAGTGTGGAGGTTTTAATTTTTTCAAAACTGCTAAATTTGAACACTACCTCATATGCGACATGGACCATCACTATGGCATGGAAGTCCAAGATATTTATTCTTGATTAAAATTTACTCCTCCTCCTTTGTTCCATGGTCATTCACTATAGTATGAAGATATTTGTTTGAGTCTCCCCTATAGTGTGGAAACAAGTTCTATGATGTAGTTTGATTCCTTTATGTATGTTCTATACTATAAATCCATGTTCTACAGAATGGGAAGCTTCTCATTCAAAAAATCTACTTGCATCATGAATTCCATTTATGATACATAGAAATTTAGAGAATTAAACATTGATACTTCAGATTTAACATAGAATATGATTTATGTATTGTAAAAAAATTACTTAATAAAATCATGTTCACCAATTCTTCACTTTAGGAAATTTCAAAAACCATCAAAGCACATATTGGGATTAGTAATCTCAACATTTGTAATTTTTTGGAAATTAAGGAAAATACTAACTATTAAAATAAATACATGATCCCTGATGCCCAGATATTACTCTTTATTTTATCAAATTTTCATATAAACAAGGAAGAGGCATCCTTACGGACCAACTAGTTTATTAGTCTTGGAAAATGGGATTCATTCATATGTTCAAATTTACAACATGAAATGAAATAAAGTATATAAAACCCAATATAAACATCCATAACTCCATGATTATCCTTATAGGTCATTCATAATATACTTATTCAAATCCTAGGGAAAAATAAATCATAATAATGGGGTGCACTCAGATTCTCAATAAGGGAATGTAAAATAGTGGAAGCATAAATAATAAGTCATGATGTCTAACTAAAAGTACATATGCCATTAAAACATAAACTTGAGCATAATATAATATGGATAAAATCTAATTAATAAATACCCAATAAAAATTATCCATGGATATTATACTAGTAAAATAATCATATGGACCATCAATCACTATTTTTATATTGATATTGTTAATAATTTATTACATCATAATCATTTTGGGAAGGACTCGTGCCAAGACTATACATAAATGGGTAAAAACTCAGGCTAGTATGTCTCATGAGACCTAAAAATGAATAGATGGGATATATTTAGCCCCACCCATCACATAATAAGTCCAATTCATTACTCATATAAACGTGGACAACCATAAAAAACACATACATTCATATTGAAACTAACATATGAAATGTAAATAACATTCCATGATCATTAAACATAAACACTACCCATTTGAAGTAATATGGTGAATGGTTTCAAGATAGCACATCCATAGTCAAACTAATAATACACCATTAAATGAAACATGGGATATTATATCATAAAATAGATATCCTAATTAAACACATTAATCAACAAGAGTGTTGAAATTTATAAAAATACTCTTATAAAATCATCATTTAACTTGTGATAGAAATACTATTTTTCTTTCAAAAGAAGAGTTATTTAGTAAACAAATTCTATAAAAACAATATTGAATTAATTTAGTTCTTTTATAAAAAAATATTTTATTTTAAAAAAATAATGGTGTCCTAAAACTAATTATAGGTTGAATTTTAAAATAGGTAAATTTTGATGAAGTTCCTTCAAAATAGGCATGTTTATGGTGAAGATTTATTGAATGATCCTTTGAAAACATGTGTCTCACCATAAAATAAAGAAGGATTGTGAATTATACACATATATAGTGAATTAAATCATAATTTATTAATAGAAAATAATAATAAATAATAATTTCATTGAGTAAAGTATAGAATAAGAGTATCCCAAATGGAAAGTGTGGATCCGGTAGAAAACCCTTACCATATGACTGAATGTGTTCTACACATCACCATAAGATCCTAGAATATGGAATTTGGCCCATTAATAAGTTAATTTAGAACCTATATGGAATATATAAAATTTATTATAATTTTATTATGTTCATTTATGGACATTTGGTAAGTTATAATGTTGAATTCCATCATCCCAGAGTGTTCGTTTCTCGATATTCATGATTTCTTCACTTGATTATAAGTATGGAAGATAATGTTGAATAGATATAATTTCCCAGGACGAAATTTAAATATTATTAATGAACATCCAAAATTTTAAACGTTTATATATATATATATCATGTTGTTATAGGGTATGAGGATGAATCATTAGATAAGTCATTTACCTATAATCATTTAGATTTTTATGGCTATTTTTCGATCACAACAATTTTTGTTCTATTATTTAGTATCATGAAAAAATGATGGTTCCAAAATCATTATAAAAGATAAAATACGTATTTTAGAATATGTTTCCACCATAAAAATGGTTTCATGACCATACTTTAAGGAGAAATTTAATAATTAAGGTTTGTCGGCCTTGAAGGTTGTAAATTACCACCTCTCGGACACTGATTTCATTTTTAAAATTAAATAGAGAGTGTAAGGATATTGATGATGCATCTTGCAGTAACATGATATAATTAAAGTATATATATGATAATGGAGTTATCATGTTTCATATGGATAGAGGTGGTGAGGAGATAATAATAAATAAAGATCATGAAAAGAAAATAAAATGAAATGGAAGAGGATTTCATTTCATGGATACTCCTCTTTGAGAAACTCTTTAAGGAGATTGATTTTGGTATTTTGGAAAGAAAAATACCTCCTAGACATAGGTAGAGGTGGGGAACGTGTATTTGGGTATAATATTGAAAAGCTCAATGGCTTATATAAGTGAGGAAAAGAGAGAGTGAGGGTGGTTTTTATAGTGGATGAGAGGGGTGATTTTTGAATATATTATTAATTATTTTATTAATTTTCTCAAGACAAGAAATAGGTTTCTATTATTGTGACCAAAAATAGAAATAATTTCATTCTAATTATATGTTATGGTTTCTTAAATAATCATTTATGAAAGGAATATGGTATTTATCTTATAATGCAATTATACTGTAAATTACTGTATTTTACTATTCACAAAAAATTCACCGAAACCTTTTTTGGACATTTATAATTTCAAAAATGGACTCCATTTTATCAAAATATTTTCTAAATATGTGAAATTTAATTTTCAAGTAAAGTTATCATTTAATTGAAAAATACAGTTTTTAAAACTTACAATAATTTTATAACATCTTGAAAAATTATCTAAGATCATATTAAATTACAAAAAAAAACATAAGAAAACAAAATATTTATTTTGGAATACATTTTATGAAAATAAATTTTATATTAATTCAATTTATTAATTTAAAATTGTAATTAAATATTCATTACTCGCAAAAATACCAACAGTTAATTATTAATTTTTTAAATATTCACCCTCTTTTATAAGGTGCCGACATTTATTTATACTTACATGGTTGAGGTTAAGGGTCATATTAATATTCATATGGTTACATTACTATTAATAAGGGGAATGTTACTATACATAAAAATATAATTCAATCCTATCATACTCTAAATAAATTACTAATCACAACCATGTATGTATTTTTTCGACATTCAAAACATAGAACCGGAAAAATTATATTTAATGGATAGGTTATAAATATCTAAAAAAAGAAAAATATTTTAGCTCCATAGAGACAAAATGTTTCTTGCATTATATATTAAATATATTTTTAAATACTTGGTGTGTTACATTCTATGCTCCTTCAAAAAAGTGTGTCCTTGAAATTACTAGAATGTTACCCCATTAAAAGATTTAGGTGGTTCTTCATCATGAGTTCCTCATGATCCCATGCCACCACTTCAATTTTCTGATTTTTCCAAAGTACCTTAACCAATCAAGTCATCTAATTCCTAAACACTTAATATTTAGTGTCCTGAATCTAGATAGACTCTTTACATTAAGATATGCCATGTTCTAATTATATTCTTTCAGAAGTGATGTCATGCATTGGGTATGGCATGTAATTTCTCACCAATGGGAGACGAAACACATTGTGTAACTTAGAAAGGATATGCATCATTACCAAATGATAATCCACAACTCCAATTCTCCCCAAAATTTCAAAAGAGCCAATGTAACTAGGGATTAGTTTCCCTTTCCCCCAAAATCTTATAACACCCTTCCATGGAGATAGTTTCAAGAAATCATGATATCATACATGAAATTTCAAGTCCTTCCATCAATTATTAGAATAGTTTTTTTCCTGCTTTCAACTACTTTGATATGGGCTTGAAGAGTCTTTACCTTCTCCATTGTTTCCTCCAAAAACTCTGGGCCCACAAGATTCTTTTCAATAACTTCATCCCAACATGTTGGTGTACAACATCTATTTCTATGAAATTATTCATATGGTTCCATTTGAATACTATAAAAGAAAATATTGTTGATATAAAACTCTACCAATGGTAAATATTGATCCCACATACCCTGAAAATCATATGAGTATGATATCAATATGTATTATAAAAATTGGATGGTCATTTCTGTCAACCCGTCAGTTTGATGGTGATAAGCAGCACTCAAACAAAGATTAGTATCCAAATATTTTTGAAGACTTTTCTAGAATTTCAATGTGAATTATAGATCAAAATCAGAAAAAATTGAGAGAGTCTCTCCATGAAGTCTCCCAAATTCATTAATATAGAGTCGTGCACGGTGCTCCACTGGAAGATCATCCCTCATAGCAAGGAAATATGATGTTATCTTAACTCAATCAATAATTACCCATATTACATCATTTTTATTGGATTTTTGGGTAATCTAGTGACAAAAATCCATTTTTATGTCATCCCATTTCCATGTTGGAATTGTTATAGGTTGCATGACTTCTCTAGGATGTTGTTTTATGACCTCACTTGTTGACAGACTAAACATCTTGATACATGATTAGAAATTTCATGCTTCATGTTGTCCCACCAGAAATATTCCTTCTAATCTCTAAATATCATAGTGTTACCGAGGGTTATAGATATATTTTATCTATGGTCATCATCTAATAACTCTCTTTTCAACTCACGTATATAGGGAAAACATAGAATATTCCCAAATTATATAATTACATCATCACACATGAAGTTGTCCAAATTCCCATCATTCACACCAAAAATTTTATTTTGATGATTATAATAATCAGAATATTATGTTTAAATTATTTCCCATAAAGATGGTTCGATAACCAATTTAAAAAAGAAATGATGTATCAAATTCTTTGATAATTTTCATATCCATATTTACTAGATCCATGAATACATGATCCCTTTAAATACACATTTTATTTATAACTCTGTGATACTTAATGCTCAAAGCCTCTTCCACCATATTTTCCTTCCCCATGTGGTAGTTTATTTAATAATCATAATATTTTATTTGTTCAAGCTATCAACATTACCTCATGATTAGTTATTTTTGTGATAAGATATATTTGAAACTCTTGTGATCTATATTTATCTCACATCATTCACCATAGAGATAGTGTCTCCATATATTCCGACCAAAGATTACAGATACTAAATCTATACCATGAGTTTGATAGTTATGTTCATGATTTTCTAACTGCCTTGATGCATAGGTAATAACTCTATCATCTGGCATAAGGACATAGGAATCACATTTCTTTGATTCATCACTATAGATCACAAATCCACAATTCCATAATTATAGAATCAAGATTGTAGAATTCAATAATATCCTCTTCAATTTATTGAATAATTATTCACATTATTCTGTCCATATAATCTTAACCCCTTTACAAGTATGCTTCATTAATGGGTTTTCTAATTAGGTGAAGTTCTGAATGAAATGTTGATAATAACCTTCTAAAGAAATAAAACTACGTACCTCTATTACATTCACTGGTGTAGTTCATTATCGAACTACCTTTGTATTTCTTGTATCAACTAATATTATATCTTTAGAGAAAATATGGACAAGAAAAGAAACTATTTAAAGAAAAAATTCACAACTTCTAAACTTCCCTTATAACTCATTTCATCTAAGAGTATTCAGAATAATGCACAAGTTACTCCCATTTTTGTTGTAGATTTTGGAGTATACCAATACATCACCAATAAATTCAAAAAAAAAGTCATCATGATATTCCTTGAAATATCTATTCATTAGATCCCTGAAAAAAAAATATATTAGACAGTACAAAAGGAATTACTGTAAAATCATAATTCCGATACCTAGTTCAAAATGGTGGCTCTCGAATATCTTCCTTCCTCCCACACAACTAATGATATCCAAATAGAAGGTCAGTCTTAAAAACAATATTGGGATCCATGATGTTGATAAAATAAATCATCAATATGAGGAAGGGGATACTTGATCATTATTTTAATTGCATTTATTTCTCTATAGTCAATGCACAACCTCATGTATCCATCTTTCTACTTGAAAAAGTGAACAATGGATCCCCATAGAGAAAAACTAGGACAATTAAATCATTTATCAATGAATTACAATAGTTTTTTCTTAAACTCTACTAATAACACTAATTCCATTATATAAGTGGTCTTTGAAATAGGAATTTCACTATGGATTAAATCAATATAAAACTCAACTTATTGCTCTGGAGGATATCCACATAAATCCTCTAGAAAAACATCATTGTGTTCCTTCACTACAGGGACATGCTCAATTGGAATATTTATTCCCTAACCTATAGATATTTGGTTCTATTTATCTGCAAGAATTATGTTCAGTAGATCTACTATTATTGGATCTAGTTAAGAATTAGATGGTTATGTTTCTTCTCTAAAGATAATTTATTCTACACCTTTCTCACAAATTTTACGTTCCTTCTTCTTAGAATATATTTTCACATCATATTTTGAAATCCATTCAATGCCAAGGATTATGTCAAAGTATAACATAGGTATGATGGTAAAATGAGTAGATAAATCACATTAATATTCCATAATGGGTACTTTTTGACACATCTTTGTTTCAATGAGACTTCCCGTAGGGGTTTTGACTGACAACTCTCTTATTAAGGTGAATTGTAAATATCTATTTTTAGTGAAAAATGGGAAGAAATAAAAGAATTATATGATCCTGAATCAAATAAAGCATTGGCCAAGTTTGAGGAAATGATTATAGTACCTGCCACTACATGATTAGGAACATCAACCTCAGTAGTTTTGATCTCATAAGCTTGGCCTTTCTCCCTTGGCCTTCTCTGGGGAATGTTTCCCTAATGTTTAGGAAAATAATTGGCACAATGTGTCATATCTTTACAATTGTAACATTGAACATTGGTATCTTATTTATTTCCCATACAATATTGATATTTGGGGCCTCTTTCTACAAATTTGTAACAGACACCATTTTATTTTTAATTAGGCTTCGGGGTGTTTCTTTACACAAGCATGACATGTTGGAAGAATCCCATTTTTATTCTTCCATTTATCCATTATTTCCTATACCACCCTCTTCTTCTCTATATTTCATTTAAAGTCATGAAACTTAGATAACTATTTCTCTATGTTAATTTCACCGGAGTCTATATATTTATATGATGAGAATGTTTTGGAAACCAGTTCCCTTTTACGGAATGGTTTTAAAGCATCAAAAATTTGATCAATATTACTCCTTGGATTATGTATGTCCTCCACGACATGCCTTTATAACCTTGTGAAGTTAGATTTATACTTTTCAACATTCTTATCCATGTTTTTACTTAGATTCAGAAACTTACTATCCATATATTAAAACTATTCATGAGGGAAGTATTTTTCTAATAAAATTTCCTTAAAATACCTCAATTTCATATTGTCAATATCATAATCCTCCTTTGCTTTTTTAATTAGTGACCACCATTGATCATCATATCTTGATTGATGATAAATTTACATGACAACTTTCTCCCATTAATTACTTCCCCAAGGTGGAAATATCTTCTCTAATGAACATATGAAAAACTCTCCTATGAATGTTTTTGTAGTACCATTAAATAATGTAGGTTGTTTCTATATAAAGAGGTATAACATTTCTGCTCCACATTGTGGTTTGGGATGCTCTATATGGGTAATGTAATTATTCATTGCCTGAGTCATCTATCATAGTATCTTTATAAGTTTCTCAACACTCTTCATAGCTACAGAACCAACATCATTATATTTCATAGGATATAAATCCATACATGGGTTACATGCATTAATGAGGTTTCCATTACATCTACAAGGCACCATTTCTAAATAATGACATACACTGGATTTTGTTACGAATCATAACATGTAATCTTAACTTGAAAAATACTTAACATGAATTAAAATCCCAAGCATATATAATCTCATAATCATAATTACTATATCATTGGGGGAAAATTTAATTTTAAATCCCTCACAATGACTTGTAATGAAAAAATGAATTATCCTAAGAATATCCCCCTGGAGTTTCAAACTAGATGTGTAGTAAGGTCCGTTTTCATGTACTAGGTTTCCCCAAGTCATCCCTAGAACACCTTGTTGGAGTTGTCCCTAATAGGTACATCTTTTCCAGAACCGCATCCACTTGTAGTATCTAGATAGGTATTTATTTCTTGAATGATCCACATAATCTATTACTTAAAAAAAATATAGTATGTTCTTGTATTCATATAATCAATGTATACCTTAGTGTTTTGTTACCTAATATACATTTTATAAATCTTGTTTCTAATTTTTTTCTAAATTTCCTCTTATAACGACTATAATGACCCACCCAAAGAATCCCGGACTCAGTGAATTATTTTATTAAATTGGAATATAAAAAAGGAAGATATATCCTAAATTATAGAATTGTTTAGTAGTTTTGGAAAGAAAGATTCATACATATATTCAATATTAAAACATTAAAGGAAATATAAAATGTAAAACAAAATTAAAACATCCAAAACTCAGTGATAATCCATACTGTTCATTCATTATAAACAACTTCACATCATGGGGAAAAATAAAACATAAGAATAGGTTGATCCTAGATGATCAATAAGGGCATGAAAAATAGCATAATCACAAATACTAAGGAATGATGAATAACTAAAAGTACACATGCCATTAAAATATATTCATGAGAATAATATGGGAGGAATAAAAGCTGACTAATAAATCAAAAATAAAACATAACCATGGATATTATACAAGTAAAATAATCACATGGACCATCAATTACTAGTTTGATAATGAGGGAATGGATAATTCAAGACATCATAATTATTTTGTCAAGGCCTCGTTCCAAGACCATACAGAAACTGATATAAACCCACGCAAGTCTAGCTCATGAGACCTACCCATGAATCCAAGGGATATAGTGGACCCCAGAAATCTCTTAATAAGTCCAATTCATTCCACATATGAATGGGGATACACATTTACAACATATACATTCATATTTAATCTAACATATGAAATGTAAATAACATTCCCCAATCAATAAACTTAAACAATACCCATTCGAAGTAATGTCGTTAATTGTTTCTAGATTGCAAAAACATAGTCAAAATAATAATAAATGATTAAATTAAACATGGTATATTATATAATATACTATTTATCCCAATTAAACATATGATTTCATTTTAAAATAGGTATGAATTCGAGAGGTTCCTTTAAAACGGGCCTGTTTTTCAGGATGCATTTTTGAATGATCCTTTTAAAACATGTAACTCCCCATAAAATAAAGAAATATTTTAATGTTAAAAATATATAGAGAATTAAGACATAATTTATTAGGAGTTAATAAGAATAAAATGTAATTTTATTTAGGTATGTAGTGAATAAGGGTAACTTTAATGAAAAATGAAGGTTTGGGTAGAAAACCCTTTCCATATTGAAGAATTTGTTCTATACTCGAACATAACATTATATAATATCAAATTATACACCTTAATAAAATAATTAAGATAATATTATAAATTTAAATAATTTATTATCATTATATTATGTTCATTTAGGGAATTTTGATAAGATATAAGATTGAATTTTCTCATTATGGAGTGTTCGTTTCATGATATTCATGATCGGTTTGCATGATTATAAGCATGGAAGTTCATGTATAACGGACATAATTTTACAGTATTGAATTTATATATTATTAATGAAAATAAATGATTTGAAATTTTTATATAAATCATTTTCTTACATGGTATGATGAAGAATCATTAGATAATTCATTTAGTGATAATCGTTCAGATTTTTACGGCGGTTTTCGATCACAACGAGCTAATTCTGTTCTATTATTTAGTATCATGCAAAAATGATGGTTATAGATTAATTAAATAAGATATAATAAATATTTTAGAATCTTTTTAATCCATAAAAGTAGTTTCATGACCAATGTTGAATTGTAAATTAAAGAATGATGGTTTTTCATCCACGACAGCTGTAAATTGGAACCTCCCAGACAATGATTTCATTTTTAAAATAAAAGAGATATTATAAGGAAATTAATGATGTATCTTCCATTCACATGATATAATTATACTATATAGACTATAATAGATTTATAATTATTATTTTTAATGAGGGTGTGAGGAGATAATAATAAATGATGAGGGAACATGTTAAGAAAATAAAAGGAAATTGAAGATGATTTTACCTCTTGGATACCACTCCTTGAGAATCAACTTAAGAAGATCGATTTTGGTATTTTGGAAAGAAAAAGAGTTCCTAGAAATGGGTATATTCTAGAGAATGTTATTTGGTAAGAATGATGAAAAGCTTCAAGGCATAGAGATGTTAGGAAAAGAGGGAGTGAAGGGTTATTTTTATAGTGGAGGAGGGGGTAATTTTTGAATATCTTATTCATTATTTCATGAATTTTCTCATAACCTGAAATAGTGTTTGATTCTTGTGACCAAAAACAATTATATGTTCATGTTAATTCAAACTAATGGTTTATTACATCATCTATGATTCAAGGAAGAGTGTATTTATCTTAAAATGTATTTATACCATAAATTAGCGTATTTTACTATTCACCAAAAAATTCAAGTAATTCAGAAAAATCCCAAATTTTAATGCCAACTATTTATAAATGTACAGAATTAAAAAAATGACTAAATTTTATAAAAATATATTTTTTAAATATGTTAAATTTTATTTTCAACTAAAATCATCATTTACATGAAAAATATTGTTTTTAAAAAGAACACTTATTTTATAAAACACTAAAAATTAACTAAGATCTAATTAAGTTATCCTAAATTCATAGGAAGACTAAATATTTATTTAGTAATAAATTTTATGAAAATTAATTTAATTTTTAATCAATTTATTAATTTTTAATTGTTATAAAATATTCATTATTCAAAAAATACCAACACTTTTTTATTATTTTTTAAAATATTATCTCTCATTTTTAAGGTGCCTAAATTTAATTTATAATTACATGTGTGAGGTAAAGGGTCATATTAATATTCATAGGGAACATTACAATTCATAAGGGTTAAGTTACTATTCACCAAATATGTATGTTGATCCTATCAGAATCAAAATATCTTACCAACCGCAACCGTGTATTTCTGTTTTTCAATATTAAAAAACCATAAGAGGAAGAATTATGTTTAATTTATAGGTTATAATTATCTCTTATAAGTAACAAAATTTTTTCCATAGAGACACTAGTTTTCATGAATTCTATATTAAATTTATTTCTAAATCATTTGGGTGGTATAATTAAACTCTTAAAACATTTCAATGGATTTTTGTTACATTATTCTTATCCTACATGATTGAACTCGATGTAGGAAAGAAGAACATTGAATAAATAACACCATTTTCCCTAATATAGTGATCTATATGAAGATATCATAAACATGTACTTCACAAATTTGAAAATGAACTTCATCATCATGTCAAAAATTCATTAAAACCATAAATATTCATACAACCACAAACAATAAACTATTTAATAATTCATAAATTTCGAAATCACAACATACCCCTTTTAGAAATTTAATAAAAATATATGATTCATCATTTGGTAATAGATATGAATGGATACTCTTACTAAATTTTATACTCCCATGTTGAAAAAAATAGGATGAAAAATATAATTGATAGATTTATATTATGAATTTTTCTCCCCCTTTGACAAATATATCCAAATACAAGAATAGAGAGAAGAAATATAGACCAAAGATGATCCCTATATAGATTTAGGTTCAACACAAAACACTAACATCAAAATATGGAATTATTCATTCAATTTTGGATTTATAACTCTCCGTGATTTTAAAATAATACTATTCTAAATATCATACATAACATGCAACATTGATCTTAAATAAACCATGAAATATTATTATTAAACGTGATCATTATAACCTAGTCGTTAAATTGGTGAGTATGAATATTTTTAACTACTTAATGAAATATATATATATTTTTTCTACAAAATATAAATTTATTTATAAATTCTTAATAAAAAATTAGTTATCTTATAATAATGATTTTTTATTCTACAAATAATAGGTTTCCTTCAACAATGATTTTTATTGCATTTTGTGAGAAAATATTATATTTTTTTACAGAAAAATTATATATTTTATGATATAAAATTAAAATAATTTGATAAATCATAATATCAAAAATAAATTTGGTTTAAATTTTGGGATTTTTATGTTGTTTTTGATTTTTCTATGTATAGTGAAATGTGCATATTTTTTTAAGTACTATAATTTAATTTCATTTAATCAAGTAAATTAAATGCCTAATTATATTTTTTTATTTTTTTCATAAATTTAAATTTGAAATATTTTATATAAAATAATACTAGTAATTTCTTTTAAATAATCTTTTTTAATGATTTTTGTCATAATTTTACTCTTATGCTTCAAAAATGATTCGTTCAACGACCTTTTTTATGTGCATAATATATATATATATATATATATTAAAATAATAAATAGTAAATAAATAAATAAATGCAATTAATTTATAATATCTCTATCATATTAATTTAAATTCAGATAATAATGATTTCTAGTCATAGACGTAATATAAGATCATCTTTTTCTTGAAAAAAATAAACTGTTTTCAAAAATCAACATGTTTTTCATGTTTAATTTTAAAAAGAAATATGCCACTTATTTGATAAAAATTTTATGAAATTTATTCCTTGTTTTGAATAATAAAAATTAATATAATGTAATATGTGATACATAATTTTTTCATAATGAGCAGTAAAAACTGCAAAGAAAACTAGTTACCGTGGGGAAACAACTAAATTGGTAAAATTAAGTTACCATATAAGTAGATAGAATAGAATTTTTATAATTTTTTTAACATTTGTATTAATTAACCAACCACATCAACCCTATAATCCATTATATACTAATTTTTTAGTCCCGTGGAAGGGGAGTGACTTCCCATAAATTAATAGTTTTTTGTATTTAAAAACATTTCACAACCTCTCTCTTATAAAATAGAACCTTCTATCCTCTACATTACTCAAATAAAAATAATTTTTTCCGAAACATAATACCAAAAATACCTTATTTTATTCCATCCACAATTCCTAGATTCCATGTGTTGATCAAAATAAAAGTATAAGATTTATTTTGGTACAACGCTAAAGAGGTGGTCTGAAGATGATGTGTCATTCTTAACTGAGTATCATTATTTTTTTATTCTACATCAGAAATATATTAATAAATTTTTTATTATGTAATAAAATAATTTTATACCATATAATAATATGTTATTATGTTAATTTCATGACATGTATCCAAATTTTCATCCATGAAATGGGTAATGAAACCATCATTCCAGTGTACAATAGACTACAACATCCTGGACCAACATAATTCACATTTAGTCATTATCTCTCATGGATATTCATGATAATGGATTTATTGATTATATATTATACTCAATAAATATTAATAAATATGGAAAAAATATGTCATATACCTTCATACAATATCATCCATGTATAAATGATTACGTCATTCATGTGTACGGAGGACTACCGCCACACGAAGCGATGTGATAAATTTTTTTATTAACCTGTCACATTTCTGGTAAATACAACTATATTTAATGAAATAATATTGTCTTTATTATATAATTATAATTCTATGAATATAAAATAAAACTTACCTTGTTTCCATCAAGATCGTAGAAAAATTTAAATGTTACTAATGCATATGTACGACCTACCGTCTCCATGATTGTAACATTGTGCAATTTTTATAAACATAGTTCATTATTGGTTAATGAAATATAAATGATGTATAAATATGATTATTATTAAATTATTATTATTCTTTTTTATTATATTTTAATTAATTCCTTTACAATAGTCAACCTACTAAATTTATATGAGCATGTGGATCGAGTACCGTCAAAAAGGAAAATAATAATTTAATTGATTAAAAAATTATATATAACTTGGTAATGAATAAAATAAAAGGAATAAAAAAATTTATTATTATACTTAATAATTTATATAATAAAAATAATTTTTTTATTTTGGAGGATAAAGTACATACATGACAAGTCGAACTCGAGGTAAGGGATTTTATAATTCAATTTCTTTTATTGGGTTAAATTACTTAATCACTGTCTTTTATGTGATAGGATTATATCGTTAATTACCATTGATTAGTTTATTTTTCAATTACACTTTAATTTTGTGGAATTTAATTTTACAAACAAAGTAACTTTATTTATTAATTATCACATTAATGAATTGATATTTATAAGGGATTCCATCACAATTTCCTTTTTTGAGGCTTATATCAATTTTATGCACATGTTTCTTTTATATGGTGCATATACATACCCTTTTATATGTTGAATCATGAATACATCATAATTTATGGTACTTTAAGTTACAATTCATTTTAATTCATCCATGTGGATTTTATTCTAATGTTTCTAAAGGTGTAAGGGCTTTATGTTACAATATCTATCCTTTTGGTGATTTTTTATGTTCAAGGATCCATTGTAGGAAATCACAAAAAAAATATTTTCTTGAAAAATATCCCTTTTATTTTCCTATAGTCATGGATGTAGTTTAATGTTTCAAGAATCCATTTTACCCTTATTTAATAATGAAACTTCATGAAAATGAATAATAAGTATTACAGACCTTGTATCTTTATTTATCACTTGAATCTTTCCCATCCATGTCTATAGTTCCCTAAAGATATTTTGAATATTGTTTTTACAATTATAAATTGATTTATTAAATTTTTTTTACCCATGTGTTACATTTTATTAAATTGTTTAAATGTAATCATTCATTCATTTTTTGAATGAGGTACTTTTTTACTTTTTTTACAGAATTGTGTAAAGTATTTTTTCTTTTAACTTATACTACATTTGAGGAATTTACCTCCATAATGACCACTAAATTATTTGTATATTCCAATATATGTTATAATAGTAACTTTAAAATAAATTTTTTAATATGCATTAAATATTATATTTTGAAGAATTGATCTCAATGTAAAAATGGTATTT
Source organism: Viscum album (assembly GCA_963277665.1). Taxonomy (NCBI): domain Eukaryota; kingdom Viridiplantae; phylum Streptophyta; class Magnoliopsida; order Santalales; family Viscaceae; genus Viscum; species Viscum album. The sequence goes on along the minus strand of OY728167.1, from coordinate 395,300,467 downwards.
TTATCAAGAAATATTAAATTAATCTTTTTAAAACATTTTTATCCATGGAAAAAACCTTTGATATAATAGATTTCATTAAAATTATGCATTTATATATATCCCATATATATATAGATTCCTCTAACTTACTTTTATGTGGTAATACATGACTATTTATGTTTGGGAAATTTCATCATTGTGATATTTCTTTTGATTATTATAATAGATATTATTTAGAAACCCATTATGATATGAGACAATATTATGAAACCCATTATGATATGAGACAATATTACAAAACTGATTATGTTATTTTCATATGTCTATGTCTTATGATATATTCTTTTTTTTGTGCCTCACATAATCATGATCATGTTATGATGGGTTTCCTTATATGGCACTCCAAATCATTGGGTAATGTTTTAGTTTCATGATGTTTCATGTGTGGGATTAGGGTGTAAAACTAATATATTATGGGTCTTTTCCCCCATTCCATATTCTCTAGTGAATTAATATTGACACATTCTTAAGTCATTTTATATGTTTCTTCCACAATTCCAATGATTTGATAATATTATGAAACCATGTTCTTTATGTTCTGCTCCCATGTAATTACTCTTGAGACTTCACATTTATGAGATAATGTTATACCTTTGACTCACAATTTATACTTCCTTATCATGATTATTCCCTTAATAGGCTTTTTATCTCACCCATTTTATCTAAGTATTCCATAATTATCCAATGTATTATTACGATCTAGAAAGGATTTTGGTGCTCATTATTGAAAATAAAATAACGATTTATATTTTCGTCTAACATTGAACTATTATGGACATACTATTCAAAATAAACTAGGACACAAGAGATTTTGGTTTCACTTAATTGAATCTTTTATTATAAATCATGTAATAATATGTATAAAAGAATTTAGTCTCTATAACAAGTATTATAGAAGGGTCTAGTTATTTTTTGGGTTTAGGAATATAACAGTTTATTGATAAAACATCATTAAAGTATTAGGATAATTCTAAGTATAGGAAAATATCCTAGAATTTTTTTGATGTTAAGAGTGACTGGCTTATAAGAAATTACATTAGTATATAGATTCTACAATTGGATATTGTTATGGAAAAATTATACCTAGGGGTAATAACCCTGAAAAGGAAACACTAGGATTGACTAAATTTTCACATAGTGCACGACAATGGTCCTTGTGGCACACCTAGTTTGACACCCTTAGGGGATAAGTTTTTTTAAAATTCCCAAACTCTTTCCAAACCTCTATGAAGGAATTGAAGAAATTTTTAGGTTTGAGAATCAAATTGGAAACCATACCATAGATTGCCTATATTGAAACCTAAAAATCCATAATTAAATATATACATATCAATTATAAATTATTCCAACATTGATTATAATTTTACCTATTTTATGTTATTACAATATCATATTTTTTTCATTAAATTTTTTATATATATTTATGGGAATTGGAGGAATCACGCCAATTACCAATGTGATGGGAAATGTAATGATTTTAATAATGATATTCCTAATATAATGATAATTGAACTTGTAATTATTATGATCTTTCAAAATGATCTATAACAAATTATTATTATGAAATTGAACATATTTGAATTCCCAACCAAATCAAAGAATATAAGGGTGGAGTGTCGTGGTTGTTAAAGTGTTAAAGATGATAAAGAAATGAAGATTAAAATTCCATTATGTAAAAAAATATGAGATGATTCACTATAGAAAACTATTTATTTAAAGGAACTAGAAGATTATTTATGTGTGAGAAAATAGGGTACAATGTTTTGAATTTCTAATGAAAAGTGAATATCCTTGTTAAAAATACATAGGGAAATAATGTTTCACCTAAGGCCCCATTAAAAGTCCAATTTCATAGATGTGTCGAACATGACCATCATTTGAGTGAATAAAAAATTACAAGGATTAATTCATATGGGTATATGTAATGATAATCCTTTAAGGGTAATTATTTATGTGTGTAGGTGTTGTAATTCTTGAATCATGTTTTTGAAATTATTTTTCAATAGTATACTAGTTATAAAAATAATGAAACGTTAATGGATTTTTCAGTAGTAGTTTTCTTTAAGGATTTTCAAGAATATGCTAAATGATACTAATTACAAAATTTTTTAATTAATGGTAGGATTGTATTTTATAAAAAAAATACATGATTTAGTAATGTATAATCTCTGATAACTGATTTATGTTAAGGTAATTATAGTCATTAAAAAATATTTGATTTTTTCGAAAATAATGGAAGTGATTGAAAAACATAGAGTTCAAAAAAATTTATTTGATGAATAATAAATTTTAAATATGTTCAAAAAATTATTGAGAATTTTATAAGATCAAGGTTAATTATGAATATGATTATATTATTTTTTTATAGTTTTATATAAAGGTGAACCTATAAGTTGAGTGAAAACCCATCGCATCTGGCAAGGTCATGGGCCTTGAACCCACAATTGAAGGGTGAAAAGGGTGTAGTGCCTACAACTAGACAATATAATTCATAGGTTAATATGAAATTGCTTTTAATTGAATTATTTTATGGGAAAATATTAAGTTGATTTAGGGATACATATTTTAGGATCAAATAATTTTTAATTTTTAGGATTTTGAGCTGATTCATGATAATACGAAATGCTTCAACAGGTTACGGTATATGTAACCCTTAGGTGTAAAATGTTATTTTAAATAATTATTTTTGGAAAAATAATAATAAAATATTTATTGATGAGGTTATCTATGATGCATGGTTATTTATTTAAGGATTTATATATATTAAACATTGGTATTCAAGATTAATATAAAGGATTATATATTCTCAATGTTTTCTTACCTTATGGTAACCATTTCAATTTTTGTTAATATTTAATGATAATAATAATAGAATCCCGTCTTTTTTATATTATGTGATCCATTATATGTTAATTTTAGCAATTCATGCATGAAATTGTCATCTTGAATACACATCATTTGGAAAAAAATATGATATTTTGGTCGAAATTAATTAATGGAAGAAATTATATGTGTCAAGTAAGTATATTTACTTATATTAGTAGTCTAGATGGAAAATGAATTCCTCAACTGTAGGAACGAGATCTTGAAAGAACAAAAATATCAATGTACATTCAATTTTTATGAATCAATGGTCTTTTCACTTCTCTTAGGTTTGTTGTATTTTTTCCTTGACATTATTCTGATCATTGAAAATATTTAGATCAATGTTCCCTATAACTATATAGTATTCCACGGTCATTTTTCCCTACATAATGTCCTTATGTTCACTTATGATTAATGTTCTACTATTTTGAAAAATGAATCTTATAATTCCTAATGACCCATATTCTTCTCATTCCTTATTTTTAAGTGGATGTTTTATGAACCCTTTATGATGTAGGGTATTCAACAAAGTTATTTTGAATTTTCAAAACATTGATCACCATGTTTATTTTAATATTGAGAGGATGTAATTTATTTAAGGTTGAAGAGTGTAACACCCCATGATTTTAAAATAATTTTATGTTCGACATATTATGTTCGTTTGGACCGCACCCAATGCATTAAATAGATGGTAGGTGGTTCAAAAATACTGAATCAATGTAAAAACCATGAAGAAAAAAATGAAACATTACCTACCATAAAATGTCGGAGAATCATCCGTGTTGTCGGAGAATCGTGCTCTTCTTTGCGTGATCGGCTCCCAAAGAAGTCACTCGCACATCCCCCTCTGGTTTGGCATCGTCCATCTCCTCCCACTGGGTCAGATTTGTTTTATATGGTTCTGGCATCACGGTGTTCCAACAGAACTTCATTGCTTGGAAAAGCTTTGGATACCCCTCCCCCGAGATCTATATTTATAGGAGAGGGGAGAGTAATTAACGACGCAGGGAGTTAATGGAGATCATTAAAAGGAAGATTCCTAATTTTCCCCAATGTTAATGTTACTTAGATTAGAGGGTTAAGCCGTTTATTGGATTGAAATGTTGTCGGTCCCACCTTACCACTTGTCCGTTGGAGGAATAGAATAAAAATAAAATAATAATGTTATTTTATTTATTCTATTAAAAAGATCCAAAAAACTAACTTTTTCTCCAAACCTACTGCGGTCGAAGTGAAGCCTCACTTAAGTAAATCCAGACACTATAGATTCAATGGTTCCCTCAGATCTTTAATCTGAGAAATTCTTCAAAAATTAGAAAACGTTGTTCGCGTGTTTATTGAACGTACCTGAAAAAAAAAGTTCAGAAAATTATTAATAGTCACTCTCGACCCATTCTGGTCGAGGTTAGGCTTTTCCAAAGTGAAAAACGCCCCAAAGAACCCAAAGTTACTATCAGTTTTTTTAATCTGAGTTACCATTTATATGTTATGGATTTTACAATAAAATAATTTTCACTTAATTATTTTATTTACGGCAAAAAACAAACATTCATTGGTGGCCTATGTCGGCCAATGATAGTATCTTCAAAATGAAATCATACCATCACGAGTTCAGTTGTGGTCTCTTATTTTCAATCCGAGTTACCATTCACGAGTTATAAGAATTTGAAAAATAAATTAATTTTATTTAATTATTTTATTTATTGTTATTTAATTTTTGGTTTTCTCACTGGAAGCACATGCCAAATAAACTTAAGTAGTGCCCAGGGTAAACCTACTATCCAAAGCGCAACGGTACCCTCCGATTTCTGATCTGGGCAACCGTTTAAGAGTTATTCTGATTTTTCAGGAAAACTGCTTTGGCATGATATTTAAAGATTAAAAAAACATTGACGGATCATTCCGGGCACTCCAGGCCTCAGAATCACGTGTCTTTAGATTCCATGGTCTCCAAATAATTCCATATAAATAAAAAAAATTATACAGGAATTCTTGGAAATTAATGCCCTTGTTATTTACATTTTTAGTAATGAACAATGAATTGAAGATTGTACTGAGCACTCCTTTCCTATATCGGAGTATAGAATTTTTCTTTCTATCAATAGCTGGATAGGTTCCCTTCCTTCCTGCACATGAAAAATTTCCTCATCCCCTTTAGGAAATTCCTTGGGTGCTTCCTTCCACACTTTTGACATGTGGGGTTCTAAATTTTTTTAGCACTACTATATTTACCAATTAGATGTCCAGAATTAAATTCAACTTTTTACTTCATATACCAATAATACCTCTGAGATTCACTGATCTAAATCTCAACATTTAGGGCACATCAGACAATCTCATCATCGTTTTCAAAGTTGTAGTTCCACATGGATTTCTTAGGCTATTTTTTACGCCACCAAAGAAATAGTCAACCATGCATTTGGTGGAAATGACAAAACCAGAGGTGTATCATGCAAGTCTGGAGAATTTATCCTCATATGTGAAAATAGATTTATCATCCTTTTTCTTAAGTAAAAGGAAATATTTTTCCATCTTAATATAGAGGGCGTGGGGAAAATATTTATCAAAAAGCATCTTCTAGGAATCCTTCCATCCCATCGCTTCGATGTCTTCCTTAGTATTCGTATTTTTGATCTATGTCCACAATTGATTATATTCACCCTTAATATGATAATAATCTAGAATAAAATTCTAATGTATGAAAAACATAAGGATGGGGAATATATTCTCATAGGAGTTGATCCAGTATTGGTAAATTGAGGGATCAGACGATACATTGAATGGATGAGGACTTTTTCTCATAAATCTCTCATTTTCAACTTATTATTTCTTAGGGGGGGGGGTTGGATGTTCCTCTTGATCTATCTTTTTATTCATAACACATATTAACTAAGAGAGTATCATAAAAAGATTGCAATTCCCACTCCCATCATATTGGGCATCTCATTAGAGCAGTCATCACATTTATCTTCACATCGGTTGTTATGCCAATTACTCCTATTACTGGCCATTGGCTAGAATAAAAGTAAAATTAGCGGTAGATATTTTTATCTATTAAACAAATAAAATGGAATCCAATGACGAAAAGTGATAACTAATAAATTACATTTATTAACTTAACTTATGAATTTATATGCTTTGATATATTTTATCATTTTTTTAATTCTAATCATATATACTTAGGGGAATTTTTTTCCATTAACAATTGTTCATACTAATATTATGAATTTAAAAAAACATATCCCCAAGGATTTTTGTACCAATAGTGAAATAAGGCCCGTTATCATGTACCGTTTTGTGTTAGAGTCTTACCCAAAGTGGGGTTTTTGGGTTTTACCCCATGATACATCTGTGCTAGATCCACCTCTACTTGTTAGTATCCATACATGGATGCATTTTAATGATAAAACACTTAATCTAGACTCACCAAAATTCAGGGGTTCTTTTCTTATACTTAGTCTTATCCCTAAGGTTTACACTAGATTTCTGTAATCCTAATCCCAAAAATGACTAAACATATCCTCAGATACCAAATATAATGACCCTAGTATTTATCTCATTTTTAAATATGATTTATTACATAAAAAATCACTTAATAAAACACATATTATTAATAGGACTAGTGTCTTTTGGGATTAGGAACATTACATAACTACTTAAAACATGAAATACACATCTTTATTGAAGACATCTTTTACATGACTACAACATTACTTCTTACTTAGCATTTAATAATATAACATGAGTAAATATATAAGAAAAGATAGAGCTATAAATCCTAGTAAGGGAGTAAAAAAAGGATAAGATTAAGAATACAATACATGTTAGGAAATGTAAGTATCAATGGATCATAAGAGAAACATGAACATAAAGGCATGATATTGAACAATCATCATAACATGGAAGTGTGGAAACAACATAAAAACTGTATCATTAACATAAAGGAATTAGGTAAACCCTTATCCCAACATAATGGATATAATTCCTATAAAAGAATAATGTAAACCCATATCCCAACATGACATATCCTGAAATTAAATTTTACCCAATGCATTGGAGCGCTGTCATGGCACATGCTGCATAAACATTTCAATCTCATGCATAAGTGTGCCATAAAGATCATATAACATGGATTCATTCAAAATAATCATTTTTTCACAATAAAAGAATATTGAATAATTACTTGTAAGTAACCAGTAACTAATTATATATACATAATAGTGAATAACTATGATATATGAATGGGTATGGTATTCACTACACAATAATTTTAGCATGGAAAACAGTGGTGCAATTTTGTAGCATAACGACGTCATGCAAAACTTCAGAAAATGGGTAGAAGAGAGAGAAAGTGTAATCTCTTAATTTATACATGAAATGGATAGTGAGGTGATAATGGAACATAATATCCCACCATATGAAATGATACTAATGATTCATGATAAAAATAAAGTGCTTTAAATGTAAATGATAAAATAGAAACCCCTTATGAAATTTTGGCAACGTAATAGAATTGATAAGTTTATAAATGGGATAGGATAAATGATAACTCCTTGAAATAAGATAAAAGGTATTGTAGGTAATTTATTATAAAAGGTTTACATTATAAAAAATTGAAATTTAAAAAACTAATTTCAAACATGGTTCTTGAATTGAAAGGGTGGGAGAAAGGTGAGGATCCCTTACTTGAATGTGTGATCCCAGAGGCTTGGGGGAGGATTCTTTGGATTTTGGGGGCTAAATGGGAGGACACTATGGTGTATGGGGAAGAGGGTGGTCTAGATTCAAAGATCTTGAGTGAAGAGAAATTGGATCTTCAGTGGGATTATATCTGAAATGTGGATGAATTTTTTATTATTTTTTTGGACACTACACAATAAGATATTCAAAAAGAAAAACCATCCTATGTTTTTTGAAAATGGTCTCTAGAAAATGCGAGTGGTATAGATTATGTTATAAGTCCTTGGGACAAGGATATTAAAATATTTTCCTATCTTATGTGGTGCTGAGTAACACTTTCAAGGAAATGATTGTAAAATCATAAAATATTTTATTTTATTGGAGGATTCACTGATGCATTATAAAAAAAATAAAATGAACATATAATTACATTATTTTAAATGAAAATATACATTTTCCCAAATGTACCCTTTATATTATTTTATTACCCGACTATTAGGTCATTATGATGTCATAAAACAAATTATACATTTATATGGTATTTAATTTTCACCCAAAAATTCGACTGTCTAAAAAAATTATGGAAAATTCACCATTGGATAATTTTTATGCCCAGATTCCAAAAATAATTTTAATTTTTTCTAAAAAAAATTCTATATATTTCCATGATTACTTATAAAATAAAAACTGACATTTATTGAAAATTTACAGGTTTTGAAAAAAATCAGTTTTCAATCTGTAATAAAAGTACATTTGAGTTCATAAAAAATATTCGATAATTTATATTAAATAAAATAAATTAATAATGAAATTTTATTAAAATATTATTTAATTCAAAAATCCATTAATTCATCAAATTAAATTTCTTAATTTAATTTGAATAATAACCAAAAATATTATTTGTGATTTAAAAGTTATTTACAAATTAAAAATAATAAATCAAAGTATATTCATTTAATACACAAAAGTAATTCACATAATCATAATGCTAGGGTATTGTTACTTATCCCTTTATTACACCAGCATATGCCCTAAGAGTAAGGTGTACGATGGTGAGGCTTTCATGGGGCCGTTCAGTAAACATGGTTTGGGCTGTGTTCTCAATGAGCTGGAACTTTTACCAAAAACGTTTTTTTGTCATGATTAAGTCTTAGGATCTCAGCATGGGCTTGGTCTAGGGAAAAGCCCAGAAATTTTATCTCCCTCAGAAGCTCTGATAAATGGTCTTCATAGGGTATGATCATACTGGTTGAGGCCATCACATTCATTGTTTGTGTCAAAAGGATTTGTTAAAACGCTATATTTATACTAGTCACATGATCACTATTAAATGGTTATATTATCAATGGTAAGGATAAATAATAGTCATTTAAATACAACTGGATATAATAAAACAAAATGATTACTTGTGTTTTCTACATCCATAATAAATTCAATTAAAACAAAGGGAATTTTATTCATAACTGTTTCGGTCCTTATATCAGGGCCCATCATGCAACCCCATTTTTCTGAGTGGATAGGTAGAAGCACATCCACCCATCGAGCATCATTTATTACCAAAATGATAGTATGAGGACAAGTTCCTATTGATATCACTTCATGATTTTTTTCAATAGTGACCATTATGTTTTCATATCGAGCCCAATCCTCAGGTGGCAGAGGATTGGCTGGAGTCGGTGGTCTGCGTGTTCGGACTGTTGTGGACCCTAACAGACTAGAGGGTGGCTTTGTAAACTAGCCTTATTCCTAGTGCAGCTGGATACTAGTGGAGATTTGTTACCCAAATGCATGAGGAGGTGGAACTCAAATGGTATGACTTTTATCATCTCTTTTGTAAGGAGTACCAACCTTATTAGTTGGGTTCCATTTGGATATTTAGTTTTTGGATTTGTAGTAGGGAGGGATGTGAGTGGATGAGTATGTAGTGAGGTTTACCAATATTACATGCTACTGCTTTTAAATTATCAGAGATGGATACTTCCACGCAAGGAAGTTCAAGCAGGGACTCCATAGTGACATGTGAGTTGACGCAGTGTCCCTATGCATCCCCACCTATGTCAGGGTGCTAGAGAAGCCCTTTTGACGGAGATATTCCTTGTAGAGAAATGATAGATATATATATCTAGAAGTATACATGATATATATGAGTCTTCTTCATAAGTGGTCAAGCACTAGAGATCAGAGGATATAAGATCCTTTCATGGGCAGACTTAGGGTTGTGGTTGTGTAGGTTAGGGTTAGTGAAGAGCACCGAGATTTCCTGGGGATGTCTAATGCAATAATTTTGATAGGAATGGTCATATGGATCAGGAATACTTGTCCAAACATATAGAGAATCCCAGGAAGGCATCAGACATACAACCATGATAGAGGCGGCTCCATGAATCGGGGTCTCCCATGCTAGGGATGGAGGTCCCTAGGGAGGTAGATCTAGAATAGGGGAGGGAGGAGATACAGGTGGTGGATGGCGTTATGATGTTCTCCCACCACCACAACCAATCGACCCACATCAAGATCAATGAGCTGACAGTCTGGGCCGTGAACCGTTGTAGGCTATGGATGTCCACAACCTAGTGGCACACGAGATTATTCGAGATAAAATTTGTGTTTAATATTATATTGCCTCAGTACTAGTAGAAACATATTCTAGACACTCTCTTATCTCTCAAATCTTAATGCGGGATCTGGATCTCCCAGTAGAGACACTAGCAAAATAGTTACACCTTGAGGTTCATATAGGGAACGCTTACCATGCATATTCCATCTTCTGGAAGTGCAAGATATCACATAAATGATAGAACATTATGTAAGACCTACTGATCATCATGATGGAACCCTATGATGTACTCTTGGTCATGGAGTCAGATTCCATGATTTAGGCCTAGATTGACTACCACAATAGATTAGTCAGAAGAATACGCATTGATGGGATGAGGTTCTCCTTTTTTAGTGAGGGGGTCCTCATAGCAGGACAAGTGGGTGCTATGAGAAATAGGTTGTAGCCTATCACCCATCAGATAGCGAGTATGAACTTTGGTGTAGAAGAATCTTAAGGCATATGGATCCCATTATTTTTGGACAATTACATGGATGGATTTTTCGAAGACATTTTGGGACTACTTCCGAAGTGGGAGTTCGAGATTTTCATTTACTTACAGCCGGGGAATGCCTTGATATCTTGTACAGCCTATCAGATGGCACCCAATCAGCTCTGAGAGATGAGGTTATAGTTATAAGATCTTCATGAGAATTTTTTCATCAGTCCCAGTGTGTCCCCCTAGCTGGATTTAGTTTTGTTTGTGAAGAAGGTATATTGGAGGGTACATATTGGTGTGGATTATCATCACCTGAACTAGGCCACGTTAATGAACATATACCCCTTTCCAAGAATTGACGACCTCTTTGATCAACTACAAGGTGCAAGATGGTTCTCCAAGATTAATTTCAAATCCTGCTACCACTAGATGCGGGTTTGGGATAATGATATCTAGAATGTGGCCTTACGATATCGCAATGAACACTATAAATTCTTAGTTATTCCTTTCGGTGTGATGAATTTCCCACTGTTTTCATGGATTTTATGAACTCGATCTTCCATCCATACATAGATCCATTTTTCGTTTTATTCATCGAATAAATACTCATCTACTCTTATACATAGGAGGAGTATGTAGAGAACGTGAAGTGAGTTCTTGATTTTTTAGGATCACCAGCTTTACGAAAAGTTCTCGAAATGACAGTTATGGATACCACAGGTCCACTTTCATGGGAATGTCATTTTCAAGAAGATTCTATCCCTGGATCATATGGCGGTCTATGTAGTTCTTTCTTGAGATCCACCCAATAATGCGTCAGAGGTGCGGAGTTTTTTGGGTTCAGTTGGGTACTACCAAAGATTTGTAGTAGACTTCCCCAGGATTTCAGCCCCTTTGACAACTATGATATGGAATCGAGAGTCAATTACATGGCTTGAGTAGCTCCATAAATCCTCCAAAGAGTTGAGGAAGATACTAAAGGGAACTCCAGTTTTGTGGCTACCAGAGGATGGATTTGACTTCGTGGTTTCTTGCGACACCTCAGGAGTTCAGATCAGTTTCCTTATGATGCAACGATATATGGTCATCACATATGGGACTAGGAAAATGAGACACCATGAGAAGAATTATGTGACACACAATATGGAGATGGAGGTAGTAGTTTTCACCTTAAGGATGTGGTGACACTACATTATGGGAGAGTGATTTGTGGTTTACTCAGACCACTAGAGCCTCAGGTACATATTCACTCAAGGGACGTGACCCTAAGTCAACGACAATGGTTGGAGTTCCTATTGGACTAAAACTTCTAGGTCATTTATAGTCCATGTGTGGAAAATTTTGTATCATATGTCCTTAGTAAGAAATCCCATTATTTCCTTGTGAGGGAGGATTCAGAGTAGTTTTCTTCTCTATATCTTACCCAGATGGAGCAGGAGGGTACAACTTTCCTTCAGTCGAAGGTGATGGCTCCAATGATCCATGAGAATGTGAAGGATTCTCAGCAATGAGTTATTTAATATGGGGCTATTTGTGATTAGATATCCATAGGTGTCCCACCATATGGGTATTCTGATGGAGAGAATCATGAGATCCTCTTCTAGTGGTGAACAATAGTTCTAGTTGCGCTATGGGTGGAGGATATGCAGGTGTTCCATACTTCTCCCATAGTTGTACATCCCAGCATGGGTAAGATATATAGGGATATTAAATGGTAGTTTTGGCGTAATAAAATGAGTATTGAATCTATGTTTGTCTCTAGATGCCTTACCTTCTAGCTGGTGAAGTCTGAACACCTGGTACCGATAGAGTTGTTACAGCCTCTTGATATCTCGAAGTGGAAATAGGACATCATATCCCTAGACTTTTTTCCAGGATTCCATGCACAATGAAGATTAACGATGCCATCTGGGTAGTAGTTGACCCACTCAGGATGTCATAAAAAATACTTACCATCTAAAATAAGATTTTGGTGGAGAGTTTGGGGTAGTTGTATGTTCAAGAGATCATCTCCCTTCACAGGGTACCCTCGAAGATTTCCTCCGATCGGGAAGTGTGCTTTACATCATGATTGTGGATGGCCATACAGGAGAAATTTGAGACCCATTTGAGAATTATTATAGCCTTCCACCCCCAGACTGTTGGTCAGACAAAGTGCACGATCTAGGTGCTATAGGATATACTGAGAGAATGCATGCTAGATTTTGGGTAGAGCCGGGAGGATCACCTTCATTTTGTGGTGTTTGTGTACAACAAAAGATGCCACTCCAATATTGGAATTTCATCTTTTTATGACCTACATTGGAGGCCATTTGGGTCACCCATGTGGTGGATGGATATTGGAGTGTCCACTCTCATGGTCCCAGAGTTTGTTCAGGAGATGGATAAGAAGGTGCAGGTCAACCATGAGTATATGAAGACAGTCTAGAGTAGATAGAAGTGCTATGCAGACCACCTACATAGTACCTTAGAGTTTTATCAGGGACACCCTGTCTTATTCAGAGTATCTATTCGATGTGGGATATAGAGGTTTATCCAAGTAATAAATCTATCCTGCTTGTTCACGTTTTGAGGTAGCACATAAACATGTAGGAGAGTTCTTGGGAATGGGAGAGCCAGATGTGGGCACTGTACCCCAAGTTTTATGTTGAGATTTTATTTTTAGGGATGAAAATATTGAAGTAGACAATGATGCAGAGACCTGAATTTTTCTTAAGAATACTTTGAAATATTTCTAAATATTATTCATGATCTAGGAGATGAGATGGCATGCGATTCCGAGGCCCAGGGTGCCCATAGTTAATTTGTTAAAAATATTAAATATATTTTATATTACCCACATGTAGTTCAATAATTAAATTGGGATATCTCTTAAAATGTTGATTAGATCATAAATCTGTGACTACGGTTTGGTCCAGAACATGGTGTTTACCCATGGATTGACATAATATGAGTTAGCATGGGAAGTTTGGACCCCTCGCTCGATGGTGGAGTGATTTAAGTGAATTAATTAATTAATTTTAATTCCTCCCAAAACCTAATATATGGATATTTTTTTGAGAAATCCTCTCATTTTTTATTTTCTAATAAAACCTATACTATCCTATCATTTCCATTGAAGAAATACGAACAAGGAATGATGACAAACCCTTAGATTCAGACAGATCAAAGTGCAAAGGATCCTCCACATGAATCATCAAATACATTCTACATCAATGGTGGGAGACTGAATCCTGCTTTAAATCATTCTTGGTGTTATTACACCCAGAATTAAAATTTTGAGCATGTTGTTAATTGAATCTTAAACTTTCACCACTTATTTCCAAACACTGCATTAACATACATACCTTATTCATATTTTTTATCATCTGTGCAACCCCGATACACAAGTCTCACTCTCTGGTCAAGAATGATTTGACGATGACGATCAAGAACTTTGTTTTGGTGATTTTATCCCTCAATTATTTGTGTTTTTCACTAATTGGACCCCATGGTCCCTCTTCAAAAATTTTTAGGTGACCCTAGGTTTATCAGGAACCTGAAATCACGAAGGATCAATGAACATGAATAGTATGGTGGAACAAGAAAAAATATTTGAAGATTCTGTGGAATGGATGATCCTTTTTCTGATTTGAAATCTAAAAATCAAATGATGAACCCATGGTGGCATATGGTTCATGCGACAAAACCCTCCCTAGTGAAAATAAATGATTTCAACGAGCAGTTTCCCAGAATCATGAATCACTGCTAGATCCAATGTATTCAGGAGAAATCACGGTGGGATCTAAGGTGATAGGAACAGATTCAATGCACCTACTATAGATCTAGGAATCAAAACGTTTTGGGTAAATACTGACTACACGACATGCTAAATGAATAACACATGGCATGTTTCCTTCTATGATAGTGACACTAGTGTTAGGGAAAAGATAATGATAACATGACGTGTACCGCACATGACACTCCATGTACCTCCTCCCCATGTGAATCGACCCATGCGGGAGAAAAAATGCCCAGGTGACGATCGCACAAACATGACTTGGTCAAACAAAAATTACCCCATGTGGAAAAACACATTGTGTACAGAAGTACATGGATATGGAGTCTAAGTACACATACATGACCATTAGACACAACCTAGTCCCTAGATTGGTAGCACACACTATGTATTTTATCCAAACGGTGTGTTCCACTTCATGGGATGGAACCAGTGTCTATCTAAAGACATGACCAGGAAACGAAGAGGGCCACATTCTAGGTTGTCACCTCACATGCCGTTTACTTATTGATCTCGACTGATCGATCTTGAATCCTTCTTATCTCCTTTTCTTGAACTAAGTTTTCATCCTATGAGATGCTCATCCTTGGTTTTTTTTCTACGTAGAAAGTTATGCTTCCATCAAAGGAGGTTTTTTAGATGTGACCTGAACGTTCTAGGCTAGCACACCCAGAGACGACACTCGGTGATAATAGAGAATTGAATTTTCCATATATCATGGCATGGATTGAATTTTCCCAATAGCAATTCATGGATTGAATTTTCCCAGTAGCATGGAGTGGATTGACATTTCTGAGTAGCGTGGCGTGGCATGAATTTTACCAGTACCTTGGCATGGCTTGACTTTTTTGAGTAGCATGGGATGGATTTTCTTTTACCAATAACATGGTATGTCTTGTCATTGGCCAGGGGTGTGGCATAGTTTGACTTACCTAAGGTCCCACAAGGAATAGGGGCACTTTACCCACTAGGACGTTTCCTTTTGATGCAACCCAAAACCATTTGGGCGAGTCAGTGACACACAAATAGGATAGTATCAAGGTGTTCTGATTTGAGCTCCTTTGGCTTGTGCCTCCTTGGAAGATGAGATGATATATGGGGAATCAAAGATTGTTATTACCTTAGAACTGATGGCTACTCACTTTTCTAGGATGATCTTTAAGATGGATATCCCCTTACTCCTTCGTTTGGGGTCTTCGACTGAGAATATGTATATATCTACTAAATTACAGTACCCACTTCTTGGGTCTTGGTTAGCCCCATTTCCAAGAGAGGCGAAGATGTACAGGGTATGCCACACACATTCCATGTATATATTCTCCTGGTTAGATGTGTCTACTCTCTAGATATAGGCCACACTGACTTGATGTCGAGTTCCTCCCCTCACCATCGTGAGCTCCTTGTGTTTGGATGAGTCCAATTTCACACTCATGTTGTGTTGAGCTACATCCATTTCATCCCCTTTTACTATAGCATGTTCTTATATTGCTTCTCTTCAGTTGTATATCTTAAGACTCCCCCTTCATCTTTTTGGGGAATTCTACTGGGTATGTATATACTCACCTAAGAATGGGATTTTCCCAACAAGTGCCACACCTTTTGCAGATGGCAGATAGGTCCATCGGGTCTACTGAGGATCGTAGGGATACGAGATATGTGTGCCACATACAGTGGTTTTACGTGGGATACATGAGCTGGGATCTCTCAGTGGACTCTCTTTTCTAGTTTTCTTCAGGATGGGACTATTTTTTGTTTTGGGAACCTTCCCCATTTTCATTTCAGTTTTCAGTACCGTTCATTGTACTATATAGAGGTTCAAGCGTTCTTACATTAATATGCATCAGTTGCGTAATTTTCGAATATTCCCTCTGAACTTTTTTGTTGATTTGTTTTTGTGTGTGTATTCAGGTTCTACGGAAAAGGCCTCCCTAACTTATTTTTTCCTTCAACACTAGTAAACAAACCATGGCCTATGGAGGCAGGCTTGGTGTAGTTACAACTCTAACCCCATCTTGGATCGGGTCCTGACACGAAGAAATTTTGTTAATGATGATTTTCATATGTTCTGATTTGTGGTGACTTGGGTTTCAATCAAACATTAATCATGATTTTATGAGATGTGAATAAAATTCCAATGTGTAATTGTTAGTAACCCAATGAATAATCATGAAAAAATAGGGTAATATTGATGTGAATTACTCATGGATTTTATGTGACATCGATTTCCTCAATACATTTCAAGCATCACATAAAAAAATAATTAATGAATCACATACGTGAGGAAAAAATGTGTCATGTAATAAAATATTAATTTAATCAAGCTGATATTGAATATCACAAGATATGTTAAAGGATATTTTTAAGAATACATTGATGATTAATTATTTTTATGATATATGTGAGACTAAAATTATAATCTTTAAATGATACATAAGGCAAAGTTGTGTTTTATAAATATTATATAATGTTAATGTTTCAATTGAAATATATTTATAAATATAAATTAAAATTTCATAAATGTATTAAGTGACACAACCCACCATCTCTAGGAATCTCACCTTGGCTTATAGGTTAAACAAGGGTGATCCTTAAGGCCCACCTATAATAGTCCATAAATTGGTGACTAGAATTGATGGTATAAAACATGTAAATGGGAGTAATTATATTAATTAAAACAATAAAAATAATAAGATACCATAAATCAGCACTATGTCATAAAATTAAAATATCACAAAATGCCCAAAATGCGTTTGATTTTTATAAAAATTCAAGTCTTCAAGATAAAATAAAAGAAATAAAACTCATGGGAAGTGACTCACACCACATCCCCATGATCATAGTAAGTATGGTCAATATTTATCTCCAAAATTAACATGTAAAAATAATAAATTATATATATTGGGGTGATCATACATGTAAAGGCAATCGGATCCCCCTAAATACCTCTCATGGAAATTTTGAAGAAACATAATAATTCTTTAGTGAATAAACAAAAGAACCAATGGGAGAATATTGAGTCAATTGACACCAAACATCACCAATTCTCACTCTCCCAATATCACAACCAATTATAAAAACATAATATCAGAATAATGTAAAAAATCGGTAACCCAAACCACTTCTCCACTAGTTTTTTTCTCTGACACCCTACTAAAAAAATTCTCGATACTCCTTTTGAAACACCCCAAGGTTTTAAAAATTAATTCAAATATATGAAACACTAAGTCACTAAATGAATAGAAATTATTATGTTTAGATAGTTATGAATTAGTTGTTAAACATATTTTTTTTGCTTTTAAGATTTGAATTTCAAAAAACAGACATCTATGATTGTGATCAGTATGTTTTTTTGGAGTTTTATAGAACTCTAGTGGAAAAAACATTTAACACATCTACATTTTTCATATCAGTTCTATATAACCAACATGAAAAGATGTAAAAATTAATTTATCAGGTCGGTTATTTTATAACCGACGTGATATATCGATCAGGATCCATTTTCTACATCGGTTATTTTATAACTGACCTGATAAATACTGAGATTATCATTTTTGATGTCGGTTATATCATAACCGACATGAAAATAAAATCTGGCGTGGTTTATCACATCAGTTTTTTATAAGCGATGTGATAAAAAAAGCTCGATGCTTTATCACATCGGTTATAAAAATTTTACATGATAAATCTCCATTTCAAATGTCGGTTATAAAATAAGCGACGTTATAAATTATTATCTATGTAAGTTATTAAATAATAGATGTTATAAACATTGAAAAAAATATTTTTTCACATTGATTATTTAATAACTGACGTGATAAATTTATTAAATGATTTATCGCGCCCCATATTCAGTCATTCTTTTTTCCTCGATCGGGCGACCTGCGACTCGTCTCTCCCATGTGGAAAACCTAGAAAGGATTCATCGAAGTCCTGCTCTCCAGCCTCGTTTTTTCAACATCATTAAACATCTTTATTGTCACCTGATCTATCAAGTTGACTCATAACACTGAAGTATGACTCACATGGCCCTGTTTTAGTTATTAGTCTTCACGATGCCCTTATCAAATTATTTGAGATTTTATTTTTCTATCTTTCTTCTTGATGTCATGGTAAGTTTCATAGTGTTCATTTATATGATGCTAAATTCTTTTCTGGTAAAAGAAACCATGGAAGTGATATCATGCATGTTTACGATTTTTGTGTGTTTGTGTGTGTGGGCGTATAGGGGGTGTCTAAGGGGGTGGTGGGGCTGTCCATGTTGGTGGGGGTGTCCAGGGGGTGGGGAGCTGCCCATGGGGTGGGGGTGTCCATGGGGTGTCAAAGGGGGTGGGGGTGGTTTCCAGGGGGTGTGGGGGCTATCCATGGGGGTTGGGGGTGTCCAAGGGGGTGTTGGGGCTGTCAAAGGGGGTGGGGTGGTTTCCATGTGGTGCAGGGGCTGTCCAAGGGGGTTGGGGGTGTCCGAGGGGGTGGGGGTGTCCAGGGGGTGAGGTGGCTGTCCAAGGGGATAGGGGTGTACTGGGGGTGGGGTGTTGTCCAGGGGGATGAGTGGGATGTCCATGGGGGTGGGGGTGGGTGGGGGCTATCTAGAGGTATTGAATCCCACCTTTTTATCATATAAACTTTCATTATATTTTACAAAATTGAGGATCTTTAAGGTTTAGTGTCTTGGAAACGAGGAACATAAAAAATGAAAACATAAAACATTCTTGTTAAACACTTGAAAGGATTCTCCTCATGTTCATCCTAGGTTCATTACTGCATCTCAAACCTGGGGACATACATCAAAAGAAAGGATGAGCAGAAGGCCCACTAAGGGAAACAAGTGAATCATTTTACATATGAACTTGAGATACATCAATAAAGTCATAAAAGGAACTTTAAGGCATGAGAATGAAATCATGAGGCATATCATAATAAAAACAAAATTTTTTCATAACTTGAAGATGTGGCTACAACATTTAATATTGGAAATCATTTCGTTTCACCAAGGTCCATCCCCAAGGTGTCATTAAAAATTACCAAGGTTATTCACCAAGGTATCAGTCTAAAAAGTCATCTCTAGAGATTAAGTCTTTACCCAATACAGTAGAGCGCTATCTGGGTGCACCCTTGACATGTCTTTATTATCATGTGAGCCACATATATCATCATCAATCATTTCATAAACAACCCATATAGCATAAAATAAATGGGTTTCATTTCATAATCATAACGTTTTAAAAACTGCTTTAAATACATGATCTTTATGTCACTTTAAACCCACAGAAAAGGGAAAGAAGGTTTCATGTATGTAAATCCTATAATTTAAAATAGAACATTTTGATACATATGTGAATAACCATTTAGAATAAAGATCTTTGAGTATTCACTTAATAAAATAAATGAACTTTAGAAAAAGAGGGAGATATTTTGAAACGGAAATTCTGTAGCATAAAGGCTGTGTTACGAGGTTTTAGAAAACATTGAAAAGAGAGGGGAAATGGGTCAAACATTCATAAATGATCCATAAAACAGTAGGGGGATAGAATATAAAGTATTTGAGAACATGGTAACGAAATTTGAAAGATATACCATATGAAATGAAGAACATTAAAGGAAGACAAAAATAAGATGTCTCTTATGAGAATTCAGCAGCCTAACAGCGTCACTTAAAACATCCACAAATGGATTGATTAGATCAAATAGGGTCTCTCATCATATGAAAATAAATGATCCGTATTATAGATATAGATATCATACCCCAACATAATAAAAATGAACTTGAAAGACTTGACATGAAAATAGATCTTGAAAACGAGAAGGGTGAAAGAACCCCTTAGAAATTCGGCTGCCTAACGGTGCCACTTAAACTTCAACAAAAACGAATTGATGAGATAAAATAGGGTCTCTCATCATATGAAAATAAAAGATCAGTATGATATATTTAGAGATCATACCCCAACATAATAAAAAGGAACATGAAATACTTGACAAGAAAATAGATCTTGAAAATGAGAAGGGTGAAAGAATCCCTTAAAAATTCGGCAGCCTAACGGAACCACTTAAACTTCAAAAAAAAAATGAATTGATGAGATAAAATAGGGTCTCTCATAATAGGAACATAAAAGATCAGTATGATAGATTTAGAGATCATACCCCAACATAATAAAAAGGAACTTTCAAGATTTGACATGGAATTAGAACTTTGAAAAAGGAGAAAGGTGAAAGAACCACTTAAAAATTCGGCAGCCTAACGTCGTCACTTAAAACAACAAAATACTGAATTGAAGAGATCAAATAGGGTCTCTCATAATATGATCATAAAAGATCAGTATGATAAATTTAGAGATCATACCCCAACATAATAAAAAGGAACTTGAAATACTTTACATGAAAATAGATAATGAAAAATGAGAAGGGAGAAAGAATCCGTTACAAAAATTTCGGCAGCCTAACGACCCCACTTAAAACTTCATAAAACGAAATAATGAGAGTAAGAGGAGATATCTCATTTTATTAACATGAAAAGGGAAGTAAGAGGAGTATAAAAGAACATACTTTAACATAAGAACATTGAGCATAAAATAAATTACATAAAAGAGATTACTTGAAAAGAAAGAGAGAGGTCAGATCCCTTACCTTAAAAAGTAACTCTTAAAACTCAAAGGTTGGGACCTTGAGGGCTTGGGGGCACCTTGTGAGGACTCCATGGGAGGTAATGAGACCAGAAATTCGTTGGGGGAGAGTGGGGAGTCGAAATGGATGAGATTATGGTTTGGTATTTATAGGGAAAGTGAGGGGACAAGGCATTAATGGCCAAGGGACACCTCAAAAGTGGTTTTCTCAAAACCATGTGCTCTCCCATGGTATTTCCCATATAGTTAGGCCAAATGGGGCCCCCATACAATAATTCATCACCTTTGGTCGACCATCCCTTAAAATATCTCATTGAGTCATCATGACACAGTTATGATGTCATTAAACATATCGAAACCCTAAAACTATATTTTTAATATTCACTGAAAATTCAACTTTCTCAGAAAAATCCCAAAATTTCACATTAACCAAATATCAATGCTCTGATTTCAAAAATGAACTACATTTTATAAAAATAATTTTCTAAATATTTTTAATTTAATTGTTAAATAAATACACTATTCACTGAAAATTCATTTTTTCAGAAAATAACCCCAAAAATTACCTTAACATAATATCGATGCTCTGAGATCAAAAATGAAATCCATTTTATAAAAATAATTTTCTAAATATTTGTAATTAAATTTTTAATTAAAAAACACTATTCACCTGAAAAAACTAATACTTGAATAATAATTTATGAAACTATTATTTAACCATTTTATTGAATCGTGTTACATAATCAAGGTGCCTAGATTATATTAATACTTTCTTTAAGTGAGATTACTAATCCATTTGGTCACATTACTAATCCTAAGCATAAAATCACTATTCATAATTTACTATTCATCAAAAATCAAGTTGATCTTATTAGACTCTAAATTTCGTACTGAACATAATTGCAGAAGACCATTTTTTGAATATCATTACACATTTTTAATTATTTAAGGTTTACATAAACATTTTTAAAATATCCTTTTTCTAAAATTCATCAAAAAATATGCATACTATATTTATCCGGTCATTTTAAAATTCATAAACTTCATCATAAGAAGAAATCCCAATTTTTATTTAAAACAAAGGATTACACAAGGCAGTTACGGTCTCCTTACATAGCCCCTTATCACACCAGCATAGGACTTAAGTGTAAGGTGTGCTATGGTGAGAGAATATGAGGGAGGCTCGGCTAAGATCGCACGAGTAGTAATTTCTATCAGTTTGAACTTCTCGCAAAGGCGATTCCGTTCTAGCTTCACACAATGAAGTTCGGCTTGGGTTTGGTCCAGAGAAAAGTCCAGTGGTGCTACCTCCTTCCCAAGTTCTGTTAGATGGGCTTCGATCGGTCCAAGACTACTGGGTGAGGCCATCAAATCTTCTTTCTATAATAATTAACCAAGATTACTTGTATTTAGAGATAATAATCAAAATGTTTAGTTTCCAGGGGTCATATTGACCAATGGTCATATAACAGTCAAAACCCACTGATCTCATTTTAATTATACTCATGTTATCAAATGAAACATTTTTGTTGAGTATAAAAATAAAATAAAATAACACATAAAATTAGGAAATAAGATTTATTCAAAATTTCAGGTCGTCACAATCTTCCCCCCTTAAGAAATTATGTCCTCGCAATTTTTAAAATTGGGTTTTGAAATTTCATTGAATGTTCCATATTAGAAAAGGTGTCAGTAAAACTATTACTTTAAAATAATTAAAGGGAAGTATAAAGGTCACCCGAGTTAGCCCACACTAGGATTCCATGTAGGAAAACATGGACATGGAGGAGAAAACAAAGGGTCAAGTTCTGAGGGAGAGTGATAGAAAACATTATTAGGAGAAAGTTAACCATAAGAAAATCCCAAACTTATGATATGTGTAAATGGTTTTTATTACCCAGTAGGAAACGTAAACCAACAACATTTTTGTTTTATGTTCCTTTTCATAATTTTGATGAATTCATTTACTACATAGAACAAAAACATAAGAAAATATACCTACATTCACGTAGAGTTTCATCCTTTAATAAGTATCTACCAAAACTAATATTTTCCCCAAATGATGAGAATTTAAAACTAATTGGTCTCATCAAAACACAAGAATCATCTTCTAGAGAATCACATAATCCACAAAAGATTAACTATCTATTTCTTCTATCTTTAAACATTATCCCAAAAACAGAAAGGGTAAGGTAAAATAACTCTTCAAAAAGAAAGAATCCCCTAGGAATGCAAACTAATTTTAAATCTTCAAAGTTCCATGGTACTACCCAAAGTTCATCATAGACCATTCCATAAATAACGGTCCTTAAAATTCCTCAAAATAAACCAAACTAAGATTGAAACCCAAATACAAGAGGGATTTGATAACATAGTCTTCCAAAATAAACTTCATTGTTCATCTCCAAACAACATGAACCACTCCTAACATCTTATAACAAGATTAGCTAACCTAAACATATTTTAGCCAAGATTGGTTAATGATTCCCATAAGTAATCTAAATTACTATAAGTCCACCTTAAATTCATTGATTCTTCAAAATATAAGTAAACCTTACTCCCCAATGAAAATACCGTAGTAATCTATTTACCTCGATCATATAGGGTCCCCAAAAGAGTGAACGTCTTCCAAAATAATAATCATCTTTTAATCCCATAATCATCTCAGTCATATTAATATGGAAATCATCACATTTCCTATCACATTGGTAGTTGGGACATGTTCTTCCATTTCCCGCCATTAACTAAGAGAAGAAACTATAATTTGGGGCTTAAATACTTAGCGAATAATCATGAAAAGGAAACTTTAAGCATAAAAGGATAAACTTGTAGAATAAAAGTATATCCTAACTTGTGATCCCCTAGGTTACAATCTAGGTTATACATGATCATATATTCTTATGTGAATATGTATTTTATTTTATCTTTGTTCCTTTAACAATGGTTCATACTAATCTTATGAATTTACCAAAGCATATCCCCCGGGAGTGTCGTAACCAAGAGTGAAGCAAGGCCCGTTTTCGTGTACCAGTTCCAGTTTGAGTATAGTTCAAAGCAGTGTTTTCAGGTTTTACCCCTATATACATCTATTCCAGAGCCACCTCTACCTGCTCATATTCAGACAGGGATGTATTTGCTTGGCAACCCATTACTCAATACTCACCAAAATACCCGGAAGATTTCCAATATATAAACTTTTCTATAGGATTCTTCCTAAAGTTTTCATATCCTAATTTCCACAAATAACTAAACCATACTTTGATACCATCTATAGAATCCCACCTTTTTATCATATAAACTTTCATTACATTTTAAAAA
This sequence comes from Viscum album, assembly GCA_963277665.1. Lineage (NCBI taxonomy): Eukaryota > Viridiplantae > Streptophyta > Magnoliopsida > Santalales > Viscaceae > Viscum > Viscum album. The sequence continues at coordinate 395,276,138 of OY728167.1, read as the reverse complement.
ATTGAGGATCTTTAAGGTTTAGTGTCTTGGAAACTAGGAACATAAAACATGAAAACATAAAACATTCTTGTTAAACATTTGAAAGGCTTATCCTCATGTTCATCCTAGGTTCATTACTGCATCTCAAACTTGGGGACATACATCAAAATAAAGGGTGAGCAGAAGGCCCAGTAAGGGAAACCAGTGAATCATTTTATATATGAACTTGAGATACATCAATAAAGTCATAAAAAGAACTTTAAGGCATGAGAATGAAATCATGAGGCATATCATAATAAAAATAACATTTTTTCATAACTTGAAGATGTGGCTACAACATTTAATGTTGACAATCATTTCGTTTCACCAAGGTCCATCCCCAAGGTCTCATTAAAAATTACCAAGGTTATTCACCAAGGTATCAGTCAAAAAAGTCATCTCTAGAGATTAAGTCTTTACCCAATGCATTAGAGCGCTATCTGGGCGCACCCTTGAAATGTCTTTCTTATCATGTGAGCCATATATATCATCATCAATAATTTCATAAACAACACATATAGCATAAAATAAATGGGTTTCATTTCATAATCATAACGTTTTAAAAACTGCTTTAAAGACATGATCTTTATGTCACTTTAAACCCACGGAAAAGGGAAAGTGGGTTTCATGTATGGAAATCCCAGAATTTAAAATAGAACATTTTGATTCATATGTGAATACCCCTTTATAAGAAAGATATTTTAGTATTCACTTAATAAAATAAATTAACTTTAGAAAAAGAGGGAGATATTTTGAAACAGAAATTCTGTAGCATAAAGGCTATGTTACGAGGTTTTAGAAAACATTGAAAAGAGAGGGGAAATGGGTCAAACATTCATAAATGATCCATAAAACAGTAGGGGGACAGAATATAAAAAATTTGAGAACATGGTAATGAAATTTGAAAGATATACCATATGAAATTAAGAACATTAAAGGAAGATAAAAATAAGATTTCTCTTATGAGAATTCGACAGCCTAATAGCGTCACTTAAAACTTCCAAAAATGGATTGATGAGATCAAATAGGGTCTCTCATAATATGAAAATAAATGATCAGTATGATAGATATAGATATCATACCCCAACTTAATAAAAAGTTACTTGAAAGACTTGACATGAAAATAGATCTTGAAAACGAGAAGGGTGAAAGAACCCCTTAGAAATTCGGCAGCCTAATGGTGCCACTTAAACTTCAACAAAAATGAATTGATGAGATCAAATAGGGTCTCTCATCATATGAACATAAAATATCAGTATGATATATTTAGAGATAATACCCCAACATAATAAAAAGGAACATGAAATACTTGGCAAGAAAATAGATCTTGAAAATGAGAAGGGTGAAAGAATCCCTTAAAAATTCGGCAGCCTAACGACGCCACTTAAACTTCAAAAAAAAAATGAATTGATGAGATAAAATAGGGTCTCTCATAATATGAACATAAAAGATCAGTATGATAGATTTGGAGATCATACCCCAACATAATAAAAAGGAACATTCAAGACTTGACATGGAATTAGAACTTTGAAAAAGGAGAAAGGTGAAAGAACCACTTAAAAATTCGGCAGCCTAACGTCGTCACTTAAAACATCAAAATACTGAATTGAAGAGAAAAAATAGGGTCTCCCAAAATATGATCATAAAATATCAGTATGAAAAATTTATAGATCATACCCCAAAATAATAAAAAGGAACTTGAAATACTGTACATGAAAATAGATCTTGAAAAATGAGAAGGGAGAAAGAATCCGTTACAAAACTTTCGGCAGCCTAACGGCGCCACTTAAAACTTCATAAAACGAAATAATGAGAGTAAGAGGAGATCTCTCATTTTATTAACATGAAAAGGGAAGTAATAGGAGTATAAAAGAACATCCTTTAAAATAAGAACATGGAGCATAAAATAAATGACATAAAAGAGATTACTTGAAAAGAAAGAGAGAGGTCGGATCCCTTACCTTAAAACGTAACTCTTAAAACTCAAAGGTTGGGACCTTGAGGGCTTGGGGGCACCTTGGGAGGACTCATTGAGAGGTAATGAGACCAGAAATTCATTGGAGGAGAGTGGTGAGTCGAAATTAATGAGAGTATGGCTTGGTATTTATTGGGAAAGTGAGGGGACAAGGCATTAATGTCCAAGGGACACCTCAAAAGTGGTTTTCTCAGAACCATGTGCTCTCCCATGGTATTTCCCATGGATTTAGGCCAAATGGGGCCCCCATACAATATTACATCACCTTTGGTCGACCATCCCTTAAAATATCTCATGGAGTCATCATGACACAATTATGATGTCATTAAACATACCGAAACCCTAAAACTATATTTTTTACTATTCACTGAAAATTCAACATTCTCAGAAAAATCCCAAAATTTCACATTAACCAAATATCAATGCTCTGATTTCAAAAATGAAATCCATTTTATAAAAATAATTTTCTAAATATTTTTAATTTAATTTTTAAAAAAATACCCTATTCACTGAAAATTCATTTTTTTCAAAAAATAACCCCAAAAATTACCTTAACATAATATCGATGCTCTGAGTTCAAAATTGAAATCCATTTTATAAAAATAATTTTCTAATTATTTTTAATTTAATTTTTAATTACAAAACACTATTCACCTGAAAAAACTAATACTTGAATAATAATTTATGAAACCATTATTTAACCATTTTATTGAATCACGTTACTTAATCAAGGTGCCTAGATTATATTAATACTTTCTTTAAGTGAGATTACTAATCCATTAGGTCACATTACTAATCCTAAGCATAAAATCACTATTCATAATTTACTATTCATCAAAAATCAAGTTGATCTTGTTAGACTCTAAGTTTCGTACTGAACATAATTGTAGAAGACCATTTTTTGAATATCATTACACATTTTTAATTATTTAAGGTTTACATAAACATTTTTAAAATATCCTTTTTCTAAAATTCATCAAAAATATGCATACTATATTTATCCGGTCATTTGAAAATTCATAAACTTCATCATTAAAAGAAATCCCAATTTTTATTTAAAATAAAGGATTACACAAGGCAGTTACGGTCTCCTTACATAGCCCCTTATCACACCATCATAGGACCTAAGTGTAAGGTGTGCTAAGGTGAGAGAATCTGGGGGAGGCTCGGCTAACATCGCATGAGTAGTCATTTCTATCAGTTTGAACTTCTCGCAAAGGCGATTCCGTTCTAGCTTCACACAATGAAGTTCGGCTTTGGTTTGGTCCAGAGCAAAGCCCAGTGGTGCTACCTCCTTCCCAAGTTCTGTTAGATGAGCTTCGATCGGTCCAAGACTACTGGGTGAGGCCATCAAATCTTATTTCTATAATAATTAACCAAGATTACTTGTATTTGGAGAAAATAATCAAAACATTTAGTTTCCAGGGGTCATATTGACAAATGGTCATATAACAGTGAAAACCCAACAATCTAATTTTTATTATACTCATGTTATCAAATGAAACATTTTTGTTGAGTATAAAAATAAAATAAAATAACACATAAAATTAGGAAATAAGATTTATTCAAAATTTCGGGTCATTACAAGAGGGGTGTTGGAGTGCTTTCAAGGGGGTGGGTGTGGCCAGAGGGGTGGGGGCTATCCAGAGGGTTTGGGGGGCTGTCCAGCGGGTGGGGGCTATCCAGAGGGCTGTGTGTGGTGTGGTGAGTGAGTGTGTGTGTGTGTGTGGGGGGGGGGGGGTTGCATTCCAAGGGGGTGGGGTGGTGCCAGGGGGTGAGGGAGATTTCCAATGGGGTAGGGGTTTCCAGGGGGGTTGTGTCGAGGGGGTCAGGGAGCTGTATAGAGGTTTGGGGGGCTGTCTAGGGGTGGGGGATGTCCAGAGGGGTGGGGGCTGTCGAGAGTGGTGGGGGATGTCCAGAGGGGTGGGGGGATATCCAAGGGGTGGGAGTTGTACAAAGGGTTGGGTGGGGGGATATGCAGAGGGTTGGGAGGCTGTCCAGGGGGGTGGGGTGTCTAGAGGGTTGGGGGGTCCATGGTGTCCATGGGTGTGGGGTTTCCTTGGGGTGTGGGAGCTATCTAGAGGGTTGGGGGCTTCCTGGAGGGGGGGGGGGGTTGTCCGGAGGGGTGGGGGCTATCTAGAGGGGTGGGTTTTCCCATTGGGGTGGGGGTTGTCTGGGGTGTAGGGGCTGTAAAGAGGGTTGGGGGGATGTACAGGGGTGGGGGTGTCCAGGCGGTGGAGGTGTCCTGGGGTTGGGGGCTGTTTGGAGGGTTAGGGGTCATCCAAGGGTGGGGGGATGTCTTGAGTGGTGGGGGATATCTAGAGGGGTGGGGGTTATCCAGTGGGGTGGGGGACTATCCAGGGGGTGGGGGGATATACAGATGGTTGGGAGGGGGGTTATACAGGGGTGGGGGGGGGGGGATTTCCAAGGGGTGGGGGGCTTTCCAGGGGTTTGTGGGATTTCTAGAGGGTTAGGGGGTGTCCAGGGTGTCCATGGGGGTGGGTGGGGGGAGTCCATTGGTTTTGGGGGGGGGGGTCCATGGGGGTGGGGTGTTGTCCAAGGGGGTTGGACCTGTCCAGGGGGTGGGGGATATCTAGGGGCTGGGGGCTATACAGAGGGTTTGGGGGGTGGGGGTTGTCAAGGGGATGGGGGCTGTCCAAGGGGGTGGATGCCTAACCAGAGGGTTTGGGGGGATGTCCAGGGTGGGGGGATGTCGAGAGGATTGGGGGGTGTCTAGGGTGGTGTCCAGGTTGGAGGGGGTGGTTTCCAGGGGGTGGGGGTGGTGTCCAAAGGGGTGGGGGGGGGGGCTGTCATGAAAATATTAGGCCCGATGGGATTGGGTTACAATAAAATACATGCATGTCCAAATGACTGTATGATATATAGGAAGGAATATGAATTTTATTTAGAGTTTCCTAAATGTTGGACATCACGGTATAAGGTGAAAGAAAAAGCAGAGGCTGATGTAGAGATTACAAAGATACCTTCCAAGGTATTTTGGTATTTTCCGATAATTCATCGTTTGAAGCATTTACTTGCTAATTCACATGATGAAAAAAGGTTAAGATGGCATGCTGATGAGTAGATATGTGATGGAAAAATATGTCATCCAGGTGATTGTCCACAATGGAAGAAAATTGATGAGAAATATCCTACATTTGGAAATGAAATTAGATATATCAAACTAAGGTTGTGCACAGATGTAATGAATCTATACTGAACCCTCAGTAGAACACATAGTTCATGGCCTGTTTTATTGGTAATTTACCAAATCTCTCCTGAAGTTTGTATGAAGTGAAAATATGTCATGTTGAGTATAATGATCTCTGGTCGGAAGCAACCGAAAAATAATATTAATGTTTTCTTGTAACCATTGATTGATGATTTGAAACTTTTATGGGAGGATGGTATTAGGGTTTATGATTGTTATAAATTGAATATTTTCAACTGCATGTAGTTCTTATGTTCACTATAAATGACTTCCCAGCATATGGAAATTTGTCTGGATATAGTGTTAATGGGCATAATTCATGTCCAATTTTCAATCTACAGACTTCATATTTTCAATTTCATCAATGGAGGAAAATAGTGTACATGTGTCATCGAAATATTTTTCCTATGGATCAATCTTATAAAATAATAAAAAAGGCATTCAGCTCACAATAATTTGATATTCCTCGAAACCTTTAACCTCGGATCTGTATTTTGAGACGGTGGAAAACCTTGATGTGACATTGGAAAATACACAAAAATTTGGTAATGATAGACATATTTGTAACAAAAGGTCAATAATTTTTGAGCTTCCATCTTGGAGATATCATTATTTTAAACATAATATTGATTTCATGCACATGGATAAGAATATATGTGCCGTTTGATTAGAACATTGTTAGATATTAAAGTAAAGACAAAATATGGGTTGAATGCAATATTATACTTACTATCAATGGGAATACGTTTGGAGTTAGCTCCCACTCCTAATGGAAGACAAAAATATCTTCCCTCGGCTTGTCATACATTATCCAATGGGGACTAAATTTGCTTTTGTCAGTGTCTCCACGATATCAAAGTGCGCCAAGGTTATTCTTCTAATGTAAAAACTTTTGTCTCATTAAAGGATTTGAAGTTGATAGGTATGATATCTCATGATTGTCATATCATGATGCAACAACTTCTACCAGTTTCATTGTGTGGAATATTGTGCATCCATTCCAGAAAAACTATAATGAAGTTGTGTTATTGTTTTCAATTCAATTTGTAATAAGGTGATTGATGTGAATGATTTAAAAATTTTAGAATGGTATGAAATTTTTATACTTTTTCAATTGGAAATTTATTTTCCTCTATATTTTTAGGATATAATGTTGCATTTAATGATTAATCAAGTTCAATAAATAAAGCTTTGTGGACCTATATATCTTCATTGGATGTATCCTTTTGAAAGGTGTATGAAAATATTGAAAGTGTATGTTAAGAAACCAAATCAACCTGAAGCCTCTATTATTGAGAAGTATATTTCTGAGGAGGTTGCAGAGTTTTTTAAAATCTACTTGGCTGTGGAACATCACATAGGTTTGCCTCCATCTCTCTATGAATGAGTTAATAATGAGGGAAAGAGGATTCTTGGCTTGAAAGTCAAATCTTTGTAAGCTAAATAGATGAAGAAGTTATAATTATACATCTTTAATAACATAGATGATGCTCAACCGTATATAAAATTGCATATTTATGAGTTGAAACAATGTCATCAAAATAAAAAAGAAATGTTTATTTTGAATGAGCACAACCGAACATTTTTTTCATGGTTTTAAAAGACCTTGCTTAGTAGATCAGATGTATCAGAGACATTAAAATGGGTAGTGGGTGGTCCATGTTTAAATGAGATAACATGGTCTAGTTATGACATTAATGTCTATACATTTCATACAAAAGTTCATGTCAAAAGAAGTGCAGTTCAAAATAGTGGTGAATTGGTGTTTGCAGAAGAAATGCATTTTTCGAGTGCTAAAGACAAAACACAATTTATTCATCAAGTGCATATTATGGAGTGAATGAAGAAATATGTGAACTATATTACATTAAAATTAAAGTTCCTATTCTTAACTGTGAATGGTTTATCGGTAACAATAGTGTTAGACACGATGAATTTGGAATGACAGTTGTTAATCGGAATAGATTGGAAGACACAGTTGATTCTTTTATAATGGAAACAATTGCAAAAAAAATTTCTATGTAGTAGATCAATTAGATATGCAGTGGGATGTTGTTTTACAAGGGAAAAACAATATGTTTGTGAGGATAAACTTTGATGAAGATGATGATTTATTTAAGATCCCCACTTCCATGTAAATATTAGCAGAACATAATGATGAGAATGTTGAAGACATGGTTTATTTCCTAAGAAACTATCAAGACAAAGGAATTTGGGAAAACAATACATTTCTACATTCCTAATATTACTGGTAACATAGGTTTATTTCTTGTTTACATTTATTATTTTCATAAAATGGTAGATATTGTATGTTTTTTCTTTATTAAAACATGTATTAAAACAAATAATTATAAGTTTTTGTTTAATTAAAATTTTTTAGTTTACTTTATCATGTTTACCGTTACATAAATTATATATCTATTATTTTTGTTAAATGAAAATTAATTTACCATGTTTACCATGTTTACCATATTTACCATCCTTACCATCACTACCATTGTTTAACATGTTCACCATATTAACCATGTTTATTATTACATAACTTATTATAATTTTCTATTTTCTGTTTATATTAGTATTTTAATTCTCCAATTTGTATATTTGTGAACTAATGTTTGTTTTTTTGATTTGAAGGATAATGTAAGATCAATCAGTTGATCAACCACATGATTCTGGAGATGAGAATATTGGTCATTTATCTGGGGAGAAACATTCCCATGCTCCTCTTTATGTTCCCCAATCTTCCTCATGTGCTCCCATAACGACAAAGAGTTCAAGAGTTGGTAAACGTGGGTGCAAACTTTTACCAAAATTATCACTTTCCCATAAATAGGCCATAGGATACTCATTGAGTTTGATTAGAATGATATTCCTAGAGGTAAAAATGCAAAATCTTTGAAGAGTTTTTTATCAACTCAGGGTAAGAGCAAAGTAAGAATTTTGTATGATGACTGGAGATGTGTGGACAAAGCGATAATATCTCAGTTGTGGGATATTAATTTGGTAAGATATTTTTCTATTGGTTTCCTATTCTTTAAATTTTACTAGTATATACAATATGTTTAACCTCTTCTTTATCAGACGACACTTGATATTCCTGACACTGGAGGAGTCCAGAAGAAATGATTATCGATGGATTCTAGGAGATAGAGGGAATTTAAATTAACCTTCTCATCTGATTTCATTTTTGGTCATAGGATTCATGACAATCCATGTCATATATATCCTTTCATAGATTAAAACACATGGAGATAGTTTGTTGAAAGTAGAATAAAAGATTCATTTTTGGTAAAGGAAATGTAAATGTTTATAATATTTCTTATATAAATGATCTTATTAATGTTTTGTTAATGATTTATTATTCTTAATTTATAGAAAACAAGGAAATCTCATCAGGAGATCGAATCTAAAAATTTATACACTCATAGTTTATCTCAGAGAGGGTATGCACTATTGGAAGAACAAATGATGGTGCAAAAATTACAAAAACTTGGAGCTGAGAATTTAAGCTCTTGGGAGGTGACCCCTCCATCCCCTCCAGCTAGACATGAAAAATGGATGAGATCTCAGATGGGAAAAAAGGGAAATATCTTTCGGTTGATTTTAGAATCGTAGCTAAGAGGATTGTAAGATATCTATTTTATTTATTTAATTTAACTATATTCTTCATATAATTTCAATCATTATAGAAATGTTCAATTAATTAATACATGATTCTCTTGTGGTGCAGAGCTCACAGGGGCTATTTACAGCTTCTGGGAGGAAAGATATTTTATCTGCAGCATTGGGAAAGCCTGAACATCCTGGTCATGCACTACTGGAAAATGAGGATTTACAATAGTTTGGAGCTATTGGGAAAGCCTATAGAACCGTTGGTAAGTAAGCCGTTGGGATAGATTTTCCCAACGGTTTACATAGAACCGTTGGGATTGGTGAGAAAATTAGCCTACCCCAATGGTTCTCTAAACCATTGGGAATCCCAAAATTTCTCTGTGGTTCCCAATGGTTTCTAAAACCTTTGGGAATATATTTTTACCAATGGTTCCCTTTGAACAGATGGTAAAAACTTTCTATGAATCCTCTGCCCATGGTTTGAAACCGTTGTCACAGGCTATGTCGTGTAAATTGCACAGCAGCCTTCAATTTGGTGCAATTTTCACAACACTGGTAATTCTCCAATTTCCTTGTACCTGCAATAACCAACTAACACATACATATATAGAACAAATTCATACACATTTAACATATAATACATTTGGAACTATACACATCCAGAATTAAATCAGAATTCCTAACTTAATTATAAACATACATAATTCATTTAAACATACACATTTAAATGTGTTTTTTCTAGAAATGATGTCCATTTTAAACAGAGTAAATACACATGGAACTATACACATCCATAATTAAATCATTATTCATAACATACTTATAAACATACACAATTCATTTAAACATACACATTTAAATGTGTTTTTTTCGAGAAATGATGTCTATTTTACATAGAATACATAAACTTGGAGAGATTATGGCCACACCATGCCTCGGATTGAGGTGAGGATGACTCATACACATCACAAATTACCCATGGATCGTTTTACTAAAGTATCAAAAAATTCCGAAATCATTCGGTTGGTTTTCCGTTTGACATTTATTGTCACTTAAAATGTTGTTCATTTCACAAAAAATGAGATACTTTGAGTGGTTCCAGCCACACCATGACTCGGATTAAGGTGGGGTTGACTCATACACGTCACATATGATGCATTTATCGTTGTGATAAAGTTTCAACACATTCCAAATGCATTTGGTCAGTTTTCCGTATGCCAGTAGTTTTTAATTAAAATGTTGTCCATTTTAAATAACCGTGACACTTTGAGTGGTTCTGGCCACATCGCGCCTCTTATTGAGGCGGGGTTGACTTTACAGATCAAATATGACCCATGGATCATTGTACTAATGTTTCAATGGAATCCAAATGCATTAGGTCGGTTTTCCATATGTCAGTTGTTGTTTTCACTTAAATTGATGTCCTTTTTGAAACAAAAAATAGACACTTTGAGTGGTGCCGGCCACACCACACCTCGGATTGAGGCGGGTTTAACTCTTAAACAACAAATATGACCCATGGATCATTTTACTAAAGTTTAAATAGATACTTAATTCATTTGGTCAGTTTTCTGTATGTCAGTTGTTGTTTTCAATTAAAATCCTCTCCATTTTAAACAAAAGAGAGACACTTTGAGTGGTTTTGGCCACACTGTACCTCGGATTGAGGAGGGGTAGACTCGTGCACATCCTTAATGACCCATGGATATTTATTCTAAATTATTAACACAATCAGAATCTGTTTGGTCAGTTTTCCGTATGTACTTAAAATGTTGTCCATTTAAAAAAAAGAGAGACACTTAAAGTGATCCCGGTCACACTGTGACTCTGATTGAGGTACGGTTGACTTTTACACATCAAATATGACCCATGTATTGTTTTACTAAAGTTTCAATAGAGTCCTAATGTGTTTGGTCGGTTTACCGTATGTTAGTTATTGTTTTCAATTAAAATGAAGTCCATTTTAGACTATAGAGAGACACTTCGAGTGGTTCTGGCCACTCTGTGCCTAATATTGTTGCCAGGTTGACACATACACATCACATATGACCCATGAAACTTTTTCCTAATGTTTCAATAGAATCGGAATGCGTTTGGTCAGTTTTCCGTGTGTCAGTTTTTGTTTTCACTTAAAATGTTGTCCATTTCAAATAAACCTGAGACACTTTGAGTGGTGCTGGACACACCGAGCCTCGGATTGAGGAAAGGATGACTCGTACACATCTCAAATGACTCATGGAACGTTTTCCTAAAGTTTGAACTGAATATGAATGTTTTTGGTCAGTTTTCCGTATGTTAGTTGTTGTTTTCACTTAAAATTTTGTCCATTTTAAACTATAGAGAGACAGTTCAAGTAGTTTCGACCACACCGCACCTTGGATTGAGGCTAGGTTGACTTGTACAGGTCATTTGTGATTCATGGATCATTTAAATATATTTTCAATAGAATCTGAATGCATTTGGTTGGTTTTCCGTATGTTAGTTGTTGTTTTCACTTAAAATGATGTCCTTTTGAAACAAAAGAGAGACACTTTTTGTGGTTCCGGCCACACCGAGCCTCAGATTGAGGTGGGGTAGACTTGTACACATCACATATGACTCATGGATCGTTGTGATAATGTATCAACACAATATTAATGCATTTGGTTTGTTTTCTGAATGCTAGTTGTTATTTTCACTTAAAATGTTGTCCATTTCAAATAAACCTGAGACACTTTGAGTTTTTACGGACACACCAGGACTCAGATTGAGGCGAGGTTGACTCTTACACATAAAAAATGACTCATGGAACGTTTTCTTAATGTTTCAACACATTATGAATGTGTTTGGTTGGTTTTCCGTATGTCAGTTGTTATTTTCACTTAAAATGATGTCTATTTTAAACAAAAGAATGAAGCTTTGAGTGGTGCTGGAAACAACATGCCTCGGATTGAGGCGTGGATTACTTTTACATGTCACATATGACCCATGGATCATTTTGATAAAGTATCAACACAATACAAATGTGTTTCTTTGGTTTTCCGTATGCTCATTGTTATTTTCACTTAAAATGTTGTCCATTTCAAATAACCCTGTGACACTTTGAGTGGTGGCGGCCACACCAGGCCTCAGATTGAGGTGGGGTTGACTCTTATAAGTCCCAAATGACCCATGGATCATTTTCCTAAAGTATAAACACAATCCAAATTCGTTTGGTTGGTTTTCCGTATGTCAGTTGTACTTTTCACTTAAAATGTTATCCATTTCAAACAAAAGTGTGACACTTCGAATGTTGCCGGCTTCATCGCGCCACAGATTGAGTCAGGGTTCACTCGTGCACATCACATATGACCCATGGATCATTATGGTAATGTATCAACACAATCAGAATCTTTTTGGTTGGTTTTCCGTATGTACTTAAAATGTTGTCCATTTTAAACATAAGAGAGACATTAGAGTGATCCTGACCACACCGTGACTCAGATTGAGCCAGGGTTGACTCGTACATGTCACATATGACACATGGATCATTGTGATAAAGTATCAATAGAATCCAAATGCATTTGGTCGGTTTTCCGTATGCCACTTGTTCTTTTCACTTAAAATCCCATAAATTTTAAACAAAAGAGGCACAGTTAGAGTGCTACCAGCCACACCGTGCCTCAGATTTAGACTGGGTTGACTTGTACACATCACAAATGACCAGTGGATCATTTTAGTAAAGTATCAACACAATAAAAATGCGTTTGGTCAGTTTTCCGTATGCCGGTTGTTATATTCACTTAAAATGTCATCTATTTCAAATAAACCTGAGACATTTTGAGTGGTGCCGGCCACACCTGAGGCATCGTATTACCATCTTGAAAAATAGAAATGTCCCATGTTTATCATGAAGGAACCGATATCACTCATGAGTAATAGAAACCATCTTATTAACCCTCACCTAGAAACCAAAGCATACATCCTATAATTTCAAGTCTAAATTCCCTTAGAATGACGAGTCTTCCATGAGTCCTTGACATGTAACCCATGTCTTATCCTAACAATTGACAAGTAAACCAAATAAAACAAGGTATAATTAAAATAACATTGAGAATTTACAACAAGGCTTTGTATTCAAATTAATGCATATCATCACATGCATTTGATGATAATGAGCTAATAAGCTTACCAAGACATTCATATAATTCAAGACATACAAAAATAGAATAATCTGAAATAAAAATGCATGATCAGAGAAATAAAAAAGGCATGTGAAATCAAGGAGGGTGGGGGGGCTGTCCGGGGGGCTGTCTAGGGGGCTATTTTGGGGGAAATCCAGGGACCAAGGAGGAAGGTGGGGGGGGGGGGGGGCGTGCAGGGGTAGTCCGTGGGTGTTTGGGGGGTTGTCCGGGGTCCATGTAGGAGGGTGGGGGAGGGGCTGTCTGGGGGGCTGTCCAGGGACCAAGGAGGAGGTTGGGGTGGCTATCCGAGGGGCTGTTTGGGGGCTGTCTGGGGTCCAAGGAGGATGGTGAGGGGTTTTCCAGTGTCCAGGAAGGAGGGGGGCTGTCCGGGGAGTTCCCAAACACACAAAACTGTACAAACATGATAATGATACACAGAAACCACTAAAATACATCAAAATCCATGAAAATAGACAATATATAAAAATAAATCAACTCAAATACTATATTATGGGTCTGATAAAACCAAAAACTAGAATATATTAAACATCAAATCTCAGTAATATTAGTCCAAAATATAATGGATCAATTTATCCCACATCCCCATCACTATCATCACCATCATCATCACCCACATCCTCAGGTTCATCATTGTACTCATCATTATCCCCACCCTCCTCAACGCCCTCCTCCTCTCCCTCTCCCTCCAACTCGCTATGATCCTCCGCCTCACCCTCCTCCTCTCCCTCCTCTTCTGCATCAAACTCCTCACCATCATCATCATCAAGCTGGAAAACTTCTTGACCACCACTAGAACTGACACCTGGTGCACCATATATAGAATGCATCGACGACATATATTAATCAAAAGCTAGGCTGGCCTATGGTGCAAGTGTTGGACATATAACTTCAATAAGTTCCATAAATGCAATGTTTTCCCTAGCCGACTGTTCTGCCATCTCTATAGACCTTTTGTCAGCCTGTTCTTCCTGTTCCCTAACTTGCGAAAGCTCAGTGGAACTAAAACTCATACCTGAGGAGGGCCGATACTTCGTCGGGGCTATCCTAGGTTGGCAGCATACTCTGCCAGAATGCTCCTCTCCCAACACTTGATGTAAGTGATCAGTTGGCCCAAAATTGTCTAGTTCTTGGGCATCAGGGGCCTCTAAAGAAACCTGTTACAAATATAAATATATTATTAAGTTACAATATAGATATTAAAATACAAAATCAAAATATTAAAACTTACAGTCTGCTGCTGATTCAGTTCGTTGATGGTACTTCCATCCTTTTTCCGTCTACTCAAGCAAAACAGTTTTTCCCAAGGCACACGTCCTTAAATATTCAGTTCTTTCCTCAACAATGACATTGAAAACTAAAGTTATATGAAAACATTAGCAAATGATTAAATAATTTATGAAAAAAATAAACATTATGTCTTAATGAAAACTTATAAACAATTGTCATACCAGCTTCCTCTCATGATTTGGCATCATAGTACGTCCCAGTGTGTGGAGGTATTTTTTGCATCAATGTTTTTCTATTTTTTCTAGATGATCCCTAAATAAAATTCTATTATTCAAAGGATAATATTAATGAAAAACTTTAAAGTTATTATTTAAATACCTCAAATGTAATTAATAACTTAAACTGAGTAGTCATCTAATGAGTAATCATCTGCCGATACTGCTCTATAGGACAATCATCCACAACCGGTACCACCTATAACTCAGTGCCAATCTAGCACGGCAACCAATATTCAACTCATGCGTGTAGGCTCTCCAAATATCACCTAAATCCATTAGACATGCCGGTCGTGCACCCTCACCATTGGGAAAATTAAATCGAATCTGACACCAAAATATTAATTCATATAAATAAAAATATAATTCATGGAATTAAATACAACAGATTTTTTTACCGATATATCTACCCAAGTTCTATCCTTGACCTCATGTGGCAACAATCTCTATGATAGCATGCTGACAGAAATGATGTTGGAGTATTTGGAAAGCGTTGCCAAAAAACTCCGACATTTTTGCCCGGTTTTCTCAACTATTTGGTTGTCTTCATTGTAATCCACCATTACCTGTGTATGGCGGTTCCACACCGCACGCATGCGTGTGTGCCCCCGACCCCCCCTACTGTCAGTAGATGTATTTTTCATGAATTAAAAACAAATAATTTATCAAAACATGTTATAATGAAAATAAATATTGGTATAGAAATTTGTTTGGGTTATATAAATATACCTAGTCCAGTCTGATCGCTGAGCACCACTGGATCAACAAAAACTGATGGAACACCCTGTGGTGGAACAGGAGTCGAAGATGATGGAATATAGAATCTCAGAGAGATAGATGTAGAAGGAAAAGAATATGGGATAGTTGAATGAATAGAAGATGAAAAAGGTGACAAAAACATGGGAGGCCTAAATATCTTGTGTGTCCCTAATGATACACCGAGATCAGAATGTGGGAAGGATGACATGTCAGTGGGAGGGGCAGGGTCTAGTCGGGTATGCGAAGCTGCTTATCCACCTCTGGTACGAACCCACCTTGTACCACCAGCCTGAGTACTAGGACCAGTACTAGGCTCCGCGTTGAATAACTGTCGATGTATAGGTGGATCATACAAAAATGATTACAAAAAAATTAATCACATGACATTATATATTCTTTAAATATATATATTTGAAATAAATTACTCAATGCATGCACTAATGGTGGAATTCCCATATCCACCATTCGATGATTGTTCTCCATCATTTTTTTCCTTCATCTATCTTCAATTGAATGCATTTCCTAATTTTGAAAACAAATATGTAATTAATTAGAAAAAGGAAACTAATTTGTAACCCAAAAAACTAAATATATGAGGGAATAAAGGGATTCATTAGTAATTTAGCTATCAATTGTTTTAGAAGAGCTTGAATGGATTTAATAAATCATACATGTTGTAGTGTTAACCAAGTAAGAAATATTTTTTGACTAGGTTTGAATACAGTTCAATTCTAAATTAGAAAATGTAATTCAAATAAAACTGCAACCAATAAACATTGAAAATTCACATAACGGTCAAGTCATCTAAAACATATTTGTGATCAATACTAAATCAATTTGAATATTACCAACCTTAACAACCCAAGTCGAGGTAAACCAAAATAATTAAGAACATGGTTGAATGATTCTATATATTTTCATCCACAACATCAGGTTCAAAATCAACTATGACAATTGAGCTATTGGAGTCGTCAAAAGAAATAAATTGATTGGATCCAATGGAACTAGGGATAGTGTCAATTCCATCATCACCATCATCAAAAATATGTCTTGTAATTACATCAACTATGACACAAAATTCAGGTCATAGTTGGCCTTTGACATAAAAAATTGTTTATCCATTGATGCTAATACATATGGTTCTTTGGTAACAAGAGTGTGAGTCATATTAATTAATCAAAATCCATAATCATTAATAAATTTTCCATGTCTCGTAATCGAATCAAACCAATAGAATTTCATCATTGTGGATTGTCCATGAGAGTAATAATCCATTATTATTATTTTCTCGATGACTCTATAATAACCCACATTTTCAAATCGAGGTCTACTTTCTGATGAACTGGAATAAAAATCTATTGTGGATGTAACCATAACACCATCATGTTGTGTTCTCAAGTTCTTTTCTCATTCAGTGACAATAAATTTGTACCCGTTGATAACAATTGATTTACATTCACGAACCACGATATTAGGACCAAAAGCCAAAGCTCTTATTTCCTCAGAGACATAGTCAGTAAAAAACTCAATACCTGCAATATAAATGAATATTAAACTTAATTAAATATTGATATAATTATTTTAAACACTAATATTTTTACCATCAATTTTAACCAAGAATAAAACTCTTTGTTATGAAATGTCTCTCTCCTTCTCAAAGATAAAGAACGATGCTTTCTATTTATCATTGTTTTATGTCCCTTGTAGATAAAAAATATTAATAGTTTAACAGATATATATGTATGATCTACATATTAAATTTAGTTACCTGATATAGTCATCGATCAAATCACAGTTGAACAAAACTGTGCGATGTGCCATCTCCCGATCTTCATGGCTTAATGTCTTCAATGTATATGATCCAGGAATACCTCTTGTTTGAGGAAGTGATGGAAAACTGGGTTCAATTTTCTCATATTGTTCTTCTTCATTTCTCATTGGTTTTTTCATTCTTGTAGTAAGATCAGACAAATACATTGAGCAGAAATCCATTCATTCTTCAGCCAAGTAACCGTTCATGATAGAACCTTCGGGATGATTCTTGTTTCGGACATAAGACTTTAATGTGTACATATTTATTTCAGTTGGATACATCCAACGAAAAGAAACATCTCCTCCGAGAAGTATTTCAGTGGGAATATGGACAGTCAGATGCAGCATGCATGTGAAAAATGATGGAGGAAATATTTTCTCCAACTCACACAAAATGAATGGGGGCATATGTCAACATTTTTTTCAAGAAAAACTTGGACAAATTCTTATAAAAATGATCTCGAAATAAATATCACAACCGAATAATAGTCACCCTTACATAATTGTGAAAAAGATGAAAGATTTTTGTTGGAAGACACTAATGCAGTAGAATGTGATAATCATGAGTCTTCAAAGATTTTAGCTTCAACTCTCTTCTGTTGACCCGTTTAGATATGTTTCTTGAATATCCATCAGGAACTCTAATAGTCTCTTATACTTCCAGAAATTGTTTTTTCCATAGGCTTCATCACATAAGAAGCACATGGAAGTTTCCATTTATTTTCACTGATATGCATAGGATGCAATTCTGGTCTGATTCTCCAATCCACCAAGTCACGTCGAGATCGTAAATCATCTTTTATCTTCACCATGAAATTAAGAAGAACCGAAAGCAACATTTCACATATATTCTTTTCAATATGCATTATGTCTAACCAGTGAC
Source organism: Viscum album (assembly GCA_963277665.1). Lineage (NCBI taxonomy): Eukaryota > Viridiplantae > Streptophyta > Magnoliopsida > Santalales > Viscaceae > Viscum > Viscum album. The sequence goes on along the minus strand of OY728167.1, from coordinate 395,258,203 downwards.
GTAACAAATTGGTTGACCAATAAGGAAAATAAAAAAAGATACTCCTCTTCCTCCAATTGTAACAGGTTTCAGTGGAAACATTCTTTCTATTTCCAGATTTCATTTGACCCTTCCCGAATGAAAAACTGAAATATTTCAATTCAGCACATCATTTCCAGACAGACACTGAGGTGGACCATCAGTATCTATGATATTATCAAATCTTCAACTATTCATTCTATATGGATGATCCTTTGGAAAGAATCGTTGATTTCCCATAAAACTGTAACTACAGTGATGTTTCAGTCTTCTGGATCGTGTATTCTTTATAGAAACTAGACATGGATGTTTTTGCTTTGTGCTCCGTCCTAACATCATTGTATAAGTTGGAAAATAATTGATCATCCACATAAGCACAACACACATTTGAAATACGTCTTTCGAACATGCATCGTATGTGCCCACACCCACATCCCAAAGAAGTTTCAACTCTTTTATTAAAGGTTGCATGTATACATCAATATCAATTCCGGGATCAGATGGACCAGATATGAGTATAGTCATGAAAGTGAATGGTTTTTTCATACACAACCATGGGGGAAGATTATAAATGTGTATAAAAACAGGTCATGTGCTGGGCGAAGTAAGTATTTTCCCAAACAGATAAAAACCGTCACATGAAAGACCTAAACTCACATTACAAACATCAGCAGCAAAATCAGGATGTTGAGCATCATATCTCTTCCATGAAAATCCATCATTAGGATGAACCAACTCATCATTATACTTCTTTCTCACGATATCATGCCATCTAATTCTTATTTATATGTCATTAGACATAAAATGATTCTGGATTCTGGGGATCAACGGAAAGTGACACATTACATTCTGTGGAATGCGAGATGCTGCTCCATCATATTTTGACTTCTAGTAGGATGTGCCACATTTTATACAATCATTTTGTTCAGCGGTTTCCTCCCAGAATTAACTGCAATCTTTCAGGCAAGCATGAATTTTGTTTTTTGAAAATCCTTATTCCTCAAATAACTTCCATTCCATATAGTGGTTTTAGGGAATATCTACATCATTTGGAAGTAAATCCTTCAAGAGGGTAATAATGTAATTTATTGCTGTATTAGAAATCCCATACATAGTTTTCTGATGAACCAATCAGATTAAAAATTCCAGGTTTTTCATTTTATCACATTGTCAATATACTGGAGTCATGGCAGCATCATTCAATTTATTCACCCTATCAATATCATCATTTTTACTAGATGCATCATCTGTCCTCATATAAAATTCTTCTTGAGTCAAAATCCTTTCTTTTTTAAGATGACGAATAAATGGAAACTGATCATCTAACAAATTCTCCATTCCAGTCCTTTCATTTCGATCATCACCAATTTGAGATTTTCTTTTCTACCCATTTTTATACCACACAATGTAGTTTGCTTGAAAACCATATTTGGTTATGTGGTAGATTACTTCTTCACGGCTCCACCAAGGTCTACCAACATGACCGGAACATGGGTAGTGTATTCGACCACTATCTGAAGAATTGTGAAATGAAAAATCTACAAAGCTCTCCAAATTGTTTTAAAAATCACTTGAGATATGATCAGTTTCAAACACCCAACTTCAGTCCATTCTGTAAAAATAATTTATATAAGTCATTTTGTCATAAAAAATTTAATAGGATTGAACTTTAATAGAAAATACATTTAAATAAATGATAAAGGAATAAGTTTCTAGTCGATGTAGTGAACTATTAAAATAATGTAAAGAACAAGTACTCAAAAATTAAATTAAAATTTATTTATATTCATTTTGATTAGGTCTATAAGAGGCACATGACTCAGGTCCCATTATGTGTTATTGGAATCCCAAATCATTCATTCATGTTCAATAACTCATTATTGGAACCTCTATGGCCATACCTTTCATTACCCAATTACTTTCCCAAGTCAAGTGCACCCCATGGGTGAATAAATTGTAGGCTTCTACACTAATAGGTTGTTTATGGCTTGTAAAAAGATTTAATTTCATAATGTATAGACAAAAACATTTATTTTTAAATTTGATATTAATAATAAAGTATGTTAATGATAACAACATTACTGAATTAAACATGTGACTTATCTAACATTTTTATGGATGTCTACACATGCGACCATGGATAGTGAGAAGAACCCCACCAATATAAAAGTGAGTATTTTTTATGAAGGAAACATAATATACAACGTACAATGAGAACCATATTTGATTGACCCTAATGTTATATTAGTACAGTCATCTTGTGGGAAATGGAATATATGATCCTGGTTAACTGATGAATTCAAAAGCTTGTATTCCATATGTTGGACACTATATAAGGTAATAAATCATGTGATGATGGGTATACATAATTCAATTTCTTACATGCTAGTGAGAATGAAGGCTTGAATTAATGAGTTGAGTTCGCTGATTAAATGAGGGTAGAGGTTGCATAGGCTATGTAAAAAGAATGATTAAATAAGGGTAGAGGTTTTATACACTGTTCATGGTGGGGGAGTCTCAACCAATTTAGAAACTAAAATAAATTTCCATCATAGGTATCAATAATAAACATCAGCATCAAGAGAAACTCCAAATAGAAAAGGACTAAAAAAATTAAACTTTTCAAGAATTCACTACTGTGCATGGTTTATCCACATGTTTAGTAGTAATTATATGTCTTAATCATGAACCACCTCTAAAGATCTCAGTTTTCACCAATAAACGTAAGGTAAATATCTCAAAATATCTTTAAAACAACTCATTAATAGGCTCAAAATGTAAATATCATATTGAACCAACTGTGGAATCTCTCTCAAAACACATTCTCACACATTAGTTATCTCATGTGTTACTAAATACCAAACATAGTCACATAACAAGTGTACTATAACAAATTACATTACAAAAGACTTATTAAATAATTTCTCATTAAAAAAAACACTTTCCCCATGATTAAATCATTTCTGAAATATCTTTCAAAATCCATTTTAAATCACCTATGTCTACCTTTACCAATGGTTTTATGAAACCGTTGGTAAAGGCCTACTTGATGAACCATTGGTATAGGATCATTGGGAAAACCCATATTTCTAGTAGTGGATTCCACTAGATGAGGTATGTGTCTGCTAGTGAATCATAAATCTAGATTTTCCCATATAACTATCTAAGTCACCATGACTAGTCAAAAGTTGTGACTAAGATAATGAAGTTACGAGGATCACAATGAGGATCCTTATCAATATCAATCATATTATTCAGACCTCATATCATATCTCAATATCACCCCAATCTCCATCGATGTGAATAATCCCATTTTCAACATACATCAATTATAATTACATGAATTGAGAAAGTTACATTAATGAATTATTACAATTTAGGATCTTCATAAAGTTCTAACTAAGTGGAAAAAAATATTCAATTCAATTCAAAACTATTTATATAATTCAATATTTAGAAAGGTTATCTATACCAAATTCCTTCCAAAAACTAACATGTAATTCTAAACAGGCCTTTAAAAAATCCATTATTTCAAAACATCCCAAAGGCATTATAGGATTTTTTACAATTAAAAATTCTCAATATTAATTCAAAACATGGGATTAAAAAATATTTCCACATGAATAAATATCTAATTTAAAATTACCAAAGAAATATCATTTCAAAAAAAATCATTCCAAGAGGTTTCATTGTCATTTCACAAATTAAATCATTTGAAACTACTTAGAAAACATTAAATAGGTCAACTCATTTCATGAAAATCAATTTATTTCATTATTTGAATAAAAACTTGAGACAAAAACTCAATTTCACCAATTAATTCTTTAAATATTCATTGAAAATAAATATAAACACTCATGGAATTGAATAATTCATAAATACTTGAATGATGTCAAAATTATTGTCATCAAATTCATGACTTGTAAAATTCAATGAGAATAGGGTTAAAATATATTTCACAAGGCATTTCAAGGAAAACATTCATAAAAACGTGGCTAAAAATTAATAAACACATATAAATAAATTTCCAAGTAACAATTAATTACAAGATGAAGAAAAGTCATAGAAACACATACTTAGAAAATCTGGAATCCAACCGCAATGAATTTGAGATGTTTCTTCTTCGATGGAGGGTTAAATATTTAAATAATTAAATGGATTGGAATGGAGAAAGTCTAGATTAAATCAAAACACCAAAAAATGATATACACATCAATATCAAAACTTAAAACTAAAATAATATATGAATAACAATAAAAACAAGGTAACACTTAAATATTTTATGAGTATAAAGAAGAAAATGCCTGATTTGAGATGAATACGATGGAGTTTCAACTGATCAGATGGGGGAATTCATGAGAGGAGCCGAGCACTGCAGATTTAGGGTTCTGTCATGAATGGGGGAGAGGTGTGGGCAACTGTATTTGGGGTAAAAATTTACCAACGGTTTTTAAAAACCATTGTTAAAGGGGAGTTTGAGTCACCCTTTACCAATGGTACTAGTGAACCGTTGGTAAAGGGGTTCCTTTTACTAACGTCTCTATATAACCTTTGGTAAAGGGTGACTCAAAAACCCATTTACCAACGGTTCTAGGAAACCATTGGTAAAGGGTGTGCTGGCACTTCATTACCAATGGTTTAAGAAAACCGTTGGTAAAGAACCGTGGGGAAAACCTCCCATTCCAGTAGTGATGTACGAGGATATCCGACAGGTGTATCGGTTTGAAAAGTGTTTCCACATTTTTCAACCTATTCCATTTAGGGGTGTTTATAAAAAAAATCAAAACCTTGGAGGTTGAAGTTCATAATATTAATGCGATGATGGAGGAAAATATTATAGAATCTGTATAGTCAATGTTTGCATACATGCAAAGACAATTTCAGACTACAGCTCCCACTCCTCCACCTCCCCCTACAAACCCAATTATTTATCCTCCACCTCTGCCAGTAGCTCCCACTCTTCCACCTTAGCTTGCAGACCCCATTTTTTATCCTACTCCTCCATCACTACTTCCTACATATTGATATTTGTATGTTGATGATCCTCAGCATCATATAATTTCATATGGGCTGGTATATTGTATAGGAGATACAGTTCATCATCAACAGTTATAGGTAGATAATCATAGGGTCATTGTACTGGATATTATAGATAGATTAGCTCGAGTACCATTACCTACAGATGACATGACGAAAATTGGACATAGTATCAGCCATTTTAATATTTGTCCATCCAGACTTCTACGACCCATTACCATAGAGGTATGTATTTCATATATTTTATTTTATTTTTTTACTAAATTTGTTTTATAATTTTAAAACTAATATATTTTTATATTTATTTTTACAGGAATACATAAAAGGTAATGTAATACTGTATAGAAAACAACAAAGACAAATGGCTATGACATCAGATACATATTCTAGTAGTCATGACAGATTTTCAAGATATTAAAATTTGTTGGTGGGTAATTATGAGTTTCCAATGGAAGATCATTGTTGTGGACATGCAATAACTATGTGGATTGTGAAAAGTTATATCATGGAGCTTGTTACTAGAGATTAGTTGGGAATCAACGTGGTGAAATGTTTTTTTCCATGTAAGTCTTAACACCTTTTCCCCGCGTTATGTTTATTAAAAATGTATACTTATATAAGTTTTGTATTAGGAATCTTTATAACATTTGTGATAAGAATGAGAAGACAGATGTATATGGATTCATGGACCCACATTTGATTTCCCCTGAAGCACATTCATTGGATGAGGAACAAAGGATTCTTTATATTTCTGAATGATTTGAAAAAAATGTAGTCACATAATGTTGGATGATGACTTTTTGTGATAGGTATGAAACACATATCTGGAAAAGAGTTCATTATATTTTAACATAAAAACCCACTAACCTTAAATTTTCTTTTATTAGTGATCATTGGATGTTAGGTGTTTTTTTCCCAAGGGAGAAAACATTTTATTAGATATTCTCTATCAATGGTGATGTGCAGGAAAGTTTTAAGAATATGTTGGAATAGTAAGATTCAATTTATCAATAGTTTTATATATTATAATGAATTTTAAATTTATCCCATTCATATTATTTTCTAAAAGAGGATGGGTATACATTTGAAAAAACACAAAGAAAAGGAGTGTGAAGATCAAATATGTAAAGGTAATGGTAAATATCCATTTATAATTTGTACCTTCTGATTTATTACATAAAAATAATATATTGAATTTACACTCATTAAAACATAATTTTCATTAACAATAGGGCATCATTGAATGCAGATATTATATGTTAAGATATATGTATGAAATAATTAAAACTGGAATAGTTGTGAACTTTGACCTGGTAAGATTTCCTATTAAAATTTTCCATAATATTTAATTTGATTTATTCATTAAACATGTTAACTACTTTCCTTTTAATTTGTAGCTATTAGATGACCCTCAACCATACAATGCTCAAGAAGTCAAACACTTACAGTTGGAATGGTAAAATTATTTTACAGGTTTGATTGGATTTTAGTTTGTTTGTAGTGTAAACAGTAATTTTGAATATTGTCTTTGTAATTGGGTATTTGGTAGTCGTTTAGGTTGGATTTTTTTTAAGTTGACATTGTAAGTTTTTAATGTTATATATGTGAATGTTTAATTTTTCCCTACTTATTATTTTGGTCTTCTTAAGATGGTTTCTCTGGTATGGATTCTGTTCTGGGGGGGGGGGGGGAGGGGTTCCAAGGGTCTAGGGGGGTCTCCAGTGGGGTGGGGGTGTCCAGGGGTGTGGGAGAGTTTCCATGAGGGTGGGAGGGTTTTCTAGAGGAGTGGGGGCTGTCAAGGGGTGTCTAGGGGTGTTGGGGTGTCCTATGCTATGAGGGGTTTTCCAGGGATGTGGTAGGGATGTCCAGTGGGGTGGGGGTGTCCAGGGTGTCCTTGGGGATGGGGGGGGGCAGTCGAGGGGATGGAGCATTTCCAGAAGGGTGGGAGGGCTATCCCGGGGAGTGTGGGGCTATCCAGGGGGTGTCTAAGGGTGTGTGTGTGGGGGGGGGGGGGGGTGTCCTGTGGGTGAGGGAGGATTCTAGGGGTGTGGGAGGGATTTCCAGTGGGGTGGGGGGTGTACAGGGTGTATATGGGGGTGGGGGAAGTCTCGGGGTAGGAGGGTGTCCAGGAGGGTGGGGTGTCCTGTGGAGTGTGGGGGGTTTCTAGTGGGGTGTGGGTGGGATGCCTAGTGTGGGGGGGGGGGGGGGGGGCTGTCATGGGTGTCCATGGGGGTGGGGTCCTGTGGGTGGGAGGGTGTCCATGAGGGTGGGAGGGTTTTCTATGTGAGTGGGGGATGTCTAGGGGGTGTCCAGGGGTGTGGGGGTGTCTAGTGGGGTTGTCTGTTTCCAGGGGTGTGGGAGGGCAGTTCAGTGGGGTGGGGGGTCCAGGGGTGTGGGAGGCATGTCCAGTGGTGTGGGAGTGCTTTCTAGGGGGTGGGGGTGTCCATGAGGGTGGGGGGGGGGGGAATTCAGGGGATGTCCAGTGGAGTGGGGGGGGGGGGGGGGTTCAGGGGTTGGGGAGGGGGGTCCATGGGTGTGGTGGTGTCCAGAATAATGGGAGGGTTGTCCAGGTGTGGGGAGTATCCAGGTGTGTTTAGTGGTGTGTGGGGGGGGGGGGTCCTGTGGGGTGGGTGGTTTCCAGGGGTGTGGGAGGGTTGTCCAGGGGTGTGGGATTGCTTTCTAGGGGGTGGGGGTGTCCAGGATGGTGGGGGGAAATCCAGGGGTGTGTGTGGGGGGGGGGGGGGGGGGGGTGATGTCCATGGGGGTGGGGGTGTCTGAAATGGTGGGAGGGCTGTCCGGGGGGGGGGTTCATGAGGGTGGAGGGCTGTCCAGGGGTGTGGGGGTGTCCACTGGGTGCGGAATTCCAAGGGTGTGGGGCGGGATATCTAGTGGGGTGGGATTGCTGTCAAGGGGGTGGGGGTGTCAAGGAGGTTGGGGGTTGTCTAGGGGTGTGTGGAATGTCCAGGGGTGGGGGTTGTCCAGGGGTGGGGACAGTCCAGTGGTGTTGGGGGTTCTGGTGGGGTGGGGGTGTCCAGGGGTGTGGTGGTGGCTATCTAGTGGGGTGGGGGGGTGTCAAGGGGTGTGTTGGGGGCTGTCCAGTGTTGTGGGGGGGGGGGGGGGTGGTCTAGTTTTGGTTGGGTTTGGTCTAATTTTGGTTTGCCTTTGGTCTGTTTCAGGTCTTCCTTTGGCAGGGAATATCACTAGTTGTTCGGTTTTATTAAAAAAAATTGTTTTTTACGTTCGTTATTTTATAACTGACGTAAAAAATTCAGGGGAAATGGTTTTTACGTCAGTTATTTCATAACCGACCTAATAAATGGAAAGGAATAGTTTTTTATGTCGGTTATTTTATAACTGACGTAGTCCATATTTTTTTCACGTCAGTTATTATTTAACCGACATGGGAAAACTCTTGGAAGAAAGGTTTATCACATCGGTTATTTTAATAATCGACTTGATAAATGCTTCGGGGGAGTGATTCATGACGTCAGTTATATAATAACCTACGTGAAAGAGTATATACCACATCAGTTATTAAATAACTGACATAATAAACCACAACTCTGAAGCATTTTCACATCAGTTTTTGATCAATCGACCTGGAAAATTCTTCGGATTTGTGTTTTTTATGTTGGTTCTAAAATAACCGACTTAAAAAAAATTTATAATGTCTCATGTAATAACGTCAGCCAAAATCCAGCATAAAAAAATAAAAATTAACCACCATAAAAAACAATTTCTACACTAGTGGAACTAACTTGTTTTATTGGTGAATAGTTACTTACCCTTATGAATAGTAAAATGAATAGTAATATGAACATTATACATCAGGTTTAAACTTATTTTATGTAAGAACTACCTAAGGTAAGGGAATCCATAACCTAATTTTTATTCTTTGGGATAAAATTTTACTTCATTAATTATGTGCTATAGAGATTATTTGTGTAATTAATTTTGTTTATATTAGGATTTATTATATTGATTTATAGTGTATATACATAATCCTTAAATTATATTAATTCTCACTTCAATTATCTGATTTTTGTAAGGGATATTGTTTAAAAAATCATCTTTTAAAATTTGGTTTTTCAAAATTCCAAAACAATGTATTTATGAATTTTTTTATGTTTTATGATTGTGTTATCATTCATGAGATTTTTTTTTGAATGGTGTGAACTATATCTCCCTTAAATTCACTGGGTATGTGTATGTTGGAGGTCGGTCATATGGTTACTCGAAGTGTAACTGCAATGGTTACACCATCAGGTAGTCATAGGGGTTACATTGTAAGGTAGCTGTGAGGGTTAAAAATAATAAGGTGTCCATGAGGGTTACAATATAACTAATTCCTCAAGATACCATTATGGTTTAATATATTTTCATTAAATTTTTATGGAAATATCATATTTCACAAAGTAAATTTGGGTGAGAAGTATGTCCTTGTGAAAATGATTTCATATGTTTTTAAGCATTCATGGAATAATGGTTTCTTTCCTTCTTCATATATTCCGTACTGATATTTTTATGCTCATCCAATGTTTTTAATTGTTTTTGATAGGTTATAAGGATGAGTAAGAGAAATACTAAAGTCAATATTTTACAAATAAATCATATTTTTGTTTTGTGTTAAAAATTTTATGTTTTGGAAGAAATGGATACTAATTTAATGGTACCCACCATTCATGATTTTGGGTTGAGATGTATAAGTTATGTCGAAACATTATAAAAATATAAAACAAGACAATATTTTAGAATGAAAATAAGTGAAATATAGTTGAAATAGCTAGATTATATAATGTTTAATGATGGGTACTTATAGTTGGTAAGTGAAATCTAGAAGACATAGCTAGATTATGTATTTTTTAATGTCATGTCTTTATAGTTGGTATCAGAGCATGGATTAGATAACATTAGGAGTTTGTATGATGATAATGTAATACCATAAATGATTTCTACATTATGTTTATATTGAAGTGGCATATCATTTAAATATTACCATGTTGCTTAATCTATGATATGTCTGTTCTGTGTGGTTTTCCACAAAAGAAATAGTGAAGATGAAGTTGGAAGGAACCGAGAGGCTAATATCATTCAAATACACAACCATGAATTGTGGGAAATGGAATAAATTAGTTTGTGATAACAATTGCTCAGCTGAAAAAGGAAATAAATTAAAGTGTAATCCATGCAAGAGATCAACTAGAGCTTCAACATAGAAACATGATGATAATAGAACATTTTATGAGGCAACATCCTCTTGGTTTTAGTGGATCTTATGAACCAGTTGTATCTAAAGGATATATTAAATCCCTTTAAAATATATTAGATTTTATGGTATGTTCATATAATAAAAATTTTAGACTTTCCATTTATCATTTTAAAGGTGAATCTAATTAGTGGTGGTCAATGGTAAAGAATATCAGTGACAGATAGAATATTGATTCCCTAGAGTGGGATGAATTTATAAAGCATTTTTCCTTGAAAAATATTTTCTTAAGGTGGTTCAACACCAGATGCAGAAGAAATTACATGAATCGAGGAAGAAAGATGAATATTTAGTGGTCGTGCATGAATCAAACATCACCCAACTAGAAAGGTATGCTCCCAAACTTATTCTGGATCTTGATAGAAAAATCAACTATTTTTACTTAGGATTGAAGCTAAGATATCGAAGGGCATTGGCCTCTTGAGAATTGAAAAGCTATGAAAAACTTATACAATGTTTTGAGAGGGTAAAATGGAGTTCACTGATGATCAATTGTACTTTGAGAAAAAAGAGAAGAATAATTCCATAAGGAACGTGATGTGTAAGAATCAATCAATAAATACTGATGGTAATAAAGTTCAGTTTCTAGTCTGTGAAATGTGTAGTAAAAATCACCCTAGGGAATTCCTTACTAAAACTAGGAAATGTTTTCTATGGGGTAAGTTTGAAAAAATGGCCCAATGTTTTAATGAAAATTAAATTATGATCAATTTAGATAAGAAAAATTAAAAGTTTTTCAAATGTGGTGAGATGGGTCATTTTGAAAATTCCTGCCCAAACAAATATCCGAGTGATGAAAGTATCCAGACTATAAGTAGAAAGATGCAGTGAGATCCTTTGCATCTACATCTGCAAATGTTGTTCCACCCAATGAAGTGGTGTCATGTGAATGGTCAATGTACTCAGATTTTCCTAAAGAATTTTTTGATATGGGGTCTACACATATCTTTATTTCTGATAAATTTTCTATTAAATTGGAATTATCACTTCAAAAAATTGAGACCATAACTTATATTTAAAACATAAGGGGGAAATTTTATAGAAAAAAAGTAATTTTAATAATCTTCATATTGTTATAGTTGAAAAAAAATTACCTAAAAACTTGTTGTATTTCTCTTACTAGAGTTTGATGTCATTCTGGTTATGGATTGGATTTTTGTTTATCATTATTTTATTGATTAGGGAGCTAAATAAGTTGTTTTTATATAGAGTTTTAGTTTTTACATAGGAATGAACACATTCAATTGATAAAATATCTGGAAGCTTGAATTTTTTGAAAGATGGAAGTAAAAGTTATCTTTATCATATTATTTAATGTAAGGGAACTGTTTAGCTTAATGATTTTCCAGTGGTAAATGAATACCTTGATGCTTTTCCTGATGAGTTACCCAGTGTTATATCTGAATAGGAAGTTGAACTCATAGTTGACATAGTTCCTGATTTTATGAAAATTTCAAATCCCCCATATCAAATGGCAGAAATAGAAATTATTGAATTGAAATATCAGCTAATGGAGTTTCTTGATAAATGATGCGTTCATCCTAGCACTTCACTATGGGGAGATACTATTTTATTCATTAAAAATAAATATGGTTCTACGAGAATTTTCATTGATTATAGAGCTTTGATTAACATTACTATTAATAATATGTATCGCTTTCCTCACATCTATGACTTGTTTGATCATCTCAAGGGAGCTTATTATTTTTCCAGGATTGACTTGAGATTTGGGTATCATTAGCTACCATTGAAGGAGGATGAAATTCCAAAAACAGCTTTTCAAACTGGATATGGTCATTATGAGTTTTTTATTCCATTTGGGTTAACTAATGAACCTGATGTATTAATGGATCTTATGAATAGAATACTTCATTAGTTCATTGATAAATTTGTGGGTTTTTATTGATGAAATTATTGTATATTCTATAAGTAAATAGGAACATGGAAAACATTTAGCGGTTTATTTTAAAACCGTAAAAGAAAAGAAACTCGGTGGAAAATTTAGAAAGTGTGAATTTTGGTTGCAAAAAATTTCTTTTCATGGTTATATTTTTTCTAATGATTTTATAACAATTGATCCTTCTAAAATGAAAGTTGTTGAATAATGTTCAATACTGAAAAATATACCCAAGATTCATATTTTCCTTGGTTTGACATGATATTATCAGAGATTTGTTCAAAACATTTCATAGTTATCTAGTCCACTGAATAAGTTAACTTGAAAAGGAGTAAAATTATTCTAGATAATTGAAAGTGATGATTATTTTCAGGAATTGAAAATATTATTGGTGAATTCTCCAGATCTGACCCTACATTTCAGAAATGGAGATTTTGTCATCTATAGTGATGCTTCATTAAAGGGACTTGGTTGTGTTCAGATATAGAATGATCAAGTAATTTCTTATGCTTCAAGATACCTAATAACTCATGAGTTAAATTGTCCCACACATGATTTGGAATTAGCAATTTGGGTTCTCGATTAAAAAGTTTGGAGGCATCATTTATATGGATCGAAATGTAAAATATATATTGATAACAATAGCCCGAAGTATATATTAACTCAAAATGATTTAAAATGAGGTAGAGAACATGGATTATATTGATAAAGGATTATGATTATATGATCAATTATCATCCGGGAAAAGAAAAAAATGTGGCAGATGACTTTAGCCGAAAACATCTTTCATTATTAACTATGTTACAGCTAGAACAAGACCCATTGATTAATGATTTAATGAATTTTTCATTGGATGTTTTTGGTGTATGAAATTCCTTTGTATTGTTTTAGGTTTCAATGCAGTCATATTTGTCAGAAATAATTATTCAGTCATAAAAAGAATGCCAGGAGTTATAAAAAGAGGTATAATTGGTTAAAATGTGTATGTTTATAGAATTTAACATCAATAAAGACTGTGTTCTAATATTTGGAAATATATTATGTTTGCCTTGTGATTCCCGACTGAAGAAATAATTTTTGTGTGAAGCTCATAGTTAACCATTTTCATTTCATCTTGGTAGCACAAAGATTAAAGAGACCTTCAGAATTATTACTGGTGGGATGAAATGAAAAGAGATATTGTAGATTTTACCATGAAATGTTTGACATGTCAATAGTTTAAAGTAGATCAAAAATTACCAAAGGGGATGCTTTATCCATTACCAGTTCCAGAGTGGAAATGGGAAAATATATCCATGAAATTCATTGTGGGACTGTGAATGACTTCTTGAGCTAACAATGAAATCTGAGTTATTGTTGATCAGTTGACTAAATTTTCTCATTTCCTTACTATTCAAGATATTATATCTTTGGATTCGATTTACTAATTGAACCTCAAATAGATTGTTAGGTTGCATGGAGTTCCTCTTTCCACTGTATCTAACCATGATCTGAGGTTCATTTTTAACTTTTATAAATGCCTTCATAAGTTGTTGGGAATCAAATTGCATTTTAGTATAGTTGTTAATCCTGAATCAAGTGGGAAGCCTTAAAAGACGTTTAATACATTAGAGGGTATGATTTGGGCTTGTTCCATAGATTACCATTGATGTTGGGATTATCATATTTCTTTAGATTAATTTTCTTATAATAACAGTTTTCATTCCAGTATAAAAATGGTAACTTTTGAGGAATTATATGGGAAGCGGTTTGAAAAACCATATTTTTGGGATGAATTAATGGAAAGAAGGTTGATGGAAAAAAAATTAGTAGAGAAATTAGATGAGAATGTGATGATAATCCAGAAACACATAAGGAAAACTCAGAGCAGGTAGAAAATATTTGCAGATAACTGGAGTAAATACTTTTCTTTTGACATAAGTGATCCTAATTTTCTTAGAATATCACCATGGAAAAGTGTTATACGTTTTGGTAAGCAAGAGATTTTAATTCCACAGTTCATTAGACCTTAGGAATTTTGGGAGAATGTTAGACTAGTTTCCTACTGAGTAGCTTTGCCTTTGACTTTATCTCAAGTAAACAAAGTCTTTTATGTATCGTTGTTGCAGAATTATGTGCTAGATTCATCTAATGTTTTTAGCCTAGAAGTAGTTCAGCTAAAAAAAACCTTTCTTATGAATAGAAACTTGTTCATTTTCTTGATCTAAGAGAACATGTATTGGGGAATAAGGTAATCCACCAGGTAAAGGTTTAGTGGATAAACCGCATGGTTGAAGCAGCAACATGGGAATTTGAAAACGCTATGAGGGAAAAGTACCCTCACTTTTTTAATAAGATAATAAAATTGTGAGGATGAAATTTTCAAAAGGTGGTCAGAATATAACACCATAAGGTTTAATAAATAAATTGAAATTTATGAGACCCTGAGACTCTATATAATGAAAATATGTTTTATGTATATTGTTATCAACTAGTTGTGAACCATAAATTTTCTACTTATATGATTTGAATTTTGAAAAAAAAAATATACAGTTGTGATTAGTATTTTATTTGGAGATTGATAGAACCAAAATTTTTTCATAGTGTATATTAACATTCCCTTATGAATAGTAAATATATTATTATTTTATTTTCTTAAGGTTATAAAATAATGATATCTTGATTAATTTTTCACAGTGATATAATATGAGTTATAGTTTAAATATTATTATTATTTGAATAAATTATAATTTTATATAAAAATTATGTTTCTCATACTTAAAAAATTGTTTTGGTAAAATGGAGTTATTTTTTGAATTCTCCATGTCTAAAAATGGTTAGGGTGTATTTTTTAATTTTTCTGAGATAGTTGAATTTTCAATGAATTGTAAAAATATAGTTTTATGTTTTCTGGTGTATATGATGAAACCATAAGGATGTAATCCTGGATGAATCTTGAGGATGAAAATAAGATTCGGGGTGTCCCAAGTGTCCAATCCCATGTGAAAAAACCATGACCAAGCCTATAGTTTTTCAAAAACCTCTAACGAGGTGTCCTTTGAAATTAATTAAAAACTCCTTCACATTCACTATAAATTCCACCCTCAACCCCTCTTCCTCTCACACATCTAAATCTTTGATAATTGTTTAAATTCTGCCCAATACACTTATCAAGGCTCTTAACCACAAAAAATACTTTCTAGTCTCACCAAAATACAAAAAAAAGGACTTAAGGAGGATCTCAAGGAGAAGAGAACAAGAGGGAAAGATCCTCTTTTATTTTCTTGTGTTTTGTTTTCAATTGTTTTATTTTCTAATAATATATTATGCTCCAGTTATCAAAGTGGAATAAAAGGTCTAGTATTATATATATTCTATATTTTTATAATTTTTAGGGAAAAATTCATCATTATTATTTCTCTCTTCTTCTTATTCTAAAAAAAAAACATTGTACGTGATGTGTCGATTTACCGACACCATGGACGATGTATCTTCAATTTCCACTAATTCCATCAAATATGGTTATAAATACATTTTAATGGTTAAAAAAGTTTTTAAAGTGAATTTTATGACCTATATTATGTTCAATAATTAACTTATATTCATAATATTTAAGTAATACGATGAAACAAGTTCGTTATTATTGATGAACTTCCAAAATGATCTAAAAAATATCACTAGTGATTTATCTATTGATTCATCCTTATACCATATAATAAAAATGATTTATTGAATAAATTAATAATATCGAAACATATTAACAAAATTTCATTCCACTTCGGGATTTTCTTTTCTATTCGACAGTAAAATCGTATACAAACTCACCATGGAAATCATGTAAAGAAGGAACCCGAAACAATGGAAATAAAAAAAATATTATTGATAAATGGGTCGAATGATTTTATAAAATGATCACATATAGTGTTATAAAAATAATTATGTTTTTTTAAAATATTATTAACACCCTTTTAACCTTTATACATGAGGTTTAAACCAGTTTTATGTAAGAAGAACCCATGGTAATAGAATTTTAACCGAGTTTATATTCTTTGAGTTAACATTATACTTCATTATGTTTGTGCTACTGAGATAATTTTTGTCATGAAATTATTTTATATTATAATGTATTATGTTTATTTATATTTTATGAATATAATAATTCGATTAAATTAATTATTACTTCAATTATATGATTTTTAAGGGACTTTCCATTTAAAAATCCTCTTTTAATATTCAGTTTTAAAAAATTCCAAAACAATGTTTTATGAAATTATTCATGTTTTATAATTATGTTAGGGTTATTGGGAATCATTTATGGTGAATTGTGGGACATATATCCCCCTAAAATTCATTATTTATGTGTATGTTGGAGTTCGGTAGTTTGGTTACACCAAGTGTAATAGCGATGGTTACATAATAAGGTAGCCGTAGGGGTTAAATTGTAAGGTAGCCGTGAGGGTTAAAAATCATGTTGCTGTAAAAATGGATACAATATGAGTAAGTAATTACCCAAGATACCCTTATGATTTTATATGTTTTATTTAGTGTTTTAGGGAAATATCATGTTTCACAAAATAATTAAATATGGGAAAGAAGTTTTCATTTGTGAAAATTACTTCTTATGTTTTTAAGTATTCATTGACTAATGGTTTCTTTCCTTATTTGTATATCCATTCTTGATATTTTTATACTCATCCCATGTTTTTAACTGTTTTTTACATGTTATAAGTATGATTAAGAGAAATACGGATGTCAATATTTTTCAAATAAATCATGTTGTTGTTTTGTGTTAAAAATTTTATGTTTGGGAAGAAATGGATCCTGATTTAGTGGTACCCACTTTTTATAAATGACCTGCAGGGATAGTGTGAGGGGATATGAAGAAAATATGTTGTTGTAGTTTTTCAATTTCTGGTGTAATGTAAGACATATGAATAAATCTAGTGTTTCCAAGAATGCTAAACTAATCGATCTTTTGAGACATGATCTTTTGTTATCATTCCAATGATACGTAATAATGCACCGACTCTGGGTAACTGGGGTCGGGGCGTTACACTAATCCAATTTCATAACCCCCTTATCGAATGGATCAAAATGAACTTTTAGAGTAAAAGAAGAAATTGTAGGAGTTATTAGATGAATGTTTCATTCAACCTAGCACATCACCATGGGGCGCTCCTATCATGTTTGTTAAAAAGAAATATGGTTCAATGAGACTTTTCATTGATTATAGAGCATTGAATAACATCACTATTAGGAACAAGTATCCTTTGCATCTTATTGATTATTTGTTTGATCAGCTCTAGGGAGCTCAATATTTTTTGAAGATTGAATTGAGGTCGGGGTACCATCAGTTGAATGTAAAGGAAGAAGACATTCTGAAGACCACATTTTTTACTAGATATGGCCATTATGAATTTTTTGTTTTGCCTTGTGGGTTAACCAATTCACCAGCTGTATTCATGGATCTTATAAATAAATGTTTCCATGAGTTCTTGGATAAATTTTGGTTGTGTTCATTGATGATATTTTGGATTATTATAAATGAAAGGACCATGAAATTCATTTAAGGGTTTTCTTTAAATCCTTAAAATAAAATAAACTATATGGAAAATTCAAAAAGTGTGAGTTTTGTAAGCTAAAAATTTCATTCCTTGGCCGCATTGTTTCATAAAATGGCATAACTATTGATCCCGATAAAACTAATGTTTTTGAAGAATGGAAAAGACCCACAAATATAACCGAGATTCATAGTTTTCTTGGTTTGGTAGGTTATTACTGGAGGTTTGTGGATAATATTTCACGGTTATCTAGTCTAATGAGTAAGTTAACTCGAAAAGGTGTTATGTTTATTTGGACAATATAATATGATGATTGCTTTTAGGAATTGATAGGAATATTGGTGAATGCTCCAGTTTTTGGATTTTCCTTCTAGAAATGGTGAGTTTGTTATCGATAGTGATGCTTCGTTGAATGGAATTGGATGTGTCCTTATGCAGAATGATCCTGTAATTTCTTATGCTTCACTTCAGTTGAAACCTCATGAGTTAAATTAGCCTGCACATGATTTGGAATTAGTTTCTGTTTTTTTTGCATTAAAAATTTCGAGGTATTATTTTTATGGAGTAAAATGTAATATATATATACTGACCAAACAAGTTTAAATTATATATTCACTCAAAAATAATTGATAATGAGATAGATGAGATGGATAAAATTATTCAAGGATTATTATTGCATTATTATTTACCATTCAGGAAAATCAAATAAAGTGGTTGATGCTTTGAGTCAAAAAAGTAATGTTTCATTAACCATGATACGTTTGAAATGGGATACTTTGGTTCTTGATATGATTAACATTGGCACCGAAGTTGTTGGCACAGAAAATTCCTCTATTTTGTATCAGGTTTTAGTGAGATCATCCTTATCAGACAGTATTAAGAAAGCACAGAAGGAAGGCAACGAGTTTCAAAAAAAGGTTGAGTTGGTTCAAAAGGGTAATTTGCTAGATTTTAACATTGACGATGATTGTATTTTGAGATTTGGGTAGAGATTATTTTTTCCTTGTGATTAATAGTTGAAGAATGAGTTGTTTTGTAATGATCCTAGTTCTCCATTTTCTGTTCATCATGTGAGTACTAAGATGTACAGAGATCATCGAGAGTATTACTGGTGTGATAGAATGAAAAGAGATATTTGTGAATTTACTATGAAGTGTTTTACTTGTCAATAGGTCAAAGTAGATGGAAGTTACTGAAAGGGATGCTTTAGTCTTTACCAGTGCCAGAGTGGAAATGGGAAAATATATCCATGGAATTAATTGTGGGATTACCAAAGACATCTCAAGGTAATAATGCAATCTGGTTTATTATTGATCGATTGACTAAATCATCTCATTTCATTCCTATTCAAGATACATTTTCTCTAGTTCGACTTTCTTGGTTGAATGTTAAAGAGATAGTCAGGTTACATGGTGTTACCCTCTCCATTGTATCTGATCGTGATCCCAGGTTTACTTAAATCTTTTGGAAAGGCCTTTAGAAGTCGTTGGGTACTGAATTAGATTTTAGTACAACTTTTAATCCTCAATAAGGTGGAAAATCTGAGGGAAAAGTTCAAACCTTAGAGGATATGTTACGTGATTTCTCAATGGATTACCAGGGAATTTGGGACCAAAATCTTTCTTTAGTTGAATTTTATTTTAATAATAGTTTTAATTCCACTTTACAGATGGATCCATTTAAGGAATTATATGGAAAGTGGTGTCCAACTCTAGATTTTTGTGATGAAGTAGGGGAAAGGAAGCTGATGGGTTAGAATTTGTAGAAGAGATGGCAGAGAAAGATCAGTTGATTCAAAATCATATGAGAATAGATCCAAGTAGGATGCAAAGTTATGCAGATAACTAGAGAATGGATCTTTCTTTCAGGGTAGGTGATCATGTCTTTCTCAGAGTTACACCATGGAAGAGTGTGATGAATTTTGGTAAAAAGGAAAAGCTGAGTCCGAGGTTCATTGGACCTTATAGAATCCTAAATAAAGTTAGAACAGTTGAATACAGAGTGTATGTACCTCGATGTTTATCCCAGGTACACATTGTTTTTCATGTTTCAATGTTGGGAAATAATATGCCGAATCCATCTCATGTCTTGAGCTCATATGTAGTTCAGTTGGTAGAGAATCTATCTTATGAGGAAAAAAAGTCTAGATTCTTGACCAAAGAGAGCTAGTGTTTCAGAATAAGGTAATTCACTAGGTATAGGTTTTCTGAAAAAACCATATAGTTGAAGAGGCAACGTGGGAATCAGAAAATTCTATGAGGGATAAATACCCCCATTTATTTGATAAGTGAAAAAATTGCAAGGGAGCGATTTCCAAAAGGGGGGAAGGATGTAACACCCCAAGTAAAAATAGAATAAGAAATTTTCATATTTATTAATATTTGTGAATTAAATATTAATTTTACTTTAATGAGGACACTATGTTCGATGAAGTACTTGGTACACAACAATGGGTTTCTTTGAAATCTCATGTTGCACACTAATAATATAATAATATTATTTTAAATGGTAGTCAACACATAGCCGTTGAATTGGAGGGAATGAATAGTACTAACTAAAATATTATTATATATGTTTTTTAAATGTTTTTACATTTTTCTAATAAAATTTAGAGGCTTAAAATGTGAATGAATCTAATTTTAAGCATAAATACACTAATATTCTTTAAAAGGTCAATTTACCACCTTTTTATGGTGAAACCTCCTTAAAATCTTGTTTTGGTCACTTTAATATGTTCTATTTAACAAAATAATATTTTTCTTTAGAATTAGGACATCAAAATTTAC
This sequence comes from Viscum album, assembly GCA_963277665.1. Taxonomy (NCBI): domain Eukaryota; kingdom Viridiplantae; phylum Streptophyta; class Magnoliopsida; order Santalales; family Viscaceae; genus Viscum; species Viscum album. Next base: position 395,237,659 of record OY728167.1, on the reverse strand, counting down.
ATTGGGTAAATTTTTGGAATTTTTTGATAAAATCCATTTTTTAATGAATTGTAAAAAATACTGTATTTTAATTAAAATATGCCTTTTAATATAGTTCATTTATATGGTCAGATTATATTTTTTATAGGTTTAGAGTGTAATTAGATTATATTTTTACCATTTAATCCAATTTTTGTCATTGAAATTAATTTCACTGTAAAATTGGGCATAAACAAGTGACAATCTTTTAATAACTAACATTTCTAAAAAAAACGCTTTTTTGTTTTGACAATGGGAATTAATTTATATTAATTAATCCAACTTATATGTTTTGAATTTTCTAAAATAGAAATAATTTTTTAATTCGGAATATCAAATATATCTTAGGTTGAATTTTGGCTATTTTTCTAAAAAACATCAATTTTTGATGAATAATGAAACCACTAAGTAATAGTTAAAAATCTGACTTTTTCATTTAAATGAAATTTTATCGCTTCTCTGAATTGAATTTAGAAAATCATACATAAGTTGTTGTCATTATTAGGTAAAATTTGGTTTAATAATATAAAAATAATTTTTGGTGAATAGTAACTTTTGACTTTTATTTACCGCAGTTAAAGGTAAATAGGGTAATTCTGGGTAAAAATCATATTAAATTAATATAAAATTACCTTAAAACTTGTACTAACCTTATTGGATGGGTAAGGACCGACCAAGACAATCCTTCGATCAGACGTTTTGCCTATTAAATCCACTTGGGTAAGATAGTGATATTAATAACTTTTTTTAAAGTAAAAATAAAAATATCATAAACATGTATTGTTTTGCTAAAACAATTTTAATGTGGGGTTATATAATTGATATACTTAACTATAAATATTCATTATATAGATAAAAATATCTGCTACATTATGGTAATTTTTCTATATTTTTTCGAAATCGTATAAATTAAATTATTTATGACACAATAATGATGGAGTGTTTACCTCATTAATATATTATTTAAATAAATAAGATTATAAAGATTAAAATAATACTCAAATCCTGTCCAATTATTATTGAATGATTTTATTTCGACCATGATTCATCTTATATTATTCTTTAATATGTTTTGGACATTTATAATCCAAAAAAATTATATAATAAAATAATATTTCGACAGTTTCCTAAAGAGCCCCTCCTCCCCCTTATAAAAAGCCCTCACTTCTGACCAATTTCTCACACCTCTCAAGCCACTTGGATCATCAAAAAGCTTCCCAATTAATCTCCCTAAATAACTATTCTCCTCTTAGAAGCCTTACCTTATGCATAAGGAACTTCAAGAGTTCCTTTTGGTTTAAACCAAAGAGAGTTACGTGAATTAAAGGTAAGAGTTTCTCTTAAATTATTTTCATTTATTTTTCTTCTCCAACCCCTAAAATCTTTTAATTACATTATTTTATAACAAAACCAGCATACAAAATATAATAGGATGTTTTTATGAGATATATTCGAACTACAATTACACACACCTCCATCTAATGGGTAAAGAACATACTGTTTCTACGGATGGAAAACTAACGCCTCACGAAATGATGATTGTTCAAATATCTCCAACCGCCTCTCATGGTGGTCATTATGATGGAACTCTATTTATATATGATATATATAATATTTATGTTTTATTTATTCTTCTGTATTTTCCATTTATATCATACCTATATGGTTTCCATAATGGGTGAACACGATAATTTCATTTGAGGAGGTGCAGACTACAACCCGCTCAAAGTGATATGACTAGTTAATGCCTTACATATAACGTATAAAGGATAGAGTTAATGAAATTATATATAATATAATACTGGAATTATAATATACATATGTATCATTTTGTTTTCATTCCATTAAAATATGGAATAGAAATGAATGTAGCGTTAATGCGTACGTACGGCTTACCGTCTCAATGAACGATGCATTTCATTTCTTACCACCAAATGTTATGTAGTATTATATTTACATATATATAATGGATATAAATATTATATATAAGATATATAGATCATGAATACCATTATGGAGTAAATTTAAGTTTTACCACATGAACAATTTCTAATTATAAGATGTCCATTTTTGACTTAAATGCCAAATATCGACACAATGACCATTATTAACTTAAATGATTACATATTGTTTATAACATGGTAATAATTGATATAAATGGAATACTAAACTTGAAAACGTTCTTAAGAAATTAGAAATTATATTTAGTTTATTATTCAAGATATTAATGAACGATCGAGTCAAGTCGGACACAAGGTAAGGGACTTCGTCTCAATCTCCTTTCATTGGGGCATCCTTTGATTTCTACATGACTTTATTTTATACGGTGTATAAAAGCATTTTTACTATTCATTTCATTTAAATGGAACCTTTTTCTAGGAGGCATTTTACTAAAAGAAAAAAAATAATGTTTTTTTAACATAACCGGTGAAAACAACATTTTCTGCTGCCGTGAGTATTATTTGATCTTTTGGCTTTCTTAACAAGCTGTAATGTTTTTAAAAGAAAGATAAATACCATATAATCTTTTTAAATATTTTGGTATTGAAAATTGTTTTATCAATGGATTGATTTTTTCAATATATTGAAATGATATATTTTAGTTGTAATTTGGAAATTTTCTCTTTTCTTTATGCTTGTGTTATAGTTCTTGGGAATTGTTTACGGATACGGGTGGTTCTGTGATAAACCTAGGGAGGGTGATCCTGAGATAGCTCTCCAATGCATTGGGTAACGTGACAGAGGTAAACATGAATGTTTATCCTAAGATATTTTTGGAGTATATTGTGATGGGTATTCCAACGTAACTCCCTATGTATCTGTGATAACTACCACGTATGTATGAAAAGGATGCTAAAAGTTACCTTTATGATTTATGATTTATTGTGTTATTCCTAAATCCTATGATTTCATGAGGTATGTTAAAAATATTTTGTTTTCATGAACTAATGTTTTCCTTCATTGTTTTATAACCCTTATTGAGATTTTTATTCTCATCCCAAGTTTTGAAATGTTTTTCACAGGACATAAAGTGAATAGGGTGAAGGATTTGACAAAGGGAAGGTCATGCTGTCTAAAATATGGAACTGTACATGACTCTTTTTTTCAAGAGTTTTTATTTTAGGAAAAAATGGAAACTAAGTAGAAGTGTATAATTTGAAATTTTTGAAATGTAATGTAATAGTTATGGCCTAATTATCTAAAACTCTAGACCCGAAAAGATTCTCAATGTGAATTATTAGTTTAATTCAAGATTATGTAATGTTTTAAGGTCGGGTCCGTATAACCAGGATTTTCTAGCACTATATAGTACAATGTTTTAATAAGAAATGGTTATTTGTGTTTGAGGTAGTTTCATCCTAATATGAGAAATACACAAAAACACATATAGAATCAGTACTACTTATATATATAGATACCTCAAGGGTTCTCCTTGAAACCACAAACATTTACTCACTTGTTATAATGGATGGGTAAATTCCTCATCCACATCATGTAATTATTGCATGATAAAACCTCATCCATGTCATCTTATGAAATTACTTTGTTGATGATAAATTAAGTGGAATACTTCCAAAATGATAACAACTTTAATTAATCTGAAATAAGTATCAAACATAGAGGAATTGAATAAAATAAAATGCCTTGAGATATGAATATTCATATGATAAGAATTGCATAGACAACCATTGTGATATGGATAGTCATATATTATTATATACAATGGAATCCACATGATGTTATCCAAATTTTAAAATATAAATTATCCAATTACATCACATGAAAATGTTCCATAGGGTATATTTCCATCAGTGATTACCTTAATTCTTGAAAAAACATGGTAACTTGAGCTTTTACTAAAAGAGATTCGTGATGCCTTTTTTATGTGGCACTTCTCAACTACCAACCATCCTAAATTCTAAATACTATATGTTATGACCAATCTAAAAGTTCCAAGTGAGTAATAATACCATTTTTCTTGATCTAATACAAATTTTCATCAATCCTGACCAGGGTAACAAAATAGAACCAATCCAAACATCCACATGACCCTTGTAGCACTCACTAATCCCCATGGGCTAGAAACTATAACTGTGGGTCTCATAGGTTAGTTGGGGAGTTATTTACCCACAATAAATTAAATAACTAAAAATAAAGAAAGTAGTACTATATTAATGTATTTTATTCCATACATGATAATGCATCACCCATGTAAAATAAAATAATACAAAAATGTCACTACTATAAATTGGTATGTTCCAAACTCTATCTCCAGTCTCTAATTCCTACACTATGTATAAACTGACTCATACTCAAATAGACCATACATAAAGAAATAAAATCATCCATATATCTAACAATACATGGAGGTACCTAAAAATAGACCATGGAGCATCATTTACACTAGAGTGCATTTTTAGGGAATGATAATGCTATACTCCTTAGGATAACACCAAAATTACAACAAGAAATGAATAAAATCAAGTGGGGGAATTCGATTAATATACTCATTTATACACATAGGAAAGCACACACACACATAAAATCATTTTAATGATACACTATAGAAAATATTTATATTAAGAAATAATAGTTCATTGACATTCAAATGGTATAACCTCTTATACCAGTAGGGTCCTTATCTATTTTACATTTTTAGGTCAATCCTTGAATCAGTGATGAACTAGGTTGGGAAACCATGTCACATATCATAGTAAAACCCATCCCAATGGTAATAATGGAACTTGTATGTCTTGGGAGAAAGGGAATGTGGTATACTAATATCGTGATTTACTATTATTTCCATCATAAGGGGTAGAGGAAAGTGGTATTATAGAGTCAATATTTCAAGAGTTATCCAGATAATTCTCTATATAATCTAAGTATACAGTCATTTTACCAAACTACAATATAAACCATTCTAAACATATTCATCACCATCAACGTTTTTTCCATGCTCAATATCACATTATCATATATACAATTTCACATAATGGATATAAAAAAATCACATTCTTATTATGTATCAAATAAGTATCCGGGATCAATGAAATATAACTATATATCATATTGATCATGCTAGATAAATCAAAATAACAACATGATCATTATCAATCAAGATACAAATAAGTTAACATATTCCAATGTATCTATCATAACAATAAAATTGATTTGTATAACATATATCCATAATATAATATTAAATAATCAATGAGCATCAACTTTTTGAATCTAAATAGGTATAATAATATCATAAAAAAATACTAGTATTTATGAAACAACATTATCATAATAATAATCTATTGATAGATTATACCAATACTAAGACCTGTAATGAGTATAAATTAATTGTTTATTAAAGCATGTCTATGTGTGGATCTTCGAATTTCATGCGTCATACTAGAAAAATACTAGTGAATAAATCAAGAATGGTATCAGTCATAACCAAAATATACTCAGAGTAATTATATTGGAGAATTAAATGAGTCACAATTATTGAATTTAAAATACTTTATCAAATTTTGAATTATTTTCCCAAATATGTTTTCATATTAAAAATATATTTAATGGGAAAGATAATTTTATGAAAAATAGTTAATGTTTTTGAATGTTTTATTTGAAAATAAATGGTTTTTTGAACATATTGTAAACTAAATTATAGAAAGAAATTTGTTTCATGAAATCCTATTAGAAGTTAGTGGATTTTAAAGAAATAAAAAATAGGTATACTACAATATAGAAAAAGAAAAATAGAAGTTTAAAATAATATATTATTTTCGGATGTAAACTGGTTAATGTATCAATTTATATATATTTCTATCACATTATTACTTTCAACATAAGTTAACCAAGTTATCATATCATCAATAATGAAAAATATTAACCAAATATAAGTTTGAATAGTTAGGTTATGGATCACATATTCCAATGTGGATTGAAATTATATACCTAGTAAAATGTGACTAAGGCCATATGATAATGCGGGTCAATGTTTACCAAAATCTCATTATTTAACCAAAAAATTATTTGTATATTCAAATAAGTCTTAAAGGGAAATATAAAATCTATGCAAAGAATTCCAAGACCCTCATAAGGTTTCATTAATAAAATAAAAAAAGAAATTTCTATACATTTTTATATCCATTAGTGACACTTTCCTAATCAAAATATAATTTTTTAAAGGTTGAACTCTCCTAATGAAAAATTTAGAACCTAGGTACACGATAACCACTTCACTAGTTTTATTTTAAAATATGAAAAATATTTTATAAACATGTTTATATAATTAATACATAAATATGTTCTTTAATCTAGCCTTTATATTTTAACTTAGTTAATGTAAGATAATTAATTTAAAAAAAACATACAATGTAAACAAGAACATATAAGAATGTGATAAATACATCAGTAAGTACTAAAAAATTCCTAATTTACATGATGAGACAAATCAATTATTTAAAAATAATTTAAAATTTAATTTAAACTATAAATCGAGGAAATTTACATTTTACTCAAAGTGTAAAACATATGTTTTCAAAATTCAACAGTAGTATATTAACCATGAAAAGAAAACTACCATTCCAAAACATAATCAAAATCTAATCGAAACTTTGGAAAGGAATACAAAATAATTTATTACCATTAATAAAAATAAATAACTAAAAAAAATTGACCTATGGAAGCCTAATTCAATGAACCAAATCATGAAAACCCTAAATGTATCATTGGAAAAAAATACAACGTAAAATATTGATAAAAGTACAAGGATTCACTGACCTATGTTTCCCATAACCCAAATTAGATGAATATAAAAAATAAAATAGATTTTACTATGATTTTGGTGAAATAAAAAATAATATAACTGTATACAGAAAATAAATAGAGATAGGAAAAATTGGATAAGGGAGGATAGAGTTATAGGAGAAGAAAACAAGAGCCTCTACCAAATATTTATTGTAGAATTTCTATATAACAACTCTTTATCAATGGATAAAATAAAGGAGAATAACATGGACATGATGGGGTCTACTAGGTACTAAAGTGGGGATGGATAAATGATGGTTTGGGTTCAACTTAATCAGTTTTAAGTGATTTTATATCAAAATAAAAATTCTTTATCTTTTTGGAAAACTACCTGGATCCCACTGAAACTTTGGTGGGATCCACCGAAACAATGAAGAAAATTTGATATGCTATTAGAGGACCCAATAGAATTATAGTGGAACCCACCGTAACATTGGTGGCCTTCTACAACCACACCTATGTGGGGCTTCCACTAACAAACACACCCAAATTCCACTCTGATCTCATGATCCTCTTATTAATCCTTAAAAAACATCAAAATTTTTATTAAATTGCATCTTAAATCACCCAAAATCCATAAAAATATTAATAAAAACCCCTAACTAAAAACAAAAAATTACTTAATCCATATAAAAGTACGACCAAAGTTTTAAAATCACTATAATTAGGATAGATGTCAATAAAAACTTCTCACAAACTTTAATAAGAAAAGATTTACATACATTCAATGAAATCATCACACCACTATATATTTTTTATTATAATCAAGTATCCAATATTTTTTTTTGATGAATCAATATTCTTAATGAACATGCATGATATGAATGAGTAAATTTATTTACAGTCAAAGAGGTTGATTAATATTCATGAATGGATAATAAATGTACCTTCCTCCATTATAATTTCATGACTTTTCCGTAGTAATTTACATAAAACAAAATAATTTTGGTGAATAATGAATAATAAAATCAAATAAAATAAGTTTAAAAAATTACATGAATTTTGAAAACCTATATTAATATTTGTTATCCAATGGAAGTGTTGTTCAAACCTAGGCTGTTTTGGGTTTTATATAATTTTTATTCTTTATCTAATACCCAAATTTAGATTAACTATAATTTAATACCAACTGAGATAACCCTTACATAAAATTAATATATTTTACATCATTTTATATTATTATACATAATAACACACACAAAAAGCACTCCATAAAACCAAATGAGTAGTTTCTTTAGAGATTAGTTACAAATTTTATCTCACCACACAAAACAAAACACATTTATTCCATAAAATTCATCACAATTGATTCCCTTTTCAACATATCATACAAAATATTTTTCATTATTACCTAGGGAAATATTGAAACATAAGAAAATTGTGTTATTATATTCTTGTTAAGGTAAAAATATACCTGAGGAAAATATAGTTGGTCATGAAAAATTCCATTAAGGAGTGCATAAAAAACAATAATGTAGGTATGAAAACATAATAAAATGAAATTAAATTGTTGTGAATAAATCATATTAGTCTAGTTATAATCCATGAAAAAATCACCATGAATAATAATATCACCCCTATACACCAATTTAACCGTATACAATATTTTTTCACATTTATTATTTACTAAGACATTTCATTATTCACCCCTATAAATTATTTCCCCCCAAAAGAAATAAAATCAACACTATTAAATAATTTCAACATTCCAAATAACAATATGAAATATTTTATTATTAAATTTTGGCTCTAAATTTGAGATAGTTACATTTTAAATAAAAATATATTATAGTTAAGAAATAATATTTTTTGAATAAACACAATTTATTATGTAATGAATTATTATATTATAATATCTTATCTTTCCATAAATTATTTAATGGTTATAAATTATTTGTTATATATGTTAGATATATTATTTCTATTAAATTAACAACATTAAGATTTTATTTATATGCCAATTATTATAATTTCAATATACTCATCAACTATATGTATAACTAACCATGATATTGATTTCTAATGACTATATAGTGATCACATTACCCTTTTACATTCATATATATGTCTTTAAATAATTATATAAAAATAATTCATCATATTAATTCATTTATTTATCAAAATTTAAATCATCTGTTTAACGTTTTTCATTATTTATACTATTATGATCAATGATATAGTATCCTTGGAAGAATGTGGTAAAGAATAATTCAAGATTACAATAATATTTAGTAGTGCTCATTTTCCTCTCACTAATTTCGTAATTAGGATCAATGCATTTTTCTTATAATAAAATTTTCAATTTAATTATATTTATATCATTCTAACATAATTAAATAAAACATTATTCCTTATATCTTGGTATAGAAAGTGGAATTAGTTATTTAACTGTGATACATATCATAGATGAAATACTTATACTCTAAAGTAGGTTATTGTATGTATATAAAATAAAAAAATAATTTGATGACACATTTGAAAAATACATTGAGAGGTTATTATTAAATATGATATAGTAGAATAATTAAAACTTAACCATGTAAGAGGAAGTTTTATAATAAAAAATGATATTGGGTTTTTAAATCCAATATTAAGTGTACATGTTATTGTGGGGCATTAAGAAAAGAGATATTTGATTATAATTATGATTATGTTTTTTTAGGTAAGTCCATATAAAACAAATATTATCTATCTATTCATGAAGAACATGAAGTTATTCATGTGGTGTTTCATTAGAAATGTGTTCTACACAATTTCTCAAAGAATTAAAAATGATTTTGTAGAACATAAATGAGATTATTATACAAATAGATGGGGTAAAATTATGATTTTTGGGGATAAAGTATTACATCCACCATACTATATTATTATATAAGAAATAAGTAGATTCTTAATGTCTAATATATTAGTATGAAATCAAGAATTATGTAATCCAAATAAGGAGATGAACCATGTAAACATATCATATTCCTCTTGTTCATTATATTATTATAGCTTATTTTTTGTGTAAGTTTATCTATAAGAAAAAATATCCTTTAAACCTAATTGGACAATTGTATTATCTTAAGATAAACAAAGAAAATATTAACTACATATTCCTGACTAATTCTCATTGTTGGTCACATACATTCCATGGGAATATTATGTATAATAGAAGAATATGGATTCTACCAAAAATTGTATCTAACTATGTCTCTAATTATATTATATATAATTATATTTATTTATGGAATATTAATGAATATATAGACTATATGAATTCCATAAATATATAATGTATCCATATTTTTAATGGGAAAATTTTAGATCCAATTTCAATACAATTACATAAATAAATTTATCTGTTAGAATGGAATTTATTGACATAATTTTTATTAATTTTATATTATTAGAAAAGGAACATATTAAGACACCTGCTATTAGAAAATACATAGAATGTTCTATCTATGAAAGTAATAAAATTATGGGATAAAACTTAGAAAAAATAAATCAACTTGGTGATAAGATTTAATAATGATAAATAAATGTGAGATAAGCCTATGAATATATATATATATATATATATATATATATGAAAATCTAAATATAATGAATGTAAACTATATATCTCGAGTGAAATGCTTAATGATGAATACATAAAAAATGTTTTGACTATTTATTACTTTCTATCCAAGATAAATGATATATTTAATAATAATATTATTATTATTTAAAATATATCATTCTATATTAGTGATAAAACTATTAAGAATAGTTTCTATACTATTTCAATATAACGTTTTTATACTATTACATGAAAAATTAATTCAAGTACATGTTGATGACTTTTATAGAATTCTAATTTTGTATGAAATAAATGTTTACTATATTATTAAAAATATTATTAAAGTTGAAATTCTAATTTAATTTAGATACATAAAAAATCATTATCCAATTGTGGATGAAGATTAATTAACTGACAATTAAAAGGATGACTTTGAAATAGATTAGAAGCTTGGGGTAACAATGTATCTTATCTTAAATATAATCAGATATGTTAATGAATAATTTGAACAAAAATTTACTTTTAAATATTTTTAATTATTTTATATTAGAAACATTAATGTTGATTTTCTAATGATAAAAAGCGAGGTGATGATGAAGAACATGTTCCTAGAATTTTATTAAACATTAAGAAATAATTTTAAAAAAATAAGTGTCACTATTTGATTAACATGTATAAAACAACAGTTAATGTGATAAAATTTGTTCCAATCATTAAATGGAGACAGAAAAAGAAACATTGATGGAACTTATATAATAAATGTTAGATTTCTCATATAGTAAATATGATTAATATTCTTCAAGAAACATGGTGTTAGAATATGAATTGAAATCATATAGAAGTGGATGTTAAAGGCTAGAAATGATTCAATTCTTGATCAGAATATAGAACTCAATATAAAAATATAAATTTTGTAGGACTTTAAAATCCAAAGAAACATGGGATTTTCTCCTAAGAAATAATAGTTAGTTAATTATTTTAAATTTATAATGTTTTATTCTATTGAATATGATAATATTAATTGGTAATTATAAGATATTGATTATAAGATAGAGAAACATATTTAAAATATACTATTTTAGTATTATGAAGTTTAAAACTCTATTAATAAATTGAAGAGTGATTTTATCAATGTAAAATAGATCCATGTCAGATTCTAATATTATACTGATGAAAGAAAATTAAATACCAGGATGTTTAATGTCCATATTTTAATTAAAAAACCAATCTCAAAAGAAAATAATGGCCTGGGATATTGTAAAGATTCATTTCATTTAAAATCTAAATTAATGGAGGTAAATTTTGAATTTTAATCATTATAATAAAGAAATAATATTTTCACTAATAGTTTTATTTTAAATAATATTTATTGAATCAATTTCATAGGAAACAATTATAGAAAACCAATTTATACATCATAAAAGAATACCTAAACTACCTGTAAAATTTTATGTCCTATTAATGATTAATTATAAATCATTTCCCCCTCAATTAGAAAGCTATAAAGTCGAATCAAAATATTCATCAAAATAAAAAATAAAGGTTCCATTGATATTTCTATTTTTTGGGGCTATATATTCAAAAAAACTAAAAATTTATATTACAATATTTATTTTCAAATAGGTAAAAGAAGGGATCCTATGAGAAGGAGTCAACATATGAAGATGGATAACATTATTATAATAGATTAGTTTTTGAACAAAATAAATTATAAAAATTTATAAGTTCAAATTATATTTGATTATTAGAATATTCTATATGAAATACTTAATCAGCATGTTCCTGATGTTGAATAACATTCATGTATGATCTATAAAAATTTATAACATAATAGTTAAAAAAAATTCAATGAATCTAAAATAGAAGTCATAGGTAAATGAATATTTTATATTTTTATTTTTACTATGTAAAATATATTATCCATCATATCCAATGAAGATTATTTCGTATTAACATAAAAAAATAAATGGGGAAATGATAAAATTATAGGTTTTAATTATATAGAAGAGATGGATATTCTGTATATTTCTATAATGAAGCATTGATTATTGGAAGCAACAAACAATATTGTGTAATAAAGTAAATCTATTTATCAAGGAAATCGATACGAAGGTTTGGTGGAAGATACCATTTAATACGAGGAGGATATATTCATATTAGAATATCTTGTGAAGGTTTGGGTAAGATGTGATAAATCATGTCATATTACTGAAAACTACCATATTATGCATCTGAATTTTGGAAATTGTTAATAATGTTAAGGTATATTTTAAATAATAAAAGTGGTAAAACTGATACATTGGTTAGTGATAAATTAAAAAAAAACCAATGAGAAAAAAATATGAACAATAATACAATGTTATAAATTATAATCATTCCATTTAGAAGCGATTCAGATTGGAAGAAAAATAAATCTATAATAAAAAATACTTTCAATATGTACACAAAAAAGGAAATTATTTTTGGGTTTAGTCCACATCATTAACCACATGAGTCTCTATAAAGAAAATATTAATGAAACTATGTGTATTTTTTTTTGAAGTCTCTCATATCTATTTTGATAATTTCTATTTATTATTTTATTTAAGAATATAAAATAATATTTTAATAAGTTTCATGAAATATAATATAAATAAAAAATATATTAGATAGATACAATAAATTTTTAACTAATTATAAGGATTATAAATTTCAAAAAAAAAAATTTAAAAGTATATATTCATAAAATGATAATTTTACACAATAGTATATGAATTATTTAACATATATGTTTTTTTAAATCAAGGAAACATACTTGGACAATGGATGTACATTGAAAATATCAATTAGTTAATAATGTTTTTTATAATGGAATTATTCAATGCCACATGTGTGGAATGTAAAATATTTTTCATCTTGATATAATAGTGATGTTATTGATGATAATAGTGAACTTAAAAATAATTTAGATGAAAATTTTATCCTTAGTTTCTTAGTAGATAATTTTTTTCCTAAAAATATTTTTGAAGAAAAAATCAATGATATCTTTTCAAACATCACCCCAAAATTCATGCATATGGGTTATATAGTCCTTCCATAGATTTTAAATTATAAATTATTGATAAATACATGTGTTTACATTGTGTAATACTATAGGTTTTTAAGTTGAATATCTAAGTGGTTATTTTTTTAATGAATTAAATTGGTTTTTGTAATAATTTAATAGATTTTTTGAATGAACATTAATATAAATCATTGGGTTCTAATGAATATCACATGTTTCATAATATGAGTTCTCTAAAGTAGGATTAATGATAGTTAATTAAAAATTCATTTCAATGAGATTAATTTTATATTAATTATTAATTCAAATTCATTATATGAATTATTATAAAAAATATATATATTTATTAATTTTAATCAAGTATTTTGAATATATTTTAGATAAAATTAGACAAGTTCATGATACATATTTCTATTCTCACTATGATGATATTAGGATTATGCTTTCAAAGGGGTATAAATAAGTCAAATATATATTATATGAGGTTTTAGATCTATAAAATTGGAAGGATGAATAAAAACTAGAATGGGATTAATTTTTATTAATAAGGGAGAAACCCCTCAAACATAATAATGTGGGAGATAGAGATCCTGTTTTTTCCAAATAAGACATTGAAATATTTCAAAATATTATTCTAGAGCCAGGCATAGAGATGGAATGCTTTTCCAAGGCTCGGGAATCTCTGAATTAATTTTATAATAATATTAAATATATTTCATATTATTCACACACAGTTAATTAATGAAAACAAGATAAATCTTAAAGTGTTGATGGGACTGGAAATCTTAGACAACAGTTGTGCCCGGAACATAGTGTTCACCCTAGGTGAAACATAGTATGAGTCAACATAGGATGTTCAAACCGCTCGCTCGTTGGAGGGGTGATTTAAGTGAATTAATGAATTTTAATTCCTCTCAAAACCTAATTTGAGGTTATAAATTCTTTCTTTGAGAAATCCACTCATTATCGTGTTTCCCAACTAAGCATATCATCTCTTCTCCTCTCCTCTCCCTTCCATTGGCAAATGATGAACAAATAACAATAACAAACTAGCCTATTTAGATTGATCAAAGTGTAATAGATCCTCCTCCTTCATCAGTGAATATGTTCTAAATCAACAGGGAATGATCGAATCTAAGTAGGACTCATTCTTGCAGTTATTACTCCCTGAATTAAATGTCTGAGCATGTTACTTGTTTAGTCTTCAACTGGTGCCCCTTATTTTCAAACTCTACTTGTGCCTACGTACCAGATTTATATTGTTTATCATCTTTGCAAACCCTGATACCCCATTCTCAATCGATGACTAAAAATGATTGGTATGTGTTGATTAAGAACTTTTTTGGGTGATTTTCTCCATTTAGTCTTCATTTTATGCACTAATTGGACCACTTGGTCCCGGTTTGACAATTGTCGAGTGACCCGAGATTGATATGGCACCCAGATCTATGATAGATTAATGAACGTGAATAGTTTGGTGGATGAATCCTAGATCTATGAAGCTTACATTGTATAGAATATCCTTTGGGTGATTTGAAATCAATAAATCAAAGGATTAACTAGCGGTGGAATACAATTCGTGTAATGAAACCCTCCCCGATGAATGGAGCTGATTTCCAAAAAGCGGTGGCCCAAAATCACAAATCAGGGCTTGATATGATGTTTTTGGGAGAAATCACATTTTAATATAAGGTGTATGGAGCATATTATAAGAACCTTCCACATATATGAGAATCTGGAGATTTTGCGGAAATTGCAACTACATGCCAAGTTAAATGAAGAACACACTATGTGTAACCTCCCTTGACAGTGGTTCTATGGATTGTGAAAGGATAAGGATGACACAACATGTACACTACTTGACATGATTTGTAAATCCTCCACATGTAATCTGACCCATGTGGGAGAACACATGGCCATGTGCCGAGCACACGTACATAGCTTGGTCACAAGGACAACACCCTGTGTGGACCAACACACCATGTATATAAGTACACGGACATGGGGTCCATGTACATGGACACGACCATCAGACATGACCTGGTCCCCAGATCAGTAGAACATGTTGTGTATTCCGCCCACCAGGAATGTTCCCCTATATGGGATAGAACCTATGTCCATCTAGAGAATTGACCAAACAATGAATAGGGGCCATACGTCGTGTGGTCACCTCACACACTGTGTAAATATTGAGCTCAACTAAGAGATCTTCTAGCCTTCATATCTCATTTGATAGAACTCAGATTTCATTATGTGAGATTCCTATCCTGAGTTATTTTCCATGTAGAACTCGATGGTTCCCCCATATGTGGATTTTGAGATTCGATGTGAATCTTCCAGTTTGGCATGCCCAGAGACAACACCTAATGAAAGATGTGGCTTGACATTACCCATTACGGTGGCGTGGCTTAACTTTTCCCAATAGTGTGCCATGGCATGAGTTTTCCCAGTATCATGGCATTAATTTAATCTTTCTAGTAGCTTGGCGTGGATTGACATTTCCCAAATGGATGGCATGGCTTGAATTTTCTAAGTAACGTGGCGTGGCTTGACTTTTCCCAATAACATGGTATGGCCTGACCTTTCCCAGTGGCATGGAATGGTTTGACTTACCAAATGAACCATGAAGAAGTGGGGTACTATCCCCACCAAGATGCATCATTGTGGTGGGACCCAAAAGTATATGGGTGAATCAGTGCCACCCAATGTGGATAGTATCGAGGTGTGGTTATTTTAGCACCTTCGACTTTTGCCTCATGGGTAGATGTGATGACATGCGGGTCATCACAGATGGTTCATACCTTGGATCTAAGGGATACTCACTTTCTTGGGATGAGTTGTGAGATGGAGATCCACTTAATCCCCTATTTGGACTTCTTCAACTGATCATATGTATATATCTACCCAATTGTAGCACCCAATCCATGGGTCTTGGTTACTCCCCATTACAGGAGAGGAGATGAATCACGGGGTATGCCACATGATTTCTACTTTGAGCATCTCACTATTGGATAAGTCTACTCTCTGGATATATGTAGTGATGACTAGACAGGGAGTTCATCTCGTCCCTGTCTTGAGCTCCTTGTCTTTGGATGAGTCTACTTTCACACTCTTATTGGGTTGAGCTGCACTCCTTTTTTCCCCTTTTACTATATCCTATTCCTATACAAATTCTCTTATATTGTATCTCTTACTTCCCCCTTCAACTTTTTAGTTTTTTCTAATGGGTATGTATATACTCACCCATGCATCAGATTTTCCCAAAATGTGTCCGGACATTTGCAGAAGGTAGAGAGGTCGATCATGACTACTAAGGAGTATAGGGATACCGACTGCAAGGATTGCGTACGGTAGTTGTGCTTGGGATACAAGAGCTGGGGTATCTCAGTCGACTCCATTTTGCATTTGTCTTTGGGTTGGGACTGGTTTCTGGTTTGGGTTTGTTTGTTTTTCAATTTCTTTGCAGTTTCTACTACCATACCTTATACTGTTTAGAGGTTCATGCATGCCCACTTTACTTTGGAGAAGTTTCATATTTTTCTTACTTTCCCTCTGCACTTTTTCATCAAGTGTCTATGTGCGTTTTTACATGTTAAAAGGAAAATACCTCCTCAAGTTATTTGTGTCTTCATCACTAGTCACCAACCCATGGTCTATGGTGGTGGGCTTGGGGTAGTTACGACTTGAGCCTTGGCCTCGGTTGGGTGGTGACAAAGTGGTATCAGATCAATTTCGTTCCTTGGGACAATGTTCAGACATTACCCCTTGAAATGATTCGTTGGTATTATTCCAATAATGTTAAAGTGTCTTGAGAGTGGATCTCAGGCTAGTTAGTCCAGTTCTATTGCGGGGGGTGTTTATCGATTCACCAGGACCCTGATTATTTGTTTTTCGACTCGGCTCCCTTGGACATTTGTTGTAGGGAATAATGGTACGTTCATCATATTGGGTTCGAGTCATTGTCTGTCCTTATTGATTCATATCACTCTTCCATTTTCAACAAATATTTATATAGATGCCCATCCGAACATGGAACTACTTGAACATATTCGGGATGCCTCCGCAATAGTTGCCATCCAGGATTCTCTCTCCAGTTCATGACAATGACCTGATGAGGCCTCAGTTCATGTAAAATGACCCTTCTTTTTATCTCATATTTAAAAATAATTTATTACATAAATTTGCACTTAATATAATCAAGAGGTATAGTGTCTTGGGGGATTAAGAACATTACATAACAACATAAAACATGAAATAAGCATGTTTATTGAAAACCTATTTTCCATGACATCAACCTTCCTTTGTACTTAGCATTGCATGTGATAACCTGAGGACAAACATAAGAAAATAGTAATCAATAAAGCCATGTAATGGAATAAAAAATTGATAACATGAGGAATAAAATAAATGTTACAAAATAGACATATCAGTGATTCATAAGAGAATAATGAACATAAATTCATGATATATAATGATCATCATAACATGGAAATGTGTTAACAACTTAAAATACTGCATGATTAACATAATGGAATCAGATAAAACCCTACCCAAACATGATGGAAACAATTATATTAATGGAATAATGTAAACCACTATCCCAACATTATTTATCATGATACTAATCATTACACAAATCATTGGAGTGCTATTATGGCACACCCTTCCTAAACATTTCAATATCATGCTTAAGTGTGCCACATAGATCATATAACATGGATTCCTTCAACATCAACATTTATTGCACAATATAAGATTGTGGAATAAATAAATATAATTCCCAAATCAATAAATATATGTGTATAAAGGTTAATAACCTTGGTAGAATAATGGGTATGGTATTCACTACATGATGATTTTTGAATGGAAAATCGTGGTGGAATTTCTGTAGCATAACGACATCATGTGGAAATTCATAAAATGGTTGGATGAGAGGGAAAGGGGTATCTAATACTTTATAAAATAAATTTATTATGAAGGGATTAGGGAACATAATATCCCAACATATTAAATGGAATTTTAGATGAAGAATAAAAATTGAGTGCTTGAAATAGAAATGTGAAGAAAGAAATCCTTATAGAATTTTGGCATAATAACGGTGTAGGTAAGGGTCTAAATGGGGGAGTTTAAATGATACCTCATTGAAATAACATCAAATTTAAATTATGGGATTGATTATAAAGGGATGATAATATTATAAATTGAAATTAAAAAGTATAATTTCAAAAAAGGTTCTTGAATTGAAAGGGATGGAGAATGGTGAGGATCCCTTACATGGATGTGTGATCCCAATGGCTTGGGGGAGGATTCTTGGGAGATTGGGGGAACTTAATGAGTACTCTAGGGAGTAGGGGAAGAGGTTTTAAAATCTAAAAATATCTTTATTTAAGATAAATGGGAACTTGGGTAGGTTTATATAGGAAAAAGAAGGAATTATTTATTATTTTGGTTTTGGACACTACACACTAAAATATTCGATACCACAAAAGAACCCATGGGTTACACCAATGGTTTCTAGAAAAGGGGATCAGAATAAAAAAAATTTATAATGTAAAGGCCCTATGATATTAAAATATTTCCCTAGATTATGGGGATATGAGTCATACTTTAAAGTGAATGATTTTAAAACCATAAAATACTTTACATGTCTCAGAGGATTCACTAAGACATTATAAAATAAATCAAATAAACATAAACATACATTTTTTTTAAATTAAAACATATATTCTTCCCAATATAACCTTTACATTATATTGTAACATCACTGTTGGGTCATTATGAGTTCATAAAACACATTATATATTTATATTGTTTTTTGTATTTAACCAAAAATTTGGCTATCTCAAAAAATAATGAAATGTTCACTTTTGGATAATTTCAGTGAACTCATTCCAAAAATAATATTCATTTTATCTAAATAATTTTATAAATATGCCATTTTTTACATTTAAAATAAAAACTGACATTTATTGAAAATTAATGGGTTTTAACAAAAATAGTTTTCAAAACATAATAAAAATTACATTTGACTTCATAAAAATTATATGATCATTTATATTTAATAAAATTTATTTCATAATAATATTAATTTAAATAATATTTAAAAGAAAAATCCATTAATTCAATAAAATAGATTTCTTAATTGAATTTGAATATTAACAAAAATTATTATCTATGCATTAAAAATAATTTACAATGTAACAATAATAAAATGATTGTATATTAGTTATTCTATTAAAAAAATAATGAACAGAATCATAATGATGGGTTCTTGTTACATATCCCTTTATTACACCAGCATACACCCTAACAGTAAGGTGTTGAATCGTGGGGCTTTAATGGGGCTATTCAGTGAACATTGTATGAGGCTTGATCTTGAAGAGATCTAAATACTCCTACAAATGGTTGATATCAAACTTAAGTTGTTGGATCTTAGATTGGTATTAGTCTAGGGAAAAGTCCAGAAATCCTATCTCCCTCAGAGGATCTGATAAATGGTCCTTATAGGGTATGATCCTACTGGTTGAGTCAATCACTTTATTTGTCTACATAAAAAGTATTTTTTAAAACCCTATATTTATACTAGTCATGTGATAACTATTAAAAGGCTATATTATCAATGGTAAGGGTTATAAAAAGTCATTTAAACCTAAATGGATATAATAATACAAAACTATTTCATTATTTTTCTATATCCATAAGACATTTAATTAAATGAAAGGGAATTTTATTCATAATAGTTTGGGTTGTTGCAACCTTTCCCACTTAAGAAATTTCACCCCCAAAATTTAATTTTCCAAAACATAAACAGATGAGGGTAACTCTGGCACATCACATCCTCCAGTTTCATCATCGCTTCTTCAAACTTTTGGTTTCTCCATAACACATTGACAAGGGGAATTATTTTATTTCGTAAAACTTTTTCTCTATGATCTAATATCTTTACTGGATTCTCTTCATAGGAGAGGCCATTCTCTAATGGTAAAACCTATGGATTGAGTACATGTGATGGGTCTGGTATGTACTTCCTTAAGATTAATACATGTAATACATCATGTACTTGAGACATGTTCGGTGGTAGTTCTAGTCTATAGGCCACTGCCCCGATAAGATCAAGGATCTCAAAAGGTCCAATGTACCTTGTATTAAGCTTTCCCTTCATCCCAAATCCCATAACACTCTTCCATTGAGATATACAGAGGAATACCATGTATCCAACATCAAACTCTAGGTCTCATCAATGATTTTCAGTATAGTTCTTTTTTCGACTTTGAGAAACATTGATGTGCTGATGGATGGTCTTAACCTTCTCCATAATTTCATCTACCATTTTCAAACCTAGAAGTTTTTGTTCCCCATATTCATTCCAACATGTTGGATTTTTACACCAATTCTCATAAATGGCTTCATAAGGATCCATTTGGTTATATGAGTGTAAACTGTTTTAGTAAAACTGCTTATGCATGCTATTTAATGTTTAACAAAACTTCGACGAATCATTTTGGGCACTCCAGGCACCGAAATCACGCGCCATCAGATTCCATGGTCTCAAAATACTTCCATATAATTAAAAAAATTATACATAAATTCCGAGACATTAAATTCTCTCCACCATATGGATTTACGTCCTGGAAAGCCACAACATAGACTAAGGAAACAAATGGGGGTACCGAGCATGAATTTGATCCTCCCTCTCCCATGTGATTTCCTAGTGGTACACGTGCTGCTAGAGAATGCACACCAGAGGTATCGATCATCACCGAAGGACCCGCTTCTATTGATACTCAATCTCCACTGGAGCCTCCGTAAATGTCACCCCATCATCTAAGTCTATCTCTCCTTGGTCGATGATGTGAGATGGTTCTTTCACGTATCTCCTCAACTGGGATACGTGGAAGATGTCGTGCACCTTCTCCAACTGCGGTGGAAGTGAAAAGAAGTATGCCACCTTGCATATCCTCTGAAGTATCAGAAATGGGTTGATGAACCTCAGTGATAACGTTCATCCTCGACCAAATCTCTATATTCCCCATCGAGGTGAGACATGTGGGAAGAAATTTTCTCCCTCCTCCTTTCAGAAAAAGACTTCTATCAGCTCTGTGAAGTCTTCATTTTCTGACAAAAGAGCCATCGTGATACAAACTCTACTACCACTTCCTTCATCATTGGTCTTTAGTACTGATGCTAGAAGTCATGAGATAACTTCACCTCTCCAAGATGTACCGCTAAATGGGATGTATGGATATCCCTCAACACCTCCTCCTAACGCATCACTTGTACCATGGTGCATGCTCTAAAGCTGATGACGTACTCCCCACCTTCAGATAATCCTTCAGCAGACCATCTTGAGGATATCTGATAATGTTGGGCCTCGCAGTCAATATCTCAAGCTGTGCCTCCTGTTGTTTTTGAAAAATTGGGGGAGTGATAGTCATAGACTGGAGGTGAGCTTCTCCATCTTTATCCATGAAGGATATCAGCAGCGTGACTAGATGATTTGATGCCTCACTCAGCATTTGTAGACCAGACCTTCTACTGAGTACATCTTCTACCATGTTCCTCTTCATAAGAGTATAGACTATCTCAAGGTTATAGACCTTGATGAACTCTATCCATCATTGTTGTCTCAGCTTCCATGAGCCAAAGGTAATCACTGCTTGCTCCTGTATCACAGTAGACTACATACCCAACAACCTCTTCTGGTAGCCTGAAGATGGGGCACTCTAAGTCTCTGCCTATGCTCCTAAAAGATCAGTTGGAATGTCTCTATGAACAATAAGGGTTTCCCTTCTTTATAAATGGTGATAAGGGTGCCGCAACTCTGGAAAAGTCAGGCACAAATCTTTGGTAGTTCCCACCCAAAACAAAAGTTCCTTACCCTTCGGGGAGGTAATCCTGGAAACTTATTTTGAAAAGATGTCCCCAAACTCTACCACTCCTATAGGGAACTGAAAAATAAAAACTCATATATCCATGAGGGTAGGTCTGGGTGACTCAAGAGTGATCGGCTACACCCTTCTATGAACAAGTTTATCTTGTGCTTCCTTGGTTTCTTTTTTCATCAACCATGGAAAACCCCATTCCAATGTTGTTGATAAACCACAACCTTTTTTCCTAATACATTCAATATGATTATGAACTATGGATACCTAGTCCATACCCAAACTAACATCGTAAGGTGTCAATGCTGCCACCAAGAAGTTATAACCGAAACTATCTCCTCAAGGGTCATATCACACCGTCGGCGTAAGTGTGACTACCAAGTCTCACTACTGGAAATTAGATCTTTCCCAACGCTTCTATACCAACTGTTTTCAAAAACCATTGGTATAGGTCCCCTTTCCCCATGGTTTGGCTAAACTATTGGGAAAGGCCCCCAAATTGGCCACTTTTCCCAACAGTTTCCCCAAACTGTTGGGAAAGGTAGACCTATCCCAACGGTTTGGCCAAACCATTGGAAAAGGCCCCCAAATTGGACACTTTTCCCAACGGTTTGGACAAACTGTTGGGAAAGCTGGACCTATCCTAATGGTGTTGGAAAACTGTTGGGGAAGATCCCCAAATATACCACTTTTCCCAACGGTTTGGCCAAACCGTTGTAAAAGGTAGACCTATCCCAACGGTTTGTCCAAACCGTTGGGAAAGTTCCCCAAATATGCCACTTTTCCCAACGGTTTGGCCAAACCGTTGGGATAGGTCGACCATTCCCAACAGTTTGGCCAAACCGTTGGGAAAAGTGGGCCAAAATTCAACATCCTACACAGGATGAAAATCACAACCAAAGACCTATACCAATGGTTTCAGAACCATTGGTATAGGTACTTTCATTTTTTATCGGACCTTCGTACCGAGAACATTATATAAATAAAAATTTAAAATATTTATGAGAATACATATATATATTTATGTAATTATGATCACAAAAGTCAAGTTAGGTTAGTGGTTGAGTCGTTCAATGATAAACGAGGGGTCCTGGGATCAAATCCCAGCGGATGTTTTATTTTAGGAATTTATATACCAACGGTTCCATTACCGTTGGTATAGATATCATATTACCTATACGAACGGTTTTTGGAAAACTGTTGGTATAGACCTATCCCAACGGCTTACTTAGCTATGGTTCTCCAAACCGCTGGTATAGGCTATACCAACGGTTTGGAGGCCTATACCAACGGTTCCAAACCGTTGGTAAAGTTTAGTTTTCCAGTAGTATCTCCTCCGAAAGTAATCAATAGAGGTGAGGGTCAATTCAAAGATTTTACCGGAAGATCTATTTTTTGGAAAAGATTCTTGTAAGGAAGAAATTATTGGTACCTATGTCTATAGATACGATAGCTAGTAGTAGACACATACCGTACCACGAACCATTCCTAGAGCCCTTGGGTCACACTCCTTTACCACATGCATCTAGTCACTTCCCCTGTCCTCTATCTCCCTAAGCCTGGTGGGGACCACAATTATGAAGAACGAAGCAAAAAATCAAGAGTAAACCCTACATGTGTCCTCGAACGGTACCGCCGGTTGTAACTGCTGACCAACAGGCAGTGATATAGCTGGCACACTGCCCGAAGGTACTAACTTGGGCAACGATCCATGTATTGAAGCCTCATCACTATATGAACCATCCTCATTTTCACTCACTAAAAAAACTAGAATCTAAGACCACCTCATTCTCTACTAGTGTACCAACTATGCGAGAATCTCTAACCACAACCTCCAAACAGTCCTCAGCCTCATGTAGGTCTGTCTCACCTCGGAACCTCGAAGGCCTCTACCGCTGGAACTCATACAACACACTCATTCAGCGTGCACCCTCTACTGGTGGGCCTAGTGGAAATGGATGCCCAATGGGTAGTGGTGCTTCTGGTACACCACCCGAAGGTGGTTGTGCCCTAAGGGGGCCCAGCACTGAGGCCTTATCGCTCAGTGGGACGTCATCACATACTCTATTAGGAAACATGAGTGGCTATATTCATGGCAGCGTCTTGATAAGGAACATGTTCCACAGTGTCATTAAGTTATACCTGGTGAGATGATTCAATAAATCACAAGAAAAACTATTTAGAAACACACACAATCAGTGTTTTTGTATGCTCAATTGGAAATCAGAATTCAGGGTCCTGGTGTATGGATACGTCAGCTACCGCACTAGAAAAGGACTCCCCAAACTGAAAACCACACTTATAAAACATAACAATATTGCTTCATATAGAAGATTTAAGTCCATGTTCTTTGGTAGAACCGAACTCCTCTTATTCAACAATGTCATGAACCGTTCCCTGGGGCCTGTTCCATGACTACCCCAAGCCCACCTTCCTTAGTCCAGGGGCTAGCGACTAGAACCAAAAGTCATATTCCCTAAATGGGAAGGAATTTCATTTAAACCTTCACAAACACATGGTCTGAGAACACAACAAGAAGAAATTGTGAAGTAAAATACTGTAGATAAAGTGTGATGAAAGTAATGGGGCCAGAATACAAGACCAACTGGAAGAGTACATGTACAAATAAAAAGTAAAAATAGCTGAAAAGGTGAAAAGCAGCTCTTGGATCATCCACCATAGGTTCTACCAGATGGGTAGGTACATATCATGATCAGTAGTCCCAGCATCACATCATGCCAAATGGTCAACCTACGAGCACCGTCCAGTCTTGGCTCCCTCAGCCACGATCAGTGTTGTCCGTCGTCTGCACAAAACATAACAAGGTGTGGGAATATCCTGTGAAGGGGTGAGTATAACGATACCCAGTAGGGACCCTGAGAACCCCTTAGGTCTCCAAGAGTTCCATGAAGGAAAAACCACAAAGCAAGACTTCAACTATACTTAGTAATATGCGCATAAATATACATAAGTTATCAAGATGTACTCATCTCATACATGAGGGAAGAATACCACCAAGGTAACACCACGAAGGTAGAAATACCACACAGGTAACACCACTGAGATAGAAGTACCACACATGTAACACAATGAAGGCAACGCCACAAAGGTATTAGTACCACATAGGTAACACCACTAAGTCAACACCACAAAGGTAGAAGTACCACACAGGTAACACCACGAAGATAGAAGTACCACATAGGTAACACCACAAGATAGAAGTAACAAACATGTAGAAGTACCACATAGGTATAATTACTAAATATGTAACACCAATAAGAAAACACCACAAAGGTAGAATTACCGCATAGGTAACACCATAGAGATAACACCACGAATGTAGAAGTACCACACAGGTAACACCACGAAGCTATAAGTACCACACAGGTAACACCATGAAGATAGAAGTACCACCCAGGTAACACCATGAAGATAAAACCACGAAGGTATAAGTTCCACATAGGTAACACCACAAAGCTAGAAGTACCACAAAGGTAACACCATGATGATAGAAGTACCACAAAAGTAACACCATGACGATAACACCATGATGGTAGAAGTACCACAAAGGTAACACCGCAAAGATAGAAGTACCACACATGTAACACCATAATGTTAAATGAATAATCTAACACCATGTATAACTTAAGTAAGAAATTATAGAAGATTAGATGTATTGCTTGATCATCGTACCTCATTGGTAAGCTCTGCTGTTGACCCACACAAGATCGAAGATGACTCGCACATGACAAAAATATGCTGAGCCACATAGGATTTGATGATGTACCAGATAGGATCTGAACATGACCCACACATGATTCATGGATACTGACCCACATAGGATCTGAGGATGACCCACACCGGATTTGAAGATTCTCCAAGTACAACCAGCCACATGGTTCCCACACTGAGCACGCTTGATTCCTAGAGGGTCCGCTCCTCAAGCCATCAGTAGATAAATAAACTACCACTATGTCCAAATAAGAAGTATCATGAAGGTCCATTATGTCATACGAGACCCAATGTGACTGACGGCGTGTCAATCAGACACCCGGTCTGGACGTTATTAGAGTTTTTGTTCCGAGGGACCGGTTGGATTTGGGTTCAATCCAACTCCGAATTACTCCAACATTATCCAAAACCCAATTGGAGTATACCAAAATTACCACCTCGATCCAAGGATTCCGTCGCTATAGACTATTTGTCAAACGGACACCCAGTTCTCATGATATGGCAAAAAAGGAATATCTGGATCCATATGGGCCCGGGTCCGGCCTGACGTGGTCAGACCAACCTGACCCAGTCCGAAAAGAGGGAGGCATAGCCTGCTGGGCATGGTCAGGCCTGTGATAAGTGTGGTCCTCCGTGGTGGGGCTCGCCCTAGTCGCCACCCAGGGGAGGTGCCCCCCGGGATTCCCGAACGGTCCAGTTGGGCCATTCGGGTCTGGCCAACCCAGTGACGCTACGTTGCGCCATATACTAGAACGTGGGACCTACCAAAGCAGGTCCTACTTAGTGTGACACGGCAGGATAGGGTTTTGGACACATCCCCATTTCAGCGGAGACGGCCTGCACCGCTGGTGCCTCTGCGGCCGACCTGGTGTCATCCGCCCTCTAGGTGCGCCGCTGCGGCTCAGCAACCGCAACCTCCAACGTCAGCGGTGCGAACGCACGCCACCCCGACTTCCACAAGGTCGGCCGGCGTGTCAGCCTCCAACCTCTCTCTCCACGGCCGATGGGCTTCGGCCTCCATCGGCTACACAGTTGTGCCGCCGCCACCGTCATGACTGCCTGGTGTGTCGACCACTTCCTTGGACCCTGTCATCGCGTCGACGGCTTCTGCGGGTCAACATGTGAGATCCGATGGACCGTTCTTCATTTCGAAGACATCATCATTCATCTCGGGATGTCTCCGCCCCATCAAGTACATCATGGTCGGGTTCTTCTCAACCCAATGTTTCGCCTGCGAAGAACACGTCAATTAATGAAGTAGTGGGGGGAAATCGGGACAAGTTTGTTTGGGCCAGACCAAATGAATTAAATCGATGGCAGGCAGATCAATAATATTGAATGAATGTAAAAATCAAGAAGAAAAAAATGAAACATTCCCTACCATAAAACTTTGGATAATTGTCCGTGTTGTCGGTGGATCGTGCTCTTCGTTCGCGTGACCGGCTCCCAAAGACTTCCCTCGCACATCCCCCTTTGGTTTGGCATTTTCCTTCTCCTCCCACCGGGTCAGATTTGTTTTCTAGGGGTCTGGCATCACAGTGCTCCAACAGATCTTCGTCGCTTGGAAAAGCTTCTGATACCCCTCCCCTGAGATCTATATTTATAGGAGAGGGGAGAGTAATTAATGATGCAGGGATTTAATGGAGATCATTAATAGGAAGCTTCTTAATTTTCCCCAATGTTAATGTTAGTTAGATTAGAGGGTTAAGCCATTTAATGGCTTGAAATGTTTCCAGTCCCACCTTACAACATGTCCGTTGGAGGAATAGAATAAAAATAAAATAATAATGTTATTTTATTTATTCTATTAAAAATATCCAAAAAATAACTTTTTATCCATACCTACTACGGTCGAAGTGAAGCCTCCCTTAAGTAAATCCAAAGACTGTAGATTCAATGGCGCCCTCATATTTTTAATCCGAGAAATGCTTCAAAAGGTAGAAAATGTTGTCCGCGTGTTTATTGAACGTACCCAAAAAAAGTTCAAAAAATTATTAACAGTCACTCACGACCCGTTCTGGTCGAGGTTAGGCTTTGCCAAAGTGAAAAATGCCCCAACAAACCAAAAGGTACTCTCAATTTTTTTAGTCTGAGTTACCTTTTATATGTTATAGATTTTACAATAAAATAATTGTCACTTAATTATTTTATTTACAGCCAAAAACAAACTTTCATTGGTGGCCTGTGCTGGCCAATGTTAGTATCTTCCAAATGAAATCATACCATCACGAGTTCAGTTGTGGCCTCTTATTTTTAATCCGAGTTACCATTCGTGAGTTATAAGCATTTGAAAAATAAATTAATTTTATTTAATTATTTTGTTTATTATTATGTCATTTTCGGTTTTCTCACTGCAGGCACATGCCAACTAAACTTAAGTCGTGCCTAGGGTAAACCTACTATCCAAAGCGCAACGGCACCCTCAGATTTCTGATCTGGGCAACCGTTTAAGAGTTATTCTGATTTTTTAGGAAAAATGCTTAGGCGTGATATTTAAAGATTAAAAAAACATCGACGGATAATTCCGGGAACTACAGGCCTCATAATCATGTGTCTTCAGATTCCATGGTCTCAAAATAATTCCATATAATAAAAAAAATTATACAGAAATTCTTGGACATTAATTCCCTTATTCTTTACATTTGTAGAAATGAACAATGCATTGAGGATTGTACTGAGCACTCCTTTCTTCTATCGGAGTATAGAATTTTTCATGCTATCAATAGTTGGATAGGTTCCCTTCCTTCCCGCACAAAAAAAATTTCATCATCCCCTTTAGGAAATTTCTAGGGTGCTTCTTTCCACACTTTTTACATGTGGGGTTCTAAATTTTTTTAGCACTACTATATTTACCAATTAGACCTCCAGAATTAAATTCCACTTTTTACTTCATATCCCCATGATACCTATGAGATTCAATGATCTGAATCTCAACATTTAGGTAACATCAGACAATCTCATCATTGTTTTCAAAGTCGTAGTTCGACATGGACTTCTTAGGCTATTTTTTAGGCCACCAAATAAATATTCAACCTTGCGTTTGGTGGTAATGACAAAACCAGAGGTGTATCATGCAATTCTGGAGAATTTTTCGACATATGTGAAAATAGATTCATCATCCTTTTTCTTAAGTAAAATGAAATATTTTTCCACCTTAACATAGAGGTTGTGGGGAAAATATTTATCAAAAAACATCTTCCAGGAATCCTTCCATCCCATTGCTTCTATGTCTTCCTTAGTATTCGTATTTTTGATCTATTTCCACAATTGATTATAGTCACCATTAATATGATAATAATCTAGAAGAAACTTCTCATGTTTGAAACACTTAAGGATGGGAAAGATATTCTCATAGGAGTTGATCCAGTGTTGGTAAATTGAGGGATCAGATGATACATTAAAAGTATGAGGACTTTTTCTCATGAATATCTCATTTTCAACTTATTCTTTCTTAGGGGGGGGGGGTTGGATGTTCCTGTTGATCTATGTTTTTATTCATAACTTTAATTAACTAAGAGAGTATCATGAAAAATATTGCAATTCCCACTCCCATCATATTGGGCATCACATTAGAGCATTCATTACATTTATCTTCACATCGGTTGTTATGCCAATTACTAATATTACCGGCCATTGGCTAGAATAAAAGTAAAAATAGGGGTAGATATTTTCATCTATTAAACAAATAAAGTGGAATCCAATGACGAAAAGTGATAAATAATAAATTATATTTATCACCTTAACTTATGAATTTATATGCTTTGATATATGTTATCGTTTATGTAATTCCTATCATATATTTTTAGGGGCATTTTTTTCCATTAACAATGGTTCATACAAAGATTATGAATTTAACAATTCATATCCCCAAGGATTATTGTACCAATAGTGAAACAAGGCCTGTTATCATGTACCAGTTTGTGTTAGAGTCTTGCTCAAAGGTGGGTTTTTGGGTTTTACCCCACGATACAATTGTGCTAGATCCACCTCTACTTGTTAGTATCCATAAATATATGCATTTTCATGATAAAACAATTAATATAGACTCACCAAAATTCCGGGATTATTTTCTTATACTTAGTCTTATCCCTAAGGTTTACACTAGATTTTTGTAATCATAATCCCAAAAATGAGTAAACATATCCTCTGATACCAACTATAACGACCCAAGTATTTATCTCATATTGAAACATGATTTATTACATAAACATTAACTTAATAAAACATAGATGATTAATAGGTCTAGTGTCTTTTGGGATTAGGAACATTGCATAACTACTTAAAAAATGAAATACACATCTTTATTGAAGTCATCTTATACATGACCACAACATTAATTCTTACTTAGCATTGAATGGGATAACATGAGTATATATATAAGAAAAGGTAGAGCTATAAATCCTAGTAAGGGAGTAAAAAAAGGATAAGATGAAGAATACAATACATGTTAGGCAATATTAGTATCAATGGATCATAAGAGAAACAGGAACATACAGGCATGATATAGAACAATCATCATAACATGGAAGTGTGGAAACAACATAAAAACTGTATCATTAACATAAAGGAATTAGGTAAACCCCTATCCCAACATAATGGAAATAATTCCTATAAAGGAATAACGTAAACCCATGTCCCAACATGACATATCCTTAAATTAAATGTTACCCAATGCATTGGAGCACTGTCATGGAACACCCTGCATAAACATTTCAATCTCATGCATAAGTGTGCCATAAAGAAAATATAACATGGATTCATTAAAAATAATCATTTTTTCACAATAAAAGAATATTGAATACTTACTTTTAAGTAACCAATAAATAATTATATATACATAATAGTGAATAACTATGATATAATAATGGGTATGGTATTCACTACACAATAATTTTGGCATGGAAAACAGTGGTGCAATTCTGTAGCATAACGACATCATACAGAAATTTAGAAATAGGGTAGAAGAGAGAGAAAGTGTAATCTCTTAATTTATACATTAAATGGAAAACGAGGAGATTATGTAATATAATATCCCACCATATTAAATGAAACTTATGATTCATAATAAAAGTAAAGAGCTTTAAATGTAAATGAGAAAAGAGAAACCCCTTATGATATTTCGGCAACGTAACAGAATTAATAACTTTCTAAATGGGACAGGATAAATGATAACTCCTTGAAATAAGATAAAAAGGATAGTAGGTAATTTATTATGAAAGGTTTACATTATACAAAATTGAAATTAAAAATACTAATTTCAAACAAGGTTCTTGAATTGAAAGGGAGGGAGAAAGGTAAGGATCCCTTACTTGAATGTGTGATCCCACAGGCTTGGGGGAAGATTCTTGGGAGTTTGGGGGCTACATGGGAGGAAAATATGGTGTATGGTGAAGAGGGTGGTCTAGATTCAATGATCTTGAGTGAAGATAAATTGGATCTTCACTGGGATTATATAGGAAATGTGGATGAATTTTTTATTATTTTTGTTTTGGACACTACACAATAAGATATTCAAAAAGAAAACACATCCTATGTTTTTTTACAATGGTTTCTAGAAAATGGGAGTGGTATAAATTATGTTATAAGTCCAAGGGACATAGATATTAAAATATTTCTATATCTTATGTAGAGCTGAGTAACACTTTCAAGGAAATGATTGTAAAATCATAAAATATTTTATTTTATGGGAGGATTCACTGAAGCTTTATAAAAAAATAAAATGAACATAAAATTACATTATTTTAAATTAAAATATATATTCTTCAAAATTTACCCTTTATATTATTTTATTACCTGACTATTAGGTCATTATGATGTCATAAAACAAATTATATATTTATATGGTATTTAATTTTTACCCAAAAATTCGGCTGTCTAAAAAAATTATGAAAAATTCACCATTGGATAATTTTTATATCCAGATTTCAAAAATAATTTTAATTTTTTCTAAAAAAATTATATATATTTCAATGATTACTTGTAAAATAAAAACTGACATTTATTGAAAATTTACGGGTTTTGACAAAATCAGTTTTCAATCCGTAATAAAAATTACTTTTGACTTCATAAAAAATATTCGATAATTTATATTAAATAAAATAAATTAATAATTACATTTTATTAAAATATTATTTTATTCAAAAATCCATTAATTCATCAAATTAGTTTTCTTAATTTAATTTGAATACTAACCCAAAATATTATTTGTGATTTAAAAGTTATTTACAAATTGACAATAATAAATCAAAGTATATTCATTTTTATACACAAAAGTAATTCAAATAATCATAATTCTTGGGTATTGTTACTTATCCTTTTATTACACCAGCATATTCCCTAAGATTAAGGTGTATGATGGTGGCCTTCATGGGGTCGTTCAGTAAACATGATTTGGGCCGTGTTCTCAATGAGATAGAACTTTTACCAAAAACGTTTTTTTTCTCATGATTATGTCTTTGGATCTCGGCATGGGCTTGGTCTAGGGAAAAGCCCAGAAATGCTATCTCCCTCGGAAGCCCTGATAAATGGTCTTCATAGGGTATGATCATACTGGTTGAGGCTATCACATTCATTGTTTATGTCAAAAGGATTTGTTAAAACCCTATATTTATACTAGTCACATGATCACTATTAAATGGTTATATTATTAATGGTAAGGATACATAATAGTCATTTAAATACAATTGGATATAATAGAACAAAAGGATTACTTGTGTTTTCTATATCCACAATAAATTCAACGCTTCAATAATGTCAAAGGTAATAATAATTATTTTTGCTGAGATAGAATCAATATTAAAGAAAATTGTTTATGAAGAGATATATGTAAGTTTAATTTAAATATATTTGAATCCTATCATTTAGGATGTTTTAATGTGGTAAAATTAATAGAGATTTTAATGGGATATTCAAATTTATATGTGGTAAATTAAAAGTTTATTTTTCATTTCTCTCTGAGCTTTTAGTAAAATGATGCCTATATAAAAGGGAGGTGTTGCACTATGAAATGGTTGATCAAGTGATTAGGTTTGAGAAAATGATTGGTTGTAAATAGTATTTATTATTAAAAGTTCATCATGGAGATTCCAACCATAATTATTGAGAGTGATTCTCATTTGGGTAGAATTCTTAGAAAAAGAGGTTCTAGACTGAGCATGGGGTATCAGTTGGAGTAGAGTCACTATTCAAAGAATTAAAGATTTGTATAAATAAAGGATGGAACTATGATAATTATAACGGATCTTATGAAATGGTATTAGATGAAAATTTTCTAAATAATATTATTTGATTGATAATATCATATGAAAAGTGTTTAGATGAATAGGCTCCAGACAGAGAGGTGAGAAATCGAATGGAAAAGTTCTAGATGAAGGAAAATGAATATTACAACCTAGTAAAGAAATATAGTGTTTATTTTTCTTCTATGGTGGGGAATAAGATTCCATGAATTACTATTCATATTGGTGTAGAACAAAAAGAGGTTCATGTATGTTATTATACAAGTAAATGAAGAGGAAAAGAAGTACACTGAAATAATGGGTCAGTCAACATAAGTCACATTCAAGGAAGAATTTCATGATGTTGAAAAGTATATAAAGAAGGACTTAAAAAATATCTATAAAAGGAGAATAAAGATCGAACAAGGACCTACAATTCGATTAGGAATTCACCAGTATAGGGATTTTGTATTTTTTTCTATCCCCCTCCTAATGTCCAGGGATCCAAACTCAGTCAAAAGATTTTTTCTATCACACATAGCTTTTTATTTTATTCTTTAATTTCAGTATAATTTTTTTCTTTACTTCCCTCTCATATTTCCGGTGTTTTAGATTTAATTTTTTTTTTTGTAATTTCTAGATTTTTTCATTTGTTTCATGATTTAGGTGCATAGTTTAGGGGTATCCATGTGACCTACTGATGCCAAGTCTCTTTTTAGTTCATTTTTAACTGTTATATTTTGTGTTTTATGGTTTAATAAAGGATTGACCCAAATCAAGTGATTCTTATGAGAATTTTTGTGGTTTTTTGGGTATCTTTGGTCTATGGTGCACGACCTAGGCACAATTAACCAAATCCTATGGAGGCGTGCACATGGATATTCAATTTTTTTTAGATCCATATCGCATGGTTGGTGCACAGTCTCCCAAATAATGGGGCCAAAATATGTGGGTGACCAAACTCTCCAGAAAGGGAGTGTGAAGTTGTCGCATGGTCTAGGATACCATATTTCCTAACGATGCATAGTGTCTAGGTTCCTTAAAAATGGATTTTTTCCATCCCACCTCAGTTTTTTACCAAATATCATCCCACTCCCTATACATTTGGATCACATGACACCAAGTGATCTCCTTTATTCTTGTCCACTCCCCCCTCCTCTTACAAGGGAGCAACCAAGTAGATTTACTCATGTTTTGGGGGTTCTTTCTTGAGGAAATATCCTTCTTTCTTCCTCCTTTACCCTCTTATTTTGTTTTCTTTTTGGTTCCTCTTCTCCTTTAGTCTTTTTTGTCAAGGTTTATTATTTATGTTGGTTTAAATTGTGGGTTTTGTGTTGGGAAGGTTGTCCCGAATATTTCTTGCTTATTTGGACCCCCACAGTGTTTTTTCGAAATCCAGTGATTGCCTGGTTTGGTGCCGTTTGTTTTTTCTTTGGATTTATTTTTAGATTTTGTGTAGAGGTTATATTTGGTTTAATTTTTTTTGGGCCACACTATTAATTTATACTAATTCATTTTATTTTCATTAGGAGAAATCATTCCAATTGGTTCTAATTTATTCCCTTAGAAGTTGTCTCCAGATCAGGAAGATTGGGAATGCATCTCAAGCCTTGTCATGAGACGACTTGATTGACAATTTTTGGGTTTACTCATGTTGGTTTGAAACCAAATTGTTTCAGAGGATTGATTCCTTATAAGGATTATATATCAGATCCCCCTTCGTTATTTGTGATGTCTAGGTAGATATAGTATGATTGTTGAAACATAGGGCATTGGTATGAGGAAATTTCAGGGAAGCACTTCATGTTCCAAACCTTATGTTACCAATGGAAGTAGGGGTTTTATAGTGTACTTGTGTGTTTTTTGGTGTTTGGTAATCAAATTGGGAATTGGGTCAGTGGAATCAATGAGGATGTAATATCTGGAAGGCCATGTGGAGCCAGTGAAGTAGTCCTAAAATACTAGATATGATGGTGGTGTTATTTGCATATAGATTCCAAGTAGATATACGCTTATAAGAAACTTGCTGTAGTATCTCTATTTAGGTTTCCACATTTAGGGAACTTTCTAATGATTATTCATTAGTTGGGATAATATCCAATCATAAGGTATTTTATTATTTTCTATGACTCATCCCTTATAGAGCCTCCCCCAAAACAAGATGTATTGGTTGGGCTGCCATAGAAGAACTGATACTCTCACCATATTATTGAGTGTCTGTCACCAGTTACTCCCCACCTCAACCTACATCATTTACACTACACATAACACATATCACAATCCACTACTATACAACTAGTCAAAACTTTCAAAATCTCTATCACATATCACAAATGGTTTTTGACCCTCACTATCCAATTATTATCCTACCTTGGCTACAATATATATATATAACTGAGAGAATATTATTACAACATAATCCTACATATTTTTGTCAACCAAATCTACTATAATTCAATTCATATGAATTAATTCACTACATCAATAAAATTACATATATATTTGTTCTATATAGCATTCATAAGCATAATACCAACCCAACATAAAATAAAAGTCCCCTTTCAATCAAACCATGAAATCTAATACACTATTTCACATTCATAACTTCATATATTCTCACAATAATTTTTTTTATAATTTTTTTATAGTGATTCTTGTTTCAATAGAGAAATAAAATCATCAAAATATTAATTCATACCATAACGATTGCGATACATGACGCCTACATGATATGTTTTGGTGTCCTCCAAATGTTTAATGACCCATGTAAAAATGATACCACCCCCGTGTAACTCACTAGAAAAGTCCCCATATTCTAAAACAAGGAAAGGGAATTTTTTCTATATTTAAGAACCACTCTGTAACTCATTCTAACATTTTTTACAACCATCACTAAAACTGGCATATTTCTCTAGATTTTGTTATAATACCCATTGAAAATAAAAATGCCCTATGACAAAAAGTCAAAATTCCATATGTCATTAATATTTTACAATTTTAAACTATATATGTTCATTATATGCATAATATTCAATATGAAGAATCTGAAAATATTTTATAATTATATAAATTAATTCTCAACACCGATTTCAATAATAAATGACATATTAAATAATTCAAAGAGGAACTATAATAAATAATTAACACCAATTCATAAATTCTTATTCATATCCATCAATTATTATTTTCCTCTAATAATTTGATTCCATTATTTCAAATTAAAATACTATTATCATAAAATTATATTTCTAGCCTTTTAAACATTTAATTTCCAATATTATCAATTATTTAAAATAATTCATCATCTTTTTGTAATGAAAATAATCCACAATGAACACTTATTCCACCAATTTAATATTATTCTATCATATCCAAATATATATTGTAATAAATCATTAATTTAAATTATTATTAATGATTTAACCATCATAGAAAATAAAATAATGATAGATTTAAAGTGATTTGAATATGATGAAAATTTCAAGTCAACTACCTTTATTTAATGATGAATGTTAATCCATAATCTTCTAATGATCATATATAAAAGTTCCAATATATATCTATATTTATTTTTGATCCATAAAAACAAATTTTAATCAAATCATTTCCCCATAAAATAATATAGATAACCTGTATTCTATGGAAGAAAAGTTTTCTTTGAAGAAAATAAATCAGAAAAGAAGTCGATCCATTAATTTTTCCATTAATTTCCATGACATAGATTCCTTAAAGACACCATTTATTTTTCCTCTACATCACTCTATGATACAATAGTCATATCACTAAAAAATAATCTTGATAAAGATACTATTTATGAATTAATAAAAATACATATTCTCCCATGTCCTATAATATTCCATTTCATCATCACCACATATAATACCTAAAATAATAATATTATTTTTTTTATAGAAATATTTTGTAAAAATGAATAACATATATTGATTATTAATTTAAATTTCCAAACAGCTGATATTAATAAAATTAGTTATTCTTATCAAAATTACTAGAATATCAAAATTTCAAAAACATTATGTCCCAAATCCAATTATATTCTCAAAACTTTATTATGAGACATGTAAAATTACTATTTTATCCTTCTTAGTCATTAATCTATAAAATTTACATAAAATAAAAAATTTAAATTTTCATGTATCTAAAAAAATTCCATTACCTAACTCTATGACTTTGAGATGAAAAATTTCCCTAAACATTATTAAAGTTGTATTATAATCTCGCATCCCATGAGATGCTTTATATTTTTTCAACAGTCATGTATCATGTGGAATCCATATCTGATAATGCCTAACTGATCATTATGATTTCTATCATAGGTTCAACCTTAGGTAATATTATAAAATTATATACACAAGTGGGTTTATACTCTATTACACTATTCATAAACCAATCAGCACATTCCATTATAAATAACATTACTCAGGACTTAGAATTCTTGTTACTTATCTTATTCTTATTATTTGGTTATTTTGTATTTTCGGATGATAGAAATCATTATGAGGAATATGTTATATAATAAATTAATTTTTTATTAAATATTTCTTATATTTTTTATTTTTTGTGCTATGTTGAGTGTTTATTGTGTTTTTGAATAATTTTATCAATATTAATCATTTCATTGTCATTATTATTATTATAGTATAATAACTATGATATGTTTAGTGATCAAATATTTGAATAAAAAATATATATCAAAAATATAAATATATGTGTGAATATATATTTATATATATATGAGGTTTTAAGTTTAATATTTAATAAATGATCTTAATATTGAAAATAATAATAATAATAATTATAATAATTATTATTATTATTATAGTGGAGATGATATTATAATCCTGTGGTTCATGTTGTTGTTGTTATTGTTGTTGTTGTTGTTGTTATTGTTGTTATTATAGTTAACAATTTATTGAAATATATGTTTGAATATATATATATCTATGTGTGTAGATTTATTACTTATTATTAATCAATTATGATTATAATAATAGTAATAATATTAACGGTTATGATATTATTAATTTTATTTATATTTTTGATAGTGTTATTATTATTATTTGAGATAGTTG
Organism: Viscum album; assembly: GCA_963277665.1. Lineage (NCBI taxonomy): Eukaryota > Viridiplantae > Streptophyta > Magnoliopsida > Santalales > Viscaceae > Viscum > Viscum album. The sequence continues at coordinate 395,199,329 of OY728167.1, read as the reverse complement.
TAGTTTTTTTTTCAAAATAAATATCATGGGAAAAATATAATTTCAAAAGTGTGTGTACTTTATGGTGAATGGTGTGGGGAAGTAGAGTAGTGTCTGTGTTGTTTTGGGGTTGTGAATTAGAGTGAGATTTCAATGTGTGAATTTTGGGTAAAAAATTAAAATAAAACAAAATGAAACATGTTTTCGGTGTTGTGTGATTAACCGATGAGGGAGTGTAAGGTATAAGGTGTATGTGTGTGTGTTTAATAGAGAGGGTTGTTGTGGGTATTAAAAAATTAAAAAATAAAATTGTTTGATAAGGGAGACCTAGGTAAAGAAGAACTTTGATGAGGGAAATAATTATTTTTGGAAAAATTAAAAAATGTTTTCAAAAAGAGGATGGATGGGTTATGGTCGAGTTCCCTTAAAAACCTCATGATGAAATTATAGATTCATGGTCTGAGAATCATATAATTATGTAAATAAATAAATAAGTAAAAATTGGAAATTAATAGTTTAAGAGAACCTATTATGTCCCCCTTTTTGAGGAGTATAGAATCTAGTATCTCACGTATCTCACCCTATAAATTACTATATCTCTCTTAAAATTCATCAAATTTCATATTTTTAATCTCCTCTGATACTAGTCTAATAGTTTATTAATTTGTGACATTGAAATCAAATCATTGACCCTAAGGTAATTACCATGATTTAATTCAAATTCTTTAACATTATATTTACTTTCTGGATCTAATTTGTATTTTTTGTTATATTATGGTAAATTTACCAAAGCCTAGATGAATCATTGAATTTATTGGATATCCAATCAAATTATTCATTGGTTTTGAATGAGTTAGGTTATCTGATACTTTATTTTATTTTTCACTATGTAATTATCATTATTTTTATAGTCTGATTGAATGTTAGAAATTTAGTTAAATAAGATAAAAAATAGATATAAGTTGGTGTATATAGGTTTGATAGGAAAAATATGACTTATTATTGATATTTTATATTTTATTGGTTGATTTATATAGTGATGTTGAATGAATCATGTTATATATTTTTTAATTATTCTTTATCTATTACATATTTAATATGTTTTAATCATGCTGTGGAAGAGTTATTTGGATGGAAATTAATTTCTTTTTCTGGGTCACGACTATTAATTTTGGGTTAGCTTCATTATAGTTTTGTTAGTTCACTAAAATTTTTTAATATACTCTCATGTTGGGATATTTATTCTATTAGTTACTTAGTTTTATAGTGTGATGGAATATTTTAATAATTTAGAAATATGAGTTTAAAGTGGCTTAACAGGTGTAAGAATTTTTTAGATAAGCATTAATTATTGAAAACCTATCTTATGAAATCATGAAGGAGTTAATTTTATTTTAATAAACTAAATGGAGATATATATATTTATTTTTAATTTATAAATGTAATGAATCAATTTTTATGAGGATAAATATATTTTTGATGGGATATGTAAATATTATGGTAAAATTGTTTCATGTTAGGGAATTATTTTATTTCCATAAATAACATTAAACTATATAACTAGTTTTAAATTTAGTCAAATAATTTTTTAATAATTCTGTTTTTGTGGTCAAATGTTGTGGAATATTAAGAAGACTCAAAAACTAAGAATTTTTACTGAAAATAAATATGTGTCTATATACATATTAAATTACTAATTGAAATGTTATTTAATGATTTTATTGAAATAGTGTTTAAAATTTTCATTATAAATGGATGTTTTATGATAGTAAAACTTTTATTTTATTTTTTATAAACTGTCATGAACAAATCTGAGTCGTCACTGAACTAGACGTCCATGTCATCCCATGGAAAGACCCAAATTCCATTCTTGATCCCCACCGGTTGGAGAAAACTGCATGAGCATCCATGAACTACATTAGGTAATGACTTCACCCATAATAGAAATTAAAACTTGGATCTTCCAATACAAAGAAGAAACTAAGATGTATCAAAAAAATATATTCCAAACATGTAATAAATTTGACTTGTCTGATACATATAAATAATAATGAAAAATAAATTTTTGATATAATGGAAGTATAAGGAAGTTGGGAATAACAAAAAAATGAAATAAATAAGATAGCACAATGATAAATTGTCTCCATGTGTAAGTGAGGTAGCATCAAATGCACATCCACCATACCTAAACCAAGTGATCCAATATCATTCACTATTGCCAAGAATCAGGATAAACCTATATTGATTTAGGAATTAGCTAAAATTCATAGTAATTACCCAGCCATAGAATTTAAAAATAATTTATTAAAATAAAATAAAAAACATGAATGTTTGAAAATAAGGATACAAAATAGGTTTTCACTAGTTTTCTCATTTCAAACATTTTTAATATTGTTTCATTTAAAAAACAACCCACTTTTTGAAATTCAAGATTTTTACAAGTAAAACACAAATTTATTTTCATTCAATGAAATCATTCAGAAATTTTTGTTAAAGATGTTTTATGGAAAACCTTGAATGAGACCAAAAATACATTTTAAAAAAATATAAGAAAAAATTCTTAGGAAAACATGAAATAATCATGTTATCTCTGATACCTAAGGAGGAAAAGACAAGAACATATATAACTTGTTCATAAAGAATGTAATGTCCTTGGGATACAAAACAAAAACACACCTATTAACCCACCTGAACACTTTGTTATACCATTCCTTGTCTAAATATGGGGAAATTTCCTATAAACTAGCCTAAGTCCCCTACTAGGTAAAATAGACTCAACAAAAATAATAACTATTGTGAATGTGTACCAATAATTCTAATCTAGACAATAATGTTTCCTCCATGACATATAAAAGTAGGTGAGCATTATATGTAATAAGCATACTGTATATTCATATCATAAATCAACTATCTAGCTCACCTTCACATCTTAAAAAAAAGAAAGGTACAACCCCATTAAATAATAATAAGTAATCAATTCTAATTCCCATTATAGGTATGGTTATTACAAGATTTCAAATATCCATAATTTTTGTCACATAAAATGGGAATTTTCTTATGGATTTTAATTTTCAAAAAAACCAAATAAAAGTTCCAACCATTCCTTGGAGTCATTCATTAATGATAAATGCAATTAAAATCTATTTATAAAACCAAATTAATAAGTCTTAATTTTATTTCAATAATAGAATAACTGTTTTCAAAGCATTTCTCAGAAATTTAAAACACACTCGATATTTAAAATATACACCTTTCAATCATTTTGAGAAATTAAACATCGTATAATATTTAAAAATGAAACCATCAAAAATTCAATCCATTATTTAAATATCAAAAATAAGACTCGAATCTTAAAAATTTATTTAAATATCAAAATAATGAAAAACCCATTTTTTTATTTTTTAGAAAACTCAATAGTGAAATAATACATTAATATAGATACAAAAATATAAGTTGAAACAATGAAAGACATTTAAAAATCATCATATAAGAAAAAGAAATCATAGATTAAATTTTAAAGAGAGATTCATAGGATACTGACGACAAGTATAATTTATTTCATTGATCTTGATGGTAATAAACCATAACATTTCCTAACGATCATTACAAAACCAAGAAGGATTAAAATGAACTTTATGATATAAAAAACACCCAATCCTGAATAACCTTATATCTTAGATTAATCCTCTATGTATTAAAGAGTTATACATGATATAATCACATGAGAGAAAACTGGGTGAGAGCTTAGATTGAAGAACAAACCACAAGACTTGTAGAAACATAATGGATCCATGATGTAGGAGGAGTGAAAATAAAAGGAACTACCATAGTATTACATGTAAAATGGGAGGGAGATGGTCCCCCAAAAGGGTTAAAATCGAGCCAGGGAATAGTGGTAAAAAACAATTATTGGAACTCGGCATGTTGTATTCAAGGAGTGATTCACAATTCATGGTGTAAATTTTAATTCACCTTGAATAATCACACCATGATATTATCCTTCCACATGTGAATGTATTCCACCATGTATGGTGAATAACTCGAGAAGATATTTTTTAGTGAAATGTAAAACACGTTCTTGGTGTGAAACCATCATTTACAATGTGAACTATTGAACTCATCAATTTCTAGCACTGTTGGAACTCTTGGGCCCCCTAAAACACTCAAAAAATGAGACAAAAACTAAAAAAGGTAAAAATTCATAAAAAAATAACAAAATTTGGGATGATCAAGAATGGGGTGTGAAAATTCTCCCCACTATAGCTCTTTCTATCCTTAAAAAACTCTTCAGGAAAATGGTTGATCATGAAGAAGAATAATATCACAACTTGAGACATAATGGAATCGCAAAAAAAAACACATTCATAGAAAACATTGAATCCAAAACCCAGTAAACTCCATACATTAAACTATCAAAGATGAAAACTAAAATAGATTCACAAATAGAACCATAAAAAACCAATATCTTCCAAAAAAATTACGGAAAGATAAGAAAATGGTTTATCTCATAAAAATATGCCCAAAAACCAGGGAACACTCAAAACCACATATGAACCAAATAAATACCACCAAATCATGGGTTGGTAGAAATTCATAAAACCAAGGGATTAATTCAGGAAAGAGTATCCCTTATTATGCAACAATATGAAATATCCATGGAAAAAAAAACCATTATTCAATTAAGGTTCCCTTAATCATTCTCACTGATACTCAAGAGAGAGAGAGAGAGCAAAAAAATTCTATGATATGAGAGACACACTAATGGTTGGAACCATACCATATTAAAATTATAGTAAGACACTGGTTCCTCACGAACCGCTAGACTCTCTGAAAGAACTTACAACGGAAAAACTAAATTAATATGGGGAACCTTGAACAAATATTTTCAAACTAATAATTCTTTATATTATTGTTATGGTCTCTTAATCACTTCATCAATATAAAATCCCAAAAAACTAGATAAATCATAATACATCACGCTATAACATGAGACTTGAAATATTACCACATCAAGAAATGTAACATAGATATATCATGAAATATAACAAAATATAACAATTACAAACACATTTTAATGAATCATTCCTCAACAAGAAGTCAATATTTAATCCTTGGGTTAGGTGAGGGACAAATAATATCATGTGTTCAATGAACTGGATCTTGGTGAATAAAAAAAATAGTGTATATAACACTGGATCCTTATTTCCCAAACATTTATCCAAAAATTCCATTGTATGAAAATATATATGTAGTGGCCCATCATAAATCCAACCTCACACTGAACATGGAATACAACAATCATCACAGTATGGGAATTCCTAATGTAACCATGTCCCACAAGGGATAGTTAGGAGAACATGAAATATAAAACAATTACACAGGAATCACCACAAAGGTTTTAAAATCCCATAGAATCCATCACCTTTACAAATATTAATATAAATTAAATTAAATATACGCTATTCATACCCAATTCATCTAAATATTGAAACGTAAATTAAGTGAAATGTAAAAAAATCATATAAACTATATCTTTTTATCACCGAGACTGAATCCATCAATGAAACTAGTTATTTCAAAACATCATTACCAAAACAACTAAATCTTAAAAAACAAATACTTCTACAAAATAGGTTTAACTAGAGGAAATACATAACATAAAAATAAAAATCAAATTCTCTTCACATCCCAATATAGTTCAATAGGTTTAATCAAAGGATCTTTTGAAGGGTTAAATTTAGATCCACCATTCTTATGTGTAACTCCTCCATAAAGCCTCTGAATATTACCTAAATGAATGTAAGAAAAAAGTATTTTTGGTGTTCCTAAACTAGTAGGTTTCATATTTCCTATCCTTCCACACTAATAAAAAACCATGTGTTGTCTTCAAGAAGAATCTAGAGAGAAGAAAAATGTTTTCCTTTTAAAAAAGTTAATTGAAAGGTCATCTTGGCATGTTTCATTTTCCCATTTTTGGTGATTTCTCAACTCTAAATAGAAATAGGAGAAACCAACTATTCCTAATGTTCTCCTAAGAAACCAGAATTAACTCCAATATCCCATTTCACCACTGATATATAGTAATCATGGTCAAGGGAAGACATTTAATGTGGTAGGTTTGGTCAAAGAACTTCCCAAAAATACCAATCCATTAATGAATCATCCAAATCCAGATCAAGACTTTGTGGGACTAATAAAATAAAACAACATGAATACTCCAAAACTATTTTATCTCCATTTCAAAGGCCTTAAAATTCAAAAACCTTTGGAACCATCACCATATTATAAAATAATTCATATATGATTGGTTCCTTAAAAATATCCCAAGAATGATCCTTTTATGTCATAGTCCAGATAATTGAATTCCCTAACTTCAAGCCTAAACATTGTTCCATGATGTTTAAAAATTTATCCATAAGGTATTTATAATGTCCAAGATGGTTTATAATATCCTCAAACCTTAGTATCTATACAATTGCTTTATGATAATCTTGATTCCTAAAGAAAAGAAGAGGATTCAAGTTCTAAAACTCTCAAACAATGTATATATGTTGGTGAAAGAGAGAAATAAAAACATTATATTATTCTAAAATATATGAAACCACCATCCCAATAAGATCATGATCAACCACGTAATTAATTAAATTCATATAGGTAATACTATAAAAAAGGAAATATGAACACCATAAAAAGACATAGAACTAAAACCCAATATAATAAAATATAACTCAAAAGGAAAATCTAAAAACACTATTTTAATAATCATCAATTCCAAAAAAATTACAATTTCATTAAAAAATAATCTTGCTATTTATTTAATTGAATAAGTGAAATAAATTCACATTGTTGATCCACAAGTGGTTTATCACATATAGTTTCAAAAAGAACATTCATTCTAAAATTCAAAATACAAAAATTCTTAAATCCTTTACCAAAAATTCCTTTATAATAAAAATATTAGAAAAAATCATTTGTTTTGAATAATTTTTAAATTAAATCTTTTAAAATATCTCATTTAAGCTTACATAACATCACATTGAGGCCTTTAGAATAATTAAAACTTTATATTATTCCCATTTTTCTGGAAAATTTTCAAAAACCCATATATCATTTTTTCAAAATATTTTGGAAACAATACTGAAACCAAACATCATTTTCAAACCAGTTTTTTAATGTATTTCATAATTTTCTTTAAAATTATATCCATTTAGAAAAATATTTTTCAAACATTCCAATTTTTAATTTCAATTTAAAGGTAACCATAAACATCATAAATATCCACAAAAAACACAATTAGCTATTAATAAAACATAAATAAAATTAAAATATATGAAAATACAAAAATTATGAATAATTTCAAGATCATTGAAACTTGTGAAAATGATGTTATTAATAACATGTTTTTTTCCAACCATATTCTAACCAAATGAAGCCTAACAGAAGTCACATAGTCTATACACTCTAGAAATGTTTTTCCAAGAAATGTACATGTACCTCATGACCTAGGGTTCCTCCCTATTTCCATTAGAACTCATAAATAAATAAAAAAAATATATTCCAAAATAATCAAGTAATCGAGAAAAAATCATAATCATAAGATAAATGCATCCTAGTCAACCCTGAAAACTCAGATCTCATCATGAAAGATGAGATCCTAGAACCTACACATGATTTACCTTCTATGTTCCAATGATCCTAACTCCAGTCAACCTAGGATTACTAAATAATAAGACACTCTCATTTGATACAAGTTTTTCATGAACCAAGACATGTCATCCATAAATGGAACAATCGAGTTAACCTACGGAAAGGCCTATAAGGATTTATTGATCCCTCTAGGACTGAAAAATTTACATAGGAAAACTAAATGTTGGAATTATTTCATCCCTAAGAATAATTAAATTATGTTCTATTAGTAATGAGAAATAAATAAACACCCAATATAAATAATAAATAAAAGAATATCTTCAGCAATTATGCAACAAGAAAAAATATATTTATACCCAAAATAATTTGAGAAGCATATTATATTTTAGGGAATTAAAATGAAGCTAAGCACAATGCTAACAAAATGATGAAATAAATAAGACACACCACTACTATCCAGTATCCATGTGAATTTGAGGCAGTTCCATACACACCTCCAGCATACCCAAACCAAGTGATCCAAGAAAATCCACTATAGATGCAAATACTTTAAATTTTTTAATTAAATATGATTGAGTTAAATATCCTAGTAGGTTTCCATCCACCTTTCAAATTTATAATAATTCAATGAAAATATGTAGCAGCCTAGTTTGAAGATTTTGACACAAAATAGGGGTTCTTTATTTTTATCATTTAAGACAACATTAAAGTTGTTTCCATTGAATAATGAATCAATTTCACAAATTCAACATTCTATCCATGTAAAAAAATATATTTTCCTTTGATAGAATCATTCAAAAATTATAGCCAAAAAATATTTAATGAAAACCATGAAAGAAACCATTTTTTTCAAAAATTACATGGAACCCTAATTTAAAAAAAGTTCCATTATCATGGAATCAATGGTTCTGAAGGGCCGAATATAGAACATATATAATATGGGCATTCATGATGTAAATTTCATGTTCTAGAAAACAACTTATCACCAATCAGCCAACCAAAACACCCGATCTTACCCATCATGTCCTAACAGTGGGGAAACATTCTATAGGTTGAACTAAATCCCCACTGAGGTCAATTAGATATAGTATTATTCATAACTAGTGTGAATATGAACCTATACATCCCACCTAACCATATTGGTCTTACCATATCATATAAAATGATTTGATCATTTTATGTAATAATAACTCTATATAATTATATTAGAAAACAACTATTTAAATACACATACCCTCTAAACACCCACATATGAACACCCCCTTTATCTTATAATATGAAATCAATTAACCTTCCCATGATAGGGTTGAAAATTACAAGCATTAAAAGATCAATAATTTCATTCACATATAATGGGGAATATACTGTGGGTTTTTATTATAAAATGAACCATTAAAAGTTAAAATAGGCCCTTGTAGTCATTTTTTATAGATAAAAGCAATGTAAATCCATTTTTAAAACCAGAATAATAATTCATTATTGGAATTCTTCAATAGAATAAAAATTTTCAAATCATTTATCAAGAAGGTCATAACACACCCAATATTTAAAAAACACTTTTCTATCCTTTTGTAAATAATCATTGTATGAAATTTAATGACGAAACTATAAAAGAGAATGTTGAAAATTTCAATTTCCAAAATAAGGCTTGAACCTTTAAAAAAGATTTAAATATTAATTCAATGAAAACCTCATTTTATCATTTGTTGAAAACTCAAGAAATTATGTATCATTTGATATAACTAGTAATAATTTAATTAGGAACCTAGAATGGAATTTAAACACCATCACAAAATCATGAGAAAACATAGATTGAATTTTAATTATAGTTGCTTGTGACACCTACCTAAAATATCATAACATTTAGTGACCATAAAGGTAATCCACAATGACACATCCATAACATCCTTATTATACTAAGAGGGATTTAAATGAACCATATGACATAAAAATCCTCCAATTAAGAACTACCCTAGATATCAAAATTAGCCATCATTGATTCTTTGGTTAGAGAAGATAAAATCAAAATAGAGAATATAAGAGGATGTAATACCCTGAAGAATAAACATAAAGACATGGAGAAAAAAGAAGGATTCACCATGGGGGAGGTAAAGAACTAATGATCCACTTCTGAGAGTTATTGTAGTCAAATGATATGGAGAAGAGCCCACAAAAGGTTTAAACTCAAGACATGGAAAATTTTAAGAAACCAACTACTAATACTTGGTTGACCACCTTCAGGAAATGAATCACTATTCATTAGGTGAATGATCATTTACACTGAATAATAACACTATGATATATTACTTCATGGTTTGAATGCATTCCGCAAAACATAGTGAATAATTCAAGATGGGATTTACTACAGAGAAAAATCACTTCTTGTAATGTAGCCATATTTTTCATAGTGAATTATAGTTTGTAGTATCAAGCATTGTAATATCTCTTGATTCCTATGAATATATTGGAAACCAAATCACTGTAATTAAAGAAGGTATAAACCCATATATAAATAAATAAATAATGAAAATAAAGGCCATTATTTTAAATAAACAATCTTACATGGTATAACATACTTCATTTTTATGATATTTGTTTTATTCTATGATATGTAAATCTAAGTTTCATGAAATTACATGTTTTATTTGACTAATACATATCATATTTGAATAAATATTATATATGTCACATAGAAACCATTATATACTTATTTTAATTTTTATTACAAATCTTAATTGATTTCTTGCATAAAATATAATCATGATTTGAAATCATATATGTTGAGTAAGATTTTACTGTGATTTCAAAATGGTTTTTTAAAGTGTGTATAATATTTTTTTTATAAAATAAAGACTTTTTTTATTGGGGTTTAAAGAATTTTTACAGTGTATATCCATTATTTGAATTCTTTGATAACTTTGATGCCTTCCTCATGATTTTTTTAAAAAAATAAAATTACTAAAACATGTATTTTTTCTTTTAATATCATTTGGATCATTTGTGTTATTCTAACATAAATGTAATGGTGATCTTGATTTTTTGAGATATAAGGAATATATTATAAATGATATTGGGATAGTTAGTAACTAGCAAATTCTTAATAAGTAAAATGAATAAATATATTACGTTAATATGGAATGGAAAAAATTAATGGAAGATCTAAGAATATAGAAGTGACTGATGTGCAATAAATTTATGCATTGGAATTAATTATTTACTATGATAATTTGAATATGTGATAAACAAATTAATTTTTGATAAATATTTTTATAATGAATTTGGTTATTTGATTAACTATTATTATTTGATTATTTCTATATATTCTATTATGTGGTTGGATGAGGAGGTTGTTAGGTTCAAGGACTACTATATGCATTCATAATGGTATTATATAGACATAGCATTTTAATTCCATTTTATTAATGGTTTTATAATTTTATTATATAATTTATATATTTTAATATTAGAAAATGATGATACAGAAATCACCATTTCTATGCAACACTTCCTGAGTAAGATAAATTTACAACACTATGATGGTATAAGGGATCCATGTGTACCCCCCACCAATATCTATAATTCTGTGTGAACATAAAACTGACTACTACACCTTATATATTCCCCCATTTAAATATGTGTTCACTTATAGTGGTGATGTAATACAAATATTTTATGATTAAATATAAAACATTGGTATTCATAAATGTATTGGTATGTTGTTTTTTATTTTTATGTTGGTATGTATTGGATTTTTAATATTGATTTCTATGTTCTATATTGTTCTATGTGTGAATAAAAGAGGTGGGAGTTTTATGAAAATAAGTCTTTAGGGTGTGATGTTGACTATATTAGTGGGATATAGGGTGTGAGGTACCTTCTATTTTATATTTTCATTTTTTGTTATACTTATACTATACATGGATTTGGTGAGCGATCTTTTAGTGAAATGGGATTGATACCTTACTCGAGATGAGATCACATATCAATTTATTTATTTACCCACTATAGAATTAGTATTAAACTTCAACATAGACATAAGAGTTTCCTATGTAATTCTTGTTGAGTATAATTATATGATCACCCCTACTTTTATATAGTATTTTTATGCATAACATATGATAATAGGGATTAGGATTGTCTTTATTATCTCACGAACATGATGGATATGGAAAAGGATATTGTAGTTTCAACTGATTTTTTTTGGTTGATCAATAATTAATTTTGAGATGATTGGATAATTATTAGTTTTATTGAATTATTTTAACTTTAATATTATATGTGGGATGTTTATTATATGAATTTTGGATGTTTATTTGGGGTTCTATTATTCATTACAAGGATTAATGAGGGAAATTATTGAAAAATCATACATTTTATACCATCGGTACTAGTAACCTACCCAAGGCTTATTACATATAGACCTTAAGGGTTATAATAAGGTTCAATTTCATCATATGTATAATTACGGAGGACAAAATTCATGATTGTATCTTGTCAGTCAATGTATCAAATGAATAAATAAATGATCATTCATTATGTGCATGTCAATAACATTTCTCCCCACACACTATTTTTTATTTCGTTCCTATAAACATACATGATTAAATCCATAATCTAGTAATATAAAATCTATCACACATTTCCCATGATCAATTCTTATCTACTAAAAAATCTACCTAATGTTCCTATATCTAGGAATCCACATTCTTGGAATAACCCTTTATGGTTATCCTGACTTATCAAAATCCATCTCAATTAGATATAGAAAAAAGGTCATATTACTCTACTGACCCACCTAAATCATTTCATATTGAGTAATAACTCCCCATCACCATGATTCCCCATCTAATCTAAATACCATACATCTAAAACTAATAATAACTTATAAAGAAAAATCCATTATCATATACTCACTTAACTTAATGAAAAATCACATTAAAACCAAACATCAAGGGTTTTACTCTAATTGGGGTAATACATACCCAAACCACAATCTCTATAAACATTTCCAAAATCATGAACTGATTGATGACATTGTGGTAAAATGATGTGTTCTATAAATTTTATAATTTATACAATTATATTATTAATTAAACACTAATAAGTTATTCAGGAACAAATTAAAAAATTATTTATTACAATTTTAACTAACCAAATAAAAAAATATAAAAACCATTTTCATAATCCCAAAAAAACATTCAAATGATAGGTCAACCTATGTAACAACTATGATGCAAATAATTTTTCCTCTTACCAACATTTCCTACTGAAAAAAATCAATAACAGAAAAACTACATATTTTTTCAGAACCCAACTCTAGCAATGAAATGTAACAACCAAAAATTATAATTCATTATTATATTTTATTTTTACCCTTACATATACCGGACAGACCAAAAATACCCACCAATACTAATTTTAAACTATCCTTAACTCCATTTACCAATTTCCAAATCATAATCCAAAAAAATCATATGAAATATAATATAATTTATCAACATTATTTACTCCCATTTAGCCTAATCTGGCACTTCAGAAACCTTATGCCCAGTTGTCTTTGTATCAGAGGATACCAAATATAAAAAAGGTGTAGTAAATATATCATTGAAAAATTATACCCTTATTTTGTTAATTAATAATTTTATATAAATAAAAAAGACACTTAAAACCATTTATAACAATAAAGTGAAACAAACAGATTAAAAAATTCATGATAACCATAATTAATAACATGAATAGTACTATAATAAATAAACTAATTCTATGTCATAAATATCATAAAATATATATAGAATTAATTATTGAGACAATCATACATAGTACATAAAATAAAAATAAATTAAATAATTAGAGACCACTATGATACCTCCAACATGCCTTAGATCTATCACCACATTCCAAATGTTATAATTCTACTTATTCACCTATTCTAGGTAACTTTCCATGACCTACATTCTAACATAATGTGTGCGCATCCATTGAAGTCCACTTCAATGTTGTGAGTAAAAAACATAGTAGGATACAACAAATAGACCCATAATATAAATTGATATATATACATATGTTTATTTTTATACATTATGAAACATAATAAATAGGGAGTTCCATTCTTAACACTATAAATACCATCAATTACTCAATAAATTACCCCATTGGAAAAAATTATCTACATCACAAGTTGGAAGTGTTTATAAAATGGAAATGGTCGGTAGAATCATTATTTTGGAGAAAAAATAACCTAGATATGCCAAGTTGGGTCACAAATTTAAAATGAACATAATTTCCTTATAGATAATAGAGCCCTAGTTTTGTAATATCTGAATCTAGGATATACTCATTTGGGTCATAAGTTAGTAATGTTCCAAATTTTTAATTCATATCTCATATTATATGTGAGTATAGTACATGATCTAGAAATCATCTATTGGTTTAAAATTTTGAAAATTGATTAACCTAAAAATGGTTTATTTATATCATAACATGGCATTGCACAAAACCTAGACGTACATAGTTAAGATCATGGGTTATAATAACTCCTAACCTATATAAATCTACCATAACCATAGTTGGGTAAGGTTCCCAACCAAGGTATAGTCATCAGCATCATAAGTGGAATTTATGTATCCATTGCTGAGTAAATTATTGAATAGAGTGCCTAAAATTATCACTACCTACCCTCAACTAATCAATGTGTCACATCAATAAAAAAATTGTAGAATAAAATTATAGACATAGGTATTGTACTATATAACCCTATAACATGGATGATGTCACACTTTATATTTTTTAGACACATACTAACGTATCTATCACCTAGCCACCAGATAATATTGATGATCAAATCACCAATTTCATGTATTATGAATAAAAAAATAGAGATTATCCCTCCATGTCTCAACCCATATCACATTGAAATCACCTCACTATTGATGTGACCCCCAATTCAGAACTTACTCTCCCATTTAAAATGTTATAGAATAATTCTATCAACTAGAAATCCCATTATAAACCTACCCTCTATAAGTCATTACTCATAATTATATTAAATCATTTAGAGATTATATAAAAATTCCAAAATCATCATCTGAGTCACCCCTCAAACACTGACTTATTCTACAGGGATCAATATTGATTTTCTTACACAATCCCCTGAGATGAACCAATCATCGAGATGATATCCCAATAATCTAACCATGGTACAATATCCTCAAAATTATACATTTTTATATGACCTCTATAATTATTACTTATACATAATCCATGAATTTTAACCGTTCATATCAAATTTCATTTCTTTCTTCCTAGGTGAACCCATTACATTCCCATATATTGTTCCCTACTCTCAATAATGCACCAGAAATTTATACAGAAAAACTCACAAAGTTATTTATAAAACCCCTAATAATAAACATGATTTATTTATTCTATTTATAACATTACGCAAACCTAATTTTAAAAAATAGTTTACTAAATGATCCTTACATAGGGTACATGTGTGGACCATCCAACATAGCCCACATGACACACATATTTCCAATGAATCAGCTCAGCCACATCATCTATCACATTGGTCATTTACACAAGATTACACTTAATTATGTGTCACATGACACATGTAGTTACATATAAAGGATTATATAATAGGGAGCACCTACCTCATCATAGATTCAACCCCTATTAGTGATCATTCCATCTGTGTGTGCTTTTCTGGCCATCAATATGCAAGTGAGCCTCTATATTATATAAAAATGAATTTAATAAATTCATAAAAAAATTATAATCAAATCTAGTATGGATAAGAAATTTCCCACTAATTCCATTATGGTTTTCAATGTTAGAATTTTTGGAGAGAAGTATTTTGGCATTCTAGAAGAAACAATTGATTTTTTCCCATCTAGAGGATCACCATGAAATGATTCTTGGGGTTTTAGTGATCTCATAAATGTTTTTAGATCTATATGAAGTTTTTCTTATGTGTTTTGTAGTCAAGGATGAGGGAGTTAGCCATTTTTTTATTTTTTTCACAATGATGTTTGAAACACCAACAATAGAGGGTATTTTTCCTTAGATATTTCCTTATGAGAAAAGTGGATATGTTTAATGCCATGTTGGGGGGCTTGGTTCCACTAATTAACATGAAGGTTTCCTATTGTAAAATGATAATCCATGAAATATCCATGGTGTTTGGAATGGTTCCAGGGAGTTTAAGGGTGGTTGAGATACACAAGGAAGGAAATATAATTCTTAGGCACTCCAATACATAGTCTTTGGAGTAAATAGGTGAATTGGAAAGGGTATTTTAACTATTCTATGAAAATGGATGTGGTATCATTTTACAGAGTTGAAAAAATGTATTCCATGTCATGTGGAATCGTTTGGTGCTAAATTTTTTTATTTTTAATTATTTTCAATGTGACCTTTGTTTAGAGGTTAAGGTGTTTCAATCACCTAGAAAATAAAATACCCATTTACCTTGGGAAATTTTGGACATTTTTTAGGATACTATGACATGATGGAGTTATGTTTGGTGTTCGTTATAAATAGCGGGTTGTGGTTTCATTTTTTTAACTTTTATTTCCTCTCATGAAACTTAGCTAACCCCTAGCACTCTTAGTGCCCGTCACTCACCATTATTATGTATTTCATACTCTAGGATTATTAAGATTTATCATTCATGATTATAGTTTTTATCAATTACATATCCCTATATTCTTTTATTCCTTCCTTATCAATGGAGGATTTTTTGGTGAGTTTATCTAGTATTAGGTGGATTTTTGAGTGTGGTTTGATGAAAAATTATTGAGGTTAGGTATCAGGAAGTTCCATTCATATTTATTATTGAACGATCCTTTATTACTCCATTATTTTATATTTACTCCTTCAAATATTGTTATCATGATATTGGATTTGAGATCTCTCCCTTATTTTTATAAATTGTGTAAGTTTTATACCTATGTTTTATTTTTTTGGATGGTATTACTTTAGATAAGGTATGATAATAAACCAAAATAAAGTTAATTGAAAGGTATTGGTACTAATTATCATATTAATTGTTGGTTTATTCTTATTCCTCATCATGATGAATATTTTTTTGCTGTTTTTGAGAAATTATGATTGTTGTTGTGATAGGAATTATTCTTGGAAAAAATGAGTTGTTTTAATACTCTCTAATAAAAGGACTAACTATATTTAGTTAATAAAATATTAATTCTATGAAGATGAAATTATGTTATGGTTTCATATCTAAGTGATGATAATAGAATATGAATTTAAAATAACAATGTAATTTTTTAATGTGCTATTTCTAGGTTTTGAATGTGAATGCTTCTACTGGTATGGAAGTTGTTGTTGTGTGTGTATGTTCATTGAGGATTGGAGGGTGGTGTTTGTCATATTGGTTTGGGGAATTGAACTTTGTTGGATAGTGGGATTTTAGTTTTTTTTATTTTGATGGAAGTGATGTAATGGTGGTCGATGTGTGACAATTTGGATATGGTGTTGGTTTGTGACATGGAAGGCATAGAGTAACATGGGTTGTATAATTTCATGATGGTAGATGATATTATATTTTGCTGATAGCTCTAAAATGTGGTTTACAATTTTCAAATGATGAAAATGTAAAAGGTATAATAATGTATATTCTTGTATATTATGTGAAATGGTTAATTATTGGAATGAAATGAGAAATGAATGGAGATAACGAGCCTTAAGACTTGGGTGGGAAATAATTGAAAATAAAAATTTAACAACTTAATGAACATAAATATTTTGATATTATATATGAATATAATTATTAAATGATGGGTTCAAATGGAATCTATGAAATATTTTGTCGATTTTTCATGTGGTTGTTTGAGGATGATATGAATTATAGATAGTATATATAGGGGTCTGTGTTGTGATGGTCCCATAGTGATGAATACAAGCTATTATGAGGTTGTGTTGGTGTGGACCCTATATGTTAGGCATGTGTGTGGTATATATATCTGATTTATTTCCTTTTGATTTCATTATACACCCCTCTTGAGTCAAATAAAATTACTAACACCCAAAGATTTTTCATTCAAGTGTTTTCCCTAACCTCTTGGTTATTAAGGACATAAGGATGGCTACCCCGTTTCCACCACTCTCTTAACCTAGTTTGGTAAATTAGATTAACATTGTGGATGATTAGGTGAGATATGGTGGGGGTCATGGATTATAGGAAGAGGCCTTATAGTTTATGCCCATCATGTACATGATACCGTACTGTACTAGATATGTGATATGTGAATGTGATGTGATATTTGGAATTTGATATATATTACCAAGGATTATGGGTATAGGGACTCTATTATGGTTATGATTATGGTATGGATGGATTGATTCATATTCAAGATGGTAGACAATATGAGATGATGGGGTTATTAGGGTTGATACTAGACCGACATTAGATATTGGAGGGAGTGGGAATAAAAAATTGGCATTGGGGCATGGGAGTATAAAATTAGTGGGGAAGTGGTTATGAGGAACCAATTTTTATATTAATGATATTATGTTATTACACTTGGATAAGATATCTTATGAGTAATCCTTAGTGAGGCTGGGTGGTAGTTGATAATGTATCTAATGCAATATATTGATATGAGAATTAATATGATTATTTTAAATTTAAATGAGAGGTATTGGGAATGATCTTAATGATTATACCTGTTATGCTAACCCCTATATATAATTTCTTTATGTTTTGAGGATTAGTTTGTTGAATAATCTAGACAATTATATATTAGATATTGGGTGTTGATGCAGGGTCATTTCCTGAGAGTATTGTTGTTTCTTTATTTGGGATTAGTATCTTGTATGACATTATTCATGCATTTCAGGGTTATTGTGGATTTTGGTTTATTTATATTATGGTGTTGATTGGAGGTTTGTTTCCTTATTCCTATGATTTATGATCATAATTACCCATTTTTTCTTGTTTTATACCCTCAGTGAATGTTGGAAACTTGAGGCCTATTGGAGGAGGTCCGCTAGGATTAATCTCATCTTCACTACTGTCCCGAGAGGGGTTCCCAGTTGGGGAAGGTAGTGATTGAGTGTTATCAAAGAATTTAGTTGGGAGATAAAATAGAGGTTATAGTTAGGAACTAGTGTGGAATTCAAGGGGTGGTAAGAGAAAAATACTATTTGATCATGGTGTATGATGTAGGATAAATAAACAATCATGGAAACATGATTTTAGGTAATCCATTGATTGGATGCAAGGAATCTATGTTTACTAAAAAACCATGTGAAATGGTTCAACTTATAGGGTAGATACATAGTATTGTTAAATTAACTATGATTAATTTTTTGTGTGTGTTTGATATGGGAAAAATTCATTGAAATAAATGAATATAATTAAATAAACTTGTTTAAATAAATTAAATGATACTGATCTTGATAGATTTGTTCCTTGTTTTTATAGATTTAGACTAGATGTCATCTGAATGTATTTTAGGTTAGTGAAGTTGAATAGGATGAATGGGATGACTATAGGATGTTTAAATGACTGGGTATGATAAGTTGTTGAGGGAAACGTAGTTTGAGTTCAAAATTTATGGTATAGGAAAGTTTGAGGGGGAGTATCTGATTGAATGACAATGCACTAGCTGGAAGAGTTTTAGATCACTTTTATTTTGGTCTTATCTAAGGCTATGTATCATGTTTTGATGGTCCTTATTCATGCATGGGGAGTAGTATGAAAAAGTTGTATCCATTATATTAGTGAGTGGAATAAGGAAACATTCTCTTGGAATAATTTCCAGACATAGTTCCTTATGGAGTTTCCCTCATTAACTACGAAGGTGGGGAAGAGGTAAGAGATTATCTCTCTTAACTAGGTGATCCTAAGTGCGAGGGATCTTCGAACCATGTTTAAGGACCTCCTTAGACCCCCCTGATCTATTTATAGATGATTAATCAAGATCTCGGTACATTATGGAGGTTCTTTACCCCATTATCTGATATGGAATCACCATATTTACATTCATTACATACATGGTGGTGTAGAAGAAGGATAATATTATCAAGAGTATTCATAGTCGGCGAGGGTCAACTCAAGTGGGTACTTATCTTGGTTCCTTGGGGATTATGGCTATTATAGGTGGATTATAGGTTTATGTGAGGTTTAGGATTCGTCTTTTGGGGAGCCGACCCAAACAATTTTCATCCCCTTGTTTATTTAGGGTTAATAGTTCCGAATCCCATAATTAGTGCTTTTCCCAAGTGTGTAATTATTGTAGATTACGTGGTCATCAGCTTTCTCAATGTACCTCTATTCTTGGACCTCAAACTATTTTTATGGGTCAGATACTTTACCATCTCTTTCAACTACAGTTTCTACATAGGCGATATTAAGTGTTTTTAAAACATGATACTGTTCCACCTAATAGATAAGGATGTAGTAGATGGATTCCCCATGATGTCCCTCTCCCACAATAACATTGGGATGATTATTACTGTGGTGGTGGGATTCAAAAACAAGGAAGGGGATATGGATGTGGAAATCTTCATTCCATGAATGTTCTAGCACCAGAGGTTCCAACGAACATCCAATTTTGAATTTATTTATCTTATACCATGAATTATGCTTCATATTATTTTGGAGTGCCATGATGCATTGTTTTACCCACCTTAGACTATTCCATGGGTTTTAAGGTGTAGATGATTCTAGTTCCCCTAACATTGACTATACCAATATGGGTTTAAATTATCCTTCTTGATGTGGGTTGTGTTTGAGTGTTTATGATGGGGGAGAATTAGTATTTTATGGATTTCTTCCTACTTCATATGAACCAATACATAGTTATTTTTCATATTGACTACTTTTACTCATTACAGAGTTATTGATTATTTACAGAGGAGAGTCATATTTTATGATGAGGACGTCTAGTTTGGGGTGTTCATTGGTGTAAAGAATCATTACATCAGACATTGATTTACAAATGTAATGTTGCATTAGTTAGATTTTTTATCATTAGGATCAATAGTGATGTAGATAGTGGAGTTTTCTAGTGTGATGGTTGAGTTTCTTAATTAGTACCTCAAGGAGGTTATGTATTTAACCCCTCACAACAATAATGATTTTTCAATCCAAATATATCCTATTGACACTTTAATTTTGATGGATCCTAATTGGATGATACCTTACATGTTGTTGGAGTTGAGGATTCATGTTATTGACTTGATTCATAAGGTATTTATTCATCCCAACCTATCATCATGGTGTGCTCTTGTGTTAATCAAGAAGAATATGGACAATGGTCTAAGGATTTTTATAGACTATTGATATTTGAATCAGGTGATGGTAATGAACTGTTACCCTCATAAAAGTGTCGATTATCTATTAGACAAGTTTAAGGGAGAGAGATGATTTTATGTTTAGATATCACTAGATGAGGTCGAAGTTGTGAGATATTATGATAACTAATTTTTAGTATTGTCATTGTAATATTGGGTTCATGTTCATATCATTAGTTGTCACAAAAACCTTTGATGTGTTCATGGGACTCATTAATTTTTTCCCTAAGTTACTAGATCAATTTTAGATCATGTTTATTTATGGTATCATCATAAAATTGAGGTCAATATAAGAGATAACTGAGAAGATTAGGGTTATATTATAGGTCCTTCAAGACTTTCATCCTTATGGTATGGCATTTATGTGTAGACTATATATGTCATATGTGAACATACATAGACATGAAGTGTATCAACAGGTAGTGGTAATATATACATTGAAAATTGGGGGAAAATATATCTTGGGAAGTACCCAAGAATCATGAAAAGGTTATTAAATGTATCAATATGAAAAGATATTATCAAAGGTTGATATCCAACTTCTCTCAAGTAATTTCTACATTAACATCCCTAACTTGGAAGGATCAGGCCTTCCTATGGGTGGATCAATTTCTAGGATTTTCTGAGTACCAGAAGGAGAGGTAGATCAGTGCTCCAATTATTTGGATACAATAGAAGGGGTCATGTTTGAGGAGTTCTATGATACATCCCATATCAGTATGGGTTGTGTCATGATTAAATAGATAACAATATTATTATATGAGTTTAGGAAGTTATGTCTATATGAGTATTACTATTACAGAAATGATACTGAGTTGGATTATTTGGTTTTTTATTATAATCAGTGAAGATATTATACTATTAATGAATATTTTTGGCCTTTATAGATCAGAGTATGCTATTCTATGTTTGTACTCAATGGGATCTAAATTTCTGGTAGCAGAGATGGATGAAGTTTCTCTAGGACTATGAATTTGAGATATCCTACACCCCAAATAAAGGGAATTTAGTAATATATATGAAAATTATGATGTTATAGGGATATTATGTATTAGTGTATAATGAAATTTTGAGTGTGATGGCAGAGAAATTATATATTCATCATGATGTGGAGGATTCTGGTATCATGGGTTTCCTATTTTAGATGACTGTGTAATTATTTTTGATGTTATGGGTGCTGGAGTATCAGTGGGTAGACTCAAAGGAAAAGGTGATGTGAGATCATTTCATCTATGGTGATTCTACATAGGTATTTTTGGGGGATTATTAACATTAGTAAATGTCTTAGGAGAGGTTTCTTGTACTATTTTAGGATTTTTTTTCTCAATTTTCAGCTCGAAATACACCACTTTCTTTTCCACTCATTTTTATTATATTGATGATAACCATAAGTTCTCTATTAAGATTATTAAAATCCTAAATATAGTTCCCTTTTGATTCATCATATCTATTTATCTATTGTGATGTCATGTTTCTTTTTATAAAAAATAGTGCTTTGATATTTTCTCACATCTCACATCTATAGAAGATTTCTTCATGGGTACCTCGTCTTCCTCATCACTTAGAAACATCATGGGACACTAAGCAGGTAGGTCCCCAACCATTATGCATTAAAAATAATCAAGTGGAATATTTATCTATGTTTTTACTCTTCCTCATTTAAAACATGATTAGAGAAAACAAATTACCTCCTAAAATTTTATTTTCCTTCAATCATATCCAAAAATGGTATTTTTAATTCTATTAAGTCACCACATTACTAGAAATTTCATTCCATCCATATGAAACAAATATATTTTATAGAAAATTGAATTAGATAGTCATTGGTTCCTATTCCCCAAATAACAAGACCCTTTGATTGACTTTAGTTGGAAACCATCTCAAGTAACTCTTCAAAATGATTACATATTTGGGGTTTTAAAACGTCCACACATATCATCCACAATCAAGTTCACCATATCAGGGAACATATCAATAGATTCATTGGGGTTCATCCTCAAGTCCATATAATTATTATAAAATACCATTAATTTTATTTAATAAACGATTGATTTTCATAATAAATATTTATTAAATTATCCAATATGAAATTTTATAATTTATACAAAATCCCCATTATATAGATTTTCTTCAAACAGATATCCCCATAAATCTTTGGTTACATTGGTTTCTACATCCTATTACTTATGATTCCATTTAGTTAATTATCTGATCCCTATGTTCATAAATTTTCCATCAATGATATCTATTTACATGTTTATATTCATTCATTTATTCTATAGTTAGAAGTAATGTTTATAAAATATCATAATTACTTATTAATTCACTAATACTTCCATATATTCAATTGAAAAATAAAAAATTAAATAGAAAATTATACTTTGATACCTCATGTTGGTTCACTAAAGAATGATAAACAAAGTGTTCTTGAAATATGATATGTTAGTTAAAATTAACCCCTTCAAATTATTTTGTTTCATGGTTATTCCAAGCACAACTATCTCCCTCACTAAATATGAATATTATGAGGAATAAAAAATTCAATAAATTTTATTTGTTTTAATAAAAAATGGTTATATCAATGTGTTATAAACATTGAAATCATTAGGTGTTGAAAAATATTCAAAATAACAATACATTTATTAAAAATTCCTAGGGAACTCGCTTCCCCTCTTTGATTAAAAACACTCACTAGATTTGAAATCACTTCTCCATCAATTAAGAATAACTAACTAAGCATCAAGAAAATAATTTTTATCACAAAAATTAAAATTAAAATATATTACAACTCTATTGTATTGGATTTGCAGAACAATTTATTTGGAAGAATACATATTCTGATTTACTAGAAGATACTTATGGAACCTTAAATAGGAAAGAAGTATCCTAAAATCATTGAACATCCATGTAATTGTGGAACAGTGATTATAATAGAGAATCCACACACCCTAATGACAATAGTTATCTATAAATTTGTGTTGAATTGATATTTAATAAACCAATGATCAAGATAGACCGAAGAATATGACATATTCCAAAAGAAGACAAACATAGAAGATTACCAAGTTAGGAATATGTCATGCTATATGTTAGAAGATAGTAAATCTTATTTATTATGGAAATACAACACATATGTTACTAGGGAAATCATCATCTGCCAACCCAACACAAATTCTTAGTGATAAGGGAACCTCCTTATAAAAAGCCTGTATAGAAACATAAGGGGAAGAATGCAACAATTATTATGAAATTCCATCATGATGGAAGCACTTCTAGGTGGAACTACCCAAATGAGATCAAATAAATCTCAATTTATTACCAACATGATTATGAATCACAAACTTATTTAAAACTGTTCCTATATAATTTCTGATTGGTTGTGTATTTTTCACCACCTTTTGATACTTGATGAAGTCCCTATGCATGATCAAGGTAACCACTCATAGCTTATCTTGCAACCTGACTCAACTTCAATATTTTGTTTAATAGTGAATACTCTATAATTATCCACCCATTTTCCCATAATATTGAAATATTTTAAAACATATAACAAACATATGTTAGAATCCATAATCATCCTTTACCTCATATTATTCTTATATATCTGTTCATATTAAACTTATTTAAGATTTGTTTAATTGTATGTAGCTTTCATCATCTAGAATCATTATCCTTGTATACTTCACCATCACCTCCTAAACCAGTTCTTGGTTTAATAAAAATACCCATATCACATCTACTAGAAGTGGATATTAATACTTCTTAGATTCAGACTTTTCTATGATTAGTGAGATACGTCATTCGCATTCCATAAGTTTCCTTTTGAAAGTCTCTTTCTTGAAATTCCCACACATAAGAATAAAATATCTTTAACAATAAAAGCTAAAATTCGCCCACATGATTTTTTTTCATTTATTAATACTAATAATACCACACTTTGATACAAATCTCTAATCTTCCACTAACTCTTTTTGGCCACTTCTAACCTCCCTCCCATTGTCCCAACAATTCATTTGTCTAGACCTTCTTAAACTAATTATTTTATCGACTCAGAAATATTTCATGACACTAAATATTAGGAGAAATTTTTTACTTATTGAACTATATATCCACATGTTATTACAATTATAAAATCCCCACTATGGAACACCCATATAATTTCTAGAATATGACAAAATGTTATTTTTCCAAAACATATATAATTTCAACATGAAGGTTCCTTCACAATAATCACCTTGATAACAATCATAATATTCATTTAAATTGCATCAATAAATCATTTTTTACCATGTTCATGGAACTACTCTTTCCAAACCCATTATGCCATAAATTTATTTTATGATTTTACAAATTGAGATCTTTCTAGAATATATGGATTTAGTGATAACAATGAAATTGACCTCCATCCGAATGAACTTCTGGAATGGTTGGTGTCTTTAAGATGATGAAATCACTAGACAATCTAGAATTAATCACTGGAATTTTATCCTTGAAAAATAATGTAATTCACCATCCATTATTCAAAATAGTATCTTATACATGGTTTCAATCCTTTACTAGATCCACCATTATGATTGAGGACATTATATAAATCTAAATACCATCCATATATCAGTATATAAAATTTGGAAACCGAAGTATTCAATGCCACTCATAACAAAGAAACACACTCAGGAATTCTTTATTCCCCACTCCCTTTTGGAATTTACATGGTCATAGGGGAAACCTTTTGAAGACAATTCAAGATAAATTAAATGAAAATTTTCCCTCCTGTACCAGATTATTATCTAAAGATTCTACCCAAATGGAATAAAAAATTATTCCTTCTCTACAACACAATAATTTTGTGTTATTTTTATAGAATCCTTAATCCATAATCCTTTCAACTATTAAGTCCTCCAAAACCCACACAAATTTTGAACACTTCACCACTAAATTCACAATATTGTATAAACACCCGATCTATGTTTCCATCCATTGATATCTATCTAATAATCATTGAAAACAACATTAGTCTTTTCACATGAGAATAATAAACCTAGACCTTTTCTGCTACATCATCGATAATGGTATAATGGTATAGTGACATTCTATAGGAATGGATAGAGGGATGGACCCAATAATTTTATATAATCAAGAACAATATCCCAAACAAATTGTTTCATACTCTATAAGTGAAGAGAACCATACAATACATTTTAAGGATTCACTCCTTTCAAGTAACGTACTCCCTAGGTTTGAGTGAACTCAATCATATAAAACTAGGATTTCATCATCCACTTACTTGAGTAACTAAGACTACCATTCCACATCTCCATTCATCGGGAGTTATATATAGTATACACTAATACTTTTGAAATTATAGTTACATATCATGTTTCATATCAAATTGTTCTGCCACCATGGAATTCCGTCAGTGTGAATACCAACACACCATCTGAAAACATCAATATAACAACACACAATTGTATGTTGTTCTATTGAGGTCCAAAACATCTAGAACCCAGCCATATGTGAAACCATTTTTATTTTATCAAATAATATGTTCAATGTTCCAAATTGAAACAATCCTCTTCAATGATATTGAGGGTTTCACCAGAAAAAAGGTCATAACAAA
The DNA here is from genome assembly GCA_963277665.1 of Viscum album. Lineage (NCBI taxonomy): Eukaryota > Viridiplantae > Streptophyta > Magnoliopsida > Santalales > Viscaceae > Viscum > Viscum album. The sequence goes on along the minus strand of OY728167.1, from coordinate 395,172,763 downwards.
ATTAAAATAATTCAAACACAATTCTCATGCATACTCTCTATTACACGTACAATGAATGGCCCAGAGTCAAAATTATAATGAATCAAACAAATTAGAGACACATAAATCAATGTGATTTAAATCATATAAAACATTACAAGGAGATTAATCCTACATAATGAAACATTATAGATTGAAATTTCAGTTCATAAATACTTCTCTTGTAGGTGACCCTTTCTTATTTAGTTCCATCATGCAGAACCTATCCATGATGAATCAAATAAATTCACTCTTATTTTTCTATTTAAAATTTTTTCCTAATATTAACTCCAAATTCTCCATTGTTCAATAAATTCTATGATGAAACATTCCAAATAATTTTTAGTTATTTAATGTTGAGGTTTCCCTATTATTCTAAGAACATTACTTCTAGATTACTCCCATCAACATTGAATTTGGATCCCCAGCAGTATAAAAACATCCATAGGCAATCTACATGACTCGAAACCTTTTATATTTAACTATCCATTAATACTTACCCTATTAAAATCATATCCATATAAAAAATAACTCACATTGAAATGAAATAGTATAAAGGGACCAGGTGGGTCTTCTAAAAATCTTTAGTAGAATCTAATTGATCTCAATTCTATTTGATAGGTGTTCATTAGAATATTAGTAAAATGATCAATATAATAATATAACCAATATATAATACTAGATATTATGTTACCAAAATTATAAATTCAAATGGAAGTATATTTTGAATTAACTGGAAGACAATCCTAGAAAATCAAACATGGAACAAGGCTCCCAAAATCATTAAACCACTAAAAGACCACATAACAAAATCCAAAACTAAAAATCCACATACTCTAACCATTTTACTAATTTATAATAAAGTGTTTAAAAAAAATTCCAAAAAACATTAAACAAGATAGAATAAGGTACTTGACATATTATAGAGCATGCATAACATGGGGAATTATATTTTTCCAAATTTATCTTACTGCATTGGAGAACATTCTCTAACGTCTTCATTAAAGATTCATAATGCATATGTTATAATAGAAACCGTCAACTGATTAACATACATGGATATTGAGTTATGAGGGATACTACATCTGAAAAATGTACCCAGTTATAAAAGGGGAAGACTCTTGAAATTCATTCATGGTGCCTTCTAACTGGAAGCTCCATTATGGGATATTTCCTTACTAGGGACCAATGGAATATGATTTATTCATAACATGAGTAAGTGACCCACACCCTTTATTTATAGAGATTAATCCAAAAAAATCTATTTAGTTCTGGATTTTTCACCACAATTTTATCTCTTCAAACATTCCCTCACTTGATCAAGCTTATTTTTATCTCTCCCACTAGTACAGGAACTCTACTTCTATATCACAGTTAATACTAAAGGATACAGAAATGTCGTCCTACTTTTATGAATCATTTCAAGATCTTAGAACATGTAATACCACTTCATTAACAATTGTATCATCTAAATTAATCCTCTATATTAGATTATCATATATTTTCCTTCATATTAATATTAAATAATAATTGTTAATCCTATGTATCCTCTATCATCCCAAATTAGTTTTAATGTAAACATTAATACTTCATCTGTAAACCCATGATATATACATAAAAACCTCCCAAAACAGTTTTAAGTAAAATTTATATTCCCACAACCATGTTCTTTACTTTCGTGGTAAGGTTAAGCTATCTCCATCAAGTTATATAAGAGTACTTCTAAATATTTCATTTCAATAGTTCCAATACATAAAAAATAGTTTACACACCAAATTTGAACACAATTTTTTTTGTGTTTATATCAATATTTACTATGATTTATGATCCGCATTTCTTCCTTTGGGTGAATATGTTAATGAATCACAAACATGTCTCTTAATTTAATGAATACTCTATCTAAAAAGTCTTCTGTATTCAATTTTTTGCATTTAATTTTTTTCTCTAACTTAATAGAAAATTTAAATCATTCCACTGAGACAAAAACTCGCCATTTTTTTTTAAATTTGATAAAAATATACATTTAGTTTTTAAATTGTGTGTTAATATATTTCCAATAATGGATCAAATTTTTTCATTTTAGATCGAAATTAAAATATGATAATTATGTAAATCATTTCTAGAATGAAACGTGGTAAATTATAAACCATTTTTGTGTTTTTTATTAAAACATTGACTATGAAATTATGTTTATATATGATGAGTTTATAATTCTGGGTGGTGAAGATGTTTTAATGAATGTCATAAAACATAGAGTTATAGTTTATTCATATATTTTTCTATCCATGTGTTTCTTTCATTATTCGTATGGTAAACAAAATTTTGTTTTTAACAAAATGATTTTGAGTCGAAGTTGATGATTTGAGGAGTATACTGTCAAGGATGGTTCTATATAATATATGTTATAATTATAAGATGTTTAATTTTTAATATATATAAGAATTAAACGACGCTACCTAAAAGAATTGTTTAGATAGTTAAATGTAATGATATTTTGTTAATTGATAGAAAACTAGTGATTCTCATAGAGATAAAAAATATTTTTAATTCTTTATTTCTAAATGAAGAGGAATGATGTTGGTTATTGGAATTCTTGAAGAGGTGTTGAGTGGATGAATTTATATGGTTGTGAATTATATGATAATTTTAAATATGATATGGTCCATGTATTATGGATATTTTCAAATATGATGTATCTATAATGTAGTTGAGGTGATGGCTATTATTAGTGAAATATGAGGCTTACTAGAATTATGAGATTCATACTTATTTTATCAAGTATGAAAGACATGATAATGATTGGAGTTAAAAAGATGGATGTTGAACTTGAATGGATGAGATAAGTTTGTTTTTTTTGGACTATTGATTTGTTGGGGAACATTAAGTTGAAGGAACTTATGGCCATATACTTGAGAAAAATAAAAATAAGGGAAATATACACTCAAATTAGTATTTAAATTCAAAAAAATGATTTATGAGTCATTATGATATGGCTAGATAAAATTTTATGGTTCCATGAAGTTATTTTAGTTTATTTGAGGACATTCAAAGCAAGAAATTATGAGATTATTTGAGGTATCTATAATTCATACATAAGAATAAATCTTATTTCATCCTTGGTATGTAATATCATAGATTTTATAGAGAAATGAAAACGGGAAATATGTAATATGATCTTTTCGATATGTAAGATATTTCAGATTGCATATTGGAAAAGTACTGGGATATGTACGAATAACCATGAGTTCTAACTTTTTTATGTTTTCTTAACTTAGTGCACATATAAGATTAATATGATGGTATATAAGATTAACTATGAATTTTAATAACTTAATTGAGATTAATTTTGATGATACATAAGAGCAACCCATGCTTTCAAATGATAAATATGATCTCTCTATGGGTTCAATAAAAATTAATGATTATTTATCTAGTTAAATGTAAGATCAAATTTTTTAATGAATTGTGTAACTTACAAGGTTAGGCTACATGGTTTACCAAATCGTACACCAGTTGTTCACCCCTCACTAGACACACAATACACTCTACATGGTTAGGATGCATGTTTTTAATGACCACGTAAGAAATGTGTGAAATGGTTATTCCCGAAGACAGAGGCTTCCAACACACTCACTACATTATTTGACTGACCGTGTGCGGGACTTGTGCCCAGAACCAAAAACACCCCAAATCCCATAAAATTTCCTGGATCATGCCACATTTTTTCCTCTAACAGTACAGAAACCATGAATATGGTACTTTCATGTTGAAAAATAAAATCTTTGTAAAGAAACTCATTAGAATATTGAATAATATCTATACGGTCTCATTAGAAAAAAATAAACTATCAAGATTTTTACACCATCACACCCAAAAGTCAAGAGAAAAACCAAGATCCAAAAATGAAATGGAAGAAAGGGTGAATTGTAAAAAATGAGTGTGTCATGCATTTTCATCATTATCATCACAGATGTGGGAATATGTCTTGTCCAGGTTGGAAGGTAAATATCAGTGGTCTGTTTTCCACTCCTTCCACCGATTACAAGATAAACCATTACTATTCATGTCCCACTCAAAAATCATGACCAATAACTACCTCAAATACATTACCCACAAGATAAAATAGGATGAATGCACAGTGATATAAATCAATCCTCGAAGGGTCCATAAGAAAGAATGGACTAATGTGGATTGGTTTAGAAAAATGACCCTAATGTATGAATGTTGAATCAACCTCTTATGGAAAGAATAATGAGATATCTACCATTAAATTATATACCTCATGTAATTCCAACACCATTAATATAACATATAATATGGATCAAGACACAAATTTAGATAGACACAATATAGAAAACATGCATTTGAATCAGGGTGATCTGGATGCACTGACTGATGCTTCACATGAGTGAAATCAAAGGATTTATCTGAACCTAGAACCTCTAAAAAAATCTATAACTTTGGCGGAAGTCCTCCAATGATAAATGGAATAGTGTGGGTAAATCCAAATCCCCACCTAGAATTGATGAAATCCCATCCATGAAAGAAAAATTACAAAATATGAGAATAAGATTCAAAATCTAAGACAATTTTATGAGAACATATTTAATTTAAAAAATCCCATAGAGTAATATATTCTGAAATAGAAAAATATCCCTCCTCCCATATTTCAGGAAGGATTTGATCCTCCTATAAGAGAAACATCTCTACATCATGATGGCTCTAGATCATGGAATCCCTTTCTATATAAATGAGGAATATGAAGATGACTATGACTTCTCACCGTTATGGTGAGAGAATCTTCCTCCCTATGGAAATAATTAAATCTTTGAATTGACTGAAATCAGTGGGACATGAAAACAGGGCCAACTCATCAAGCCCATCCTGCTCTCTATAGACAAGGGGAGACCTAGGAAATAGTACCATAATAATTTATCAATGTTATTGAGTCCCTAAATTATCAAATGTAATCCATGAAGGGAATTTCACACTTTTGTAGCCTGAAAATAATCCATATCCAGAATGGGTGGATGAAACATTTCCCCCACCCAACTTCGGTAATCTAAACTTCTCAATATTTGATGGAATGGGAGATCCAGAATGACATCTCACACATTTTATTCCCCAAGGAATCTCGATGATGGAACCTCAAGATCAATATTATATGAATATGATATAGATTTTTGTACAGACTCTAGTAGGTAGATCCTTCGTTTGGTATTAGATTCATCTAAAAGGATCTATTTTTGGATGGTATGAACTTCATCATCATTTACTTTATCGGTTTATCTCCTTGTTATGGAAAATGAAAGTACTCAACCATACGTATTACAAGATTTATGAAAAAAATAGGGTGTATTAATTCATCACAAGAAGAATGTGCTTATCCTATTCATTGAGTGTCCCTCTATTAGAAGAGTAATTTCTAAAACACTGTGTTAAAAATCTCCAAAATGATATACATACACCTATGATCGCAAGGAAGTATCCAGGTGGTTTTTGTGAATTTACAGAAATGAAAAAATTCATAGAGGTTTCAATTAAATAGACCCATGATAAATATTAGATCATACCATCATTATTTAGGAAAAGGCTTCATAAGGAAAAGACTACCGTTGTTACCCTAAAACTAGTAGAAGTACCAATTTAAGAACCCAAATAATCCCCAAATCTCCTGATGCATCCTGTGGAGTAGAAAAAATAAAAATATAACCCCCACCCAAAAGAAGAACGAGGTTATTTTCACCTTGGATTTTGGGAATATGCGAATAAATAATACACATTTCAAAATAAAAAGGTCCCCAATTATTTTATTATACCCATGGAAAATTACCAGCTCAAGCTCTCGTAGCCCATAAAACCTGATGTGGTCAACCTTAATAATCACCTAAACAAACACCCTTTCAATAGGAGGTTGGGTCACACCATCCAATATTTATTCATCTTAAAATATTCCCTCCAAATAATGGTCAATTCTAGGTAGGTGATGTTGTATAATTCCACAAAAAATATGACATGTGTAACTATTTCCCAGTCAGAGGTAGAGGGTGGTTTGATGTAAGTTCCATTTCAAAATTGATAGAAGTTCGATAATAAGATTACTTGAAATTCAGATGATCGAGCTCATTTCAACCTGAGAGAAAAAATTTGATATCACATAATGATCCCATCACATATGGAGGTGATATTGAAAAAATAATCAAGATATGGACGTTATCACCAAACATAGAAATATACATAGCAGGAAAGGTCTTAACTAGATCTAATTAAAGATCTTACTATTGTATATTTCATTGTTATAACATTCATAAAACAGGAACCGCCCCCAAATGAATATTGAATTGGACGAAGAGCACATTTCTTAGTCTGTTAATGTAATATAATCAATAGACCACTTCATCGATGATGAATTTTCCTCCGAATATGAGTTCTCCACATAGGGTGGGGGAGTTGGAGGCCAAAGCCAGATCACCTGAGGATATAGGGGATAATGCGAGGTGGTTGGACCCAATATCCATGTAATGTCCCTAAAAAAGACATATATGTAGAAAAAACCCATGAGAAATCACACTAATGAGCCCAAAAAAACAAATAGGTTCCTCTGAGCCATCTAGCAGTCATCAAATCCTAGTAATCTTACATGAACGATTGATGGAGGTTTGATTTTCTGATCATCCCAAAAAAGGGTAAGGTCATTATTACCTACACCACTAGAAGTATATTCTCTTTTAACCTCTTCTAATGCACTAGAACCATCCACCATGAACACCATAACTCATGATCCACATTATAAGTTTTAGACACGCATCGAAAATCACCGAACTTTAGCACAAAAGTACAACATACTGAAATAGTTTCCTATTGTCCCAACAAAAATATCAATCCTAGATGCTCTCTATATTTCAAAACAAATCATATAAACACTCATTGATTGGTATAATGGTGTAAATTATAACTATATATGATTATTATAACATGATACTAATTCTGATATATTCTACAATCCACTCTAATACCATTGAATAATTATGGGAATGATATCGTCGCTCGTGCGTACCTACGGCTTACTATCTTCACGGTGCGATGTGATTCATTCTACATGATCTTCATTAAAAAATGATAATATAAACGGATTTATTGATCAAATATGATATATATTATACTAACACCATTTTGTAAATGACGTATCTATAACCTAAAAATATGAATAATAATTTGTACGACAAAACACGCTTAAGAATATAAATCAATAAACACCTGAATAACAAGTAGCAATGAAACATTACTAATAAAAAGATAATAATATGACCATATATTATATAATAATAATTAATAAGATTCTAGAATAAGTTATGGACATTGTTTAAATCATTATACAGGAGGTTCGGATATGTAAAAAGCATATCAGACCTAAGGTAAGGGAAAATCTCGCAATCTCATTTTTATCCAAGATTTTTTTTACATCAGTATTTATGGGGGAATATTTATCATCCAAATCCATGTTTCCTCAATATTTAATATTATTTATATCCTCCTACAATTTTTTAAATCCAATTTCACCTATTGGGGAATTGTTAGTAAAACATATGAAAGAAATATTTTTTCATTTTCAGTACGAGGTAATTTTTTACATTTCCGGCCAAAGTACGAGAAGAATGTTTTTTAAACTTATACAGTGTGAATGGAATTTTATGATTTCATAGAACATTATTTCCATGAATCTTCCTTTATAAGTTTTCAAGTTTATTTTCAATTATATTATTTTAGTTTAAAAGTATATGATATGTTGATAAAGGAAAAATGATTTTAAAGAAGAATGGATATTTTCCTCAGGAATGGAGTTCAAGTGTTTAATCAAAATTATTTTCCATCTAAGATAACATAAGGTTCTATTTCAATCCCTATTATTACATATATTTGATTATTTAATGATGTAATTATTTTTATGAACTCCTTTTATCTTATATGGATTATATTAGGAGGGCATCATGTTTAAGAATCCCATTTTTTATTACATGGGTTATGCTATGATGTATGATTTATGATTTTTTGTCACACATAAGAATGGTTTCATTATGATATGGTTGGGACCTATATCTCCCTCCAATGCACTGGGTAAAGATATATATATCATGAGATAGACATGGATGGAACAGAAATTTAATCTGGTTCACTGACACTGGACTGGAACGAGGAGTGAACTCGGTTCAGTATTGGACTTTGTCCTCTATGATGGTCTTGGAAATGAGTCTTGACTAATATGAAATGATTTTCTATGATTATGTGTGTATGCAAAAAAGTTTCATGTTTTAAGTTATGATTATTGGGATTACATTTCACTACTATGATTTATCCCATGTCATGTTATTATGATCTCTTTTACAGGATAAGATTTTCAAAATGTTATGTTCTTATGAATATGATATGATTGATATTTCCTTTGTTTACCCTTACTGAACATTTGAACTCACCATGTTTTATGTTTTCTTTTCCCCAGGTCAGAAATAAGGGTATTAAGTATGATATTCCAAAAGGGATTCTAAATATTTTGAAATAAATGGGAGAAAATGTCGATGATTTATGAACCAGTTGATTGTGTCTGTCAGTTTCTAAAGACAATATACCTATATGGTCCTATCATGGTTTTGTTATGTTTTGTAATAAGTATGCTTCAATTATGAAGTAATAACCATGTATGTAAAGTATGGGTCGTTATAGTTTGTATCTGGGGGAGTTTATGGCCAACCTTTGGAAACTAGGATGTGAAAGGCTTAGTAAGAACCCTAAAGATATGTCTAAGCATAGAACACAATATTAGTGTTTTATAAATGGCCATGAATAACCTATGATAAGACATAAAGTGTGAAATTTTATTACTGATTATGTGGTTTTCCTATTGTAATTAGTGTTTCTTACACTATGCTTCTTGGTTTTATTCAATGCCTGGATCCTGAAGGAACCATGTTAATACTGAATGTGACGGGCAATGCAATGATTGTCCCCCCCTAAGAAACCAAATTTTATGGGAGCTAGAATGAAAAATCATTTAGCCATGCTCACACAACTTTCTCAAGCTATGAATCTTCCAGGACTTCTAAACAGGCAAAGGAAGGAGAAAATTTTTCTGAATCCTTCATGAGGCAGTGTCCACCTTCATTCATCAGGCCTTCTGATCCATTAGTGGCTCAACAATGGATTAGTACCATTAAAAATATATTTTCAATTATACAATATTCTGAACATGATAAAGTCGTCTTAGCAATATATCTTTTGGAAGGTGAAGCTGATCAATGGTTGAATCTTATCAAGAATATAAGGAAAATGGATGAAATTGAGTCCATGGAATGTGGCATTTTCAAGAACATATTTTTTCAATAAGTACTTCCCTCTTATTCTTTGAAAAAAGATTGAGAAGGAGTTTCTTGAACAGAAGCAAAAGGACAATGAATCAGCTGGTACCTGCGAAGAAAATTTTACAAGACTTTCAAGATACGCTTCTATAATTATAATCCAACATGAGAGTAAGATCGATCGATTCTTTAGTGGCTCAAAACCAAGTCTTCAATGGGCGTTACCCATAAGGGACTTCAATAGATATGTGGAATTTTTTCGATGTGCTCTCAAGGTTGAGATGGAGATTGGAGTAACCCATCAGTCATATGGGTTTGATAAGAAGTGTAAAATGGAATTCAAAGGAAAATATAAAGACCACACCAAAAAGAATATGAGTTATCCCTTATGCTCAAATTGTGGAATGAAACATGGAGGGAATTAATTTAAAGGGACAAGTAAATGTTTTAAGTGTGGAAAAGAAGGTCATCAGGCAATTGAATGTTGAAATAATGGGAAGAAGATGTCTAATGAGGCGAACAAAGAAAGGGATACATCGAATGCACCTCTTACACTTCAATGTTTCAAGTGAAAGGAAATGGTGCATTGTGCCAATCAATGCCAAAATTCAAGGGTTGTTGATGATGATCGATGTCAATAAACTCTTAAGGCCAAAGAAAAAGGAAAGTCACAAGAAATTTCTATCGGCAATGTGGAGTACGATAAAAAAGTGGTGAAAGGTACACATACCATCCACTCTAAAGTATTAAATGATTTATTTGATTTTGGATCCACCAAACCTTTTATTTCGGATGAATTTTCTAAGTGTATCTCCATATTACTTCAGCAGTTAGATATTGAGTTAGCTGTGACAACCCCTAATAGAACAACAGTCGCATCAAAAGTTTACAATTCTTCTTCGATTGAAGTTCGTAAGAAATTTCTTCATGCAAATCTTGTGATCCTTCCTATAGTGGAATTTGATTTGATTATTGGCTTGGATTGGCTTTCATTATATAGAGCTCATATCAATTTCCAAATAATGGAAGTCACATTTAATATTCCCGATAAATCTATGACCATCTATCGATGCAAGGATGAATATAACCTTCCAGTTGAAATTTCTTCCATCTTAGGGGTCTTGATTCCAATAAATGAAGGTTATTTATCTCAAATGGTTGGATATAATCTCATGATTAAGAATATTCCCATTTTAAGGGAGTTTGATGATGTATTTTTGGTGGAATTTCCAAGTCTTCCTCCAAATAGTGAAGTTTAGATTTCAATAAAACTCATACCGGGTGCTATGACTATTTTAAAGACACCATATAGAATGGCCCCAATTGAGTTGTAGGAATTGAAGAAGCAACTCCAAGAGAATCTTGATAAAGTATTCATACTCCCTAGTGCATCACCTTGAAGAGAACCTATTCACTTTGTTAAGAATAAATATGGATCAATGAGACATTGCATTGATTATCGAAAACATAACAAGATCACTACCAAGAACAAATATCCTCTCCCATGCATTGATGACTTATTTGAACAACTACATGGAGCTCAATATTTTTCCAATATTGTCTTTGTTCAGGGTATCATCAATTAAGGGTCAAAAAGGAGGATATACCAAAGACGACTTTCCGTACAAGGTTTGGACACTATTTATTTATAGTGATGCGATTTTGTCTTACTAATGCCCATGCAATCTTCATGGATATAATGAATAGAGTCCTTAGACACTATCTTGATTAGTTTGTGGTAGTTTTTATAGAAGATATTTTTTTTATTTTCAAAGTGAAATAATGAACATGAAGATCATGTGAAAATTGTATTAAAGACCCTAAGAAAGGAGAAGTTTTATGCCAAATTTACCAAGTGTGAATTTTGGCTTCAAAAAGTTTCATTTTTGGGTTACATTATCTAAAAAGAGGGGATATCTGTGGATCCAGCAAAAGCATAGGTTATCAAAATATGGTCGAGACCAACAACAGTAACTGATATCCAACGTTTTCTTGTCTTTGCTGGATATTATCTACATTTTGTGAAAGATTTTTCAAGGTTATCTAACCCCCTCCCCAAATTGACTCAAAAAGGAGTTAAGTTAATTTGAATAGAGGAATGTGAAGAGAATTTCAAAGAGCTAAAAAAAAGGTTATCCAGTGATCCTGTGCTCACACTTCCTTGTAGTGGAGAAAGGTTTGTGATCTAATTTGATGCATCCAAGAAGGGATTGGTGTGTGTTATCATGAAAAATGTTATGGTGATAGCTTATGCCTAATGACAGTTGAAAATCCATGAGAAAAAATACCCAACTCATGATTTGGAGTTAGCTACAGTAATCTTTGAATTAAATATTTGGAGGCATTATCTTTACGGTGAAAGGTGTGATATTTATACTGATCATAAATGTTTAAAGTATATTTTCACACAAAAGGATCTGAATATGTTCCATAGAAGATGGTTGGAGCTGATTGAGTATTATGATTGCTCAATTCATTACCACCCTAGGAAAGAAAACAAGGTGGCATACACATTAAGTCGAAAAGACCATGCTATCTTATCCATGATGAGGATAAAAAAAGATCCAATATTTATGGATTTACAAAGGATGGATCTTATAATTTTTATGAAATGGTAGATATCTTATCTTTCTCAAATGAATGTTCAACCATCTATTCATGTGAATATTAAATAGGCACAAAAAGTAGATGTAGAGTTACAAAAGAAGATGAGAAATGTTCCTAAATTCCACCTTGATTGTGATGGAATAATAAGATTCATGAACCATGTCTGTATTCCTCCCATACAAGAATTAAAGAAGGAGATGCTGGATGAGGCTCATAGTTTTTTCGTTCTCTATTCATCCTGGTAGTACAAAGATGTACATGGACCTGAAAGAGTACTTTTGGTGGGATGTTATGAAAGGAGATATCACCGAATATGTCTCTCGATGCTTGGATTGTCAGTAAGTTAAAGGAGAGAGACAGAAGTCTCAGGGGATGTTACAACCATTACCCATACCAGAATTGAAATGGGAAAACATCACTATGGACTTTTTCACCAGAATTCTTAAAACATCCAAAGGCAATAATGCTATCTGGGTTATAGTTGATCATCTTATGAAGATGACACACTTAATTACTATTAGAGAATATTTCTCTCTTGATCAGCTTTCGAGGATATATGTAAAGGATGTGGTAAGATTTCATGGAGTACCAATTTCCATTTTATCTGATCAGGATATGAGGTTTACCTCATTGTTCTGGGGAAGTCTTCAGCATGCTCTAGATATAGATTTGAGTTTCAGCACTGCTTACCATCCTTAGACAGACGGTTAGTCTGAGAGAACAATTCAAACTCCAGAAGACATGTTGAGATCTTTTTCTATGGATTTCAAAGGTGGTTGGGGTAAAAAATAACCTTTGGTGGAATTTTCTAATAATAACATCTTTCACTCTAGTATTCAGATGGCTCCTTATGAAGCTCTCTATGGAAAGAAATGTAGAACTCCAACTTGCTGGGATGAAGTTGGGGAAGGAAAGTTATTAAGACCTGATCTTGTTGATGATATGGTAGAAAATGACAAATCTATTCAACAACACATAAGAGCATATCAGAGTCAACAAAAAAGTTATGCCGAAAACTGAATAAAAGACCTAGAGTTTGAAGTGGGTGATAAAGTGTTCTTACGAATATCACCTTGGAAGTGAGTAATGAGATTGGGAAAGAAGGGAAAGCTGAGCCCTAGGTGTATTGGTACTTCTGAAATACTAGATCGTGTTGGGAAGGTATCTTACCAATTGGTGCTTCCACCGATTCTCTCTCAAGTTCATGATGTGTTCCATGTATCTGTTCTGAGAAAGTACACACCTGATCCTTCAAATGTACTAAGCTTAGAAGTTCAACCACTGGAGCAAGATCATTCTTATGAAGAACAGTCGATAGAGATTATGGATCGTAGTGAAAAAGTTCTACAAAACAAGAACACTCGCTTGGTTAATGTTTTATAGAGGAACCACCAATTAGAATAAGCTACATGTGAGCTTGAGGATATGATGAGAGACATGTATCCTCATCTGTTTGTTACGAAGTGAAGAATTTCGAGGGAGAAATTCATTTTAAGGGGGGTAGAATGTAACACCCTGAGATTTTATGAGAAATATTTTTTATGTATTATGTTATATGAAACACCATAGGAATATTTCACTATAAACAACACTAACTTGTCTTGCATTACATGCAATAACGACCTTCCTCGATAGCGTGTATTGTACGCAATACCGAGTTTCACTAAACAACGATATTTTATTAAAATATTTTATAAACTACCTTTTATAAATAGTATTAACCACATTTTTAATTATATATAATGTTATAATTCATTTTAAATATGATACGAGAAAAAAATCAATTATTCGGTTAAAAGAATTTTTTTTTTCAAAAATGCAGTTTTCTGCCATTTGATGGTGCACCCATTTTAAATATAATTTTTGAAAAGTTTATGAGTTAAATTTTAAAAATTAAACTTCATATTTTGAATCAGGATATGAAAATTTACATTGGATAAATTTTTGATACTTTTCTAATAACATTCATTTTTTGATGAATAGTAAAAAAACACTAATTTTTAATTGAAAACAACTTTTTTCATAAAAGTAATTTATATGGTTAAGAAATATTATTAAATGGTTTTAAAGTATAAATAGAGTATATTTTTACCATTTAATATAATTTATGCCATTAGCATTAATTTTACATTGAATTCATAGGTAAAAACATTTCAATCTTTAGCAATGTTTTAAATTTTAAAACTCGTTTTCTTAACAACGAGATTGATTTTAAATTAATTACTGAAACTTATGGGATTTGAATTTTGAAAAATGGATTCCATATTTGGATTCAGTGGGTCCAAATTATGTTAATAGGTTACTTTTATTTTTTTTATATTATGAACAGTAACTATGGTAAATTTTATTTACTATAGTTAAAGGTAAATCATTTAATTAAGGGTAAAAATAATATTGTAAAATTGCCCTAAAACTTGTAAAAATTATATTGGATGAATGAAAGTCGACCCATATCACATAAGGGTCAGAATAGATTCATTTCATGGACCTTTGACCAAGAAAATGAGGTAATTATTATTAAAACTATAGAAAGTGACAATATGTCACTCTCTTATATCTTATAAGTGAAATAATTTAAATTTAGTGATAAAATTCATAAAACTTTGAAAATGAATAATATCCATAAATATAATAAAATTATCTACATACTTTAATTTTATTTATAATTGTTAGCTATTAAATAAGTATCATTAATTATGACACAATAGTGATGTTGGAATTATTTTATTGATTAAAATATCAAATAAATGGTTTGAAAAAATAATAAAATAAATATTATATGAGCTAATTAATGTTCTAAAAGAATTTTATCGATAAATATGACATGTTATGAATCTGTTAAATCTTTTATATTGAACATATCTTCTCTTTATATTTTATTTAAATTCAAATAAATGAATAGTATCAAAATTGACACCATTGTTATTTTATAAAAAAACATATTATAAAATTGTTTAAAATTCACAAATTTTTTTAAAAATTAAAAATTGAAATTTATATGGTAGAAAATTCCATAATTTATACAATTATGTACAATTCACAACAAATAAGTAATTATTTATAATAATTTAAAATTTATAATATTAATTCGACAAATAAAATTTAATACATAAAATAAAGATAAATCAAGTTGATAAGGTTTAAAATAATTTCTAAAAATGTATAAATTTTATTGGATGATTATATTACTACCCTATCTCATCTAATATTCTGATTTGAGTCATTTTTGGATGTTTTTAGGTGGGTTTTGAATTTATTATAAATTAATATTTCTTATGTTTCCAAAGGTGCCCCTCTCCTCCCTTATAAAAGGGAGCCTCCTCCCTCTCCTCCCCACACCATTTTGAGCCTTCAAGATCGGCAAAACCCTACCAATTTATCTTCTCCACTTCTCTAGAAACATACTAGAGTTCCTGGTCTTCTTCAAAGACCCACTTTAGTGCCCTAAGAGGAGGTTCAGAAGAGGCGCGTCGAATAAGAGGTAATATCCTTTACCGATTCTTTCAAATTCATTTCTTCTTCTACTTCCTCTTCGTTTTTTGTTTCATAATAAAGTAATAACATAAGTATCACCAATATACTGATATGTAATTATAAATATTAAACAACCCTACATCACCTTCTATCCATCCCACTGAAAACAAAATCATTGCGCGTGCCTACGTACGTAATACAGTCTCCACATCGTGGTGTAATATGTTTTCCACCACCACCTTACATGGATGGGTATAATGGTGTAAATAATAACTATATATGATTATTATAACATGATACTAATTCTGATATATTCTAATATCCAATTAAATACCATTCATTAATTATGGGAATGATATCGTTGCCCGTTCGTACGTACGACTTACCATCTCCACGGTGCGATGTGATTCATTTTACACGATCATCACTAAACCATGATTATATAAACGAATTTAATGAATAAATATGATATATATTACACTAATACCATTATGTAAATTATGTATCTATAACCTAAAAAGAGGAATAAGAATTTATTCAACAAAACACACATAAGAACATAAAGCAATAAACACCCGAATAACATGTACCAATGAAATATTACTAATAAAAAGATAAGAATATGACCATATATGATATCATAAAAATGAATATGAATATGTAATAAGTGAATGACATTGTCTAAATCATTATATAGGAGTTTCAGATATGTACAAATCATATCTGACCTAAGGTAAGGTAAAATCTCACAATCTCATTTTTATCCGAGATTGTTTGTACTTCATTATTTATTGGGGCATATTTATCATCCACATCCATGTTTCCTAAATATGTAATATTATTTCTATCCTCCTACAATTGTTTTAATACAATTTTACCTATTGGTGAATTTTTAGTAAATGATATGAAATGAATCTTTTATCGTTTTCAATACAAGGTACTTTTTGACTTTTCCGGCCAAAGTACGAGAAGAATGATTTTTTTAGATTATACAGCGTGAATTAATTTTTAGGATTTCATAGAAATTTATTTCCATGAAGAATCCTTTAATAGTTTTATAGTTTATTTTCAATTATATTTTTTTAGTTTAAAATTACATGATATGTTGAGAAAGGAAGAAAAAAATTTCAAGAAGAAAGGATATTTTCTTCAGGAAAAGAGTTCAAGTGTTTAATCAAAATTATTTTTCATCTAAGATAATATAGGGTTCTGTTTCTATCCCTATTATTAAATTTATTTTATTATGTTATGATGGAATTATTTTCATGAATTCCTTTTATCTTATATGGATTATGTTATGATGGCATGATGTTTAAGAATCCCATTTTTATTACATGGGTTATGCTATGATGTATGATTTATGATTTTGTGGCACACATAAGAATGGTTTCTTTATGATATAGGTGGGACCTAGATATCCCTCCAATGCATTGGGTAATGATTTATATCTCATGGGAGAGATATGGCTGGAATGACATGTTAATCTAGTTCGGTGATACAAGACCAGAATGTGGAGTGAACTTGGTTCAGTAATGGAATTTTCCCTCTACGATGGTCTTGGAAATGAGTCTTGAATAATATGAAATGATTTTCTATGATTATGTTTGTATGCCACAAAGTATCATGTTTTAAGTTATGATTATTGGGATTACATTTCACTACTATGATTTATCCTTTGTCTTGATATTATTATCTCTTTTACAGGATAAGATTTTGAAAATCTTATGTTCTTATGAATATGATATGATTGATATTTATTTTGTTTACCCTTACTGAGAATTTGAGCTCACCCTTTTGTATGCTTTCATTTCCCCAGGTCTGACGAAGTGTATTAAGTAGGATATTCCAAAAGGGATTCTAAATATGATGAAATAAATGGGATACAGTGTAGATGATTTATGAACCAGTTTTTTATGTTTCCCATTTTCTAAAAACACTATACCTATAAGGTCGTATCATGGTTTTGTGATGTGTTGTAATAAGTATGCTTCGATTCTAAAGTAATAACCATGTATGTAAAGTATGGTTCGTTATACAAACCCATGGAACCAAATGGTCTCAATAAATATCAATGGATTCATAAATGATGGGGGGTAATTTTCTGTTGATAAAGGAATAAAACCAACCAAATATGCCCTTACCGAAAAAACTACATGATGAATGTCCATAGCGTATAAAAAATAAACCAGTTTCAAATGAAAAAAAAACCATACCATTACCAAATCAGAGTACCCAGAAGAATAATAAAAAAACAAAATGAAAGACACAACCACATAACACTTCACCCTCATTCTAAGATCTATGATCCAACTCCTCAACTTCTCAAACATCACGATATACTACTATATAATTGATTTTCTTTTCTTTTACCTATATCTCAAAATACCATATCTGGAAAGAACCCAAGTTCTAGAGTAGGAGGTGAGTGAAAATACTCAGTAGGCTTTCCCTAGATGAAATCCATACTCATACGATTGTGATAGAACAAGTTATCATGTATTTATAAATTTTTTTATACAGCTAGTTAAACAGTGCAACAATTTTCAACAAGTCCATTTTTTTATACTAAATAGTTTACTCTAGTAAAACTAAATTCCAAATAAAGAAACCAAAATAGTCATTAACCATTTTTCTAATTTCTAGTTTTCCTAATATATTCCATTTCGCATGACCGAAAACATAAAACACATGACAGACACAATGCAACCACCCATGATTCGTGTTACAATGGATTTTGTAACTTCACATCCATCCCCATCACCTTTTTATTGTGGTGATTCATAAACACATTCAAATTCATTTATGGGGGTACTTCAGGAACACTAACCAACACTATTATAACTCATGAAAAACCAATTACACCAAACATCCCTACAATTGACATATAGAAAAATCATGTCTACTAATTATGAACAAACCACATTTCAACCAGTTGTGCCAAAAACCATTACCACCCATTTATGAAAAAAAATCAATAAATTAAAAATATTTATTAAAACCAAATTTCAAAACAATTTTCCATAAATAAATCCATGAATATAATTTTAAAATCATCATTCAAAAATCAAACAACAAGGCATATTTCAAAACAATATCAT
The DNA here is from genome assembly GCA_963277665.1 of Viscum album. NCBI lineage: Eukaryota > Viridiplantae > Streptophyta > Magnoliopsida > Santalales > Viscaceae > Viscum > Viscum album. Next base: position 395,154,216 of record OY728167.1, on the reverse strand, counting down.
ATTTCCCCAAAACCCCCAAATCAACAATAAAATAAAAATATTTTTCAAACCTCAGATAGTTATCCCGAACAGTTATAAAAACCATGAACCAATTGTGTAGAATATCTTTATCCCATTATTCACAATTTACATTGGGATTCCACATGGTTTGATGAATTGTGCACCTTAACTATGTTTCATCAGCCTTGCCTCTGCCTCAACTGGCACATTTTCTTGCATGTTTTGCATGATTTTGACTCATCATTCTCAAATTGTGCACCCTTATAAAATCACAAAAACCATCCCAAAACCATCTAAAAAGTCCCAAATATTTCCTAATCATTTTAAACAAATAAAAATACATAAAAAGGGTCACATACAACAAAATCGGGGTGCTAAATTCTCCCCAATATGGGTCTTTTGCTCCTGAGAATATATAAAACAACTTCTCTCTTGAAAGCACTTGGGCCATTTCTAAGCCATTTTTTCTCACATTTCCATTTTCCTATTGAATATGATCATGTTTCCATAAAACCCATAGTATAATGATTATTTTCCCATGAAATACATTCTCTTTCTTATGCAAAATACACATTTTCATGTTTTCCAATGAAGCATCTGGATCTAGATGAAAATGATCACATCGAATGATATGGTCAGTATCTGGATGATACTTCTTCAACTATGATACATGAAATATATTATGTAGCATACTTAAATGTTATGGAAAGAAAAATTGATAGAAAACCTACCCAACCCACTCAAGTATCTAAAAAGTCCCAATATACCATATATTTTACATGACTTGTTTTCAAAAATAATGACGACCATGCCTAATAGATATTCTCAGGAATACATGATTACCCACCTTGAATGAAAATGATCATCGATAATGATCTGTATATGATTTATAATGACTATGAGATATCTCCATTATTTTCCAAATCAATATAGTTTTCTATATTGTTTCTTGGAAAAGTATCATCACAACCATTGAAGTTTCACATTTTTCTACCCAACATTGTAAAAAAATGGATTCCCATACAAAGATTCAAATAGAGACATATGTATCAAGGCCTGATAACTATTATTTTATGAGAAATAAACTAATGGTAAGTTCTCCTCCCATGATCCATTAAATACCATCCCACAACACCTTGACATGTCTTCCAACATTTTTATCTTCCTCTCAGATTTTCTATATGTATGTCGATGATATGTCATACTCATAGTCAACTAAGTCCCGTTGTCTTATTTTAAGGATTTCAAGACATGAGTTGCAAACCTCGAATCCCTATCTAATGCAATTCAAACTGGTACACCATTCCTCTTTAATACCTGACAAATATAGATTTGGGAAATATCCTCCACCATATGAGATTACTGAATAGGGATGAATTGGGATGACTTTTTGATCCAATCCAAATATCACCCATTTGAAATATTGATTCCAAACCATTCTTGGAAGACATGTAACAAAATCCATAGTTATCTACTACCATTTACACATAATAAAAGTAATAGACTGCAACATACCTTCCGGTCACTGATGCTCTACCTTGACTTCCTGACAAGCCAAACATCTTGATAAGAATTCATCCACAATCCTTTTCATATGCTGCCACCAAAACTATTCCTTCAATTCCATATACATTTTTTGAATTCCAAGGTGGAGAACCCATCTCAAATTTTTGTACTCACTCAATGGTTTTTCCTAAAAATACATTGCTAGAACCATTTGATTTCGAAACCACAAAATAAAATCTCCATCAATTTTACACCCCTTAATGGAATCCCTGAAATTGAGTTTTGACGCCATATAAAAAAAGTTTGAGTCAGTTATATATTCCTTTATAACCAATCCAACCAAATAAATAATTTGTGAGACTAGAATGAAAACCACAATATCACATCAGATTTCACATTCCAAATTCAATTCAGCTATTACTGATAACAACTAAAACGGATCCAAATATTCCTTTTCATCCCTATTATACGACCTTATGCTTAATGCATCCAACACAAAATTGCCTTTACCCGATGTATACATCAAGTCAAAGTCAAACATGTAGATATATGTCATCCATATCCTTTTTATAAAATTCATTTTTTTTCATTGATAAAATTTTCTCCATGATATTATGTTTGGAAAAAAATGTGAATTTCTTACCAAAATGATAATTTCTCTATGTTTTCAAAGCATTCACCATAGCCATTAACTCCAAATCATGTGTTGTGCAGTTATTAACATGAAAAGTCAACAGTCATGGGCCATTAGAAACTACATGATCCCCATGCATTACAACCCACCCCAAACATCCTTCTAATGAATTACAATACACCATGTACCCTTTCCATTGTTTTGAAAAATCCATGATTAGAGATAATGTAAGGAGACCCATAAGCTTTTCAAAAGGCATCTAAAACTACTCATTCCATTAAAATCAGGCATTCTTCCCTATCAAATCTATCATCAATGAAGCTAATCATTAGAAGTCATGAAAAAATCATCAACAATAACCAACAAGACCTAGGAAACATTGTATATTAAAAACATTCTTTGATGGTTTCCAAGAAATAACTGCCTCTATATTTTTCAGATCCACTCAAATACCATTTTAAGAAATAACATGGCCAAGGAAACATAACTATTATATACACAAATCACACTTTTATAATTTGGAATACAACTGATGGTCTTTCAGGATTCCTGGATTTTTTTCCAAGTGATGATCATGATCATCACAATCCTTGGAATACACCAATATATCACCGACAAACACCACAACGAAAGAATCCAAATATCCCTAACACATATGATTCATTAATTCCATTAATACCACTGAGGGGTTTTTAAGACCAAAGGCCATAAACACATACTCATAATGACCCTATCTACTATTGAAATATATTTTTGATATATTCTCTTTCTAAAGATGCAATTGATCATAACTTGATCGAAAATAAATTTAGAAAAAACCATAGAGCTACCCATTATTGATTTAATAGGTCATCAATTAATGGGAGTGGATATCACTTCATTATTGAAACTAGGTTAATCTCATGATAATCCACACATAACAGGAGAGTTTCATCCTCCCATTTAACAAAAAAGAGCGGTGATGCCTATGGGCATGTTCTGGGTTGGATGAACCCTTTGATTTCCATCTCTTCCCGCTGCACTTTCAATTCCCTCAATTATAGTGGTGGTATTCAATTAGATGGAAGTGAGATAAAAATGGTCCCAAGGAGAAGATCAATCATAAAACCCACTTCCATTATTATAATGACCCTGAACTTTATTACACCCTTAAACATGATTTAGTTCATAAACTTGATCATAAGACAACTCTGAGGATCGATAGTTCTAGTGTCTTGGGAAATTATGAACAATACATAATGACATAGAATATACATCTTTTATGAAATCTTCTTTTAAATGATCATAACATTACTTCGTACTTAGCATTGCATGGGATACCTAGAGGACATGCATAAGAAAAAGAGGAGCTATAAAGCCCAGTAAGGGATTAAAAAAGGTATAACATGAAGAATATAGTACATGTTAGTAAATAGGTATATCAATAAAGAACATGATAAATATGAACATAAAGGCATGATATAGCATGATTATCATAACATGGAAATGTGGGAACATAATTTAACAAGATATTAGCATAATCCAAGGCTCATTGCACATGGTTCATGAGTAAACCCTCATTTCACCTGAATTATCATGAGTAAACCCTTATTTCACTTGACATGTCATGATACTAATCTTTACCCAATGCATGGGATCACTATCAGGGTTTACCCTTCTTAATCATTTCATTTCATACATATATTTCCCTCATTGATCATACAACAAGGATTCATTTAACATCATCATTTATTCCATGATAAAGGAATGTGGAATTCATACATGAAACTATATAATAAGTATGTAAATGTGCTTAATGTTTAATACCCTTGATAGAGAAATGGGCATGGTATTCACTACACAATGACTTTGGCTTGGAGAATCGCAGTGCAATTTTTTCAGCATAACGATGTGACATAAGAATTCATAAAAATGGTTGATGAGGAAAAGAGGTATTTATTCATACTTACACGAATTGGAAAGTAGGGGGGTCATATAGATGCATGTATTAACAAATTTAATGGAATTTAGATGCATAATATAAATTAATTTGTTGAATGTAAATGAGAAGAGAGAATTTCATTACAGAATTTGGCCATGGTAACCGGTGTGAATGAGAGGCATTAATGAGAGAGAAATAGGTATCTCATTATTAAAATATAAGAAGTGCGGTATGGGGGAGGTGCGAAATCAAACCCCAAAATTTTTATTTTAAAATAAAATGGCTTAAATACATAAAAAAAATTGGACAAAAATGAGAAAGGATTAAATCCCTTAATTGGAAGTGTGATACCAATGGCTTTGTAGAGGATAGATAGGGGATTCATGGGAGATATGGGTGCCTTGTCAGGATAATAGAGAGTGTGGGGAAGGGGTTTTTCAAGATCCAAATGGTTTTTGTGAAGTGGAATGAGATATTGAGTGGGTTTATATAGGAACGAAGAGAGAATTATTTATTATTTAGGGTTTGGACAACAGACATTAAACTAATCAAAATGAAAAACCATCCTATGGTATTTTCCCATGTTTTTTTCAAAATTGGAGTGGAAAACATTATTTTATAAGTCTAATGTCCGAACTTATTAAAATATAAGGCTTCTTTATGTAGAGGTTAGTCACACTCTCAAAGAAATCATTTTAAAATGTTAAAATGTTTTATAAGTCTTAGAGGGTCCACTAAGGCTTTGTAAAATAAATCAATCAAAACTAAAATCACATTAATTTGAAGGTAAAACATATATTGGCCTAAACACCATTTATATTATTTTATTACATCACTATTAGGTCATTATGATGTCATAAAACAAATTATATATTTAAAACGTATTTAATATTTACCAAAAAATTATGTTGTCTCAGAAAATTATGGAAAAATCACCATTGTATAATTTCGATTCCCTAACTCCAAAAATAATACTCATTTTATCTAAATAATTTTCTAAAAATTTGATTTTTAAATTTTAAATTTGAAAACCGACATTTATTGAAAATTCATGGGTTTTGACAAAAACATCTTTCCAACCTTAATAAAAATTAAAATTGTATTCATAAAAATTATATAATAATTTATATTTAATAAAAATTAATTTAATAAAAATATTTTGTTAAAATATTATTTAATTAAAAAGTCCATTAATTCATCAAAATAGATTTCTTAATTGAATATCAACTAAAAATACTATTTGTGATTTGAAAACTATATACAAAGTGACAATAATAAAATGAATGTATATAATTTATTCTATAAAAAATAATGTACATAATCATAGTGTTTGTGTCTTGTTACATAACCCCTTATAACACCCGCATATGACCTAATCATATGGTGTTTGATGGTGACAGACTCTTGGGGTGGCTTGGATAACATCGCTCGGGTGGTAATATATTTCCACATCCACTTCTCCCATAGGTGGTTCTATTCAAGATTAATGTGTTGAAGTTCACCTTGGTATTGATCAAGAGTGAATCCCTATGATGCTACCTCTTTTCCAAGCTCTGAAAAATGGGCTTCCTATGGAGAAATTCTACTTGATGAGGCCATCACTTCATATGTCTGAGTAAATTGAATTTATTAAAGTCCTATATTCATAGTAATCATGTGATCAAGGTTCAACGACTATATTAGCAAAGCTAAAAATTATATAATGGTATTTTAAAATCCAAAAAAAATTAAACCAAATAATTTCATACATTTCATATAACCATTTTTCACAATAATACATTTAATCAGATCATGGGTAATTTTTATTAGTAAAAGATTGGGTTGTTATAATATCCCCCCTTAAGAAATTTCTCCCTCAAATATCCTTTTCCCACACTAAAAAAGATGGGGGTAACTTTGTTTCATCACTTCCTATGATTCACACATTACTTAATCAGAATTTTGGTTTCACCACAACACCTTGATGGGGGGAATTTTCTAATTTTGAATAACTTCTCCCCTACGATATAAGATCTTCACCGGTTCTCTTCATAGGGGAGGTCATTCTCCAATTATACCACCCATGGATTGGGTATATATGATGGGTTAGTTATGTACTTCCTCAATATTGATACATGGAATACATCATGTAATTGAGATAGGACCGATGGATGTTTTAGTCGATATGCCACTGCTCAAATGTGATCAAGGATCTCAAAAGGTCTGATGTACCTTGGACTACACTTTCCCTTATTCCCAAATAACATAACTCTCTTCCATGATGATATGTTGAGAAATACCATGTCCCCAACATCAAACTCTAGGTCTCGTTGACGATTATCAGCATAGATCTTTTGTCGACTCTGAGGAGTATTAATGTGCTACTGGATGGTCTTAACCTTCTCCACCATTTCATTGACCATTTTTTGACCAAGGAGTTTTTTTCCACAACTGAAACTCAACAGGCTGGTGTTCTGCACTTCTTCCCATAAATTGATTCATAAGGATCCATTTGTATTCTTCAGTGGAAACTATGATTGAAATACGACTGAACTAGAGGAATATGTTGATCCCATCCTCCGTTTAATTCCATTGAGCATGCTCTCAGCATTTTCTCAAGTGCTTGGATAGTCAACTTATATTAGCCATCAATTTGGTGATGATAAGCCATAATAATGTTCATCTCAGTATTCATAGCATGTTAAAGACACTTCCAGAACATAAAGAGGAATCATGGATCTTGATCAGATACAATAGATAGTGGTATTCCACGTAGACTTACCACTTCTTTGATATATACCCATTATAGTTTATCCAATGAGAAATCCTCTTTAATTATAATGAATTATGTATTCTTCATAAGATGATCCACAAAAACCCGGAAAGCATTTTTCTTTTGAATGTCTTCGGACGTCTGGTGACAAAGTCCATGCTGATGTTATCTCATTTCCATATTGGTATGGCTAATGGTTACATCATCACCTTATACTTATGCCTCACAGCCTTGACCTACTGACATACCAGACACTTTGTTGTATCCTCAGCGATATCCTTTTACATTTTATCCGAAAAATAATTCTCTCTAAGATCTCAATACATCATTGTGTTTCCTAGCTGAATAGAGTAATTCAAACTATGTAGATCATCCAAAAGTTCTTTCATTAACTCCAGATTTTATGGAACACATAGTCGTGACCCAACTCTCACAATTCATTCTTTATTAACATTTAACTCTAAAGATTTACCATTACTGATAGTTTCAACTTTCTTATGAATTCCCACATCATCCTTTTGATAATCCTTTAACCATTCCAAAAGAGATGGTTGAGCACTCATTTCTGAATGGTTTTATGATTTTCCCTTCATTATGATTCCCATGTCCATATTTAATTAATCTAAAACGATTGTATATTTTTCAATTCTCTTCAATGATAGAATCACATTATACTTTCTTCTTAGAGAATCCAACACCTTTATTGCTTCCATAGGGTTATAATGGATTGAGAGGTCACTATCTTTGATCAACTCTAACCATCTTCATTGGATCATGTTCATCTCTTTTATTTGAATATATTCTTGAGTATTTTGTTATCCATGTATATTTCACACATCTCCCCTAAGAGATAATGTCACAAAATTTTTAAAGTGAATATTACTAAAATCAACTCCAGATCATATGATGGATAGTTTTTCTCATGAAGTTTCAATTTCCTAGAAGAATAGGCAATCACTTTTACTTTTTTCATTAACACATAGCCCATTCCCCTCTTCGAAGCATCACTAAATACCACAAATATTTCTCCACTAGTGGGTAGTGTGAGGATGAGTGTATTGATAAGACTTCTTTTCAACTCCTTGAAGATTTATTCACATTTTTCACTCTAAGAAAACATGACTACCATATGAGTTAGCTTGGTTACATGGTCTGAAAATCATGAGCAAATTCTCACAAATCGGCAATAATATCCAGCTAACCCCCAGAAGCTACGAATATCCATCACCAATGTTGGACTCATCCATCCCTCTATTGTAGAAATCTTGGAGGTATCCACAAATATCCAATTGAATTTGATTATATGACCCATGAATGTGACTTCCTTCAACCAAAACTCACACTTGTTGTACTTTTCATAGAGCTTATTCTTTCTCATGGTCTCCTGCACAGTGCTCAGATGCTCTGCATGATCCTCCTTGGTTTCCTAGTATATTAAAATATTGTCTTTGAATACTACCAAAAATTTGTCTAGGTAATATATAATGTCTCTATTCATCAATTCCATGAATATTTATGGAGAATTAGTGAGTCTGGAAGGCATTACTATGAATTCATAGTGCTTGTACCTTATACGAGAAACAATCTTGGGGATATCCAACTTCTTCACCCTTACTTGGTAATATCCCAACCGAAAATCCACCTTGTAGAAGTATTTCTCTCCATGTATAAGATCTAACAAGTCATCAATTAGGGGTAGAGGATACTTGTTCTTTATTGTTATTTTTTTGAGCTCACGATAATCAATGCAAAGGCGTATTGACCCATACTCCTTCTTGATGAAGAGGACTGGAGAACTCCATGTTAAAGCACATTGGTGTATAAATGCTTTATCCATATACTCATGTAGTTGTTTGATTAGTTCCACAAGCTCCACAACATCCATTCTATATGGAGTCTTGGATATTGGAAATTCCCCTAGTATAAGATCAATTGGGAATTCAACATCTCTTCTAGGAGGAAGACCATGAAATTCCTTAGGTTACACCTCAGGGAATTCCCTCACAATAGGAATGTCTTCAAATATTGTTTCTTACATAGGCTCAATCTTATGAGAAATATATACATGCTCATAGAGCTGCAATATCCAAACTTTAGATGATAGTTCTAATGAAGATTCAACCTCCTCCTTTCAGATATACCGAATCGGGGGTCAAATCGCCATATGGAGAGTGATTTCCCTCTCATGGAAATTTAAGTTCGCTCTATATAGTGATATCCAATCCATTCCATGAATTACATAAAATTACACTCTAGGGAGTATGATGAGGTTCTTAGGGTAGTTAAAACCACATATAGTGATAGGGGCGGATTTGTATTCTTTGGATGTAATGATTTCCCCATTTTCCATTATCACTAACATCTTTACTTCCATGATTTTTGGTGTTGTTGGGAATGTTATACTAAAAATTTTGGATATAAAAGAATGTGTAGAACCAAAATCAAAAATAAATATTTCTATTCTTTAATGAATAACTAGTTTATATCTCACCACTTCGTTGTGGGGGTCTTCTTCGATAGTAGTGATGGAAAAAGATCACCCTTTCTACCTTAGAGGTTTTTGGTTGCCTATGAGTACCCATATCTTAGAGAAATGGGTTCAATGTTCCCTGGTTATTTTTAGTTGAATAAATTAATAATGCATTGAGGGTTGAATAGAGCGTTCCTCTCGAGTGTCCCAGTGGAGGGGTTTTCTTGTCGGCAGTTAATAGCCAGGTTCCCTTGTCTTCCACATCTAAAGCATTTACATGTCCCCTTCATTCAATTTCCGGCGTGATTTTTTCCACATCTTTGGAAAGTGGGGTGCTGGAGTTTCTTAGTACCGTTGGATTTATCCATTGGTCCACCAGACTTAAATTCCCCCTTATGATAATTATCCTCATGATACCCCTAAGATTCGTAGATATCCATTTTGACTTTGAGGTAAAATCATACAATTTAATCATTGCTCTCGATGTCACGGACCGCTAAGGATTTCCATAGGCTAGGTTTTATCCCATCAAAGAAGCAGTAAACCTTGCATTCAGGTGTAACGACAGAGCCAGAGGCATATCATGCAATACGTAAGATGCTTTCCTCATACGCTCCGATGTATTCGTCATATTTTTTTCTTAATGGAAATGAATTCTTTTTCCATATTAATTCAGAGGGTGAAAGGAGAATATTTATCAATAAACATTTTCTAGAAAACTGTCCATTACAATGCCTCGATCTCATCCTTAGTCTTTGAATTTTTTATCATTTTCTGCCATTGAAAAGCTTCACCCTCCATATGATAAGAAGCCAGAAGTACCTTCTCTTATTAATAAATTGAAGGATGGAGAATATCTCTTCTATGGAGTTGATAAATTGTTCAGAGATCGATGGATTGGGTGATCCTTTAAAAGTATCAGATATTTGTCTCATGAAGCTCTTGATTAAGGCTTGTACATTCTTTGGGGGGGGGGGGTTGATCGTTCCTCTTGAACCATGTTTCTACTCAAAACATGATTTAAATGAGAGATTATCGTGAAATTTTTTTTGATTCCCACTGCCATGGTTTTGGGAATCTCATAAGAACAATCATAACATTGATCTTCGCATCAATTTTTAGCCAAAGTCCTCCTACTATGAGACATTGTTTGGAATAAATGGAATGTTAGGGGTAACACATAAAGTGTAATCCGAAGAAAAAATGTGATAACATATAAATTACTTTTATTTCAATAACTTATGAATTTATTAGCCTCAATCTATTTTATATATGATCTACTTCCCAAAAAATATTATTAGGGGAATTTCTTTATTCCCTTAAAAATGGTTCATACTAAGCTTATGAGTTTACCAAAGCATAACCCAGATAGTATTGTAACCAATTTTGCAGCAAGGACCATTGTCGTTAACCAGTTCCTGTTCAAGTCTAGCTCAATTCGGTGTTTTTGGGTTTTACCTCTAGATACATCTACGGTAGAGAGTCCTTTAACTTATTGTATCCATAATAGGATGTATTTCATTGATAAAAAACTTAATCAATACTCCCTAGAATTTAGGAATGTTTTTATTATTCTTAGTCTCATCCCTAAGGATTTAACTAGGGTTTTCTAGTCCTAATCTCAAAAATAACTAAACCAATCCTCTGATACCAACTATAAGAAACATAATCATTTTCACACACTTAAAAATGATTTATTACATAAACATGCACCTAGAAAAATCTAGGGATATATAGTTCTAGTGTCTTTGGAAATTAGGAACATTAAATAACAACTTAGAAGATAAAACATAATATCTTTATTGAAATCTTCTTTTATGTGACCACAACATTAATTTGTACTTAGTGTTGCATGCGATAACCTGAGGACATACATAAGAAAAGGGTGACCTACAAATCCTAATAAGAAAGTAAACAAGGAATATCATGATGAATATAGTACATGTTAGGAAATAGACATATCAATGGATAACAAGAGAAACATGATCATAAAGGCATGATATAGCATGATTATCATAACATGGAAATGTGGCAACAACATTTAATTTGATATTAACATGAGACAATGCTCATTGCACATGGAGAAAGAGTAAAAACTCATGGAAATTGAATTTTATTGAGTAAAATATCATTTCACTTTATTTATCATGACACTAATCTTTACCCAATGTAGGGGAGTGCTTTTACGGTGCAACCTTTTTAATCATTTCATTTCATGCATAAGTGTGCCACATAGATCATACAACAATGTTTCATTAAAAATAATAATTTATTCCATGATAAAGGAATGTGGAATAAATACATTAATATCTAGAATAAATAATAAACTTTCATAATTGTGAATACCCTTGATAGAGAAATGGGCACGGTATTCACTACATAATGACATTGGCTTGGATAATCGCAGTGCAATTTAGGTAGCATAACAGTGGGACATAATAATTCATAAAAATGGTTGATGAGAGAGAAATGGGTATCTAATTATATGTACATGAAGTTAAAAGTAAGGGGGTCATAAAGATACATGTCCCAACATATTTAATGTAATTTATATTCATAATATATAATAATTTCATGAATGTAAATGAGAAGAGAGAAATTCCATACGGAATTCTAGCATGATAACGGGTGTTCATGGGATGAATTAATGAGAGATAAAGAGGTCTATAATCATTAAAACATAAGCAAGGATGTATGGCGTAGGTATGAAATCATACCCCAAAATTTGTAATTGAAAAAAAAAATGGAATAACAACATAATTAAATTTGGACAAAAATGAGAAAAGAAGAAATCCCTTACTTGGAAGTGTGATCCCAATGGCTCGGGAGAGGTCTGAGAGGGGATTCCTGGGAACTTGGGTCACCTTGGGAGGATTCTAGAGAAAGGAGGGAAGTGGTGGTCGAGCTCCAAATGGGTTTATTTAATAGGAATGGGAGATTGAATGGGTTTATATTGTAATGGAAAGGGAATTCTTTGTTATTTAGGTTTTGGACACCACACAATAAACTAATCAAAACCACGAACCATACCATGGTTTTTGCCCATAGTTTTCACAAAAGTGGAGTAAAAAACAATATTTTTTTAGGTCAGTGGCCTAATGCGCTAAAATATTAGGCTTTCTTATGTTGAGTGGAGTCACACTCTCAAGGAAATCATTTTAAAATGTTTAAATGCAATATAATTCCTAGAGGGTCCACTAGGGGTTTTTAAAATAAATCAAACAAACCTAAAATCACATTATTATAATGGTAATATATATATTGGCCTAACGTGAAATTTATAATATTTTATTACATCACTATTGGATAATTATGAGGTCATAATAAACATTATATATTTAAACAGTATTTAATTTTTATCCCAAAATTCGACTATATAAGAAAATTATGAAAAAATTATCATTGGATAATTTCGACAACCTAATTCCAAAAATAATATTAATTTTATGTAAATAATTTTATAAATATTTAAATTTTTACATTTCATATTAAAAACTCATATTTATAAAAAATTCATGGGTTTTGACCAAAACATCATTCAAACTATAAAAAATTACCATTGTATTCATAAAAATTATATGACCATTTATATTTAATAAAATATAATTTAGTAATAATATTTTATTAAAATATTATTTAATTAAAAAATCCATTAATTCATTAAAATATATTTCTTAATTGAATATCAACTAAAAAACTATTTTTTCATTAATGTTTTTACATTGTAACAATAATGAAATGAAAGAATATTATTTATTCTACAAAAAAATTAATCACATAATCATAATGATAGGGTGTTGTTACATAACCACTTATAACACCCAAAAATGACCTAATGGTACGGTGTGCGATGGTGACAGACTCTTGAGGTGGCTTGGATAATATCTCTCTGGCGGTAATCTCTCTCAACTCCCACTTCTCCCGTAGGCAGTTCCATAAAAGATTAATGTGTGTCAGCTCATCTTGGGCTTGGTCAAGAGTGAAGGATTGTGATCCAACCTCCTTTTCAAGTAGTGACAAATGGGCTTTATATGGAGAAATTATACTAGATGTGTCCATCACTTCCTTTGTCTGAGTAAATTGGATTTCTTAAAGCCCAAAATTTAAACTAATCATGTGATCATTGTTCAACGACTATATTAGCGACGATAACAATTATATATAGTATTTTAAAATCCAAAAACATAAAACCAAAGAAGTGAATATATTTTATATAACCATTTTACATAATAATACATTTAATCAAATGAAGAGGAATTTTAATTAGTAAATGTTTGGGTCATTACAATTATAGGTAGAAACTGTGATAATTTTTCAAGAATAAAATTCAGATACTGATTACAAGCTATCATAAAACTACTTCTCCTAATCTCTCCCATAGATTCCAAAGACTTAGGCAAAAAACTGAAATGATATTTTCAGAACTGTTTTTTCTAACAAGCATGTTGCACCAACCTTTTCCTTCTTATCCCCTCTAAATAGATTCTCTTGGACATCATCAGTCATGAAACTAAACTTTCACACATAATAATCGATATGGGCCTAAAAAATCATCAATAAATCCTTATCCATGATTACAACATAAACATCCATCTCAAGTAATAAGAAGTCCCATATCTAATCCACCCCCATCTGCATCTTTATAATATGATCTACACAGAAAGGCTCAAAGTTCTCTTTGACCTAAAAGAGTTTTAACTATCAAATTTGAAGGAATAATTTCCATATTTTAACCCAATATTTCAATAAAATGAGATGAAATTATAGAATGAGACACACCTGTAAAAATTGATGATTTCATATAGGTATAATTCAAAATAATCATACCTCTGATTGTGGATGGTCCCAACTAATTGTCCACCATAACCTTCTTTGATCCTAACACCTTTTTAATGGCCACACTTATGTCTTTATTAACATAATGAAACTACCCTTGAGGAGGAGTCATGGTGTTCTTAAAATCACCATGGATAACTCTATTCTTATGATGAGGGGTATGCTTCTATCTTTGTCCCATGGAGGTATAAGACACATTCAACCCCTAAGAAGTTTCATGAACAACTGACCTTGGATCACTGCAATAATATTACTGAATATGTCCCATTAGGTTGAATTTATTAAATTTCCAAGGTGGTTTCATACATTTTATCTTCTTGTGTATTTGAGAGCAACATCTAAAACATCCTAGAATAATCATTGTATTTTTAGTAATATTCACTGATCTTTCTAATTGATTTTGATCCATACTCCCACATTGAAAATAACAGTCCATCTTCTGATTTCTCCCTGAATTAGAGTTCCCACCATTTCTCAAGGGTATCAGTAGAAATTATCCATGCATAGAACCAAACATTTCTCTTTCAATAACCATATATCTATTTACCATATGTGTATAATCCATTATCCATTACACCAAAATCTTCAAATGAATTTCCTACCTCAACCTTACTTAAAAAATATGCACCTTTTATTGAACACTAGCTACAACGCCTGGTGGAAAATGAACTAAGTTAATGAAATTACCCAAAAATTATATCACTTAACGGTTCTATTATTACAATCTAAATAAATCAATTATTCCAAAAATTCTAAATGTGTGATGGTAGAATTGTTTATTGAACAATTACTTTAAATCCTACAATTCCATGCCTTGGTCCACTTTAGCATGGACCACTAACTCCCAACACTGATCTGAAATATCTTATAACATATATATCACTAACTTTATTATCATATATACCAATTTTATTTGGAAATCAGCGATTTGGTTTATCAT
Organism: Viscum album; assembly: GCA_963277665.1. NCBI lineage: Eukaryota > Viridiplantae > Streptophyta > Magnoliopsida > Santalales > Viscaceae > Viscum > Viscum album. The sequence goes on along the minus strand of OY728167.1, from coordinate 395,139,157 downwards.
ATTCAGCCACACCTCTACATTTCTGGGTTCCAAATCTACCTAAAGAGTTGTTGGATTCTATTTTTGAATCTCAAAAGAATGATCTACATGCCTTGGTTCATATTTTTTTACATTATCTAATTCATGAAAAGCTTTTACTTTGATATGAACCAACTTATGGTTCTCTTGTGGTTCTGGTGAAACCAAATTTTCCATAGCTTCCTTTGGTTGGTCTCTTAAACACCTAGGCAGAACCATTTATATCAACACAACAACCAATATAATTCTCACTCTCTATCAATTGATGGCTTAAAATTTTAAATTCTATCACACTGAAACTATCACAACCATGGTTTCTAAATTTCAACATTTCCCATTTTCAATAATTTTTTAAAAATACACCCTGTTTTCAAAAATCAACCCATTTTCCAAATACTACAACCATTCTCTTTTCAAAACTTCACATTAGAAAACAATTTTTGATTATTTAGAAATAAACTAATTCTTATAACAAAATAAATCTTTACTCTAAATGATATTTTACATCCTAGTGGTAATTCATTTCTACATTTTATTCCACATTATTTTCATTGGCTATACCCAAAATAATGAGATCACACTCATATAAGATTCTATAGAAACATATGTACCCAGGTCCCTCATAACCAGAAGTTCATCATAAAAAGGTCAGATTTTTATTTTTTTGCTATAAATTTAATGTTCTATCAATCCTACACAACTAATAGAATAAACCATGAATGAATTAAAACTACAAGAATGAAAAATAATGCTAAAAGAATAAACCAATTGATGCCAATTGTAACATCATTCCCATCAACATTGGCTTGAGTTGAAAAGGAATTGATACTTGGAATTAATTAAAATCCTCAAGGTTCCAAAGAATGAAAATAAATTCCAAGGGCTTCATAAATTATTAGTGGAAATTTACACTTAAAATGAAAACAACCAACCAAACATGTTCGTACCAAAAAAACATCGTGATGAATGTCCAAAGGGTCTCACAAAGCAAAAAAATTGAAATGAAAACTATAAAAAAAAACCTTACCATTAAGAAATTAGAGTATAAAGTAGAAGAATAAATAAAAAACGTAATACCCAACTACATAAATCCTCATCCCCATTCCATGCTCCATGCTCCAACTCAAAAGATTCCCCAACATCGTGATGTACCACTAAAAAATTGAGATTATTTTCATTCACCATCATCTCAAAATAGAACATTAGAAAAAGCACCTAATTTAAAAATAAGGGGGTGAGTAATAATAAAAATCAGGATTTCCCCAAATTTATTCCATTCCCATTCCACTAGGATAGAACATGTTAGAAAATTAATATAAAACAATTTATATAAAATCACTAAAACAGTTCCACAACTTCCAACGAGACACAACAAACTTTTAAAAAATATTTTACCCAAGTAAAAAAAAATTACAAAGAAATAAAAAAACAAGTTGTTATCCATATTTAAAATTTCATTTTTTCCCAATCCACTCCATTTCATGATACAAAAAATATACAACTCATCAAACACACAACACAACCTACCAATCTTCGTGTGACAATTGATGATGGAACTTCTAGTCCAACATTGTCCCCTTTTTATTTTGGTTATTCAAAAACAACATAAAATTATTTTACGGTGGTAATTCATGACCACCAACCATCCCCATTATAACTCTTAATTAATCCATTACACAGAACAACCATGCAATTAACATATAGAAAAATCATGTCAACCAACAATTTCCAGACAAAATTTCAACAAATTATACCCAAAAGACGTACCACCCATTTATGCGAAACAATATATCTATAAAACCAAAATTTTAATTAAAAAATTCAAAATATTTTTCCATAACTCATTCTAAGAATTTTATTTTATAATATTCAATTTTAAATACAACAATAGGGAATATTACACAATAATATCATATTTCCAACTAAACCCATAAATCAAGACCAAAGAGGCTTCAAACAAGATTCAAACAGCAATTTAAAAAATAATTTCAAGAAAGTTAAAAAATTGGAAATTAATAATTCAATTTATTGAAATATGTGTCGATAATGAGGCCACCTACCATTAATGTCTTGGAAAAAACGAGCAACAACATAATTGCTCACGAAATTCTAGTGAAAACTCTAAAAATCTTACTCACATATCTTCCACTAAAATCATAATTTCCAAATCGCAAAATTTTTGGTGAAAAACCCCTATATCTACCCAAAATGGAGCTAGATACAAGAAACGGATCGAGATAGAAGACTGTATCTATGAAAAACAAATAAACTACCATAAACTGAGACATACCAATGGAGATAATCAATTAAAGAACCATGCAAACCCTTTTAAAGGATTCCACAATGTGCAGGAGAGATTCCACTATGACGACCCATTCTTTACATACATTGTTATTACTTCAGAATTGAAACATACTTATTACAACATATAAAAAAACCATGGTAGGACCATATAGGTATAGTGTAATATATATCATATTTTTTCATTCAATTCATTCAATTCATTTATATAATCATTATTCAATGATGATCATGGAGAACGAGTCGCATCACATCGTGGAGACGGTAGGCTGTACGTACATACGAGTGATGATATCATTCCCATAACTATTGAATGGTATTGGAGTGGAATATTGAATGTCTCAAAATAAGTATCATGCTATTATAATAATATATAGTTATTCTTTACACCATTATACCCATCCATGTATGGTGGGGCTGGAAAACAGATTACACCACAGCGTGGAGACGGTCTTCCATACGTACACACACGCGGTGAATGCATTTTCTGTAGGATGGATAGAAGGTGAAATATGGTTGTTTCATATTTATAATAACAAATCAGTATATGAGTGATACTGATGTTATTAATTTATGATGAAACAAATAAATAAGAAGAAGTGGAAGAAGAAATAAATTGTAAAGAATCGGTAAGGGATATTACTTCTTCTTTGACGCGCCTCTTCTTAACCTCCTCTTAGGGAACTAAAGCTGGTTTTGAAAAATACCAGGACCACTAGTATATTTCTAGGGAAGTGGAGAAGATAAATTGGCAGTGGTTGGCTGATCATGAAGGCTCAAAGTGGTGTGAGGAGGAGAGGGAGGAGGTTCCCTTTTATAAGGGAGGAGATGGGCACCTTTGGAATTATAAGAAATATTAATTTATAATAAATTCCAATCCAACATAAAAACCTAAAAAAATGAATCAAATCCAAATATTTGATGATATAGGTTTGTAATATCATCAAAAAATAAAATTTATACATGTTGTGAATTTATTTTAAACCTTATCTAATTGAATTATCCTTATTTAATCTATTTAATTTTATTTGTGGTAATAATATTCTAAATTTTATATTGATATAAATAATTACTTATGTGCTGTAAATTATCCATAATTAGATAATTTATTATATTTTATACCATATACATTTAAATTTATAATTTTTAAATATTTATATAATTTTAAACAATTTTATAATATGTTATTTTTATAAAATAACAATAGTGTCAATTAGGACACTATTCATTTATTTGAATTTAAATAAAATATAAATAGAGGATATATTCAAACTAAAAGCATTAATAGATTTATAACATGTCATATGTATCTATAAAATTACTAGAGCACATCAAATTGTTCATATAAATTTTATTTTAATATTTTTAAAACCATTTATTTGATATTTAAATCAGTATACTAATTTCAACATCACTATTGTGTCACCTTTAATGATATTTATTTAATCCTTAAAATTCTAAATAAATTCACATTATATAGATAATTTTATTAGATTTCTTGAGACTATTCACGTTCTATGTTTCATGAAGTTTATCATAAAATTAAATATATTATACTTATAATATTTAAGAGAGTGACATGTTGTCAGTTTCTTTGGTTTTAATAATAATTAAATTATTTTAAAGGTAAAAAGTCCATAAAATGAATTTATTCCGCCCCTTATGTGATACAAGTCGACTTTTAGTCATCCAATAGAATTTTTGAAGGTGTTAGGGTAATTTTATAATCTTATTTTCACCCTTAATTACCCGATTTACCTTCAACTACAGTAAATAAAAATTACCGTAGTTACTATTCATAATATAAAAAATATAAAAGTAACCTATTAATGTAATTTGGACCCATTAAATCCAAATATGGAATCCATTTTTCAAATTTCAATACACAGAAGTTGCAGTAATTAATTTGAAATTAATCATGTTGTTAAGAAAATGGGTTTTAAAATTTAAAACATTGCCAAAGATTGAAATGTTCTTACCTACGAATTCAATATAAAATTAATTATAATGAAATAAATTATATTAAATGGTAAAAATATATTGTATTTATACTTTAAAACCATTCAATATTATTATTTATCCATATAAACTATTGCGATGAAAAAAGTTTTTTAATTAAAATATAGCGTGTTTTTACTATTCATTAAAATATGGATGTTATTAGAATAATATGAAAAATTTATCCAAAGTAAATTTTTATATCCTGATTCCAAAGAAGAATTTTATTATGTCAAATTTAACTTATAAACATGTCAAAACTAGATTTAATGTTTGTGCACCATCAAAAGGTGGCAAAATAGAAATTTTTTGAAAATACTTATTTTACCCGAAGAATTTATTTTGTTCACATACCATGTTTTAGAAAATGTGTGATATGAATAATAATGTTATAAAATTCAAAATTTAGTTAATACTATTCATAACTGCTAGTCCATAATAATATTATAACAATATATCGTTACTTAGTGAAACTCGATATTGCATACCACACACGCTGTCGAGGAAGGTTGATCTTGCGTATAATGCATGCCAAGCTAGTGTATTGTGTAGTAAAATATTCCTTTTATGTTTCTTATAAAATAAGACATAAAAAAAATATTTCTCATAAAATATAAGGGTGTTAAATTATACCCCCCCTTAAAATGAATTTCGCCCTCGAAATTCCTCAATTTGTAGCGAAGAGACGAGGATACATTTCCCTCATCATATCCTCAAGCTCCCATGTAGCTTCTTATAATTGGTGGTTCCTCCATAAAACATTTAGAAAGAGAGTGGTCGGGTTCTGTAGAACTTTTTTGCTATGATCCAGAATCTCTACCAGCTGTTCTTCATAAGAAAGATATTGCTCCAGCGGTACAACTTCTGAGATTAGTACATGTGAAGGATCGGGTATGTACTTTCTCAGGAGAGATACATGGAAAACATCATGAAATTGAGAGATATTCAGTGTAAGCTCCAATCAGTAAGCTACATTCCCAACAAGATCTAGTATTTCAAAAGGACCGATATACCTAGGGCTCAGCTTGCCCTTCATTCCAAATCACATTACTCTCTTCCAAGCAGATATTCGTAAGAACACTTTATCAACCACTTAAAACTCTAGGTCTTTTATTCGGTTATCAGCATAACTTTTTTATCAACTCTGAGCTGATCTTATGTGTTGTTGAATAGATCAGACCTTTTCTGCCATCTCATCAACAAGATCAGGTCCTAATAGCTTTCTTTCCCCAACTTCATCCTAGCAAGTTGGAGTTCGGCATTTCTTTCCATATAGAGAATCATAAGGAGCCATCTGAATACTGGAGTGAATGTTGTTATTATAAGAAAATTCCACCAAAGGTAGGTGTTGATCCCAACCACCTTTGAAATCCATAGAGCAAGCTCTCAACATGTCTTCTAGAGTTTGAATTGTCCTCTCAGACTGACCGTCTGTCTGAGGTTGATAAACATGGCTCAAACTCAACTCTGTATCTACATTATGCTGAAGACTTCTCCAAAACAACGAGGTAAACCTCGGATCCCGATCAGATATAATGGAAAGTGGTACTCCATTCAATCTTACTAATTCCTTCACATATATCCCGGCAAGCTGATCTAGAGAGAAATCTTCTCGAATCGAAATGAAGTGTGCCAACTTTGTAAGAAGATGAACTATAACCCTGATAGCATTATTGCTTTTTGATGTTTTAGGAAGTCCGGTGACAAAGTCCACGGTGATGTTTTCCAAATTCCATTCTTGTATGGGTAATGGTTGTAACATCCCCTTAGACTTTTGTCTCTCAGCTTTAACTTACTGACAAACCAAGCATCGAGAGACATATTCAGCAACATCTCTTTTCATGCCATCCCACCAGAAGTATGAGCCTCATCCAACAGCTCCTTCTTTAATTATAGTTTGGGAGGAACACAAACCTGATTCCTAAACCTTATTATCCCATCACAATCAAGGTTGAATTCAGGAACATTTCTCACCTTCTTTTGTAACTCTACATCTTCTTTCTATTCCTATTTAATCATCACATGAATAGATGGTTGAACTTTAATTTGAGAAAGATAAGATATCTCCTCTTTCATAAGAATTCCAAGATATATACTTTGTAAATCCAAAAATATTGGATATTTTGTGATCCTCATCATGGATAATCTAGCATGGTCTTGTTGACTTAATGCATCTTCCACCATGTTTGCTTTCCCAGGGTGATAATTTATTGAGCAGTGATAATACTTAATTAACTCCAACCATCTTCTTTGGAACATATTCAGCTCTTTTTGTGTGAAAATATACTTTAAACTTTTATGATCAGTATAAATATCACACCATTAACCATAAAGATAATGCCTCTATATTTTTAATGCAAATATTATTACGGCAAACTCAAAATCATGAGTCGGGTAATTTTGCTCATGGATTTTCAACTGTCGTGAGGCATAAGCTATCACAATATCATTTTTCATGAGAACACACCCCAATCCCTTCTTTGATGCATCACTGTAGATCACAAACATTTCTCCACTACAAGTAAGTGTGAGCACCGGGGCACTGGATAACATTATTTTTAAATCCTTTAAATTCTCTTCACACTCCTCTATCCAAACAAACTTAACTCATTTTCAAGTAAACCTTGTGAGTGGATTTGATAATCAAGAAAAATCTTTCACAAAACATCGATAATATCCAGAAAAACCAATAAATCATTAGATCTAAGTTACTATTGTTGGTCTTGACCATCTATCGATAACCTCTGTTTTTGCTGGATCCACAGATATCCCCTCTTTTGAGATAATGTGACCCAAAAATGAAACTTTTTTAAGCCAATATTCACACTTGATAAATTTGGCATAAATATTCTCCTTTATCAGGGTCTTTAATACAATTATCAAGTGATCTTCATGTTCTTCCTTCCACTTTTAATAGAAAATAACATCGTCTATAAATACTACAAAAAACTGATCAATATAATCTCTAAAGACTCTATTCATCAGATCCATGAAGATTACAGGGGCATTAGTAAGACCAAATGGCATCACTATAAATTCATAATGTCCACACCTTGTATGGAAATCCGTCTTTGGTATATCCTCCCTTTTGACCCTCAATTGATGATACCCTGATCAAAGATCAATCTTGGAAAATAATTCAGTTCCACGTAGTTGGTCCAATAAGACATCAATGCACGAGAGAGGATATTTTTTCTTTATAATGATCTTGTTAAGTTCTCGATAATAAATGCATAGTCTCATTGAACCATCTTTCTTCTTAACAAACAGAACATGTTCTCCCCAAGGTGATGCACTATGGCGTATGAATCCTTTATCAAGAATCTCTTGGTGTTTCTTCTTCAATTCCTACAACACAATTGGGACCATTCTATAAGGTGTCTTTGAAATAGGCATAGCTCCCAGTATGAGTTCTATTAAAAACTCAACATCACGATTTGGTGGAAGACCAGGAAATTCCTCCAGAAAGAAATCATCAAACTCCCGTACAATGGGCATATTCTTAATCATGAGTTTCTCTCCAACCATTTGAGATAAATAACCTTCATTTAGTGGAATCAAGACCCATAGGATGGAAGAAATTTCCACTGGAAGGTCATGTTCATCCTTGCATTGATTGATGATAATAGATTGATCTGGAATATGAAATGTGACTTCCCTTCTTTGGAAATTGATATGAGCTCCATATAAAGAAAGAAAATCCATTCCAAGAATCACATAAAATTCTACTATAGGAAGGATCACAGGATTTTCAGGAAGAACTTTCCCACAAATGTCAATTGGAGAAGAATTATAAAATTTTGATGTAACTGTTGTGCCATTAGGAGTTGTCACGGCTAACTAAACATCTAATTGTTGAGGTAATATGGTGATACCATTAGAAAATTATTTAGAAATAAAGAGTGGGTGGATCCATAATCAAATAAAACATTTTCTTCCTAAGAGTGGATGGTAAGTGTACCTTTCACCACTTCGTTGTCGTACTCCACATCGCTGATATAAATTGCATTTGACATTACTTTGAGTTTTTCCTTAAGAGTTTGTTGATGTTGATCATCATAAAAAACCCTTGGATTTGGGCATTGATTAGCATAATTCCCCATCTCCTTGAACTTGAAACATTGAAGTGTTGGAGGTGAATTCTTTGCATCCCTTTCTTTGTTCGCATCATTAGACATCTTCTTCCCATTATTTTGATATTCAATTTCCTGATGACCGTCTTTTCCACACATAAAACATTTTCTTGTCCCTTTTAGAAAATTCCCTCCATGTTTCTTTCCACCATTTTATAATAAAAGAAAAATCATCTTCTTTTCACTGTGGTCTTTAGATTTTCCTTGGAATTCTATTTTCCTCTTCTTATCAAACCCATATGACTGATGGGTTACTTCAATCTCCATATCAACCTTGAGAGCACATCGAACAATTTCCTCATAGATATTGATGTTCCTTGTGGCTAACGCCCTTTGAAGACTTGGTTTTAATCCCCTAGAGTGTCGATCTATTTTACTCTAGAGTTGGATAATAATTTCAGAAGCGTACCTTGTAAGTCTTGTAAAATTTGCTTCATAGGTACCAACAGATTCATCATCCTTTTTCTCTAGTTTAAGAAACTCTTTCTCCAACATTGTTGGAAGAATACGAGGGATGTACTTATTGAAGAATAAGTTCTTGAACTCATCCCATTCCATGGAATCAATTTCTTCTCTTTGACTCGTATTCTTCATAAGATTCCACCATTGACCAGCTTCACCTTACAAACGATATACTGCTAAGATGACTTTATCATGCTCAGAACATTGAAGGACTAAAAATATCTTTTCAGTGGAATAGATCCATTGTTCAGCCACTAATGTATTAGAAGACCCGTTGAATGAAGATGTACGATGCCTCATGAAGGACTCAACAGAATATTACTTCTTCATTTGCTTGTTTGGAAGTCGTGCATGATTCATAGCTTGAGAATGTTGTGTGAGAATGGCTACAAGATTTTTCATTCTGGCTCCCCTAATATTTGGTTGCTCAGGCAGACAATCATTACATTGTCCGTCGCATTCAGCATTAACACAGTTCCTTCGGGTTCCATCCATTGACTAAAACCAAGAAGCACAGTGTGAGAAACACTAATTACAATAGGAAAACCACATAATCAGTAATAAAATTTCACACTTTAAGTCTTATCATAGATTATTCATGTCCATTTATAAAACACTATGCATAGAAATATCCTTAGGGTTCTTACTATGGTTTTCAGATCCTTGTTTCCAAAGGTTTTCTATAACCTCCCTCTAATACCAACAATAACAACTCATACTTTACATACATTGTTATTACTTCAGAATTGAAGCATGCTTATTAAAACATATTAAAAAACCATGTAAGGACCATATAGGTATAGTGTAATAGATATCATATTTAAGTATTCAATTCATTTATATAATCATTATTCAATGAAGATCATGTATAACGAGTCGCATCACACCTGGGAGACGGTAGGTCGTACATATGCGCGAGCGATGATATTGTTCCCATTACTATTGAATGTTATTGGAGTGGAAGATGGAATGTCTCAGAATTAGTTTCAGGATATATTAATCATATATAGTTATTCTTTAAACCATTATACCCATCCATGTATGGTGGTGGTGGAGAACAAATTACACCACGACATGGAGACGGTATTTCGTACGTATACACGCGCGATGATTACATTTTCCGTAGGATGGATAGAAGGTGAAATAGGGTTGTTTCATATTTATTATAACATATCAGTGTATGAGTGATACTTATGTTATTAATTTTTTATGAAACAAAAAAATAAGAAGAAGTAGAAGAAGAAATAAAATGGAAAGAATCGGTAAAGGATATTACCTCTTCTTTGATGCGCCTCTTCTTAACCTCCTCTTAGGGAACTAAATTTGGTCCTTGAAGAAGACCAGGATCTCTAGTATGTTTACAGGGAAGTGGAGAAGAGAAATTGGTAGGGTTTGGCCGATCATGAAGGATCAAAGTGGTGAGAGGAGGTGAGGGAGGAGGTTCCCTTTTATAAGGGGGGAGAGGGGCACCTTTGGAATTATAAGAAATATTAATTGATAATAAATTCCAAAACCACTTAAAAACCTCAAAAAATGACACAAATCCTAAGATTAGATGATATAGGGTTGTAATCACATCAACCAATAAAATATAGACATGTTTTGAATTTATTTAAAAACATATCAAATTGATTTATCCTTATTTAATCTATTTAATTTTATTTGTGGTAATAATATTCTAAATTTTAAATTGATATAAATAATTACGTATGTGTTGTTAATTATCTATAATAAGATACATTATGAAATTTTAGTCCATATAAATTTAAATTTATAATTTTTAAATATTTTTATGATTTTTAAACAATTTTATAATATGTTATTTTTATAAAATAAGAATAGTGTCAATTTTCACACTATTCATTTATTTTAATTTAAATAAAATATAGATAGAGGATATATTCTAAACAAAAGATTTAATAGATTAATAACATGTCATATGTATCTATAAAATTAGTGGATCACATTAAATAGATCATATAATATTTATTTTAATATTTTTAAAACCATTTATTTAATATTTAAATCAATAAAATAATTTCAACATCACTATTGTGTCTCCTTTAATGATAATTATTTAATCCCTAAAAATTCTAAATAAATTCACATGAGGTAGATAATTTTATTAGTTTTATTTATACTATTAATCTTCTAATATTCATGAAGTTTATCACTAAATTAAAATTATTATACTTATAACATTTAAGAGAGTGACATGTTGTCACTTTCATTGGTTTTAATAATAATTAAATTATTTTAAAGGTACAAAGTCCATAAAATGAATTTATTCCGACCCTTAGGTGATAAGGTTCGACTTTTAATCATCCAATATAATTCTGTCAGGTATTAGGGTATTTTTATAATAATTGTTTTACCCGTAATTACCCGATTTACCTTTAACTGCAATAAATAAAAATTACTGTAGTTACTATTCATAATATCAAAAAAATAAAAGTAACCTATTAACATAATATGGAACCACTTAATCCAAATATGGAAACCATTTTCAGAAATTCAAAACACAATGTTGCAGTAATTAATTTAAAATTAATCCCATTGTTAAGAAAGCGGGTTTTAAAAGATAAAACATTGCCAAAGATTGAAATGTTTTTACCTATGAATTCAATGTAAAATTAATGGTAATGAAATAAATTATATTAAATGGTAAATATATATTCTATTTATACTTCAAAACCATTCAAAATTATAATTTATCCATAATAATTATTGCGAAGAAAAAAGTTGTTTTTAATTAAAATATAGCGTGTTTTTATTATTCATTAAAATATGGATGTTATCAGAATAATATGAAAATTTTATTAAAAATAAATTTTTATATCCTTATTACAAATAAGAATTTTATTTTGTCAAATTGAACTTATAAACATGTCAAAAACTAGATTTAATGTTTGTGCTCCATCAAAGGGTAGCAAAACTGTAATTTTTTAAAAATACTTATTTTACCCGAAAAATTTATTTTGTTCACATACCATGTTTTAAAAAATATGTAAGATGAATAATAATGCTATAAAATTCAAAATTTAGTTAATACTACTCATAACGGATAGTCTTTAATAATATTATAACAATATATTGTTGCTTAGTGAAACTCGATATTGCTTACCACACACGCTATCGAGGATGGTTGCTCTTGCGTATAACGCAAGCCAAGCTAGTGTAGTGTGTAGTGAAATATTCCTTTGATGTTTCATATAACATAATCCATAAAAAAATATATTTCTCATAAAATATCAGGGTGTTACATTCTACCCCCCTTAAAATGATTTTTCCCTCGAAATTCTCCAATTCGTAGCAAACAGATGAGGATACCTTTCCCTCATCATATCCTAACGCTCCTATGTAGCTTCTTCTAATTTGTGGTTCCTCTATAAAACATTCATCAAGCGAGTGGTCATGATCAGTAGACCTTTTTCACTATGATCCAGAATCTCTATCGGTTGTTCTTCATAAGAAAGATCTTGCTCGAGCGGTAAAACTTCTGAGATTAGTACATGTGAAGGATCAGGTATGTACTTTATCAGGAGAGATACATGGAAGACATCGTGAACATGGAAGAGATTCGGTGGAAGCTCCAATCGGTAAGATTCCTTCCCAACATGATCCAGTATTTCGGAAGGACCGATATACCTAGGGCTCAACTTTCCCTTCTTTCCAAATCTCATTACTCTCTTCCGTGGAGATATTCATAAGAACACTTTATAACCTACTTCAAACTCTAGGTGTTTTCATTAGTTATCGGCGTAAATTTTGTCGAATCTGAGCTTCTCTTATGTGTTTTTGAATAGATCAGACCTTTTTTGCCATCTCATCAACAAGATCTGGTCCTAATATCTTTCTTTCCCCAACTTCATCCCATCTAGTTGGAGTTCTGCATTTCATTGCTTAGAGAGATTCATAAGGAGCCATATGAATACTGTAGTGAAAGCTATTATTATAATAAAATTCCACCAAAGGTAGGTGTTGATCCCAACCATCTTTGAAATCCATAGAGAAATCTCTCAAAATGTCTTCTAGAGTTTGAATTTTCCTCTCTGACTGAACATCTGTCTGAGGATGATAAGCAGTGCTGAAACTCAACTCTGTATCTAGAGTATGCTGAAAACTTTGCCAAAACTTCGAAGTAAACCTCAGATCCTGATCAGATATAATGGAAAGTGGTACTCAATTAAATCTTACCACTTCCTTCACATATATCCTGGAAAGATGATTCAGAGAGAAATCTTCTCTAATAGCAATGAAGTGTGTCGACTTCGTGAGACGATCAACTATAACCTAGATAGCATTATTGCCTTTGGGTGTTTTAGGAAGTCCGGTGACAAAGTCCATGGTGATGTTTTCCCATTTCTATTCTGGTATGGGTAATGGTTGTAACATCCCCTTAGACTTCTATCTCTAAGCTTTAACTTGATGACAAACCATGCATCGAGAGACATTTCAGCAACATCTCTTTTCATGCCATCCCACCAGAAGTACTCTTTCAGGTCCCTATACATCTTCGTGCTTCCAGGATGAATAGACAATGATGAACTATGAGCCTCATCTAGAAGCTCCTTCTTTAATTCTGGTATGGGAGGAACACAAACCCGATTCCTAAACCTTATTATCCCATCATAATCAAGGATGAATTCAGGAACATTTCTCACCTTATTTTGTAACTCTACATATTTTTTCTGTGCCTATTTAATATTCACATGAATAGATGGATGAAAATTAATTTGAGAAAGATATGATATATCCCCTTTCATTAGAATTCCAAGATCTATCCTTTGTAAATCCATAAATATTGGATCTTTTGTGATCCTCATCATAGATAAGCTAGAATGGTCTTGTCAACTTAATGCATCTGCCACCTTGTTTTCTTTCCTAGGGTTATAATGAATTGAGAAGTCGTAATCCTTAATTAACTCCAAACATCTTCTTTGGCGCATATTCAGCTCCTTTTGTTTGAAAATATACTTTAAAATTTTATGATCAGTATAAATATCACACCTTTCAGCATAAAGATAATGCCTCCATATTATTAGTGCAAATATTTCCGTGGTTAACTCCAAATCACGAGTCAGGTAATTTTGCTCATGGATTTTCAACTATCGTGAGGCATAAGCTATCACAATATCATTTTCCATGAGAACACACCCAAATCCCTTCTAGGATGCATCAATGTAGATCAAAAACCTTTCTCCACTACTAGGAAGTGTGAGCACAGGTGCACTAGATAACCTTCTTTTTATCTCCTTGAAATTCTCTTTACACTCCTCCGTCCAAATGAACTTAAATCCTTTTTGAGTCAACCTGGTGAGTGGATTAGATAATCAAGAAAAATATTTCACAAAACGTCAATAATATCCAGTAAAACAAATAAAATTTCGGATCTCAGGTACTGTTGTTGGTATCGACCATCTATCGATAACCTCTTTTTTCTAGATCCACAGATATCCACTCTTTTTAGATTATGTGACCCAAAAATGAAACCTTTTTAAGCCAATATTTACATCGGGTAAATTTGGCATAAAGACTATCCTTTCTTAGGGTCTTTAATAAAATTCTCAAGTGATCTTCATGTTGTTCCTTCCCCTTTGAATAGAAAATAATATCATCTATAAAGACAACCAAAAACTGATCAAGATAGTCTCTAAAGACTCTATTCATCATATCCATGAAGATTGCATGGGAATTAGTAAGACCAAATAGCATCACTATAAATTCAAAGTGTCCATACCTTGTACGAAAAACCATATTTGGTATATCCTCCCTTCTGACCCTCAATTGATGATACACTGATCGAAGATCAATCTTGGATAATTATTGAGCTCCGCATAGTTGGTCAAATAAGTCATCAATGCGTGAGAGAGGAGACTTGTTCTTGATAGTGATCTTGTTGAGTTCTCGATAATAAATGCAGAGTCTCATTGATCCATCTTTCTTCTTAACAAACAGTGAAGGTGCTCCCCAAGGTGACGCACTAGGGATTATGAATCCTTTATCAATATTCTCTTGGTGCTTCTTCTTCAATTCCTGCAACTCATTTGGGGCCATTCTATAAGGTTTCTTTGAAATAGGCATAGCACTCAGTATGACTTCTATTGAAAACTCAACTTCACGATTTGGTGGAAGACCTCGAAATTCCTTCGGAAAGACATAATCAAACTCCCATACAATGGGAATATTCTTAATCGTGAGTTTCTAGCCAACCATTTGAGATAAATAACCTTCATTTAGTGGAATCAAGACCCATAAGATGGAAAAAATTTCTACTGGAAGGTCGTGTTCATACTTGCATCGATAGATGATCATAGATTGATATGGAATATGATATGTGGCATCCCTTCTTTGGAAATTGGCATGAGATCCATATAAAGAAAGCCAATCCATGCCATGAATCACATCAAATTCTACTATAGGAAGGATCACAAGATTTTCAGGAAGCACTTTCCCACAAATGTCTATTGGATAAGAATTATAAACTTTTGATGCGACCATTGTGCCAATAAGAGTTGTCACAGCTAACTCAACATCTAATTGTTGAGGTAATACGGTGATACTCTTAGAAAATTATTCAGAAATAAATGTGTGGGTGGATCCAGAATCAAATAAAACATTTTCTACTTTAGAGTGGATGGTAAGTGTACCTTTCACCACTTCGTTGTCATACTCTACATCACCGATAGAAATTGCATGTGACTTTCATTTGTCTTTGTCCATAATAGTTTGTTGACGTCGATCATCATCAACAACCATTGGATTTGGGCATTGATTGGAATAATTCCCCATCTCCTTGCACTTGAAACATTGAAGTGTTGGAGGTGCATTCTGTGTGTCCCTTTATTTGTTCTCATCATTAGAAATCTTCTTCCCATTATTTCGATATTCAATTTTCTGATGACCGTCTTTTCCACACTTAAAACATTTTCTTGTCCCTTCAAGAAAATACCCTCCATTTTTCTTTCCACAATTTGAGCATAAAGGAAAACTCATCTTCTTTTCAATGTGATCTTTAGATATTCCTTTGGATTCCATTTTCCTCTTCTTATTATACCCATATGACTGATGGGTTACTCCAATATCCATATCAACCTTGAGAGCACATCGAAAAATTTCCTTGTAGCTATTGAAGTCCCTTATGGATAACACCCTTCGAAGACTTGGTTTTAAGCCACTAAAAAATTGATTGATTTTACTATCATGTTGGAAAATAATTTCAGAATCATACCTTGTAATTCTTGTAAAATTTTCTTCGTAGGTACCAACAGATTCATCATCCGTTTTATTCAGTTTAAGAAACACTTTCTCCATCTTTGTTGGAAGAATACGTGGGATTTACTTATTGAATAATAAGTTCATGAACTCGTCCCATTCCATGGAATCAATTTCATCTCTTTGCCTCATATTCTTGATAAGATTCCACCATTTATTAGCTTCACCTTATAAACGATATACTGCTAAGATGACATAATCATGCCCAGAACATTGAAGGAGTAAAAATATCTTTTCAGTGGAACAGATCCATTGTTCAGCCACTAATGGATCAAGAGACCCATTGAATATAGGTGTATGCTGCCTCATGAAGGATTCAACAGAATTTTTCTCCTCCCTTTGCTTGTTTGGAAGTCCTACATGATTCATATCTTGAGAATGTTGTGTGGGAATTGCTACAAGATTTTGCATTCCGGGTCCCATAATGTTTGGTTTCTCAGGCAGACAATCATTGCATTTTTCATCACATTTAGCATTAACATGGTTCCTTCGGGTTCCATCCATTGACTAAAACCAAGAATCATAGTGTGAGAAACACTAATTACAATAGGAAAACCACATAATTAGTAATAAAATTTTACACATTAGGACTTATCATAGGTTATTCATGGCCATTTCTAAAACTCTAAGATTATGTTCTATGCTTAGACATATCATTAGGGTTCTTACTGAGGTTTTCATATCCTAGTTTCCAAAGGTTTACTATAACCTCCCTCTGATACCAACTATAACGACCCATACTTTACATACATTGTTATTACTTCATAATTGAATCATACTTAAAACAATATATTACAAAACCACAGTAGGACCATATAGTTATAGTGTAATATATATCATATTTATTCAATAAATTCATTCAATTAATTTATATAATCATTATTCAATGATGATCATGGAGAATGAGTCGCATCACATCGTGGAGACGGTAGGCTATACGTACACATGAGCGATGATATCGTTCCCATAAATATTGAATGGTATTGGAGTGGAATATGGAATGTCTCAAAATTATTATCATGCTATAATAATCATATATAGTTTATCTTTAAACCATTATACCAATGCATGTAAGGTTGTGGTGGAAAACATATTACACCACGGCGTGGAGATAGTATTCTGTACGTACGCACACATAATGATTTCATTTTCTGTAGGAGAGATAGAAGGTGAAATAGGGTTGTTTCATATTTATAATAACATATCATTATATGAGTGATACATATTTTATTAATTTATGATGATAATAATAAATAAGAATAAGTAGAATAAGAAATAAAATGGAAAGAATCGGTAAAGGATATTACCTCTTCTTCGACATGCCACTTCTTAACCTCCTCTTAGGGAACTAAAGTTGGACTTTGAAGAAGACCAGGACCTTTAGAATGTTTCTAGGGAAGTGGATAAGATAAATTGGCAGGGTTTGGCTGAGCTTGAATGATCAAAGTGGTGTGAGGAGGAGAGGGAGGAGGTGCCCTTTTATAAGGGAGGAGAGGGGCACCTTTTGAATTATAAGAAATATTAATTTATAATAAATTCCAACCCCACTTAAGAACCTCTAAAAATGACTCAAATAAAAATATTCGATGAGATAGGGTTTTAATCTCATCAACCAATAAAATTTAGTCATATTGTGAATTTATTTTAAAACTTATCAAATTGATTTATCCTTATTTAATGTATTTAATTTTATTTGTGGTAATAATATTCTAAATTTTTAATTGATATAAATAATTACTTATGTGCTGCGAATTATCCATAATTAGATACTTTATGACATTTTATACCATATGAATTTGAATTTATAATTTTTAAATATTTTTAGGATTTTTAAAAAAATTTATAATATGGTATTTTTATAAAATAAGAATAGTGTCAATTTTGAAACTATTCATTTATTTGAATTTAAATAAAATCTAAATAGATGATATATTCGAAATAAAAGTATTAATAGATTCATAACATCTCATATTTATCTATAAAATTAGTTTAGCACATTAAATAGTTCATATAATATATATTTTAATATTTTTTAAACCATTTATTTGATATTTCAATCAATAAAATAATTTCCACATCACTATTTTGTCACCATTAATGATAATTATTTAATCCCTAAAAATTATAAATAAATTCACATGATATAGATAAGTTTATTATCTTTCAGGAGACTATTTATGTTCTATGTTTCAGGAAGTGTATCACTAAAATAAAATTATTATACTTATAAGATTTAAGAGAGTGACATGTTGTCACTTTCATTGGTTTTAATAAAAATTAAATTATTCTAATGGTCAAAAGTCCATAAAATGCATTTAGTCAGACCTTTTGGTGATACGGGTTGAATTTTAGTAATCCAATAGAATTTTGGCAGGTGTTAGGGTAATTTATAATCATATTTTTACCCTTAATAACCTGATTTACCTTTAACTGCAGTAAATAAAAATTGTTGTAGTTAATATTCATAATATCAAAAAAAATAAAAGTAACCTATTAACATAATTTAAACCCACTGAATCCAAATATGTAATCCTTTTTTAAAAATTCAAAACTCAAAAGTTTCAGTAATTAATTTAAAATTAATCCTGTTGTTAAGAAAACGGGTTTTAAAAGTTAAAACATTGCCAAAGATTGAAATGTTTTTACCTATGAATTCAATGTAAAATTAATGGTAATGAAATAAATTATATTAAATAGTGAAAATATATTCTATTTATACTTTAAAACCATTCAATATTATAATTTAATCATATAAATTATTGTGATGAAAAAGTTGTTTTTAATTAAAATATTATGTGTTTTTACTATTCATTAAAATATGGATGTTATCAGAATAATATGAAAAATTTATCCAAAGTAAATTTTTATATCCTGATTCCAAAGAAAAATTTTATTTTGTAAAATTGAACATATAAACATTTCAAAAACTAGATTTAATGTTGGTGCTCCATCAAAAGGCGGCAAAACTGCAATTTTTGAAAAATACTTATTTTATCCAAAACATTTATTTTGTTCACATACCATGTTTTAAAAAATGTGTAAGATGAATAATAAATTTATAAAATTAAAAATGTATTTAATACTATTCATAACGGCTAGTCCATAATAATATTATTACAATATATTGTTATTTAGTGAAACTCGATATTGCATACCACACACGCTATCGAGGAAGGTTGCTCTAGCGTATAACACAAGACAACTAGTGTTGTGTGTAGTGAAATATTCCATTGATTTTGTGTATAACATAAGACATAAAAAAAATTATATTTCTCATAAAATATCACGGTGTTACATCGACAATATTGGATAATATTAAATCATGACTTGGGGTCAAAATGGGGCTAAAATGAGGTGTCTAGTGTTAAAAAATGTGAGGTCAGTTTTTTGAAATTAAATTTTAATGTCGCACACTATATGACGCACAGTTTGACAAACCGTGTGCTAACCGTGAACCTACTATTATCCCAAAGTGTACCTCTAATGGTTGGACCCCATGGTTAGAAAAAACACACACCAAAAATACATAATCTATTTGTCCCATGATGCACTATTTACCCGGGGAGGCTGCATAGTTTGACAAAATGTGTGCAATCACCCTTTCCTCTTCCTCAACTTGCATGGGTTCCTTCAAGCGTTCCATAGATATCACTAACCATTGTCAAAACATGAACCCTTATAAAATACCTAAAACCACAAAAAAACTTCTCAAACTCTCCCAATGTTTTCCCAAACACATTTTATACATAAAAATGAAAAAAATAATTTTTACATATACCTCAAATAGGGTTTCTACATTGTGCATGTATAGTATGATGGGTAACATGACTAGGTTGCACCCCTATATCCTTGTGTAAACTACTGGGTTTTCACCATTGGGAAATTTGTCCTGAATAGTCGTTCTATTCTCCAAAAAGGAGTTCGAAAAAAATTACCCGCTATAGAATGAGACCTAATTAGAACTAAGAGGATAACATTATGAAGAAAATATCATTTCCTTGTGTGGTAATGAATTGGGGAACAATCATTATATTCATGTAGGTGGTCTTGGTGAAGTTTGTGCTAGTGAATCTTGGAAATACAAGTGGTGAGAGATGGGAAAAGGGATAAGAACCATTATAAATATATATTTTACCTTATAATTGAGAAAATATACAACAACCTAATATATATTTGTTTCATTACACTCTCTTTTCATTTTTATGTTGAATTATTCCTCATAATAAGCACAATAACCATCATCCACCATAGTGGGAGATCCCACACGATAGTAGTGATAAAGAGGCTTAGTGAATGACTAGATCGAGGACACATTAGAGAATGTGATTTAGAGAGGCCACATTGGTAAATGGTTTTGGACAAGGCCACCTTGGTGATGTTTTATAGCATCCCCCCTTTTTATCACATAAACATTCATTACATTTTACAAAACTGAGGATCTTTAAGGTTTAGTGTCTTGGAAACCAGGAACATAATACATGAAACAATAAAAAAAACACATTCTTCTTAAACACTTGAAAGGCTTCTCCTTAAGTTCATCCTAGGTTCATTACTGCATCTCATAACCTGGGGACATACATCAA
The DNA here is from genome assembly GCA_963277665.1 of Viscum album. Lineage (NCBI taxonomy): Eukaryota > Viridiplantae > Streptophyta > Magnoliopsida > Santalales > Viscaceae > Viscum > Viscum album. Next base: position 395,118,387 of record OY728167.1, on the reverse strand, counting down.
AGGAAAGGGTGAGAAGAAGGCCCAGTAAGGGAAACAAGAGAAACATTTTACATGTGATCTTGAGATACTTCAATAAGGACATGAGAAGAACTTTAAGGCATGAGAAAGAAATAATGAGATACATCATAATAAAAATAACATTTTTCATAACTTGAAGATGTGGCTGCAACATTTAATATTCACAATCGTTTCATTTCACCAAGGTCCATCCCCAAGGTGTCGTTAAAAATTAACAAGGTTATTCACCAAGGCGTCATTAAAAATGGTCATCTCTAGAGATTAAGTCTTTACCCAATGCATTGGAGTGCTATCAGGGCGCACCCTTAAATTTGCCTTTATTATCATGTGATCCACATATATCATCATCAAAAATTTCTTAAATAACCCATATAACATAAAATAAATGGGTTTCATTTCATAATCATAACGTTTTAAAAACTGCTTTAAAGACATGATCTTTAAGTTACATTAAAACCCACAAAAAAGGAAGGTGGGTCTCATGTATGTAAATCCCAGAATTTAAAATAGAAAATTTTGGTATATATGTGAATACCCCTTTAGAAGAAATAGCTTTGAGTATTCACTTAATAATATAAAAGCACTTTAGAAAAAGAGAGAGACATTTTGAGACGGAAATTCTGCAGCATAACGACTATGTTATGAGGCTTTAGAAGACATTAAAAAAGAGGGAAAATGGGTCAAACATTCATAAATGACCCATAAAACAGTATATGGACAGAATAAGAAGGATACATGATCATAGTAATGAAATTTCAAGGACATACAATTTGAAATGAAAAACATGGAAGGAAGACAAAAATTAGATTTCTCTTATGAAAGTTCGGCAGCCTAACGGCATTACTTAAACATCAACAAAAATGATCTGAAAAGATCAAATAGGGTCTCTAATAATGTGAACATAAGAGTTCAGTATGATAGATATATAGATAATTCCCCAACATAATTAAAAAGGAACTTGAAAGACTTGACATGAAAGTAGAACTTTGAAAAGAATGAGAAGGGTGAATGAATCCCCAAAAAATTCGGCAGCCTAACGACGCCACTTAAAACTTCACAATACAGAATTGAAGTGATCAAATGGGGTCTCTCATCATATGAACATAAGAGTCTAGTATGATAGATATATGGATCATACCCCAACATAACAAAAATTAACTTGAAATAATTGACATGAAAGTAGAACTTCAAAACGAGAAGGGTGAAGAACCACTTAAAAATTCGGCAGCCTAACGACGCCACATAAAACTTCAAAATACTTAATTGAAGAGATCAAATGGGGTCTCTCATCATATTGTCATAAAATATAAGTATGATAGATATAGAGATCCTACCCCAACATAACAAAAAGGAACTTGAAATAATTGACATGAAAGTAGAACTTCAAAATGAGAATGGTGAAGAACCACTTAAAAATTGGGCAGCCTAACGGTGCCACTTAAAACTTCAAAATACTGAATTGAAGAGATCAAATGGGGTCTCTCATCATATGATCATAAAAGATAAGTATGATAAATTTAGAGATCATACCCCAACATAATAAAAAGGAACATGAAATACTTTACATGAAAATAGATCTTGAAAAATGAGAGGGGAGAAAGAATCCGTTACAAAAATTTCGGCAGCCTAACGGCGCCACATAAAACTTCATAAAACGAAATAATGAGAGTTAGAGGGGATCTCTCATTATATGAACATAAAAAGGGAAGTAAGAGGAGTATAAAAAAAATCCTCCAACATAAGAACATGGAGCATAAAAGGAATGACATAAAAGAGATCACTTGAAAAGAAAGAGAGGGGTCAGATCCCTTACCTTAAAATGTAACTCTTAAAACTCTAAGGTTGGGACCTTGAGGGCTTGAGGGAACCTTGGGAGGACTATTTGGGGGGTAATGAGACCAGATCTTCGTTGGGGGAGAGTGAGGAGTCGAAATAGATGAGAGGATGGCTTGGTATTTATAGGGAAAGTGAGGGGACAAGGCATTAATGGCCAAGGGACACCTCACATGTGCTTTTCTAAAACCCATGTGCTCTCCCTTGGAATTTATCATGGAGTTAGGCCACATGGGTCCCCAAAAACAATAATTCATCACCCTTGGCCGGCCAACCCTTAAAAGATCTCATGAAATCATCATGACTTAGTAATGATGTCATTAAACATACCGAAACCCTAAAACTGTATTTTTTACTATTCACTAAAAATTCAACTTTCTCAGAAAAATCCCAAAATTTCTAATTAACCAAATATCAATGCTATGATTTCAAAAATGAACTCCATTTTATAAAAATAATTTTCTAATTATTTTTAATTTTATTTTTAAATAAATACACTATTCACCGAAAATTCATTTTTTCAGAAAAAACCCAAAAATTACCTTAACACAATATCGATGCTCTAAGTTCAAAAATAAAGTCCATTTTATAAAAATAATTTTCTAAATATTTTTAATTTAATTTTTAATTAAAAAACACTATTCATCGGAAAAAATTAATACTTGGATAATAATTTATGAAACCGTTATTTAACCATTTTATTGAATCACATTACTTAATCAAGGTGCCTAGATTTTTTTAAAACTTTCTTTAAGTGAGATTACTATTCCATTTGGTCACATTACTAATCCTAAGCGTAAAATCACTATTCACAATTTACTATTCATCAAAAATCAAGTTGATCTTATTAGACTCTAAATTTCACACTGGACATAATTGTAGAAGACCATTTTTGGAAATCATTACACATTTTAAATTATTTAAGGTTTACATAAACATTTTTTTAAATTATCCTTTTGAAAATTCATCAAAAATATGCATACTATTTTTATCCGGTCATTTGAAAATTCATAAACTTCATCATAAGAAGAAATCCCAATTTTTATTTAGAACAAGGATTACACAAGGCTGTTACGGTCTCGTTACATAGCCCCTTATAATACCAGCATAGGACCTAAGAGTAAGGTGTGCTAGGGTGATAGAATCTTGGGGCGGCTCAGTCAACATTGCCCGAGTAGTAATTTCTATTAGTTTGAACTTCTCACGAAGGCGATTCCGTTCTAGCTTCACATAATGAAGTTTGGCTTGGATTTAGTCTAGAGCAAAGCCCAATGGTGCTACCTCCTTCCCAAGCTCTGTTAGATGGGCTTCGATCTGTCCAAGACTACTAGGTGAGGCCATCGAATCTTCTTTCTATAATAATTAACCAAGATTACTTGTATATAGAGACAATAATCAAAACATTTTGTTCATAGTGGTCATATTGACCGATGGTCATATAACAATCAAAACCCAATGGTCTCATTTTAATTATAATCATGTTTATCAAATAAAACATTTTTTTTGAGTATAAAAATAAAATAAAATAACACATGAAATTAGGAAACAAGATTTATTAAAAAATTTCGGGCCGTTACAATCTTCCCCCCTTAAGAAATTGTGTCCTCGCAAATTTTAAAATTTGGTTTTGAAATTTCATTGAAAGTCCCACATCGGAAAAAGAGTCAGTAACACCATTACTTTAAAATAAAGAAAAGGAAGTACAAAGGCCACCCGAGTTTACTCATACTAGGATTCCATGTAGAAAACATGGACATAGAGGAGAAAACAAAGGGTCACATTCTAATGTAGAGTGATGGAAAACATGATTAGGAGGAAGTTAACCACCACAAAATCCCAAAATTATGATGTGTCTAAGCGGTCTTTGATTACCCAGTAGGAAACGTAAACCAACAACGTTTTTGTTTTACGTTCCTTTTCATAACTTTGAGGAATTCATTTACAACATAGAACAAAAAAATAAGGAAATATATCTACCTTCATGTAGAGTTGAATACTTTAATAAGTTTCTACCAAAACTAATCTTTTCTCCAAACGATGAGCATTCAAAACTACTTGGTCTCATCAAAACACAAGAATCATCTTCTAGAGAATCACATAATCCACAAAAGATCAACTATCTATTTCTTTTATATTTAAACATTATCCCAAAAATAGAAAGGGTATGGTAAATCAACTCTTCAAAAAGGATCCCATAGGAATGGAAACTACTTTTAAATCTTCAAAGTTCCATGGTACTACCCAAAGTTCATAATAGACCATTCTGTAAATAATGGTCCTTATGATTCCTCAAAATAAACCAAACAAAGATTGAAACCCAAATACAAGAAAGATTTGATAACATAGTCTTCCAAAATAAACTTCATTGTTCATCTCCAAACAACATCAACCACTCCTAACATCTTATAACAAAAGTAGCTAACCTAAACATATTTTACCCAAGATAGGTTAATAATTCCTGTAAGTAACCTAAATTACTATAAGTCCACCTTAAATTCATCGAATCTTAAAAATATAAGTCAACCTTACTCCTCAATGAAAATACCGTAGTTATCTATTTACCTCGATCAAATATGGTTCCCTAAAATAATGAACGTCTTCCAAAATTATAATCAGCTTTTAATCCCCTAATCATCTCTTTTATATTAATATGGAAATCTTTGCATTTCCTATGACATTGGTTATTGGGACATGTTCTTCCATCTCCCACCATTAACTAAGAAGAAAAATTATAATTAGAGGCTTAAATACTTAACCAATAATCATGAAAAGGAGCTTAAAGCATATAAGGATAACTTGTAGAAGAAAAGTATACCCTAACTTGTGATCCCCTAGTTTCCAACCTATGTTATCCATGATCATATATTCTTATGTGAATCTTTGTTCCTTTAACAATGGTTCATACTAAGCTTATGAATTTACCAAAGCATATCCCCCGGGAGTGTCGTAACCAAGAGTGCAGCAAGGCCCGTTGTCGTGTACCAGTTCCCATTCAAGTCTAGCCCAAAGCGGTGTTTTCAGGTTTTACCCCTATGTACATCTGTGCCAGAGCAGCCTCTACCTGCTTGTACCCATACAGGGATGTATTTGCTGGGACACCCCTTACTCAATACTCACCAAAATACCAGGAAAATTTCCTATATTTAAACTTTTGTATAGGGTTCTTCCTAAAGTTTTCATATCCTAATTTCCACAAATAACTAAACCATCCTTTGATACCAACTATATCATCCCACCTTTTTATCACATAAACTTTCATTAAATTTTACAAAACTGAGGATCTTGATGGTTTAGTGTCTTGGAAACCAGGAACTTAATACATGAAACAACAAAAAAAACACATTCTTCATAAACACTTGAAAGGCTTCTCCTTAAGTTCATCCTAGGTTCATTACTGCATCTCATAACCTGGGTACATACATTAAAGGAAAGGGTGAGCAGAAGGCCCAGTAAGGGAAACAAGAGAAACATTTTACATGTGTTCTTGAGATACTTCAATAAGGACATGAGAAGAACTTTAAGGCATGAGAAAGAAATAATGAGATACATCATAATAAAAATAACATTTTTCATAACATGAAGATGTGGCTGCAACATTTAATATTGATAATCGTTTAGTTTCACCATGGTCCATCCCCAAGGTGTCGTTAAAAATTACCAAGGTTAATCACCAAGGCGTCGTTAAAAATGGTCATCTCTAGAGATTAAGTCTTTACCCAATTCATTGGAGCGCTATCAGGGCGCACCCTTAAATTTGCCTTTATTATCATGTGAGCCACATATATCATCATCAAAAATTTCATAAATAACCCATATAGCATAAAATAAATGGGTTTCATTTCATAATCATAACGTTTTAAAAACTGCTTTAAAGACATGATCTTTACGTTACTTTAAAACCCACAGAAAAGGAAGGTGGGTCTCATGTATGTAAATCCCAGAATTTAAAATAGAACATTTTGGTATATATGTGAATACCCCTTTAGAAGAAAGAGCTTTGAGTATTCACTTAATAATATAAAAGAACTTTAGAAAAAGAGAGTGTCATTTTGAGACGGAAATTCTGCAGCATAACGGCTATGTTACGAGGTTTTAGAAGACATTAAAAAGAGAGGGTAAATGGGTCAAACATTCATAAATGACCCATAAAACAGTAGATGGACAGAATAAGAAGGATAAATGATCATGGTAATGAAATTTCAAGGACATACCATTTGAAATGAAAAACATGGAAGGAAGACAAAAATTAGATTTCTCTTATGAAAGTTCGGCAGCCTAACGGCGTTACTTAAACATCAACAAAAATGATTTGAAAAGATAAAATAGGGTCTCTCATCATGTGAAAATAAGATTTCAGTATGATAGATATAGAGATAATGCCCCAACATAATTAAAAAAGAACTTGAAAGACTTGACATGAAAGTAGAACTTTGAAAAGAATGAGAAGGGTGAAAGAATCCCCTAAAAATTCGGCAGCCTAACGGCGCCACTTAAAACATCAAAATACTGAATTGAAGAGATAAAATGGGGTCTCTCATCATATGAACATAAGATTCCAGTATGATAAATATATGGATCATACCCCAAAATAACAAAAAGGAACTTGAAATAATTGACATGAAAGTAGAACTTCAAAACGAGAAGGGTGAAGAACCACTTAAAAATTCGGCAGCCTAACGGTGCCACTTAAAACTTCAAAATACTGAATTGAAGAGATCAAATGGGGTCTCTCATAATATGGTCATAAAATATCAGTATGATAGATATAGATATCATACCCAAACATAAAAAAGGAACTTGAAAGAATTGACATGAAAGTAGAACTTCAAAATGAGAATGGTGAAGAACCACTTAAAAATTGGGCAGCCTAACGACACCACTTAAAACTTCAAAATACTGAATTGAAGAGATCAAATGGGGTCTCTCATCATATGATCATAAAATATCAGTATGATAAATTTAGAGATCATACCCCAACATAATAAAAAGGAACATGAAATACTTTACATGAAAATAAATCTTGAAAAATGAGAGGGGAGAAAGAATCTGTTACAAAAATTTCGGCAGCCTAACGGTGCCACATAAAACTTCATAAAACGAAATAATCAGAGTAAGAGGGGATCTCTCATTATATGAACATAAAAATGGCAGTAAGAGGAGTATAAAAGAAAATCCTCCAACATAAGAACATGGAGCATAAAAGGAATGACATAAAAGAGATCACTTGAAAAGAAAGAGAGGGGTCGGATCCCTTACCTTAAAATGTAACTCTTTAAACTCAAAGGTTGGGACCTTGAGGGCTTGAGGGCACCTTGGGAGGACTATTTGGGTGGTAATGAGACCAGAACATCGTTGGGGGAGAGTGAGGAGTCGAAATAGATGAGAGGATGGCTTGGTATTTATAGGGAAAGTGAGGGGACAAGGCATTAATGGCCAAGGGACACCTCAAATGTGCTTTTCTCAAACCCATGTGCTCTCCCATGGCATTTATCATGGAGTTAGGCCACATGGGTCCCCCAAAATAATAATTCATCACCCTTGTCCGGCCAACCCTTAAAAGATCTCATGACATCATCATGACACAGTTATGATGTCATTAAACATACCGAAACCCTAAAACTGTATTTTTACTATTCACTGAAAATTCAACTTTCTCAGAAAAATCCCAAAATTTCACATTAACCAAATATCAATGCTATGATTTCAAAAATGAACTACATTTTATAAAAATAATTTTCTAAATATTTTTAATTTTATTTTTAAATAAATACACTATTCACCGAAAATTCATTTTTTCAGAAAAAACCCCAAAAATTACCTTAACATAATATTGATGCTCTGAGTTCAAAAATAAAGTCCATTTTATAAAAAAAATTTCTAAATATTTTTAATTTAATTTTTAATTAAAAAACACTATTCACCTGAAAAAATTAATACTTGAATAATAATTTATGAAACCGTTATTTAACCATTTTATTGAATCACATTACTTAATCAAGGTGCCTAGATTATTTTAAAACATTCTTTAAGTGAGATTACTAATCCATTTGGTCACATTACTAATCCTAAGCGTAAAATCACTATTCACAATTTACTATTCATCAAAAATCAAGTTGATCTTATTAGACTCTAAATTTCGTACTGGATATAATTGTAGAAGACCATTTTTTGGAAATCATTACACATTTTAAATTATTTAAGGTTTACATAAACATTTTTTTAAATTATCCTTTTGAAAATTCATCAAAAATATGCATACTATTTTTATCCGGTCATTTGAAAATTCATAAACTTCATCATAAGAAGAAATCCCAATTTTTATTTAAAACAAGGATTACACAAGGCAGTTACGGTCTCATTACATAGCCCCTTATAATACCAGCATAAGACCTAAGAGTAAGGTGTTCTAGGGTGATAGAATCTTGGGGCGGCTCAGTCAACATTGCCCAAGTAGTAATTTCTATCAGTTTGAACTTCTCGTGAAGGCGATTCCGTTCTAGCTTCACATGATGAAGTTTGGCTTGGATTTGGTCCAGAGCAAAGCCCAATGGTGCTACCTCCTTCCCAAGCTCTGTTAGATGGGCTTCGATCGGTCCAAGACTACTAGGTGAGTCCATCAAATCTTCTTTCTATAATAATTAACCAAGATTACTTGTATTTAGAGACAATAATCAGAACATTTTGTTCACAGTAGTCATATTGACCGATGGTCATATAAAAATCAAAACCCAATGGTCTCATTTTAATTATAATCATGTTTATCAAATAAAACATTTTTTTGAGTATAAAAATAAAACAAAATAACACATGAAATTAGGAAACAAGATTTATTAAAAAATTTCGGGCCATTACATGTTTTCAAGGAAAGGCTGTTATAGTGAATCGACTAAGGTAAAGACACATGTGTGACAAAATTGACCTTTTATTCTCGATTTATTTTTTGTATTTCCTTCATCTTAGTGACTTATTATACATTTATTCTTCATATTAATTGGTATTTCGAAATATATTTTTAGGTTTATGTTGGAAAAATCACCAATTGTTTCCTAAGATACTAAGGTTGCTTCTTAGGTAAAGTATATTCAAGTAGATGTTGAGTACGGATACATAAGTAAATTGCTGCCATTCCAACTTACATTATACAAATTTATTTAATTAAAATCACTGAGGATACCTAGTGTATGATTTCATACCATTATAAATGAACTAACTCTTGATAAATTTCAACATTCCATTCCTAGACACATACCTGATGAGTTCATGGATCATGGAGTGTGTGAATCAAGGTGACAAAAAAATTTCATCAAAAGGTGTGTACATTCATAAAGGGACCTCTAACTAAAAAAATTCGGCACTATTTCAATATTTCTTCAAAAAACAAAAATCACATTTGGGAGCTCGAGTCACACAATTCTCACTCCATTTTTTATCATTCGTGTAGTGATAAAAAATATGAGGATTTAAGGGAGATTAGGAACTACTTTCCAAAAGAAGCATCAAGTCCAAGTGTATGTGGGATTACGAGGTCTAAAATATGTGTAATTGGAGACCCATATAAATTATGTATCCATCTATGAGGAAAATTAAATCCTCAAGAAATATGTTTTTAAGAACAATGATCCAAATCTAGAGTTATTATGTTGTTGGATTCCTCAGACCAAAAAATTTCACCTCCCCCATAGCGATGTAGGAATAAAATTATAAGAAATTTATAAGGTCGCTTGGGCGCTAACACATAGGTAAATTTATTAAATGTTTTCCCACACAATAAATGTGGGGGATATATAGAGGATTCCATACCTAGACTAAAAATTTCTAAATGTTGAAAATGATGCCATAGAGAAAGAATCACTCCTTAGATGAATATCAGCTTTTAAACAAGGATGAATATATTTCCAGTTGTTCATGGAGGTGTTCCCACATACATGTTCCAAGTGAGATGTACCTCCATATAGAACTGAGAAGTCCCATGTAAGTACCAACTATATCTTGAGTGAAGAAAATATGAGAAATGTGGTTTTGATATCAATTAGGAAATTATTACTCAAACTCATCTAGTTGAATTATTATCCATGTTGATACACATGTATCTCCATCTAGTATTTGAATCACATGATGGAATTTGGATAAATAATTATTACACATTCTATGTTTTCAAAAGGGTAATTTGTGGGTCTATCCATACAAGTACTTGAAAAAAACCAAAAATGTCCACTAAATATTTACAAGGGGAAGGATCCCTTTCATATATTAGGTTCATTATAGATGTTGTGGGATTGTATTTTAGTTCTTTTAGTGGATTAAGGGAAAGATATGAATCTTATTATGTGGTAGTCTCCATGAATAAATGATGTTTAGTTGAAACAATTGTGACCATATTAATTTTCTCTAGAAATATGTTCATACAGTTAAGGAGAACTATTTGGGAACTTGAAACTCGTGGAAGAAGATCATGGTATGGGTAACAGGGCAACTGCTGAGCTGAGAATCATTATCCCAATTAGCAGGGTAATGTTAGAAGGCTAGAAAAGGTTCTCAATATCATTTATGGATCCTAAAATTATATTGGTGAACTCTTATATTCCATAGAGTGTCATTTAATATGTATCACTATCCTGAAGAGAGACTCTAACTTGTGTATGTTCCACTTTACCATCAATCAATGAATGAAAACACATCTTGTTCTTGATTTACTGGCTATTTCTGCATTCTAATTTTAATTTTATAATAACATGGGAATACTTGGAAGGAAATATGAGGATGAATTGAAACCACATTAACATTTAATTAGAAATTAACAATATGAACCCTTATTCTCAAACCCTTAATTCAAAATTATTTCCTCTTATGTATGGATCATGAATGAGTATAAATATATGTATCTTCAGTGTAAACTAGAGTCAGTACATTAATATATGGATGATTTCATACTTGATGTATCTCTAAAAAGATTATTGTCACTGTTTTCACCACCACACACTAGAGTTAGTTCATTCAGAAATGAATGATTTTCTCCTGGTCATGGTAAAAAAACAGGAATAGGCATAGATTTCATCATAATAAAATACAGTTGGTCCATTTAGATATGGACGATTTCCTCATGTACATGGCTCAAAAATGAGAATAGGAATATGTTCCATCACTGTACACTATATTTGGACAATTTAGATGTAGTTTAAGATGAATCAATGTGATTAGGATCATAAGGTTATTTCTAATGAGGATTACAATTTCCAAGAGGGTTCAAGTACCCAAATGATACATTACATGAATTTCCATAAGTATCTAAATTGATATGTTCAAATAATGAATTGCTTTTTTCCTAGGCTAAGGGACCTAGTTATAATAACTACACATTTTCTATGGCGATGTGGTAGAACCTAGATTATTTATATATTTTATTAATAACCCTAAAATTTGCTTAAGCCTCATATATAGAGATTTAGTGGGTTAATACATCGAATTTTCCCTGGCCACCATTCATGGGGTTTGAACCAAACATTTTTTATGAGTCTTACTTTTTAAATGATATATTTTTTCTTTTCCCCGAAAAATAATTTCCAATCGAGTAGAGAATTTACATTTCCAAGGCTTCCATTAATGGGTTATCAACCTGGTGAGTTCCTTATATCTATCCACGCGAAATTTTAGGCTAAGCTTGATGGGCCAATGTTGATGATATTTATGGTAATAGAACATTGAAAACATTGTGTTGTTGATGTCTTCATGTATTCATGGGTGTACTGAACCCAATGTTAATTGAGAGATAAATTTAATTAATGAAGATGAACTCAAGGAATGGTTTACGTAATTTAAATTCATATAGATTAGGATAAATATTGATAATGTTTTAGTTTAGATAACATTAATAACATATTATTTTATTTTAATGGATTATATATTAGAAAAATATATGTGTATGACTAACTATGTTTAATGGGATTTGTAATACAAGATGGGAATAAAGATCACATTTCTGATATAGAATAAATTTTGTAAAGGATTTTTTTCATTTATTGACATGAATCATAGACTATCTTGTCATGTCGATTATGATCACATAATGAGGACCATGAAATGTTCAAGGATGAGATATTGTATCCCAACTTCAATGATGAACATGATGTGTGGATGTGTAGCATCATGAGTTTATAATCCACGTGAATGGATTTATTAGGAATTGTGTAAATCATGAATCATGGAGTTTGAACTTGGGGTGATGATATTGGATATGTATGCTGGGGATGACCACTGACCACATTTGAATGATATCTTCTTCTACAATGGTGTTTGGAAATATAAAAATTTAAGGACCTTTTACTTTGGCTGAAAACATGCCTATGATGATTAAATCGTATTATGGGTGAGAATATAGATCCATATAAGGAGAATGTATTCATATCCAAATAGAGGTTCCCTTCAAAGATAGATCCACTCAAAACTGACAGCCATGGAAGGGTTGTGAGGATTTAAACACTCAGGAAATGATGTAGGCTTATGAATGAAAGGGAATTCAAGGAGGGTTTTAGTATCCTCGAAGGTATAATATCATGTATTTAACACATTATTGGGGTAATTATATTATACATGTAATTGGTCTTACTTTTTACTAAACTTGTGGGTCCAATGATCATGGATCAACATTTTTTATGGTAATATGGTTGGCCCAAAAATAATTGTTCCCATATTTTTATGCAATAAATTCTTCTTATGCCTTGAAATTGGAAATATTAACATGTGGAGACTTTACATTTTCTCAAGAAACCTATTATATGGTTTTAGCATGAAATGTTTTTATCAGTTATTTGAAATGATTTATTTTTTCCAAGATATGAAATATACATGCTCAGCGAGCATAGACTAGATATTTTCCCAAGATGACCTTTGTGATTTTTCAACCTAGTGAGTTCCTTGCCTCTTTATGTAGGCAGTTTTAGGCCGTGAAAGGTGGTAAAACATGGTCGTTGTTTAAGTTTAGATAACTTTCACCAAGAAAAAGTGTGATAGTTTATCCAAGATGAATGATGTAAAACCATACATTAATAAAAGGCGCATTGATGACACCAAAATTCTCCAGGGTGGGTGAACATATTTAATGGTATTGATGCTTGAACCATAAAGGATCATGAGATAATTTTTATAATTGGGGAAAGGAATCACATGATATGAATTAAGATCCCAATGCTTATATATATTATCTCACATGTAAGTGTATATAGTTTAAGGTCATAGTACATGAACCATTTCATGATGTATAAAATTGTAAAAATGGCTCAATTTTGGTTTAAGTGTTAATGAAACCTCAAAACCTTTTGAAAAAGGAATGATGATGCGACAAGTTATGACTTTAGGCTTTTGGATAAAGGGTGATGACATGCAAAAAGTTTGCAAGGAATGAATGCTAACCACATTCGAATGAAAGGTTCTTCTATGACATTTCCGGTCATTTGTTGATTAGTTGATCTTTTTAATTGGAAGAAAACATTACCCTATTTAGCAATAAATATTAGGAGTTCTAATAAAGAAATATATTTTAGGAATGTATTCATATCCAAATGTAGGTTTCCCTTAAATCTAAATTCAATCATTATCAATAGCCATAAAATATCGATCAAAATAAGAGACTCTCTAGAAACTATGTGTGACTCATAAAAAGGGGAATCCAAAAGAGTGGAAATGTGTTTTAAAATTGTTATCCTTTGGCACATAAGCTTTAGCCCGGTTGGTAAGGACTCTAGAAGTGCATCCATGCGACCAGGGATCCAATCCAGGCAGAGGTAGAATTTCCGGGTTACTTTAGCAGTACTATAGCAGTACTGTAGCAGGTACTATAGCGGGAACTGTGCAGTACTGTAGCAGACACTGTTTGGCACTGTAGCAGCTGGGAATATGCCCCCGTTTGGACCATCGGGCCACTGATTTGGTCCCTAAGTCCTGTAAGGCCTTTGGGCCACCCAGCCCTATGGGACAGTAAGGCCTTTGGGCCACCTCAAGGCCTTTGGGCAACCTTAAATGCAGATGAAAACCAGACAACCTACAAGGAACAAGCTCTATAATGAGGATGAGCAAGGAGATTTCACCACAGTAGAAGCTAAATGGATTTCAAGAATGAGAGGGTATGGCAGCTGCCATCGGGACAAGCCTGTGCATGTACGGGAATGCCTAGCCGAATTTCCATGCGATGGTGGAGAGCTGACTTCACGATGAAGATGCTAGGGAGAAGCAATTCCAAGTTGTTAGTCTGGGTTGTATGTAATGTTTGAAGCCTACAGGAAATGATTTCCTTTAAGGCCTATGCCCCATGTAATACATACACCTATGGGCCTTTTAAGGGTTCCAACTCACCCCTTGAAAGGTGGATTATCAAAATCAATAAAAAATTAAGGCCTTCGCGACATTGGAGGATACTGTTATCCTTTGGAATGGAGTGAAAATCAGTGATTATTTTTGGATGAGTCCAAAATATATGGTCCATAAATCACTATGTATCATGAAATAATAATAATCATGTCACACATAGTTCTTAAGTATTCTAAAAAGATTATCATCATATATGATGGACCATATACCATATAGTTTAATGTCACCTGATAAGGAATTATATGTTGTGTAGTTAAATGACATGAAATAAGGATTTAAGAGTTGTTAAGTATAATTTAATGAAACAAAGGATTACACCATATTGTTTAATGCCATGAAATATATATGTAAATATAGGGAACATCGTGAAAATATTACTCAAGTGTAATAAATTTTAGACTCATCCAACTTTTGTGTTCATATAGACTTGAAACTAGGTTAAAACATTAGAAGATGAATGGGGGTAAATTTTCATGCAAAAAGTATATAGAAAGTAACCATGAATGTAGCATTTCGGTTGTGAAACCTATTTAATAAATACAGTAACTCTTCTTAATTGTAAAAGAAGGAAAAATTACCTCAATGAAAAGGACAGAGAAGATGAGGATTTCCTGGAACTCAAATATGGACCTAATATTGAGGATCCTAAAAAATCTATATATCTTGTGATAACAAGAATCAAGAAACACATAGTTCATATAAATCCTTTACACTAATTGAGATAATTTTAAAAGGGGAAGGGTTGGGTGGCCGTAATCTACCGTTATGTGATTATCAAATATAAAACGTGAATGGAGGGATATTTGATCACAAAGAATATGACTGATGATGTTTGTTGTTGGGCATGGGATAATGGATCTAGGAACCCCAACATTTACTATGATAATAGGAATCATGTAACACATATTTCTCTAATGGGGGTCCCTTTAACATAATCTTGTGATTGGGAAATTATATGTTGAATCTCTCAATATATATTTGACTCATATATAAGAGAATGTCATTCTGGTTGATAGATTCTGTGGCTAAGCCTAGGATCATATGTCAAGGCATCATTATGTATCCCATGATAATAAGAATCATTCTAAATGTATGCTTGGAAAGGTCTTACCATCATAGATCAAACTCATGTGCATGGGGATAGAATAATGTTCCATGTGAATATAAGGTCATTGAAAAAGATAGATGCATATAGGGAGACATAAAAAGTATATTGAAAAGGGAAATAATTTTTTCATAGAATTCATAAATAGGATGAAGATATGATATTATAGAATCTCTATGTATCCATTAATAAAAGTAAGAAATACACAAATATTCCCATATTGGGGTAATTTTATTTTAATATTGATAAATGAACCATGAATCTATTACACTGATATAACTCCCATTTAAGGGAAAGGTTCTCAACAAAAAGGATGATCAATTTTTTATGGATATATATATGGTAGATCTTATGTTATATAGTTTAACATCATGTGTTCTGTACTATATTTCCTACCATTGAATATGTTACAACTTAGTTATTCTAAAAAGAGTGTTTTTCTGAGATATCTAAGATCACATGAGTTATGTATGGTGTGAGAAATAAGAGATCACTATGAGATCTTCCAAATTTCATGAGAGTGCATGAAAGGGAAAAAATCGGGATAATCTGAATTATGATGTATGAAATAAAAAACTACTTGAATTTGTATCCTATGGATGGATAAGAGTTTAAGAGTGATGAAAATTAATGGTTGGGCCTATGAAAGAAGATCTATGAATCACTATGTATCCTAAAAGAAAATAAATCAAACCACACAAAGTTATTATATACATGGAGAATTTTTAACTCAGGGTAGGATAAAATGTGTTTTATTCCATACATCAAGGATTCTTATATGGATTTGGATCATGTGTAAGGGATACAAACAATACATTGAAGGCCAATATATGTATATCAAGGTTTCATAAGATTATATTGCATATATTATAGTTTAATTTAATGATAGTAAAATAATTTGGGGGAGAATTTATTTGATGTAAGATGTTATATGAATCAGAGTTCCCACATGAATCTTTCCCATGTATATGGGTAATGAATTTAAAGATGGATTTTCATGAGTATTTTAGATTCATATAGGGTGGATTCAACTATGTGAAATTTAACCTTGCATTAAGAGGATTGAATTTGAGAAATTTAAAGCCCTATAGAATGAAATTTTGGGGAATACTATTTGAGTTCATTATTCTTAGGGCAATGTGACCTTTATAATATGGTCATGTGCTAAGGACCTCCACCACGCATTGTAACATCACACGACAAGTTAATTTTTTACTATTTTGGGTTATATAACAAGGAATGTGTTGTGTAGTTCTATATTTGGTGATAACGACGTTGCATTAATATTATTTAAATTCATATAGATTATACCTTTACCCCTTTATTTAATGTCACACAAAAGGTATGTATACTATGATGTTTAATGTCTTATAGTACATATGATATGAAGTACTGTAAAATTATAAAAAATATTTCTTCAGACATCTTAGATTAGTGCATGGGGTGATACATTCCACATCTAACGTTCCACGGAGTAAGCTCATTTGGGGTGTACATTGTATATAATGTCATCCACCTTTTTTGTTTGAGTTTTGTAGAATTATTTCTTAGTATAATGGTAGTTTTGAGTGATATCACCAGTTCCCCTTGAAGGAATGAGTAGAGATAAATTTTCTTATTGATTTCTTGTGAGACTCGATTATACTAGACTTCTATTTTAGGTAGAGTCTAAAATATTCTCACATGTAGTACCTATACCTTATCAAGAGAGTTTTCTGATTAATCATCCTAAAAATTATGGTTGAAAATGGAGACTTGAATTGAATGTAACTAGAAATATATAGGAAACATTGTCTCCATCCCATAAATAGGAAAACATGGGATTTCATGTATAATATTGTTTGTTCTGTTCTGATTGGTCCACAAGGAATTTGTAATTTTATCAAGAAAGGTCTTATTTTCCATTTTGACTATATTATGTTGGTTATTCGATTGGGTCTAATTAAAATCCCCTACCTGTCCATCTTATTCTAAAATATTTTGGGGCAATTGATTAGACTGGATAGTATATTCATAATACAATATTTTCATGGATGATCCTTTTTCGGATTTGAAATCTAAAAATCAAATGATGAACCCATGGTGGCATATGGTTCGTTCGACAAAACCCTCCCTGGTGAACATAGATGATTTCAAAGAGCAGTTTCCCATAATCATGAATCAGTAATAGATCCAATGTTTTCAGGAGAAATCACAGTGGGATCTAAGGAGATAGGAGCAGATTAAATTCACCTACTATAGATCTGGGAATCAAAACATTTTGGGTAAATACTGACTACACGACATGTTAAATGAATAATATATGGCGTGTTTCCTCCTATGATAGCGACACTAGTGTTTGGGAAATATAATTATAACATGACGTGTACTGCACATGACACTCCATGTACCTCCCCCCCATGTGAATTGACCCATGCGGGAGAAAAAAATGCCCATGTGACGATCACAAAAACACAACTTGGTCAAATAGAAATCACCCCGTGTGGAAAAACACACGGTGTTCAGAAGTACATGGATATGGAGTCCGAGTACACAGACATGACCATCAGACACAGCCTGGTCCCTAGATTGGTGGCACACAGTATGTATTTTATCCACACGGTGTGTCTCACTTCATGGGATGGAACCAGTGTCTATCTAATGACATGACCAGGAAACGAAGAGGGGCCACATGCCATGTTGTCACCTCACACGTCGTTTACTTATAGATCTCATCTAATCGATCTTGCAACCTTCTAATCTACTTTGTTTGAACTATGATTTCATCCTAGGAGATGCTTATCCTGGGTGTTTTTCTATGTAGAAATTTATTCATCCATCAAAAGAGTATTTTTAGATGTGACATGAATGTTCCAGGCTAGCACACCCAAAGATGACACTCAATGATAGTAGTGGATTGAATTTTCCATGTATCATGGCATGGATTGACTTTTCCCAGTAGAAATGCATGGATTGAATTTTCCCAATAGCATGCAGTGTCTTGACATTTCCTAGTAGCATGGAGTGGCATGCCATTTACTAGTACCTTGTCTTGGCTTGAATTTTTCCAGTAGCATGGCATGGATATTTTTTTCCAATATCATGGTGTGTCTTGACATTGGAAAGTGGTTTGGCATAGTTTGACTTACCTAAGGTCCCACGAGGAAGAGGGGAAATTTCCCCACTAAGACATTTCTTTTTGATGCAACCCAAAACCATGTGGGTGAGTCAGTGACACAAAAATCGGATAATATCAAGGTATTCTGATTTGAGCTCCTTTGACTTGTCCCTCCTTGGAAGATGCGATGATATGTGGGTCATCAAAGATTGTTATTACCTTAGAACTGATGGCTACTCACTTTTCTAGGCTGAACGTTGAGATGGAGATCCCCTTACTCCTTCGTTTGGGCTCTTCGACTGAGAATATGTATATATCTACTAAATTGCAGTACCCACTTCTTGGGTCTTGGATAACCCCCTTTCTAGGAGAGCTGAAGACATGTGAGGTATGCCACACACTTTCCATGTATATCTTCTCATGGTTATATGTGTCTACTCTCGGGATATAGGCCACAAGGACTTGATGTGGAGTTCCTCCCCTCACCATCATGAGCTCCTTGTGTTTCGGTGAGTCCACTTTCACACTCATGTTGGGTTGAGCTACATCCATTTCATCCCCTTTTACTATAGCATGTTTTTATACTGCTTCTCTTCAGTTGTATCTCTTAATACTCCCCCTTCAACTTTTTGGGGCATTCTACTGGGTATGTATATACTCACCCATGAATGGGATTTTCCCAACAAGTGTCGTGCCTTTTGTAGGTGGCAGATAGGTCGATTGGGTCTACTAAGGAGCGTAGGGATACGAGCTGTGTGTGCCAAAGACAGTGGTTGTACGTGGGATACATGAGCTGGGATCTCTCAGTGGAATCTCTTTTATAGTTTTCTTCAGGATGGGACTATTTTTTATTTTGGGAACCATCCCCCATTGCATATCAGTTTTTAGTACTGTGCATTGTACTATATAGAGGTTCAAGCTTTCTTACATTAATATACATCAGTTGCCTATTTTTAGAATATTCCCTCTTCACTGTTTTGTTGATTTGTTTTTGTGTGTGTTTATAGGTTCTACAGAAAAGCCCCCCCCCCCAACTCATTTGTGCCTTCAGCACTAGTCACCAACCCATGGCCTATGGAGGCAGGCTTGGGGTAGTTACAGCTCCATCCCTAGCTTGGCTTGGGTCATGACACGAGAAATTTTGTTAATGATGAGTTTCATATGTTCTGATTTGGGGTGACTTGGGTTTCAATCAAACTTTAATCATGATTTGATGAGATGTGATGAAAATTCCATTGTGTAATTTTTAGTAACCCAATGAATAATCATGAAAAAATAGGGTAATATTGATGAATTACTCATGGATTTTATGTGACATCGATTTCCTCAATAAATTTCAAGAATCACATAAAAAATAGTTAATGAATCACATACGTGAGTAAAAAATGTGTCATGTAATAAAATATTAATTTAATCAAGGTGATATAGAATATCACAATATATGTTAAAGGATATTTTTAAGAATACATTGATGATTAATGATTTTTATGATGTATGTGTGACTAAAATTAAATTTTTTAAATGATACATAAGGGAAGGTTTTGTTTTATAAATATTATATAATGTTAATGTTTCAATTGAATTATATTTATAAATAAAAATTAAATTTTCATAAATGTATTAAGGGACACAACCCACCCTCTCTAGGAAGCTCTCCTTGGCTTATAGGTTAAACAAGGATGATCCTTAAGGCCCACCTATAATAGTCCCTAAATCGGTGACTATAATTGATGGTATAAAACATGTAAATGGTAGGAATTATGGTCATTAAAACAATAAAAATAACAAGATACCAAAAATCAACACTATATCATAAAATTAAAATATCCCAAAATGCCCAAAATGCGTTTGATTTTTATAAAAATTCAAGTCTTCAAGATAAAATAATAGAAATAAAACTCTTGGGAAGTGACTCACACCACATCCCCATGATCATAGTAAGTAAGGTCAATATTTATCTCCAAAATTACCTTGTAAAAATAATAAATTATATATATTTGGATGATCATACTATAAAGGAAATAGTATCCCCCTAAATACCTCTCATGGAAATTTTGATGAAACATAATAATTCATTAGTGAATAAACAAAAGAACCAATGGGAGAATATTGAGTCAATTGAAACCAAGCATCACCAATTCTCACTCACCCAATATCAAAACCAATTATAAAAACATAATATCAGAATAATGTAATAAATCGGTAACCCAAACCACTTCTCCACTAGTTTTTTTCTCGGACACCCTACTAAAAAAATTCTCGACAATCCTTTTGAAACACCCCAAGGTTTTAAAAATGAATTGAAATATATGAATAATTGAGTCACTAAATGACGTGAAATTATTATTTTTAGATAGTTATGAAGTAGATGTTAAACATAATTTATTTTCATTTAAGATTTGAATTTTAAAAAACAGACATCTATGATTGTGATCAGTATGTTTTTTGGAGTTTGATAGAACTCTAGTGGAAAAAACATTTAACATGTCTACATTTTTCATGTCAGTTCTATATAACCGACGTGAAAATCTGTAAAAATTCATTTATCAAGTCGGTTATTTTATAACCGACATGATATATTGATCAAGATCGATTTTTTATGTCGGTTATTTTATAACTAACATGATAAATACTGAGATTATCATTTTTTACATCGGTTATATCATAACCGACATGAAAATAAAATTTAGCGTGCTTTATCATATCAGTTTTTTATAAGCGATGTGATAAAAAAAAGCTTGGTGATTTATCACATCGGTTATAAAAAACTTACGTGATAAAGCTCCATTTCAAATGTTGGTTATAAAATAACTGACGTTATAAATTATTATATACATCAGTTATTAAATAAAAGATGTTATAAACATTGAAAAAAATATTTTTTCACATCTTTTATTTAATAACTGACATGATAAATCTTTTAAAGGATTTATCGCGCCCCGTATTCAGTCATTCTGATTTCTTTGATCGGGCGACCTGCGACTCGTCTCTCCTGTGTGGAAAACCTAGAAAGGATTGATCGAAGTCCTACCCTCCAGCCTTGTTTTTTCAACAACATTAAACATCTTTATTGTCACCTGATCCATCAAGTTTACTCACAACACTCAAGTAAGCCTCACATGGATCTATTTTAGTTATTAGTCTTCACGATATCCTTATCAATTTTTTTGAGATTTTATTTTTCTATCTTTTTTCTTGCTGTCATGGTAATTTCCATAGTGTTCATTTATATGATGCTAAATTCTTTTCTGGTAAAAGAAACCATGGAAGTGATATCATGCATGTTTACAATTTATGTTTTTTTGTGTGTGTGCATGTACAGGGGGTGTCCAAGGGGGTGGGGGGCTGTCCATGTTGGTGGGGGTGGCCAGGGGGTGGGGTGCTATCCATGGGGTGGGGGTGTCCATGGGGTGTTAAAGGGGGTGGGGATGGTGTCCAGGGGGTGAGGGGGCTGTACATGGGGGTTGGGGGTGTCCAAGGGGGTTTAGGGGCTGTAAATGGTGGTGGGGTGGTTTCCAGAGGGTGCAGGGGCTGTCCAATGGAGTTGGGGGTGTCCAAGGGGGTGGGGGTGTCTAGGGGGTGAGGGGGCTATCCAAGGGGATAGGGTTGTCCTGGGGGTGGGGTTTTGTCCAAGGGGATGAGTGGGATGTCCATGGGGGTGGGGGTGTCCAGGGGGTGGGGGATGTCTAGAGGGTTGTGGGAGTGCTTTCAAGGGGGTGGGTGTGGCCAGAGGGGTGGGGGCTGTCCAGAGGGTCTGGGGGGTTGTCCAGCGGGTGGGGGCTATCCAGAGGGGTGTGTGTGGTGTGGTGGGGTGGGTGAGGGGTTTCTTTCCAAGGGGGTGGTGGTGTCCAAGGGGGTGAGGGGGATTTCCAATGGTGTAGGGGTTTCCAGGGGGGTTGTGTCGAGGGGGTCAAGGGGCTGTCCAAGGGGGTGGGGGTGTCCTGGGGGAGCTGTATAGAGGGTTGGGGTCTGTCCAAGGGTGGGGATGTCCAGAGGGGCGGGGGCTGTTGAGAGGGGTGGGGGATGTCCAGATGGGTGGGGGGCTATCTAGGGGATTGGGGTTGTATAGAAGGTTGGGTGGGGGGATGTCCAGGGGTGGGGGTGTCCAGAGGGTTGGGGGGTCCATTGTGTCCATGGGGCTGGGGTTTCCTTGGTGGGTGGGATCTATCTAAAGGGTTGGGGGCTGTTTGGAGGGGGGGTTGTCTGGAGGGGTGGGGGCTGTCTATAGGGGTGGGGTTGTCCAGTGGGGTGGGGGCTGTCTAGGGTGTGGGGGATGTAAAGAGGGTTGGGGGGATGTACAGGGGGTGGGGTGTCCAGGGGGTGGGGGTGTCCTGGGGGTGGGGGCTGTCTGGAGGGTTGGGGGTTGTCCATGGGTGGGGGGATGTCTTGAGTGGTGGGGGGTATCTAGAGGGGTGGGGGTTGTCCAGTGGGGTGGGGGACTGTCCAGGGGGTGGGGGTTGTACATATGGTTGGGAGGGGGGTTGTACAGGGGTGGGGGGGGGGGATTTCTAAGGGGGTGGGGTCTTTCTAGAGGGTTAGGGGGTGTCCAGGGTGTCTATGGGGGTGGGGGGAGTCCATGGGGTTTTGTGTGTGTGTGGGGGGGGGGGGGTCCATTCGGGTGGGGTGTTGAAGGGGGTGGGGGGTTGTCCAAGGGGGTTTGCGGCTATCCAGGGGGTGGGGGCTGTCTAGGGGGTGGGGGCTATACAGAGGGTTTTGGGGGTGGGGCTGTCAAGGGGCTGGGGGGCTGTCCAAGGGGGTGGAAGGCTATCCAGAGGGTTTGGGGGGATATCTAGGGTGGGGGGATGTCAAGAGGGTTGGGGGGGTGTTCAGGGTGGTGTCCAGGTGGGCAGGGGTGGTGTCCAGGGGGTGGGGGTGTTGTCCAAAGGGGTGGGGGGGGGGTTATCAAGAAAATATTATGCCCGATGGGATTGGTTTACAAGAAAATACATGCATGTCCAAATGAATGTATGATATATAGGAAGGAATATGAATTTTAGTCAAAGTGTCCTAAATTTTGGAAATCATGGTATAAGGTGAAGGAAAAAGCAGAGGATGATGTAGAGATTACAAAGATACCTTCCAAGGTATTTTGGTATCTTCCGATAATTCATTGTTTGAAGCATTTACTTGCTAATTCACATGATGAAAAAAGGTTAAGATGGAATGCTGATGAGTAGATATGTGAAGGAAAAATATGTCATCCAGTTGATTGTCCACAATGGAATAAAATTGATGAGAAGTATCCTACATTTGGAAATGAAATTAGAAATATCAAACTAGGGTTGTGCACAGATGGAATGAATCCATACCAAACCCTCAGTAGCACACATAGTTCATGGCCTGTTTTATTGGTAATTTACAAAATCTCTCCTAATGTTTGTATGAAGCGCAAATATGTCATGTTGAGTATAATGATCTCTGGTCAGAAGCAACCCAGGAATAATATTAATGTTTTCTAGTCACCATTTATTGATGATTTGAAACTTTTATGGGATGATGGTATTAGGGTGTATGATTCTTATAAAATTGAATATTTTCAACTGCATGCAGCTCTTATGTTCACTATAAATGACATCCCAGTATATGGAAATTTGTCTGGATACAGTGTTAATGGGCACAAATTATGTCCAATTTGTGAACAACAGACTTCATATTGTCAATTGCATCATTGGATGAAAACAGTGTACATGGGTCATCGAAAGACTTTTCTTATGGATCACCCTTATAAAAGAATAAAAAAGGCATTCATCTCACAAAAATTTGATATTCCTCCAAACCATTATCCCCTGATTTGTATTTTGAGATGGTGGAAAACATTGATGTGACATTGGGAAAGACACAAAAATTTGGTAATTATAGTCATATTTGGAACAAAAGGTCAATAATTTTTGAGCTTCCATATTGGAGATATCAATATTTTAAACATAATATTGATGTCATGCACGTGGAGAAGAATATATGTGACCGTTTTATTGGAACATTGTTAGATATTAAAGGAATGAAAAATATGGGTTGAATGCAAGATTAGACTTACTATCAATGGGAATACGTTTGGAGTTTGCTCACAGTCCTAATGGAAGACAGCCATTTCTTCCCCCGGCTTGTCATACATTATCCAAGAGGGAGTAAATTAGCTTCTGTCAGTGTCTCTATGATATCAAAGTGCCTCAAGGTTATTCTTAAAATGTAAAAAAATTTGTCTCATTGAAGGATTTGAAGTTGATAGGTATAAAATCTCATGATTGTCACGTCATGAGGCAATAACTTCTACCAGTTTCATTGTGTGGAATATTTCCCATCCATTTCAGAAAGACTATAATGAAGTTGTGTTATTTTTTTCAATTCAATTTTTAATAAGGCGATTGATGTGAATTCTTTGAAAATTTTGGAAAGGGATGAAATTTGTATACTTTGTCAACTGGAAATGTATTTTCCTCCATCTTTTTATGATATAATGGTGCATTTAATGATTCCTCTAGTTCAAAAAAAATAATGATTTGTGGACCTGTATATCTTCATTGGATGTATCCTTTTGAAAGGTATATGAAAATATTGAAAGTTTATGTTAAGAATCCATATCAACCTGAAGCCTCCATTATTGAAATGTATATTTCTGAGGAGGTTTTAGAGTTTTGTACAATCTACTTGGCTGTGGAACATCACATAGGTTTTCCTCCATCTCTCCATGAATGAGTTAATAATGAGGGAAAGAGGATCCGTGGCTTGAAAGTCAAATCTTTGTAAGCTAAACAGATGAAGACGTTATAATTATACATATTGAATAACATAGATGATTCTCAACCATATATCAAATTTCATATTTATGAGTTGAAACAATGTCATCCAAAAAAAAAATTTAGATTTTGAATGAGCACAACCGAACATTTTTTTCATGGTTTAAAAAGACCTTGCTTATTAGATCAGATGTATCAGAGAAATTAAAATGGGTAGTGGGTGGTCCATGTTTAAATGAGATAACATGGTCTTGTTTGGACATTAATGGCTATACATTTCATACAAAAGATCATGATAACAGAAGTGCAGTTCAAAATAGTGGTGTATTGGTGTTTGCAGAAGCAATGCATTTTTCGAGTGCTAAATACAAAAAAAAATTATTCATCAAGTGCATATTATGGAGTGAATGTAGAAATATGTGAGCTATATTACATTAAAATTAATGTTCCTATTTTTAAATGTAAATGGTTTATCAGTAACAACAGTGTCAGACACAATGAATTTGGAATGACAGTTGTTAATCTGAATAGATTGGAAGACACAATTGACTCTTTTATAATGGAAACAATTGAAAAACAAATTTTCTATGTAGTAGATCAATTATATATGCAGTGGGATATTGTTTTACAAGGGAAAAAAATATGTTGTTGAGGATAAACTTTGATGAAGATGATGATTAATTTAAGATCTCTACTTACATGTAATGATTAGCAGAACATAATGATGATAATGTTGATGACAAGGTTTATGCCCTAAGGAACTATCAGGTTGAAGGAATTTGGGAAAACAATACATTTGTACATTACTAATATTACTTGTAACATAGGTTTATTTATTATTTAAATTTATTATTTTCATAAAATGTTAGATTTTTTATGGTTTTTCTTCATTAAAAAATGTATTAAAATAAATAATTATATGTTTTTGTTTATTTAAATTTTTTTAGTTTACTTTATCATGTTTACCATTACATAAATTATATATCTATTATTTTTGTTGAATAAAAATTACTTTACCATGTTTACCAGGTTTACCATGTTTACCATCTTTACCATCCTTACCATCTTTACCATTGTTCAACATGTTCACCATATTAACCATGTTTACTATTACGTAACTTAATACAATTTTCTATTTTATGTTTACATTGGTATTATAATTCTCCAATCTTTATATTTGTGAACTAATGTTTGTTTTTTTATTTGAAGGATAATGGATGATCAATCAGTTGATCAACCACATGATTCTGGAGATGAGCATATTGGTCATTCCTCTGGGGAGAAACATTCCCATGCTCCTATTTATGTTCCCCAATATTCCTCATGTGCTCCCATAACGACAAAGAGTTCAAGTGTTGGTAAACGTGGGTGCACTCATTTACCAAAATTATCACTTGCCCATAAATAGGACTATAGGATACTCATTGAGTTTGATGAGAATGATATTCCTAGAGGTACAAAAGAAAAATATTTGAAGAGTTTTCTATCAACTCAGGGTAAGAGCAAAGTAAGAATTTTGTATGATGCCTGGAGAAGTGTGGACAAAGCGATAATATCTCAGTTGTGGGAGATGACTTTGGTAAGATATTTTTATATTGGTTTCCTATTATTTAAATGTTACTAGTATATATATTATGTTTAACCTCTTCTTTATCAGATGACACTTGATATTCCTGACACTGGAGGAGTCCGGAAGAAATGATTATCGATGGATGCTAGGAGATAGAGGGATTTTAAATCAACCTTCTCATCTGATTTCATTTTTGGTCATAGGATTCCTGACAATCCATGTCATATATAACCTTTCATAGATTAAGACACATGGAGATAGTTTGTTGAAAGTAGAATAAAAGATTCATTTTTGGTAAGGTAAATGTAAATGTTTATAATATTTCTTATATAAATGTTCTTATTAATGTTTAGTTAATGATTTCTTATTCTTAATTTACAGAAAACAAGGAAATATCATTAGGAGATCCAATCTAAAAATTTATACACTCATAGTTTATCTCAGAGAGGGTATACATTATTGGAAGAACAAATGATGGTAGAAAATTTACAAAAACTGAGAGATGAGAATTTAAGATTTGGAGAGGTGACCCCTCCATCCCCTCCAGCTAGACATGAAAAATGGAAGAGAGCTCGGATGGGAAAAAAGGGCAATATCTTTCGGAAGATTCGAGAATCATAGCTAAGAGGATTGTAAGATATCTATTTTATTTGTTTAAGTTAACTATATTCTTCATATAATTTCAATAATTATAGAAATGTTC
The DNA here is from genome assembly GCA_963277665.1 of Viscum album. Lineage (NCBI taxonomy): Eukaryota > Viridiplantae > Streptophyta > Magnoliopsida > Santalales > Viscaceae > Viscum > Viscum album. The sequence goes on along the minus strand of OY728167.1, from coordinate 395,090,967 downwards.
AATTAATTAATACATGATTTTCTTAAGGTGCAGAGCTCACAAGGGGGTATTTACAGCTGCTGGGAGGCAAGATATTTTATCTGCAGCATTGGGAAAGCCTGAACATCCTAGTTAGACACTACTGGAAAATGAGGATTTACCAACCGTTTTGAAACATTGAGAAAGCCTATAGAACCATTGGTATTACTTATACCAACAGTTCTGGGAACCGTTGGTAAGTAAGCCGTTGGGATAGCTTTTCCCAATGGTTTACATAGAACCGTTGGGATTGGTGAGAAAATTAGCCTACCCCAATGGTTCCCTAAACCGTTGGGAAACCCAACATTTCTCCATGGTTCCCAATAGGTTCTAAAACCATTGGGAATGTATTTTTACCAACCGTTCCCTTTGAACAGTTGGTAAAAACATTCTATGAATCCTATTCCAACGGTTTGAAATCGTTGTCATAGGGTATGCTGTGAAAATTGCACAACAACCTTCAATTTGGTGCAATTTGCACACCACTGGTAATTCTCCAATTTCCTTGTACCTTCAATAACCAACTAACACATACATATATAGAACAAATTCATACTCATTTAACATATAATAAATTTGGAACTATACACATCCAAAATTAAATCAGAATTCATAACTTAATTATAAACATACATATTCATTATGACATACACATTTAAATGTGTTTTTTTCTATAAATGAAGTCCATTTAAACAAAATATATACACATGGAACTATACACATCCATAATTAAATCATTATTCATAAAATAATTATAAACATACATAATTCATTTAAACATACACATTTAAATGTGTTTTTTTCCAGAAATGATGTCCATTTTAAATAGAATACATACACTTGGAGTGATACCGGCCACACCGTGCCTCGGATTGAGACGAGGAAGACTCATACATGTCACAAATGACCTACGGATCGTTGTCCTAAAGTATCAACGTTTTCCAAAATCATTCGGTCGGTTTTCTATATGACCTTTATTGTCACTTAAAATGTTGTTCATTTCAAAACAAATGAGACACTTTGAGTGGTTCCGGCAATAACATGACTCAGATTAAGGCGGGGATGACTCGTGCACATCACATATGATGCATTGATCATTGTGATAATGTTTCAACACATTCCAAATGCATTTGGTCAGTTTTCTGTATGCCAATAGTTTTTAATTTAAATGTTGTCCATTTTAAATAAACGTGACACTTTGAGTGGTTCCAGCCACATCGCGCCTCATATTGAGGCGGGGTTGACTTTTACACATCACATATGACCCATGGATCATTTTCCTAATGTTTCAATGAAATCCAAATGTGTTAGGTTGGTTTTCCATATGTCAGTTTTTGTTTTCACTTAAATTGATGTCCTTTTGAAACAAAAAAGGAGACATTATGAGTGGTACCGGCCACACCACGCCTCAGATTGAGGCAGGGTTGACTCTTACACAGCACATATGACCCATGAATCATTTTCCTAAAGTTTCAATAGAAACTGAATTCATTTGGTCAGTTTTCTGTATGTTAGTTGTTGTTTTCACTTAAAATCCTGTCCATTTTAAACAAAAGAGAGACACTTTGAGTGGTGTCGGCCACACTGCGCCTCACATTGAGGAGGGGTATACTCGTGCACATCATGAATGACCTATGGATAGTTCTTCTAAAGTATCAACACAATTAGAATCTGTTTAGTCAGTTTTCCGTATGTACTTATAATTTTGTCCATTTACAAAAAAAAAAAGAGACACTTAGAGTGATCCCGGTCACACTGCAACTCTGATTGAGGTGTGGTTGACTTTTACACCTCACATATGACCCATGTATCATTGTTCTAATGTTTCAATATAGTTCTAATGTGTTTGGTCGGGTTACCGTATGTCAGATATTGTTTTCAATTAAAATGAAGTCCATTTTAGACTATAGAGAGGCACTTCAAGTGGTTCTGGCCACTCTGTGCCTCATATTGAGGCTAGGTTGACACGTACATGTCACATATGAACCATGTAACTTTATCCTAAAATTTCAATAGAATAAAAATGTGTTTGGTCAGTTTTCTATGTGTCAGTTGTTGTTTTCACTTCAAATGTTGTCCATTTCAAATAAACCTGAGACACTTTGAGTGGTGCTGGACACACCGGGCCTTGGATTGGGGATAGGATGACTCGTACATATCTCAAATGAGTCATGGATCATTTTCCTAAGGTTTTAACTGAATATGAATGCATTTGGTTGGTTTTTTGTGTGTTAGTTCTTGTTTTCTCTTAAAATTTTGTCCATTTTAAACTATAGAGAGACAGTTCAAGTGGTGCCAGCCACACCGTGGCTTGGATTGAGGCTAGGTTGACTTATGAAGGTCACATGTGACTCATGAATAATTTACCTATAGTTTCAATGGAATCTGAATGAGTTTAGTCAGTTTTCCGTACGTCAGTTGTTGTTTTCACTTAAAATGATGTCCTTTTGAAACAAAAGAGAGACACTTTTTGTGGATCCGACCACACTAGGCCTCAGATTGAGGTGGGGTAGACTTTTACACATCACATATGACTCATGGATCGTTTTGCTAAAGTATCAAGACAATATTAATGCATTTGGTTTGTTTTCTTTTTGCTAGTTGTTATTTTCACTTAAAATGTTGTCCATTTCAAATAAACCTGAGACACTATGAGTGTTGCCGGAAAAACCAGACCTCAGATTGAGGTAGGGTTGACTCATACATGTCACAAATGACTCATGGAACGTTTTCCTAAAGTTTCAACACATTACGAATGCGTTTGGTTGGTTTTCCATATGTCAGTTGTTATTTTCACTTAAAATGATGTCTATTTTAAACCAAAGAATTAAACTTTGAGTGGTTCCGGCAACACCATTCCTTGGATTGATGCGTTCTTGACCTTTAAACGTCACATATGACACATTGATCATTTTGATAAAGTATCAACACAATAAAAATTCATTTCTTTGGTTTTCCGTATGCTAGCTTTTATTTTCACTTAAAATGTTGTCCATTTCATATAAACATGTGACACTTTGAGTGGTGCTGGCCACCCCAGGCTTTGGATTGAGGCATGGTTGACTCTTATAAGTCAAAAATGACCCAATGATCATTGTCCTAATGTATAAACTCAATTCGAATTCGTTTGGTTAGTTTTTCGTATGTCAGTTGTACTTTTAACTTAAAATGTTATCCATTTCAAACAAATGTGAGACACTTAGAATGGTACCGGCTTCACTGCTCCACAGATTGAGGAAGGGTTTACTCGTACACATCACATATGATCCATGGATCATTGTTCTAAAGTATCAACACAATCATAATCCGTTTTGTTGGTTTTCCGTATGTACTTAAAATGTTGTCCTTTTTAAACATAAGAGAGACACTTAGAGTGATCTCGACCACACCGTGACTAGAATTGAGCCGGGGATGACTCGTACATGTTACATATGACACATGTATCATTTTGATAAAGTATCAATAGAATCCAAATGCATTTGGTTGGTTTTATGTATGCCAGTTGTTCTTTTCACTTAAAATCCCATCAATTTTAAATAAAAGAGACACAGTTAGAATGCTACCAGCCACACCGCACCTCAGATTTAGACGGGGTTGACTCGTACGGGTCACAAATGACCAATGTATTATTTTTGTAAAGTATCAACACAATACTAATGCGTTTGGTCGGTTTTCCTTATTTCGGTTGTTATTTTTACTTAAAATGTCATCTATTTCAAATAAACCTGAGACATTTTGAGTGTTGTCGGCCACACCTAAGGCATCTTATTACCATATTGAAAAAGAGACATGTCCTAGATTTATCTTCCAGGAACCAATATCACTCATGAGTAATAGAACCCATCCTGTTAGCCCTCACCTAGAAACCAAAGCATACATCCTATAATGTCAAATCTAAATTCCCTGAGAATAACAAGTCCATCCATGGGTCCTTAACATGTAACCCATGTCTTATCCTAACAATTGGAAAGTAAACTAAATCAAACAAGGAATAATTCAAATAACATTGAGAATGTAAAACAAGGAATTGAATTCAAATTAATTCATATCATCACATTCATTTGATGAAAATGAGCTAATAAGCTTACCAAGACATTCATATAATTCAAGACATACAAAAATGGAATAATCCTAAAAAAATGCATGATCAGAGAAATAAAAAGGGAATGTGAAATCAAGGAGGGTGGGGGCTGTATGGGGGTCTAGGGAGGAGGGTGGGGGACTATTTGGGGGGGTTGTCCGGGGGGATATCCAGGGTCCAGGGAGGAGGGTGGGGGGCTGTCCAGGGGGCTGTCTAGGGGCTGTCTGGGGGCTGTATGGGGGGCAGTCCAGCGACCAAGGAGGAGGGTGGGGGGGCATGCAGGGGTTGTCCGTTGGTGTTTGGGGGGTTGTATGGGAGCCAAGTAGGAGGGTGGGGGGAAGGGGCTGTCTGGGGGATGTACGGGACCAAGGAGGAGGTTGGGGGGCTATCCAGAGGGCTGTTCGGGGGGCTTTCCAGGGTCTAAGGAGGATGGTTGGGGGTTTTCCAGGGTCCAGGAAGGAGGGGGGCTATCCGGGGAGTTCCCAAACACACAAAACTGTACAAACATGATAAATATACATCGTAACCACTAAAATACATCAACAACCATGAAAATAGACAATATATAAAAATAACTCAACTCAAATACTGTACTATGTGTCTAGAAAAAACCAAAAACTAGAATAGATTAAACATCAAATCTCAGTAATATTAGTAAAAAATGTAATAGATCAATTTGTCCCATATCACCATCACTATCATCACCATCATCATCACCCACATCCTCATGGTCATCACTATCCTCATCATTGTCCCCACCCTCCTCAACGACCTCCTCCTCTCCCTCGCCCTCCACCTCGCCCTGCTCCTCCGCCTCACCCTCCTCCTCTCCCTCCTCTTCCGCATCAAACTCCTCGCCATCATCATCGTCAGGCTGGACATCATCTTGACCACCACTAGAACTGACACCTGGTGCACCATATATATAACGCATCAACGACATATATTCATCAAAAGCTTGGCCGGCCTATGGTGGATGTTTTGGACATAGAACTTCAATAAATTTCATAAATGGATTGTTTTCCCTAGAGTACTGTTCTTCCATCTCTATGGCCATTTTGTCAGCCTCTTCTACCTGTTCACTAACTTGCTAAAGCTCGGTGGCACTAAAACTCGTACCTGAGGAGGAAAAATACTTCGTCGGGGCTATCTTAGGTCAGCAGCATACTCTGCCAGAATGCGTCTCTCCCAACACCTGATGTAAGTGAACAGTTGGACCAAAAATGTCTGGTTCTTGGGCATTGGGGGCCTCTAAAGCAACCTGTTACAAATATAAATATATTATTAAGTTACAAAATAGATATTAAAATATAAAATCAACAAATTAAAACTTACAATCTGCTGCTGAGTCGGTTCCTTGACGGCACATCCATCCCTTTTTCATATACTCGAGCAAAACAGTTTTTCCCAAGGCAAACGTCCTTCAATATTCAGTTATTTCCTCTACAATGACATTGAAAACTAAATTTATATGAAAAAATTATCAAATGATTAAATAATTGAGGAAACCAAAGAAACTTTATGTCGTAAATAAAACTTATAAAAAATTGTCATACCAGCTTCCTCTCATGATCTGGCATCGTAGTACGTCCTAGTGTGTGGAGGTATTTTTTTGCATCAATGTTTTTCTATTTTTTCTAGATGATTCCTAAATAAAATTAGATTATTCAAAGGATAATATTAATGAAAAACATGAAAGTTATTATTTAAATTCCTCAAATGAAATTAATAACTTAAACTAAGTAGTCATCCAATGAGTAATCATCTGCCGATACTGCTCTATAGGACAATCATCCACGATCGGTACCACCACTAACTCAATACCAACTCTATCACGCCAACCAATATTCAACTCATGCATGTAGGCTCTCCAAATATCACTTAAATCCATTAGATGTGCCGGTCATGCACCCTCACCATTGGGAAAATTAAATCGAATCTGACACCAAAATATTAATTCATATAAATACAAATATAATTCATGGAATTAAATAAAAATGATTTTTTTACCCATATCTCTGCCCAAGTTCTATCCTTGACCTCATGTAGAAATTGTCTCTACGATAGCGTGCTGACGGGAATGATGTCAGAGTATTTGGAAAGCGTCGCCAAAAAACTCCGACATTGTTTCCCGATTTTCTCAACCATTTGGTTGTCTTCATTGTAATCCACCATTACCTGTGTGCGGCGGTTTCACACCGCACGCATGCGTGTATGACCCCGCCCCCACCTCTTGTTAGTTGATGTATCTGTCATGAATGAAAAACAAATATATTATCAAAAAATGTTATAATGAAAATAAATATTGGTATAGAAATTTGTTAGGGTTCTATAAATATACCTAGTCCAGTCTGATCACTGAGTGCCGCTGGATCCACAAAAACTGATCGAACACCCTGTGGTGGAACAGGAGTCGAAGACGATGGAATATAGAAGCTCATAGAGACAGACGTAGAAGGAAAAAAATATGGTACAGTTGTATGACTAGAAGATGAAAAATGTGGGGAAAACATGGGAGGCCTTAATATCCTGTGTGTACCTAATGACACACTAAGATCAGAATGTGTGAAGGATGACATGTCAGTGGGAGGGGCAGGGTCTAGTCGGGTACGCGAAGCTGCTCATCCACCTCTGGTATGAACCCTCCTCGTACCACCGGCTTGAGTACTAGGACCAGTACTAGGCTCCTTGTTTAATAACTATCGACGTATAAGTGGATCATAAAAAAAATTTTACAAAAAAATTAATCACATGACATTATATATTCTTTAAATATATATATTTGAAATAAAGTACACACTGCAGGCACTAATGGTGGAATTCCCATCTCCACAATTCAACGATTGTTCTCCATATTTTTTTCTCTTCGTCTCTCTTCAATGGAATGCATTTCCTACTTTTGAAAACAAATATTTAATTAATTAGAAAATGGAAACTAATTTGTAACCCAAAAAACTAAATATATGAGGGAATAGGGGGATTAATTAGTAATTTTTCTATCAATTGTTTTAGAAGAGCTTGAATGGATTTAATAAATCATACAAGTTGTAATGTTAACCATGTAAGAAATATTGTTTGACTAGGTTTGAATACAATTCAATTCCAAATTAGAAAATGAAATTCAAATAAAACTACAACCAATAAACATTGAAAATTCACATAACGATCAAGTCAGCTAAAAAATATTTTTGATCAATACTAAATCAATTTGAATATTACCAACCTTAACAACCCAAGTCGAGGTAAACCAAAAGAATTGAGAACATGGATGAATGATTCTATATATTTTCAACAACAACTTCAGGTTCACAATCTACTCTGACAATTGAGCTATTGGAGTCATCAAAAGAAATAAATGGATTGGTTCCAATGGCACTAGGGACAATGTCAATTCCATCATCACCATCATCAAAAATATGTCTTGGAATTACATCAACTATGACACAAAATTCAGGTCATAGTTGGCCTTTTACATAAATTTTTTTTTTATCCATTGATGCTAATACATATGGTTCTTCGGTAACAAGAGTGTGAGTCATATTAATTAATCAAAATCCACAATCATTAATAAATGTTCCATGTCTCGTAATCAAATCAAACCAATGGAATTTCATTATTGTGACTCGTCTATGAGAGTAATAATCAAATATTATTATTTTCTCAACGACTCCATAATAACCCACATTTTCAAGTCACGGTTTGCTATCTGATGCACTGGAATAAAAATCTAGTGTTTAAGTAACCATAACACCATCATGTTGTGTTCTCATGTTCTTTGTGTTGAGAAAATTATTGTTTTCAACAATGCATATTAATGTTATTTAAAGGGGGAGATTATTGAAAATAATACTCTGTCTCTTTATGATAATTTTGTTGCTCACAAATACCCTTAGTTATTTTATAATGATTTTACTTAGTATTTTGCAGGATTTTATTAATTTATTTTACTCTTGAAATAATGAGAATTTATTACATAGCGCGGAATCTGTTTTATCTCGTCCTGGAAACACTGTTCACATCTTACGGAGATAAATATAGCGCGGAATCTATTTTAATGCGTTCTGAAATCACTGTTCATACCCTACGTGGATAAACGTAGCGTAAGGATAAAAAACATGTATTCTTTTTGAGATAAGAGAAAAGTATGGTTAAACAACCATACGTTTTCAGAAAAGTATGGAAGAAGAACCATATGTTAGGAAGGAACCCTACGTTTTGGTTTTCAGCAAAGTATGGAAGGAGAACTGTACGTAAATTCTTAAGGTTACGTTTATTTCTCAAAAGAATGGTTCATCAACCGTACTTTTGTAAACAACCATACGTTCTTGGAAAAGTATGGATCAAGTAAAAGTATGGATCTTTTACCATACGTTTGAGTGTTGAAGAAAAAGTATGGATGATTAACCCTATGTTTGTTATCAACCTTACGTTATCAACCCTACGTTTGAAGACTATGTTATTAACCCTACGTTTGGAGGCCATGTCATCAACCTTACGTTTGGCGTCGAAAATTTTTGTAGACTGTATTTATGTACAACGATCAGTAAGCTGATTTCTGGGCGGATTTCAAGCAAGATTTGAAGTCGTTTTTAAATTACAACTTTGACTGATTCAAAGCTGTTTTATTAATGGATTTAAGATCGAATTAGAAGAGGCTTTTTATGCTGAGTCTTAAGGGAAGTTACGACATCTCTGTAATTTCAAAATTGTTAATATCGTGAATCAGAAGGCGACTTTTATGGATCTAAATGTGCAGGAGATATGATTTATTATATATTCTCTCTCTGAAACACCAGGTACAAGGGGGTGTGATCGATCTATTTTTAAAATAGGTGGAAAACAGAGATTCCAACTATTCATGATTGATTTGCTGATTCAACAGGAGCGTAAAAGCTCTGTTTGTTCAAGAAGAAGGAACTCGATAGAAGATTCACCTGTTCTACATCGAATATCTTCTGTGGATCAACTACTACTGAGGTTGTGAACTATATCTCTATATCTACTATAACTGGATCAACTCATAACAGCTTCGTCTTGAAGATCAATATTTCTAGAGACTTCGATCCATATGCTGTCAATTGGATTCTGTTGCAATTGGGAAGATCAGCTGGAAATTTCTTTCTGAAATTATTTTTATTCTTGAGTAACCAGCTTCTCATTCAAAGTTGTGTAGGTTTGTGTTTGAACCAGAAGGCTTTGTTTTTCCTTGGATTGTAAAGGTGTCAACTACCTGTACTCAGTTGTGAATCGGTCTGTGTAAAAGGGAACCAGATAGTGAAAATCATCAATCTCGTGGAGTAGAGCATTGATAAAGTGGACTAGTGGCTTTCTATTCCCCGAACCACTATACATATTTGTGTTCTTAATTTTACTTTTTCTGTTGCACGATCAAATCTGATAAAGTATAAGGGACAGAACTCATTCAAGAGAAGAGTTATTGAAAAATTGTAAAAGACACAATTCACCCCCCTCTTGTGTAGAATCTGTAGATTCAGATCCAACAATTGGTATCAGAGGTGGAGATTTTGATAGAGCCTTAGAAATATAGAATCATTTAAGGATTATACAACAGAGCATCATGACTGATACAAGAGAAGGGATGTCGATGGTTAGAGCACCATATTTTAATGGAGACAACTATGGTTGCTGGAAATCACGCATGATAATATATCTGAAAAACCTCGGATATAGAGTCTATTCAAAGATTCTGACTCCTTATGAAATTCCTAAAAATCGAAAGGCATGGAGTGCTACTATAGAGTCAGAGTATGATATGAACTCGAAGGCTATGAATGCAATTATCTGTAGTCTAGGACCAGATGAATTTAACTGAGTATCTCAGTGCCCGACAGCATATGAGATGTGGAAAACAATAGTTGTGGCATATGAAGGAACATATAATGTAAGGAAAATGAGATATTAAACTAAAAAACTGAAATTTGGTACTTTCAGAATGATTGAAGGTGAGAGAATTGCCCAAAATTAATGAGAGATTGACAGAAATTGTCAATAACATAACTGCTCTAAGAGAACCTATCAAGCAGGCTGATCAAGCATTAAAAGTACTGAGAGTACTTTCTACTAGATGGAATGGTATCTCTGCTGCAATCAGACAATCAACATTTTTCAAAGATCTAACTATGAGAGAGCTGATTGGTACACTGATGATGTATGAAGCTGAAATAAAAGATGAATCTAATGAACATAAAGTTCTTATCAAAAGAGAAGATACTGCCTTGAAGGTAACTTCACTACAAAAGAATAGAAAGATGAAGAGAAAAGAAGTCAAAGTTAAATCAGAAAGCTCTGACTCATCCAACTCAGATGAAGAACTGGCTCAACTAGCCAGAAAATTTAGAAAATTCTACGGCAAGAAAAGAGGCTTCAAAAAATCCTTTAAGGGAGATAACAAGGAAGTGAGATGTTATGAATGCAAAAAGATGGGACATATCAGACCAGATTTCCCACAATTGAAGGATTCAAAGAAGAATAAATTATTCAAAAGAAATGACTTTGAGCATAAGGACAAGAAAGCTATGACAGCCACTTGGAGTGTATCTGAAGACTCTATTAGATCTTCGGAATCAAGCTCAGAGAAAGAATAAGTAAATCTAAAGGAAAACATGTGTCTCATGGCAAAAACTGATGAGGTACACTCATATTACTCCTCTGAATCACATTCTGAATCAAGCTACGCAAATGAAAAACTTGCAGCCTACTGCAATATGCTTGAAGAAAGATATGACTCACTATTTAAGAAACATAATTCACTGAAAAATATACATAAATATGTTTCAGATGAAAGAGACACAATGCTGAAACATCATAAATAATTAACTGATAAATACAATTTGATTAACACTAACTATATTAATTTTGAATCAAGAATAAAATCACTGCAGGATAAAGTAGAATCTTACAAACATGCTGCATTGGTTTTTACAAAAGGAGAGAATCATTAAATGAAATTCTTGGAAAAACTGTCATTAAAAAGGAGAGATTTGTAATTTGCAGTAAAGGAGAAAAACCAAAACTATTTAAAAATTATTTTGTTCCTAGCTTTAAAAAGATTAATTGTAATTTTTGTGGGGCAAAGGGACATGTAGCTACAAACTATTTCTTAAGACAACCTCAAATTTTTGGTATTAAGAAAGCCTATATTTCAAAAGACTTATATGATTCAGCTAATTTTAAAAGAACAAAGCAAATCTGGATACCCAGATCATTGCTAGCTAACACACATGGACCCAACAAAATATGGGTACCAAACCAATTTGTTTGAATGCCTTTGCAGGCAGTAGGTCACCAGAGAATAAAAGATATATGGTACATGGATAGTGGCTGCTCAAGAAATATGAGTGGAAACTCATTGAATTTTTCTTCACTCACTCAAAAGGAAGGAGGACTTGTCACATTTGGTGATAATACCAAAGGAAAAATCATTGGCATTGGAACTGTTGGAGATCCAAAAACAGTCTCAATCAACAAAGTACTTTATGTACAAGGACTAAAACACAATCTGATAAGTATCTCTCAACTTTGTGATGATGGATATACTGTTGATTTTACTAACAATTGTTGTACTGATTCTAAAGATTAACTATTTAAATTTGAAGCACCATGAACTGAAAATGTCTATACTTTGGATTTAAATTCCTTGTGTAAACAACAAGTAAACTGCTTGACTGCTAAAGTAAGTTTATCCTGGATCTGGCATAGAAGACTTGGTCATTTAAATGTATATGTTTTACATAAGTTATCCAAGAAACATTTAGTTTCTGATTTACCTTGTCTCAAATTTGAACGTGACAGATTTTGTGATACATGTCACCTTGTCAAGAAACTCAAATCATCCTTCAAATCTGTTAATAAGGTTGCTATATCTAAACCTCTAGAACTTATTCATCTTGATTTGTTTGGACCTTCAAGAGTTTCAAGCTTAGATGGTAAATTATATGTATATGTTTTAGTTGATGAATATTCAAGATTTACATGGATTTTATTTTTGAAAGGTAAAAATGAAGATTTTACTTTATTTGAAAGTTTCTACAAATCTGTTAAAAATGAAAAAGGCTTCAATATAATCTCATTACGAAGTGATCATGGTGGAGAATTTGAGAATCTGGAATTTAATTCATTTTCCTCAAATAAGGGTATTAAACACACCTTTTCTACACCCAGAACACCTTAATAGAATGGGACTACAGAAATAAGAAATAGAAAAATTCAAGAAATAAGTAGAACTATGTTAAATGAATATAGCCTACCTATATATTTCTGGGCAGAAGCTGTGAATACAGCTTGTTATATAATTAATAGAGTTTTAATTAGACCTATTTTGAAAAAAACACCCTATGAACTATGGAATAACAGAAAACCTAAAGTAAATTACTTTAATGTTTTTTGGTTGTATGGTTTATATCTTAAACACCGAGGATAATCTTGTTAAGTTCGATCCAAAATCTGATGAAGGTATTTTCTTAGGATTTTATGATACCTCCAAATCTTATAGAGTTTATAATAAGAATTCAAGGATTGTTGAAGAATCAGTTCATGTGAAATTTGATGAATTTGATCTTTTTTGAGAAAAGGACAGAACAAATGGATGAAATTGACTCTAATGATAATATGATACTTGAGAATTTAAAGAATGATTTTGAAAATGATATAAAATAAATTCAGTCCAGTTCTGAGTAACATGATACTGAAGAGCCTTTAAATATATTACCTAGATAGTCTAGAATCCTAAAGAATCATCCTTTCGAAACTATAATAGGTAACTTAGAAACTTGTCTTCAAACTAGAAGAAACTTAGGAAACCTAGTGGAATTCTCTGCCTTCCTATCTCAACAAAAACCCAAGACTATAGAAGAAGCTTTAGATGATGAAATATGTGTAATAGCAATGCAATATGAATTAAACCAATTTAAAAGAAATGAAGTTTGGGATTTAGTGGAAAGACCTATGAATTATCCTATAATAGGAACGAAATGAGTTTTTAGAAATAAATAGGTTGACCATGGCACAATAAATAGAAATAAACCATGATTAGTAGCTGAAGGATATAATCAAGAAGAGGGAATAGATTATGATGAGACTTTTGCTCCTGTATCTAGGTTAAAAGCCATTAAAATCATTTTATTCTATGCATCTTATATGAATTTTAAATTATTTCATATGGATGTTAAATCTGCCTTTTTAAATGGTTATTTAATGGAGGAAGTTTATGATGATAAACCTCATGGTTTTGAAAACTCTCAAAAACCTAATTCTGTTTTTAAATACACTAAAGCTCGTTATGGCCTTAAACAAGCACCTAGAGCTTGGTATTAAAGATTAAGTTCTTTTATTTTAAAAAATTATTTTACTGTTGGAATGGCAGACCCAACACTCTTTAAGAAAACTATGAAAAATAATGTTTTATTGGTTCAAATTTATGTTGATGATGTAATATTTGGATCAACTAATAAAACTCATTGTCATGAATTTTAAAAATTAATGCAAGAAGAATTTGAAATGATTATGATGGGAGAATTAAATTTCTTTTTGGGTCTTCAAATATTTAAGAAATATTTTGGAAATTTTTTAAATGAAAACAAATACATTACAGATTTACTTAAGAAAATTGGACATGAGAACAGCAAGACATTTAAAACTCCTATGTGTACTAATATAAAACTTGATTTAGATGAAACTGGGAAATCATTTGACAACAAGTTATATAGAGGTATGATTGGTATCTTGTTATATCTTATTGCTAGCAGGCCAGATATAATGTATTCACTATGTCTTTGTGCTAGATTTCAATCAAATCCTAAATAATCCCATCTAACTGCTGTTAAAAGAATATTTAGATATTTAAAAGGAACTGTTTTTCAATCTCTTCTTTATCCTAAAACTTCTGATTTTAATTTTATTTCATATTCAGATGTTGACTTTGGATGTTGTAGATTAGATATAAAAAGTACATCAGGTACATGTCACTTTTTAGGAAATTCCTTAGTATCATGGTCTAGTAAGAAACAACATTCATTTTCCCTGTCAACAGCTGAGGAAGAATATGTTTCTACTGGCAGTTGCTATGCACATGTGTTGTGGATGAAAAACAAACTTATGGACTTTGGATTGAATTTTAATAATACACCTATTTTATGTGATTATACGAGTGCAATTAATATTTCAAAAAATCCTATTAGTCATTATAGAACTAAGCACATTGATATAAGGAATCACTTTTTAAGAGATCATGTGTTTAAAAAGGATATATTTTTAGAATTTATAAATACTGAAATTCAATTAGTATATATTTTTACTAAACCTCTTCCCACCGCAAGGTTTGATTTTATTAAGGGGGAGCTAGGTTTATTTAATTTTAAATAATTTTTTTATTTTATGTAAATTTTATTTTGTTTATTGAATACTGTTTAAGTTTTTCCTTCTTTTATCGTATGAAAAATTATTTGTTTTTAAATATATGTAATGATGAGTGATTACATGGGAATCAAGGCTATCAAAGCCTTTTTGACTTCTAAACCCTTTCACTTCTATCGAAACCCCTTCGAAATCCGAAAATCGCACTTCATCTTCTGAAACCCTAACCTTCAAACTTCTGAAACCCTAACCTTCAAACCTTCAGAGACTCTCACGGCAATGGTAAGGACTAAAAGAGCCAGTGAGGCTGAGCCGAGCAATGAAAATAGACAATGCACTAAGGGAAGAAAAATCTTACAAGGTAAGGTAATCGATCTTGACTGGTTATTTCAAACGAATCTATTGTTTAAGCAAACGCTGTCATTTCAGAATCTTGAGCAGACGTTCAACAATGAAAATACGGAATTTCTGTATGAAGTAGAACTTAGATACTTCTACAAATCTGTACAGTTTAGTCTGGGAGATACCGAAGATAGTATGATGGCTAAAATAGAGGATAGGGATTTCTCAATTTCATCAGTAGATATTAGTTAGATTCTCAACTGCCCTCATGAGGGAGTTTTTCATTTTGACTTGAAGAATATAGGAGATTCTTTGAATAATTCCAAAGACATTATGTCTTTTCTTTTCAGTACCAAGACAATAAAGAAAATGTTTGTTAAGGATTTGGAGCTTGATCAGAAGATTTTGGTAAAATTTATTCAGACCAGAATAGCTCCACGGATGGCAGAAATGGAGAAGATTTTGTACCCTAATATGTATATAATTTTTCTTATGTTAAGTGATATTAAGCTAAACTTTACAAGATACATGATAAGGTATATCAGTTACTGCTGTCAAAGAGAGGCCATGATGAATTTATATCCCTTTGGTAGATTTATTTCTAAGCTTCTGTTTAAGAAAGACATGGTGAGATTAGTGGATGCAAGAGTTAAATATCATCACAGTAATACATTTAATGTTGGAACCCTGAAAAAAGTTGTATATTTCTGGAGCACAATTAAAGGAAAACTTTTGCCAGTAGGAGCTGAGGAAGACTCAGAGAGTGCTCAGGCTCAACCTACTAAGTCCAAGGAGGGACAAGCAGAATCTAGAGTCAGCAATGTAGCAAGAAGGATTCTCTTTGAAGTGGTAGATGTTGAGGAAGACAAAAGCGAGGAGGGACTTCAATCAAGAAGAAAAAGACCAGTAAATGAGGAAGTCACTTCCACTATTTTGGAAACTCCAACAGAACATTTATTTTCTTATTATTTTTTGAGGGAAGTTGTTGCTGATAAATCCATGGAAGATGTTACTAAGAGAACAACTCTAGTAGAGAAATCAGGAGCTCAAGAAGAAGCTCAAAGGTAAAATCAGGAACAGATTGTTGCAGA
The DNA here is from genome assembly GCA_963277665.1 of Viscum album. Classification (NCBI taxonomy): domain Eukaryota; kingdom Viridiplantae; phylum Streptophyta; class Magnoliopsida; order Santalales; family Viscaceae; genus Viscum; species Viscum album. The sequence continues at coordinate 395,075,064 of OY728167.1, read as the reverse complement.
TGTTGAAGTTGCACTTCAACAGAAACAGTAGATGGAGGCAGTGCCTGGTGAAGAAGTTGCTAGACCTCAGGAAACTTATGAAAATATTGTTCTTGAAATTCCAGTTGAAGAAAAAGATGCAGATAAATGTGAAGAGCATGGTTCTGAAGCTCAAATAGAGGTACTTCCAGAGGATTTTTCTGTGGGGGAGTGTGAAAACTCTAATGAAAAATATGTGGACCAACCTTCTCAGGACAAATAAAAAGAGAAATCTGATGCTGAATCATTGCCTTTTGTATTACTGCATCAACCTGAGAATGTGAATCAAGCACAGGTAGTATCTGATTCAAAAAAAGAAGAAGTTTAAGAACTGTACAGAAAAGTCTCTCAGTTGGAATCTGAGAATGCTTCTCTGAGAAATGATTTAGACTTAAAACATTTGATGTTTCAAAAGCTGAAAGAGTGTACAGTTTCAAGGCAAGAAGTTGAAATGTTTAAAGAGGATATGCTAACTGCTGTTACACAATTAAAATATGAAATGGTTATGAAGTCAGATTTATCATATCTGAAGTTGTTTATGGAGAACCAATTTGCATCAGTTGCAAATACTGTTGTTAGTGGATTAGGTACTTCAACTTATTTAATCAGAAGGTTTCAGGATATCACAACTACATTGAGCAATATGAATGACATGATACAAGGTCTTCAATATAACAGGGCTCCTTTTTCAGTGTTGCTGGACAATCCGAAATTCTTAGTGGATGAACTGACATCTAGTGTGCCATCAATTAGAATTCTGTTAGATAAGTTATCAGATAAGCTGTCAGTATTTATTGAAAAAGAGGAAAGGATGCATGCGTTTTTTAGAGTCAATTTAATTGAGGATATTCATATGACTCAAGAGAATAGATATCTCATTATCAAGCTTGGAGATGGGATGATCAAGAGACTTCGGGAACAGTTTACAGAAATCAAGTCTGCAATTCAGAGGAGATAGACCCTGTTTCCTATCTTACCCAAACCTTGATTCCTGTGTATATCATTTTCATGTATATACTACTATTTTTTAATGAAAATTTTCTTCATTGTTTATTTTTCTCTTTCCTTATTTGTTTTACTATTTTCATAATATGTCAGTACTCCAGATTTAAGTATTGATAAACAGTTCGTAATAGCATTTACTAACAGTTCAGTGCAATATAAAACGTGTTAAAATCCATGATTTTTCATTCTTTTTGATATCACAAAAGGAGGAGAATTTGGATAAACACAACATCAATATTTAGGGGGAGAATTAATTTTATTGAGGGGGGAAATTAGATGAGACATTTGGATTTATAATTTTCTTTTTGGTGGAGTAGTTTTTATTTAAAACTTTATAACGAATTTTGAAAGCTAATTTTTGTTTTGTTTAAATAATTTTAATTATTTTATGGGTTTTTTGATCATCAAAAAGGGGGAGATTGTTGAGAAAAATATTGTTTTCAACAATCTGTATTAATGTTATTTAAAGGGGGAGATTATTGAAAATAATACTCTGACTCTTTATGATAATTTTGATGCTCAGAAATACCCTTAGTTATTTTATAATGATTTTAATTAGTATTTTTCAGGAGTTTATTAATTTATTTTACTCTTGAAATATTGATAATTTATTACTTAGCGCGGAATCTATTTTAGCGCATCCTGGAAACACTGTTCACATCTTACGTAGATGAATATAGCATGGAATCTATTTTAGCATGTTCTGGAATAACTATTCATACCCTATGTGGATAAACGTAGCGTAAGGATGAAAAACATATATACTTTTTTAGATAAGAGAAAAGTATGGTTAAACAACCATACGTTTTCAGCAATGTATGGAAGAATAACCTTACATTAGGAAGGAACCCTACATTTTGGTTATCAGCAAAGTATGGAAGGAGAACCGTACGTAAATTCTAAAGGTTACGTTTATTTCTCAAATGTATGGTTCATCAACCTTACTTTTGTAAACAACCATACGTTCTTGGAAAAGTATTGATCAAGTAAAAGTATGGATCTTTTACCATACGTTTAAATGTTTAAGACAAAGTATGGATGATCAACCCTACATTTTTTTTCAACCATATGTTGTCAACCCTACGTTTGAAGACTATGTTATTAACCCTACATTTGGAGGCCACGTCATCAACCTTACGTTTGGCATCGGAAATTTTGGCAGACGGTATTTATGTACAATGATCAGTAAGCTGATTTATGGGAGGATTTCAAGCCGGATTTAAATTCATTTTTAAATTACAACTTTGACTGATTCAAAGCTATTTTATTAATGGATTTAAGATCGAATTAAAAGGATCTTTTTATGCCGAGTCTTAAGGGAAGTTAGGAATTCTCTGTAAATTCAAATTTTTGAATATCACGAATCAGAAGGCGACTTTTATGGATCTAAATATGCAGGAGATATGTTTTATTATATGTGCTCTCTCTGAAACACCAGGTACAAGGGGGTGTGATAGATCTATTATTAAAACAGGTGGAAAACAAAGATTGCAACTATTCACGATTGATCTGCTGATTCAACAGGAGCGTAAAAGCTCTATTTGTTAAAGAAGAAGGAACTCGATAGATGATTCACCTGTTCTAAATTGAATATCTACTGTGGATCTAATACTGCTGAGGTTGTGAACTATATCTCTATGTCTACTACAACTGGATCAAATCAGTACTGCTTCATCTTGAAGATCAATATTTATATAGACTTCGATCCATCTACTGTCAATTGCATTCTTTTGCAATTGTGAATATAAACTGGAAATTACTTTCTGAAATTATTTTTATTCTTGAGTAACCAGATTCTCATTCTAAGCTGTGTAGGTTCGTGTTTGAACCAGAAGGCTTTGGTTTTCCTTGGATTATAAAGGTGTCCACTGCCTGTACTCAGTTGTTAATCGATCTGTGGAAAAGAGGACCAGATAGTGAAAATCATCAAGCTCGTGGAGTAGAGCGTTGTTGGAGTGGGCTAAGGGATTTATTTTCCCCGAACCACTATACATCTTTGTGTTATTAATTTTACTTATTCCGCTGCACGATCAAATCTGATAAAGTATAAAGGACAGAACTCATTCAAGAGAATAGTTATTGAAAAATTTCAAAAGACACAATTCACCCCCCTCTTGTGTATAATTTGTAGATTCAGATCCAACAATTTTCTCATTCAGTGACAATAAATTTTTACCCATTGATAACAATTGATTTATAGTGATAAACCATGGTATTAGGACCAAAATCCAAAGATCTTATTTCCTTAGAGACATAGTCAGTAGAAAAACTCAATACCTGCAATATAAATGACAATTAAACTTAATTAAATATTGATATAATTATTTTAAACAGTAATATTTTTACCTTCAATTTTTACCAAGCTTAAAACTCTTTGTTATGAAAAGTCTCTCTCTTTCTCGAAGATAAAGAATGATGCTTTCTATTCATCATTGTTTTATGTTCCCTGTAGATAAAAAATATGAATATTTTAACAGATATATAAGTATGATCTACATATTAAATTTAGTTACCTAATATAGTCATCGAACAAATCACAGTTGAACAAAATTGTGCGATGTGCCATCTCCCTCACTTCATGGCTTAATGTATTCAATGTATATGATCCAGGAATACCTCCTGTTTGAGGATGTGATAGAAAACTGGGTTCAATTTTCTGATATTGTTCTTCTTCATTTCTCATTGGTCTGTTCATTCTTGTAGTAAAATCAGAAAAATACATTGAGCATAAATCCATTCATTTTTGATCCAATTAACAGTTCATGATAGAACCTTCATGATGATTCTGGTTTTAGACATAAGACTTTAATTTTTATATATTTATTTTAGTTTGATACATCCAACGAAAAGAAACAGGTCCTCCTAGAATTATTTCAATTGGAATATGGATAGTCAGATGTAGCATGCATGTGAAAAATGATGGAGGAAATATTTTCTCCAACTCACAAAAAATTAATGGGGCATATGTAAACATTTTTTTCAGGAAAGTATTGTAAAAATTATTAGCAAAAAGATCTCGAAACAAATGGAACAACCGAATAACAGTCACCCTTACATTATTGGAAAAATGTGATAGATTGCTATTGGAAGCAACTCATGCAGTAGAATGTGATAATCATGAGTCTTCAAAGATTTTAGCTTCAACTCTCTTCTATTTAAATGATTAGATATGTTGCTTGAATAGCTATCAGGAACTCTAATAGTCTCTAATACTTGCAGAAATTGTTTTTTTCCATAGGTGTCATCACATAAGAAGCACATGGAAGTTTCCATTTATTTTCACAAATACGCATAGGATGCAATTCTGGTCTGATTCTCTAATCCACCAAGTCACGTCGAGATCGTAAATCATCTTTTGTCTTGACCATAACATTATGATGAACCGAAAGCAAAATTTCACATATATTATTTTCAATATGCATTACGTCTAACCAGTGACATAACAAATTGGTTGACCAACAAGCAAAATCAAAAAAGATACTCCTCTTCCTCTAATTGTAACTAGTTTCAGTGGAAACATTATTTCTCTTTCTAGATTTCATTTTACCCTTCCCGAATGAAAAATTGAAATCTTTCAATTCATTAAGCACAATAGTTCCAGACATACATTTAGGTGGATCATCAGTCTCTATGATATTATCAAATCATCGAAAATTCATTCTATATGGATGATCCTTTGGAAATAATTGTCTATGTCCCATAAAACTGAAACTATAGTGATGTTTCTATCTTCTAGATCACGTATTCTTCATAGAAACTAGACATGAAAGTTTTCCCTTCATGCTCCATCCAAGAATCATTGCATAAGCTAGAAAATCATTGATCATCCACATAAGCGCAACATTCATTTTAAATATGTATTTCAAACATCCATCGTATTTGCGCACACCCAAATCCCAAAGAAGTTTCAACTCTTTTATTAAAGGTTTCATGTATACATCAATATCAATTCTGGGATCAGATGGACCAGATGTGAGTATACTCATGAAATTGAAAGGTTTTTTCATACACAACCATGGGGGAAGATTATAAATGTGTATAAAAACTGGTCATGTGTTGTGCGAAGTATGTATTTTCCCAAACGGATAAAAATAATTAGATGAAAGACTCAGACTCACATTACAAACATCAGCAGCAAAATCAGGATGTCAAGCATCAAATCTCTGCCAAGAAAATCCATCTGTAGGATGAAACAACTCATCATTAGACTTCTTTCTCGCGATATCATGCCATCTAATTCTTATTTATAAATAATCAGACATAAAAAGATTCTGGATTCTTGGGATCAATGGAAAGTGCCACATTACATTATGTGGAACGCGAGATGGTGCTCCATCATATGTTTTCTTCTAGCGGGGTGTGCCACATTTTATACAATCATTTTGTTCAGCAGTTTCCTCCCAGAATAAACTGCAATCTTTCATGGAAGAATGAATTTTGATTCTTCAAAATCCATGTTCCTCAAATAACTTCCATTCCATATAGTGGTTTGAGGGAATATCTGCATAATCTAGATATAAATCCTTCTAGAGGGTAATAATTTGATTGATTGCTGTATTAGAAATCCCACACATAGTTTTTCGATGAACCAATCAGATTAAAAATTTCAGGTTTTTCATTTTATCGCATTGTCGATATACTGGAGTCATGGCAGAACCATTCAATTTATTCACTCTATAAATATCATCATTTTCACTAGGTGCATCATCTGTAATCATATCAAAGTCTTCTTGAGTCTAAATCCTTTCTTTTTTTTGGATTATGAATAAATGGAAACCGATCATCTAACAAATTCTCCATTCCAGTCCTTTCATTTCGATCATCACTAATTTCAGATTTCCTTTTCTCCCCATTGTGATACCACACAAAGTAGTTTTCTTGAAAACCATATTTGGTTATGTGTTAGATGAATTCTTCACAGCTCCACCAAGGTCTATCAATATAATTGGAACATGGGTAGTGTATTCGACCACTCTCTAAAGCATTGTGAAATGAAAAATATATAAATCTCTCCAAATTGTTTTGAAAATTTCTTGAGATCTGATCGGTTTCAGACATCCATCTTCTGTCCATTCTGTAAAAAGAATTTATATACGTCATTTTGTCATAAACAATTTTATAGGATTAAACTTTAATATAAAATACATTTAAATAAACGATAAAAGAATATGTTTCTAGTTGATGTAGTGAACTATTAAAATAATGTAAAGAACAAGTATTCAAAAATTAAATTAAAATTTATTTATATTCATTTTCATTATGTCTATAATTGGCACATTCCTCAGGTCCCATTATGTGTTATTGGAATCCCAAATCATTCACTCATGTTAAATAACTCATTATTGGCACCTCTATGGTCATAAATTTCATTTCCCAATTACTTCCCCAAGTCAAGCGCACCGCATGGGTGAATAAATTGTAGGCTTCTACACTAATAGTTTGTTCATGGCTTGTAAAAATATTTAATTTCATAAAGTATAGAAAAAAACATTTATTTTTAAATTTTAGACTAATAATAAAGTATGTCAATGATAAAAACATTACTAAATTAAACATGTGACTTATCTAACATTTTTATGGATGTCTACACATGCCGACATGCCTAGTGAAAAGAACCCCACCCTCATAAAAGTGAGTATTGGCCAAGAAGGAAACATAATATACAACTTACAATGAGAACCATATTTGATTGAACCTAAAGTTATATTAGTATAGTCATATTGGGGGAAATGGAATATATGATCCTGGTTAACTGATGAATTCAAAAGCTTGTATTCCATATGTTGGAAACTATCTAAGGTAAGAAATCATGTGAGGATGGTTATACATCATTCAATTTCATACAAGCTAGTGAGAATGAAGGATTTAATTAATGAGTTGAGTTCACTGATTAAATGAGGGTAGAGGTTGCATAGGGTGTGTAAACAGAATGATTAAATAAGGGTAGAGGTTTTATACACTGTGCATGTTGGGGGAGTCTTAGCCAATTTAGAAACTAAAATAAATTCCCATCATAGGTATCAATAAGAAACATCATCATCAAAAGAAACTCCAAATAAAAAAGGACTAAAAACATTAAACATTTCAAGAATTCACTACTATGCATGGTTTATCCACATGTTTAGCAGTAATTATATGTCTTAATCATGAACCACCTATAAAGCTCTCAGTTTTCACTAATAAACATAAGGTTAATATCACAAAATATCTTTAAAACAACTCATTAATAGGATCAAAACATAAATATAATATTGAAACAACCATGGAATCTCTTTCACAACACATTATCACACACCAGTTATCTCATATGTTACTAAATAACAAACATAGTCACATAAAAAGTGTACAATAACAAATTACATTACAAAAGCCTTGTTAAATAATTTCTAATTTTAGAAAAACACATTCCCCAAGATTAAATCATTTCTGAAATATCTTTCAAAATATATTTTAAATCACCTATGTATTCCTTTACCAACAGTTTTATGAAACCGTTGGTAAATGCCTCTTTGATGAACCATTGGTACAGGAGCATTGGGGAAACCCATATTTCCAATAGTCGATTCCACTAGATGAGGTATGAGTCCGCTAGTGAATCATAAATCTAGATTTTCCCATATAACTATCTAAGTCACCATGACTAGTCAAAAGAGGTGACTAAGATAATGAAGTTATGAGGATCAAAATGAGGATCCTTATCAATATAAATCATATTATTTAGACCTCAAATCATATCTCAATCTCACCCCAATCTCCATCGATGAGAATAATCCCATTTTGAACATCCATCAATTGTTATTACAAGAATTGAGCAAGTTACATTAATGAATTATTACAATTGAGGATCTTTATAAAGTTCTAACTGAGTGGTAAAAAATATTCACTTCAATTCAAAAACCTTTATATAATTCAATATTTAGAATGGTTTTCTATACCAAATTCCTTACAAAAACTAACATGTAATTCTAAACAGGCCTTTAAAAAATCCATTATTTCAAAAAGTCCCAAAGTCATTATCGGATGTTTTACAATTAAAAATTATCAACATTAATTTAAAACGTGGGATTAAAACATATTTCCACATGAATAAATATCTAATTTAAAATTACCAAAGAAATATCATTTAAAAAAACATTCCAAGAGGGTTCATTTTCATTTCAAAAATTAAATCATTTGAAACTACTTAGAAAACATTAAATAGGTCAACTCATTTCATGAAAATCAATTTATTTCATTCTTTGAATAAATACTCGAGACAAAGACTCAATTTAACCAATTCATTCTTTAAATATTCTATGAAAATAAATATAAACACTCATGGAATTTAATAATTCATAAATACTTGAAAGATATAAAAATTGTAGCCATCAAATTCATGACTTGTTCAATTCAATGAGAATAGGGTTAAAAAAATATTTCAAAAGGAATTTCAATGAAAACATTCATAGAAACTTGGATAAAAATTAATAAACACATATAAATAAATTTCCAAGTAACAATTAATTACAAGATGAAGAAAAGTCATAAAAACACATACATAGAAAATCTGGAATCCAACCGCAATGACTTTGAGATGTTTCTTCTTCGATGGAGGGTTAAATATTTAATTAATTAAATGGATTGGAATGGAGAAAGTCTAGATTAAATAAAAAAACAAAAAAAATGATATACACATCAAAATCAAAACTTAAAACTAAAATATCAGATGAATAACAATAAAAACAAGGTAACACTTAAATATTTTATGAGTATAAAGAAGAAAATGCCTTATTTGAGATGAATACGATGGAGTTTCAGTCGTTCGAATCGGGGAAGTCGTGAGAGTAGCTGAGCACTATGGATTTAGGGTTCTGTCGTGAATGTGGGAGAGGTGCGGCTGACTGTATTTGGGGTAATAATTTACCAATGGTTTTTAAAAACCATTGTTAAAGGGGTGTTTGTGTCACCCTTTACCAATGGTTCTAGTGAATTGTTGGTAAATGGGTGCCTTTTACCAACAATTCTATAGAACCATTGGTAAAGGGTGACTCAAAAACCCATTTACCAATGGTTCTAGGAAACCGTTAGTAAAGGGTGTGCTGGCACTTCTTTACCAAAGGTTTCATAAAGCCATTGATAAAAACCCGTGGGGAAAACCTCCCATTCCAGTAGTGATGTACGAGGATATCTGACAGGTGTATCAGTATGAAAAGTGTTTCCACATTCTTCAACTTCTTCCATTTAAGGTGTTTATAAAAAATAGAATCCTTGGAGGTTGAAGTTCATAATATTAATGCAATGATTGAGGAAAATATTATAGCATTGGTACAGTCAATGTTTTCAGACATGCAAAGACAATTTCAGACTACAGCTCCCGCTCCTCCACCTCCCCCTAGAAACCCAATTATTTATCCTCCACCTCTGCCAGTAGCTGCCACTCCTCCACCTCATCCTACAGACCCTATTTTTTATCCTACTCCTCCACCACAACATCCTACATATTGATATTTGTATGTTGATGATACTTATCATCATATAATTGAATATGGGTTGTTATATTGTATATGAGATACAGTTCATCATCAACAATTATAGGTAGATAATCATAGGGTCGTTGTACTGGATATTATAGATAGATCATCTCGAGTACCATTACCTATAGATAATGTGATGACAATTGGACATAGTATCAGCCATTTTTTAATTTGGCCATCTAGACTTCTACGACCCATTACCATAGAGGTATGTATGTTATATATTTTATATTATTTTTTTACTAAATTTGTTTTATCATTTGAAAACTAATATATTTTGATATTTATTTTTACAAGAATACTTCAAAGGTAATGTAATACTATATATACAACAACAAAGAAAAATGGTTATGAAATCAGATACATATTCTAGTAGTCCTGACAAATTTTCAAGATATTCAAATTTGTTGGTGGGTCATTATGAGTTTCCAATGGAAGCTCGTGTTTGTGGATGTGAAATAACTTTGTGGATTGTGAAAATTTATATCATGGATCTCGTAATTGGAGATAATTTGGGCATCAACGTGGTGCAAATTTTTTTCCATGTAAGTCTTAACACCTTTTCCCTGCGTTATATTTATTAAAAATGTATACTTATATCGGTTTTGTATTCGGAATATTTATAAAATTTGTGAGAAGAATGAGTAGATAGATGTATATGGATTCATGGACCCACATTTGATTTCCCCTAAAGCACATTCATTGGATGATGAACAAAGGATTATTTATATTTCTGAATGATTTGATAAAAATGTTGTCACACAATGTTTGATGATGACTTTTTTTGATAGGTATGAAACACATATCTGGAAAAGAGTTCATTCTCTTTTAACATAAAAAACCACTAACATTAAATTTTCTTTTATTAGTGATCATTAGATGTTAGGTGTTTTTTTTCAAGGGAGAAAACATTTTATTAGATATGATCTATCAATGGTGATGTGCAGGAAAGTTTTAAGAATATGTTGGAATAGTAATATTTTATTTTTCAATAGTTTTATATATTATAATTAATTGAAATTTATCCCATTCGTATTATTTTCTAAAAGGGTATGGGTCTACATTCAAAAAAATACAAAGAAAATGAGTGTGAAGATCAAATATGTAAATGTAATTGTAAATATCCCTTTATAATTTCTACCTTTTGATTTATTACATATAAATAATATATTGAATTTACAGTCATTCAAATAGAATTTTCATTAACAATAGGGAATCATCGAATGTAGATATTATATGTTTAAGATTTATGTATGAAATAATTACAACTGGAACAGTTGTGAACTTTGACCTGGTAATATTTCCTTTTAAACTTTTCCATAATATTTAATTTTATTTATTCATTATACATGTTAACTAGTTTCCTTTTTAATCTGTAGCTATTTGATAACCCTCAACCATATAGCGCTCAAGTGGTCAAACACTTACAAGTGGAATCCAGAGGATTAGGGGCTCTCAAGGGGGTGTCTACGGGTGTGGGGGTGTCCTATGTAGTGAGGGGGTTTCTAGGGCTATGGGGGGGCTGTCCAGTGGGGTGGGGGTGTCCAGGGTGTCCATGGGGATGGGGGGGGGGGGCAATCCAGGGGATGGAGCTTTTCCAAGAGGGTGGGAGGGCTATCCATGGGAGTGTGGAGCAGTCCTGGGGGTGTCTATCGGTGTGTGTGTGTGGGGGGGGGGGTGTCTTGTTGGTGAGGGAGGATTCTAGGGGTGTGGGAGGGATTTCCAGTGGGGTGGGGGCTGTATAGGGTGTCGATGGGGGTGGGGGCAGTCTAGGGGGTGGGAGGGTGTCCAGGGGGTGGGGGTTTCTAGTGGGTGTGGGAGGGCTGCCTAGGGGGGGGGGGTGTCCTAGGTGTCCATGGGGGTGCGGTCCTGTGGGTGGGAGGGTGTCCATGAGGGTGGGAGGGTGTCTATATGAGTGGGGGATGTCCAGGGGGGTGTCTAGTGGTTTGGGGGTGTCCAGTGGGGTTGTGTGTTTCCAGTGGTGTGGGAAGGCTATTTAGTGGGGTGGGGGTTCTAAGGGGTGTGGGAGGCATGTCCAGTGGTGTGGGAGTGCTTTCTAGGGGTGGGGGTGTCCATGAGGGTTGGGGGAAATCCAGGGGATGTCTAGTGGAGTGGGGGGGGGGGGTTCCGGGGGTGGGGGTGGGGGGGTCCATGGGGGTGGGGGTGTCCAGAATAATGGGAGGGTTGTCCAAGGGTGGGGAGTATCCAGGGGGGTGTTTAGTGGTGTGGGGGGTGTCCTGTGGGGTGGGTGGTTTCCAGGGGTGTGGGAAGGCTGTCCTGTGGGGTGGGGTGGGGTGGGAGGTTCTAGGGGTGCGGGAGGGCTGTCTAGGGTTGTGGGATTGCTTTCCTGGGGGTGGGGGTGTTCAGGATGGTGGGGGGAAAATCCAGGGGTGTGTGTGTGGGGGGGGGGGTGTCCACGGGGGTGGGGCTGTCTAGAAGGGTGGGAGGGCTGTCCAGGGGGGTGGGGGCTTTCCATGAGGGTGGAGGGATGTCCAGGGGTGTGGGGGAGTCCAGGGGGTGGGGGATTCCAAGTGTGTGGGGGGGGGGGGTATCTAGTAGGGTGGGATTACTGTCCAGGGGGTGGGGGTGTGGAGGATGGTGGGGGTTGTCCAGGGGTGTGTGGAATGTCCAGGGTGGGGGCTGTCCAGGGGGTGGGGGAATTCCAGTGGGTGTGGGGGGGGGGGCTAGTGGGGTGGGGGTGTATAGGGGTGTGGTGGTGGCTATCCAGTGGGGTGGGGGTGTCAAGGGGTGTGGTGGGGGGTGTCTAGTGTGGTGGGGGGGGGGGGGGGGGTTGGTCTGGTTTTGGTCAGGTTTGGACTTTTTTTCGTCTTTCATTGGTCTGTTTCAGGTCTTCCTTTGGCAGGGCATATCACTGGTTGTTCAGTTTTATTAAAATAATTGTTTTATACGTTAGTTATTTTATAACCGATGTGAAAAGTTCAGGGGAAATGGTTTTTACGTCGGTTATTTTGTAACTGACATAATAAATTGAAAGGAATTGTTTTTTAGGTTGGTTTATCTTATAACCGACATAGTAGATATTTGTTTCACGTCTGTTATTATTTAACCAACATGGGAAACCTCTTGGAAGACAGGTTTATCACGTCGGTTATTTTCATAACCGACTTGATAAATGCTTCAGGGGAGTGATTCATGATGTAGGTTATATAATAACCTACTTGAAAGAGTATATACCACATTAGTTATTAAATAACTTACATAATAAACCACAACTCTAAAGCATTTTCAACATCAGTTTTTGATCAAATCACATGGAAAATGATTCAGATTTGTGTTTTTTACGTTGGTTTTAAAATAACCGACTTAAAAAAATGTTTATAAAGTCTCATGTAATAACGCCAGCCAAAAGCCGACGTAAAAAAGTAAAAATTAACCACCGTAAAAAACATTTTCTTTACTAGTGGAACTAACTTGTTTTATTGTTGAATAGTTACTTACCATTATGAATAGTAAAATGAATAGTAATATGAACATTATGAATAGTTAATCAAATTATTATTTTTTTATCTTATGGTTATAAGATAATGAGATCTTGATTAACTTTTTAAGGTGATATGAAATGAGTTATTGTTTTAAAATCGTTATTTTTAGAATAAATTAACATTTTATTTAAAAATTATTTTTCTCATATTTAGAAAATTATTTTGATAATATGGTGTTCATTTTTTATTTCAACAAATCGATAAATGGTTAGTGTGTTTTTTGGTATTTTTCTAAGATATTTGAATTTTCGGTGAATAGAAGAAATACAGTTTTAGTTTTTTCGTTGTTTTTTATGACATCATAATGATGTAATAATGATCTAATCATCCTGGTCAAATATTTTGGATTAATATATGAAATGAGGAGTCCCAAGTGGACAATACCATGGGAAAAAACTTTTGGAAATCCCATGGGTTTTCAAATACCACTAATGATGTTTCATTTGAAATTAATTAAAAACTCCTTCACTTTCACAATAAGTACCACCCTAAACCCACTCTTACACACACACCTCTCAAGCATTGAGAATTTTATAAGTTCATACAAATACCCTTCCCATGGATCTTTACCATGTCCAAGACATTTGGGTCTCGCCAAAATGCCAAAAGAAATGACCTTAAGGAGGATCTCATGGAGAAGAGATGAAGAGGTAAAGATCCTCTTTCATTTTCTTGTTTTTTTCAACTATTTTCTTTTATTATAATATGTTCTCCTCCCCTTATACAAGAGTCATGAAAGCTCCATTATTATATATATTTTTTATTTTTATCATGTTCATGAGAAAATTCATCATCATTCTTCCTCTCCGCTTCCTCTTATTCTAAAAAAACATCGTCTGGGATGTGTCTACTTACCGACATCGTGGACGATGTGTGTTCAATTTCCTTTACTTCCATCAACGATTTCTGAAAAACCAATTTAATGGTTAAAACAGTTTTCAAAGCATATGATATGGCATCTCTTATGTTTTTTAACTAACTAATACACATTATATTAATGGTATATGATGAAACAAGTTTGTGATTATCGAAGAACTTCAAAAATGATCAAAACAAATATCACTAATGATTTATCACACGATTCATCCTCATACCATATAATATAAATAATTTATGGAATCATTTTATATTCTTTAAACATATTAACACCACCTAATTCCACTTCTGGATTTTCTATTTCATTCTACATGAAAATCCCTTACGAATCGACCATGGAAATCATGTAAAGAATGCATCCAAAACTATGTGAATAAAACAATATTATTAATAAATTGGCCGAATGTTGTTATAAAATATTCATAAAAGTTTTTATAAAAATAAATAAATCTCTTCAAAATATTAATCACACCCTTTTAACCATTATACCTGAGGTTTAAACATATTTTAAGTAAGAAGTACCTAAGGTAAAAGAATCCATAACCTAATTTTTAATCTTTGGGATAAACTTTTACTTCATTAATTATGTGGTATAGAGATTATTTGTGTAATTAATTTTGTTTATATTTTGATTTATTATGTGTATTTATAGTGTATATACATAATCCTTAAATTATATTAATTCTCACTTCAATTATCTGATTTTTGTAAGGGATATTATTTAAAAAATCATCTTTAAAAATTCGGTTTTACGAAATTCCAAAACAATGTTTTTATGAAAATTTTCATGTTTTATGATTGTGTTATCATTCATGAGAATTTTTTATGTTGAAGGGTGTGAACTATATCTCCCTTAAATTCATTGGGTATGTGTATGTTGGAGGTCAGTCGTATGGTTACTCGAAGTGTAACTGTGATGGTTACACCATCAGGTAGTCTTGAGGGTTACATTGTAAGGTAGCTGTGAGGGTTAAAAATAATAATGTGGCCATGAGGGTTACAAAATAAATAATTCCACAAGATATCATTATGGTTTTATATATTTTCTTTAAATTTTTATGGAAATCTCATATTTCACAATGTAAATTTGGGTGAGGAGTATGTCTTTGTGAAAATGATTTCATATGTTTTTAAGTATTTGTGGAATAATGGTTTCTTTCCTTCTTAATATATTCATTACTGATGTTTTTATGCTCATACAATGTTTTTAATTGTTTTTTATAGGTTATAAGGACGAGTAAGTGAAATACTAAAGTCAATATTTTACAAATAAATCATGTTTCTGTTTGTGTTAAAATGTTTATGTTTTGGAAGAAATGGATAATAATTTAATGGTACCCACCATTCATGATTTTGGGTTGATATGTATAAGTTATGTTGGAACATTAGAAAAATATAAACCAAAACAATATTTCAGAATGAAAATAAGTGAAATATAGTTGTAATAGCTAGATTATATAATGTTTAAGGCTGGGTACTTATAGTTGGTAAGTGAAATCTTGATGAAATAGCTAGATTATGTATTGTTTAATGTCATGTCTTTATAGTTGGTATCGGAGCATGGTTTAGATAACGTTAGGAGTCTGTATGATGATAATATAATACCATAAATGATTTCTACCTTATGTTTCTATTGAAATGGAATATCATTTAAATATTACCATGTTTCTTAATCTAAGATATGTCTGTTCTATGTGGTTTTCCACAAAAGATATAGCGGAGATGAAGTTGGAAGGAACCGATAGGCTAATATCATTCCAATATGTAACCAAGAATGGTGGGAAATGGAATCAATTAGTTTGTGATAATAATTGCTCAGCTGAAATAGGAAATAAATTAAAGTGGAATCCATGCAAGATATCAACTAGAGCTTCAACATAGAAACATGATGACAGTAGAACATTTTATGAGGAAACATCCTCTTGGTTTTAGTGGATCTTATGAACCAATTGCATCTAAAGGATATATTACATCCATTTAAAAGATATTCGATTTTATGGTATGTTCATATAATAAAAATTTTAGACTTTCCATTTATCATTTTGAAGGTGAATCTAATCAGTGGTGGTCAATGGTAAATAATATCTGTGATAGATAGAATATTGATTCCCTAGAGTGGGATGAATTTAAAAGCGTTTTTCCTTGAAAAATATTTTCCTAAGGTGTTTCAACACTGGATGCTGAAGAAATTACTTGAATCAAGGAAGAAAGATGAATATTTAGTGTTCCTATATGAATCTAACATCACCCAACTAGAAAGGTATGCTCCCAAAATTATTCTGGATCTTGATAGAAAAATCAACTATTTTTACTTAGGATTGAAGCTAAGGTATCAAAGGGAATTAGCCTCCTATGAATTGAAAAGATATGAAAAAATTATACAATGTTTTGAGAGGGTAATATGGAGTTCACTGATGATCAATTGTACTTTGATAATGAAGAGAATAATATTTCTATAAGGAACGTGATGGGTAAGAATCAAACAATAAAATCTGATGGTAAGAAAGTTCAGTTTCTAGTTTGTGAAATGTGTAGTAAAAAGCACCATAGGGAATTCCTTACTAAAACTAGGAAATGTTTTCGATGGGGTATGTTTGGAAATATGGCCCAATTTTTTAATCAAAATTAAATTATAATCAATTTAGATAAGAAAACTGTAAACTGTTTCAAATGTTGTGATATGGGACATTTTGAAAATTCATGCCCAAAGAAATATCCGAGTGATGGAATGTATCCAGACTATAAGTATAAAGCTGTAGTGAGATCCTTTGCAGATACATATGCAAATGTTGTTCCACCCAATGAAGTGGTGTCATGTAAATGGCCAATTTACTCCGATTTTCCAAAAGACTTGTTTGATATGGGGTCTACACATATCTTTATTTCTGAGAAATCTTATATTAAATTGGAA
This sequence comes from Viscum album, assembly GCA_963277665.1. NCBI lineage: Eukaryota > Viridiplantae > Streptophyta > Magnoliopsida > Santalales > Viscaceae > Viscum > Viscum album. The sequence goes on along the minus strand of OY728167.1, from coordinate 395,058,238 downwards.
TTATCACTTCGAATAAATGATACCATAATTTATATTTAAAACATCAGGGGTAAATGTTATAGAAAAAAAAGGAATTTTTATAATCTTCATATTGTTATAGTTGAAAAAAATTACCTAAAAACATGTTGTATTTCTATTACTAGAGTTTTATGTCATTCTGGGTATGGATTGGCTTTCTGTTTATCATGATTTGATTGATTAGGGGTTAAATAAGTTGTTTTCATATAGAGTTTCAGTTTTTACATAGGAATGAACACATTCAATTGATAAAATATCTGGAAGCTTGATTTTTTTGAAAGATGGAAGTAAAAGTTATATTTCTCATATTATTGAAAATAAGGGAACTGTTTAGATTAATGATGTGCCAGTGGTAAATTAATACCTTGATTTTTTCCTGATGAGTTACCCGGTGTTATATCTGAATAGGAAGTTGAACTCATAGTTGACTTAGTTCCTAATTCTAAGCAAATTTCAAATCCCCCGTATCAAATGGAAGAAATAGAACTTATTGAATTGAAAAATTAGTTAATGGAGTTTCTTGATAAAGGCTACGTTCATCCTAGCACTTCACTATGGGGAGATACTATTTTATTCATTAAAAATAAATATGGTTCTATGATAATTTTCATTGATTATAGAGATTTGATTAAAATTAATATTAAGAATATATATCCCTTTCCTCACATCTATGACATTTTTGATCATCTCAAGGGAGCTCTGTATTTTTCCAGGATTGAATTGAGATTTGGGTATCATTACCTGACATTGAAATAGGATGAAATTTCAAAAACAACTTTTCAAACTGGATATGGTCATTATGAGTTTTTTATTCCATTTGGGTTAACTAATGAACATGATGTATCAATGGATCTTATGAATAGAATACTTCATTATTTCATTGATAAATTTGTGGTTTTTATTGATGAAATTATTGTATATTCTATAAGTAAATAGGATCATGGAAAACATTTAAGGGTTTATTTTAAAACCGTAAAAGAAAAGAATCTATGTGGAAAATTTAGAAAGTGTGAATTTTGGTTGCAAAAAATTTCTTTTCTTGGATATATTTTTTCTAAAGATTTCATAACTATTGATCTTTCTAAAATGAAATGTTTTGAAGAATGTTCAAGACTGAAAAATATAACCATGATTCATAGTTTTCTTGGTTTGACATGATATTATCAGAGATTTGTTGAAAATATTGCATTTATATCTAGTACATTGAATAAGTTAACTTGAAAAGGAGTTAAATTCTTCTAGATAATCAATGGTGATGATTATTTTTAGGAATTGAGAATATTATTGGTGAATTCCTTAGTTTTGACCCTACCTTTCAGAAATGAAGAGTTTTTCATCTATAGTGATGCTTCATTAAAGGGACTTGGTTTGTTCAGATATAGAATGATCAAGTAATTTCTTATGCTTCAAGATAACTAATAACTCATGACCACACATGATTTGGAATTAGCAATTGGGGTTTTCAATTAATAAAATTAGAGGCATCATTTATATGGAGACAAATGTAAAATATATATTGGTTACAATTGCCCGAAGTATATATTAACTCAAAAGGATTTAAAATGAGGCAGATAACATGGATTATATTGATAAAGAATTATGATTATACGATCAATTATCATCCAGGAAAAGAAAAAAATGTGGCAGATGACTTTAGCTGAAAAAATCTTCCATTATTAACTATGTTACAGCTAGAACAAGACCCGTTGATTAATGATTTAATTAATTTTTAATTAGATTTTTTTGGTATATGAAATTCCTTTGTATTGTTTTAGGTTTCAATGCAGTCATCTTTGTCAGAAAGAATTTTGCAGTCATAAAAAAGGCGAGGAGTTACAAAAGAGGTATAATTGGTTAAAATGTGTATGTTTATAGAATTTAACATCAATAAAGACTGTGTTCTTATATTTGGAAATATATTATGTTTGCCTTGTGATTCCCTGATAAAGAAATAATTTTTGTCTGAAGCTTATAGTTATCCACTTTCATTTCATCTTGGCAGTACAAAGATTTAAAGAGACCTTTGGAATTATTACTGGTGGGATGGAATGAAAAGAGATATTTCAGATTTTACCATGAAATGTTTGACATGTCAATAGTTTAAAGTAGATCAAAAATTACCAAAGGGGGTGATTTATCCATTACTAGTGACATAGTGGAAATGAGAAAATATATCCATGGAATTCATTGTGGGACTGCGAACGACTTCTTGAGCTAACAATGAAACCTGAGTTATTGTTGATCGACAGACTAAATGTTCTCATTTCCTTATTATTCAAGATATTATGTCTTTGGATTCGATTTACTTATTGTACCTCAAAGATATTGTTAGGTTTCATGGAGTTCCTCTTTCCACTGTATCTAACCATGATCTAAGGATCACTTCTAACTTTTATAAATGCCTTCATAAGTTGTTGGTAATCGAATTACATTTCAGTATAGTTGTCCATCCTCAATCAAGTGGGAAGACTTAAAATACGTTTAATACTTTAGAGGATATGATTCGGGATTGTTCCATAGATTACAATGGATGTTGGTATTATCATATTTATTTAGATTAATTTTCTTTTAATAACAGTTTTCATTCTAGTATAAAAATGGTAACATTTGAGGAATTATATGGGAAGCGGTTTTGAAAACCATATTTTTGGGATGAATTCACGGAAAGAAGGTTGATGGTAAAAAAATTTGTAGAGAAAGTAGCTGAGAATGTGATGGTAATCTAGAAACACATGAGGAAAACTCAGAGCATGTAGAAAATATTTGCTGATAACAGGAGAAAATACTTTTCTTTGGACATAAGTGATCATGTTTTTCTTAGAATATCACCATGGAAAAGTGTTATACGTTTTGGTAAGAAAGAGATGTTGATTCCACAATTCATTAGACCTTAGGAATTTTGGGAGAAAGTTAGACTAGTTTCCTACTGAGTAGCTTTTCCTTTGACTTTATCTCAAGTAAAAAAAGTCTTTGATGTATCATTGTTGCAGAATTATGTGTTAGATTCATCTCATGTTTTTAGCCTAGAAGTAGTTCAGCTAGAAAACAACCTTTCTTATGAATAAAAACTTGTTCATTTTTTTATAGAATAGAACATGTATTGGGGAATAAGGTAATCAACCAGGTAAAGGTTTAGTGGATAAACCACATGGTTGAAGAAGAAACATGAGAATTTGAAAATGCTACGAGGGAAAAGTACCCTCACTTTTTTAATAAGAAAATAAAATTGTGAGGATGTAATTTGCATAAGGTGGTCAGAATATAACACCAAAAGGTTTAATAAATAAATTGAAATTTATGACACCCTGAGACTCTACATAATGAAAATTTGTTTTAAGTATATTGTTATAAACTAGCTGTGAACCATAAATTTTCAACTTATATGACTTGAATTTTGAAAAACAGACATATACGGTTGTGATTAGTATTTTATTTGGAGTCTGATAGAACCAAATTTTTTTCATAGTGTATAGTAACATACCCTTAGGAATAGTAAATATATTATTATTTTATTTTCTTAAGGTTATAAAATAATTATATCTTTATTAATTTTTCATGGTGATATAATATGAGTTATAGTTTTAAAATTATTATTTTGGGAATAAATTATGATTTTATATAAAAATTATGTTTCTCAAATTTAAAAAATTGTTTTGGTAAAATGATGTTTTTTTTAATTCTCCATGTCTAAAAATGGTTAGGGTGTATTTTTGAATTTTTCTGAGATAGTTGAATTTTTAGTGAATTGTAAAAATACAATTTTATGTTTTCTGGTGTGTTTGATGACACTATAAGTATGTAATCCTTGATGAATCTTGAGGATTAAAATAAGATACGGGGTGTCCCAAGTGTCCAATACCATGTGAAAAAACCATGACCAGACCTATGTTTTTTCAAATACCACTAATGAGGAGTCCTTTGAAATTAATTAATACCGCCTTCACATTCACTATAAATACCAACCTTAACCCCTCTTCCTCTCCCGCATATAAATCTTTGATAATTGTTTAAATTCTACCCAATAAACTTATCAAGGATCTTACCCACAAACATTACTTTCTAGTCTCACCAAAATAATAAAAAAAAGGACATAAGGAGGATCTCAAGGAGAAGAGAACAAGAGGGAAAGATCCTCTTTCATTTTCTTGTGTTTTGTTTTAAATTGTTTTATTTTCTTATGATATCTTATGCTCTAATTATCAAAGTGGAATAAAATATCTAGTATTATATATATTCTATATTGTTATCATTTTTGGGGAAAAATTCATCATTATTATTTCTCTCCTCTTCCTCTTATTCTAAGAACAAAAACACTGTACGTGATGTGTCGATTTACCGACACCATGGATGATGTATCTTCAATTTCCATTAATTCCATCAAATATGGTTACAAAAACATTTTAATGGTTAAAAAAGTTTTTAATGTGAATTTTTTGACCTATATTATGTTTTATAATTAACTTATATTCACAATATTAAAGTAATACGATGAAACAAGTTTGTTATTATTGACATACTGCCAAAATGATCTAAAAAATATCACTACTGATTTATCTATTTATTCATCCTTATACCATATAATAAAAATTATTTATGGAATAAATTAATAATATCGAAACATATTTGTAACACCCGAGACTTTTATGTTATATAAATCATCAAAGGAATCTTTTTCTACACAACACTTGCTTGGCTTTCTTTACACGCAATCGCGACCTTCCTCGATAGCTTGCGTCGTACGCAATACCGAGTTTCACTAAACAACAATATGCTATTAAAACTAGCCGTTATAAATAGTAATAACCACTTTTTGAAATTTTATAAATTTTATTTTTCAAAATGGACTTCATTTTTGGACTCAGAATATCGAAATTAGCCTAGGGTGAAATTTTGGTATTTTTCTGAAAACTTTCAATTTTTGATGAATAGTGAAACCACTAAGTGGTAGGTTAAAAACTGAATTTTGCATAAAACTTAATTTTACCGCTTCTGTGAATGGAATTTCGAAAATCCGACAGACACGGTTGATATCAGTAAGTAAAATGTGGTTCAATGAGATAAAAATAATTTTTTCATGAATAGTAACTTTTTACTTTTTTTACCGCGGTTAATAGTAAATAGGGTAACTAAGGGTAAATATGATATTAATATTACCCTAACACATGTCCTAATTCTATTGGACAAGTTTAATTCGAACAAAAACAAACTTAGGAATAAAATATGGCCATTTAGGCCCACTTGGATTAGATTAGGACATTTATTATTAATTTATTTAAAGAAGGGTTAAAATAGTTAAAATCAAAGTTTAATAAGTAAATCATTTTTAATATGGGGTTATACATAAGATAAATTCAACTATAAATATTCATTATTAAGCTAAAAATATTTCCTACATAATGGTAGTTTATTTTTAATTTTTAGACATTAAATAATTTAATTTATTTATGACACAATGATGGTGCAGTAATTATCTTATTAATGAAATATTGACATAATTGATGTTATAAACACCAAAATAAATGTAATTTGAGAATTTTTATGAATTACACTAATTTTCTAGGTTACTATGATATATTAGTGTTGATTTAATCAACTTTTTTCGAACATATAATTCTGTTATGACTTTCACAAAAATCATATATCAAATAGTGTCAAAATTGACACAAAATAGTTTTAAAATCAAATATTATATTACTAATTGTTATTTTATTCCTAAAAATCTAAGGTTAGGCCAAATGACTTAGATAAGGATATATATATTAATAATAAACAATTTGGGGTTCGTTTGGCATGTTATAGTAAGTGTATTAACCATATAGTGAAAGAAAACAAAAAGACACGGTAAAAGTTAAATTATTTAACTTAGAGTTAAATCTAATTGATAAGGTTAAAATAATACCCTAAACTTGTATAAATCCTATTGGTTGATAGGATTTCGACCCATCCCCACTTTATATTAGAAATAAGACCCTTTGGAACCATTATAAACCGATTTTGACTTTAATATAAAATAATATTTTGAGATATTCCTAAGGTGCCCCTCTCCTCCCTTATAAAAGGGAACCTCCTCCCCCTCCTCCTCACACCAATTTGAGCACTCAAGCTCGGCCAACCCCTGAAATTTTCTCCTCTCCACTTCCCTAGAATAATCCTAGAGGTCCTGGTCTTCTTCAAAGACAAATCTTAGTTCCCTAAGTGGAGGATTCAAAGAGGCATTCCAAAGAAGAGGTAATATCCATTACCGATCTTTTCAATTTCATTCTTCTTCAACTTCTTCTCCTTTAGTTGTTTCATGATAAAGTAATAACATCAGTATTACTTACATACTGATATGTTATTATAAATATGAAACAACCCTAATTCACCTTCTATCCATCCTACGGAAAAATGAAATCACCGCGCGTGCGTACGTACGGAATACCGTCTCCACGCCGTGGTGTAATCTATTTTTCCACCATCACTTTACAAGGATGGGTATAATGGTGTAATGAGTAACTATTTATGATTATGATAAAGTAATATTGATACTGAAATAATATATATATATACTCCAATACAGTTCCATGATCATAGGAATGATATCATCACTCGTGCGTACGTACGGAATACCGTCTCCACGATGTGATGCGACTCGTTCTACATGATCATCATTACATAGTAATTATATAAATGAATTGAATGAATAAATATGATATATGTTACACTAATACCATTCTGGATATAAGTTATCTATAACCTTAAATGAAGAATAAGAATGTATTCGGCAAAACACGCATAAGAACAAAAGGCAATAAAGACCCGAGTAACAAGTAACAATGAAATATTACTAACAAGAAGCTAAGAATATGACCATATATGATATCATATCAATATGTATGATTCTGTAATAAGTCAATAACATTATTTAAACCATTATACAGGAGCTTCGGACACGTACAAAGCAAATCGGACCTAAGGTAAGGGAAATATCACAATCTCATTTTTATCTGAGATTGTTTATTCGTAAGTATTTACTGGGGTGTATTTTATCATCCACATCCGTGTTCCCTCAATATGTAATATTGTTTCCATCCACTTACAATATTTTAAATCCAATTTTACCCTTCGGTGAGTTTTTAGTAAAGAATATGAAAGGAATCTTTTGTCGTTTTTTTGTACGAGGTACTTTTTGACTTTTCCGACAAAAGTACGAAGAATGTTTTTTTAACTTATACGGCATGAATGAATTTTTAAAACATTATTTCAAAGAAGCTTCCTTTACATGTTTTTAAGTTTATTTTTAATCAAATTCTTTTAGTTTAAAGATTTATGACATGTTAAGAAAGGGAAAATGTTTTTGAAAAATAAAGGATATTTTCCTCAAGAATGGAGTTCAAGTGTTTTATCAAAAAAAAATTCCATATAAGATAATAAAGGGTTCTGTTTTTATCCCTATTATTACATTGATTTGATCATGTTGTGATGGAATTATTTTTATGAATTCCTTTATCTTATATGAATTGATTTATGATGTCATGATGTTTCAAGAATCCCATTTTTGTTACATGTGTTATGCGATGATGTATGATTTATGATTGTGTGGCACACATAAGAAAGGATTCATTATAAGATGGGTGGGACCTATATCTCCCTCCAATGCATTGGGTAAAGATTTTATATCTCATGAGATAGACATGGCTGGAACGGTAGGTTATACCGGTTCAGTGAAACAGGACTGGAACGAGGGTGACTCAGTTCAGAAAGGGACTTTGTCCACTAAGATAGTCTTGGCAATGAGTCATGACTAACAAGAAATGATTTTCCATGATTATGTGTGCATGCCACAAAGTTTCAAGTTTTATGTTATGATTATTGGGATCTCATTTTCACTTCTATGATTTATTCCATGTTAAGATATTATGATCTCTTTTGCAGGTTTTGATTTTCAAAAAGATATGATATGATTTTTATCTCCTTTATTTGCCCTTGCTGAGCATTTGAGCTCACCCTTTTATGTTTTCTTTTCCCCAGGTCAGGAAGATGGATATTAAGTAGAATATGCTAAAAGGGACCCTAGATATGATGAAATAAATGGGAGACACTGTAGAAGATTTATGAACCAGTTGTTTATGATTCCCAGTTTCTAAAGACACTATACCTATACGGTCCTTTGTGGTTTTGTCATATGTTGTAATAAGTGTGCTTCAATTTTGAAGTATTAACAATGTATGTAAAGTATGGGTTGTTATAGTTGGTATCAGAGGAAAGGTATAGTCAACCTTTGGAAACTAGGATGTGAAAGCCTTAGTAAGAACCCTAAGGATAAGTCTAAGCATAGAACACAATCTTAGTGTTTTAGAAATGGCCTTGAATAACCTAGGATAAGACCTTAAGCATGAAAATTTTATTCTTGAATTATGTGGTTTTCCTATTATAATTAGTGTTGCTCACACTATTCTTCTTGGTTTTAATCAATGGCTGGAACCCGAAGGAACCGTGTTAATGCGAAATGTGATGGGCAATGTAATGATTGTCCCCCTGAGCGACCAAATGATATGGGAACTGGAATGAAAAATCTTGTAGCCATGCTCACACAACTTTTTCAAGCTATGAATCATGCAGGACTTCCAAACGAGCAAAGGAAGGAGCAACATTCTGTTGAATCCTTCATGAGGCAGCGTCCACCTTCTTTCAGTGGGTCTACTGATCCATTAGTTGCTGAACAATGGTTTAGTACTACTGAAAAGATATTTTCAGTTCTTCAATGTTCTGAACATGATAAAGTCATCCTAGCAGTGTATCGTTTGGAAGGAGATGCTGATCAATGGTGGAATCTTATTAAGAATACAAGGCAAAGGGATGAAATTCAGTCTATGGAATGGGACGAGTTCAAGAACTTATTTTTCAATAAGTACTTCCCTCGTATTCTCCGAAAAAAGATGGAGAAAGAGTTTCTTGAACTGAAGCAAAGGGATGATGAATCTGTTGGTACCTATGAAGCAAATTTTACAAGACTTGCAAGGTACGCTTCTGGTATTATTATCCAACCTGAGAGTAAGATCGATCGATTCTTTAGTGGCTTAAAACCAAGTCTTTGAAGGGCGTTAGCCATAAGGGACTTCAATAGCTACGAGGAAATCATTCGATGTGCTCTCAAAGTCGAGATGGATATTGGAGTAACCCATCAGTCTCATGGGTTTGATAAAAAGAGGGAGATGGAATTCAAAGGAAAATCTAATGAGCAAACTGAAAAGAAGATGAGCTTTCCCTTATGCTCAAAGTGTGGAAAGAAACATGGAGGGAGTTGTCTTAAAGGGACAAGTAAATGTTTTAAATGTGGAAAGGAAGGTCATCGGGCATTTGAATGCCGTGATAATGGGAAGAAGATGTCCAATGATTCAAACAAAGGAAGGGATACGAAGAATGATCCTACTACACTTCAATGTTTCAAGTGCAAGGAGATGGGCCATTATGCCAATCAATGCCCAAATCCAAGGGTTGATGATGATGGTCGACGTCAACAAAATCTTAAGGCTAAAGACAAAGGAAAGTCACATGCAATTTCTATCAGCGATGGGGAGTACGATAACGAAGTGGCGAAAGGTACTCTTACCATCCACTCTAAAGTAGCAAATGTTTTATTTGATTCTGGATCCACCCACTCTTTTATTTCTAAAGACTTTTCTAAGGGTATCACCGTATTACCTCAACAATTAGATGTTGAGTTAGCTGTGACAACACCTAATGGCACAACAGTCGCATCAAATGTTTATAATTCTTCTCCGATCGAAGTTTGTGGGAAAGTGATTCCTGCAAATCTTGTGATCCTTCCTTTAGTGTAATTTGATGTGATTCTTGGCATGGATTGACTTTCTCTACATGGAGCTCTTATCAATTGCCAAAGAAGGGAAGTCACATTTCATATTCCAGATCAATCTACGATCGTATATCAATGCAAGGATGAACATAATCTTCCAGTGGAAATTTCTTCCATCTTATGGGTATTGATTCCACTAAATGAAGGTTATTTATCTCAAATGGTTGGTGAGAAACTCACGATTAAGAATATGCCCATTGTACGGGAGTTTGATGATGTCTTTCCGGAGGAATTACCGGGTCTTCCACCAAATCGTGAAGTTGAGTTTTCAATAGAACTCGTACCGGGTGCTTTGCCTATTTCAAAGACACCTTATAGAATGGCCCCAATTGAGTTGCAGGAATTGAAGAAGCAACTCCAAGAGAATATTGATAAGGGATTCATACGCCCTAGTGCGTCACCTTGGGGAGCACCTGTTCTATTTGTTAAGAAGAAAGATGGATCAATGAGACTCTGCATTGATTATCGAGAACTTAACAAGATCACTATCAAGAACAAATATCCTCTCCCACGCATTGATGACTTATTTGACCAACTACGCGGAGCTCAATACTTTTTCAAGATTGATCTTCGTTCAGGGTATCATCAATTAAGGGTCAAAAGGGAGGATATACCAAAGACGGCTTTCCGTACAAGGTATGGATACTATGAATTTATAGTGATTCCATTTGGTCTTACTAATGCCCCTGCTATCTTCATGGATCAAATGAATAGAGTCTTTAGAGACTATCTTGATCAATTTGTGGTAGTCTTTATAGACGATATTCTTGTTTATTCAAAGGGCAAGGAAGAGCATGAAGATCACTTGAGAATTATATTGAAGACCCTGATAAAGGAGAAGCTTTATGCTAAATTTACCAAGTGTGAATTTTGGCTTCAAAAAGTAGCATTTTTGGGTCACATAATCTCAAAAGAAGGGATATCTGTGGATCCAGCAAAAACAGAGGTTATCGAAAGATGGTCAAGACCAACAACAGTAACTGAGATCCGAAGTTTTCTTGGTTTGGCTGGATATTATCGACGTTTTGTAAAAGATTTTTCACGATTATCTAATCCACTCACCAAGTTGACTCGGAAAGGAGTTAAGTTTGTCTGGACAGATGAATGTGAAGAGAATTTCAAGGAGTTGAAAAGAAGGTTATCCAGTGCACCTGTGCTCACACTTCCTTGTAGTGGAGAAAGGTTTGTGATCTACAGTGATGCATCCAAGAAGGGATTGGGGTGTGTTCTTATGAAAAATGATATGGTGATAGCTTATTCCTCACGACAGTTGAAAATCCATGAGCAAAATTACCCAACACATGATTTGGAGTTGGCTGCGGTAATCTTTGCATTAAAGATTTGGAGGCATTACTTTTATGGTGAAAGGTGTGATATTTATACTGATCATAAGAGTTTAAAGTATATTTTCACACAAAAGGAGTTGAATATGCGTCAAAGAAGATGGTTGGAGATGATTAAGGATTATGACTGCTCAATCCATTACCACCCTGGGAAAGAAAACAAGGTGGAAGGTGCATTAAGTCGACAAGACCATGCTAGTTTAGCCATGATGAGGATCACAAAAGATCCAATATTTATGGATTTACAAAGGATGGATCTTGGAATTATAATGGAAGGGGAAAAATCTTATCTTTCTCAAATTAATGTTCAACCATCTATACATGTGAAGATTAAAGAGGCACAGAAAGAAGATGTCGAGTTACAAAAGAAGGTGAGAAATGTTCCTGAATTCAACCTTGATTGTGATGGGATAATAAAGTTCAGGAATCGGGTTTGTGTTCCTCCCATCCCCGAATTAAAGAAGGAGCTGCTGGATGAGGCTCATAGTTCTTCATTCTCTATTCATCATGGAAGCACGAAGATGTATAGGGACTTGAAAGAGTACTTCTGGTGGGATGGCATGAAAAGAGATGTTGCTGAATATGTCTCTCGATGCTTGGTTTGTCAACAAGTTAAAGCTGAGAGACAAAAGTCTAAGGGGATGTTACAACCATTACCCATACCCGAATGGAAATGGAAAAACATCACTATGGACTTTGTCACAGGACTTCCTAAAACATCCAAAGGCAATAATGCTATCTGGGTCATAGTTGATCGTCTTACAAAGTCTGCACACTTCATTCCTATTAGAGAGGATTTCTCTCTAGATCAGCTTGCTAGGATATATGTAAAGGAAATGGCAAGATTGCATGGAGTACCACTTTCTATTATATCTGATCGGGATCTGAGATTTACCTCGAAGTTCTGGCGAAGTCTTCAGCATACTCTGGATACAGAGTTGAGTTTCAGCACTGCTTATCATCCCCAGACAGACGGTCAGTCTGAGAGAACAATTCAAACCCTAGAAGATATGTTGAGAGCTTGCTCTATGGATTTCAAAGGAGGTTGGGATCAACACCTACCTTTGGTGGAATTTTCTTATAATAATAGCTTTCACTCCAGTATTCAGATGGCTCCTTATGAAGCTCTCTATGGAAAGAAATGCAGGACTCCAACTTGCTGGGATGAAGTTGGGGAAAGAAAGCTATTAGGACCTGATCTCATTGATGAAATGGCAGAAAAGGTCAGATCTATTCACCAACACATAAGCGCAGCTCAGAGTCGACAGAAAAGTTATGCCGACAACCGAAGAAAAGACCTAGAGTTTGAAGTGGGTGATAAAGTGTTCTTACGAATATCTCCCTGGAAGAGGGTTATGAGATTTGGAAAGAAGGGGAAGTTGAGCCCTAGATATATCGGTCCTTTCAAAATACTAGATCGTGTTGGGAAGGTAGCTTACCGATTGGCGCTTCCACCGAATCTCTCTCAAGTTCACGATGTGTTCCATGTATCTCTCCTGAGAAAGTACATACCAGATCCTTCACATGTACTCAGCTCAGAAGTTGTACCGCTGGAGCAAGATCTTTCTTATGAAGAACAACCGATAGAGATTCTGGATCATAGTGAAAAAGTCCTACGAAACAAGACCACTCGATTGGTGAAAGTTTTATGGAGGAACCACCAACTTGAAGAAGCTACATGGGAGCTTGAGGATATGATGAGGGAGAAGTATCCTCATCTGTTTGTTACAAAGTGACGAATTTCGAGGGAGAAATTCTTTTTAAGGGGGGTAGAATGTAACACCCGAGACTTTTATGTTATATAAATCATCAAAGGAATCTTTTTCTACACAACACTTGCTTGGCTTGCTTTACACGCAATCGCGACCTTCCTCGATAGCTTGCGTCGTACGCAATACCGAGTTTCACTAAACAACAATATGCTATTAAAACTAGCCGTTATGAATAGTAATAACCACTTTTTGAAATTTTATAAATTTTATTTTTCAAAATGGACTTCATTTTTGGACTCATAATATCGAAATTAGCCTAGGGTGAAATTTTGGTATTTTTCTGAAAACTTTCAATTTTTGATGAATAGTGAAACCACTAAGTGGTAGGTTAAAAACTGAATTTTGCATAAAACTTAATTTTACCGCTTCTATGAATGGAATTTCGAAAATCCGAAAGACACGGTTGATATGAGTAAGTAAAATTTGGTTCAATGAGATAAAAATAATTTTTTGGTGAATAGTAACTTTTTACTTTTTTTACCGCGGTTAATAGTAAATAGGGTAACTAAGGGTAAATATGATATTAATATTACCCTAACACATGTCCTAATTCTATTGGACAAGTGTAATTCGACCAAAAACAAACTTAGGAATAAAATATGACCATTTAGGCCCACTTGGATTAGATTAGGACATTTATTATTAATTTATTTAAAGAAGGGTTAAAATAGTTAAAATCAAAGTTTAATAAGTAAATCATTTTTAATATGGGGTTATACATAAGATAAATTCAACTATAAATATTCATTAGAAAGCTAAAAAGATTTCCTACATAATGGTATTTTATTTGTAATTTTTAGACATTAAATAATTTAATTTATTTATGACACAATGATGATGCAGTAATTATCTTATTAATGAAATATTGACATAATTGATGTTGTAAACACCAAAATAAATGTAATTTGAGAATTTTTATGAATTACAATAATTTTCTAGGTTACTATGATATATTAGTGTTGATTTAATCAACTTGGTTCGAACATATAATTCTGTTATGACTTTCACAAAAATCATATATCAAATAGTGTCAAAATTGACACAAAATAGTTTTTAAATAAAATATTATATTACTAATTGTTATTTTATTCCTAAAAATATAAGGTTCGGCCAAATGACTTAGATAAGGATATATATATTAATAATAAACAATTTGGGGTTCGTTTGGCATGTTATAGTAAGTGTATTAACCATATAGTGAAAGAAAACAAAAAGACACGGTAAAAGTTAAATTATTTAACTTAGAGTTAAATCTAATTGATAAGGTTAAAATAATACCCTAAACTTGTCTAAATCCTATTGGTTGATAGGATTTCGACCCATCCCCACTTTATCTTAGAAATAAGACCCTTTGGAACCATTATAAACCGATTTTGACTTTAATATAAAATAATATTTTGAGATATTCCTAAGGTGCCCCTCTCCTCCCTTATAAAAGGGCACCTCCTCCCCCTCCTCCTCACACCAATTTGAGCACTAAAGCTCGGCCAACCCCTGCCATTTTCTCCTCTCCACTTCCCTAGAATAATCCTAGAGGTCCTGGTCTTCTTCAAAGTCCAATCTTAGTTCCATTAGTGGAGGATTCCAAGAGGCATTCCAAAGAATAGGTAATATCCATTACCGATCTTTTCAATTTCTTTCTTCTTCAACTTCTTCTCCTTTAGCTGTTTCATGATAAAGTAATAACATCAGTATTACTTACATACTGATATGTTATTATAAATATTAAACAACCCTAATTCACCTTCTATCCATCCTACGGAAAAATGAAATCACCGCGCGTGCGTACGTACGGAATACCGTCTCCACGCCGTGGTGTAATCTATTTTTCCACCATCACTTTACAAGGATGGGTATAATGGTGTAATGAGTAACTATTTATGATTATTATAAAGTAATATTGATACTGAAATAATATATATATATACTCCAATACAGTTCCACGATCATAGGAATGATATCATCACTCGTGCGTACGTACGGAATACCGTCTCCACGATGTGATGCGACTCGTTCTACATGATCATCATTACATAGTAATTATATAAATGAATTTAATGAATAAATATGATATATGTTACACTAATACCATTCTCGATATAAGGTATCTATAACCTTAAAAGAAGAATAAGAATGTATTCGGCAAAACACGCATAAGAACAAAAGGCAATAAAGACCCGAGTAACAAGTAACAATGAAATATTACTAACAAGAAGATAAGAATATGACCATATATGATATCATATCAATATTTATGATTCTGGAATAAGTCAATAACATTATTCAAACCATTATACAGGAGATTCGGACATGTACAAAGCAAATCGGACCTAAGGTAAGGGAAATATCACAATCTCATTTTTATCCGAGATTGTTTATTCGTAAGTATTTACTGGGGTGTATTTTATCATCCACATCCATGTTCCCTCAATATGTAATATTGTTTCCATCCACTTACAATAGTTTAAATCCAATTTTACCCTTCGGTGAGTTTTTAGTAAAGAATATGAAAGGAATCTTTTGTCGTTTTTTTTGTACGAGGTACTTTTTGACTTTTCCGACAAAAGTACGAAGAATGTTTTTTTTAAATTATACGGCATGAATGAATTTTTAAAACATTATTTCAAAGAAGCATCCTTTACAAGTTTTCAAGTTTATTTTTAATCAACTTATTTTAGTTTAAAGATTTATGACATGTTAACAGAGGAAAAATGTTTTTGAAGAAGAAAGGATATTTTCCTCAAGAATGGAGTTCAAGTGTTTTATCAAAATTATTTTCCATCTAAGATAATAAAGGGTTCTGTTTTTATCCCTATTATTACATTGATTTGATCATGTTGTGATGGAATTATTTTTATTAATTCCTTTATCTTATATGAATTGATTTATGATGTCATGATGTTTCAAGAATCCCATTTTTGTTACATGTGTTATGCGATGATGTATGATTTATGATTGTGTGGCACACATAAGAAAGGGTTCATTATAAGATGGGTGGGACCTATATCTCCCTCCAATGCATTGGGTAAAGATTTTATATCTCATGATATAGACATGGCTGGAACGGTAGGTTATACCGGTTCAGTGAAACAGGACTGGAACAAGGGTGACTCGGTTCAGAAAGGGACTTTGTCCACTAAGATAGTCTTGGCAATGAGTCATGACTAACAAGAAATGATTTTCCATGATTATGTGTGAATGCCACAAAGTTTCATGTTTTATGTTATGATTATGGGGATATCATTTTCACTTCTATGATTTATTCCATGTTAAGATATTATGATCTCTTTTGCAGGTTTTGATTTTCAAAAAGATATGATATGATTTTTATCTCCTTTATTTGCCCTTGCTGAGCATTTGAGCTCACCCTTTTATGTTTTCTTTTCCCCAGGTCAGGAAGATGGATATTAAGTAGAATATGCTAAAAGGGACCCTAGATATGATGAAATAAATGGGAGACACTGTAGAAGATTTATGAACCAGTTGTTTATGTTTCCCAGTTTCTAAAGACACTATACTTATACGGTCCTTTGTGGTTTTGTCATATGTTGTAATAAGTGTGCTTCAATTTTGAAGTATTAACAATGTATGTAAAGTATGGGTTGTTATAATATTAAAATAATTTTTTCCACTTAGGGATTTTCTATTCCATTCGACAATAAAATTGTATATCAACTCACCATGGAAATCATGTAAAGTAGGAACCTGAAACAATGGAAATTACAAAATATTATAAATAAATGGGTCGAATGATGTTATAAAATGATCACATAAGGTGTTATAAAAATAATTATGTTTCTTTAAAATATTAATAATACCCTTTTATCCTTTATACATGAGGTTTAAACCAGTTTTATCTATGAAGAAACCAAGGTAATAGAATTTTAACCGAGTTTCTATTCTTTGGGTTAACCTTATACTTCATTATGTTTGTGCTACTGAGATTATTTTTGTTATGAAATTATTTTATATTATAATTTATCATGTGTATTTATATTTTATAAAGATAATAATTTTATTAAATTAATTATTAATTCAATTATATGATTTTTAAGGGACTTTCCTTTTAAAAATCCTCTTTTAAAATTCAGTTTTACAAAATTCTAAAACAATGTTTTATGAAATTATTCATGTTTTATGATTATGATATGGTTATTGGGAATCATTTATGGTGAAGTTTGGGACATATATCTCCCTAAAATGAATTATTTATGTGTATGTTGGAGTTCAGTCGTTTGGTTACACCAAGTGTAATAGCGATGGTTACACTATAAGGTAGCTGCATGGGTTAAATTGTAAGGTAGCAGTGAGGGTTAAAAATAATGTTGTAGTAAAAATGGATACAATATGAGTAATTAATTCCCCAAGATACCCTTATGATTTTGTATGTTTTATTTAGTGTTTTATGGAAATATCATGTTTCACAAAATAATTAAATATGGGCGAGAAGTTTGCATTTGTGAAAATTATTTCTTATATTTTTAAGTATTCATTGAATAATGGTTTATTTCCTTCTTTGTATATCCATTAATCATACTTTTATACTCATACCATGTTTCTAAATGTTTTTATCATATTATAATTATGATTAAGAGAAAAACAGACGTCAATATTTTTCAAATAAATCATGTTGTTGTTTTGTGTTAAAAAATTTATGTTTGGGAAGAAATGGATCCTGATTTAATGGTTCTCACTTTTTAGGATTTTTCGTAGATATGTATAAGTTATGTCCTAAAATTATTAAATTATAAATCAAAATGATCTTTGGGAATTTATATAAGTGAAATCTAGTTGGGATAGCTATATTATGTAATGTTGAAGGCTGGGTCCTTATAGTTGGTAAGTGAAATCTTGTTGAAAGAGCTAGATTATGTAATGTTTATGGTCGGGTTTTTATACCTTTCTGTTTTTCATCCATTCCATTGCACACTACACCAATATCATCACCCCTGATATGGGTTAAACCAAAACACTACCTTCCAAAACCTTTTTAGGGTCCAAAATTATCAATGGAACCAATATTTACTATACCATAACATTAACCACAATCATATATCATATATCAAAATCTCTACTGCACATCACAACCTAATCACATATAAATCTCATCAGGGTATAACGAACATGAATGATATCAATCTCATGCCCTCATAATATCATGAAAAACACCCCACCATGTATTATCACCATATCAATATAACTAGTCTACCATGATCCATAAAATCCTATAACACAACTAGAATAGAGAGAAAGAAGTAGGGTGTAGTTAGACATTTTTTCCCTCACCAACCAAGATGTTGGGAAAACACCTAGAACCCTATTTTATTTGGAATCATTAAGGACATATGAATCGGGAGGTGTGCTTATTGAAATCACAAGAGAAATAGATCATATATATAGTGACAAAAAATCTGAAACTAATGGGTTCACAACAAAACAAAACTGCCACTCTAGAAAAACTACCATGCCATCACAACCACATGATACCATAATTACCACTTTCTCTGCCACAAAATAGATCAAATTTTACAGAAAAAATCCCCAAAAACTAATATCAATTTCAATTTAAACACACCATTTATCCATTTACCAGTTTACCAGCTACAAACCATATTGTATTAATTATGAAATTAAATTCTATATTTAATGAAAAACAATTCTCATGAATTTCAAACTTCTATTACAACCATCGATCATCCATTTAAAAAACTAATAATTTAGTCACTTCCTATTGTTAATTCAATTCCAAACCACACCCATTTACTATATTCTCTATTACCAATCACATTTCAATACCACCAGGAAACTATAAACAATTCCCTAAAGAATAAACAAACTATTGTACAACCATATCATATCATGGGAAAACGTTACCACATACTATCCAAACAACACTTCATCATCCACACAACTAACCATACCATAATTCATATCAACATACATATATCATCCTTCCAACTGGGGAAAGAAATTGATAACTCCACCGCATAATCCACCCCATCATCCGAAAACCAACAACACAACTACATTACAACTATACCAAAAATATCTACAAAATTAAAACCACTAAAAACATGACCATTAACCACAATAAATAATTAATTCTAGTAATAAATCACTTCCCCTACCCCCTTATAAAAATTATTATCATATTCATTTAACTTATCTTTCTTAATTATCATCATCATGAATGCCATATTTTAAGAACCACATTCTTTACCTTCTTTATGAAACTATCCCTCTATTAATGGCCACTCTATCATTAAAATCAATGTTACAACAAAATACTTAACTCACTATAAAAATATTTCCAACAATAATAAAGGCAATAATCAATCACATAAGCAGTATCAAGGAAACATATAAACTTGTGCATATTACCCTATTACATTCTATTTTATTCAGTAGAGTACATTATCTTCTTTAATCCAATCCATATCATCTATCCAATGAATGAAAAAGAATTAATATTATCTAAATCACTCATAAAAAAAGTATTTTTCTTTAATACTCAACCTATACCAGTTCCTCAATAGTCACTGTGTATTAAGAAGTAGATAAGGATGATTTTAAGGACAAATCACGCAAGGGAGAATCCTAGAAAACTAGAATAAAATAGTCCCCCATCAATCCATGACCCAAAATCACCCAAACCAAACCATCTACACTAACACAACCGTATTCGGTGAATAAAACGACAACTCTCTTACTGAATGTTTTATGGAGGAACCACCAATTAGAATAAGTAACATGGGTGCTTGAGGATATGATGAGGGAAAGGTATCCTCATCTGTTTGCTACGAAGTGATGAATTTCGAGGGCGAAATTAATTTTAAGGGGGGGTAGAATGTAACACCCTTATATTTTATGGGAAATATGTTTTTATGTCTTATGTTATAAGAAACATAAAAGTAATCTTTTACTACACACTACACTATCTTGGCTTGCGTTATACACAAGAGCAACCTTCCTCGATAGCGTGTGTGGTACGCAATATCGAGTTTCACTAAGCAACAATATATTATTATAATATTATTATGGACTAGAAGTTATTAATAGTATTAACTATACTTTGAATTTTATAACACTATTATTCATCTCACACATTTTCTAAAACATGGTATGTGAACAAAATAATTTTTTCGGGTAAAATTAGTATTTTAAAGAAATTGTTGTTTTGCAGCCTTTTGATGGCGCACCAACATTAAATCTACTTTTTGACATGTTAATAAGTTAAATTTGACATAATAAAATTCTTCTTTGGAATCAAGATATAAAAATTTACTTTGGATAAAATTTTCATATTATTCTGATTACATCCATATTTTAATGAATAGTAAAAACACGTTATATTTTAATTTAAAAAACTTTTTTCATCACAATAATTTATATGGTTAAATTATAATATTGAATGGTTTTAAAGTATAAATACAATATATTTTTACCATTTAATATAATTTATGTCATTACAATTAATTTTACATTGAATTCATAGGTAAAAACATTTCAATCTTTAGCAATGTTTTAACTTTTAAAACCCATTTTCTTAACAACGGGATTAATTTCAAATTAATTACTGCAACTTCTCTGTATTGAATTTTAAAAAATGGATTACATATTTGGATTTAGTGGGTCCAAATTATGTTAATAGGTTACTTTTATATTTTTTATATTATGAATAGTAACTACGGTAATTTTTATTTACTATAGTTAAAGTTAAATCGGGTAATTAAGGGTGAATATAAGATTATAAAATTACCCTAACACTTTCCAAAATTCTATTGGATGACTAAAAGTCGACCCGTATCACCTAAGGGTCTGAATAAATTCATTTTATGGACTTTTTAATTTTAAAATAGTTTAATTATTATTAAAACCAAAGAAATTGACAATATGTCACTCTCTTAAATCTTATAAGTATAATAAATTTAATTTTGTGATAAACTTCATGAAACATCGAACATGAATAGTCTCCAAGAATATAATAAAATTATCTACATAATGTGAATTTATTTATAAATATTATGGATTAAATAAATATCCTTAAAGGTGACACATTAGTGATGTTGAAATTAGTATACTGAATTAAATATCAAATAAATGGTTTTAAAAATATTAAAATAAAATTTATATGAACAATTTGATGTGATCCAGTAATTTTCTAGACACATATGACATGTTATAAATCTATTAAAGCTTTTAGTTTGAATATATCCTCTATTTAGATTTTATTTAAGTTAAAATAAATGAATAGTGTCAAAATTGACACTATTGTTATTTTATAAAAATAACATATTATAAAATTTTTTAAAATCATATAAATATTTAAAAATTATATATTTAAATTCATATGGTCTGAAATGTCATAATGTATCTAATTAAGGATAATTTACATCACGTAAGTAATTATTTATATCAATTTAAAATTTAGATTATTATTACCGTAAATAAAATCAAATAAATTAAATAAATTAAATAAGGACAAATCAATTAGATAAGGTTTAAAATAAATTTACAACATGTATAAATTTTATTGGTTGATGAGATTACAAACCTATCCCATCTAATATTTTGATTTGAGTAATTTTTTTAGGTTTTTAAGTTGGATTGGAATTTATTATAAATTAATATTTCTTATAATTCCAAAGGTGCCCATCTCCTCCCTTATAAAAGGGAACCTCCTCCCTCTCCTCCTTACACCACTTTGAGCCTTCATGTTCTTCTAAACCCTACCAATTTATCTTCTCCACTTCCCTCGAAACATACTAAAGGTCCTGGTCTTTTTCAAAACCAACTTTAGTTCCCTAAGAAGAGGTTAAGAAGAGGTGCGTCAAAGAAGAGGTAATATCCTTTACCGATTATTTCCATTTTATTTCTTCTTTTACTTATTCTTATTTATTTTTTCATCTTAAATTAATATGATAAGTATCAATAATATACTGATATGTTATTATAAATATAAAACAACCCTATTTCACCTTCCATCCATCCTACGGAAAATGAAATCACCCCGCGTGCGTACGTACGGAAGACCATCTCCACGCCGTGGTGTAATCTGTTTTCCACCACCACCATACATGGATGGGTATAATGGTGTAAAGAATAACTATATATGATTATAATATCATGATACTAATTCTGAGATATTCCATCTTCCACTCCAATACCATTCAATAGTTATGGGAGCGATATCATCGCTCGTGCATACGTACGACCTACCGTCTCCACGATGTGATGCGACTCGTTCTACATGATCTTCATTGAATAATGATTATATAAATTAATTGAATTAATAAATATGATATATATTACACTATACCTATATGTTCTTACCATGGTATTGTTATATGTTGTAATAAGTATCCTTCAATTATGAATTAATAACAATGTATGTAATGAATGGGTCGTTATAGTGAAATCTCTCCCACACATTTTGGAATAATTTAAAAGGGTTTTCATAGATATTTAATGGATGATCTCCATTGGTAAGTCTCAGTTTATGGTATTTTATTGGTTTTTCATAGATACAGTCTTCTCTCTCAATCATTTTCTTGGATCTAGTTCCATTTTGGGTAGATATAGGGTTTTTTCACCAATTATTTTGTGATTTGGAAATTCTGATTTTAGTGGAAGATATGTAAGGAAGATTTTTAGAGTTTTCAATAGAATTTCGTGAAAAATTATGTTGTTGCTCCTTTTTTCCAAGACACTAATGGTGGGTGGCCTCATTCTCAACACATATTTCAATAAATTTAATTATTAATTTTCAATTTTTTAACTTTCATGAAATAATTTTTTAAATTGATGTGTGAATCTTGTTTAAACCCCCTTTGGTATTGATTTATGGGTTTAGTGGGAAATATGATATTATTGTACAATATGACATATTTTTGTCTTTAAAATTGATGATTTTAAAATCAAATTCTTAGAATGAGTTATGGATAAATATTTTGAATTTTTTAATTAAAATTTTGGTTTTATAGATATATTGTTTGGCATAAATGTGTGGTAAGTCTTTTGGGTATAATTTGTTGAAATGTTGTCTAGCAATTGTTGGTTAACATGATTTTTATATATGTTAATAGCATGGTTGTTCTATGTAATGGGTTAATTAAGAGTTATAATAGGGATGGTTAGTGGTCATGAAGTACCACCATAAAATAATTTTATGGTGTTTTTGAATAACCACAATAAAAAGGGGACAATGTTAGACTGGAAGTTCCACCATCAATGGTCACATGAAGATGGGTTGGTTGTGTTGTGTGTTTGATGAGTTGTATATTTTTTGTCTCATGAAATGGAGTGGATTTGGGTAAAATGAAGTGCTAAAAATGGATAACCACTTGTTTTTTTATTTCTTTGTAAATTTTTTTTACTTGGGTTAAATATTTCTAAAAATTTGTTGTGTCTCGTTGGAAATTGTGGAACTATTTTAGTCATTTTATATAAGCTATTTTATATAAATGTTTTAACATGTTCTATCCTAGTAGAATGGGAATGGAATTAATTTTCAGAAATCCTGATTTTTATTATTAATCACCCCTTTATTTTTAAATTAGGTGCTTTTTCTGATGTTCTATTTAGAGAAGATGGTGAAAGAAAATAATTTCAATTCTTTAGTGGTACATCACAATGTTGGGGAATATTTTGAGTTAGAGCATGGAGCATGGAATGGGGATGAGGAGTTATGTAGTTGTGTATTGAGTTTTTTATTTATTCTTCTACTTCATACTCTAATTTCTTAATGGTAAGGTTTTTTATAGTTTTCATTTGATTTTTTTTCTTTGTGATACCCTTTAGACATTCATCACGAAGTTGTTTTTGTACCAACATGTTTGGTTGGTTGTTTTAATTTTAAGGGTAAATTTCACCTAATAGTTTATGAAGCCCTTGGAATTTATTTTCATTCTTTGGAACCTTGAGGATTTTACTTAATTCCAAGTATCAATTCCTTTTCAACTCATGCCAATGTGGATGGGCATGATGTTATAATTGGTATCAATTTGTTTATTCTTTTAGCATTATTTTTCATTCTTGGAGTTGGAATTAATTCATGGTTTATTCTTTGAGTTGTGTAGTATTGATAGAACGTTATATTTATAGCAAAAAAATAAAAATCTAACCTTTTTATGATAAACTTCTGGATATGAGGGAACTGGGTACATATGTTTCTATAGAATCTTATATGAGTGTGATCTCATTATTTTGGGTATAGCCAATGAAAAGAATGTGGAATAAAATGTAGAAATGAATTCCCACTGGGATGGAAAATTTCATTTATAGGAAAGATTTATTTTTTGATAAGAATTATATTAATCCAAAATAATCTAAAAATTGTTTTCTAATTTGAAATTTTGAAAAGAGAATGGTTGTAGTATTTGGAAAGTGGGTTGATTTTTAAAAACAAGGTGTATATTTAAAAAATAATTGAAAATGGGAAATGTTGAAATTTCGAAATCATGGTTGTGATAGTTTTAGTGTGATAGAATTTGAAATTTTAAGCCATCAATTGATAGAGAGTGATAATTATATTGGTTGTTGTGTTGACATAAATGGTTCTGCCTAGGCGTTTAATAGACCAACCAAAGGAAGATATGGAAAATTTTGTTTCACCAGAACCACAGCAGAACCATAAGTTGGTTCATATCAAAGTACAAGCTTTTCAAGAATTAGATAAAGTGAAAATAATATGAACCAAGGAATGTAGATCATTCTTTTGAGATTCATAAATAGAATCCAACAACTCTTCAGGTAGATTTGGAACCAAAAAATATAGAGGTGTGGCTGAATATGATAAACCAAATCTTTGACTTCCAAATAAAATTTATAGATATGAAAATAAAGTCAGTGATATATATGTTATAAGATATTTCACGTCAGTGTTGGGAGTTAGTGGCCCAGGCTAAAGCAGACCAAGGCATGGAATTGTAGGATTTTAAGAAATTGTTCAATAAACAATTCTACCATCACACATTTAGAATTTTTGTAATAACAAATTTATTTATATTTTAATAATAGAACCATTATGTGATAGAATTTTTGGGTAATTTTATTAACTTAGTTCGTTTTCTACCAGTCATTTCATCTTGTGTTCAATTAAAGGCACATATTTTTTAAGTAAAGTTGATGTAGGAAATTCATTTGAAGATTTTGGTGCAATGGATAACAGATTATACACATATGGTAAATAGAGATATGGTTGTTGAAAGAGAAATATTTGGGTCTATGAGTGGAGAATTTCTACTTATACCCTTGAGAAATGGTGGAACTCTAATGCAGGGAGAAAGCAGAATATGGACTCTTATTTTCAATGTGGGAGTATAGATCAAAATCAATTAGTAAGATCAATAGATATTACTAAAAATACAATGATTATTCTGGGATGTTTTAAATTTGGCTCTCAAATACACATGAAGATAAAATGTATGAAACCACCATGGAAATTTCATAAATTCAACCTAATAAGACATATTTAGCATTATTATCGCAGTGCTCCAAGGTCAGTTGTTCATGAAACTTCTTAGGGGTCGAATGTGTCTTATACTTCCATGGGACAAAGATAAGAACACACCCCTCATTATAAGAAAAGAGTTATCCATGGTTATTTTAAGAACATAAGGACTCCTTCTCAAGGGTAGTTTCAATATGTTAATAAAGACATAAGTGTGTCCATTAAAAAGGTGTTAGGATCAAAGAAGGTTATGGTGGACAATTAGTTGGGACCATCCACAATCAAAGGTATGATTCTATTGAATTATACCTATATGAAATCATTGATTGTTATAGGTGTGTGCCATTCTATGATTTCATCACATTTTATTGAAATATTGGGTTCAAATATGGAAATTAGTCCTTCAAATTTGATAGTTAAATCTCATTTAGGTCAAAGAGAATTTTGAGCCTTTCTGTGTAGATCATGTCATATAGATGTCGATGGGGGTGGATTAGATATGGGACTTCTTATTACTTGAGATGGATGTTTATGTTGTAATCATGGATAAGGATTTATTAATGATTTTTTAGACCCATATCGACTATTATATGTGAATGTTTAGTTTCATGATTAATGATGTCCAAGAGAATCTATTTAGAGGGGATAAGAAGGAAAAAGTGGGTGCAACAGGCTTGTTAGAAAAAATAGTTGGGAAAATATCATTTCAGTTTGTGCCTAAGTATTTGGAATCGATGAGAGAGATTAGGAGAAGTAGTTTTATGATAGTTTGTAATCAGTATCTGAATTTTATTCTTGAAAAATTATCATGGTTTCCACCCATAATTGTAACGACCCAAAAATTTACTAATGAAAATTCTTATTCATTTGATTAAATGTATTATTATGTAAAATTGTTATATAAAATATATGAACTTCTTTGGTTTTATGTTTTTGGATTTTAAAATATCATATATAATTGTTATCGTTGCTAATATAGTCATTGATCAATGATCACATGATTAGTATAAATATTGGGCTTTATGAAATCCAATTTACTCAGACAAAGGAAGTGATGGACACATCTAGTAGAATTTCTCCATATAAAGCCCATTTTTCCCTGCTTGGAAAGGAGGTTGGATCACAAGGCTTCACTCTTGACCAAGCCCTAGCTGAGCTAACACACATTAATCTTTTATGGAACTTCCTACGGGAGAAGTGGGAGTTGAGAGAGATTACCACCAGAGTGATATTATCCAAGCCACCCCAAGAGTCTGTCACCATCACACACCATACCATTAGGTTATTTTTGGGTGTTATAAGTTTTTATGTAACAACACCCTATCATTATGATTATGGGATTTATTTTTCTATAGAATAAATAATATTCTTTCATTTTATTATTGTTACATTGGAAAAAAAGATTAATGAAAAAATAGTTTTTTTAGTTGATATTCAATTAAGAAATCTATTTTGATGAATTAATTGATTTTTGAATTAAATAATATTTTAATAAAATATTATTACTAAATTATTTTTTGTTAAATATAAATGGTCCTATTATTTACATGAATACAATGGTAATTTTTTATTGTTTGAAAGATGTTTTAGTCAAAACCCATGAATTTCAAATAAATATGAGTTTTTAATATTAAATGTAAAAATTAAAATATTTTTAAAATTATTTACATAAAATTAATATTATTTTTTGAATCAGGATGTCGAAATTATCCAATGATAATTTTTAAATAATTTTCTTATATAGTAGAATTTTTGAATAAAAATTAAATACCTTTTAAATATATAATGATTATTAGGACATCGTAATTACCCAATAGTGATGTAATAAAATATTATAAATTTCATGTTAGGCCAATATATATATTACCATTATAATATTGTGATTTTAGGTTTGTTTGATTTATTTTACAAAGACCTAGTGGACCCTCTAGGACTTATATTACATTTTAACATTTTAAAATGATTTCCTTGAGAGTGTGACTCCACTCCACATAATAAAGCCTAATATTTCAGCACGTTGGTCCATTGGCCTTATAAAATATTTTTTTTCACTCCACTTTGGAGAAAACTATGGGAAAAACCATGGGATGGTTTCTGGTGGTTGATTAGTTTAATGTGTGGTGTCCAAAACATAAATAACAAAGAATTCTGTCCCCTTTCCAATATAAACCCACTAAATCTTCCATTCATATTCAATAAACCCATTTGGAGCTCGACCACCACTTCCCTCATATCTCTAGAATCCTCCCAAGGTGACCCAACTTACCAAGAATCCCCTCTCAGGCCTCTCTCGAGCCATTGGGATCACACTTCCAAGTAAGGGATTTCTTCTTTTCTCATTTTTGTCCAAATTTCATTATGTTGTTATGCCATTTTATTTTCAATTAAAAATTTTGGTGTATGATTTCATACCTATTGAATACATCCTTTCTTATGTTTGAATGATTATAGACCTCTTTCTCTCTCATTAATTCATCCCATGCACACCCGTTATCTTGCTAGAATTCCGTATGGAATTTCTCTCTTCTCATTTACATTCAAGAAATTCATTTATATTATGAATCTAAATTACATTAAATATGTTGGGACATGTATCTTTATGACCCCCTTACTTTTAATTTCATGTACATATGATGAGATACCCATTTCTCTCTCATCAACCATTTTTATGAATTCTTATGTCCCACTGTTATGCTGCCTAAATTACACTACGATTCCACAAGCCAATGTCATTATGTAGTGAATACCATGCCCATTTATATATCAAGGGTATTCACCATTATCAAAGTTTATTATTTATTCTAGATATTAATGTATTTATTCCACATCCGTTTATCATGGAATAAATTATTATTTTTAATGAATCTATGTTGTATGATCTATGTGGCACACTTATGCATGAAATGAAATTATTAAAAAGGGTGCACCGTAATAGTGCTCCACTACATTGGGTAAAGATTAGTGTCATGATAAATAAAGTTAAATGAGAGTTTACTCATTCTAATTCAATTTACATGAGTTTTTTCTCTTTCTCCATGTGCAATGAGAATTGTCTCATGCTAATATCATGATAAATGTTGTTGCCACATTTCCATGTTATGATAATAATGCTATATCATGCCTTTATGTTCATGTTTCTATTGTTCTCCATTGATATTCCTATTTCCTAACATGTACTATATTCATCATGTTATTCCTTGTTTACTCCCTTACTGGGCTTTGTAGATCACCCTTTTCTTATGTATGTCCTCAGGTTGTCGAATGCAACACTAAGTACAAATGAATGTTGTGGTCATGTTAAAAAATATTTCAATAAAGATGTTATTTTTTATGTTCTACTTTGTTATTTAACGTTCCTAATTTCCAAAGACACTAGAACTATATATCCTTAGATTTTTCTTAGGTGCATGTTTATGTAAAAAATCATTTTTAAGTGTGTGATAAAGATTATGTTTGTTAAAGTTGGTATTAGAGGATAGGTTTAGTTATTTTTGAGATTAGGACTAGAAAACCCTCGTTAAATCCTTAGGGATGGTATTAAGAATAATAAAAACATTCCTAAATTCTAAAGAGTATTGATTAAGTTTTTTATCAAGGAAATACATCCTAGTATTAATACAATAAGGTAAAGGACTCTCTAGCGTAGACGTATCTAGGGGTAAAACCCCAAAACACCGCATTGAGCTAGACTTGAACATGAATTGGTTAATGATAATGGTCCTTTCTGCACAATTGGTTACAAAACGATCAGGGTTATGCTTTGGTAAATTCATAAGCGTAGTATAAACCATTTTTAATTTAAAAAATTACCCTAATAATATTTGTTGGGAAGTAGAACATGTATAACATAGATTGAGGCTAATAAATTCATAAGTTATTTAAATAAATGTAATTTATATGTTATCATATTTTTTCTTCAGATTAACTATTATGTGTTACCCCTAACATTCCTTTTATTCCATAAAATGGATGGTAATTGGAGGAATTTGGCTAAAAATCAATGTGAAGATCAATGTTATTATTATTCTAATGAGATTCCCAAATTGATGGCAGTGGGAATCAAAAACAATTCACGATACTCTCTTAGTTAAATCATGTTTTGAGTAGAAACATGGTTCAAGAGGAATGATCAACCCCCCCCCCCCCCCAAAGAATAAACAAGCCTTAATCAAGAGCTTCATGAGACAAAGAGATCCTACTTTTAAAGGATCACCCAATCCCTCAATCTCCGAACAATTTATCCAATCCATGGAAGAGATATTCTCCATCCTTCAATTTCTTAATAAGAGAAGGTACTTTTGGCTTCTTATCATATAGAGGTTGAAGCTTTTCAATGGTGGACAATGATAAAAAATACAATGACTAAGGATGAGATCGAGGAGTTGTAATGGAAATTTTTATAGAAAATGTTTGTTGATATATATTCTCCTTTCACCCTCCGACTTAATATGGAAAAGGAATTCATTTCCTTTATGAAAAAATATGATGAATACATCAGAGCGTATGTGGAAAATACCATAAGTATTGCATGATTGCCTCTGGCTCTGTCGTTACACCTGAATGCAAGGTTCACTGCTTCTTTGGTGGGATAAAACCTAGCCTACGGAAATCCCTAGCGATCTGTGACATCGAGAGAAAGGATTAAATTGTATGATTTTACCTCAAAGTCAAAATGGATATCTAAGAATATTAGGGGTATCATGAGGATAATAATCATAATGTGGAATTTAATTCTGGTGGTCCAATGGATAAATCCAATGGTACTAAGAAACTACAGCACCCCACTTGCCAAAGGTGTGGAAAAAAGCACCCCGGAAATTGAATGAAGAGGAAAAAGAAATACTTTAGATGTGGAAGACAAGGGAACCTGGATATTAACTGCCAACAAGAAAACCCCGCCACTGGGAAACTAGAGAGTAACGCTCTATTCAACCCTCAACGCATTGTAAATTTCTTCAACTAAAAATAACCAGGGCACTTTGAACCCATTTCCCTAAGATATGGGTATTCAGAGGCAATCGACAACCTCTAAGGTAGAAAGGGTGATCTTTTTCCATCACTACTATCGAAGAAAACCCCCACAACGAAGTGGTGAGAGGTAAAATAGTTATTCATTAAAGAATAAAACATTTTCATTTTGATTTTGGTTCTATGCATTCTTTTATATCCTAAATGTTTAGTATACATTCCCAACAACAACAAAAATCATGGAAGTAAAGATGTCAGTGAGAATGGAAAATGGGGAAATCATTACATCCAGAGAATATAAATCCTCCCATGTCACTATTTGTGGTTTTAACTAGCCGAAGAACCTCATCACACTCCCTCGAGTGTAATTTGATTTAATTCATGGCATGGATTGGATATCACTATATAGAGCCAACATAAATTTCCATGGGAGGTAAATCACTCTCCATATGGCGATTCGACCCCCGATTCTGTACATGTTCAAGGAGGAGGTTGAATCTTCAGTATCACTATCATCTAAAGTGTGGATATTACTTCCCTATAAGCATGTATATATTTCTCATAATTTTGAGCCTATGGAAGAAACAATATTTGAACACATGCCTATTGTGAGGGAATTCACTGAGGTGTTTCCTAAGAAATATCTTGGTCTTCCTCCTAGAAGAGATGTTGAATTCACAATTGATCTTATACCATGGGAATTTCCAATATCCAAGACTCCATATAGAATGGATGTTGTGGAGCTTGTATAGCTAATCAAAAAACTACATGAGAATATGGATAAAGAATTTATACACCAATGTGCTTTAACATGGAGTTCTCCAGTCCTCTTCGTCAAGAAGAAGTATGGGTCAATACGCCTTTGCATTGATTATTGTGATCTCAAAAAAATAACGATAAAGAACAAGTATCCTCTACTAATAATTAATGACTTGTTAGATCTTCTACGTGGAAAAAAATACTTCTCTAAGGTGGATTTGCGGTTGGGATATTACCAAGTAAGGGTGAGGAAGTTGGCTATCCCCATGATTTCTTCTCGTATTAGGTACATGCACTATGAATTTATAGTAATTCCTTCCAGACTCACTAATGCTCCATAAATATTCATGGACTTGTTGAATAGAGTTATTAGATATTACCTAGAAAAATTTATGGCAGTATTTATAGACAATATTTTAATATACTCCAAAACCAAGGAGGAGCATGCAGATCATCTGAGCACTATACAAGAGACCATGATAAAGAAGAAGCTCTATGAAAAGTACAACAAGTGTGAGTTTTGGTTGAATGAAGTCACATTCATGGGTCATATAATCAAATTCAATTGGATATCTGTGGATACCTCCAAGATGTCTATAATAGAGGGATGGCCGAGTCTAACAATGGTGATGGATATTCGTAGCTTCTGGGGGTTAGTTGGATATTATTGCCGATTTGTGAGAATTTTCTCATGATTTTCAAACCCTCTAACGATGATAACTCGTAAGTTAGTCATGTTCTCTTGAAAAATGTGAATAAAGCTTCAGGGAGTTGAAAAGAAGGCTTATCAATACACTCATCCTCACACTACCCACAAGTGGAGAAATGTTTGTGGTATTTAGTGATGCTTCAAAGAGGGACATGGGCTATGTGTTAATGAAAAAAGTAAAAGTGATTGCCTATGTTCTACGAAATTGAAACTTCATGAGAAAAAATATCCATCACATGATCTCGAGTTGATTTTAGTAATATTTAGTTTAAAACTTTTGCGGCATTATATCATTGGTGAGTTGTGTGAAATTTACATGGATAACAAAAGCCTCAAGAATATATTCAAACAAAAGAGTTGAACATGCTCCAATGAAGATGGTTAGAGATGATCAAAGATATTGACCTATCAATCCATTAAAACTCTATGGAATATAACAAGGTGTTGGATGCTCTAAGCAGAAAGGATCCTGTGATTCTATCATTGATGAGAATTGAAAAAGATCCAATCATCTTAGATTAATTGAATATGGACATGGGAATCATAATGAATGGAACATCATAAAACCTTTCACAAATTATTTCTCAACCATCTCTTTTGGAATGGTTAAAGGATGCTCAGAAGGATAATGTGGGAATTCATAAGAAAGTTGAAACTATCAGTAATGGGAAATCCACAGTGTTTAATGTTAATGAAGAATGAATTGTGAGAGTTGGGTCACGACTATGCATTCCATAAAATCTGGAGTTAATGAAAGAACTTTTGGATGATCTACATAGTTTGAATTACTCTATTAAACTAGGAAACACAATGATGTATTGAGATCATAGAGAGCATTATTTATCAGATAAAATAAAGAAGGAGATCGTTGAGTATACAACAAAGTGTCTGGTATGTCAGTAGGTGAAGGCTGCGAGGCATAAGTATAAGGTGATGATGTAACCATTAGCCATACCAATATGGAACTGGGAGAACATCACCATGGAATTTGTCACCAGACGTCCAAAGACATTTAATGGAAAAAATTCTTTCCGGGTTGTTGTGGATCATCTTATGAAGAATACATAATTCATTAAAATTCAAGACGATTTATCATTGGATAAACATGAATGTTTATATATCAAAGAAGTGGTAAGTCTGCATGGAATACCACTATCTTTTGTATCTGATCAAGATCCAAGATTAACCTTTATGTTCTGGAAGTGTCTTCAACATGCTATGAATACTGAGATGAACATTAGTATGGATTATCATCCTCAAATTGATGGCCAATCTAAGTTGACTATCCAAACACTTGAGGACATGTTGAAAGCATGATCAATGGACTTAAAAGGAGGATGAGATCAACATATTTCTCTAGTTGAGTTGTATTACAATAATAGTTTCCACTCAACAATCCAAATAGATCCTTATGAATCAATTTATGGGAAGAGGTGCAGAACGCCATCCTGTTGAGATGAAGTTGTAGAGAAAAAATATTTGGTCCAAAAATGGTCAAAGAAATGGTGGAGAAGGTTAAGACCATCCAGTAGCACATTAATACTCCTCAGAGTCGACAAAAGAGTTATGATGATAGTCGTCGACGAGACCTAGAGTTTGATGTTGGGGACAAGGTATTTCTCAACATATCATCATGGAAGCACTACTAAAAAATCAGGCATTAGTGACCGCCATTGGCGGTCAAAATAGGCCTATAGAGACCATCCAGCGACCCCCATTGGTGGTCGCTTCAGCTTCGTCGCAGAAGGCCAATAGCGACCGCCATTGGGGGTCGCTATAGGTGGCCAAAATTCTGGCCTTAAGCGACCTCCATTGGCGGTCGCCACCCAGGGAATTTTTTTTTTAAAAAATTCCTACTGAAAGATATATATATATATATATATATATATATATTAAATAAAATATATATATATATATATTAAAGAATATATATATATATTATTATTAAATAAAATATTTTAAATATAAATATATATAATATGTTTTAAATATTTTAATATATATATATATATATATTAAAGAAATATATATATATATATAATATTAAATAAAATATTTTTCATTTTTTTAATGAAATGTACGAATTGTGTTTTTTTTCTTCACGGTGCAAAAGCAGAGATAAAACAAGGTAAAAATCATAAAACATGGAAAACAATTTCAAACAGCATAAACATCAAGATCTTCATAAAAAATAAATGATAAACGTGCTTCAACGATCCGAGCAGGTCCATCCATTTCAATATTCTGCTTCAATAAACCTACAATAAGACAAAAAAACAACAAAACAAAACAAACGTAAATTGGACATAATTATTCAGTTATTATATACATATAATAAAATTAAATCTGACATCAAATCATGGTGCTATAATAATTTAAAACCCCTAATTTAATAAATTCTATCATTTCAGGTCATTCGGAGCACGTTTGCTCTGAATTCGACCATCTCACGCCGTTTTGGTGTTTTATGACACTGGAAACGCGTTTCCGGTCACCGAATTCAAACTACACCTCCAATTGACGTGCCTTCTACCCAACCATTTCAAAAATCACACAACGGCTGTTTTCGTACGGTTTCATGCCATTCTGAGGTCATTCGGGTGGTTTGACCCCCCAACGCGTCATTTTAGTGTGCACCGAGCTGCTGAAAACGACACAATCAGCCGTACCGCGCGCACCACACATCTGATGGGCATGCCGTCTCCTCCTACACATCACGAATAACATTACTAATGTTTTCGTGTGGTTTCAGGTCATTTGGAGCACTTTTTCTCCAAATTCGACCATCTCACGCCGTTTTTGGTGTTTTATGACACTGGACACACGTTTCTGGTCACCTCCATCAAAAGACACCTCCGATTGATGTGTCGTCTGCCCAAAAATTTTAAAAATCACACAACGGATGTTGTCGTATGGTTTCATGGAATTCTGAGGTCGTTCGGGTGGGTTTGACCCCCCAACGCGCCATTTTAGCGCGCACCGAGCTGCTGAAAACGACACAATCGATCGTACCGCACGCACCGCACGTCTGATGGTAGTTTCGTCTCCTCCTACACATCATGAATAATATTCTTAATGTTTTTGCGTGGTTTCAGGTCATTCAGAGCATGTTTTCTCCAAATTCGACCGTATCACGCCGTTTCTGGTGTTTTATGACACCGAAAACGCCTTTCCGGTCACCGCGGTCAAACGACCCCACCGATTGACATGTCGTTTACACGACCATTTCTAAATTCACACACCTCTTGTTGTCGTATGGTTTCATGGCATTCCGAGGTCTTTCGGGTGGTTTTGACCCCGCAATGCGCCATTTTAGCGCGCACTGAGCGGCTGAAAACGACACAATCGGCCATACCGTGCCCACCGCACGTCCGATGGGCACGCCGTCTCCTCCTACATGTCACGAATAATATTCCTAATGTTTTTTATGGTTTCAGGTCATTCGGAGCATGTTTGCTCTGAATTCGACCATCTCACGCCGTTATTGGTGTTTTATGACACCAGAAATGCGTTTCTAGTCACCACAGTCAAACGACACCTCCGATTGACGTGCCATCTGCCCGACCATTTCACAATTCACACAATGGCTATTTTCATACGGTTTCATGGAATTCCAAGGTCATTCGGGTGGTTTTGACCCCCCAACGCGCCATTTTAGCGCACGCCGAGCTGCTGAAAACGACACAATGGGCCGGACTGCACGCACCGCACGTCCGATGAGTGTTTCGTCTCCTCCTACACATCACGAATAATATTCCTAATGTTTTTGTGTAGTTTCAGGTCATTCGGAGCACATTTTTCTGGAATTCGACCATCTCACGCCGTTATTGGTGTTTTATGACACCAAAAACGCGTTTCCGGTCACCACGGACAAACTACACCTCCGATTGACATTCCGTCTACCCAAACATTTCACAAATCACACAACGGCTATTGTTGTACGGTTTCATGGTATTCTGAGGTCATTCGGGTGGTTTTGACCCCCCCACGCGCCATTTTAGCCCGCGTCGAGCTGCTGAAAATGACACAATCGATCGTACCGCGCACACCGCATGTCCGATGGGCCTTCTGTCTCCTCATACACGTCATGAATAATATTCCTAATGTTTTAGTGTGGTTTTAGGTCATTCGGAGCACGTTTTCTCTGAATTCAACCATCTCATGCCGTTTCTGGTGTTTTATGACACCGGAAATGCATTTCCGGTCATCGCGGTCAAAAAACACCTCTGATTGACGTGTCGTCTGCCCGACCATTTCAAAAACCACACAAAGGCTGTTGTCGTACGGTTTCATGGCATTCCGAGGTCATTCGGGTGGTTTTGACCCCCCAACGCGCCATTTTAGCGCGCGTCGAGCTGCTAAAAATGACACAATCGGCCGTACCGCACACACCGCATGTCCGATGGGCATTCTATATCCTCCTACACGTCACGAATAATATTCCTAATGTTTCTGTGTGGTTTCAGGTCATTCGGAGCACGTTTTCTCCGAATTCGACCGTCTCACGCCGTTATTGGTGTTTTTTGACACCATAAACGCGTTTCCGGTCACCGCGGTCAAACGACACCTCCGATTGACGTGTCTTCTGCATGAACATTTCAAAATTCACACAACGATCGTTTTCGTATAGTTTCATGGCATTCTGAGGTCGTTCGGGTGGTTTTGACCCCCCAACGCGCCATTTTAGCGTGCGCCGAGCTGCTGAAAACGACACAATCGGTCGTACCGCGCGCACCGCACGTCCGATGGGCGTGCCATCTCCTCCTACATGTCAAGAATAATATTCTAAATTTTTTCGTGGGGTTTCAGGTCATTCGGAGCACATTTTCTCTGAATTCGACTGTCTCACGCTGTTACTGGTGTTTTATGACACCAGAAACGCGTTTTCAGTCACCGCGGTCAAACAACACCTCTGATTGACTTGCCATCTACCCGAACATTTCACAAAACACACAACGACTGTTGTCGTACGGTTTCATGGCATTATGAGGTTTTTAGGGTGGTTGTGACCCCCAACATGCCATTTTAGCGCGCACTGAGCTGCTGAAAATGACACAATTGGCCGTACCACGTGCACCACATGTCCGATGGGCGTGTCGTCTCCTCCTAAACATCACGAATAATATTACTAATGTTTTCATGTGGTTTCAAGTCATTCGGAGCACATATTCTCTGAATTCGACCGTCTCATGCCGTTTTTGGTGATTTATTACACCGGAAACTCATTTACAGTCACCGCGGTCAAACGACACCTCAGATTGACGTTCTGTCTACCTGACCGTTTCACAAATCACACAACGGCTGTTGTCGTATGGTTTCATGGCATTCTGAGGTCTTTTGGTTGGTTTTGACCTCCCAATGCACCATTTTAGCGCCCATCGAGCTGCTAAAAATGACACAATCGGCCGTACCGTGCGCACCGCACGTCCGATGGGCGTTCTGTCTCCTCTACACATCACTAATAATACTCCTAATGTTTTCGTGTGGTTTTAGGTCATTGAGAGCACGTTTGCTCCGAATTCGACCATCTCACGCCATTTTTGGTATTTTATGACACTAGAAACACGTTTTCGGTCACCGCGGTCAAACGGAACCTCCGATTGACGTTCCTTCAACCCTACCATTTCAAAAATCACACAACGGCTATTGTCGTACGGTTTCATGGCATTCCGAGGTTTCTCGGGTGGTTTTGACCCCCCAAAGCGTCATTTTAGCGCCCGCCGAGCTGTTGAAAATGACACAATCAGTCGTACCGCATGCACCGGACATCTGATGGGTGTTCCGTCTCCTCATACACGTCATGAATAATATTCCTAATGTTTTTGTGTGGTTTCAGATCATTCAGAGCATGTTTGCTCCGAATTCGACCGTCTCACGCCGTTTTTGGTGTTTTATGACACCGGAAACGCGTTTCCAGTCACCACGGTCAAACGACACCTACGATTGATGTTTCTTCCACCCGAACATTTCAAAAATCACACAATGGGTATTTTCGTATGGTTTCATGGCATTCTGAGGTCGTTCGGGTGGTTTTGAGCCCCCCAACGCGCCATTTTAGCGCGCGTCGAGCTGCTGAAAACGACACAATCGGCCGTACCGCGCGTACCGCACGTCTGATGGGCGTACCGTCTCCTAATACATGTCACGAATAATATTCCTAATATTTTTGTCTTGTTTCTGGTAATTTGGAGCACGTTTTCTCTGAATTCGACCATCTCATGCCGTTTTTTGGTGTTTTCTGACACCGGAAACGCCTTTATGGTCACCACGGTCAAACGACACCTAAGATTGACGTTCCGTCTACCTGACCATTTCAAAAATCACACAACGGCTATTGTCGTACAGTTTCATGCCATTCCGAGGTTGTTTGGGTGGTTTTGACCCCCCAACGCGCCATTTAACGCGCACCGAGCAGCTGAAAATGACACAATCGGCCGTACCACACGTACTGCACATCCGATGAGCATGCCGTCTCCTCTTACATGTCACGAGTAATATTCCTAATGTTTTTGTGTGGTTCCAGGTCATTCGGAGCACGTTTTCTTCGAATTTGACCGTCTCACGCCATTTTTGATGTTTTATGACACCGGAAAAGCGTTTCCGGTCACCGCGGTCAAACGACACATGAGATTGACGCGCCGTCTACCTGAAAATTTCACAAATCACACAATGGTTGTTGTCGTACGGTTTAATGACATTCTGAGGTCCTTTGAGTAGTTTTGACCCCCCAACGCGCCATTTTAGCGCGCGCCGAGCTGCTAAAAATGACACAATCGACCGTACCATCCGCACCACATGTCCGATGGGCATTCTGTCTCCTCTTACCCATTACGAATAATATTACTAATGTTTTCGTGTGGTTTCAGGTCATTCGGGGCATGTTGGCTCCGAATTCGACCGTTCCACGCCGTTTCTGGTGTTTTGTGACACCGGAAATGCGTTTCCGGTCACCGCAGTCAAACGACACCTCCGATTGACATGACTTCTACACGACCATTTCACAATTCACACAGCGGCTATTGTCATACGGTTGCATGGAATTCCGAGGTCGTTCAGGTGGTTTTGAACCCCCAACGCGCCAGTTTAGCGCGCACCGAGCTGCTGAAAACGACACAATCGGTCGTACCGCGCGCACCGCACGTCCGATGGGCATACCGTCTCCTCTTACACATCACGAATAATATAATTAATGTTTTCGTGTGGTTTCAGGTCATTCGGAGCAAATTTTCTCCGAATTCGACCATCTCACACCGTTACTGGTGTTTTATGACACCAGAAACGCGTTTCCGGTCACTGCTATCAAACGACACCTCCGATTGACTTTCCGTCTACCCCTCCATTTCACAATTCACACAACAGCTATTGTGGTATGGTTTCATGGCATTCTAAGGACTTTTGGGTGGTTTTGACCCCCCAACGCGCCATTTTAGCGCGCGCTGAGCAGCTGAAAACAACAAAATCAGCCGTACCATGCGCACCGCATGTCTGATGGGCGTGGCGTCTCTTCCTACACATCACAAAAAATATTCCTAATTTTTTCATGTGGTTTTAGGTCATTCGGAGCACGTTTTCTCGGAATTCGACTGTCTCACGCCGTTACTGGTGTTTTATGACACCGGAAATGCGTTTCCAGTCACTACGGTCAAACGACACCTCTTATTGACGTGTCGTCTTCCCGAACATTTCACAACTCACACAACGGCTGTTGTTGTATGGTTTTATGGAATTTCGAGGTCGTTCTGGTGGTTTTGACCCCCCAACGTGCCATTTTAGCGCGTGTCGAGCTGCTTAAAACAACATAATCGGCTGTACCGCACGCACCGCTTGTCCGATGGGCCTTCCGTCTCCTCCTACATGTCACGAATAATATTCCTAATGTTTTTGTGTGGTTTCAGGTCATTCGGAGAACGTTTGCTCCGAATTTGACCGTCTCACGCTGTTTTTGGTGTTTTGTGACACCAGAAACGCGTTTCCTATCACCGCGGTCAAACTACACCTCTGATTGACATTCCGTCTACCCAAGCATTTCAAAAATCACACAACGGCTGTTGTCATATGGTTTCATGGCATTCCGAGGTCGTTTGGGAGGTTTTTACCCCCCAACGCGCCATTTTAGCGCGCGCCGAGCTGCTGGAAATGACACAATCAGCCGTACCGCATGCACCGCACGTCCGATTGGCGTTCCATCTCCTCCTACATGTCACATGCAATATTCCTAATGTTTTCGTGTGGTTTCATGTCATTTGGAGCAAGTTTTCTCCAAATTCAACCGTCTCACGCCGGTACTGGTGTTTTATGACACTAGAAACATGTTTCCAGTCACTATGGTCAAACGAAACCTCCGATTGGCGTGCCGTCTACACGAACATTTCACAATTCACACAATGGAAGTTTTCGTACGATTTCATGGAATTTCGAGTTTGTTCAGGTGTTTTTGACCCCCCAACGCGCCATTTTAGCGCGCGCCAAGCTGCTGAAAACGACACAATCGGCCGTACCATGCACACTGCACGTTCGATGGGCATGTTGTCTCCTCCAACACATCATGAATAATATTACTAATGTTTTTGTGTGGTTTCAGGTCATTCATAGCACGTTTGCTCTGAATTCGACCATCTCACGCCGTTACTGGTGTTTTATGACACCGGAAATGCGTTTCTGGTCACCGCGGTCAAACAACACCTCTGATTGATGTGTCGTCTACCCGACCATTTCAAAAATAACACAACACCTTTTATCGTACGGTTTCATGGCATTCCGAGGTCTTTTGGGTGGTTTTGACCCCCCAAAGTGCTATTTTAGCGCGCGCCGAGTTGCTGAAAATGACACAATCGGCCGTACCGCACGCACCGCACGTCTGATGGGCGTTCTGTCTTCTCTTACATGTCACGAATAATATTACTAACATTTTAGTGTGGTTTCAGGTCATTTGGAGCACGTTTTCTCCGAATTCGACCATCTCACCCCGTTTTTGGTGTTTTATGACACCTGAAACGCGTTTCCGGTCACCACGGTCAAACGACACATCCGATTGACATGCTGTCTTCCCGAACATTTCACAAATCATACAACGGATGTTGTCGTATGGTTTCATGGCATTCCGCAGTCTTTCGGGTGGTTTTGACCCCCCAACGCGCCATTTTAGCGCACACCGAGCTGCTGAAAACTACACAATCGGTCGTACCGTGCGCACCGCACGTCCGATTGGTGTGACTTCTCCTCCTACATGTCACGAATAATATTCCTAATGTTTTTGTGTGGTTTCAGGTCATTCAGAGCATGTTTTCTCTGAATTCGACCGTCTCACGCCGTTTTTGGTGTTTTATGACACCAGAAACATGTTTTCGGTCACCGCGGTCAAACGACACCTCCGATTGACATGTCGTCTGATAGACCATTTCAAAAATCACACAATGGCTATTGTCGTACGGTTTCATGGCATTCTGAGATCGTTCGGGTGATTTTGACCCCCCAACGCGCCATTTTAGCGCGCGCTGAGCTGTTGAAAAAGACACAATCGGCCATACCACGGGTATCGCATGTCCGATGGGAATTCCGTCTCCTCCTACACATAAAGAATAATATTTCTAATGTTTTCATGTGGTTTCAGGTTATTCAGAGCACGTTTGATCCGAATTCAACCGTCTCATGCCGTTTTTGGTGTTTTATGACACCGGAAACGCGTTTCTGGTCACCGCTGTCAAATGACACCTCTGATTGACGTGTCGTCCACCAGACCATTTAAAAAATCATACAACGGCTATTTTCGTATGGTTTCATGGAATTCCAAGGTCTTTCGGGTGGTTTTGACCCCCCCAATGTGCCATTTTAGCACGTGCCGAGCTGCTGAAAACGACACAATCGGCCGTACTGCACGCACCACACGTTAGATAGGCGTGCTGCCTCCTCGTACATGTCACGAATAATATTCCTAATGTTTTCGTGTGGTTTCAGGTCATTCGGAGCATGTTTTCTCTGAATTTGACCATCTCACGCCGTTACTGGGGTTTTATGACACCGGAAATGCGTTTCCGGTCACCGCGGTCAAACGACACCTCCGATTGATATGCCGTCTACACGACCATTTCACAATTCACACAACGGCTATTGTCGTATGGTTTTATGGAATTCTGAGGAAGTTTTTGTGGTTCTGACCCCCCAACGCTCCATTTTAGTGTGCGCCGAGCTGCTGAAAACGACACCATCGGTCGTACCGTGCGCACCGCACGTCCGATGGGTGTGTCGACTCCTCCTACACATCACGAATAATATTCCTAATGTTTTCATGTGGTTTCAGGTCATTCGAAGCACGTTTGCTCAGAATTCGACCGTCTTATGCCGTTACTGGTGTTTTGTGACACTAGAAATGCGTTTCCGGTCACCGCAGTCAAATGACACCTCTGATTGACGTGTCGTCTTCACGACCATTTCAAAATTCACACAACGACTGTCTGGGGTGCGGGGGGGGGGGGGGGGGGGGGGGGGTCTATCCGGGGTGCTGGGAGGGATGTCCGAGGTGGAGGGGGGGGGGGGGGGCTGTCCGGGGTGCGGGGAGGGCTGACCGGGGTGCGGGGAGGGCTGTCCGGGGAGCAGGGGGCTGTCCGGGGTGCGGGGGGGACTGTCCGGGGTGCCGAGAGGACTGTTCGGGGTGCGGGGGGGGGGGGTGGTGTGGGGTGGGGGCGGTGGGGGGGGGGGGTCTATCCGGGGTGCGGGAAGGGATGTCCGAGGTGGGGGGGGGGCTGTCCGGGGTGCGGGGAGGGCTGACCGGGGTGCGGGGAGGGCTGTCCGGGGAGCAGGGGGCCGTCCGGGCTACGGGGGGGACTGTCCGGGGTGCCGAGAGGACTGTTCGGGTTGCAGGGGGGGTGGGGGGTGGGGGGGGGGGGGGGGCGTCCGGTGT
Organism: Viscum album; assembly: GCA_963277665.1. Taxonomy (NCBI): domain Eukaryota; kingdom Viridiplantae; phylum Streptophyta; class Magnoliopsida; order Santalales; family Viscaceae; genus Viscum; species Viscum album. Next base: position 395,015,465 of record OY728167.1, on the reverse strand, counting down.
GTGGGGAGGGCTGTTCGAGGTGCGGGGAGGGCTGTCCGGGGTGCAGGGGGGATGTCCGGGGTGCGGGGAGGGCTGTCCGGGGTGCGGGGAGGGCTGTCCGGGGTGCGGGGGGATGTCCGGGGTGCGGGGAGGGCTGTCTGGGGTGTGGGGAGAGCTATCTGGGGTGCGGGGAGGGCCTTCCGGGGTGAGGGGGGGGGGGTGTTGTCCGGGATGTGGGGAGGGCGGTCCGGGGTGGGGGAAGGGTCGTCTGGGGTGCGGGGAGGACCGTTCGGGGAGCGGGGAGGGCTGTCCGGGGTTCGGGGAGGGTCGTCCGGGGTGCTGGGGGGGCTGTACGGGGTGCGGGGAGGGTTTTCTAGAGTGCAGGGAGGGCTGTCCGGAGTGCGGGGGGGGGGGGCTGTCCGGTGTGGGGGGGGGGCATGTATGGGGTGCGGGGGGGGGGGGGGGGGGGGCTGTCCGCGGTGCGGGTGGCCTGTCCGGGGTGCGGGGCAGACTGTCCGGCGTGCGGGGGGCCTGTCCGGTGTGCGGGAGGGCTGTCGAGGGTGCAGGGAGGGCTGTCCGGAGTGTGGGGAGTGCTGCCCGGGGTGCGGGAGTGCTATCCGGGGTGCGGGGAGGCCTGTCCGGAGTGCGGGGAGGGTTTTCCGGAGTGCGGGGGGGGGGGGGGGGCTGTACGTGTTGGGGTGGGGGGGGGGGAATGTTCCGGGTGCGGGGAGGGCTTTCCGGAGTGCGGGGCGGGCTGTCCGGGGTGCAGGGAGGCTGTACAGGGTGCGCGGGGGTTGTCTGGGGTGCGGGGAGGGCTCCCCGGGGTGCGGGAGGGCTGTCCGGGGTGCAGGGAGGGCTGTCCGGGGTGTGGGGGGGCTGTCCGGGGTGCGGGGGGCCTGTCTGGGGTGCAGGGAGGACTGCCCGGCCTGCGGGGGGCCTGTTCGGGGCGCGGGAGGTCTATCTGGGGTGCGAGGAAGGCTGTTCGGAGTGCGGGGAGGCCTGTCCGGGGTGCGGGGGGGGGGGGGGGGGGCTGTCCGGGGTGCGGGGGACCTTTCTGGGGTGCGGGGAGGACTGTCCGGAGTGAGGAAGGCCTGTCCAAGGTGCGGGGGTGGGGGGGGGTGTCTAGTGTGCGAGGGGCCTGTCCGAGGTGCAGGGAGGGCTGTCGGGAGTGCGAGGAGGGCTGTCCGCGGTGCGGGGCGGCTGTCCGGGGTGCGACCGGGCTGTCCGGGGTGCGGGGAGTGCTGTCCGGGGTGTGAGCGAGCTATCCGGGGTGCGGGGAGGGTTGTCCAGGGTGCGGGGGGGGGGGGGGGGGTGTCCATGGTTCGGGGGCCTGTCCGGGGTGCGGGGAGGACTGTTCGGAGTGCGGGGGGCCTGTCCGGGGTGCGGGAGGGCTGTCCGGGGTGCGGGGGGGGGGGGGGGGCTTTCCGGGGTGAGGGGGGCCTATTCGGGGTGCGGGAGTGCTATCCGGGGTGCGGGGAGGGCAGTCGAGAGTGTGGGGAGGGCTGTCCTGGGTGCAGGAGGGTTGTCCGAAGTGCGGGGAGGGCTGTCCGGAGTGCGGGGGGGGGAGGAGGGGGGGGGGCTGTCCGTGGTGGGGGGGGGGCATGTCTGGGGTGCGGGGAGGGCTGTTCGGAGTGTGGGGAGGGCTATCCGGGGTAGGCAGGGGACTACAAATAGTGAACTCATCTCATTCCTCAAAAACAAGTTTAATGGTTTATATTAGGAGTCACATGTTTTTTTCAAAAATATTACAGAACATGCAATTCTAAACATTGAAAATTAAATGAACAAAAAATATCCAAATCATTAATCAGTTTCATGGTTACTTCTCAATTCATGCACACAAACATTGCATGAGGCCAAAACACACATGATACCCCCAAATCACAAAAAAAACTCACTAGAAACCCAACATAAATATTAATAACAACCCCCCCCCCCCCCCCATTAAAAGCAGAAACAGACCCCATGAATATGATGCATCATGCATGGTCATGACTGCTACCTCCATCAGGTGGGTCAGGGGCCTACACCAAAAAAACATTATGAATATTTTCATTACAAAAATAATATAAAAATAAATACAGTATAAACCTGTGTCGTCTGATCCCCTGAACCATCACCTTGACGCACATATTTCGGCAGTGCTCTAAACATTGCGATCAATTGTGCATTTACCTCCTCGGAAGCATGCAGTCGTGCCTCGAAATCTGACAACCGTTGTGTCATCTGAGCAATAGCAGGACCGACAACCGTAGCACGTGACACTACAGAACGAGGAATCCATGTTCCATAGGTCAAACTACATCCATGCCCGTCCTGACCAATAATGCGATGAAAGATCTCATCCCTTCGCATGGGAAGCTGTCGCTGGTCCTCTCGCAGAGGTTCTAATTCAGCTTCAAATTGAGCCTGTGAAATATTTAAATATATATACATATATTAATATACAGATTTTAAGTAAGTATTGGTAATGAGTACAAGTACTTACTATCAATGTTGCAGCCTCTGGATCATTGCGATCACGAGTCCTCATCCACACCGACATTTTATCAGTTGGTGCACCTTGCTCCCGCAATAGTATATGAATAGAATATAAACACAAAACCGTATTAATTAAAAAAAATTAAAAAATGAATAATAAATACCTCATGTCGGAGCTGAGACACGTGATGAGTCCTGAGCCTGTGAGGTGGTCCCTGCAACGCTCGATTCTCAGAATGGTGTGTTGACACCTCCTACATTCAATTCATTCAAATTTCAAAAAAATCACACATTCGTGAAAATATATATACCAAAATAAATATACAAACTGCAACACCCTCAGTAGACCAATATGCAACTAAATCACTCCACTGATCTGGGAGGACATCTCTCGGCACTTTTTCCAGAATTTCAGGGGCACCCACATTTGGTACCCAGTGGTCTCTCTTGACTTTGCCCTTATAGTCTTTCCACATATTACGGAATTTTCTCATACACACTGGCTGAAACTCATCGGGAAATAATTTCAAATTTTTCTATTAATGAAAAAAATCACATATGTTATTGTTGTTTATACATAGGGAATAAAGTAAAATGGTCTTCTTACCTAAACCTCCCTCCAAAGACGATCTAATGTGTCCTGGGGGATAGAAGCCCAGTCACACGTGGTCAATGGAAATCGATGTGGATCACGTATGATATGACCCAGCTGATGAATAAATGCAGGGGAATTTCGTCCCACAGGAAGAAATACCTCATCAAATGAAACATCAAATGTCGTGTCAGAATTCCATGATAATATGCCACGACCAGGGCCTCTCCTGTGAGAGGAAGAAGCAGTCAAGTCTGATCCTGTTGAAAACAATTTTATATACAAATTGACAGATGTTATAGATATATATATATATGTTTATTAATTATATAAAAAATAGAGACAATGACATTCCAACATACCTCGACCCTGAGACGTAGATGCCTCATATGGATGATGTGGATCTTCTGCCTCTTCCCCTGACATGCCTTAAGTCATGGAAAACATTAGTAAGGGGACTATCCAAAGTGTCCAAATGATAAATTGGATTGTTTTTTTAAAAAATCAAACTTGTAAAGTTGTTAATCAAACAAAAATGTATTGAATAATTAGTTGTGAATGAATTTTAAAAAATCAAAAAGTTCACAAAATAGATATACAAATTATGTACAAAACCAATCAATGCATAGCCAAATTTGAAATTGAATTAATAAAAATTCAAGCAGCACATGAACCAAATGAATAATACCTCAATGGGAAGATACACCAACAATAACATCAATATAACAAGAGTTAAATCACCCTAAATATTTATAACTAAATAAACTTCAAAAAGTGAGGATTAAAACTTACGAGGATTTATAAAATGTTTAGATAATTTATGATATCATAGGCTGGAAGGGAGGGGAGATGAAGGCGGTGCTTTGAGGGAGAGGAGAGGCAGCGAAGGGGAGCCGAAGCCAAAGGCAGTGCTGCGAGGGAGGGGACGGGTGGCATCGGCGGGGAGCCGAAGGAGAGGAGGCGGTGAGGGGATGGGGGACGGGCTATGAGGGGGGGGGGGGGGGGCTGTCCGGGGGGGGTTGGGGTGCGAGGGGGCTGTCCGGGGTGCAGGGGGTGTTCGAGGTGTGGGGATGCTGTCCGAGGTGAGGGGCTATCTGAGGTGAGGGGGGGGGGGGGGGGCTGTCCGGGGTGCGGGGGCTGTCCGAGGTGGGGGGAGGACCGAGGTGGTGGAGGGCCGAGGGTGGAGGCCAGAGGGCCGAGGGGTAGGAGACATAGGGGGAGGAGGCTGGAGGGTGGATGGCGGAGGCTGGAGGGCAGAGGCCAGAGGGAGGAGGGACGCCAGAGGGGAGCAGAGGATGGCTGGAGGGCGAACAACGGTATGAGCGGGAGGGTCGAGGGCGGAGGGCGTGCGGAGGGCGGTGGCCGACGCAGGCGGAGGGTGGATGGCGGCAACGGGGACGGCGGGGGACGACACCCAAAGGGCGAGGCAGGGTGGCGGGGGACGGCGCCCAGAGGGCGAGGTAGGGCAACGCGGGATGATGAGCGGGGATGGCGGCGATGGGGGGGGGGCTAGGTTGAGGGAAATGGGGGGGGTGCCAAATCCCTTAATTTTTTTACAAAGGGCAGCGACCGCCTTTGGCGGTCGCTAGTGTTAGGGGGCTTCAAAACCCAATATTCTAGTAGTGAAGAGAGTTATGTTATTTGGGAATAAAGGAAAGCGTAGTCCAAGGTACATCAGACCTTTTCAGATCCTTGATCACATTTGAGGAGTGGAATATTGACTAAAACATCTATCGATCCTATCTCAAGTACATGATGTATTCCATGTATCAGTATTAAAGAAGTACATAACTAACCCATTGTATATACTCAATCCATAGGTGGTATAATTGTAGAATGACCTCTCCTATGAAGAGAATCCGGTGAAGATCTTATATCATAGGGGAAACGTTATACAAAATTAGAAAATGCCCCCCGTCAAGGTGTTGTGGTGAAACCAAAATTCTAAAGAAGTAATGTGTGAATCCGAGGAAGTGATGAAACAAAGTTACCCCCATCTGATTTAGTGTGGGAAAACGAAATTTGAGGGAGAAATTTCTTAAGGGGGAATATTATAACAACCCGTACATTTACTAATGGAAATTCCCCATGATCTGATTAAATGTATTATTGTGTAAAATGGTTATATAAAATGTATGCAATTTTTTGGTTTAATTTTTTTTTGGATTTTAAAATAACATTATGAATTTTTACCATTTCTAATATAGTCATTGAACATTGATCACATGATTAATATAAATATAGGACTTTAAGAAATTCAATTTACTCAGACATATGAGGTGATGGCCTCATCAAGTAGAATTTCTACATAGGAAGCCCATTTTTCAGAGATTGGAAAGGAGGTATCATCATAGGGCTTCACTCTTGATCAATACCAATATGAGCTTCATCCCATTAATCTTGAATAGAACCACCTATGGGAGAAGTCTAAGATGAAAGATATTACCACCCGAGAGATGTTATCCAAGCCACCCCAAGAGTCTTTCACCATCAAACACCATACCCTTAGGTCATATGTGGGTGTTATAAGGGGTTATGTAACAAGACCCATGCACTATGATTATGTGCATTTTTTTATAGAATAAATAATATACATTCATTTTATTATTGTTACTTTGTATATAGTTTTCAAAGCACAAATAGTATTTTTAGTTAATATTCAATTAAGAAATATATTTTGATGAATTAATGGACTTTTTAATTAAATAATATTTTAAGAAAATATTATTATTAATTTAATTTTTATTAAATATAAATTATTATATAATTTTTATGAATACAATTTTAATATTTAGTAAGTTTGGAAAGCTGTTTTTGTCAAAACCCTTGAATTTTCATTAAATGTCAGTTTTTAAATTTAAAAATAAAATTTTTAGAACATTATTTAGATTAAATGAGTATTATTTTTGGAGTCAGGGAATCAAAATTATCCAATGGTGATTTTTCATAATTTTCTGAGATAACATAATTTTTGGGTAAAAATTAAATACCTTTTAAATATATAATTTGTTTTATGACATCATAATGACCCAAACGTGATTTAATAAGATAATATAAATGGTTTTTAGGCCAATATATGTTTTACCTTCAAAATAATGTGATTTTAGTTTTGTTTTATTTATTTTACAAAGCCTTAGTGGACCCTCCAAGACTTATAAAACATTTTAACATTTTAAAATGATTTCTTTAAGAGTGTGACTCGCATCCACATAAAGAATCCTAATATTTTAATAAGTTCGTCCATTAGCCTTATAAAATAATTTTTTCCACTCCAATTTTGAAAAAACCATGGGCAAAAACCATGGGATGATTTTTCATTTTGATTAGTTTAATGTCTGCTCTCCAAAACCTAAATAATAAATAATTCTCTCTTATTTCCTATATAAACCCACTAAATATCTCATTCCACATCCCAAAAACAATTTTTGTAACACGCCAAGCTTCCACGGTACGTTTCCCTTCGAATAATGCAATGGCGTGCATTGTACGCAACTTCGAGATTCTAACACACCACAACCAATCAAACTAGCCGTTATGAATAGTAATACCTACTTTTTGAAATTTTATAAATTATATCTCTCAAAATGGACTTCTTTTTTGGATTCAGAATATCGAATTTATCCTAGGGTGAAATTTTGGAACTTTTCGAATAACACTTATATTTTGATGAATAGTGAAAATTACTAAATTTTAATTAAAAACAACTTTTTAAATCAAAATAATTTATAGTGATAAATTATATTATTGAGTGGTTTTAAAGTATAATTAGAATATATTTTTATCATTTTATCCAATGGTGTTCATTAGAATTAATCTCACTTTGAAATTGGACCTAAACAATTGTCAATCGTTTGATATATATTGTTTCTTAAAACACGCTATTTGTTGTGACAACGGGAATTAATTATAAAATTAATTAATGCAACTTATATGATTAGAATTTTGTAAAATAGGCATCATTTTTGAATTTGGAATATCAATTATAGATTAGGGTGAAATTTTGGAATTGTTATGAAAAACTTCAATTTTTGATGAATAGTGAAAGTACTAAGTGGTAGTTAAAAAAACTGAATTTTTCATAAAACTTAATTTTACCGCTTCTGTGAATGGAATTTCAAAAATCTGAGAGACACGGTTAATATCAAGAAGTAAAATGTGGTTCAATGAGATGAAAATAATTTTTGGTGAATAGTAACTTTTTTACTTTTATTTACCACGGTTAAAAGTAAATAGGGTAATTAAGGGTAAAAATGATATTAATATTACCCTAACGCATGTCCTAATTCTATTGGACAAGTGTATCTCGACCAAAAACAACCTTAGAAATAAAATATTATCATTTAGGTCCACTTGGATTGGATTAGGACATTTTTTATTATTTAATTCAAAGAAGAGTTAAAAGAGTTAAAATCAAAGTTTATTTACTAAAACATTTTTAATATAGGGTTATACAAAAGATAAATTCGATTTTAAATATTAATTAGAAATATAATAAGATTTAATACATAACGATATTTTATTTATAATTTTTAAACATTAAGTAATTTAATATATTGATGACACAATGATGATGCAGTAATTACCATAATAGTGAAAAATTAAAATAATTGATATTATAAATACCCAAATAAATATAATTTATGACTTATAATGAATTACAATAATTTTCTAGGATAATATGACATATTAGGGTTTATTTAATTAACTTCTTTCGAAGTAATCGTTATTTTATGAGTTTCACAAAAATCAACTATTGAATAGTGTTAAAATTGACATAAAAGAATTTTTTAAAAAAATATTATATTATTAATTAATATTAAATTCCTAAAAATCTAAGGTTCGGCCAAGAGACTTATATCATTATAGTTATATCATTAATGGAGCACTTTTTAATCGCTTGGATGTATATAGTAAGTTTATTAACTATATAATATAAAAATACAAAGTGACATGGTAAATGTCAAACCAATTAACTAAGAGTTAAAACTAAAAGATAATGTTAATATAATAACCCAAACCTGTCTAAATTCTATTGGTTGAATGGTTTTCGACCTATCCCCACCTTGACCTTTGAATAATCAACTTTGGAGCCATTAGAAACCGAATATGAATTTATTATAAATTAATATTTCTAGCTTTTCCAAAGGTGCCCCTCACCCCTCTTACAAAAGGGCACTCTTCCTTCTCATTTCTTCACACCTTCAAAGCCTTTTGGTTCGTCCAAACCCTACAAAAATACTCTCTAAACTTTCCTCACTACAACCTAGAGGCCTTAGTTTGATCAGAAATCCATCCTATGGAGCCCTTTTGATCAAATCAAAAGGAAGAACCCGAAGAAGAGGTAATGTTTTCACCACCCCTTTTCAAGTTCCTTTCTTCTTCCACTTCTTCTTTCTTTGTTATTACCATTCTAAAATAATAACTCCAGTATCATATATATACTGTGATGTTATTATAAATATGGTACAACCATATTCAGTATTCTATCCACCCTTTGAATAACATGTCACCATACGTGCGTACGTACGGCTTACCATCTCCACGTCTTGGTGTAATTGTTATTCAATATATTATTATTTTGGTGGGTATAATAATGATGTGTAACTCATTTAAAAAATAAATATAACATGATAATGATTCTTTATATATGATATACCATCCAATTATATATTATTTTAATATCAAAAGAATGATATTATCGCTCATGCATACGTACGGACTACCGTCTCCACGAACGCGATGAGATTCATTTTCCATCATATCCATTCAAGTATAATTATCATTTGATGATTTAACAATAATGTTTAATAACTTTATATCATTATGGATATGAATAACATACAACCTATCCATGACAAACATGGCTTACGTAACAAAACATATAAAAGAAAACGAGTATGTTAACACCCGAAATGACGATAATTCTAAGATATTATTAACAAATCAATGTTAATAGATCATATATTATATCATATTAATGTAAATGATTATTGTGTAATTCAATAACAATTATTTCACCATTATAAAGTAGGTTAACCTACCGTTGACCAAGGAAAAAGTACAAAGTAAGGTATTTTCTTATCTCACTTTCAATTCCGTGAGATTTCCATTGTTCGCCACTAAATTATTGAAAGTGGTGTATTGTGTACTTCCATTTGATATATATTATCATGATTATCTCTATATTCATGTTATTCTGTAAATCATTTGGTGGTTATTAACTTTTGGTCATACGACTCAGTTTATTACAACGTGGTAAGGGGTTTCTTAACTCACTCTTAATTTCGTGAAAATTCCATTGTTCACCACTTAATTATTGCATGTGGTGTATGTGTACTGCCCATGATTGTATTAATTGCGTAATATACTCTAATTTTTGGGTATTTACATCATCATTGTATGATCCTTCTTTCATGGGTGTATGTTTCGTATGCTACCTAATCGATAAGGGAATTCCAAATTTCAATTTCCACTCATTTGGCTTTACGCATATTTCATTGATTATATTACCCCATGATTATGTGTGGAATCACTATTCATTTGATTATGTCATAATTTCCACTCCCCTTCCTGTGGATATACATTTTATACACATAATCACTCCATTGATAATTTCTCAAGTCATCGATATGAATTTGATAAGAGTAATTTTAACTCATTCTCCATTTGTTGAGTTAAACATCCAATTCATTGGTGTTGTTTTTACAAGATTATGTGTGAATGTACTTTGATTGTTTTACACTGAATATACAATCATATTTAGTGTATTTATATTTGTCACACATAACTATGTCGTTGATTTATACTTAACCTAAGGATAAGACCTTTATTAGCGATTTCATCTCAATTTAAGTTCCATTGAGAATTCTTTGTTGTTATACACCAAATCACTTTTATGTGGTGTATATAATGTACTTTTAAATATTATATCATGAATCCCTTTATTCTCATGTTATTACAATGTTTTGATTACCTCAATTATTTGTATTCAAGTGTCTATAATTTTGGTTAGAAACTCTAACTAAAATACCATTTTTAAATGTTTTAAAGACTTATTCTTCTAAATCTTGCTCTTTAATGTCCATATATTAAAAAATGGTTTTAAGGATTTATTTATATGGACATAAAAGTTTTAAAATTAAAACTCCTTTTAAAAGTTTCAAAGTGGTATGGGACACTTTGATTCAAAAATCTATTTTTAAACGGCTTCTTGAAAAATAGCGTGACTTTTAAGTGTTTTCAAGAAATGGGGGATATTTATCTCAAATAGTTTTGATGGTTATTTTCATCTATATCAATATCATTCATTATTATTGATTGAGGTTAATATGATACAATAGAATCTTCCATATTTTATCGAATGAGTTATGTTTGACTGTGGATATGCTATTTTTATACCATTCATGGTTTGTGGTTAAAGTATTGACATTTTGTATGCTAGTTTTAATACAAATGTTTATGTTATGTTTAAACATGTTCATATGAGGAATGCATTGGACTTAGTAAGTGACGGGTGGAGCCCGATATATCTCCTCGATGCATCGGTAGGTCTCATGAGACAAACTAGTGTCTTGGCACAAGGCCTTGGCAAAATCTTATTTATAGTCTTGGAACGAGGCCTTGGCTATGTGGTTATGATAGTATGGTATTATGAATTACATCATTATGAAAGTGTTTATTGATATTTATTGTGATCATTCGACTAGTAGAATATCCATGTGAGTAAGTAAATGGAATTAATTTATTTTATATTTTCCATTTTATGTTGAAGTTCAAGTTTAAAAGGCTTTCGTTTTAGTTATAAATTGCCTTAAGTGTTTATGCTTATCTATGAAAGTTTCTGCTATAATGTTATCCTTACTGAGCATCTGAGCTCACCACTTTCAATGTTTTATTTTTCCCAGGATTATGATGAAGTAATTTATGATTGACCTGCAGGTATAGTATGAGGGGATATGAAGACAAGATGTTGTTGTAGTTTTTTTTACCTTATGATGTAATGTAAGACTTATGAATATATCTAGTGTTTCCAAGACTACTAAACTAATCGGTCTTTCGAGACTTGATCCTTTGTGATCATGCCAATATTATGTAATAATGCACCAACTCTGGGTATATAGGGTCGGGGCATTACATTTGGTATCAAAAGAAGTTTATTACAAACCTTGGAAGCTAGATTTAGATAAACTCTGATTAGAGCACGTAGACCTAAGATGAACTTTGAGGATTAGTATAGAAGAACTTCCTAGAATTTTGGAATTGTAGAGATTTTGTGAGTTTTCTGATAAATACATCTCTGTCTGGATACGAGCAGGTAGAGGCGACTCTGGCACAGATGTACGTAGGGGTAAAACCCAAAAACACCGCTTTGAGCTAGAATCGAATGGGAACTGGTGCACGAAAATGGGCCTTGCTGCACTCTTGGTTACGACACTCCCGAGGGATATGCTTAGGATAATTTACATTTTATTTACAAACCGATTTAAAGTATTATATATATAAGATGAGAGTAAATGACCTTAGTTAATCCTAATGTGTTTCAAATTGATAATATGATGACATGTTAATCTCTAAATGATTGTATGGATACTATTACTCGCACAATTCTTTCTGGTTTTAGTCAATGGCTGGATCCCAAGGAAGTCATAGTGACTTTGATAATGATGTACAAGGTGGGAAAGGTGGTGTTAATGATCAAAAAAATGTAATGTTGATAGATGTAAAATGTATCGTCTTTATGCCAAATCAATTTTCCAAAAATATGATCAAAAATATATATATTAACCAATTACGGGACTCAACAAAGAAGAGAAAGGTTATGAATGATAAGAGCTCCAGTAGTGGAGACCATGGAGAAAGAAATCCTCAATTTCCATCATGATGAAAATGTGGAAGGATACACCCAGGAAAGTGTCTCAATGGGACAAAGAAACGCTTTACGTGCGGGAAGGAAGAACATAAAGTGCAGAATTTCCTAAGAAAAATGAAGAGTACTATGGAAGAAGATAAAAATGGTCCCAAGAATCCATTTACAGTCATTTGTCGTAAATTTAGGGGACCTGGCCATTACCCGAGTGAATTTCCTATTCTATAGGATATTTTCTTGGTCATAGAAGAAGCTATGTGGAAATAAATGGTTGGATAAATGTTTAAAAATTATTAGTGATCCTTGCTGAAGGGTTTACTTTGGAATAATTTTCTCTTGTATTTGTAACCCTAACATTTTCCATGTGAGAATGATATTTATGGAAGAATTATCTTTTCTCTTGTGGATATAGTTATAAATAACCATTTGGTTTTATATGATCATTGGGTTTGAGGAAATTACAAATTATTATAATTTGGGATGAAAATTCAAAGTATGAGATAACATTTGTGGTTAAATTATGTTATGGTTATTTTGCGGAATTTATCTCATTTTGGTAATGTTATAAAATATAGTTTTTGAAAAAGGAAAACACGTAGACCGTGTGATAACCCGTCGCATCGGACAATGCTGTGGGAATCGAACCCACAACCAAAGTGAGATTGGGATTTATCACCTACCACTGGACTACGTGAAGTCCCTGGTTAGTGTGACTATTATTTTTAGTTAAATGATTTTATTGATCAATAATAATTTGATTTGGGATCTTATGTCTTATCAAATGAATACCCTTAGTATAGGAAAATGATTTGGTGATTAAGTGATAAATGTTATTTTGGAAGCTGTTCGCTTTGTTGAGAACACTATATGCCAAAGGAAAATAGAGTAGTATGGGATTTCATTTGAGGAGTAATGGTGGATTTTTATCTATGTTTTTATTGTGGATTTATAATGATTTGAGTTATTTATGGAAATGATTAGGTTAATTACTTTTAAGTATGTGACTTTAAGAGTAATTAATGTCATTTGGAGATACAATTTAACGTGGAAGACTACATTCTTAATAAGTTTTGGTTTTCAATATTAGTTTTGATTATATTAAAGGATTCCAAGGAAAATTGATTATTGAATGGTATTTATTTAACTTTGGGGTATTGTTGGTTTAATTTTGGAAATTAAGATTAGTGTTTATTTCTCTCAAGGAATATCTTTTTGGGGGATCATTAGATCTTGTACTAACCATTTTGGTTTTTATTAATCTCTAAAGACAATGTTAGTATATAGTTCATCCTGCATGGATCATGTGATTCTATAGAAGTTTTTTCTAGTTCATCCAGTGTGACCAAGTCTTCTTGAATACTCATCATTTAAAAAAATGAGTTAGTGGTGGAAATTTATTAAAGAATGAAACTCTACTTAAAATTTAAGTATATATCTTTATATTCTTAGTCAATATCATAAATAAATTCCCCATCCTTATGTAATGTAACTTAAAACAAAAAAATGTTGTCTGCTAACTTTCCTACTAGAAGACTAATGGTCGTTTGTCCCAACACAAGTTTTTGGTTTTCTTATTGTTAAATTTCTCCTAATCATGATTTCTATCCCTCTCCATCAGAACGTGACACTTAGATTATCATCCATATCCATGTTTTCCTAAATGGAATCCGAGTATGGGTTATCTTGGTTTACCTTTATACCTCTCTTTCTTTCTTTTAAAGTGATAGTTTTATTGACTCTTTTTCCGATGTGGGACTTTCCATTATATTCCCAAGCACAATTTAAAAAATTGCTAGGATGAAATTTATTGAAGGAGGGGAGAATGTAACACCCCAAGCTTCCATGGTATGTTTCCCTTCGAATAATGCAATGGCGTGCATTGTACGCAACTTCGAGATTCTAACACACCACAACCAATCAAACTAGTCGTTATGAATTGTAATACCTACTTTTTGAAATTTTATAAATTCTATCTCTCAAAATGGACTTCATTTTTGGATTCGGAATATCGAATTTATCCTAGGGTGAAATTTTGTAACTTTTTGGATAACACTTATATTTTGATGAATAGTGAAAATTACTAAATTTTAATTAAAAACAACTTTTTAAATAAAAATAATTTATAGTGATAAATTAAATTAATGAGTGGTTTTAAAGTATAATTAGAATATATTTTTACCTTTTTATCCAATGGTGTTCATTAGAATTAATTTCACATTGAAATTGGACCTAAACAATTGTCAATCGTTTGATATATATTGTTTCTTAAAAACACGCTATTTGTTGTGACAGCGGGAATTAATTATAAAATTATTTAATGCAACTTATATGTTTAGAATTTTGTAAAATAGAAATCATTTTTGAATTTGGAATATCAATTATAGCTTAGGGTGAAATTTTGGCATTGTTATGAAAAATTTCAATTTTTGATGAATAGTGAAACTACTAAGTGGTAGTTAAAAAAACTGAATTTTTCACAAATCTTAATTTTACCGCTTATGTGAATGGAATTTCAAAAATCCTAGAGACACGGTTAATATCAAGAAGTAAAATGTGGTTCAATGAGATGAAAATATTTTTTGGTGAATATCATCTTTTTTACTTTTATTTACCACGGTTAAAAGCAAATAGGGGAATTAAGGGTAAAAATGATATTAATATTACCCTAACGCATGTCCTAATTCTATTGGACAAGTGTATCTCGACCAAAAAACAACCTTAGGAATAAAATATTATCATTTAGGTCCACTTGGATTAGATTAGGACATTTATTATTATTTAATTCAAAGAAGAGTTAAAAGAGTTAAAATCAAAGTTTATTTACTAAAACATTTTTTAATATAAGGTTATACATAAGATAAATTCGATTGTAAATATTAATTAGAAATCTAATAACATTTCCTACATAATGATATTTTATTTATAATTTTTAAACATTAAATAATTTAATATATTGATGACACAATGATGATGCAGTAATTACCGTAAAAGTGAAAAATTAAAATAATTGATATTATAAATACCCAAATAAATATAATTTAAGACTTTTAATGAATTACACTAATTTCTAGGATAATATGACATATTAGGATTGATTTAATTAACTTTTATCGAAGTAATCGTTCTGTTATGAGTTTCACAAAAATCTACTATTGAATAGTGTCAAAATTGACATAAAAGAATATTTAAAACAAATATTATATTATTAATTGATATTAAATTCCTAAAAATATAAGGCTCATCCAAGAGACTTATATCATAATAGGTATATAATTAATAGACCACTTGGGGGTCGGTTGGATGTATATAGTATGTTTATTAGCTATATAATATAAAAATACAAAGTGACATGGTAAATGTCAAACTAATTAACTAAGAGTTAAAACTAAAAGATAAGGTTAATATAGTAACCCAAACCTGTCTAAATTATATTGGTTGAATTGTTTTCGACCTATCCTCACCTTAACCTTTGAATAATCAACTTTGGAGGCATTATAAACTGAATATTAATTTATTATAAATTAATATTTCTAGCTTTTCCAAAGGTTCCCCTCACCCCTCTTATAAAAGGGCACTCTTCCTTATCATCTATTCAAACCTTCAAAGCCTTTTGGTTCGGCCAACCCCTGCCAAACTACTCTCTCAAATTACCTCACTACAACATAGAGGCCTCAGTTTGATCAGAAATCCATCCTAAGGAGCCCATTTGATCAAATCAAAAGGAAGAACCCGAAGAAGAGGTAATGTTTTCACCACCCCTTTTCAAGTTCCTTTCTTCTTCCACTTCTTCTTTCGTTGTTATTACCATTATAAAATAATAAATCCAATATCATATATATACTGTGATGTTATTATAAATATGGTACAACCATATTCAGTATTCTATCCACCCTTTGAATAACATGTCACCATACGTGTGTACGTACGGCTTACCGTCTCCACGTCGTGATATAATTTTTATTCAATATATTATTATTTGGGTGGGTATAATAATGATGTTTAACTCATTTAAATAATAAATATAACATGATAAAAATTCTTTATATATGATATACCATCCAATTATATATTATTTTAATATCAAAAGAATGATATTGTCGCTCCTACGTACGTACGGACTACCGTCTCCAAGAACGTGATGAGATTCATTCTCCATCATATCCATTCAAGTATAATTATCAGTTGATGATTTAAAAATAATGTTTAATAACTTTATATCATTCTGCATATGAATAAGATACAACCTATCCATGACAAACATGGATTACGTAACAAAACATATAAAAGAAAACGAGTAAGTTAACACCCGAAATGACGATAATTCTAAGATATTATTAACAAATAAATGTTAATAGATCATATATGATATCATATTAATGTAAATGATTATTTTATAATTCAATAACAATTATTTCACCATTATATAGGAGGTTAACCTACCGTAGACCACAGAAAAAGTATAAAGTAAGGGATTTTCTTATCTCACTTTCAATTCCGTGAGATTTCCATTGTTCACCACTAAATTATTGAAAGTGGTGTATTGTGTACTGCCATTTGATATATATTATCATGATTATCTTTATATTCATGTTATTCTGTAAATAATTTGGTGGTTATTAACTTTTGTTCATACGACTCAGTTGATTACAACGTGGTAAGGGGTTTCTTAACTCACTCTTAATTTCGTGAAAATTCCATTGTTCACCACTTAATTATTGCATGTGGTGTATGTGTACTGCCCATGATTGTATTCATTGTGTAATATACTATAATATTTGGGTATCTACATCATCATTGTATGATACTTCTTTCATGGGTGTTTGTTTCGTATGCTACCTAATCGATAAGGGAATTCCACATTTCAATTTCCACATTTCAATTTCCACTCATTTGGATTTACGCATATTTCATTGATTATATTACCCCAAGATTATGTGTGGAATAACTATTCATTTGATTATGTCATAATTTCCACTCCCCTTCCTATGGATATACATTTTATACACATAATCACTCCATTGATAATTTCTCAAGTCATCGATATGAATTTGATAAGAGTAATTTTAACTCATTCTCCATTTGTTGAGTTAAACATCCAATTCATTGGTGTTGTTTTTACAAGATTATGTGTGAATGTAATTTTATTGTTTTAAACTGAATATCCAATCATATTTAGTGTATTTATATTTTTCAGACATAACTATGTCGTTGATTTATACTTAACCTAAGGATACGACCTTTATGAGCGATTTCATCTCAATTTAAATTCCATTGAGACTTCTTTGTTGTTATACCCCAAATCACTTTTATGTGGTGTATATAATGTACTTTTAAATAGTATATCATGAATCCCTTTATTCTCATGATATTACAATGTTTTGATTACCTCAATTATTTGTATTCAAGTGTCTCTCTTTTGGTTAGAAACTATAACTAAAATACCATTTTTAAATGTTTTAAAGACTTATTCTTCTGAATCTTGCTCATTAATGTCCATATTTTAAAAAATAGTTTTAACGATTTATTTATTTGCACATTAAAGTTTTAAAATTAAAACTCCTTTTAAAAGTTTCAAAGTGGTATGGGACTCTTTGATTCAAAAATCTATTTTTAAACGGCTTCTTGAAAAATAGTGTGACTTTTAAATGTTTTCAAGAAATAGGGATATTTCTCTCAAATAGTTTTGATGGTATTTTCATCTATGTCAATATCATTCATTATTATTGATTGAGGATAATATGATACAATACAATATTTGATATTGTGTCAAATTAGTTATGTTTGACTATGGATGTGCTGTTTTTATACCATTCATGGTTTGCGGTTAAAGTATTGACATTTTGTATGCTAGTTTTAATACAAATGTTTATGTTATGTTTAAACATGTTCATATGAGGAATGCATTGGACTTAGTAAGTGATGGGTGGACCCCCCTATAACTCCTCGATGCATCGGTAGGTCTCATGAGACAAACTAGTTTCTTTGCACAAGGCCTTGGCAAAATCATATTTGTAGTCTTGGCACGAGGCCTTGGGTATGTGGTTATGATAGTCTAGCATTATGCATTCCATCATTATGAAAGTGGTTATTTATATTGCATGTGATCATTCGACTAGTAGAATATCCATGTGAGTAAGTAAATGGCATTAATTTATTTTATCTTTTCCATTTTATGCTGGAGTTCAAGTTTAAAAGGCTTTCGTTTTAGTTATAAACTGCCTTAAGTGTTTATGCTTATCTATGAAAGTTTCTGCTATAATGTTATCCTTACTGATCATCTGAGCTCACCCCTTTCAATGTTTTATTTTTCCCAGGATTATGAAGAAGTAATTTATGAATGACCTGCAGGGATAGTATGAGGGGATATGAAGACAATATTTTGTTGTAGTTTTTTACCTTATGATGTAATTTAAGACTTATGAATATATCTAGTGTTTCCAAGACTTCTAAACTAATCGGTCTTTCGAGACTTGATCCTTTGTGATCATGCCAATGTTATGTAATAATACACTGACTCTGGGTATCTAGGGTCGAGGCGTTACAATTTGGATCTCAACTAACCCCTTCCCTACTCTCTCTATTATCCTTAAAAGGCACCCATATCTCCCATGAATCCCCTATCTATCCTCTACAATGCCATTGGGATCACACTTCCAATTAATGGATTTATTCCTTTCTCATTTTTGTCTAATTTTTTTATGTTTTTAATCCATTTTATTTTAAAATAAAAATTTTGGGGTTTGATTTCACACCTCCCCCATACTGCACTCCTTATTTTTTTAATTATGATACACCTATTTCTCTCTCATTAATGCCTCCCATTCACACCGGTTACCATGCCCAAATTTAGTAATGAAATTCTCTCTTCTCATTTACATTCAACAAATTAATTTATATTATTCATCTAAATTCTATTAAATTTGTTGGTACATGTATCTATATGACCCCCCTATTTTCATATTCGTGTAAATATGAATAAATACATCTTTCTCTCTCATCAACCATTTTTATGAATTCTTATGTCACATCATTATGCTGAAAAATAGCACCACGATTCTCCAAGCCAATGTCATTGTGTAGTGAATACCATGCCCATTTCTCTATCAAGGGTATTAAACATTATGCACATTTACATATTGATTATAGAGTTTCATGTATTAATTCCACATTCCATTATTATGGAATAAATGATGATGTTAAATGAATCCATGTTGTATGATCAATGTGGAAAACATATGTATGAAATGAAATGATTAAGAAGGGTAAACCCTGATAACGATCCAATTAATTGGGTAAAGATTAGTATCATGAAATTTCAAGTGGAATAAGGATTTACTCATAATAATTCAAGTGAAATGAGGGTTTACTCATGAACCATGTGCAATGAGCCTTGTCTTATGCTAATATCATGTTAAATTCTATTCCCACATTTCCATGTTATGATAATCATGCTATATCATGCCTTTATGTTCATGTTTATCATGTTCTCCATTGATATACCTATTTAGTAACATGTACTATATTCTTCATGTTATGCCTTTTTTACTCCCTTACTGGGCTTTATAGAACCTCTTTTTCTTATGAATGTCCTCTGGTTATCCCATGCAATTCTAAGTACCATGTAATGTTATGATCATTTAAATTAAGATTTAATAAAAGATATTCTGTTTTATATTCTATGTCATTATGTATTATTCCTAATTTCCCAAGACACTAGACCTATCGATCCTCAGAGTTATCTTATGTTCATGTTTATGAACTGAACCATGTTTAAGGGTGTAATAAAGGTCAGGGTCGTTATAATAATGGAAGTGGGTTTTATGATTGATCTTCTCCTTGGGACCATTTTTATCTCACTTCCATCTAATCGAATACCACCACTATAATTTAGGGAATTGAAAGTGCAACTGGAAGAGATGGAAATCAAAGGGTTCGTCCAACCTAGCACATTCCCATAGGCAGCACCACTCTTTTTTGTTAAATGGGAGGATTAAACTCTCCTGTTATGAGTGTATTATCACAATACTAACCTAGTTTCAATAATGAATTGATATCCACTCCCATTAATTGATGACCTATTCAATAAATTATGGGTAGCTCTATGGTTTTTTCTAATTTTTTTTTCGATCAAGTTATGATCAATTGCATCTTTAGAAAGAGAATATATCAAAAATATATTTCAAGGGTAGATAGGGTCATTATGAGTATGTGGTTATGGCCTTTGGTCTTAAAAGCTCCTCAGTGTTATTAATGGAATTAATGAATCATATATGTTAAAGATATCTGGATTCTTTCATTATGGTTTTTGTCCGTGATATATTGGTGTATTCCAAGGATTATGATGATCATGATCATCACTTGGAAAAAAAATTAGGAATCCTGAGAGACCATCAGTTGTATTCCAAATTATAAAAGTGTGATTTTTGGATATAAGAGTTATGTTTCCTTGGCCATGTTATTTCTTAAAATGGTATTTTAGTTGATCTAAAAAAATAGAGTCAGTTATTTCTTGGAAACCACTAAGGAATGTTTTTAATATACAATGTTTCCTAGGTCTTGTTGGTTATTGTCGATTATTTTTTCATGACTTAAAATGATTAGCTTCATTGATGACATATTTTAGAGGGAAGAATGCCCGATTTCAATGGAATGAGTAGTTTTAGATGCCTTTTGAAAATCTTATGGGTCTCCTTACATTATCCCCAATCATGGATTTTTCAAAACAATGGAAAGGGTACATGGTGTATTGTAATTAATTGGAAGGAAGATTGGGGTGGGTTGTAATGCAAGGGGATCATGTGGTTTCTTATGGACCATGATTGTTGACTTTTCATGTTAATAATTACACAACACATGATTTGGAGTTAATGGATATGGTGAATGATTTTAAAACATAGAAAAATTATCATTTTGGTAAGAAATTCACATTTTTTTCCAAACATAATATCACAGAGAATATTTTATCAATGAGAAAAAATGAATTTTATAAAAAGGATATGGATGGAATATATCTATATTTTTTACTTTGACTTTATGTATACATCGGGTAAAGGCAATTTTGTATTGGATGCATTAATCATAAGGTCTTATAATCAGGAAGAAAATGGATATTTGGTCCGTTTTAGTTGTAGTCAGTAATAGATGAATTGAATTTGGAATGTGAAAACTGAGGTGATATTGTGGTTTTCATTCTAGTCTCACAAATTATTTATTTGGTTGGATTGGTTAGAAAGTAATAGAAAACTGACTCAAATTTTTTTTATATGGCGTCAAAACTCAATTTCAGGGAGTCCATTAAGTGGTGTAAAATTGATGGAGATTTTATTTTGTGGTTTTCAAATCAAATGGTTCTAGAAATGTCTTTTTAGGAAAAACATTTGAGTGAGTACAATCATTTGAGATGGGTTTTCCACCTTGGAATTCAGAAAATGTATATGTCATTGAAGGAACAGTTTTGGTGGGAGCATATGAAAAGGATTCTGGATGATTTCTTATCAAGATGTTTGGCTTGTCAGCAAGTCAAGGTAGTGCATCAGTGACTGAAGGTATGTTACAGTCTATTACTATTATTATGTGGAAATGGTAGTAGATAACTGTGTATTTTCTTACAGGTCTCCCAAGAATGGTTTGGAAGCAAGATGTCAAATGGGTGATTTAAGGATCGGATCAAAATGTCATCCCAATTCATCCCTATTCATTAATCTCATATGGTGGAGGATATTTCACAAATCTATATTTGTCAGGTCGTAAAGAGGAATGGTGTACCAGTTTGAATTGCATTAGATAGTGATTCTAGGTTCACAACTCATGTCTAGAAATCCTTAAAATAAGATAATGGGACTTATTTTACTATGAGTATGACATATCATCCCCATATATATGGAAAATTTGAGAGGAAGATAAAAATGTTGGAATAAATGTCAATGTATTGTGGGATGGTCTTTAATGGATCATGGGAGGAGAACTTACCATTAGTGGATTTCTAATAAAATAATAGTTATCAGGACTTGATACATTTGTCTCTGTTTGAATCTTTGTATGAGAATCCATTTTTTTACATTGTTGGGTCAAAAAATGTGAAACTTCAATGGATGTGATGATACTTTTCCAAGAAACAATAGAGAAAATTATGTTTATCTGGAAAATAATGGAGATATCTCATAGTCATTATAAATCATATACAGATCATCATCGATGATCATTTTCATTCAAGGTGGGTAATCATGTATTCCTGAGAATATTTATTAGGCATGGTCATCATTATTTTGGAAAACAAGTCATGTAAAATCTATGGTATATTGGGACTTTTAAATACTTGAGTGGGTTGGATAGGTTTTTTATCAATTTCCCTTTCCATCACATTTAAGTATGCTCCATAATATATTTCATGTATCATAGTTGAATAAGTATCATCCAGACACTGACCATATCATTCGATGTGATCATTTTCATCTAGATCTAGATGCTTCATTGGAAAACATGAAAATGTGTATTGTGGATAGGAAAGAGAATGTATTTCGTGGGAAAATCATTAGTATACTGTGGGTTTTATGGAAAAAATGATCAGATTCAAGAGGAAACATGGAAATGTGAGAAAAAAAATGACTGAGAAATGGCCTGAGTGCTTTCAAGAGAGAAGTTGTTTTATACATTCTTAGGAGCAAAAGGCCCATATTGGGGAGAATTTGGCACCCCAATTTTGATGTATGTAACCCATATTTATGGATTGTTATTTATTTAAAATGGATAGGAAATATTTGGGATTGGTTAGATGGTTTTTGGGATGGTTTTTGTGATTTTATAAGTTTGCACAATTTGAGAACGATGACCCAAAACCATGCAAAACATGCAAAAAACTCTGCCAGTTTAGGCAGAGGCAAGGCTAATGAAACATAGTTATGGTGGAAAATTCTACAAACCATGTGGAATCCCAATGAAAATTTTGAATCATGGGATAAAGAGATTCTACACAATTGGTCCATGGTTTTTATAACTGTGTGGGATAACTATCTGAGGTTTAAAAAATAATTTTATTTTATTGTTGATTTGGGGTTTTTGGGGAAATATTATATTGTTTTGAAATATGATTGTTGTTTGATTTTTAAATGATGATTTTAAAATTATATTCATGGATTTATTTATGGAAAATTGTTTTGAAATTGGGTTTTAATATATATTTTTCATTTATTGAATATTTTTTCATAAATGGGTGGTAATGGTTTTTGGCACAATTGGTTGAAATGTGGTTTGGTCATAATTAGTAGACATGATTTTTCTATATGTCAATTGTAGGGTTATTTGGTGTAATTGGTTTTTCATGAGTTAGAATAGTGTTGGTTAGTGTTCCTGAAGTACCACCATCAATTAATTTGAATGTGTTTATGAATCACCCCAATAAAAAGGTGACATGGATGGATGTGAAGTTACAAAATCCATTGTAACACGAATCATGGGTGGTTGCATTGTGTCTATCATGTGTTGTATGTTCCTGGTCGTGCGAAATGGAATATATTAGTAAAACTAGAAATTATAAAAATGGTTAATGACTATTTTGGTTTCTTTAATTGGAATTTAGTTTTACTAGGGTAAACTATTTGGTATAAAAATATCGACTTGTTGAATTTTTTTGCACTGTTTAAGTAGTTGTATAAAAAAATTTATAAATACATGATAACTTGTTCTATCATAATCATATGAGTTTGTATTTCATTTGGGGAAAGCCTACTGATTATTTTCACTCATCTCTTGCTCTAGAACTTGGGTTCTTTCCAGATATGGTATTTTGAGATATAGGTAAAAGAAAATAAAATCAATTTTATAGTGGTATATCGTGATGTTAGGGAAGTTGAGGAGTTGGATCATGGAGCTTAGAATAAGGGTGAATTGTTATGTGGTTGTGTCTTTCATTTTGTTTTTTTATTCTTCTGCTTGGTACTCTGATTTGGTAATGGTATGGTTTTTTATTTTTTCATTCGAAATTGGTTTATTTTTATATGCTCTGGACATTCATCATGTAGTTATTTTGGTAAGGGCATATTTGGTTGGTTTTTTTCCAGTATCAACAGAAAATTACCCCCATCATTTATGAAGCCATTGATATTTATTGAGACAATTTAATTCCATGGGTATTTATAACGAACCATACTTTACATACATGGTTATTACTTCAGAATTGAAGCATACTTATTACAACACATAACAAAACCATGATAGGACCACATAAGTATAGTGTTTTCAGAAACTTGGAAACATAAAAAACTGGTTCATAAATCATCTACACTTCCTCCCATTTATTTCATTATATTTAGAATCCATTTTGGAATATCCTACTTAATACCCTTCTTCAGACCAGGGTAAAAGAAAGCATACAAAATGGTGAGATCAAATTCTCAGTAAGGGTAAACAAAAAAAATATCAATCATATCATATTCATAAGAACATAAAATTTTCAAAATCTTATCCTGTAAAAGATATCATAATATCAAGACAAGGGATAAATAATAGTAGTGAAATGTAATCCCAATAATCATAACTTTAAACCTGATACTTTGTGGCATACAAACATATTCATAAAAAATCACTTCATATTATTCAAGACTCATTTCCAAGACCATCATAGCGGACAAATTCCATTACAGAACTGAGTTCACTCCTCATTCTGGTCCTGTATCACTGAACCAGATTAACATGTCATTCCAGACATGTCTCTCCCATGAGATATAAATCATTACCCAATAAATTGGAGGGAGATCTAGGTCCCACCTATATCATAAAGAAACCATTATTATGTGTGCCATAAAATCATAAATCATACATCATAACATAACCCATGTAAAAAAATGGGATTATTAAATATCATGGCATCATAACATAATCTATATAAGATAAAAGGACTTTATAAAAATAATTCCATCATAAAATAATCAAATAAATGTAATAATATGGATAGAAAAAGAACCCTATATTATCTTAGATGAAAAATAATATTGATAAAACACTTGAACTTCTTTCCTGAGGAAAATATCCTTTCTTCTTGAAATTTTTTTCTTCCTTTCTCAACATATCATGTAATTTTAATCTAAAATAAGATAATTGAAAATAATCTAGAAAAATTGTAAAGAATGCTTCATGGAAATAATTTTCTATGAAATCATAAAAATCCATTCACTCTGTATAATCAAAGAAAATCATTCTTCTTGTACATTGGCTAGAAAAGTCAAAAAGTACCTCGTATTGAAAACAACAAATGACTCATTTCATATAATTTACTAAAAATTCACCAATAGGTAAAATTGGATTTAAAATATTGTAGGAGTATAGAAAGAATATTACATTTTTAGAAAACATGGATGTGGATGATAAATATTCCCCAGTAAATAATGAAGTACAAACAATCTCGGATAAAAATGAGATTGTGAGATTTTACCTTACCTTAGGTCAGATATGATTTGTACGTATCCGAAACACCGGTATAATGATTTAGACAATGTCATTGAATTATTACAGAATCATATTCATTGTTATGATATCATAAATGGTCATATTCTTATCTTTTTATTAGTAATATTTCATTGCTACTTGTTATTCGGGTGTTTATTGCTTTATGTTCTTATGTGTATTTTGTTGAATAAATTCTTATTCCTTGTAAATCCCTGACCCTAGATACCCAGTGTCGGTGCCTTATTACATAACATTGGCATGATCACAAAGGATCATGTCTAAAAATACCGATTAGTTTAGTAGTCTTGGAAACACTAGATATATTCATAAGTCTTACATTACATCATAAGGTAAAAAAACTACAACAACATCTTGTCTTCATATCCCCTCATACTATCCCTAAAGTTCATTCATAAATTACTTCTGCATAATCCTGGGAAAAATAAAACATTGAAAGGGGTGAGCTCAGATGCTCAGTAAGGATAACATTATAGCAGAAGCTTTCATAGATAAGCATAAACACTTAAGGCAGTTTATAACTAAAACGAAAGCTTTTTAAACTTGAAATTCAGCATAAAATGGCAAAGATAAAATAAATTAATGCCATTTACTTACTCACATGGATATTATACTAGTCGAATGATCACATGAAATATCAATAACCACATTCATAATGATGGAATTCATAATGAGAGACTATCATAACCACATAGCCAAGGCCTCGTGCTAAGACTACAAATAAGATTTTTCCAAGGCCTTGTGCCAAGACACTAGTTTGTCTCAAGAGACCTACCGATGCATAGAGGAGCTATATCGGGCTCCACCCGTCACTTAATAAGTCCAATGCATTCCTCATATGAACATATTTAACCATAACATAAACATTTGTATTAAAACTAGCATACAAAATGTCAATACTTTAACCACAAACCATGAATGGTATAAAAATAGCACATCCACAGTCAAACATAACTCATTCGATATAATATGGAAGATTTTATTATATCATATTAACCTCAATCAATAATAATGAATGATATTGACATAGATGAAAATAACCATCAAAACTATTTGAGAGAAATATCTCCCATTTCTTGAAAACAGTTAAAAGTCACACTATTTTTCAAGAAGCCGTTTAAAAAATATATTTTTGAATCAAAGTGTCCCATACCACTTTGAAACTTTTAAAAGGAGTTTTAATTTTAAAACTTTAATGTCCATATAAATAAATCCTTAAAACCATTTTTTAAAATATGGACATTAATGAGCAAGATTTAGAAGAATAAGCCTTTAAAATATTTAAAAATGGTATTTTAGTTAGAGTTTCTAACCAAAAGAGAGAAACTTGAATACAAATAATTGAGGTAATCAAAACATTGTAATATCATGAGAATAAAGGGATTCATGATATACTATTTAAAAGTAAATTATATACACCACATAAAAGTGATTTGGTGTATAACAACAAAGACGTCTCAATGGAATTTAAATTGAGATGAAATCTCTCATAAAGGTCGTATCCTTAGGATAAGTATAAATAAATGACATAGTTATGTGTGAAAAATATAAATACACTAAATATGATTGTATATTCAGTGTAAAACAATCAAAGTACATTCACACATAATCTTGTAAAAGCAACACCAATGAATTGGATGTTTAACTCAACAAATGGAGAATGAGTTAAAATTACTCTTATCAAATTCATATCGATGACTTGAGAAATTATCAATGGAGTGATTATGTGTATCAAATTTATATCCACAGGAAGGGGAGTGGAAATTATGACATAATCAAATGAATAGTGATTACACACATAATTTTGGGGTAATATAATCAATGAAATATGCGTAAAGCCAAATGAGTGGAAATTGAAATTTGAAATTCCCTTATCGATTAGGTAGCATACGAAACATACACCCATGAAAGAAGGATCATAAAATGATGATGTAAATACCCAAATATTAGATTATATTACACAATTAATACAATCATGGGCGGTACACATACCCCACATGCAATAATTAAGTGGTGAACAATGGAATTTTCACGAAATTAAGAGTGAGTTAAGAAACCCCTTACCACGTTGTAATCAACTGAGTCGTATGAACAAAAGTTAATAACCACCAAATTATTTAAAAAATAACATGAATATAAAGATAATCATGATAATATATATCAAATGGAAGTACACAATACACCACTTTCAATAATTTAGTGGCGAACAATGGAAATCTCACGGAATTGAAAGTGAGATAAGAAAATCTCTTACTTTGTACTTTTTCCTTGGTCTACGGTAGGTTAAACTCATGTATAATGGTTAAATAATTGTTATTTAATTATACAAGAATCATTTACATTAATATGATATCATATATGATCTATTAACATTGATTTTTTAATAATATCTTATAATTATCGTCATTTCGGGTGTTAACATACTCGTTTTCTTTTATATGTTTTGTTATGTAAACCATGTTTGTCATGGATAGGTTGTATCTTATTCGTATCCATAATTATATAAAGTTATTAAAAATTATTTTAAATCATCAAATGATAATTATACTTGAATGGATATGATGGAGAATGAATCTCATCGCGTTCGTGGAGACGGTAGTCCGTACGTACGCATGAGCGCCAATATCATTCTTTTGATATTAAAATACTATATAATTGGATGGTATATCATATTTACAGAATCTTTATCATGTTATATTTATTATTTAAATGATTTACACATCATTATTATACCCACCCAAATAATAATATATTGAATAATAATTACACCACGACGTGGAGACGGTAAGCCGTACGTACGCACGTATGGTGACATGTTATTCAAAGGATGGATAGAATACTGAATATGGTTTTACCATATTTATAATAACATCATAGTATATATATGATACTGGAGTTATTATTTTAGAATGGTAATAACAAAGAAATAAGAAGTGGGAGAAGAAAGGAACTTGAAAATGGGTGGTGAAAGCATTACCTCTTTTTTGGGTTCTTCCTTTTGAATTGATCAAAAGGGATCCTTAGGATGGATTTCTGATCAAACTAAGGCCTCTATGTTGTATTGAGGTAATATGAGAGAGTATTTTGGCAGTATTTGGCCGAACCAAAAGGTTTTGAAGGTGTGAAGAAATGATAAGTAAGAGTGCCCATTTATAAGAGGGGTGAGGGTCACCTTTGGAAAAGCTAGAAATATTAATTTATAATAAATTCATATTCGGTTTTTAATGGCTCAAAAGTTGATTATTCAAACGCTAAGGTGGGGATAGTTTGAAAAACCATCATCCAATAGAATTTAGACAGGTTTGTGTTACTATATTAACCTTATCTTTTAGTTTTAACTCTTAGTTAATTAGTTTGACATTTACCATGTCACTTTGTATTTTTATATTATATAGTTAATAAACTTACTATATACATCCAAGTGAACCCCAAGTGGTCCATTAATGATATACCTATCATGATATAAGTAGTTTGGCCGATCCTTTGATTTTTAGGAATTTAATATCAATTAATAATATAATATTTGTTTTAAAAATTCTTTTATGTCAATTTTGACACTAATCAATAGTTGATTTTTTTGAAACTCATAACAGAACTATTAATTCTAAAAAAGATAATTAAATCAATCATAATATATCATATTATCCTAGAAAATTAGTGTAATTCATTAAAAGTCTTAAATTATATTTATTTGGGTATTTATAATATCAATTATTTTAATTTTTCACTATTATTGTAATTACTGCATCATAATTGTGTCATAAATATATTAAATTATATAATGTTTAAAAATTATAAATAAAATCTCATTATGTAGGAAATCTCATTATCTTTCTAATGAATATTTACAATCGAATTTATCTTATGTATTACTTTATATTAAAAATGTTTTAGTAAATAAACGTTGATTTTAACTCTTTTAACTCTTCTTTGAATTAAATAATAATAAATGTCCTAATCTAATCCAAGTGGACCTAAATGATAATATTTTATTCCTAAGGTTGGTTTTGGTAGAGATACACTTGTCCAATAGAATTATAACATGCATTAGGGTAATATTAAAATCATTTTTACCCTTAATTACCCTATTTACTTTTAACCGTGGCAAATAAAAGTAAAAAGTTACTATTCACCAAAAATTATTTTCATCTAATTGAACCACATTTTACTTATTGATACTAATCATGTCTCTCGTATTTTTGAAATTACATTCATAGAAGTGGTAAAATTAAGTTTTATGAAAAATTCAGTTTTTTTAACTACCACTTAGTAGTTTCACTATTCATCAAAAATTGAAGTTTTTCAGAACAATGCCAAAATTTTACCCTAAGCTATAATTGATATTCCAAATTCAAAAATGATGTCTATTTTAAAAAATTATAAACATATAAGTTTCATTAATTAATTTTATAACTAATTCCCGTTGTCACAACAAATAGCGTGTTTTTAAGAAACAATATATATCAAACGATTGACAATTGTTTAGGTCCAATTTCAAAGTGAAATTAATTCTAATGAACACCATTAGATAAAATGGTAAAAATATATTCTAATTATACTATAAAACCACTCAATAATATAATTTATCACTATAAATCATTTTTATTTAAAAAGTTGTTTTTAATTAAAATTTAGTAATTTTCACTATTCATCAAAATATAAGTGTTATTCGAAAAGTTCCAAAATTTCACCCTAGGATAAATTCGATATTACGAATCCAAAAATGAAGTCCATTTTGAGAGATAGAATTTATAAAATTTCAAAAAGTAGGTATTACTATTCATAATGACTAGTTTGATTGGTAGTGGTGTGTTAGAATCTCGATGTTTCGTACAATACACGCCATTGCATTATTCGAAGGGAAACGTACCATGGAAGCTTGGGGTGTTACATTCTCCCCTCCTTCAATAAATTGCGTCCCCGCAATTTTTAAAATTGTGCTTGGTAATATAATGGAAAGTACCACATCGGAAAAAGAGTCAATAAAACTATCACTTTAAAAGAAAGAAAGAGAGGTATAAAGGTCAACCAAGATAACCCATACTCATATTCCATGTAGGAAAACATGGATATGGATGATAAAAATAAGTGTCATGTTCTGATGGAGAGGGATAGAAATCATGATCAGGAGAAATTTAACAATAAGAAAACCAAAAACTTGTGTTGGGACAAACGACCATTAGTCTCCTAGTAGGAAAGTAAACGGACAACATTTTTTTGTTTTAAGTTATATTAGATAAGGATGAGGAATTTATTTATGATATTTACTAAGAATATAAAGATATATACTTAAATTTTTAGTAGAGTTTCATTCTTTAATAAATTTCCACCACTAACTCATTTTTTTAAATGATGAGTATTCAAGAAGACTTGGTCACACTGGAAGAGCTAGAATAAACTTCTATAGAATCACATGATCCATGCAGGATGAACTATATATTTACATTGTCTTTAGAGATTAATAAAAACCAAATTGGTTAGTACAAGATCTAATGATCCCCCAAAAGGATATTCCTTGAGTGAAATAAACACTAATCTTAATTTCCAAAATTAAACCAACAATACCCCAAAGTTAAATAAATACCATTCAATAGTCAATTGTACTTAGAATCCTTTAATGTAATCAAAACTAATATTGAAAAACAAAACTTATTATGAATGTAGTCTTCCACGTTAAATTGTATCTCCAAATGACATTAATTACTCTTAGAGTCACATACTTAAAAGTAATTAACCTAATCATTTCCATAAATAACCCAAATCATTATAAATCCACAATAAAAACATAGATAAAAATCCACCATTACTCCTCAAATGAAATCTCATACTACTCTATTTTCCTTTGGTATATAGTGTTCTCAACAAAGTGAACAAATTCCAAAATAACATTTATCAATTAATCACCAAATCATTTTCCTATACTAAGGGTATTCATTTGATAAGACATAAGATCCCAAATCAAATTATTATTGATCAATAAAATAATTTAGCTAAAAATAATAGTCACACTAACCAGGGACTTCACGTAGTCCAGTGGTAGGCGATAAATCTCAATCTCACTTTAGTTGTGGGTTCGAATCCCATAGCATTGTTCGACGTGACAGGTTGTCACATAGTCTACGTGTTGTCCTTTTTCAAAAACTATATTTTATAAAATTACCAAAATGAGATAAATTCCGCAAAATAACCATAACATAATTTAACCACAAATGTTATCTCATACCTTGAATTTTCATCCCAAATTATAATAATTTGTAATTTCCTCCAACCCAATGATCTTATAAAACCAAATGGTTATTTATAAGTATATTCACAACAGAAAAGATAATTCTTCCATAAATATCATTCTTATATGGAAAACGTTAGGGTTACAAATACAAGAGAAAATTATTCCAAAGTAAACCCTTCAACAAGGATCACTAATAATTTTTAAACATTTATCCAACCATTTATTTCCACATAGCTTCTTCTCTGACCAAGAAAATATCCTATAGAATAGGAAATTCACTCGGGTAATGGCCAGGTCCCCTACATTTATAGCAAATGACTGTAAATGGATTCGTGGGAGCATTTTTATCTTATTCCATAGTACTCTTCATTTTTCTTCGTCAATTCTTCACTTTATGTCCTTCCTTCCCGCACGTAAAGCATTTCTTTTTCTCATTGAGACACTTTCCTGGGTGTCTCCTTCCACATTTCCTGCATGATGGAAATTGAGGATTTCTTTCTCCATGGTCTCCACTACTGGAGCTTTTATCATTCATCACCTTTCTCTTCTTTTTTTAGTCCGGTAATTGGTTAATATATATATTGTTGATCATATTTTTGGAAAATTGATTTGGCATAAAGACGATATCTTTTACGCCTATCGACATTCAATTTTGTTGATCATTTCCACCACCGTTCCCACCTTGTACATCATTCTCCAAGTCACTATGACTTCATTGGAATCAAGCCATTGACTAAAACCAGAAAGCATTGTGTGAGTAATAGTAGTCATACAATCATTTAGAGATTAACATGTCACCATATTATCAATTTGAAACACATTAGGATTAACTAAGGTCATTTACTCTCATCTTATATATATAATACTTTAAATTGGTTTGTAAAGAAAATGTAAATTATCCTAAGCATATCCCTCGGGAGTGTCGTAACCAAGAGTTTAGCAAGGCCCGTTGTCGTGAACCAGTTCCCGATCGAGTCTAGCTCAAAGCGGTGTTTTCGGGTTTTACCCCTAGGTACATTTGTGCCAGAGCCGCCTCTACCTGCTCGTATCCAGACAGGGATGTATTTCTCGAAACACTCACAAAATCTCTACAATACCAAAATTCTAGGAAGTTCTTCTATACTAATCCTCAAAGTTCATCTTAGGTCTACGTGCTCTAATCAGAGTTTATCTAAATCTAGCTTCCAAGGTTTGTACTAAACTTCCTCTGATACCAACTGTAACGCCCCGACCCTAGATACCCAGAGTCGGTGCATTATTACATAACATTGTCATGATCACAAAGGATCAAGTCTCGAAAGACCGATTAGTTTAGTAGTATTGGAAACACTAGATATATGCATAAGTCTTACATTACATCATAAGGTAAAAAAACTACAACAACATCTTGTCTTCATATCCCCTCATACTATCCCTGCAGGTCATTCATAAATTACTTCTTCATAATCCTAGGAAAAATAAAACATTGAATGGGGTGAGATCAGATATTCAGTAAGGATAACATTATAGCAGAAGCTTTCATAGATAAGCATAAACACTTAAGGCAATTTATAACTAAAACGAAAGCCTTTTAAACTTGAACTTCCGCATAAAATGGAAAAGATAAAATAAATTAATGCCATTTACTTACTCAAATGGATATTCTACTAGTCGAATGATCACATGCAATATCAATAACCAATTTCATAATGATGGAATGAATAATGCCAGACTATCATAACCACATAGCCAAGGCCTCGTGCCAAGACAAAAAATAAGATTTTGCCAACGCCTTGTGCGAAGACACTAGTTTGTCTCATGAGACCTACCGATGCATCGAGGAGCTATATCGGGCTCCACCCATCACTTACTAAGTCCAATGCATTCCTCATATGAACATGTTAAAACATAACATAAACATTTGTATTAAAACTAGCACACAATATGTCAATACTTTAACCACAAACCATGAATGGTATAAAAATAGCACATCCACAGTCAAACATAACTCATTCGATACAATATGGAAGATTTTATTGTATCATATTAACCTCAATCAATAATAATGAATGATATTGACATAGATGAAAATAACCATCAAAACTATTTGGGAGAAATATCCCCCATTCTTGAAAACATTTAAAAGTCACACTATTTTTCAAGAAGCCGTTTAAAAATAGATTTTTGAATCAATGTGTCCCATACCACTTTGAAATTTTAAAAGGAGTTTTAATTTTAAAACTTTAATGTCCATATAAATAAATCCTTAAAACCATTTTTTAAATTATGGACATTAATGAGCAAGATTTAGAAGAATAAGTCTTTAAAACATTTAAAAATTGTATTTTAGTTAGAGTTTCTAACCAAAAGAGAGACACTTGAATACAAATAAATGAAGTAATCAAAACATTTTAATATCATGATAATAAAGGGATTCATGATATACTATTTAAAAGTACATTATATACACCACATAAAAGTGATTTGGTGTATAACAACAAAGAAGTCTCAATGGAATTTAAATTGAGATGAAATCTCTCATAAAGGTCGTATCCTTTGGTTAAGTATAAATCAACGACATAGTTATGTGTGACAAATATAAATTCACTAAATATGATTGGATATTATGTGTAAAACAATCAAAGTACATTCACACATAATATTGTAAAAACAGCACCAATGAATTGGATGTTTAACTCAACAAATGGAGAATGAGTTAAAATTACTCTTATCAAATTCATATCAATGACTTGAGAAATTATCAATGGAGTGATTATGTGTATAAAATGTATATCCACAGGAAGGGGAGTGGAAATTATGACATAATCAAATGAATAGTGATTCCACACATAATCTTGGGGTAATATAATCAATGAAATATGCGTAAAGCCAAATGAGTTGAAATTGAAATTTGGAATTCCCTTATCGATTAGGTAGCATACGAAACATACACCCATGAAAGAAGGATAATACAATGATGATGTAAATACCCAAAAATTATATTATATTACACAATCAATATAGTCATGGTCAATACACATACACCACATGCAATAAATAAGTGGTGAACAATGGAATTTTCACGAAATTAAGTGTGAGTTAAGAAACACCTTACCACGTTGTAATCAACTGAGTCGTATGACCAAAAGTTAATAACCACCAAATTATTTATAGAATAACATGAATATAAAGATAATCATGATAATATATATCAAGTGGCAGTACAAAATACACCACTTTCAATAATTTAGTGGCGAACAATGGAAATCTCACGGAATTGAAAGTGAGATAAGAAAATCCCTTACTTTGTACTTTTTCCTTGGTTGAAGGTAGGTTAACCTCCTGTATAATGGTGAAATAATTGTTATTGAATTATACAAGAATCATTTACATTAATATGATATCATATATGATCTATTAACATTGATTTGTTAATAATATCTTAGAATTATTGTCATTTTCGGGTGTTGACTTACTCGTTTTATTTTATATGTTTTGTTAAGTAAGCCATGTTTGTCATGGATAGGTTGTATCTTATTCATATCCAGAATGATATAAAGTTATGAAACATTATTTTTAAATCGTCAAATGATAATTATACTTGAATGGATATGATGGAGAATGAATCTCATCGCGTTCATGGAGACGGTAGTCCGTACGTACGCACGAGCGACAATATCATTCTTTTGATATTAAAATAATATATAATTGGATGGTATATCATATATAAAGAATCGTTATAATGTTATATGTATTATTTAAATGAGTTACACATCATTATTATACCCACCCAAATAATAATATACTGAATAACAATTACACCACGACGTGGAGACGGTAAGCCGTACGTACGCACGTATGGTGACATGTTATTCAAAGGGTGGATAGAATACTGAATATGGTTGTACCATATTTATAATAACATCACAGTATATATATGATACTGGAGTTATTATTTTAGAATGGTAATAACAAATAAAGAAGAAGTGGAAGAAGAAAGGAACTTGAAAAGGGGTGGTGAAAACATTACCTCTTCTTCGGGTTCTTCCATTTGACTTGATCAAAAGGGATCCTTAGGATGGATTTATGATAAAACTAAGGCCTCTAGGTTTTATTGAGGTAACTTGAGAGAGTATTTTGGCAGGTGTTGGCCGAACCAAAAGGCTTTGAAGGTGTGAAGAAATGAGAAGGAAGAGTGCCATTTTATAAGAGGGGTGAGGGGCACCTTCGGAAAAGCTAGAAATATTAATTTATAATAAATTTATATTCGGTTTCAAATGGCTCCAAAGTTTATTATTCAAAGTTTAAGGTGGTTATAGGTCGAAAAACATTCAACAAATAAAATTTATACAGGTTTGGGTTACTATATTAACCTTATCTTTTAGTTTTAACTCTTAGTTAATTAGTTTGACATTTACCATGTCACTTTGTATTTTTATATTATATAGTTAATAAACTTACTATATACATCCAAGAGACCCCCAAGTGGTCCATTAATGATATAACTATCATGATATAAGTCTCTTGGCCGAAC
Source organism: Viscum album (assembly GCA_963277665.1). Taxonomy (NCBI): domain Eukaryota; kingdom Viridiplantae; phylum Streptophyta; class Magnoliopsida; order Santalales; family Viscaceae; genus Viscum; species Viscum album. The sequence continues at coordinate 394,979,347 of OY728167.1, read as the reverse complement.
ATTAGATTTTTAGGAATTTAATATCAATTAATAATATAATATTTGTTTTAAAAATTCTTTTATGTCAATTTTGACACTATTCAAAAGTTGATTTTTGTGAAACTCATAACAGAACGATTACTTCAAAAAAAGTTAATTAAATCAATCCTAATATGTCATATTATCCTATAAAATTAGTTTAATTCATTAAAAGTCTTAAATTATATTTATTTGGGTATTTATAATATCAATTATATTAATTTTTCACTATTATGGTAATTACTGCATCATCATTGTGTCATCAATATATTAAATTATTTAATGTTTAAAAATTATACATAAAATATCATTATGTAGTAAATATTATTATCTTTATAACTAATATTTACAATCGAATTTATCTTATGTATGACCCTATATTAAATTTTTTTTAGTAAATAAACTTTGATTTTAACTCTTTTAACTCTTCTTTGAATTAAATAATAATAAATGTCCTAATATAATACAAGTGGACCTAAATGATAATATTTTATTCCTAAGGTTGTTTTTGGTCGATATAAACTTGTCCAATAGAATTATGACATGCTTTAGGGTAATATTAATATCATTTTTACCCTTAATTACCCTATTTACTTTTAACCGTGGTAAATAAAAGTAAAAAGTTACTATTCACCAAAAATTATTTTCATCTCATTGAACCAAATTTTACTTCTTGATATTAACCGTGTCTCTCGGAATTTATAAATTCCATTCGCAGAAGCGGTAAAATTAGTTTTATGAAAAATTCAGTTTTTTTTAACTACCACTTAGTAGTTTCACTATTCATCAAAAATTGAAGTTTTTCAGAACAATGCCAAAATTTCACCCTATGCTATAATTGATATTAAAAATTCAAAAATGATGTCTATTTTAAAAAATTCTAAACATATAATTTGCATTAATTAATTTTATAATTAATTCCCGCTGTCACAACAAATAGCGTGTTTTTAAGAAACAATATATATCAAACGATTGACAATTGTTTAGGTCCAATTTCAAAGTGAAATTAATTCTAATGAACACCATTGGATAAAATGGTAAAAATATATTATAATTATAATTTAAAACCACTCAATAATATAATTTATCACTATAAATTATTTTCATTTAAAAAGTTGTTTTTAATTAATATTTAGTAATTTTCACTATTCATCAAAATATAAGTGTTATCCGAAAAGTTCCAAAATTTTACCCTAGGATAAATTCGATATTCAGAATCCAAAAATGAAGTCCATTTTGAGAGAAATAATTTATAAAATTTCAAAAAGTAGGTATTACTATTCATAACGACTAGTTTGATTGGTTGTGGTGTGTTAGAATCTCGAAGTTGCGTACAATGCACACCATAGCATTATTCGAATGTAAACGTACTGTGGAAGCTAGGGGTGTTACATTCCTAATTTTAGGTTATATATACATAATTTACCTAATGGTATTATTTTAATATATATCAGATTTATTCATTAAATTCGTTTATATAATCATGGTTTAATGAAGATTAGGTAGAACGAATCACATCGCACCGTGGAGATGGTAAGCCGTACGTACGCACGAGTGACGATATCATTCTCATAATTATTGAATGGTATTGGAGTGGATATTAGAATATATCAGAATTAATATCATGTTATAATAATCATATAGAGTTATTATTTACACCATTATACCCATCCAAGTAAGGTGCTGGTGGAAAACAGATTACACCACGGCGTGGAGACGGTATGCCGTACGTACGCACGCACAATGATTTTGTTTTCTGTCGAATGGATAGAAGGTGAAATAGGGTTGTTTAATATTTATAATTACATATCAGTATATTGGTGATACTTATGTTATTACATTATTATGAAACAAAAAATTAAGAGGAAGTAGAAGAAGAAATTAATTTGAAAGAATCAGTAAAGGATATTACCTCTTATTCGATGCACCTCTTTTGAACCTCTTATTAGGGTACTAAAGTGGGTATTTGAAGAAGAACATGACCTATAGTATTTTTCTAGGGAAGTGGAGAAGATAAATTGGTAGTGGATGGCCGATCTTGAAGGCTCAAAATGGTGTGAGGAGTAGAGGGAGGAGGCTCCCTTTTATAAGGGAGGAGAGGGGTACCATTGGAAACATAAGAAATATTAATTTATAATAAATTTAAAACCCACCTAAAAACCTCAAAAAATGAATCAAATCAGAATATTAGATGTGATAGGGTGGTAATATCATCAAACAATAAAATTTAGACATGTTGAGAAATTATTTTAAACCTTATCAACTTGATTTATCTTTATTTAATGTATTTAATTTTATTTTTCATAATAATATTATAAATTTTAAATTATTATAAGTAATTACTTATTTATTGTGAATTGTAAATAATTTTATACCTTATGGAATTATCAATTTATAATTTTTAAAAAAATTTGTGAATTTTAAACAATTTTATAATATGTTTTTTTATAAAATAACAAGTGTCAATTTTGACACTAATCATTTATTTTTATTTAAATAAAATATGCAGAGAAAATATGTTCAATATAAAATATGTAACAGATTCATAACATGTCATATTTATCTAGAAAATTATTTTAGAACATTAATTAGTTCATATAATATTTATTTTAATATTTTTAAAACCATTTATTTGTTATTTCAATCAATAAAATAATTTCAACATCAATATTGTGTCATAATTAATGATACTTATTTAATAGATAAAAAATATAAATAAAATTACATGATGTATATAATTTAATTAGATTTATGTATACTATTTATTTACTTAGTTTTATTATTTTTATCACTAAATTTATATTATTACACTTATAAGATATAAGAGAGTGACATATTGTCACTTTCTTTAGTTTTAAAAATAATTACATCATTTTCTTTGTCAAAGGTCCATTAAATGAATCTATTCAGACCCTTATGTGATATGGGTCGACTTTTATTAATCCAATATAATTTTTACAAGTTTTAGGGAAATTTTATAATATTATTTTTACCCTTAATTAACTGATTTACCTTTAACTGTAGTAAATAAAAATTACCTTAGTTACTGTTCATAATATCAAAAAAATAAAAGTAACCTATTAACATAATTTGGACCCAATGAATCCAAATATGGAATCCATTTTTTAAAATTCAAATCCCAGAAGTTGCAGTAATTAATTTAAAATTAATCCCGTTATTAAGCAAATGAGTTTTAAAAGTTAAAACATTGCTAAAGATTGAAACGTTTTTACCTATGAATTAAATGTCAAATTAATGATAATGGCATAAATTATATTAAATGGTAAAAATATACTCTATTTATACTTTAAAACCATTATATAATATTTCTTAACCATATAAATTACTTTTATGAAAAAATTTGTTTTCAATTAAAAATTAGTGTATTTTTACTATTCATGAAAATATGAATGTTATTAGAAAAGTATCAAAAATTTATCCAATGTAAATTTTCATATCCTGATTCAATATAAGAAGTTTAATTAGTCAAATTGAACTCATAAACTTGTCAAAAATTATATTTAAAATGGGTACGCCATCAAAAGGTAGAAAACTGCATTTTTGAAAAAATAAATAATTCTTTTAACCGAATAATTGATGTTTTTCTCATATCATATGTAAAATTAATTTTAACATTATATAAAATTAAAAATTTGTTTAATACTATTTATAACGGCTATTTTATAAAATATTTTAATAACATAACGTTGTTTAGTGAAACTCGGTATTGCATACAAAACACGCTATCGAGGAAGGTCGCTATTGCATGTAATGAAAGCCAAGTCAGTGTTATATGTAGTGAAAGATTCCTTTGGTGTTTCATACAACATAATACATAAAAAAATATTTCTCATAAAATCTCAGGGTGTTACATTCCACCCCCCTTAAAATGAATTTCTCCCTCGAAATTCATCACATCGTAAAAAACAGATGAGGATACATGTCCCTCATCATATCCTCAAGCTCACATGTAGCTTATTCTAATTGGTGGCTCCTCCATAAAACATTAACCAAGAGAGTGGTCTTGTTTTGTAGAAATTTTTTTCTATGATCCATAATCTCTATCGACTGTTCTGTATAAGAAAGATCTTGCTCCAGTGGTAGAACTTCTGAGCTTAGTACATTTAAAGGATCAGGTGTGTACTTTATCAGAAGAGATACATGGAACAATCATGAACTAAAGAGAGATTAGGTGGAAGAACCAATTGGTAAGATACCTTACCAACACGATCCATTATTTCAAAAGTATCGATACACCTAGGGCTCATCTTTCCCTTCTTTCCCAATCTCATTACTCACTTCCAAGGTGATATTCGTAAGAACACTTTATCACCCACTTAAAACTCTAGGTCTTTTATTCGGTTGTCAGCATAACTTTTTTGTTGACTCTGAGATGATCTCATGTGTTGTTGAATAGATTTTTCATTTTCTGTCATCTCATCAACAAGACCAGGTCTTAATAACATTCCTTACCCAACTTCATCCTAACAAGTTGGATTTCTGCATTTCTTTCCATAGAGAGCTTCATAAGGAGCCATCTAAATACTGGAGTGAAAGATGTTATTATAAGAAAATTCCACCAAAGGTAGTTGTTTATCCCAACCACCTTTTAAAACTATAAAGAAACCTCTCAACATGTCTTCTAGAGTTTGAATTGTCCTCTCAGACTGACCATCTGTCTGAGGATGGTAAGCAGTGCTGAAACTCAACTTTGTATCTAGAGCATGTTGAAGTCTTCACCGGAACTTCGAGGTAAACCTCGGATCCCGATCAGATATAATGGAAATTGGTACTCCATGAAATCCTACCACTTCATTTACATATATCTGGGAAATATGATCAAGAGATAAATCTTCTCAAATAGTAATGAAGTGTTTCGTCTTCATAAGATGATCAACTATAACCCAGATATCATTATTGCCTTTGGATGTTTAAGAATTATGGTGACAAAGTCCATAGTGATGTTTTCCTATTTCCACTCTAGTATGGGTAATGGTTGTAACATCCCCTGTGACTTCTGTCTCTCACCTTTAACTTACTGACAATCCAAGCATCGAGAGACATATTCAGCGATATCTCTTTTCATACCATCCCACCAAGAGTACTCTTTCAGGTCCTTATAAATTTTTGTACTACCAGGATGAATAGAGAACGAAGAACTACAAGACTCATCCACCAGCTCCTTCTTTAATTCTTGTATGGGAGGAATACAGACACGGTTCATGAACCTTGTTATTCCATCATAATCAAGGTGGAATTCAGGAACATTTCTCACCTTCTTTTGTAAATCTACATCTTTATTTTGTGCCTCTTTAATCTTCACTTGAATAGATGGTTGAACATTAATTTGAGAAAGATAATATATATACCATTTCATAAAAATTATAAGATCCATTCTTTGTAAATCCATAAATATTGGATCTTTTTTTATCCTCATCATGGATAATATTGCATGGTCATTTCGACTTAATGTGTATGCCACCTTGTTTGCTTTCCCAGGGTGGTAATGAATTGAGCATTCATAATCCTCAATCATCTCCAACCATATTCTTTGGCGCATATTCAAATCCTTTTGTGTGAAAATATACTTTAAACTTTTATGATCAGTAAAAATATCACACCTTTCACCATAAAGATAATTCCTCCAAATCATTAATTCAATGATTACTGTAGCTAACTCCAAATCATGAGTTGGGTAATTTTGCTCATGGATTTTCAACTTTCACGAGGCATAAGCTATCACCATAACATTTTTCATGATAACACAACCCAATCCGTTCTTGGATGCATCACATTAGATCAAAAACCTTTCTCCACTATAAGTAAATGTGAGCACAGGTGCACTGGCTAACCTTTTTTAGCTCTTTGAAATTCTCTTCACATTACTCCATTCAAACAAACTTAACTCATTTTCGAGTCAATTTGGTGAGTTGGTTAGATAACCTTGAAAAATATTTCACAAAATGTAGATAATATCCAGACAAGACAAGAAAACTTTGGATCTCAGTTACTGTTGTTGGTCTCAACCATCTTTTGATAACCTCTGTTTTTGCTGGATCCAAAGATATCCCCTCTTTTGAGATTATGTGACCCAAAAATGAAACTTTTTGAAGCCAAAATTCACACTTGTTAAATTTGGAATAAAAGTTCTCCTTTCCTAGGGTCTTTAATACAATTATCAAGTGATCTTCATATTCTTTATTTCTCTTTGGAAAGACAAGAATATCGTCTATAAAGACTACCACAAACTGATCAAGATAGTCTCTAAAGACTATATTCATTAGATCCATGAAGATCGCAGTGGCATTATTAAGACCAAATGAAATCACTATAAATTCATAGTGTCCAAACCTTGTACGGAAAGACTTCTTTAGTATATCCTCTTTTTTGATGCCTAATTGATGATACCCTGAACGAAGATCAATATTGGAAAAATATTGAGCTCCATGTAGTTGGTCAAATAAGTCATCAATGCATGGGAGATGATATTTGTTCTTGATAGTGATCTTGTTATGTTCTCAATAATCAATGCAATGTCTCATTGATCCATATTTATTCATAACAAAGAGAACAGGTGCTCCTCAAGTGGATGCACTAGGGCGTATGAATACTTTATCAAGATTCTCTTGGAGTTGCTTCTTCAATTCCTGTAACTCAATTGGGGCCATTCTATATGGTGTCTTTGAAATAGTCATAGCACCCGGTATGAGTTCTATTGAAAACTAAACTTCACTATTTGGTGGAAGACCTGGAAATTACTCCAGAAATACATCATCAAAATCCGATACAATTTGAATATTCTTAATCATGAGATTCTCTCCAACCATTTGAGATAAATAACCTTCATTTATTGAAATCAAGACCCATAAGATGAAAGAAATTTCAACTGGAAAGTTATATTCATCCTTGAATTGATAGATGGTCATAGATTGATTGGGAATATTAAATGTGACTTCCATTCTTTGGAAATTGATATGAGATCCAAATAATGAAAGCCAATACATGACAAGAATCAAATCAAATTATACTATAGGAAGGATCACAAGATTTTCATGAAGCAATTTCTTAAAAACTTCAATCGAAGAAGAATTGTAAGCTTTTCATGCGACTGTTGTGCCATTAGTGGTTGTCACAGCTAACTCAATATCTAACTTCTGAGGTAATATGGTGATAAAGTTAAAAAATTCTTCAGAAATAAAAGAGTTGGTGGATCCAAAATCAAATAAATCATTTAATACTTTAGAGTGGATATTATGTGCAACTTTCACCACTTTGTTATCTTACTCCACATTACCGATATAAATTGCTTGTGACCTTCCTTTTTATTTGGCCTTAAGTGTTTATTGACATTGAACATCATCGACAACCCCTGGATTTGGGCATTGATTGGAATAATGCACCATTTCCTTGCACTTGAAACATTGAAGTGTAGGAGGTGCATTTTGTGTATCTCTTTCTTTGTTCGCCTCATTAGACATATTCTTCCCATTATTTCGACATTCAATTGCCCGATGACCTTCTTTTCCACACTTTAAAAATTTACTTGTCCCTTTAAAATAATTCCCTCCATGTTTCTTTCCACAATTTGAGCATAATGGAAAACTCATATTGTTTTCAGTGTGGTCTTTATATTTTCCTTTGAATTCCATTTTCCTCTTCTTATCAAACCCATATGACTGATGGGTTACTCCAATCTCCATCTCAACCTTGACAGCACATCGAACAATTTCATCATATCTATTGAAGTCCCATATGTATAACACCCTTTGAAGACTTGGTTTTAATCCACTAAAGAATCGATCGATCTTACTCTCATGTTGGATTATAATTCCAGAAGCGTATCTTGAAAGTCTAGTAAAATTTTCTTCGTAGGTACCAGCTGATTCATCATCCTTTTTCTTCAGTTAAAGAAACTCCTTCTCCATCTTTTTTCAAAGAATATGATGGAAGTACTTGTTGAAAAATATGTTCTTGAACTCATCCCATTCCATGGACTCAATTTCATCCCATTTCCTTACATTCTTGATAAGATTTCACCATTGATCAGCTTCACCTTCCAAACGATATACTGTTAAGATGACTTTATCATGTTCAGAATATTGTAGAATTAAAAATATATTTTTTGTGGTACTAATCCATGGTTCAGCCACTAATGGATCAGAAGACCCACTGAATGAAGGTGGACGATGCCTCATGAAGGATTCAACATAATTTTTCTCTTTCCTTTTCTCGTTTGGAAGTCATGTAAGATTCATAGCTTGAGAAAGTTGTGTGAGCATGGCTACATGATTTTTCATTCTAGCTCCCATAACGTTTAGTTTCTTAGGGGGGATAATCATTTCATTGCCCGTCACATTCAGCAATAACACGGTTCCTTCGGGTTCCAGGCATTGAATAAAACCAAGAAGCATTGTTTGATAAACACTAATTACAATAGGAAAACCACATAAACAGTAATAAAATTTCACACTTTATGTTTTATCATAGGTTATTCATGGCCATTTCTAAAACACTAATATTGTGTTCTTTGCTTAGACATATGTTTAGGGTTCTTACTAAGGCTTTCACATCCTAGTTTCCAAAGGATGACTATAACCTCCATCAGATACGAATGATAACGACCCATACTTTACATACATGGGTATTACATCAGAATTGAAGCATACTTATAACAACACATAACAAAACCATGATAGGACCGTATAGGTATAGTGAATTAAAAAACGGACAAACACAAAAAACTAGTTCATAAATCATCTACATTTTCTCCTGTTTATTTCAAAATATTTAGAATCCCTTTTGGAATATCCTACTTAATACCCTTCTTCCATACCTGGGGAAAAGAAAACATAAAAAATGGTGAGCTCAAATGATCAGTAAGGGTAAACAAAGTAAATATCAATCATATCATATTCATAAGAACATAACATTTTGAAAATCATTTCCTGTAAAAGAGATCATAATATCATGACATGGGATAAATCATAGTAGTGAAATGTAATCCCAATAATCATAACTTAAAACATGAAATTTTTGGCATACACACATAATCATAGAAAATCATTTCATATTAGTGAAGACTCATTTCCAAGACCATCATAGCGGACAAAGACCATTACTGAACCGAGTTCACTCCTCATTCCAGTCCTGTATCACTGAAACAGATTAACTTGTCATTCCAGCCATGTCTATCTCATGATATATAAATCTTTACCCAGTGCATTGGTGGGAGATATAGGTCCCATCCATCTCATAATGAAACCATTCTTATGTGTGCCACAAAATCATAAATCATACATCATAGCATAACCCATGTAATAAAAATGGGATTCTTAAACATCATGCCATCCTAACATAATCCATATAAGATAAAAGGACATCATAATAATAATTGCATCATAAAATAATCCAATCAATGTTATAATGGGGATAGAAATAGAACCCTATATTATCTTAGATGGAAAATAATTTTGATTAAACACTTGAACTCTATTCTTGAGGAAAATATCCTTTCTTCTTCAAAAACATTTTCCCTTTTTCAACATATCATATAATTTTAAACTAAAATAATATAATTGAAAATAAACATGAAATGTTGTAAAGGAAGAATCATGGAAATAATGTTCTATGAAATCATAAAATTCCATTCACACTGTATAAGTTAAAAACAAATTCTTCTCGTACTTTGGTCGAAAATGTCAAAAATTACCTCGTACTAAAAAAGTTAAAAGATTTCTTTCATATGTTTTACTAAAAATTCCCCAATATGTGAAATTGGATTTAAAAAATTGTAGGAGGATATAAATAATATTAAATGTTAAGGAAACATGGATGGGGATGATAAATATGCCCTAGTAAATACAAAAGTAAAAACAATCTCGGATAAAAATGAGATTGCCAGATTTTCCCTTACCTTTGGTCCGATATGATTTTTACATATCCGAACCTCCTGTATAATGATTTAAACAATGTCAATAACTTATTCCAGAATCATATTCATTGGTATTATATCATATATGGTCATATTATTATCTTTTTATTAGTAATATTTCATTAATACTTGTTATTCAGGTGTTTATAGGTTTATGTTCTTAAGCGTGTTTTGTCGAATAAATTATTATTCCAATTTTTAAGTTATAAATACATCATTTATAGAATGGTGTTAGTATAATATATATCAGATTTATTCAATCAATCTTTCTATATTATCATTGTTTAATGAAGATCATGTAGAACGAATCACATCGCACCGTGAAGATGGTAAGCCGTAGGTACGCACGATCAATGATATCATTCCCATAATTATTGAATGGTATTAGAGTGGATTGTAGAATATATCAGAATTATTATCATGTTATAATATTCATATATAGTTATTATTTACACCATTATACCAATCAATGAGCATTTCTATGATTTCTGTTGAAATATATAGAGCATCTAGGATTGATATTTTTGTTGGGATAATAGGAAACTATTTCAGATTGTTGTACTTTTGTGCTAATGGTCAGTGATTTGTGATGCGTGTCTAAAACTTATAATGTGGATCATGAGTTATGGTGTTCATGGAGGATGGTTCTAGTGCATGATCAGAGGTTAAAGGAGAATATACTTCTAGTGGCGTAGGTAATACTGACCTTACCCTTTTTTGGGATGATCAGAAAATCAAACTCCCATCAATCGTTCTTGTAAGATTATTGGGATTTGATGACCACTAGAGGGCTCAGAAGAACATATTTTTATTTTTGGGATCACTGGTGTGCTTTCTCATGGGTTTTTTCTACATAATTTTCTTTTTTAGGGACATTACATGGATATTGGGTCCGACCACCTCACATTATCCCCTATATCCTTAGGTGATCTGGCTTTGGCCTCCAACTCCCACATCCTATGTGGAGAGATCATATTCGGAGGAAAATTCATCATCAAAGAAGTGGTATATTGATTATATTACATTAACAGAACAAGAAATGTGCTCTTCGTCCAATTGGAGTTTCATTTGGGGGCGGTTCCTAATTTATGAATGTTATAACAATGAAATATTCAATAGTCAGATCTTTAATTGGATCTAGTTAAGACCATTCCTATTATGTATCTTTCTATGTTTGGGGATAACATCCATATCTAGATTATTTTTTTCAATATCACCTCCATATGTGATGGGACCATTATGTGATATCAATTTTTTTTCTCTCAGGTTGAAATGAGATCGATCATCTGAATTTCATGTAATCTTATTATCAAACTTATATCAATTCCTGAATGGAACTTCCTCCAAACAACCCTCTACCTCTGACTGGGAAACAGTTACACATGTCATATTTTTGGGGGAATTCTACAACATCACCTACCTAGAATTAACAATTATTTGGGGGAAATATTTTAAGATGAATAAATATTGGATGGTGTGACACAACCTCCAATAGAAAGGGTATTTGTTTAGGTGATTATTAAGGTTGACCACATTTGGTTTTCTAGGTTAATAGAGCTTGAGATGGTAATTTTCCATAGGTATAAGAAAATAATTGGGGACCTTTTTATTTTGAAATGAGTATTACTTATTCACATATTCCCAAAATCGAAGGTGAAAATGACCTCGTTCTTCTTCTGGGTGAGGGTTATTTTTTTATTTTTTCTACTCCACAGGAGGCATCCGGAGATTTGGGGATTATTTGGGTTCTTCAATTGGTACTTCTACTAGTTTTAGGGTAACAACGATAGTATTTTCCTTACGAAGCCTTTTCCTATATGATGATGGTATGATCCAAAATTTATCATGGGTCTATTTAATTGAAACCTCTATGAGTTTTTTCATTTCTAAAAATTCAAAAAAAACACCTGGATACATCATTGCGATCATAGGTTTATGTATATCATTTTGGAGATTGTTAACATAATGTTTTAGAAATTACTCTTCTGATAGAGGGTCACTTAATGAATAGGTTAAACACATTCTTCTTCTGATGAAGTAATACACCCTATTTTTTCATACATATTGTAATACGTAAGAATGAGTACATTCATTTTCCATAACAGGGAGATAAACTGATAAAGTAATTGATGATGAAGTTGATAACATCCAAAAATAGATCCTTTTAAATTAATCTAATACCAAACGAAGGATCTACCTACTAGAGTCTGTACAAAAATCTATATCATATTCATATAATATTGATCTTGAGGTTCCATCATCGAGATTTCTTGGGGAATAAAATGTGTGAGATGTCATTCTGGATCTCCCATTCCATCAAAGATTGAGAAGTTTATATTGCTGAAGTCGGGTGGGGGAAATGTTTCATCCCCCCATTCTGGATATGGATTCTTTTCAGGCTACAAAAGTGTGAAATTCCTTTCATGGATTACATTAGATAATTTAGGGACTCAATAACATTGATAAATTCTTATGGTACTATTTCCTGGGTCACCCCTATCTATATAGAGCAGGATTGACTTGATGAGTTGGCCCTGTTTTCATGTCCCACTGATTTTTAGTCAATTCAATGATTAAATTATTTCCATAGGGAGAAATATTCTCTCACCATAATGGTGAGAAGTCATAGTCATCTTCATATTCCTAATTTATATACAAAGGATTCCTGGATCTAGAGACATCCTGATACATAGATGTTTATCTTGTAGGAGGATCAAATCCTTCCTGAAATATGGGAGGGAAATTTTTCTCTTTCAGAATATAGTACTCCATGGGAATTTTTACATTAAATATGTGCTCATAAAATTGTCTTAGATTGTGAACCTCATTCTCATATTATTTTAATTTTTCCTTCATGGACAGGATTTCATCAATTCTAGGTGGTGATTGGGATTTACCCACACTATTCTATTTATCATTGGAGGATTTCTGCCAAAGTTCTATATTTGTTTTCAGAGGTTCTTGGTTTAGATAAATCCTTTTATTTCACTTATGTGAAGCATCAGTTAGTGCATCTAGATCACCCTGATTCAAATGTATTTTTTCTGTATTGTGACTGTCCAAATTTTTTTCTTGATCCATATTATATGTTATATTAATGGTGTTGGAATTACATGAGGTATATAAGTTAATGGTAGATATCTCATTAATCTTTCCATAAGAGGTTGACTCAACATTCATACATTAGTGTCATTTTTCATAACCAATCCACATTGGTCCATTTTTTCTTATGGCCCCTTCGAGGATTGATTTATATCACTATGAATTCCTCCTGTGTTATTTTGTGGGTAATGTATTTGAGGGAGTTATTGGTCATGTTTTTTGAGTGGGACATGAATAGTAATGGTTTGTCTTGTAACTGGTGGACGGAGTGGAATACAGACCACTGATATTTACCCTCCAACCTGGAGAAGACATATTCCCACTTCTGTGATGATAATGATGAAACTGCATGCCACATCCATATTTTACATTGCACCCTTTCTTCCATTTCATTTTTGGATCTTGGTTTTTCTCTTGAGTTATGGGTGTGATGGTGTAAAAAACATGATAGTTTATTTTTTTTAATATGACCCTATAGATATTATTCAATATTCTAATGAGTTTCTCTAAAAAGATTTTATTTTTCAACATGACAGTACCATATTCATGGTTTCTATATTGTTAGAGGAAACAATGTGGCATGCTCTAGGAAATTTTGTGGGATTTGGGGTGCTTTTGGTTCTGGGCACAAGTCCCGCACACGGTCAGTCAAACAATACAGTGAGTGTGTTGGAAGCCTCTGTCTTCGGGAAGAACCGTTTCACACATTTCGTACATGGTCATTAAAAACATACATCCTAACCATGCAAAGTGTCTTGTGTGTCTAGTGAGGGGTGAAAAACTGGTGTACGATTTGGTAAACGGTGCAGACTAACCTTGTATGTTATACAATTCATTAAAAAATTTTATCATACATTTAACTAGATAAATAATCATTAATTATTATTGAACCCATAGAGAGATCTTATTTATCATTTGAAATCATGGTTTGCTCTTATGTATCATCAAAATTAATCTCAATTAAGTTATTAAAATTCATAGTTAATCTTATATACCATCATATTAATCTTATATGTGCACTAAGTTAAGAAAACATACCAAAGTTCAAACTCATGGTTATTCATACATATCCCAGTACATTTCCAGTTTCCAATCTGAAATATCTTACATATCGAAAAGATCATATTATATATTTCCCATTTTCATTTATCTATAAAATCTAGGATATTACATACCAAGGATGAAATAAGATTTATTCTTATGTATGAAGTCTAGATACCTCAAATAATCTCATAATTTATTTCTTTTCATAGCCTCAAATAATCTAAACTAACTTCATGGAACCATAAAATTTTATCTAGACATAACATAATGACTCCTAATTCATTTTTTTAATATAAATACTCGTTTGAGCGTAGATTTCCCTTATTTTTATTTTTCTCCGGTATATCGCCATAAGTTACTTAAATATAATGTTCCCCAATAAATCAATAGTCCAAAAAAAACTTATCTCATCCATTCATGTTCAACATCCATGTGTTTAACTCCAATCATTATCATGTCTTTCTTACTTGATAAAATAAGTATGAATCTCATAATTCTAGTAAGCCTCAAATTTCACTAATTATAGCCATCTCCTCAACTTCATTATTGATACATCATATTAGGCAATATCCAAAATACATAGACCTTATCATATTTCAAATTATCATATAACTCATAACCATCTTAATTTTTCCACTCAACACCTCTTCAGGAATTCCTATAAACAACATCATTCCTCTTTATTTAGAAATAAAGTATTAAAAATATTTTTAATCTCTATAAGAATCACTAGTTTTCTCCCAAATAACAAAATATCATTACATTTAACTGTTGTACCCCACACTCTTTGATTTTCATGATCACAATCACTTTAATATGTGTTTAACATTGTGTTTAAGTGTTGTGGATGATAGGCACAAGGTTGCCAAGAAGTTGGCCCAAGAATGGACTTCAAGTGGACTGAAATTCAGTCCACCGGTCAGCCGGTGGCTTGACCACCGGCCAGCCGGTGTCACCCTGACTCAAGGCTGAGCCACTGCCTCCCCACCGGTCGACCGGTGGCTCTGCCACCGGTCGACCTGTGGCATCCAGCCCAAATAGTGAAATCTACTGTCTTTCCACCGGCCAGCCGGTGGCTCCTCACCGGTCGACCGGTGGAGCCTGGATCAAGACTCTTCTTCTCTACCAAGGCACCGGCCAGCCGGTGGAGATGTACCGGTCGACCGGTGGCCCCTGGACCAGACTTCTCCTCCACTGCCAAGGCACCGGCCAGCCGGTGGAGCTGTACCGGCCAGCCGGTAGCACTGGTCAAACTAGCCGTTGGCTTTGACCAGTCAACTCCAAAAGCCTCCCAACGGCTCCGAGGCCTTTTCCAACGGCTCCAAAGCCCTCCAACGGATACTTGAAGGTTCCTAGCCTATAAATAAAGGCCTAGGAAGCCCCGGAACAACATACAAGCCACCGGACACATTTTTACATCTTTGGCGAAGCTCCGACGGATTGTTCCAAGGGAACCCAAAGTGCTCCAACAACTTCCACATCCAAGAGCACCTCCATAGAAGCTTGGAAGCGGCCCTCAAACATCATCAATCAATCAAAGGCGCCCAAGGCTTCTCCATTACGGGTTTTATTGTTTATCTCTTTTTGAGCTTTAAAATTGGGTTTGTGCCTACAAACCCCAACTCTTTTCTCATCTCCCCTTCTTTGGGTTCTCACACCACCACTAAGGTGTGAAGAGGTTTTCTCAAGCTTTTCCTTTAAAAGGCTTGTGTCTCGGTGAGCTAGTCTTCACCCGTAAAAAGACTAGTGGGTTCTTGCTAAACCATTAAAAGCAAGTGGGTTCTTGCTAAACCAATAAAAGCAAGCTGTAATAGGTCCTAGTGCTACCTTAAAGCCTAGTGGGTTTCTTGCTAAAACCATTGAAAAGCAAGCGGTAGGAATCTCTCAACGGTTGAGTTGGGAGCGGAGACGTAGGCCGGGTTTTGGCCGAACTCCGTTATCAAGTTCTTGTGTCTTGCCTCTTTACTTTCCGCTGCATTTATACTTTGATTTTTAATTTGTTAATCAAGTTTTTAAAAAGGCAATTCACCCCCCTCTTGCCATCATTCCCTTGTTTTTTCCGACCCAACAATTGGTATCAGAGGGACCTTTGAGTAATACCCTAAACCGGTTTCAAATTAAAGATCCTATTTTTTTTATGGCTTCTACCGCTTCTTCCTCTCAATCCCCCGAAGGTTTTTCTTTGGATCGTGCTCCATTCTTTGATGGAGCCGATTATTCTTTTTGGAAAACCCGCATGGCCACATTTCTTAAAAGTATTGGCTATCCAATTTATAGAATTGTTATGCAAGGATTTTCCCTCTCCTCTCCCGATGAGTCTAAATGGACCCCCAATGATATTGCAAATTTTGAGCTTGATGGCAAAGCCATGAATGCTCTTCATTGTGGCTTAGACCGTAATGTTTTTGATTGTATTTCTTCTTGCACCACCTCTTATGATATTTGGAAATATTTAGAGCTAACCCATGAAGGTACTAGCATGGCTCAAAAGCAAGAACCCGCTCAAAAGAAAGAACCCGATGCAAAATCCGTGCCCAATTGCCCACTCCACAAGAAAAGGGCCAAGAAGAAGAAAAAGAAGAAGGCTTCAAAGGCAACATGGAGTGATATCTCCACCTCTTCCTTCTCCTCATTCTCCTCGAGCGACCAAGGTAAAAAATGCCTAATGGCAAATCATGAGGTATCATCTTCCTCCTCTTCCGACTCCTCGTCTTCTAGCTCTTCAAATTCTTTGAATCATTTATCTTATGAAGAACTCTCACACGCTAGAGACCAACTAGAAAAAGGTTTTCATGCTTTATCTTCAAAATTTGTTTCTTTGAAAAAGAATTTCAAAAAACTCTCTTCCGAAAAAGAACAACTTCTTAAAGAGAAGGAAGAGTTGTCCCTTAAAATCCAAAATTTTCCAAATGTTGATTCCATGGAATCAACCATCAAAGACCTTAGGGAGACCCTTGCTAAGTTCACCCAAGGGGAACAAAATTTGAACAATTTGCTTGGTTCCCAACGTATATCTAGAACCACCCAAGGGTTAGGATATACCAACCGAGCTTCCTCCTCCCATGCTCAAACTGTTTTTGTAAGGGGGAGCTCCGATTATAAATTTTGTAATTATTGCAAGAAAACCGGGCACCTAATTTATGAATGTAATTGTAAAAACGCCCGGTATGGTCAACCCAAAAGTATTTTCTTTTCCGATGAGTTTTATAGGAGAAGACCCGCCATGAAACAAATTTGGATTGAAAAATCCCTTTTGGCGAGTCTCACGGGACCAAAATTTGTCACGGTTTCAAAAACCGCTCCCCGGTGATTAGTTGTTTTTATTTAGGGGGAGTTAGGTTCTTTTAAGCCTTTTTGTGAATTAAAAATTTTCTTTCAAAATTAAGCTTTTAAATTTCAAAATTTTTTTTTCAATCTTTCAATTTCAACACTTGGTATCAAATTTTTCATTTCAAAATATTCAATTCGAATTTTTAATTCAAAAATCTCTTTCAATTGGTTTTTGATTCAAAACTTTCAATTCAAACTGATATTCAAATTTTCATTTCAATTTCAAAAATCTCAATTGATTTTCAAATCTCTTTTTGTTTTTCAAAGTGTTCCCTCAATCAAGTTTTATGCCCCGTGCTATTTTGATAATCACAAAGGGGGAGAAATTTCTTGATTGATTGGGGGAGAATCTTTTTTATCACGCTTAGTATTTATTTTCAATTTATCATTTAGGCATGCATTTCATTTAAGTTTTTACATTGCTTGATAAGTGATTGTGATCATCAAAATAGGGGGAGATTGTTGTACCCCACACTCTTTGATTTTCATGATCACAATCACTTTAATATGTGTTTAACATTGTGTTTAAGTGTTGTGGATGATAGGCACAAGGTTGCCAAGAAGTTGGCCCAAGAATGGACTTCAAGTGGACTGAAATTCAGTCCACCGGTCAGCCGGTGGCTTGACCACCGGCCAGCCGGTGTCACCCTGACTCAAGGCTGAGCCACTGCCTCCCCACCGGTCGACCGGTGGCTCTGCCACCGGTCGACCTGTGGCATCCAGCCCAAATAGTGAAATCTACTGTCTTTCCACCGGCCAGCCGGTGGCTCCTCACCGGTCGACCGGTGGAGCCTGGATCAAGACTCTTCTTCTCTACCAAGGCACCGGCCAGCCGGTGGAGATGTACCGGTCGACCGGTGGCCCCTGGACCAGACTTCTCCTCCACTGCCAAGGCACCGGCCAGCCGGTGGAGCTGTACCGGCCAGCCGGTAGCACTGGTCAAACTAGCCGTTGGCTTTGACCAGTCAACTCCAAAAGCCTCCCAACGGCTCCGAGGCCTTTTCCAACGGCTCCAAAGCCCTCCAACGGATACTTGAAGGTTCCTAGCCTATAAATAAAGGCCTAGGAAGCCCCGGAACAACATACAAGCCACCGGACACATTTTTACATCTTTGGCGAAGCTCCGACGGATTGTTCCAAGGGAACCCAAAGTGCTCCAACAACTTCCACATCCAAGAGCACCTCCATAGAAGCTTGGAAGCGGCCCTCAAACATCATCAATCAATCAAAGGCGCCCAAGGCTTATCCATTACGGGTTTTATTATTTATCTCTTTTTGAGCTTTAAAATTGGGTTTGTGCCTACAAACCCCAACTCTTTTCTCATCTCCCCTTCTTTGGGTTCTCACACCACCACTAAGGTGTGAAGAGGTTTTCTCAAGCTTTTCCTTTAAAAGGCTTGTGTCTCGGTGAGCTAGTCTTCACCCGTAAAAAGACTAGTGGGTTCTTGCTAAACCATTAAAAGCAAGTGGGTTCTTGCTAAACCAATAAAAGCAAGCTGTAATAGGTCCTAGTGCTACCTTAAAGCCTAGTGGGTTTCTTGCTAAAACCATTGAAAAGCAAGCGGTAGGAATCTCTCAACGGTTGAGTTGGGAGCGGAGACGTAGGCCGGGTTTTGGCCGAACTCCGTTATCAAGTTCTTGTGTCTTGCCTCTTTACTTTCCGCTGCATTTATACTTTGATTTTTAATTTGTTAATCAAGTTTTTAAAAAGGCAATTCACCCCCCTCTTGCCATCATTCCCTTGTTTTTTCCGACCCAACATTAACTATCTAAACAATTCAATTAGGTTGCATCCTTTTATTCATAGATATATTAAAAATTAAACATCCTACAATTATAACATATATTATATAGAACCATCCTTGACAGGATACTCCTCAAATCCACAACTTCGACTCAAAATGATCTTATTAAAAACAAAATTTTGTTTACCATATGAATAATGAAAGAAAACACATGGATATAAAAATATATTAATAAACTATAACTGTATGTTTTATTACATTCATTAAAACATCTTCACCACCCAAAATTATAAACTCATCATATATAAACATAATTTCATAGTCAATGTTTTAATAAAAAACACAAAAATTGTTTATAATTTACCATGTTTCATTCTAGAAATGATTCATATAATTATTATATTTTAATTTCGATCTAAAAGGAAAAAATTTGTTCCATTATTGTAAATATATTAACACAAATTTTAAAAACTAAATGTATATTTTTATCATATTTAATAAAAATGGTGAATTTTTGTCTCAATGGAATGATTTAAATATTCTATTAAGTTAGAGAAAAAAAATTAAATTCAACAATTTTAATACAAAAGACTTTTTTGATCGAGTATTCCTTAAATTAAGATACATGTTTGTGATTAATTAACATATTCAACCAAAGGATGAAATGGGGATCATAAATCATAGTAAATATTGATATAAACACTAAAAAATGTGTTCAATTTTTGTGTGGAAACTATTTTTTATGTATTGGAACTCTTGAAATGAAATATTTAGAAGTACTCCTATATAACATTATGGAGATAGCTTAACGTTACCATGAAATTAAAGAACATGGTTGTAGGAATATAAATTTTACTTAAATTTTTTTTGGGAGGATTTTCTATATATATCATGGGTTTACAGATGAAGCATTAATGTTGACATTAAAAATAATTTTGGATGATAGAGGCTACATAGGATTAAAAATTATTATTTAATATTAATATGAAGGAAAATATATGATAATCTAATATAGAGGATTAATTTAGATGATAAAATTGTTAATGAGGTGGTATTCTATGTTCTACATTCATTAAATGATTCATTAAAGTAAGAAGAAATTTCTATATCCTTTAGTATTAACTGTGGTATAGAAGTTGAATTCTTGTGCTACTGGGATAGATAAAAATATGCTTGATCAAGTGAGGGAATGTTTGAAGAGATAAAAAGGTGGTGAAACATCTAGAACTGAATAGTTTTTTTGGATTCATCCTTATAAATAAAGGGTGTGGGTCAATTACTCATGTTATGAATAAATCATATGCTATCGGTCCCTAGTAACAAAATATCCCATAAAGGAGCTTCCAGTTGGAAGGCACCATGAATGAATTTCAAGAGTCTTCCCCTTTTATAACTGGGTAAATTTTTCAGATGTAGTATCCCTCAAAACTCAATATCTTTGTAATTTAATCAGTTGATGGTTTCTATTATAACATATGCATTATGAATCATTAGTGAATAAGTTAGAGCGTGTTCTCTAATGTAGTAAGATAAATTTTGAAAAATATAATTCCCCATGTTGTACTTGTTCTATAATATGTCAAGTACCTTATTCTATCTTGTTTAATGTTTTTTGGAATGTATTTTAAACACCAGGTTATAAATCATTAAAATGGTTAGAGTATGTGTATTTTTAGTTTTGGATTTTGTTATGTGGTCTTTTAGTGGTTTAAAGATTTTTGGAGCCTTGTTCCATGTTTGATATTCTAGGATTGTCTTCCAGGTGATTAAAAATATACTGCCATTTGAATTTATAATTTTGGTAAAATAATATCAAGTATTATATATTGGTTATATTATCATATTGATCAGTTTACTAATCTTCTAATGAACCACTATCAAATAGAATTGAGATCAATTAGATTCTACTAAAGATTTTTAGAAGACCCACCTGGTCCCTTTATACTATTTCATTTCAATGTGAGTTATTTTTTATATGGATATGATTTTAATAGGGTAAGTATTAACTGATAGTTAAATATAGAAGGTTTTGAGTCATGTAGAATTCATATGGATGTTTTTATACTACTGGGGATCCAAATTTTATGTTGATGGGAGTAATCTAGAAGTAATGTTGTTAGAATAATAGGGAAAGCTCAACATTAAATAACTAAAAATTATTTGGACTGTTTCATCCAATAATTTATTGAATAATGGAGAATTCGTAGTTAATATTAGGAAAAAATTTTAAATAGAAAAATAAGAGTGAATTTATTTGATTCATCCTGGATAGGTTCTGCATGATGGAACTAAATAAGAAAGGGTCACCTACAAGAGAAGTATATATGACATTAAATGTCAATCTAGAATGTTTTATTCTGGAGGATTAATTTCCTTGTAATGTTTTATATGATTTCAATCAGATTGATTTAAGTGTCTCTAATTTGTTTGATTCATTATAATTTTGACTCTGGGCCATTCATTATACGTGTAATAGAGAGGATGCATTAGAAATGTGTTTGAATTGTTTTCATTTTGTTACGACCTTTTTTCTAGTGAAACCCTCAATATCATTCAAGATGTTTTTTTCCATTTGGAAAATTGAACATATTATTGGAGAGACTAAAAATGGTTTCACATATGGCTGGTTTCTAGATGTTTTGGACCTCAATAGAACAACATAAAATTGTGTGTTGTTACATTCATGTTTACAGATGGTGTGTTGGTATTCACACTGACGGAATTCCATGGTGGTGGAAAAATTTGATATTAAACACAATATGTAACTATAATGTCCAAAGGATTAGTGTATACTATATATAACTCTAGATGAATGGAGATGTGGAATGGTAGTCTTAGTTACTTATGTAAGTGGATGATGAAATCCTAGTTTTATATAATTTGAATTCACTCAAACCTAGGGAGTACGTTACTTGAATGGAGTGAATCCTTAAAAAATATTGTATGGTTCTCTTCACTTATAGAGTATGAGACATTTTTTTTGGGATATTGTTCTTGTTTATATGAGATTAATGGGTCCATCCCTTTATCTATTCCCATAGAATGTCGCTATACCATTATACCATTATCGATGATGTAACAGAAAAGGTCTAGGTTTCTTATTCTCATGTGAAAAGACTAATGGTGTTTTCAATGATTATTATATAGAAATCAATGGATGGAAACATCGATTGGATGTTTATACAATATTGTGGATTTAGTGGTGAAGTGTTCAAAATTAGTGTGGGTTTTGGAGGACTTAATAGTTGAAAGGATTATGGATTAAGTATTCTATACAAATAACACAAAATTATTGTGTTGTAGAGAGGGAATAATATTTTATTTCATTTGGGTAGAATCTTTAGAAGATAATATGGTACAGGAGGGACAATTTTCATTTAATTTCTCTTGAATTGTCTTCAAAAGGTGTCCCCTATGACCATGTAAATTCCAAAAGGGAGTGGGGAATAAAGAATTCCTGAGTGTGTTTCTTTGTAATGAGTGGCATTGAATACTTTGGTTTCCAAATTTTATATACTGATTTATAGATGGTATTTTGATTTATATAATGTCCTCCATCAAAATGGTGTATCTAATAAAGGATTGAAACCATGTATAAGATACTATTTTGAATAACGGATGGTGAATTCCATTATTTTTCTAGGATAAAATTCCAGTGATTAATTATAGATTGTCTAGTGATTTCATCATATTGAAGACACCAACCATTCTAGAAGTTATTTCGGATGGGGGTCAATTTCATTGTTATCACTAAATCCATATATTCTGGAAATATCTCAAGTTGTAAAATCATAAAATAAATTTATGAAAGAATGGGTTTGGAAAGAGTAGTTCCATGAACTTGGTAGAAAATGATTTATTGATATAATTTAAATTAATATTATGATTTTTATCAAGGTGATTATTATGAAGGAACCTTTGTGTTGAAATTATATGTGTTTTGGAAAAATAACATGTTGTCATATTCTAGAAATTTTATGGGTTTTCCGTAGTGGGGATTTGATAATTGTAATAATATGAGGATATATAGTTCATTAAGTAAAATTTCTCCTAATATTTAGTGTCATGAAACATTTTTGAGTCGATAAAATCATTAGTGTAAGATGGTATAGAAAATGGAATTGTTGGGACAATGGGAGGGAGGTTAGAAGTGGCCAAAAAGAATTAGTGGAAGATTTGAGATTTGAATCAAAGTGTGGTATTTTTAGTATTAATAAATGAAAAAAAAATTCATGTGGGGGAATTTTAGGTTTTATTGTTAAAGATATTTTATTCTTATGTGTGGGAATTTAAAGAAATATTCTATCAAAAGGAAACATATGTAACGTGAACGACGTATCTCACCATTCATAGAAAAGTCTGAATCCAAGAAGTAGTAATATCCACTTATAGTAGATGTGATATGGGTATTTTTATTAAACCAAGAATTGGTTAAGGAGGTGATGGTGAAGTATACAAGGATAATGATACTAGATGATTAAAGCTACATACAATTAAACATATCTTAAATAAGTTTAATATGAACAGATATATAATAATAATATGATGTAAAGGATGATTATGGATTCTAACATATGTTTGTTATATGTTTTAAAATATTGCAATTTTATGGGAAAAATGGGTGGATAATTCTAGAGTATTCACTATTAACCAAAATATTGATGTTGAGTCAGGGTGCAAGCTATGCTATGAGTGGTTACCTTGATCATGTATAGGGACATCACCAAGGATCAAAAGGTGGTGAAAAATACACAACCAATTAGAAATTATATAGGAATAGTTTTAAATAAAAGGTTTGTGATTCATAATCATGTTGGTAATAAATTGAGATTTATTTGATCTCATTGGGGTAGTTCCCCTGGAAGTGCTTCCATCCTGATGGAATTTTGTAATCATTATTGGATTCTTCCCCTTATGTTTCTATACCGGGTTTTTAGAAGGATGTTCCCTTATCACTAAGAATTTGTGTTCGGTTAGCAGATGATGATTTCCATAGTAACATAAGAGTTCTCTTTCCATTACAAATAATATTTACTATCTTCTCCCATATAACATGACATATTCCGAACCACATAATCTTCTATGTTTGTCTTCTTTTAGAATATGTAAAGTTCTTCGGTCTATCTTGATCATTGGTTATTAAATTTCAATTAAACATAAATTTATAGATAACTGTTGTCATTGGGGTGTGTGGATTCTCTATTATAATCACTGTTCCACAATTCCATGGATGTTCGATGATTATAGGATACTTCTTTCCCATTTATGGTTCCATAAGTATCTTATAGGTAAATTAGAATATGTAGTCTTCCAAATAACTAGTTCTGGAAATCCAATACAATAGAGTTGAAATATATTTTAATTTTAATTTTTGTGATATAAATTATTTTCTTTCTTCTTAGTGAGTTATTCTTAATTTTTGGAGAAGTGATTTCTCATCTAGTGAGTGTTTTTAATAAAAGAGGGGAAGTGAGTTCACTTGGAATTTTTAATAAATGTAGTGTTATTTTGAAGATTTTTCAACACCTAATGATTTCAATGTTTATACAACATTGATATATCCATTTTTTATTAAACCAAATACAATTTATTGAATTTTTTATTCCTCATAATATTCATATTTAGTGAGGGAGATAGTTGTGCTTGGAATAACGATGAAACAAATTAATTTTAAGGGGTTAATTTTAACAAACATATCATATTTCAAGAACACTTTGTTCATGATTATTTAGTGAACCAACATGAGGTATCAAAGTATAATTTTCTATTTAATTTTTTATTTTTCATTGGAATATATGGAAGTATTAGTGAATTAATAAGTAATTATGATATTTTATAAACATTACTTCCAACTATAGAAGAAATGAATGAATAAAAACATGTAAATATATATCTTTTATGGAAAATTTATGAACATAGGGATCATATCATTAACTAAAAGGAATCGTAAGTAATAGGATGTAGAAACCAATGTATCCAAGGAATTATAGGGATATCTATTTGAAAAAAATCTATATAATGGGGATTTTTTACAAATCATCAAATTTCATATTGGGTAATTTAATAAATATTTATGATGAAACTCAAACAGTTGTTAAATAACATTAATTGTATTTTATAATAATTTATGGGCTTGAGGATGAACCCAAATGAATCTATTGATATGTTTTCTAATATGGTGAACTTGATTGTGGATGATATGTGTGGACGTTTTGAAACCCCAAATATGTAATCATTTTGAAGAGTTCCTTGAGATGGTTTCCAACTAAAGTCAATCAAAAGGTCTTGTTATTTTGGGAGTATGAACCAATGACTATCTAACTCAATTTTCTATATAATATAATTGTTTCATATGGATGGAATGAAATTTCTAGTAATGTGGTGATTTAAGGGAATTAAAAATACCATTTTTGGATAAGATTGAAGGAAAATGAAATTTTAGGAGGTAATTTGTTTTCTCTCATAATATTTTAAATGAGGAAGAGGAAAAACATAGATAAATATTCCACTTGATTATTTTTAATGCATAATGGTTGGGGACCTACCTGATTAGTGTCCCATGATGTTTCTAAGTGATGAGGAAGGTGAGGTACCCATGAAGAAATCTTCTATAGATGTGAGATGTGAGAAAATATCAAAGCACTATTTTTTACAAAAAGAAACA
This sequence comes from Viscum album, assembly GCA_963277665.1. NCBI lineage: Eukaryota > Viridiplantae > Streptophyta > Magnoliopsida > Santalales > Viscaceae > Viscum > Viscum album. The sequence continues at coordinate 394,953,513 of OY728167.1, read as the reverse complement.
TGACATCACAATAGATAAATAGATATGATGAATCAAAAGGGAACTATATTTAGGATTGTAATAATCATAATGGAGAACTTATGGTTATCATAAATATAATAAAAATTGAGTGGTAAATAAAGTGGTGTATTTCGAGCTGAAAATTGAGAAAAACATCCTGAAATAGTATAGGAAACCTCCCCTAAGACATTTAATGATGTTAATAACCCACCAACAATACCTATGTAGAATCACCATAGATGAAACGATCTCACATCACCTTTTCCTTTGAGTCTCCCCACTGATACTCCACCACCCATTACATCAAATATAATTACACAGTCATCTAAAATAGGAAACTCATGATACCAGAATCCTCCGCATCATGATGAATATATGCTTTCTCTTCCATCACACTCAAAGTTTCATTATACACTAATACATAATATCCCTATAAAATCATAATTTCCATATATATTACTAAATTCCCTTTATTTGGGGTGTCAGAGATCTCAAAGTCATAGTCCTAGAGAAACTCCATCCATATCTGCTTCCAGAAATTTAGATCCCATTGAGTGAAAACATAGAATAGCATACTCTGATCTATAAAGGCCAAAAAGATTCATTAATAGTATAATATCATCACTGATTCTGATAAAAAACAAAATCATCCAACTCAGTATCATTTCTGTAATAGTTATACTCATATAGACATAACTTCCTAAACTCATATAATAAAATTGTTATCTATTTAATCATGACACATCACATACTGATATGGGATGTATCATAGAACTCCTCAAACATCACCCCTTCTATTATATCCATATGATTGGTGCACTGATCTACCTCTCCTTTTGGTACTCAGAAAATCCTAGAAATTGATCCACCCATAGGAAGGCTTAGTCCTTCCTAGTCAGGGATGTCAATGTAGAAATTACTTGAGATAAGTTGGATATCAAACTTTTATAATATCTTTTCATATTGATACATTTAATAACCTTTTCGAGATTCTTTGGTACTTCCAAAGAAATATTTTTCCCCAATTTTCAATTTATTTGTTACCATTACCTATTGATACACTGCATGTCTATATATGTTAACATATGACATATATACACTACACATAAATGCCTTACCATAAGGATGAAGGTCTTGAAGGACCTATAATATAGCCCTAATCTGCTCAGTGATCTCCTATATTAACCTCAATTGTATGAGGATACCATCAATAAACATGATTTGAAATTGATCTAGTAACTTAGGGAAACAAATTTAATGAGTCCCATGAACACTTCAAAGGTTTTTGTGAAAACTAATGATATGAACATTAACCCAACATTACAATGACAATACTAAAAATTAGTTATCATAATATCTCCCAACATCGACCTCATCTAGTGATATCTAGACATCAAATCATCTCTCTCCCTTAAACTAGTCTAATAGATAATCAACACTTTTATGAGGGTAAAAGTTCATTACCATCACCTGATTCAACCATCAATAGTCTATAAACATCCTTAGACCACTTTCCATATTCTTCTTGATTAACAAAAGAGCACACCATGATGATAGGTTGGGATGAATAAATCCAATATGAATCAAGTCAACAACATGAATGCTCAACTCCAACAACATGTAAGGTATCATCGAATTAGGATCCATCAAAATTAAAGTTTCACAAGGATATATTTGGATTGAAAAATCATTATTATTGTGAGGGGTTAAAGAAATAACCTCCTTGAGGTACTAATTAGGAAACTCAACCATCACTCTAGAAAACTCCGATATCTACATCACTATTGATCATAATGATAAAAAATCTAACTAACACAACATTAGATTCATAAATCATTGTCTGATGTAATGATTCTTTACTCCAATGAACACCTGAAACTGGACCTCCTCATCATAAAATATGACTCTCCTCTATAAATAATCAATAACTCTGTAAAGAGTAAAACTTAGTAATTTGAAAAATGAATATGTATTGGTTCATATGAAGTGGTAAGAAATACATAAAATACTAATTCTTCCCCATCATCAACTCTCAAACACAACACACATTAAGAAGGATCATTTAAACCCAAATTGGTATAGTCAATGTTAGGGGAACTAGAATCATCTACACCATGAAACCTAAGGAATAGTCCAAGGTGGGTAAAACAATGCATCATGACCCTCAAAAATAATATGAAGCATAATTCAGGGTATAAGATAAATAAATTCAAGATTGGATGTTCTTTGGATCCTCTGGTGCTAGAACATTCATGGAATGAAGATTTCCACATCCATATCCCCTGTCTTGTTTTTGAATCCCACCACCACAGTAATGATCATACAAATTTTATTGTGGTAGAGGGACATCATGGGGAATCCATCTACTACATCTTTATCTATTAGGTGGAACACTATCATATTTTATAAACACTTAATATCACCTATGTAGAAACTGCAGGTGAAAGAGATGATAAGGTATCTGACCCCTCAAAACTGTTTGAGCTCCAAGAATAGAGGTACGTTGAGAAAGCTGATGACCACATCATCGACAATAATTACACACTTGGGAAGAGCACTCATTATGGGATTTGGAACTATTAACCCTAAATAAACAAGAGGATGAAAATTGTCTGGGTCGGCTCCCCAAATAAAAAATCCTAAACCTCACATAAACCTATAATCCACCTATAATAGCCCTAATCCTTAAGGAACCAAGATAAGTATCCACTTGAGTTGACCCTCGCCGACTATGAATCCTCTTGATAATATTATCCTTCTTCTACACCACAATGTATGTAATCAATGTAAATATGGTGATTCCATATCAGATAATGGGGTAAAGAACCTTCATAATGTACAGAGCTCTAGATTAATCATCTATAAATAGATCAGGGGATTCGAAGGAGGTCCTTAAACAAGATTCCATGATTTCTCTCACTTAGGATCACCTAGTGAAGAGAGATAATCTCTTACCTCTTCCCCACCTTCGTAGTTAATGAGGGAAACTCCATAAGGAACTAAGTCTGGAATTTATTCCAAGAGAAATTTTCCTTATTCCACTCTCTAATATAATGGATCCAACTTTTTCATACTACTCCCCATGCCTGAATAAGGACTATCAAAACATGATACATAGCCCTAGATAAGACAAAAAAAAAGTGATCTAAAATTATTACAGCTAGTGCATTGTCATTCGATCAGATACTCCCCCTCAAAATTTCCCATACCATGAATTTTGAAGTCAAACTAAGTTTCCCTCAACAACTTATCATACCTAGTCATTTAAACATCTAATAGTCATTCCATTCATCTTATTGAACTTCACTAACCTAAAATACATTCAGATGACATCTAGTCTAAATCTATACAAACAGGGAACCAAACTATCAAGATCAGTATCATATAATTTATTTAAACAAGTTTATTTAATTATATTCATTTATATCAATGAAATTTTACCATATCAAACACACACAAAAATTAATCACAGTTCATTTAACAATCCTAGGTATCTACCCTGTAAGTCTAACCATTTCACTTGGTTTTTAGTAAACACAGAGTCCTTGCATCCAATAAATTGATTACCTAAAATCATGTTTCCATTATTTTTTATTTACCCTACATCATATACCATGATTAACTAGTCTTTTTTTTCTTACAACCCCTTGAATTCCACACTAGTTCCTAACTATAACCTCTATTTTATCTCCCAACTAAATTCTTTGATAACACTCAATCACTACCTTCCCCAACTGGGAACCCCTCTCGGGAGAGTAGTGAAGATGAGAGTTATCCTAGCGGACCTCCTCCAATAGGCCTCAAGTTTCCAACACTCACTGAGGGTATAAAACAAGAAAATATGGGGAATTATGATCATAAATCATAGGAATAAGGAAACAAACCTCCAATCAACACCATAATATAAATAAACCAAAATCCACAATAACCATGAAATGCATGAATAATGTCATACAAGATACTAATCCCAAATAAAGAAACAATAAAACTCTAAGGAAATGACCTTGCATCAACACCCAATATCTAATATATAATTTTCCAGATTAGTCAACAAACTAATCCTCAAAACCTAAAGAAATTATATATAGGGGTTAACATAACATGTATGATCATTAAGATCATTCCCAATACCTCTCTTTTAAATTTAAATGAATCATATTAATTATCATATCAACATATTGCATCAGATACATTATCAACTACCACCCAACCTCACTAAGGATTACTCATAAGACATCTTATCCATGTGTAATAACACAATATCTTTAATATAAAAATCGGTTCCTCATAACCACTTCCCCACTAATTTTCTACTCCCATGCCCCAATGTCAATTTTTTTTACTCCCACTCACTCCAACATCTAATGTTGGTCTAGTCTCAACCCTAACAACCCCATCATCTCATATGGTCTAGCATCTTGCATATGAATCAAGCCATTCATACCATAATCATAACCATAATAGAGTCTATAGACACATAATCCTTGGTCATATATATCAAATTCCAAATATCACATCACATTCACATATCACATATCTAGTATAGTACAGTATCATGTACATGAAGGACATCAACTACATGACCTATTCCTATAATCCAGGACCCCAACCATATCTCACCTAATCATCCACAATGTCAATCCAATTTACCAAACTAGGTTAAGAGAGTGGTGGAAAGGGGGTAGCCATCCTTATGTCCTTAATAACCAAGAGGTTAGGGAAAACACTTGAATGAAAAATCATTGGGTGTTAGTAATGTTATCTGACTCAAGAGGTGTGTATAATGAAATCAAAATAAATACATCAGATATATATACCACACACATGCCTAACATAGAGGTTCCACACAAATACAACTTCATAATAGCTTGTATTCATCACTATGGGACCATCACAACACAAACTACTATATATACTATCTTTAATGAAAATCATCCTCAAACAACCACATGAAAAATTGACAAAATATATCATATATTCCATTTGAACCCATCATTTAGTAATTCTATTCATATATAATATCAAAATATTTATGTTCATTAAGTTGTAAAATTTTTATTTTAAATGATTTCCCACCAAAGTCTTAAGGCTCGTTATCTCCATTCATTTCTCATTTCATTTAAATAATTAATCATTTCACGTAATATACAAGAATATCCATTACTATACCTTTACTTTTTCATCATTTTAAAATTGTAAACCTCATTTTTGAGCTATCAGAAAACTATAATATCATCAACCATCATGAAATTATACAACCCATGTTACTCTATGCCTTCCATGTCACAAACCAACACGATATCCAAATTGTCACACATCGACCACCATTACATCACTTCCATCACAATAAAAAAACTAAAATCCCACGATCCAACAAAGATCAATTAACCAAACGAATATGACAAACACCACCCTCCAATACTTAATGAACACACACACACAAAATCAACTTCCATACCAGTAGAAGCATTCCCATTCAAAACCTAGAAATAGAACATTAAAAAATTACATTGTTATTTTAAATTCATATTCTATTATCATCACTTAGATATGAAACCATAACATAATTTCATCTTCATAGAATTTATATTTTATTAACTAAATATAGTTAGTCCTTTTATTAGAGGGTATTAAAACAACTCATTTTTACCAAGAATCATTCCTATCACAACAACAATCATAATTTCTCAAAAATAGCAACAAAATATTCATCATGATGAGGAATAAGAATAACTCAACAATTAATATGGGAATTAGTATCCATACGTTTCTATTCACTTTATTTTGGTTTATTATCATACATTAAGTAAAGTAATACCATCCAAAAAAATAAAACATAGGTATGAAACTTACAAAACTTTTAAAAATAAGGGAGAGATCTCAAATCCAATATCATGATAACATTATTTGAAAGAGTAAATAGAAAATAATGGAGTAATCAAGGATCATCCAACAATAAACATGAAGGGAACTTCCTGAGACATAACCACAACAATTTGTCATCAAAACACACTCAAAACACCACCTAATACTACATAAACTCGCCAAAAAATACTCCATTGATAAGGAAGGAATAAAAGAATAGAGGGAGATGTAAAAGATAATAACTTTAATCATGAATGATAAGTCTTAATAAACATAGAGTATGAAATACATAAGAATGGTGAGTGATGGGCACTAAGAGTGCTGGGGGTTAGCTATGATTCGTGAGAGGAAATAAAAGTTAAAAAAATGATACCACAACCCGCTATTTATAATGAACACCAAACATAACTTCGTCATGTCATGGTATCCTAAAAAATGTCCAAAATTTCCCAAGGTAAACGGATATTCGATTTTGTAGGTGATTAGAACGCCTTACCCTCTAAACAAAGGTCACATTGAAAAAAATTTAAAATAATATTTTTTAGCACCAAATGATTCCACATGACATGGAATACATTTTTTCAACTCTGTAAAATGATACCACATCCCTTTTTAAAGAATAGTTAAAATACCCTTTCCACTTCACCTCTTTACACCAAAGACCATGTAATAGCATGCCTAAGATTTATATTTCCTTCCTTGTGTATCTTATCCACCCTTAAACTCCCTCGAACCATTACAAACACCATGGATATTTCATGGATTCTCATTTTACAATAGGAAACCTTCATGTTCGTTAGTGGAACCATGCCCATTACCATGGCATTAAACATATCCTCTTTTCTCATAAGGAAATATATTAGGAAAAATACCCTCAATTGTTGATGTTTCAAACATCATTGTGAAAAAAATAAAAAAATGGCTAACTCCCTCATCCTTGACTAAAAAACACATGAGCACAACTTTATATAGATCTAAATAAAATTAATGAGACCACTAAAACACCAAGAATCATGTCATGGTGATCCTCTAGATGGGAAAAGATATATTGTTTCTTCTAGAATTCCAAAATACTTCTCTCAAAAAATTATAACATCGAAAAAATACAATGGAATTGGTTGGAAAATTATTATCCATAATAGATTAGATTATAACTTTTTTATGAATTTATTAAATTCATTTTTAGATAATATAGAGGCTCACTTGCATATTGATGGCTAGAAAAGCACACACAGATGCAATGAGCACTAATAGCGGTTGAATCTAAGATGAGGTAGGTGCTCCCTATTATATAATCCTTTATATGTAACTACATGTGTCATGTAACACATAAGTAAGTGTAATCCTGTGTAAAAGAACAATGTGATAGATGATGTGGCTGAGCTGATTCATTGGAAATATGTGTTTCCTGTGGGCTATGTTGGATGGTCCACACATGTCCCCTAAGTAAGGATCATTTAGTAACCTATTTTTTTAAATGAGGTTTGTGTGATGTTATAAATAGAATAATTAAAGAGTGTTTATTATTAGGGGTTTTATAAATAACATGGTGAGTTTTTCTGTTTAAATTTGTGGTGCATTATTGAGAGTAGGGAATAATATATGGGAATGTAATGGGTTCACCTACGAAGAAAGAAAAGAAATTTGATATGAAGGGTTAAAATTCATGGATTATGTATAAGTAATAATTATAGAGGTCATATAAAAATGTATAATTTTGAGGATATTGTACCATGGTTATATTATTGGGATATCATCCTGATGATTGGTTCATCTGAGGGGATTGTACAAGAAAGTCAATGTTGATCCCTGTAGAATAAGTCAGTGTTTGAGGGGTGACTCAGATGATGATTTTGGAATTTTTATATAATCTCTAAATGATTTAATATAATTATGAGTAAATAACTGTAGAGGGTAGGGTTATAATGGGATTTCTAGTCGATAGAATTATTCTATAACATTATAAATGGGAGTGTGAGTTCTGAATTGGGGGTCACATTAATAGTGAGGTGATTTCAATGTGATATGGGTTGAGACATGGAGGGATAATATCTATTTTTTTATTCATACTACATGAAATTGGTGATTTGATCATCGATATTATCTGGTGGCTAGGTGATAGATATGTTAGTATGTGTCCAAATAAATCTGATGTGTGACATCATCCATGGGATAGGGTTATATAGTACAATACCTAAGTCTATAATTTAATTCTACAATTTTTTTATTGATGCGACACATTGATTAGATGAGGGTAGGTAGTGATAATTTTAGGCACTCTATTCAATAATTTACTAAGCAATGGATACATAAATTCAGCCTATGATGCTGATGACTATACCTTGGTTGGGAACCTTACCCAGCTATGGTTATGGTAGATTTCTATAGGTTAGAAGTTATTATAACCCATGATCCTAACCATGTACATCTAGGTTTTGTGCAATGCCAAGTTATGATATAAATAAACCATTTTTGGGTTAATAAATTTTCAAAATTTTAAACAAATAGATGATTTCTAGATCATGTACTATACTCACATATAATCTGAGATATGAATTCAAAATTTGGAACACTACTGACTTATGACCCACATGATTATATCCTAGATTCAGATAATACAAAACCAGGGCTCTATTATGTATAAGGAAATCATGTTCATTTTAAATTTGTGACCCAACTTGGCATATCTAGGTTGTTTGTTCTCCAAAATAATGATTCTACTAACCATTTCCATTTTAAAAACACTACCTACTTGTGATGTAGTTAATTTTTTCCAATGGGGTAATTTATTGAGGAATTGATGGTATTTATGGTGTTATGCATGACACTCCTTATTTATTATGTTTCATAATGTATAAAAATAAACATATATATATATATATCAATTTATATTATGGGTTTATTTGGTGTATCCTACTATGTTTTTTACTCACAACATTGAAGTGGACTTCAATGGATGTGCATACATTATGTTAGAATGTAGGTTCAGGAAAGGTACCTAGAATAGGAGAATAAGTAGAATTATCACATTTGGAATGTGGTGATATATCTAAGGCATGTTGGAGGTATCATAGTGGTATCTAATTATTTAATTTATATTTATTTTATGTACTATGTATGATTGTCTCAATAATTAATTCTCTATATATTTTATGATTTTTATGACATAGTATTAGTTTATTTATTATAGTAATATGCATGTTATTAATTATGTTTATCATGAATTTTTTAATCTGGTTGTTTCACTTTATTGTTATAAATGGTTTTAAGTGTCGGTGTTATTTATATAAAATTATTAATTAACAAACTAAGGGTATAGTTTTTCAATGATATATTTACTACACCTTTTTTATATTTGGTATCCTCTGATACACAGACAGCTGGGCATAATGTTTCCGAAGTGCCAGTTTAGGCTAAATGGGAGTAAATAATGGTGATAAATTAAATTATATTTCATATGAATTTTTTGGCTTATGATTTGGAAATTGGTATACGGAGTTATGACTAGTTGGAAATTAGTATTGGTGGGTATTTTTGTTCTGGCCAGTATATGTAAGGGTGAAAATACTATATAATAAGGAATTATAATTTTTGGTTGTTACATTTCATTGTTAGAGTTAGGTTTTGAAAAAATATGTAGTTTTTTCTGTTATTGATTTTTTCTCAGCTGAAAAAGTTTGTAAGAGGAAAAATTATTTGCATCATAGTTGTTACATAGGTTGACCTAACATTTGAATATTTTTTTGGGATTATGAAAATGGTTTTCATATTTTTTATTTGGTTAGTTAAAATAGTAATAAATAATTTTTTAATTTGTTCCTGAATAACTTATTAGTGTTTAATTAATAATATAATTGTATAAATTATAACATTTATATAACACATCATTTGACCACAATGTCATCAATCATGTCATGATTTTGGAAATTTTTATAGAGATTGTGGTTTGGGTATGTATTACCTGAATGAGAATAAAACCCTTGATATTTGTGTTTACATGTGATTTTTCATTAAGTTAAGTGAGTATATGATAATGGATTTTTCTTTATAAGTTATTATCAGTTTGAGGTGTATGATATTTAGATTATATGTGGAATCATGGTGATGGGGAGTTATTACTCAATATGACATGAGTTAGGTGTGTCAGTAGAGTAGTATGGCATTTTTTCTATATCTAATTGAGATGGATTTTGATAAATGAGGATAACCATAAAGGGTTATTCCAAGAATATGGATTCCTAGATATATTAATATTAGGTATATTTTTTAGTATATAAGAATGGAACATGGGAAATTTGTGATAGAGTTGATATTAGTAGATTATATATTTCATAATGTATGTTTATAGGAAAGAAATAAAAAATATTGTGTGGGGAGAAATGTTATTAACATGCACATAATGAAGGATCATTTATTTAGTCATTTGAGACATTGACTGACAAGATACTATCATGAATTTTGTCCTCTATAATACCACTTATGATGAAATTGAACCTTATTATAACCCTTAATATCTATATGTACACTAGCCTTGGGTAGGTTACTAGTACCGATGGTATAGAATGTATGAATTTTAAATAATTTCCCTCATTAGTCCTTGTAATGAATAATAAAACCCCAAATAAACATCCAAAATTCATATAATAAACATCCCACATATAATCCTAAAGTTCAGATAATTCAATAAAACTAATAATTATCCAATCATTTCAAAATTAATTATTGATCAACCAAAAAAAATAAATCAGTTGAAACTACAATAGCCTTTTCCATATCCATCATGTTCACGAGCTAATAAAGACAATCCTAATCCCTAGTATCATATGTTATGCATAAAAATTCTATATAAAAGTAGGGGTGATCATATAAGTATACTAAATAAGAATCACTTAGGAAAATCTTATGTCTATGTTGAAGTTTAATACTAATTCTATAGTGAGTAAATAAAGAAATTGATATGTGATCTCATCTAGAGTAAGGTATCAATCCCCTTTCACTAAAAGATCACTCAGCAAATCCATGTATTGTATAAGTATAACAAAAAATGAAAATATAAAATAGAAGGTACCTCACACCCTATATCCCACTAATATAGTCAACATCACACCCTAAATACCTATTTTCATAAAACTCCCACCTCTTTTATTCACACATAGAACAACATAGAACATAGAAATCAATATTCAAAATCCAATACATACCAACATAAAAATAAAAAACAATATACCAATCCGTTTATGAATACCAATGTTTTATATTTATTCATAAAATATTTGTATTACATCACCACTATAAGTGAACACATATCTAAATGGGAGAATATGTAAGTTGTACTAGTCAGTTTTATATTCAAACAAAATTATAGATATTGGGGGGGGGGGGGAACACATGGAACCCTTATACCATCATAGTGTTGTAAATTTATCTTACTTAGGAATTATTGCATGGAAATTGTGATTTCTGTATCATCATTTTCTAATATTAAAATATATAAATTATATAATAAAATTATAAAACCAATAATAAAATGGATTTAAAATACAATGTCTATATAATACTATTATGAATGCATATAGTAGTCCTTGAACTTTATAACCTCCTCATCCAACCACATAATAGAATATATAGAAATAATAAAATAATAATAGTTAATCAAATAACCAAATTAATTATAAAATATTTATAAAATATTAATTTCTTTATCACATATTCAAATTATCCTAGTAAATAATTAATTCCAAGGCATACATTTATTCCACGTCAGTCACATCTATATTCTTAGATCATCCGTTAAATTTTTCCATTCCATATTAACGTAATACATTTATTCAGTTTACTTATTAAGAATTTACTGGTTACAACCTATCCCAATATCATTTATAATATATTCCTTATATCTCAAAAAATCAAGATCAAAAGTTACATTTATGTTAGAATAACACAAATGATCCAAATTCTATTAAAATAAAAAATACATGTTTTTATGATTTTATTTTTTCTTTAAAAATCATGAGGAACACATCAAAGTTATCAAAGAATTCAAATAAAGGATATACAATGTAAAAATTCTTCAAACCCCAATCAAATAGGTCTTTATTTTATGAAAAAAAATATTATACACCCTTTAAAAAACCATTTTTAATATCAAAATAAATTCTTACTCAACATCTATGATTTCAAAACATGATTATATTTTATGCAAGAAATCAATTAAGATTTATAATAAAAATTAAAATAAGCATATAATGGTTTCTATGTGACATATATAATATTTATTCAAATATGATACGTATTAGTCAAATAACACATGGAATTTCATGAAACATAGATTTACATATCATAGAATAAAACAAGTATCATAAAAATTAAGTACGAAATACCATGTAAGATTGTTTATGTAAAATAATAGCCTTTATTTTAATTATTTATTTTTTTATATATGGGTTTATACCTTGTTTAATTATAGTGATTTGGTTTCCAATATATTCGTAGGAATCAAGAGATATTACAATTCTTGATACTACAAATGATAATTGTTCACTATGTAAAATATGGATTCATTACAAGAAGTGATTTTTCTCTGTAGTAAATCCCTTATTGAATTATTCACTATGTTTGGTGGAATCCATTCACACCATGAAGTAATATCTCATAGTGTTATTATTCAGTGTAAATGATCATTCACCCCATGAATAGTGATTCATTTCTTGAAGGTGGTCAACCAAGTATTGGTAGTTGGTTTCTTAAAATTTTCCATGTCTTGAGTTTAAACCTTTTGTGGGTTCTTCTCCATATCATTTTACAACAATAACTCTCAGAAGTGGATCATTAGTTCTTTCCATCCCCCTTGGTGGATCCTTCTTGTTTCTTCATGTCTTTATGATTATTCTTCAGGGAAATACATCCTTTTATATTCTCTCTTTTGAGTTTATCTTCTCTAACCAAAGAATCTATGATGGCTAATTTTGAAATCTAGGGTAGTTCTTAATTGGAGGATTTTTATTTCATATGGTTCATTTAAATCCCTCTTGGTATAATAAGGATGTTATAGATGTGTCATTGTGGATTACCTTTATGGTCACTAAATGTTATAAGATTTTAGGTAGGTGTCACAAGCATCAATCATTAAAATTCAATCTATGTTTTCTCATGATTTTGGGATGGTGTTTAAATTCCATTCAAGATTCCAAATTAATTTTTTAGTAGTTATATCAAATGATACATAATTTCTTGAGTTTTATAAAAATTATAAAATGGGGTTTTCATTGAATTACTATTTAAATTTTTTTTAAAGGTTCAAGCCTTATTTTGGAAATTGAAATTTTCAGCATTCTCCTTTATAGTTTCATCATTAAATTTCATACAATTATTATTTCCAAATGGATAGAAAAGTGTTTTTTAAATATTGGGTGTGTTATGACCTTCTTGATAAATTATTTGAAAATTTGTATTCTATTGAAGAAATCTAATAATGAATTATTATTCTAGTTTTAAAAATGGATTTTAATTGCTTTTATCTATAAAGAATGACTACAAGGGCCTATTATAACTTTTAATGGTTCATTTTCCAATAAAACCCATGGTATATTCTCCATTATATGTGAATGAAATTATTGATCTTTTAATGCTTGTAATTTACAACCCAATCATGGGAAGGTTAATTGATTTCATATTATAAGATAATGGGGGTGTTCATCTGTGGGTGTTTAGAGGGTAAGTGTATTTAAATAGTTGTTTTCTAAAATAATTATGTGGAGTTATTATTACATGAAATGATCAAATCATCTTATATTAATTGGTAAGACCTAGATGGTTAGGTGGGATGTATAGGTTCACATTCACACTAGTTATGAATAATGATATAGCTAGTTGACCTCAGTGGGGACTTTGTTCATCCTATAGGATGTTTCCCCACTATTAGGACATGATGGGTAAGATCTTGTGTTTTGGTTGGCTGATTGGTGATAAGTTGTTTTCTAGAACATGAAATTTATATCATGAATTCCCATATTATATATGTTCTATATTCCTCCCCCTTTAGAAACATTGATTCCATGATAATAATATTTTTTTAAATTAGGGTTCCAGGTAATTTTTGAAAAAAATGGTTTCTTTCATGGTTTTCATCAAATATTTTTTGAATATAATTTATGAATGATTTTTTCAAATGAAAATATATTTTGGTTTTACATGGATGGAATATGGACTTTGTGAATTTTAGTAATTATTCAATGGAAACAACTTTAATGTTTTTTTAAATGATAAAAATATAGAACCCATATTTTGTGTCCTTATCTTCAAACTGGGATGCTACATATTTTCATTGAATTATTATAAATTTTAGAGTTGGATGGAAACCTACTAGGATATTTAAATCATTTATATTTAATTACATTTTTAAATTATTTTCATCTATAGTGGATGGTCTTGGATCACTTGGTTTGGGTACGGTTGAGGTGTGTATGGAACTGCCTCACATTCACATGGATATTGGATAGTAGTGGTGTGTCTTATTTATTTCATCATTTTTTAGCATTGTTCTCATATTACTTTTAATTAAATAAAATATAATATGCTCCCAAATTATTTTTGGTATAAATCTATTTTTTCTTGTTGCATAATTGCTCAAGATATTCTTTTATTTATTATTTATGTTGGGTGTTTATTTATTTTTCATTACTAATAGAACATAATTTTATTATTCTTAGGGATGAAATCATTCCCACATTTAGTTTTCCTATGTAAATTTTTCAGTCCTATAGGGATCAATAAAATCCTATAGGCCTTTCCGTAGGTTAACTTGATTGTTCCATTTATGGATGACATGGCTTGGTTCATGAAAAATTTGTATCAAATGAGAGTGTCTTATTATTTAGGAATCCTAGGTTGACTAGAGTTAGGATCATTGGAAAATAGAAGGTAAATCATGTGTAGGTTCTAGGTCATCATCTTTCTTGATGAGATCTGAGTTTTCATGGTTGACTAGGATGAATCTATCTTATGATTATAATTTTTTCTCGATTACTTGATTATTTCGGTATATATTTTTTGTATTTATTTATGAGTTCTAATGGAAATAGGGAGGAACCCTGGTTCATGAGGTACATGTACATTTCTTGGAAAAACATTTCTAGAGTGTATAGACTATGTGACTTCTATTAGGATTCATTTGGTTAAAATATGGTTGGAAAAAAACATGTGATTAATAAATTAATTTCTATGAGTTTCAGTGATCTTGAAATTTATCATCACTTTTGTATTTTCATATATTTTAATTTTAATTATGTTTTATTGATAGCTAATTGTGTTTTTTGTGGATATTTATGATGTTTAGGGTTAAATTTAAATTGAAATTAAAAATGGGAATGTTTGAAAAATATTTTTGTAAATGGATATAGTTTTATAGAAAATTTTGAAATACATTAAAAAAATTGGTTTGAAAATGATGTTTGGTTTCAGTATTGTTTCCCAAATATTTTAAAAAAAATTATTTACGGGTTTTTAAAAATTTTCCAAAACAATGGGAATAATGGAAAGTTTTTATTATTCTAAATGCCTAAATGTGATGTTAAGTAAGTTTAAATGCGATATTTTAAAGGATTTAATTTAAAAATTATTCAAAACAAATGTTTTTTCTAATATCTTTATTATAAAGGAATTTTTGGAAAAGGATTTAAGAATTTTTGAATTTTGAATTTTAGAATGGATGTTCTTTTTGAAACTATATGTGATAAACCACTTGTGGATCAACAATGTGAATTTATTTCACTTATTCAATTAAATAAATAGCATGATTATTTTTTATGAAATTATAATTTTTTTGGAATTGATGATTATTAAAATTCTGTTTTAAGATTTTCTTTTTGAGTTATATTTTATCATATTGGGTTTGAGTTCTGTGTCTTTTTATGGTGTTCATATTTCATCTTTTTATAGTATTACCTAAGTGAATTTAATTAATTCCTTGGTTTATCATCATCTTATTGGGATGGTTGTTTTATATATTTTAGTATAATATCATGTTTTTATTTCTCTCTTTCACCAACATATATAAATTATTCAAGAGTTTTAGAACTTGAATCCTCTTCTTTTCTTTAGTAATCAAGATTATCATAAAGTGATGGTATAGATATTAAGGGTTGTGGATAATTTAAACCATCTTGGACATTATAAATACCTTATGGTGAATTTTTTAAACATCATGGAACAATGTTTAGGCTTGAAGTTAGGGAATTCAATTATCTGGACTATGACATAAAAAGATAATTCTTGGGATATTTTTAAGGAACCAATCATCTATGAATTATTTTATAATATGGTGATGGTTCCAAAGGTTTTTGAATTTTATGGCCTTTTAAATGGAGGTAAAATAATGTTGGAGCATTCATGTTGTTTTATTTAGTTTTTCCCACAAATTCTTGATCTGGCTTTGGATGATTCATTAATGGATAGATATTTTTGGGAAGTTCTTGGACCAAACCTACCAAATAAAATGTCTTCCCTTGACCATGATTACTATATATCAGTAGTGAAATGGGATATTGGATTTAATGCTGGTTTCATAGGAGAATTGTAGGCATATGATGTTTCTCCTATTTCTATTTAGAGTTGAGAAATCACCAAAACTGGGAAAACAAATCATGCCAAGATGACGTTTCAATTAACTTTTTAAAAAGGAAAACATGTTTCTTCTCTCTAGATTATTCTTGAAGACAATACATGGTTTTCTATTAGTGGGGAAGGATAGGACATATGAAACCTACTAGTCCAGGAACACCAAAAATACTTTTTTCTTGTGGTCATTTAGGTAATATACAAATGCTTTATGGAGGAGTTACACACAAGAATGGTGGATCTAAATTTAAACCTTATAAAGATCCTTTGATTGAACATATTGAACCATATTAGGATGTGAATAGAATTTTATTTTTCTTTTTATGTTATGTATTTCTTCTAGTTAACCATGTTTTGTAGAAGTATTTGTTTTTTATGATTTAGTTGTTTTGGTAATGATGTTTTAAAATAACTAGTTTTATTGATGGATTCAGTCTCGGTGATAAAAGGATATAGTTTATATGATTTTTTTATTACATTTGACTTAATTTACATTTCAAATATTTAGATGAATTGGGTATGAATGGAGTGTATTTAATGTAATTTATATTAATATTTGTAATGGTGATGGATTCTATGGGATTTTAAAACCTTTGAGGTGATTCATGTTTAATTGTTTTATATTTCCTGTTCTCCTAACTATCCCTTGTGGGAAATGGTTACATTAGGAATTCCCATACTGTAATGATTATTGTATTCCAAGTTTAGTGTGAGGTGGGATTTATGATGGGCCACTGCATATATATTTTCATACAATGGAAATTTTGGATAAATGATGGGGAAATAAGGATCCAGTGTTACATACACAATTTTTTTTGATTCACCAAGATCCAGTTCATTGAACACATGATACTATTTGTCCCTCACCTAACCCAAGGATTATATATTTACTTCTTGTTGAGGAATGATTCATTAAAAGGTTTGTGTAATTGTTATATATTTTTATATTTCATGATATATCTCTGTTACATTTCTTGATGTGGTAATATTTTAAGTCTCATGTTATAGCATGATGTTTTAGGATTCATCTAGTTTTTTAGGATTTTATATTGATTAAGTGATTAAGAGACCATAACAATAATATAAATAATGATATGTTTGAAAATTTTTGTTGAAGGTTCACTATATTAATTTAGTTTTTCCATTGTAAGTTCTTTCAGAGAGTCTAGCGGTTCGTGAGGAACCAGTGTCTTACTATAATTTTAATATGGTATTGTTACAACCATTAGTGTGTCTCTCATATAGAAGAGTTTTGTTTCTCTCTCTCTCTCTCTCTCTCTTGAGTATCAGTGAGAATGTATTAAAGGACCCTTAATTGAATAATGGTTTTTGTTTTCCTTGGATATTTCATATTGTGGCATAATAAGGGATATTCATTCCTAAATTAATCCCTTCATTTTATGAGTCTCTACCAACCCATGATTTGGTGGTATTTATTTGGTTCATATGCGGTTTTGAGTGTTCCCTGGTTTTTGGGCATAGTTTTATGAGATAATCCTTTTTCTAATCTTTCCTTAATTTTTTTGAAGATATTTGTTTTGTATGGTTCTATTTGTGAATCTATTTCAGCTTTCATCATTGATAGTTTAATATATGGAGTCTATTGTGTTTTGGATTCAATTTTATCTATGAATGTATTTTTTTCAATTCCATTATGTCTCAACCTATGATATTCTTCTTCTTTATGATCAACCATTGTCCGGAAGAGTTTTTAAGGACAGAAAGAGCTATAGTGGGGAGAAGATTCACACCCCAACCTTGATTATCCCAAATTTTATTATTTTTTTATGAATTTTTACCTTGTTTAGTTTTTTTTCATTTTTTCTGAGTGTTTTAGTGGGCCCAAGAATTACAACAGTGCTAGAAATTGATGAGTTCAATAGTTCACATTGTAAATGATGGTTTCACACCAAGAACTTGTTTTACATTTCAATAAAAAATATCTTCTCGATTTATTCACCATACATGTTGGAATACATTCACATGTGGAAGGATAATATCATGGTGTGAATATTCAAGGTGAATTACAATTTACACCATGAATAGTGAATCACTCCTTGAATGCAGAATGCCGAGTTTTAATAATTGTTTTTTACCACTATTCCCTGGCTCGATTTTAACCCTTTTGGGGGACCTTCTACCTCCCACTTTACATGTAATACTATGGTAGTTACTTTTATTTTCACTCCTCATATATCATGGATCCATTTAGTTTCTTCAAGTCTTGTGGTCTGTTCTTCAATCTAAGATCACACCCAGTCTTCTCTCATCTGATTATATCCTGTATAACTCTATAATACATAGAGGATTAATCTAAGATATAAGGTTATTCAGGATTGGGTGTTTTTTATATCGTAAGGTTCATTTTAATCCCTCTTGGTTTTGTAATGATCTTTGGGAAATGTCATGGTTTATTACCATCAAGATCAATGAAATAAATTATACTTGTCGTTAGTATCCTATGAATCTCTATTTAAAATTTAAACTATGATTTCATGCTCATATATGAAGAGTTTTAAATGTCTTTCATTGTTTAAACTTATATTTTTCTATCTATATTAATTTATTATTTCACTCTTGAGTTTTCTGTAAAATTAAAAAATGCGTTTTTCATTATTTTTATATTTAAATAAATTTTGAAAATTCGAGTCTTATTTTTTAAATTTAAATCATGGGTTGGATTTTTGATGGTTTAATTTTTAAATATTATTCGATGTTTAATTTCTCAAAATGATTGAAAGGTGTATATTTTAAATATCGAGTGTGTTTTAAATTTTTGAGAAATGCTTTGAAAACATTTATTCTATTAATGAATTAAAATTAAGACTTATTCATTTGGTTTTATAAATAGATTTTAATTGCATTTATCATTAACGAATGACTACAAGGATTGGTTGGAACTTTTATTTGGTTTATTTTGAAAATTAAAATCCATAAGAAAATTCCCATTTTATGTGATAAAAATTATGGATATTTGAAATCTTGTAATAACCATACCTATAATGAGAATTATAATTGATTACTTATTATTATTTAAATGGGTTGTTCCTTTCTTTTTTTTAAGAGGTGAAGGTGAGCTAGATAGTTGATTGATGATATGAACATACAGTATGCTTATTACATAAAATTCTCACATTCTTTTATATGTCATGGAGGAAACATTATTGGCTAGATGAGAATTATTGGTACACATTCACAATAGTTATTATTATTTTTTGAGCATATTTTCCCTAGTAGGGGACTTAGGCTAGTTTATAGTACATTTTCCAATAGTTAGATAAGGAATTGTATAACAAAGTGTCCAGGTGGGTTAATAGGTGTGTTATTGTTTTTTATCCCAAGGACATTACATTCTTGATGAACAAGTTAGATCTGTTCTAGTCATTTCCTCCTTAGGAATCAGAGATAACATGATTTTTTCATGTTTTCCTAAGTATTTTTTATAATATTTTTTAAAAATGTATTTTTGGTTTCATTCAAGGTTTTCCATAAAACATATTTAACAAAAATTTCTGAATGATTTTATTGAATTAAAATAAATTTGTGTTTTACTTGTAAAAATCTTGAATTTCAAAAGGTGGGTTGTTTTTTAAATGAAACAATATTAAAAATGTTTTAAATGAGAAAACTAGTGAAAACCTATTTTGTATCTTTATTTTCAAACATTCATGTTTTTCATTTTATTTTAATGAATTATTCGTAAATTCTATGGATGGGTACTTACAATGATTTTTAGCTAATTCCTAAATAAATATATGTTTATTAGGATGCTTGGCTATAGTGGATGATCATGTATCACTTGGTTTAGGTATGGTGGATGTTCATTTGATGTTGCCTCACTTACACATGGAGACAATTTATCATTGTGATATCTTATTTATTTCATTTTTTTGTTATTTCCAACTTCCTTACACTTCCATTATAGAAAACATTTATTTTTCCTTATTATTTATATGTATCAAACATGTAAAATTTCTTACATGTTTGGGATATTTTTTTATTTTTGATACATCATAGTTTCTTCTTTGTATTGGAAGATCAAAGTTTTAATTTCTATTATGGGCGAAGTCATCCCCTAATGTAGTTCATGGATGCTCATGTAGTTTTCTCCAACCAGTGGGAATCAAGAATAGAATTTGGGTATTTCCATGGGATGACATGGATGTCTAGTTCAGTGACGACCTATATTGGTTCATGACAGTTTATAACAAATAAAAGAAAAGTTTTACTATCATAAAACATCCATTTATAATGACAATTTTAAACACTATTTCAATAAAATCGTTAAATAACACGTCAATTAGTAATTTAATATATATATAGACACATATTTATTTTCAATATAAATTCTTAGTTTTTGAGTCTTCGTTATATTCCACAACATTTGACCACAAAAACACAATTATTAAAAAATTAATTGACTAAATTTAAAACTAGTTATGTAGTTTAATGTTATTTATGGAAATAAAATAATTCCCTAACATGAAATTTTTTTACCACAATATTTACATATCCCATAAAAGAAATATTTATCCTCATGAAAATTTATTCATTACATTTATAAATTAAAATTAAATATATATCTCTCCATTTAATATTTTAAAATCAAATTAACTCCTTCATGTTTTCATAAGATAGGTTTTCAATAATTAATGCTTATCTAAAAATTTCTTACACTTGTTAAACCACTTTAAACTCATATTTATAAACTATTAAAATATTCCACCACACTATAAAATTAAGTAACTAATAGAAACATAAATATCCCAACTTGAGAGTATATTAAAAATTTTTAGTGAACTAGAAAAACTATAATGAAGCTAAACCAAAATTAATAGTCATGATCCAAAAAAAGAAATTAATTTCCATCCAAATAACTCTTCCACAACTTGATTAAAACATATTAAATATGTAATAGATTAAGAATAGTTAAAAAATATATAATATGATTCATTCACCATCACAATATAAATCAGCCAATAAAATATAAAATATCAATAATAAGTCAAATTTTTCCTATCAAACCTATATACACCAACTTATATCTATTTTTTATCTTATTTAAATCAATTTATAGCATTCAATCAAACTATAAAAATAATGATAATTCCATAGTGAAAAATAAAATAAAGTGTTCGATAACCTAGATCATTCAAAACTAATGAATAATTTGATTGGATATCCAATAAATTCAATGATTCATCTAGGCTTTGGTAAATTTACCATAATATAACAAAAAATAAAAATTAGATCCAAAAAGTAAATATAATGTTAACGAATTTGAATTAGATCATGGTAATTACCTTATGGTCAATGATTTGATTTCAATATCACAAATTAATAAAATATTAGACTAGTATCAGAGGAGATTAAAAATATGAAATTTTATTAATTTTAAGAGAGATATAGTAATTTATAGGGTGACAGATACGTGAGATTATAGATTCTATACTCCTGAAAAAAGGGGGACATAATAGGTTCTCTTAAACAATTAATTTATAATTTTTATTTATTTATTTACTTACTTATATGATTCTCAGACCATGGATCTATAATTTCAGCATGAGGGTTTGAAGGGGCCTCGACCATACCCCATCCATCCTCTTTTTGAATTTTTTTTTAATTTTTCCTAAAATAATTATTTCCCTCATCAATGTTCTGCTTTACCCAGGTCTCCCTTGTCAAACAATTTTATTTTTTAATAATTTAACACCCACCACAACCCTCTTTATTAAACACACACACATACACCTTATACCTTACACTCCCTCATCGGCTAATCACACAACACCAAAAACATGTTTCAATTTATTTTATTTTATTTTTTTCCCAAAATTCACACATTGAAATCTCACTCTAATTCACAACCCCAAAACAACACAGACACTACTCTACTTCCCCACACCATTCACCATAAACTACACACACTTTTGAAATTATATTTTTCCCATGATATTTATTTTGATAAAAAAACTACAACTATCTCAAACAATAATAACAACAATATCAAAAATATAAATAAAATTAATAATATCATAACCATTAATATTATTATTGTTATTATCATCATAATTTATTAATAATAAGTAATAAATCTACACACACACACACACATATATATATATATATTCAAACATATATTTCAATAAATTGTTAACTATAATAACAACAATAACCACCACAACAACATCAATAACAACGACAACAAGAACAAAAGGATTATAATATCATCTCTACTATAATAATAATAATTATTATAATTACAATTATTATTATTTTCAATATTAAGATAATTTATTAAAAATTAAAGTTAAAGGCTCATATATATATATATATATATATATTCACACATATATTTATATTTTTCGATATATATTTTTTATTCAAATATTTGATCACTAAACATATCATCGTTATTATACTAAAATAATAATAATGACAATAAAATGACTAATATTGCTAAAACTATTCAAAAAAACAATAAACACTGAACATAGCACAAAAAATACAAAATAAAAGAAATATTTCATAAAAACGTAATTTATTATATAACATATTCCTCATAATGATTTCTATCCTCCAAAAATCCAAGCCTCTGTTGAGTGACCACATAGACTATAAGGATACATGTAGGGATCATGGAAAGAACCTAAAATACAATTCTTGACATTGTTCCATTCTTAAGGGTAGGGGAGTATAGGACCAAGCATAATCTCATGATATTATCTAGAGATAGTTATTTTTGGTATTTTTGGTTTTTTGAAACATTTATTGTACTGATTCTTGTGTAGATTTTTTTCATTCTTTGTAGACACATGACATGAAAAATCATATTGTATATGATATTACTTCTTCCATTGTTTTATATATCTCTCTTTGTATGTTTATCTCATATTTAGTTATTATTTCCATTCTAATAAGGTGGGTTAATGAAGCATAAGACATAGTAACATTCCCTGTTACATTATATATATTGTTATACTTCTTCCACTAATGATATTTATATTACTAATATTGTACTACACCTTGATAAGAGGGCATAATATTCCCCAAAACACACCCTTGGCCCTCAATGCTAGTCATCAACCTCTAGAATTTAGGGATATTCTCTTAAATCCATCTAGCCAACTGGGCTAGGGGTACTATTCAGTGGAATCTGGGTCAGGGATGTTAAATCCACCCACATGGATATGAATCAATAGAAACTCAATCCCTTACCACACATTCCATGAACTATTTTTGGTATGTGTACTATCCAATACCCTACATGGTCAACCCATTGACATACCCAAATTAACCCTACCCAAACCATGTGATATTTATTACTATATATCTAACTCAAGTGATGTTTAAAACCCTCCCTGTCATGATATTCATGAAAAAGAGACACCATTTCTCCTCTAAATAATATCCAAATCAAAAAATTCATACTATAAATAATGGTTACCCACTGCCACCAACAAACCACATGAACATGAAAATATTAATGGCTCACTATGAATCATTAGACCCATTCCCAATATAATAAGCCATTCAATTGAGGATTTTCAAGGTTCCGAGGTCATTCCAATAGCATTCCCATACCAATAACAACAACATTACACAAAATTAATAGTCCATGATAATAACTAGTATATTCTATATGGTTCAACCACTAAGAATCTTTTTTAACTAGCTCATTAGGGCCTACTATAATCCATTTCCAATTTAAGACACAAAACAAGTACATTTCAGGGTCACATAAGGAATCATATTTATCACCCCCTAGGTGGAATGGACACTTAGAATATCTTGACATTTCACCTCATTCATGGAACTCTCAAATAATTACTAAATCCTTAACTGTAGCCTTATTCAACACTCATAACTGAATTGAATCATTTCACAATGTTTCCAAACATGGAAACTAAACACCAAGTTACATGCTTGAAATATTAATCACTAAAAATATAGGATATTTTTAGAAGGTTTTTTTCATTTATATGGGGTTCTATCCCCTTCTAAAGGGATTAGCAGCAGTTATGATGAAACTCTATTAATGTGGCTGAAATGTGTGTTTAGTAGTGGTTATTGTTTACCACTAGTATATCTGGTTGAACATTAGAGGAGGTTGCATTAGAAGGGATTTAAAACACTTCAAATGTCACCAAAAAATATATAGAAAACAAATTATTTAGAAGGGGTTTAAACACCTTATAAATAAATTATCAATATTGTAGCGGTTAAACCACCCTTAATTCATGTCAAATAAAAACATTTGAGGTGGTTTTTCAACCACCCCAATATCACAAAAATATTTATGGGAAATTTTAACCCCCCTAATGGTTTGATGTTTTTTTCAAATATGCCCCCACCATACCTCCTCTCCCTTTTTCACTATTTATCCCCGACCACTCCCTTTTCCTCCGGTTCCCACCGCCCCTATCCCTTTCCATTCATTCCTCCAGTTCCCTACATATCTCCTCATGTTCCCCATACACCTATCTCCCTTTCACTGCCTCATTCCCTCCCCTATCATTCCCCTCCCATTCTGTGGGTCTCCATGAAAATCCACCGCATAAATCTCCCCAAACCCCACAATGTAAAATTTTATCCCAGCGAGATTCGAAACTCGGAGAAACCTATCTCGAGTGCCCTCACAACTTATCGCTACAACAATTCGATTTCGTACATATTAATAAAAATTAATCAATTTATATATATTTTATAATCTATTCTAATAAATATTAGTTACATAATATATTTAAATACACATAAATATATAAACTATATATAAATTTTCATAAAATATTATGTATAAACTAAATGTACATATAATTATTTTTATATATTACATAAATAAACATTTGTATAATATATAAATATGTATCTAATTATATAAATATTTTATATCAATAAATATTCATATATATTATTAATATACATAAATACATATTTATATATTGTACACATGTTTATTTGTATGATATATAAAAATAATTTTATGTACATATATAAATCTATATTTCTAAATACATGTATTCATATTTTTTTGTGTTTTTTTATGTATTTATATAATATTTATAAAATGTGTTTGGCTAAACTTTGGGAGAGTTTGAATAGTTTTTGTGTGGTTTTAGGTATTTTATAAGGGTTCATGTTTTTACAACGGTTACTGATATCTATGAAATGCTTGAAGGAACCCATCAAGTTGAGGTAGAGGAAAGGGTGATTGCACAAATTTTGTCAAACTATTCAGCCTCCCTAGGAAAATAGTACATCATGGGACAAAGAGATTATGTTTGTTTGGTGCATGGTTTGTCTAACAATGGTGTCCAACCATTAGAGGCACACTTTGGGATAATAGTAGGTTCACAGTTAGCACACGGTTTGTCAAACCGTGAGTCATATAGTGTGCGACATTAAAATTGAATTTCAAAAAACTGACCTCACATTTGTTTAACACTAGACACCTAATTTTAGCCCCATTTTGACCCTAAATCATGATATAATATTATCCAATATTTTTGATGTTACACCCGGATATTTTATGAGAAATATAATTTTTTTATGTCTTATGTTATACAAAAAATCAATGGAATCTTTCACTACACACAACACTAGTTTTTCTTGTGTTATACGCTAGAGCAACCATCCTCGATAGCGTGTGTGGTATGCAATATCGAGTTTCCCTAAACAACGATATATTATTATTATATTATTATGGACTAGCCGTTATGAATAGTATTAAATACATTTTGAATTTTATAACATTATTTTTTATCTTACACATTTTCTAAAACATGGTATGTGAACAAAATAAATTATTCGGGTAAAATAAGTATTTTTAAAAAATTGCAGTTTTGCTGCCTTTTGATGGCGCATCAACATTTAATCTAGTTTTTGAAATATTTATATGTTCAATTTGACAAAATAAAATTTTTCGTTGGAATCAGTATATAAAAATTTACTTTGGATAAATTTTTCATATTATTCTAATAACTTCAATATTTTAATGAATATTAAAAACACTCTATATTTTAATTAAAAACAACTTTTTCATCGCAATAATTTATATGGTTAAATTATAATATTGAATGGTTTTAAAGTATGAATAGAATATATTTTTACCATTTTATATAATTTATTTCATTACCATTAATTTTACATTGAATTCACAGGTAAAAACATTTCAACCATTGGCAATGTTTTAACTTTTAAAACCCGTTTTCTTAACAACAGAATTATTTTTAAATTAATTACTGCAACTTATGTGTTTTGAATTTTTAAAAATGGATTCCATATTTGTATTCAGTGGATCCAGATTATTTTAATATGTTACTTTTATATTTTTGATATTATGAATAGCAACTACGAAAATTTTTATTTACTGCAGTTAAAGGTAAATCGAGTTATTAAGGGTAAAAATATTATTATAAATTACCCTAACACCTGAAAAAATTCTATTGGATGACTAAAATTCGACCCATATCACCTAAAGGTCAGAATAAATTCATTTTATGGACTTTTTACAATTAAAATAATTTAATGTTTATTAAAACCAATGAAAGTGACAACATGTTACTCTCTTAAATATTATAAGTATAATAATTTTAATTTAGTGATACACTTCATGAAACTTCTATCATGAATAGTCTCTAGAAATCTAATAAACTTATCTACATCATGTGAATTTATTTATAATTTTTAGGGATTAAATAATTATCATTAAAGGTGACACAATAGTGATGCTGAAATTATTTTATTTATTGAAATATCAAATAAATGGTTTAAAAAAATATTAAAATATCTATTATATGAACTATTTAATGTGCTACAATAATTTTCTAGATAAATATGACATGTTATGAATCTATTAAATCTTTCAGTTTGAATATATCATCAATTTATGTTTTATTTAAATTCAAATAAATAAATAGTGTCAAAATTGACACTATTCTTATTTAATAAAAATACCATATTATAAATTTTTTAAAAATCATAAAAATATTTAAAAATTATAAATTTAATTTTATATGGTCTAAAATGTCATAAATAATCTAATTATGGATAATTCACAGCACATAAGTAATTATTTATATCAATTTATAATTTAGAATATTATTACCACAAATAAAAATAAATAGATTAAATAAAGATAAATCAATTTGATGAGGTTTAAAATAAATTCAAAACATGAATAAATTTTATTGGTTGATGATATTACAAGCCTATATCATCGAATATTTTTATTTTATTCATTTTTGAGGTTTTATGTGGGGTTGGAATTTATTATAAATTAATATTTCTTATAATTCCAAAGTTTCCCCTCTTGTCCCTTATAAAAGGGAACCTCCTCCCTCTCCTCATCACACCACTTTGATCATTCAAACTCGGCCAGCCTCTGCCAATTTATCTTATCCACTTCCCTAGAAACATACTATAGGTCTTGGTCTTCTTCAAAGACCAACTTTAGTTTCCTAAGAGGAGGTTAAGAAGAGGCGCATCAAAGAAGAGGTAATATCTTTTACAGATTCTGTCCATTTTATTTATTCTTCTACTTCTTATTATTTATTTGTTTTATCATAAATTAATAACATATGTATCACTCATATACTGATATGTTATTATAAATATGAAACAACCCTATTTCACCTTCTATACCTCCTACGAAAAATGAAATCACCGCGCGTGCGTACGTACGAAATACCATCTCCACGCCATGGTGTAATATGTTTTCCACCAGACTTCTTTCTCTAAGCTTTAACATGCGGACAAACCAAGCATCGAGAGTCATATTAAGCAACATCTCTTTTCATGCCATCCCACCAAAAGTATGAGCCTCATCCAGCATCTCCTTCTTTAATTCTGGTATGGGAGGAACACAAACCCGATTCCTGAACCTTATTATCCCAACACAATCAAGGTTGAATTCAGGAACATTTCTCACCTTCTTTTGTAACTCTACATCTTCTTTCTATGCCTCTTTAATCGTAACATGAATATATGGCTGAACATTAATTTATGAAAGATAAGATATCTCCCTTTTCATAAGAATTCCAAGATATATTCTTTGTAAATCCATAAATATTGGATCTCATGTGATCCTCATCATGGATAAGCTAGCATGGTCTTGTCGACTTAATGCATCTGCCTCCTGGTTTTCTTTCCCAGGGTGATAATAGATTGAGTATTCGTAATCCTTAATTAACTCCAACCATCTTCTTTGGTGCATATTCAGCTCATTTGGTGTGAAAATATACTTTAAACTTTTATGATTAGTATAAATATAACACCATTAACCATAAAGATAATGCCTCCATATTTTTAATCCAAAGATTGTCGTGGCTAACTATAAATCATGAGTCGGGTAATTTTGATCATGGATTTTCAATGGTCGTGAGGTATAAGCTATCAAAATATCATTTTTCATGAGAACACACCCCAATCTCTTCTTTGATGCATCACTATAGATCACAAACCTTTCTCCACTATAAGGAAGTGTGAGCACAGGTGCACTGGATAACATTCTTTTTAAATCCTTTAAATTCTCTTCACACTCATCCATCCAAACGAACTTAAATCCTTTTCAAGTCAACCTGGTGAGTGGATTAGATAATCAAGAAACATCTTTCACAAAACATCGATAATATTCAGAAAAACCAAGAAAAATCAGATCTCAGTTATTGTTGTTGGTCTCAACCATCTAACGATAACTTCTGTTTTTGCTGGATCCACAGATATCCCCTCTTTTGAGATAATGGGACCCAAAAATGAAACTTTTTTAATCCAATATTCACACTTGGTAAATTTGGTATAAAGCTTATCCTTATTCAGGGTCTTTAATACAATTCTCAAGTGATCTTCATGTTCTTCATTCCACTTTGAATAGACAATAATATCGTCTATAAATACTACAAAAAACTGATCAAGATAGTCTCTAAAGACTCTCTTCATGAGATCCATGAAGATTTCAGGGGCATTAGTAATACCAAATGGAATCACTATAAATTCATAGTGTCCATACCTTGTATGGAAAGCCATCTTTGATATATCCTCCTTTTTGACCCTTAATGGATGATACCCTGAACGAAGATCAATCTTGGAAAAGTATTGCGCTCCGTATAGTTAGTCAAATATGTCATCAATGCGTGGGAGAGGATATTTTTTCTTGATAGTGATCTTGTTAAGTTCTCGATAATCAATGCAGAGTCTCATTGATCCATATTTCTTCTTAACAAACAGAACAGGTGCTCCCCAAGGTGACGCACTATGGTGTATGAATCCTTTATCAAGATTCTCTTGGTATTTCTTCTTTAATTCCTAAAAATCAATTGGGGGTATTCTATAAGGTGTCTTTGAAATAGGCATAGCTCCCAGTATGAGTTCTATTAAAAACTCAACTTCACGATTTGGTGGAAGACCTTGTAATTCCTCCAGAAAGACATCATCAAACTCCCTTACAATGGGCATATTCTAAATCATGAGTTTCTAGCCAACCATTTGAGATAAATAACCTTCATTTAGTAGAATCAAGACCCATAAGATGGAAGAAATTTCCACTGGAAGGTCATGTTCATCCTTGCATCGATAGATGATAATAGATTGATCTAGAATATGAAATGTGACTTCCCTTATTTGGAAATTGAAGTGAGATCCATATAAAGAAAGACAATCCATGCCAAGAATCACATCAAATTCTACTATAGGAAGGATCGCAAGATTTGTAGGAAGCACATTCCCAGAAATTTCAATTGGAGATGAATTCTAAACTTTTGATGTGACCGTTGTGCCATTAGAAGTTGTCACAGCTAACTCAACATCTAATTGTTTAGGTAATATGGCGATACCCTTAGAAAATTATTCAGAAATAAACGAGGGGGTGGATCCAGAATCAAATTAAACATTTGTTACATTAGAGTGGATGATAAGTGTACCTTTCACCACTTCGTTTTTGTACTCCACATCGCTGATAGAAATTTCATGTGACTTTACTTTTTCATTGGCCTTAAGTGTATGTTGACGTCGATCATCATCAACAACCCTTGGATTTGGGAATTGATTGGGATAATTCCCCATCTCCTTGCACTTGAAACATTGAAGTGTTGGAGGTGCATTATTTGTATCCCTTTATTTGTCCGCATCACTATACATATTCTTCCCATTATTTTGATATTCAATTTCATGATGGCCGTCTTTTCCACACATAAAACATTTTCTTGTCCCTTTTAGAAAATTCCCTCCATGTTTCTTTCCACAATTTTAGAATAAAAGAAAACTCCTCTTATTTTTAGCATGGTCTTTAGATTTTACTTGGAATTCCATTTTCCTCTTCTTATCAAACCCATATGAATGATGGGTTACTTCAATATCCATATCAAACATGAGATCACATTTAACAATTTCTTCATATCTATTGAAGTTCCTAATGGATAAATCCCTTCGAAGACTTGATTTTAAGGCACCAAAGAATCGATCTATTTTACTCTCAGGTTGGATAATAATTCCGGAAGCGTACATTGTAAGTCTTGTAAAATTTTCTTCGTAGGTACCAACAGATTCATCATCCTTTTGCTTCAGTTTTAGAAACTATTTCTCCAACTTTGTTGGAAGAATACGAGGGATGTACTTATTGAATAATAAGTTCTTGATCTCATCCCATTCCATGGAATCAATTTATTCTCTTTGCCTCGTATTCTTGATAAGATTCCACCATTGATCAGCTTCACCTTACAATCGATATACTACTAAGATGACTTTATCATGCTCATAACATTGAAGGACTAAAAATATCTTTTCAGGGGAACAGATCCATTGTTCAGCCACTAATGGATCATAAGACCCGTTGAATGAAGGTGTACTCTGCCTCAGGAATGACTCAACAGAATATTGCTCCTTCCTTTACTCGTATGAAAGTCCTTAATGATTCATAGCTTGAGAATGTTGTGTGAGAATGGCTACAAGATTTTTCATTCCGGCTCCCATAACATTTGTTTGCTCAGGAGGATAATCATTGCATTGTCCGTCACATTCAGCATTAACGCAGTTCCTTTGGGTTCCATCCATTGACTAAAACCAAGAAGCATAGTGTGAGAAACAATAATTACAATAGGAAAACCACATAATCAATAATAAAATTTCACACATTAGGTCTTATCATAGGTTATTCATGGCCATTTCTAAAACACCAAGATTATGTTCTATTCTTATACATATCCTTAGGGTTCTTACTAAGGTTTTCACATCCTAGTTTCCAATGGTTTACTATAACCTCTCTCTGATACCAACAATAACGACTCATACGTTACATACATTTTTATTACTTCAGAATTGAAGCATGATAATTACAACATATTATAAAACCATGGTAGGAACGTATAGGTATAGTGTAATATATATCATATTTATTTATTCAAATTATTTATATAATCATTATTCAATGAAGATCATGTATAACGAGTCACATCACATCGTGGAGATGGTGGGTCATACGTACGCGCGAGCGATGATATCGTTACCATAACTATTGAATGGTATTGGAGTGGAAGATAGAATGTCTCAGAATTAGTATCATGCTATAAT
This sequence comes from Viscum album, assembly GCA_963277665.1. Classification (NCBI taxonomy): domain Eukaryota; kingdom Viridiplantae; phylum Streptophyta; class Magnoliopsida; order Santalales; family Viscaceae; genus Viscum; species Viscum album. Next base: position 394,921,473 of record OY728167.1, on the reverse strand, counting down.
AATTATATATAGTTATTCTTTACACCATTATACCCATCAATGTATGGTGGTGGTGGAAAACAGATTACACCACAGTGTGGAGACAGTATTCTGTACGTATACACACGCGATGATTACATTTTCCGTAGGATGGATAGAAGGTGAAATAGGGTTGTTTCATATTTATAAAAACATATCAGTATATGAGTGATACTGATTTTATTAATTTCTGATGAAACAAAAAAAATAAGAAGAAGTACAAGAAGAAATAAAATGGAATGAATCGGTAAAGGATATTACCTCTTCTTTGATGTGCCTCTTCTTAACCTCCTCTTAGGGAACTAAAGTTGGTCTTTGAGGAAGACCAGGACCTCTAGTATGTTTATAGGAAGTGGAGAAGAGAAATTGGAAGGGGTTGGCCGAGAATCAAGGATCAAAGTGGTGTGAGGAGGAGAGGGAGGAGCTGCCCTTTTATAAGGGAGGAATGGGGAACCTTTGGAATTATAAGAAACATTAATTTATAATCAATTCCAAAACCACTCAAAAACCTCAAAAAATGACACAAATCCGAATATTAGATAAGATAGGGTTGTAATAACATCAACCAATAAAATTTAGACATGTTGTGAATTTATTTAAAAACTTGTCAAATTGATATATCCTTATTTAATCTATTTATTTTTATTTGTGGTAATAATATTATAAATTTTAAATTGATATAAATAATTACTTATGTGCTGTGAATTATCCATAATTAGATACTTTATGACATTTTAGACCATATAAATTTAAATTTATAATTTTTAAATATTTTTATGATTTTTAAACAATTTTATAATATGTTATTTTTATAAAATAAGAATAGTGTCAATTTTGACACTATTCATTTATTTGAATTTAAATAAAATCTAAATAGAGGATATATTTGAAAAAAAGATTTAATAGATTCATAACATGTCATATGTATCTAGATAATTAGGTGAGCACATTAAATAGATCATATAATATTTATTTTAATATTTTTAAAACCATTTATTTGATATTTCAATCAATAAAATAATTTCCACTTCACTATTGTGTCTCCTTTAATGATAATTATTTAATACCTAAAAATACTAAATAAATTCACATGATGTAGATAATTTTATTATATTTCTGTAGACTATTCATGTTTGAATATTCATGAAGTTTATCACTAAATTAAAATTATTATACTCATAAGATTTAAGAGAGTGACATTTGGTCACTTTCATAGGTTTTAATAATAATTAAATTATTTCAATGGTACAAAGTCCATAAAATTAATTTTTTCGACCCTTAGGTGATAAGGGTCGACTATTAGTCATCTAGTAGAATTCTAGCAGGTGTTAGGGTAATTTTATAACCATATTTTTACCCATAATAACCCGATTTACCTTTAACTGAAATAAATAAAAATTACCATAGTTACTATTCATAATATCCAGATGATTTTTTCTATAAGTTATCCAACAAAAATCACAATTATATCTCACTCTAGTAAGAGAAAAAATCCAAATTATATCACATTCACCACTTAATCATCTTCAATTTCCACATGGAACACTCTAAATAGGGGTTACCCACTCCCACCGTCAATCCACATGAACATTCAATGTTCAATGTCTCACTATAGATAACACGACATATTACAAATATATTATCCTCTAACTCAAGGAAATTCAAGGTTTCATGGTAATTTCTATATCATTACCACACTAAGTCAAACCCTTTCTTCTAAATTACAATTCCTTGAAACTAATTGGTTTATTCCTCAAGGTTAAACCATTAATAATATCTTAAAACTAGATTACTAGGTGTTATTGTAATCCATTCCCAATTTACCACACTAACTAATCACAAAATAGGGTCCCTAAAGAAATTTATAATATTACATACTTGGTGGAATAAATATCATGTGTCTCTAAACCGTTAATCCCATCTGAAATATACTCAAATCAATACAAACCATATTAACCATATATTAATTAACAACTCGGGACTTACCAATCCATTTTAACAAGTTTACATACATGGAATAAAAAAACTAATCCTCACACATGTAATTAAAATGTATACACAAATATGATAAAGTATTTTTTTGAACAGATTTTACATGTATTGGATGAAGGTTTTATAAGTACAAAAGTCTCTAAAGAGATTCCCCACTTGTTTCCCCAGGGCCCTAGGAGTGTTCACCACTCACTTCAGCCATTTTCCACAACAAGCACCATATTTTACACTCACTAATTGTTCTACAAAAACCAACAATAACAACAAAATATCGAATTACTAGGTATCCCATTTTTCCTATAAATCAACCCATTGGGATCCATCCTATGAATGAGATTTCCACCATCTCGAAGAGAAAGATAATCTCAAATCACACTTTTCCATGTACTCCATATTCCCCTTCAAGTATATTATTACAACAAATCCTAAGTTAGTTAAAATTATTTCATGGTAATTGAGTCATATGAATGATAAAACCTTCAGGACAATCCATTTTTTCCTAGTCTTGTTACAGATGGGATAAGAACCCACTTCATCAACCATTAAAGAGTTTTATTCACCTAAGGGCCTCTATGAGAACCTCACTAGGGAGAAGAAACCAATTTCCCCTACAGTAGGGTGAACCAAATATTCAAGTCTATACCAGGTAGAGGAAACCCCTAGGATATGCACAAGGGAAACCCACCTTTTTAAACCCGCAATAGAAATAATAGACCTCTAGTCCCAATACTAAGTTGAAGCACATCTTCAAGACCGACCTAGGGTAAAGCATACCCTAGTCTCTACACTATGTAAAACTACCATTGCAATCCCTCAATAGAGTGAAGTAACCCTAAATCCCAATACTATGGAGGAAAACTTTTTCTATCCCTCACTATAGAGAACAGACCCGGAGGCCCTACACTAGGGATAACCTCCTTTGGTATACCTCACTTGGGAAAAGCAACCTCAAGGCCCTATACAAGGATACAACAACCTTTGTTATGCCACACTAGGGTAAAGTATACCACTAGAACTAAACTAGGGAGAAATAAAATTTATGTAACTATCTAGGTTGAAAAATAATCTCCTAATCCCCCACTATAGTATCATGAACAACATAAATTTGAAGAATCATCCCTTCATCTAGGTCTCATACCTAGGTATAAAATTACCATTCCCTCCTATGAAACCAACATATTCCCATGATTAAGGATTGTGAACCAATGAAAACCCCTTTTAATATGGATTACCATGATAAAAGGAGGATCAATAATTATCCTTCTATATAGGTAGAACCCTCAGGGGGATCATAATCATGGTTTCCCTTGATAATGAGGGTCCCTATCTGGAGGAGGTTGGTGTAGTCTCTCCTAGATCAATATGCTCATCTTGGATCTTGATTCTAATTAATGAGATAAGTTACATTGTGCCCCATTCTTATGTATAAGAACCATTAATGTTCTAATTGAAGATTCTATTATTATGAATCATGAAATGATCTTGGTAGGGTGATGGGACTTTGGGAAAGTTCCATCCCAATTTCACCCGATCACTAGTAGGGAAGCACTCATCCATCTGAAAGTCACACTCATCTTCTCTCTATTCTAGAGAACCATTCCAAGACTCCAATTCCTATTAATACAATAATATTTAATCATCAAGGGAATCCAACATCTTCTTCTCATTGATCTATGTTTCCATTGGGTCTCCCCAAGGAATAATCTCCAACTCATTTTCATGGGGACCTATCCTCATTGAATTATTCTTAAATGGTACATGACATAAGAGAAGTGTATATCAAGGGAACAAAATGTGTTAGACCCACTCAATCCCCTATTTTCACTAATTTCAGGAAAAAAGTATCATTACTGCCTAAATGGCCAAAAGGCCTCCATTTTTATTGATTTTAGATAACCCCCCTTTCAAGGGATGAGGGGGAACCCTTACAAGGCATGTAGGCTCAAAGATTACATGGCTCTATGGCTTAGGAGATTACATGACCTGAAGGTCTTAAGGAATTCAACCAGACTATCAACAAGGAACTGCCCCTCCCTAGCATCTACATCTTGATAGTATCTCTCCACCTTTTCATGAACGTCTGGCTAGGCTTCCCGTGCGAGTATAGGCTGGTACCGATGGCATAGTCATACCCTCTCATTCTGACGATCCATTTGGCTCTGCTCTGGTGAGTTTACCTGCTCTGAGTCCTCATCTGGGGCTTCTCCATTTATGTAGTGTATCTGGGGCCTACATTCATGTGGCCTGAAGGCCTTGGGGTGGCCCTAAGGCCATAAGGTAGCCCTAAGGTCTTGAGAATCAACTGGCCCGAAGGCCTTGGGTGGCCCGAAATCCTTGCAGGACCCAATGACCTAACTGGTGGCCCAAAGGCCCAGATGGATGAATAATTCTGGTAGCTACAGTACCTAACAGTGACTGCTACAGTACTGCTACAGTAACCCATAAATATGCCTTCACTCGGATTAGATCTCGGGTCTCTTGGATGCACCTAGTGAGTCCTCACAAACTATGTTGAGGCTCTTGTGCTACAAATATCCTTACTGCATGATGTTAAACTACATGGTATAGTCCTTCCACATGACCTTAAACTATGCAATTCTAACAATATGGGCTTTCATTCTTGTTTACTAGGATATGGATGATTCCTCTTTGAGGATAAAACCCAACATCATCAACCCTACAAATTCATACTCATGGGGTGATAATATTTATTAATACACTTACATCCTTCTTATTTGGGTCATTTTAATAAATCCCCTTAGTATAGATATGATCATGAGTGTACCATCATATTTAGAACATATTCATGATGAGGACTTGTCATGTTCAGTGGTCTACACTCTTATGATCCCACACAATGATCTATATGGTCCATATTTTCAATATAATCATGATTAACATGATGGTCCATATTCCCTTGGATTAATAACTTAATTAATGTTCATAGGACCATACTATGTTTGAAATAAATAAAAAAGGTCCACCCATGTGTGTGTACAACCAAAACTGTTAATAACACCTTTCATCTAGTATTCAACATGTCATGGAAGAATGGCCTTAAAAGTCACCATTATGGTTCTTATAAAATGAAATAAAAACGAATGGTGGTTCCCATTAAATGGAACAAAACAATGTAGGTTCTGATTCCCTTCATAGGGATATGTAGTAATCCCTTCTTGTACTCCCAATTTTTACACCATGAATACTTATTTCCTCCCTAGATGGAAAAAAACTCCAAAGCACCCAGCTATGTGGAATTTAACCATATTACCCTAAAAAATATGTATAACCATGTAATTATAATGAGATAGAGATCCTATAAAACATATAGATATCACCACTATAGAACCCATTATATATATGTATGTATATATAAATAAATATGTTCCCATTGATGGAAGACCATTTATAAGAAATAAATATTCACATTTGCACATGTTGATGATCAATCATGTGAATAAGGTTAAGCATTAATCCACTGGAATTATGGAAGGATTAAAATATATAACTTAAACATATAATAGAATACATATGTAGGAAAAAATTCCCCCAAAAAAGGTTTATATTATCCCAACATCACATACTCTCGACCAACATGCATTCAAATGTGTTACTAAAAAGTCCTAGAAGATGCCTAATTTGGAAAACATGTTCACACCCACTCAAAATGAAAAAATAGCCCCATCATAAGATTCTATGAAAAACAAAAACAATGAACATGATGTTAATAATTCAACTATACTTAGCCTATTATAATTATTTATTAGGCCATTTTGTTTGCATGTTTGATGAAAAAAAATGTTAAGCCATATTTGAATAATTTAATTTGGAATGTGATCGAGAAACCATGGTATTATTTATGATTCTATATTAATAGGTATTATTTTTTGTATTTTTCAATAATTCCCAAGAAAGGATCCTCTATGATACAATGCAAATAACATCCTCATGTTGTTGACATATGACTCAGTCACCACTAAGGTTGTGAATCCATCGACCATGAGGACGTTATCACCAAAATAATACCTTCAAATATAGTTCAATAATACATTTTTGGGTGGTACAACCACAACTTTACCAAACCCACCTTTGAGGTTACCCGAGAGAGGATATAGAATATCAAACCCATAGGTCACCTCACATATAGAGGAAGACTATGACAACAATTATGGTATCTATAGATACCTTAAAAATATTTAGTATCCTATCATAAAATAATGACAATGAGTACCCCCATAACTGAGGGAGATATAAGGGGAGGATATTTATAACTTCACCCCATATCAAGAGTCAACTAGGAGGTCTCTTTCCAGCTATTTCCACCACCAATATCATGATTTGTCAACTCTTTAAGATTATAATAGGGTGTCTACATAAGACATCCCAGCCTAGGTCACCCAGGTTTGGGAATCCAAAAGGTAGTACCATTAAGGTAAATCAAACCACTGGAACCAAGAGAAGGAATATATCCTCATTCATTGTGAATATGATCATAATCATATCCTAACAAGGAGGTAATATTAGGATTATACTTATTCTCTTGTTAAATAAGTCTGAAATGAAACCTAGGTATCATCTAGAGGAACAAGTCGACATAACATAAAACCCACAAAATGGAAAGACCATGTCCATACCCTTACATATGAACCCCTTCAACATTTCTTGATGGTGTACAAAGGTTAAATTTGAACTCATATTCCGACTCCCACCATGGAATTAGATGATATCCCAATTCCAACTACAAAATCTCACTAATATAACTTGTTGTTGATAGAGAGGGAGGAACACATATATACCCATCTCATGGTGAGTTTCCATCATAACATGGACGTTATAGTAGTAGAAGATCACCAACAATATATCCTGGCATCTAACAGGGGAAATATGTAAATTCATTCCTAAACCAGTATAAGATCTTATCAACATAAAATAGGAGATACTTAGGAGTGGGATAGTATTTGTGTTCATATTATGAAGGATAAAAAACATATTTTGGAAAATAATAATGAATTAAACAATTCTTATATACCTGTTTCAACTGGAGTGTTCCAAAATTGTTTTGGAAGGCTAATATCCATTCAAATTTATAATAAATTCATCATCATATTTGGGTGGTACACATTGATGGGTGGTTCATATTCCCACCCATTTCTATGAGGATTGATTTTATATGGTAAAATTTCCTAAAATTGTATCATATTTACATTCCTTATATCACTTCCAGGGCGTGTTATCATATCCCAACAGCTACCCATGAAATTCATCATCTTACTCTGATAAAAATAAAGTGGTTTCCTAGATGGGCTTAGAAACATGAGGGTAGTTTCTCAAATTTCCTAAACATTATTATGGTTGAGGCCCCATACATAATTTCATGACCATAAATATCAATATTTTCACATAAAATTGAATATGACAGTTATAACTAGGCATATATTCCAAACCTGATTAGTGATGTCATTCTTATGAGTCTTCAACATATATTGATAGTGGCCCTACAATCTACGAATTCATCATTTGTGAGAGATTTCCATGCTGATTATATGGTTCCTCCTTGAAAAATTTTATTCTAAAACATTTTAGGTCCTCTATATAGTACCAACCTTTGAGTGCCTCCCTACTGAAGCTTGAATATTTATCATAAAAACATTTCTCATGGTCAGGAATAAAAAAATCCTTAATATTTCAAGATAAATCAGAAAGGATGTACTCCTCATATCAAAAATACAATATGAATGCACTCATATTGAGTGGCAGTTCAAAGATCAAGCATAACCACACTATGAACCTCATCTATAAAAAATAACACCTCTTTACAACCAAAAGAATGTATTAGGAAATTTTCATATTCTATTCCACCATAATATCATCTATCTTTTGATATAATGGAAGATATTTCACCCATACCTACTCTCCTCAATATGGTGGACGAGATAAGAACCATTTTGTTGGGGAAAGTGGAATAATCATTTCTAGAAGATAATAAACATTCCATGGTTGTGAGAAAATTAGTTTTCGAATACAATACACTGGTTTTGTTTTGTCCCATAGCCTCCCTTGATGTTGACATATTAGAATCATTGGACAATATATGAATATTTTATCTATGCCTACACATATGGATAACATTCAGTTGTCTCAAGCTCAATCATTTATCCTATAGGGCGTATTTCGATCATTTCAGGAAAATTGGTGAACCATACCACAAAATAGACTTGGATTACCATTCATATGCACATCATCTATGGTTATGAAACCAGTGCAGGGATATATAGGAAGTGTCCCTTAGTTCCTTAAAAACTATATGCCAATTAATTTTCACTTCCTATTTTCATATGAATATCATGGGTTGAGAAAAACATAGAGAAATATGTTTCAATCCACTCTATAGTAATTTAAATATTTCATTAAATGAACTAGGAAGTGTCATTTCCATGGGTCAAGTCTTTAAACTAGGTTATATATAAATTATCTAGTCTAGCAAGTAGGGGTATTCCATCTCCAAAGCACAAAAATGGAGAACTTGGCTGGAGAGATCCATTGAAATGATCCTACATCAACAGTCTAATAAGGTTGATCATAAGTCCCATATATGAAATTCAAAACCAATGTGTATAGTTTTAACCACAATAGTAAGTGGATCATACCTAGAAAAAGTATTACATCTAACTCATGCTCAAGAAAAATAATTGAAACTCAAATGGTAGATGCAATAGCTACTGTAGGAATATTATGGGAGCCTCCCAATCTAGTAGGGTTGGGGGATTTGGATCCTTTCTACCACCACTACCTCCAATGGGATCATAAAAACTACAATGGTTACAGTATCTGGTAGTGGAAGAATTAATTCATCCCCATCCCATATGGATTCTGGTATTTATATCACCACTATCTCAATCCTTGTGGATGTCTTCCTTATCCTTATTAGGGAAAACATCATATAATATTCCATTACATTTCCTTCAACTATTAGATCCATCATTCTCATAGGGAATTTTCTCAATGCATAATTTTAGGTACTCCCTTAGGATCACCATTCGCAATTCACTTTTAAGGGAGTATCAGAATGAAATTGTCAGATCTCATAGGGGTTCTAAGACAAAGCAATCTATTAAGTAATAAATGATTAGAAAGAATATATTATATCTTTTACAAATTACATTAATGAAAATCTATATCCTTATCGTTTTGATAAATACATGATACCTATGAAATTTTAAGTATCAACAAATGTCATCAGTTTTTTATCACAGTTAACGTAGATTTCAATGTTAATAGGTTATTAAGGAATAACCCAATGTCTAAAATATAGTACACCCTGAAACACCAGGAAAAGGATTGAATTCCAATAATCATACAAAAACATAGACTCTAGGAGCTACCCTAAATTTTCAACTACCATGAATTTTATAAGCTTCATAGAAATAAAAAGAGGGAAGAGTGTGGACACATCCCACCCACCACCCGGGAGAATGAATATCTCACCATCATGGAAAATTTCACCCAATATGAATCAGGGTTAAAATATTTCAATGATAATTAATAAAAAATAATCAAGTGAAATATTCCTTCGGATATTTTATCAAATGTGGAAGTCATTTTTCCCCTTTAGTGCATATCCAACAGTAGACTGTTTCTCAAACTACACAAATTGAGACATACCATCAAAACATCTTTGAGTTTAGGCATCTAGTAAATCTAAGATCAATATTTAAAATCTATCAGGAGTTCCCTCAATTGGGTTAGAATCTAGATATATGAAGGGAATTATATCATAGAAAAACTCAAACTGAATACCTACAACATACATGGGTATTCCTGCCATATCAGGTTCCACTTATCACCTCTACACAAATTTAGGCAAATATGACCATCTAGGAAAAACTTATAAACTCGATTTAATTGGTTTAATATTTATTGGAATACATAAAATGAAACATAAAAACCAGTAAAACCATAAATTAAACTGTCCCTTGAATTGGTGGATGAAACTCATCCTACTCCCAACTTTGGAAATCTAATGTTTTTAATTTTCAATGACACTGGAGACCCAGAGGAGTATCTGACGCACTTTGTATCTCAATATGGCCCCAGTATGGGAAATAACGAGTAGCAGGAAGTATACAAACATGGATTTTTTCGAAAGACACTTGATGATTTTGAATTTTCCTAGTATATTAGTTTACCAATATGATTTTTCGCTGGTTTGGAGGATCTGTGTTGGAAGTTTGTTTATCATTTGAGATCTAAACTATGGGAGAAAAAAATCCAAGTTATTTCGAATTGAAAATAGAATGAAAATTAAAGAATATATTTTCAAATGTATTTTATTGACATATTACATTAATATGAAACTCCTTTAATATATTTTGTTAGAGATATGCATAAAAAAATTGAGGATAAGTTTCAAATGGTTTTGATTCCATTAAAATACCATGTATATTTCAATAGTTCATCATAGTTTCATAGAGGTTTGAATATGATATCTAATAGTGAAGGGCCATGTATTGGAACATGTTGATATATTTAGGAATGAAAATAGTTAGAGAAGAAGCAGACTTATTCCTGTCAAAACTAGTGTCAATTCCCACTATGGATCCTTGACTAGCTCGATGTACCAAGGCACCAACTCTTCAGAAGAAATAGTAAAAGTAGTTCCCACATTGAGGGGAAAGTGGGAACATTGGGGTATATCACTCATGTATATAAATAATATGGTATATTTTTAGAAATAATAAATTCCAAGTATTTCCCATTCCCGATGTAGATAAACAGTTTCATAAATTCTTACAACCTTTGAGTCCCAATGAGATTAGTTTTAGTTCTCAACCAATGTATTATACCTACAATTTCATGTTGGGGAGTATTATGCAGTACTATTTTGTTTTCAAATTTCTTTTTGTAAAATTATTGAGTTGGTATAACCTCTAGAAAAAGTGTTTGTTGTTTTTCCATCAAACCCACAGATGATGGAGAATACTAGCATGTCCTAGAAAAAAACTCTCAAATGCTCAATGATTGAAAAACTAAGAAATTTGTCATTATAGAACACATTATTATTAGGGGAAAAAATTATCCACTAGAGGATCTAGAAAACCCTTGAAAGTTATAAATAACATTCTCTTCAATGTCGGCTAAAGATAGATGCAAGCATCACCAAATGAATAAGGTGTAGCTGGAAGGGAAATTACTTGTGCCCGAACCAGTTTAGCCCCTCTCAAACATTATTTCCAAATATATATGAGGACATGAGCTTTCCATATATATGGGATCATAATATAAATCCCATCAAACATTATTTTTATTAAATGAGTTCTAATATTCTTCTGTCAATATATTTCACATTCTAGATCCCTTCACTATTGAAGAAGATATTTATGATTTGCAGAATCTCATTAATAATTGAGGAAAAGGCTATAGGGGTTATGGAGGTTGGGGAAGATAAGGTCAAAATGGAGCTATCCATTTGAAAAATGACTTATCTTAATAAATATTTTTTTGGAGATGTGATGATAAGCTCTCTATTTTGCTCATTTGGAAGATCATTCCCATATAAAATCCACTTGTATCCATTCAGTTCCAAACATATTCGAGTATGGATTTTCAAATGTGTATTTTTCTAAATGTAATATGAAGAGTCCACATTCAGACAACATGAAAAATAGTAAAAGTTCCCAAAAATTTGGTCTACAGTGGGGAACCACATAAAAAATCCGCATCAACCTCCAAAAAATAAAATAAAGGGAGTAGCCACATGATAAGAACCACATTCCCTTGGCCTAGTAGTATGACTTCATGATGTGTCATGTCATTTTCCTATTAATGATATCAATTTTGGATGCCTTTATAGTTCAATGATACTCAGAGAGTCACTCATTGAAGCCTTTTCAAGCTCGAAATAATTCAAGGTCATGGTCACAACAGTATAAGGTTATCACATATAGAACAATTTCATTAAATTTGATGTAGTTATCTCCTTTACTAAAACATATTTGGAGATCTCAATGCATGGGAATATCAGAAAAATTTATGAATCTAGGAAACTGAATGACAGTAATGTATGTTAATACCTATTTGATAATGGCTTGAGAATAAATCTCATAAATTTTTGGACCCTCTAATGACTATGTTATAGTGAAGCTAATAATTCCCCATCCAACATGATAACTCATTGGTAAGAATATAGTGGAAACAATATTTGAATGGTCAATATGAGAACATTTTATGGAATTCTCATATATATATATATATATATGAAAATATTTATTTCATCTAAGAAAGATATTTTAATGTCCTAATATAGAGGTTATTCATTCATATTCACTCAATAGTGACCTTATCATATAATCAATAACTCATATACATTTTTAGTGGGTATGTCGGAGTGTTTAATGGTGATATTCCCACTTCAAGGCCTATGAATCATAGTGTATAGAAGAAGTTTTCTATATGAGTGTGTATAAACAACTTGTGATGGACATAATTTAATTGATAATGGACCCCAGTATTTTAAATAATTCCCTTGGTAATAATTTCGAAGAAATCAATTTTCAATATGTGATTCCCATAAACCGAGTCAAGGTTTTTACTCCTAGTCAAAATTTTCAATGATATCCCCCCTAAAGTTCCCATATTTAATGGATGATCAATGTTATAATTATTGGATCGTGAATCATAACCCTAATTCTTTTGACATTAGCTGCATTGATCAATGGTGATTCAGGAGAAGATTACACCTCAGTGTCCCTATAACTTAGAGAGGCTTTAGTGGAAAATACAACCTCCTTACATTTTAGAGTAGTTAAGAATTATCCCATTATATACCCTAATTATCAGGTCATTATTACATCATCTTCCCCTAATTACTTTAGAATAGAGAGGGATAATGTTCCATGTAACCTTGATAATGATGCACCTACATCAACACTTTCAACATTTAAATACATTTACTTTTTATTTAATGGAAAGAAAAATGTCCCCACACTATATTATGAATCCATGGAATCACCCTCTTATCTCATTCTTGATAATGATGAACCCAAAGGTGAATAAATAAAAAAAATGAGACTTTAGATATTCCCCCTCCAATATTTGGTGATAGCATCACAACCACTACTAATGAGAATGGGGAAGTAAATTTGGAAATGGATGAATATTTATAGCCTATATTGATTAGTTCTACCATGAATTGTGATGAATATAATAGATACATCTATTTCCAAAAATTTTATTCAAAAGTATTTACCTAAAAATATATAGAGATTCATACCTTGGACCTCAACATGGCTACCCATCATCTTGGTTTTCTAAAGGATCACCGTGGTTAAAAAAAATTATCCTAACCATTATGATAACGTATATTCTAATGTTTCCATGATAATTAAATACATATTCATATGTGTGGTCGTGTATCCTATGTGGCTTTCCTACATCATCACCATTAATAAAACGGACAAATTTTGGTTTGTGTCTACTTCAGGGATCTTAACTAGAATTTCATGATGAATGTTTTCCCATCCTCGATCACTGAGTTTCTGATTGAAGTAATAATGGGGGTTTTAAGACCTCTTTTTTATGCGTATTTAGGGAAAAAATAAAATCTGAATGGTTCCCAATGATGAAGATTCCACTACTTTTAATGCCCATTAATGGTTATTATGTTATCAACATATGACTTTCATATCAAATAATATAGGTGTCACATATCAATGGATCATCCATCACATATTTAAATCCCCTCTTGGGAAAGTCCTTGTAATGTTAAGTCAATGATTTTGTAGTCAAATCCCAATATCTCTGTGATCATCTCACTGATCATGGGATAGTTTTCAAAAAACTATGGTAGATGATCATCAAAAGGAATCCCATAAAGTTCTATTTTGAGATGACATCCTGAAAATTTATCATCTTTTTGATATACCATCATGGCATCAAAATAGATCATAAGAATAAAAATTGAATCCTTAATAATAAACCTTGATGAAATATTATATGAGCCGAGAGGGTTTCATGGATTCCTCACAAAAATAAAATTATTTATAGAAATAATTTTCAAGAAGTTCATACCATTCAAAAAATTAATGAAAAATTTAGTAAATTATCAATGGGATGAATATTTCATAAATAATCCATAAATATCAAGAAATGACTCATTATAAAACTTGTTTTTATGTCGCCCAATGAAATAAAGACACTTTTCATGTATGTGGAAACCCTAGAATGATCATTTGGTTATCTTCGTGCATAGATGAATGAAATGGGAAAAGAAAAGAGCCTTTATTGTCTAATTAATTCTATACTGGGTAAGGAGACCTGGTATTCCAAAAGAAAGTATAATTTCATTACATTAATCCTAAAATTGCAGAAGTTGAGGCACTGGATGAGGCATCATTATGTTCACCTCATCTACATTCATGGATTACTCATGTATATCCTTAGTTTTCCAGTAATAAATAGACATCTAACATGTGGGGTGGTCTTCCAATAATATTTTTATATTTTATATTTTCATTTAAATAGTGTTAAAGGTTATAAAATTTGTTTCAACATATCCTACCCCAAAAACTGCACTAATAAACACATATCTTTCTAATGAGGAAGTATTCTCTATACCTTAAAATACCCAAACAGAGGGGATCTATTTTTATGTAACCTCTATAATCAAGACTGCGATATGAATGGATAATTTGAATCTTAATAATGTTATATTTTAGATCAATCATACATCCCTATCAGAGAATTTTTTTCCCTATAACTTCCTACTTTCAAATGGGTGCACTAATAAATATGTGGAATATCATGCCCTCATTTCATATCTGGAGATGGTTTAAAAATATCATTTCCTTTCTTAATATTCAAAGGTGACATATAATCGATAATAAAAAAGATTAATAGTGAATATTCTATTAAAAATGGATGATTCAATTCCTCTTCTTGATTATGTTTGAGGCATGATGGTAGAATTCCAATCATAACCAATTTTGTCTCTTGATATATGATTTTAGATGGAATACACTAATTAATTGTTTAATGAAACAACAACATAAGAATATCCAAACCAGAATGAGATGAATATATGCATTACACATTAAAGGTTGTAATCACTAATTTTTGGACATGACATGATAAAAATGAATGAAATTTATGATACCACATAATAATGATTTCTCATATATCTATCAATTGATAATCACACTATATGGATTATTCCCACATTATATTATCCATAGCATAAAACCATTATTTTTAATATTGAAAAGAGAGAGAAAATTTTCATTGGGAAGTAAAAATAATCATTTTTGATGTCCAGAATTTATAGAAATTACTCTATAACTGAGAGTTGGATTGGGTTCTCCCCAGATGCATTAAAGGAGAAGATACATTTGGTGTTGTGTATGAACTCCACATATGTGTTTGTGACACCCATTTATCAAGAACCAAGATCATCTTTTAAATCAATATATTTTTTACTATTGGTCATCACTAATGAAGTACTACATGGAGTTCACCATAATTTTACATGCCTTCTAGATACATGTTATCGTCATTCAATAGTGTCCCGAACTATTTCACAATGATAAAAATTCTTGTTCTTGTTTTATTTGGGGAAAATATATCATGGTAACATATCCCCGACTACATATAATTAGTTAATTTCCTTACATACATCCAAAAACTTCTTCTCGAAATCGATCAAGGTAATTCCAATAAAGGTCGTTTGAGAAATGGATATTATCAAATTTTTGAAGTTGAACTTCATTACAAAATTTGGTATCCCTTACACTATATTTGAGAAAAAATGGAACCAAATTCTAATATTACAAGTTGAAAAATTACATTAGGAATATACCATCCAGTCTACTCACTTTTCCCACTATCTTGTAGAAGATGATTAATAGATAGAGGATTTTAGCATGACCCTATGAAAATATCCTTCATGATATAGTATAAATGGAAAATAAGACCTATCTTGATAAACTTGTGAATTCCGTGTGGAAATATCACACCATAACCAATACTATTATACAATAAATCCCATATTTTACTATTTATGGGAAGCAGACAATGTTACCTATTGATTTCTATTTACATTCACTTCAAGTCAAAAATTTCAACAATCTTTCTTAGGATGAGTAATCCCAAAACTAGAATGATAAGGTGTAGGCACATGAACCTCATACCAGTCAGTGAGGACTCACTAGGTTAATCCAAGAGACCCAAGATCAAATCTGGGTAGAGGCATATTTCCGGGTACTGTAGCAGTATTGTAGCAGGTACTGTTCGGTACTGTAGCAGCCTGAACAATTCATCCATCTAGGCCTTCGGGCCACTGGTTTGGTCCTTGGGTCCTGAAAGGCTTTTGGGCCACCCAAGGACTTCGGGCCTATTGATTCTCAAGGAATTCGGGCCACCTTAAGGACTTAGGGACACCCCAAGGCCTTCAAGCCACATGAATGCAGGCCCCAGACATACTACATAAAAAGGAGCATCCCCAGAAGAGGATTCAGAGAAGGTGCACTCACCAGAGCAGAGCCAAATAGATTGTCAGAATGAGAGGGTATGGCTATTCCATCGGTACCGGCCTGTGATTGCACGGGAAGCCTAGCCAGACAGTCATGTAAAGATAGAGAGCTATTATCAGGATGCCGATGCTGGGGAGGGGCTGTTCATGTAGATAGTCTGGTTTAATTCCCCAAGACCTTCGGGTCATGTAATATCCTAAAGCCTAAAGGCAATGTAATCTCTTAGCCTACATTCCTTGTAAGGGTTCCCCCTCATCACTTGAAAGGGGGGTTATCAAAAATAAATAAAAATTAAGGCCTTCGGGACATTTAGACATGATAAGGTGTAGAGACTACATGAGTCAATCTATTACAATCTGCATAAAATAGAATTCTAGTATATTCAAGTCACACAAGCCATCAATAAGAGAATTTTCCTCCACTCATTCATTCAAGGGGAACTGGTGATAACACTCAAAACTCCAATGATCCATAGTAAGAATTCTCAAAAACACAAAAAAATGGAGGGTCACAATATATACAATGTAGACCAAAACTTATCCTACTCCATGGAACCGTATATGTGGAACATATCACCCCCCATAGACCAGTCTAATATTTCTAAAGAAATATTTTTAATAATTTTATAGCCTTTCATATCATATGTACTGTTAGAAGTAAAATTTCATAGTAAACATCCCTTCTGTGTGGCATTAAACAAAGGGGTATAGGTATAATCTATATGAATTTAAAATAGTATGAATCCTATATCATTATCACAAGATGTAAAATTTCACATCATCTTCCTTGTTAAATAACCCAAAACAGAAAAATGACCTTATAGTGTGATGTTAAAATGCATGTTGGAGGTCCTTATCACATGAACCTATATTAATTGGAACATTGGTATAAGAATAATGAATAAAAACTATATTCCCTACAGTTCCATTCTATAGGTCTTTAAACATCCCAAATTTTATCCTCTTCACTTGAGGTTAAATTTCACGCTATTGAATCAACCTTATACGACTCTAAACTCCTCATAATAACCCATATTTATATCCATTACCCATATACAAGGTCTAAATTAAATTTGGAACTTAGATTCATGTCTTTAGATCTTTATAAGATAACACCAAGGAAATCCCCCCCCCCCAATTGTTTGACTATCATTAAATTAAACTCCATGATATGCAATCTAATCTTGTGAAACCTTGAACTTTGTATAAAGGAGTTCCATGTATTGTTTGTCTCCCTTAAACATGATCCAAATCCATATAAGAATCCTTAATGTATGGAATCCAGCCCATACTAGCCTACCCTAATGAAAAAAATTCCCCCTTGTATATATTGACTATGTGTGGCATGATTCCTTTTCTTTTAGGATAAATAGTGATTCGTAGACCTTCTATCATAGTCTTAGACATGAAATTTCATCACTCTTAACATCTCATAGATGCATAGGATCAAAATTAATGTAGATTTTTCTTTCATACAACAACATCGAAATTATCAATGGTTGTTACCTTTCATGCACTCTCTTGAAATTTGGGAGATCTTAGAGTGATCTCTTATTTCTCACCCCCGGCATAACTCACATGAACATATAGATCTAGGAAAATAACTATGTTTATCATAACTAAGATATAACATAATCAACAGTAGGTAATATAGTCATGAACACATCATGTTAAACTCCACAACATATGATCTACCATATATGTATCATTAAACCATTTGAGGTGTCTTTTTGGGGAGACCCTTCCCCTTACATGGTATTTATATTTGTGTAATAGATTCATGGTGCATTTATCAATCTTTAAATAAAATTACCACAATAAAGAACTCATTGTGGAATTTTTCATATTATTAATGGAAACATAGAGATTCTATAATATCATATGTGAATCCAAGTTATGATCTCTATAACAAAACTAATTTCCCTTTTCACCATAATTTTTTTTGTCTCCCTATCTGCATCTATGTAACTTCCCAGTTCCGGGTGCCACCCAGAGGTGCCCCATACCTGGTTGGTCACATGGCCTCAGGTGCATTTCCACAAATGCCATAGGCTACCGACTAGCATCGAGGACCTTGGGTGTGATAGTGGGGAAACTATGCCCTCATTAGAAGAGTAACATAGTAGAAGTAAAATAGATAAAAATACCTGAAGCAGTATAATACCATACAACATTAAATGGAGTAAGACTGAAAGTAATAAACTACTAGAGCACATATATAAATGATGCATCATACATATGTCTAGTAAAACATCCAAACAATTAAAAATTCTAGAATACAGTAATAAACTAAAGTACAAAAGAAGACAGATAATATCCAATAGAATCGCAAGCCTTAGGCTAGTCCCATGCTCTCCAGCTCCACAATAATCAAGTACCTGAAGTAGAAGGGCACTATCCCTTATTTATACCTATAGAAATATAATATTTCCAGGCCCAAAAGCATAACCCAAAATAGGGTGTGAGACTAATACTATTAGCCAACCACCCATATATTTGTGCCTAACATTCAGTAATATATATGATAGGAAATAAGAAAAAGAAGCAGTAAACAAGGAAGTACTCAAGTAAGAAGTCCTATAGTTTCATTTACAAGCATTTACATTTAATTATTTAATCCACCAAACCAAATTACAAGAATCCTCTAGGTAGTTCTCAATGCCTAACCCCTTTGGTTCACAATATAAGGAAAGATTTACAAAATAATCACTGAGGAAGAAGTCACTGTTAGTTCCCCTATAGTCATGTGAGATTAGAGACTCATTAAGGAAGCACTCACCATCAATTCCCCCTTTAGTCTTTTAGTGTAACTACAGACACTCTGAAGAAGCACTTAAATTCAATTCCTCCTATGTTCTAATAACGTAAATATAGACACTCTGAGGGAGAACTCAACGTCAATCCCCCCTATGGACTCATAGGGTGATAATTTTAACAGACACTCTAGGAAAGACCCCAACGCCAATTTACCCTAATCTCTCACTACACCTGGTTCCCGCAACCCTATGTAAGGAAATTGTGCACAAACGATAATCACCAGCCAATTTAAACCTCTAGAACAACTTGGATAAACAATCTATATCATATTGTAGCATGTTAGATAATAATCACTCCATCCAAACAATACTAAGAACAAAAATCAAAGCAATAGCCTAACATGTAAGGCTAGACCAAATGGTCAAAAACAAGAAAACATGAGAAAAATATCCACATCTTATCAAAGATAAACCTATTCTCAAAAATTAAACTCTATCCATTCAAACAAGGCATAATAGGAAAATAAAGGGGCTAAAACCATAAATACAAAAAACCCCAAACAAGGGTATTGAAAACTTTTTCACATATAACTCAAAGTCTATCTATGGAATGGAAAAAACCACATACCTCGGCATTGTGAGACTGATATGCATGAAACTCAGGCCTTGAATCTCCCTAGTATTCCATAGATCTACAAAAATGCTAAAAATGTTCAACAAAAGATATCTCGTGAAAGAGGAGAAATCAGGATATGAAGTTCAAGAAGAAGAGAGAACTCACCGATGCGATTCCAACGCAATCGATGGAGTTCAATTTGGAGAATGGACAGTGAGTCGAGGTTTCAGAGAAGATATTTCACCATATGGACTCTCCCGAATGAGACAGACCTAAAAGGAGGGTGTTCTTTCGATTAGATGTTACCCTAGCCCATTTAATAAAAAAGAAATTACATGGAATGTACTTTATAAGTACACGACATGAACTTGCAGTTACCGGGGCCCACTTTAGGCAGACATCAGGTCACCCCATATAACCATGTACTTGGTCTTTACATATCTAGTACATGGTCACTTGCGGAAACTGAGTACATGGCGTGTACATATAATTACATGGAATTTACTCCTGAAATTTCCAAAAACTCAAATTTTTCTCAAAAATGACCAGAAAAGAATAACATACTTGAAAGAAGATCTGGGTTATTACAAAATCCCCCATATAAAAAATTCGTCCTCAAATTTCCCTAGAAAGGTTGCATAGAAGATTAGTCCCTAAACGGCTTCGGCCATTATGATCATACATCATCCTCCCTCTACCATGTTTCTTCCTGTACTCGCCTGCGCTGCCATAACACTCGTACTAGAGGAACAAACTGGCCATGGAGAACCTTCACACTTTGAACAACAATCTAGATAAGATGATCCTCGAACGAGGCGTACACCTCTAACTCAACCTCCTCAGGTAGAAAAACATGACATGGTTCTGAGAAGTAACATCAGAGATAAGAAATGTGGAAGACATCGTGCATATCCCGATACCTCTGAGGTAACTACAACTGATAGGCAACCGACCTGACCCTTTCCAAATCCTTAAATGGCCTGAAGTACCTCAGAGAAAGATTACCCCATATCCTAATTCTGTTGGGTTCTAACCTTAGTGTGACATGTAGGAAAACCTGATCTCTGACCTCGAACACTATATATGGCCTCCATCAATCAGCATAATACTTCTTTCGAGACTTTGTAACAGACATCCTCTTCTGAATCAACTCTATATGCTCTGTAGTCTCTTAAACAAGACTATCTCCCAACATAGCTGCCTCTCATATCTCCAGCCAACATATTGGTGAACAACATGGCCTACCATACAAATCCGCATAAGGTGCCATCTGAATAGTTGCCTGAATACTGGTTTTTTAGGAAAACTCCACAAGAGGTATGTGCTTCTCCCAATAACCTCAAAATTCTAAGATTTATGCTCAAATCATGTCCTCAAGCACTTGAATTGTATTCTAGGATTGGCCATCTATCTGGGGATGGTAATTTGTACTCAAAAGTACCTTTGTACCCAAGGCCCTCTATAGTCCCTACCAGACCTGAGAAGTAAAATGTGCATCCATTTCTGGAACAATGGAATGAGGAACTCCATGTAAATGTACAATATCTTATATGTAGAATCATCCCAGCTTATCAACACTAAAGGTCTCCTTGATCGGTAAGAAGTGAGAAACCTTCATGAGTATTTCAATGACACCCCATACTGCATCATTCTCCTGAGGAGACCTTGGAAAACCTATCACCGAATTCATCACGACTTCATTCCATCCACTCCAGAATGGGTAACTTCAAAAAAATACCTACTGGTCAATGATGATCCGCCTTCACCTAATGACAAGTGGAACACCTCATGACTATACTAGAAACATCTCTCTTCATATTTGTCCACCAATACTAACTGTGTAGATCACGATACATCTTGCTGACACCAGGATGAACTACCCAAACTAAGGAATGAAAGTCCTGCATCAGTTCCTCGTGTATGTCTGCTGACACCCATACCCGCCCATGAAAACAAAGTATCTCATCCTCACCCATGGTCCATCCTGGAATAGGGTCCTCTCCTGACACCCTCTCCCGTAGGAATAGGCCTTCAGAATCTGATAGATTCCACATTTTTACTCAATCATGAAGGGTAGAGGTAACAACTACATAAGATATAAATATCTGCCCCTATCTGTCATGCACCACCAAATGCATCTCATATAAAAGAGCCATATGCATCCACACACTACTGGCCTCCTGAACTGCCTGTATCTGAGTCCTTCTGGTCAACGAATCATCTACTTCATTACCTTTCCCAGGTGTATTTGCAATCTCAAAGATTAAATACTGAAGGTAATCAACCCACCATCACTATCTCAAATTCATGCCACGCTTAGTGAAGATGTACTTGAGTCTTTTGTGGTCAGTGAAAACCACAAAATGCTCTCCTAGAAGATAATGTATCCAATTGCATAATGCATGAACAACTGTAGCCAACATGAGATTGTGCATTGGGTAATTCCTCTCATGTGGCCTCAATAGGTGAGACCCGTACACAACGACTCATTAATCCTGCATAAGCACAGTTCCAAACCTAATACCTGAAGCATCACAGAAAACAATATATCTCTTTCTCGACAGTGAAAAAACTTATATCGGTGCTGAATTAAACCTCCCTTTCAGCTCTTGAATGGATGGCTAATAAGAATCTGGCCAAAAGAACTTCTCACCCTTCTTAGTCAATCCTATCAGTGGTGATGCTTAGCGTGAAAAGTCATGTACAAAATGTCTTTATTAACTATCCAGTCCTATGAAAATCCATACCTCAAAGACGTTCTTCATCTACCCACTAGAAACTACTTCTTTAAAATTCTATGGGTCTACTTATACTCATATATCTGATATAACATGACCCAATAAATGAATTTGGTCCATCCAAAAGTGTCATTTTGAGAGATTAGCATATAACTCATGCTTTCTCTGTGTACTCAAAACGATCTCATGATGTGTGGCATGGTCGTTTCAAGTGTGAGAGCACACTAAGATGTCATCCATGAAGAGTAACATGAAAGAATCTATGTATGGATGTGACACTCAGTTCCTCAGTTCCATGAGGACTTTAGGCACATTCGTGAGACCGAACCATAGAACGACGTACTCTTATACACCATACCAACTACAGAAGTATGTAAGAGGTATATCATATGTTTTGATGCGCAACTAATGGTAACCATATCTCAATTAAATCTTTAAGAACACTCAGGCTCCTCAAAGATGATAAAAAAGATCATAAATCCTCAGTAAGGGAAATCAGTTCTTGAACCCCAACTGGTTAAACTTCTGATAATCCACACAAAGCCTTATGGTACCATCTACCTTATTCACAAAAAAGAGAGGAGAACCCCAAGGAGAAGTACTAGGTCAGATTAATCCCTTTTCCTACAACTCCTCCAAATGAATCTTGAGTGACTGTAACTCTAGTGTATCCATCCTATAAGGAGGAACATACATCGGTGCCGCTCCTGGAACAAGCTCAAAAGAAAAGTACACCTATCACTCTAGAGGAAAACTTGAAAAGTCCTATGGAAATACGTCCCTAAAATGATACACCACTAGAGGAAAGTCCATCTGTGAAGTCCCCTGGTCATCCAGATATAGACTAGCAATATGGGTTATAACACCTCCTAACCCATGATGCTCGATTCCGTCTCTTCTCTCCGGGACATCCAATTCTCCTGTATGAAGGAACGATCTGCCCTCTGGTGATGTGAGACCCACCCTACGGCGATAATAGTCGACAAAATCCTGGAAGGGGACCAACCAGTCCATTCTAAGAATGACATCATAGTCAGTCATCTTTAAGTCATAGAGGTCCCATATTAAGTGACACCCTCCAACCTCTAGAGGGCACTCCTTACACTATCGTACACTAGATATTCTTGTACCCAATGGAGTTTCTACTGTCATAATATCTGCAGAGGAAAAGTTAAATATCCCAAGACTCTCCCCACCAACAACATATATAAATCTATGGGAAGCCCCTATATCGAAAAGAGTAGCAAATAAAACTGAGGAAACTAGGATCATACCTCAAACTGTAGAGGGTCCGGGATCCTGCTTCTGCTGGGTATGTTCCACTGCAAAAGTTTGATTAGCACCGTGGCCCTATGACTCTGCCTGACTACCCTAAGCTGATCCACCCTACTGTCTCTAAATTCATGGGGACTGGATACCACGACCAGGACCTCCACCTTGGCTAGAACGGCCTAAAGAACTCTAGTTCCTAGATTGGTGGGAAACTGGTGGTGCTGATCCTGAATGAGGATTCATCGAAGAACCCCTGTCACCTACTGCGGGTGATAAGATTTGACAAAAGCAATGAAGATGGCCCATCTTACCACCAGATCAGCACTCAACTGGGTCTCTTGGGAAATGTGGCATCGTATGCCTGACCTCCCCGCACTGGTAGCAAACCACCAAGGTACCTTAAGGTGCATCCTACCTACATGAATCTCCATGTGTAGACTCCCTACGATGCTTCCTACTATCATCCGGAGAAGCACTTACTCTGGATGTGGAACCGCCCTGGCTCACAGATCCAAAATCCCTCAGGATGCACTCTATGATCAATTCCTGATTGAATATAGAAGTGAGGGAAGCCAATCTGAAGATGTTCGCATGAGCCTTAATTTATTGTCTGAGACCATCCTCAAACTTACTTTATAGGAACAACTAATCTCCCCCTAGAATGGGTTTAATGCACTGGAGCTCTGTGAAGCGAGATGAATACTCCAAGACTAAAAGAGTACCCTGCTCCAAACTCATGAAGTCTCGGGCTCAATCGGCCCTCATGGTATCCAGATAGAAGTAATCATAGAAGAAATGCTAAAACTCATTCCAAACCAAAACCAATTGTAATACCACCCTTGAGATCACATCCCATCATTTCTTGGAGGAATCCGAAGAATATACGTAGCGATCTTGACCCTCCTCTTTTGATGGATATCCAGATGCTCGAAGATTGTAATCATGGATTATATCCAAGACTCTACAGCCTGGGGTCCACCATCCCCTAAGAAAGTGAGAGGATCTTGCTGTTGAAATACCCGTGTCAATTATTCCTTCGATGGGGTAGGAGGCGGTGCTCCCTGAAAGTTCTGAATCATCCTCATAAAACCTTATGGGAAGTGTGCGTCAACACCTGTGTCCGATATAACAGCTGGATCCAAGACTGACACAACTAGAGGATCAGCTGGTAGTCCCTGATCAGCCATATCTGGTGTCTGATCACTGCCTTGAAAATCAAAAAAAACAGGAGGACGTCTCGATGGCATTACTCAGCAAGGTCAAGCTCACACCTTAGATCAATATTATCAACAATGAAAACAATAAGTGTAAGAAGGGAACAGGAGAATGAATGTATTCAAGTTTTCCCAAACATGGATACATAGCATGTATAATGCCTACACATCGTGTTCCCTTAGACCTTCACATGACTGTGTAATTCTATCAAAACTAGTTGGGTGACACTCCAAATACACAACATGTTGTAAAAATAAACGATGAGTTCATGAATCCTCTTCCCCTACCTAGGTTCCCTTACATGACTAAGGAGCATGTTTGTCCTAGAACAAGACTACATGGTGTGTTGTCTCTAGACACGGCATGTACTAGACGAACTTCACTAACCCGTGTTGTTAGTGACATGGATAGTAACACGGTTGACTCTACATGGTGGGTTTATGACAGAAACGTCATGTAAAATAAATATTCCACCGACCCATGTTGTTCGTTACATGGACGGATACTCAGGATACATTACACGGCATGTTCAAGCTTTACAAAACATTTATACATTAAGTTTTCACCATCCATTTCATTAGTCACACGGGTGGACACATGGTCAACACAACACGGTGTGTACGTCCGAAACATGGTGTTTTCTACAATGATTTCCCAACCCCATGTCTCTGCCCACACATCCTGTGATATGGTTAGAGACTACACAACATGTACCTATAGGACATAGTGCGTACTTAAGAAAAATATTTCCTCCCCAAACAGAAGGACACACGGTTTGTTATCATGAATACACACCGTGTACTCTGGGTATTTCTAAATAGTAAGCCTCAGGAACAACTTCGGATGGCCAGAAAACACAAAAACGAACATTAGAGTGCCATGTTCCGATCTGTGATAGTCCATACTCTCTGTGAATCAAATCGTGGAATCTAATAAATGTTATAAACCACGATAATAGGGCAATAATCCACAAAATTCTTTCCATGAGGGCCCATGACATCTCAAAAACCCAAGTTTGGTATTCATTCAAACAAAAACATACACAATCCAATACCCCTATCAAAAATATGGTATTCTATCAAGGAATCTATCACAACAACATGCATATCTAACACAACCTCTATCAAAACAACATTCAATCGCTAATGCACCCTAAATGGCATGGTAATAATGCATGGCATGTGATGTATTGTAAGTGCATATTTGATGAATGATATGGGATACCCTCATATCATCAGGTTGAAACAAAAATATATCCTCAATAACATCAATGATAATAGCACAAAACATGTGAATCACCCAATGGTGAAATCAAATCAACCGTAAAATTGAAAAACCAGAAAAAATTTCAATAAACGAGGTAGATTGGATTTTACCTGTACACGAGTTAGCTACTCTCAGGCACAACTTTTTACCAAGAAACTATTCATTCCTAACCCTGGATATAGGCTGCAACCATTAAGTCAATAAGAAAAGAATCCATCTGATACCACTTTTTAACGTCCCAGTTATGGGTGTCGTCAAGAGGTTCCACGTACCTGGTTGGTTAAATGGCCTCAAGGGAATTTACACAAATACCAGAGGCTACCGACTAGTAGTGAGGGCCTTGGGTTTAATAGTGGGGAAAATATGCTCTCTTTGGAATAGTAACATAGTAGAAGTAAAAAAATAACAATACTGAAAGTAGTATAATACCATTCAATAGTAAACAACAAGAGACTGAAAGTAAAAACAACTGGTGCACATATATAAATGATGCATGATACATATGTCTAGAAAAATATCCAAACAAGTCGCAATGTAGGAATAAAGTAATAAACCAATGTAAAAAAAGAAAATAGATAAACTCCAGTAGTATCACAAGCCTAAGCATAGTCTCATTCTCTCCATCTCCATAGCAATCATGTACGTGAAGTAGAAGGGTGATTTCCCTTATTTATACCTACAACAATATAATCCGTTTGGTCCCAAAATCATGCCCCAAATAGGGTGTGAGACTAATCCCAGTAGTAAACAACCTGATGATCATTTCCTAATAGTCAATGAATATATAAGGCATGTAATAAGCAAAAGAAGCAGTAAACAAGGAAGTAATCAAAAGTAAGCAGTCCTATAGTTTAATTTAAAAGAATTTACTTTTATCTAATAAACAAAAAACAAATACAAGAAAAACCTTCTAGGTAGTTCTCACAGCCTAACCCCTCTGGTTCACAATAAAAGGAAAGATATACCAATGAATCTCTAAGGATGCACTCACCATCAATTCCCCCTATAATTAAGTGTGATTAAAGACACTCTGAGGAAGAACTCACCGTCAATTCCACCTATAGTATTTCAGCAGTAACTACAGACACTCTGAGGAAACACTCAATGTCAATTCAACATGTGGTCTCATAACGTATCTATATACACTCTGACGGAGCACTCAATGTTAATTGACCCTATGGTCTCGCAGTGTGATAATTTTAACAGACACTTTGGGAAATCGCTCAACATCAATTTCCCCTAAGGTGTCACTAAACCAGGTTCCTCCAGCCCTGTGTAAAGAATTTGTGCACAAACGATAATCAGCAGCCAAAATAAAACTCTAGAACTTCTTGGAAGAACAATCTACAACATATCATAGCATGTCAGATAATAATCACTCCACCCAAACAATAATAGGAAAGGAAATAAAAGCAACATCCTAAAAATGAAAGGCTAGACTAAATGGTAAAAAACAAGAAAACATGAGTAAAACACCCATAGATTAACAATGATGACCCTATTCTCAACAATTAACCTCTATCCAATAGAACTAGGCATAGTAGGCAAATAAAGGGGCTAAAACCATAAACACACAATACCCTGAACTATGGTATTGGGAAATTTTGTTCATATAACTCCAAGACTCTCTATAGAAAGGCACAGACAACCTACCTCAACATTGTGAGAAATATATATGTGAACCTCAGGCCTTAAATCACCCTCAGAAGCCGTAGTTCTAAAAAAATGCTAAAAATGATCAACCAAAGATATCTCGCAAAAGAAGAGAAATTAGGATATGATGTTAAAAAATAAGATAGAACTCACCAATGCGATTCCAACACAGATGAAGGAGTTTTATTCGGAGAACGGATGGTGAGTATTGGGTTTAGAGAATATATGTTGCTGTACAGACACTCCAAAATGAGAAAGACCAAGAAGGAGGGTTTTTTGTTGATTAGATGCGACCCCAGTCAGTTTATTTAAAAAAAGAATGTAAATTGTGTGTAATTTATAAGTACACGGTGTGTACATGAACTTACCAGGCCTCGATTTAGGCATCCTCCTGGTCACCCCACATGAGCATGTACTTGGCCGTTACATGGCCAGTACACAGTCACTCGTGGCAACTGGGTACACGGTGTCTACTCCTGAAATTTCCAAAAACATTTATTTTCCTAAAAAACGAAAAGAAAAGAAAATCATACCTGAAAAGAAGATATGGGTTCTTACAATCTACCTTTTTCGATGACCCTATATTGACATGGAACATGATTCTCTCTCCTTGAACATGAGTTTTATCTATGAATAGAAGGCCTCCACAAACATACATTTATATTGATTCTTATTATCACAGGATATATAGTGACACATAGACTTCTAATCCTATGACCAAACACAAATTGTATCAACCAAATTGATATTCCCCTATATATGAGTCAAATATGTATTAAGACATTCAAAATTGAATTACAAAACCACATGATTATGCTAAAGGATCCCCCATTTAAGAACTGTATGCTATGTGATTCCAATTATCAAAGGAAAAATAGTGACACCTAGATCCATTATCATATGCCCAGCTAAAAACAACATTGGTCTTCTTCCTTATGATCAAATATATTGCAATTCATGTCAGGTCTCTGATAATCACTTAACATTAGAGTAAGGACACCCAAACCTTCCCTTTTTCAAATGATATCAATTAGCATAACAGATTCATATGACCTATGTGTGTCTTGATTATTCTTATCACATGATATATATATATATATATATATCTGTGTGTGTGTGTGTGTGTGTGTTTTATATTAGGATCCTCAATAATTGGCTTGCATTTGAGTTCCAATCAATCCCCAGCTTGTATTGGCCTTTTTAATGAGTTTATTTCTCCTTATTTAAAAATTAGGATAATTTATTCCATTTGGTGAATAGGATGGAAAAATGAAAGGCTACAACCATGGTTACTTTATATATTCCTATTGAAAGAAAATATACCCTCATTCATTTTCTCAAGTTTCATCATAGTTTCAAGACCCAATGAACCCAAAATTCTGATGATTCTAAAATGTCATACAATTGATTTTGGTCTGGATGATGTTCCTAATATTTACATATATATTTCATGACATTAACCTAAATCGTGTAAGCCATTATTTCATTAAATTAAAGTACATTACCCTTAAATCCCTGTTTAATGAAATTTAACTGCATGACATATAATTCCTTATCATGTGACAATAAAATGTATGATATATGCTCTATCCTATATGATGATATACTGGATAGGATACTTTTTAACTACGTGTGACATTATTCTTATTATTTCAAGATACATAGAGATGTCTAGACTGTATATTCTAGACTCATACAAGGACTGTCAACCATTTTAACTCCTTCAAAAGGGTCACAATATTATAACAATATTTGGCTGGTGTATAAAACACGTTGTCACTCTTTTGGATTTCCCTTTTCATAAGTCACACATAGTTTCATGAGAGTCTAAAATTTCAATCAACCTTTCATGGTTTTCGATAATGGTCGAATTCATCTTTAATGGAAAACTCTGTTTTAATATGAATACATTCCCCAAATATACCTCTATATTATAACCCCTACTATGTCTTACTGACCATAGGTATGTTTTATTCTTAATATAAAGTTCATCTAGTCACAAAATTCCCTAAAAAAATTATAGAATAACCATTCATTCGAATATGGTTAGTGGTCATTCCTTGCATACATGATGCATTTCATCACTCTAGATCCAAAAGCCTAAAGCCATAATTTGTGTCATAATCATTCATTTTTTCAAAAAGTGTTGAGGTTTACGTGACCCTTAAACCCTAATTTTAATACCCCGAGCTTCCACGGTATGCTTCTCTTTGAATAATAGAGTAGCGTGTGTTGTATGCAACTTTAAGTTCTAACACACACCACGACTAATCAAAGTAGCCATTATGAATAGTAATAACTACTTTTTAAAATTTTAGAAATTTTATCTCTCAAAATGGACTTCATTTTTGGATTCGGAGTATCAAATTTAGCCTGAGGTAAAATTTTGGTACTTTTTGGATAACTTTAATATTTTTATGAATAGTGAAATTTACTAAATTTTAATTAAAAACAACTTTTTAATCCAAATAATTAATAGTGATAACTTATGAATTTGAGTAGTTTTAAAGTATATTTAGAATATATTTTTACCATTTAATACAATGTTGGTCATTGGGCATAATTTCACTATTATACCATACATAAAAAAGTATCAATCTTTTGATAGTTATTATATCTTAAAAACACGCTTTTTGTTTTGACAGCGGGAATTAATTTTAATTTAATTTCTGTCACTTCTGTGTTTTGAATTTGGAAAAATGGATTCCATATTTGGAATCATGATTTCAAAATTGTGTAAATAGGTAACTTTTATTTTTATACTTTATGAATAATTACTTCGGTAAATATTATATTTACTATGGTTAAAGGGTAAATCCTTTAAATAAGGGTTAAAAAATAATATTATAATAATACTAAATTTCCATAAAATGTGTCCTAACCTTATTGGTGGATACATTTCCGACCATGGGAATCTTTGGGTCGATTTTGGGACCCCATGGAGCCACTTGTAGGTGATAGGGGCACTTTATTTTAATTAATTTAAAATAAATACAAAAATGACATAAGCATATATATTTTAGAATCAAAAATTTTACATAGGGGTATATATGTTGGATTTTCGAATACAAATATTCATTAGAAATAGAAAGATATTTACTACATAATTATATTTTATTTATAATTTTTAGACATTATATAATTTAATTTATTTATGACACAATGGTGATGCTGTAATTACATAATTAATGAAAAATTAGGATAATCGATATTATAAATACCCAAATAAATTTAATATGAGACTTTTTATAAATAAATATAATTTTCTAGGATAATATGACATGTTAGTATTTGTTTAATTAACGTTTTTTGAAGTAATAATTCTGTTACGAGTTTTAAAAAAATCAATTATTGAATAGTGTCAAAATTGACAAAAAAGTGTTTTTAAAACAAATATTATATTATAAATTGATATAAAATTCATAAAAATCTAACGTTCGCCCAAGAGACTTATATAATTATAGGTGTATCATTAATGGACCACATGGGGGTCTCTTGTATATATATAGTAAGTTTATTAACCATATAATATAAAAATACAAAGAGGCATTGTAAAAGTGAAACTAATTAACTAAGAGTTAATACTTAAAGATAAGGTTAATATAATAACCCAAACCAGTCTAAATTCTATTGGTTGAGTGTTTTTAGATCCATACCCACCTTATCCTTTAAGAAATCCACTTTGGAGCCATTAGAAACCAAATATGAATTTATTATAAATTAATACTTTAAGTTTTTCCTAAAGAGCCCCTCCTCCCCCTTATAAAAGGACCCAACTTGCCAAACACAGAAAAAATACTCCCTAAACATCACTCACATCAACATAGAGGCCTTATTTTGATCAAAAATCCAACTTAAGGAGCCCTTTTGATCAAATCAAAAGGAAGAACCCGAAGAAGAGCTAATGTTTTCACCACCCTCTTTCAAGTTCATTTCTTCTTCAAATTCTTCTTTCTTTGTTATTTCTATTCTAAAATAATAAATCCAGTATCTCCTATATACTGTGATGTTATTATAAATATGGTACAACCATATTCAGTATTCTATCCATCCTTTGAACGACATGTCACCATACGTGCGTACGTACAACTTACCGTCTCCACGTCGTGGTGTAATTGTTATTCAATACATTATTATTTGGATGGGTATAATAATGATTTTTATTTGATGTAAATAATAAATATAACATTATAAGGATTCTGTATATATGATATTCCATCCAATAAAATATTATTTTAATATCAAAAGAATGATATTTTCGCTCGTGCGTTCGTACGGATTACCTTCTCCACGACGCAATGAGATTCATTTCCATGTTCACCGTTCATCGACGATTATAAAAATATATTACTAATAAGTATGTAATATATGAAATAATAATGATACTGGAGATATATATATTTATATATATAAGGATTTATGTACTTACATATATCTTATTCACTTACTTCCATTCAATACTATATGAAAATGAAAACAGCGTTTATGCATATGTACGGATTTCCATCTCCACGACGCGATGAGATTCATTTCCAAGTTCACCATTCATCGACGATTATAAAAATATATATTACTAATAATTATGTAATATATGAAATAATAATGCTACTAAAGATATATATATTTATATATATAAGGATTTATGTACTTATATATATCTTATTCACTTACTTCCGTTCAATACTATATGAAAACAGAAACAACGTTTATGCATACGTATGGACTACCGTCTCCATAAATGGTGTTTTCCATTTCATATATATGTCTATTATACATATTTATATTCTAAATATATATGATATATTTATCAATTTTTATATTCTGGATGTATTTAAATCATGATCTAAGTGATACAACCAAGAGTAACAAGTTAAAACACATACGATAAAGAAAGTGATTATTACCTGAAATGTTAACTTAACATGGAAATTATTATTAAATGGGTAATATAAATTCATGAATGAATAATGTATGATATCATAAATATTAATATGGTTCTGTTATAATTTAATAACATACTACGATCTTCGTACAGGAGGTTAAACGTACCCTCGACTAAAGGAAATTGCAATGTAAGGGGTCTTCATCTCACTCATTATTCCCGTGAGATTCATGCCATATTGCCACTATTTCCTTTTGTGTGGTGTATGTACTGCCCATAATTATATTCTTTGGGTAATACACTTTAATTTATGTGTATTTACATATTCATTGTATGATACCTCTTTCATGGGTTGTATTTTTCCTATGTTACCAAATTGGAAAGGGTTAATTTCACAATGTCTTTATTATCCGAGGCTGTTTTTACATAAGTATCTACTGGGACATATTTATTATCCATATCCATGTTTTATGAAAGATTTTTCAATGGGATTCTTTTAAGGGACTCTTTTACTAAAACATCATTTCAAATGTTTAAAATATCAATTCTTCTAAATCTTTCTCATTAATGTCCATGTCTTCAAAATGGGTTTTAAGGATTTATTTATATGGACATGAATGTTTTTAAAATGTTAATTCCTTTCAAATGTTTCAAAGCGTTATGGGACACTTTGATTCAAAAATGGCATTAAATGACTTCTTTTCTAAATTGTGTGACTTTTAAATGTTTTCATGAAAAGGGGTATTTCTCTCAAAGAGTTTTACAAATCAATCTCATCTATGTCAAAATTATTTTATGGATTTTAAAATTGTTTTGAATTTGATTTATCATGATACAAATCTTCCATATTGTGTTGAAGGTTTTGTGATATATTTGGCTGTGGATGTGTTATTTTTATACCATTCATGGTTTATGGGTAAAGTATTGACATTTCGCATGCTAGTTTTAATACAAATTATTATGTTATATTTCATCCTCTTCTTAAGATGAATGTGTTGGACTAGTATGTTCTGGGTTGGGGACCGGTAAAAGTAAGCCCTCCGGGTTGTTGTCCGGTTATTAGAGGAAATCCAGGTTGGTGTCCGGTTATTAGAGGCACTGCGGGTTGGTGTCTGGTTATTAGAGACACTTCGGGTTGGTGTCCGGTTATTAAAGGCACTTCGGGTTGGAGTTCGGTTATAGAGGCTCTCCAGGTTGGGTTCTGGTTATAGTTATACCTTAGGTCTTGGCATGAGACCTTGACACAAAAATTAATGTTTGGTATTCTGCATTCCAGCATTATGAAAGTGGTTAGTGATATTGCATGTGATTATTCGATTAGTAGAATATCGATGTGAATAATTAAATGGAATTATTTCATTTTATTTCTGCCATATTATGCTGAAGTTCAAGTTTAAAAGGCTTTTGTTTTAGTTTAATACATTGCCTTAAATGTTTATGCTTATTTTTGAAAGTTTCCGCTATATTTCTTAACCTTACTAAGAATTTGAGCTCACCCCTTTCTATGTTTTATTTTTCCCAGGATTCCAAGAAGTGTAATGTGATTGATATGCAGGGTTAAACCAAGGGAATAATGGCATTCATAAAGATTATTTATGTTGTTTTGTACGTCTTAAAGTGGAAATG
The DNA here is from genome assembly GCA_963277665.1 of Viscum album. NCBI lineage: Eukaryota > Viridiplantae > Streptophyta > Magnoliopsida > Santalales > Viscaceae > Viscum > Viscum album. The sequence continues at coordinate 394,886,918 of OY728167.1, read as the reverse complement.
TAACATTCATGTATGTGATCTATTTTTCCAAGACTGCTAAACTGATCGGTCCTTCGGGACTTGATTCCTTGTAATCATGTCAATTTATTAACATAATGCACTGACTCTGGGTAACTGGGGCCGGGGCATTACAGTTGGTATCAGAGGAAGTTTAGAAATAACTTTGGAAACTAAATTTTGATAAACTCTGATTAGAGTACATATCCCTAAGATAGTCTTCGAGGATTAGTATAGAAGAACTTCCTAGAATTTTGGTATTGTAGAGATTTTGTGAGTTTTCTGAGCAATACATCCCTATCTAGATACGAGCAGGTAGAGGCTGCTCTGGCACAGATGTACCTAGTGGTAAAACCCAAAAACACTGCTTTGAGCTAGACTTGAACGGAAAATGGTGCATTACAACGGGCCTTGTTTCACTCTTGGTTAGGACTCTCCCGGGGGATATGCTTAGGATAATTCTCATTTTCCTTACAGACCATTATGAAGGGCTCATGAGTATATACTTACTCAAAGAAAACATTTTTATGATTATGTATTATATACAGAAACTTTTCAATTTGCATTAGGTATTTTACAAGTTTGGAATTATTCATTACAATTCATAAACTAACCTAGTTTATGCTACTGTATAGAAATGGCGCCCAATATAAGGAATGTGAACTCCAGTGATACGTATGATCAAAAGAGTAAGAAGGATCATATCTTTCATGGTATTAAGACATCATTTAGAAGGGAAATATTCTCCCATGTATTATCATCATATGAAGAAATATTATCATGTGTTGATAAGATAACAAAAGAGTTTACTGAGTCCTATGACTTTGAAGGGAAGCAAAATAAGAAAAAGACGGAAGTGAGAAAGATGGATAAAGGGAAGAGGGAATAGAATAATTTCACCATATGTGATAACTGTGGGAAGAAACACCCTGGAACATTTCTGAAATAAATGGGAGTTTGTTATAAGTGTGTAGGAAAAAGGGCACCAAATACGTGACTGCAAGGGTAAGAAAATGGTTTCAAATGTACAATGCTTCATTCTCAAGGAGTTTGGACACTACATGAACCTATCATCAGACTATGCCTCAAATGATGCTATTAGATAAAAATCAAGTTATGATACTGCCACAGATGAAGAGGAATGATTAGAGTTCTTATGTTGATTATGTCATTTGAGTGTTGTATCAACAATATACATGTTATAATAATTATGGAGTATATAAGGATTGTACTGCAGTACTATTTCATTAAGGACTTGAGATTGTGTGGAACAAAGAAAAGTGAATCAATAGTAGGTTAAATGTTTGGAAAATATATGGTTGAGAGAAAGATAAACCATAATATGGTTCTGATACCGAGGTAGTGATTTTAGAATAATACATGATTGATTTGGATAAATTATATTGGATATTCTTGACTACCTTGAAACTGATTAATGATTTGTATATTTCATCATTGTTGGGATTTAAAACATTTTTTTGGATTGAAGGAGTATATCTATTATTCTTTAGGGAATAATGGATCATGAATTTAATCAATAAGGTTTTATGGTAATTCCGGATGTTGCAGTGTTTTAAAAGAATACATGATGAAGGTGTTTACATGTTATTACACGGAAAAAAGGATCTTCATTATGTTTAACATCCTTGTAAATTTTGGACTATGAGTTTGGACAATAGTATTTTGGATAAGTTTAATGGTTGGAATGGATTATGTTTGAAAGCTTATTTTTTGGATTTTTATAAAAGGACAACACACAGACCATGTGATGACTCGTCGTGTCAGACAAAGCTGCGGGAATCAAACCCACAACCATAGTGAAATTGGGATTTATCTCCTACCATTGTGCTACATGAAGTTCCTGGATGGTATAATGTAGTTTATTTACATAAAGGGTCTGATATGTGAATTATAAATTCATTATATTTTGAACCCTTTACGCTTAGGATAAATAGAGTATTTTTGAGTTGTATTATGTTTTGGGGTGAAAGATGAGTTTGTGGTAGAAATTTATTAATGGATAAAACTCTAATTATAAAGTAAGTATATCTCCTTATGATCTTATCCAATCTCATAAATAAATTCCTCAACATTAAGAAAAGGAACTTAGAACAAAAATGTTGTCCTAAATGGTACCTTATATCATCACTGATTTATGGATTTGGGATTGTTGGCATTTTCATAGAAATGTTCTCTACCACTCTCCATCAGATAATTGATGGTTAGATTTCTCTTCCATATCCATATTTTCCTACATGGCACCCTAGTATGCGTTATTTTTGGTAATCTTCATACTTTCTACTCTTTATTTTAAATAGAGGCCTCATTAATTCATTTTTCGATGTGGGATTTCAACTAAGGTATTTTGAAACATCAAAAATGTGTTATCCTAATACCTTATGTTTTGTTGAACCGATGGTATTTTAAATCATCATAGATTGATGAATTTAAGGACCTCAATTTTAAACTTGTTTCTGATTGATGACCTCAATCACTACATATAAATATTTACATTTTTCTCCAATTATATTTCTATAATTACCACCAATTTCCTCCTAATAGAGATCATAATTTTGTGGTGACCCTTTCATTTCTCTTTTCATCTTATTAAGACTAATTTTTATTAACCAAATTTCCGATGTGGGTTTTTCCACAAAGATATTTTCTATTTCCAACCATTATTTTCAAAGAAAAATATCATATTTCAAGAACACAATTTATTGAAGGAGGGGAGAATGTAACACCCCGAGATTCCACGGTACGCTTCTCTTTGAATAATACAGTAGCGTGTGTTGTACGTTACTTCAAGTTCTAACACACACCACGACCAATCAAAGTAGCCGTTATGAATAGTAATACCTACTTTTTAAAATTTTAGAAATTTTATCTCACAAAATGGACTTCATTTTTGGATTCGGAGTATTGAATTTATCCTAAGGTGAAATTTTGGTACTTTTCGGATAACATTAATATTTTGATGAATAGTGAAATTTACTAAATTTTAATTAAAAACAAATTTTTTAATCCAAATAATTAATAGTGATAATTTATGAATTTGAGTTGTTTTAAAGTATATTTAGAATATATTTTTACTATTTAATACAATGTTGGTCATTGGTCATAATTTCACTATTAAACCGGACATAAACAAGTATCAATCTTTTGATAGTTATTATATCTTAAAAACACGCTTTTTGTTTTGACAGTAGGAATTAATTTTAATGTAATTTCTGCCACTTCTGTGTTTTGAATTTGCAAAAATGGATTCCATATTTGGAATCAGAATGTCCAAATTGTGTAAATAGGTAACTTTTATTTTTAGACATTTTGAATAATTACTTCGGTAATATTTTATTTACCATTGTTAAAGGGTAAATCCGGTAAATAAGGGTTAAGAAATAATATTATAATAATACTAAATTACCCTAAAACGTGTCATAAATTTATTGGTTGATACATGTCGACCATGTGCATCTTTGGGTCGATTTTGGGATCCCATGGAGCCACTTGTAGGTGATAGGGACACTTTATTTTAATTAAGTTAAAATAAATACAAAAATGACACAAGAATATATCTTTTAGAAAAACAATTTTTACATAGGGTTATATATGTTTGATTTTAGACTATAAATATTCATTAGAAATATAAAAATATTTCCTACATAATGATATTTTATTTATAATTTTTAGACATTATATAATTAAATTTATCTATGACACAATGGTGATTCAGTAATTACCTAATTAATGAAAAATTAGAATAATTGATATTATAAAAACCCGAATAAATTTAATTTGAGACTTTTTATAAATACCAATAATTTTATAGGATAACAGGAGATGTTAGGATTAATTTAATTAACTTTTTTTGAAGTAATCATTCTGCTATGAGTTTTACAAAAATCAATTATTGAATAGTGTCAAAATTGACATAAAAGAGTTTTAAAAAAAATATTATATTATAAATTGATATTCAATTCCTAAAAATATATGGTTTTCCCAAGAGACTTATATCATGATAGGTTTATCATTAATGGACCACTTGGGTATCTATTGGATGTATATTGTAAGTTTATTAACCATATAATATAAAAATACAAAGTGGCATTGTAAAAGTGAAACTAATTGACTCAGAGTTAATACTTAAAGATAAGGTTAATATAATAACCCAAACCAGTCGAAATTCTATTCGTTGAGTGGTTTTCCATCCATCCCCACCATAACCATTAAATACTATACTTTTGAGCCCTTAGAAACCGAATATTAATTTATTATAAATTAATACGTTAAGTTTTTCCTAAAGAGCCCCTCCTCCCCCTTATAAAAGGACCCAACTTCTAACCAATTCAAAGCCTTTTTGGTCGGCCAACCCCTGCCAAAATACTCTCTAAACTTCCCTCAATTCATAATAGAGGCCTTAGTGTGATCATAAAGCCAACCTAAGGAGCCCATTTTATCAAATAAAAAGGAAGAACCCAAAGAAGAGGAAATGTTTTCACCACCCTCTTTCAAGTTCCTTTCTTCTTCAAATTCTTCTTTCATTGTTATTTCTATTCTAAAACAATAACTCCAGTATCACCTATATACTGTGATGTTATTATAAATATGGTACAACCATATTCAGTATTCTATCCATCCTTTGAACGACATGTCACCATTGGTGCGTACGTACGGCTTACCGTCTCCACGTCGTGGTGTAATTGTTATTCAATACATTATTATTTGGATGGGTATAATAATGATGTGTATTTGATGTAAATAATAAATATAACATTATAATGATTCTGTATATATGATATAAAATCCAATTATATATTATTTTAATATCAAAATAATGATATTTTCGCTCGTACGTACGTATAAATTACCGTCTCCACGACGCGATGAGATTCATTTCCAAGTACATCATTCATCGACGATTATAAAAATATATATTACTAATAAGTATGTAATATGTGACATAATAATTCTACTGGAGATATATATATATTTATATATATAAGGATTTATTTACTTACATATATCTTATTCACTTACTTCCGTTCAATACTATATGAAAACAGAAACAACATTTATGCGTACGTACGGATTACCATCTCCACGACGCGATGAGATTCATTTCCAAGTTCTCCATTCATTGATGATTATAAAAATATATATTACTAATAAGTATGTAATATATGACATAATAATGCTACTGGAGATATATATATTTATATATATAAGGATTTATGTACTTACATATATCTTATTCACTTACTTCCGTTCAATACTATATGAAAACAGAAATAACGTTTATGCGTACATACGGACTACCGTCTCCATAAATGGTGTTTTACATTTCATATATATGCCTATTCTAAATATTTATATTCTAAATATATATGATATATTTATCATGTTTTATATTCTGGAAGCATTTAAATCATGATCTAAGTGATACAACTAAGAGTAACAAGTTAAAACACATACGATAAAGAAAGTGATTATTACCCGAAATGTTATCTTAACATGGAAATTATTATTAAATGGGTAATATAAAGTAATAAATGAATCATGTATGATATCATAAATATTAATATGGTTCTTGTATAATTTAATAACATACTACGCTCTTCGTACATGAGGTTAAACGTACCCTCGACTAAAGGAAAGTGCAAGGTAAGGGGTCTTCATCTCACTCCTTATTCCTGTGAGATTCATGCCATATTTCCACTATTACCTTTTGTGTGGGGTATGTACTGCCCATAATTATATTATTTGTGTAATACACTTTAATTTATGTGTATTTACATATTCATTGTATGATACATCTTTCATGGGTTTTATTTTTCGTAAGTTACCAAATTGGTAAGGGTTAATTTCACAATCTCTTTATTATCCGACGTTGTTTTTACATAAGTATCGACTGGGACATATTTATTATCCATATAAATTTTTTATGAAAGAGTTTTCAAAGGGATTATTTTAAGGGAATATTTTACTAAAACATCATTTCAAATGTTTTAAATATCAATTATTCTAAATCTTTCTCATTATTGTCCATGTCTTTAAAATGGTTTTAAGGATTTATTTATATGGACTTGAATGTTTTTAAAATTTTAATTCCTTTCAAAAGTTACAACGTGGTATGGGACAATTTTATTCAAAAAAATGTCTTTAAATGGATTCTTTTCTAAATTGTGTGACTTATAAATTTTTTCATGAAAAAGGGGTATTTCTCTCAAAGATATTTACAAATCAATATCATCTATGTCAAAATTATTTAATGGATTTTAAACTTGTTTTGTAGTAGATTTATCATGATACAAATCTTCCATATTGTATTGAAGGTTTTGTGATATATTAGACTGTGGATTTTTTATTTTTATACCATTCTTGGATTATGGGTAAAGTATTGACATTTCACATGCTAGTTTTAATATAAATTTTTATGTTATATTTCATCCTCTTCTTAAGATGAATGTGTTGGACAAGTATGTTCCGGGTTGGGGACCGGTAAAAGTAAGCCCTCCGGGTTGGTGTCCGGTTATTAGAGACACTCCGGGTTGGTTTCTGGTTATTAGAGGCACTCCACGTTGGTGTCCGGTTATTAGAGGCACTCAGGGTTGGAGTCCGGTTACAGAGGCTCTCCGGGTTGGGTTCCGGTTACAGTTATACCTTAGGTCTTGACACGAGGCATTGACACCAAAATTAATATTTGGTATTATGCATTCCATCATTATGAAAGTGGTTCGTGATATTGCATGTGATTATTCGATTAGTATAATATCCATGTGAATAAGTAAATGGCATTATTTCATTTTATTTCTGCCATATTATGTTGAAGTTCAAGTTTAAAAGGCTTTTGTTTTAGTTTAATACATTGCCTTAAATGTTTATGCTTATTTTTAAAAGTTTCCACTATATTTATTACCCTTACTGAGCATTTGATCTCACCCCTTTCTATGTTTTATTTTTCCCAGGATTCCAAGAAGTGTAATGTGATTGATATTCAGGGTTAAGCCAAGGGAATAATGGCGTTCATAATGATTATTTATGTTGTTTCATCGTCTTAATGTGAAAATGTAACATTCATGTATGTGATCTATTTTTCCAAGACTGCTAAACTGATCGGTTCTTCGGGACTTGATTCCTTGTAATCATGCCAATGTATTATCATAATGCACCAACTCTGGGTAACTGGGGTTGGGGAATTACACTAATCGAGCTATTTTTTCATTATTAAAATTCATAAAATGGTCTATTCACTATGAGCTTAAACTGTGTACACTCACACGTGAGATAATATATATTAGCATTGGGATATTAATTCACTTCATGTGTGCCTTTACATTAATATAAAAATTACCTCACTATCCTTCATGGTTCAAGCCTCAAGAACTTTAACTATGTTCACCCACCCTTGATAATTTCAGTTTTATCAATGAGAATTTTCTTTATGTAAGGTCCTAACTCATTCATGTTGGATAGACTGTCACACTTTTTTTTGGAGAAAGTCGTTTGAAATTAATCATAGTCCATGTTATCCCACCATTCACAGCGTCAAACTACCTACATAAAGAGGTATGGAACTCACCAGGTTGAAAAATCAAAAATGTCATTGTGGAAAAATATCTAGTCTCTACTCGATGTGCATGGATTTTCAATAACATGAAAAAAATAAAGCATTATAAAATTAAGAGACATAAAACTTCTCTTGTTAAAACCTTGTAATCAGTGGTTTGAGATAATTATATGTATCTACATGATAATATTTTCAATTTCAATGATTAAGAATAAATTATTGCATAAAAAGTGGGAACAATGATTTTGGGGCCATCCATATTGCCATAGAACAAGTTGATCTATGATCATTGGACCCACATGTTCAGTAAAAAGTTATAACAATTACATGTCTAATATAATTACAATAATAAATTGATCAATAATTGATATTATAACGTCTACGATACTAAAACCCTCCATTAATTCCCTCTCATTCGTAAGACTACTTCATTTTTTGAGTGTTTGAATCCCCATAAATATTCCACGGCTATCAAAACTTTCTGCATCAAACTTTAAATGAATCACATGATTGGTTATGAATACATTCCCCTGATATAGATCTATAAACTCACCCTAAAATTTTTTACTCACCATAGGCATGTTTTCATCCTAAAGGAAAGGTCCCCAAATTTCCATATGTCCTAACACCATTGCAGTAAAAGCTGTCATTCAAATATGGTCTGTAGTCATACCTAGCATACAAGTCCCATATCATCACCCCATGTTCAAAATCCATTGATTCATGATTTACATGATCCCTAATCAATCCATTCATGTTGATTCTAATCTTGTGATGATATGCATCCACACATCATGTTTATCCTTGATGTTTGGATACAATATCTCATTCATGAACTTTTCATGGTCCTTGCTATGTGACCCTAATCCAGATGACATGATAGTATAATATTCATGTATATAAACCAAATATACATTTTCAAAAGGTATTCTATATTATAAATGAGATCACTATTCACATCATGCATTACATAGCCCTTTCAACCTAGGATTTCATACACATACATTTTTTGAATCTATAAGTCCTTTAACTACAATAAATGTTGTAAAACGTATCTAACATAAAACATCCTCAATATTTGGCCTATTCACTATGAATTAATATTATCTGAACAATTCCCTGAGTTCTTCTACATTCATGACATTTATCTCTCTAGTCATATCAGGTTCAGTACACCCATTCTTACATGAAGACTACCTAATCCTAGTTTTTTCACAGTTGAATGAACTTAAACATCATCCACATTGTCCAAGCATGATTATCCTAAAATTTCTTAATGAAGAAGATAAAAAACAATAGTTTTAAAACCCATAAAGGGAATATTAGGAAAAAATCAATTCTCTACACAATGGGAATGTAATTTTCATGAAAAATAAAAAATTTATCATTTAAAAAGGACGAGACATAAAAATGATCAGATCAAACCCTGTGAATGGTGTCAATACAGAAATCTAGGTATTAACTCACTAATTAAATTTATATGAGGCTTATTGTAACATTAGGTTTAGTAAGAAAAGACATAAAGCTTCTAGGTTATACCAAATGACGATAGAAAAAGTCAAGTTACAGTCATTAGGTCCCTTAGCCTAGGAAAAATGTAAATAATTATTTGGAAATATCAATTTAGATACTCATGATAAATTCTTGTAATGTATCATTATGGTACATGACCTATCTTGAACATTAGATTCTCTATTAAGAATATCCCTCGGATCCTCATCACATTGAGTCATCTCATTATATATCTGAATTGGCCAAATCTAGATTATGATGATGGCACATATTCCTATAATCATTTTTTATCCATGTCCTTGAGGAAAACGTCCATATCTAAATGGGCATACTCTTGTGTACTATGATGAAACCTAAACCTATACTTTTTTTTATAATAATTAGGATAAAATCATCGATTTATGAATGATCAAACTCTAGTGAATGGTGACCACACTAATGAATGTATTCTCTTTTAAGATACACCTAGTAGGAAATTATCGATATTTGAATGTGCTAAATATAGTGTACATTGTGGAAACCTATGTTTATAACTGTCTATGAGAAATTCCAATGTGGAAATAATTTTGAATTAAGTGTTTGAAAATTAGGATTCACTTTCTTCATTTCTAATTAATTGTTAACATGGTTTCAATTCATATTGATAATGCCTTCCAAGGATTCTCTAGTTATTATAAAATGATAATTAGAATTGATAAAGAGACAAGAAATAGAGAATAATATTTCTTTTAATTAATTAATCAATTTGAAATAGGAATATACACAAGTTAGAGTCTCTCTTCAAGATAGTGATACATCACAAATGACCCTTTATGAATCCCTAGAGTTCACCAAAATAATTTCAGGATCCATCAATGATATTGGGAACCTTTTATAGCCTTGTAAAATTATCCTCCTCATCAGGATAAATTTTCGTAACACATCAGTCACCCAATTACCCATACCATTGGCTTCTTCTAAGAGTTTCAAGTTCCCCAAAATTCCCCCTTAGCGGTATCAATATATTTCTAGAGAACATTAATATTATCAAATTTTTCATCAACTAAACTAAATTTATTCATGGACACCTCTATATAATAGGATTTTTTTCATTCCATGAATCCAATAGAGGGACTACAATTTTTTATCAGATAGATCAAAATTAATGTTTGAATAAATATGGAACATAAGACTCACATATGAAATTACAGTTGACCTGAGCCACCGGTACTCTATAACTAAAACAAACAAGGAATGAAAACATCACATATGTGTTTTGTACATAATACATGATCATTATAGTCAGAGGAGGCCCAAATGAAATGAATTATAATTTAGAATTAATGATTATAACATTGATATTGACCTCCCACTTCAGTGAAAATGGGTTTGTACCCAATAAAACTAGATGCATGGTAAAAATAATCATCTTAGAATTATATATTTTTGGAGTAATAAGTGTGAATTGAATTTAAAAACCATAAAACCTCAAAAAATCTAGAATGAAACTAATATATGAAAGTTAGCCTTCCCACATGTAGATATTTAGTTGTTATTTGTGATGTTTTTCAAATATTGGTATGGATAGACCCACTATCTCCCATTATGAAAACATTAAATGGATTAAAATAATTTATCCTAATTCCATTGTGTGGTTCATATACCAGAAGGATATAACTTCTTAACAACATGGATAATATTTAGACTTTATGAGTTTCATTAATAATTTTCTAATTGATATCACAACCACATTTCTCATATTCGCCTCACCCAAACTCTGGATAGTACTTACCAAAGACTTCTACATTCCATATGGAGGTACATATCATTTGGAAAATTCAAGTGGTAACGTCTCCATTAACAAATAAAAAGATATTAATCCATTTCACCAAGTTAATATTTTTTTTGAGGAGTGTCTTATTTCTCGATGGCATCGTTATCCACTATATGAAATTTTCATTCCAGGGGTCGAATCTTCTAGAGATCCCCCCTCATGTCATGTGGGGGAATTAATTCCATATATTTACCTATGTATTAGTGCCCAAGATACCATGTAAATGAATTATAATATTATTTCAACTTCACTATGGGTGAGTTGAAATGTTTTGTTCTAAGGAATCCAACAACATAATAACTCTAGAATCAGATGAATTTTCTAATAACCATTTGTCATGAGGATTCCATTTCCTTCTTATATTAATTCATAATTTATATGGGTTGTGAATTAAACATATTTCTTTTATACCCAATAATCCTACATACACTTGGTCTTGATGCCTCCTTTGGATGGTAGGTACTTGTCCCCATTACATACTAATATTTTATCACTAGATGAATGATAAAAATGAAGAGACAATTGTGTGACTCGTGGTCTGGAATGAGATTCTTATTTTTTGAAGTATTATTGGTATAGTGAAGAAAAACATGTTGGTTAGAGGTTCCTCCAAGAATATATACACCGTTTGAATATTTTTTCACTTTAATTCATGCACTCCATGCTCTATTAACTCTTGAGGTATGTGTCTAGTCATAGAATGTATAAATTTCACAGTAGTCGGTTCATGTATAATGGTATGAAATCTATCTTCAGGTATACTCAATGATTTTCCTTCACTAATTTTTATAATGTAAGTTGGAATTGCTGCTACAAACTGAAGCACCCCAAATCAACATCTACAAACATATACTAGACTAGAGAAACAACCTCAGTGTCTATGGAAACATTTTATGAGTTTTCAATAATAAAACTAAAAAGAAATTTAATAATACAAATTATTATGAAATATAAATGTATAATAATTCACCAAGATTAAGTATAGACACAAAAGAAACCATGAATGAATTTGAAAAGTTCAATTTTTTCAAACAAGTGTCTTCACCCTAGTTGATTCACTATAGTGGACTTTCTTAAAACACTTCACCAAGGTGGTCTTGAACAAACCCATTCACTAAGGTGGCCTCGCAAAAACACATTCTATTAGGTGGCCTCAATCAGGTCCTTCACTAAGCCCTTTTATCCCCACAATGGTGTGGTATCCCCCACCAAGGTGGATGATGGTTCTTGTACTTATTACTAGGAATAATTAAACCAAATAATGAAAAGAGAGTATAAAGACACATATCATTCCCATGTTTTTGTATATTTTCTCAAGTATAGGGTAAAATATGTATTTATAATGGAGATTCTCCCTTTTCCTAGATCTCAGCATGTGGATTTTCTAGATTCACTAGTGAAAACTTAACCAAGGTCACCAACATGAATCGAGTTCTTTTTCCCTATTTCATTATCACAACAGGAAAGGATATTTACTTCATAATGTTATCCAATTAGTTATAGTCAAATTTCATTCAGTAGAAGGTAATTTTTTTGGAACTACTTTTAGGAGAAGAGGACTGACTATTGAGTAAAAATTCCCAAAGGATAAAACCTACTAGTATACCCATGGATCTGGGGGTGCACCCTAATCACGCTACCCGTCATCCTCAACATGAAACATGTATCGCCCCCAGTTTGAGGTATATAGAACTTTTATTTTTCCTTTTTATGTATTTAATGTGGTTGGGTAAATTTTGGGAGATTTTGGATTGTTTTTGGGTTGGTATTAGTGTGTTTAAAAGGGTGCACATTTTGAGAACGATTTGTGAAAACTGTGCAACACTTGAATGAAATAGTTAAAGATAAGGCATAGGAAAGTTTGATGGAACATGGTTATGAGACTTATTTTTTTGATATTTGGGGAATCCTTAGGTAAATGATACATGATGGGACAAAGTTCATATGCATGTTTGGAACATGGTTCTTCTAACCATGCAGACCAACCATGAGAAACATTCTTTGGGATAGGAGTAGGTGCACGGTTAGCACACGGTCTATCTAATCATGTGTCTTAAGAGTGTGCATCATTAAAAATGGGTTTAAAAAAATATAACTCATAATATTTTAACATAATACACCTCATTTAAGCTCCATTTTAACCCTCTATCGTGATTTATTCTTATCTATGGTTAGGGAACCTCTCCCACTAATTTTGGAATCATTTTGAAGTTTTTTCTTATTGATTTGAATGAATATCTCCCTCGGTAAGTCTCATTTATTGGTAGTTTCTTGGTTTTTCATAGATCTACTCTTCTCTGTCTCCCAATTTCAAGATATAGTTCCACTATTGGTTGATATAGGGTTGTTGTTTCCAATCATGTTGAGAGTTTCCTTTATTGATGTTAGAGGAAGGGATGTGAGGTAGATTTTTTGGGTTTCCCACCAAGATTTTGGGATCAATTGTGCCATTGGTAATTTTCTAAAAAACCTAAAAGTTATTTGTATTCATTCATGAATCATATTTCTTCAATTATATGGAATAATTTAGAATTTATTATTTTTATTGAAATTAGTTTTGAAATTGATGTGTTAAGATTGATTGAATCCCCTTTGGGGTTAATTTACGGGATTAGTGGGAAATATGATATTGTTGTGAAATATGACTTACTGTGGGATTTTAAAATGAATTTTATAAAATCAAATTCTTGGATTGAATTATGGAAAAAGGTTGTGAATTTTGTTTTAATATAAATGTTGGTTTTATTGAAACATAGTTTGGCTTAAATGGGTGGTTCTAATGGGATATCTGATAGAGTAGGGCCAAATATTAGCCCATGTCATGAGCTCTATGAATGAAAATAGTTAGACAATAAGTATAAATATTCCTTCCAAAACTTGTGTCACTTGCCACTATGGATCCATGACTAGATTGATATAATAAGGTACCTAATCTTGAGCAGAAATTGTAATAGTAGTTCCCACGTTTCTTGGGAAAGAGGGAAAATTGGGGTTTATCCTTCAAGGTTGGAAGAATAGGATATATTCCTTTGAAATAAAAAATTCCAAGGATATCTCATTCCCACTATACAGAACATGTTTCTCAAAATTTTAGAACCATGCAGGCCAAAATAAATTTGTCTCAATGATTATCCAAAGTAATATACCCACAATTGAATGTTGGGGAATATTATGTAGGACTGTTTTATCATTAAATATTGCCATTAGAAAATTATAGAGTTGGGAAAACCTCCAGATAAAGTGGATGTTATTTTTCCAACATACCCTATAATGATTGAAAATACTAAGAAGTCCTAGAAATTTTTTTGTGAATGCCTAATGAATGGATAACTAAGAAATTGTCCAACTCGGAACAAAGTATCCTTAGGGAACAAAAAAAATACATTTTTGAGGCTGAAGAGCACCCTAAAATGTTATAAATATATTCCTCTTAAATATATGTTAATGTTTGATGCAATATTCACCAAAAGAAGAAGGTGTAGGAAAAAAGGAATTTACTGGTTCCCAAACTAGTTTAGCCACTCTCAAACATTATTTTACCATCACTATGAGGAAAGGAACTGTCTAGATAAATGCGATCATAAAAACCATCCAATCAATCATAATTTGTATCAAATGAGTTCCAATATGATTCTATCAATATAATTCACATTCCAAATACCTTCTCTAATAAATATGATATTTATGAATTACATCATCTCATTAATAAATGAGGACAATGCTATATGGGTTAAGGATTATGGGGAAGATAAGTTTATAATGGACCTATCCAGTTTTACATTTTCTTATCTGAGTCAAAAATTTTCATGGTGATGTGATGATATGTGCTCTAGTGGGCACAATAGGAACACCATTCTAATATAGATTCTTCTAGGATTCATTCAGTTCCAAGCATATTAAAATATTAATTCTCAAATGTTATGTTTTCTAAATAGAATACGTGGATGCCAAATTTATCAAACATTAAAAATAGAAAATGTAGCCTACATTTTGGTTCATGTTAGGGAACCACTTACACAATCAACATCAACCTCCAAATCTAAATTCCACGGAGTAGAAATATGATAAGAAGTCTAGGCGCTTGGCCTAGTAGTATGATATGATGATGTTTCATGTAATTTTTTTATTAATGATTTCAATTTTGGATTCCCTTTATATCTCTAGGTAACTCTAAGAGTCACTCATTTATGCCTTTTCAATCCATGAATAATTCTAGGATAAGGTTCCCAAATCATAAGGGTATCACATAGAGACCAATTTCATTAAATTTCATATAGTTATCTCCTTTACTAAACTATATTGGAAGATCTCCATGTATGTTAATATCTGAAAACTTTATGCATCTTGGAAACTGAATGACATCAACGTATATGAATCACTAATTGATAAAGGTTCTCGAATCAATATCATACATTTTTGGACCTTCAGATGACTTGGTTATAGTGAATGTAATTTTTCCCCTTCAAACATGATAATTCACGGGTATGAATAGATAGGTAAAAAATCACATTGAAAAATTAATATGAAACAAATCTATGGAAACATCATATATAAAGAGTAAATTATGGTTTTATTCCAAGAATAATATTTAAATGTCTTATTATTGAGGTTGTGCATTCATATACACACAAGTGTCTAAAAACCTGAGCTTGAGATACTGGGCTCATCCATTATAAATGTTGTCTATTTTTTCATTTAAAAGAAGCATATTAAATATAAAATATTTGAGTTACATTTCAGGATATTTTACTTGTATAGGTTCTATAGAATTAGATACAATTATTAACAAAAAACGAAAAATGTAAAAAATAAAACAAACTAAGGAACCACATGCACTAACACTGCGAGCAAGGTTAACGCCTTCAAGAAACTCTACTAAACCTGGGAAAATAAAATAAAATAATGGATGAGTGTTAAATTTCCTAGTCTGGGGTTTTAAAATCACTGATAAATCCTTTAAAAGATATTAGTTGAAAATAATTTCAAAAACCACAATTAAAAATATAATTTTTAATACATTATTTGAAATTTATTATGCTTTGAAAATACTTTATCTCTTAAAAAATACATACTATTAAAAATTTCTTCAATCATATTCTCGTGTTTTTATAAAAACAATATATAAGAATTTGATATAAAAACACTATTATAAGGCTACTTGAAACATTGAAAGTAGTCTTGGGCATACCCACTTAGTGAATGATTTGTTCACTCCCTAATAACCTTCCATATTTACGATGTTCAACTATCGGATTTTGTTAAAACATTTTATGATAGATTTACTTATATATATACTTTCACTGGAGTTTTTAATTTTAAAAAACATGTCACTACATTAAAATACATAGTCATAGTTATATATATATATATATATATGTATCTATGTATATAAATTAATATATGGATTTCCATTGAATATCACATGCATGTATGGTTACAACCAAAAAACATTCCACTTAGCCATTTCATGAACTGTCCATGTATTTATTCTTTCTTTCATGGAATAAATTTTCTATTATTTTAAAGAAATTATCTTCTTTAATATCCATAATAATTAATTATTCTCCACACATAAAATTATAAACAAAACATTTAAAATAAAAATCTTTCAATGAAATCCTTGTATTTATTAATTTTTGGAATTAAACCATAAAATGTAAATTATAACCCTGAATTTATTATAAATTCAACTGAAGCCAATGTTATGAATAACAAATTTCCAAGATTATATGTTGATGTGACATACTTGTTTTCAATTAAACATGATAAAATTCTATCCTCGTTTTTTAGAAATGTGGAGATATAATTACAAACATAATGGTAACAATTTCATTTATATGTATATATATATAAACATATGACATTGAATTTATAATTCTCATCATCACGAAATAAATTAATCTTTGAGAAAAACATCGATAAATGAGAATATACATTGACAAAAATTATGAAATCCAATTATAACATAATTATTTTTAATACTTATATATATGGGGATTAATGGTTTTTAATTCAATTGTAGAATCAATAATCATTGAGAATAATTTTATTTGTATTGAAAATACCCATTTTACAAAACCGAACTAAATTTTTTAAAGATAAATATACACTATTACATTATTAGTTCTGAAAATAATTAAACAGAATTGGATAAATATAAATTTATATATTTATATTTATATATATGTATATATATACACCATTGAAAATAAAACTTAAATTGTATAACTTGGTAAATAAATAAATTGACCAAAAACTGTATAGTAAAATATATAATCCACCTTATATTATATCTTTAAAACTTATTTTAGATAAGTTAATAAAATGATCCCTTGTAGATTTGAGAATATATATATATATATATATATGATTTTTTTAATCCAACACCAACTGAACCATAAATTAAACTCTTAAAAAATGAATTCAAAAATCAAGAATTAAAATAAAAGATCATAATATCTCAGTTACGTTATATTTTTTAAACATGAATCATAAATCAATAAAATGATTCCTTATGAAATAAGTTTAATCAATAGATCCCTTATAGTAAGGAAATTTCAGATAAATTAATTTTCCCCTTACCTTGATATGAAAATTGCCTTCAGCCTAAGCTTGAATACACCATGTAGGATGTGCAGTGCTCTTGTTGGGTATGAAAGACCCCTGATAGTGTGTGAAGGCCTTCAGCAAAGTGAAGAGAGGAGTGGCAGAATAGTATAAAACACTCTATTTAAAGACTCCACTTCATTTTTTATATAATATTTTTATATATAGTTTGATGGTTGATGTATATTGGAGAATTTAAACACAATAAAAAAAATATTTCAATGGATTTGGTTAATATTAGATTCACACCAGAAACAGTAGTTAACAAATTGAACATATAAATTATATTTTTGCTGAATGAAAATCAACGGAACAAATTGTTGGAGAAAAATTTTTTAAACGATGATAACATAGAAAATTGGAAAGATTTAGGTTGAAAAATTGTAAAATAAGGAATAATGAAATTGAAGATGAAGAAAACGAAAATTTATATCACTATTAAATAGAAGGAATCCCAACACCTAAAAAGGGAAACCAAAACACCTTACTCAACAGGTTGAAAAATAAGGAATATCTAAACATATTCGGATCAAAGCCTAACCTCAACATACCTCAAATCAGGAAAAAAAGAAACCCTATTTCATAGAACAACCCCATTGATGACACTTGATCTACTCCCACTGGTGCTCTGTCCTTCTCCGATCAAGCCTCAAGACAATGGTGAGATCACCACCAACACTTGACCACCTACATCAACAATATGGCATTAGTTGTATTCCCCTCTCGGTTCTCAACTTAGGGTTTTCCTCTGCCCAAATTGAAGTACTCAGCTCCCTCTTGGTTGCGCAATTTGTCACCCGTGAAACCCTACAAACCCTCAACTACATGGACCCCTATCCCGTTTCACATTTTCGTGATTTTTTTTCGTTTTTTGGTAAAAAATTAAATCCTTTTATCTTTATTTATCATATACTTCTGTGTTTTTTTAACAATTTTAATACCTTTTTTACAATCATGTCATGTTTTTTATATCATTTAATCATCATTATTTATTTTTTTCCACATAATGAATACTATTATAATATGGTTAATCATTATTCCTTATTTTAATCCTTATTTAAATTTTTTTTATCATTTTCTTAAAAATATAATTATAATAAAGCTTTATTTTTTTATAAATAATGTAATAAAATAATTTTTAAACAATTTAGTATTCATAATTTATGTAATTATAATACTAACATATTCCTAAAAAAATTAGAAATCATGTATAACAATAAAAAATAATTTATTTTAATAATAATAACATAATAATTGACACAATTTAAAATTTTATAAACCACATTTAAAATAATTACGTCTTCATAAGTTGTATATTATAAAATTACCAATAAATTTCTTTAAAAAATTTGGTCTAATATTATTTTTTATTCTTATTATTACTATATTTACCATTAATTCATCAAAAACTTTTATTAAAAAATAATTCTTTTAAATTATAAAAATTCTAAATAATTAATTAAAATAAAATTTCTATTTGAAATTTTTAGGGTGTTATATTATTCCCCCTCAAAAGAATTGTATCCTTGCAATTTTTTTCGTCGGAATAAGAATAATTTTTGAATTTCCATCTTCATAATTATGAAAAACTCGGACCACTAAAATTATAGATTCAAAAACATGTAATGTTCAATGTTGTCTAGACTGTTCCACTAATACCAATTATAAAGTCCCAACTCCGAGCTTCTGAACTCAGCCATTATAAATGCCATGTATTTTTTCATTTAAATGAAACATAATAAACACACAACATTTAAATTACATATTAGGATATTTTACTACTATAGGTTATGGAGAATTAGAAACAATTACCAACAACTAAAGAAAATTTTACATAATAAAACAAACTAAGACACCACATGTACAAACTCTGGAAGTGAAGATAACACCTTCAAGAAACTATACTGAACCTTTGAAAAGTAATTTCAAAATAAGGTATGAGCATTAAATTTCCATATATTGGGTTTGAAAACCGTTCATCAATCATTTTAAATATATTCTTTGAAAACAATTTCTAAAAAAAATTAAAAATATCATTTTGAATAAATTATTTGAAATAAAATATTCATTGAAAATACTCTGTCACTTTGAAAATACATAAGTTTAAAATTTTTGTTAAACATATTCCAATGTTTCTCTGAAAACAATACACAATCAGCTAATAACAAAACACTATTCCAAGGCTAAATGAAACATTGAATAAAATATTGGGCTTATCCATATATCAAAAGATGGGTTCACTCCCCAATAAACATCCATATTTTCAATGTTCCTGTGCCAAATTTTCTAAAATCATTTTTAGAATTCTATACTTATATATTCTTTAACATGATATTTCAATTTTTAAAAACATTTCACTGCATTAAAATAATCAATCAAACTTATATTTATATATATAATTTTTTATATACAAAAATATATGGATTTTTATTACTTATCACTTTCGTGTTTGGTTACAAACAATACTCATTCCACTTAGCCATTGTATGAACTATCCATGTATTTAATGTTTCTTTCATGGAAATATTTATCTATTCTTATAAATATATGATCTTATTAAATACACACAATAATTAATTATGTTCCATACATAAAATTATTAATGAAACATTTTAAATAAGGCAATTACAATGAAATCCATGTATTTATTAATTTTGTAATTAAACCATAAATTTTAAATTAGAACCATGAATTTATTATAAATTCAACAAATGTTGATGTTATCCATAACACGTGGCCCAGATTATATAAAGATGCAACATCCATGTTATCAATGTATAGTGATGACATGCTATGTGAATTTGTTAGAAACATGGTGATAAAATTATAAACATAACATCAACCATTTCATTTATATGTATATATATATACACACACATGTGACATTGAATTTATAATACTCATTATCACAGAAAAAATTCATGTATGAGAAAAACATTGGTAAATGAGAATATCCATTGACAGAATCAATAGAAAATCTAATTAAAACACAAATTTTTTTAAATAATTTTATATAAGTGGATTAATGGGTTTGAAATCGTAAATTGAATGAATAATCATTAATAATAATTATATTTTTAATGAAATAACACGGTTTACCAAATTGAAGAAAATATAAACAAAATAAATAAACTCTCTTAATTTATTAGTTCAAAAAATAATTAAACCTAATTGGATAGGAATAAATTTATATAATATACATATATATGAATATATATATATACACCATTCAAATTAAAACATAACTATGTCTATGTGAGCCATTATAAATGTAAAATGAATAAGATTTGGTTTAGACAACAAATTTGTCCTTTTAATATTATTCTTAAAACCTTGTGAGATGAGAACGCTCACAATTATCTTCAAGGTTTTTTCACTTGTACACCAGGATAAAGATACCAATTATGATATAAAATTACTATAGAATAAATCTACTTAAAACTGTTATACTCACTTAAATAAATAGACTAAAAACATTCACATACAAAAAACACGATAAGAAGCCTTCAAACACTTTCATACATTCATTTTATTTTTTCACAGATTAATAAAATTTCTCCCCATTTGTGTTAATATTTTTATCATTAGTAACCAAGGGTGAGAGATTAATAAAGCCATACCTTTTTAATGAAATTCCATATGGAACATCCTAAAATAATAATGTTTTCATGAAATATTGATTCTGGAAAATTATTTAATATTATCCACTTATCTCTCACATAAGAAGACATTCCTTATGATCTTTATAATGGTTGATCTCCGTGAATAATGTATCTCATGATTTTCTATGTAAAATAGGAAATAAAACGATATTTTCTTCATAAGAGGGGTGAGGGGAACCTTAGGAAAAACTTAAAATATTATTTTATAATAAATTCATATTCAGTATATAATAGCGCCAAAGTGACTTATTTAGAGTCTAGGGTGGGGAAGGGATGAAAAAATTTCAACCAATAGATTTTAGATAGGTTTAGGTCTCATATTAGCCTTATAATTTAGATTTAACTCTTAGTTAAATAGTTTGAAATTTACTATGTCTCTTTGTATTTTTATATTATATGATTAATAAACATACTATATACATTCAATAGAACCCCCAGTGGTTCATTAATGATAAAAATATCATTATATAAGTCTTTTTCCGATCCTTATTGTAAAGACCCGTATCTTGACGTACATGGACATTACATTACATTTGCGGAATACTTAGTACATAACAAAAACACACACTAAAGGATCGTAATAGTTTAGTGTCTTTGGAAACTCGGAACGTAATCTTCTAATCGTGGTGAAAGTTCTTCAATATCTCCCATAAAGGTCATCCCTTTTTTCTACCTAAAACCTTTCTTTATATCCTGGGGAAAAGAAAACATAAAATGGTGAGCTCAAATGCTCAGTAAGGGTAAACAAAGGAAATATCAATCACATAATTTTCATAAGAACATAACATTTTTGGAAATCTTAACCTGCAAAAGAGAGCATAATTTCATAACATGGGATAAATCATAGTAGTGAAATGAAATCATAACTTAAAACATTACTCATTGTGGCATACACACATAATCATAGAGAATCATTTCTTGTTAGTCAAGACTCATTGCCAAGACTATCTTAGTGGACAAAGTCCCTTTCTGAATCGAGTAATCCTCGTTTCAGTCCTGTTTCACTGAACCGGTATAACCTACCATTCCAGCCATGTCTATCTCATGAGATATAAAATCTTTACCCAATGCATTGGAGGGAGATATAGGTCCCACCCATCTCTTAATGAATCCTTTCTTATGTGTGCCACAAAATCATAAATCATACATCATTTCATAACCCATGTAATAAAAATGGGATTCTTAAACAACATGACATCATAAAACCATTAATATAAGATAAAGGAATTCATAAACATAATTCCATCACAACATAGTCAAATCAATGTAAAAATATGGATAGAAACAGAACTCTTTATTATCTTAGATGGAAAATAATTTTGATAAAACACTTGAATTGAATTCTTGAGGAAAATATCCTTTCTTCTTCAAAATCAATTTCTTTTCACAAAACATCATGCAACTTTAAAAGAAAGAGATTTTATTGAAAATAGTCATGAAATCATTTAGAGGAAGCTTCATGAAAATAAGGCTTTATAAAACAGTAGAAATCCGTTCGTGCCGTATAAGTTAAAAAAAACATTCTTCGTACTTTTGTCGGAAAAGTCAAATAGTACCTCGTACGACAAAAGATTCCTTTCATACATATTACTAAAAACTCACCGAAGGGTAAAAATGGATTTAAACAATTGTAGGTGGATGGAAATAATATTACATTTTGATGAAACATGGATGTGGATGATAAAATACACCCCAGTAAATACTTACGAATAAACAATCTCAGATAAAAATGAGATTGTGATATTTCCCTTACCTTAGGTCCAATTTGCTTCGTATGTGTCCGAACCTCCTGTATAATGATTTAAATAATGTCATTGACTTATTACAGAATCATATTCATTGTTATGATATCATATATGGTTCACTTATGACATTATATTACCCGTTCTTTTGTAAATTCCATGTTAAAGAAGCGTTTTGGGTAAAATCGTTTCATTTATCGTAGGTGTTTTGACTTGTTGTTCTTGACATCATTATTACTTATATCATGATTTACTTACTTCCAGAATATAAAATATGATTTATATATCATATATATTCAGTATATATATATATAATAGATAGATAAATAAAATGAAAAACACCGTTCATGGAGACGGTAGTCCGTACGTACGCATGAACGCTGTTTTTCTTTCCTTATTGTCTTGAAATGGAAGTAAGCAGATGACATACATATGTATATATATATACATAAATCCAGTAGCTTTATAATGTCATGTATTTCATTATTATTTCTTATATATACATTATAATCATTCTTAAATGGTTAACATGGAGAATGAATCTCATCGCGTCGTGGAGACGGTATTCCGTACGTACGCACGAGCGATGATATCATTTCTATAAATATTGAATTGAATTGGAGTGGATTATAAAATATATCAGAATCATTATGATTTTGTAATAACTATGTATAGTTATTCTTTACACCATTATACCCATCCATGTAAGGTGGTGGTGGAAAATAGATTACACCACGGCGTGGAGACGGTATTCCGTACGTACGCACGCGCGGTGATTTCTTTTTCCGTAGGATGGATAGATGGTGAAATAGGGTTGTTTCATACTTATAATAACATATCAGTATATGAGTGATACTGATGTTATTACTTCATAATGAAACAACCTAAGAAGAAGAAGTGGAAGAAGAAATAAAGATGAAAGAATTGGTAACGGTAATTACCTCTTCTTTGAAGTGCCTCTTTGAGACCTCCTCTTAGGGCACTAGAATTGGTCTTTGAGGAAGACCAGAACCTCTAGGATGTTGCTAGGGAAGTGGAGAAGGGATTTTGGCAGGGGTTGGCCGAGCTTGAGTGCTCAAATTGGTGTGAGGAGGAGGGGGAGGAGGTGTCCTTTTATAAGGGAGGAGAGGGGCACCTTAGGAATTCTTAAAAATATTAATTTATAATAAATATAACCCCACTTAAAAACCTCCAAAAATGACTCATATTCGAAGCTTAGATGAGATAGGGTTGTAATCTCATCAACCAATCAAATTTATACATGTTTGGATCTTATTTTAAACCTTATCAATTAGATTTAACTCTAAGTTAAATAATTTAACTTTTACCGTGTCTTTTTGTTTTCTTTCACTATATGGTTAATACACTTACTATAACATGCCAAACGAACCCCAAATTGTATATTATTAATACATATATCCTTATATAAGTCATTTGGCCGAACCTTAGATTTTTAGGAATAAAATAACAATTAATAATATAATATTTGATTTAAAAACTATTTTGTGTCAATTTTGACACTATTTGATATATGATTTTTTTGAAAGTCATAACAGAATTATATATTCGAACCAAGTTGATTAAATCAACACTAATATATCATAGTAACCTAGAAAATTAGTGGAATTCATAAAAAGTCTTAAATTACATTTATTTTGGTATTTATATTATCAATTATGTCAATATTTCATTAATAAGATAATTACTGCATCATCTTTGTGTCATAAATAAATTATATTATATGCTGTCTAAAAATTACAAATAAAATACCATCATGTAGGAAATCTTTTTAGCTTTCTAATGAATATTTATAGTCGAATTTAGCTTATGTATAACCCCATATTAAAAATGATTTACTTATTAAACTTTGATTTTAACTATTTTAACCCTTCTTTAAATAAATTAATAATAAATGTCCTAATCTAATCCAAGTGGGCCTAAATGGTCATATTTTATTCCTAAGTTTGTTTTTGGTCGAATTACACTTGTCCAATAGAATTAGGACATGTGTTAGGGTAATATTAATATCATATTTACCCTTAGTTACCCTATTTACTATTAACCGTGGTAAAAAAAGTAAAAAGTTACTATTCACCAAAAAATTATTTTCATCTCATTGAACCACATTTTAGTCCTTGATATTAACCGTGTCTCTCAGATTTTCGAAATTCCATTCACAGAAGCGGTAAAATTAAGTTTTATGCAAAATTCCGTTTTTAACCTACCACTTAGTGGTTTCACTATTCATCAAAAATTGAAAGTTTTCAGAAAAATGCCAAAATTTCATCCTAAGCTATATTTCATATTCCGAATTCAAAAATGAAGTCTATTTTACCAAATTCATAACATAGAAGTTGCATTAATTAATTTTATAATTAAATTCCGCTGTTAAAACAAATAGCGTGTTTTTTTAAGAAACAAAATCTATCAAAAGATTGACACTTGATTATCTCTGGTTTAAATGTGAAATTACAAACAATGACCAACATTGTATTAAATTGTAAAAATATATTCTAAATATACTTTAAAACCACTCAAATTAATAATTTATCACTATTAATTATTTCGATTAAAAAAGTTGTTTTTAATTATAATTTAGTAATTTTCACTATTCATTAGAATATGAAAGTTATCCGAAAAGTACCAAAATTTCACCTTAGGCTAAATTCGATACTCCGAATCCAAAAATGAATTCCATTTTGAAAAATAAAATTTACAAAATTTCCAAAAAGTGGTTATTACTATTCATAACGGCTAGTTTTAATAATATTTTAATAGCATATCGTTGTTTCATGAAACTCAGTATTGCGTACTACACACGCTATCGAGGAAGGTCGCGATTGCGTGTAACGGAAGGAAAGTCAAGGATGCGTATTGTGAAAGCTTCTTTTGTTGTAGCGTACAACACAAGACATTAATGAAATTAAAAAGAATATTTTTCATAAAATCTTGGGGCGTTACATTCTACCCCCCTTAAAATGAATTTCGCCCTCGAAATTCGTCGGGGTTATAAATGGTTTACTATTCAAAATTTTCTTTGATAGAAACCCACATCGTAAAAAGGAATACCAAAACATGGATTTAAAAACTAAAGTATGAAATGTAACGATTACCCAAATATACTAATCACTGGGTTTCCACATAGGTGAAAATATGGATATGGAAGAAAAATCTAACCATCATGTTCTGATGGAGAGTGGTAGAGAACATGGCTATGGAAAAGCCAGTAATCAAAAATCCATAGATTTGTGATGATATAAGGTACCATCTGATTCATCAGGTATAAGATCACTAGGACAACATTTTTGGTTTTCAAGATCATTTCCCTAAAGTTGAAAATTTGCTTAGAATAAATACTTACTTTATTTTGGTAAAATCTCACTTTTGTTCGTACCTTGAACAATTTCTACTTCATCTCTTAAATAAATGAAGTTGAATTTGTTATTCGTGATGTGTTAGCAGATCATGTGATAGAATGACAGGTCATTCCATCGGTCTCAAACAAAAGGTTAGCAAAACTTATATACATAAGTCGATCTATAGTGAGATTAATCATATATGGTTCCTAAAATGGACTTATACTTCATATATCATACTGCTTAATATAATAAAACTAGTTTCTACTAAACAGGGACTTCCTGTAGGTCAGTGGTAGGCGATAAAGGCCAGTCGCACTTCGGTTGTGGGTTCGATTCCTACAGCCTTGTCCGAAGCGATGGGCTGTCGCCCGTCCTGCAGGTTGTCCCTTTTTCTAAAACTACGTTACTATAACATCCCATCAATAATATCGTCCAACACAATCCATTCCAATCTTTAGGCTTATCCATAATACTGCAGTCCACTCTCATAACATCAATTACCAGAGATTTAATATCATCGTTGATCCCCATATATCATAAGATATGTTTTTTTTGGTCACATTCCAAACATTCAAAGTCCTTAATCATGTATACTCTTGAATACCCATTGAACCTTAGTGAAAACTTGAATGCAGTTAAAAGTTAACACTTTACACATACCAAAATCCTCAAAATTATTTATACTCAAACCATGATATCACTTAGTCCTTATATCAATCATGAGCTCATGAATACTATTAAACATTTCATTTTCTCGTCTTCATTATGCGCATATCATCTTATTTCCAAAAAAAATATCTCAATCACTTTGAATACCACATCAATAAATATTGCAATACTCAATGATACAACATTATTTTGGAATCCCATTACATAAACACTTAATCATTCCACCACATCGTTGTCATATTCAACATTGCCAATAGTGATCGCATGTGATTTCCCTTTGTCCTTTGCCTTCAGGGGTTGCTCATGTTGATCATCACTAACCCTTGGATTAGGGCAATTATTAGCATAATGCCCCATTTCCTTGCACTTGAAGCATTGAAGTGTTGGCGGTGCGTTCTCTGCAGTGTTTGCTTTATCATTAGAAACCCTTTTTCCATTACTTCGACACTCAGCTGCTCGATGACCTTCTTTTCCACACTTAAAACATTTTCTAGTCCCTTTTAGACAATCTCCACCATGCTTCTTTCCACACTTTGTGCATAAGGAAACATTCATCTTCTTTTCACCATTATTCTGAGATTTCTCCTTGAACTCCATCTTTCGTTTCTTGTCAAAACCATGAGATGGATATGTAACACCAACTTCCATTTCTACCTTGATAGCACAACGCACAATTTCTTCATAGCTACTGAAGTCTCTTATAGCTAATGCCCTTCGAAGACTTGGTTTTAAGCCACTGAAAAATCGATCAACTTTACTTTCAGGTTGGATGATAATTCCAGAAGCATACCTTGCAAGTCTTGTAAAATTTGCTTCATAGGTACCAACAGATTCATCGTCCCTTTGCTTCAGTTCAAGAAACTCTTTCTCCATCTTTGTTCGAAGAATACGAGGGAAGTACTTATTGAAAAATAAGTTCTTGAACTCGTCCCATTCCATAGACTCAATTTCATCCCTTTGCCTTGTATTCTTAATAATATTCTACCATTGATCAGCATCTCCTTCCAAACGATACACTGCTAGGATGACTTTATCATGTTCAGAACATTGAAGAACTGAAAATATCTTTTCAGTAGTACTAATCCATTGTTCAGCAACTAATGGATCAGTAGACCCACTGAAAGAAGGTGGACGCTGCCTCATGAAGGATTCAACATAATGTTGCTCCTTCCTTTGCTCGTTTGGAAGTCCTGCATGATTCATAGCTTGAGAAAGTTGTGTGAGCATGGCTACAAGATTTTTCATTCCAGCTCCTATATCGTTTGGTTGCTCAGGGGTACAATCATTGCATTGCCCATCACATTCCGCATTAACACGGTTCCTTCGGGTTCCAGCCATCGTCTAAAACCCCAAAAGAATTGTGTGAGAGGCAAAAATCATGCTAGGGAAAACAACATAATAAAGGGTTAGTACCCTCAATATCTAACATCTTAGGTTAAATTCGAAGATCGTTAGCGTAATTCTAGGACCATAACCTATACGTATACTTAACCTTAGAGACATCCCTAGACATACCTTAGAAATATCTCTAGGGATCTCACTCAAGTTCTCGCATCCTAGTTTCCAAAGGTTGACTAAACCTTTCCTCTGATACCAACTGTAAAGACCCGTATCTTGACGTACATGGACATTACATTACATTTGCGGAATACTTAGTACATAACAAAAACACACACTAAAGGATCGTAATAGTTTAGTGTCTTTGGAAACTCGGAACGTAATCTTCTAATCGTGGTGAAAGTTCTTCAATATCTCCCATAAAGGTCATCCCTTTTTTCTACCTAAAACCTTTCTTTATATCCTGGGGAAAAGAAAACATAAAAGGGTGAGCTCAAATTCTCAGTAAGGGTAAACAAAGGAAATATCAATCACATAATTTTCATAAGAACATAACATTTTTGGAAATCTTAACCTGCAAAAGAGAGCATAATTTCATAACATGGGATAAATCATAGTAGTGAAATGAAATCATAACTTAAAACATTACTCATTGTGGCATACACACATAATCATAGAGAATCATTTCTTGTTAGTCAAGACTCATTGCCAAGACTATCTTAGTGGACAAAGTCCCTTTCTGAATCGAGTAATCCTCGTTTCAGTCCTGTTTCACTGAACCGGTATAACCTACCATTCCAGCCATGTCTATCTCATGAGATATAAAATCTTTACCCAATGCATTGGAGGGAGATATAGGTCCCACCCATCTCTTAATGAATCCTTTCTTATGTGTGCCACAAAATCATAAATCATACATCATTTCATAACCCATGTAATAAAAATGGGATTCTTAAACAACATGACATCATAAAACCATTCATATAAGATAAAGGAATTCATAAACATAATTCCATCACAACATAGTCAAATCAATGTAAAAATATGGATAGAAACAGAACTCTTTATTATCTTATATGGAAAATAATTTTGATAAAACACTTGAATTGAATTCTTGAGGAAAATATCCTTTCTTCTTCAAAATCAATTTCTTTTCACAAAACATCATGCAACTTTAAAAGAAAGAGATTTTATTGAAAATAGTCATGAAATCTTTTAGAGGAAGCTTCATGAAAATAAGGCTTTATAAAACATTAGAAATCCGTTCGTGCCGTATAAGTTAAAAAAAAACATTCTTCGTACTTTTGTCGGAAAAGTCAAAAAGTACCTCGTACGACAAAAGATTCCTTTCATACATATTACTAAAAACTCACCGAAGGGTAAAAATGGATTTAAACAATTGTAGGTGGATGGAAATAATATTACATTTTGATGAAACATGGATGTGGATGATAAAATACACCCCAGTAAATACTTACGAATAAACAATCTCAGATAAAAATGAGATTGTGATATTTCCCTTACCTTAGGTCCAATTTTCTTCGTATGTGTCCGAACCTCCTGTATAATGATTTAAATAATGTCATTGACTTATTACAGAATCATATTCATTGTTATGATATCATATATGGTTCACTTATGACATTATATTACCCGTTCTTTTGTAAATTCCATGTTAAAGAAGCGTTTTGGGTAAAATCGTTTCATTTATCGTAGGTGTTTTGACTTGTTGTTCTTGACATCATTATTACTTATATCATGATTTACTTACTTCCAGAATATAAAATATGATTTATATATCATATATATTCAGTATATATATATATATAATAGATAGATAAATAAAATGAAAAACACCGTTCATGGAGACGGTAGTCCGTACGTACGCATGAACGCTGTTTTTCTTTCCTTATTGTCTTGAAATGGAAGTAAGTAGATGACATACATATGTATATATATATACATAAATCCAGTAGCTTTATAATGTCATGTATTTCATTATTATTTCTTATATATACATTATAATCATTCTTAAATGGTTAACATGGAGAATGAATCTCATCGCGTCGTGGAGACGGTATTCCGTACGTACGCACGAGCGATGATATCATTTCTATAAATATTGAATTGAATTGGAGTGGATTATAAAATATATCAGAATCATTATTATGTTGTAATAACTATGTATAGTTATTCTTTACACCATTATACCCATCCATGTAAGGTGGTGGTGGAAAATAGATTACACCACGGCGTGGAGACGGTATTCCGTACGTACGCACGCGCGGTGATTTCTTTTTCCGTAGGATGGATAGATGGTGAAATAGGGTTGTTTCATACTTATAATAACATATCAGTATATGAGTGATACTGATGTTATTACTTAATAATGAAACAACCTAATAAGAAGAAGTGGAAGAAGAAAAAAAGATGAAAGAATTGGTAACGGTAATTACCTCTTCTTTGAAGTGCCTCTTTGAGACCACCTCTTAGGGCACTAGAATTGGTCTTTGAGGAAGACCAGAACCTCTAGGATGTTGCTAGGGAAGTGGAGAAGGGATTTTGGCAGGGGTTGGCCGAGCTTGAGTGCTCAAATTGGTGTGAGGAGGAGGGGGAGGAGGTGTCCTTTTATAAGGGAGGAGAGGGGCACCTTAGGAATTCTTAAAAATATTAATTTATAATAAATATAACCCCACTTAAAAACCTCCAAAAATGACTCATATTCGAAGCTTAGATGAGATAGGGTTGTAATCTCATCAACCAATCAAATTTATACATGTTTGGATCTTATTTTAAACCTTATCAATTAGATTTAACTCTAAGTTAAATAATTTAACTTTTACCGTGTCTTTTTGTTTTCTTTCACTATATGGTTAATACACTTACTATAACATGCCAAACGAACCCCAAATTGTATATTATTAATACATATATCCTTATCTAAGTCATTTGGCCGAACCTTAGATTTTTAGGAATAAAATAACAATTAATAATATAATATTTGATTTAAAAACTATTTTGTGTCAATTTTGACACTATTTGATATATGATTTTTTTGAAAGTCATAACAGAATTATATATTCGAACCAAGTTGATTAAATCAACACTAATATATCATAGTAACCTAGAAAATTAGTGGAATTCATAAAAAGGCTTAAATTACATTTATTTTGGTATTTATATTATCAATTATGTCAATATTTCATTAATAAGATAATTACTGCATCATCTTTGTGTCATAAATAAATTATATTATATGCTGTCTAAAAATTACAAATAAAATACCATCATGTAGGAAATCTTTTTAGCTTTCTAATGAATATTTATAGTCGAATTTAGCTTATGTATAACCCCATATTAAAAATGATTTACTTATTAAACTTTGATTTTAACTATTTTAACCCTTCTTTAAATAAATTAATAATAAATGTCCTAATCTAATCCAAGTGGGCCTAAATGGTCATATTTTATTCCTAAGTTTGTTTTTGGTCGAATTACACTTGTCCAATAGAATTAGGACATGTGTTAGGGTAATATTAATATCATATTTACCCTTAGTTACCCTATTTACTATTAACCGTGGTAAAAAAAGTAAAAAGTTACTATTCACCAAAAAATTATTTTCATCTCATTGAACCACATTTTAGTCCTTGATATTAACCGTGTCTCTCGGATTTTCGAAATTCCATTCACAGAAGCGGTAAAATTAAGTTTTATGCAAAATTCCGTTTTTAACCTACCACTTAGTGGTTTCACTATTCATCAAAAATTGAAAGTTTTCAGAAAAATGCCAAAATTTCATCCTAAGCTATATTTCATATTCCGAATTCAAAAATGAAGTCTATTTTACCAAATTCATAACATAGAAGTTGCATTAATTAATTTTATAATTAAATTCCGCTGTTAAAACAAATAGCGTGTTTTTTTAAGAAACAAAATCTATCAAAAGATTGACACTTGATTATGTCTGGTTTAAATGTGAAATTACAAACAATGACCAACATTGTATTAAATTGTAAAAATATATTCTAAATATACTTTAAAACCACTCAAATTAATAATTTATCACTATTAATTATTTCGATTAAAAAAGTTGTTTTTAATTATAATTTAGTAATTTTCACTATTCATTAGAATATGAAAGTTATCCGAAAAGTACCAAAATTTCACCTTAGGCTAAATTCGATACTCCGAATCCAAAAATGAATTCCATTTTGAAAAATAAAATTTACAAAATTTCCAAAAAGTGGTTATTACTATTCATAACGGCTAGTTTTAATAATATTTTAATAGCATATCGTTGTTTCATGAAACTCAGTATTGCGTACTACACACGCTATCGAGGAAGGTCGCGATTGCGTGTAACGGAAGGAAAGTCAAGGATGCGTATTGTGAAAGCTTCTTTTGTTGTAGCGTACAACACAAGACATTAATGAAATTAAAAAGAATATTTTTCATAAAATCTTGGGGCGTTACACTTATATTTTTAGGAATAGAATATCAATTAATAATATAATATTTTTTTTATACTCTTTTGTGTCATTTTTGAAACTATTTGGTATTTTGTTTTTGCTAAATTGATAACAGAATTATTACTTCGAAAAAAATTCATCTAACCAACCTTAACATGTCATATTAACCTAGAATATTAGTGGAATTCATAAAATGTCTCGAATTAAATTTATTTGGATATTTATAATAACAATTATTTTAATATTTCATTAATTAAGTAATTACTGCATCATCATTGTGTCATAAATTAATTAAATTACCTAATGTCTATGAAAATAAATAAAATACCATTATTTATTTGAAGATTATCAGCATTACATTTCTATTGAAGTTGATCTTCCTAGATGTGATCCTGAATGAATATGAATTTTTCTACCACTTCCATAACAAACTTAGGTCCCAATAACTTTCTTTCTCAAACATTATCCCAACATTTTAGAGATATACACTTCCTTCCACAGGGGTACTCATAAGGAATCATCTCAATGATGAATTGAAATCTATTATTATAACAGAATTAAATAAGAGGAAGGTGTTTACCCCAACAACATATGTAATCTAGAGAACATGATCTTAATATAACTTATAGGGTTTTAATGGTTCTCTTAGGATGACCATTTATCCGAGGATAATATGAAGTACTTAAACACAACTCTATATCTAGATATTTCTGAATACTTTTCTAGAACATTGAGGAAAATTTAGTATATTTATTAGATATAATAGAATTTGGTACTCAATGAAACCTTACCACAATTTTAATGTATATTTCGTAACGTTGATCAATAGATATATCAAATCTGATAGGAATCAAGTGTGCTGACTTCATATGGAAATTGACTATAACACAAATATCATTATTTAATTTAGATTTTTGGTATGTCTAGTGATGAAATACATGATGATATTTCCCTATTCATATTATGGTATGAGTAATAACTGTAACATCCCCTTATAATTCTATGTCACAGAGATAAATTTTTTACCTACAAAACAAAAAGATACATACTCTTCAATATCTATTTTCATGTTTTGCAACATGAAATAATCTTTTAGATCACTATAAATATTTTAACATCCATGATGAATTAATAATGATGAGATATTTGATTATTACAATAGATCCTTCTTCAAGTTAATTAATTATGAGACACATACTCAATTCTTAAATATTATCCTTCCATCACTATCATTGTTGAAGTCAAGAACATTTCTCACCTTATTTTGTTGTTCCATATCCTCCTTTTTTGCCTCTTTAATCATCACATGGATGGATGGTTGAGAGTGTATATAAGATAGATATGATACTTTCCATTTCATCATGAATTCAAGATACATATTTTTTGAATACATAAATATTGGATATCTTTCAATCCTCATCATGAAAAATCTATCACGATTTTTCTACCTCAGTGAATTAGCCACCTTGTTCACCATTCTAGGTTGGTAGTGTATTAAATATTCATAATATTTGATTAATTTCTACCAGCAACTATGGTAAATATTAAACTCTTTTTGTGTGGATATATAAATAAATATTTTATTATAAGAATAAATAATATTTCTTCCACTTAAACCATAAAGCCTCCATATTTTCAATGGAATAACTACTGATACAAAATATAAATCATGATTTGGGTAATTTTCCCCATGTACCTTCAATTGACATGAATTATAATCTACAACCATATCACTATACATGAGGACACATCCCAGTTCCTTATTTTATGTGTTGATAGAGATCTAAAAATCTTCTCCACTATAGGTTAGTGTAAGCACAAATGCATGTAAAACCTTCTCTTATGGTCATTAAAATTATCTTAAAATTCATTTTTCAACATGAACATAACTCCCCTTTGAGTAAACACGGTGAGAAGATAATATATTCATGATAAATATTTCACAAAGAATTACTAGTACCCATCTACACCATGATAACTACATTTCTCAATTATCTTGGTTAGTATTGGCCATTTCTCAAGGAATTTTTCTTTGAAGGATCCACCTCTATACCATCATTTGATATTATATGATGCATGAATGAAAATTTTGGAGGCCAAAAATCTATTGCTGCTAAATTTATCATACAAATTTTATTTCCATATGGTCATAAGAATGATTCATAAATGATTATCATGCTCATCCTTGATCAATGAATATAGAGGAATATAATTTATCAATACTACCATAAATTTATCACGGTAATATAAAATGAATTTATTAATTAAATCTATAAATATAAAATTTTAATTAGTAAGACAAAATAGAACCACTAAAAATTTATTATGTCAATACCTCATATATAAGGATTTATTGGGTATATTATCCTTCTTCACCCTAATTTATAATATAATAAACAAAGGATAATCTTAAAAAAAATATTGATCTCTTGATAATTGATCATGAAAGTCATCAATATGGGTTAGTGGATACATGTACTTGATAGTTATATTATTATGAACTTGATAATAAATGTAAATATAGATTGTATCATCATTATTCGTATAAAAAATAATAGGTGATCTACAAGGCGATTCATAGGGTAATATGAGCCCTTATCAATAATCTTCTATAGTTTCTTATTTAGTCCATACAAATCATTTTAGACCATTATATATAGAGTATTTGAAATATGTATATCACTTGGTATGGGTGATATTGAAAAATCAACCTTACAATACAGAATAAGACTTGGAAAATTATTGTTCAATATATCAAAAAACTCTCAAACAACAAGAATATCCTCAATTTTGAGTTTATCCCCAACCATATGTGAAAGATAATCTTCATGGATAAGAATTTATATGCATTTTAGAGAATCAATTTCCATAAGAAGATCATATTCAACTTCAAGATGATAAATGATCATATGTTTATTCAGAAGAAGAAATTTGACTTCCCTTCCTCATTAATTGATATGGAATAATCCATGCCTATAATAACATAAAACTCAACTAGATGAAAAGATAGAATATTTATAGGAAGAACATTGGCACAAAATTCAATAGTAGAGGAAATATAAATATAAGATGATATCATCATAAAATTAGAAGTTTTAACTACACACTCAACCTATAATCATTGAGGTGTTAATTTGATGACCTTACTATATTCCATAGATATAAAATAGTGGGTAGATCCAAAATCAAATAAGACATTAGCTATTTTAGAATGGATTATAACAGTGCATTTCACAATGTCATTATCATAACCTAATTATACTGTCCCGATCATAGGATAATTCCCTTTAACTTTGAATTTAAAGGCTAATGAGGCTTACTATCCCCATTATATCTTAGATTATGTAATTGATTCACATAATTCACAAACACCATTAATATAATTCACTGATGCTTGGTTGGTGTATTTCGTTGTCCTTTCTCACAATTTATTTCATTTATTGTCCTCTAGATATCACTTTGACATTATTTTTCTTGATAGATAGGTTTCCTACAATTCAAACATAATCTTGTTCCTTTCAATAAATCAACTGAATGATCCTTTTGAAACAAAATTCATGTTGGAGTTTGAAATATATACATCCTTCCCTGAAACATACCATTTTAGATTCCATGAAACTCTATATTCCTTTTTTTATTATCAGAACTTTGAGTTTTTCAATATTACATATCCACATTGGGTTTAAATTGAATGATTTCTTCATAGAATCCAATGTAAATTGTTGATAACACTTTTTGAATACATAGTTTCAGATAACTAAAGAACGATCAATATTGATTTTTGGGTTGATGATAAAACCAAAATAATACATTTAATGTCTTTAAATTTTTTTCCATAGATACCAATGGATCCATAAACCTTCTGATTCAACTCGAGAAATTCCATCTAAAATTTAGTATGATGAGTTTCTGGAGAGTACTTTTGGAGAAATACCATTTTAAAATCCTATGGAGTTTATTTATTCTTATTACCTCATATTCTTCAATAGAGTACAAAATTTACCAGATTTTCCTTCCAATAAATAGAATTATATGAAAAAATTATCATGGTCCAAGTATTGAAGAAAAATAAATACATTTTCCACCAAATTTATCTCCTTCTTAGAAACTTACATATCAGAATACCCTTAGAATGAGAGTGGACTTTTTTATATAAAAGATTAAATTACATGTTTCTCCCATCATGTTAAACTCATAGGTTTAAAAAAAATTATTAACCCACATAGATTGATAGTGTTGAGTGAGAATAGTCAAAATATATTTCATTACAGCTCTTAATCCATTTGGCTACTCATGATGAGTGACATAGCATTGTCTGTAACATTTTTTTCACACGATTCCTTTGATTTTCGTCACTTGTGTAAAACCGAAAGCATAATTTAAGTATAATGCTAAAAAATCAGAGTGATCAATCATTTGTTTATAAAAATAGTTCATGATATGACCTAAATTATGAAACATTATTATGAATATATGGACCCTAAGGTTTAACATAGGCCATTCACATTAATCATATTTTTTAATCCATCATAATGGATTATATTGAAAAATTTAATTAACCCCGTCTTAGCCCCTGGGAGTGTCAGACTATGTGCACAGGAAGGCCCCATTAACCATTCAATTGAATGACATTTGAGATATACTTGACAAATTATTTTTGTGGATATTACCCATATATGAATCAATACCTAAACCATGATCCTTTTTAAAATGTAGGAAGGGATGCATTTCTAGCAAAACAAAATAATACTTACCTTACCAAAATGTTAGGATGTTATCCAATAAATAGTCTCATCACTTGGATTTTAACCAATTTTATCTAATCATAATTTATTAAGATTAACTAAACCCTTATTTAATGCCAATTGAGGTAACCTAAGAAAAACACACAAAAATATTACATCATTTGAGATGAATATAAAAAATATAACACAATTATACATGCCTCATAATAATAAATGTTTTGTTTATTTTAAGACTTGAAATATACACATCAAATTTAATAAAGGATCCCCAATATCAGCCACAGAATTCTTCATATTAATACCCTTCTAGAAATATCATACCTAGAACCATACATCGAAACCCAGAGAATGAAAACATAAGATAGGGAAATATTAGATTCTTAGTAAGGGTAAATATAGGCATTATCAATCAATGAACATACATGATAATAAGGGTATGAAAAAAAAAGAATAACATAAATACGTTATACCCAATAAATATAATATATTTAATAATTAGGTATGGAATATAACATTATAAAAAAATAAAACATTCGTAGGTGTGTGTAATCATCAATAATCATTCATGAACTATGAGAGCACAACATGATCATTGTTGAGTGTAAAAAACATCATATTATACTATTGTGAACATGTATAAATAAAAAATTCTCACTTTTTAAGTTAAGGGGAAACAATTTGGTCATTTTATAAGCATATAGGCAAGAAAACAATGTACATGTATAAACATAGGGACATGAAACAATTTCCTTGAAAAAAGTTACGGACTTGTAAACATGTCAATATATAAAATTATGGATATGAAAATAGTTCCACCCCTAAACTTATGGACATGAAAATAGGTATATTCATAATTAAACCAAATTGGATAGGTATAAATTTATATAATATACATATATATGTATATATATATACAACATTGAATGTAAAACATACCTATATTTAAGTGAGCCATTATAAATGTAAAATGAATAAGATTTGGTGTAGACAAAAAATTTGTCCTTTTAATATTATTCTTAAAACTTTGTGAGATGTGAACACTCACAGTTATCTTCAAGGTTTTTTCACTTGTACACCCGGATGAGGATACCAATTATGATATAAAATTACAATAGAGTAAATATACTTAACACTCCTATAATCTCTTTAATAAATATACTAAAACCATTCACATACTAAAAACATGATAAGAAGCCTTCGAACACTTTCATACATTCATTATATTTTTTCACAGATTAATAAAATTTCTCCCCATTTGTGTTAATATTTTTATCATTAGTAACCAAGGGTGAGAGATTAATAAAGACATACCTTTTTAATGACATTCCATATGGCACATCCCAAAATAATAATGTTTCCATGAAATACCGATTCTAGAAAATTATTTAATATTCTCCACTTATCTCTCACTTAAGAAGTCATTCCTTATGATCTTCATAATGGTTGATATCCATGAATAATGTATCTAATTATTGTGCATGTAAAAGAGGAAATAAAACTAGTTGTTCTTCATAAGGTTGTCTACACTTAACAATTTCTATATCTCTAGCTGGGATAATATTATATAAAATATTCTTTTAGAATTCCCAAAATGTAAGATCAAACCAATAATTTTTATTTCTCAATTTTCAGTCAAGATTTGAGAGAAAATACTTCCTCAAATATTGGTCAAATATGATCCACATATATATCTTTTCGTATATAAAATTAGGAATCAATATAGGATGATAAGTTCATTATCTGGGAAATCCAAAGATGATAGCCATTAATCCTGCATAGGTTATCCACTTGAGTTAATGCCTAACCTTTAATTACATACATTATAATCACTAATAAATTATAAGGGAGTAAGGTGTGTATCACTCTATAATTTAACGTACTCTTTGAGGTTGATATTTTTATCTCAACCATGTTGTTCAATATCCATTAAAATTCACGATTCCAATTTTTTTCAAGACTGATTTTGTTGGGGATAGAATGGATCTTGTAAAATTCTCTTCTACTTTATATAGAGAAATTTTCTTCTTAATAGACTTCATAGATAATGAATTCTGTATTCTTATTACAGCCCCTAATTATTCTAGTATAATGGTCAAATAACATTTTTCATTGTGTCTATATTTCTTGTCTCACTTACATAGAATTTTTTTAACACAACGGTTTACTTGTGTTAAAATCCTATCTGGAAATTCTGGATTATTCTTATGGAATATTTTAAAATCCTTTTCCACTATCCTATTCATATGGTTATTAAAATTTCATTTCTTTCTCTATATATTATAGCAATATTACTAAAATACTAGGTAAATTTGTTGTATGTTTTTGATGTCCCCATGGATTCTTCTAAATTTATTTCCTCTCATCAGTTATATTAAATGATTTTTCCATATTCAACTTCATAGATTTTGAATCCATGGACTTATTTGATTCTCTTCATGACATCTCAATAGTGAAATGTTTCACAACATTCTTATGCTTACTTTCCATGGTTTCATCTTGTTTCTTAACCATCTTTTTTTATCTTCTTTTCTTTTATAATATTTTTTATGTTTAAAATAGCATGTATAATTCTTGTGACTGTTGTATTTACAAACATCATAGATATTTTCAAGCATTCCCTATTTTAATTAAATACATTTTTCATAATCTATGAAAATTTCTTCTTTATCTCTAGCTTGATCCCCCTTATCCTGGGCTTCCTTTTTTTTCATTTATATTTATACCAAAAATCCAATGCACAATGCTGAAATCAATTAAATCACCAAAATTGACCCAAAAACCACGATCTTATTATATATACTTCATAATTTTTTCAACTTTTCTTCAAAACATATTTGTATCTTAATGGCGAACCAAATTCGATGGTTCTTCATCTATCCACCATG
This sequence comes from Viscum album, assembly GCA_963277665.1. Lineage (NCBI taxonomy): Eukaryota > Viridiplantae > Streptophyta > Magnoliopsida > Santalales > Viscaceae > Viscum > Viscum album. Next base: position 394,846,551 of record OY728167.1, on the reverse strand, counting down.
GATATGGTGATAGGTATCTTACATGTTTTCAACATTTGTACAAAAGAATATTTTGTTTTCATACCTATAATTTTTGGGATAAATGTTTTAGATAAAAAATTATTAATAGATGAAATGGATGTTCCTATTTATTCATCACATCTTGAGATAGATCATGAAATAATCCAAACATATTCTTATCACGTGTTAGAGATCTTTTATTAACAGAATACTCTATTTAACATTGTGTTGTAGTAGTGAAATTATCCTTCTTTTTTGAATACTCTATATGATATTTTTCTATATTGGTCAGATTAATTTGATATTTTAAACATTTATTAGTTAGTTTTTTTATCTATAATTATCATCCAAGTTTCTTTAAAAACTTTTTCATTTGGTGGACATCTTCCTCATGAATATTAACTTTATCATTTATTAGTGATTCAGGATCCCTGATCTTCTTGGAATTTTCATTCAATTGATAATCCTTTACATAATTTTTTTTTCAACCATCCTTCATACACATGGATATTATTTTTATGAGTTTTCATTAATACATCATTCTCTTAATATTTATTGAGGCATTTTTTTCAATATTTGAGGAACTTATTTCAATATCCACTTTTCTGGTTTTAATGGATCCAACATGCATAGATAGAATTATACATTATAAAACATTTTCTTAAAAATACTTATCCACATTACTGATTTCTTCTTCTAACTAGGTGATTTTTTCCATTTTTTTTGAAAGGATTCTCAAATAAGATATAATTTCTCTCTAGGAAAAAAATTTAAAATATATTTTAAACTAGGAACTGGTATATATCACGAATTTATAGGCCGATCATCATCACCACTTAATATAGTATCTTATTATTAAGGATATATTGTACAATATTTCTCACATAAATCATGATCAATTGAAGTAAAAAATTTCTTCTCATAGGTGGTTATTTAAAATACATGTTCTTAAATTTTCAATATAGATCTGTCTTGTTTATTGAGAAACCCTACTTCCCATTGACTTAAGCGGGATATCTTCTATATCTTTATTTTCTATTATTTATTATTTTCATCATGGTATTGGTTGAAATTAGATTTTTCATAAGATTAATAAATCATCATCAAAAAAACATATCATTATTAATATATAAATGAAACTCAAATATCCAAAATATAATGACATAATAATTGATAAACCAAAATATGTAAACCTTACATGTGATACCACATAGGACGAGCAGTTTGGGTTATGAAAAACAATCAGAGGGGGTTAATCAACATTGGTTTTTTTGAAAAAAAAATTGTAAATTTTTATATCTTTACTTGTTATACCTTCTAGGTTCATGATTCTAATTTTTTCTTTTTATTATCATATACATGTATATGAACACAAAAAAAAGTATGGAACAAAGTTATATTACATGGTTAACTACTAAATAAGAGTATTCAGAACTTTTAATTTATTGTAATTACTATTACATGAATTCTCTATTATAATGAGATATTAAATAAAATTGTTGGAACAGAAACAATATCACATCAGAGTGTGTATCCCAACACATTAGGAGGGGATATAAAATAATCCTAAATGCTTTGACTGGTTACATTTTAGTCTAACTACAGATCCTTTTTTTCATCTTTATACTACTTTTGTATAAATTATTAAACTTATTATCAAAATAATTTGTAATATATTGAAGGTCTTCCACTAATGAAACTTATTTAAATGTCACAATGTTTATTTTTTCTTCCCATCCCATTGGCTTACTTTCACAAAAGAATACAAGAAATTATTATTCTTCTTATCTTGTATGAAAAGTAATGTATTCAATAAAATTCATATTAATAGAAGAATTTTGAACCATAATTTTCCTTCAAAAGTTACAAGACATTTTAATCATCCATTTTCCTAAAGATGTTTATTTGATTCATCATTTCCCTATATGATACATTCTCATCAGAACCTTATCTATCTATTATTGCCTATTCGATACTATTCATGTTATAATTTTCATATGATACCATTTGATATGAACCCTTATTATTCTCCCAATATCTGCAATTATTCTTACCAAACATACTACTTCATTTAGTATTTATTCTCCATTTGATACCCCCTACAACATTTGATACCTATTCATACGAAACCTCAACCCAAATGAGAATCGCTCTCTAGCTTCATGGTTGGCACATTTTTTGATCTTGTGATAATAAAACCTCTCCAATATTAAATTGTATCTCAATAATAATCACCCGATCAACCTTTTCACAATATACCTGCTATGTTTTATACGGACATAGTTTCTCCACAACCTCAGGGAGAAGCACAAACTGAAATAAGTCTTCCTTATGTTTTATGTTTTAATTTCCCACTATCAAATTTAATTATCCCACGAAAAATAGTCTTCCTTTGAAATACATTAAACTTCCTAAAACTCAAGAGTTAATGATCTTCATAGGAAGTCTCCTTTCATCACAACATCAATTATCTTCTTCGATATTCATATAATTACATCTAGAATTATGATTTATCGCATTATGTTTATCAAAGTATTGAACGAATAGTTTAGCAACACCATGGTGATAAATTAATAAAGCACCAAAAATTTCATTGAACATTAAGTTGATAATTATTCATAGGAACTTCTTCCATCCAGTAATACTATGTAGGATGTTATTTCCCATTATTCTTCCATGTATTTCACATCATTATCTGATGAATCCATATGATCAACCCTAGAAAGTCTATTAGACATAATTTCAAAATGATCTTCCATTATGTAATGGGTTACCCAAATGATTGTTTTTTCACTATTCATTGAACCCCCACTAATATTTTTTACTTATTTTGTATAATCACTTAATATAACTCTTTGTGATGGAATTTTAATACTCTTTCTGATATCTTCATAATATTGTGTGTGATGAAATCAATTAGAGACTTGTGTCTAATAATTTTTCTTAGAATCTTCTATCCGATGAACATCACACAATGAGCTTCATCTTATGAAATAATACATAAACATCCCTTTTATACGACATTTTTATGAAACGTATTTCCAATTCAACTACTTTGAAACCTCTTTTTGATGCCTTATATTAACAAACTATTATTTTATGTCTCTTCCCAAAATCCTCTTTCTAAGGATCGTTAATTGATTCCTGTATCATTTTAAATTTTTAGGAAACCATTATTTATGGAATTTGATATCTTCTTTTACTATCCTAGAATCATATTTCTGATAAACAATCAATTTATATTTGATGAAACTACTTCACTTGGAATGTTTATCTTTGTATAGGTTTGTTTGATAGACTTCATACACCTCTTCATCTGATATAACTTCAACATAAATTCCAATTTTTGGGAACTATAGTTCCAAAAACTTCATCCATTGGAAAAAATAATCTACAATCATGAATATATTTGAATTCAAATGATGTTTTCACCTAGAATAATAGTTATGAATCACTTGATTTATCTCTCTTTCACATATGACAATATTCTTCTTATTATTAATCTTGAATCACAACTGAAATACATTGTAATGTTTAATCAGTGAAGAATACATCAATAAGAATAAACTAAGAAGGTTTTATTATTATTATTTGTTTGATGTAACTATGAATTTAATCAATCAAACATTTAGTTCCACCTTTCATCTGATCAACTCATTTTTTCACATCAATATGATGTCCCTATAAACAATATCAGGAAAAAAAATCTTCTAGACTTTTTTCAATCATCTCAACCTTGTTTTTCATTTTTTCTATGTCCATTAGACCATTTCAAATATTATTTGTCCACTAGCCACTACAGTTGTCCAATTACATTCATTAGGTTTTAAACACAAGTGATTCTTAATGCGTCTAGGAACATGATTGAGACATTAAGGATACCTCACTAATCGTCATAGTTTCATCAAATATTAAAATGATATTTCATCTTCAAGTAGTGAATATATCATATAAAGAATATATTATAAGTCTTCCAAAGTAAATTACATAACGTTTCTTCATCCATCATAGCAATACTTGTGAAATTCTTTTTCATCTTAAAAAATCTTGGATGCTTAAACAAAACATACATCCATGAACCTTATTTTTTACAACATCTTCGACATATTATCATCAATGACATAATTCTAGTTTTTTGAATATAAATAGCCACAATTTAATAAAAATTAACCCATGGAGGGATCTTTAGATTCCATTAGAAGGGATTTTTTGAGAAACCTAAGGAGTTTTTTGGAAACTCTATGGAATTTATATGTTTTGTATCTTTTTTATATAAATCTATTCATCAATTTTATAGGGTATTTGATACCAACTATATGATTGAAAAGTTTTAGAAATATAATTATTGATATATCTTGTTTTTTTCATTCATGTGATGAAAAAAATAAATGATATATTAAGGATATAAATGTTAAATTGTTTATAAAGTTTAAATAAACCTAAATAAAAAATGTGTATACTTGTCTCATTTCCCTTGTATCATAATGATAGTTTTTTGATAGAAAATATTTTTTATGAATATTATTAGATAATGAATTGAATACATATGTTTTATAATTCATAGGTTTCTATAAAATGTTGTGTAAATGAGGAAACAATAAAAATGATTTACCCAAGATAAAAGGATTAGTCACATGTTTGTTAAAATATAATGGAAGATGTTACCACTACCAATTAGTTTTATATTTTAAATATTTTTTTTTATTTTAAGAAGTTCTTATAACACATAGAATACCATATATGATATGGAAATAATACATAAATTATTGAATATTTATAGTAAATGGAAATAAGGGTTATTTACAAACATAAATGTTTTTATGTATCTTAGAATGATATTTTAATGATTACATAGCTTCCCAGAGGCTAGTGTGAGTATGTTTTAACATAGAAAATTTCAATGCTACAAAATAAAAGATTATACCAGTGTAAAATTAAATTGATTTCCACATAATATCCTAAAGAGTTTAGGATACATGTCAGGAAGTAAAAATGTAAAAGTTGCATTTAGTTATTGTAATAAATTGAATATCAATATTTTTAAAGTATTATACCAATAATTGTGCAAAGTTAATTTCATTTAATATCCTTTTTTTAAGTTATGGAGTTAAATATAATTGTAATAAGTTATATTTAATTATAGTAATAAAGTGAATTTCACTTTATCCAAAATCAGATTAGGATGTGTTGGTGGATAATAATTTAAATAGCTATAGTATTTTAAATAAATTTATTATGTAACTAGTTCCATGAATGATGTTGATATACTTTTAAAATTTTAAAAAATTTGATGAAATTTAATGACATCATAAAATTTCATGTTGTCGGGTTAAAGAGTATTAATATGTTCAAGTAGTTGAACACTAGAAATAGTTTTCCTTTATCTTTCCATTATTCAAACATACTTTCTTCATATATTTTACTCACATAATATCTTAGTGGTAGAATTTTATTTTGAGGTAACATAAAGATGTCCCTGGAATTTCATATAGAGGTAATGAGTCAACAAAACCCCAAAAAGAGGAGCAAGCATAAGTCTTTTCTAGTATCCTGTCATATATGATTTGATATATAGGTTCTTATATAAGAATTTCTTATGTATTATAATAACAATTATGAATTTAAAATGTATCATATAAAATAAAATCTTCACTTCATCATTTTTCTTGCTAGTTTCATTTATGTGTATATTGAAATATATATTGTAATATTTAATAATAAATTACCTCTCACTGCAATAATTTCAATTATACTTAACCAATGACAATCATAGAGTATTATCGGTTATAATTTAATGTAAAGGTTACTTTGAGTTGGAATCCCTTATATAGACCAATAATATTCCCATGAGGCACAAAAAGTGTTTGTGTACAGTTGATTTCCCCTCAAGTATACCAAATGAAGTGTCATACACTATTTATTTAATATATTAGGGGTTCATTAATCATATTTAGATTCCGCACTACCTAATTTTGATGAAATCGCTAGAATGATAACCTTTATAATATGATACATTTCTTACAAAAACCTCCAATCATAGTAAATCAGTGGGTGTTTGGGTATATTTCTAGTCATGTTATCAATTAGATCTCACCAAGATGAGATTTTCCATCTCATTGGATGTGTATGATATTTAAGTAATTTATTAATATAAATTTATGAGTGTTCATCAGAATCTAGATAAGACATACGGTATTCTTATCTATTTAGATGAGGGGATTGTGATGTACTCATTAATAAATGTGAATTACATGGGATGCATTCATAGACTTGGTAAGTCTATAATTAGACAACCGATAACATATGAATTATATATATGGGATTAAAACTCTTTGTATCTCGTGGTCACATGATTATTTTGATAATGGTAACTTATGAGAATGCTTTCTAGTAAGTTATGTGGCTATTGGAAAATGGTATACAAATATATGTGTTTAATGAAGAACATTCTAGATCAGTTTACAACTTCAATAACATTTATTTTTTCCTTGAAGCTAGTCTTTGTTTATATTTATGGATATAGATATTCAATTTTACTTATCAATGCTATAATGGCCTATAGGGTCACACTTTTTGGTTAAATGAATGGGGACTGACATTGACCATCATTGATGCACTTAAAACATTTTTGAGGTTAATATAAGATAGGTTTTGATTGATTTTAACAATATATTACATATGGTGAGATACAAAGTGAAGTTAATGATACCTTTATGTAAATGTTTTTGAAGATATCAGAAAATAGTTTTTAGTTATTTTCTCCAATTTATTATATATGACACAATATTATGTGAAATGATACATTGTCCATTTATGTTTTAGTGAGACTGGGATATTTAGTAAGATATTCTGTAAATCACTTGTTCATGTGATTAAACAATATAATTCAAACTGTATGAATGGGATATAGTAAAGAATCATTTTATATTCCTACCAATGTATATAATAATCTATGAATATCAATATCATAAGGGGTTTTATGCATGTTTTAGTATACAAATGGCCATATTAGAAGGAATTGTATCTGATAAAATTCCACTATTTAGATAATTATGGAAGCTAAATTATATTGTTCAAAATTCAAGAATTCGACCATTTAATCTAACATTAAGTAATTTTTTTCAAAATATGTAGTGGATGGGGGTTATTTGTATTAATTAAAGTGTTTTATGGAGTGGTTAGGGTATTTAATGAGGTGTTATAAAGTATTAAATGCATGAGAACTCAAGGATCATTCTTGAGTGCTCTATATATAAAGAAAATACCCATTTTGGTGAGTGTGTGCGTAAATACCCCAACCCCAGTAGACTAGAGATGGTGTCTAATTTATTAAATTCAAATAAGATACATGGAATCAAATCCCAAAAGACCAAATAGTTTATTAGTCTTGGTAATATCGATACATATGTGAAATTATCATTTCAATTGAAAACATAAAATACATAATGTATTTTATTTGAGAACACTATTATACATCAAATCCTATCCCTATATATCAATCAAAAAAAACTTCTTGGTATCCTATGGAAAATAAAACATAAGAAAGGGGTGATATATGATAATCAATAAGGGTATGTTTACAAAAAAATCAATAAATAAATAAGTAATAATCAATATTTAATGGTAAATAACTGAAACAGATGTCATTTAATCAATAAAATGAGCATATTATGGTAGGAATAAATTATGAACAAATAATTCCATATAAATAATCACATGATCTTGAAAAAATAACAATGGATATTCTAAATAATAGAATAATAGCATGTAATATTAATAAATTAATTCATAATTATCAAATTCATAATTAAATACATCTAAAACATACTATTGAGGACCAATTGCAAGGAATCTAAATAAATGGATAAGGCCTTAGCTAAAGCCAAATATATTTTGTCTCATGAGACCTACCAATGCATTGAGGCACTATACCTGGCCTTTGTCATTGCTAACTTAGTCTAATGCTTTCCTCATATGAAATAGGTGAAATATAATCAAAATAAGAATTCATATTAATACACTATCATATGAAATGTGAATTCCTACCCTTATAAATAAACATATTCCTAAACTATCCTTATGAAAACAGTTTATGGTAAGAAAATTTTACATCCCCAGAAGTCTAATAATAAACCATCCAGTGAAATAATAAGGATGGTATCAAAAGAACATATACTAGTGGATAATATATAAAAAATATTTTTTTTTCTAAAATGAAAATGCTGTGAAAAGATCCTTAAATAATTTATTTTAAAAATAACCATTTAACTTTAAAAAAGCCAACGAGATTATACCCTAGTGGTACAAGCTCCTGCTAGGCATCCAAAAGACCCATGATCAAATCCGAGCAGGGGTGAATTTTTGGGTTACTGTAGCAGCGGCGACACTGTAGCGGCGGAGGGACTGTAGCGGTGACAGTTATTGTAGCAGGTACTGTTCACCGAGGGGTCTTTGGGCCAAAAAATGGGCTTTCAAGCCTTGTATTCAGGACACTTGCCCTTAAGCCTTCGGGCTATGTAATGGGTCACCCTCAACCCAGTCTAAAAGAGGTCTTTGCTTTAAATAATAAAATTGAGGCTTTGGCCCCACCCTTTTAAAAAAAATTAACTTTAAAAATAACCATTTTAGAAAATCAAAAAACATTATACAAAAACTATCATTAAAAATAACCTTTCAGGACATGTAAAATAATAATTAAAACATTGATTGGTCAGGGTGGTGGATAATTCTATTCATTATGTACAGGTTAAAAGAAATATCCCTTTCACATTTTTAGTAAATTCCAAATGGGTGTTATTGTTAAAACTAAATGAATATTCCTTTTAAAATATTATAATAAGTAAATATGGGTAAAAATATATTAAATAAATCATTTAGATAATCTTATTACATTTTTTAAAACATTTGTAGATCACATGGTTTCATGTGAAAAAGTATTTTTTTCCGAAGAGATAAAGAATGTTCGATTTTATTAAAAACATTCTATTAGAATCTGTATGTACAAAATAGAATGTAAAAAGGTAATATTAAATGAAAAAATATCATGAGTAACCATATTTAGATAAAATATATTTTTTTGAAATAAATATCAAATAATTTCCCTATGGGAGAAATAAATATAAACAATCCCAAATAATGATGATGTTGTGATGAAAACCCTTAAAACTATGGAAATTTTTCAACCATAATCCCCCAAAAATAAATGATATCAAATGAAACATTCAATAACATGGTGAATATGGAATATGTATCGCATAAGTAAATGTGAGACGAGAAACCCTTACCTCATGTATGACTTCCATCATATCTGTTTGAGTCTCCTATATAAAAAATATATTTCTGTTATATATTTACTAAAATTATATACTAATATATATATATATTAATATATATTATTTACATAGATTCATTAATCACCCTTTTATTTTAAATTATTTGTTAAAATCTCTATTTCATGGGATAATTGTTTCATTTTTCGTGTCTGTTTTATTTTGGTAATATAGTTTCTTTTTATGTGATCATGATTTAATAATGCCTAGAATATAATACATGATATAAATATCATATAAATTAATTATATATTTATTTATAGTTATCTTTAAAACTTATATATATATATATATAATGAATTACAACATTCAGGGAGATGGTATGTCGTACGTATGCGTGACCATTGTTTCCATTTTCGCAAAGGATGAAATGAAAGAATGATAATTAATATATTATCATTAATTAATAATTTTAAAGTAAAATATATATATATATAACATATATTCATTAAATTTATTCTAATTACCTTCCATTAAATGCCTTAGTGAAAAATGAATTACATCAATTCGCAAGGTGGTAATCCACCGTACACATGAACGACGTTAACATATATCCCATAGAAAAGAATGTAGGAAGGTAAATGTGATATAGAAATTGAATAATTATAATTATGTTGAAAATATCATATATATTCATTTATTATATCCTTATTACAATCCATGTAAAATACAAATGAAAAACACATCACATCGGCTCGTGAGGTGGTAATCTGTCGTACACACGAGTGACGTTATTATTTTCCAATGGGTTGGGAGATAAGAAGTTATATGTGCTATTAAAATTACATAGGTATTATAATACTATAAATATCACATATAAACATTTAATACATCATTATATCCATTTGTGAGATGTGGTGGTGCAAAATGAATAAAATTGGTTTGTGTGGCGGTACTCCACGGTACACACAAATGACGATTTTGTATCCAATTTGATGAAATCAAAGATGGATATAGGTTATTACATTAACATAATAAAATTTATGTATATTGTATATTATGGTCTTATTATATGATCATGAATGGATAATATTTGATGGAGGTGGAAAAGAAATAATGTAAAAGTGACTATTTAAGAACGTTATCTCTTCTTCGAACGACCTCTTTAGGATTAGAACAAAATTCTTCCTAGATATAAATTATGGTTAAAAATGGGATCTAGGTTGTTTTTATAGTATCAAGGAATTGAATTTTCATATATGTAATGAACAAAATGGATTTTTATATTTGAATATGGGAGGAGAGGTGGTGACCTTTTATAAATGAGGTGATTGGAAAACCTGTATTGTTTGGAAAGAAAAAGGTTTAACCCCATTTTTCACATGAAAAAAGGATTACAAATGGAATATTATTGTGAAATATAAATTATATTCTCTAAATATTTATATAAAATATGTTTTCCATGTTTTGGGTAGTTTTTAACACTTATCATCCACATTTAACCTCCAAGTAAATATGTTTTTTCCTAAACTATGGTAATTAATTTTTAATATTATCAAAATTCATTTTTGTTGAAATTTAATTTGAAGTAATCAGATAATATAAATTATTTTTTATTCTAAATATATATTTCAGTTTTTTAAATTCAATTCACATAAGTTACTAAAATAAATTTAAAATTATACCAGCAAATGTGGAAGAAAATAAGGTTTCTCAAGAGAAAATTCATGTAACTATAAAAGGTTTTAATATAAAAAATCATAAAAAATTATTTAAATGAACTAAAATAGATATATTTTATTATCATTCAACTAAATTTAATTTAAAAACAATTTAAATTATAATTTATCATTTGAAATAATTAAAATGAAAATGGATTTTTTAATATAAATATGTATTTGTCACTATTCATCGAAAAATGAAACATTTATGAAAATTCCCAAACATTAACCCTATTTTAATTTTGATACGATGATATAAAAAATGAATTTTATTTTTCAAAATAAGTTTTATCATTGTGATAAAAATTAATTATAAATTATGTGTGCTATGTGTGACTAAATCACCTTTTAGAAAAATACTGTTTTTTTAGAAAACATTTCATCCTCTTTCAAATGATTCATACATGATTTATAATAAATATATAACCATTAAAATTATTTTATAAAATTTTAAACCAAATAATTTTAATAATTATATTATTACTATTCATACTCTCTAACTAAATTGCTAGGTTATAATGTAATTTCGCTAATAAAAATATTTTAACAGAGTATCACAATTCATTCAGTCATATTGTTTCTTGAATTGAAGGATATTGAAGATATTTAATTTTTTTATAAACAAATATAGCATAAATTCTTTGTGTTTTACATTCTCTTTTATGATTGGTGTTTCATTTCATATATGTTATTGAACATCATTTTCCTCTTTTAAAATCATAGGTTGTCACATTCTCCCCCTTAAATAAATTGAATCCTCATAACTTATTATTTATATTGGTAATGAAGGGTTTGTCATTTTAAGATACATTTATTGAAATACCAAATCATGATAATTTTTCATAAAACATCTTCTTGATAAGAGAGAAAATGAAGTATGAAGATCATATAGAATAAAACATAACTAGGATTATAAGTAGGATAACATTGGTTGAAAGTGTAGATATAGACAAGGAAGGAATGTGTAAAAAATTATAGAGTGATAGTGGTTATTGATCAGAATAAAGTGAAATATAAATTGAATGTTAAGAACCTAAAAATTCATAAATGTGTGATGGTTTAAAATCCCCTCGGTTCAATATTAATTAATGTATTAGGATAACATTTTGTTTCAATATCCATTTCTTGGAGATGATTAATTTTTCCATCTAGACTGAGAATATATGAAACTTTAGTTACTCAATATCTTTATATTTAATAGGATCAATTTTATATTTTGGTTTTGTTTTTGATCATTTTCCACTCGATTTATTATTACATTAATTGAATATATATGATGATTTTTTATGCATGAAGCAATAAAATTAACTTTTAACATATGATCATATCCATAAAAATATTATTACGTCCTTCTATACATATTAATCATTAAATCATCATTGTAACACACAATGTTTAACATAATCCATAAAATAACTATTTATTCATAAAATCATTTAAGTAAATATATTTACTTATTAACTGAAAACATCCCATAGGTAGTGGAAGGTTCATCGTCCTTATCATATTTTGGTTATTACTTTAATCACTATAGTCTTGTTAGATGAGACAGGTTGTCGCCTAAAATGTAGGTTGTCATTTTTCAAAACCATATAATTGTAATTCCTATAAGGTTACCAAATTGTAATAATGTATAATTTACTCAACATCAATGATTAGATAAACATTAATGGTTTCATTAACTTTATTAACTCATCTTTATCATTATTATCTCAACATCACAAACATAATAATTTATTCAATTTGATATTTTTTCATTCCACGCAATGCTAAATATAGCTTTTATTATATGAAATAACTATGTTTTGATTTCATTTCACACAACACCACGTTAACATTGCACTACATGCAACACTTAGAGTATCTTATGGTATATTCGACACTATGTTTGGCTTGTTTTTCATATAATGTTGAGTTCCTCTAATAAATTGTGTTACAATCAAGGAAAAGTTTTGTAGAACTAAAATATTCTATTAATATTGTTATTAAAATATCATCATAGTTAAAATATATATGTTTAAATTGGATTTATAAATAATATTAATTTAAATATGAAAATTGGGTTTAAAAATGTATATAAAATTAATCCATTTCTTATCAGTTAGTTATGAATGAAAGTATGAACTAATTAAAATAATGAAAATGCTTTTCTAAGAAAACTATTTTCAAACATAACTTAATATCAATAAATAAAACAAAACACTAATGAAGAATATTTCTACTAAAATTTATAAATTATATATTCAATAAAATTTTTGTCACTCATCGATTAGTTTTTATAGGCATTAAAAAAAGAATACATTGAATTTTATGAATAAAAAGATGTATTTTTTTTTATGGAAAGGAATTTTTACCACCATTTAATGGAGAATAGTTTTTAAATCAGATTTATAAAAAAATTATAAATTTATTATGTAAAAATAAACTTCATTTATATAATATTCACATCAAAACTAGGTTAGGGTGATTATTAGGTATTTTTATGAGAAGTTTAATATTTAAATGAATAGTGAAAAATAATGAATTTTAATTTAGAACTAGTTTATTTTCTAATTTATTTCCATGGATAAATTGTATTTGAAAATAATTTTAATGTCAAATTAGATAAATTATACAACACATAATCTAATTTAGGTCATCATAACTAATTTCGCGTTGAAATTTGAAATAAAAACAGTTCAAGATTTTAGACATTTTTGCTTAAAGAAATCTGTTTTTGCATCACATTCGAGGGATTACTTTTAAATTAATCTCATACACTTATAGGTTTGAAATTTGGAAAAATATATTCCATAATTGGTAACAGATTTATTTATAATGTCTATAATTTTAACTTACTTATTGAACAAAATTATTAGTGAGTACATTTAAAATAAATTACGATTATTAAGAGAAACAATTGATTATCAAGGGACAAAACCTTAAACACAATTAATATGATGTCCTAATTTTTTTTTAAAAATCCATTTCATGACCATATTTATACCATATGATCCATTTTATCTAATTTTTCTCATTATTGGATCAATGATACATGAGAAAAACATGTTTTTCCTTCCCTTTTCAAAAATTAACAAAAAGGCCACTCCTCCACAATAAAAAGGCACTCACCCCTCCCACATATTCACACCTCTCTAGACCATTGGATAAAAAGATAACTAACCAAATATCCTCCCATGGTACCTATATTAATAATATAATCATCCCTTTATGTTATAAATCCAACCAATGAATCCCTTTGGTGAAAACTAAGAGCAGTTACCCAAAGAAAAGGTAACATCCTTCCATAAGTATTTTTATAATTTCATTCCCCACCACCTAAATTATTCTTACTAAATTATTATATTATAAATATAATATCATAAAATTATGAATAATATTTAATTCTAAGTGTTAAACCTATAATTATGTACACTTCAATTTAATGGGTAACGAACATACCGTTCGGGTGTACGACGGACTACCACCTCACAAAACGACGTAGTTAGTTTTCCATTTACCACATCTCAAGGGTAGGAATTATGATGGAAACATTGTTTTTATATGATATATATTAAATTTATTATGTATTTGTTATTATTCAATTATTATAAAAAACATACCTTCATACTTTCCATTTTGTGTTAAAATGATTACATCGTTTGTGGACATGTGGACAACCGCCTCCTCAAAGTTATGTGACTCGATGACACCATAAATGGGATTTATTAAGGATAAGATTAGTTAAATTATATGATACATATGAAATAATATTTATACTTCAACGATAATATATATATATATATAAATATATTTCATTTAATTTCGTTCTTTCAATATGACAATAAAATTAAAACAGTGTTTGTCCATACGTATGGCTTACCGTCTCTATGAATGATGTATTCCATTTCATAAATATATTTTTTATATATTATTATAAATACATATACATTGAATATATTAGATATTTATATCATTTATTACAATTTTTAAATATGTAAATCATGATCTATGTAATAGGATCGTGAATAACAAGCCATAAAATATATGAAAAGCAAAGGAGATATTACCTGAAACGTAACATTACCATGGAGTTATCAATGAACTCTTAATGTAATGTCATAAAAATATTATATGGTATTAGATATAACAATATAGTTTTTTGGTAGATGTATAATAACATTATATTTATTATACATGAGTTTTGAACATGTACGAATAAATTTAATACTTAAGGTATGGTTTTTCTTATCTCACTTTTGTTTATGAGATACTTATGCCTTATTCACCAATTATTTATTTTTTGTGGGGTATATAATTCAAATTAATTTATTATATTATTCTTATAATTAATTTAATGCGTATTTAAATATCCATTTTATGATCTCTCTTTCACATGATTATAGTTAAAAAGTCCCCAAATCAGTAAAGTTATTGGTGTTTCAATTTTCCTTCGTTGAGATACATTCCATGTAACGCACCAATATTTCTATATGGGATGTATACAGTACCATTTAAAATTTTATAGAATGAATATACCTCATTCATGATATTTTATGTTTCATGTAATTTTATTATCTCATGTAGATTATGAGTGAATACCACCAATTAGATAATTGTTTATTGTTATAGTCTCATCGTTCGTCGGGATTATTAATGATTAGGCTTCTATTGACGAAATATTATGATCTATATCTCAAGAAAACTCATGAATTTTTATATATTAAAGTTATTAATTATAGATTCATATATTGTTATCATTTTTCCCATATTTTGTTCTTATAATAATTAAGAATATGTTTTTATGAAAATATGACAATATCACTCTTTGGCCTAACATTTTTATTCTGTTGAAGCTATGTTTTCTAAAAAAGGGTTTCCAAAAATAGTTAATTTTTTAAAAAAATTAAATGTTTACATTCTTATTTTATATTTTTTCAAGAAAACTTTTTATCATAATTTTTTCAGTTTCTTTTCTATGTTTTCATGGTAAAAGGTTTTCAAATTTTTTTAAAGCATCGATTATATGTTTTATAAAAAAATGATTTCAAGACATATTCATATTTCTTCAAATTATTTTCAATGAATATGGTTTTTAAAAAACATTAAATCTTCCTTTAAATGATTTTAATGCTATTTTAAATGAAAATGGATTTCAAAATTTAGGATGTTTTATAACAAAATTCAATGTAGAATAGATATTTTCTTCAATAAATGTTTTAAATGAAATTAAAAATCATTATATATAAGAAAATTATTTCTAAAATGGTTTAATGAAATTAATTGTCATATAATAGCTATTTTACTTTAGAAATGAATCATATGATCCTTCAAAATCCTTCTCCATCTAATATAAAAAACCTTGATATAGTTTATTCTTTGTTGGGGTAATGATCCAAGGATACCATTCATATTCATTCTTGAATGGTTCATATTGAATGATGTTTATGATAGGTGTTTCTCTTCCATGGGTTATTTTATTTTTAATCCATCTTCTTTTCAAGGGTCATTATGGGTCCTATATCATTTTAATTGGTACCGATTTGATGGAATTTTGATAATACCCATTTCATTTCATGGGTTATGTTATGATTTTATGGACACAACTCTAGCAATATTAGAGCCAGTATCATGCCACCATTACATTGGCATAAATTCATGTAAAATGAATCCCAAAGGACCAAACAGTTTAGTAGTCTTGATAAACTAGATACATAACTGAGTTTTTTATTTCCAAAGAATACACTAATTAGAATATATTTTTTTATTTTTTGAATAAATGTTTTATTCCTTCTTGTGTATTATTAAATATCATAATTAGTGCACTTCAGGGATTCCTAGGGAAATGATACAAAATAAGTGTGATCTCAAATTCTATGTAAGGGTAATGTACATTGGAATAAATAATGAATCAATTGGAAAAGTCAATATGGATAGGTAATAACTAAACACACATACCATATAATCAATGAACTGAGTGGATAAAAAATATGGTAAGGTAATAACTGATAACACCTGCCATTCACATGACTAGATAAAGAATTGTCAATGTAGTTAGGTATAAAAATGAAACACATTCTATCTAATCAATTAAGTGAGAATGAAATGCATCCAAAGATATGTCAAAAAAATATATCCTAATAAATAATAAATGAATAAAAATGAATACAATTATTTATTATTGGGAATCATGTCTCAGGCACATGAAAACCTATATCCTCCACACATTTCAGATGATTGTCTAAAAATATAGGTAGAAATTCATTTTATTGTCACAAATAATTTTCTTATCAAAGCATTTCTAATATTGAATAATTTATTTAATTGATAAAAAATATACCTTATAATATATCTGTATTGAGTAAAGAATTCTAATTTATCAATAATTCTAGAAATAATAAATTAACTATCAATGTATAGATGTTATGTGAAAAAGGTATAGGGTTTTGAAAATAGGAATATCCTCGAAAATGATATAGATAATTATGGTAATTTAATGTTCAATGATCATCAGAAATTTTAATACTTCAAGGGAAGAAAAAATGGAATCAAGGAAGTCAATTTCGATAATCTCCTTGGCCAAATCAACCAAAAATCATCCAGAGGAAGAATAAGGATTGTATAAATACAAAATATCCCATGAAGAATAAAAATAAAGGGTTCTTTTAATTTATTGGTGGAAGTATTATAAAATGATAATTTTATATTATTTTTAAGGAAAACTTCATTTTTATTTTGAAAAAAGCAAAAAACCTTCTCATTGAAATAACTTTTAAAAAACATTTCCCTCAACAATTATCATTTAAAACATGAAAAGTAAGCTATAATGAAACGTCTATGTGTATATTTATACATGTCATATGAGGTAAATACAATATTCCTTTTCCAAGGAAAATAGGATAGAAGATTTCCTAGTTTGGAAAGTGACAATTAGATTCCATTAAAAAATTTGAAAGAAAAAATGTGTAAAAATTAATTTAATAAACCAATTTTGAAAGGGTAAAAACTTTTTTGAAAAACTTTTTTTTATAAAAAATGGTTTTTAGAAGAAATTTTCTTCTCCAACTAAAGTGATAAATGATGTCAGGTTTTCATAGAAACATTTTCTAAAATAGTTACCGTATCAAATAATTGTAAAATGGTACTATTACTAGATAAATATCATGTATAAAAATTGGAGAATAAAGTTAATGTTTTTATTAGACAACGATCAAATAATTTCCTCTAATGGAAATTCAAGTGTAAATATTCCTGAACAAAATGATATTGTGAAGTATACCCTTGAAATTATTATATTATTGATGTGAAAATTAATAAATAAAAAGATTATGTGTATATATTTTGAGTCAATAGAATATAATTCTAAAAAATTTATATAGTAAATATTGATTACACACATAATCCTACAATATTAACAACAATGAAGAATTAATATAACCAACTGAAAAGGAATCAGGTAATGAAATTCTTTACCACTGTAATTTTATCTATAAATCCCCTAAGATGAAATAATTCAAATTTGAAATTAACATACCATGAAGAATGATGTATTGTTTATATTACAAGTAAATGCAGCAGTATGTACATCAAATATAACAAATTAGATGCACAATAATAATGTAGATCTCATGGAAAGGATGGTGAGACAATAATATCATACCATGGGTTTCCTTTTGGGTGTGTCACACCCTGTTTTTTGGTTTCATCCTTAGGCCTGGTTCATTTATGACTATATTGTTTTCTCCCAAGAACCATGTGTGATAGAATTATTTTTTTGAGGTAATTTTCTATCTATTTTTTGTATATATTTTCCCCTTGGTTTATCTTTGTCTTTTGTTGGAAAAATGTGATTATTTTAGTGAACTGTAGGTGGATAAAAAATAGCGCATGGTTAGGGAAAACTATGTGACTTGATAAAGAAATTGTGCACCAAGGAATCAATTTTTGGATAGAGACATATAGCATGGTTAGCGCACATTTCATAAAATTGTGAGACTAACCATGCGACATGACCTTGTGGATAGTGGAGAATGCACGATTGTCACACAATTTCTCAAACCATGTAGACTATCCAGCACATTGAAAATTGAGTTTTTACCATTTTCCCCTCTCCATATTTAACCCTAATTCCACCCAAATCTGCCACACTAAGGATTTTCTACCATGAGAGCCTCTTCCAAGCTCTCCTTGGATTCTTAGGTACCCTTCCATTGGTGGTTTTGACATGGGAACTCTAAGAAATCTCTACGTAAGTGTCTCATCTCTGGATTTCTTCTATATCTCTAGGGTTTATTACCCTCTCAAATGGGTTCTAAATTTACAATGGGTTGTTTTACCCAGAAAATGTTTGTTCATATGTCATTGAGTGTGATCTGGATGTTTTTTTGTTAAATCATACCTTGTTAGGGTCTTTCGGTGGTGCGATTAGAGTTTCAAATTATTTTCTTGAATTTTCTTCTCATGAGGAATGTGGTTCCATACTATAGCATTTTTAGATGACTTTATTTTCTTACTTGGTTAATTTTTACATCTTCTATGCATTACTATTGTGGTGGGAAGTGCGTTTTAAAATGGTGTGGCTTTCTTATGTGTTGGGATTTGATTTTATAAAGGAAATGGAAATGTTTTGTGAGTGTTCTTTTGTGTTGTGTTTCGGAGAAATGTTTTATGAGTTTTCTGAAAAGTATGAAAAATGAAATCAATGTAATTTATAGTGGTGATAATTTTTAGGTGTGTAATTAAAGTAAAATGAAATAATTTGGTATATTTGGATTCTTTTTATCTTTTCAATATGAGTTGTAAATTTTTTATGTGATGAAAATCATGTTTTAAAAATTATCTTGTTTTATGTGTGGATTTATAAATGGGCTTGGACCATGAAACTGGTTGATCAATTGTATACTTTTCTTCTGTTTTTCAAAAGGAGAATTTATAAATAGTGTATATGAAGGTGAATTTAATGGAAATTAGTTTTTGGTCTGAGTAAAATGTAAATTGGTTTTGTTTTTGGGAAAAGGTTGATTTCCTTGAATTCTTTAGAATTGATTTATGAAAGCGGTGATATGTGTGGAAAGGGAACATGAACTTGATCAAATGAGAATCCTGGGTACCTAGTTAGGCTGACTAGGTATAGTACGCTAGTGATTCAGAAGAGGAAAAGTCTCAGTTTTACTTTGTTGGATTGATACTTGCAACACTAACTAAAATATGAGGATTAATGGAGACCAATATTACCATATTGTTTCACCTCATAGTGGCTCATGCACAAGAAGTATGTGATTGTAGTTTATATACCACCCTAAACAGAGGTATGAGGTTCTAGTTTCCCACCCGAGATACATTAACATGAGGGATTTACTCATACTGCTCTACTTTGACATTATTCTTATATGATGTAGTGTCATCTGTCAGTATAAAGTGGACCTTGCATGTTTCTTTATAAATTACTTTTTGGGATAATTTTTCTTGAAATGGTTTCCCTTTAAAACATTTCCATTTTTGTGTTTTTCTTATAAAATGGTTTCATATAAATGTTTTAAAATACTTTAAATAAATGTTCATGTTATGTTGTCTTGAAATGTTATAGCATGGAATATTTTAATTTGGGTGGAATACTATTGGGATTTGTCTCACACCCTTCATACACAATTGGGTGTATGTAGACATGATCTGTTCATCTTAGGTAAAGGAAAATTATTTTGATATGGTGGTTCGAGTTTCAAGTAGTCTTCCCTTCTGGGTTTTGGTGGAAGTGGATTGAGTATGTCTCTCCACTTGATGCATGAATGTTTTTGATAGATTTTTAGTTCCCTTTTTTTTAAAATATTTTTTTGGGGTTTTTCTCCATGTTATAGACTTTAAATATGAAAATTTTATGTGACATGATTAGAGGTTGTTTTCTAGTTTTGGTTTATTTATCTTGTCGGTTTTTTATGTTTATGTGATTGGGTAAAATAATTACCAATGTGTGTTGTTGATACCCATGCACTTGTTGCAATCCCATAAAGATTTAGAACACCCTTCGGGCCATGCCACAGATTGGGATGGGCGTTGGTTCGGATGATGTCCCAGATTGGTCCATTATTAAATGGTATCAAATGAGTTCATTCGCTTTTTGTTCTTGTTAGTTTTGGATGAGTCTGGATATATGGGATCTTGGACTGTAAGGGCATGAGGTTCTATTTATGAGTATGGTGCCTAGCCAGTACACCTCATGATGAGACAACAAATGCTAGAGGTAGTTTTGTTTTATTTGGGTTCTTTGGGTTTTTTGGATTTATTTGTGTCTGGTAAATAAAATGAGAGTTGGTTTGATGGTCCAAGTGATATTTTAGGGCCTGGAAATCCATGTGGGGTTAGGTACATGGACCTTGAACACTCTCTGTGATGGTGTTGTGATAGGTATAAGGCCACCAACCATATGAATGAGTCACCCATCAACCATAATTTCCACCTTTTGAGAATTATATTGAATCATCATGGTTTTTGAAATATTTTTTGAAAATACTTATTTTGGAAGTGGAAATTGGATCTTATAAGGGTGGTGGTTTGATTTTGGGACGGTGGAAAATGTATATTCAAAATATTTTTGATGATATTTTTAGAAAAGATGATTTTTTTAAATGGGATTAGTATGATATGGGGATGATTTTAATGAAATTGGATCTCTATAATTGAAATTTAGGGGAATAGAAATGGTATGTTTGATAAACAAAAGTATATTTTTATAAAGGTTTCTTAATTTTGTTTCAAGTAAGAAAAAAATTAGTTTTTAATTAAATGATATTTGGTGAAATGAATTATATTGTGTTTCTAATAATATTTTGAAATGGGATTTGTTGAATTTTTGTAATTAATACTTGTGGATTATCAAACATGGTTTTTTGGAAAACAAAGAGTATTTCATAGTGTGTTTTGAATATATTGCTCAAATGAGAATAGTTATACTATTGAAAAGTGTTTTGAATGAGATAGATTGGTATTTTGAAATGGTTTTTTAATGGGATGTGATGAATTGGGATTTATGGGTGTAGTTAAAAAATGGCTTCTAGTTTTGTAATTAGTGAGTTTTTGAAATTTTATTTGAATTTTGAAATTATATATGAATTGAAAAGTTGAAAACATGGGTTGAAAATTTTATTTTCAAAAAGGAAATGTTTTTGATGATATTTGGTGTTTCCATGAGTGTCCACATCCATGAATACATGTGGTAATATGGATGGTTAATGGAACAGTTGGATGAGTTCCCTCAATGACACAAGATGATGGGTGCATGTTCTGAATTGAGAATATTCATATATGGGACTCCATGGAAGAATGTGGGTGAGTGTGCAACCAAATGAGCTTGTTTTCACTTCATGATTTGTTTTAATAAATGATGTGATGTTTTGATAACCAGTTGTTTTTTGGCGAGGGTTTCCCTGTGATCTGAAAATGTGGGCTGGAGTATGTTTCGGGTTTTAGCGCTCTTCATGTTTGAATGGTGTTTCAAGCATAATCCCTTGTCAATGAGTTTTTTTTAAATAATGGTTAGTGGTTTATTCTGAAAAATGGTTTAGGAAGCCTTTGATTTGGTTCCCATTGTTTGTCTGGTACTCATTTGTGATGAGTTTTTGGTTATTGAATGGTTTGATTGGGTTCTTAATTTTTTTGTTGACTAGTGTACACTCCCATAAGGTTTGATGCATATTTAAAGTGAAGAAATTGTTAATTTTCCATTGGAAGACCCTATAGTTTTTTCAATGTAAGGAATTTACCTTTTAGTTTTGGAAGAGAATCCACCTATCTTTTTGGTTATGTGAAATCCTATTGAAGTGGAAGATTAGACATGGGAAATTGAAATAAAATTTAGTTTCATTAAGATGTTTGAGTTTTTAGAGGTGAAGTTGGACACCTCTATGCATAAAATTATGACCTAGAAATGGTGAAGTTAAATTTCAATAACAAAAAGTGTCTCGAGGCTATTGGTACAGGATAGGGTATAATAAATTCCTTTGAATCTTTCATCAATTTCCATCGGTTTTAGGATTAGAACATGTTGCACCAACAATGTGGTAGATCTGATTGTAAGGAGTCATCAAGTCTGATTTCATAATTAGTGTGTGGTTTGGGGATCAGTTTAAATTCCCCTTATTTTTAATGATTTTTGTTGGTAATGGCCATGTTCGGTGGCATTTTTGGGTGTTGTGTTCTCTTTCAAATGATAAGTTGAATTTTGTCGAATATTTTGTGAACATTTATTTTAATATAACCGTTTTCTCCCAAAAATTCAAAATTACTCTATTTTAAGGTGTTGTTTATTCTATGAGTATCATATTTCAATTTTATTTATTTGAGTAGAAATAAGAATGATTTGTTTTCATCTTCTATGTCTAGGTCTTGGTGAGAGTTCCATGTCAGTGAAAAGTGAGTCTTGTGGGTTTTTTATTTCAGTTCTGCCTAGAATGGTTTATTATTTCTTGTGAAACCAAAGATACGTATTCCTATTAGGAATTTTAAGCTACTATATATGAGGAAGGATATGATTCAAGCATCAGGGCTCCAACCATAGGCCCTAGAGTGAAGCTCACATGCATTCAAAAACCCATGAATGGTGAGGAATCTCTGTCTAGATTGGTCTCCAATGTTCGATGAGGAAAGTTTAAGATCCTTTTTCATTAGTAATTTGTATTAAAAATTCCCCTCTTTTGGTAAATGGCATGAAGGTCACATTATTCATTGATATTCTGGTGGGTAAAAGAGTCCTCTTTTGTTATAAGGAGGCGTGGTAGTCTCATTTTTTTGGGATTCTAGTGGTTGAGCTTTCTGGATGTGGATCCCAGGATGGTTATCCTTGCGTAGTTGGCCTTAATGAATTGGTTTCAGTTATAATATGGCTCATGGGTGGGTGTTTCCATCACCAATGGAGGGGTTTGTTGGCCAGTGAGGCAAAGTTATGTTGGTTGGTTCTCATGGTGGGAAGACCCACTATAGTTCTTGTTGATATTTCGTTAGAAGTAAGTCATTTTTTGTTATTTTAAAATAGTGGGGTATCCATTTGGGTCTCCCCATGATCATTGTCCAGTTTGGTTTCTAGTTTTGGCTTGGCAGTGGGTAATCTCTTTTAGATCTGTATAAATTAGAGTTACTCACATAGGTAAACTTTGGGTATGGAGTGCACCCAATATTTTCTTGAAGCATGGTTGTGAATGTATTCATCGAGAAGTGGTTTAGATTCATTTGATCATCCTGTGTAAGTGGGATAAGTTTATTTTGGTAATGTATGTCATGTATTGGCTCAATAGGTTGGATTACATGTTGTGAGAGTTACCATCCTTAGATCGATCAACTAGAGGGGTTATACCTTTTGGGGGCTGGTAACACATAGTGGGGAGTCCGTTATGGGGATCTCTTGAATTCAACTTATAAACCACTTTTTTATACCTATAGTGTTCTTTCTTATTCTAATTTGACATCCATTGGGGATATCATTGAGTTATAAATGAATATTATTTTTTGTTTTTGGAATATTCCCTGTTTTAGCTTTATGGGGGCCGAAAGCGTTATGGTGGGGAGAATTTTCACACTCGGGTTTTTGTTTTCAACTTAGTCCCAGATCATTTCCTGGTCTTGATTTTTCTCTCAATAATTGGGTGTGACATGTATAAATTTTTTGAGTAAATTTCAATTTATTTTTTCTAACATTTCTCTTTGGTTTTTCATTATGTTTTTGGAGAGAGAAATTTATTATTTGGGTGAATGGTAGGTGGCTCATGGTTGCTGCACGATTAGGAGAAATCATGCACCTTTCATAGGAAACTATGCACCAAGGAGTAATTTTTAGAAAGAGCCATGTATCACGAGTTGTACATGGGTTTTCAAAAATTTTAACATCCCCCTTGTGGACAATTGCAACTGCATGGTTTCCGAATGGTTTTTCAAATCATGTAGGAAACTTGTGCAGACTATACATCTCATTAAAATTTTGGTTTATACCATTTTCTCACTCCGGATTAAACCCGAATTCTACCCCCAACTACCCACATGGGATTTTTTGCAACTAAAGCCTAATTCAAGCTCTCCTAGGTTACTTATCCACAATTCCTTTGGTGGTTTTGATGTGAAAAATCCAATAAATCTCAAATTAAGTGCCTCCTCTCTTAATTTATCCCATTTTTCTAGGGTTTCTTACCCTCTCACATGGGTTCTCTATTTCAAGTGGGTTTTTGGACCTATTATGGGTTTCATATAATTTCTTTGAGTGATTTCTTGATATTTTTCATTAAATATTGCCTTCATAGGGTCTTTCGGTGGTGTGATTGGAGTTTTTCATTGTTTTCTGGAATTTCTTCTCTTGAGGTAGTTGGTTCTTTGATCAATCAGTATTAGATGATGTTTTTTATTCCATGGTTAATATTTAAGTGTTCTATTATTTATTTTTGAGGTTTAAATTTCATTTTAGAGGATTGGGGAATGATTTGGTATTGCGAATGGATTTTATAAGGGAAGAAGGGTATGTTTTGTGTGTTTTCCTTAGTGTGGTGTTTAATGGAAATGTTTTATGAGTTGTTTGAAAAGTATGAAAAATGATTTCAATGGAATTTAAGGTTAGAATGAGTTGGAGGTGGGTTTTTAATGGAAAATATAATACTTTGGCATGTGTTCCTTGTTTTTTTGTTTTCAATGTGAATTATAAATTTTTTATGTGACGAAAAGCATGATTTAAAAATTATCACTGACTATATTTGGATTTATTAAGGGTCTTGGCATATGAAATTTTTTGATTGATTGTATGTTTTTATTTTGTTTTGTGAAAGGGAGAATTTATGAATAGTGTAAGTGATGTTAAATGAATTGGAAAGCAGTTTATTTGGGTAAATGGAAAATGATTATTTTTTATCTAAAATGGTGATTGACATGAAATTTTTGGCATTGATTTGGGGAATCGGTCATATTGGTGACATGAGAACAAGAACTTGAACACATGGGAATCCCAAGAATCTAGGTGGTATGACTAGTTATAGTATGGGAGTGATTTAGAAGTGGAAAAGTTTCGCTTTCACTTAGCCAGATTGACGCTTACAACACTAACTAAACTATAAGGATGATTAGAGACAACTAGAACCATGGGGTGTCCCCTCTTAGTGGCTCATGTATGATAAAGTTGTGATTGTGGTTTTCTATACCAACCTACAATGAGTTATGAGGTTCAAGTGTCCCACTCTAGCTAGGATAACCCAAGGGATTACCAATGGATCTCTAATTGAACAGGATTCTTAGATGATGTGGTTCTATCTATTATCATATAGTGGACCATTCATGTGTATTTATAAATTTTATTTGAATCATGTTTTTTTGAAATGGTTTCCCTTGAAAATATTACCTTATAAGAATGTTTTATATAAACTGTTTTCCTTAAAACAAAATTAAAAGCCTTTAAATAAATGTGTATGATAATTTGTCTTGAAATTTTATAGAATTGAATCATTTTGTTTGGGTGGCATCAAACTAGGATTTTTCACACACCCTACACACACCATTGGGTGTATGTAGGCTTGATCTATTTGACTTAGGTTAAGGTATGGTGTTTGGTGATAGTGGTTCAGGTTTCTAGTGGTATTCCCTTGTGGGTTTTGGTGGTGGTGGCTTGATGATGATTCTCATATTATTGCATGGAGGTTTGGGACATAGTTTTAGTTCCTTTTTTTGTTGAAATATTTTTTGGTTTTTGTTCCAAATTATAAACATTAAAAATTAAATTTTATTAAGTCATATTTGGAGGCTATTTTCTAGTTTGAGTTTATTCATCTTGTAGGTGGTTTTTTATTTCTTTTGATCAGGTAAAATTATTCCCATGGTTCATTTTTGATACCGAAGAACTTGTTTCCAGGCTATAGGGATTGGGAATTCCCTTCGAGCCATGCCACAGATTGGTTAGGGTTCTAGTTCGGATGACGTCCCGACTTGGTTCGTGACTGGGTGAATTTCCATTAACCATCTATATAAAGGGTTTAAACCTGTTAATAACTTATACTAGATAAATAATAATATTTATATAATCATATATAATCTTCATATAATATATTTTACACCATTGTTAATAATCATTCATTATCTTTACTATTTCAGGAGTTAATTTCCTAGTTTTTCGAGTATGTTTTGACTTTTTACATTTTGTTCTTATTAGTTAGATCATTATTTCATCATATAAATAATGAAAAAAATTACAAAATTATAATATATGTTCATTAAATATGTATTTATAATAATATATATTTTTTAGAGATAATAAATTAAATACACCATTCGTGGAGATGGTAGATCAGACGTACGTATGAACGCTACATCCATTTCCTTGTCAAATTAAATTAATGGTAATTAAGTGATAAATAATAATATAATAACTAAATTATAATATTATTGTTATAAATTTTACATATTTTTTTAGAATCAACCTTAATATATTCCATGTATAGCGTGAAAGAATCACATCTCTTTGAGGAGGTGGTAGTTTCCATT
The DNA here is from genome assembly GCA_963277665.1 of Viscum album. Lineage (NCBI taxonomy): Eukaryota > Viridiplantae > Streptophyta > Magnoliopsida > Santalales > Viscaceae > Viscum > Viscum album. Next base: position 394,819,085 of record OY728167.1, on the reverse strand, counting down.
AATGCTGTTATTGTATTTACAAAAAATGGAAAGTTTAAATTTATGTTTCATAAATAATTATAGAATAATAAGACATAATAAATTCCATATATATCATATATAAATATAATTTCCATCATAATTCCAAACTGAGAAAGGTGGTAAAGGAAAAATGAACAACATCATTTCGTGAGGTGGTAGTTCGCCAAACACAAGAATGGTATGTTCATTACCCATTTGATGGAAGTGTATATTTGTAGGTCAAAAACATAATACAATAACATATCAATATATTTAGGAATATTTTTTTATTATATATGTTTGTAATAAGGACATATTATGGGTAGGAGGATGAAAATAAAATATAAGAACTTGAGGAAGGATGTTACCACTTTTTAAGTAACTCCTCTTGGTTTTCACCAAAGGGTGTCCTTGAATAGATTACTCACCACATTTTGGATTCTAGGATGAGTTGAGGTATTTTAGGAGCTTATTTAAGCAAACTTTGGTTGATACAAAGTTGATTTATAGGTTTGAATAAGTGGGAGGAGAGGAGGCCTTTTTATAGTGGTGGATGATTGTCACTCTTGTAAATTTATGGAAGGGGAATTCCACCAACAATTTCCACATGACACGTGGGACCAATAATGGGCCATATTAGATCCACGGGATAATAGGATCTATATATGGATAGAAAATGTATTTTGGAGATCATTTCAAGATATTTAGGCTCCTAGGATTATGTTTTAGTCCCTTTTAAGCATATTTCTCTCTTATTCTTTGTAATTAATTTTGGTCACTTTCATTAACATTTTTTGTAAAAACCCAAATTGACCTTATTGGAAATTTTAAATAATTCTGATTCCAAATATGGAATATATTTTTTAAAATTCAAATTCTAGGAGTGGTAGAAATTAATTTAAATATAATATCGCAAACAATATGACAATGCTGGTTTTTTGTGTAAACAAATTCAACAAAATGCTATGTTTTTATATCCAATTTCAAAGTGAAATTGATTCAATTGTCATAAATTGATTTTATTTATATAAAATTTAACTAATTTTCATTAAAAACAAATTAAAAACATATTTGATCCTTATAAATAAATTATACTAAAAAGTTAGTTTTGAATTAAAATTCAGTACTTTTCACTATTCATCAATAAAATGTAACATAAAAAACCAAAAATTCACCCTAATAATTTTTTTAGAATTTTAAATAAAATATTAATTTTTACTGACATATAAAATATATAAATGTTTACAAATATTATTTAAAATACGCACTCTATCAAAAGTTAGTAAAACTACATTTATAAAAATATTAACATTCATAAGAAATTTTGAGTTTGTTCTTATCTTATGCCTAAAAAATATATTGGAAGAGTATTAAAAATATATTATTGGATATATAATATAAAAAATTGATTAATATCATTCAAAAATAGTAATTAATTTATTAAATTAGGATAAAACACATATGTCAGCATATAAAATAAATATTTCCTTTATATTAAATAGGTTTATATTTTCATTTCTAATTAATTGGAATCCAATGAATTAATCTTATATTTTTGTAAATAATATATTTTAATAAGTTAGTTAATGATATCCATAATTTTTAATTTAATTTCTAGGTTATATGTTATTATATTAGAAAATAATTTCTGAATAATATATTGTAATTTGGTAAAACATGGTCTCATGTGTAATGAAAGACATTGAATAATGTCACTATAGTGTGTAAAGCAAGCCAACTCAGTGTTTCTTTTAATTAAAACTAACCCATTATAATGTTAGATTAATTATATAACATAGATTTAATTTATATAAAATATGAAATAGATTATATAGTATTAAGATATTATATTCCCCTATTCTCTTGGCGTTGCATGTCATACACCCAAGAAAATGCAATGTTCTTAATTCGTAATTATATGGTGTTATATTATCCCCAAATTAAAATATTTGTATCCCCATAATTTAAACATGATATTAGATATAGATTTTGTGATATTTTCTATGTTGAAATCCCACATTGTGAGAAGGGTTCTTAAAAAATCCTCTAGAAAAGAGATAATGAGAAGTACGAAGTTCACATGGACAAACATATAACTATGTCTCTAAGTAGGAGAACAGTAGTGTAATGTATTGACACATACATGTGGGAAAATTATAAATATTTATAGGGAGTTATTGAGGTCATAAATCAAAAATATGTGAATGATCAATGGATGTTTGGAGCCTCCATTCCATAAACCATTGATAATTTAGAAAACCATAACTTCAACAAAAATTATGGTATCATCGCCAAATTTTTTAGATCCTTTTAGTCATGTTGGTAAAATATTTTATTGACCATGATTATAAGTAAATATAATTACTTTATATATTTCAATTTTATAAGAATAATTTTATCTTTTGGTTTTTCTTCGATCGAATTTTAATTCATCTCTTACTCCATTAAATGGATATCCAAAAATTAACTTTGATTCATTTAGCACTAAAATAAACATTTAACAATCATAAGACCCATAAAAGTGTGATAATTCTTCCCATTTTTGTCTAACTATTCATCAAGTCCAATATAATTAATATATCAATCTCTAAAACCAAGAATTAACACTAATATTTTATGATTAATATCTATTCATCAAATTGTAAAACTAAAACAAATGAAATACTATCCAAGACATCTCCAAGGTAAGTGGTTCGAATTAAACCCTTATTATCCTTTGGTCATGCATTGTAGTCCCATGTCCTTACCTAATTTGATAGGTTGTCACCTAGAATATAAGTTGTCCTTTTCAAAAATGATACAAATATAATTTCCAAAATTAATATAATGGAAATCCTTGAAATATTGTTATTTACTAAGTATCATTTAAACTAATGTTTTCAATACAACCCCAAATACATAAATAATGCTTCCATTTTCTCAGCATTGTTTCTTCATTAGTTTAGAGATTATCCTATAGAGTATGAAATTCTTAAAACCAAAAATCATAATGTGGTCATCAATTATCCTATTGGAAAACCCATATAATGATTATTTAGATGACTAAATCTTGACAGGGTATTTTTATTATATTACAACTCAAGTATAACATTAGTAATTTATTATAATTATCTATTGAAATCCTTCAAAATGGATTTTATGGAAAAATCTAAGTATCATAAACATATCAACCAATAGTATATACACAGTGTGTAGTAAGGCCCATTTTTATGTTCCAGGTTATGCTCGAGTCAAGCCCAACACATCTTGTCAAAGTTTTTACTGCTAGGTTTACCTTTTCTAGAACCACATTTACTTTTAGTATCCAAACAATGATTTTTTTCTAGGAAGAAACTCATAATCTATACCTTAAAAAAATTATAGGATGTTATTCTATACATATACTAAAATTCTACCATAGGGTTATGTTCTATTCTCTATGTTTTCCTAAATATAGTTTCTAATGATTCTAAAAAACATTCTTTGATACCAACTATAGAGAAATTACCCTATAAATCCCAGAATTCTTATTTTACTACCATTACAATTTCATATGATACAAGTAAATTTCATCCCAAAGGACAAAACCGTACAGTAGTCCTGGTAAAGTAGATACCTATATGAGTTTTTTATTATAAATGAATACACTAATTAAAACATAATTTATTTTTTCCATTGAAGGATAAAAACATTATTCCATCTACTTTATCCTTGAATATATTTATTATAACACTTCATGGGATATAGGGGAATGGAAAAAAATAAGGGTGAGAAAAAATTCTCATTAAGGGTAAAGTACAATGGATGTAACAATAAATCAATGATAATAATCAATGTGTAAAGGTTAGAACTGAAAAAAAATTCATATAAACTAATTTCATAACCAATATGGAAAGGTAATAATTGAAAATTCATTCCATTCAAAAAAACTATATAAGGTAATGTCAATGTGGAAAGGTAATAAATAGAAACTCATGTCATTTAATCAATGAATTGAGAATGAAGTGCATCCATGTATATGTTGATGAAAAAATATCATGTATAAATAATAAATGTATCATGAGGAAGGAAATTCGTAATTAATGGATGTCATGTCCTAGGGACATGAAAGCATATATCGTCCACGCTTGTAAAAAGACATTTGAAAACTATAGATAAAAACCCATTTAATTTGTGAAAATAATTTTTCTCACGATAGAATACCTATGCATCGAGGCGCTACATAATGTTTGGGTTCCACCCATTATTTCCTATCCCAATATTTTTTTATATTGAATAAATTATTTAATTAATAAACAATATTCCTTATCAAATATATGTATCGAGTAAAGAATATAGATTTATCAATATTTCACCAAATAATCAAAAAATATTAAAGTGGAAATTGTGTGTAAAAATGGTATATTGTACAAGTAATAGTAATATCCTTGATAAATTATATGAATAATTAAGGTAAATTCAATTTTCAATGATCATAATAAAATTTAATATTACTATGGGATTAACAAAGGAATCAAGTAATTAATTTTCAATACTATCATTGGCCAAATAAATTGAGAACCATCTAGAGGAAGAATAAGGATGGTATCAATACATCATATCCTATATGGAGTAAAAATAAAGGGTGGTTGTTCTTAATGAATGCAAGTATTATACAAATATATCTTATGAATATTTATGAGGAAAATACAATTTTTATTTCAAAGATAAATTACAAAATAACAGTCATTGACATAAATTTTTTAAAAAAAATTCATTAAAAATTATCCTTTTAAACATGAAAATTATTCTTCAAAGAAACAATAGTAGATAAATACTTACATTTTGTATTAGGTGAAAAAACATTCATTTTTCATGGTAAAAGGACCGAAAATTACCTTGTTCAATAGGAGACAAGAAAATTCCTTTTAAAAAATTTCTTAAATTAAAAAATGGTAAAAATTTATTTTAAAAATCATTTTGGAAAGGGTACAAATATTTTTAGAAATCCTTTTTAGAAAATAGGATTTTTAGACTAAAAAAGTTTCTCTGACTAAAAAGACAAATGAAGTTGTATTTCCATTAAAAAAATTAAGTAAAAAATAGTGGGAAAATGATACTATTAGTTGATAAAGATCATTAATAAATAGAGGATAATAAAATTAAATATTTTATTATAAAAACATCAAATAATTTTTCCTCATGTACATTGATGTGTAAATAATCTCAACGAAAATTTGAATGTGAAGTAAACCCTTGAAATGATTATAATGTTGATGTGACTATCCATCAATGAAGATATTAAGAGTGTAAAATATAAATACAAATAAAATAAGTGTAAATAAAAAAAATATATAATATAAATTTATTTCACACATAATCGTAGAATAATAATGAAACTATAAGTTATATAACCCAATGAAAAGGAATGGTGTTATGAAATTTTTTACCACTGGTAATTTTAAGTAAAAATAATCATACATGAAATAATTCAATTTGGAACTCAAAATACCATGTATAAATAATGATTCATGATATAAAATGGCAATATGGATGTATGTAGACAATATATAAGAAATTTGGTGCACAATAATGATGTATGCCTCCCAGAATGAAAAGTGGGACAAGAATCCCTTGCCATTAGTTTGCTTTTGGGTGGATTTCGATTAATCTCATGTTTTAGAGGTCTAAAATGTTATTAATTTATTCTATATTTATAATAATATTTATAATATCATATATATTATTCAAATAATATCTTATTATCCATTTATTAATAATATGTCATTATCTTCGTTTTTAGGTGTTAATTGCCTATTTTTTCAAGTATGTTTTGACATGATACTTGTTGTTACTGTTAATTATATCATATTTATTAATATAAATAATTTAAAACAAGATATAATTACAAAATAAAATTCTTATATATGTATTTATAATAATCTGTAATGTCTGGAGATAAGAAATGAATTGCATCATTCATGGAGATGGTAGACTGTATGTACACATGAACACTACTATCATTTCTTATTTATATTAAAATAATGATACATAAATGATACATATTTATGTTAAAACTATAGTAAAATATTATTTTCATATATTTTACATAGGTTTTTTAGAATCCCCCTTAATACTTTCCTTATATAGTGTGAACAAATCAAATATGTTTGAAGAGGCAGTAATCAACACTTTCACAAACAATATTATCATATTTACACAAAATAGAGAGTATAAAGTTATTTATTATAAAATAATTAAATAATAACAATGACATAATAAATACCATCTATATAATTTAAAAATATTTTTCCCTTCATAATTCTTATATGTGAGAGCTGTTAAAGGAAAAACGAAAAACATAGTTTCGTGAGAAGGTATTTTGTCGTACACAAGAACGGTAAGTTTGTTACCCATTTAATGGAAGTGTGTGTATTTGTAGGTAAAAAAATAGTATAAAAATATTATTCTATTTAGGATAAAATTTTTCATATATAAACATTGATTAAGTAAAGTTATGGGGTGGAGAATCAAAATAATATAAATGATCTTGAGGGAGGATGTTACCACTTATTTGGGTAACTCCTTTTTGTTTTCACCAATGGGATTCCTTGTACATATTTCTAAAAAAAGGAATTATTAACGGCTGAAGGTAGAAAATTTGGGAGCTTATTTGAGTTGATTTTTTGCGATTCAATGTGTCTTGAGAGGTTTAATGAAGTTGGAGGAGAAGAGGAATTTTTATAGTGGAGGAGTGGAACTCTTTTTAATTTTAGTAAAGTGAATTCTAACTATGTTTTTCCCATGTCAGGTGGAACCAATAATGGTATAAATTGAATAAAATGGATAATAGGGTATAAATATGGCCATACAATGGGTTTTTTTTAAAAGAATGTATTTTATTTGGGCCCTTGGGATTAAGGTTTAGTTACTTATTATGCTAATTTTCCTCTCAATCATTGTAATTAATTTTAATTATTTTCACTAGTATTATTGTTCAAAAATTAAATAGACCATATTAAAAATTATAAATTATTCTGATTACAAATTTTTAATCCATTTTTTAAAATCATAATCACTGATATATTAGAGATTAATTTAAATTTAATCCTGTAAACGAGATAACAGTGCTAGTTTTTAAGGTAATATCATTAAAAAGTATTATAAGTTTTTATATCCAATTTCAAATTGAAATTGATTAAAATAAAATAAATTTTATTAATTGATATATAATTTATATAATTATAATTTAAAACCAATTAAATAAAAAATTTACCATTATAAATAAATGAGTTGAAAATATTCTTGATTTAAAATTCAGTATTTTTCATTATTCATCAAAAAATGAAACTTAATAGAAAAATACCAAAAAATCACCACAAGAAAATTATTATGTTTCTATATCAAATATGAAGTGTATTTTTACATACAAAATATATATAAGTTCCCAAAAAAATTACTTAATATAGGAAATCTATTAAAAGGTTGTCAAATGTTTTTTATATAATATTGATTTTTATGTGAAATATTGGGTTAGTTCATATCTTATTCCTATAAAATATATTGGTCAAGTATCAAAAAAATTATTAGATATATAATATATAAAAATAATTAATAACATTCACTAATATTAATTAATTTACCATATTAGGATAAAAACTTTTTTGAGAATAAAAAAAAATTCCTTTATATTCAATTGGTTTATATTTTCATTTCTAATTAATTGGAAACCAATGATTTAATATTCTATTTGTGAAAACCATTTATTTTCATAAGTTAGTTAATAATATTAATAATCTCCAATTTAATTTCTAGGTTATATTTTATTATATTAAATAATATTTTCTTTAATAATATAGTGTTTTTGGTAAAATTTGGTCTTTCATGTATCGCAATCCATCAATGAAAGACACCCATGCATGAAACACAAGATAACATGGTGTTTCATGCACTGAAGGCTAACTCATTATAATATGAATTAAAAGATATATCATAGATTTAATTTCTTAAAAAAATTAAATATATTTTATGGTCTTGAGATATTATATTTCCTTACGCGCTTGGTGTTGTGTGTCATTTACGCTATCAAATACAATTTTTTTACATTATAATTTACATGAATTACAATAATATTAATGAAAACAATTTCTTTTTATGGGTCCTCAAATGATGAATGTTTTATTATCTTGTGGGACATGTATATATGATTTTATTATCTGATGGTTTGGACCAATATCTCCCTCCATTGCATTGGGTAATAATAAATGTTTCATGAGATCAAAGGGTATATGGGAAGGAATACCATGATCAAAAAAGAGTGTATATGGGAGGGAATTTCTACCCTAAAACAAGAGTGTACACAAGATGGAATACTAGTGCCAGAACATGAGGGAACACGAGAGGGAATCCTAAGCCCAAAATAGGAGGGTACATGGGTGGGTAACCCAATCCCAAAACAATAGGGGTTTGGGAGGGAAGAGGGTATGCCAGAGGGAATCCCATTCTCTAAGTAAGATGGCACATGAGAAGGTATCGAAAGACCAAAACAAGAGGGTATATGGGAGGGAATACCAATCCCAAATCAGGTTCAAGGGTGATTTTCTCAATACTAATTAATTATGAAGTCCTTGGTAGGTTTCCTAGACATAAGAGTTTTATTATTATGTGTATGCCACACTTCCATTTCATTTCCTCTATTATACTCTCATAGATTATTCTCTTTTTTCCCTTATGATTCATGTCTTATTATGAACTAAAATTATTTATGATATGACTCTTGAATATGATCTTTGATAGGAAGGGTCTGATATTCTAATGTTATGATCATGCTCTCATACCCCAATTCACATGTTATGGTAACATTTCTCCCTAATTTACCCATACTGAGTATCTAATCTAACCACATTATTATGTTTCCTTTCTCTACGATATGAAGAATGGTTTTATGTAAGACTACTGAAATGGTAATATCAATAAGCGATATGTTGAATTTATTTCACCAAGATAGAAGATTCTGTTTGAATTATTACAAAGACCCTAAACTATTACGGTCCTTGAGTATTTATTTTTGTAATGTGTTGAATATTCGTCTAAAATGATTTAATATCCATATATCATAAGCCTAGGTCTCTATAGATGGTATCAACAGAAAGGATTAGTCATCTTTTGGAAACTTGGATGGGAAAACTTTAGTTATATCCATAGGAATATTTCTACGGCCATTTCTCAGGTTATCTCTATAGAGAAGTCTAAAAGTAAGTTAAAGTATAGGAAAATTTCATAGAATTTTGATAAATGATAGAGGGAGTGGTTTGCTAGATATAAGCCCATTTCTATATAATATAAATGTTTTTAGATCTTGAATAGAAGTAAATTGGGGTACCAACACTAGAAACAATGTATTGAGCTGTAATAAATCAATAACTATTTCATGATAATAGGCCTTATTTCACAACTAGTTTGACACTCCCATGGGATAATATTTGGGAATTCAAAAACTATTTATGAACCATCATTATGGTTTTAAATATATGATGAATATGAATGAACTTTTATATACCTGAGGTTTCGTAGATTAAAAAGGGCATCTTTCATCATTTATGCATCCTATAAGTGTTTTATTCATTATTACACGGATTCCCATTATGCTGATTGTTTCTTACTCTATGGATTTTGGTGTTATTCAATGTTTGTAACCCAATGGATCAATGTTAATGAGTAATGCAATGGAGAATGAAATGATTGTCCTCCTAATCAACCAAATGTTATGAGGGATGGAATGAAAATCCTTGTTTCTATTCTCACACAATTTTCTAATGCAATGAAACATGGAGAACATCCAAATGAGAAATGGATGGAACAGTGATCTATTGAGTCCTTCATGAAGAAACTCCTAGCTTCATTCAGTGGTTTCACTATCCCATTAGTTGATATGTAATGGATCAATAGCACTAAATTTATATTTACCATTCTCTAGTGTTTAGAGGATGAAAAATTTATGCTGGCAGTTTACCATATAGAATTTGAGGCAGATCAATGGTGGAATATTATCTAAAATATGAGGTGACTGGATGAAATTGAATCCATAGATTGGGATGAGTTCAGGAACATATTTTTCAATAATTAATTTACTCTTATTTTTTATAATAAAATGTAATATAGGTTTATAAAGATTAACCAGAAGGATGACGTATCAGTGGGTGCCTATGAAGAAAATTTTACAACTCTTGTGTGATACTCTTCTTGTATTATCATCCAAAGATAAAACCATATTGATAGATTCATTGGTTTACTAAAAATTATTCTATGAAATACTTTGTATATAAGATTATTTAGTAGTTATAATGAAGTTTCTTGAAGTGATTTCATTGTTTTAATGGTGGTCAGAGTTGCGTATAAATCTCATGGTTTTGATCAGAAAAGGAATATGGAGTTCAACATAAAATATAACAACCATGGAGAAAAGAAAATAATACATCCATTTTCCACAATTTCTGGAAATAAAAATGAACGGAATTGTCTTAATAGGACTGAAAAATGTTTTAAATGTGGAAGGGAAGGTCATCGAGTGGCTGAATGTCGATGTAATGGGACGAAGTTAACTAATGATGATAATAATGACAAAGCCCCAAAGAACACACCTTCCACAAATTAGTGATTCAATTTCATGGGATTTTTCCATTATTCTAACATGTTTCCCAATATAATGTCCAATTTGGATTAGAGGCCATAGCCTATGAGGAAAATGGACAAAGGGAAAGATTATGCAATCACAATGGATGAAGTGAATCATGATAATTATTTCATACTTATCCTCCCTTACTTAGTTGAAAATTTCATGTTTTATTTTATATGATTAATCCCTATGAAAATCATATTGTGAAGATTCATGTGATTTCCTCCATCTACATGGATTTTGGAATAATAAATCACATTTATTATCCTATCAGTGCATGGATGAACCCATGTATCCAATAAAAAAATTAGTATAAAATAACAGATTATTTAAGGAATAATTTGTGAATTTTATTTTTCAAGGGTTATATGGTTAACAATTAATGGAATTGTTTCTATTAGAACGTTTTATGAGGTTTAATGTTTTTATGTATTATATCGAAACATGAGGATATATGCATATTGGATAACATATCGTAACATTTTTTTTGTGATAACTAATGATGGATGGGATGAGGTATCATTCTATTTAGGGATCTCATGTTCTTTTAGTACTTAAGGAATGAAAAAATCACCTTCATACCTTGGAGTAAGAGACGACATGTAAATCAAGAAAGTAACAACCAAATAGTGATATTATGCATATGAAAAGGAATAAATTCAAGTAATTATATTTCTATATGTCCTTAGACATCAAATAATTCCTAAGATCTATCACAATGATATTGAAATTTTTTATCCTAATAACTTAATTTCTATTGATCATTTACTTTCTGCTGATCAATGATATTAATCAATACATATAATTATATACACTTTTCATCTATGTCCAATATTAACTCCCATCATGTGCTCTCTTATGTGGCGTCCTATTTATGAGTCACTTTGGGTAACCGTTATGGTCCCAACATTCCTTATTTAAAGGACGTTTAGTTTAAATTTGTATGATGTTGGTTCATACGAAATGAATAGTGATGTATTAAACCTATGATAACCCAGATAAATTTCAAGGGAAAATCCATTTTAAGGGGGGTATAATGTAACACTCCGAGATTTTTTAAAATATTTTATATAATTAATTGAATATTTTCTATATTCTTCATTTTATGAAAAGCTAAATATAGCATCTGTTATATAATGAACTAAGTTTGTCTTGTAATTCAAATAAATCCCTGTTACGATTCCAATACAAATAACACATAGATATGCTTTTGTTAAACACAACAGTATGTTTGGTTTGTGTTGCAGACAATGTCGAGTACTTTTGATAGTTTTTGTTACACACAAGGCCCAATTTCACCAAATTATAGTATACTATTAATAATATTATTAAATTATCATTATATTTACCACAAATCTACTAGAATGGGAGTTATGAATTAGATTAATTTAATTATGTATTTGGTTTTAAACATTTATATAAAATTAATCCATTGGTTATCAATTTTTTTAGAAATTAATTTAAGAAACATTGGAAAATAATGAAATTATTTTTCTTTGAACACTATGTAAAACACCATTTTATCTCAAAATGTTAAAAAACCACATTTTATGAATTTATATAATGAAATTTTTATATTATATACTAAATAATTTTTTACACTCATCTAATAGTTTTTTATAGGAATTAGATAAGAATATATCCAATTTAATGAATAAAAATATGTATTTTTTTAAAATGAATTTTTACTACCTTTTAATGGTGAACCCATTTTAAATATAAATTTCAAAATTTTATAAATTTAATATTGAAAAATAAACATCCTTTGTTAAATAGATTCATAAAAATTAGGTTGGGGTGAATTTTTTTTAATTTATTGATAAGATACATTTTTTAATGAATAGTGAAAATACTGAATATTAATCGAAAAAATCATTTTCATCTAATTTATTTATATGAATAAATAATATTATAAATTTTTTTAATGTAAATTTTGATAAATAATACATAAAATAATCCATTTTGGGTTATTAGAACAATTTTTACATTGATATTCGATATAAAACAATTCAATCTTCTGGACCATTTCACTTAAAAAACTCACTATCATGACATGTCTGTGGGATTAATTTTTAATTAATTTCTACCAATTAGGTGTTTATACTTTATAAAAATTGATTCAAAATTTTTAATGGCCGAAAATTATAATTTATAATAATGTCAACTTAGTTTTTGAAAAAAAATTGTGAATTCAGAAAAAATTAAATTGAAAAATTAAGAGAAATGTTGTCTTAACAAGAACCTATCCATAAACGTAATTTCCAAAATTACCTAGAAACATTTCCAAAATCCATTTTAATGAAATAATTTTAGCCTATAATACATTTTATCTACATTACATGGGAAAAATAAGGGTGTAATTTTCCTTTCAAAAATTTACAAGAATGCCAATCCTCCACTATAAAAAGAGACTCACACCTCAAAATTATTCAAACCTCTAAGGCCCTTTGGATCAGAAAATATATACCCCAATATCCTCCAAAAATAAATAAATAAATCTTATAACCCTCCCTTTGTGCATAAATCAATCCAAGGAAGTATTTTGTTGTAAACCAAGAGGAGTTTCCAATTGAAGAGGTAACAACCTTCCACAAGCTCTTTGGATTTACTTTCAATCTCCACCAACATAATTATTATTATTACATGATTATAATATATAATAATTTTCCTATGTATTCTTAGATGTTTTTATTATTTATTATAACTACCCTTACACACACTCAATCTAATGGCTAATGAACATATTGTTCATGTGTACGGTAGACTATCACATCGCAAAATGATGATGCTTGTTTTTCCTTTACCACATATCGTGGGTGGGAATTATAATGGAACCATTTTTATAGGATATTTATGATATTTATGATTTCATTTTTCCTTTTAAATTAGTATATAAAACATATCTTCATTATTTAAATTTCTTGTGAATACGATAACTTCATTTGTGGACATGTGGACTACCGCCTCTTCAAAGCAATGGGATTAATTTACACTTTAAATCGAATGTATTAAGGATAGTTTTAGGGAAATTATATGATATATATGAAATAATAATTATACTATATTTATTACATATATATATTAATTTCATTTAATTTATTTCTTACAACATGATAATCAATGGAATCAATTTTCAGGTGTATGTACGGCATATTGTCTCCATGAACTGTGTATTCCATTTCATATTTCTATTTTTAATAATTTATTATAAATAAATATATAGTGAAATTATATTATATTTATCGATTTTTTAAAAAAATTTAAATTTATAAATCATGATCTATGTAAGAGGATCAAGAATAACAAGCCAAAACATATGAAAAAAACTAAATAGATATTACCCCAAATGTAATTTTAACATGGAGTTGATAGTAAATAAGTAATATAAAGTCATAAAAATAATATATGGTTTTAAATATAAAAATATGGTAACTTGGTATAAGTATAATAATCTTATATTTTTTAAATATAATGTTTTAATGGGTACTAAGAATGTCAGGACCTAAGGTATTGGTTTTCTCATCTCCCTTTTATTTCAATCAAACTTATGCTTCATTCTCCACTCATTTATTTTGTGTAGTGTATATACTATCCACAAATGTATTATATGATTATTATAATTAAATTTATATTTATTTACATATCTATTATATGAAATCACTTTCAGGGCGTATATGGTAAAAAAGATACCAAATTGTTAAAGTAATTTTTGTCTCAATTTTCCTTCATTGAGATACATTCCATGTTATACACCAATATATTTCCATGGGATTTATATATACATTTACCTTTGAAATATTATATCATTAATATCCTTAATTCATGATAATTTATGTTTAATTTAATGTTATTATTTCATGTGTATTATTATTCAATGTTATTAATGTGATAATAGTTTACTACTACAATATCAAACTTCATCAGGATTGTTTACAATTATCGTTCCATAGATGAAATCTTATGATCCATTTCTCAAGAACACTCATGAAATTTCTTATTTTTTGGTTATTAGTTATATATTCATATATTGGTACCCTTTTACCCCTCTTTGGTACATAAGATAATTAGGAAAATTATTTTATGAAAACCCAACATTATATCTCTTAGGTAGGAAAATTGTGGTATTTAAGAACCATGTTTTCAGAAAAAGGTTCTCGAAAATATTTTATTCTTAAAAAAAATTAAATTTTTTATGGCTCATTTATATTATTTCATAGGAAAATCTTTTCAAATTTTATCAAGATTATTTTTTATGTTTTCATGGGAATAGTTTTTCAAAATGTTTGTAAGCTTCTGTTATAAGTCTTCTAGAAAAACATTATCAAAATGACATCAGATATTATTTCTATGTTTTTATGTATTATAAAATAAAATGGGTTTCATAATATCTTAAATTTTCCTTTATATGTTTTCAAATATATTTAAATGAAAATGGTTTTCAAAATTATTGGTTTTATTAAAAGAGTTATTCTTAAAAGGAAAAGATATTTTCCTCAATAAATGTTTTAAAAGAAATTATAATGCTTTATTTATAAAAAAATCATTTTTGAAATGGTTTTATGAAAGGTATTTTCATAGAAATAATAAATTTATTAATAAAGGATCCATGTGATCCTACATAATTATTCTCCATCTAATATGACAAACCTTGTTATAGTTTATTATATACTATTTATATGATTCATTGGTACCATTCATATTATTTCTTGAGTGGTTTATATGGAATGTTTTTTATGACACTTGATTCACTTGAAAGTTATATTTTCATTTCAAACCCTCTTCTTTTCAAAGGTTATGATTTGATAAAATGATTATGGGACATATCAATTTTCTATAGTTAATTATATTATGAAATTTTAATGAATCCCATCTAAATTCATTGGTTATGTTATGATTTTTATGAAACCCATTTATTTTTAAGGTTCATGATATGATTATTGTGGCATTATATTGTGATACATGAATGTATGATTTTATTTTGTGAAGGGTGGTACATATATAACCATAAAATTAATTGGGTGATGAGAATTTTTTGATGGGATCAAAGGGTACAAAGGAGGGCATCCCAATCCAAAAGTATGAGGGAACATGGGACGTTACTGAAGACCAAAACAAGAGGTTACACAAGAGGGAATCCAAAGCCTGAAAAAGAGGGTGTAGTGGAGGGAATCTCAAGCCCAAAAAATGAGGTTACATGGAAGGGAATACAAATCCCGAAACAATAGGGTACAGAGGAGGGCATCCCAATCCCAAGAAAAGAGGATATATGTCACGAACCAACCCAGGACGACCCAGAACAGGTCACCTGAGTCAGTCCACAACATGGCCTGAACAGCGTTCCCGATCCCCATGGGCTGGAAACCAGTCCCAGGCATAAAATTATATATATGGGAATGATTTAATCCCATGATATAAAACCAGGACTAGATAAATAAATGGGACAAACATAGCATGCAACCAAACAACAACTAAAACTCATATAAACAATGAATCGATCTAGATACAAAGTATCACTAAAAAGAACAAAATTGGAAACAAGACCCTGCTACAATGATCTCCATGTGACCCCTTAGTCACCTCCAACCAAAAGCCCAAAACTGCTCCCACATGAGCAGCCACTAAGAAAAAGCCTGAACAACATCTGAACCTACAACTGAAATGGAAAAGGATAGGTGTGAGAACAAAAATGCTCATTAGGGATGCCAAAATTAAACCACTAAATCCAACTTTTTCCTTACCCAAAGTTATCTGATGACACAAGTTTGGAAATACAATTAAAAAAATAAGGTTTTACTATTTAAACAAAATAACACCTCTTTCCCAGAATGAGGACCAAATAAGGCCATATATTATCTCAAAAACAGTTTATAATTTTATAAATAAAACCAAACAAGTGATATCATGGTTGTGAAAAAGTGATACAGGTAAATAATACATGCTGAAAATAAATCAGTGTACCAGAAAAACAAAACAAGCAATATGAACTGAAAATAAATCATTGTAACATAAAATAAGAAGCAATACAAGCTGTAACCATGGGTGATCCTGAAAATCCCTAGACAACCCCTGGATGCACTTGGTTCGGAACCACCTGTTGGTGTATGGTGAAGCCCCATAGTATATAACACACTGATCACCCTTGCGACAAAAGTAGTAGCAAATACCACCTATCCTCTCTATCTACCAGGGGCAACAACCCATCTAATCGGGGATGGTGTGAAACCGTTACTCGATAAACTATAAGATTCCTAGGAACCCATGGTGGTTATAATAATACTGTGTTGGTAGGAAGGCCCTCGCACGTGTGACTCATCTCACTGCACTTGCCTTCATCAAACACAGATGCTTCCTATACATTCACCCATAAAGGGTTACACTAGACAGGAGCGCTTCATATATGTGTTCAATCATTCACATTAAACAATGTTCCAAATGGCCCATCACATCATGTTCATATCGAAACCATTTTATAAAAAAAATCATTTAAGGTTTCCAACCAGGAACACAAATTTATTCAAAATATCTTGCAAAAAACACTCTAACATTTAAAATTTTAAATGGGCTCTCATGTTCTAAACACACATTCAAACACTTCACAATAATAAAACTTGATTTTACCCTTTTCCGACCCACACCAAAACATGTTTCAAACCGAATGACCAAACCTTAAAGAGGACTTCATAAACCATGATTTCCAAAACACTTAAAGAAACACATTGCGAAACCAGATTTAAAATTATCATTAGAAACCATTCATGGGGGGCCAACATTATTTGAATACTAAAATCCATTTAGAAAAATAAACTTCCAAGAAAACACCAATTACCATAAAACCCTAAATAGCCACCTAAATTATTTATAGAATATAAAACAATCCAAAAAACATTAAAACCTTTCCAAAACATTTTAACGCATTTAGTATGCTATTCCAACATCAAACCATACACACCCAAAATCCTATTTTGAAATTAAACGCACACCAAGAAAACATTTTAAAGTCTTGCCTCAAAAACCACCACTTACCCACATTATTTTAAAGGAATTCCAAATAAAACATTGAATTCATTAAACCTTTACAAAAGTGTTTTAACAGAATAACTAAGTCATTACACAACCAAGCCAAGTTAATTAGTAATAAAAAAATGTCATTTTAACATAATAATGATGATAAATTTCATAAGGGATCAATTCCTTCTTAAATAAACATAAACAATTGAAACAAGATTTTTAGATATCATAAAGCTATGAAATTTACACTAAAACTCATTTAAAACCTATTTTTAACAAATCAAATAAATTTTAAATATCTATAATAATTTAGTTAAGGGTTTCATAGAGCTTATAAACTATTTTATAAATTTATTTAAAATGGAAAGCATCAATGGAATGACTTTAGGAAAGAAATACTTTGAAACACCTACCGAAGGCTCATGCGATTGGAATGAAACTTCAACAGGAAGGAGAACGACTCCCCATAGACAAAAAGCACACCCTAAAACCAAAGTAAACCCGAGATATACATTTACCCTAACATTTAGGGTTCTTCCAAAAATAAACCCCACATAAAAACCCTAAAAAATTAAGTGAGTAGAGGAGAATATGGGAAGAGAACTTACCGGATGGAATCGCTGGAGGGATGGGCAACCGTTGAAAGAAGTGTCAAATGAAAGGGGGTGTGCGTGAGGGATAAGTAGGGAGAGAGGAGGTGAGAATGAGGGGGTAATGGAAATGTGAGGGGTGCATGGAAGATATATATAAAAAATGAAATGAATTAATGGAAAAAGTGGGGGTGGTGAGGGAGATAAAAAAACAAAAGGAATTAATGGAAGGGTGTATGAGTGGTGTGTGTGGGGGTTAATGGGGAGGGGTGTGAGTGGAGAGAGGTATATAAAGAATAAAATAAAATAAATAATAATAATAAAAAAGGAGTAATAGAGAGTGGGAATCATTATGGAATAAGTGGATATGGGTGATTGGAGAGAGGTAATAAAAAATAGATGAATTAATAAAGAGAGAGGGGTGAGGCATGGAAGAGGTGCGATTGGAGAGAGGATTACAAAAAAAAGATATTAAATGGGATATAGGGGTGATTGGAGGGAGGAAATAAAAAAAGAGATGAATTAATGAAGAGAGAGGGGTGAGGTGTGGAAGAGGTGGGATTGGAGAGAGGAATACAAAAAAAATATATTAAATGGGATATTGGTGTGATTGGATAGAGGAATAAAAAAAGAGATTAAGTGGGGGAGTGAGGGTGAGACGTGGGGGACAAAAGATGGATTAAAACCCCTTAAAAATAAAACAAAATTAACAACAATAATAAATAAATAAAAGTTAATAACAATAATGATGATAATAATTATAATAATAGTAATAATAATATTAATAATGATAATAATTATAACAATTTAAATAATATTAATATTAACAAAATTTTAATGAAAATATTTATAATAATTTTACAAAATTATATAATCACAACAACACCATTAATTTTCTTAATAATAATAATAATAATAACAAAAATAATAATAATGATAATCAAAATTTTATTTATTTTCCTTTAAATAATATCAAAATTAATAACAACAAAATAATAATTATATTTATAACAATTTATTGATAATAAGATCATTAACAATTTTAATTTTAAAAAAACATTTTTATATACACAAAAATGTTATATTTATTATATCTTAAACATTTATTTTATTTCATTTTAATAATGTATTATTATTTTATGTAATGGGTAACCATAAGGGTATCCGGGCCGACTACACGGTTACGACGGACCTTACCGTGTCCGTGCATCGGTCTAAAACCCACCAAGCACATCAAATGTCAAAAAAAAATTAAACATGCACTCAACTCACACCTTGACGAGGCTAACCGAAGCCATGAAATTATAAAATAAAATAATTTAAAAGATCAGGGTGTGAAAATTCTCCCCACCACAAAACTTTCTACCCCCAGAAAGTCACCCAGCTTAAAAACAACCAAAACTCATGCCAATGCCCGACCAAAATCGTTGGGGAAAAAAATATTATCCTCAAGCTGACTATTCAGTCTACAAGTTACACTCGACTAACTCAAAGAGAAACCATAGCACAAAACAAAGGGAGAACACGAGAGGGTTCTCCCCACCACAATAATTCCCCGAACATAAGAATTTGAACTTAAACACACCACCCCAGGGGGGGAAACACGAGAACTCCCAACCGAACCTACCGACATCTCTACATGATTTGAACAAGACCGCTTAGACATAAACGAAAAACCTCTACAAGGCCACCCGACAAACCGGGGGACCAAAATAAAGAATTCCCTATAACACCACCACTGTAACTATGAATTCCCCACACCATTCTAAAACTATCAAACACCTCACATCTCCAAACTACCACTAATAAAACTAGTACCAACCCACACAAGGGCCAAAAACACTTTTAATAAAAACTAACGATTCTAGAGGTTACATTCAGAAGAGTGCAACTACTACGATCATGAAAGGATAAGTTCTTCACACCATCCCCCCAAAAAAATGAACATACAATAGTAAGAAAACTAGTACAAGGGAACCTTAAATTTCTCTATTCCAAGAAAAATGATAAAGAACCAAGAAAAGATCTTAAATGCCTCTAACACGCTGACTGTGCGCGAGCTTCACCCCGATACCTGAGGCTGGGGCTCTGATGGCTATAGCATCTTATGCCTCATAGTCAGACACAAGAATCCCCTAATTAGAACACCTTCCTCAAATGAAACTTCCCACAGAACTTCCCCCAGTGACCAGAATAGCCACAACGATGACTGGACATAGGAAGGATGCGGCCCGACGGCTTGGAATACCCGAACCAGCTATACCGATGACATGCTTGAAGGAATCTTGACGAACTAGGTGTCAGGATCAACGAAGATAACCTCTTAGGGAAGTTTCTACATGCACGCACTCCTCCCCAAAAACATAACCTTAATAAAATCCAAATATCACCAACTACTCCCCAAACTCCAATGACGACAACACAACCAACCTCAACTAGTCCCAAACTGAACCCTTAAACAAACCTGAAACGACACAAACCTTAACATCCTTGGGAGTTCCCAACCTCCCAAATACACACTCCACTTCCCTGAAGTAATTCCACCACCTCTAACAGACCTCCAACACCTCAAAGGGTGATGACACTTAAAATAACTGAAACCTGTGCATGACTCATCAGCAACACTAGGGAATTTCTGGGTGGCATACTCTGAAGAACACAAGAAACACAAAACCAAAACATGCCTCAATCCAAAACATAATCGAAATGAACACCCCAAGAAAAGACAACCAGACTGGAATCCAATGAAATATAAACATAACCAAAACACTCTTTTCCAAAATCACTATTTAAATTTCATAATTCCTTATCCCAATGTATTTTTTTTAAATACCAAAACGACTTTTCACAAGACAAAAATACACTCCTCAAGGAAAAACCAGTTTCCAAAACCATTATATTTTAAAACACGCCCAAGGATTCCTATAGATCATCACATGTGTGTGCACCCATTTCCATCCACATCAACCATAAACATGTTCCCCCACACACTTACCGAACAGACCCACACAATGTGATCTTCTAAAAATAGTACCAAGGGACACATACTTTACTCATCAAAGCCCAAAAATTTACTACAACGCTTTCAATTATAAAACTCCCTTTACTAAATTAAAATAATTTCAGAGAAAAAAATTTCATTTTAAAAAACTCTCTTCCATTTCCAAAATCACACTTTCAAGAACCGAAACCAAAATGAGTACAACTTACACAGGACCACCCGATTGAGGAACTAACAGTTACACTTAACCCAGTGACATGGTAGTGAGCCACGCCCCAAGTATGCATCAACAACTAAGAGGATCTTAAACCGTGCACTCAGACTCCACATGGGTCACTACTCCATGTGAGGTCACGACGTTTCACCAGCTTGCCTCAGTTTTCATCCCTCAGTCTAAAACAAAGACACATGACTCAAATCCCGGACTACACCTGGCAACTAAAGGTTTAGAGCGAGAAAGGGTTCATGACACCCTTCCCGCACCTACCTCTCGAGTCCCGACAGTCCTAATCTCCATCTACAAGACACCCCAAATAACAGGAAACTCTTCTGGTACCATTTTGTTATAAACCAACCCAGGTCAACCCAGAACATGTCACCCAAGCTGGTCCACGACATGCCCCACTGGGCGTTCCCAATCCCCACGGGCTGGAAACCAATTCCAGGCATCAATGTATACAAAAGGGAATGATTTAAGCCCAAGAGATAAAACATGGACTAGATAAATAAATGGAACAAATAGAGCATGCAGCAAAACAACAACTAAAACTCAAATAAATAAAGAACCTATCTAGATACAAATTATCACTAAAAATAAAAAAATTGGAAACAAGACCCTACTACAATGATCTCCATGTGACCCCTTGGTCACCTCAATCCAAAAGCCCAAAACTGCTCCCATATGAGCAGACACTATGAAAAATCCTTAAAAACGTCTGAACCTGCAACTGAAATGGTAAAGGATAGGTGTGAGCACAAAACTGCTCAGTAGGGATGCCAAAAGTAAACCACTGAATCCAAGTGTTTCCTTACCCAAAGTTTTCTGATGACAGATGTTTGGATATAAAATTATAAAAAATAAGGTTTTCCCATTTTAAAAAAATAACACCTCCTTCCCACAATGAGGACCAACTCACGCCATATATTATCTCAGAAACAGTTTATCATTTTATAAATAAAACCAAACATGTGATATCAGGGTTTTGAAAAAGGGATACAATTAAATAATACATGTTGAAAATAAATTAGTATAGCAGAAAAATGAACAAGCAATATGAACGGAAAATAAACCAGTGTAACATAAAATAAGCAAGAAATAGAAGAAGTAACCATGGGTGATCTTGAAAATCCCTAGACCACCCCTGGACGCACTCGGTTCAGAACCACCTGTCTGTGTAAGGTGAATCCCCATGGTCTATAGCCCACTGATCTCCCTCGCGACAAAATCAGCGGCAAATCCCACCTTGCCTCTCTATCTACCAGGGGGCACCAACCCGTCTAATCAGGGATGGTGAGCAACTGTCACTCGATAATCTATAATATTCCTAGTAACCCATGGTGGTTATAATAATATTGTGTAGGTAGGAAGTCCCTCACACGCGTGACTCATATCACCGCACTTGCCTTCCTTAAACACGGACAACTCCTATACATTCACCCATAAAAGGTCACACTAGACATGAGTGCCTTATATATGTGTTCAATCATTCACATTAAACAAAGTGCCAAACGGACCATCACATCATGTTCATATCGAAACCATTTTTAAAAAAAATCATTTATGGTTTCTAACCAGGAACACATATTTATTCAAAATATCTTGCAAACATCACTCTTACATTTACAATGCTAAATTGTATCACATGTTCTAAACACACATTCAAACACTTCACAATTATCAAACATGACTTTACCCTTTTCTGACCCACACCAAAACATGTTTCAAACCGAATGACGAAACCTTAAAGAACATATTATAAACTATGATTTCAAAAACCCTTAAAGAAAAACATTACAAAACCACAGTTAAAATAATCTTTAGAAACCATTAATGGGGGGCGAACTTTTTATGAAAACTAAAATCCATTTAGAAAACTAAACTTCCAAGAAAACACCAATTACCTTAAAACCCTAAATGGTCACCAACATTATTTATAGAACATAAAACAATCAAAAAAACATTAAAACCTTTCAAACGCATTTTAACAAATTTAGAATGCTATAACAACATCAAACCATACACACTGGAAATCCTCTTTTGAAATTAAATGCACACCAAGAAAACATTTTAATGTCTTGCCTCAAAAACCACCACTTACCCACATTATTTTAAAGGAATGCCTAATAAAACATTAAATTCATTATACCTTTACAAAAGTGTTTCAATATAATAACAAAGTTATAAAAAAACCAATCCTAGTTCATTAGTAAAAAAATGCCGTTGCAACATAATAACAGTGATACATTTCCTAAGGGATCAATTCCTTCTTAAATAAACATAAACAATTCAAACAAGATTTCAAAATATCATAAAGCTATCAAATTTACACTAAAACTCATTCAAAAGCAATTTTTAACAAATAAAATAAATTATAAATTGTTATAATATTTTAATTAAGGGTTCCATAGAGCTGCAAAACTATTTTATAATTTTATTTAAAATGGAAATCATCAAAGGAATGACTGTAAGAATGAAAAACATGGAAACACCTACTGAAGGCTTATGCGATTGGAATGAAACTTCAATGGGAAGAAGAATGACACCCCACAGACAAAATGAACACCCTAAAACTAAAGAAAACCCAAGAAACACACTAACCCTAACATTTATGGTTAGGCCAAAAATAAAACCCACATGAAAACTATAGAAATTATGTTTGGAGAGGAGAATATGGGAAGAGAACTTACTGGATGGAACCGCTGGGGGGAGGAGCAATCGCCGGAAGAAGCGTCAGATGAAAGGGGGGTGTGTATGAGGGATAAACAGGGAGAGGGTAGGTGAGCATGGGGGGTAATGGAAATTTGTGGGGTGCGTGGGAGATAGATATAAAAAATGAAATTAATTAATGGGAAAATTGGGGGTGGAGAGGGAGATAAAAACACAAACAGAATTAATGGAAGGGGGTATGAGTGGTGTGTGTGTGTGTGGGGGGGTTAATGGGGAGTGGGGTGAGTGGAGAGAGGTATATAAGGAATAAAAAAAAATAAATAATAAAAATAATAAAGGAGTAACAGAGAGTGGGGAGGCGTGATGTTATAAGGGGATATGGGTGATTGGAGAGAGGGAATAAAATAAGAGATGAATTAATGAAGAGAGAGGGGTGAGGCATGGAAGAGGTGGGATTGGAGATAGGAATTAAAAAAAAGATATTAAATGGTATATAGGGGTGATTGGAGAGAGGAAATAAAAAAGAGATGAATTAATGAAGAGAGAGGGGTGAGGCGTGGAAGTGGTGGGATTGGAGAAAGGAAAAAAAGATATTAAATGGGATATAGGGGTGATTGGGGAGAGGAATAAAAAAACAAGTGATTAAGTGGGGGAGAGAGGGAGAGGCGTGGGGGAAAAATATGGATTAAAACCCCTTAAAAAATAAAACAAAATTAACAACAATAACAAATAAAAAAGGTTAATAATAATAATGATGATGATAATTATAATAATAGTAATAATAATATTAATAATGATATTAATTATAATAATTTAAATAATATTAATATTAAAAAAAATTAATGAAAATATTTTTAATAATTTTAAAAAATTATATTATCATAACAACACCATTAATTTTCTAAGTGATAATAATAATAACAATAAAAATAATAATAATATTAATCAGAATTTTATTTATTTTCCTTTAAATAATAACAAAATTAATAACAACCAAATAATAATTATATTTATAACAATTTATTGATAATAAGATCATTAAAAAAATTATTTAAGAACCATTTTTATATACACAAAAATGTTATTGTTATTATTATATCTTAAACATTTATTCTATTTCATTTTCATAATGTTTTATTATTTTATGTAATGGGTAATAGCAAGGGTATCCGGTCCGACTACATGG
The DNA here is from genome assembly GCA_963277665.1 of Viscum album. Lineage (NCBI taxonomy): Eukaryota > Viridiplantae > Streptophyta > Magnoliopsida > Santalales > Viscaceae > Viscum > Viscum album. Next base: position 394,793,780 of record OY728167.1, on the reverse strand, counting down.
TTATAGCTAACCTTGCGGTGTCCGTGCATCGGTCCAAAACCGCCCAAACACATCAAATGTCAAAAAAAATTAACCATGCACCCAACCCCACACCTTGACAAGGCTAACTGAAGCCATGAAATTATAAAATAAAATAATTTAAAAGATTAGGGTGTGACAGTATAATGGAAGGCATCCCATTCCCTCAACAAGAGGGTATGTGGGAGGGAATATTAAGAGCAAAACATGATGGTACATGGTAGGTAATCCCATGCATGAAGTAGGTAAATAACTCATTATTCTAATCCTATCATGTTATTAAGGTCTTGGTTGGTTTGACAGACATAGGATTTTCGATGCGTATGTGTATTCCATAATTCAATGACTTATTCCTCTATTATACTCTCATGGATTATTCTCATGATTTTCTTATGATTCATGTCTTATGACCATCCAATATTAATTCCACTACTCTTGATTATGATCTTTGATATGAATGGTATGATCTTATAATGTTATGATTGTGTTCTCATACCCTTATTTACATGTTATGCTTGAATATCTCCCTTGTTTACCCTAATTGAGCATCTAATCTCGCCCCTTTCTTATGTTTCCATTCCCTTGGTTGTAATGAAACTTTTGATGTATGAGTAATAAAATGGAAATATCATTAAGGGAGATTTTTAATATCTTTCACAAAGTTAAAAGATTATGTTTCTATGTTTCCCAAGACACTATACTATTATGGTCCTCCTGTATGTATTTTTGTAATGTGTGTTATATTCCTCTAAAATGATATAATATCTATGTATGTTAAGCCTCATTTTCAATATATATATTTGCTTCACAATTGTGTGAAACATTTTCATAGTTCCCCATATCCTTATACTCGAATCATTGCACATTGGAATATTCTTTCTTTCCCTTGAAATCATGAGCATGGCATATTTTTCCTCCACAATTGAAGAAAACTCGTTTTCCTTTTAAGCATGTATCATGGTGTTTCGTTCCACAGGTATCACATGTTGGAAAATCATTCATTCCCGTATTCACATGATATGTATTTTTCACTTTATTCATCTACTTCTATTTCTTCCCTTCTAATCCATTATACATGGAGAATTATTTCATTATATTGATAGTACATTATATTATATCCTAATATGATGAGAAATGTTGGGACACTATTTCCCTTATAAGAATTATATTAATCACATAAAATAAATGATTAATATTTATCTTTGTATTATGAAGATATTCTAAATAAATACTTTCTAACCTTGTAAACTTGGATTCATACATTTGATAATTTTCCTTTTTATTATTTTCTAGTATAATGAAATATCCTTCAATAATTGATCATTTCTTACAAGGAAAATGTTTTCCCAATAATATTACCTTGAAGTCCCTCCAATCAATGATTTATATTTATTCTTCTTCCATATTTTTTTATTAATTACCAAAATTGATCTTCATCTCCTAGGAGACAATAAACATTATGAGGAATTTCTCCCCTTCACTACTTACAAGAGAGAAATATATTCTCTAAGAAACATATCCATTACTCCAATAAAAATGGATTTGTAGTCCCTGTAAATGATAGAGGTTGATGATACATGAAGCGTTCTAACATCATTAGAGCACATGGTGGATCATTTGGTAACTTTAGATGAAATTTTCACTACTCATAACCTAATTCAATCGATATAATATGGTTATAATTCGGTTAATTTCAATACCAACTACATCTCCAACATCATTATCTTTCTTCAAGGGGTGACCCATACATGTTATATGTGAATTGATAGAGTTCTTATTCCTTAACTTAGGTTCCATTTATATAAAATGGAATATAGTATATTAGATCATAACGTTACGAAATATAATGTAAAATCCCAAAACTAGTGAAACACTTAAAATAATTATAAAAAATAATGCACAGATAATCTCATAATCATTAACATGGTTTCCATTGAATTTTTTTAAATTTATAAAAATATTTTCAAATCCTTCATAATGGTTTATAAATAAAATTTTAATTATCCTAAGAATATCCCTCATGAGTTTCTAACAAGGTGCATAGTAAGGGCCATTTTTTGTACAAAATAATATTCAAGTGAAGCCTGACATGAAATCTTAGACTTATTACCAATAAGTAAATTTTTGTTAGAACCACGCCCACAGGTAGTTTCCTGAAGGGAATTTATATATTATAAAACCACTTAATCTCTACTATACCATATCATTAGGATGTTATTATATACTTATCCTAAATGTATATCATAGGTTTACATTCCATAATCAATTCATTTATAAATCTAGTTCCCAAGGTTTCTATAGAAAATTATTTTGTACCATCTATAAAGATCCCAACTCCGATGGTCAGGAGTCAGTGGAAACATAATTAAATTGGCTAAATATAAAAGGAATCGAATCGTGAAGGACCAAATAATTTTTTATTCATGGTAAAAATGATACATAAATGAAATTATTTTTATAATTGACAAAATATAATACAAAAAAAATATTTTCTTTGAGAACACCATTATTCCTCATAACTTATCCATATATGTCAATTACGAATCACTTCCTGGTGTCCTAGTGGAAATAAAACATAAGAAATAGATGAGCTCATATTCTTAGAAATGGTAAAAATATAGTAGAAGAAATAAATAATTAATTTATAGTCAATATGAGAATGTGAATAAGTAAAACACGTGTTATTTAATCAATAAATTGATCATAATTTGGAAGTATTAAATGATGATCAAATCGTTCCATAAAAATAACATCACCTTCAAAAATTAAACATGGAAATTGAAAATAATTGAATAATGAAATAGAATATCCATAACTGAATTCATAATGATGGAATTCATAATGTCATAAATCTAAAACCAATTGTATAGGCCTTGTAACGAAACATCTGAATAAATGGGTATCGTCTCAGCCAAAACCCAATCTAGTTTTCCTCATGAGACCTATCAATGAACAAAGGGACTATAGTGATCCCCTAACATCACATAATAATTCAAATAAATAATTAATATGAAATAGTTGAAATATAATAAATATAAACATTTTAATTTAAAAACTAACATTTGAAATGTTAATACATTCCCTATTCAATAAACATAATCATAACCTCTCCAGAGTAAAATGGTGAATGGTAATAAAATTAAACATCCCTAACCAAATTGATCTTAAAACATCTAGATAAAAAAAAGGGAGGTATTAATACAATATATCTTTATTTTATATTAATTAAAATATATGTTTTATGTCATTTCTGAATAGATATACCATGAAAAGATACTTAAAAACGTTTTTGGGAAAAATGGCATTTTCTTTTTGAAAAAAAAAACCATTTAAAATATGAATTTCAAAAATAAATTAGATAACAATTTTCACTAAAAATATCCTTTTAAACCTTGTAAAATACTAATTAAAACATTTATTGGTCATGATAGTGGAATTTGTTTTTTCATTTTGTACACTTTAAAACGATGATTCATTTCAAATTTTCATTGAATGCCAAATAGGGATTTTTTTGAAAACAACTAGATGATTCATTTAAAAAAATTGTAAAAGGTAATAATGGTTAAAAATTACATTAATAAATAATTTGGATAAATTTAAGATATTTTTGAAAACATTTTTAGAAAACATGGTTTTGGAATAAAACTTATTTTTGACCAAAGTGTTAAATAATGTCATATTTTCGAAAAAAATAATTTCTTAATCATCCTAAGTACGAAATAGAGAGGAAATGGTACTATTACAAGAAAAATTTCATCAATAAATAGATTTTATGAAAATATATTGATTTTAAGAAATAAATTACAAATAACTCCACCATGGACATAAACAAATACATTCCCAACAACTGATGAGATTATGAGATAGACCCTTACCTCATTGGTAGCATTTAAATCGTAATCCCCATAAAAAAATTATATCAAAAAAAATTTTAAATACCATGAAGATAAATATAGTCACGATATAAGAGATCCAATTATAATTATATACACCACAAAAAAAATAAGTGTTGAATATAGTGTATGTCTCACTGAAGTAAAAGTTTGACGAGAAACCATTTCCTCATGTTCGACTTCATTCATATGTATATGAACCACCAATTTTATAAATATATGTTTATTATAAATCTATTAATGAACCACACTCATATTTATCATTCCTTATATTAATAAAATATATTATTTTATCACCCATTTATTATAAATTATTTGTTAAAATAAATATTCCGTGTTATAATGGCTTCATTATACATCAATGGTTTATTACATTAATTTTGGTAAATTTAATTAGATCATAGTTATATTGTATACCAAATGTAAAAAATGTTATAAATATCATATATATTTATTATATACATTTTATAGTAATATATAACAGTTATATATATAAAATGGATTACATCATTCCGGGAGATGGTAAGTCGTTCTTAAGCATGAACGTTGCTTCCATTTTCTCAACGGATGAAATGAAAAATACATAAATAATATATTACTTTTAAATAATAATTTTTTTGAAATAAAAATCACATATATTAATTAAATTTTCCATAATTATCATCCATGAAAAATTTCAGTGAAAAATGAATCACATCGCATCGCGTGGTTGTTGTCCACCACACACACACACACACGACTTTATCGTATCCCCAATGAAATTGAAATTAAGAATTTTTATATTATATATAAATTACATAAGTATCATTATGATTAATATATAATCTTTAATCATTTAATATATCCTTATTAACATCCAAGTAAAAGATATATAAAAAACAACATCACATGGATTCACGAGGTGATATTCTTCCATACACATGAGTGACATTATTGTTTTCCAATGGATTGGGAGGTAATAAAGTAGACTTGGTATTATAATTAAAATTTTTAATATTATTTTAAATATCATATTAAAATGTTAAATAAACCAATATATATAGTCATGATAAGTGGTGATGGGAAACAAATGATAACGGTTCCCTAAGTGGTAGTATGTCGTACACATGAATGATGATTTCATATCCCATTTGATGGAAGTGTAGATGGATATAGGTTGTGAAATTTTAATTATAAAATTTCATTATATGGTATATATTGTTTTTATTATACTATCACAAATTATTATTATCTGAAGAAAGTGTTCAATAAATAAAATAATAATTGACCGTTTAAGAATGTTACACTCTTTCGAATAAACTCTTTAGGTTTTCACTAAAATCTATCCTTGGTAAGAGTTTTTAAAATACAATTGGTTCTAGGATGTTTTTATATCATTAAGGAATTTATTTGGTCATTTATTGGGTGAACCAAATGCATATGGATTTGTAAATAGGGGAGGAGAGTGAGTGGCCTTTATTAATGAGGTTAGTGGCACACTTCTAATTTTTGAAAAGAAAAAGGTGTAACGTTGTTTTTTTCAAGAAAAAGGGTCCCAAGAAGATTATTATCTAAATTACATATTATAATGTTCAAATATTTCCATAAAATGAGTTTTTGACACTTTTTGGGTAATTTTTAACACTTATCTATTTAATCCTCCCCCACTCGGTAAATTAGTTTTTATAATAACCCCAATAATTAATTTTTTCTTTTTTCATATTAATTATGGTTAAAACTTATTCTAAACTTATTAGATAAAATAATTTATTATTTTTATAAATATGGAATCCATTTTACTAAATTCAATTCACAAAAATAGTAAAATTTAGTTGAAAATTATACCCACAAATGTTATAAAAAGCAGGTTTCCAAAGAGAAATTTATCAAAAGTATAGAAGGTTTTAGTATCAAAATTCAAAAAAAAAGATTAAAATGACCTAAATTAGTTAAATTTTAATATAATTTAACTAATTTAAATTTAAAAACTATTTAAAATATAATTTTTCTTTGTGAATAATTTAAATTAAAATGTTGTTTTTAGTAAAAATAAATATGTTTCACTATTCATCGAAAACTGAATCATTTTAAATGAATACCAAAAATTAAAACTACGATAATTTTTATATGATGATTTCTAAAATTTAGTCCATTTATTAAAATAGTATTTCAAAAATTCGAAAAAATTATTTAAAAATTATTTACTCAACAAATAACTAAACCGAGTTTTAGAAAAATACAGTTTTTCTAGAAAAAATTTCTTCTTCATTCAAATGATTCTTGTTTTATTTCTCATCAATAGATAACCAGTTTAATTTTTTTATTAATTTTTAAACCATGTAATTATCATAATTTTGTTATGATTATTTATACCCTCCGACATAATTTCTAGGTTATAATTGAAATTCTTAAATAATAATATTATAATAGTGTATTTCATTTCATTAAAACATGGTGTCACATACACTGAAAAATATTTAATAGATTGAATTTATTTAAAAATGAATATATCGTAAATTATTTGGGTGTTAAATTATCTTCTAATATTTTTTTGTGTTGTATCGAACATGATATTACTCTTTTAAAGTTTTGAGGTGTTACAATGTGTATGTGTCATGTTCATGTTTGTAAAAAAACTCCCTCAAAACTAAATAAATATTCTTCTAACACCTTTACACTATGTTGTATTATCTCATCATGGTGTGAATTTTAATTCCATCCAAACATTGGGTGATTCTGTGACCCGTGGATATTTATATATGTGATTTGTAATTGGGATTTAACATTTTTTAAATTAATTAATCATTTATAACAAATGATGTAGAAATATTCCTAGTGTACAATATATATATTTATAGTTAATTAATTTCTATTTTATGACTGGTTTTATTTATCTAGAATTTATATCTTAGTTTGGGTTAATTTTATCACTTCTTCATTGTCTAACAAGTGTTTTTAAATACCTTTAAAATATTCCATACATCATTGATACAGATGAGGTTCTAGTTTATATTCCTTTTCTATAGGTATTTATGGAAATTTACAATTTCATAGAGCATGGACAAGAGGAAAATATAATGTATACTTGAGAATTATCTATTAAAATTCATTTAAACCTATGTGGATTTATGATATAATTAAATCCATAATAGTCTTTAATTAATTTTAAAAACTAATATAATATATAGGCTATTCATATATATCATCTTAGGGGTGATGTGATTATTTATCATAACCACATGGATGGTTGTCATAATTCCATTGATCAGCGTGTCAATGATATCCATTTACCTTGCTAAAAAATTTCTATATTTCAAGAATTTTCATGTTCCATATTTCTAGGGAAATCATTATTGAGTGTAGATAATGCTTCAATTTATTTGAGGATATATTGTTGTCATGTTAGTGGATAATATTTGTTATAGAATTACATTATTACCTCTTTGACACACTTTTAAATTTCTTATGATTGTTATTGATCCAAGCCTTCCATTTTTTAGTACTTTGGGATTATTTTCATTCATTTTTTCGGGAATGATAAAATTATGAACTAAATTTTCATTGATATGTGATGATATTTTTTTCATCCTAAAAATAGTTTTTTGATTTGGAAGAATCTTTGAAACAATTAATATTTTGAAAGGTAATAAAGAAAACTATTTTCCCAATGAATTGTTTATAAAATAGTGGAAATGAAATTTAAATATAATTGAATACATTCTCATTAAAAAAAAGATTTATTATTTTGTTAAGTTATGTTTTTTTAAAAAATATTATGAAATAGGATTTTGGAATGAAATTTGGAAAACTGATTTTGATAAGTAATGATTTTGACTAATTGACGTAAGTGGAAGATAGAGATAATTGAACCTGAAGTAATTACATTTTTGGGTAGTACCTTAGCTTGTATTCAATAGGATGGTGGTATTTAGAGTATCGTAATGTTATTGAACACTCCTTTGGTTTTGCGGCCTTATGTATTTTAGTACCTTATTCGGGTTTTTTGAGTCACACAGTGGAAGGGTAATGAGTTTTTGGGTTATTATCTTATTTCATAGTTGTAGATATTACAATTATATGTTATTTGATTGATTTTATTAGATATGGGATCCTAGAACTAGAAGTGAGATGTAAATTTTGAGGTGTGATTAGGGTCATATGTAGATGGTATGGATATGGTTTGATGACTTAGGTTGAGAAATGAGTTTAATTTTTTTATTTTTTATGAGTGATAGTTTTTGGTTATTTTTATCCCTATAAATTTTCAAGTATAAAAACTATTATATGGGAAGGTTTCAATGACCCATGTCCCAGAGAAAATTATCGTATGTTTTTTGTGGGATGTTTTGATGGTTTACGTTTGGTCCAGATAAAATTTTTGATTTTGGGTGATGGATCATTTTTTATATTTGGATTTAGTTTTGAGTAATTTGGGATTGAATTTAAGGTATTTTTTTAAGTGGTTTGAGGTTTTGGGTGTGGTTGGAATTTCATAATTAGATTTGGGTGTGATCTGTAGAGGAAGCCCCATTTAGGGGTGGTAGAAAAAGCCATTAGAATTCTAATATAGCCTTCCATATCTAACCTAACTACCACTAGAGTTTTGTAGTGTACCACCAGAGTTCTAGTGGGTCCCATGTAGTTTTTTATAAGTAGTAAAATGATCATTTTTATCTAAAATCACTTAAAACCTATATAGGGGAACCCAAACCTCATTTATCCCTCTTCACTCATTCACATAGGAGATCTCACGGTTGCAATATTTTTATCCTTCAATTTTCTATGGATCATCAGATATTCAATGGAGATAATTCTATCAATTTTAGGTAGAGTCTCTCTTATTATTACCCTCTCTTTGTTAAGTTCCCTTTTATTTTTTGATTGTTTATATTTTTTATCGATCATGTTTGTGATTCATTGAATTATTTTGAGGTTACTTGTGAGGTATTTGTAGATGATTAAAATATTTTTGAGATGTTTTAATATGGATGTTAATGAATTGTATATGTTTGTGTGATGACTTTTTGTAGTTTAGAATGGTGGGAAGATATATAAAAAATGAAAATTGATGGTCTGTGTAACAAATAGCCTCTAATTTGTAAAAAGGAATCTATATATACATCCTTTGAGTATTTATAAATATGGATAGGAAGTGAGTAGGAATTATTCCAAGTAGATGTATAAAAATGTGAAATTCGTATGTATGAATAAGAAAAATCCACCATGAATTATAAATTATTTCTAATTTGTGTAAGATTCATTACGAGTTACATATGGATGAATCCTAATTGTGTAATCATCATACCAAAACATTGTCATGATGAATTTCAATATAAAAATCATTTGGTCATGTGTAATGATGATATACAGACACCGTAAGCATGATCTACATAATTATAACTCCAAGATTTGTAAGGATAATGCATTAGATAAAATTTTACATTTCTAATGGTTGAATATCATTGATTTCAGCATTAAATATTAAAAGGTAATTCAAACCCAATTATGAAATATCTAATCTTGAATTTTAAAAAATACACATTTAAAATGTGACTCAATCTGATTAAAGTGAAAAATAAAACTGGGTGATATTTTTCAATACATTTTATGTTTCATGTTCTAATTATATAGAAATGTTAATTGGTTATAGAATCTATAGATGTTTAATGAGATATCTAGAAATTATTTTTGAAATGTTAATGTGATGGTTTTTTGCTAATTTCATGTTCAAATAAAAACTAGAAATTAGTATTATAGTGACTTTAGCTAGTTTCAAAGTGACTAAATGTTCAAGATTCTATGTTGTTAAGTTTTTTTCCATAATGAAATTATTCATGTTGTGTGTAGGTTGAGGATGAGATAAGATGATGTGGAATCAATGGATTTTGAGTATGAAATAAATTATGGGTATTTTTGGAATTCAAAAGTATATTAATTTGATAATTATTCTCAAGTGGTGTTTGAAGTTGATGTATTTTTCTATAGTAATTAATTCTACCAATTTAAAATGAATGTATGTAAAGAAGAATGGTAGTTTTATAAATTCATTGGAAACACACACATAATTGAAATAATGTATATCTAGATACAAAATGAATGAAAAATTGTGGAGTATCGTTGTATATGATTTTGTTGAATGAATAATCTAGAATTATAAGATAAAACTTTTTTCTATAATTATTTTAATTTTCAATTTTTTTTTCTGTATATGGTGCGTACTTATAATTACCCAAACATTTATTATTGAAAATTTATCTTGATCTAATTAACTGTCTTATTATGTAAAATGGTTATATAAAACATATGCACGTCCTTGGATTTATGATTTTGGATTTGAAAATACATTTATGATTTTTTGTTATTGCTAATATAGTCATTGAATTGTAATCACATGATTAGTATAAATATAGGGATTTAACAAATCCAATTTACTCAGAAAAAGGAAGTGATGGCCTCATCCAGAAGAATTGATCCCTACAAAGCCCATTTTTTAGATCTCCGAAAGGAGGTGGCATCACTGGCATTCTTTCATGAGCAAGACTAATCTGAGCTTCAACATGTTAATCTTTAACAGAACATCCTACGGGAGAAGTGGATGTTAATTGAGATTACCACCCAAGCGATGTTATCTGAGCCGCCTCAAGAGTCTTTCTCCATTGCACACCTTACCCTTAGTTATTTTTGTGGGTGTTATAAGGGGTTATGTAACGAAACTCTATCACTATGATTATGGGTATTAGTTTTGTTTATATTAAAGAATATACATTCATTTTATTAATGTTCCTTGTAAATGGTTGTTATATATTAAATAGTGTTTTTAGTTAATATTGAAATTCAATTGAGAAATCTATTTTGATGAATTAATGTATTTTTTAATTAAATAATATTTTAATAAAATATTATTACAAGATTACATTTAATTAAATATAAATGATCGTATAATTTTTATAAATACAATTGTAATTTTTATTAAGGTTTGAAAGATTCTTTTGTCAAAACCCATGAATTTTTTATAAATGTCGGTTTTTACTTTAAAAGTGAAAATAAAAATATTCAGAAAATTATCTATATAAAATAAATATTATTTTTGGATGCAGGATGCTGAAATTATCTAACGGGTAATTTTTCACATTTTTCTGAAAGAGTTGAATTTTTGGGTAACAATTAAATACCATTTAAATATATAATGAATTTTATGACATCATAATGACCTAATAGAAATGTAATAAAATATGGTAAAAGGGATATTCGGCCAATATATATTTTAGACTTAAAATTATGTGATTTGAGATTTGTTTTATTAATTTTATGGTTCCTTAGTGGACCCTCCAAGACTTATAAAATATTTTATCTTTTTGAAATTATTTCTTTGAGAGTGTGACTCACCTCCACATAAGAAAGACTAATATTTTAATATGTTCGGAAATTTTACATATAAAATAATATTTTCCAATCCACTTTTGAAATAACCATGGTGTGGTTTGTTGTTTTGATTAGTTTAATGTGTAGTGTCCAAAACCCAAATAATAATGAATTTACTATCATTTCCTATATAATCCCACTCAATATTCCATTCCTCTTCACGCAAGACATTTTGAGATCAACCAACATCTTCCATCCTCTCTCTATAATCCTCCCAATGCACCCCATTCTCCCTATAATTCTCTTTCACGCCCCTCTCATGCCTTTGGGATCACACATCAAAGTAAGGGATTTCTTCCTTTATCATTTTTTATCAAGTTTCTTTATGTTGTTTTACCATTTTATTTTCAATTAAAAATGTTGGGGTATTATTTCACACCTCCCCCATATTGCCCTAATTATTTTTGAATGATTATTGACTTCTTTCTCTCTCATTAATGCGCCCAATGTAATCATATTACCATGCCAAAATTCCATATGATATTTCCCTCTCCTCATTTACATTCAAGATATTCTTTTATATTATGCATCTAAATTCCATTACATATATTGGGAAGTTTATCTATATGACCCCCTTACTGTCTATTTCATGTACATATTGTGATAATACCTTTTCTCTCTCACAAACCATTTTTTTTGAATTCTTATGTCACGTTGTTATGCTGTCGAAATTGCACCACAATTTTCCAACCCAAATTCATTGTGTGGTAAATACCATGCCTTTTCTCTATCAAGGGTATTCACCTTTATACAAATTTACTTATTTATTATATAGTTTCATGTATTTATTCCACATTCCTCTATCATGTAATATACGTTGATGTTAAATGATTACATGTTGTATGATCCATGTGGCACACTTATGCATTAAATTAATTGATTATAAAGGGTGCACCCTGATAGTGCTCTAATGAGTTCTATAAAGAACAGTATCATGATATGACAAGTGAAATGAGGGTTTATTCATGATAATTCTAGTGCAATAAGGGTTTACTTAGGATAATTCTTGTTCAATGAGGTTTTACTATTGGAATCTGTAATGTCTTCAAATGCTCTCGTCCTGCCCATTGCTCCGGTGCTCTCTGACGGTGTCCCGTGCTCGGCTCTCTGGCATCTGGTGGTGATTTGGATCGGTACCCCTGACCCTCTTTCAAATATGTTCTTCTATATACTCCCCTAGTTATAGGTGGGGATCTTGTATGTTTGGAGGTGGTCTCTCCGACCATGTCTTCCTTCTTGGAGGATGGGGGTACATTGCTGGATGTTTCGGCGACAATGGCCAAGGATCTTCAATTGACCTTGGTTGCGCATTTTGGTGTCGATAAGACTCCCCTTGAAGTTTTTCAGGATAGAATTCGTCATTGGGGCTTAGATCTTCCGGGTTCAGTATCATTTTTGGATCGGTAGTATTTATTCATCATTCTATCTTCTAGGGAGGATATTGTGAATGCTTGGAGTAGGATTCTGCGGAGTGTGGGTCGATGAAAATTTTCTCTTTCTCACTGGTCAATGGATGCCCATCTTTGTGAGGAATGTTCCAAGGATGTGGTTTGGATCTTGATGTCCGGGCTTCCTCTCCCCCCTTGTGAACGAGTCCTTCCAGATGGTGATTGGGGATTTTTTGGGATCGTTCCTATGCGTGGATGATAGGATGACTATCCTGGATATGGCGTCAATTGCGAGAATTTGTGTCTAGTTGGATATTTCTCAACTGCTATAGGCTCTGATGGTTATTTGTATTTAAGGGATGGAATATCATCATCAACCTCTGATTTACCCTACTTTTCCTAGGTTTTGTTCATTCTTCTATCTTTTAGGTCATTCGTTAGAGGTATATTGCAAATCTTTGATAAGGGACCCCAGGTCTATGGAATTCCCAAGGCCTTCTATTGGGTATTTTGGCTCGCATTCCTCTATTGGTGAGGAGGGTTGTGATAAGGGAAAAGGTGGGGCTACCCTAGGGATGGTTTTCGAGGCTTCCTTGTCCAACAATACTTTCTGTTTCAAAGGGAATGTGCCTATTAGCCATAAATTGGTTCTTCTCAAAAAAGTTTTGGTTGTGGCATCATTTGAGCCCTTATCATCAAAGAAGCATTCGTGTCAGGAGGAGAAACTACTACTCAGGTGTGATCTAGTGATTTTCAGCAATGGTAGGGGTGTGGATCCATCTCTTAAGCTCAGGAATGGTTGATTCCTTTCTGCAGGGATGGTTCCCAGCTTGGATTATTAGCTTCTGTCTTTACCTTCTGATCCATGGGTTACCTCCTGCACCTTCATTTCAGAGATTCAATTGTTAGAATTAGGAGTTGATGGTATTGGGGGTGTTTCCCCACCTAGGTAGTTATCTTCTCTTCCAATAGTGTCATCTCCCCCCATCTTCAGCTTCGGGTTTATGTTCCCCACCATTATCTTCACTAGTATCGCTAGGAATTGAGCAGAAATAGTTTGGAACTCAAAGCATTGGCTCTCCAGAGATCATCCTTAGGGCGTCAGACACTGGTTCGCGCTCTCATTTGAGTGTTCTCTAGATGATTTAGAGTTGTATCTGTACCCGGTATCAATCCAGAATGGAAATTAGTGCCCCCTAATTTTGATTTCGTTTCATCATGTCGATGGCCAGGAGTCTAGAGCCAAATCAAGACGTTCAAGTTCCAATGTTTATGATCATTATATTAAATTATCTTGGTCTTGGGGCTCTAGAGAAATCTTACTTCATAGCTAACGTGTTCTGAAACAATTCTATCTCTATGATTGCAATCCTCAAACCTAAGCTAATGTTTAGTAAAATGAAATATTATTCTTAGAGGCTAAGAGTCTACGACTTCATGCACGGGGAGCCTTCCGACTCTTATATATTGTGGTTTTGTAAAGATCAATTCATGTTCAATCTCCACATTGTGTTGAACCAATTTCTGGCCTTGAATATTGCAGTAGGGGCACACTCATTTCTTTTCTCTTTCATTTATGTGAAGTGTAATGTACAAGACAGAGAAATATTGTGGAAGGACTTGGATGGTATTGATCTTGATAATGTTCCATGGATCTTCGAGGTTGATTTTAATGTTATCTCCAACCTGGAGGAGAAACAGGGGTTGGGGGATTCCCTAATAATTCTATCCATGCTTTTGCTTCATTCCTCGTTAGGAATGACCTTCTGGATTCAAGGTATGAGGGTGGAAAAATTACCTCGTGTAATAACCAGCACAGAGGAAGATGGAATTGGTGTTGTCTTGATTGGTGTTTTATGAACAAGGATTCTTAATCAATATTCATAAATATTAAAGTCTCTCACCTGGTGCAGTGGCTCTCAAATCATTCCCCGCTTCACCTTTCCAGGGGTTCAGTGTCTCTTAAGGGAGAGCAGTTTCAGTTTTCATATACTAGGGTGGAGGAATCAGGCTTCAGCGATGTGTTTATGGAGGCCTGGTGTCTCAATTATTCTGGAAATCCATAGGTCATAGTCTATAATAAGATTAGGTGGCTCATATTTCTGTTAGGCCATTGGGGGAAGAGAATCCCCGCACGGTATAGAGAATTGGTTGAGGTCAGTTAGGAGGTCGCTCGAATAGAGGCCGAACTGGAACAGGATTGGGAGGAGATCCTATTCAATGAGTTAATAATGAATAATGAACTTCTCAATGAAACCCTCCTAGGACATAAATGGTTTTCTAGACAATGATTCCGGATTTGATGGCTTCGGTAAGGGGATCGCAACACATGTTATTTTTATGCTTTCATCAAGGAGAGGCATCGTTTTCAAAGGCCAAATCTCCACAGTGATGATAATTCTCTCTTTATTGATAGAGATGAGGTAGGTACTATGGCTAATGAAAGTATTAAATATTTATTGGAAGGTCCCAATCCTTGTTTCGATGGGGGGTATCCGAACGGTAATGATGAATTTTTTTAGGATATCCGAAACTGTGTTTCGGAGAGAGTTGATGAGTGCCTGAGGATGGTTCCAGTGGTGGAGCAGGTGTGTGAGGTGATATGGAACATCAATCCAGAGAGTGATATAAGGCCAGATGGAATCCCAACGTCTTTTTACAGGGCTGCATGAGACTATTTCAAGGGATATTTAGTGCAGGCAGTGCATGATTTGTTTTCTGGATGCGGTCTTGCCGCATATGGCATGTGCATCCAAAATGGTCCTGATTCTGAAGGTGTCTGACCCATAGTCCATTGATCGGTATCACCCAATAAAAATGTGTAATGTTCCCTAAATGTTTTTGGCTAGTATTCTCAATAAAATTATGGCTCCTCGACTAAACACCTGGGTGTCCCCTGAACAACAATGTATTATTAAACGAAGATCAATCCAGGGGAAATTGGAGTGGTGAAAGAGTTGGTCAGCGACATTAATAACAATTCATTTTGTGGAAACTTCGGGATTAAGTTAGATATCAGAAAGTTCTATGATACGATGGAGTGGGGATTCATCCTAAAGTTTTTGGATTGTATTGGATTCCCTAATTGGACAAGAGATCTTCTTTTCTACTGCTTCAGATCAGCATGGATCACAACCTTGTTTATGGGTAAAAAGTTTGGTTTCATCAAGGTTTTTCATGGTCTTAGGAAGGGGTATCCCCTCTCCCCAACTCTCTTAATTCTATACCAAAATGATCTATGATAATTTATTAACAGGTGTATTTGCATGGGAAAATTACTCCCCTACCGGACTAGACATGTCACAAGGGGTATCTGACAACTAATGTTCGCGGATGACACAATTTTGTTTTTTAATGGAAGTAGGAGGTCAGTGCATGGGATGAATGGGATTCTAGAGGTCTATTTCAAGTGGAGTGGGAAAGTGGTGAATAGAAAGAAATGCATGTACTATACTACCCGGATTGTCTCAGAAAGGAGGGCAAGGGGACTTGATGTCAGTCTGAATATGATAATGGGATCATTCCCAATGAAATACCTTAGGGCACCGATAAGTCCTCTCTCCCTAATAATTAATTATTTTGACAAGATAGTTAGTAATATAATGGGGTGTATCTACCACTGGAAAAATATATTACTTTATTTTGGAGGTCTCATAACCCTTATGAATAATGTCCCGGTGTCAATTTCCATGCACATAATGTCTACCATGATGGTTCCAAATAGTGTGTTTTCTAACATGGATAGAATTACAGTTTCTTTTATTTGGTATGGGAAGATGGAAGGTTTCACCACTGGGCCTCGGGTAAGTGTATGTAAAGACCTCTATCTAATGGGGGGAATCAACTTGAGTAGTGATTCATTGACCACGTAGGGGCTTCATGCTAAATTGTCTTGGGTGGCTATGGAAGGAAGAAAGGTGTGGGGAAGGGTAATGCAGGACAAGTATGGTTGGAATGTGGATGAGTAGAGGCTAAGGCCTTTTAATATATGGAATTTGGTCCATCAGTACATGTAGTTCCTTCACCAGTATTCTAGCTGGATTATGGGAAGAGGGGATGTCAATTTCTGGCATCAAGATTGGGGGGTTGGAAAGATGTGGTTCCCTGGGTGCCCTACTCCGAATCTTTCTCTTAGGAATGTAAGTGGTCAACCCAATTTTTCTTCAGTTCATTCATGATGGAAATCAATGAGATTCTTTCAAAAATATGGTTTTAAAAAAATATCTTGATAAACAAATTTTTTAAGGGCAATACCCTTGGTGAGTTGTCAATTATGGATTTTTTCTTGTGTGAGGAGGGATGCTTTGAAGGAAGACCCATGGGGGTGATTCTGTGGTGCAAGGAGGTTCCTTCCATGTTCAATTTCATATTGTGGAGTCTGAGAAATAGATATTTACCCAGTGATTATAATATATAATGCAAGGGACTGAGCATTGCTTCATGGTGATGGTGTTGTCACAACCCCAAACAAGAATCGGTGGGGCCCCAATTCTTTGATAGTGAGTGGGAAAGCTGGATTTGGAAGGCATTTAGGATATTTTCTTGGTGTAATATATAGGTAGGGGTGTGGGATGATTTTATTAATTCTTGGTTTCAAGGATCGGGAGATCATGGTCCTGAGAGGAAGGCCCTGACTGTTATCCTATTGGGGGGATGTTGGACTCTATGGATGGCTTGGAATGAGGCGCACCATAATGGATTCATATGATCTAAGGCTAGCATAATATTCAAAATGAAAAACCTATTTCAGTACTTGGTACAGTTTTCTATAGTGTGCCATGATGCACCATTGGTAAGGGCTCTGGTGTCAAACCAGTTCCATTGCATGTAGGGTAGTGATGCCGGACAGGGGCATTGGGTACGATGGCATCCATTGGGTTCTGGACTGAATCTTAATACAGATGAGTCCTTCATCAGGGGGGAGATGTGAGGTAGAGGATCTATCATAAATTATAAGGGGTCTATAGTTGCATCATTTTAAGCATTCTATGGCAGAGGTGATGCCCTGTAGGCCAAGGCACAGGTCATGGAAATGGGTTTGGAGCTATGCGATCAGAGGAAAATAAGGATTGACATGGTGGAGATGGAATCACTTATCATTATAAAGCATTTTCAAGTTCAAACCGTTTCCCAGGGAAAATTGTGCATATCATTAGGAAGTGAAAACTGCTTCTGGGTAATCATATTAAGATAACACACACATGGAGAGAGAGGAATAAGGTTGCCGACTTCTCAGCATTTGTGGCTTCACAAAATCAGAATATGTCTCTTTTCATTTTCTCGGGGTCCTTTCCTCGGGAGGGGATTAAGTATGTTGTTAATGATGATCTTGGGTTTCACTATTTTAGACTACCGTTACATTTCATGCACTGTGTGTTTTAACAATGTTAATAAAAATGTTAATTTTCAGTCAGTCAGGGTTTTCTCGTGCTCCATGTGCAATAAGTCATGGCTCATTTTAATATCATGTTAAATGTTGTTCCCACATTTCCATGTTATGATAATAATGATATATCATTCCCTAATTATAATTTTTCTCTTGTGATCCATTGATATGCATGTTTACTAACATTTATATAGATGCTGAAGTCCACATAAGGTCTCAAGAGGGTTTCCATGGATAAAATGAAGGCATATTTTTAATTTGAAACTGATTATTTGAAAGGGTCTAAGGGATGTGCATAAAATAGGAGAGGTGTGTGGAAAACCACTTTCTCACATAGAAAACGGTCTCTACTGGAATGGTTTTTTGCACACGGACATAAGAAATTCTGCACTACCGACATCGAGCCTAGGTTTTTTGTGCATACTTAATTATACGCACACCCTGTGGCCCCTGTTTTCCTTAAAATAGAAGCCCCCCCCCCAACTTCTGGTGGCTGAAGAATCTGAATTGTTTCCCCTACACAGAAATCAACTCTTCTGCGAAAAAAATATAACTTCTAGGTATGACATTTTCAATGACAAGTCTCCTAGGGGTCCACCTTCATGTGATACCATTAGGGTTTGACCCTATCATATGTCCTTATGTGTTGCGCCCTTTTCTTAGAAACCCTTACACCTTGGTACAGAACACTCTATCCCCTTTTCACGCAAGCCTCTTTCATTTTCACGTACGCCTTCTTTTCTACACAATTTGGGCTTTTCATGCAACATTTCCCTCTTTGTGCGCCTATTTCCCATAAACATCTCCTTTTTCACGCAATCCCTTCTCTGAATGTGCACCCGTTATCATGTGTTCTAAGTCGCTCTCCCAGGATCCATCTTCAGGCACTCCTTATACACAAGACTCCTATGTTACTCACCCTTCCCATGTATGGCCCTCTAAGCTTGTACGAAGTGATTTCAATGTCCCTTGGGTGGTGTTTCATGTTGCATTGCTTTGCCTTATGCTTCATTGCATAGGCACGCTAATGGATATTGTTTCTTCACACTGCCACACTAGCTTGGGCCCCTCAATGGATCACTCCAAGACACCCCTTCACTAGGGAATTGTTGTTGCCTTCCCTCACCCAAGGGCAGGTGGCTATCAGTTATGTAAGTCCTAGGGGTGCAGAGTGAACCTGCATCATCTGAGCTACAGGAAAGTAAACTTCCAAGCATCATCATCCTAATCACAAGATGTTAAACTGTATCCAAGCCCCATGCATCATACGTGGGTTGCCCCATCTCGGTCGTTCTCTATGCCCAATGGTATCCATGGGAGTGAAATCTTCATCACATGGAATTAGATCCTCTTTGTTGGAGAGGCTTATGTCCTTACAAAATGGAAACCATCCTGGTGTTAGCCCCTAGCCTTTCTTACAAGAGGTAGTACCCCTACCCCTCCTCTCTTTCATGCCAAATCCATATAGGTTTTGTCACCATCCGGGCCACCATACTAGAGTAAGTCCCAATATCCATCACCCTAGGCTTCTAACTACACATAAGCCCCTGTTTCCTCTTTGGGCCACTAACCGTGTGTAAACATGGATCAACTTCCCATGAACACACCCTTATCAACATGATCGTCAGGTCTTTTCTTCCCATTATTTCTCACACCTTGCATGAATCACATGGTCTTAGAGTAAGCATCGACCATGAAACTCTACTTGGGTAGTCTAGAGTGTAAGCCCCACACCCATTCCAAACTACATGGACTTTGATCTGTGTCTCCTAGGAAGGGTATGTAGGAAGCCTCCATGAGGTTCAATCCCAACACTTACTGGTCCCGAAAACTTCACGTCGTTTCACCAAACCATTCCGAACTACATGGAATTTTTTCCTTGCCTCCTTGGCAGGGTTAGTAGGAAGCCTCCTTGAGGTTTAATCCCAACACCTACTGGTCCCAACCCCTTCATGTCGGTTCACCACACTATCCGGAACTATGTGTACTTTGATCCTTGTATCCTGGAAAGGGTCTGTAGGAAGCCTACCTGAGGTTCAATCCCAACACCCAATTATTATGACTCCCTTCATGTCGGTTCACCTTCGTCCCACGTGACGTTAAATTTCATGTCCCATTTTTTTTCCTTCACAACGTTAAACATTACCCATTCGAACTATGTGGGATTTGATCCCTGTCTCCTAGGCAAGGAATGTAGGAAACCTCCATGAGGTTCAATCCCATCAAGAGGTAAGTCGTTGTGACCTCATCCAGTGGTAATATATTGTGATCCAATCTAGTGGTAAGCTGTTGTGATCCCATACAGCAGTAAGCAGTTGTGATCTCTTCCAATGGTAAGCCTTTGTGATCCCATTAAACGGTAAGCCATTGTTAACCCCATTTAATAGTAATCCATTATATTCCCTAATCAAAGATAATCTGTTGAAGTCCCCAATCAACAGTAATCCATCGTGAGTTGAACTAGGTAGGTTTGATCCATATCTCATAGACACACTACTGGAAAACTAACATATACCAATGGTTTGGAGAACCGTTTCCATGTAAGCCGTTGGGATAGGTCTATACCAACAGTTTTCCCAAAACCATTGGTATAGACCTATCCCAATGGTTTTGGAAACCATTGGTATAATTAATATGAAAATATATACCAACGGTTATGGAACCGTTGGTATATGTATTTCAAAAAAAAAACATTCGCTGGGATTTGATCCCAGCACCCCTAGTTTATTATTCAACGACTTAACCACTAACCTAACATGACTTTTGTGAATATAATTACATAAATATATATATGTATTCTCATAATGATTTTAAATTTTGATTTATATAATGTTTTGGGTAAGAATAAATGATAAAAAATAAAAGGATATATACCAACGGTCGTCAAAACCGTTGGTATAGGCCTATACCAACGGTTTTGACGATCGTTGGTATAGATTTTGATGCTGGATTTTGATTTTGGGGCAAGGTTGATTCCTGGGTGACCTTTCCCAACGGTTTTGGCAAACCGTTGGGAAAGGGTATATCTATCCCAATGGTTTTCCAAAACCTTTGGGAAAGGTGCCCACCAAAATATGGGCTTTCCCAACGGTTTGGCCAAACCATTGGGAAAGGTGGCCTCAAAGTGGGATTTCCCAACAGTTTAGCCAAACCGTTGGGAAAGGGAACCTATAACAAAGGTTTTTACGAACCGTTGGTATAGAAGCGTTGGGAAAGGTCAGATTTCCAGTAGTGACAATGTATGTAGGAAGGATCCCTGAGGTTCAACCCCAATCACTGGTAAACGCTGGTGTCCCCCTATTGGGACCCACATACCTGGTCCACCCCTCGAGCGTCTGACCAGCCTAGGCTACTAATCATGCATAAGCCCCAACATGTCATCAGGTTGCTGTCTTCTACACACACCTAAATTTCATGATCCAGCCTGGAGGTTCCACTTCCTCCGGGTCCCATCCATACGGGTTGCCTCCTTAGGTGTCCATCGCCCCAACCGATCTATGTGGATTTTGATTCCCTTATATAGGGATACGTAGGAAGTCTCTTCAAGGATCAAGCCCCACATCACCATCATCATCACATCAGTTCCATCCCACTCTTCATCCACTCTCAACCTTCTATCATCCATCCTAATTCTCACCTCGGCCGCTACATCCCGGTGGGATCTTGCCATCTGATTTTATCACTTCTCCTAGTAGAAATAGGGTAAATAACCACACCTTAGCCCTAGTATTAGTGTTCCCTCCTTGGGTTTCACCCACTTGATCCACTCTACTCAGTGTTTTGATCAGTTTGATTTGTCTCTGCTAGACATTAAACTTGCATCATACCATGTGTTAAACATGTGAAGGTGAGGAAAACCTTAGAGACACGTGTGTGGCTTATAATTACCCATATTCAACGTGGGATGCCTCGAGCTTCCGAGGTCTCAAGAAGACCAATCATAAGGGGAAGAAATCTAGATGCATTAGTTTTCCAACGTCCAGACACACTAGCGATGTCCAATGTGACTACTCCCCTGACCGAAGGTTGATTCCCTAGATGGACCCCCTGGAATGTCCCCATAGAATAAGCTTAATTAACCGGTGTCCATGACGACATGGAACTGGGATAAGTTTCACAAACAACGTCTTAAGTCTATAAGGGATACCGAGACTAGGTGACGAGTTCCAAGGAGGAATCCATGAAAGGAGAAACTGATATCCCATTATCCCGTTTCGATCAAGGAGCAAATGTCCCTGAATAAGTGATAAATTATGCCCACCTATGGAGAGAGGGAATGCAGGGAAATAGTCATCATGTCCTCCATTGATGGGTGTGTGCCCCCTGAAAAAATCATCAGAAATAGAAATGTTAAACCCAGTGTGAATTTTTTCTCCACAATATGGATATTAGTAGCATTCAGTACATCATTTGACAGGCGTGTCACCAAATCCATGTATTCGGTTCTACGTCCCGCCAAGAAAATAGTGGTTTTGGTGTGAAACTCACTAGAAAGTGCGGTAGTTTAATGTTTGGAATCCCACTCTATGATGTTGTCAGCGTATATCTATCTTACCAACTATGGAAGATGGAATGGTGATGGGGAACTCGACGTCGCTTTTCCTTCTTTTGGCACTAACGGTTAACTCTCCCTACATTCCAGGACCCAAGATGTCGTAGCACGAAACTGATCACTACCCACCCACCGACGTAGGGGCACGAGAAATGTCATTGTGACAATCACATGTGGCCCCAACACTTCTGTGATAGCTTCCACACCCATAGCTAATGGGAACCCACTCCCCATATCCCCTTCATAAATTGTTCAAATAAGGGTTATAAATGACCTCGTTCGGCGATATGAGGAGGACGGGATTATCCCAACACGGTATATGGACTGTAAATATTTATAGTCTTATGTGCCTCATCATCACCCCCCCCCCTAACATCCATGCAAGGATCCACTTCTCCCCGCTCCAACGTACAATCGTTTCGGGACCCTCTTCCCAGAATGCTTCGATGACTCCCTCCCCTACACCACAGAGGTGAAGGATTTCCAGGCCATCCCGGTTAGGATCCTATTCTAGGGGCTCCCATAGAAGGCTCCCACTAGGCTTCATCAATGCCTCCACCTAGCCCCACGGGCAGAAGAGAAACTAAGCTATGAGCCTACACCACCGTCCCTTGTCTGGTACCCAACGCTAGCATCGGGTGTAGGCCGAGGAGGACGCCCGCCGAGGGGCGTCAACGTCAAAAGCTACTATGGCTCGTGCCACCACTGACATATACCATAATTTCTAAGTCTATACCTAGTAGGGGAATATAGATGCTCGGCCCAGATCGAGGCCCCAAAATCCCAAAGGGTAGGCTAGGTTGACTCTCTTGGACACCGATATAGGTGGCGGCCATTGCAGGCCGAACCATGGAAATCATACCCAGTATAGAGGACCCTCTCATGCCATCACTAATGAAAGTACAAGTCTGTCCCACTCCCAAATTTTACATGGATTTCCTCCCCATGAAACCTTCAATCAAGATGAGGGTCTTCCCCATTGTAGTTACGCTCAGTACGACGTCCTCCTTCACACCCATGACCTCAGGTATGGAGCTGCTCCTCCTGTCATAGGTTTCTGGTGAGAATATGTCACACGTCATGTCAACCATTAGCATCGGGGTCTTCCCCACATCCATATAGCCACCGATGAAGGTACTCCTCATCCCAGCAACCAGAGAAGGGGAGGTCTACCTCACTTCACAAACACCCGTCATGGATGTCCTACCTGTGCTCTTCTCAACTAGTACGAGGACCCTCCTCGTAACATAGCTACCAAGGGAAACAAGCATGGAGGCCCTGCCCATGCTCCCACCAGCTATAGGAGAGGTCCTGCCCACTCCGTAACTTTCTGAGGAGATTCAATCTGTGCGTAAACCACTAGACATGGAGGCCCTCCCCGCGTTCCGTTTAACATCTGTCCAGGTGCTCCTCCCACCCCAGATCATCAAGGAGGAAGTCCTATCTACCCCAGCACTAGCTCGGCTGAGGTCCCTTGATCCAAAAATATACTCTGTCCAAATGAACCATCCTGGGGAAAGAGGGAGGGTCGCCACCACCATAAAAAGAATGATGGGAAGATTCATAACGAGATTAAACCAGAATGATTCTCAGATTATGAGGTGGAATGTGACTCATCAATTGAACCCTCATAACGATCCTATGTGTCGGGGGTTAGGGCTGGAAAGAGGTGTATTAGCCTCATCCTTCCAAAATGTGAGGTTCACCAGATTCCCACTTCCCTCGATAGATACATCTAGAAGGAGTATGATTCACCATCCCCACAGGGCATGGCCACTCAATCACCACCATCATTTTCAGGAGTACTCTCTACCTCAACCAGAGATCATGGAGAGTTTTTCTGGGGACCGATGGAAGAAAAGAAAACTCATGGTCCAACACTAGTATTCATAGTCCCTATTCCATAAACTGTGCTCTCTATCCCATCTTATCATGATGTGGTTGCTAATTCGCTGCACTCTTCAGAGGATAACTCGAGATGTGGTGGCTTGTCAACCCACTCTTCATATTCTCCACCGACCATACTATGGTCTCTGCAGTCTCCTTCATTGTCGCTATAGGTTCCCCATCTTCCTCTATTTAATGATTGGTAAAATCAAGGGCCAGATCCTGAGTCTAATCATTGGAGCTTGTGGGACATTCTTACTGCAGACCATTTCCCCGAGTTGTTTTGGCCCGTTTCAGCACCAAATTTCATTTCCCCAGAATCTCTCACCCAGGAAGAAGTCGAGTGTTTCCACCAAAACAACTGGGTGAAACACTTCATTCATCATCATCAATGAGTGGTGTACCCCAAAATCCAATCCCATTTCAAGGACATTGGCCAACAATGCCGCTTGGTTGATTTGGCTGCACTTCTTATGGCGCATCGTCCTGAGTCACAGGGTCGCTATAGGACACTCCAACAATGATGCGTTCAGAGCTTTAAAGTGATCCAAATGATTATCAAGGAGGATTCCCCCCATGTGAAGATCTGTGGTTGGGGGTAGTATGATGCCCTCCATTTCAGTTCTATACAGCGCCAGCCCAATTTTCTAGGTGACATCGAGGATATGCCTCTAGGAAGGATCGCAGTTAACATGGACAACCTTATTGGGGAAGAGAACAATCTAGTGATCCTTAAAGAGGACCCTCACTATGAGGGTGTATCACACCTATTTTATCAGTTGGGAATGATCACCCTTCAGCAATGAATTTTATTTGGTCTTCCTGTACCTACTGAGTCATTAACCCTCAGCCGGAATCTTAATAAGGGAAAAGAACATGTTAGAGCCTTAAAACCATCCAATATGCCTAGATCAGTGAAAAAGACCGAGAATGATACTGAAAAGTCACATTGGACTAACAGCTTGTTGAACACAAGAATAAGTTCAATGACCCCCTTGTTTAATGCGCTGCAGAGTGACAACCGGACTACGATGATCCTTAGCTGAGGCCGCAGGGGAAGGGAGAACAATTCCCCGAAAACTTGCCTCTAGGTGACCATGATAGTCATGCCCTTATAGATAGGATAAAAGACGAATCTTATAGAAATAGGTCATGGTATGCCTCACCAAATCCACCTGAACGGCGTGATAATCCTTGGGACCCGGCTTAGGTTCCTCCAGTTACCCCATAGGTCATTCCACCATCTGCTACATGAGCCTCCAAGAATGCTTACCATGTTGAAGAGCCTTCCAATGCATTAATGGTCAGGGATCCTTAGCAAGATAAGAACCCCCACCATGATTTCCCAATGGGGGTTCTCTTTTCCTGCCTCAAGGAGTTGGAAACATGGTAGGTGGAAATCCTGCCTAATGGCAAGCCGTATCTGGCGTGGGTGGATGATATTCCAGCACCCCCTAGTTTTATAACTCCAAAATTCCCTCCCATTAATGGTATGGGTGATCTAATGCACCATCTGGACCACTTCATCTCATGGTGTGGACCCATTGTGGGAACACCAGCGCAGCAGGAGGCTACCAAGCTCTGATATTTGGTACAATCATTGGAAGGACATGTGTTTGTCTTGTATAGCCAGGTACCCATCAGGTCATTCTTCGGATGGGAAGACCTATACAGACACTTTCAATTCCAGTTTATCTCTACAACCTGTAAGATGAGTATTACATACCTATTTTGGTGTTAGTAGAGGCATAACAAGCACATCGCAGACTTTATTTCCCAATGGAAAGGCCTCACATACTCCATGGATATGATTCTCACACAGGAATTGCTATTGGAAATGTGTGTAGGGAATGTCCACAATGAATTGGTCCCCTCCCTCATTAATCAGAATTACCCTGGGGGTTATGAGGCTTCCCTGATATGGTCCATCATCTAGAGGAAGCCGTACAGTAGGCCAAGCAGGCATGGTCGATGCCTCTGACAATTTCCTTGAGAAGGGCCGCTAATGCTGAGCCAGTGGCGGTGGAACATATAGAGGCCACCAGGAATCTAGAGTTGTTACAAGTGTAGCCACCTCCAAAATCCCCACAAGGGACCACCACCTCAGGCACAGCCTCCGGCCCGGCAACGCCCACCTCAGAATCGGCAGGCGCCTCCACGTAATGCACCGCCACCACCCAATTAAGACAACCAGGTTCCACCTCGTCAACAGGCTCCTCGAACCCCTCTTCAAGGTCATTCTCCTAGGCCCCCCTTACCTAATAAGAGAAACTAGACCTTCTCGTTCAATGTGGTTCATGTCCGTGGTTATTTCTGCAGTGCCTTGGAAGAGGGACTTCTACGTTTTCATGAATGCAGGAGGCCCGAAGAGGGGGATGTTACTAATCGCCCCAACTATTTCCCCTATCATCGGATCCTAGGGAACACCCTCAAATAGGGTTGTGTTCTTAAATACTAACCTTATAACCAAGTTGATAAATACATATTCAGGTTAGGTCCAACTCCAGCATAGGTGGCACATGTCTTCATGAAGCTAGACAACAGCTGTGATTGTGAAGGTGAGTGGTATTAGGTAACCAACAAGGGGTCCTAGATGTATGATGACTTGATGGATCATAAGAATATCGCACTTTCCCATGGTAATATCTGCACATGTCTGAATCGATCGGAACCTTTAGAAGATGCCACATCACCCGAAGCGAATACCTCTATGTCAACGGCTCCGCCTTCCTCTTCCTAGAAGAGGGAGCATCAGTGGCACCAGGGAAAACAAAGTCCCCCACCGATGCCATCATAATATCATAATCATGGTGAATAAATTCCCCCAAGGATGGAGATCTCCCCTAGAATCCATCCAGTGGTGGAGTATTCTTCAAGTGATAGTCAAGGGTACACCTCAGGTAACACCGTAGAGCAGGTAAACCCCTACATGATTCTTGACGACAAGGTGCACCAGGAAGACCTTCCCAACGTCCCTAGCCATCAATAGCATCAATGAAGCTATGTCTATATGGGTCTTCAGAGTTCCTCGGTTAATAATTCCAGCCAGGCTGTGCATGCTATCGAAACCAGGCATCAGGCCAAGCGTATATCTCATCATGCATAGCCTTCTCATCTGGTTTCATTAGGTCTGCCTTCACTTCATTTTGTGTTTCCAGATCCGGAAGATTCATCCCATCTATGACGTGATATTCCCTATGGACCTCATCCGGTAGTCACTCCACAGGCTTTCACTAGTGAGTAGTAGGGCATTCTATGCACCAGTCATCCGCCAGTCCCACCTGCAGGACCCGGCATACCTCCTGCCATAGAGCAGCCTCCTATAACCATAATTACACACCTGCAACAAATTTATGATGTCCTCAGCCATATTTACAGCATTCTGAAAAGGCTCTCTATCCTAGAGTCTCTTCTCCTATCATAGGATATGTTTGAATCCCTTACTGAGGCTTTAATGATCCCCCTCCAATTTGAGATGGAGTTAGTAGCTGCAGATGCCTTCCATGCTGAGGCGATCGAGCATGCTAAATTCCAGTCCATCATCTCATTATTTGGAGAAGATAAAGTCTCTCCTATATAGGGGAACATTCTCCCATTTTACATAACCTTCCACTTCAATGTAATGGAAGTTTGTCATTATCTTGTCGACACAGGATCTGGGATCAACCAAATCCCAACTCAGAAACATAGAAAAATGGGGTTATCTGAGGATGACCTAAGTACCTATGAAATGAAAATCCTAGGTTATGATAAGACAGAACATACACCAATTAGCAAGATCTTCCTGAAGACCCAATTCAGCAGCTTAGTAGCCAGCACCTAATTCATGTTTGTTTTACAAGACACCACCTACAATGCATTGTTCGGTAGTCCATGGCTCCACCTGCATGTGGCGGTCCCTTAATCTTATCACATGTGCCTTAATTACTCCCATAATGGTCTAGTGGGAATACTCCAAGGTGATGTGTCTCCATTTTCCCCCTTTGAATCCTCCTATCTGGATGCAGACTATTGTAAGAGCAAGGGCAAATAGATTCAGGCAAACGATGCTGAACATGCTACAACTGCGACCGACCCGTTGACAGATCTGGATGACGCCTACATATATTCAATTCACCGATTGGAGGCTAAAACCCCGGATATGAGACAATGATTCACTGTTTCTAGAATTAGGTGGGATCACATTCCAAATTCTATGAAATACTGGAGGATCACCTCATATTCCTACACGAACCAAGCATGGGTGATCCTAGAGCCCCCTACTCCCATAACATATCGGGATGTCTGGCCCATGGCAATAGCGATATGTAAACTTTATTGTTTTATTGGGTTAGAATAAACCATCTCAAGATGACACACTATTATTTATTTTACATTATCAAGAGTTGCCCCTTGGGTCAAAGACCAAAGGGGATTCGATCATCAGCATTTGTTTCCATGGTTTCAACAACACTGGAGTCCCTAAATACAGTGTCTACCGGCACTCAGGATGGCACTAGCTTCCCATCAGGATCATTTTACTTAGAGGAATCTCCTACAATAGAGGATCTATCCTCCATAATTGAATGTGTGGATTTAGAGTATTATCCTCCTTCTATTTAAGAGGGAATCTCCACCACAGTCAATGAATTGGTACAGGTGAACCTCGGTAGCGAGATGGAGTTACAAAGAAATTTTTGGAATTTATCATCAAGTCTCTATCCATCGCCTTGGTCTTCCGGAAAATAACCACGATTTCAAATAGCCTCCAAGAAATATGCATCCTTCTCATGGTGCCATTATCAAGGACAAAGTTGATAATCTCATCAGAGACAATATTTTCAAGGAGGTCCATTACCCCAGATGGTTATCCAATATTGTACTTTTCAGGAAGACAAACAGACAAATTAGAGTCTACATCGAGTTATGGGATCTCAATCGCCATTGCCCGAAGGATGATTTTCCCCTTCCCATGACAAAACTATTGATTTATGGAACATATGGGTTCTAGGCCCTCACATTCATGGATGGGTATTCCAGGTATAACCAGATCTGAATGGACCCTAAGGATGAAGAGTCTATAGCATTCAAGGCACCACAAGGTACTTTCTGCTACCAGGTAATGCCTTTCGGTTTAAATAATTCCTGAGCCACCTATCAGTGTTCCATGCATCACATATTTAAGATGATCCTCTATACATTGGTGGAAATTTATTTGGATGATCTAGTGGTCAAATATCCCCAGCATTAGAACCATCTCCAAGACCTTGAGAAAGTTTTTGGCTTCCTCTATTAACGCCTCCTGAAGATGAACCCATTGATTTGTGCCTTTGGGGTTACCTATGGAGAGTTTCTCAACATCGTTGTAAGATGCAAGGGCTTCAAGATTGACCCAGAGAAGATCAAGTCCATCAGTATGATGTCACTTCTAAGATACATTTAGGAGCTTCAAAGCATTCAAGGATACTTGGTCTACATACACTGATTCATCGTGAATTTTTCAGACAAGTGTAAGCCCTTTTTCCTAGAACATGGAGAAAGGAATTGTCTATCAGTTGAAAAAATAATGCCAAACCGCTTTCGAGGAAATCAAGCATTATCTTCTCCAACCTTCGGTTTTGATGCCACCAATCTCTGGAAAGATGATGGTCCTTTATGTGACCACCCTGGAATGATATATCAGTTCCCTTCTCACCCAAAAGAACAAAGAGGGAATAGTGAATAGCCTCTACTATCATAGTATCATGGTCCTAGATACGGATACCAGATACTCCCTTATCGAGAAGAGCTACCCTCTGATGGTATTTGTAGTACAGAAATTGTGACATTACATATAGCACCATGATGTACATCTTGGGTCCTGAGTGGATATGCTAAAGTACACCCTGAACCGCCCAATCATGACAGGACATCAAGCAAGGTGGGCAGTGATCCTCTAGCAGTTCGACATCAGGTTTTTCCCTCATAAGGCTATTAAGGGGAAATCATTGGTAGACTTCCTTTTGGCCCATCCAGCTCCTGCAGACCAATACCTGGACCATTATTTCCCTGATTAGGCAATCCTCTCAATATACCAAGCCATTCCGTGTTGTAAAATGAACTTTTATGGTGCATCTCGGAACCCTAACAGCAAAAGGATCAATGAAACCAGAATCAACAGGGGAGACTTTGGTATCGTCTTCATAACTGTAGCACAAGTTGTTTTCCCATATCCATTCTTGCTATCAGAGGGTTGTACCAACATTGAAGTAGATTACTAGGCTCTCATCACTAGCCTCAAGTTGGCCATTGAGATTTATGTTCCACACTTTCATGTGAAAGGGGACTCTGAACTAGTCATCTAACAGATCAATGGTGACTATGTCATCAGAAATACAGAGCTCGCGTCATTGTTGGAGCGTACCCACTAGTTTATGGCACAGTTCCCATCTTGGATAGAAGTTACTAATTTTCCTCGATCCTAGAATGTTCAAGCTGATGCCATGTCCATCCTAGTTTCATCACTTACTTAGCCTGAATAAGACAATTAGATTATCCACGTCGCATACCAGAGAGTCATCTCCCCAGTCACTCTAGAATATGATGATATCCCACAGGTAAGCCACCTTAACTCTATTGCTTCCACATTAGGGCCCTTAAGTCCCCCTGGTGTAGAGAAATAGGTGACTCATTATTGGTGGATTCCCGTTACTGTGCACCTCCAGCAAGGCAGTTTCATGATAGATCGAGCCGAGGGTGAGCGAATCTGATTTCGCGCGTTGTACTTTATTCTCCAGAGTAGTCCTTGTCATGAGAAGATCTTCTAAAAGAATGGGTTTGATGGGGTTCTCCTCCGTTTCATTCTAGTAGGTGAGATTCCTTAGGTCATGAAGGATGTCCATGGAAAATCTTATGGGGCTCATCAGACTGGGCTGAAACTATCACACCAGATCTGTAGGTTGGGGTATTTTTGGCCCTCCAGGATCTATGACTGTATTGAGTCTTCAAAATTGTTCCACGTGTGCAAAATCCTTGTGAATTTTGTTCATTGTACATCAGAGCCTCTCCACACCCCAATTACTCTTGTCCCATTGCATTATGGGGACTTGATATCGTGGGACCTTATCCACCGGCGACAGCTCGCTGGTGAAGGTTCATCCTGACCGCTATGAAATTCATCTAGATATGGTAAGAGGAATATCCACTCAAGGAGGTCAAGGACTATTCTATCATTTAATTTGTGAGCTCCGGGATCATCTACAGATTTGGAGTCCCTCACACCATCCTCACCGATGATGGCACCAACTTCTGGGTGGTAGAGTTGATGAAATTGTATGACAAGTACAACATCTGTTCTAACCACACCTCCTACTATCACGCACAATAAAAAGGGTAGATCATGGAATTCAACAAAACCCTCACTAAAATTCTATATAAAATGGTTGTTTAGAATGAGAAGATTTGGCCAGAAATGCCCCCGAATACCCTCTGGTCTTTTCGGACGAAAACTCACAATTCGACATAGGTTACCCTATTCACCCTAGTGTACGGAACATAGGTCATCCTGTCCATTGAGATTCAGTTGCCTAAAATACGCACAATGTTCGATGATCAGAAAGTTCTAGATAATGTAATTGATGCCCATATAGATTAATGAGAAGCCCTCGACATGAACAGTATTTGTGCTTGGCACAATCTGGGATGGAATCCGAACAAGATAGGTAGATATTTCAACAATAATGTTTGACAATGATCTTTCTTGAAACACGACATGGTGTTGGAACTAAGTACACCAATGATACGTGGATGGAAGCTACCAAAATTGCATCCCTAATGGGATGAACCTTAAATCAAACACAAGTTTTATCCCAATGGTGCATACTCCCTAGTTACCATAGATGGTGAGAGTATAACTCCTCCCACCAATTCCATGTTCCTAAAGCGGTACTTTGGATATGAAAATAGGGTACTACATGACCTTAAACTATCATGACCCGCATGACATTAAACAATATGTCGTCCCGCAGGACATTAAATGGTACCTGGTCCAACATGAACTGAAATTTTTCCATCCATACCATAAGACATTAAAATGTGGGGTTCATCCGAAATGAAGGATGTAAAACTATTCTGCATTTTTCCTACATGACGTTAAACTATAGGTGGAAGATATACCATTACCATCCTACAAATCCTTAAATTTTCCATTCCCACATGACCTTAAACTGTCTCATCCCACAACACCTTAAACTGCATCTCAAGAACTATTTATTTCTTGATTCCCATCCTTAGGGGATACGTATGAACGCTCAAACACCTTGTCTTAGAGTCTCTCCCCAGACACTTCTCTTTGAATATCCCCTGGGGTTTGTTCTATTGGAGGATCCCACATGGTGTAGTGTAGGCTTCTTTTCCCCCACTCATGTTGGGATTGTGATGATCACACCATGTTACCTTCCTCATTCTTATATTTTCCCACGACCTCATTGGAAGATTATAAATTTCATGTCCCTTTTCAGAACTACATATGGCTTGATTCACATCCTTATGGGATACTTAATAATTCCCGGGCATTTCTTCCGTTGGCCCTACCCCAAATTCTAATATCCCCACATTGGGTCGAAACACATGGTGTGGGAATAAATTTTCCTTCATTACCATTGGGACCATCATGGTCACACCGTGTATTCCCCATATTGGATATCCTTTCCCCTTTCTTCATCTTATATGATGTTAAACTGTACAATCATATTCATGCATTTCTCATCCCCTCCATTTGAGGTATCCATCACCTTTCAAATTCGAAAGGACCTCCAAATGGCATTGATTCTCTGCCTAAGGGCTCTCCTTCAATTTCAGGCCAACATCCTCAAGGTTCTCGAATGACAGGTTGATACAAGTCCCGTGTTGCAAATATGGTTGGCGGTTGACGATCATTTTGTATTCCCATCTTAGTTCTAATGATATGGATTTTGTGTTTCGAACACGATCAAAATCCATCCTACATCGTTGTCACTACACCAATAAGTCTGAAATGTTGGGTGAAATGATTCATTTTCTCCTACCACCTTGAAAGAGCACTGTCGTGGGTGCCCTCAAATGATTAAGGCGATTTTGGGGTACTTAGGTGCAGCAGAGTGGCTGACCAAGGTCGTCTCTCAAAGGAGGAAGTGAATTTAACAACTTATTAAAGGATTTTCTAAAAATAAAATAAAAGAGAATAATATAAAAACACTACATTTAAGTATTGGAGTTTTTTTTCTATAGTTTATTAATCTAGAAGAAGTTTTCTGGAAGAATATTGTATATTTTTTTGTTTTTATTTTTGAAATGAAGCTCGATTAAAATGAAACAACAAGAAGATATTTTTTTGAAATCTATTTTAAAAGGGAGTAATCGATCTAACTCTACATATTAAATCATTTATTAATAATTATCATTTAAATTGATATTCACTTAATTATGATCCCTTAATTTTTTAAATCCCGAACCCTACGAGAATTAACTTTACCATAAAGATGAAGTGAATTTAACCTTAGGCTAACTTCGGAACATGCAATCGCAACACCCTGCTTTCATTGATGTTCTAAAATTAGCTTATGGTCAGTGGTAAATTAAGGCACATAACCACTCTGGAAATTAGGATTAATTGAGTTTAGGTATTATATTTTAATGCTACAAATTTATCTCGTGTGGTTTTGAATTACCGGTTAAGGTTGCGCTATCACAGTTCACACAATTCCCGACCTCACATGTTTTGTGTTAACCATTCAATTGCTTGCTTAGTTTAATTTAAATTAAAAACTCAATTAATAGGTCATAATATGTGAATTATATTAGCTCATTGATTCAAAATAAATGAATGAAGAATAGAGGTTGATCGATTACTAAAAAGAACTACTCTTCCATGGGTGGCGTAATCATTGTAGAAGCGTTTTGCATGTGCAAAGGTTTATAATGGGTATAACCCAATAACGCTTCTACATAAGAATTTAAGCCCAAAGTGGAAGATTAAGAGAAGAAATTTAAACAAAATAGAATAAAAGAGAATAAATGAAAGAATAACAACAAAGTTTATTACATAAACAAAATCATTACAACATGAAGGAGAAGAAGAAGGCTTCGTCGAGGGGATCCTTGCTTCAAGAGATACCCTTATTGAAATGGTTGGATAATTGGAGTGTATCCACTTCTACTCTGCCCTCAACTTCCCAATGCACGTCCCAACCCCACCAAATGAGAAAAAAACCAATTTATAGAGTGGTGGGGAGGCTAGGATCAAAGTGGTTTCAAGTGTGAATGGGGAAACTCGGCCAAATATTTTATGCCACCCTGAACCGCCCATTTGACCATCAAAACGCGTGAATTGGCCGGAATTCCAGAAGGATGAAATGTGGGGATATGGGTCATCTATCTCCTATACAAATTTTGGCTCAATCCAGGCCTATATGAAGGAGTTATGGCCGAAATACAGAAGCTTTTCTATTCTGGCGAGTCCAGCCCAACTTTGATTTCATGGCCCATTTTCAACAACCAAATGCACTCTTTAGCTCTAGTGTCCTGAATAAAAGTTTTAGATACATAAGTTAGAAACACTGTTACAAAATTTAAAAATTCAAATAATAAATATAAAAATATTTATCATCGAAATACTACAGTGAACTATAAAGGGTAAAACTGGAATTTTCACCAAATTTTCAAATGAATGATCAAATCCCAAATATTTTATAAATAAACATATTTAACCCAATGTGAGGAAATTATTTCATTTATTATCAATAAAATATTCAACAAAATAGTGTTTTATCAACTCCCCCACACTTACCCTTTTGCACTCTAGAGAAAAATCTCATATCAAGTAAACATCAATATCAAATCAAAACCAGTTTTAAAACACATATCCTTGAGATCAAACAATTATACACCTAGAAAAAAAATATATCATGCCTCATAAAAAACATTATTTCATGTTCTTCATTTATATTATTCAATATATTTCCACTTCATTTATCCTCCCATGCACAAAACACTTACCTCGCTTGAATTTTCTCTCATCACACAAATATCAATTTTTTTTGCAATGTCTTTCTCATCCAAAATCATACAAGGGTAACCATAGGCTTGATAGATTCCTACATCGCTACCAGATTTGATTCAAGGACATATGTTTATCATGAGGACTTTTTATGGTTGTTCTGTGGCTTTAGGTTGGTAGGATTTAGATGTGACAAATTCTGAGGCTGAATGAGGAGGGCTTGACTCTTTTTGAAGCAAAATTGCATTAATCTAATTTTCACTTAAATATGGTCTTCTCCTCAATCCCTATAGTATCAATTCACCTCCATCATCATGAAAAGTCATGAAAAGTTTACACCATTCATCATTTCAGCATCAAAAATTTCAATCTTTTCAAACATGATTTTCTTGAAATCTCCAGATGGGAACAACTTTCCACCTCAATTAGAAGCTCCAGAAAAGGCATAGCTTCACTTGTCATGAAAGCTCCAGAAAAGGCACAGCTTTCAATATAGTGACATTATTCAATAGAAAAAACATCTCTTCCGAATTTAATTTTCCACTCAAAGCATCACAGAATGTGGTGGCACAACACAAGATAGATTCCCCCACACTTAAGCTCAACTAGATTATGCCATTTCACTTCAAGAGTTGGTTGGATAGGGAAAATTGGCTTGTAATGTGGCTAACCTAATAGGATGTTCATGGCTTCTAAGGGCTAAAAGGATTAAATATTCATGGTAGGACATTATAAAAAAGGATTCTTTGAAATAGGGGCTTCAATACCAAACAAATGCCTCAATCATTTAAACATAAGTACCCCAAACCCTCAAGTTTTGATAGGAATAGATCAAATTCTGGTTAAATCAAGTATGGTTTGGTTCTCTGAAGAAGTGAGGTGAATGTAAAGAATATGAAAATAATGTTTTAGAAGCCTCATAGGAAAGTGATTTCAAATATAAAGACAGTGAGATGTGGCATGGGATTCAAAATTCAGTGTACTTTTCATGAAATTACTAAATATTTGAACTTGAAACAGAGTCATTTCAGCATTCATTTAAGCTTAGTTTCAAGGGGTAAATTGTTTCACTTGTTGATATGGATTTAAAAATGGTGATGAGAATCATTTTAGCTCAAAATGTTTCAAAAAAACATAGAAAATAAACACACAAAATTTGAAAAACACACAATTTTTGTTTTGTTTTTTTAAACAGGAAAACAATTGAAATTACTAAACTAGAAGGTTCCCTCCCCCACACTTAAAATATTACATTATCCTAATTGTGTACCCATGAGATGATATTTTCACATGAAATGCATAATTTTTAAATAAGACAAATAATATAAAAGTGAAAGGGTTAGGAACAGCCTGATGTGCTCAAGTGATGATGGGGTTTTGCAGTGTGATAAAATCCACTGCATCAGTATAATGTCCCTCAATGTATCTCTTCAAATGTTGCCCATTGACCGTAAATCACCTTCCAGTGTCCTCTTGTGTGATCTCCACTACACCACAAGGAAAAACAATAGATGCAATATAAGAACCTAACCATCTGTAACGCAACATACCAGACATCAGCTTCAGTCGTGAACTGTAGAGAAGGACTTTCTCTCCAACATGAAACTCCCTTTGTTGGATAATTTTGTCATGAGCTGCTTTCGATATTTCCTTGTAGAGCCTTGAGTTCTCATATGATGATAGTCGAATCTCCTCAAGCTCTTGAATTTGCAACTTCCTTTGAATTCCAGCTTGGGTCAAATCCATGTTGCATTTCTTTATAGCCCAATATTCCTGATGCTCGACTTCTACTGGGAGATGACATGCTTTCCCAAAAACAATCCGAAATGGGGACATACTAATGGGGGTTTTGTATGCTGTCCTATAAGCCCAAAATGCATCATCTAAGTGATTTCTCCAATCCTTCCTATTTGGCTGCACAGTTTTCTCCAAAATTTGTTTCAACTCACGATTTGAAACCTCAGCCTGGCCATTTGTTTGGGGGTGGTATGGTGTTGATGTTTTGTGTGTCACACCCATACTTTCAAAGGAGGGAAGCAAAATTTCTACAGAAAAAGTGTGTCCCTTGGTCACTGATGATGGCCTTTCGTACTCCAAACCTGCAAAAAATTTGTTCTTTGACAAAGTCCACAACAATATGAGAATCGTCAGTCCTGGCGGCCTTGGCCTCCACCCATTTACTCACATAATCAATAGAAACCAAAATGTACAAAAAACCAAAGGAACTAGGAAAAGGGCCCATAAAATCAATTCCCCAAACATCAAAAATCTCACAGAATAAAATGGGTTGTTGGGGCATCTCGTGTGTAACACCCCAGGTAAATAAAGAATATGACATTTTTATATCCATATTTTTGAATAAAATATTAATATTACTTTAAAGGTGATTCTATGCTCGATGGAGTACCCAACACACAACAACGAGTTTCTTGGGAATCTTACGCTGCACTCTAATAATAAAATAATATTATTTTAAATAGTAGTTAACGCCTAGCCGTTATAATGGCGGGAATGAACAGAACTAACCACAAAATGAATATATATGTTTGTCAAATATTTTTACTTTTTACAATAAATGTTAGTGGATTAAAAATGAAAATGAATCCAATTTTATGCGTAAATATTCTAATATTCTTTAAAAGTACGATTATCCGCCTTTTGATGGCGAACCTCTTTTGATTCCACTTTTTGACAATTTTATGTGTTATATTTGACAAAATAAAATTCTTCTTTATAATCGGGACATCGAAATTATCTTTGTGTAAATTTTTGGTATTTTTCCGGAAAAGTTCAATTTTTAATGAATAGTGAAAAATGTTGTATTTTAATTCAAAACCTCTTTTAATATAATTTATTTATATGATTAGATTATCTTTTTAATTGGTTTTAAAGTGAAATTATAATATATTTTTACCATTTAATCCAATAGTGGTTGTTGTAATTAATTTCACTTTGAAATCGGACTTAAACTAGTGTTGATCTTTTGATACATTTTGTTCCATAAAAACACGCTATTTGTTTTGACAGCGAGAATTAATTATTAAATTAATTAATAAAACTTATATGTTTTGAATTTTTTAAAATAGACATCATTTTTTAATTTGGAATATCAAATATAGCTTAGGGTGAACTTTTGATAATTTTCTGAAAAACTTCAATTTTTGATGAATAGTGAAACCACTAAGTGGTACTTATAAAAACTGATTTTCCGTTTAAATGAAAATTTTCCATCTTTGTGTTTTAAATTTCAAAAATATGACATAAATGGTTGTCATTAAGATGTAAAATGTGGTTCAATGGGATTAAAATATTTTTTTGGTGAATACAAACTTATTAAGTTTTTAATCGCGATTAGAGGTAATTAGTGTAGTTTAAGGTAAGAATAATGATTTAATAAAATTAAATGACCTATACACATGTTCTACCTTCATTTTATGTGTCATGTCCGACCATGAAAATCCATGGGTCAACTTGGGGACCCCATGGAGCCACATTGGTTGGAAAATGACATAAATATATTTTTATTTAATGTAAAAGTAAAAATGACACAAACATGAAATTTTTTACTAAAACAATTTTTAAATGGGGTTATACAAGTCATATTTTTGACTATAAATATTCATTGGAAATATAATAAGATTTACTACATCATATTATTTTGTTTTATAATTTTTAGACTTAAAATAAATTAATTTATTTATGACATCATGATGTTGCAGCGATTACCTCATTAATAAAAGATTTAAATAAAATGAAAAGATAATGTAACATCTATGACCTAAACATGTCGAAAACCTATTGTATGGGTATATTTCGAACCCTTATAACCTTATCCTAGAATTATATAAATTTGGGACCTTTTAAATCAGAAATTCATTTTAAAATAAAGTTACATTTCATTACTTTCCAAGAGTGCCCCTCCTCTCCTCTTATAAAAGGCCCCCACCTCTACCTCCTTACCCACACTTCCAAAGCCTTTGGCTCTGCCAAAACCTGCCCATTTTGTCTCTACACATCCCTATATAACTCCTTGAAGCCTCACTTTGGGAAGAAGTCTTCCCAAGGACGTCATTGAGATCAAAACAAAGAGAGTTACCCGATTTTAAGGTAATGTCTTCACTTGAGTCCTTTTGTTTTATTTTGCTTCTCCAACCCCCTAAACAAATTTTATTCATCTCTTTTGTAACAACTACAGTATCTTCAATATACTAGGATGTTGTCATAAGAAGTATTCGAGCTACACTTACACACACCTTCGTCTAATGGTTAAAGAACATACTATTTCTGTGGTTGCCAATTTTCTGCCTCACGAAACGATGATTGTTCAATATTCTTTTAAAACCTTTAAAGGTGGCCATTATGATGTCACTGTATTTTATATATGATATATATGGTATTTATGTTTACTATATTCTTCTTTATTTTATATTTAAACCATACCTTTATTATTTTCATGTTGTGTAAATGCGATAATTTCATATGAGGAAGTGCGGACTACCGCCCCCTCAAGTGATGTGACTCGTACATGCAATACATGGAATGTATAAAGAATGAAATTAATGAAAATATGTGACCTATATAACATATATATTATACTGGAATTATAATATATATATATATATCATTTATTTTTAATTCCATTAATATGAAAAAGAAAAAAATGAAAGTAGCGTTCATGCGTACGTACGACCTACCTTCTCCATGAACGGTGCTTTTTGTTTTTTATCTTAAAAATGATATGGAATAGTATAAAATGAATATGTACTGGATATATATGATATTTTAATCATTAATACTATTCTAGAAATTATTTACTTATA
The DNA here is from genome assembly GCA_963277665.1 of Viscum album. NCBI lineage: Eukaryota > Viridiplantae > Streptophyta > Magnoliopsida > Santalales > Viscaceae > Viscum > Viscum album. The sequence goes on along the minus strand of OY728167.1, from coordinate 394,753,442 downwards.
ACTACATGTAAAATCATTTTTCAAACAAGTTCATTTTTGACTCATGTACCAAACATCGGCAAAAACGTCTGATATGAACTAACATTATTAAACAATTATTATAACATTATAATATGTGATATTAACTGAATAATAATATTTATAGGAGGTCCTTAAGAAATTATAAATTGACCAAAGTTTATTATTCAGGAATATAAAGAAACGAAGAAGACAAGTTGGACTTGAGGTAAGGGATCCTACTCCAATCTTTCTTTTCATGTACACTCCTTTATGTCATTCCTTTTAAAGCTCATCTTTATTATTATTGGGATGTTATTTTATATTGATAATACTGTAATTTTTATGTTCATGTGATTAGAGACCCTATTCTCTCTCATCAATCCATTTTGGAAGTTTTGAGTGGTATCATTAGGCTGCCGAATTTTCGTAAGAGATCTAACCTCTCTCTTTCTTTTTTAGTACTCTCCATTATGTCACTTATTTTATGCTCCTATTTTTTATGTTGGAGGATGTTCTTCTATATTCCTCTTTCTATAAAATTTATTTTAATGTGATGAGACACCCTATTTGATCTCATCAATCCATTTTTGTCAGTTTTATGTGGCGCTGTTAGGCTGCCGAGTTTTCGTAAGGGAATTTTTATCTCACTTTTATTCCCATGAGATTTATGCTACATTTACCACAATTTCCATTGAGTGGTGTATGTACTGCCCATTATTTTACTCATTGTGTAATATAATTTCATTTATGAGTATTTACATCAATGTTTTATTGTCCTTCTTTCACGGGGTGCATGTCTCGAAGGATACCCATGTCGGTAAGGGAACCTTTCACCCTCCTCTTTTTGTAAAAGACTTCTTATGTTATGTCTTTCAATTCAAATAATATTATGTTGGGATATGTTATTAAATATCCTTATTGATTTAAATTTTATGTCCAACTGATGAGATACCCTTTTTATCTCTCATCAACTCTTTTTCTGAATTTTGTAGTGACGCCGTTAGGCTGTCAAATTTTTGCAAGGGAACTTCTTAACCCAATTTTGATTCTTTGGGATAAGCATGTAATCATTGAATATGTCATCCTTTGAATATGTGTGAATGACCATTTATTGTTTTACACTTAATATCCACTTATATTGGGTGTATTTATATTTGTCACACATAATTTTGAGATTGATTTATCCTTAATTTAAGGATACCTTCTTTATAAGGGATTTCATCGCATTTTACATTTCTATTGAGACTTCATTGTTGTTATGCACCAATTCACTCTTATATGGTGTATATACTTTCCTTTGGAATATTATATCATGAATCCATTTATTCTCATGATATTATAAAGTTCTGATTAAATGTTATTCCTCAATTATTGTATTCAAGTGTCTCTAATTTTGGTAAAAACCCTTTAACCAAAATATCGCTTTAAATGTTTTAATGATTTGTTCTTATTAACATTCATGTTTTCAAAATGGTTTTATGAATTTATTTATATGTATATTAATGGTTTAAAATGTTAAAATATTCAAGGTGGTATGGGACACTTTGATTCAAAATCTATTTATTAAATGTTTTAAATGGTTTTGAAAATGGTTTTTAGAATGGATTCATTATTTCAATATCTTAAAATGTTATATTGTTTTTGCAATGTGGGAATGTTATCTTTCCTTTATTATTATGTTATGTGCTCTGATTATGTTATGGTTCTTGAGAATTTTTATGAATACAGGTGGTTCCGTGATAAACTAAGGGCGGGTGAGCCCGATATAGCTCTCCAATGCATTGGGTAACGCGAAGGAGTGAAACGTTAAGGTTTCTCCGAAGAGATTTAGGGAATATACTGTGATGCGTATTCCAAATGTAACCAAGAGGGTTACTCCCTATGTAAGAATGTTATGAATTCCTCAAGTTATCTTTATGTCTTATGATTTTTATGATTTATTCATGATTTTATGAGGTATGTTAAAGTGCTTATGTTTTATGGATAAAGTATGATTTCATTCTTATGTATACATGTGCTCATGTTTCCTTTCCATATTGTTATATCCCTTGCTGAGATTTTTATGCTCATCCCATGTTTTTGAAATGTTTTTCATAGGTCAAGGGAAGGGTACATGATATGATGAAAGTGTCAAGGAAGTGTCAAGAAATAATCCATGCTTTATTTTTAAATATGTTTCCGTTGATGGAAAAAATGAATACTATCTTTTATGTAACCACATTGTTTAAATGTGGAATGTAATACAAGTTTTATCATCTAATTCTCTAAAACTATAAACATGAAAAGATCCTCAATGTGTAATCTTTTAATAACTCAATATTAAGTAAGGTTTAAGGCTGGGGCCTTATAGTTGGTATCAGAGGTCGGTTTAGATAACTTTAGAGGTTATGGTATTCTCTAAGAATAAGTGACATTACCATAATGGTTAGGATTTCAGAAAGAGTCCTAGTTTTAGATAAAGTGAGTGAGTAAGTATATATTATTCTTTACCTTACTCATTAGTACATGATGGTTTTGTTGATATACTCACACTGATATTTCTGTTTTTAGTGAATGGATGGATCTAGCTGGAACCAAAGAGACAACAGGTTTGAAGGAAACTGTAGTGGTTCTCTGATTAAGATACTAGATAAAATGGGGGATTCAATGAAGAAACTTTTGGTTGTTCTAAACCAACTATCAAGGAGTCATGATCAACCACTTGAACCTTGGTATGATCTGTAATGCATCATGTACGAAATGGCCAATCGATGTGGAAGTTTAGGTAATAATTATAAAGGTAACCATTAGAGTTTATATGATCCATACTTTTGGGGTAATTATGGGTTATTATATGTTATGATGGAAAATGAAAGGAATGAGATAAACTTGAGGTTAAAATATGTTATAATAATTTTTGAAGATTTTATCTCGTTTTGGGGAATGTTTTAAAAATTATATAGTTTTGGAAAAAGGACAACACGCAGACCATGTGACAACCCGTCGCGTCGGACAAAGCTACTGGAATCGAACACACTACCAAAGTACGACTGGTATTTATCTCCTACCACTGGAGTACGTGAAGTCCCTGGTTAGTTTGACTGATTCTTTTTAGTTAGATGATTTTATGAATTAAGAGTAAGTTTATTTTGGGTTATCTACGGAAATGATTAACCTATCATGGTGGATATGTGATTAGGTTAATTACTTTTCAATACGAGACATTAAGAGAAACTGATGTTGTTTGGAGATAAATGTTACGATTTAACTTGGAAGACTATGTGACTAAATCCTTCAAATATTTGGGATTCAATCTTAGTTTGGTTTACTTTGAAGAATTTTATGGACAATTGTTTATCAAATGGTATTCGTTGAACTTTGGGTTTTGTTGGACAAATTTTGGAGATTAAGAATAGATTTTCTTTTTATAAAGGGTTATCCTTTTCTGGATTATCTGATCTTGTACTAACCTTTTGGGTTTTGGTTTTGGTTAAAGTCTAAAGACATGGGAAGTATATAGTTTTCTTTTTTGGATTATGTGATTCTCTAGAAGTTGATTATAGTACTCTTAATGTGAACAAGTCTTCCTAAATACTTGTATTTTTGAGAAAATATGAGTTTGTGTAAGGAATATAATAAAAGTTGAAAGTCAACATGATAAGTGATTATGCTTTCTTTATGAATAAATTACTCAATAAAAAGTAACTTAAAACAAAAATGTTGTCTATTAACTTTTTCTACTAGGGAATCGAATACCGTTTAACCCATCACAAGTTTGTGATTTTCTTGTGGTTAACTTTCTCCTAAATATGTTTTATATCACTCTTCATCAGAACACGACCCTATGTTTTCTCCTCCATGTCCATGTTTTCCTACATGGAATCCTAGTATGGGTTACCTCGGGTGACCTCTGTACTTATCTTTCTTTATTTTAAAGTGATTGTTTTACCGACTCTTGTTCCGATGTGGGACTTTTAAGGATGTTTCCAAGCTCAATTTTAAAATTGCGAGGATGCAATTACCAAAAGGGGGGAAGGATGTAACACCCCAGGTAAATAAAGAATATGACATTTTTATATCCATATTTGTGAATAAAATATTAATAGTACTTTAAAGGTGATGCTATGCTCGATGGAGAACCCAACACACAACAACGAGTTTCTTGGGAATCATATGTTGCACTCTAATAATAAAATAATATTATTTTAAATAGTAGTTAATGCCTAGCCGTTGTAATGGCGGGAATGAACAGAACTAACCACAAAATTATTATATATGTTTTTCAAATATTTTTACTTTTTACAATAAATGTTAGTGGATTAAAAATGCAAATGAATCCAATTTTAAGCGTAAACATTCTAATATCCTTTAAAAGGTCGATTAACCGCCTTTTGATGGCGAACCTCTTTTAATTCCACTTTTTGACAATTTTATGTGTTATATTTGACAAAATAAAATTCTTTTTTATAATCGGGACATCAAAATTAACTTTGTGTAAATTTTTGGTATTTTTCCGAAAAAGTTCAATTTTTAATGAATAGTGAAAAATGTTGTTTTTTAATTCAAAACCTCTTTTAATATAATTTATTTATATGATTAGATTATCTTTTGAATTGGTTTTAAAGTAAAATTACAATATATTTTTACCATTTAATCCAATAGTGGTCGTTGGAATTAATTTCACTTTGAAATCGAACTTAAACTAGTGTCAATCTTTTGATACATTTTGTTTCATAAAAACACGCTATTTGTTTTGACAGTGGGAATTAATTATTAAAATAATTAATGCAACTTATATGTTTTCAATTTTGTAAAATAGACATAATTTTTGAATTCAGAATATCAAATATAGCTTAGGTTGAACTTTTGGTAATTTTCTAAAAAACATCAATTTTTTATGAATAGTGAAACCACTAAGTGGTACTTATAAAAACTGATTTTCTGTTTAAATGAAATTTTTCCATATTTGTGTTTTAAATTTCAAAAATACAACATACATGGTTGTAATTAAGAAGTAAAATGTGGTTCAATGGGATTAAAATATTTTTTGGTGAATAGTAACTTATTATGTTTTTAATCGTGATTAGAGGTAATTAGTGTAGTTTAAGGTAAGAATAATGTTTTAATAAACTTAAACGACCTAGAAACGTGTCCTAACCTCCTTGGATGTGTCATGGCCGACCAAGACCATCCATGGGTCAACTTGGTGACCCCATGGAGCCACTTTGGATGGAAAATGACATAAATATCTTTTTATTTAATGTAAAAGTAAAAATGACACAAACATGAAATGTTTTACTAAAACAATTTTTACATGGGGTTATACAAGTCATATTTTTTACTATAAATATTCATTGGAAAGATAGAAAGATTTCATACATCATATTATTTTGTTTTATAATTTTTATACTTAAAATAAATTAATTTATTTATGACATCATGATGATGCAGCGATTACCTCATTAATAAAGGATTTAAATAAAATGAAAAGATAATGTAAAATCTATAACCTACACATGTCCAAAACCTATTGGATGGGTATATTGCGAACCCTTATAACCTTATACTAGAAGTATATCAATGTGGGACCTTTTAAATCCGAAATTCTTATTAAAATAAAGTTACATTTCATTACTTTCCAAGAGTGCCCCTCCTCTCCTCTTATAAAAGGCCCCCACCTCTACCTCCTTACCCACACTTCCAAAGCCTTTGGATCGACCAATACCTACCCATTTTGTCTCTAAAAATCCCTATATAACTCCTTGATGCCTCAATTTGGGCAGAAGTCTTCCCAAAGACGCCATTGAGCTCAAACCAAAGGGAGTTACCCGATTTTAAGGTAATGTCATCACTTGAGTCCTTTTGTTTTATTTTGCTTCTCCAACCCCCTAAACTCTTTTTATTAATCTCTTTTGTAACCACTCCAGTATCTTAAATATACTATGATGTTTTTATAAGAAGTATTCTAGCTACACTTACACACACCTTCGTCTAATGGTTAAATAACATACTGTTTCTGTGGTTGGCGATTTTCTGCCTCACGAAACGATGATTGTTCAATATTCTTTTAACACCTTTAAAGGTGGCCATTATGATGTAACTGTATTTTATATATGATATATATGGTATTTATGTTTACTTTATGCTTATGTATTTTATATTTAAACCATACCATTATTATTTTCATGTTGTGTAAATGCGATAATTTCATATGAGGAAGTACGGACTACCGCCCCCTCAAGTGATGTGACTCGTACATGCAATACATGGAATGTATAAATAATGAAATTAATGAAAATATGTGACCTATATAACATATATATTATACTGGAATTATAATATATATATATATATCAATTATTTTTAATTTCATTCATATGAAAAAGAAAAAAATTAAAGTAGCGTTCATGCGTACGTACGGCTTACCGTCTCCATGAACGGTGCTTTTCATTTTTATCTACAAGTGATATGGAATAGTAAAAAATGAATATGTACTGGATATATATGATATTTTAATCATTAATACTATTCTGGAAATTATTTACTTATAACTACATGGAAAATCATTTTTCAAACAAGTTCATTTTTGACTCATGTACCAAACATCGACAAAAACGTCTGATATGAACAAACATTATTAAAAAATTATTATAAAATTATAATAAGTGATATGAACTGAATAATAATATTTATAGGAGGTCCTTAAGAAATTATTAATTGACCAAAGTTTATTATTCAGGAATATAATGAAACGAAGAAGACAAGTTGGACTTGAGGTAAGGGATCCTACTCCAATCTTTCTTTTTAAGTACACTCTTTTATGTCATTCCTTTTAAAGTTCATCTTTATTATTATTGGGATGTTCTTTTATATTGATCATACTATAATTTTTATGTTCATGTGATGAGAGACCCTATTCTCTCTCATCAATCCCTTTTGGATGTTTTGAGTGGTGCCGTTAGGCTGCCAAATTTTCATAAGATATCTAACCTCTCTCTTTCTTTTTAAGTACTCTCCTTTATGTCACTTCTTTGAAGCTCCACTTTGTTATGTTTGGGGATGTTATTTTATATTCATCTTTCTATAATCATTATGTTAATATGATGAGATACCCTATTTGATCTCATCAATCCAATTTTGTAAGTTTTATGTGGCGCCGTTAGGCTGCCGAGTTTTCGTAAGAGAATTTTCATCTCACTTTTATTCCCGTGATATTTATGCTGCATTTTCCACAATTTCCTTTTAGTGGTGTATTTACTGCCCATAATTTTACCCATTGTGTAATATACTTTCATTTATGAGTATTTACATCAATGTTGTATTGTCCTTCTTTCTCGGGGTGCATGTCTCGAAGGATACCCATGTCGGTAAGGGAACCTTTCACCCTCCTCTTTTTGTAAAAGACTTCTTTTGTTATGTCTTTTAATTCACATAATATTATGTTGGGATAAGTTATTATATATCCTTATTGATTTAAATTTTATGTCCAAGTGATGAGATACCCTTTTTATCTCTCATCAACTCTTTTTCTGAATTTTGTAGTGACGCCGTTAGGCTGTCAAATTTTTTCAAGGGAACTTCTTAACCCAATTTTGATTCTTTGGGATATGCTTGTACTCATTGAATATGTCATCCTTTGAATATGTGTGAATGACATTTTATTTTTTTACACTTAATATCCACTTATATTGCGTGTATTTATATTTGTCACACATAATTTTGAGATTGATTTATCCTTAATTTAAGGATACCTTCTTTATAAGGGATTTCATCACATTTTACATTTCTATTGAGTCTTCATTGTTGTTATGCACCAATTAGCTCTTATATGGTGTATATACTGTCCTTTGGAATATTATATCATGAATCCATTTATTCTCATGATATTATAAAGTTCTGATTAAATGTTAATCCTCAATTATTGTATTCAAGTGTCTCTAATTTTGGTAAAAACCCTTTAACCAAAATATCACTTTAAATGTGTTAATGATTTATTCTTATTAATATCCATGATTTCAAAATGGTTTTGTCAATTTATTTATATGGATATTAATGGTTTAAAATGTTAAAATCTTAAAGGTGGAATGGGACACTTTGATTCAAAAATCTATTTATTAAATGTTTTAAATGGTTTTGAAAATGGTTTTTAGAATGGATTCATTATTTCAATATCTTAAAATGTTATATTGTTTTGAAATGTGGGAATGTTATCTTTCCTTTATTCTTAAGTTATGTGCTATGATTATGTTATAGTTCTTGGGAATTTTTATGAATACGGGTGGTTCCGTGATAAACTAAGGGCGGGTGAGCCCGATATAGCTCTTCAATGCATTGGGTAAGGTAAAGGAGTGAAAAGTTAAGGTTTCTCCAAAGAGATTTAGGGAATATACTGTGATGGGTATTCCAAACGTAACCAAGAGGGTTAATCCCTACGTAAGAATGTTATGAATGCCTCAAGTTACCTTTATGTCTTATGATTTCTATGATTTATTCATGATTTTATGAGGTATGTTAAAGTGCTTATGTTTTGTGGGTAATGTATGATTTCATTCTTATGTATACATGTGCTCATGTTTCCTTTCCATATTTTTATATCCCTTACTGAGCTTTTTATGCTCATCCCATGTTTTTGAAATGTTTTTCACAGGTCAAGGGAAGGGTACATGATATGATGATAATGTCAAGGAAGTGTCAAGAAAGAATCCATGCTTTATTTTTAAATATGTTTCCGTTGATGGAAAAAATGAATACTATCTTTTATGTAACCACTTTATTTAAATGTGGAATGTAATGCATGTTTTATGATCTAATTCTCTAAAACTCTAAACCCGAAAAGATCCTCAATGTGTAATCTTGTAATAACTCAAGATTATGTAAGGTTTAAAGCTGGGGCCTTATACTCGTGTCTCCTTGAAATATTTCCAGTGTGTTGGCAATGAGAGCATGACATACAAAACACATGGGAATCATGGAATAGGCTAGTCCAATATAATCCAGAGTCTAAAACTTTCCTAGCTGTCCGTTGGGGTCCAAAGTGTCCACCACATGCAAGTGTATGACAGAATTGCAAAACAGACTCAAAATCATGATCAAGAATACACCTCCTAATAACTTGGTCACTACACATGCTCCATATGTACGGATCATCCCAAACATTAAATCTTGACTCACTCTTTAATTTTTGGACTTGGTGTTTCTTTAAACTTGCCGGGATTTCAGAGGCAACAAGGTAGTTAACTAAATCAGCATACCAAGGATGCGTACTTGAGATGGTATAGAGATGCTCATCAGGGAAAGTGTCCCGAAGTGGTACCTGATCCAAGGTGTCATCATCTAGTGTATGATTAAGCATACTCATGTGGTCCACCACCAAGTTTTCTGATCCCTTTTTGTCCTTTATCTCATTATCAAATTCCTGATGAAGGATCATCAAACTGATAAGTCGTGGCTTTTCATATGGCTTCTTTAGGAGGTACCTCAAAGCTGCATGGTCAGAAAAAACAACTACTTTAGAGCCCAATAAATATGAACGGAATTTATCTAAATCAAATATGACGGAAAGAAACTCTTTTTCTGTGGTTGTGTAATTTGATTGGGTTGATTCCAGTGTCCTCGATGCATAGGCGATCACATGTGAACGTCCGTCCACCCTCTGAGATAAGACCACTACAACCGCGAAGTTGGAGGCGTCACACATAAGCTCAAAAGGAATCTCCCACCGTGGGGGCTGTATGATAGGTGGAGTGGTCAGAAACTTCTTTAGCTCATCAAAGGAAGTCCTGCAACAATCATCAAACACAAAATCAGAATCCTTTTGGAGTAATCGTGACATAGGAAGAGCAATCTTACTAAAATATTTTATGAAGCGCTGATAAAATCCTGCATGCCCTAGGAAATATCAAACATCACGCACACTTGAAGGATATGGTAAGGACGAAATAATATCTACCTTTGATCTATCAACCTCTATCCCATGTTTTGACACTACATTCCCTAAGACAATGCCATGCTCTACCATGAAATGACACTTTTCAAATTCAGGACTAGATTCTTCTCAATACCACGATTCAACACCTTTCTCAAACTAATTATAAATTCATCAAATGAAGACCCATACACTGTAAAATCATCCATAAATACCTCCATGAAGGTCTCAATAAAATCAGAAAAAATACTCACCATGCATCTCTGGAAGGTACCTGGGGCGTTGCAAAGTCCAAATGGAATCCTCCGGTAGGAAAATGTTCCAAAGGTATAGGTGAATGTAGTATTCTCATGATCCTCTGGAGCTATAGGAACCTAAAAATATCAAGAAAATCCATCCAAGAAACAATAGTGTGTCTTCCTAGCTAGTCTTTCAAACATCTGATCAATAAATGGGAGGAGTAAATGGTATTTGTTAGTGGAATGATTTACTTTCCTATAATCAATACACACATGCCAACTGTTCTGCACCCTCATTGGAACTAACTCATCTTTCTCATTTTTAACAACAGTAACACCACCCTTTTTAGGCACAACCTGAATAGGACATACCCACTGAGAATCTGAAATGGGAAAGATTATACCTTCCTCAATCAATTTCTCAACTTCTTTTTTAACAACTTCCAGGAGGGTGGGATTGAGTCTCCATTATGGTTGTCTCACCGGTTTAGCCCCATCCTCCTAGAGAATCCTATGCATGAAAATGGAGGGGCTAATACCTGATATGTCAGCCAAGGTCCAACCAATTTCTCTAATGTTATCTCTCAAAATATTCAAAAGTTTTTCTTCATGTTCAAAAGAGAGATTGTTAGCAATGATAATAGGTAATCTATCACCACTTAGCAAGTATGAATATTTAAGATTTGGGGGAAATGGCTTGAGTTCCAATGTAGGGGGCGATGTATGGATGGAGAAATTGATGCAACAGACATATCTGCACAATGAACATCAGTATCAGAATAAAAATAATCACAATCAGAGAATAAAGCACCAAATCCATCAGCATACTCAATAGCCTTGTCATAATCAGAGTTCACATAATCAAAATCAAAATATGATTCCATTTCAAAATCAAATCATAGAGAGTCTTGTTCCTTAAAAACGGGTGTAGAAGTACTCTTAGACATAAAACTAGAACCAATACTCATAATCTCCCTAAGCATAAGACAATCTAATTCCTTGGGGTTTTTACTTGGTGGTTCAAAATGGGAGATAACAAAAGCAGAATGGTCCTCTGAGGGGTACTTCATAGAATCCATAACATTTAATATGACAACTTCATCTCCAAATTCCATGGAAAGTGTACCCTGATTGAAATTTATGATAGTTTTTGCAGTTTTGAGGAAGGTCCTACCTAAGATAATCGGGGAATGAGAACTTACCTGATCATCCTCCATCTTAAGCACATAGAAGTCTACTGGAAAGATCATGTCTCTTACCCAGACAATTACATCCTCAAGGAATCCCACTAGATATGTCGTAGCTCTATTCGCCAATTGCACCACTACTCTTGTTGGATTCAACTCACCAACCTGCAAGAAAGAGAATACAGAGTGAGGCATCACATTTATTGAAGCTCCTAAATCCCAAAGAGCATCAGAGAAGTGCAACTCCCCTATGGTACATGGGATGGTGAATGTCCCAGGATCCTTGAAATTTGTTGGAATTGCTAGAGTTGGTGTAATGAGTGCCGAGACATTCCTTCCAAGGTTGATCCTCTCATTTTCCTTAAGCCTTATTCAATTGGGGAAGAGTTCTTTTAAGAATTTGTCATACCTTGGGATTTTCTTAATGGCTTCAAGTAGAGGAATGTTGATCTCCACATGCTTAAATGTGTCCAAAACCTCCTTTTTCATTGCTTCATCATCCATCTTCTTGGTTTGAACAACCCTCTTTGGAAAATGAAGGGGTTTAGGAGGAACATCATCAATATTTTTCTTACCTTTATCTTTCTCCTTGGATTTCTCATCAGTTGGTTTGGAATGCGGCTTCTCTAGAGTAGAGGTGAATCCCGGTGGAATGGTAGGTACAGATGTATCATTCATTTGCCTCCCACTTCTCAATGTGATGGCACTAACATTCCCCTTTGGATTTGGAGTGGGTTAGGAAGGTAGATTTATGGAATTCTTACTTACAAGTTCATGTAGGGTGGTGGAAATCTGGCTCATTTGAGTCTTTAACTCCCTCAGCTCCGAACATTGACTCTTCAGCTCATTCTATTGATTAAGAACAATTTGCTTCAAAAGATCATTAGTATTAGAATCTACCGTTGGTGGGGGATTCCCGTGTTGTTGGCTTGTTGATTCTTGGGCTTCAAATCTCCTTTGGGGTTGTTGGAAACCCTGCTGGTAAGGTGGAGGCTGCTGGAAGTTTAGTTGAAAAGGGGGCCTTCGTTGTTGTCCAGAGCCATACCTCTTGTCTGATTGATCTTTCCACCCTTGGTTGTATGTTGGAGCAAATGAATCAAACTTTTTTTAGGGATATGGTTGTTGTTGCTGCAGAAATGGTCTCCCTGGGAATACTGCTGCACAATCCTCTGTCTCTTGTAGTTGTGGGCAATAGTCAGTTGGGTGGCTTGTCTCAGTGCAAAGGCCACAAGTCCTTGAAGGAGGGGGTAGAGATGTCTTTTGTTCCAAATCAATTTCCCTCACCATAGTTGTCAATTCTTCGAACTTGGTATCAATTAAATGACTCTCAAGAGAAGGACTTACCTGATGTACTCCCCTGATATGTGGTGTACCTCGATCAACAAATTGTTGGGAGTTTTGGGCCATTTTGTCTATCAATGCACGTGCGGCTGCGGGTTTCTTGTCCACCAATGCTCCTCTAGCTGCAGCATCAACCATGCTCATCTCCATGGGTGTGAGTCCTTCATAGAAGTATTGGATGAGGATTTGCTCACTGATTTGGTGATGCTGACAGCTTGCGCATAACTTATTGAATCTCTCCCAATACTTATACATTGACTCCCCTTGGGCTTGTTTGATCTCGGATATCTCTTTTATAATGGATGTGGTCCTTGATGGTGGAATAAATCTCTGTAAGAAAAGACGTTTTAAATCGTTCCAACAAGTTACATCCTCAGGTTGTAAATAATACATCCAATCTTTTGCAGCTCCATCAAGTGAGAATGAGAATGCTCTTAGTTTAATTTGATCTTAAGAGACATTTCTAGGTTTTAGGGTTGAGAAAACCACATTAAATTCCTTAAGGTTTTTATTGGGATCCTCACCAGATAAGCCATAAAGATTTGGAAGAAGGTGAATTAATCCAGATTTCAATTCAAAGTCCGATTCGAGGTTTGGATATGCAATACAATTTGGTTGATAGTTAATATCTGGTGCAGCCAATTCTCGAATGGTTATATTAAGTTCATTTCCATTATTTCCAACCATTGGTTCCTCTTTTATGTTTGAATTTGAATACCTTCCAATTTCAATGTTTCCAAAAGAGAGGAATTCACCAACTGGTTGAATATTGAAACTTCCCGTAGACTGAGAATGTCTGATTCGAGCCCTAAGGCTACGTTCAATCTCAGGGTCAAGATCTAAGAGATCTTTGGGATTAGATCGTGTCATAAATAAAATAAAAATTAAAAGAAAGAAAGTGGACCATAGTAAAATAAAAATGAGAAGTTTGAGTTGATGGTCCAAAAAGAAAAGAAGAGGATGAAAAAAATGAAAACATGGGAAAGGGTAAAGATGAAAGAGAGGGGTGAAGAAAATGATAAAATGAAAAATAAAATAAATACCTCTAAATGGTTGAATAAATTACTTGCCTCCCCGGCAACAGCACGAATTTGAAAGAGCACTATCGTGGGTGCCCTCAAATGATTAATGTGATTTTGGGGTACTTAGGTGCAGCAGAGTGGCTGAGCAAGGTTGTCTCTCAAAGGAGGAATTGAATTTAACAACTTATTAAAGGTATTATAAAAATAAAATAAAAGACAATAAAATAAAAACACTACTTTAATGTATTGAGGTTTTTTATAGTTTATGAATCAAGAAGAAGTTTTCTGGAAGAAGATTGTATATTTTTTTGTTTTTAGTTTTGAAATGAAGCTCGATTAAAATGACACAAGAAGAAGATGTTTTTTTAGAAATCTATTTCAAAAGGGAGTAATTGATCTAACTCTACCTCTTCAATAATTTATTAATCATTATCATTTAAATTGATATTCACGTAATTATGATCCCTTAATTTGTTAAATCCCGAACCCTACGAGAATTAACTTTACCACAAAAATGAAGTGAATTTAACCTTAGGCTAACTTCGGAACATGCAATCGCAACACCCTGCTTTGATTGATGTTCTAAAATTAGCTTATGGTCAGTGGTAAATTAAGGCACATAAAAACTCTGGAAATGAGGATTAATTGAGTTTAGGGATTATATTTGAACGCTACGAATTGATCCCGTGTGGTTTTGAATTACCGGTTAAGGTTGCGCTCTCACAGTTCACACAATTTACGACCTCGCGTGGTTTGTGTTAACTATTCAATTGCATGATTAGTTTAATATAAATTAAAAACTCAATTAATAGATCATAATATGTGAATTTCAGTAGCTCATTGATTCAAAATAAATTAATGAAGACGGATAGAGTTCGATCGATTACTAAAAAGAACTACTCTTCCATGGGTGGCGTAATCATCGTAGAATCGTTTTGCATGTGCAAAGGTTTATAATGGGTATAACCCAATAACGCTTCTAATCAAGAATTCCAGCCCAAATTGGAATATTAAGAGAAGAAATTTAGGCAAAAAAGGAGAAAAGAGAAGAAATGAAAGAATAACAACAAAGTTTATTACATAAACAAAATCATTACAACATGAAGGAGAAGAAGAAGGCTTCGTCGAAGGGATCCTTGCTTCAAGAGCTACCCTTATTGAAATGGTTGGAAAATTGGAATGTATCAACTAATCCTCTGCCCTAAACTTTCCAATACACGTACCAACCCCACCAAATGATAAAAACACCAATTTATATAATGGTGGGGAGGCTAGGATCAAAGTGGTTTCAAGTGTGAATGGGGAATCTCGTCCAAATATTTTATGCCAACTTTCACCACTCATTTGACCACCAAAACGCGTGAATTGGCCAGCCTCATAGAATTATCAAATGTTAGGATATGGTTCCTCTATCGCCTCTACAAATTTGGGCTCAATCCAGGCCCAGATGAAGGTGTTATGGCCGAAATACAGAACCTTTTCTATTCTGGAGAGTCCATCCCAACTTTGAATTCATGGACCATTTTCAACAACCAAATGCACTCTTTAGCTCTAGTGTCCTGAATAAAAGTTGTATATAATTAAGTTATGAACACGGTTACAAAATTGAAAATTCAAATAATAAATAAAAAAATATTTATCATCAAAATACTACAGTGCACTATTAAGGGTAAAACTGGAATTTTCACCAAATTTTAAAATGAATGATCAAATCCAAAATATTTTATAAATAAACATATTTAACACAATGTGAGGAAATTATTTCATTTATTATCAATAAAATATTCAACAAAATAGTGTTTTATCAACTCCCCCACACTTACCATTTTGCACTCCTGAGCAAAATCTCATATCAAGTAAACATCAATATCAAATCAAAACCAATTTTAAAACACATATCCCTGAGATCAAACAATTATACACCAAGAAACAAAATATATCATGCCTCATAAAAAACCATTATTTCAAGTTCTTCATTTATATTATTCAATATATTTCCACTTCATTTATCCTCCCATGCACAAAACACTTACCTCGCTTGAATTTTCTCTAATCACACAAATATCAATTTTTTTTTGCAATGTCTTTCTCATCCAAAATCATACAAGGGTCACCATAGGCTTGATAGATTCCTACATCACTACCCTATGTGATTCAAGGACATATTTTTATCATGAGGAATTTTTAGGTTTGTTCTGTGGCTTTCGGTTGGTAGGATTTAGATGTGAAAAATTATGAGGCTGAATGAGGAGGGCTTCACTCTTTCTGAAGCAAAATTGCATTAATCTAATTTTCACTTAAATATGGTCTTCTCCTCAATCCCCATAGTATCAATTCAGCTCCATCATCATGAAAAGTCATGAAAATTTTACAGCATTCATCATTTCAGGATAAAAAATTTCAATCTTCTCAAACAAGATTTTCTTGGAAGCTCCAGATGGGCACAACTTTCCACCTCAATTAGAAGCTCCAGAAAAGGCACATCTTCATTTTTCATGAAAGCTACAGAAAAGGAACAGCTTTCAATATAATGACTTTATTCAGTAGAAAACACATCTCTTCAGAATTTAATTTTCCACCCAAAGCATCACAGAATGTCATGGCACAACAAAATATAGATTCCCCCACACTTAAGCTCAACTAGATTATGCAATTTCACTTCAAGAGTTGGTTGGATAGGGAAAATTGGCTTGTAATGTGGCTAACCTAACAGACTGTTCATGGATTATAAGGGCTACAAGGATTAAATATTCATGGTAGGCCATTATAAAAAAGGATTCTTTGAAATAGGGGCTTTAATACCAAACAAATGCCTCAATAATTTAAACATAAGTACCTCAAACCCTCAAGTTTTGACAGGAATAGATCATATTATGGTTAAATAATGTATGGTTTGGTTCTCTCAAGAAGTGAGGTGAATGTAAAGAATATGAAAATAATGTTTTAGAAGCCTCACAGGAAAGTGATTTCAAATATAAAGACAGTGAGATGTGGCATGGGATTTAAAATTCAGTGTACTTTTCATGAAATTACAAAATATTTGAACTTGAAACAAAGTGATTCAGCATTCATTTAAGCTTAGTTTCAAGGGGTAAATTGTTTCACTTATTGATATGGATTTAAAAATGCTGATGAGAATCATTTTAGCTCAAAATGTTTCAAAAAAAAACATAGAAAATAAACACACAAAATTTGAAAAATACACAATTTTTTTTTTAAACAGGAAAACAATTGAAATTACTAAACTAAAAGGTTCCCTCCCCCACACTTAAAATATTGTATTGTCCTAAATGTGAACCCATGAGATGATATATGCACATGAAATTCATAATTTTTAAATAGTACAAATAATATAAAAGTGAAAGGGTTAGGAGCAGCCTGATGTGCTCAAGTGATGATGGGGTCGTGCAGTGTGATAAAATCCACTACATCAGTAGAATATCCCTCAATGTATCTCTTCAAACGTTTCCCATTGACTGTAAATCTCCTTCTAGTGTCCTCTTGTGTGATCTCCACTGCACCACAAGGAAAAACATTAGATACAATATAAGGACCTAACCATCTGGAATGCAACTTACCAGGCATCAGCTTCAGTCGTGAACTATAGAGAAGGACTTTATCTCCAACATGAAACTCCCTTTGTTGGATCATTTTGTCATGAGTTGATTTTGATCTTTCCTTGTAGAGCCTTGAGTTCTCATTTGATGACAGTTGAATCTCCTCAAGCTCTTGAATTTGCAACTTCCTTTGAATTCCAGCTTGGGTCAAATCCATGTTTCATTTCTTTATAGCCCAATATGCCCGATGCTCGACTTCCACTAGGAGATGACATGCTTTCCCAAAAACAATCCGAAATGGGGACATACCAATGGGGGTCTTGTATGCTGTCCTATAAGCCCACAATGCATCATCCAAGTGCTTTCTCCAATCCTTCCTATTTGGATACACAGTTTTCTCCAAAATTTGTTTCAACTCGCAATTTGAAACCTCAGCCATGCCATTTGTTTGGGGGTGGTATGGTGTTGATGTTTTGTGTGCCACCCCATACATTTGAAGGAGGGAAGCAAAATTCCTATTGCAAAAGTGTGTCCCTTGTTCACTGATGATGGCCTTTGGTACTCCAAACCTGCAAAAAATCTGTTCTTTGACAAAGTCCACAACAATATGAGAATTGTCAGTCCTGGTGGCCTTGTCCTCCACCCATTTACTCACATAATAAACAGCAACCAAAATTTACAAAAAACCAAAGTAACTAGGAAAGGGCCCATAAAATCAATTACCCAAACATCAAAAATCTCACAGAATAAAATGGGTTGTTGGGGAATCTCGTGTCTCCTTGAAATATTTCCAGTGTGTTGGAAACAAGAGCATGACCTCAAAACAAATGGGAATCATGGAGTATTCTAGGCCATTATAATCCAGAGTATAAAACTTTCCTAGCTATCCGTTGGGGACCAAAGTGTCCACCACATGCAAGTTTATAATAGAATTGCAAAATATACTTAAACTCATGATCAGGAATACACCTCCTAATAACTTGGTCACTACACATGCACCATAAGTATGGATCATCCCAAACATAAAATCTTGACTCACTCTTTAATTTTTGGAGTTGATGTTTCTTTAAACTTTCAGGGATTTTAGAGGCAACAAGGTTGTTAACTGAATCAGCATACCAAGGATGCGTACCTGAGATGGTATAGAGATGCTCATTGGGGAAAGTGTCCCGAAGTGGTACCTGATCCAAGGTGTCATCCTCTAGTGTGTGATTAAGCCTACTCATGTAGTCTGCCATCATGTTTTCTGACCCCTTTTTGTCCTTTATCTCAATATCAAATTCCTGAAGAAAGAGCATCCAACGGATAAGTCGTGGCTTTGCATCTGGCTTCATTAAGAGGTACCTCAAAGCTGCATGGTCAGAAAACACAATTACTTTAGAGCCCAATAAATATGAACGGAATTTATCTAAAGAAAATATGACAGCAAGAAACTCCTTTTATGTTGTTGTGTAATTTGATTGGGTTGAATCCAGTGTCCTCGATGCATAGGCGATCACATGTGAACGTCCCTCCACCCTATGAGATAAGACCGCTCCGACCACATTGTTGGAGGCGTCACACATAAGCTCAAAAGGAATCTCCCACCGTGGGGGATGTATGATAGGTGGAGTGGTCAGCCACTTCTTTAGCACATCAAATGATGTCCTACAAGAATCATCAAACACAAAATCAGAATCCTTTTGGAGTAATCGTGACATAGGAAGAGCAATCTTACTAAAATTATTGATGAAGTTTCGATAAAATCCTGCATTCCCAAGGAAAGATCTAACATCATGCACACATGAAGGATATGGTAAGGTTGAAATAATATCTACCTTTGATCTATCAACCCCTATCTAGTGTTTTGACACTACATTCCCTAAGACAATGTCATGCTCTACCATGAAATGACACTTTTCAACGTTCAGGACCAGATTCTTCTCAATACAATGATTCAACACCTTTCCCAAACTAATTAGACATTCATAAAATGAAGTCCCATACACTGTAAAATCATCCATAAATACCTCCATGAAGATCTCAATAAAATCTGAAAAAATACTCACCATGCATCTCTAGAAGGTACCTGGGGCGTTTTAAAGTCCAAATGGCATCCTCCGGTAGGCAAATGTGGCAAAGGGACAGGTGAATGTAGTCTCTCCTGATCCTCTGGAGTTATAGGAACCTGAGAATATCCAGAAACTCCATCCAAAAAACAATAGTGTGTCTTCCCAGCTAGTCTCTCAAGAATCTAATCAATAAATGGGAGGGGGAATGGTCTTTGCGAGTGGAATGATTTAGTTTCCTATAATCAATACACACACGCCAACTGTTCTTCACCCTCATTGGAACTAACTCATCATTCTCATTTTTAACAATAGTAACACCACTCTTTTTAGGCACAACCTGAATAGGACTTACCCACTAAGAATCTGAAATGGGAAAGATTATACCTGCCTCAAGAAATTTCTCAAATTCTTTTTTAACAACTTCCAGGAGGGTGGGATTGAGTCTCCTTTGTGGTTGTCTCACCGGTTTAGCCCCATCCTCCAAGAGAATCCTATGCATGCAAATGGAGGGGCTAATACCTGATATGTCATCCAAGGTCCAACCAATTTCCTTAATGTTATCTCTCAAATGATTCAAAAGTTTTTCTTCATGTTCAAAAGAGATATTGTTACCAATGATAACAGGTAATCTATCACCACTCAGCAAGTATGCATATTTATGATTTGGGGGCAATGGATTGAGTTCCAATGTAGGGGGTGATGTATGGATGGAGAAATTGATGCAACAGACATATCTGCAAAATGAACATCAGTATCAGAATAAAAATCATCACAATCATAATCTAAAGCACCAAATCCATTAGGATACTCAATATCCATGTCATAATCAGAGTTCACATGATCAAAATCAGAATATGATTCCATTTCAAAATAAAATCATAGAGAGTCTTGTTCCTTAAAAACGGGTGTAGAAGTATTCTTAGACATCAAACTAGAACCAATACTCATAATCTCCCTAAGCATAGGACAATCCAATTCCATGGGGTTTTTACTTGGTGGTTCAAAATGGGAGATAACAAAAACAGAATGGTCCTCTGAGGGGTACTTCATAAAATCCATAACATTAAATATCACAACTTAATCTCCAAATTCCATGAAAAGTGTACCCTCATTGACATTTATGATAGTTTTTTCAGTTTTGAGGAAGGGCCTACCAAAGATAATGGGGGCATGAGAACTTACATGATCATCCTCCATGTTAAGCATATAGAAGTCTGCTGGAAAGATCATGTCTCTTACCCAGACAAGTACATCCTCAAGGAATCCCACTGGATATGCCATAGCTCTATTCGCCAATTGCACCACTACTCTTGTTGGCTTCAACTCACCAACCTGCAAGGAAGAGAATACAGAGTGAGGCATCACATTTATTGAAGCTCCTAAATCACAAAAAGCATCAGAGAAGTGCAACTCCCCTATGGTACATGGGATGGTGAATGTCCCGGGATCCTTTCACTTTGTTGGCATTGCTAGAGTCGGTGTAATGAGTGTCGAGACATTCCTTCCAAGGTTCATCCTCTCATTTCCCTTAAGCCCTCTTCGATTGGTGTAGAGTTCTTTTAAGAATTTAGCATACCTTGGGATTTTCTTAATGGATTCAAGTAGAGGAATGTTGATCTTCACACGCTTGAATGTGTCCAAAACCTCCTTTTGCATTGCTTCATCAGCCATCTTCTTGGTTTGAACAACCCTATTTGGAAAAGGAAGGGGTTTAGGAGGAACAACATCAATCTTTTTCTTAGCTTTATCTTTCTCCTTGGATTTCTCATCAGTTGGTTTCGAATGCGGCTTCTCTGGAGTAGAGGTGAATCTCGGTGGAGTGGTAGGTACAGATGTATCATTCATTTGATTCCCACTTCTCAATGTGATGACACTACCATTCCCCTTTGGATTTGGAGTGGGTTGGGAAGGTAGATTTCCGGAATTCTTACTTACAAGTTCATGGAGGGCAGTGGCAATCTGGCTCATTTGAGTCTTTAACTCCCTCAGCTCTGAACTTTGACTCTTCAGCTCATTCTATTGATTAAGAACAATTTTCTTCAAAAGATCATCAGTATTAGAATCTACCATTGGTGGGGGATTCCCTTGTTGTTGGCTTGTTGATGCTTGGGCTTCAAATCTCCTTTGGGGTTGTTGGATACCCTACTAGTTAGGCGGAGGCTGCTGGAAGTTTGGTTGAAAAGGGGGCCTTTGTTGTTATCAAGAGAAATACCTCATGTCTGATTGATCTTTCCACCCTTGGTTGTATGTTGGAGCAAATGAATCAAACTTCTTTTAGGGATATGGTTGTTGTTGCTGCTGAAATGGTCTCCCTGGGAATACTGCTGCACAATCCTCTGTCATTTGTAGTTGTGGGAAACCGTCAGTTGGGTGGCTTGTCTCAGTGAAAATTCCAGAAGGCCTTGAAGGAGGGTGTAGAGATATCTTTTGTGCCAAATCAATTTGTCTCACCATAGTTGTCAATTCTTCTAAATTGGTATCAATCAAATGACTCTCAAGAGAAGAAGGACTTACCTGATGTACTCCCCAGATATGTGGTGTACCTCGATCACCAAATTGTTTGGAGTTTTGGGTCATCTTGTCGATCAATGCACGTGTGGATGCTGGTGTCTTGTCCACCAATGCTCCTCCAGCTGTAGCATCAACCATGCTCCTCTCCATGGGTGTGATTCCTTCGTAGAAGTATTGGATGAGGAGTTGCTCATTGATTTGTTGATGCGGACAGCTTGCACATAACTTCTTGAATCTCTCCCAATACTCATACATTGACTCCCCATGGGCTTGTTTGATCCCTGATATCTCAATTCGAATGGATGTGGTCCTTGATGCTGGAAAAAATCTCTCCAAGAAAAGACATTTTAAATCGTTCCAACAAGTTACATCCTCGGGTTATAAATAATACATCCAATATTTTGTAGCTCCATCAAGTGAGAATGGGAATGCACTTAGTTTAATTTGATCTTCAGAGACATATCTAGGTTTTAGGGTTGAGAAAACCACATTAAATTTATTAAGGTGTTTATTGGGATCCTCACCAGATAAGCCATGAAACATTGGAAGAATGTGAATTAATCCAGATTTCAATTCAATGTCCGATTCGAGGTTTGGGTATGCAATAAAATTTGGTTGATAGTTAATATCTGGTGCAGCCAATTCTCGAATGGTTCTATTAAGTTCATTTCCATTTTTTCCAGCCATTGGTTACTCTTTTATGTTTGAATTTTAATAGCTTCCAATTTCAATGTTTCCAAAAGAGAGGAATTCACCAACTGGTTGAATATTGAAACTTCCCGTAGACTGAGAATGTCTGATTCGAGCCCTAATGCTACGTTCAATCTCAGGGTCAAGATCTAAGAGATCTTCGGGATTAGTTTGTGTCATAAATCAAATAAAAATGAAAAGAATGAAAGTGGACCATAGAAAAATAAAAATGAGAAGTTTGAGTTGATGGTCCAAAAAGAAAAGAAGAGGATGAAAAAAATGAAAACTTGAGAAAGGGGAAAGATAAAAGAGAGGGGTGAAGAAAATAATAAAATGAAAAATAAAATAAATACCCCTAAATGGTTGAATAAATTACTTGCCTCCCCGGAAATATCGCCAATTTGAAAGAGCACTATCGTGGGCGCCCTCAAATTATTAATGCGATTTTGGGGTACTTAGGTGCAGCAGAGTGGCTGACCAAGGTCGTCTCTCAAAGGAGGAAGTGAATTTAACAACTTATTAAAGGTATTATAAAAATAAAATAAAATAAAAGAAAATAAAAACACTACTTTAAAGGATTGGGTTTTTTTATAGTTTATGAATCTAGAAGAAGTTTGCTGGAAGAAGATTGTATATCTTTTTTGTTTCTAGTTTTGAAATGAAGGTTGATTAAAATGACACAACAAGAAGATGTTTTTTTAGAAATCTATTTTAAAAGGGCGTAATAGATCTAACTCTACCTCTTCAATAATTTATTAATAATTATCATTTAAATTGATATTCACTTAATTATGATCCCTTAATTTTTTAAATCCTGAACCCTATGAGAATTAACTTTCCCACAAAGATGAAGTGAATTTAACCTTAGGCTCACTTCGGAACATGAAATCGCAACACCCTACTTTGATTGATGTTCTAAAATTAGCATATGGTTAGTGGTAAATTAAGGCAAATAACCAATCTGTAAATGAGGATTAATTGAGTTTAGGGATTATATTTGAACGCTACAAATTGATCCCGTGTGGTTTTGAAATACCGGTTAAGGTTGCGCTCTCACAGTTCACACAATTCCCGACCTCGCGTGTTTTGTGTTAACTATTCAATTGCTTGATTAGTTTCATTTAAATTAAAAACTAAATTAATAGATCATAATATGTGAATTACAGTATCTCATTGATTCAAAATAAATGAATGTATAAGTATAGAGGTTGATCGATTACTAAAAAGAACTACTCTTCCATGGGTGGCGTAATCATCGTAGAAGCGTTTTGCATGTGCAAAGCTTTATAATGGGTATAACCCAATAACGCTTCTACACAAGAATTCCAGCCCAAAGTGGATGATTAAGAGAAGAAATTTAAACAAAACAGAATAAAATAGAAGAAATGAAAGAAGAACAACAAAGTTTATTACATAAACAAAATCATTACAACATGAAGGGGAAGAAGATGGCTTCGTCGAAGAGATACTTGCTTCAAAAGCTACCCTTATTGAAATGGTTGGATAATTGGAGTGTATCCACTTATCCTCTTCCCTAAACTTCCCAATGCACTTCCCAACCCCACAAAATGAGAAAAACACCAATTTATAGAGTAGTGGGGAGGCTAGGATCAAAGTGGTTTCAAGTGTGAATGGGGAATCTCGGCCAAATATTTTATGCAACATTTCACCGCCCATTTGACCACCAAAACGTGTGAATTGGCCGGACATCCAGAAGGATAAAATGTGAGGATATGGGTAATATATCTCCTCTAGAAATTTGGGCTCAATCCAGGCCAAGATGTACTAGTTATGGGCGAAATACAGAATCTTTTCAATTGTGGTGAGTCCAGCCCAACTTTGACTTAATGGACCATTTTCAATAACCAAATGCACTCTTTAGCTCTAGTGTCTTGAATAAAAGTTGTATATAATTAAGCTAGTAACACTGTTACAAAATTTAAAATTCAAATAATAAATATAAAAATATTTATCATCGAAAAACTACAATGAACTATAAAGGGTAAAACTGGAATTTTCACCAAATTTTCAAATAAATGATCCAATCCCAAATATTTTATAAATAAACCTATTTAACACAATGTGAGGAAATTATTTCATTTATTATCAATAAAATATTCAACAAAATAGTGTTTTATCACACCTCTTCAAACATCCTCCCGTCTCGGGAAGGAATATTGATATGGTCAGGATAGTCCTTGACTGATCCTCTTCCCTCATTTCCATACCCATATGTGTTCAGTGAGAGCCTAACCCTATTCCTTGTTTCCCACACCGAGCATTGATCACATGGTCTTAGTATCATTGGTAATTTATTAATCTCATAAAGGGTCATGTGTCTATGATTGGCTAGGACTTCCCATCTCAGGTCCCTCAACCATTCCGACCCTTGGACTATGTTATCATTTAGGATTGTGCAGAGAAGCATGGACTCCATGTCCTCATTCATGTCGTGTTATTTTTGGCTACACCGTACATACCTTTTCGAGACACCCCCTATTAATACATTCGTCCCTTCCACAAGACGTCAAACAGTGTGGTATCTCCAAAACTACGTCTAGATTGATTCCCATCCTTATGGGATACATAGGAAAACCCAGACACTATGTCTTCGGGTCTAGCGTAGATTCATCTCCCCTTTCTTTCAGCCACCTAGTCCAAATTCTTCCTAGGAATTATGAATGGCATGGAATACATGGGCATATTTCCACCTTCATGTCGGGTTACTCTACATGCCATACACATTCCTCCCGCTCATCCTACAAGACATTAAACTGCACCTTCAGAACTACGTGTGGCTTGATTCCCATCTTTATGGGATACATAAGACTGCCTAAACATCTAGTTTTTGGTTCCAACCCTATTTCTTTTAATCCTTCTCATTTTTCTAGCCCCCTGGCTTGATTTCTTCAGTGAGAGGGTTATACGTTGTGGTATGGTCTTATGTACACATTCATATCAGATTTTTAATGAACACTCCACGTACAACTTTCTTCTAAGAGCTCTTCCTTCTCCTTATTCCACACTAATCTTTTTTAGTCGGCTGCTCGAAAGTTGGGTCCCTCAACCCTCTTTGGAAATTCACCAATATGCTCATGGGAACTCTAGTTTATATCCTCGAGAGTTTGATTCTAAAAAGACATGTTATCACCTGTTTTCATGCTTTATGTTTCCCTCTATTTAAGCTTTCATCATCTTTCACATCCAAAAGGACCCCAAATGGAATGGATGCTCAGCCTAAGCACTCTCCTACCATTTTAGGCCAACTTCCTTGAGGATTTCAAACTACAAATTGATATAAGTCCTGTGTTTTGAATATGGTAAGCATTCGACAGTCATTTGTCTTTCCCATTTTAGTTCACACGATATGGATGTCGTGTTTCAAACACAGTCAACAATTATCCTCCATCATCACACCAACCCCATCAATCTCTAAATGTTAGTTGCATTATACACATAATTTATGAATACATCATGTCAATATGGAATTTCAACACTCTTGGTAATATCCCTCAGTTCACATTTGCACATTAGGGGGACAAAGTCATGGTAAGGCGTCATTCGGGGCTCTGCACCGCCACAACGATTTCCCCTTCGCATGTATTCCATGTGTTGCAAAGACCTTCTACACCCTTTTTCCCCACATCATGTTTATCCCACGTGGGATTAGGGATTTAGTCGAGGTTCATGCTCATTTGGAAGGGTCTCCCTTGTCTCTTTTCCGAGGTCTAAGACCATAAATTATGATCTCTCAGCGTCCTCATCGTGTGATGTGAAACTGCACGAAATTCCTAGAACTATGTATGGCATGATTCCCATCCCCATGGGATACGTAGGAGAACCTAAAAATTCATTTCACAGGTCCATCCCTATATTTTCTGACCTTTTCTGGCCTCTTGGCCCAAGGGTTTTTCCCTGTAATTATGCATGGTGTGGTGTGGACCTTTTCCTCATTCACGTCGGGTATGCTTTATCATGTCATTTGAATTCCCACTAAAACCTCATTTGTCCAAGACATATAACATTAAACTATGTCGCTTGGTCCCTCATGACTTTAAACTATTGAATATTTATTTTACGATGTCAAAATTCATTGTTTGGTCTAATCACATGACCCTAAACTATAACATTATCATCATGGCCACAAGACAAAAACGGCACTACATTGTGATGTCCTCACTCGAGGGGACTTCTTGTTGGGAATCAGTCATCCACTGTACCATTTTACTATGCCCACATGTGGCTTGATTCCTGTAGCGACACTAGGATCCTCTCACCAAGGTTCATCTATTCACAAAAAAACCCAGCTATCCTAAAGGACAAACAAAATCTATCAAATACTGCTTCATTTATTTTGTGCGTTAGACCCACACGACCTTATTATCCCTAGAACTGGTACCTTACCATGCCATTTATAGAACTACATATGTCTTGATTTCCATTCTCATGGGATATGTAAGAATGCCACATGCACATTGAATCAAGCCTAGCCTAACTTTTTTTTCGGTCCCTTGACCTAAATCCTCAACCAGTAACACATGTTGATATGGACTCGAGGTCCCCATTAACATCGGGTTTCATAAGTACCACACCATGTGTCTCCGTCATTAATTACCATATTTGGTCTGAGTTTTATGACCTTAATCTAAGATATCTGGTCTGAGGACTAAGACCTTTAACTAAGATCTATCTAAGTCTTATCTGCAAGGCATAAATACAACATCCACAGAACAATGTGTGGCTTGATTCCCATCCTCATGGGATATGTAGGAACTCCCAGACATCCCATCTTTGGGTCCAGCCCCAAGAATCATTAATCTTGCCCCCATCTTTTCCGGCCTCCCTGGCCCAAACCCTTTCAGGAACATGTGGTGTAACAAACACCTCTTAGGCTCTCACCCACGTCGGGATATGTACTGTGCCTCACATTCCCATTATGGGTACCATATCCTCAATGCATGACACTAAACTATGACGATAACCTGAAAAAGTTTGTGATACGACATGACAATTATGGGATGTATCATCTTCCTCACCAGAGAGTTCCTGTATGGAAGTAGAAATGATCTCTGATAAGACCAATATACTCACCTAATGTGTTTCCACCATGGCGGTGTAATTTCAAGAGTGTTGGACAATAATGAAACAGCCAATCACTCCACCGTCCATGCATTACATACCCTTTATTTGGAACCTCATCCTCTTTCATGTTTAAAGGAACCCCCTATCAGTGTGGAAACTCAGCCTATGGCTTTCTTACTACCTGGGATAATATTATAGAAAACCAAAGGATTACATTTCAAGTCAAGACACATGTTTCATACATGGTCAGCGGTTGGCTGTCATTTGTTATCCCCATTTCAGGCTAACAAAATAGGGATTCTTGTTTCGAACATGGATAGTAGTTATCCATTATTTTCACACCACCACCACAGCATTCTGAATTTTGGTATCATGATTCACACTTTCCACTCTCCTATATTTGGTTTGATTCTAACTCCCCTGGAGTCACCCCGCTTGTGCAGTAGATGAAATTGTGGGAATGATAATTTGACTGTTCCGAGAACTTCATTCTCTTGTCAGGCCTTCCCCTTTATTTTCCATAGCCATAATGGGTCGTTTATACCCCAGATTTCTGATTTTTGGTCGGAAATCCCACATTCAAATGAAGTGATAATGCGATAATCCCATGTTTCTCATATTGGGAACAACCCACATGAGCTTTGGGATGGTTTTCTAAATATTCCATGATTATGGTTGGAGCACATTGAATTGAACAAACAATTGAATAATCCATTCATTCACATAGTTTAGAATCAGAAGCATTAAAAAAATAAAGGATAAGTTAATTGGTTTGGTTAAATCAGGTTCCTTAAGGATCGACATTTTGGATGGATTTCTACAGTGTCTCTACCTTCTGGCTTGTGGCCTCAAGGACTGCCTCTTGCCCTCTAAGATCCCTCTCTTCATCAGTGGCCGCATAACGAAACCCATTAACCCTAGCATGTGCTCGAGCTCATTCAGCTTAGAGCTCAATCATTTGGTGACCCGCCTGCACTACCTACTCCTAGGGGTCTGCCAGCTGGGCCCTCAACTATTCAATGATCTCAGAGTGGGTTGCGATGAATTCCCTCCATTCATTGGCTTACTCTTCAAGACTTCGGACCACCTTCTCCGCCTTCAGGAATTCCGGGATGTTCTCTGACATTTTCCAACGCCGGGCAATGTCAAAACATTAACTATTCTCCTGTATCATCTCATCCATGTAATCTTGGATCATTATATAAAGAGGGTGAGCATCTACCCCTCTAGCGCAGAGAAAGAGTAGATAGGTGTGGAGTGATCCCATATGGTTTAGCCACTCCGCCTCTTGCAGACTAAAGAAGAATTTGATACACTTATTCCCCATGCACTGTATCATATAGATTTTATCAGCTGCTTCAAAATATGATTCATCTATTTCCTCAGGGTCTACTGGCCGATAATCGGGGAATGCATCCAAAAGATCAGTGGTAGGGTCTCCTTCTGGTATCCCTCCAAAATTATTAGGCTCTTAATAAGTGTAAGACCTTCCTCTCTCACCTCAGTCTCAAAAACATTTACTCTACCGACTTCAGGCCGTGACCCAGCTTTGATATCGTCGACATCCACAACCATTAGCTCACCGTGTGTCAGGGCCAGCTCTATATGAGAAGTGTGTTCTAAGGGAGTCAGTGTGTTCATCGTGGGATCATCTATGAATGGTGTGGGTGTAGTGGCAATCCGAGCCTCCAAAATTGTGATTACTAAAAAAATGATTAATTCCCTTGTAAGCATAGTTCTCTGATGACAAATAAGGATGTCCAAGTAGTGAAACTTACAAGATCTAAGCGCACTGACTTCAAATGTTTCAATCATTGTAGGGGCCATTGTTGTAGGACATCCTTCAGTGCTTCTGAGTTCAAAAATTGGTGTCGGCTCCCCAAAATTTTCTATCGACGTGCCTTAACCCCCCTTAGATGGATCTTCCTAACCACCAGTGCCAAGATGCCTCTTAATAGAGAAAACCATCAGTTGGTAATTATGAAAGATGGAAATAGGAAAGGCTAGGATACGAATTAAGTCATACCTTGAGTTGCACGTCTATGTCCATGTTAGATCCAGAAATCTCACCACTATCCCAAGGTCTCCCTTGGTAGGCCGTCCCATGAGACACCTTGCCTCCAATATCCACTTCAACTCCCCTTATTTATGCCTCCTCTTCTCTCTCTTCTGATTTTCTTTCCTTCGCCTCCTTATCTCCATCTTCATCTTCAGATGACATTCATTACGGATCATGTTCCAGGTCAACCATCACATTTACCAATAAATTTGGTTCCTCACGCCACCCTCGATAGTGTGCATACATGTCCATGGCTGTTATATATGCATGACAACGATGAAATCTCACTCTATCGTCAATCTTAATGAGATCGATTTCTGTGCAGCTGGATCCCATCCCATACTATCTTTTTCCAGAGGACTTTGATGCTCAATAACTATTGTAGGGTAAACCCGGCCTTCCACAACACAGAGATGATTTCTTCCATATAGGGTTGAAGTAGGTACCTTAACTTCTTCACCAGAATCTCCCTATCCACTCTGTGAGGTGGTTTAGGAGCCCAACTCCCACCAGATAATGAGGGCATGGTTGAACCATGTGATGAACCTGCTGCTGAGGACCCGACTTGAACTGACCTGGCTACCTAACCTGTTCCGGGACTCTCCTCCCTAGTGGTGCCTTTTTGGCTTTCTATCCACCCAGATTCCACACTATCCAACTTGATTTTCCAAATTTGTTTCCGCAGGATTCCCTCAGGGTATGCTGCTACCAAGTGCTCAACATATTTCGTTGAGAGGAAAACATCAACTCCATGGGGGAAAGGTAATTACCTCACCAAAACCACATGTTTTGAACATCATCCACATTTGACGAACAACAATGGGGTTTTCCTCTTCCCGAACATATTTATACACATTCTTCGACATTTTTTGGTTGAATACAAAAACCCTGGTAAAACATGATGACACATAGGTCTCACAAATAATCTTCCTATCGATCCAGGCCACAAGAACACCACCTCTAAGGCTTTGAAAATATTCTATTTTCTCCCGTGAGCCTCTCCCTTCATCTACCATCTATCTGGCTGGGGTAGGGAATGGGATAAAGGTAAAATTGGTGTGATTCGTGATCCTGATCCTTATCCCTTCTTCGTTGACCATCAATGGAATGGTCCCGACAATGTTTTGCAAGGAAGGTCACATACTGTTACCTAGAGTAAGAATAGCATTTGGAAAATTGTATCCACTATAGTGAGTCGTGATCCAACCATGAAGGATTTGCAAAGGGCCACATATCCTCCATGGTGAGGATCCTTTTAAAATGAACATGAGGATGACGTATATGTTGTCTATCACAGGGACCCCCCAGGTTGAACCTTTGATTGGCTGCCATAATTCCCACCATCACCAATGTCGCCGAGAAAACTCCCATCCTGGTATCCCTTATAGGAAGCATCCATCCACTCAAGAAGGTTACAAGAAATCAGGCATGTTGAACATTTGGTTCCTGGCTCTCATCTACACTAATGCCCCATGATTGGTAGTCCCCTGTCTCCATGATTTTCCAATATGAACCGCTTTTTCTCCTTTATTGCATGGTTGAACACCACTTTCCTCGCCCCAACATCTTCTTATTTAAGTCCTTGTGAAGGAACAAGATCAACCACTTTGAATAAGCAATATTCTTCAGAAAATCCTTAATTCCAATATTCTATTTTCCTAGGTCTAGCAGGTTCCATGTCAGAATAGGGGTCCTCAGTCTATCCCCCCAGATATTCTCTATCGGAAGGAATACATCCTATTGGTTCCCATCCAAAGGGAAACCTTCAATACAGTGGACATCCCAAAGATTGATGCCAACCTCTCCATGATGGAGGTGGAACATATTGCTATCAGGGGACCACTGGCTAAACAGTTCTAGCCTATGTTCCTGCTGATAGTAGAATTGGAACTACGATGTCCACACCACCTCAAATAACCCAATATTCCACAATTTTTATCCGAACTAATCACATAATTGGCGTACCCAACATGCTCAAGCCCATTCGTAGGTGAAATTTACCCCATAACTCCGGTCCCCATCCAGTAGCCAGCCTTTAGTGTCATCTGTGATGCTCTGTCGGAAGGTACTCGCATAATGTGCAGGAGAATCCTCGACAACTGGCTCGCCCCG
Organism: Viscum album; assembly: GCA_963277665.1. NCBI lineage: Eukaryota > Viridiplantae > Streptophyta > Magnoliopsida > Santalales > Viscaceae > Viscum > Viscum album. The sequence continues at coordinate 394,721,687 of OY728167.1, read as the reverse complement.
CGAGAGAGTTCTGGTCCTTCAGTTCAGGACATAAACAGGCATGTTCCTAGTTTCTCTAGAGGGATGAACATTGTTTGTGATTTTGTATAATGGAATATTATCCTCGGGTGTCACCCAAGACCATGTTGAATTAACTTAAAATCTTGGCACTGGTAGCTCCTCTAAAATACCGAAGTCCCATATTGGTAGATTCTTGGAAGGCGGGTAATCCTTCTGGTCTTGGGTCAACATACTGTAGAGGGACTGGTTATTGGATATGACTTTATTTTCACCATAAACCTTGGGGATATAACTCATCTCATCCCTCCTCACATCATACATAGCGTCCCTCGCAACATTACTATGATCAGCGACCATTCTCCTTGGAAAAATCTGGAAGATCATCAAGGCACACACGAAATAAGAGGGGTGCTTGCAAAATTGGATGCCTGAATGGAAAACCAGACAATCAATGTGAAAATGATATTTTCGTGTAAAATCCAGTCCAATATCTCATAATTCCATGCCAAAGAAAACAAATTTTGTACAAAGAAGAAAAGTTTTTAGCGCATGAGAGCTCTTAAGCTTATCGTGTGAGAAGTATTGTACGGACCATGGGGACCCCAGGGGTTTTTATAGGTGCAGAGAAAGATTTCTATATGTGAAAAAATGGTTTATTCACACAGGAAGGGATTTTACGTGAACCACACCTAGTGGTCCGGACATCTTGATGTTTCCCTCGGAATTCGACCTTCACGCCCTCTCTAAGATCTAATTTTGAGGGGGGAATTTGTAGACGCCGAAGTCCACCGAAGGCCTCAAAAGGGTTTCCATGGATAAAACGAAGGCATATTTAGACTAGGAAACTGATTCTGTGAAGGGTTTAAGGGATGTGCATAAAATATGAGAGGGGCGCAGAAAACCACTTTCTCGCGTGGAAGACGATCTCGACCGAAATGGGTTTTTGCGCTCGGACACGGGAAATTCCATGCCGCCAAAACTGGGCTTAGGTTTTTTGTGCACGCAAAATTCTGCATGAACCCCTCAACCCAAATTTTCCTACAAATAGAAGGGCACCCCACCACATCTAGTGGAGGATGAATCTGAACCGTCTCCCCTATGCAGAATTCAACTCTTCCGTGTGAAAAATATGAATTCCAGGTTGTGTATTTTCCACGATAGGTCTCCTAGGGGTCCTCCTTTGTGTGGGACCACTAGGGTTTTACCCTCACCCAAGTTCTTATGTGTTGGGTCCTTTGCGTGCCAGCCCTTCAACCTGCGTGGAGAACCCTCGGCCCCCTTTGTACGCAAGCCTCTTCCATTTGTGCACACACATTATTTTCTTCTCAACCCGGGAATTTATGTGCAATAGTTCCCTCCTTGAATTCCAATTGCACACAAACCTCTCCTTTCGCACACAACCCCATCTCCTTGTGTGCACCTGTTAGAATGTGTTTGATGTCCCTCTCCCGAGCACCATCTTTGGGAAATCCTTACACAAAAAGCACATATGTTACTCACCCTTCCCTCGTACATCCCTCCATGCTTGTACAAAGTGATTTCAAAGTCACTTGGATGGTGCTTCATGTTGCGTTGCTTCTCCTTACGCTTCTTCTCATAGGCACGCTAACGGATATTGCTTCTTCACATAGCCTAAATAATGTGGACCCATCAATGGATCACTCCACAACACCCCCTCACTAATGCATTGCTGATGCCTTCCCCCACCCAAGGGCGGGTAGGAATCTGTTATGTAAGTCATAGGGATGTGGAATGAACCCGCATCGTTTGAGCTGTAGGACATTAAACTCCCAAGTATCATCGTCCTCAGCATATGACATTAATTTATAGCCTCGCCCCATGCATCATACGTGGGGTGCCCTGTCTCATACATTCTCTATGCCCACTAGTCTCCACATGAGTGTAATCTTGCTCACATTGAATGAGATCCTCATTTTTGGAGCGGCGTCTATCTGCTGGGAAGGCAAACCATCCTGGTGTAATCCCCTGTCCTTTCTTGCATGAGGTAGTACCCCTACCCCTCCTATCTTACATGCCAAATCCCTCTAGGATTTGTCACCACCCATGCCTCTTTCCTGGAGTAATTCCCAATCTCCATTCCCATGGGATGCTAACCACACGTAAGCCCTTGTTTCCTCTTTGGTCCGCTAACCACGTGTAAGCCCCACTACACTTCCAACAGACACACCCTTCACGACGTGATCGTCAGTTATTTTCTGCTTATTGTTTCTCACACCACTCATGACTCACATGGGCTTAGAGTAAGAATCAACCATGACACCATCCCTTGGATGTCTAGAGTGTAAGCCCCACACCTATCCCGAAATACATGGATTTTTATCCTTTTCTCCTAGATCGGGTACGTAGGAAGCCTCCCTGAGTTTCAATCCCACCACCTATTGGTCCAACCACTTCTCATTTGTTCACAAAATCATTCCAAACTATGTGGAATTTGATACTTGTCTCCTAGACAAGGCCCATATGAATCCTCTCTCAGATTCAATCCCCACACCTACTAGTCCCGACCCCTTCACGTCAGTTCACCACCCCATCCCGAACTACGTGGACTTTGATCCTTGCCTCCTAGACATGGTACGTAGGAAGTCTCCCTGTGGTTCAAACCCAACACCCAATAGTTCTGAATCCCTTAATGTTTGGTAACCTTCATCCCGCATGAGTTTAAATTGCATGTCATCTTTTTTTCCTGCATGATGTTAAAATATACCCATTCGATCTATATGGGCATTGATCACTATCTCCTATATCGGGTATGTAGGAATCCTCCATGAGGTTCAATCCCATCTAGCAGTAAGCCATTGTGACCCCATTTAGCAGTAATCCATCATGATCCCATCCAGAAGTAAGCCGTTGTGATCCCATACAATGGTAATCCATTGTGATCCCTTCCAGTGGTAAGCCATTGTGATCCCATTAAACTATAAGTCGTTGTCCACTACATTCAACGGTAATCCATTGTATTCCCCAGTTGATGGTATGTCGTCAAATTCCGCAATCAATGGTATGTCTTCATTAGATGAACTACGTAGGTTTTATCCCTGTCTCCTAGACAAGGTGCATAGGAAGCCTCCCTTAGGTTCAACCCCAAACACTGGAAAATGTTGGTGTCCCCCCTATTGGGACCTACATCTCTGGTCTGCCCCTTGAGCATGAGACCAACCTAGGATTCTAATCATTAGTAAAACAAAGCATGTCATTGGGTCGCTGTCCAATGCATGCACCCCAATGTCAAGCTCCAACCCGGAGGTTCCACTTCCTCTGAGTCCCATCCATACGGGTCGCCTCCTTAGGTGACCAATTGCCTGGCCAAACTACATGGACTTTGATTCCCCGCCACGGGGATACGTATGAAGTATCTTCGAGGATCAACCCCAACATCACTATCATCCTCACATCGGATCCATATAACTCTTCATCTACTCTCAACCTTCCTTCATCCATCCTGATTCTCACCCGGGCCGCCACATCCTGGTGGGATAATGCTGTCTCATTTCCTCACGGCTCCAAGCAGCAATCGGGTAACTAACCATGCGTTAGCCCCAGTATCAGTGTGCCCTCCTGGGGTTGAACCCACCTGATCCACTATTATCAGTGTTCTGATTAGTCTAATCTATCTCTTCTAGATGTTAAACTTGTGGCATACCTTATGTTAAGCATGAGAAGTTGAAGAGAACCGTAGAGACATGGCTATGGCAGATAATTTCTTGCATACGATGTTGGATTCCTCTAGCTTTCGCGCCCTCAAGAAGCCCTATCATAACGGGAAGAAACCTAGACGCCTCAATGTTCTAGCATCCAGACACACCAGCGATGTCCAACATGACTACTCCCCCAACAAAAGGTTGTTGTCCTGGCTGGATCCCCTGGAATGTCCTGACTGAAGCAGCGTAATTAACCAGCATCCATGAAGACATGGTAGTAGGAAGAGATTCAAGAACAACGTCTAAAGTATATAAGGGATACCTAGACTAGGTGATGAGTTCTGAAGAGGAATCCACAGAAGGAGGAACCGACATCCCATAATCCTATTTTGATTAAGGAGAAAAAATACCTAAATAAGAAATGGATGATTTCCGCCTTTATAAAGAAAGAATGTGGGGCAATAGTCAGTATGTCCTCCATGGATGGGTGTTCTCTCCCCAGAGAAATTGTTTGAATAAATGTTCTATATTATTCATGTTATGCCTTGTTAACTCCCTTACTAAGCTTTATAGCTCACCATTTCCATGTAAATGTCTGCAGGTTATCCCATGGAATGTTATGTATGAAAGAATGTTCTGGCCCTGTAAAATAATTTTTCAATAAAGATGGCATACTTTTTATTCTTTGTTGTAATCTAATGTTACTTATTTTCCAAGACACTATACATGTATATCATTAGAGTTTTCTTAAGAGAACGTTTTGGTAATAAATCATGTTTAAGTGTGTAATAAAGATAAGGGTTGTAGTTGTTGGTATCGAAGGATTGGTTTACATATTTTTGTGATTAATATTAGAAAACCCTAGTGAATGCCTTAGGGATAATAATATTTATATTAAAAACATCCCTAAATTTTCATTATTATAGATTAAGTGGTTTATAAATAAAATACATCCCTTTATGGATACAAAAAAGTATAGGTGGCTCTAGCACAGATGTATCAAGGGGTAAAACCCAAAAACACCACATTGAGCTAGACTTGAACTAGAACTGGTGCATGAGAACGGGACTAGCTGCACTCTTTCATATGACACTCCTGAGGTATATGCTTTTTTGAATTCATAAGTCTAGTATGAACCATTATTAAGGGAATAAAAAATTCCCCTAAGAATATATTTTGGGATGTTGATTATGGATAACATAGATTAAAGCCAATAAATTCATAAGTTATGGAAATAAATTTAATTTATAAGTTTTCCCTTTTTGTTTTTGGATTCCTGTTTATGTGTTACCCCTAACATTCATTTTATTCCATCCAATGGCTGGTAATAGGAGGAATCACCCAAAAACCAATATGAATATCAATGTGATGACTGTTCTAATGAGATGCCCAATCTGATGGGAGCAGGAATTGAAAACATTAACAAGATACTCTCTCAGTTAACTCAAGTTTTGAATAGAATCATGGGTCAAGAGGAATGTTCAACCCCCCCCCCCCACCCAAGAATGAACAAACCCTAATCATGAGATTCAGGAGACAAAGGCCTCAAACTTTTAATGGATAATATGATCCCTCAATATCCAAACTATGGATCAACTCCATTGAGAAGATATTCTCCATCCATTAATGTTATGAACAAAATAAGGTTCTTTTGGATGCTTATCATATGGATGGTGAAGCTAATAAATGGTGGAAAATGATCAAAAATATGAATCCTGAGGAAGAGATCGAGGCATTGGAATGGAGGGATTTTTAGAAAATATTTTTTGATAAATATTTTCCTTACACCATCTGAGTTAAGATGGAAAGGGACATCCTTTTCCTCAAGTAAAAGGATGAAAAATCCATTAGAGCATATGAGGAAAACATCACAAGGCTTTCAAAATATGCCTTTGACTTTATCGTTACCCTCGACTGCAAGGTTGACCTATAATTTGATGGACTAAAAGTTAACCTACGAAAAGTCCTAGTGATTTCTGACTTCGATAGCGATGAGTAAATTGTCTGATGTTCCTTAAAAGTTAAAATGGATATCGGTGAATCTCAAGGGTATCATGGGGATACAAGTCAGAATTTGGATTTTAATTATAGTAGTCTTATGGATAAATCCCATGGTGCTTTGAAATTCTGACACCCCACTTGCCAAAGGTGTGGAAAAAAATCAAACCATAAATTTTCTAAAGGGGGTGATGAAATTCTTTAGGTGTGGAAGAGAAGGTAACCTAGACATTAATTACTGAAATGAAAAACCAAATACTATGATAGAGTAAAGTAACACTTCATTTGACCGTCAACACATTGTTTATTTCTTCAACTACAATGAAATAGGGAACTTTTCAAACCAATTCCATAAGCCAAGGGTTTTTGAAGGCAACCATCAAGCTCCAGGGTATCAAGGGTGATATTTTTCCATCACTAATGCCGAAGCGAACCGAAACAATGAAGTGGTGATAGGTAGACTAGTTATTCATTCATGAATAAAAAATGTACTTTTTGATTCTGGTTCTACTAATTATTTTATATCCTAAACATTTTGTAGAAAAATCCCAACACTACCAGAAATCATGGAATTAGAGATTTTGGTGAGAATGGAAAATGGGTATATCATTCCATCATAGGAATATAACTCCTCATTTGTCACATTATATGGATTTAACATCCTGGTAATCCTCTTTATACTACCTCTGATGGAATTTGATGCAATTCTTGGACTGGATTGGATTTCATTATATAGAGCCAACATAGATTTCTGTGAGAGGGAAATCACTCTCTATATGGACAATTGACTCCTGATTCTGTACTAGTGAATTTAAGAGGATGAATCTTCTTTAGCACCGTCATCTCAAGCATGGATATCACTTCACTATGAGAACACGTATCATGCTCAGATGATTGATTATAAGGAAGAAAGCATCCTTGAAGACATTCTTATTGAAAGGTAATTTTCTAAAGTGTTACCTATGTAATTTCCTAGTCTTCCTCTAGGAATAGATGTTGAATTCTTGATTGATCTTATACCTGGGGAATTTCTAATATCCAAGAGTCCATATATAGTGGATGTTGTAGATCATGAGGATCTAAAGAAACAACCATAAGAGAATCTAGATAAAGCTTTTATATGGACAAGTGTTTCACCATTGGGTGAACAAGTCCTCTTCATCCAGAAAAAGGATAAGTCAATTCTCTTTTTCATTGATTATTGTGATCTCAACAAAATCATGATATAGAACAAGTATCCTCTTCCACAAATTGATTACTTGTTCGACCAGCTACGTGGAGAATACTACTTCTCCAAGGGGGATCTGTGGTCGGGATATTTCCAAGTAAGGGTGAAGAAGGATGATATCCCCATGACTGTTTTTCGTACAAGGTACCGGTAATATGAATTCTTAGTAATTACTTTAAAACTCACTAATGGTCCAAAAATCTTCATGGAATTCATGAATCGTCTTTATAGATTACATCGTCAAATTTTTGGTAGTCTTTATAGAAGATATTCTAATATAATCCAAAACAAAGGAGGAGATTGAATAGAATCTAAGCACTATACTAGAGACCATGGAAAAGAATAATCTCTATGAAAAGTATAGAAAGTGTGAGTAACGGTTGATAGAAGTTTCATTCTTGGGACATATCATCACAAGAAATGGGATATCTATGGATCCGTCAAAAAACAGCTACAATTAGGGGATGGCCAAGGACAACATCGGTGAAAAATATCCATAGATTCCAGGGGTTATCTAGTTTTACCAATGATTTATGAGAAATTTCTCTTGACTTTCCAACCCTGTTACCAATAAAACATTGAAGGGCGTCAATTTTTCTTAAAGTGATGAATTCAAAGATAACTTCAAAGAGTTAAAAAAGGAGGCTTATCACTGTGACTGAGATCACACTACCCACAAGTGGGGAACTATTGTGGTATTCAGTGATGCTTCGAAGAAGGCCACGAGATGTGAGTTGATGAAAAATGACAAATTCATTGCTTATGCTTCAGGTAAATTGAATGATAATTGAAAAACTATCCAAGAAATGATTTGGAGTTAGCTGCAACAATATTTGATTTAAAAATTTTAGGAAATTACCTATTTTTGGAGAAGTGTGAAATATATACGGATCACAAAATCCTCAAGTATATATCCACACAGAAATAATTAAATATGCACTAATGGAGATGGTCAGAGCTGATCAAAGACTATGACTGGTCAATCAATTACCACCCTGGGAAAGCGAACAAAGTGGTAGATTCTCTAAGTACAAAATACCCTACAATAATATCATTGATGAGAATTATAAATGATACAATCTTTGTAGATTTGATAAATATGGAAATGGGAATCATAAATAAGGGAACATCATCAATCCATTAACAAATGGTTGGTGAACTGTCTCTTTTGTAAAGGTTATAGGATGCTCAAAAGGATGATGTGGGAATTTAGAAGAAGGTGGAAACTATCAGAAAAGGGAAATACTAATAGTTCAATGTTAATGAATAAGGAATTGTGAGATTTGGGTCAAGACTATGTGTTCCATCAAATTCGGAGTTAAAGAATGATCTTTTGTATGATTCCCATAGTTTGAATTTTTCCATTCACCCTGGAAACCCAAAGATGTATTGAGATCTCTAAGAGCATTATTGGTGGGGTAACATAAAGAAGGAGATCACTGAGTATATATCAAAGTGCCTAGTGTGTCAAGAAATGAGGGATACAAAGAAGAATTCTATGAGGATGATACAACCATTACCAATACAATAATGGAAATGGGAAAACATCACCATGGACTTTGTCACTGAACATCTGAAGACATTCAAAGGAAACAATTCTAGATCAGTTTTTGTGGATCGTCTTACAAAGACTATACACTTGATTAGAATTTAGGATGATTTATTATTGGATCAACGGACATAGATATACGTCAGAGAAGTACTAAGGCTACATGGAGTACCACTATCAATTGTATCTGATCGAGATCCAAGAATTACTTCTTTGTTCTAGAAGAGTCTCCAACACGATCTGAATACTGTGCTCTACTTCAGTATGGATTATCCTCTTCAAACCGATGGCCAATATGAGTGGACTATCCAAACACTTGGGTAAATGTTGAGAGCTTGATCATTGGATGTCAAAGGAGGATGAGATCAATATATTCCTCTAGTTGAGTTATCTTAAAATAACAGTTTCCACTCAAGAATCCAAATGGATCTTTATGAATCCATTTATGGGAAGAGGTGTAGAAAACCAACATGTTGGGATGATGTTGGGGAGAAAAAAAACATTGGTCCAAAAATGGATGAAGAAATGGTGGGTAAGGTTAAGACCATGCAACAACACATTAATGTTTCTCAGAGTCTAACAAAGATCTATGCAGATAATAATCGATGAGACCTAGAGTTTGATGTTAGAGATATGGTATTCATCCGCATATCACTGTGGAATAGAGTTATTAGATTTGGTATGAAGGGAATGAATAGTCTAGGTACATCGTCCATTTTGAGATCTTTGATCGCATTAGAGCTGCAGCCTATCAACTACCACTCCCACTGAATCTGTCTCAAGTACATGATGAATTCTATGTATCACCCTTGAGGAAGTATATACCTTACCCATCACATGTACTCAATCCAGAGGTGGTACCATTGGAGAATGACCTCTCCTTTGAAGATAATATGGTGATGATCAAAAATATTAGGGAAAAATTTCTACGAAATAAGACAGTGCCCCTTGTCAATGTGTTTTGGAGAAACCACAAGTTTTATGATGCAATTTGGGTATCATAGGAAGTGATGAAGCAGAGTTACCCTCATCTGGTTTAGTGTGGAAAAAGGAAATTTCTAAGGTGAAATTTCTTAAGGGGGGAAGATTGTAATGACCGAAAATTTTATTTATGAAAATTCTTAATATTCTAATTAATTATATTATTATGTTAAATGGTTACATAAAAGATATGTAATTCCTTGTATTTATGATTTTGGATTTTAAAATACCATTAATAATTTTCAACATTTCTAACATAGACATTGAACAGTGATCAGATGAATAGTATAAATATAGGACTACAACAAATCTAATTTATATATATAAAGGATGCGATGACCTCATCTAGTAGAATTTCTCCATACAAAGCCCATTTTTCGGAGCTTGTAAAGGAGGTAGCATCACTGGGATTCACTCATGAACAATCCCAATCTGATATTCATCATGTTAATCTTGAACGGAACCACCTACGGGAGAAGTGGAAGTTAATTGAGATTACCACCCGAGCGATGTTATCTGAGACGCCCTAAGAGTATTTCACCATCACACACCTCACCCTTAGGGCTTCTGTGGGTGTTACAAAGGATTATGTAACAAGAAAATGGCACTATGATTATGTGAATTATTTTTGTATACAATAAATAATATACATTCATTTTATTATTGTTACTTTGTAAATGGTTTTTAAATCACAAACAATATTTTTTAGTTAATATTCAAATTCAATTGATAAATCTATTTTGATGAATTAATGGATTTTTTAATTAAATAATATTTTAATAAAATATTATTAGTAACATACTTTTTAATAAATAAAAATTATCATGTAAATTTTATGAATACAAATGTAATTTTTATTAAGGTTTGAAAGCTGTTTTTCTCAAAACCCATGAATTTTCGATAAAGGTCAGTTTTTATTTTAAAAGTGAAATTCAAATATTTATAAAATTTTTTAGATAAAATTTATATTATTTTTTTTATTAAGGATGTTGAAATTTTCTAACAGTTAATTTTTCATAATTTTCTGATACAGTCAAATTTTTTGGAAAAATTTAAATACCATTTAAATATATAATGTGTTTTATGACATCATAATGACACAATAGTGATGTAATAGAATATTATAAAAGAGTTATTCTACAAATATATGTTTTAACTTTAAAATAACGTGATTTTAAAATTTTTTTATGAATTTTATAGTTCCTTGGTGGACCCTCAGAAGCTTATAAAATATTTTATCTTTTTAAAAATGATTTCTTTGAGAGTGTGACTCACCTCCACATAAGTAATAATAATATTTTAATATGTTTGGAAATTGGACTTATAAAATAATTTTTCCCACTCCACATTGGAAAAAGACATGTGAAAAATCATGGTGTGGTTTCTAGTTTTGATTAGATTAATGTGTAGTTTCCAAATCCCAAATAATAAATAATTTTCTCTCCTTTCCTATAAAAACCGGATCAATATCCCATTCCACTTCATTCAAACCATTTGTTTCACCACAAAACTCTTCCCTAGTATCTCTAAAATCGACCCATGGTGCCCCAAACTCCATATAATTCTCTCTCAAGCCCCTCCCAAGCCTTTGGGATCATAATTCAACGTAAGTGATTTCTTCTGTTCTCATTTTTCTCCAAGTTTCGGTATGTTTTTATACCCTTTTATTTTCAATTAAAAATGTTTGGGGTATGATTTATAACCTCTCCCATACTTCACTCCTAATGTTTAAAAGATGAGAGACCTATTTATATCTCATTAATTCCACCCATTTACACCAGTTACCATGCCAAAATTCTGTAATGGATTTCTCTCTCCTCATTTATATTCAAGCAATTATTTTATATTATGCATCTAAATTCCATTAAGTATGTTGGGAAAAGTATCTTTATTACCCCTTAATGTCAATTTCATATAGAAATTATGAGATACCCCTTTATCTCATCAACCATTTTTATGAATTCTTATGTCACGATGTTATGCTGCCAAAATTGCACCACGATTTTCCAAGACAAAGTCATTGTTTGGTGAATACCATGCCCATTTCTCTATCAAGGTTATTCACATTTGTTCACATTTAATTAATTATTATAGAGTTTTATTTATGAATTATACATTCATTTATCATGGAATAAATGATGATGTTGAATGATTCCATGTTTTATGATCCATGTGGCACACTTATGAATGAAATATAATGTTTATAAATGGTGAGCCCTGATATCACTCCGATTCATTTGGTAAAGAACAATATCTTGATATTCCAAGTTAAATGGGGGTTTAATCATGATATATCAAGTATAATGAGGTTTTACTCATGCTAAGTCAACTACAATGAGGCTTACTCATGCTCCGTGTGCAATGAGCCTTGGCTCATGCTAATATCACATTAAATGTGGTTGCTACATTTCCATGTTATGATAATCATTCTATATAATTCCTTAATTTTCATGTTTCTATTCTGATACATTGATATGCCTATTTCCTAACATGTATTATATTCTTTATGTTATTCCTTGTTTACTCCCTTATTAGGATTTATATCCAACCCTTTTCTTGTGCATGTTCTAAGGTTATCCCATGAGATTATATGTATGAAGGAATGCTGTGGTCATGTAGAAGATTTTTTCAATAAATATGTTGTGTTTTATGTTGTTAGTTTTTATGTAATGTTCCTAATTTCCAAAGACACTATAACTCTCAATCCATAGAGTTGTCTTATGTGTATGTTTATGTAATAAATCATGTTTAAGTGTGTAATAAAGAGAAGGGTTCTTATAGTAGTCACATGAGAAACTATTGGAGTATGATTTGAAGATATGTGTTGAAAGTTTTAGAGAAAATTAGAGAGAATTATGTTGTAGCTGGTAAGGATTATAAAAAACATGCTACAACTCAATTTTTCAGTAAACTGATTTTGAGAATATCGAGGAGTAGTGTGTTGACATCTAAATATACTTATTCAATGCCAATTATAACTATTATGATATTCTTCTATGTTTTATATTAAATTTAATAACTACAGGTTTTTATTATGTTATTAAATCTATCATGACATCTTGATAGGAAGAATAACAAATAGTTAAGGAAGAACTCATATTCCCAATAGATCATTCTCATCTAGATTTAATCTCATTATAACTGGTGGAATTTTGTGTATTTACAGATATATTTTGATGAAAACTAGGTAGAGGATGATAAAACCCTATCCACTTGTAATTAGTGATGAATTATTACTATAAACATAGTGTAATGGTATTGAAACCAAACATAGCAAGGTTTAGGTTCCCATACCAGGGAAGAATCTTGTAAAATATTTTCTATGCCTTGTTCACTTCTTTTCATAAAACATTTATTTGAGGATATGTTCTTAATTTGTGATAGGATTGAATCCGAACCAATTATAGATGATTATTACATGTGGAAGAAATAATAGAAAATTGACATATGACCATAGTTTTATGTCCTTTATTGGAATAACTGTTGTCATAGGGTAGCCTACTTCCATATTTAGAGATAATATTTGTTCATATGAAATTCTATAATGGCCAATATCCATAAAATATAAGGACTATGGATATAAGATAGATTTTATAATTGATTATGTGAAACTTTAGCGGTAGCTGTGCGTAGGAAACACCATAATTTCATGAGAAATAGGTAGGAAAGATCTATGACCACATTCCACATCGACAATGGTTGTATATTTATTTGTAGCCACAATCTATGTAGACTTTAGAATTATAGAGGATATATTCCCATGGTTATGGAAAAATATGGCCTTAGAGCTTTGTTTGAACAATTATAACTATGGTTAACCTAAATCATGGCTATAGGGATTTGGTTGAACACTTATAGCCATGGTTTCCTAAAAACATGGCTATAGGTCCTGGGCCACAATTATTATTTCAATTTTGTAATGTTTAATAAAAATATCTATGTATATATATATATATATTCATATATAAATACACATATGGATCCATAGATTACTGGAAATGTGTAAAAAAAATGGTAATAGGTCTCGATATCAAAACTCACTGGTCGTTTTTATTTTTTGAGTAGATATGGCCATAGATTCATTATTTTTACATAGATTTTGACATGCCACCTCAGTTTCTAAACATGGTGGTTGGAGTCCTGTGGATATGATTTAAAAATATGGTTGTAGGTAGGCATCCTATGGTCACATTTTAAAATAGTGGACTTACACTGGTCCCTATGCGAATGACCTTGATAACCGCAGTGGCTATAACTCTGGTCATAGGATCTGGGCCCTATACGAATGACCTTGATAACTGCAGTGGCTATAACTCTGGTCATAGGATCTGGTCATAGGATCTGGTCATGGTCGAGAGACTCGTTTTAATGTTGTGAATAAATAGTAAATTAATTTCACAAATAGTTCAACCTATTTTCTCAGTGGTGGAACCATTCCTTTGACATCTCAAGTTGTATCATAAAAACTATGTTCCCTTTATTATATTCTCTATCAATTTGAATGGATATTGTGAAATTTGAAAATAGATGTGGTGTTTCCATCATCAATGGAAATAACTGCCATGGTTGAAAGAATAAAATATAAACATAGATTAGATATCATATCCTAAAGGTGGTTTATACAACATCGTTTGGTTTTCCATTGATATAAATAAGTACTCAAAATGTCCTTTAGTGATAATAAGAACCTTGACACTGATGGGAATGTCAGAAATCCCATTATTATGAAATTATCATAAAGGTTATTTACTATGGTTATAGTACTTTAAGCTATAAATTCTATTTAGGAAAAGTGTTATCAATGTTTTGAGGGGAATTTCAAATTCAAAGAAGAAGACTGTAAATCTGTAGAAGCAAGTTTGAAGACATGAAAATGAGGTATTAAGTACTCATTGATGAATAATTTATAAGAGTAAATGAGATTATTAGTAATATAAGTGGTTATTGAGAGAATCTATATGATTTCGTGATTGTTATAAAGTTAATCAGGAACGTCCATGGTAGATTTGATCACAATGTCTCTCGCCAGGAGGATATATAAGATATCACTTGATGAAATTTTTAACATCCTTATCGTTTATGAAAAGAAAAGGATACTATAATTTAAGAAGAATGAAAAGGAATAAATGGATTTTGAAAACATGAGAATTTTCAAGATCAATAAAGATAATGTTCAAGTATTTATTTATTTTTATGATTAATATTATAAGGATTAAGACTATAAAAGAGTCATGTCTCTTATCTACCTAAATATCAGGCAAGGAAAGGGAAAATAAAAAGTTAAAATCCAACTCAAATGAATCACATGTGGTAGAATTGGAAACCTTTTCATTAACATCACAATGTTAAATAATATTAAATATTAATTTAATGATAAAATTTATACATCTCAAAACATTCCTCAAGATAAAACATCATAGGTATTAAATAAAAATGTTAAAGTGAAATAAGATTCCATGAATAAAGAGATCAAAATTGATGATTAAATAATGTAAAGAAGAATATTCATTTAGTATACAATCAGAATATGAAACTACTGATAAAGGCAAAAATTTCATGGATCATGTAATTACATGGGAATATTTCTTATATAATTATGATGACAAATTTGAGATAATATATATGGAACACATATTGATATCTGAATTGGAATTGTGTCCAAAATAGAAAAAACCCAAAGAAGGACCTCATTAAATTATATATGTTTGCTGTAAAGATAATAAAAAATATTTAATAAAATATCAACAATGAATCTACTTATAATAATGAAATTAAAAAATTAAGTTGAATGATATTTAGAGTGATAATATTGTGGAAGATCTTGAATAGAAACCCATGATCAAAGAAGTGCTTTACAATACCCAAAATAAATGTCTTGCATTTGAAAATTAAATAATTAAGATAAGGGATATTTAAAATAAATTATTGTATATTATGTTTTATAAATCAAAATCAACTAAGAATGTCAACTCTATGGATCTAGTTAAATATTGACCTATTATGTCTCCATGTTTTTTTTCATTATCTAACAATACATATTCGAAACTGAAATCAGGTCATGTATATGAAAATAAGATTAATCATAACCCCAATTCTACATCTATGTAAAGGAATAAAATCACTAGGATAACATCATCCCTAAGGTATGTTCAAGCATAATACATGGTGGTCTTGCCGTAACAAAAGTATAAACTAAATTCTTATTATTATGGAAGAACCATATTCAGTGGATATTGTTGGTGTTGTGGTAACAAATATTATACATGAAAAATTATTATACTATATTCCCTAGAACTAACTTTTACATGATTTATTATTATATGTTTTCATTTTCTTGAATATTAATAAAAAAAATTATCACTTCATGATTGTTCCTCGGTGTGACATTGAATGTAATAATGTCCTTTGAATATATGGTGCACTGAAAGTTCATAGTAGTTCCCTTATATGAGGAGAAACTAGATATTTCATGACATTATTCTTTAATTAATGTCGTCTAATTTGATTATATAATTTTATGGGACATGAATGATAAATTTTAATAGGTTTGGAAACTCATAAGGCTTTGGGACACCCTAACATAGTTTCTTGCATTAGTAATTTCTAATCTAATAGAATATGAGAATTGACCTACCAGTGGGAAATCCATATTTTATATATCATTGGATTTTCTTAACTATGAATTTATTTATTGGTCCTTAGACATTAATATTATTATTAATGAATAAATTTTAACGCCCCCACCCTAAAAGCCCAGAATCGGTACATTATTACGTATCATTGGTATGATCACAAAAGATCAAGTCTTGAAAGACCGATTAGTTTAGCAGCTTTGGAAACACTAGATACATTCATAAGGTTTACATTACATCCTAAAATGGAAAATTAAAATAACATTGTTTCCATAGACAACACTGAGATCCCATAGACTATTCCTGCAGGTCAGTCATAATATACTTCTTCGCATCCTGGAAAAAATATAACATAGAAAGGGGTGAGATCAGATGCTCAGTAAGGATAACAATATAGCAGAAACTTTCATAAATAAGCATAAAAATTTAAGGAAATGTATAGAACTAAAACAAAATCCTCTTCAACATAAATTTAATAATAATATGCAGAATATAAATCTAAATAATTCCATTTACTTACTCACATAGATATTCTACTAGTCGAATAATCACATGCAATATTAATATCCACTTTCATAATGATGGAATGCATAATGCCATAAATTCATAACCACATAGTCAAAGACTTGTTCCAAGACTACAAATATGATTTTGTTAAGGCCTTGTTCCAAGACACTAGTCTGTCTCATGAGAACTACTGATGCCTTGAGG
Organism: Viscum album; assembly: GCA_963277665.1. Classification (NCBI taxonomy): domain Eukaryota; kingdom Viridiplantae; phylum Streptophyta; class Magnoliopsida; order Santalales; family Viscaceae; genus Viscum; species Viscum album. The sequence goes on along the minus strand of OY728167.1, from coordinate 394,704,929 downwards.
AGCTATAGCAGGCTCCACCCATCACATACTATGTCCAATGCATTCCTCATATGAAAAGGTTTAAACATAACATAGACATTCATATTAAAAATAGCATACGAAATGTCAATACATTATCCATAATCCATGAATAGTGTAAAAATAACACATCCATAGTCATAAATACCACAATACCTTCAATACAATATGGATGTTTAATATCATAATAAATCAACTTCAAATAAGCTTAAAATCAATCAATGATTGTTGACATAGATGAAATCAAAACTATTTGGGAGAAACATCTGTTTCTATTTTTAAATCATTTAAAAGTCACATAATTTTGGAAGAAAACATTTATTTTGAAAATATTCTTATAATATTGAAAGGGAATATTCGACGATGTTATAACGGCAGAAAATAGCCGCACCTGCTGTATGAGTTAAAAAAACATTCTTTCCTTAAGTTTGTCGAAAAGGTCATAATGTACATTGTTTGGAAAACAACGGAAAGATTCCTTTAATAATATATAAGGACAAATAAGGGTATAAATGACTTTAACCCATTATCTAGTTAATATTAAAAATGTTCTGGAATACATTTTTATGAAACATGGATGTGGATGATAAACAGGTCCAAGTAGATAATTACGTATAAACAACCTCGGATAATGAAGAGATTTTGAAATAAACCCTTACATTGTACTTTTCCTTGGTAAAGGGTAAGTTAAAAACCTGTATAATAGTTAAATCATTGTTATTAAAATATAAAATATTCATATACAAAAATATGATATCATATATGATCTTCTAATATTGATTTTTTAATAATATTTTTGTATTATCGTCGTTTCGGGTGTTAACTGATTCATATTACATTATATTATTTGTTACATAAGTAATGTTTGTTATGTATATGATGTATCTTATTCATATTCAGAATTATATTAAGTCTTTAAAAATTATTTTTAATCATCTAATGAAAATTATTAATGAATGGATACGATGGGGAATGAATCTCATCATGTTCGTGGAGATGGTAATCTGTACGTACGCACGAGCGACAATATCATTCTTTTGATATTAAAATAATATATAAATGGATTTTATATCATATATAAAGAATCATTGTCATGTTATATTTATTATTTACATCAATTACACATCATTATTATGCCTATCCAAATAATAATGTATTGAATAACAATTACACCACGACGTGGATACGGTAAGTCGTACCTACGCATTTATGGTGACATGTCATTCAAAGAATGGATAGAATAATGAATATGGTTGTACCATATTTATAATAATATCATTATATATATACAATACTAGAGTTATTATTTTATAATGTAAACAACAATGAAAGAGGAAGTGGAAGAAGAAAGGACTTCAAAAAGGTGATGAAATATTTACCTCTTCTTTGGGTTCTTCCTTTTGATTTGATCAAAATGGCTCCATAGGTTGGATTTCTGACTAATGGAATTCCTCTAGGATGAAGTTAGGATAGTTTATAGTGTATTTTTTTAGGTTTTGGCCAAGCCAAAAGACATTGAAGGTGTGAATTTTAGGGAAGGGGAAGTTCCCTTTTATAAGAGGGGTGAGGGGTGCCTTAGAAAAAACATAAAATATTATTTTATAATAAATTCATATTTGGTTTATAATGGCTCCAAAGTAACTTATTTCGAGGATAGGGTGGGGATGGGTCTATATCCTTTCATCCAATAGACATTATACCGGTTTAGGTCACCATATTAACCTTAGCTTTTATATTTAACTCTTTGTTAAATAGTTTGACATTTACCATGTCTCTTTGGATTTTTATATTATATGGTAAATAAACTTATTATATACATACAAGAGAACCCCAACCGGTTCATTAATGATACACCTATAGTTATATAAGTATTTTGGACAAACCTTATAATTTTAATAGTATAATATATATTAATAACATAATATTTCTTTTAAAACTCTTTTATGTCAATTTTGACACTATTTTGTTATTTTTTTTGCTAAATTCATAACAGAATTATTAATTCAAAAAAAAATTCATCTAACCAACCATAACATGTCATTTTATCATATAAAAGTATTTTAATTCATAAAAAGTTTCAAAATAAATTTATTTGGATATTTATAATAACAATTATTTTAATATTTCATTAATTAGGTAATTACTGCAACATCTTTCTATCATAAATAAATTAAATTATTTAATGTCTAAATAATATAAATAAAATACCATTATGTAGGAAATATTTTTTATATTTATAATTAATATTTATAGTCGAATCTATATTGTGTGTAAACTTATATTAAAAATGGTTTAGTTATTAAACATTGAATTTTACTCTTTTAACTCTTCTTTAAATAAAATAGTAATAAATGTCCTAATCAAATCCATGTTGACCAACGTGGTTCATATTTTATTCCTAAGATTTTTTGGTCGAATTATACTTATCTAATAAAATTAGGACATGTTTTAAGTAAATAGTAATATCATTTTTACCCTTAATTACCCTTTTTACTTTTAACACTGGTAAATAAAAGTTAAAAGTTACTATTCCCCAAAAAAATATTTTCTTCTAACAAATTTTACTTACTGATATCAACCATGTGTCTTGGATTTTTGAAATTCAATTCACAGAAGTAGTAAAATTATGTTTTATGTAAATTTTCAAATGCTCTTAGGAAGTGGGTAAAAGACGGTAAAAAGTTTAATAAATTTTATATATATATAAAATTATTATAAACTGACTCCAATGAATTAAATTTAACCTATATAGGTATTATGTATTTATTTTGACCTAAATTAAATTTAAATAAAATAAATAATTATTAGAATAAAAATTCAATTTTAAACTATAACTCAGTGTTCTTCATTATTCATCAAAAATTGAAAGTTTCAGAAAAATACCAAATGTTCACGCTAAGATAATTTCAATATTCTGAATCCAAAAGTGAAGTCCATTTTGAATGATAAAATTTATGAAATTACAAAAAGTGGGTGTTACTATTCATAATGGCTAGTTTTATTGGTTGTGGTTTGTTAGAACTCATTGTTGTGTACAACACATGCTATTGTATTATAAAAATAGAAGCGTACCGTGGAATCTTGGGGAGTTAAATTCTCCCCCCGTCAAATAATTTCTTCCTCAAAATCTATAGAGTAGTACTACGTAAAAAGACTCGGGTTGTTCTTCATCATAAGTTCCTCAGGTTCCCACGTTTCCTCTTCCATCTTATGGTTTCTCCATATAAATTTTACCAGAAGAGTCATCCGGTTTCTCAGCACTTGTTCTATTGTATCAAGAACCATGATCGGCTCTTTGCAACAAGACATATCAGGTTCCAGTTCTAATTCCTCATAGGTGAGTGCATGCGTTGGGTCAGGCATGTATTTTCTCAACAGTGATAGATGGTCTGAGATAAAATACCATAATATAAAGTGATAGAAGGTCCGTGCTAAAAGACCGTAATCTAAATCGATAGAGGTTCCATGGTAAAATACCTAAAAAAAGTGCACAAAAATTATTTAAGCCTGTGAAATATTATGAGGCCCACCACATGGCCTTAACATGATCAACTTCCTCTATTCAAAGGATTAACATATTCAGAAGAAAATAAAAAGCACTCACCCTTTAGGACATGTCTCTTATATAGTTACCCCTCTACAAATTAGGCGACTTCATGATAGATGGAACAAATTATAAAAAAAATCTCGTGATAGTGGGAATTCATAAACATCTCTTAGAGGAAATATGTTAGAATTTCAACACTCAATTATAGTATATTGGGATCATTAAATGTAAATAAATGGATGGGTATCAATGGTGATTTCAAAAATTTTGGAACAATGTGACATCGTACACATCATGAAGGGAAGAAAACTGAATAGAATTATACAGAGTTTAGAAAATTCATCAATTCACAGCATGAAAAGTAGTGAGGAATCTCTATATTTTGGACTCCCTCCAAAGCCTCACCAAAAAAGGGTGGAGTATAGTATAAATTTCAAGTCACGATATAAGTTGGTTGGCTATGCCAGTAAGATTATAAAGAGTCCAGTGAGAATAATCAATTGAATATTGGAGTGTCTCTCTCCCCACTCCTTTGGCTTTTATCCCTAGATGGAGAGATTTGACCAGATTAGTCAACTCTTTAACTATCCACTGAGCAATATCCAATTATGATGATGATGTTGAAAGGATATACCTCAGATAAGAAATCATCTCCTCACATTTCCATATCTGTGCAGTCCAAGCATCTATCTGAGCATGGTGTTCAAATAAAAACTAAGTAACCTTATCTAGAGCCTCCAAATTCTCCCTCATATTTATTAATTTAATCCTCATTCACAAAATATTATAGATCATATTCATTTTTGGCCAATTCTCTTCAGTTCAAGATCATTTTCTGCATAATTTCGTACGAAGGATGTCGATTGAAGGTTCCATCCCCCAAGACAGGATATAACTAGTGGTGTCCTTCCCCTTTAAATAGAATATTTCCAAGGGGGTCTCATTAATTAAGGAGTGAATTCATTCTCAGATCATCTTATATTGTGAATTATCCTCTACACCCGATAAGGTGGTTGCGGTAGGAAGATGACTAACCTGTCCATTCAATTCTAAAATAGGAGAAGAAGCCCCATATGACATTCTATCAGTAAATTCATCATACATATCTTATGTTTGAGGATTAAATCCTTCAACCGAATCAATTTTATCTTAAAAATGGATTTCACCCAAATGAGGACTCTTTCTCGATTTCTTGTTTAGATATTTAATCAATTCCATCGTTTCCTCTAAAAAAGAAATTTTCATGGAGAAAGGCATGTAAACATCACAAAAAAAAACATCCTTTTCACATTGTTTGGATAAGATTCTACCTCAGCCTAGGCATAATCTTGGGTAAATAAGGTGGAAGAAGCATCAGTAAGAAGAAGCATAATCTCATCCTTGTTGTCATCACGTGTCAGCATCCTCCATGATTGGTGGATAACACTAGGATGTCACTCCCCTCAAACACCATCTAAAAGGGAGAAGGGGGAACCTTTTAGTACAAAAAAACTGATGAGAAAATTGATATGAGGTATGATGCTCATAGAAGACTAGTTCACCCACCCAGGATATGATAACACAATCTTGAAGGGAGATCATATAAGATCTTTAATCAATGGAGATGTTTACATAATTATGATAGGCCCAGGCAGTGCATGAACTTGAATAAAGTAAGAACTATCAGGATAGTGCAGTGCATTCGAAACCTTATCAGGACTTAGATACATAGCCTTGACCCCTGATATGTTCAGTAATCTAGTACAGGATATGTCATCCGGGATCCTGGATGCATTGTAATATTCATAACAATGGTAATACTCCCCTATTCAGCCAAAGAGGAACTAGAGAGGAACACTAATCTTGTAAGGGGTGGAAACCTTGTTGAATATGAACCAATATTTTATAAAGCTGTGAATGGACTGGTACTACCATGTTAAGGGTCTCCCCTCTAGAAATTTGTGCTACCATCGCCAACATGCTAACGCAGTTTCCATAACATCTATCCCCACCTGGAAAAAAGGCATCCATTTAAGAACATGGATATAAAGCCTTCTAGTCTTAGGCCCATAGAGATATTCATGTTCACACAATATTCGCATGAGGTATAATCTAAAGCCTCCAATATGGACCTATATGAATTTTCACTATCATGGACTTGTTGGGAGGGGAACCAATGAGATCGAATAACAGTTGGTCTAACTCCAATACTATAGAGGAAAATATTGAGTCGATACTTGAATAAAATAATAAAGTGCATTATCAACTCTTTATTGAATTTCTCCCTCAAAATAGTGATCATCACCCTTTCCAAAAATGATGTCTTCTGAGGATCATCCCATACATCCGCAATAGGGACAAATTCATCATACATTTATCCAAAGGGAAGAATTACTCCCAACCGATAAATGTTCCATAGACTGATGCCCACTTCACCATGAGAAAAAGTATGTGTGTTGGTTCCAGAGCACCAATGCATAATCATATATCAAAGGAGGTCTAGAAAGTGATACAAAAATTGAGAGATCCATATGGATTTATAAAGGTGAACCTATATAAGTCATCAGTGAAATCTGAGCATCTTTTGCTAATCCGGAAGGGCTATTCCCACTCATCAATGAAATTTACACTGGGATGAATAACCCATTTTGAGTACCATTTTCTGCCTCGATTATTCAAATAAGAGACTAGTATACTCAAAAATCCTATGAAATAGGATTTTTGGTGATGTTATGGTTTTTGGGACCCATAAAAGAGTAGTACAATAGAGGAGAAAACACTAGGATTGAGATGTAACAATCTTACCATACTCAGAAGTTGTTTTCTGAACATTGAAAAGAAAATCAAACACCCAATGGGATGGAAATTTAAAATCTGTAGGAGGAATGGTAGAATCATCTAGTAATAAAAACACATACATCGGGATTATGTGAGATAAGGGATAATTCTTGACATCGGATGAATGTAACCTATTCTGGGTTTCTTTTTTAGTATGCACATGGTATCAGGGATCGGTATTACCATTCTTGGAAATCATGGACCTTTTATTAGCTGCAGTTGAGGAACCATGAATAGAAACTAAATCCATTTCAAAATATGTAAGTGGAACATGTCAGATAAAGAGGATATAAGACCCTTTCAAAAATGGAGGCATGAAAGTTTCAGTAGCACCATTCACATTGCTGGAATCAACAAGGAATTTGTGGATCACAAAATGGATTTGTTTATCACCTAAAATCTGAAGGACTCATAGGTCACATAATCCCAATAGGGAATCATTTATTTGAATGACCCATTTTATACTCATGATCCTGTGAGCTAAACATGGTCACACAAATCATTCAAAACAAATGATCGATATAAAAGGCCATGTCATTCCCTTAAGAACATCATAGTACCTCATGGTCAAAGCTCAAAAAGAATTACCGAAGTGGAATTTGTATTCAAACTGGATGAGAGCCTGAAAAGAAATGGTTTTATGCGATGGATTTCATGGTGAAGGCTTGCGAACATAGTCTTATGATGAGGACTCACATACCAATTTTGTGATGGCGGAACGTGATAGAAATAAATTCAAGAGCGCTCTTGAGAAGTGGTGACTAATAGAATGAACTTCTCTCCACTGCCTCTTATATATAGGGAATTTTAGGCAATACCACGAATCTCTTGGTATACAAAACATTACCTAATCACTAATTTTTGACATCTCCAAATACTCTGGTGGGCATTTAATTTCCTTAAATCCAATCCCTTGTCCATTTGGTCGTTGCTCCTGGGGTGGGGGAATTTTTTGACACCCTCCAAATGCGTATCAAAAAATTCACAAGGGTTGAAATACCTGAATATGGGTTTTATTTCCCATGAAATGGAAATGGAAGAAGAATATGGAATCCAACTATAGATCATGTGAACCATTATGAGGCTCGTTATCACATGACCATTACAAGGTCATGCGAATACTACACTAGTTGTACATAACCTATGGTCGATCACATTGAACCCCCTTTTCAAAAAACCTATCTTGTTTTTTTAATGTGCTCTAGAAAACCTGTATCCACACTGGTGGAATCCATGTGAGCTCTTTTAGGCTATACAGGATGTCGAGGACAAGCACCTAATGATCCAACTTGAAAATCCATTGAGAAGGGGAGTAGGGGTAACCAAAGGTTGAGGCCTCTAGCCTCCAAACAGATCGTGTAGCTTGTCACTAGAGTGGAGGATAATTATCCTTCAGAACATTTGAGAATAATCATGAAATCCCAAATACATTGTTAAATAAATCAAAGGAGGTAAAAATAGAGGATGCAGGAGCTACTCAAGGTCATTGAAGTACATGCGGCACACCCCTGGCGATCTGCAAGGCACCTCGAGTCCCTAGAGACATGCCTTCTGTATCTCACAAAATCCCTTTGGATTTTCATTATTGTCTCATGGTATGTATCAGGTATGTCTGGGAAACCATGATTTTCCCTTAGGATCCATAAGGGAAAACTGATGGATTTGTCCAATGAAATTCTCACACACCCTCACCTGACCCATATCTGTCAGGAAATGCATCAACCAAAAATAGAGTAATTGGCCTTTAAATTACTCATGAACACTCGCATGACTCGCAACATTTTTCATATAAAACTAATGAAAAATAAATGAATAATTTGAGATATCTCATGGTAATAAAATATTTGGTTATAGGAAAAGGGTTTTTGTGACAAGATCCCACAAGACTCCCATAAAGGTCACCCTAGATCATGCAAAGACTATTCAATTGGAATACTGGTCTAGTGAAGTCCCGTGGGAATGTCCAAAAACAACATAGATGTTCTTCATCATTCCCACAGGAGTCAAAAAGATCACCATTAATTGTAGATAATCCAATAAAGGGATCATTGATAGGAGGGTCTTGCGGTCACTAAAAGTCAGGCGATTCCCTTAGAGCGGTCCACAGTAGAGACTCACAAAGCTATGTGGTGCCAAAACACATTACCTACTCCATCCAGGACTCATTCTAGATATTACACACAAAGAACTAAACAACTAGGGGGACGATGCCTATAAATTCCCACCCCAACATGAAGAAAGTGTTGGAATATAGATGATTGGACTCTCAACATCTGTAGAGTTCTCAGAGTCGATGATCTGGTGACCTACAAGTCCTATGTCTGGTAATATACTAACCAATTCCTGGATAAATCTTGTAAGAAACACAAGGTACATTGCATGATAATTCATAGATCACATGAGTGTTTGATAGTAAGTTGTGCGATGAACATACCACATGTCTTTCAGATCATGTGATACTCAATGAAACTAATACTGAATAAACCTGAGGCCTTTTTAATACAATGGTTAAAACCAAGATTACATGTGGATGGATTAAGTGGAAGAATTCTTGCTAGGCCTCAGGCACTTTGCGCGAGTCATCCAACGACACAAGAGAGCACTATGACATGTCGCCTAGATCTCACGACTCTCCATCATCATGCTATTTGGGACATGAAATGTTCTTCAGACATGTCAGAGAAATTCATATTGTACCCTGGGCATACCACATTGATCTTGGAAGACCCTCTGGGTTTACAAAACAAGAATTGGGATGTCCTTTAAATACATCACCTGAATCATATAATGGAATTCTCTCGTATCAGGTAAATATCACAGTTTTATCTTGGCATGGTAGCCATGTCACGTGACACCCTCTCGGCATGCCATCTAAGTCCTACAACTCCATCCAGAATTGACGTCTATGTCTCACAAAACCACCTCGGGAAGTCTGTTGAGACCCATGAAAACATCCTAGAATGATGTTCAGGTCTCACAAGACCCTCTCAACAAGCCATATGAGATGTAAAATTCCCTACAGACATGATATCTAGGTCTTGTGATACCCTCCAGGGATGTTAGGCAAGATAAATGAAATCCTTCAAACCATGTCAAACTTGGTCTCAAAACACCCTCTATATGTGTCTAGACATCTCATGCGAATGATTCTAGGGCACATCAACTGGATCATGTGGCACCCTCCTGAAAAATATGAAACATCAAAAGGTAAACCTCAGAGTGTAAGCCCCGATCAATATGAAAACCTTAGTTTGTAATCCCCAATATAAGTGGGACTGTGTTGAATTTCATTCCTTCCAAATTAAGTAAACCTTATCCACATATCCCCAAGGATTTTGTTTAGTATTGGTTATCTATGTCAATCCTATCATCTAAATCCCTTATTCAAATAAATGACAATGATTTCTTTATATACCTTGTTTCTCATGATGATCATGGCTCTTGTGGGATTAGGGAGTTGTGGTGGTCATGCAATCTACACTATAAACCTCAAAAATGGTGGGGAGACCACAATGTGTAAGCCCCAATAAAAGGAACAATTATTAATCATATTCCTTCAATATCCAGGATACGTAGGATGCCTTCCTAAGGTCTGAGATCAAATAAAAATACCTTTTGGTGTAAGTCCTTTTAGGACTCTGAAAACTCATCCATCAGGATCCAATTAGTCCCAATATATTATCACCTTATATCACCCTTCAGCAGACTGAGAAATCAACTGAACAATGATGACTCTGATTCCTCCCATTACTAGGATATGCATGACATATTTATAAGAACCAATTTCCACAATAAATCACCTCAAGTAAGTCCCGATGCATAAGTACCTTATCATGAGAAATGAAATAATCATTTTCCATACCTTGTTTCACACACTAATCATGGATCATGTGATCTTGGGGAGTTTTGATAATCTTTTAATCTACATGGGCCCAAAAAACTATGTGGGTTCTGATTCCTGCAATAACAAGGATATATAGGATTCCTCATGATGTCTCAATCTCCTCCTCCGAATATTATCCTCTTCCTTACATGTCATCACATTCTGAAGAACTTGGTAATATGGAATCCTCATATATATAGTCACCCATTACTATAAAATGGTGGAGAACCCTAGATACATAAATATGGATTCACTAAAGAAATCCCATTCTTTTCACATGAAAGGGAATTAAACTTTATTCATTTTTATAGGGTAACTAGTCTTGTATAGAGATTAGGAATAGATTCATGAACATATCTTAAATTGATAAGAGAGTTTTGGAGTAGTAAATAATTCCCCCTAAAAGGGTTCAATGAGCCCGACCACCCATCCTCTCGACCAATGTGAGTCCCCAAGAGATGTTGGGCATTAAACCAATATGACTGCCGACCTTTGGAATGTTTGTCAATAACCATTTAAAGAGGAGGGAATTGTTGGGAGTTTCTTCGGAAAGGCGAAAAAATATAAAATTCAATGAAAGAGACTGAGTAAGGCCCTAAAAATTCCCCCTCAACTAAACCATTGAGTGATACACATTCCATGACTCGAATTCCCAATGAAATAATGACACAAACATGGTTTTATTGGGACTAGAGTATTAGTAGGTGTCTATTACAATTTATATCATCTGAATTAGCTACCCTATATTCCCTAGGTAGTCTTAAGCTTTGGGGGGTTCCACATGTCACCCTCACATGTTTTCACACAATCTATTGTCTGTTTAAACACCCGAATTAATTTCAATCATTAGATATTTTGGTCAGATAACCCAACCTTAATTGTGTCACACAACCTGTGTTATCTCCATCATCATCATGAAGTAATTTCATCTTTCTGATTTAATTAATTTGTCTCAACCACATCGATTTCCCTAAACACGACATTATCCTTTTCTCACAGTCATCCAATGAAATGATTGAATGACTGAGATCAAAATTACCCATGTCACTTTTTTATTTTTCATTGGGGTTACATAGCCCCTTCCATATGAATATGATCATGATAATTTGATAGATCATAGCTAGAATAACATACCACCCATCTTTAGGGATATTTTTAAAATCCATATCCATCTACTAATATATTAGATTGCTCATAGAAGAATAATTCTCCTTCAGTCCTTTTCTGGGGTCAATGCCCTCTTACTAGCCACAATAGTTTACCAATCATTGACCACTATCGATACCTACCAAATTTTATATCCTATATATATTTAGTATCCTAATTATATATTTGGTCATTTTTTATGAATTTTTCAATAAAAACCTAAAATATTATAAAGAATTTAAAAACATAGAAATATTCAAACTAAGATTTATTGAAAAATAGAACTCTGATTGATGTGATTCAATAGGAAATAGATTTGTATATTTGAGACCATTCCAACAATATATAGTATAATTATTGATTTTTTCAAATGAAAATTTTATTAATAGGTATATGATTTCATCTATAAAACTTCTCTATATCATTTCTTAAAATCCATATATATTTTGAAAATATCAAATAGAAGTAGGTAACCGTAATCATCTAGATTAACATATATGAAATTCATCACAAGATTTAAATTATAAATCATAAAAACATAAAATTGAAGTTATCAATATATATCATAGGTTGAAATAAAAGAATCATACCCATTTATCACCAATCCAAAAATCCTTCAAGAAATCTCTCTAATCTTCAACGATCCTTTCAAGGATGTTACCTAATCCACAAACAATAGCCTCTTATAATTCTCCCTAAATAATGAATATAAAGGATTATAGGCTGGGAAAATAAAATAAATCGTTTATTATTGAGTTTTATATAATCCAATAAAAATTTATCACCACCATTTCTCACCAACTCATCATCAGTTTAAAATTACATGACACCTAACCTAGGGTAAACACACCATTTCAAAATTAATGATGAAATCTATTTTATAACCCAAAACTCGAAATAAAGTAAATTAACCATTCATCCCTTTTTAATAAAAATTTAATATTTTCATTGAAAACATCATGTAGATATCAATCAACAACTAAATATCATTATTTAAACTATTATGAATACTGAAAAATACATAACCACTAAATTAGATGTCAAATACCAAACATGGACAAAGCCATTCATGGATAAAAAATCATACAATTACATTCTACCCACCTTACAAAAAAATTCCAAAAAAATAAAAAATAAATAGACATTCATTCACACATATCATATTCTATAAGAAGGAAACTCAAAACCACTTTTATCCATTATAAAGAATACAATGAACAACATGGTGGATAACTAGGAGTATCATGCACATCCAACTATAATAAATGGATAGAATAAAAATATGTCTCCCCTAATTAAGATATGCTACTAGTGGATTACTTTTAAGTCCATATTAGTTTTCCATTTAACATGAGATAAATAACACATTCTTGAAATCCATTCTCACAACAGAGCATTTCCCTCACAATGATCAAACATATTGGTACCATTAAACAACGGATAAAAGAAGTGACTTTCAAATTTTCTAAAACATTAGGATTTATGATATACATGATATTTTCGATAAAGAGTGTGAACTTCACTCATCACATTCCACTATATCTCATCAAAATGTATTATCCATCCTTATAAGAGTATCAAAGTCCACACCTTTTTTATGATTGGCATAGGGTTTTTATAATAATATATCTAATCATAACTAATAACATCATTGGCCACATCAATTGATATGTCAATTGAAATCAAAGATAATCAATAATCAATGAGAACAAACTCAATGTAGGAGAATATTATCAAATAATACAATGGTATTAGGTCATCTGAAAATCAAAACCAAAAAATCATCTTACATTGGCCAAACTGACCAACAATTGAAATTGCACATGGCCTCAAAAACTGGTTAGCACTATCTTGACCAAAATTTTAAATAAACACTTTACTATCATAATTGATAATTACATACACCATGGTCATCCAAGGATCCTCTATTGATTGAACATAGATGAAAATAAGATAACCTCAAACATTGAAGTGAAACCATTAGTTAAAGACCCAATAAAAATAACTGAATAACTCAATTTGATCCCATTAGAATTTATTCTCAACCCTCACCCATATACGTGATACATCATCAAAAAACATAAAATATTCCTGACACAACAAAACCTTTCATCTCCCATGAGATCCCCAACATGTACTAAAAAACTGAACATGGACATAATGCACATGCATCAATCAATAAAAGAATATCTTCCTTCTTAGATACCCATAGCCATATTCCCACCAGGAATAGTGATCACTCACATATATTAATACCATCATGGTGAAAAACCGACCATCCTTTCTATTCATTCTCTCCACACTAACACCCTACAAACAGGATATCGTAACCACATCATCTATTCTTAATTTCCATATAATTTATTCACCATTGACATAGATCATCTGGATTTTTTAAATACGCACATAAAAGGTATGGTCTAAGATCTATCATAACAATTTATGAAACTAGAGTGACTCTATAGATTGTATTAGAAGAATCATCACCATTCACCTTCTATTTCACACACTGATCCTCCATAGTGAATTCCTAATATATATATATATATATATATAAATCCTTACTTAGTGAACAATCTTCTCCTGAATGAGAATCATTGTAGTGCATTTCCATGTAGATGTCACTCATCGTGAAAAATGGAATAAAAGAATTGTTTACTCCCCTTATGATAATTATCTATATCCATTATCTATATCAAATTTTATTACACATATAAATCCTCATATGTGCATAAATCAATAATAGATATCAACTAACCCACCCCATGAATATATTTCACTACTCCTATAACATTTATCCAATATGAAAAAACAATCATTGTTTGAACACTAATCGATGAAAAATCATTGGAAAACCCCTCTACTTCGTGAAAAAATCATCAGTGACTCATATATCACAAAATAATTAATTAAAAATCATAATAAACTCATCATATAAATGTGATCAATTTATAAAACATCAATTAAATTCTATACCAATCTATAAGTAATAATTACCACCATGTATAAAGACTACTCTGTGAGTCAACCCAAGTCCTCTGAAATTATTTTTACAGATCTATGCCACATCATATAATCGATTATCTTTTTCCTATATCTTCATCCAAACCATAAATGCATGAAAAAAATCCCAATATCGATATTCCCTACCCACTATCTCCCAAGAGGTTTCTTGACATCATACTCATGGAAAATGAGGATGGTGGTAACTGATTACCACATATCCGGCCCACAGAAAATATACATGAATGCAATAAAATACACCATAAAATTAATAAATCATGACCTATATGTATAATAAATTATCCCACTATAAAATAATATTTCACATACTAAGATCTCAGTAATGTTTCATCAATAAGATACACGGTCAACAATAAATCAGCCATCACATCCTTTATATTTTCCTACATTGTGTCCACATGTACAATAGGTTGTTCGTAAGACTATAAAAATGATCTCAATTAATTATACGTGTTCCTAATTTCATTACCCATCTTATCACTTTGATATTGGACTATCACACCCCAGGTCACCAGTAAGTAAACTCCCAAATCTTACCACTAATAGGTTAGAAACTAGTTACAAGTGTTGTAGTATCTACCCAAGTATGGGAGGAATCACCTATAACAAGTTTAACACCTTCCATCATATATCAATTTGAACCATGATATTCATGAGAAATAATTAAATAATATAAAATATATATATAATAAAATATTAATGATACGAAGTTAACTAACATAAATGAAACCCTAGATATAGCACAAACATCTCAAATAGTTGGAACCCACACACTAAATACACAAGGTTGGTTATAATAATGATATCATTACTCCACCAGATATCCTAATGAGTTATCCATCTATAGGATTTATGATCATACATCATCCACATTATCTAATTTTCATGGATACATGGTGAAAAAAAAAGAAGAGTTCATGTAGGATTGAGTATAACAATACAAGGTATAGACATCCCAAGTAGCGATTCAATCCGATAAACATATATTGTCTATGTGAATCAAAAGAAAGTGAAGTGTAGGAAATATAATTCCACCTAAGAGAATTACCATAAATCAACATGATTAATAATGATTAATCCACCCTCACCTCACTTTAAACACTGTCACCAAATATAAATATTTCTCAATAAAGTAAAAACAATCATAACTAAAATCCCATCATAGATTCCACAGATAATAATTATCACTAGATACACTAATCATGAGATGTTATATGAAATACCCATATCCACCTATATAAAAATATCTGAAGGAAATACACATCTACATTTATTTTATAAGTCCAATATGAAATATGCATCTTTATTTTTATGAAATACAAATATCAAAATCATATATTGTACACATGTTAAAATATCGAATAAAATACACATATTGAGGTATAAATAAATATAAATTCATTACTTAGATAATTTTATATGATTAATTGGATTTGGAGAATTTTCACATCAAGGAATCCACTATCAGATGTGGAGAGATCATTGGAGAATTTGGAATTGGTTTAGTAAAGGTATAGTATTTTGATTCTGAAACTCATTTTTTTAATTTATGTTCCTTCAAATACCTCCTAATGGTATATCACATAAACATTTAATCCTAACATGAAATATATGTATCTTATTCAATTAATCATGATGAACATAATGGGATTATATTTGTAAAAAATCAATAAAAGGATTTTGATTATTGTTTGAGAGATTCTTGATGCATCAAAACTTATATCTAATCTTCAAAGTCCAATATCATAGATTAATAAAGAATTATTGGTTTTTTTAATACTTATTTAAATATGGTTTCAACGAAGCAACAATATCATAAATCTTGAGCATGGATTATGTGATGTCATGTTGAGATATTTAGAGCTCATATTTTCTCTTTTCATTTTGAAGGACCTAATGTTTGAAATAAATATATTTAGTCACATGTTATAAATGATTTGTCAAATCTAATTCATTTATTTTTTATATCTGATAAATGGTTTTGAATAAATTTTACAAATAATATTTATTAAGTATTTTTATCAAATGGTAATAACATCTACATTATGATGATTTACGATAAAAACATCATATATTTTGAAATGTCTTGAATATATTAATATAATGGAATTATAATGAAATAAATTTAATTTATGAAAATTTCATCCATTATAGGGTGACATGGGAATGTCTATGCAGGCATTTTTAGACCATTCAATGAAAATAACCAAATGACTATCTTCATGGCCACATTTACATGAAGAGTGGTGCTTCCACCTTGATCACGATCACCCGATCTATATGATCAGATGATATCATTTGTGTCCACATTTCCAGGAAGGGGTACAACTCAGATATAGCCATGTCAAGATCCAAGGGTCATTAAATCAATTATCAAAAAATTTGGAGAGTGTTAGTGAGGTGGTACTGCATAAAGTGAGTTTCTCTAGTAAGAGGTTCAATTTGGGGTTCCACATGCACTACATAAAATGTCCAGAAAAGGTATGGTGTCTGTAACACCCCAACCCTAGAAGCCCAGAGTCAGTGCATTATTATGTATCAATGGAATGATCACAAAAGATCAAGTCTCTAATGATCGATTAGTTCAGTATCCTTGGAAACACTAGATATATTCATAAGTCTTACATTAAATCATAAATTGAAAAACTACAACACATATTTTCTTCAAATACCCTCATACTATCCCTTCAGTTCATTCATAAAATACTTCTTCACATACTGGGAAAAATAAAACATTGAAAGGGGTGAGCTCAGATTCTCAGCAAGGATAAAAATATAGCAGAAACTTTCATAAATAAATATAAACATTTAACGCAATGTATAACTAAAACAAAATCCTTTTAAACATGAAATTAAGTATAATATGGAAAAAATAAAATAAAATAATTCCATTTACTCATTCACATTGATATTCTACTAATCTAATAATCACATGCAATAACAATAACCACTTTCATAATAAGGGAATGCATAATGCCAGACTATCATAACCACATAGTCAAGGCCTTGTTCCAAGACTACAGATAAGATTTTGTCAAGGCCTTGTTCCAAGACACTAGTTTGTCTCTTGAGACCTACAGATGCATCGAGGAGCTATAGAGGCCTCCACCAGTCACTTACTAAGTCCAATGCATTACTAATATGAAAAGGTTTAAACATAACATAAACATTTGTATTAAAACTAGCATACATAATGTCAATAATTTATCCATAAACTATGAATGATATAAAAATAACACATCCACAGTCAACATATCACAAAACCTTTAATACAATATGTAATTTTTGTATCATAATAAATCAACTTCAAATAAGCATAAAATCTATCAATGAATGTTGACATGGATGAAATCAAAACTATTTGAGAGAAATACCTCCTTTTTGAAATCATTTAAAAGTCACATAATTATTAAATAAAACCATTATTTTTAAAATACTATTATAAGTATGTAATTTAAGCTTCAATGATTTTATAACGGTGTAAAATTGCCGCACTCTCCATATAAGTTAAAAAATACATTCTTACCTTAATTTTGTCGAAAAGGTTAAAAAGACCTTGTTTAGAAAATGACGGAAATATTCCTTTCATAAAGGTATAAGGTCAAATAAGGGTATAAATGACTTTAAACCATTTTCTATTAAATATTTAAAATGTTTTGAATGTCATTTTTAAGAAACATGGATGTGGATGTTATTGAGGTCCCAGTAGATTCTTACGTAGAAACAACCTCAGATAATAAAGAGATTCTGGAATTAACCCTTACTTTATACATTTCCTTAGTTGATGGTAGGTTAAACTCTTGTATAATATTTAAATCATTGTTATTAAATTATACAATATCCATATACATAAATATGATATCATATATAATATTTTAACATTGCTTTGTTAATAATATCTAAAATATTATTGTTGTTTCGGGTGTTAACTGCTTCGTTTTACTTTATTTTATTTGTTACGTAAGAAATTTTTTTTATGGATAGGTTATATGTAATTTGTATACAGAATGATATCATTTCCTTAACAATTATTTTTAATCATCAAATAGAAATTATTCTTTAATGGATACGATGGGGAATGAACCTCATCACGTTCGTGGAGACGGTATTCCGTACGTACGCACGAGCGACTATATCATTTTTTGATATTAGAATAGTATATAATTGGATGGTATATCATATATAAATAATAATTATATTGTTGTATTTATTATTTAATTCAATTACACATCATTATCATACCCATCCAAATAATGATGTTTTGAATAACAATTACACCACAACATGGAGACAGTAAGTCGTACGTATGCACGTATCGTGACATGTCATTCAAAAGATGGATAGAAAGGTGAATATGGTTGTACCATATTTATAATAACATAAATGTATATATAATATACTGGAGTTATTATTTTAGAATGTAAATAACAAAGAAATAAGAAGTGGAAGAATAAAATAACATGAAAGATGGTGGTGAAATCATTACCTCTTCTTCGGGTTCTTCATTTTGATTTGATCACAAGGGCTCCATATGTTTTCTTTATGATCAAAATATAGCCTCTAAGATGAAGGGAGGATTGTTGAGAGAGTATTTGGGCTGGGTTTGGACGATCCAAAAGTCTTTGAAGTTATGAAATAAAGAGAATTGGGAGTTCCCTTTTATAAGAGGGGTGAGGGGAACCTTAGGAAAAGCTAGAAATATTATTTTATAATAAATTAAATTTCGGATTATAAAGGCTAAAAAGTGACTTATTTAGAGGATAAGGTGGGAATGGGTAGAAAACCACTCAACCAATAGGTTTTAGACAGGTTTGGGTCACTATATTAACATTATCTTTGTGTTTTAACTCTTAGTTAATTAGTTTGACATTTACCATGTCAGTTTGTATTTTTATATTATATTGTTAATAAACATACCATATACTTCCAAGAGAACCCCAAGTGGTTTATTAATGATACAAATATAATTATATAAGTATCTTGGCCAATACTTAGGTTTTTAGGAATATAATATCAATTAATAATATAATACTTGTTCTAAAAACTCTTTCATGTCAATTTTGGCAGTATTTGGAAATTCATTTTTTTGAAAATTATAATATAAGTATTAAATCAAAAAAAGATAATTAAATCAATCCTAACATGTAATATTAACCTATAAAATTAATGTAATTCATAAAATGTATCAAATTATATTTATTTTGGTATTTATAATATCAATTATTTTTATATTTAATTAAAAAGCTAATTACTGCATCACCATTGTGTCATAAATAAATTAAAGTATTTAATATCTAAAAATTAAAAAGAAAACATAATTATTTAGGAAGTCTTTTTATCTTTCTAATGAATATTTATAATCGAATTTATCTTATGTGTAAACCTATATTAAAAATGTTGTAGTTATTAAATGTTGATTTTAACTCTTTTAACTCTTCTTTGAATTAAATAATAATAAATGTTCCAATTTAATCCAAGTAGACCAAAAATGTTGATATTTTATTCCTAAGGTTGCTTTTTATCAAATTATACTTATCCAATAGAATTAGGACATGTGTTATGGTAAAAATAATATCATTTTTACCTTTAATTAATCTATTTACTTTTAATCATGGTAAATAAAAGTAAAAAGTTACTATTCACCAAAAATTATTTTCATCTCATTGAACCACATTTTTCTTCCTGATATCAACTATGTCTCTCAGATTTTTTAAATTCCACTCACAGAAGCGGTAAAATTATGTTTTGTGAAAATTTGCAAAATCTCAAAGGAGGTGGGTAAAAGACGGTGAAAAGTTCAATAAAATTTTTATATATCTAAAATTAATATAAATTGACTCCAATGAGTTACATTGAACTTATATAGGTATTATATATCTCTTTGTACCTAAAATAAATTTAAATAAAATGTCTGTTTTAACTAATAACTCAGTGTTTTTCACTATTCATCAAAATTTTAAAATTTTCATAAAAATTCAAAAAATTCACCCTAGGCTAATTTCGATATTCCGAATCCAAAAATGAAGTCCATTTTGAAAAATAAAATTTATAAAATTTCAAAAAGTGGGTATTACTATTCACAAAGACTAGTTTTATTGGTTGTGGTGTATTAGAACTCAATGTTGCGTACAACACACGCTATTGTATTATTCAAAGGGAAG
The DNA here is from genome assembly GCA_963277665.1 of Viscum album. Classification (NCBI taxonomy): domain Eukaryota; kingdom Viridiplantae; phylum Streptophyta; class Magnoliopsida; order Santalales; family Viscaceae; genus Viscum; species Viscum album. Next base: position 394,684,333 of record OY728167.1, on the reverse strand, counting down.
CGTATGATGGAAGCTTGGGGTGTTACATTCTCCCATCCATCAAATAGTTTCTTCCTCGAAATTTCTAGAGTATTACTACAAAAAAAGGCTCAGGTGGTTCTTCATCATAAGTTCCTTGAGTTCCCACGTAGCCTCTTCAATCATTTGGTTTCTCCATAGAAATTTTAACAGGTGAGTCATCCAGTTTCTCAACACTTGTTCTCGGGTATCAAGAATCCTGACGGGCTCTTCACAATAAGACAGATTGGGTTCCAATTCTAATTCCTCATAGGGGATTACATGCATTCGGTCAGGCATGTATTTTCTCAACAATGATACATGGAACACATCGTGATCTTTGGAGAGACTTGGAGGCATTGCAAAATGGTAAGCTACAAACCCAATTCTTTCTAGAATTTCTAAAGTTCCGATGTACCTGGGACACAATTTACCCTTCTTACTGAATCGTATAACTCCCTTCCATTGAGATACCTTCCAGAAAACATGATCATCGACTTGAAATTCCAAATCCTTCCTTCGATTATCGGCATAGCTCTTCTGCCTAATTTGAGATGCTTTGATGTGGGTTTGGATTACCTTCACCTTTTCCATCGTTTCCTCCACAAGTTCTAGGCCTAAGAGTTTTCATTCACCAACATCATCCCAACAGGTTGGTGTGCGACATCTCTTTCTGTATAACTGTTCATATGGGGCCACTTGAATACATGAATGGAGGCTATTATTATAGGAAACGTATACCAGAGTAAATGTTGATCCCACATACCCTGAATGTCAAGTGAGCAGGATCTCAACATGTCTTCTATGGTTTTAATAGTTCGTTCTGATTGTCCATCAGTTTGAGGGTGGTAGGCAGTGCTGAAATGAAGTTCAGTATCCAGGGATTTTTTATGTCTTTTCCAGAATCTTGATTTAAAATGGGGATCAAGATCAGAAACAATCAATAAGGGTACACAATGAAGTATCAAAATTTCAATAATATATAGTCCTGCTAGATGTTTAAGTGGTAGATCTTCTCTTATAGAATTAAAATGTGCTGACTTGGTTAGATGATCAACAATGACCTGCATTTCATCATTCCTTCTAAGAGTTTATGGTAGCCCCATGACAAAGTCCATCATAATATTATCTCATTTCCACTCCGGTATGGGAAGAGGTTGCATGAATTCTCTAGGATGGTGCCTTACAGCTTTCAGTTGTTGAAAAACCATACATCTTGACACAAAATCAGTAATCTCCCACTTCATGTTGTCCCACCAAAAATGTTCCTTCAAATCTCTATACATCTTGGTGCTACCAGGGTGTATAGAGAAATTAGAGCTATGAGCATCATCCAACAATTCCCTTTTTAGATTTGGTATATTGGTAACACAAAGTCTCTTCCCAAATGCCAAAATTCCATCTTCATATACAAATTCACTCAATCTCCCATCATTCACAGCTTTAATATTCTTTTTAAACTCATCATCATCGGCCTGATAACTCTTTATCCTTTTGAGTAAATATGGTTTGGCAACCATTTGAAAAAGCATTGTTGTTTCACCGTCCATGGTTATTCCCGTATACATATTTACTAGATATATGAAAATAGGATCCCTTTCAACTCTCATCTTGTTTAAAACTCCATGATTCTTTCTACTCAAATCATCGTCCACCTTATTTTCCTTCCCCGAGTGGTAGTGTATAGTGAAATCATAATCCATGAGTAATTCAATCCATCTTCTTTGCCTCATGTTTATTTATTTCTGTGAGAAGATATATTTCAAACTCTTCTGATCGGTATATATCTCAGATTTTTTCACCATAGAGATAATGTCTCCATATCATTAAAATAAGATTACAGCTGATAACTGAAGATCATGAGTAGGATAGTTTTACTCATGAATTTTTAGCTATCGTGATGCATAGGCAATGACCCTATCATTCTGCATAAGGAAAGAACTAAGTCCTTTCATTCAAGCATCACTATAAATAACAAACCCATCATTCCTCGACGGTAGAGTCAAGATAGGAACATTGACTAATCATCTCTTCAAATAATCAAAACATTCTTCACACTCTTTTGTCCAAATAAATTTAAACCCTTTACGTATGATCTTCGTTAATGGGTTAGACAATTGGGAAAAATTCTGGAAGAAATGACGATAATAACCCGCTAAACTAATAAAACTGTGTACCTCAGTTATATTAGTTAGTTCTGGCCATTATTTGATTGCTCTTGTCTTGGAAGGATCAATGAAGATTCCCTCATTAGAGACAATATGGCCATGAAAAGAAATCTCCTGAAGCCAAGATTCACACTTGTTAAACATCCCGTATAATTCAATTCATCTGAGGGTTTTCAGAATGATGTGAAAGTGATTTTCATGATCTTCGTAGATTTTGGAGTATACCAATATATCATCAATAAATACCACTAAAAAGTCATCAAGATATTCCTTGAAAACTCTATTCATTAGATCCATGAATACAGAGGGTGCATTATTCAATCCAAAAGGAATTATTGTAAACTCATAATGCACGTACCTGGTTCGAAATGCTATTTCCGGAATGTCTTCCTTCTTCACACACTACTGATGATTTCTAAATCAAAGTTCAATATTTGAAAAGTATTGAGCTCCATGAAGTTGGTTGAATAAATCATCAATGAGAGGTATGGGATACTTTTTCTTTATTGTTATAGCGTTGATCTCCCTGTAGTCAATGCACAACCTCATAGATCCATCTTTCTTCTTAAGAAAAAGAACAGGGGCTCCCCATGGATAAACACTAGGGAAAATAAATCCCTTATTACTTAGTTCCTCTAGTTGTTTCTTTAGTTCCACTAATTCCATAGTGGCCATTCTATAAGTGGTCTTTGATATGGGCATTGAACCAGAATTAGGTCAATGTAAAACTCAATTTCTTGTTTTGGAGGATGTCTAGGTAAATCCTCTAGAAAAACATCAAAATATTATTTCACAATAGGTACATAATCAATTTGAACATTCCTTTCCTCATCTACAGTAATTTCATTCTCTTCCTCCCCAATAATTGAATTTAGTTGAGCTAGTGGGGGTGGATCTAGATAAGAATTAGGTGGAGACATTTCTGATCTAAAGATAAGGTACTCCTTATCATCATCAAAAATTGTTACCTCCTTCTTCTTACAATAAATTTTTGCATCATGGTACGAAAGCCAATCCATACCGAGGATTATATCAAATTCAATCATGGGTATAACGATGAGATCATCAAATAAAGAACATTTATATGCTCTAATGGGAACTGATTCAAAAAACTTTGATTCAGCAATAAATCCTTCAAAAGTTTTGACTAAAAACTCCCTTGTTAAATCAAATTGGAAATATCTAATTTTCTTAGAAAACTAAGAAGATATGAAACATTGCGATGATCCAGAATCAAATAAAGTATTGTTTAAACATGAGGAAACCATTAAATTTCCTGCCACTACATCTTTAGGAGCTTCAACCGCAATAGTAGTGACATCATAAGCTTGGTCTTGATCCCTTGGACTCTTCTGAGGTATGTTTCTCTAATGCTTCAGACATTCATTTTCATAATTTCCTATCTCCCAACAATTGTAGCACTAAACATCGGTAGCTTCTTTCTCCCCCTTGCAATCACGATCTTGGTGGCCTTTTTGACCATACTTGTAACAGACTCCCATTACCTTCAAGAAAGTACCATGGTGTTTATTCAAACATTTACTATAGGATGGATATTAAAATTTTCCCTTCTTCCCTTTATTTCCATTTCCAGAGTGATAATCAGATGTCTTCTTCTCTTTCTTTACTTTAAAGTTGTAAGACTTAGATAATTCCTTTTCTGTCTTAATAGCACATGAGAAAATGTCTTCATATGTTAAGAAATATTGTGATATTAATGCTCGACAGAGAATTGGTTTTAACCCATAAAAGAAAAGATAAATCTTACTCCTCGGGTTATGTATATAATCTATTGCATACCTCGCTAACCTTGTAATGTTAGATTCATACTTTACAACATTATCATCTTCCTTTTTCCTCAGACTGTAAAATTTCCATTAAATATCTGCTCGATGGTCATGATAAAAGTATTTTTCTAAGAAAATTTATGTAGACTCCCTCAATTACATACTTGATACTTATTCATCTTCCTTCGTATTTTGAATCAAGTACCACCATTTATCAGCATCTCTAGTGAGGCGGTAAACTACCATGACAACTTTTTCCCTTTCACTACTCCCCAAGGCGTGGAATATTTTCTCTAAGGAATTGATGAATTTCTCAGATACTAGTGTATTTGTTCCCCCATTAAATGTTTGTGTTTGTTGCCTCATGAAGTGATCTAACATCGATAATCTACGCTACGGATCAGGGTGCTCCATACGAGTAAGGTTATTATTCATAACCTGAGTGAGTTGTCCCAGTATAGTGATAAGCTGATCACCACCAGTTGTATCACCATCTCCACTATAATTATCTTAAGATGGAGGTAAATCCATACATGGAGTGTGTTCATTGATATGGTTTCCATTCATTCCACTAGGCGCCATTTCTAAACAATTTCATAAACTAGATTAGTTTATGAATCAAATACATTATTCCATACTCATAAAACACTTAACATAAATTGAACATTTTATTGATATAATCCATAATCATAAAAAGGTTTTCTTTTTGGAAGTATATACTCATAAACCCTTCATAATTGTTTGTAAAGAAAATGATAATTATCCAAATCATATTCCTCAAGAGTGTCGTAACCAAGAGTGCAGCAAGGCCCGTTGTCGTGCAGCGGTTCCCATTCGAGTCTAGCTAAAAGTGGTGTTTTTGGGTTTACCCCTAGTTACATCGGTGCCAGAGCCTCCTCTACCTGCTCGTATCCAGACAGGGATGTATTTCTCAAAAAACACACAAAATATCTACAATACCAAAATTCATGGATGTTTTTCTATACTAATCCTCAAAGTCTATCTTAGGGCTAGGTGCTCTAATCAGAGTTTATCTAAATCCAGAATCCAAGGTTTATTACTAAACTTCCTCTGATACCAACTGTAACGCCCCAACCTCAGTTACCCAGAGTCGGTGAATTATTACATATCATTGGCATGATCACAAAAGATCAAGTCTTGAAAGATCGATTAGTTTAGTAGCCTTGGAAACACTACATATATTCATATGTCTTACATTACATCATAAATTGAAAACTAAAACACATATTTTCTTCCTATCCCCTCATACTATCCCTATAGGTCATTCAAAAAATACTTCTTCACATCCTAGGAAAAATAAAACACTGAAAGGGGTGAGCTCAGATGCTCAGTAAGGATAACAATATAGTGAAAACTTTCATAAATAAACATAAACATTGAAGGCAATGGATAACTAAAACCAAAGTCTTTTAAACTTGAACTTCAGCATAATAAGGCAAAGATAAATTTAAATAATTACATTTACTCATTCACATAGATATTCTACTAATCGAATAATCATATGCAATAACAATAACCACTTTCATAATAAGGGAATGCATAATGCCAGACTATAATAACCACATAGTCGAGGCCTTCTGCCAAGACTAAAAATAAGATTTTATCATTGCCTTGTGCCAAGACACTATTTTGCCCCATGGGACCTACCGATTAATCGAGGAGCTATAGCGGGCCGCACCCATCACATACTAAGTCCAATGCATTCCTCATATGAAAAGTTTTAAACATAACATAAACACTCATATTAAATCTAGCATACGAAATGTCAATACTTTATCCATAAACCATGAATGGTATAAAAATAACACATCCACAGTCAACATGTCACAAAACCTTAAATACAATATGTATGTTTTTTATCATAATAAATCAACTTCAAATAAGCTTAAAATCCATCAACGGATGTTGACCTGGATGAAATCAAAACTATTTGAGAGAAATATCTCTTTTTTGAAATCATTTAAAAGTCACATAATTATTAAATAAAAAATTTATTTTGAAAATACTATTATAATATTGTAATTGAAGCTTCGACGAATTTATAACGGTGGAAGATAGCCGCACTCTCCATATAAGTTAAAAAAAGACATTCTTACCTTAATTTTGTCAAAAAGGTTATAATGACCTAGTTTAGAAAATGACTTAAAGATTCCATTCAGAAATGTATAAGGTCAAATAAGGGTATAAATTACTTTAACCCATTTTCTATTAAATAGTAAAAAAAATTTGAAATACATTTTGAGGAAAATGGATGTGGATGATAAAGAGGTCCCAGTAGATACTTACAGAAAAACAACCTCGGATAAAAAAGAGATTGTGGAATTAACCCTTACCTTGTACTTTTACTTAGTAGATGGTTAGTTAACCTCCTGTATAATAGTTAAATCATTGTTATTAAATTATAAAAGAATCATATACATAAATATGATATCATATATGATCATTTAACATTTCTTTGTTAATAATATCATAGTATTATTGTTGTTTCGGGTGTTAACTGATTCGTTTTAGTTTATATGATTTGTTTTTTAAGCCATTTTGTTATGGATAGGTTGTATATTATTCATATACAGAATGGTGTCAAGCCCTTAAACATTATTTTTAATCATAAAATGAATATTATTCTTGTATGGATACGATGGGGAATGAATATCATCGCGTTCGTGGAGACGGTATTCCGTACATACGCAAGAGCAACAATATCATTCTTTTGATATTAAAATAATATATAATTTGATGGTATATAACCTATAAAGAATAATTATATTTTTATATTTATTATTTACTTCAATTACACATCATTATCATAACCATTCAAAAAATAATGTTTTGAATAACAATTACACCACGACGTGGAGACGTTAAGCCGTACGTACGCACATATGGTGACATGTCATTCAAAGGATGGATATAATAGTGAATATGGTTTTACCATATTTGAAATAAAAATACAGTATATAGAAGATACTGGAGTAAATATTTTAGAATGGAAATAACAAAGGAAGAATAATTGGAAGAAGAAAAGAACTTGAAAGAGGGTGGTGAAATCATTACCTCTTCTTCGGGTTCTTCCTTTTGATTTGATCAAAATGGCTCCATAGGTTGTCTTTATGATCAAAATAAGGCCTCTAGGATGAAGGTAGGATAGTTGATATAGTATTTGGGCAGGGTTGTGCCAATCCAAAAGGCTTTGATGGTGTTAAATAAAGAGAAGGGGGAGTGCCCTTTTATAAGAGGGGTGAGGGGCACCTTTTGAAAAACTAGAAATATTATCTTATAATAAATACATTTTCGGTTTATAATGGCTCAAAAGTGACTTATTTCGAGGATAATGTGGGTATGGGTATACGAACACTCAAACAATAGTTTTTAGATAGATTTGGGACACTATATTAACCTTATCTTTACATTTTAACTCTTAGTTAATTAGTTTGACATTTAACATGTCTCTTTCTATTTTTATATTATATGGTTAATAAACATACCATATACTTCCAAGAAAACCCTAAGTGGTTAATTAATGATAAAACTATCATTTTACAAGTCTCTTTGCTGATCCTAAGTTTTTTAGGAATATAATATCAATTAATAATATAATATTTGTTTTAAGAACTCTTTAATGTCAATTTTGACACTATTTGGAAATTGATTTTTCTGAAAACTATAACAGAATAATTACTTCCAAAAATGTTAATTAAATAAATCCTAAGATGTCATATTAACCTTTTAAATTATTTTAATTCATAAAATGTCTCAAAGTATATTTAATTGTGTATTTATAATATCAATTATTTTAATATTTCATTAAAAAGGTAATTACTGCATCACAATTGTGTCATAAATAAATTATATTATATAATGTCTAAAAATTATAAAGAAAATATAATTATGTAGTAAATATTTTTATATTTCTAATTAATATTTATAATCGAATTTATCTTATGTATAACCCTATATTAAAAATGATTTAGTTATTAAACTTTGATTTTAACTGTTTTAACTCTTCTTTGAATTAAATAATAAAAAATGTCCTAATCTAATCCAAGTGGACCAAAAAGGATCATATTTTATTCCTAAGGTTTTTTTGGTTGAATTATACTTATCCAAGAGGGTTAGGACATGTGTTAGGGTAAAAATAATATCATTTTTACCTTTAATTAACCAATTTACTTTTAACCGTGGTAAATAAAAGTGAAAAGTTTCTATTCACCAAAAATTATTCTAATCTCATTGAATCACATTTAAATTATTGATATCAACCGTGTCTCTCAGATTTTTTAAATTCCACTCACAGAAGCGGTAAAATTATGTTTTCTGAAAATTTGCAAAATCTCCTAGGAGGTGGGTAAAAGTTGGTGAAAAGTTCAATAAATTTTTTATATATATAAAATTAATATAAATTGACTCTAATTAATTAAATTGAATTTATATAGGTATTATTTATCTATTTTCACCTAAAATAAATTTAAATAAATTAAATAATTATTTAAATAAAAAGTCGGTTTTAACTAATAACTAAGTGTTTTTCACTATTCATCAAAAATTGAAATTTTTCAGAAAAATACCAAAAATTCACCCTAGGCTAATTTGGATATTCGGAATCCAAAAATTAAGTCCATATTGAAAAATAAAATTTATAAAATTTCAAAAAGTGGGTATTACTATTCATAACGGATAGTTTGATTGGTTGTGGTGTGTTAGAACACAAATTTGCGTACAACACGTGCTATTGTATTATTAAAAGGGAAGCGTACCGTGGATGTTTGGGGTGTTACTATATGGGGGGTATGTGGATCATTATATCTGAACTATAAAAGTTTTGTTAGAATCATGTTGGCACCTAAAACTAAATTAAATAATATTTGAGTCAAATTAATGAGGTTTATTTGATTAACTAATCTATTAGTGTATAAACATAACAAAATCATTATTAATAATAAAATAATAATTTTTTTATAAAACATATATATTGATATAAATAAATTATAACTAAATATTATAAATTAATTAATAAAGGCTATGATCTCAAATTGATGATCTAAATTTAAAAAATTGGCATCTATTTATTTTTAGATAAATAAATAAAATATTATAAATTATGTAATAATTATATTACAAAATATGATAAATTTGATAAGTATAAAATAAATATTTTTAAATTATTAATGACCTTTACAATTTTTATAGTAATAATTAGTTTAATTATTATTAAACTGATAATAATTCTAATTAGGTCAATATTTAGATGTTGTATAATGATAATAAAGTAAAATTAAGATGATTAAATTATTGAATAGAAATTAATCATTAAAACTATTAATTTTTTTCCAAGTGACTTTTTGAAAACACTAAATAATTTTATAAAAAATAATTTTTATTAAATTAATTATAGAAGGCCATATATAATTTAAAATTATATTAATAATGATTTTAAGTGGAAAATATTATCTTCATAGTGATTGTGATGAAATAGGAGTACCATAGGATTTATTTTAATGATAAACAATGTATGGTTTATTTTTTTAAAATACCTAAATATGAATTAAATATTAATGAAGAATGTTATAATTATTTAATTGTGTCATTAAGATTGAAACATTATGGAATTAAATAGATGATATATATTTATATATAACAATGCATGATATTTATTGAAAATAATGAATATGGATAAATAAGATAAATTATGAAAAAATGATAATTATTATTAATGTTGAGAATCCAACAACATTTTCTATGAGTGATCATTGTGAAGGGTGAATTAGTGATAAAAAAATTATTTTGCAATCCTTCAAAAACAAACTTCATCGCTTGAAAATTTTTAGTGATTATGTCTTTATTCTAAACCACATGTACACCAAAATAAGGAAACATTAAAAATTTATAAGGTCTGAATATCTATGTGAGATGGCTATTATTTTGTGAGATATGGATTCCTCTAGGATCAATCTACTTTCTAGAATCATATTGTGTGTATAAATAATTGTATATCCTCAAAAATAAAATGTATCCAAAAAATGCTTTGTTTTATCCTACAATCAAGAAAATCCAACACATTACAAAGATAAATTTTTGTAACAACTAAAGAGTATTTAATCAAATAGATTTCCTCTAATTTATTGAATCTGTTGAAATATTTCAATTCCACTATAATTTTATTGCATGAAGAAATCATAAATTATCCTTCAAACGTGCACATGAATATTTTTATTCTTTATTTTGTATGAATTTCACATGCACACAACAACTTCAATCTTCTTAATATTCTTTATTTCTTCTTATTTTTAAAATCACATAATATTCATTATATTAAACATATGTAGAACATCTTCTTCTTCACTCTCTCATCTTATTGAATCTTCTATTTTTCACCTGAATAGTGTCACATACTTATGCAATTTTAGATTTGAATTCGAATTAAAAATTCGAATCCCATTCATAAATCATAATCCTTGGATCATCTACTATCATAATATTCACTATCAAATTCAGATTATTAGTTATAATAGATTGGAATATTCAAAAAAAATTAAATTTTGAAAACAATTCAATATGTAATGACCATATTTTTTCATGAAAAACACTAATTATGGAATATCCTCCTCATTTGTGACATAACATGATACATTAAAATAAATATTTTTTTCTGCCATAACTTTCTATGGTGTGATAGAGCTATGTGGAATGGAGGTATCAAATTTTATAGGGAAATCAAAAACAGAGATATCCTTCTTTATGGTGTTGGATACCACTATGGTGCAGAGGTATTTAATTTTATATGTCCATAAAAAATCAACCCAACCTCCTCAGTGACATAACATCTTCATATAGTGAGGTGGTCTTGTGATCTCTAAAAATAAAAAAATTCCAAAAAATCAAGAAAATTGGCATGAACCCCTCTTCTATGGAGTAATATAACTTGATATTTTTCGGATATCGTTTGGAAATCAATTATTGTGCTTGAACCTCCAAATTTCCAAGGAGATCAAAATCAACCTTATCATCCCCTCTACAACATGGTCCACCTTCTACAACCTGAGCACCTAATCAGTCAACCCATTATAGCATGATGCTTCACTACAGCATGGAGGTCCTAATATATCAGGACCACTATAAAAATGACCCCGTAAACTATTCATTATAGATTTAGTTTTATGGAAAAACCCATATTATTCCATAAACCCCTAAAGTGTATAATAAGATATACAGTGTAAAACTGCATCCTTTTCTTCCTTCAAACTGCCTGCTTCATGAACTCCTTCCATGATATTTCAACACAACATTCCAGATTAAGAATCATCTGAATTTGTCTCCAAACAACATCACCTCACAAAAAATATGAGTTTGAACTTGATTTATGTATTAATGATCAAATAAAATACAATTAATCACATCCAATCCAACCTCTTCCACCATTCCTCAAAAAAATCATCTAAAAAAATATTAGTCTAAAGAATCTACCTCTTGGATTTTGATATAAAAAAGGAACTTAAATCACTTAAAAATTCATAATAATTATAAATGGAACTCCATTAAATAATTATAATTATACATTATCGAACTCGATTTAAGAAACAATACCATTGAATAAATAATACTATGTTTTTCATAGCATGGAATTTATCAATAACATTAAAAATAGAACATCACAACCTTTCATGATTACGTGATAACACTTGATAACAAATCAATCATATCATAGTAAATAATTTATTATAAACATCAATATCACACAAATTCATCTATTAAAAACACCTACACAGACTTCAATATACTATTAGAATAGTTCCCACATAGGCACAATGCTAAAATCACAACTTTCCATTATTAAAAAATCTTTTAAAAAAATATTCTCAACCTTAGAAGAAAAAAATATCAATGTATAACCCCAAAAAATATTCACCCCAATATAAAAACAGAAAGGATATAAATCTATAGAAAGATTAATATTTTCATTTTTCTCTGCCACTGACGATAATATCCATAGATATTAATAGATATGCGATATATATATATATATTGGAGTTTGTGCCCAAAAACCAAATTCTAAGTATATAATGATTAAATTTAAGAATTTTCTTGATTATTAATGATTTTTCTTATCACATAATGATTATTCATCTATATGATATAAAATATGATAATTTCTTATGAATATTTGTCTGATTGAAAGAGTGTACCAGTTCACCACTATAATGAGAACCTACAGGTTCATTGATAGTATTCATTAATATATGTTTTATAGGTGGAAGATCTAATTTTATGGGACACATATGATATAGGATATTAGGGTTAGAGAATCATAATACTTTGAGGTACCCTCTCATAGAGTGTTCCCCTTGTAATTTCTAGATTATGATATTGTGATAATGAGACCCACTATAAGAAAATCATCATTTATATGTGTAATTGGATGTTACTATCTATAGATGTGTGTATTATTCCGTAGAATTTAATATTATCATTAATTAAATTCATATGTAGCATACTTTTATGTATTAATGAAAATTGTGATGACATATGTTCATAGTGATGTATGATACATTGGGTGTGTTAAGAGTGATATTACAGTAATGGATAATGCACGAAAGGATTCATCGCTTACTTCCCTTAACAAAAGTTGATATCTCAAGACCTTTGATGGGAATGGAACTGTCTAGATAAATCCATGGCCATGGTGTTATGTGGGAATGTTCTTTTCTGTAAATTCAATGAAAGAGACATTGATCACATAAGTCGATGACACTGGTACAAAACATAATTGATTAGAGCTATCATGATAAATGTATTATAGTACATAGTGGAAAATTTTAAGAGGTTTTATATCATTGAGACATTAACTTTTTCTCTATGGTTCCCATGGAATGTTCTTATATGCTAACCTTCGACATTTAAATCTCCACTTTCTTTCACTGTGAAATATGCCTATAGGGACACACACTAAGTCTATCCAGAATAAACAATAAATTCAGTATTGAAATTAATATGTTTAATGAAATATTATTCTTTATTTTTAGTTTAATAAGTACCAAGGATTGTATGAGCTCTATGATTTAATCACTAGTTATTTGAAATATTATGTGACATAATTAATAATAATTAATCATTTAAAATGTTTAGAGAATACAATATTTATTATTTTTATCGATTTGTAAAGAATTGTTATTTATTTAGTAAATAAATGGGCATTATAAAAGGTTTAGTAAATGTTTAGGAGGACTAGAGGGAAAATTTTAATGGTCTACATGATAATTAAATAATTGATATTTATTTAATCTTATGTGATTCACTTGTTATGATAATAAAAATTATATTATAATTAAGACATGATGTTCAATAATAATTAAGGAATTGTTATGGGGACTTATATGCAAATAGGAAACCCTAATAACTCCTTAATATATATCAATTTATATCTCATTCCTAAGAGAGATTTTTTGTGTATAGTGTATTGATAGAAACTCTCTAAAACCCAACAGATCTCTATATATCTAGAGTGTTCTATCTCCTCATCCTCTATCAATCCATTGAGAGAAAACCAAGACTTATTCATCCTAATTGAGTATTATTCTACAATCTATCATGAATGATATATGTGTTTTGGATCAGCCATGCTATCATATGGTAATTATATGGTAAAATTTTTATATTATAGTGCAAGTGTGGATCACCACATAATGGATCCTACACTTCGATCTTGAAAACCAAAAATGGTATGACATGATCAAGTCAACTGGATAATCAATGAAGAATGAATTACATGTTTAGGTCATTCTAGATCTTCTTATAAATTAATTATAAACTGCATGTAATGATTCATATCTTTTAGTTATGATGTTTATATATATAATGTACCGACTTGGTTAACTCTAGAAATAGTAACCAACAGATTTGTACAGAAGGACTCATGTGTTATTCCCCATATGCTAGAGGCCACCAACTAGCAGTAAAGACCTAAAAGTAGTACAATGGAGAGATTATACCCTCTTGATTAGTATTAAATACAACAAGGGAATAAAAAAAGGGTATAAATATTGAGAGATAAAAATGATTCCAATCAATAATGAATAGATAACCTAGAATGTTCCAATAAAATAAAATATGAATTTAAATATTGAGTCCTTATACAAGCAGTCAAGAAATGTCATGTAATACAAAAAATATGGATATAATAACAAAAAAATAAATAAATAAATGACACAAACCTTATGGAATTCTAGGTACATTCCCGGTCTATATATCCCACATTAATTCCTCACCCCGAGTAAGTAAAAACAAGTGGCACAATCCGAAACCTAACCTGTAGCCATGAGATCTATCTAGAAACCAAATGGGAGCTTGAAAATGTTGTGAGTAAAAATTAGATTCCCATTACCAATAGTTCCTATTGAAAATCCATTCTATAAAAAGAAGATTTTTAGAGTGACGGTATAATAAATGTAAGGGAGTAGATTAAATATGAGCTATGTTACTCTCAAGATCCTCATAATATCCCTAGCTTACTATAACTACTTCATCCTATGGTGGAATATCTCTGAGTGTTATCCTTTTATAAAAATACTCTCGAGACCCATGGTATATAACACTGGAATCCATGTAAAATTATAATCATATAGGGTTTCATATATAAATATGGAACATCAATCCATGAATCTAAATCCACGGGACATGAATCGACATGTCCAAAAATTCTCAAAAAATTGATGAGGATCACCACATCCAATAATTCAAATAAATGACAAGGAGAGACTCATCAGATATCCCAAATATAAGGATCTTGGAGCACTGTGCACAAAAATTCAAATACGTTATGAGTATATTCTTGGACAACATCACTTAACCATTCATTATTCATTGCATTCAATTTGCATTAAAAGCTCATCCAAGGAATTCTGTATCGAAATCCATGTATTGCTCAAGACATAAAATAGTAGTCATGCATGTTACATTGAATAATTAAACATATTCTGTGAGAAAAATATTTATACTGATTTAAAATTATAAAACTTTCCTTAATAAATTCATTTATATGTTCCAAAATGGTTGAGTGACATGATCATTTGATTCACCATACCTGGTATCTCATTTATTCATGGATGTAATTTCTTATTTAACAAGGTCAAAGTGATAGGCCCTTTACATTCCCTTACCATTTAAATCATTTACATGTTTTATTCTTAGCCGACAAGACAAACCTACCCTAGGAGGTTGTTTAGTCATAATTCATGGAAAATGGGTTAAGATCATTTAATACATATTCTTAATTTACAATTTACATTATAGAATGATATCACTATAATAAATTCACATAATAGAGACCAATTTTCTGAACAAAGGGTCTCCTAAGATCATATGTAAAGGGGGTATGATCATTTAAGATCAAAATAGTGCATTTATTACTAGAAAACAAGAAAAAGAAACAAGGGCTCCAAAAATCACCAATGACACCCAAAGTGCTCTAGATAGTTCCAGCAACCTAAAACATCTCTAAGGTACTCCTAAGAGACCGAAATATAAGTGACAAGATAAAAACACCTAAAGGGGTGGTTCAATTACTAGGTAGAAGAAATAATCATCAATATTTCTTTGAACCCATCTTAATTGGGGGATTTAGTAGAGGTTGTAAACCTCTAACCATAATAATACATATAAAGAACATCAATTTTATGGTCTAGGCATTTAATTTATGGCATTTCGTTTTTTCGGGGCAACATTTAGAAATTATGATGTGTGTCATAAAGAAACCATTTTATAGATAATGATACTTTGATTGATATTTGTACACCACATACCATATACCAGGGAAGCTTCACTCATCCAAGATCACCCTTCAATTAGAGATGAAAGAAGGGAAAATAATGAATTAGATGAATGTTATAAAAATATATAATATTAAATTGAACAATAATAATGCCAAAAATGATATGATAAAGATATAAAAGAGTTCAAATGAATCATGGGTTCACCTCTAGGCTTCCAACACATTTGGAAATGATCAATACAGACCAAGAATGAAGGATGACCACCCATGGAGGAAGAAGGAAGGAGAGGAAACATGAAGAGGACCAATGGGAATGAATTAAGAATAAATGGGGTAAAACCCCATTTAAGGTTTGAGGGGGGTGGTAAATTTACCCTTTTTTAAGAGGCTCATGGTTAGGTTAAACAGTTATAAATAAAATTCACCAATTGTGAAGCCTTCACTTACCAAATAGAAACCTATCACATGGTTACCTCAAGAAATTAATATAATCTTGTGGCAGTTGTATAGTGAAACTACCCTTTGCACTTCCATATTGTATGGTTGTGGTGCATATTTTGGTAAACTATGAGACAACTGTGTGGTTTTCTCTAGAACTATACATAAAACTACATGGTTTTCGGTTCCACCTAGATTGGTTAAATAAATTGTGAGCCTATACAAAACTAGTCATATGGTTTGGGCACATGGTTAGCACAAACCATGAATCAACCACGCACCTAGGACAATATCTCTTGAAAATCGCATTTTAATGCCTCAATCCTCTGAAACATGTAATGAACGAAACTTTTATAAATGAAATTATTTCACATTGAATGAATAAATGCATCATTAAGTAATCAAGTTATAGAAAAAACATACATTACTATGGTTATTTTGGAATATTATATCCATTCAGATTTAAAAGAATGATAAGCATCATAATTATGGAAATTTTGGCCATTGAATAGTGATCTTATAAGTAGTATATATATGGGGTTATGATAAAATCCCCTGATACATATGGAAGAAGAAATATCCATGACGAGTAGAATCATACACAATGAAGGTCATTTATGAGAGCTTTTGAGGGAGATAAATTTATGGGATTTTCCATTGACCAAGACAAAGATAATATTGAATGACTAAAGCTTGATAAAAACTATTTATTGGAGATTCCCAAGATCATCGATATCATGACCCAAACAATGTTCGTTGAACATCTATAAGAAAATGTCACTAAAGCACATCGTACCCTTAGAGTATTCGATGGCATATTATGGGGTTATATATATCAACCCTAACAACATGAATAAGTATTTGTTTCTATGAAATAATGATTATAATTATTCCTCATTGATTTTATATTAAATTTTTAAATAATTTGTTGATAAATCTTATATTTTAATAAGAAAAAATTCCAATTGTATTTTTGGGTCCAAGAAATTTCAATTAAGGCATTCATTTTGAATAATTAATGACTTTTCAAAATAAATGATATTTTATTAGTATATTATTATTAAATATTATATATATTAATTATAGTTTATATTAAAATTATAAGTAGTCAAAAAAATTATAATGGTCAGAAAAAATTTATTATAAAAAAACAAGTATTTCTCAATAATTGGGGATTTTTATTTAAAAATAAAAATTCTTATAACTAAAAATATTAATAAATATTACTTATGGTTTTATAATGTTGAATTTACAAAATGGTGTATTTTTTATAATTTTCTAAGAATGTCAAATTTTTTGTTAAAAATTAAATACAGTATAAATATATAGTGTTTATTATGACATCATAATGAAACAAAAGTGACGTAATATATGTGATAAAAGGTTTCCGTGACCAAATATATATTTACCCTTCAAAATAATGTTCTTTTGGTGTGATTAATTACTTTTATAAATCCTTTATGAATCTTTCAAAACCTATTCTATATATTGAGGTTTTAAAATCAATTGTTTATGAAGATGAATCACTTCCACATCACCAAGGGTAATAATTTTATGATTCCAGTTCATGGAATTATGAAATAATTTAAAAAACACTTCATTTGTAGAATCTATGGGTAAAACCATGGGATGGTTTTTGGTTTTTATTACATTATTATATAGATTACAAAACCTATGTTTCGGAAATAAAAAAGAAATCTCATCTATTTTATAATATAAACCCATATAGGCTACCATTTCTCTTCACTCAATTACCTTATATCATGGTCTTACTCTTCCCATTTCTCTCTATAGCCCTCTTAATTTCCCCCGAAGCTATCAAGAAAATACTCTTAGGATTTTGGATACACCATATCATGGTAAGGGATCCTATCCTTCTCCTCTTTATTCAAGAACCTTCTTTATTTTATGCATTTTCATTTCAACTTCCTAATTTTAGGATATTTGTTTCCACATGCCTCATGTTTTCCTTTTTATTTCCTAATAACAACATACCCCTTTCACACTCATTAAACCATTTTATGAATATTTATGTATTTTCATTATGTTTACAAAATATCATTTTTTATTTTTCACACCAAATGATTGTGAAGTGAATTCATGTACCTAATTCAACTCAAAGGGTATTAAACTACATGTACATATACATATATGATTGGGGAATTCCATCTATATGACCAACCAAAATCAATCTTCAGGTTCATAGAAATTAATTGCAACTTATTTTATATGATCTATGTTTCACACTTATCCATGTACATGATATAATTATGATGGGTGAATCAAAATAGTGATCCATTGCATTGGGTAATGTTTTAATCTAAAAAAATCCCAAATAAAGTGAAGGAGAGGTAATCCTAAGCATACATTGTTATGATTTCCTGGTGGTTAACTGTGACTTGTGCTTATGATTCCACCTTTTAAATTGTTTCCACATTTCTATGTTGCATTTATGCTGTCATATTATATCATGCATGATTTTTCATGTTTTTTATTGACCCCCTATAGTTTTAATGCACACATATCATGTTTCATCACATAAAATTATGTTTACCCATGTTTAATTATGATTTAATCTAAGATTAATCTCTTGGGTTAGTGTTTTACAACATAAGACAGGTTGAAAAAATATGCCTAAGTCTAAGTCACTGTTAATGTTTATTTATCATTATGGAAGAATCAATGTTGAACATCCCACTGTTGGTAGAAAATCAGATATGTATTAGCTACCGTGGATATGAACTTATCGTTAAGATGTCTCACTAACAACTATCTCACTATCAACATAGATGCTTATTTCTAGCAAAGGAAAAGACATTGTCGTATCAAGCTACCGATAGAGAGACTTACAGATATTCAGAATTTTCACAAAGTATGTGCTAATGGTAGAATGAGTCACTATTATGTGTACCTACCATCAGAGATACATACAGATCCTAAGTCACCAATACTTGAATCACCATTCATGATTGAATAATTCATTAAGTATGAGACATTGTTCATGAGACATCATTCCATGACACTGATGAAAGACACCATTTTACCAAGCCACTATTTAGAGACACTTTCAATTCTTCCTTTTTCATTTAATTTTTTTTTCTAATGGTAACATTTTTGAAACTTAGTAATACTAATTATATTAATTTCTTTATATTTTTTTAGAAAACTTTTAAATTGATTTTAGAATATAGTATGAGGTATGAGGTACCTACATGTGAATGGGATCATGCTTCCTATTGGTTGTAGTGTATAGAGATAATACATGATAAAAAAGAAAGTAACTCGAATAGATCCCAAGATAAAAAGTTGTGTGTATAAGAAAAATTCAAGAACTGCAAACTATGAAAACATGAAGATATTGCTGAGAACTCAAATCGAAGAACACATTGTAGCAACAAAATAAATATTAGAAGAACTCATCAAACATATCAACACCCTAAATATAAAAAGAATATAAAAGATCTCATAAAACTCAATTTTTCTATATGTTTCTAGAATTATACTCAAGGTGTTCTTCAAGAGAACTTCTAGGAGTCAAAAGCTTCATTTCCAATCACACTGAGGCTTTTAACTCTCTTCTCATTATTTTTCTTTCCTTGTGTATTTTTTTTACATTACGAGAAGTGTGTTTCTATCTTTGTTTTTAACACACACTAACTCCTATGAAAAACTAGAATATATACATATATCTTCACAAACAATCCTTTTACACCGGAAAATCCCATGTATAATAGTGTAAGAGGTCTATCCATGACCTGTTTGGTTTAGAACTTCCAAAAAAAACTATAGAAGAGATCTATTTGACGTGGATAGTTTTTTATGCTATTGAATCCTTGATCTAGGGTCTGGATCAATGTTTAATTATATAAAATTCATGGTGGAAAGTTATCACCAAGAATAAAGTATTAAGTCTTAGATTGAGACTGAACCTCTTGTTTTATTATGCTGTGTTCATTCAGGTTTATTTTTCTATATTTTTGTTTATTTAAATACGAAGACATCAATTTGATTTGGTAGTTATCCTTAAATAGTTTTTTTAGAATTTTTATTTAGTAGATATATTTAAACAGATATAATAATAATTCATATTGTTTTAACTGAGAACTAATCACTATTTGAGAAATCCTTCAAACAATAAAATCTTTTATAAACTACTACAATGGTTAACAGGGCTGTTTTTTATTTAAAACTGAGGGATTTTAAATAAATATGTTTGAATGAAATTTTTCAGGAACACAATTCGCCCACATCTTGAGTGTCCTACTATGTCTAACATTTTCTATTAAAGGTTACTTACATTTTGAGTTTCAAAGTTTTCAAATATTTCCAACCCTGATTTTAGTTCTATTTTAATGATTTCAAAATTTCTATCAGTTAAAAAAAATTCATTAAAACTATTTTTTAATATTTAGTATGAATAACAGACAGGAAGGTGTAGCTACCCAAAAACCTCCCTTTTTAATTGAAGAAATATGTTCTGTTCAAAGTCAAAATGAAAATGCATTTAGAAATCATGGGTTTTGAAATATTTTCTACTATGGTTGATGAGTATAAGATTCCTAATACATCTCGAAACTCAAGGAATGATGCAATTAAGGAATCCAATAATAATAATAGAAAATATATAAATTCCTTATATTGTTCTCTAGGAGATGAATAATTCAATATGATTTCTGCATGTAAAACAAATATTGAAATTTGGGACACTTTAGCGGTTTCACATGAATGAACCACTAATTTGAAGGAAATGAGGCTTAATAGATATAATATTAAATATGATAACTTCAAAATGAATCCTGAAAAAACTATTTCTGAAATTTATCTCATTTTCAATAATATTGTAAATAAAAATATATCAATGGGAAATAAATCACTCCAAAAGAATAGATCATCAGAATCTTGATATATCTTACAGAAAGGTGGAGATCGACCTCTATATCAATTAGATAAAACTATAATATAAAATCACTAACATTAGAGGATATTATAGGTAAGTTGATGATGAATTTTTAAGAGCTAAAGGTTAACAAAAAGACGATGAAGGACTTAGAAGAAATTCATAGGCTTTTAAAACCACTGCATACAAACAGAAGAAGAAAATTCAAGTTCATGTTTAATGTTCCAGTGATGATGATTCATCAACTGATAGGAAATTTCTCAATTTTCTAGGAGATTTAAGAAATTATACTGAAAGAAAAAGTTATATAGAAAGCCTAGTTATAGAGGGAAATATGACAATAAGGGTAACTGTAAAATGGATTGGAAAAGAAGTGATAATACCAATGGGATAATCTGTTATAAATTCATACTAAAAGTACACATGAAGGACAAATGTCCCAAGATAAAATATGAGAATCAATATGACAATAATGATAGAAAATACAAGATGTCTATGAAGGCTATATGGAGTTCTTCTGATGATATCTCCAGTGAATCCAAATAATATCATGATGAAAAAGATAGAAAAATAAAACATTTGTTTTATGAAAAATGCATCTCAGCTAACCCTAGTATATCCTTCAAAAGATTATTATTATTCTAGAGATTAATCTAAATCTTACAACTCAAAAAATATGACCAATGAGGAAATGTTTAAATACTGCAAATTGATTGGGGATACTTTCAATTAGGTGAATGATAAATATAAATCTCTCAAGAAATAACATTCCCCTTCTATTGCTGTTAAGTCTAAACACAAAATATAAACGTAGAATAATTCTCAAATACTCAATGAAAATAATGAACATAAAATTTATAATGAGAAATTATGGAAGGATGTAGAGAAATTTACAAATCGTAAAAATAACATTGTTAAAATAATTAGAAAATAGGTTTCTCCAAAATATAATACTGGCATTGTTTATCAACCTAAAAAATAATTTTTTTTAAAAAAAAATTTATATCCACGTATGGAAGGTTTAGTTTTATGACCATATGTGAGAAATTTTTTACAAGTTCCAGCACTGGAGAAATGTTTACTACTTCTAACTCTTTTGGACCTAATAGAGTTTATTTTTATAGAACCTTAAAATATTATTAAAAGAAACCCATAATGAAAATGTGGGTTCTTAATGCATTAATTACTAATATTACTGGACCCAAGAACATATGTGTACCAAATTCTTTCATTGATTAAAATATTTTTGTAGGAAATTTTTTTGAAGAGTTTGTGTAAAATATTATGGTACATAGACAACGACTGTTCAAGAAACATGATAAGGGACTACTCTAGCTTCAAGAAACTCATTATTATTGATGGTGGACATTTCACTATTGATGACAATGCAAATGGTAAAATTATTGGTCTTGGCCAAATTAGTCAGAACAATTCAATTCTAGTTTCTAATATTCTTTATGTTGATGGTCTAAAGTAAAATATTTTTAGCATCTCACAATTATTTGACGATGGATTTCATGTTAAATTTGAAAATTATTCTTGTAATGTTTTAAATTATAATAATGATTTAATCTTTACTAATTTTAGAAATGAAAATGTATATGCTGTCAATCTGGATTTATTAGCCTCATAGAATGTTTCTTAATTTTCGATCATAAAGAGTCTTGGATTTGGAATAGGATACTAGGCCACTATAACATTCACTCTCTTGGAAATATTACTTTAAAAGGAAGTCACTGATCTACCAAAACTATTGTTTCTTAATGTTAAAGTCCATAGTCCTTATCAAAAAGTAAAATAGAAAAAAATATCTTTTAAACCCAAGAAATAAACATCTAACTTCTCAACCTCTATATTTGGATCACATGGATTTGTTTGGACCTTATAGAGTTTCAAGTTTAAATGGGAATCACTATGACTATTTTCTAGTAGATAAATTTTCTAGGTATACTTATACCTTATTTTTAGCTCACAAAAGTGAGGCGTGTTCTTATTTCACCAAGTATGCTAGATCAGTAGAAAACATAAGTGGACATGGAATCAAAACCATAGGAGGTGACCATGGATATGAGTTTAAAAATCATGATTTTGAATCTTTTCTTCTAAAAAAATGGCTATAGTCTTAACTTCCTTGATCATAGGACACCCTAGTAGAATGGAGTTTTAGAAATGATAAATAGAACCCTACAAGTGACATCTCGGACTATCCTTAATGTATATGATATACCAATTTATTTTTGGGAATAATCTATGAATAAAACATTCTATATAATAAATAGAGTTTTAAATATACCTATCCTAAAGAAAACCCCCTCTAAGATGTGGAATAATTGGAAACCTAAGGTTAATTACATCAAATTGTTTGGTTGAAAAATATTTATCCTTAATATAAAATATAATCATGATAAAATTTCCTCAATAGTGATGAAGTAATTTTCCAAGGTTATTAAATCAATATTAAAGCCTATACAGTATTTAATAAGAGAAACAAATGTTTGGAAGAGTCTATGAATGTCATGTTTAATGGAAAAACTCCCCATGAATCTGGAACCACCTTAGAAAATTATAAGGAAAATATGTTGAATATTGATTATGTTGATAATAAAGTAAAAAAACATCAAGTTGTAGACAAAATCAAGATTCTGACCAGAGGTAACCCAAACCTATAGAAGAACTTGAAGTGAACAACCCTTATTTATATAGATCTATTAGAACACTTAAAATCTATCCTTTATATGATATAGTAGGATACTTAGACAAAGGAACACATACTAGAGCTTCTCTAAGAAATTAGGTTGATCATCAAATCATTTTGTCACAGCCTGAACCTAAGAACATTAATAATTCAATTAGAGATAAATTATAGATTATTGATATGCAAGAAGAATTAAATAAATTTGAAAGAAACAATGTATGGAAACTTGTTGATAGACCCAAAGTTACCTTTACGATAGGAACTAAGTGGATATTTAGAAACAAAGTGGATGAAGATGGAACTATTTTATGAAGGAAATCCAGACTAGTTTCATAGGTTTATAGTTAATAAGAAGGAATAGAATTTAATGTATCCTTTTCACTTGTGGCCTGACATGAATCCATTAGAATAGTACTATCCCATGCATCACATCTTAATTTCAAACATTGTCAAATAGATATCAAATGTAAATTCATAACTTGTTATGTAGTTGAGGTTTTTTTGCTGAACAACCACTGGTTTAACAAATCCTCATTTTCTAAATCATGTTTTCAAATCAACAAAATATTAGTATTCTTGAAAACAATATCTAAGAGCTTTGTAAGATAGGATAGATACATTTCTTATTTCTAAAGATTTTTCTAAAAGTATAGATGATCCAAATCTTTTGATAAAAATAATTTCCAAAGATGTTTCAGTTTTTCAAATATATATTGATTTTAATTTTTTTCAATATTCAAAAAATTATTTATGTATTTACTTTTCAAAAATGATACAAAATGTATTTTTAATGAGATTAATGGGTGGACTCAAATTATTTCTCAGATTTCAAATATTCAAAAGTTAAAAAGGTATTATTTTAAATAAAATTAAACATACTAAAGATTTTTTAAATTTTTTTAATATAGATAACAATAAAATTAGTGATAATTATATGAGTACCACTTATAAATTGGATATTTATGAAGATGGAAAATAAGTGGATAAAAAAATTATATAGGTAAGACTAGAAGTCTTTTTTACTTGACTATTAGCCAACCTAATATAATGTTTACTATGTGTATGTATGCTTGTTTTGAAGAAAATAAAAAAGATTCACCCCTACTTGTTGTTAAAATAATTTTCAAATACCTGAAATATAATACAAACTTAGGATTATTCTATCCTATAGGAAACCCATTTTACATAGTTAGTTACTCTGATGCTGATTTTGGTGGTTTCATGTTAGATTGAAAAGGCACCTATGGAGCATCTCACTATTTGGGAAATTCACTAGTTTCATGGTGTAGTAGGGAAAAAAATTATATTGAGTTATCTACTACTTTAGAAGAATACATAGCTACTAGTAGTTGATGTGCTAAAATTTTGTTGATGAAACATACTTTACTAGACTATTGATATCAATTTAGGCATTTACCTATAAAATTGTGACAACACAAGTGCTATTAAAATTTATAATAATCCAGTCTCTCATTCAATAACAAAGAATATTGATGTAATACATCACTTATTTAGTTATCATTATCAAAATGGTGATAGAAATCTTGAATTAATTAGAACTAAAACTCATCTTTCTGTTATTTTTACAATGCCATTAAATTCTAAGAGAATGAGTTACATCAGAAATTAGTTGGGGATGACCAATTTTGAGTGACTAACTATTGATGACACGTTGATGGGACTAACTATTGTTGACTCATCAATGGGAATAACTATTGATGACTCACCATTAACGACTCATCATTGTGACTCACATTTGATGACTCACCATTCTAACTCACACTGTTGTGGCTCACTGTTGATGACTCACCGATGAAAACTAACTATTTAAACTCATCAGTTACAAATCACCGATAAGACTCACTGTTGTTCTTTACCATTCATTACTTAGTCATTATTCTAGCATGAACTTTATGTTTTTGATTTATTTATTTCATTTTATTTTATACCACTTTTCTAATTAAAAATTTTAAAATACCTAGTTGATAAATATCTAATCGATCCAAATCACTTCTTACTCACTAACTCTCCAAAAATTGAACCTTTCATTCCTGATCCTCTTCTACCTTCCTCCTCCGAACCAATCCTTTTGAAATGGCTCAAGTGAAGTGCTTATTTGATACATCTCCTGAAGAGTCTCCTCCAAAGAAGAATAAAAAGGGAAATTCAAATGATAGTAAACCCAATCCTATTAAAGCTAACCTTTCAAGAAGAATAGTCATTTCATAAAAGGCAGTGCATGTAGATTGGATCTTGTCAAATAAGTATCTTGTTTTGAAAATTTTTCAAGAACAAGGTTGGTTGGAATGGTTCTCCAATAACAAGGTTCATATTTATCAAATGTTAGTTCATGATTTTTACATGTATGAGGAGTTAATTATTAAGGGCATAGAAGAGTTTTACATCAAGTCAAGAATATATGGAAAAAGGACATATTTTTATTCAAGGTAGTGTTTTGAATTTTTAAATGTACATCATAAAGGTATTTTTAATGATTATCAGGGTAGTTTTCCTCCTACAAGGGTTATTTCTAGTTATAAAATACCCTTGACTAAGCGGACTAGTGATGGTATCACTAGAAGGACAATTAAAAACTTAACTGGATGGTGAATAATGATTTCTCTTCAAGTTTATTTAGGACTAAGTTTTCCCAAGGAAATGGGACTTTACCTCCTCGAAGTATCAAGATGTTTATATGTTGTATCTAATGAAGCAAGGGAATAAAATCAATATTTACTGATATCTTATGCTGTAGTTGGGTGATATTATTAAGCCTCACACAAAATCAACTCTCAATTTTATTCTAAGAGTATTTATGCCATGTTGAATGTTAAAGTAGTGGCGAATGAATATGATGAAACTGTTATAGATATTGGTGGATTTTTCATCACAAAATCTATATACTATGGATGAGGATAAACTAAAATCCCCAGAATAATGAGTTGGAGGAAGATAATGAAAAACTCTATGAATAATTAAATCCATTGAAACACCCTTCAAGACCAAAATATATGGATAACCCTAGTCTAGGACCAAATGAAGTTGTGGAGTATTCAGATAGGTTTAAAATGATGCTAACACAAATAAAGGAAAATAGTATGTTGTTTATGAAAGGAGTAATATGGACATCTCAAGAATCATATAAGGAATTACATATGGATCTCCTAGCCCTCTGAAATCTCTTCCTATAATAGAATCTTTCCTAAATGATTAGGGGGATGAGGGAACAGAAGAGTCTGAGCATGTTGAATATTCCAGTGGAAGTGGAAGTAATGTGGAAGAAGAAGATAATGAAGAAGAATAAGATGATGAAATTATGAATAAGAAGAAGAATAGGAAGAATAGTCTGGTGAATAAAAATAAAGTGATTAAAATGAGGAAGTAGAGGAAGGAAAAAGTGGTAAAGCTGATGGTGAAGATGATGGCCCCGATCCTTTTGTTAGTAATCATGGAAATTATGAAAAATTAAACCCCTAATGTAATAGTTTTAGTTGAAATGGAAAATATTTTGGAACCTCAAAAGGCTCCTGAGTCAGTTTTAGTTGAGGAATAATTTCCAGTTGTTGAATTACAAGAACAAGTTTATGTTCAGAAGAAAGCACATGTTGATAGGGAAAAACAATATCATAAAGTTAAAGTTTATACTCTTAATCCTTTTGATGTTAAAGTATTAGTTGAATGGAAAAGATACAATGGATATGTTACTATCGGCTAAGACCATCCAGAATTAGATATTGATGAATCTAACCCAAAGGGATCCTTGGCAGAAAAAAGTGGATCATGCTCAGAGAGTCTCGGTTGGAACTGATCCATCAGCTTCTCCTGCTCTTGCTCCCTTGGTTGCATCTTTTCCTACTAATTATGAGAATCGGAATGATCTTAACGTTTTAAATAATATTTGTGCTCAGTTTTTAAGGATATCCTCCCACCTCAACTAGAACCTATAGAAAGTCTTAATGAAACCATTGTTTCCATACTTTTAGAGAAATTTTTTTCATAGATTCAACATAATATGGTTTCTCAGCTTAATGAAGTAAGAAAGGAGAATAAGAGTATATGTGATGAACTAGCTTCTCTCCATCCTATAGTGAAATGGATTTCATATGATTATATAGCATCCTTGGAAAAAGATTCCAAAATTATTTAAGATGTATATTTTGAGGATGGTACAACTGAGCCTCTAGCCCTTAACCTTGATTTGTTAAGATCGATCATTAGAGAGGAATGGAAAGTCAAATCTACCTCCGTTACTACTCCTATTGAATACTTAAATATTGAGATAATTGGGACCATGAAAAGATAAGAGATTTAGTCCATGATGTGTATTTCAGATCACAAGATCTTACAAATAATTAAACAGAATAGTAATCATAATTGATGAAGCACGATTTATGAGTTACCGATGATATGGACTTTCTATTAATACGTCTCACTGTTAACTATAACACCGTCAGCACAGATGTTGAATTCTAACAAAGTACAAGACACTATAGCATCAAGCTATCAATAGAGAGACTTACCAATATTCATAATTTTGGAAAAGTATGATCTTCAGATATCATGAGTCACTGTTAAGTGAACCTACCTTCAGAGCGACCTATTGATCCTATGTCATAAATACTTGACTCACTAGTCCTAATTGAAGAATGCATTATGTATGAGAAACCATTCCTGAGACACCAATCTAAGACACTAATCAGAGACACCATCAGACGAAGTTACCATTTAGAGAAACTGTCAATTTATTATTTTTAATTTAAATTCAAATTTATTTATAACTGTCATATATGTGAAACTTATTACTAAAAATTATATTAATGACTTTTTCATTATTTATTAGATAAGTTTTATATAGATGTCATATTGTAGTACGAGGTATGAGGTACCTAGATGTGATCGAGATCATGCCTCTTTATAGCTACAGTGTATAAATCTTACACCTAATCAAAGAGAAAGTAACCCAAATAGATCCCAAGTTGTAAAGTCATGCGTCTGATAAAAACATGGGAACTGATAACTATGAAAACACAAATACACTTCTACGAACTCAAACCAAAGAACACTTTGCAACAAAAATCTAAAAAAGGAGGAGAACTCATAAAACACAAAAATTACCTCACTGGAAACAGAAGACAAAAGCTCTCATGAAAATCGGTTTTGTTCTCTGTCTCTAGAACTCGACTCAAGCTACACTTCAAGAAAACTTCCATGAGTCATAAGTTGCATTTCCAATCACACAGATCCTTCTAACTCTCTTCTCATTATTTTTCTCTACTTTTGTACTATTTTTTACATTATGAAAAGTGTGTGTCTATATATCTTATTATTACACACTTACTTGTATACAAAACTGAGAGATACACCAATATCTTCAAAAACCATCCATTTAAACATTACACTCCCATAGATATAGTGGAAGAGGTCCATATGTGGCCTTTCTTAGAACTCCCACAAATAATATGGAAGATGTCAGGTTGACAAATGTAGTTGTGTATTTGGTTGTTTACCTAGATCCAAAGTGTGTATCAATGATTATTTATATAAAATTCTTTGTGGCAGGTGATCACTAAGTGTAGTGGATTAAGTATCCTCTTGAGAATGAACCTAACGTTCTATTTTGATGTGTTATTTCAAGTTTAGTTGTCTCTATTTTTGTTTCATTAAATCATAAAACATAACTTTTCTTTGATAGTTAAACTTAGATAGTCTTTTTATTAGAATATATTTTAGTATACCGATTTCAAAAGTCAGAATAATAATTCAATTTATTTAAAAGAGATCTAATCACTCTTTGTGAGATCCTTCAAACAATAAAATCTTTTCTAAACTATTCATTTGGTTAACTGGGAAATTTTTTATTTCAAATTGGGTGATTTTTAAATAAATCATTTTGACAAAAGTTTTTATAGGATCTAAATTCACCCCCCCCCCCCCTCTTGAGTGTCCTACTGAAACCAACAGTTATGATTCTCACCTCTTATGTTACATTATTATCTATCTTGACCCACATTTATTGTTTTAACCAATTCCATGATTTTTTATTCCATTACTATGATTTATTTTTCACCCCACTCTTATGTATTTCCATGGATTATCATGTGTAGTTTTAGAAGAGTGGTGAAATTTAAAGAGTACGTTAAAGAAGTTTTAAATAATGTCCATGTATCTCTACTTTATGATGTTATGTTATGTACCCAATATCCAAAAGATACCATGACTCTACATATTATTGGATGTATTCAATGGAAATTTATGCAATAAAGAATTACCTAATTTTTAATAAAGATGTAGTTTTTCATTGTTGTTATCACAGGTAAGTCTTGTTATTTTTTGAGATTAGGATTAGAAAATTATAGTGAAATCCTTAGGGATAAGACTAAACATTTTAATACATCCATACATTTTTGTAAAGTATAGATTAAGTTATTTCCATGATAATACATCCATATCTAGTTACTACAAGTTGGTGTGGTTCTATCTCAGATGTAGCTATGCGTAACAACCCTAAAAACCCGTTTTGAGTTACACATAATCATGAACTAGTGAATGAAATTTGGCCTTCCTAAACATCTAGTTTGAAATTCGTTAGGGATATTATTTGTTAAATTCACAATATCATTCTGAACCATTTTTAAGGGAAATTAAAAATACTTATAGGATTTTATGTTAGGAAATAGGTCATTGAAAACTTATATTGAATGTTTTAGACTCATAAGTTAAGGAACATATGTCATTTATGATTTATCCCTATAATTTTTATGTCTACCCTTTAAAGTGTTTAATCGTTTAAAAATTATTGTCCCTATGTCAATATTAGATGAAATAAATGATTAGAAATAGAATAAAATAGTGAAATATTTGTTTATTGTAAATTGTTCTACATGTTATTTTGTATCTTGCAATTTTAGTATAATTTTTCAAAAATCACCAAAAATCATTGAATTGGAGCTATCACTTAATAAAATGGGGGAATTATTATATTCCATGTTTATAATTGATCCCCTATCCATATATTTGGGCTGAACTACCCAACAAACCATTCCATACCCTCTTTAATAGAATTTGATGTTATTCTGGGAATGGGATGGATTTCCTTGTATAGATTCAACATAAATTTCTAAGAGAAGGAAATCACCGACTGTATCATGAATCACCCTTTAATTTGATACAAGTACAAGGAGGATGGTGAATCATCATTGGTACGATAATTTCATGAATGGATTTTATTTCCCTATAACCAAGAGTATCCTTCCAAAATAATAAAGGATAATGAAGCGATCATCCATAAAGACATGACCATTATGAGGGAATACATTGATGTATTTCTTAAATAATTTCCTACAATTCATCTGAGTAGAGCAGTTTAATTATCAATTAATCTGATACCAAGAGATTTTCCATTATCCTTGACTCTATATAAAATGGTCATTTTTCACCTCATGAAACTGAAGAAACAATGACATGAAAATATAGATAAAGGATTTATATCCCCGAGTGCTTCACTGTGAGGTGTACCAGTCCTCTCCATCAAGAAGATGGATGGATCATTGTTCTTATGCATTAACTTTCATGATATCAA
The DNA here is from genome assembly GCA_963277665.1 of Viscum album. Taxonomy (NCBI): domain Eukaryota; kingdom Viridiplantae; phylum Streptophyta; class Magnoliopsida; order Santalales; family Viscaceae; genus Viscum; species Viscum album. Next base: position 394,652,990 of record OY728167.1, on the reverse strand, counting down.
AAATATCACAAGATGATTTGTTTGATCATATTTACGGACCTTATTATTTCTCTATGATAGATCTTCGGTCTTGATATTATGAAGTAAATATGAAGATGAAGGATATCTCCAAGACTACTTTCCATATAAGACATGAGAACTATGAGTTCATATTAATTACACTTAGACTCATGAATGCTCCAAAAATCTTCATGGACATGATGAATAGAGTCTTTAGATAATAACTTGACTAATTTATTGCATCCTTCATATATGATATTCTTATCTACTCTAAAATCATAAAGGAACGTGATGATTATTATAATACTCCACAAAGGACCTTGAGGAAAGAAAATATTTATAAAAATTAAATTAAATGTGCATTATTCTTATAGACAGTGGTTTTCTAGAGAATTTCATCATCAGATAAGGAAAATCTAGGGATCCTTCCAAAATATAGGCAATTTCAGTGCATCCAATGTCAAATTCTGTGATGGAAATACATAGTTTCCTTGGATTATTTATGTGCTATCATTGATTTTTGAGAAACTACTCATGATTTTCAATCCTCATAACCAAGATAATTTGGGATATAGTTTTGTATTTATGGAATGAAGAATGTGAGGAATGTTGTAAAAAGATGATGAAGAGGATAATCACTACACCAATGTTCACACTACCATCCAGTGGGGATTGATTTGTGAACTACAACGATGCATCTAATGAGATATTTTTTTGGGTACTCATGAAAAATTATAAAGAGATATCCTATACCTCTCGCCAACTAAAAATCATGTAGGATAAGTACCCAAGTCATTTTTTATAGATGGATGTGGTGATATTTTCATCTATGATTTGGAAGCACTATCTCTATGGGGAGAAGTGTTATATATATACATACCATAAAATACACAAGAATATAATCACACAAAATAAGATTAATATACACCAAGGAATGTGGTTAGATATGATCTATGATTATGAATTTTCAATACGTTACCTTCCGTTGAATTCAAACATGGTGGAAGATTATATTAGTAGAAAGCATATCGCAAATCTTTGAATGTTGATGATTTAAAAGGATCCAATCATTTAGATATAAAATGGATGGATGTGGGAATAATAAAAGGATCTAAATCCTAACATGATTAATTAAATTCTCAACCTTCTATTCTTGATTGGATCAATGAGTCTCAAAAATGTGATTTTTTACAACATAAGAAGGTAGTGAATATTTAAGAGTTCAAATTCGGTGAAGATGGATTTATGAGCATTAGAACCAGGAGATAATTCGCATCCAATGTTGAACTGAAGAGGGAAATTTTGGATGATGTTTGTATATCATGATTCTCTATTAATCTTGGAACCACCATGATGTATAAGAATTTGATGAAACATTTCTAGTTCAATAACATGAAGACAAATATTAAGGAGCTTGTATCTTGATTCTTGGTATTCCAAAAACTCTTTCCAAAATGAAAAAATTGTAAAGGTTTGATGCAAAAATTTCCCATACTTGTATGGGATTGGAAAAATAACTGTGGATTTCATTGTAGGAATCTTCAGGACACCTAAAGGAAATAACTCTGTAGGGGTGGTAGTTGAACGCCTTTCCAAATAAGTTCATTTCATTTAAATCAAGGGTATTTTCTCTCTTAAAAAGCCTTCCAATGTATATATATATATATATATATAAAAGATAATTTTTATGTCTGCATAGTGTGACACTCTCTATTGTATCAGATCGAAATATGTGGTTTACCTCAAGAATTTGGAGTATCCATCAATAAGTGTTAAATATAGAATAGATATTCAGTACTCGCTATCACTCTCAGATGGATCATCAGTCTAAAAAATCATTCAAACTCTGGAAGATATGATGAGAACATGTTCAATGTATTTTTATGAATGTTTGAATCAATACCTTCCCCTAGTGGAGTTCTCATATAATAATAGTTTCTATTTTATCATTCAAATGGAACATTATATGTATCTAAATGGAAAGAAGTTTCAGACTCCAACATGTTTTGATGAAGTTATAGTGAATAAGATAATTGAACCTGCTCTTATCCAATAGATAATAGGCATGGTTCAAACCATTCAACATTATATGGAACTAGCACAATGTCGATAGAAAATCTATAAATACAATCATCAATAAGAACCAGAGTTTGACGTAGGTGATAAAGTGTACCTTCATATATCTCCATGGAATAAAGTCATGAGATTCTTATCCCAAGATACATCATCCCCCTAAGGATCCTTGATCTCAACAAAGTAGCAGGCTATAGACCATAAATCCCACAAAACATATCTCAACTACATGATGTGTTCCATTTATCCCTCTTGATAATGTTCATACTAAAACCCTCACATGTACTATATCTAGAGGTGGTACCATTGTAAAATGATATTTTATATGAGGATAAGCGATTGAATATCGTAGATCATAGTGTAAAAGTTCTACGAAACAATACAACTCAGCTGGTCAAATTATTATGGCTGAACAACATGTTTGAGGAAGAAACTCGGGAACTAGAAGTGGAAATAGAATAGAATTACCCTCATATATTTTAGTGTAAAAAATGAGAATTTATAGGGTAAAATTTCTATAGGGTGGATAATGTAACAACTCATACTTTTATAAATTAAATTCCTTCTCATAAAATGAATAAATTTATCATTATTTAATGATGTTATAGAAAATACATGCACCAAATTGGTTATTTTGGAATAATATATCCTGTCGGATTTAAAATACTATTATAAATTATAACCATTGATAATATATTCATTGAATAATGACCATATTATTAGTTTATATGTAGAGTTATGATGAGGTCCATCGATATAGATTAAATAATCGATGACCTCGACAAGCAAGATCAAGCCCTGTGAAGCTTATTTATTGGATATTTTAAGGGAGACATCATCACTATAATTTTACCTTAACCATGCCCAATCTAAGATTCAACACATAAATAATTATAGAAACCTTTTATGGGATATGTTAATGATTGTCGAGTTAATGTCCCAAACAATGTTCGTCAAACCACCCTAGAAAAATATCATTGTTGAACACCTAACCCATAGGGCAGCCACTTGCCTAATAAATATCAATGTATCTCAACCCCAACAACATGAATATTTATATTTAATTTTAAATGAAATAATTATTATATTGATTCTTTAATGATTTTTCTTTAAATATAAATAAAAAATGAGTTATATAAAAAATATATTTCAATATGGAAAAGCACGAATTGTATTTTGGATAATAAGAAATTTCAATTTAGACCTATCATTTGAAAAATTAATGAATTTTAGAAATAATTGATATTGTAAGGAAATAATATTATTAAATAATATTTGTTAATTATAGTTGATAATATAATTTTATAAAGTCAAAAATAATTATAAGGGTCATAAAAATGTTGTTGTCAAAAAAACCAATATTTTCCAATAAGTAGGGATTTTGATTTTAAAAAAAATTAATTTAAATATTTACATATTTTTTGTATAAAATAATTATTTTGTTTATTCATCACATCAATATTATCCGACAATTAATTTTTTTATTTTTCAAGACAGTCAAATTTTTGAGTAATATATAATATGGTATAAATATTCAATATGTATTATGACCTCATAATTACCAAAAGTGTTGTAATATATGTCATAAAAGGTACCCACGACCAAATATTAATTTAAAAATTAATATAATGATTTTTAAGTTTATTTGATTAATTTTATAAAGTCTTTATCAATCCATAAAAAACTAAAGTATATATAAAGGTTTTAAAATAATTTATTTTGCAACATGAATCACTTCCACATCACCAAGGGTATTATTTTAATTAGCTCAGTTCTTGGACTTATAAAATAACAGAAACCACTCCACATAGATTGAAACCATGGGAAAAAAACTAGTGAACAAATTTGTTTTGGAATACATTATTTTATAGGGTCCAAAACATATTTTTATAAAATAATAAATAATTACCCTCTCATTTCCTATATAAATCATCTAAATCTCCCATTTATCGTCCCCTTTTTCACTCATTAAAACTTTTTAATCATATTTAATTACTATCATTATAGTTCATAAATTTAGCTATGATTTTTGATTCCAAATGATTGTGAAGTGATGTCCTGTAACCATTTACACTCAATGGTATTAACCTATATGTACATATATTACATTTATTTTGGACTTCCCTGTATGTAATTCACATTCCTCAATCATGGTGTTCATATAGATGAAATACATTCCTGGGAAATATGATCTATGAAGAAAACATATTCATGTACATGATATGATCATGATGTGTGCACCAAGATAGAGATCTAATGCATTTGGTAATGTTTTAATCTCATGAGATGACATGTAAGGTTCATGGGAGGTTATCCAAAGAAAATTGTGTTATGATTTCATGGTGGTTAACCTTTAATTGTGGTTAGGATTCCATGTTTTATAATGTTGGCACATTTTCATATTTCCATTATCGTATCATGATTTCTGTTGCCTCATTGTTCATGGGTATGATTATCACCAATTATGTTACATTTTTATGACTTTTGGGACAAATGTAGTGCATTAACCTATTCCATTATTTGTTTATTCCCTTACTGTGATTTATAGCTCACCCCTTTTTATGTATGTCCCCAGGTTATCCCAATCAGTTTTAGAAGAGCGGTGAAAATTTAAGAGCCTGTTGTGGATGTTTTAAATAAATTATGTGTACCCCTATTTTATGATGTTATGTCATGTAAATAATCTATCAAATATACTAGGATACTATATCTTATTAGATGTGATATTTGAATCATTATTTAATAAATCATTAATTAATGTCTAAAAAAGATAGGGGTTGTCCTAAAATACATCTGAGCTTATGATAAACCTACCAAGCCATAGAGCCTATCAAAAAACATAATTTTAAGAATATCTAACACTCATGATTTCAATGTAAAGATTAATTTAATATTTATCCTATCCACCAAAAAAAACTCAAATTCCATTGGAATTTCTGGCATGTTTAAAACACATGATCTTAAAACATAACAACCATAGAACTTATAATCCCCAAGAATCATTGGTGGATATATAAAAAACCCAACCTACTTGGGTTTTAATTTTATTGCTCATATGGTCACATTGAATTATTTAATTCCCAATGTGCTCCAAAATAACCACTTTAAATATATGTTGATTAACTCACCCAAACATGAGACAAAACTTTTAACCTCCAAAAAATTGAATTAAGACACTTACTTGAGCTCGTATAACTTGAGACGTGATCATTTTATCATCTTTTCATGAATCATCTAATGGTTCTCCCTACAAAAAGATCTATCCTTTAATGGACTATTCTTAGTCATGGTGCTCCCAACATCAAAATTACCTACTAAATCATATCCTTAGCATCATAGAGGCACTCTTGGAATGTTTCTCAACTCGTTACACCTGATCATACATGAGGAAACTATTCTTGATTCTTGATTGATATAAATGGTAGAATTCCAAATGACCCAACAAGCTTGGTCATAACAGTTTATCCTTGATAATCACCCACTGACCTTTAAATTGAACTCGTATCATACCAATTACATAACCAATATGGTTCCTCCCCAATTACATCTAACTACTTCATGAAACTAATGTTGAACTACCATTTTATGAAAACATTTTTAAATTATTAATTTCAATATCCAATGTGACACCAAATCCGGATCCCAAATCCTTTATCCCATGGAATGATGAGATCATTCTGAGAATGCTCACCGAAGCCTATACCTAACATTTTGTGATGTATCATGGCCAAACCATCCCTTGCCTAAAATTTTCATCATGACATAACACAAACACGGGTACATACATGGTCCTATAACACATAGATCATCATAAGACATCCTGGGTCTAATACCTAAACTCATTTTTCCACTCATGTTTATATCAGGATCAACAATAATCATTTACCATGAAATCTAGTCGTACGTTGTTCCATTTATCCAGTGGAATCTAAAAGAAAAAATTAATATCACACAACTAGTCTCAAGGTACCATGACACTTCTCAAATGTTGTTCTCCAACAAACAACGGATTTCCCAATCGCCACATTAGGATCATCCATATAATCTCATTAAAAAACAATTTCTTGGTTACCACATCCCATGCCACATCTATTATCAAACATTATGACTTGCATATCTAAGAACCTACTCATCCCCAAGCGCTAACACAGTCAACACCCATCACTCGTTCCCACTTCCCAAAATGATTCCACTAGTGTTTTCCATGTTTTAACTCACCATGAGGGTCACCACCCCCCAAATAGCCACTGTTGTTCCCCTACACATATAAACTACTATAAATAGCTCCTCGAGCATGAATTCTATTGAGTCCCTTTATTAAACTAGGAAAGATAGTTCGTTAGCTTATTGTATAGTTGAGTATTTCTAAGTGTACTCAAGATTGTGTCAGGATATTGTGGATTATCATATCTATAATTGGAGTACACTAAGATTACTAAACCAAGCATGCGTCACTCCCTCTAATCCATGCTCACATCAAACCAAACTATTATTGCCTTTAAAAAACCCCAGACACCATGTACCATGACAATGCCTGTCATGGACCTCCGATGAGTCAATCACCTCATGATATCAGATCTATTCTCAATGTCACCTTTATCATGGAGAGACATTTCTCATTTTAACACAACTCCCAGGAACCCATGCTCGCAATGTAACTTATTTGAATCCATCAGTCATCAACTCACACATGGTCCCTCGCAAATTAATATTTTAAATGGTACCACATCAAACTGGTGTATATTATCCATATTTCACAAAATATAGTAGTTTTACACTCCCATAACACCTGGTTACTGACTCAACACATACTCCCCCAAATAATCCATCAACGATTTCAAGTTGAATGTGATACAAAGAATGAAAATTTTTAACATTCCAGGAGATCCCTTGGAACTCCATTTCAAAATCGATCAAATACATGTTCTATGATTTATTGAATGAATACCCACCTCATGGAATTGTTTCATAAATTAAAGAACCAGCATCACAACCACTAGTCAATTGGTCGAGGAACCAAAATAGTCCAACCAATTGATGTCGGTATCGATTCCCAAACACCCTAGGTGCTTCCACAAAACCCAAAGTTATCACCATTCCTATACCACAAAAACTAATAAACATACCTAAATTTTCCTCAAAACTATCATAAAAACATTCTTACTGCATCAAAATGATTCTTTAAACAAAGTCTAACCACCTTCATAGGTTAACCTTGATCAAACTAAACACTGAATCAGTAAGGTCTAAGTCAAAACTAACGAAACTGTGGTCTCCCACCAAGATCCATTATTAAAATCCCAAAACATGTCCACTACGTCCATCCATGTATCCCTATGTTCTCTCACATAAGAACCATGTCCCAGAAAATATACTATATTACATGGAATTTAAAGCCCCTGTAAACACACTCAATGATATGAAACTGAAGGTAGGTCAAAAAATAATCAACCCAAAAGGGTCTAAATCTATAAACATAGGTGTAAAGGAATATCTTTTTGTGTATCGACCTACTAGGACTCGATCCTCTCTTGATATCTTCATAGGGATGTTATCCCTAGAGGGTTACAAATTTGGAATAAAATGATAAAGAGATAACACTCGATAGGTATTTTCACACAGTAATGACCATTTTAGATTCAAATCAACAGATAACCACCCACCTACATCAGGGTGTCATTTCATCAATAAAGTGTTATACAAAACTAAAATGGTCATGAGGACAACACTTACCACACTTGGGAACATGGAAAAAATGTATGTTAACTTCATATCTCTAATGGTGATACTGCCATGGGATAACCACTCACATTAACAAGGAAACAAATTTAAACTATATTGATGACTAAAAGGTCACCAGGATATACCACCTAAACTCTAATTCCAAAACAATGGAATATAGACACAGAAACCTACAAGCAACGTACACGTTCTAGTTCAAAGTAACACCCAAGGAAACATTATAACTAACCCCTACATAGGGTTTTGTCATGATTGACACCCTTAAAAGGTTTAATTTTATCCATTACATTATTTTACATTTAAAATAAACATTAAAAGTTCTCATATATATGAAATTTTAATTACCAATGATAGTGGAAATGTACTTGGAACTCTATTTAGCCGACACCTGAAAGATTTCTAGGAAATTTATCTCTTTATTTCCTTTTAAAAATTATTTTTCGAATTTTATTAAAACCAAGATCTTTTAAATAAATTATCAATTCCAAGATATAGAGGAAACTATTCATTATATTGTAACTAACATTTTAATTAAATAGAACCTTATATCAATAAATATCAGAAGGTAAAAAATATTATTTTATAAATTTAATGTGTTTGATCTAGTATAATGCACCATAAATTTATACAAAACACCTTATAAGTAGATGACGAAACATTGAATGAACATCACATTTTTTACAAGAATACCCAAATGGGTTTATGTATCAAGGAATATGAATTATATAATCAACTTATAAGGGTCAAGACATGGAATCACATGTCCTATTATATAGAAATAAATTCCCAATTTATAGAGGCAACAGTCTATAAATTATAATTGTCCTCCCATTTAAGTGAAACCCATTCACAGTTATAAAATTAAACATTTAACACCCCCATAATGTGTTAATATAATTCCAAAAACATGCCAAAACTAACCTAATAAGATCCATTCAAGCATATAAGGACTCAGCTATATCGGTATCCATTCTCATGTTATGGAGGAAACTGATGCATAATTTTCCATTAGTAGTCCCATTTAACCGATGTCCGAAATCAATGACCTGAAATTTTCAAAACATTTACAATTACTTAACAATTATAAACATTATTAAGGATAACTCGTTATAAATTTTAAAATCATTTTACTTATTTTATTAATATTCGGATAATTAAATATAATGTGACCATCAATCTATAAAATAAAAAATTGTTTAGGATGATGGAGACACTTTATTTAACTCACCCTAAACCATAACTATAAATCATAAAACTATCAGATATGCATATAATATAGGTAAACATGGAAATAATCATAATCGCACGACACATAGATGAGCATTCTAATGACATGTGAATTATATGTGCCTATAATAGTTCATGAACACACCTCCTCTATTTATATGATAGGCCAAGAGATAAATATCATTAATCATTAACCATAGTAAGTATAATAAAAGTAAATCAAGGTGAAATAACAATAAATTGTAATAATTAACATCACAAACAATAGTCACGTCCTTGGAAACTTGATCATTATCCATGTTTGGTTTGGCTGTTCTTAGGAGAGAGATATTTTCCTTGATCTGACACATTCCTAGTCTCCTATACCCTATAAAAAAGAATAGGAAAATAAAAAGAATCTTTGATGATAAATTTTCATGTCTCTAACTGGTTCACTTAATAAAGAGTAACTGGACTAGTTGGAAATAAAGTCTCTACCTCATCTCCTAATACACCAGAGTTTGTAGAATAGAAATGTGGGTATAAAGGTTTTATAGTGAGGATACTATACCCTCTGGAACAATATTATATATAGCATAGGAATAAATAAAAATATATAAATTGTGGAATATGAAAACACTTCTAGTAAATAATGGACAGATTACCCAAAAAGTGACAATAAAACCAACCATATGCATTAACATGTTGATTTATAATACAAGAAGTCAACATACAAAAGATAATACACACAATAGGGATAGAATGAAAAAATAATGAATAGATAAAATACCCAAAACCCTTGTAATTAAAGGTAAATGCTAATTATGTATCTCTTACATCAATTCCTAGCCCCAAATAAGTAACAAAAATAAGCACAAGGAATGTCCTAACCTATTGCAAGGAGATTTATTTAGTTACCAAATAATAGCCCAAGCAGGGTGTGAGTAAAACTCAGTATGCCACCTCTAATGGTATCTTATGTAAATATAGTATATGAATATAAAATATTAAGTTTTTAGGTATAATAAATGTAATTTAGTTGTGTAAATATAAACCATGTAAGACTCAGGCTCCTCATAGGATCGTTGGCTAACTATACATACTTAATCATAAGCTGAAATATATATATGAGATTTGTGATTTTATAAAAATAGACCCAATAAATGCGGTATATAACAAGGGTGAATTTTTAAAATGGTATTCATATGGGGTATCATATATAAATATGGAACACCAATTGAATCATTTAAACTAAGTGGGTGTTGAGCATCATGTCTAACATATTCCCAGATAATCTACGAGGAGCTCCATGTCCAAGAAATCAAATAATTGATGGTGAGCCCCATGTCCAACACCCTGAATCTAAAGAGTGTGGAGTTTTGTGTTGAATACTTCAAATAATTTATGGGTAGTTACATATCCTACCTAACATAACAATTCATTATTTATTCGATTCAATATGCCTTGTGAACTCATCCAAATCAATTTGTATCGAAATCATGGTATATATCATGGTGTAAATGGAAAGAATGGAAATTAAATTTAATATTTAAACATGGAACCTGAGAGAAATCCCATACCAATTTACAAATAAAAACAATCCCTTATACAATTCATTTATAAGGTCCCAAAAGGCATAGTGGCCTCTTAATCCCATTCAATATTCATTGTATCTCATTTTTTTAGAGGAATAAATCATCAATGAATAATATCCTAGTGAAATGGACTTACCATTCACTTTAAATTTATATAATTTAAACATTTAATTCTATACTAAGAATTTAAAACATCCCAATGAGGTTGTTTGGTCATAAGGCATGAAAAAGGGTCAAGATAATTAAATAAATATGATCATTTTACAATTTAAATTATAAAAGGATATGATTTTCATACATTAAAGTATTTGAGTCCTGGGTTCCCAAGGAAAGGGTCTCCCAAGATCATCCATAAAGGGGGTATAATCATTTATAATCAAAATAGTCCATTTCATTGAAAAAAAATCAATAAAATGGAATATTTGACCCATTATTCACTCAGTACACCAAAATTTATGGAGATAATTAACTATAACATCCCAATTATCATTCTAGGATGACCAAAAATAAGTTAAAAGGTTAACACATCTTATGGGGTTGTTCAATTGCTAAGCAGAATCAATAATAATCAATATTTATTTTATACCCCCATTAGAGGTGGTTTTATTTGAGGTTTTAAACCACTAACCTTGTCAAGGGATCTAAATAACATCAGTTTCGTGGTCAATGAGTTTGATTTAAGGTATTTCAGATTTTAGTAGAAACTCGCAGAATGTCTGGCATATGACAGAATGGGAAAACAATTATAAAAATTGATACTTTTAGGGAATATACATATACCACCAACCTTATACAAAGTAATCATTATTTTTCCAATATTATCATTTGATAAGAGAAAAATTAAATAAAATGAAGACATAGACAAACACACTTAAAATAGGGAATATTATCTCAAAAAATTGTCGCTCCAAAAATGGGAAGTGAAATTGAGAAAATGGTAAGAGAAATAATTGACTCATATCTTGGATTCTAATGCATCTGATGATGATCAAAACTGGCCATCAATTAAATAGAACCACCAATGGAGGAAGGATGAAGGATAGGTAAAGTCAGAAGGTGTGTTGGGCATGAATGCGGATGAAATAGCATAAAACCCCATTTAAGGTGAGGTATAAAATGGTAATTTTTCAAATTTGTAAGAGGTTCATGGTATGTATGATCATTTAGGAAAACCATGAACCAAACACCAAACATTCAAACTTCACTTCCCAAGCACCATCCTACTTCATGATTTCCTTTCATGGTTTACATAACTGTGTGTTGATCATGTGGTGATACTTCCATAAGCACTTCCAACCCTCACTGTTTCAATGCATGGTTTGGAAAACTATTTTCCAACCTTATGGTTTTCTATATACCTCTACACTAATCCACATGATATTATAGGTCACCTCACATGGTTAAACAAACATGTCCCAATACAAAATTGGCTTCACGGTTATCCCTAACTATGTGCCAATTGTGCTCCCAAAACTATCTCTCCCAATACTACGATTTTCTAGCTCAAAGCTCCAAAAATAAATATGGGGTTATGGGATATCAATCCATATATAAACCCCATAAAAACAATATTTTAAGGAGATCTAACACTCAAAATTTCAATCCTAAACATAGTTTAATATTTGATACGTCTACCAAAAGAAAAACCCAAATTCATTTGGAATTTAAAACCCATTCAAAACCTGGAATTCTAAAAAATAGTTTAGGTAATATAAAATTTAAATATGGTTTTCATGAAATCATTCATCACGTACATGTCATTTTATTCATTAATCAGGACTAAAAATCATGTTTCCCATGACAAACATTCACTTTCGTTGTTCCCATAACGTATAAGTGGTATCACAATGGTCATGTGGTTAATTTATAATTACTTATTAATCATTTATTGAATGGATGTGTTTTCAATTTCTTTTGCATTATATTTTCTGGTTCATGGTGTCCAATTATATGTTTTTCAACACTTTATTTGTTCTCACAAACATAACCAATAAACGATTTAAGTCAAAACTAAGAGACATCTAAAAACACTATCTGGATATTCCAAGAATTTCCTTAGATAACACAAGGCTACACAATATGTTCTTAAATACACATCAGGTAACCATTTATCTAATGTGAATCTATCAAGGATATCTAATCAATATGATGATATCGGGTCAAATCCAATGAATGTAAATCTATGAAGATTTGGACATGAATGAAATGTGGTCTGATAAACTTTATGTCATGAATCTCTCATAAACAATGTGTAGTCCTGTAGTTACTGTGATGGAGAACACAAGGGTCCAATCATGTTGTGTATCTTCTACATGACACGATGATTGAAAACTAGTTAAACATAAAGGCCACATGACATGTAGTTAGATTCTATGTAATGTTCCTAGTGCACATCTATTGTAGGGGAAAACACCCATTCCCTAGGTGTATACCATGAAAATAGGAAGAAGATATTATATGTCATGTAACTCAATACACACAATGTATTATTCTATATCTAATATACATAATCTTATGTAGAGATAATAATTAATTATAAAATTGATGTTATTCTCATATGTTCAATGTATCATTTATTTGATAGTAAAGGTATGTCATAGGATTTCTAATTATATATTAAATTAAGTTCCTTTTTAAATTACCAATATACTAGTTGTTTATCATCCCTTACAATAGTGTAATCTGTGTACATCCATATCAACACATGTAGTGTGATTATCATGTTATTATTTTCTTATTTGTTTGACATTACACACCATTTATTTATCTACCTCCTGTGTATGTTGGATGTTAATGGAATGTGCAAGGACTAGGATCTTGTCAGGTAGTATGAATTACTACATGTTGTTTCCTCTCTATACACTTGTGTAATTTTATAATTTAAATTTAAATTACTTTATTTTTTTATAGTTATGGATGCTATAATTTCAAGTATGATTTGTTAAAATTAATAAAAACAAATTAATTGGATTAATTTGTTCTGTTTTATATTTATTTAATAACGAAATCAAACTAACTGATAACTTGATAACAAATGTTTGTTCATTGCATTCTATATGGATGATCATGAGATTATACCATACTTATGTATGTTATTGGATTCATTTTAATTTATTATCATGAAATTAAAATGATTTCCTATCATTCATCCCCTCATCTTTATTATTTAAGGGGATACGTGTATGTGGTTTCATTTATATAAACCAACCTTATCTAATCCATTGGATCCACTAACTTGCTTGTGAGTAAAATATTTTTTATGGATAGATCTCCCATGATAGAGGAGGTGATCTGAGTCCCATAGCTGAGGCCAAAATAATCGAGGAGATACATTGGAGATGAGGTTGAATGATTCAATAAGATCCAAGATATGGTTCAAGAAGTTTTCCCTTGGTTTTGAGGGTTAGTTTATCATATTCTAGACAAAATAACTATTATAGAATATCATGATGATTACACTTATATTTTCATTATTCAATTTTCACGGTTTATTAATTATATTTTTGAATGCTATGTGGTCACTAAATATATAAATTAACAATCATAAAAGATGAAATAGAATAAATCTGGATTATATGTAAATTTTATCATACATGATTGATAACTTAAGTAAAACCCCCTTAATACTAAAATATCTTATGGAAAGACAAAACTGTGCTTGTATAGATAAGGATACAAATTACACAACTAAATTATTAAGTTGTTATAGCCTTCCAATACTTAACTTATAATTGAACCCATAGTTCAAAGTGCTTTGTTGACCCATGTAGGGGTGCTTTCAAATATTGGGGAACATTTAGCATTATGTTTTGGGGTTACATAACATGTTTTACATAAAGGGATGACTATAAAAGGAGGGCATGTGGTAACTAAGAGAAAAGGTTTGAGGAAATATTTATCCTGGATTATGTGATTGGAGAGTCAAATCAATAAGTCAAGGAACTATGATTTAATGTAGTTGGAAAGTTATGATTACATGGAACCATTCAGTTAACATTCCATTCCCATGTTTAGGTTATAATAAAGAGACTATGGGTAATTTACACTATAATATATATGAATCATGTTATTTTGAAGCTAATGATGAGGGATATTATGTTTCAAAAAACATAGTGGGTGACTGGTAAAATTTAATAAAATTTGAATTTATTATTTTGAGTTGGTAATCAAGGGAGTGATAATTATGTGCTCTTAATTTTTAAAAAATGAAAAACCACATGAATTTTACCATATTTATACTATAGATGGATAAACATATCACTAGTTTTCTTTCTCATAAATTCTATAGGAACTTATGTGTTAAAAATTCCATGAATAAAAATTATATGTGCTGGAAACCCTACTTCCCGAGTCGCTTACTAAATAATCTTGTGAGGATAGGTATATCCTTATAAAAAAAATGTGGACACCACGGTGGATGTCCAATGTTTCTTACTGTCATTCATGTATAGTTATATTATAAAGAAATATGAGGTTATGAATGTATATAGAATCATTTATCACATTCATTATGTAACACCCCAAGCTTCCACGGTACGCTTCCCTTTGAATAATACAATAGCGTGTGTCGTACGCAACTTCGAGTTATAACACACCACAACCAATCAAACTAGCCGTTATGAATAGTAATAACCACTTTTTGAAATTTTATAAATTTTATCTTTCAAAATGGACTTCATTTTTGGATTCGGAATATCAAAATTAGCTTAGGGTGAACATTTGTTCATTTTTTTTGAAAACTTTTAATTTTATATAAATAGTGAAAAACACTGAGATATAGTTTAAAACCGAATTTTTATTTAAATAAATATTTATTTTATTTAAATTTATTTTTGGTCAAAATAGATACATAATACCTATATATTTTCAATGTAATTCATTGGATTCAGTTTATAATAATTTTTGATATATAAAAGTTTTATTGAACTTTTTACCCTCTTTTACCCACCTCCTATGAGCATTTGCAAATTTACATGAAACATAATTTTACCTCTTTTGTGAATTGAATTTCAAAAATCCGTGAGACATGGTTGATATTAGTATGTAAAATGAGATTCAATGAGATGAAAATAATTGTTGGTGAACAGTAACTTTTCACTTTTATTTACCACGGTTAAAAGTAAATAGTGTAATTAAGGGTAATAATGATATTATTATTACCCTAAAAAATTTCCTAATTCTATTTGATAAGTATAAAACAACAAAAAACAAACTTAGTAATAAAATATGAACCTCTTTGGTCCACTTGGATTAGATTAGGACATTTATTATTATTTTATTTAAAGAAGTGTTAAAAGAGGTAATTTCAAAGTTTAATAACTAAATTTTTTTAATATAGGGTTACAAACAATATAAATTAGAATATAAATATTCAATATAAATATAAAACTATTTCCTACATAATGGTATTTTATTTAAATTTTTTAGACATTAAATAATTTAATTTATTTATCACACAATGATGGTGTAGTAATTTCCTAATTAATGAAATATTAAAATAATTGATATTATAAATATCCAAATAAATGTAATTTGAGACTTTTTATGAATTACACTAATTTTCTAGGTTAATATGACATTTTATGGTTGGTTAGATGATTTTTTTTCTAAGTAATAATTTTGTTATTAATTTAGAAAAAACAAAATACCAGATAGTGTCAAAATTGACATAAAAGAGTTTTTAAAACAAATATTATATTATTAATTGATATTATATTCCTAAAAATCTAAGGCTCTATCAAAAGACTTATATAATGATAGGTGTATCATAAATGAACCACTTCAGGTTTCTTTGGAAGTATATAGTATGTTTTTTAACCATTAAATAAATAAATACAAAGAGACATGGTAAATGTAAAACTATTTAACTAAGACTTAAGTCTAATTGATAAATGTAATATGGTAACCTAAACCAGTCTAAAATCTATTGGTTTAATGTATTGCGACCCATCCCCACCCTATCCTCAAATTAAGTCACTTTGGAGCCATTATAAACCAAATATGAATTTATTATAAAATAATATTTTCATATTTTCATATGGTTCCCCTCACCCCTCTTATAAAAGGGCACTACCCCTTCCCTCAAATTCACACATTCAATGCCTTTTGGCTCAGCCAACCCCTGATAAAATACCCTCTCATCTATCCTTCCTTCATCTTATAGGCCTTCCTTTAGTCTGAACGCCAACCTATGGAGCCCTTTTTATCAAATCAAAAGGAAGAACCCGAAAAAGAGGTAAATATTTCATCACCTTTTTCAAGTTGCTTTATTCTTCCACATCCTCTTTCTTTGTTGTTTCCATTCTAAACTAATAAATACAGTATATTCTATATACTGTGATGTCATTATATTTATGGTACAACCATATAGATTATTCTATCAATCCTTTGAATGACATTTCACCATACGTGCGTACGTATGGCTTACCGTCTCCACGTCATGGTGTAATAGTTATTCAATACATTATTATTTGGATGGGTAAAATAATAATGTGTAATTGATGTAAATAATAAATATAAAATGATTATTATTCTTTATATATGATATAATATCCATTTATATATTATTTTAATATCAAAAGAATGATATTGTTGCTCGTGCATACGTACAGATTACCATCTCCACGAACAAGATGAGATTCATTCTCCATCCTATTCATTCATGACTAATTTTCATTAGATGATTACAAATAGTCTTCAAAGACTTAATATCATTATGAATATGAATAATATACATCCTATCCATAATAAAAATTACTTATATAACAAAGAATATAATGGAAAACAAATCAGTTAACACCCTAAATGACGATAATACAAAAATATTATTAACAAAGAAATATTAGAAGATCATATATTATATCATATTTGTGTATATGATTCATGTATAATATAAAAACAATTATTTAACTATTATTCATTAGTTTAACGTACCCTCGACCAAGTAAAAGTACAAGGTAAGGGTTTATTTCACAATCTCTTCATTATCCGAGGTTGTTTAAACGTAATTATCTACTGTGGCCTCTTTATCATCCAAATCCATGTTTCATAAAAATGTATTGCATGTTTTTTTTACTATTTACTAGAAAATGGGTTAAAGTCATTTATACCCTTATTTTACCTTATATGTTTTGAAAGGAATCTTTCTGTCATTTTCCAAACAATGTACATTATGACCTTATCGACAAACTTATGGTAAGAATGTTTTTTTAACTTATACGGAGGGTGTGGATATTTTCTACCATTATAACATCGTCGAAGACTCCATTACAAGATTATAAGAATATTTTTAAAATAAATGTTTTCTTATTAAATTATGTGACTTTTAAATTATTTCAAAATAGAAAGAGATGTTTCTCTCAAATTGTTTTGATTTCATCTATGTCAACATACTTTAATGGATTTTAAGCTTTTTTGAAGTTGATTTATTATGATACAAAACCTCTATATTGTATTGTAGGTTTTGTGATATGTCTGACTATGTATGCGTTATTTTTACACCATTCATGGTTTATGGATAAATTATTGACATATCGTATGCTAGTTTTAATACGAATGTTTATGTTATGTTTAGACCTTTTCATATGAGGATTGCATTGGACTTAGTAAGTGACGGGTGGAGCCCACTATAGATCCTTGATGCATCGGTAGGTCTCTTGAGACAAACGAGTGTCCTAAAAAAGGCCTTGAAAAAATATTATTTGTAGTCATAGAAGAAGTCCTTAACAATGTGGTTATGAATGTATGGCATTATGCATTCCATTATTATGAAAGTGGCTATTGATATTGCGTGTGATTATTCGACTAGTATAATATCCATGTTAGTAAGTAAATGGCATTATTCTTATTTATATTTTCTATATTATGATGATTTTTATGTTGAAAAGTATTTTTTAGTTCTATACATTGCTTTAAATGTTTATGCTTATTTATGAAAGATTCTTCTATATTGTTATACTTACTGAGCACCTGAGCTCACCACTTTCTATGTATTATTTTTCCCAAGATGGAAAGAAGTATATTATGACTGACCTGCAGGGATAGTCTATGGGATCTCTGTGTTGACTATGGAAACAATGTTATTGTAGTTTTCCATTTTATGACGTAATGTAAACATTATGAATGTATCTAGTGTTTCCAAAGCCACTAAACTAATCAGACTTTCAAGACTTGATATTTTGTGACCATTCCAATGATACTTAATAATGCACTAACTATGGGCTTCTGGGGTCATGGAGTTATAGTGGGTATCAGGGTAAGTTTATTACAATCCTTGAAATCTAGATTTAGATAAACTCTGATTAGAGAACATATCCCAATGATAGACTTTGAGGATTAGTATAGAAGAACTTCCTAGGATTTTGGTACTGTAGATATTTTGTGAGTTTTAAGAGCAATACATCTCTTCCTGGATACGAGCAAGTAGAGATGGATCTGGTACAGATGTACATAGGGGTAAATCCTAAAAACACCGCTTTGAGCTAGACTTGAACGGGAACTAGTGCACGACAATGGGCCTTGTTGTACTCTTAGTTACGACACTCCCAGGAAATATACTTAGGATAATTCTAATTTTCGTTACAAATCGTTATAAAGGGTTTATTAATATATACTTTCTCAAAGAAAATATTTTTTATGATTATGGATATTATCCATAAAATGTTCAATTTATGTTAAGTGTTTTACAAGTTTGTAATTATGTATTACAATTCATAAACTAATCTAGTTTATGCCATTTTCTAGAAATGGAACCTAGTGGAAGGAGTGGAAACTGTTTCAATGCACGCACTCCATGTAGGTATTCCTCTCCAACTCAAGATAATTATTGTGGAGCTGGTGATGTAACTGGTGTTGATCAGCTAATCACCATACTAGGACAACTCTCTCAGGTTATGAATAATAAATTTACCCATATAGAGAACCATGATCCACAGCATGGATGATCAATGTTATATTTCTTCATGATCCAACAACAACCAACATTAAATGGGAGTAGAAATACACTTTTAGTCGAGAAATTGATAAATTCCTTATAGAAAATTTTCCACACCTTGGGGATTAGTGAAAGGGAAAAGGATGTCATAGAAGATTACCGCCACACTAGAGATGCTGATCAATGGTGGTCATTGATTCCAAACACAAAGGAAGATGATGAAGTATCAAATATGGAATTGAGGGAGTTTAATGAACTTTTCATGGAAAAATACTTTCCTCATGAAAATCGAGCTGATATGGAAAGGACATTTATGAGTTTGAGGAAAAAGGACGATGATAATGTCACAAAGTATGAAGCTAACTTTAGAAGGTTATCAAGGAATGCTACAGATTATATACATAACCCAAGAAGTAATATTTATCATTTATTTGATTGGTTAAAACCATTTCTCCACCGAGGATTATTCTCACAATCCTTCTCATCATATGAAGATATTTTCTCTTATGCTATCAAGAAAAAAAATAATTCTCTAAGTCTTACGACATTAAAGAAAAGAAAGAGAAGAAGAGATATGCTGAACACTCTGGAAATGGAAATAAGGGGAAGAAGGTAAAAGTTGAATATCCATCCTACAGTAAATGTGGGAAGAAGCACCCTGGTACTTTCCTGAAGGGAATGGGAGTCTGTTATAGGTGTGGTGAAAAAGGCCATAAGGCTCGTGATTACAAGGGGATGAAAAACATTATCGATGTTGAATGCTAAAATTGTAGATAAAGGGACATTATTCAAATGAATTTCCCATGCGTCAGGGTAACATACTTCAAAAACAGCCAAGGGATCAAGACCAAGATTATTCTATCACTACTGCTAAGGTTGAAGCTTAGAAAGACGTAGTGGAAGGTAATTTAATGGTTTCCTCAAGTTTAGCCAATGCTTTATTTTATTCTGGATCATCACATCTTTTCATATCTTCCCAGTTTTCTATGAAAATTAGATATTTCCAATTTGATTTAAGAAGGTATTTGTCAGTAAAAACTCCTAAGGGAAGTATTATTTCAATAATGTTTTGTGAATCAGTCCACATTAGGGCATAAAAGTGTTCTTTATCTATATATCTCATCGTCATACCCATGATTGATTTTGATATAATCCTCGGTATAGATTTCTTTTCAGAACATGATGCAAAACTTTATTGTAAGAAGAAGGTGGTTACTATTTTTGATGATGATGATATTGAACACCTTATCTTTAGAGCAGAATCATCACCACCTAATTCTTATCTAGATCCACCCCCAGTTTCTCAACTAAATTCAATTATTGGGGTGTAAGAGAATGAAATAACTGTGGGTGAGGAAAGGAATGTTCAAATAAGGATGTACCTATTGTGAAAGAATATGTTGATGTGTTTCAAGAATATTTACCTGGACATCCTTCAGAATGAGAAATTAATTTTTCCATTTATTTAATTCTTAGATCAAGGCTCATATCGAAGACCCCTTATAGAATGCACACTATATAATTATTGGAACTAATAAAACAACTAAAGGAATTGAATAAAACTGAATTTATTCACCCTAGTGTTTCTCCATGGGGAGCCGCTATTATTTTTGTAATGAAAAAAGATGGATCTATGAGGTTGTGCATTGACTACAGGGAGATTAATGTTATAATAATAAAGAACAAGTATCCCCTGCCTCGCATTGATGATTTATTCGACCAATTTCATAAATTCAATACTTTTCAAAGATTGACCTTCGATCTTGATATCATCAATTGTGTGTGAAGAAGGAAGACATTCCGAAAACAACATTTCGAACTAGGTATGGGAATTACGAGTTTTGTAGTAATGCCTTTTGGATTGACTAATATACCCTATGTCTTCATGGATCTAATGAATAGAGTTTTCAAGGAATATCTTGATGACTTTGTAGTGGTATTTATTAATGATATCTTGGTATACTACAAAATCTATGAAGAATATGAAAATCACTTGCCCATTATTATAAATACTCTTAGAGGACATGAATTATATGGGATGTTTGTCATGTGTGAATTCTGGCTTTAGGAGTTTTATTTTCTTTGTAATGTTGTCTATAAGGATGGAATCTCATTTGATCCTTCAAAGACAAGAGAAATCCAAGAATGGCCAGCACTGATTAGTATAACTGAGGTACAAAGTCTTATTGGTTTAGCAGGATATTATCGGTGTTTCGTCCAGCATTTTGCCTGATTGGCGAACCCATTAACCAAGAACACACGTAAAGGGGTAACATTTGTTTGGAAAAAATAATGTGAAAAATGTTTTGATGAATTGAAGAGAATATTAGTTAATACTTTTATCTTGACTCTACCGTCCAAGAATTATGGGTTTGTTATTTATAGTGATGCATCAAAGAATGGACATGGTTGTATCCTTACGTAGAATTATAGGGTTATTTTCTATGAATCCCGACTACTAAAATTTATTGATAAAAACTATCCAACTCATGGTCTTGAGTTATCAGCTGTAATATTTTCTTTGAATATATCGAGAAACTATCTCTATGGTGAAAAATGTTAGATATATACCGATCATAAGAGTTTGAATTATATTTTCTCACAGAATGAACACCACATGAGGCAAAGGAGATGGCTTGAACTACTCAATGATTATGATATCACCATACACTACCACCTGGGGGAAGGAAAATAATGTGGAAGATGCTTTGAGCCGAAAAGATCATGAAGTGTTGAACAAGATGAGAGTTGAAAGGGATCATATTTTAATGGACATAGTAAAGATGGATATGGGAATAACCATGGAAGGTGAAACATCAATTCCTTTTCAAATGGTTTCCAAACCATCTTTACTAGAAATTATAAAAAGTTCTCAGGTTGATGATGAAGAGTTTCAAAAGAATATTAAAGCTATGAATGATGGGAGATTGAGCGACTTCGTATATGAAGCTGGAATTTTGAAATTTGGGAAGAGACATTTTGTTCTCAAATTACATGATCTAAAAAGATGATTGTTGGATAATGCTCATAGCTCCAATTTTTCTATACACCATGGGAACACCAAAATGTATAGATATTGGAAGGAACATTTTTCATGGGACAACATAAAGAAGAATATTTTTGATTTTGTGTCAAGATGTATGGTTTTTCAATAAGTGAAATATGGAAGGAAACGACCTGGAAGAGTCATGAAACCTCTTCCCATACCTGAGTGGAAATGAGATGATATCACGATGGAATTTATCATGGGGCTACCAAAGACTTCTAGAAGGAATGATGCAATATAGTTCATTTTTTATTGTCTTACCATGTCAGCATAATTTCTTGCTATAAGGGAATATTTTCCAATTGAACGTTTAGAAAGACTATATATTAAAGAAGTTTTAAGACTTCATGGAGAACCAATATCCATTTTTTCGGATCATGATCCCCGTTTTACATCATGATTCTGGAAAACTCTTCAAAAATCCTTGGATATTGAACTTCGTTTGAGTTCAGCCTACCACCCCCAAACTGATGGAAAATCAAAACAGACTATTGAAACCTTAGAAGACATGTTCAGATCATTCTTACATGAATTTCAAGGTATGTGGGATCAATATTTAACTTTGTTATAATATTATTATAATAATATCTTTCATTAAAGTATTCAGATGGAACCATATAAAGCATTATTACAGAAAAAAGATGTCACACACCAACCTGTTGGGATGATGTTGGAAAAAGAAAACTCATAGGCCCAGAACTTGTGGAGGAAACGATGGAAAAGGTGAAGTTAATCCAAAACCACATCAAAGCATCTCTATGTTGGAAGAAGAGCTATACTGATAACCTAAGGAAGGATTTGGAAGTTTAGGTAGGAGATCATGTTTTAATGAAGGTATCTCCATGGAAGGGTGTTATACGTTTCAGTAAAAACAGAAAATTGAGTCCCAGGTACATTGGACCTTTTGAAATTATAGAATTAATTGTGGTTGTAGCTTACCGTTTGGTGATGCCGCCAAGTCTCTAAAAAGTTCACGATGTGTTCCACATATCACTATTGAGAAAATACATGCCTGACCCAACGCATGTACTCACCTATTAGGAATTAGAACTAGAACCCGATCTGTCTTATTGCGACAATCCTATGAAGGTTCTTGGTACAAGAGAACAAGGGTTGAGAAACTAGACGACTCGTCTGGTAAACATTCTATGGAGAAACCATAAGATGTAAGAGGCAATGTGGGAACCTGAGGAACTTATGATGAAGAAAAACCAGAGTCCTTTTGCCCATTAATACTCTATATATTTCGAGGATGAAATTATTTGAAGGAGGGGAGAATGAAACATCCCAAGCTTCCACAGTACGCTTCTCTTTGAATAATACAATAGCTTGTGTTCTACTCAACTTTGAGTTCTAACACACCACATCCAATCAAACTATCCGCTATGAATAGTAATACCCACTTTTTGAAATTTTATAAACTTTTACATTCAAAATGGACTTCATTTTCGGATTTGTAATATTGAAATTATCATAGGGTGAACTTTTGGTATTTTTCTGAAAACTTTTAATTTTTAATGAATAGTAAAAAACATTGAGTTATAGTTTAAAACCGAATTTTTATTTAAATAATTATTTATTTTATTTAAATTTTTTTAGTCCAAAATAGATACATATTCCCTATATAATTTCAATGTAATTCATTGGAGTCAGTTTATGATAATTTTAGATATATAAAAATTTTATTTAACTTTTTCCCGTCTTTTACCCACCTCCTAGGAGCATTTGCAAATTTTCATAAAACATAATTTTACCGCTTCTGTGAATTGAATTTAAAAAATATGAGAGACATGGTTGATATCAGTAAGTAAAATTTGCTTCAATGAGATGAAATTTTTTTTTTTGAATAGTAACATTTTACTTTTATTTACCACAGTTAAAAGTAAATTGGGTAATTAAGGGTATAAATGATATTATTATTACCCTAAAACATGTCATAATTCCATTGGATAAGTATAATTCGACCAGAAACAACCTTAGGAAGAAAATATGAACCTATTTGGTCCACATAGATTAGATTAGGATATTTATTATTATTTTATTTAAAGAAGAGTTAAAAGAGTTAAATTCAATGTTTAATAACTAATCCATTTTTAATATAGAGTTACACACAATATAAATTACACTATAAATATTCAATAGAAAGATAAAAATATTCCCTACATAATGGTATTTTATTTTAATTTCTTGGACATTAAATAATTTAATTTATTCATGACATAATGATGGTGCAGTAATTACCTAAATAATGAAATATTAAAATAATTGATAATATAAATATCCAAATAAAAGTAAATTGATACTTTTTATGAATTACACTAATTTTTTAGGTTAATATGACATTTTAGGGTTGGGTAAATGAATTTTTTTCAGATTAATAATTCTATTAAAAATTTTATCAAAAACAAAATACCAAATAGTGTCTAAATTGACCAAAAAGTGTTTTTAAAAAATATATTATATTATTAATTGATATTCTATTCCTAAAACTCTAAGGTTCTGTAAAAAGACTAATATAATGATATTTGTATCATTAATGATCCACTGGGGGTTCTCTTGTAAGTATATTGTATGTTTAATAACCATATAACATAAAAATACAAAGAGACTGGGTAAATGTAAAACTATTTAACTAAGAGTTAAATCTAAAATATATGGTTAATATGGTGGCCTAAACCAGTCTAAAATCTATTGGTTGAATTGATTGAGATCTATCCCCACCCTAGAATCTAAATAAGTCACTTTGGAGCCATTATATACCAAATATGAATTTATTATAAAATAATAGTTTAATTTTATCCTAAGATGCCCCTCCCCCGCTTATAAAAAGGCACTTCCCCTTACCTCAAATTCACACCATCAATGCCTTTTGGATCGGCCAAACCCTACCCAAATACCCTATAAACTATCCTCACTTCATCCTAGAGGCCTTCGTGTAGTCAAAATCCAACCTAAGGATCCCTTTTGATCAAATCAAAAGGAATAACCCGAAGAAGAGGTAAATATTTCATCACCCTTTTCTAGTTCCTTTCTTCTTGCACTTACTCTTTATTAATTGTTTCTATTAAAAAATAATACCTCCAGTATATTATATATAATTTCATGTTACTATAAATTTGGTACAACAATATTCATTTTTATATCCATCCTTTTAATTACATGTCACCATACATGTGTACGCACGTCTTACCGTCTCCACGCCGTGGTGTAATTGTTATTCAATACATTATTATTTGGATAGGTATAATAATGATGTGTAATTGATTCAAATAAAAAATATAACATGATAATGATTCTGTAGATATGATATATCATTTATTTATATATTATTTTAATATCAAAAGAATGATATTGTCGCTCGTGCGTACGTACAGATAATCGTCTCCACGAACGCAATGAAATTCATTCCCCATCGTATCCATTCAAGACTAATTTTCACTAGATGATTAAAAATAATGATTAAAGACTTAATATCATTCTGAATATGAATAAGATACATCTTATCCATAACAAACATTACTTACGTAACAAATCATATAATGGAAAATGAATCAGTTAACACCCAAAACGACGATAATACTATAATATTAGTAAAAAAGAAATATTAGAAGATCATATATGATATCATATTTATGTATATGATTGTGTTATAATTTAATAACAATGATTTAAATTTAATAAATGAGTTTAACTTACCCTCAACCAAGGAAAATGACAACGTAGGGGTTTATTTCACAATCTCGTCATTATCTGAGGTTGTTTATATGTAATTATCTACTAGGACCTCTTTATCATCCACATCCATGTTTCTTAAAAATGTATTTCAAAACATTTTTAATATTTACTATATAATGGGTTAATTTCATTTATACACTTATTTGACCTTATATGTTTTGAAATGATTCTTTCTTTCATTTTCCAAACAATGTACCTTATGACCTTTTCGACAAATGTATGGTATGAATGATTTTTTAAATTATACGGAGGGTGTGGCGATTTTCAGCCGTTATAACATCTTCGAAGCTTCCCTTAAAATCTTATAAGAATATTTTCGAAATAAATGTTTCTTCTAAAATTATGTGACTTTTAAATGTTTTCAATATATAAAGAGATGTTTCTCTCAAATAGTTTTTATTTCTTCTATGTCAACATCATTTGATGGATTTTAAGCATATTTGAAGTTGATTTATTATGATAAAAAACTTCCATATTGTATTGAATTTTTTCTGATATTTTTTACTATGGATGTTTCATTTTTACAAAATTCATGGTTTATGGATAAAGTATTGACATTTCGTATGCTATTTTTAATATGAATGTTTATGTTATGTTTAAACCTTTTCATATGAGGAATGTATTGGACTTAGTAAGTGACAGGTGGAGCTTACTGTTGTTCATCAATGCATCGGTAGGTCTCATGAGACAAACTAGTGTCTTGGCACAAGGCCTTGAAAAAATCTTATTTGTAGTCTTGGAACAAGGCCTTGACTATGTGGTTATGAATGTCTGGAATTATGCATTCCATCATTATGAATGATGCTATTGATATTGCATGTGATTATTAGACTAGTAGAACATTCATGTGAGTAAGTAAATGGCATTATTTTGATTTATATTTTCCATATTATGAGGAAGTTTATGTTGAAAAGGATTTTGTTTTAGTTATATAATTTCCATAAATTTTTATGCTTATTTATTAATGTTTCTGCTATATTGTTATCCTTACTGAGCATCTGAGCTCACACCTTTATTTGTTTAATTTTTCCCAGGATGCGAAGAAGTATATTATGATTGACCTGCAGGGATAGTCTATGGGATCTCAGTGTTTTCTATGGAAAAAATGTTATTATAGTTTTTCATTTTATGATGTAATGTAAACCTTAGGAATGTATCTAGTGTTTCCAAGGATACTAAACTAATTGGTATTTTGAGACATGATATTTTGTGATCCGCCCAATTATATGTAATAATGCACTGACTCTAGGATTCTGGTGTCAAGGCGTTACACATTCTCTTTAATAGGATAAGGTAAGATAAGATAGATATAAGATATTTATAGCATTGTTCACATGAAATCATGGATAGTAGACACTAGACTGACCTTGTTTATTCTTGACCTTGATTTGATAAAGTCATTATGTGTGAAAAAATATTTTATTATGTTGAATAATAAAAGGAAGAACAATTTAAATGTTTGTAAGACTCATTACATGTCTAAGGATCCATAGCACCACCCTTCCATGAAGAAGAAGATCCTGTGGAATGAAATGGAGAAGAATGTGGTGTGTTTTCATGTGTCTAGTAAGGACACTAGAAGATGAACTGCACCCAACCAAAGAATAACAAGAAAGAGTTTATGTTCATTCATTATCAAGTGTAATCTTCCATATCTACATGTTATATATCATATAATAAAAAAAGTGTTCAAATTTGTATCTAAATACAAGAACTATGTATATTTTTGAAGGTTTTGATAGGTGATGTAGATTTATGGTTTCCCTATTGAATGGGGATTGCTACTATAGAAATTAGAATCTACAAACTCATTATTATAATGGGAATTTTCTTTTTTAAATAAATATTATTATGTTCCTAGTGTTACTATGAAAATCATCTATGTTTCTTCTTTGGACATAGACAGATTTATTTTTTGTTTTGGAAATAACAGTTTCTTCTTTTATAAAGATGACATATGTTATTGTATAGAAGAGGTGAATATTGTTCGTTATTTATTAAATTATGAAAATTAAATATTGTTATTTGATAATTAATCAAATTGAACCATTTCACTCCCATCTTCAGAATCACCATCTTGGTCTCATAAATGAGAAATGTTTGTTGAAGCTTTACCAAGATGGTTACTTAGACTATTTTTCTCCTGAAACAATTGAAATATTTCATTCTTGTTTGCAAGTTTGGATGAAAAATCCACCATTTTTTGGTAAAGGTGAAAGAGAAAAAAATATTATATAATTTTTATATACTAATGTATATGGAACATTTCGAGGAGAACATATAGGTGGATTCACTTAATTTTTTACTTTTACTAATGACTTGAGTAAGTGTGGTTTTGTCAACCTGATGAGGTATAAGTTTGAACACTTTGAGATGTTCAAAGAGTTCATTAAGGAAGTTGATAATCATATTTTTAAGAAGATAAATAAACATTTATTAGAATGAGGTCATGAATATCACAACCAAGAGTGTATAGAATTTCTATAGTAGATTGTGATGTTATCTCAACTCACTTCTTCTACGACAAAATGGAATAAAATAATTGAAAAGTAGAACTATATCTTTCTATACATGGTAATTTATAGGATGAGACATGTAAGACTTCCATTTTACTATTAAGGATGTGAATTATGCATAGAACATTCCTTACTAAATTGAGTACCTACTAAAGAGAAAAATATTATTCCCTTAAATTTATAGAGGGGAATGAAAAATGTGTTTTCACATCTCCATTCATGGGGGTGTTAAGTGTTTATTAAAGATAATACAAATAATAGACTGGAACCCTAGGGTATGAAGCCTATTTTTATAGTTTACCCCAAGGAAATTAGAAGATCCTACCTGTATGATTCCTTAGATAAAAAGGTTATAGTTCCTAGACAGGTTTTATTCCTTGAGAGTGAAAATTTCCTCATGAAGGACATTGGGAGAATGATCAACATCAAGGAAGATGATTCTCATGGTATATAAGAGTTGGTATAGGAAAAACATCATAGTTTAATATGGAATATTTATTTCATAAATAGAAGTACTATGTAAGAGCCCAAAATAGGTTAGCGAACTAAAAATATATGGTTTTTCTGGAAATAGAAGATGGTTACTCATTATTTAGTGATAGTAATGGCCTTATATTCTATAAGGAGGTAGTCTAGAGCTTAGGAAATGAAAAAAAGGAAATAAGCTATGAGCTACAAAATATATTCCACATACCAAACCCATGTGTGAATCTTGGTTGATCCATATATATATGTAATGATCCTTGGGTGTGGATGGGTATTCGATAGGAATTTCGGTATGGAAGGTTTGGTTAATACCTATAAAGAATGGCTAGTGATTATAGGTTTTACACAATGTCAAGTCAGAGACTATGATGAATCCATTTCCTCAGTTTCCATGCATCAATCTATCGGAATTATAATTCTTATAGTAGATTACCATGATTAATATATTTAGTAAATGGATGTAAATAATTCCTTCATTAATGGGAAACTTCAATATGATGTGTATCTCACACAATAAGTAGTGTTTGTAACACAATGGAGTGCCAAAAAGTTGTGAAAGTTTCATAGATCCATTTATAGATTAATTAAACAATTCATATCATGGAACATTTGGTTCAATAAAGTTAAAAATGAATTTTTTTCAATAATAATGAATATGATTCAGGTTTTTACAAGTGGTTTTGTGGGGTTACAATCAGTTTCGTAGTATTATATATTGAAGAATAATAATTATTTGAAATGAGATAATGTCCTTACATTAAGTTAAGAAATGGTTAAGAAATTTATTCTCCATGATCGACTTAGGTGAAGTATCCATCATTTTGGGGATCAATATCATGTTTGATTGATCAAAGAGGCTTATTGGACTTTCTAAAAGTAAATAAATTAACTAGAAATTGAATTGGTTCAGTATTAAAAAATCTAATAGGGGATTGGTTCCGGTGTCACATGGTATACATATTTCCAATAAGATGTGTCCTAAGATATAAAAGGAAAGAGTGGGTGTGAGTAATATCTCATACACTTCTAGGGTAGGATCGATCATGCATGTAATGTTATGTATGAGGCTTGATGATTCATATAATTTGAGAATGGTAGTAAGATATCAAGTTTCTCAATGTGATCAATATTGGAATATTGTTAACATTGTTCTTAAGTATCTAAGCTGAACTAAGGATATCTTCTTCATGTATGGAGTAGATGAATAGTTATTCCTCATGGGTTATAAAGATTCTATCTATTTCTATATCTGAAAGTTCTAAATTCATAGTTTGGTTGTTTCTTCCATCTCAATTTTGGATATATGATCTCTAATAATTCAAAGTAATTGGTTGTTTCCATTTCTATAGTAGATTCCAAGTATATTATAATTTTATATGTTGATAAAGAAGCAGTATGGATTCAAAACATTTTCCAATATCTTGATTTGGTGCTATGAATTCAGTACCCTACCACAAATTACTATAATAACACTACATCAATTGATCCTCACAAATATTAATGTTTGTATAGAAGTAAAAAATAATATACCTCGGTTTTTTTATCTCTTGATGTATTTTTTTCAATGGGGTGAGGTTGTAGTGAGTAGTGTATCCATAGTGGAAAACATCGAATAACCCTTAATGAAGGCTCTATCTCAGTAGAGGCATGAGTATCATGTGAGAGCTAGTGGACTAAAGGTAGTTAACAATTGGCTCTAGTGCATGTGGGAATGTGTTGGAGTAAGTTCCCTAGAAACAAATTCTAAATATTTTATGATCCAATATATTAATTATCTTAAATATTAATGAATTTCTTATCGCATCATGATTTCTCCTATTCATAAGATAGTATGTGATAATTTCCTAACAATATATGTGACATTTAAAGGTCATAGAAGTTCCCCCATTACTATTAGAACCTAGAGTTTTGATGAAATTATTCTTGAATATATGTTTTGTAGTCAAATGATATCATTTTATGCAACATGAATAATGTAGGCCATCAAGGGTGGAGACTAATGGAAATTTTGGAACCCAATCATGGTGTGTGACCTTGGTAATTTCTAGATTATGATATTATTAGACTGAGACCCACTAGTAGGGATTCAACATTTATATGTGTAATTTGATGTTCATATCTACAAATGTGTGTATTCATCCTTTGACATTAATATTATCATTAATGAATTCCATAAGTCACATAATTTTTTTTATTGAGAAAATGGTGATGACAGATTCTAATGGTAAATTATGATTTGTTGGGTGTGTCGCATGTTATATTATATTAATGGATAATATGAGAAAGAATTTACCTCATCATTCCCTTGAGAGAAGTTGATATCTCGTTCCCTTTAATGGGAATGGAACTAACATGATAAATATATGGCAATGGTGTTCTATGTGAAAGAGATATCAAGAAAATAGGTTGCTGAAAACATTATAAAACCTACTAGATTAGAGATATCACAATAAATGTATTATATTAGTGTTTCTGACGCTTTCACCAGGGCGCATTCATCTGTTTGATTCGGGGATGATGTCTCTATTTGTTGCCCTGCATTCCCGCTTTCCAAATGCGGGCGACATCCGTCACTTAGTCAGGGACGTTCTCTCCTTGGTCGAAATGGGATGATGGGATGTCGGTTCTTCCTTCTGTGGATTCCTCTCCAAAACTTGTCACTTGGTCCGAGTCTTCCTTATAGATTTAATATATTGGTCGTGAAACTCTTCCCAGTGCCATATCTTCATGGACGCCAGTTGATTACACTGCTTCTGTCAGGACATTCCAAGGGGTCCAGTCATAGTAGAAATCATCGGTCTGGGGAGTAGTCATGATGGACATCACTGGTGTGTCTGGATGCTGGAACACGGGCGCATCTGGGTTTCTTCCCCTTATTATAGGGCTGCAAAAGGGTGCATAGTCCTGATGAATCACATGTCAAATATAGGGAATTATATGTCATTGGCGTGTCTCTGAGGTTTTACTCAACTTCCCATGTTTAGCATAGGGTATGTCGCAGGTTTAACATCCAGCAGAGATGGATCGGATGGATCAGAACACTGACTACATTGGATCATATGATAATAACCCCTCGAGGACATAGTGATGTAGGTTGGTTGATATGACCTCATCGGGATGTGGTGGCCCAGGTAAGAATCAAGATGGGTGATGGGGTCCTGGGTAATATGGTTGGTGAATGGGATGGAATATCTGTGAGGACGACATTAATATTGGGCTTGAGTCTTAGGGATACTTCCTACTTACCTTACCATGGAAATGATCAAGGTCCACATAGTTTAGGAGTGCGATGGGACGCCTGAGGAAGAGACCTGTGATAATGGATGCATGGATGGGACCCAGAGGAAGTGGAACCTCTGGGTTGGGGCATGACCATCCCGAGACACATAGGCTCGAGGGAAAGATCAGGTGATGAGCTTGAATTGGGGTGTACATGTAGGAAGACAACCTGATGATGTGTGTGGGGCTTACATGTGGTAAGTAGCCCGGGTTGGTCTGACGTCACTAGGAAGGACCAAAGAATTAGGTCCCAGCTAATGTGATTACAACGGCTTGCCACTGAGTAGGAGATGCAACGACTTACCGTATATTGGGATATAACGGATTACCGCTGGATAGGGTCACAACGACTTACCACTGGATAGGGTCACAACAGATTACAGTTGGATAGGGTCACAATGGCTTACCACAGGATATGGTCACAACGGCTTACCGCTAGATTGGGTCACAACAGCTTACCGCTGGATAGGGTCGCAACAGATTACCCCTAGATAGGGTCAAAATGGCTTACCGCTGGATAGGGTCACAACTGCTTACCACTCGATAGGGTAACAACGGCTTACTGCTGGAAAGGGCGGAACCTTTGGGTAGATTCCTACGTACCCTGCCTGGGAGGTAGGGATCAAAGCCCATGTAGTTCTTGATGTGTGAGAACCGAGGTGAAGGTGGTCAGAATCGGGAGTTGGACATGAACCTCAAGGAGGCTTCCTATGTACCTTGTCTAGGGGACAGGGATCAAAGTCCACACAGTTTGATAAGTGTGCTTGGTACACCAACGTGAAGATGGTCAGGACCAATGGTTGTTGGGCTTGAACCATAGGTAGGCTTCCTACGTACCCTATATAGGAGATAGGGATAAATGTCCACATAGTTCGGGAAGGGTGTTTGGTACACCGATTTGAAGATGGTCGGGACCAATGGTTGTTGGGCTTCATCCTCAGGGAGGCTTCCTACGTACCATGTCTAGTAGACATGGATCAAAGTACACATAGTTCAGTAAGGGTGTGGGGCTTACACTACAGGCTGCCCAGGTATGGTGTGGTGAACCGACATGAAGGGGTGTCGGAACAACTGTGTGTTGGGCTTGAACCTCAGGGATGCTTCCTACGTACCTTACCTTAGCAAGGATCA
Organism: Viscum album; assembly: GCA_963277665.1. Taxonomy (NCBI): domain Eukaryota; kingdom Viridiplantae; phylum Streptophyta; class Magnoliopsida; order Santalales; family Viscaceae; genus Viscum; species Viscum album. The sequence goes on along the minus strand of OY728167.1, from coordinate 394,619,249 downwards.
ATGTACACATAGTTCTGAATGGGTGTGGGGCTGACAATCTAGGCTGCCTAGGGATGTCATGGTCAATGCTTACTCTAAGCCCACGTGAGTCATGCTCGGTGTGAGAAACAATAGGTAGAAAAGACCTAACAATCACATCGCGAAAGGTTCATTCGTGGGAAGTGAAATGGGTCTTAGGCGCTAGGTAGCCTAGGGAGAGGAATATTGGGACCGACACGTGGTTTCCGGCCCAGGGAGATGGAAACTGGGACTTACTCTAGGGTGGTGGCCCATTGGTAACAAATCCCAGTGAGAGAAGGAATTGGCACTGAAGAAAGGAGGAGCATCAATTCCACCTCCCACAAGAAAGGCTAGGCGGCTTACCCCAGGATGGTTACCCTTTCCCCGCTGAAAAACGCCACTCCGATAAGGAGGATCACATTACCTGTGAGGAATGATCTAACTCCTGTGAGGATGAGTGGGTTTGGATAATGTCCAATTTGGGGGACCCTACATAGGATGCATGGGGGGTAGGTGACAGTTTAACATCATGTGTTGAGGATGGTGGCACTTGGCATTTTAACACCCTGTAGCTCGGATGAGGTGTGTTCTCTACACACCCCTAGGTATTACATAACCAGTACCCGCTACTCCTTGGTGAAGGGAAGGAACTGCAACACCGTGGATAGGGGTGTCATGAGGTGATCCCATTTGGGGGTTCAACGTTAGCATTGTTATGAAAATAAGAAATAGTTGTTAGCATGCCTATGTGGAGAATCATGAGGCAAAGTAACGCAAGGGGAAGTACTGTCCAAGGACTTTGAAATTGCTTCATGGAAACCTTGGAGGTCACAAGGTGAATGAGCACATGATGCAGGTGTGCCATGTGTAAGATTCATTGGAAGAAAGTGCCTCAAGTTGAGGACATCACATGATGTGCGTGTTAGAGAATGGGCCAAGGTAAAATAGGAAGTCTACGTGGAAGAGGAAGGGTTGGCGCGCAGGTGGGACTGGTGGCGCGCAAGACGGAGGTGTTCCACATAAAACGAGTGTTTTCACACAAGTCGGGGGATGTTGCGTGCAATACGCAAGAGGGTCGCAAGTCGGATTGGAGGCACGCAAGAATGCCTAACGCAGAAGGGGCATGTGTGTAAGATGAGACCCCTTTCATTCAAAGAACTTGAAAATTTATAAAGATCTGAGGGCCCGTCTGAAGGCACCCTCAACCAATCGTGCTCCAAACATTACCAGAAGGCCATGGGTTTTCACGTGGTCATAGAAGATGGGGTTTTAGTGCAGTATAGAGTCTCTTCATCTTCGGTTACCATCCCTTGAAGATAGTGGAGATGGATTTTTTTTATATTCAAAGTCCTTGGATTAACGTGCAAGGGACCGGCGTGGAAACCATAGGCACTGTCACCTTGGGTGCGGAAACGGGGTCGGCCTTGCGAACCCCCATATGATGATGCCTTGGGTGCCAGAATGGGCCCAGGGCAGCTGATTGCGGAAGTCCATGTTTTGTGCGCTGATGTGAAAGACAACATGCAAGGGTTTGTGCGCCGATTGCCGCTCACACGCATTTTTTCAATTTTACATGCACCTGCCCACTGGGCCCCGGGATCACCTTTTCCTTATCCTGGATTCATCCGAAGCTCTTTGATCTTCCCAACGTTCCCTTCTCTGGATTTTTGGTGTCAAAATACCCCCCCCCCAATCAGAATTCGAGTTGAGAGGGATCCCAAATTTCGGATTCTGATGGTACGCCGAAGAAGAAAAATGAAATCCTCAGTAGAATGCAAACACGCATATTACGCCCACAAGAGGGTTGCGCAGGCATGGAAGCCACTTCCATGCCTTATAAATAGTCTGAGGTCCCCCCCCCCTTGGGCCCTAATTTTACTTTTTCCACGTGACATGCTTGCTTTCTCTCACGCATGAAAAAATTCCTCTTCTGTGCGTAAGATTCCGCGATTCACTCCGGGTATTGCGCGTCGTACGGAATTTTTCCGCACACATCAACCATCTTTTGCACCATTACTTTTGTAGGATAGATTTTCTTTCTTTCACGCTACCCCCATTTTGAACGCTGATTCATCTTTCTTTCGCACCGACCCCTTCGGAGTTCTAAAATGGCCGCTCATCAGACCGACATTGAGAGAGAAGTTTCCGCTACGACAAGGAGAACTCAAATGATCACAAACCCTCAGATTCTTCGTGTGAGAAGGGTTATTTCTGACAATAAATTTCTTTTCGTCATGTTGATACAATCTCAAAAGGACAATTTCCTAAGTGGCATCCTACCGCTATGGAATTTCGATCTTCTAAAAGAATTGTTGATGCCAGGTTTTGAGACGGACACACCGCGTACGTGGGTGAAACGCGAGGATAGTCTTCCACAATTCCACATTATCGAAAACGACCATCCTTCTAGGGAGACATATAATACAACCATCTACATCCTAAATCCAAATAATAGGACAGTTACACGATGCAATCCAATTCCTAAGGAATCTCTAGGTATTTATGCAAGTACTTTCAAAAGCAGCATTTTCGATGAGACAACAGGCTGGCAGGAGTGGGATTTCAGTTCTAGGTAAAATTTTACCAATGAATGGGAATTTTCATACTAGGTACACCAGACATGCGTGGAAGTTGGGCCAGAGCTACGGGCCATTGGGTTTTTCGAGGCCATTTGGATGTCTCAATTTCACTTTTACTGACAAAAAGATTTAGTAGCGGAGCTTTTTAGTCACTAGTCGCCTAATACCAATACTTTTCACCACCATAATAGGGAGGTGGGAATCAGTTTGTGGGATGTCCATTGCATTGGAGGGATCCCTTGTAGGTGTATCATTATGATGAGTTCCTCCTGATAGAGAATGTCTCGGGGATAGGACCCACACCCCAATTCTATCATGGAACCTACTGGAGCTATCTAAAGAGGAACTAAAAATAAAATATATCCTAAAGGACATATCCTAATCAGGATGTTTTAGTCTCTTCCTGACCCAGGACACTGCCGTAAAAATGCCAGGTCAAGGGAAGTAGTGTCGAACACATCTCATAGGGGAAAGACGGGGTCATATTGGAGGATTTTGGAGACTGGAGAATATCGATTTTCGGGATTTGGCATCAATGAAGGTCAAGAACCAAATGTGAGAAATTTTGGGTTCCTAGACATGTTCTTTAGTGGCTGGTTATTACCCCTGAGGGACTTGAGGATGGGAGTCTTCCCAAGAACTCTAGTGATAGTCAGGATCAAGGCGGCAAAGAACAAGGTTAACCTAGGGGTACCAGTGTTGGCGAGGCTATACAACATCCTAGGATGCATTTCACGAGGAAGAATGGCCAGGAGAATATATGGGCAATTAAAGATCCTCCATAGTTGGGTTGCTTCCCACTGTGGTGGGTATGAATTCCGGAATTCCATCCACCCCCTGGAAATGGTATGTGGCCATCCCTCTTGAATATCATTGGGATCCGCCCATTGACACTCAGGGATGACAGAGTCAAGCTCAAGATCGGTAGCCACACTCACTTTGACTTCCACCCATTCTGAACCCCATTTTCCCAAATCATAGACGATGTTCGGGGTCTTCTGGAGAAGAGGGGGTACCTTCAGAGTATTTGGGGTAGCATGTTGGTGGCCCGAATTGATGAAAAAATCCTTTGTGAACCCTATATGCCGAACAGATTGTCCAGACCATTCAGGTGTATACAACAGATGCCCATGAAAGTATATAAAGAGGTATGGGAAGACTGAAATCCCTTTATTCTTTGCCAGTTGTGGCTTCTGTTCATGATGATAGGCCTGGGAGAAATCATTACTCTTCCCCCTACTGATGTAAGTGCTAGACTATCAACAGAGTATGCGGAACACTGGATGAGGATGTACCCTGATGAGACTCTTTGGAAATTCATTCAGAAAATCAAGGAAAATATTGTAGAGCCTGAATAGTAGGAAGGTTGTCGAGGTGCTACGAGGTAAGTGAGACGGATAAGTGGTCGGGGGTGGCTAGCGCGGCGCAGGTCGGTACTTCATCGATAGGACCAGCGTAGTCCGAAAACATGCCTCTGCCTCTAGGGAAGGGTGGTCTCGTGCACGGACTTGGGGTCTAACTAGGGACCTCCATGTGATGAAACTCAGGTACCGCATTACATCATCAAATGATGCTATCTTCCTCTCTCTGTGGTTTTCTTGGAGAATTTCTGGATTGTCGTTGTCCGCCAAAGAGTTATCGCAGAGGTTGATGAGTACTGAAATCGATTTACTATGCATAGGGAATATCTAAATATAGGTTAAGGTAAAATTATATCGCTTTCATGCATACCTAACAGCCATGGACTTGTACGCATGCCAGCGGGGGTGATATGAAGAGCCGCATCTCCAGGTGAAAGTAATGCTTGTCCAGGCACATGATCTAGAGAGGCTACCTGCCGAGGAAAAAAGTGTAGAAGAGGAAGAAGGAGAAGAATAATAAGTAGAAGAATAATAAGAATAAGAATAGGAGGAGGAGGAGGGGGAGGAGGACCAAGTAATGGGTTTTGGGGGAGAGGGGCCTTCAGAAGCTCCCACTCACCAGCGAAGCTCCCAGGAGAGCGGTGAAATTGTTGGATCTGATACAGAACTAGCAGAGCAGCATGAGGTATAGTTTAAACCTCATACCAGTCTTCATTATTTTCATATGCTCGATCTGTCAACGAAATAACTTCCTATTCAGAATCACGTGGGCGAGGGTCCCCAAGAAGCCTTCCCCACCGAGGGCATAGGTATGCATATGGAGACCGGGGAGCAACCTCGGGGGTCAGTCCTTGGGACTGGGCATAATGGGGCACTGATCTTAGCTAGACTAGGAGATTATGAGCCAAGACGGGAGCCCTTGCCATCCTCATCATTCAAGAGTAGACGAAATCAGTAATCGAGTTGACAGGCACCAAAGGCTCTCTTGTGGCGGGGGCCCCCGCCATGACGCATGCCCTAGACACCGCTGCACTTGGATCCTATAAGTCCTTTCTCCCTAGTTTTTTTCTCTTTGAGGGATAATTCAGCTAATCAAGATACCGATTCTGGATGATGTGATCGCAAGGTTAGAGGCACGAAAAAACATTGAATCCGGGACATCTGCAAAAGTGGGATGGTATGCGACCGCATCATCCTTTATAGAAGCAACCATTCTAAGAAACCCTACCCCGATACTCGGGGAGCTAGAGATCGCAATAAGGGATGGTAATACCTCTTAGGTGGAACTTCAGACCGATGAGAGTGAGGTTACTGACGAGGTGGAGTTTCCCGAAGAAGACCATGTCACTGAGCTCCTCGCTACTTTGCCTAATTATCGGCCTGTGGATCATGAGAAGATAGATGATTCCAATTCGGAGGCGGCCTATGATAGTGGTATGATGCGTCGCAAAGGGTGGAAGTGTATCAAGATCTTCCTCGGTCAGTCTCAGATGGAGAGGGTAAAACGGATGGGATCACTCCATACCTGGCTGTGCTTTCTCTGTGCTGGATGGGTGGATGCTCAACGCCTTCATTTGACAGTCCGTGATTACATGGCCGAGAAGCTACATGAGAGAAGCCAACACTCTGATGTTTCCCTGTGTTAGAAAGAGTCAGGGAGAACCTGGGTGTTTCTTGATGGCAGAACAAGAAGTCCAATGCCTTGTAGAATGTATTAAGGAGAAGGAGGTATTCATTGCAAACCACTCCGAGCTTGTGGAGCAACTGAGGGCCCAGCTGGCAGACGCCCAGAAGATGCTAGTGGAAGCGGGTCACCAAATGGACGCACTCCAGACTGGATAGGTGCAAGCACTGGCTGGGGTTAGTTAACTGTGTCTTGAAGCCACTAATGATGAGAAGGTTCTCAAGAGGCGGGAGGCTATAATGGAGGCCACCAGCCAAAAGGTAGTGGCGCTGGAATGATCTATCCAAGATGTTGATCCTTAAGGGCCCTATTTTGGCTGAACTCATAAACTCATTTCTCCTTACTGCCTCTTGTTCTGAACTGCATGTATGGAGAAATTTATTTAATTGTTAATTTTGTTTAATTAATTCAACCAGAATCATAAAATAAATATAAATCCATTCCTAAGATCATGCGTGTCGCATCCAATGTGAGAAACAAGGGATGTTCGTACTATTACATTTTTTGATTATGGGAGCATCAATCAAGATTCAGGCATCCGAGATTTGAATATCCAATCTATATTTTCAAGAATATGGAGTTGAGGATCGATTAAAGGAAGACGACGTGAAAACAATTGATGTATCATCTTCCCAATGTGTGCTAGTGCACGAGCGGGGTAACGCCAGGGGCATTAGAATCAATCCGAACAAAGGGGAATGAAAACTGTGAATCACGATTCCCCAGATTCAGAACACTGTGGGGGTGTAGTGACAATAAAGGATAACTTCTGACCATGTTTGAGATATATTATCCTTTTTTTGTTAGACTGGTATGTGGATAACAAATGAAGGCTGACCAATAACCATGTTCCAAACATGGGAACTGACTCAAAATGTCATCCATTAGTCTTCCAAAACATTTGCCTATGACAGTAGGTGATCCATAAGCCAAGAATCCATACTGTTAGGGGGTTTCTTTAGATAAGATAGGATGAGGGTCTGAATGAGGGGCCCACAAATCATGGAAGTTTGAGTGGTGGTTAGTTCGAACTGAATCCAACACTCTTGAAATTATGCCACACTGGTGGAAATTAATTAGGTGGGCGTATCAGTATGATAATGGATCATTCTTACTTTTAGAAAGGACCTCTCTGTAGAGAAATTCGTCACTCCCCAACATCACTGTGGGGATCCTGAACTTGTTCAGGGTAAAGATGCAGTTACATAATTTCCCACAAGGAGTCAGGCTAAGGGGCCGAAAATGAGAAAGAACAGAATTTCTGATTCCTGGGGCTGGACCTGAGAAGAAATGTATGGGTGTCCCTACATATCCCATGAGAATGGGAATCAATCCATACGTAGTTCTGGAAGAGGTCTTATTTTATGGTCTTTGAGCTCAGACCATGGACGATAGGCAACATGAGAGACACATGGTGATGTAATTTGTACAACAAAACATGAATGAGGACGATGTCCACATCATCATGTGTTCCTTGGGGAGGTTTTAGATCAAGGGACCAAAAACGAAAGTTAGGCTGGGCTCAAGACAAGGTGCACGAGTGTTCTTACGTATCCCATGGAGATGGGAATCAAGACTTACGTAGTTCTAAAAGATGTCATGGAAGGATACCAATGCCAGGGACAATAAGGTCATTATGGTCTAGCTCTCATGCCAAAAGAAGTGGCATTTGATAGATATTTTTTATCCTTTATGGTTGATGTGTTTTTTAAGTGATAATTTGACGACATGGGGATATTGGTGTTGCCAAAGGAATCAATCCAGATGTTGGCATTGACAAATTGTACGGTGGATGACTGATACCCAACGCGATGTACCCTATTGTGAGGTCATCATAATGTAGTGCTGTTTTTCATCATGCAGCCAAGACGATAGTGTCATAGTTTATGGTCATGTGATAGGACCAGTCATACATTTTAAGGTCATGTGATAATGATTCAACAGTTTAAAGTCATGTCGGATCAGGAAGTGCAGCTTAAAGTCATATGGCTTAGACATGAAGGAACACACATGAAGTGATAAATCATACCCGATGTGAATGAGGACGTGGTCAACATCACACCATGCGAATCTCCAGGAAAGGAGCCTTGGTCCAAGGGCCCAGTAATGTTTAGAGAATAACAGAGTCTATTTCTCAATTGAGCTCTCCCCACAGACATTATGTCTGGGTGTTCTTACATATCCCAGGATGATGGGAATCAAGACTTACGTAGTTCTTGAGGGGGAAATGTGTAGTTTATTATCGTGCATCAAGGAAAAAAATGGTTAAGATCCCCCAATGAGGGCCATGAATAGCGCTGCGAGTACCTCGATGTGATTGAAGAAATAATCCCATACCACACCATACAATAACAAATGAGAACTCGGGCTTGGGGCCTGGCAGGGTCGGGGGACATGAAATTAGACTTCTCGACCAACCATTGTCATATGACCCCTTATGCGGGTGTTGCATCGTCGTAGCTATTAATCCCATGGGAGCAGCGCTCCATGTGGGAAACAAGGAGTAGGACTTGGATCCTCCATTATACAAGGTTAAAATAGCTAGAATCAAGGGAGGGGAGACCAAAACCTGAAGGAAAGTAGGGCAGAATGAACCACCACACTCAATACTTAGGACCAATGGGGAGACCATAATGATAGAGGATATATGGTGACCATGTTTGAAACATAACTTCTGTATCGTTTGACCTGGAATGGGAACAACAAATGAGAATTGACCGTTGACAATATTCACAGTGCGGGGATCATGTCAATTAGTTGTTCAAAATACTCGAGGATGTTGGATCATAATGGTAGGAGATCTCTTGGTCCATGTATCTATGCCATTCGAGGGCCATTTCGGACATGAATGATAATGGAGTCCCATGAAAGGAGTGTGAGCGAAGAAAATGTGTCTGTGCATTTTAACGTCAAGCAGGATGGTGAAAGGGATGGAAGTCTCTGGGGAATGGGAAGCATGGAGAGATTATGATGAACTTGATGTGGATTGCAGAAAGAGCTCGTGCCACACCACGTGTCTTGAACCGAGGGGATATTATAGAGTTTTGGGGCTGGGCCAACATAAAAAATATTTGGGTGTTCCTACGTATCCCATGAGAATGGGAATCAATCCATATGTAGTTTTTGAAGTCCATGAAGTTTAGCACCGTGCGAGGATGTGGGAGAATAGAAGAACGAGGGAGCACATGGTGCAATCGTCACAATTCCGACATGAATGGGGCCAAATAGGCCTGCACTACACCACATAAGGACCCTCAGAGGGGAATATACCAATGGGGGATAGTCAAAAGGGAGAGTTCAGGGAATGGCTCAAGACCAGGCGTCTGAGCATTTCTACATATCCCATGAGAATGGGAATCAAGCCGTACGTAGTTCTCGAAGGCCATGTAGTTTAGTGTCGTGCGGTGAGGACGTATCAATTTATGTTCATGCATGACCTGATATTTTAGCATCTTGCGGGATGATATATAGTTTAATGTCACACGGGACGTAGCAATTTAACGTCAGGCAGGACCTGATAGTTTAGTGTCTTGCGTGGCAATGTGCAGTTTAAGATCATGCATGACCAAATAGTTTAGGGTCATTCGAGACTTAATTGAATAGGAAATGTATTTCTTGAGGAACTAGGCATTGGTGGGAGGAGTTACACACTCACTATCCATGGTCACCAGTGAGTATGCACCATTAGGGTAAAACTTGTGAACAATGAAAGGTCCTTCCCATTTGGCCTCCAACATGGGTGGTTTCCTACCAGGTATCATTGGAATCCTGAGGGCCATTACCAAGTCTCCTTGCAAGAAGGAGCAGAGGCAAACCTTATTTTTGAAGGCTCTAGATATCTTATTCTTATGCCTTTCTAGATTATGCAGGGCGTGAAGCCTGTTCTCATAAAGTGATTCCAATTCGACCAGACGAATTTATGTGACTTTATCTAGAACCTGCTGATCATAGACCACTATACGTAATGAAGGCAACTAAATATCTATAGGTAGGACAACCTCTGTTTCATATACCAGGGAATATGGGGTGACCTTTGTGGAATTACAAGTCGTCATCTAATAAGCCGAAAGGGAGTTGGGGAGATTTTCCGGCCAACTCTTCTTGTTCTGACAAACCATTTTCTACCACATGTTAGAGGGGGTCTTATAGAATGCCTCGATCTGCCCATTATCTTGCACGTGGTAGCAGGAGTTATGGATAGAACGAATGTTGTACTTGGCATAAAAATTTTTCAACTCAGCTGCTCGGAAGGTGGTTCCATTATCGGAGAGGACAGTGTGAGGGACTCCAAATCGATAGATGATATTGGAGCTCACAAAGTCAACAATATAATGGCCCTTGACCTCCTTGAGTGGAACTACCTCTACCCACCTGGAAAAGAAATCCAAAGTGGTCATGATGAACCATCATTGGCGAGCTGTCACCGGCGGATACAGTCCCACAACATCTAGTCCCCAGACAACAAAGGGCCAAGAGTACTTGGTAGTGTGGAGATTCTCTTGTGGATGATTTACGAACTTGGAATGAACTTAACATGCATGGCACCTTTTGGAAAACTCGATGAAGTCATGGATCATGGAGGTCCAAAAAAATGCCAATCTCCTGATCTGTTGAGATAGTTTCGGCCCATCCTGTTGGGCGCCATAAGAACCATCATGAACCTCCTGCATGACCTGGGGAATATCAACTCCCTGAATGCATCGGAGGATAACAGCATCAAACCTATGCTTTTAGAGGATCTGCTCAAGTATTGGACCACTCTGGAGGGTAAACTGTAGAGCACGAGCTCATATTCGCTCGCGCTCAGCCCGATAAAATGGGATATTACCGTGTTGGAGGTATCCAACCAAGGGTATCCTCCAATAGGAAGTTACTTCAATCATTGCGTCTAGGGACCCTAGGGGTCCTGACGTGGAGGCACTGACGGTAAGATGTCTTACCTATGGGTCTCCATCATCATCTAGGGTAACAAGAGCTATGACTCTCCAGTGTGCCATGTGGAAAATAAAATCATCCTATTCATGCTCTGCAAGTGATGCATCTATGCTGGAAAAAGCATTTTCTCTACCATTCTGTGACTGAGGGACATGGGTAAACACCAACTAAGAAGTGTACTGGGCCATTAGCTGGAGAGTACGTTCAAACAATGGTATGCGCTCTGGCTTCCTAACAACATAGTCATTGTTGATCTACATGATGATTAGATTGGAGTCCCCTTTAACATGCAAATGGGGCACATCGATCTCGAGGGCCATCTCGAGGCCAATGATGAGGGCATGATACTCTGCCTTATTGTTGGTGTAGCCTTCTAACAATAGGAATTAGTACGGAAGAATGGCTTGCATCGGGGTAACGAAGATGATACACAAGCCTACTCTATTGAGTCTAGGGTCATTGAGCCTCCTGTCAGTGGGGATGCTTGAGGCACCATTGAAGTGAATTTGCTAACACGGGATGGCCTGATCTACCGAGAGGATTACTTCATCGAGAAAATCCAGGTCTAGAGACTCGTCAGCGGGGGTTGGATGGGTAGCAAGGATTTCTTCCAATGCCTGTTCATTAATAGCCTTCTAAGGGAAAAACCTTATTTCAAACTTCTAGAGGATTACCGCCCACTATGCTAGTCAGCCCATCAACACGGGATGAATCAGGATATACTTCAGCGGGTCTACTCAGGAGACCAACAGTACCTTGTGGTGCTATAGGTAATGTTGCAATTTCTGCACGGAAAATATGAGCGTAAGGAAACTATTCTCGAGGGGGGAATATCTAGTCTTTGTATCGAGGAGCATGCAGCTGAGGTAGTAAATGTTGTTCTTTATCCCCTCATTGTTCATTTTGTTGAGAAGGGCACCAAGGGACCATTCCAGGGCTGTCACATAAAGGACCAGTGACATTCTAGCAATGGGGCATCAGGACCGGAGGCTGGAGAAGATACTATTTTATTTCCTTGAATGTAATCTGGCACCCCTCATCCCATTCATAGGTGGTGCCTTTCTTCATGAGATGAGAAAAGGGCTTACACTTTCCATCCAAATTCGCAATGAATCGGCGTATGTAGTCCAAGTGGCCTTGGAAGCCCCAAAGTTCCCAAATTTTTCTTGAGGGAGACATCTAAAAAATGTAATTGATCTTCTCTGAGTCAATCTCGATGCCCCGGTATCTAACAACAAAGCCGGGGAATTTTCCAAAGGTGACTCTGAAAGCACACTTCAATGGGTTCATCTTCAGGTGGAAAGAACAAAAGAATCAGAACACTTTGTCCAAGTCAATGAGATTGTCCCTACAATAGTGATATTTGACCACCAGATCGTCCACGTAGTACTCTACCAATTTCCTGATGATTGGCTTGAATATGCGATGCATGGCCTACTAATAGGCGGCACCATCATTCTTCAAACCAAAGAGCATAACTGTAACACCCCAGGTAAATAATGAATATGACATTTTCATATTTATCTATATTTTTGAATAAAATATTAATATGACTTTAAAGTGGGACGCTATGCTCGATGGCATACCCAACACGCAACAACGAGTTTCTTGGGAATCTTACGTTGCACTCTAATAATAAAATAATATTATTTCATATGGTAGTTAACATGTAGCCGTTGTATTGGCAGGAATGGATAGAAATAACTAAAATATGATTATATATGTTTTATAAATGTTTTTACATTTATCCAATAAAAGACAAAGGGTTAAAATACAGAAAGAATTCAATTTTAGGTGTATATGCCCTAGTTTTCACTAAAGGTTCACTTATCGCCTTTTAATGGATAACTATCATTAAATATATTTTTGATCACTCTTATACATTCTTTTGGACCAAATAAAACTCTTATTATGAATCGGGACATCAAATTTTACTTTGTGTAATTTTTTGGTATTTTTCCGATAAAGTTCATTTTTTTAATGAATAGTGTAAAATGTTGTATTTTAATTCAAAACCTGTTTTTAAGCTAATTTATTTATATGATTAGATTATCATTTGAATTGGTTTTAAAGTGAAATTAGAAAATATTTTTACCATTAAATCCAATAGTGGTCGTTGAAATTAATTTCACTTTGAAATCAGACATAAACTAGTGTCAATCTTTTGATACTTATTGTTTTATAAAAACACGCTATTTGCTCTGATAGCGGGAATTAATTATTAAATTAATTAATTTGACTTATATGTTTTGAATTTTTTAAAACGGACTTCATTTTTGAATTCAGAATATCAAATATAGCTTAGGGTGAATTTTTGGGATTTTTCTGAAAAACATCAATTTTTGATGAATAGTGAAACCACTAAGTGGTACTTATAAAAACTAATTTTCTGTTTAAATGAAATTTTTCCATCATTGTGTTTTGATTTTCAAAAATCCGACATGCATGGTTGTCATTAAGAAGTAAAATGTGATTCAATGAGATTAAAATAATTTTTTGGTGAATAGTAACTTATTAAGTTTTTAATCGCGATTAGTGGTAATTAGTGTAGTTTAAGGTATAAATAATGCTTTAATAATATGAAATGACCGAGACACATGTCCTACCATTATTGGTTGTGTCATGGCCGACCAATACAAGCCATGGGTCAACTTGGGGACCCCATGGATCCACTTTTGTTGGGAAATGACATTAATTACTTTTTCTTTAATGTTAAAGTGAATATGACACAAACCTAATATGTTTTACGAAAACAATTTTTATGTGGGGTTATACAAGTCCAACTTTTGATTATAAATAGTCATTGGAAAGATAAAACGATTTCCTATATCATAGTATTTTTTTTTATAATTTTTAGACATTAAATAAATTTAATTATTTATGACATAATAATGATGGAGCGATGACATCATTATTTGACGATTTAAATAAAATGGAAAGATAATGTAAAATATACAACCTACACATGGCCAAAACCAATTGGATGAGTGGATTTAGAATCCTTATCACCTTATACACGAATTATATCAATGTGGGACCTTTTAAAACCGAAACACATGTTAAAATAAAGTAATATTTCTTACTTTCCAAAAGTGCCCCTCCTCTCCTCTTATAAAAGGCCCCCACCTCTACCTCTTTTCCCACACCCATCAAGCCATTGGCTCGGCAAACCCCTGCCCATTTACTCTATCCACATCCCTCTCTTCATCCTAGAGGATTCCCTTTGGACAGAATCCTTTCAAATGAAGTCTTTAGGCTCAAATCAAAAAGAGTTACACTTTTAAAGGTAATTCATTCTCTCATATTCATTTGTTTTATTTTGCTTCTCCAACCCCCTAATCTCTTTTTATTTACTTTTGTAACAAAACCAGTATCTTTAATATAATAGGATGTTGTTATCAGATTTATTTGAGATACACTCTCACACAACTACATCAAATGGTTAAAGAACATACGGTTTCCGTGGATGGCGAAATTCTGCCTCCCGAAACGATGATTGTTCAATACTCATTTAACACCTTCAAAGGTGGCCATTATGATGTCACTATTTTTATATATGATATATAATATGTTTATGTTTTCCTTAAGCTTCTGTTTTTTTTCATTTTGGGAAAATCTTTATGGTTCCCATTATGGGTAAACACGATATCTTCATTTAAGGAAGTGTGGACTACCGCCCCCTCAAAGTGATTTGATTCGTTAAATACCATATGTGGGAAATATAAAGGATGTAACTATGATATTACATATGATATTATACTGGAATTATAATATACATTTATATCATTATTATTCCATTCTATAAAATACGAAATAGAAATGAAAGTAGCGTTCATGCGTACGTACGGCTTACCGTCTCCATGAACGGTGCATTTCATTTCTTACCTCTAAATGATTATGTAATGTTATAAATGCATGAATGTAATGGATATATATGACATATATTATATCTAAAACATGAATAGAATTATAGATATAATAAACATTTGGCCACATGAACAACATGTAATTGTAAGAAGTCCACTTTCGACTTAAGAACCAAATACCGACAAAATAACCATTATTAACTTAAATGATTACATAATGTTTACAACATGTCAATAATTGATATAAAAGGGAATAATGAACATGAAAATGTTCTTAAGCAAATAGAAATTAACTCAAGTTTATTATTCAGGACGTTAAAGAACGATCGAGTCAAGTCGGACCTGAGGTAAGGGATCCAACACCTCTCTTTATTTTTAAGTACACTCTTTTATGTCATTACTTTTAAAGCTCATATTTCCTGTTATTGGGATGATCTTTTATATTAAACTTACTGTAATTTTTATTTTCATGTGATGAGAGACCCAATTCTCTCTCATCAATCCATTTTGGAAGTTTTGAGTGGCGCCGTTAGGCTGCCGAACTTTCGTAAGAGACCTAACCTCTCTCTTTTTTTAAGTACTCTCCTTTATGTCACTTCTTTTAATCTCCTCTTTGTAATGTTGGGGGATATTCTTTTATATTCCTCTTGCTGTACATTTTATTGTAATGTGATGAGATACCCTATTTGATCTCATCAATCCATATTCGGATGTTTTATGTGGCGCCGTTAGGCTGCCGAATTTTCGTAAGGGATTTTTCATCTCACTTTTATTCCCGTGAGATTTTTGCTACATTTGCCACAAATTCCATTGATTGGTGTATGTACTGCCCATTATTTTACTCATTGTGTAACATACTTTCATTTATGAGTATTTACATCAATGATCTATAGTCCTTCTTTCATGGGGTGTATGTTTTGAAAGATACCCAAGTCGGTAAGGGAACCTTTCACCCTCCTCTTTTTTAAAAGACTTCTTCTATTGGGTCTTTTAATTTACATATTGTTATGTTGGGATATGTTCTCATATATCCTTATTGATGTAAATTTTATGTCCAAATGATGAGATACTCTTTTTATCTATCATCAACTCTTTTTGATGTGATGTCGTTAGGCAGTCAAGGGAACTTTTTAACCCAATTTCGATTTCTTTGGGTTCAACATGTAGTCATTGAATATGTCATACATTGAATATGCGTGAATGACCTTTTATTGTTTTACACTTAATATCCAATTATATTGGGTGTATTTATATTTGTCACACATATTTTTGAGATTGATTTGTCCATAATGTAAGGATACCTTCTTTATAAGGGATTTCATCACATTTGACATTTCTATTGAGGGTTCATTGTTGTTATGCTCCAATTCACTCTTATATGGTGTATATACTGTCCTTTGGAGTATTATATCATGAATACATTTATTCTCATGATATTATAAAGTTCTGACAAAATGTTATTCCTCAATTATTGTATTCAAGTGTCTCTAATTTTGGTAAAACCCCTTTAACAAAAATATCATTTTAAATGTTTTAATTATTTGTTCTTATTAATATCCATGTTTTCAAAATGGTTTTAAGGATTTATTTTTATGGATATTAATGGTTTAAAATTTTTCAGCTTCAAGGTGGTATGGGACACTTTGATTCAAAAATCTCTTTATTAAATGTTTTAAATGGTTTTGAAAATGGTTTTTAATGGATTCATTATTTCAATATCCTAAAATGTTATATTGTGATTGAAATGTGGAAATGTTATGTTTCCTTTATTCATGTTTTATGTGATACGATTATGTTATGGTTCTTGGGCATTGTTATGAAGAACGGGTGGTTCTGTGATAAACTAAGGGCGGGTGAGCCCGATATAGCTCTCCAATGCATTGGGTAACACGAAGGAGTGAAACGTTAAGGTTTCTCCGAAGAGATTTAGGGAATATACTGTGATGGGTATTCCAAACGTAACCAAGAGGGTTACCCCCTACGTAAGAATGTTATGAATGCCTCAAGTTACCTTTATGTCTTATGTTTTATATGGTTTATTCATGGATTGATGAGGTATGTTAAAGTGCCTATGTTTTATGGGTAAAGTATGATTTAATTCTTACGTATATATGAACTCATGTTTCCTTTACATATTTTTATAACCCTTACTGATCTTTTTATTCTCATCCCAAGTTTTTGAAATGTTTTTCATAGGTCAAGGGAAAGGTACATGATGTGATGATAGTGTCAAGGATGTGTCAAGAAAGAATCCATGTTTTATTTTCAATATGTTTCCGTTGATGGGAAGAATGAATACTTTCTTTTATGTAACCACTTTGTTTAAATGTGGAATATAATGCAAGTTTCATGATCTAATTCTCTAAAACTCTAAACCTGAAATGATCCTCAATGTGTAATCTTGTAATAACTCAAGATTAAGTAAGGTTTAAGGCTGGGGCCTTATAGTTGGTATCAGAGGTCGGTTTAGATAACTTTAGAGGTTAGGGTACTCTTTAAGCATAAGTGACATTACCATAATGGTTAGGATTTCAGAAAGAGTCCTGGTTTTAGTTAAAGTGAATGAGTAAGTATATCTTAGTGTTTATCTTACTCATTAGTACATGATGGTTATGTTGATATACTCACACTGACCTTTTTGGTTTTAGTAAATGGTTGGATCTAGCAGGCACCAAAGTAACAGTGGATGTGAAGGAGACTGTGATAATTTTTTGAGCAAGAAACTGAATGATATGGGAGCTGCAATGAGAACTCTTTTGATTATCCTCAACCAACTATCTGGAGTCATGATTGACCACCTAAACCTTGGAGTTTTCTCTAAGGCATCATATATGCAAGAAACAAATCCCTACGGAAGTACAGGTAATAATCATAAAGGTAAGTGTTTTCAAAAACCTATGTGTCAAAGATGCAGAAAGAAACACCTAGGAAAATGTTTCAAAGGGATAGAAATATTCTATAGATGTGGAAATGAAGGTCATAAAGCAAGAACCTGTCATGGAAAAAGGAAGCATCCAGTTGTCTCGAGGAAAGGGAAAGAAGTTCTTTCTGAGGGATCAATTGAATGTTTTAAATGTGGTGTGCATGGTCATTATGCAAACACATGTCCTATGAAGAAGTTTCGTGAATGGGGTCACCAAGAGCGTACCAATATTCGTTTACCAATACCTAATGCCATTCCGATTGAGGATGAAGAAACTGACAATGACCAATCAAAGGTATGTACTATTTCATGAATATTGTTTTCCTATTTTGGAATCCTAGGATATGATTCATGATTTTGTTTGTAGGAAAGAGGTATTTCAGAATAAGTTGGAAAGGAATGGATAATGGATCATGAAGAATGTTGAATGAGTAAGATGTCAACATATAAGGGCTTCAAGAGTTATGGTGAAATTCTTAAGAGTATTAAGTCTCTTTTGATGATGGGGTTACATTAGAAGACTTATTATATTATGTGTAACCCTGATGTTTAATATAGGCAAATTTTATCCAAGTAATAATTATCTTTTCATTTGTGGACATAGTAATAAAGAACCATTTGGGTTTATATGATCCTTACTTTTGAGGTAATTATGGGTTACTATATGTTATGATTGAAGTGAAAGGCATGAGATAAAATTGAGGTTAAATTATGTTATGGTTATTTTTGATGATTTTATCCCTTTTTGGGGAATGATTTGAGAATTATATAGTTTTGGAAAAAGGACAACACGTAGACCGTGTGACTACCCGTCGTGTCGGACAAAGCTGCGGGAATCGAACCCACAACCAAAGTGCGACTGGTATTTATTGCCTACCACTGGACTACGTGAAGTCCCTGGTTAGTTTGACTAATTCTTTCTAGATATATGATTTTATGAATTAATTGTATGTTGATTTTGGGTTATTTATGAAAATGATTAACCTATCATATAGGATATGTGATTAGGTAAATTACTTTTCAATACGAGACTTTAGGAGCAACTGATGTTGTTGGGAGATAAATGTTACGATTTAACTTGGAAGACTATGTGACTAAATCCTTCAAATATTTGGCTTTCAATATTATATTGGTTTAATTTGAAGAATTTTATGGACAAATTGTTTATCGGATGATCCTGGTTGAACTTTGGGTTTTGTTTGATAAATTTTGGATGTTAAGAATAGATTTTCTTTTTATAAAGGGTTATCCTTTTCTGGATTATCTGACCTTGTACTAACCTTTTTGGTTTTGGTTTTGGTTAAAGCCTAAGGACATGGGATGTATATAGTTCTCTTTTGTGGATTGGGTGATTCTATAGAAGTTGATTATAGTACTCTTAATGCGAACAAGTCTCCATAAATACTCGTCTTTTGGAAAAAATATGAGTTTGACTAAGGAATCTAGTAAAAGTTGAAAGTCAACATGATAAGTGATTATGCTTCCTTATGAATAAATTCCTCAATAAAAATTAACTTAAACCAAAAATGTTGTCTATTAACTTTTCCTACTGAGGAACCCAACACCGTTTAACCCATCACAAGTTTGTGATTTTCTTATTGTTAACTTTCTCCTAAACATGTTTTCTATCACTGTCCATCAGAACATGACCCTATGTTTTCTCCTCCATGTCCATGTTTTCCTACATGGAATCCTAGTATGGGTTAACTTGGGTGACCTTTGTACTTATCTTTCTTTATTTTAAAGTGATTGTTTTACCGACTCTTGTTCCGATGTGGGACTTTCAAGGATGTTTCCAAACGCAATTTTAAAATTGCGAGGACGCAATTCCCAAAAGGGGGGAAGGATGTAACACCCCAGGTAAATAATGAATATGACATTTTCATATTTATCTATATTTTTGAATAAAATATTAATATAACTTTAAAGGGGGACGCTATGCTCGATGGCGTACCCAACACGCAACAACGAGTTTCTTGGGAATCTTACGTTGCACTCTAATAATAAAATAATATTATTTCAAATGGTAGTTAACATGTAGCCGTTGTATTGGCGGGAATGGATAGAAATAACTAAAATATGATTATATATGTTTTATAAATGTGTTTACATTTATCCAATAAAAGACAAAGGCTTAAAATACAGAAAGAATTCAATTTTAGGTGTATATGCCCTAGTTTTCACTAAAGGTTCACTTATCGCCTTTTAATGGATAACTATCATTAAATATATTTTTGATCACTCTTATACATTATTTTGGACCAAATAAAACTCTTATTATGAATCGGGACACCAAATTTTACTTTGTGTAATTTTTTGGTATTTTTCCGATAAAGTTCATTTTTTTAATGAATAGTGTAAAATGTTGTATTTTAATTCAAAACCTGTTTTTAATCTAATTTATTTATATGATTAGATTATCATTTTAATTGGTTTTAAAGTGAAATTAGAAAATATTTTTACCATTAAATCCAATAGTGGTCGTTGGAATTAATTTCACTTTGAAATCAGACTTAAACTAGTGTCAATCTTTTGATACTTATTGTTTTATAAAAACACGCTATTTGCTCTGATAGCGGGAATTAATTATTAAATTAATTAATTTGACTTATATGTTTTGAATTTTGTAAAATGGACTTCATTTTTGAATTCGGAATATCAAATATAGCTTAGGGTGAATTTTTGGGATTTTTCTGAAAAACATCAATTTTTGATGAATAGTGAAACCACTAAGTGGTACTTATAAAAACTAATTTTCTGTTTAAATGAAATTTTTCCATCATTGTGTTTTGATTTTAAAAAATCCGACATGCATGGTTGTCATTAAGAAGTAAAATGTGATTCAATGAGATTAAAATAATTTTTTGGTGAATAGTAACTTATTAAGTTTTTAATCGCGGTTAGTGGTAATTAGTGTAGTTTAAGGTATAAATAATGCTTTAATAATATGAAATGACCGAGACACATGTCCTATCCTTATTGGTTGTGTCATGGCAGACCAATACAAGCCATGGGTCAACTTGGGGACCCCATGGATCCACTTTTGTTGGGAAATGACATTAATTACTTTTTATTTAATGTTAAAGTGAATATGACATAAACCTAATATGTTTTACGAAAACATTTTTTATGTGGGGTTATACAAGTCCAACTTTTGATTATAAATAGTCATTGGAAATATAAAAAGATTTCCTATATCATAGTAGTTTTTTTATAATTTTTAGACATTAAATAAATTTAATTATTTATGACATAATAATGATATAGCGATGACATCATTATTTGACGATTTAAATAAAATGGAATGATAATGTAAAATCTACAACCTACACATGGCCAAAACCAATTGGATGAGTGGATTTAGAATCCCTATCACCTTATACACTAATTATATCAATGTGGGACCTTTTAAAACAGAAACACATGTTAAAAAAAATAATATTTCTTACTTTCCAAAAGTGCCCCTCCTCTCCTCTTATAAAAGGCCCCCACCTCTACCTCTTTTCCCACACCCCTCAAGCCTTTGGCTCGGCCAACCCCTTCCCAGTTACTCTCTCCACATCCCTATTTTCATCCTAGAGGATTCCCTTTTGGCAGAATCCTTTCAAATGAAGTCTTTAGGCTCAAATCAAAAGGAGTTACACTTTTAAAGGTAATTCACTCTCTCATGTTCATTTGTTTTATTTTGCTTCTCCAACCCCCTAATCTCTTTTTATTTACTTCTTTTGTAACAACACCAGTATCTTCAATATAATAGGATGTTGTTATCAGATTTATTTGAGCTACACTCTCACACAACTACATCAAATGGTTAAAGAACATACGTTTTCCGTGGATGGCGAAATTCTGCCTCCCGAAACGATGATTGTTCAATACTCATTTAACACCTTCAAAGGTGGCCATTATGATGTCACTATTTTTATATATGATATATAATATGTTTATGTTTTCCTTAAGCTTCTGTTTTTTTTTCATTTTGGGCAAACCTTTATGGTTCCCATTATGGGTAAACACGATATCTTCATTTAAGGAAGTGCGGACTACCGCCCCTCAAAGTGATTTGATTCGTTAAATACCATATGTGGGAAATATAAAGGATGTAACTATGATATTACATATGATATTATACTGGAATTATAATATACCTTTATATCATTATTATTCCATTCTATAAAATACGAAATAGAAATGAAAGTAGCGTTCATGCGTACGTACGGCTTACCGTCTCCATGAACGGTGCATTTCATTTCTTACCTCTAAATGATTATGTAATGTTATAAATGAATGAATGTAATGGATATATATGACATATATTATATCTACAACATGAATACAATTATGGATATAATAAACATTTGGCCACATGAACAACATGTAATTGTAAGAAGTCCACTTTCGACTTAAGAACCAAATACCGACAAAATAACCATTATTAACTTAAATGATTACATAATGTTTACAACATGTCAATAATTGATATAAAATGGAATAATGAACATGGAAAAGGTTCTTAAGCAAATATAAATTAACTCAAGTTTATTATTCAGGACGTTAAAGAACGATCGAGTCAAGTCGGACCCGAGGTAAGGGATCCAACACCTCTCTTTATTTTTAAGTACACTCTTTTATGTCATTCCTTTTAAAGATCATATTTCTTGTTATTGGGATGATCTTTTATATTAAAATTACTTTAATTTTTATGTTCATGTGATGAGAGACCCTATTCTCTCTCATCAATCCATTTTGGAAGTTTTGAGTGGCGCCGTTAGGCTGCCAAACTTTCGTAAGAGATCTAACCTCTCTCTTTTTTTTAAGTACTCTCCTTTATGTCACTTCTTTTAAGCTCCTCTTTGTAATGTTGGGGGATATTATTTTATATTCCTCTTGCTGTAAATTTTATTGTAATTTGATGAGATACCCTATTTTATCTCATCAATCCATATTCGGAAGTATTATGTGGCGCCGTTAGGCTGCCGAATTTTCGTAAGGGATTTTTCATCTCACTTTTATTCCCGTGAGATTTTTGCTACATTTTCCACAAATTACATTGAGTGGTGTATGTACTGCCCATTATTTTACTCATTGTGTAACATAAATTCATTTATGAGTATTTACATCAATGATCTATAGTCCTTCTTTCATGGGGTGTATGTTTTGAAATATACCCAAGTCGGTAAGGGAACCTTTCACCCTCCTCTTTTTTAAAAGATTTCTTCTGTTGGGTATTTTAATTTACATATTGTTATGTTGGGATATGTTCTCATATATCCTTATTGATGTAAATTTTATGTCCAAATGATGAGATACTCTTTTTATCTCTCATCAACTCTTTTTGATGTGATGTCGTTAGGCAGTCAAGGGAACTTTTTAACCCAATTTCGATTTCTTTGGGTTCAACATGTAGTCATTGAATATGTCATCCATTGAATATGTGTGAATGACCTTTTATTGTTTTACACTTAATATCCACTTATATTGGGTGTATTTATATTTGTCACACATATTTTTGAGATTGATTTGTCCATAATTTAAGAATACCTTCTTTATAAGGGATTTCATCACATTTGACATTTCTATTGAGGGTTCATTGTTGTTATGCTCCAATTCACTCTTATATGGTGTATATACTGTCCTTTGGAGTATCATATCATGAATCCATTTATTCTCATGATATTATAAAGTTCTGACTAAATGTTATTCCTCAATTATTGTATTTAAGTGTCTCTAATTTTGGTAAAACCCCTTTAACCAAACTATCATTTTAAATGTTTTAATTATTTGTTCTTATTAATATCCATGTTTTAAAAATGGTTTTAAGGATTTATTTATATGGATATTAATGGTTTAAAATTTTTAAGCTTCAATGTGGTATGGGACACTTTGATTCAAAAATCTATTTATTAAATGTTTTAAATGGTCTTGAAAATGGTTTTTAATGGATTCATTATTTCAATATCCTAAAATGTTATATTGTGATTGAAATGTGGAAATGTTATGTTTCCTTTATTCATGTTTTATGTGATACGATTATGTTATGGTTCTTGGGCATTGTTATGAAGAACGGGTGGTTCCGTGATAAACTAAGGGCGGGTGAGCCCGATATAGCTCTCCAATGCATTGGGTAACGCGAAGGAGTGAAACGTTAAGGTTTCTCCGAAGAGATTTAGGGAATATACTGTGATGGGTATTCCAAGCGTAACTAAGAGGGTTACTCCCTACGTAAGAATGTTATAAATGCCTCAAGTTACCTTTATGTCTTATGTTTTATATGATTTATTCATGGATTGATGAGGTATGTTAAAGTGCCTATGTTTTATGGGTAATGTATGATTTAATTCTTACGTATATATGAACTCATGTTTCCTTTCCATATTTTTATAACCCTTACTAAGCTTTTTATTCTCATCCCAAGTTTTTGAAATGTTTTTCACAGGTCAAGGGAAAGGTACATGATGTGATGATAGTGTCAAGGATGTGTCAAGATAGAATCCATGTTTTATTTTCAATATGTTTCCGTTGATGGGAAGAATGAATACTTTCTTTTATGTAACCACTTTGTTTAAATGTGGAATATAATGCAAGTTTCATGATCTAATTCTCTAAAACTCTAAACCTGAAAAGATCCTCAATGTGTAATCTTGTAATAACTCAAGATTAAGTAAGGTTTAAGGATGGGGCCTTATAATAACTTGGTAGCAGAATGTACCTTTTGTTTCCCTAAAGGCTGTAGAATCCTCATCTTTAGGGGCCACACGGATTTGATTATATCTAGAGTACCTGTCTATGATGGAAAGGGCTTGGAACCCCACTGTGGTGTCAATCAGTAACTCTGTCACCGGAAGGGAAAAATTATCCTTTGAGAATGGATGGTTGAGATCTCAGAAGTTGATGCAGAATTTGATCTTTCTGTTCTTCTTCCTGAATGCCACAATGTTGGCTAGCCATTTGGGGTACTGGGCCTCCTTGATGATGTTGGCTCTGATGAGCATGTCAAATTCAGCCTCAACCATGGAACCATGAGAAGGTTTCATCTTCCTAGAAGGCTTCTTGAACCCAAGATG
Source organism: Viscum album (assembly GCA_963277665.1). Taxonomy (NCBI): domain Eukaryota; kingdom Viridiplantae; phylum Streptophyta; class Magnoliopsida; order Santalales; family Viscaceae; genus Viscum; species Viscum album. Next base: position 394,594,840 of record OY728167.1, on the reverse strand, counting down.
ACTTACCGGGAGGCCGAGGCGGTGTACGACTACCTGAGGATCAAGTCTTGGCATCTCATCTTAGCTCGAAGAAAAAACATCGTGATTCTATTTCAGGAAGTCTACATATCATTGCTTCTCCTTCGGGGGCATGATGGCATTGATTAATGTTGGTCTCAGATCTGCCTCGATACCGACATTTACCTATACCAACTCATCAATCGTAGCGGAAATGCCCTCTTCAAAGGAGGGGGGAATCTGTCTTGTTTCAAGGATTCTTCGAGGTTTTAGGCCTTATCATAGAAGTCTCATAACCATTCAGGATAGTTTTGGGTGATCAGGGAGGGAACCAATTCCATCTTAACACTTCCCACACACATCTTCATTAATTTCTCCTTAGTCAGTGGCATGTCAAGGGAGTTGGTGATCCCTTTCCACTGAGCGATGAAGTCTGTGACGTGCTCATCGGGCCACTGTTTTCACTTGAAGAGGTCTGCGAAGCTTGTCTTTTATGTGGTGGAACTAAACTGGAACAAAAACTTTTTTCGAAGATCCTCCCATCCGGTATTGACCCGATGGGGAGTTGGCTATACAAGAAAAATGCAGACCCTTCAAATGTATGTATGAAACATCAGATCTTGGAGCCTCTTGTTGTGTCGGAGTTCCCAACATGGGTCCAAAACTTGATGAAAATGGGATAGATGCTGCGAGGGGTCACCTGTCCCATTAAAGGGGGAGAATGTGGGATTTTCAAAACTCGAGGGTGCTAGCATGTCATTTACCCATGCTGGATATGGCTTGCCATCAGGCGGGAGTGTCACCTTTCAGGTTTGCAACACCTCGAGGTGGGAAATGAGTGCCGCCATTAGATTATCTAAATTGTGGACCCTGTATTGATGGGGGTCCCTAACCACCAACACGTTGGTAGGTTCTTCAATGTGATAATCGGGCCTAGAGGCTTGTGGAGAAGCTAGTGGGGCAGCCTGTGGAGAAATTGGGGGAACCTGTGATAGGTCTCGAGGATTAATGCATCACTCGGGTGGATTTGAAAACACATATCTTACCATTTTACTGTAAGTGCTAGCCTCTACCCTCTCTGCATGGGCAGTATGTTCTGGGTTACCTGGAGGAAATTCACCATGGGGATTTGTGTCTGTCCCTACTACGCTATCCGAGGATCACCGTAATCTGGACTTTGTTCTGCAACTCGTTCATCCAGGAGGTCATCGACCAATTTTTTCTATTTGGAAAGTTACTGAAACAACATGGACTTATTAGGGTCTTCCTATGTCTTTGTAATTGAGGCAGATAGGTCATAGTGTTTGGTGGCCCCTAGGTTCTCTTTACCCATACCGAGAGTCTGACTTTGAACTAGCACCACGGTGGGTAGAGGGAGGCCCAACAGATTTCTCTGTTGGTGAGTAACTCTTCTTGATGGGTCTAATAGTGGTGGAACACCCTCATGTGGGACGTTCCCATCAAGAATCTCCATATCATTCTCTCCTTCCGATAGATTATCCATGTTGACTACGACTCTCCTCGATGGCTTGTCCTCAATGTCGCCTGGCGAGTCGGGATGTCGTCGGAATGAACCGAAGAGGAGGGAAGCATACTTCCCCCATCAATGGATTTTCACATGGGGGGAAGCATCCATGATAATATTGTGGAGTAATTTAAAAATCTTAATGCCTCTTTTCTGGAGGACCTTGGGGTGACCAGGTGACTCAGGGTGCTGGGCCACAGGGAGTGCGGCCAGGTAAACCAGACGGTATTGTCCGTCGATGTCCTCAAAGTGTGTTTGGATCTTTGGATAAGTTACTCACTGGTAGGGAATGTGGAAGTGTGTCTCCCATAGGGTTCCACATAAACAATCAACTTCCTCCGGGGTGATATATTCTAGCACACAAAAATTAGGTGTTGCGACTGGCCATAACTTCTCAGGGAAGTGGTATGATGCGTGGTTATCACATAAGCTCCTCGGTTCAGATTGAGGGTATGGCCCTTCATTACCCCACTCATCGACCGGGGTTAGCTAAGTAACTGGTAACGGTACGGAGGTAGACCGCTAGGAAGACAGGATTGCTGGCGAAGAATAGGATGAGCGAGATGATTGGCTACTGAGTCTCGGGTTGTCCTCTGAGATGTGTAGTGACTTGGCCGTTACATCACGATAAAATGGACTGGTGACCCGGGTTTCTGGCACAACATCAACGTCCACTGAGGGTGGGCTATGCCCTGGATCTTCCACCATTGATCACCAAAATTGCTCTTTGTGATCTCTAGTCAAGGTAGAGGGTGCTTCTGGTTATGAAAGTGGCAACTACGTGGTCGGACCTTGGGGACATGCTAGTTTTTCATCCACCTGGATTTACCTATGGAGGGATCTAAGGATCCTATGGACCTCACATTTTGGGAGTACGTGGCTGATGGACCTTGTTCCTGACCCAACCATTGACTCGGTGGACTTAGGGGAGGGCTCCAACGCTGTGTCATACTCTGCCTCATATTATGAGAAGCGGACTGGTTTTATCTTTGTCCGTCCCTTCCCAGAATTATTATTTTTGCATAGAAGACCTTCCCTCTTTACCCGGGATGGTTCTTCAGGACATGGTAGGTTTCCGACATGAGGTGGACCTTCGGTCGTACTGGTGCTGGGGTGGAGATAATTTCTGCTAGAGTAGGTCGTGGTGCATAGAGCACCAGGACAGATGTCAAAGGGGACACGAGGAGGACCTCTTTGGGAAGTGCTGAAGTGGGTAGGAGCATTGGTAGGACCCCGATGTTAGAGAGTGACCATATGCGCAACGTCTCGGGCCGGACGATTTTTGGCAGGAGGAATGACTCCCAAACTAGTGTAATGAGATGGGAGAGGCTCCTGTATGAAGTATAGCAGTCATGGGGAAGACCCTTTTTTGGTCTGAAGGTGGCATGGGGTATACCTCCATACCGAGCCTAGAAGCATGGATGACCTACACCTTCTATAATGGTGGTACGGGGAGGACCTTCGTACTGGGTGTCGTCATTGTGGATTAGCCCGCGGTGGCCATTTCCCATGCTGGCGACTGAGAGATTCGACCCAGCTTTCCCGTGTGGCGGTTAGATCCTCGATCGAGGTCGTACATATAGCTTCCCCTACTCAGCATATATAGGGGGTTGGTGATATGAGATAGTGGTGGCTCGGGCCATAGTAGCCTCTGATGTTGATGCCCCACACCAGGCATCCTATTAACTTTATGCCAGATGCTAGTGTCAGGTCAGACAGACCGGAGCCGGTGGTGCAAGAAAGTGTCTTACCAGCTCCTCGGCCTGTAAGACTGGGAGGCGGCACTAACACAGCCTAGTGGGAGCCCTCGCTGGGAGACCCTCGAATGAATCTATGTCTGTTCTGGACCGGATATCCCTTACCTCGTCAGCATAGGGAAGGGAGTCATCGAGGCATTCCAAAGACAATCTCTCGAAATGATTATATGTTGGGGTGGGTTGCAGCGGGTCCCTACGTGGCCCATGGGGGAAGCATTTATGGATAGGTGTTGATGCCTCTAAATCTAGGCATGTCATGTGCCTCATGTGGATGAGCCCCTCCTCCTCATACCGGCGTACGAGGTTGTTAATTACCCTTTTCTAGATAACTTCTGATTGAGAGAGGGGCATGGGCGCTCAATGTTCATGGCCATTGAAACCATTGTGGAAGAGGAAAAACTATACAGGAATGTCATGTTGTTATTTCCCCTGCCCCTGCATCGGTGTGTATGCAGTGATCGAGTCCCGGATACAACAACATAGTTCCTGAAGGAAGGGAGATTAACTCATTAGTAATGAATTCAAAAAGGAATCGACGACCAATTGTCCAACGCCATTCCATCTTCCATGACTAGTAAGAGGGATCCACGCTGACAACATCACAGATTGGGATGCCCAACATTTTGACTGCCCCATCTTCTATTGAGTTGCACATCAGGCCCGCTATTTTCTTGGCGGTACCCGACACCGGATAACAGGATCCAGTGATGCACTAATCCATTGATTCCTTGAATTCTACTAGTCTCCATATTGAGGAGACGACATTCACATCGGGTTCACCATTTTTGTTTCTGACACTTTTTTCAGGGCACATGCGTCCTTCTGATTCGGGGACGACGGCGATGTTTATTGCCCCGCATTCCCAAAATCCAAAGGCAGGCGACATCCATCTCTTATTCAAGGATTTTTTCTTCTTAGTTTAAATGGGATGATGGGATGTCGGTTCTTCCTTCCCTGGATTCCTCCTAGAAACTCTTCAACTAGTCTGGGTCTCCCTTATAGATTTAATACATTTTTCATGAAACACTTCCAAGTGTCATATCTTCATGGACACTGGTTAAATACACTGCTTCTGTCAGAACATTCCAAGGGGTCCAGTCAGGGAAACAACCTTCGGTCAGGGGAGTAGTCACATTGGGCATCACTGGCATGTCTTGACACGGGAACACGGGCGCATCTGGGTTTCTTCCCCTTATTATAGGGATTCTCAATGGTGCGGAAGCTTGATGCATACCAAGTAGAATGTGGGGAATTTTATGCCATAGGCGTATCTCTGAGGTTTTCCTCATCTTCCAATGTTTATCACAGGGTATTCCACAAGTTTAAAGTCCAGCGGAGATAGATCAGGCTGATCGGAAAACTGACTAAAGTGGATCAGATGAGTGTAACCCCTAGAGGACACGATGATGTAGGGGGCTTGATATAACCTAACCAGGATGCATCGGCCAGGGTAAGAATCAAGATGGGTGATGCGGTTTTGGGTAAAATGGGTGGTCAATGGGAGGGAACCGACGTGAGGTCAACGATAATATTGGGTTTGAGTCTCAGGGATACTTCCAACGTACCTTACCTTGGTAAGGATCAAAGTCCACGTAGTTCAGGAGTGCAATGGGATTCCTGATGAGGCGACCTGTGTGAATGGACTCGTAGATGGGACCTGAAGGAAGTGGAACCTCTGGGTTGGGGCCTGACCATCCTTAGGCACATGGGCTTGAGCGAAATATTAGGTGATGAGCTTGAATTGGGGTGTACACATAGGACAACAACCTGATGATGTGTTTGGGGCTTACGCGTGGTTAGTAGCCCGGGTTGGTCTGACGTCAATAGGACCGAAAAAAGATATAGGTCCCAGCTAATGGGATTACAACAACTTTCCATTGAGTTAGAGACACAACGACTTACCACTGATTGGGATTCAACAACTTACTACTGGATAGGGTCACAATGTCTTACCACTGGATAAGGTCCCAATGGTTAACCACTTGATAAGGTCACAACAGATTACCATTGGATATGGTCACATTTTATTACTGCTGGATAGGGTAACAATAGATTACTGCTGGATAGGGTCACAACGTCTTACCGCTAGATAGGGTCACGAGGAATTACCGCTGGATAGGTTCACAAGATCTTACCGCTGGATATGGTCACAACGGCTTACCACTGGATTTGGTAACAATGACATACCACTGGATAAGGATAAACCTCAGGGTGGCTTCCTACGTACCCTGCCTAAGAGGTAGGGATCGAGGCCCATGTTGTTCCATATGGGTGGGAACTGATGTGAAAGTGGTCAGAACATAGTGTTGGACTTGAACCTTAAGGAGGCATCCTACGTACCCAACCTTGGGGACATAGATCAAAGTCCACATAGTTTGGTAAGGGTGCTTGGTACACCGATGTGAATATGGTCAAGATCAATGGTTTCTTTTCTTGAACCTCAAGGAGGCTTTCTACATACCCTGTCTAAGTGACAGGGATCAATGTCCATGTAGTTCGGGAAGGGTGTTTGGTACACCGATGTGAAGATGGTCGAGACCAATGGTTGTTGGGCATGAACCTCAGGGAGGCTTCTTACATACCATGTCTAGGAGACATGGATCAAAGTCCACGTAGTTCAGGAAGGGTGTGGGGCTTACACTCTTGGCTGCCCAGGGATGGTGTGGTGAACCGACGTGAAAGGGTTTTGGAACAACCGGGTGTTGGGCTCGAACCTCAGGGAGTCTTCCTACGTACCTTAACTTAGAAAAGATCAATGTACACATAGTTCGGAATGGGTGTGGGGATTACACTCTAGGCCTCCCAGGGATGTCATGGTTAATGCTTACTCTAAGACCACGTGGGTCATGATCGGTGTGAGTAACAAGAGGTAGCACAGACCTGACGATCACATCATAAAAGGTGCGTTCGTGGGAAGTGAAATAGGGAATAGGCACTAGGAGGCCTAGGGAGATGAATTTTGGACCTATGCGTTGTTTGAAGCCCAGGGGGATGGAGACAAAGACTTACTCTAGGGTGGAGGCCCAATGGTAACAAAGCCCAATGGGTGATGGATTTGGCACCAAAGAAAGGAGGGGCATCGATGCCACCTCCTGAAAGAAAGTCATGGCGCTTACACTAGGATGGTTTTCCTTTCCCTAGGGAAAAACCCCACTCCCATAAGCAGGATCTCATTCCCTGTGGGGAATGATCTCACTCCCTTTGAGATGAGTGGGCGTGGAGAATGTCCAAGTCGGGAAACCCCAATTAGGATGCATGCGGGGAATTTCACAGTTTAAGATCATGTGTTGAGGACATTGGTGCTTGGCAGTTTAACATCCTGCAGCTCGGACAAGGCAGGTTCTCTCTGCACCCCTAGGACTTACATAACCGGTACCCGCTACACCTTGGTGAAGGGAACTAACCAGCAATGTCGTAGCTGAGGGTGTGTCGTGAGGTGATCCCATTAGGGGTCCATGTTAGCGTGGTTATGCGAAGAATAAATATCCATTAATGTGCCTATGCGAAGAAAAATGTGGAAAAGAAACGCAATTGGAATTACTATCCAAGGGACTTTGAAATTGCTTTGTGCAAGCCTAGTAGGTCGCACAGTGAATGAGTACGTGATGAATGTGAGTCGCGTGTAAGAGTGATTTGAAGAAGGTTCCTCAAGGTGAGGGAAGTTCATGGTGCACATGTCAAAGAATGGGCCAAGGTAAAATAGGAAGTCTGTACGCAAGAGGAAGGGTTGGCGTGCATATGGGACCGGTGGCACGCAAGAACGAGGTGTTTCGCGCAAGACAATTTTTTGCACCCATGTTGGGGGGTGTTGCGCGCAGGACACAGGATGGGCGCAAGTCGGATCGGAGGCATGCATGAACGCCTGATGCAGAAGGGGCCTAAGTGCTTGATGAGACCCCTTGCGCACAAAGAACTTGAAAATTTACGAGGGTCCAGGGGCTCGTCTGAAGGTGCCCCCAACCTATTGTGAAACAACCATTACCAGAAGGCCATGGGTTTTCGTGCAGTCATGGAAGATGGGGTTTTCGCGCAGTAGGGAGTCGCTTCGTCTTCAATCACCACCCTCTAAAGAGAGGGGACACGGTCTGTATTATAGCTAGGGTCCTTGGATTGTCATGCAAGGGACCAGTGCAGAAACCCCGGTCTTCGTCACCTGGGTGCGGAAATGGGGTCGGCCGCGAAACCCCCCTTGGACGACGCCTTGGGCATGGAAATAGGTCTGGGGCGGCTGGTCGCGGAAGGCCGCATTTTGGGCACTGAAGCGAAGGCCGATGCGCATGGGTTTGAGCATCGATGGACTCTTGTATGTGTTTTTTTCAATTTTTGTGCGCACCCACCCATCGGTCCCCGGGATAACCTTTTTGCATTCTAGCTTCATCCGGAGCGCTTTGATCCGCCTGAAGTTCCCTTCCTCCAGATTTTTGGCATCAATGATTAGAAAGTAAGAATTTGTAAGAGTTTATATATTATTGTGACATTATATTAATTATATATTTATACCTTATTGTTTTTCTATACACTATGATTTAATCGCAAGTTATTAAAAATATTTCATGAGTTAAATAATAATAAGTATTTACTTTCATGTTTTGTCAAAAATAATGTTTATTATATTTATCTAAAAATCATGAAGTGATATTTATTTATTAAATAAATAGTCATTATTCAAGGTTTGGTAAACTTAGAGGAGGATAAGAAGGTCGTGTTTAGTGGTCAAATTAGAAATGATATTAATGATATTAATTTCTTCATAAATGATGCACATGTGAGGTGAATAATAATTATATTATTATTAAAACAGACGATTCACTTAGAATTAAGGAATCATTAACGGGGCATAGATTTAAGTAGGAAGACAAAAACATTCATTAATATATATCTTATTATATATATTTTCTAAGAGATATTTTTAGTGACCAACATATAGATAAAATATCTATAAAGCCCAAGATAATTCTAGATATCTATAGTGTTTTATCTCCTCCTCCTCTCTAAAGCCATCTTGAGAAAACAAAGAATTCCGCTTCCTTGAAGAGAATTCTACTGAGATTATCCATGATTGAAATAAGTGACCATGAAAGACCATGTTAGAAATTGATGACTATATGGAGACATTTTGATATGGTGGTGCATGTTTGGATTGCCACTAGATGGATTCTACCCTTGGATTCTATGAAACAAGGAATGTATCATGAGAAATATTCATTCATATCATCAACAAATAATGAATTTCAATTTCCGTGAAGTGCAGATCTTCATATAAATTAACTATAATTTACATGTGATGATGCTACACTTTGGGTTATGGTGTTTAAACAAGTTAATTTATCATTGATTTAAATTTATTGGTCATGAATTTATTCTCCACATACAACTAGATTATTTATAAATTAAGACTAAAAGTTCTATCGGTCATAACCAACAAGCACTTTTGTTGTGACTATAACCTTCAAGATCACCACACCTTAACCTTGTATTAAATTAGGTTAAACACATAACTTAAAAAAAATCTGAAATGATTCTTCAGATAATGTCCTAGTGATCAAATCAATAATAATTTCTTTTTTTAACATACTCCTAAATCAATTATTTTTTCATGAAAATATTTTTGAAAAAGTGATATTTAATATCAATATTCCTAATCATGGAATTTTTAATAACATTATTTAACAAATTGATAATATTAATATTATCACATCCACGAAGAAGTAATGGATTCACTATAACTCTAATGTCTACTAACTACATTATTTTCTCCATTAACAGAGATATAGAATGAGTTGCAGCCATATATTCTAAATCAGAAGTTCTTAAAGTCACTTAACTATACTTCTTAGTGTTCCAATGCACACACATTTCACCCAATAATAAAACTAAACATGAAGTGGATTTTTTATCAACACAACCTTCCCAATTTATATCTTAATAACCAAATAGGTCAATCATTCATATACTACCATATTTAAACTCAAAATCAATTATACCTTCATTTTATTTGAGAATCCCTTTTACAACCACAAAATGGGACACTTTTGGTTCATTTTGATGATTGGAACATAGTGTAAAACATACACTTAATATGGCCTTATGGTTTTGAGATATAAAAATATTCTAATTAACATTATAAATTCACAAGGATCAACATTATTTCCTTACTCAAATTTTGAAGACAATGCTCTTGATGAAATGGGTGCAGAAATAGGATTTGAATATTCTATTGAAATCCTATTAAAAGGTTTCTTATCATAAATCTCTTGAGAAAGAAAATTATACCCTTTATTTTAATAGATTTTTAAAGTGAGAAAGTACTAAATCTATCCAGTCATAGAAATTTCAAATAAATCCTTCATATTCACATCAAAATCCTCACGCATTTCTTCCTAGTTTCTAGAAAATATGATATCATCATATAAATAATAACAAGAACAGATAATTATTTTTATGTTTGATTTATATATTTTAATATACTCTTTATTTAACGAAAATAAACATCTTAAAAAAGGTATTATTCTTATAATATAATGATCTCAATGCTTGTTTCAACACATATATTTCTCTCTTTAAACATAAATAATAATTCTAATATTTTACAATAAATAATCCTCATTGTTTATAAATTTATACCTCATATTCCAATTTATCATTGAGAAATGAATATTGTTATTTATTTTTAATTTCTTTTATTTTATTTGTAAAAAAATATAAATAAATATTTTATTTGTTTCAAGCCATTAAACTGGAGAAAAAGACTCATCAAAGTACACTCCTTAAACAAGTAAAAATCATTTTTGCACTCTATTATCTTTTTTCTCACTTATTATCCCTTTTCATTAAATTTTATTTGAATCAACCACTTTCTCCTGATAACATTATTTTCATTACGCTTGGGTACCATCTACCAAGATTCATTCTTCTCTATCTAATATGTTTAATCATTCAGGGTATCAACTCACTCTTGATTCTTCTTTACTTCTTCAACATCTCAAGTTTCAACTTGAGAGTATAATGAGGTATGAGTTGCAGTCCTCATAGTTATCCTAGTTTTCAATTATTTTTAATGACCCATAATGATATTTTGAACCTAAAATTTTCATCTCATCCTTGGTTGTGATGAGTGAGATTGATGCTCATCAAATGAAATGGATGAACCTTCTTCACCAACCTATACATCATATACATTATCATATCTCATTGATATTTGTTGAGGATGTTTATCAAAAACAGAATCATCATTACTTTTGAAACATTCTTTATAAAGTGTCTCTTCTTTCTATGATTATTCTAGCACATTTACATCAGTAAAATCAATGAAATTTCCACCTTATTTGTTGGAACTATGATAATATATTCTTTTTGAGGATATTTAAGAAATATTTAATCTACATCCCAATTTTTAAACATTCCAAGACTATCACCTTTCACATTGATATCATATGGGTTTTCAATCACATGAAAATATGTCAAATTTTTATATTTTTAATAAAACTTTTACTAAGGTTACATATCTAAATTTATCCTTTGTAAAGGCTAGTTTATTATTTAAACTATTTTACCAATGGATTACCTCCAAAAATAATGACAATTATCATATGTGGCCAACATGTTCCATGAATCCTCCACCAAATATTTGCCCATTCATTCATCCACAAAATTTTTTTGGTGTGTATGTTACACTAAGTTCATATTAAATTTTATCCTTCTCCAAACAAGCTTTAAATTTGACATTTTTAAACACAATTCCATCATTTTTCAATATCTTCTTAAGAGAATAATTGTACTCATTTTCTATACTTAATTGAAAACATTTAAACAATTTTAAGGTCCCCAAAATATGATTCTAACACATGACACATGTAGTATGAGATAATTCACTAATAAAAGTAATAAGTTAAATATATTCATTATTTTATTTCTCCCTCCTGGGCCCACAAACATATGAATGAATGAGGTTTGAAGGTTGAGTTGATTGAATCTCCACCTTATTATGGTATGAATTAACAATCCCCTCCTTTTTCGCATTTAGAACATCCATACTCATTCAATATTCAATAAAAACAACATGGAAATTATTTCTTTGTGAAATCATATTCATATTATTTTGACCAAGAAGGCTAATAAATCAACTACATAAATTATTCTCCTCTTTCATTCTTATATAACAAGAATTTTCATCATCTCATTCTTAAGATAAACACATTTTGGTCAACTATCATGTACTAACTAGTATTCCAACCTCTTTGTTATTAAAAAAGGACCCAATATTCCTAAACATAACATTATCTCCTTCATCCAAATGTTGTGAGACAATCAACTGATTGTGCATTATTTCATCCGTATATAGAGTGTTTTTTGTAATTTAGATTATATTTTCCAATAAAAGTTAAGGAAACTCCATCAATATTTAGTAACCTATAATTTCTGAAATTCACTAAAAATACATTTAAAATTTCACTATATTTCAGTATTTTTAAATATCCTATCATATGATATGAGAATCCACTATCCTGGATCCATGGAATTTCGAATTTTGATGATTTAAGTGCCACTTATATGAATAAGGATTTATCTTTCACTTTACTCTTCATCTTATAGGTATTATAAAGAATAAAACAATTTTTTTTGGAATGTGAGAAGGATGAGTCATTACTTTTATAAGTTACCAGGATGGTCACAAATTCCATAGAATTCTCCAAGTAAATCAAACATGTTCTATTTCTTTTGTTCAGAGTACATAAACTATTTCTAAATATGCTGATATTGAGAATTTTTTATCCCTCTAAATAATTATATCAAAAACCTTCTAGGAATATTATGAAGTTTATAGTTAAAATAGAAAAAAAAATAATCCCAAAATCTCTATAGTACAAACAATGGATATAATATCATATTTTCAATTGAAAATGTAATATTTTATAGAACACTCTTCATGGATTATAACAATCTTCTAATCACGAATTTTAACAATATTTTTCGAAAAAAAAATTAACTCTTGGAATATTATTCTTCAAATTAGGATTATCATCAACCTTTCCAAAGTCTTAAGTTACACCTAATTTGAATCAAAGATAGTATTCCTAGAATTTTTGGATTTCTGAGATCTATTCAATTTCTACACAAACTTAATCATTTTAAATTGATTCTTATTCTTTGAATAATTATTAATTTTCATGTTATCAAGATCATACATAAATAAATATTTTTTATATCATCTTGTTCTTCTTTCATCATTGAACACTCTTCAATTTCATTAATAAAATTTTAGTAAATTGGTCTATATGGGTTCAATTCATTTTCATATTTGATCAGTTTTTATTGAACAAGATCAAGATCATTTTCAACATATTTATCCTTTTATTACATCTTGATATTAAATATATTCTCATCATCACGAAACATCTTAAAATTAAAAATATCCTCCAGTGGAATAAACTTTTATTCTTTATAAACAGGTTCTTTATTATTGAATGATTGATGAACTTTCATCATTTTTGACTTCCCTTTTTCAATCATTGATATTTTTGAGAGACATTCTCTTAATTATCCCTTCATCACAAACTCTATTTAAGTTTCAACATCTACACATTAAGAATCATGGTTATTATGATCTGACCCAAGATATGGTCTGAGCTGATACTACCCCAAGCCTGCCTTCATAGACCAAGGGGTGGTGACAAGCGCTTAAGGCATAACTAACTCGGGGAGGCCTTTACATAGAAACAGACACAAACACATAGAAAAATCAATTAAAATTTGAATATGTAAAGGAAAATATGGAACACTACTATAAAGTTAACCAAACATGCATGAACCTCTAGACAGTACAAAAAGACGATATTGTATACTAAAATGGAAAAGTGGAAAAATACATGCCCATCTAAAAAATGTTTCCCAAGCTGATAGAAATATTGAAAAGTTATGTAGTTGAGAGATCCCATCTCTTGGATTCCAAGTTAAAACAACCATATGAGGTCCAATCACCCCATATCCCTAAGGTCCTCCAATGTAATGATCTAGATATCCACCATCTTCAAAAGACATGACACATGTTGGGAAAATCTCATGTAGGGTTGAGTATATACAGACCTAGTAGAATTACCCAAAAAGGGAGGGAGAGCAGTAAGAGATACAACTAAAGAGGAATGTATTAGATAGAACAATGTATAGTGAATGTTTATAGCTCAACCCAACAAGAGAGTGAAAGTAAACTCATACAAACACAAGGATCTCAAAAGAGTGAGAATATGAACTTCATGTCGAGTCTTCACTACCTAATGTAGGAGAGTAGACTCATCCAATAATGATAACATATACATAGAAATAATGTGGCGTAACATGCATATCTTCGCCTCTCCTGGAAGGATATTAACCAAAACCCAAGGAGTGGGTGTTGAAGGAGGATATATATATATAAATTATAGTCAAATAATCCCAAATGAGAGAGTAAGGGGATCTCCATATCAAAAATCATCCCATGAAAATAGTTTCCATAAGTTCCATAAGTAGTACATCTTTGATGCCCAACAACATAGGAGTTAGGCCTGAACACATAAGTCTAAGGGATTCAATCACCACACCTTGATACTATCCTCTTTGGGTAGTACTGGTTGACCCACATGGATTTAGGTTGCATCAAAAAAATGAATCATGGTGGGGAATGCATCCCTCTTCCTCATGAGTCTAGAGATATGTCAAACCAGATCTCATCATTGTGCCTCCCAATTGAGGGTTCATATCTCATGTTTGAGGACACATTCCTAGCCTAGCTCGAGGATGCTACTATAGTGTCATCAGTGACCCATACCTAGACCGGCTAGAGGGTGCCACATGGAATAGGTTGAGGACCCATGCCTTTCCTAGTATGAGGTTGCCACTTTGATGATCATAGAGGACTCATGACTATCCTTTCTGGAGGGTGGCACTCAGAATATGATGAGGATCCATGCCCTACCCAGTAGGTGGGTGACACTCTAAAGATCATTAAGGAACCATACTTAGCCCGATTGGAGGGTTCCACTCAGAATAGGATGAGGACCCATGCCCTGCCTAGTAGGGGGTGCCACTCTAAAGATCATCGAGGACCCATGACCAGCCTGACTAGAGGGTTCCAATCGGAAGGCATTGAGGAACTACTCTAGAAGTCCCTATTAGATGCTACAACTTGAAAAGAATCGAGTAATGCAACTGCCCATACCAACTGGAGGGTAAGCTTGTAAATATCTAATATGACTACATGATCACTATTTTTATCAAACATCTCCTAAATAATAATCATGCTCTGAACACCTTTGATCATATCTTGAAATCCACTACGGATGAAACCATCATGTTATATGCCTAAAAACACTCAGGATAGGCTACCCATAGGCCAAAATCTAATTAAAAAAGAAGGGGTACGAGTTGTATATGATTTATACTATGGTACATTGTACGTAGGGGCCTAAACAACGTGAGACTTTACCTCGTCGCCTGGTCGTGTACATATCCATACTCGAGAACTAATTTGTGTACATGTACCCCTAGGAATACCAGTGTACTCCTAGTGTACTTGGAATATATGGCCGAAGAATGACTAATGCATGATGTTTCATTTTTCTCCAAAGGGAAAAAATGTAATTTCTCTGGAATGCCTCCTCAAATGGCTTTGGATAACCAAATATATCACACCATTTTAATCCTTGAAGAAATTCCTATAGGATCGACTTTTCATTTGCCCGAATAGTACACCGAGTGAAGAAGCTTCATTTCACAACATTGTGCATGAATAGTGCATCATGGGGCCCATGTATCGATCCTGAAAAAAAATATACATATCTAACCATTGTGATCCTCATGAAAAAACACACGGGATAGAGAATTAATTTTCCTCAATCAAACACCCGATGAAGAGGTCACATTTACCGCAACATGCTGGAACCGAGATTCATAGGGCCCATGCCCTTATCTTGATTTAAATACCCTAAATTTCTCTTAGAAGATCCTCTATAAAAATTAAAGTCACAACGTCGCATATGATTCATCATTCTTAAACTGTTTGAGGGATATAATTCAGATACAATATCCCATAATAATAATAATTTTATTATCATTGGATTTTTCATTGACCTAGTGCATGATTCTAAAAAAGGAATTTGGTTTTAAAATAACCATCTTAATTCCAAGGTCATGTTTCCACTGACGGCACATCAATATGATGTCGTATGAAAATGTTATGGCCAAATTAAGGTTTTACCAAAAAAATAATAAAAATAATATTTTATTATTATTTTACCTGTTTCTACCCTCAATAAAAGTGGGAGGCACACACCAAGCTCTCTCCCCCACTTCTCTACAGATTATTCAACCTCATTTTATTCCATCAATAATTTATAACTTTCTCATATCATCATCATAATTATTATTATTTTATATAATAATAGTAGTATATTTAAATAATGCAAATAAACCTGATCATACCCATGTCATGCTCTTCACAACTCCTCTCTTTTATTTAACATTTATTTTTATCAATATCAAAATGTGATAATAAAAACCCTCATTTATTATTATAATTTATTTCCATTAAAATACTTTCCCATAAAACTCCTCATATTAAAGTTAAACTCACTTAATTAAGTTAACCACATATTTTAGGCCACTGTCACTATTATTATTTTATATAATAATAGTGACAAATAATCATTTATTTTTTCCCAACTAATCACCATTATAATTAATAATTATTATTGTTAACATATGTGTCATTGAACACATTTTACCACCTCATTGTAGATTTGAGTTCAGCCATCATCACGTCCAAGACAAATGGTCTCCTTTAAGAGATCCCGTGCACAACCTCCACTCGAAACTGACCCATCACACTGCATGTCATCAGTGCATGCCAACCAAGTAAACAAGGGTTTAATGACCAAATACTGAACCGCCTCTGACCACAAATATACAATCATGGTTGTGATCTGATCCATTCATAAAGCACCATACTGATCGTTTCTGTCACCATCTCCAACCGGTTGATCTGCATGTTGTCCATGCCACCATAATGAATCTGAGGGTTTGACTGCTTTCAAACCCATCCTAGCAAAGTCAAATCATTACCCAATGGTCCAATAATGAATAAAATGAAGAACTATGGGGGAAAATCAATAGTAATATAGTTCTAAACATCACCAGGAAAGCGTCATTTCCCATCGATCAATAATGGGACACCGAGGTTAGATGAAAATAATAATAATTAAGACTCCAAACGTGGTCACATGCGAAGGAATTTCAAACTAACACTGATCAAAGAGATAGAATTTATCATGCTCATTATTTTAATTATACGGGTGGAAAACCTTATTTATTGAGTCCTACCTCAATTATGGATAGATATTTGGAGAAGAATGTGTTTACCAACAATTCAAGATATGTCGCTGTGTCCTGATCTGCTCTAATTTGGGGTTCCATAATATTTCATCACGATTCACTAATAGAAAGAAAGAGAGATCTCTTGGAATATTATCAGGATTATGAGTCTAACCTTGGGTGGGTTTCTATGGCGATATATTTATAGATTTTCCATCTAGGTCAAAAAAGAATTAATTAGTTAATTAAAATAATTAATTAATTCAATGAACATACGACCAACGATTATATAATCTGAAAATCCCATCCCAAAAAACTTTAGGCCGGTCCTAGTGAAAACTCCGTATTTTGAAATCAACGGTGGTCTTGGATTTCCAATTCGAATCCCCGTTCATGAGTTATTTGGATTAGCGTTAAAAATAAAATTATTTTTTTATTATTTTATTTACGGTTATTTCCTTGGTGACTTTTTCTACATATGACATGTGCCTGCAAAATTTATGTCACATCTAGGGTAAACACAAGATTCTGGAGACAACTGTTCCCTCATATTTCTGATTCGACCATTCATTTAGGATATATTCCATTATTTCTGAAAATCCATGCATGAACATTAAAAATATATTTAATATTTTTTTAGAACTAATTATGATCTCATTGGGCCTTATAATTGTGCACAGTCTCAGTTCCTAGACCCAAAAATATTCCTAGGAATATTCTGAAGTCTAATTGGGAAAATCCAGTGTCTCTAAATTATTCCCTTCTTCAATATTTTCTTCCCCGAAAAGCACAAAATATGTATAATGGTAGGGATATTGATCCCACAACTAGATTTTCTATACATCTTCCCTACACTGGGATGTACATCCAAAGGATAAGTGTGAAACTCCCTAATCACCCCTTCTTGTAACATGATCGGAATCACCATCCATCCTTGAAAAAGTATGATGTGATTCCCTTATTCATAGAATTCTATCTAGTTGATATACTAATGATATCTTATCACAGAAGATCTCGTAATCGGTGTCCCCTAGAAGTGAGTGCCTCCACATTCCCATGGATAAGACTATTTATTTCAGCTCTAGGTAGGAAGTCATGCTTTTCTTTTCATGGGGTCACAACTACCTCGACCAATATTTAATAATTGTATATCATTGTATCATAGTTGATGTAATGCACGCAAGGGTACCAACGAACAAGGATTATGAGTAAACTCATCCAACCAAAAGATGATAGACATGAGAAACACATCGAATACCCATGCATGTCTTCACCTCACTTGTAAGGAGATTAAACCCTATCCAGAAACTCCCCCACGCCCACAAGTAGGATCATACAAAAAAATTGTCAAGAAAAATAACTCCAATGGAAATTTTAGGACTCGCTCTGACACTCCATCGCACAACCTCACCCTAAAATCACAAGTCAGAGGGACTCATCAACCACACCTCTATATTGTCCACTTTGGGTACCACTATCTCTCCCTCACAGTTTTTCTATGTAACAAAAACATGTCTCGATGGGGGAAGAACCCAACTTCCTCATGTATTTGAAGCTATGTCGAACAATAAGAACACATTGGTAAACAAAAACCCAATGTGACCCCAGAATAAACCTTAAGAATGGATAATAAAGAAAATAATACCTCACACAGTGACAAATTATTCATACTGCAAAGGTAGAGTAGAGATATATCATAACTTTTATCAACTTGTGTGTTACATGACCATAGACATCCAAAGATTACATTTTCCCATGGCACCGACCACCATATCCATAATATTGATGTGGGAAAACTATTGGTGGTGGAAGGTTCTCATGGTGACATCCACCATCCAAACCTCCTACACCAGTTCTTCCAGGTCCACCTTCTTTGGGGCCACCATGTCTACGCCTTCTAGATCCTTGATCAAAGCACTGGCTCTTACATGGATTTCCATCAGCTACCTGTCTAGGATGCTTAGCATTTCTATTTAGACTGTCTCATGCCATGTGACCTCACAATCACAAGTGTAGAACTAGCTCTCCTTATGCTTCCCTGGTGATATTCACTACCCCTACACTGTATGACCACATCCCTAAGCCTGATCACACAAGGGACTCCTTTTTTGAGATCTCTAGCACATGCCTATAGCTTTAGATGACTCATCCCTATTGCGCCCACTACCATCTCCATCTATCTAGGGTCTCATTGATAGAAATATCTCTATCACAAGTTCCTGCTCTAGAACCTTGACATAGGTGGGGATGCACAAGGGCACTACACTGGAATAGATATCTCTATGGAGTCCCTTCTCAAACATATGTGCTTAGAAGTATCCATCTATGATCATGTGGAGAGAGTAGCATGTACGGTCTATGAAACTAGATGCATACTCTTCCACTGTCATCCCTCCCTACTAAAGCTCCAGAAGCTCTTGAATCAGAATGGAGTGTAATTATGGGGGTATTACTCTTTATGAAAAACCTAATGGAAATCGTCCAATGATTGTATCGACTCATCGTGCATTTGGGTAACAAGGCTTTACCAATACCCAACTACTCCATGGAAAATACTAGCTACAAAATCCACCATCTAATCTTTCAATGTCTTTATAAGTTTGAAGATGTGGACCACTTACTCTATCCAATCCTATGTTGACTAGGGATCTAGCTCACCGCGGAACCTCAGCGGTCTGTGAAGCTAGAACTCATAGAGTTTTCTGAGTATGCACATGTTCTCATCCTACTTTTTTTGGGGTGATATACTACTCAATAAGTGGAGGTGTTATTAACTACCCACCTGGAGGAAGGGGTCATAGGATGGACCCTAAACTGAGGCCTCCTCACTTATAGGGTCATCATCATGAACTGGAGCTAGTATCCAAGCTGGTTATCATCACGAAAGCATCTTGAATGTTATCAAGGTGTACTGAGGTCAGATGAGAATATATATATATATATATATATATCAACAAAAATAAATATGTAACTCAAGATGGATAGTCAATGACTCAATCCTATATGATGCATGTACCATTAACCCCTACAAAAAAAAGTCTCAACATGTCGAGTCGACAATAGGTTTCTAGGTTCCTGGTAAATTTATTCCTTGTCCTCCACACCATCACTGGACTCCCTTTCCTAGGAGCCTTTCTCAAGAATCATTGACAGTATTTCCCTAAACCCAAAAAATCCTCTTATTGGGAACCATTAGAACAACATCCCACAAAATGAAATTTCAATCATACTAATCCGGCATTACCTAACCCAAGATGGGGCTCGAGCCAGTACGACATCAAACTCGCCTCTATAGTCCAGGGGTGAAAACAAGTGCCAAAGTCATAACTATATTAGGAAGTCCATTTCCTAGAAACTTGTACACACACATAAATCTAAATCAATGAAAAAGTGTAGAGTGAAATGAAAATATGAAACACTACTATAAATTAAAACAAAAAAGTATGGACGTCTCGATGGTATAATAGTACGGTAGTGTACAATGAAAGGGAAAAGGTAGAAAATACACACCAACCCATAAATGTGTCCCAACCTGACAGAAAACTAGAAAAGTAAAAAAGATGAGAGAGCCCAACTCCTAGATCCCAATATCTGAACACTGTATGTGGTCCAACTACCTCGTATCCGTATGCCCCTATGAATTCATGGTCAACCTTTCTACCATATACAAAAGAAACAACATGTGTTGGTTGAATCACATACAGGGGTGAGTATATACATACCAAAAAAATTCCAAAAAAAGGAGGGGGAGCAGTAAGAGACACAACTAATGAAAAAAGCATCAGATAGAACAAGGTATAGTGAAATAGTGTAGCTAAAACTAACAGATATTAAAATTTAACTCATCCAAAAACAAGGATCTTGAAACGTTGAGAAGATTTAATTCTCATCGAGTCTTCACAACCTATAGTAAGAGAGTAGACTCGTCCAACCATGAGAATATAGACATGGAAAGAATGTTTTGTACCTCGCGTGTCTTCACCTATCATGGAAAGAGAGTAACCAAAACCCATGGAGTGGGTACTAAAGGAGGATATATATATATATAAATTCTCTGTCAAAAAATACCAAATAAGATAGTAAGGGGATATCCATCCCATATGTCATCCCATGAAAAGAGCCTCCATGAGTTCCAAAAGTAGTCCCTCTATGATTCCATGCACCTCATGTGTTTTCCCTAAACACATATGTATAAGGGACTCAATCACCACACCTCAATACTATCTGATATGGGTGTCACTCAGTCACCCACCTAGTTTTAGGTCACATCATAAAGATGTGTCTCAGTGGGGAAAGTGTTCGTCTTCTTTGTGAGTCCAAAGATATGCCAAACCACGTCTTTCCATTGTGCCTCCCAGTTGAAGGATCATATCTCATGTTTAAGGACCCTTACCTAGCTCGACTAAAGGGTGAAACTCAAGTGTCATTGAGGACCCATGCACATCCCGGCTGGAGGGTGACACTCAGAATTGACTGAGGACCCATGCCATACCCAGCAAGAGGGTGCCACTCGGAGGATCATTGAGGACCCAAGCCTTGTTCGGCAGGATGGACCCACTCGGAATAGGATGAGGACCCATTCCCTGTACAAAAGGAGGGTTCCACTCTAATGAATATCGAGGACCGATTCCCAACCAAGCTGAAGGGTACCGTATGGAATATGATGAGGACCAATGCCCTACCCAGTAGGAGGGTACCACTGTAAAGAACATTGAGGGACCACACCCATCTAGGATTGAATTTACCTCATAAGGAAATGAGGAACTACTATGTACATCCCTCTAGGATGGTACCTCTTGGAATGAATCGTGGAATGTCGCTGTCTAGCCTAGCTAAAGGGTAAGCTCAGAAATCTATGATATTCCTACTGGAACACTGATTTTTTCAAACATTTCCAAAATAAGTTTCATGGTGTAAAACCTTGAATTTTATCCAGAAATACAATATGGAGGTCACCATTACGTTCTACATGGAAAAATACTCAGGATATGATACTTATGGGCCAAAATACATGTCTAAAAGAAGGAGATACAAGAAGAAGAAGATTCATATTGACGTACGCAGTGTGTAGGGGGCCCACACGACCTGTAACCCCACCTCACTATCTGATCTTGTACAAATCCATACTCGGGTACTGAGCTCTGTACATGTACCCCTAGTCAATCCAGTGTACTCTTATATTACACAACATATCTGAAAAAAAAGATGATGTGCACCTGATGATCGTGGTCAGTCCGAAGGGAAAAAAATATAATTTCACTAAAAGGTCCCCTCAAATAGCCAAGGATAACCAAATGGATCACACAATTGAGATCTCTGTGGAAAAGTGCACAAGATCGACTATTAATTTACCCTAATCAAACATCGGATAAATAAACTACATTTCACAACATTGAACGGGAATATTGCCTTGTGGGGACCATGTATTGATCTTGAAATAAAATATATATATATAACCATTGTGATCCTCATGAAAAAATGCACAGAATTAACTACTCATTTACTGAAATCAGACAATCGATGAAAAAGGCACATTTCACTACAACACGCTCGAACAGAGCTTCATGGGGCCCTCACCTTGATCTCGATTTAAATACCCAAAATTGGTATAAAATGATCTTCCCCAAATTTAGGGTCACAAAAACACATATAGTTGTTCATTCTGACACCAAATGTGGGAGATTGGTCAAATTCAATATCCCACAATAATAAAAATTTTATTATTATTGGATGTTTCATTGACAAGAGGAATGAGCCTAAAAAAGGTATCCAGCATCAGTCTTAAAATGGCCTTCTCAATTACAGGGTCACATTACTATGGACGGTGCATGAATCCAATGCCGTATGAAAATTTTACGGCAAAATTTAGGTATTACGAAAAAAATAATAATATTATTATTATTTTGATACTATTTTACCAATTTTTTCCTCAACCAAAGTGACTGGTGCACACCAAGATCTCTCCCCCATGCCTCTATTTCCTATTAAACCTCCATTGATTAAATTAATCTTGTATAAATTTCTCATATCATCATCATCATCATCATTATTATTTTACTTAATAATAATAGTAGTTTTAAATAAGTTAAATCACCCTTTTCATACCCATGGAATGCGCCCACAACTCCTCTCTTTTATTTCACTTTTATTTTTATCAATATCATCATGTGATAATAAACACCCCCATATATTATTCTAATTTAATTCCATTAAATTATTTTTCCATGAAACTCCTCCTATTAAAGTTAAACACATTTAATTTAATTAAAGATATATTTTATACCACCACCATTATTATTATTTTTTATAATAATAATAACAAATCCTTCTTTAATTTTTCTCAACTTGTTGATAATATTATTATTAATTATTATTATTAACACATGTCACATTGAACACGTTCAACCACCTCATCATAGATTTGAGTCTAGTCATCCTCACGTCCACACCATATAGTCTCCATCATGAGATCCCATGCACAACCTCCACTAGAAGCTGACCTGTCACACCGCACGTCGTCACCGCACACCAACAAGGAAAATAGGTGTTATCATCCCATTACCAAACCACCTCCGATCAAAAATGGACACCAATAATACTGATATGATCTTTTCACCAAAAATCAAACCACTTGTTTATCAAACATTCTACAAACTGCTGATCCACATGTTGTTCATACCACTACAATAAAATTGAGGTTTCATCAACATTCAAACTCGTCCTAGCAAATTCAAATTGGGACCCCATGTCCAACGATGATGAACACACATAACAGTTTGGGAAAAGCACCAATAACAATGTTATAACCATCATCGGCCAAGCGTTCTTGGCTGGTGATCATGAACAGAGCACCGTGGTTAGATTAACAAAACATAAAATAATTAAAACTCCAAACTTGGGTACATGTGAAGGGTGTTCAAATTAACACAGATCAAAGAGAGGGAATTGATATTGATCAATATTTTAATTTTAAGGGTAGATAGCCACATATAAAGGTTCTTGCCTCAATTATGGAACAATCATTAGAGAAGATTGTGTTTTCCAACAATTCGAGATATGTCATTGTGTCTGATATGTCCTGATCTACTCTGATCTGGAGTTCTATCATCTTTCTTCATGATTCTCCAATGGAAGAATGGAAAGAGATATTGGAAAATTATTATAATTATGAGGCTAACCCTGGTCAGGTTTCCACGGTGATATATTTATAGATTTTCCATCTAGGTCAAAAGAAAATAATTAATTAATTACCTGAACGTACAACCAATGACTGTATCATCTGAACATACCTTGAAAACCATCATTAGGTTGTAACTATGGAAAAAACAATTTAAAAACTCAACAGTAGTCTCATATTTCCAATACAAGACTCTGTTCGTGAGTTATTTGGATTAGCGTTAATAAAACATAATATTTTTTAATTATTTTATTTATGGTTACATCCTCAGTGAAATTTTCTACAGATGTACCACACCAAAAAATGTTATGTTTCACCTATGGTATATGACAAGTTTTAATCTCAACTTTTCCCTCAGATTTTTAATCTGAGAATCATTTTAGGATATATTCCATTATTTCTGAAATTCCATAAATGCACATTAAAAATAATTTAAATATTTTATAAAATTAATTCTGGGATCACCGGGCCTCAGAATCGCACACCGTCTTAGCACTTAGCTTCCAATATATTCCTAATAATATTCTAAATTCTTACAATGAAAAACTAGAGTCTCTTAAATGGACTTTATAATTTCTTAAATTTTCATTACTCTCCGTAGAAATGACAATTTTGGTCTATAACATCACTATATATATCAACCACTTCTTATTCATTGTTTATTTCATCTTTATCAATCTTAAATATGAAATTTCTCTTCTTTTCGTTTGAGAAATTCATACCCTTTATTCTAGAAGATTATTTTGGATTTATTGAACTCTTCTTTGAGAATATTCATTACCATCTGTCTTCTTTATCTCTATATTTATCATCCTTCAAATTTGGAAAGTTTTGTACAAATTATACAAAAAACCCATAATTGAAACATTTTAGTTGTAGATTCCCTTTTAGTTTTCCCTTACCACTCCTAATTTTGTAAAGATAACTAACATCATATTATCTAACTATTTATTCACATATGAACATGAAACTAAATGACAATATTCATCATCTTCCCATGAATCCTTATTACTTTTCTAAGATCTTGTGAATTTAAAGGTAATCTCCTTTTAATATTTTCCCTTTTTATTGATATCATTGGCTTCCCTCATTTCATAAGATATAAGTGTAAAATGAAAATAATCCAATGGGATATTTTCTAGTTCATTTTCTTCTTGAGTGGATACTTTTTATTCAAACTTATTAGGTAATATACACAAGATCTTCTCTATCATGGTAGAATCTTCCAACTTAACACCATGGCCCCTGATCATGCCAACAACAATATTTATCCTTCTAAAATATATATCAATTTTATCATTTTCATGCATATAATGATCCTTATATTCAATTATCCAAAATAGAATCTTTTATCACTTTAATTTGTTTTCCCTTGATGAATAATCTCTAGTTTAACCTAAATGAATTTTTTTCGACTACTCTGATCATCAATATCTCAATTTTTTAAAGGGCTGATAAAATAAAATTTCAAGAAATACCATAATTATATATATTATATTTTGTATTTTTTATCATAGAAAAACCTACATCTGGTGGGTGAAATCTATCAATCATGGATTCCAAAACATTATTATAGATATAAAGAATGTATGAGAACATTATGTCTTTCAATAATAATATCCTTTCCCATAAATTTTTTAAATCCCATTGTAGTTTTCAAAATTAAAACAATACATAGATAATAAGAGAAAAAATGATCTCGAACTCTTATTCTAAAGGGATACTTAAAAAACAAATCAAAAATGAAGGTAACATTTATATAATGAAACTTCATAATCCCTTAATAGGATATATGAGAGATCCCTGGGAGGTGGGGTGATTTTCTTATTAACAATTTATTTTGGGTTCATTCGAAAAAAACATTCTCCACCTTTTAAAGAATAGTGATTATGTATCTCTTAAAACCACACACATGCATTAGAATTAAAAAAAATTACAAGGTTCAACTCTCAATGTGATAATTCTAGTCTTTTGATTGATATCGTTTCCCCCATGATCGAAATACCCTCTAGAATCAACATATGAGTAAAATTGATTAAGTTATAACATTGAAACTCATGCTTACAAATATCCCAATAATGATTTAGTTTACCCCTTTCTCAAGTGCATCCCAAATTTTAAAAATAAAAATGTTGGTGACAAATTAAGAGTCTCTAATTAAATATAATTCCTCAATGTTGTTGAGTGTGTTTGAATATTCCACCTCCACTCTACTTGTGATACTTTGAGAAAACAAAAAATACCCTTCAATATTTCTTATGAAAAAGTTTCTTATTTAGATTGTATGAATAGAACATGAACACAACTGCTTAAATATTTTTATTCTTCTTCCATTCTTTTTATTTAGAAAATAACTTAATATTCATTATATTGTACATATCCAGAACATCTTCTTCTCCACTCTCTCAATATATTCACTCTTTTATTTTTGATTTAAATAACATCAAATACTTATACTAATTCATATTTGTATTTTAATTTTATATTAAAATACCATTTTTCAATCACAAGTTTTGGTTAACACACCATATAAATCATGACCATTATATTTATTTTTTTAGTTATAATAGGATAAAACAACCATAAAAATTCAAATGAGAATCCATGTAAACATTGTTATTCAAACATCCCATATTTTTCCCTAAAATCCACTCTTCATGGAATAACCTCCTCATTTGAATCTTATAATTATGTTCTAAAACCATTACATTTTAACTTACCAATCTTTTTATGACATCATATCTCTCTATGGAATAGAGGTCATGAATTATATAGGGCCATAAAAAACTTATCCAGCCTCCGGCATAGGATTCTTCTATGTCATGGAAGTATCAAATTATCTTTGGCTATAAAAATAATAATCCATCCTCTTTTAAGGTGAAGCATCATCTTATGGAGTGGAGGTCTCAAAATCTCCAAAAATAATAACTTCTTAAAAACTGGGCACTTTTTTGTGAACACCTATGTTGCAGTTTAGTCCAACTAGATGTCAGTTTCCTACAATGTGGATGTCAATTAAAATGCACAAACCTCTAAATTTACAAGGACATAAAAATTGACCTTATCAACTCCTCTTCAACATGGTACTCCTTCTACATCCTAAGAACCTAGGTGGTCCACCCATTCTAGAATAGTATTTCCCTATGGTGTGGAGGTTTTTGACTTTCATGCTCCAAAATTAGACTAGATCAGTAACTTGAATGGCATAGCTTTTATTTTACTATGAAAATCATATTCTCCAATCAAAATATATAGAACATTACAATACATGGAGTGTTCAATTGATTCCTTCTATTACATCAAACTGCTTACATCATGAACTCATTATATTATATTTAAACATAAAAACCATATAAATCATCATCTAAGTTATTCTCTAAACAACTCCATATTATAAGAAATGTTATTCTTAACATCATTCATATATTATGAAAAAAAATTTAATTAATAAAAACTAATCCAATATATTTCACCAACTTCTCACAAAATATTTTCTACACCTCTTGGAAAAAAATGATGAAATCCCTTAAAGGAAATAAAATAATGAGTTTTCCAATGATGAAGGTATATACTTATAATGGTAAAATATTTTCGTATTGGAATTATACGTACATAATTAATGACCTATAATTGATGGAAATATAATCAATAATAGTGGTGTTAACATTATAAATTAATGTGGCAAAACCTTCTCGATGAAGGTTTAGATTATCCATGGAGTTGTTTATAAATTTAGTATCGATTCTTTTGGTAAATTTTGATGAAATAAATGTAACTCATAATGGGGAAATCAATATCTAATAAGCTATGATATGGATAGATAAATAATTCAACAACTAAATTATAACTTTTTATTGAATTATTATTATTATATTTTAATGATAAAGGAATGGGGGGATTCATTAATAATAATTTTGTATCCCTGGACAATTATAAAAAAGGTCTCATGTTACAGATTTGGGGATACTTGATTTGAATAATGTAGGTTTCTTTGTTTTCTTATTTACATTGAGATGTAATATAGGCCAGTGATGGATGGATATTGATGCAGATAAGACACTATTTTTTGAATCCTTTATACTAACCCCTGATTATAATTAGAGTGATATTATGTTGCCATTTACTCTTTACACCCACTAATCTATGTAGACATTAATGATAGATTATATGATCATATGTTTCTACTCACCTATATTTTTGGTTAAAGGCTATAAAGAATGAATGATATTTTCATATATGATGATTAATATTGGTATTTAAACTCTTTCTCTCTCGTGGATATAGGATTAAGGTAGTTGATGTTGCACTAAGTATTCAATTCTCCTAACCCACAACACTGTGTGCAGGTAAAATAGATATTCATTAGATGATCAGTGGATATGAGTAATTCCTCCAAAATCATCGATGATAGGATATTCAATAATCATCTCATGGATAGGAGAATACGTCTAACTACCACGATATCCCTGATTATTGCATCTAGAGAGAATCATTGGGGAAGAACAATTTATAAAGGTATGTGAGAGAATTATTATTATTTTTGATGATGTTATTTCTATTTTCCCACTACCAATCACATGTGGGTTTAAAAATTTAAAACATCTACGATATAATGATAATAGATAACCAATGTTATATCCAGGTTCTCCTCTCTAATAATAGGGATTTAATATTGATCTATTAGAACCTGGTTACACATTAATATTTTATAGTTTTTAGGAGGACATTTCATTATTTTATATAAAATAAATAATATATTATATAAGTAAACATTTTTATTTATTGTGCCTTTGGGAAATTAGATATGGGAATGTCGATAAATAATGAAAACAAATATCATTATGAATGATCATAATACTTGGTGTTTCTGGTTTTTTTACACATTTTATTATTGATAAACAGGGGAACTATATTTTATGGAGATCAACTCACTGTTTGGGAAAAAACACTGAGCATTATTGATCACCCCCTGCATATACCTCTTATGATGTCTACTATTATGTTAATGAAGACTAGGTTGTGAATATATTAGATGGCCTTGGATGTTATAGATATGTGGTTGATATGGTGGCTATTTACAAGGAGTTTCCGTCTTAATGTCCATAACTTAGTCTTACATATTTCCATGATATTTTGTTTTATCTGGTGATTTATTTTTGTCATATTACATTATAACTTTGATATGTATTTATATATATGAATGTGTTGTTTTTTAGATATGGTGTTATATTAAGGTCATGGTGGATGGGGTTTCATGATAGTAGGATTTAAGCTATATCCTAGTGGTAATTCCTTCCATCATTTTATGTAGTCACCTCAACACTGGTCACCAACCCTAAGCTGAATAGATACTAGAATGGGGAGTTCATTTTCTAGTATGCTAGTGTGTGATATAGTTTTATTAAATATTTATATTGGAGTATAATGTTGGGAATATATGGTGATTTTTTAGGATAGTTTAGCTATTATTTTACTAAATAACTCATGTTTATGCTGTCTTAATAGAGGATTTTGTGAAGTTGTAGGTGGATAGCATATTTTGGATCATGAATCTTATTGATGACACATAAAAGGGAGATTATTATATGAAATGGGATTTGATGTAAGGGAACATGAATCATTAGATTCATGTTATGATTATATGATTCTATATTTGTTTGATTTTATTGAATTTTTTGATAAACCACATAGACTAGATGTATAAAATATTTATCAGCATCAACATTGTATGTTATGATTTCAATATTGGAATTTTTCCTATGGATACAGTGGGCTGTAATTGTTGGGATTGAGATTTTTAGTTATACACCACTGGTCAGGATAGTGAGATAAGACATACATAAAAGTTGATATGTTTTTAAATAGTTCTAGATAAATAATAATAAAAATGATCTCACTGAGACACTAGTCTCATAATGTGGTGGTAACGATTTCTTATGGAATGACATAGAAATTAGGAAATTCCTATGAATTTCTATAATATTTTATTAGTTAATGGGAATCTTGATTTATTTATTATTTGATAGTTGAGAGTCTAGGGAGTTCCTTATAAATTATGAAATTTGTGTTTTATAGATATTTCACTAATTAGAGTGCCACTTATAGTTGATTTTCAAATAATGAATATATTTTTTTCAGAACAGCACTATGGAAGAGTGCATAATATAAAATGAGTGTAGTATGATTATGTGATCATGAAATTAGTTGGATTATTTTATTTTAATAGAATTACATGAGGTTAATATAAATTTTTAATTAACTTAAAATATGTATGTAGTGAATTTATAATTAATTTCCAAATGGGGGGACTCCATAAGTGGTGTACTATAATGATTCTAATTAGAGTAACGACTATATGTGAATTTATAATTTTTTTACTTGGAATTCATTATGAATATTTTTTCTTGTGTCATTAGAAGATTAATCTTGAGTCTTTTAATAGTATTTTTAGTATCTATCTTCTCTAGTGAGGTGTTACTTTGGATTATGGACCATATCATTTGTAATCATTTATACATTGATAATTTTTCCCACTTAAAATGTGGTGATATGTGTCTAAATAATACTATAAAAAATTATATAAATATTATTGGTGGTATAATTGGATGTGAGTCCTCTTTCATATTAGAATCTGTTGTATAGCGATGATGAGAAAAAAGATATATTCCCAAAAAAATTAAAATCATGATGATCCAAGTCCAATTAAAATTAAATTATATGAAGATCTAGAGTTTATTAAAATTTGTTTAGAACATTGTTCATTAAGCATTAATGTGATGATACTATAGAGAAGTAGTGTTTGGTGTTTTTCCTTTATTGAATTTTATAGTGGTTTATTTGATCATCTCGTCTAGTGGGTGAATGGTTATAACAATACGGATATAAGATTATATTATGTTGAGTAAAGAATGTTTGTTATGAACGTGGTTTATCATCAAATGATAAATATAACTGCTAGGGAGATGAGAATCCACGTTATATGATGTTTCAAATATATTTGGGTGATGAATCATGGATATGAGCTAGATTTGGGTCAATGTTATATCTATATTGAGTGATATACCATGAAATCAATGTTATTTTGCATGAATTAAATAGGCAGTGATGATAAAATACAAGTTAAAAACCATGAAGATTTTATTCAACTATAAAAATCCATAATTGAATTTTTCTGATTTTTTTTTCATTTAGTGATGGAAAAAAAATTATTTTTCATATATAACTATAAATATTTTTTCATTTATTGTATATCATGGGTTTAAAATATCCATGTTTCCTTCAATGAAATAACCCTTAGAGTGGGGCTTTAAAATAAGATGAATTCTTAAAATAATGGTTTAAAGGTGAAGAGATATGATGTTGACCGAATATTGAGATATTGTAAAATTTTAATATGGATATAGCTCATCCATGAAAAAGGATTCATTTTTATGTGAAATTAATAGGTTTACTAGGTGAGTTTAATGTGGTTGGGATAATGTGGTTGTGTAAAATTCAGATTTATTGAGTATTAATGATATTGCAATGTGTTTCTACTATTTGAGAAATGAGTTATAAACAGATTTTTTGTGATTAGTCTTATATGGGGGATAATATTATGAATTTTCCTAAAGGTGTTGGAGGATGAAACTATTTTCTAGGTATAAATGAGATATTTTAACATGATATGAGATATAACTCTCATAAAGTTACACAACATTAGATAGTGATATCAAAGGTGGATTATAGTGAATAAGAAATTTTTTTCAATCAGTTTTTTAAGGGTTCTAATTTGGAACAATACATATACGGATTTCCATTTATTGATCAATATATGTGTACCTGTTTTCTTAGTTTTGAAATGTAATTTTGAAGTAATACATGTGTTTATGGAGATATTTTCTGTTTCATTTTCTTTTTATGCTCAAAAAGATAAAAGGTTGTGAGATTGAAACAATAATGTTTTTTATTTAATAATTCCATTGCATATACATGGAATATGATGCCTATTTTTGTTTCATTTAACTTCTTAACACTCATTTTTAATTAAATTAATTTATATAGTAGATTAGTTTATTTTCAAAATATGATTTTAAATGATATGTTATTTTTTATTTAAAAGGGAAAAAATATTAAATTTCTTCTTAATGGAATTGTCATATTGACAAACAGACTAATTAATTGAGTCTAAAATGACATATAACCTTTAGAGTGATATTTTTTATAATTTTTTTATGTTTAAAATTTGTTGTTTAAATGGATATTTTATTAAAATATATAATATTTATTAAAATTCAATATTTATTAAAATGTAATATTTTTTCCTAGAGAACCTTTATATGTTTATCTTTTAGATGAACAAAGAAGAATACTAGGATTTAGAAAATTCTCTCAACATAGAGGCACTCACCAGATATGGGTAACTCATTGGAGAATGAATACTAGGAATGGTAAATGTATCATATATTTATTCTGGCACTCCCTTTTTATTAATTTTTTTCCTTATATTATCCCCTCATGAACTACCTCTTCCATAATGAATCATGAAACCAAACTTTATAAATTTTATCTATAACTCAAGATAAACTTAATGGGATTAAATTGGTAAAAATTAGATAATTATATTTAGATTATTCTTAGAGATATATTTAATACATCAAAACTTGTCATTATTTTTCAATGTCAAAGATCATAAATTCATGATTCATACTTTATTTATATTTATCCTTGTTTTAATCTAGTTTTAATTATGAAATAATATGATATATTTCATTCCAGTATTATGAGATATTGAAAAGAGATGTTTCAGTGTTAAAAAGATCCACCAATTTACATTGTGATAATTATATAAATTATAGTCATTAATTAATAATTTTATAACCAAATGTGATAACATAGAAAAGATAAAAATCAAATATCATTCAATCATGATTAACCTTTATAAATTTTATGGAAACAATTATGTGATTTATTATTAAAATAATAATAATACTAATTATGTGAATGATTTTATATTGTGGAATAATATTATTGATTAAGAAAATAGTACTAACTATTATAATTAAAAGATATCAGTAAATTTGTTAATGGTTTTTTGAATGAAATTGTTAATAATCCTAATTGTGTTTATAAAAATTTCATTATGATTAATTGAATTTTAGGTGACAAAGTTATATAAATGGAATTTTTATTAATAATGAGATTATGTAAAAAATATTTATATTGATGTGGAAGGGGAATATAATAATATTTATGATTATGATAGATAATGTAATATTGATATTATTAAATTGATTAAATGGGAAGTAAATTATAAATAGGAACCATGTATTTGTTTAATTATATTATCACAATTTTAAAACGATGGTGTTAACTAGATGAAATGTATTTATTTGTATCAATTCATGATATTTATTGAAACAAATAAATGTTGATAAATAGGAAAAATAATGTATATTTGGTAATGTTGACTATTTTTCTAAGCCATTAAATGAAATCAACCATTGTGTTTTGAAATAATTAAGTAATATTCATCGAATGATTAAATTTCATATTAATTGAGTTAGGAGTGGTTAATGAATGACCTATAATTTATTTAATTATAATGAATAATGATAACAATTAAATAATATATTAATTTTCCACAACTTTTCTAATAATAGTTTGGATAATCTATTGAGTTGTTTGTAACTATAGTATCAATGAATTGGGTCACCTTAAATGATGTGAATGTAACTTATAATTTTGCTTTTAATATCAGATAATATAATATAATGATATATGAATAAATAATTTAAAAAAAAACTTTTTTAATTATTATTATATTATTTTAATTGCGTAATAATGTGGGGATATTTTAGGCATGATGTAGCAACTCAATACTATTATATAAAAAGTATTATGTGACTAATAGGGGGCTCCAAGATTTAAATGAACCAGGGTTCTAAATTTTATTATATGCATTATGTTTTAATATAGATCAGTGAAGGATGGATATTTAAATCAACGAAAAACCATTTTTGTTTCCTTTACACACACCCTTCATGTTGGGTTTAGAGTGAGATGACAATGACCATTACTCTTTTCACCCACTAGTGTGGGTAGAGATGAGTGATGGAGTATATGTCTATCTATTCTTACTCACCCATATTTCTTGGTCAATGTCTTTTGATTCTATATGAAATTGTGATAGATGTATATTGACCTAATTTTTTACACTCTTTCACTTCTATATCTTTGGGATCATGTTGTATGATGATGCAATGAGTAAATATTCCTTCTCACCCATAGAACTAGGGCAATGAAGACTATATATTAATTATAAGATCAATGGAAGTGTATAATTTATACAAAATCCATGGAAAGATATTGGTGGATTTTTATAATTCTGCTGTCATCTCAGGAATAGATAGAGATTTATAATTGAACTAACATCATATATTGCTTCATATAGGGTGAATCATTGGGTAAAAAAATCTGTAATGGGAAGTGAGAGAATTATATTACTCTTTAAGATGTTTTTATATTTAACTTCTATCATCCACATATGGGATTGATGATATCCAATGTCCCATATGTAGTGTGAATATATGATAGGGATGCATCAAGGGTCTCTTCTATGTTGAGGGTGATGCCAGATTGAGGGACATGAACTAAGAGACAGACTATCAGAACATAGTCTGCAATTCCATTTTTAATTCTTATATAGAAGAACTGATATATTATATATTTAAACATTGATATTTTTTACATGATATAATTGATTTGTGGGTATCTTCAAAATGAATAATAATGATTATCATTAGTACTGATTTTAACATTTGGTGACATTGTTTTGAATACACTTTATTCATTATTGAGACAGATGAAAGTTATATTTTATTGAGTTCCACTCACTTATTATTATGATTATACTAAGTATTGTTAATCCACATTTTATGTATACTCATTCATTGTTCACTCTTGTGTCCATGAAGACAAATGAAGGAATTTGTTGGGTTATCATAGAGGTTAGAGAGGAATGGTTGATATATTAGTCGCGACATTAAATATTTCATCAGGATAGTCACACTTATGTCATCAGTTTTTGAGGATTACATTTATTCAATATGTGTTTTTTATATACATTTCTTTATTTTTTATGTTAAATTATAACTAAGATTATTATTTAAATATATTCATGTTTTATTTATCATAATTGTTGTTCCACTTATGTTCTGATGGATAATGATTCATGATAGTTGGTGGTGTAGTTTATCTAGAGGTAATGGATCCCATTGTGTTATATCCATAGTATCAGTCATTATCTCATGGCCTATTGGAGGGGATATTAGGGAGTTCATATTACACTATATCTAGACTTAACAATTGAAATAACTTTTCTGGAGAATAATTCAATATGAATTTCATAAAAAATAATATTTAGGAAAATAAATCATCCTAAAACTAGTTGTCAATTAGAAATGACCACACAAGAACTAAATTATATGTTTAGATATTCATTATTGTATTTCAAATAATTATGGAATAAATATCTTCCACTAAATGAGTTCTCAAATAACAAAAATTATCACTCAATCATTATAATGTCATGATAAAGGGATCTATATTGAAAGAGATATTTAACTATGATAATATGGGATAATATTATAGAGAAAAAACTACTATTTTTGGATATTGTATAGAATATTATGGAGAATATTAAAACCATTTGGTTAAATATTGAACAATTTAAAAGTATAAAATAGTTATTTATTGATAATCATGGAATTGATATGGTTATTTATATTGGATAAAATGTATTCCTATTAATGTATCCATAAAAGGGGGTCATGATATTCAATAAGAATGTAATATTGAGCCCTATATATATCCATCCATTTTAAATCATTGGTCGTGTACAGACTATATATTATCAGTAAAAAATTGAAAAAAACTTCGAACATGTGTGGATTGTGTTCAAAAATATAATTTTTATGGAAGTACAAACCTTGTCCTTCACATGTACTAAACTTTAATGTTATAAAACTCAAGAATGATGTCCATTCTGATGTGAAAGTATTATAGATCTTCGACCCTAAAGATAAATTATTATGAAATAATACCACATGGCTAGTAAAATTTCTGTAAGGAAATCCCAAATTTGAGGATGCAACATGGGATACATAAGATGTAATTAGGAAACCCCCCCTCATTTATTTTAATACGAGTAATGAAATTTCATGGAAGATGTTTTTCTATATAGGTATAATATTACAACCAATATTTTTTTAAATTTTCCTTTACTAATATATTTCATATTTAAATAGGATTCACTAAAATAAATACCAAGAAAAAATAAAAAAATACATTATTTATTTAAAGTGGAATATAAAAACATAAATTAAAAAAACATTATAATTACAATAAAGATTTGTGAAACATAATTTTAATAGATATATGAGAAAGTCCAAAATATTAAATAAAAATATTTCATACTGAAAGTATTCTTCCCCACAACCCCCAATGAAAATCATTCCTCCAAGTATAACTATAGAATTAATGAAAACATTTTATATAAAATATAAATTTTCAAAAAAGATGAATTATTATGACGAATAAGTCTTAAAGATACATTCGAGGTTATATATATCTATGTAAAATGGTAATTTAACCATTAAATGGTCATTAGAAATATATATAGCCATTGGATGTACATATATCTGATGAGTCAATTTTATTGTTATAATTAGAATTTCAATGTTAGGTAAGATGTTTGATTTAGCTTTTTAGTGTAAAAATAATTTATAGGGGTTAATAGTGAAATGCGTCTATAAAAGGTAGATTTGTTAAAATTCCACATATAGTTAAAAAGATGTGTAAATAAAAAAACTATTAAAAACTCATTAATTGTGGGAATTGTCTCATGCCTTCATTTTTTCATTTATTTTCTACTTTCCACTTTAGAATACATTCCATAATGATAAATGAGTGGATATTTTACAATATGTGACTCAATGGTATATATAAAAAACCCAACTCTACCCGTTCCCATAGAAGACTATTTATTAGTTTATAATCCAATATATGACCGAATTAAATTCTATAATATTTTTTCAAAAATTTATAATACTTTTTTCATGAGGAGTCCCAAATAATTTATTATAATGATGGTAATGAAGAGAGGATATTAATTTTTCAAAGATAGAAATGATTTCTTCTCTATATTTTTCATTTATAATCTCAACCAAAAACATCTAAAAAACTATAATCAATTTAATGATGTATAATTAACATAATTATACTTCTGTAAAAGTAATATTACAATAATATAACTATATATTGATACTAATAATTTTATTATAACTCATTCGTGTTTGGATTGGCTTAATGATGTACATGAACAATGTTATAAAATTTTCATAATTTTCATAATTTATTATTATCAAAACATTAATACTAATATGATATAATATTAATTGGGAAATTATATTTTTTTATGGTTTTTGAATATATATAATATAAGTTTTTTTGAAAATTTGATCATGGTTTATTAAATATTTTTTGAAAAAGTATCGCATGAGAGCATTTTAGGATCCTTGGGTAAGGAAATATGAAAACCTTAGTGAGTTTGAAACCACTAGGGGTTATGGTTGTGATACTGATACACTATATTAGTACTTGGTATCATAGGATTCATGTTATTTTGTCTTAGTGTTCATTTGTGTATCCAAGTATGTATTCTAATAAGGTAGATCTCATTTGTGTTTTCTGCCCTTGTTTTCATTTATAGATCATGTTTTATATTCTCACTTAGATATCTTCTATGTCACTAATTTTTTTATTATTTACATGTATATTTTCATTCATTTTTAAAATCATATTCATGTAGCTTTGAATATGGACTCTTTTAAAGAAAACTATATAATACTTTAATGAAAGTGTTTTAAAAATAAATTCTTCGATAAACTTTCTTTCTTAAATATAGAACTAATAGTTACATGGTGAAATAAGTTGTATAGATTCATGGGGGTATCCTACTATGTGTTTTCCTCACACCCTGCATATATCATTATATTTATAATGATTCAGTTTTTTGGGATATAGGTAAATGGAAGGGAGTCATGTGTCATGGTGGGTTCTCTTGGTTGATATGACCTTCATTGTGGTTTGGTATAGAGTTTATGGACTATCACAAGGATCCTTGGTTTTGTTTTGTTCTAGTTTTTGAATCATTTATTCATGGTTTTTTATATCTCATGGTTATGAATATTTTATTCTACATTGCACTATGATTATTTTTCCTTACCATTGTATACATGAGACACATGACTTTATCTTTCTAGGTGAATATTTCCCATGGATGTTTATACTAATGTGCTTATCACTAGCTTGTGTCGATCTGGAACATTCTTTGAGACATGTTGTTGACCAGAATGGGTGACGTATCAAGTCAACACGAGATGGTTCATTAAGAAATGTTACCATAGAGGATACTCATTCAGATGTGTAATTAAACTACCTATGTTTTTTTGGGATATAGTAGACTGTATCTATGATTTTTCAATGCTTAAGGAGTACATTATGAGTAGGTTCTTTATCGCCAACTTTTGTGATTCCACTTGAGTTTCCATGGGTACTTGGAATTTAATTTTCATGTTGTTCTATGTTTGGAGTATAAATAGAAATAAGATTAAAATTGTGAGGTTAACTTTGATGGACATAAAAACCATACATTGATTAAACACATGATCTTTTAAATGTTTGTGTGGTTGTGGAATGCTTGTAAAATTGTCTTAAACTATGTGACATTGTCCAACATGACTCCACATCCTTTCTATTGTTTAGAACCCATGATTATTGGATTCATTGTT
Organism: Viscum album; assembly: GCA_963277665.1. Classification (NCBI taxonomy): domain Eukaryota; kingdom Viridiplantae; phylum Streptophyta; class Magnoliopsida; order Santalales; family Viscaceae; genus Viscum; species Viscum album. Next base: position 394,556,212 of record OY728167.1, on the reverse strand, counting down.
TGACTCACATTTATAGTAAAAGAATCAATTTCATTTATAGTATCTGGTGATATCATGACTTGTTTTTTATTGAGAATTATGACATGATTTGTTTCATGTATAGTATAATCTGTTTCATGGGTAAAAAATAATTTTCATAAAAAATTCTTGTAGTTTAAAAAGTGAAATTTAATTCTTTCATGTAAATGATGCTCGATTTCAATATCATAAATTTATAAATGGTTGTTTAAACATGAAAACCTAGAAAAATAATTTGTTTTCAAACCATTTAATGATAAAAATGGAACAATTTTATGCTCTCATCCACATCTTTAAAAGTGATTGAATGTTTTATATTAAATGGCTATCTAACATAATGTTCAAAAAGGGATTATTTTTAATTTAAAAGAAGAACCTATGGTTTTTTTAATTATTTACTCTATATATAAAATGGTTTTGAAAATAGAATAATAAATCAAAATAAGAATATTAATTTTTCAAAAAAAATCTGACATGAATGGTGGTTTATTTTAATTAATTATAAACACATAAAATATAGTTAATGATGAAAATAAATCATATTAAATACTTTGTTTTGAATGGTAAGAGGTTTTATCGTGTAATTGAAGATTTATGAAATCTTCTTCTATTTAATGTTTTTCTATAGTCCTGAAAAATGATTACTTATGGAATGTTTTATTTTATAACTCCTTCCCAAATGTTGTTTAGAGGTTTTACAAATGATTAGTTTTTGAAAGAGTTTTTTTTCTATTTAAGTGGGTTTGTTTTGGAAACTTCTCTAATTTTTTTGTCTTTTATTTGTCATACGAATGTTTATCTTTACCCCTTTTCTATGTGTAGGTGTTATTATATATACTATAAAGGACATCATTGGTTAGAGTGATCCACTAATGTGGCTTGAGTAAATCGTATAGAGTGGTCATGAGTTTAAGTGAGTTTATTTCCTCAAGAGTGGTATATTCCTCTTAAATGTAGTCTTTACTGGCCTTGGAGAGGAGTGGTGAGTGTTATCATCTATATTAATGTTATTTTATAGACTAGAGAAAGAATTATATATGTTCATCTAGGTAGTTGAGTCAGTAAGGACCAATTTTCTTGGATTCCTATCATTCCTCAAGAGGAGTAGAATGTTTTGTTCCTCCTATTGGTATGTAGTTTCATATAATGTATGTTATCGGTGTCCCAAATTGATATTACCCACTCTTTAGCTAGTTTAACATAAGTGCAAGGTCGATCCACATGGAATAGATGAGTGCATGAATTCAATTTCTTTTGGAATTAACTTAGTGATGGATGTTGAATTTAAATTGGGATTTTTGTTTTTGATTATGACAACCATTTTAATTACAGAAGTAAAGACTAATATTTAAAGGTAAATAAAAAAATTGGGTTTTAATGTGGTTGATAGAAAAAGTAACATGTTGGGGCTATGGTGATTATGGAGGTTATAGGAACTTCTTATTAGGTTGTGTTGTTCATTATAACCCAACACTCTAGGTTTCAATTGTGACAAGGTTCCCTTTTTCTGGTAAACTGTGTCTGGAACTGAAGAAACTGACTCAATGGTTCGGTAGCCAGCGTTTCACAACTATTTATTTAGATCAGTCCATTTGTGATTTGATGAATAATACCAATGATCATGAAGGTATTTATCATTATTAATCCTTTCAGTCCTTGAAAATTCTTTACTTGGTATGGATTATAATTTTTAATGATAAAATAAAATGATTGAAGAATAATAAGAAGAATTAAATATAACATACACAAATATAAAAATTAATCCAAATTACATCACTCTTTCATCATCCATAGCCCCAACACACAGGATGTTTAGTAACACATGGAAGAAAATATGACAACAGAACCCTCGATACCTAATGTGGTCATCACAAAAACATCGAAGAGAGGTGAATTATTTGGTAAAATGGTGGAATGGCGGAGTAGTAGAACAATAGTATCATGGTTTCAGGGCATCAGAACCTCCCTCATTCGAATATGGAATATTTTATTTCAAAACTATAGTCCGAGTCCTCTATTTATGGAAAAAAATACATGACATGTTTAAAGAGTACACGCCATGTAGTTTCATCAACACACTTTTGTCATATTTTTTCCCGATAGTTGGCCTACTGCTCCACCCATGACTTCTATGGCGTCGACATCCGGTTTTTAGAAGTTACACGATTTGTGGAACCACCTCACATGGCATGTAGTCCATGGAAAACGCCACCAACTGCATCTAGAAGCATGTACACGACATGTAGGTATGACCCACCCAGCATGTCATCTCTGTTATGGAGACTTGGACATGTAATCATCTGACTGATCTGTGTCTGAGTCTGAATGTACATGGAATGTAGGTATGTACACGTTGTGTAGTTGGGAATTTTTCTCAGAGTTCTCTTGGTTTGTGGGTTTGGCCAAAAAACTCTTGAATGTAAACAAGATCACCAAAATCCAAGTATTTGTCCACTATGCAGTAGGTATTTTCTGAAAGCATGCTCTTATTTTCAATTATATATGTGGAAATGTATACAAAAATCGAGTGTATCAAACTCCCCCACACTTAGTCATTTTCTTTCCCTCATGAAAATGTCAACATCTAATTAAAATATTTGATATTTTAAAAGGAATAAATTAAATTAATCATAAGTTTAAATGATACAGTCAAAAGAGAAAATTCTAAAAAGGTACAAAAAAGATTCAATTCATAAGATATTATAATCAAGCCACATATATAATTCAATTAACTACTTTCATCATATTTTAAAAACATTGTTCAACCTTTTAAAATTATAATTCCACTCGATCATGTATCTCACCTGTAAATAACACACTCAAGAATCAAGATATTTTAATTATTAACTAAGTGAAAGATGTTGAATTTAGAGTGGGATTTTTGTTTTTCATTATGACAAATAATTTAATTATGTAAGTAATGATTAATGTTTAAAGTTAAGGAAAAAAAAGTAGTTTTTAACGTGGTTGATAGAAAAAGGAATGTGTTGGGATATGGTGATTATGGAGGTTATATGAACTTCTTATTAGGTTACGATGTTCATGATAACCCATCACTCTATGTATCAACTGTGACAAAGTTCCCTTGGCCCAGTAAACTATGTCTGCAATTGAAGAAACTGACTCCTCTGTCTGCTAGCCAGTGTTTCACAATTTTTTATTTATATCAGTCCATTTGTGAGTCGATGAATACTTCTAATGATCATAAAGTTATTCATCATTATTCTTACTTTGAGTCCCTAAAAACTATGCCCTTGGTCTAGGTCAGAATTTTTAGTAATAAAAATAAATGATCGAAGAATAATAAGAAGAATTAAATAGAAAAAACACAAACATAACAATTAATCCAAATTAAATTATTCTTTTATCATCCACAACTTCAACACATGGGGTGTTTAGTTACACATGGAACAAAAGAAGACAACATAACCCTCAATACCTGATGTTTTAATCATAGAAAATTTGAGGATAGGTGAATTAATTGGTATAATTGTGGAATGGAGGAGTAGTGGAACAATAGAAGCACGAAAATAGGGCAGCAAAACCTCCCTCCTTCGAATATGGAATATTTTCTCTCAAAATCAGGTGCCAAGTCCTCTATTTATATAAAAAAATGTACATGTCATGTACAAAAATTTGGTTGCATAAGTGAGGGGTCGATACATAGGTAACAGATGAGTGCTTGAATTCGACTGCATTTGGAATTAACATAGAGAAATATGCTAAATTTAGAGATGAGTTTTTTAGTTTTTGGTTATGAAAATTGTTTTGATTGCTGAAGTAAAGATTAATGTTTAAAGGTAATGAAAACAAAATTATTTTTGAATGTATCTAATAGAAAAAAGGAACATGTTGGGACTATGGTGATTATGGAGGTTATACGAACTTCCAATTAGGTTGTGTTGTTCTTAATAACCCAACACTTTGGGTTTCAATTGTGAAAAGATTCCCTTGGTCCAATAAACTATGTTTGGAACTGAAGAAACTGACTCCTTGGTCCAGAAGCCAGTGTTTTACAATTCATTATTTTGATCATTCCATTTGTGAGTTGATGAATACTTCCAATGATCATGAAGGTATTCATCATTATTCTTCCTTTCAGTCCTTGAAAAATTCACCCCTTGGCCTGGAATATAATTTTCAGTGATAAAAATAAATTATTGAAGAAGAATAAGAAGAGTTAAACAGAACAAACACAAACATAACAATTAATACAAATTACAACACTCATTCATCATACACATCCACATCACACGGGGTGTTTAGTTACAGATATAAGAAGATATGACAAAAAAACCCTCGATACTTGATGTGGTCATTGCAGAAACTTCAAGGAGAGGTGAATTTTTTTGTAGAATGGTGGAATGGCAGAGTAGTGGAAGAACAGTAGAACATCAGTAGGGTAGAAGACCCTCCATCCTATGAATATGGAATATTTTCTCCCAAAACCAGAGGCAAAGTCCTCTATTTATAGAAAAAAAAAGTACATGGCATGTATAAATAGTACACGCTGTGTAGTTTCATCAACATGATTTTGTTACAGTTTTTCCCTGGTAGGTGTCTAGTTACACCAACGATGACTTTCGTGTCATTGATGGCTTTTTGATGGAAGGTACACAGCTTGTGGAGCCGCCTCACATGGCATATAGTCTTAAGAAAATGCTACCAACTGCATCTAGAAGACTATACACAACGTGTAGGTATGACCCACACGGTGTGTCATCTCTGTTTTGGTGACTTGGGTGTCTACTCATCTAGTCGATCTGTGTCTGAGTCTGAATGTACATGGTGTGTAGGGATGTACATGACATGTAATTGGGAATTTATCTCAGGGTTCTCCCTATTTGTGTATTTGGCCAAAAAACACCTGGAAATAATCAAGATCACCAAAATCAAAGTATTTTTCCACTAAGCTATAGGTATTTTCTGAAAACATGTTCTTATTTTCCATTATAAATGTGGAAATGTATACAAAAATAGGGTGTCTCAAACTCCCCCACACATAGCCATTTTCTTGCCCTCTAGCAAATGAAACATCTAATTAAAAGTGTCTATATTTTAAAAGGAATTCATTTAATTAATCATAAGTGTAAATGATACAGTCATAGGAGAATTTTCTAAAAAGGTAAAAATAACATTCAATTCATAAGATATTCTAATCATGCCTCATATATAATTAAATTAACTACCTTCATCCCCTTTTAAACACATTTTTCATCCATTAAAAAATAAGCATGACACATGATGATCTATGTCACCAGCAAATAACACCCTCAATGATCAAAATATTTTAAATCCAAGCTATGCTCAATCTAAGGTATATACACTATATCCATTGGTTTTCAAGAAATCTAGTTCTCTACTTCAGAAAATTGAATTAAAAAAATCATGACGGCTTTTCAATAAGGTTCAAATGTCTTTGTGGATAAGGTATAGTAGGTAAATATGTGAAAAATAAACTATGAGGCTTGAAAAGGGAAGCTAAATTCATTAAATAACATTTCATGATATTCAAAAAAGAATCTCAATGGAAAAGCATGTTCAACAAGATCTGTCAAATACTCTCATCACCACCATCTCCCTTAGTTAGGTAGAGTTCACAAAACATCAAGTGAGTATAAGTTCCCCTTGTCTTTATCATATATTTTATAATGAAAAAATTGGGACCACTTACAAATTCATAAAATTGGGGTTTGGAACCCTTTCTTCCCCAAATGAACAAGAGGTAATCCCCCACAATTAATTTCAATACTATTCACAAAAATGTGCCATGTACTGCCAATTCCCTCTCTAATGCTCAAGGGAATAATCATTAAAAGTTAAAAAGAATTAGGGTAAGAAGGGAAATAGGCTTGTAATGTGGCTTCCTATAAAGGATTTTAATGGATACTAGGGTATTTAAGATGACCAGATGTACAGAAGGCCTCAAGATAAATGGGTTTGAAACAATATAATGCCTCAATCATTTTAATGTAATTAAAAAATTCTTCATGTTTCGAAATGAAAACATGAAAATTCTGGTAGTCATTTACATCCTAAGAATATCTCAAGAAAGAGGGTATTAGAAAGAATACGATGAATCATTTAGAATTACTCTTAGGAGTGGGAAAATAAAATAAAGAGACAATCATGTCATGACATGCATATAAATGACTATCTTAATCAATGTAAGTAGCCAAGGATTACAAGTTGAAATTTAAACTATATCAACAATCATTTTTAAACACATAAGAACCAAAATAAGCATGCAACCTTTAAATATTTCCTATTATAGATTTATTATTTATAAATATGTCTAACCAAAAGTACCTCTGGACATTATAAAAAAACCTCTTCCTCTGCTAGAAGGAGTGGTCTGGGTGGATGACACCTGTAACCAAATAATTAGAAATATCAGAATACTAGGGATTATGTGATTCTTTGACTGAAAAAAGGTTCTCATTAGGGAAATTGTCCTTGATCTCTTGATCTCCCTCCTTCTCCAAATTCAGTAGCTCCAATCAATATAGATTAATATCAACAACGTTATCACTCCCCTTCTAGTCTTGGATCACCAAAACAAATTATTTTAGGAGGGGTACCCATCTGATCATTAGTGGCTTCGTATCCTTCTTTTTTAGTAGGTACTTGAGTGATACGTGGTCAATATAAACAATAACTTTATATAGCACTAAATAAGAATGGAATATAAAAAAAGATAACACCACTTCCATCATTTCCTTCTCCATGGTAGTATAGTTCATATGTGCCTCGTTGAGTGACCTACTTGCCTAATAGATGGGTTAGAAAATTCTGTCAAGATGCTAGCCCAGGATTTCTCCCATTGCGTAGTTGGTGGAATCACACATCACTTCAAATTTCTCCACCCAGTTGTTAGCAATCATCACTGGAGCTTCCACTAGGAACCTCTTCGAGTGCTCAAAAGATGTGGTGCATGCCTCATCGAACTCAAAATTGGAATCCTAGGTTAGAAGGTTGGTGAGGGGCTGATCTATCTTTGAGAAGTTGCAGACAAACCTCCTGTAGAAACCCGCATGTCCTAGGAAGCTACAGATGGATCTGACAAAAGTCGGAAAGGGAATTCATGAAATTACTTATATCTTTTCTAGATCCACTTCTATCCCATTCACCAATATTTTTTGGCCAGGGATGATTCCACTCTACACCCTGAAATGACTCTATTCCATGTTCAAAACCAAGTTACTGTTCTCACATCTTTCCAGTACCAGCTCCAGGTGCCACAATCAAGTGGTGAATGATTTTCCATTAATTAAAAAATCATCCATAAAACCTCCATGATCTATTCATTCATGTCATGGATGATAGCCAGCATTCATCGCTGGAAGGTGGAGGGAGAGTTTCACATAACAAAGGACACACTTCGATAAGAAAATGTACTACAGGTTTAAGAAAATGTAATCTTCTCTTGATCCTCTTGGGAAATGGAAATATGATTTTAGCCGGAATCACCATCGAAGAAGAGTAAAACTCATGGCCCGCTAGTCTCTCTAGAATATGATCCATGAAGGGAAGGGGAAAGTGATCTTTCCTCATCGAATCATTTAACATTATGTAGTCCACACATACTATCCAGCCCGTGACAGTGCATGTGGGGATGAGCTCTTTCTTTTCATTTGAAATCACAGTGATACCTCCTTTTTGGGTACCACTTACAGGGGACTCGCACACAGACTATCTAAGACGGGGTATATAATTCCTAAATCTAGCAACTTGATTACTTATTTCCTCACAACTTCCTTTATGGGGGGTTCAAGCATCGTTGTGGTTTCTGAGATGAATTCTCTCCTTCTTCAAGCAGCACCTTGTGGGTGAAAATGGTAGGTCTGATGCCCTTGATGTATGTAACTGCGCACCCAATAGCCTACTTCTGCTACTCCAATACCTGCAGAACTGCATCATCTAGCTCTTGTGACCGTGTTTCACTACGTATGAAGGGATATGTCTCATGGCCTCCCAAGAACCCGTACTTCCAAGAAGATGGTAGAGGATTCATTTCTACTATAGGTGCCTTTAGAATTAAAGGTACAAGTGATTGTACCTCTTCCATCTCCAGAATGTCGGGAATCACATAACGCTTCCAGTAGTGACCACCTTGGCCTTCAAGGAATTACAGGTCCTCTGGTGCTTCATCAACTGTAATTTCTAGAAAAACTAAGTCATCGGAGCTCGAAGAAAAACCAGATCATCTCTTTTTCTACTCGAGTGATCATCCACAGTGGTCATTTCATAGGATCCCTCATGCTCTAACAATGATTCTTGCTTGACGGAATTGAGTACATTGTAATAGACATTTTCATTTCTTAATTTGAAAATAATCTCCCCTTAGTGTATATCGATAAATACCTTCCCATTGTCCAAGAAAGGCCTTCTCAAAATGAGAGGCACCTCTTGGTCTTACTCCATGTTGAGGATGATGTCATCTGCGGGGAGGATTAGCCAACCCACCATTACCAGCACGTCCTTCAGAATCCCCTTCAGATAATTGATGGATCGGTCAGCAATTTGAAGGGATACCTGGTTTGGTTTCAGGTTGTTGATCCCTAGGTCAATAAAAACTCCAAAGAGAATGAGTTTGACACTGGAACCTTAGTCGCAGAGGGCCTTCCCAAACATGCTTGGTCCAATAGTGCATGGGATAGTGATGTTACCTAGTTCCTAGAGCATGGGAGGAATCGAATGTTGTATGACTGCTAAGAACTCCTTGGTTAGTGAAATGGTTCCCAGATCATCCATATCATTTTTTTGAGGGGATATCATTAATTAATTTCATATATGTTGGAATTTTTGTTAGTTCCTCTACAAATGGAATGTTTATGTGCAGTTTCGTGAACACTTCCATGAACTTTCCGAACTGGTGGTCTAGATTTCTCTTCTTCATCCTCCCTAGGATGGGTAAGGCAGGATCGAAGGGTTTGAAGACCTTTTTTCTATTTCCCTATTGGGCCTCTTTTGGTGGGAATTTGGATGAGGAGGGATCTATAACTTTGCATTCATTATCATCAGGGGTGTAGGTGCACCTGGCTCTGTCGGTTCCTTCCCTTGTAGCTCTTTTCCACTCTGCATTGTGATGAAATGGTCCACATTACTCGGGTTCTTCTCAATGTTACCTAGTAGTGTACTAGGCTTCCTATCCAAGATCTGGTTTTCCAGCTGGAAGATTTTGTTCTCCATGATTTGAATGGAAGCTTCCTAATTTTGGAATCTGGTCTCAGCATAAGATATAAACATGTTCATGAGATCCTCTAACCTTGATATGTTCTCCTTCTAAGGTGGTTTTGCATCTGGTGGAGGCAGTGGCTGCCTCGGCTACTTTGGGTAAAGCTTTTGATACCCTTGCTACTGGTAAGATCCCTGCTAATGCAGTTGTTTCCTTCATTATTGGCTCTTATAATAGGGATGACCGTATCTGAGCGGTTTCTAGGGTGGAGGATTATGCTACTGTGGGGCCCGACCTCTGTTCTGGTGATCACACCATCTCGGGTTCTGGTACTACTAGTACTGGTTCAGCCCTCGGTTTTAGCATCATAGTTCCCCTATATCATCAAAGGGTTGGATTTAGGTCTCAGTAATTCTCCCATGATGTGGTTGTCACCACATTCTCTACATGCCGAATGGTTCACTGCATGTACTTGGGACTCGCTCTTCAAATTCAGTGCATCAATATTTTTGGACATAGCGTCCAACTTGGTAGTAAGCATAGTAGTGGAATCGATATTGTGCATACATCTTTTTTATGTGCCCTGCTCAGAATTAAACTAGAAGCTATTCGAAGACATGTCTTCCAGTAGAATAAAAATCTCTTCAGGGGATTTCCTCATAACCATACCTCCAGCAGCAGCATCCACCATGGATATTGTGTTCATCGTCAATCCTCCATAGAAGGCATGGACCTGCATCTAGAGTGGAATTTTTTGGTGTGGGAATTTTTATATAATCTCCTTCAAACATTCCATTGACTCTTACGATGACTCTGACTCGTGCTGCTGAATGTTATGTATTTCATTCCGCAAGGTCATCATCTTCGAGGGTGGGAAATATTTTGACAAGAACGCCTGGGATAAATCCTCCTAGGTGAGGATATATCATTGTGGAAAACCTTTTATCCTATCTTGTTCCTTATCCCTTAGATATAATGGGAACAAGAGAAGATGAATTGCGTCCTCAGACACTTTGTGGTAGCATAATGTGTCACAAATTTCCAGGAAATTGGAGAGAAGGGCATTTGGGTCCTCGCTAGAAAGGCCACCAAAAAGAACTAGGTTTTAGATCAGCGTCATGATATCAGGATTGATCTCAAAATTCTAGGCATGCACTGGTGGAAATATGATGCCCATGTCAGCTTCGTGAATGGATGGAAGGTCATACTCCATGAGAGTACGACGTGTAGGTGGCTATTATGGGAGTGGAGGAGACATATATTGTTGCACCTGAGGGGACAATTATGTCCAATGGAAGATCTGATGTGGCTATTGGGGTGACCATACCTTGGAGGGGGTTGTTGTGGCAGCATCTGGTAGTTCCTCAAGAAGAACTCCATGAATCCTTTTTGTGGGGCCTACTCCATCAAACAAGCAGCTGGAGGATGCTAGTCCTAGTACAGGTGTCCCACTGCAGCTTCAGTGGATGGCTCCCCCCTTCTTTTTTTCCATGGGTGGTGATTTCTAGTTGTGATCTTCCACCAGTGCACATCAATATCTCAACAATTTCCATTCGATTTTCAGGTCAATCAAAAGAATTCCCAATGACTCGGTGCTCCTAGACCATGTGGGGTGCCTGATCATGCACATGTGATCCTGAACACACACACACAAAAACCAGGCGTAATGAAAAAAAAGTGGAATTGACATAGTGAAGGATACTGAATGTAGAGTGGTATTTTTGTTTTTGATTAAGAAAATTTTTTAAATTATTGAAGTAAATATTAAATTTTAAAGGTAAAGAAATAAAAATTGGTTTGTAAGGTGGTTGATAAAAAAAGGAGTGTGTTGGGGATATGGTGATTATGGAGGTTATAAGAACTTCTTATTAGGTTTTGTTTTTATGATAACCCAACACTCTAGGTTTCAATTGTGACAAGGTTCCCTTGGTCTGATAAACTATGTCTGGAACTAAAGAAACTGACTCCTTAGTCCACTATCTAGTGTTTCACAATTTTTTATTTAGATCATCCCATTTTTGAGTCAATGAATACTTTTCATGATCATGATGGTATTCATCGTTATTCTTCCTTTGAGTCCCAAAAAATTATTTCCTTGACATGTATCATAATTATCAGTGATAAAAATAAATGATTGAAGAAGAATAATAAGAATTAAATAGAAAAAACATAAATATATAAATTAATATAAATTACAACACTCTTCCATCATCCACAGCCCCAACACATGGGGTGTTTAGTTACACATGGAAGAAAAGATCACAATAGAACCCTCGATACCTGATGTGGTCATCAGAGAAACTTCGAGGAGAGGGGAATTATTTTGTAGAATAGTGTAATGGAGGAGTAGCAGAACAACAGTAGCATGGAAGTAGGGTAGTGGAACCTCACTCCTTCGAATATGGAATATTTTCTTTCAAAACCAGAGGCTAAGTCATATATTAATAGAAAACAAAAGTATGTGGCATGAATACAAAGTACAAACTGTGTAGTTTCATCAACACACTTTTTTCGCTGTTTTTCCCTAGTCGGTGGCTAGCTCTACCGCCATTGACTTTCGCGGTATCAAAGACTGGTTGGTGGAAGGTACACGACATTTGGCACCACATCACATGGCATGTAGTCTTTGGAAAATGCCTCCAACCAAATCTAGAGGCTTGTAAACGGCATGTAGCTATGACCCACATGACGTTTCATCTCTATTCTGGAAACTTGGGCATGTACTCGTCTGGTCGATCATTGTTTGAGTTTGAATGTACATGACGTGTAGGTATGTACATGTTGTGTAGTTGGTAATTTTGCTCAGGGTTCTCCAGGTTTCTCTGTTTGGCCAGATAACTCCTAAAAATAAACAAGATCACCAAAATCAAAGTATTTTTCCACTAAGTAGCATGTATTTTCGGAAAAAATGTTCTTATTTTCAATTATATATGTGTAAATGTATAAAAAAATCAGTTTTATCACCTATGATTAGTCTATGAGAACATTTGAAACCATAAATGATATTATAAGATCAATTTTAATGTATTTAAAATGTTTTTGAGATCAATGTCTTCCTCTAGTTGAGTTTTCTTTCAAAAATATCTTGGAATCAAGAACTTATATAGCTCCTTATGGAGGAAATTATGAAAATAATTTTAGAACTCCAACGTAAAAGAATGATGTTTCAGAATGAAAGCTATTAGGACATGAGTAAGCTGACGAGATGGAAGAGAAGGCTAGATAAATTAATAAACATTTAAAAACTACACAATGTTTATAGAAATTCATTGCTGATAATCTTTGATGTGATCTATAATTTTATGTTGTTAATAAATATATTCTACAAATTTCTCTATGGATGAAATAAGGGTAAACTAAGTCATAGGTATATCAGTCCCGTTAAAATAATTGAACATGTACGGATCATAGATTTTCATTTGGTGCTTCCACTAAACCACTCCTTTGTTCATGATGTGTTCTATTTATCACTCATGACAAAGTATATACTTGATCCATCACATGTACTGAACTCATAGGTCATACCACTGGAGCATGAGATTTCTTATAAGGAAACAATGATATATTTTCTAGATTGAATCGAGAAAATAATACAAAATAGGACCACTCACCAATAAATTATTTTTTGTCAAAGCCACTAGATTAAGGAAGATGTGTGGAAGCTTGAGGATAATATGATACATAAGTATCCTCATATTTTTTCATCATAATGATGAATTTCTAGTGCGAAATTCATTTTAAGGGGGTAGAATGTGACAACCAGAGTTTTTATAATTTATCTTTTGGAAAAAAAATAAATTTCATTGATGGATTACATTATAAAATTACCACGTTAATATTGGGTTACATGACATACCTTGTTAAGCTTGTTCTATATGAAACACTGGCTTAGCTTACGTTACACGCAAAACTGAGTTTTATCAAAACCATGATATATTATTTAAATGTGACCTTATAACCTATTCATTAATCATTGTGATATGAATATTAGTAACTAGTTATTAAATAATACCTATATTGGTTTTATATAATTAAAACACATTGATAATAAAATATATTATTTTTGGAAAAGTCTTTATATTTTTTGAAAATACTATATTAACAAAAAAACATTTTATGAATTTTTGTGAACAATATTAAAATTAAAATTTTAAACTAATATAAAATTAATATGATAATATAATAAATAATTTTAAAATTATAATGTCAAAATTATCTTAGGGTTATTTTTTTGGATTTTTTCTGAAAAGAATCATTTTTGAAGAATAGTGAAAATATTTAATTTAACTGAATAATGGATTTTCATTTAATTTATTTATAAATTTAAATTATATTATGTAATGACTTTAAAATAACATCAGATCAGTTACATATCCATTAAAATAATTTATTTCATTGGAATCTATTTCATATTGAATTTTTATATAAAATTATTTAATACTTTTGAACATTTCCTCTTTAAAAACCCACATCCGCATCATGGCGATGAGATAAATTTTAAATTAATCTTTTCACTTATGTGAATTAAAAATGGAAAAATATATTACTTATTTTTAATAATATTTTTTAAATTTATAATAAGGTGAAATAATTTTTTTTTCAAAAATGAATACTATATGTAGTAAAAAATAATTACAACAGTTGAGGTAAAAATTTTGTCTACTGGGGAGTTAAAATAGAATGAAAACTGTAAAAATTACCTAAAATATTTTACTATTTTTTTTAAATAAATTTAGTTTCATATTCATTATATATTTTTTATAAATATGGATATTTCATTCCACTTACCATTGAATATAACCCATATAATTAGTTAAGAAAATAAAAAGACAAAAATGATATTTTTATTACTTTTAATATATATAACACCCTGGGATATGGAGAAAACAATACCTATTTGATTATATATATCATTTTGAAATAAAAAATACTTTATTTATGATGAGAATTTATTTTTATTTTTCTGATATTAAATAATTACTTTAAATGATTATGAAACTCTAATATAGTAATTATCTAGTTAATAATTAAACAAAATAAATGACACTAAAAATTTGAAAAGTGAATTAAAATGAATTAATTTTTCAGTTAAATTTTTTTATAGGTGAATATATCATGATAAATTGTTTTGAAAACAATTTATTTATATTCCATCATTTTATATATATATATATATATTTAAAATTTAAATTAGATTAATAATGTCAAAATTGACATTAACATTATTATATAATAAATGATATTTAATTAAGTGATTTAAAATTACTAAAAAACCTATATTCTTCAAAGTGATTATTAAATTTCAATAAATATCATATATGGTATATTAATGGACCACTTTTTCTATTATAAGGACTATTTATTGTTAAATTTTAAAAAAAATCAGTAAGCATGGTTGAGGTAAAAGAGGCGTTTTTTCACGTTACATGTTCTAATGTTAAAATTAATTTCTAACGCACATAGGAATTATATTTTATAAATTATATATAATATTTATAATATTTGGTTCCAAATTATCTAGTAATTATGACTCTAATTTATTATTAATGGATAAATTACCCACATTAGAAAACTCGATACTTTAGTGAAAAACCAAAAAGGTAAAAAATAAGGATACTTAGAAATTAAGGAATGAAATGTTTAAAAAACATTAATTTTGTGTTGGAGGAATATATCAACCATATAATCAATAAAAACCATTAAATATAATATTTTGATCCACTTTAGGTAATATTGACCTTCAGATAGTTAATACATTTAGGGTATTTACAAGAATGTCACTCCCCCTCAACTATAAAGGGGAACTCACACTACCCACTTCATCACAACTCTGAATCCATTTGGATCAACAAATATAATCCCAAATAACTTCTACAATTCCATAAAATCATTATATAAACCTTATTTTAGATATAAATCCAACCAAAAAAGGCTTTCGTTCAAATTTAAGGAGGATACCAGAAGAAGTGGTAATGTTCATCAATGAGTGTTTCTATTTTATTTATTCTTATATGGAAATAGATCATTAATATAAGAGTATTATATAATAACCTCTATATATTCCATTTATTGAGATATTTTTCTATTAAGGGTACAACCTTAAACCACACAAACTTCAATCAAATCGGTTTCATAAATCATCATTCGTGTGTACGGTGAACTACCGTCTTACAAACCAATGTCATTCATTTTTCCATTAACACCTTTCAATGATGGGAATAATGATATATTTATAGTTTATATAATTTATCTAAATATAATATTTTTATGATTTTTTTATGATTATGAAAATATTATATCACACATTCCGTCTTATTTTTCATTTTGTGGGAATATGATAACGTCGTTTGTGTGTACAGAGGACTATCGCCTCACGAAGCGATGTGATTAGTTCTTGATTTAAATGGAGGGTATTAAGGATTATTTTAATTCAAATAAATGATATATATGAAATATAATCTATTCTATAATTATAATATTAATCACTTAAATTTCCTTCATTCAATTCATAATGGAAATGGAAAATAGTGTTCATGCGTACGTACGGCCTATCGTCTCCATGAACGGTGTATTTTATTTTCTATAACTAAATTAAATGGATTAATATAAATAAATATATAGTAAATATATATGATATTTCAATAATGGTTTTCAACCTGGAGATTTTGGAACCATGGTCCATGTTATAGGACAAAAAATAACAAATCAAAACACACATGAAAAGAAGTCGTTATTACTCGAAATGTAACTTTAACGTGGAATTATTAATAAATGGTTAATAAGATGTTATAATAAAATCATATATGTTATGATATATATATATGAATATGGTTCTTTAATATATTAATAATAAAATTATATTTATTTTATTTTATTTTTGAATGAGTTAAATGGGGGTCAACACTTTTGGTAATGGATTTTTGTCTCACTTTTTACTTTTTTGAGACACATGCTATATTCACCACCTATTTATTATGTGTGGTTTATATATAACCCATTAATGTATTTTATTATTATTATAATTTAAACTATTTGTGTCTATATATCTATTTTATTATCTCTCTTTCATGAGGTTTATGGTACAAAATTTACCAAAATGGTAATGGGTTTTGTCTCAATTTTCCTTCATTGAGATGTATGCTTTATTATGCACATATATTCCTTCACAAGGAGTATGTAAAGAACCTATTACATGTATTATATTGGATTTAATTATTATCATGAAATTTTATGTTCCATTTTATGTTATTCTCTCATTGTGATTATGATTCCATATTACCCAAGTGTTAGTCATTTTATGTTACAATTTCATCATTCATCAGGATTGTTTATGATTATTCTCAAATATTGAAATCTAATTCTATGATTCTCAATAATTATAATATATTTTATTATAAAATGGTTATTCCTGATATATTAAACTAATATTGCCATTTTTCACTCTTTGGTACTTAATATTTTTAAGAAAATATTTGTGTCTTCCTTTATTTTTCTCTTCAAATGAAATTATGTTTTCTTCCAAAACCATGTTTTCTAAAATAATAAAAAAAATTAATGTTTTTATTTAAAATAAGAAAATATATTTTCCTAAATAAATGTTTTATTTTCTTTTCTAATATATCCTCTATTTTTTTTAATGTTATTTTCTAAGGAAAATTTCTTCAATTTTTTATCTTTTAAAAAGTGTTTTTAAAAGAAGAAAGTATATTTACATCAAGGAATGTTTTAAATGGTTTTTAAAAGCTTACATTATATGTTTTAAAGGTTATTTTCAAATATAATAAATTTTATAAGGATTTTTTTAAAAAAAATCAATTTCGATGAAAATTTATTTTCCCCAAGAAAATTCCCAAGTAGTCTTTCAAATTTATTTTCAATATAAATGACATTAATTATGTTATATAATGCTTTACTAGAGATATTATCAAAGGATACCAATCTTAATATTTACCTAAATGGTTTTTTCTTATTATGAAAAGAGGTTTATGTAACCCATTTCTCTCTCATAAGTTATTACATGACAATTTTCTTATGAAACCCACTTCTTTTTCTCCAAGTTATGCTTTAATGAAATAATGAAATTATTATAATGAAAGGACATTTTATGATAAAATTTTTATGAAACCCATTTAATTTAATGGGTTGTGATATTATTAATGTTTTATGATCTTGTAGCACACAAATATTTGTTTTTTATTATGTTATGGGCGGGACCTATATAAATCTCTTATGCACTGGGTAATGATAAATATTTTATGAGCTCATATGGTACACGGGTGGTTATCACATTCCCAAAAATTAGGGTACATAGGTGGTTATACCAATCCTAAAAGAGGGTATATGGTAGGTCATCCCATGCCCGAAGTAGGTACATGGGTGGTTAGCCCCAGACTATCATTTTATAGATTTATTGGTGGGTTGACATGACGTAATATTTTCTGTTATTATGTGTGTGACACAATTCTATGTTTTATAGAAATTTTATGTCATCATGTTTCATGCTATTCTAGCGGTTTCTAAAGAGGGTGGAATGATTTCATCTCTCTAGGTAATTGTTTTATTAAATTATGTTTTATTAATGAGTTATATGGATTCTTAATAATTAAAAATGTTTTTGGACTAATGTATTGATGTATGTGATATCAAGTTTGGTTTTCTCAAAGGTTTTACATTCTTGAGTTGGTTTTCCTTTGTAATAATGGTTGAATTGGATTGTTCAGTGGAACTTTTTTTTCAAATGGTATTTTATGAATTCTAATTGTTTGATAATATTAAATTGGTGGTTTTATTAAAAAAAAAGGGTTTTTATGAATTGGGAAGATTTAAATTTTCAATGAGTACTGTTTAGTTGTTTAAATTATTAACATTATTTACATTGTGGGAATTTCATTATTTAATTAATTTTTATTATTTTGAAATGTGGATGTGTTGAGTTACGAGGTGATTTAGTGATTTAATTAAATGGATTGATACAATGATTTTGTATAGTTATTTATATCCTTGTATATAAACATTGTTTTAAAAGGTTATTTTAAAAAATTATTTCCAATATTTTAGTTCTTGGTTTCAAGGTAGAGTTATATTTTTCTTATTGTGTGAAATATAGATTTTATTGATTGATGTTTACCCCCTAGTTTCTCTGTTAATGCCTATTATTTGTTCTTGTTATCATGTGTTAATTATTAAATGAATTATAATTTGTGTTATGCAATTTGGGTTTGGGGATTGTATTTGAAGGGGGTGTTAGAAGTTAGAAATATGTGATTATTGTTTTTTATTTCCTTTGTAATATGTGATTGTCATGTTATTGAAGATGGATTTATAGTTTCCCACCTTCATTATCAATGACATGAGTAACCCTAGCCTAATATGTGGGGATTCTAGGGATATTGTCTATAATAGTTGAGAGTTACACACTGGTTAATATCCCCTAGTTGTTTTTTATAATCCTACTAGGATATATATATCACCAATGATACTAGTTGAGAGTTATTTGGGTGATGAGTTGTATGACCATTATCCTGTCAAAATTTGTTTCTACCTATGTAACTCTAGTGCATGTTCTAGTAGTTTTTATGGTGTTTCCTCATGATATGTATTCTATGTTATTCCTCATTATTTGAATTTTTCTTGTGAGTTTCACAACTCTTATTCAAAACATACTTTTATGTATTGGTTATTTATGATTGATAATTATTGTTTAAATTATTTCCCTTTGTTATGGTTTTAATTTATTTATGACTCTCAACGACTTGTGTTTTAATATTCTTTCCCATTTTTCTTTACTTAAATTTAACGAGTGAGTGTGTGTTGTGGTTTTAAAATGGAAATTAGGTGGTTTCTTTTATGTGTAAATAATTGTAAAATGTTTCTTCTTAATTGTATCTGAAAACATGGGGTCATTTTTTTTCAAAAGTGATGATTTACATGGATTTATATGGTTGAACATGGTTATTTTATAGGTGGGATTTTCTAAAGGTAATTTTTGGTTTTTGAAATGAAATTAACTTGAAAAGGCCTCTTTGTGGAATGTTTTATAAATGGTGTGTTTCATGAAATTATATAATGTATTTTTTATTTTATTTCTATTTAATGTAAAGGAAATTAAAACATATCTTTTCGTTACTTTAAAACTACTGGTCATTATTTATTTATAAAAATAATTTAATGGGCTCATGGTGGTATCCAACTATCCTTTGGATAACACTCTACAAATTCACAATGGTTGGTATGTATCCTTCATGTTTTCTAGATGTTTTTTAGTTATGGATTATAGATTACCTTTTTTCCACTTTTTATTGGTATGTGGGAGTTATTGGGTTCATGGTGGTGAATTGAGAGTCACATGGTGATGGTGGAATTTTTATCCCAAGATTTTTATATTGGATTGGATCATATGGTGTATCAGCCTCCTAAAAATAAAACTTTTTTGTTAGTTTTTATTAATCATAAGTGTTTAATTTGTTTTCATAGTGTGTCAATATGTTTTCAGTGAGTTTGGATGTAGAGGTGATTCTCAGAGAATTGTTATGGATGAAGTCGTGATGATTGGAGAATTGTTATGGATTCACTTAATATAATTGGATTTCATTCTTAGACAACTCATCTTTATGTGGAATTGGATGCCACGATTGAAAAGTTCTTTCTTATATGAAATTTGATGATTGATTGTGCTGATCTTCAATGTATAATACATGTGTTAGGAAGGACATACTGATTACAACATTTTTTGGAATTTTCAATAATACCAAGCTACATCAATTTCATTTTTCATGAGGAATATAGAATATTTGAGAGTGGATTGTAATTTTAAATTAACAAGGCTTGGAATTTCCATTTTCTACATTAGAATTATTCTAAGTAATACAAAGGAGGAATCAATTAAAAAAATTAGGTTAACCCAAATTAAATCCTAGGAAACTCAACCATGGGAACATGTGGGACCATTAGGTCAAGCACATCCAATAGAGTGGACCTTACCAAGCCCATGGCCTGAATAGTACCAACAAGGAGTTGGTGGATCCACCTATAGGGCCCTTAGAGTGTGCGTCCGCAGGCATGCAAGGGTTGGACAAAAATCCCACAGTGGAATATGTTGGAGGTGACACCACCAAGTGGGGCGGCATAGTGGCATGGTGGTTGGGATTTATGGATGTCCAAGTCATGGCTTGATTTTTAAATCACATCCATAACATACAACAATTTTGATGTGGGAAAACCCTACACAAGTATTTTCAATTGTCTAATTAATATCATAAAAATAACATCTTCTTTTTGATCTAATACCTCATTTAACATTGAGTAATTTAATCATCACGGTAATTTTTCTCCCTCCTCCCTGTGTATGATCCCTCTATATATGAAAATTTCTCTGTTGATGGTCTTCTAACTATGAACTTGTAAACATAATTGATAGCCATGCGAGTTCATCCAAGTCTCTTTGATTGATTTCAAAAAAATGTATAAAGTTGTTTTTACAAAAAGAATAAAAAATTATTTTTGGTGATGCCTTATGGGATGAGATCATTTTGAGGAATAATGTGTAAACTGTAAAAATAGTTCATTAGAGTATAAGGTGGATAGTTTTTGAAGAGACCTTCACAAACCTAATGCCATATGTTGGATAAATAACACCATGATCAACCACAATCAAAATTCCTTATAGATGATTCATATTGGGTTTCCATAAAGATTGTGATAATGGTCCTTTGAGAATGATGAGTTACTGTGTAGTGAAGGTTCACTTGTGAACAGCCATGCATTATGCGGTGAATGTAAATGAAGATCCTATGTCTGTAGTTGTTTGCGAATGAGGTTTTTCTATGTGGATACACATTGATGGTCCGCTTTTACTATTTTTCATGTTAACATTGTTAACATGTGATGTCATCATAAATAACTGGTGAATATTTTCTTATAAATATATGGTTGACACTCAGATGAAATTTATATGTACATAAAAGTGATATATATTTAAAAATAGAGGTACGAGAACTGGTTTACAATTTAGAGTTTCTAAAAAAGTTATTTGGAACTCTCATTGTTGATATCATGTTCGCGAATAAAGACAATATTGTTCTATTAGTTTTCAGAAGTATATTTGAGTGTAGATATTAGTTTTAAAAACAATATATATTTTTTTAAATTGTTATATAAATGATACACATGCTATGCCACAATTATTTAATGCACATAAATATAATTTTTCATACTGTATGTGAAACATGTAATTGTGACATCAAGAGACATAATTTGAGGAAGAACATGTTCAGTGGAGTCCTTTGGTCTTTGATCATATTATATTTTATTAATCCTGAAGTATAAAAAGATATGTTTTAATCAATTTGGTAGAAATAGTCAACATTCAGATGTTGTCTTTCTTGTGTTGGTGTGTAATAATTTTTCTAATAAGGTATTGGGAAAATATTGTTCTAGTAAGACTATGGGAAGCATAGAGGAACTCTATTCTAGTGAATAAATGTATGTTGTAACGACTTTTGCTTGTAGTGGAGAATATATAATTGGGGAGTCTTAATAATCACACCATGGAGTTATCTCGTTTTGATACCAAACCTTATGAAAATATTTTATTTCTATTCCATTTTATTTTAATGCATTTGGAACAGGATGAGGTATCATAATAGTGGATCAGATCTTAGTTGTTCAACATTGGTTTATTTCAAAAAATGAAAAATTGAAAAAATCTCTATTGAATTCCCCCCCCCCTCGTCCGTAGTACAGCAACTCCTACTAAGCACTTCAATTGGTCTTAGAACCCTATATTTTCTTGATTAGAAACTACTAATTATTAGATACGGATAATCTGCATTCTGTTAATAGTTAGGGTGTTTTGAATTTCAATGGAAATAACTATCATAATTGGAATGATTGGATGTTTCCCTATCTTCTATATATTTTCCTTTAATTTAATTATTCTATTACTGTTGTATTCACAGCTATTTTGGATAAAGCTATTATGGATTTTACCGATGGAAATAATGATAATTCTTTTTTTACTATCTCTTTCATAAAACGTTTACACAAATTTTATGGGACAATACAATTCCAATGAAAATTGTGACAAATTTTAGTGAAGTTATAATGTAAACATTAATTTTAGGGAGGAAAAATTGAAAATTTGGGGAAGAAATTTTTAATATATCAAGATGTGTGAAGAAGAAAATGTTTATGAATACTTCATAAGATCCAAGAAAATTGTTAGTTATATTTTTTTTTTGTGAAAATCTAGATGATTCAACTGTTTTTCAAGAAATTTAATGATAAATTTTCTTAAAAGGTTTGATCCTAAAGTATCAGCATTGGAATATAGAGATGATATTACTCTCGATGAATTAAATAATATACTAATTTCATATGAAATGTGAAATATCCCAGTCCTTAAGAAGAAGAAAATTGATTATATGGATTTTGAATCCATGAGAAAAGTCAAAATCAGAGATGATGAAATGTCATCAAAAAGTGAATCTAATGATGAAAATGAAAAATAATATTTTAATAGGATCACTACTTTTATGTCAAAAATGATTCAAGAAAGGAAAGATTATTGGTAACTGTAAATTACCACTAAGGTTCTACAACATTAATGACATTGGGCATTTTTTTGTATATTTTTCTAAAAAAAAGTATGTGGAAATTGAGACAGATAATGAAAAACCACCTAAAAAATTTGGAGTAGAGATGAAAAGATATAACCAACTATTAAGGAAGAAAAAAAAAATTTAGAAAGAAAAATATATAGTTTAGTGATAAAGGAATATGAAGCTAACTCCACCACTATCATCTAATCAAAAGATTAAATTAACATCAAGGGTCATGTTGAAATTTTTTTGACACCTCTAGAAAGAAATATGAGGAAAGTGAATGAACATAGCTAAATTATAAGTCGAAAAAAGGATTAGAATTTTATCTTGAGAAAAATATAAATCTCAAGAAGGATAATATAATGTTATTAGAATTGAAATAAATTATTATTAAATAATACTAAGGATGTGAAAATTAGGAGATTAATTACATTAAAAAATCAAAAGACACAATATTAAGGTAGCTAAAATAGAAATGTTGGCAAAGGATCTTGAAGAAAAACGTTCACTCATATATGAATAGAAAAAGATTCAATATAAATTTCTTGAATAATGTAATAGCTTGAAAATAATTAGAGAATAGTTCATCAAGGTTTTCGAGGTTAAGGTAGGATAATCAACAACATTTGAAAATAGTGGTTTAAAGATGAATGTTTTTCTAGAACTCTTCAAATATCAAAATAAATTTGTTATGTCTAAAAATTTAGGTCCAAAAATAAATTTTGGAGATGTATTGAACATGAAGACTTGTGAAAAATCCTCTTCTAATGAAATGGAAGAAATGAATTCTCTAAAAATATTTTTTCTGCCCAAACAGAGACAATCATATTATATAGAAGGAAAAAACAATAATCTTCAAGACAAGGCAATTATTAGTTGAGAAGATCATTATTTAGAGAAAATTGATGTTGTTTTGGAGTGATTGGGACCAAAAATTATTTTTGTTGGTATAACATGTCTATTCCAAAAATGACTCATTAACCAATGGGGATATATTATGAGAATATGATAGAAAATTTTCAATGTAATCATGATGTTATCGGAAATCATATTATCGGAAAACATATATAAAATTTTACCATTTAGAAGAAATTTTTGGTAGATGTGATCAAAAAGGTCATATTGCGAAAAAGTGAATTAGTATTATCCAAAAATTAACATCAATATTTATAAATGGAAATGGAGTTCAAAAATTGAATAACGAAAAATTCATGTTTCACATAAATTTATTTGAAATCCAATATAAATACCAAGTCATGAAATCTTGATAGTAGATGTTATTTACACATGGCTGGTGATACAAAAATTATAAGTAACATTGAGAATCATTAAGGAGGAGTAGTGAATTTTGGAAAGGACTAGTCACTAGAAATTAAGGGAGTTTGGAAAAGAAAATACTGAAACTCAAAATCTAAAGTCCACTAATGAGTTATTTATTGAATGACTAAAACAATATTTTTTGAGTGCTAACCATATTTTTTATGATAGAAAAGAGTTTTTTTAAATGATTCTTGTATCATCAAACCCATAACAGATTGAAGATTAATCACTGAATGAAAAAAGAAAAAATTGAAATCTATTTCAAATTAGTGATTTTATCAATTATAGTAATTTTATTACTAGGGATGAAAACAACCTATATCATAGAAGGCTTATCCATCATGGTCAAATGAGTATTAGTAAAATATTGAAACATGATATTTTTGTATATTTTCAAAAGATAAAAAGTGAAAGGGGTGAAATATATGAAACCATTAAAAATAGAAAATTGGTGAAAAGTTCACACAAATGGGTGGATATCCTATCTTCTTATTCCCCTTTTACTCATTCATACTAACTTATGTGGAAAAATAAGACAAAAGTCTAGAAGAGTTTACTGATATTTCATTACATTTAATGGTGACTATACTAGGATGACTAATGTCGTGTTTTTCAAGAACAAGTCATAGAAAACTAAACTATTCAAACAAATTAGATGTAATTCTAAGAGAGATATGGGTATCTATATCAAGAAGATGATACTAGATAATGGTAAGGAGTATACATATAAAACATTTCAAATATATCTTTCTGATCATGGAATCAATCATTAGTACATCACATCATATACTCCATAGAAAAAATGGGTATCTAGATTAAAGGATAGAAGTATAGTTGAGATGGCAAGGACTATGTCTGTTGAACACAATATCTCAAAGTATATTTGGAGAGAAGTTTTATGCACTACCATACATATACATAATAGATGTCTACTTAGAATAGAAACCCAAAATACAATGTAATAATTTTCGTATAAAAAAATAACTATTATATATTTTAGAGTATTTTATAGACCTTGCAATACAAAGATCAAGAATATCAATTTGGGAATATTTGATGAAAAATGTGAGGAAGGAATATTCATGAGATGCCAATCTGATAGAAGAGGCAACATATGTTGTTACAAATGTCTAAACAAGCAGGTTGATTGTAGAGATGTAAACATTGTTGAAAAACAAATCAAATTAGATATCACAGTTGATATATATATAGAATATTAAAAATAAGATTTTATGAAAATATAATAGAATAATGACGAAGCTATTGATAAAAAACCAAACATTACTAGTATTGATTCTGAATATACCAGTGATGAATATGAAGCTGATGAAGATAAGATAAAATAGTAAAAAAAAATTAAGAAACATTTTGGGACTAAAAATATCATTGGAAATCCACATGATCTAGTTCAAACTAGATGAATATTGATAATTGGAGATCAGTATGAACTAATTTCTAAAATTGAACCTCATATATTGGTAGAAGTAGTTGAGAATGAGAAATAGATACAATCTATAAATGAGAAGCATGATCAGAGTGAAAAGAACTCCACATTGTATCTTGTATCAAGAATTTAAAAAACGTTTTTGGTACTATGTGGTTTTATAGAACTAATCTAAATTTGAATGGTAAAGTATCAAGAAATAAAGCTAGGATGGTGTGAAAAATATATTTTCAAATTGAATGAATTGACTTTGAAGAAACGTTTTCACCAATGTAAGGACTGAAAACTACTATAATGTTCATTATATTATTAGTAAACAATCATTAAAATGTTTATCAAATGGATGTGAAATATTCCTTTTTAAATGGTGATCTTGAAGAATATGTCTATATTGAACAACATGATAGTTTTTTTAGACAATGATGGAAACATGTTATTCTAGTTGAGAAAAGATTCATATGTTTTGAAACTATACCTTGGAGCATGGTATTCCATTCTATATGGGTTTCTAATTTATATGAATTTTTTTAATGGAAATGTTGATAGTAATACTTATGTGAGATAAAATTCCAAAGGTACTAACATATTCATTGTTTATGTAGATGAAATCATATTTAATTGTGATAAGGATGGTATTTGTGGACATTGTTTTAGAAAATAAAATGAAATTTTTTGATGTCCATGCATGGTCAGATGAAATATTTTCTAGGATTTGAAATAGAGAAGAAGAAAAATACAATATTTCTATTACAGGAAAAGTATTTCTAGGAACTAATAAAAAAATTTGGAATGTAAAATGAGAAAGAGGTTTCAAAACCCATTCCATTTGGAACTAAATTTTATAAGTATTATTCAAGAAACAAATTTAATCAGAAATAATTTATAATAATCACTAGAAGATAGCTTTATCTAACAACATCAAGGAAAGATATAACTTATATAGTGATTATGTACCAGATTTCATATTGATCCAAAAGTGTCTAATTTTTTATATATTAAAAGAATTTTGAGATACATGAAATGAAATATAAACTACGGTATTTAATAAAGACACATCATAAATTTGAAATTGTTGGGCTTTACATATGCTGATTTAGAAGGATACTGTATAGATAAAAGATAAAATTTGGATAAAACCTTTTTCTAGGAGAAGGTTGTCTCAATTTGTATAGAAAAAAGTATAATTCAGTAAATCTGAGAATGAAAAAGGATGAATATTTTTTAGCTATAAATTCATGTACACAGATGATCTAGATGTATGTACGGTTGTTAGATTTGAAAATTCAGACTATGTGATAACTAGAAATTTAATGTGATTATAAATATTCTATTGGATTATCCTAAAATCCAATAAAAATTAAAGGTATATGAATATTGATATTATTTATCAATTTATAATAGAAATGGTGTCAGATGGATATATCAGGATATAATATATTTATACTAATGATCAAGTTGCAAATATTTTCACCAAAGTAATACCAAAATAGAGGTTTGTTGAGTTAAGACTGAAACATGATGTTCATCCTTATCCTCTCAGATGAATTCTATTAATAGGCACACCCTTATTCCATATCCTTAAATAGGTATTTTTTAACAAAGAATGGAATTAAAGGAAAAGTGTTTCTAATCATGGATTTCAATTAATTTAATGATGAAGAAAGTGGATGAATCTCTTGTGGTGGATCATTTATGAGGTTTTTCATTTACCAGTCACACTCTTATATAATTATAAATATACTTTATTTAATATGGTTTTTTGATTTATGAATTGATATGAAAATGGGAAATTAATCTTTTGCACCTAAATATTATGATATGTTTGAAAAAGTTTAAAGGATCAGGAATTTCTGTTATGAATTTATGATCTACACTTCACATTCATATATATTTAATATATATCTTAGATTCCCTTGGTTATATATCCCTTGTTTCATACACCAGGTACTCCTACATCAACTTTTTTGTGATTAACTATAGGCTCTTTTCCAAGTATCATGTGATGTCTTCCAACTTTTAAGAAACTAAGAGAAGAGTTTTTTTGAAGAAAGAGGAGATAAGAAGACCCCACATTCCTTTTCATTTTATTTTAATTAATGGATGTAAAGATACACACATGTTTACATTTATGTGATCGGAAATATGTGAATGGATTCTGAAAACAAAATAAAAGTGGGATATTGTTGAACCTAAGTGTTTCATTTGTTATCACGGTGTATCAATATGTGTTTGGTGAGTTTGGATGTAGATGTGATATGAGGAGAATTGTTAGGGATGAATTAGTGATGATTGGGGAATTTTTATGTAGTCATATGATAGTATTAGATGTTATCTAGGGAAAATTATTCATTATAGGGAATCTAATGTTACTCTTGAATAGTTATTCTTTGTATAAAATGTAACGATTTATTGTGATGATATTTAATGTATAATACATGCGTTAAGAAGGAAATATTTTTTAAAATGTTGTTTTTAAGATTCAAGAAACCATGATACCTGAATTTCATTTTATCATGAGGAATTGAGAAAAGTTGAGAGAGGATTGGAATTTAAAATTGAGAATGCTGTAAATTTTTATCTTATTCTTAAAAAAATTTCATGTAATACAAAGGGGGACTGAATTAAATATTTTTTGTAACCAACATGTTATATTTAACCACTCAACTAAGGGAACATGTTAGACCCATAGGTCATCCATGGAGAATATAGAATCCCTAGCCAAGCCTATGGGTGGAAGAGTTCCCAAAAGAAGCATGTCAACTCCAGTATAGGACCCATAGAGTGCATGCACGTAGGGGTGCATTGGTTGGTCTATAATCCTACTACAGAATAGAGCGGGGGAAGTTCCATTGTGTGATGTTTCGTGATAATATGGGGTTTGGGATGTCTTTTCATCCATTATCTGGCATGATTGTTAAACTGCAGCCCTGGAATAAGGAGATTTCAATGTTGGACAACCCTATGTTATTATTATTCACCCACTGATAAAAAACATTGAAGTAAAATCATCTGTCCAATTTGATATCCCTTTTAAATTCAAGACTTCTGATCCTTTCATAATTCCATCCCCTTCATCCTAGTGTACAATCCCTCCACGTATGAATAGTTTATGGTTGATGATCTTATAACTGAGAACCCGAAAATGAAATTGGATACCATGAGAGTCCATCTAAGTTGCTTCAGGTGTTTTCCAAAAAATGGATAAGGACGTTTTTGAACAAAGAATAAAAAATTCTATGTGGTGATGACTTGTTGGATGAGTGCTT
This sequence comes from Viscum album, assembly GCA_963277665.1. Lineage (NCBI taxonomy): Eukaryota > Viridiplantae > Streptophyta > Magnoliopsida > Santalales > Viscaceae > Viscum > Viscum album. The sequence goes on along the minus strand of OY728167.1, from coordinate 394,527,385 downwards.
CATAGTGATTAATGTTTAAACTATAAATATAGTTCATAGGACAAGAAGATGGTTTTTACATGATGATTTATTTGGGAAAATGATGCTTTATGTTTGATAAATAATCCCACAATAAACTGTAAATTAAATTATTTTTGGATGATAATTTGTGGGTTTCCATGAAGTTCGCATTAATGGTAATTTGTGGATGATGATTTACTACATGTTGAAGGTGTACTTGTTGACTTCCATACAATATGTCGTGACTTCAATGGAAGCTCCTATATGAATAGTTCTTTTCATATCAAGAATTTCATATAAGGACCCTACCTTAACCATTACATAATATTGTATATTATTTTATAATTAACTTTCTTAATTTCCCAAAGGTATTTTAATTTTATATTTTTAGATGATTAATACATAATTCACACATATAAACCCACAAGAATAAATAGTTGGTACTACTAAAAGAGTACCCATTTCTTCCAAAATTGAATATTTATTAATAAAAATGAAATATATTGTTGAAAAATCATCACAATATTCAACTTGGATTCTCCTTTTCTCTAACCTATCATTTAACCCTATGAAAAAAAAATTAAAAAATTTTATGAGCACAAAAATCTCAAAAAGGAAATAAAAAAGAAGAAACTATGATTCCATTCGTACTTATAAACATATGTAATCATTTTCAAAAATACATACTTATCACCCATTAAGTATTATATACTTTGTAAAAATAAGATATTTCCACAAAACATAGAACAACATAAATAAAACCATACAGGTTACTTGGGAAATCACTTAATTAATATTTTAACCCTTGTGGCTAACACATGATTTGTAACCCTCATGGCTACCTTATAATGTAACCCTCAAATATACCTTATCAGGTAAACCTCATGGTTACCTTATGTTTTTACCATCATACTTACACACAGAGTAACCATACAGTTGGCCTCCAACATAGTCATACCCAATGCATTGGAGGGAGATATATGTCCCACCATTTATCATATACAATTTCAAAGAACCATAACATAATCAATAAATAATAATACTTTCATTGTAGAATTCATTCCTTGATAAAAATAAAATTTTAAAGGAATATTGTACACATATAGTGGAATTAATTTTCATTGAATATGACCATTTAATAAATAATCTCATTTCGTATATGTTAAAAAACATTCCTTTTTAATTTTTTAAAAATATAAACTAAAAGGGTAATTTTTTTAAAGAAAATTCTCATACGTCTGGTTCTCCTTACCTCAAACGTGTTAAAAAATCTGGTATAATGATTTATTGAGTGTTATTAATATATGTTATAGAACTATATTAATTTATATAATACCTTATATGATCTTTTATAACAACTTTCAACACATTTCTTGATAATATTTCGTTATTTTCATTATGTTGGGTTCATTTATTTCATAGATTCCATGGTTTTTTCATTATGTATTTTCTTGTAGAATGGAATAAAAACACAAAAAATTTGAAATAATGGGTATTAATATGTTCCCATAGATTTAAATGACATAATATATCATTTTTATGATATAATGATGATTCATTAGATAAAACATTAATGTAAATGATTTAATTTATTTTGGTAGTTTTTAATATCATCACAAACATATATAATTTTATTTAATATCTTGTTTATAAATAGTTTCCAAAATAAATAAAATAATATTTAACCATAATAATCTTTTTATAACCATCCTTGAAGGTGGTAAAATAAAATTAAAACACTTTATCTATGATGACAGTGAATCGACACATCACAAACAATGTTTTCATTTCTTAGAATAAGAGGAGAAGAATAAAGGTTTATTGATGGATATTCTATTAACATAATACCATTATAGATTATGTATATTATTATAGATATCATGTAACTTGTATGAGGGATGTTTAGGGCATAATAAATAAATAAAATAAATATAAAATAAAATAAAATAAAAAGAAAGAGGATTTTACCTCTTGAATTCTCCTCCTTGAGAACCTACTTTGGGCCCCTTGTTTTGGCCTTCTGGAGAGACCAGAATCTCTTGGATGTGGGGAAGTGTCTTGGGAATGGAATTGGGTATAAATTAAAAAAGCTACACGGATTTCAGTTGTTAGTAGAATAGTTTGTTAGGGGAAGTATTTATAGTGGTAGAGAGATGTATTTTCTAATTATTTTATTCATTAGTTTATTTTTTTCCTCAAGACTATGAATAGTTTGATAATTATACTTAATATATTAAAATAATTAATTAGAGTTAGATATTATGGTTATTACATCAGAAATTACTCAAGTAAAAATTTATTTAACTTATAATGTTTATATATCATAAATTCTTACATTCTAATATTCATCAAAAATTAAACTATTTCATTAAAAATCCAAAAAAATTTAATTGTAACCATTTTGGGATTTGTAAAATTGAAGAAATGAACATTATTTAATGAAAAAAATTATAAATATGGAATATTTTATTTTTTATTTAAAATCAATAATTAACAAAAAAATACATATTTTAAATTTATTACTGATTTTATGGCTCATTGAAAAATTAATTACTATCTCATAAAATTATATTATAATCATAAGACAAAAAAATATTAATTTTTTAATCTATTTTATAAAATAATTCTTCTAAATGATAATATTAATTATAAAATTGTAACTAAAAATTACTGTATCATAAAATATCAACACATAATTTCTCATTTTCAAAACATTTATTAACTTATTCCATGATATAAATATATCATATTTTGAATTATAAGATAAATAAAGTTTATTTATTATTTGATATGTGATATTACTATTCTATGAGTATAGATTCATTAATTTATATAAATATTATTTATTTTATTATAAATTCTTAATGAATTTAACTATATAATTCCACAATAGGAAGAAAATACTTAATAAGTACATGGATTGTTACATTCTCCCCCTTTCTTGAAATTGTTTCCTCAAAACTTTTATTCACTTATTCAAAATGTTATGATACCTTTCCCTCATAGAATTTTTATATTCTCATGTTTCTTCTTCAACCATGTGGTTTCTCCAAAAATCCTTAACATGGTGAATTACCCTATTCCACAATACGTTCTCTCCAAGATGAAGAATATGAATAGGTTTCTCTTCATAAAAACATTTCTCTTCACGATGGACTACTTATAGGCTCAAAAAATTAGATGAATATGGAACATACTTTCTTAACAATGAAACATGAAAAAAATTTTGTACCAAGGATAACCTCAAAGTAAAATATACTTGGTAGGAAACTGTTCCAAATTTCTCTATGATTTCATATAGTCCACTGAACCATGAACATAGCTATCCTTTCTTACCAAAACACATAAAACATTTCGAAGGAGAAATTTTATATAAATCATGATTACCTACCTCAACCAAAAATTCTTTACTCTTATTATCTACAAATCGTTTTTCCCTTCTCTGAGCTATAATCATGTGTTTCTCGACCATCTTAAATTTCTCTTCCACTTCCTATAATAATTATTTTCCCATTAACTTCTATTCACTGACGTCATCACAAAATTATGGAGTTTGACATCACATTCTATACAATAACTCAAAAGGTTTCATATGTACACTTGAATGAAAACCATCATTATAAGAAAAATCAACTAGAGAAATATGTTTATCACAAATTCCCTAGTAATCCATTGAACATGTTCGAATAATATCCTCCAATGTCTAAATTATTCACTCATTATATATTTCAAATTGAGGATAAAAAGTAGTAATGAAATTTAATTTAGTTCCAAATTATTCTGAAGGCCCTTCCTAAATTTAAAAGTGAACCTGGGATCACAGTCAGATACAATGGAAATAGTAACTCCATGTTACCTAACTATCTATTGGAGGTACAACCAAAAATGGTGATCCAAATACATATCATCTTCAATAGGAAAAAAAGTGCAGATTTTGTCATTTGGTCAATAATAAACCAAAATGCATTGTTACCTCAAGTAGTATATGGTATACCAACCAAAAACCCATGAATATATTTTTTCCATTTCTAATCCATTATTTGAATATCATGAAACATCCCCCTTTGTAGTACTAACTTTATTTTAACCTATTGAAAATTCACACATTTCATTTTAAAATTAGAAAAATCACTTTTCATTTCATCGAACCAGTAATAATCTTGATGGTCTTTGTACATCTTAGTGCTACCAAGATTAACTAAAAATAGAGAACTATGATCTTCACTAATAAATATTTCTTAAACTTTGAATCACAATTCACACATAATCTCTTCCCAAATCTCAAATTAAAATATTTATTAACATTAAATTCTGGAAAATTACCCCTTTTCACTAATTTATCCTTTTTGTGTAACTCACCATCTTCCTTCTGTGCTTTCTTAATTATATCTAACAGAGATGAGTGCACTAAAAACTAAAACAAAATAGAGGAATTTCCTACACCAAAAAATACCAAGACAAAAATCATCATATCCTAAATCAAGTGGTTTTGTTACAAATGTAACATGGTTAATGATGCAAGATGTTTTAAACTCAAGGAATCTACTAATTTGTTTTCTTTTCCATTATTGTAATTGGTCATGTAATAATAATTCTTTATCAGTTCATCCCATCTTCTCTACTTCATTTTTAATTACTTCTAAGTGAATATATAATTCAAACTTTTATGGTTAGTATATATTTTACATTTGGATCCATATAAATTATTTCTCAATGTTTTTAAAGTGAATTCCCTATATACTAATTCTAGATCTTCTGTGGAATAATTTAATTCACGAGGATTCAGTATTTTTGAAACATATGCAATTACCATATCATTCAATAGGAGAACACATCTATGTTCCCTAAATGAAGCATCCTTGTAGATAAAAATTAACACACATTTGGTAATAACCTTCTACTCCAAGAAAACTACAAATATATATATATATATATCATTTGTAGGTATTTACCATTCATCAATCACTTTTGTTTTTGTAGGATCAACTATTATGCCATCCTTGTTAAAAATATTCCCATGAAAAGAAATCTATTGAAACCAAAAATCAAATTTTATAAATTTTCCATATAAATTATTTTATTTGAATGTTTCGAGAAAAATACTTAAATGTTTTCCATGACCTACATAACTTTTTTAAGACAACAAAATATCATCAATAAAAACAACAACAAATTTATTGAAATACTCACAGAATATTCTATTCATAATATCCATAAATACAGTAGGAGAATTTTTCAAGAAAAAGGGCACAAAAAAACACAGAATTCCCATGTCTAGTTCGAAACATTGTCTTTGGAATGTCATCCTCCTTCACCTTCATCTGATCGTACCCATATCTCAATTCAGTTTTGAAAAAATACGGAGCTCCATAGAGCTGATCAAATAAGTCATCGATATGAGGAAATGGATACATATTATTAATAGTAAGGTTCTTTAAAGCTCTATAATCAATGAAATTTTTCATTTTATCATCATTATTTTTAATGAGAAAAACATAATCACCACATGGTGAAGTGCTAGGATGAATTAAACCTTTATCGAGAAACTCCTGCAAATGATTTTTCAATTTTAAATGTTATACTTGATTCATTTGATATGGGGTTTTTGAAATTATATATGAATTAGGAACTATGTAAAATGTAAATTCATCTTCTCAATTAGGTATAATATCAAGAAAATCTTCATTAAAAACATTGAGTTATTCATTGACCACTAGAACATCATAAATCTGAACAGTTCCCATTTTTGTGCAATATGTGCAAGATAACATTAAATTACATCTTTTGAAACTTTCTAAACTTCTTGATATGTTATCAATTGTATGGTTTGATTCATGTATTAAAACTAAATCTACTTCTGAAAAACAAACTTCTTTAGGAATAAAATCAATAATAACATGATAAGTAGAATGAAAATCCACACCTAGAATAACATCAATCTCCACTAAGGAAAAAACAATAACCTTTTCATGTAATATTTTTCGACATAAAATAACAAGAAGATTATTATTATTAATTTTGTCTATAATATTTACCTTTGGGTTTTAACCATAATATATTGTTTCATTTCTTAAGGTTAAATTTACAATTTAACAAAAAAATCTCAAAAAATAAAGGAATGTCTAAACCCTATATCAAACAAGACATTAGAAAGTTATGATTAAAAAAATGTACATGATACCGCTTCATTGGATGGACCAACATCTACTAATGTAGTCTCAAATGATGCCATTGCACCTTTCTTCTTATAATATCACTTATTTCCATCATTCAAATCTTTCTTTGGGTGGGTATTTTCATAATACCACATCTCACCACATTTGAAATGCTTTACATCTTGCTTATCATAATTAATCTTATGATAATTTTCATTAAAATCTAGAAACATATGTCCAAACTTACCATGTCAAAAAAAATACCAAATTTTTTAACAAAATCTCTAGGGTTTTTTTACCACACTTCCCACAATTCAGGAACTAGACTATCTTACCTTCATATTTATTTGGTTGATTATTACCCATTGTTTTCCAATTGGACCTTTCCTTATACTGGTTTTAAATTTGCATTTTATCATACAAAAATTATATCTATACACTCTTAGCACATAGAACAAGTTTCTCATAAGTTTTTAATTAAATTGGTGCTAATTCCCTTTGGCATCTTGGATTCAATCCTGGGTAAAAACAATTATTTTACTATCTAGATCCTGAATAAAATTGGTGCATACCTTACCAATCGAGTGATGTTTTCTTCATATACACCCACCGAATAATCCTCCTTTTGTTTAAATTACATGAATTTATTTTCCATCCTAATTTGAACCACCTCTAGAAAATATTTTTGAAGGAAAACATTCCAAAATTCACCCTATTTTAAGGCATCAATCCCCTCACTATCCCAAATGTTCTAGATCATTGACCACCACCATTCGAATTCACCTTAAAAATGATAAATTGTAAGACTATAATTTTTATTATTTTAACACCCCATGACATAAAATATATTTTCAAGGGATTTAATCCACACTTCAACCACCACTGGGTAATTTGACCCACTGAAAGAATGAGGGTTTTTCCTTATAAAATGTTCCACTATTATCATGTTCTATTAGGGTACCTCCTGTTTTTCACTTCCATGGATTCCACTTCTATTTATATCCTACTTCAAATAACAAATTACAATCGTAAACTATTTAGTTAAAATGCCACCATTCTTGGTTTTGGATTCGAAAGGATATCATCCTATCGATGCCTTCCTACTTCAGCTTCCATGTTTCTTATGTAGAAACCCATTCTGAAAAGACATATCTTTGATAAAGAAACGTGGTAATCCTTAAATGAAATATAATTTCCACATATCCATAAAGTGAAAAATTATTTATGTAATTCTATTAACATCATCCTAACCTTGAAATTTATGTAATTCGTCTTATGATACCAACTATAACAACCCATTCTTAAACATTATATAAACTAGTGAATTATTTTAAAATTAACTTTCTAACATTCTCAAAATTATTTATAGTTTATTGATTAGGATAATTAGTAAATATTTTATACATATAAACCCACAAGAATAAAATTATTATACTACTAAAACAGTATCCATTTCATACAAAATAATTTTTTTTAATAAAACATGAAACCGTTTCATGAGAAATCATCACAATATTTAGCTTCGCTTCTCCATTTCAATTAACTATAATTAAACCCTATTAAAAACATTATAAAACATGGTAAAATCACAAAAATATCAGTAGGGGACATAAAAAATGAGTAACTATTAGTCTATGAATACTTATAAACATATTAAATAATTTTCACCAAGGCATACTTCTCACCCATAATGTATCATATACATACTTTTTGAAAGCAATATATTTCCAAAAAATATATAAAAACAAAAATAAAACCACAAAGATAAATTTGTGAGTCACTTATTTAATATTTTAACCCTAATGGATACTATATTATTTGTAACCCTCACAACTACCTTAAAATGTAACCATCATGGCTACCATCTGGTGTAACCATCATAGTTACACATGAATTAACCATATGGTCTAACTCCAACATAAACATACACAATGCGTTGGAGGAATATATAGCTCCCATAATTAATCATAAATAATTCCCAACAACCATTACATAATCATTAAATAATAATACTTGCATCATAAAAAACATTCCTTAAGAAAAATCACATATTAACGGAATACTTCACAAATACAGTGGAAGGAAATTTAGTTGAAAATAACCCTGTTATATTATAATGAAAAATATTAAAACATTAAGGATTCATGAAATCTTTAAAATCAGCTCACCTAATATATGCTTAAAAAGACATTCCAACTGAATTTTGTAAATATAGATATTAAAAGATGATTTTTTAAAGAAAATTCCATTACCTCATGTTCAACTTAGTTGAATCCTTTTAAAACCTAACTTATAGTGGTTTAAAGAGTTATTTTAATATATTATAGAACTATATTCGTATATATAATACCTTATATAATGTTTTATAACAAATTTCAACCCATTTATTGATAATATTATGTTATTTTCATTTTTTCGGTGAGTTTTTTAAGGGATTCCATGGTTGGTTCATTATGGAATTTCTTGTTGAATGAAAGAAAAAATCTCGAAGTGGAATGAAAGGGAATTAATATGTTTACATAATTTTAAATGATACCATATTTAGTTTTGATTTATTATATAATGATTATTCATTAGAAAAAAACATTAATCAAAATGAATTAATTTATTTTGGAAGTTTTTATGATCGTCATAAACTTATATCATTTTATTTTATATCATATTTATACATAGTTTCTATAACATTATATATCATATAATTTTTATAATAAAATAATAATTAACAATAAGATTGTCTTTAGGACCAGCCTTTAATGAGTTAAAAGAAAATGAAAATATATCGTCCATGATGACGGTGAATCGACACATCACAAACAATGTTTTCATTTTTTAGAATAAAAAGAGAAGAAAAGAGGTTTGTTTATAGATATTCTATTAAGACAATATAATTCTAGTATTTGTAATATATTTTAGTTATATATTCTCTACTATGTGGGGAGGTGAGGTTAAAATAATAATATAAATGAAATTGAAAATTAAAAAAAGAAAAAGAAATTGGATTTTACCTCATGAATGCCCCTCCTTGAGAACCTCCTTAAGGCCATTGGTTTTGGCATTTTAGTGAGACTAGTAGGTCTTGGACAAGGGGAATATTATTTTTAAGGGAATTAAACATAAATTAAACAATATAAAATGATTTTAGGTGTAATTCGAAGAAGTGGTGACGTGTGATATTTATAGTGGAAGAGAGGGGTGTTTTCTCATTATTTTATTCATTAGTTTGTTATTTTCAATCAAAACTATAAATAGTTTGATCGTTATCATTAAATATATTAAAATAATTAATATTAGTTCAACATTATGGTGATAAAATCTAAAATTACCCAAGGAATAGTGTATTTAACTTATAATATATATATACAGCAAATTACCATAATTTTCTATTCACTAAAAATTCAACTATTATAGAAAAATCCCAATAAAGCACCCTATTAATTATTAGATGCTTGGAATTAATAAATGAAATAAATTTTATGAAAAAATTTTCTAAATATGAGAAATTATATTTTCAATTAATATCAGTATTTATTCAAAAAATTACGAATTTTAAAATTATAACTGATTTTATGACAGGTTGGAAAATTAATTGTGGTCTGATAAATTTATATTATAATCATAAGAAAAATAATAATAATTTTTGAATCTTTTTTGTGAAAATAAATTTATTTCTTAACCATTATATTAATTATAAAATTTTAAATAAAAATTAATCTGTCACAAAAATATAAAACTATAATTTATCATTTTCAAAACATTTATTTAATAATCCATGATATAAATATATCATATTTTCACTTATAATATACATAAATTTTATTTATAATTTCATGGGTGAAATTACTACTCAATAAATTTAGATTCTTTAATTTGTATAAATATCACTGATTTCATTATAAATTTATAATGAATTTATCCATTTAATTCTAGAGTTAAAAAATAATTTATAAGTACATGGACTGTTACATTTCCCAGAGGATATTTGGAGATGAACCGCTTTTAACTACTTTCCAAGTTCACAATTTTACCATGGGATTACAGCATATATAACACATGAATGTTTTCTAATAAATATCATGTTGAAACATGGATGAAATATAGAAGTATAGACATGTGAATTATTTTGAGAAACTAAGGTATGGTCACTACAGTACAATGCAGGTTTTCTAAGAAAATCATTTATCGATGCCAGCATTGAGACTAAGCTTTCGAATAAAGAAAATATTGTGCTATTAGTTTGCAGTAGTATATGTTATTGGAGATATCTATTCTTGAAGAAATATATTTTTTTATAGATAGTTCTCCAAATTATACATATTCTATATGATAATTATTTAATGCACATAATGATAATTTGGAAAACTATTTGAGAATTATATATTTTAGAGAATACAAGATAGAATTTGAAGAATAATAATTTTAGTGGAGTTATTTAGTTTGTGATTATATAATATTTTATTTATCTTGATAGCTCAAAAAAATGATTTTCATTAGTTCCTAGAAAACTAGTCACCATTTAAAAGTGGTGTTTCTTGTGGTAATGTGTAATCATTTCTCTAATAAGGAAGTGTATAACTATTGTTTAGTGGGACTCTGGAAATCATATTAGGAATCTATCCTAGTTAAAAAAGTATGTTGTAACTTCATGGGATTATACTGGAGAATATGTGATTGGGGAGTATAACCGATCATAATAAAAAGTATGCTCATGTTGAGACCGAACATTGTAAAAATATTGTGTTTTTTTCCATTTTATTTTTATATCATTTGAGAAAGGTTGATTTATCATAATATTGGATCATATATTAATGGTCCATTATAGGTTTATTTAAAAAAAATGTAGAATTTTAAAAAGCACCACTGATTCAACCCCCCCCCCCCTCTTAGTGGTGCAACTCCTCCTTGGAACTTCAGTTTTCTTTTTTGATTTTGATTATATAATCTTTGTATAAAATGGATTATTTTTCATCAAAAATATCTTAGAAAATGAATTTGTTTCTTCTTTATTATTGTATTTCCATGTTTGGTTGTGGATTCATAGTTTCTACTTATTTATTACTGCCTGGTTTTCCAATACCTGGAGACCTCGTGCCTAGTTATTGGAAATAATCCATCATTGATCCAATTTTTCATATTGCTGAAATCCTTCCCATAACTTGTGATACCTTAATAGTAGTTACCATCCTAGAGTGATTAGTAATGTTCATTTGGACTTCGGGAAGAATAACTGGGGTGACAGTTGGGGTCAACCTAGGCCTATTTGTTTAATTTTTCAGGTTGATAAAGGCATTTGGAAGCCAGGGGATACATTTTACAATAAAAAGGTATCCAGTGTTTTCAAAAAAATTTGAAACAAAAATTCAATAAAAATTTTATTGTTTACTCTAGAGATAGGGAAGTTTTTTCATGCTATTTTGATTGATTTCATGTCAGTCACCATGCACTAGTGTGGTTTCACCCTTGTCACGACATCTAAATCATGCAATGGTCTGGGAAATAAGTGTGTGCAAGTGGAGAAAGCCACTATATTCCTATTGTGTTCTAGTTAGAGGTATCGTATTGTGGAACTGTGAGAATAACACAACACAAGATATAGAGATTATGGTTGAGAAAAATAGATATTCTTCCAATAAATACATGGATAGTCCCCACCTTTCGGTCACTAGAAATTATGAGAAGGATTAAGAGTCTATCTCTTTGTGAAAGTATTTCTTGAGTGAACAAGAACTAAGAAAAGCATCTGGGCATTTTAAATATATTTTCATGAATAAGGCATTGAGAAGGAGATAAAATAAAGGACATAAATGACTGAGTTTTTCAATCATAGTCGAGCGACGAAGGTTGAAGGGATAACCTAATTGGGTAAAAATACCTGAGCGAATGAATTTAAGAGAAGATAAGATCACTTGAGGAAATAGACCCAATTGCAGCAGAGTTGTGGGAAGGGGATTGGGTGAAACAGTAATGATAAATGGACCTAGGCGAAGCAATCCTAGATGAATTTAGGGACATTGGTGAACCATAAATGGGTTGAACCATGGACTTGAGTGAAGGTGACATGGGTGAAGATAGGAAATTAAGAGAACTACCTATGTAGAAAATTTGGAAATTCAATGGTGAATTAAATTCATAACTTAATGATGAAATACCGAATTAGTGTTTATACAAATTGGAAGGTATCCTTAGAGTTATTAAACCGATAAGACATCCATCTTAAGAAATTCACATAGAAGGAGCCGACATAGGTGATTCATGGGAGGCTGTGCAATATCCTTGAATTCATTATAAAGGTAGTGCACCTAGCATGAATAAACCAAAACCAAAAAATTATAATCCACCAACACTACTAAACCATAGTAGATTTTGGTGTGACTGACACATCATTAGTGAATGATCTTAGAATTAGACCTTAATGGTGATCCAAGTGAAATTGATGTCTTCAGTTTTAATTTATGAATTTTTCATTATGGTGGATATGTGAATTAGTTCAATAGGTTTAACAATTTCATACCAATGTGGTGATAAAATCTTAATAATCAAAAATAAAATCTTACACCCTAAATTACCACTCCCCTCTCATGTTGTCTCAGGTTTCAATATAAAATCTTATATTTTATTTATTTATATACTCAATTTTTATAAGATAATCCTTAATAAGTTTTAGAAATAAATTAAGAAATGTTTAATATTTTGAATAATGGAAAATTATGAAAATATGAATGAGGTAATTAAAATATAAAATACAACATTGTTTAATTATGAACAACCTTACACAACCATTGAAATATATCATTCACATCCATATTTCACTGTAGTCACTCATTCAAAACTGGTTAAATCCTTATTTTATTCATAGAACACATAAACAAAACTTAATTAAATTTCATTTTACTTATAAATCAATGTTACATAAACTCAATATAATATTTATGAAATAATAGTTCATTTTTATATAGATAGTTCAAACTCAACTAAAAATATTTACATGATCCATGATTCTCTTATAGAACCTGAATTAACTATTATATAGATAGATTAATTTGAACTATAATGTTGTGAAATATTTAAAAACTATATCTTACTATAAAATATCTTTAGAAAAATACATTTTCTTCTAAAATACATCTGTAAACTCATAATATCAATAACGATGTCACCAAATATCCTTCAACGCACACAATATTATTAATCTAACCATAATTAAATTAATACATCATAACATTCAATATTTTATAAAAAATTATGTGATAATTTAGTTCATATCATATGTGATGTATAAAATAAATTGATAATAAATACAACACATCAAATCCATTGGTAGTTCATTAATCTACCCAAATAAATACATGATTATATCATAGGTTCTACAGTCCATTCCTTCGAATTTGTTTCCCAATTTCATAAAACAAAATTCCAAATTTAATATCTTTACAAGTTATTTCACATAAAAAATCAAATATAATTCCATTAACATATTATATCTCCTTTTATGTTTGATTTTTATAACCATTATTATTGTAAATCGTTCCCTTCCTCTATTTTATTCATCAGCACCCTATATACTTCTCACCATCTTGGACCCACACAAGGAAATATACTATGTATTGGTGTGGATCAATGTATAAGCAATTAAAACATACATTCCCAATGATCTAGTTAACTTTTTTTGTATAAAACTCCTCTTTTTACATAAGGCATAAAATAAATAAATTTTAAACGATACGTAATTTATTTTTACTTGGTTCACCCACACTAGTCGATATTTATGGAGAATACACTTATAGATGTGTTAGTGAACCATAATACACTATATTTTCTCTACTTATGTTGACAATTTATATTAGACCCATGACCCCTCTACGTTTATACCCTCACAAATACTGATAACTCACGGCTCTTCCCAAATTATAAGAACTCAATACTCCTCTAAGTGAACATCTAGATCGTAATAAACCAAAGTATGTTATTAAATTATGAATGGTGTAATTTCATCATATATGATCTCATTATTATCAAAAACCCCAAATAGCACATATTTATGGGTTACAAGAAGGAAATATCAACACATTCATTAAAACTATGAGAGTTTTCATACCTTGATAAAAACAACTTTAAGGATATCATATATTTAGTAATAAACATGGAATGAAAATTAGTTTAGGTGATTTAGGGTCACTTATCTAAACATTTTGTATGAATGAGGATTGTTCAACTCCAAGAAACAAATGATGTCTCTTAAAACATTATAATGTGCATTTGTTATAATTTTCTTTATTTTAAATTAAGTAGACACATTTTCCACTCTCATGAAACCATGACCAACTTTCTTCTTCATAAAGTAATATTTGATCATCATATTCATTGTCCATGAATGATAGATATTAATTTTCAAATATTATTAACACTTTAGTTATCATACTTGATTGTAATAGGATAATTCAAGTAGTTTATTCCTCCATAATAATTGTGTAAAAGAATGTGTAGGTTCTATGTACTTATCTTATTTAGATCTCAATATGATTTAATAATTCTTCTTATTGAGCTAATAAATGCACAAATTTTAATTATAAAATTCACTACCTAATGTTGAATTCATATCATTATCTAGACAAGGCCTATTCATATATATATATATATATCCTAAGAGTTCCTATTGTTATATTGTGTTTTAAAAATTTCTGAAACCTATCATATTATTTATGTAGAAAGGTATTCTTTTCACTTTTAATAATTGGGTTTCATTTAGATAACTCTGTTATCTTATCTTATGACAAGTAGAAAACGCAGTATTAGGTCTTAATATTGTTGAGTACAATTGGATCATGATAATTTGTTTATTCCTATTCACATTTTCAAATTTACCATTGTTTTGTCTTGAAAAAATTATCTAGATGAATTTTTTGTCATCATATACTTATAATACTCTATTTCAAACCAATTAACCACCATATTTTTATGTTTTTATTAAGAAATAAAAAATACCTGCCTTTTTTATTATATTTTAACCAATAAAAATGTCAATAAACCAATAATTGAAATTTCAATTTTTCTTCTGATATATTTAGAAAACTTTTTAAATTGGACCTTATTTGATCCTATAATGATTATTTCATACACATATATCAACACCATAATTTTTGGATCATTATCTTTCATAACATTTAGATTATGATCAACTTCTACACATCTGAAACCAAACTTTATCAATTATAGATCAAGCCATGAAAAAAATGATCTTGGTGAATTTTTCAGCCCCTAAAGTGATTTTATCAGCTATTAGAAATTTTTCTCATCTTCATGGATATTAAATCGACCATGATATTCAAGTTATATTTATTTAATAACACCATTGAAAAATTATATTTGATATCCATTTAGGAGTCCTTGAATTTATTTTTCACCCTATGGCCAATAACAATCAAATCATTTCATATATAGAAACAGGAGAAATATTCTAATCTATATAAATCCAGTCAATTTGGGAGAATCATTTGTATACTATAAGTTCCCTATTTTAAATTTATTTTCTTTATGTATTCAATGTGTTATAGAAATCCCAACTATTTCCAATAACATGCATATCATATAACACTAAAATGTTCTCCCAAGTATTACTCTTCTCAATTAAATCAAGCTTTTAATTAATATCCATGATAAAATTATCATCCTTAGATACATCATAAAATATTTCTAACCTTACATGAGATAATAGTTATGTTTTATATAGATATTTAAATCTACTCATTTGCACTAGAGTACTCTATTCACAAATAATTTAATGCACCTCATTTTTAACCCTACTTATTGAATTCCATGTATCTTAAGAACTTATTTCAACATTGTTATATTCAGTGTACTAATCAAAATCATTATTGGGTATTCATGTTCCCCATGAGCTAATCAACTCAACAATTCATTCATAAATTATTCTATTTTTTTAAAAAAATATACTCATTCTCCACCATAGTGACAACAATAATTTCAAGCATTTTTCTAATAATTCTATTGAAAAATTTATATTCCTTGATCTTAGAGGATTATAAAAGAATGATTCATTCATTTTCAAGAGATTCATAATTTATATGGTTTTTTATTAATGAGAATAAATATTTCATATTTTAATATTTGAAAGTATTTAAATATAATATTTTTTCCAGACCATTATTCATATATATTATTTTCCTCATTCAGACATAAAGAGAATCTATTTTTGATATAGAAATATTTCATAATGAATTCCTCCAAAAACTTATTTACTATTTGTTTTTCAATAAAAGTCATTCAATTCATGTTTTTAATGTCCTTATTCCCTCTATCAAAAACAAAAATTTATTAATAATTCTATACTATTATGACATGATTCGTTATCCCGTGCTTCTTAAGATAATCCACCACTTCGATATTAGTGAACTCTATGTCATTTTCATTCTAGAATGTGTCCTCCTCCAATATCCAATATGCCTTATGTAATTAAACACTTTGCAATTGTAAATAATCACCATAAACAATGGACTATTGTTTTATTCATCAATAAATATATTATACAATCGTAGTCTATAAACAAGTCTTAGTGATATTGGTTCACATAAATCAATATCATCAATTCCCACAATTGTGTTGAATTCATATCATTGGCCTTACAAGTCTTTATAATGATTATTCCCTTTTATGAAATATAATGTGGATGATTATGATCCTGTGAGGACTATTACATGATTATTCATGTGTCACAATAGATTTTATTCCATTTTGGATTAAGTTACCAAGATATTTGTGTCGCAACATGTTTTTATCTTCCATGGGTTGAAAGCACATGTATTCTTCACTGCTAGTAAGGTAAGGATTCAAATTATTTTTTTTCTCTTTATTATAATTTAACCACCATTCCTAAAAATAGTATAAGTATTCTATTTAAAGTTTATTTCATGCCCTGGTTCATACAGTTAACTTGAAATTACTAAATTACGACAAGGTCTTCAGTAATGAATACATTCATTCTCCTCATATCATTCCCATTAATTTTGAATTTCCTGAATCCAGTGATCATTAATCCATCGTCATTATTGAATAATAAGAATCCTTTTTTTCATATTTTAGGACCATGATAAGATACAGGTTTCCTATAATATGTGAATTATGTCTAGTGTCATGAATCCATACTCCAGTTTTGTTCATTTCTTTCAATATAATCTTCACTATAATAGCATTCTCACCTCTTTTCTTCATGACCCAAAAATTTTATATTATATTAGTTTTAGATTGATTTGTATGTTCCTATTTCTGATATGATAGGTTCTCTTTATTATACAAAGTTGTGAATAAATTTTTCATATTTATCTTCCTAGATTATTCCTTTAATTTTATATTTCCACCACATTGAGTCACCCTATGCACATTTTCCCACACCCTTGATGGGCAATATATGGATCTCTATTTGTATCCATCACACAAAAAATAGTACTTATGAAAAACGTGCCATAAGAATTTATATAAATTATTTGTTCTAGATTCAATTATTCTTTTAATTCCCATATTAATATTTAAGACAGGTTTTATTTATTTCATATCATTAGACAATAGTAAAAAAATAATTTGTGGTGTATTATTAATTGTTTTTTCCCAACTAATCCTATACCTTTTTAGGTTTTTCTTGAATAAATATTCCTCCTGAGAGTATGTTCTTGTGGATAAGACTCAACCATGGTCATATTTTTCTTATGATTAAGCCTCAAACATGATTTTATATCATGATGAGACCCTTGTTACAGTATTAAATATTCAAACATGGTTGTTGGATCTCTTTTTTTCTATTTCACTTTCATTATATCCCATATAATCTAACTTCCTATGTAATCTTATGAGTTATCAGTCCTTCATGATCCTTAACCATTCACCTCATTTGGTAGTTTTTCTGTCAATCTCTTTTCTTGTTTTGATATTATATTTCACTATATTTCTTAAGAAATTAATTATATGGGAATTATCTTCCACATTCATATTGTGATCAATGAATTTATCTATGATTTACAGCTTCTCAATTTTAATAATTTATATCTCAGATATTAACTCATATTTTACCTATTATTTCTATTTCATATAGAGTGTTGAATCATGTATGAAACCCTTTGTATTTTTTAATTTTTTTTCTGCAAACATCAATTTCATTATGTGTGGCCTCCGACCCTATTTTGAGGTTTATTATACAATGAATATTTACAACATCACCATCAAATTTATACTTTATTGATGGTTTTTTTGTGATATGAAAGATAACTTCTTTATTGTGCTCATTAGAATCCTCTATTTCCTCCATATCGATTAATTCTACTCTATTATCCTCTTATAAGATAAAAATTTTCTTCTTAAAGAAACTATCATTATAAATTTCTTACCTTCAACTCCCTTCAATGATTTCTTACTGGATGCATCATCATCTTGATTTCCATATAACTTCTTAGGACACTTTAATGAAACATATCTAGTAATTCTATACTAGATTATTTTGAGAATAATTCTCCCTTTGAAATTTATTTTTTTAATTGTCAAATTTTGAAAAATTAATGGAATAAACTCATCAGGATCATCTTATTTGGTGTCATATTTAACCAAGAGATTCATTATTTCCTTGAAATAAACATGTAATAATTATCCTTTGACACCAAATTATATGAATTAGTCATCATATGGTATCAAAAATGAATTATTTAATTATTATCCCATAAAATTTCCTTTGGATCGTTTTCTTCAATTAACAAAACTTTTTTATTGAAATAAATTTCAAATCTTTTCAATATATGCTTCAAAATTACGACATCACTATATTTTATTTGAGTTCAATAATGTCCTCCATAACTAAATTTACTCAAAAAAATAATGAATTAATAGATTCATTTGGTTGCATACTCAAATACTCATACTTATTCTATAGAGCATGTAATAGTTCTTCACATATTTTTATGTCATGTATAAATATATTCTAAAATGTATCCCATATAAATTTTGAGGATTTAAACGACTTTAAGTTTTTATAGATTGAATTATAATAGGATCACCTCAATGCATTGATTTCATCCACATCAAAATCCAATTCCTTATTATCTCATTTTAATAAGGTTTTACTCTCTATTTTGATCATAATTCCTTACATGACAATTGTATAAATATATTCTTGGTTATTAGATGTAGTGTTGTATATGATTCTTCCATAGTTGATGTTTTGGCCCTAGATGATTGGAATACCATTGTTGTTAACCTATCCTTCCATGGATTGAAAAAAGATAAAACTCATTCAAACTAAACCTACTATGGTGATACCACTTGTTGGTCCCATATAATAATAGATACTTAGATAGGGTGATGAATTATGGTATGGATAAATAAAATATCCCTTCTAAATGATCTTGTATCATGATTAGTTAAAAATGTTCTATCTCTCTCATAGTTTATAAAAGTAATAAATTATAAATGATACACATGAAATTTTAATATGGTTCTGCCACACCAGTCTATGTCCCGGAAGCATACACTTGGTGATTTTACAGTATATCAAAATCAACTATAAGTTCACTAAATTTGTTTAAAATTAAAAGGGGACTCGCCTAACCAACAATTTTACATCCCTCACAATGTTTGGGAACACAATACATTCCTCACTCTAGAATAAATCCCTACTTCTATAAGTTAACACCTTTACCTTCATGAACCAATGAAAGAAAATAAAAAATTATTACTTGTAGGAATGTTCTTTATCATCACCAACATGATTAACAACATTAATTTCTAGTAATTATAAATTCTTGGGATACTCTCTCCTCAATAGAATTAGATCTCTTTGTTCAATATATTTATTCAATTCTCTATATGAAAATAACTCTTCTTCACATAAGAACATGTTTATCTTATATATTATAATATTATCAAAGATACACTTCATTAAATTCAATATTTTTCTTTGAATATAATTGGAAAAATATTTTAGTAATATAATACAAATATATGATAACATCACCTATTTATATCAGGAATATTTACTCTCAATTATAGTGATTTCAATTCTATAAATTTACCTAACTCGATATTATTTTAGTGCAATTACAACTTTCATGGTACAATAACTTCAGTCTATTGAATATCATTCCATAGATCATTTTAATCTCAACAATTTATTTTTTTTCTTTCCTTAATTAAAATATTTTTAATCAATATATTATGGTGTAATCAGAACCTTCAAAATTCAATTACTAATTTTGATGACACGATTTTTTTATTCAAACCCATTATGGGAAAACTTCACTTCTCACAATGAAACACTGGGGACTGTGGTGTGAACTTTTTCTTATCATTCATACCTTCCTATGAATCAACAATGATTTTGATTTTACAAAGTAATAATATTTCATTGAAACATAACACTTTTAAAAAAAATTATCCCTTCATAACTTAAGTTACGAGATAATGTTTGATGCATTGTATTGTGATTTTTTCTTCAAATAAAAACATTTCCTCAAAACACTTTGTAACACTATAACATAAAATTACAATGATTTATTGATTATTTTTAAATATTATTCTCTAAAAAAATAACCCATAAATTCTTATAATATTTATTTTATATAATATTTTATTTCAGTTACCCCCACCAAATAACTGCAAAATCAAAAATCAATATAGAGGGTAGTGAATATTGTATAATAAAACTATCTTTTTCTATCTTCAATTGATTAAGAATATATTATACTAATTAAAAATTGAAATTAATTATAATCTAATTATGTATTATAACATTGATATAAGAATTTAAGTATAATTAATATCAAATCAATGGAATATTAGTTAATTTATCCAAACCAACTTTAGTAAAGTCAGTATTAGAACAAATGGAAATTAATCAATACTCAATTATTTCCCTAAGTCCTTCTTCAAATGATATATCTAATTTTCATAAGAACACATTTTATTATAAACATAAAATATATAATCCCTTAAATAATATAATTAAAGTTCCACTACTTTAAATAAATTGATCATTCAAAATTTTAATTAATTTCTAATTAAATATATTAGGAAGGGGTACACATCAAACATACCTCAACTCCAGAAATATTTTTTATGTGTGACATTGCAGGTAATTATAGAATCATACTTTTTTACATTTATTAATATTTTTTAATTAGATATTAATTTTATCCTAAAGGGAAACAATGTCCAATATCTCACCTAACACACAACAATTGGTTTATTTGAGATGTTACATTTCACACAAGACTCAATTATACTGAAAAATAATATATTATTAATATTATTATTTTAAGTTGTAGTTATAGCCTAGTAGTTTTATCAGTGGGAAGGAATAGAACTAACTATATTAAATTTACATATGTTGATTAAATTTTTTTACATTCATCCAATAACTCTTATAAGATTAAAATGAGAACAACCCCATTTTTAAACATAAAAATCTGTAATATTTTTAAAGTTGGTTTTACCACCTATTGATGGAGAATATTTTTGAAATCTAATTTTTGAAACTTTTAATTTTTATATGAAAAATTAATATTCTTAATTAAAATCTGAGTATCACATTTTCATTTGGTTAAATTTTGGGTATTTTCCTAATAATATTCAATTTTCAACAAATAGTGAAAAATACTGCATTTTAATTCAAAAAAACTTTTTCATATTGTAAGAACTCAGACCTTATTTTCCAGAATGTTTTTCTTTTCTGGTGTTTTTGAGGAAAAAGAGGAGTTTCTAGAAATTTCCTAAGCACACAGCGTGTACTTTACGAGTACACGTCGTGTCCTCTGTTACCGCGGGTAGCCGTGTGCTGACCGTGTAGTGGCCTTGCACACGGCTGAGTGGGGTGACTTAGAGGCTACCTAAAGCGGAGTACAGAAAAGGAAAGTACACAATGTGTACATCGAAAGTACACACCATGTATTATGTTATTTTATTAAATGGACTAGTGTCGTGTCTTATCAACTGAAACAACTTCTTCGACTTCTTTGTCTGAGAGAACCTGTATGGCCACGGATCTTCGGCGATCCCCCGAGTGAATGTTCATCCTCCGATTTGAAC
Source organism: Viscum album (assembly GCA_963277665.1). Classification (NCBI taxonomy): domain Eukaryota; kingdom Viridiplantae; phylum Streptophyta; class Magnoliopsida; order Santalales; family Viscaceae; genus Viscum; species Viscum album. The sequence continues at coordinate 394,505,156 of OY728167.1, read as the reverse complement.
ATAGTTGGTTGTGTTGGAATCGCATCGGTGATACCTCCATTCTCCTCGAGCACCATCCCTTGATTTCTCCTCTCTAGTGAGTTTTTCTTGGTTGATAATTTTGTGCATTTTTGTAGATATATGGTGTTATATGGCGATTCAGGACTTGAGACTCTAGTACATTGATCTCACAATGCTGAGGTAGGTGGTTTGTGCCTTTCTGTTGAAAGTATTCGAGATATATGTGAAAATTTTCCCAATAACCTTGAATGGGGTATTGCGTGTTTACCGTTATAGCCCTGTTGTTTTCCTTATTTTCATATATGCTTGAGTAGAGGTAAATTGAATGTGATTAGGGTTAAATTTCTATGCTTTGGATGTTTTTCCCATGAATGTATGTTTATGATCGTTTTGGGGTAGCCTTGCCTGTAGGTTGCAGTTGTTTCCCATGACTAGTATTGTAGGATGGTGTGATTATCTATTCTGACATGGTGAGATATCGTAGAATATTAGCCAAGTAGTTCTTATGTTTTACTTTGGCTGCTACACTTTCTGAAACATGTTGACTTACACAGGGCCGTGAGAACCTAGTGTAGTAGACCAAAGGGAGAATGGACGTAAGGGCTTCTTTAGAGTGTCTTTATAAATTAAGATGTGAGACCACAAGGGGAAATGACGTTGATTTCCTCCTCAGAGTGTCTGTAGTTCCTCGATGCGGACCACAGGGGGAATGAGACGTTGAGTGCTTCCCCAGAGGTCCTTTAGTATCGATACGAGACTATACATAAGCTAAAACAGATAGGTGAGACTGTGTGTGCTTCCCATAGGGTTGTTTGTACTTGATTAGTTGAACTGGTGGGGTTAGGCTGTGAGTACTTACAAGAGGTTTACCTGCTTTGATTAGATTCTTACGTGATTGTGATTGGAATTTTTGAACTATGGATTGTTATGCCTGAGTGTTTCCTTGTTTACTACATTATTTTTCATATTACCTGCTATATACTCACTAACTATTAGGCACAAATATATTTGTTATTGACTATTGAGATTTTGTCTCACATCCTATTTGGGTCATGCTTTTGGGCCCAAACATATTATATTGCTGCAGGTATAGATAAGGGAAACCTCCCTTCTACTTCAGGTACTTGAGTGCTGTGGAGCTCAAGAGCATGGGACCAAGCTGAGGCTTGCGATGCTGAGGATTTTATCTGTTTTCTTTGTAAATTGCATTAGTATGGTATTGTAGCATGATAACTTGTTTGGATACTTTCCAAGACATATGTATCATGCATCATTATATATATATCTGTGTGTATTCTCTAGATGTCTTTGCTTCCAGTATTCTGCTGTTTACGGTTATGTGTATGATTGCTATTTACTCTATTCTATATTTATTTACATCTGATGTGTTACTTTACCAATGAGGGAAATGTTTCCCCACTATCAAACCCCAGGCCCTTGCTGCTAGTCGGAAGCCTCTGGTGTTATTGGAAATGCACTGGAGGCCATGTGACAAACTGGGTATGAGGCGCATCTGGGTGGATTACAGAATCGGGATGTTACAAAGTGGTATCAAAGGAATTATTTTCTCTGGACTTACTTTTTGGAGCCTATAGTTAGAGATATGATGGAATAGGTACCTGGTAATAAGTTGTGCCAAGGAGTAGCTAACCCGTGTACATGGAAAAGCTAATTTACCTAATTAATGCAATTTTCTGATTTTGTAATTTTACAGTTGATTTGATTTTCGCCATTGGGTGACTCACATGATTTGTGCTATTATTGTTGACATTATTGAGGTTCTATTTCTTCAGCAACCCAATGAGATGAGGGTGTTCCATCTCATACATCATGTAGGCACTTGAAATAAATAACATGTCATGCATTCTTACCATGTCATTTAGGGTGCATTAGAGATTTCATGTTGTTGTGATAGTTTTTGTGCTAGATATGCATTCATTTGTGATACATGACTTGATAGAATACCTATTGTTTGATAAGGTATTTCTTTCTGTAATGATTTGTTTGGATGAATTCCAAACTTTGGTACTTGAGGTGTTATAGGACCTTTTAGATTGGAATATGGTGGATCAATAATCTATATACTTTTTTATGACATGTATAAGATGCCAAGATTTGATTCACGGGGAGTATGGGCCCTCACGGATTGGAATTTGGAACTTAAATATTCGTTTCAGTGTTTTTCTGGGCTCCGGAGTAGTTTCTGAGGCTTACTATCTGGAAAAACCCAGAATAAATGGTGTGTAATGTTAAATACATGCCATGTGTTCGTCTATTCGGGAAGAAAATGTTTTTCATAAGTACACGTCGTGTACTGAATGTACACGTAGTGTGGTATCTAACTCTATGTCAGACATTATGGGTGGGGAAACGATGTATGGAACCTTTGGTAGGACACGCTGTATACTATATGTACAAGTCGTGTTGTAGAATCGTGTAACCGACCATGTCACTAACAACACGGGTCAGTTGAGTCTTTATGATACACGATGTGTCCGTCTAGAACACATCGTGTAGTGTAACCTTTGTAACCAGTCGTGTATCGAACAACACGGGTCAGCGAAATCTTCCTAGTATACATCATGTCCAACTAGAACATGCCGTGTAGAGTGAGATGTGTAGCCGACCGTGTAACTAACAACACGGGCCATTGGATTTTGTCTAGTACATGCCGTTTCTGGAAAAAACACGTCATGTAGACTTGTTTTAAGATAACCGTGTGGGTTATTCATGTAGAGGGACTCGAGAAGGGGATTAGAATTCAAGTACACAATGTTTTTAGGACAACACACCATGTGTTTGGGTTGTTACACAACCTGTGTTGGCAGGAGTACATGCTCATGTGGAGGCTTAAGGGAACACGCCGTGTAGTTATTATACACACCGTGTATCCATATTTAGAAAAACTTGAATTATTTCTTTCTCGTGTTCCCTTCTTACAGTACTAGTTTTCCGTCCTTGATATCTTGACGTTAGACACTCGGTTGGGGACTAGAACGACTAGTGTACATTAGTGCAAGGAGTTCCCCCTTGAGTTTGTTGGGTGTCACTTTCTATGGGACCTCTATGTCCTATAGATAATAGGCTATGATGTCATTCTGGGAATGGACTGGTCGGTTCCCTTCTAGGCAGTCATCAATTGTTTTCTCCATAGGGTGAGTTTCATATCACCAGTGGGTGGATCGTTTCTTCGTAAGGGCGAATGGGATGTCTAGGCGAGCAGAGCGGGACCATTGAATCATGTGTTATGAGGAGTTATATCCTAGATTGTTATTCAATATCTGGATGACCATGGGAATTCACAGATGGACTTTCCTCTAGTGGTGGATCATTTCAGGGATGTCTTTCTAGAGGACTTTTCAGGTTTGCATCTGGGGAGAGAGTGTAACACCCTAAGATTTTATGGGAAATAATATTTTTAATTACTTTGATGTCTTTTCTTGTATGCTATATCAAGATTAACTTGTGCTATATGAAACACCGTATTAGCTTGTAGTATACGCAACACTATTCCTGGCCTGTGTTACACATAATTTAATGTTATTTCGAAAAAAAATTCATTTTACAAAACACCGAGTATATATTATGATCATTGTATAAATGAACTATGATTAGATTATGTTATATGCAACACCAAAGGAATATTTCACTACACACAACCCTGACTTGGCTTGCATTACACGAAAGAGCGACCTTCCTCGATAGCGTGTGTTGTACACAATACTAGGTTTCACTAAACAACGATATATTATTATAATATTATTATGAACTAGCCATTATAAAAAGTATTAACTATGTTTTGAATTTTATAAAATTATCATTCGTCTTACACATATCCTAGAACATGGTATGAGAACAAAATAAAATTTTCAGGTAAAATAAGTATTTTTCAAAAAATGCAGTTTTGCTGCCATTTAAGGGTGAACCCACATTAAATCTAGTTTTTGACAAATTTATAAGTTCAATTATACAAAATAAACTTATTAATTTCAATAAGGATATAAAAATTTACATTGGATAATTTTTTTATATTTTTCTGTTAACTTTCATATTTTAATGAATAGTAAAAACACGTTATATTTTAATTAAAAAAACTTTTTTCATGGAGATATTTTATATGGTTTAATTATATTATTGAATGGGTTTAAAATATAAATTGAATATATTTTTACCATTTAATATAATTTATGTCATTATCATTAATTTTACATTGAATTAATAGGTAAAAACATTTCAATCTTTTGCAATGTTTTAAACAAAGACCCATTTTTTCGACAAAGGGATTAATTTTAAATTAATTACTACATATATTATGTTTTTAATTTGTAAAAATGGATTCCATATTTAGAATCAGGAGGTTTAAATTGTATAAATATATAACTTTTATTTTTAGGCCCTATGAATAGTAACTACGATAAATTTTATTTACCCCAGTTAAAGGTAAATTAGGTAATTAAGGGTAAAAATAATATTATAAAATTACCCTAACACCTACCAAAATTCTATTGGATGAATAAAAGTCTACCCATATCACCTATGGGTTGAGATAGATTCATTTCCGGGAATTTTGACCATGAAAATGAAGTAATTATTTTTAAAACCAAAGAAAGTGACAACATGTCACTCTCTTAAATATTATAAGTGTAACAATTTTAATTTAGTGATAAACTACCTAAAACTTCTAAAATAAATATTCTCCAGAAATATATATAATTATCTACAAATTTTTAGGGATTAAATAATTATCATTAATGAAGACAGAATAGTGATGTAGAAATTATTTTATTGATTGAAATATCAAATAAATGGTTTCAAATATATTAAAATAAATATTTTATGAACTAATTAATGTGATACACTTATTGTTTATATGAATATGAAATTTTAGTAATCTATTTAATATTTTGCTTTGAGTATATCTTATGTTTGGTTTTATTAAATTGAAATAATTGAATAGTGTCAGAATTGACACTATTAATATTTTTAAAAAATAAACTATTATTAAATTGTTTAAAATTCAAAAAAATATTTAAAAATTACAAATTTAAAATTATATGGTCTAAATTTTAATCACGTATATAATTATGGAAAATTCACAACAAATAAGTAATTATTTATAACAATTTAATAATTAGAATATTATTACCACAAATAAAATTAAATAGATTAAATAAGGATAAATAAAAATGATATGGTTTAAAATAAAATCCAAACATGTCTAAATTTTATTTGTTGATGATATTACAACACTATATCATCTCATATTTGAATATTATTCATTTTTTGTGGTTTTTAAGTGGGGATTGAGTTTATTATAAATTAATATTTTAGAGGTTTCCAAAAGTGCCCCTCTCCTCTCTTGTAAAAGGGAACCTCCTCCCTCTCCTCTTCACAAAATTTTGAGCCTTCGGGCTTATCCAAACCCTATCCATTTCTATTCTCCACATCCATAGCAACATACTAGAGGTCCTGGTTTTCTTCAAAGACTAATTTTAATTCCCTAAGAGGAGGTTTAGAAGAGGCACGTCGAAGAAGAGGTAATATCCTTTACTGATTCTTTCAAATTTATTTCTTCTTCTATATACTCTTATTTATTTTTTTTAATTATAAAGTCATAACATCAGTATCAATCATATACATATATGTTATTAGGTGACTTTTCTGTGAAAAAAAACCTTCCCTTCAGGGCTGATATTCTCCTTTCGGTGACGACGACGCTGACAGCGTCTCCTCCCCCTGGGTGTGGGAGGGGGAATCGTCATTAAATGGGCAAGGAGGGTTCTTCTGGCCTTTTACCAATCTCAGAATTTGTCCTCCATTATCATAATTTTCTCTATTCCCAAAGGTTCTAGATATTCTTAATGGAATTCATAATCTTCATCTCTCATCCTCTGAGTTTGCAGAAACCTCAGTCCTCTTGAATTACATGTTTTTTGCTTGCTTTAAGCATAGAAGACCTTCAGTTGATTCCTTATACCGGTTTGTCTTTTGTTTTTGGGACCTTCAAGAAAGAGTGGTTGTTAGATTTCTCGATAGATGACATATCATGATTCCTTGTGAATCGAAATCGGATCTCATCAAGGCATGGTAAAGGGAACCTCATAGCTTCAATGGTTTTCATTTCTTCCTCCTACGGTGGTCCTTCGATTTACATATGAATTAGGATTCTCCTGCTACAGAAGTTTGGGTATGTTTTCCAAATATCCCCTTACCCTTTCATAACACTTTGGTGATTCTAATGATTGGAAACCTCGTAGGATGATTTCTGTGTTCCGATAGTCGCACCGAGGCCGTGAGTCACCCGGTGAACCCTCTGGTCTGTATAGAAGTGGATGCTTCTCGTTTTCCCTTCGATTATGTTTGGATTACAATCGAAGAAGATTACAGGTGGAAGAAGTGGATGGTATATGAGAATTGGACTGAGTTCTATCCATCTTTTGAGCATTTAGGCCACCCTTTGAATGTTTGCCGCAGGAGAGACACTGCTACGTCGTTGGAGGTTAGCCGCAGGGGGAAGCTGGTAGTGGCAAGAAAAGGGAATGCTACATCGGGAAAGATCTTGGAGGTTGTTGTGAAGTTTGGCCTGGTCAAGGAGCCTTTGGGGCCCAAATCTGGGGGAATTTGGAGTGTTAAGGACCTCCAGAAGCATGCTCACAAGGTAATGACAATGGATGTTCATATCTCTGAAACTCAAAGTGATTTGGAATATCAGGTTAACCCGACGGTTGCAGAGGTATTCAATAGGGTATGGCAGGATTTGGAGGGCTCCTATATTCCCATGGCTCGGAAGGAGTATGGTTCGGGTTGTAAATAGGATTGTTTGGAGCAGCACATGGATAGGGAGAATTCAGGGAAGTAAAAGATGGTGGGGAGATAGGGAGCTACCTCGGGTGTTGCCAGTCCAAACAGTACTGGGAGTTCTAGAGGATTAGACCCCTCATCTCGACCCTTCCTCACGCAAACCAACAGGTTTTAAGGCCTTTTGAAAGAAATTTTTGAAGAAGGTTTGTATTCTAGTCTTGTACTTGGTTGTGATACTAAAGGGGCCTGTGTGGGAGGGCACATTACAGTAAGGATGGGTCACGAGGAATTCCTATGACCGGAGAAGAGGATACTACAACAGTTGGGTGTCTTGCATCGACTGATATTAACACACCGGTTACAAAGAGGGGGAATTCTTCAGGTTACAAGAATAATAAATTGAAGACCAAAGGAAAAAATGCTTCTGGGGGAAATAAGGAAAATATGAGTGGTCCAACATACCTGTCATACAATGACATAATTCAGAATGGGAGTGGTAGGATGACTGAGTGTGCAGAAACATTATCTGTTACACCAAGAAAACGAACAAAGAAAGACTACTCTTTCCTTATGTGACCAATGTGTACCAGATCTTCCATTAAGTGGGACAAAGGTGAGATTATTGCCTTAAAAAAATACATATTGATCAAACAACCTTGCCTAGTGCAGCCTTTACTGGACCAGACATGGAGCTTTGAGCAAAGTGATTACTTCTTGAGGTAGTATAAATCAACCTCTGAGTGGGAATCAGCTACAGAATAAGGGTATTATTTTGTGGGATGTGGAGATGATTACGGTTATTATGATATGTAATCTCGTGGTGAGGTGGTTGGTTTGTGGTTGTCCTACATTTGTCCTTTTATGAATGTTTCAAGTCGTGATCTGGTTAGCGTTAAGGGATGTGTGGTTTCTCACTTTTCCTAAAAGTTCTTGGAAATAAAAAAATTTAATGTATAGTCAATCATATGTTATTATAAATATGAAACAACCCTATTTTACCTTCTATCCATCTTACGGAAAATGAAACCACCACGCGTGGATACGTATGGAATACCGTCTCCATGCCGTGGTTTAATCTGTTTTTCCAACACCACCATACTTGGAAGGATGTAATGGTGGAAATAATAACTATATATTATTATTATAACATCATACATATTTTGAGATATTATATCATCCACTCCAATTCCATTCAATAATTATGGGAACAATATCATCGCTTGTGTGTACGTACGAATTGTCGTCTCCACGACGTGATGAGATTCATTCTGCATGTTAACCATTAAATAATAATTATAATGTATATATAATAAATAATAATTAAATATATTACATAATAATGATACTGGATTTATTTATATTTAATTTACATACTTCCATTCAATTTAATAAGGGAACAAAAGTGATGTTCTTGCGTACATACGACCTACCCTCTCCATGAACAGTGTATTTCATTCCATTTATCGATATATTATATATATTTATATTCTGAATATATATTATATATAACTCATTTTTTATATATTGGATGTATGTAATCATGATCTAAGTAATCACATGAATAATTACAAGTCAAAACTCGTATGATAAATGAAATAATTTTACCCAAAACGCTAATTTAACATGAAATTGACAAATGAACAGGTAATAAAAAGTCATTTTTGAATCATATATGATATCATAAATATTATTATGGTTCTATTAATAATATTTTTAAACCCACTGTACTGGAGTTTCAGACACATACGGAAGAAATTGGACCTAGGGTAAGTGATAATTATTCCTATCTCATTCTTATCCGAGATTGTTTATTTGTAAGTATTTACTGGGGTTATATTTATCATCCATGTCAATGTTTTCTAAAAATATTTTCATAAAATGTTTAATATTATTCCATTTAGTTTTAAATTAATTTTTTCCCTTTTTCTCTTTTACCACATGGTATGGAAGGAATCATCCATTTGTTTACCATAAGATGTACTCTTTGACTTTTCCATCAAAAGTACGAGAAGAATGTTTTATTAACTTATATGGAATGAATGGATTTTTACGGTTTCATAACACCTTATTTACATGAAGCTTACTCTACATTATTTCATTATTATTTTCAAAAAAATAATTATCTTCTAATATTGGACGGCATTTTGGGAAATGAAAATGATTTGAATGAAGAAAGGATATTTTCTTCAAGACTTCATTTCCAGTGTTTTATCAAAACTATTTTCCATCTAAGATGAAATTTATTTAATAAGGTTATTTTTCATGTATAATTTCCCTATTATTTACATGGTTTTATTTTGTTTATGATGAAATTATATCCATTTTTATATGGATTGTGTTATGATGGGATGTTTTTTATGAAACCCATTTTATTCATTGGGTTATGATGAATGATTTATGTTTGTTTTGTAGCACAAAAAATAATGATTTCATTATGGGATGGGTGGGACCTATATCTCCCCCAAATGCATTTTTTAATTATTTATATCTCATGAGATATACATGGCTGGAATGTAAATTCAATCTGGTTCAGTAATACACAGCTGGAATGAAAAGTAAACCCAGTACAGTAATGGACTTTGTCCACTATGATGGTCTTGGCAGCAATGCCTTGGCTTATATAGAAATCATATCATGTTCTTAATGGTTTTCCACAATTACAAGTTTTATTCGCTTTATATTTTATCATGATTAATGTTCCTTATAGATCTATGCCTTACGTACTACCAAGATTTAATTCACGTCTCGAGATCTTGATGTTTAAAGTTTATGTTCATGTTTTTTAGTTCAAATGTATACAGTTTATTTTATTTTCCCAATGCTTACCCATATTGATTATTTGAGTTCACATTTTTTAAGTTTTCTTTTACCTAGGATATAAATGATGGTTTTAGGTAGAAAATAAGGGGGAAGATCTTTATGGGAGATGTTGAAGATCTTTTACCATGATTAGAAGATTGTGTTCCATGTTTCCAAAGATGCTAAACTAATACGGTCATTGGTCATTTGTTTTTGTTATGTATTAAGTATTCCACAAAAGTATTGTAATGTCCATATACATCAAGGTTGGGTCGTTATATTTGGTATTAGAGTGAAGGTTTACTCAACCTTTGGAAACTAGGATGCGAAAACATAACTGAGATCCCTAGGAAGTTTTCTAATGTATGTCTAGGGGTGTCCGTAAGGTTAAGTATAAGTATAGGTTATAGTCCTAGAATTATGATAACAATCATGAATAACCTTGGATTAAACTTCAAATGCTAGATATTGAAGGTACTCACCCTTTATTGTGTTGTTTTCCTGGTATGATTTTTTCCTCTCAAACTATTCTTTTTGGGTTTTGGATGATGGTTGGAACCTGAAGGAACTGTGTTGATCTATGTATTGAGCAATGCAATGATTGTCCTCTTGAACAACCAAATCATATGGGAAATGGAGTGAAAAATCATATTGCTATACTTACATAAGCTATGAATCATTCTGGTCTCTCAAATGAGCAGAGAAGGGAACAATATTCTATTGAGTCCTTCATGAGGAAACATCCACCTTCTTTCAATGGGTCTTCTGATCCAATTTTCGCTGAACAATGGATCAATACCATTGAAATGATATTTTCCATACTTTGATGTTCAGAACATGAAAAATTCATTTTGTCTATTTACTTTTTAGAAGGTGAAATAGACTAGTGGTGGACTCTAATTAAAAATACAAGGTCCCAAGATGAAATTGAATCCAAGGAATGGGACGAGTTCAAGAACTTGTTTTTCAATAAGTACTTCCCTTGTATTCTTCAAAAAAAGATTGAAAAGTTGTCCCATGAGCTTAAGAAAAAGGATGAACAAATATGGTGGTATATACAAGGAGAATTTTACAAGGATTTCAAGGTATTCATCTAGATTTATCATCTATCCTTAAAGTAATATCAATTGATTTGTCAGTGTCTTAAAACCAAGTCTTCAAATGACATTAGCTATAAGAGACTTCAGTAGCTATGAAAAAATTGTGTGTTGTGCTATCAAGGTAGAACTGGATGTTGGTGTTACATATCCATCTCATGGTTTTTACAAGAAACAAAATATGGAGTTCAAGGGAAAATCTCAAAACAATAGAGAAAAGAAGACGAATGTTTCGTTGTTCTCAAAGTATGGAAAGAAGCATGATGGATATTGTCTTAAAGGGAATAGAAAATGTTTTAAGTGTGGAAAATAAGGTCTCAAGCAGCTGAGTGTCGACGTAATGGGAAAAAGGTAGGTAATGATGTGAATAGATAAAAGACTACAGAAAACGCACCACAAACACATCAATGATACATGTGCAAGGAAATGGGGAATTATGCTAACCAATGCACTAATCCAAGGGTTAATGATGATCGACATCAACAACCTCTTAAGGAAAACGACAAAGGGATGTCACATGCGATCACTGTTGGTGATGTTGAATTTGACAACGAAGTGGTGGAATGATTAAGGGTTTGTGTAACGGGATTCCAAAATAGTGTTGTGGAATCTCATTTATATTATAGTGGAATATTGGAATATATATGTACTGGTTTATTGTGATTTTCAATAATTATATGGTATCAGTAACCCTGAAAAGTAATTGAAATATTTTTAGAACTCATATGATATGTGCATAATTAACGGATAAAGAGAAAATAATATGGTTGATAGTATTAATGTGCTCATGACTGATATAAGGAAAAAGTGATATCATGGTTTGAGTATATAGCTATTTTGGGATTTTGGAATGTGGAAAGAGTTAATTTTTTACAGCATTCATGTTTTCACTATGGTTCTATGGTAATTCACATTTCAAGAGAATACATTATTAAGGTATTCACATGTTTTTAATGTGACAAACTAAAATATATCTTATGATATATGGGGATAAATGATGGTATTCCCATGCTTGGTAGATGACATCTCTAGTAATATTTTTCTTTCAACTATGGGATTGGAAAAAATTATTTTGGATAAGGCTAAAGGTTGGAATGGATTAAGTTGGACATAATATAGTATTTTTTAAGGATAGAACTTTTTTATTTATGTAATGTTATAAAAGTGTAGTTTTAGAAAAAGGACAACCTGCAGGACGTGTGACAACCCATCGCGTCAGACAAGGTTTCTGGAATTGAACCCACAACCGAAGTGCGACATGACTTTATCACCTACCATAGGCCTACAAGATGTCCCTAGTTAGTATAAATTAGATTTATTTTTTTAACCGGTATGATAGATTAAGTATAAGTCCATTTTTGAACCATATACGATTAATCTCACCATAGATGGACTTATGTATATTTAATAATGTTTTCTAACCTTATGTTTGAGACATATTGGATGACATATCATTCTATCGCATGATCTTCTCACACTTTAGAAATGAAAAATTCAACTTCATTTCATTAAGAGATGAAGTGGAAATTTTTCAAGGCACGAACAACGTTGAGATTGTACCAAAATAATGTAAGTATTTCTTTTAATTCAAAAATTCTTCAAAATTAGGGAAATGATATTGAAAACAAAAAATGTTGTCCTAGTGCCCTTATATCTGATGAATCAGATGGTACCTTAGATCATCACAAATTTATGTTTTTGTGTTTTTTGGATTTTTCAAAGCCATTTCCTCTACCACTCTTCATCAGAAGTTGATGGTCAGATTTCTCTTCCATATCCATGTTTACACCTATGTTCTCTTATGTGGAAACCCATTTATAAGTTAATCTGGGTAACTGTTATGTTTCTTACTTTACTTTTTAAAATTATGTTTTAGTAATCCTTTTTACGATGTGGGTTTCTATGAAAGAAACTTTCAAGTAAAAAACCATTTATAACCCCAATGAATTTCGAGGACGAAATTCATTTTAAGGGGGTAGAATGTAACACCCAGATATTTTATGAGAAATAATCTTTTTAGTTTCTTTTTTTCTTATTATTCACACTAAACCAAGATTATATTGTTCTATATGCAACACCGTACTAGCATGTAGTATATGCAACACTATTCTTGGCTTATGTTACACAAAATTCCAAGTTCATTCAAATAAAATTCATTTTACACAACACCGAGTATAGATTTTGATTAATGTATAAATGAGCTATTTTTTATTATTTTATATGCAACACCAAATGAATCTTGCACAACACACAACCCTGACTTGTCTTGCATTACACGCAAGAGCGGCCTTCCTCGATAGCGTGTGTTGTACGCAACACCAGGTTACACTAAACAATGATATATTATTATAATATTATTATTAATAAGATGTTATGAATATTAATAACTACTTTTTTTAATTTTATAACATTATCATTCATCTTACACATATCCTTGAACATGGTATGAGAAAAAAATAAAATTTTTGGGTAAAATAAGTATTTTTAAAAAAATGCAGTTTTGCCACCTTGTGATGGCGCACACAATTTAAATCTTGTTTTTGACATATTAATAAAATCTATTAGATATAATAAACTTATTCATTGAAATAAGGATATAAAAATATACTTTGGATAATTTTTTATATTTTTCTGTTAACTTTCATATTTTTGTGAATAGTAAAAACATTCTAAATTTTAATTAAAAACAACTTTTATCATCGAGATATTTTATATGGTTAAATTATATTATTGAATGGTTTTCTTGTATAAATAGAATATATTTTTACCATTTAATATAATTTATGTCATTATCATTAATTTTACATTGAATTCATAGGTAAAAACATTTCGATCATTTTCAATGTTTTAAACAAAGACCCGTTTTTTTCAACAATGGGATTATTATTAAATTAATTACTACATATTATGAGTTTTGAATATTTAAAAATGTTTTCCATACTTGGAATATTAAGGTTCAAATTATGTAAATAGATAAATTTTATTTTTAGGAATTATGAATAGTAACTATGATAATTTTTATTTACCCCAGTCAAAGGTAAATTAGGTAATTAGGGGTAAATAAAATATTCTAAAATTACCATAACACCTGCCAAAATTCTTTGGGACGAATAAAAGTAGACCCATATCACCTAATGGTCATAATAGATTCATTTCATGGACTTTTGACCATGAAAATGATGTAATTATAATTAAAACCAAAGAAAATGACTACATGTCACTCTCTTAAATCTTATAAGTGTAATAATTTTAATTTAGTGATAAGCTTCATAAAACATCAAATATAAATAGTCTCCAGAAAGATAATAAAATTATCTACATTATGTGAATTTATTTAGAATTTTTAGGGTTTAAATAATTATCATTAATGATGACTAAATAGTGATGTAGAAATTATTTTATTGATTGAAATATCAAATAAATGGTTTTAAAAATATTAAAATAAATATTATATGAACTGATTAATGTGATACACTAATATTTTATATTCATATGACATGTTAGGAATCTATTTAATATTTTGTTTCGAATATATATTCTGTGTGGATTTTATTTCAATTCAAATAATTTAATAGTGTTAAAATTGACACGATTGATATTTTATAAAAACAACATATTATTAAATTGTTTTAAAATAACAAAAATATTTAAAAGGTATAAATTGAAAATTATATGGTCTGAAATTTAATAATGTATATAATTATGTCTAATTCACAAAAATTAATTAATTAATTATAAAACATTAATAATTAGAATATTATTACCACAAAAAAATTAAATAGATTAAATAAGGATAAATAAAAATGATAAGTTTTAAAATAAAATCAATACATGTCTAAATTTTATTTTTTGGTGAGATTACAACCCTATCTCATCTAATATTCTAATATGAGTAATTTTTGGTGGTTATAAGTGGGTTTTTAGTTTATTATAAATTAATATTTTAGAGGTTTTCAAAATAGCCCCTCTCCTCTCTAATAAAAGGGAACCTCCTCCCTCTCCTGTTCAAAACATTTTTAGCCTTGAAGATCAGCCAAAACCTGTCCATTTCTCTTATACACGTCAATATAAACATACTATAGGTTATAGTTTTCTTCAAAGACCAAATTTAGTGCCCTAAGAGGAGGTTTAAAAGAGGCGCGTCGAAGAAGAGGTAATATCCTTTACCGATTCTTTCAAATATATTTCTTCTTCTACTTCCTCTTATTTATTTGTTTCATTATAAAGTAATAAAATAAGTATCAATAATATACTGATATGTTATTATAAATATGTAACAACCCTGTTTCACCTTCTATCCATCTTATGGAAAACAAAACCACCACGCGTGCGTACGTATGAAATATCATCTCCACGTCATGGTGTAATCTTTTTTTCCACCACCACCACACTTGGATGGATATAATGGTGGAAATAACAACTATATATGATTTTTATAACACCATACTGATTCTGAGTTACTATATCATCCACTCCAATTCCATTCAATAATTAAGGGAATGATATCATCGCATGTACGTACGTACGGATTAACATCTCCACAACGCGATGAGATTGATTCTCCATGTTAACCATTCAAGAATTATTATAAAGTATATATAATAAATAATCATTAAATATATTACATTATAATGATAATTTATTTATTTATATGTCATTTACTTACTTCCATTCAATTTAATAAGGGAAAGAAAACAACGTTCATGTGTACGTGTAGCCTACCGTCACCATGAACGGTGTATTTCATTCCATTTATCAATCTATTATATATATTTATGTGCTCTATATATATTATATATAAATCATTTTTTACATTTTGGAGGTATGTAATCATGATCTAAGTAATCATATGAATAATTACAAGTCAAAACATGTACGATAAATGAAACGATTTTACCAAAAACTCTACTTTAACACCGAATTGACAAATGAATGGGTCTTATAAATTCATATGTGAATCATATATGATATCATAAATATTATTATGGTTCTTTTAATAATATTTTTAAACCCACTATACAAGAGTTTCAAACTCGTATGGAAGAAATTGGACCTATGGTAAGGGATAATTATTTCAATCTCGTTCTTATTAGAGATTGTTTATTTGTAAGTATTTACTATGGTTATATTTATCATCCATGTCAATGTTTTCAAAAAATATTTTCATAAAATGTTTACAATTATTCCATGTATATTTAAAGTCATTTTTACCCTTTATTGACTTTTACCACATGGTGTGGAAGTAATCTTCCTTTTGTTTACCATATGATGTACCTTTTGACATTTCTGATAAAAGTATGAGAAAAATGTTTTTTAACTTATATGGCATGAACATATTTTTACGGTTTCAAAACGCTTTATTTCCATGAAGCTTACTCTACATGATTTCATTATTATTTTCATCAAAATTATTTTCTTTTAAAATTTCATGGCATTTTGAGAAAAGAAAATGATTTTAAAGAAGAACGGATATTTTCCTCAAGACATCATATCAAGTGTTTTATCAAAACTATTTTCCATATAAGATGAAATTATTTAATATGGTTATGTTTCATGTATAATATACATATTATTTACATGGTTTTATTTTGTTTGTGATGAAATTATATCCATTGTTTTCAATGGATTATGTTATGATGGGATGCTGTTTATGAAACCCTTTCTATTCGTTGGGTTATGATGAATGATTTATGTTTATTTTGTGGCAGAAAAAAGAATGATTTAATTATGAGATGTGTGGGACCTACATATCCCTCTAATGTATTGGGTAATGACTTATATCTCATGAGATAGTCATGTCTGGAACGTAAAGAAAATCTGGTTGAGTAATACAGGGCTGGAACGACAAGTAAACCTGGTTCAGTAATGGACTTTGTCAACTATGATGGTATTGGCAGCAATGCCTTGGATGCTATGGAAATAATATCATGTTCGTAATGGTTTTCCACAATTATATGTTTTATTCCATTTCTATTTTATCATGATTAATGTTCTTTATTGATCTATGCCTTACATACTGCCAAGATTTATTTCACGACTCGAGATTTTGATGATTAAAGTTTATGTTCATGTTTTTATGTTAAAATTTATATGGTTTGTTTTATTTTCTCCATGCTTACCCTTATTTAATATTTGAGCTCACCCTTTTTATGTTTTCTTTTCCCCAAGATATAAAATAAGTTTTTAGGTAGAAAAAAGGGGGAATATCTTTTTGGGAGATATCTTTCACCATGATAAGAATATTGTGGTCCATGTTTCCAAGGACACTAAACTAATACGATCATTGGTATTTTTTTTGTTATGTATTAATTACTCCACAAAATTAATATAATGTCCATGTAAGTCATTATTGGGTCATTATAGATATGTGGAATTTTCTATTGATCTTGTTCCTGGAGCTGCACCGGTGTCCATTACCCATTATAGGATGGCTACACTTGAGTTCCAGGAGCCAAATAAATAATTAGAGGAGTTACAGGAAAAGGGTTTCATCCGACCTAGTACTTCCCCATGAGGTTCTATTGTCCTGTTTGTGAACAAGATAGACGGTACTCTCAGGATTTTCATGGATTATCGGATGTTGAACCAGTTGACAATCAAGAACAGATATCTCTTGCTGAGGATTGATGATCTCTTTGATCAGCTTCGAGTATCTTGGGTGTTTTCAAAGATTTACATGAGGTCCGGTTACCATTGGTAATGCGTTAGACCATCTGATATACCTCATACAACCTTCCAGAGTAGGAATGGTCTATACAAGTACGTAGTTTTTCCTTTCAGTCTCATGAACGCACCTACAATTTTCACGGCACTGAGGAACCGAGTGTTCCATCCATACATGGATTCTTTCGAGGTTGTCTTCATGGAAAATATCTTGGTGTACTGTCACACTCAACATGACCATGACACACATATTGAGATCGTTCTAAGTACACTAAGAGAGCATCATTTATATTCTAGGATATCAGAATGACACTTTTGGATGGATCAGATTCACTTTTTGGGTCATGTTATCTCAGAGACAGGAGTGTCAGTAAACCCAGAGAAAGTGAGAGAAGTAGTCTCCAGGGAGTATATGAATAATGTCTTTGAGTTGTAGAGTTTTCTAGGGCTGGCTGGATACTAGAGATGCTTCATAAAAGACTTTTCATGCTTAGAAGTTCCATTAAAGTCCCTTACTAAGAAGGGTGAAATGTTCTTGTTGTCAGATTCTAGTGAATCAGCCTTTCATGATCTGAAAGGGAGGTTTACTTCAGCAATGATACTAGTTTTTCCAGAGCTGGGAAAATGATATATTGTTTACTGTGATGCTTCAGGTATCGGGCTTGGATCTTTGCTTATGTAGGGAGAAGGAGTCGTTGCGTACGAGTCTCGGTAGTTGAGTCCACATGAGAGGAATTACCCGACACACGATCTCGAGTTGGAAGCAGTTGTTCATGCCTTACGTTGTTGGAGACATTACCTTCTAGGAGAGCATTTTGTGGTTTTAACTAACTACAAAAGTCTCAAGTACATATTCACTCAGCATGATCTAAATATGAGATATCAAGGTGGTTTGAGTACCTTCAATCCTTTGACTTTGAGATTGCCTATACGTCGGTGAAATGCAACGCAGTGGCAGATGCGTTGAGAAAGAGGAATTAGTTACAGGAAGTTAGGGAGGCCAACAGTGAGTGGGGGCTTATGGATCTATTCTCTGAGATGCATTTGGAGGTGCATGATAGACAGGGGCAGACATTTCTTTCTTCTATATCTGTTACCTCTACTCTTCTCAATCGAGTTCGAATGAAGAAGCTATCAAATTTAGAAGGACCAGTCCTATGGGAAAGAATGTCAGAAAAGGATGCTATTCCTGGCTAGTCCACAGGCGGGGATGATGTCTGGCATTTCTAGGGGCGCATATGGGTGTCAGCAGACAAACACGAGGAGCTGATGCCGAACTTTCATTCCTTAGATTGGGCAGATCATCCTAGTGTCACCAAGATGTATCATGATCTATGCCATAAATATTGGAGGCCAGGTATGAAAAAGTAGGTTTTGGGTTTCATCACAAAGTGTGCCACCTATCAGCAGGTGAAGGTGGGGCATCAA
The DNA here is from genome assembly GCA_963277665.1 of Viscum album. Classification (NCBI taxonomy): domain Eukaryota; kingdom Viridiplantae; phylum Streptophyta; class Magnoliopsida; order Santalales; family Viscaceae; genus Viscum; species Viscum album. The sequence goes on along the minus strand of OY728167.1, from coordinate 394,486,368 downwards.
TGACCATCATGGGTTTTACAGCAGTTACCCATTCCTGAGTGGATGTGGAATGAGGTCACGATGGATTTCATGGCTATTTTGCTGAGGTCACCTCAAGGGAATGATGCAGTGTGGGTTGTCATTGACAGAATCATGAAGTTTGATCACTTCTTTCCGATAAAGGAGACCATCATTGTTGATGAGATGGGACATTTGTACATCCGAGAGATTTTACATCTATATGGGGTTACACACTCCATTATTTCAAACAGGGATGCACATTTTACTTTTCGAGTCTAGTAGGGGATTCACAGGGCTTTGGGTACACAGGTACATTTGAGTACAACATATCATCCCCAGGCAGATGGTCAGTCCGAGCATACGATTCAGGTGCTTGAGGACATGCTATGATCTTGCATTCTGGATTTTGGCAGTTCTTGGGAGAAGCATATACCTCTAGTGGAGGTGGCCTACAATAATAGTTTTCAATCAACAATTCAGATGGAACCTTATGAGGCTTTGTACGATAGGCCATGCCGATCACCCTTATTTTGTCTGGAGGTAGGAGATGCAGCTTTGTGGGACCTCGTCTTTCCTAGGAGACCACGGAGCTAGTAGAGTTGATTTGAATGAGGATGGCTACTGCGTAGTCTCGAAATAAGTCTAATGCTGATCGACGGAGTCAACCTCTGGAGTTCGAGGTTAGGGATCATGTTTTCTTGCATGTCACACTGAGGTTGGTACACAAGAGGATTAGAATACAGGGTACGCTTTCTCCAAGGTACGTCGGGCTGTTTTAGGTGTTGGAGAGAGTTTGGCCAGTTTCCTATCAGTTGCAGTTACCTCAGAGGTACTGTGATATGCACGATGTCTTCCACATTTATCAGCTTCGACGTTACTTCTCAGACCCATCTCATGTCTTTCAACCCGAGGAGGTTGAGTTAGAGGTGGATTCCTCATTTGAGGAGCATCTTATCCAGATTGTTGACCAAGGTACGAAGGTTATCTATGGCCGGTCTATTCCTCTAGTACGGGTGCTATGGAATCATGGGAGAGTACAGGACAAGACTTGGGAGAGGGAGGCTGATGTACATTTGTAGTGGCTGGAGCAGTTCAGGGTTTTTTCTTTTGTGCTGCCTTGCTAAGGAAATTCAGGGACAAATTTCTTTAAGGGGGGATGTTTATAAGAACCTGGACCATCTTTTCAAGTATGTTTTTCTTTTCCGGTGTGTTTGAGGAAAAAGAGGAGTTTCTGGAAATTCCATAAGTACACGTCGTGTTCTTTATGAGGACATGTCGTGTACTCTGTTACCGCAGGTAGCCATGTGCTGGCCGTGTAGCGGCCATGCAAACGGCCGTGTGGGGTGACTTGGAGGCTACCTAAAGAGGAGAACAGAAAAGGAATGTACACTCCGTGAACTTCAAAAGTACATGTCGTGTATTTTGTTTTTTTATTAAATGGACCGGGGTTGCGTCTTATCGACAGAAACGTGTTCTTCTTCGACTTCTTCATCTGAGAGAACCTGCACGGCTGCAGATCTTTGACGATCCCCCAAGCGAACGTCCGACTTCTGATTTAAACACCGTCGGTTGCGTTGGAATCGTATTGGTGATCCCTCCCTTATCCTAGATCACCATCCTTGATTTCTCCTTTCTAGTGAGTTTTTCTTGGCTGATTGTTTTGTAATTTTTTGTATATCAACAGCTATAAGGTGATTAAATCCCTGAGACTCAAGTACATTGATCTCACAATGCTGAGGTTGGTGGTTTGTGCCTTTCTATTGAAAGTCTTTGAGATATGTGTGCACGATTTCCCAATACCCTAGAACAAGGTATTGCATGTTTACCATTCTAGCTCTTTTGTTTTCTTGTTTTGCATATATTCTTGAGTAGAGAAAATTTAATGTGATTAGTGTTAAATTTATATGCTTTGGATGTTTTTTCCATGAATGTTTTTTTATGACCGTTTTGGTCTAGCCTTGCCTATTAAGCTGTAGTTGTTTCCCATGACTAGTATTGTACGATGGTTTCACTATCTATTCTAACATGTTGAGATATTGTAGACTATCAGAAAAGTAGTTCTTAAGGTTTAATTTGGCCACTATGCTTTGCGATAATTGTTGACTTACATAGGGATGTGAGAACCTAGTGTAGTAGACCATAGGAAGAATGGACGTAAGGGCTTCTCCAGAATGTCTTTATAAATTACGATGCGAGACCATAAGGGGAATTGATGTTGAGTGCTTCCTCAGAGTGTATGTAGTTTCTTGATGCGGGCCACAGGGGGGAACGTGATGTTGAGTGCTTCCCCAAAGTTCCTTTAGTACCGATATGAGACTCTAGGGGGAATTGATTGTGAGTGCTTCCTCAGAGAGTCTATATTTAAGTTGTACCAGAGGGGGTGATATTGTTTGTGCTTCCCATAGGGTTCCTTGGACTTGTTTGGTTGAACCAGAGGGGTTATGTTGTGAGTACCTCACATAGGGCTACCTTCTTTGATTAGCTGCATACTTCATTGTGATTGGAATGTTTGAAACTACTATTTAGTGTTTCCTTGTTTAGTACATTCTTTTACTTATTACCTGCTATATACTCACAGACTGTTAGGCACAGATCTTTTGGGGGTTACCTACTGGGATTTATTCTCACAACCAATTTGGGTCATGCATTTGGTCCCAAACAGATTATATTGTTGCAGGTATAGTTAAGGGAATGTGCTCTTCTACTTTAGGTACTTGAGTGTTGTGGAGATGGAGAGCACGGGACCAATCTGAGGCTTGCGATTCTGAGGAGTTTATCTCTTTTCGTTGTACTTTGATTTAGTACTGTATTTCAACATTGTGACTTGTTTGGATCCTTTCCTAGACATATGTATCATGCATGATTATATATATATATATATATATATATATATATATATATCTCTGTGTGTGTGTGTGTGCTCCATTTGTCATTTCTTCTAGTATTCCACTATTTATTGTTCTGTGTATGTTTACTGTTTCCAATATTGTATATTTCTTTACTTCAGCTATGTTACTCTGCCAAAGAGGGCATAGTTTCCCTACTATTACACTCAAGGACCTCACTGCTAGTCAGCAGCCTCTAGCGTTAGGGGAAATGTCCTTGAGGCCATGTGACCAACTGGGTACAGGGTGCCTCTGGGTGGCTTCCGGAACCGGGACATTACACATATAATTTATTCATGTAGTTGTATTATCCTTATAATTGGTTTAAAAATGTAATTAAATAATTTTTTATCATTTAATACAATTTAGTTCATTGGATTCAATTTCAAATTGAAATTGGATATAATAAAATTGTGATTTATTGAATGTTTTTACTTTAAAAACATGTTTCCTCAATCTCTTAGTAGGATTAATATTAAATTATTTGTATGAAATTCAATGAAATGAATAGTGAAAAAAAACATAATTGGTTGTAATTAATGTGATATTTTTTGACTAATAAGAACAACTTAATTTTGGATGAATTGTAACTTTGGTATTTTTTTACCATGGTTAATGGTAAAAAGGGTAATTAAAAGGAAAAATAATAATATAATATTATAAAATTACTCTAAAACTTGTCCAAATTTTATTTCATGAGTAGGTTTCAATGAAAATTAAAATTAAGATGAAATTATTACCTTTTTAATCCACTTGCGTAAGAAAATGATATTTATTATATTTTATTTGAAGATATGTTATAAATGTCATACTCACATTTTCAATAATTAAATAATTTTTAGTATATGGTTATGTAGAAGATAAATTAGACTATAAATAGTAATTTTAAAGATAAAATGTTTTTCTACATCATTATAATTAATTTATACTTTTTAGACATTAAATAATTTAAAATAAGTGTGATGCAATGATGATGCAAAAATAGATTTATTAAAAAAGAATCAAATAAATGATATTAATAATATTAAAATAAATATAAAATTGAAATATTTGATACCTTCAATGAATTTTTTGACTGAATTTGACATGTTATAGATTATTTAAAGTTTTTTTAAAAAAATTAAACTAATGTATAGTTCCAAAATTGACATAATTCATATCATAAAATATAAAATACTTAATTAAAATGGTATAATTTTTTTAAAAAACTAATATTAAGAAAAAAGGTTTAGATAAGTTTGAAAATTTAATTAATTACTCGTTAATTGGTCATTTTTAATGTTATGGTAATTATTTTTACCCTCAAAGTGTAAATTACATGATATCATGGTAAGAATTAAAAAGGTTAAATAACAGTTAAAAAAATAAGGTTTAAAATAAAATCAATAAATATTTAAAAATTATTGGCTGAGATTATTTCGAACCATACTTATATTATATTCTAAATAAAATATTTTTGTGTCATTTTTAGTTAGAAATTAATTTTAATTAATTTGATATTTTAAGGGTTTCCACGGGTGCGCCTCCCATCTCATATAAAAAGGAAATCATTCCTCTCGATTACTCACACTTCAAAAACCATTTTGGTTAGCCAATATCTACCCAAATAACTTACAATAATACCACCCCACATTTTAGAGGCCTTATTTATGGTATGACACCCTCTTTAGAGGCTTTAAGGTGTTAAGAAATGTGATTTTCTGAAGGAAAGGTAATGATTGTATTTTAGTGTTTCTATTTTCTTTTATATTCCACATCCTTATAATATTATTCATCAATGATAAAATAATAAATATATTATTATTAATATACTGAGATTTTATTATGTTAATATCATCACCTAAATCCATCTTCACTTTCATTAAATGGTAATGGAATTAATCGATTGTGTGTGCGTGTGGACTATCACCTCTACGAACAGATATAATTCATTTTCTGTAACTATCTCTCGTGAATGGTAATAAATATGGAATATTTTAATATGTGATATTAATGACATATTAATCATTATAATCTAATAATATAAGAATTATTTTCTTACATTCCATGCGCATAAAAATGATGACGTCGTTCGTGCGTACGTGTGAACTATCACCACCATAATGCAATGTGATTCATTTTTATTCATTAAATTTATTTTATGATATATATAATTATATTTAAATTATTAATATGATATTGATTATTTTATATTTGTTTTAAAAATATAAAATAATACATGCCTTTTCCATAATGATCGCTGAAAAATGAAAAACGTTACTCATGTGTATATACGGCCTACTGTCTCCGTGATTATAACGTTGATAATTGTTCATAACCATACATTATGGTTTGTTTTAAAAGTATAATTTAAGTATATAAATGAAAATAATTTGATGAGTATTATTCTTTATATGATGGAATTATGACCACAAGGACTATTGACATCATACCAAGTTCATTTTTGACTGAAGTGTTAAATATTGATAAAAATTATTCTATGAACTCAAATAATTATGTAATTGTAATAAAATTGTAATAAGTAATATAAAATGAATAATAAACATGAAAAATTTTAACAATAATGTATAAATTAACCTATTTTTATTATTTAGGAAGTTAAATAACGTACAGGATGAGTCGGATTCAAGGTATGGGATTTCATCTCAATCTCCTTTCGTTGAGGAATTTCATGATAATATGCACCTTTTCACTTTTATAAGATTTATATAAATCTACAATGACATTTTATATGAATATTTTATCTATAACACTATTATTAAATGTTTTGGTAAATTTATTAATAAAGGGATATTAAGATTTAAATGTTCCAAGTGTTATGGGACACCTTGAACGTTTAAAGATTTAATTACCAATTATTTTTCTTCATGATATTAATTTACATATTTATTTATAAGGATACAAAAGGATTATATGGTAATTTTTTAATATCTATAAATTCCTTCAATATTTTTCAAAAGTAATATTTTTATATGAAGCATTTTATTTTCTTTATAAAAAGATAAAAGGAATGTTTTTTTAACGTATACATCGACGACAACTTCTTCACCATCCAAACTGTAATTAATATTTGGCTTCCTTTATAAGCCTTAATCATTTTTCAAAAGTAAAAGAAATTGCTTATTCCATTTTTTGGTATTTTTTTATGGAAAATGGTTTTTAAAAATGAATTGACTATTCCAATACCTTTAAATGATTTCATGTGATTTCAAATGGAATTTTATGAGTGAAATATAGATAATTGTAATCTTTTATGTGTTATAATTATTTAGTGGTAGTTGGAAATTTGATGGGTGGTTTTGTGATAACCTAAAGATGGATGGTTCAATGATAAACCAAGTACAAGATGTTACATTATTACCTACAATGCATTGGTAATGGAATTCAGTCGTATGGCTATTCCATTTATAAGAGTAAAATGTTTGAAAGTTGATTGTATAGTTATTCCATTTAAGTATGTTTATGTCCCACGTTTCCTTTATAGGTTATATGTTCTTTAAATGGGTTTTATGGTAATATTTTTTCTTAAAAAATGGTATTCAATGGGATTATATTAAAAGGAATGTATTTTCAAATTCTTAAGTGTGAAATGTATTGATTAATGATAAATTATTCATGAGTTTACATGTTTTCATAAGACTAATAGTTTTCCTTCTATGCGTATACATTACTGATATTTTTATGCTCATCCAATGTTTTGAAATGTATTTCATAGTATTTAAAGTATATAGAGTCAAGGATGGGACCATGAAAAATTTATGATGATTAAACATTAAATGAAACCATGTTTCTTTTTAATAGTTTTGGTTTTTTGAAAAAAATGGATATTGAGTTGAAGTGTATACTATGTAATATTTGAGTTGTTTTTTTTGAGTTAGGGCCAAATTATCTAAATCTAAAAACCTGAAATGATACTCAATGTGAAATAAAGTAAAATTCTTCATTTAATTCAAGATTATGTATTTTTTATGTTTGGGTTCTTATAGTTGGTATCAAAATAAATGATTATATAACTTTAATGGTTAGGATTTTATTTTGGTGTATCTTAAAGATCACATGTATTCAAGAGGGTTATTATCATATAGAATTTTTTTAAAATTTTAGTAAATTAGTTGTATCGAATAAAAACCTAAATCAACTGAGATATAAAGGGGTTGATGGATTAGAGTAATAAAATTTTGTTCGGTTATCTTTACCCTATAGAGGATTATTCTTTTAATAATTCATTTCATGTTTATGTGGTGTTATTTTAAAAAGATTAAGGATCATTTGTCATGATGTAATGAAATAGAATTTTCATAACATTATTATCCCTCTCCAATGATTTAATCATCACTATTATCACAAAAGATTGTTTGAATGATTTTGAAATCTTCTTGAGTATTCAAATCACCTACAATAAATTGTTTGAGTTATCCAACACCTAATCATTTATACAATAAATTAATGTGTCAAAATATCTTTTTCATATGATTTCATGATCTTTATTCTCCAAACTCTTTAAAAAGGTGAAATACTAGAATTGGTGTGAATGTTTACTTTTTTAATGTAGCACAACATGATGAAAGATAAAAGGTGCATCAAAAAGATTCTAAAATCTGGATTCAAGGTATGAATTATCATGTAATATATAAATTATTAAACATAATATGATTATTTTTTCAGAATTGTGAGGATATAATCCATTTTACTGATTTTTAGGAATGAAGTATTAATAGAGAAGGTGTAAATGAAAAGTTAATGTGTTATTAAGAATGTTGAAATATTAAGATGTCTACATATAAAATATTTAATAGTTATGGTATAATTAAGGCCATGTAAATGTTTAAAAATATTAATAATTTTTTGATGTTGGGGGTACTTTTGAATATTTTTTTGTTTTTTAATATGTAACCTTGAAGTTTTTTTTGAAATTGTTATTTAAGAAAGAATTATCTTTTGTAAAAATAATTATTAAGTAATCAATGACCATTGTGGCTCACCCCCTTTTTATGACAACGCTGCTATGGGATTTGCGATGCTGTCGTTTCGTGATCACCATCCATAAGACCGGCTTGAAATGTTCTCTTTGTTCACCAGAATTCTCTTTGGAGCATTTTTGGGTTCATGATTCTTAGTGGTGTGGCGTCGTCCAGCGGTTTGTTTCGAAATTAGAAGTTTGGTCTGAAGTTGCTTCAGCGCTTCGAAGGTTCAAAGGGGTATTATTTAGCTATTTTTTTATGGCAATGGGATCTGGTGTTGGGTTGGTTCGATTTGGGGCATACTTCTTCTGGTGTTACTGGCTCTCTGGACACCGATCTTGCTGGTGTTCTTCTCCAGGAGGCTCTTCATTGTGGTTTGTATGACCGGCGTCGACGGGTGCTGTTGGTGGATGACGGTGATAAGCTTCATCTGCCATTATCAACTTTGTTGGATCGAGAAGGTGATGATGATGGTTTTCGTTATAGTTTCATGATGTTTTGGTGGGTGATTCAGTGGTTATGAAGGTCTTCTATCTTTTATGGCAACTAGTGTGATGTTGGAATGGCGCCGATGATGGCTCTAGATGGTGTCAATGGTTTCATCTCCAACAGTTAGGATGGTGTTCATGATGACTCTGATGATGGCATCGACGTGACCTCTCGTGGTTCGTGGTCATGATGGTTTGTGGATCAGCTCGTGGATTGAGGTGAATATGGTGATAGTTTTAAATTTAGGCCTTTGAATTTTCAATGTGTAATTTTTGAATTTTGAATATGGAGTGTAGTTTAAGAGGGCGTGGGAAACGATGCTAGCTCTCTATGTATGGTTCTCACTTTCCCAAAACTAGCCCTTTTTTATATAATGAAAAACAATGGATTGAGGTATCGATGGGATATTAATTTTTGGAATTAAAAATGAATGATATGAGATAAACATCGATGTAAACATATGTTATGTTCATTTTTTAGGACTTTAACTCATTTAAGAAATGATATAATAATATTATAGTATTATAAAAAGGAAAACCTACAGAAAGGGTGATAACCCATTGAATCCGGTAAGACCATGGGAAAGAAACCCACAACTAAAGGGGGAAAAGGGTGAATCGCCTACCACTGGACTACATGAAGTCCTGGTTAGTATGAATTTTTCTCTTTGTTAAATGAGTTTATGGATTAGTAATAAGTTGATTTTGGGAATATATCTTTTATTTAATAGATTAACATGATATTGGAAAATGATCAAGTAACTAATTTGTTAATGTTATTTTGGTTGATATTCGCTATTTTGGGAATATTATATGATCAAGGTAAATAGAATATTGTAGTATTTTATTTGAGAACTAAAGGTTGATTTATAATTTAGAGGAATCTATGAGATTATTGTGTAATTATGGAAATTCAGGTTATTTATGGAAATGAATAAATTATCATGGAGAATATGTGATTAGGGTAATTACATTTTGTAATGATCAATTAAGACAGATTGATGTTATTTGGAGATAAATGTTAAAATTTATCTTGGAAGACTATGTTATCATGTCCTTATGATTTTTGGGTTTGAATCTTAGATTGGATTATTTTTTGTAATTTTAAGGATTTCTAGTTAATGAATGTTCTATGTTGAACATTGGGTATTACTGTTGAATTTTGGAGAAAAAAAGTAGTTTTTCATCATAAAATGGTTTATTGTTGTTGTGTAATTATCTTATCTTGTGCTAAAAGTTTTGGTTTTGGTTGATATCTAAAGATATGAGAAATATATAGTTAATATTTTATGGATTATGTGATTTTATAGAAGTTGATTACAGTGATTCAGGCATGGAAAATCATCTTGAAATCTCATCATTTCGAGAAAAACTTGAGTTTATGGTGGGAATTGACTAAAGGATCCAACACTAATTTTGAAGTAACTATTTTTCTTTATGTTCATAGTTCAGGTAGTAATAGAGTTCCTCAACTCTATGAAAAGGATATCAAGACAAAAATGAATTCCATTTAAATTTCCTACTATGAAATTTATGACCATTTAACCAATCACAAATTTATGTTTTTTTAATTGTTAACATTCTCCTAATTATGTTCTCTATCACTCTCCATCAAAACATTATAGTTAGTTTTTTCTTCAATATCTATGTTTTCCTACATAGAATCCTAGTAACTTTTACCTATGTACTTCACTTCATTTATTTAAGGTGGATGATTCATTGTCTCTTTTTCCGATGTGGAATTTCAATGAAGTAATTCTGAAAAGTGAAACCATAATAACCAATTACAAATTTAAAATTATGAGGAAGTAATTTCCAAAATAGGGGTAGGATATAACATCTCAGGTAATTATAGAATAGCACATTATATTATTCATTAATATTTATGAATTATATTTTAATTTTACCTTAATGGGATGTTATGTTCAATAGTGTACATGACATGAAATAATGGGTTTCTCAAAAATCATACGTTGCATACAATACTAACTTATACCAAAAAATAATATATAATTAATACTATTATTTTAAGTGGTATTTATCGCCTAACCATTGTATTGGTAGGAATTAATAGAACTAACTATATTATATTGAAACATTCTTAGTAATTGTTTTTATATTAATCCTAAAAAATTTATAGCATTAAAAGGATATAAACCCAATTTTAAGCATAAAAGGCCCTACTATTATTAAAAGGTAGTTTTACCACCAATTGATGGAGAACCTTTTTTAAATATAAATTTTGAAAATTTTATATGTTTTATATGAAAAATTAAACATCTTCTTAAAAATATGAGTATCAAATGTTACTTTGGTTAAATTTTTTGTATTTTTCTCATAATATTCATTTTTTAATAAATTATGAAATATAATATATTTTAATTAGAAAATTCTTTTTCATAGAATTTATTTATATAGTCAGATTATCCTTTTATTTGGTTTTAAATTACAATTATATAATTTTTTTATCATTTAATCAACTATAGGTCGTTGGAATGAATTTCAAATTGAAATTGGATAAAAAATGTTGTGAACTTTTGAATGTTTTTGATTTAAAAACATGTTTCCTCGATCTGTCAACATGATTCATATTAAATTAAGTTTATCCACTTCTATTAATTGAATTTTAAAAAAACATACATACACATTTTTAATTATCATGAAATTTTTGGCCTAATAGGAACAACTGAATTTTTGGTGAATAGTAACATTAGTATTTGTTTTACCATAGTCAAGGGTAAATTAGATAATTAAAGGTAAAAATAATATTATAATATTAAACAAATACCCTAAAACTTTTCTTAATTTCATTATATGAGTGTGTTTCGACCAAAATCAACTATAGGATAAAATTATAACCTTTTTAAGACACTTAGTTAAGAATATAACATTTATTATATTTTATTTAATGATATGTTAAAAATGTCATACTCACATTTTTTATAAATAAATAATTTTAAATATTGGTTTATATAGAATAAAAATTAGATTAAAAATAGTAATATGAAAGCTAAAATTTTTATCTACATCATGATAATTTATTAGTAATTTTTAACCATTAAATAATTAAATTAAATTTTGACATAATGATGATGCACTAATAGATTTATTAAAGGAAAAATCAAATAAATGATTTTAGTAATATTTAAATAAATATAATTTTAAAATTTTTATTCCATAGAAAAATTTTATGTATGAATTTGAAAATTTATATATTATTTAATGTAGTTTTTTAGAGTAATAAAGTTGTAATGATTTTTTTTAAAAGTCACGTAATGAATATTTTCAAAATTGACATAATCCATATCTTAAAATATAAATGATTAAAAAAACAAAGATTCTTCCAAAATGTTTAAATAATTATAAAAATGTCATTAATTACTCATTAATTGGTCGTTTAGAATGTTATAGTAATTATTTTAACCCTAAATGTGTAAATTACATGATATCACGGTAAGAATTGAAAAGGTTAAATATGGGTTAAAAAAAAGATAAGGTTTAAAATATAATCAATACATGTCTAAAAAATATTGGTTGAGATGATTTATAATCATAATCAGATTATCATCAAACTAACATAATTTTGATTCATTTTGAATAAAAATATAATTTATATTAATTTAATATTTTGAGTGTTTCCAGGGGTGCCCCTCCCCTCTCCTATAAAAAGGCACTCATTATTTGTTATTACTCACTCTCCAAAAACCATTTGGATCATAAAATATATAACTAAAACCCTTACTATAATACATCCTCACATTCTTGAGGACTTATTTTAGGCGGAACACCATCTGTAGAGGTTTTAATGTGTTAAGAAAGGTGATTATCCAATGGAAAGGTGAAGTTTTTATTTAAGTGTTTCTATTTTATTTATTCTTCCACTTAATTAAAATATTATTCATCCTTGATGAAATAATAATTATATTATTATCAATATACTAAAATTTTATTATGTTAATATCTTCTCCTAAATCCATCTCCACTTCAATTAAATGGGAAACAAATTAATCATTCTTGTGTACATGTGAACTATCACCTCCACAAACCAATAGAATTTGTTTTCCATAGCCATCTCTCATGAATTATTGTAAATATTAAATTTAGATTTTATATGTGATATTAATGACATATTAATCATTATAATATAACAATATATCAATTTTCTTCTTACTTTCCATGCGTATAAAAATGATAACATCGTTCATGTGTACGTGTGAACTATAACCTTCACAGAGCAATGTGATTCATTTTTATTCATTAAATCTCTTGTATGATATATATATAAGTATTTTTAAATTATTAATATGATATTAATTATTTTATTATCATTCTAGAAAGATAAAATAATACTTACCTTCTTTCCATAATAATCAATGAAAAATGATAATTGTTACTCATGCGTACGTACAACGTACCGTTTCCATGATTATAATGTTGTTTATTTTTCATAAACATACTTAAGGGTTTGATTTAAAATTATAATTTATGTTTATAAATGATAGTATTTTCATGAATATTTTTTTAAATGATAAACTTATGACCTTGTGGATTATCGGAATCATAACAAGTTCATTTTTGACTCAAGTGCCAAATGTGGACAAACCATCCAATATGAACATAAATAATTATGTAATTGTAATTGTAATGAATCAGACCATATAGTACATAAATTTTTAGTAAATAGGATGTTTAAGGAGTTTGGGGGAAGTCTTGGGTTTTTTTGGGATGTGTGACCTTTCCAACAGTGTCTCATCCCGGCGGTGTCTCGTCCTTTTCCAAATTTCTTGTTTTAAAATGGTGTCTCACCCAATGGTGTCTCACACAATGGTGTCTCACCCAATTTTGTATCGTCCAATGGTGTCTCACCAATAGGTGTCTCACCCATAAGTGTCTCACTCGATAGTTTCTCATCCCAATGGCGTCTCACCCCATGGTGTCTCATCCCAACAGTGTCTCACCTAGCGGTGTCTCACCCAATGGTGTCTCACCCATCAGTGTCTCACCCGACGATGTCTCATCCTAATGGTGTCTCACCTAATTGTGTCTCTCCCAATGGTTTATTTTCTAATGGTGACTTATATAAATTGGTTTCCAAATTTCTAGTTTTCTAGTGGAAACTCATTCTGGCAGTAGCACATTCTGGTGGTAGCTTATTTTGGTGGTAGCTCGTTCTGGCGGTGACTCGCTGGTGGTGACTCATTTGATGGGGACTCACTAGTGGTGAATTATATGATAGTGACTCACTATAAGTGACTCAAATAGAGATGAATAATCTGGAAATGACTCACTGTCATTGACTCATCTAGCAGTGGTAGTGACTCATTTAGATAGTTTACCAAATTTTAAGAATTTTCCAGGTTTTTACAGTATTTCCATTTTGACATCCCTTTTAGCATAAAATGTGTTCAATTACATATTTAAGTGTATTTTAAGATATTTAAAGGGCTATAAATCATATAATTGGTTTTTTTAAAATTTGGATACCTTTAATTGGCCAAACCTCTTGGTTTAATGTGTTCTTTTTTAATGGAAATTCTAAGTCGTTTCAAATCCTGTGAGTTCAAAATATAATACATTGAAGCTAGAGATCCTACATTTGTCCATGAATTCACCCATTATTCCTCCTTCATGGTTTCTCCTGGTACAAGATTCCCAAACCATTCTTCCCATAAGAGTCGAGTAAGCTGTTGTATCTTTTGGTTCGTGTTTTTTCCTAGAGTTTTTTTCCTGCTACATGTGTGCGCCAATTTTAGTGCAACAAGGTTGCCTCGATCATCTTTATTCCCAATAGGGTTTTCCTTCATTTATACTTATGTGTAACATGTGGGGTGGGTTTATTATTTCTATCCCTTTTAAATAAGGTTTCATCTTGATTAAAAATGAATAATAAATTTTCATTAATTGAACTGATGTGGTAGGGGAATGTGATGTGTGATCATACTGTTTTATTGATATTTTGATAATTGTTGTGATTTTTATGGGATAACTACCCACTAAAAATTATGTTCATTGGGGTCCTTGTTTTTTTAATAGTTTATGGGTTATGGAATACATTCATGTTTTCTATCTGTTCACGTCACTTATTATATAATTAGTTAAAAACGTACATTAGGTAAAAATAAATGGCTACCCTAGGATTATAAGGATTTTGTGATAACACCCTAAATTTATTGAAATTGAATCAGGGATCCACTGATAAATATAACGTTTTGTTTTGATCTTTTATGTGATATAATGTGTTTTTGGATGTGATTATGTGTTGTGGGTTGGATACGGTGATATGATGGATAAAATATGATTGTTTTGTGATATGAATGGGTAGCAGATGAGATGTTTTACGTGGTGGGGTTGTGTTTTTTGTAATGGTATAGTGGTGAAATAGGGATGGGATGGTGGTTGTGGTATGGATATGTAGTGGGGCTGTGAAAGTGGATGTGGTTGTAAGGAGATGTGGATGTGGCAGTTGGTTGGGGTGTTTTTCTTATTCTGTGTGGTTGTTTATGTTATATCAACCCATGTACTAGTGAAATTAACACTGCATGCTAATAATTTCAAATGGCCCTTTTTAATGAGGAAATTGATGATGGGATCTGTTGATTAATTTGTTAATGTTTATATCTAAACAAATGGGTTGGAAATGTTATGTAATATGTCTTTCTAAATGAAATAGGTTTTCTGATGAATGTTGATTACACAAATCAAAGTTCTTGATAATGTTTAAATTATTGATAAAATAGAGACTTTGTATTGCAGATTATAGATTTAAAATGAATCAAGGATTGTGTTTTGTTTGCCTATTTTTATGCATTTTGAGGTGGCAGTGATTGTGTGGGTCATATGAGATGGTTAGTTCTTGATATAGACCCATAGGATGTATATTGTGTTGTAACTCTAAGTGTATATACATTTTACATTGTTGTGGTTTCTATATACACCCCACCCAAATTGAGCACAATCTTCTGAACACCCCCATCATCATGGGGGGAAGGTGTCTTTCCCAAACATCCCAGTGGGAGGATGTATGCATGGCCACCCGATCTCCGCTTCTCCCCATTCCAGGTAGTGATATCACAATGTTATTCAGGTAGGTTGTGTTTTGCGGGGCCCAACTGTGTGCGTGTGAGTTCTTCTTTCCCAAGTGTCCTCAGGTAGAGATGTGTCATGCTTTCCCTAATGTCTTCAAGATGCGGTGTGGTTGTGGCCCAGGTGTCTGCAGGCGTGATGTGGTGTGGGTTGTGGACCAAGATATGGGAAGAGGTAAGATTGTGACCCATGTGTCTGTGGACGAGATGTGGTGTGGCTCATGGGCCATAAGATTTGACAAGGTGTGGTTGTGGACCAGGTGTCTGTGGGTGGGATCTGGTGTGGCTCATGGCACCATTGAAGGGATGAGGTGTGTTTTGTGGACCAGGATTGTGCGGGAGGGTTGTGAAGTGTTTCATTAAGAATAAGTTGGAGTGTGAGGATATTTTCCATTAGTAAAGAGTATCTAAACCAATGGGAAGTATTGTGGGGTACCCAAATCATCTATGTGGTTTGCATTATATTATACTACATGGTTTGTTTTATTTGGTGAGAGTGACTTTTTGAGGTTGGTATTGGTTAGTATAACTGTATAAGTGTTGTTGGTTCTGTCATTTTTACATGGGTGCATTAGTATTCTCTTTTCACATGTTCATGAGAGACTTTGGTTTTCCTACTGAGTATACTTGTATGCTCACAATATGCATATGAACACTTTTTTTAGGTTACTATGAGGACTTTTTGGATTCTGTTGGACATTTCTAGTTCATACCATTGGTGTTTTATCATGTTGTTGCAATAGTTTGGACTATTTCGGTCTTTCATTTGAATACTTTTATATGCATAAATTTTGATTTTTACATTCATTTTGGGATGGTTTAGATTTATTTTATATTATATCATGGAGTTTTTTGTGGTTGATTCATCTTATCTCCTGATATTGCTTTCTTATAAAGGCTAACACCTCCCATATTGTGATATCTTTGTACTCTTGGTGCTAGTTTCCAACCTAGGTCCTACTAGAGGTAGGACTCGGAGGTAATTTTCTTTCATTCGTCATTGCCATCCTAGGAGGGGTATATTTGGAGGGAGGTTTAATAAATAATGCTATCAGAGCTGATGGATGAGAGACAGGGTAGAGTTCAGAGTTCGGAACAATGAAGAATGCATGGGATGGTAGGGAAATAGTATCATATGATCTTGGTGTGTGACATAGGTCCGGGAGAGTAGCTAGGGCATGGGATTTTAGGGCCCCCCATGATATAGTTCACGGACTCTAAACATACCAAATTTCCAAGTGAGGCGGCATTACTTGTAGGGTAGAGACCCAGGAGAGGTACATGCATCATAATGAATTGTGTTCCTATTCAAATTGGTTTATTTTGGTGAATATAAAATGAATTAAATGAACTTTGAAATTATATGTGAATTTCAATGACTTTCCCCATTATTTTATTGCTAATAAAATTATTTAATTGTTTGTTTATTTATTATTATAACCAAAATAAAAGAGTAAAATTAAGGGTAACTTGCTTGAATTGTTTGTTAATAACCTTTTCAAGGTTTGGATATGTTGTTTCCTTTCCTTTTATATAATGATTATTAATAAATTTAATTTTTCTTTCTTTTTTAGAAATTTATAACCTCCCATATAGTTTTTCTATTGTCATAAGTTGTTAGATAAACATGCTTAGTGTATTTTGTTAAGAAAAACTATTTTGAAAACCCTTATGAAGCATGTAACCTAAAATTAGATTTTAGGCGAGTATGATAAAATAAATTACATTGAAACCCTGTTTATAAGTGTTCTAGTTTCCATGTGAGCTAATATATCTTGTGTAGCTTCCCATCTTTAATTTTTCATTAGAATTTGTTTTTTGAGTTATTGTAAAATGTTTCATTAGGTATTTAAATAGAAAAAATTATGAAAATTCTAATCTTAATTATTAATAATTCTTTTGGATTTAGAATCATTGACAATAATAACCTACTTCGTATTTTTTCCTGGATTTCAGTTTTATAGTATTGATATAACCATATCATATAAGCATGTGTTAGGTTATAAATTCATGTGACATTTATTTCTAAAATTTTGGAAACTAATAAACATGATTTGTGGTATGTTTTTGTGACTGAGAAATATTTAAATGTTTAGAATTATTATTTTATGAATGATAAGTTTTTTTTAATTACTGATATAACCTTTCCTCACATGTTAGTCATGATTATTTTGTTATGGGAAGCCTTTCTAAAGTTGAAACCATTTTGTGATAACTAGTGAAATTATAGTATGAAATATTTGAGAATTTATCATGTTTAATATGTTACATTTGAATATGTAACTATAAAAATTTTACCCTTATTTCATTATATCAGCATGTTTTCTTGAACTATCAAGTCATTAAATAATGCTCATCTTAAGCCTGATAATGTATAAAATATATCAATTAAAGTCATGCAGTTTTAATTTCATGTCTATAAAGAATGTTTTATTTTTTTGGTCCTATAAGAATTTTTCACATGTAATATAGTATTTGTGTGTGATAAATAATTAAGTACAGTATTACAATATTTGTAGATTTGATTCTGTTTTTTGTAGGAATGTTTTTATAATCCATGAAATGATTAAATAATGTTCAGTCTGAGAATGATAAATGATGAAACGTAGTAATACAACATGTGTAGTTTTAATTTTATTATTATAGAGCATGTTTTCATTGATTATAATAGAAGAATTTTGTTTATAAAATGTCACGTTTGAATTTAACATAAGAACATAGCATGTAGAATTTTTCAGAATAATTTGCAAGTGTATTTCCGTGATAATAATATAATCCCAAAATGTCTTTCTTAACCTTAATCATTATGTTTGATATAATATGTGTAAAATTTTTCCTTTATCTTGGATGCATGTTAGAGATATTTAAATTCATGACATGATTTTTCACAAGAAATAACCTAGAAATTTTGAGTGTTATTTGTGGTTGTATTGTTATTATTGTATTGATGTGTTGATATGACTTGCTAAAAATAATAGTTGTTGGGGACCTTGATTTCTCTATGATTGTCAAGCATTATGAGACCCTTGATGTGACTGACTGATTGAAATATGGGATTTTTTATTATTAAAACAAGGAGGGTGGATACACATCAAGGTGGCCTAAAATGGTGGAGGCTCAGGGAATTTCCCATGATAATAGAATTAAAATACGTTGGAAAAGAGAAAACACTAAATTTTTTTTGAAGTCATCATCAGGACTAGCTTTCTTTTATATAGCATTCACTGCAAAATTGCATTATCTCCATTTGTTCCCAAACCTCATCCCCTAATCCAGAAGATTCATCCCTTTCCTAATCACCTAATCCAACCCCTAAGGATTCAACTTCCTACCATGCATCTTCCCAACCAGAACATTATAATATGTTTCCACTTCCTTCAAACCAATGTTATACAGCTTGCACAATTGGAGACCATTGAGCATTGCCCTAACCAATGCTCTGAGATAATTACATGTCCCATAGTAAGCACTAATCCCCAAAATGACTGAGCCTATTCCATCCCTAACCACCCCCCCCCCCCTCACATGTGACCTGCTACATAGGACCTATCCACTTTAAGTTTCAATCTACATTTAGGTAGGTTCCCACAAATCCACATCCCATTACTATTTCGTGTACTACATTCTGTTATAGAGACCACTTGTGGTATAAATTTTATGAGGGAGAGGGATACATACCTATGAGAGGGGAGACCCCCTAGCTCGTCCACCATTGATCTAACCCTCACATGAATAAAGGATCTCAAGTAGGCATTACCTTCCCTTGTTTTATTACAAGCCTCCCAAATAACCCAACACCCTTCCAAAAACAACATGTTTCGGGCCTTTGTCTCCTCACTGCATGTTTTGGATCCCTAAAACCAAATGGATAAATATTATATAATAGATTATACATTTATTTTAGGTGAATAATTTATTAAACTCAGCATGTATTAAATTTTTAATATATTAAATATGGATAATTAACCGAATCGCTATGGAAATTTATAATTTTTTGGAAGTACCCATGCTAAATAGTTAGCTAAAGTAATATTAGCCCATGCATAATAATGGAATATTCTATGTGTTTCTTCTCTATGTGATTATTCTTGATTTTATTCCTTGTGTTAAATGTGATTTAAAAAACTTCAACCATATAAGGAATGGAAAACCTAATCCCCAATCAATACACTTTCTATATTGACGCAGTTAAAACCATGTGGGTGAGTCAGTGTCACCCAAAGCTGATAATATCTTGACATGGGAAAGGGGATTCCATTATTTTTGGGTTTGAGGTTTTATGTGTGATGATAATTGTGATAAATTTTTGGGTAAGTGTGGAGGATGATATCAAGTGGATAGTTATTTTAAAAGGGGTATTTTCCTATGGATGGTAAAGTGGTGTGGTGATGTAGTTGTGTGAAATTTCTAGTGGATATTTTTTGTTGGTTGGGATGTTTGGCTAGTGGTTGTGTTCTCTAGTAGTGGTGATGTTCAGTTGAAGGGATATATAGATTTTATGGTGAGATAGGTTTTTTGTGAAGTGTTTTGAATATATACATGGAATCCCTCACCTCTCATAAAAATTAATATTCACTTAATGACAGTAATAGAATAAACTGGTGTTTTGGAAATGAATAAATTCATGAAGATGGGTTTCCCTCCCCAGTGTAAATCCTTTTTTATAAAAATAGAGTAATGTAAATTTTTGACTATTATCTGATTTATTGGTTTTGTTGGGATTGGATTTATATTTTTGAAACATTTTACGATCTCAAACATATAATGAAAGGGAAATTATTTCCCACATCATGACGCGTTATGTTATGACATGCTTTAAAACCACGAGGGTGAGTCAGTTCCACCCAAAGCAAACAATATGATTGTGTGGTGGTTGATTTCCTTTGATATTTTTTCTTTTTGTAGCTATTTCTATATTAATATAAGTATTTATGTTGATATAGAAATGATATTTTAAACTATTATAAGTAATGACATGCACCTATGAAAAAAATAGAAAATTTTAATGTTGAACCCCCTTATTATTTATGCAAATGTATTTTCTTGGTAATTAATTTTTTGGTGATAGACTAATAAAAAATATTAAACTGGGATAAAATAGTGTTTTTAAGAATCATGTCATATTTTTGATGCATTCCATTTTTTAATTCATGTTTTGTAAATTTGATGTTTAATTGTGTTAATATTAACCTTGTAAAGAGCATGATAAAGTTCTATTAGTAGAACAGAATAAATTTTGTGAAAGCATGAAACCATCCAATTTAAAAATGTTGTCTTCGGAAACATGTTGAAGAAATGTGGTTTTGCAGAAAAATGAAAGCATTTTCACAAAGTGTATTTTGATAAATTACATTCTATAAAAATTATTCAAAAATGGTTATTGAATCAAATTGGTTTTCTTATCCTAATAATGTTTTTTATATTTCTCAGGGAAATGATTTCATAGGAATTTTTTCAAACGTAAAATTATGCAAGATAAAATGTTGAGATACATGTTTTGAAATTAATATATCATTTGAAAAAACATTCTTAGTTTTTAAATTCCTTCACCAATTGGCTCAATAAAATTTCATAGAGAGAATGTCTATTTTGGTAATAAATTGTTACAAAATCATTCTAATCTTACTTCTTCATGATATGTTATTCATGTTGTGTTTTAAATTTTTCATATTTAATTTTATGGAATAACATATGAGGATAATGAATATATATATATTCATGAAATTTCATGTCTAATAGGTTTTCATGAAGTAAAAAGGTATAATAATGTTTTCCCTTATCTGAAATATAATCCTTATGTTCAAAAGAATGTGAAGAAAGAGTTTTCAAATGTGTACCCCTCTGTGGTATTAATATTTTTTTTGATTGTTATATATTGAATACTGAACTTTTTATACTTATCTATAAGGATGTGTCCTTTTTTGAGAGTTATATTCCTCAACAGCTTGTTTTGGAGTGGTTTTTGTATCCTAAACATGTCGAGATCCTTGAGAGGTATCTCAGGGGATGGTTATTCGAACCTTCACGATCATTCCTTATGATTTTATTGTTTTAAATGAGTAATATTTGTTTCATAGGTATCTAATATGAAATGTATTGATAATTCTTCGACCTTCCTTTTCATTCGGGGGTTCTCTTACTGATTCCTATTTTCAGGACGGTTACGTTTGTTCAGTTTTTGTGTGGGTTCAGGATAACAGGTTTAGTAGATGGAAGTGTTTCAGGTGTACTGAAATCCTAGATAGGTATCATTATGATGGGTTAGTTTTGAATTCTTGAGGGTGTAATAGTTTTTGAGGAATATGATGTAATGGAGCAGACCTTCTGGTCCATTACTTTTTGGGAAATCTAATGTTTAAGGAGTCCGGGGGGAATTCCACTGTGTTTTGGGATGTGTGAGTTTTCCAATGGAATCTGATTCTGGTGGTGTCTCATACATTTCCAAATTTCCAGTTTTCAAATGTTTTCTCTCCCAATGGTATCTCACCCAATGATATCTTATCCCAATAGTGTCTCACACAATAGTTTCTCACCCATTGATGTCTTGCCCAATGGTGTCTCATCCCAACAGTGTCTCACCCAATAGTGTCTCATCCCAATGGTGTCTCAGCCAGCGGTGTCTCACCCAATGGTGTCTCACCCAACAAATCTCACAATACAGTGTCTCATACTTGTCACGACCCCCTTCCATCAAAGATGACCCTCCTGAGCTGGCAATGGTGAAAGGGAGATAATGACCCCCGAGTCCCGCCTCCAGTAGGCCCCGTGGTGGCGACTAGCACCAAGGGTATGAGTTTATTTTTTTTCAATCATGGGAGGCATTACCCTTTTTATAGTTAGGATTGGAAATAGGACATTTCAACCACCAAAAAGGAAAAAGAACAAAGGTGCTGAAAAGAAACCCAAAGCAGTCCCATATGCATGTATAAATAAACTGAAACAGGTACAAGTACAAGTAAGCTCAAAGTAGAAAACATTTCACACCTCCACGTTTCCACCATCAACCATTCCAATAAGATCACCACCCAAACGTCGCAGCCCCGCTGCCCAGCATCACATCACAACACCATTCCAGAAAAAAAACATTTCCCACAAAACAACCAAACCACCAACATGTTCATTATTCCAACTTTGTTCAACCGGGGTGATCACACAAGGTTTTCATTCTCATTTAATCAGCCAGTCTTTACGTGCTTATCCATTTTCCATGTTTTAACAAAACCAACCACAAACAATTCAGATATCAATTGCGCATGCAAAGGCCACCAATGACCTTTATTTTCAGTAGGCAAAGGCCTTTAAATCCAAAATCACAATCAGAAGATAAAGAAACTGGAAGGCAATAGAAACAGCACAAAACCCCAAACCCTTCTTTATCCGGTTATTATCTTTATTTAAAGTTCAACTGCATCCCATGGAACAAAATAAAAATATCCCACCCCGCATGTTGCACCAAATAGAGAGACGAAGGTAAACCCCTACCTCAAAAGGTCCCGATCACGTCGCTTCCGACGACGTCCTTCGGTGTCCTCCGCCTTCACCAAACCCGACAAATGCCTCCTAGGATGGAAGCTGGAGAAGGAAGGTTGGAAGGAAAGGTGACAAGTCCGGGCTTAGAAGCTTCGTCTCGTCGCTACGATCCTATGGCCGCTGACGGATCGTAATTCGGAGCTCGGACAAAGAAGTTAGAGGAGGAATACTTCTTGATCGTCCAAGAGCGTCGTCGTGCGACAAAGAAGCGATCGATATGGAAGATAAAACATGACCTCGTTCTTATATAGGAAACGAATAGGTAAATCTGTATTCAACGTGCATTAATGAATACACGATGTGACCGTACATACGTTACATGTTTTTATTGGTTAACACACAACACGTCACGCGGTTTCCACGCGTTTTAATAATAATTATTATTTTTGATGTTCGCTGCATTGACCACATCAAAAAAAAACGTTTTTAAAAAGTAATCGACCAGAGAGGTCCGGGTCATTACATTAGATACCTCTCAAAACATTCTCGTCCTCGAGAATTAAAAACTGACCCAGAAGAAGGAAAGGATCTGAAGAACCACTCCACAAGATACCTCTCAGGGCTCTCGTCATGACAAGGAACCAACCAACAACTCTATGAGTTAGGAATTCCCTCTCCTATGTCAAGATACTATCCGCTTTAGGCGGCACTAACCCGCCTGCACGGGTTTAATCTCATCCTCATTAATGCGTCTTGATTAAGAATCAGGTTTTTCCTTTCCCATATATTCGGACAAGCCACACACTTCCCAAGAACAAGGAACAAAGATCTCACATCAGACAAGCCAACATTTTATATATCAAAGGTATAGGGTAACACCAACAAACAAAGGAAGGTACAAGTCAAAACAACCTCGGGTACTGAGCGCGCATCTGGGTCTCCCGCTCCCAAGTGCTCTCCTCAAGGCCGCCATGCCTCCACAACACACGAACCAAGCCGATGGTTCATCCACGGAGCACTTTCTCCTTGCGATCCTCGATCCTGACTGGTCGTTCCTCGAAGGTCGCGTATTCTCCCACATCTAGCTCTCCCCAGTTGATGACATGAGAGTCATCATGTAAGTACTGACGAAGCTGGGAGACATGGAAGACGTCATGGACCCTCTCCAACTGAGGTGGTAGGGCCAGCTGATATGCCACCTCACCAACTCGCCTCAGCACCTTGAAAGGTCTGATGAACCTAGGGGAGAGCTTACTCCCCTTTCCGAACCTCCGCTGCCCCCGTCAAGGGAAAACCTTCAAGAACACATGATCTCCCACCTCGAACTCCAAGGGCCTCCTCCGACGATCAGCATAAGACTTCTGCTGATCCTGAGCTGCTTTCATCCTCTCCCGCACTAGCTGGACTTTCTCCGTGGTGCTCTGCACTACTTCTGGTCCAAGAGTACCAGTCTCACCAACCTCTGCCCAGCAAAAGGGTGAACGACATGGTCTTCCATACAAAGCCTCAAAAGGAGCCATGCCGATAGTAGAGTGGAAGCTGTTGTTGTAGGCAAACTCTACTAAAGGAATGTGCCGTACCCATGATCCTCCGAAATCCAGAACACATGCTCGTAGCATGTCCTCCAATGTATGGATAGTCCGCTCTGTCTGTCCATCAGTCTGAGGGTGAAAAGCAGTGCTAAGGCGTAGCTGGGTGCCCAAAGCATGCTGTAACCCCTTCCAGACTCATGAGGTGAACCGAGTGTCCCGATCTGAGACGATAGTCTTCGGAACTCCATGAAAACGCACCACCTCATCCACGTACCTCTGTGCTAAGGTACTCACAGGTCCTGACTCCTTGATGGACAAGAAGTGAGCAGATTTTGTCAGTCGATCCACCACTACCCAGATAGCATCATGCCCGCCCTGAGCTCTGGGTAGTCCTGTGATGAAGTCCATTGAGAGGTCGTCCCACTTCCACTCGGGAACATCTAAAGGATGGAACAAACCACCAGGAACGCGGTGTTTAGCCTTCACCTGCTGACACACCAGACATTTAGCCACAAACTCTGCCACTGCCCGTTTCACCCCGGGCCACCAAAACTGTCCCCTTAGGCCTTGGTACATTTTCGAAACACCTGGATGTACTGCCAAGGCTGAGCTATGGAACTCACGAAGGACTTCATCACGCATCACCTCTGGAATAAACAACCTTCCATGAAAGAGCATCCGATGTCGGCTGTCCTCTGACCATCCTTCCGGAGCGTTCCCCTGATCGACACGATCCCGCAACACTTCCACCTCAGGGTCTCCCCACTGAGACTCTTCCACTTGCTGCAACAAAGAGGATTGTACCGTCATCTGAAACAAGCAGCCTCTAGCACCTTCCACCCTCACATCCAAGTGCAAGGCAGCCAACTCCCCCATCGCCTTCCAAGCATCAGCAGATTCTCGAACCACTTCCTGATGCAGCTTCCTACTCAGGGCATCAGCCACAACGTTTCCCTTACCTTCAGTGTACGAGATCTCAAAGTCATAGTCTTGGAGAAACTCGACCCATCTTCGCTGTCGCAAGTTCAAGTCACGCTGGGAGAAGATATAGCGCAAGCTCTTGTGATCGGTGAAGACCTCAAAGCGCTCCCCAAAGAGGTAATGTCGCCACAGCTTCAATGCGAACACTACTGCTGCAAGCTCCAAGTCATGGGTGGCATAGTTCCACTCGTGAGGACGCAACTGCCTAGACCCATAGCAGATCACACCCTTCTTCTGCATCAGCACACATCCCAAGCCAAGGCCAGAGGCATCACAAAACACCTCATAAAAGAATCCTTCCTCTGGAAACCTAAGGCTGGGAGCACTAACCAGCTTCTCCTTCAGGTAGTCGAAAGATTCCTGGCACTGCTCATTCCACAGGAAGACCTGATTCTTCCTAGTCAAAGCTGTCAACGGAGCAGCAACTCGAGAGAAGTCCAAGACGAACCTCTGATAGTATCCAGCCAATGCCAGGAAACTACGAACTTCTGCCATGCTCTTGGGTGCTGTCCAAGAAACAACTGCTTCTACCTTCGACGGGTCCACTGAAACTCCATGCTGAGACACCACGTGCCCAAGGAAGTGTACTTCTTGCGTCAAGAACATACATTTTGACAACTTTCCATAAAGCTGATGGTGCCGAAGGATTTCCAAGACAGCCCTGAGATGCTCAACGTGCTCCTCCTTTGATCTTGAGTAGATCAAGATGTCATCGATGAACACAATGACGAACTGGTCCAGGAACTCTCGGAAGAAAAAGTTCATAAGACCCACGAACACAACTGGTGCATTCGTAACCCCAAACGGCATCACTACAAACTCGAAGTGCCCATACCTGCACCTGAAAGCTGTCTTTGGGATGTCACTGTCTTTTACCCTCAGCTGATGATATCCTGACCGCAGATCAATCTTAGAAAACCAACATGCTCCCCTCAGCTGGTCGAAGAGATCATCTATTCTCGGAAGGGGGTAACGGTTCTTGACCATTACCTGATTCAGCCTCCGGTAGTCTATGCATAGCCTGAGACCACCATCCGCCTTTTTCACGAACAGAACTGGAGCACCCCATGGCAACACACTGGGTCAAACGAAACCCTTCTCCATCAGATCGTAAATCTGAATATGCAACTCCCGCAACTCCGAAGGTGCCATCCGATAAGGAGCCATCGAGATCGGACGGGCACCTGGCTATAAGTCTATCCCAAACTCAACATCACGTCGAGGGGGTAGAGTCACAACCTCCTCGGGAAAGACATCGAGGAATTCCCCAACAACTTCTGGAACATTCATCATCTCCATATCAGCTGGAACTGCTGATATCCCACCCAACAAAGAAAAGAGAGGCTTCACATGCCGGCTTCCCACCTGATAGCTCCTCTCGCCAACAAAAGTCACACGCTGTCCATCCATATCGGAGAACACGACTCTTCTCCGGAAGCAGTTGATAACAGCACTAACAGAGAACAACCATTCGATGCCTAAGATGACGTCGTATGGCTGCATCTATAGAAAAAGAAGATCTCCAATGGACCGATGTAGTCCCAACGTCAGCTCGCATCCCCGACAAACACAAGACAAACAGGTCTGACCTCCAACTGGCGTACTCAGTACCAGGGGTATAGAACGTCTCTCTACGTCTAGACCCAAATCATGGGCTAGACTGGGTGCAAAAAAAGAGTGCGAAGCTCCTGAATCGAACAAGGTAGAAACAAGAGTGCTGAACAAACAGATCGTACCTCGTACAACCTCTGGTCCTGCTGGAGCTGCCAACTCTACTGCGTGCAACTGTCCACGCCCAGCTCCTCTGCCTCTCTGATGTCGACCGCCTCCCTGACCACGCCCTGGTCGAGGTCCCTGAGGAGCACCCTGAGATCGGCCTCCTCCTACAGGGTCTACCCTTGGAGGGCCCTGCTGCTGCTGAAAGGGCCTCGACGACAACTGCTGCTGAGGCGGGTACTGATCCTGACCACCTCCACCGTGCTGAGCTCTGGTCGGGCACTGACTCCGGACGTGCCTGAAACCTCCACAAGAAAAAAACTTCAGTCCAGGACTCGAGACGGAAGGATGAGGGCCTGAAGACCTGAACTGGAACCGCTGGGGCCTGCTCCCCACCGACCTGAACCTGGAAGGTCCGGTCGCAGGAGGTCTGCTACTGACAGCCTTCCCCTTCAACGGACCCGCCTGGATCCCTTCTCGGGGTGTACCTCCCTGCAAGTGCATCCTCTCTACATATTCCGCCTTCTTCTGTATGGCTAAGTATGTCGGAAGGGTGAAGGGGGTCACAGCATGCTGGAGCGAAGGATGAAGCGCCTCTTCCAAACGTCTCGCCCGAGACTCTTCATCCGGAAAGAGTTCCGGAGCAAAGCGTAGGAGATTCTTGAACTTAATTCCCAACTCTCGAACAGTCATACTCCCCTGCTGAAGGGAGAGAAACTCCTGACGCTTTTCCGCCTTGATCAAAGAAGAAAGGAATTCCTCTCGGAACTCCTTTTCGAAGTCAGACCATGGAATCTCTGCCTCCTTCCTCTCCCCGAGGTAGAGCATCCACCATTGGCATTCCGCGCCTCTCAGCTGACTGACCGCTAGGGGGACCCAGTACTCCTTCGGAGCATGGATCAAGGTAAAAGAGATCCCTAGCTCTTCATGCCACCCCTCCATCTCCAGGTCTGAAGTACTTCCCTCGTACTTCTTGAGAGTCTGACGCTGGAAAGAACGGAGGGTCTTCTGCCACTGGCTGTCTTCCTCCTCTTGATCGATCCTCAGTTGATCGATCGCCTGAACCTGCTGGGCCTCGGCCGCCTGAGCCACCTGGGAACGCTGTCCAGGTGCCATAGCTGTACGGTAAACAAGGAAAACCTAAGCCTCAGTAGTAAGGAGATTTCTCAAGGGGTAATTTTATCATTTTACTTTATTCCCATAACGCCCCAAATCAAGTAAAACACAAACATGATGATGCATGTACCTTTCCTAGGGTTTCTACCCTAAAATCAATGTAGCCTCACTTGGTTGTTCGGTAGGCTCAGAGTCCTTGCATCAGATCACGGGGGGCCCTAAAATCCCATGTCCTATCCGGTCTTCCCTGGCCTATGTCACACACCAAGATCAGCTAACACTGTTTCCCTACCATCCCATGCAATCCTCACTGTGCCTAACTCCAGACTCCATCCTATCTCTCAACCTCCCTCTGATACCATTCTGTCACGACCCCCTTCCATCAAAGATGCCCCTCTTGAGCTGGAAATGGTGAAAGGGAGATAATGACCCCCCGAGTCCCGCCTCCAGTAGGCCCCGGGGTGGTGACTAGCACCAAGGGTATGAGTTTATTTTTTTTCAATCATGGGAGTCATTACCCTTTTTATAGTTAGGATCGGAAATAGGAGAAGTCAACCACAAAAAAGGAAAAAGAACAAAGGTGCTGAAAAGAAACCCAAACCAGTCCCATATGCATGTATAAATAAACTGAAACAGGTACAAGTACAAATATGCTCAAAGTACAAGTGAGTACAGTACCAAAAGAAAAACAAGAAAACAGCAACTGCACAGCTCCCACTGCCTGACTAGTAGGGTCCCGCACGGCCCTGGTAGTCCTCCTGAAAACCTGAAACAACGTAGGGTGAGCATACAAGTATACTCAGTAGAGAACCTAAAGCTCTCGTGCACAAGTGGGGAGACACCCTAATGTACCGTGAGAAAACAGAAGAACCAGAAATTAACAAGGAAAAACTATCCACCCAGCCTCACTGGTCACACTCACCAAGTAACACAAACAAGTTTAGTATATATATAGAACAAAAGTATTGGGTACCCCGCACCATTTCCCACTTAATTAGATGCTTCTCTTCCTAACGGCAAACGTCCTGATGCTACCACACTCTTCCCGCCCGCACACACCTGGGCCAAACCATGCATCTCGCCCGCAGACAGCTGGGCCACAACCACTAACCCGCCCGCAGACACCTGGGCCTCATCCCGAAGGTTCTTGGGAACGGTAAGCCTGCTCGAAGAGTCTTGGGCTAAAGGTCGCCTCAAGCCATCACAGCCTCCGAGACCTACCCGAAGAGTCTTGGGTGTAAGGTCACCTCAAGCCATCATATCCTATGGAAGAAGGAGCAGGAAGGAGCTAGTAACTAAGGGGGAACACCCTCTCCCATAAAATGGGAGTGTTCGGCACTAGGTGCTTGACTTGGGTGTGGTGCGACAAAACACAAAGATACAATTATATATATACATATACCAAACACACAGCCCAACCTATGGCTTCTTAAAAAGAGAAACTGAGCATGTGCCTCGACACTGCTACCACGAAGCAGGCATCAACAACCAAACAATCATCCCCCAACCCCATTTAGGTTTTCATGTTTCATGCAATGGTTTAACAAATTATTACTACTGGGCAACTATCATCCAGACAAAACCTTTCACAAACATATCCCTGCCATCCACAACCAAGGTTAGGTAAAACGCAAGCAACCACATTCAATTTCATTTACAAAAGATTATCACAACCATACAACATTCCATCATTCATTTATTTCAAAGTTCCACACATAAAACCCTTTCCACACACAAAACATTTCCGCATTTGAAAACACCTTTTACTTAAAAACACTTTTCATAATAAAAACACTTTTCATAAATAAAGGCATTTTCCATAACCAACCACTTCCCATTTCAACCCCATCGTTTACAAAACATTTCACACCTCCACGTTTCCACCATCAACCATTCCAATAAGATCACCACCCAAACGTCGCAGCCCCGCTTCCCAGCATCACATCACAACACCATTCCAGAAAAAAAAACATTTCCCACAAAACAACCAAACCACCAACATGTTCATTATTCCATCTTTGTTCAACCGGGGTGATCACACAAGGTTTTCATTCTCATTTAATCAGCCAGTCTTTACGTGCTTATCCATTTTCCATGTTTTAACAAAACCAACCACAAACAATTCAGATATCAATTGTGCACGCAAAGGCCACCAACGGCCTTGATTTTCAATAGTCAAAGGCCTTTCAATCCAAAATCACAATCAGAAGATAAAGAAACTGGAAGGCAATAGAAACAGCACAAAACCCCAAACCCTTATTTATCCGGTTATTATCTTTATTTAAAGTTCAACTGCATCCCATGGAACAAAAGAAAAATATCCCACCTTGCATGTTTCACCAAATAGAGAGACGAAGGTAAACCCCTACCTCAAAAGGTCCCGATCACGTCGCTTCCGACGACGTCCTTCGGTGTCCTCCGCCTTCGCCAAACCCGACAAACGCCTCCTAGGATGGAAGCTGGAGAAGGAATGTCGGAAGGAAAGGTGACAAGTCCATGCTTAGAAGCTTCGTCTCATCGCTACGATCCTGTGGCTGCTGACGGATCGTAATTCGGAGCTCGGACAAAGAAGGTAGAGGAGGAATACTTCTCGATCGTCCAAGAGCGTCGTCGTGCGACAAAGAAGCGATCGATATGGAAGATAAAACATGACCTCGTTCTTATATAGGCAAAGAATAGGTAAATCCGTATTCAGCATGCATTAATGAATACACGATGTGACCGTACATACGTTACATGTTTTGATTGGCTAACACACAACACGTCATGCGGTTTCCACGCGTTTTAATAATTATTATTATTTTTGATGTTCGCTGCATTGACCACATAAAAAAAACGTTTTTACAAAGTAATCGACCGGAGAGGTCCGGGCCATTACAATACCAATGGTGTCTCACCTAACAGTGTATCTTACAATGGGGACTCATTTAAAGAGTTTTCCAAATTTATAGTTTTCTAGAAGTAGCTCATTTTGGCGGTAGCTCATTCTAGTAGTAGCTCGTTCTGGCAGTGACTCACTGGCTGTGACTCATCTGGTAGTGACTCATTGGCAGTGAATCATCTAGAAGTGACTCGCTGGTGGTGACTCGTATGTGGGTGACTCGACTGGCGGTGACTCGCTAGCAGTGACTCTTCTAGAGATGGTGGTGACTCATTTCAATAGTTTTCCAAATTTCCATATTTTTCCATATTTTTCTAGTTTTTCCCCTTTGACATCCCTTTGACATAAAATGGTTTTAATTCCATATTTAAGTGGGTTTGAAACTATTTTAAGGGAAATAAATCATATATTTTATTTTTCGAAAAATCTAGAGACTTTTAATTGGTCAAACAGTGAGGTTTAACGTGTCCCTCTTTTATGGAAATTCTAAGTCATTTCAAATCCCATGAGTTCTAGATATAATCCTTATAAGCTAGATATATTCCTTTTTCCCATACCTTCTCCTCTTATTTTTCCTTCATGATTTTTCTTGGTACGGGACACCCCAAACCATTCTTCTCATTGGAGTCAAGTAAGCTGTTGTAGCTTTTGGTACGTTTTTTCCCTGTAGTTGTTTTCCTATTGCATACGTTCCCCAGTTTTGGTGCAGCAATGTTTTCTCGATCATTTCTCTTCCAATTAGGTTATTCCTTTATTTATCCTTATGCGAAACAAGTAGGGTGGGTTTATTATTTCTAACCCTTGTGAATATGGTTTTATCTGGATTAATAAATATTAATAAATTTTCTTGATTTACACTAATTGAGTAGGGGAATGTGACATGTGATCATACTATTTTATTAATATTTTGATCAATACTGTGATTTTTATTGGCTAACTACCCACTAAAAATCGTGGTAGTTTGGGATCCGTGTTTGTGCACTAGTTTATGGGTTTTGGAATACATGCATGATGTGTGACTATTAAAATCACTTATGATATAAATGGTTATCCACATACATTCACACTACTGTAATGTTCACATATTCCAATTGTTCTAAACTGTTGGAATAGCCTTTGAAACCATTGTGATAGGCTATCCCAATGGTTTCAGAATCCGTTGGTATGCGGGCCGTTTCAATATCCCTATACCAACGGTTTCTTGAGAGCCGTTGGTATATGTGGTGTGAAGTTAATCTTCCCCAACAGTTTAAGTAAAACCATTAGTATATATGTCTACCAACAGTTCAAAACCCATTGGTATACATACCATCCAGCATACATACCAATAGTTCAAAAACCGTTGGTATATATTATATCCCAACGATTTCATTCAATCTATTGGGATATATCACACATTTGAATACCAACAGTTCTATGAGCCATTGACATATGTTGCCCAGGATATTAAATACCAATGGTTCTTTGAACCGTTAGAATATCCTATACTCCCCATTGTAGCACAGCACAAATCAAAGCAACAAACCTGCACCTACAACTCTACTCCCCAGCAAACATCAAAGCTGGGCAGACCTGTAAACCCACTTCTAGCAGGAAACCTGAACCTCTAAACCTATAAAACCTATGTTGGGAAGACTTGTAAACCCACTTTGAGTAGTGAACCTTCACCTCTATGCCTGTAAAACCTACACCTCTAACAGGCTTCCAAATCACACTTTAGACCAATAAACATGCACTTGTTGAATACCTGCACCTCTAATAGTCTTCCAAAGAACCTGCAAACCTACACCATCATGCACCACATATGGATGTAGCTTCACATGTTGAGTGGGAAATGTCACTAGATTTTTTCCATCTTGGTTTAGAATATTCAGAGTCTAAAAATGTTGAAGAAGATGCTGGATAGCATAGAGATTCTCAGGGTGGTTTTACCTTAGTATTGGATGAGGTATCATGTAAGTGGGATCCCTCCTCTGGTTCCAAATTTCCAGGACTATCATATCCAGACTCATATAGAGATAGTGATGGTGATGACCACCATATTCTACCAGAACATGGTGGACCTACTATCTCATTTATATTTGGGACATATCCTAAGGGATCCTTAGTTAAAAATATTGAAAAAGCTGGTGAGCTTCAGGATTTTACATTAGATGTACCTACCAAATCATAGCCTGTAGTGGCTGCTTTACCTAGTTTTGAGAGATTTGTTTCCCCATTTACATTATATTTTGTATCCATAATATATATATATATATATAATATTTTAGAGAAATACTTATTTTACATTTCAATGGAATTTGGAGTTATCAGGAACCTCATGTCACTCAGCTTATTGAAGCTGATTCTAGACACCTATTTAAGATGGTTGTATGTCATATTCATCCAAAGATGAGTTTTTGTATTCAGGAAGTTATGATTTAAAATAATAGGTTGGACAGTGAGATATAAACCATTTGTTCTATTTTGGATGAAATGATGAACTCCTTTGTTTCCAGTCAAGATTCCTTATGGAAGAGACTGGAGAATTTTCCTATTGTTGCATCTATATCTAGTGCTCCACCTCCCTTAACGTTAGTTGATGCTGATTTGATCTATTTTATAGTAAAATAATATCTCCATGTTTCTATAGTTTATGTACATTCAACTTATCAGGATTAATTGAGGAAGATTCTATAGAATGGGTTTTCAAGGAATAGGTTGACCAGTTGGAAGTGATGACAACTCTACTCAAGCTATTCATGGAGGAGAAGAAAGATTTATTTAGTAGTATGAATAGATGAGTAAACATTATTAAATACTTTTTCAATCTTATGAATCCTTTCCTATATGTATCCAATACTCTAGTGGATTCTCCAGAGGCGATTCCCATGACATCCTTCACCTCTAATTCTTCTTCTGATCCACTACCTTCTTAATTCTAGCATTTTGGTATGCTTTCGGTTGAAGCTGTCTGGAATCTCCAACCTATTGTGATCTGAAAACATCTTTCCTCTACATATATAACTTCAGCCTCTACCTTAGTGCCTCCTGCTTCTGTAAAGGGAAAGAACCCTACTGATCACCCCACCTACACCCTGCCCTACAGACCCCCCCCCCCCTCGAACCGCCCTTGGACACTTCCGTGGACAACCCCTCCTAGACACCCCACATGCACCCTCCCCATACCCTACAGACCCCCTGGAACCCCCCCCCCCCCCCATGGAAAACCCTTTGACACACCACCTGGACAGCCCCTCTAAGACACCCCACCTGCACCCTGCCCTGCAGACCCCCCGGACATCCCTTGGACACCCCCTGGACAACCCCTCCTAAGAATCTTGTTACCCGTGAATTAGTATGGGGCTACCATCTTGATTCTGGGGTTCCTTGGTGTGCCTTAAAGGTCTATTTATTCAAGGATTTTGATTCGATTAGCTGTGACTTCTTATGGGATGCTTTCGATCTACTCGGCTTTCCGGTTAGGTTCTTGTGTTGGGTTAAAAGATGCATCTCTACCCCAATGTTCTCGGTGAACATTAATAGTAGTTTACATGGATACTTTTCTACGAAAAGAGGGCTCAGGAAAGGGGATCCACTTTTTCCTTTCCTTTTTGTGATTTTCATGGAGTTTTTCTTGCGCATCATGAACTCCATTATTTCATCTTCAGATTCTTATAAGTTTCATTGGCGATTCTTGGGTCGGAATGCAAGTGGAAGGGGGATGGTTCAGGTTGGAACATGTGGTATGGGGTTGTTTTCTAGGTGGAAGGGGGTTGGTGCAGGCTGGAATGCAGGAGGCTGGGGGCTGGTGCGGTGGCTGGTGCGAGCTGGAGTGGCTGGTGTGGGCTGGAAGGAAAGTGGAAAGGGGATGGCGGGGGGCTGGTGTGGGCTGTAATAGGTGGCAAGGGGCTTGTGTTGGCTAGACTACAGGTGGCTAGAGGCTGTTGGGCATGTGGCAGGGGCTGGTTCGGGCTGGGATGTAGGAGGTTGGGGGCTGGTTAGGGCTTCAACTGGTGGTTGGGGTTTTTTCCAGGTGGAAAAGGGCTGGCATGAGTGTTTTTTGGGATGCTGGGGGTAGGGGTGGTGTGGTGGCTGGTGTGGGATGGATTTGAGGTGGTTAGGGGCTTGTGCGGGCTCGAATGCAGGTGGAAGGGGGCTGGAATGCTGGTGGAAGGGGCTGGTTGCAGGTGGTGGGGGGATGGTGCGTGGGATGATTCGAAGGTGGAAGGGGGATGCTGTGGGCTAGAATGCTGGTGGCAGTGGGCTGAAATGAATGTGGAAGGGGCTGGTGTAGGCTAGATGTGGCTGGTGGAGGCTGGATTGTGGTGGTTTTGGTGGCTGATGGTTCATAGGTGGATTGTGGTGGCCTCCTTTTGTTGGTGTTTGGGAGCATGTGTTCGTGTGGTTGGGTGAATGTCTGTGTTTTCGAGTGTGGGAGTATGTTCTCTCTGTGGGGTGGGTGTGTGGGTTCATGTGGGTGGGTGCGTGGGTTTTCCTTTTGGTTTTCACTTGCGTCGAGTGGAACCTGGTGCTTTCATGATAGCGGGGCGGTTTTGTGTGATTATTGGTTATCTGGTTGGATGTTCGTTTGATGTTTTCATTTTTTATTCTGTGTCTATTCATGTGAAGGCTACTTTTTTGCTGATGGTGGCAGGCTGATGGTTGTTGTTGTGGTCTCATCCTAGTGCAGGGCCAAATCATGGCATTACCGCAGCGTGACCGTGGCGTGACAGCGGGATGACCGCGGTTTGACCGCGGCGTGTTGGCTCAGTCCAGCGACATCCATGGGGCAGCATCTTCCGGCCAAGAGTGAAGGGAGCAGGAGGAGGCAGGGAAACATTACGACTGTCGCCTCCCTCCCAATTATCTATGGGTGGGTAATGTATCTAAAACTCTATCTATGTATCATACATCAAATTCTGAAAGGACTGCGAACCACCGCGGGGTGTCGTCCTGGAGCAAGGCCAAATCAAAGCATTACCGCAGCTTGACCACGACATGATTGCGGCGCGACTGCGGTGTTAATGCAGAGTGTTGGTCCGGTTCAGCGACATCTGTGAGGTAGCATCTTCCGGCCAAGAGCGATGGGAGTGAGAGGAGGTGGGGCAACATTTTGTCCATTTCCTCCCTCCCAATTATCTATTGGTGGTTAATGTATCTAAAACTCTATCTATGTATCATACATCTAATTCCAACAGGACTGCGAACCGTCACGGGGTGTCTTCCAAGAGCATGGCCAAATCACGGTGTGACCGCAGCGTGACCTAGTGTGACCGCGTCATGATCGTGGCGTGTTTGACCGGTCTAGCGACATCTACATGGAAACATATTCTGGCTAAGATTCCAAATAAATACTATGTTGTTGTCCTTCACGTTATAGAAACCAATCATATGTTATAATAATTAGACTCTTGATTTGGGATTGTGGTATGATAAAGATATATATTTTATATTCTTTGTTTTTAAAAGTGGTACTAGTTTGTTGAAACTGCTGATTGAGAGTCAAATTATGAAGGTGTATTACTTATCAATGGTATATGCATTTCTTGGAACTCAAATAATAAAACTTTAGTCACCTTGAGAATAATAGAATTTTAGTATGTTTTAACATCTTAGGATGAAACCCAAATCTTATGGGAGAATTCATATATGTAAAAAAGTAGATGTGCATTGAGGCCAGGAAAACACCCCAAATGGTGTTAAGATGATGCTTCTGGTGGGGAGCACCATAACCCTGACAGGTTTTAAACAATGACACCATCAGTGTTTTTAGATATATAGGCTTGAGTAAACACCCAAAGGGGTGTCCAAGAGGCTAGGAAAACACCTTAAATGGGGTTCTCTATAAGATAAGGTCACAACGGATGTTATAGAACAAATCAACTATTTAATATGTTATAACAAGGGATCTTCATAAGGTTTTAGTGAGAGGAACAATGATGAAATGTCTACAGGGAAATGAAATGACGGAAAAGAATCATACGCCCAAAACTATCACTGTGAGTTTTTTCATACAACGCACCTCTGTTGGAGGGGTTTTATTATAAAAACATGACTTTATTTATCTAATGAAATAATTATATTAAAGAACACATATTTAACAAATTCAGTTCAATATAATTAACCAGAATTAATAAAGAAGCTAAATTCAATTTAAAGAATTCTTAAATTAAAGAGTCTATGAGAGGGACTCTACCACAAGGTGGAACCAAGACGTCCACCTCAGCTCTTGGAGCTTTCTAACTAGAATTTTTTTCTCCTCCAATGGGTATACGCACCTTCACACACATATAAGGACACCTAAACCCAATCCACACACCCCCATGGCCATGAGCATGTGCAAGGGGGTCATTTCACATATGTTTTTATGCATATACAAGTCTCGACTCACCTATGTTTTCATTTTTATATATATATATATATATATATATTTATGTGGGCACACCTAGCCCCATATGTGCATAATCACTGCCATGGGTGACTATACACGTAACTGTGGATCCCACATACATATACTGACTTACCTATGCACACGCAGGGGAGTATCCCTTGACTTGGAAACTCGAAACCAATGATCAAGGATCATCGCACTACACAAAGGATATTAAGAACCTTAAAACACATTAAGGATGCTAAATAACCAGTGAGAAACCAACCAATGGCATTAAATCATTACCTAGATTGGCATCGGAGAACCGAATCCACCCAAACCAATAGGAAACTATCCAATGCCCTACGGAAAACATAATATGGAGTCAAAAACACTAAATCCACAAATACATGAGGTTTGAGACATGTAGTAACTATAGAATCCTACCTCGGATCAAAGCTGGTGGACTGAATCAATCTGAACTCCTTCTATCCCCCTTCACAGAATATAACTACCCTCTATCCATAGAAAGCAGTCAATGTTCTACGTGACCAATGAGATAAAGAAAATAAAATAAAAACTAAAAAATAACATACATGTCTCCTGTGACTATACATGTCACCACCAAACATATAAGAACCACAACACCCCATGGGTAAAATCATGTTCCCGCAAGAAAAGGGGAAACATATAAATTTTTCAAAATGAAACTATCAAATAGTACATTCCTATTAATTAAAAATTACTCTTCATATTAATGGTATATAATCAATTTGTGCTGAGTTTCAACTTAGTTTGGTTTTGTTCTATATAAGGGATGAGGTCTTATTCTTCTTGGTTTTTATTTTTACACTTGAGATATTTATTTAAAAATGATTCATGTATTTGGCATTAATATTTATGGTTTTAGTTCTTAGCATGTTTCCATGGGGCATGTCCATATGAATAATTCATGGAATGTAGGGTTCAGTTGACATTTATGCGCTTTAATGTGATTGATGTCACTAACAATGAGGATATAGATCATGTAAAATATTTCTAAGAGGATAGGTCCTTTTAGTGATAGGTGTGGAAATTGTACATCTAGTGTTTGATGATGAAATACTTATGAGGATGGATTGGAATCTTGGTAGGTTCTTAGAGTGGGATGGTCCCTCGGAGTATATAAAATGTATTATGAAAGGTTTTACTCCATTTAATGATTCTAGAGTTCAACTAAATAGGTGAAGGATGAGATGCTACTGTGGGTATTCGGTATTGTCGGATAGATTGGAATTATAATTCCAAGATTATTGGTGTGACTTATCATAGGATGGAACCTGGTTAGTGGGTCTGGGTTATCATACATGATTTTGATGAGGTTCTTGACTGGATTATTTTGAATATAATGTAGATGGGCTCAACATGGTGTGCTTTTGTGACTAGGAAAATCATAAGGTGAATAATCCTCTTTGTCTAGTTAGATGATGAGATCTGAATCAAGGCATGGGATAATCCTAGAGAGATGAGTCTAGACTATGTGACTGAGAGGATATACTAGGATAGGTTTGATAGTATTGGTTGAGTGGTCAACCCATGCGAGGATGATACGATTAATGGAGACCCTTGGAGACACTTGGGGTTATTTATACTATCTCATGGAGACACTTGGGGTTATTTCATGACTCCAACATACTCTAGAAATGTTCCCACACAATGCTGTATAAAAATAATTCTATCCCATGGAAGACCCCAAGGCTCCTCTATCATCCAAGGTTTCCTCACACTCACACCTCATTGAATTACAGTATACAAGTGATCTATGTCAACTAGTCAGGGTAGCATAACTAACCTCCATCCGTAGAAAGAAGTAAATTACCTAAGCGGACAATGTGATAAAGAAAATAAAATAAATACTAAACAAAAATATACTTGTATCATGTGACTATACATGTCCCCTCCCAATATATAAGAACCACACTGCCAAATTTGTCAAATCATGTTCCTGCAAGCAAGGGGGAAACAGTTCCATTTAATAATATCTTCATTTTTTATTATGTTCATTATATATAACGTTGTGGAAAACACCATACTAGTACACTTATCCATTGAATATGCACATAGGCTACATTAGTTGAGTTGAATATTGTGCACATAACCCTCTTAACTATGTAAAGTACCCTAGAGGGACCACAATCATTGTTTTGTAGTTGATCCTTCTCTTGGACCTAGTTCGGAACCAATCCTTGAACCAGATGGTCTACTTGGTCATGAGGGTGTAAAAAATTTCATTATACTATTCTAAGAATAAAGGTGTTGGTTTCTTTTCTACCCGCAATGGGAATTTCTCAAGTATTGGTTGCCAATTGTCTTTAGTTCCTAAGTTAATGGCCACTTAATTATCCATAGATGTCAAGGGGTGTCTCCCATGGGTGTCTTGTGGTGTGTAGTGTCTATCTATGATTTCTTTGGTGCTTCCATATTGTGGGAAATGGGTATTTCATGGTCAGTTTAATAAATACATTGGTCAATTAGAAAATACACCCATAGTCAATAGAGATATACCCAATTTTGATAGAGAATACTATCCAAATAACCAACTCCAAAATCTGAGACCAACATTTTACTTTACCAATTCCAATTACAGAATATATGTAGCACTAACTTATGTTTTATGAACCAATCAATTAGAGGGAAAGAAACTCCTCACAATAACCCATAAAATCTCATAAGACATCACTGAACTCTTATTAACCCACATCATTGCACATGTTAATAATGATACAACCTCATCACATATATATCATGATTAACAAACAAAATCCCACAAAATATAAGGACTAATAGGATTCTATAGAGGAAAATATGAGGTTTTTAAAAAATTGTGAACTTTTTATTGAATTCACTGTTCGAATGAATGTAATACGACATGTGAATCTAACCCTACATTTCTAGAAGACTCTATTTTGATAAAATTCACAATTTACCCAATAATACACCACACCATGAGTTGGTTACTACCCAAAACTCTAGAAAATGAATGATTAATATGAATGCTTATTCTATCTATGAACCTAAAAATGCATTCCTTGTTTCCTAATTTTTTTAAAAAAGAAGACTAATTCTTACCTGCATGTACTGATCAAGAACCCTGGCGAGAGGAGAGGGAGCTGAGAGAGGGGGATGTCCCACAGGGTGTTCAGCCATGGGGGGTCTCGTGTGCAACTGGAGAGGGGGTCAGGGGACGTCGTTGGAGGAGATATAGCTAAGAGGGGAGGGGGATGTTTCTAGGAGAGGGAGATGATAGGGGAGGGGGGAACTTCGTTGGGAGTCGAGAGGGGAAGGGGAACGTCGCTAGCGGAGAGGGAGGGTGCCCGGAGGTGGAGGTGGAGGTCGGGAGGCGGAAGCAGAGGACGGGAGGAGGTCAAGGTCAGGAAGGGGAGGAGTGGATTAGGAGGCATAGGGAGGGTTCATGCGGGGTTAAAATGTTGGGAAGGAGCCCTAAATTGGGATATTTTTTCCCAATGGTTTATAAAAAACATGAGTAATAGTTTTCTTTCCCAACGGTTTTTATTAAACCATTGCAAAAACCCAACATATAATAGCATATTCCAACAGTTTACTAGAACCATTGGTATACATTCTTTTTTCCAAATGGTTTCTCTAAACAGTTGGGAAAAAAGTGTTGGTATAGGCTGGATTTCTACTAGTGACAGTTAAAATAAATGGATACCCTAGGATTATATG
This sequence comes from Viscum album, assembly GCA_963277665.1. Taxonomy (NCBI): domain Eukaryota; kingdom Viridiplantae; phylum Streptophyta; class Magnoliopsida; order Santalales; family Viscaceae; genus Viscum; species Viscum album. Next base: position 394,445,178 of record OY728167.1, on the reverse strand, counting down.
GATTCTATGATAGCACCCTAAATTAAGGGAAATTTAATAAGGGACACACTGATAAATCTAAATGTTTTTTTTTGATCTGTTATGTGTTATAATGTGTTTGTGGACATGATTATGTGATGTGGGTTGGATCTGGGGATATGATTGATGGAATATGACCATTTTTTGATATGATATGGTAGTGGATGATATTTTTTATGCCATGGGGTTCGGTTGTAATGGTACATTGGTGCAACTGGGCTACGACGGTATTTGTGGTATGGTTATGTAGTGGGATTGTGAAAGTGGATGTGGTTGTAAGGTTATGTGGATGTGGAAGTTGTTGTGGTGTTTTGAGTATTATTTGGGTTTGTGTTTTAAATCTATGTAAGTATTAATGGAATTAACACTGCTTGCAAATAATTTCAAGTGGGCATGATTAATGAGGAAATTGATGATGGGCTATGTTGATTAATTGGTTAATGTTTATATATAAACAAATGGGTTGGAAATGTGAACTAAGATGTATTCTTAAATGAATTGGGTTTTATAATGAATGTTGATTATAGATATTAAAGTGCCAGATAAAGTGTAAATTATTGATAAAATATATACTCTGTATTATGGCTTAATGATTGAAAATAAATTGGGGATTATGTTTTTTGTGTGTGTTTTTATGCATTTATAGGTGGTTTTGATTGTGTGGGTTTCATGAGATGGTTAGTCCTTTATATAAACCCATAGCATGGTCTTGTGTGTTGTTACTCTAAATGTGTATACATTGTACTATCTTTTTATTTATATATGCACCCCACTCTAGTTGAGAACTATGTGCTGAACACCCCCGTCGTCATGAGGGAGGGTGCCTTCCCCAAACATCCTGGTTGGAGGATATAGGGCTGGCCACTTGCACTTCCTGTATCCCTCTTCCAGGAGGTGATAACCTAAGATTCTTTGGGAAGGTTTTGGTTTGTGAGGCCCAGGTGTGTGTGGGTGAGTTGTGGTTTCCTGGGATTCATCATGATGAGATGTGTCATGCTCTCCCATGTGTCTTAGAGATAAGGTGTATTTGTGGCCTAGTTGTATGCAGGTAATATGTAGAGTGGCTCATGGCCCAAGTGATGGTATGAGGTGTGGTTGTGTCTGAGGTTTCTATGAGAGGGAAATATTGTGGATCGTGGATCTTGTGATGGGATGAGGTGTGGTTTTGGCCTAGATTTCTACGTGTGGAATATGGTGTGTCTTATGGCCTCGGTGATGGGATGATGTGTGGTTTGTGGCCCAAGTGTTTGTGGTCCAATTCTGACAAGGTTCTTTAGTAAGAGGTGGTAGTGTGAGGAAATTTTCAATTAGGAAAAAGATGTTAAACTAGTGGGAAGTGGTGCGGGGTACCCAAATCCATGATGTGGTTTACATTATATTATAATAATTGGTTTGAATTATTTGTTGAGTGTGCCTTGGTGAGTTTAGGTTTGGTTAGTATACCTGTATAGGTTCTGTTGGTTCTACCGTTTTCACAAGTGTACATTAGTATAACCTTTTCACATGTGCACGAGAGACTATTCTTTTCCTATTGAGTATACTTGTATGCTCACCCCACATATATGAAAATTATTTTCATCTTTGCAGGAGGAATTTTTAAAATGTGTTGGAAATTTCTAGTTCGATCCTTTTGAGTTTCTTCAGTGTTGATACCTTAGTTTTTACTCTTTTGATAATTTATTTAGAGAATTTTATATGCATCAATTTTTATATGTACATCCTTTGTGGGATGGTTTGGTTTTATTTTATATTATTTAATGCAGTTGTTTGTGGTTGATTCAACCTATCTCTTGATCTTATTTTCTTATAAAGGTAATTGCATCCTATATTGTGAGATCTGTATACCCTTGGTGCTAGTCACCAACCCGGGGCCTACTAGCGGGAGGACTCAAGGGTCATTATCTCCCTTTCATCATTGCCATCCCATGAGGGGTATATTTAGAGGGGGGTTGTGAAAGTTATAACATGGTAATAAGTGATATAAAAGGAATAATAACTATGAAAAAGGTTCTCAAGAATGTATAAATTAACTTAATTTTATTATTTCGGAAAATAAAGAATGTACGAGACGATTTGGACATGAGGTAAGCTATTTCATCTCAATCTCATTTCATTGATGCATTTCTTGATAATGTGAACATCTATACTTTTATAAGGTGTATATACATCATTGTGATATTTTGTATATATATTTTATCTATACTACAATTATTTAATGTTTTGGTAACAATATTAACTCATGGAGATTAAGATTTAAATATTAAAAGTGGTACAGGACACATTGAACATTTAAATATTTAATTGTCAAATATTTTGTTCATGATATTAGTTTACATATTTTTTTATATGGATATCGAATTATTATACAAGAAATTTTAGGTATTTTGTGAATTTAATTAAATATTTCTTAAAATGAATCATTTTATATGAAGAGTTTTACATTCTTTAAAAAAGGACAAAAGGAATTTTTTTATATTATCCAATGACAACGACTTCTCCTCCTACAAAACCATTATTAGATATTTGGATAACTCTATAATCATTAATGTTTTTTTAAAAGAAATATAAGTCAATTATTCCCTTTTTGGGTATTTTGGTATTGAAAATGTTTTTGAAAATGGATTGACTTTTTCAATATCTTGAATTGATTTCATGTGATTGAAAATGAAATTTTATCAGTGAAAAGTTGATAATTGAAATGTTTTATGGGTTATTATTATATAATGGTACTTGGACATTTTATGGGTGGTTATTTGATAAACCAAAGATGGGTGGTTCTAGGATAATCCAAGGATTGGGGGTTACATTATAACCAACAATTCATTGGGTATAGAAGTTGTTCATAGGGATATTCCATTTGTATTAGTGACATGTATGGAAGTTGATTGTATGGTTATTCCATTTAAGTATGATTTTGTCCCATGTTACCTTTATATGTTATATGTGTTTTATATGGGTTTTATGGTAGTCTTTTTTATTACAGAAAATTTAATCAATGGGATTATATTCAAATGAGTGTATTTACTACTTATTAAGGGTGAAATTTATTTCTTTATGATAAAGTATTCATGGGTTTACATGTTTTCATAAGACTAATAGTTTTTCTTCTCTGTGTATCCCTTATAAAGATTTTTATGATCATCCCAAGTTTTGAAATGTTTTTAATGGATTTAATGGAGAATAGGGTCAAGGATGGGATCAAGTAAAATTTATGATGATTAAACATGAAATGAATCCATGTTTCTTTTTAATAGTTTTTGTTTTGTGAAAAAATGTAGAGCGATTAGAAGTGTCCACATTGTAATATTTGAGTTGTTATGTATGATTTATGGCATAATTCTCTAAATATCTAAAACTGAAAAGATCTTCAATGTGATATAAATTAAAATTCGTTATTTAACACAATATTATGTAATTTTAATGTTTGGTATATTATATGAAGTGTGTTCAGTTTAATACAGATGAAAATATATTTATTAAATGGAAGCATATTTTTTTTTGAACCATATACAATGATGTTTTCTAGAAAATGGTTTTTATGTTTACCCACATCATCAATTAGAAAATATTATAATAATTTATCTAATGCTTCAACGTTGAGAGTGTGTGGTGGTGAATATTTTCTTCAAAATAATATAAAAACATGGATATGTTCATTAAAATTATTCCAGCATTCTCTGAGTATTTTTTTCTAGATTATCAAAAAATAGATATATGAATCAATATACACTATCTAGTGTACTATGTTCAAAGATTCAACAAGAACATCCAAACTCCATATTTTTCAGGATATTACTTCTAAGAATATTTCAAAAAGGTTATTATTAATCTACTATAAGAACATATATATTATCTCATATTTAAAAACACATAATTTAATCCCATTCCATATACTAATATAAAATATTCTCCTAAAATCCACTTCATAAATATTTTATATTTATATGGATATGATGATGATTTCATTTATATTTTATTCACTGAGAGTAATGTAGTTGAGAATGATGATTGAATTGAAAAACATCGTCCTTTTAATAGTTAATGTTATAAGTTCTTCTCATTTCATCATTATTTTCATTTTAAACTAAATTGAGTATATATTGAATATTTTCACTTAGTATCATATTTTTCTTGATTGGATTTGTTTTCTTGTTGAATTATGTTTTAAAAACAATCCATATAGCATAATACTTGAACCACTTCCACCATTTTTAGTATGCTTCGGTATTCTTAACCTTTGCATATATATAGGAAGCATAAAAAGAAAATTTCTATCATCATGATTGAATTGTCCACATCCTCCATAATATTTTGAAGGATATTCATATTTATAGTAACTTAATTAATTTATATAGGATTCTTCCATCAACACATATAAGATATTTCTAGTATGATCATGCTTTCTTCTTTCCGTTTGATGTATTTTTTCATCGATAATCATATTTTCATAATATAAATTAACTACATATCAATATATTCCTTAAAAATAACACATTCTTATAATGAAATTGTTTACTGATTTCCATGTTTATTAATATAAAAGAATATCCATGGGTGATGTTTGTTCATAAAAGCAATCTAGTAAATATCCAATGTTGCACTCATTATCATACTTTGATTTCCCTTTTATTTTTTGTGATCTTCTAACATACTTATCATATCACAATTTCCAAATGATCACACACACATTCTTCAGCATCATAAACAACGTCATTATATCCATTACATTTCTTCTTCCAATAATCAAATATATATTAAATATATATATATATTGTTATTATTTTTTATGGTGTGATTAATTTTAAAAGTAATATTTTTCTTTAAAGGATTATTTTCCCTCTTTTAAATAATTATTTAACTTATATTAAACTATATATTATAACATAATTTATAGTTTATATGCAAATATATTTTATAATAGTACTAGTGGCTGTTAATTCTCTATATTATTATTTAATATAAAAAAATTTAGGAAAAAAATTCATAATTTTTCAGAAACAAATAGGTATCCAATTGATCATTATCAGTTTAAATAAATCCTTAGAGTTTATACATTTACCTATGATTCATCCCATTTTGTTTCTAAAATTTGTCTTCAAACATGAATTATTATTAATAAAATTATTGATGCATGACAAAGATTGATGATAAAGACATTACAACCCTTACGAAAAATTGTTGAACTAAAAAACTTTCTCAAAAATTAAAGCCTTTTCATAAAATCAATGTGATTTCATTAAGTATTTAAAATCATCATACATTTAATTTTATCTAATTCCCTTTTTCCCATGATCTTTTTAGGATTTAGCATGGTTGCCTTTTTAATTATTAAAATCACTCTATAATTTTTATAGTTATTTTTCAACCTCAGGATGATTATATTATGTCATTTAAATTTTCCTATTCTTTATCACCTCATCAATATAATATTATTATTTAATACTGAAAATTTCCCACGAATAAATATTTATTATTTCAGTTTTTTAATTCAACTATTATTATTTTTCTTAAATAATAAATTGATTATTTCTTGAAAGTTAAACCTATTAGCTATGTTTTTTCTTTCCACCATTTGTTTTACATTTTGATTAATAAAAAATTCATGTCAGGAATTTTACATACAAGGCATATATGGGTCTTCTTATTCCTTTTATTCCTTATTGCATGATTAACCATTATCATCCTCATTTTTTATGTAATATATATTTTTTCCAACATAACTATCAATGATTTGTTATTTCTTTATGCATCATTTTAAAACTAAAAAACATCATTATCCCTTTCACTCGTTATGAGTGTAGAATATATCTTCTTATGTTAATGAAAATTATCTTCTGGTTTTATTTCATTATTCACTTATGTTCATCATTGAAATATTCAATATATTACAAAAATTATATCATTGAAAAAATAGTAGAAAAGTTTCCAACACCATCATATAAAAAAAATCAAAATAAATATACCATTATACATTCCATTTCCTTTTAAAATGTTATTTTAAATTATAGAATGAGTTTTGTTGAGATTATCATCCTTTTCATTATCATCTTTATAATAAATGAGTATATCATATTCTTTCTCCTTGAGTTAATTTTTTTCATTTGATTTAATGAAATATCTTTTTTTCTTGAATGTTATATTTGAAAACAAATCTATAGAATTGTCCTAGAACTACGTGAAAAATTGGGGTTGTTAGTGAAAAAAGTACTAATAATCAGAAAAATGTCCAAAAAATAATTCCCTTATAAACACTACATTATGTGCTGATAAAGGTCTCATTTTTCAGCACTTTTTTCTTAGTGCAGATAAAGGGGCCATATATCATTACTAAAAATAAAGTGCTAAAAAAGAGGGACTTTATCTATACATTAGTTTTGGTGATAATAATGGTCATGTAGGTGTTACTAAGCTACTACAGTGCCTATAATAGCTTGATAATAGACAACTAAATCATCAAACATATTAGAATATAAATATGTAGAAAACCATTCTGAAATACAAATATAACATAGTACTATCATTTTAATTCAAAATTTACTTAAAAATATTTTCATTGATGTTTATTTAAAATTAATCAAAAACAATTACAACCAATAAACAAAATCTTAATTCTTATAGAAGGATTTCACCAAATATTAACCTGTAAATAAAATGTTGTCCCTGTAATAAAACCAATGTTGATTTTAGGAACACTAATTAAAAAATTAATCAAATTATAACTTTAATGATATATATCACACATATGATACCTTATATTATTAATTACTATATATATTAATGATATTATTAGCTATAATAATAGCTATATTATTAATGAATATTTTTTAAATTTTATCTTAATTATTAATTGTTAATTATATTACTAATTAATAATTATATTATGAATTATGAATTAAATGGTTAATTAATAATCTATATAAATTATATTATTAAATATTGATTATATTAATGATGTATGGCTGATTCCTCCGTACCAAAAATTAATTATTGATCATTTTACTAAGGTTTAAAAATAATTTGAGCATGTTTCCCCAATTTTGGCAATGTGATTCGCATTCTAAACCAAAATGACATGTTTATATTCAGAACATGGACATCGAGTTTTTCCACCACATTGTGTGCCAAATTAAAATGTGGTCGACTCCAACATTGAATAAATGAATTATGTAGTGTTTTCCTATTGTTTGAAAAAAATCCAAGTTCATTTTCTTGATTTTGACAATGTGACATCGACTTTAAACTAAAATGGTTATTTTTTATTAAAAACAATCAGCTCAAGTCATAGTGATCACATTGTGTGTTGGATTGATTTGCATTCAATTCTTACACGTTAAAAAGGAATAATGGATCTTTTTTCTAAAATTTGAAAACATTCTGATATCATTTCACTGTTTTGGATATGTGATGTTCATTTAATACTAAAATGGTACTTCAATATTGAAAACATGCACTTTGAGTCATATCTCATACATCATATGTTAGATTTATGTTCAGTCAATTTGTTTACATAAAAATTTAATTATGGATCATTATACTATTTTTGAAAACAATATGATATCAAATTATTTATTTTGGATATGTGAAGTTCAATTTAATCTTAAATGGGACTTCTCTATTGAAAACATGCACTTATAGTCATATCGATCGATGTATGTTCCATATTGATGTCTATGTAATGCCCCAACCCAAAAATTCCAAAACCCAATAATTACTTTAATATATTGGGAGGATTACATGGAATAAAATCAAGAAGGACCAATTAGTTTAGAATTTTTTGAAGGTAAAATTACATACGTGATACCCATATTAAAATTGGAATGATACAAAATACAACATGAAACATAATAAACTAAAATAATTGGCTTCCTTGAAAGCTTATTCATGGTTCTCTTCTTCATAAACTGGGGAAAGGATACATAATAAGGGTGGTCACAAATTCTTAGTAAGGATTGCATATAGTGAAATCAAAATTCAATAATAATTGAATCATAATCAATTATACATAACTAATAAGGCATGGTAACTAAATGAAATCACATGCCCTCAATAAACTGTGAATAAAAATGCATCAGTAGATTTTGTCATAGTGAAAAGCTCATGGAAAGTAAAAACTGAATACTAAATAAAAATAATTATTATTATTTGGATTTCATTTATATGAAACATGAACCATTATACCTTCAAGACAATTTATGTTTGTGGGTAGAAATCCCTCTGATTTTTGGAAAAAAGCTTGAAGGGTTTGTCACGAACTGATTTGTCTCATGAGACATATCGATGCATCAACAAGCTATAAAGGGCCTTTAAAATCACTTCCATCCCAAAGAATTCTATATAAAAATATTTAATACAATAAAAATATTCCTTTTTAATAACCATATTTAGTATAGGATAGAGATTCATCAATATTTCCATAGTTAAAGAAACATTCAACATAAACACCGTATGTAAAATGGTATACGACTAAGAAAATAAACATATCCATGTAACAATAATATTGATATATGATTTATTTAAAATATAAAATGAAAAATTATATCAAAGGGGCACTTTTTATACCACATAATAATGATTCGGTGCACATTACCAAGTAAGTCACAATGAAATGGAAACCGAAACAAATTCCCTAAAAACATTGTAATCAATCGAGTTAATAATCCTCAAGTGAATCACTGAATACCATGAATATAAATATAATGATGATATTATATATTAAATGTGAGTAAATATACACCATGAACAAGAAATAATTGGTAAAAATAGAAATCTCATGGAAAAAAGTGAGATGAGAAACCCCATACCTAGTGCACGAATGTGTTCTTCCTTTGATCTTAATGTCCTAGATAGTCAAATTAGATTCATTAATTACAAATTACAGAACCTTATATACATTTAATTGATTTGTTATATCCTAATTAAGTTCATTTATGGCCTTTTATATGGGTTTATAGATTCAATTTCATCTTTTGGGGTGCACATTTTCTCAGTTTTCACGTTCGGTTCACTTGAAATAGATTATTCAAGTTCATGTAAAATGGAAATTGAATTCCATAATTGAATTTATGAGTCATTAATGATCATACATAAGGTTAAATGATCATATAAATTCATTGGATATTTTGGGTTAGTATAGAGACCATATCCTTTTACACATAACATTACATGATTTTAAGCATAATTAAACATTAGAGTACAAGCCATGGATTGTGAAGTCTAGTGTAATTGAAGAATAGGTACATAAAACATAAAACATGGGAATAAAAAAAACTTATTTATTTAACCTTAATAAATAGATCCTAACTTCCTTTGAAACCTCACATATTGATAGTGAACCCTAGGGATCACATGAACAAAGGGATGTGCTAAAATTCCATTACGGGATTAAACATAAGAATAAGGATTTATCAGAAGGGTTAGCGATCATCACAAAATGATATAAAATTAAAAAAATATCATAAAAAATAAACATGGGATAATATAAACATGATTTAATAGTATTATGGTAGAAACATAAATCACGAGTTTAACAGGAGTCAAGTATTGTTGCACATAGAGGATCACAAGTCAAGGTTTACCACCAAGACCGTTGCACATAGTAGCTCTAGTCAAGGATAACTTCCAATACGGTTGCTCATAACGTCTCATGATACTAAAATTTATCCAATGAATTGGAGAGATATTTTGGCAAACTCATATTAACATGTTCATGAATATGATTTCCACATAAATAATCATACATAATCAATCATACATAAACATAAAGAAACCCATGGAGAGAAATGGGTATCACATTCATGTCATAAATAATAATGAATGGGCATATAAAAAATGTTTCCATGAGAGAATGGAATTAAAACATTAATGGATGTTAATATGGTAAAATATTCATATATCATGTTATGTGTTATAAAATATAAGTGACATCATGTGTGTAGGAAATTCTTAGCATTAAAACATTTTAGTTTGGTTTTAAGGAAAATATTAAAGAACATTTAATATCACAAAGGAAATAATTTTTTATATAAAAACAGAAGTGAAAAAATAATTTTTTTAATAAAAATACTTCTTTTATACCATTATAGGTGGATTAAAACAAATGGTAGAGTTCCCTTGAAATTTGGTACAAATTTGGGAAGTTCCCTTAAAAGGATTTTGCTTATTGGGAAGTATTGAGGAGGGAATCACTTAAAAGCATGTATACCCAAAAAATAAAATGAGTTATGGATCTTTAAAAATGATTTGGGAGCATATAAATAGTATGTATAAGTTTTACATAAAAATAGAAGACAACTTCATTTGGGTAAAAAGAAAGATAGAGAAACCCGAAGGAATAAAGGCAGTTCGTGTAGAATCCCTTACAGAATATCAACATGGTATCATGTGTACTTAGGAGGTATTAATGAGAGATAAAGGGATTTATCCTATTTTATAAATCATGATTTATGTATGGGGAAGGTGAAAAAACATACCCCTTCATTAGGAATTATATGTAAAATGGCATAACATAGGGGTGATTCTTTAATAAAAGTGAAATAGAGAGGATCCCTTACCTTATACCTGATGGTGTTCTACCCTTGATGTTAATGACCTGAATAATCAAATTATGTTCATTAATTAATAATTACAGAGCCTCATTTACATTTAATTTATTTAGTATAACCTTTTTAAGTTCATTCATTACATTTTTGATTGGTTTGGAGGTTCAATTTTGTTATTCAGGTCTGTTTATTTCATGTTCGGTTTAATTTTTTATAAGAAAAGATAAACATGTATGGTAAGAGTGGTTGTACATAATTGAAGTAATATGAAATCAGTGAAAATATAGAATATTACATAGTTGATAATTTAATTTTATTACTTGGAGTGAAGGTGATTCATTATATAAAACATTAATGATAAACTCTCGGATTAATGCGCCGATTTTCCTCACAATTAACTTGTTTTGTATTATTATTTTACCTCATGAATTTATACGGATTCCACAACATTAAATAAGATAAAATAAATATATTTTTATCTGGTTCTACCATTAAAATGATTTCATGAGCAGTATAGAATAAGGTAAAGAAAATTGAAAACCTGTCATCCTTGAATGTGATAAATAAACAAATCTCAGACTGTATTTTCATTTATAGACTAAAAGGAGGGGGAGGGACATATTATGATAAAATATCACATTATAATAATATAATTATAGTAAATTTATGTTAATGGGGTTATAAAACCATTTTTTAAGGTACGTGAGGAAAGAAACTTGAAAAGAAAAGAACTTGAAATAAAATAAAATAATGAGAAAATGGAATTTACCACTTGAGTTTATCTCCTCTCGGAGCCTCTTAAGGGGAGAGGAGCTGATATTTTTAGGAGACAAAGGGATGTTGGACATGGGGTAGGATCTTGGGGATTTATTTTGGAAAAAAATAGTCATGTAATAAATATTTGTAGGAGTCAATATAAGATGGAAGTGTGGGTGTTTTTTATAGTGGAGGAGAGGAGTGGATTTTTAATATTTAATTCATTATTTAATTATTTTTCTCAAGACAAGAAGTAATGTTAGATGATTGTGAAACAATATAGTAATAAGTGCATGTTAGTTCGAATAAATGGCCATTTACATTATCCATGACTCAAGAGTGATGCCGAAATTTAATTTTGAGCATTTATTGTGAATTATCGTATTTTACTATTCATCAAAAATTCATGTATTTTAGAAAAATCCAAAAAACATTACCCTAAACATTTTTCAATGGGTAGTATCAAAAATTTTAATCCATTTTTCAAAAAAAAAATTAAATATTATTAATTTAATTATTAAATAATATCATAATTTATTTGAAAAATCAACATTAAAACTATAACTCGTTTTATAACACCTTGAAAAATAAATCAAGGTCTCATAAAATTAACTTATAACCATAAGAAAATAATATTAAATGTTATGATTACATTTTATGAAAATAAATTTCCATTTTAAATTATTAAATTAATCATAAAATTGTAATTAAAATATTTATGACATTCAAAAATACCAATACTTATACTATGATCATTTTTTCACTTATATGATGTCTAAATTGTATTTGAACCTTCATGGGTGAAGTTTCTATTTTTTTCCAACTTAATATTCATTACTATTCATTACTATTTATAAGGATGTGTTATTATTCATCAAAAAGTATGTTTATTCTATTAGACTCTAAAGATCTTACTGAATGTAACCATGTATGTCATATTTTTAAAATTTAAAACACAGAAGTGACAATATTTTATTTAAAGGTCACATAGTACTTATTAGTTCATTGTGTTGTGAATTCATGTGATCATATGACATAATTATAATAATGTATTTTCCATTTATAAAACTTTGGGTCATTGTATTATTCCCCCTTATGAAATTTTGCCCTCGAAATTTCTTTTTTTACATTAGAAGACATAAATATGTTCAGGTAAATTTACTTCATTGCCTCCTCCAGTTCAGATTTCACCTCTTCATACATATTGTTCCTCTACAGTACTTTGAATAGGTGATTAGTCTTGTTAAATATAAGTTTATCTCTACGATCCAAAATCTTCACTAGCTACTCCTTATAAGAAAGATCATTCTCCAATTCAACCACCTCTGAGGAGAGTACATGTTAAGGGTTTGTTATGTCCTTCCTTAAGAGGGATACATGAAATACATTGTGTACTTTGGACACGGTAGGTGGAAGTGCTAGTCGATAGGCCACAACTCCAACATGATCTAGAATCTCAAACGGGCCGATGTACCTAGGACATAACTTTCCTTCTTCCCAAACTGCATGGCCTTCTTCCATGGATATATGCATAGAAATACCATGTATCTAACTTTGAACTCAAGGTCTCATCGATGATTTTTAAAAAACTCTTTTGTTGACTTTGGGTTGACATGATGTGACGTTGAATTTTTTTCACCTTCTCCACTATTTCTTCGACCATATCAAGTCCTAGAAGCTTACTCTCACCAACTTCATCCCGACACACTGGTGTTATGTCCCTTTTCCTATAAAGGGATTAATATTGTTCCATTTGGATGCCCGAGTTGAAACTATTGTTGTATTAGAATTCAACAAGTGGAAGATGTTGGCACCACCCTCCTTTTAATTCCATCGACCATGCTCGCAACATATATTCTAGTGTCTAAATAGTTCACTCATATTGGACATCCTCTTGAGGATGATAGGCCGTACTGAAGTTCAGTTCAGTGCTTAGATCATGTTTTAGAACATCAAGGGGAATCTCATATCTCAATAGGATAAAATAGATAGGGGTAATCCATGTATCCTTATCACCTCTTTGGTATATATCCGTGAAAATTGATCTAATGAGAAGTCCTCTTGAATCATGATAAAGTGAGTTGTCTTTGTAAGGCGATCCACAATGACTCATATAGAATTTTTTCCTATAGATGTCCTTGGAAGTCTAGTGACAATTTCCATGGTGATGTTCTCCCACTTCTATGTGGGTATGGGTAGTGGTTTCATTATCCCCTTAGACTTATGTCTTTCAACCCTCACTTTTTAGAATACTATCCACTTTTATGTATACTCAGCAATCTCCTTATTCGTATTATCCCTCCAGAAGTTCTCTCGAAGCTCTCGATACATATTTATGCTCCTTAGGTGGATAGAGAGTGTTGAGAAATGGGCGTCATTAATAAGCTCGTTCTTTATATCCGGAACTGATGGTACACATAATCATGATTCAAATCTTACAACTCCTTCCTCATCAATCATGAACTTTTAGGATTTCCCATTTTTGATAGCTTCCACCATTTTCAGAATTTCCACATCTTTTCATTGAGCATCCTTTATTTCTCCCTGAGAGATGGTTGACAAATCATTTGGGACATGATTTATGATTTTCCTCCCTTAATGATTCTCATTTCCATCCTATGAAAATCTATTAAGATAGAATCCTTTTCAATTCTCATCATTGATAAAGATGTAGGATCCTTTCTACATATAGTACCCAGCACCTTATTTTCCTTACAGGGATGGTAGTGTATTAAGAATTCACAACCCTTGATGAGCACTATCTAACTTCACTGGAGCATATTAAGATCTTTTTTTGTGCATATATATTTGAGACTCTTGTGATCAGTATATATCTCACACTTCTCCCCATAGAGATAATGCCACCATATTTTAATTCAAAGATCACAGTCGCCAACTCCAGAACATGCGTAGGATAGTTTTCCTCATTTAATTTTAGCTGTATTGAGGCATAGGATATCAATATATCATTTTTCATCTGTTAATTGTCTAATATTTTCTTTGAACCATCATTGTACACCACACAGAGTTCTCCACTTGTGGGGAGTGTGATTACAAGCGTAGTGATTAGCCTATCTTTATACTCCTTAAAGCAGTCTCTACACTCCTGAGTCTAGAAAAACATTACTACCTTACAAGTCAGTTTAGTCATTGGGTTTGACAATCTTGAAAAGTTCTTCAAAAATATTTGATAATACCTGGCTAGACCGAGAAAGCTGCAGATCTCTGTTACATATATTGCCCTGGGCCACTCTTTAATTGCCTTTGTCTTGGAACGGTCTCTAGATATCCCTTTTATAGTGACACCATGCCCCAATAATGATACTTCAACCATCCAAAATTCACATTTAATGTACTTTTTATATAGATCCTCCCTTTGCAAAGTCTTTAACACAGTATTTAAATGATCCCCATGTTCCTCCTTTCTCTTGGAGTATATCAGAATATCGTCAATAAAGACTAACACAAATTTTTCTTAGTAATCTCTAAAGAATCTATTCATTAAATCCATGAAAATCGAAGGAACATTAGTGAGTCCGAATGGCGTCACTATGAACACATAGTTTCCATAACATGTTCTAAAGTCATTCTTGGTAATATCTTCCTTCCTCACCTTTAATTGGTGATATCCTCACCAAAGGTCCACCTTAGATAAATAATTGTCCCCAAGAAGCTTATCAAAAAAGTCATCTATCCATGGTAGGGGATAATCGTTCTTTATCTTTTTTATTGATCTCAAGATAATCAATGAAGAGGCTCATTGATCCATCCTTCTACTTGATGAAGAGGATTGACACACCCCACATTGAAGTACTCGGGCATATAAAACACTTCTCTAGATTCTCCTGAAACTTCTTCTTTAGCTCTTCCAACTCTATGGTGGCCATTTTATATGGTATCTTTGATCTAAGCAGTGATCCTGGAATAAATTCAATTGAGAACTCAACCTCTCGATCATGAGGAATACCAAGAAAATCTTTAGGGAATACATTAGTGTAATCACTTATCATGTGCATGTCTTCAAGCATGATTCTCTCCTTTGTCTCAATCACTTGATCTAGACATGCTTTCTCATAAGTAATTAATATCCAAACATGAGGCACTGATTCTAAAGTAGATTCATCTTCCTCCCTATACTTGTAAAGAATTGGAGGATGCTTTGGGATGTGAAGAGTTATCTCCCTTTCCCGATAGTTGATGTTGGATTTGTATAAAGATAGACAATCCATGACCAAGATAGAGTCAAACATTACTAAAAGAATTATGAAATGATTTGAAGGGATGTTCAGTCCACAAACATTAACTAGGGAGGGGTTATAAACCATGGATGCAAGAATTTCCTCATTCACTATTCTCAAAGGTAACTTTTCCTCCAAATTTTTAGGTGGTGTTTGAATAGCTCTACTAAACTAACAATATATGAAGGAATGTGTAGAACCAGAATCAAATAGTACATTCTCTATTCTTGAATGAATAACTAGTGTAACTGTCACCACATCATTGCATGGCTCCACCTCAGTAGTAGGGATAGAATAATACCTTCATTTTTTTCATGGAGGTTATTATTGATTTCCCACAACAACCCTCGTTTTAGGGAAATTTTTCGCATAATGCCCATTCTACTTTCAGTTGTAACACTTCACTACATGCGATGTGTTGATATGAACCATCCTTTAATCTTCCACATTAGTGGGATTATTTATATCTCATCATCCATTTTTATCCAGATATCCCAACTTTACACTTTCGAAGAAATTCATGGTTTCCCTTTGATAGTTCCCATGATTCTTCTTCCCATAATTTTTACACATGGGATGATCAAGCTTCTTCCCATAATGGAATTTATTTGTATTTCCACCCACATGAGTTTCCATTTTCCTCTTTTTCACCAGGCCCACGACCAGTAGGAGTCTCCATTCTCTATATCAACCATGAGGGAACAACGAACAATCTCTTCATAGCTATCAAAGTCTCAAATCACCATCACTTTTCATAGACACATATTTAGTTCTCTATTGAAGTGATCCACCTTGTGTTCAGTGTTCATGAAAAATCCAGAGGTGTATCTTAAAATCCTATTAATGTTTTATTCATACACCCCGATTGACTCATCTTCCTTCTGCTTGAGTCTGAGTAACTCTCTTTCCATCTAGAGATGGAAGGTTTAGGGAAAATATTTATGCAAAAACATTATATTGAATTCCTTTCATTCCATGGAATCAATTTCCTCCGAGTGATTTGTATTCTTGATTAGTTTCCACCATTGATTAGCTTGCCCTATAAAATGATAGACCCCCTAGTATGAGTTTATCTTCTTCTGAGCACTAGAGTTCATAAAATATCTTTTCAATGGAGTTAATCCACTATTCCATGATGAGGGGATCATATGATCCCCTAAACATGGGAGGCATTTTCCACATGAAGGATTTAATGACAACATTCTCTTTCCTTAGAGGAGGAGAGTGTTCCACATGATTCAAGTTATTATTTATAACTTAGGCCAGTTGATCATGTACTTTCATGAAGTTTTGAGCACCTCTTCCTATCATATAAGGCATGTCATTAGGGAAATATTCACATTCCCTATCACATTGATTGTTGGAACATGTTCTTCTATTTCCATCCATTAACTAAGATAAATAACATACAATTATAGGTCTTGAATACTTAGATATTGATAATAAAAAAGGAAACTGTGGACATAATAGGATAAAATTGTAAAGGAGAAGTATATACTAACTTTTGATTCCCTATGTTTTATTCTAGGTTATCCTTGATCTATTTCTTATCTTATATTCTGATGTGATATTATTTTATTCCCTTAAAATGCTTTGTAATAAGATCATGAATTTACCAAAGCATATCCCTTGGGAGTGTCAAACTAAGAGTGGAACATGGCCTATTGTCGTGCACCAGTTCCCATTCAAGTATAGCTCAAAGATTTGTTTTTAGGTTTTACCCCAAGATACATTTGTGCCAGAGACACCTCTACCTATTTTTATCCAGACAAGGATGTATTTTATTGATAATCCACTTACTATTTACAAACCCAATATTATGGGTGTTTTCTTACACTTAGTCTCATCCTTATGGTTCTTACAAAAGTTCTCTATTCCTAATCTCCAAAAATAACTAGGCCATCCTCTGAAACCAAATATAGCTACCCTATCCTTTTAAACATATGATTACATTATTTTAAGCATAATTAATCATCAGAGTACATACCATGGATCATGAAGTACAGTGTCATTGAAGACTAGGTAAATAAAACATAAAACATGGGACTAAAAAACACTTCTTTAATTAATCAACATAATGATATCCTAACTTCTTTTGAGCCCTTAAATATCTATAGGGTACCCTGGGGATCACAAGAAAAAATGGATGAGCTAAAATCCCAATATGGTATTAAACATAAGAATAAGGCTTTAGGAAAAGGGTTAGAGATCATGACATAATGTTATAAAATGGCATATAGAATCATAATTTATAAACATGGGATAATATAAACATGAATTCATAGTATTGTTTCAACAATATAAATCATGACTTTACCATGATTCAAGGACTGTTTCATATAAAGGAGCACAAGTCAAGGTTAACCACCAAGACTGTCTCACATGGTAGCATGAGTCAAGGCTAACCACCAAGACTATTGCACATAACGTCTCATGAGACTAAATGTTAACCAATTAATTGGAGTGAAATCTTGTCTCACCCTTCTTAAAATGTTCATGAATATGGTTCCCAGATAAATAGTCATACATAATCAATCATACATAAACAAAAGGGAACCCATGGAGATAAATGGGTATCACATTCATGTCATAAATCATAATGAATGGGTGTGTCATAAAATTGACCATAAAATAAATAAATTAAAACATAAATGTAAATTAATAAGTTAAAAAATTCATATATCATGGTAATTAATGTAAAATATAAGTGAAAATATTTATTTAGTAAATTCTTAGCATTAAAATATTTTAGTGCGGTTTTAAGGAAAATACAAAAGAGAATTTAATATCACAAAGGAAAGAATTTTATATATAAAACCTGATGTGAAATAAGAAGGTTTTTATAATAAAAATACTAATTTTATAACAACAAATGTGGCTTAAAACAAATCGTAGAGTTCACCTGAAATTGGGTAACAATTTGGGAAGTTCCCTTAAAACGATTTTTCATATTGGGATGTATTGGGGAGGAATAAAAAAAATCCATGTATACCCCTGAAGGAAAATGAGGTATGGATATTGAAAAAATTTATTGGATCATATAAATAGTATGTTGAAGTTTTACACGAAAAAATACAACTTCATTTGGGTAAAAAGAAATATATAACAACCTGATGGAATAAAGGCGGTTTTGGTATAATCTCTTACTGAATATCGAAATTGTATCAAGTGTAATTATGATGTATTAATGAGAGAGAGAACGATTTATAATCATTTATAAATCATTAAGGAAGTATGGGGATGGTTAAAAATCGTACCCCATCATTAGGAATTATACATAAAAGGGAATAACATATAAAATATTTTTGAATAAAAGTAAAATAGAGAGGATCCCTTAACTTAAGTCTGATGGTGTTATCCCCTTGATATTAATGACCTGAATAAAAAAATTAGGGTAAATAATTAATAATTATAGAACCTATTTTACATGTAAATGATTTTTTATAACCTTTTCTATTGGTTATGAGGTTCAATTCCGTTGTTCGGGTCTGTTTATTCCATGTTCAGTTTAATTTTATTTATGAACGGATTAACATGTATGGTGAGAGTGGTTTCCTAAAATTAAAGTTATATGAAATTATTTAATGTACTGAAAATTAAATGGTATTAAATTTAATTTTCTTACTTGGAGTGAAGGTGAATCATTATATAAAACAATAATGATAAACTCCTGGATTAATGTGGCGATTTTTCTCACAATTAACTTGTTTTGTGTTATTATTTTTATCATGAAGTTATAAAGATTAAAAAACATTAAATAAGATAAAATAAATACATTTTTATCTGGTTTAACCATTAAAATGATTTCATGACAAGTCTATAAGATGGTAAAGAAAATTGAAAACACATTATCCTTGAATGTGATAAATCAACACATCTTAGACAGTATTTTCATTTATAGAATTAAAGGAGGGGGAGGGAGAGATTATGGAAAACTATAGAATTATAATAATATCATTCCATTGAATTTATATTTCTTTAGTTATCAAACCATTTGGGTGAATATAGGTGAGGAAAGAAACAAGAAAATTAAATAATATAAAAGAAAATAAAAGAATCAGAAAGTGGAATTTACCTCTAGAGTTTATCCCCTTTGAGAGCCTCTTATGGGGAGAGGAGTTGGTATTTTGAGGTGACCGAGGATTGTTGGACGTGGGGTATAATCTTGGTGAGTGATTTGGGAAGAATTTAGGAGAGGCTCAAGGATTTAGAGGAGTGAAGAGAAGAGGGAAGTGTGGGCAGTTTTTATAGTGGATGAGAGGAGTGAATTTTGAATATTTAATTCATAATTTAATTATTTTCCTCCCAAAAGAAATGGTGTTTAATGATTATGACAAATAATAGTAATGTGTAAATTTTAGTATGAACCACTGGCAATTTACATCATCCATGACTCAAGAATGATGCAGAAATTCAGGATTTAGAATTTATTGGGAATTATCATATTTTACTATTCATAAAAAATTAATGTATTTTAGAAAAAAACCTAAGATTCACCCAAACCATTTTTCGACATGTAGAATCCAAAAATGAACTCCATTTTTCAAAAATAATTTTCTAAATATGATTAATTTAATTTTTAAATAAAATAATAATGTATTCGAAAAAACAACATTAAAACTATAAATCGTTTTATAACACCTTGAAAAATTAATCAATGTCCCATTAAATTATCTAATAACCATAAGACCAAAAAATAAAAATTTATTATTAAATTTTATGAAAATATTTTTCCATTTTAAATTATTAAATTAATCATAAAATTTTAATTTAAATATTTATAACATATAAAAATACCAATACTTTTATTATGATCATTTTTTCACTTATAATATGTCTACATTGTATTTGTACATTCATGGGTAAATTTTATATTTCTTCCTACTTAATATTAATTACTATTCATAAGGGTATGTTACTATTCATCGAAAACTATGTTGATTCTACCAAACTATAAATATCTTGCTGAATGTAACAGTGTATGTAAGATTTTCGAAATTCAAAACACAGAAGTGATAATTTTATGTTTAAACGTCAGATAATACATTATAGTTCATTGTGTTGTGAATTAATGTGATTATATGAAAAAATTATAAGAAGTTATTTTCCATTGATAAAACATTGATTCTTTACAAATTGAATGAACCATTATATAAATGATTAAGGGTAAACGCTTGGATTATTTTGATGGTTTTTTGATCACCACGAATTTATTTGGTTTTATTATCAAATACCATGTTTAAGAAATTATTATATATAATTAAATAGGATATATTAAAAATATAATGATATGGTTCCACCATAAAAATAGTTTCATGACCAGAATTTTAGATGGTAATATAAATTGAAAACTCATCATCCTTGAATGTGATAAATTATCACATACCGAATGGTGTTTCAATTTTTAGTATAAGAGGAGGGGAAAAGAGAGATGATGATTAAATTTTACATTAGAATTATAAAATTATAGTACATGAAAGGTACTATAATTATCACAAAAATTTGGATTAGGGGGGTTAGGGGAGTGAAAAAAATAATGGAACTTGTAAAATAAGTTGAAAGCAAAATGAAGAGAGGTTTACCACTTGAGTAATCCTTGAGAATCTCTTTAATGAATTTGTTTTTGGCCTTTTGGTGAGACTAGTAGGTCATGGAAATTGTTGGACTGATTGGTATGAGTATTTTTCTGAAATTATTTAATTATCAAAGACTGAGAGGTGTGTGAGGAAGAGGGGGTGAGGGGCGGTTTATATAGTGGATGAGAGGAGTGATTTCTCAACATTTTATTTTTTATATAACTATTTTTATCTGGAAAATCAGTAGTATTTATTCTTGTGACAAAGAACATTAATGAGTTCATGTGAGTTCAAACTAATGGTTGATTACATCATCCATCATGTAAGGAATAATGTATTTATCTTATAATTTATTTAAACCGTAATTACCACATTTTACTATTCACCAAAAATTAATGTATTTCAGAAAATCCCAAAAATTTAACCCAAACCATTTTTCAACATTTAGAATCCAAAAATGAAACCAATTTTGTGAAAATAATTTTATAAATATGAAAATTTTTATTTTTTAATTGAAATCATCATTTACTTGAAAAATACCAGTTTTAATATTATAACTGATTCATGAATACATTTTATGGAAATGATTTAGCTTTTAAATAATTTTATTAATTATTATAATTGTAATTAAATATTTATTTCTCACAAAAATGCCAACACTTAATTAAAATTGATAACCTTCATTTAAAGGATGCCTAAATTTTTTTTATACACTCATGGGTGAGGTTAGTATTCATTTGTCTGATTTTCTATTCATAAAAGTCATATTACTATTCATAAGGGTATTTTACTATTCATAAGGGTAGTTTACTATTCATGAAAAATTCAGTTAATCCCATCAGACATTAAATATAATACTGATCACAACCATGTATGTCCGTTTTTTGAAATTCAAATAACATAATTAACAAAATTATGATTAATGGATAGGTTATAAAAAAGTGTTTGTTTCATAGAGACTCGGTTTTATGTGCATTGTGAGACATCTAATGAGTTTTAATATTTTAAGAAGCACATACCATTGAATATTGGGGTGTTATATTCTTCCCTCCTTTGGAAATTTCATCGTCAAAATTTTTCAGGTATATTTCTCCCGGAAAATGTGGGTGGTTCGTCTTCCTAACATCCCCTATTTCCCATGTTGCTTCCCCCATGATATGGTATCTCTAGAGAATATTTACTAGTTAGTTGTCCAATTTTTCAATACCTTCTTCCTTGTGTCAAGAATCTTGATAGGGTCTTCACAGTATGACAAATCAGGTTCCAGTTCTATTTATTTATAGGTGAGTACATGCATTGGGTCTAGTGTTTATTTCATTAACAATAACATGTGGAATGCATTATAAACATTGTAGAGACTTGGTGGCTTTGCTAAATGGTAATTTACACCTCTAATTAATTTTTGAGTTTCGAACAGTCTTATGTACATGGGGCTCATTTTCCCTTTCTTACCGAACATTAATACACCCTTCCACAGAGATACTTTTATAAAGACATGATCCCCCACTTGAAATTCCAATTCCTTTATTTGGTTGTCAGCAAAATCCTATTGCCTATTTTGGGTTTCTTTAATATGGTCCTGAATTTTCTTTACCTTTGTAATTGTCTCTTCGATAAGTTATGCGCATATAAGTTTCCTTTCACCAAATGTATCCCAACAAGTTGGATTTCGACAACTCTTTCAATGTAATGATTTATATGGCATCACTTGAATTATAGAATGGAAACTATTATTGTAGTAAAATTTTACCAAAGTAAAGTATTGATCCCACATAAGTTTAAAGTCAAGAGATAATGATCTCAACATGTCTTCTAGTATTTTAATGGTCCTTTCAGACTATCCATCGGTTTGGGGGTGATAGGAAGTACTCATATGAAGCTCAATATCCAAAGCCTTCTAGAGAATATTCCATAATTTTGATGTAAATCAGGGATCTCAATCGGAAACAATCAATAGAGGGGCACCATGAAGACTTACAACTTCATTAATATAATGTCTTTCTAGGTACTCTAGTGTTAAATCCTATCTTATAGAAAGGAAATGTTCTGATTTTGTAAGACGACCAACAATTACCGATATTACATAATTCCTTCTAGGTGTCCTCGTTATTCCTATGACAATGTCCATCGTATTTTCATCCCACTTACAAATAGGAATAGGTAGAGGTTTCATGAGCCCTCTAGGATGTTTTCTCTCAGCCTTCACTTGTTGAAAAACTATACACCTTGACACCTAGTCAACAATTTCTCATTTCATGTTATCCCACAAAAAATGAAACATCATAACTCTATACATCTAGGAGATACCATGGTGTATAGAGAAATTTGAGCTATGATCATTATCTAATATTTTACATTTTAGTTCAGGTACTGATGGAATGCATAACCTCTTTCCAAATATCAGAACTCCATCCTCATTCATGAAGTCTGTTAATCTTCCATCCTTAACAGCTTTAATTTTCTTTTGTAGATTCCCATCATCATATTGAGGGATTTTTATCTTCTCTAATAAGTATGGTTTAGAAATCATTTGAAAAAAAAATATTTTTCCCCTTCCTCAACAATTCCCACATCCATATTTAGAAGATTCATGAATATAGGATCTCTCTCAATCCTCATTTATGTCAGAAGTCCATGATATTTCCAAATTAATGAATATTCCACCTTATTTTCTTTTCATGGGTGGTAGGGTATTGAACAATCATAATCTTTGAGTAACTCGAGCCATCTCCTTTTCCTCATGTTTAGTTGTTTCTGGGTAAAAAATTATTTCAAACTATTGTGATCTGTATGTATCTCACATCATTCACAATAGAGATAGTGTCACCAAATTTTTAGAGCAAAGATTATGGCTGCTAACTCAAGATCGTGAGTTGGATAATTTTTATCACGAGTCTTAAAATACATGGATGCATAAACAATTACATTATCATTTTTCATAAGGATGAAAACCAGTTCATTCTTTGATGCATCACTCTATATCACAAATACAACATTTCCAGAGGGAAGAGTCAAAATTGGTGCATTGACAAATATTATTTTCAATTCATCAAAACATTATGAACATTCTTTCATCCATACAAAAATAACCCCTTTAAATGTG
This sequence comes from Viscum album, assembly GCA_963277665.1. Classification (NCBI taxonomy): domain Eukaryota; kingdom Viridiplantae; phylum Streptophyta; class Magnoliopsida; order Santalales; family Viscaceae; genus Viscum; species Viscum album. Next base: position 394,420,949 of record OY728167.1, on the reverse strand, counting down.
TTCTTGGTGAGCGGGTTATCCAATCAGGTTAAATTCGAAATGAAATTCTGATAATAACCTGCTAAGACAACAAAACTATGTACCTCATTTATGTTCGTTGTTCTGGCCCATTCTTGGATTTCCTTTGTCTTCACAACATAAACAAAGATTCCAACCATAGAGACAATATGGACAAGAAAATAAACTGATTGAATCCAAAATTTACACTTTCTAAGTTTCTTATATAATTCATTACTTTTAAGAGTTTTCATAATGATCTGAAAATTATTCTCATGGTCTTCATAGATTTTGGAGTAAACTAGGATATGATATATAAATACCACAAAAAAGTCATCATGATATTCCTTAAAAACCAAATTATTTGGATGCATGAAAATAGAGGGTGAATTAGTCATTCCAAAATTCATTACTGTAAAGGCATAATTCTCATACCCGGTCTGAAATGATGTATTAGGAATATCTTCCTCACACTCAGCTAATGATATGAATATTGAAGGTCAAACTTCAAAAAATATTAGGCTCCATGATGTTCATCAAATAAATCACCATTTCGAGGAAGAGGATACTTGTTCTTTATCATAACAACATTGATCTCCATGTAGACAATGCAAATCCTCATATATCCATCTTTCTTCTTGAAAATAAGAATAGGGGCCCCCCATACAGAAACAATAGGGTGAATAAATCATTTTACACTAAATTACTATAGTTGTTTCTTGAGTTCTATTGATTATATAGTCACCATTCTATAAGGAGTCATTGATATAGGTCATGATCTAGGAATGAAATCAATAGTGAACTCAACTTCCTGCTCTAGAGGATGCCCTGGTAAATCCTCTGGAAACACATTGAAATATTCTTTCACAATAAGTACATTCTCAATTTTAATATTTCTTTCATCACCCATAGATACTTAGTTCTCATACTCCCCAATAATTTCATTCAGTAAAGATATTGGGGGTGGATCTAGATAAGAATCAGATGGAGTGGTTTATGCTCTAATGAAAATGGACTCTACATCATCCTCAACAATTGTAACTTCCTTATTCTTACAATAGATTTTTGCGTCATCGTATGAATTCCAGTAAATAATGAGGATTATATCAAACTAAATCATGGGTATGATGATAAAATTAGTAGATAAGGCATGTTTATATTCCATATTGGGAACTGCTTGACACGTCTTTATTGCCATGATACTGCCCTTAGGATTTTTAACTGATAAATCCTTCATTAAGTCAAATTGAAAATATCTAATTTTCAGGGAAAACTAAGATGATATAAAAGAATGTGATGATATAGAATCAAATAAATAATTGGCTAAGTTTGAGGAAACAATTAAAATACCTTCCACCACATCATTAAGAACTTCAACCTCTGCAGTTGTGATTGCATATGCTTTCCCTTTCTCCTGTGTCTTTTTCTGAGGATGGTTTCCATGACGTTTAGGACATTAATTTGAATAGCATCCCATCTTCTTAGAATTATAACATTAAACATTACTGATTTTTCTCTTCCCCTTACAGTAAATAGATCGATGAACCTTCTCTCCTCACATATAACAAACTTCCATGCCTATAGAGCATATTTCATAAAGGTTCTTTCCACAATTCTTGTATAATAGGAAATTCATAATTCCATTCTTCTTCTTTGGAGATTTACCTATTCCATGATTATTAGAGGACCTATTCTTCCCTTGATTTTCCTTGAATAAATAGGATCTAGAAGCCAACAATCCCGTACCCGAGTGGTAAGGGCTCCTGCTTGGCATCCAAGAGACCCGGGTTCAAAACCGGGTGGAGGCGAATTTCTGGGTATTGTAGCAGCACTGTGTAGCACTGTAGCAGCACTGTAGCAGTACTGTAGCAGTTTCTGTTTGGTACTGTAGCAACCGGAACTATTAACTCGATTTGGGCCTTTAGGCCACCAGTTTGGGCCTACGGGTCTCCAGGGCCTTCAGGTCATCAGAGGCCTTCGGGCCACATGGCCTTTGAGTCACGTAGACCATGGAGTAGCCCAGTTCACACAGAACATGCCCTAGAAGAGGATCAGTGAAACAGGAGTATCAACCACCAGATGTAGAGCTAATCGGATTTGAATAATGATAGGGTATTTCAGCCGCCATCGGGACCAGACACCGTGCAGCTTTGTACAGGGCAATGCTAGCCAATCAGCAATGCAAGTTGGGGAGCTATGTAATCAATGACGCATAAATCTTTGGAGGGGAAGTTAAACTGGGCTGGGCCTACGGGTCATATATTGGGCATGGTATGCCTTTGGGCCTTTGGGTCATGTATTGCGGGTTTTTCGGGCCTTGTGCCTTTGGCCTACGGGTCAAGTACAGGTTCTCCTTCATCCTGTAAAAGAGGGATTATCCATAATAAAATAAAAAAGAAGTCCTTCTGTCCATTCGAACTAATTGGATCTAGAAACTTCCTTCTCCATTTTGATGGCACTGAATACAATTTCATCATATGATGAAAATTTTTTATAAGTTTGTGCCTTTCGAACACATGGCATAAGAACTTCAAAGAAATTATCAATCTTTTCTTTTAAATCACTTATGTAATCTATAGCCTACCAGGCTAATCTTGTGAATGTAGCCTCATAATCTGAAAACACTCTCTTCTTTCCTTTTCCATAGGATAAGGAATTTCCTCTTCACTTTGATTTGTTGTTCACGAGGTAAATATTTTTCGAAGAATATTTACTTAAAATTTTTCCATTCCATATCTTCTATTTCTTCTTCCTTTATGGTATTCTGGATCAAGTACCACCATAGATTAGCATCACCCATGAGGAAATATACTGTTAGTACTACCTTTTCATTTTCATTTCATATTAATGCCAGAAATATCTTTTCAAGGTACTTGATCCACTGATCAGTTACCACTGGGTTAGTAGTCCTACTAACAAATTTGGGATTCTATCACATGAAATTATCCAATATAGGTATATCATGGTTATTCGTCGTAACCTAAGTAATTTTTCCCAATATATTAATGATCTGATCTACTCCAACACAGGCTGTGTTAACTTGCTCAGTTGGGAAATTCCTACATTATCCATAGGTATTGATTCCCTTTCTTCTATTAGGCTCTATCACTAAACAACATATTACACTAAATTAGGTCATAATGCATAATTTCTAACTATAAAACACTTCACATAATTTGAAAATTAATGCACATCTAATATCATAATCATAAACATGATTTCTATTTACTTTTAAATCCTTCATAATTGTTTATAAAGAAAATGTGAATTATCCTTAGAATATCCCCAGGGAGTTTCAAACTAGGTCTATAGTAAGGCCCATCATTGTGTACCAGGATACCCCATGTCAAGCCATAAACTTCTTATTAGAGTTATTATGCCTAGGTACATTTTTTCCAGAACCACGCCTACATATAGTATCTAGATAAGGATGTATTTTTGAGGAAGACCCACATAGTATATACCATACTAAAATTATAGGATGTTACTCTATACTTATACTAAAAATATATCATGGGGTTTTTCCCGTTAAACTATGTTTCCCAAATCTAGTTTCTAAGGTTGCTGTTAAACTTCCTCTAATACCTACTGTAACACCCCAGCCCAAGAATCCCAGATCAGGTGCACTACTTTAATATATTGGCATGATTAAAAGGAATAAAATAAAAAATGACTGATTATTTTAGATTTTTTGGAATACCAGATTAAATATTTGATACCCATATTACATTTAGAAGGGAAAATACAACATGATACATAATAAAATGAAATAAATTGCCTCCTTGAAAGCTTATTCAAGGTTCTCTTATTCATAACCTGGGGAAAGGAAACATGATAAGGGTGATCTCAAATTATCAGAATGGTTTACATATAGTGGAATCACAAATCAATAATAATCGAATCATAATCGATTAAACATAACTAAAAGTCATGGTGAATAAATGAAAACACATTCCATCAATAAGATGAGAAAAAAATGCTTCCATAGATTTTTTTCATTGAGAAACCCACATATAAAGGAAAAACTGCATACTGAATAAAGATAATTCTTATTATTTGGACATCATGTATATATAACATGAACCATTATACCATCAAGATTGTTTCAGTTTTTGGGTAGAAACCCGTCTGATTTTTGGAAACAAACTCGATGGGTTTGTCGCTAACAGATTTGTCTCATGAGAACTGTCGATGAATAGAGGGGCTATATAGGGTCCAACCCATCACATAATGTCTAAATAATAATTTATAAAAAGATTTAATACAATAACAATATGCCTTTTAACAACTTTATTGAGTAGAGGATACGTATTCATTATTATTTCTATAGTTAAAGTAACATTCCACATATACACCGTATGTATAAAGGAATAAAAATAAGACAATAATAATATACATGTAAAAAGAATATGGAGATATAATTTAATTATAATTTAAAATGATAAATGAACTCATAGGGGTATTAGATTCACCATATAATAATGATTAGGTTCACAATACCATGTAAATCACAATTAAATGAAAATTGAAACAACGTCCCTTACAACACTGTAATTAATCGAGTTAAAAATAATCAAGTGATTTGTTGAATACCATGAATAAAAATAGAATAATTATATTATATATAAAATTATAGTAATCATATACCACATACAAGAAATAAGTTCTGAACAATGGAAATATCACAAAAATAAAACTGAGATGAGAAACCCCTTATCGTATGCCTGAATGTGTTCTTCCTTTGATATTAATGTCCTTTGTAGTAAAATTATATTTATTAATTATGAATTCTAGAAACTTATAAACATTTAATTTATTTATTACAACCACATTAGGTACATTTATGGTCTTTTAGATGGGTTTAGATATTCAATTTCATCTTTTGGGAGTGCACATTTTTTTAGTTTTCACATTCGGTTAGCTTGTATAAGACTAGGGATGTTCATGTAAAATGGAAATTTAAATTCATAATTGAGGTTATGAGTTATTAATGATCATATAGAAGGATAAATTATCATATAAATCCATTTGTTATTTCTGTATAGGATGAATAATTATAAAAAAATTAAATGATAAATGCTTGGATTATTTTGATGGTTTTTTATCACCATGTAATCATTTTGTTTTATAATTAAATATCATGTGTAAAAAATTATTCCAAAACATTGAATAGGATATATCACATGGATAATGATATGGTTAAACCATAAAAATGGTTTCATGATCATAATTGAAGTTTGTAATATAAATTGAAAACACGTCATCCTTGAATGTGACAAATTAACGCATCTCGGACAATGTTTTCGTTTTTAGAATAAGAGGAGGGAAAAATAGAGCTGATGATGAAATATTCCATTAGAATAATAAAATAATATTAAATTTAAGGAACTAGATTTATCATATCATTTGTAAGAGGGGAGGTGAGGGGAGAGAAACAAAAGAATAGAACTCGTAAAAGAAGTTGAAAGGAAAAGGAAGAGAGGTTTACCTCTTGAGTACTCCTCCTAGAGAAACTCCTTAAGGCCTCTGTTTTTTAAATTTTGGTGAAAACAAAAGGTATTGGATATGGGGTTTCCTCAAAAGAGTATTTTGAAGAACTTAGGAAAGGATAAAATCTTGATAGGTGTGAGAGGAAGAGGGGGTGAGGGGTGGTTTATATAGTGGAGGAGGGGAGTGATTTCTCAATATTTTATTCATTATTTTATTATTTTTCTCAAGATAGGGAATAGAATTGATTATTGTGTCCAAGAACAGTAATAACTGCACGTGAGTTCAAAATAATGGTTTCATACAACATCCATGATCTAAGTAATAGTATATTTATCACATAACATTTTTATACTGTAATTATTGTATTTTACTATTCACCAAAAATTCAAATATTTTAGAAAATCCCCAAAAATTAACCCTAAATTTTTTTTGACTTTTAGAATGAAAAAAAGAACTCCATTTTTTGAAAATAATTCTCCAAATATGATAAATTTAATTTTTTAATTAAAATCACCATTTTCTTGAAATATACCAATTTTAATATTATAACCAATTTTATGACACTTTAAAAATTTAACTAGGGTCTCATAAAAGTTTCTTATATCATAGGAAAACAAAAAATTGATTCATGAACACATTTTAGGAAATTGAATTATCTTTTAAATAATTTTATTAATTTTTAAAATTGTAATTAAATATTTATTACTCGCAAAAAATCCAACACTTAATTAAAAATATTCACCTTCATTTATAAGGTGCCAAATTTTATTTATACACTCATGGATGAGGTTACTATTAATTTGTTCTATTTACTATTAATAAGGTTAATATTACTATTCATAATGGTAGGTTACTATTCATATGTGTAGGTTGTTATTCACCAAAAATTAGGTTGATCATATTAGAATCTAAATATCATATTGAGCGCAACTGTGTATGTTTTTCGTAACTCAAATCACAGATGTAGAAAATTTAATATTAATGTATAGGTTATAGAAAAGTGTTTTTTTCACAGATACTCAATGTTATATGCCTTAGGAGCTATCTAACGAGTTGAAATTTTTTAAGAAGAACATAACATTAAATATTAGGGTGTTATATTCTAGTTGATTCCTACACATCACAAATGAATTATGGGTTGTTTTTATAAATTTTTAAAACAATATTAGTTTTTTCAGTTTTGGATACTGACAAACATTTTAAACATAAAATACACTTTTATATTGAAATCTTGTAATTCAATTCATACTAGCCACAACATGTGTTGGATTGATGTGTAGTCAATTCTTACAAGTCAAAAATAAATTATGGATAATTTTCCTATAGTTTGAATGTAATTTGAGTTAATTTTCATGATTTTGGATAGTGACACATGTTTCAACCTAAAATGACACCTATATATTTACGACACACACTTTGAGTCCTACTGGAAACATCATGTGTGGGATTGATGTGTAGTCAATTACTACAAGTCACAAATGAAATATGGATGTTTTTAATAAATTTTGAAACAATAAAATACTGTTTTCTTATTTTTGTCGATGTGATGCATGTTTTAAACTAAAATGGTACTTTTATATTGAAAACATACACCTCAAGTCATATCAACAACATCATGCACTGGATTGATGTGTAGTCATTTCGTACACATAAAAAATGAATTATGTATTATTTTCGTAAAGTTTGAAAATAATATAATCTTTTTTTCTTTGTTTTAGCTACGTGACATGCATTTTAAACTAAAATGTAACTTATATAATGTAAAAATGCATTGAAAGTCATACCAGACACATCATGTGTTGGATTTATGTGCAGTCAACTCTTATACATCATAGATGAATTATGGATCATTATCTTAATGTTGAAAAGAAATATGATCCCATTTTCTCATTTTCAGATATGTTCACATGTTTTGAACTAAAATTAAACTTCTATATTGAAAACATGCACTTTGAGACATTCTGACCACATTGTGTGTTGGATTGACATGATGTAAATTTCTATATGTCAAAAAATGAAGTATATATCTGTATCATAAACATTAAAAAAATCTAAATCTTTGTCTCAATTTTGATTATGTGATGCATGTTTAAAACTAAAGTGACACTTTTATATTGAAATCATGGAGTTCAAGCAATATTTTTCACATCATGTGTTTGATTGACATGAGGTCATTTCCTACACTTCAAAAAATAATTATGAATAATTTTCATAAATTTTTAAAAAAATTTGATCTCATTTACTTTGTTTTGGCTATGTGATGCATGTTTCAAACATAAATGACACATTTATATTTAAAACATGAACTTACAGTCATACTAACCACTTTATGTGTTAGATTGATGTGCGGTTGAGGCCTACACATCACAAATGAATTATGAATCATTGTCCAAGTTTTTTAGAATAATATAATTTTTTTTCTCACTTTTGGATATGTGATGTGTGTTTTAAACAAAAATGGAACATTTATAATGAAAATAAACAATAAGATTCAAATTGGTCACATTTTTTCCAGATCCAGACCACATACCCCACTACCCTGATACTCGAGCCTGCTCTAACATAGATCGAAGGGAGTTATTGATCCCCACAGGTTAGTAACAAGAACCTGGCATCATAAAAGAATAAATATGGATGGATATTTTCCAAAAAATAGAAAATGATAAACAATAAATGTTGATATGATAAACAATCCAAAAGAAAAAAGTACAAAAATAATAGAGGTAAAAAAATACCCAATAGTATATCATCAAAATTCGAAACATCTTCCAAGATAAAAGCTCATACATATACCATGTAATAGCTGGATCACAACTCCATCTGTCACCTCCATCACTCTAAGTCCCAAGTATCAGGAACATCCACCGCCTTCAACTGGAACATTCCCTTTTCTTATACCTGGAATAAGATAACCTATAAACGCCTAAAGGAAAAAAGGTAGTATGTGACATAAACGAACCAGTAGGTTCTCAACAAGTGTTCCATAATAAATTACAAAACAATAAACTAAAATATTCTTTGAATTTAAATAAAATAGGGTATGGTATGGAATTTACATATTTTCAACAAAACATGCTTTTGTAATGAAAAATATATGGAATATGTATCCAAATATGCTCAAATGAACATTTTATAAAAAAAAGTTGGCATGAATAAAATGGTTCTATAAATAAATTTCATGTAGTCATAAAATCTAGTATGTAATAGAACTATGTAATAAGGATTGTGGTATATTAGTTTCTCGTAATAGGATCCTCACACTACTCATTTTGTGTTCTCAGCTCAGTGTGTCTACACGTCCCTTGACTCAAACTCCCAATCTGGAAAAATCATATCGCAATAAGTTTATGTTAGTGTTTTCATTAACAATCCAGTGATTTGGATTAAAATCCTACCATGCTTATCCAAATTACCGACTAACTAACCACACTCACATTTACATCATTTTATAAATCAATTAATCATGGTAAAATCCACCATTTTAAAATTAGTTCAAAATATAATTTTGAAAGATTCAGTTTTCAACATGCTTTTCTCCTTTCAAAACTAAACCATAGGTTTTCATCAATTAATCCCTTTTCAAATCATATTTCATTTTAATCCATTTATCTCAAGGTTCAGCATCAAATCATATCATCAAATAGATTTCTAAATCAATCCATGATTTTTTCTCAAATCCACCAAACATTTCAATTCCATTGAAATTGTGGGTTTTCAAATTCTCAATGCCCTTTTCAAAATTAAACAAAAGTAATATCAAATATTTTTTTTTTAATAATATAAAAACTCATTTCAAAAAAAATTCAAGAAATTTAAGGTTTCAATTATAGGGAAAGTCATATAGAACTAACGAACTTTATTCAGTGAAAAAATCAACACCTACAATGGGGAAATGTAAATGAATAATGATGGAAATGTAAATTAATAAGGAAAACCAAGATTAGGAAACATAGAGATAAAACTACAATTCATTCAAAAAACATAATATTATACTATCTACAATGAGGGGTAGTATAGAGAAGTAGGAAATCATAGCAGGGAAACTCACCGGAGATCAGATGTTAACTCAAGATGTCCAAAAATGAATAAATCATCAAAAAATAACCTTGGAAACCCTAAAGGTTCAAGGAAGTGTTCTACAGTTCAAATAAACAAAATTTAGGAATTCAGTGCACAGAAATGTGTTGGGACTGATGAATTCACAACATGAAGCCTCGATTCATGACATGAATACCTCGAAAGGCATATATGATGAAAAATGAATTTCCTGAGGTTAAAAATCATGATCATGACCATTTCAAGTCATGAAAAAAAATTAAGAATCTCAATGTCATTCACATCATGAATTGTTTGATGGATTCTTCTATGTGGTAGATTCTCTACATGAATTACATTCATGGTATGATTTTTTCCTGCAGAGAGCACACCCTCAGATCGTGCTGAAAAACCCTAAATAAGCCTCCAACTCATCTTGAACTCCAAGATAACCATCTAAATCCTTAGACACTTTTATACCAAGACAACATTAATTAAAAAAAATCATGCATTCATAAAATTTATTTTATTTTCCTATATAAATTATCCCCATCCTTGAATGTCCTAAAACACACCCAAACATAAAGGGAATGAAAACCAGATCCAAAAAGTACCTAAAAGAAGATAACATGATGTCACACATTGTGAGTCAGATTGATGTGAAGTAAATTCCAATGGGTCACAAATGAATTATGGAACATTTTTATAATGTTTAAAAATAATTATATCATTTGTTTTCATTTTTGGCTAGTGATGTATGTTTAAAACATAAATGAAACTTTTATATTTAAAACACATACTTTCAGTCATACAAGAAATATCATGTATCAGATTGATTTGAGGTTAATTCCTACACATCAAAATTTAATTATGGATCATTTTCATAAATTTTGAAACAAAATGAGCTATTATTCATAGTTTTGACAATGTGACATGTATCTTAAGTTAAAATAACTCTTTGAGATTTAAAACAATCACTTTGAGTCATACTAGCCATATTGTGTGTCAGATTTCTCTGTATTTGATCCCTAAAAATCCATAATTAATTATGAATCATTGTACTAATGTTTGAAAATAATTATAGATCTCATTTTTGTCTATGTGATGTTCATTTTAAACTAAAATAAAATATTTATATTAAAAACATGCACTTCGAGTTATACCGACCAGATCATGTGTCGGGTTGATGTGCGGTCTATTTCTATACATCACAAAATAAATTTGGATTTTTTCCTAAATTTTAAAAAAAAATTGAGCTCCTTTAATAATTTTTAGATAGTTATGCATGTTTTAAACATAATTGGTAGTTTTTTATTGAAAACACAAACTTCGATTCATACTGCCCACATCCTGTGTCGGGTTGATTTGCAGTCGATTCCTACATGTCACCAATTTTTTTTAATGGTTGGGGTCGAAGACTCATTTATTATTAAAGCAAAGAAAAAACCTCTTTAACTGGGTAGAGGGAGACCCATTAGATAGCCCGAAGGCCAAGTGGGCATTTAGCCCATTACATGGCCCGTAGGCCCAATTTTTTGGCCCAAGGCCAATTCTATGAATAGTAATCCTATAGTAGTTGTGCTTCTACAGCCCCGGATAGTACCCGCCACTACTATAGTACCCTACCACCACTACAATGGCCTACCTCTACTACAGTGCCGCCGGTGTTATAGTGCCATCGGTTCTATAGTACTCTACAGTACCTGCACCCAATAGATTTTGAACCCCCATTTTTCATGTAGAATTAAGGGGTTCTAATCACTAAATGAAACCCCAACTACACCTACATGTCACCAATGAATTATAGATCTATTTCCTAATGTTTTACAATATTCTATCCTCATATACCCAATTTTCACTTTGTATCAGGAATTTTATACTAAATTGATACTTTTATATTTAAAATAAACACTTCAATTAGTACCGAACACATCATGTGTTAGATTAAAATATAGTAGATTTATATGTATCAGACATGAATTATGGATCATTTTCCTAAATTTTGAAAACAATTTGAGCTTGTTTCCTTAGTTTTGGCTAGTGATGTGAATTTTAAACTAAAATGGCACTATTATAATGAAAACGCGTACCTCAATTCATATTGACCATACCATGTGTCATATTGATGAGTGGTTGATTTCTAAATGTCACCAATGAAGTATGGATTATTTTCCTAATGTTTGAAAATAATTTGATCTTGTTTACTTGATTTTGGAAATATGATGCGAGTTTTAAAATAAAATGGCAATTTTAATTTGAAAACATGCACATCGAGTAATACCAACCACATCCTATATTAGATTTATGTATGCACTACAAAAAAATAAGACTATTTATGATGGGGTCCAGTTTTAAATAGTTCATTGTAAGAAATGGCGTTACAAATAGTTTCTCTAGATTTTTTAGAAAACCTATTACGACTGGACCGTTACAAATAACATAAAAAATAAATGAAAATTAATATTAAGAAAATAAAAAATAATAATATTAATAATATTAATAATAAAATAATATTATTAATATAATATAAAAAAATAATATTATTATTAAATAAATATTATTAATAATAATATAATAATAATTGTAAAATTATATTAATAATAATAATATAGTAATATAATAATAACAATAATAAAATTCAAATTAATAAAATTAATAATATCAATAATAAAATAATAAAATAATAAAAACCTAAATATTCTCAAAAATAAAATAATAATAAATAAATAAATAAAAATTTTAATAAAATAATAAATAATTAAAAAATTTAAAAAAATAATAATGTAATAAAATAATAAAAAACTAAATAAATAATATAAAATGCAAGATTTGCCACAATATAAAAACATAGTATATAGAAATGAAAAGATATAATAGTTCAAAAAAAATACATTCAAATGTTTTATCATAAAAATGTAAATACATCACTAAGGGGGAAGGACATCTAGAGGTGGTGGGGGAGTTGGAGGAGACGTTGGAGGGAAATCCATCCCTAAACCATGAGTCAGACATCGCATTTACTCTATCATCTGCTTGTGCTACTGTTGCTGCCATCATCACATCTCCTCCTTCTACTGTTGTTGTTGTCGACAGTTCTCTTCATACTCCCTACATATACTCTCTATAACCTCACCCAGAGCTCGTAGCTGCTCCTGATACTGTGCTACATATGATGATGACACTCCATGAGCTTCTCTCAAGTTTCACACCGACATCCCAGTAACACCATAATAACTCGCAGTCGTCAATAGAGAGCTGATACCAACAACTCGGCCTTTCTTGAAGGCATACTAGGTCGTCTGTATCCATGTTACCTTACGAAATCCTACTATAATAGTCTGATCCTCGTTATAAGTCTTGACTCTTAGTCTACATCTGAGATGTCGTGTCCTCCTATGAGTCCTTCAATTGCAATTTAAAATTAATATAGTTAAAATACTATTTACAGTTAATTTTAAAACTCAAAAATAAATTATACTAACCACAATCTGACGTTGGTGATCACCTCTAATCTCTCCAGTGATGGGATCATTTTACATCCTCTTATAAATGTTAAACACTATAATTATGGTCTTTTATACTTCATATAAGAATATAAAATAAACATTTTACCTTTAAAGTTATGTAAATTAATTAAAAAGGTACTTACCATATGTTCCCTACATGTACTAAATGTACGACAACCATCTCGATGTGTCGCCTCCTTTCTCCTGTAGTTCTCCTGGCCTACTAATAATATCCCCTAAAAATATCACATATCTAGTGTGAACATAATCCATCCAAAACATGATATGAAATGTAATCAGGTCGGTGGTAGCAACAAGACTCTTCAAACACTATGACTCCAACTTTCTACATCACTGTCCTCCTCAAATTATACAAAAACTGACAGAAATGGTCGTGCATACAACCCTCCAATGATTTCCAAATAGATTAACGCATGATCTCATTGATGGGATACCATAATACCTATAAATAATAATATCAACCTGGGATACCAAGCTCTCAACATGCTATGTTGATCACTTAGGGGAATCTGGTCCCATGTAACCCATGATTGGGAAAAATAATTATGCAATGTAGCACTCCCCTATCCAATAGCTATATGCAAAAATATGTGAAAAAAACAAATAATCAAACAACTAGTATATAAATAAATTAATTATAATTAATGAAAATTAACTAAAATACACAGGTAAACATACCTCTACATATGTGGATTGAATCCAAGATGTGGACGCCACTCGGGGATATGGTCATGAATCATCAATCACACAAGACCACTCCCCTCTGAGTTATCCATGAACCTCCAGGAGTCTATGTGTTAGATGATCCAACATCCTACACATCATCTGGTAGACCACCCTCCTCAAACTCATGAAACAGATTTGATTCCATATGAAACATGAAATTTCTATTGTTAGAAAATAATTGAAAACAACTATTATATATAGATATACATAATATATGATTATAACTAGAATTTAACTGTGTCAAACATCATATTCATCCTCATCTTCATTTTTGACATTTTCAATATCTTTATATTACTCCTTAGTATCATCAATTTTTATATGAGTTTCAATATCATCATCTCTTATCATTTCAAACTCATTTGTTACATTATTAACATCATCGTCCCCATCAACCATTAATTGTGGGGTGTCATAATCTATATTTTTGACTCTTCATGAAAATATGGATTTGGAGTGTCTCATAAAAAATTTCAATTACATGCAATATGGTGGAACCACAGTTACTTTAAATAAACTAATTTTCCTAAGAATTCATTTTTATTATGCTACACTAATCACACAACTCTCTTTAAGTAGCATAATATTTTTTATAATAAATTTTATGTTCCTGATAGCCAATATAAATGGTTCATTTACTAAAATATGGATTTTATATTTAATATCAATGATTCCATGACTCAGATAAACATGAAATCATATCTCAGTATCCAACCATTGAAATTTAAACATCATTATGTAATTCTGCCCCAGATAACATAGTTCAATAATTTCTTCCAGCATGGTGTAAAAGTCAACATAAATTTCTATATGATGGCATCCTCTTAGGAAAACAACATTATTAATTTTTTTTATTCTCATATACATTTTTATGATTTTGAAAACCATCCACCACATATGCATTATAAGATTTAACCATTTTTGGATGGGGGGTTACTCAATACATACAATCAATTATCATATTTATTAGCATGCTAAGAAATCAAAAAAATAAAACATTTATCAATATAACAAGTAATAAATTGATTTTATATGTTAAACCATAAATTATTTATGTTTCCAGTTTTTGAAACGATTAGAAAAATTTATTGTGCCGACGTTCTTCAAGAGAAGCTACTGTAATTTTTGAAAGTTGTTTCTTGATATGATTATCATATAACCTATAAATAAAATAATATTAATTTACTATAAAAAAATATTATAGAATAAGTGATAGGATAACTCACAGTAAAAATGGGGTCGTTTCATCATAGTTGAGGAGAACATATATATGAGCTTTGTGATGTTCATCATCTTAAATCCATCATTCATGAACTCCACCAAAGCCAAGTTCTGGATGATCAAAAACTGATAATTTATTACTCATTTCAACTTCAAAATTTCCCTTGATACAACCCATGTAATTATTTTTTGAATGATATTTTGATTAAAAATAATGGGAGTAGAAGAAATAAATTTCTTCCCATAAATATGATTATGCAATTGATCCTTCAACCAATGCTTTGTTGCATACTTTTTATTCAATTTCTGGATGCATATCTCAAATGGTGCATCCATCAGAACTATACTAGACCTCAACATTTATCTTCATGTGGAAAATGTAATATCAAATGTTCCATTGAGTCAAATAAATCCGGTGGGAATGTTTTTTTAAGTTTACATATAATTAAAAAAACATCTTATTGAAATATTCTTATTGCATCATAGTCTATTGTCGCCACACAAATGCTTTAGAAAAAATATGATATGTCTCTTAGGGAACCCCAAATCATATAATTTAAAAATCCTCTTATTCTAATTGGAAAAATTATTTCTATTATAATTTGATAGTCATGACTTTTTGATCCGATAATATGACCATTTCTGACAAATCTTCTCAAATTTGAAACATAACCATATTGAATTATAAAATATAAAATCCCCTAACAAAATAATAATCAATTTCATTTTGAAATTATATAATCTTTTTTGGTACCATTAACTTTTGTGATCTAACATTTTCAAATAGTTCAAGTTATTGGCACCAACATGTTTGGGTAAAATCTAATTGTGCCTTTACATTATATTTGGTCATACCTGGTGTTTCCAAAATAGAATAAAATATATTACCAAAATAGTTATTATCATTATGCATGATATCCAACATGCGAGGAACCAACAAATTAGACCAATATGGCATATCCCAAAAAATGATCCGTTTTATCCAATTGTGTTCCTTCCTATAGCCATCAAATTTCTTTTGGTTTATAGTTGGTTCAAATGTAATGGGAGGTAATGAAGAGAAAAATTATTTTAACTTTGTACCTGATAATATTGTTGGAGGTCTGTCTCTTTAAAATTTTCATTTTCTGAACTGATATTTGTTCCTCCAAAAATTATGATCGGAAGGAAGGAATCTGTGTTGACAGCCAAAAAAAACAAGGTTTTATTCCATTGATGAGAAGAAAAAAAATTTAGCTTCTCATATAGTACAAACATGATTTTAGACCATCTGTTCAACATCTATATGATATTCCCTATGATGGGAAGTCACTAATTTTCCACATCAATGCAAATCTCAGTAGAAAATATTTTTACATCAACATTATATGTAATGACAACATTACTTCATAATGAATTTAACTTGTCAATCAATGGTTTCAAATAAACATAAATATTCTATTTTGGATGTCCTAGAATTAATAAGTTCAAAATTATATATGACTCCTTCATCAACATCCAATGAGGTAAATTTTATGGAGTTATAAAGACTGGCCAACATGAATACTGACAACCGTAAGAACCAAATAAACAGAAATTGTTAGTATAAAGATAAAATCGTACGTTTTAGGTTTTTGAATAAAAAAACGGATGTACAAGGTCAAAATGTTTCTATGAATCACTATAATAGGGTAGATTTATGCTTTTACCTGTTGAAATGTTGTTTTTGTTCCATGACATCAATTTCATTGTGTTCTAAGACATAATTAAATGCTGAAATCTAAGTCTAAGCAGAATATACCTCAACTATTTTATAGGAATCACTGCAAACTTCCCTAGTTGAGCCTATTTATTCCTCAATTGTCCATATGTGGGAAAACTATCCAATTACTAATTTTAATTATAATATAATATGCAATCATTTGGATGTGCATTAATATTCTAATAACCAAGACCTAGATTACGAACTAGCCTCTTAGTCTTAACGAAATTTATAAGAAAGACATTTTCTATGGGTAATAGTGTTTTAACAAAAGATAATACCATATCAAAATAGTTATTTGAAATTCCATTATCTTATTTAACAGCCATAAATTTTTCAACCACTTTAAATTTTCTTATCTTGAAACTATGATATAAAGAATCTGAAGTGGACCTTAAAAACTCATAAAATTGAGATGGTTCAAACTCATGAGATAAATCAGTATCATATTTAGTTTTAGTTTGTTGAAAATAAGAACCTTCCACATCATGTACTAAATTTTGTAACCGTGATGGATCTAGAGCCAAATTGGTAGTATCTTCTCTAGAACTATGTTCACTATGTTAATACCAAAAAAAACATAATCTTTTTGAAAACAAAAATGTAATAGATGATTGACAACGTTGTAAAATGTGACAAACATCCTCAAACCATATTTTTTACATTGACACCTAATTATACCTTATAAAACAAAGTTTGGTTTTGATTATCAAAATGATAAGAAAGTTTCAACAACATCAATAAACACATGATTTATACTAGAACTGTTTGGATTCATGCGCTGATTTATCCAAGCACGGTCATCTAATAATGACTCATGGTGACTTCCTTATTCCATATTTCTCTAAAAAATATAAAATAATTAGTTTTTTATGAATAATTTCATTTACGAAAAACATAATTCAAAAAAAGGGAAACAATTTGAATTATTACTAATTATTACTATTTATTACTATTTATTAATATTTATTACAATTTATTACTATTTATTACTATTTATCACTAATTATTACTAATTATTACTAATTATTACAAATTATTTCTAATTATTATGAATTATTACGAATTATTAAGAATTATTACAAATTAATACAAATTATTACTATTTGTTACTATTTATTACTATTTATTACTAATTATTACAAATTATTACTAATTATTAGTAATTATTAGTAATTATTACTATTTATTACTAATTATTACTAATTATTACTAATTATTACTAATTATTACAAATTATTTTTAATTATTACAAATTATTTGTAATTATTTGTAATTATTACTAATTATTACTAATTATAACTAAGTATTACTAATTATTACTAATTATTACTAATTATTAATAATTATTACCAATTATTACCAACTATTTTCAATTATTACTATTTATTACTATTTCATACTATTTATTATTATTTATTAATATTTATTTCTATTTATTGCTTTTTATTACAATTTATTACTCTTTATTTGTAATTATTACTAATTACTAGTAGTTATTACTATTTATTAGTAATTATTACTATTTATTACAAATTATACCTAATTATTACTAATTATTACTAATTATACCTATTTAATACCAATTATTACTAATTATGACTAATTATGACTAATTATAACTAATTATTCCTAATTATCACTAATTGTTACTATTTATTAGTAATTAATACTTTTAATTACTATTTATTACTAGTTATTAGTAATTATTACTATTTATTACTAATTAGAACTATTAATTTCTAATTATTACTAATTATGCCTATTTAATACTAATTATTACTAATTATTACCAATTGTGACTAATTATTACTAATTATCACTAATCCTCGCTTATTATTACTATTTATCTCTAATTATACCTATTTATTACTAATTATACCTATTTATTAATTATTATTATAATTATACATATTTATTACTAATTATACCTATTTATTACTAATTATTACACATTATTACTAAATATGCCTATTTTTTGCTAATTATTTCTAATTATCACTAATTTTGCCAATTTATTACAAATTATTTGTAACACCCTGACCCTTGAAACTCGGAGCTGGTGTATTATATTATTATATAAGCATGATTACAAGAATAAAATCCTGAAGGACTGATTAGTTTAGTAGTTTTGGAAGACCATATTACATAAATGATACCCATAGTACATTGGGAAAGATTGATATTACAACATGGTACATAATAAATTGAAATAAACCACCTCCTGAAAGCTTATTCAAGGTTCCCTTCTTCATAACATGGGAAAAGAGAACATAATAAGGGTGAGCTCAAATGTTCAGTAATTGTCACGAACCAACCCGGTTCGACCCCGAACCGGTCACCCGAGCCAATCCGCGACATGACCCGAGAGGCGTTCCCGATCCTCCCAGGTTGGCAACAAGCGCCAGGGCATCACAGAGTACACGTGGGAACGATTTCACCCAATAAAAACCTACTAAGAAGTAGAAATAAATAAACAACAAAAAAATAAAATAGCCAAAACATAACTAACCTGACCACGAACCAAACTTCTCGTGACCCCGAGAGTCGATCGTCAAACTACAACCAACTCTCGTCCACGATGAGCAAGCTCAAGTCAATCCCGCAACAGAAACTAAAAACAAGAAAACACTATAGGCGTGAGTATTAGAACTCAGTAGGCTAGCCCGATAAATCTATTCCCAAAGCACTACCAATAAAATAAGAATTTACCAACTTCAAGTTTGAACTACATTATAGAAAATATGGGTTTTCACACACACACACTTTCCATTTTGAAAACAAGTAACAGTACATTGCCCTTTTTAATTTAGAACAAGTTTAATGTTGAAAGAAAATGGTGAATTGCAGTTTAAAACATTTTCTGAACAATTTAGAAATCCATAATTGAGTTGTTAGTCAAAAGGAAAATCACACACAACACACACTAAAGGCAATATGAAAAAGTGGCACACAAGGGGCGGCATCCAAACTCGACCTCTCAATCTCCTGCCACATAAAAATAGACACTAAAAGAGACATGGGTCGAACCTATGAGATCATGAACAAACCAGAACGTACTATACATGTGACTCATCCTGAAGGCATTCCTACTCTCGATGACGTCATAACACCCAAACGCTCGGTATAGCCCTACCTGGCCTAACCGAGGGGCCCAATCCCCTAGCCGCTCCAACCACACTAAGGGCCACTAGCCAGTGCGTAATCTAAACTAGTGCAGCAATCGTTCTCAGAGAATTCACTCACTATGCCAGGTTCCCATGTCAACACATATAATCATCAGGGTTGAGTCAAAAATGCAGAACTAGTCACGATGCACAAGCATCACATACTCATCTCACCCAGTCAACACACACAAAAGATCACTCCAAGAGACTTTTCAAAACATTAATTTCATTAAAAGTACCAAACGGGCCTCATGCACTCATTTAATACTAAATCATTTCCAAGAATAAAAGGAACACTTTCAACCTTAGAAAAATCATTTGAAACCCCATTTAAGAAATATATTTTATAAAGACGAACACATTGCAACACAAGCCGTTCTTGAAAAGAAGCACAATGTATTTATAAGGGATAACCGGGAATTTTATCAACCCTGATGTTGTACATTTTGAAAGAAAACATTTTCATTTCTTTTAAGTGCCAATGGGCATTACCATTACTGTGCAACAAATAATCCAGAGATATGCTTTCCGTGTAATGCAAAGGAATATACAGTCCCAATTCTAGCAAAACACCACTTTAACTATAATTACTTCATATTACTTCAATATTAATAAAAATTCATGAAATGTCGAGAATCAGTAAATTCTAAATTTAAAGGCAAGTGCAGGGGGAACCTACCTCGACTCACTGCCCAAATCACAATGACACGACATGCCTCGCACTAACACATAAGAAATGCAAGCTGACAATTCCGATATCACGGGATTACCTCGCCAACGCGCTACAACAAAAGTAAAACAACGAAAAACACATAAACCCTGAATTAAAATAACTCTAATGAATAAACAATGAAAAACCATCCCGACGTGTTTTCAAAACATAATTTGTAGCATCCGTATTATTTACTAAATCGCCTCAAGGTTTACAAAAAATTCCAAAGAATACCATACAGAAAACCACTCTTCATACACACATGTCATTTTGAGATAATATGCACACCAAAGTAACCCCAAAACACAATTTTAACCATCTTTATAACTCAACAAATCATTAAAACATTTTATAAATACTTTATAAATAACAATGCGATACTTAAGTATTAAGAACACCCCCAAAGACAACTTCAACAACCAAACGCGCACCAACACATCTCTAAAATGAAATTCACAACCCCCTTTTTTTATTTCAATAAACCAACTGCATGATTTCATAAAACACTATTTAATGACACAAAGAGAGTTTTCATCAAGCACGCCATATCTCATATGAACATACCTCTTTAAAAATTCCAATACATCATAAACTATTTAAAAAACTATTTTGCACCACATAAACAATTTAATAAATCAATTCCTTGGGGAACAAAACATTTAAAAGGTGAATAATAATGTTTTATTACAATACTGCGCTCAAAATATTATCTTTAAACTCAAACACACCCTAAACTATTTTTCACACACCATTCGCACCATTTAAATATTTGTACAAATATGATATGACGTTTAATAAATCATTTTCACTATTTAATAAATTAATTACATAATTTCTAAAACAAGTAAAAACAAATGTTTCAACATGATTTTTCACAAAAACAAATGGTTTCCGCAACACATATAAACATGCAACAAAAATTAAATAAGCAATGCAATTCACCAATTGTTAAAAACCAGTTTTACACCAAACAAAAAATTTAAAGGATATGCTAATTTAATTAAACTAACAAATAAATTCATCAAAAAATTCTTATACGCGGAGTCACCTACCGCAGTGTCGAAAACCTAAAAATTTAATGTCCAACTACAAGTTCATGCAATTCACACCACCAACAACTTAATCAAACCATAAATCAACAAATCAAACAAAAACTAATCAAGATTAAACCCTAGAAGCACAACCCTAAGGAGGAGAAAGGATTACTGAGGGGCTGGTCGTGCAAAGGAGGTGGGGTCGCACTTGCAGGTCAGGGGTGTGGCAACGGAAGGCGGCGGGCCGAAGGCAGATGAAGGAGACGGTGGTCCGGCGAACAGCCGGAGGAAGTCGCGGCGGTCCAGCGAATAGCCGGAGGCGGAGAGTGCCAGAGACGGCAGAGGGATGAGGTGCGGCGGCCAGCGACGGGGAGAGGGAACACGGTGGTGGCCGGCGACTGGGAGAGGGTGGCAGTGGCAGGCCGGCGATGGGGAGAGCAGGAGGGGGGGGGGGGTCGCGCACAGCAAGGGAAGGGGAGGGGCACGACAGGAAATGGGAGAGGGGGAGAGGGAGGTAGGGTTAGAAAAAAAAGTGAAAAATAAAAAGAATAAAAGAAAATAAATAGAAATAAATAAAAGAAAAGAAATAAAAGAAAAGAAATAAAAGAAAATAAGAGAAAGGAATAAGAGAAAATAATTAAAAACCCAAAAATACATAAATAAATAAATTTAATAGTAATTATTATTATTACAAAACATCTTTAATCCTAATAACAATAATAATAATAAAATGTTATAAATAATAAAAATAAAACAACACCCTCATTTAAATAGATATTTAAATATACATATGTACATCTATATAACAAGTATATAAACATATATAAACATTTATTTAAACATATATATATATATAACATATATATAAACATATATAAACACACACACACATATATATATATAAACATTTATATATAAACATTTATTATGAACACATATACATATAAATATATATGTATTATATATATATGAACATATATGAACATATATAAACATATATAAACATATACCAACATATAAACATATAAACATATACAAACATATTTACACATAAACATATATAACATATAACATATAACATTAAAGCATATAAGCATATAACATATGTTTATATATAACATAAGCATATATAACATATATATATCAACACATATAAACATATATGCATATATATATTTATTTATTTATCCGCTAAACCAACTAATTTAATTAATATTAAAATTAGATGACCGCGCGGTATTTGCGCACCATACGGTTCCAAGCGGACTCCAAACATGCCACGTGTCATAAACTTACGGAGTTCGCGCACAATATCAAACCATAAACTCGTCTCAAAAATAAAGATTTAGACTGGGACTCGCCCACACACAAGAAAAATCACCTGACGTTAAGATAAATAAAATAAATAAAGTAAATAAATAAAAACAGGTGTGATAATTCTCCCAACCATAATGCTTTCCGCCCCTGGAAAGCCATAACAAGATCAAAACCCCATACGAAAACCGACATTACTTTACAATTTAAAGAAATATCTAAAGAACGACAACAAAGTTATCCTGAAATACTCCCAAAAAGGGAGAGATGAACCAAAAGAACTCATGTTATAGGAACGAATTACCCGCTAAGTGTCACCAGCCCCCAGAAGTGTAACCACCTCTAGTTGATCGCTTCAAAGGAAAAAGAACTTTAACAATAGTGGATCCAGGCCCAACAAACACACTCCTTAACACCATTCAACAGAACTCAACCAATTTCTTCATCCTCAATTCAACCTTACAACTCAACATCTGGAACAATGCCAATAAAAAACATGACGACTCTTTTGAAACTAAAAAACAGGTCAAAACCACATCCAACGCGTATCTCTTAAAACCTTACTCCAATCTGACACTGGAACTCTCATGCCACAACTCTTTACCAAAAGAAGAATATAGAGTTTTGTGGTTCCATATAAGACCAACCACAACCCAACAAAAA
Organism: Viscum album; assembly: GCA_963277665.1. NCBI lineage: Eukaryota > Viridiplantae > Streptophyta > Magnoliopsida > Santalales > Viscaceae > Viscum > Viscum album. Next base: position 394,397,322 of record OY728167.1, on the reverse strand, counting down.
CCTAGAACCAAACTGGGATATTGACACGAGAAGTCCGAATAGACTCCCCACCATAGGAGACAACACAAACTGCATTCAATGAGACCCTTAATGGGTACCCCAACCATAGGAGTCAAGTCAGTTCCCGGAATAGGACCAAAAAGCCATCACTCGAGACAAAATTCATGATCACAAGAATTTTCAACATGGGGAGGCCGAATGGACTCCCCACCATAAAGCTGCGAAGGGGAGAAGAATAGGAGGACCTCCCAGCATCATCACCAGCCATCACTACCCACGGGTGGGAGGGGGGCCCTGTCCAATACACCACCCCCACCCAGAAAGCATAAAGCGACCAGCTCTTAATAAACAAGAGCAACGACATGACCCGGAAGTTCTTACACATAAACTAGGCATAAGGCGGAAAATGATTCCGACTACACGCTCTTACTGAGAACAACACCTTGTCTCAAGACTTCACCTTTAGTTGGAGTTCCCCCGACTACGCGCTAGCTTCACTCCGAGGCCTGTGGCTGGAGCTCTGATAAATGAACCTTCTTCTAGCTTCGCAGTCAGGTTTATGAAACCCCAGAAGCATGACACAAGAACCATAATCTTAACAGTCACGCATCCAAAAGATCAAAGGTTTAAAATAGTTCAGCCATAACCATTATTTCAACTGAAAGAAAAGAACACCACAAAACAGAACAGGTAGCGACTACTACATCCAATAAACATCACAAGAAGAAAACATCAAGCTCATCCACCAACATCTCCCTACTCCTACGGATGGGATGAAGTGACCTTCGACGATCCAGGTCTGGCTTTAGCGCGCTTCTGGGAAACACCTCGGAAGAATCGCTTCAAGTGACCCACATGTCCACAGGTGTGGCAGGGTTTTGGGGCACTCAGGCACACCGGCTTCTTGTGACCCTGCTTACCACACTGGTGGCAGGTTACGACAATATGCTGCGAAGAAGTTTATTGAAGGCCTAAGGGCCTCTGGATTCCTCTATTAGAGCAACCAGAGTCAGTTCGCTTCCCATTCTTCCTATCATCATCCTCTGCACTGTCACCCAAGGTCGGGGAAGGATTTTCAACCTCATGTCCTCCTGGAAACTCAGATTCAGCCAGAAGGGCTTTCTCCACAACATCAAAGAAAGTGGTTAGGTTGAGCTCTTCCACTTTCGATCGCAGTTCAGGTCGAAGCCCTGACTCGAATTGTTGAGCCTTCCCGGGATCATTTGCAAAAAACAATTGATCGTACGGAACTATGTCTACTAAATGTCGATAGAACTCTAGTACAGATTCAATGCCATGCTGAAGACAACACAACTCCATCCTCTTCCTCAGCTTCGTCAACTCAGGGAAGTGTTTTTGGATGAACGATGACTTGAAAAACTCCCATGTCAGATCTTCCCCAGGCTTTTTCCGAGACATGGACTTCCACCATTTCCAAGTTGGGCCTTCAAGCATGAAGGTAGCCAACTTCACCTTTAATAACTTAGGTAGCCCAATGAAACTGAACTTCCTCTCAACCTTCTGAAACCACTCCTCTGCCTCAAGAGGTCCTTCTTGTCCATAAAAGAGAGGAGGGTTCAACTTCCGGAACTCCAGAACATAATCGATGGGCTGATCAACTGGAGGATTAGCTGAGGATGCACCATTTGAAACTGCACCTTGGGAATCCAACGAGCCTTCGTGGGGGAGAACACTATGGAACAAAGAAATGAGGAACTTGATCAAAACATAATCAATACCACTTTAAATTCAACATTGCTCAATGACCTTAAAAATGAAGGAAAAACCCATTCACTAAAGGGGGAAACAAGTAATGGTCGGTGACTCGACCATATGGTTGGCGGCCATAAGTTAGCCACACCATCGTCACTGAGAGCATTGTAAGGTGAAGTCTCTGGCTCCACAAGGCTTCCCAGGCCCTGCGAGCTCACGGAGCTACTTTCCCAACACCCTTTTCATTTCCCAACATAAAAAAATCCAAAAGACACTAACAACCCGGACATCTCATGGTAAGTTGAGGTTCAGAACGATCAAGGGTTCATGACGTTCTTCCCGATCCTACACCTTGAGTCCAAGCAACTTTTCTCCCTTTACCATGACAACTCCATATAGCAATGGGCACTCTGAAAAACAAGGTCTGCTCAGGAGCTAACGTCCTCTGATACCATTTTGTCATGAACCAACCCGGGTCGATCCTGAACCGGTCACCCGAGCCAATCCGCGACATGACCTGAGAGGCGTTCCCGATCCTCCTGGGCTGGTGACAAGCACCATGGCATCACAGAGTACACATGGGAATCATTTCTCATAATAAAAACTTACTAAGAAGTAGAAATAAATAAATGAAAAAAAAATAAAACAGCCAAAACATAACTAACCTGACCACGAACCAAACTTCTTGTGACCCCGAGAGACGATCGTCAAACTACAACCAACTCTCGTCCACGGTGAGCAAGCTCGAGTCAATCCTGCAACAGAAACTAAAAACAAGAAACACTATAGGCATTAGTATTAAAACTCAGTAGGATAGCCCGATAAATCTATTCCCAAAGCACTACCAATAAAATAAGAATTTACCAACTTCAAGTTTTAACTACATTATAGAAAATATGGGTTTTCACACACACACACTTTCCATTTTGAAAACAAGTAACAGACCATTGCCCTTATTAATTTAGAACAAGTTTAATGTTGAAAGAAACATGTGAATTGCATTTTAAAACATTTTGTGAACAATTTATAAATCCAAACATTAGTTTTTAGTCAAAAGGAAAATCACACACAACACACACTAAGGGCAATGGGAAAAAGGGGCACACAAGGGGCGGCATCCAAACTAGACCTCTCAATCGCCTGCCACATAAAAATAGACACTAAAAGAGACATGGTTCGAACCTAGGAGATCGTGAACAACCCAGAACGTACTATACATGTGACTCATCCTAAAGGCATGCCTACTCTCGATGACGTCATAACGCCCAAATGCTCAGTATAGCCCTACCTGGCCTAACCTAGGGGCCCAATCCCCTAGCGGCTCCAACCACACTAAGGGCCACTAGCCAGTACGTAATCTAAACTAATTCAACAATCGTTCTCAAAGAATTCAATCGCTATACCAGGTTCCCATGTCAACACGTATAATCATCTGGGGTGAGACAATAATGTAGAACTAGTCACGATACACAAGCATCACATACTCAGCTCACCCAGTCAACACACACAAAAGATCACTCCAAGAGACTTTTCAAAACATTAATTTCATTAAAAGTACCAAACGGACCTCATGCACTCATTTAATACTAAATCATTTCCATGAATAAAAGGAACGCTTTCAACCTCAGAAAAATCATTTGAAACCCCATTTAAGAAATCTATTTTATAATGACGAACACGATGCAACCCAAGCCGTTCTTGAAAAGAAGCACAATGTATTTATAAGGGCCAACCAGGCATTTTATCAACCCTGATGTTGCACATTTTAAAAGAAAACATTTTCATTTCTTTTAAGTGCCAACGAGCATTTTCATTACTGTGCAACAAATAATCCAGAGATATGCTTTCATTGTAATGCAAAGGAATATACAGTCCCAATTCTAGAAAAACACCACTTTAACTATAATTACTTCATATTACTTCAATTTTAATAAAAATTCATGAAATGACGAGAATCAGTAAATTCTAAATTTAAAGGCAAGTGAAGGGGGAACCTACCTCGACTCGCTGCCCAAATCACAACAACGCGACACGCCTTGCACTAGCACACAAGAAACGCAAGCTGACAATTCTGATATCACGGGATTACCTCGCCAGCGTGCTACAACAAAAGTAAAGCAACTAAAAACACATAAACACTGAATTAAAATAACTCTAATGAATAAATAATGAAAAACCATCCTGACATGTTTTCAAAACATAATTTACATCATCCATATTATTTACTAAATCGCCTCAAGGTTTACAAAAAAATTTCAAAGAATAACATACAGAAAACCACTCTTCACACACACATGTCATTTTTAGATAATACGCACACCAAAGTAACCCCAAAACATAATTTTCACCATCTTTATAACTCAACAAATCATTAAAACATTTTATAAAACCATTATAAATAACAACGCGAGACTTAAGTATTAAGAACACCCCCAAAGACAACTTCAAAAACCAAACGCGCACCAAAACATCTCTAAAACGAAATTCACAACCCCCTTTTTTTAATTCAATAAACCAACTGCATGATTTCATAAAACACTATTTAATGACACAAAGAAATTTTCCATCAAGAACACCATATCTTATATGAACATACCACTTTAAAAATTCCGATACATCATAAACTATTTAAAAAACTATTTTTCACCACATAAGCAATTTAATAAATCAATTCCCTATGGAACAAAACATTTACAAGGTGAGCAATAATGTTTTATTACAATACTGTGCTCAAAAGATTCTCTTTAAACTCCATCACACACTAAACTATTTTTCACACACCATTCGCACCATTCAAATATTTTTACAAATATGCTATGATGTTTAATAAATCATTTTCACTATTTAATAAATTAATTACTTAATTTCTAAAACAAATAAAAAACATGAGTTTTCACAAAAACAAATGGGTTCCCCAACACATATAAAAATGCAACAAAAATTAAATAAGCAATGCAATTCACCAATTGCTAAAAACCAGTTTTGAACCAAACACGAAATTTAAAGGATATGCTAATTTAATTAAACTAACAAATAAATTCCTCAAAAAATTCTTATATGCGGAGTCACCTACCGCGGTTTCGAAAACCTCAAAATTTAAAATGAAACTCCAATTTCATGAAATTCACACCACCAACAACTTAATCAAACCATAAATAAACCAATCAAACCAAAACTACTCAAGATTAAACCCTAGAAGCACAACCCTAAGGAGGAGAAAGGATTATCGAGGGGCTGGTCACGCAAAGGAGGGGGGTCGCACTTGCATGTCAAGGGTGTGGCGATGGGAGGTGGTGGGCCGAAGGCGGATGAAGGAGACAGCGGTCCGGAAAACAACCGGAGGAAGTTGCGGCGGTCCGGCGAACATCCAGAGGTGGAGGGAACCGGAGACGGTAGAGGGAGGAGGTGCGGCGGCCGACGACGGGGAGAGGGAAGGCGGTGGCGGCCGGCGACTGGGAGAGGGTGGCGATGGCAGGCCAGCTACGGGGATAGTAGGAGGGGGGGTCACGCACAGCATGGGAAGGGGAGGGGCGCGACGGGAAAGGGGAGAGGGGGAGAGGGAGGTAGGGTTAGAAAAATAAATAAATAAATAAAAAGAATAAAAGAAAATAAATAGAAAGAAATAAAAGAAAAGAAATAAAAGAAAATAAATAAAAGAAATGAAGAGAAAGGAATAAGAGAAAATAAATAAAAGCCCCAAAATACATAAATAAATAAATAAATTTAATAGTAATTATTATTATTATTACAAAAATTCTTTAACCCTAATAACAATAATAATAATAAAAAGACATAAATAATAAAAATAAAACAACACCCTCATTTAAATAGATATTTAAATATACATATATACATATATATAACAAGTATATAAACATATATAAACATTTATTTAAACATATATATATATATAACATATATATAAACATATATAAACACACAAATATATATATATAAACATTTATATATAAAAATTTATTATGAACACATATACATATATATATGTGTGTATTATATATATATGAACATAAATGAACATATATAAACATATACCAACATATAAACATATAAACATATACAAAAATATTTACACATAAACATATATAACATATAACACATAACATTAAAGCATATAAGCATATAACATATATGTATATATAACATAAGCATATATAACAAATATATATCAACACATATAAACATATATACATATATTTATTTATTTATTTATCCGCTAAACCAACTAGTTTAATTAATTTTAAAATTAGATGACCGTGCGGTATTTGCGCACCGTACGGTTCCAAGCGGACTGCAAGCAGGCCACGCGTCTTAAACTTACGGAGTTCGCGCACTATCTCAAACCATAAACTCGTCCAAAAAATAAAGATTTAGACCGGGACTCGCCCGCACACAAGCAAAATCACCCGACGTCAAGATAAAAAAATTAATAAAGTAAATAAATAAAAATAGGTGTGACAGTAATGGGTATACATAGTGGAATCATGAGTCAATAATAGGTGAATCATAATCAATTAGACATAATAAATATGACATATTGAATAAATGAAAACACATGCCATCAAAATGCTAAAAATGATAAGGCATCTGTAGATTTTGTCATAGTGAAAACCTCATGGAAAGTAAAAACTGAATACTGAATAAAGAGAATGCTTATTATTTGGACATCATTTATCTGACACAGTAACCATTATTCCATCGAGACGGTTTAAGTCTGTGGGTAGAAACCCGTCTGATTTTTTGAAACAAATTTGAAGTGTTTGTCACCAACTCATGTGTCTGATGAGATCTTTCAATGCCTTAAGGGTCTATAGAGGTCCCTGACTGTCACTTCCAATCCAAATAATTCTTTATACATTGATTTATACAAGAACTATATTCCTTTTCAATATCCATGTTGAGTAGAGGATACAGATTCATCAATATTTCCAAAGTTAAAGTAACATTCCATATAAACACCGTATGTAAAATGATATATGGCTAAGATGGCAGTCATATCAATGTAAAAGTAATATTTTTATATAATAGAATTATAGTATCACATGAAAAATTATCCCAAAGGTGTAGTAGATATGCCACATAAGAATTATTAGGTGCACAATACCAAGTAAATCACAATGAAATAGAAATTGAGAAAAAGTCCTTTACAAAATTGTAATTAATCGAGTTAATAATCATCAAGTGAATAACCGAATTACATGAATATAAATATAATCAAGGTATTATATAAAAAAAGTTAGTAAGAATACACCTCATACAAGAAATAAGTAGCGAGCAATGGAAATCTCAAGGAAATAAAAGTGAGATGAGAGACCCCTTACCTTATACCCAAATGTGTTATTCCTTTGATCATAACATCCCAGATAGTCAAATTAAATACATTATATAATTAATTCAGAAACTTCTCTACGTATATTTGATTCATTATAGTTTTTTGAAGTTCATTTGTGGTATTCTTGATAAGTTATAAGATTGAATTCCAGCATTCTGGCGTATTCATTTACTTGATTTTCATGATCGGTTTACTTTACTATGAGTAATGGAGTTCATGTGGAATTTATAAAATTATCCAGAATTGTAATTTCATGTTATTAATCAAAATCCAAAAGTTTAAATGGTTATATATATCATTTGTTTATATGTTTTGAGGATGAATCATTTTATAAAATTTTAATGACAAATGCATGGATTGTTTTGATGGTTTTTTATCCCCACAAAATCATTTTGTTTTATAATTAAATACCATGTGTAAAAAAAGATTCCAGAATATTAAATAGGATATATTATATATATAATGATCTGGTTCGACCATAAAAATGGTTTCATGACTATAATTGAATATGGTAATAGAAATTGAAAACCAGTCGTCCTTGAATGTGATAAATTAAAACATCTCGGTTAGTGTTTTCATTTTTAGTATAAGAGGAGGGGAAAATATATATGATGAGGAAATATTCCATTAGCATAATAAAATTCTAGTACATTTTGGCTAATGGAATTATCCCATCATTTGGAAGAGTGGAGGTGAGGGTAGTGAAATGAAAGAATGGAACTTGTAAAAGAAGTTTAATGGAAAAGGAAGAGAGGTATACATCATGAGTACTCCACCTTGAGAATCTCCTGAAGGGATTTTCTTGGCCTTTTGGTGATACTAGTAGGTCTTTTATGTGGGAGGAGGTCTTGGGAAGAGTATTTTTTAGAACTTAGGTAAGGATCAAATCTTGAGAGTTGTGAGAGGAAGAGGGGTGAGGGGTGGTTTATATAGTGGAGGTAAGGAGTGAATTCTGAATATTTTACTCATTATTTTATTATTTTCCTCAATAAAAACAATAGTACTGAATCTTGTGACCAATTATATTAATAATTGATTTTTATTTCGAACTATTGGTTGATTAAATCATCCATGATTCAATTAATAGTGTTTTTATCTCATAATGTATTTATACCGTAATTGGCATATTTTAATATTCACCAAAAATTCATGTATTTCAGAAAATTCCCAAAAATTAACCATAACCATTTTTAGACATATGTAATATATAAATGAACACTCCATTTTATGAAAATAATTTCCTAAATAATAGAAATTTAATTTTTAATTAAAATCATCATTTACTTGAAAAATTCAAATTTTAATATTATATCCGATTTTATGACACTTTGAAAAATTAACTAGGGTTTCATAAAAATAATTTATAATCAAAGGAAAAAAAATTATTCATTAATACATTTTATGAAAATGAATTTTATTTTAAATAATTGTATTAATTATAAACTTGTAATTAAAAATATATTACTTGTAAAAATTCCAACAATTAATTAAAAATATTCACTTTTATTTATCAGGTACCTAGATTTAATTTATACACTCATGTGTGGGTTTTATGTTTGTTTGGTCAATTTATTTTTCATAAGGGCAATATTAATATTCATAAGGGTATGTTACTATTTATAAAGGTAGGTTTCTATTCGCCAAAAATTATGTTATTCCTATGAGACTCTAAATATCATACTGATCGCAACCGTGAATGTCCTTTTTTCGAAATTCAAATCACAGAAGTGGTAAAATTAAGATTAATGGAAAGGTTGTTTGTTTCACAGAGACACAATGTTATGTGTATTGTGAGATATCTACTGCATTAAAATTATTTAATAAGGATATACCATTAAATATTGGGTGTTATATTCTTCCCACCTTCAGAAATTTCATCCTAGAAATTTTTCATGTATATTTCTCCCTAAAAAATATGTGGGTGGTTTTTCTTCATAACATCGTCTGGTTCCCATGTTTCTTCCTCCAATTTATTGTTTCTCTAGAGAACCTTTACCAATCTAGTTTTCCAATTTCTCAATATGTTCTCTCTTATGTCAATAATCTCAGTAAGCTCTTCAGAGAATGAAAAATCAGGTTCCAGGTCTATTTCATCATAAGTGAGTACATGTGTTAAGTCTGACATGTATTTATTTAAAAAAAACATGTGGAACACATTATGAACTTTGGATGGACTTTTTGTAATTTCTAAATGATAAGCTACAACTACAATTTTTCCTATAATTTCAAACAGTCTGATGTCCTTGGGGCTCAGTTTCCCTTTCTTACGGAACCTTAAGACACCCTTCCATGGAGATACTTTAATAAATACTTTAATAAAGACATGATCTCCCACTCAAAATTACAAATCCTTTCTCCGGTTGTTATCATAACTCTTTTTCCTACTTTGGGGTGCATTAATATGGGCCTGAATTTTCTTTACTGTTGCAGTTGTCTCTTTGATAAGTTCTCATCCTATAATTTTCCTATCACCAACATCATCCCAACAAGTTGGAGTTTGATACCTCTTTCCATATAATGCTTCATATGGCGCCATTGTAATTCTATAATGGAAACTATTATTGTAGAAAAATTCCACAAAATTAAAATTTTGATCCCACATACCTTGAAATTCAAGGGATCATGATCTCAACATGTCTTCCAATGTTTTAATTATGCTTTTAGACTATCCGTTGGTTTGGGGGTGATAAGCAGTACTCATATGAAGTTCAGTATCCAAACCCTTTTGTAGACCATTCTATAATTTTTTTGTAAATAGAGGATCTCAATCGGACACAATCGATAGAAGTGCACCATGAAGTATTAAAATTTCATTAATATAATGTCTTTCCAGGCACTAAAGTGGTAAATCCTCTCTTATAGCAAGAAAATGTGATGATTTTGTAAGAAAATCAACAATTAACCATATTCCGTCATTCCTTATGGGTGTCCTTAGTAGTCGTGTGAAAAATTCCATCGTAATGTAAACCCACTTCAACATAGTAATAGGTAGAGGTCAAATGACCCCTCTAGGATGTAGTCTCTCGACCTTCACTTGTTTACAAACTAGACACCTTGACACATAATCAGCAATTTCTCGCTTCATGTTATCCCAAAAAATATGTTCCTTTAGATCTCTATGCATCTTGGTGCTACCGGAGTGTGTAGAGAAATTTGAGCTATGAGAATCATCTAATAGTTCCCTTTTTAGTTCACGTACTAATGGAATGCATAACCTGTTTCCAAATTTATAAACTTTATCCTTATACATGAAGTCTTCCAGTCTTCCAATCTTCCATCCTTAAGAACATTAATTTTCTTTTTTATATTCTCATCATCATATTGAGATCTTTTACATCCTCTAGTAAATATGGTTTATAAATCATTTGAATAAAGAAATATGTTTCCCCTTCCATAAAAAATCACATATCCATATTTAGTAGATACATTAATATAGGATCTCTCTATATCCTCATTTGGGTCATAAGTCCATGATCTTTCATTCTTAATGAATCTTCCAACTTATTTTCCTTCCATGGGGGGTAGTGTTTTGAAAAATAGCAATCTTTATTTAACTCGATCCATCTCCTTTTCCTCATGTTGAGTTATCTCTGTGTAAAAATTTATTTCAAACTCTTTTGATGTATATATATCTCACATATTTCACAATAGAGATAGTGTCTCTATATATTTAGAGAAAATATTACAGGTGGTAACTCAAGACCATGATTTGGATAATTTTTCACATGATTCTCTAACTGCCTTAATGCATAAGTAATGAATTTATCATTTTTATAAGGATGTAACCATCCCGTTCTTTGATTCATCATTGTATATCACAAATCCATCACTCTCAGAGGGAAGATTCAAAATTGGAGCATTGACCATTATTTTTTTTCAATTCATCAAACCATTATTTACATTCTGTCATCCATACAAACTTAACCCCTTTATATGTGAGATTGGTTAGCAGGTTAGGCAATCAAGAAAAATTCTGAACGAAACACTGATAGTAACCTCCTAAGCCAATAACTACATACCTCAGATATGTTCATTGGTGTGGACCATTCTTGGATTGCCTTTTTCTTCACATGATCAACTAAGATTCCATCCTTAGAGAGAATATGGACAATAAAATAAACTGATTAAAGCCACAATTCACACTTGCTAAACTTCCCATATAATTCCTTTCATCTAAGAGTTTTTTACACTGTTTCGTAAATGATTCTCATGATCATCATAGATTTTGGAGTATACCAGGATATCATCGATAAATACCACAACAAAATCATCAAGATATTACATAAAAATCCAATTAATTAAATCCATGAAAATAGAGGGTGAATTAGTCATTCCAAAAGGAATTACTGTAAACTCGTAATTCCCATACCTGGTTCGAAATGGTGTCTTCGAAATATCATCCTTCCTCACATGCACCTAATGATATCCAGATCGAAGGTCATTCTTAGAAAAATATTGGGCTCCATGAAGTTGATCAAATGAATCACCAATTCGGGGAAGAGAATAATTTTTCTTTATCACAATAGCATTGATCTCCCTATAGTCAATGCACATCCTCATCAATCCATCTTTCTTCATGAAAAATAGAACACGATCTCCCCATAGAGAAACACTAGGGAGGATAATACTTTACTAGTCAATTCCTCTAGTTTTTTCAAGATTTATAATAATTCCATAATCTTCATTCTATAAGGAGTCTTTAATATAGGTCTTGAACCAAGAATTAAATCAATAGTGAACTCAACTTCCCTCTCAGGATGTTTCCCATGTAAATCCTCTGGAAACAGATCAACATATTCATGCACTATATGTACATCGTCAATTTGAATATTTCTTTCATCACTCATAGATATTGAGTTTTCATCCTTCCCATGAATTGCATTCAGTAAATCTACTAAGGGTGGATGTAGATAAGAATCATATGGATAGGTTTCTTCTCTAAAGATAATGGATTCAACATCATCCACTACAATTGTAACTACATTCTTCCTCCAATAGATTTTTTTCATCATGGTATGAAAGCCAATACATACCATGGATTATATCAAATTAAATTATGGGTGTGAAGATAAAATCAGCAGATAAGGCATGTTTATATGCCATAATGGGAACTGATTGACTCATCTTTGTTGTAATGATACTTCCCTTAGAGGTATTGATTGAAAACTCTTTTATTAAATAAAATTGAAAATATCTCATTTTCATGGAAAAATAGTAATATTTAAAGGAATGTGATGATCCGGAATCAAATAAATCATTGTATAAGTTTGAATAAAGAATTAAAGTACCTGCCACCACATCATTAGGAACTTCAACCTCCACGGTTTTGATCGCCTAATTTTTCACTTTCTCCCAGGGCCTTTTCTGAGGAAGGTTTCCATGACATTTAGGACAATCATTTTCATAGTATCCCATCTCCTAACAATTATATAATTGAATGTTTTTGATTTTTTTCTTACCCTTTCATTCACTATATCGGTGACCCTATTCTCTATGCTTATAACAAACTCCCATGCCTTTCAAGAATTTTCCAGGATAGTTCATTCCACATTTTTCACATAATGGGAAATGATGTGTTCCCTTCTTTTATTTGGACATTTACATTTTCCATGATTATTAGAATACCATTTCTTCTCTTGATTTCCCTTGACCAAATTGGATTTAGAAAATTCTCTCTCTGTTTTGATGGCACATAATATAATTTCATAATATGATGAAAATGATTGAGAAGCTAGTTCACTTAGAAGACTTGTCATAAAACCCTAAAATAAATTATCAATATTTCCTTCTGAATCACATACTTAATCTATAGAATACCTGGCTAATCTCATGAAGGTATCCTCACACTCTGCAACTATCTTCTTCCCTTTCCTTTAGGCCATGGAATTTCCTCTTCATTTCAGTTCATTTCCTAGTAGGGAAATATTTTTCAAAGAATATTTCCATAAGATTTATCCATTCAATATATTCTATTTCTTCTTCCTTTGGGGTTTTCAAGATCAAGTCCCACCATTTATCAACATCACCCTTAAGGATATATACTTCTATTACAATCTTTTCATTTTAATTGTATCTTAATGCTAGAAATATCTTTTCAAGGGACTTGATCCACTGATTAGATACCAATGGATTAGCAGTCCCACAAAATTATGGGGTATTTTTTATATATGAAATAATATAATACAGTTATGTCATGGTTATTCATCATAGCTTGAGTAATTTTTCCCAATATGGTCATGATCTGATCCCTTGCAACACTGAATATATTGACTTGATCAGTGGGGAAATCCATACATTATCCATGGGTATTGATTCCCTCTCATCCATTAGGTTCCATCACTTAACAGTGGTATATACTAAATTAGGTCATAATGCGTAATTTCTATCTATAAAACACTTAACAAAAATTCAAAATTTATGAAAATCTAATCATATTATTATAAACATTTTTTTTATTTACTTTTTAAATCCCCATAATGGTTTGTAAATAAAATGTGAATTATCCTAAGAATATCCTCTAGGAGTTTTAAAATAGGTGCGTAGTATGACCTTTTTTGTGTACAATGATACCCCAAGTCAATCCCAAAATTCCTTGTCATAGTTGTTACTCCTAGGTATATTTGTGCTTGAACCATGTCCACTTGTACTATCCAGATAGAGATGTGTTTTCTATGAAGACCCACATAGTCTCTACCTTAAAAAAATTACAGGATGTTACTCTATTCTTATCTACAAAGTCTATCTTAGATTTATGTCCTCTAAACTATATTTATTAATTCTAGTTTCCATGTTTTCTATTAGACTTCCTCTGATACCAACTGTAACACCCCGACCCCAGAAACTCAGAGTCGGTGCATTATATTATTATATTGGCATGACTACAAGAAATAAATCTTGAATGAATGATTATTCTCATAGTTTTGGAAGATCATATTACATAAATGATACCCATAGTAAATAAAGAAGGATAGAAAATAAAACATCATATATAATAAACTTGATGGAGTTGGTGGCCTAGAAACAACTACATTGTACTTTATTCATTAATAAATGCCTTATCACATCTTGATTGTTCTTCTGCGTGACAATACTTGTGATAATGTCCTAAGGACAGCTGTTGCATTAATGGGTCATAGCGGATCCCTACTATGATGAGAACCCGAAAGTGCCATAACACTGTTCTTGAATATATGTTTTATGGTCGGATGATGTTATTTAAGGGACACAAATAATACAGGCCATTAGTGGTGAGGACTCATAAAACTTTGAGCCACCTTCTAATTGTGTGCACCCCTGGTAATATCCAGGAGAATATTATGAGAACGAGACCCGCCAGTAGGAAATCCACATTTCATAGTGTCATTGGATGTTTCAATATGCGGGCTTGTGTATTGGTCCTTGGAATTTAAGATTATTATTAATGGGTATTACAATTCGCGCACTAATATGTATTGATGAAAACTGTGACGACACACTGTTCGTAGTGAGGTAGGATATGTTGGATGCGTCACGAGTAATACTACATTAATAGATAATGCGAGAAAGGATTTGTCCCTTCTGTTCCATAACGGAAGTAGATATCTCAGGCCCTTTTATGGAATTTATATAGCCTAAATAAATCCATGTCCACGGTAAGGTATGAGCGAGTTCAATTCTGGGTAGTCAAAGAAAGAATAATCGAGCCCATGGGTTGATGGCACTAGCTTGCAACCTGCTTGATTGGACATATCGAGAAAAAGGGATTATATTACACGGTAAGAGTTCATAGGAGGTGACACGTCATTGTGGCATTAACTTCTTTCTCTATGGGTGCCTTGGCATGTTGCTAGACGCTAACCTTGGACTTTAGGCAGGCTCCGCCTAATGCCACTGAGAAAGAGGCCTAGAGGGTCACACACTAAGTTTGTCCATGTATCTCAGTTAAATATTAATTTAACAAGTTAAATAAATATTATTCATGACTGTGGTTTAATAATTATTTAAGGATGTCTGATCGCATTTATTTCGACATGAGTTATTCGAGAGAATATATTGTGGGTAAAATAATATATATTTATTAGCGAGTAATGCAGTTACATTTATTTAAGAAATAAATATCCATTACTCAATGTCTAATAAATATGGTGGAGGAAATAAATAAAATTGAAAAATAAAAGTACACGCTGTGTATATTTATATACACGTCCTGTCGTTTTTTTTTCGGGATTCATGAGAAAATATTGTTTATTTAATTAAATGATATAAAATGTAATATGTTGGGCGCATGTCAAGTAATAATGATGGTCAACTGTCATTATTAAGGCATGGGGTATTGCTAAGAATTAAATGAAATGATTAAATGCTTTCAGGAAATTAATTCATTTTATTATTCTAAGTATTATAATCCCAATTACATTATTCTCATAGAAATATAGACATTTTTGTACACAACGGATTCGGAAAATACTCTCAAGCCAAGAGAGAATTCTTTTTCCACCAACAATGCTTTCAAGTTACGAGAGCGAGATCCTCCACCGGATCAAGGCGGTTGAAGGCGGACATCGCAAGCGAAGGTTATTCTGTGCTAGCACCCGGAGATCCCTTTGGCGATGTCCAGAGATACGTGGAGCGCGTTTTGATCACCGCTAGAGTAATCTTGTACTTGGATTCTACAACGCAACGACGGATCACAAGATCATGACTGGAGACTCCAATGAAGAAAGAATTCCATCGAGGTAATTCTTATGAATTAATTAAATTATTTATAACCAACATATGATGATACTATCTCAAGGGTTCCAGGACTCTTCTTTTCTTTTTCATTCTTCGTTCTATTCCGAAGATTCGGTGTTTTAAATCGTGAAGGATCTCAGATTGAACGTTGATTAATGTTAAAATTAAAGTTAGGAAAACCCACCAACGCACGTCCGTTGTGCCCGAAACCTACAAGTGGTATCAGAGGGGTCATATCGTTGATTATAATTATTTAATTTTTCATTGGTAATTTACGCATTTAATGATTTAGTTATTTCAATTCAAGTTTAATAATTCTCGAAATCTGAATATCGAGATCCGTTCCTCCTCCCTCGTTTCTCATTCACCTCACAAAAATGATTTTTTCTTTTAATTTTGATTAAAATAAAAAAAGGAACTCATCCGGAGGAGCCAAACGTTTCTGGCCATATAACACCTGAGTACACGGCGTGTATTCGGAAGTACACTCCATGCATTCTAGGTTCAATGCATTGACTGATCTACCAAATCAGGTCGTGTATTGGATTCTTTCTATACATTTAAGACACCGTGTGTTGACCAGAAACAGGTGGCACACGGTTTCTGGATTACACACTGTGTGGTCCAATGAACATGGTGTGTAGTCCCTTCGGGTTAGGCTTGGGCTATGTACCCTATACACGGCTTTCCTGACTGGAAACCGTGTAAAGTAGAAACTACACAGCGTGTGTCCCATAGAAGACGTCGTGTAATCCGAAAATTTCTGAAGTACATAAACACGCCATGTCACCGGGCGTGTACTTCGGATGGACGGTGATGAAAAGTACACGCCGTGTAGTCGGAACTACATGTCGTGTACTCAGCCAAATTATTCAGATTTATTAAAATTTATTATTATATTATACAAACCCTTGATATGTGTACCATGGTGCACGCGTAAAGCTAAAGCACAACACGTGATAGGTGTTATATATATGTGTGTGTTTAATTTAACATCTGCGTAATAAATGGTAATTCACCGGGTTACCTCCAAGGTAAAAGTTACGTACAAGGATAATTTTAAATGAATTTATCTGTTTAAAATTATGATGGATGAGAATCTCAAGGAAATTCAGAAAAATGTATTTAAGATAAAAGGATTGATTAATTAAAGATAATTAATTGATTCGAGCGTGATTTATCTTAAACAAGAACGATTAAAGAATTGAATGCTAGTTTTATTTATGCGTAAATATCGTTGCATGTATGGATGATCATGAGCTTGACCGAGACCTTTTTATGTGAATAGTTTCTTTTAATTTATTTATTTAAATTAAATTTGTTGGCCTGCGAGCCATCTCCTCATTAATATCTAGGGCATGTGCGCCCAATGATTCTTTTATGTAAAAAACCCTTTTACCCCTCACCTGCGTGTGAGATAAATGCATATGTAATGGATAGAGCTCCCAAGCTAGTGGAGGCGGCTCAAGTCCGGAGCCAAGGTGAAACCAATCCGAGGAAATACAAAGGTGGACATGTGGAAAGCTATAAACACGAACCCGAAAGGTTTAAGGTGTTTCTCCCCTAGGCCTTGGGTTAGTTTATCAACCTCTAGATAAACTAACCAATAGAAAAGCTCATGATCAAACCATTAATTTTATTTCTGTCAGTTTCATGGTTTATTAATTGTGGATGTGTCGTCACTATCACACAATTAATGAATTAAACGAGCATGCAAGATGGAACTAAAATAAAACCGGCTTATAGGTAAATATTATCTTATACATGGTTAATCACTTAAGTATATCCCACTTAATATTAACAATCATGTAATCATAGATAATAAAATGGCAATTTACGTATAAGGATAAAATCCCTCAAAATAAATATTAAGTCGGCATAGCCTTCCATAAACTTTGTTAGAATCAAAACATAGTTCAAAGTGCTTGACCAACCCTAGTTGGGGTGCTTTCAATTACCAGGGAATTCTAATTCAAGGTTTTGGGTTGACATGACATGGTTCGCATCAAGGGTTGACTGTCATAGCAGGACTTCGTGTGACTAAGAGGCAAAGGTTGAGGAAATCCAAAAAGGATTTCAGGATTGGGGAGTCCACTCAGCAGATCAAAGAGCTGCGAGTTAACGCAGTTGGCATTTGGAATTCCTACCTAAAACCCTTCACGATTCATGACCAACCCTAGTTGGGGTAATGCGAAGGACAATATGGATCCTTGCCATTATAATATTCACGCAACAGAATATTTTGAAGTCAATGGTGAGGGCTATTGTATTTTGATAAAATAGTGGGAAACTAATAAGTATTAATTTACTTATTTGTCTCAATTTTTGTAATAATGTACAAAAACATTTCTCATCATAATTTGTAGAAATGACAAGAAAATGACTTCAAACATATCACTACACACCATACTTGATAAAGAAAACCTTCTCACCGGCACCAATTTCCAAGAGTGGATGAGGCGTTTACGTGTCGTCCTTTGCCACGAAAGGAAATTATATGTGCTGGAAGAGCCAATTCCAGTTGTTCTTGGGAAAGAGGCTAGTGATTATAAATTATCTCTCTACATGAAACACATGGATGATACCACAGTTGTCTAGTGTTTTATGCTATCATCCATGTCTAATGAGCTCTTGAAGCAACATGAAAACATGGACGCGTATAGCATGATGTCTCACCTTAAAGATCTCTACCAAGAGAAGGCGAGACAAGAGAGGTATGAGATCTCCAATGATTTGTTTACCACGAAGCTTGGAGAGTCTGCGCCAGCTGGGCCTCATATAGTCATACTTATTGGAAACATTGAACGCCTGGACATCTTAGGGATTAAATTCCCAGATGAGTTGCATACAGATCTCATACTATCATCACTGACCAATACCTTATCTAGCTTCATTGTCAACTATAATATAGGGGCAATGAGAAGATTCTATCGGAGCTTCTGACCTTGATTCTCTAGGTAGATAAGTTCATGGGGCGTGACAAACCTGCGGTCCTTATGGTGAACAAGGAATGGAAGGATAAGGCAAAGGGTCCAAAGACTTATAAACGGTCCGAAGCCCCCGAGCACCATCCCTCCACGAAGGGGAAGATCTAAAGCCAGGGCAATGAACGAGAGGCTGTGTTTTTTGCATGTGGCAAGCAGGGCCACTGGAAGAGGAACTGCACCCAGAAGCATGGGGGCGCTAAAGGTGCGTTCGTTATCGAGTGAAATCTTTCTATTTCTACACATTGGGTATTAGATATAGCTTGTGGGGCTCACATATGTATTCAAATTTAGGAACCATGTAGATTTAGAAAATCACCAGAGGAGAGGTGGATCTTCGAGATGCCAATGGCGCAAGGCTGGCTGTGTTGGCTATTGGCGACTATCACCTCTCATTGCCAACTGGCATGATTTTGGTTTTACAAAACTATTATTTTGTGCCTAGTGTTACCAAGAACATAATTTCTGTATCTTGTTTGGATATGGATGGAATTATTTTTAAATTCGGAAATAAGGGTTGTCTCTTTTATAAGTACAACGTATGTTATGGTATGGTACATTTGAATAATGGTTTGTATGTACTAAATTACAAAAACCAAGTGTTGGCAATCCATAACGAAACAAACTCACATGAACCATACATCACCCAGTTATGGCATCACCGCCTTGGTCATGTGAATGAGAAGTGCTTGAAAAAGCTCTTCCAAGATGGCTATTTAGACTCTACTAAGCTAAAACCACTTGATAGATTTCACGCTTGTTTACAAGGAAAAATGTCCAAGCCACCTTTTGGTGGACAAGGTGAAAGGGCCACAGAGCTTCTACGATTGGTACACACAGATGTGTGTGGACCATTTCCAGTAAATATACAGGTGGATATTCTTACATCATTAATTTTACTGATGATTTGAGTTGATATGGCTATGTCTACTTAATGAGTTATAAGTCATATTCTTTAGAGAAATTTATGGAATTCAAGAATGATGTAGAGAATCATCATGGTAAGAAGATAAAGAATCTTTGATCGGGTCGAGGTGGAGAATATCTGAACCAAGAGTTCATCGATCTTCTACGGGAGTTTTAGATTCTATCTCAGCTCACTCCTCCATATACACCATAGTGGAATGGTGTTAGTTAAAAGAGGAATCGCACCTTGTTGGACATGGTGAGGTCGATGATGAGTCATGTGGATCTTCCATTATCCTTTTGGGGATATGCATTACAAACTACAGCATACACATTAAACTGAGTACCAATTAAGGCGGAAAATGGAATTCCATCCTAGTTATGGAATTGAAGGAATCCCACTTTGTCGCACACACATGTATGGGGATGTGAGGAGTTTGTTAAGGCCTTCTTAAGAAACAAATTAGCACCCCAGGGCAAGAAGTTTATATTTATAGGATATCCCAAGGAAACAAAAGGATATTACCTATATAACCCTCAAGACAAGAAAGTGATTGTCGCCAGACAAGCCGTCTTTCTTGAGAGAGAGCACACCCTCAAGAAGGATAGTGGGAGAAAGATTGACTTCGACGAAGTTGACGCTCAAGATACATATGAGTTGGTACAGGAACAAGTTCCACAGGTCCTTGTGGAAGAGGTTCCAGAAACACAAGTACTGTGTAGGATCTCAAGAGAGGTAAGGGAACCAGAGAGATTTGGTTTCCTAGTCACCGAGGATGGTGAATCATTATTGTTGGAAAATGAAGAACCTCTCTCCTACAAGGAATCAGTAAAAATCTCAGAAGTTGCAATATGGATAGAAGTTATGAATTCTGAGATGGATTCCATGTATCAGAACCAAGTTTGGGTTCTGGTCGATGAGCCAGTTGATGTAAAGCCTGTTGGATGAAAATGGGTATTCAAGAGAAAGCTGGACATGGAAGGTCAAGTTAGCACCTATAAAGCAAGGCTAGTGTCTAAAGGATTTAGACAACGTCAAGGAATTGACTATGATGAAACCTTCTTGCCATTTTCCATGTTTAAATCCATAAGAATCATACTTTCCATAACAGCTTACCATGACTATGAGATTTGACAGATGGATGTCAAAACAACATTCTTTAACAGGAACCTTCAGGAAGATGTCTATATGATACAACCAGAAGGGTTTGTGACACCAGGTGAAGCCAAACGGGTTTGCAAGTTGCAGAAATCCATTTATGGATTGAAGCAAGCATCCAGGTCATGGAACATTCGATTTGATGAAGCCATAAAGGAATTTGGTTTCATTAAGAACGAATGTGAGCCATGTGTTTATAGGCGGTTTAATGGGAATGTAGTCGTTATACTAGTAGTATATGATGATGACATATTGCTTATCGGAAACGACATTCCAGCCTTATAGTCAGTTAATTACTGGTTGAACAAGTTCTTCTCCATGAAAGTCTTAGGTGAAGCAGCCTACATTCTAGGGATCAAGATCATTCGTGATAGATCCAAGAGGCTACTTGGACTATGTCAGGGTACATACATTGACCAGATACTAAAAAGATTTAGTATGGAACAATCCAAGAGGGGATTGGTTCTCGTGTCCCATGGCTTACATCATTCTAAGAAAATGTATCCTTAGAAACAACAAGAGAAAGATAGAATGAGTAAGATCCCATACGCTTCATCTATAGGATCCATCATGTATGCCATGTTATGTATCAGTCTTGATGTTTCCTATGCACTGAGCATGGTAGGCAAATATCAAGCAGATCCAGGAGAACAAAATTAGACTACTGTTAAGACTATCCTTAAGTATCTGAGAACTAAAGATATGTTCCAGGTGTATGGAGGAGACGAGGAGCTTGTCATCAGAGGGTATGCTGATGCTGGCTTTCAGACAGATCATAACAATCTGAAATCACAATCTGGATATGTTTTCTGTCTCAATGGAGGAGCTGTGAGCTGGAAGAGTTCAAAGCAGCTAGTTTTCGCCAATTCTACAGCAGATTCTGAGTATATAGCAGCTTCTAATTCATCCAAGGAAGCCTTATGGATTCAGAACATTGTCCAGGATCTTGATGTGGTGCCGAGCAGTAAAGATCTCATTACTCTCTATTGTGATAATACTTCAGCGGTGGCTCTTGCAAAAGAACCAAGGTCACATCAACGGACAAAGCACATACTCTGGAAGTATGACCTCTTGAGGGATTTCTATCAAAGGGGTGAAGATGCTGTGAGCAGAGTGCCCACAGAAGAGAATGTGGAAGACCACATAACTAAAGGCCTATCTCAGCAGAAGCTGGAATATCATGTGACAGCTAGCGGGTAAAAGGTTGTTAGCAGTTGGCTCTAGTCCAAGTGGGAGTCTGTTGGAGTTGGTGTCCTAGAACCAACTACTTTGTACTTTATTCATTAATAAATTCCTTATCACATCTTGATTGTTCTTCTGTGTGATAATGCATGTGATAATGTCCATAAGGACAGCTGTTGCATTAATGGGTCATAAAGGATCCCTGCTATGATGAGAACCTAGAAGTGCCATAATACTATTCTTGAATATATGTTCTATGTCCGGATGATGTTATTTGAGGGTCATAAAAAATACAGGCCATTAGGGGTGAGGACTCATAAAACTTTGAGGCACCTTCTCAGGGTTTGCGCCCTTGGTAATATCCAGAAGGATATTATGAGAATGAGACCTGCCAGTAGGCAATCAACATTTCATAGTGTCATTGGATGTTCTAATATATGGATGTGTGTATTGGTCCTTAGAAATTAAGATTATTATTAATTGGTATTACAACTCACGCACTTAGATGTATTGAAGAAAAATGTGATGACACACTGTTCGCAATGAGGTAGGATATGTTGGGTGCGTCACGAGTAATATTGCATTAATAGATAATGCAAGAAAGAATTTTTCCCTTCTGCTCCATAACGGAAGTAGATATCTCAGGACCTTTGATGGAGTTGATATAGCTTAAATAAATCCATGGACAGGGTAAGGTATGAGCGAGTTCAATTACGGGAAGTCAAAGAAAGAATAATCTGGCACATGGGTTGATGGCACTAGCATGAAACCCACGTGATTGAAGATATCGAGACAAAGGGATTATATTACACGATAAGCGTTCGTAGGAGGTGACACGTCATTGCGGCGTTAACTTCTTTCTCTATGGGTGCCTTGGCGTGTTGCTAGACGCTAACCTTGGACTTTAGGCAGGCTCTGCCTAATGCCACTGAGAAAGAGGCCTAGAGGGTCACACACTAAGTTTGTCCATGTATCTCAGTTAAATAATAATTTAACAAGTTAAATAAATATTACTCCCGAATGTGGTTTAATAATTATTTAAGGATGCATGATCACATTTATTTCGACACTAGTTATTAGAAAGAATATATTATGGGGGAAATAATATATATTTCTTAGCGAGTAATGCAGTTACATTTATTTAAGAAATAAATACCCATTACTCAAGGTCTAATAAATATGGTGGAGGAAATAAATAAAATGGAAAAATAAAAGTTCACACTGTGTATATTTATATACACGCCGTGCGGTTTGTTTTTTTGGGATTCGTGAAAAAATATTGTTTATTTAATTAAATGATATTTAATGTAATATATTTATAACATGTCAAGTAATACTGATGGTCAACTTTCATTATTGAGACATGGGATATTGCTAAGAATTAAATTAAATTATTAAATGCTTTCAGGCAATTAATTCATTTTATTATTCTATGTATTATAATCTGAATTACATTATTCTCATATAAATAGAGCCATTTTTGTTCACAATAGATTGGGAAAATACTCTCAAGCCAAGAGAAAATTCTTTTTCCACCAAGAACGCATTCAAGTTACGAGAGCGAGATCCTGCACCAGATCAAGGCGGTTTAAGGCGGACATCGCAAGCAAAGGTTCTTCCGTGCTAGCACCCGGAGATCCCTTCGGCGAAGTCCAGAGATATGTGGATCACGTGTGGATCACTGCTATAGGAATCCTATACTTGGATTCTACAATGCAATGACGGATCATAAGATCGTGACCGGAGACTCCAATGAAGAAAGAATTCCATCGAGGTAATTCTTATGTATTAATTAAAATAATTATAACCGACATATGATGATCCTATCTCAAGGTTTCTGGGACTCTTCTTTTCTTTTTCATTATTCATTATATTCCAAAGATTCGGCGTTTTAAATTATGACAGATCTCGGATTGAACGTTGTTTAACGTTAAAATTAAAGTTGGGAAAACCCACCAATGCCCTTCTGCTACGCCTGGAACCTACAAAACTGAAATAAACTACCTCCTTGAAAGCTTATTCAAGGTTCTCTACTTCATAACCTATTTAAAGGAAACATAATAAGTGTGAGCTCAAATTCTCATTAAGGGTTATAAATAGTGGAATCATGAATCAATAATAATTAAATCATAATCAATTATACATTATCAATGCGTCATAGGGAAAAAAGGAAAACACATTCCACTAATAAGTTGTGAATGATAATGTGTCCACAAATTTTGTCATAGTGAAAACCCCATAGAAAATAAAAAGTGACTATTTAATAAAGATAATTCTTATTATTTTGATGTAATGTATCTAGGAATTTAACCAATATACTGTCGAGACGGTTTACGTCTGTGGGTAGAAACCTGTCTGATTTTTAGAAACAAACTTGAAGTGTTTATCGCCAACTAATTTTTATCTTCAGACCTTTAGATTCCTAGAGGGAATAGAACAGGACCCTACTCTCACTTCCAATAAAATTATTATTTATAAATTTATTTATCAAAGAAGTATATTCCTTTTCAATAACTGTTTTGAGTAGAGGATATAGATTCATCAATATTTACATAGTTAAAGTAATATTCCAAATAAACACCGTATGAAAAATGGTATACATCTAAGATGATTGTCATAAACATGTAAAAAGAACATTTTTATATAATATAATTAAACTTTTAAATGAAAAATGTTACTAAATGGGTAGTAGATATTCCACATAATAATTATTAGGTGCACAATACTAATTAAATCACAAAGAAATGGAAATTGAGACAAAGTCCCTTTCAACACTGTAATCAATCAAGTTAATAATCATCAAGTGAATCACTTAATACCAAGAATATAGATAGAATAGTGAAATTATATACCAAAAGTTAGTAAAAATAGACCACATACAAGAAATAATTTTAAGAAATAGAAATTTCATGGAAATTAAAGTGAGATTAGAGACCCCTTACCTAATGCCTGCATGTGTTCTTTCTTTGATCTTAACATCCTGGATTGTCGAATTAAATATATTAATTAATTAATTTAGAACCTTATCGATGTTTATTCTATTCATTAGTGTTTTATTATGTTTATTTAGAGTATTCTTGATAAGTTATGATATTTAATGTCATCGTTTTGGAGTGTTTGTTTACTTGATTTTCATGATTGGTTTGATTGACTATGAGTAATGGAGTTCACATGGAATTGATATAACTATCTAGAATTTGAATTAAATATTATTAATGAAAATAAATAATTTTAAATGGTTATACATATCATTTGGTTATATGTTTTTAGGATGAATCATTATATAAAATTTTAATGATAAATTCTTGGATTATTTTGATGGTTTTTTTATCACCATGAAATCATTTTGTATTATAATTAAATACTACATGTAAAAAATGATTCTAGAATATTAAATAGAGTATATTTAAAATATAATGATCCTGTTAAACCATAAAAATGGTTTCATGACCATATTTGAAGATGGTAATAGAAATTGAAAACCCATCATCCTTGAATGTGATAAATTAACAAATCTCACACTGTGTTTTAATTTTTAGTATAAGAGGAGGAGAAAAGAGAGATGATAAGGAAATATTCCTTCAGAATAATAAAATTTCAGTACATGTAGGGTACTTGAATTATCAAAACATTTGGATGAGTGGAGTTCAGGGTAGAGAAACAAACGAATGGAACTTCTAAAATATGATAAAAGGAAAAGGAAGATAGGTTTACCTCTTGAGTACTCCTCCTGGAGACTCTTCTAAAGGACTTTGTTTTTGCCCTTTTGGTGAGACCAATAGGTCTTGTACAATAGGGGACGGATTGGGAAGAGTATTTTTTAGAACTTACGAAAGGCTCAAATATTGAGAGGTGTGAGGGGAAATGGTGTAACAGCCCGAGATTTTATGAAAAATATTCTTTTTAATTTTTTTTAATGTGTTGTGTTGTACGCTACACCAAAAGGAGCTTGCACAACACACATCCTTGACTTGCCTTGCATTACACGCAATCGCGACCTTCCTCGATAGCGTGAGTAATACGCAATACCGAGTTACACTAAACAACGATATGCTATTAAAATATTATTAAAACTAGCCGTTATGAATAGTAATAACCACTTTTTGAAATTCTATAAATCTTATTTTTCAAAATGGACTTCATTTTTGGATTCGGAGTATCGAATTTATCCTATGGTGAAATTTTGGTACTTTTCGGATAAATTTTATTTTCTGATGAATAGTGAAAATTACTAAATTTTAATTAAAAACAACTTTTTTAATCGAAATAATTAATAGTGATAAATTATTAATTTGAGTGGTTTTAAATTATATTTAGAATATATTTTTACAATTCAATACAATGTTGTTCATTGGATGTAATTTCACATTTACACCAGACATAAACAAGTGTTAATCTTTTGATAGTTATTATCTCTTAAAAACACGCTATTTGTTGTGACAGCAGAAATTAATTATAAAATTAATTAATGCAACTTATATGTTGGGAATTTTTAAAATAGAAATAATTTTTGAATTCAGAATATCAATTATAGCTTAGGGTGAAATTTTGGCATTTTTCTGAAAAACATCAATTTTTGATGAATAGTGAAACTACTCAGTGGTAGTTAAAAAAATTAATTTTTTCATAAATATTAATTTTACCGCTTCTGTGAATGGAATTTCAAAAATCCGAGAGACATGGTTGATGTCAGTAAGTAAAATGTGGTTCAATGAGATGAAAATAATTTTTGGTGAATAGTAACTTTTTACTTTTATTTACCACGGTTAAAAGTAAATAGGGTAATTAAGGGTAAAAATGATATTAATATTACCCTGAAACATGTCATAATCCTATTGGACAAGTGTATCTCGACCAAAAACAACCTTAAGTGTAAAATATTATCATTTAGTCCCACTTGGATTAGATTAGGACATTTATTATTAATTTATTTAAAGAAGGGTTAAAATAGTTAAAATCAAAGTTTAATAAGTAAATCATTTTTAATATGGGGTTATGCATAAGATAAATTAGACTATAAATATTAATTAGAAAGATAAAAATCTTTCCTACATAATGGTATTTTATTTATAATTTTTAGACATTAAATAATTTAATTTATTTATGACACAATAATGATGCAGTAATTATCTTATTAATGAAATATTGACATAATTGATGTTATAAACACCAAAATAAATGTAATTTGAGACTTTTTATGAATACCACTAATTTTATAGGTTACTATGATATATTATTGTTTATTTAATCAACTTGGTTCGAACATATAATTCTGTTATGACTTTCACAAAAATCATATATCAAATAGTGTCAAAATTGACGCAAAATAGTTTTTAAATCAAATATTATATTATTAATTGTTATTTTATTCTTAAAAATCTAAGGATGGGACAAATGACTTAGATAAGGATATATATAGTAATAATAAACAATTTGGGGTTCTTTTGGCATGTTATAGTAAGTGTATTAACCATATAGTGTAAGAAAACAAAAAGACACAGTAAAAGTAAAATTATTTAACTTAGAGTTAAATCTAATTGATAAGGTTAAAATAATACCTTAATCTTGTCTAAATTCTATTGGTTGATAGGATTTCGACCCATACCCACTTTATCTTCGAAATAAGACCCTTTGGAACCATTATAAACCGATTTTGACTTTAATATAAAATAATATTTTGAGATATTCCTAAGGTGCCCCTCTCCTCCCTTATAAAAGGGCACCTCCTCCCCCTGCTCCTCACACAAATTTGAGCACTCAAGCTCGGCCAACACCTGAAAAAATCCCTTATCCACTTCCCTAGAATAATCCTAGAGGTCCTGGTCTTTTTCAAAGACAAATCTTAGTTCCCTAAGTGGAGGATTCAAAGAGGCGTTTCAAAGAAGATGTAATATCCATTACCGATCTTTTTCAATTTCTTTCTTCTTCAACTTCTTCTTCTTTAGTTGTTTCATGATAAAGTAATAACATCAGTATTTATTATATACTGATATGTTATTATAAATATGAAACAACTATAATTAACCTTCTATCCATCCTACAAAAAAATGAAATCACCGCGCGTGCGTACGTACGGAATACCGTCTCCACGCCGTGGTGTAATCTATTTTCCGCCACCACATTAATTGGATGGGTATAATGGTGTAATGAGTAACTATATATGATTATTATAGAGTGATATTGATACTGAAATAGTATACATACACTTCAACACAATTCCACGACCATGGGAACGATATCATCGCTCGTGCGTACGTACAGACTACCGTCTCCACGACGCGATGAGATTCATTCTCCATGTTAACCATTTAAGAATGATTATAAAGTATATATAAGCAATAATAATGAAATACATGACATTATAAAGCTACTGGATTTATTTATATATGTATGTCATCTACTTACTTCCATTCAAGACAATAGGGAAAGGAAAACAACGTTCATGCGTACGTACGGACTACCGTCTCCATGAACGGTGTGTTTCATTTCATTTATATATTTATTATATATATATATATATACTGAATATATATGATATATAAATCATGTTTTATATTCTTTAAGTAATTAAATCATGTTATAAGTAATAATAATATCAAGAACAACAAGTCCAAACCCCTACGATAAATGAAACGATTTTACCCAAAACGCTTCTTTAACATGGAATTTACAAAAGAACGGGTAATATAAAGTCATAAGTGAACCATATATGATATAATAACAATTAATATGATTCTTTAATAAGTTAATGACATTATTTAAATCATTATACAGAAGGTTCGGACACTTACGAAGCAAATCGGACTTAAGGTAAGGAAAATATCACAATCTCATTTTTATCCGAGATTGTTTTTACTTTGGCATTTACTGGGGTGTATTTTATCATCCACATCCATGTTTCCTCAATATGTAATATTATTTCCATCCACCTAAAATTTTTTAAATCCAATTTTACCCTTCGGTGAATTTTTTAGTAAAAGATAAGAAAGGAATCTTTTGTCGTTTTTCGTACGAGGTACTTTTTGACTTTTCCGACAAAAGTACGAAGAATGTTTTTTTTAACTTATACGGCACGAATGGATTTTTATGGTTTTATAAAGCCTTATTTTCATGAATATTACTCCAAAATATTTCATGACTACTTTCAATAAAATATATTTATTTTAAAATTGCATGACGTTTTGTGAAAAGAAATTGATTTTGAAGAAGAAAGGATATTTTCCTCAAGAATTCATTTCAAGTGTTTTATCAAAATTATTTTCCATCTAAGATAATAAAGGGTTCTGTTTTTATCCCTATTATTACATTGATTTGATCATGTTGTGATGGAATTATTTTTATGAATTATTTTATCTTATATGAATAGATTTATGATGTCATGATGTTTCAAGAATCCCATTTTTGTTACATGTGTTATGCGATGATGTATGATTTATGATAATGTGGCACACATAAGAAAGGATTCATTATAAGATGGGTGGGACCTATATATCCCTATAATGCATTGGGTAAAGATTTTATATCTCATGAGATAGACATGGCTGGAACGGTAGGTTATACCGGTTCAGTGAAACAGGACTAGAACGAGGGTGACTCGATTCAGAAAGGGACTTTATCCGCTAAGATAGTCATGGCAATGAGTCTTGACTAACAAGAAATGATTCTCTATGATTATGTGTGTATGCCAAAAAGTTTCATGTTTTAAGTTATGATTATTGGGATTACATTTCACTTCTATGATTTATCCCATGTTATGATATTATAAGCTCTTTTGCCGGTTAAGATTTCCAAAAGCTATGTTCTCATGTATATGATGTGATTGATATTTCTTTTTTTTACCCTTACTAAGCATTTGAGCTCACCCTTTTATGTTTTTTCCCCAGGATATAAAGAAAGGTTTTAGTTATAAAAAAAAGGAAGATCTTTATGGGAGATGTTGAAGATCTTTCACCAGGATTAGAAGATTATATTCCGAGTTTCCAAAGACACTAAACTATCACGATCCTTGTGTGTGTGTTTTTGTTATGTACTAAGTATTCCGAAAAAGTAATGTAATGTCCATGTACGTCAAGCTTCGGGTCTCTACAGTTGGTATCAGAGGAAAGGTTTAGTCAACCTTTGGAAACTAGGATGCGAAAACGTTAGTGAGATCCCTAGAGATATTTCTAAGGTATGTCTAGGGATGTCCCTAAGGATAAGTATACGTATAAGATACAGTCCTAGAACTATGGTAACGATCCTAGAATTTAACCTAAGAAGTTAGATATTGAGGATACTCCCCCTTTATAATGTTGTTTTCCCTAGCATGATTTTTGCTTCTCACACTATTCTTTTTGGGTTTTAGACGATGGCTGGAACCTGAAGGAACCGTGTTGATCAATGCAATGGACAATGCAATGATTGTCCTTCTGAACAAACAAATGTTATGGGAGATGGAGTGCAAAATCTTATGGCTATACTTACACAAGCTATGAATCATTCTGGACTTCTAAATGAGCAGAGAAGGGAACAATATTCTATTGAGTCCTTCATGAGGCAACGTCCACCTTCTTTTAATGGGTCTTCTGATCCACTTGTTGCTGAACAATGGATCAGTACCACTAAAAATATATTTTCAGTTCTTCAATGTTCTGAACATGATAAAGTCATCTTAGCAGTATATAGTTTGGAAGGTGAAGCTGATCAATGGTGGAATCTTATCAAGAATACGAGGCAAAGAGATGAAATTGATTCCATGGAATGGGACGAGTTCAAGAACTTGTTTTTTAGTA
The DNA here is from genome assembly GCA_963277665.1 of Viscum album. NCBI lineage: Eukaryota > Viridiplantae > Streptophyta > Magnoliopsida > Santalales > Viscaceae > Viscum > Viscum album. The sequence goes on along the minus strand of OY728167.1, from coordinate 394,366,545 downwards.
AGTACTTCCCTCGTATTCTTCGAACGAAGATGGAAAAGGAGTTTCTTGAGCTGAAACAGAAGGATGATGAATCTGTTGGTATATACGAAGCAAATTTTACAAGACTTGCAAGGTATGCATCTGGCATTATCATCCAACCTGAATGTAAAGTTGATCGATTTTTCAGTGGCTTAAAACCAAGTCTTCGAAGGGCATTAGCTATACGAGACTTCAGTACCTATGAAGAAATTGTGCGTTGTGCTATGAAGGTAGAAATGGAAGTTGGTGTTACATATCCATCTCATGGTTTTGAAAAGAAACGAAAGATGGAGTTTAAGGAGAAATCTTAGAATAATGGTGAAAAGAAAATGAATGTTTCCTTATGCTCAAAGTGTGGAAAGAAGCATGGAGGAGATTGTCTTAAAGGGACTAGAAAATGTTTTAAGTGTGGAAAAGAAGGTCATCGAGTAGCTGAGTGTCGAAGTAATGGAAAAAGGGTTTCTAATGATGTGAACAAAGCAAACACTGCAGAGAACGCACCACCAACACTTCAATGTTTCAAGTGCAAGGAGATGGGACATTATGGAAATAAATGCCCTAATCCAAGGGTTAGTGATGATCAACATGAGCAACCACTTAAGGAAAAGGGCAAAGGGAAGTCACATGCGATCACTATTGGCGATGTTAAATATGACAATGATGTGGTGGAATGATTAAGTGTTTATGTAATGGGATTCCAAAATAGTGTTGTATATAGTATCGTGGAATATTGGAATATTTATGTATTGGTCTATTGTGGTTTTCAATAATTTTATGGTACCAGTAACCATGGAAAGTGATTGAGATATTTTTGGAAAAAAAATGATATGCGCATAATGAAGGGAAAATGAGAAAATTAAATATTTGACAGTATTCATGATCTCATGATTGATATAAGGACTAAGTGATATCATGGTTTGAGTATATAGAATTCTGAGGATTTTGGTATGTGGAAAGTGTTAACTTTTAACCGCATTCATGTTTTCACTAAGGTTCGATGGGTATTCAATAGAATACATGATTAAGGCCTTTGAATGTTTGGAATGTGACCAACAAAACATATCTTATGATATATGGGGATCAACGATGGTATTAAATCTCTAGTAATCGTTTTCACTATGTTATGAGAGTGGACTGCAGTATTATGGATAAGCCTAAAGATTGAAATGGATTATGTTGGACATAAGTGAGTATTGTTTAAGGATAGAAGTTTTTTTTCGATATTATTGATGGGATGTTATAGTAATGTAGTTTTAGAAAAAGGACAACCTGCAGGACGGGCGACAGCCCATCGCTTCGGACAAGGCTGTGGGAATCAAACCCACAACTGAAGTGCGACTGGCCTTTATCGCCTACCACTGGCCTACAGGAAGTCCCTGTTTAGTCGAAACTAGTTTTATTATATTAAGCAGTATGATATATGAAGTATAAGTCCATTTTAGGAACCATATATGATTAATCTCACTATAGATCGACTTATGTATATAATTTTTGCTAACCTTTTGTTTGAGACAGATGGAATGACCCGTCATTCTATCACATGATCTGCTAACGCTTCACGAATAACAAATTCAACTTCATTTATTTAATAGATGAAGTGGAAATTTTTCAAGTCACGAACAACAGTGAGATTGTACCAAAATAAATTAAGTATTTATTCTAATTCAAATTTTCAACTTTAGGGAAATGATCTTGAAAACCAAAAATGTAGTCCTAGTGATCTTATACCTGATGAATCAGATGATACCTTATATCATCACAAATCTATGGATTTGTGATTACTGGCTTTTCCATAGCCATCTTCTCTACCACTCTCCATCAGAACATGATGGTTAGATTTCTCTTCCATATCCATATTTTCACCTATGTGGAAACCCAGTGATTAGTTTATTTGGGTAATCGTTACATTTCATACTTTAGTTTTTAAAACCAAGTTTTGGTATTCTTTTTTACGATGTGGGTTTCTATTAAAGAAACTTTCGAATAGTAAACCATTTATAACCCCGACGAATTTCGAGGGCGAAATTCATTTTAAGGGGGGTAGAATGTAACAACCTGAGATTTTATGAAAAATATTCTTTTTAATTTTTTTTAATGTCTTGTGTTGTATGCTACATTAAAAGGAGCTTGCACAACACACATCCTTGACTTCCCTTGCATTACACGCAATCGCGACCTTCCTCGATAGCGTGTGTAATACGCAATACCGAGTTATACTAAACAACGATATGCTATTAAAATATTATTAAAACTAGCCGTTATGAATAGTAATAACCACTTTTTGAAATTCTGTAAATATTATTTTTCAAAATGGACTTCATTTTTGGATTCGGAGTATCGAAATTATCCTAAGGTGAAATTTTGGTACTTTTCGGATAACTTTTATTTTCTGATGAATAGTGAAAATTACTAAATTTTAATTAAAAACAACTTTTTTAATCGAAATAATTAATAGTGATAAATTATTAATTTGAGTGGTTTTAAAGTATATTTAGAATATATTTTTACAATTCAATACAATGTTGGTCATTGGATGTAATTTCACATTTACACCAGACATAAACAAGTGTTAATCTTTTGATAGTTATTATCTCTTAAAAACACGCTATTTGTTGTGACAGCGGAAATTAATTATAAAATTAATTAATGCAACTTATATGTTGGGAATTTTGTAAAATATAAATCATTTTTGAATTCAGAATAACAATTATAGCTTAGGGTGAAATTTTGGCATTTTTCTGAAAAACATCAATTTTTGATGAATAGTGAAACTACTAAGTGGTAGTTAAAAAAATTAATTTTTTCATAAATCTTAATTTTACCGCTTCTGTGAATGGAATTTCAAAAATCCAAGAGACACGGTTGATGTCAGTAAGTAAAATGTGGTTCAATGAGATTAAAATAATTTTTGGTGAATAGTAACTTTTTACTTTTATTTACCATGGTTAAAAGTAAATAGGGTAATTAAGGGTAAAAATGATATTAATATTACCCTAACACATGTCATAATCCTATTGGACAAGTGTATCTCGACCAAAAACAACCTTAAGTGTAAAATATTATCATTTAGGCCCACTTGGATTAGATTAGGACATTTATTATTAATTTATTTAAACAAGGGTTAAAATAGTTAAAATCAAAGTTTAATAAGTAAATCATTTTTAATATGGGGTTATACATAAGATAAATTCGACTATAAATATTCATTAGAAAGATAAAAATATTTCCTACATAATGGTATTTTATTTATAATTTTTATACATTAAATAAATTAATTTATTTATGACACAATGATGATGCAGTAATTATCTTATTAATGAAATATTGACATAATTGATGTTATAAACACCAAAATAAATGTAATTTGAGACTTTTTATGAATCCCACTAATTGTTTAGCATACTATGATATATTAGTGTTGATATAATCAACTTGTTTTGAACATATAATTCTTTTATGACTTTCACAATAATCATATATCAAATAGTGTCAAAATTGACACAAAATAGTTTTTAAATCAAACATTATATTATTAATTGTTATTTTATTCCTAAAAATCTAATGTTCGGCCACATTACTTAGATAAGGATATATATATTAATAATAAACAATTTGAGGTTCGTTTGTCATGTTATAGTAAGTGTATTAACCATATAGTGTAAGAAAACAAAAAGACACGGTAAAAGTTAAATTATTTAACTTAGAGTTAAATCTAATTGATAAGGTTAAAATAATACCCTAAACTTGTCTAAATCCGATTGGTTGATAGGATTGCGACCCATCCCCACTTTAGCTTCGAAATAAGACCCTTTGGAACCATTATAAACCGATTTTGACTTTAATATAAAATAATATTTTGAGATATTCCTAAGGTGCCCCTCTCCTCCCTTATAAAAGGGCACCTCCTCCCCCTCCTCCTCACGCCAAATTGAGCCCTCATGCTCGGCAAACCCCTACCAAAATCCCTTCTCCACTTCCCTAGAATAATCCTAGAGTTCCTGGTCTTCTTCAAAGACAAATCTTAGTTCCCTAAGTGGAGGATTCAAAGAGGCGTTTCAAAGAAGAGGTAATATCCATTACCGATCTTTTTCAATTTCTTTCTTCTTCAACTTCTTCTTCTTTAGTTGTTTCATGATAAAGTAATCACATCAGTATTTATTATATACTGATATGTTATTATAAATATTAAACAACTATAATTAACCTTCTATCCATCCTACGAAAATAGGAAATCACCGCGCGTGCGTACGTACGGAATACCGTCTCCACGCCGTGGTGTAATCTATTTTCCGCCACCACATTAATTGGATGGGTATAATGGTGTAAGGAGTAACTATATATGATTATTATAGAGTGATATTGATACTGAAATATTATACATACACTTCAACACAATTCCACAACCATGGGAACGATATCATCGCTCGTGCGTACGTACGGACTACCGTCTCCACGACGCGATGAGATTCATTCTCCATGTTAACCATTTAAGAATGATTATAAAGTATATATAAGAAATAATAATGAAATACATGACATTATAAAGCTACTGGATTTATGTATATATGTATGTCATCTACTTACTTCCATTCAAGACAATAAGGAAAGGAAAACAGCGTTCATGCGTACGTACGGACTACCGTCTCCATGAACGGTGTGTTTCATTTCATTTATATATTTATTATATATATATATATATATACTGAATATATATGATATATAAATCATGTTTTATATTCTTTAATTAATTAAATCATGTTATAAGTAATAATAATGTCAAGAACAACAAGTCCAAACACCTAAGATAAATGAAACGATTTTACCCAAAACGCTTCTTTAACATGGAATTTACAAAAGAACGGGTAATATAAAGTCATAAGTGAATCATATATGATATCATAACAATTAATATGATTCTGTAATAAGTTAATGACATTATTTAAATCATTATACAGGAGGTTCGGACACTTACGAAGCAAATCGGACTTAAGGTAAGGAAAATATCACAATCTCATTTTTATCCGAGATTGTTTTTACTTTGGCATTTACTAGGGTGTATTTTATCATCCACATCCATGTTTCCTCAATATGTAATATTATTTCCATCCACCTAAAATTGTTTAAATCCAATTTTACCATTCGGTGAATTTTTAGTAAAAGAAAATAAAGGAATCTTTTGTCGTTTTTCGTACGAGGTACTTTTTGACTTTTCCGACAAAAGTACGAAGAATCTTTTTTTAACTTATACGGCACGAATGGATTTTTATGGTTTTATAAAGCCTTATTTTCATGAAGATTCGTCCAAAAGATTTCATGACTACTTTCAATAAAATATCTTTATTTTAAAATTGCATGACGTTTTGTGAAAAGAAATTGATTTTGAAGAAGAAAGGATATTTTCCTCAAGAATTCATTTCAAGTGTTTTATCAAAATTATTTTCAATCTAAGATAATAAAGGGTTATGTTTTTATTCCTATTATTACATTGATTTGATCATGTTGTGATGGAATTATTTTTATGAATTCTTTTATCTTATATGAATTGATTTATGATGTCATGATGTTTCAAGAATCCCATTTTTGTTACATGTGTTATGTGATGATGTATGATTTATGATTATGTGGCACACATAAGAAAGGATTCATTATAAGATGGGTGGGACCTATATCTCCCTCCAATGCATTGGGTAAAGATTTTATATCTCATGAGATAGACATGGCTTGAACGGTAGGTTATACCGGTTCAGTGAAACAGGACTGGAACGAGGGTGACTCGATTCAGAAAGGGACATTGTCCGCTAAGATAGTCTTGGCAATGAGTCTTGACTAACAAGAAATGATTCTCTATGATTATGTGTGTATGCCACAAAGTTTCATGTTTTATGTTATGATTATTGGGATTACATTTCACTTCTATGATTTATCCCATGTTATGATATTATGAGCTCTTTTGCAGGCTAAGATTTCCAAAAGCTATGTTCTCATGTATATGATGTGATTGATATTTCTTTTGTTTACCCTTACTGAGCATTTGAGCTCACCCTTTTATGTTTTCTTTTCCCCATGATATAAAGAAAGGTTTTATGTATAAAAAAAGGAAGATCTTTATGGGAGATGTTGAAGATCTTTCACCAGGATTAGAAGATTATATTCCGAGTTTCCAAAGACACTAAACTATTACGATCCTTGTGTGTGTGTTTTTGTTATGTACTAAGTATTCCGCAAAAGTAATGTAATGTCCATGTACGTCAAGATTCGGGTCTCTACAAATGGGGCTGATGGGTTGTTTATATAGTGGATGAGAGGTGTGAATTATAAATATTTTATTCATTATTTTATTATTTTGTGCAAGAAAAGAAATTGTATTGATTATTGTGACAAAGAAAATTAATAATTTCATGTGAGTTCTAAATAATGGTTTCTTACATTATCCATGATGTAATTAATAGTGTATTTATCACATAATGTATTTATACCATAATTACCGTATTTTACTATTTACCAAAAATTCATGAATTTCAGAAAATTCCCAAACATTCACCCTAACCATATTTTGCTATGTAGAATACAAAAATGACCTCTATTTTATGAAAATAATTTCCTAAATATGATAAATTTAATTTTTAATTGAAATCGTCATTTACTCGAAAAATACCTATTTTAATATTATAACCGATTTTATGACATTTTGAAAAATTAACTAGGGTCACATAATATTATCTTATAATTAAAGGAAAAAAATATTGATTCATGAATACATTTTATGAAAATTAATTATCTTTTAAATTATTTTATTAATTATAAAATTGTAATTAATTATTTATTACTCTTAAAAATGCCAACACATAATTAAAAATATTCACCTTCATTTATAAGGTTCCTAAATTCTCTTTATACACTCATGGGTGAGGTTACTATTTGTTTGGACGATTTACTATTCATAAGGGTCATATTACAATTTCTATGGGTAGGTTACAATTCATAAGGGGAGGTTACTATTCACCAAAAAATTAATTTGATCCTATCAGACTCTAAGTATAAAAAGGATCGCAATCATGTATGTTATTTTTTCATAATTCAAATCAAAGAAATGGAAAAATTAAGATTAATGGCTAGGTTGTTTGTTTCATAGAGACATAGTGTTATGTGCATTATGAGATATCTACTGAGATGAAATTATTTAAGAGGGGCATACCATTAAATATTGTGGTGTTATATTATTACTAATTATACATATTTGTTACTAATTATTAATAATTACTGCTAATTATTACTAATTATTACTAATTATACCTATTTATTACTAATTATTTCTAATTATACCTATTGATTACTAATTATTACTAATTATACCTTTTTATTACTAATTATTACCAATTATACCTAATTATTACTAATTATTACTAATTATACCTATTTTTTACTAATTATTACTATTTATACTTATTTATTACTAATTATTACTAATTATATAGATTTGTTACTATTTATTACTATTTTTTACTATTTATAGCTATTTATAACTAATTATTACTATTTATTAGTAATTATAACTATTTTTTACTATTTATTACAGTTTTTACTAATTATTACTAATTATTCCTAATTTTTAATAATTTTTACTTATTACTACTATTTAGTACTATTTATTACTATTTATAACTATTTATTTATATTTATTACTAATTACTGCTATTAATTACTATTTATTACTATTTATTACATTTTATTACTATTTCTTACTATTTATTACAATTTAGTAGTAATTATTACTATTTATTACTATTTGTTATTATTTATACCTATTTTTAACTAAATATTACTAATTTAACATATTTATTACTAGTTGTTAAAAATTATTCCTAATTATTCCATTTTATTCTTAATTATACTAATTTTTTCCAATTTATTCATAATTATTCCAATTTATTCCTAATTATTCGTAATTATTCCTAATTGTTCCAAATTATTCCTAATTATTCCTAATTATTATTATTACAATTTGTTACTAATTATTACAATTTATTAGTATTTATTACAAATGAACCAACATATTTGTACAAATAAATAATGCAAAATAAAATTATCTATTTCTAATTTAATTTAATTATCACTAATTAACAATAATTAGAACTAACATATACTCAAATGAGTAAACTAAAAATTAAAATCAATAGATAAATAACATAAAACGAGATCTTTTGTAAGCTGCAGGGCTTGAAAATCGCTTCGATATGAGATTTTACACTATAGAAAAAATTTAGAGAGAGATATTAGAGTTCTAAGAGAGAGAGGAGTTGAAAGAGATGTGAATGAAAAAAAACTGATCACGGTGTATATATGTTAGATTAGTTGTGACCGGATTATTTGTGATGAGACCTGTCGCAAATACAAATCCCCTATTAATTAGGTTTCGGTGGTTAAAAAAGTACTTGCGATGCGACACATCGCAATTACCTACCCACCGATATAGCATTTGCGACATGGGTTAAATCTCATCGCATATAATATTATTTATGATGGGCCATCACAAATGTTAAACCCCTATTAATTGTGTGAAGGTGGTTATAAAGGGTATTTGCGATGGGTATTTGAGATGGAACCCCTCATAAATAATAAAACCCTTCGACGGTTATTTACGACAGGTGGTATTCACCCGACACAAATAAACTTACCATGGTTTTGTGCGCAGTGCGCGCTAAACCATTTGCAACGAGATACCTATTTTGGTCACATATAAAAAACTATTTGTGACGGGAAGATGTTCCCATTACAAATACTCCCTCTGGATTGACTATTTGTGATGGGACTCTTTCCTGTCGTAAATGATGTGTTTTTCTGTAGTGATGGTTGATTCATAAACATCACAAATAAATTGTGGATATTTTTACTAATGTTTAAAAACAATCTGACCTCATTTGAAGGCTTTTGGATATTTTAATAGTGGTTTAAAATAAAATGACTCATTTATATTAAAGACATGAAATGCAAAAGATGAGGCTATGAGCATAACCAAAATTTGGTAATACATATTTCGATTTGCGGGTAGAAGGATCTTGGTCCATTTCCTGATCAGTATTATCACAATTGTAGCATCAATGTCCAATCTATCATGAGGAGTAGCTTTAGACATGTTACTGGCTCTTCTAGAATTTAAATAGCGTAACACTCCATTATACTTCTCCTTGAGAAATAGGTTGAGAATAATATATAAGCATTTGGATAATAATTATCCATATCCCAAATGTATCTCTAAGGTCATATCCAATACTATATCACAGACATAATAGGTAATCACCTCATCTTGATATCGGTATACATTACGACACCATGTACACGACCCACTCTTTCGAGGACATGGATATATGGAAATCTTGGTAGTAATGAGAAAATATAGACAAAAAATAATAAACAAATATTTTAAATGAAATTAAAATTACCTTAAAAAATTACTTGTTTGTGGATGCTAGACTGTTGATGGTATAAGATATCTTTCTTAAATTTTCAAATGTAATATCCACATTCATTAATGTGATTTTTCTTGAGACGCTACAGAATCATTTACCAAAATAAGTAAATTGTTTTGAAATATGTTTTGATGGTTAAATATTACTATATATACCTTAATTTGTTCTGTTTAAATAAATATGTACGTTTTATATGTTCAATCAGATAAATTATACCATGATTTAGACTATATATATAGATCTCCCAATCGTATCAAAATTCTCATTAATACACATACTAAAACATATAATTTGATTTTTTTTCTATAAAATTTAGATTTAAATGCTTTACAATATTACAATAGACTTCATTTGTGGTCAGTATGATGGTAATCCATGCATTTGCTCCAAAAAATAAATATTTTTTGTATCCAAAATTGATTGCAATGAGCATCCTGTTCTTCCTAAAAAACAAAAATGTAATGGAAAAGTGAAAAATATATTTTATCTGATTCGATTACAGACTTTGGTCCCTTGCACTGTAGGAATCAAGAGGAGTTCGTTTTCTATTATTTTCTTCTCAAATGCCTCACTTAGTGCATCTTTTTTCTTTTCAATTTTTGTTAATTACAAGGAAACGTTTTTTGTAGAAATAATAATTGGATTAATGATTCCATATCTTGGTTCATATGTTTTTACTTTTATATAGTAGTGATATATATTCATATAGAAAATATGAATAGTTATTAATTGTAATGAACATAGTAGACCATTTTTTGATCGATATATTATGAATATGTACCTCATGTATGAATTCACAACTGAGACTCCCAATCATTCAAAAATGATAATCTCATTTATTCTCTATAAAAAAACCACACCAATAATGACATCTCCAAATATTTTTTCTTTATGTTCAATGTAGAACATATTTCAATATTTTAATGTTGTGTCTATATGAACATGTAGTGTTAATATTTGTTGTAGTGTAATTTTTGGGTTAAAGGTACTCTAGGAATTTCCATTTTATCTCTTGGTTGATTAATTTGATTATATTGATCCAACCATAAATTTACCATTTGTTCTATCCATAATTAATACCATACCTCATTTCAGATCTTTTTTCATCAATTGTTAAAGGTTATTCCTTCTGAATTTTTAAGGAAATACCTCATATATCTTTATAAGATTATACAAACATAGAATGAATGATCTAATGGAATTATTCACCATGGTAACATCTATATCGTTGAGCGAAATAGGAAACTCAACGCTTGGATCATGAGCTACTTCAATTCCCACTATCATGTGAACTTTTGGAAGTTATTTTTTGGGTTGCATGTATCATGAGATATTATACACTATAACCGTCATGGAAATAAAATGTGTGGGTGTTGATAGATATAAATCAAATACAACTTCACCCAACAAATTTTTAGTAATATAATTTTTTTAGAAGTCTTTGTATTCATATTTAGTATAAATAGTAATGAAAAAATTGATTTCCTCGGGTAAGGCATGTGGTTGAGGGGAATGGAAAACCTCAAAGCTAGCGTTCATTTGGAAATTCATGTACTGGACATTGTTCCAATACTAGTTCACTTTGATCATTTAGTGTATATGTTTTAGGTGACACTCCAAAACCTTCACCTCTAGAGTGGCCATATTGTTTTTTCATCTCAAAGCTACTGAAAGTGGTAATTCACCAGTTACAGTAGATGTTAATCATTATTTCTAAACCATATAAAAACATATGAACATAAATTGTTATTTTTTTGAAATTTCTATATAGTATAATTAATTACTATTATGTCATTCTTACACATGATTCACATACACCTTGTGTGTTTTAATTAACTCATTTACCCTCTTTATTTATGCGTGAATCCTACCATAGCACATGATATGGGATGGAAGTGGATTTATATTTTGATTAATCAATCTATATACAGACAAAGGATCATATGTGGTTTCACATCACATAAATTTTTTATAATATATTGAAAATTAAATATCATTTTCCTCTCATGTGAATCATACCCCATTCTTAATTTATTGTAGGGGTACATGGGTTTTGATGCATATTAATTATTTTTAGTAATCCTTCCTTGTTTCATAAATTAATTTTTTTGAATCAAAGTGGATAAAATAATAATTTTTAAAATAAAATATTATTAATTACAATACACCTAAAATGATTCTACATTGTGGTGACTAATGGAATATTTTTTGTTTCCTTATTTATAATGTGTGCATACATAACTGGTGGGTTGGGGTTTACTTTACCCAAATCATCTCTAAGATGATACTTTGTAAGAAATGTTTGGAAGCCTCTATGATCACTTATAGAGACAATTAAGAAATATTTCTTACGAAGTTAATCTAAAATAAATGAACACTTCAATGGATAATGAAAATTAAATCAATATTTCATTATATAGTTTTTTAATGACATTGTATATCCTAAAATTATCTTAATATCTTCCTATATGGTTGTTGTCAATGCAGTAATAAAAATGTTCAAATTATCTATATTAATTATAACAAGAATTAAAAATTTTAGTCCAATGTAACTAATGATAATTTCTTTATTGGAGTCAATAGTTTGGCCAAATTTATTCTTGCCAAAATCCAATTTTATACCTTTTCTTATTGTCTTGATAGTTTCAGTTAACACTGTGATGTTATGTAATTATTTTTTCATCGATATGTTGTCGATCCCCTAATAATTCTGTAGTTTTAGAATTGACATTCTGTTCTTCATCGGGATTGGTAACATCAATGTAACACCCTGAGATTTTATGAGAATTATTATTTTTAATTTATTTGATGTCTTGGATGCTACACCAAGATTATCTTGCGCTATACGCAACACCGTATTAGCTTGCAGTATACGGAACACTATTCTTGGATCGTGTTACACTAAATTTCAAGTTCGTTTGATAGAATTTATTGTACGCAAAATTGAGTGTGTATATATATATATATATATTCAATGTAGAAAATAAATATGGTTGGATTTTGTTATACGCAACAACAAAGGAGTCATGCACTACACGCAACCCTGACTGGTCTTGCATTACACGCAATCACGACATTCCTCATTAGCTTGTGTTGTACGCAATACCGAGTTTCACTAAACAATGATATACTATTGTAATATTATTATGGACCAGCCATTATGAATATTATTTGTTAAATTTTTAATTTTATAACATTATTATTCATCATACACATTTTCTAGAACATGGTATGTGAACAAAATTTATTTTTCGGGTAAAATAAATATTTTTCAAAAAATGCAGTTTTGCCACCTTTTGATGGCGCACCAACTTTAAACCTAGTTTTTGACATGTTTATAAGTTCAATTTGACAAAATAAAATTCTTCTTTGGAATCAGGATATAGAAATTTACTTTGGATAAATTTTTCATATTTTTTTGATAACTTTCATATTTTAATGAATACTAAAAACACGCTATATTTTAATTAAAAACAACTTTTTTCATCGTAATAATTTATATGGTTAAATTATAATATTTAATTGTTTTAAAGAATAAATAGAATTTATTTTTACCATGTAATATAATTTATGTCATTATCATTTATTTTACATTGAATTCATAGGTAAAATCATTTCAATCTTTTTTTTTAACTTTTAAAACTTGTTTTTTTAACAAGAGGATTAATTTTAAATTAATTTATGAAACTTCTGTTATTTGAATTTGGAAAAATGGATTCCATATTTGGAATCAGTAGGTCCAAATTATGTCAATAGGCTACTTTTTATTTTTGGGCACTATGAATAGTAACTGCGGTAAATTTTATTTACCATCGTCAATGGTAAATCGGGTAATTAAAAGTAAATATAATATTATAAAATTACCCTAACAGTTGTCTTAATACAATTGGATGATTATATTTCGTCCTAAGTCATATTTAGGTTGAAATTTAATCCATTATAACCCACTTTGATGTGATTAAGAATTTCAGTTTATTTTATTTAAAGGAATGTGAAATATGTCTCACTCAAACTTTAATAATTAAAGTATTTTTAATATAATGTTTTATAGAATATAAATTCTGTTATAAATACCCATTTGAAATATAAAATGTTTTTCTTAATCATGTTAATTTATTTTCTGTATTTAAGAGTTATTTAATTACCTTATTAGCTTATACATTAATGATGCATAAATTATTTATTTAGTGAAAAAATCAATAATATAGTGTTTATTGAAATAGTAATACAGATCAAAAGGCCCAAAAACCTGACCAAAAATTGTTGGTAGTGTATATGTAAACCATAATCATCCATTTTCCTAATTGTTGACCACTTGGATACATATAAAAGTGATTATGACACTTATATTATTATATTTTAAATGATTCCAAAGTTGTCACCTTCATAGTTTAATATATATATCAATTTACATGGTGTGATTTTAGGATGATAAATTCGAGTAAAAGTATTATTATGAAATATATGAGAGTTATAATCATCATATTATTTTATTTTAGGTTTTTATGCAACAAATAAGTATATTAAATAATTATACAAAAAATATGTAGTAATTATTTTATTAATAGAAATATCAAATAAATGGTTTCAAAATTAATAAAATAAATATTATATGAACTAATTAATGTTATACAAAAATTTTATAGATTAATATGACATGTTTGTAATCTATTAAACATTTTGGTTAGAATATATCCTCTGTGTGGAGTTTATTTAAGTTCAAATAAAGGAATAGTATCAAAATTGCCACTATTGTTTTTTATAAAAATAATATGTTATTAAATTGTTTAAAAATCACAAAAATATTTAAAAATTATAAATTAAAATTTATATGTTAGAAAATGTTATTAATTAACTAATTGTGGAAAATTCCCAACACATAAGTAATTATTTATAACAAGTTAAAATTTATAATCTTATTACCACAAATAAAATTAAATGGATTAAATAAGGATAAATCAAGTTGATAAGGTTTAAAATAAACTTAAAACATGTCCAAATTTTATTGGATGTTGAGATTAAAACCCCTTATCATCTCAAATTCTGATTGAGTCATATATTGAGGTTTTTAAGTGGTTTTTTATTTTATTATTAATTAATATTTTTATGGTTTCCAAAGGTGCCCCTCTCCTCCCTTATAAAAAGGGCACCCCTTCCCTCTTCTCTTCACACACTTTTGAGCCTTTAAGCTCAGCCAAACCCTACCAAATCCTCTTCTAAACCTATATAGTTATATCATAGAGGTTATGTTCTTCTCAAAATACCAACTCTAGTCCCTGAAGGGGATGCTTAAAGGAGGTGCGTCGAAGAAGAGGTAATCTCTTCTACCGATTCTTTCAAGTTTATTTCTTCTTAAACTTATTCTTATTTAGTTGTTTCATTATAAATTAATAACATCAGTATTACTTATATACTGAAATATTATTATAAATATTAAATATCCCCATTCCACCTTCTATCCATCCTACGGAAAATGAAACCACCGTGTGTGCGTACGTACGGAATACCGTCTCCATGCCGTGGTGTAATCTATTTTTCCACCACCACCTTACTTGAATGGGTATAATGGTGTAATTAATAATTATATATGATTATTATAAAATCATAATGATTCTATTATATTATATCATCCACTCCATTTCCATTCAATAAATATGGGAACGATATCATCGCTCGTGCGTACGAACGGATTACCGTCTCCACGACGCGATGAGATTCATTTTCCATGTTAAAAATTAAATAATGTTTATAAAGTATATATAATGAATAATAATGAGATATATGACATAATAATGATACTGGATTTATGTATATGTTATTTACTTACATCCATTCAATAATGAAATGAAAACAACGTTCATGCGTACGTACGGTCTACCGTCTCCATGAACGGTGTATTTCGTTCCATTTATCGATCTATTATATATATTTATATTCTGAGTATATATGATATATAACTCATGTTTTACATTCGGTATATAATTAAATAATTATATAAGTAATAATAATATCAATAAAAACAAGTCTAAATGCATACGATAAATAAAATGATTTTACCTAAAATGCTGCTTTAACATGGAATTTACAAAAGAACAGGTAATATAGATTCATAAGTAAACCATATATGATATCATAACAATAAATATGATTCTTTAATAATTCAATGACATTATTTAAATCATTATAGAGGATTTTCAGATATGTACGAAGCATATCGGACCTAAGGTAAGGGATAATTATTCCAATCTCGTTCTTATCCGAGATTGTTTATTCATAATTATTTACTGGGGTTATTGTTATCATTCATGTAAATGTTTTCTATATAAATTTTCATCTATGTTTAAATTCATTTTTACCCATTTTTTACTTTTACCACATGTTATGAATGGAATCTTTCTTTTGTTTACCATACGAGGAACTTTTTGACTTTCCAACAAAAGTGCGAGGAGAATGTTTTTTTAACATATATGGAATGAACGGATTTTTACGGTTTCATAACACCTTATTTTAATGAAGATTACTCTACAAGATTTCAAGAATATATTCAAAAAAATCCTTTTCTTTTAAAATTTCATTGAATTTTGTGAAAATAAAATGATTTTGAAGAAGAAATGAAATTTCCTCAAGAATTCATTTCAAGTGTTTTATCAAAACTATTTTCCATATAAGATGAAATTATTCTATATGTTCATGTTTCAAGTATAATGTCTATATGATTTACATGGCTTCACTTTTCTTATGATGAAATGATATCCATTTTTTGTATGGATTATGTTATGATGGGATGATGTTTATGAAACCCATTTCATACATTGGGTAATGATGAATGATTTATGTTCATGTTGGGGCACAAGTAAGAATGATTTCATTATGAGATGGGTGGGACCTATATCTCCCTTAAATGCATTGGGTAATGATTTATATCTCATGAGATAGACATGGATGGAATGGTAAGTTAATCTGGTTCAGTGTTACAGGACTGGAACGAGTGAACTCGATTCAGAAAGGGACTTTGTCCACTAAGATGGTCTTGGAAGAAATTCCTTGGCTACTATGGAAATAATATCATGTGATTAATGGTTTTACACAATTACATGTTTTATTCCCATGCTATGTTATCCTGATTAATGATCCATTATGATCTACGCCTTAAGTACTGCCATGTTTTATGTCATTGCTCAAGATTTTGATGTTTAAATATTATGTTCATGTTTTGAAGTTCAAATGTATATGGTTTGTTTTATTTTATCCATTCTTACCCTTACTGAGCATTTGATCTCACCCCTTATATGTTTTCTTATCCCCAGCATACAAATAAAGGTCTTAGGTAAAAAAAAGGGACGATCTTTATGGGAGATGTTGAAGATATTTCACCAAGATTACAAGATTATGTTCCATGTTTCCAAAGACACTAAAATATTATGGTCTTTTGGTCTTTTTTTGTTATGTATTAAGTATTACTCAAAATTAATGTAATGTCCATGTACACCACGATTTGGGTCTCTACAGTTGGTATCAGAGGAAAGGTTTAGTAAACCTTTGGAAACTAGGATGTGAAAACATTAGTGAGATCCCTAGAAGATATTTCTAAGGTATGTCTAGGGATGTCCCTAAGGTTATGTATAAGTATAGGTTATAGTACTATAATTATGGTAAACATCATATAATTAAACCTAAGATGTTAGATATTGAAGGTACTCCCCCTTTATTATGTTATTTTCCTAGAATGATTTTTGCCTCTCACACTATTCTTTTTGGGTTTTAGAAAATGGCTGGAAACAAGAAGATTCATGATAATGGAGGAAATGATGGGCAATGGAATGATATTATTCATGAGAAACCAAATGAAACAAGATTTGGAAGTCCAAAAATCATTATTATTCCTAATCAGTAATCTCATAATATGATCAATAATCTCAAATTTGGTAACATTCATGACTCAGCTAATAAGAGAAAGATGGTGTTTCATGATGATCATAGAGGAAAGAATTTTCAATTTCCATCATGTAAATCATGTGGTAAAAGGCATCAGGGAGAATATTTCAAAGGAACTAGAATATTCTTTGGGTGTGGAAAAGAATGACACAAAGGTAGTAATTGCAAAGTAAAAGTATCAGTTAACACCATGGACAAGGATAATGGTATTGCTAAGACACCAACAATGGATTAATGTTTTAAATGTAGAATGTAAGGACATTATGAAAACCAATGCCCTAAGGAAAAATTTCATGAAGAGAATCAGCATGGTCGTATGGGTAGTATTTATGTTGATGCTGATGAAGAGACTACAAATGATATATGAGATGAAATAAGTGTTGAGGAATAAAATGTGGAAGCTCGGTCAACAGTTTAGGAAGGTAGTGGAATGATTTTAAGTTTATCAAGAGTTATGTTGTATATGTAATTTAATGGTACTATGGAATAAAGAAACATCTAAGGATTGTTACACTATTGTTTTTCTTAAATTATTTTAAAGTATATGTTGAATTGTACTGGTAACCATGAAAGGTTATTCAGATAATTTTAGAAAAGAATATGATATGTGCATAATGAAGGGATAAGGAGAAAATGAAATTTTTGATAGCATTAATGAGCTCATGACTGATATAAGGACAAAGTTATATCATGGTTTGATTATATAGAATTTTTGGATTTTGATATGTGGAAAGAGTTAAGTTTTTATAGAATTTATGTTTTCAATAAGGTTCTGTGGTAATTCATGTTGCAATAGAATACAAGATTAAGGTATTCACATGTTTGGAATGAGATCAAGAAGATAAATCTTATGATATGGGGGATAAATGATGGTATTCACGTGCTTGTGATGTGACCTTTCAAGTAATAGTTTTCTTTATAATATGAGATTTGACATATGTACTTTGGATAAGCCTTTAGATTTAAATGGATTAAGTTGGACATTAGATAATATAGTTTAATGCTTGAACTTGTTTTTGATATTATTTATGGAATGTTATAATAGTATTGTTTTAGAAAAAGGAAAACTTGCAGGACGGGCGACAACCCATCGCTTCAGACGCGACAGTGGGAATCGAACCCACAACTGAAGTGCGACATGCTTTATTGCCTACCACTGGACTACAGGATGTCCTCGAATAGTAGAAACTAGTTTTATTTTATTAAGCGGTATGATAGATGAATTATAATTTCATTTTTGGAATTGTATACGATTAACCTCGCCATAGATGGACTTATCTATATTTGATAAATTTTTCTAAAATTTTGTTTGAAACAGATTGAATGACCCATCATTCTATCACATGATCTGCTAACACTTCACGAATAACAAATTCCACATCATTTCTTTAACAGATGAAGTGGAAATTGTTCATGGAATGAACAAGAGTGAGATTGTACCAAAATCAAGTAAGTATTTATTTTAATTAATCAACTTTATTGAAATGATCTTGAAAACCAAAAATGTTTTCCAAGTGCCCTCATTCCGATGAATCTGATGGTACCTTAGATCATAAAAAATTTATGGCTTTGTGATTGTTGGATTTTTTCATAGCCATGTCCTCTACCACTCTTCATCAGAACATGATTGTTAGATTTTTCTTCCATAACCATATTTTCACCTATGTTCTCCTATGTGGAAACCCAGTGATTAGTTAATTTGGGTAACCATTACATTTCATAATTTAGTTTTTAAAGTAAAGTTTTCATATTCTTTTTTATGATGTGGGTTTCTATTAAAGAAACTTTCAAGTATAAAACCATTTATAACCCCGACGAATTTCGAGGACGAAATTCATTTTTAAGGGGGGTAGAATGTAACACCCTGAGATTTTATGAGAAGTATTCTTTTTAATTTATTTTATGTCTTGGATGCTACACCAAGATTATCTTTCACTATACACAACACCGTATTAGCTTGCAGTATACACAACACTATTCTTGGATCGTGTGACACACAATTTCAAGTTTGTTTGATAGAAGTTTTTCTATGCAACATTGAGTTTATATATATATATATATATATATTCTATGTATAAAAGAAATATGTTTGGATTTTTTTATATGCAACAACAATGTAGTATTTCACTACACGCAACCCTGACTTGTCTTGCATTACACGTAATCGCGACATTCCTCGATAGCATGTGTTGCACGCAATATCGGGTTTCACTAAACAACAATATACTGTCATAATATTATTATAGACTAGCCATTATGAATATTATTAACTTTATTTTTAATATTATAACATTATTATTCATCTTACACATTTTCTAGAGCATGGTATGTAAACATAATAATTTTGTTGGGTAAAATAAGTATTTTTCAAAAAATTCAGTTTTGCTGCCTTTTGATAGCGCACCCACATTAAATATAGTTTTTGACATGTTTATAATTTAAATTTGACAAAATAAAATTCTTCTATGTAATCATGATAAAAAAATTTACTTTTGATAATTTTTTCACATTATTTTGATAACTTTTATATTTTACTAAATAGTAAAAACACGCTATATTTTAATTAAAAACAACTTTTTTCATCGTAATAATTTATACGGTTAAATTAAAATATTGATTGTTTTTAAAGAATAAATAGAATATATTTTTACCATCTAATATTATTTATGTCATTATCATTGATTTTACATTGAATTCACAGGTAAAATCATTTCAATCTTTTGCAGTGTTTTAACTTTTAAAACTCATTTTCTTAACAGCGGGATTAATTTTAAATTAATTTTTGATACTTCTATGATTTGAATTTGTAAAAATGTATTCCATATTTGGAATCAGTATATCCAAATTATGTCAATAGGCTATTTTTTATTTTTGGGCACTATGAATAGTAACAATGGTAAATTTTATTTACGATCGATAAAGGTAAATCGGGTAACTAAGGGTAAATATAATATTATAAAATTACCCTAACACTTTTTCTAATACAATTGGATGATTAAATTTCGTCCTAAGACATATTTGGGTAAAAATGGAATGCATTAGAAGACACTTGGATGTGATTAAGACCATTATTTTATTTTATTTAAAGGAATGTGAAATATGTCTCACTCAAACTTTAATAATTAAAGTATTTTTAATATAAGGTTATACAGAATATAAATTCGGTTATATATACTAATTTGAAATATAAAATGTTTTTCCTTATCATGGTAATTTATTTGTAATTTTTAAGAGTTATTTAATTACCTTATTAGCATATACATTAATGATGCAGAAATTATTTATTTTGTGAAAAAATCAATAATATAGTTTTTATTGAAATTGTATTACATATAAAAAGGCCCAAAAACCTTACCAAAACTTATTGGTAGTGTATATGTAAACCCTAAGAATCCAATGGCCGAATATTTGACCACTTGGATGCTTATAAAGGCGATTATGACACTTATATTATTTTATTTTAAATGATTCCAAAGTTGTCACCTTCATACTTTAATAAATATAACTATTTACATGTTGTTATTTTAAGATGATAAATTAGATCAAAAGTATTATTATGAAATATATGAGAGTTATATTCATCATAGTATTTTATTTTTATTTTTTATGCAACAAATAATTATATTAAATAATTATACAAAAAATATGTAGTAATTATTTTATTAATAGAAATATCAAATAAATGGTTTCAAAATTAATAAAATAAATATTATATGAACTAATTAATGTTCTCCAAAAAATTTATAGATGAATATGTCATGTTAGTAATCTATTAAACATTTTGGTTCGAATATATCTTTTGTGTGGATTTTATTTAAATTCAAATTAAAGGAATAGTATCTAAATTGACACTATTGTTATTTTATAAAAATAATATATTATTAAATTGTATAAAAATCCCAAAAATATTTAAAAATTATAAATTGAAATTTATATGATCTAAAATTTCATAAATTACCAAATTATGGAAAATTCAAAACACATAAGTAATTATTTATAACAAGTTAAAATTTATAATTTTATTACCACAAATAAAATTAAATTGATTAAATAAGGATAAATCAAGTTGATAAGGTTTAAAATAAACATAAAAAATGTCCAAATTTTATTGGATGGTGATATTTCAACCCGATATCATCTTATCTTATAATTGAGTCATTTTTGGAGGTTTTTACATGGGGTTTCATTTAATTACTAATTAATATTCTTAAGGTTTCCAAAGGTGCCCATCTCCTACCTTATAAAAAGGGAACCCATTACCTCTTCTCTTCACACCCTTTTGAGCCTTGAAGCTCATCTAAACCCGGAAAATTCTTCTTCTCAACCTCTCTAGTTATATCATAGAGGTTTTGGTCTTCTCAAAAGACCAACTCTAGTCCCTTAAGAGGAAGCTTAAAGGAGGTGTGTCGAAAAAGTGGTAATCTCTTCTACTGATTCTTTCAAGTTTCTTTCTTCTTCAACTTCTTCTTATTTAGTTTTTTAATTATAAAGTAATAAAATAAGTATTAATTATATACATACATGTTATCATAAATATTAAACAACCCCATTTCACCTTATATCCATCCTACGGAAAACGAAACCACCGCGCGTGCGTACGTACAGAATATCGTCTCCATGTCGTGGTGTAATCTGTTTTTCCACCACCACCTTAATTGAATGGGTATAATGGTGTAATGAATAACTATATATGATTACTATAAAATAAAAATGATTCTATTATATTATATCATCCACTCCAATTCCATTCAATAAATATGGGAACGATATCATCCCTCACGCGTATGTATGGATTACCGTCTCCATGACGCGATGAGATTCATTTTCCATGTTAACAATTAAATAATGTTTATAAAGTATATATAATGAATAATAATGAGATATATGAAATAATAATGATGCTGGATTTATGTATATGTTATTTACTTACATCCATTCAATAATGAAACGAAAACAGTGTTCATGCGTACGTACGGTCTACCGTCTCCATGAACGGTGTATTACGTTCCATTTATCGATCTATTATATATATTTATATTTTGAATATATATAATATATAACTCATGTTTTAAATTCTATAAGTATTTAAATAATTATATAAGTAATAATAATATCAAGAAAAACAAGTCTTAACGCGTACGATAAATAAAACGATTTTACCCAAAACGCTGCTCTAACATGGAATTTACAAAAGAATGGTTAATATAAACTCATAAGTAAACCATATATGATATTATAACAATAAATATGATTCTGTAATAAGTCAATGACATTATTTAAATCATTATACTGGAGGTTCATATACGTGTGAATCATATCATACCTAACGTAAGGGATAATTATATCAATCTCATTCTTATCCGGGATTGTTTATTTGTAATTATTTATTGGGTTTATTGTTATCATCCATGTCCATGTTTTATAAAACAATTTTAATGTATGTTTAAAGTCCTTCTTACCCATTTTTTAATTTTACCACATGTTATGAAAGTAATATTTCTTTTGTTTACCATACGAGGAACTTTTTGACTTTCCGGCAAAAGTACGTGGAGAATGTTCGTTTAACTTATACAGAATAAATGGATTTTTACGGTTTCATAACACCTTATTTTCATGAATATTACTCTACAATATTTCATGAATATTTTCAAAAATATCCTTTTATTTTAAAATATCATTTCATTTTAGGAAAAGAAAGTGATTTTGAAGAATAAAGGATATTTTCCTCAAGAATTCATTTCCAGTGTTTGATCAAAACTATTTTCCATCTAAGATGACATTATTCAGTATGTTCATGTTTCAAGTATAATCTCTATGATTTACATGGATTCACTTTTCTTATGATGAAATTATATCCATTTTTTTATGGATTTTGTTATGATGGGATGATGTTTATGAAACCCATTTTATACTTTGGGTAATGATGAATGATTTATGTTTATGTTGTGGAACAAGTAAGAATAATTTCATTATGAGATGGGTGAGACCTATATCTACCTCCAATTAAATGGGTAAAGATTTATATATCATGATATAGACATGGATGGAATGGTAATTTAATCTGGTTTAGTGTTACAGGACTAGAATGAGGATTGAACTCGATTCAGAAAGGGACTTTGTCCACTAAGATGGTCTTGGCAGCAATGCCTTGGCTACTATGGAAATTATTTAATGTGCTTAATGGTTTTACAAAATTACATGTTTTATTCCCTTGCTATTTTATCATGATTAATGATCCATTATGATATATTCCTTAAGTACTTCCATGTTTTATGTCATTTCTCATGATTTTGATGTTTAAATATTATGTTCATGTTTTGAAGTTCAAATGTATGTAGTTTGTTTTATTTTCTCCATGCTTACCCTTACTGAGCATTTGAGCTCACCCTTTATATGTTTACTTTTCCCCAGAATATAAATAAATGTTTTAGGTAAAAAAGGGGAGATATTTATGGGATATGTTAAAGATCATTCACCAAGATTAGAAGATTATGTTCCATGTTTCTAAAGACACTAAACTATTACGGTCCTTTGGTGTCTGTTTTTGTTATGTATTAAGTATTCCGTAAAAGTAATGTAATGTCCATGTACAACATGATTTGGGTATCTTAAATCCACATGTTCAGAATTCATTATATTCATTAGTAGTTAACCATTTAATTTAGATGACATAAATATAGTTGAGAACACAAAATATTATGGGAAAATCAGGGAATATTAAAAACACTTTAACCAACTCAATTAACACTATTTTTTTCTTTAATGGTTGAAGGGGTTTTTCTCCTCTGTCGAGTATCTATATCGAATCTTTTTGGTCCCCTCTAATTTCCAAGACATTTTTTACGTTGGTGATTCCATGAAATTATTGTGATATCTCAAAGAAAATTTCATCCTCAATTGATTTCTCATCTTACCCTATAATTTTTTTAGTCACCAACATAACAATTGACTAATTCTTTTTTCCTAGGTATAAGACATAAAATAACTAAACTATTTATGACTCCATTATGAATTAATCATCCTTATACACTTCCACACTGAAATTCACCATCACGAATCACAATTCATCTACTTTCACAACACATCTATTGTCAATCCATTTTCAATGGAAAATTTTCCACTGAAATGTTGTATAATTCAACTCATACATATGTTCGATGTTTATAAAATATAACATATTCACATAAATTGGATTTCTATTCTTGGAAATGGATATGTTTATCGCTTTCTCCACAATAATAACTCTGTTATTTTTCATCATACTATCTTCATCTTATTTTTTTTGTATTGACTGTATAAGCATAAATTACAAAACCACAGTAAGAAATAACATTTTCATTTAATTTCATGGATAGCCATTAATGCCGTTCATCAATTGAATTAATATTTTCAAATATATCCTCATAAATAGTATATCACAACCATCCAATAAATTATTCATTGGTTGTTTTTGATATCTATACTTAAACCCCTGATGAATTCAAATATCTAATAAATACTATTTGGGGTTCAATGTATAGAGAAACCAATGTACTATTATATAATATGTAAATGTTAGTCTTATCCCACCATGTTATTATAATGATAACAACATCTCTTTAAGAAATCTCTTCAACTATAAAGCATTCACTATGATGAGATATTAGAAGACTGATGTTATTATAATCTGATAGGTAATCATTACAGAATTCAAAATATTCTTTAAAAATATATCATTTTGAAATACAACATTATCTCAAACTTCAATTTATGATATAACCTTTAAAAATATTCATAAACTATTCAATGGGGTTCATCCATATGTAATAGATAATATCACTGAAATGAATCTCCCAATCCTAGTGAACCATTAGGTTTAACATCATATCAAAGAATTATGGTGGGAACAAAATCTATAATTCACATAATATGGATTCAATATTCTAATTCATTATTGGAAACTTCCATGTTTCTATAACTTTACAACACATGTCATGAAAAATGAAGCAATTTCTATTTAATGTATATCATAAATTTTTAGGAAGAATGAAATAGAAAGACAAAAACATAAAATATTGCATTAAAACAAGGCATTTGTGTGATTTGTGAAATTGTAGCTTCAAATTAGTCATTAACAAGACATTTTTTATATTTTATGAATACCCCTATAGAACATTATCACCATTATATAAATTAAAAAAATTGAACTTTTTCATATCTAGATAGATTGTAAGGTGTTTGAGGAAGAAAATTTATTGTTTCACCCTTCACCAGCACCAACTCTTCCCTTATACCAATTTCAATCAATCTCTTTCCTAGCCTTGATGTCATCATTTTTTTTCAATAACATTTAGTAAAATTCCAACAACTCCACCAAATACCTTTTTTACATGCATGAAATCAAGAAAATGTCTGACGTACTAACAATTATAGTATGATAATGAAAATAAAATTGATATCTTTTTTCAGATTGATTTTTTATGGTTTTTCAAAAATGGTTTACCAAAAATAGTGTCAAACTCTTTTACACTCACAAACAGTTGATCACCCATTAGTGGAGATGATGTTGTACCTTATTTTTTATTCCAATTGAATGATGAAATCCATGACCGATATCGATTTCATTGGGGTAAAAATTTCGTGATGTCCTAAAAACATAGTCATCAAGGAATGTTTCTACCTAACTGAGTGTGCACCATCTTCAAAAATGGGACACTATAATATTACTTTAGTGTTATAACCTGAAAAATTTTCAAAAACAGGATAGTCATTTATCATCCCCTACAACATGGATCATAATTTGAATTCTTCAATTTTATGAGCATCATACAATGTAACACCTATATCCAACATCAACTTCGAAACATTGACCAATAGAGATGAATATACATCAATATCATTACTATGTTATTTTCATATAGATATAAGTAGAGGAAATAAAATGTATTTGATATTCATGCATAACCACGGTGGCATGTTATAATTCACCAAAATAACTATCCATGTACTCTAAGTAATACACTATACACAAAAATGATTTATTTTGTCTGTAAATAATGAAAGACTAAAGTTTCCATGCTCATTTCAAAATTTAGGATACATATAATCAATTTTCTTCCATTAAGGAGAGTCTATCTAGTAACGTAGGCTCTCATATTCAATTCTTGTAACCAGATTCCATTTCAATTGAATATTTTATTCCTAACAAATATATAGTATTTTAAAACAATGAATGATAAGAAATTACAATACATCTTTTTAAGTACATGATTCATCATTCTTGTATGGACTCGCTGAATAGTTAAGGAATTTTCTGAGTGATTCATGGTCCTTGTGAAACAACATGAAATAATTTGGGAAAGAATGTATTTTTTCAAAGATAATTTCCATTGAATGTAGAATTTTTTTAGATATATATTCGATAACGAAGCTCATTATATTATAGTAAAATACTATTCAGGAGACCATGTAGTTCTATAAAGTCGGTGTCACACCATATACTTCTAGGTTTCAAATTATATAACTTAAATACAACTAATCATGTTTTATATTTAGTATAAATTGTATACAATGGTCTCTTAGCAAATCTATTTAAATTCTAAACCAACTTTGGATAATCATGAAGTTCAACACCAATTGGCATTTTCATCTGTTCTATATGATATCCAACATAATTTTGTGAGCCTAGATTTTCAATGAGGTGAGGAACCTTTTTAGTTTTGGTTTTCATTCCACATTTTTCACATTATATTAATACCAAGTATGGTTTTGTTGTAAATGTTGGTGCCTGGGGTTTTTTTGGATCCTAAATCCCCATCTTTTGAAGAAAAAAATTCGGTTTCACAGTTAGTAGAAACTATGTAGTCCAAGTCGTCCAGTTTGATTATACCATGAGGGGTGTTTCTGTGCATAGAAGAGGTCCACATGGTTTACCCAACCCGTGTGGCCCAGGCTACATGGTTGTTTGATTGGTCTTAGACATGTGACATAACGGTTTCACATGGTCTATGAATGGTTAATCAAACTATGTGTGTAGCCTGTGGGAGGGGTGACATGAGGCAAAACTGGGTGGACAGTTGGACCAGGGTTTGGAAAACAATGTGGCCAAACTGTGAAACTTTTGAATTTTTGGGTGAAAATTCCATTTTACCATTTCATCCTTAAAACACATCAACCCTATTTCTTCATTATTTTTCCAGTGAATAGAACCTCCTCCTCCTCTCTCATTGGATGCCCCAACAATGGAATCCACCTAAGTTCCTTAATTACATATCCATAAGACCTATGAATCAATATCTGTTTATCTTGTTATATTCCTCCTAGTATGTTATCCATTCTCTAGGCACTTTTCAATATTATTCTTTCCCTTGATGATTTTTTTAGTGTGAGATCATATGCCATGTTTTCAGGGTGTTCATATATCCTTTAGTTTTCTTCGGATCTAGGTCAAACTAAGGACTGATACTAGATGAGGTATATTCTACATGCATTAGGTATTCGGTCTATGACTTATCCATTAATTCCCCTATATATATTATTTTTTTATGTGTATGCAATTTTTACTAGTTATTTATCCATAAATACATCTGTCTTAAATTTAATTAACCTAATTGCAATCTATGACCCTAGTGAGACTTTGGTGACGTCATTGGAGGTTTAGACCTTAGCGCGGACAACAAATTTAGAGTAAATTTTTAATTTATTCATTTAGTAAGAAATGATGCAATCATTTGGGAAACTATTTGCGTATATTCTACTTGACTGTTAATAAGTTATGTTATTCAATTAAATAATTTAGTATTAAAGTGTTAAATGGAAAGTAAATAATTATATGATTAATACTTGGACCTAATCCCTTTGAATTGAATTTATAAATGGTTTCATGTCCTTAATACATATTTTCATGTATAATAAAAGGTATTGGAATGAACCTAATGAATTGAAATATGCATGGGTTTTACATGGACTATGATGAAATATGTATATAGATGAAATGAGTATAAGGTCCTTACTACATTTTCACCTTTTCTGTCTATATAGAAATTTTTATACTTGATCCAACCTTGGTTTCTTAAGGGAAATCCATGATCAATCAGAGGATTAAATTACAATTCCTTGATCATATTTCCATGGTAGATACATTCCATCAAATCTACTTTGTGTCTTATTATGTGAATGCCTTACCATTGTACTGTTTAATTACATGACTCTTTTCTAGATATTAGAATGCCTTGGATACACTCCTTTAATTCAGCATGATGTCTTTAGACACACGGTGCCCTCAATTCACCCCATTGAGCCCAATCATTCTTATTTTGGTATTATTATTGATGAGAACCATGGACATAGATATACTATTTTATAGTTGAATTACGTAGTTTTAGAAAATGAAAATAGATGGGTTGGGGTAGTATGGGTTAGGCCCATATGGTATTGAGCGTGTGTGGTCTTAAACGAAAAAAACATGTATATCAAACAAATGAATTTATCAATCCCACCACCCCCCATAGCGAATGTGGACTAACCCATTAGAAACATATATTCTTCATTTTTTTTAATAAATTGATCAATACCAACATAAAATGTAGATAATAATAATAATAATGAATATCATAGATAAATTAAAATTATAAATGAATGTTATAATATTTTTTGGAATTTAATTTCAATAATCAAAATCATGTAATAAATTTAATTAAATATTATAAAATTATAATCAAATTCTCAAAATGACAGTACGGTTGGCCCTACCTAGGTGGGAAGAAGGAGGAGTCGATGAGAAAGGGAGACCATGGGGTGGGGTTGCCACACCTAATCATCGAGTAAACTCATCATATCATACCATATTTCATACTGAGAGGGAGGGGAACCTATGCTCATGTGAATATGGTAAATGAAAAAAAATGACAGTGAGGTGACTGGGAGAAAAGTGACAGAAGAGGTGACACACAACATTATACACCTTCTAGTTGGGGAATAGAAATGTGAAACCATCACTATGGATGAAGACAATGATGGTTACTCAGTTTTTGTTGGTTTCTAATAATAATAGGGGAATTCATAGGTTGATAGAGGCATCAATGGTGATTTCGAATGTCTTGATGTTGTTTATGGTTCATAGATTAGTGTTAGGGGAAATTTGACATCGATGAATTTATTGAGGAGAATGTTGATGGTGGCGTCCAAGTGATGGGTAGTGTAAGTGATGAAGTATAGGAACTAGATGTCAATCCTAGTCCTCCATGGGAGTGGAAATTGTTTCCCATTCATCTTTCTAGGTTGATGAGAATGGAAATGACATAACGATAAAATCCAACACAATTACAGATTCCATGTGGAGACTGTGGTGCCATATTAATAATAGTGTGAGTACTCTGTTCTCAAGAGACTCTTCCTAGATGATAAATTATCCCTTCTCATTTGATGTGTTATTCTAGTTGAAATTCTCTCTTCCTAGGTGACATGTTATCCTTCAATAGATTCAATGTTCTCTCTTCTGAGGCATCTTCCAATTACGTGTGGCATCCCAGACCACATATTCACAAGACTCGTTAATGTTTTTTTAACTCTTGAGAATATGATATATAAAAATTTTCATTTTAAATAATCAAGAACAGGGGAAATTCCATATCTGCATTGGTATAACCCACATCAGCCCATATCTATACAGGATCATCCCACTAAAAAAATATTTTAAGCGATCAAAATTTGCATACCTTCCCACCGCAGACCAACCCCTATCCCACATAGGCCATTTGAGGATATCCTATTTATCACTGCTACTTGGGTGTACCCATTTTATTACACTGATACCCCTTATATCTATACATCATAAGTCACAAATATGTGTTGGATCAACACCTGAGGTCAAGTATTCCTTGGTTACACCTTTTCTACTCTATTATAATTATTTATTTTTTCAGTACTATTGATTACTTTTACATACAAACTCCTTTTTATAAACTGAACTTTATAATTAAAAAATCACTTGTTCAGATACATTTATATATGAGTCTGATGTAGGTATGGGTTATTTATTTTAGGATTTTTTTACTTTAATATAAATGTACATTGTTATAGTTTATATTCAGAGACTAGATTTGTATAGACATCATTGGTGGTTTCCTATTGATATTTATCTCACACCCTATCTGGGTTGTTGTTGGTACTCTGGAAAATTATATGTTTTTTGGTATAGACAATGGGAATTATCCTACATCATATAATTGACATATTTCTTTAGGATTGTATCTTGGCGGTAGATGACCAGGACAGTGCTCAGGATGATTGGATAGTTTATATCCATTTCAATTTTTTGTATATCATGTATTGTACAATCTTCTTACTTCCATGTATGTATGTTTTTCTTTTTTTTACAGACATTACATTACATCATCTTTGGTATATAATATTGTTTACTAATTTTTTGATTGATTATTTAATACATGGTTTTTTATTATTATTTTCACTTTCTTAATTATTAATACGATTCTAATTTTTATCTGAATTTCTCTCCACTGTGCTCCACTCTAACATAAGGGAATAGTCTCCCCGCAAACACACAATAGGCCCTTGATACTAGTCGGCAGCATCTGATGTATAGGAAGGCACATTTGTGGCCATATGTCCAACTGATTTTAGCTAATTATGAGTGAGCTAGGTCTGCGGAATCACAAAGTGGTATGAGAGAGATTTTTCTTTTATTATTTTATTGTTTGGGAAATTTAGAATGTAGATTAGGAACATGTCATAACATGGTCAAAAGTTGTTATTGGGAGTACCTAACACACATTCAAGTTAAACACCATGTTTTTTAGGAATGGGAAATTTTTGTTATATATTTTTTCATATTAAAGTTGATATACATTCACTATTTGGTGATACACATGAATTATGGTATTTGTTATGCTAAATAGAGAATCTTACTTGTCCTGGTATGATAAGAAGAATTGTTATATTCATCATTATAGGCGCATAGGATTCACATTCTATTCATATTACATTCCATATTAGTGCAGAGTATTACCTACATTGATAATGTTTCATGTGATTATTGAGTGTTCCTTGGTTATGATGTATTCATGTGCCACTAATGTCTTCTCCAAGGAAGGGAAATTGGTTTTTTAAAGTTTCTACATCAACCTAAACGGTGTTTTACTATATACATTGATGGTTAAATCTTACATAGTCAATATCAACCTATGTAAGATATGTGACCCAAGTTACATGAGTTGGACTTTATTAGTGATAGTGAGACTACCAATTTCAAATTATAAAGTTTTTGTCGTTTTCTAAATTATAATGGGAAATTTATTGAATCAATCCATCATCTTTTACCTGATACACACTGAGACTAAATACAAGGGGATAGTTATAAATAAATGGTTTTCAATTAAAATTTATAAAGAGTATGGGATTTTATAAACATGGAATGATAGTATATTTAATTGAATTTTATATTATGTATATTATAACATATGATCTTTAAATATAAATTTCAACTTATATATGAAATGGTTTTTAGTAAGTGAGAAGGACAACTACAATTTAAAGAGGGTTTTCCTCCATAAATTTCAATTGACCCCCATATACTAGAACCCCTGTGAATCCAAGCATTAGCTCCTTCCAATAACTTGAACATTGATTTGGATAGTTGGGATAGAAATTTGGATAGTTATACCTATTAAATTTTTTCAATTTCATTAGTAATACAATCTATCAGGTATCCTGTTTAGATGAATGTACTTGGGATTTGTAGAGATATGTCACCACGACATACTCAAGTCATGCAACTGGATGGCGGTGATGACCATGAGCATGAGGTGGTGGGACCAGATCCACCGGTATTACCTGTAGTAGCTCCACCTACGGCACTGCCTGATTTTCCCGAACAGGGAACTGGTGATCATCTTCGAGATATTTTCCACACTTGATGTAGTCTATTCATGGTGATCCATGACCTACACCTTTGATGTATGATCTTACTTTTGAGTTCCAATTACATCACCCTCCCATATTATTGGGGGTAGAGGTCCTCATGATACTGATTGATGGATGAAATCCATTTTTTATCTTCGATCATTGGGATATTCCTATAGGTATTATGATCAATCTATCTAATTACATATTGTATGATTCTTCTAAGCACTTATGGGATTTGATTACCCGGGATGATTGTCATCAGGACATGGTATTGGAGGAATTCTAGGCTGCCTTCAATGATTTTGTTTTCCCTATGATGATGGTGGATAACCTATATTGGTAGTTTATTCACGTAGAGCAGGTTTTTATGTTTGTCAAGGACTATTTAGCACGTTTTACTGAGCTTTAACGTTTTGCACTGCTTCTTTCCAGAGTTGAGCTATCGCGAGTGAGATTATTTGAGGATGAGAACAAGTATACCATTTTCTCTTAGTTTAATTTATTTCACCTATATAAATTTTTGAGATTGTGAACCAATCACTTATCATTATGATAAAATTGTGGTAAGTTGACAGTATTGGGGACATTGGGTAAGTGCCAAGACATGGTAGTAGTTTTTCCAGTTGCAGGAAGCATAGACATGAGGTTTCTCATCAGGTAAGTGGTATCTACACTATCAAAACTGGTAGATATATTTTATTCCATCAGTATGGATGATAGGGGAATGTAAATTTGAAGTGTGATAGAAGCATGTTGGAGTGTCGTTCATGTGGCCGGATGGGTTAACTTTATAGATTTTTCCGGACCTTTCCACCAGTTTCAAGTAAAAAAGGACCCACAATAGCTCCACCTTAAGTATAAGGATTAATGTCTTAGCACTAGTAGGAAGTTGCAGTATCACAGGTCATGTATGCTAATGCGTAAGTCATTGACAGGGTAGATAAACATATGATTTTCATCCACAGTAGAGTAGACCTTCTCAGGGTAGTCTAGTTGTATATTAGGGTCGTGGATCAGTTAGGTTTCATGCATTACAAAAAATACTCAAGGAGTAGAGTGTTGGATCATCAAATATATAAGGTATTATTCTAGTATCCGCTACTGACGTATTTTTTTCAATATAAGTGTTTCACAATACATTATCCTTATATCTATCATGGAATTTTCTGGACATTAAATTCTATAATCTTGTGGGGTGAAGACCCTAGACACACAGTTGTGTTTATGAGAAGAAGGTATATACTAATGTAATGAATTTCCCCTTGAGGTAGGAAGTTATCATTTCTTGTGGGACCTCATCATCCTCAAGATGATAGGATTTCATGTCATTCTTTGGATGGACTAGTTGGTCCTCCATCATAGTGGTGTAGACTGATATCATCATATGGTATTATTTACATCACTATAGTGTGATAGTTTTCTTCAAAAGGGTGAGTGGGATATCTAGGAAAGCAGAGCTATACCTAAGTATCATGAGCTAGGTGAGTGAAAAACCAGATTTCATACCTTTATATGGAGGAATAGGGAATACACCAGGTTGTTTTTCCTCCTATAGTGGATCATTTTAGTAAGATTTTCCAAGATGAATTCTCTGGAATACATCCTAAGATATTGATGGAGTTTATAATCAACACATTCTAAGAGAAGCTATGGTATCTATTCCTCCAAATAGGATGCCACCTACTGAGATCCAAGATTTCAAGAGAGAGTTCGAGGATTCTAAATCCAGGGGTTTTATCCAACCCAATACTTTTCCATGGGGTTTTCTTGTGCTTTTTACTAACATAGAATATGGAAACCTCCTA
Organism: Viscum album; assembly: GCA_963277665.1. Lineage (NCBI taxonomy): Eukaryota > Viridiplantae > Streptophyta > Magnoliopsida > Santalales > Viscaceae > Viscum > Viscum album. The sequence goes on along the minus strand of OY728167.1, from coordinate 394,332,419 downwards.
ATTTTCAAGTATTATAGATATTTGAACTGAAATATGTTTAAGAATTGGTATCCTTGGACTCAAATAGATGATCTATTCAACTATATATGAAGAGCCAAAGTGTTCTTGATAATCGACCCAATATCATTCTATCATCCGGTGTGATTCAGGACTTCATACCTACCACATATAGATTTTTTAAGTTAGTTTAGTTTATATGAGTATCTAGTTATTTTGTTCAGTCCTATGAATGCTCTGGATATTTTCATGACCATGATCAATATTTTTCTCCACCACTATTGGGATTCATTTGTCATGGTTTTGGATGATGTATTCTTGGTGTATTATTATACTGAAAGAAACCATGCCAAGTATCTTAAGATCATATTGAGTAAACTGAGAAAACATCAATTATATGCTAATATCAAAAAGTTCCACTTTTGGATTTACAAGGGTCACTTCATGGGTCATATTATCTAGGAATTAGGTGTATCATTTGGCCCAATGAATTTGAGTTTAATAGATTCCTATTAGCATCCCAAGAACATGTTTGATATATAGATCTTTTGGGAATGTCTAGATTTTTATAGTGTTTTATATAGGACTTACCAATCCTTGTGATAACTCTTACTAATTCGACTAGGAAGGGTGCAATGATCTTTTGGTCTAAATCATGTGAGAAGGCCTTTTTGTAGCTAAAAGGAAATCTTAATTCATTGTTGATTTCGATTCTACCCAGTCTTAGAAGAGTCTATACAGTGTTCTATAATGCATTTGTCATAGTTTAGGGTGTATTACTAATTCAAGAGGATCGATTTATTGCGTATGGGTATCTCTAGTTGAGAATTCAGGATAATAATTACTCGACACATGACCTCATGAATGCATCAGTCATTCATGACATAGATTGATGGAGGTTTTTTCTACTGGATGAGCACTTTATGGTGTTTACAAGCCATAAGAGACTCAAATATATATTTACACAGTGTGACATGAATCTCAAATAGAAAATATGGGTCACCTTCAATATTTTGACTTTGAGCATTTCTATATACATATAAATTTCAATGTGTTTACAGATGCATTGAGTCGAAAAACTCATACACAAGTCGTTCATGAAGCTAATGATGAAAGGATGTTGATTTACCTCTTTTATGAGATGAATCTGAAGTTTCATGAGAGTCATGAGTGGCCTTTCCTCACAGAATTACCTGTTACCTCTTCAATCCTAAATAGGGTGAAGAGAAGGAATTTTCCATACCATGAAGGTTTGATTCTCTAGGAAAGTGTTTCATTTCAGGACTTTCCTCTGAGTTGATCAGTCAATGGGGATTATATCTTGCTTATACATTGGAAGATATGGGTTTCTACAGACATGATTAAGGAGTTGATGTAAGAATCTCATTCTTATTGATGGGTAGTGCACCCAGGTATCTCCAATATGTATCGTGATATGTCCCATTGAAATTGGTGGCTTGGGATGAAATTTCATATTGTGGATTTTATCAATAGGTGTTCCACCTTATATTAAGTGAATAAGGAGCTTCAATAGTCTTCTAGATTATTTCAGTTGTTACTAGTCCTAGAATATAAATAGGATGACATTGGGGTGGATTCTGTGACTGGTTTACTGAGTTTTCCTCTTGCGAGTGATGCATTTTGGGTAGTTATCGACAAACTAATAAAGATATCCCACTTCCATCCTCTCTAAGAGACATTCTTTGTAGATGAGCTGGGAGGATTTTATGTTTGTGAGGTTATACACCTACATTGGGTCCCCTATACTATCATTTCATATAGGTATTTTCATTTTACATTGACATTTTACCATGGGTTATAGAAATATTTTTGTACAAATGTGATTTTGAGAACATATTTTCACCCTCATACTGATGGCCTATCGAAACTGGCAATAAAGGTTTTGGAAGAAATTAGGCGAGTGTGCCTCCTTGATTTCAGAGGTTTTTGGGATAGAATATGTAACGACCCAAAAAATCATTAATGAGAATTCTTCTTGGTCTATTTAAATGTCTTCTTATGGTTATATAAAATATATGAACTTATTTGGTTCTATATTTTGGATTTTAAAATACCATTAAGAATTGTGACTATTTCTAATATAGTCGTCGAAGAATAATCACATGATTAATGTAAATATATGGCTTTAACAAATCCAATTTACTCAGACAAAGGAATTGATGGCCTCAACTAGTAGAATTGACCCATATGAAGCACATTTGTCAGTTCTCAGAAAGGATTTAGCATCATTGGGCTTCTCTCTTGACCAAGCCCAAGCCGAGCTTGAATACGTTAAGCTCAAGAGAAACCTCCTACGAGAGAAGTATAAGTTGATAGAGATTACCACTCAAGCAATGTTATCTGATTCACCCCAAGAGTCTATCACCATTGCACACCTTACCCTAAGGTCTTATGAATGTGTTTTAAGGGGTTGTGTAAAAAAACCATAGTACTATGATTATGTACATTATTTTTGTATATAATAAAGAATATACTTTCATTTTATTATTGTGACTTTGTAAATTGTTTTTAAAGCACTAATTGTATTTTCATTTAATATTCAACTAAGAAATATATTTTGATGCATTAATTTATTTTTGAATTAAATAATATTTTAATAAAATATTATTATTAATGTTAAATTACTTTTTATTAATTATAAATGATCGTATAATTCTATGAATGCAACTGTAATTTTTATTATGGTTTGAAAGCCATTTTTGTCAAAAACCCGTGAATTTTCAATAAATGTATGTTTTTATTTTAAAAGTGAAAATTAACATATTTAGAAAATTATTTAGATAAAATGAATATTATTTTTGGATTCAGGATGTTGAAATTATCCAATGGTGAAATTTTCTTAATTTTCTTAGAGTCGAATTTTTGGGTAAAAATTAAATACCATTTAAATATATAATGTGTTTTATGACACCATAATGACCCAATAGTGATGTAATAAAATAATATTAACATTATTTTCGGCTAATATATGTTTCAGCATTAAAATAATGTGATTTTGGGTTTGTTTGATTTATTTTACAAAGATTTAGTGGACCCTTCAGGACATACAAAACATTTTGTCTTTTTAAATTGTTTTCCTTGAGAGTGTGACACACCTCTACATAACCAACCCTATTATTTTAAGAATTTAGTCCATTTTACTTATAAAATATTGTATTACACTACCATTTGGAAAAAATCATGAGCAAAAACCACGGTCTGGTTTGTGTTTTTGATTAGTTTAATGTCTGGTGTCCCAAACCTAAATATTAAATAATTCCCTCTCCTTTCTATTATAAACCCACCCATGATCTCACTTCCTCTTCACTCAAAGCCTTTGTAGTTCACCCATCCTATTCTCTCCTATCTCTAGAATCCTACCAAGGCACCCCAAGCTCCCAAGAAAAATCTCTCAAGCCTATCCCAAGCCTTTGGGATCACACTTCCATGTAAGGATTTTCTTCCTCTCTCATTTTTTTCCAATTTTTTTAAGTTGTTATGCCCTTTTAATTTCAATTATAAATGTTGGGTTATGGTTTATAACCTCCCCTATACCTCCATATTTATGTTTGAATGATGATATACCCCTTTCTCTCAAATTAATGCCTTCCATGTACATTTGTTACCATGCCGAAATTCCTTAACGAATTTCTCTCTCCTCATGTACATTCAAGAAATTATTTTGTATTTTGAATCCAAATTCCATTACATTTATTGGGACATGTATATATATTACACCCTTACTGTCAATTTAATTTATATATGATGAGACACCCATTTATCTCTCATCAACCATTTTTATGAATTCTTATGTCATGCTGTTATGCTGCTGAAATTGTACTACATTTTTTCAAGCCAAGATCATAGTGTAGTGAATACCATACCCATGTCTCTATCAAGGGTATTCACATTTATGAAAATATACATATTGAATGGAACTTTTATTTATTTATTCCACATTCCTTAATCATTTAATAACTTATGATATTTATTTATTCCATGATATATGATCCATGTGGAACACTTATGCATGAAATGAAATGTTTAAGAAGGGTTCCCCCTAATAGCGCTCCAATGCATTGGGTAAAGTATAGTATCATGATACGTCATGTGCAATGAGTTAATACTAATTCTCATTAAAGTGAAATGAGGGTTTACTCATGCTTCATGTGAAATGAGGGTTTACTCATGCTTCATGTGAAATAACCCTTGGCTCCTGATGATTCTATATTACTTGTTGTTGCTGCATTTTCATGTTATGATTATCATGCTTTATCATGCCTTTATATTTATGTTCCTCTAGTGCTCCATTGATATTCCTATTGACTAAAATGTATTGTATTCATCATGTTATTCCATGTTTATTCCCTTATTGGGCATTATAGCTCACCCTTTTCTTATGCTTGTCCTCAGGTTATCCTATGCAATGCTATGTACGGGGGAATGTAATGGTCATGTAAAATAATTTTTCAATAAAGATATTGTGTTTCATGTTTTAAGTTGTTATGTAATGTTCCCAAGCCCCAAATACACTATACCACTCAATCCTCCATATTGTATCAAGTGAAGATGTTATGTAATTAATCATTTTTATGTGTGTAATAATAAATCTGGGTTATTATAGTTGGTATCAGATGATAGGTTTTGTTATTTTTGGGATTAGGATTAGAAAACACTAGTGAAGCCTTAAAGACAAGACTAAGTATAATAAAAAGATCCCTAAGTTTTTTTGAGTATTGAGTAAGTGTTTTGTTAAGAAAATAAATCCATGTTAGGATATGAGAAGGTAAAGGCGGATCTGGCATAGATGTATCCTAGGGGTAAACTCGAAAACACCGGTTTAAGCTAGACTCAAACAGGAGCTGGTGAATGACAATAGGCCTTGCTAAAGTCTTGGCTACAACACTCCCGAGGGATATTATTTTTTATGTTCACTAGCTTAGTATGAACCATTGCTAATGGAATTAAAAAAATTCCCCAAGAATATATGTTAGAAAGTAGAACATGGATAAAATAGACCGAAGCCAATAGATTCATAAGTTAATGAAATAAAATCTATTTATAAGTCGTCTATTTTTTGTCTTTGGATTACCCTTTATGTGTTACACCTAACATTACTTTTATTCCAGCCAATGGTTGGTAATATAAGGATTTGGGCTAACAAATGATGTGAAGATCAATGCGATGATTGTTCTAAGGAAATCCCTAATCTGATGGGAGCGGGAATCGCAGACTTTGTCACAATACTCTCTCAATTAACTCAATATGTGGATAGACTCCTGAGTCAAGAGGAACATTCAACCCCCCCCCCCCTATGAAAGAACAAGTCGCTATCAAAAGTTTCATGAGACAAAGGCCTCCTACTTTTAATGGATCATCTGATCCTTCCATCATCGAACAATGGATCAACTCCATTGAAATGATCATCTCTATCCTTCAATGTTCGGAACAAGAGAACGTTCTTATAGTTGCTTATCGTATGGAGGGAGATGTCTATAAATGGTGTACATTGATCAAAAATACAAAGCCTAAGGAGGAGATCTAGGTGTTGGATTGGAAGGATTTCCGGAATATGTTTTTCAATAAATATTTTCTGCGCACCCTCTGTCTTAAGATGGAAAGGTACTTCCTTGACCTCAAGCAAAAAAGACTACGAATACATCAGAGTGTATGAGGAAAACATCAAAAGGCTTGTATGATACGCCATTGGCTTTGTCATTACACCCAAATGCAAGGTTGACTGCTTCTTTGGTGGGCTGAAACCTAGCGTGCGGAAATCCCTGGTGATCCGTGACTTCGACAGCTATGAGTAAATTGTTCGATGTTCCCTCAAGGAATAAATAGAGATTATAGAATATAAAGGGTATCATGGGGATAAGAAGAATATAGTGGATTTCAATTCTATCGGTACGATAGGTAAATCCAATGGTTCTAAGAAGATCTAGCACCTGACTTTCCAAAGGTGTGGAAATAAGCACCCCGAAAATTGCCTGAAGGGGATGAGGAAATGCTTTAGGTGTGGAAGATAAGGGAACCTAGCTATTAACTACCGACAAGAAAAACCCGTGGCTGGGACCGAGGAGGGGAACGCTCCGTTCTAACCTCAACACATTTTTAATTGGTTTAACTACAAAGATCCAGGTCACCTTGCAAATCAGTGCCCTAAGACAAGGGTTTTTGGTGTCAACCAACAACATCCAAGGCAGTAAGGGAAATCTTTTTCCATCACTACCATCGAATTGAACCCTAGCAACGAAGTGGTGATAGGTACACTAGTTATTCATTCAATAATAGCTAAAATACTTTTTGATTCAAGTTCTATGAATTCTTTTATATCCCAATAGTTTAGTATAACAATCCCAATTCCACCACAAATCATGGAAATAAAGATGTTGGTGTGTACGAAAAATGGGCCAATCATTGCATCCCATGAATATAACTCCTCCCCAGCTATAATAGGTAGATTAGATATACCATTTAACCTCATCATACTTCCTCTAGTGTAATTTGATGCAATTATTTGCATGGATTGACTTTCCCCATATAGAGAAAACATAAATTGTTGTGAGAGGGAAATCACTCTCCATGTGTAGAATTGGCCCGTGATTCTTTACAAGTTCAAGGAGGAAGATGAATCTTATTTAGCTTCATAATCTCTAGTGTGGATATTACTTCCCTATGAGCATGCGTATTTGGCTCAGATGATGGAGTATAAGGAGGAAACCATCCTTGAAGACATGCCTATTGTGAGGGAATTCACTGAAGTGTTTGCTGAGGAATTGTCTGGTCTTCCTCCTAGAAGAGATGTTGAATTATCAATTGATCTTATACCTAGGGAATTGGAAATATCCAAGACTCCATATAGAATGGCTATTGTGGAGCTTGAGTTTCTGAAAAATAAACTGCATGAGAATATAGATAAAAGGTGTATACACCCAAGTGCTTAACCATGGGGTGAACCGGCCCTCTTCATCAAGAATAAGGATGGGTCAATACACCTTTGCATAAATTATCATGAGCTTAACAAAATCATGATAAAGAACAAGTATACTCTCCCATGAATTGATGACTTGTTTGATTAGTAACGTGGAGCACAATACGTCTCTAAGGTGGATTTGTGGTCAGGATATTATCAAGTAAGGGTGAAGAAGGAAGATATCACTACAACAAATGCCGATCCTAGCGGTGGTTTTTTTCCGGTTTAGCGGCGGTTTAAACCGCCGCTATATTGTGTGGCGGTGGTTTACAAAAACTTCCGCTAAGTTTGGCGTCGGCAATCTATTAGCGGCGGTTTTTTCGATTCCGCGGCAGTTTTAGAAATGTGTCGTATGTCCGTCATTTAGCGGCAGTTTCTCTTCATTTAGCGGCGGTTATATGGGTATCTTATTCGCGGCGGTTTTAACCGCCGCTAAATTCAGGCGTTTGATGCGCCTATTCTGCGGCGGTGAATACCGCCGCTAAATATCAACATAATATATTTAGCGGCGGTTTTAACCGCCGCTAAATTATGCCCAGTTCATCATTTAGCGGCGGTTAAAACCGCCGCTAAATGATTCCCAGTTATTTAGCGGCGGTTAAAACCGCCGCTAAATGCTCACAGGTATGGAATTTAGCGGCGGTTAAAACCGCCGCTAAACGTTGAACTGGAAAAAAAATATGTTGTATCTGCTCCACCACTGCCCTAAATTTTCCAAAACCACAGCCACATCTCACCCATCAGCCCCACATAATATCACATCCACACATATTTGTAATGTACAACAGCTTACAACATTATTACATCATTACCATTTCATATTCCATCACTAAAAGAATACTACCACAAACCACTACACACAAAAACCAACATCCTCATAATAGTGACCATAACATCTCTTACCATAATAAAAACCAACATTAAAAATGGACATAGGTCACACATGAGTGGTAGCGGTCACACCGTGCCTCGGATTGAGGCGGGGATGACTCGTACACGTCACCAAGGACCCGTGGATCCTTCTCCTAAAGGATGAAGGCAATCCGGATGCGTCTGGTCAGATTTACGTAGGTCAGTTGTTGTTTCCAATTAAAGTGGTGTCCATTTTAAACAAGATAGCGACTCTTTGGGTGGTAGCGGTCACACCGTGCCTCGGATTGAGGTAGGGTTGACTCGTACACGTCACCAAGGACCTGTGGATCGTTCTCCTAAAGAATGAAGGCAATCCGGATGCGTCCGGTCGGATTTCTGTAGGTCAGTTGTTGTTTCCAATTAAAGTGGTGTCCATTTTAAACAATAGAGCGACCCTTTGGGTGGTAGCGGTCACACTGTGCCTCGGATTGAGGCGGAGATGACTCGTACAAGTCACCAACATCCTCATAATAGTGACCATAACATCTCGTATGTCAGTTGTTGATTTCACTTAAAATTAAGTCCATTTTTGACAAAACAGTGACATTGTGAGTGGTGTCGGCCACACCGGGCCTCAGATTTATGCGGTGTTGAATCATAGACGTCACACATGAGTCATTGATTGTTGTGAAAAAGTATCAACGCAATCAGAAGCCGTTAGATCGGTTTGGCGTATGTACGTAAAATATTGTCCATTTTAAACTAAATACATACACTTGGAGTGATACCGGTCACACCGCGCCTCTGATTGAGGCGGGGATGAATCTTACACGTCACATTTGACCCATGGATAGTTGTCCTTAAGTTTCAATAGAATCCCAATGTGTTTGGTCGGTTTTCCGTATGTCAGTTGTTGATTTCACTTAAAATTAAGTCCATTTTTAACAAAACAGTGACACTGTGAGTGGTGTCGGCCACACCGGGCCTCGGATTGATGCGGTGTTGAATCGTACACGTCACACATGAGTCATTGATCATTGTGAAAAAGTATCAATGCAATCAGAAGCCGTTAGATCAGTTTGGCATATGTACGTAAAATATTGTCCATTTTAAACTAAATACATACACTTGGAGTGATACCGGTCACACCGCATCTCGGATTGAGGCGGGGTTGAGTCGTACACGTCAAATATAACCCATGAATCGTTTTCCTAAAGTGTCAACACAATCCGAAGGCGTTTGGTCGGTTTCCTGTATGTCAGTTGTTGATTTCTCACTTAAAAATAAGTCCATTTTGAACAAAACAGAGGCACTTGGAGTTGTGTCAGCCACAACAGGCCTCAGATTGACGCGGGGTTGACTCGTACATGTCACATTTGAAGGTGAGTATGCATACACGATAGTTGACCTTCTTAGAGAAGGGTTTCTGGAAGAGTATAAAAGACATGAAGCAATGAAGATCATTAGAGTGTTGGAGAAAATTTGGTTGCTACAAACAATGTGGAAATCGGCTTGTGCAAAGCGACCTAAGTTACAACTTGCAGGTATTGTACTCTATTTTTTTCTAGAAGGTTTCAGTTTAAATTCATTTTGGAATGATCATTGCTAGCCATTGTCTTTTAGGTTTTTTTGACAGCTGAGGGGAAAGGGTGGGGTCTGAAGACATTGTAGGATATGTCGAAGGGTGATTTTGTGTGTGAATATGTTGGAGAAATGTTAACTCCCGCAGTTCTGAAAAGAGTCGCTATTTAAAAGAAAGTCACAAGTTTAGATACATTTCAAGATGGTCAGTTTAAAGACATTTTGAGGGACACTACTAAAGACATGCTCAGATATGCACACATCCCCCACTTTTAGATCGTTGTCTACTACAATGATCTTCCAAACAAGATATGAATTAGAACGCTCATGATACATAGAGAAATTCACTGGCCACCTTTGAGAATGATCTGAAGCACGAACCATGACAGCATTATGTTTTTAACTTCAGCACCTCAATTGAGAATGTGACACCTTTCAGGACTTGGCGCCATTGTATGTCGTTTCATCCACTGAATGGGTCTATCCTTTTATTTAATTTTTTTAACTTCAGTCAAATATTCTAGAAAGATGTCAGGCAGATCCTTCACCATTTTGTTTTGCTGAACACCTCATTACATTGTTAAAAAAAGCAGGGTGTCTTGCATGGGCAATACGTTCCTGTATTGAAGATGATGCACTCCCATTTATTCGAACCCACAAAACCACCCCGCATGAGAAAACAGGGACTCATATTTTTCTGGAAGGCGGGGAGGAACCCAGGCACCTGCCGATGACCGCCGTGCCGTGGGGTGGTTTTGTGGGTTTGAATAAATGGGAGTGCATCATCTTCAATACAGGAACTTATTGCCCATGCCAGACACCCTGCTTTTTTTTAACAATGTAATGAGATGTTCAGCAAAACAAAATGGTGAAGGATCTGCCGCGACATCTTTCTAGAATATTTGACTGAAGTTAAAAAAATTAAATAAAAGGATAGACCCATTCAGTGGACGAAACGACATACAATGGCGCCAAGTCCTGAAAGGTGTCACATTCTCAATTGAGGTGCTGAAGTTAAAAACATAATGCTGTCATGGTTTGTGCTTCAGATCATTCTCGAAGGTGGCCAGTGAATTGCTCTATGTATCATGAGCGTTCTAATGCATATCTTGTTTGGAAGATCATTGTAGTAGACAATGATCTAAAAGTGGGGGATGTGTGCATATCTGAGAATTTCTTTAGTAGTGTTCCTTAGAATGTCTTTAAACTGACCATCTCGAGATGTATCTAAATTTGTGACTTTCTTTTAAATAGTGACTCTTTTCAGAACTGCGTGATATGAAGGTATTTTGGAGATTTTACTGGTTCATGCATGATATGAAGGTATTTTGGAGATTTTACTGGTTTTTTTGTCCAAAGGCCAAAGAAATGTGGTCCATCATTCTTGCATGTTACTCGTACATGTCACCAAGGACCCGTGGATCCTTCTCCTAAAGGATGAAGGCAATCCGGATGCGTCTGGTCAGATTTACGTAGGTCAGTTGTTGTTTCCAATTAAAGTGGTGTCCATTTTAAACAAGAGAGCGACCCTTTGGGTGGTAGAGGTCACACCGTGCCTCGGATAGAGGCGGGGTTGACTCGTACACGTCACCAAGGACCCGTGGATCCTTCTCCTAAAGGATGAAGGCAATCTGGATGCGTCTGGTCAGATTTACGTAGGTCAGTTGTTGTTTCCAATTAAAGTGGTGTCCATTTTAAACAAGAGAGCGACTCTTTGGGTGGTAGCGGTCACACCGTGCCTCGAATTGAGGCAGGGTTGACTCGTACACGTCACCAAGGACCTGTGGATCGTTCTCCTAAAGAATGAAGGTAATCCGGATGCGTCCGGTCGGATTTCCATAGGTCAGTTGTTGTTTCCAATTAAAGTGGTGTCCATTTTAAACAAGAGAGCGACCCTTTGGGTGGTAGCGGTCACACCGTGCCTCGGATTGAGGCGGAGTTGACTCGTACATGTCACCAAGGACCTGTGGATCGTTCTCCTAAAGGATGAAGGCAATCCGAATGCGTCTGGTTGGAATCTATGTATCCCTTCAGCGACAATGAGTTTGTGTCACCATTATAATTTTGGTAACTAGGTGAGGTGGTGCTAAGAATTTTGGGCCATGAGTTGTGGAGAGGATTGGAACAAAGGTGTTCTGATTGGCTCTCCATAGGGTAGTGTAGTGCCTTATCGATATCCTCTTGTGCGGTGGTATAGTAACATTACCTAAACCTTTTATTTTCATTTGATGTTGATAATAAATAGTTGAGAGATGAACTTTAGTCATTTTTATTAAAAATACACACTATAAACCTATCAATTATCCTTGAGAGATGAACTAGGGTATTAACTAGACCATAAACCAACTTTAAAGATATAATCAATTTGACGTGTCATGACAATGTGGTCAGTTCCTATTGGAGAAACCAAGGGGATCGACACTACAATGTAGATTAGGAAACCCTAAGAGTGGGAGAATCCACAATGGGAGATTTCAGAACCATCCTCACAATAAAATACACAAATCAATCACCATTTTCCATGATTAAAATTTCATTTATTCACTTAAAATAGGGATTTAAATTACCTATATGTTGTTTTCGGTGCTTCCCATCATTAAATATCTTAATCACTATTCGATGATAGAAAGTTGACTCAATTTATTTACTTTATTCTATTTTTAGATTAATTATTTGGGAAATACACCTCACCCTATTCATTTGAATGGTCATGGAATAAAATCCCAACCATGAAAACTATAAAAAAATACCCCATTAAATCATCATATAATCATTCTATAATCACTGATTAATCATAACACCACTTGCTCACACCAGGCTTCCCCACACTACTGAAATTCTATCACATCAATGTCTGTACTTGTACCCACCAAAATGAAGTGTGAGCTGATCACTAGATGAATTTACCCCCACCCTCTTACATGTTTCTCCATAATTTCTAGATCTCCCACAATATCTCACCCTAGTGGATTTTTATAGACCACTTTACATGGTCAAGATGAAATTTCCCTTAATTTCAACCCCAGATGAACACTCTTACCACATTGATATTTTATTATTATCCCATTATATTATGATATACATATGAATTAAGATCCAAATCAACCAACCTTATCACCTATTTACAAAATCACCACCTTAAATCATTAGTACGAGTGTATCCATTTCCTAGAATTCTTTCCTTACACCCCATCTGTGAATCACCTTGAAAAGGTTTCCTTTTCCCAAAACCCCATTAATATTGAATGTATTTATATTTTTTACTCATATCTTAGTGTATAATTTAGTTATCAAGACTTCCATGCATTCCAACCATGCTTCTAAAAACTTACAATCATCCTAATTTCCTTATGAGTAAAATAATTATGCTAACATGAAATCCCTATCTCAAATGAATGATAAGTATCTTATCAAAGGTCACTATTTCCTAGATTAACTAACCTTTATAAGGATTATTATTGATAACAATCCAATTATTATTTCACCTGGATGAATCATTTTTCCACATTATCCAAATCATCCCAAGACTAGGCTGAATATGATATTACCTTGCAACCCCAAATCAATATCCCTATTTTTCAACATCTGATAATAAATACATATTGAATCAAACCCAAGTCAAGTACCAAATCCCTTAAAAATCCTGTAAAAATAAAAAACACAAATCATCCTAGACATATCATAAGTCCTCACCCCTATCATAGAACTAACCTTCAGTGATAATAACACCCTCACCATAGGTTTCACCAGATGGCCGGGTCTATGGGTACGATTCATGGATCATAAACTTGGTCCTTATATCTAGTAAAACCTATAATACAACTTGAAATACATTTAAATTTTATATAAAAATCACAATCAGTCACCCCCATCAATATAAAATAATACCACAAGGATAGTCACACTTATATACATCGCATATCTAGTATATTATGAAGTAAAACTCTTAGATCTTTGCCAACTAAGATATCAATGATCAACCTCTTAATTCATTATCAAGTGATCATTGGTGATGTTTAATCCAACTAACATAACCCTAATCTATAATTTACCCTAGTCTATTAATTAACTTTACACCAATTAATCATTTAATTCCAAATTAATTACTAACAATAACTTTTAATTAATCCAAGACTGTTCTCATTTTCATTTAAAAACACTATCGTATCATCATAAAAATAATGCATCAACATTGTATCCACACAAATAATTTTCTCATTATGAAATTTTATATGGTTCATGAATAATCACGAGTATGTCAAGCAGTAGACATAGAGAAAACTCACTTTGGGGCCGAGGTCTAAGCGAGAAAGGTCGTCGGGAGAAGGGGGTCGCGGGTTGCCGGTCGCAGGCACCGCCGGAGGAGGTCGCGGGGTCGCCGGAGGAGGTCGCGGGGTCGCCGGAGGAGGTCGCGGGATCGCCGGGGGGTCGCGGGGGGCTGCGGGCGAGGGTTGTAGGGAAGGGTCGCGGGGGGTTGCGGGCGAGGGTTGCAGGGAAAGGGGTCGGGGTAGGGAAGGGTTGGGGTTTTTTAAAAAAAACAAAGGTTTAGCGGCGGTTTATTAAAAACCGCCGCGAAACATATTTCGGAAAACGTTTAGCGGCGGTTTTCTGAACCGCCGCCACAAAACCGCCGCTAAACACTGTTTATTTTGTAGTGTATCCCCAAGACTGTTTTTCATACAAGATATGGGAAAAATGAATTCATAGTAATTCATTTTAGACTCACTAATGCTCCATCAACATCCATGGACTTGATTAATAGAGTTTTTAGAGATTACCTCGACAAATTTTTGGTAGTCTTTATAGATGATATTCTAATATACTCTAAAACCAAGGAGGATCATGAGGAGCATTTGAAAACTGCATGAACTTGCAGAAGGAAAAGCTCTAAGAAAAGTATAGCAATTGTGAGTTTTGGTTGAAGTAGGTATCATTCTTGGGTCATATCATCACATGTAATGGGATATCTGTGGATCCTCCAAGACAGCTGTAATAGTGGGATAGTTGAGGCCAACATCGATAACATATATTCGTATCTTCTTGGGGTTAGCTGGATATTATCGACGATTTGTGAGAAATTTCTCATGATTTTCCAACCCTCTTACCAAGATAACTCAAAAGGGAGTAAATTTTTCTTGCAGTAATTAATGCGAAGAAAGCTTCAAGGAGTTGAAAAGGACACTTATCACTGTGCATGTGCACACTTTACCCACAGGTGGAGAACTTTTTGTGGTATTCAGTGACACTTCAAAGAGGGGTCTGGGCTGTGTGTTGATGGAAAATGAAAAATTCATTGCCTATGCTTCAAGGAAATTGAATGTTGATGAGAAGAATTATCCAACACAAAATCAGGAGTTGGATGTGGTGATCTTCGCTTTAAAATTTTGATGACATTATCTCTTTGGGGAGAAGTGCGAAATATATACAGACGACAAAATCCTCAAGTATATATTCACACAGAATGAGTTGAACAAGAGCCAATTAATATGGTTAGAGTTGATAAAAGACTATGACTGCTCAGTCCATTACCACCCTAGGAAAGTGAACAAGGTGGAAGATGCTCTATGTAGAAATGACCGAGTGATTATATCATTGATGAGAATTGAGAAGGATCTAATCATCTTAGATTTGATAAAGATGGGAATGGGAATCATAAAGAATGGAATATCATCAATCATTTCACAAATGATGGCTCAACCGTATCTTTTGGAAAGGATAAAGGATGCTCAAAAGGATGATGTGGAAATTCAGAAGAATGTGGAAGCTATTAGAAAAGGGAAATCCTCGAAGTTCAATGTTAATGAAGAAGGAATTGTGATATTTGGGAAAAGACTATGTGTTTTAAAAAGTCTGGAGCTGAAGAAGGACCTTTTGGATGATGTGCATAGTTCAAATTTCTCTATTCCACCAGGAAACACAAAGGTGTATCGAGATCTCTGAGAGCATTATTGGTGGGATAATATGAACAAGGAGATTTCTGAGTATACATCAAAGTGCCTGGTGTGTCATCAAGTGAAGGAAGAGAGGAAAAGGTCTAAGGGGATGATGCAACCATTTACCATACCAGCATGGAAATGGAATAACATCACCATAGATGTTGTCACTGGTCTTCCGAAAACATCCAAAGGCAACAATGCAATATGCGTTGTTGTGGATCGTCTTACAAAGTCTACAGACTTCATTTCAATTTAGGAGGATTTCACATTGGATCAACTGTCATGGATATACATCAGAGATTTGGTAAAGATGCATGGAGTACCACAATCTACTGTATCTGATTGAGATCTAAGATTCACCTCTAGGTTTTGAAAGAGTCTTTAACATGCTCGAGATACTAAGCTGAACTTCACTACATCTTTTCATCCTCAAACTGATGGCCAATCCGAGCGGACTATCAAACCACTGGAGGACATATTGAGAGCGTGATCAATGGACTTCAAAGGAGAATGTGATCAACATCTTCATCTGGTTGAGATCTCTTATAACAACAATTTCCACTCGAGAATCCGAATGGCACCATATGAATCCATGTATGGGAAGAGGTGAAAAACACCAGCATGTTGTGATGAAGTCGGTAAGCATTAGATGATAGGACCAGAAATAGTCTATGAAATGTTGGAGAAGGTGAAAACTATTCAATAGCATATCAAGGCATCCTAGAGTCGACAGAAGAGTTATGAAGATAACCATCAACAAGACCTTCAGTTTAAAGATAGAGACATGGTATTTCTATGCATACCTCCATTGAAGAAGGTCATGAGGTCTGGAAAGAGGGGGAAGTTAAGTCTTAGGTACATCATCCCCTTCAAGATTCTTGATCATGTTGGGGATGTGGCCCATCGACTAGCACTTCCACATACCATGTACAAAGTACATGATGTCATTCATGTTTCCCTATTAAGGAAGTACATACCAGACCCTTCACATGTACTCTCTTCAGAGGTAGTACAATTAATGTATGATCTCTCCTACGAGAAGCAACCAGGGAAGATCTTAGATCATAGGGAAAAAGTTTTACAAAATAAGACAATCCCCCTCGTGAAAGTGTTGTGGAGGAAAAAAAAATTAATGAAGAAGCGTGGGAATCAGAAGAAGTGATGAATCACAGTTACCCACATCTGTTTGAGTATGGGAAAAGGAAATTTCGAGGGTGAAATTTCTCAAGGGGGGAATATCTTAATGACCCAAAAATTCATTAATTAAAATTACTCTTTGTCTATTTAAATGTCTTCTTATTGTTATGAGAAACGTATGCACTTATTTGGTTCTATGTTTTGGATTTTAAAATAACATTAAGAGTTGTGACTGTTTCTAATATAGTCGTTGAAGGTGATCACATGATTAGTATAAATATAGGGCTTTAAAAAAAATCCAATTTACTCAGGCAAAGGAAGCGATGGCCTCATCCAGTAGACTTTCCCCATACAAAGCTCATTTTTCGGTGCTCAGAAAGGAGGTGGAATCATTGGGAATTTCTCATGACCAATTACAATCCGAGATTGAATACGTTAATCTCGAGCGGAACCTCCTACGAGATAATTATAAGTTGATAGATATTACCACTCGAGCAATGTTATCTGAGCCACTCCAAGAGTCTCTCACCATCGTGCACCATACCCTAAGGTCATATGCATGTGTTTTAAGGGGTTATGTAACAAGACTCTAGTACTATTATTATGTACATTATTTTATTATATAACAAAAAATATACTTTCATTTTATTATTGTGACTTTGTAAATTGTTTTTATAGCACAAATATTATTTTTAGTTAATATACAACTAAGAAATTAATTTTGATGAATTAATGGATTTTTGAATAAAATAATATTTTAATAAAATATTATTATTATTATTAAATTATATTATATTAAATATAAATGATCTGATAATTTTATTAATACAATTGTAATTTTTATGAAGTTTTGAAAGCCATTTTTTTCAAAACCCATGAATTTTTTATAAATGTCAGTTTTTATTTTAAAAGTGAAAATTAACATATTTATAAAATTATTTAGATAAATGGAATATTTTTTTGGAATCAGGATTTCAAAATTATCCAAAGGTGAAATTTTCATAATTTTCTGAGATAGTCAAAATTTTGGGTAAAAATTAAATATCGTTGAAATATATAATGTGTTTTATGAAATCATAATGACCCAATAGTGATTTAATAAAATACTATAAACATTATTTTCGGCCAATATTTGTTTTAACATTAAAATGATTTTATTTTTGGTATATTTGATTTAATTTACAAAGATTTAGTGGACCATTCAAGACTTATAAAACTTATTGTCATTTTAAACTGCTTTCCTTGAGAGTGTGACTCACCTCCACATAAGTAACCCTATTATTTTAAGATGTTAGGACATTGACCTTAGATAATATTGTTTTCCACTCCCCTTTTTCAAAAAACTTGGGAAAAACCATGGGCTGGTTCGTGGTTTTGATTAGTTTAATGTGTGGGTTCCCAAACATAAATAATAAATAATTCCCTCTCCATTCCTATATAAACCTACCCAAGATCCCACTTCATGTTCACTCAAAGACTTTGGAGTTAGTACAACATATTCCATTCTCTCTTTAGAATCCTCCCAAGCCACCCCAATCTCCCAAGAATCCTCTCTCAAGCCTCTCCCAATCCTTTGGGATCAGACTTCCAAGTAAGGGTTTTCTTCCTTTCTCATTGTTTTCCAATTTTCTTTAAGTTGTTATGCCCTTTAAATTTACATTATAAATGTTGGGTTATGTTTTCTCACCTCCCCCATACTACCCTCTTTATGTTTGAATGCTGGAAGACCCCTTTCTCTCTCATTAATTCCTTTCATGTATACCTGTTACCATGCAGAAATTCCATATGGAATTTATCTCTCCTCATTTACATTCAAGCAATTCTTTTGTATTGTGAATCCAAATTCCATTACATTTTTTGAGACAAGTATCTATATGACCCCATTACTTTCCATTTCATGTATATATGATGAGACCCCCATTTATATCTCATCAACCATTTTTTTGATTTCATAGGTCACGCCATTATGCTTCCGAAATTACACCGTGTTTTTTCAAGTCAATATCATAGTGTAGTGAATACCATACCCATGTCTCTATCAACAGTATTCACCTTTATTAACATATATGTATTGAATGGTACTTTCATGTATTTATTACTCATTCCTTAAGAATGTAATAACTTATGATTTTGATTGATTCCATGTTATATGATCCATGTCGCACACTTAGGCATGAAATGAAATGTTTATGAAGGTTGCACCCTAATAGTGCTAAAATGCATTGGGTAAATTATAATATCATTATAATTCATTTGAAATGAGTTTTGACTCTTTCTAATTCAAGTGAAATAATTTTTTACTCATGATTCATGTGCAATGATGGTTTACTCATGCTCCATGTGCAATGAGCTTTGGCTCATGCTAATTCCATGTTAAGTGTTATTGCCACATTTCCATGTTATGATTGTCATGCTTTATCATGCCTTTATGTATATGTTTCTCTTGTGTCCCATTTATATGCCTATTGACTAACATGTATTGTATTCATCATGTTATTCTTTGTTTATTCCCTTGTTGGGATTTTTTAGCTCACCCTTTTCTTATGCATGTCCTTGGGTTATCCTATGCAATGCTATGTATGAGGGAATGTAGTTGTAATTTAAAGGATGTATTCAATAATGATGATGTGATTCATGTTTTAAGTTGTTATGTAATGTTCCTAAGCCCCAAAGACACTAGACATCTTGATCTTCCATGTTGTATCAAGTGAAGAGTTTATGTAATAAATCATGTTTAAGTGTGTAATAAAAAAGCAGGGTCGTTATAGAATATACCTCCTTTCAAGTTAACCTAGAATAATAGATATCAGAAAACTATATAGATGGATATTTTGAGGCCTTATATGGTAGGTCATGTCGGTCACCTCTATGTTGGATTAAGGCAACGGGGAATGCTACTAGGTCCTCATCTCATGCATGAGACTTTGTTGTAGGTGTAGTTTATCAAAAATCATATTGTTTCTTCTCAGTGTAGACTAGATTCATATATTTATCACCTTAAAAGACCACCAGAGTTCTAGTTCGGGGATCATGTTTCTTTTTGGGTATCACCCAAACATCAGCATAGGCGAATACATAGATAAGGGAAGTTGTCAAACCATTTTTTCAGGCCTTTTGAGATCTTATATAGGGTTGTTCCAGTAGCCTATCAGAATCTATTACCTTATAGGTACTATTCGATGCACAATGTCTTCCATATTTATCAACTTCATTATTACCATGTTGAACCATCTCATTATTTTTATCGGAAGGATGTTTAATTTGATGTCGATGTGTCATTTGAGGAGTAACCCCTATGAGTCATTTACTGGAGCATGAAGGTTCTTCGAGGCAGGTATAACCCTTTAGTATGGGTGTTATGGAAACACGGTTGTGTACAAGATGAGACTTGGGAAATAGCGGCCATTATATGTGCTCATTGGCCAGAGTTATTCTTAGATGAAGTTACAGAACCCTTGGAAGTGCAACTTTGGGAAGTGTTCCTTTATGTGGAGAAGCCTGCTAGATCTTATATTTCATTTGAGGTGTGGAACCTTTTTAATTCCAATTTTTCCCCTTGTTTCTTGACCTTATAAGAATGAATAATAAGGCTATGGTTGAAAAAAGTGTGTCTAGGGCTTGTTTGGAGTATGTATCCCTATCTTTGGAAGAAAACTGTTGGGTCGTATTGTTATTAGAAACTAGGCCACACAAACTACACAATTTGATTGAACTATGTGGGGTGTTTTAGGGCATAGTAAAGGGATGGAAATTTTTTCCTAATCCTTTGTCCTAATCCACATGGACATGTGATTTTTCCAATACAAGTTAAAGAGGATTTTTGTATATGCAACACGAAGATAACCAAACTGTGCACCTAGCCCATGTGAGGGGTTACTTTAGGGAGAAATAGGAACATGGTTGGTGAATGTTTTTTCCAACCATGTGTCCAATCCATGGGACTCAAAAATAATGAGGTGAAAATACCATTTTTCTCTAACTTACTTAAAACATCTCACCCATATTTATTCTTTATTTTTTCTATCAGAGATAACCTCTTCATCCTCTCTCATTGGAAGCTCCTACTATGGAATCCACTTAGGTTCCTTGATAGAATATCCATATGACCTCATCATCAATATTTTTTATATAGTTTAATTCCTCCTTGTATGTTATCCAATCCTTATAATCCTTTTATCGTTCTCTTTCTATCGATGATGCTACTTAGGTGAAAGATCATATGCCCTATTTTCATGGAATGTGTATATTCTTCTATTTTATTTTGATCCAGGTCAAACTAAGGGCTGATACTATAAGATGAGTCTTCTATAGTAATAAAGAAGTTTTTATATGAATTATAACTTAATGTATCAGAATATATAAATGTTTTTATTTTGCACACACTGGTTTCATAGAGCATTGATCATTCAATACATTTGCATTAAATTTAATTGGCCTAATTCAATGTTATAGCCCTAGTGAGATCCCTCAGACACCATTGGAGGTTGAATCCTCAATTTAGACCACTCATTTAGGGTATGCTATTTATTTATTCCTTTATAAAGAAATGATTTGATTATTTGGGACACAGTTTGGGTATAATCTACTTGAACTTTAATAAAGTAATTACTTAAATTTAATAAATGAATGCTAAATTGTTAAATGGGATGTAAATAAATATATGACTAATACTTGGACCTTATCCTTTGTAATTTAATTTATAAATTTTTTGATGTCCTTAATGAAAATTATCACATATGATAAAAGGTAATGGAATGAATCTATTTAATTGAAATTGGCATGACTATTACATTTTCTATGATAACATATGTATATAAATGAAATGAGTAAAATGTTCCTACTAAAATAAAATTTTTCGTCTTTATTGGAATGGTGAGACTTGAGATCACCATGGAATCTTGAGAAAATTAAATTAGTACTCAAATACTGTCATTTTGATTTATTTATCTGATTATTGTGGGAGATACATTCCATATAATTTTTTAATTGTCTTAGTATGTGAATTTATCGGTGTATTACCAATGATTTACTTAACTCTTTTCTGGATATTATAATTCTTTAGATATACTCCTTGGATTTAGTCTGATGTATTCGGATATGCAGTTCCATATTCACCCCATTCATACCATTCATGCTTCTCCTGAGATTAATATGGATGAGCTCCATGGACTAAGTTAATTTTTTTAGGGAATACCTTAGGTGTAACCATTGGATTACACTTAGACCCCTTATAGCCAGACTTCATGAGTAATCTCTATAAGTTGGTTCAACCCCTGAGGACAAGGATTCCATGGTTCCACCTTTGATCCTCTGTTATTATTATTTCCTTTTTAAGTAATGTTATTACCATTTATATAAGTACACCTTATTAGAATTTGAATCATAATTAATTAATTATCACTTGTTCAAAGACATTTCTAGAGGATTCTAAAGAAAGTATGGGTTATTTATTATTTAATTTATTTAATTTCATATTCGTACACACTATTACAGTTTATATTACAAACAGGATTTTTATAGACACCATTGGTGGTGGCCTATTTAAATTTATCTCACGCCCTATCTGGTCTACAATTGGTACCCGGGTAGATTCTATGGTCATAGGTGTGGACAAGGGGAATTGAACCCATTTGGATACCTAACTTCTTACCTTAGGATGGGATCTAGGTGACATGTTACTAGGATAGTACTCAGGATGCTTGGATAGTTTTTAGATTTTTATACTCTTTTGTATACCATGTATTTTACGGTCTACCTGCTTCCATGTATTCATGTTTTAACTTTTTTAAGAGACATGAAATTTCATCATCATTGGAATATGATACATTTTATAGATTTTGGTATTGATTCTTTATCGCATGGGTGCTTATTATTTTTTCACTATCTTTATTACTATTATGTTTCTGTTGTTTATCCAAATTTCTCTCTATCATGTTCCAATATGATGTGAGGGAATTGTATCCCCACAGAACTACCATAGGCCCTGGATAATATTCGATAGACTCTAGAATAAGGGCATGTGTTCTTGAGTCCATGTGTCCAACCTACTTCAACTAATCAGGATTGAGACAGGTATGGTATGTAAAGTAATTTACACTCATGTTCATATAAACTGATTCAAAAATCATAGTATCATCCCAATTATTATATATATTTTGTTTCATCTCATTTTAATTGAAACATGTATAGCTTCAATCTATTTTGTGACAAATAAAATGTTCTTCCAACTCTTAAGAAAAAATATTCTTGAATAAAAATAATGTAAACATGGAAAAAGGATTTGAGAAAGATCACATGAAAGCTCGATTGAAAAAATGTTGAACTCTTAACTATATCCCCATAATATTTTATCATAAGATTATAATCCATCCATTTTCAATTCATATACATCTTATTAATTTCATCAAATATTAATTTTGTACAAAAAATATATAAATACACATAAGTTATTCGTAGTCAAAGGAGAAAGTTATCGATACTTATAATAAGGGGTACCAAATATTTGAATATTTCTTTACGGATTCCTAACATGTTATCATTTTACACAAGGGTAACATGCAATGAAAAGACTTGAGGTAAACATATGGTTATATGTATAGGTTATAAATTTTATTTTTTGTTGGACAAAAAGATGGTAATTCGTGGATGGGTTTTGAAACTTTTCTTGCTGGGAGTCCAATAAGAGGGAGGAGTTGATCTTTATTCATTTCTTTCACATAGTATATGAAAGGAGTGATGGTGTTTCAGTGAAAGGGTTATTATAAATCAATGTTTATGGTTTATTTTCAAATGATGAAATAATTAACATCAACACAAGTTAAAGAAGTGTTCCAGTGGGATCATCAGAAATTCTCATCTTGAACTAATGAATGGAGTATAAGCCCAACTACCTAGGATCACCTAAAAACAAAAATCAGCCTCAATTGAACAAATAGAGATAATAAACACTAAAAAAATGTCAAAGTATAAATTGGGAGAAAGTTTTAAACAAGACTAAAGAAAATATGGATGTTTTGAATTCTGGTCGTGATTCTAATTTAATGAGTGAAGGGAAGTCTGAGTGGAGATTTGTTAATATTTTTGAGATTCCTCATCTCATGCTAATGCTCGACATGATTCCAATTTCTTTCAATGGATGTATATATTACTGCACCTCATTCACATAAAATTTATCTTGATTTTATGTTTTGAGGTTCCAATGTGTTTTAATTCAAGGACGGTTTTTATAACTTTTATAGGTGGGAGTCAAACAAGAGGGAGGATTTGTTGTTTATTATTGGGGACAAGTGGAAAGATGTTGTTTTTAGGCTAAAAGAAGTTAGTGATTTAAATTTTTTCTTTTAATTCTCAAGGAAATAAATTCAACTAACTTTTTAAAATGGTGTTCAGAATCATAAATCATAATCAGTAATCCAACTCAAAAAACATAAGTAATTCCATAGTATTGTGAAAACTTTTTCTGGAAGAAAAGGTTCATCAGACTCAATTTGGGTTTGGAATGGAAGGAATACCATAATGAAAAAGTGAATTAGAGTCTGTATTAATCTGTTGTAAATCTGATAATTTTGTTTTGGTTTTGTAATTCTAAAAAATCATAAGTTTTTAATAAAGGTGGGATTCTTTACTTATGAAGGAAAGGGGGAGTGCTTCCAATCTTATTGAGTATTAGTTGAAAATAATTATGTTGCAATATTTAATTTAGTCCAATATGAATTGAGATATAATTCATCAATGGAAGAATATGATGACTATTTAAGGTTTATGAGAATCATAATTAGAGAATAAAATAATATGTTGTTGTTGACACTGTTGTAGGTTTCGGGTATAGTGGAAGTGTAGGAGGGACGGTGCCCAACTTTTATTTTTTTTCTTATTCAATGAAAAATATGGTATCAATATGAAGATAAACTAGATTATCCATGGAATTAAATCAAGTATTTTGATAAAAGAATAGAAACATGGAACCAAGATATAGGATCAACAGATTTTGTTTATATTTAATTTAATTAAATTAATGAATTACCTCCAAGGTGATTCTTTCTTCATTGATGTGGTCGACTACAAATATGCAGTTGTACCGTCATTACATTATAGATATCAAGAGTATATCTCCTCAATAAATGATACACATGTATTCCACATATCTCTAGATGTTACCGAAGGAGTCTCTCAGTGCTAGCATGGAAGATCCTTACACTTGTGATGTATTCCTTCGATCGCCCTGAGAACCGCTTCAAAATAATTATCCTTGATCTGGTGGAGGAGTATCACTCTCGTTCTTGAGAGCATTCTTGGAGAAGAAAAGAAATCTGTTGGGATGAGAGATTTTCTCCAATTAACTGTGAACTACTACAGTTAATTGTTTCTTGGCTAGCACTTGTCTAATAATAGAATAATATAACTGGGTATTTAATTCACATGGGAAATAATAAATAATTTTCACACGTTCCTTAATTATTTTGTTAATCCTAGAAAAACCCCCATGTCAATTAATAATAGATAAATTAATATTTCCTAACATGAACTAAATATGAAAGTTATAATTAAATATTATTTAATAAAATAATATTGAGTATTATTATATATCACCAGATCCTTAACTCGGTCCGCCAATCCTCCACCATATTTATTGAACCTTTAATAATGACTATTTATTTATTAAATAAATATCCCTCCATTATATTCCAATAAATATATCAATATTATGTATTTGATAAATATTTATTAATTATTCCACCGACATTATATTCTCTCTAATAACTAGTGTCGAAATAAATGTGATCAGTAATCTATGAATAATTATTAAACCACATGTTGGAATAATCTTTATTCAACTTGTTAAATAATAAATACTATATTATTTAACTCAGATATTGGATGCACTTAGTGTGTGACCCTCTAGGCCTCTCTCTCAGTGTCATTAGGCGGAGTAGCCATGGAATAAGGTTAACATCTATAAACATGCCAAGGAACCCATTGAGAAAGAAGTTAATCTCATGATGACATGTCACCTCATACAAAAGCTTATCGTGTAAAATAATCCATTTTTCTCGATATCTCCAATCAAGTGGATTGCATGCAATTTCCATCAACCCATGTGCTCAATTTTGTATTCTTTGACTTCTCGGAAAATTAACTTACCTATAGAATACCATGGGTATGGATTTATTTAGGCAATATCATTTCCAAAAAATGGATTTAGATATAAAATTTCATTATGGAATAGAAGAGATGAATTGGTTCTTGTATTATTTATTAAGGTGGTATTACTCGTGATGCACCCAACATATCCTAATTCACTATGAATATATGTCATAATGGTTTTATTCAATACATCTAAGTGAATGAGTAATAAATCCCTTTAATAATAATCATAACGTAAAAGGACCAATACACACATCTGAATATAGGAACATCCAATGACACTTGTAAATGTGGATTTCCTACTGGTGGGTCTCCTCCTCATATTATCCTCCTGGATATTAGCAAGGGTGTACATCATGAGAAGGTGCCTCAATGTCCTATGAGTCTCCACCCTTGTTATCCTATATCATTTGTGTCCCTCTAAATGATATCATCTGGATATAGAACATATGTTTAAGAATAGTGTCATTGTGCTTCCGAGTTCTCATCATAGCAGGGATCCGCTATGACCTTATAGAGTGACTGCTACTCTTAAGACATTATCACATATAATTTCATGCATAAGAACAATCACAATGTGATAAGGAGTTTATTAATATAAATCCAATGAATATATATTTAACATAAAGTACAAAGAAGTTGGTTCTGTGGAACCAACTCCAGCAGACTCCAACTTGTACTAGATCCAACAGCTAACAATCATCAGTCTGCTAGCTCTCGCATGATATTCATGCTTCTACTGAGATAGTCCATTAGTCAAGGGTTATTCAATATTCTATTCCTTGGATACTCTACCCACTACAACTTTACCCCTTTAATAGAAATCCCTCAAGTGGTGATACTTACAGAGTATGTTCTTTGTCTGTTGATGTGACCTTGGCTATTTTGCAAGATCCACCACTGTAGTATTATCATAGTACAATATGATAGGGTATTTACTTTTAGGTTCCACATCAAGATCCTGTACAAATTCTTGAATCTGGATGGCTACCTTAGCTGCATCATAAGATTCTATATACTTAGAATCCACTATAGAATCAACAAAAACTGGCTACTTTTTACTATTATAGCTCACAGATCCTCCGTTGAGACAAAAAACCATATCCAAATTGTGAATTTAGATCATTCTGATCAGTTTGAAAACCAGCATTAGTATACCCTCTAATGACGAGAAGCTCATCTCCTACATACACCAGAAACATATCCTTGGTTCGTCTCATATACAAAAGGATAGACTAAAAATCAGTCCAATGTAGTCCTCCTAGATCTTCTTGATATCTACCTACCATGCTTAGTCCATAGAAAAATCAAGTATTGTACATAAGATGGAATACATGATAGATCCTATCACTGAATCGTATGATATCTTACTCATTCTAACTTTCTTCTATTATTTCTGGGGACACATTTTCTTAAAAATATGTAAACCATGTGACATTGAAACCAATCCCCTCTTGGATTGTTCCATACTAAATATAATTAGTTCTTAGTCAATATATGTACTTTTACTTGGTCAGAGTGGCCTCTTCGATCTATCACAGATGATCTTGATCCCTAGAATATAGGATTATTTTCCTAAGTCCATTATGGAGAACTACTGGTTCAACTAGTCTTTAACTTACTGTACGATTAGTATGTTATTTACAATAATTAGTATAGTCACAAATCCTTCTGGTTGATTCATATAGACATCTTCTTAAAGGTTCCCATTAAGGAATGCAGTTTTGAAATCCATCAACCAAATCTCACACTCATGGTAAGCTGCTATGAAAAAATTGATTCTAATGGATTTAAATAAGGAAACTGGTGAAAATGTTTCATCGTAGTCAATTCCTTGATATTAGTTAAACCCTTTAGCCACTAGAATTTATTTATAGGTTCTTAATCTACCTTCCATGTCTAATTTACTCTTGAATACCCATGTAAATCCAACGGGATTTACATTAACTGGAACATTGAACAAAACCCAAACTTAGTTTTGATAAATGGAATCCATCTCAGAATTCATATATTCAAGCGATCTTATAGATTCTGATCGCTCTACTTTTAAGAACTCGGACCTTCGTTCAGGTATGTTTTTCCTTTTTTCTGTAGTTTTTAAGAAAAATGGTTTTTATGGAAATTTTCAAAGTACATGCCATGTACTTTCTAAGTACACGCCATGTACTCTGTTTTAGCTTGAATCCGTGTGCTGGTTGTGTCCAGGCCACACACACGGTGTGTAAGGCTGAGGTGGAGGCCGATTATTTCAGAGTACGGAAAATTCGAAGTACACTCCATGTACTCTAAAAGTACACGCCGTGTACTTTCTTTTTTTTATTTAAATAGACCGGGGTCACACTTAACCCCAAAATACGTCTTCTTCTCCAGTTTTCGACCGTCCGGGAGCATCCGTATGACCGGAACTTTGACGGAGTCCTGCCTCGCCGTCCGTTCTCTGATTCGATCACTGTTGATTGCGTTTGAATCGCAGCGATGAGTTCTTTCTTCTGCTTGAGCCTTGTTTCTTGATTCCTCCTTGTTTCCAAGTTATCGTGGGATGAACATTTTGTGAGTTTTCTTAGATCTACACCGTTCTAAGGGGAATCTGTCATCGAGGATCACGTATATTGATCTCCTAGGATCGAGGTAGGTGGTTTGTTCCTTTCCATAGAAATTTGATGGATATTTTATGCAATTTTCACCAATACCCTTGAACGGGGTATTGCGTGTTTCCTGTTTTTCCCTTGTTGCTTGCCTGCTTTGCTTGATTGCTTTAGTAGAGGTTATTGCTTGTGATTAGAGTAATTTTTTTGTGCTCAGATTGCTTTTCCATGCTTGCTCTTCCTGTTTGGCGTTTTCTAGTTCCATGCCTAGTTGTAGGATTGTGGACTGTTGTTTTTTTATTGCTGTTGAGACTTAGTTGATAGCCAAGTAGTTCTTGAGGTTTACTTGGATGATACACACACATTGAGCATGTTTAGTTACTCAGGACTGTGAGAACCTAGAGTAGTAGACCAAAGGGAGAATTGACAGAAGGGATTATCCAGAGTGTCTTTTTAATCACGATGCGAGACCAAGTGGACAATTGATGAAAGGGATTCTCCAGAGTGTCTTTTAACTACGACGCGGGCCACAGGGGGAATTGATGTTGAGTGCTTCCCCATAGAACCTTTAGCACGATACAAGACTATAGGGGGGATTGACGGTGAGTGCTTCCTCAGAGAGTCTGCTTAATTACGTAGCTGAACCAGAGGGGTGAGACTGTGTGTGCTTCCCAGAAGGATTCTAGTACATAGAGGTTGAACCATAGGGGTAGGACTGTGAGAGCTACCCAGAAGGGTTACCTGCTTTCTTCTTGTTGCCGACTGCTTACTTGTGTGCTATCCTTTTTAGAACTTGGGATTGTAGCTGTTTGTGCTTTACTGTTTACTGCTTCTTGTTTTATTACTGCCATGTATTCATTGAATGTTAGGCTAAAATATTTGTGTGATTGGATACTGTGATTTTTATCTCACACCCTGTTTTGTCCATGCTTTTGGTCCCAAGAAGACTATGTTGTTGCAGGTATAGATAAGGGCAAACTCCCTTCTACTTTAGGATCTTGATTGTACCAGGAGCTGGGAAGCATGGGACCGGGCCATGGCTCGTGATTCTTAGGAGACTATTTTTTCTTTTATTTTGCACTTGGTTTTAGTTGTATTCCATCACGTTGTTGTGTTTTCTTCTTTCCATAGATACTTGTACCTGCTGCATTATTATCATCATAGTTATATATCTACATTGCTTCCGTTATTTGGGTTCCTGTTGTTATGCATGTTGGTTGTTGTTTCCGCTGTTTATTGTCGTTTTATTACCTTGTATACCTTACCGAATGAGGGCATAGTTTCCCCACTGACTCACCAAGGCCCTCGCTGCTAGTAGGCAGCCTTTGGTGTTCGGGGAAATGCGCTTGAGGTCATGTGGCGAACCGGGTATGGGGCACCAGTGGAGGGGCTCCGGACTCGGGACGTTACAAAGTGGTATCAGAGGAGTTATTTTCTCTTGCTTTACTATTTGGAGACCTCATCTAGGGATAGGATGAATTCAGTACCTGGCATTAATTTGTGCTCGGGAGTAGCTAACCCGTGTACAGGGAAAAGCCATGCTACTTCGTTAACTGCAGTTTTCTGGTTTTGAGATTTTCTGGTTGGTATGTTTTCACCTAGAGTGATTCGTATGACTTGTGTGGTTATTTTTTTGATATTTTGGTTCTATTTCTGTCGCAACCCGATGAGATGAGGGTATGTCATCTCAAGCATCATATAGGCACTTGTAGAAATCACCTGTCATGAATTCTTGTCATTCCATCTAGGGTGAATTAGCGATTGCATGCTATTGTGATAGGCTCTGTGTAAATTATGCATGCTGTTATGATAGTTGCTTGATAGATTCTCTGTTGTTATGTTAGAAAAACTATTTTTTTTGTTCCTTACTTAAAATGAATGCAAAATTTTGGTTCTTGAGGTGTTATGGGCCCTCATGGATCAGAATTTGGCATCTTTTTCCTTGTTTTATTGTTTCTGGAATTCTGCGCAGTTTCTGAGCTACTGCCCAGAAAAACCCAGAATACATGGCATGTACTTTTCGGGCACACACCGTGTATTTTTCAGGTCGTGTCCCTGATAGTGTGAGAAGAACATGGTGTCGTTGGAGTAACTTCGGGAACACGTCGTGTGCCATTGGTACACGCCGTGTGAGTTCAGAGCCGTGTACCCGGCCGTGTCACTAACAACACGGGTCGGGGAAGCTCGGGCAGAACACATCGTTTCCATAGGGAACATGTCGTGTAGTCTTGTCCAGGTACCCGGCCGTGTCACAAACAACACGGCCCGACGTTACCTTCTTTTCCACACACCGTGTTTGTTCGGAACACACCGTGTAGTCTTTCCCAGGTACCCGACCGTGTCACGAACAACATGGAATGGTGTTGCCTTCGCCTATGCACGCCGTGCTTTTTCGGAGCACACCATGTAAGGTCTAGCCATGAAAACGGCCATGTACTCAACAACACGGACCGCCGAAGCCTAGTGTAGTGCACGCCGTGTTTTATTCAAACACGCTGTGTAGTCTCGGGTTGAGTCGGACCGTGTGGGTTAGCCGTGTAAGGACACTCGGGTGGGAGAATAGTTTTCAAGTACACGCTGTGTGTGGTGGTCAACATGACGTGTAGTTTGTAGTGTACACGACTTGTAGGGTGAGAGTACACGCCCATGTCAGTGGTTTAATAAGACATGCCGTGTAGTTTTATACACACCGTGTAGTCGTGTCTTGCAATCTTGTGTGTTTTCTTCCCTTGTTCCCATTTTGTACTCTTGTGTTCCTTGTACTTGTTTTCTTGATCTAAGGTGTTCTTTTGATCATTCCGAGCTATGCCTCCGAGACATCCTCTAGTCATATGTCTATCATCAGGCAGTGATCAGATGCCAAACAGGGCTGATAAGGGACTTCCTGTCGATCCTCCAGCCGAGCCATCCTTGGCACCGGTTATTGTACCAGTCACAGGCACTAATGCGCAATTCAGGGAAGGTTTCATGAGGATGATGCAGGCCTACCAGGGAGCACCGCCTCCTGCCTCGTCTATGGCTGACTTGACGTGGGTCTTTCAGTACCAGCATCCTCCCACGTTCTCAGGGGGGGAGGACTTCAGGCTGCAGAGTCATGGCTGGAAGCCATGCTGACTATATTCGAGCATCTAGAGATGCCTCCAGAGAGGCGGGTCAAGTTTTCCACC
This sequence comes from Viscum album, assembly GCA_963277665.1. Taxonomy (NCBI): domain Eukaryota; kingdom Viridiplantae; phylum Streptophyta; class Magnoliopsida; order Santalales; family Viscaceae; genus Viscum; species Viscum album. The sequence goes on along the minus strand of OY728167.1, from coordinate 394,301,044 downwards.
TACATGCTCTAAGACTCTGCCAAGAGGTGGTGTTACGTGATCTCACAGGCAGGTCAGCTGCTAGATATGACTTGGGAGGAGTTACAGTGCTTGTTTTACGACTAATTCTACCCAGAGACTCTGAGGGCCGATTGAGCCCGGGAGTTCATGATCTTAGAGCATGGTACTCTGTCGGTCATTGAGTATTCCTCTCGTTTCACTGAGCTACAGTGTTTTACACACCTTTGGGACGGTAGTGTGGTGTTTTTGGTGAGGAAGTTTGAGGATGGACTCAGGCGGAAGATTCACTCACAGGTGAACATCTTCCAGCTGACCTCCATTACTTCCATCGTCAACCAGGCACTGATTGCGGAGCACAATCTGAGAGACTCTGGAGCTGTGAGTCAGGACGGTTTTCTTCCAGAGCTAGATTTCCTTCACATGATAGCAAGAAGCGCCGTAGGGAGCCTACATGCAGTGATTCGAGGAAGCGAGATGCATCATCTGGCAGCCAGGTGACATGCTACCAGTGTGGCCGGATAAGGCACACGAGGCCGCAGTGCCAGAGAGACCCTGCGGAGTGCCGATATTGCAACAAGATGGGTCACCTTCAGCGTTTCTGCTACGTTTTCTCACCAGCAATAGGTCATTGGGGTTCTTCCATTACTCCTCGTTCATGAGCAACCCCACCAGTCTCTCACCAGTCAGGGAACTGGAGTTCTTTCGGCTGTTCAGGAGAGGTGTAGGTCGAGGCCGTGGTGGTCAGCCACAAGTCCCTCAGCACCAGTAGGGAGGTTTTGCTCAGAGTGGTCAATCAGGGGCGCAGGGCCACGGTGCAGGCCAATCTTTTGACATGGAGCAGACTTATCATGAGCAGGATTTCGACCCTTCTACTGTTCGAGGTACGATTTTATTAGCCTCAGTTTTATCTTCATCCCTTTTCGATACTGGTGCTATGCATAGCTTTACCTCTGTTGCTGTTTTGGAGAGCCTTGGACTCTGCATCTTTTCTTCTGCCGACTCGTTGACACTAGACACACCTTTGGGAATGAGGACATCTAGTGTACTCTAGTGTAGAGAGTGCCCTCTCAAGGTTGCAGGGTATCACTTCTTATGGGATCTCTATGTCCTAGAGATGATAGGATATGATTTCATCCTTGGCATGGACTTGTTGATTCCCTTCCGGGAAGTCGTCGACTGCTATTGCGGCAGAGTCAGTTTTATTTCACCAGAGGGTGAATCTTTCTTTCATAGAGGCGAATGGGACATTCGGGCGAGTCGGGTGGGACTCGAGCATCTTGGGCTAGGAGATGTGACGGCCCAGATTTCTAGTCTTTACCTGGATGACCAGGGGACTCCATAGTTGGACTGTCCTCCAGTGGTGGATCGCTTCAGGGATGTCTTTCCAGAGGACTTTTCAGGTTTGCCTCCGAAGCGTGATGTGGACTTTTCTATTGAGCTTGTGCCAGGAGAGGAACCGGTGTTTATTCCTCCCTATAGGATGGCCACACCTGAGTTGTAGGAGCTAAAGAAGCATTTGGAGGATCTACAGGCTAAGGGTTTCATCAGACCCAGTACTTCTCCTTGGGGTTCGCCTATTCTGTTTGCGAAGATGGCAGACGGTACCCTTCGGCTTTGTGTGGATTATCGGAAGCTGAACTAGTTGAAGGTCAAGAACCGATATCCTTTTCCACGGATTGATGACCTTTTCGATTAGCTTTGAGGAGCCTGGGTGTTCCCGAAGATCGACTTGAGATCCGGTTATCATCTTTTGCGCGTCAGACCATCAGATATACCTCTGACAGCCTTCAGGAGTCGGTACGGTCTTTATGAGTATACAGTCATGCCCTTCAGACTCACGAACACACTTGCAGTTTTAATGGCACTGATGAACCGAGTGTTCCATCCTTACTTGTATTCCTTCTTCATGGTCTCTATGAACAATATCTTGGTGTACTCTCACACTCAACACGGCCATTCCACCCATATTGAGATCGTTCTGAGTACACTGAGAGAGCATCGGCTTTATGCTAAACTCTCATAGTGCCACTTCTGGATGGATCATATTCACCTCTTGGGTTATGTCATCTTAGAGGCAAAAGTATCTGTGGACCCATAGAATGTGAGAGATATAGTTTCCTGGGAGAATCCGAAAAACTTTTTTGAGGTACGGAGCTTCCTAGGGCTGGCTGGATACTACAGACGCTTCATTGGGGACTTATCTTGTCTAGAATCACCTTTGACAGGTCTGACCAAGAAGGGGGAGAAGTTCTTATGGTCAGATTCTTGTGAGTCAGCCTTTCAGGAGCTGAAAGTGAGGTTAACGTCAGCATCGATACTAGTCTTTCCAGAGCCAGGAAAGATCTACACTGTTTACTGTGATGCTTCGGGTATCGGGCTAGGAGCTGTTCTTATGCAGGGAGATGGATTCGTTGCATATGGGTATCGATAGTTGAGGCCACATGAGAGGAACTACCCTACGCACGATCTCGAGTTGGAAGCTATTGTTCATGCCTTGCGCTGTTGGAGACACTATCTTCTAGGAGACCACTTTGTGGTCTTCACTGGACACAAGAGTCTCAAGTATATCTTCACTCAGTGTGATCTGAATTTGAGGCAGCGTAGGTGGGTCGAGTACCTTCAGTCTTTTGACTTCGAGCTTGCCTATACATCAGGAAAGGGCAATGTCGTGGTAGATGCGTTGAGCAGGAGAACTCAGATTCAGGCAGTTCAAGAGGCTAGCAGTGAGTGGCAGCTGATGGCTCTGTTCTCTGAGATGTATCTAGAGGTGCACGACAGACAGGGACAAACTTTTCTATCTTCTGTAGCTGTTACCTCTAAGCTACTTGATCGGGTACGGATGAGGCAACTATCAGACTCAGAAGGCTTAGTCCTGCGAGAGAGTGTGTCAGGAGAGGAACCTCTTCCTGGATGGATAGTGGGCGAGGATGAGATCTTGCGTTTCCAAGGGCGCGTATGGGTGCCAGCAGACATACACGAGGAGATGATGCAGGATTTCCATTCCGCAGTTTGGGCAGTTCATCCTGGCGTCACCAAGATGTATCAGGATCTTCATCGCCAGTACTGGTGGCCAGGTATGAAGAAGGATGTTTCTGGTTTTGTCATGAGATGTTCTACTTGTCAGCAAGTGAAAGCAGAGCATCAGTGACCAACGGGGCTCTTACAGCAGTTACCCATTCTGGAGTGGAAGTGGAACGATGTTACGATGGACTTCATGACTGGGATGCCGAGATCACCTCAAGGGAACGATGCTGTTTGGGTTGTCGTCGACAAGCTTATGAAGGTTTCCCACTTCTTTCTGATCAAGGAGTCCTTTAGTGTCAATGATCTAGGACAACTTTACATCAGAGAGATTGTGCGTCTGCATGGAGTTCTGTACTCTATTGTTTCAGACAGAGATGCGCGCTTTACCTCTCGGTTCTGGCAGGGACATCAGAAGGCCTTGGGTACACAGGTACTTTTGAGTACAACATACCATCCCTAGACTGATGGCCAGTCCGAGCGCACGATCCAGGTGCTTGAGGATATGCTCCGAGCTTGCATCCTTGACTTTGGCAGTTCTTGGGAGAAGAATATTCCTATGGTGGAGTTCGCCTACAATAACGGTTTCCAGGCGACCATCTAGATGACACCATACGAGGCTTTGTACGATAGGCCATGCCGATCGCCCTTATGCTGGCTGGAGGCAGGAGAGCCAGCTTTGCTGGGACCTCGTCTTGTTCAGGAGACTTCAGAGCAGATAGAGCTAATTCGGAAGAGGATGTCTATAGCACAGTCTCGACAAAAGTCTATGCTGATCAGCGGAGATGACCTCTAGAGTTCGAGGTTGGTGATCGGTTTTTCCAATGTGTCGCACCTTGGTTGGGGCACAAGAGGTTTCGGAGACAGGGTAAGCTTTTGCCACGGTACGTCAGGCCGTTTGAGGTTTTGGAGAGAGTGGGGCCAGTCGCCTATCAGTTGCAGCTACCTCAGAGGTACCGGGCCATGCACGATGTCTTCCACGTCTCTCAGCTCAGATGTTACTTCTCAGACCCATCTCACATCTTTCAGCCTGAGGAAGTTGAGCTTGAAGTAGATGCATCATTCTAGGAGCATCCTATCCGGATTGTCGATCGTAGTACGAAGGTTCTCCGCGGGCGGTCGGTTCCTCTAGTATGAGTGCTATGGCAGCACGGGCGAGTACAGTATGAGACCTGGGAGAGGGAGGCCGATGTACGATCGCAGTGGTCGGAGCTGTTCGGGGATCCTTCTTCTCCACCTCGTTAGGGATATTCGGGGATGAATTTATTTAAGGGGGGATGTTTGTAAGAACCCAGACCTTCGTTCATGTAGTTTTTTCCGTTTTTCTAGAGTTTTTAAGAAAAATGGTTTTTTTTGGAAATTTTCAAAGTACATGCCATGTACTTTCTGAGTACACGTTGTGTACTCTGTTCCGGCTCGAAGCCATGTTCTGGCCGTGTCCGAGCCACACACACGGTGTGTAAGGCTGAGGTGGAGGCCCGTTATTTCGGAGTATGGAAAATTCAAAGTACACGTAGTGTACTCTAAAAGTACACTCCATGTACTTTTTTTCATAAAACAGACCAGGGTCACTCCTAACCCCCAAATACATCTTCTTCTCTAGTTTTCGACTGTCCGAGAGCATCCGTATGGCCAGATCTTCGACAGAGTCCTGCCTCGTTGTCCATTCTCCGATTCGAGCACCGTTGATTGTGTTGGAATCACATCGGTGAGTTCTTCCTTCTGCTTGAGCCTTGTTTCTTGATTCCTCCTTATTTTCAAGTTATTGTGGGATGAAATTTTTGTTCATTTTCTCAGATCAACATCGTTCTAAGGGGAATCTGTCGCCGAGGTTCACGTATATCGATCTCCTAGGATCGAGGTAGGTGGTTTGTGCCTTTCCGTAGAAATTTGAAGGATATTTTGTGCAAATTTCACCAATACCATTGAATGGGGTATTGCGTGTTTCCTGTTTTTTCCTTGTTGCTTTCCTGCTTTGCTTGATTGCTTTAGTAGAGATTATTTCTTGTGATTAGAGTAATTTGTTTGTGCTCAGATTTCTTTTCCATGCTTTCTCTACCTGTTTGGCATTTGCTAGTGCCATGCCTAGTTGTAGGATTGTGGACTGTTGTTTTTTATTTTTGTTGAGCCTTAGTTGATAGCTAAGTAGTTCTTGAGGTTTACTTGGATGATACACACGCGTTGATCATGTTTAGTTACTCAGGACTGTGAGAACCTAGAGTAGTAGACCAAAGGGAGAATTGACAGAAGGGCTTCTCTAGAGTGTCTTTTTAATCACAATGCGAGACCAAGTGGAGAATTGATGGAAGGTATTATCCAGAGTGTCTTTAAACTACGACGAGAGACATAGGGGGAATTGACGTTGAGTTCTTCCCAGAGATCCTTTAGCACGATATGAGACTATAGGGGGAATTGACGGTGAGTGCTTCCCTAAAGAGTCTGCTTAACTATGTAGCTGAACCAAAGGGGTGAGACTGTGTGTGCTTCCCAGAAGTTTGATAGGACTTAGAGGTTGAACCATTGGTGTTAGACTGTGAGAGCTACCCAGAGGGTTACCTGCTTTCTTCTTGTTGCTGACTGCTTACTTGTGTGCTACACTTGTTAGAACTGTGGATTGTACCTGTTTGTGCTTTTCTGTTTACTACTTCTTGTTTTATTACTGCCATGTATTCATTGACTGTTAGGCACAAATCTTTGGGTGATTCCCTACAGGGATTTGTATCTCACACCCTGTTTGGGCCATGCTTTTGGTCCCAAGTAGACTATGTTGCTGCAGGTATAGATAAGGGAAAGTGCCCTTCTACTTCAGGATCTTGATTGCACCAGGAGCTGGGAAGCATGGGACCGGGCCGTGGCTCGCGATGCTGAGGAGATTATTTTTGTTTTTCTTTTGCACTTGGTTTCAGTTGTATTCTAGCACGTTGTTGTGTTTGCTGCTTTCCATAGATACTTGTACCTTCTGCATTATTATCATCATAGTTATATATCTACATTTCTTCCGCTGTTTGGGTTCCTGTTGTTATTCATGTTGGTTGTTGTTTCTGTTGTTTATTGTTGTTTTCTAACCTTGTATACCTTACCGAATGAGGGCATAGTTTCCCCACAGACACACCAAGGCCCCCGCTGCTAGTCGGAAGCCTCTAGCATTTGGGGAAACGCGCTTGAGGTCATGTGGCGAACCGGGTACGGGGCACCAGTGGAGGGGCTCCGGACTCGGGACGTTACACTACTGTCTCATTTTAAGAGATAGGTTTGTAATTTTCCAACAATAATAATTCACTATCCTCGGTGAGTAGAAAACCATATCTCTCTGGTTCCCGTACCTCTCTTGAGCTCTTACATAGTACTTCTGTTTCAGGAACTACCTCTTCCACGAGGACCAATGGAACATTTTCAGGTACCAAATCATTTATATCTTGAGCATCAACTTCAATAATGCTAATATTTCTCCCACAATCCTTTTTGAGGATTCACTCCCTCTCGAGAAAGGTGGATTGTCCAGCGATTGTTAATTTCATGTTTGAGGGGTTGTATTGGTAGTATGCCTTTGTTTCCATGGGATACCCTAAAAGGATGCACCCCATGCCCCAGAGTGCTATTTTGTTACCTAATAATGTCTTAACAAATGACTCTTATCCCTATACACATGCAAGTGACAAAATAGGTTTCTTTCCACTCTGTAACTACGTGGGAATTCCATTTTCCACCTTAGTTGGTACTTAGTTTAATGTGTATACCGTAGTTTGTAATGAATATCCCCAAAAGGATAATGAAAGATCTACATGACTCATCATAAACCTTACCATGTCCAACAAGGTACAATTACTCCTTTCACTAACACCATTCCACTATGGTGTAAATGGTGGAGTGAGTTGAGATAGAATCCTGAACTCTTGTAAAAAGTCTATGGACTCTCATTTAAGTTATTCTTTACCTCGATCTGATTGATACTTCTTTATCTTCTTACCAATATTATTCTATAATTCATTCTTAATGTCCGTGAATTTTTCAAAGTACTTGTGCTTATAACTCATCAAGTAAATATAGCCATATCTACTCAAGTCATCATTAAAAATTACGAAGTAAGAATATCCACCTATAGCTTCTACAAGAAATGGTCCACACGCATTAGTGTGTACCAATAAAAGGAGATTTGTGGTCCTTTAACCCTATCCACCAAATGGATGTTTGTCCATTTTCCCTTATAAACAATCACAACATCTATCATGTTGTTTTAGCTTAGCATAGTCTAAATAACCATCTTGATATAGCTTTTTCAAATGCTTCATGTTTACATGACTAAAACAGTGATTCCACAACTAGGTGTTATATGAGTCTTGTGAGCTTGATTTGTTATCAATTTCAAACACTAGGTTTCTATAATATAATACATATAGACTATTATTTAATTGTTCCATACCATAACATATGTTGTCCTTATAAAAAAACAACTTTTATTTCCGAACATGAAATTAAACCCATCTATATCTAAACTTGATATAGAAATTATTTTTTTTGTAACACTAGGTAGATAATAACATCAATGTAAAACCAATATCATTCTCATTGGTAATGTGAGGTAGTTGTCACCAATTGTAAGAGGATCCATCCTTGAACTGTTGGTAGCTTGCAGATCCACCTCTCCTATGGAAATTTTCTAGAATCTACTTGGTTACTGAATTTAAATAAATATGTGAGCACCACAAGATATATCTAATTCCCAATGATTGGAAATTGAAATATTTCACTTTATAAAGAATGCTACATTGGATTCCCCTTGCCTCTAGTTATCGTTTCTCTTTTAGTGTCCTGACTTTCCACATGCCAAACATACTGCATTTTTTTCCTTACCCTACCATTGGATCTTCTCCTTCTTCGTCAGATGGTGCTTAGGGTTTTTCGACTATTTATAATTCTTAGGAACTTTTTCCTTGTACTTCATCTTCCTATTCATTATAATTATTGTGGGTTTTTTATGCCCCATGTCCTCATCCACTTGGATAATTAATGTAATATGTTCTGATAGACTCTTCTCATTATTGATAAAATTATAATTCACAATAATTCACAATAATACAAGTGAAGGTCTTGGACAATGACGATAGTTTGAGATCTATAAACAACTCATATGAGAATTAAATCCCTAATTTTTCCATATTCTCAATGTATCCAATAAACATGACTACATGTGTCCCAACTGGTGGAGACTCTCCAAGCTTAGTGGTTAACAAAGAGTTAGAGATCTCATACCACTATTGTCTCTCCCTCTCATGATAGAGATCTAGAAGGTGAGACATAATTTTATAATAATCCATTTCCTCATGTTTATTCAAGAGATCATTGGCCAGGGATGATATCATGAGGCACTGAACATCCATAGCATTATTTAGATGTTTCTTGTACACTGAGATCTCCTCATCACTCACCTCATTTCTAGATGCAACTGGTAATGGTTCTTCTAGTACATGAAGTTTCCTTCTATGGAGAAGGAAGACCTAAGGAACCTTTTCCACTCATGGAAATTAGTTTCGATGACATGGTTTTCCTTCTCGAGTATGGATTGCAATGAAATGTTTGATGTCATTTTTATTGTCATTTCTACAAATAAGATTATAAAGGATTTAGTAATTTATTTGATAAAATTAAGAAATAGGAATAAATAAATATTCATTAGTCTCCAAATATTTTATCGAAACCCAATAGCCTTCACCGTTGGATTTAGAATATCTTGTTTCTTGGACATTTTGGTGTCAAGGATCCATATTTCCCTTTGTATTTCCCCAATTTTCTATGTTCAATCAATTTTAAATGTTTTAGGTAGGCATTCCAATTTCCAACTTCATTAACTCTTATCCCTTTGATTTGTTGATTGGACTCCCCAATCCTAAAATCCTTAATTTTGGATTTCCCCAACCTTTGCCTCTCAGTTACACCAATTCCTAATTTGGCTATCATCCCTTGATGTGAACTAAGTCCAGTCAATCCAAAACCTCCACTTATAATTCCCAAATAATTGAAAGCACACTAACTTTGGTTAGTCAATCACATTGAACTATGGATCGATTCTGATTAAAGTAATGGAAGGCTATACCGACTTGAAATTTTATTGAGGGGTTTTATCCTTTATGTGTGAATTTACATTTATTATCTTTTCACATGATTTTAAATATTTAGATGGATAATATTAAGTGATTAACCATGTATTAGATAATATTTATGCATAAGACATTTTATTTGAGTTCTATATTCCATGCTTACTAATTCATTAATTTTGTGATCACAATAAAACATACATAATGAATAACCATACAACTGATAGAAAAAAAATAAAGGGTATGATCACGATCCTATTCAAATGGATAGTTTATCTTGAGGATAATAAACTAACAGCTGACCTAGGGGGGAAACACCTTGGACCAATTAGGTTTATGTTTATAGCTTGTCACTTGTACACATTTGTATCTCCTTGGTCGGTTTCGCATCAACTCCTAACTTGAACTACCTCCACTAGATTGGGAGCTCCATTTATTACATATAAGTTTACTCACATTCATGTGAGTGATAAAAAGGGTTTTACATAAAAGAAAATATGGGAACGCATGCTCTGCATATTAATCAGGTGATAAGGAACTTAGGACAATGATTTAATTTAATAATAAATTAAAAGGGAAACAAATCACAGAAAAATTTTTGGTCTAGTGCATGATCATCCACATGCATACAATGGATTACACATTTAATAAAACTAGAATTAAATTCATTAATCGTTCTTATTTACAATAAATCATGCTCTAATTTATTAATTATTATCATTAATTAATCTATCATTTTATCTTAAACATTTTTATGAATTTCTTTGAGTTTCCCATCCATTATAATATTTAAAAATTAATAAATTTTTATAAAATTAATTGTGTACTTAACTTGTACCCCGGAGGTAACCTGATGGATACTCATAAAAAACTAACCAACATGAATTATACTTTTATATATTTTATTCTTTGTGATATGTATCATGCATGAAGAATTTTAATTGTTATATAACTCATACATGATGCGAGGATCATTGAACTGTATGCATATGTTAATTATATATATATATTCATATATATATATATATAACCTGTCACATGTTTGTCCCATATTTATGCCCACATGAAGTTACATGTCTCAAGGGATACATAATAAATTAATAAATTTTAAATCTACATAATATGGAAAAATTACAGGACATGTAGATCTGACTACAGAGCGTGTAACCTCCTCACCGTCCATATGAAGTACATGCCTGAGGAAATGGCATGTGAGGTGTACTTTGGAAATCAATGGAGTACACGACGTGTCCAGTGGGAAAGATATTGTGTGAACTCTGCATTACATGGTGACCATCCAGGAAAGCCATGTGTGGGATACATGGCCCAACCCTGACTAGAAGGGAGTACATGTTGTGTCCAATGGGCTGCATGGCTTGTTGTCTAGTATCCATGTTCCAGTTAATCCTGGTCAACACCGTTTGGATTAAAGGTCATTAATGGTGTCATTAATGAAAAATTAATGAAAGATCTCAAATTTATTACCAAACCAAATCTTGTTTTGTTGAACAATACTACATGGCGTGTAATTCCAATTACATAGAATATTGTTCGGTGTTGTGCGCCTAGGATCCTTGGAACCTCCGGATGAATTCGTATATTTTATTTTAATCATAAAATTAATCATTTATTTTAGGTCTATGAGAAACAAATAAGGAATAAAAAATCTCATAATTCATATTAAAAAATAATTATTGAACATGAAATGGAAAACTAAATTATTAAAGATTAAATCATCAAAAAAATTATTTAAATAATTATAAAAAATAATATGCTCGCTCTGATACCCCTTGTAGGTTTTGGGTGTAGAAAAAACGCGGGAGGGACGATGCCCAAATTTTATTTTTTCCATATTCAAATAACAATTGGGGATCAATAAGATGATAAAGGAAAGTATCCAGTGAATTGAATCCAAGATTAATAAAAATTAATAGAAACTCATAACCAAGATAAAGGATCAAAATATCTTGTTATTAAATAATTTAATTAAATTAAATAATTACCTCCAAGGTGAGTCTATCTTCATTGATGCAGTCCATGAAAAATTTGTAGGTGTACCATAGTTTCCTTGAAGATATTAAGAGTACATATCCTCTAGCGGTGATCCGCACATGTTCCACGTATCACCGTATGTCACTGATGGAGACTATTGGTGCTAGAAAGGAAGATCCTTGCACTTGCGATGTCCACCTTTGATCGCATTGAGAATATCTTCTAAAGCATTATCTTTGATCCGGTGGAGGAAGATCACTCTCATTCTTGAGAACGTTCTTGGAGAAGAAAAGAACCCTCTAGGATTGTGATATTTTCTCCAAATTTTTTTCACAACAACAGTTAATCATCACTTGGCTAGTGCTTGGATAATATGAGTATAATATAACAAGACATTTATTTCACTAGGTTAATAACAAACAATTTTCACAAGTTCCTTAATTATTTTATTAATCCTAGAGAAACCCCCATGTTAAATAATAACAGAAACATTATTATTTTCTCACATTCTCTAAACATACAAGTTATAATTAAATATTATTCAATAAAATAATATTCAATAATATTATTTCTCACCGTATCCTTTACTCGGTCCTTTAATCCTCCACCATATTTATTGAAACAAGAATAATAAAAATTTATTTATTAAATAAATATCATTTTATTATTCACCAATAAATATATAAATATTATGTATTCACTAAATAGAAAATAAATATTTATTAATTATTCTACCCAAATTATATTTTCTCGAATAACTAGGGTTAAAAAAATGAGATTAAAAATCCAAGAATAATTATTAAACAAAAAATAGGAATATTCTTTATTCAACTTATTAAATAATAAATAATATATTATTTAACTAAGATACCATATACAATTAATGCTTGAACTTCTAGGCCTCATTTTCAATGGCATTAGGCCGAGTAGCCTAAACTCCAATATTAGTGTCTAGAAACATGCCAAGGAACCAATACATAAATAAGTTAATTTTGCAATGAAATGTCACCTTATACAAATTCATACCATGTAATATAATCCATTTGTCTCAATATTTCCAATCAAGCAGGTTGCATGCATGATCCATCAACCCATGTTATTGAATTCTCATTCATTGACTGCCTAGAAATTCCACTTCCCTATAGAACACAATGGAAATGGATTTATTTAGGCTATATCATTTCCATCAAAGGGACTGAGATATCAACTTCCATTATGAAACTGAAGGGATGAATCCTTTCTTGCATTATTCATTAATTCAGTATTACTTGTGACTCACCCAACATATCCTACCTCACCGCAAACATATGTCTTTATGGTTTTCTCTAATAAATAAAATTCCATGAGTAATAATACCCACTAATAATAATCTTAAAGTATAAGGACAAATACACACATCCATATATAGTAACATCCAATGACGCTTATAAATGTGGACTTCCTATTGGCAGGTATCATTCTCATAATATCCTCCTAGACTTAACAGGGGCCTATATCATGAGAAGGTGCCTCAATGTCTTATGAGTCTCCACCCTTGATAGCCTATATCATTTTTATGCCTTCAAAAGATATCATCCGGCTATATAACATATGATCAAGAATAATGTCATGGAACTCCAAGATTATTATCAAATCAGGAATCTGCTATGGCCTTTTAGTGCGATAGCTGCACTTATGACATTATCATATACAATGTCATGCAAAAGAAGACTCAAGATGTGAGAAGGCGTTTATTAATATTCCATTAAATGAATATATGTTTATCATAAGTTACAAATAAGTTAGTTCTATAGAACAAAATCCAAAAACCATTACACCGGACTCGGTATTCCACCGATCAATGATATAATAATAACACTAATTAGTCATTACAATTGGAGAGTGTCATTATGAAATTAGAGGCAGAACTATTTTATTTGGAAGGTTGATGGGACCAATGAACAAATGAAGAATCAATCAATGATATAGTAAACCATCTCCTTCAATATAAATCATAATAACGGTTTATCAATTGAATCAAGAACTAAATAAGAAGTCTGATTTGTTTTGTATCAATTGGATCAAGTATAAAAGAATAAATCTGATATGATTTTAATTGGATCAAGATTCATCTATCAAATAATTTTTTTGATCAACATATTGGAGGTGAAATTGATTCCACAGAATAATATGAAGACCAATAATCAGACGTATCTTGAAACTGATAACAACATCAGATGTAGGATCATTGATCTAAGGAAATAAAGAAAAGTAGAAACAATTTAAGTGTTTTCAAAGAGATTATTTAAGCTAAAATAAAAATTTCTATGTTTAAATCTATCATTGGGTATATATCATTATATTTATTTGTTTTTAATCTGGTAGTTCTGTGCACCATTTTGAGATGAGCATAGCTGAACAAATAGCTTATGTTTCAATTAGTTCTGAGCATCTTAATAAGAAGTCATTTTTTTATATGTTTCATTTTTTGTGGAGAAACATATTGAAAAATATGATGTCTTCAACATAATGGAAACATCAGAATTGGGATCAAAATCGATATCTTATTCATACTAAATAAATTTTTAAGGGGACTCAAGTTGTAAGAAGATTAAAAATCTTATAATGATTCAAATGATGGTCATAAATTCAAGAGAGTTAAATGATTCAATGATAGATCCAAGAGTAAAGGAAATATTTTTCTTTCAAGAATTTTAGTTGAGTGGGAAAAAATTTTAAGAATATTTCTTAACCATTTTTCATGCCTATAAAAGGATAAGATCACTTCAAGTATTATAATACATTCATAATTAATGAAATAAGAGAGATAATATCTACATTTCTAGAAAATAAATAAGTCTCTTAATTTAATTTTCTTGAAGAATTTTATTATACAAAAGAAGTAAAGGAGATTAGATAAGATCATATTCTATTTACGGAATCAAACTAATATATCAAATTGGGATTTCAAGACTGATTTATAAGTGTTTCAGATTTGCTTCCCTGGTATTCTAACAAACTCATATTTCCATATTGAGAAATCAGACTTGGGAATCAGACTGGGGAATTAGACAAAGTTTCATTATGAATTCCACGATATTCTTATTTACTACTAGGTAAGAAAGTGAAAAATTATTGTAGAGACCTGAAGCCTGACGTACATTGACATTACATTACTTTTGCGGAATACTTAGTACATAACAAAAACACACACACAAGGACCGTAATAGTTTAGTGTCTTTGGAAACTCGGAACGTAATCTTCTAATCGTGGTGAAAGATCTTCAATATCTCCCATAAAGATCTTCCTTTTTTTTTACCTACAACCATTCTTTATATCCTGGGGAAAAGAAGAACATAAAAGGGTGAGCTCAAATGCTCAGCAAGGGAAAATAAAGGAAATAAAAATCATATCATATCATTTTGAAAATCAAAACCTGCAAAAGAGATCATAATACCTTAACATGGAATAAATCATAGAAGTGAAAATGAGATCCCCATAATCATAACATGAAATTTGAAACTTTGTGGCATGCACACATAATCATGGAAAATCATTTCTTGTTAGTCATGACTCATTGCCAATACTATCTTAGTGGACAAAGTCTCTTTCTGAACCGAGTCACCCTCGTTCCAGTCCTGTTTCACTGAACAGGTATAACCTACCGTTCCAGCCATGTCTATCTCATGAGATATAAAATCTTTACCCAATGCATTGGAGGGAGATATAGGTCCCACCCATCTTATAATGAATCCTTTCTTATGTGTGCCACATAATCATAAATCATACATCATCACATACCACATGTAACAAAAATGTGATTCTTGAAACATCATAAAAAAATCTTATAAGGCAAATGACTTCATAAAAATAATTCCCTCAAAACATAATCAAATCAATGTAATTAAAGGGATAAAAACAGAACTCTTTATTATCTTAGATGGAAAATAATTTTGATAAAACACTTGAACTCCATTCTTGAGGAAAATATCCTTTCTTCTTCAAAAACACTTTTCTTTTCTTAACATGTCATACAATTATAAACTAAAAGAATTTGATTAAAAATAAACTTGAAAACTTGTAAAGGAAGCTTCTTGGAAATAATGTTTTAAAAATCCATTCATGCCGTATAAGTTAAAAAAAACATTCTTCTCGTACTTTTGTCGAAAAAGTCATGAATTACCTCGTACGAAAAACGACAAAAGATTCCTTTGATATCTATTACTAAAAACTCACCAAAGGGTAAAATTGGATATAAACTATTGTAGAAGGATATAAATATTACATGTTTAGTAAACATGGATGTGGATGATAAAATACACCCCAGTAAATACCAAAGTATAAACAATCTCGGATAAAAATGAGATTGTGATATTTCCCTTACCTTAGGTCTGATTTGCATTGTACGTGTCTGAAGCTCCTGTATAAATGTTTAAATAATGTTATTGACTTATTCCAGAATCATACATATTGATATGATATCATATATGGTCATATTCTTAGCTTCTTGTTAGTAATATTTCATTGTTACTTGTTACTCGGGTCTTTATTGCCTTTTGTTCTTATGCGTGTTTTTCTGAATACATTCTTATTCTTCTTTTAAGGTTATAGATACCTTATATCCATAATGTTATTAGTGTAACATATATCATATTTATTCATTCAATTCATTTATATAATTACTATGTAATGATGATCATGTAGAACGAGTCGCATCACATCGTGGAGACGGTATTCCGTACGTACGCACGAGTGATGATATCGTTCCTATGATCGTGGAACTGTATTGGAGTATTATTTCAGTATCAATATTACTTTATAATAATCAAAAATAGTTACTCATTACACAATTATACCCATCCTTGTAAGGTGATGGTGGAAAATAGATTACACCACGGCGTGGAGACGGTATTCCGTACGTACGCACGTGTGGTGATTTCATTTTTCCGTAGGATGGATAGAAGGTGAATTAGGGTTGTTTCATATTTATAATAACATATCGGTATGTAAGTAATACTGATGTTATTACTTTATCATGAAACAACTAAAGAAGAAGAAGTTGAAGAAAAAGAAATTGAAAAGATCGGTAATGGATATTACCTCTTCTTTGGAACGCCTCTTTGAATCCTCCACTTAGGGAACTAAGATTGGTCTTTGAAGAAGACCAGGACCTCTAGGATTATTCTAGGGAAGTGGAGAGGATAAAATGGCAGGGGTTGGCCGAACTTGAGTGCTCAAATTGGTGTGAGGAGGAGGGGGAGGAGGTGCCCTTTTATAAGGAAGGAGAGGGGCACCTTAGGAATATCTCAAAATATTATTTTATATTAAAGTCAAAATCGGTTTATAATGGTTCCAAAATGTCTTATTTCGAAGCTAAAGTGGGGATGGGTCGAAATCCTATCAACCAATAGGATTTAGACAAGTTTAGGGTATTATTGTAACCTTATCAATTATATTTAACTCTAAGTTAAATAATTTAACTTTTACCATGTCTTTTTGTTTTCTTTCACTATATAGTTAATACACTTACAATAACATGGAAAACGAACACCAAATTGTTTATTATTAATATATATATCCTTATCTAAGTCATTTTTCCGAACTTTAGATTTTTAGGAATAATATAACAATTAATAATATAATATTTGATTTAAAAACTATTTTGTGTCAATTTTGACACTATTTGATATATGATTTTTGTGAAAGTCATAACTGAATTATATGTTCTAACCAAGTTGATTCAATCAACACTAATATATCATAGTAACCTAGAAAATTAGTGTAATTCATAAAAAGTCTCAAATTACATTTATTATGGTGTTTATAACATCAATTATGTCAATATTTCATTAATAAGATAATTACTGCATCATCATTGTGTCATACATAAAGTAAATTATTTAATGTCTAAAAATTACAAATAAAATACCATTATGTAGGAAATCTTTTCAGCTTTCTAATGAATATTTATAGTCGAATTTATCTTATGTGTAACCCCATATTAAAAATGATTTACTTATTAAACTTTGATTTTAACTATTTTAACCCTTCTTTAAATAAATTAATAATAAATGTCCTAATCTAATCCAAGTGGGCCTAAATGATAATATTTTACACTTAAGGTTGTTTTTGGTCGAGATACACTTGTCTAATAGGATTATGACATGTGTTATGGTAATATTAATATCATTTTTACCCTTAATTACCCTATTTACTTTTAACCGTGGTAAATAAAAGTAAAAAGTTACTATTCACCAAAAATTATTTTTATCTCATTGAACCACATTTTACTTACTGACATCAACCGTGTCTCTCGGATTTTTGAAATTCCATTCACAGAAGCGGTAAAATTAAGATTTATGAAAAAATTAATTTTTTTAACTACCACTTAGTAGTTTCACTATTCATCAAAAATTGAAGTTTTTCAGAAAAATGCCAAAATTTCACCCTAAGCTATAATTGATATTCCGAATTCAAAAATGATTTCAATTTTACAAAATTCCTAACATATAAGTTGAATTAATTAATTTTATAATTAATTTCCACTGTCACAACAAATAGCGTGTTTTTAAGAGATAATAACTATCAAAAGATTAACACTTGTTTATGTCTGGTGTAAATGTGAAATTACATCCAATGACCAACATTGTATTGAATTGTAAAAATATATTCTAAATATACTTTAAAACCACTCAAATTAATAATTTATCACTATTAACTATTTAGATTAAAAAAGTTGTTTTTAATTAAAATTTAGTAATTTTCAGTATTCATCAGAAAATAAAAGTTATCCGAAAAGTACCAAAATTTCACCATAGGCTAAATTCGATACTCCGAATCCAAAAATGAAGTTCATTTTGAAAAATAAGATTTACAGAATTTCAAAAAGTGGTTATTACTATTCATAACGGCTAGTTTTAATAATATTTTAATAGCATATCGTTGTTTAGTTAAACTCGGTATTGCGTATTACACACACTATCAAGGAAGGTCGTGATTGCGTGTAATGCAAGGCATGTCAAGGATGTGTGTTGTGCAAGCTCCTTTTGGTGTAGCGTACAACACTAGACATTAAAAAAAATTAAAAAGAATATTTTTTATAAAATCTCGGGCTGTTACAATTATTCTAAAAGTTTATGTTTTTGTCGAAGCTGATCTTAAAGAAAAAATATATTATTACACCATTTTGTGATACTTGAATCATGTGCACTTTTTTTATTGAACAAAGTTCCACACAAGTGTAAGGGTAAATCCATCTTTTTTTTATCCACCCAAAAAACTTTTTTATAGTGGATTATGTGTTATTGGATTATTAATTAACCATACCAAAGACGTAGATATGCTTGTAGAGTATTGAACCTTGTAAATTCATCTATTCCTATGGATGTGTGATTGTTTTGTTTTTATGAGGGAAAGAAATCATTAATAGGAGGTGAAGGTTGTTTCAAAATCAAGGAATCATTAATGAAAAAGGCACCACTTATTCACCCCATCCCCCCCTCTTTGTGATACATGGATCCTAGATGGCTAATTTCAATTAGAATCAGAGGGAAGGTCCCCTTTGATCACTATTTACTAATGTTCTGAAAGTGAGGTTGTGATGGATATTTTAATTATATCAATAGTAAAGGTATTCTGGTCTTTATGGGAAGAAATAACATATCTAGAAAGATAGAATGTTTCCTTATCTTATGTATATTGGGTATGATGTTCATGAATATTTTAAATATGTATTTCCTTCTATTGATGAAAACTCTTAGTCCAAATCACAAGAGAATCATGAGAATGATGCAAGAGTGAATAATTCATTACTCTTATCACTTTATTAAAGTTATTTTTTTTGATTGAAGGGTTTTTTCACTTCAAAAGGTATATGGGATATAATGATAAATATTTATGAAGGAAATAAAAAATTTAATAAGGAAAAGTTGCAAATATGGGGGTCAAGTATGAATATCTGAAAATGGGTGAGCATGAATCTGTTGGTGACTACTTTACCATGATAAATGATATTTTTAGCACCATCATATATGTTAGTGAAAAGTTGTAAGACTCAACTATTGCTGAAAAATATTGTGATTCCTTCATGAAAAGATTGATGCTAAATCTTATTCATTGTAAAATACATAGCCTGAAACTCTATCTCTGGATGTTCTTTATAGTACTCTGATTACTTATGAAATGAGAAGGGAAAAGTAATTAAGGTAAAAATGAAATTTCCTTATAAGTTACTATTAAAGTAAAATCCAAGAAGAATATTGATGAAGATGATTTTATTCACATTGAATCTAAAAATGAGTTATGTATGAATCATGATGAATTTTATTCATTGTTTACTAAAAATTTCAAAATACGTACAAGAAAATACAAGGGAAAACATACCTTGAAATGTTTTGGGTGAACATCCATTGGGTATTTTGTGGTTAATTGTCCTAAAAAAAATTATTGAAGTAGATAGTGATGAAGAAGGAACAATTTCAAGAATATCATGGAAGAAACATGGTGAGAATGCTAAATTATTTTTAAAAGGTAAAGATAAAAGATTTTCTAAATCCAAAAGGAGAAGTTTCTAATTTAAGGATGATGAAGAAGAAGAAAATAGAGATGAATCTGAGAATTTTTCAGAGAATTGTGGAGAGAATGAATTTACTAAAACAA
Organism: Viscum album; assembly: GCA_963277665.1. Taxonomy (NCBI): domain Eukaryota; kingdom Viridiplantae; phylum Streptophyta; class Magnoliopsida; order Santalales; family Viscaceae; genus Viscum; species Viscum album. Next base: position 394,281,302 of record OY728167.1, on the reverse strand, counting down.
TAAATAATGAATATTTTAGAATAAGAAGTTCTAAATAAGAAGAAACTAAACTGTTATTTCATCTGAAAGAAGAGTTGGAAGAATGTCTGAGAAAGATTAGAATACATGAGAAGGAAAATAAGAACATGAAAAGTGAAAGATCCCCAATAAACATTCAATAATGTTTCCTCAATGTGAAATTTATGCTTTTGGAAGAATTTGATAACTTGAATAAATATTTTGAGAAAAATAATAATCAGAAATAACATATAGAGGTAAGGTTGAAATAAAAAATAAGATGAATTGGAGCTTCACCAATGAAAATATTCTTATTCTTAAAAAAAGGTTCCAAGTTTCAAGAATTCTTTTTCGGAATTTGGTTAATGCTCTGGTAAGTATGAACCTGATAAGGATCGACAAAATATACCTTTAAAGGATGACAAGAAAGGTTAATTTCTTCCCAAGAAGAAGAAAACTGATAAGTTGATGTCCATGGCCAATATCAATAAAGTGGAGAACTCCGATGTTTCTAAACATTCTGAGCCCAAAAAAAATTATATTACTTTTGGTTCCAATAATAATGAAAATAAAACTGAGCTGAAGAAGAAAATTATTATTAAGAACAGAAATATTAGTGGACAACAAAGTTTTGATATGAAATATAACATGGTTGCTGAGAAACATGCTCACAACACCGGCCAGTCTAGAAGATTTAGAGTAAAATATTATTCCAATGTATAGTTCTGGTATTATGGTGGATTTTAACATTTGGAAAATATGTGTTGGTTCAATCAACAACATTACCATTATTCCACAAGTTAAGGAATGCAAGGTTTGAGAGGGCGTCAATCCCATTAAACGAATAAGTCTGAGAAGGAAGTTATATAGAAAACTGAAAAGGATGGTGTGAAAGTTGAAAATAGGTTCCAACCTTTGGAAATTTTTTTTTGGAAGATGTGAAAAAACTTTACATGTTTCTATGGGATGTATTTTTTTGTTACCAGAACAACTAAGGTTTCTTAATAATTCTCATAAGTTATATGTGAGTAAATATAATGGAAATTAAAAAGCTCTTTTTATTGAAACCACTCTAAAACCTACAAAACGATAATGACCTTAGATCTCGGATAGTGGGTGTTATTATCATATAACAGGGTACATAAAAATTTTTAAGAATTTAAAAGACTTCAAATAAGGAATGGTGACATTTTGAAATGATAAATCTCTTAGAATAAATGGTGTTGGATCAGCCATAATTGGGAATGAAAAGTTGAAATCCATGAAAGATTTGTTTATTGATGGCTTGAAACAAAACCCGACAAGTGTTTAAAAATTGTGTGATGAAGGAAAAAATTCATAATTAGAAAATATTGAGTTGTTATGAAAAGTGATAAGGATGGAAAGATTGTTACAATAGGTCAATGTATTAAAGGAAACTTGTCCATTGTTGGTGAGGTAAAAAAATATTGTTATCTTGGAATGGTGGAAGAAAATTAATTTTGGAATAAAAGGATGGAGCACATATTCCATATAAACATGAGTAATTTATCTATATGAAATAGTTTTTTTGGGATACTTGATATTTCATGAAGAAGATATTTTTGATTAAAAATTTTCCAAACGGGAAATATTACAAATTTGGTGGAAAAGAAAGTTTATATTTTTTCAAAATGACCCCTAAAACTTATTCATTCTGATATTTGTGGTTCAATGAGAAAAAAAATAACAAATATATATAAGTACTTCATTACATTCGTTGATGACTTTACTCTCATTACTTGTTTTATTTATATGAAACATAATTTAGATGGTTGGAAAATGTTTAAAAGTTTCAGGAGGAAAGATGAGAATGAATATGAGTATTCCATAAAGATGTGGAGAACATGTAATAATGGTTAATATAGAAATGAATAATTTTAAAGTTATATTGATAATAATGGAATTTATCATGATTATCATTCACCTTATAATCCTCAGCAAAACATTCTTGCCAAAAGTAAAAAAAATTAGTTTAGTAGAAATGGGGTGATTTATGTTACTTGAACACGGTCATTCCTATTACTTTTGGACGAAACCCATGAGCACTGTGTTTTACCTTCAAAATCAATTTCTCTATAATAAAAGTTTAGATATGGCTCCATATGAAATTTTTTATGACAAAACTCCCTGTATTAATCTCTTAAGAGTTTTGGGGAGTCCTTGTGTCATAATGAAGAATGGTAGAAATCATAGGATGTTTGAGTAGAGTGGTGAAGAAAGAATTTTTATATTTTATGATCTAGAATGAAGATGATATAGATATTTCAATAAATAAATAGGAATAATAATTGATTCCATTGAGATAAAAGTTATTCAAATTTATGTGGAAGATAAGAAAAGTCATGCAGATAAGGAAGATGAGCATGAAAAGAAATTTTTTGTTAACAATTCTGATAAGGATGTAGAAAATTGAAATCATACTCAAGAGGAAGAATCAAACTCAGTAATTTCATGTGTCATGTTAGAAACTCAAAAATATCATCCTTCGATGAGGAAGCAAGTGGAAGCTGTAAACATTATTGGTAATCAACATCAAAAGGTTAAAACAATAAGAACATATAATGATAATACACATACTTCCTTATATTCAAAAGTTAAACCAAAAGATGAAAATGAATCTTTATAGAATATAGAATGACTGAAATCCTTAAATTATGAGCTATATTGTAACACCTCAATCTTCCATGGTATGCTTCCTTTTAAATAATTCAATAACATGCGCTACACACAACATCGAGTTCGAGCACACCATGACCTTTCAAACTAGCCGTTTAAAAATCACTTATGAATAGTATTAATCAAATTATGAAATTTATAAATTTTATTTTTCAAAATAGACTTTATTTTTGAATTGGGAATATCAAAATTAGCTTAGGGTGAAATTGTTGTAATTTTCTGAAATGTTTCAAATTTTTAGGAATAATGAAAAATACTGTATTATTGTTAAAAACCCAACTTTTTCATTTAAATGATTATTTAAATTTAAATTTATATTAACGTCACAATAGATACATTATACATATATTAGTCTAATGTAGTTAATGGAAATCATTTTTGTAATATAATTAGTTATAAAGTTTTTATTAATCTTTTCATCGTCTCTTTTACCTGCCTTCTAAGCACAACTATGGTTTAGCATTAAACGTAATTTTACTGCTTCTATGAATTTAATCTCAAAAAATAGACATATATGGTTGTAATCAGAATGAAAATTTTGGTCTAATAAGAACAAAATAATTTTTAGTGAATAGTAACTTTTGGATTGTATTTACCACGGTTAAAGGTAAATAGGGTAATTAGTGGTAAAATTCATATTATAATAAAATAATATTACCCTAACCCTTGTCCTAATTTCATTGGGTAATAGTTTTTCGACCAAAATCAACCTTAGGATAAAATTATGACCTTATTTAGCCACTTTTGTTAGATTAAGAAATTTATTATATTTTTTTTAAAGAAGAGTTAAAATGCCATATTGAAATTTTAATAACTAAAACATTTTTATTATAGGTTTATACATAAGATAAATTCTAATATAAATAGTATTTATAAATCTAAAATTATTATCTACTATATCGTATTTTTTTATAATTTTAGGAAATAAACAATTAAAATATATTTTGACACAAAAATGATGTAGTATTTGAACTATTGAAGGAATAATCACATAAATGATATTAAAAATATTAAAATATTAGAATTTTATTTAATTAATGACATCCAATAATTTTATATATAACATATACATGATAGTGACATATTATAGTTATTTATTTGAAGTTATCATGTTGGTTTTACATTTTTTTAAAAATGAAAATTTTGAATAGTATGAAAATTGACATAAATGATACTTTAAAATAAATAATATTTAATTAAATGTTATAAAATATATAAAAATATCATGTTTGTCCAACTAACTAGTATAGTTTTTAATATTTCATAAAAAAATCCAATTGGGATTTGTTTGGAATTTTATAGTAACTATATTAACCATATAGTGTAAAAATACAATAGGACACAGTAAGAGTTAAAATATTTAACTAAGGGTTAAACCCAAAATATAAGGGTAATTTCATAACCTAAAATTTTCTAAAAATAATTTGATGAGATTATTTTGACCCATCCTCACCTTATCCTCTAAATATATCACTTTTTAGTTATTTTAAATCCAAAATCAATTTATAATATATTAATATTTTGAGATCTTCCAAAAGTGCCCCTCACCTCTCTTATAAAAGGGAACTTCTCCTTCTCTTTAATTCACACCTCCAAAACCTTTTTATCAGCCATAACCTACCCAATTATTCTCCCAAATTACCTCAATTAATTCTAGTTTCCACAAATTGGGCAGTAATCCAACCTAATGATTCCTTTGGTGCAAACCAAAAGGGGACACCCGAATAAGAGGTAATTGTTTTATCACCTCTTTGAAAGTTATTTTCTTATTCTACTTACTATTTCTATGTTGTTTCCATATCTAAATAATAAATATATTATCATCTATATACATATATGTTATTATTAATGTTACAACCATATTCCTCATTTTATCCATCATACGAATAACAATAACACTATGTGTGTGTGCGTAGGGTTTACCGTATCCAAGCTGGGGTGTAATTTGTTATTCAACACTACTCTATTTGGATGGGTATAATGATAATAATAATATGTTTAAATTATTAATATAAAATTATAATAATTTTTTATTTTTAATATACCATCCGATTTCATACCATTTAACTATCAAGGGAATGATATTGTCCCCGATGTGTACGTACGGCCTATCATCTCCACGACAAGTTGAGATTCATTATCTATGTTAACCATTCAAGAATGATTATAAAATTTATATAATAAGTAGAAATAAGTCATTATGAACTTAATTTCATTCTCTATATGAATAAAATATATCCTATACATAAAAAACATGACTTACATGACAAAATAGGAATGGGAAAATGAAACAGTTAACATCTGAAACAGCGGTAATACTGAAATATTTTTACCAAAGTGATATAAGAGTATCATATATGATATCATAAATATGGATATAGTCCTGGTACAATTTAATAACATGTTTTAACCATTATAAAATAGACTAACTAACCCTTGAATAATTAAAAGTATAAGGTAAGGGTTAATTTCACAATCTCTTTATTATCCAAGATTGTATATACATAAGTATCTATCAAGACAAACTTACCTTAAATATCTATGTTTCATTAAATATATTTAAAAATATTATTGAAATTTGTTTAAAGACATTTTTACCCATGTTTTACTTTTTAAAAAACATTTTGCATGGAATCTTTCCATCGCTTTCCAAATGATGTACTTTATGATCTTTTCAAAAAATTAAGGAAAGAATGTTTTTTAACATATATGGTGGAAGGGGATATTTTATGTTATTATGACACCTTAAATTTTTGAATCTTCCCATATAATCTTAAAATTTTGTTTTCTAAGGAAATGTTTTATTTTATAATTATGTAGCTTTTAAATAATTTCAAAGTAAAAAAGGGACATTTCTCTCAAAGTGTTTTGATGAATTTATTAGATTATTTTCATCTATGTCAACATCCTTTGATGGATTTTATGCTTGAATGTGGTTGATTTTATATGATAAAATCTTCCAAATTGTATTAAAGGTTTTATGATATTTTTTACTATGGATGTGATTATTTTATACAATTCATGGTTTATGGTTAAAATATTAACATTTATTATCCTAGTTTTAATAGAAGTGTTTATATCATGTTTCAAACTTTTCATATGAGGGATGTATTGGACATAGTAAGGGACAAGTGGGGCCTTCTATAGCCCCTCAATACATCGGTAGGTCTCATGAGACAAAATAGTGACTTGGCATAAGTCCTTGGCAGTATAGTAATGGTCTTGGCACAAGGCCTTGACGGTATGGTTAAGATGTTCAACATTATGCATTTCATTATTATGAGATTAGTTATGGATATTGCGTATGATTATTCGACTATTATAATATCCATGTTAAAGTTTAAATGTAATTATTTGATTTATTGTTTCCATATTATGAAAAATATTATGTTTAAAAGACTTAGGTTTCAGTTTTATTCCTTTCCTTAAAATTTTATGCTTATTTATGATTGCTTCTGATATATTGTTTATCCTTACTGAGCATTTGAGCTCACCCCTTTATTATGTTTCACTTTCCCCAGGATATGAAGAAGTATATTATGATTGAACTGTATGGATAGTCTAATTAATATGGGTATTTATGAGGGAGATACTATGTTTTTTTTCAATTCAATATGCAATTTAAAACTTATGTTTGTGTCTAGTTTTTCCAAGGCTACCAAACTGATCAGTCCTTTGGGATTTGATTTTGTTGTGATCATGTCGATGTAATAGAATTATAAACCTACTTTATGAAACCGGGGTTAGGGCATTATATTTTGGTATCAAAGGAAATTTAGTAAAAAACTTGGAAATTATATTTAGAAAACAACCTTGATAATGGAACATTACCCTAAGCTATACTTTGAGGATAAGTATTGAAGAACATCCTAGAATTTGGGTAAAATAGAGATTATGTAGATATTCCTAGAAAATACATCTTTTTCTATATAATACAAGTGTATGTGCTTCTATAATAGATGTACCTGGGGGTGAAAACTCCGACAAGGTGTTCCGAGCTCGATTCAGGGTAACTTGGTACACAATAACGGGCCTTACTATGCAGCTGGTTTTACACTCCCAAGGGATATGCTTTGGATAATTCATATTTTCATTGCAAATGAATATGAAGGATTTATGATTAAATATGTCCTCAAAGATACCATTTTTAGGATTATAGATTAAATATGCATAAATTTTTCAATTTATGTTAAGTATTTTATTAGTTTTTAATTATACATTTTGATTCATAACATAATCAAGTGTATGACATTATTTAGAAATAGTGCCTAGTAGAAGAAATGGAAATCATATCAATTCAGTTAATCCATGTAGATATTTCCCTCCTATTCAATATAATTATATTGGATCTATTGATACAACTAGCACCGAACAACTTATAAACATACTGGAACAACTGACTCAGGTTATGAATAATAACCTTACCCATATGGAGTAGCCAGATCCACAATGTGGAGGATCAATGTTAGACCGATTCATGAGGCAACAACCTCCAAATTTCAATGAGACTAAAAATAAGTTTGTATCTGAGTACTGGAAAAGTTACTTATACAAAATATTTATTACTTTGGTGAGTAACTAAAGGGAAAAATTTATAATGGAAGTCTATAATATTTCAGGAGATATAGATCAATGGTGTTCGTTGATTCAAAACATGAAGGATGATGAAGAGGTCACAAATATGGAATGGAGGGAATTCAAATAACTCTTCCAAGAAAAGTAACTTCCTCAGGATCTACGAGTGGATATTGAAAGTAAATTTTTGAGTCTAAATGAAAAAGAGGATGAGAATGTTGCAAAGTATAAGGTGAACTTCATGAGGATGTCAAGGCATGTTTTAGACAACATACGTAACCCAAGAATTAATATTGATAAATACCTTTTTATATGTTAAAACCATTCCTCCAAAGATCAATGGTCTCACAATATTTCTTATTGTATAAAGATATAGCCTCATCTGCTATTAAGTTAGAAAAGTAATTCTCTATGTCTTATGACTTTAAATGGAATCAAGAGATGAAGAGGGCCACTGAGAACTCTAGGAAAGGAAATAAGGGGAATAATGGATATGTTAATTTTCCACCCTATAGTAATTGTGGGAAGAAACACCCTAGTACTTACCTAAAGGGGATGGTAGTTTGTTACACATGTGGAGAAAAAGGCCACTAAGGTCATGATTGGAAGGGAAAGAAATAGGTTGTTAATGTTTAATGCTAAAATTCTAAATAAATGGGAAATTATGAAAATTATTTTCCTAAGTGTCAGGGAATCTTTCCTTAGAAAAGGAGAAGGGAGAAAATCCAAGATTATGGGATCATAACTACAAAGGTTGAAGTTTCTAATGACATGGTGGTAGGTACTATAATCATCTCCTCATATTTAATCAAAGATTTATTTTATTCTGCATCCTCGCATTCCATTATATCTTATCAGTTTTCTTTAAAAATTAGATATTTCTAATTTACTTTAATAAGGGAGTTGTCAGTCAAAACCCCTAAGGCGAGTCTAATTGCAACAAAGATGTGTCATATGGTTCCCATTATTTCATATAAATGTGCTTTATCTACTGAATTAATCATCATACCTATGGTAGAAATTGATATAATCCTCAGTATGGATTGGATATCAAAATATGATACCAAAATTTATTACAAGAAGAGGAAAGTTACAATTTGTGAGGATGATGTAGAATCCATTATCTTTAGAGTATAAATTTCATCATCTTAATCTTATTTTGATCCACCCCTATTAGCTTTTCTGAATTAAATTATTGTGGACGAAGATAAATCATCATCCATGGGTGAAGAAAGAAATATTCGAATTGAGGATGTGCCTATTGTACAAGAATATATTGATGTATTTCCAGAGGATTTACCTATACATCCTCTCTAGGGGGAATTTGAGTTTAATATTGATTTAATCAATGATGAAAGTCCAGTATCAAAAAATCCCTATAGAATGGCCACTATAGAATTAGTAGATCAAATTAAAAACTAGAGGAGTTGAGTAATAATGGATTTATTCTCCCTAGTGTTTTTCCATGGAGAGCCCTAGTTATTTTTGATAAGAAGACAGATGGATAAATGAGGTTGTGAATTGACTATATAGAAATCAATTCTATTAAAATAAAGAACAAGTATCCTATGCATCACATTGATGATTTATTTGATCAAGTTCATGAAGATCAATATTTTTCAAAGATTGACCTTCTTTCTGGATATCATCAATTGGGTGAAAAAAATAAAGATATTCCAAAGACAACGTTCTAAACTAGGTATGGTCATTATGAATTTACAGTAATTCCATTTGGATTGACTAATGCACTCTCTGTTTTCATGATTCAAATAAAAATAGTGTTCAATAAATATCATGATGATTTTTTAGTCGTATTTATTAATGATATCCTCGTATATTAAAAAAGTAATGAAGACCATTAGAACAACTTTTTGAATATTCTGAAGATCTTAAAAGAAATGAATTATATAATAAATTTATCAATTTTGAATTATGGCTTCATGAAATTTATATTATTGGCCATATTGTCTCCAAATATGGAATATCTATTTATCCTATAAAAACAAAAGAAATCCATGAATGGCCAACACAGATGACTATAACTGAGGTATGCATTTTTATTGGTTTATTTGGCTACTATCGGCATTTCTTCCAAGATTATTTCCAATTGGAAAACCCATTAACCAAGATCACACATAAAGGGGTTAAATTCTTTTGTACAAAAGAGTGTGAAGAATGTTTTGAATAATTAAAGAGAATATTATTAAATGATATTATCTTTACACAACCATATGGGAATGATGGGTTTGTGATTTTTAATGATACATCAAGGAAAGGACATGGATGTTTCCTTATGAATAAAGATAGGGTTATTTATTATGCATCAATGCTATTAAAAATTCATGAACAAAACAACCCAACTCTTGATCTAGATTTAGTAGTAGTAATATTTTCTCTAAAGATATATAGACACTCTCTCTATGGTGAAATATGTGAGATATATAATGATCATAAGAGTTTGAAATATATTTTTTCACAAAAAAAAACTCAACATGAGAAAAAGGATATGGATTGAGCTCCGCAATGATTATGATTTCACAATACACTAAAACCTAGGGATGGAATATAAGGTAGTGGATGCTTTGAGATGAAAAGACCATGAATTTATAATCAAAATGAGAGTTGAAAGGGATCATATTTTTATGTATCTAGTAAAGATGGGTATAGGAATTATCATAGAAGATGAAACATCACTAATCCTTCAAATGGATGAAAAACCTTTTTACTAGAAATGATAACATGTTCTTAGTCAGATTATGAGGAGTTTCAAATGATAATTAAAACTGGGAATAATGGGAAACTGATTGACTTCATATTTGAAGATGGTGTTTTGAAATTTTGGAAGAGTATTTGTGTTCCTGCTATACATCAGCTAAAAATGGAATTATTGGATGATGATCATATGTCCAATTTCTCTATACACCCTAGTGTCACTAAGAAATATAGATATTTTAAGGAACATTTTTTGTGGGACAACATGGAGAGGGAGATTTCTGATTATTTGTCGAGATGTCTGGTTTGTTAACAGGTAATGGGTGAAGAAAATATCTTAGAGGTGTCATGCGACCTCTTCCTATACCTATGTAGAAATGGGATGATATTAAGATGGACTTTGTCATGGGGATACCAAAGACTCCCAAAAGAAATGATGTGATATGGGTTATTGTTGATTGTCTTACCAAATCAGCACATTTACTTGCTATAAGAGAAGATTTACCACTTGAATGTTTAGCACGATATATATTAATGAAGTTTTAAGACTCCATGGTGTACTCATATCGATTTTTTTGGACTTTGATCTCCGTTTTATATCACAATTATGGAAAAGTCTTTAGAAGTACATAGATACTGAGCTTTGATCCCTGTGGGGATCGAGAACGCCCTTCAGGCCTTGGCACGAGCTAGGTTTGGTGCCAGTTTGATGGAGACCAGATCCGGTTCGTGACATTTACCTGTTATATCTCTTAAAAATTCATATGTGTTGAATTATTATGATCATGCCAAAGGACATACACTGAAGTCATATATTCTTCTAAAAGTCGTATGATCAACTATTCATTGAATTACATTGAATATTTATGATTAGAAAAGGATTAAAATCAACAGATAAAGTGTAACATTCAAGGAAATTACCATTTTTCCTATTCTGCATCTAAGTCTTATGATGAGGATCAAATATTAATGATGACCCAAGACATGCATTCAGAACTGGCACCCAAATTCATACATTTAGAAGGAAAATAAAGATGATCATGCCTTTTCCACTTTTTGTATTTCAGCTGCAAGTTGCATAAATTCTTCAATTGACTTTTCAGATTCTTTAAAATGACTCCAACCCTTCTCAACCACTCGTCATACTAATTTATTTGAACATAATGTTCCACACAGCATAGATGGATTCTTTATTTTTTTAGCTCATCAAACCTTCATTCAGCCAACCCTCTTTACTTGTTGAAGATATTACTCTTAGGTCCATTAGCACATGTCATATATCTAGGAATATTAGTTCAATAATCATCACACTAAACATGTTTTGACAAAAAATAAAATACCATCCTCAAGAAGGTTCAACAATCCCACAATTTTGATTTGTTGTCAATGCCTAGAACTTATCTCCCACATGATAATAAAACCAAGTAGAATAACTATGAGGGGTCAAATAAATATTTAGGTAGAAAATTAATTATGAATAAATAATCTAAGTTTACTTGAGCTAGATATTTATAGAAAACAAGAGTGATTAAAGAAATCATCAACATATTATTTAAGAGAAACTCATCTCAGAACTATAGCTTCTCCCCTTAAAAACGTTTTTTAACCACTCAACACACACATCAAAACAAAAAAAAAGGAGAAACAAATTTCACCTTTGAAAACAAAATCTCCTCCGGAATATAACCAAACAAGAATTGAGGGAAATATGTAAAAACCCGACCTACCAGGCCCTGCCTGGCTGGAAAAAGGTCAGGCCACCACAACCCAAACCCACCTCTAATAGTCTAGGGGCAAGTGAAAAGAACTGATAAGACATAATATGAATGAGATTCCTTAGTCTATGTTCATGTACTCATAAACCCAACCATATCCATGCAATGTGCAGTGGAATAATAGAGACAGTAACTTCTAGATTAAATCCATGCATGAAATGACCTCTAGGGAACACATAAATTAGTGTAAATAAGTATAATAAAAATGATAATTGGATAAAACACATGCCCAAACTGAAATACAAGGGGAATACCAAACTAATGATAACTATAAAGATTAGAGAATGGGAGAGCCCGACTTGAGATCTGATAGTTTGTCCACTGAACATGGTCAGCTCAATCACATGCTTCTAAGATCCATTAATAACTGGTCCATAAAAGTTGTCGGATCTAAATATGATGTAGATGCTCAATATACACGGGGGATGGGGGCGATGAATTGTATACTTTAAAAATTCATTTGGACCCTTTAAATTTGGTATAAAAACTTTCGTTTTTAACATTAAGAAAAATTGTGTTTAACAAAGTTAAACAAGGTAAATTCAGAAGACCTCTTAGTTCTACAGAATTGCTAGGTTCTGAAAATATGGTTCTGGAAATGAAACTTATGAAAAGATTACAAGTAAAATAATCTACCTTAAATCGTATAGAATCGTACTAATCAGAGTATAGAAATCTAAGAAAGTATAAGATAGTTATACTTTCCTTATTAATCCAAATGCAGCAGAAAAAACAAACATGAAAAAAATACAAGTAACAAGTATGAAATCTTTTAACCCAAAGAGTATGGTATCCAACAACCCTGGATAAAGGTCCCTTGATTTATACATTCATGAAATTTTTTCTTACCCACACTACTTTAATCCCTCAATAGGAATATCGGAATCTATCTTGCTATGCCCACATGCCCTCGAACTTCAAGGTACTCGACACCTCTGCCTTCTTCAAAAAGGATGTCCTCAATCTTTAAGGTAGTCGGCACCTATGTCTTCCTCAACAAGGAAGTCCTCGATATTTAAGGTAGTCGACACCTCTGTCTTCATCAAAAAGTAAGTCCTCGATCATTAAGGTAGTTGGCACCTCTGTCTTCCTATTCTTTGAAGCACTTGAATGTACTCAGTAACATATGGAGTCGCACGAAGAAAGCTGAACAAGATGTTCAGTATGCACTAAGCATCAGAGTATCTCTCTCTAGAAATCACTTCAACAACATGTGGTCTCTAGAGTATCAACATTCATTGAAAAGTAATGAGCTCATTCAAATGAGCTCTTATTTATAGGCACATCTCCAACGGTCGTCTCCCTCCTCCAACGGTCATATTTTTCCTTGAATCTCAGAGGGACATGTACACGTGTCACTAAAACAATGGTTAGTTAGAAAACAAATGTATGACATCATTTAATAACTATAGAAGGTGTAAGAAAAATATGGTTTCTTAACCAAATCCATTTTTTGGATTCTATGAAAAATAAAATTTCAGAGTCTAAGAAAAATAATATTCATAGTCTATGTCACATGGATATTTGAATTCTATTTATCAAGGAATTTGGAGTTAGAGTTCTATATAATTCTGAGTTTGAGTTCTAAGGATTTCAGAATCTGAATTAATAAGAATTTAGAGTCTGAATTCATTAGAATTTAGAGTTTGAATTCATAAGAATTCGGATTCTGAATTCATTAATAATTCGTGTTCTGAATTTATAAGAATTAAGAGTCTGAATTAAGAGAACTTGGAACCTAAATTCAGACCCTAAAACAGAATTCTCTATATCAAATTATTTATAGGATTTCTAGGTTTTTCAATATGGAACTTAATTTTACACTTAGAAATAAAAGAGATAGATTTAGAAAGACTAAGATATGAACAAAGAAAACATTGTAAGGATAAATTTTCCTTCGGGGAGGAAAATTTCTACATTAAGATAAATTTTATGGAAAAATATATTTTCTATAATATAGAGTGTGATTTTTAAAACATGAAGGAATGTAAATTCATAAGGAAACCTTATTGACTCAAAAATCTCCCCCTTTTGGAATGCACAAACATCCTTAATAAAAAAAATATAAGGACTTAGAAAATTTTATGGGCTTGTAAATAAAACTTATCTCACTTCGCTTATGGATTATAGTGAATATGACTAACTCCCCTTAGGCTTTGAAATCCCTAAGGACCATATTATTGATTTCATGAATGAGATTTTACATTATCTTGTATACAAAAAAATTCATTGATAAGAACTCCCCCTTAGATGAACTCCCACTGACATAGGGAAATTTCATCTTTATTTAGTATTTTTTTTACATTCCTTTCTCCCCCTTTGTTATTTTCATAAAGGAATACAGGGAATGGAAAAGGAAATTTGGTACCTGAAATATTAGTACTAAAATACAAAATATATGAAGAGCAACCAAAATTCCATTATGATCGAAAAAAAATTAGAAGGAAAGAAATACAAAAAATCATATTTGAAAAAAAAAATATCCTTCCTTTTCCTTCAGCATCAACATCTTCACTATGGTTTTTAACTTTTTGAACTCCTTGTGATCATCTTCTGCACGCTTGAGAAACTGATCCCGATCTTCAAATTTCTTGTATAAGGCTTTAATCTTTTCTTCCCGAGCCTTAAGATTCTCTACCAGAGCTTTCAACACTTCTTCTTGCTTAACAAGCTTTTCTTCTATCTCAATTATTAGATCCCTTTCTATCTACCAACTCTAAGAAACTGAATATAATTTCCCATTCATATATTTCACTTCCTGCTTCAGAGTATTTTCCTCAAGAGATAGCTTTTCTTCAAAAGAATTAGTGACATCCATGATCTTACCATCTTCGGTTTCAAATGCATCCTTGACATTATCTTGAAACTCATCATGAATTATCATATCTAGAAAAGTTTTCTTTGACCAACTAGACATCTTCTTGCAAGATCTTTTATGAGATTCCAAATTTATGAGGAAGGTTTTGAAGTCAACCTCGAGTTTGACACACTTATCCATCACCATGGATACTAAATCTGATTTATGATTGAACATATACTGTAGCATTTGGCACCTTGATTCTATGTTTGGGAATAAAGGAATAGTTCCAACAAGATTTTTCAAGGATAGAACTAAAAAATCATGTTCAAGAGAGGATGATTCCTAATCAGAGACTTTGGTTGGCAAGGATTCTTTTTCAATCTCAGAATCCTTCCTCTTTGATGAAGCACCCACTTGTTTCTTCTTCACCACAGTTTTTCTTGGAGTATCAACTACGAAATATTTTACCATTTCAGGTTCTGGAATGATTTCCTCTCAATTCGGTGATTCATGTTTACTATCTGATAGCTAAACAATTTTATCTTCATTAAATTCTTATCAGCTCCTGCCTGAACACACTATGGATGAATGAGATCATAGTTGGAGCTCTCTTCTTCAGACAACATGTTCACTTTTTCTCCTCTCTTATCATTATTCCATGGGGTAGCAAGTTTGGAAGACTTAGCTTCAGATGATCGGATTGATAAATTTTCAGAGAGACTTTCCTTCTCATGAAAATCTTCAACTTGCTTTATCAAATCTTCAGTATCACCACTCCCTTCTTCTTATACTTCTTCTACTTGTTTTCTTGAACTTTTTCTAGAATCTCAAATTTCATTCCTGGAGTCTCGAGTAAAGGTTCTACTAAAAAAAATTTGTACCCGAATTTGTTCAGAAACTTTTTCAGCAGCCTTAATAAGTGATTGAACAATCTCTTCTTTAGACATCTTCTTCTTCTACTTATTCTCTTTTTCTTGATTCTCAATAGTCTCACCAGCCTTTTCCTTTAAGTATTTTTCCTTAGCAGGGTCCAAGGCAAACTTAGGATCCCCTTCTTTCTAATTTTTCTTATCTTCTCTCCATTTAGAAACAATTTCATCAGGATAGTATTTTTTTCTTCTTTGGATTCAGAGGTGCAGACTGGATTTCCTTAGCCACTGGGGTTTTTCCTTTTTCCTCAACTTCCTTCACTTTTCTCTTCCTTCCACCCTTTTTGGAAGTCTCAGCCACTTCCTGTTTCATTGATAAGGCTTCTACCTCCTCTTCAGGAAAATCATAGAATTATTCATATACATTAGACAAATAAAATTTCATCCTTCTCAAAGTTTCATCACTCAAAAATAAACTTTTCAATTTCCTGAATTAGATTTGTATAGAATTTTGAAGGTTTATATACACCGAACAATAATATTTGATGGAATAGATGGATAAATGATAATTTGAGAGTTCAAATTATCATTTTTGATGTTCTCGATCATAACCAGAATGTACTTAACCATATTTATCTTTCTTAAATTCACCAATAAATCCTTAATGTAGATTTTACTTTTCTTCAGAGTATCCTTATCACCTTTTCTCGGAATTATGAAACCTTGAACCCATAGTTCAAGAATCCTTAAATTAATAGAAATATGAAGAATATTTGGAGTCTTTACTTATGAAAGACCAAGAGAGGCCATGGACTTATCCTTATCAAAAAATCCTTCAACATCGGGTATCTTGTGTGTACAAAACTCAGCTTCCCCTTTATAAGGAATTTCAATCAAACATGCAGCCTTCGTGTAAGAAAGAGAATATGTTTTTCCATAACACTTGAAAGAGAACTTGTATCTGTCTTCTTCGTTGAAGAAGGTTACTATCTCATAGAACTCAACTAATAACTCCGAATAGACTAGATCCCGTGCTTTTGGTTTTGAAATACATACACTCTCTCATCCATTGAGATTGATATTCTTAGCTACGATAGAGTTTTATTTGGAATGAAACTTCGGATCAACTAACCTTTCCCTGTATATCTTCCATTCAGATATTGTCTTGACAACCGACATTTATTTCTTAGAGGAGACTTCTACAGTCATTCGGAATTAAGAAAACTTTTAATAAGTTCATAACGGGATTATGTAGGAATAACATAGCTTCAGAATGCAAGAGATTGGAGATTGATGTGGGACAAGAATCAGGAGGCCTTTATATAGGCAATTGAATCAAAGGTTCAGCTTCCCTGACTGATCCAATGGCTAAAAGATTCTTGAGAAGATATGGCGGTTAAGATGATAGCCACAAAAGAATATTTTGTCTGATCTGATCTTTTAGATTTCTCATAAGATTATTCGTAATGATGATAATCCTTCTCGAAAAAAGTTTTATTCCGAAAAAATTAGATTACGAAAAAGTTAGACTACGAAAAAATTTTAACTACGATAAATTTTGGAATAAGAAAATTTTTAGAGTACAAAAAATGTAGAGTATGAAATTTTTTTAGAGTACGAAAATTTTGAGTATGAAACTTTTTGAGAGTACGAAAAAATTTTAGAATACGAAATTTTTTAGAATACAAAATTTTTTATAATACGAAAAATTTTGAGTATGAAAATTTTTGAGTGTATGAAAAAATTTTAGAATACGAAAATTTTTAGAAAACAAAAAATTTTTAGTACAAAAATTTTTGAGAGTAAGAAATAATTTTAGAATACGAAAAATTTTAGAATACGGAAAATTTTGAGTATGAAAACTTTTGAGAGTATGAAATTATTTAACTATGAAATTTTTTTTAGACTATGAAAAATTTTAACAACGAAAAATTTTAGACTACGAAAAATTTTAACAATGAAAAATTTCTAATGACGGAAATTTTGACTACCTAACAAACAAATGTACTCCCCCTATGAAAAAGCGTGTGTTACTGTAAAGAGATAGGTTTCAACAAGAAGATATCAATGGAAATTACCTATTGGTTATCATTCCTAACTTCTGTTAATTGTATTCAAATCTATCGTATAGTAATGGTTTTGTGAAAATATCAGCAAATTCATCTTGTGTTCTGATAAATTGAAGAATGATATATCATTTTGTGTGCGATCTCTAAGAAAGTGATGCCTAATATCTATGGGGTTTTCATGAGAGTGATGTGAATGGTTTTACTTAGAGAAATGGCACTAGTATTATCACACAAAATTTGTGTTTTGGTAAAACTCATACCATAGTCTGTGAGTGTGTGTTGCATCCACAACAACTTCCAGCTGCTACATATTCAACTTCAGCGGTGGAATGTTCTAAGGAGTGTTGCTTCTTTCATGACCAAGAAACTAATGATTCTCTTAAGAAATGACATGTTCGGGATGTACTTTTTCTATCCATTCTACATCCACCAAATTCAGCATCTGAAAAGCTTTTTAAAACAAAATCATTTCCAGAAGTATAAAAGAGTCCTAAATTCATGGTTTCCTTTAAGTAGTGAAAAATCCTTTTCACTGCTATTAAATGAGATTCCTTAGGATTGGATTGATATCATGGACATAAGAACACTGAAAACATTAAGTCTGGATGACTAGCTGTCAAGTATAGTATGCTTATTATCATACCTCTAAAATATGTTTGATCCACCGGTTTCCCATATTCTTCACGATCATGTGAATTTGAAGTACCAATGGGAGTAATAATACTCTTCGTGTTGTCATATCCATACTTTTTAAGAATATATTAAATATAATTATGTTGAGATATATAATTTCCTTATGGTTTTTCAGAAATTTGAAAACCTAGGAAAAATGTTAACTTATCCATCATAATCATTTCAAACTTAGATTTTATTAGATCATCCAAGGAACCAGTTAATGATTAATGAGTTGAACCAAATATAATGTAATCAACATAAATTTTAAGAATCAAAACATTTTTCTTATCTTTATTTATAAAACAGGTTGGATCAGCATTTACCTTAGCATAATTATATTGAAGAAAAAATCATGTAAGTCTATCATACCAGGCTCTATGGTCTTGCTTAAGTCCATAAAAAGATTTGGTAAGTTTTAAAACATTTTCAGGATGTTTTGAATTTTCAAAACTAGGAGGTTCTTCAACAAAAAATTCCTCTTGAACATAACCATTAAGGAAAGAACATTTAACATCCATTTGAAAAATATTGAAATTTATGAATGCTACAAAGGAAAGTAAAATATGAATAGATTCACGTTTAGCTATTGGAGCATAGGTTTCTTCATAGTCTATTCCCTCCTGTTGATTATAGCCATTAGAAACTAATCTATCATTATTTCTTACTATGATTCCATTTTCATCACACTAATTTTTCAAAACCTATTTTACTACAATAATAGAAGTTTCTATAGGTCTTTCAACCAAGGTCCAGAGTTTATTTCTTTCAAATTCATTTAGCTCATCTTGCATGGCTTTGATCCAATCACCATCACCTAAATATTCATCAGTGCTTTTTGGTTCTAATTGGGAAAGGAATTCTAGATGTTCTACTTCATTTCATATGGAATTTCTAGTCCTTAAAGGTTGATTTGAATTATCAATGATTCTATCAATGGGATGATTCCTAAAAAACAAATGATTTGGGTTTTGTAAAACATTTTCATCAACATATGGTAGGAAGTATTTTGGGGTAAATGTCTCTGAAACATTTTCTTGAACATTTTCCTTATCAGAAGGATCTTATATCAAGGGTTGAAAATCAGTTTTTGAAAACACATCCTAGGATGTAGGTTGAGGTTGTTTAAAAAAAAGGATCAGTTTCATCAAATTTAGCATGCACTGTTTCTTCAACAGTACAAGTGTTTTTTTTAAAACTCTACAAGCCTTAGAAGTTGTGGAGTAGACTAAGAAAATTCCTTCATCAGATTTTGGTCCATATTTTAGAATGAACACTTTTCAACCAAATACCTTGAAGTAGGAAAGTCTAGGTTTTCTACGATTCCATAACTTATAAGGGGTTTCATTAAGAAAAGGTCTAATCAAAACTTGATTTATAGTATAACAAGAAGTACTTACAGCTTCACCCCAAAAATGTTTGGCTATAGAATATTCACTCAACAAGGTTCTAGTTATTTCTTGATGAATTATATTTCTTTGTTCAAAAACACTTTTATGTTGAGGATTTATTGGTTCTGAGAAGTAATGAGTAATGCCTTTTCCACTACAAAAAGTTTTAAAATCCGAATTTTGAAATTCTCCTCCATGATCACTATGAATAGTTATCAATGGAAGGTTTTTCTCATTTTTAACATGGACTCTAAAAATTTTGAAATAAGAAAAATATTTAGATTTCTTTGCTTGAAAATAGACTCACATAAATCTAGTAAAATCATCAACTAAGACAAATACATAATATTTGCCTCCAATGCTTCCAGTTTATGTTGGACCAAAAAGATCCATATGCACCAACTATAATGCATCATATATTGAGACATCACCGATTGATTTAAAACTTGATTTATGTTTCTTTATATATTGACAAGGATCAGTGACTTTTTAAGAATCAAATCTATGCTCCGTTAGATCCTTAACAAGTCTTTTCTTAGAGAGTTTACATAGGTTCCTAAGTTTATAGTGTCCTAACCTTCTTTTCCATAACCAAGAATGATATTCCATTGTAATAAGACATGTTATATCTTGGATCCTAAGGTATTTTAAGTTCAGTGTGTATACATTCTCTTACCTATGGTCAGAAAGAATAAAAACTTCTTTGGAATTGTGTACTAAGCACTTATCATTCCTAAAATTCACAAGGTAACCTTCATCTCAAAACTGACTTATGCTAATGAGGTTGTGCTTAAGATCCTTAACAAATAAAACATTTTAAATCAAAGTTTTTCCAAGAAGAACAATTTTACCTATACTAATAATTTCTCCCTGAGCAATATCTCCGAATGTTAATTTTCCTCCTTTCATCTTGATAATATTTTCAAAGAAGTTTTTCTCACAAGTCATATGTTGGGAACACCCACTATCAATGTACCAAGTATTGCTGTTGGTACTTTCTTTGTTTTCCTGAAAATAAGAGTGTCATACTTTCAGAACCCAAACATACATAGATCTAGAAATTTTAGAAATAAAAAACTTAGGAATACACATTTTCTTAGAAAAATAACCTTTATGAAAACCTAAAGGCTGAGTTCTATTTAAGGAACAACTTTTCACCCAATGTCCACCACACTAACATTTAGTACAGAATGGAGCACTTTTAGGAACAAAATAGTTATTACTGAAAATAGGTTTTGAACTAGTATAACCAATACCATAGTTATTCCTTAGAGGTCAGATTTAAGAGTACATCTTATCAAAATTTTCCTTACCTAAGGTAAATTTTGACAAGGACTTACTCAAGTAAAAAATTTCAGATTATAGTTTAATAAACAAGTTTTTATCTTCAAAAACATTAGTTTTAGAACTAGAGCTAGTATCTAAAATATTTTTCATAGAAATTACATTTTCTATATCCTTTTAATGTTTATCCTTCTCAAAATAAATTTCCTCATGACTTTTTTGAATACTTTCTAAATCAGAAATTTTTTTATCACGATATTTAGAAAGATCTGATACTTCTTTAGAAAGAATAGTATTTCTAGAATTTTCCTTATCATGTTTTTTTGAGTTTTGAATTTTAATTCTCTAGGAGTTTATAAAATCCAGAAACTTATTCATAATTAGGGAATGTGTTATCTTCATCATAATTGGATTCTTCATTTGAAGATTTATTATATATATCATTGTTATACTTTTCATTAAAAGATATATTTGTAATAGATTCAACATTGTCTACCTTATATATTAGATAATGATTTTCAATAGGTAGTCTATCTAATAGTCCATGATTCTTCTGACCGGAGGATTCATACTCTGAAGATTCATCAGAAGAGTCACCACCACTGGCACTCCAGGTGTCATTATCTTTCAAAAATTTCATAGCCTTAGAATTTCAGTACTTATTTCTATTACTATCAGAATGTTTTTCCTTTCTATCCTTTTTCTTAAGCTTAGGACAATCCGGACTTATATTCCCTACTCTTTTTCATTCATAACAAGTTACTTCTAAGTATTTCTTATCTTTCCTTTCTTTCTTCTTGTATTTAGATTGAAAGTTATTCTGTCCAACAACCTTGTTCATCCTTTGAGAAATATTAGCTAACTCATTTTCTGAAGAATCGCTTCCACTAGACTCAGATTGTAAAACAACCTTCTTAGATTTAGATCTTGTAACCCTCTCAAGAGTCCAATCTTTCATATGATTTGAATTTGTTGTAAAAGAAACACTGCCATTTCCATTATTATTCTTATTTTTATCATCATCTCTCTTCATTCTAGTTTCATGTTGAAGAAGAGTTCCAAATAATTCATCAAGAGAAATCTGGGTAACTTTTCTATTTTCATCTATATTTGTCCTCTTAGATTCCCATTAGTTGGGCATGATGTCTATGATATTTTCCACAATATATTCATCATTTAATCTTTCTCACCCAAAGATTGTAAACTGTTCACAATATTCATGAATCTTTTTGTACCTTACATATAGGTTCTTTATAAGGAATGTATAAACCATGACTATTAGATCTGAGCATGGAAATTCTAGTTTCAATGACTTATGAAGTTCCAAATTGAGTTACTTCAAGCTTATTCCAAATAAAATTTTCTAATTCAGAAGATGAAATCTGGCTATATATATTTCTAGTCATGGAACAATGAAAAGTATTATGTACCTTATAATTAAGTTCATATTCATGTTTTTCTTGGTTAGTGAAAGTACTGACTTCCTTTTTAAGGATTTTATATCCTCCAGTAAGCATAACAAAATTTTCTACTCCAGTATTGATAACAAAAGTCTTCATACGACCTCTCCAATATTCGTAATAATTCCCATAAAAAATAGGCGGTCTACTAGGATTTATGTTTTCAATAGATCCAACATTCATTCCTTTCATCTTGAGAGAAAAAATCATTCCATAAAAAAAAATTTAATAATAAAAGTTTGTATGAAAGGAAAAAATTCCAAATCATAGAAAATTTTAAGAACAATAAAAACTTGAGAAAGAAAAACTTATATGTGAATATAAGTATTTCAGAGACCTCCTCTGATACCAATTGTAGGATCGAAATATGATGTAGATGCTCAATATACAAGAGGGGGTGAATTATTTAAAAATTCATTTGGAACCTTTAAAGATGATATAAAAACATTCATTTTTATCCTTAAGAAAAACTATTTTTAACAAATTTAAACAAGGTAAGTTCACAAGACCTCTTAGTTCTATAGACTTGTTAGGTTCTGGAAATTTGGTTCCGAAAATGAAACTTATGAAAAGTTTATAAGTAAATGATTCTACCTTAAAGCGTAAGAATCTTACTAATTAGAGTATACAAATAAAATAAAGTATAATATAGTTATACATTCCTTATTAATCAAAATTCAGTGGAAAATATAAACTTGAAACAATAAAAGTAAAAATTATGAAATCTTTTAACCCAAAGAGTAGGTTATACAACAACCTTGGATAAAGGTCCCTTGATTTATACTTTCAAGAAATTCTGTCTTACCCACACTAGGGTAAGCCCTTGATAGGAATATCAGAATCTATTTTGCTATCCCTGTAAGCCCTCGAACATCAACGTATTTGGAACCTCTATCTTACTCATAAAGGAAGTCCTCGATCTTTAAGGTAGTCGGTGCCTCTATCTTCTTAAATAAGGATGTACTCGATCTTTAAGGTAGTCAACACCTCTGTCTTCATCAACAAGGAAGTTCTCAAACTTTAAGGTAGTTGGCACCTCTGTCTTCCTATTCCCGGAAGTCCTCAAATGTATTCAGTAACATTTAGAGTCACACGAAGCAAGTTGAACAAGATGTTTAGTGCGCACTAAGAAAGAGAGTATCTCTCTATAGAATTCACTTCAACAGTATGTGGTCTCTAGAGTGATTAACGTTCATCGAAAAGTTATAAGCTCATTTAAATGAGTTCTAATTTATAGGCACACCTCCAGCGGTAGACTCCCTCCTCCAACGGTCATATTATTCCTTGAATTTCGGAGGGACCTATACACGTGTCACTCAAACAACAGTTAGTTAGAAACAGAATGTACGACATCGTTTCAAAACTATAACGAGTGTAAAAAAATATGGTTTCCTAACCAAATCCATTTTTTGGAGTCTAAGAAAAATGAATGTTCGGAGTCTATGAAAAATAATATTCGGAGTCTATGTCACATGGATATTTGGATTCTATTTAGAAATGAATATGGAGTTAGAGTTATATAGACTTTGGAGTCTTAATTCATAAGAATTCGGAGTATGAATTCATTAAAAATTTGGTGTCTGAATTCAGAAGAATTCGGAGTCTAAATTAAGAGAACTCCAAACCTGAATTCATATCCTGAAACATAATGCTCTATATCCAAGTATTTATAAGATTCGGAGGTTTTTAAATATGAAACCAAATTTTACACTTAGTAATAAAAGATTTAGATTTAGAAAGACAAAGGTACGAAAAAAGAAAACATGATGGTAAGAATAAATTTTCCTTGGGGATGGAATATTTCCATTTTATTATAAATCTTAGGGAAAAATAAATTTTCCTTAAGAGAGAGTGTTTGTGATTTTCAAAACATGAAGGAATGGAAAATTAATAATAAAACCTTATTTACTCATCAATTTTCACTTCAAACTACATGTCATATGTAAAAGACACCACATATAGGAAAAGCCTATGAAGGAGTGAGTATATACATACCTAGTAGGACACCCCAAAATCACCAAGCACAAAACATCAAGAGAGAGTAGTAAATCCATTATAAAGATGACTTGTCAATTAGAATATGAGACAACCATTATGATAAGCCTAATTATGCTCAATAAGAAGCCCAAATGAGAGGGAAAGGGGATCTCTATCTCCACAACCCAGCTAAGACCAATGAGCCTGAAGCCAACTCCAAAGGTCAATATTTGGTGCCCAACATCATGAACAACCACATAAAAACCCATGTGGAGGGGGACACTACTCACCACAATGCACTACAGTCGAGGGAACCATAACACTGATCATTGTATCCCATGTAACCTAACTAGAAAATGAGTGGAACGACCTTTAACCTACAAATAGGATCCACAAACGAGGGAGCCACAACTACCATGGGGTACCCACAACTTGTCAGAGATCGAAGATAGGGTTGACCACCCCATAGGTTGATAACCCATGCTCTGTTGTAGTAAGTAAAGTACAGACCCTACATGTAAAATTAATATTTGGAACTCACGCCTAGTGAAACAAGGGAATACTGACCCCGTAGATTGAGAATCTGAACCCTTGTGTGATATGGGATTACTAAACCTATGTGTATAGAGATCATGGGGAACATAGGGTGTAATTTCGGACCTGCTGGGCCTGGTCTACTCTTCAAAAAAAAGGGCCACTGACCACTATTCGGGCCAGGCTAGGCTGGCCTGAACAACCCCATGAGGCGGGCCAAGCCCGGCCTTGGGACGGACCAACCCATCAGGTTGGGCCGGACTTTTTCAGGTTGGGTCGGGCATTTTTTAGTCAGACCACGGTGGACTTTAATTATTTTCAAAATAAACGTTTTTTAAAACATTTTTTAAACGTTTTTATTTAAAAAAAATTTAACATTAATTTTAAATAGTTTTTTACATTTATTTTTAAACGCATGTTTTTTAGATTTATTTTTTAAAATGTTTAACTATTTTTTGTAAATACATTTATTTTATTTTTTATTATCAATTTACAGTGTGTAGATATGTTATTTTTTTATCTAAGTAGATTTATATATGCGAATCTATATAAATTATGTGCAAATTTTAAAAAAAATAATGTGGGGTTGGGGGTGTGGAGTAGTGGGTGAGTTTAAAGAATTGTTATTTAAAGGTTTTTGACATTTATTTGAAACATGTTTTTAAATTTAATTTTTTTCACTTATTTATAATTTTTTAAGGATTCGTTAATTTTTTTATTTAAATGTTTTTATTTAAACTATTTTTTAACATCTATTTAAAATATTTTTTACATTTATTTGAAAATGAATAATTTAAAATGTTTTTTAAATTTTTTTTAAATGCATGTTTTTTATAAGTATTTTTTAAAAACATTTAACTTTTTTTATCAAATTTTAAGATAAAATGATTTTATTAAGTCATTGTTTTAAAAAACATAATTTAAATGTATGTTTTAATTTTTTTTAAACATTTGTTTTTAAATATTTTAATTGAAACCATTTTTAAACCATTTTGTAATATTTGGTTAATTTTTTTTACATTAATTTTTAAACATTTAATTTAAAACATTTATTTGAATGCATGTTTTTTAATTTATTTTTTAAACATTTAAAAAGTTTTATGTAAAAAAAATTTAATAACATTTTATAGTGGGTTGATATGTTTTTTTTTTAAATAGATTTATATATGTCTGTGAATTTATATATATTATGTGCAAATTGAAGAACAAAATTAAAGACGGATTAGGGGGTGCGCAGTAGTGGTTGGGTTTAAAGGGTAGTTATTTGAGATTTTTTTATCATTTATTTATGGTTTTTCTATATTTATTCTTTTAACTTATTTATGAAAAATATCTTCAAGAGTTTGTTTAATTAAAAATATTTTTTAATGATTTTTTATTTTTTTAGACGCTTGTTTTTTACATGTATTTTTATTAAACATCAATTTGTTTAAATGTTTATTTTCTATTTTATTATCATTTTACAGTGGGAGGATATGTTAATTTTTTCTAAATATATTTATATATGTGAATCAATATATATTATGTGCAAATAAATAATGAGAGGTTGGGGGTATGAAGCAGTGGGTGAGTTAATTTTTTTTCAAAATAGATATATATCTATATATATAACATATATAATATATTCAAGTTTCATCATATTTAAAAAAAATTAATGCGGTTGGAGGGTGTGCGAACATCATTGGGGGAGTAGTTATTTTTTGTTAATATATAATAAGTTATTATTTATATATGTAATGTTAAATGATTGATATATATATATATAATATGATAAAAATGGAAAACAATTAGGGGTTGGGGGGTACGCCATAATGGGAGGGTTAATTTTTTTCTAAATAGATTTATATATAATATATAAAAGTTGCAACATACTTAACAAAATTAATGAGGTTGGGGGATGTGTACGAACATCATTAGGTGAATGTGTTATTTTTTTGTTAATATTCAATATGTTAATATATATATATAATATTAAATCATTGATATATATATGTATATATATATTATTAATATATTTTTTTATATATATTTATTATATTAAATCAATTATATATATATATTATTAATGGATTTTTAAAATCCACACTTAATTCATATATATATTATTAATATATATATATATATATTATTAATGGATTTGTTTTCATATATATATTATATCATATAATTGATATATATATTTTTAATAGATTTATATATATATATATATAATATTGAAGTTTCATCATATTTAAAATAATTAATGATGTTGAGGAGTGTGCGCCAACATCATTTAGTGAGTGTGTTATTTCTGTTAATATATAATAAGTTATTATATATATATCATGTTAAATGATTGATATATATATATAATATGGGGAAATTGTAAAAATAATAATTAGGGGTTGGGGGTGCGCCGTAGTGGGTGGGTTAATTTTTTTATAAATTGATTTATATATAATATATATTTGAGTTGCAACATAATTAAAAAAATTAATGTGGTTGGGGGACGTGAACGAACATCATTAGGTGAGTGTGTTATTTTTTTTATTAATATACAACATGTTTTTATATATCAATAATATTAGTTTATTGATATATATATATATATTAATAGCTTTGTTTATATATATATTATATTAAATCATATATATATATATATATATTATTAATGGATTTTTAAAATCCACACTTAATTGATATATATTATTAATGGATTTGTTTATATATATACATTATTATATATCATTGTATATATACACACACACATATTATAATTATATATAATAATTATTATATGTATATATATACATTATTATATAAATATATATATATTATTTTAAATATATAATGATATATATATATATTATTTTAAATATATAATTATATATATATATATATGTATGCAACCTAGTGATAACATATCAACCTGTGGTAGGGGGTCAAATCTTCCTACCAGCGGTTTCCCGTTATGTTTTTACATCATAGGGGCTTCGCGTGGGCCAGCGGGCCGGTCTTTTTAGGCTGTCCCACGAGCCTTCTTGGATAGTCCCAAGCCCGATGTGGGCTTTGCTGGGCCGAGCCGCTAGGGATTTCGGGCCGCCGATCCAGAATTACCCCCTTAGGGAACCCACACCCTAGTGTGACAAAGGGGGTACTGACCCCATAGACATAGAGCCCGTGCCCTTGTGAGACAGAAGAGTACTGACCCTGAAATCTCTTCGATGATCACTGCCATCATCGAGCATCACCTAAAGAAGAATCATGTTCGTAAAAAATCACATCATATCATGTAGGACTCAATGAAGGTCACCATCATGTTATACGTGGAAAACTACTCAGGATAGGCTACTCATTGACGAAAATTTAAGTCCTAATGAAAGAGATACTAGATGAAGACTTTCTTGAGGGAAGTAGATGACATGTAAAGGGATCCACACAGTGTGTAACCCTTCCTCATCACTTGGATGTGTTCTCATATGGAAACGACTTGGAGTTAATGTCATCATATATACCGTGTACATGTGGCACACATCACGTATTGGACTCTCAGGAACTATCTGCGTATAGATGGTTTTCCCATGTACTTTGCATTGTGCCTGTGTACCCCTAGGCATGCCCATGTACTTCTAAAGTACACTGTGTGTCAGGCCAAAAGCTCGACGAACGCATGAGTCTTGTCATAATTCTGATGGAATAAAATAAAATTCCACTGATATGTCACCGCAAATGGCCATAGATAGAGAAACAGATCACACCACTATGATCCATGCCAAAAAATACTCAGGATAGAAAATACACTTTCCTAAAATGTGCATCCAGTGTAAAAACACATGTCATCATAACACGTACGCATGTCTCTTTATGTACTTGAAAAAGAGTTGTAATAAAATATCCAACATTGGTCTTGAAATGTACACCTAAATATTAGAGTCATGATTCCATAGACAGATCTGCAAACCAACATCACATGAAGAAGTTATAACTGAAACAATATATTGATAATAATTAAAATATAATAATAATAATATTATTATTATATAAATAAATAAATTGAAAGTAGGACAACAAGAAATATTTCCCCCACCACCCTCACACATAAATGGACTCTTTCCCCTTTTAATATCTTCATTTTATTCCATTATTATTATCATTAATGATAATAAATAAATAAATAAAAAAACCCCTATTCCCCCTTTCCATGCCTCGCTCATACGCATGTACCCTCCTGATTTCATCTTAATTTTTATCTCTTTTTACTATATTATCATTATATATAATATATATAATATATAAAATAATTTTTATAAAAGAAATGGGATAGGGGACCTCATTAATGTGGTACAATTAAATAAACAAAAACAACACACCATTTTTGTAATGTTATTATTATTATTATTATTTAAAATAATAATAATAAAAACACACATTGCCCTCCATGGATGGTTGGAAATTAGATTCCAACCATTCTTTATTGGGAATCCATCCATCATAAACATTCGCATTAACCACATGTCCCAAGTCATGGGAATTTTGTCGTCTACACCAACACCGGATAACATGCTCATCAGTGGTTGGATTCTGGCCACTCACTGTTCAGAAACGTCAATCCCTATTATTCTAGATATATCCACTCAATTCGGATCACAAACCATTGATACCCAATATAAATTAGGATTATCAATGTCTTTGGAACACCTCCTCACTATCCAAAATCCATATTCGAACTCGTGACCTCAATCCATTATTCCACAGAATAAACACACACTGATCGGTATTCCCAGATATCATCGAATCACCAATCAATAAATTATGGATGGATAATGCTAGGAACGAAGGTAGAAAGGTTTATAACACTATTAAAATTCCCTATCTGGAGAATTGATTGATATTTGGTGTATAACACACTCTCTAACAACTTCATTGATGATCTGGATGTGTTCATTGTTCATCAAGCGATTTTCCTCAATCACTGTCATTGATCAACGTTCCGGATTTGTCGCTGCCAATACAGCTCTCTTCCACATCATCTCTAATCACCTAGTATTATACGAATAACCATGTGTATTTTTTAAAACATGATATTTATAGTGAGGGTTATGTTATGAGTATTAAAATAATTAATTAATTTAATTAATTAGTTAATCCACCTAAGGACGATTTCCTAAACCAAACGTCTTGTGCTGACCAAACATAGGTCACACCTATGGTAAAACCCATGTTCCAGACTCTATGATGGTCTCAGATATCTGATCTTAGACTCTGTTAAGGTGTTATTCAATTTATTCTAGAAAAAAGGGAGGGTATTATATAATAAATTTTAATATTTTTATTATATTGATAATGGGCTCACTGGGCCTCTGAATTTTTCACCGTCTCAGCACCTGTCTACAAAAATGTTTCTAGAAATATTTCAAATTATTACATGGAAAAAACTGAGTCATTAAAAACTCAAATAAAGACATACCTCAATGACATGTGGTGTACACCATTTGCAACCTTATCTTCCCCAACTATTTAGTTGTGAGAGATTTGGTAATAATATCATCAATCTATTCATTCGAGGGAAAAAAATTAGCACAAAATACACCTCCAAACCATTCTCTTTGATAGAATGGTACTTTATCTCAATGTTGTTTTACCTTGAGTGCATAACAATATTTTTTGAAAGTTTTATGACCCTATGATTTTCAGAACCCATAACCAGAGGACAAGTTCCTTCAACACTGAAGTCTTTTATTTTTTTCTTCATCTATATCAGTTGGTAAGTTGATTGTTATACAACCATATAATCATCCAATGTATAGATTAATGTCATTGATGTTTTCTTCTGTGAAATCCAAGAAGCACAATTATTTTTTCCAATGAAAAATAGTCCACTAGATGTAGATTTTTGTTATTATCTTACCCAACCCAGTGAACATCAATAAATCCAATTAGATCCAACTCAACTATATTATTATACATTAACCTATGATTGAGAGAATTTTAGATTCCATATTAATATCCTCTTTCCTCCCAAAATAAGTGTTCCTTTTGATTGGATTGATATCAGACACAAAGGGTGACAACATATATAATGTTTTGTCTTGATACTGTCAAGTACATATGGCTTCCATTGAAACTTTTGAACTACTTCCCATTAATAGTTTTCCCTTCTTTATCCATGCTCGACATTATGCCCACCAGAATTGGTGGGGATACTCCTTTAGCTTCTCACATGTCAAACTACTTTAAGAGCTCCTTTGTATATTTTTCTTATGATAAAAAATATAACTATCTTCTTGAACAATTTTTAGGCCCAAGAAGAATCTCAATTCTCTGATCATTGACATGTATTACCTTTATTTCATGTTCTTGGAGAACTCCTCACATAATCGTCCTTCATCACCTACAAAAATTATGTCATCAACATATACAATCACAAATAGTGATGCAGTGTTTTTGTACATATAGAGTGTTTTCCACCTTCTCTTTCTAAAATATCATGCTTTTTATATACACACCATGCTTAAATATTCCATGCCCATGGACATTGTTTCTACCCATTGATATTTTTTCATCTTACATACCTTCCTGGCATCTGAATCAATCACAAAACCTTTGGTTTGTTTCAGGAAAATTTTCTCATCAAGATCACCATTTATAACAGATTATTGAAAATTCTTCTGAAATATTATGAAGTGTTTTTTTATGGTCTTTGAGTTTTTTCAATAAAAATAGATAATGTAATTTAATGTTTTTAAAACTTTCTCTTAAAGGCGTTGAAGCCCTTAACTGATTTTGGAAAAACCCTAAAGGCATTGAGTGCTTCAATGCCTTTGCGTCAAAATGATTTCATTCAAAAGGTGTTGATTCCCAGAATGCCTTTATCTTGTTTTATTACATGAAAGGTGTTGGGTGAGACAATTCCTTTCACATAATAAAATGTGAAATGCATTGAGGGAATCAACACCTTCCACATCCACCCATATAAAAGAAACCCTCCCTTCTCACACAAAATCCAATCTCTCTAAAGTATATCCTGATGTTTTCTCCCCCTCGCTCTAAATCTCTCATGATTTTTTCTACCTTCCCAATGTTGAAGTCGATGACTATGTTAGTAGTTTTCAAGCTGTAATTTTTTTCAAACATCATTTATATGCATTTTAACTAATTTATTTTATGTTTTTTTTAAATTATTTGGAATTTTAGTTTATATTTTATTCTAAATATGGTATTTACTTAATTTTTTAGTTAATGAAATGTTATTTGTAAATAATAGATAATATATTGAGTAATTAATTATTATTTACTGATTACTATGCTGTAATTCATTAATAATTAATTATAATTAGTAAGTTAACAATTATTATGAATTAATTATCATTTAATATCACTTGTTAGTTTATAATGACTAGGAAAAAATAATTATTATCTAATAGATAATTAATTAAATGGTCATTGTTAACAAATAATTAAATAATTAAATAATTACCAAATAATTAATTAAAAAACGTGAGATAATAAATAAATGCAATTTATTAACTAATAATTAATTTCTAAATAACTAATAATTGATTTAATATTAATTAAATAGAAATTAATAACTAACTAGTAATAATTAAATAAAAATAATCAAATAATAATTACTTAATAATTAATTTTCAATTAATTATTCATTAAATATCAATTAACTATTGATTAATAAATAAATAACTACTGATTAAATAACAATTAATTATTAATTAACTATTTATTAAATAATAATAAAATATTATTTAAATAATAATTAACTATTAATTAAATAATAATTAACTATTAATTTATTAATTATTACATAGTAATTTAATCTTAATTGACTATTAAGAGACTATTAATTAACTATGAATTAACTAATCAAAAACACTCAATTAACTTTGAATTAATTGATAATTAAAAAATAATGAACTCTTAATTAAAAGTAGATTAACTAATAAATACTGAATAACTCACTATTAATTAACTATTAATTGAATAATAACCAACAATTAATTACCTTGTAGTTAAATAATAATTTAAAAATAATTAACTATTAATTAAATAATAATTAACTCATTTAATATTTAATTAACATTTGAATATTATTAAAGTAACATTTATATACCATGATAGATTATATTATAATTAGATAAAAATTATAAAATAGTATTATAAAATAATTATTAACGATTACCTAATAATTACTGACATACTCATTAGCAATTTTCTAAGAATTAGGAGAGCATAATTACTAACTTTCTTACAGTGAAAGTACATTACACACATCTTCTACTTTCAACCCTACGAGACTATTCCCCATAGTGGATATTTTATATCAATCAATTGATAATGTAAATATAATTTGGTTCTCCAAGAAATGAAATTTCTGTGTTGATATAAACAAGTGGAGGTAGGCTCTGACATAGATACACCAAGGGGTAATAACCATGGAATGGGCATACTGGGTATTAAATCAATCTGTACTCGGTTCATGAAAAAGAGGTCTAATTGTACACCTCTCTTGAAACTCTCAGGGATCTTATTTGGTTAATTAATATTCTATTTATAAACTATTGAACCCATATTTATATCCTTGAACCGTGAAATCACTTTACACAATTATTACACACTCAACTATACATGATTATTCCAGATCTTGATTATTGTTTATACTATTTGAATCATTATCACAAGATATTTTTCCATGTATAAAATCATGTCTACCTATGTCTAATACTATGAGGAAGTTTTTCAAAATGATCAAGGAGCTTCATAAACTAGAAAACTAACACAGATTTTTATCATAAGTGATTGAGTTACCCTAAGAGAACATCAGGAAAGAATTCATGATTGGTTAAATCTAAGACATGAAAAAGTGATCCATTATATTTTTAATATAAATTTTCTATTCTAGGATAGTCTAGGGTATATGGATTATCCATTGTTTTATGATGAGCATTGGTTTTAAGAAAAAAAATCATTTAACCAAGAGTCTCATAATGATTTGATGGAGTTATATGTGGGGGATTATACTATCTAGAAGTAACCTACTATTGTATGATAAAAGAGGCATACAAGAGTCATAAAACAAGGTCTACCCCAAATTATATGAGTATTTTATATGATGTGAATGGAAAAAATCCAAACTGATAACCCAAACATGATGCTAGAGAAATCTAATGACGAAATTGTATCTAATGATGGAGTTGGAGGACAAAACATGATGGTGATGAAGATAAAGATGGTGGGAGAAAATTTTATTTTAGTGTATGGCTATACATTGGCCTCAAAGAAATATATATCATCCACCACTATTCATATTTTGATTGAAATCTATGACACATTTTCAGACATTCTACTAGAATATTATCACACATGCAACTGGGTATCCTGGTGTTAGAGGATAGATGTGGTTCTATAGAAAAAAAATTATTCATTGGGTGATATTTTCCCAGAAAAGATGCCCAATATTGAAATTATTTCATATAGAGAGACACTTTACATATTTAGTTGAAGTTTCAAAATAAACAAAATATATCATATAATTGGATAAATACGACGATGATTGTATATTTTTCCTTAAAGCGGTTTTTGACATTCCTCTTGGAGGGGTGAGTATTTCAAAGATCGAGACATGTCATTATTACAAGAAAAATGAACTAAAATATGATTATACATCATTTGGAACTAAATCTGTGTCATCTATTATATTCGAGATGATCAAGATGTACCAAGATGTGCTTGTGGATCTTCTACATGAGAGGAAAAAATAAAAATTTGACAATGATATTTTATATGGAAAACATTGGGGGAGATAAAGGAAATTGTTAAAGTGTATGGTGATTGAGATGAATCTTAATAGGTGTTGTCATAATTTCAATCAGTACTAAGGAAGAAAACATTTTTTCCACTTAGACATGAAATAACATGTGTCTTAAGAAAACAGAGTTGATCAGTCTCATGTTAAATTTCATCCTTGTTCTGGGCATTCATTCAGTGTATTTCCACATATCTTTTTTAAAGAACGTTTATACATATTTAAAAACTGATTATGTATGGAATTTACATTGGTGTACTGCTAATTTTAGAAACCCAATATGGTAACTTCACACCTTTTCAGCTTTTATTTTCCATAGTTGAGAAGAAAAAATATGAATCTTAGAGTCAGTTTTTGGAATGTATTAGAAACCATTTATTCCACAATTGTGGGGTATGTTTGACATCTGATCATCACAGGATGATAAAGACAACAATCATTTTAGATAGTATTGTGTAGATAACCTCAAATTAAAATCAACGATATTGCATTAAACACATTTCTAGCAATTTTTGGAAGACATTTCATAATGATGAAATGAAGACATGAATCCTGGTATGAAATATATTTCATATTTCTTAATGTTTCAGCATAATAATAATTATATTTTTTATGTAATATGATCAAT
Source organism: Viscum album (assembly GCA_963277665.1). Lineage (NCBI taxonomy): Eukaryota > Viridiplantae > Streptophyta > Magnoliopsida > Santalales > Viscaceae > Viscum > Viscum album. The sequence goes on along the minus strand of OY728167.1, from coordinate 394,246,066 downwards.
TTTATTTAACATAGTATCTCTATTAGTTAATGTTTGAGGAATAATTTAAAGGAATTAGTATGGCTAATCTAGGAGTATATAACTATATGATGCATATTCTAAAAGAGAAATGGACATTAACATAGGATTGGGGAAAGTGGTACAACACAAGACCACGGAAATTATGGGATGTATAAATGGTGTCTTCAAGGGGATTCACGAGTTACTTATAATCAACCTATTTGAGGATACATTTTTTCCTCATGTAAAGTTATTCATATAAAGTGGAAGAAAAATCGTTGATGAGATTTATCAGGTGTTGTGGTACGAACAACACTTACAATAATGAATTGACAGAAACATTGATGAAGTATTTAGTTTTTTATTGCGATTGTTCAACGTAGAAGAATTTCGATTTGAAGTGACAATGTTTTGGGACCCCATCATAGGTGGCATGGATTAGTTATTTATGTTATTTTTTTACTGGAGACATTTTGATTTTGAAAACTTTTAGTCATTATGGTTTCTTATCATTCACATCATTACAACATTTTCCTCTATGAATATCTTGTGTCAACCGTATGTTTATCCACTGTACCAGATCAACACCATTTCTAATTGCTATAGTGAACTGTAGAATCCTATTTGTGATCCTCGACATTTCCCAATTCTAGGAGATTACCCCATATTGATACCAAACAAAAATAGTTCGTGACCATAAGGCAGACCGATGTCCAGCTACATTCAGAATGAAACGGACAAGCCTCAAGAATAAGGCCAACATTTGAGGTACGACATATATCATAGGGAAGGAAATAATATAAAGTGATTCCATAACATTGCGTAAATGAGTTCTCATTCTCATAAATGATGATGAATTTCATGAAAAAATGTAATATCATGAGTATTTAAAAAAATGATGATGGTCAGACCTTGGGTCGGCCATTTGTGTTGTCTTTCAAAAAGTTCAGTGATTTAAAATCTACCTTTTGAAAATATATTACATATGAATTGGAAAATCATCCTTATTAAAATTCTAAATCAAATATAGTTATTTTTCAAGTATATTAAACATGTTTCTTCCAACTCTTCTAGTGATTGTTGAAGATATTCTAGGTATGAGATAAGTGACGATACATGTTAACTTGTAAAGTGTTTAAAAAGACTTATAAAGAATAAAAAAAGTGGGAAGAATCAATGGAAGAAAAAACACAAGAAAAATATCAAATAAAATGTAATACATATTATGATATTATGTGATTTTAAAGTAAAAGGAAATAAAAAATACAAAAGTTAAAAAATGATCAATATGGAATGGGAAAAGAGGAGAAAAAGGTGCTTACTTCTGGGTGAAGTGATGTAGAAAATTTAGAATTAAATGAAGAATCTATAAGTGAAAATAGAATAAGTAATATTTCATTAATGACTAATTATCCATTGAAAGAGGAGAATATTCACTGTTTATAATATAATATATCTATGATTCAATGTTTATAAACACTTGTACAAGATAATTTTACAATTTTAACTTCATTTATTTTCATGCTAGTAATTCCTTATTAAGATGCACTATTACATGGTACATTTTTGAAAAGCTATTAAAACATCCAATGGTCTTGATTTTATATTCATATTTAAATTTTTGGTCTCCCTTGGTTTGAAGAAAATTATATCCTTCTAGGGATATTGATGATTCAATTGGAATGATGACCAAAGTGGACCTTGAAACTAGAACATTATGGGTGAACTGAACTGGATGAAAGGCTACTAAAATGACTGTAGAAGCCATGATATAATCCCAATAAAGCTCAAAATTGAATTGGATATATGGAAAATCATGTTTAACTTTTTAATCAATAGTTTCCAGAGCTAATTCAATGTTTCTATGTGAATTCTAGACATCCCAAGAGGAATATGAAATTTTAGTTCAGATTCTATTGGTCTGAATGACATTCCACTATTTTGATCATACCTCAAAAACAAAACAAAAATCAATAGGAATAAAATTTTATAGATTATTATATTAAATATTGGGACTCAATTTATTATTTTATGAACAACTCAAATTTGGCGATCTAGAATCACTATTGGGAACATATGTCGAAGGTATGAAAGCCAGTTCCCATTTCGGGACAATGGTGAAAAAATATACATTCTACAAACTTTCCACCACCATAGGCCTAAACTAATCTAGTGGGAATACATGTAATATTTGGGGATATACCCAAGACTATCAAAATTCCTATTTAATTCTTAAGTGGTGATGAAGTTTGGGGATGCTTTAGTTTATTTTAATTGTAATGTCATGCTGCTATTTTGTATTCACATTTGTTTTGTCACCTATAAGTTGTTATAATTCACCATATATTCTTAATAAAAGTTATTCAAATAATTTTATTCCATTATTATTAATACACATTGAAATTTTTTCCCCATGGTGTGAACTTATTCACACCAACAGATGTGAAATTCTTCACACAATAGTGGAGTGATCGTTATTTCACAATTTTTCATCCTCAATTCCACCCTCATCAGTCTACTCTCATATTGCATTGAGATATTTGAATCAATAGAGGGATAACCATCTTATGGGATGTTCTAAGGGACTAACAAGGGTCTGTATTCGATTCTATTTATTAGTATATAACTGTTTCATAATTTCTTATATCATGTTTTTTGATTCAATGATTTTATTTCTTCTTCTTCCTTATTGAACTTGATCGGAACACTTTTCATGTAGTAATATTATCCTGTACCATAGAGTGTTCATGAAAATTATCATCCAATTTTTTAGGTTATTATAACATGTATGTGAAGGTGTTAAATCGGTAAGTGATGAGGGTAAACTGGTTTCATAAAATGAATCGGTCTCGAGTTAACGAAATTGAAATCATTAAAAATGAATTCATCCAATCAAATATTTTTAATATCCTGCCATCATACCATTAACATAAATTGAATTAAATTACTTATTTTAGTTATATAGTAATAAAACTAAAATAATACCCTAATCTAACCAATTTATAACCAAAAAAATCCTTCTAATAAGTTTCTATTGTTCCTTTTTAGGTCTCTGAGGACACGACAACCACTTTGGTAATGCGAGTGACTGCTTCAACCTAAGGGTAAATTTGTGCAAAACAAAATTTTGGCATTGTTTCCAATTACCAAAATATTTTATATGGACACTCGTTATATTCACCCCCATTTCTCTTTTTCTCACCTCAATTTATCTTTTCTTTTCCCATTTATTTTTTTTAACTTTTCTGGGCACATGCTTGCCAATACTGGTGACCAATAAAACCTTCTGGTTATGATGCATAGTCCTGGGGTTGGGGAATCAACTACACATATGGAATATTTAGATTTGATCCAAATCTTTTGGAGACCCCATATTACAAAATTTATCCCAATTCAATTGATGGTTTTCAATGAAACCATACGATAAACCTGGGTGGAAAACAAAATATGTAACCCCTAACTTGGGGAATGTAGTACATCAAACCATGAATGACTACCTCGCACCAGCAAAGACCAATTCACCATATTTAATTAGACATGATTCCCTATTATAATCCCACTATGTCTTCATACCTAATTTCCTAAACCAACTTCCAACCTTTCAGGGGACATTATCAGAAATTCCATGCCTCATGTCAAGGAATTAAATTGCATTGATGAAAACATGTACCCAATAAATAAACATGAGTCAGATAAGATGAAGATATTTCCTTTCTCATAAAAGTATAGAACACATAATTGGTTAGAAAATATAATACCATCATAAATACATTCACGATACTAATTAAAAAGTAAATTCAACAAAAAACATTTCCCCCCATTATAAAACTACTATACATAAAAACATCCATTATTTTGAAAAAGTAGGGGATTAATTTTATGGAACATGGGAAAGGTTCAATGAAACACTCAACATGCTATCTCACCACAGATTTTAAAATCCAAGAACATGTTTAAATATTTTATGAAGTGTTGATTCCATGAAATAAACAATTCATTCACATGATTTGTGATGGAAATTTTAAAAATAAACCCCCAAATGATGCCTATGAGTATTCGGAAATTGTTGCAGAACAAAACTGAACATGTGGAACATCACCTTACTATGATTATACACCCAAATCTAGTGTAATTAAATCTCTCATGGATGATAAAATCCATAGTGCTAAACTTTTTTTCCTCACTAGGATGGTCGAAGAGAGTGATCTTAGGAAGGTGTAAGAAATCCAAATTGTTGACCCTATTTTCACAATTTGCAATAATCATTACCATAATACAAGAAAATAATGAACCCTTACTTCCATAAAGGATGTTATTTTAGGAGGATTTCTAATGAAGGATGAAGCTATGATCTTTTAGAATTCAGAATACCAAAAAAATTTCAATCAACGGTAAAATGACCATCTAGGATTCTGTTGTAAAGATAACAAAAAACCCACCCAATAACCCAATCATCCACAAGGACCAAACCCCTAACCTCAAATTTTTTTAAACCCATAATTAGCTCCAACCAAAATAGGTCCAATATCGAAACAACTCTTGACCATTTCCAAAAACCCATCCAACAACCTATCCAACATCCCACCCAAAATCCAAAATAAACACATGGGATAAACCAACGAACGCAAACCCCTACCAAATTAGTCCCTCTCCCATTAAATAAAAAATTGTGTAAACCAATGGAAAGAATTAATTCCAAATTTTCATCCTTAAATAAATGAATTTAAAACCATTATAACTGGAACAACACATATTTTTAAATAGGATATTCCATCCCTAACCATACAGGGATAATCCAGTTGCACAAAAACCACTCATGAGAAACTAAATGTAGTTACTATCTTAATATGTGGGGAATCAATTGAAGAACATGAAAAACCCATTCATGAAACAATAAAATATTTAAAATCACAGGGAAATGATGATGAAATACCCTCATATTCTAAAAAATACATTGATAATTTGAAAGATCCAAAACCCCACCAATAAATCAAACAATATTCTTATTTCCATCAATGCATGAGAGGAAAATCTAAACCCAAATTTAATGAAAAATTGGGGGGAGTCTTCTCACAACTTAAGATGACCATAATCATTTGTGACGTAATCCAAAATATAACTACATACTCCAAGTACCTGAAGGACCTATGTACATTCAAATGGTATTTATCACACAACAAATGTGTCCTTTTTGATGATAGTATGAGCACTATCATCCAAGAAAACAGTCCACCTATGTTATAGGACCCAAATTATCCATATATCAATGTTAAACTTGGAAAGAAAAAGGATAACAAGGCCTTATGAGATCTAGATTGCAGTGTGAAACTTATCCTCATATATAATGTATTGTTAGTCAAGTATTCAGAAGATCCAACCCACTTATATCACTATTCAACAAGCTTATTGTAGTGTTTGAGTTACTATGGTGATCATAAAAAATGTTTTGGTGAATGTTGAAAATTTCATTTATGCTTCTAACTTCATTGTCCATTACAATCACTAAAGATTATATCCTATGGATCAAAACCCCATCATACTCGGTAACCCATTTATAGTAACAATCAAATCATTCATTCGAGTTAGGAATGGGAACAATTCAGTAACCTTTGGGAACATGACCCTAGACCTATTAATATAAAACAAAAACTCTCAATTTAGGGATGAGGAAAAAGTTTATGAGGATAATCAAATAGGTTTTGTTTAATCTGAACTAGAGAAACATTTTGGAATCATTTAAGGATGATTAATTCATTATTAGATTGATTTCCTTTGTTCACATGAGAGAAATTTGCCTAATTTGGCTTCAATCCCATTCAAAAGTCTCATTTGATGATTTTTCAGGATCACCAACCAATGAAACCATTGTACAAATTAAATACATCAAGCCCATACAAATTCATGACACCGATATGTCTAATTTTTTGTCCAATAAATCTATTTAAAAGGAACTAGTTATGTTGATAAATTTTGAAATAGAATTCGTGTTTGAATCAATGCTTCAACGTACTTGTGGAAGTGTTAACCAACCCAAGCAAAAACTCAAAGTCTCACTTGCCTCATTTAAGTATGAATTATCATGGGAAACTCATATCTCCCCTAATGTCATATCTTCTTATCTCAAACCCGACTGAGACATAATTATTTTGGATGTTGTGATTAAAAGTTATAAAGAAATTGGATGATATTTTTTGATTTATCTTGTATTATCCCACTCATCGGGATGCATAAGTTTTTTTGTGAAACTAATTTTAAACAATGTTTCCACCCCTAGTGGAGAATAAATTAAAATATATTGACATTAGTAAATTAAAAAATTATTGAGATGTTGACATCTAGTATTGGGTATGTTTGGGGAGTCTAAGTCGAGCTAATGACCATAAAAAGTGATTTCTGGGAGGAAACCTGAATTCTACGCATACATTGACTCAGTTTTTGGTGTTCCAAAATAAATCAGTACATTTTTTCACTTTCCTTTTATAATTTTTTGGTTTTAGTTAATTGAACCTCATGAGGTTTCCATTATATTATAATTTTCTTGGTTTGTAAAATTCAGGGACTGGTGAAATTGATCTATTTTAGGAAAATCACATTTCTTCAAGTTGCAAGAAAACTAAAATCATTGATGAGGATTTTTTGAGTAAATGGAGATCAATGGATTAAATGGGAGAATCACAAACTTTAACTTGAACGCTTAGGTGACATCATTACATGATTCTCATTTTCAAATTTTATTTTGGAACTCCACCCCTTTGACTCTACCACATTTTGAGTTATATTTTCTATAAACACCGGGACATTATTATTCTATGTTGTGGGTGAAATAAAGAATAAATTGGGGTATTCCATATAAAGAAAATAAATGAAAAAATACGTGGTAATGTAAAATAAAAATTGAATAATCATTTACATGATAATATATTTTGAAAACATTAAAATTGAATATAAAAAAATATTACATTCATTTATTATTATTTTAATGCATGTTTATGTTCATGATAATATATTTTGGGAAGCGTGATTGTCCGATGTGATTTTTCACTGATAACATTTTCATCTTATTTAATCAAAATATCACTGTTCATGTCCTTTGGATTGTGGGATATTTATTTGGGTTCATAGAGTCCCTCAATAAATAGCATAGGATTGGTGATAATTTTAATTTTAAAATCTCTATTCAATAAAATATACTAAAAATTTTAAATAAATAAATCAATAAACTTCTATGTATAGAAATGGATTGACCTGATGCAAAAATTTCAGCACGTGGGGATGGTGACTCCAGAGTAATCTAGACCAAAGCTGGACAATTTACCTCTATTTATGGTTGCTTTATTTTTCCATTTATTGAGTTAACTTAGGATGATACCCATGTATGTGGGATTCAATCGTTGTCCTAGTGTTTGGAGCCTTTGAGTCATCAGAAATATCTCATTGTAGGGTTTGACTCAATTGAATTCAATTTCATTTACCATGTAAAATTTTCAAAAAAATATAAAATAAAAAATAAAAAAAACAAAAAAGGTAAACAAAAAATAAAGTAATACAGATCTTAATATTAAAATGTGATCCCACCTAGATCTTTTATTTTCCCTTGGAATAAAAATAAACCCCTATTTCTATTGAGATGCACATCACATCATTATACTTAAATGAAACATGGTGAATGTGATGATGAATATGAACAAAAAATGGGTTTGGTATTGGGATATTCTTTTGGACCAATATTTGTTTAAATTATTTTGATAGGTTTTATTATTGTTTTATTTGATGCTGAAATGGTATGCATTGTATGATAAAATGTGCTTATAAAATGGAAAAAATCATATTTTCGAGATATATTTTACTCAGGAATAGATAAAATCAATTTGAAGGTATGATTAACCACTAAAAGATATTAATTTTGATTTTTTATATTATAATATTCATTTTATGCAATGTTAATAAGCACTTGTACTAGTGAATTTTACAATTTGAACTTCTTTTCTTAGCATGTTTGTAATTCATTCATAAAATGCACTATTAAGTAGTACATTTTTGAACACCTACTAATACAAAAAATGGACTTGAATTTGTTTTTATATTGCATTTTCTGTTCACCTATGCTATGAGGAACATTCTATATTTCTTGATCAATTGAAGATTAAATTTGGTTGATGACCAAAGTGGGCTTTGAGCCTATAACTTTCTAGGAGAAGTGAACATGACAACATCCCACTCAAATGATTTTAGAGGCCATGATATAAGCCCAATGAAGCACATATTGGAACTGAAGATATAGTAAATCATTATGAACATTAAATTAAATATCTTATAGAGAAAATTATTAGTTTTTAAGTGAGTTCCAAGTGTCCCAAGTTGAAGATGATATTTTGGGCCAGAATTTTTGGCCCAGAATGAATGTCCACTATTTTTATCATATAATCAAAACAAAAAATTCAATGGAGATGAAATTTTATATTATGTTATATGAAATCATGGAATGAAATTTCTTATTATATTGCCCATTGAAATTCATCCTTCTATAAGATCATTTTGACACATTGGGTTCATGCAAGATAGATCCCATTTCAGATCAAGGGTGAAACATTCCACATTCCACAAACATAATACCACACTAGAACTAACATAATCAAGTGATAAGACCTATAATATTGGGTTCTAGAACAAAGAATCATGAAATTCCTATTTAAGGCAGTTTAGGTGAAAGATTTTGGTAATTATTGGGTTTATTTCAATTGTAATGTCATGCCTCGATTTTGAATTTTTGTGTTTATTTTTTCACATTTATGATGTTCTAATTCAATTTAATGTCTTAAAAAAGATTTTCATATATTTTTATTTCATTCCTATAAATATAAAATTGATACCTTATCCTCATGGTGTGAACTTATTCACACCATCACTTGTAAAATTATTCACACAGTTCTTTGAGAGGTCATTATTTCACTATTTTTCTTCGTCAATTCCTCCCTCATGAATCTAATCTCTTCTTCCATTAAGATATTTGAATAAATGGAGGGGTAAAACTCTTATTTTTTGATCCAAGGAATTATCATGGGGATATATTGGATGTTATTTATCACTCTATAAATTTTTAATAATTTATATTATTTGAGTTTTTTAATTCAATGATTTTCATTCATCTTCTAACTTATTTAATTTTATCACCATAGTTTTCATGTTATAATATGATCGTTTACCTTGGAGTTCTCATGAAAATTATTATCCTATTTTATATGCGATAAGAATGTGTATGTGAAGTTGTTAAACAAGTATGTGAAGAGTTTATATTGATTTCATTGAATGAATCCATCTTGAGTTAATGAAATTGACATCGTTACAATGAAATTCATCCAATAAAATATTTTCAATATACTAGGACTAACCCATTTTCATAAATTGAATTTACTTAGTCCATTAATATATCTAGTAATATAACTAAAATTGTCTCTTAATTTGGCCACTTCATTTCCAAAATTATTTTTAGAATAAGTGATAGTAGGTTCTTCTTAGGTCAACAAGGATTTGACAACCCCTTTTGTGTTTTAAGAGACCATTTCTACATTCTGGTAGATTTGGTTGAGGAAAATGATTAAGGTTAGTAATGTTGGTTGAGTTTTTGAACTGTGTAACGGTCATTCTTTAGTTAGTGGATAATTTTTGAAATCTAAAAATGGATGTCTTCCATAAATAAAGATTCTAAAGAGAAATTAAACTATACTATGAAAGAGTCATTCATCAAGGATTGGAATTTCCATAAAATATAAAAGTGTTCATGATTGAAGGTTGGGATATTGAGAAAATACGACCCTTTTATCTAAGAAAATATCTACAAAGAGTGGTGAAACTGAGTTTTCAAGAATAATGTAGATGTTATTATGTATAATATTCATTGTTAAATAAGGATTAATCCATGTTATTCACTTCATAAAGAGATATTGGTATCTATATAACTATAATATACTAAATTATACTAACCATAACATCCTAATAACCACAAAATTATATATACATTTTATACATAATAGTTATTTCATTTTTATGCATAGAGATGATGGATAAAACTTTATTGACGGAGAAGTATAGACATGTTTCACATGATGTGCTGGAGGGCCATGAGGTTCGATGGGTCAGGGTGCATGTGGAACACCATTATCATCACATACCACCTCCAGCTACTATTATACCATACCTACAATGTTAGGGTTTTTATAGTATCGATATATCATATTTTACATTTTTTTATCATCACCTCCTTTCTTCCATCACCAAGAGATGGAGACATGAGACTCATAGTTTCCACTTGTCCATGGGAGATATAACCATCTCTCTAGATGATGTGGTAATTATGTTCAATCTTCATGTACAAGGTTCTTCAATTATAAGAACCACTCATATAGACTGACCTGATCTTGTACAACAACTTCTAAGAATAGACATTGCGAGAAATGATACTCTTGAAGATAATGATTCCTTATCTATGAGCTAATGTGACATGTAATTCATACATTTACCCATTGACACTGATGATCAGACTGTCATGCTTCCCGAACATACATATATCTTGTATCTCATTGGAGGGATGGAATACGCTGATCACTCTGATAGATCTATGTTCTAGTTTGGATGCATTAGACGTATTCCATTGACACCCAGACAACAAGAAACTCTTCATTCTATGAAGCTGATAGAGGAAGGATATCAACCAGAGATGAAATCATGCATAGTATGTTGACATCTGGGATAGAAGTTCATCATTTCATATCGAGGGGATTACTTTTATGTATGTTCATCTATCAAAATATATTGGGTATTCATCATGATATAGATTAAATTCCACACTGTATCTTTAAACACATGGTAAAAGGATTTATGATATGGTAAGATAATAAATTAATATTATATTTTTCATCATTCATTTTTTAATTTCATTTTTATTCTCTTTACAACAAACTTGTAAGGACTTATGTTTTTACGGACTATGAATTTGAGCTGAAATTTGAATTTTGTTTTTATATGCTTGTAATGGGTAAAACGGTAATTTGTTACCCATGAAAAAAATCCTGTATAATTTGTATAACCACCCCATTGGTCTGGAAAATAGTGTGTTTATCCTAGGACATGAGTTTTCTAAAATTGTAAGTCAGTTGAATTTTAGAGAAATAATTGATATTTAATATTTTTTTATTAAATATTAATTTATTTGTGTGGGTTTGTTTGGCCTTATATTTTGATTGGAGTGGAGTATTAATAATCATTTTCTTCTGATGTGTTCAGAACAAGGGGTTTTGTCTAGGTGAGGCATAAACTCTACTTGGGAATTAGGGCCTACCATGAACAACCTTTTATTTTTTTCCTTATATTTTTTATTCTTTTATTTATTTTACTTCCCTAGCTTCTCACATACTCCCCCTATGAGTAGAAATGAAAAACAAGCTATAGACTTACGAAAAAGTGGGCTAAGGGAGAGTTTGGGGTGGCGTGGGCATAAAATTTTTGACTATTTAAAATACAGGCTTAGCATGTTGAGGTCATGTGGATGTTGTCCAAGTTGGTTTAATCCTGGATGAATGATGTCTTTCCCGTGACTCTAATTATTTAAAATGATAATTGTTTATATATTATAGGCTCTCGATCCACACAAACATGAATGATTCTTGTGAATAACTGGTCCGGGATGCCATGCCCGATTCGAAGATGCCTCATAAGAGAGAGTGCCACATTTAGGAATGGATAATGTATCACCTAGGAAGAGATAACATTGCCCAAAATGCCACATCACATTATAAGGATAATGTTTCACCTAGGAAGAGTTTCCTAAGATTCATGGTGAGAGAAGAATCCCACTATTATAAATATGGAACGACAATCTCCACGCAATGGATCAGTCCATCCCACGATCATGATATTGTCTGATTTGGGCTTAGAAAGCATGGTTTTTTCCCTAGGCTATGGCCCTCATGCATCCCCTAGGAAGAGGCCTCATGACGGGAGAGATATCTACACCACCTTATAAAGGGGTGTTTTGTGCTCCTCCTCCTTTGATGTGGGATATCAATAATCCACCCCCTAGAAGGTCCCAAAGCAGACAACATCTTGATCGTGGGATGGACTATACCGTTAAAAATTTTATCAGAGCTAGTGTCTATTTTATGTGAAAATTAGAAAGTTGGGCCCTTCTAGGGGGTGGATTATTGTTATCCCACATCAAAGGAGGAGGAGAACGAAGCACCCATTTATAAGGTGGTGTAGATATCTCTCCCATCATGAGGCCTTTTCTGAGGGATGCCTGAGGGCCATAGCCCAGGGAAAATAAAATCATGCATCCTAGGCCTAAAGCAGACAGTATCATGATCATGGGATAGACTGGGCCGTTACAAATGGTATCAGAGCCAGTGTCCATTTGATGTGCCCGTGAGTACGCTGGGCCCTTCTCGGGGGGGGGGGGGGGGTGGATTATGGATATCCCATATCGAAGGAGGAGGAGCATGAAGCATGCCTTTATAAGGTTGTGTGGATACCTATCCCATCACGAGGCCTTTTCTTGGGGGATGCTTGAGGGTCAGAGACTAGGGAAAGAAAAACCATGTGGGCTAGGCCCAAAGCAAACAATATTATGATCGTGGGTGGACTGGGCCATTACACTCTACATAAAATCTATAATTACATTGGGATTTCAAATTATTTACTTTTTATTGTCATTTACCAGAAAATATAAAAGGGGAAAAAATTCCACTCCCATAGAGGACAGAGACTCCTTTCTCATTCCTCTCCATCAAAATCGATTTCACTCGTCACTTCGACACACCCATCACTTCAACACCGCCATCAATAGGCTCCTTTAAAAAACTGATGTTAAATTAACCTTAAAACTAATTCGTGAACCATGAATGCTGTGAAGGCACACAACATCACCATAACTGAATATCTCAAAACTTTCCCCCCTATTCTTTCTGGAAAAAAAGAGATGGCTGAGTACCCATTATCATCTTCTTCAATGACTGTGGCTTCACCTTCTAAGTGCCAACTCAAATTCATACGATGTTGTGTACCATATCTTCCACCAATTATATTTACATCTCCTCACTATAATTTTTTGTCAATTACTATATTTCACCTTATCATAGGTTTCCTCCCTCCTAGTATGACCACTAGTCTGACATGTAGTGTTTCCTCAATGTCGGGATAGGGTTTCCACTCCTCACGAGACCTCTTTCTCATTATTTCCACCATAGAAACGCCTAGGGAGGGACAACCATATTTATATCCTAAAAATTTTATTATAATTTTATCATATTTATTTAAATATATCACATGTTTTTTATTATTGAAATTAAATTAAAAAAATATTTTCATTTATCATTTTAATTTATCAATAATATTTATTGTAACCATTATCCACATTGTTGGTTGGTATTTTTCAATTTCATATAAAAAATGATGAATGAGGGTAGCCCAAGGGCTTGGATTCATCATATATAAGGAGGGAAAGGTTTGATAAATTAATATGTTTGATAGGTTGTTTTTTGTGGTTTAAGTCCGCATGGGCTCAGGCCCACATGGGCGTAGCTTGCCCCTCCCCAAACTGTCCATTTCACATTTCTACATGTGTGATTCCTCCTATCCGTGATTGAGATAAAAATGGAGAGGGAGAGAGAGATAGTGAGTAGAATAGAGGTTCTATAATTGAGCTCAGGATGAGCTGAATCATCATGCTGTAATTGTGGACCATGGGTGAAGCTTTAGCGGATTCCATCCAAAGGTAGGCTATTTTTCTGTTTATGTTGTATATCCATGTATATTAACTGTTTTATAGTTTTAATGTCTTATTATAAATTCTTAGGACACCTTTTGGGTTTATCTATACCATTTGATGATAAAATGGGAGATTTATGGCCAATTTGAGGGGTTTCCCATTCATAAATCATGATCACACGACGTGTAGTTCAGGAACACATGCCACATGTACTTATAATTTGGGGGAATATTTCCTTTTTTAAGTACACACCCTTTATAGGGTATACATTCTATGTATTGGGACTCTTTTGTGTATCCACGTACCCGTCCAAACAACCCATATAGTGTAATATGGCTGTGTAGACTACACAGCTAGACCCCTTGTGGGTTGCATGTCGTGTAGAGGTACACAAACCATTAAAAAGTACATGGCCAAACTATGTGAGGTACATGGGTAGGTACCTCATTTATGGTACACACCATGTACCTGAATTACACACCATGTAATTTTATTTTCATGACAAGTACGACTGGAGTACACACCCAGGTGAGGCTTCGAGGGCACACACTGTATACTAGGGTATACATGTCTCTTACTCCCCCTAGTACTCTTTAAGGGTTTTTCATATCCTTACACACATGAGTCTAAATTGGATGCATGAGTGATATATTATGAGTGTTTTTTTGCACAGATCTCAACGGTACTGACCTTGAGGTTATTTTAGGACTACTTAGAGGATTTTTAGGAGATTGACAAGAGGGAAAGGTTCATCCTCCAGTAACCAAATCCAACTATCTTTTAATAGTGAAACCCTTTGATCCAAGATGATCCATGAGATATCTCTCTTAACCAATGCTTTCATAGCTCTTACTTTAGGATGTATCCCTTGAGATATGGGACCTTCATGCCCAGGATTACATGAGATTTGTTGTTTCTGAGGATCCCCTATAACATTCCTATACATACATCTCAACATAAATGATCCTGTGTTGGATTCCTCTACCTTTTTATTTTTTACCAAGGTCCCCCTTTGGAATTTCTTTACTTACATGCTTACTTAGGGAATCCCTTGTAGGATCCCTCTACTTGTTTAATCTTTCTAAGGTTCTCTCATAGGATGCATCTTTTTACGTACACTATTATTGAGGTCCCCATGTATGATGCCTCTTTCTATGTACCATTCTAAGGATCCTATATACAATACCTCTGTTTCCATAATGTCAAGGATCCCATTTTGGTGTTCTCCTATTACCTTCACTACTAAGGATCATGAGTAGGATTCTTTCACATGTTTACAACTTGAGGATCCAAATTCGGATGTCTCTATAGTGTTATGATATGAGGAACCCAGTATGTACCAAAATTTTAAGCAATGAGCCTATGATGGTAGTGGTGGGTTCAGGCGTTTGGACACCCTCACTATTTATTTACCCATATGGTTATTGGGAATTCATCTATGCTATCTATTCATGATTCTTGGTGTCTTCTCGATGTGTTAGACATGATAAAATATATTATTAATATTTGGATTCCCAAATATACTTCTTAGAGACCAGATTCTGATCTTTTTTGATTAAAAATTAGATACCCAGATGTACTTCCTGAGGTATGGATTCTAAACCATTTGATAAAATGTTACCATTGGGGTTACCTTACTTACTTCTTAGAACTCGACTAATGAGACCTTTCTATTATCTATTATTTTATCATGATACACATATGTACCTCATGGGATCTAACCATTGAGCCTTTCTATCATAGGATTTCTAGATGTATATGTTGGGATCTATCCATTGGGCCTTGTTGTCTTGGGATTGCTAGGAATTGTACTAAGAATCTGGATTCTGAGCCATGTTCTATTGGGATCACTAGACATACTTCATGGGGTTCAGCTCTCGAGCCTTACTTTATTGAATGTTAATGTTACTATAACTGTATTTCTAATTGGTCACTAGGATAACTATTTATTTAGGGATATAGAGGTTTGTTTTTGAGAAGTATTAGAACCCATCTTAGTCAGGGTCACTCTAAGAATGGATACACCTCTAGCATTTTAGGGGATTGAAAAGGATGATGGGTGGGATCATTTCCCCAAAGTAGTAGGATGTTGATGAGCTCCCCATGAATGGACATGATCTCCTCATTTGATGGCTTGGATACTCCCTAGGATTGGTGGACACACTATTATTATATCACCTAGACTTGTTTGGGGATGAAGATATTGAGCTAGTTATTGAATGATCATGCATTGTTACACCGGATTAAGGGATTATTCATTACATATCACCTAAGGTTCATCCTCCTTTTGGATTATTTGAGTTTCAATGTCTAGATTTCCGACTAGTCAAGACCTTGTAATCTATTATCGGACTGGATTATATATTGATTGAGTAGTATGATATCTATATCAACATCACATTTACAAGATGTACAATCTATACCTAAAACCATTCATCTTAGTTATTGGAGGTGAGAATGGGTGAATCCAGGGCTATGACATGTATCCCCCTATGGTGATGTAGATTGCTATGAGACATTCTAGAGGTAATCGAAGAAGGTTTTGTCGATCATGATTACAGACCTTAGGATCGACTTAATGATACATAACTTGAGCAGTAAAATAGTTAACTTAAATCCCTAGTCATAGGATGTCGAGTTGACCAGATTTAGAATTCTTGGATAGAATATGGATTGTGTTTATTATGATGTAGTTCATGGAAAACATAGTTTGATGTATCAGGCCAATGTCATTGTCATCTATATACATTTACATATATGGGATTATATATATATATATATGATGGAATATGCCAAGGGACATTCCGACTTAGGAATAAGTAGATGTGGTTAAAAGGGATTACATAAAAAAGGATCAACTATGTTTCTATTTGTCCTATAGTTTTATTTATAACTTCCAATTGTGTCTTGGATTTTCTGATAATATTGCATGAACATGAACTTATGAAAATATATTTATAGGTTCATCATTGGGGTGTCCTATTGAGATTATATATCACCCCTAAACAAGAACCCCAGTGTGCATGCATACCTTATGTCTACATTTTTGGTTGATAACATATTTCATGATGGATAGGGATGAGCAAATGGGTTTCACGATCGATCGGTGGCACTCTTGTGGATTCTTTTAATCAGGATGGAGCAGCTCAATGTTGTCATGGAGACAAGGTATATGGTTTGAATTGGAGTTGGTAGTACATCCTTGTACCTTTATTTTATATTTCATTATTTTCTTCATTTATATGTGATCATCATAGTGGGAGATCATTATAGTATGCATGACATGGATGTTCAAGAATTTACAAAATTTCATTTATTTACTATTTCTGCACTTTAATGGTTTACTTATTTTGATGATATCATGTTTTCTCCACAATTTCTACTCTGATATAATGGAATAATATCTCCATGGACATTCCATAGACCCTTGTTTCTTGTTGACAGCCTCTAATTTATGGTGAAGAACACTTGTGGCCTTGTGGAGAACTAGATCGAAGCACCAGTTTAGTGGAATCATAGAATGGACATTACAAATTGGTATTAGAGGTTTTACTTTCCTACTATATTACTATTTGGGATAGGATAAAAAATACTATCAGGAATGCTAAAGAACATGTGATGGATATCAAAATAGTGTGTCAATAACACATATTTTGGAAAGAAGTCCTAGTTTCCAATTATATGAGATTGTTGTTCTGATCTACAATGTTACAGTTGTATATGATTTTCTCTATGAGAGATGAACATATTGTGTTGATTTTGTGGTTTATTATAGATTTCCGACATTTGAACCTTTGGAAAGGGGCCAGTGATGGATATGGACTTTTTTCTAGAAAAGAAACAAGGTGTATCTTGCATCATATTTGACTCACAGAAGTCACATGTTATAGGACTAATAGTATGTGATTGTTATTGATGACAAATTCCAATTGTTTAAACTATCAACAAAAAAATAAATAGTTTTTTTAAAATAGAGTGTTTGGTGTAATTATACTCAATCGATTCAACTTGTATATATTTTCCTCTGATGGAAGGTTATTTGAATCTATGGTGATGTAACAACCATCCTTTTTATATTATTTATTTTATTATTTTTATTGGGCATCTGATAGTTTGGGTCGAGGCCCGACTTAAAATTTCTGAGCTCTTATTTAGAAACAAATGTTTTGATCTTGGTTGTGTCCAACGCACCGTGGTTGAAGCCACATGGCCTTGCCTGGGTCACCGAGCAACCTCTCCCAGCTCACCGCATGGCTTTCCCGATGTGTAAGGGAGAAGAAAAATATGCGATGAATAAGAAAATGAGAACACAATAAAAATTGGGACCGCATGACCTTGGGCGAGGCACAACTCGGGCAAGGCATGGTTTTGAAACCGCACAGCCTCACCTGGTCCACCGGGTGACCTACCAATGTCCAATTAATTAAATAAAATGACATGATGATAAATAAATAAAATTTAATGTGATAAAAATTTTAATAAATTATTTTAATGATCATAATAATAATATTATTTGGGTATGTAATTTTGATAATTATTTTTATCACTATTGTTATAATTGTTAAAACTTTTATTTTATTACTATAAATTTATTACTATTATTTTTTTAATTAGTTTTAGTTTATTATTATTATTCTTTTATTAATTATTATTATTATTATATTAATTATTATTATTATAATTAGTTTTATTTTTAGTTTTTAGTTATAAATATAGTTTTATTTTTTATTAATTTTTTCCCTCTTGGTGTGTTCGGGTTCGGCGGACTCCCCTTCCCCCATTATCTTCCCCACCGCGCCCCTACCCCACTGGTTCACCTCTCCTCGGCTCGAGCCGCCGCACAAACCCCTGCCATGCCCCTATTCGGCCCTCCTCTGGATTCACAACACGCCAACCTCTATTCCCCGGTGCTCGCCACCCTTACCTTGGTCGGCCTCCATTCGATGAACCCCCTGACGTGACTCCTCCAGGGAAGATACCTCTGGTGCAGCATTTCCTCAGCATGACCCCCCTTGTTGGATGCATCTTCCCATCCTAACGAACCCCACTACTATGTAGATGAACTCCCCTCCCTTCCTACAGCAACCATAAAACCGCTGACCTCCTCTCCGGATGCTGTTGCATCATCGTCGCACTCCTCCTCTGACGGCTCCTACTCCGGTAAACTCTCCTCCCTCCTTGTAAGGTTTTAGTTTAGAGTTCTTTTTTTAGGGTTTGATTTTGATTTGTTGTGTTTCAAATTCTTGAATTAGGGTCTAATTTGGATCCCATGTGGTGTGATTGTGGTGCGATTGGTGTTTGAGACCAATTTTTGGGAGTTTTCGACACCCGATGTAAGTTTTTCCATGCCCTAACACCATTAAATGAATTTAATATGCTTGATGGAATTTATTATTATGTTATTTAATTGATTATGTTGTGAGAATGGTGTTTTCAATTTGGAATGGTTGGTGTGTTTTAGTTCTATTTTGATGCATTTGTTGATATATTGTTTCTAAGGTTCATTTCAGAATTTTTGTGGTGAGTTTGATGGAAAATTAGGGCTTCACGTCGAGTGTTGGAGTCATCAACACCTGAGGTAGGTGGTTCCATGTATAACTATTGTTTGATAAATTAAGTTTCATGTCCGATTATTTTAGCATCGCCTTCTGTTAATTATTTGGGTGCGAACATAGTTTTCAAAAAAAAATTAACGTGCGTTTATTTATTTTGTAGCATGTTAGTATAGTGCATAGTGAATTTCTGTGAAGAACCCTTATTGAGTAATTCTATTGTATTATATGAGTTGTGCAATAAGTTTATTTAATTTATGAAGAACTGTGAATTGGATTATGAAGCAGTGAAAATGTTTATTTTGTAATAAATGGAGTTTTCGTGTAAGTTTTTTGTGTGGAAAAGAATGTGACGTTTCTTGAAATAGTTTTATAGAATTTATTAATGGTTTATTAAATGGAATGATAATTGAGAACTTGTTTTGAAAACTTTCTTAGGGTGCACATCATTCCAGAATTATTTTTTTTGCATTTATTTATTAGTAGCATGTTTATGCCATATCAGTTTGATTTTTCTGTGAAAAACATGTGTCGTGCTGTTTACTATTATATATGTTATGTTGTTACTTATTTATAATTGTTTCATAAGATCTTATGTTTGGCTTATTAAATTGTGTAGTCTGTGCAAGGGCGTCTTACATGTGATGTAATATTTTTCATCAAACTGTTTGGGTGGCACAAGTCACACTTTAAAATTGTATTTGAGTGCATTAAATGTTGGAATGTGTTTTGGGTTTATTAAAAGTTATTTTTGTGTGTGTTTAAAACCATGTGACACCCTTTTCTATTTCTTTATAATTTTTTTAGTGGTTTACTTAGTTATGAAAATGGTGTGAAACGTGCTTGAAAATGATTTAGTGTGCACCTTATTTGAAAATGGTATTTCCATGTGTAAGTGGTGGATCGTTTAGTGATGAGTGTCTTTTAAATTTTCCAAATTGTTTAGTTGAGTATGTAACCATTTCATATTATTTTTTGAAAATATTTTGGTGTGTGTATGGTTTTAAAAGCAGGGTTGGGTGTGAAAATTGTGATTTTGCGTTTTTAAATACCTTGTTTGTATTTTATGCATTAGTGTGACATGTGATATGAACTTGAAAGTTGTTTGAGCACAAACCGGGAATCCCGGGAAGCTAGGTGGGTGAACTGGACTATTGGGTTAGTGTTTCAGAGGTGACTCAACCTAGTTCCACTAGCAGGACTGACGATTGAAACATTAACTAAATATATGATTTATTGAGGGTTTTGGCCTTCTAAGGCATGTTTTCTTAGGTTTGTGGCCTTCTAAGCCACGTTTCTTGAGGGTCGTGGCCTTCTATGCCATGTTTCACTGAGACACAATGATCTAGCGACACAATCTAGCTAGCACCCATGAGGCCTCTCCCATATTTGGTGCTCATCGGTTACTTTACGCACATTAGTGTGACACATTGGTTATTTTAAAAAGTGAGTGTGCGTGTTTTAATTTAATTTGTTCCATTTGAAACTAATTTCTTTAATTTCGTTTTCTTTTAAACTAATCAAGAATTTATTTCTTTTCTTTAGTTAATATTTCAAATGTATTTGTCATTTAATAATTATGTGTGGAGCCTTTTTATTGGGTGACGTCTTATTGGGATCTTGGATCACACCCTACATACACCATTGGGTTTATGTAGTCCTTTTTCTCTGTGTATTCCAGGTTGAGGCATCGTACTCAGCGATGGTGGTTCGGGTTGTGGATGGTCTTATCATGCAGGTTGGTGTTTATTGCTTGTGGTTGTCGCAACTCTCCTATTGATTGTAGGTTTGAGTTAGAGTTTTAGTCCCTTTTGTTGTCGTTACATTTTGGATGTTGGACAAGTTGTAATCCTTTAGATTTTTTTTAGTTTAAGGTCATGTTTAGTTTTCTATTTTCAATTTTAGTTTAATTATCTTATCAGTTGTTTTCTATTTACTATTTCAGGTAAAACATTCCAACATGTTACTCTTGATACCTGGGAACTTGTGCCTACCCATGGGGATCAGGAACGCCCTTCAGGCCATGTCGTAGATCGGGTCGGGTGTAGGGTCAGATGGAGACCCGGCCGGGTTCATGAAAAAATGGTATCAGAGGCAGTTTTCTCTCTTGGGTCATGTTCTTTTGGGGTATATTCAGTTTAGACCAATGTTAAGGGTTTCAGAACTCAACATTCTGGTTACGAATAGGGTGCCCAACCATCACACCTCGTGGCAGGACTCAAGTTTCCAATTTAAGTTGATTTTTGTCTTCATCTTTGGTCTTTGTGGTTAATTTTGTTTAGGGAAAATGAAAAATGAGTTGGTTCAGTGGTCCCAGTGAGATCACAGGGTCTGGCAATCCATGTAGATCCGGGGACGCTATCCTAGAATACCCTCTATGGTAGTGGTGTGATTGGAATATGGCCTCCAAGCATATGTCCCAGTCACTCGCTGACACTATTTTATTTCTTACATTGTCCCTCACCTCTTTGTTTTGGAATTGTGAAAATTTGGTTTTTAAGTAAAAATGTTTTGGTCTTAGAAAATGTTTTCAAATAAAGCTCTTTAAAAATGTAATGATGTGTAATGTTTGAAAAGTGTGGGTTGAATGTTTTTTTAGGAAAAAATATGGAAAGGTTTTGTTTTGATTCTTGGTGTTCTCATGGGAAACCCCATGCATGAATATATATGGAAAAATAAATTGTTAATGGAATGATAAGTTGAATTCTTAGATGGATATGAGGTGGGTGTTAGTGCGGCATGAGAACATTCATGTGCGAGGCCCATGGGGCACCATTGGTTTTTGTGCAACCCACTAGATTTTCTTATTTTCAAAAATTTTGGTTAAATGTGAATTTAGTGTTTTAGTAACCAGTGGTTTCATGGTGTTTCCTTGTGTTTTTGAAATGATGGATGTGAGGATTTTCGGGCCGAGAATCCTTTTTTGATGATTTGTGTCCTGAGTTTGAATTCTTATTTGTAAGTTGGTATGCAAGCATGTAGTTAGTGAATTCTTTTGAAAAGTACATCGAGGAGCCCTTACAGTGGTTCCCACTACACGTTTGGTGTTCGATTGTGGTATGTCTTTACCATTGGACCAGTTTGGTTGGGTCCAAGGTTTTCTTTCTTGACTAGCATATGACCCCCATAAAGTGTTAACATGCGATTGAAGTGTGGCCACAGGAAAGTCGCCGTTGGCTGACCCTCCAGTTGATCAGAGGAATCTCTTATTGAATTTTAGAATTTAACCCACCTATCCTTTTTATAATGAAGCGGATACTCTCGCAGCGGGATGACATATGCGAGGGTAGTTGAAGGGAGTTATGGTATTTTGAGTGTCTGAATCATCAGATATGATGTTTGACACTATCGTGTTTGAAGGTTCCCCCTGGAAACGGCGAACGGTATTCCAGCAGGGAAGGGTGAAGGTGGTTCAGAGTTATCAGTGTTGACTGGTTCCTTGAAGGGATTTTTGGTACTTTTATCGGCTGCAAGGGTCATGTATGGAGAAGTCTTGCAGTGTCAGTTCTCATTGAAGAGAAAGGGTGGATTTTGAAGGATCCTTCGTGAATCCCTGTTGTCATAGGAGTGTGTTCTCTTGGGGAGTTCTAGTTTTTCTGTTCAAAGGGGAGTGTTTGTCGTTTGTGTTTCCTCATTACGTTTCTTAGTTAAGGTTAATAGGTGATTCATGTGCATCCTCTAAACCTCTATTTTGGTGGATGTGTCGCGAGAGAGTAGTAGGATGTCGTGGTGTGTTGTGTTTGATGGGGTTGTCTCAATTTTTGTGTGGTTGCGTGTAGCACCAATGGGAGAAGCTCAATTCAGGAGTCTTAGACACCTGACTGCAAGGCAGGAGATGATTCAAACATCAAGGCTCCAGCCATAGGCCTCAGAGTGAAGCTTGCTTGTGGTCAGGGACTCAGAGAGTGTATGAGACTCCATCTTCACTCTGACGTTAGTGTTGAAATTTGAAGAAGTTTAAATTGTTTCCTATAGTTGTTTCATTACTAATGAACCATTTGGGTGCATAAGGATTCCGTGACTATGTAGAGGTGGGGTTGTCTCTTTGGCTTAGAGTCTTGGGGGTCATGTTCCACTGGATGAAATCGTTTTAGTGGCCCTTATGGGATATGTTGGGTATGTCAGTATCAAAGTTTGAATAGTTCTCTACCAGGGATTTGAAGATGGTGGTTTTTCTAGGGTTGTTGTTTTGATGTCCCAGTAGTTGGGCCTCGCCCTCCCTGCCCCTTGTGGTGGGGTGTTTGGTCACCATCGTGAAATTTTCAAAGTTATTAATCTCTTATTAGTTTTAATGGTGGGGAGACCCATGTCGGGTCTCGCACGAATGTATCTAGAATGAAATGGTGTTATACATTACTTTAATGGGGGGGAGTCCGCTCGGACCTCCCCGTCTCAGTATTCCATTCTCAACATGGGCGTTGGTACATTTTTAATGGTGGGGAGCACCTCGGGATTTCCCATGTTGACCTTTTGGTTCTGTTTATAAAGATGACATGGTGATAAGTGGTAAGAGTGTTCCTTGGAAGTGGTTTGACCTTGTTTTTTAATTCTATCCAAATGGTGTGGTTTTAATTTAATAGTTCTTGAGGTATTCTAGCTTGTGAAGTTGGTTTCCATGGGTGTGGGGGATCCTTTCCTTATACGATAAACTGGAGGTGTTTCAGCTCTTTAGGGCTGATGACAGATATCAGAAAGTATTTTTATGAGTTTCTTGAAGTTGTTTTTGAGTCACTTTCTTAGAGCATGACAATTTTTCCTCTCTTTGATTGATGTTTTTGGGGATCCCATTTGATATCTTAAGTTAGTGTGGTTTTTGGCTTTAGGGTTCGTTTCTAGTTGTGGCTTTCCAGGGACGGAAATATTTATGGTGGAGAGAACTATCACAAATGTCCTTTTTATATTATTTATTTTATTATTTTTATTGGGCATCAGATAGTTCAGGTCGACACCTGACTTAAAATTTCTGAGCTCTTATTCAGAAATGAATGTTTCACTCTTGGATGCGTCCAACGCACCACGATCGAAGCTGCACGGCCACACCTAGGTCGTCGCATGACCTCGCCCAACTTGCCGTATGGCCTGCCCGATGTGTATGGGATATGAAAAATATTCGACGAATAATAAAATGATAACACAATTAAAATTGATACTGTGTGGCCTTAAGAGAGGCACGACTCAGGAAAGCGCCTGTTTTGAAGCCGCACAGCCTCACCTTGTCCATCGGGTGACCTGCCAATGTTCAATTAATTAAATAAAATGATTTAATGATAAATAAATAAAATTTAATGTGATAAAAATTTTAATAAATTATTTTAATGATAATATTAATAATTATATTTGAGGATGTAATTGTTATAATTATTTTTATCACTATTGTTATAATTGTTATAACATTTATTTTATTACTATAAATTTATTACTATTATTTTTGTAATTATTTTTAAGTTTATTATTATTATTATATTAATTATTATTATTATTCGTTTTATTATTAGTTTTTTTAGTTCTAAATATAGTTTTATTTTATTTTAATTTTTTTTCTCTTGGTGTGTTTGGGTTCGGTGGACTCCCATTCCACCCTTCTCTTCCCCATCGCGCCCCAACCCCCCAGGTTCACCTCTCCCTCGCATCGCCCGAAACCCCTCCCAGCTACGCAGCTCACCGACCATCCCTTCACGTCGCACCCCTACACTCCTTGGCTTGAGCCGCCACACGGACCCCCACCTCGCCCCTGGTCTGCCCTCCTCTAGAGTCGCGACCCATCAACCTCCCTTCCTCGGCACTCGCCACCCTCCCCTTGGCCGACCTCCATTCGAAACACCCCCTAGTGTGCATACTCCAGTGAAGCTACCTCTAGCACAACATTTCCCTAGCATGACCCCCCTCCCCCTTGCTGGCTGCATCTTCTCATTTTGACAAACCCCACTGCTACGCAGATGAACTCTCCTCCCTTCCTCCGGCAACCATGGAACCGACGACCTCCTCTCTGGTAGCCGTAGCATTTCCATCGCACTCCTCCTCCATTGGCTCCTACCTAAGTAAACTCTCCTCCATACTTGTAGGGGTTTAGTTTAGAGTTATTTTTGTAGGGATCAATTTTGATTTGTTTTGTTTCAAATTCTTGATTTAGGGTCCAATTTGGATCCCATGTGGTGCGATTGTGGTGTGATTGGTGTTTGGAACCAATTTTTGGGAGATTTTGACATTCTACATAAGTTGTTTCATGCCCTATCACCATTAAATTAATTTAATATGCTTGATTGAATTTATTATTGTGTTCCTAACATGATTCTGTGGTGAGAATGGTGTTTTTTCTTTGGAATGGTTGGTGTGTTTTGGTTCTATTTTGATTCATTTGTCGATATATTGTTTCTAAGGTTAATTTCGAAATTATTATGGTGCTTTTGATGGGTAATTGGAGTTTCACATTGAGTGTTGGATTCTTCGACACCTGAGGTAGGTGGTTCCATGTATACCTATTCTTTGATAAATTAAATTCTATGTCCGATTATTTTAGCATGGCCTTCCACTAATTATTTGGGTGCGAACTTAGTTTTCAAAAAAAATTAATGTGCGTTGATTTTTTTGTAGCATGTTAGTATAGTGCATAGTGTGTTTCTATGAAAAACCATTATTGAGTAATTCGATTGTGTTATATGATTTTTTAAATAAGTTTATTTAATTTATGAAGAGCTGTGAATTAGATTATGAAGCGGTGAAAAGGTTAATTTTGTAATAAAGGGAGTTTTCGTGTGAGTTTTGTGTGTGAAAAAGCATGTGACATCACATGAAATTGTTTTATAGAATTTCCTAATGGTTTATTAAATGGTATGAGAATTGAAAATTGGTTTTGAAAACTGTCTTGGGGTGCACATCATTCTAGAATGAACTTTTTTCATTTATTTATTAGTAGCTTGTCTATGCCGTATCAGTTAGATTTTTCTATGAAAAACCTATGTCACATTGTTTACTATTCTATATGTTGTGTTGTTAATTATTTATAATTTTTTCGTAAACTCTTATATTCGTCTTATTAAATTTTTTTTTTCAAGGAAATCTTACATGTGATGTAAGATTTTTCATCAAACTGTTTGGGTGGTGCAAGTCACACTTTAAAATTGTATTTGAGTGCGTTAAATGTTGGAATGTGTGTTGGGTTTATTAATAGTTATTTTTGTGTGTGTGTAAAACCATTTGAATCCCTTTTCTATTACTTTATAATTTTTTTATGGTTTACTTAATTTTGAAAATTTTGTGTAACGTGCTTGAAAAATGCATTAGTGTGCACCTTATTTGAAAATCGTGTTTACGTGTGTATGTGGTGGTTTATTTATTGATGAGTGTCTTTTAAATTGTCCAAATGGTTTTATTGAGTATGTAACCTATGAAGATTATGTTTTGAAATTATTTTGGTGTGCGTATGGTTTTAAAAGTGGGTTTGGGTGGGAAAATTTTGATTTTTCGTGTGTAAATACCCTATTTGGATTTTTTGCATTAGTGTGACATGTGATATGAACTTGAAACTTGTTTGAGCACAAACCAGGAAGCCCAGGAAGCTAGAAGGGTGGACTAGACTAGTGGGCTAGTGTTCTGGAGGTGACTCGACCTGGTTCCACTGGCAGGACTGACGATTGCATCACTAACTAAACATATGATTTTCTGTGGGTCGTGGGCTTCTATGCCACGTTTCTGAGGTTCATGGCCTTATAAGCCATGTTTCACTAAGACACGAAGATCTAGGTACCCAAGATAGCTAACACCTATGTGGACTCTCTCATATTTGGTGCTCATTGGTTACTTTATGCTCATTAGTGTGAGACATTGGTTATTTTAAAAAGTAAGTGTGCATGTTTTAACTTAAGTTGTTCCCTTCAAAACATTTTTCTTTAATTCCGTTTTCTTTTAAACTGTTCAAGCATTTATTTCTTTTTTAGTTAATATTGAAAATGTATTTTTCATTTAATAATTATGCATGGTACCATTTTATTGGGTGATGTCCTATTGGGATCTTGGATCACACCCAACGTACACCTTTGGGTGTATGTAGACCGTGTTCTCTATGTATTTCAGGTTGAAGAATCATGCTCAACGATGGTGGTTTGGGTTGTGGACAGTCTCCTCATGCAGATTGGTGTTTGTATCTTTTGGTTGTCGCACCTCTCCTATTGATTGGCGGTTTGAGTCAGAGTTTTAGTTCCTTTTTTTATCGTTACATTTTGGATTTTGGATTAAGTTGTAATCCATTAGAGTTATTTTTTGTTTAAGGACCTGTTTGGTTGTCTATTTTTAGTTTTAGTTTAATTATCTTGTCAGTTGTTTTCTATTTACTGTTTTGGGTTAACCATTCCCACATGTTACTCTTGATACTCGGGCACTTGTGCTAGCCCGTGGGGATCGGGAATTCCCTTCAGGGAATCTCACAGACCGGGTCGGGCGCCGGGTCGGATGGTGACCCAGCCTGGTTCGTGACAGGTGGGACATTTGATTATGAAGTTGATGACTCAATCCTCACACACAGAAGTTGTAGTGATCCTAGTAATTCAATAGGTCATTAATACCTTGTTGTGGACCCCCTGTAGGCTATTTTTTCTTAGGAATGATTATTTGAAATGGAGGTAACAAACTATATAGTGTTTTTCGGCATATCTTGGAGTGAAATTTTACTTAACCAACCTTTTTGTGGTAATCTGTCCGGGTTAATGAGTACAATGTAGATCGGTACCTAGACATTTATCATGAATTAAACCTCAAGGGGGTATTACCATATGCATATTCCCGATGAGTGTCAGTTCAGTGTCTCTTCTACATTGGTATTTTGACCTTCAATGATAATTTCATTATGAGGATGCTCATAGGGGATTTGACCCTTGAATGATATGTTGATATTTTTGATCCTCATAGGTCATTATTATGCTTACCTCCCTCATAGATTTTAGGTGGTTAGACCATGTGACCCTGATGTGAGACTTGATAAATAGGTTAGTCATAATATCTAGAGACCCTTATATGTGACTTAGACACTTGTATGCCGATATTGAGTTTTATCAAGGAAAACATGTGAGAGAGGTTGAATCGGGTTTATGGTTTCCTTTTTAGGCAGTGAACTAGGTTATAAAAAATTTAGATACCTATACACGATTAGTTCTCTGGATTTTTGATATAGGCATGTTGTAGATTTTGGATTTTAAAGAAGAACCTAGGGTTCTTTTTTATTAATATTGGATTCAATGGGAATTACTTTTTAGTTTTTTCGCCCTATTGACAAGTGTTTACACTATTGTTGATGTAGTCAGAGCACAGGTAGATTATTGTGATTGGAACTATGTCAGGTGATAGTAGATCATGGAATAAATCATGGAAAGGGTTATTTGGATGATTTTTAAGAGTACATCCAAGGGATATTCTATATTTTTTGGAATGAAATTCCATGTAGCATCATTAGCTTGGTTTTAAAATTCAATCCACTCATTGGAGTATGATTTGGGTGATAAAGGTACATGTTGGTTGCACGTGGGGCCATTTAAATCATAGATTAGTTGGTGGCCATTTGTGAGCCAAGTACCGATGTTTTAAAAAAATCATTGGCATGGTTTCTTAGGAGTTGTGGTTTAAATGATGAAGGCCCCTCTGTGGAGGAGGATATACCAATTATAAATATGTTTTTATGAGGTTATAGACCCGTGTTCAGATCTGAGTGCAAATTTTAAGAAATTTTGGTTTTAGGAGTTATTCAAAGAAAAGTGAAAATTATTGGATCTGAGTGTGTCTCAGAGAGAGGGATAAAAACCAATTTATATAATTTTAGTGCACCCTTATATACAAACAACCATACTCTATCTTGTCATCATCTTGACTATGCTGAGAGATATTCGGCTCTACACCAAGATTCTTTTCTTTTAAAATATATTTTCTGTTTTGATGAAGGAAACTATTGAGTTTACACTTGAAGAGTGGCATAAAGTGAGCGATATGGTATGGAGTACACCACGGTCTATTTTTGGGTGGTGGTTACAATGACCATGGTTTAAAATATAGGTATATTATATCATTTTATATGAATATTCATCACCTTATAAAAATACATGCATGATGACATAATAGTTTTGTGTCTTTGGAAATATATAAATATAATCATATAAAATGGTTAAAACCTTTCTTCACAACCTCAGGAAAGGAAACATAAGAAAGGGGTGATCTTGAATACTCAGTATGAGTATTTAAAGGAAATATGTATGAATAACATGAACATAAGAGTAGAAGATCATGGGCATAACATTTGAAGATCATACCTTAGACATCCGTGATAATATACATGATACATGGAATTATGATTGGTAGTTCATAATACATGAATCATAAGATAATTATGAACATAATCCATGTTAGAATATCATAGTCATAAGACATATAATTTGTGGAAAACACATAAAAATGTCATATCATTTCTTATATATCAAGAAAATTCACCAAAAACATATTAGGGAACTTCATTAGGACTGCACCTACAAGGTGGGACAAACTGACATCCCCAGTCGCAGTCCATTCCTTATAAGGGTTAGTGTTTCCACAACTTCCCACAATGGATTATGTTTCCCCATCTTCCCATAGTAGTTCAGGTTTCCCAATCTTCCCATAGTTGATATGTTGTCCCGATATTCCCATAGTGGATCAAGGATCCCTATCTTCCCATATTGGATCCAGTTTACCCATATTCCCATAGTGGATTGAGTTTCCCCATCTTCCCATAGTGGATCAGGATATTCTTATTTCCCATTTTGGACTAGGACGTAACTATTTTCCATTATGGATCAATCCCATCATCTTTTTCCATAATTATTTCATGATACATAAATAATCACCCAATTTATTGGAGGGATATATAAGTCTCACCCTTCAAATAATAAAATCATACATACATGTTCCACATGATAATAAAGAATGTCTCATATCATGTCCTATAAAAAGAGATAGGTTTCATAAACATCATATCATATCCAATGAAATGAAACAAGTATCACAAAAATTTAATCATATCCCAAGCTATGTAAAAAAGATATATTTCATAATCATATCATCCTATAATTACTCGTGAAAGGAATTTGGTATCATAATAATTTATCATGGTAAAACCCATTGAAGAGAAATAGTTTTCATAATCATCAACCTAGTAAAACATTAGTCATTTAGATAAATAATATGAATTGTATCCTCTGATAAAATCCCTATTAAATCATAAACTATAACCAATTATTTTATCTTAGATGGATAAGTATTTTGAATGATCACTTAGAACATTATTTTTCTTCGAAAATAACTTTTTAAAACATATAAAATTTAAAAAATCCTTTCCCTTGAAACCACTTTGAAATCATATAAAGGAATCCTAAAAAAAATATTTTGAAAAATTTCTTGAGTAAAATATCCTTTATTTTTTAATTTTTTTTAAATATAAAACATTTTGAAACCCACTTTCCTTGAAAATAACATTGTAAACTTACAAACAAGCGTGTATAATTTTTGAAAATGTTTTTCCTTGAAAATTTATAAAAGAAGATTGATAAATATTTTAAAACATTTTTATTTTAAAATACATTGAAAACTTATTATAGAATCATTGAAAACATTGAAATCCATTTCATGGAAACAACTTTTTGAAAACATATAAAGGGGTGTATGGAAATAATGTAAAATATTTTTTAAACATAAAACAATTTTATGAAAACCATTTTTATTTGAAAACCATAAACACATTTCCATAATATTAGGAAAAAATATTCATAAAATTTAACTTTTGAACATACAATGGAAGAATCAAGGAAATTATGGTTATTATGGAGGGTAATTAAATAAATTCCAAACATTCCTTTTTCAACTTCAAATGTTTAAAAGGTTTCTTGATTGTAAGAAGACAATAATATTTATTTTAATTTCTTTTAAGAAGGTAAACCAAGGGTAAAGAGTTCTTATAAACATAATAGAATAATTCTAAAACAATTTTGAAATCATTTTTATAAAAAATAGTTTTGAAAGAACATAATTTTATAAATTAAAGGAGAAATAAAGTTGGATTTTCATAAATAAATTTTATTAATTATCTTATGTACCAAAGAGTGGAAAAATTGTACCATTACTTGGATATAACATGAATAACCAGAGTATACTAATATTCATGAGAGTTCTTTAGATATGGGTAATATTTTTTCATTAATGTAATAATAATCATAAAAAATATCGATAAACGATGAGAATATATCAAGAAAATATTACCACATTGGTAATATGGCCTCATACTCTACATGAGAGACTAAAATTACATGAAGATTAATATATCACAAAATAAGGAGATTCATGATATAACATTTAAAATGGAATGATATACAAACCATATAAAAAATATAGGTGCATAACACGACATGTATCTCAAAGAAGGAAACTTGACACATACAAATTACTTTTCCGATTTTGTAACATTTGAACCATAACCCCATGAAAAAAAGATAATAAAATTGTTATTTAAAAGCCCATAAATTTAGGTATAAATATCATATAATACATTAATGTGTATTATATACACCACACATAAGAAATGAGTGGTGAATAAGGCATGTATCTCACGAATACAACATGTGAGATGAGAAAACCCTTACCTTATGTCGTGACCTTCATTGAACACGTTCAAAAATCAAGTGTAATAAATATATGTTTATGAAAAATATACCATACGACCATATTACTATATATCATACCATAAGTGATTCACTTATGACTTTATACCTGTTTATTAAACATTCCATGTTAAAGCAACGTTTCGGGTAATAATTGTTTTGTTTATCGTATGCATTTTAACATGGTATTATAGATCATCATACATAGATCATTATTTTAATATTTATAGAATGTAAAACATGATATATATATATATATATAATATATTCATTATATGATTTTTTATAATAACTTATAAAATAAAGATACATGAAATGGAATACACCATTCATGGAGATGGTAGGTCGTACGTATCCATAAATGTTCTTTCTATTTTCTTGTTGTATAGAAAGAAAAGTAACTGAAATTTATGTATATATAGATAATATAATTACATAAAAAATATTATGTAATATATTTAATATAATATCACTAAACCTATCCTTAATACATTCCATGTAAAGTGTGAATGAATCACATCGGTTTGAGGAGGCCGTAATCCACACTTCCATGAATGAAGTTATCATATTTACAAAAAATAGAAATCTTGAAGGTATGTGTTATATAGTAATTATATAATAATAAATACATCATTATTATTTAATATATCAAATAAAAATATAGTTTTTAGCATAATTATGAACCATGAGAGGTGGTAAAGGAAAAACAAAAAACAATGTTTCGTGAGGAAGTAGTTCGCCATACACAATAACGATATGTTCGTTACCCATTAGTTGGATGTGTGTGTAAGTATAATTAGAAAAAATATAATAACAAAATATAAGTATATTTATGATATTTATGTTATTATATAATCATTTAATATTAATATTTGAGGGGATGGAGAATGAAAATAAAATGAATTAGCTTGAGGAAGTATATTACATCTTCTTTGGGTAACTCCTTTCAGTTATTACCAAAGGGATTCCTTGGAAGGATTTATTCTCAATGTGAGGATTCAAGAATAAAGTTAGGGATGTTGAGTTATTATTTGGTTATATTTTGGATGATACAATGTGTCATGAGATGTGTATGGAAGGGGGAGCGTGAATGCCTTTTTTATAGAGGCTGAGGGGTGTCATTCTTGTAAATAAAAATAGAACACATTTGGGAAGTCTCCATTAACTTTTCTGCCTCCAAAATGGACAAATAATGTATTAAGTGGGAATTATGTTCATTAAAAATCTCCACTACACAAAAAATAAGAGCATTTTAATAATTTTCTTCATTAACTTATAAGTTTCCACGATTTTATCATTTTTTTTATTAATGTAACTACATTTCTTGCCTAAGTAATTTAACAATTTAGAATAAATAAAATTGAAATTTATTAGAAAATATATACCAAATTAATTATGAATATTATATATAATTTATTAAATGTAATCCCATGTTTTATGGAAATTAATTTTTAAACAAGCGCTTGTAACTCGCAAAAACAATTCTTTAACTCAGATTGTGATAATAATGTTTTTACTACCTATGGGTCAATATATTAATTATAAAAGATCAATTGGTCCCTATATAGACCATATTTTATATTTATTAACACTAAAAGACAATTTTAATGTGATATTATTTTCATTAATTTTAAATCATTTAATAAAATATCATTTAACATAAAATAACATTAATGTTAATTTTGACATTATTTATTTAATTTAATTTAAAAATAGAAAAACATTATTTTAGTTCAAATATATTAAGTTAAAACCTATATAACATTATATATTTTTCTATAAAAATAATGGCTGACAATAATTTATTAAATTAAATTTACTTTTATTGTTTTTCGCATCGTTTATCTTATTTATTTTTTAGCTAAATAATACTTGAATTAGCATTTGTTGAGAATTTAATGTAACTAATTAATAAATAAAAATTATTATAAATTATTGTGATAAAAAAAATTCATTTATATTTCAAAAGAATATTTATAACCAAAACTGTGTAACTTCTCCTATAATCTAAAGGATTATAAATGTTAATGGTATGGAAGGTTCCTTTTTTTATTTTTCCTCACATAACATATTATATGAGTCAATTTCAGGAACAGATGTCCCAATAACTCATAAAATTAGAACATAGATTGTATATAGTCAAAATATTAGCATCCAAAGGAATTTGGACATGTTTGTAGGTCATTTTGGAACTTTAGTATAATAATTAGTCCTTTGCTATGTTTAATTTAACCTAAATTATAGAAATTAATTTTAATTACTTTTATTAGTATTTTTGGTCAAAAACTAAGTCGATATTATTAAAATATAATTATTATAATTATTACAACCATTTATTCCCATTTTATAAATCTAACTCATAGAAGTTTTAAAATAATGTCGAATTCTAATCCCATAGAAGCGACAAGAAAGCAGTTTTTTCGAACTTAAAATGCTCAAAAGATCATTATATATTTACATAAAAATTAAATATAAACATGACTAAAATAATATAAATTGTACTAATAGACATATATTTTATATATATTAACTTTAAAACATATTTAAAACATAATTTAACATTAATAATTATTTTAATGAAAAGGCGGTTTTCAACTAAAATGAATTATTTTCACTATTCATCAAAAAATGAAACTTCGTAGAAAAATATAGGAAATTCACCCTAAGCTATTTTTTACATTATGAATTCAAAAATTAGGTTTTTTTTGGGAATTAAAAATTTTAGATGTTTCAAAAATGAAATTTTAAATAGGTTCACCATCAAAAGAAGTTAAACCTCTTTCTTGCGTGTAATATAAATGAACTCAATGTTTAGTGTTTCATAAGCTTAACTCTATGTTGCATATAATGAAATATAAAATTAGTCATTCCATATTTAAGAGATATATTAAGAATCACATGAAATGAAAAATATATATAATATTAAATTAACTCAAAAATTAATTAATTCAATAAATCTAAAGATGTTATATTTTAAACCCCTTAAAATGAATTACGCCCTTGAATTTTTTTTGGGTTATTAAAGGTTAAATACATGAAATTTACTTTCATATAATCCCACATCATGAAAATTGTCACTAAAATTTACTTTATAAAAGGAAATTTTGATACGTAACTATTACCCAATGTAACTCACAACTAGGATTCGATGTAGGAGAATATAGGTTGGGAGTTAAGGTTAGACATAAAGGAAAGAGCATAAATAATTATACAGAGTGGTATAAATCATTGATAACTATAATGTTAATGATCAAAGGAACGTTATGGGCCTCAAAACCATAAATCTATTGTGACACCCCAAGCTTCCACAGTACGTTTCCCTTCGAATAATGCAATGGCGTGCATTGTACGCAACTTCGAGATTCTAACACACCACAACCAATCAAACTAGTCGTTATGAATAGTAATACCTACTTTTTGAAATTTTATAAATTCTATCTCTCAAAATGGACTTCATTTTTGGATTCAGAATATTGAATTTATCCTAGGGTGAAATTTTGGAACTTTTCGGATAACACATATATTTTGATGAATAGTGAAAATTACTAAATTTTAATTAAAAACAACTTTTTAAATCAAAATAATTTATAGTGATAAATTATATTATTGAGTGGTTTTAAAGTATAATTAGAATATATTTTTACCATTTTATCCAATAGTGTTCATTATAATTAATTTCACTTTGAAATTGGACCTAAACAATTGTCAATCGTTTGATATATATTGTTTCTTAAAAACACACTATTTGTTGTGACAGTGGGAATTAATTATAAAATTAATTAATGCAACTTATATTTTTATAATATTGTAAAATATACATCATTTTTGAATTTGGAATATCAATTATATCTTAGGGTGAAATTTGGGCATTGTTCTGAAAAACTTCAATTTTTGATGAATAGTGAAACTACTAAGTGGTATTTAAAAAAACTGAATTTTTCATAAAACTTAATTTTACCGCTTCTGTGAATGGAATTTCAAAAATCAGAGACACACGGTTAATATCAAGAAGTAAAATGTGGTTCAATGAGATGAAAATAATTTTTTGTGAATAGTAACTTTTTACTTTTATTTACCACAGTTAATACTAAATAGGGTAATTAAGGGTAAAAATGATATTAATATTACCCTAACGCATGCCCTAATTCTATTGTACAAGTGTATCTCGGCCAAAAACAACCTTAAGAATAAAATATTATCATTTAGGTCCACATGGATTAGATAAGGACATTTATTATTATTTAATTCGAAGAAGAGTTAAAAGAGTTAAAATCAATGTTTATTTACAAAAAAAAATTAATATAGGGTTATAAATAAGCTAAATTCGATTGTAAATATTCATTAGAAATATAATAGGATTTCCTACATAATTATATTTTATTTATAATTTTTAAACATTAAATAATTTAATATATTGATGACACAATGATGATGCAGTAATTACCATAATAGTGAAAAATTAAAATAATTGATATTATAAATACCGAAATAAATATAATTTAAGACTTTTAATGAATTAAACTAATTTTATAGGATAATATGACATATTAGGATTTACTTAATTAACTTTTTTCGAAGTAATCGTTCTGGTATGATTTTCACAAAAATCAACTATTGAATAGTGTCAAAATTGACATAAAAGAGTTTTTAAAACAAATATTATATTATTAATTGATATTAAATTACTAAAAATCTAAGGTTCGTCCAAGAGACTTATATCATGATAGGTATATCATTAATGGACCACTTGGGAGTCTCTTAGATGTATATTGTATGTTTATTAACTATATAATTTAAAAATACAAAGTGACATGGTAAATGTCAAACTAATTAACTAAGAGTTAAAACTAGAAGATAAGGTTAATATAGTAACCCAAACCTGTCTAAATACTATTTGTTGAATGTTTTTCAACCTATCCCCACCTTAACCTTTGAATAATCAACTTTGGAGCCATTAGAAACCGAATATGAATTTATTATAAATTAATATTTATAGCTTTTCCAAAGGTGCCCCTCACCCCTCTTATAAAAGGACACTCTTCCTTCTCATTTCATCACACCTTCAAAGCCTTTTGGTTCGGACAACCACTGCAAAAATACTCTCTCAACTTACCTCACTAAAACCTAGAGGCCTTAGTTTGATCATAAATCCATCCTATGGAGCCCTTTTGATCAAATCAAAAGGAAGAACCCGAAGAAGAGGTAATGTTTTCACCACCCCTTTTCAAGTTCCTTTCTTCATCCACTTCTTCTTTCTTTGTTATTACCATTCTAAAATAATAAATCCAGTATCATATATATACTGTGATGTTATTATAAATATGTTACAACCATATTCAGTATTCTATCCACCCTTTGAATAACATGTCACCATATATGCGTACGTACGGCTTACCGTCTCCACGTCGTGGTGTAATTGTTATTCAATATATTATTATTTGGGTGGGTATAATAATTATGTGTAACTCATTTAAATAATAAATATAACATGATAAAGATTCTTTATATATGATATACCATCCAATTATATATTCTTTTTATATCAAAAGAACGATATTGTCGCTCGTGCGTACGTACAGACTACCGTTTCCACGAACGCGATGAGATTCATTCTCCACCATATCCATTCAAGTATAATTATCATTTTATGATTTAAAAATAATTTTTAAAAACTTTATATCATTCTGGATATGAATAAGATACAACCTATCCATGACAAACATGGCTTACGTAACAAAACATATAAAAGAAAATGAGTAAGTTAACACCCGAAATGACGATAATTCTAAGATATTATTAACAAATCAATGTTAATAGATCATATATGATATCATATTAATGTAAATGATTCATGTATAATTCAATAACAATTATTTCACTATTATACAGGAGTTTAACCTACCGTCAACCAAGGAAAAAGTACAATGTAAGGGATTTTCTTATCTCACTTTCAATTCCGTGAGATTTCCATTGTTCGCCACTAAATTATTGAAAGTGGTGTATTGTGTACTACCATTTGATATATATTATCATGATTATATTTATATTCATGTTATTCTATAAATAATTTGGTTGTTATTAACTTTTGGTCATACGACTCAGTTGATTACAACGTGGTAAGGGGTTTCTTAACTCACTCTTAATTTCGTGAAAATTTCATTGTTCACCACTTAATTATTGCATTTGGTGTATTTGTACTTCCCATGATTGTATTAATTGTGTAATATATTCTAATTTTTGGGTATTTACATCGTTATTGTATGATCCTTCTTTCATGGGTGTATGTTTCATATGCTACCTAATCGATAAGGGAATTCCAAATTTCAATTTCCACTCATTTGTCTTTACGCATATTTCATTGATTATATTACCCCAAGATTATGTGTGGAATAACTATTCATTTTATTATGTCATAATTTCCACTCCACTTCCTGTGTATATACATTTGATACACATAATTACTCCATTGATAATTTCTCAAGTCATCGATATGAATTTGATAAGAGTAATTTTAACTCATTCTCCATTTGTTGAGTTAAACATCCAATTCATTGGTGTTGTTTTTACAAGATTATGTGTGAATGTACTTTGATTGTTTTACACTGAATATCCAATCATATTTAGTATATTTATATTTGTCGCACATAACTATGTCGTTGATTTATACTTAACCTAAGGATACGACCTTTATGAGAGATTTCATCTCAATTTAAATTCCATTGAGACTTCTTTGTTGTTATACACCAAATCACTTTTATGTGGTGTATATAATGTACTTTTAAATAGTACATCATGAATCCCTTTATTATCATGATATTACAACGTTTTGATTACCTCAATTATTTGTATTCAAGTGTCTCTCTTTTGGTTAGAAACTCTAACTAAAATACCATTTTTAAATGTTTTAAAGACTTATTATTCTAAATCTTTCTCATTAATGTCCATATTTTAAAAAATTGGTTTAAGGATTTATTTATATGGACATTAAAGTTTTAAAATTAATGCTCATTTTAAAAGTTTCAAAGTGGTATGGGACACTTTGATTCAAAAATCTATTTTTAAGCGGCTTCTTGAAAAATACTGTGACTTTTAAATGTTTTCAAGAAATGGGGGATATTTCTCTCAAATAGTTTTGATGGTTATTTTCATCTAGGTAAATATCATTCATTATTATTGATTGAGGTTAATATGATACAATACAATCTTCCATATTGTATCGAATGAGTTATGTTTGAATGTGGATGTGGTATTTTTATACCATTCATGGTTTGTGGTTAAAGTATTGACATTTTGTATGCTAGTTTTAATACAAATGTTTATGTTATGTTTAAACATGTTCATATGAGGAATGCATTGGACTTAGTAAGTGACGGGTGGAGCCCGCTATAGTTCCTCGATGCATCAGTAGGTCTCATGAGATAAACTAGTGTCTTGGCACAAGGCCTTGGAAAAATCTTATTTGTAGTCTTGGAACGAGGCCTTGGATATGTGGTTATGATAGTCTGGCATTATGCATTCCATCATTATGAAAGTGGTTATTTATATTGCATGTGATCATTCGACTAGTAGAATATCCATGTGAGTAAGTAAATGACATTAATATATTTTATCTTTGCCATTTTATGCTGAAGTTCAAGTTTAAAAGGATTTCTTTTTAGTTATAAACTGCCTTAAGTGTTTATGTGTATCTATGAAAGCTTCTAATATAATGTTATCCTTACTGAGCATCTGAGCTCACCCCTTTCAATGTTTTATTTTTCCCAGGATTATGGAGAAGTAATTTATGAATGACCTCAGGGATAGTATGAGGGGATATGAAGACAAGATGTTGTTGTAGTTTTTTTACCTTATGATGTAATGTAAGACTTATGAATATATCTAGTGTTTCCAAGACTACTAAACTAATCGGTCTTTCGAGACTTGATCCTTTGTGATCATGCCATTGTTATATAATAATGCACTGACTCTGGGTATCTAGGGTCGGGGCGTTACAGTTGGTATTAGAGGAAGTTTAGTACAAACCTTGGAAGCTAGATTTAGATAAACTCCGATTAGAGCGCGTAGACCTAAGATGAACATTGGGGATTAGTATAGAAGAACTTCTTAGAATTTTGGTATTGTAGAGATTTTGTGAGTTTTCCGAGAAATACATCTCTGTCTGGATATGAGCAGGTAGAGGCGGCTCTGGCACAGATGTAACTAGGGGTAAAACCCGAAAACACCGCTTTGAGCTAGACTCGAACGGGAACTGGTGTATGACAACGGGCCTTGCAGCACTCTTGGTTACGATACTCTCAGGGGATATGCTTAGGATAATTTACATTTTCTTTACAAACTGATTTAAAGTATTATATATATAAGATGAGAGTAAATGACCTTAGTTAATCCTAATGTGTTTCAAATTGATAATATGGTGACATG
This sequence comes from Viscum album, assembly GCA_963277665.1. Classification (NCBI taxonomy): domain Eukaryota; kingdom Viridiplantae; phylum Streptophyta; class Magnoliopsida; order Santalales; family Viscaceae; genus Viscum; species Viscum album. The sequence goes on along the minus strand of OY728167.1, from coordinate 394,205,669 downwards.
TTAATCTCTAAATGATTGTATGACTACTATTACTCACACAATGCTTTCTGGTTTTAGTCAATGGCTGGATTCCAAGGAAGTCATAGTGACTTTGAGAATGATGTAAAAGGTGGGATCGGGGGTGGAAATGATCAACAAAATTGAATGTTGATAGCCGTAAAACATATCATCTTTATGCCAAATCAATTTTCCAAAAATATGATCAACAATATATATATTAACCAATTACCGGACTCAACAAAGAAGAGAAAGGTGATGAATGATAAGAGCTCCAGTAGTGGAGACCATGGAGAAAGAAATCCTAAATTTCCATCATGCAGGAAATGTGGAAGGAGACACCCAGGAAAGTGTCTCAGTGGGACAAAGAAATGCTTTACGTGCTGGAAGGAAGGACATAAAGTGAAGAATTTCCAATGAAAAATGAATAGTACTATGGAAGAAGATAAAAATGGTCCCAAGAATCCATTTACAGTCATTTTCCGTAAATGTAGGGGACCTGGCCATTACCCGAGTGAATGTCCTATTCTATAGGATATTTTCTTGGTCAGAGAAGAAGCTATGTGGAAATAAATGGTTGGATAAATGTTTAAAAATTATTAGTGATCCTTGTTGAAGGGTTTACTTTGGAATAATTTTCCCTTGTATTTGTAACCCTAATGTTTTCCATGTGAGAATGATATTTATAGAAGAATTATCTTTTCTCTTGTGGATATAGTTATAAATAACCATTTGGTTTTATATGATCATTGGGTTTGAGTAAATTACAAATTATTATAATTTGGGATGAAAATTCAAGGTATGAGAAAAATTTTGTGGTTAAATTATGTTATGGTTATTTTGCGGAATTTATCTCATTTTGGTAATGTTATAAAATATAGTTTTTGAAAAAGGAAACACGTAGACCGTGTGACAACCCATCACGTCGGACAAAGCTGTGGGAATCGAACCAACAACCAAAGTGCGATTGGGATTTATCGCCTACCACTGGACTACGTGAAGTCCCTGGTTAGTGTGACTATTATTTTTAGTTAAATGATTTTATTGATCAATAATAATTTGATTTGGGATCTTATGTCTTATCAAATGAATACCCTTAGTATAGGAAAATGATTTGGTGATTAAGTGATAAATGTTATTTTGGAAGTTGTTCGCTTTGTTGAGAACACTATATGCCAAAGGAAAATAGAGTAGTATGGGATTTCATTTGAGGAGTAATGGTGGATTTTTATCTATGTTTTTATTGTGGATTTATAATGATTTGGGTTATTTATGGAAATGATTAGGTTAATTACTTTTAAGTATGTGACTTTAAGAGTAATTAATGTCATTTGGAGATACAATTTAACGTGGAAGACTACATTCATAATAAGTTTTGGTTTTCAATATTAGTTTTGATTATATTAAAGGATTCTAAGGAAAATTGATTATTGAATGGTATTTATTTAACTTTGGGGTATTGTTGGTTTAATTTTGGAAATTAAGATTAGTGTTTATTTCTCTCAAGGAATATCCTTTTGGGGGATCATTAGATCTTGTACTAACCATTTTGGTTTTTATTAATCTCTAAAGACAATGTAAATATATAGTTCATCCTGCATGGATCATGTGATTCTATAGAAGTTTATTCTAGCTCTTCCAGTGTGACCAAGTCTTCTTGAATACTCATCGTTTAAAAAAATGAGTTAGTTGTGGAAATTTATTAAAGAATGAAACACTACTTAATTTTAAGTATATATCTTTATATTCTTAGTCAATATCATAAATAAATTACTCATCCTAATGTAATGTAACTTAAAACAAAAAAATGTTGTCCGTTTACTTTCCTACTAGGAGACTAATGGTCATTTGTCCCAACACAAGTTTTTGGTTTTCTTATTTTTACCATTCTCCTGATCATGATTTCTATCCCTCTCCATCAGAACTTAACACTTAGTTTATCATCCATATCCATGTTTTCCTAAATGGAATCCGAGTACGGGTTATCTTGGTTGACCTTTATACCTCTCTTTCTTTCTTTTAAAGTGATAGTTTTATTGACTCTTTTTCCGATGTGGGACTTTCCATTATATTCCCAAGCACAATTTTAAAAATTGTGAGGACGCAATTTATTGAAGGAGGGGAGAATGTAACACCTCAAGCTTCCACGGTATGTTTCCCTTCGAATAATGCAATGGCGTGCATTGTACGCAACTTCGAGATTCTAACACACCACAACCAATCAAACTAGTCGTTATGAATAGTAATACCTAATTTTTGAAATTTTATAAATTATATATCTCAAAATGGACTTCATTTTTGGATTTTTAATATCGAATTTATCCTAGGGTGAAATTTTGGAACTTTTTGGATAACACTTATATTTTGATGAATAGTGAAAATTACTAAATTTTAATTAAAAACAACTTTTTAAATCAAAATAATTTATAGTGAAAATTTATATTATTGAGTGGTTTTAAAGTATAATTAGAATATATTTTTACCATTTTATCCAATGGTGTTCATTATAATTAATTTCCCTTTGAAATTTGACCTAAACAATTGTCAATCGTTTGATATATATTGTTTCTTAAAAACACGCTATTTATTGTGACAGCAGGAATTAATTATAAAATTAATTAATGCAACTTATATGTTTAGAATTTTGTAAAATATACATCATATTTGAATTTGGAATATCAGTTATAGCTTAGGGTGAAATTTTGGCATTGTTCTGAAAAACTTCAATTTTTGATGAATAGTGAAACTACTAAGTGGTAGTTAAAAAAACTGAATTTTTCATAAAACATAATTTTATCGCTTCTGTGAATGAAATTTCAAAAATCTGAGAGACACGGTTAATATCAAGGAGTAAAATTCTGTTCAATGAGATGAAAATAATTTTTGGTGAATAGTAACTTTTTACTTTTATTTACCACGGTTAAAAGTAAATAGGGTAATTAAGGGTAAAAATGATATTAATATTACCCTAACGAATGTCCTAATTCTATTGGACAAGTGTATCTCAACCAAAAACATCCTTAGGAATAAAATATTATCATTTAGGTCCACTTGGATTAGATTAGGACATTTATTATTATTTAATTCAAAGAAGAGTTAAAAGAGTTAAAATCAAATTTTATGTACTAAAACCTTTTTAATATAGGGTTATACATAAGATAAATTCGATTGTAAATATTTATTAGAAATATAATGGGATTTCCTACATAATGATATTTTATTTATAATTTTTAAACATTAAATAATTTAATATATTGATGACACAATGACGATGCAGTAATTACCATAATAGTGAAAAATTAAAATAATTGATATTATAAATACCAAAATAAATAAAATTTAAGACTTTTAATGAATTAAACTAATTTTCTAGGATAATATGACATATTAGGATTGATTTAATTAACTTTTTTCTAAGTAATTATTCTGTTATGAGTTTCAAAAAAATCAACTATTGAATAGTGTCAAAATTGACATAAAAGAATTTTTAAAACAAATATTATATTATTAATTGATATTAAATTTCTAAATATCTAAGGTTTAGTCAAACGACTTATATCATGATAGTTATATCATTAATGGACCACTTGTGGGTATCTTGGATGTATATAGTAAGTTTATTAACTATATAATATAAAAATACAAAGTGACATGGTAAATGTCAAACTAATTAACTAAGAGTTAAAACTGAAAGATAAGGTTAATATAGAAACCCAAACCTATCTAAATTCTATTGGTGGAATGGTTTTCGAACTATCTCCACATTAACCTTTTAATAATCAACTTTTTAGCCATTAGAAACCGAATATAAATTTATTATAAATTAATATTTCTATCTTTTCCAAAGGTGCCCCTCACCCCTCTTATAAAAGGGCACTCTTACATCTCATTTATTCACACCTTCAAAGCCTTTTGGTTCAGCAAAAACCTGCCAAAATACTCTCTCAACTTAACTCACTACAATATAGAGGCCTTAGTTTGATCATAAATCCATCCTAAGGAGCCCTTTTGATCAAATCAAAAGGAAGAACCCGAAGAAGAGGTAATGTTTTCACCACCCCTTTTCAAGTTCCTTTCTCCTTCCACTTCTTATTTCTTTGTTATTACCATTTTAAAATAATAACTCCAGTATAATATATATACTGTAATGTTATTATAAATATGGTACAACTATATTCAGTATTCTATCCACCCTTTCAATAACATGTCACCATACGTGCGTACGTACGGCTTACCGTCTCCACGTCGTGGTGTAATTGTTATTCAATATATTATTATTTGGGTGGGTATAATAATGATGTGTAACTCATTTAAATAATAAATATAACATGATAACGATTATGTATATATGATATACCGTCCAATTATATTTTATTTTTATATCAAAAGAACGATATTGTCGCTCGTGCGTACGTACGGACTACCGTCTCCACGAACGCGATGAGATTCATTCTCCATCCTATCCATTCAAGTATAATTATCATTTGATGATTTAAAAATAATGTTTAATAAATTTATATCATTCTGGATATGAATAAGATACAACCTATCCATGAAAAACATGGCTTACGTAACAAAACATATAAAAGAAAACGAGTAAGTTAACACCCGAAATGATGATAATTCTAAGATATTATTAACAAATCAATGTTAATAGATCATATATGATATCATATTAATGTAAATTATTCTTGTATAATTCAATAACAATTATTTCACCATTATAAATGAGGTTAACCTACCGTCGACCAAGGAAAAAGTACAAAGTAAGGGATTTTCTTATCTCACTTTCAATTCCGTGAGATTTCCATTGTTCGCCACTAAATTATTGAAAGTGGTGTATTGTGTACTGACATTTGATATATATTATCATGATTATCTTTATATTCATTTTATTCTGTAAATAATTTGGTTGTTATTAACTTTTGGTCATACGACTCAGTTGATTACAACGTGGTAAGGGGTTTCTTAACTCACTCTTAATTTTGTGAAAATTCCATTGTTCACCACTTAATTATTGCATGTGGTGTATGTGTACTGCCCATGATTGTATTCATTGTGTAATATACTCTAATTATTCGGTATATACATAATCATTGTATGGTCCTTCTTTCATGGGTGTATGTTTCATATGCTACCTAATCGATAAGGGAATTCCAAACTTCAATTTCCACTCATTTGGCTTTATGCATATTTCATTGATTATATTACCCCAAGATTATGTGTGGAGTCACTATTCATTTGATTATGTCATAATTTCCACTCCCCTTCCTGTGGATATACATTTCATACACATAATCACTCCATTGATAATTTCTCAAGTCATCGATATGAATTTGATAAGAGTAATTTTAACTCATTCTCCATTTGTTGATTTAAACATCCAATTCATTGGTGTTGTTTTTACAAGATTAGGTGTGAATGTACTTTGATTGTTTTACACTGAATATCCAATCATATTTAGTGTATTTATATTTTTCACACATAACTATGTCGTTGATTTATACTTAACCTAAGGATACGACCTTTATGAGAGATTTCATCTCAATTTAAATTCCATTGAGACTTCTTTGTCGTTATACACCAAATCACTTTTATGTGGTGTATATAATGTACTTTTAAATAGTATATCATGAATCCCTTTATTCTCATGATATTATAATGTTTTGATTACCTCAATTATTTGTATTCAAGTGTCTCTCTTTTGGTTAGAAACTCTAACTAAAATACCATTTTTAAATGTTTTAAAGACTTATACTTCAAAATCTTCCTCATTAATGTCCATATTTTAAAAAATTGTTTTAAGGATTTATTTATATGGACATTAAAGTTTTAAAATTAAAACTCCTTTTAAAAGTTTCAAAGTGGTATGGGGCACTTTGATTCAAAAATCTATTTTTAAACGACTTCTTGAAAAATAGTGTGACTTTTAAATGTTTTCAAGAAATGGGGGATATTTCTCCCAAATAGTTTTGATGGTTATTTTCATCTATGTCAATATCATTCATTATTATTGATTGAGGTTACTATGATACAATACAATCTTCCATATTGTATCGAATGAGTTATGTTTGACAGTGGATGTGCTATTTTTATACCATTCATGGTTTGTGGTTAAAGTATTGACATTTTGTATGCTAGTTTTAATACAAATGTTTATGTTATGTTTAAACATGTTCATATGAGGAATGCATTGGACTTAGTAAGTGACGGGTGAAGCCCGCTATAGCTCCTCGATGCATCGGTAGGTCTCATGAGACAAACTAGTGTCTTGGAACAAGGCCTTGGCAAAATATTATTTGTAGTCTTGGCACGAGGCCTTGGCTATGTGGTTATGATAGTCTGGCATTATGCATTCCATCATTATGAAAGTGGTTATTGATATTGCATGTGATCATTAAACTAGTAGAATATCCATGTGAGTAAGTAAATGGCATTAATTTATTTTATCTTTGCCATTTTATGGTGAAGTTCAAGTTTAAAAGGCTTTCGTTTTAGTTATAAACTGCCTTAAGTGTTTATGCTTATCTATGAAAGCTTCTGCTATAATGTTATCCTTACTGAGCATCTGAGCTCACCCTTTTCAATGTTTTATTTTTCCCAAGATTATGAAGAAGTAATTTATGAATGACCTGCAGGGATAGTATGAGGGGATATGAAGACAAGATATTGTTGTAGTTTTTTTTACCATATGATGTAATGTACGACATATGAATATATCTAGTGTTTCCAAGACTACTAATCTAATCGGTCTTTTGAGACTTGATCCTTTGTGATCATGCCAATGTTATGTAATAATGCACCGACTCTGGGTATCTAGGGTAGGGGAGTTACATCTATGATGATTTCCCTGAACGTTTGTTCAACAGAAACAATGGTTTTTTTATAAATATTTTTTGTTATCATTTTTTTATAAACGAGGAATTATATTTAAGAATATAAGGAAATATAATTACTTGATTTTATTCCTTTTAATATGAAAAATCTCACCCTTTTATTGTTCCTTGATCGATTCCCACTTCATCTCTTACAATTAGAAATGAAGATGAATTTTTCATTCCAAAATCATTATCAGATCATGATATCCCTAAATATAATGATAAGTAATTATATATGTATTCTGTTAGAATCACAAAAAAAAATTGTTAGTACATGTTATCTGACATGAATAAATACTCTTATAGTGGGATAGTTCTATAATCTCAAAATCATCATCTTATGTTTATCTTATACCATTCTATAAATGATTAACCTTGTAACCATTAAAGAAGATGAAAATCCAGAACATTAGAATGAAATTCAGTAAATCAGATTAACATTGATCCTGAATATATCATAAATTTGATATTCTTTTTCACATCTAAAACATGTGAATAACCTCATCATATATTCTATATAATCATGGTAATAACTATAATTACTATAAATTCTTTTGAAAAACATGTATGCTTTCTTATTCTAATGATTACTAGTTATGTTCCTTGAATCTAAGAATTTGTAAACTTCATCCATGATGACATAGACACCTTTTTCAACAAATCCATTATCAGTTCTGATGTCCTAAATACTCTATAATTTATATTTTCCATATCATCATCTCTTTATCTATATAAAATATTATTTTCTCATCCACATGAACATGTTATGGGTTACCTTATCTTAGTGTAACCTTGCCATTAAATATATTTTATAGGTCATAAGTATCATTTAACACATTCTTGAAAACAATTAAAGAAAAAATATAAAAACAATCCTTATATTTTTCATGATTCATATAACATAATCATGGAATTCCAAAACATATACACTTCAATCATCCAAATTTATTATTAAAACATTAATCTGGCTTCATCAATATATTCATTAATATGTCTTTCCTAGAATATGAAATATCAATCTTTTATTATGGTTCCTCAACCACAATCTAATAATTATAGTTATGTTTAATGTAAATAATAGTGGAAGACCATCCAATACCTTTCACACATCATTTGCGGTATCTTTATCTTCAGAAGTATAATGAATACTTATGGACCTTCCTGATTCACATAATGAGATTTCCACTTAGGAAATCAATTTTTATCATTCACATTCATTCAAAATATGAAACATTCAATGTTAACCTTGTTACTTTTAGTTCCTAATATAGAATAAAACTAGAAATCATTTGGTGGGAAACATTTATCGTAGTAAAAAATCAAATAATCCGGAAAATTTACTTATATGATGTCTAAATAATGACGCATACTTCTTTAATCCATGAAAACTTTGGTTTTTTCCTTTGTTTTTCAATGTCATTTTCTATTTAAATCATTCATGATGGTTTATAATATTTTTTTTAATTCCTAAAGAATATTACCCAGGAGTGTCAAAATAGGGGTGTAGCAATCTCGTTGTTGTGCACTAGTTCCCAACTGATTCTAGCTCAATAGGTGTATTTTGGGTCGTTACCCCTTTGTACATCTATTTCAGAGCCACATCCACTTATATTATCTATACATGGATATATTTCTAGGAAACCACTCATTCTATCCTTTACCAAAATTCCATAATATTTTCCTTTACTATAACTCATAATTAGACATATCCTTAGAGACATCCCTAGAAATATCCTTAGAAATATCCCCAAGGATCACAGTAATGTTTTCTCATCCTAGTTTCAAAATTTTAACTAAACCTTCCTTTTGATACCAATTATAATGACCCAAGCTTCACATACAAAAATATTACATCATTATAGATAAATAATTAGCACATTAAAAAAATACATACCCTAGGAATGTAATATTTTAGTGTCTTTGGAATCATGGAAACATAATATTTTAACATTGTGAAAGATTTTCAACATCTCCTTTAAAGATCTTCCACTTTAGTAATCCTACATAAAACATTTCTTCATAACATAGGGAAAGTAAAAGTAATAAATGGATGAGATTGAATGCTATGCAATGGTAAATAAAGTAAATATGTAGGAATAACATGAACATAAGGGAACAATAACATGATCATAACATATGAAGATCATACCCTACATATCAAAGATCATATAAATGAGAAATGACATAAATATTAGCAGTTCAGTATACATGAATTATAAGATAATTAAGAACATGAATCATGTGAGAATATTTTAGGAATAAGATGAAGAATTTATGGAAAAAAATGTAATATCATTACTTATAAGTTAATTATCTTTGTGAAAAATTTATCAGGAAAATTCATGGGAATGACACATATTGGGTAGGATACACCACCATCCCAAGTGACAGTCCTTTCCTTAAAAGGGATCACTTGAATGGGTTTCCCTATATTCCAAAAGTGGATCGGCTTTTCTTATCTTCTCATAGTGTATATGTTTTCCTCATATTACCATAGTGGATCAGGTTTCCCCATCTTACCATAGTTTATTGGGTATCCCAATAACCCCATAGTGGATCAGGACACACATGTTTCTCATTTGGGTCCATGATGCACCTATTTCCCATTTTGAATTAAGTTGTCCAACTTATTTCCCATCATTATCAAATGAGATATAAATCATTACCCAATTCATTGGATGGAGATATAGGTCACACCCGTCACATAATAAAATCATACTTACATGTTCCATAATATAATAAAACTAGTATTGTGTCACGAGCCATAAAAAGGGATGGATTTTATAAACATCATATCTAAAAATGTGAAACTAAATGGGTGTAACAAAAATTTAGTCACATTATAACCTATGGAAAATTGATAGGTTTCAAAGTAGTATAATCCTAGAATAATTATTAAAGGGAAGTAGGTTTCATAAGCATTTATCATGGTATAACCTGTTAAAGAGAAATGGATTTCCTAAACATCAAACCATAAAAACATTGATCATTAATTGAAATAATATGAATATAATAAATGGATAGAATCCCTAGTAAGTCATAAATTATAACCAATTATGTTATTTTATATATAGAAGTATTTTTAATAATCACTTGTAAAAAATAAATTTCTTTGAAAATCAATTTTTAAACCATATAGCATTTCAAAATAATTTTCCTTGAAAGAACTTCGTAAACATATAGAGAAATCAAGTAAAAAATATTTCAAAACATTTATTGATTAAAATACCAATTACACTTTTGAAAAACACTTTTTAATACATATAACATTTTCCAAACCATTTTCCTTGATAATAACCTTGGAAATTTACCAAGAAGCTTGAAAACATATTAAAAACCATTTCCTTGAAAAATTATAAAATAAGCATGAAATTTTTTTGAAAAACCTTTCATTGAAAATACTTTTAAAACTTATAATATAATCCTTAATATCATTGAAATCCTTTTATTTGAAAGAAACGTTTTTAAAACATATAAAAGAAGATTTTAAAATCATGCAAAACAATTTTTAAACATTATTTTTTCGGAAAAAAAATTCCCTTAAAAACCGTCCAAAAATTTATAGAATATTTGTAAAAAATATTTTTTAAAATTTATCTTTTAAATATAAAAATATGAATCAAGTAAATTATGGTCATGATAGTGGTAAGTCCGTACATCTCAAACACTTCTTTTCACCTTAAAATGTTTAACAACTTTCTTGATCAAAAAATGAAGAGAATATTAATTTTAAAAACATTTTTAAAAAGGGAAATCATCAGGAAATAGAACCTTTAAAAAATAATATAATCACATTAAAACATTTTTTAAAACATTTTTAGATATCACGGTTTCAAATGAACAAATATTTCTGACTAAAAAGATAAATAAAGTTTCATTTTCATAAATACATTTTCTAAATTATCTTATGTACCAAATATTGGTAAAATGGTACCATTAATTGTATATAACATGTATATCTTGAGGATATGATAATTCATGATATTTATTGATATATTTATCCTAATATTTAATCAATGAAGTCATAATCATAAACAATCTCGATAAACGATGAGATTGTTGCAATAGACTATTCAACTTTGGTATCTTTGAATCACACTCTACATGATATAATACCATTAAATGAAGCTTAATATATCAATAAATAAGAAAATTCAGGATATAAAATTTTAAATGGTATTAAATACACCCCATTGAAAAATATAGTTGCACAACATGGAATTTATCTCCAAGAAGGAAACATGAGACCAAACAATTACTTTATCAATTTGGTAACGTTTGAACCATAACCCTATGAATGAAATATCATAAAGTGGATATGTAAATACCCATAAATTTGGGTATAAAAATAATATAATTCATTCAAGGGAAATATATACACCACTCAAAATAAATGAGTGGTGAATATGGCATGAATCTCACATATATAAAATGTGAGATGAGAAAACCATTACCTTGTCTTGAATTTCATTAAAAGCATCCTAAACTTCGGTATAATAAAAATAAGTTTATTATAAATCTAAATAATAACCAAATTCATATATATAATACCATATGTGATTAAATTATGAATTTTTATTACCCTTTTATTTACAATTCCATGGTAAAGCAACGTTTCGGGTGATAACCGCTTTGTTTATTGTATGTGTTTTGACTTGTTATTCTTGATCATATTAATTAGATGTGTATTTTATTATTTCCAGAATGTAAAACATGATATATATATATATATAACATATATTAATTATTTAAATATTTATAGTATCTTTTAAAGATAGATACATGAAATGGAAGACACTGTTCATGAAGATGGAAGGTCATACACATGAATGAACGATGTTTATGTATTTTTTTCTTATTGAGAGAAAAGTAAATGAAATATATATATATATATATATATATATTCATTATATTATTATAATTATTTCATATATATCAAATAATTTCAATAAACCCTTCCTTAATAAATTTCACGTAATGTGTGAACAAATCACATCGCTTTGATGGAGAAGTAGTCCGCACTTCCTCAAACAGAGTTATCGTATTTACAAAAAATGGAAACCATTATGGTATATGTTATATAATAATTAAATAATAATAAATAACTAATAATTATCCAATATATCATATAAAAATAGAGTGTACACCATAATTCCCTACCATGAGATGTTGTAAAGGAAAAATGAATAACATCATTTTGTGAGGTGTTAGTTCTCCCTACACAAGAATTAAATGATCATTCCCCATTAGATGAAAGTGTGAGTAATTTTAGTTTGAAACCTTCGAATAAATAAAGTTAATTATTTTTATGATACTAAAGTTATTATATAATCATATAATAAGATGTTTTGAGGTGGTGGAGAATGAAAATAAAATGAAGAAGCTTGGGGAAGGATCTTACCTATTCTTGGGGTGACTCTTTTTGGTTTTCAGCAGAGGTATTCCTTGGAAGAATTTATGCATAAAGAGAGGATTCTAATAATATGGTAGGTAGGTATAGAACTTATTTGGGTTGATTTTTGATGATCCAATGTGGCTTTATAGTTGTATGTAAATAGAAGAGTGAATGATTTTTTATAGAGGAGAGGTATCATTCTTGTACAAACCAAATAGAGAACACTATTGGGAAGTCTTTTTTACCTCATGTGACCCCAAAATGGAAAAATAATGGATTAAAGGGGAATTATGGTTTATAAAAACCTCAAACACACAAAAATAAGTTCATTTTTATAATTTTGTTCCTTAACTTCTATGTTTCCTCAATTTTATCATTTTGGATTTTTATTAATGTAAACAGTTGTATGGCCTAAGTAATTTAACCATTTAGAATAAATTAAAGTGAAAATTATTATACAATATAGAACCAAAAAATTATAAATATTATTATTTAAAAATTAAAAATCACATTTGTGTTAAAATTTATTTTTAAAATAAGTGCATGTAATGCACAAAAACACCGCTTCAACCCGTACTGTGATAAATTTGTTTTACTATCTATGGGTCAATATGGTAACTCTAAAATATAAACATTTTTATTTATAGAAAATAATTTATATTAATTAACAATTAAAATTATATTGTTATAATATATACAATTTTTATTAATTTTAAATCATTTAACAAAATATCATTTATTGAAAAAATATCATTAATGTCAATTTTGACATTATTTATTTAATTTTAATTTTAAAATATCAAAAATTTATTAGAATTCATATTGTTTAGTTTCACATATGTGTATCATGAAATATTTATCTACAAAAATAATGGAACATAATATATCATTAAATTTACTTTACTTTTAATGTTTTTAGCATCGTTTATCTTATTTAATTATTAACTAAATAATCCATGTGTTAGCATTTGTTGATCATTTCATGAAAATAATTCATCTCTAAAAATTATAATTAATATATCACAATAAAAAAACTCATTTAAATTTAAAAATAATTTTTATAACCAAAACTATATTTCTTATCTCATACTCTATATCTTAATAAATGATAAAGGTAAGGAAGGGTTTTTCCCTCACTTATCTTATCATATGGGTCACTTTCATGAAAATGTGTGTCACTAACTAATAAAATTAAAACCAATATAGTATATGTTTTAAATATTGGCATTATATTTCTTTTTTATAAGTTTTTAGGTTATTTGTTCCCTTAAGATTATGGTTTAGTCTCTCGTTTAGCTTAAATTTACATTAATCGCTGTAATTAATTTTAAATAATTATACTATTTTTTGTCAAGAATTAATATGATCTTATTAGGCTATATCTATTATAATTATTACAACCATTTATGTTTTATTTTTCAAATTCATCACACATAAGTTAAAACATTATATTTAATTCTAATCCTGCAGACTTGGTGAGAAATTTGGTTTTTGAACGTAAAATTCTAAAAAATCAATTAAGTCGTTATATCTAAATTAAAAAATAATAATTCAAATGACCTATAATGGATTAATATATATATTTTTTATGTATTGTGACTTTAAGAGAAAATTTAAAATATAATTTTACATGAATAATTATTTAAAGGAAAATGCATTTTTAAACTAAAATTCAGTATTTTTCACTATTCTTAAAAAATAAAACTTCTCAGAAAAATAATAAAATATCACCCTAAGATATTTTAAAAATTCATAATTAAAAATTGAAGTTTTTTTATAAATAAAATTTATAGAACACTCAAAATTTAGTTTTAAAATAGGTGCTCCATCATAAGACGATAAAACTCATCCTTAAGTGTAATGAAAGCTAACTCGTTGTTCTATGTTCTGTAAGCATAAAATGGTGTTTCATATATTACAAGAAAAACATGATCATGAAGTAAAATCAAAAACCAAATTTAAATAGGGTTGATCCTGTAAAATTTTCAGGAGATAATAAACCATTGGGAAAAAATTCAGGGGTTAATGATGACAGCTTGCCTTTAGCATTCACTTTATTATATTGGAAGATCACCTGTGTATCAGGTATCACTAAACACAACAAGGATATAGTCACCCACATTTGCAGAGAAACTTGTAAAACAATTTTCCATTGTTGTCTGTAATTTTTTTTCTTTTATGCACTGAGATTTTTTTTGGATCATACATAGAAGGATCATACATCCTATCATGTATAGAGGACTGAATTAAAATAATTAGTAAAAATATATCCACACTAATTCAGTCCCACTCATTGTGTGGCTGAACATTTCACTTGTAATTTTACATCACATATAGGTTGTCTTGATATTTCCATTATTTTAATTTCATATCATCACATAATCTGTAGAATCATATTCATATTTTAGTCACCTATTATCATTGATGATTACTATTTTCAATCATCAATCCCAAGAACAATATGTACCTTGATTATAATAACCCCAAAATATGGAAAGTAAATCCCTTAAATTCCATTCTAATATATTAATCGTTTAATCTTCTAGATGTTTATAAATTCTAAACTCAATAAAATACAAAAAATATTCATATATCGCCATGAAACAAATTCACTGTTTTCATACATAGTTAATTAATAATGGGATAATACTTCAATAATTCCCTCAAATATCTTTATAGATATTTAACTTTTTGAACTATTGAAATGAATGAAAATATGAAACAAAAAGTGAATGTAGAAACTCTTTTTTTGTTTTATTCAATATAAAATGACCATTGAAATAAATCATTTAATATCACACATTATTTTTATCACATTAATACAGCCACTAAAAAACATAATTCACACATACACAATATTATTTCAGCATGGATAAATGGAACACAACAACATAATTAGTATTACATAGACCATTCATGACACTTATTAAATATTATAAAACTATTGTGTATATAGTTCAAACTCAACATTAATGTTACCCATGAAACTAGTAACTCTTACAAAACATTAATCATTTTTCATTATGATAGTTTAATATAAATGTTAATGTTATACATACTTTAGAAACCAAAAATTAACATTATGTATAATTCAAAAAAAATTATTACTAACAAGATCTTAAGAAAAAAATAATAAATTCTTAATGAAATATTCAAAACATCCTTCAACTCATCCAGTGTTCTTCAATTTCACTGAAATAAAAATAATTATTCAATTAATTCTATATTTTCAACTCATGTATGTAATAATTCAACTCATGTCATATGATATTCCTGAAATATGTTGACATAAAATTCATGTAAACTTATTCCATTTTCCATTCCACAAATAAAATAATGTTTTTTTCATAGGCTCTTTAGATGTTGTGACAAAATCATTAACATCTAGAATGATATTTAAATTATTTGTATTTAAAATAAAAAACAATAAAAACAATGTTTATAACTAACGAAATTGGAGAATTTTTTATTTTGGAATAATAATATTTTTAAGGTAATAGTGATTTGGAATATAATTTGAATCATTAAGAATTGAATTTAGTTCAATTTATATTTATGATGTTATGGAATAATTTTAGCATGGTATATCAAATTATAAATTAATATTTCACCCTTAATTGAATAATTATTTTTCTAGTCATATTAGGGCTTAATTAAATAGAGAATATGACATGTTTATAGGAATTTGGAATTAGGTAATTATTTAAGATGAACATAATATAAGATAAAAAATAAAAATTAAACATATCCCATGTTATTTCTACAAGATAAAGGGTTTATGTTTGAAGAAATGCCATGAAGCGTATAAATTTTAGATTTCTATTTAGAATATAAAATTCTAATTGACATAAAATCATAATGTAACCATTATGGTATTCAAGGATATGTCTATGTATCTAGTTTCATACTGGTACACTCACCCTAGTTAAACTAAACACATTATCTTGTGTTAGACATAACCTAGATTTCATGAATCCTAAAGCCTCAAAAAATTGAATAGAAATCTATTGTTTAGGGTACTCCCTATTCCCAAAAATGATCACCCCGCTTAATCCTATAATCCATTTTTCTATAAATTAATGTGAGAGAAAATCACTTATTTCATTTGAAACAAAATATTTTACCCAAAACATAAATTAAAACAAAATTAAACAAGAATGATAAATTTAAAAATTCATCACCAACATCATATAAATCCAATTACATGAAAAATACACCATAAAGCACATATTCATGTAGTGTGAAGAGAAGAAACCAAAAATGAAAAGGATCCCTAAAACACATGATTAGATAATGATGATTCCTTGATCTAGATTATTTATTATTAAAATGAAACTCTAACCTCTTTAAAATATATCTCATGTAATTAGTATGCTCTCCAATGGTTAATAATTATTCTAGGATAATTGGTCATTATTATAGTGGCTCCTCCAACTTATAATCCTGATTAAAATTTATATTCAACCAATTTACATCAATTCATATTCAGAAATATTTTTTTTTTGAAATTTATATTCAAAACTATGAAAATTTTATACCTTAGTAGAGGGTGTGAATATTTTTTAAGTACAGTTTTTAAAGGGTGAATCAAAAAAATACATATCTACATCATATCTTGATAATTAATTTCAATAATATTGTTTTTTTTATATAGTTTTCCAAACCATGTTTTTTTAAAATGATATAATATACCTTCAAACACATATGAAACATGAGATCATCCATGGAAACATAAATTTAGGATAAAAACCCAAAAAATAATAATTTGAAAAAATTAAAATGCACATTATCTAGTATTTGAACTATTTTTATATAAAAATATACATATTATGTTCCATGAAATGGTTCTATAAAACTCCACTATACATAAATGCGCAAAACAAACTAGACAATCTTTTCAATAGGTTTACAATAGAAAAAATCTTAAACAATAAAATATCAATTGAATTATTATAAGTATTAATGAATGATATTAAAAACATGCATGCACTATTCATAATGTAACAATCTCTAATTTAAGAAATATAATTTGATCCAAGAATTTTTTTAGAATTATACACATAAAATTATGTTTATTTAAATAAAAAAAATTTCCATAATTACTTAAAAATACCACTATCTATATTCTTCCTCTTGCGCTCTTTCATAAGATAAAAAATTAATTCAAGCACAATAAATAGTGGGTTACCACTTTAATATGTCACATGATATAATTAATTTGGATGTTTTAATTGAAAAGTTTGTCACACTAAATTGTTTTATGATTTTATTTATCCAAAATGGTGATATAAATGATATTAAAAAAAATTAATTCCTATATTTTGAAATAAATTGCATATTTTGATTGTGAAAAAGTAATTATATCATTAAATTATAACCACTTAATAAGTTCTTGTGAAATGTTAAAAGAATCATTTCATAACATACCAGAATTCAATAAGAAAACTTTTATTTCATGTTTTTTAATTAATTTAAACATCCCCATTAATAATTATATATTTAAAGAACACATTTTAAGATGAAATTGAAAATTTTTAGATTATATTTTAATAAGGTAAATCCCAAAAAATAATTCTTTATAAATTAAAGGATATTTGAGATATAAACAAATCAACAATCTTATTTATCAATTAATAAATATTTAATTGTGATGTTTTGAAAATGAATATAAATAACCCCAATGAAAAAACATACATTATCAATAATTTTTGTTCTAAAATTAATTTATCATGCGTATGAGAACCTCCCAAAAAATACTCCTTTTATTTTTTCTTATTTCCATTAAGAATTCACGTATCAGGTGAAGTAATTATATCATCTACTATAATTGTGTAGGTATTGAATAATCCCGGAAGAATAATAAAAGCATAAATCCATTTTTTAGTGAATTTATGAAGTATGAAAATACGCTTGAAATAAATAAATAAGTGGATTATATCACCCTTGAAACAAGAAAATATAGGGTCCCAAATAATAAAAGTTACATCCTAATAGTGTGAACAATATTTGGGGATTAACAATTAAAGGAAATAAATAATATTTTAAAATAATAAAATAGATAAAAATAATTTCTTGAAATTTATTATTAATTGTTACCACCTAATGAGACTTGTTATTTATAACCATTAAATCTACCATGTAACCCACTTAACATCTACAGTAAATAAAGGAAAATAGATTGTTTTAAAAGAACTATTAAATTTGTGTAGTGACTCACCCCTACTAAAGGTGAAATTTAATTATGAGGAAAATTTTGTGGTTGGAAGAAACTATTCTCCTTGATGGTAATACACATAAGGTGGACACATGTATAAAAGATTATTCTCATTTTTTCAATACTCATTAGAAATCATTTTTTTGATACATTTTTTGTTTAAGGGATATAAATACATGATATATGGTCCCCCATAGTGTAATACATGTTTCTTGTTGACAATGATATAAAATTCATCAAATAAATATTTTTTAGAATATAAAATATTAATATAGTTTTCATTATAAAAACTATATTCAAATAAAACACTTGAATACAATGATGAAACTCAATTTTAAATTTTAGAACATCAAAAATCATTATCCAAACAGCTATATTCTGGAAAATTTACAATAAACATCTTGATTTTTAGCTATAGTTTACACAACACTAGGATATTTGATTTAAAAAATGTAGTATTCCTCACTAACACTTTAAAAATATTTACTTTTAAAATATTTATTGTCAGAGTATTAAAATTTTATGAAATATTATTATCCTCACAAAGTGTGGGAGAATAAGTATTTCCCTCACCCAACCACTCATCCAAAAATTTAATTCCATCAATATATTGGTTATTATAATTTTTTATTATATTTAATATTTTCTAAATGAAAATTTATAATCTTTTATACAGGATGAAATGGTTTAATTGTATTTTAATGAAAACAAATATATTTGATATTTTTTTTCAAAATTAGGATACTTATCTAGATTAGGTGATCATTACTGTTATAGTAGTTACATAAATGAGTTAATATCATTGTATGAAACCTTATAGTATTATTCATTCCATTATTATGAAAAAATTGATTGGCCAAAATACTTATCCAATGTATCATGGAATTTAGGATATCAATATAAGGGTCTTGGAAAGATTTTACCAACCCTTATTTATTAAACATGTATAAATCTTCGAATTGTTCAATGGTAATGGTGGTTTTATCATCAACATGAAACCATAACTAACAAACCATTAAACCAAATAGAACATAAATGGTTCTTTAGAAATAGAGTTATTTTTTTCCTTTCTTAAAAAAAATTAAAATTAAAAAAAATATCATTAATATTTCATAGAGAATCATAATTATATATGATTTTCTTAAAAAATAATGTTGAAAATTTGATTCCTTATCACCATGGGCGTCCAATTAAATATTTATAGATTAAACTTGTAAGAACCCAAACATTATTTTTAGGTATGTTTTTCTTTTTTGGTGTTTTGAGGAAAAAGTGGAGTTTCTAGAAATTTTATAAGTACACGCCGTGTACTTTATGAGTACATACGGTGTACTCGGTTAATGCTGGTAGCCGTATGCTGGCCGTGTAGTAGCCCTGCACATGGATGTGTGGGGTGACTTGGAGGCCGCCTAAAGTGGAGTACAAAAAAGGCAAGTACACGTCGTGTACCCATAAAGTAGACACCATGTATTTTTTTCATTAAACGCACCGAGGTCATGTCAAATGGCCAAAAACATCTTCTTCTCTATCTTCTTCGACCGAGAGCATCTGTATGGCACGGATCTTCACCGAGCCCCCAAAAAAGGGTCTGTTTTCCGAATCAAACTCTACCAGTTGCTTTGGAATCACATCAGTGAGTTCTCTCTTCTCCTAGAGCACTACCTTCTGATTTCTTCTCTCCCATGAGATTTTCACATATGATCATTTTGAATGTTTTTGAAGATCTATGGCGTTTAAAGGTGATTCAAGGCCGCAGATTCAAGTATATCGATCTCACAACCCTAAGGTAGGTGTTTTGTGCATTTTGGTTGAATGTCCTTGAATTATGTTTGCAAAATTGCCAATACCCATGAATGGGGTATTGTGTGTTTATCGTTCTAACACTGTTATTTTCCTGCACTGCTTGTGTGTGAGAGTAGAGGTTATTTGTATATGAATAGTGTTTATTGTTATGTTTTGGAGGTGTTTCCCATACATGTTTTTCCATGACCCTTATGCTCTGCTTATCCTGTTAGGCTGCCATGTCTTCCCATGCCTAGATATAGGATGTTGTGACTGATGTCTGACATGCTTTTTATATTGTGGAACAAATAGAAAATAAGTTCTTGAGGTTTTCTACGGTTTTATTGCATTTCTATGTGTTGAATACACATGGACGTGGGAACATGGTGTAATAGACTATAAGTGGGATTGACCAAGTGAGCTTCCTCAGAGAGCCTTTGAGCATTTTAAACTATAAGGGGGATTGACTGAGTGAGCTTCCACAGAGAGTCTTTGAACCATACTAGACTATAAGGGGAACTGACTGAGTGAGCTTCCTCAGAGAGTATTTGACCACTTAGGGATATAAGTGGAATTGATCTTGTGAGATTCCTCAGAGAGTACTTGACTACTTTAGACTATAATGGGAATTTACCGTGTGAGATTATTCAGAGAGTCTTGAATCACTTTTACTATAAGGGGACAAACTGTGATAACTTCCTCAAATAGTCTCTATATATTCTTGATTGAACCATAGGGGATAGGCTGTGTTTACTTCCCAAAGGGTTTCCTTTCTTGTTTAGCTGCTTACTTGATATGTGGAATTATTTGCTGAGTACTTCCATGTTTACTTCATTCTTGTTTATTACCTTCCATATATATACACTGACTATTAGGCACATATCTTTGGGTGTTTTCCTACTGGGATTTAGTCTCACACCCAGTTTCGTTCATGATTTTGGGGACAAACAAATTATATTGTTGCAGGCATAAATAAGGGGAAGAACCCATCTACATCAAGTACATGAGTGTTGTGGAGCTGTAGAGCATTGGACCAAGCTGAGGCTTGTGATGCTGAGGAGCTGTTTAACTATTTTCTTTTGTACCTTGGTCTGGTACTGTTGTATTCTAGAATTGTTGTTTGTTTGGGATTTTTTCCTAGAACTATATGTATCATGCATCATTTATATATATATATATATGCTCCAGTTGTTTTTTATTATTCTTCTACTGGTTATTATTGTATGTATGTTTACTACTTCCGCTATTGCTATTTTTTTTTCTTCCACTGTGTTACTCTGCCAATGAGGGAATAATTTCCCCCCAATCACACCCAAGGCCCTCGCTGCTAGTCGGTATCCTCTAGAGTTCAGGGAAATTCTCTTGAGGCCATGTGACCAACTGGGTACAGGGCGCCTCTGGGTTGCTTCCGGAACCAGGAAGTTACAGAGTGGTATCAGAGTCAGGTTCTTTTCTTCTTGATTTACTGTTTGGAGCATATAGTCTAGGATAGGATGGAATAGGTGATTAATAATAAACTGTACCTGGGAGTAGCTAACCCGTATATAGGGAAAAGAAAAATTTCCTCGATTATTACAATTTTTTCTGATTTTGTAATTTTACAGTTTATTTGATTTCACCATTAGGTGATTCACATGTTTTTTGTTGTTAACCTTTGATGTTATTGAGGTTCTATTTATGTCGCAACCCAATGAGATGAGGGTATTCCATCTCATGCATCTTGTAGGAACTTACTATAAATCACATGTAATTCGTTATTTCCATGCCATTTATGGTGAATTAGCAATTCCATGTTGTTGTGATAGATGTTGTTTAGAATATGCATGTTGTTGTGATTGATGCCTTGATAAAATACAAGTTATTTGATAGTGTTTTGTTTGTGGAAGGTTTTGTTTGAATGAGCACCTAACTTTGGTTCTTAAGGTGTTATAGGCCCTCATAGGCTAGAATTTGGTGGATCATTGACTTTTTTACCTTGTTATGACATGTATAAGATGCCATGATTTGATTCTCAGGGAGTATGGGCCCTCATGGATCATAATTTGGCACTTTCAATGTTCGTTTCAGTGTTTTCCTTGGTTCATGAGTAGTTTTTGAGGCTTACTGTCTGGAAAAACCCAGAATACACGGCGTGTAATTTTAAATACACACCATGTGTTCTTCTGTTTGGGAAGAAAATGTTTTTCTTAAGTACACACAGTATACCATAAATACATGTTGTGTAGTCTCTAACCGTGTCATAGTCCAAGTGGGCAGAGACACGGGATAGGAAATTTTTTGGGAACATGTCGTGTACTGGTTGTGCATGTCGTGTGGTGTTGACTGTGTGTCCATCTGTTTGACTAATTACACAGACAGATAAATCTTCGGTTATACACGCTGTATCTGGATTGAACACGCCAAGCAGAGTAATCCTAGAATCCAGTCGTGTAACTACCAACATGGGTCAGTGATATTTTTCCCAGAACATGCCATGTAGAGTGAGTTGTGTACCTGGCCATGTCGCTAATAACACGAGTCAGGAAAGATTGTCGATAACATTCTGTGTCTGGAACAAACATGCCATGTAGTCTCATTCTAAGGTGAACCGTGTGGGTTAGCCGTTTTAGGGGACTCGGGTAGGGGATGGGAGTTCAATTACAAATCGTGTGTGAGGGAAAGATGTCGTGTGTTTGGGGTGTTACATGACCAGTCGTGGGAGGAGTACATGCCCATGTGAATGGATTAAGGGAACAGACCGTGTAAGGGACATACACACCATGTAGTCATGTCTTGAAAAACTTGAATGCTCTTTTTCTTCTGTTCCCTTCATATACTTCCAGATTTCAGTCTTTGATAATCATGATCTAAGGTGAGTGTTTGACCTTGCATTGCCACGTCTCCAAGACGTCCTCCAGTTGTATGCCAGTTATAGGGCAACAATCAGACACTAGATATGGCTGATCAGGGACTTCCTGCAGATCCTCCAATCATGATTGTCTTGGCACCAGCCATTATACCTAACACATGAGTTGATGCTCAATTCATAGAGGGCTATATGAAGATGATGCAGAATTTTCATGGAGCACTACCTCCATCCCTATCGATGGAAGAATTGACGCAGGTCTTTCAGCAGAAGCATCCTCCCACCTTCTAAGTGGATGGAGGACCCCGGGTTGCAGAGTCATGGCTAGAAGACATGCTAATGATCATAGAGCATCTGTAGATACCTCGACAGAGTACGGTGAAGCTCGCTACCTACATGCTTCGAGACTCGGCCATGAGGTGGTGGGATGTGATCTCACAGGTAGGGTGCCAGCAGAATATGGCTTGGGATGATTTTCAGCACATCTTCTATGATTACTTCTATCCAGAGACCTTTATGGACAATCGATCCCATGAGTTTACAAGTCTGGAGCAGGGTACTCTTTCTGTGATGGATTATTCCTCTCACATCACAGAGTTGCATCATTTCACGCATATCCTAGGAGGTGATGAGTTGTTCCTAGCATGAATTTTTTAGGATGGTCTGAGGCATGACATTTGATCACAGGTGAACATATTCAGGTTGACTTTGATATCCTCTATAGTCTACCAGGCGCTGATCACAGAGCGTAATCTGAGGGATTCTGGAGCTGTGAGCCCAGGTGGTTCGGCATCAACGGTCAGTGATCCACCAGCCGATATCAAAAAGCACCATAGGGAGGCTCTACGAGTATATCTAAGTAACCGAGATGCATCTTTATGCACCCAAGTAGTATGATACCAGTGCGGGAGGAGAGGGCGTACAAGGCCGTAGTGCTAGAGAGACCCAGTGGAGTGCTGATCTTGTGGAAATATGGGACATCATTAGCGTTTCTGTTAGGTTTTCTCACAAGCCGCTGGTGACCAGGGTTCATCTTTGACCCCTTGTATAGGATCATACCCACTAGTTTCTCACCAGTCTAAGTAATGGAGTTCTTCTGGCTGTTCAGGCTAAGGTGGAGGTCACGGCCGTGGTGGTCAGTCACCAGGATATTAGCGACAGCAGGGTGGATCAGCTCAGAGTGGTCAGGAAGTGTCACAGGGCCATGGATCAGGGCAGGCCTTTGCAGTGGAGCATACCCAATAGAAGTAGGATCCCTAACCCTCTACAGTTCGAGTTACGATCCTAGTTGCCTTAGTTTTATCCTCTGCACTTTTTTGACATAGGGGATTCCCATAGATTTATATCAATTGCTATTGTGGAGACCCTTGGACTCTGTATCCTTTCTTCATCAGATATCTTGACACTAGGCACTCCGTTGGGGACGAGAACATCTAGTGTACATCAGTGCAAGGAGTGCCCTTTTGAGGTTGGTGGGTGTCACTTTCTATGGGACCTCTATGTCCTAGAGATGACAGGATATGATGTCATTCTCAGGATGGACTGGTTGGTTCCTTTTCAGGGAGTCGTTGATTTCTCTTGTTTTAGGTTGAGTTTCATATCACCAGAGGGTGTATTGTTTCTTCATAAGGGTGAATGGGATGTTCAGGTGAGAAGAGCGAGACCAGATCATCATGAGTTAGGAGGAGTTACAACCCAGATTTATAGTCTATATTTAGATGACCTAGGGACTTCACAGTTAGACTTTCTTTCAATGGTGGATCATTTCAGGGATTTATTTCTAGAGAACTTTCAGGTTATCCTCCGGATAGAGAGGTGGAATTTTCTATTCATCTCTTCCTAGGAATGGCACCAGTGTCCATTCCTCCTTATAGGATGGATACACCAGAGTTGCAGGAGCTCAAGAAGTAGTTATAGGAGTTACAAGAAAAGGGTTTCATCCAACCTAGTACTTCACCTGGGTATTCGCCTGTCTTATTTTTGAAAAATGTAGACGGTACTCTTAGGCTTTGTGTGGATTATCGGAAGCTGAACCATTTGACAGTCAAGAACTGATATCCCTTACCGAGGATTGATGATCTCTTTGATCAGCTTCGAGGAGCCCAGGTGTTCTTAATGATTGATTTGTGGTCAGGTTATCATCAGTTTCATGTTAGACCATCTAATATACCTAATACAGCTTTCTGGAGTAGGTATGGTCTATACGAGTATATGGTTATGTCATTCGGTCTCACGAATGCGCCTGTAGTTTTCATGGCACTGATGAACCGAGTGATCCATCCATACTTGGATTCTTTCATGGTTCTCTTTGTGGATGATATCATGGTGTACTCTCACACTCGACACGACCATCCCACACTTCTTGAAATCATTCTGAGTACACTGAGGGAGCATCAGTTATATGCTGAGATCTCAAAAATCCACTTTTGGATGGATCAGATTCACTTATTGGGTCATGTTATCTCAGAGACAGGTGTGTCAGTAGACCTAGAGAAAGTGAGGGCAGTAGTTTCTAGGGAGCAGCCGAAGAACGTCTTTGAGGATCAGAGTTTTCTAGGGATGGATGGATACTACAAATATTTCATACAGGATATTTCATGCTTATTAGCACCACTGATGGGCCTGACTAAGAAGGGTGAATAGTTCTTGTGGTCAGAGTCTTATGAGTTAGCTTTTTAGGAGCTGAAAGTGAGGATGAATTCAGCACCGATACTAGTATTGCCAGAGCTAGGAAAGAGCTATATTTTTTACTATGATGATTTAGGTATCAGGCTGGGAGCTGTGATTATGCAAGGAGATGGAGTTGTTGCATATGGGTCTTGACAGTTGAGGCCACATGAGAGGAATTAACCGACGCACGTTTTTGAGTTGGTAGCAGTTGTGCATGCCTTATGCTATTTGAGAAATTATCTTCTGGGAGAGTATTTTTTGGTTTTCACCAACCAAAAAAGCCCCTAGTACATCTTCACTCAGGGTGATCTGAAATTGAGGTAGCGAAGGTTGGTTGAGTACCTTCATTATTTTGACTTTGATCTTGACTATATGCCTAGAAAAAGAAATGAAGTGGCTGATGCCCTGAGCAGGATGATTCAAATATAGGTAGTTTTGGAGGCGAGTAGTGAGTGGAAACTTATTGCTCTATTCTCTAAGATGTATTTGGAGGTTCACGATAGACAGGGGAAGACGTTTCTTCATTTTTTAGTTGTTACCTCCACCCTTCTTGATCGATTTTGAATGAGGCAGCAATTAGATTTAGAAGGCCTAGTCCTGTGGGAAAGCATGTCATGAGAGGACCGTATTCCTGGTTTGACCATAGGCAAGGATGATGTCTTGCGTTTCTAGGGCGCATATCGGTGTCAAAAAACATACGCGAGGAGCTGATGCAGGACTTTCATTCCCCAGTTTGGTCTGTTCATCTTGATGTCCCTAAGATGTATCATGATCAAAACCATCAGTATTGGTGGCCAGGTATGAAGAGAGATGTTGCTGGTTTCATCATGAGGTGTTCCACCTATCAGCAGGTGAAGGCAGAGCATCAGAGACCAGTAGGGATTTTATAACAGTTACCCCTTCCCTAGTAGAATTGTAATGAAGTCATGATGGATTTCATGACCAGTTTTTCGAGATCGCCTCAAGGGAACGATGCAATATGGGTGGTCATTGATAGAATCACAAAGGTTGCTCACTTATTTCTGATCAAGGAGACATTTAGTGTTGATGAGATGGGACGTTTATACATTCAAGAGATTATACGTTTTCATGGATTTCCACACTCCATGGTTTCAGATTGGGATGCACAGTTTACTTCTCGGGTCGGGAAGGTGCTTC
The DNA here is from genome assembly GCA_963277665.1 of Viscum album. Taxonomy (NCBI): domain Eukaryota; kingdom Viridiplantae; phylum Streptophyta; class Magnoliopsida; order Santalales; family Viscaceae; genus Viscum; species Viscum album. The sequence goes on along the minus strand of OY728167.1, from coordinate 394,178,730 downwards.
ATAAGGCTTTGGGTACACAGATACTTTTGAGTACAACATACCATCCCCAGATAGATGGCCAGTCCGAGCGTACGATTTAGGTGCTTGAGGAAAATCTTCGAGCATGTATTCTTGATTTTGGAGGTTCTTGGGAGAAGCACATACCTCTCCTAGAGTTTTCCAACACCAATTTTTTTCAAGAAACATTTTAGATGGCACTTTAGGAGGCTTTTTACAGTAGGCTATGCCGATCACCCTTATGTTGGCTGGAGGCAGGAGAGGAAGCTATGCTGGGACTCCGTCTTGTTTAGGAGACCACAGAGCATATAGAGTTGATTCAGAAGAGGATGGATACTGCACAGTCTCAACAGAAGACATATGTTGATCAGTAGAGATGACCTCTGCAGTTCGAGGTCGGGGATCAGGTTTTCATGCGTGTCACACTGAGGTTGGGACACAATAGGATTAGGAGATAGGGTGAGCTTTTACTAAGGTACATCGGACCGTTTGAGGTGTTGGAGAGAGTTGGACAGGTTTGCATATCGATTGCAGTTAGCTCAGAGGTACCAGGCTATGCACGGTGCCTTCCACATTTCTTAGCTTCGACGTTACTTCTCAGACCTGCCTCATGTCTTTCAACCCGAGGAGGTAGAGTTAGAGTAGGATTCCTGGATTTAAGTACGAATTTTCTCTCTGGACTGTCTGTTCCTCTATAACGGGTTCTATGGCAGCATAGGAGTGTACAAGACGAGGCTTGGGAGTGGGAGTTTGATGGGTGTTTGCAGTGGCCGGAGTTGTTTGGGGTTTTTTCTTCTACGCCGCCTTTCTAGGAAAATTTTGGGATTAATTTATTTAAGGGGGGAAGTTTGTAAGAACTCAGACCTTCTTTTCAGGTATGTTTTTCTTTTCAAGTGTTTTTTAGGAAAAAGAAGAGTTTCTGGAAATTGTCTATGTACACGTTGTGTACTTTATGAGTACACACTATGTACTCAGTTACCACAGGTACCCGTATGCTGGCCGTGTAGCGGCCTTGCACATGTCCATGTTGGGTGACATGGAGGCCGCCTAAAGAGGAGTAGAAAAAATTCAAATACATTCCATGTACCCATGAAGTACTCACTGTGTATTTTTTTTCATTAAACTCACTAGGGTCACGTCTAATGGCAAAAAACATCTTCTTATCCAGATTCCTCTACCGAGAGTGTCCATATGGTGTGGATCTTCACCGAGCCCCCAAACAAGCATCTGTTGTCTGAATAAAACTCCATCGGTTGCGTTGGGATCACATCACTATATTTTCTCTTCTCCTAGAGCACCATATTTTGATTTCTTCTCTCTTGTGATATTTTCTCGGTTGAGAATGTTGTGCATTTTTATAGATCTATGGAATTATAAGGCGATTCAAGGCCTGAGATTCATGTATATCAATCTCACAACACCAAGGTAGGTGGTTTGTTCCTTTTGGTTGAAATTATTTGAATTATATTTGCAAAATCACCAATACCCATGAACGGGGTATTGTGCGTTTACCTTTCTATCCCAGTTATTTTCCTGTTTTGCTTGTGTGTGCCATTAAAGGTTATTTGTATGTGAATATGGATGATTTCTATGTTTTGGAGGTGTTTCCCATTTATGTTTTTCCATGACCCTTATGCTCTGCTTAGCCTGTTAGGCTGACATGTTTTCACGTGCCTCGATATAGGATGGTGTGACTGATATCTAACAAGCTTGTTAGGTTGTAGACAGATTAGCCAAGTAGTTCTTGAGGTTTGCTATGGCTATATTGCATTTCCATGAATTGACTACACAAGTCCTTGAGAACATGGTGTACTAGACTGTAAGGTTGATTGAATGATTGAGCATCCTCAGAGAGTCTTTGATCATTTTAGACTATAAGGGGGGTTGACCGAGTGAACTTCCTTAGAGAGTCTTTGAACCATACTAGACTATAAGGGGAATTGACCGAGTGATATTCCTTAGAGAGTCTTTGACCACATCTATCTATTAGGGGAATTTAGCATGTGAGCTTCTTCAGAGAGTCCTTCACTACCTTAGACTATATGGGAATTGACCGTGTGAGCTTCCTCATAGAGTATTGAATCACTTTGGCTATAAGGGGATAGAATGTTAGTGCTTCCTCAAAGAGTCTCTCTATATTCCTGACTGAACTAGATGGTATAGGCTACGTGTACTTCCCAGAGGGTTACCTTTCTTGTTTAATAGCTTACTAGATATGTGGAATTGTTTGATGAGTACTTCCTTATTTACTGTATTCTTGTTTATTACCTGCCATATATATTCACTGACTATTAGGCACATATCTTTTGGTGGTTGCCTATTGGGATTTAGTCTCACACCCATTTTGGGTCATGCTTTTGGGCCCAAACAGATTATATTTCTTCTGGCATAGATAAGGGTAAGTGCCTTCCTACATCAGGTACATGAGTGATGTGAAGCTGGAGAGCATGGGACCAAACTGAGGCTTGCGATGCTGAGGATAAGTTTATCTGTTTTCTTTTTTACCTTTCTATAGTACTATTGTATTCCACCATTGTGTTTTTTTGGGATACATTCCTAGAAATATATGTATTATGAATCATTTATATATATATATATATATATGCTTCAGTTTTTTCTTTATCAATCTTCCGCTGGTTATTGTTGTATGCATGTTTACTACTTCCGCTATTGCTATATGTTTATTTCCAATGTGTTACTCTGCCAATGTGGGTATAGTATCCCCATTATCACACCCAAGGCTCTTTCTTCTAGTTGGCAGCCTCTGGCATTCAGGGAAATGTACTTGAGGCCATTTGACCAACCGAGAACAGGGCGCCTCAGGGTGGCTTTTGAAACCGGGACATTTCAAAACTAAAATAAATAAATATACACCTAGTTATAGTATGGGTAAATCCCACTGATAAGAAGTATATTAAATTAATTTTTCTTAAATTATTTTGAATATATACACATTTCAATGAAAAAGAAAAATGAAAAAAAAATCAATCTGAATTATGTTATTTGAGATAATGTGTTTAATTTGGATGAATTATTAAAGAAAAAGAAAAATTTTATATTTATGTCCAGATATTAAAATCCTTAATTATTTTAAATCATGATGTGTTTATTTTGGGATTAAAATATATTGTAAATTAATTATTCTATTATTTACACAATCTCCCATGTTAAACTCAATCCTAGTTCTGGTGTTGGTTTTAATAAGGATTTCCTGATTCACAAACCCAATAAAAAGGATAAGAAATATAATGGCCATTGTTTTCCCTATTTCAAACTATATTGGTCTTCCATCATCATATGTCCATTCTTTCAACAACATAAATATAGGTATAATCCCAAATTTCATTAAAAATAGAATTTTAAAAACATATCATGAATTGTAACACAATTAAACTTGAAAAAGTGACTTAAAAATTCAATGTACACATCATATATAACCTATAAATATTAATAAAATACCTATGAAACATATATACAATATATAAATATATGATGATAAGAAAAAGTAAAATAAAACCCCAAACACATAAATATTAGGAAATTATTAAATGATATGTATTGTTTCATTTCTTAAATAGGATTCCAACTTCCTTATAATACATCTGTGAGAGGATTGGCAGATATCCATGGGTTTAAAATTAATTTAGAATAATTATTTCAATTAACCAATATTGGAAACAATATTTTCATACTTGATTTAACCCATCACATGGTTTAATGTGAGTTCCCAATCACCATGATCTAGAAATTAGTTTTAATGCATTAAATACACAAAACTGGGAATGATTATTCCCATTGAATTAAAATTCCTTCATGTAACATCCACTAAAAAATCCAACATGAAATATCCATATATTAGTGATCCATGCATATATAATAAATAGTTATAAAACAAAAAATATAACCAAATATGTCCTAATAACTAAAAAACATAAATAAACAACAGTTTCAAAGTAGACATGCCCCCAACATGTACATAAGTAATATATCTCAATTTAGCAACATACAAAAATAAAATATAGAACTAAAAAAAGGGATACAATTTGATTGGAAACCAATATAGCTGAATATATAATTGGTGTTAAATACATGATAAAAAATAACAACAACACCATCTATGATGACCCATCTCCATATAGAATGTGTGAATCCGCCATTGATCATCTTCTCTAACCCACTAAGAGATATTAGGAATCTGTTTCTTGAGATAACTGCCTTACCATTGGCTATAATAGATAAAAAGGATATATATACAACCAATGGTTTTATGTAGGGTTTTATAATAAAAAACCAAATAGGATATCACTAAGAGATCAATATAAAATCCTTTTATGGAAAGTCATGCTGCCTTAGTCTGAACTATATATATATATATATATATATATATATATATATAATTACATCTGGTTCCTTTATGAAATGTGAGTAAAAATGGATAGAATATACATAATAAGTAATTAATATTTATCCATGTAAATTAAGGTGAATTTTACACAATTATAGGGGATGAAAAATAAATAATGTGATTTGATAGAAATAACCATGGGTAAAAACCTAGGGAAATAAGGAAAAAAGTACAATAATCCTTATAAAATGATTTTTATATAAGATTCATCCTCAAAATTATTACCATAATCATAATAAGAATCATATCTATCTACATGAATTATTCTCTAGGAAGAAGCTCATCCTGAACTTGCCCGAGACCCATAACGGGGAGGGGGGTCAATGTGATATCCACTAGGGAGAGGGAGTAACCTCATAACCCAGTGTGGTAATTTTATTAGGGACCCTCTGAATACATAAGGAATTCTCCCCATAATTTATTTCTAATAAATAATGGATTCAAATATATCCTTCAATGTATATAAGACATCCCTTTTATAAATATCATAATTCTTCAATAAAACAAGATTAAATGTAATAGTTCATTTTAATAAAATATGAATTCATGTCATGTTCCCATGGTATATAGAAATAAGGATATACATGGATCTACTTATGTTAAGTTAATGAATTTAATACAAATAGTTTTTTCAACCAAATAAGATGAGTAGAGATACATAAATAATGATTTGAATCCCTAATATTAAAAAATATACACATAAAATTCATCCAACAATGAACCCTGGGCCTCCATAGACATCAGGGTGATAAAAAATGAAGTGTGAAAGATTAAGAAGATGATAGAAAGGCTTTAGAACCACTTACATGAAGAGATACAAACCCCTATGATGAAGATTCCAAAACAAATAAGAAAGAGAGGGGAGAACCATAAGGGTAAAAAATATTTGGGTGATTTTAAGGTTCACCATGAAATTGGAAGGACGAATAAAGGATCCCCTATTTTGAATTAATTTAAAATGTTAATAAATTTAAATTTTAGACATGATGATGGTTAAGTTCATAGTTATTATAACTATACCCTATCTATGATTATGGTTTTGGAAACATAATTTTTTACTTGAAAGAGTTGGTCACATTGTTTTACTAACCATGCACTAACCATGTAAATGACACTAGAAACTAAGTTCAAAGACACATGGTTTATGTGAAATATTAGGGTACAATGAAACATGGAACCTTCATACGAAAATTGAATTTTCTTATTCCAATGCTCAAAATAAAAGGTAAATATAATAATTATGAGTTATACACTAGAAAATGAAACTGTGGGGGTCAAAAGTCTCCCCACTATATCAATTTCATCAATAAGAAACTCAATTGAAGAAATAATTATTTTAAATAGGTGAATCCATTTATTTATCATTAGAAATTCCCAATCCTATGTTTCATAAAAATTAATTAAGTGATTCTATAAAATCCAAACCATAGTAATTTATTTTCCTTGAAACACCTTATTATAATAATCAAGAATTAATATTGGTTTCTTAGTAATTGTAAAATTGATATTAATATTCATGTATTACCCTTTCAAGACATGAGTGGGATCTATGTAATATTTTTTAAATTATGATATGTGAAATGAAATTTGAATTAGTGTTATTTAAGGAGAAAATTCTTATTGGTATACAACATTTATGATTCTTTCAATAACATCAAATGGTTTGAAATACCTTGGAATCAACTTTCCCTATCTTCCCATCCACCGGTGAAAAATATTAGTCGATACCATCTGGAATACCTAATCACCAACGAAAAATTCAAAAGGATTACAATGATAGACAACATAAATTTTTTTGGCTGATTTTGGTCAATCACCATCAATATGAAAATCATTTTAATCCTCTCCATAATCTCTTAAACTATGGGAGGCCCCACTAAAAAGTCTCACTAACCTCAACCCAAAAAAATGGCTTCTAGCTTGGTCAACCATATATGGTCTAAAAGGAAGATATACTAATAAAATATAAATACATATTATTATCATAAAATTAAATCAAAGATAAATTAAATTCAAGAACCTCTAAAGTCCATTACTCATGCTCAAATCATATATTCATGATCTGAATTTTCCTCTAAATTTTCCTATCTTTATTAGGATGGTAATCCATGATAAGTATCACCTTACTTACCAGATTAACCAAACATATCCCCTAGGAGTTTCAATCTAAGTGAGTAGTAAGGATCCTTGTGGTTTACCGAGTCACAATGAGTGAGGCCCGATTCACCTTGTCACAATTTTTACCCTAAGGTACATTTTTTCTATAACCACATGCACTTGTTTGTATCCAGAAATGGATTTCATTTCTCAAAAACCAATTACATAATATTTCACCAAAATAATTTGATGGTTTCTTATATTTAAACTTTTCTCTCGGATTCGTCTAAAAAGTTTCAAATCCCAAATTCAAAAAATAACTATACTATCCTTTGATACGAACTATGACATCCTATCTTTTATTACATAAAAATTTCATTACATTGTACTAAACATAGGATCTTTTAATGTTTAGTTTCTTGGAAATAAGGTATATAATACATGAAAACATAATACATTATTATAATCAACATGAAAGGATTATTTATTTTTTTCATATTAAGTTATTTTTCAATATCTCATATCCTAGGTAACTACATCAAATGAATGGGTGAGCATAAGTCCCAGTAATGGAAATCAAGGGAAACAATTTACATATGATCTTGAGGAATATCACTAAGAGCATGAGTAAATACATAAAGGCATGAGAAAGAGGCATATAATAATAATAATAACATTATTCATAACATGGAAATGTAGATACAACATTTAACTGATTCATTTATAAGAATATCACCAAGGTATATCATCGAGGATTCTTAAAAATTACTAAGTTTATTCACCAAGGTATCATAAAACATGTCATCTCTAGAGATTAAATTATTTACCCAATGAATTGGATAACTATCTGGGAACACCATTCATATGTATTAATTAATTTGATACACATAAATCATAATAAAACATTTTATAAACAACCCATGGGGAATAAAAGAAACAAGTTTCATATGAAAATCAAGACGTTTTATAAAGTTCATGAAGATAAGATCTTTATGTCATTATTAACCCATGAAAATGGAATGTGGGTTTCATGTATTAATCCCAGAATAAAATATATAATTTTTAAATATATGTTAATAACCCTAGAAAATAAATAGTTGTGGGTATTTGAAAAATAAATAAAATAATTTCTTATGAAAAAGAGTGAATTATTGAAAAGAAAATACGGTAGCATATTGGGTATAAAACATGGTTTTAGAAAACATTAACAAGATATGGTGAAAGGGTCTCTGATTTTAACAATAAGCTTAATATTTTAAAGGGATTTAATAAAATGGATAGAAGAACATAGTATGTAAATTTTAATGAAATACCACATAAAAAGAGAACTTGAAAGGAAAAGAGAACTTGAGATTTCCCATACCTTGAAGAGTAACTCCTATAAAAAGAATATTGGGATATTGGGGGATTAAGAGAAACATGGGTGGACTCACTGAGAGTTCAAAATATTATATCTTCATGGAGGATGAATTGGTATTTAATTATAATGGAGTAATGGGTGGGGTTTTAAATCAAAAGTGGGGGATTTGATTATTGTTACACACATGAACATTATTTATTAGATAAACTCTTCAATTTGTATAACATATAAGATTGAGAGTTTTAGTGTATTTTTGGATTAGGAACATTAAATAGAATCTTATAACAGAAAAAACAACATCTTTATTGAAAAATTACTTTGCATGACCTCTACATTCCCTCGTACATAGCATTGCATGGGATAACCTGAGGACATGCATAAGAAAAGGTTGAGCTATAAAGCCCAGTAATGGAATAAACATGTAATAACATGAGGAATACAATACATTTTATTCAATAGACATATCAATGTGGGCACAATAGAAACATAAACATAAAGGCATGATAAATCCAGATAATCATAACATGGATATGTTACGACAACACTTAACATGGAATTAGAATGAGCCAAGGGTCATTGCACATGGAGCATGAGTAAACCCTAATTGCATGTGAAACATGATTAAAACCTCTTTTTACTTGAATTATCATGATTAAATGCCCATTTCACATGACATATCATGATACTATACTTTACCCAATGCATTGGAGTTCTATCAGGGCACACCCTTCTTAAACATTTCATTTCATGCAAGTGTGCCACATGGATCATACAACATGGAATCATTCAATGTCATAATTTATTCCATGATAAAGGAATTTGGAATTCATAAATGAAACCCTATAATAAATAAGTAAATTTTCATAATTTTGAATACCCTTGATAGATAAATGGGTATGGTATTTTCTACACAATGACATTGGCTTGGAAAATCGGTGCAATTTCAGTAGTGTAATGGCGTGACGTATGAATTCTTAAAAATGGATAATGAGAGAGAAATGGGTGTATCATCATATGTAAATGAAATGGAAAGTAATGGGGGTAATATAGATACATGTCCCAATAATTTTAATGGAATTTAGATTCATGATATAAAATAATTTCATAGATGTAAATGAGGAGACAAAAATTTCTTTAATAATTTCGGCATAGTAATGGGTGTACATGGAAGGAATTGACGAGAGATAAATGGGTATCCCATCATTAAAACATAAATATGGAAGTATGGTGGAGGTTAATAATCATACCCCAATATTTATAATTGAAACTAAAAGGGCATAACAACTTAAAGAAAATTGGACAAAAATGAGAAAGGAAGAAAACTCTTACTTAGAACTGTGACCCCAAAGGCTTGGGAGAGGCTTGAGAGAGGCTTAATGGGAGCTTGGGATGATTTGGTATGATTCTAGAGATAATAGGTCAGAGTTTTGACAAAATCTAGAGTCTTTGAGTGAAGATGAAGTTGGATCTTGGGTGAGTTTATATATGAAAGGAGAAGGAATTCTTTATTATTTAGGTTTGGGACACCTCACATTAAATTAATTAAAAACACAAACCAGACCATGGTTTTATCCCATGGTTTTGCCAAAGAGGAGTGGAAAAAAATATTTTATTTGTAAAATGTCCTAACTTCTTAAAATAATAGGGTTTCATAGGTGGAGTTGAGTCACACTCTCAAGGAAAACAATTTAAAAAGACAAAATGTTTTATAAGTCATGAAGTGTCCACTAAAGGTTTGTAAAATAAATCAAAAAAACCCAAAATCACATTATCTTAATGTTAAAACATATATTGTCCGAACATAATGTTTATAGTATTTTATTACATCACTATTGGGTCATTATGATGTCATAAAACACATTATATATTTAAACGGTATTTAATTTTTACCCAAAAAATTCGACTGTCTCAAATTTTTTTGAAAAATTCACCATTGGATAATATCAACATCCTGATTCCAAAAATAATATTCATTTAATCTAAATAATTTTATAAATATGTCAATTTTTTCTTCTAAAATAAAAACCTACATTTATCGAAAATTCATGGGTTTTGACAGAAATGGCTTTCAAACCTTAATAAAAATTACAATTGCATTCATAAAATTATACGATCATTTATATTTAATAAAAATTAATTTAATAATAATAATAATATTTTATTAAAATATTAATTAATTAAAAATACAATAATTCATCAAAATAGATTTTTTAGTTGGATATTAACTAAAAATACTATTTTCGCTTTAAAAAAAGTTACAAAGTAACAATAATAAAATGAAAGTATATTATTTATTATATATAAAAATAATGTACATGGTCATAGTCCAGGAGTTTTGTTACATAACCCCTTAAAACACCTTCATAAGACCTTAGGGTAAGGTTTGTGATGGTAACATACTCATGGGGTGGCTCAGATAACATTGCCCGAGTGGTAATCTCTATCAACTTCCACTTCTCCTGTAGGCGGTTCCGCTTGAGCTTGATATATTCAAGATCGGGTTGAGCTTGGAGAAGAACGAAGCCCAAAGATGCCACCTCCTTTCCAAGCTCTAAAAAATAGTCTTCGTATGGGGAAATTCTACTGGATGAGGCTATCACTTCCTTTGTATGAGTAAATTGGATTTGTTAAAGCCCTATATTTATACTGATCATGTGATCACTGTTCAACAACTATATTAGAAACGGTCACAATTATTAACGGTATTTTAAAGTCAAAAAATATAAAACCAAATAAGTGAATATTTTATATAAACATTTCACATATTAAGACATTTAATTGCATCAATAGGGATTTTCATTAACAAATGATTGGGTCTTTATATTTATTAATTTCCAAGGACACCAAGGTAGTGGTAAATTAAAAACCATGGGTTTTACCATAGTATTTTCCCTTGTTATTTTCCACTTGGGACACATATTATGTTATTTAAATCGAAAATAGTTGACCAAAATTTTATATTACTTATTACATCATTATGATGTCATTAAACATACTGAAAAATCCAAACTTTATTTTTTACTATTCACAAAATTAAAGTATTTTAGAAAATTCTCATAAATTCACCCAAACCTAATTTTAATATGATAATTTAAAAAATATTATTAATTTTATAATAATTTATATAAATAAGAGAATGATAAATTTTATATAAAAAAATTCTTATTTATTAAAAATAACTGCAGGTAGAAAATGCATAGTGAAATTACATTGCAAAATTTCTGACACTTGAAAAATAAAATTATTTTATAATTAATATTTAAAAAAAAGTGTTTTAATAATAATATTTCATTAAAATAATAATTATTCATAATACATTACTTTATTATAATAATTATTTCATTTTTTAAAAGTACAACCTGTATCAAAAAATCTATTTATCATTTTCATCATATTTTTAAGAAAAACTATTCTCAAAATGGAATTTATGGAATACAAATTTTATTTAAACAAATGTATTATACATAAGTTAATAAGGCCTAAACACATAAGCACTTATAAAACCCACATACGACCTAAATTTTAGGTGTGCGATGGTTATAGACTCATGGGCGGCTCGGCTAACATCACCCGAGTGGTAATCTTCACTAACGTGAACTTCTCCCATATGTGATTTAATGAAAAATTAATTTGTTAAATATTATATTGGAATTGGTCAATTGAGAAACCCAATGACTCCACCTCCCTCCCATGGTTTGAAAAATGTGCTTCGTATGACACTACTCTACTGGATGAAGCCATCGACTCCTCTTTCTGCAGTAATTTTCCATTTTCATTTTTAATTATAAAAAATTATAACATCTAAATTATTATTGAGAGTATAGTTTCAAATGGTCATATTGACCAATAGTAATAATTGAACAATGTTCATATAATGGTCAAAAACTGATATCCACATTTGAAAATATACTATCATCTTTATTATTGAAATATAGTTTTGATGTGTATAAAATAATATAACACACATTTTTACGAAAAAATTATCATTCAAAAAGTTTGGGTCATTACAATTATTCTAAAATAATTTATTTTCCATGGAATCATTGAATTATTAATTCTTTGAAGGAGGTATTAACTTGTAATTTTGATTAGTTTTATGTAGACATGGAGATGCATCTTACGAGGAAGTCATCAAAAGGGGCATGTTAGTGGAAACTAATCAGATAAGGAAACATGTGGTAGGTGATGCCACAATTATGTATGGAAGAAGTAATGATATCCTAGTGGGTATGAATCCAAAGCAATATGAGCCTAAGTTATAAGGGTAGATCAATTGGGGTTGGTCTTCTCTTAATATTTCGACTCCTATAAGAAGAAAATATATCCAATGCATTTTTAGTTTGGGACTACAAGGCACTCTAGGACTTCTAGTTTGAGAACAAAGAAGAACTATCTTTGAGGTGGTCCTCAATTTTATCATCAATAATTCTATGATTTGAATTATTGGAGGAAGAAAGAGGGATCTTAGTTGCAGACTAGATCCGAGTTATTATTTATTTAATTAGGAATCCAAGATCACTGAGTTAAATAATAATGGAACTTTCAGGTGATTATTTATTTTTGGTTTTATTTGGTAACTCGCATTTTCTTTTATATAGTTTTGGTTATATTTTTATTTACATGTTTGATGTATTTTAAATCTATTTTAGGTTTATATATAGAATGTTGTCCATGTGATGAGATATGTGTTTTGATGATTTGTACATGTAAATCCTTATGTACGTGAACGAGTAATTGGGATAAGTGTTGCACTAGATTATATTATGAACTAGATTGTTCCCAATTAATAATTTAGGCAGTTCACAATGGGATAGTGTTCTGTGAGCCAAGTCCTAAGTTACCTCCCCATCCAACTTAATGACCCAAAGTTAGAGGCTATGTTGTTAAATGTTGTGGCCTATTTTGTATTAATATATCCTTTTATTCCTATTTAGTAGGATATTCATGGATTTTATAACCTTATCTTATGGGTATTTATATATTATGCTGGTGTTTTACTTCCTTTTGGGGATTTTGAACTAATTTTTTTGAGTGTTTATTTGTGTTTGGGGGAATATTAAAATTTCCATTGATGATTTAGGAGATGTATTTTATTTGGTGATTCTTCTATTATAGGAATTAATATACTATATTTTATCATTATTTGATAAATTATCAATGTTTGGAAGACCTATAAATTATTTTTATGTAATTTAAGATTTTAATTTTTTATATTGATCTGGGTTATGTTTGGGGATTTTTGAGGATATATGATGTTTTTTAATGGTGGTTTTAAGTATGTGTTCTCTTGATCATAGGAATTTAGGATGAATCATGTTTGTGATATAATATTTTGATGTTATTGTTCCTCTAGTTCTCCTCACGTTTTCCCAAACCCTACCACAACATATATTTGGGTGAAGGGAGTTTTTTGATATGATTTTTTCTAGCGTTTCTGATGAATTTTGGGGGACTAAAAATAGAATGGTGGGGAGAAATGTATCAACCCCATGTCACTATTTAATAATTTATATTAATATTATTTATTATTTTGAATTTTTTAGTTTTTTTGGTTTTGGAATTTAAAATCTTTGATGATTTCCTATATTTCACATTTATCGCACTACTCTTGCATGCTTAGTTGTAACAATAAAATTTTTTCTTATGTAAGGATTAATTTTAGTGAATGATACATAGTCGGGGAATATTTTGGGGTAAACAATGAGGGTGAATTTTATGTAATGAGAAACCATTAATAAAAATCATACACATGGGACCTTTAAGTGGCACACAATTGGAAAATATTTTTTTGTATACCATGAATGTTTTAGTAGTAATCATTTAGATATCATTACATATTGGTGTGATCACTTTAATGAGTTTCACGTAGTTTAAAGAACTATTTAGGCTAACCATGTGAGTGTTTTAGATCTTTTATAGTGACATATTACTGTTTAGAAAACAGTTCATGCAACCAAACCATGTGAACTACCCAAAATTTTAAGTTGAAAATTTACCTACCTACCCCCAATTGATTTAACTTCATTTTTCCCTACTTTCTACCTCATTTCGCATGTTTGGTCGAGAGGTATATTGAGTTATATTACCTCATTCATCTTACTTACCTAAAATCCCTTCTTCCTTGGATTTCAAGTTTATTTGAAAGGTATGATCTTCTTTTTATTTTCATTACCCTTATATTTTTCCACTTTCTCTACAATTATTCTTTAGAAATTAACCCTAATGGTCATGGTGTTTTCATATAGGGTTTGAAATGAACTAATAAAGTGTAAATGAGTTTTCTGAGGCTTATGGAGGTCATTTTCTCTCTTGGGTTGTCTTTCTTCATCAAAGAAAACTTTATTTTTGTGATTGAGGTTTTATTTTTTGTGAAACTCCATTTATTTGGCATGTAATGAATTTATTAATCTATGTAAAATCATTTATTTTCAAGTTATATATTTTTATGATAACCTTTATGGGTTTTTAGAATTGTTTCAATGATTTATACACATGAAATAAATGTATTTTCATGGGTTTCTAAATCTTGATTTTTAAAAACTATTTATTATGCAAGAAAAGTGATTATATAAATTACTGAGATGATATTTCAAATTATTTTGAATCATAATGAGGTGTTTGACACCACATTTATTTTCATAAAATGTGATTCATGTTTTAAATTTGTGTTTTATTAAAATTGGTGTGTTTTCCCTTACTGAATTTCTTTTGGGACTTGTTAGTATTTGTGATGTTTTATGATGTTTCAAAGAAAGATGTTGATTTAAGAATGATTTATAAATTATATTTTAATAGTTTATATTTTAGTGGATTTTAATATAATTTGGTCTCCCATGTTTTTTATGGATCAGTTGGAAAAATATAAAAAATAGTGACCATGATTAGAATGACACATTTGTTTAATCCCCATTTTATTATTTCATATATAGATTTTTTTCCCTCTATGGGATGAATTGAATTATTTTGGGATTCTTATATTATTATGAAAAGGTTATATTTCTTTCTAGGGTGTTGGGGGTGAGATAAATTATAGTCAATTTTTTTTATTATTGATAAATGTGCTGATAATATAATTTAGTTTCTTACTCACCTCCACTTGATTGATTTAATAAGAACCCTAGATAGCTAAGAGAGAGGCCAAGATTCATGTTTCAGTATATTAGATTACCACACTACATAGTGTCCCCTAGTGTATAACATTCACTTTCTAGGGGAGTTCTTCCAAATAGACTAGTGAGAGTAATTCAGGTTGTTTTGTTTAGGAATGCAACATAGTATAATAATTTCTTCCATATGAGTATATCAAGGAAGATAACATGTTAGGACCCAGTGATTTTCCCATGATTCTTATCTTTTTTGTTGATGATGTAATCTAGGGTATTGACACTTCATATGTAATTCTGATCTCCTTATACAATTATTGGTTTTATGGAACCATTTATATTATTTTTATTTATTTATGTCTTGTTTTTTATCTTATGGTACCAAATTGATTTCAAGTATTTATTCATTCATGGTTTGTATTAATTTTTACTTGTTTTAAATGTTGGGATTAAAATAAGGATTTAAAGGGAAAGAGTGGCTTTTTTATATTTTATATGTATATATGATTCATTTTCAACCACCAAAATTGTTTCCTTGTCCAAATTTTTTAACCTTAATGGTGATTTATGGGGTTTTATGAATGGATTTTGAAAACATGAAGGACATTTTTCAATTTTCAAAAACTATGAATTTATATTTTCAAGGTTTCATGGTGTTTTAATTTTTATTTTATGACTCTAATTTTGAATTATAAAAGAAAATGATGGATTTGAAAGGTATCTAGTAAAAGGAAAATATTGATAATTGTTTTATTTATACCTTTACATGTGGAAAACCTACTTATTAAATATATTTAAAACTAGTATCTATGGAATGTTTTAAAAAATAAATGTTAATGAATCATTAATAAAATTCAACGAGGTTGTTTATCTCACACCCTATAGACACACTCATGTGTGTGTAGTTATTATGTTTTCATATAGGTTACCAATATATGATTCCCATGTTGGGTTTTATTCATGTTCTCCAACTAATGAGTGTTTTAGATGCATAGGGATCATATGACACATATAGTTGATCATATGGTGGATCATTTCTATAGCTTCTCTAGGGATGTTTTGCATTATCCAATTCATTCAGCTATATTTTATCCCTTGTCTCTCCTGATTGGATTTGTGTTATGCATATGTAATTTTGATTCTATTTTATTAGTTATTATTATTTACAATTTTTAGAACTGAATAAAAAGTGAGTTTTGTTATTTATGTTGATTATTTCTAGTCTATATTGGTTATTTATTTATAGAGTTTATTTAATATGCATGGAAGTCCAATGTATGGATACACCCTATCAAAATCCTAGAATTGTTTTTGCTTCTATTTTATTACTATATAAGGGTGAAATTATTCTCAGATGGGTATTATTTTATTTACTAGTTCTTATCTCTAATCCATGGTGATTGGTAAAATTATTTGGGATTTATGATGGGTTGACCTCAGTGACATGATATGTTGACTTGGGATAGTTTTTGAAAGTCTCTCTAATTTCCATGTCTCCTTTTATGATGAAACATTCATGCTGTGGGAGTTATAGATCATATTTATGATATATTGTAAAATGGTTCCATATGACCCAATGTTTCACCCTAGGGTGCTCTGATGTTGTTTTAAAAGAAGGTTGATACTAGTTTACAGCTATTCATTGATTATCATTAGTTAAAACAAGAGATTGAGATGAAATACACCCCTCCTAAGGATTGATGAATTATTTCATTAGTTAAAAATAATTGGCTAGTTACCATTGATTAATTTATGGTCTTGGTATCTATAGATGGGGGTTAAGGAGGAAGATATCCTAAAGACCACTTTCCGGATTTTCCATTAAATTATTTTTGTTTATAGTGATTTCTTTTTATGTCACAAACACCCAAGATAATTTCATCGGACTAAAAAACATGAGTTTCACGAGTTCATAGATAAGTTTTTGGGCATGTTAAATGATGATATCTTGTTTAATTCAAGATTTTATGAGGTTCATACTGAGAATATTAGGGTTTTCCTGGAGTTCCTTTGATGAAATCAATTTTGTGGGAAGATATCTTAGTATAGGTTTTGGATAAGAGAGGTAAATTTCCTTAGGAATGTTATGTTTAATCATAGTGTGGTGGATAATAATTCAGTACCAAAGGCACTTGTTTCTTGGGTATCCCCTAAGAAAATTATATAGTTTTTTAGTTTACTTGGTCGTTTGAGCTACGATTTTTCGTTTATGATGGATTTCTCATCAATTTAAACTCATTCTAGGGGATTGAATAGAAAGGATAAGGCCTTTGTCTAGGAAAGTCAATTTCAGGTGGTGTTTGAGTATCTAAAATAGAAACAGATCATTCCTATTATTCTATGTTTATCAAAATAGGATGTCACGGTTATGTATTCTTTGATGCTTTACATATTTTTTTGGGTTTTATCCTTATTCATCATATAGAGGCGATCTCTTATGGGTCTCAATATCTATGATCTAATGTGTGTAAATATCCTACTTATGATATCGAGCTATAAATAGTCAAGTATTCATTGATGTTGTGTTGATATTATATCTTCATTAAACATTTTTTGGGAAATATGTATCATAAAAAAATACAGTATATATTCTGTCAGTAATATTTGATTTTGTGTCAGTGAAGGTGGGTATAATTATTGAAATGTTATTAAATTAATATCTACTATACCAATTTTAAATAAAATGTGTTAACTGATATACAAAGTAATAATTATCTTGTAGATATCTCTCCAGAGTTTGATGATAGGTAGATAATAATTAGTGTCACGACCCGCCCTCGGGGTCCGTGCCGTGACTACCCCAAGCCCGCCTTCCAAAGGCCAGGGGCTGGCGACTAGCACCAAGGCGTAAATCCCGATAAAAAGGGAAGGCATTTCCTTTGTAAAGTAAACAAACACCACAGAGTAAGCAAGCGGAAAGTAAACACTAAGCAAAAGCAGAGTACAACTGAAAGTGGGGAAAAGTAAATGGGCCAGTATACAAACCCAAACTGAAAGTAAAGTACAACTCGAAAGGGGAAAACAACAACTGAAAAGTAAAAGCTGCTACACCGAGCTGTCCACTAGAAATCCCACCTGAAGGGTGGGTACAGATAGCTCCACTGCACCACGGGTCCCGCCGTCCGCTCCGTGCACGTCCCGCCCAGTGGTCCACCTCCGGGTACCGTCCCGCTCTGCAAGCCTCAGCTAATGTCAACTCTGTCCGTCGTCTGCAACCAACACAACGTAGTGCGGGCAAAGCCCGTGCAGGGGTGAGTATAAGCTACTCAGTAGGGACCCCGAGACCCCTAAAGGTCTCTCAAAATCCACAAAGGATAAACCACGAAGAAAGGTACAATCACGAAGTAACAACCGACACTGCTTAGGTATATGCCCATACATATACCTAAGTCATCAATTTCAAATACTCTCCAACCTACGAGCCCAAGTACAACTCAGTCCACACAGGAAAGTAAACGTATTCCACACAGGAAAGCAAAACGTAATCCACACAGGATAGCACAACACAATCCACACAGGAAAACAACAGGATTCAGCTCACACAGGTATACTTCTTCGAAAGACGATAAAGATGATCTATGATCCATCTAAGTCATCGGACCCACGAAGGATCGATAGGTAACTAACCCCCGCAAAAGACCCACACAGGATCGGGCCCACACAGGACCTGTAGGCGCTGGTTCACACAGGACCGCTGAGCGCAAAGACCCACACAAGATCGGACCCACACAGGATCGGGCCCACACAGGACCTGTAGCACTGATCCACGTAGGATCGCGGAGTGCCGTAGTCTTCGTCGTCGAATCCACACAGGATCTTTGTACTGTCGTCGTCGCAGTCACAGTAGCAGTCGCAGTAGTAGTCACAGTCGCAGTCGCAGCCAGCACTAGGATTCCCGCACACAGCAAGCTCGTTCGGAGGGTCCGCTCCACGAGCCGAGAGGCTGATACATCAACTGTCACAATGTCCAGAGTTGATGTATCCAAAAGTTCTGTATCGTCAACAGGAACTCAACGCAACAGACGGCGCGTCGATCAGACGCCCGGTCTGAGAGTTATTGGCATTTTCGTCCCCGGGGCCCGGTTGGTTTTTAAGGCAAAACCAACCCGACCGTACTCCACCTGCATCCAACCCTCGGGCGGAGTATGCCAAAAGATCCGTCTCACTAAGAGGAACACAACAAAGCTGACGGTTCGTCAATCGGGTGTCCGTAGCTCAAGATATGAGCGTTTCCGCTCCGAAGGCCCGGTTGGTTTCGTGAACGAACCAACCCGGCCGAACTCAAAGTATTCTGAAACCTTGAGTGCGATATACCGAAACGACCATCTCGATCAAAGGATCGCGTTTCCGCAGACGGTTCATCAATCTGAGGTCCGTGGCTCATGTTATGGCCAAAAGACCGAAACTGATCCGAAACGGGGGGGTCCGGGTCCGGGCCGACCCGGCCCGACCCCCCTCTGGGTCGGCCCGAACCGGGTCGACCCGACTCGGGTCCGACCCGGCCCGGCCGGCCGGCCGGCTGGCGGCGCGGGGGGCAATCAAGCCCCCGCTTGATTGGAAGACGGCACGGCTTTTTAGCCGCGCCTGTTTGCAAACCCCCCCCCCCCCCACGTGGGGGGCTTGATTGGCAGGAAACGGGGGGGCCGCCTGCCCCCCCCCCCCCCTCAAAGGAAACGCCCCCCTCATAAAGAGGGGGGTTTTGTGTGCTGGCCGGGGGATTAATTTCCCCCGGTTTATGACCATCTGGCCGGCCAGCTGGCCGGCCAGTTTTCTCCAACGGGACCGGAAAATCCGGTCCCCTCTTCGGCTTCCGACGCCGGAGGCCCGGCCGCTGGTCTTCTCATTCCGCCGCGGCCCGGAACCGGCCGCGGTGTTCGTCATCCGGCGCGGTGCGACGGCACCGCGCCCCTCCGCCGCACCTTGATTCCTCTTGACGCGGCGCGACGGCGTCGCGTTCTTGATGATTCTTCCATGGCGCGTGCGCGACGGCGTCGCGTAATATATTCGCACGATTAACCGCGTGGTGCGACAGCACCACGCCACCTTGATTCCACTTGCAAGGTAATTCAACAAGAACGATGGAGGGGGTTCGGCCGTGTTCATGCGGTTCGGCCCCCTCACGTTAAACAAAAACACATATATAAAATCCTTACATTAATCATGCATGAATCACGAACAAGGATAAATAAATAAACAAAACAACAACCCCTACCTTGGGTCTAGGTTCGAAGATTTGTCAACGTCCCACGGAAGACAACGTCGCGGAGGTCATGCGTCGCGGTAGTCGTTCGTCAAATCCGATGACAAAGAGGTGCGTCCGATGAGATACGTCGATGGAGAAACTTCTTATGTCGACGAAGAGAGTCCGAGGAGGATGCGGCGTTCCCTCTCGTTGACACGGAAGACGAAGAAAAGAGGAGCGGCATTCTTCGTCGGAACTTGAGCGTTCTTCGTCAAGTTGAGCGTTCTTCGTCAAGTTCAACGTTCTTCATCAAGTTGAAGAAGAAGAAGGAGGAGCTCTCAAAAATCCTCACAAGATGGCTAAACAAAACTAACAAAATAAAATAAGGTTCCTCCTTATTTTATTTACCAAGCCAAGGAATTCAAAACTTCCAATTCAAAAACATAACACTTAATTAATTAAACATGTCATGTGTAATAAATTAGATGTTAAGTTTACAAACATTTAAGAGGGAGAGAGGGGAGTTTAAGGGGGAAGATGAGAGGTTTAGGTTCGTGTGGTTCCCACCACACTTAATCCTCTCAAGGGAGGTTAAGTGGGTGTGGGTCCCACCCCTAACTCCCTTTGAGAGGAGTTAACCTACAAAAGTGAAATAAAAAGAATCCACATTTTTTTATTCAACTTTTTATAATTCTCCCAAAAACTAACTTTCGTCCCGCAACAAACGCAACTTCTGAAAGGGTCTCTTTAAGCGAATATCGGCGCTACGAGTTCATCAGTGCCCTCGGAATTCAATTCCGAGCACCGGATCAAAAGTTAGGAATTCTCGCTCGTTCGTTCACTGAACGTACCCGAGCCAAACTTCGGAAATTGATTCCGAGCACTCCGGGCCTCGGAATCAGGTTCCATCTGAAACCGCGCTCTTGTAAAATTCTAAAGAAAATTAAGAAAACATTTTCCCTTGAATTTTACGGGTCTTTACATTACTCCCACCTCAGGGCTTTACGTCCCCGTAAAGTTACATCAAAAACTAGGGAAACAAATGAGGGTACTGAGCACGCATCTGAGCCTCCCGCTCCCAAGTGCTCTCCTGGAGATTCCCGTGCTTCCATCTGATGCGCACAAGAGGAATCGATCGCCCACGCAGGACCCGCTCCTGTTGATCCTCTATCTCCACCGGGACCTCCGTAAAAGTCGCCCCATCGTCAACGTCAAGCTCCCCATGGTCAATGATGTGCATCAGGTCGTGCACGTATCTCCTCAGCTGAGACACGTGGAAGACGTCGTGCACCCGGTGCAACTGAGGTGGTAGATCCAGGCGATAAGCCACCTCGCCAACCCTACTGAGGACCTGGAAGGGTCCGATGAAGCGCGGAGATAACTTGCCGCCTCGGCCAAATCTCCGAATACCACGTCGAGGTGAGACCCGCAAGAAGACGTGGTCTCCATCCTCGAACTCCAGTGGCCTCCGCCTCCTGTCAGCGTATGACTTCTGCCGGCTCTATGTTGTCCTCATCCGCTCCTGGATGACCTGGACCTTCTCTGTCGTGGCCTGGACCATCTCTGGTCCCATGAGTGCTGACTCTCCAGGGTCTGTCCAGCACAAAGGAGATCTACAAGGTCGGCCGTACAATTCCTCGTACGGTGCCATCCCGATGGTGGAGTGGTAGCTGTTGTTGTACGCAAACTCCACCAAGGGTTGGTGGTCCTCCCAGCTACGTCCAAAGTCGAGGACACATGCGCGGAAGGAAGACATGTTAAATGGATTAGTAATACAAGGAAGGAAGACATGTTAAATGTTGAAGAATTGTTAAGGAGTCTTGTTTTAAGTTTTAATGTTTTATATTTTGAGAAATATGGAAACTGATTTTATGGTATCCACTATGTAACAATGTGTAATGTTATGAATGTTTTGTGTTAATTCTCTAAAGCTCTAAACTTGAAAAGATCCTCAATGTAAAAGGAAGTGTTTTCTTGAATAAATTCAAGATTATGTATGTAATAAGTGCGGGTTGTTATACCATGGGGTCCCAAAATCCACCCATGGATTCCAATGGTCAAAAATGTATCAACCAATTGGATGTGGACACATGTTAGGGTAATTTAATATTATTATAATATTATTTTTACCTTGAATTACCCTATTTACCTTTAACTGCGGTAAATAAAAGTCAAAAGATACTATTCACCCAAAAAAATTGTTTTCATCTTATTGAAGCAGATTTTACTCACTAATAACAACCATGTATGTCGGATTTTTGAAATTCAATTCACAGAAGCGGTAAAATTTCATTTAAATGAAAATGTCGGTTTTTTAACTACTGCTAAGTGTTTTCATTTTTCATCAAAAATTGATTTTTTTCAGAAAAATACCAAAAATTCAGCCTAAGATATATTTGATATTCCAAATTCAAAAATGATGTTTATTTTACCAAATTCAAAACATATAACTTACATTAAATAATTTAAAATTAATTCATGTTGTCAAAAGAAAATGCATGTTTTTAAGAAATAATAACTATCAAAAGATTGACACTTGTTTATGTCCAATTTTAAAGTGAAATTACATCCAATGAGAAACATTGGATTAAATGGTAAAAATATAATATAATTACACTTCAAAACAAATTAAAAAGATAATATAAGCATATAAATTAATTTGATTAAAAGTCACTTTTCAATTAAAATGCGGTATTCTTCACTATTCATTAAAAAATGAACTTTATCAGAAAAATACCAAAAAGTTATCAAAAGTAAATTTTGATGTCCGGATTCTAAAGAAGAATTTTATTTTGTAATATAAAACATATAAAACTAAAAAAACTAGATTTAAAGAGTGTTCACCATCAAAAATGTAGTAAATCGACCTTTTAAAGAATATTAGAGTATTAATGCTTAAAATTAGATTCATTTACATTTTAAGCCTCTAGATTTTATTGGATAAATGTAAAAATATTTAAAAAAATATGTATAATAATATTTTAGTTAGTTATGTTCATTCCCACCATTATAATGGATATGCATTAACTACCATTTAAAATAATAATATATTATTATTTTTCAGTATGACTCAGCATTGTGTGAAATACAAGAATTCGGAGAAACCCATTGTTGTGTGTCAGGTACGCCATTAAATATAGTATCCCCATAAAAGTAAAATTAATATTTAATTCAAAAATATTAATAAATATGAAAATTTCATATTCTTTATTTTCATGGGATGTTACATCCTTCCCCCTTTGGGAAATTTCATCCTCACAATATTAAAATTGGACTTGGGAACTTCAATGAAATCCACATATTAGAAAAAGAGTAAATAAAACTATCAATTTAAAAGAAAGAAGGATAAGTACAAAGGTCACCTGAGATAACCCAAATATCCATTAAACATAGATTCTTCTGAAATAAAATTTCACCCATTATTCCACAAATGAAATCCCATAGTATTCTATTTTCCTTAGTATTATAGTGTTTCCCAAAAAGAGAGAACATCTTTCAAAATAACCTTTATCACTTAATCACCAAATCATTATCCTATACTAAGGATATCCATTTTATAAAACATAATTTCCCAAAACTAACATATTCTTGATCCATAAAATAACTTAACTAAATTAATAACTCATACAAACCAGGGACTTCATGTAGGCCAGTGGTAGGCGATGTGACCTTTTCGCCCTTTTTTTGTGGGTTCTATTCCCTTGGCCTTGCCGGATGCGATGGGTTTTCACCCATCTTACGAGTTGTCTTTTTTATAAAACTCAAAAATAACCCTAACATCTTTTAACCTCAAAGGTTTTTTTATACATATAATTTTCATCCCAACTCATTTAGGCATCAATATATTAATGAATACTTATATATATTGTCATTTTTTATTTCACCTCCATATGATAAAATAAAACTATTCCCAAAAAAAAAAGAACACCATATCTTGATTATGGTGTCCACATGCTTTCATCGTCATCTTGTTCACGTAGGTAGAAGGTCCATTCATTAAAAAATGATTTAAATATCCTTCAAAATCATTTTCTTCCTTTATCCAAATACACATTGTACAACATGGGTCATATGTGTGTTCAGAGAAAAATAGTTTTGGAAAATAATCATGTATAACATAGAATTTGAAAACATCTAAAAAAACATGCTTTTTATAAAACAGTCGGACTGAGTTTGAGTTGAATCTTTAAATAAATAGTCCGTTTAAAATACCACATGTATGTGTTGAAATAATATAATTTAAAATCAAATATAAATAGGTTGTGAAATGGGCTCCTTCTTCAGAACTGTTTTCAAAATCATAATATGCTTCAAAATCTTGTGATAAGGTAAAATATTTGAAAATTCTATGATAATATTTAGATTTCTTGAAAATATGATAATATTTAGAAAATAGGATTTGATTAAATACAACCCATTATCCACGATGGTATCGAGGTATAACAGAGGTGTTTGATATCTCAACCAATTTCTTGGAAGTGAGTTGTATGTTAGAAAATTTTTCAGAATCGTCTGGGCATGACTTGGTAATAATTATTGCAATCAAATCATCGGGAAGATATTGGAATGTTGTTTGAGATCTTCCTCCTTCGATTTGTAACATATTTTCCTTGATATAAAGAAGTTACAATATAACTATTTAACTTAAATAGTACACATAAAGACTAACCACGTGTCTAACAAAAACTTCTAATCTCTAAAGTTGTCTAAAAAAACCTTTGATACCAACTATAAGGACCCAGCCTTAAACATTACATAATCTTGAATTAAGTTAATAATTCACATTAAGGTTTTTTTCAGGTTTATATTTTTTGATAATTAGTCCATAACTATTACATTATATCTTAAAAATTTCTAGGTATACACTTCTACTAAGTTTCAATTTTTTCATAAAATAAAAACTCTTGAAAAAAAGAGCCATTTCTAGTTACATGTTTTAGTTAGCATGACTTTTCCTTGAACCCATCCTTGACCATATTCATCTTTAAGTCCATTGAAAAACATTTCAAAACATGGGATGAGAAGAAAAAGATCAGTAAGGCTTATAAAATAAGGAAAGAAAACATCATCCCATCAATAAATACAAATTAATGAAACCATACTTTTTAATCGTAACATACCTTATGAAATCTTAAGATTTATGAATAATACACAGAAATCATAAATCTTATAGGTAACTTGTTGAATTCATATGATACTTATATTGTAGCTTTCAGGGCTACTTAAGGAGTTACATTTGGAATACCCATCACAATATATTCTCTAAATCTCTTAGGAGAAACATTATCATTTACCACCATCATGTTACCCAATGCATTGGAGAGCTATCTCGGGCTCACCCACCCTAGGTTTATCATGAAACCACCCTTATACGTAAACAATTCCAAATTACCATAACATATTCATAAAACATAAAACAAACATAAATTAAAGATAACATTTCCACATTATTTTCAAAATATATCATTTCATGATATTGACATAATCAATACTTTATCAAACCATTTTCAAAACTATTTAAAACATTTAATAATAGGTTTTTTAATCAAAGTGTTCCATACCAATTTTATCCTTTTAAAGGAATTAACATTTTAAAACATTAATATCAACATAAATAAATCCTTAAAACCATTTTGAAAACATGGTCATTAATGAGAAATATATAGAAGAATAAATATTTAAAACATTTAAAATGTTATTTTAGTTAAAGAGTTCCTAACCAAATGAGAGATGACTGAATACAAATAATTATGTAATAACATTAATCAAAGTATATAACATCATGACAATTACGAGATTCATGATATAATATGTCAAAGGGTAGTATATACACCTTATAAATGTGAATTGGTGTATAACAACAAATAATTCTCAATGGAAAGTAAATTCAGACAAAGACCCTTACAAAGATCATATCCTTATACTAAGGAAAAATAAATGACATAATTATGTGTGAAAAATAATAATGCACCCAATAAAATTGGATTTTAAGTGTAAAGAAATTCTAGGTCATTCACACATATTCATATCCTGACATAATCAAGAACTATAAGTTTAACCCGAATAATTGAAATTAGGGTAAGGAGTTCCATTACAAAAATTCGAAAGACTAACGACATCACATTAAAATTTAGAAAATGAGTTGATGAGGGATAAAAGGTAATATCATCACTTGGACATAAAAGTTACATAATTATGGATATAAAATAACATATTCCAACATAAAAATATGTAAATTAAAAGACATAACAAAAAGAAGTCTTTTAAAAAGAAGAGGGTGAAACATTCCCTTACCGATTTTGTAACTTATGAAACATACACCACATTAAATAAGGATCATACAATGAAGGTGTAAATACCCATAAATGAAATTATATTACACAAACAGTAAAATAATGGGCAGTACATACACCACACAATGGAAAATAGTGACAAATATAGAATGAATCTCAGGGGAATAAAAACTGAGATAAAAACACCTTATGTTGTTGTAATCAATCGAGTCGTATGAACAAAAGTTAATAAACACCAAAAGAATCATATAATACCATGATTATAAAGAGAATCATGATAATATATATCAAATGATAGTACAAAAAACAAAACATGCAATAAATAAGTGGCGAACAATGGAAATCTCATTGAATTAAAAGTGAGATAAGAAACCCCTTACCTGGTGTCCGACATGACCCGTTCATTATTTAATCTCCTCAATAATAAAATAAAAATAATTTCTACGTTATTAAGAACATTTTTCCATTTTATTGTTCCTTTTATATCACTTATGACCAAGTTATAAACATTATGCAATTATTTAAGTTAATAATGGTCGTTTTGTCGATATTTGGTACTTGAGTCAAAAATGAACTTCTAATCATTACAAGTGGTTCATGTCATCAAAATTAAATTATATATGGAATTATATTAATGATTTAGGTATCATATATTTCATATATATCATGTATATATTTGTATTTATAATAGAACAAAACATTTGGAGGTAAGAAATGAAATGCACATTTCATGAAGATGTAAGTCGTACGAACACTTGAACGTTACTTTCATTTCTATTTAATATTTAATGGAATGAAAACATAGTGATACATAGGTATATTATAATTACATCATAATATATATGTTATTTAATTTATTTAACTCCATCCTTTATACGTTCTATGTATGTCATGAATGAGTCATATCACTTTGAGGGGGCGATAGTCCTTACTTCCTCAAATAAAATTATCGTATTTACCCATTATGGAAAACATAATGCTATGATATAAATGAAAAAAATATGTATAGAGACAATATAAATATAATATATATCACATTTAAATACATTTCCATCTTAACGGAAACCATAAGTAGTGGTAAGAGAAGATTGAACAATCATCGTTTCGTGAGGCAGTAGTTCGCCGTCCACAGAAAGAGTATGTTCTTTACCCATTAGATGGAAGTGTGTGTAAGGGTGGTTATAAAGATTATCATATCAACAACCTATTATATTTAAGATACTGGTGTTGTTATAAAATAAAGGAATAAAAATATTTTAGGTGGTTAGAGAAGTAAAATAAAAGAAAAGAACTTAAGAGAAGACGTTCCCTTTAAATCGGGTAACTCCCTTTGGTTTGAACCAAAATGATTTATTGAATTTGCTTATACCTAAGGTAAGGATTATATATGGAGGATATGTATATTGAGAGATTATTTGGGTAGATTTTGGATGATCCCAGGGTCTTGATAGGTGTGAGTAATGAGTTAGAGGTGAGGGATTTTTATAAGGGGGAGGAAGGGCTCTTTAGGAAAATCTGAAAATATTATTTTATTATATAATGATTTTCAGTTTATAAAAATCCAAAATGTATTAAAATATAAGATAATATGACTCTTGTTCGAAAAGAAATTATCCAATAATAATTGGAAAAATTTTGTGTATTGTTTTAATTTTTATAATCCTATATATTAAAATCATTCATTATTGAGGTAAACACGACATCATTATTGTGTCAAAAATAATTTTATTTATTTGATGTCTAAAATTCATAAAAATTACCATGATTTAGGAAATCATTTTAGCTTCCAAATTATTATTTATAGTCTAATAGATAACTTATATAACCCCATGTAAAAATTGATTTAGTAAAAGATATATGTTTTTTTCATTTTTGTCTTTACTTTAAATTAATTAATAAAATGTGTCATTATCACTATTAAGTGGCTCTATGGGGTCCCAAAATAGACCCAATTATTCCCATGGTCAGAAATGTATCAACCAAAAGGATTAGAACACTTGTTAGTGTAATTTAATATTATTATAATATTATTTTTAACTTAAATTTCCCTATTCACCTTTAACCGCGGTAAATAATAGTCAAAAATTACTATTTACAAAAAAAATATTTTCATCTTATTGAAACAAACATTACATACTGATGAAAACGATGTATGTCCGATTTTCTAAATTCAATTCACTGAAGCAGTAAAATTTCATTTAAATGAAAAAGTCAGTTTTTTAACTACTACTCAGTGTTTTCACTATTCATCAAAAATTGAAGTTTTTGAGAAAAATACCAAAAATTCAGCCTAAGATATATTGGATATTCCAAATTCAAAAATGATGTCTATTTTACCAAATTAAAAAAATAGAAGTTTCATTAATTAATTTAAAGTTAATTCACCAAAGCAGTAAAATTTCAAGGTCATGTATGATACTCAAGAAAAATGTAAGGTGATACTCATTCACCTGTTTGGATTTGGAAAAGACAAAAATGTCATATATGAAATACCTGATAAAGGAATCAAGTTATCAGTAAAATATCTAATTTGTAGGATCTATGAATACTAAAAATATAATTTCTCAATCAAAATATAATAACAAGATACTCAAAGTTACTATATGTAATATGAAAATTGGTATTAGGTATACCAGACACCTTTACTCTGAACTAGTGGTACCCTTAATTAGGGTCAATTTTAAAAAACAACACTACCCCCTTAAATTGATCAAAGAAATCACTAATCTGATGGAAAAGTGTATTTATTATTTATGGATACATTATTCAACATAAAACATCGAATTTATAGGTTCAAACTCCCACGGGACTTCTTTTAAAAAATTACAAGAGATACCCATGTAGATACAATAGGATGAATAAACCCTTTATCTTGAAGATCTTCTTAATGGGTTTTCAATTATTTCCAATCTGGTGAAAAAATTTATTTTAAGGAAATGATATGGGTTAAATCATAGGGATTACATCAATTGTGAATTTTACTTCTCTATTTAAATTATATATGGAGAAATTTTTAGGAAACACCTCAAATAATTACCTTACGATATAAGTATTTTTACTTTGTGAACTCCCTTCACCATTCTATATCAAATAAAACAAATATCTGACATAAAAACTAACCAGCTTCAAGAAGATGAGGTCCATCTTAACTAAATCGTGGGTCTTATTCACCTTGAAATTTAGGTGAACTCCCATTAGAATATTAAAAGACTACCCTATTATTATAACATTAAATATGATATATGAATTTATCAATCAAATCCTTACCAATAATAATGTCTAATGATCCATTTAATGTATGATTATTTCCCATAATAACTACTCTTCAGATATATAGATATGAAAAGAATTTAAAAAGAATCCACAATCTTTATTCTTCTCAAGGGGAGTGTATATATCTATCATATGGGGCCTAGGATCAGATTTAATGTTATAAGGTCCAATTTACAAGAAGGTGTAAATATGTTTTAGGAACATGTATTAAATAAAATTCAAAACTATAGATAATGCTATAAGTGTTGTACGTCACATTATTTTAGGTCTATATTTAAATTATGTGGGGGATTTATCTTCATTATAATATTACCATGATTTAGGATAATTCTAAGGACTCCTAATAACCTCAGTCTAACCTCTCAATTGATTCATCCTATTTCATAGACTTAATATGCCTCTATAATCTACTGGTAAAGGTCTCATAGAAACTGAAGTATCAGATTTCATTTTATCTCCATTTGGAGCAGAATATCCTTCACCACTTCTTTAAGGGGTATTAATAATATACAATAATTATAGATGAACCGTTTTTCAATACATATAGTAGAACATTGGAGGATCTTTCTTAGAATCCATATTGTTACTCTAATTTACCATAAGGATGGAATATAAATGGACTGATCCTGATTGGGGTTGATGCAAATGATTGAGATGAATGTGTTGATCTGATTCAATTTTATGTTTAAACTCACCGCATTTCCATTTATTCAATACTAATTTAAAGATATAAAGAGTTCATAACTATCCCAGATAACCCAAATAGGTCTGTCCCCACCATTATATCCTCATGAACCACTATAGTACAAGTGGGAAATTTGATTTAAAACACTATAAATTGTATTTGTAGGTAATGATCCATTTCCAATTATTAAGACTTTAAGGTATAATTATAGAACATTTATAGTAAAAAATTACAAAGTTATATACATCAATTAACATATTCCATCACCATAAAATTTTCATTACAAATAAAAACAAACACTGTTGATTTTTACTATGTCATCGTATTAGGGTAGAACTACTGAATAAACATAAAATTGAAGTCGTACTATGCTAGGTTCTTATAAATATTTTTTTGAATGATTGAATCCTAAAACATTTGAATGGGACCATGAAGCATAAAAGAGGCACACTTTGCCTTATAATCTATGGAATTTTCAATGAAATAAAATATTCATTGGATATAATCCTTCGAGTACTCCACCTTATGAGGATCATTGATTCCTTAGAAAGAAGGAGGGTTATGGATGAGGAACTCTTGAACATGATAAAAGGATTGATATAAACAAGTATTAGTTCCCCATTCCATATCCCACATAGTTTAAATGAATACTTATATAGGATTATTGATAGTATAAGTATTAAACTATTTAAAATTATCCACCACTCCCTCTAGTGGTTCATAAGGACTCTTCTAGTAGGCACTGTTCCATATAAAATCAAATAAGAAATTAAAACTATATTATATACATTGAAATACAAATTAAATAATATAAACAACATCAATTTCAATCATAACTATCTCATAATAAATATTAAATACCATAAAATTCCATGGTAGAATAAAAAAACAAATAAAACCTTTTTTATTATGTTTAGTTTGATTACATGATTTCCAAAAATGTCCACTAACCATACATATCCTATTATATAAATGAAACATGGATGCATGATTGTACTATAAGGTTACCCAAAATTTTTATCATCCATGAAAAGCTTACTAAAACCCTTCCAAAATAGGATGCATGGTTTTTACATGGTCTATAACCTAGGCACCTAACCATGAACCCATAAAATAACTCTAAAATTTCAGTTTTCAATGTGAAATTCCAAAAAAAAACAAGCATAATAATTCAATCCCAAAACCAAATATATTCATTCCATACATCCAATGGAATAAAAAATCTCATTATGATAACATTTTTCCAATAACTTACTAAAAAAATACCCCTATAGATAAAATGATTATATCTCATATATACCTTCACTTCTTAAATAAAAAAATAAAAATCAATATTCGATATCATTTTTTACTTCAGTAACTTTGGCTACCCTATTCCTATACCTAATCCATCCTATTACAAAGATTGAGTATCATTCACGATAACCATGAGACAGAAACTAGCACTGGGGCATCAAATACACTTTATTTGAAAAAATTTCTCCTTTTGAATTATAAATCATCAATGAAACCTCCACTTAGAAGTTTGAAATGTCTTTACAAAATGTTTGTTGGACACACATATATAATAAGTTATTTATAAAACAATTTATGACAAAACATAACATAATAACTCAAAACACTGAATAAAAAATAGTGATAGATTTGACATAAGAAAACCTATAAATAATCAATAAACATCAATTGATCTATATATAAAACTAAATATAAAACTAAAATAACGTATAAAACATGATGGTAAACCCATATTGAATAATATATAAGGGGTTCATTAGACCCATGAAAATGATAACAAAAATTTTCAAAATAAAATATAATTTCAAAGGGTGGAATAAAAACATCACTATGAAGAAATAATCACTATTTATAAAATATATACAATAATACTTTGAGGTCTATTATCTGGGATCCTTTTCGATGCATCCTAACCAAAAATTTTAGTGTAGTGTTGACCATCCTTAAAAGCTTCATGAATTCCTTACAGGTAAGTGTAATTTATAGCATCATGGTGGTGTGACATTATAACTGCATGATTTATATGTGGTGTGAGACTCATTTTTTGAATCCCAATGACCCTCCTTTGTAGATCTATACGATTCGAGTGCTTCTTTCATAATTTATGATTGTATAAGTTCCATGTATCTAGGAGTTAGGACGTATTTGGTTTTCCTATAAAAATTCTCTGAAACATTCATTTTATAGAAGGAAGTAATTTCATGCCCTGAAGTCTGAGATTTATTTCCTTATTTTCAAACTTTTACATTGTACAAAGGATTGGAATAATACCGAAGATATATTTATAATTCAATACATTAATAGGGTTGGGTGGGGGTTATACAATGAATTCTATTCATAGAGACGCCTCGTATATGTAAAATATTCACAAGTCTTACTATATTGTCTCCTTTATGAAGGACCCCAATGTGATTTCTTCTGAGAGAACTACCTAAGGCATAAATCTTATGAAGTGAAGGCCCTTTTACCCATATACATTTAGTGATCCCCACCCACTTTCATCAAACCCTAATCTCATGAGAAATGTGTTCTTTATAAATTAAATTTCATCCTTTTTACAATGTTCCATCACTATGAATGTTTTTTCCAATGGATAGATTCTTCTTGAATGGTCCCTTCCATAGAAAACTAGGCCTCCTCAATTATCCATCCTTCACCCAATTAACCTACCTAAGATGAATTCATCATCTGAAAGACTTCATTTGATTCCTTTAACCAATTCCAAAACCATAAAAATAATGTTTTATAATGGAATAATATAATACCACCCAATATACTTGATGGGGCCACTATTCATGTCTCCATGCCTCATTTATATCATGCACTCCTTTGAAAATTGGAATCATGTACCTGGTAGAATATGTAGCACACATTTTCCTCTCTTATTTATAAGGTCCTAAAATTACTAAAAAATACTTATTAACTAGTTAATGATAAACTAGTGGCATATATATTAGCCCAAGTTACTCATTCTAACCAATGTGTACCAAACTCTATAGAATTCAGGCATCCATTTAGTTTCCTTTTATCCAATTAATTATCCGCCTAAGTTAACCTATTGGATCAACTTTCCCAGATCCCCTCTTCTAATTATTTTTGATTATCACTTTATCCACCAGGTTCCCACCTAATCCCTTGATCATCCTCTATTACGTCTAATCAATGATCTTTGAGAATTATTGGGATTCCAATTCAGTGTAGTTATTAGACACTATTCAATAGATAATATCTCTAGTGAGTCCATTTTTTCTTCCCTATCTAGTTACAATAAAATATTAGATAATCCAAAAGGGAACACCAATATTGTTTAATCCCTAACATATCTTCAATAAAATCATTTTCAGGTCAAAATAGAAGAGGTTTCTCATTCATAAGCCCCACACAACCCACTCTTTGGTTATGTTCAACTGATGCCCTTCCACATGACTCAAAATTCCATTAAATTTTTCATAGTCATAAAATTAATTAAAATGATGTTATGTTCATGGTTTTATGACTTTAAAAGTAAAATAATTGGTACCAGATAGAAAATAGTAAAAGGTATATCATGTTCATAGATACTATAACATAAAAGGTTCTTCAATGGTCCTTCTCACATGAACATAAAATTTATGAAACATCTCATTAATTGACACTTAATTCCATTGTATTTGATTCTTTTTAGGATACATGGAAAGCCTCTCTCATGAGCCCAATAAAAACTCTTCCATGATTATCACCTATATAGATAGTGATAAATTATATATTAGCTATCTATATTACTTTAAACATTAGTGTAACCAACATACGGGGGGGAGAGAGATGGAGAACCTATCATACATTCAGATGGAGAATATATTGCACATATAGATGTTCTCATTGATGAATGGTATCAATTGATATATTTAATGACATAGGTAACCAATATTATTATTAAGAAGGGTTCTGAAAATATATATTAAATGAATAATTGAGTCCTAGATAAGGAAACAAGACCCTTTATGTGATGTCTCTACCTCCCATCCTCACAACCACAATATATAATTTAAAACATAATTATGTCAAACTGATGACTACTAGACTTTTCAATGTGGATATAAAGCCAAATAATTGAGGTTATAGAACTTGTGGGGTAACAAGAATGAAGAAACCAATGCAAATGAGTATGTTCATGTGAAATATATTTATTGGCCATGAATTGCAACTTGTGATACTGCACTGGAGGGTTCCTTTTTTGTGTACTTCAATTTAGGAACTACCACTAAATTCAAAAGGAATCACTAAATTAATACTTACATGTAAAGAACCTTACTCAGTATGTGGTAAACCATGTGACACAATAGGTTATCATACACCAAAATCCAATTTACAGGATGTATGAAGCTGCTAACATGATTTCTGTTCCCCATAGTTTATTATAACATTTAAACCCTCCCGATGAATTCATCAATAGGCTATTAAAATGTTTATTTTAGAATATGATCATAATGTAATTAATCTAATAATTCAAGAACCTCACTCCTATGTCTAGGAAATCAAATCATTTTGACCCTCCAACTTGTGATATGATGACAGGGAGTAAGTAAATCATATCATCGTGTAAAACCACTTCAGTTGTATTTCCATGGAGTGAAGAAATACCCACATTCTCTATGGGATGGAATTAGGGAAGGAGAAATAATACATACCTTTTATGGGTTGGGAACTTCCTAATAAGTATCCCAACAACCTCTTTAATTAGAGAAATCACTCAAATCCAACTACTCAAGAATCCATTAGAGAAGTTTTAACTAGGGTCTCAACATCAATGGTTTGATCCAGGGAACCTATAAGGAGGACCCTCCAGGGATAACTGACCATTGACACCCAGAAGTAGGCCTATAATCCTTCTATCACTGATATACCTAAAGGCCATGTGCATATCCTGAAAGAAACACATGATTCACCTTAGAAAGTGTATAGCGGGAAATTAGATGACGTGGAATGGGATATATCTCCACCCATATTGCTACTAATAGTACTGAAGATCATCAACATACCCTGATAGTTACTCATGGATGGTTTAGGATCCTCATGACCAAGAAACCTTGGGTCCTAATGAATTCTTCGGTTGACCCATCTCAAGTTGAGGAAGATGAAAATCACTATGAAGGTCCTCCTCATTGTACCATAATAAATTAATATAGAGTCCCTTCATAGAATACTTATTAGGGATGTCCTCTCTATGATGATGGAAGTATCAACCATGAAAGTAATCTTTAAGGTATAAAATAAAAATCCATCATCCATGGAGGTCCTCATTACATTGGAAATCCCCATTGAAAATGTAGATCTATCATAGAGTACCTCCTCATGACCCTAGTTTTGGAGGTCCTCTCTATACTAATATGAATTAATTTCATATAGATCCTCCCTATGATTCCATTTTTGAAGGTCCTTCCAATAATACAAATATAGACATGAAAAGTGGTTCTCACATCACAAACCCATAAATTATAACTAGCCACATAGTTTCTCATAGTTATAGTAAAATATAAAAATATTAATATGGAGGACTACCTCAAGGATGAAAATAATAAATAGGAATCTCTAGAAGACCTTCCAGCATTCCTTGTTGTAGAGGTACTCCCTATGACAAAACATCTGACAGAAGTGGAGGTCCTCCCAAATACAGTGAATCAAAGATCAGTAACCATAGAGGTACATCCAATTAAATTCATTATAAATTCCCTATTCATAGTGGTTTTTCAATTTGAAATGAATTACCTCTCTATACCACTATCATTCCAATGAATCCCTCATATTGAGAGACCCATGAAAATGTGAAGCTAACTACACATCATTTTACATTACTGGTCAATAGTTTTTTATTCTAGTCAATTGGAAACTCAAGGCAATGAACATCATCAGTGATTCCCATATATTTTGTTCCCCTATATTCTATTAGTGTCAAGTAGAATTATATTTTTCCCCTTGAAAAAATAGTGGATAAATAACCTTTGTATTCTGACCATATTGAAGAACCACACGTGGAGGATGAAGAAAATTCCATTTCCATGTAGAGAGAACTAGCTTAAGTAAAAATACCAACCTAGTTCTATCCCATTGACACTACTGAGTATAACATTACCAAACATCAATGGAGGTGTATATACCTTGTCTCTATTGGAACCCATGGGTGGATTTTCATCTTCTCAAAACTAGGTATTTCACCTATTGGGTTTATGAAAATAATCTAATATTTCTAGAATAAAAATGACACCTTGTAGAACCATGCACCATTTTAGCATATTAAAATCCTAAAATTTAAAAATCAGCATGAGTATCTTCGATATTCCTACCTTAGTATTCTAAATATTATTTCCCAAATAGTTAGAAATGCTCCATCTACAATTCATATCAGAGGGTGGGGAAAATATGGGACTTTTCAATTCACTCCACTTGCAAGATGGAAAATTTATTAATAAAATGTATCATGAGGCATCATTTCCACAAGTCATGAATCATGTTCTAGATCTACATATACAAGTTATCTAGTTCAATAGAATACTATTGTCCCTAAAGTGAAAAAATAAAAAATCAAAGAGAATGAACCATGAATTGGATTTTGTATGACGGTTTCATGAATATGAATTGTGAAGCCTGTCTGAGGAATAAAAATTTGGTCAGAGATAAATCATATCCAATAATTGATACCTCTCATTTAGGGTGACCAAAATTCACACTACACCCATCTCATACTAGAGTGTGATTCTGAATGTTAAAAAGAGATGTAGTAAACATTTAGGCAGTTGCACAAGAGCATCCCCCACCCACATGGATGAGGTAATTTTTAAATACACTTCCACACCCAAATCATTTAAACATATGACAGGGAGTGGGAACAATAATTATTGATTGGGGTCTACAATGACTACTATGATGGGGGAATTTTTACCTTCCCCTCCATGTAATTAAACCATTTCAAGATTGGGATCATCTTTCCATGAAGCACCACACAATTTCCTTAACCAATGTTTCAAGATTCATCCAATCGACTAAGGTCATGATCAGTGGAATCTATAGGGGAATACCTTAGGAATACCATTAACAAACCGTTTATATGGGAGAATCAAGTGGAAAAGTTAAATCTTCATAGGGGTTATATGCCAAAATAGATATTGAGAAACAAAACTGTGGATGAGGATTATCCTTTAATAATACTTGGAAACTAATGAATATCCCTAATACTCTAATATGAAGTAGGATATGACTCTTGAAATGTAGTTTTCATAAGTAAATTTTGTTCATGTCAACCCAATATAGAATAAAGAGCATGAAACAGATGCATAAGAACATGATGATGAAGAGTTTTTTGAAAACATGTTTCAAATTGAAGTGAATGAAGAGGGTGTTCAAACTATACATTAAAGTTAGGATCGTGAATTGGGGTTTCATTAAAAAATAAAATATATTCCCAATATGTGATATTTATCTAAAGACAAAGGAAATGGTAGGACTACATCCAAAACCTAATCGCAACCCTAAGAATTCAAATTCCTTTCCACTATTGTGATGATTTCCTGGTATGAAAAAATATTAGAGATGTTTGTGTAAATATATATTGAATTATCAAATTTAATATACCCACCATGTGAAATTCTTATACCTAAGTTTCTATTCATATAGTTGAGAATTATCTTCAATAATAATAAGTAGCTCGGCTATTAAGGTAATATTCAATTCATCATATTAGGTCATGGACAAGGAAACAAGTCTACTTCATGCTAATGGTAGTACATTATCAAAAATTTATTCTACTGGTGACGAATCCACTACACGTCTTGGCCAATACCCATAGACCAACTCAAGATGATTATCGATTGATGGCCTATAAAACTGAAATTATCATGTTCTATTAATTACCTCTACTCAGGTTCCGTTCTATTAAATGGTGCTTCTAGAACTTCATGAATCCATTACGTCTCTTTTTATTTAGATTGAATACATAGATGGTCACAATTATCCCAACTAGGATTAATAACCTAAGGGGGGGGGTGAATCAGGGTATAGTATATTAGAAAAACTATCTCTTTGGATATTTTTTTGCTAACAAAACTCTATCATCTCTCTTTTCTACAGAATAAATAAATTTGAATAAAAACATGCATAGGAAAAAAATTACCTAGTTCACCCTCACTAGGATACATTCAATGATAATAAAAAGGAAAAACAGATATTTACAAAATCCACTAAAGAATATTTCCATTCAATATTTGGAGCAAAATAACTATCCCTCCAGGTTTACAACCAATAAAAATTTGAAAGAACACTACTCTCAAAAAGGATGTTTTATCAATGCCCCTTTTTTAGGATCTTCCATTTATTTGAAACACATAAACATATTTACACAGATGAGTGTTCAATGAATCTATCCTTTCACCCACTAGAAGAAATAAACATCACCACATAGTTTTTCCTTTTTGGAGAGTTATTTAATTAACTAATTTTAATCCTTTATGAAAATAAATAATTCCTTCATGGAAATCATTGTACCGCCTAGCATGACCTCTTTTCGGAATTCCCTTTCTTCATGGAATACCTTTTCTTTGTAGTTAGTTTACACTTCATGTCCCATTTTTCATTTGAGATCTTCAGTACCCTAAAAATAAATTTTGAAAATTATCTTCATGAACTACATTTATTTCAGAATTTATCCTTCATGAACAACTTAGGACATAGAAATTTATTTCTAGATATAATATTCTATAATAAAAATCACTCTATAAATTTATTTTGGAGGGGTCCTTAATATATGAAAATTTTAGAGAGCTATTTTTTCCTTGCATGACTTTGAAATATTTGTTGACATATTTTCCAAGAATGGCATTGAGACAACATGCAATTTAAAGGCTGAATGTTCCCTGAATTAATTTTATAAAAATATTAATTATATTTTATATTATGCATACACATTTTATTAAATAAACTGGTATAAAACATAAAAAAAGTCTTCAATAAAAAATACAAGACCACAGTTGAAACTGGATGGTGATGTTTACCCTCGGTGTGACCTAATATTGGAAGGCATATGGTGTTCAGATAAAGCACCTGCTAGTGGTAAGTTCAGTGGGTTATTTTATTAACTAATTGAATTGATTAATTAATTTACTTAAACATATATTACCAATTAGTGTGTCTTTATGGGGGATTTCTTGGGTTATTCACATAACCCTATGACCATTGATAGGATTCTCCTTCCTCCTCCCATTGGCGAATCAAGATCCAATGATTACTAAACTCCATATCCAAGTAGATCGATTCACATCGAGCATAATGACCCCTCTCCTTAATTAGAGAGTGTGTTATTTTTCATAAAATTAACCAAATCCATGTTCAAATCATCAATTTCTGGATTCCACCACAATTGATGAAATTGTTTTAGGATGATCATAATGATTCTTTGATATGGTCTATTTGAGCCTCTACATGTTCCTAAACATAGATTTTGAAATTTATTACTCGGTTTTTATCACCCTAGGAATCCCAATTATTTTTTCATTAGCCAAAAAATCTTGTAAAATGAATGTTTCACCCTTGTTGTTGTTATTTTCCCCCAATTATTCTTTCCATTCTTTTCCAATTCACCGATATAGTCTTGGATTTACATTTTCAAACAAGATAGAGCCTAATTGGACCCCCACATTCATGGTAGAATTGAATGAAATGAATGGTTTGAAAAATAAAGGATTAATGGAAAAAAAATTTGGGATACATGTGATCATTTTATGGATTCGAGATCCAAAATGATGAAGTTGGGCGATGCAAACACATGAGAGGGTTTCCCAGATTTGGATGAACCATCAAGATCTGATTTTCGGCCACTATATGATAAAAATGATTGTCAAAGGAAGATTTCACTATTTACCAAGTGGTCAAGTAATATATTTTATGGGTGAGTGTCCAAATATGGAACAAGGATGTGAGATATATGTTTCAATGAAAAAGATAACTACATGTCGTGTAGTCTGGTTTCTACTTCTTCTTGGGTTTCTCATGGATTTAAATATGACACACCATGTGGAGGGGCTACATTGTGTGAAACCTAGATGACTCGATCAGTGTGTACAAATGATACACACCTAGGATCCATTATGTCATTGTATGTCATTTATGGAGGGAGGCTCACCATGTACTTTGAAGAGTTCCCAAGATTGAGCATGCGGAACACACTGAGTGAATTCATGGACCTCACATGCTATGTTTTGTAGTACATAGACATGGGAAATCTTACACAGACATGAACATAAGTGCGGGCAGGACCCCGAGTGGATAAGTCACACTTTTTAGTACAATTATGCATCGTGTAGTTCTACACGATCAAATTTCCATGTACTAGTAGGGACACATCAAGACAGTGGAGGGGGACCTCACATTGTATGGGTCTCTTACACACTGTGTACCCTTTATTTCATTTTTAGGAAACTTCAACATATCGTATCTGCTTTATTTGGATTCATATATCAAAATGTGATTAGAATATCCTGAGTGTTTTTTCACATAGAATGGGATGTTGGACTCCATAGTGGAGTCTTGGATATGATGCGATATGTTCCGAGTGTTATTCTTCCTTAGGTAGATCTAGATAGTGATAATTATTATGTAGGATCATTAGATAGGTACCCACCTGAAGGACTAAGGCTTGGATCATGTTCCCACTAATTGTTACCAACCTATGGCATTAGGGCGTGTGTCCTCTACCCAATGAGTGGTACCTCCTATGGAATAATGGTGTGGGTCCTATACCTACTGAGTAGTAACCCCTATGGAATTACAGTATGGGTCTTTTACCTATTGAGTGGTACCCTCCAATGGAGTTATGGTGTGGGTCTGCTATCTACCGAGTAGAACCCCCCCGATGGAATTAGGGTACGAGTCCTATATCTACTGTGTGGTACCCACCTATGGTATTACAGTGTGGGTCCTCTAGATACATATTTGTACCCCCTGGGGGACCAGGGCATGGGTACTCAACTTGGAGATTGTGCCCCATCAATTGTGCGACATAGTTGCGAGGCATGATCCCTTTAAATAATTACTCTTATGGAAATACATGTGAGATTCTAGGCATCGATGATTGACCTTTGGAACTGTTGGAACTCTTTCCTTGGATAGGATGTGAGATGGAGATACCCTGAACTCTTATTAGGTTTTCATTGGTATGAGAATATATATATATATATATATATATATCAGTATCCATTTCATTGGATTATGTACCCTCCTTATTTGGGTTGATCTCTCTACTATATATTCATATAATGTCTCTCAATACCCCCCCCCCCCCCACACTTTATATTTTGAGGTATTTTAGTGGGTATGTTTATACTCACCCCTACATGGTATTTTCTAGAACATATCATGTCTTATGAAGACGACAGACATGCCAAAAATAATTACACAGGAGCATAGGGATACCTTGTGCATTTGACCATGTAAAATGGTTGGATCTTGGATATTCAAGGTTGGTCTCTCCCTAAATTTACATTCATAGTTTTATTAGGTTTGGACAAAATTTTGGTTGGTCATGTGTTTTTCCACTTTACATTTCTGTTTAAACTATTTCACTCTTGTACACCCTTGATGTTTTTCATGCATGGATTATATTTAAGTCATTACATACTTTTTATGTTATTTCTCCTCTAAATTTTTTTATTGAGATGGTCGGATGTGTGCATACAGGTAAATTATTAAAATAACTCTCATATTAGTTATTATTTTATGTTCCTATCACTATCCCGCAGCCTATGGAGGTGGGCCTGGGGTATTTTCAGCTTGATCCCTATTGTTTCAGGTCGTGGCTTAAAGAAACTCAAAAAAACTCACTAATCACAATTACCATAATCTCCTTTCAGAATTATCCATCACCATGTACGGTATTAAATATAGAGTTTATATAGCTCCTAATTCCTTTATGGAAACCTTTAAATCAAAATCCTCATTCTCAAAGGAAAATCCCTTTATGATAACTTCTAACTTGTCGTTTTTCACCACAAATGATGATCCTCTTATGAAATGATCTTTCTATGCGGTTATGATAGAAAATAACCATTTTTGTTAGCCTAAATTCAACAACATAGTCAGTAGAACATTGATCCTCCTTTTCAATCTATATAGAACAACTACTATACAGAGTCCATGCCTTTTCCATTTTTCCTTTTGATTCTGCATACTCTGTATGTAGTTCTCCAATTATTCTGTGTGGAAATAATTAGATGGCTATAAAACAAAATCCAGATTTTTAGGATAAAAAATACGGAAAAAACTGGGAAACTACTCCAACTTCAAAGAACCAACTTCAGAAACACCAACCATACCATAAATATGATTAACTATCTTTGTCAACAGACACAAAATATCTGAAAAATACTAAATGGAAACTTCAGGGATTTGTTTCAAATAATATCCAACTTTGGGTTTTTTGAAAACACATCAAATTATACTACTACAAAATCAGACTTTAACCACACTAAAAAAGGAATTTATCGGTGCTAAAAAAGTGATGATAATCAAAGCACGGTTAAAATCCAAAAATGTTTAACAGCGCTAAAAAGTGATGTTAAAGGACCCCTTTAATAGAACATTTTTTAGCACTAATAAAGGGTATATAATTTTTTTACACACCCACACACCCCACTTTATCATTGCTACCCACCCTCTCACTACAATATCAGTGCCTTCCCCACCCCTTTATCAGTGCTTTAGTTCCTAGCCTCCCACACACACCCCTGCCTCCAGTGAGATTCGAACCTTAGACCTCCAGCTTATACACCAGCACCGTTTCCACTCCCCTCTACTATTTTGTTTTACATTTTATGATATACCTATATATTTATATATATTTCTCGACATATTTTTATCAATATATTTATATATATGTTTATATATTAATAAATATATTATATATGTAAATAAGTTTAATTACATATTTATAAAATTATTTTTTTTGCATGATTTTATAACATATATGTATATATTGTTATATATTTGATTATAAATAAAATTACATTATGAAAAAAGATAAAATTTAAAAGAAATAATATCAATATGAATGTAAGATATATGAATAAATTCATTCCATATTAAAAAGTGGTAAAAAGA
Source organism: Viscum album (assembly GCA_963277665.1). Taxonomy (NCBI): domain Eukaryota; kingdom Viridiplantae; phylum Streptophyta; class Magnoliopsida; order Santalales; family Viscaceae; genus Viscum; species Viscum album. The sequence continues at coordinate 394,135,201 of OY728167.1, read as the reverse complement.
CCCTCTTAAATGAGACTTAAAAACCAACAATAGTTAAAACCTTTGTGTACCCGGACTAAAAAATCAGTTTCAGAGGCCTTCTAGACATTTTTTGTCCTTAAAATAATAGTGACCATGGTCTCCTCAGCCATGAAGATATAGAGATCATCATAAGATTCAATTTGATATATGGTAGAGCCCAAACGAACACCTGAATCAAATTTTATGGTCGTTTTAAGTTTGAGTTATGTTTTCATCTAATTTTTGATATTTTATTTTTATTTTATTTTTTATCTTAAAATTGATATTAAATGACTATTACTCCATAATAACAAGAAACTTATTAATTAAAAATAATTTTTAGTTATTTTATAAGCCATATTCAATAAATATCTTATATTTTATGTGTAAATGCCTATTTATCTTATCTAAAACATATTTTTAAAATATATATATTATATTTATATCAATATAAATATATTTAAATATTCATATTTAATTTTTAATGAAATATTTTTTTAATTATAATTTTATCAGCGCTTGTAAAAAATCAATGATATTGGGGGGTCTTTATCAACATTTCAAAAAAAGTGTTGATAACCCCCCTCCCACCCCATATCAGTGATTTTCAAGAAGAACTAATAAACAACCCCATTTATCAGTTCTTTTAAAAAATAACTCATAAAGGTCCCCCTTTAACTGTTCTTTTTTAGCATTATTAAATACCATATTTAAGAGTGCTAAAGAAAAACATTGCTAAAGACCCCCTTTAACATCTCTTTTTTTAGCACAGACAAAGGGGGTCTTTAACAGCATTTTTATAGTGAGTTGATAAAGCCTTATCACTAGGTAAACCTAGTTTTCTAGTAGTGTTTTTTGAAAACATTTACCAAAATTCTCTTCATGAAATTCCATATAGCGATCAATGATTTGTTAAACACACACTCTTATCCCACATGAGCCATGATCAGGGTGAGAAACAAGAGTAGCATGAAATGTTCATCAGTGAAACACATCCTTCCCACACCAGTCATCTTCTTCCATCACTGACCCTATATGTCATGATTTATAACCTCTGTTCAATCGAATTTAACATTGTTATATTTAAAACTCTATGTAGTTTATTTATTCCCCTACCAGTTTCTCCCCTATTATTGATCAATATCCTCCCCTTTGTTAGTGAACCCATAGGTCACTCCATTGTGGCTGAGACATTGTAAAGTACACATACCATGACATAAGGGAAAAACACACCATTCATCAGGGATATGGGATCCCACCTAAACATTTATTAAATTGTGGGGACTCGACTGAACTCCAAGATCCAGTCGATGTTTCTCAAATGCCACTTTGGTTAAGGACTTCATGAGATTGTCTACAACATGTAGTTATGTAGGAATATACTGAAACATCACAAGCCCATTATCCACCATCTCTATGATAAAATTTTTCTTTATTTTAATATGATTCATACTAGAATAATGGATTGGATTTTTTCTAAGATTTATGACACATGAATTATTGTAATGGATTCTGATCGGGGACTTCACTTCAACTCCCATATCATTAAGAAGATTCTTTATCCACAATAAATTCATGAAAACATGAGTTTATATAAAATATTCAACAATTATGGTGCAAAAAAATATAATCTTGTTTCTTGCTTAGCCAAAAAATACACAATTCACCAAGATAGAATGAACTGCTTGATGTTGATTTTCTATCATCTACAAAACCATCCCAATATTTATCTATATATACCAATAACTCTTGTTATAATTTTTCATAGTATAGATAACCAAAATTCACTAAGCCCTTGATATACTGAATTATTTTTCTTATTTTATGTTAGTGTATTTACTTGGGATTAAACTGATACAGTGATTCATGGCACGTGGAAAGAACAATATCGAGACACTTCACTATTATGTATAATAGACTTCCAATAATCTTTCTATATTATCAGAAATTAAACTCTTTGGATTTATCATCTCTTGAGAGATTCAACATGAAACCACCAAAGTTATCATATCCTTAGAATTATCCATTAAAAATTTTCTTAGAACCTTCTTTTCATATTTTTATTGAGAAATAAATTTTTCATTCTTTCCTTATGTCACCTATATACCAAGGAAAAAGGTCAGTTACCCAATCATTAACATTTAGAAGACACTTCTCATTAATTCTGTGAATTGTTTGGACATTTTATCATCTGATACAACAAAAATAATGCCACCTAAAAACACTAACACCATCATGATTTTATTTCCATCATTATTATCATAAAAATTATAATTAAATCTGTTATGCTGAAAACCATTCTTCTTCAAAAACTAATTAATCTTTGAATAGCATACTCATTTTTCTTGTTTTATCCAATATAGTTCCTTTCTCAGATAAAAATATATTTTCTCATCTTCATGAATGATAAAAACATCTGGTAGCTCGATATACAGTTATTCTTACAGAAACCCACTGAGAAATACTAACTTGGCATCCATCTAGAAAACATTGAAATTTATTTTCACTATTATGGACAAGAATAATATGATTGTCTTTATCCTCACAATAGTTGAAAATGTTTCATAAACATTAATACCCTCTATTTAGGAGTAAACTTTGTACAATAGTCATTCATTTCCTTTTAATCACTTGACCCTCTATATTTATTTTGTTCTGGAATAACCATTTGGTCTTGATGACATTATTTTATATCGGTCTCGAATCAATCTCTTATATATGATTATTTTTTATTTGGTCTTGTGCTTCATTCATTTCTTGAACCCAAATATCATCTATTAATGCTTCTTCCAAACACTATGGCTCTAAATATGATAAGAAAGATTATTTTTATAGAGTATTCATCCTCCATGTCTTCACTAGAGATAGATCATCGATTATGTCCAGTCTATCAATTTTTGCATGAAATTTTTTTCTTTGTCCATATACAGTATAGTGTTCATCCTTTTTGCTATCATAATCTTAGTATGGATTTTGTACTGGAAAACACTTTGATATACTCATCCATTCAACAATATGTTCCTGAAAATGGTTATGTATTTTCTAAAGATCCTTCTTATTTTATATCACAACAACACCATTATTTTTTACAAATTTTCACATAAGATTAATAAAAAAATTATATGATTTTCTTTTTCATTATTTTTCAAGAAATATCCCTTCATCTCCAAAGGATTAGAATTTTGTATGTTTCTCCTTATTAATAATGAAACCCTTAATTCTGAAGAGTCTAAAGTACTTAAACATTTTCCTCTTTCCATACCATAGATCATATGGAGTATTCTCTTCCTTTGTACATAATAGGGCTCTATTTGATATGTAGAATTATTCCATCACTTCTTCATTCCAAAAAAATTCTATACAGTCATTCTCAATGAAAATTGTTTTGTCTATGTTGTTGATAATATGATTTATTCTCTCAAAAACATCATTATTTCTACAAAGTTATTATTATTGTATCTTCATGCTTTATCCCATGTTTATCAAGATAATCCTCCACATGGATGTTTTTGATCTCTATTCCATTATCATTTTAGAACCTCTAGTGCTTTTTTACATAGAATATTTTCAACATCCCTTAAATTATGTGTTATGTAAATGAAGACCATAGAAATGTGGGTGATAATTTAAAACCATTCCATTCTACTAAAATCATCAATGAAGAGAACATAATATCTCCTCCCATCAGTAGATCTGGAGAAATAGGATTGCATGAATCAATATACACAAACTCAATTAATTTTGTTGTGTTTTTCTCTTTTTACTTATACGTATTTCGATTGATCTTACCTTGATGAAAAGAATCCAATTTATGGGTATAATCATCTGATAACCTAGGGAGATCTTGAGAAGCAACACATTTTACATTACTTTCCAATGATGTTTGGATAAAATGAAAAATATGTTTATTCCATAACATTTTTTCTTCTTCCTTGGATAGGATTCACATATCTTCTTCTCCACTAACAAGTTAGATATTCACTTTCACACAATTCAGTTGAAAAACAACTACATATTCTTTTACCATGATGATATATAATATCTTGAATTTCTTTTGGAAAGTCATATGTTACACAATTGGCTGACAGATATAAAGTTGTGATTTAGACATTCAATAACCACAACATCTTCATTCCTCATGTCTTTTCCCCTAAACATGACTTTTCTCGAGCCAATATTCCTCACACCATCATCATTTGAAAATATTAAAATACCTTCCTTACGGTTTCGAATTCTTATCACCATATCCTTATTCCCTATCATATGGGAGGTGAATCCACTATCAATGATCCATATTATAGTCCCATATGATTCTTTTAATGAAATATCTATAAATGCTACATATTCATATATTTTATATATGATCCATGCCTTTGACTAATATTCATGGCCATGCTCAAAGTATGATGGAAAAATTTCATCTTTCAATGCTACAAATCAATTTTTTATCATTTGATGACTCCCTAAGTTGTTTCTTATAGTCACTTTGAGTTTGTTTTAGATCATTCCTCTGTATTTTCTATGTAAAATATTTGGCCATGTGTCCAAATCCTCAACAATAGAAAGAATGAACCATGAATGATATCCTAGAATATAGAGCTTTGTTTGGATGGATCTACTTCTCTTGGTCCCTTCGGTACATCTTAACCGTGTAACATATATTTTGTGACTATCCCATCTTTCCAGGCCAATAACACCTGAGGCAGTTGAATTCCTACAAGTCACTTGTACAACAGTGGATCTCCCTTGGGTTATCTGAATATTTTGGTTCTTCTTTATACCCAAATCAAAATTTACCCTCATAGAGGGTTCTAAATGTCTGAATTCAATCATCACTGCTTTCAGTGTGCAATCTATCCCCATACTAGTTATATTTTCATGATCTATCATTTTCTTTTCCTGAAAATCCTTTATCTATTTTTTGGAAATCTGAACTATAATTTTTTATTATCTAATTCCATAGTGACCTGTTTTTCCAATTTCATGAGTTTCTCCGGAACATTTTCCATTCTTTATAGGCTAACAATTTGTTCCTCAAGATCTTCGATAAGTTAAATTCAGTATTTTACTATGTCGGTCAAAATATTGATAATCTTGGTATGTTATTTAATGTTGATCGTGTACTCAGTGACATTTTATGAGTTTTTTATCTTTTCATATTTAATATTTTCAATTTCAGCCTCTAACTCATAAATATATTCTTCCTGATGCTTCATATAGAGTTTGGCATCATTGACAAACCTGTTGGATTTTATTGTTTTACCTATTTGAATGTATATATTTTCTGGTGAATCTTCTAATTCAGTCAAAAGGATAACTCTTCCTTTGAATATACTCCATTATTGTAACTTTATTCCACTATTTTTAAATTTCTGACAACTACCACCGTAGTATTGTCTTCATGATCCTTATAGTTTTCCATCTCTTGTGCCTCATATTTTTATGAATTTTCATCTTCTTTTGATATCATATTTCTATTTTTGAATAAATTTATCTTGTTATTTCCCCTAACTTTCACAATTTATGAATACTTATTACCATAAATTTAATCATCATCCTCATAGTCGTCTTCAATATTTTTAGAGCACATTACTGAAATATGTACAAACTTGCTATATCTAAAGCTAGCAAGTGGATGTTTCCCTTTGTACTTTCCCTTCCTCTTTGAATATTTGAGGAGAGGAATGACATGAACTAATTCACATTATTTTCATCCAAACTATCATCAATAGTGAAATTATTCATTGCCTTTAGTTCAACTTCATTGGAATTCCCCTTTTCAACAACATCATTATAATCATTTCTCATCTAATATATGATATTATTATTGTGTATGATATTAAAATTCATTTCTTTAGGATCCTTAACCTCCAGTACAAATAATTTTTTATTTAATAAAGGTGAGAGTCTTATCATGTTCTACTTAACTATATTCACATATTTGATAATCTCTCAAAGAGAATGCATTTCTTCCATAATAAAATTCACTAGATCAAATAATCCATCTACAAAATCATTGGGGGGTTAATTCTCTCATCTTCATTTTTCCCCATAGGTTGAAACATTTATTATCATAATTTTTAATGACCTTCCTTGATATTTAGATTTTTTAACACATATCATGTAATGACAGACATGAAATCACATCTATATAGATTTTGTTGGATAAATCCCCCCTAAGTAATATATTACTTTGGAATCAACAAAAAATTATTTATGTTCTGCTTATAATAAACCACCACATCCCATACTAGCAAAAATACCAAGAATTGAAGCTGTAAATACATAAAAAACCAATGATCTGAAGAAGTATGGCATCCAAATCCTCCAAACATGAAAATTGTTTCCATCGAAGATGAGAATCCATTTGTGATTAATAGCTTTCATTTATTATACTAAGAGAGAATCACTAACTTGAATCCTTTAGCTTTGATACCAATTATTATAACAACTAGGTTAAATATCTTGGCGGGGGGGTGAATCAGGGTATGATAGATTAAAACCACTATCTATTTGGATCAGGTTTCTTTGTTAAACAAAACATTGTTCTGTCTTCTTTTTATAGTATAAAATAAATGTGAATTAAAATATGAATAGGACACAAAAAATTTACTTATTTCACCCTCATTGAGCTACATACAAGAAACAAACTATTACAATTTTACTATGAACCAAATCCATTAAATTTCACATCTTTTATATTATTTTGATAGGTCTCACTGTCCCTTATGGTTTATAACTAATCATATTCTTGACATTCATTGATAACACAATTGATGTGTGTTCACTACTCCTTTAGAAAAATCATTCATTTATCTAAAAAACCACAGAATATTTACACACATGAGTGTTCCATGAATCCCTCTTTTCACCCGATAGATGAAATTCACTTCATTGTGTAGAGTTTTCATTTTGATGTATCCTTTCAAAAACTATTTTTGAACAATTATGATCTTCAAAAATTCCTTCATGGAATACTCTACTCATAGTAGAATGAGTTATTAATAAACCAAATTTTATTCATGGACTTCCTTCAAATTGAAGAAGGATAACACTTCATGACCCATTTTTCCTTTGCAACCTACATTTCCCCACAAACCCCTTATGTGAACTGTCTTCATGAACTACCTCCTTCATGGAATTTAGTATCCACAAACCTCTTTAGACATATCTGAATTCATCTAGTGACAATATTATCTAATAAAATCATATATTTAAATTATATTATTATGGGTCCTTTATATAACCAATGAAATTTTGCTAAAATATGCTAATCAAAATTCCTGCAATCCCATTTTTGGATTAGCCATCACCACATACTATACACGATATGTGGTTCACATAGTTCATGATTCCTTTATGATTCCCTTTAAATCATTTTACTCATATGAAATAAAAATACATTTCAAGTTACTATTAACTCACTATATTCTATCATAAATGAAAAGACTCCCATAATAATATATTCTTATATGGTTTGCATAGAGCACAACCATTTGTGGTGGCCTTGATTCACCACCATAGTTTGAAAATTTTTTATCCTCCTTTGCGGTCCACATAACACAACTATTATGCAGAATTTGTGTATTTTTTGATCAACATAAATTTTAAACAAACTAAAAGAACCCAGAAAAACATAAAGACACTTGGAGTTATTTGTTCCCAACAATTAGTGAGAGACATCATAGATGGAGTTATAAATATATCCAAAGTGAGTAGATTTCATTCCTCCTGCACCAAAATTTGGAAATCCTATACTGGTAACCATCAATGGGAAGTGCGATCTAGAATATAATCTCATGCATTTCACACTATGATAAAACTCCATGATCAAAATTCTGGAGAAATAGAATGTGACCAAACTCATGATCTTTCTGAAAACCCTAGATTAAATCACATTGGTTTCATATAATAACATACCATATGGATCCATTATCAATTGGGAAGATCTCAGATGATAGTTTCTCCAACAATTTATCTTGACACCGAAGAAGATAATTGTTCTTAACCACTAAAACTGCGAACATTATTACAATACGAGGGTTTTATAATTCATTTCTATGTGAAAAGTTTTTATGAATTTCTTAATATGAAACTTAAAGATGTGAAATTTTAGTAAGTATACATAGATAATCTCCATGATTAATTAAAAATTCCATAAATTCTATTAAATTATTGAAGCGGGTTTTGAGAACTTTTATCATTTGTACAACTACTATAGGATGTCAATAAGTTATACAAGGATATGTATTAGCATACATCATCAATACAGCGAATAAATATTCTAAAGTAGAAACTATTATCATCATTCTCATCTAGATTTAGTGCCTCTCCCCTCCTATGTATGGTAAATATTATGTGGTGCCCCCTCTTGAATAAATATTGTAATACCAGTGGCCCAATGAAAACACACAAGATACTAACAATGAGAATAGTCAGTCTAATATAAAAATTGGAAGAATAACATTAATTAATTTTGAAAGGAGTAGGTTCTAGTATTTTTTATCACTAACTTGGAGAGAATATTATTCATGCTACCAAAAATTAAAATACTTTCTGAGGTGGGGTTAAATGATCAAACCTATTACTTACCTTATCATTAAATTCTAGGGAATAATATCCAATAATTAATTGTATTAAATGATTTACTCTACAATATTATAGGAATTGGGAATGTGAATTTGAAAAAACCATAAATTAGGTGACTTATGTCTCCTCTTTCTCACTCGAAGAAGAATGAGATTGGGAAGAAGTCTCAAACAGATGAGAAAAAAAGGAAGTATTGAATGAATGAAAAATAATTCAACCATGAACACACCATCATTAGAGGATGAGTGAATAAACAAATTAATACCCTAATTACCCCTACAATATATAAGGTAATACCATTAACATTATAATCTTTAACCAGTTTATGTAATAATTATATTTTAAATAAATCATAGGAATAGGGCCTTTTGCAGACACCCAATCCAATATAGACCCTTATGGATATCTTTCTCCCATAATTAGGAGGACAAGAACTACCCCAAAAATTGTAATTTTTATTCAATGAGGATCCTCAATACAATTATTTTAATTTCATCCTTCTAAATGTCTCTTTTATTTATGAAGATCGATCTTATGAAATATAATTCCTTACCAATAATTAGGGAGGTGGATGATGAGTTTGAGGAATAAGTTGTCATAATGGATTGTAGTGTTCATGCTTCATCCCTACTGAGGTTATACTTGTATTGAGACCTAATGAAAAGTTCTCTAACATGAACAATAGAAACATCAATATGATCTTAAACCATCCAGGGCACTCTCCATTCTGATTATACTGATGGAAAGAGTAATATCCAAACACTTATCTCATGAACACCAAGATACATGAAGGAAAATTCATCCCAACCAACAGATTGTAATGGAATCTCTCAATTATGATTGAGAAAAATAGTTGACATCATTGTGAACTTCATCACCTTGGACTCAATCTAGGGATTAGTTTCATGGAAAGAATTACATGCATCTAGAAAAAAAATTGATGTCTTAAAGAACCTCATTATAGTCCCTTCCTAACACTCAATTTTAGATGCCATTCACCTATATATAGAAATAGGGTGGGCTTTATTTTATCTCTCTCAAGTACCCAGGTGTTTATAAATGAATTCACTACATCTGAGGAAAATCATGTGGATACATTTTCAAATAAGAGTCAAAAAATCTTTTCATTCACTAAAAAGAACCAAAAAATATTATACATGGAAACATTAGGCCCTTATATGTTTCTAATAAGCTCAATGATATAAAAAATCACCAAGACTTGGTTGGAAGTGGTTCTAGAGTCAATATTATCCTGATATAAACCATTCATCATCTAGGGTTGAGTGAAGCTAATTTATCCCCATAAAACCTATTAATCAAGGGATACAAAACTAATAAATGAAGGAAACTCAAGAGGATTCAGTTACCGACCTAACTTATAGTCATATTTTTTACTCTGAGTTCATGGTGGTCTACCAAGTCAAATTTTTTATACTTTGTTGGGAAGTTTGTAGTTTTATATACCCAAAATATTTCCCTCTTCATATTACTAGTTCTGAATATATATATTTTATGGGTATATCAAGGAACTCTATGGTGATAGCTCCCCTTTTGAATTCTTTGAATCTAAATACATTGATGTAGGTTACTATAAAAGGGATAGTAAGTACTAGTTGGTAAAAAACATCATACAAATTACTTCCCAAAATGGCCTATAAAAATGTCATGTCAATACATGGAGTGGATTTAGTGAATTTGTTGTGCTTCCCATTAATCGAATTAAGGTAACAACTCCAGATCTTGAAAGTTTCAAATTCATTCCTACAATTGGAACATACCCTCTAATAATTTTTATATTCTATGATGGTCAAGAAAATGTTTTTTATTGAGAAACCACTATAAATGGATAAAGAGAGCCCCATTTAGTTTATGTGTATCAATCTCACCATTGAGTGACTCTATCTAAATGTAGGTTTGACCGATATCTGGTCTATTAATACAAGGATCTTCGATAGGATGGACAATGAGATTGGAATAAGGAAATGGGGTTTATGAACCTTTTTCTCCATCTATATGGTATCAATGACACCTTGTAGACCCTTTCATCTCTCATATTAGTGTAGCCTGGATAGACTTGTTAACACTTCTACACCACCACCCAAATATCAAGATATGAGTCTATATTTCACTCCCAATGATCACAATGAAGATGATGAATATATCATGTATGTTCTAGAAATAATTGAATAGGGTATCTTAGCCACCTCAATGAACTAATTTAGGTCAATTTGGGTATAAAATATGATTTTAAACAAATGCTAATTATTATAATAATAACCCCCTAAGAACATGATTAATACCTATCTTTAATCAATAAATATAAAGATGTATTTTCAAGGAATTATATAGAAAATTCTACGTTATATCCCCAGGTAGAAACATATCATTTGGTCCTTCAAAAAACCCACCATGGATACAATTAGTCTTAAATAATAAATAATCTAATAATTAAACCATGATAGAGGCTATGGTTGATAATTTTATCAAATATTAGTTTATTTGGGAAGTTAAGTATGAAAATTTTCTTGCCTCCATATTCAACATAAATAAAAAAATAGTCAAATCAAATTCTGCATTGACATTGAGGACATAAACTGCCATTATTCAAAGGATGATTTCCTTATTCAACTCAAAAAATATATTGATCAATGGAAAAATTGGTTTTCAGGTCATATAATTCATTTATGGGTATTCCAATAATAATTATACCAGAATAGCCTCAAAATATTAAGAAGCTACTACTATTAGGGAACCCAAAGGGGTATTTTTAGAAAGTAATTACCTTTGGCTTCATGAATGCTGGAACTACCTTCCAGTGTTCCATGAACTAAATTTTCAATTAATTTATATGTAAAACCATATATTTATATGTAAATGATATCGAGGTTAAAGCTCACTAACATTGTGATCACACCATTGATTTTGAGGTAGTAATGAACAAGCTATGTTAACATATATTTAAAATAAACCCATTTAAATTTGATTTCATGGTTACATCATGAATATTCATCATCATTATGGTAAACCATCATGGAATAATGTTTTACCTTTCAAAGACCAAGGAAATACTTAATATACCTCCTCATCTTGACCTGAAAAAATTAATAGGGATCTAGGGGGGCCTCACCAACATTAGGTACTTTATATCCAATCTCTCCAGTAAGTATTTTTACTTCACAAAGATGATGAATAAATTAGATACACACCAATGGGATGAATATTTCATGAACTCCTTTGATGAAAAATGATGTGGCTAAGGGGAATAATATCTATTATCATAAAATGACAATTCTATAAGTAGAAACCCAATATTACTATATCGAAAAGAAATATATAAAACTAGTATCTAAAAAATAAAATATTAGAAATTATCTATAATATCATGATGTAAAATTGATCTCCTATGTATATTATCTCAAATATATCATCAATCATCTAATGTTAACTGGGTACTTAACATAATGGGAAATTATTCTGCAATAGTTTGATATATAATTTTTTTATAGAAGGAAATAAAAGTGGAAGGGACCATCATATTTTTATACAGAATCCTAATTTAGAAGAATCAGTAGTAAATATGGAAATATATGATGAGAAATTATTATACATCAATAAAACCAATCAATGATAAGAGATATACATTGGTTGTTCTTTTAGGAGTCTGATAGGTAGAAGGGTGGAAGAAATGGAGATCAACACAGTTGATTTAGGGATTTTTTATCCCCAGTGAAGTTAATTGTACCCTATTATTTTGTAAAATCATAAGGATATACCAATAATGAGTTAGAATAAAAGGCCCTCATTTTAGGATTAGAATTGATCTTACAAATATTAATTATATAGTTGGATATCAAGGGTGATTCAAAGCTAGTGATCAAGAAAATAAATGGTGCATATTCCATCAACAAGGAAGATTTGATAACCTTTATTGATTTTATATGTGGAATAATGGATAAATTCCCCTTAAATATAGTAATTTAAGATATTTTTTATTATCAAAATACTCATGAGGATGCACTAGACTTGTCACTACAACCTTGGAAAGCCTAGATCAAGATGAAATGGTCATTTATATTACACATGATAGGGATGTCTATATCTCATGTGATTTATGGTTATATGATCCAAGAAAAATTATTTTTTCTAAATAATTTTATTATAAGTATGTTTAATTGGTTTCAATATTATTTAGATAAAATCTAAAGTATTAATTTAATTATACAGTAATCTACTTTCTTTGTTAAAATTTTGTCTAGATCAGAGAAATTTTGTTGTGTGAGTACTTTGTGTATGTGAAGTTAGGATAAAACTTTCATTCAGATATATCAATCAGTTATGTGATAGAATCACTCATGTGAATCAACTACATCACTGAGTAGGCTATTTAAATTTCATCTGCATGATCAGGATGACTGTAATTTTGATACATGTAAAATTTTCTTACATGAAGAACAACTACGATATCAATTCAGCTATGTGAATTCAAATACATGGGTTTTTGATATGTAGAGATCTATAATCATCTACATCAATCTAAAACTGGGGAATTTACCATTGATGGAGTATTTAATCTAAAAATTATTTATTTTTTAAATGCATTAAAAATAGACATCCTCTTTATGGAAAAATATAATTTTAATGGATGTATCTACCATGAAAGTAAATATAAGATATTATTTTATTACACTATACATTTTACTGAGGTATTTTTTATATAAATAACACCTAAAGATTCATATATATATTTTTATTTATTTCAAAGAGCATATATAGATATATTAGAACTATATAAACAAGAATCATAGAAACAAAATGTTGTCTCTCTCTAAAAGGTGTTTATGTTGCTTCTTTATGATAATAAAAAGAATAAGAATAATCAAATTATCTATAACTATGCTTTTAATATCAACAATACTATGATTTAAAGACTATAAATTAGCTATTCTTGATTCCAAGTATCCTTCTTGAAGATTCATTCTCTTCAATCAGTTCCATCTTGAAACTATGTGATTCATCTTGTAATCTTTAATTCTTATTTCTCATTTATGGAAGTAATCACTCCATATAATGAGAGTTGAAGGTTAATATTGGTGTAAATACATATAATAGCATGAAAAAACCTCTTGTATTTGTACCAAGGGACACTACTTGCAATTAATTTGGAAGTCCCTAGGAAAATGATGGGTACTACTGAAATCACCATTCACTAGGAGTGAAGTGTCGGTGGAGTGTACTACAAGATTTTTATCCCCAAACTTCAGTAAAAACTTATTTTTTATGTCTTTATATTACTATTTTCTATTTCATTTATAGGTTGTATAAATATAAGATAAAAATACTATATTGCATTTAAGAGGGGTGGTTTTATTTTAATAAAATTTGAATAACTCAATTCACCCCACTAATGCTTTTTTGTTCAGCTATACTCCAACCAAAAATTGGTATTAGAGGTAATACATCTTATGTTCTCAAATATAGTAGATATAATTCATAAATTTCATCCTCAAATGGTTTATATGGATGATAATTAATAACATATTCTTATTGTTAGAAAACCCTATTTCAATGGAGATAATTATGGGTGTTGGAAGGTTCAAATGATTATTTATTTAAAGAACCATGGTTTAAAGGTTTACATGAAAGAAATTGTTCCTTACACAATTCCTAATATATATCTTGAAAAAATGGACGATAAAATAGAGGGAGTGAATGATAAAAATTCCAAATACAAGAATGTTATTATATGTAGACTTAGTCCATGTGAGTTCAGTAGAGTTTCTCAATGTTCTAGAACATATTATATGTGGAAAACAATATATGTAGTCTATGAATGTATTGATAATGTAATAAAACTAAGGAATAATGATGAAATGTTAAGTTTTGACACATTTTTAATGACTAATGAGGAAAACATAATGCAGATAAATGGTGGTTAATTGAAATTGTGAATAATGTCACTTCCTTATGATAACTAGTTCCTAAACCTAATTAGGATCTAAAAGTTCATAGAGTTTTTTCATCCAAATGGAGAGGAATATTATCTTCCATTATGTGATCATCCTCTATAAAAAAATCAACATAAGTCTTTATTAGAACATTGATGATGTATAAGTTATAAATGGAATCTGTTGTTGGTGATACTAGAGTGATTAAAAAGGAGAATCGAAATTTTAGAGTCTCTAATTCAAATAATGTCATGATGTTCAAATGTATACACATTTGTAATTCATTTAATGAGGAAATTTTATATATTTCTAATTATGATGTCGGGATTTTTCAATTTGAAAAGAAGTTTATAATTTTTCAAAACAAGAAATTAAGACACATGAAATACTTTAACATGTATAAAAAAATTGAAGGATGGTCAATAGATGTCAGGTGTAATGAGTTAAATAATCTGGACATATCAACCCATATTTTCCACAACATAAAGGTAAAATGAATTTTGATAATAAAACTAAATGGATACCAAAATTCAATATAAATAGAAAGATATGAAGGCAAAATGGAGTGGTTATGAGAATTATTGTAATGACACATCTTCTGAATCAGAAGCTAAAATATCAAATCAAAAGGCCAACATTTTATTTATGGAATAATATGATGAGGTGTATTCATTTTCGTTTTTTGTGCATGAATTTGATTCAGAAACAAATAATTAATTGTTTGAAGTACTAAATGAATATTTTACAATTATTGAAACTAAATATGAATGCTTTAAAAAGAAAAATAAATCCATAATAAATTATTATACTATTTTTAAGTGAAAAAATAGTACATAAAAAATAAATTTTAGACCTAAAATAAATGATGGGAAATTTTATTTTGTCTAATGATGAAGATGGTAATAAAAATAAAATCCCACCAAAAGAAGTTATACAATTTAAATATCTACCCATTTTTCTTAAAATGGGAAAATTTACTAAACCAAATCCTTGGAAAAAATAAAATCTAGAAATATAGGTTTCCAATAGGAAGAAAAAGTGAAAATACTAATCTTTAATAAAATAATTTATCCTTATTTCAAAGAAAAATAATGTATAAAGTAAGGTTATTTCATTCTAGAGAACCCAGGAATTATAAATATGGTTGTAGTGTAATGGAAGATCAATTTTTTGGTGTCAGATATTATTTTATTTCCCAAAAATTATCAAAACTCAATTCTAGAATTTCTGAACATCATAAGAATATTTGGATTTCCAAATCATTAGTTATTAAAATTTTAGGACCTAAAAGAATATGGGTACCAAAACTACTTGTTTTTTTATTTAGTTTATAGGAAAAATCTACAATATAATGAATTAAAAATTGTATATAAATATTAAATGATCAACACATATTAGTGGAGATTTCTCAAACATTCATTATTTTTCCAAAATTAATAAAGGTCATGTCAAATTTGGTGACAATTCTGAGCTGAAAATTATTGAAGTTGGATTAGTTTTAAATCCAATATCTGTTATAATTAAAAAATTTCTTTATATGGACAGATTGAAATACCCCATGATATGTATTTATAAACATTTTGATGAATTATATTTTATATATTTTCAAATAATCCACATTATATTTTTAAAGAAAAACTCTGAAGGATTAAAGGAACTCGAACTAAGAATGTATATACTTTGGATCTTAATTACTTATATAGAAAAAATATAAAATTATTATATTCCAAAAAATGAATCTTATATTTTTAATAAATTAAAATAATATTTAAATTTTTATTGTTTGAGAAATTTTTTTACTAAAAATTAAATTTCAGATTTACCTCAACTTAAATTGAAAAAATAGAAACTATGTGATGAATTCAAAATGGGTACGAAAATCAAGTCATGATTTAAATAAATTAATGAAGTTGCTACATCAAGGCCTCCAGAACGCATCCACATGGATTTTTTTGTATTGTCTAGAAAAACATTCCTAAGAGGAAAATATTGTGTTTATATTTTAGTTGATGATTTCTCTAGATTTACTTGGATTTTAATTTGGATTCTTAAAAGTGAAGTTAGTTCTGTTGTTTATCATTTTTTATAAATTGGTTCAAAAATTTATAAATTCTAAAATTATTTATTTGAGAAGTGACCATGGGGAGATCTTTTTAAAACCATGAATTTAATTATTATTTTTCAGAACATGGTATGAAAAATAATTTTTCAACCCCTATAACACCTTAACAGAATAGTGTTGTTGAAATGAGGAATGACACATTGTAATAAATTCTTAGGACTATGTTTTGTGAATACAACCCACCCAGTAACTTTTGGGATAATTATATAAAAATAGCATGATATGTCATTAATTGAGTTCTTAGGCCTATTTGGAAGAAAACCCCTTATGATCTAGGTAATAATTGAAATCCAAAATTTAGATACTTTAATATATTTTAATGAAATGTTTAAATTCTAGAAACCATAGAAAATATTGGTAAATTTGATCCAAATGCTGATGACAGAATCATTATTTGTTATTCTACTACTTGTAAGGATTATATAGTTTTCCATAAAAGGCCAAATATTTTTGAAGAAATAACTCATGTGAAATTTGATCACAGAACTCCATTTTATCATAAAATGAATCAATTTGATGAGTTAGGTTATTATTTTAAAAACTGATACCTAGTCCTCTCTTTGAAAAAATAAAGGATGATTATTTAGATACTGAATTTTATGAATCCAATCCTAAAAGGACATATACCAATGGACCTGAAAATGTATTTCCTAGGTAACCTAGAACCCTAATATATAACCCCTTAGATATTTTAATAGGAATATTAAATTAAAAAAATTAGGACTAGAATGAGTGTAATAAAACTTTTAGAATTCATGGTCTTTTTATATATTCTTGAAATAAAATCCTTTGAATATACATTAGATGGTGAGATTTCAGTTTTAGATATAAAAGAAAAGGTGATCCTATTCAAGAGGAATAAGGTATGATAATTAGCTAATAGACCATTTTATTGCATTGTTATAGAAAAAAGTGGTGTTTCAGAAATAAATAGGATTATCATGATATGATCACTATGAATAAATATATAGTAGTGGCTAAAGTGCTCAATAAAGAAGAAGGGACAGATTATCAGGAAGCATTTTACCCTATAGATATATTAAAATTCGATAGAATTATTCTTTCCTATGCATCTCATATGAATTCAAACTATATCATATGGATATAAATATGCATTTTTAAATGGGTTTCCAATAGAGGATTTTTATGTTCAATAACCTATTGGAGTTCAAAATCCTCACTTTCTATGTTCTATTTTCAAACGTACTAAATCTATTTATGGTCGTAAATAAGAACCTAGAGATTTGTATGAACATTTTATTAATTGTATTTTATGAAATGGATTTTTTATAAGACCATCATATCTTACTATTTTTAATACAACCTCACATTCATATATAATTTTAGTTCAGTTATATTTTGATGATGAGATTTTTGGTTCTATAAATAAAATATTATATAATGAATTTTAAAAACATATACATAATGAATCTAAAATGAGTATAATGGGTGAGATAAATTTAATTCATGGTTTCAAATTTATTAAAAATATTTTGACCATGTGATACATCAATGAATATAAATACTTGACATACATAAAATGTTTGGAAAATAAAATGGTAAGATACATGAAACTCCTTTGACTTTTATTGAAAAGATTGATTTGGATGAAGCTCAGAAACAAGTTTAAAACAAGTTATATGGAGGAATAATTGGGTTTCGACTATTATTCACTACTAATAGAACATAAATTATGTTTGTGATATGAATATGTGCAAGATTATAATAAAATTTAAAGCTGAAAAATTAATTTTATGGTATTTGAAATGACTAGTTTCTATTTCTTTACATTTTACAAAAACATTTGATTTTATTTTGAATTCATTTTTAGATTCTGACATTTGTGGTTGTAGAATAGATATAAAGAACACCTATAGAACCTATGAATATCTAGTTTAATCTATGGTATCTTGTTATAATAAGAAACCATAGTAATTTGAATTATCTACTACTAAAGTAGAAAACATATATGATTGTAGTTTTTGTGTTCATGTGTTGTGGATGAAACACACCTTGTTAGATTTTGGATTCAATTTTAGTGAAGTTATTATCAAATTTAATAACACCAGTGCTATCAAAATTTACATAAATACAATAAATAATTCAAGAATAAATCATACAGATCTATTACATCATTTCATGAGAGATCACACTCAAAAATGTGAAATATCTCTAAAATTTGGCTCTAATGAGAGTTAATTAACTGATATATTGACAAATCCTCTTTCTTGTGAGTGTTTTTATTTTATTATGTGGTAATTGGTGGTATTCGAATTCAAAATTTGTTAAATTATTTTTCTATTTTATTTAAATTTTATTTCAATTTCTACATTTATTGTTAAATTATTTATAATTTAATGTGTTTTGAATTTACTATATTTTAATTTTTCTATTTTAGAAATCTATTCTTCTTATTTATTTATTTGCGTCTTAATTTATTTTTTAAAATTGATTTTACATCCTTTTAAAAAAATCCATCTTATTTTCTTTTCTTTTATTATTTATTTCAATGCGTATTTAACCATAAAACAAAATCAACATTGTGTCATTTTCCCAAATTGAGTGTGTGACCTATCATCATATATACCATTCCCTCTCTTTCCATCTAACTACATCATTTCTCTCCTAAAATCAGACTATCACCCACTTGACTCTCTTTATCATCAACCAACCTCTCTAAGATGGTGAAGATTAATGAAGATGATATCATTTATTGATCTTTGAAGAAATACAATGATGTCATGCACCATGTTGAATGATTTCTAGGAATGTTGAAGACATGGTTTGGTTAAATGGGAAATTGATGTTTCTTAAGAAGGTATTTTAGTTTCAGGGTTTGGATTTTTTTCGATGAAAAGAAATCAGGATTATTGTTTGAAGATGAGGTAAACGAGTTTATGAAAAAGCACTAAGTTCAAATTTATTGAAATAGAGGATATTATTTCTACCATGATAAAAATAAATCACTATTAGTTTCCACTTTCAAAATGATAGATATCGTACTTTATCCTCAGGATGGTGAGAATAGTTTTAGTCAAACCCTAGAAGGAACAAGATTAGATGGATCCTAATAATTTTCTAATTTTCTTTTTTGGTTCATCTTCTTTTGAGAATAAACAAGTTGATTAGATAGAGTCCTAATGGAATGTTTTATGCATATTTATTAATACATTTATTTCCCAATGAGCAGGTTGGAAGGAAAAAATATTATTTTAGGACATGTGTCTCCTATATGTCCTGATCAACAATATGAAGAAAAATATTCCTAGGTATATGATGAGGTTTATGAATAATTATATTCATGGAAATCGGAAACTCAATTACTAACCCTATAGTAGAATTGTATCTCTGATCTTGAAGAAGGAAATAGACCTGAACGAATGAGGAAGAGTTAAGTGATGATAAAACATCACCTTATCTAGTGTTATTCTGAAGAATTTTGGATACAACATGAATGATTCATCTAGATCCTTGATAACCAATTGGATAAGAGTTTGATACTCAGGTAGTTATACCACCTCCTATACTAACTTACATGGAGTAGTCCAAGACCTCACCCACTAGAGATTTTTCACCCATTATGGTAGTTCATCCAGGGAAAGTGGAGGAGAAATTTGTTGAGATATATTAGCCCAATTTTTCCGAGACTATATTTTTATTGAAGTTTATCAGAGTCAAAAATTTATAGCTATAAGTGTTACTGAATCAATCCAAGTAGAGGTACCTGCTGCTAAGATAACTTATAATATCAAAGTGGAAAGGCCAGTTGAACAAAATCCTATTTTTCAGCAGCTGAGGAGAGATATGGAGGTGGAAATATTATCTAAAGGAATATGATGATCATTCCAAAAACCAAGATCATTTTACATATTCTCCTTAAGTATAATATCATGCACACTTAGTGAGAAAATGTTCTGAAGGATATGATATTAAGAAACAAATGCATATTTTTGTATCATCAATTCTCATTGTTTTTTATAATCTCAAGGGATATTACGATGAGATTATGAAGGATTTAATCTCTGATAAGGATGAGTACAAATATTTTAAGGTGACCACAGTGTCATGGGAAGTCATTGATATATTGTTTGGGGTAATGGTTTTCAAAACCAATGTATTCAAGAATCTCTAATCTATTAAATCTGTTACTTTTGGTATGAATGATAAGGAAATTAAGGTTTTTAGAGACTAGGTGGGAGAACTTAAAATTAGTTCCCCCCCCCCAAGTCCTAAGTAAATAAACTTACTGTTTTTATGGAATTATATAGAAATGTGATTCAGAACCTACTTGTGGTTCAGTTCGATTTTTTAGAGGTTTTGTTTGATGAAATTTAAATTTTCAAATTAGATATGGTGGAAAACATGCAAACATTAAAAAGTATGGTCATGATATAATTTGAAATTATCTATAGGTTTCATCCAATTTAAATAATTGATTCTGAAAATTTAGTACTTATAGATCTATATACTCCTTCTAATCAACTTTTTACTGATCTAAATTTAGTTACTTCATATATCTTCTTACTACAATGTGACATGTTCAATCTATTTCTTATGAAAGATTTTATGAAGTATCATTTGGCAATTTTTATGGAATAAAAAGATATATAAGAAGATAAGTACTTTGAATTGATATTTCCTTGAATGAAATCACTTGATTTATTAGGGTGTATATTCCCTCAATCAGTAATCGTATAGATGAAATATGATAGTTTCCCAGGGGTTCCAACACATGATTTAATATTATCTTGGGATAGTCAGTAGGAACCATAAAGAAATAGAAACAATTTTAGATAATATATATGAAATTATTGTATATATTTAATTGAATTATTCTATATAGGATTCTAGTTATTTATAATCTAAAGAATCCCTCATTAAACCATCTATTGAAAAAGGGAAAGAGATGCTTGTGTATAGGTCAATCACACCTATTTCACCTATCCCAACTACTTCATGTGATTTAATTTCCTAAGAACCATTCAATATTATTTAGGAGTTTTCTCAAGTTATTTTATATAATTTAGACAACATGGATCATAAGTTCACCAATTTGTAAGATTGAACAATCATATTACCTGGATAATTCACTTGGCCTACCCCTCAGACTGGGGGTGAAAGTTTGTACTCATCCACATCTGGGTCTTGAATGACATTTGTAGGCCTCTCCAAAAGCAAGACATAAAATGTGCACCACGATCAGAGGCAATCTTCAAGGGTACCCCATGAAGGTGAATGTTCTCTAGTACATAAAACTGACCCAAACTCTCAAAATAAATTTATTCCCTGATATCAATGAAGTGTGCAAACTTCATGATTTAGTCAATTATCATGCAAATGGAGTCACGGTTATTTGATGTCCACGAAATCCCTGTGAAAATTTCCTTGGATATTTTGTCCCACTTTCAATATGGGATCTCAATGGGACACAACCAAACCTTCTAAAAATTGGTGCTCATCCTTCACCAATATCTAGGTGAGGCACTGAGAGATGAATTATGATATTCTTCCTCTCATACCGAACCACAGAAACTACCCCTAAAGGACACTATACATCTTCCCCAAACCCGGGTGTACAACTAGGGGAGAAGTGTGTAACTTATGAAACACCTCCTCCCGCAACATGATTTGAATCACTATCCCTCTAAGAATAAGATAGACCTATTCCCTCCATCATAATATCCATCGGCTGAGTCACCTATGAATATATGATGATGAAAAACCTCATAGTTGATGTCTCCCAGCTAAGACTCTCTCACACGATCAAGAAAAGAAGGAGTCATTTCCATCAACTACAGAAGAGTTGTACCCTTTTTCTCTACTAGGGTACGCTGTAGGGAATCTATCTAGTTTGAAGATTACTTCATTGAGAGATCTTGGGAATTACTTTTAATTGAATCTTATACAACTTTTCCCTTCCCTATAGTATAGACTATATCAATTTCATAGTCCTATAGAAACTCCAGCTAGTGTTTTAGTCTCAGGTTCATGTCTCTCTACATGAAGACATACCTGATACTCTGGTTGTCTGAGTAGACCACAAAGATATACCCTAGAAAATAGTTTATTAACTTCATCAGGTTAAAAACCATTACTTATAGCTCTATTTAATATTTGAATAGTTCATATCATGGGGTCTCAACTACCTCAACTTGTATGCAATAACTTCCTACAACTGCATCAACACACAATTGAACCCATATCCTGATGAATTTCAATACACAACGAATGGCACTCCCTACTATAGAAGTCTCAACACCAGATCACTCATTATTCTATACCGAAACTCCTCAAAGGACCTCAGGAACTACTCAGTCCAGGTAAACAGATTTTTATTCTATGTCAAGGTGGTCAAAGGGGTTGCAATCCCAAAGAATTCTACCACAATACTCTTATAGTACCATTCCAAAATAATAAATCTCTTCACCTCTGACACATTTTTGTGTTCCTGCCAAAAAATAACTGCATCAATCTTTATGGGATCTATGACTTAACCATCCTCAGAAAATACATAACCCAGAATTCAAACCTCATGTATCCATAACTGGTTCATCGATATTTTCCCATAAATATGGTTCTCTCATTGAAAATCAAGAACCATGATAAAGTGAACATCATGCTTCTCCTATAATGTAGAGTGGATGATTATGTCATTGATGAAGATAATAACAAACTAGTCCATGTACGAAAGCAAAACCTAGTTAATGAATTCCATAAAAAATGAAGAATCATTTTTCACACCAAAGGTATTCACTAGGAACTCATTATGTTTGTAGGGACAATGAAATTCCAACTTCGGAATATCAAATTTGAAAACCCTCAATTGGTGGTAGATGGACCTGAGATTGATCTTTGAGAACCATCTCGTTCCTCCCAACTGGTCAAAGAGGTATCCAATACTCAACCATGGGTACTGGTTCTTTATCGTGGCCTGGTTAAGGTTACAATAGTCTATATAAGGTTGTAATCTCCCATCATCCGTTTTCATGACCAACACCAGAGATGACTAGGGGAAACACTATGTCTGATGAAACCTCTCTCTCGATTTTCATCCACCTATAACCACACCTTTTTTAGTTCAGTAGTGACCATCTAATATGTTTTAGAATATATCATAGCTTTTCTAGGATGCATGTAAATGAAAAAACCCATCTCCCTTCTCGTAGGTATTCCCAAAACATATCCGGGGAAGAAGTCCATATAATCCTCCAAAAATGAAGGAACCCAAATTCATGAAGAGGTAACTGCACCGAGGGATATACTTTTGAACTTATGGGTAATGGGTTGCAGCCTCCTGGTCACAAAATCAACTTCCCTGCCATGAAATTGTTTTCTCTTGAAAAGGAAAATCCCATCCCATCAGCGCATAGGAATCTATATTTTCATTAGTAATAGAAAATATGGGCTTGCACCATGGAAAACCAATCCATATGTAATATTACCACCATGGAAACCAAAATCTCCCATGTGATCCTCTCCAAACAAGCGATAACTCTAACTTCTGATAGATGAAAGCTATATAAGAAGTGTTTCCTATAGTGACATGAAGATGAAGCTACCGGGCTATCACCTCAACTTGGAGGCCCAACTCCTACAAAAAGAGTATATAGATAATTTAATGATTTGATATTATGTCTTATATAACTAAATAAAGATTTTAATAAACACAGACCATAGATCTTATCATCTTTTGTGATACTGGATCATAGACTGAAAAATCCTATAATTATCTGCGACCCTGATTGCCAGATCCCTGAGCCTGACATGGGATTCTTGGTGGTTGTGGTGGTAGGATCTCATAGTTTCTTCCTCCACCTACTTATTATACTACTCCCCTACCAACTACACCTCCCAAGAGGCCACCCTATCCATGGTCGGGAGATCCCTAATCACAATGCTGCCTCTACCACGGTGGCCTGCCAACTGTCTGATTGTGATGTTCAGCCAGTTTTGTCGAGCAGTCTCATGATATGTGACCAAAACCATCATAAGTAAATCAATTCACCTCTATGTGCTTATCTATTACTATGAACTTCTTATGACCACATGTCTGATTCTGATCACGGAAGGTTCTCCGGCACTGATATCCTGGCACATATTGTCTAATAGCTACGGTAGAAGAATCATCTCTGTGGAGCCCACTTCTACTTCCATCTATTTGGCATCCCTATAAAAGATATCTCTTT
Source organism: Viscum album (assembly GCA_963277665.1). NCBI lineage: Eukaryota > Viridiplantae > Streptophyta > Magnoliopsida > Santalales > Viscaceae > Viscum > Viscum album. The sequence continues at coordinate 394,110,359 of OY728167.1, read as the reverse complement.
GTAACCAGTGCTCTCTTTAGTTCCCCGGAATAGTTGTGGATTCACAATGGTATAATGCTATATCATATCTCTCTACGGAGTCCCCGCTCAAACATCCATTCTCAAAATTAGTTTTCCCATATATTGTAAAGAGAGTGCCATGTATGGTCTGTGAATCTCGCTGCGTACTCTAACAATTCCATTCCCCCCTAAAACAGTTCCAAAAGATCCTAGATTCATATTATATATAATAAGGGAGGTATTACTCCTCATGGAACAGCTACTAGAAGTCAGTCAGTGAGAGATTTGGCTCACCATGCATCTATGTAACTAGGATCATCCAATGCCTAGATGCTCCCTGGAAGATTCTAGATGCCAATGCAACCACATAATCTTTTGATGTACAAATAATCCTGAAGTAATAGAGCACTGAATCTAGCCAATCATCTACTGCTTGAGGAACTGGCTCACCAAGGAACCTCAACATACTCTAGTGCTAGAACTCACAGAGTACGCTAAGCCTGTGTGCATCCTCAGCCTGCTCTACTAGGTTGATCTTCTACTATACAATGTGTAGTACTACTACCATCCCACTAGGAGGAAGGGATTCATGGGATAGACCATGAACTGAGGCCTCATCACTCATAGGTTGATCATCATAAACCAGATTGGGTATCTTGGATGAATATCATCCTTGTGGAATCATGAAAGTTATCAAGGATTACAATGGTTAGATGAGAACATATATATATATATATATTATAAAAATGGGGATCTGATTCAATAAGGAAAATCAATGAATCAATAATATATGATGAATATACAATTATCCCTAAAATATATTTCTTTTCATACTGATCCAAAAAATAGGTAGTCAAGGTCTTTGTGAATGGACACATTTGTCGCTGCACTATCACTGGATTCATTGGCCTAAGAGCTACACTTGGGACACTTTGACACTCTTTCCATAATCCCAAACAAATATACCTAAGGGTAAACATCTAAACAATTTTCCAATGAATGAAAATTCTCTAATAAAAATCTATTATGACTTGAACTATGCCAGGTCTTGATCCAAAACTACCCTAAGCCTACCTCTATAGGCCAGTGGGTGGAGTCATGTTCCGAAGGAAAAAATCACTCAGGGAAGAATTTTCTAAAAAACTTGTACAGATGCACACAACCAACTCAATAAAAATGTAAATAGGTAAATATTAAAATATTAAACACTTCTATAAATTAATTTAAGATTGCACAAAACCTTATAAATTAAAAATTCACAGTAGTATAAACTCAAAAGTAAAGGGAAATATACACGCCCAATAATAATTGTGTACCATACTGTAAAAAAATATAAATGTAAACACCTGAAAGAGTTCCCAACTCTTTAATCCCAAACTAAAACCAATTTATACAAACAAAGCCCCCAGTTTCCATATGCCCCTCGGTATTCATGGTCGGCATGTCCATTTTCTACATAAGAAGTGATATGTGTGGGAGAGGCCCATTCAGTGGTGAGTGTGTACATACCAAGTAGGTTCCCCCAAAGTTTAAGGGGGAAGAAAAAAGAGTTAAAATAAAAGAGAAAGATAATAGATCGAACAAGGTGTAATAAAAGAGTACTGGTCAACCCAAACTAAGAGTGAAAGTATGTATTTCCAAGTACAAGAGGATAAAAATGGTGAGTAGATTAACTACCCATCGAGCCTTCACTATATATAGTAGGATATTAGACTCATCCAACATCAGTAATCTAAACAAATAAAGCATGTGTCATACCCTGTGTCTCTTCACCTTTCTTAGAAGGAGATTTACCAAATATAATGTATGGATACAGAATAAATCATATATAAATATGACTAGTCAAAGCTTCCCAAACATATAGTGGAATGTGATCTCTATGTCACAACTCAACCAAGGAATAAAAGTAGGAAATAGTTCCAAAAGTCCATCAATGATGCCCAACACATCTTGTGTCTCCCCAGAATAAAATATCAAGGTCAATCCAAGCCTCATCAGTATGCTACATAGTTTATGGGTACAAAATCTAGGTAGAGTACTGATTCCCTTGTACAATAGGATGGTTCCACCATAAAGGACTAGGACCCATTCCCAGCCTGGATGGAGGGTTCCACTCTAGATCATTGAGGAACCATAACCTTCCCCATAGGAGGGTTCCAATAAGAAATTCCATGATCCATGTCCATATCGTATTGAGCGTTCTAGTATAGGTCATCAAGGATGCATGCCCTACCCCATAAGTGGGTTCCACTCAGAAATAAACCTCTGGTGATCTCACCTGGGCACTATCTCCAATGAGCGTCACCTCAAAAGGTTCCATTCTAAGAAAATTCTTGATTATATCTTGAAATCCAAATTTAAAGAACCATAATTTTCTATTATGTAAATAACTTAGTATAGTTAACTCCCAATGAAAAATTGGAGATCAACAGATGGTGATACTGGCAATCGAAGTTCTCTCAAAAGAGATCATGAGGTACATGACTTGTGATGGGACCCACACAACATGTGGTCCCGCTCCACTACCTGGTAGTTTCCCTAGTCGGCACACAACTCCATCAAATGTAGTAGTACATGCTATGTAGGTTGACTACATGGTGTGTCCAGGATAACCGGGACTGGGGCTCTGTGCTCCTCATTGTGTCCTTATGAAAGAGTATACGACCGTGTATCGCACCCCGTGTACTACCACATGGGTTCCCATCTGTGTGACCAATCACATCGGTTTTCAATTTGGGTAAGGGGTACAAGGACTATGAGAGGAATACATGTCATCTCATACTTAAAATTTCCAATCCCCATCTTCTGCCACTAAAGGGGGATACATTCCATGTGATCATCCTAGAACATGATGTGTAGTCTAGTTTATACCAGAAAAATCAGATTCAATTTCCACACATAGATCTAATTGTTAGGCTTGTATTTCATCCCTATCTCTGGTTTAAAATAAAATATCTACTCTAAAATCATGGTTTTCAGCAACTACTCATTGGAAAATAACATTGTTCACCATCAAGAGATCCGTAGTTCAAACCAAACTCTAACAAAGCTTCAAATAGATTTGACTTCATGCCCCAATCATCAAATGATCTTCCTTTCAACTCTAACATCCCATATCAAGACATAGCTCATCAATACGATCATTTCTGGAAAAACTGTTATAAATCATGGGGTCCTATTAGGCATGGTACTACCCGAAAATTGTCAAAATGGGACCTCAGGCTCCAACCGATGAAGATCACAATGAAAAAAACTGATCAAGGCACCATAAAATGTTTTTAAACATAGTTGTCCAAGAGTTTTTTTCCATTTATAAAGAATAGGATCCCATGGTAAGATAAAAATTGAACATAATTAAATTCCAATACTCGGGAACATACAAATTTACAAAAAAGTGTGCAGATCAAAGAAAAGCAAAGGATATCCTCTACTTTTTAATAAAAGGTTGTAAAAACACCAAATGATGAGCCCTACCAGGAATATGTATCGTTTTTTGATGAATAATGGGTCATCCAATGATTGAGATATGTCACCGTTTTCACTACGTTCTGATCTAATCTGATCTATAGATTCGTCATTGTATGACATGATTTTCCAATGGAGAAGAGAGGAGAGAATCATGGGTGAATTCTATATTTATGATCTAACCCTAGAAAACTATCCATAACAATATATTTATAAACACATCATTTAGCTCAATGTGAATTAATTAATTATTTTAATAATTAATTAACTCACTGAACGTACTGCCAATGAGTGAGGGATATGAACGCCCCTTGCTGACCCATTTTATGTCCTTCATAGGGTAAAAACCACATTCCAGACTAAACAATGCTCTCATATTTCTGATCTGAAAAACCATTTAATATTTATCACATTTTATTTATGAATCTGTGTGTCTGCAATATAAAATATATAAAATATTTTATAATAGTAATTCTAGGAACATCGGGCCTTGGAATCACATGTTGTTTCAGTGACTATATTTGAATATATATATATATATATATATATTTTAAAGCCTTAAAAGCGAAAAATAAGGTTCTCTAAAGGTTAACTACCTCCTTTCATTTGATGACAAGGAACATTATCGAATGCATTAGAGAGCTATAATGGGGCTCACCATTCGTATAGGATATACTAGTCTTGATAGTTTTTCATTAGATATTATAGGGATCATCCAATCATATAAGATATATCAAGATCGCACTTTTATCAAATATAATTATTGAGTACCATATCATGAATAGAAAAATTTATGTTTTCACATTTTCATCATAAAACCCTTTAAAAATCCTTTAAAACCATATATAAACCACTTTCATATATTGAAATACCCTTTCTTTTCCAAAACCATTTTCAAAAAATACCCATAAGGAATAGAAAGAGTATATTTCAATGTTGAAAAACATGAAATAATGTAACTTAATTAAAAAATAAAATAACGGATAAGGTGAAGGGAAAATTATTTAGTTTCTTATATGTTAAAATTGAAAATTCCTTTTATCCTTTTTAAATAAAGTCAAAAAATTCTATAAAAGGATTCAAATTGAAAACCTTTTAATAAATTTAAAAATATATTAAAAATTTCCTTTAATTATATTATATATATATATATACTAATAAAATATTTTAAAGATATAGACATGAAAGAAAAAGAGTTGGAAGGAATATTTAAGAAAAATATTTTTAAAAGAAAACCTCTAACCTCGAGTATGAATCATCATATATGTTTTTATATTCCTGACATAAAAACATTTGTTCATTACATAATTTCATAACGAATTTTTTTAATTTCATTTTTCATTTTATTTTATACCATGTTTTATAAAATTACTTAATAAATTATTCTAACATTATGTGTTTTTATGATATTCGTCTCGTACATCCAAAATAACTTTTGTAGGTTAACTATGGTCATAGAGGTCATTATTCCATCATCTAAAGAATATTGATCATGATATAATTATTATTTTAATATTTCAATTATAATTTTAAAACTAATATTAAAATATGGTTATGAATAATGAACTAATTTACAATAATAGAGAAGGTAGGCCATACATACACATATGTAGCGTTTTCCTTTTTCAACGATCATTATAGAAAGAATGTAAGTATTATTTTATAATTAATTGATGATAATTATATCATAAAAAATTATTATTCCTTTAAGTATACTTATTTGTATCATCCATGTGATGTGGTGATGAAAAACAAATCACATCACTTTGTATAGGTGATATTCCACATGTATGCACGAACGACATTATCATTTTAAGTGAATGGAAAGCGGAGAAAGTAAATGAAATATTTTCATTTAAGAATTAAAAATATTTCATTAATAGAATATATATATATATATATACATACATTCTATCCATCATTTCATCCATATGTGAGATATAGTGATGTAAAATAAATTACATTGGTTCGTGAGGCGTTAGTCCATCATACACACGAACTATGGTTTTGTATCCCATTTTATGGAAGATGATATGGATATAGGTTGTGTCATTAAAAAAAATATTACTATATTTAATATAATTGGGCTATTATTTAAACATGGTTGGTAGTATTTTAATGGGGTGGAATAGGAAATAAAGTAGAAATGATTGGTTAAGAACTATACCACTTCATCAAGAAATATCTTAAGTTTTACACACAAAAATCCATGATAGGTTGGTTTTATGATCATAAAAAGGCCACTATAATGTTAGGATAGATGTAATTTATGGGATTTGGGTAGTTATTTTTTGAGACAAAAGGCTTTTGAAGTGTGAATAAATTATAAGAAGAAGTTTCCTTTTATAAGATAGGGGAAGGAAACTCTTGGAATTTATTAAAATACTAAATAAAGATAAATTAATTTTTATTTCGAAATGGATCAAAATTTATAATAATGTAATATAATATGATTATAAGTTTAAATAATCTAACCTAATAAAACTTGGACATGAATGGATCACATTTTTACCCTTATCTTTTTGTTTTAAAACTTCTTTTAACCTTTTGACAATTACTATGATGTCAATGTTTTTTTCACCTAAGGGGATAATATAATTACTATAAAAGGAAAAACCACCCATAATAGACCATAGAAGATATTTTAAACCTTATACTAATAACTTATATTATGAAAATATTTTTAATAATTTTTAAATAATTTTAAAAAATATTATTTATTATAAAATAACATTAATATAAATTTTGGAACTATTACATTAATTTAACATTTTAATTGACATGAAAATAATGGAATTATAAATAAATGAATCCAATCCTATTTAATTTTTCATTTTATCTATAAATATCATGGATCACAAAAAATAACTCATATAATATTATTTTCGGAGTTTTCAAAATCAATTATTGATTTTTTTACTACTTCTACACAGATTTTTTTAGTGATTCAAAAGATTTGATGGAAATTATTTATTCACTAAAAATTTAAAAATTACCATGATAAAAAAAATAGATTTCAAAAAAATAATTATAACTGGACATTTCCTCTCTTTATATTTATGTTAATATATTAGATCTACTAAAAGTAAGAGTGTGACTTTTTGGGCTTTAAATTTAATTATATATTATAAATATCAAGATCCTGTCCAAATGGAAACAAATAGACATATATTCAACTTTTAAATAATTATGTGTGAGTTATAATAGTGTAATAAAGTCCAGTCAAGTGTAATGGTTATTTTTTCCACGTCATTTTATTTGTTATCTTTACTTAAATGATTCACCCTTTACCATGTTAAAAAAACTTGGTATGGTTATTATTCATACTGTCCAAAAATAGAAGTGTTCTAATTACTAATTTTGTAATGAATTATTCTAAATATTGAATCAATTTTTAAAAATTCAAAAAACAGAATTGAAATACTAAAAATTAAAATTAAACTGAAAAAAACATGCTGAAATTTTTTATGGAAATTTATCATGTTAAGTATAAAATGTTTTTATACTAAATTAAATTAAAAAATTTGTTTCAAAAACAAAATTTGGATTATTTTTAATTAAATGTAACTAATTAAATTTAAAAAATAAGTGTATATATAATTTAACTTTTAAAATAATTTAAAATAAAATACAATACTCGATAGAAATTACTATTTTTCAATAGTCATTAATTTTTTTTCAAAAAATCATTAAAAATTAATTCCTCGTTAATTTTGACATATAAAAATTAAAAATGAAATTTCATTTTTCAAATTCAATTCCAACAATTTAAAATTATACATATAAATTAACCCTTATAAGAGAAGATTTTAATAAAACTATTTCCTTTTTGATTTAAAAGTTACTTAATATTTTCATAATGAATATAACACCATAAAACATAATTAATGAATATTAATAAGAAATGAAAGTGATTTATGATGAAATTATCGGGTCTATTAAATTCTACCCCCCATTTTGAAATTGTGTCCTTATAATTTTCTCCACTTATTAAACAATTGGATATTTATATCCATAATTGAAATTTTATATTCCCATGTTTCTTCTTCAACAATTTGGTTTCTCCAAAAAATCATAACCTAGTGAGTTAACTTGTTATATAATATATACTCTCTATGATCAAGAATTTGTACTGGTTATTCCTTTAAAGAAAGGTTATCAACTAACTAAACTACCTAAGGGCTCAAATCTTTATGATAATCTGATATCTATCTCTTTAACATTGAATCATCAAATATATTGTGTTACTAAGATAAAATCAAAGGCAAGGCTACTGGTTAATTAACTGATCCAACATTCTTCCAGATTTCATACAGTCTAATGAACAATAAACATAATATCATTTTTTACCAAAATGAAAGACACTTTTCCATTGATATAAATTAATAAAAAAAATCCACATACCTCTAAAGAATGATCTTTCCTCTGATTATCTACCAAAAAGTTTAGCCTATATTAAGTCGTCCTCATATAATGATAAATCATCTTCACCTTCTCAACTATTTCATTGACCAACTCTGGTGCTATCAACTTTCTTTTTCCTAATTTATCCCAAGAATCTACAGTTCGACACTGTTTTCCATATAAATATTCAAAAGGTGTCATCATTATACTTGAGTGAAAATTATTATTATATTAAAACTCAACCAATGAATGTTTCTGATCTGAAATTCCCTGATAATCCAATAAAAAATCATGAAGTATTCCTTTTAAGGTCTTAATTATAAACTCATACTATATATCATATTAATGATGAAAAGATTTATTAAAATTTAATTTTGTACTCAATTAATTTTAAATTCTTTTACAAAAAATTTATTTGAACCTTGGATAATAGTTAGATGTAATGGATAGAGGAAATATATTTAACATGACTATCACCTTGAGATATAGTCAATAAAGATTATCTAAATACATTATATCTCGAATTGGAATGAAATGCATAGATTAAATTAATCAATTAACAATAACTCAAATCACATTTTACCTCAAGAAGTCTTTGATAATCCCACTGTGAAATCCATGCATATATTTTCCCATATCCACTATAGTATTTTAATAGGATGAAGCATCCACTTAGGTAATTTTAATTCTCATTTAACCTATTTAAAATTAATGAATTTTATGGAAAAGTAAGTAATATCTATTTTCATTACATACCACAAGTAATAATCCCAAAGGTCTCTATAGATCTTAGTGCTACTAGGATGGAAATAAAATGAGTAACTATGAGCTTCACTCAAAAATTATCACTTTAATAGATAATCACATGACACACATGATCTCTTTCCAAATCTCAAAACACTGTCTTTTTCATCATTAAAATATAGAAACTTTCCCTTCTTAACTAATTTCTTTATTTTACTATAACCCATTATTTTCCCTCTGATCATGATTAATAATTATGATAGAAATGATTCTACTAAAATCGAAAAGAAAACAGAGGAACTCAATGAATTAAAAAAGTTTAGGAAAAAAATCATCAAATATATAACCAAAGGGTCATGTTCAAAATGTAACTCTATTTTTCTAACACAAAGAATCAAACACTTTTTTTCTTTTTTAGGATGATAATGATTCATCGAGTCATATTATTTAATTAGTTCTGTCCATTTTTATTGTCTCATGATCAATTATTTCTATATAAGTGTATACTTCAAACTTTTATGACCAATATTCATTTCCCACTTTACTCCATATAAATGATTTATCTGAATTTTTAAAGAAAACCCCACAATGGCTAATTTAAATCATGTATTGGATAATTTGACTCATGATATTTCTGTTTTCCAGAAGAATAAGAAATTACCTGATCATTAAACATCATAACACAAAGAATTATTTTTAAGTATGAATTTATATGGATGAAAAATTCCACATTTCTAGTTGAAAATGATAAAACTAGATCTTTCGCCAACTTTTTTTAGTTCTATAAAACAACCATGAAATTATTTTATCCAAATGAATTTAACTTCATATGGAGTTAACATATTCAGTGGGATATAAAATAGAGAAACGTTTTTAACAAAACATCATTAGTAACCTATTAATCCTAGAGAACTACCAATATCTATAACATTTATTAGTTTTTTGACTCCTTATAAATTTTAGTTTTACCAGGGTTAACCATTATACCATATTTAGATACAATATGTCCAATGAAAGATTTTTTCAACCAAAATTCAATCTTAATAAATTTTCAATTTATTTTCTTTTATTTTTAGGTTTTAAAAACAATTCTCAGGTGTCTTTCATGATCCTCATGAATTTTAAACATACTAATATATCATAAATAAACATAACCACAAATACATCTATGTTTTCATTGAAAAAATATATTCATATGATCAATGAATACAACTGGTTCATTAGATAACCTAAAGGTAATAACTACAAACTCATAATTCCCATATATAGTCGAAATCACATTCATTATATTGTATTCATCTATTAACTACAACTGAAGGAACATTGACCTGAGATATATCTTTGAAAAATAATTAAATCCTTTGATTTGATCAAACAATTCATATATATGAGGAAAAGGATAATTTTTCATAATATTTATTCTATTTAAAGGAATATAATGAATGAAAAGTATCTCTGAACCATCCATATTTTTAACAAAAAAAAGGATCACCCCATGGAGAATTTATAGGTCAAGTGAATCATTTTTCTATAAACTCATGTAATTGATTATTCAATTCCAAAGGATAAGCATGATGAATTCTATAAGGTGGGTTTGAAATAGTTTTAACATAATTCACAAATTCAATATTAAACCCAACCTTCAAATCTAGAAATATATACACATATTCACTTACTATTAGGACATCACTAAATTTAATAGTTTCTTTCTTTTCAACTATATGAGCTAAGTAACATTACATTCAATCTCAAATAAATTTTATAGATTATTGGTATATTATCAAAGGTATGAAATCATTTAACAAAAATTTATCAACTTCTTAATCTATATTAAAATAATAAAATGAATACAAATTCATACAAAAAATAATATCAAAATATACCATAAGAAGTTCAACTAGATTTATGGGAATGAAAATTCAACTAATAAAAATTGGAAGATTCCTATAAATCATGGTTTCTTAAATATTTACACCCCATGTTTTCACCAAAAGTATTATCTTATTATCATGAGGTGATATTACCATTTTTATTAGAAATTTCTCTTAAATGAAGTAATTCAATGATTCAGATTCAAATAGGACATTGGAATAACTTGAACATATAAGTAAAATACCTGTCACTACTTCACTAAATGGCCCTGCATCATCCGTACTATTAGAAAATTAATTTGTTCAACTTTTTGTTTTTGATTTTGATGATTTACACATTAAATAACTAAAATTGGAAATATATTAGAAGAATATCAGAACTGATTATAATTAAAAAACCTCACCACTGGATAGATATCTGTTACCTCATTCTTGTATTTTTCATCACTCTTTTCTTTGGAGTCATGAACCATGTGATTAACCATACAATATTGGTAACACTTTCCAGATCCTATGAAACATTCCCAAAAATAATTTTTTCCATATATAAAACATTTTATAATCTTACCTTCACACTTATTAGTTGGTTTCTTCTACAATTATTTCCACCTTTACCTTTTCTTAATCTTGTCATCTCAATTAATATTAGTGCCAATGACCTCCATCAAAAATTTCTCATCACAATGAAAAACATTATCATAAATTTTAAATAATTATGTGGGAAAATATAAAAATAAAATCGGGTTCAATCCTTAGTATAATATATTAATTTTACTATACTTTACTTGAAAAAATTAGGTATATACCTATTCAATAGTATAAATTTTTCTTCTTATGCTGCTACAGAATCTTCATGATTTTAATTTAATTCCTATAATTATTTCTCTATCCCATGCTGAATAACGTTAGGGAAATATTTCTCATGGAAAATATTCTTAAATGTGTCCCATTCCATGGAATCACGTTTATATCTCTACCTGGTATTCTTAACCTAGGCCCATAATCAATCAAATAAACATTCAAAATTATAAATGGAAAGGGTTACCTTTTTCATTCTGAACACCCCATGATTTAAAATAGGTTTTATACAACATTGATTGATCCTTTACTTACCACTGGGTTTGAAGATCCAATAAATGTTATAGGATGTTATCTAAAAATTATCAAATATCATAATGTTCATCATAAGTAGATATGGATTCTCTATTTCATGGATACCACCACAATTTATAGCCTCTTTTAACTGATCCATTATGGTAAAAAAATCTCATTTTTAATTCCAACTATTCTTGGTTGCTAATTTAGAAGGATATATTCTTATTGATTCCATCCAACTATATCTTCCTTATTTCCTTTTTTGAAATCCGTTCTAAAAAAATAGTTTAGATAAAGAAAATTGGTAATATTTAAATGCTATATCATTTTAACTTAACAATAAAGTGAAATATTTCATGTGTATGATATTAACATTATCCTAAACTCTAATTTTATCAAAAAATTAACAATGATACCCATTATAAGGAATTATCCTTAAACAGTACATATTATTGTATATTTACACAATAATTCATTTACTTATGTTCTTGAAAATCCTTTAGATTTCAATTTTTAGATAATTAGTTCATCACCATTATAAAAATAAACATTAAATTACTAGGTGTAATATTAAACTTAGCATCCATTTTACCAATAATATAAAACTTTTAAAAAGAAACTAGTTTTATTTTCATAAGATATCTTCACAAATTAGATCTTGACTTTATCATTGTCCCTACTCATCCTTAAATACCAATTATTTTTTTAAATGTGTGATGAGCATAAAATGTACAACATGGTTCATAAAAATAAAGAAAATTTTTAATCTAGTGAAAAAATGAAAACCCATAAAATAATTACCTTTATGATATTTTTATTTGAGAGAGATAAAATGGGGGGTCACAGTTCGAATAATCTATACTAAGTTCAGCCATTTTTAATGCGATATAATGGGGATAAAAACATTATATAATAAATATTAGGCTCACTAATTTAAAATATATAATTATTAAATACTATATCATGAATAAAAAATTTGATACATTCACTTTTTCTTCCTAAAATAATTAAAAAAACCATTTAAACCCATATCAAAAACCCTTTCGGATATTGAAATAACCTTTCTTTTCAAAACCCATTTTCAAAACTAAAATGCCCAAAATGAAGGGAAATATTGTTTTTATTTGAATAAAATAATAAATAATGTAAAGGAATAAAAAATAAAATAATGTTTATGGTTGTGTGACAATTCACTATCACCATATATATTAAAAAGATCATTCCTTTTTTCTTTTCTAAAGAAAGTAAAAACACTCCGTAAAAAAATTCATTTTGAAAAAAATTATGAATGTAAAAATAATCATAAAATTTAAGTTAAAATTATTTTTTGTCCATATAAATTAATTAATAATTTATTTTGAAAATATGGACATGAAAGAAAAAGGGTTGGAAGGGATACTTTAAAAAATGATTTTTAAAGAAAGTCCCTTACCCTGAGTTCAACTCATCATGTATGTTCATAATATTCCTAAATAAAAATTTTTAATTATTTAAATTAATAATAATAATTTTCAATTTCAATATTAATTTTTTTTATTTAATACCATGTTATATACAATTACTTAATCAATTAAGGTTACATCAGATGTTTTGACGATATTCGGCTCCTATGTCAAAAATGAATTTGGTAGGATCACTATGATCAAAGAGGTCATTATTAAATCATATCTAGAATAATAATCATGAAATATTTATCATTTTTACACACCAATTAAACTTTTTAAACCAATAAAAAATATGGTTATAAAAAATGAACTATGTTACAATCATGAAGACTGTTGACCATACACACACATGATTAACATTTCTATTATTCAATGGTCATTATAAAAAAGATAATTCTTATTTTATATTTATAAAAAGATAAATATTTCCTAAATACCATATTATATCTTTAAATATAATTTTATTTACTATCGGTCTGGTGTGGTGATGAATAATGAATCACATCGTTTCGTGGAGGTAGTATCCCACACGTTTGCATGAATGACATTAACATTTATTAGTGAATGGAAATGTAAGAAATTAAATTCTATATCATAATTTAATAATGATAAATATTCAATTAATGTCATATATATAAAATAAATCATTCATTACAACTAGCTGTGAGAGACGGTGATAGAAAATGAATTACAATAGTCTGTGAGGCAATTGTCCGCCTTACACATGAACAATGGTTTCGTTTCCTAATTGTTGGAAGAGGATTTGGATATAGGTTGTGACATTGACATAAAAAATCTCAGTGTATTTAAGACATTTATTATATTATTCTATCATGGTTGAATAATCTTTTAAGGAGGTGGAGGAGGAAATAAAACAAAAAAAATGATTGATTAAGGACAATACCACTTCTTCGGAAAATTTATTAAGTTTAACACCAAAATTATCCATAAGATAATTTTATGAACATACCAAGGAATATAAGAAGAAATTAGGGATTAATGGAAGATATTTTTTAGGGATTTTTTGAACCATAAAATTTTTCATGTTTGCATAATTGAGAAGAAGAGGTTCCCTTTTATAAGAGATGGGAGAGACACCCTTGAAATTTCATAAAATATTAAATTAATATATTTTAATTTAGATATCCAAATAGATAAAAATTAATAATATTATAAGATAATTTTATTTTGAGTCAAAATAATATATTCCAATAAAAGTTGTACAATCATATTTTTACCATTATATTTCTGTTTTAACCATTCTTTAACCTGTTTGATAATTTATGTGATAATAATGTTTTTTACTCTTAAGTGGTTAGTATAGTTTCTATAAAAGGAAAAATGTCAGACAAATGAACCATGGTTTATATTTTAAACCCAACGATAATAAATTTCTAAAGATAATATTTTTATGAATTTTAAATCATTTAACAAAATATTATTTATAATACAATAACAATAATGTAAATTTCAGAACTATTTATTAAATTTTAATTTTAAACTAGAATCCATTAATGAAAGTCATATAAAATACATCCAAAAAGAAATAATATTTCATTTTTTACTATTAAAATTATTGAAAACAATAACTAGCTCAAATAATTTTTTTATAGTTTTCAAAATCTTTTTATTGGTTTTTTTACTTCTTTCACAAACATTATGTCACTATTACATAAGATTTTTAAAAAATTAAATCTTCACTAAAAATATAAAAAAATTGCGATGATAAAAAATGATTTATATTTCAAATGAATATTTAAAACTAAATAAATCATTTATTTATCCCTTGGTTAAAAATTTCATAGTTATTAAAAGTAAGAGTGTGACATTTTTGGATTTACATTCCCTAAAATATTATTGAGTTCAAAAATATTTCCAAATGAAAAAAGGCCATATATTCAACTTTTGGATAATTATTTATGTGTTATACTCAGAAAATAAAATTAAGTATTGTGTGAGGTTAATTTTTGTCCGTTATCATTTTATATTTTACTTTAATTACCCAATTTAACATTTTTAGTGCTAACAAAAATTACCAAGGTTACAATTCATAATGTCAAAAAATAAATGGGTCATATTTACCAAATTTAGACCCAATTATTCTATATATGGAATCCATTTTTAGAAATTAAAAACAAATAAGTGTTACAATGTCATTTAAAATTTAACCATAAATACATGATGAAGAACATTTTTTATGAAAGATAGATTATTTAAGTATAAAATGTTTTTATATGAAATTAATGTTTAAAATTCACTTAAAAACCCTTAATTGGATTATTATAAATTACAATAATCTAATTAAATTTTAAAAATTATCCATAATATCATTTAAATTTATAAATAATTGAAAATAATACATAGTTTTCAATAAAAATTATTTTATTTTACTATTCATCAAAAAAAATATTTTTAGAAAATTGTCTAAAATTCATTGTATGATCATTTGAATTGGTAAATCCAAAAATGAATTTTTTTAAAAAAAAAAAAAATTCCTTAATGTCAAAATTATAATTTTAAATAAAATCTTATATGAAAATATTTTTATAAAACTATTTCCTTTTTGATTGAAAAGTTATTAATTATTTTTATAACTAGTATAACTCAATTAAACCAAATTAATGAATATTAACAAAATGAAAAGGATTTATCTTTAAATTACCTAGATTTTTAAATGTTCAACTCACCTGTTATAATAATCCAAAATCATGATTCATTTATGTAAAACATCTTGTTTCTCTTATAGGATAATCATTTATGTGAAAATCATGTTTATATCAAAGTAATATCTATGTACTTTTAATCTCACTGATCTCCTATTTAAGCTCAAGTGAAAAATTTCTCTAATTTCAAAGGTCACCGTTTCAAGGTCACCGATGAAAAGGTCACTGATGCAAAGGTCACTGATGCAAGGTCACCGATGCAAGGTCACTGATGCAAGGTCACTAATGCAATGCTACTGTTGGGAAGGTTACCGCTAAAGGTTACCAATGGAAGGCTATCGATTGAAGGATACTGATGGAAGGTGTAACGCCTCGACCCTAGTTACCCAGAGTCAGTGCATTATTACATAACATTGGCATGATCACAAGAAAGATCAAATCTCAAAAGACCGATTGGTTTAGTAGCCTTGGAAACATAAGATATATTCATAAAGTTTTACAATACATCATAAAAATGAAAACTACAACAATATAGTCTCTATATTCCACACTCATATCCCTACATACTATCCCTACAGGTCATTCATAAATTACTTCTTTACATCCTAGGAAAAATAAAACATAGAAAAGGGGTGAGCTCAAATGCCCAGTAAGGATAACAATATAGTGGAAACTTTCACAAATAAGAATAAACAATTAAGGCAGTATATAACTAAAACAAAAGCCTTTTAAACTTGAACTTCAATATAGTATGGCAAGAAATAAAATGAAATAATTCCATTTACTTATTCACATTTATATTCTACTAATCGAATAATCACATGAAATATCAATAACCACTTTCATAATGATGTAATTCATAATACCAGACTATCATAACGACATAGCCAAGGCCTCGTGCCAAGACTACAAAAAATATTTTTCCAAGGCCTTGTGCCAAGACACTAGTTTGTCTCATGAGACCTACCGATGCATCGAGGAGCTATAGCGGGCTCCACCCGTCACATATTAAGTCCAATGCATTCCCATATGAAAAGGTTTAAACATAACATAAACATTCATATTAAAACTAGCATACGTAATGTCAATACTTTCACCATAAAATATGAATGGTATAAAAATAGCACATCCACAGTCAAACATATCACCAAACCTTCAATACAATATAGAAGTTTTGTATCATAATAAATCAACTTCAAATAAGCGTAAAATCCATCAAAAGATGTTGACATAGATGAAATCAAAACTCTTTTTAGAGAAATATCCATTTCTATTTTGAAATCATTTAAGAGTCATATATTTATAAAATAAAACATTTTCTTTGAAAATATTCTTATAAGCTTGTCAGGGAAGCTTCAACAATTTTATAACGGCAGAAAATAACTGCACCCGCCGTATAAGTTAAAAAAACATTCTTACCTTAATTCTGTCGAAAAGGTTAAATGCACCTTGTTTGGAAAATGATAGAAAGATTACTTTATAAAACTCTTATAAAAATTCAAACAAGGGTATAAATGACTTTAACCCATATTCTTTTCAATAGTAAAAATGTTTTGAAATACATTTTTAAGAAACATGGATGTGGATGATAAAGAGATCCCAGTAGATTATTACGTATAAACAACCTCGGATAATGAAGAGATTGTGAAATAACCCTTACCTTGTACTTTTCCTTGGTTGGGGTAGTTTAACCTCTTGTATAATGGTGAAATAATTGATATTAAATTATACAAGAATCATATACATTAATATGATATCATATATGATCTTTTAACATTGATTTGTTAATAATATCTTAGTATTATCGTTGTTTTGGGTGTTAACTAACTCGTTTTCTTTTATATGTTTTGTTACGTAATCCATGTTTGTAATGGATAGGTTGTATCTTAATAATATCCAGAATTATATCAAGTCCTTAGATACAATTTTTAAATCACCAATGATAATTATACTTGAATGGATATGATGGAGAATAAATCTCATCGCGTCCGTGGAGACAGTAGTCCGTACGTACGCATGAGTGACAATATCATTCTTTTGATATTAAAATAATATATAATTGGATGGTATATCATATATAAAGAATCATTATAATGTTATATTTATTATTTACATGAGTTACACATCATTATTATACCCATCCAAATAATAATATATTGAATAACAATCACACCACGACGTGGAGACGGTAAGCCGTACGTACGCACGTATGGTTACATGTTATTCAAAGGGTGGATAGAATACTAAATATGGTTGTACCATATTTATAATATCATCACAGTATATATATGATACTGGAGTTATTATTTTAGAATGGTAATAACAAATAAAGAAGAAGTGGAAGAAGAAAGGAACTTGAAAAGGGGTGGTGAAAACATTACCTCTTCTTCAAGTTCTTCCTTTTTATTTGATCAAAAGGGCTCCTAATAATGGCTTTATGTTCAAACTAAGGCCTTTAAGTTGTAGTGAGGGAAGTTTAGAGAGTATTTGGGTAGGTTTTGGCAGAACCAAAAGGCTTTGATGGTGTGAAGAAATGAGTAGGAGTTCCCTTTTATAAGTGGGGTGAGGGGAACCTTTGGAAAATCTAGAAATATTAATTTATACTAAATTCATATTCGGATTCTAATGGCTCAAAAGTTGATTATTTAAAATTTAAGGTGGGGATAGGTCGAAAACCATTCAACCAATAGAATTTAGATAGGTTTGGGTTACTATATTAACCTTATCTTTAAGTATTAACTCTAAGTTAATTTGTTTCACTTTTACAATGTCTCTTTTTATTTTTATATTATATGGTTAATAAACTTACCATATGCATCCATGAGACCCCCAAGTGGTCAATTAATGATACACCTATCATGATATAAGTCTCTTGGCCGAACCTTAGATTTTTAGGAATTTAATATCAATTAATAATATAATTTTTGTTTTAAAAACTCTTTTATGTCAATTTTGACACTATTCAATAGTTGATTTTTGTAAAACTCATAACAGAATGATTACTTCGAACAAAGTTAATTAAATAAATCCTAATATGTCATATTAACCTATAAAATTAGTGTAATTTAATAAAATTCTCAAATTATATTTATTTGGGTATTTATAATATCAATTATTTTTATTTGTCACTATTATGGTAATTACGGCATCATCATTGTGTCATAAATAAATTAAATTATATAAAGTCTAAAAATTATATATAAAATATAATTATGTAGGAAATATGTTTATATTTCTAATGAATATTTATAGTTGAAAATCCAACATATATAACCCTATGTAAAATTTGTTTTTCTAAAAGATATATGCTTGTGTCATTTTTGTATTCATTTTAACTTAATTAAAATAAAGTGTCCCTATCACCTACAAGTGGCTCCATGGGGTCCGAAAATCGACCCAAAGATGCCCATCGTCAGACATGTATCCACCAATAAGGTTAGGACACGTTTTAGGGTAATTTAGTATTATTATAATATTATTTTTTAACCCTTATTTACCGAATTTACCCTTAACCATGGTAAATAAAATATTTATCGTAGTAATTATTCAAAATGTCTAAAAATAAAAGTTACCTATTCACACAATATGAACATCCTGATTCCAAATATGGAATCCATTTTTCCAAATTCAAAACACAAAAGTGGCAGAAATTAATTTAAAATTAATTCACGTTGTTAAAACAAAAAAGCGTGTTTTTAAGAGATAATAACTATCTAAAGATTTACACTTGTTTATGTCTGGTTTAATTGTAAAATTATGTCCAATGAACAACATTGTACTAAATGGTAAAAATATATTCTAAATATACTTTAAAACCACTCAAATTCATAATTTATCAATATAAATTATTTCAATTAAAAAAAAGTTGTTTTTAATTAAAATTTAGTAACTTTCACTATTCATCAAAATATAAGTATTATCCGAAAAGTTCCAAAATTTCACCCTAGGCTAAATTCGATATTCCGAATCCAAAAATGAAGTCTATTTTGAAATATAAAATATATATAATTTCAAAAAGTAGGCATTACTATTCATAACGGCTGGTTTGATCAGTTATGGTGTGTTAGAACTTGGTGTTGCGTACAACACACGGTATCACTTTATTCAAAGAGAAGCGTACCGTAGAAGCTTGGGGTGTTACATTCTCCCCTCCTTCAAATAATTTCATCCTTGAAATTTCTAGAATACTTATCACACGAAAAGACTCGGGTGGGTCTTCATCATAAGTTCCTTGGGTTCCCACGTTGCCTCTTCCATCTTATGGTTTCTCCACAAGACTTTTACCAGACGAGTCATCCGATTTCTCAGTACTTGTTCTCTCGTATCAAGAATCCTGACGGGATCTTCGTAATAAGATAGATCGGGTTCCAGTTATAACTCCTAATAGGTGAGTACATGCGTTCGGTCAGGCATGTATTTCCTCAACAGAGATACGTGGAACACATCGTGAACTTTGGAGAGACTTGGCGGAATTTCCAATCAGTAAGCTACAGCCCCAATTTGTTCTAGAATTTCGAAAGGTCCGATGTACCTGGGACTCAATTTACCTTTCTTACCAAAACGTATGACTCCCTTCCATGGAGATACCTTCAGGAATACATGATCACCAACTTGAAATTCCAAATCCTTTCTTCGATTATCGGCATAGCTCTTCTGCCTACTTTGAGCTACTTTGATGTGATTTTGGATTACCTTCACCTTTTCCATTGTTTCCTCTACCAATTCTGGACCTACAAGTTTTCTTTCACCAACGTCATCCCAACAGGTTGGTGTGCGACATCTCTTTCCGTATAACGCTTCATATGGTGCCATCTGAATACTCGTATGGAAGCTATTGGTATAGGAAAATTCTACCAGAGGTAAATATTGATCCCACAAACCCTGAAAGTAAAGTGAGAAAGATCTCAACATGTCTTCTAAGGTTTGAATAGTCCATTCTGATTGTCTGTCTGTTTGAGGGTGGTAGGCAGTGCTCAAATGAAGTTCAGTATCCAGGGATTTCTAAAAATCTTCCAGAATCTTGAAGTAAAACGGGGATCACGATCATAAACAATCGATAGGGGTACTCCATGAAGTCTCACAACTTCATTAATATATAGTCTTGCTAGACGTTCCAATGGTAGATCATCTCTTATAGCAATAAAATGTGATGACTTGGTAAGACGATCAACAATAACCCATACTGCATCATTCCTTCTATGAGTCTTTGGTAGCCCCATGACAAATTCCATTGTAATATTGTCCAATTTCCACTCCAGTATGGGAAGAGGTTGCATGACTCCTCCAGGGTGTTGCCTTCCAGCTTTCACTTGTTGACAAACCATACATCTTGACACAAAATCAGAAATCTCCCTCTTCATATTGTCCCACCAAAAATGTTGCTTCAAATATCTATGCATTTTTTTACTCCCAGGGTGTATAGAGAAATTGGAACTATGAGCATCATCCAGTAGTTCCCTTTTTAGATCAGTTATATTGGGAACACAAAGTCTCTTCCCGAATTTCAAAATTCCATCTTCATACACAAAGTCTCTCAATCTCCCATCATTCACAGCTTTAATCTTCTTTTGAAATTCTTCATCATCAGTATGAGAACTCTTAATCCTTTCTAGTAAAGATGGTTTGGCAACCATTTGAAAAGGCATTGATTTTTCACCTTCCCTGGTTATTCCCATGTCCATCTTCACTAGATCCATGAAAATTGGATCCCTTTCAATTCTCATCACGTTCAAAACTCCATGGTATTTTCTGCTCAAAGCATATTCCACCTTGTTTGCTTTCCCTGGGTGGTGGTGTATCGTACAATCATAATCCTTGAGTAATTCAAGCCATCTCCTTTGCCTCATGTTGAGTTCTTTTTGTGAGAAAATATACTTCAAACTCTTTTGATCAGTATAAATGTCACATTTTTCACCATAGAAGTAGTGCCTCCATATCTTCAAAGCAAAGATCAAAGTTGATAACTCGAGATCATGAGTAGGATAGTTTTGTTCATGAATTTTCAACTGTCATGATGCATAGGCAATAACCCTATCATCTTGCATAAGGACACAACCAAGTCCTTTCTTCGATGCATCACTATAAATAACGAACCCATCATTCCTCGATGGTAGAGTCAATATAGGAGCATTGACTAATCTTCTCTTCAGTTCTTCGAAACCTTCTTCACACTGTTTTTTTCAAACAAATTTAACCCCTTTACATGTTAGCTTCGTTAATGGGTTAGCCAATCGGGAAAAATTCTGGATGAAACGTCGATAACAACCTGGTAAACCAATAAAACTGCGTACCTCAGTTATACTCATAGGTGCTGGCCATTCTTGGATTGCCTTGGTCTTAGAAGGATCAACAGAGATTCTATCTTTAGAGACAATATGGCCAAGAAAAGAAATCTCCTGAATCCATAATTCACACTTGCTAAAATTCCCATACAATTCATGTCTTCTCAGAGTCTTCAGGATAATGCGCAAGTGATTTTCTTGATCTTCGTATCTTTTAGACTATACCAAGATATCATCAATATATACCACCACAAATTCATTAAGATACTTCTTGAAAACTCTATTCATCAGATCCATGAATACAGAGTGTGCATTAGTCAATCGAAAAGGCATTACTGTAAACTCGTAAGGCCCGTACCTAGTTCGAAATGATGTCTTCAGAATGTCTTCCTTATTCACACAAAACTGATGGTATCCAGATCGAAGGTCAATCTTTGAAAAGTATTGAGCACCATGCAGTTGGTCAAATAAATCAAAAATGCGAGGTAGGGGATACTTGTTCTTTTTTGTTATAGCATTGATCTCCCTGTAGTCAATACATAACCTCATAGATCCATCTTTCTTTTTAACAAAAAAAACAGGGGCTCCCCATGGAGAAACACTAGGGTGAATAAATCCCTTATTACTCAATTTCTCTAGTTGTTTCTTTAGTTCAAATAATTCTACAGTGGCCATTCGATAAGGGGTCTTCGATATAGGCCTTGATCCAGGAATTAAATCAATGGAAAACTCAACTTCTCGTTCTGGAGGATGCCCAGGTAAATCTTCCATAAATACATCTACATATTCTTTCACAATAGGTACGTCCTCTATTTGAACATTCCTTTCCTCACCCATAGTCATTTCATTCTCTTCCTCCCCAATAATAGAATTTAGTTGAGCTACTAGGGGTGGATCGAGATAAGAATTAGGTTGTGACGATTATGCTCTAAAGATAAGGTGTTCCTTATCATCATCATCAACAATCATGACCTCTTTATTCTTAGAATAAATCTTCGCATCATAATCCGAAAGCCAGTCCATACCGAGGATTATATCAAACTCAATCATAGGTATGATGATGAGATCAGCAGATAAAGAACATTTATGTGCTCTAATGGGGACTGATTCACAAAACTTTGTTGCAATGATACTTCCCTTAGGAGTTTTAACAGACAACTCCCTTGTCAAATCAAATTGAAAATATCTAATTTTCTTAGCAAAATGGGAAGATATAAAACAATGCGATGATCCAGAATCAAATAATGCATTTTCTAAACTTGAGGAAACCATTAAATTACCTGCCACCACGTCTTTCGGAGCTTCTACCTCAGCAGTAGTGATAGCATAAGCTTGGCCTTGATCCCTTGGCCTTTTCTGAGATAAGTTCTCCTGATGCTTAGGACATTCATTTGCATAATGTCCCATTTACCTGCAATTGTAGCACTGAACATTGGTATCTTCCTTCTTCCCCTTACAATCACGAGCTTGGTGGCCTTTTTCACCACACTTGTAACAGACTCTCATTCCCTTCAAGAAAGTACCGGGGTGTTTCTTCCCACATTTACCACCGGATGGATATTCAACCTTTACCTTCTTCCCCTTATTTCCATTCCCAGATTGATCAGCAGATCTCTTCTTCTCTTGCATTGCTTTAAAGTCATAAGACTTAGAGAATTCCTTTTCAGTCTTGATAGCACATGAGACAATGTCTTCGTATGATGAGAAGGATTGTGAGACCAATGCTCGACGGAGAAATGATTTTAACCCATCAAAGAAACGATCAATCTTACTTCTTGGGTTACATATATAATCTCTAGCATACTTTTCTAACCTTGTAAAGTTATCCTCAAACTTTGCGACATTCTCATCCTCCTATCTCAGACTCAGAAATTGCCTTTCCATATCTGCTCGATGGTCGTGAGAAAAGTATTTTTCTAAAAAAAGATCATTGAACTCCCTCTATTCCATATTTTATACTTCATCATCTTCCTTTCTATTTTGAATCAATGACCACAATTGATCAGCATCTCTAGTGAGACGGTAAACTGCCATGATAACTTTTTCCCTTTCACTACTCCCCAAAGCCTGAAATATTTTCTCTAGGGAAAATATCCATTGCTCAGCTACTAAGGGATTTTTACTCCCATTGAACATTGGTGGTTGTTTCCTCATGAATCGATCTAACATTGATCCTCCATGCTGCGGATCAGGGTGATCCATACGGGTAAGGTTATTATTCATAACCTGGGTAAGTTGTCTCAGTATGGTGATTAGCTGATCGGCACCAGTTGCATCACCAGCTCTACTATAATTATCTTGAGTAAGAGGGAAATCCCTATATGGAGTGTGTTCATTGATACGGTTTCCATTTCTTCCACTAGGCGCCATTTCTAAACAATGGCATAAACTAGATCAGTTTATGAATCAAAATACATAATCCCATACTTATAAAACACTTAACATAAATTGAACTATTTATGGATATAATCCATAATCATAAGAATGTTTTATTTTAGGAAGTATATACTCATAAACCCTTCATAATTATTTGTAAAGAAAATGAGAGTTATCCTAAGCATATCCCCCGGGAGTGTCGTAACCAAGAGTGCAGCAAGGCCCGTTGTCGTGCACCAGTTCCCGTTCGAGTCGAGATCAAAGCGGTGTTTTCGGGTTTTACCCCTAGGTACATCTGTTCTAGAGCCGCCTCTACCTGCTCATATCCGGAAGGGGATGTATTGCTCAGAAAACTCACAAAATCTCTACAATACCAAAATTCTAGGAATTTCTTCTATACTAATCCTCAAATTTCATCTTTGGTCTACGTGCTCTAATCAGAGTTTATCTAAATATAGCTTCCAAGGTTTGTACTAAACTTCCTCTGATACCAACTGTAACGCCCCGACCCTAGTTACCCAGAGTCAGTGCATTATTACATAACATTGTCATGATCACAAGAAAGATCAAATCTCGAAAGACCGATTGGTTTAGTATCCTTGGAAACACTAGATTTATTCATAAAGTTTTACATTACATCATAAAAATGAAAACTACAACAATATAGTCTCCATATTACACACTCATATCCCCACATACAATCCCTATAGGTCATTCATAAATTACTTCTTCACATCCTGGGAAAAATAAAACATAGAAAAGGGGTGAGCTCAAATGCCCAGTAAGGATAACAATATAGCGGAACTTTCATAAATAAGAATAAACATTTAAGGAAGTATATAACTAAAAAAAAGCCTTTTAAACTTGAACTTCAACATAGTATGGAAAAAAAAATAAAATGAAATAATGCCATTTACTTATTCACATGGATATTCTACTAATCGAATAATCACATGCAATATCAATAACCACTTTCATAATGATGGAATGCATAATTCCAGACTATCATAACCACATAGCCAAGGCCTCGTGCCAAGACTACAAATAAGATTTTTCCAAGGCCTTGTGCCAAGACACTAGTTTGTCTCATGAGACCTATCGATACATCAAGGAGCTATAGCGGGCTCCACCCATCACATATTAAGACCAATGCATTCCCATATGAAAAGGTTTAAACATAACATAAACATTCGTATTAAAACTAGAATACGAAATGTCAATACTTTCACCATAAACAATGAATGGTATAAAAATAGAACATCCATAGTCAAAAATATCACAAAACCTTCAATAAAATATATAAGTTTTGTATCATAATAAATCAACTTCAAATAAGCGTAAAATCCATCAAAGGATGTTGACATAGATGAAATCAAAACTCTTTTTAGAGAAATATCTCTTTCTATTTTGAAATAATTTAAGAGTCATATAATTATAAAATAAAACATTTTCTTTGAAAATATTCTTATAAGATTGTAAGGGAAACTTCGACGATTTTATAACAGCAGAAAATAACCGCACCCGCCGTATAAGTTAAAAAAACATTCTCACCTTAATTCTGTCGAAAAGGTTAAAAGCACCTTGTTTGGAAAATGACGGAAAGATTCCTTTATAAAACTCTTATAAAAATTCAAACAAGGGTATAAATGACTTTAACCCATATTCTTTTAAATATTAAAAATGTTTTGAAATACATTTTTAAGAAACATGGATGTGGATGATAAAGAGATTTCAGTAGATTATTACGTATAAACAACCTCGGATAATGAAGAGATTGTGAAATAACCCTTACCTGTAATTTTCCTTGGTCGGGGTAGGTTAACCTCCTTTATAATGGTGAAATAATTTTTATTAAATTATACAAGAATCATATACATTAATATGATATCATATATGATCTTTTAACTTTGATTTGTTAATAATATCTTAGTATTATCGTTGTTTCGGGTGTTAACTTACTCGTTTTCTTTTATATGTTTTTTTACGTAAGACATGTTTGTAATGGATAGGTTGTATATTAATCATATCCAGAATGATATCAAGTCCTTAGATACTATTTTTAAATCATAAAATGATAATTATACTTGAATGGATATGATGGAGAATGAATCTCATCGCATTCGTGGAGACGGTAGTCCGTACGTACGCACGAGCGACAATATCATTCTTTTGATATTAAAATAATATATAATTGGATGATATATCATATATAAAGAATCATTATCATGTTATATTTATTATTTACATGAGTTACACATCATTATTATACCCATCCAAATAATAATATAGTGAATAACAATCACACCACGATGTGGAGACGGTAAGCCGTACGTACGCATGTATGGTAACATGTTATTCCAAGGGTGGATAGAATACTGAATATGGTTGTATCATATCTATAATAAAATCACAGTATATATATGATACTGGATTTATTATTTTAGAATGGTAATAACAAAGAAAGAAGAAGTGTAAGAAGAAAGGAACTTGAAAAGGGGTGGTGAAAACATTACCTCTTCTTCGGGATCTTCCTTTTGATTTGATCAAAAGGGCTCATTAGGATGGATTTCTGATCAAACTAAGGCCTCTATGTTGTAATGAAGGAAGTTTAAAGAGTATTTGGGCAGGTGTTTCACGAACCAAAAGGCTATTAAGGTGTGAATAAATGAGAAGGAGCAGTGCCCTTTTATAAGAGGGGTTAAGGGCACCTTTGGAAAATCTGGAAATATTAATTTATAATAAATTCATATTCGGTTTCTAATGGCTAAAAAGTTTATTATTTAAATTTTAAGGTGGGGATAGGTCGAAAAAAATTCAACCAATTGAATTTAGATATGTCTGGGTTACTATATTAACCTTATCTTTAAGTATTAACTCTAAGTTAATTTGTTTCACTTTTACAATGTCTCTTTGTATTTTTATATTATATGGTTAATAAACTTACTATATACATCCAAGAGACCCCAAAGTGGTCCATTAATGATACCTCTATCATGTTATAAGTCTCTTGGCCGAACCTTAGATTTTTAGGAATTTAATATCAGTTAATAATATAATATTTGTTTTAAAAACTCTTTTATGTCAATTTTGACGCTATTCAATAGTTGATTTTTGTGAAACTCATAACATAATGATTACTTCTAAAAACGTTAATTAAATAAATTATAATATGTCATATTAACCTATAAAATTAGTGTAATTCAATAAAAGTCTCAAATTATATTTATTTGGGTATTTGTAATATCAATTATTTTAATTTGTCACTATTATAGTTATTACTACATCATCATTGTGTCATAAATAAATTATATTATATAAAGTATAAAAATTATAAATAAAATATCATTATGTAGGAAATTTTTTTATCTTTCTAATGAATATTTATAGTCGAAAATACAACATATATAACCCTATGTAATATTTGTTTTTCTAAAAGATATATGCTTGTGTCATTTTTGTATTCATTTTAACTTAATTAAAATAAAGTGTCCCTATCACCTACAAGTGGCTCCATGGGGTCCCAAAATCGACCCAAATATGCCCATGGTCAGACATGTATCCACAAATAAGTTTATTAAACGTTTTAGGGTAATTTAGTATTATTATAATATTATTATTTAACCCTTATTTACCGGATTTACCCTTAACCATGGTAAATAAAATATTTACCGCAGTAATTATTCAAAATGTCTAAAATAAA
The DNA here is from genome assembly GCA_963277665.1 of Viscum album. NCBI lineage: Eukaryota > Viridiplantae > Streptophyta > Magnoliopsida > Santalales > Viscaceae > Viscum > Viscum album. The sequence continues at coordinate 394,082,315 of OY728167.1, read as the reverse complement.
AGTTACCTATTCACACAATATGAACATATTGATTCAAAATATGGAATCCATTTTTCCAAATTCAAAACACAGAAGTGGCAGAAATTATTTTAAAATTAATTCTTATTGTTAAAACAAAAAGCGTGTTTTTAAGAGACAATAACTATCAAAAGATTGACACTTGTTTATGTCTGGTTTAATTGTAAAATTATGTCCAATGACCAACATTTTACTAAATGGTAAAAATATTTTCTAAATATACTTTAAAACCACTCAAATTCATAATTTATCAATATAAATTATTTCTATTAAAAAAGTTGTTTTTAATTAAAATTTAGTAACTTTCACTATTCATCAAAATATAAGTGTTATCTAAAAAGTTCTAAAATTTCACCCTAGGCTAAATTCGATATTCCGAATCCAAAAATGAAGTCTATTTTGAAATATAAAATATATATAATTTCAAAAAGTAGGTATTACAATTCATAACGGCTAGTTTGATCGGTTATGGTGTGTTAGAACTCGGTGTTGCGTACAACACATGCTATCACATTATTCAAAGAGAAGCATACCGTAGAAGCTTGGAGTGTTTCAGAAGGTCACTATTGAAGGTTACTGATGTGCACCTGCTGTTGAAGACTACCATTGTGAAGGCTACTATTACCAGTCAACCAATTCTTACCCTTCCATACTTTGTAAAATTCATAATGTTATTCTAACAGTCATATTTGATAAATTAAATGCTTCTGGAATTAATTAATGCTGATTGTAGACATATCAAGAGACCATATCTGGGGATAGTACAAGGTACGAGAAAGACTTCATGTGATCTACTTATTCCTATTGTAAGACCTCAAATATAAAAGAGAAGATCGAAGAAGACAAAAACGGTGTGTGACATACAAAGCACGACAGTGCATGTGATGGAGCTTAGTTGCCAAATCAAAGAAGAACCATCCAGCACTTACACTATAAAACCACAAGCATCACAAAGATTATTTTGGGACAAATTCACTTCTGAAATCTGTGCTACATCAACTCTCGATCAACACCAGAGGAAGAACACTCAATATTAGAACCTGGAGTTGCGACAGACTGTTTTGAAGACAGCTTCCAGAGAAAGACTCGGAATGCAAATTCTTCACTCTAAGGAGTCGCGAGCTGAAGTGAAAACACATAAGGATTTCTAAACTCAAGATTATAATCTTAGATCTATTCAATTCCATCATTTTACATTCCTGTGTGTGTGTGTGTATGTCTATTACACACACTGTCTCTTGAGCTTGAACTAGATGATACTGAAAATCGTCACATCAAACTTCTCCCACATTTGTGTTTCCCACGTATAACTATGGAAGAGACCATGTGTGGTATATACTGTCTATTTTTTCCAGGAATAACTGTGGTAGAGGTTGTGAACCTTAGACAGTTTGTGAAAACTGTTGTAAAGCCCTATACAAGCTATGTATCAAGTTTATTATTAATATAAACTGCCTGGTGGCAGGTCATCACCAATTGGAGAGGATTAAGTCTCATCTTTAGGATTAAGTCTCAACTTTACAGTGTTTTGTATAGTATTTTTTCCCACGAAAAACTATGGTAGAGGGTGTGAACCCTGTACATTTTGTGAGAACTATTTTAAATCCAAACATAGAATGTATATCATGTTTATTATTAATATAAACTTCTTGGTGGTAGGTTATCACCAAGTGTAAAGGATTAAGTCTCAGCTTGTGACTGAACCTCTTGTTTGACTTTACTGTGCACTATATTTTATTATACTCTATTTTATCTATTTTTCGCTGGTTATAATTTCTAAAAAATAAAACTTGTTTTCATTCACTTTGATAGTTAATATTTGTTAGTGTTTTTATATTTTTAATTCAGTAAACTTTTTCAAAATTAGAATAAGTGTTTTACACTAATTCAACTGAGTACTAATCACCATTCAAGAAACCTGTTGCCCAACTAGACATTTACATCACTACTACCTTAATTAACTGGGCTATTTCAAAATTTGGGGGATATTTATAATAATGTTTTTAAACATAAATTTTAAGTAGGAACTCAATTCACCCCTATTGAGATTCCACTCCAACCAACATTTGGTATCAAAGGACTTTATTAAAAAAAATTATTACTTTATAAACTATTGTGGAAGTTGCGAAATTATTTAACTGTGATTTTAGTTGTATCTTAAGGATGAAAAAATTTCTATCATATCTAAATTTTCAGTCCTTTAATATTTTAATTAACTATGGATAACAGAGTTGAGGGTTCTACTACTAAAAAGAAACCTTTATTTAATGGTAATAACAATGCTCAGTAGAAATTAAAAATGAAAATGTATCTTGAGAGAATGGGACCTGAAATCTGGGACACAATTGAAGAACATGATTTATTTCCTGATACTGTTAGGGAAACATGGTATCAGTTGACTAAAGCTACATATAACAATAATTTTAAATCAATGAATGCATTATACGAATCTATAGGTGATAAATAATTCAATAGGATATGTTCTTGTAAAACTGCATATGAAATTTGTGATACATTAGCTATTTCTCATGAGGGAACAAAAAATGTTAAATAAATGAGATTAAATACCTATACAATTAAATATGATAATTTTAAAATGATTCCTGATTAGATTATATCTGAAATGTATCTCGGGTTCAATGAAATAGTAAATACCATGAGTCTTCTTGTAAGAGTAGTGGACAAAAAGGATCAGATTATGAGATTGCTTCGATGCCTACCTGAAAGATGGAGAGGAACTTTTGTTTCTGTCTGAGAATGTTGTGACAAAGGCAAGCTACAAGTTAATAAACTAATTAGATAGATTCTGATGTACGAAGAAGATATTAAGGTAAATCAAGAAGCATATGAAGAACCAATAATGAAATCTATAGAATTCAAGACTTCTACCTCAAAGAAAAAAGAAAAATAAAAATGGCAATCTTCTGTGGACACTTCCACTGGTGAAGACTCAAATTTTGACAGTGATGATGAGATGCCTCATCTTGCTAGGAGATTAAAAAGGTTCTACCACAAGAAAAATTTCTTTATAATGTAAAACTATAAGGGAAGGTATGATAATAAAGGACAGTGGAAAAAGGACATAAAATGGAATGAAAACAAAAATTAGATAGTCTAATATGAGTGTAAACAAAAAGGCCATGTAAAGGCTGATTACCCCAAGCTTAAATTTAAGAGGGAGTATGAAGACAAGGTTAAAGGATATAAAAAGGCAATGAAAGCTACTTTGAGTGCTTCAGAAGATAGCTCCATTGGATCTGACACTTCTGATGTTGAAAAGAACAAATCTAAAAACTTGTGTTTCATGACAGAAACATCTGAGCTAACACCCCATTCCCCTATATCTAATTCTTATTATTCTGTGAATGAAACTGAAACAAACAATGATGAAAATATAACTGAGGATGAACTATTAGAATATAGTGGAATGCATGAGGACACCTTTAATGAACTCAAGGATAAATATAAACTATTGAAAAGACACCATACTTTAAATGCTAATGTTATGTCTCATCTAGATATTGAGAAAGAAAAATGGGCCCAACTATTAAAATAAAATACTGAACATAAATTAAGAAATTTGAAATTAAAAAGGTATTTGGAAATGTTTACTACTGGTATAGATACCTTGACTCAGTTGCTAGGTAAAAAAATTGCTCCAAAATATGCAACTGGTATAGGATATCAACCAGGAAAGAGAATGATTGTTTATAATAAATTTGTTCCAAAATCTGGACAGTTCACTACTAGTTCATGATATGGACCATCTTTGGAAAAACAATTCTCTAAAGGGCCAAAAAAATTATTCATGTCTCAAAATATGTCTGTTGATTATAGGAAACCTATGAGACAATTATGGGTTCCCAATGTTTTATTTTCTAACTTCTCTGGACCCAAGAAAATATGGATACCAAAGTTACCCTACACTTAATCTGTTTTGTAGGAAAACTGTCTGAAGAGATCCTATAAAACTCTATGGTACTTGGATTGTGGATGTTCAAGACACATTATAGGAGACTATTCATTCTTAAATATCCTAATTAAAGTTTATAGTGGACATGTCACGTTTGGTGATAATGCTATAGGGAGATCGTTGGCTTAGGAAAAATTGGTAACCCAAATAATATATTAATTTCAAAAGTACTTTTTGTTAATGGGTTATAATATAATTTACTAAGTATATCTCAATTGTGTGATGATGGATTCAATGTTAAATTTGAAAATGATTCTTGAAATGTTTTTAATTCTAAAAATGATTTTATATTTATTGATCTTAGAAATGGAAATGCATATGATGTTCATTAAAATTCTTTAGTCAAGCAAAATGTTTCATATTTAAATGATTTTCATAAGGAATCCTGGTTGTGGCATAGAATATTAGGACACTACAATGTGCACTCACTTAGGAAACTATCTAGGAAAGGTTTAGTCAGAGACTTACCTAAATTGGAATTTCCTCTTAACAATGTGTGTAATCCTTGTCAAAAGGGAAAACAACAAAAATTTTCATTCAAATAAAATAAAGGGGTTGATACTTATCAATCACTTAAGTTGGTTCACATGGATTTGTTTGGACCATATAAAGTTTCAAGTCTAAATGGGAAGCACTATGTTTATGTTCTTATAGATTATTTTTCTATATATTCCTGGGTATACTTTGTAGATCACAAAAGAGAAGCATGTTCTTACTTCATTAAATTTTCAAAGTCTGTAGAAATTCTAACTGGACTTTGAATTAAGACCTTGAGAAGTGATCATGGTCGTGAATGTGAAAATCAGGAATTCAAATCTTTTTTTCTCAAAAAATAGCTATACTCACTATTTCTCTGCTCCTAGAACACCTCAACAAAATTTAATTGTAGAAATAAGAAATAGTACACTTTAAAAGATATATCGGACAATTCTTAATGATTATAATCTACCTATTTATTTTTGGGATAAAGCTATTAATACAAATTGTTACATTATCAATAGAGTCTTATTTAGACTTGTTCTTATGAAGAACTCATATGAGCTCTAGAATAATAGGAAGCCTAAGGATAATTACATTAGATTATTTGGTTCCAAAGTCTTTATACTAAACACTAAGGACAATCTTGACAAGTTTGATTCTAATAGTGATGAAGTAATTTTCCTAGGTTACTCATTATCTAGTAAATATTATAAAGTATTAAATAAGAGAACAAAATGTGTGGAAGAATCATTTTATGTCAAATTTTATGAGACTGATCCATATGAAACCAAAACCACTGTTGAACATCATGAAGAAGATATTTCAATTCTGGACCTTAACGATAAAGACGGTGAACCCTTAGTGAAAACAACCAGTTCTAGAAATTTTCCAGAATCTATGCATGGTGAATCTGAACCTATAGATAATCATGAGAAGTATAGTTCAACTTTTTCAAGAGGTATTACAATTCTCAAGAATCATACTTTTGATGTTGTAGTAGGTGATTTAAATAGAGTAACATAGAATAGATCTTCTATGAGAAACCATGTTGAACATCAAGCCTTTCTTTCACAGCATGAACCTAAAAATATCAATGATGCAATCAATGATGAATTATGGGTGATAGCTATGCAAGAAGAGTTAAATCAGTTTCAAAGGATCAAAGTTTGGTAATTAGTAGAAAGACCTAAAGACACTTTGACCATAGGAACTAAATGGGTGTTTAGAAATAAATTTGATGAATCTGGATACATAGTTAGAAATAAGGCTAGTCTAGTTGCAAAAGGATATAATCAAGAAGAAGGAATATACTATGAGGAAGCCTTTTCACCTATAGCTAAACTAGAATCCATTAGGATAATACTTTCCTATGCAGCTCATCAGAATTTTAAACATTATCATATGAATGTCAAAAGTGAATTTTTAAATGGGTATATAGTTTAGGATATATTTGTTGAACAACCCCATGGTTTTAAAAATCCCCATTTTTAAAATTGTGTCTTTAAACTTTTTAATGCTTTATATGGTCTGCAACAACATCCAAGAGCTTGGTATGACAGACTTAGTTATTTTTTTATTTCAAAAGGTTTTACTAATGGAATAGCAGATCCTACTCTTTTTATTAAAATGATCTGAAAATATTTTTTAATAGTACAGATTTATATAGATTGAATTATCTTTGGATCCTCTAAAAATTCTTTATGTACTGATTTTTCAAAAATGATGCAAGTTGAATTTTAAATGAGTTTAATGGGGGAACATAAATTTTTCCTTGGATTTAAAAATTTTTAAAATAAAAATGGTATTTTTTTAAATCCAAGTAAATATACCAAAGATCTTTTGAAACGTTTTGGTTTGGACTATAATAAAGGTAGTGATACACCCATGAGTACCACCTGTAAGTTGGGTGCTGATAAAACTGGAAAACCAGTGGAGCAAACCAATTACTAATGTATTATTGGGAGTCTTCTCTATCTTACTACTAGAAGACCTAATATTATGTTCAGTCAATGCATGTGTTCTTGTTTTCAATCAAATACCTTAGAGTCTCATTTAACTTTTGTTAAATGGATTTTTAAATATATCAAGTATACTACAAACTTATGACTATTTTATCCAAGAGGATAGTCATTTGATTTAATAAGTTATTCAGATGCTGATTTTTCTGGTTGTAAGTTAGACAGAAAGAGCACCTCTGGAACATGTCACATTTTAGGCAAGTCACTAGTATCATGGTGTACTAAGAAACAGAATTGTGTTGCATTATCTACTGCCGAAGCTGAATATATAGCTGATTGTAGTTGTTGTGCTCATATTCTATGGATGAAATACACTTTACTAGACTATGGATATCAATTCAAACATGTCTATATAAAGTGTGATAATAAAAGTGCTATTAATATCTCCAAAAATCCAATATCTCATGCTATGTCAAAGAACATTGATGTGAGACATCACTTATTGAGAGATCATTATCAAAGAGGTGATATCACTATTGAATTAAATGTTACTGAACACCAATTGGATGATATATTCACAAAGACTTTGAATCCTAAGAGGTTAAATTATATCAAACATGATTTAGGTATGATAAACTATTATGGTTTAGGGTCCTCACCATTGGAACCTTACTGTTAGAGAACTCACCGATAGACCTCACTATTAGGGACCTCACCGATAGACCTCACCGATGTTACCTTACTAATAGTTGGTGTTTTCAGGACTTAGTATTTTCTTTGTCGGAATATGAAACATTTTCTTCATTAATTATTTATTTTATTTTATTTTATTTTGATCCCTAAGTGATAAAATTAGAGTACATACCACATTTTGATCCACCTCAAACTCTCTACTGAATCTCTCACTCCCTAACCTCAGAACCTAACCCTCTTCTGAAACCCTTGAATTGCTCGAGAATGCATGACAAGAGTGAATAGAACATTGTCTTTCACTCTTTTTGTTAATCACAAAGGGGGAGAAACAGTGAGTTAGGTTTACAATTTACACTGCCTAAACTGCAAGGAGGAGGCGTTTTTTAGTTGAATTTGCATATATATACTATCTTTATTTCATAGTAATCATGGTTCAATTTTGCTTTTACACACCTCTGAAGAAATTGGAAATGTTCTTAACCCTAATTCAAAAAATACTGACATAATTTGTGATTTTCAAAAATTGTGAGATTGTTGGACTCACCTATTTTAATAATCCCAAATCAAGTTTCATTTATGTAAGACATATTTTTTCTCTTATATGATAATAATTTATGTTAAAATAATGTTTATATAAAAGTAATAACTATGTAAATTTAATCTCACTGCTCTCCTGTTTAAGCTAACATCGCAAAATTTCTCTAAGTGAAAAGGTCACTGATGCAAGTTCACTGATGCAAAGGTCGCCGATGAAAGGTCACCGATGAACAGGTCACTATTTCAAGGTCACCATTGCAAGGTCACCGATGCAATGCTACTGTTGGGAAGGTTACCACTGAAGGATACCAATGGAAGGCTAACGATGGAAAGTTACTGATGGAAGGTCCCCATTGAAGGTTGCCGATGTGCACCTACTGTTGAAGCCTACCGTTGTGAAGGCTACCATTACCAGTCTACCGATGCTTACCCTTATATAATTTTTCAAATTCATAAGGTTATTCTAAGGTCCATAATTGATAAATTAAATGATTCTGAAATTAGTTAATACTGATTGTAGACATTTTAAGAGACCGTATCTGGGGATAGTACGAGGTATGGGAAAGACCGCACGTGATCTACTTATTCATATTGTTGGACCTCAAATATAAAAGAGAAGACTGAGGAAGAAAAGAAAAGGTGTGTGACATACAAAGCACAGTTGTGAATGTGAAGGAGCTTACTTTCTAGATCAAAGAATAACCATCCATCACTTACACTATAAACCCACAAGCATCACGAAGATCATTTTGGGACAAATTCACTTCTGCCTTATGTGTTTCATCAACTCTCAAGCAACACCAGATGCAGAACACAAAATATTAGAACCTCGAGTTATGACACCCTGTTTGGAAGACAACTTCTAGAGAAAGACTCGGACTGTAAATTCTTAAATGCAAGGAGTTGTGATCTGAACTGCAAACAAATAGAGCTTTCTAAACTCAAGCTAATAATCTTATCTCTATTTTGATCCTTCATTTTACATTCCTGATAAGTGTGTGTGTCTGTCTGTTACACACACTGTCTATTGTTCTTGAACTAGAGGATACTGAAAATCCTCAAATCAAACTTCTCCTACATTTTTGTTTCCCACGTATAACTATGGAAGAGGTTGTGTGTGGTCTGTACTATCTATTTTTTCCATGAAGAACTGTGGTAGAGGGTGTGAACCCTGGACAGTTTGTGAAAACTATTATAAATCCTGATACATGATGTGTATCAAGTTTATTATCAATATTAACTTATTAGTGGTAGGTGATCACCATGTTAAGAGGATTAAGTCTCGTCTTGAGACTGAACCTCTTATTTAACTTTACTGTGCACTATATTTTTTTATACTCTGTTTTATCTATTTTCTGCTGCTTATAATTTCTAAAACATAAAACTGTTTTGCATTCACTTTGAAAGTTAGTTTTGGTTAGTGTGTGTATAAGTTTAATTTAGTAAACTTGTTTCAAAAGTTGAAGAAGTGTTTTACACTAATTCAACTAAAGACTAATCACCCTTTTAGAAACCTATTGACCAACTTGACATTTACATATCTACTGCCTTAATTAACCGGGCTGTTCCAAAATTTGGGGGATCTTTATAATAATTTTTTTAAAGAGAAATCTTAAGTAGGAACTCAATTCACCCCCCTCTTGAGATTCCACTCCGACCAACATTACACTTATAACATATTGTCATTTAAATAACCTAAATTGTATAAATTTTGAGTCATTTTCTTATGATGTTATACTTTATTACATATTTTCAACCTCACATGACCATTAAACTACTTGGACTATTTTTTTCTATATGATCCAATCTCTTTACATGAGAGTTAGATCCATGTAAGAGCCCTAGAATGTGGTTTTACCCATAAAATCCAACACAAGGGTAAAAATTTCACCCTGTTTCCTAGAACTACAAGTGGATTGATTTCTATTATCCCTAGGTATACAGTGACACCAAAATTTATTATTTTATACCCATTCAAAAATACCATCAAATTTAATCCTATTATATGCTCCCCTACTCATTTATATCATTTTTAGCTCAACAGCCTTACACTAGGGTGAATATGCCTCTTTCCTCCTATGAATGATCCAGATAACTGCAAACATAATTTCTTAGAACAATATGTGTCTTGATTCATATATACATGGGATATTATTGATGTATAGAATATATGTCCTTCACCCAACAATGAAATTTTCCTTTTAAAAATCTTATTCCATAATGATGTGTGGGTGTCTATAATTCACGTTACGGTTCCTGCAATGTGTCAAAATTATGTTGAAATCATTTTGTAAACTTTACCCTATGTGTGAGTTAGATTTGTATAGACACCTTATAAGAACCACACATGGATTTATTCCAATTCTTATTGGATACATAGTGATGCTCATATCCCAAAACCTTTGTCCAAATACCAATACTATTTTTTAAAACCCAATAATGTACTAGTACATAAGACCATACTCATTCACATTGGGTTTAATACATTAGCATTTCGTCAAGATGGAGCCATTCCCCATTATCCATGCTTATGAGCCAAATCTCTGAAGTGACCCCTCCAAGAATTATGTGTCACTGGATTCATATTATTTCATGATATGTAGTGATGTCCAAATCAACTATCTTGGACTAGACCACAATTTTCATTTCCATCCCACCCCACCACACACTTTCAAACTTAGATTCCTAATTCAAGATGGGTCTTTCTCTATTACCCTTATACTAGGATGAGTATATTTATAAAATTTCTGAGAACTATGAATAAATTGATTTTTAGAATCATATTATTTTTTGTAACATTCAAATCACCTTTCTTGGCCTAAGCCATGAATTTTAACTTCATTCCATATTTCATTTACCATCATATAACATGGAACCTCTTTAGAATACATCATGTTTCCCTTCATTAACCCTATCATGTGATGGTAATTTCAATACTAAATGGAAGAGTAGAATCTATATGATCACTAGCAGTGAATCAATGATTTTCTTTATTAAAGATTTTACTCATTAAAAACAACCTTCAGTTCTGGTTAGAGGGAATTGACTACCTTGAAGTACAAAACACCTAAAAAACAACAAGAACAAAATAATGTATGTGATTTGATACTAAATAATAGTGACTAGTTGTTGTCATGATATCGAAACAATTTGAGACCACACACCAACTATAAAAAAATCCTTTTTGTTTATAACAAGCAGTGAATATCTATCACATTCATAAAACTATAATAATTTGATAGTGAATTTAATTCTTTAATATATAATACAATTAAATTATGTTTTCAATAATGAAATGAACATTATCTAAGAGGATTCAACAAGTAATCATTATTCTTCTTGAATTCTCAACTCTTGACATTGTGTAAGTTCTTCTTCTTCATATTTAATTTCATGCACAATATCTAGAAAAGACTTTTCTATGAACTTCTTCATCTGAAACTATCTATCTGATTACTTCTACATTTGGTACCTATTCATATGATACTTCTCTATCTGGTATACTCTATCAAGTATACCATATACAATACCATGTATCTGGTACCATGTTCTTCTGATACCCTCTATTTGTTATCACTCTGTTCGGTACCCTCTATATGATGCCCCCAATATTATGACTTCTTTTTGGTTATTTGACAGATTGATCTCTGATGATTTACAGTTTTCAGCTCAATTATTCAAAAACTATTATATAGGCAACAAAAACATCATATAAATCATTCCACCCTTTATATTCACATTGTTTTTTGAATACATAGGTGAAGATAGAAAAATTTAAATTTAAATTTCCCACCCAAACCATTCTTTAAATTATATTTTCCTGCCCAAATATATCTTCATTTTTACACCTTCAACCCTATTAATAAATTGGATTCAATAATATTCATATGAACTTTACTAAAATCAAAGCCTTAATGATCTCTTCAAATCAACCTAGAAAATTGGCTAGAATCCAGATCTTTTATTCATGATTATTGAGTCATTGAACATCCATATCAAAATCAACACAAAGAATGAATTTATAAAAACCATTTAAAGATAGTGAAGTATTTTTAGGATATAAATTCATATGAAGTCATACATATAGTAATATATTTGAGAAACTATGTTTGATTCACTTTTCTAGGAATCCACTATTTGATAACTTCAGTTGGAAACATTATTCTGATTACTCAGAAATCTCTATCTGATAAATTGTAAACCTCTATCTAATGAACTATAAATATTTTTTCCCATAATTTAGAAATTAATGTGTGATAAATTGGATAAGTATATCAAATAACATTGTAAATTTTACTCCAACATTATCTAACCGATGAATTCTTGAATGTTCTACATCCGATAGGCTCAAAAACAATTCTTTTTCTAGTTTTCTAGTAAACTCTATCTAATGGATGTATAAAGTCCATTAAATATACATCATATTATTCTCTTATTGAACCATGATAAATTTTAGTAATCATGATGTTTGGTAATTTTAATACCAGAAAAGTATCGCCTAATTTATCTTTTATGAACACATATGTCCAATGAAATTATGAATGAGATTAGGCAAACATTTTGTTCTGTATTCCATCTCATCACATCAGTCTGATAGGATCTGTTTGAACACATTAGGATTACATTATTTTTTCCATCACTATTATAAAGAAGGATCTACATTGTAAAGATATTTATGTATGGAAAATCACATTACCTAGAAATTATTCTGCCTATTTAAACATAATTAAACACCTCTTGGTCCGAAAAAACCCTCCTATGAAATTTTTTTTGTCATCCAAGGAACATAAATAATTTTAGCTATGGAAATCAAGAAATGGTCCACCATCCTATAATTATAATCCTACGTCAGTTATCTTGTTGTAGGAAACAAAAATCATTGAATAACATTACCATACTACCCAAAAAACAGTGATTAAAAAACATTCTAAACTTCTTCCTTTACAAAAGAACTCATCATCAAGAATACAAAAAAACATGAAACTATAAGGAATATGTTCCTTCACCCACTTCAAAAAACTATTAACAGAGTTCAAACATGACAAAATCACAACATACCCCTTTTAAAAACTCCCCCTAAATATATGATTTCCCTAGATAGGTAAAGAACATATCAATGTATAGATTTATGTTTATTAATTATTTTTTTCTTTTTAATTCACTATCAATAGTCACGAATCAAGATTGGGAAATAGTTACATACCTTATACCTTTATAGAGTGAGATTGAATTCCCGTAATTAACTTCATCTTCTAAAATGATTCCTTTAGCAGTGGTTTAGTTATGATATATGTTATTCTCTCTTTTATAGGTATAAAATCTGTCTTAAGTTCATTGCATTACACACATTGTTTTATAAAGTGATATTTAAAATCGATTTTTTTAGATATGTAATGTTGCACTAGATTCTTAGTGAGATTGATCACACTTTGATTATGGCACCCAAAGAGATGGGGTAGTTTCTAATCTACCAAAAAATCATCCAGCTATGTATTCATCCATATTAATTGTGTTTCATCTTGAATAGAAGATATATAATCTTATTCTGTAATGTTGAGATTCATGGAAAATTGGTTCTTTATTTTCCATATTTCAAATACCCCTCCCTAAAAGAATACTCCAATAGATGTGGATATTATTTCAACACTACATCCTTCATAATTTTCATTTTTGTAACCAAAAAAATTAATATTTCCCATACTATCATATTTTAAACTAAAATAAATGGTTCCTATAATATGTATGAAAATTATTTTAACAAACACTAGATAAGAATATTTTGGTGTACTTCGACACCATGAAAAATATTTAATAACATACACTATATCTGGCCTTGATCTTGTGATATACAATAATATTCCAATCAACATCATAAAACATTTCTGGTCAACATCCTTTAATTTCATATCTTTTGAAAACATTATCCCCACTGAAATGGGTACTGAAACAGACATTGAATCTTCCATGCCAAATTTCATAAAGATTTCCTTATAATACTCCTCTTGAAAAAGGAATACGTACATTTTCTTTTGAGATATTTGTATGCTAAGTAGGTATTTAATTTATCCTATCATATGAATTTCAAATAACTCATTCATCTATCTAGAAAATATGTCAAAAATTACTTCATCATTCCCTAATAATATTATATTATTAACACAAACATTCACAATGAGGGAACATCTTGAATACATTTTATATATAGGTTTCTATCAACTATTACTTTTCAGAAATTCAACTTCTTCAAGAAAGAATCCAACATAATATACCAAGATCATAGAGATTTTTTCAACCAATAAAATTAATTAAGAAACCTGAATAAATATTTTCATCTTGAACAACAAATAATCCACATGGTTTCTAAATATAAACTTCTTCTTTTACCTCACCCCTGAAAACAGAAGGATTGATATACATTTAAAATATCTTATATATATTTTGAACAAAAATAATAGGAAATATTTTGATAGATTAATTTCATGATATTGGAGAAAAGTTCTTATAAAAATCAATGCCTCAACTTCTGTGTAGCCCATAAAAACTAGTCCTTCCTTTTTTTCATACCACTTCACCTTTTTCATTCAACTTGTTAATGAAACCCCACTTTGTTCCAATAAATTTTTTATCTTTATGTTTGGGTAAAAGATTTCATGTATCATTTTTATCAATATGATCAAATTCTCCATTCATTTAATCAATACACTCTTGATTCTATAATGGCTCTTTAATATATCTTGTTTCAACCTATGAATACAAATAGCCATGTGAAACTATCTTCATTATTCTTCTGGTTTGAACCTATTATCCTTGAACTCCAATAATATCTTAGAAATATACTCAATTCCTCATCCTATTATGAGTTTAACATAATTTTATGTCATCACATGAAATAATTGAGTCAATATCTTCATCCTTTACATCTTTTAAATCATCAACTTTTTTAAAAGATTTTTCATTTTTTTAACAGAAACGACTTCATCTTAACTTCCTCTTATATCAATAACTAACTATGAAACCTTTATATTATAATGTTATAATAATTTTATATATGATGAGTCCACACTATTTTTAGTTACCTTGTTATATCATATGTATCCTTTATCATTAGGAGGGTTTCTAAGGGAGATACCATCAACCCCTATTTGATCAAACTACCTAAGATTCGGGCATTTTAATTTTATAATGTAGAACACTATTAATTATTTAAAACATTATTTCTATTTGTAATATAAATTTTATGGACTCATATTAATGGTTTTTCTATAGAAACAACAATTGTGAATGTGAACTATTACCCCTATAGATTTTCTCCAAAAAAATTGAGAAGTGTAATGTTTAATCATCACATTTCAAGCCATCTCAACCAAAATCCTATTCTATATTTAAGTAACTCAATTTTTATTTGGTGTGTATGGTTCACTATTTTCATGATTAATTCAATGTTTTTTAAGATAACTTTTGAACTTAACATTTGTGTATTAAATAATATTATTAGTTCAAATTTTCTTCACCGAATATCCACATTCCTTTTTAGCATTTACCTGTAAACTTTTAAACATTTTTTCAACATATGGTTTTTGTTTCAAAAACATTATACATGTAATGTGATTGAAATAATTAATTAAAAAAATTAATCACTTATCTTTTTTTATTTATTAGTTTCTCATGGGACCACATATGGTATAATTAATAAGATCCACTGGATGAGTTTTATGTATCTCAACCCTCTTATGCTCTGAATTTCAAATATTCTTTACCTGGAATATAAAAAAAACCTAATATATTATTATTTTCATTCCTAGAATACCATTAATAATTTCACTCTTTGTAATCTTATTTATATTCTTCTAGAACATATGTCTAAGTCTTTTATTACATAAATAATTTTCTTCCATTCTGCTTAGCTAGCATGGTCCATGTGCATATTTTCAACATTATAGAAACAAAAGATATAAATTCATCAATATTTTTAAATACATTATCATTAGTGTCATGTACATCATCTTCTTCCTCATAATCATTCTTTTTCATTCCTTGATATATAGCATTTAATGATAGTTCTCGATCAACATTTTATTTATTCTTGAAATTTTTTCTCTTATCATTTCATATTTGATGGGAATAATATTAAAATCATTTAAAGAGTGACTTTCTGGATCTCTATCTTATAAGGATGATCCATTGGCATTAATTATTTTAGGAAGAATTTGAATAATGTTTTCAATAATAAAAAATTCATCCAACTTCTCACCAAAACATTATATCATTCTTAAAATTTCATTAACCCTTATAAAGAACTCACCAAAATATTCATCATCTCCAATTTGAATATCATAAAACATCAATTAATATATTTTCATATTCTCATTGCTCACTTTCATATTTCTTTCATACATATTTTCAACCTTCTCAAGATTCCTTTAGATGTTCTAATTCCATTAATCCTAAGAAATTCAATTTTAAATAGAGAATAATTTATAACATTTATAGCTCCCCCATAATTCTATATATTCTTATTGTTTGTATATATTAATGGAGAACCCTCACTAGGAATAGTGAAACTATTTTTTGAAGCCATAAAATCTTCACATCGAATGGATAAAATGTGGGGTAGAATTATGTCCTTCCATATATAATTGTTCTTCCCATCGAAGATAGGAATCTTTTTACTATTAACTGAGTTATAAAAATCCATACCAACCATATTATTATATAAACATCAAACAACTAGTAGTCAATGAACTGAAATTTCCGTTAATACAAATTGAAATTACCATACAGGATCAGTGTGACCACTCAGCAAGGGGTTCAAAACATTGATATTATATTTTTAATTTTTCCTCATTAGAAACAACCTTATCCTCTAGTTAGAGGGAATTGAATTTTCTAAAAAGCAACCAAAAAACCAACATGAATATAATAATTTATAAGGTTACCTACTCAATATGAGTAGATAGTCCTAGGAAGGATCTGGAAACAACTCAATACCACACCTCCACTAGAAAAAAGCATTATGGTTATAATAAGTCAGGAATATATAACACTTGTATAACACTATAGTCCTTTGATATTTAGTGAACTTCTTGAACATATAATATGATACAAAACATTATAAATTAAATGAACCTTCAACAATAGACTTTAGCACATCATTACTATGCTTCTTGAATTATTCTGACATTCCTTATCATATGTTCTTCTTCTTCCCTATCAAAATATTACACAACCGCTTGTAAGAACTTTTGTATGAACTTATTCATCTGAACCTATATATCCAATCACTTATCTATATGGTACATGTTCATATGGTACTTCTTTTCCTGTTATACTATGTATGGTACACCCTATGTAGTAACCTTCATCTGGTACCCAATCCATATGATACCCTATATTTTGTATCACCATATCTGTAACCCTCTGTCTAGATCCCTCTTTCTGATTTCCTTTATTTGATGCCCTTTTTCCATCACATAAATAAATGGATCTCTTAACCCTTAAAGTAATCACCTTACATTTTCATCAATTATCACATTGGAAACTAAATATTAACCATTCTCTTACTCCCCTTTATATATCCATCATTTATATGGAAACTAGGGATGATAATGACCTCCAAATTTGAATTTTATGCTCAAATAATTCATTAAATTTGAATTTACCACTTGAATATTTCTTCATTTGACATCCTTAAAATCATTGAATAATTGTATTCCATAATCTTCATTGTATATTTCCAAAAATACTAGCATCAACGACCTCTTCAAACCTTCCTTAAAACATTTCAAGAATCATCATATTTCCTTCATAATTATTTAGTCATTGAACATCTAGATCAACATCATAAAAAATTATGACTTTAAAAATAATATATAATGATATTTACAAACTTGTCCAATTTTATTTGGTATGATCTCCTCTATTTGGTAACATTTTTTCAAAACTCTGTCTAATGAAATTTCCTATGAATCTTATATCCAATAAAATTAGTTTTAATCCTCTTTATAATGACTCAAAATCCACTATATAGGGAATTATAAGTCTATGTATGATCATTAGTAAATATGTTTCCAATAACATGGAACTCTCTATCTAATAACTTTGTAAATGTTCACTTGAATTTCTTTTACTGATGATTTATTGATCCTTCTTCTTCTGATAGGATCACAACATTTTCCCTATGTATTCCATTTGGTAACCTCGATCTGATGGACATATAAATTTAATTTAGTATAAATTGTATTTTTCTATACTTTAACCTAGAGAAATTTTGGTAATCATGATATTTGGTACATTAATAAATAAAAAAACATAACCTGATTCAATTTTTTGAATAACTTTTTCCAATTGAACAATAAATGCAATCAAAAAAATATTTTTTTTATATCTCCCATTTAAACACCTCAGTGAGATAGGCTCTGTCTGATCACATCGGGATGATGGATATATTAAATCACCTTTATAAATAATTCTCAAAATTTTCAATAGATTTATTTATTGAAAAAATAAAATTCCATGAAATCTGTATTTCTTTTCAAACACAATTTAATACATCTTGGTCTAAAAATAGACAATCTATAAGAACGTTTGTATCTTGTTTACTGTTATAAAATAATATGTATTGATGTTTTGATCCCCTATAATGGAACACATTGTAAACTAAATTCTCATCAATTCCTCTCCCATTGTATGGTCTCCTGATTTACCTCAGATCCTCCCATATTTGACTATATATTGGGGTAACACATCCGAGAACTATGCACATATATATTTTAATATAGGATGCGAAGTGATTTATAGGAAATATATCTTGTAACCATATAGAAATAATATTCCTCTTTCACTATCTTTTTCATTCTATAAAAATCTTATTTTCATTGTTCCTGATCTGGAGTGTCTTATTTTCACTTAGGATATTCTCTTTCCATATACCATACTTTGTACCTTCAGTATTTTAATCACCATAAACCCTTCATGGATATTGGTAATGAGTGAATCAAATTCAAAAAAGGATCCCCACTATTTGAAGACCGAATATAAATTTCATATATCCACCCCATTTATAACCAAACAGAGGCATGTTTTCATCTTGAAGAAAATATCCTATAACCCCATGCACCCTCAAAAATATTATAGTAGAACCTACCATTTGAATATGGAAAATTATAATCCTAATAATGCAAGTTTCATTTAATTATTTCTTCATTCCCACAACTCATGTTATGGTTTACAATATCCCTATACCTTATTAAACGGTGTTAAAATGTTTATGGATCACGACCCCCCCCCCCCCATTTGGGATTTCAAGCCCCTCATTTTTTCAAGCATCATAAGATTAAACTTCATGAATCTATCCTTGAGATTTTCAACTTTAGTATTGTTCTATCCATTAACATCAGGTATACCTGTACCTTGTTTCTATATTTATTTCATTACATTTTGGTCAAATCTATATAGCCTTAAACTTCATCCACTTTTGGTCAAACAAGTTTGACCATAAAAAATAATTTCATTAGTCCAAATTGAATAGCCTCAAATTTTTAGAGGAAAGAGACATAGTTTTGATAGGTTGAAAACCTAAAAATGGTATCCTGAGTAAAATTCAATTCTCCACTTGATAGGAATACACCTTTAATAGAATAAGAATAAATTATAGTCATTGAAATAAAAAAAGGTGAAAAATATATGATGTTGAAAACCATAAAATTGAGGCTTAGGAAAAATCCAAGTTTCTACCCTATAAGACATTCCCTATCAAGGATTATGAAAATTTTATGGATGAAAGGAAAATATATAAATTTTGTAGAGGCCACCAATTGGACTTCAAAAAAGACAATCCATGGTCTCTATGTCAATGGATCTAGCAAAAAGTAGTAAAATACCCATATCCCTCACATACATGTTCGTTTAGATGATATATGTAAAACATATGAAGATTTAATTTAAGGGTACATGAACCCTCTTGAACATTGATTCTTCCATTAAAACACCATCTAAGTTTTTTATTATGATCAGTCATTTACTCCATTATATTTTAATGAGTTAAACTTAGATTAACATAATGGAAAATGCACTATGTATCCATCTCGCATACATATGTCCAAGAGTATAATTTCATAAGAAATCCAAAATTAAATACTTCATTCAATAGGAATATCTAAGATTATAGTGATGGTACACATATACTATATATGAAGATGTATTATACCCATCCAATAGTACCTACCATAATGGTGGTTACTTAATTTAAATCTATCATTATTTGAGTTAAGTTATTTGATATTGTGATTTATTAGTCCCATATATATTTAATATATAAGTTAATTTGATGATTATGATGTTAGTAAATTTGATTTTTCATATTAATTAAATTATTTTTTTGATGAAATAACATAGATATTTCTAGAACATGACAACAGTTCTATGTCAATAAGTTTCATTACTTAATAAAAAATGGGGAGGAACATCCACAAGGTAGAGCCTTCATGTTGAATATTTATAAAAAAAAATAGTTCAAAAAGTTAATAGTATGATAAAATATTATTGGTAGAATGTAAAAAATTACCTAATATATGGAAATAGGTATGTAAATATCTACTTTTGAAAATAATTACAATTACTCGATCAGTGTAACAAAACATTGGATTCAATATTTTATGGATACCACCTCAGTCTCTATGATCTCCAATTATGATTTCAAAATAGAAATTTGGGATTCATATTTCTCTATCCTTGGAGTATAATTTGACATATAATTATATATTATATATTCATTATCCATTTATTGATTCAAACATAAAATAATATACTCCATTAATTATATGTGGATGTCTACAATTAAGGATACATTAAGGTCACCTTATTGAGTTTCTAGTTGTTCTCGGATAACCGATTTTTTTATAAGAGCGTATAATTTATGGTAATCCAAACCATCAGTTCTTAAACCCTAAATGAGATAATGAATACCATTAAACTTATTGATGTTTTCCTCTAGCTAGGTTATAGTAATAATAGAGTGGACTTCGCACCACGTTCAATTCCTCCCTACTTAATTTTTAGTAAGAACATCAGAATTTGAGATGAAATTATCCACTAATATATGTTTTTATTTATGTATTAAATACTCTATGGAAGGATTAAATCCAATTGGAGAGGTATATGGGGTAATATATTCAAATATTACCCCCTGATCAGCATCAGAGACTGAATAAATAGAAGAATACTCCCCAAATAGATCACCCACATCATGCATGATGGTATCAACCCTGATAATATTTCCAGCAATTTTTGTTATGTACATTGGATTTATAATACCTTAAATATTAATAGGACTAAAATTAAAGGATTCCCCATGTAGTTTGAGGTTCTTGGTCAGGTGATATTCTATTTCAAATATTTTTTCTAATATAATATTATGTCATTATACTAGATTCCATATCACTATATTATGGAAGCACTTTGTTGATGCTTGGGAATAACCCTGTGATAGGTTAGTCAGTGTACCACTAGGAAAAAATGTAACATAAAAATTTGTTCCATCATACAGTAGCACTAAAAAATTGGAAAATTATAAGAGGGTTTCATTCACTCCATATTCGAATGTAACTATGTAGAGAAACTATTTAAATAAATCTATACTAACAAAAAAACATATATGGATCATAGGAATCATAGATGATCAACTAATCAATTTGATCTTCAAGAACCTCTTCCAAAAAATAAATTATGATGGGTTATCCATTAATATTACCATCACCATTTTCAATAACTATATGAGTGGGTGTATTACAAGGAATAAAAGTAAAGATGAAATGATTTCATAATATCTCAATAGTTATTAATGTGATTAGAGGTATTTGATAAACCCTAGTGATATTGTGTAATCATGGTTGAAATTTAGAGTGAGTGACTTTTATATTATTCTAAAACACATAACACCAAATGTGCTCCACCACCAAGATATATAAGAACTATAACATCCCTCCCTTATTATCACATAAACTTTCATTACATTTTACAAAACTGAGGATCTTTAAGTTTTAGTGTCTTGGAAACCAGGAACTTAAAACATGGAAACATAAAACATTCTTCTTAAACACTTGAAAGGCTTCTCCTCATGTTCATCCTAGGTTCATTACTGCATCTCATAACCTGGGGACATACATCAAAAGAAAGGGTGAGCAGAAGGCCCATTAAGGGAAACAAGAGAAACATTTTACATGTGAATTTGAGATAGTTCAATAAGGTCATGAGAAGAAGTTTAAGACATGAGAAAGAAATCATGAGATATATCATAATAAAAATAACATTTCTCATAACTTGAAGATGTGGCTACAAAATTTAATATTGGAAATCATTTTGTTTCACCAAGGTCCATCCCCAAGGCGTCATTAAAAATTACCAAGGTTATTCACCAAGGTATCAGTCTAAAAAGTCATCTCTAGAGATTAAGTCTTTACACAATGCATTAGAGCGCTATCTGGGTGAACCCTTGACATGAATTTATTATCATGTGAGCCACATATATCATCATCAATAATTTCATAAACAACCCATATAGCATAATGGAAATGGGTTTCATTTCATAATCATAAAATTTTAATAACTGCTCTAAAGACATGATCTTTATGTCACTTTAAACCCACGGAAAAGGGAAAGCGTGTTTCATGTATGTAAATCCCAGAATTTAAAATAGAACATTTTGATATATATGTGAATACCCCTGTACAAATAATAGCTCTGATTATTCACTTAATAACATAAAATAATTTTGAGATAAAGAGGGAGGCATTTTGAGACGAAAACTATGCAGCATAACGTCTATGATACATGGTTTTAGAAAACATTTAAAAGAGAGGGGACATGGGTCACCCACTCAAAAATGATAAATAAAAAAGTAGGGGAATAGAATATAAAGTATTTAAGAACATGGTAATGAAATTTTAATGATATACCATATGAAACGAAGAACTTGAAAGGAAGACAAAAAAAATAAGATTTCTCTAATGAGAATTCGGCAGCCTAACGGCGTTACTTAAAACATCCAAAAATGGATTGACAAGATCAAATAGGGTCTCTCATCATATGAAAATAAATGATCAGTATGATATATATAGATATCATACCCCAACATAATAAAAAAGAACTTTAAATACTTTACATGAAAATAGATCTTGAAAACGATAAGGGTGAAAGAACCCCTTAGAAATTCGGCAGCCTAACGACGTCACTTAAACTTAAACAAAAATGAATTGATGAGATCAAATAGGGTCTCTCATCATATGAACATAAAAGATCAGTATGATATATTTACAGATCATACCCCAACAAAATAAAAAGTAACATGAAATACTTGACAAGAAAATAAATCTTGAAAACGAGAAGGGTGAAAGAATCCCTTAAAAATTCGGCAGCCTAACGGCGCCACTTAAAACTTCAAAATACTGAATTGAAGAGATCAAATAGGGTCTCTCATCATATGACCATAAAAGATTAGTATGATAGATTTATATATCATACCCAAAAATAATAAAAAGGAACTTTCAAGACTTGACATGGAATTAGAACTTTAAAAACGAGAAAGGTGAAAGAACCACTTAAAAATTCGGCAGCCTAACGACGCCACTTAAAAATTCAAAATACTGAATTGAAGAGATCAAATGGGGTATTTCATTATATGATCATAAAATATCAGTATGATAAATTTAGATATCATACCCCAACATAATAAAAAGTAACTTGAAATACTTTACATGAAAATATATCTTGAAAAATGAGAAGGGAGAAAGAATCTGTTACAAAACTTTCGGCAGCCTAACGGCGCCACTTAAACCTTCATAAAACGAAATAATGAGAGTAAGAGGGGATCTATCATTATATGAAAATGAAAAGGGCAGTAAGGGGAGTATAAAATAACATAATTTAACATAAGAACATGAAGCATAAAATAAATGACATAAAAGAGATTTCTTGAAAAGAAAGAGAGAGGTCGGATCCCTTACCTTAAAACATAACTCTTAAAACTCAAAGGTTGGGACCTTGAGGGCTTGAGGGCACCTTGGGAGGACTCCTTGGGAGGTAATGAGACCAGAAATTTGTTGGGGGAGGGTGGGGAGTCGAAATGTATGAGAGGATGGCTTTGTATTTATAGGGAAAGTGAGGGGACAAGGCATTAATGGCCAAGGGACACCTCAAAAGTGGTTTTCTCAAAACCATGTGCTCTCCCAAGATATTTCCCAGGAATTTAGGCCACATGGGGCCCCCAATACAATAACTCATCACTTTTGGTCTACCATCCCTTAAAATATCTCATGATATCATCATGACACAGTTATGATGTCATTAAACATACTGAAACCCTAAAACTGTATTTTTACTATTCACTTAAAATTCAACTTTCTCAAAAAGATCCCAAAATTTCACCTTAACCAAATATCAATGCTCTGATTTCAAAAATGAACTCCATTTTATAAAAAAAAATTATAAATATTTTTAATTTATTTTTTAAATAAATACACTATTCACCGAAAATTCATTTTTTCAGAAAAAATCCCAAAAATTACCATAACATAATATCGGTGCTCTGAGTTCAAAAATGAAATCCATTTTATAAAAATAATTTTTTAAATATTTTTAAATTAATTTTTAATTAAAAAACACTATTCACTCAAAAAAACTAATACTTGAATAATAATTTATGAAACCGTTATTTAACCATTTTATTGAATCACATTACTTAATCAAGGTGCCTAGATTATATTAATACTTTCTCTAAGTGAGATTACTAATCCATTTGGACACATTACTAATCCTAATCATAAAATCACTACTCATAATTTACTATTCATCAAAAATTAAGTTGATCTTATTAGACTCTAAATTTCGTACTGAACATAGTTGTAGAATACCATTTTTTGAAAATCATTACACATTTTTAATTATTTAAGGTTTACAAAAACATTTTTAAAATATACTTTTTCTAAAATTCATCAAAAATATGCATACTATATTTATCCGGTCATTTAGAAATTCATAAACATCATCATAAGAAGAAATCCCAATTTTTATTTAAAACAAAGGATTATGCAGGCCAGTTATGGTCTCCTTACATAGCCCCTTATCACACCAGCATAGGACCTAATTATAAGGTGTGCTAAGGTGAGAGAATCCGAGGGAGGCTCGGCCAACATCGCACGAGTAGTAATTTCTATCACTTTGAACTTCTCACGAAGGCGATCTCATTCTAGCTTCACACGATGAAGTTCAGCTTGGGTTTGGTCCAGAGCAAAGCCCGATGGTGCTACCTCCTTCCCAAGTTCTGTTAGATGGGCATCGATCGGTCCAATACTACTGGGTGAGGCCATCGAATCTTCTTTCTATATTAATTTACCAAGATTACTTGTATTTAGAGACAATAATCAAAATGTTTAGTTTTCAACGGTCATATTGACCAATGGTCATATAATAGTCAAAACCCAATGGTCTAATTTTAATTATACTCATGTAATCAAATGAAACATTTTTGTTGGGTATAAAAATAAAATAAAATAACACATAAAATTAGGAAACAAGATTTATTCAAAATTTAGGGTCGTTACAATCTTCCCCCCTTAAGAAATTGTATCCTCACAATTTTTAAAATTGGGTTTTGAAATTTCATTGAAATTCCCACATCAAAAAAGGAGTCAGTAAAACAATTACTTTAAAATAAAGAAAGGGAAGTACAAAGGTCACTCGAGTTAACCCACACTAGGATTCCATATAGGAAAACATGGGCATGGAGGAGAAAACAAAGGGTCAAGTTCTGAGGGAGAGTGATAGAAAACATGATTAGGAGAAAGTTAACCATAAGAAAATCCCAAACTTATGATGTGTGTAAATGGTCTTTGATTACCCAGTAGGAAACGTAAACCAACAACGTTTTTGTTTTACGTTTCTTTTCATAATTTTTAGGAATTCATTTACAACATAAAACAAAAACATAAGAAAATATACCTATCTTCATGTAGAGTTTCATCCTTTAATAAGTTTCTACCCAAAACTAATATTTTCTCCAAAATATGAGCATTCAAAACTACTTGGTCTCATCAAAACACAAGAATCATCTTCTAGAGAATCACATAATCCACAAAATATTAACTATCTATTTCTTCTATCTTTAAACAATATCCCAAAAACAGAAAGGGTAAGGTAAATCAACTCTTAAAAAAGAAATAATCCCATAGGAATGGAAACCACTTTTAAATCTTCAAAGTTCTATGGTACTACCCAAAGTTCATCATAGACCATTCCATAAATAACGGTCCTTAAAATTCCTCAAAATAAACCAAACTAATATTGAAACCCAAATACAAGAATTATTTGATAACATAGTCTTCCAAAATAAACTTCATTGTTCATCTCCAAACAACATCAACCAAACCTAACATCTTATAACAAAATTAGCTGACCTAAACATATTTTCCCCAAGATAGGTTCATCATTTCCATAAGTAACCTATATTACCATAAGTTCACCTTAAATTCATCAATTCTTCAAAATATAAGTCAACCTTACTCCTCAATGAAAATACTGTAGTAATCTATTTACCTCGATCATATAGGGTTTCCAAAATAGTGAATGTCTTCCAAAATAATAATCATCTTTTAATCCCCTAATCATTTTTGTCATATTAATATGGAAATCGTAGAATTTCCTATCACATTGGCTGTTGGGACATGTTCTTCCCTTTCCCGCTATTAACTAAGAAAAGAAACTATAATTAGGGGCTTAAATACTTAGCCAATAATCATGAAAAGAAACTTAAAGCATATAAGGATAACTTGTAGAAGAAAATTATACCCTAACTTGTGATCCCCTAGGTTCCCATCTAGGTTATCCATGATCATATATTCTTATGTGAATCTTTATTTCATTTTATCTTTGTTCATTTAACAATGGTTCATACTAAGCTTATGACTTTACCAAAGCATATCCCCTGGGAGTGTCGTAACCAAGAGTGCAGCAAGGCCCGTTGTCATGTACCAGTTCTCATTTGAGTCTAGCTTAAAGCGGTGTTTTTGGGTTTTACCCATATGTACATCTGTGCCAGAGCCACCTCTACCTGCTCGTATCCAGACAGGGATGTATTTGCTTGGCAACCCCTTACTCAATACTCACCAAAATACCAGGAAGATTTCCTATATTTAAAATTTTCTATAGGGTTCTTCTAGAGTTTTCATATCCTAATTTCCACAAATAAATAAACCATCATTTGATACCAACTATAACATCCCTCCCTTATTATCACATAAACTTTCATTACATTTTACAAAACCGAGGATCTTTAAGGTTTAGTGTCTTGGAAACCAGGAACTTAAAACATGAAAACATAAAACATTATTCTTAAACACTTGAAAGGATTCTCCTCATGTTCATCCTAGGTTCATTACTGCATCTCATAACCTGGGGAACTACATCAAAAGAAAGGGTGAGTAGAAGGCCCAATAAGGGAAACAAGAGAAACATTTTACATGTGAACTTGATATACTTCAATAAGGTCATGAGAAGAACTTTAAGACATGAGAAAGAAATCATGAGATATATCATAATAAAAATAAAATTTTTCATAACTTGAAGATGTGTCTACAACATTTAATATTGACAATAATTTCATTTCACTAAGGCCCATCCCCACGGTGTCATTAAAAATTACCAAGGTTATTCACCAAGGTATCAGTTTAAAAAGTCGTCTCTAGAGATTAAGTCTTTACCCAATGCATTGGAGCGCTATCTGGGCGCACCCTTGACATGTCTTTATTATCATGTGAGCCACATATATCATCATCAATAATTTCATAAACAACCCATATAGAATAAAGGAAATGGGTTTCATTTCATAATCATAACGTTTTAAAAACTGCTTTAAAGACATGATCTTTATGTCACTTTAAACCCCCAGAAAATGGAAAGCGGATTTCATGTATGTAAATCCCTTAATTTAAAATAGAAAATTTTGATATATATGTGAATACCCATATAGAAATAAGAGCTTTGAGTAGTCACTTAATAACATAAAATAATTTTGAGATAAAGAGGGAGGCATTTTGAGACGAAAACTATGCAGCATAACGTCTATGATACATGGTTTTAGAAAACATTGAAAAGAGAGGGGACATGGGTCACCCACTCAAAAATTATACATAAAACAGTAGGGGAACAGAATATAAAGTGTTTAAGAACATGTTAATGAAATTTTAATGATATACCATATGAAACGAAGAACTTGAAAGAAAGACAAAAAAATAAGATTTCTCTAATGAGAATTCGGCAGCCTAATAGCGTTACTTAAAACATCCAAAAATGAATTGAAGAGATCAAATAGGGTCTCTCATCATATTAACATAAATGATCAGTATGATAGATATATATATCATACCCCAACATAATAAAAAGTAACTTGAAATACTTGACATGAAAATAGATCTTGAAAATGAGAAGGGTGAAAGAACCCCCTTAGAAATTCGGCAGCCTAACGACATCACTTAAACTTCAACAAAAATGAATTGATGAGATCAAATAGGGTCTCTCATCATATGAACACAAAATATCAGTATGATATATTTAGATATCATACCCCAACATATTAAAAAGTAACATGAAAGACTTGACAAGAAAATAGATCTTGAAAATGAGAAGGGTGAAAGAATCCCTTAAAAATTCGGCAGCCTAACGGTGCCACTTAAAACATCAAAATACTGAATTGAAGAGATCAAATAGGGTCTCTCATCATATGAACATAAAAGATCATTATGATAGATTTAGAGATCATACCCCAAAATAATAAAAAGTAACTTTCAAGACTTGACATGGAATTAGAACTTTGAAAAAGGAGAAAGGTGAAAGAACCACTTAAAAATTCGGCAGCCTAACGACGCCACTTAAAACTTTAAAATACTGAATTGAAGAGATCAAATGGGGGTATCTCATCATATGATCATAAAATATCAGTATGATAAATTTAGAGATCATACCCCAACATAATAAAAAGTAACTTGAAATACTTTACATGAAAATATATCTTGAAAAATGAGAAGGGGGAAAGAATCTGTTACAAAAATTTCGGCAGCCTAACGGCGCCACTTAAACCTTCATAAAACGAAATAATGATAGTAAGAGGAGATATATCATTATATTAACATGAAAAGAGCAGTAAGGGGAGTATAAAAGAACATCCTTTAACATAAGAACATGAATCATAAAATAAATGACATAAAAGATATTTCTTGAAAAGAAAGAGAGAGGTTGGATCCCTTACCTTAAAACGTAACTCTTAAAACTCAAAGGTTGGGAACTTGAGGGCTTGAGGGAACCTTGGGAGGACTCCTTGGGAGGTAATGAGACCAGAACTTCGTTGGGGGAGGGTGGGGAGTCGAAATGGATGAGAGGATGGCTTGGTATTTATAGGGAAAGTGAGGGGACAAGGCATTAATGGCCAAGGGACACCTCAAAAGTGGTTTTCTCAAAACCATGTGCTCTCCCAAGATATTTCCCATGAAGTTAGGCCACATGGGGCCCCCCATACAATAATTCATCACTTTTGGTCCACCATCCCTTAAAATATCTCATGATATCATCATGACACAGTTATGATGTCATTGAACATACCGAAACCCTAAAACTGTATTTCTACTATTCACTGAAAATTCAACTTTCTCAGAAAGATCCCAAAATTTCACCGTGACAAAATATCAATGCTATGATTTAAAAAATGAACTCCATTTTGTAAAAATAATTTTTTAAATATTTTTAATTTATTTTTTTAAATAAATACACTATTCACTGAAAATTCATTTTTTCAGAAAAAAACCCCAAAAATTACCATTACATAATATCGGTGCTCTGAGTTCAAAAATGAAATCCATTTTATAAAAATATTTTTTTAAATATTTTTAACTTAATTTTTAATTAAAAAACACTATTCACTCGAAAAAACTAATACTTGAATAATAATTTATGAAACCGTTATTTAACCATTTTATTGAATCACATTACTTAATCAAGGTGCCTAGATTATATTAATACTTTCTTTAAGTGAGATTACTAATCCATTTGGACACATTACTAATCCTAATCATAAAATCACTACTCATAATTTACTATTAATCAAAATTTAAGTTAATCTTATTAGACTCTAAATTTCGTACTGAACATAATTGTACAAGACCATTTTTTAAAAATCATTACACATTTTTAATTATTTATGGTTTACAAAAACATTTTTAAAATATACTTTTTCTAAAATTCATCAAAAATATGCATACTATATTCATCCGGTCATTTGAAAATTCATGAACTTCATCATAAGAAGAAATCCCAATTTTTATTTAAAACAAAGGATTATACAAGCCAGTTACGGTCTCCATACATAGCCCCTTATCACACCAGCATAGGACCTAAGTGTAAGGTGTGCTAAGGTGAGAGAATCCGAGGGAGGCTCGGCCAACATCGCATGAGTAGTAATTTCTATCAGTTTGAACTTCTCACGAAGGTGATCTCGTTCTAGCTTCACGCGATGAAGTTCAGCTTGGGTTTGGTCCAGAGCAAATGCCAGTGGTGCTACCTCCTTCCCAGGTTCTGTTAGATGGGCTTCGATCGGTCCAAGACTACTGGGTGAGGCCATCGAATCTTCTTTCTATATTAATTAACCAAGATTACTTGTATTTAGAGAAAATAATCAAAACATTTAGTTTCCAGCGGTCATATTGACCAATGGTCATATAACAGTCAAAACTCAATGGTCTCATTTTAATTATACTCATGTAATCAAATGATACATTTTTGTTGAGTATAAAAATAAAATAAAATAACACATAAAATTAGGAAACAATATTTATTCAAAATTTCGGGTCATTACAAGACCCACATAAGACATCTAATTTTCTAGGGTGTACTTCCCCACTATATATGATTGATCATATATTAAATCTAGGAAAGGATAGATCCAAATAGGTTGATTTATTTTTAATTAACTATTAATTTCACCATTATAATAGTAATGATCTTACCACCAAAATGGGAATCCACTGTAAGGAATATCAATCCACTAAAAACCTATCTTACAATGTTTCAAATCCAAAAAATTAAGCCACCATTTGATTTATTTCATATCAACACATGTTGTATTGTCCCACTTCCATTGTTTTCCAATATAAACCCTAAACATTTCAGGCTTATTGAAAATGATATCTCTTTATATGCCACACTTAAAACATAAACCCATTTTTCTATAGGAAAAAAATCCACCCATTCCATAAAAGGGATAATTAAGCAAGGTTTATGTTCATTCCCCAATATTCTCTCTATATAATCTAAAAAATACATAATCAGGGGAGGATAATTCTTTACATCTCCATAAACATTGGAAAAAGGAGAATCTTTTCAGAAATCTCCCTAATAATTTGGTCACTAACTATTTGTTTTATATCCCCTAAATTGATTCCTAATTCACCATGTGGAAGATGACATGAATTGATATATAAACAGTAATGATTGATTAACTAAGGCAGGGTATAATTTTGTTTCTAAAATATGAATTTTGAATTCCATTCCACCTCTTATTGTTTGATTGTCTATAGTTTCTCATTTATATCTATACAGCTTTGATGACCCTATAAATCCTAGGACTATTGGCCTGAGAAGTTTCCACCATGATGTAGATTCCATCATAATATCCATAATTCATTGGAATCATTCAACAAGGTGGTGAATATTGAATTCAATGAGGATTTTTAGGATGAAAGTAATTCATTGATTTAGTTTTTGGGAGGATTTTTACTTTAGTGGAAATTTTTTTGTGAACATGGTTGAGAGTAGACATAAAGAATTTCATTGGTAGGTTATAAAAGTGTTGCCTAATAAACAATGGGTAATCTTGGAACTCCAGTCCAAGTGGTTTTTTAAAGGACACATTCTAAGATACAATGTGGTATAGTAATCCAACATGCATATTTCCAGTAACGGTGTCCCAAATTTCTATTATTCTCATTGAATTTGAATGGTTGGATGAACTAAAAGTCATTATTCCTATGGAGGAGAAAAAAATTCAAAATTTTCAAAGGTTAGAAATGTAGAAAAATGAGACAATACAAAATTTTAATATATAAATTATGTGGATAATTTGTTGTATTAAAATTTTGAAGTTTCAGTAGCCAAATGTACTATTTCTTTAAAGGGAATTCATGAACAAAAATTTAGTTGGTTACCTATAATTGAAGGTTCATGTAATTATTTTTTGATGTGTTTCAATGCACCAATTTCAAATGAATTGATATGTAAATGAGAGAAACATTTAAGGATTATAATGTGACTTCAAAGTAAAAATGGGTGACCCCTAGATATATCTATAGGTGTAGGGGTGACCCATTACCTTCAAGTATTATATAGATAATGTAAATCAAATGTGAACCAACCTACTTTACCTTAGAATTCAATACCATTTATTCCAATGATATCCAATTATAGGGGGTTCTAATTCTCAAAAAAAGTTAGATAATATATTGTATGGGTTCTATATGGTGGCCATCTTTACACCCCTATACATTCCATGTACTCTACCCACTCACATAAAACCCAAATATTAGGAAAAATCTATTCTTTGTAAATTATATTTGGACCAATTTATAATGGTACATCACCACAAAATATTTAACCTATAATTATCTACTTTATAAAAGGTCCCTTCCATTGATATATGAGACTCATAAAAGGTCCATACTTTACTGAGGTCATCTAATTAGGTTGTTTTCATTGCATAAATTTCCTTATTGTCCTCCTTTAACCATGTTGATAACCCAAAAAATCTAGCTCTATCAAGGCCTCCTCTATCATGGTTTCTATGACTCTTTTTGATTCACATTTTCCATTGATAATTATAATTATGAATCTTGAAGAAGATATCCCATTAACTTTACAGCATAAAAAATAGGTCCATCGAAGTACTGACGATTATATATTACCTTCATAATGAGGGAATCTACCCATTGGAAACTAGTTGAATCTCTCTTATCCTAGCAAGCCATACTGACCGATTTATACTAGACATCATAGCTCCTGGTCATTTGATCAGCTTAATTTTTTCTTATTAAAGAGCCAACAATATTCACGTATCATCATATTTATCCTATGTACTCACCTCTATAAATTTTTTATAATCATCATATGCCACAGAAGACAAACTAATTTCTTGGCTAACCTCCCATTGATCCCATCAATGATCCATGAGAATTAAAGAGATTACAATTATATTTATATCCAAAATTCTATTTACTAGATCATATCACCCTTTAGTCTAGTTTCATTTCTAGAACCAATATTTGTTAATTATAATTCAAAAAAGGGACTTTAATATGGTATATCCCTGTCCCACCTTCACCTAGATGTTCTTCTACGTCAAACTAGAATTTTTATGCTTTTGTATAATCCTCAAAAAAAACTTTTTTTAGATCCCTTTATCCTAGTAGTTTATTATGAAGAACTCTAAGAAACTCTGAATTCATTATAGTAATATGAACATAAACTAAAAGACACCACGGTTCTAGTTTTTTGAATTTAAAATGCACATCATTAGGCTTGGATTCATGATATTAAAATGTATTTCATTGGTCATAGATTTATGAACATAAAAGGAATCGTAATTGTCCTTTTCATATGAATTTGAAATATATGAGATATCGTATTAAATGGTACAAAACTATGTCTCTGATTCCCTTTATGGGGATACATAGGAAACCCCTCCCATGGGACTAATCCTAACTCATTCACACTTAATGCCTCCATGAACGATAACAAATTCCAAAGTGGCCAACTATATAGAGTTAAACCATAGTGCAACCTACTAATGAGGGGGGAGATGGACAAACTCACATATATATATATATATATATGGGATAACTATGATAAATACTTCATGTTGATTCATGTTATAAATACATATCTTTCATGATACATTTAATCTGTATTGTTACCATGAATGATTTTTGAGAATATATCTTAAATCTATAAGTGAGTCCTAGACAAGGAAACAATAACCTTCATGGGATGAGTTGACCTCTCATACCTTCATCCTCAACTTGAAGTTTGAAGTGTAGTTAGCTCACCCTAATAATTACCCACCTTTCTAAAGTGTTTCCATGATGAATCCAAAGCAATTACATGGAACATAAAAGGGAAAAGTAATAAATACACAATAAAATAATCAAAATGCCAATCACTGTTACACTTCTCTATATGACAGGTTTATATCCACCAAGTGTTATCTCCTCCAACCCAACAAAAGATACCAAAAACATTCTACCAAATAGTGTTTCCCTTCCATTACCTATATCATAAGAAACAATATTTACATACACCTATATGTAGGGAGTGATCATTACAATCCCAATAAGATCCCACAAATTAATCTATCCAAAACCCTTGTAATGAAAGATATGTTGTGATAGTTTGAACTATATATATGTAATAACATATCTTTCCTTTTTTTGAAAGAAAGTAACAAGTTTTAACATATACATAACATTAAATGAATAAGTATCCAAGTATATCAAGGTGTATTTGACATAATTATAATATAGTAAATGATAATTTATAATATATTTTTATAAATAGAATCATGGGTAAGAACATAAGGAACTAATGTGGGGATTCCTATGATCCACATACTAGGGAATTTTATACAATATTCATCCCCCCCATCATCCTTGTAATCATAATATAAATCATATCTATCTGCGTACAATATTTATTAGGCGAAGTCAAATCCTTCACTACCATGTGGCCCATACTGGGTTGAATCAAAGTGATATCCACTATATAGGAGGAGTATCCTCATAACATAACAAGGAAGATTTCCAAGATACCCTCTTAGTACCTAAGTAATTCCCCTCATGATTTTTTATAAAAAATTAAAAGGTTCAACTCACTCCTTTAAAGTACTTAAAACAACCCTTTTAACAATATCATAGTGCTTCAATATAACAATTTAATCATAATAGTTTATTTTTAAAAATAATAATTCATGTAAATGAAGTTAATGAAATTAAAATCCCCTTAAAATATATCCATCATCACCTTATCCATTGAAAAAAGTAATAAAAAATGTGTGAACTCATTATAAAGAACAAGCATATGTTCCCTAAAAATACCACCAATAAATTCCTTGAAAATTAATATTAGAACTTTTTAAAATCGACTTGTGGGAATTACCTATAAAAATAAATGTATATACATGTTAGAAAATAAATTTTCATTTTAAATTGGAAACCTAAGATATCACAAATAATTCCAAAAAAATGATCATAAATTATAAGAATGAATTATATATCATTCAAAAAAAATACAAAATAATTAATCACCCATGGTCCAAATAAAAAAATTTATACGTAAACCCACATACCTTTAATAGACAAATTAGATCAGAAAAATATGACTTTCACTAAATAATAGGATTATATATCCCTAGATAATGATTGGAATCCATTAAAATACAAAAAAAATTCTTTCAACATGGAATCAAAGTCATCTATGGATATAGGGTTGAGAGAAAATGAATCAGGATGGAAGAATAAGATGAAGTGTAAAGTATTTAGAACCACTTACAAGAATACATTTAATCCCATTTGATAAAAAATCCACAAAAATAATCAAGGGAGGGTAGAATATCAATGGGGTGATGGATTTGGATTCCTATAATCATTTCTATCAATTGAGAAGTCCAAATAAGGGATCACACATATAGAGTGCATGTAATAAATTTTAAATACTTAAATTTTTTATAGGTCATACAGTTTCGATGGACAATTGGTCAAACCATGATCCAACCATGCATATTGTTTGGGAACCATAGTTTCAAACATTCATGTCTTTGTTACATGGGTATAACAACCATGAACCAACCATAATAAAACCATTAGAAACCCATGTTTTAGCTACAAGATTAATGTTGATGGTTAAGGAATTATGAACCCAAAACATGCACCCGAAAAAATCCTAAAAAATCCAAAACAAATATCATTATAAAAATAAAATGAAAATAAAAAACATATGAGATGCTCACATGAAAATATCATAATGGATATCAGAATTCATCCATCATGTAGTTGATTTTATAGCTTAAGATTGTTTTAAAAAATATCATTTTCATGAGATATAAGAAAACATGATTAAAAACACTATTTATAAGGTGTGATTAACCATGAAACATTTCTAATTTGAAAAATCATATGAAATTTTTTAATGTATAATTTTTAAAAGTATCATTAAAACCATTCAGACTTATTAGATATGAAAAATAATGTTACCTAACTCTTAGGATCAGTTAAAATTTTTCAAAAATGTATTATCATGAAATTATGATTAAAAATTTATAAAACACCACAATGAAATAAAAACAATGGAAAAATTCATAGAAATGATTCAATTAAACTAGATTAAATAAAAATTATTTTGTATTTTAAATATTTTTATCTAAAAAATATTTTTTTTGGAAAATATTTTTATCATTTTCATATAAAGAATACTACATGAATAATGAATGAAATATCATGGTTGTTAGTAATTTACATGAGATAATTAGGATATATTACCAAATTAACATGAATTAATTTTTGAGAATATTTGGTCTCTAAAAGGATGTTTATAGATTTACGAAACTATGGTATCCAAGTAATGTAGGTTCATGATTTACATATAAAAGACCCGGGTTCAATTCTGGGTTGGTGTGGATTTACCGGGTTACTGTAGTAGGTATTATAGTAGACATCATAGATGTAATTTTAGTGGTTAATGTAGAATTGAAACTATTAACCCACCTTGGACCTATTTTCAATGGATTTGGGCCTTTAGGCTACAAGGAATTTGAGACATAAGGCCTTCAGGCCACTGGACCTTCAGGCCACCATAGGACTTTAGGATAAGGGATTTCTGGCCATTTGGGCCTCTAATCCTAGACATGGTGTACTAGGACTTTGTGTTGTAGAAGTACATAGCTAGTGGTGAATCATAAGGGAAAAATTGTGACATAATGATCAGTTGGATGTGGAGGTTCCATCATGGAGTTTCTAGAACACACATATTAAAGATCTTGAGCATGGGAGGAAGTGATGAAAAACCAAAAGCATGATTTTGGGAAAACAATTTAGTGTAACAAATACATAAGACATTGAAAATGGATTAATTAAGTGAAGGTTTGGTCTTGGACCTTTAGGTCATGTATTGGTGCCCAAATGACTACAAATTATGAAATTTCCTTATGCCATTGGGCTTCTAATACATGGAAGGGTTCCCTCTTAACCTAGCTAAAAATAGGATTATCCAAAAAATATGATATCCACCAGGATATTAGAAACAATATAATTATACAACTTTATTATTTATTAAGATGGTACTTAAATTCAAAATATCAAATGAAGATTAATTTTTTCTCATTATTATATTTTAGGAATTTATTTTAACAATTTTGTTTTCATATAAAATTGATCGAAATAAAATTTTCCGTAGAGGTTTTTACCCTTAAAGAATTTTATAATAACTAGAATGTGAGAAAAAATTTATAACAATGAAAAATTATTTTTTCCTAAAATAATAGAGTGAATATTATATGAATTATTTTATAGAAAAGGTTATCATTTTACCTATTTTACACAAAATTATTTGTATGGATAGATTGGGTAGGACTAGTTTAATCATAGTGAAGTTGAAAATAAATCCAATAATAATGAAATAATATATACAAATGATAGTGAGTGTTTCCTCTTAATTATAGGAAATATAAATCTAGTACGGAATTATAAGGAAAAAGAGGACTGTATAGTAAGATTTTGGAATTATGTTTGTATAATGATAATAGTATGTCAAAATTAAATACATTGAGGCATGGATATAAAGATAAATTATATAACTTTTATTATAAAAAATTATATAGATTCATCTTGGTATGAGTTTATTATGTGACTTTAAGCATTTAATAAACATGTTAATAAACTATGAATTACTAAATAAAGATAAGTATCAATTTTGGTGCAGGGATAAAAAATTGGAGTGATTTTGTTATATAAATGATATAAGGGATTTTTATTTCCACTTAAAGTTAGATGAAATTAATTTGTAACATAAGAAACATGACAACCATAATAATAGATTTATGGAATGTGTGATAAAGAGATATGAAAAAATTGATTGTCAATCATTGATAATATATATAAAATAATAATAGGGAGAATTTCCATAAAATCAAATTTGAGAAGCACATTCAAACCTAAAATGAATAATACGAGGTTTTTGGAATTTTTAAATTCTAATATTTTTGATCTAATGAAAAAATGGGTATTATATGTGATAAGTAATTTATTTATATTTACTGATTTATTTTATAGGATGTGATTTATTATAACAATATTAAATAAAATTAGAGTTTTAGAGACAATTAAGTGATAAAGACTAATGGTATAAAAATTGGTGTGGGAAGAAAATATAGCTGTTATGGATTAATAATTCTATTAATCACATAAAGTATAAAGTGTATGAAATCCTGAGAAACATGTAAATTTACATTAAGTCGATGCTTTGAGAATAAAACATGAAAATGGACTATTAGTTTTAAGAAATTAGATGATAAATAATATAGCATGTACAATATTGTTTATATGTATAATTTTATGAAATTACTCAAAATAATCCATTAAAATAGTTTTATGTATTCAAAATAGGAAACTTTTGATCATTATAAATGAATTAAGACACTATGAATTTTTCTAAAGGCGAAATTAAGTACAAAATAAATCAATTTTTTGTAAGAAAAATATATATGTTTAGAAAAAAATGAGGGCCAAAAAAATTATAATTTAGAAGAGAGGGATGGATTTATTGATATATTATTTAAATAAAAATGAATATATATGTTGTAATAAAATAAAATAAAATTAAAATAATTATATTACTATTATTTAGGATTAAAAAAAATTGTGCAATAAAAATTGATGAAATAAACAAATCATTGAGAATATATTATGGTTCCTATAAATTTAAACATATTAATGTATTGATTTATAAATTTCATCTATTAGTGAAAATTATAAGGAAAATGACTTTATTTGTATAATATATTCTAAAAGATCTAGTAAAATATAAAAAGGATATAAATTAAAATATGAATATTCAATTTATTCTTTGTTTAAACAATATTAAAAAACCATTATTATCAAAAATGAAATCCATTGATTTTTTAAAAGTATAAAAGGAATAAGGTTTCATTAAATAAATGAATGAACATATTGTTTATATAGATATCACTATTAGTGGGATCATATAAAAAGTCTCTAATTTATAGAATGAATTTTTTAAAAATTGTTATTTAAAAATGAGCCCAATAAAAATGATGACAAGGTAAAAAATAATGCTTTTTAAAAGATATGAATGAATTGATGCAATGTGATTTCTATGTAATTCAATTTTTTGTTAATATCAATTTTTTTATAATATCAATCTAATGAGGATTCAAGGTTTTTATAATAGAAAATAATTAACATTTATAAATGAAAAGTTAGAAGAAGAGGTGTACGATTATTATTTATGTTATTTTCTATTATATGAAAAGGGAAAGAAAGTTTATAATAAGAACAAGTCACTATATGCATTGAATTAATAATCCAGAGCATAATACTTTTATTTAGATTCATTTTTTTGAATAAATTGTGTATTAGTAGATGTATAGATAAAATTTTAATTTCAAAATATTATTTATGAAAAAATGATTTTTCATATATATAAAGATATGATTATTTTTTAGATAAAAAACATTGATAATTTTAATATATTTCCTGAAATGATAATGTATGAGTTTCAAATGTATATAATATGTGAGAATTAATTTTTTTATTGGGAATAATGTTTTATAACAACAAAATGTGACATTTATATCTCAGTATATATATACACAATATGGTGGTGTTGATAATTTTAAAATTATAGAATAATAAGAAAATATAAGATCCCATAACTTTTAGAAGAATGATTATATATTATGTGACTAATAATTAATGAATTTTATTCATTACTACAACTTAAAGAGAATATTATAATTAGAAGTTAATAGATATGATATAATTTTTACAACATACATGAAAATGATATTAGATTGATAAAAGATATTGGATATATGGATGTAAAAAATTAATGATCATATATATATATATATATCAAATTAGTCATGTGATATAAAATATTTTATTTTAATGATTATTCATAGACTTTTATTACTTATAATGTTGAAAATTTGGAATGTAAAGTATATTAAATAAAATCAATATATGTTGATGAATTATACATGGGGATATTGTTTTTGAGTTACTTGAGTAAGGAGGAGGAGAGTACATCACTATGTATAATAGATGAAAATTAGGGTTTTTTATACATGTTGGTAAAAAAATTATGAGGATGATATAGTTTTTTAAGTATTTTGTTGAAAGGTTTTCTGTTTGATTTATAATTTTTAGGATAACAAAAAAATTATAAAATGTTATATAAATAAAATCAATGTAATTCCAATTAGATTATTGTAATAAATAATCATATTTTATTAAAAAAATTATATAATTCAAAGAAAATATATAAATTTATTATGACTTCTATATATAAGAATATATAATATGTAAAAAATAACATCATTGTAATGTTGATGTATCATGGATACTAATCTCCAATAAAATCACAAATATAACAAGTATAGTATAAAATATAAATAATATATTCTATGAAATTTACATATTAAAAAAACTAAGAATATAAAGTATTATTTGGGGGATTGGTCTGAATGAATTTATATGATATAATAGAACATATTACCATTATATGATGGTTGGAAATTATGATAATTAGTGATATAGATGTTACAAAGTAACAATTAGAATATGTATATATTATATGTAACAAAAAAGTGTTAACTGATTTGAAGGCTGAAACCGTGTCTTTTACTAGTAGGAACAACCATTAATAAGTACATGTATCATATCTTGGTAAGGAGGTATATTCACTAGGTTATTCCCTAGACCAAGCCCAATCTGAACATAAAAAACTAATGTTTAAGTAGTATCCTTTATGGGAGAAGTTTATGTTCTTATAAATATGTACTATATCAATGTTTTATGAACTATCCCATGAAATCACCACCATTTCACAGCATAACCTTAAGGATCATACTAGTTTAACAAGGGATTATGTATATAGTGGTTAATATGTATTACTGTGTAAATTCTATTAGTAATAAAATGTTTTTATTTAGATACCACCTTTTTATTAAATAAATTATTCTTATTTAAAATTTACAATTCACTTATTTAGAGGATATACTAATAATATGGATTTAATATATGTAATTATGATGTTAAAATAATTTAATGGGTGAAATTTGGTAGTTTTTGGTAAAAAATAGTAAAATACACTTAAAATGGTGTAATACGGTAAATATGAGATGATATATATGTTCGAATGACTAAAATCAAACAAGTTAGGTCTATTTCCCTAATATTGGCACTTATAATTATATTTTATAATTAGGGTATGTAATGTGGCACTATAAGACTGGTGGAGAACTTGAGATAATGAAAAAATAAAATATTCAATAATTTATTATACGAGTTTCTACCCACCAAAGCAATATATAACCACCCCATATTCATATTTTTCCTTAAAAATGGTATGTTTTATCTCAGAAAATCACTCTCAAGAAGTATATCCTATATCTCTCTCTTCAATCCTGAATAGTTTGGTTGGTTTTAAAGGTAGACTCAAATCTATGAATATCAAGAGAGGTAAGGGTCCTTTCTCTCACTCTCATTTCAATTTAATGAAATTACCATTGTATTATCCCATTCAATATCAAAGTTTACATTCCAATATTTTTTTGATGTCATTGTATGTAATTTACTTGTGATATCCTATGCATGTGATACCACATTTCACTCACATTATACTATGTTTATATTCCATTATAAGCCAAAATTATCCCACAAAGCATTAAAATATATATTTCCATGTGATATAAAATCACAATGTATAGAATATTTTTTTGGTATTATGGATACATATATGAAGACCACTTGTAAATTTAGAGAATAATTGGATATATTTTATATTTTCATGTTTCTTTCTTGGTTTTGGTATTTTTTATTCTTGATTTTTTAGTTTTAAGAGACATTTTTGAGTAAGAACAGTTAGCCCACACAGTTTGGAGTAACCATGTTTTGCATGTACAGAGGAGCATATCAAGGTTAGAGATATATATTACATAGATTCTACATTGTTCATTAATCTATTAATATATCTCTTGAAATTTTTTGGTTCATTTTGGCCTTAGTAGTGCCCATCACTTGGTTTGGAAGACCCTGTGGACTAACCATGTGAGTGCTCTTAGCATAGGTAGTGTCCAGCACATGGTTTTGTAAACCGTGTGGCCAAATCATGCATTTATAAAATGTTTCGGAATTGTATGGAATTTTCCAAAATTCTATTTTCAAATTAAATGGGGTTTTCAGAACTCTTCTCCATAGTTTTAGTCATCAGATTCTTGGGAGCTAAGGAGGAACTCCAACCTCCTCCCACTTCAATTCATGGTAATCCTTAAGTGATTTCCAAAATTTTATGAGGTATTTATCATTATATTTTTCCTCTACTATAAAATATTACCCCATTAATAGGTTTCACCCACTTCTTAAAACCCTAGAGCACTATTAATGCCAAGGATTTAGTTTATTGTGGTTATAACTATGGGATTTGGTCTCTTTTGTCTTGTAGAGGATGTTTTCTTGATTGGATTAGTGGTCTCCTTTGATGGTGACATTTTTTGTCAAGGTTTTCACTTCTTTCAAGTAAATTTATCTAGGATATTGTTTCATTTTGGAATTAAATTTATGATTGGTCTTTCTAAATTCCTTTTTATGGATGTATGAATATATGAGATATCCTTATAATGATTTGAGACCTTTTTATTATGTTCTGATCTTGGTATAAATGGTTTATCATATAAACTCCATATTTTTATGTCTAAAATTGAATGTTTTCATGTGTTAATTTTTTGTAAATTACCTCTGAGGATTATTAAAATTGTTTTAATTATGCATGTTGGATTTTTATTTAGTTTTTTTTTCAATGAGTGAAAAAAAATTTTAAAAGGTACTTCCATTTTAATGTGTCGTATTAGAATCAAAATTATTCATAAATATATTCCTATGTGAATTAAAATTTGTTATTTTAATTGTGTGTGTGGTTTTACCCATGTGAGAAACACCTGAAAATCACTTTAAAAATAGTTTTGATCGAAATGGTAGGACTTTTCCCTTGTTTTTCATTTCAAATAATAAGAACCATATCTATGGGTATATTTGAAATGATTAAATTGTGTGTTTGATTTGATTAAACCATTAAAAATGTTCAAAGTGGTGTTTGATGAAATATGAAAAGTTCTTGGTATTATGAGACATGTTTTATGATAAAGGCCCAGTTGGAACCTTGGTTTTTAAATGGTTAATGTGAAAAACACCCATTGACTTCCCTTATATTTTTTACCCCCAATGTGAGTTGTCTAACACTTTGTGTTATTGTTACTAACCTTGTGTGGGGATTTATTTTTCTACTCCATGGGTTAATGAGATGTATGGTACTATTAAATATGAGGGTGTTGGGGTTGAGGTTTAGTCATTTGATTATTACTTATGTGTTAATATAGATTTCATGTTCTTTCACCTCACTTATTTATTGGTCACGGGAAACCATATACTAAGTGGGAGATCTAATTTATAATGTTCTAGTTGGTTTATATATTTCTAGTGGGCCTCTAGTCATGGTCGACACTAGGTAATGGATGGGGTGTCATTATAATGATTCTTTTGGGGGTAATTGGATGAATAGTGGTTTGGACATAAGGAGAAGGTAGTAGATGGTTCATGGGTGAAAAAATATTATAACATTATATGAATATGATGTTAGAGATATAGGTCATATCCCATGACACATTTTATTTATAGATCGATAGTTGATATTTGGGGAGTTTTATCTTGAGTTTGATTGTATCATTTCCCCTTGATTATATTTTTGTTGCACTATTTCTTTCATATATTTTTATACGAATTCTAATATAGGGTGACTGTTTTTGTTAAGGTTTACCTACGTGTGTTAGATCATTTCCTTTTGAAAATGAATTTGCACAGATGCTTGGAAATCATATTTGGAATTTAAACTCTCTTGAGTGGGTTTTTAAAGTGGATATCAAAATAGGTGTTTTGGTTTAAAAAATGATTCAACTAGTTATATGTTTATAAATTTTATATTTTAATTTAAATAAAATAAATGAGTTTCTTATAAGAAATGTTAATGATTTTATAGTTTTTTAAATGGATTAGGATAGTTAAAAAGTCTTCATTGCATGTTTTTTTTATTTTAGGAAATGAATGTGAAATGTTTTTAAAGGTGATTATGAATTGTTTTGGTTTTTCATAACCTATAATTGAAAATTATAATTTATAGTTAATTTTAAAACTATCAGTTATGAATTTCCTCAAGAAATGTGGTTCATAGTGTTAGTGGGTTTTGGTGAAATACTAGGTTTTTTAGATCATTAATATAACTATTAGTGTTTTATTTTTCTGTTGGATTTAGTTTTCATTCCCAGATCTAGGGGTGGGATGAGTTGAGTGGTGGTGAGAAACCAATTGTTTCCTAGGATGGATTCAGGATTAGTAAGATTTGGTTTATAAATGAATTTTTTTTTAGTTTTTTATATACTATACCATGATTTATCTTTATATTTATTTATATTACTTATATTTATAAAAATTTTTTGTATTAGTGTGGTTGTTTATAACCTATTGGAATGTTTGTTTAGTTTGGTTTATCACATGTTGATGTCCCACAGTCATTTTATCATTGATTTGGGTGAAATAATTCCCAAATGTATTTATGTGATTTCTAGTAACGAGTTACCAACTCATGGGGATTTGGAATACCCTTGAAGACTTTTTGAAAACTGATTCATGTGTCAAGTATATGGAAGTCCTGAGTTGGTTCAATAGAAAATGTTTTCTGAAATTTTTGTTCTTTGTTGATGTCCTAAGATTATTTAGTTTTGTTCTGATTTATTTTGATGTGTATTGAGTTTTTATTACCCCCTTTTAGTATTAAAGTGGTATTGGGGTTCATTCCAAGGTTTTTGGGTGAAAATGGAGGACACCATGATTTTCATGAATAGATCATAGGACATGGGAAACTAAGTGGTTACCATACTAA
This sequence comes from Viscum album, assembly GCA_963277665.1. Lineage (NCBI taxonomy): Eukaryota > Viridiplantae > Streptophyta > Magnoliopsida > Santalales > Viscaceae > Viscum > Viscum album. The sequence goes on along the minus strand of OY728167.1, from coordinate 394,037,351 downwards.
TGGGTCTGCCTCATTCACAGAGCATGTTTCATATATAGTGCATGGTTTCCAAATGTTGTGAAAGAAGTGAGAGAACACGATCCTGTGATCCTTCATCAGGGTGATCAATTAGTGATGGAGTATGTAGATCACTTATAAACGTTTCTATTCTTATTTTCATGGCTAGTAATTAATGATAATTACAAATCTCATTTCATTGGATGTGGTATTAAACAAAATTTTGGCCCACTTATACTTTCATCTAGCTTGAAATATTTTTTGGAGTTTTTCAAAAAGGCCATTTGGGTAGAAGCTGACTAGCATAGGAAACTAGTGGTGGGTGATGGCTTAGTTCTATCCAGTGGTCATTAGGATAACCCATTGAGTGAGGATAATACGTTGGATGGAATAAGTCTAAAAAAATTTATTTATCATAAGAAGAAAAGGTCACTCATGTGTGTCTAATGTGGTGATCCATGAAATTTTTATCCCTCTATTATTAAGTATTCCATATTTTTTCGTTAATTATGCATGTTTAGGCCATCTTTAAAGGTTTTGTAAACTGGGTTTTTAGAAAATGTTTCAGGTTTATTCCTTTTGTAGATATTCTATTTTAGGACCTTCCCTATGATGGTTGTAATTTATATTAAGCATTTTGAGCATCATTTTTTGTTTTTAATCTTAGTAATGGTTCCTTTTTGTGATGTTTTTTGGGGATATATTTATCTATTATTTTATGGAATGCCTCATTTCATGTATGTAATATGATTTTTGGATGTATATATATGATTTTGTTATAGTTTTCATCATACTTTTGAGGGTATCCATGAGTGACGTTTTTTATCCATGTCATTTGGGTTATCAATCATTGAGATTTTTTATTTCTACCATTTTTTGTGATGAGACATTGAAGTGATAATTTTTTGGACATTATAAAGACCGTGAGTTCGTGATTTGATTACTAGGGGGAGTGTTCCACTAGTTGAGTTTGTATGCTAGATGGTGTTTAACTTTTACCATTTTGGGATTAACCATGTTAGGGTGATGTAGTTTTGACAATAGGTTACCAGTGTGTATCATGACCTGAGGTGGGTGTTTATGTCATAATTTTGAGGATGCTTGTGGTTGATCTTCCTTTCTTTGATTTGTAAGTGCTGCTAGTTTGAAAGAAAGTTTCTCCCATGGTTTCCTAATTTTTTATGTGTCTCTAAGTGTTTTTTTTCAACACCACCATGTTAGAGGATTTCTAAATTGTGGGGAGACCATGTTAGGTCTCCCTTTATTTTTATAACTTCTTGATTGATGTTCATGTTTTAGTTGTGGTTTGAGACATTTGGATATATTTTGGTTTATCGGTTTTATCCTTTTTAAGGATCATTGTTGTTGTCTTCAAAGTCAAATTGTTTTTAGTGGTTATTATGGGTTGATCCTCTTTGGATTTTTCTTCACAATCATTTTGTTTTAAACCATTTACTTTATAAGGGAACAGGGTTTCATGGTGGGGAGAATTTTGACACCCACATGTCACTGTAGATATTAATTTTCTCTATTTTATCTTATCATAGTTTAGTCTAGGTTCTAGTAGTTTCCAGGTTTAAATTTTTAGTTTTAGGAGGATTTTTGGGGGAAACAAGGTTGACTCACATGATTAGGAGTAACCCTGAAGTTCCCATAGATACAGTAAAATCTAGGTGATATAGAAAATTTACATGGCTTCCACGTGGTTTTTTAAACCATATTGAGCCATATGAAACCATGGAATTCATTTCGGCCCTAGTAGCGTCTAATTCATGGTTAGAACACAGTTTTAATGTCCATGAATCCAAATAATGTGAGTGATGTTGGATTAGGTAGTGTACTATGCATGATTGGTGTGTGGTTTGGTAAACCGATTTTCCAAACATTACATATTTTACATGTGTCAAAACATTGTGAATTTACCAAAATTACCTTGTTGAAATAAAGGGGTTTTCACCCTTATTATACACCATTTGAATTGGACAACTATTGGGAGCCACTAAAGAGCTCCAACCGCTTCCTCCATTGATTAATGGTAATCATTTAGTGATTTCCAAGAGGATTTGAGGTATTTACTCAACTATTTATCCTATTCTCTTCCTTATTCCCTCTTTCTTAGGTTTTACCTTCTTTTAGGAACTAATGTTCACTATGAAATATAAGTATGAACATCATGAAGGTTATAACCTAGGTATTTTGTCTCTTATAGATTGTAGAGGAGGTCTTATTTATTTCTTAGATGGTTTCTATTAAAAGAGACACATTTTGTCTTGGTTTATTCTTCTTACAAATAGGTGTTTCTATGAAATTTAGCATTTGAAATTAAATTTATTCTTGTGGTTTCCAAATCCATTTCTTATTGAGGTATGAATATATAGGATATCCTTGTGATTATTTGAAACCAATTCATTGTTTTTTATATTAACATAAATGGGTTCTCTTATAAACTCCTTATTATCAAGTCAGAAATAGAATTCTTTGTTGGATAAGATTTATTTAAATCCCAATAAGGCTTATTGAAATGGTTTTAGTGGTACACATTGGATTTTAATATAGTTTTGGTTTTAAATGAGTGGAAAATTTGTTTTAAATGGATTTCATTTTTAAATGATGCGTTAGTCTCCAAAGGATTTATAATTAGGTTCTTAGGTGAATTTTAGGTGGTGATTTGAATTGACTATCTGGTTTACTCTTTGTAGTAAACACCTAAATGGATCTTTAAAAATGTATTTGATGGAAATAGTAGGTCTTTGGCCTTGTTTTTTATTTCAAAGAAGAAGACTCATGTTTTAGTGGTAGCATTGAAATGTTTAAATGGTGTGTGTGACTTCATTAAAACTTTAAAATTATTCAATGTGGTGTTTGATGAAATGTTATAATGTATTTGAATTCGGAGTTCTATTTTATGATAAAGTCTCAGTTAGAACCCTGGCTTTAAATGGTTGACGTGAAAGAAAACCTTTGACATCCACTTTATTTGTTTACCCCTTATGTGGGTTGTTTAACACTATGTGATGTTGTTTCTCCCCTGTATGAAAATTTATCTATTTATGTCATTGATTAATGATATTTATGGGGCTATTCATTGTGAGGGTGTTGGGGGTGAGGCTAATTCATTTCTTATGCCCTGAATGTTAATATTTAATTGCATGTTATTTCACCTAATTTGTTTATTGGTCATGGAAACCCAATTACTATAGGTAGATATAATTTATAATGTTATAGTGGGTTCATACACTACTAGAGGACCTCCAGTAATACTAAGAACTGGGGATAGGATGGGGGGTACAATGCAGTGACTCTTGTGTGGGCTAATTGGATGACTTTTGGTTTGGACTTCAGCATATTCTATTAAATGGTTCCTGAGTGGTAAAATCTTATAACATTAGATGCATCTCATGTTAGATATTTATGGTTTACCCCATGAAACATTAGATTGTCTGATTTTTATTTGATATTGGGGGATTTTGATCTAGTCCTTTGTTTCATCATTTCTCATGGATTATATTTTTATTGAACCCTTCCTTCCTTATATTTTTTTATATGGATTGTGATATACGGTTCCAATTTTGTTATTATAAACCTATGTTTGTAGGGTCATTTCCCTACAAATATGATTTTCCATATATGTTTGAAAATTATATTATAAATTTAATGACTCTTTTTTGGGTTTTTAAAGGTAATTTCAAAATGGGTTTTTTGGTTTAAAGGAAGCTTCAGCCTATTAAATGTTTATAAGGTAACCATTTTTATTTAAATAAAATAAATGAGTTGTTTTTGAGAAATTTTAATGGGTATATAGTTTTGTAAATGGATTAGGCTAGTGAAAATTCAATCAATGAAATCTTTTTCAATTTAATAAAATAATGTGGAACTTTTTGAAAGGTCACTATAATTTTTCTTTTTTTTTATAAGATATAATTGAAATTCCATCATTCTAGTTAATTTTCAAAGTAAAATTTATGAATTGAATTATGAAATGAATTTCATAGACCCATTGGGTTGTCGTGACCTATTATGATTTTAAACCCACTGTTATAACTTTTCGGTTTCTTGTTTATAGCTAGATTCGGTTTTCCTTCCATGAGGTTAATGTGGGATGGTTTTGGTAGTGGTGAGAAACTAAAGGTTTCATAGGGATAGATTTAGGATTGGATTTAATTGGATTAAAATTCATTATTTTTTTATTTGTATATCTATTATACCATGATTTATATTTTTATTTTTGTATGATGCTCATTTTTTTGAAAATGGGTTTTATTAGTGTGGTTGTTAATGACCTTTTGGCATGTTTATTTAGTTAGGTTTCTCAAATGTTAATGTTCCAATATATTTTTATCTTTGATTTGGTCTAAATAATTCCAAAAGATATTCATGTGATTACTAGTAACTAGTTTTCATATTTTGGGGATCTGGAAAACCATTCAAGAATTGTGGAAAACTGAATCATTTGTCATGTAGGTGGCAGAATATGTTGGTTTTCCTTAAAATGATATTAGATATTTTGGTTTTTTGGTTTTTTAGTGATGATCAAAACTTCTTGAGTATCCCTTTTATGTTTGGGGGTGTCTTAGTAGAAAGGATACTATTGTTTTTTGATTTGGAGAGAAAAAGGATGGGAGAGTCTAGCTTTCTCTTTCTAATCCCACGCCTTAAGATTCTAGGAGAAGGTTGGTTTCGAAATGTGAATTTGGATTTTTTAGTTGTCTTGGATATATTTTGATATAGATTATAGTTTTTAATCCCCTTTCTGTATGATAGTGATATTGGGGGGTTGTTCCTTGTTTTATAGGTGAAAATGGATGATAAAATTAGATTCATGGTTAGCTTTTAGGACTTGGGAAACCATTTGGTTCCTATACAGTAAGGTTTAACTCCTTCATAGAGTGTGTTTCATGGTTAGAACGTGGTTTCCAAACTTGTGTGGCCCAACAATTCACAAAACTATTTCTTATCTAGATCAGTTATTTTGACACATCTCAATACCATATTTATTTTAATGTTATTCTCACTTGATGCAGAATGATTGAGGATTATTTTGATTCCATTTTTAGATGTGGTTCTTGTGAAACTTCCTGGAATGGTTTTGTGTTACTTTGAGTGTGTTTGATTTTAATGACTTGTTTTGGAAATGAAAGGGAAATTTTGAAATTTTTATTTTCAAAACCTAGTTTTATTAATTACATGGAAGATTATATTCACTTTTTTTTCTTATAATGATTTACAAATAATTTTTTCTCTTACTGTGTTTGCAAGATGGGATTCTTAGATTTTTCTTTTTTACATATCTGTGAAAGTAATTAATTTCCAAAAGTTTCATTGAAATCATTTCAGGATAAAAATAGAGATTTTGTTTTGAGATAAGTTTGAATGTCTTCTAAAAATTATATTTTTATTCAATGATCATTCTTTGGATTCTTGGTTTTTAAAACATAATGTAATTTTGAAATGATTTTTTTCTGATATTCCATGTTTGGGTTACATTTCTTCCACCTAGGTTATTTTTTTTAAAGAGTGTCTTGGTTTGGTTTTGAATAATACACCTTTTTGGATGGTGGTTATAAAATTTTTTGGTGATTTTTTTTATTTAAATAGAAAATTTAATTCTCATGGTGTGAATGTTGCATGCCTTGTTTGATAGCATGTTGCTTTTTATTAATTACAATATTATAGTGGATCTGTTTGGCTTATGTTTTGAGGCATGAATTTCTATTATTTATGCCTTCTAGTTTTTGCTGTATGAATTTTAGAATTTCCAGAAGGGTCTCTTAAGTTCCATTATCTACCTAAAATCTAAGTGGAGTGATGGAAATATAAATTTCCTTATGCTCAGACCCTGTCTTGGAATTATTAAATCTTCATCTGGCTTATTTCAACTATGATCAAGGGTCTGTGGAAATGGTGAGGTGTTGGAATTGACCGAGTTTATCCTTGATTATCTTGGGGAACCTAAAAAATTTTGGGTGAGAGATTTTGAAATCCTTATAGTAGGTTTTATCATAGTTTGAAGGGAGTCGATGGTACCTTCTCACCTATATGAGGGTATTTCATGGGAGTTTTTCAGGATTAAGTTTATTCACTGGTTCTTTCCCATGGTAGTGAAAGGGGATTAAGAACATGATATTTTGGTCCTTCATCATGTTTATTAATTAGCGAGGGATTAAATCAATCACTTCTGAATTTTGGACATCTTTTATATTAGGCTATTCATCAATGATACTGATAAATCTCATTTCATCAGATGTGGCATTCAAACAGATTTTGGTCCACATATACTTACATATGGACAAACATAATTTTAGAAGGTTTTAAATTAGTCTATTTTGGTGGAAGCTAAGTAGTATAAGAAACCTATGTGGGTGATTCCTTTGTTCTATCCAGTGGGAATAAAGATTACCTGGTAAGTGAGAAGAAGATATATAATGGACCAATGCTAGAAGAAAAAGGTATGTCACATTAGAATAAAATATATCTTTTGTGATTCCGGTGGGGGAATCCATGACATTCTAAGCCATAATTTCATAAGTCTCCTATATTTTTCCTCCATTTTGTCCAAATGTTCCATCTTCAAATGTTTTTAATCATTTTTTAGAATAGGTATCAGTTTTAAACCTTTTTTAAATATTATATTTCGGTACCTTTAATTTAGAAGTTTCAATCCATGTTAATCCTTTGGAGATTAAATGGTTGTTTGGAATACTATGCATGATTCCTTTTTATAATTCTTCTTATGGATGGTTTTTTATGTTGTTTTCTGGCCTACCTCATTTTAATTTGCGAATATCCTTTATTGATGAAATTTTTGGTTGTTATATTTCTTTACCTATTACTTTTGAGGTTGGATATGAGTGAAATTATTTTATACCTCATTGTTTGGATTATCAATCCTTGATTTTTTTATTTGTGCATGTTGATTTTCACAAGCCTTTGAAGTGATTGTTTTAAGGAAATGTGAAAGGACTTTGTGAATGATTTGGTAATTTGGGTGAGTGTTCTACTAGTTGGGTCTATATATTAGCTGGTATTTGTATTGTCACATTTGGTATGAAACATGAGAGGGTGACCCAGTTTTGACCCCAGGTAACCTATGTGTGTCGTGACCTGAGGTGGGAGATTATGTCATTATTTTGAGGCTACTTGTGGTTTTTATTCCCATCTTTGGTATGGAAGTTAATCTAGTTTGAGAGTGATATTCTCTCATATTTTCCCATATATTCAAGTATGGGTCTCTCTGAACTATTTTTTCACCATATTAAAGGAATTATAAATGGTGGGGAGACTATTCTAGATATCCATTTATTTTTAGGACTTCTTATTTTTTGTTCATGATTCATTTCTGCTTTGAGATATTTAGATATTGAATTCAGAAATAAATCCAATAATAATGCAAGAATATCTACACATGTTAGTTATTGTTACCACCTTATTATAGGAAATATAAATCAAGTACATAATTATAATAACAAATAGTATTGTATGGTCAGATTTTGGAATGATGTTAGTATATAGGTAATAGTAAGTGAAAAGTATATACTTTGAGTCATGGATAATGAAGATAAATTATGTAACTTTCATTAGAAACATAAATAAAAATCATCATGGTATGAGTTTGTAATGTAACTTTAATCATTTAATAATCATGTTAATAAATTATGAATTATTAAATGATGATAAGGGTCAATTTTGATGTGGGGATCAAAAATTGGAGTATGTTTGTTATGTAAATGATATAAGGGGTTACTGTTTTAATTTAAAATTAGATGAAAATAATATATAACATAAAAACATGACAACCATAATCATAGAGGCATGGAATGCCTAATAAAGATAAATTAAAAAATTGATGCACAAAAATTGATACTATATATAAAAAAATGGGATAATTATCATTAAATGAAAATTTGAGAAGCACATTCAAAACTAAAGGGAATAAGCTGAAGGGTTTTCTTGAAATTTTTATTAATAATATTTTTGACCGAATGAAAAAAACGGGTATTATAGGTGATAAATAGTTTATTTATATTTACTGATTTATTTTATTTGATGTGACTTATTGTTACTATATTCAATAAAATTAGAATGTTTTAGGAAATTAAGTGATAAAGAATAATGATGTAAAAGTACTGTGAGATGAAAATAATGCTAATATGGATTAATAATTACATTGATCACACCAACTATAAAGTGTATAAAATCATGAAAAACATGTAAATTTATCATGAGTCGATGCCTTGAGAATACCAGATGAAATAAGGTATTAGAGAGAGGAAATTGGATGATAAATAATAAATAAATTAATATGATTATTATATGTAAAATTTAATGAAATTACTCAAAATAATCCATCAAAATAGTTGTATGTATTCAAAATAAGGAACATCATATAATTATAAATGAATTAAGACATGATAAATTTGCTTAAAGGAGAAATGAAGTATAAAATAAATCAATTTTTTGTAAGAAAAAGATATATGTTTAGTAAAAAATGAATCCCAATAAAATTTTAATATAGATGAGATGAAGGGATTTATTGACATATTATTTTAATAAAAAGGATGGTATATGTTATAATAAAAGATAAAAAATGTTTAAAAAATAGATGTTACTATTACTAAAAATAAAAAACTTGTGCAATAAAAATGGATGAAATTAACAAAAAAAAATTTGTATCTATTATATTTATTATAAATTTAAACATATAAATGTATTGATTTATAAATTTCATCTATTGAAAAAAATTATAAGGAAGATGAATTTATTTTTATAACACATCTGAAAAAGAGCTAGTAAAATATAAAAAGTGTATAAATAAAAATATGAATATTCAATGTTGCCATTATTTGGAAAATATGGATGATTACTGCACTGGAAAAATCATTATAATCACAAATGGAATCTATTATTTTTTTAATAGTAGAAAAGGAAGAACGTTTCATTAAATAAATGAATGAAAAGATTGATTATATAGATATAACTATTAACGGGATTATATACCAAGTCTCCAATAGATGGAATATATTCATAAAAATGGTTATATAAAAATGATCCTAATAAAAATGATGACACGGTGAATAATAATATTTTTAAAAGTTATGAATTAATTTTTGTATTTTTTTATGTATCTTAGGTTTTTGGTAATCAAAAATTTTTTTAATATCAATTTAATGGGGATTCATGGTTTTTATAATGTAAAATAAATTAACATATAGAAAATACAAGTTAGAATAAGAGGTACACAATAATCATTCATGTTATTTTCCAATATATGACAATGAAAATAACAGTTATAATAAGAAAAAGTCATTATATTTATTGAATCAATAATTGAGAGAATAATACTTTTAGTTATATTTTTTTTGATGAAATTGAGAATCAATAAGCTAGTATGGATAAAATTTTATCATTATGATATTTTTCATAAGAAAATAATTTTTCATATATATTATGTAATGATTATTTTTTAGATTAAAAACATTGATAATTGTACTATCTTTGATGAAGTGATAATTTATGAGATTAAAATGAATATAATATGTGAGATTTTATTTTTATTGGTAATCAAGTTTTATAACAAACAAATTGACATTTATATCATTATATAAATATAAAATATGGTGGTTTTGATAGTTTTAAAATTATTATGGAATATGATAATGTAAAATCCCATAACCACTGGAAGAATGTTTATATAGAATGTGACTGGGAATTACTAAATTTTATTGATTATAAGAAGTTTATATAAAGTATATTATAATTTTAAATTAATAAATATGGTATAATTTTTACTACATACATGAAAAAGATATTAATGTGAAAAAAGATATTATATATATGGAGGTAAAAAATAATGATCATATATATATTGAAGTAATCATGTGATATAGAATTTTTTATTCTATTGATTATGTATAGGATTTTATTACTTATAATTATGTAAACATGGTAGGTATAATAGATTAAATAAAATCAAAATATGTTGATGAATTATACATGGCCATAATGTTTTTGAGTAACTGGTTGGCCCAAATTTACCCTACAGGTATGCGGTCGTTGTAGTACAAGTAGGGGTCGAATCCACAGGGACCGAAGAAGAAACCGAGAGACACTCTGGCTTTGAAGTAGCCAACTTTGGGTTCGATTTTTGGATGGTTTAAATAACACTAAGAAGCCTACGTGAATTCAATTTAATGAAAATGGGTTGATCTAGGATTATGCTCGGCGTGGATTGAATGAATTTTACTTCTTTAAACAATTTTGGTTTTATTAATTCTTGAGGAATCCATTCTTCAAAAATAACACTACCTTCATCATTTTCTGGTTTGGTGATTACTAAACACAATTACTAATCCCCTATACACTTAGAGAACCAAATTCATGATCTCTCCGAGGTATATGGTCATTTAGTAATTGAATTTATTTTGCTCAAACACAGTAAAGATGAAGAGTAGAAATAACTGAAGAATGGATGTCTTAAATTAATTATCCAATTAACAACAATTCGTTCATAAAATAACATTAAATCCAGCCTTTGCATCCTCCTAAGATCAACCCATTAAAGGTTTAGCCCTCCATTGATGGTATACTCTCAATGGTGGGCGGAAGATGACTAACAAGAATTGGATTGAAGAAATTAAAACCGCGGAAATAACGAGCACTCCTCCGTGTGTGTGAATGAAATTCACACCTATGTGTGAACTAATTCACAACAACACAAAGATATCACTGTGCTTTGTTATTATAAAGTTTTAATAAATGAAATGGAAAATATATAAGAGAATAAGTTTATTAAGAACAAAAAGAAAAACTTACATGGAAATGGAAAACATTACAAAGGAAATTTGGAAGCAAAACATTACAATGAAACAAAGCATCCAAGATGATAAGAAAAATTTCCATACCCATTCCCTTCACCAATAGATCCTTATATAGGCATATTAGGAGCCTTAGGTAAATCCCCCAACAATTAATTCACCCCTCAACAATTAATAGAGTCAAAAGGAAATTGACATTTCGAAGTTGACCAGGAAAACTGTCCAGATTCGTCCTCCATTTTGACGTGTGCGTTTGACACTTCTAATGGCAGAATCCGAAGGTGTCATAAATGTAACATATCTTATTAAATGTGTCTTCTATAAGCTCTCAAAATTTCAGGAAATTTGGATCAGCCGTTTGGAAGTTATGGTCGAAATGGTGTAACGGATTTCTGCGCATTAATGACGAGTCCACCATTTAAATCTAAACTTCAGATCCATTTATCATCATGAAAACATCAGAATTAGCTCCGGCCACAGTTGAATAAAATTATCCTCATATTTTTATCTTTCTAATGTATAAATATGAGCTTCATTGGGATTGGTTTCTGGGCCCCACATTTGTTTGATGGGCCTTAGGCCCATTATGCTTTTTCCAGCATGTTTCTGCCTTCAGGCGCAAAATTCTCCATCTTCCTTTGGTATTCATCCATCGGACCTAAAAGATAAAATATTCCAAACAAAGGGATAAATCATATCCCAAAATTTCAAATTAAAATGATGAATAATGTAATTTCCGCAAGCAAATTATTGAGTGGGACCAAATTGACATTTTAAGCATGAATTGCACAATGATGGGAAATGAAGTTCAATTTCTGAATTGGACTAAAATTGATGTTTATGAACTTTTAAACACATTAATATTAAGAACTTAACAATGAATATTAGCCACTTTTAGTGACTAATCAGTAACTTAACTAAGGAGGATGAGAGTACATCACTATTTCTAATAGAAGAAAATTAGGTTTTTTACACATGATTGTAAACAAATTATCAGGATAATACATTTTTTTAATTATTTTGTTAAAAGCTATTATTTATGATTTATAATTTTTATTATTACGATAATATTTTAAAATGTTAGATATATAAATTCAAGTTAATTCCTATTAAATTATAGTAATAAATAATCATATTTATAAAAAGAATTAAATAGTTCAAATCAAATATATAAAATTATTTAGACCTCTCTATATAAAAATATATAAAAGAAAAAAAATGAGTACAATTTTCAGGGATCATGGATACTTTAATCTAATAAATATCATTGATATAATAATTATAGCATAAAATTAAAATAATATATTCTATAAAATTGACATATTGTGATAACTTAGAATAAGATGTATTATTTGGTGGATTGGTGAGAATGAATTTATAGGATGTAAGAGTTTATATGACCATTATATGAATTTTGGAAACTATGCTCATTGGTGATATAGATATTATAAAGTAACCATTGAAATATGTATATATTATGTCTTAAAAAGAGTTAACTGATATTGAAGGTTGAAACCATGTCTTTTATAAGTATGAACATACCTTATAAAGTACATGTATTATAGATTATGAAGAAGGAATATTCACTTGGTTATTCCCTAGTCTAAGCCCAATCCTAACTTCAATAACTGAAGTATGAGTTGAATCCTTTATGGGATAAGTATAATTTAGTATAAATCCTTACTATATAAATGTTTTCTGAACCAACCCCTGAAATATCAACCATTTCACACCATAACATTAACGATCATATTGTTTTAATAAGGGTTTATGTATATAGTGGTTAACATGTATTAATGTATAAATTCATTTAGTAATAAAATGGTGTTTACATAGATACCACATTTTTATTAAATACATTATTCTTATTTAAAATTTACAATTCAAATAATTAGATGATAGATTAAAAAATGGATTTAATATTTGGAATTATATTGTTCAAATTATTTAATTGGTGAAATTTGGTATTTTTTGGTAGAGTAGTAAAATACAGTTACAAATGGTGAAATAGAGTAAATATGACATGATATATATGTAATAATAACTAAAATTAAAAATATTTATTCCCAACTATCATTGAAATTGGGTAAAACACTAAAATTTATGATTTACTACAAACTACTATAGAGTGGAGAGTAGGGTAGAACCCACAGGGAAGGTTGGTGTCCATATTTATTTTCTAAGCATCTCACTACTGTTAATAGTGGGAGAACTAATTTTCTTACTATTTTACCCTTTATATTTATTTGTTTTTTATAATGCAATAAAGTAACACAACATTTTTTTGTATTTTTGTACTAAACTATGATGAAATAGAAAATAGTATGAAAACAGTAAGTAAAAGAAAGATAAAATGCTGATAGATGAACAATCAGAATGAAATGTATGGGAAAAACTCGATTCTAATGGTTTAATGTATTTCCTTTTTTGAGAAATTATTACAAACGAAATCACTGAAAAATTATGAATTATTTCCCTCGCCAGGAGATAAGTCACTCTGGTTGAACATTCTCAGAGTTCGCCACTCCAAGAAAGGATCAATTACAGAATTTTGGTTTGAAAAGTTTAACAAAACAGACTCACAGTTAGTTATGATGTTTTCATTTTGAATTAAAACTTTCAAAAAATGTATCCATGATCATTCTCATCGAATGATCATGGAATTGAAAGTCAAATTATAGTGGAACAATGTAGTTAATTGAATTCAGATATTGACCTCGCTGATCAACCCTAAATACATTAGAATAAAAAGTGAGAATATAGAAAAAGATAACAAGTAGAAATGACATTTCCCTAAACTCAAGATTTAGTTAACTATCATTTCTACTGATGAAATTGAAAACATTCGATTACAATATGAGAAATTGAAATAGAACAGTGGAAGAGATCTCCCTTTACAAGCTCATGTTGCTACTCCTAGTGTTCCTCGGGTCTCTAAAAATGGTTCTCTGAGTCTCCCTAAGATCTTATCTTCTCTTCTCTATGATAATGAATCGAGAACGAATTTCATGAATTTTTTGTTATCCCCTACTAATTCCCATTTCTACTCTATTTTAATGCATCTGTCATACGCTGCATGTCACCCCTATTTTCCACCGACTTCAAGTGTTCTTCACTGTTGCACCGCACACAAGAAGTTTTTGTGTGCAATACATGTAGATTTAGCTTTCCCCTTGTAACTAACTCCCCACGAGTTAGTTGAGTTGAACCTAGATGATGTTCTGTCACCTGAATGAACCTGTACAAGAATGATCCAAACAATACATTTATAAATACATAGATTAAAAATTAAAAAATTATTATTATATTTATAAATTTATTATAATATCTTTAATAAATAAATAAGTTTTTAATTTAATATTATTAATTTATTTTATTAGTATTATAAATAACAATTCATTATATATTAAAATTAAATTATTATTAATTAAGATTATTTAATTTTATATTCAAATTTTATTATTATAATTATTTTTATTTAAATAAAAACATTATGTTGTAATAATTAATTAAATATTAAAGTATTTTTTAGTCAATCAAGATAGTTAAAAATAATTAATTAATTTTATAAATCATTATTATGTTTTATTAATTTAAATGTTATTATTTTATTAGGTAATTGATTTATTAAATTAAATATTATCATTAAAGTTTATTTTAGTTACTAAATAATTTTATTTTAATTATTATTATTAATGTATTTAGTTTGATTAATTTAATTATATTAATTATTCTAATATTATTTTAAATTTATTATTAAATATTTTAGTTTTATTTTTTATTATTTAATTAGTTTTATATTTTTATTTAATTATTATTACTAATTTTTTAGTTTAAATAACCATCATTTATAATTATTATTCAACTATTATTTTAATTTTATTTTATTTATTGTATTATAATCACTGTATAATTATTTATTTTGTTTTATTTTTAATTTTAATTTTCTTTTTTTAGTTTATTATATTTTTTTAATTTTAATTTTAGTATTTAGTTTAGTTTTTTAGTTTTATTAAATTATTACTTTCTCTCCCCCCCTAAATCTATGCTTCCACAGGGGGGCTTCATCTGGTTTATCTGCAGGTCGTTAGCAGTGCACTCTTTGGAAAATTTTTTCTTCTGGATAATGAGGCGACGTCTTCAGGCTTCAGATATTGATCTCGTGGCATCAACCTCTCCATCTGTGGTGCATATCCAGCAATCACGATGACGGTGAAGCTCCTCAAACTCCTCCTCTGTAAAAAACAGATGGCGGGTTGCAGCATCTTGTGGTACAAAACTCTTCGGTTCGGCTTCACCTTACAGCTCATCTGTGGCATTCGGTTCCTACAAGCTCGTGGCTTGCATTCCAACATCCTACTTCCCTGCTGTTTGGTTCTCGAATAACTATATCTAGAATAATATGGTTTAAAATCCATATTTTCCAGGGGTTTTGTAGCGATTTTTTGTTGTTGTTGAATCTGGAGATTGAAAACATATGTTGAATCTGGTTTGATTTCAGAAAATGGGTCATGGACGTGGCATCATTGGTGGAGGTGTGAATAACTAGTGGTTGTGGAAGTAACAGTGCCAGCGGGGAGAGGGATGCGTTGGTAGAAACTTTAATGGACAATTGTAGGGATGTCGGTAGCAACGAGCTATCGACATCGACACTAGGGGTTGGGTGGATAAAAGTGACATTGTTGGGGTGACTCTTCGGTGGCAAGGAGTAATGGTGAGGATGAGTGAGTGACACCGACAGTTAAAAAAATGTATTAGTGACTCATAGAATTAGTATGAAAAAACCAAAATTAAAAGTTACGCTAATTAAATTTTTAAATTAACTGATTAATTAAGAACAGAAAATAAAAGTAACTTAAAATAAAAATTAAAAATTAAAATAAAGTTAATCTAAATAAACTAGAAATGGAGTAATACTTATATTAATTAAAATAATTAATATATTGACTATTAAAACTAAAACTAAAACTAAAATTAAAAATTATCATAACCAAATAAATAAAACTAAACTGGGGATGAAACCGGTTACTACTAGGGAAAGTGGAACTGTAGGTATCAGTGACAGAAGGGAAATATGGCATATTGGTAAGACCAATAGACAAAAAATAATTTCTGTGAATTTAAATTCTTAAAATTGCAAACATGAAATTAAAATATTAAAGTTCTAAAAATATAAATAAATTAATTAAATAACTAAATTGAGACTTATAATTAAAAACACATTATTTTATTAAATTAAAATGTAAATTCTTAACTTAAAAAGGCAACTGACTAAATTATTAAACAGTACAATTAATTTAATAAAGATAAAAATTGTTAATAGATTAATTTAAAAGGATAATTATTAATAAATTAAATAAAATGAATTTAAAATAATTATATTGAAATAACTAATAAATTTAGTTAATCAAAATGAGGTGGTTAAATGCTTTCAAATTAAAGACTAATTTAACAGAGTGATTAAGTGATTAATTAATATAAAATTAAAATTATTAAGAAGTCAAAAAAATTAAAATTACAAAAATAATTAATTTAGTATTATTTATGAAAGAATAGTAAGATTAAATTAATTATTTAAAAGATTAAAATTACATAATTTGTTATAAAAATTGATAAATTAATAAATTTAATTATGAAAAAGTATGATTATTTAGTAAAAACTGAAATTTTAATTAATTAAATTGTTAAATTTTAAAGTGAAGGATGTGGAAAATTGTGAGTTTTTAGAGCCACACCAAATTCCCCCACACATAAACATTGTTTGTTCTCAAAAAATCCCATTTTTTATTATATTTCAAAAATAGAATTGTGTTTATATTTCTCAGCTCAAAATGTAACATGTTAAACAGTTCAAAATAGAGTACAAGAACTGTCAATTGGATTTTTAAAAGATAAATTCAAATCAAGTCTTGCCTTAAATATAATACATAAAGGTAATCAAAAGAGAAATAAATCATCCACTAATGATGATTTCCTTCAACATATGTGAATGTGAATAATGAATCATTTCAATCCAAGCATAAGTTCTATTTCCTAGTGTGAAAACATGTTAAAAATATGTCGAATTAAAAACATAACCAAAGGAACTTTGTACTTTGACTCATAACCAAGGTTCCGAAAATAATTTTTTTTAAATCAACTTATTAAAAAACCTAAATAATTCCCTTATAAACCAATTTTCCCCTTCTTCATCTAGCATTCATCATTCCCCTCACCATAATGAACTCAATTTTAACCCTAGAAACTTTATTTAATTCCCCCAATACATGTAACATGTGTTAAGAAGTGTGAAATGAACTTATTCATAGCATAAATAGGGATTTAAGTAAACTGAAATTCACCCAATCCCAAGGGTCTCAGAGATTCACTGTGGGATCCCAAATGCCTAGATTATTCTGGAATTAAAAGATTTATATACAAACAATTTATCATGGCTCAATAGGGTGATTAGATTTTAAAAAATAAAATAAAGGTCTGTCCCCAAGGAAAGAGTTCAAATTACTAGTTCCTAAATTTATGATCTCAATTCCACAAAAATGTTACCCATATAACTCTCAAAGGTAGACCCTAAACCAAATGTCACTAAATCACTAAACATGTTCACTAAAAAATAATTCACCCACATTATTTTTGGATTAAAATAAGATCTTAACTACTAGTAAAGCATTATCTTTTGGAAACACTCAATTGAATTACAATTTTTAGCTTAAATTGTGTAATAATTTTAAAATTCTTGACCATTTTTAAAAACAAATTGAATAAGAAGTGGTAATTGATGAGATTTTCATTAAGCACAGTCTAACTCAACATATGTTGACCCCCTCCCCCACACTTAAAACCAAACATTATCCAAAAAGTTGAATTCAAATGTGTAGAAGAACAATTTAACATATAAATTTAAAATTATATTTTCAATTGAGTAGATTAATGACATGTAATAAGGGTTTCAGTGGAGTTCAAAAGTATAATTTTTTCCACTATAAATACTTTAAAGTAGGTTCATTACCCAAAGAAAAGTATTATCAATTAAAATATTTCCTTTTCACAAAAATTATTACAAATAAAACCACTAGAAAAGACTGACTTATTTTCCACAGAAGGAGATAATTCACTCTGGTTGAATAATATCGAAGTTTTCCACTCCAAGAAAGGTTCAACTACAGAATTATGGTTTGAAATGTAAAATAAATGAGACAATACTTTAGTTCTGGAGTTTCCATTTTGAATTAAATGTTTTATAAAATGTATCCATGATCATTCTCATTGAACGATCATGGAATTTAAAATGAAATTCTTGTGTCATGATGCAGTTGAATGAATTTAGATATTCACCTCATCGATCAATTTTGAATACATTATAAGAAAAAGTGAGAAGGCAGAAAATGATATCCTGTAGAAATGACCTTTCCCCAAGCTCAATATGTTGCTAACTATCATGTTCACTGATAAAACTGATAACATTATATTACAGTATGAGAAATTAAAATAGAATAGAGGATGATATCTCCCAATCCAAGCTAGTGTTGATACTCCTGGGGTTCCTCAAGTCTCCAAGAATAGTTATATGAGTCTCCCCCAGATCTTCTCTACTCTACTCCCTGAGAATTAATCAAGAATGAATTTCATGAATTAGGTGTCATCCCCTAATAATTAATCTTTCTTCCCTATTTTAATACCTCTGTCATACATTGTATTTCACCCCCTCACACTTAATTCCTTAGAGTGGTTATTTTTATTATCAATGGAATTCAATTTTTTATGAAAGAGGAACATGCAGAATTTATTTATAGCATAGTGACATGTTGAAGAACAATTTTCATAAAAGAGACATGCAGAAGATATTTTAGTATTCCAAAAATGAAAAGGGACATATTTTCAGAACACTAAATCTTCCATAAAACCTACACTTGTTGTAAAATTTCTTTCTAGAACAAGGAGAATTATTCTAGTAACATTAACTGAGTCACCAAAAGTACTACCAATGAGTCACTAACATCTGTGTATCGGTGGATCAGGTGCATTGGTGAGTAAATTACTTGGGGATAGTAGTAAAACTGTGACTTATCAGTGAATTTTTGTTAAAGTGAAAGGAGTAAAAATATGAATGTAGAATAAAGAGTAGAGTACTTCCCTGAATCAAATTTTATCATTAATCCCCCAGCATGGGAATTCCAATACCTAAATGACAGAGCGGTAGCATACTCTGTAACTCTGAAATAAGAACCAGGATAAAGCAATAATAAGAATTACAAAAAGTACATAGCATGAAACATTTTATTCATCATTATAAATGAAACGGAGAAAATGAAAAAAAATAAGTGCCATGGGTTGCCTCCCATGAAGTGCTAAGTTTAAAGTCTTCAGCTAGACATTATTCAGGATCAGTTCTCAAGCACAGTGAAGGAAGACAAGCCCTTTGGTTGTCCTTTAAAATACTATTTGAATCTATACCCATTTACCAATATGGGTTTGTTTTTATCACCTACAATCTCTATAACTCCATTCTTAAGCACTCTGAATACAAAAAAGGGACCAGACAACATAGATTTCAGTTTTCCAAAAAATATTTCATGTCTAGATTTAAAGAGAAGGACATTATGTCTAGTTTTGAAATCTTTGGTTTGAATGATATAATGGTGAAATATTTTAGTCCTCTCTTTGTATATTCTTAAATTATCATATTAATCTCTCCTAATTTTATCTAATTCCCTCAACTCAAGTAGTCTTCTCTCACGATCTATTTTAAATCAATGTTCAGATCATTAACTGCCCTATATGACTTGTATTGCAACTCCATAGGTAAATGAAAACATTTTCCAAACAAAATCCTATAATGAGACTTACCTATTGGTGTCTTGAAAGAAGTTCTATATGCCCATAAAGCTTCATCCAGTTTAAGATACCAGTCCTTTCCAGAGATTGAGAAATTTTTCTCTAAGATTTTTTTCAGATCTCTATTAGAAATTTCTACTTTTCCACTAAACTATGGATGATAAGGAGTACCATTTTTCTGAACAAAACGACACACTTCCAACATAACCTTCAAGTTGTAGTTATTAAAGTGGGTTTCATTATCAGATATAAAGGCTTTGGGAACTCCAAATCTTGAGAAAATATTCTTTTTAAAAAAAATTATGAAATTGTTGGCTTGATTGTTGGGAAATGAAACTGCCTCAACTGACTTTGAAACATAATCAACAACCACTAATATGTACTCATTACCATGAGATGATAGAAATGGAACCATGAAATCTACACCCTTTACATAAAAAATTTCAAATTTTAAAATACAATTTTGGGTAACTCCTGCTTCCTCCCAACATTTCCAAACCACTGGAACCTATCACATCCAACTACAAAACTCCTAGAATATTTGAATAAGGTGGACCAATAAAAACTAGATTGGAGGACATTTTGATTTCTCCTTTCACCACCATGATGACCTCCACAAGGTTTGGAGTGAAGACTCTCTAGAATATGTAGCATCACTTTCTCAAGAACACACCTCCTAAAAATCCCATCATCACACCTCCTAAATAGCAATGGGTCATCACAAAGGTAGTACATAAGTTTAGAAATGAATTTTTTTCTTTTTTTATTGGATAATTTTTTTATAAATACTTATGATGACAGGAAAATGGAAAAGTCAGCATACCAAGAAGATTTCCTAATTGATACAGTGAGCAGTTTCTCATCTAGAAAGGAAGAATTAATGTCCCTTGGATCTTCAGAATGAGTGTGAGGAAGCCAAGATAGGTGGTCAGAAACAAAGTTTTTAGCTCCCTTCTTATCCCTTATTTCTAAGTCAAATTCTTGTAGCAAAAAAATCCATCTAATCAGCCTAGGTTTGGTTTCTTTCTTAGACAACAAGTACATCGAGGAAGAATGGTCAATTAAAATGAATACTTTTAAGCCTAAGAGTTACTGTCTAAACTTCTCTAGATCAAACAAAATAGATACCAAATCCTTTTATGTGGTGGAATAATTTTGTTGAGCCTCATCTAGCATTCTAATATCATAGTATACTGCATGCAGCTTCTTATCTCTCCTCTTTCCTAGGACAGTTCCAACAGCCATATCACTAGCATCACATATAATTATAAAAGGAAGTTTGCAATTAGGTGTAGTAATGATAGGTGATATAGTGAGTTTTCCCTTAAGAATATTTAATGATTTTAGATAGTTTTCATCAAAATGGAAGGGAGTATCTCTATCAAGAAAAGAACACAAGGGCTTAGTGATTTTGGAAAAGTCTTTTATAAACCTCTAGTAGATACTGGAATTCACTAGGAAAATTATATCACCATTAACATTTTCTAGAGGTGGTAATTTTTGAATGACTTTAATATTATAATTTTCAACCTCAAAACCTTTCTTGTACACTTTATGTCCTAAAACTATTCCATTAGTGACCATAAATTGACATTTTTTCCAATTAAGCACATGTTTGGTCTCGATACATCTATCAAAAACTAACTCATGATTTCCTACACATGTATCAAATGTGCTACCCACAATGAAAAATTCATCCATGAATACCTCAATGATCATCTCAATCATATCAGAAAAAATAGCCATCATGCACCTTTGAAAGGTTGCAGGGGCTCCACAAAACCCAAAAGGCATCCGATGATAGGAAAATTCCCCAAAGGGTCATGTAAAAGTAGTATTCTCTCAACCCTCAAGAGAAATAAGAATCTGGTTGTAACCAAAATTCCCATCCATAAAATAGAAAAAGTCTTTCCTAGATAGCCTCTCAAGAATTTGATCAAGAAAGGACATTGAAAAATGGTATTTCCTAGTTGATGCATTAATCTTTCTATAATCTATACAAACCCTTTATTTTGTGACATTCCTAACATCAATTTATTCATTTTTATCATTTTTAAAAATAGTAAAACCTCATTTCTTAGGAAAAACTTGGCTCGAACTGACTCAATTACTATCTAGGATAGGGTAAATTATTCCAGTATTTGGAAGTTTAATTACTTATTCTCTCACAACTTCTTTCATGTTGGGATTTATCCTTCTTTTACACTCTAACCTAGGATTATGTTCTAGATCCATAGTAATTTTATCCATGCAGAATGAGGGACTAATACCCTTTATATCAGTTATGGTCCATCCTATGGAAGATTAAAAAAATTATGAACATTAAAAAATCTTTAATATGTATTATCATCCAGTTCAGCTGAAATTATTATAGGTAGAGTGGAATAGTAACCCAAAAATGAGTGTTTCAAATGAGGAAGAAGTGTTTTGGGTTCAAGAATGGGAGGATCAACACTCGAAGGAAGACTCTTGGGACTAGGAGGACCAAGGTATTCAACATATCTATTTTATGTAGTTTTAATGGATGAAATATTTTCAATTTTTAGATCAGTTTTAGAATTGATAGTACTATTGTCCAAAGTGGACATCTCATCATCCATATTTTCCAGATTTGAATTTAACAGATTTATTAAAGAAAAATCCTCAACTTTCCTCAACATTTTTAACTTAATATCATAAAAGTGCACAAAAATGTTGGTGTTAATAGAAACACCCTCAAATTCACTCAAAAATATCCTGATTTCAGAAATAGAGGACTCCCCTACCACAAAAACTGGACAGTTTTCCAGGTCTAGAAATTTTTCCAAATTCACTATTTGAGAAGAATTTTAAACTTTTGAGACATGAAAATAAATATTTTAATAATAAAAATGAATTTATTCAATAATAGATTGATTTTAAAATTATTCTAAGCCTCTATTTTAGTTTTAATCTTCCAAAGAATTTATCATTTAATAGTTTATAGAAAAAGGTAGGTCCTCAGACATTTTTAAACACACTAAAATCTTCTTGTTGTTCTGCAATTTTAATGATAAGTTGAACTTTATAAACATAAATTACATCACAAAAAGTTACCAAGAAGGGCTTACCAAATATTATGGGAACCTCTTGATCATAGTCCATATCTAGGACAAAAAAATTTTCTGGCAGAAACAACTTCCAAACCCCAAATAGAAGGTCATCTACCCTCTACACATGATGAGTGAAAGAACAGTAAGCTAATTGGAGTATGACTGTGGTGGTTTAATGATCACCCAATATAAACTATTGAAATAGTGTTTATGGGAGTAGGTTAATACTCGAACCTAATTCAAAAAGTTAGTTGAGTTGATCAAAATTTCCTAGGGTACAAGTGATGATAAAGCTACCCGGGTCTTTCAGTTTGGGTGGGATTTTCTTTTGGAGCATGGAACTAAACTCATTGGTGAGAGTGTAGGTGGAAAATTATTCAAGTGTATATTTATTTGAAACAAAAATTTTAATATATTTATGATAAGAAGGTATTTGAATTAAATCTTGGATGAATAGAATGTTCACTTTATGTTTGTACAAGATAAAAATGAACTAAAACATTTCATCCTTTGTGTTGCTTTGAGTTTTATGTTTCTCTAGGAAAGGGATTAGTGGGGAAAAGTTTCTTAGGAATGTAGGAATTTTCCTCATTCCTTCAAAAGCTTTATCTTTTCCTTTATTATTTTGATTTTTAGTAGAATTTACATCTTGAGTTTTAGAAGACAAATTCAAATTTTGATCATTTCCAAGTCTTTTCTGTGAATTTCCATATTGTGAAAAAAGAGTTTTTTTTATTTTTAGATTCATGTTGTTTTTCATATTAGGAATTTTAAAAGTATTTTTTTATGTTTTGATTGAGTATTAAGCCCACTTCTAGTGAAAACAACCATAGATTTATCTCTATGGTAAAGTTTAGTGGTTCAAGGTAATCTTCCATTATCCCTAGATGTAAAGTCTCTAGCTAGTTGGCCCAATTGAGTTTCCATGTTCTACATTCTAGCATAATTTTTAATTTTCTCAAATTCATATTTATTTTTATGTTTATTTAATTGAGTCATAAATATTTATTCTTGAGAATTAATTTTATTAAAAATATGATCTAACATAGAATAAATTTGATTATTATGATTGCCTTGTGAATTAAAAGACTCACCCCTTTTTTGATTTTCAAACTTTTTTCCTGGTTGGTTATGGTAATTATGGGCATTGGATTGCTTGATTAGGACTTGATCTTTTTAGGTCATAATTGGATTGTTCCTATAGCCTTGGTTATAATTTTTTGAAGAAGGTTCTTCTTTAGGAGGCATCCCAAGTCCATAGTTAACAATTTTTGAGTTTTCTTGTTGTTGGGATGGAATGTCAATGTTTGTATAGAAGTTTTTAGTATGCCCAACCTTCCACACTGAGCATAGTTTCCCTTAAAGATTGGTTATTGTTTTGAAATCCCAATTTATTAACATTTTGTTTTGAATTCTGGTTCATTAAAGATTCAAGTTGGTTGGTGATTTCAGTAAGTTGTGATTGAGTTTCATTCATTTCACTAGAGTTAACATTATCATTTCTGTTAACACTTTTTCTTCTTGAATATTTTTTGTTGTGAATTTAAGGAGAGATTATTAAAAGTTTTCCTTATTTATTCATCAGTTTTATCATTATAGTTACCCCTAGAAGCTTGATCAATGAGTTTCTGACTAGAGGAGGACAACCCATAATAGAAGGTATCCATGAGAAGGTTGGATGAGAGTCGATGCTGGGAAAATTTCATAAGAAGGTCCCAAAATCTATCCCAAGCTTCATGGAATGCTTCTCTATACTCTTGATAAAAACTAGTTATCTTTGTTCTCAATTTACCCTTAGGTATTTGGGGATAAAATTTCATTATAAAATAATTATAAACTCTGACATATTTTTCAAAAAAAATCTCATCTAGGATTAAAACCACTACCTATCATTCCCTTTAAGGGAAAATGGAAAGACACTCATTCTCGGATCATTTTTATTAAGTCCTATAAAAGGTAACAGCTTAATGGTATTATAGAAGTCTTTAATGAAGGTAAGAGATTCCTCATTAGAGAGTCTATTAAATGTAGGATGTAGTGAAATGTGGGACTCTTGCAACTCATAGTTTCAGGCTCTAGGAGAATGTTGGACTGAAGAAGGATAACATGACACTTGAGGGAGTAAGAATTACCTCATCCAAGGAATCCCATTTTCTAAGAGTTTAAGTTGTTTTTTGAAGTCATTAGGTGAAGGAATCCTATTATCTAGATTCTCCATTTCAGATTTATTTTTCTGTTTAAGTGTGGTGAAATGTTTATCCAATTACAAATTCAGGGGCTCAAATATATCAGTAGTAGACCTACTGTTCATGAAATATTTGATAAATGGTGAAATTCATCACAAACAATAGAAAATAGTAACTCAACAGTACAAAAACAAGTATAAACTCAGTAGTAAATTAAAGAGGATTTTTTTAAACAGTTTTAAATTTTTCAAATTTTTTTCTGTAATTTTTTTATATGTGATTTTTTTTTTGAAATATAATGGATCGTACCTTCCCCTACAATGGCGCAAAAAGATGATTCCAAAATGTCTTTTAAATTTAGTAAAAGTTTAAAATTTATGATTTTCTACAAACTACTGTATAGTGGAGAGTGGGTTCGAACCCACAGGGAAGGATAGTGTCCACGTTTATTTTTTAAAAATCTCACTGGTGTCAATTATGAGAGAACTATTTTTTTACTACTTTACCCTTTATATTTTTTAGTGTTTTTAAAATGTAGTAACATAAATACACTTTTTTATTTTTATACTATACTATGATGAAATTGGAAATAGTTTAAAAATTTTAAGAAATAGAAAGATAGAATGATGATAGATGAAAAATTAGAATGAAATACCCAGGGAAAAACTTTATTCTACTGGTTTAAATTATTTCCTTTACACACAAATGATTACAAATGAAACCATTGAAAAAGAGTATCTTATATCCCTCTCTAATAGATAAGTCACTTAGGTTGAACAATCTTGGAGTTTTCAAGTCCATGAAAGGTTCAAATGATGAATTTTGGTTTGAAATGTACAACAGAACAGAATATCTTTTAGTTTTGAAGTTTTCATTTTGAATTAAAAATTTTAGAAAATGTATCCACGATCATTCTCACTGAACAATCGTGGAATTGAAAATAGAATTCTAGTGGCATGATTTAGTCGAACGAATTCAGATATTGACCTCGCTGATCAATTCTGAATACATTAGAAGAAAAAGTGAGAAGGCATAAATAGATAGCCAGTAGAAATGACCTTTCCCCAAACTCCATATTTAGCTAACTATCATGTTCACTGATGAAATTAAAAACATTCTATTACAATATGAGAAATTGAAATAGAATAGAGGAAGATATCTCCCTCTCTAAGATCGTGTTTCCACTCTTGGTGTTCCTTGGGTCTCTAAGAATGGTTCTTTGAGTCTCTCCCAGATCTGCTATGATCTACACCATGAGAATGATTCAAGAATGAATTTCGTGAATTAGTTGTCATCCCCTACTAATTCCTGCTGCAGCTATGTTTTAATACCTATGTCGTATGCTGCATTTCACCCCCTGTTTTCCACCAACTTCAAGTTTTCTTCACTACTACATCGCACACGTGCACTTTTTTGTGATCACACGTAGATTTAGCTTTGCCCTTGTAACTAGCTCCCTGTGAGTTAGTTGAGTTGAACCTGGATGAAGTTCTGTCACCTGAATGAACTTGTACAAGAAAGAAAAAAACAGATAAGAAGACGAAGAAGAAAATTTAAATATTTATTATAATAGTTATTAATTTATTATAAAGTATTTAATAAAATAAATATGTTTTCTATTTAATATTATTAAGTTATTTTATTAGTATTATAAATAATAATTTATTATATTTTACAATTAAATTATTATTAATTAAGATTATTTAATTTTATATACAAATTTTTTTAGTATAATTATTATTATTTAATTATAAAAGTTAATTTATAATAATTAATTAAATGTTAAAGTATTATTTAGTAATGTAAGTTAGTTAAAAATAATTAATTAATTTTATAAATCATTATTAAGTTATATTAATTTAAATGTTATTATTTTATTAGGAAATTGAGTAATTAAATTAAATATTATTATTACAGTTTATTTTAGTTACTAAATCGGTTTATTTTAATTATTATTATTAATTTATTTATTTTGATTAATTTCATAATATTAATTATTCTAATATTATTTGTAAATTATTATTAAATATTTCAGTTTTATATTTTATTATTTAATTTTTTTTATATTTTTATTTAATTATTATAACTAATATTTTATTTTAAATAACCATTTTTTATAATTATTTTTTAACTATTATTTTTATTTAATTTTATTTGTTGTATTAAAGTTATGTTATAATTATGTATTTTATTTTAATTTTAATTTTAATTTTCTTTTATTATTTTATTTTATTTATTTAATTTCAATTTTAGTATTTAGTTTAGTTTTTTAAAATTATTCTTATCTCCCCCCCCCCCCAATCCACGCTACCGTATGGAGGGGGGGTTATTTTTTTTTTACATTTTTTCAAAAAAAAATTCTTAAAAATACCACCAGGTTTAAAATAATTTTTTTTTTACATCCTAAAGGCGGCACCTGGTGTGCCGCCTTTGGGGAATTTTCCGGCCAGGGCAAGGCGGCACCGGGTGTGCCGCCTTTGCCCAAAAAATAACCGCAAAGGCGGCACCCCAAGTGCCGCCTTTGCCTAAATAATTTTTTTTAAAATTTTTATTTTTATTTTTATTTTTTGTTTTGTTTTGTTTTATATATATATATATATATATATATATATATATAAAACAAAACTTTTCAGCAGAATTTTTCTGCTATTTAATATCCAGCGGTTCTGCCATTACAGCAGTCTGGATTCTGACTGATACCCTCACCCAGGACTCCCTTTTATAAGGGGGTTTGCCCTGAAAACAATACTGCATTTTCGATGTGGGATTCTGGTTCTCCTTTTCCTGCACAGTACATTCTGCGTTTCCGATGTGTAATTCTGTTTCAAGTACGCGACTTTGAAAGACTATAAAAGTTAAACTATAAGACCAACACAAATGAAACTTTAAACACTGATTAAACATATAAGAAATAGTTGAAAACAAAAATAATTTCATAAAAAATGTTGATACAGATTAATTTATAAGCTTTCAAAACCACCTACTTGAAACTTAAACATATTTGAAGTACGTGACTTTGAAAGCTTATAAAAGATAAATTATAAGACCAATACAAATGAAACTTTAAACATTGATTAAACATATAATAAATAGTTGAAAACAAAAATAATTTCATAAAAAATGTTCACCAAAAACAATTTATAAGCTTTCAAAACCATCAACATGAAACTTAAAAATGTTTCAAGTTCCCGACTTTGAAAGACTATAAAACATAAAATATAAGACCAATATAAATGAAACCTTAAACATTGATTAAAAATATAAGAAATAGTTGAAAACAACAAAAACTTCCTAAAAAATTTCCATAAAAATTAATTTATAATATTTCAGAACAATTTACTTGAATAGGGAATCTGATCCATCAGTTTGAGGGATACTAGGGCTAGGTAGATAGATAATCGGATCATTGTATCTATGGATTTTTTGGATAGGAAGATAGATTCATTTCATTCATTATATCGAGGTATTTCTTTTTTAAGAGAATATAGACTTTCTTATAATTATAAAATAAGGGACACCTTTATTTTTTGGTTATAGAATACGATTCTCTTAAGGTTAAAAGACATTATTCTTTTAATGGATTTGAAAGTCATTATTTGTTTTGTATAAAATTGTATTTCTTTTTTGTAAAAAGTTTTTATATTTCCACCACACATATAATTGAATTCAAAACATCATATTAGTATTTTTATTATGATTTTATCCATATTAATATGATTTTGATAATAACAAAACTTTTGAATTAATAAAATCTATCATGATTATGATTCTTGTACTCTGATTACTCGGATTCATATAGACTCTGATCTTTTACATTCTGATTTAATCAAATTGTTTCTATTTATGATTATTTGATTGGACTGAGAACCATGTCCAATAAAAAATGTAAGAGTTTTTTATTTTTTAGTTTATTTCTTTTAAACTACATTTTTTAATACTAAAATATTCCCACTTTTAACTTATCTATTAGAATAATATTCTTATGATCCTAATAAAAATTATAGGCATAATGATACAACATTGTGTGGTTTTCTCAAGAGAATATTCCAACTCATCTTTTAATATCCATTTATTGTATTTTCTAGCTTTACCATTATCATTACTATATGAATAAATTGAAAATTTCTCAACTTGATTAATGAAACTAAATTCATATTTTTAAGAACTACTAGTTGATGAATTATCTTTTAAATAATTTCTTATCAAATTATTATGTCTATTACTAGAATGATACGTCTTCTTCATATCGTTTTTCTATTTTAGAGGATTCTCACTTTTTTTATCAAATTATAAATTATCCATTTTCATTATAAAATTCATGGAAAAGATTCCAATGAAATTATAGATTCATCACCATAGTGGTTTATTTAGTTTTAAATTCATTTACCCTATATAATCCATCTTTAAATAGGTGAATAAATTTCATTAATGTATTCATCAAATTCATCATCATCAGAATCAATTGATTCCCCAATTTCCAATTATTTGAACTTATTTTTTCTTATAGCCTCAAAGGATATATAATCTATATCTTCTTTTTGAAACTCATTTCCTTTATCATTTCATAATCTATGAGAATAAAATATAACTCCTCTAATGAAATATATTCCCTATCTTCCATGTCTAAAACCATGGCATCAAATCATATAGGGAAATTTATCAAAAGTGTTTTCAAAATTTTTGAATCTTATATCTTCTAACCAAATCCATAGATATTACATACCATCTCATTGAACCTAATGAAATAGTCATCAATGATTTCATCATCGACCATTTTAATATTCTCAAACTTTATTCTTAGTATTTTCATATTATCTCTCTTAACATTAATATTTCCTTCATAAGTACTTCCTAGTTTGTCTAAAATATCGTTGGTAGTTTCAACACCCATCGCTTTAGTGTATAACATTTTTGATAAATCCATTAGGGTATAATTATGATATTTTCCATCAACTTCAAGATTTATCATTTTAGATTTAGTACAATAATAATACTTAATAATAGGTGGTAATCTAATGGTTGATACGTCTTTCATTTATAAGAAAAGCGATTGAAGGAAAAGAGTATAATATTCCTCTATGTATGGTAGTTATTTCCCTAAAATTAGGCATTCCATGGTTTCTCACTAAATTATGATCCTTCATTTCTCATAATGTTTTCTTATCATGAGAGGGGATCTTTTTATGATACCATTTGATTTAACCAAGGATCAGTTGGGTTCTAATGAGGGGGGGGGGGTGAATCCATAGTACATTGTTTTAAAAATTCACTATTCTGTAATCTAAAATCTATGACTGATTAAACTATCTATCCCTTATCTTAAATTCTGAAAATCCGCCTGAATGAAAAAATAAAATCAATGAAAAACACAGGGATTCTATTAGGTTCATTACAAAGGCCTACTCCTTACTATAACCATTTATTACACCTTGATAAAGGTTATTCACTTTTTTTAGTCGGTTACAACATGGGAAAGTTGTATCCCCATAAAAAATAAGTCCAATAGTGCTTCATATCTAGAGTCCCACTATAAATTACAAGCTCCCACCTTCACTAACAACTCTTAACTCCCATAGGTGGATCTTTATACTATATCCATGGTGATTCTAAAATCTCATAAGCCTACTCGAGAGTCCCACTGGTGACCTCTTCTACATCTGAGTCCCAAAAAAGACTTCAAAATTCCTAAATCACACAATATATGAACTTTTTCCTAAATATATCTATCAAATTTTTATATTTCTGGAAAACCTTCGTATATAGTCTTTCTCAAAAAACAAACCAAAGCACATGATCTACCCATGTACAATATTAATGAAATTAGGCAACTGTTTTTCAATGACCTTATCTTTATCACTATCCATTGAACATAAAATTTCCTGGACTAATCTCAAAAAACTCATAACATGGTTATATATCTTCTGAAACACTACCTAGATCGGTCTCAATATTTATGTATATAAAATTAATGGAATATCAATTCAATTTTATTTAAAAAAGACAAATATAAAATATTCCATGATAATTTTATGTAAGTGTTATTTAATTTTCATGAAAATATTTTATAATTCATGCACACCTACAATGCCTCTTTCCTTCTCACTTTAGTGCTTCCACTGAAGGCCTTTCCTAACCGAGGCACTGGTTTTATGGCACCCAGGATATGATGTTACACTAACTCCTCCTAATCAACTCTAATTTGAACCTTTGGTTTTTTTAGGCTCTCAGTAGATTATTTTGACCACTCTAACCCGTAATATTCTTAGACCAAAGTAACAATGGATGTTATTATTCTTCCTTCGATGTGGATATCTCTTATTGTTGTGGAATCCACCATTATTCTCTACTCTCTATCTTTGAGAGTGAAAAATTCATATGCTGCTGATGGATTGGATCCTTGTTTCGATGGATTGAAATTATAGGGATTTCTCATTGATCTACCTCAACTTTGACTCTCATTGGCATTTATCAACACATGTGATTGATTAATCGTGTGAATAATGGTTTGTGGATACACTATTTTCTTTTTTGGGAAATTCAATTTAGAGTAGATATGGGTGTGGATTTTTAGTTTTTTGGATACCCTATGTGGGGGAATATTGACATGTAAGTAACATCACCATATCCCATTTATTATATGTAGAAAGTAGTTATATGTGTTACATGGAAAGATTCCATGTTGGAATATGGAAAGATTCCATGTTGGAACATTGAAAGATTCCATGTTGGAACATGGAAGGATTCCATGTTGGAACATGGAAAGATTAAATTTTGGTACATGGTAAGGTACCCCATTTGATATGCACGCTATGTATAAGGGAGACATTCCATATAATTTGGATGTACATGTTAGGTTGGGAAGAGTTTTATGAGAAGGTAAGGATTGAGGAGGAACATTCTATATACATGATGAACACACCATTTACTTCTTATGAATTTTAGGTGTGAGGATGAAGTGGTGATATGAGGAAATTATTGATATATTATATATTTATATTTGGTTTTTACAATGGTTTTTGGAGGACCCCTTCATGGTTTTTATTTTAGAATCCTATTAAAGGAAGTGTGGTGTGAGGTCCAAGTGGGGGCTGTAGGATTTCTTCTTGGAATGACTTAGAATTACCATGGTGTATTTTTTTATTCTCTTTTTGATTTTTTCTATAATTAAGGATAGTGTAGTCTCATGGTTGTGTTTTATTAGTCAGTTTCTCAAAGTTTAGTTTTTTTATAGACATTATGATATGGTGACCCTATGGGGATGTCAAGAACAAATGAGTTCTATTAAGTAAAGTTTTAATTAGGTCTGATGGACCTTTTAGTATATTATAATGTGTGAGGTATTGATTGGATATAGGTTTTATTCCAAGAGGATGGATGAGGTCCTATTTATATGGTCTTGAATTAAGGATTTTTACATGTGGTTGAGTAGAACTGTATTGGTTTTTATGTTATTTATGTGGTTCTGAAAACTATTTTGGGTGCCCTATTATTTTCACCCCTATAGGGATAGTACTGGTTTCAATTAAAATGGTGATGGGTTTTAGTTTTCTCAAATCATGTCTTTGTGGCCTCTGAATTGGATTTTATTGGTCATTTCTATTCACGTTCTAGATGTGAGAGGAGTCATTTGGGATATTATTAGATTTGGCATCAATTCTGAGAATTATATAATGAAATCTTCTATTAGTTGGATAGTGTTTTTTAGGTCTGGGGAGCTTATAGTCTACCTATATTAGTGAAAAATTTCTTTCTAGTTTAGTATTATATCCTATCTATGGTTTGGGGATTTATGGATTTTTTTCTTCTCTATGAACTTACATGGAAGTGGACATGTACATGAATAAAGTTCCAACCTAGTTAGGTAGAACATACTGAATATTATGATTAGATTTCCTGGTTGAATCTTCCCAACCATGGGAACATTTATGGGTTCTCTAGTGTCATCCAATATGTTCTTCTTGCCAATTTATAGTCTTTGAAATTCGCGTACTTGAAACATTTTTAAGTTTCAAGTAGACTGTTTTGAAAGATTATAAATTAATTTTTATGGACATTTTTTATGATGTTTTTGTTGTTTTCAACTATTTCTTATATGTTTAATCAATGTTTAAGGTTTCATTTATATTGGTCTTATATTTTATGTTTTATAGTCTTTCAAAGTCGGGAACTTGAAACATTTTTAAGTTTCATGTTGATGGTTTTGAAAGCTTATAAATTGTTTTTGGTGAACATTTTTTATGAAATTATTTTTGTTTTCAACTATTTATTATATGTTTAATCAATGTTTAAAGTTTCATTTGTATTGGTCTTATAATTTATCTTTTATAAGCTTTCAAAGTCACGTACTTCAAATATGTTTAAGTTTCAAGTAGGTGGTTTTGAAAGCTTATAAATTAATCTGTATCAACATTTTTTATGAAATTATTTTTGTTTTCAACTATTTCTTATATGTTTACTCAGTGTTTAAAGTTTCATTTGTATTGGTCTTATAGTTTAACTTTTATAGTCTTTCAAAGTCGCGTACTTGAAACAGAATCACAAATCGGAAACGCAGAATGTACTGTGCAGGAAAAGGAGAACCAGAATCCCACATCGGAAATGCAGTATTGTTTTCAGGGCAAACCCCCTTATAAAAGGGAGTCCTGGGTGAGGGTATCAGTCAGAATCCAGACTGCTGTAATGGCAGAACCGCTGGATATTAAATAGCAGAAAAATTCTGCTAAAAAATTTTGTTTTATATATATATATATATATATATATATATATAAAACAAAACAAAACAAAATAAAAATAAAAATAAAAATTTAAAAAAAAAATATTTAGGCAAAGGCGGCACCTGGTGTGCCGCCTTTGCGGTTATTTTTGGGCAAAGGCGGCACACCATGTGCCGCCTTGCCCTGGGCGGAAAATTCCCCAAAGGCGGCACACCAGGTGCCGCCTTTGGGGGGTAAAAAAATAAATTTTTTTAACCTAGATGTATTTTCAAAATTTTTTTTTTGAAAAAATGTATATTAAAAAAAAACTCTATGGAGGGGGGCTTTGTCCAGTTCTTCCGTAGGCCACCAGCAGCGCACTTTTCGGCTCGGCTTCTCCTCGGGACCATGGCGTGACATCCTTAGGCTTCAGATCATTCTCCAGCAGCTTCAACAGCTCCATCCGTGGTGCAAACCAGGCATGCATGAGGGAGGCAAACCTACTCAAACTCCTCCTCTCCAAAAAAAGGACGGTGGGCTGTGGCATCTTGCAGCGCACAACTCTTTGGTTCATCTTCACCTCGGAGCTCATCTGTGGCATTCAGTTCCTTCGATTTCGCGGCATGCAGTCCAGCCTCCTACTTCCTGGCTATTTGTATCTTGAATTCCCGAATCTAGAATAATATGGCTTGAAATCCAAATTTCCAAGGATTTTTTTGCAACTTATTTTTTGTTGTTGAATCTGGAGTTTTCAAAGGTATGGTGAATCCAGTTTGAGTACGGAAAATGGGTCGTGGACAAGGTACCGTTGGTGGTGACATGAATAACCGGTGCTTATGGAAGTAACGGTGCTAGTGGGGAGAGGAGGAACAGTGCGTAGGGTGATGAAGCGGTGGAACCACTCGTGATATGGGGGCTTCGAATGACAAGATGGTTCCATCGGTGGCACCGTTGATGTGGTTTGGTAGCAAGAAAGGATGGAGGCCTCGTCAGTGCGAGGGTGCAGCTAGCGGGATGTGTCGGTAGCAAAATTGGTAGAAAGATGTAGGGATGTCGGTAGCAATGTGCTACCGACACCAACGTTGGGGTTGGGTTGAAGAAACAGACACCATTGGGGTGACGCGTTAGTGGCAAGGAGAAATGGTGAGGATTAGAGATCGACATCGATAGTTAAAAAAAATTATCGGTGAGTCGTAGTCTTATTATGAACAATCCTAAATTAAAAAGTTAAGTTGATTAAATTGTTAAATTAACTAATTAATTAAAAACATGAACTAAAATTAATTTAAACTAAAATTTAAAATTTAAAATAAATTTAATTTGAATAAACTGAAACAGGATTAATACTTAAATTAATTAAAACAATTATTTGATTAACTATTAAAACAAAAACATAAAATTAAATTAAATTTAACTTAACCAAATAAATAAAAAGAAACTCGAGATACAACCGAAATCTGCATGGGAAAGTGGAACCGTAGGTCTCACCGACAGAAGGGAAAGAATGGCATATTGGTAAGGCCAACACAATAAAAAAATAATGCCAGTGACTTAAAATTCATAGAACTACAAACATGAAATTAAAATATTAAATTTTTAAAAATCTATATTTGTTAATTAAATAACTAAATGAAGAATTTAAATTATAGACACATTATTTTATTAAATTAAATCTTAAATACTTAACTTAATTTCATAACTGACTAAATTATTAAATTTTACATTTATGTTACTAAATATAAAAATAGTTAATAGATAAATTTAATAGGATAATTATTATTAAATGCAATCAAATAAATTTAAAAAATATATATTAATTTGACTAATAAATTTAATTAGTCAAAATAATGTGGTAAATTATTTTAAATTAAAGACTAATTTAATA
The DNA here is from genome assembly GCA_963277665.1 of Viscum album. Taxonomy (NCBI): domain Eukaryota; kingdom Viridiplantae; phylum Streptophyta; class Magnoliopsida; order Santalales; family Viscaceae; genus Viscum; species Viscum album. The sequence goes on along the minus strand of OY728167.1, from coordinate 394,001,876 downwards.
GAACGATTAAGTGATTAATTAAAATAAAAGTCAAATTATTAAAAATTGAAACAAATTAAAATTAAAAAATTAATTAATATATTATTTTTTAAAAAGAATAGTTAGATTAAATTAATTATTTAAAATGCTAAATTCATAATTTTTTATATAAATTGATAAATTAATAAATTTAACTATAAAAATAAAAAAGTATGATTATTTAGTAAAAAGTGAAATATTAATTAATTTAATTGTTAAATATTAATGTAAAATATCTGGAAAAATGTGAGTTTTTAGCGACACAAAAAAATCTAGTTCTAATTTCCTAATATTTGCTTTGAGAATTATATTCGATCATTAAGGGAAGTAATTTGGTACTATAAGAGTGGTGGAGCACTTGAGATAATGAAAAAATAAAATATTCCATACTTAATTCTATGAGTTTATACTCACCACACCTATATACACTAACCCCATATTCTTATTTATCCTTAAAAATATCAGTTATATATTCCCATCACTATCAAAAAGTATGTCCTATATCTATCCCTTTAATAATGAATAGTTTGGTTGGTTTTAATGGAAGACTCAAACATATGAAGATCAAGAGAGGTAAGGGACCTTTCTCTCTCTCTTTTCAATTCCAATTACATTACCATTTTATTATCCCCTTCAATTTCAATTTTCATATTCCAATATTATTTTAATGTCATTTAATTTAATTTACTTATGATATCCTACGATTATGAGACCACATTTCACTCACATTATACTCCATTAATAAACCTTTGTAAGCCAAAATTATCCCTAGAACCATGAAAATTCATATTTCCCCATGATAAAAAATCAAAATGTATAAAATATTTTTTTGGTATTGTGGATACATTTCTAAAACCCACATGTAATTGTAGATCTCAATTAGATATATTTTATCATTTCAAGGTTCTTTTGGGGTTTCCATAGTTTTTTGGCTGGATTTTTGAGTTTTAGGAGGCATTTTGGTGTAAGAACAGTTAGCCCGCACAGTTAGGAGTAACCATGGGGTGCTTGTGCAAAGGAGCCTATCAAGGGGACAGATCCATTTTCCATGAATTTTACATAGTTCATTGAGATGTAAATATCTCCCCTGAATTAATTTGATTTTTTTGGCCTTGGTAGTGGCCATGATATGTTTTATAAGACCATGTGGACTAACCGTGTGGGTACTCTTAGCCTTGGCAGCTTCCCGCACATGGTTATTTAAACCGCATTGTCAATCCATGAAACTATCCCAAGTGTCCCATTTTTTTGGAATTTCCCAAAAATCCATTTTCAAATTAAATTTTATTATCACCCCTCTTCTCCCCTATTTTAATAAACTGACTATTGAGATCCAAGAAGGACCTCCAACCTCCTCCCTCCTCAGTCCATAGTTATCCTTAGGTGATTTACAAGAGTTTTTGAAATATTTATTCCTCTCTTTTTCCTCTACTCTTCAGTATTCCCTCATTCCTATGTTTTACCATCTTCTTAGAACCCTATTGAACTATTATTAATGTGGATTTTTTTAGATGGTTATAACTAAGGGATTTGGTCTCTTATGGTTTGTAAAGGAGGTCTTCTTTCTTGCTTCAACGGTCTCAATTGATGGTGACATGTTTTGTGTTGGTTTTGATTTCTTTTATGTAGGAGTATTTATGAAGTTATTTAATTTTGTAAATTAAATTATGATTGTTCTTTCGAAATTTCTTTTTATGAATGTTTGAATATATGATATATCCTTATGATTATTTAAGACCATTTTATTGTGTTATGAGCTTAGCATAAAAAGTTTCCCTTATAAAAAACATCATTTCATGTCTGAAATGGAATTTTTTCATGCCCTAAACTTTTTTGAATTGTTTATGTGTCTTGTTGAAATAGTTTTAATGGTTTTTGTGGGATTTTTATCCAATTTTTTTCAATGAGTAAAACATATTTTTTAAAGGGAGTTCTGTTTTAAAGTGTCTTGTTGGCTTTGAAATGATTTATAAAGGTGTTTATATTTTAATTAAAATAGTTGATTTTAATTTAGTGTGTTGTTTACCCCTTGTGAGAAACACCATAATGTAACTTTAAATTTTTTTTGATGGAAATGGTAGGCCTTTCCCCTTTTTTATTTCAAAGAAAAAGACCCATGTTTTAAGGGTAACTTTGAAATGTCTAATTGAACCATTAAAAAAGTTTGAAGTGGTGTTTCATGAAATTTGAAAAAGTATTGGGATTATGGGACATTTTTATGATAAATTCCTAGTTGGAACCATTGTTTTAAATGGTTATTGTGAAAACATCCATTGTCTTCTCCAGTAACATCTCTAGTTTTTAAAAGTAGATAACATGTTCGATAGTGTACATAATATGCCACATCAAACTTAAGCAAACAAAAAAATATTATTATGTTACCTTATAACCCAAATATTAAAATGAAGGTAATGAAAAGTATGAATTGGTTTATGAAAATATTTTTTGCACATTTATTTAATTAAATCATTTGATAACAATTATTTATAAATGAAAATAAAACCCATTTTTAATTAAATGGGAATGTTTTTCTAAAAACTATTAAAATGAAATTAAGTGAGTTTATAAAATAATAAAATAAATCTTTATGGATTTTATTAATTAAATATATATAAAATATATTCAATTTAATATTTAAAATTCATCTTATATGTTTTTCTAGACATGATATAAGAAAAAATTCATTTTTTCAGATAAAAGAAGGATTTTTCAACAAAAAACATTTTTACAGCCTTTTGATAGATAACACATTTTAAATCTATTTTTTGAACTTTTATAAGTTATATTTAAAAAATTAAACTTCTTAGTTGGAATCGGGACATCAAAATTTACTTTGATTGAAATTTTGGTATTTTTCTGATAAAATTCATATTCTTATGAATAGTGAAAAAAACTTCATTTTAATTCAAAACATTATTTTCATCTAATTTAATTATATAGTTATATTATCATATTAATTGGTTTTAAAGTATAATTATATCATTTTTTATCATTTAATACAATTTTGGTCAATGGATGTAATTTCACATTGGAATTATATATAAACACATGTCCATCTTTTGAGGGTTTTTACTTTTAAAAAACATGTTTTCTCATTTTGACAACGGGGATTAATTTTTAATTTATTTCTGCCAATTATGTGTTTTTAATTTTTAAAAATGGATTAAATATTCGGAATCATAAGTTAAAATTATGTAAATAGGTCCCATTTATTTTTGGACATTATAAATAGTAACTTTGCAAATAAATTTGTTTACCACAGTAAAAGAGAAATCATGTAATTAAATATAAAAATAATATTATAATAATATAAAAATACCATAAAACATGTCCTAATTTTAGTTTATAAGAATATCCTAGACAGGATCATCCTTGGGTCTAATTTTGGACCACTTGAAGCCACTTGGATGTGATAATGACCCTTATAAACATTTTATTTGAAATAAAGATGAAGATGTCAAAATCTTGTCTCTCATAACTAAAATAATTTTAATATGTGTTTATAAAAGTGATTTCTTCGAATATAAATATTAATTAGAAATATAAAAATATTACCTATATCATGATAATTTATTTATAATTTTTATAAAATATATAATTAAATTGATGATGTAGTAATTTCTAAATTAATGAATGAATCAAATAAATCATATTATAAATATTAAAATAAATATTATTTGACTTAATTTATGTCAAACAATAATTTTCAGGATATATTAGACATGTTGGTGATGATTTAAATGTGTTTTCTCAAACCTATCTTTCTGTAATGATATTTTTAAAAGTCAAATATTGAATATTGTCAAAATTGACACTATTGGTATTTTTAAATATAAAATATATTATAAAATGTGATTAAATTCCTAAAAATATAAGATTTTAAAAAACATTTATCATATGTCCAAATATGTCATAAATGGAAATTTTTTGGGTCGTTTTACATGTTATGGTTATTACATTAACCCACAAAGTGTAAATAATATAATATCACGGTAATATTAAAAAGGGTAAAATTAGGGTTATACAAAAAATACAAGGATTAAAAAAATATTAAAAACTTATCTAGTTTTAATTGGATGATGGCTATTCAACCCAAAATCATCGTATCTTTTAAATAAATTATTTTTTGTCCATTTGGAACCGAAACTGAATTTATATAAATTTAATATTTTAAGAGTTTCCAAGGGTGCCCCTCCCCTCTCCTATAATAAGGTACCTCCTCTTCTCTAATACTCACACATCCAAAGCTTTTTTGTTCATCCATGATCTGAAAAAACATGTTTCTATAATCCCTTCCCATGTTCTTGAGGCCTTATGTTAGGAATAACACCCTCTTTAGAGGTCTTAAGGTGTTCTTAAAAGGTGATCACCCGAAAAAGAAGTTTTTTTTAACTGTTTCTATTATATTTATTCTTCCACTTGTTCTAAATAATATCCTTATAATATGAAATAATAACTCTAGTATCCTCAATATAATTATATTTTATTATGTTAATATCATCACCTAAATCCATCTCAAATTTCATCAAATGGGAAATGAACATTTCGTTCATGTGTACGGCGGACTACCGCCTCACGAACCGATATAGTTCGCTTTTAATTATTGTCTATCTAGACTTGTCATAATGATATAATCAATGATTATATATTATATTAATGACATATTTATCATTTTAAAAGAAAAATATTTTAATTATGTTCTTACCTTTTATGCACATAAAAACAATGACGTCGTTCGTGCGTACGTGTGAACTTTCACCTTCATGATGCGATGAGAATCATTTTTATTCACCACATCACTTGTATGATATATATAAGTATATTTAAATGATTGTTATGATGTTAATAATATTATGATAATTCTGTAAAGGAAAAAAATATTTACTTTCTTTCCATAATGACTGATGAAAAATTGAAATGTTACTCATGCGTACGTATGACCTACCATCTCCATGGTTATAACATCATTCATTTTTCATGCCAGAAATTATGGGTTTGATTTAAAAAGTATAATTGACATATTAAATTAATAATTATGTAATTAATTTTATTCTAAAGAAGATAGAATTATGAACACATGGAATTTTTACATTGTACCAAGTTTATTTTCGACTCATGTACCAAATAACACCAAAACCTCCGACATGAACTCAAATAAATAGGTAATTTTTATAACATGGTAATAAGTGATATAAAATTAAAATAGACCTTAAAAAGGTTCTAAAGAAAGAATAAATTAACCAAATATTATTATTTAGGTATATAACAATTATAAGTGATGATTCAGACTCAAGGTAAGGGATTTTGTATCATCATACATTTAATTGAGACTTATTTGTGTTTATGCAGAAATTCACTTATATATAGTGTATATACAACCCTTTAACATATTATAAAAGTAATCTCTTTATTACCACGATATTCTATGTTTTTTTAATCTTATTCGTTAATTATTTTTTATGCAATTGTATCTCAAGTGGTAAGGGATTTTTTAACTCAAAACCTCGTTTTAATGTTTTGATGATTTATTCTCATAAATATTTCTATTTAATTTCCCTGTTTTCAAAATAGTTTTTACTAATGTATTTATATGTAAATGAATTTTTTAAAATGGAAACTCTTGAATTTCTCTCAAATGTTTTCATTAATGGATCCTGGTAAGGGAATTTATATCAATATCCTGTCATTGAGGAATATTTTGATAATACACAGTACCTTCTTTTATATGGTGTATATTAAACCTCATTGAATTTTAATTTCATTTAATAATTTCCAACCAAATATTTTTATATGAGTCATTATAATAAACGGAAAAAAGAATGTTTTTTAACATTTTCATGGACAATGACCATTCCACCACCGTGACCATTATTTTTTATTTAGATTCCTCTAGAAGCTATAATGTTTTTAAAAGAAAAGTAAATACCATATTACATTTTACATATTTTGGTATTGATAATGGTTTTGGGAATGAGTTGATTATATAAATATCATCAAATTATATCTTATGATTATAATTTGGAAATGTTATTTTTCTTTTTTTCTTGTTAATTTGTTATGATTATGTTACGGTTCTTGGGAATTTTTTATGTATATGGTTGGTTCCATGATAAACTGATGGTGGGTGAGCCCGTGATAGATCTCCAATGCATTGGGTAATGATGCAAAGTTAAACAGTTGGTTTTCTCGTAAGTGATTTAGGGAAAATAATGTGCTAGGTGTTCCAAACGTAACCACAAAGGTTACTCATAATGTAGCTATGAAAGATACTATGTAAGTATGATATGGATTCCACAAGTTACCTTTATGATTTATGATTTCTATGAGTTTTTTAAAAATACTATGATTAAATGAGGTATGTTAAAGAGTTTATGTTTTATGGGAGAAAATTATTATTTTGTGAAAATATTTTCAGGTGTTTAAAATATTCTTGAAAAAAGGGTTTTATTTCTTATATTATATCCCTTACTGAGATTTTCCTCTCATCCCATATTTTTAAAAAATTTCCATTGGTTATAATGATGGTTACAAGAAAGGAATAAGTCTAGATGAATATTATGAAAAAAAATTATCAAGAAAAAGAAATCATGTTTTATTTTAAAGAGTTTCATTTTGTGAAAAAATTGATAGTGAGTAGAAGTGTCTACATTTTTATATTTGAGTAATTATGTAATAATTATGGCCTAATTATATAAAAATCATAACCTGAAAAGATCCCTAGTGTGAATTCATGATTTAACTCAATATTATGTAATGTTTAAGGCTGGGGCTTTATATCCTACTTATTTTTTTACCCATTGTGTGAGTTGTTTACCACTGTGAGTTGTTGTTACTACCCTTATGTGTGGATTTAATTGTTTATTACTTGGGTCCATGATATGTATGGTACTATTCATTATAAGGGTGTTGGGGTTGAGGGTTAGTCATTTCTTATTCCTTGCATGTTAATATTGGATTGTGAGTTATTTCAACTCATGTACTTATTTGACATGGGAACCCATATGCTAGGTAGGAGATCTAATTTATAGTGTTATAATTAGTTTACTCAATGCTAGTGGGCCTCCAGTCATTCTAGGAACTAGGGATATGAGGGGGTATCATTGTAATGCTTCTTGTGGGGGATAATTGGATGACTGGTAGATTTGAATTTATCATACACTGTAAGATGATTCATGAGTGGAAAAATTTTATATTATTAGATGTATCTAACATTAGAGATATAGGGTAGATACCAAGACAAATTTTATTACTTGATTGATAGTTGATATAGGGGGATTTTTATCTAGAGATTGATCGTATCATTTCCCCTTGATTATATTATTGTTTCACCATTACTTTCTTATATATTTATATGACTTGTGATATAGTCTAACTTTTTTATTAAGGTTTACCAATGTGTGTTGGGTAATTTTCTTTTAAAAATGAGTTTTCATAGAATTTTGGAAATCAAATTTTGATTTTAAAGTCTCCTGAGTGGGTTTTAAAGTGGATTTTAAAATGGGTGTTTCAGTTTAAAGAAGGTTTTATATGGTCAAATTTTTATAATGTTTTTTTTCATTTAAATAAAATAAATGGGTTTTTTTAGAAATTTTAATGGTTTTATAGTGTATAAAATGGATTTGGATAGTTAAAAAGTATTCATAGCATGTTATTTTCAGTTTCGGAAATGAAGGTGGAATGTTTTGAATTGTAATTATGATTTTTTTTGGTTTTTTGAAAGCTTTAATTGAAAATTATATTTTATAGTTAATTTCCTAACTATAATTATGAATTTCATCATTAAATGAGTTTCTTAGTCTCAGTAGGTTGTGTTTAACTACTTGGTTTTTTATCTCATTACTATAACTATTAGGGACCAAGTTTTCTACTGGATTCGATCTTCATTCCTAGTGTCAGGAATGGGATTAGTGGAGTAGTGGTGAGAAACTGAAGGTTTCATAGGGATAAATTTAGGATTGTCTAGAGTTGGATTATAAATTTGTTGTTTTTTATTGTTTTTATCTACTATTACATGATTTTTCTTTCTATTTATGTATTTTTCTTATATTTATGCAAATGGGTTGTGTTAGTGTGGTTGTTTATGACTAACTGAAATGTTTTTTTAGTTTAATTTCTCAAATGTTAATGTTACAATGTCTTTTTATCTCAAATTTGGGTGAAATAATTCCCAAATGTTATTATGTGATTCTTAGTAACTAGTTTCCAGATCATGAGGATTGGGAATACCGTTAGAGCCTTGTTGAAAACTGATTCATGTGTTAAATAGATGGAATCCCAATTTGGTTCACTATAATTTTTTTTTGAGATTTTGGTTCTTTGGTGAAGGCATAAGATTCTTGAGTATCCCTTTGATATGTTGGGATGTACTGGTTGAAAGAAGACTAAGGTTATTGGATCATTATAGGTAAGGGAATGAAGAGTATGGTTAGATCATTCTTCTCTGGAACCTTATGCTTCTTTGGGATGTTGGGTTATGACTTATGATTTTTTTTTCTAATTTATTTTGATGTGTATTGATTTTCTTTATCCCCTTTGATTATGAATGTGATATTGGGGTTCGTTCCTCGGGTTTTGGTTGAAAATGAAGGATAAATTGATCTGCATAAATAACTTGCATGACTTGGGAAACCATGTGGTTCCCATATAGTTGGGACTACCTCATTCATAGAGTGTGCTTCATATATAGTGCATGGTTTCCCAAATCATTTGGAAAAACAATAAACAACATGATATCTAACACAATTCAGTCATTTTGACTACTCTCAAATCTATATTTCTTTTAATGTGTCTCTAACATGTTAGTGGTGTATTGAGGTGTGTTTTTATGGAAATTTTTTATGTGGTTTGATATCTCTATTTTGTATACATATTTTAATGTTTTTTACATACGAATTCATTGCGTATTAATTGATTAAATATAATATCTATTCCTGATATTAAAGTTTTTCAAATTATTATATATTATTTTCATTTGGATAAATATAAAAGAAAACATGGAAATTGGCGAAGCGGCATGATACCGGGTGTTTGAGAGAGAACTAGAGCTGGAAACTATTGAAAAATGACTACATGTAATTTATAGAGTATATGTTTTGACCATATCATGTGAACCATATCTACGATGGAAAAGTCATGTCAATAGAACACACTATGTAATATAAGTACACATCGTGTAACTATATTACACGATGTTACAGGAGTCAAACCAGCATATGATGATTCCGCAGATTTAGCGTAGTAGAGACAAAACTGGATATGAAGTACATGATGTGTAGCTCGAGTACACGTTGTGAAGAAACAGATATGATGAAAATTAAATGTGATGCGGACCGCAGGTTTTGGTATAAAAGCCTATAAAAGTAACCCTCATCCACCCTTCCAAGGCTTTCTGGAACACTCTGGACCTGAGGGAGCAAGCACGACCACCGAGAGCTTCCATAGGATTCCACCATAGATAGATTTTTTATATGTTTTTCTGTCCATTCATTGATGTAATAATTGAATGCTTTATATTTTAATTCTAATCATTGTGTTTTCATTATTCATGTATCATTATTTCATTCTAAATCTCTCTCCTATGGATTTGGGTTTAATTTTTGGTGGCGATCTCCCGAGGATGGTTGGGTAAACCCATAGGGGAGACTGGAATTGGTCAAAGGTGTGTGTACCATCATAGTTCAATTTATCTTTTATCATAATGATAATATTATGCAATATTATAATGTTATTCCTACAGTCCTATTTTATTCATCATTGATTCATAGACCAAATGACTTAAATAATGAACGAACCCATACATGATTAAGATAATTTATTCATGATGATTGAATTGAATTACTCATCTTTATATAGCAATTTGAACTAAATTAATTTTAGTTATTTTGACTCATATGACCACGATGAATTGGGATTATAGGGAAGTTTGATAGGGAATGAACGTTTCTTCTATCAATAAAAACTATTTTGTTTCACATCTATTTAATATAATTATTTTTCAAGTAAAGTGGAATTAATTTTTTTAGAAAAACCACCCCTAGAAATTGATTCTCCTATCTTCTGTTTCTCTTTCGAAATTCATTTATCTTAATTGCACAATTAGTTTAATAAAATAAAACTAAAATTGGACCGACCCAACCTTTAGTTATGATTTTTTATTGTTTTGTTCCCCACTCTCTGTGGGTATGGCACTTCACTTCTTTTTTACTACACCTTTGTAGATAAGATGATTCATGAAATTATAAATTTATAATTTGAATCAAACCTAGAGGTATTAATGATTCCTTTCAGGTGCATCAAATTATGATATTCATCAGGCATGGGTATGATCTTCATGGCCTACCATTAAGATCCTCATATGGTTCCATCGGAATATTTTCATGATAACTATTGTTACATGAAAAATACACAAAATTTATGTGATTCTCCCAAGACACACCAAATTTAGGACACATGCCCAAATCATATCCTCAATCACCTGTATAGTATATTCCAACATCCCATCTGTATGTGGGTGGAATTTCATACTCAATAAAATCAATGTGACAGGTTCTTTATGGAAGCCCTAATAGAAGCGTGAAGTAAATTATGAATAACAATATGAAATAATACTTTGTGGAATGTCATGTAGAAAGACTGTCTCCCAAATGTACATGTCTCCCAACTGACCCTCTAAGAATGTCTCCCACACTAGTAAGAAATGAAATACTTTTCCAAATGGTCAACAATCACCCAAATAATATCATTCTTCCAAGGTGTCTTTGGGTGACCCACCAAAAATTCCATGGTAACTTCATCCCACTTCCATTAGAAAATGGGAAACATATGTAATATACCATTGGGATGTTGATGCCCAGCCTTCACCTACTGGAAGGTTTAGAAATGTGTCATGAACCCTGTTATCACCCTTTTCATGTCCGACCACAAAAATTGTTTTTTAGGTCACAATACATTTTTTTCACATGGGGATGCACATACCACTTAGAGACATTAAATTCACTCATCATCTCTTCCTGTATACTTATAGGTACAACTACCCGATTCCTAATATATATGATCTCATACATATCAGTGGTCCCATATAAAGGTGACTCCCCACCTTCAGGGCTTTCCCTCATGGCCAAATATCCTATATTATGATATTATATTTCTTTGATCCATCTCAAATGTGAATAATCCACTAAAACTAAAATGAGATTCATCTTCTCCTAGGCCCCTTAAACCATAACATGCATCACAACTAGAAAACTCATTATCTTTCACTATGAACTAGACTCCTTAAACAGCATGAGTCTATGTTTTCTAAATTCAAGAATAAGAAACACTATTTCCATTCTGAAGAAAATTTGCTAGATTAGAATCAAATGACTACATATACTCAACCCATCTCTGTTGGTGGAGATTCAAGTATCACTGTGAAAATATATACATTAAGCTCTTGTAATTAGTATACATAATAATCACGTATCCCAACAGATAACTATTCCAACAATTCAAATAATAAACCACTACAGTCAACTCAAGGTCAGGCATAGGTTAGTTCTGTTCATGTGGCCTCAACTGCCAAGACCCATTCACAAAAAAAAATCTATCTCACTATATCAAAACTAATCCAATACCAATCCCATAAGAATCACAAAACACATTATACTTCTTCCCCATATCAGGTAGGATCAATATTGCTTCAATTTTCAAGCAATTATTCAACTCTTGGAAAGCATTATCACATGATCCAGACCAATTGAACATCATTCCTTTCTTCGTCAATATTGAAAGAGGTTATTACAAGCAGGAAAAGTCACAGATGAAACTTTGATAATGTCTTACTAACCCTATAAATTTGTATATATTGAATATATTCTTATGTTTCCCCTAGGAAACAACTACTTGCACCTTCTCTTGGTCCACTAACACTCCTTACATAGAGATGATGTGACCTAGGAAGTGTACCCGATCAATCCATAATTACACTTAGGTATATTCACGTATAGAAAATTCCCCCCTCAGTGTAATGAATATGATGTAAAGATGTTTGGAATGATATTCTTGTGTCATAGAGCACACAAGTATTTCATCAAAAACACAAAAAACAAACTGATACAGGAATAGATGGATGATTTAGTTCATCAAGTCCATAAAAATATTGTTGTGTTCATCAACAAAAATAGAATCATGACAAACTTATAAAGTACATACCTATTTATGATAGAATTCATTGGTACTTTTGATGGTAGAACTCTCAAATGACGATACCATGATCTCAGGTAAATCTTGGATAAGACACAAGATCCCCTCACCTGGTCAAAATGATCCTTGATACATGGAAGAGGATATCGGTTCATTATAGTAATCTAGTTCATTTTCTGGTAATCAACACACAAATGTAATTTCACATAAAATATATTTGAAAACAAAACTGGAGAACCCCAAGGAGACGTACTTATTGATGAAACCCTTATCAATCAACTCTTCCATTTGAGTCTTGAGCTGTTGAAGCTCATTTGGCTCCATTCTATATGGTGGAATAGAAACTGGATCATCCCCTGACATGAGATCAAGAGTAAATTAAAAGTATCTCTTAGGTAGAAGTGCTGATAAGTCCACATGAAACACATAATACAACATTTCTACTATGAGAGGAAATACACCATTATTTTCACCTCCATCATCTAGTAATAGACTAGAAACATGGGCGGGGAGCTCCCCCAGTTGCTGATGAACTAGCCTCGTACGACCCGCCTGGATATCCCACTATCCACGATGAATATAATTGTCAACCTCGGGATATATAAAATTTAATCTCTTTTGGTTACAATCTATGTGTGATGGGAATAATACTAACCATCCCATGCACACAATTAGGCTCAAGCATAACATGTAAAGGATGTAGAGAAACCAAATGAGGTGATACCCCATAATCTTGACAGAACACCCCCTTCACAAAAATAGATGTCTCTCAACCTTACTCCCAATGGTGTATCTATCCTCAACACCTAGATCAATAACTCAATTAACTGGCCCCATAAATTTACATGTTGTGCAAATATAAAATAATGGGAGGAACCAGTTTCAAATAAGGAAATAGATAACCTATATGCTTTAATAATAGTACCTATAACTTTTGAAGGTCTAGCATTGATATCCACTAGTGTAGGATGTACTACATGAAAACGTGACTCCCCTATTCGCTTTTATGTAGAATTAGTTCCCTAATCTACACAACTCTACTAATATAGGTTCTCTTGACTAGAAGTACCATGTCCACTGTCTCTACCTCCATGGTCAGTATTACTATAACTACTAGACTAGTATAGTGTATAAGACCCCCTCTATGTACTCTAGTTCTATCTAGCTCCTCTATCATTACCCATATTTTTTGTGTTCCTACGAGACCTTTGTAGATTTACCATCCTGATGCAATATATACACCCTAACAGTGTTCAGGGAACTATCTTTGAAAGAGAACCAACCTACATCACCAGTGACAGGTCCTCTGAGTGAGGTCAGGTGTAGACGATCCCTTTTTCTAGACTCTCTACTTTCCACTACTCTTGCCAAAATTCTCATAATGAATATCCCTACTCTCAGATGTCATACCTCCTAACCATAAAAAAGAAACCACATGTCCTCTACTAGAATCCTCCTATAGTTTCCCCTCAGATATGAGAGCATTCCACAACACTTCTAAAAACATATTAATCCTAATGATATTCACCTAGGACTTAATTTCATAGTCAGTCCCATCATAAAAATGTTTTCCCATAGTATCTTCATCTCCTGCCAATGCTAGAGAAAATTGATACAAATCTATAAAGAATCCATCATAGTCCATCACATATATACTTCCCTTAGTCAATATCATAAACTATTATCTCTCTATTGAAAATCCATCCCCTCCAAATTTTCCAGTTGTCCATCACGAGTATTTATTTACAACCTTCTATTTGGTTGACCACATAATATATAATTATCCATCTTAAATCTCTTCTCAATAAGAGTCTCCAAGTGGTCATGTATATTCTGGATAAAGTCAATCTAGGATATAACTACCTCATGTCTACATTATCCAGTAAACATCATGGGGTTACTGAAACTGATACTCTTATATCATATCAGTCATACTCTTCACAACCCACCCTAGGTATCTCTCTATAGACTATATAAATTGAACAATGTTCTCCTAGAACCTCTCTATGAATTATTCACCTAGCACTACTAGTGCCTTAGGTTCCACTACTGGAGGATCATTTCAGCCATAATCTCATGTCCTCCAATCAACCTCCATCATCGTGTAGGCATAACTCTAAAATTCTAAACACATATCTTAGGAAACAATAAAAAAACATTAATACATTTATATGTATTCACATATATCCATAACAAAACATTTCCCCAAACCTCTACACATAGTAAAAACCATGATTTTATCACTACCATTAACCATCTTGGATCTAGGTCATGGTTAAAAATGGGTAAACACATCTCATTATTCATGTTTCTCATTAGAAGCCCAATTTTCCATTTAAATTTAACAAAACATGCATCATTTACCATTTTCCATTCATATTAAGAGCTTTTTCAGTTAAAATTGACACAAGAAAAGAAAATTAGTTTCAATTAAAAACGTACTCAAAACCTTATGTTACTGTGCATTCTGAAAATGATGCATGTCGCTTAATAATATGAAGTTATTAGAATGAATCATGCATACTCAAATTTCATTCGATACTAGTCCATGAGTCCAACCTCATAAAATATCATGAACAATTATCACATCCCACAACAAGTGCATCAATTGAGGTGAAATTTCGTCCAACTGTAACAACACACAACATTAACAATATTCCCACCCAGGTAACTTCTCTTTTACCCTCATACATGGGTTAACTACTCCAATGAACAATATTTTAACCATGTATCTAATCATCCTATTCTCTTATCTAACTTTCTCAAATAGTAATACAAAATAAAAGAAAAGATACCAACTATGATACCACATTGTAATTTCCTGAACTAGGTGCCACCCACTAGTGCCCTGAGAAGGTCAGTTTAAAAACTTCAAAAACACCTCCCTATATGCTATAGGCTTCCAACTTGTAGTTATGTTCTAATATCGATCACATGGATACAATAACCTCTTTATCAAAGTAGTACTTTAGTGGAAATAAATAAACAATAACAAACTCATGTGACCATTACAGAAATAATACCAATATCACATGATGACCAAAACATGAAATACAATATTAAAAACTAACAGTATATATTTCATAAAAAATACGTCATATGTGTCAATATGAAAAAAAAAACAAAATAAATAAAGACATTAAAAACTCCCAAGATGGTCCCAAATCAGATCTGGTATCCTCATTCATGCCACATCCCCACTTAGTCATCTAATATAGGAATCTTGAACTTATCCTATCCTGAAAACATGCAGTCTATTTGGGTACCATTCTGGAAACCTGAGTAGTGTGTCATTAAAACTCATTCGAAAAGCAACAATGATGTCTAAAACAATATCCAATCAATAATAATGTATGATTTTGTATAAATAATAAAATAAATTAAATAAATTAAATAATTTATATATATTCAATTGTCCTTTATTTAACCACATAAACCCCATGGGTTCTTGAGGACACCCAAACTGTCAATACATGCTATGGCCCCTACAAGAGTCTAAACCATATCACATATTCATTTAAAAAATCATTATAATCATGGTATTTCATTTTCCATTCAATTTTAATTCATATAATGGTTGATTGAAACCATAGTTCAATGCCTACATTTTTGACCTAGAATGCCAAGTCTAGAACCATGTGGGATTTTAAAGTAACATTATGTGTCCCACACTCATTTATCGAACAATCATACAAGTGGTATTTGGAATTAGTAGTCCATGTCCCACACTCATTATCACTATGGTATTTTGAATTAATAGTTTATATCCCACACATGTATACCAGTCAATTAGGTATGGGATTTTGAAGTAACAGTACATGTCCAACACACATATATCAGAAAATCACATGTATCAAAATATCACATGTATCCTAATTTCACAAGTATCCCAATATCACACGTATCAAAATTTAATAAACATCAAGGTTAAGTATCATTGACATTCTTTTCAAAAAAAATCATATTGTGTAATAATTCATTAATCAATAAAATCATGATAAATCACATTAATCAAATGGATTAATATAACTAATTCATAGTCATGAAATTAATTAATTAATTAACCCATTAATTAATCCCATTTCAATTAATTTCATAATCACATCATTCTATTAATTAATTCACAAATTAATTAATACAATTCCACCAATTATAGAATCACAACATTAATTAATTAATTCACCAATTAATATATCCAATTCCACCAATTGAACAATCACAACATTACATTAACTAATTCACTAATTAATTAATCCAATACCACAATTTAATATTAAAAACATTCTTTTAATTAATTCACCAACTAATTAATCCAATTTCCATGATTCTATAAATTAATTACTCTGTTAATTTATTCAATTCAAGATTCAATTTTAAAACTTACCAATTGAAATTTAATTACACATACACCCAATTGGAATAAAAAACTATGGGAATTAAATTTAGTCCACCTACCTCAAAATTGATGATAAACACTTTCCAACATAGATCCCTAATTTAAGCAGAATGCTCAAGAGCATGATAAAAAATGAGATCTAGATATGAAACCAAGATCCATGATCAAATATATTAGATATATATAATCATAGATCTAGATACATTACAATAGGGGAAAAAATCCCTCCAAAGGATGATTAAGGGATGAGAGAGAGAGAGAGGAAATCACACGTGATTAGAATCTCTTACTGGGAGAGGTCCATATTTTCATCCAAGTATTGGAATCATCAATAAAAGATTTTGGAAGGCCTTGGAATATATCTAGGAACCTAAAAAATGATATAAAATTATTTAGCGATGATATATAGAGTTTAGGGATATAATATAGGGGTTCAAAAAAATTTAATTCAATTTTTAGGGGTTTGAAATCCTTTTCACATTGTTTCCTATTAGGGAAAACAGTTTCCCCTAACTGTGTGCCTCTTCAAGTAGGTACAGGTTTACTCCTAATAGGGTGTAAATTTTGAAAAAAATTGTAATGTCCATGTGAGTCCGCTTTTTCTAGGTTTTCAAGGTTTGCTGGGTTGGCTGAACGGTTTGGGAAAACTTTTATTCAACTGTTCACTACCCCTCTTCTTTAATAAATTATCCAATTTCACCCAAAAAATCTCCATCGTAAAACCCAAACATGATTTATTCCAAAAAATGTAGAAGGTTAGATAAAAATGATACTGATACATCCCTAGAAAACATCATGATCTAAAACTAAAGCATTTTTATACAAATACACTGAGACATGAGATAGAATATGAGTTTATGTGGTTGGCTAGGGAGAGCATGTACATGAAGGACTATGTCGATCAATTTAATGACTTAGATAGATTTCCTTCAATGATGGAATGGGATGATATAGCTATGAAAAGGAATTTCTAGGATGTGATTATGTGTGAAATTAAATCCTAGGTGAATATATTTCGGAAGAAAAAGGTTTATGAAGTAATGGATCAGGATCTAATATTTGATGGGAACTTGAAGGAAGCTTCTAAGAGAGGAAAGGTGGTCACTACGGGATGATCAGGGGGTACTTATTCTAAGGTTAGAAAGAATCATTATAAGAATGTTTACCAGATAATTGGAATGAAGAGTTTTTTTGGGAAGGATAAGTTACTCAAGATATTACCCAAGTGCTTTTCCACCAATACGGTAGGCTAGGTCACTTTTGTAGACATTATCCCTAACCAATGAAAGAGTGATGAGCATGTAGTGGGATTGGATATCTTGATAGGATCTGTAGGAACCCACAACTGATGGGTGGTAATGGACTATCTAGGAATAACCAAAGTTTGCAAAGGGGGTCTTCCACATCATATCATTCTAACTGTTGGAGTTCTACGAGCCATGGTGTTAGAGGCAGTGAATGTGGTGATTTTGAGAAAAATCACTTATATCATCATAGGGGTGCAGCTATGGGGACTCAAACTACATCATAGAGAATAGGATTAGGATAGTTGCATGCAGTTCAGCCTATAATTATGGATAGCCAGGTTAGACCATTGTAAGTTAAAGGTACTATTCATGTTGCTTGTACACTTTATATTTCCTTATTTGATAATGTTTCCTCTTATTCTTTCACATATTTACAACTTGAGAATATTTTGAACCTGGCAGTGGAGTTTGTGAGTGGGGCTATAATGATAGATACACATTTAGGGGTATGGTCGAGGGAAATATTTTTATGAAAGGGGTGTTCTCTCAAGGTTGGTGAGTATCATTTCAGTTGGGATATTGAAATCCTTGACATTTAAGGAATTGAACTAATTATGGTTATGGATTAGTTAGAGTAATAATAATCCTAGATTGATTTTCAATAAAGATAGTGAATTTTGTATCTCTTTAAGGTGAAAATTATATTCATCATGGACAATGGGATATTGAGGTTGGTCATGCAGGGCTAGTTCATCAGCAAGTATGGGAGATTACCACCTAGGTTTCTAGTCTTTTTCTGGATGACGGGGTATTAATGCATGGTGTCTCTCCACCTATAGTAGAAAGGTTCTTGGATGTGTTTCTTGAGGACTTATTAGTACTTCCACAAGAGAGATTTATGGAATTTACAATTATGATCATGCTTGTGGATGAGCCAGTTTTCATTACACCTTGTATAAAGGAACGAAAATAATAAAATAACTCAAGTCTCACCTTGAAGAGTTGATGGATAAGGGATTTATCCTTCTGAGTAGATTACCTTGGGGTTCTCCAGTCTTGTTTCTAAAGAAGTCTAACAAGACATTCAACTTTTGGGTTGACTAATAGAAGTTGAATTAGATGATAGTGAAGAACTAATATCATCTTCCATGTATCAAATATATCTTTAGAAAGTTTAGGGGATCTTGTGTCTTTTCAAAGATCGACATGATATTGGGGTATCATTAGTTGAGAGTTTGATCTTATGATATAACTCGTACTACTTTTAGAATAATTCATGTCCTTTATTAGTTCATTATGATGTTGTTTGGGATAACAAACATAGTATCCATGTTTATGGCCTCGATGAACAGAATCTTCCATTTATACATGGATCAGTCTATTGTTGTATTTCATGATGACATCATGGTGTACTCCAAGACACGTGA
Organism: Viscum album; assembly: GCA_963277665.1. Taxonomy (NCBI): domain Eukaryota; kingdom Viridiplantae; phylum Streptophyta; class Magnoliopsida; order Santalales; family Viscaceae; genus Viscum; species Viscum album. The sequence continues at coordinate 393,982,605 of OY728167.1, read as the reverse complement.
TGACCATGCCCAAAATATTGACATCATCCCGGGTACACTAAGAGAGAATAATATACATTCTATCATATCTATGTGTTAGTGGTGGAATGATATTGTATACTTATTGGGTCACATAATCTCATCAGAAGTTGTGTCAGTGGACCCAAAGAATGTGTAAATAGTTATTTCTTGGGATCATCCCAATAATATTTTGATATCAGTAGTTTTGGGGTATGAAGGAAATTAACAGGGGTTCATCAAAGATTTTTCCCATTTGGTAAAAACTAATTTGGGATTGAAACAGAAGGGGTTAAATTTTTAATGGATGAATTCATGTGAGAATACATTCTAGGTGTATAAGATCCATTTAATTATGAAACCGATCTTGATCTTAGCCAAACAAGGTGAGGAGTATACATTGTTTTTTGAAACATCTGGGATAGGACTTAGGGAACTTTTGATATTGTCAGATCAAGTTATAGCATATGGGTCACGTATGTAGATGCTATATAAACAAAATACCCTATGCATGATCTCAAGTCGGCAGAAGTGGGTTTTGATTTGAAGTGTTGGTGAATTTATCTATTGGCTGAGAATTTATATATATATATATATATATATATCAATCATAATATCTTAAAGTACATCTTTTCAAAACGGGGGTTGAATCTATAGTAGTGGAGGTGGGTAGAGTATATGAATTCATTTGATTTTGATCTTGAATATACCACTAGAAAGGGAAAGTTATTATTGTTTCTTTAATTAAGAAAACTCAGACTCAGGAAGTTCACAAGCTAGTGGTGAGTGGAAGATTTTGACTTTGTAGGATGAAATGCATGTTGTGTTTCAGGAGGGTCAGAAGTAGATTAATATCATTTCAGTTTCAGTGGAGTATACACTTTTAAGATAGAACAGGGATAGGCAGTATCATGATCTATTTTTGTTCCTTGAGATAATTCCTTTAAGGTGGTGAGTGACATTCCGATTGGACTATATATGAGGTTGAGATTATCTATGTATGGAATCTAGTCGTTCTACCTATGAGTTTTCATGAGGAGATTATTGGTGAATTTCATGCCTCAAAGTTCGTGGTGTAGCCCATTTTTACCAAAATGTACCATGACCCATGTTGATAGTATTGGTGGTCAAGAATGAATAAAGAGATAACAGGGTTTATGACCCAATTCTATGCCTAAAAATAGGTTAAGGTGAGCATCAACAAACCATTATTTTAGTATAGTCATTTCCCATTCAGTAATGGCAGTGGGACGATGTTACTATGTAATTTCGGTTGGTTATCCCAAGGAAGACTTAAAATAATGACACTATTTGGGTGATTTTGGACCGTTTGAAAAAGGTAGTGCATTTATTACCAATATGGGAGACTTTCTAAGTGAAAAAGTTGGGAGAATTTTATGTATGGGAGACAGTCCATCTTCATGGGGCACTAAAGAGTATAGCTTTATAATAGGACTCACTTTTAACATTGTGCTTCTTATAGGTATTATTGAAGAATCTTTGTTAATAGGTTTTACTGAGTATGAAATTCTACCCACATAAAGATGGGCAGTTGGAACGTACTATACTGGTTCTTGGGGATATGTTATTGGCATGTGTCATAGACTTTGGTGGGTCTTGGGAGAAGCACCTAGCTTTAGTGTATTATTCCTGTAAAAACAATTATCATACAACTATTCATATGTAATCATGTGAGGCACATTATGGTAGGCTATGTAGATCACCCATATGTTTGATAGAGGTTGTTGAGTCGGATTTTTTGGGAGTGAGTCTCATGTAGGAGATGTCAAATTAGGTTCAGCTAATTCAGAACCATATCTCTATAGATCAAAGTTGAAATAAGTAGTGTATTGAAATAAAATTACCCCAATAGTTTTCATTGGATGGTAATGTATTCCTTTAGGTTTCCCCTATGCTGGGTCACCATAGGATATAGGGAGAGGGAAAGTTGGAACCTGGGTTAGTTAGACCTTTTGAGGTTGTCATAATAATCAGACTGGTGGTGTGATGATTGGCTCTTCCATAAAGGTATATTTTTATTCATAACTTTTTTCATTTGTCACAACTTTGGAGGTACCACCATAACCTTTCACATGTTGTCAATGTGGATGGTGTTGATCTTGAGACTGATGCATCCTTTGAGGAGCATCTGATACGTGTATTGGATAATAGTGAGAAAGTTTTTTTTGGAAAAGGCCTTGCTGATAGTTCTTGTATTGTGGAAACATGGGTGTGTTTATGAGGAAACATGGGAGAGAGAAGTGGATATGTCATCTCAGTGGAATGATCATTTTACCATGAAATCTTTGAGATTCTTGGAGGAACAACTTCAAGATGAGCTATTATAATGTTGGGAGATTGTAAGATCCCGACCTTTTCTATAGATGTATTGAGATTGTTTTCAAGTACTCTTTTCCTTTTTTGGGTATAATTTTTTTTTGTGTTTTACATTGGGGAGTATTTTGGTGAAACTGGAAAATGTTTGAAATATTTGGGGAAGTGCATGGTTGGCACACAATTTTCTAAAATCATGCACCCTTCCCTAGGAAACTGTGCAACCCAAGACAAAGAGTGACTTCCTGAAAAGCACATGGGTTGGAAAACTATGTGCCCTCTTATGGTTACCCATGACCCCTATAAGTAGAACATGTTTTAGGTGCATGGTTTTTACAAATATGCACCCCTTCCCATGAATCCATGTGCACCGGTTTAATTATTCTAAAATTTTATTTTAGAATTTCATAAACACCCTACATCACCCTATTTTAACACAACTTGACCATAAATTATTTATCTCATTTTTGGAGGCTCCCAGATGGATTCCAAGTCCTTTACAACACCCTTATTAAAGAATAAAAGGTCTGATTAATAGATCTACACCTCTCTAGGTATGTGTTTTCTTCACGATTAGGGTTCCCTCTCTCCCAAATCTATTTCTAGATAAAAAGGGGATGATTTTCCTCTATTACAGATTGATCTTGATCTAGGTTTTAATAGATCTAATATTTTTTATCTTGGATCTAGTTTTTGGGTCTAGATATCATTCTTCATCATGTTCTAGATCATTCCTCTTCAATTGGGGATTTCAGTTGGCGAGCGTCGGTCAACGATCATGAGTTAGGTGGTCTAAATTCAATTCTTATAGTCTTGAATTCCATTTCTGTGTATTTGTGGTGAAAATTCAATTAGTAAAATTTTAAATTGAAACATGAATTGGTTAAATTAATTGATTGATTGATTTATGTAATAATGTAAATGATTTAATGTAATTTCTTTGTGATGATGACATGGGTTAAATTCAGGACATTTGGAATTTTTTAATTTGGAATAATTAATTAGTGATATAATTAATAATATTTATTGTGATTATGAAATTGGTGGAATTTTATTAATTAATTGGTGACTTAATTAAAGTAAATTTTTTTTATTATTCAATTGGGGGAATTTCATTAATTAAATTGTGAATAAATTAATGTAATATGGTGATTGTGGAATTTATGAGAGATTGGGGTTGTGTGATAAGTAAATTAATGTGTCTATGAATTAATTGATAATGGGGTTTTAGATATGTCTGGATTATGCTTAAAGTGTTAATGATTAATATGATTAAATATGGATAAATGGTATAATAGTGAATTGTATATATTATTCCTTGTGAATTAAATTGAAAAACTTTGCTTTTTATGAATTGAAATAGTATACCATGATGTGGATGTTTGATAAAAAGGTTAAAGATTATTATCATTAATGAATGAGAAGAATGTGTTATTCTTGTTATATGGGATATTGTAATATATGTGTTAAACATGTGCGGGACAGAGAATGAGGCTCAAAATACCCATATGAGATTCTGAGGTGTGGGATAGAGGTTATGGATGCAAATCCCCATTTGAGATAATTATTATGGGATAAATACTGAGGCTCCATATAACTATGTGACATTTACCTATGGGAAAGGGACAAGGGCTCTAAATACCCACGGGGCATTAGACACGACCTTCTACACCCATGAGATTGGATTTAGATAATGGTTACAAATAACCATGATGTTTAATGGATTGAAATAGATAATGAAAGTACATGTGTTATAAAGAATTATGAATTCCCTTATGATGTGGTTCAGACATCGAAAAGTGATGAAGCTAGTATTCAGGGCTCAGGTGTCCATTGGAATCTAGGGTTTTATGCAGTTAATTAGATAATATAGAAATGTGATAAATATTTAATTATTTATTTTAATTTATTCATTATACAACTTCATATACTATTATTGATTATATACTGTTTTATACTTTGTTGGTGGTGGCTTACTGATTTGTACTCACACACTACTCGGTCTTCCTAATATGTACTCGAATAAATTTCATGTTTGTATTAAATGATAATAAAAAGAGTCTTACATCAGATGACTGAGTTGGAATGTATAATGGATGAGGGACCCCGAGGTGATTTGGTACATTCTTTGGGGTTGTAAATGACTTTATTTATTTTTGGGTTTTCATATTGACACTTGACATGTATTTGGAATGAAATATCTACTATTCAGTTGAGGGTATTATATTTTATGTCTTGGTCATCATGTAATAATGCATTAGTTTGGTTATTATTATTTAATTTTGATTTTGTTCCAATTTGAAATAGTTGGCATATTATCAACATGATTGATATTATACCACCACTACTTGTCGGAAACCTTTAGCATATAGAGAGGAATTCTTGAGGTCATGTGACAGACCGACTATGGGAACTAGTTTGCGGAACCTGTTTTAGGATCTTATAGTACTTCTTTAGAGGTCACCCATCCTATGTCTACTCTCTACCAAGAAAACTTAACTATAGAGTTCAAATGGTATTTGGTTCATTAATGTTGGTGTGAGCACACCGAACAATACACAAAAATGGTTGTAAAATATTTGAATATACTATCAATGATTTTAACATTATATATTTCTATTTAATTTTTAGTAAAAATATAACTTCAACTAATTTAACTATTACAAAATATTATATTTATTTAACATGAAAATTATTATTTCTATTATTACATTATACCATAATTGTTACAATCTATCATTAAATATTATAATTATTACTAACATGAATTATGGTAACATCATGAAATGAAATGTTATAATTATTACTAAAATTCAGTGTAAACAAGAAAAATAATTTTCAATTAAAATTGTTGTTTACAATATCATAATTTTTATCATTATACTTACATTCAATTTTTTTTAAGCAAAAATATAGGAAAATACAAGGAAAAATACAAAAATGGGTGAAATGTGATCACTTCCCTGGTGGTCAGCCATGAAAAATTCATATTATGAAACACAATAATGTAATTATTGATAAATATTATAATTATCCAACATGAAAAAAATATATTTTTGTTAAAACACAAAAATTTAGTTTTTATAATAAAACATGAAATATTATAATCATTATTAACAAGAAATATTGTAACATTATAACATAAAATATTATAATAATTCTTAACATGAAATATTAAACCAATATAACATGATATTTTAAAATTATTACTAAAATTCCATGTAATAAAATAATTATCTTCAATAAAAAAATTTACGTATAATATCATAAAAATATTTATTTTTCCGGTTCAAAATTTGAAATATACATAAAAAATGTTAAAACATGATTACATCCTAGGAGGTCACCCACCCTAGTAGTGACATGCTGACCTAGGTCCCACACACTGGTGCCCTGAGATGGTAAGTAACATGACCTTAGGTGTTCCTATTCGTAATCTAGTTGTCGCTGAATAGTAGAAACAGTCTAATATCGGCCATGGGGAGACTATACCATATTTATCAAAGAAGAAAAATAATGGAAATAAATAAACAATATCCAAAATATATAAGCATAACCAGAATAATACCTATATCACATGATGACCAAAATATAAATACAATATAAAAAACTGAAGCAATAGATATGTCATGCCATGTATATGTCATGTGTCGAATGAAAACCCCAAAATAAAGACACTGAAAACTCCCAACTGAGTCCCGACACCAATTAAATTTCCTTCATCCATGATCCATCCCATATCATCCATATAACAAAAGTATCTTTCTCTTCTCTTGTCATGCAAACATGAAGTCTATTTGGGTACTGAAGAGGAAGCCCGAGTGGGGTCTGAGTACAAATCAGTACGCCACCACCAATGGCGTCTAAAACAATATCTAGTAAAATAACGGTGTTTTAAACTTTATAAAGAATAAAGTAAAATTAATAAGTAAAAAGTTATCACATTTTCAATAATACATTATTTAACCACATAAAACCTTGGGTTTTTAAGGATGCATGCACCACCAATACTTACTTCAGTGTGTGATGGAGTTAGAACTATCCCAAATGGATAACACATATCACAATTCATTTTTTATAATTTATCATATTAAATCATTTAATATTATTTACAATTGGAACCATGGTCCAATGCCCTCATTTTTGGATTAAAACACCATGTATGGAACCCTGTGGGTATTAGAAGCATTAGTCGATGTCCCACAACCTGTTTATCACTATGGTATTTTGAAGCATCAGTCTGTGTCCAACACATGTATATCAGTCAATCGAATATGGGATTTTGATTCATCATTCCATGTCCCACACATGAAAATAAAAATTCACAAGTATCATAATATCATACGTATCAAAATTTCATAATCATATAGTTTAGGATTCATTAACCTTATTTTCAAACATTCACATTTGGGTTACCAATTCAATTATCAATTCAATCTTGGTTAATCACCATAATCACATGGAATAATATAACCCATTCCACATTAATCCACTTATTAACATTCAATCATATAACCCATTAACCTTTTTCATTTTATCCATCAACCTCATAATCCTCATTATTAACTAATTCAAAATAACATTAGCTGACCAATTTCACAATCCCAATATCCCATCAATTTCAAAATCATAGTATTCCATTAATTAATTAACCAATTAATTAATCTAATTCCACAAATATCAATTACCACAATTTATCCCAAATAATTATCACAAGGTAATTAAATTAAATAAATTCGATCACCAATGAAATTTTCCAATCATGGAAATTTTCAATCTCACAATTACATACACATAATGAAATCAAGACTTTGGGATTTTAAAATTAGAAAAACTACCTCATGATTGATGATGAACACTCTCTAATGGAAAATCACCAATTGAAGCTGAACAACCAAGATCCTGACGAAGAATGAGATCTAGATCCAAAACCATGATCCAATATCAAAAGTGTAAATATCCATAAAACCTTGATCTAGATCCATCACCAATTCAGGAAAACAATAACTTTTTTATCCTGACTGAGAGATTATATAGAGGGGTATAAAATTAGGAATAATCCATATACCTGGAGGGGTGAAAATCCTACAATTTGTACTTTGATAGGTCAGGAATGGTGTTCAAGAGCCCTAGGGTTTCAACTGGAAGCCTCTTAAAATGATTGTAAAATGTTAGGGTTGAGTTGGGTCCAACTTTCATGAACGCTGGGGGGTTCAAGAATTTTAAGACCAATTTTCAATATATTTAAAGTTGTGTGCATGGTTTCTTAGGAAGGGGTGCATGGTTTTCCAAACTATGTTCCCTAACAATGTGGCTCTCCTGTGGGGGGGGGGGGGAACAGTTAATCCTAATAGGACACACGGTATGAAAAACCATGTTCTAACCATGAAATCCCTCTCTATCTGGGGTTGAAATATTTTATAGGGTAGGGTGCATGGTTTTGGAAAATCATGGGCAAATCATGCACTCCCAAAAATTCCTCCAAAAACTTCTAAATTTCACCCAAATTCACCCAATATATAACCGAACAAGATATACTCAAAACAAGGAAAAATATTACCTAAAAACAAGCTCAATTAATCTCTATAAAATTTTGAGATAATAAAATATCTTAGCATGGTAATTCACGAAAACCATTTCTCACTATGTTCATACACACATATTGGATGATCCTTATAGGATGTATCAGTATCAAGATCAACATCATTCACATCAATCACATGATAAGGGTCAGGGTCATACTGTTCAAGATGGGAAATGTTAAAAATGTCATGCATAGAACAATACCTCTATGGAAGATAAAATTGGTATGCCTCTGGCAGGATTCTCTCCACAAATTCAAACAATTGAGAAAACTTGAGTTCCAACTATCCCTGTATTTGAATCTATAGTGACCCATCCTAGATGACATGAAATGGAACACACAATCCCCCATGGTAAAATAATTGGGTTTTTTATATATATCTGCACACTAATTCTGTCTACTCTGAGAGATATCCATATGTTTCTAAATCAACTAAAATTGCTCTGAAATCTAATGTACCAGATTCAATCCATACATATTTGACTCACTAGACTTCATCCAACATAGAGGGATCTTAATGGAATACCATAAAGAGACTTATATGGTTCCATATATATTGTTTCCTAATAACTGTTGTTATATGAAAACTCTACCAATGATAGGTGCTTCTCACAAGACCGACTAAAGTATAAAACACATTCTCGTAGAATATCCTCAAGAACCTGTATGGTATGTTCTGACTACCATTCTATCTGTGGGTGGAATGTTTTACTCAGTAAAAACTATGTACCAAGAACCTTCTATAAGACCTGCTAAGAGCATGATGTAAAGAATGACCCAGGGTCTGAAACTATACTAATCAAAATCCCATATAGATGTATTATCTTCTAGATGTGTATATCTTACAACTAACCCCCTAATAATTTATCTCGAATAGGAAATAAATGTGCTACATTTTTTGTCGATCTACAATCACCTAGATATCATTAGTCATTCGAGGTGTACTTGGGATAACAAAAAAAAAACAATAGTAACCTCATCCCACTTCCATTGCTGTATGGGAAATGGCTATAATAAACCACCAGGTCATTGATGTTCAGCCTTCACTAGTTGATAGTTGTAGCATCATGTCACAAACCCAACTATCTCCATATTTATTCTTGAAAACCAATATTATCGATGTAGGTAACAATAAATTTTTGTCGAACCCCAATGTACCACCCCCTTTGAGGCATGAAATTCATTAATCACCTCCTCCTATATAATCATGGTCAGAACTACATGACCCTAGAGATTGATGATCTCACCCTCATATATGGTTCAATCTGAAGGTGACTCTCCATCTTCAAGTATTTCCATCAAGTCTAAACATTATGGATCCCCATACCATCTATCTATAATATTTCTTAAAAGTGTAGAATCTACTAAAACAAGTACAAGATTTATCTTCTCCTGACCCTCCAAAACCTTTAAATTCATCTCGTCCAAAAAATTCATCATTATACACTCAAAAATAGAACCCTGAACTATCTAATTCTTAGGTTTCCTACTTAATACATCAACAACACTATTTCCATTCCTAGGCATACATGATAGATTAAAATAAGATAATATTATATACTCAACCCACCTCTACAGCCAAATATTACAATATTTTGGTGAAAATATGTAATTTAAGAACTTATGATTAGTATACACATTAAAACATTATCCCAACCGATAATCCCCACAACACTTCAAATCATAAACCATGGTTTCTAACTCGAGGTCATGCATAGGGTAGTTTCATTAATTTGTCCTCAACTACTGAGACCTATACATCAAAACTCAATCTTCCTATATTTACACTACTCCAAGGCCTATCCTAAAAGTATCACAAAACACTGTATACTTCTCACTTGGATCAGATAGGATCAATATTGGTGTTTTTTCAAATGATTATTAAGATCTGGGAAAGAATTATCACATGATCCAAACTGTTAAAACATTATCCCCATTTTGGTCAAGCCCGAATGTGGTGCTTCCAAATGGGAAAAGTCCTGTATGAACCTTTGGTAAAATCCCACTAACACAAAAAATCTATAGATATCAAAAACATTCATGGTGTGATCCAAAGAAACTACTACCAGAAGTTTATTTGGGTCCATTAACACACCTTACACTGAGATGTTGTGACCCAAGAAGTGTACTTGATCAATATATATTTTCATTTATATAGCTTGGCATATATCCAAGTCTACCTCGATGTACATATGAAGATTTTAATATATTGGGAATTATCATCATGATTCATGTAGTACACCAATATTTCATCCACAAATACAACCACACAATGATCAAGGTATAGATGGAAGATATATATTCATCAAGTCCATAATCACTGCTAGTGTATTCATCATCCCAAAAAGCATCATGATGAACTCATATCGGTTATAACAGTTTCTAAACTTTTGTATTAGTATATCAGATGGTTGAATTCTCAACTAATTATACCATGATCTCAAATAAATCTTGGGAAAGACACAAGCTCTCATCAACTAGACCAAAGGGTTTTTAATACAAGGAAGATGATACTGGTTCTTCATTGTCAACCCTTTTAACTTCTTGTAATCAATACAAAAGTAAAAATTCATGTCAGTCTTCTTAGAAAACAAGACTTGAGAACCCCCATGAGACATAATCGGATGGATAAACCCCTTATCCATCAACTCTTATATTTTATTATTGATCTCTTGAAGATCTATTGGTACCATTATGCATGGTGGAATAAAAATTGGATTGGCTCTAGGAATGAGATCAATTATAAAGTCCACATCTCTATCAGGTGGAAGACATGATAATTTATCATTAACCCCATCATTGAACATATACACAATGTGTGTAAGGACATCCTACATTATACCTTAGTCGTCTAGCAATAGTCTTGCATACTGGGTAGTAATCTCCCCAAGTTTCTAATGAACTGGCATTATACGAACCGTACAAATATCCCACTCTCAAAAGTGAATGTCGTTTTCACCATCAAGAGATGTAAAAGGATGTCTCCTTAGGTAACAATCAATGTGGTATTGGTATGAAACAAACAAGTCCATTCCCATAAATAGGTTTAATCTTGACATTTCCAGAATGTAAATATCCCAATAGAAACAATGCTTCCATGACATCTCAAACATAATCTTCACAACCCACCCTAGGTCTCTTTCCCTAAAGTGCATGAATCGAGAAAATTTCTCTTGGAATTGATCTCCAACTACCTCGCCCACCACTATAATTTCCCATGGATCCACTATTGGAGGATCATTTCTAGCCACAACCTCATGTCGTCCTCTCAACAAGCATTGCCAAGGAGGAATATCTCTACAATGACAAATAGATGTCTTATGAAAGATAGCATAACATTAAAAAAATAAAAATATATGTTCACAATAATATATAAAAAATCATTTCCCACATTACCAGTAATACTATCAAAATTGAGGCACTATCACTAACCTTAACGATTATGCATTTAGGTCATTATAAACCAAGGTTAGATACATTCCCATTTTTCAAGTTTCTCATTAGAAAGTCATTTTTAACATTTTTCTCCATTATAAAATTCTCAATTAATATTAGGAATATATTTAATTTAAGACACACAAATAATTAAAATCATTTTCATTTAAAAAATTTAACAAAGAACCTGTTTTCCCATGCATGACTAAAAAGTTTCATGTCACATAATAATTCTGAGTCTCTATAATGATGCATGAATACTCAACTCTCATGCCATATTGGGCCATGAATAAAATCTCAAAAAAATTCAAAAAATAATAATCACATCAAACAATAATTTCATCACTCCAGATGAAATAGAATCCAACCAAAATGAAAAAACACCAGTAATAGTATTCCCACCCCGAGTGCTTGGATTTTACCTTCAAACATGGGTTAGCTACTCCCTTGAAAGAACTCCTAACCAATTCCCAAATCATCATATTCTCCAATTTACCTTTCCCAAATAGTAATACAAACGAAATTAAAAGAAAATAAAACTCATTTCATACAACATTTTAGTGTTCCTACCTGGGTTCCACACACTAGTTCCCCTGGTCGGTCGGTCATATAAACTTTGACGTGCCTCCCCATATTCCAGATGATTCCGACTAGCAATAAGGGTCTAATATCGATGTTGGGGAAATTATACCATATACATAAAAGCATTAATACAACATAAATAAATAAAAAATATCCCTCATATACATCCATTACCAGAATAATACTAGTATCACATAATGGACAAACATGAATCAAATATCCAAAACTAATGCCCTTGATATGTCATGACAATATAATGTCATGTTTTGAATTAAAAACCCATAAATAAAGACACAAAAAACTACCAAGTGGGTACCAACACAAAGTCATGTTCTCTCATCCATGACCCATCCCATATCATCCATCTAAAATTGGGACATTTCACTTATACAGTCCTGCAAACATGAAGTCCATTTGGGTACCGATTACGTAGCCCGATTAGGGTGTGAGAAAAACTTAGTAGGCCACCACCAACAGCGTCTAGTATAATATCCTGTCAAAAAATAGTGTATGAAATTATATAAAATATAATGTACAATGAATAAGTAAAATGTTATCACATTTTCAATTATTCGTTAACTAACCTGATAAACCCATAAGTTCTTGAGGAAACACACACCACCAATACCAACTTCATCCCATGCCGGAGTAAGAACTATCCCCATGGGATATCACAAGTAACAATACCATGGTTATAATTTACCACGTCAAATCATTTCATATTATATCCAACTCGAACCATAGTCCAATGCCAACATTTTGGGATAATAATGTCATGTCTAGAGCCCTGTGGGTATTTTAAGCATCAGTTTGTGCCCCAAAATAGTTTTTTCACTATTGTATTTTAATGCATTAGTCCATGTCCCACACATGTATATCGGTCAATCACATAAGGTATTTTAAAGCATCAATCCATGTCCCACACACGTATATCATAATTATCATGTATCACAATATCAAATGTATCACAATTCCATAAACATCAAGGTTAAGCATCATTAACGTTCTTTCCAAACATTCTCATCATGTGTTACTAATTCAATTATCAATTAAATCTTGATTAATCACCTTAATCAGAAGGAATAATATAAATAATTCACTTTTCCTCCATTTATCAACATTCAATCATCTAACCCATTAACCAATTTATGTTAAGCCAACTATATCATATCCCTCATTCTCAATTAATTCAAAATCACATTAATTTCCCAATTACAAAATCCCAATATCCTAGAAATTTCACAATCACAATATTCCATTAATTAATTAACCAATTAACTAATCCATTTAGACCAATTTCAATTTCCCTAATTTAAACCAAATCATTGTCAAATTGAAATTAAACTAAATCTATTCAATCAAAAATAAAATTTCTCAATCATGGAGATTTTCTTTTTCCCAATTACATACACATAACTAATTCAAGACTATGGGATTTTCAATTTAGACAACCTACATTATGATTTATGATGAACACTTGACAGTGATAAATCCCCAATTAAAGCAGAAAAACTAGATCACAACAAAGAATAAATGATTTAGGTTCATGTTGGGTTGACATTGGGTAAATTAAGGGGGGTTGGGAATTTTAAGAACAATTTTCAGAATATTAAAACCCCTTGCACGGTTTCCTGGTTAGGGGCAAACAGTTTTCCAAAACATGCACCCTAACAGTGCACCTCTCCTATGGGGGGGTGCACATTTGATCCTTAGATGGTGAATGGTTTGAAAAACTATCCTCCAAACATAAAATACCTCTTTGTGTGGGATTGTATGGTTTTCAGGGGAAGGGTGCACTGTTTGGGAAAACCATGCGCCAACTGTGCACTACCCAAAATCCCGAAAAAAAACATCCAAATTTATACCTAATAAAACCACGATAAAACCCAAACAATATTTACTCAAAATAAGAAAAACAAATACCTCAAAAAAATATCGAGTGATATCCAGAAAAGGTCAGGATCCTACAATCGTCTTACTATCACCCAAGAACACTTAATTAGAGATTTCTAATGGGATATGGTGTATTAATGTTTGTGTGATCACATCCAACAATACATTTACATTCTTGTTAAATATTTCAAATTAAAATCGATGATTATAATATTACATATTTCTATTTAATTATTTTTATAATTATATGTATAACTAATTTGATCATATTTCAATATTATAATAATTCAACATGAAAAATTCTTATTTCTATTATAACAGTAAACACCAGTTGTTACAATATGTCATGAAATATTATCATTATTATTAACATGAAATATGGTAACATTATGAAAGGAAATATAATAATTATTACTAAAATTATATGTAAACATGAAATATTATATTCATTTATAAATTTATGTACAATATCAAAATTATTATTTTCATACTTACATGAAATTATTTGTTTTTTAAAATGTAAAATTTTTGGAAAAATACAATGAAAATTACAGGAAAGGTTTAAACACGGTCACTCCCCAAGAGGTCACCCTGAAACATTCATATTATGAAATTAAATTATCTGATTATATAGAAATATTGTAATTAGTCAACATGAAAAAATATTTTTCTTCTCTAATAGTAAACCATAGTTTTTACAATATAATATGAAGTATTATATTCATTGTTAACATGAGATACTATAACATTATAACATCCAATATTATAATAATTACTAAAATAACATATAATAATGAAATATTATAATAAATACAAAATTTTACATATGATAATATAATAATTATTATTATATAGAAATTAAATTTGAAAAATAAACAAAAGGGTGAAACACAAGCACTTCCAAGTATATCACATATCCAAGTACTACTCTTTCCCAATCATTCATAACTACATTGTTTTAATGGGATATGGTGCATTAATGCTAGTTTGATCGCACCCAACAATACACATATATTCTTGTTAAATATTTGAAAGTACTTTCAATGATTCTAATATTACATGTTACTATTTAATTTTTGTTATAAATATAACTTTAACTAATGTAATTATCATTAAATATTATAATTATTCAAAATGAAAAATTATTATTTTTATTATAACAATAAGTCGTAGTTACAATATTTCATGAAATGTTATAATTATTGTTTACATGAAATATGATAACATTATAACATGAAATATTTTAATTAATACTAATATTCTATGTAAACATGAAATATTATATTCATTTAAAAAATTTATGTTTGATAACAGAATTTTTTTATCCCTAGAAGAAATTCCTTGTTTTTTAAAATTTAGAAAATATGGGAATACAAAATGAAAATTCCAAAAAATGGTGAAATATGGGATCATCGAAGGAGGTTACCCACGCAGCATTCATGTTATAAAACTCAGTAATGCAATTATCATGAAATATTATAATTATTCAACTTGTAAAAAATATTATTTATATAATAACACAAAACCATAGTTTTTACAATATGACATTGAATATTATAATCATTGCTCTTATGAAATATTCTAACATTATATCATAAAATATTATTATTATTAATAAAATTCCGTCTATTAAAGAAATATTAAATTCAACACAATTTTTTACATAAAATATCATAATAATATTTATTATACTAGCATGAAATTTGAAATATACACAAAAAAGGGTGCAACACAAGTATTTCCTAGGAGGACACCACTGATCCAAGTACTAATCTTTTTGAATCACTCTTAATTGTAGAGTTATAATGGGATTTGGTTCATTAATGATTGTGTGATCACACCCAACAATGCAATTACATTCTTGTTAAATATTTTAAAGTAATATCAATGATTCTAATATTACATATTTCTATTTAATTGTTGTTCTAAATACAACTTTAACTAATGAAATTATCATCCAATAATATAATTATTATATATGAAAATTTATTATTTCTATTATAACATTAAACCATAGTTGTTACAATACATCGAAAAATATTAACATTATTGTAGACATGAAATATGGTAACATTATGACATGAAATATTATGATTATTACTAAAATTATATGTAAATATGAAATATTATCTTCATTTAAAAAGATTACTTACAATATCCGGATTAATATTTTTATAATTACATGCAATTATTTGTTTTGAGAAATGAATAAAATCTTGTAAAATTCCAATAAAAGTAAAGAAAAGGGTGAAATAAGGTCACTTTGGAGGAGGTCACCCATGCAACATTCATCTTATGAAATTCTATAATTCAATTGTCAATAAATATTATAATTATTCAACATGAAAAATATTATTTCTGTTATTAAAATAAAACATAGATTATATAATATAACATAAAATATTATAATCATTATTAACATGAAATATTGTACCATGATAACATGCAATATTATAATTATTACTAAAATTCCATGTAATCATGAAATATTATATTCAATACAATAGTTTACATATAATATCATAATATTATTTATTATACTAGAATGAAATATTGAATATAAACATAAAAGTGTGCAAAATGATTACTTTCCATGTGGTCACACATCCTAGTACTACTCTCCCCCAAGAATGATTAACTATATAGTTCTTATGGGATCTAGTACATTAATGCTGGTGTGATCACACTGAACAATACACAAAACATTTTGGTAAATATTTGAAAGTACGATCAATGATTCTAATAGTGCGTCTTTTTATTTAATTATTGTCATAAATATAACATTAACTAATGTAATTATCAGCCAATATTATAATTATTTGACATGAAAAAATATTATTTATATTGTAACACTAAACCATAGTTGTTATAATACATCATGAAATATTATAATTATTTTTAACATGAAATATGGTAAAATTAGGAAAATAATTATTTAAATTATTACTAAAATTTTATTTAATCATGGAACATTATATTCATTTAAAAAATTTATGTCAAATATCATAATTATTATTTTTATACTTACATGAAATTGTTAATTTTTTGAAATGTTAAAAAATCCTGGAAATAGAATGAAAATAAAAATTATGGTTAATCACGAGAGCTTCCCAGGAGGTCACCCATACAGAATTCATATTATTAAACTCGATAATGTGATTATCATGAAATATAATAATTATTTAACATCAAAAAATATTATTTATGTTATAACTCTAAACCGTATTTGTTAAAATATAACATGAAATATTATAATCATTGTTAATAATATATAATATATCATTATAACATGAAATATTATAATTATTACAAAAATTCCCCATAATCATAAAATATTATATTAAATAAAAAATTTCAAGTAAAATATCATAATAATAATTATTATACTTTCATGAAATTATAAATTTACAGAAATAAAGGGTGAAACACGAGTAATTCCTTGGACCTCACCCATCATAGTACTATTCTCACCCAAGCACAATTAACTGCATCGTTCTAATGTGATCAATTGCATTAATGATGGTGTGATCAAACCCAATAAATACACAAAAATTCTTATTAAATATTTGAAAGTACTATCAATGATTCTAATATTACATTTTTTTTATTTAATTTTTTTTAATATAACTTTAACTAATTCCATTATTGTAAAATATTATAATTATTCAATATAAACAAATTATATTTATATTATAACACTAGGTCATAGATGTTACAATAGGTCATGAAATATTATAATTATTGTTTACATGAAATATGGTAACATTATGACAAGACATATTATAATTATTACTAAAATATTGAATGGGTGGGTCAACCATGGGGGGACTATGACCTACCCACTGGGTTGTGATGTGTGTGTCTGTGTTTCAGTGTAATTTTACCCCTAATACCTTATATATATATATATATATTAATAAAAAAACTAAAATTATATTCAAACATAATTTTTTTTATTCATTTAAAAAGGTTCCGAACAGTATCATAATTATTATTTTTATACTTACAAGAAATTCATTCTTTTTATAAATGTAAAAAAATCAAGGAAACTACAATAAAAATATAGAAAGGGGTCAAACACAAGAACTTCATAGGATTCCACTAATGAAACATTGATATTGTGAAATTTGATAATGAGATTATTGAGAAATAATATAATTATTTAACATGAATAAATATTATTTCTTTTATAACACTAAACTGTAGTTGTTAAAATATAACATGAAATTTTATAATCATTTTTAACATGAAATATAGTTACATTATAACATTTAAAATATTAGTAATGACTAAAATTCATTTTAATAATAAAGTATTATATTAAATACAAAGGTTTATGTACAATATCACAATACATTAATATAATGGTATAAAATTTGAAATTTACACCAAAGATATTGAAAACAAGTACTTATTAAGAGGTCACCCATTCTAGTAATACTCTCACCCATGCTCTCTTAACTACATAGTTTTAATGGGAAATGGTGTGTTGTTTCTAGTGTGATCACACCCAACAATACATAGTAATCCTTGTTTAATATTTGAAAGTACTATCACTGATTCTAATATCACATATTTATATTTATTTACTATTATAAATATAACTTCAACTAATGTAATTATTCTCCAATATTATAATTATTCAACATGGAAAGTTATTATTTCTCTTATAACACTAAATTGTAGTTGTTAAAATACATCTTGAAATACTATAATTATTGTTATCATAAAATATAGTAACATTATAACATGAAATATATAAATTATTACAAAAATTATATATAAAACAAGAAATATCATATTCATTTACAAAATTTACGTACACTATCATATTTATTATTCGTATACATACATGATTTTTTTTTTAAATATAAAAAATCTTGGAAAATACAATGAAAAATACAGAAAATGGTGAAACATGAACACTTCCCAGGAGGTCACCCATGGAATATTCATATTATGAAATTCTATAATTCAATTATTAAGAAATATTAAAAATTTTAACATGAAAAAAATATATTTTCTATTATAAAACTAAATAGTGGTTGTTAAAATATAACATGAAATATTATAATCATTTCCAACATTAAATATTGTTACATTATAAAGTGAAATGTTATAATTTTTACTAAAATTCCCTATAATAACGAAATATTATATTAAATGAAAAAATTACATAAAATATAATAATAATATTTATTATAGTAGTGTTGAATTTGAAAAAAAAACAAAAAAGGGGAAAAATGAGTACGTCCCTGGAGGTCAACAATCCTAGTACTACTCTCATCCTAGCACACTTAACTACAGAGCTCTAATGGGATAT
The DNA here is from genome assembly GCA_963277665.1 of Viscum album. NCBI lineage: Eukaryota > Viridiplantae > Streptophyta > Magnoliopsida > Santalales > Viscaceae > Viscum > Viscum album. Next base: position 393,963,457 of record OY728167.1, on the reverse strand, counting down.
GGTGTATTAATGCTCATATGATCACACCCAATAATACATAGACATTCACGTAAAAGTTTTGGAATTAATATTACAGATTCTAATATTAAACATTTACATATAATTGTTGTTATAAATATATTGTTAACTAGATCAATTATCAGCCAATATTATAATAATTCAACTTGAAAATTTATTATTTCTATAATAACACTAAACCTTATTTATTACAAAGAGTCATGAAATATTATAATTATTATTATCATGAAACATGGAAACATTATAAAATTAAATATTATAATTATTACTGAAATTCTATATAAAACTGAAATAGTATATTCATTTAAAAAGTTTACATAAAATAAAAAAATTATTTTTATAATTCCATGCAATTTTTATTAAATGTTAAAAAGCTGGGAAAATAAAATCAAAAATACAAAATAGGATGAAACACAAGAACTACTTAGGAGGTCACCCATGAAACATTCATATTATGAAATTCAATAAAGTGATTATTGGGAAATATTATAATTATTCAACATTAAAAAATATAATTTCTATTATAACACTAAACCGAAGTTGTTACTATATAACATGAAATAGTATAATCATTGTTAACATGAAATATTGTAACATTATAACCTGAAATATTATAAGTATTATAAAAAATCCCTTCAATCATGAAATATTATATTCAATAGAAAATTTTATGTAAAATATCATAAAATTATTTATTATACAGGAATGGAATTTAAAATATACAAAAAAATGGTGAAACGCGAGTACTTCCTGTGAAGCCGCCCATCCTAGTACTACTCTCACTCAAGCATTATTAACTACATAGTTCTGATGGGATCTATTGTATTAATGTGGGTGCAATCACACCTAACAATACACAAAAATTCTTATTAAATATTTGAAAGTGGAATCAATGATTCTAATATTACATATTGTTATTTAATTTTTGTTAAAAATATAACTTTGACTAATGTAATTATCAACCATCATTATAATTACTCAACATAAAAAATTATTATTTCTATTATAACATTAAACCGTAGTTGTTATAATATGTCGTGAAATATTATAATTATTTTACGTGAGATATTGTAACATTATAACATACAATATTATTATTATTACCATTTTTTTGTAAACATGAAATATATATTCATTTAAAAATTTAAAATACAATTGCATAATTATAATTCTTATACATTCATGAAAATATTTGTTTTTTTTAATGTAAAAAATTTGTGAAAATATAATGAAAAATACAGAAAATGGTGAAGCATGAAAACTTCCCAGGAGCTCACCCATGTAACATTCATATTATCAAATTTAATAATGTGATTATCTAGAAATATTATAATTATTCAATGTGAAAAAATATTATTTTTTATAACATTATAATAAAGATTTTATAATATAACATGTGATATTATAATCATTGTTAATATGAAATATTTTTACATTATGACATGCAATATTCTAATTATTACCAAAATACCCTCAAATCATGAAATATTATAATCAATAAATAAATTACATATAATATCATAATAATATTAATTATACTATCAAGAAATTAGAAATATACCCAGATAGGTGAAACCTGAGTATCTCCCAAGAGGTCACCCATCCTCACACTACTCTCTCCCAATAATGCTTAACTACAGAGTTCTAATGGGATTTAGTGCATTAATAATTGTGTGATTGAACCCTAAAATACATAGACATTATTGTTAAATATTTGAAAGTAATATCAATGAGTCAAATATTTCATATTAAAATTTCGTAATTGATATAAATATAATTTTAACTAATGAGATTATCATCCAATATTAAAACTATTCAATATTAAAAATTATTATTTCTATTATAACACTAAACCGAAGATGTTTCAATACATCATGAAATATTATTGTTATTACTAAAATTACCTATAATCATGAAATATTTTATTCAATAAAAAAGTTTACATAAAATATCATAATAATATTTATTTTACTAGTATGAAATTTGAAATATACACAAAAAATTGTGCCACATGAGTACTTCCTAGGAGGTCACCCATCCAAGTAATACTCAAGAAATATTATATTCAATAAGGGAACCCTGCCTATATCACTGTGGTCTCTCCCATCACCTCTATCACATGGATTTAATACATTCACTACCAAGTGCATCCCATGACTCAGATCTGCGATCACTGTGCCACTGGGATCCCAAACACACCGTGATGGTTAATGAAATCTCACCTCCACCAGGAATCTTCCTGGTCCGACCTACAATCTTCCCTCTAGATCTTTCCCTCTAGTACACCTATGGGATAGGCATAACCGGTCCACTAAAATCTAACCTTCGTCACCACCACCAGAATTGAAATCCCACCACACCAAATGCCACCTCCAATGCCAGTCCCTATCGCCACCCATATCGTCACCTCCAATCATCTACACCGCCACTAGTTGGATAAAATTGACTCTTGAGAGCCCAAAAAATATTATCATGGGCTCAATAGTATCTCACATAGGAAAATATGAAGAAAATTATCGATTTCTAGGATATCCAAAGGATTCCAAAACTGTATTCGCCTTGTTTCCAACAACACCACATGCAACAAACATTTCAAAGGGACCAACAATTTCATCTTCAACAATTGTACTTTATAGCTGCAGATCACCGGAGAAATATCCCAATTTGAGAGAGAGAAACTATTCATTAATGAGAGATAACCTATCCATATTATTTAATTCATTATTAAAATCATTATTATTATTATACTTACAAGAAATTATTTAGATTTTAAAATATAAAAAATACTGGAAAATAAAATGAAAAATCTTGAAAAGTGTGAAAGAAAAAAACATCCTAGGATTTCAATCATAAAACATTCATATTATTAAATTCAATAATGTGATTATTGAGAAATATAAATATTATTTGACATGAAAAAAATATTATTTCTCTCATAACACTAAACTGTAATTATTACAATATAACATGAAATATTAAATTCATTGTTAATATGAAATTTTGTAACATCATGACATTGAATATTATAATTATTACTAAAATTCCTTAAAATCATGGAATATTATATTAAATAGAGAATTTTACATATGATATCGTAATAATATTTATTAAACTTCAAAAAAATTAAATGTACACAAAAAAAGGGTTAACATGAATACTTCCCAGGAGATCATACATCCAAATACAACTCTTTCCCAAGCACTCTTAACTACAGAGTTATATTGGGATATGGAGTATTAATTCTGGTGTGATCTCACCCAAAAATATACAAAAATTATTATTATACATTTGAAAGTACTATCAATGATTCTAATATCACATATTTTTATTTAATTATTGTTATAAATTGAACTTTAACTAATAAAATTTTCATCCAATATTATAATTATTCAACATGAAAATTAATTATTTATATTATAACACTAAAATTTAGTTGTTATAGTATGTCATGAAAGATTATAATTATTTTTAATCAGAAATATGGTACAATTATGACATTAAATATTATGATTATTTCTAAAATTCTATGTAAAATTGAAATATTATATTTATTTAAAAAATGTACGTACAATATCATATTTTATTATTATTATACTGAAATGAAATTATTCGATTCTAAATATAAAAAAACTTTTGAATATAAAATGAAAAATAAAGAAAAGGTTGAAAAATGATCACCTCTTAGGAGGTTACCCATCCAACATTCGTTATAATAAATTTCGATAATGTAAATATTGTGAAATATTATATTTATTCAACATGAAAATTTATTATTTCTATTATATCAATAAACTGTAGTTGTAACAATATAAAATGTAATATTATAATCATAGTAAACATGAAATATTGTGAAATTATATAATAAAATATTATCATTATTACTAAAATTCTATGTAATTATGAAATTTTATATTAAATATAAATGTTTACATAAAATATAATATTAATTATTGTAATATTGGAATTAAAATTGAAATTTACACAAAAAAAGGTTTCAACATGAGTACTTCCTTGGAGTTCAACCATCCTAGTACTACTCTTCCCCATGCAGGATTAACAATAGATTTTTAAAGGGATTAGGTGAATTAATTCTGGTGTGATCACAACCAACAATAATAAAACATTATGGTTAAATATTTTAAAGTACTATCAATGATTATAATATTAGATATTTTTATATAATTTTTTCTATAAATATAACATTAAATAATAAAATTATTAGGAAATATTTTAATTATTCGATATGAAAAATGATTATTTGTATTATAACACTATAATATATTTTTTACAATACATCATGAAATATTATAATGATTGTTAACATGAATTAAAATGGGGTTCAGATCGATTGGATCTATTAATCCTTGTGCTATAATTGTTCACATGATCAAATCATGAATGCTACAAAATTAATGGGGGTTTTTTGGGGTAGGTATTATGGGATGAAACATGTAACCCTACTTGGGTTTGGTTGGAGTTGGTGGTCTCAGAAAGGCACTGTTAGTAGTTGCAATAGGAGAGAGGATGTTGGTGTAATGGATTGTACAGCCCCATAATGGGCATATTTCTGGTGGGGAAGGATAGAGAAATGGAATTTTCGGGATGTAAGGGATAGGATTTTGGCATCGGGGCAGTAGAATACATGTATGGTGATACGATAGGGTCATCACTTGTCGGAAACAACATGACGGATGTGTGGATGAGGGGAATATATTATGCTATAGATGCTGAGATGGATACTATAGGTGATGATGGAGGTCAAATATGACTATCCTGGACAGAGCATGACTTGATCTCACAGGAAAGAAGAAGAGAGGAAAAAACATGGAGGTCTAGCAAAGGTAGGACCTAGTATGTGGTGATGGGAAGTAGGAGCAAAATGAATCAATTGGGGATTTCAGGTGTTGGGCCTAGGTCAGGCCAATTGTGTTTCATTCCATGTTGCAATGGGATTTAATGTCTACTGGTCCTACTATGGTCCACGTATTGGGTTCCCTCTACCTAGTTAAAAGAGGTGTTTAATTATTTAATAATAAAAAAGGAGGGGATTCTTTTTTACTTGTTTAAAGAAATACCGACATGTTTGTACTCGAGTGGTAAAGGATCCTTCTTAGAAACAAAAAGACCAGGTTTCAAATACTGGATTGCCCCTTTGGGTGATTTATGATATATTTTTGATTCAGGGATGACATAGGTTGGTGGTGATGTAGGCATGATGTAAGAAGGGTTGCAGTCCCTGGACATGCTGATGCAGTAGGGACTTCGGGTTATCAGGGCTTTCGAGCCACTAGGCCTCCGAGATATGGAATGAGATCATCCCACATGGGAGAAGGCCCAAAACAGGGAATCAGAGTAAGTATTATCCACCAGTAGAGCTTTCTGGATTGGAAGAAAGATAGAGTATAGAAACCACCAATGGGACAAGGCACCGTGCAGTTCTACACGGGGCAATGTTATCCAATCAGCCATGCTAGGTGGCGAGCCTGACACCAACAAAAAAGTCAATGCTGGGGAGGGGTAGTTCTATTGTGTTGGGTCTTTTGGTCTTCAGGCTATGTATTTCACCTTATTCTATTGGGACAACATACCATGTAAGGGTTCCCTCTTAACCCGGTTAAAAAGGGTTCTATCCAAAAATAAATAAAAAATATAAAGGCCATTGGTCCATTTGGAGTGTTGTTAACATGAAATATGGTAGAATAATGACCTAAAATATTTTAATTATTACAAAAATTCTATATAAATATGAAATATTATATTAATTTAAAATTTTTATGTACAATATCTTAATTATTATTTATACACTTACATGAAATTATTTTTTAAAAAATATGTAAAAAATTAGGGGAAATATAATGAAAAATATATAAAAGGGAGAAACATAGACACTTATCAGGAATTCACCCATACCAAATTTTAATTATAAAATAGAATAATGTTATTATTGATAAATATTATAAATATTAAACATGACAAAATATTATTTATGTTCTAACACTAAACTATAGTTTTTATAATATAACATTCAATATTATAATCATTATCAATATGAAATATTTTAACATTATAACATGCAATATTATATTAATTACCAAAATGACTTGAAATCATGAAATATTATATTCAATAAAAATATTTATGTACAATATCATAACAATATATATTATTCATTAATGAAATTTGATATATACACAAAAAGGGTATAACACCGGTACTTTCTAGGAGGTCACCCATACTAGTACTACTCTCACCCAAGCATGCTTAACTACATAGTTTTAATGGGATCTTGTGCATTAATTATTCTATGATCACAACCAACATTATCCAAATAATATTGTTAAAAATTTATAAGGACTATAAATGATTCTAATATTACATATTATTGTTTAATTTTTCATAAAAATATTACTTCAACTAGTGAAATTATAAAAAAATTTATAATTATTCAACATAAAAATTTATTGTTTTTACTATAATACTAAACTATAGTTGTTACAATATGTCATTAAATCTTATAATTATTGTTAACATGAAATATGGTAACATTATGACATGTAATATTATAATTATAACTAAAATTATATGTAAACATGAAATATTATATTCATTTAAAATGTTTACATACAATATCATAATTATTGTTGTTATAATTACATGTCATTCATTGAATTTTAAAATGAAAATAATTAGGGAAAATAAAAGGAAAATTACAATAAACGGTGAAACACGGGTAAATCCCTAAGAGGTCACCGATGAAACATTCCTATTATGAAATTCAATAATGCGATTATTAAGAAATATTATAGTTATTCAACATGACAAAAATATTATTTCTTTTATTACACTAAACTGAAGTTGTTATAATGTAACATGGAATATTATAATCATATTTAACATGAAATATTTTCTTCTTATAACAAGTAATATTATAATTTTTACTAAAATGGCCAGAAATCATGAAATATTATATTCAATACAAAAGTTTTCATAAAATATCATAATAATATTTATTAGGACGGCCTAAAATTTTAAATATACAGAAAAAAGGGTGCAACACAAGTACTTCACAAGAGGTCACCCATCCTAGTAATACCATCGACCAAGAATGATTAACTGCAGAGTTCTAATTGGATGTGGTGCAATATTATTGGAGTGATGGAAACAAATAATACACAGACAATCATGTTAAATATTTGAAAGTACAATCAATGAATCTAATATTATATATTTATATATTATTTTTTATATAAATATAATTTTAACTAATTCAATTATCAACCAATATATTAATTGTTAAACATCAAAAAATATTATTTATATTATAAGACTATGATGTATTTTTACAATACATCTCGAAATATTATAATTATTGTTCACATGAAATATGGAAACATTATGACATGAAATATTAAAATTGTTAATAAAATTTTATGTAAATAGGAAATATTATATTTAACTAAAATTTTTACATATAACATCATAACTATTATTGTTATACCCAAAAGAAATTATTATTTATTAAATATATAAAATAAAATAAAATAAAATAAAAAATACAGAAATGGTTGAAACATGAGAACTTTCCAAGAGGTCACCCATGAAACATTCATATTATTAAATTAAATAATGTGATTATTGATAAATTTTATAATTATTCAACATGAAAAAATATTATTTCAGTTATAACACTAAAACATAGTTATTAAAATATAATAAGAAATATTATAATTGTTGTTAATATGAAATATTGCAACATTGAAACACGAAATATTATAAATATTATTAAAATGTGCTAAAATCATGAAATTTTATATTCCATAAAATATTTTATGTAGAATATCATAAGAATATTTATTAAACTTGAATGAAGTTTTAAATAAACACAAAAAATAATGCAACATAAGTACATCCTAGTAGGTCACCCATCATATTACAACTCTTGCCCACGAAAATTAACTGTACAGTTCTAATGGGAACATATGAATTAATGATGGTGTGATAACAATGAAAAATACAAATACATTCTTGTTAATTATATGAAAAAACTATTGATAATTCTTAAATTACATATTTCTATTTAATTTCTATTATAAATATAACTTTAACTAATTCCCTTATAATCCAATATTATAATTATTCAATAATAAATTTTTTATATCTATTATAACATTAAACTGTAGTAGTTAATATATGTCATGAAATATTATAATAATTATAAACATGAAATATGGTAACATTATGGTAGTAAATATTATAATTATTTCTAAAATTCTATGTAAACATTAAACATTATTTTCATTTTAAAGGTTTACATATAGTATCAAAATTATTATTCTTAAACATACATGTAGTTTTTTGTTTTTTTATATGTGAAAAATCAGATAAAATAAAATGAAAATCTAGAAAAGGGAGATACATGAAAACTTCCCAGAAGGTCCCCCATGCAACATTCATATTATCTAATTTATTAATGAGATTATTGAAAAATATTATAATTATTCAACCTGAAAATTTATTATTTCCCTTCAAAAATAAGTCGTAGTTACAATATAACATCCAATATTATAATAATTGTTGAAATGAAATATTGTGACATTATATCATGAAATATTATAATCTATTATATACTATCTATACTAAACTTGGCTTCTTCCAGCTTACGTGTCACCTACATATGCTGCCACATCACCCAAATAAATAAATTCTTCCCTCCAATATCGGGTTCCATCCCCTGCAACCCCATTACCCCATGAAGTTCATCAGGTTTTCACTCCATATTAGGGTTCTGCTTCCCCGATCGCGATTTAGCTTTTCTCGGGGTAGGTTTTACAAATACCAGCACCGACGTCATTATACCTGTCCCAATTTCCATCCAGTCCTCCAATGCTTCTCTCTGAGAACCTCCGATTTCGTAATCCCACAACCTCCTGGGCATTGTTTCCATTTCATTTGCATCCTTTCATACTCGTAGTTAATTAGCTCTCATACCTCCAGCTCCCGCGCCTACGGCTCTACCTGCTCGGCCTCTACCGCCTCCGTCTCCACCACATCCACCGTCTCTACTTGCGATTACTCTGCCTTGTCCTCCTATGTGCTCCTTATAAAATCCCTCAGTTGGATTATTCTCTGAAAAAACATCCTCGGAAAAGGTAATACTGGGGAATCACAACTCTGGTTCGATATGAAATCAAATCATACAGAGAGCGATAGCTTTTGTTTTCATCATCCTTCATATTTTTCAAACTAAAATGGTCGATATATTGATTTCCCTTTCAACATATACTGACCCATATCCATTTTCAAGCTTCTCTCAGAAGATATTGCTGACCTCCGCCACTATTTACTTTGATTCTGTTTTTAAGTACATAAGAATCTATCGACTTACTAAGAATTTTAACCCTTTCTGGTTTCCAATGTATGTATTCTATTTATTTCAGGAGATGGTTTTGCATATGAGAGGAATTTTTTGAATGGGAATGTGATGTTTCACGTGATGTTTGTACCAAGAAAAGTTGGACTAATTTCTATGATAGCTTATTCATACTGCCAGGAAGATTATTTGTTTGAGATTTTCATCTCTCTATGTGCTTCATTTAATCATGTCGTTCATGTTTGGGAAAGTGATATGGCTGTCTCCTTGGCTATTTGAATTCATGGTCAAAACTTTTATCCTTTTAATGTCTTCTTTTTAGTATCTGCAAGTAGGCAAGACATCATTGAAAGATGATTACGAAAGTGAAAGTGGTATTGATTGCAGGTCTGTCTTATCTCTACTTTTAGTGATGTTGGACTATCACACCATTTGATTTAAACTCAAATTTCATTTCTTTAATTTATAAACATGAAATATATATTGTTTTATAGGAACATGGATTCTAGGGTTGTGGAATATATGATCCAAGTGTGATTGGAGGACGATCCAGGACATCAAGTAGATCACTGGGAATCCCAGCAATGAGGATGTATATGGGGTGCTCAAAGAGTGAAACATGGATCTTGATGAGACTGTATAAAGATTCTTTTATCTAGGTCTCCCCCATCCCTCTACTTTTCTTATTCTCTACTACATATCTCTTGATGTTCATTTCTTTTCATTTGTATTATTTATTTCATTTGTTGCTACTATGTTTTTTAGGACTTGATATTCTCAAAATCCCATTGGTCTTATTGTAATATTTGTTTTAAGTCTCTTAGTGCTACTCTTGTCGACTTTTTTTAATTCTATCATGTATGCATCGATGGATTAGGATTATGAAAGCCTAATTTTTTGGGAATAATTATTGTTTTTAACATAGAGTTGTGCCTTTTCCATACAATATGATCCCTAGGAAGATTTTTAATCCTATGTTATTGTTACTTCCCTAATACATGTTAATGTATTGGGCCTTCCTAGTTTTTGATTATCATTGCCCACTACATCTCCCTTGTCCTTGTAGTTTCATTTTCAGCCATTTGGTGCATGCTTAATCCAAAGCTGACTCTTTGTTTGTGTCATGTTCTTCTAAGAAACAATCAAATATTATCATTTGTGCATTGAAGTTCAAACCTCTCTGATACATTTGGCATGATGGAGACTAATGATTGAGACTCATTTTCAATCTTTGATTCAAAAATTCCTTATGTGATTGCCTTGATTTTTTAGGAACATTTCATGAAGTCATGAAAAAACGCAATCGCCGAAAAGAGGTTCTTTTAATTTTTACTATTTTTTGGATGTATTTATTCTCACTAAGATACATCTACATTCACAAATAAGAAAATAGGGATCCATGATGTTCGGTCATCCACCATTTTTATATGATTGTGAGTCTTTAAAGACCCTACAGATCAAGAGGTAAGCAAAAGGTGTGTTCTTCTCAATTTCTAGAAATGTTTTCCCTTCTCTCCAAGAATTATTAATTTTGGTTGAATATGTATTTCAGTTTAATAATACACTGTGTCTTTATTTTGGATATGTCTCCATCCTCATTGACTTATCTATAATTTTTTACATATAATTTCAATGAAGTTCTTGGAAGTAACATGTTTGTTCACTACATAATGAATATTTCTTTTTCAAACGGTAGATATATCTGGTTTTAGAAGTGAGATGGTATGCCCCTAATATAATGAACATTTCTTCCCAACTGAATGATTCATCTTTACATTAAAATATTGCTAAATTATTTCCTTTCATGTAATCTATTTGAATTTGTGCTTTCTCCATCAGCAAGAAGAATTAGAGTGTTGTTGGTTTGCTTTTATCATATAATCAGTTATGAAATTATAGAAGGGAAATGCAGTCAATGTTATGCAGTCAAGGTACCCTGGTTAAGTAGATTTGTATGAATCACGTTTTTAATTTTACCAAACAAAAATACCCTTCATCCATGTTATTGATTACATCTATGTACCCTAAATGTAATCTACACTGCATAATGTCCATTCTTTATACCTTCTGAATTAATATTCCCACAATAAATTATTTTTTATTGAATTTTTCTTATAAATTTTTCATGGTTTATTACAATACATCTAATTTTATGATTTATCAATTATGGTTTTGGGCTTTTGGTAATAAATGATGTTCAATTATTTTAAAATTTTCAAGTTGTTATACTTCATTCTGACTTTAGGTGTCTATGAGCTATCATTCTGTCCAGAAATTGATTTCTCTTTTAGTATGGGTGGATATTTTGGGCATTATGGGGTGCCAACTATAATGTACTAGGAAATATGAATCTTATCCAAAAAAATATTCTCTCATGGAATTTCATTCAATGGAACCGAATGTATTTGATATGTCTACATCCCCACATACTTTTCTATATTTTTCTTGACAACATGTCATTGATGTTCTTGGAAGTATCATATTGGTGCACCTGCATTCAAAGTGGACATAAGTTTACAGAATATCTTACAGTTTCTTGATTCTTAAAATATTCCAGATTAGTTATATGTAAGTTCTTACCTATTAGTTATACATATATATTTATGTATTACTTATTTAAGTGTATCTAAATTGGGAAAACATGGTGTTTCTACATATATCTTCTATATATCTATGGATTGATTATTTTAGTGTTTCCATTTTAGTCATACACATAATGTTCTATTCTAAAACATTAATGTATGTGTAGGTAAACAAATTGGATGAATGTGTAGTTGATCAACTCATGGATTATTTCCTATTCTTCAACCACTATAAATCCTTCTCACAACTAAAAAATTAGGTACAAAAACAAGATAGTTTTCTAGAAATGTCTTCATATTGTCAATAGATAATTTAATAATTGAGGCAATTTTCCCTCTCATTGCATAACCATGATGTCACGACCCGCCTTCACCAAAAGGAGGGAAGGGTCAGCAGATTTCCAGGCCCTTACTTCTTTATGTTGAAGGAGAGATAGTGACCCCCGAGACCCTCCTTCAATATGTCCCGGAGTGGCGACTAGCACCAAGGGTATAGAATCACACACTAAATGAAAGGCATTACCCTTTTTCTTTCAATAGGATCGGGAGATAGAATTGTAAATCCCAACAACACCAAAAGAGGAAAGTAAAAGTAAATCCAAGAACCACTCCCAATGCATGTTACAAAAGCAAAAACCCACAAGGTACAAAGTGAATATAAGGGTAAAGTACCAAAGAAAGAAAAACAAAAACTGCAACTGCCCCAAAGGTTTGAGCAAGTATGGTCCAGCACGATCCCCGAAGTCCTCCTGGAAACCTAAAAACAGTTTTATATATGTAGGGTGAGCATACAAGTATACTCAGTAGGGAAAAACCTAAAGATCTCATTCACAAGTGGTGGGAATGTACTAGAGTCCCATGAGAAAAAGAGTAAACCAAACACCTAACAAGGTAAACTAACCACCCAAGCCTCACCAAGGAACACTATCCAAATAATGAAAATCAAGTAAAGTATAGTAATAGCAGATCGATGTTTGGGTACCCCGCGCCACTTTCCCACTGGTTATTGAAGACATCCTACGCATCGAACCAATCCCGCCATTCTCACCGCAGCCCCACTACCACACCCCGCCCGCAAACACCTGGGCCATAACCTCACACAGTCCCACTACTGAATCCCACCCACAAACACCTGGGCCACAACTGTCACACATAACCACGCCTACAAACACCTAGGCCCGATCAACCACCACCACGCCCGAAGACAACCGGGCTAGAAGATCCACTGACACAACCGAAGACACCTGGGCCTTATCTCGAAGATACTTGGGAAAACCACTTGCCCGCACACACCTGGGCCGTAACCACCACACTACCTCACCCGAAGGTTCATGGTATAATAATGGACCTCATGCCATCACAACATGCCCAAAGATATTTGGGCTATCCGAGAAAGGCAGCAGAAACGGAGCTAATAACCAGCCACTAATAATAGTGTTGGTAAAAACACCCTAACCCATGAAATAGTGGTGTTCGGCACTAAGTGCTCAACTTGGGTGGGGTGCGAATAAGAAACAAAAAACTAAAAGTATATATATATATATAGGTAACAAGAACTCTCCCAAGATTAGGTTTTTCAGCCAGCCTATGGAACACAAACAACACTCAAGTCCAAGTCACAACTTTCACCAACAAAACCCATTTGTCCCATTCGTTTTCATGTTCAGTAGTGATGTTTAATTAAATTCTGCACCTACTAGGGCAAATACTAATCATAAGCACAAGTCAAGAGAAAGCACAGTCAAGCATCAATCATAACACTCACACCCGGTTCTCTTGTAAAGACACCATAACCAAAGAAACCCCCAAGATGCAGCCCCATGTCCAATATCCAGGAGCCAAAAAAGGGTTTCTCAACAACATAAGATCCCACCCCAATTCGTGATATAAACAAGGTAACCACCCGGTCTTAAAATTCACAATCACTGAAAGCATAACATAGGGGATCCCATCCCCAATTTCACAACCACCAAGAGTATAATAACAGGGGATCTCATCCCCACCCACATCACCCAGTAAACGGCCCGTGAAGGGAAAACAACCAAACCACCACCAATAAGAAGGCCCATGCTGGTATTTTCAGATTTATAAGATCTAACACACTCCATGATTTTAAAATTCGCTATACTTTAACTGGGGTTATCACAGAAGGGATTTGATCCTGATGCTTTCAATTTATTAAGTCAAATGTAAGTAATTAACCAATTTTCTTTTCACAGTAAGGTTTTACAACCAAAAAACAATCCATTAAACATCACCACATGCAAGGTTTCATTAGTGCACACAGAAAGACCACCAACGGCCATGATTTTCGGATGGCGTAAGCCTGCACAATTCAGGAATCATAAAAATTATGGAAGATCATAAATCAAAGAAGCATCATCAGCCCTCCCCCCTTCATTAATGTTAATTCAATATCTTCATTAAGGTTCAAGTTTATCCAATTCTACCGAAACTAAAGCAAGCCCACCCCGCATGATACACAAAAGGAGAGACAAAGGATAAATTCCCTACTTGTTATCAACGATCGACCCTAAGCCCAGGCATGGAACTTCATGGATAGCGATGCGGCTCGTCCATACGAAAAGCTGCTCATCTGAACGAAGTGTACTCCAACACAGGGAGATCGAGAAAAGAAACCTAGGGAGAACGCTTTAGTTTATAAAGGCCAGGGATGGTTGAGATAAGAACGCGAAACTGCGTAAAGAGTGGGGTCGTGGGTTGACCACGCGGTTGAGACACCCACACCTCATTAATGGTTGGGCAGTTTAAACTGACGCACACACCAGGTTAATTCATTAAATATTTAATTAAATGAAACTTATGGGCATTAATGGGCTTTTTCATAAAAATGAGCGCTACTAGAAAACCCCTTTGGGGGTAGGCGAGAGCCACCGGTAGCTGAGAGCTACTCGTGGATGACAGCTACCGGTAGCCGAGAGCTACTGATGGCTAAGCAGCTACCGGCAGACTGAGCTACAGGTAGACATAACTACTGGTAGACCGAGCTACCGGTAGACAGAGCTACCAGAAGGCTGTGGCTACTGGTAGACCGGGCTACTAGTAGGTCTGCTACAAGTAGGCTAAGGATACCGGTAGGCCTACTGTTAGGCCAAACTTCACTGAGATTCCCAGACCAAAAAAGCCAACTTGAGATTTTCACGAAGTAATGGCCCATTGAGAATATAAGAGCAAACTAGAAGGGAGAAGATTGGGGTCCGAACAACCACCCTCTAAAGATACTTCTCTGGGGAAAACCCCTCCGTTTGAAAGCTGGAATAGAACCCCCCCCCCCCCCCCACATCTAGGAACACTTACACTATCCAGCGTATGAGTTAAGGAGTCCCCTCCTACATGTCAGGATATTATCAGCTTTTGGCGGCACTGACTCACCCGCACGGGTTCAATTGCATGAATGTTAATGCGTCCTGATTAGAAGTCAAGTTTCCCATCATACACATTCGTGCACACACACAGAAAAGGGGATAAAGCACAAGAATTACATATATATATTAAAGTACAAGGTACAACACCACAAGGATCAGAACAAAACATAAAGTCAAAACAACTCTGGGTATTGAATGCATAACTGAGCCTCCCACTCCCATGTTCTCTCTTCGAGCCTACCTTGTCTCCACGACACACAAACCAAGGGGATGGTTCGTCCACGAAGCACTTTCTATTTATGATCCTCGATCCTGATTGGTTGTTTTACGAAGGTCGCATCGTCGTCGATATCTAACTCTCCCCAATCAATGACGTAGTAGTAGTCATGTAGATATAAACGAAGCTGGGACACATGGAATACATCGTGTATCCTCAGTACTGGCGGTGGTAGTGCTAGCTGATAATCCACTTCACCGACCCGCGTCAGCACTTCGAAGGGTCCGATGAACCTGGGAGAAATCTTACTCCCCTTGCCAAACCTCTGTTGTCCATGCCGAGGGGAGACCTTCAAGAACACATGGTCTTCGACCTCAAACTCCAAGGTCCTCCTCCTTGTATCAGCATATGACTTCTTCCGGTCCTGAGATGCCTTTATCCTCTCTCGTATAAGCTGAACCTTCTCTATCATTCTCTTCACCACCTCCAGGACAAGAACATCTGCTTCTCCTACATCGGTCCAACACACAGCTGAACGACATGGACTCCCGTACAAGGCTTCAAACGGGGCCATACCTATGGTAGAGTGATATCTATTATTTTAAGTGAACTCTACCAGAGGAAAGTGTCACACCCATGATCCTCCTTAGTCCAGAACACACGCCCGTAGTATATCCTCCAAGGTCTAGATGGTGTGCTCTGTTTTCCCATCTGTCTGGGGATGTAAGGTAGTACTAAGACGTATTTGGGTGCCAAAGGCATGCCACAATCCTCTCCAGACTCTCAAGGTAAATCGTCCATCCCTATCCGAGACTATAGACCTCGGAAATCCATGCAATCTCACCACCTCATCCACGTACCTTCGTGCCAAAGCATACACTGCACTCGACTCCCTGATTACTAGAAAGTGAGCCTATTACATCAATCGGTCCACTACTACCCAAACAGCGTCATATCCCCCTTGGACCTTGGGTAGTCCCATGACGAAATCCATCGAGATGTCATCCCACTTCTACTCGGTGACATCTAGAGACTGTAGTAGGCCGCCTCGAACTCAGTGTTCACCCTTCACTTGCTGACACAATAAGCACTTGGCCACAAACTCTGCCACTGCTCGCTTCAATCTGAGCCACCAAAACTATCCTTTCAGTCCCTGGTACATCTTGGACACTCCCAGGTGTACTGCTAGGGGTGAGTTGTGGAACTCACTGAGAACCTTTCTGCACATCGCCTCTCGAACAAACAGCTTCCCCTGAAAAAACATCCAGTGTTGACCATTCTTCGTCCATCCTTTCGGAGCATTTCTCTGGTAAACTCGGTCACACATCACTTCGCACTTTGGGTCTCCCCACCGAGACTCCTCCACTTGCTGAAATAGAGACGATTGCACTGTAATCTGATATAGGCAACCTCTATCACTATCCATCCTCGCATCCAGGTGCAAGGCATCCAACTAATCCATTGCCTTTCAGGCGTCTGCCAAATCTCGGACTGCATCCTTCTACGTCCTCCTACTCAAGGCATCGGCCACTACATTCCCCTTCCCTGAAGTGTAGGAAACCTCGAACTCGTAATCCTGGAGGAACTCCATCCACCTCTGATGCCGCAAGTTTAGGTCCCACTGGGAGAAGATATACCTCAATATTTTGTGATCTGTGAAGACCAAAAAGCGTTCTCCGATGAGGTAGTGTCATCATAACCATAGTGAAAAAATGACCACTGCAAGATCCAGGTCATAGGTGGCATAATTACGCTCATGTGGGTGTAGCAGACGAAACCCAGAAGAGATCACCCCTTGTCGCTGCATCAACACACATCCCAGGCCCTGTCCTGAAGCATCACAGAACACCTCATAGGCCGCCCCTTCTTCTGGTAACCTCAAAACTAGGGCACTAACCAAATTATTCTCCAGATAGCTGAAGGCTGCCTCGCACTGCTCACTCCACATGAAAACCTGATCTTTCTTGGTCAGGGCTGTCAAAGGGGCAGCTACTTGGGAGAAGTTGGGTACGAACCTCCGATAGTAACATGCCAGCCCAAGGAAACTATGGAACTCTGCCACATTCTTGGGTGCTGCCCCAGAAACAACTGCCTAAACCTTTGATGGGTCCACCGCTACCCCCTGGTCTGACACCACGTTCCCGAGGAAATGCACTTCTCGTGTCCAGAATTTGTATTTCGACAACTTCCCATAGAGATGGTGCTATCAGAGGACCTCCAAAACTGTCCTCAGATGCTCCGCATGGTCTTCTTCTGATCTTGAATAGACCAGGATGTCGTCGATGAACACAACTACAAACCGATATAGGTACTCCCGGAAGATGGAGTTCATAAGCCCCATGAACACATCTGAGGCGTTCGTAACACCGAAAGGAATGACTACGAACTCGAAGGGTCCATATCTGCACCTGAAGGCCATATGTGGGATGTCTCCCTCCTTCACTCTCAACTGGTGATACCCAGACTGTAGGTTGATCTTCAAGAACCACCCTTCCCCTTTCAGCTGGTCTAAAAGGTCGTCTATCCTTGGAAGAGGGAGCGATTCTTGAGAGTTACCTGATTAAGCCTCCTGTAGTCTATACACAACCTGATACCACCATCTTCCTTCTTGGAAAACAAGATTGGACCACCCCATGGTGACGCACTTGGTCGAACATAACCCATCTTCATCAGATTTTCAATCTGAATCCGCAACTCCAGTAGCTCTGAAGGTTCCATCCGGTAAGGATCCATCGAAATCAGACGAGCACCAGGCTACAGGTCTATCCCAAACTTGATATAACGTCGAGGGGGTAGAGTCGTCACCTCCTCAAGGAAGACATCCATAAACTCGCTGACGATCCCTGGCACCTCCACCATCTCAGCATCCACTGACTCCACTGACAGCTCGGCTAACAAGGAGAGTAGGGGTTCCTCTCGCTTGCGGCCCTTATGACTGCTCCGCTCGCCGGTGAAAACAACACGCCGGCCACCCGAGTATGAGAACACAACCGTTCTCTGGAAGCTATCGATGACGTCACACACAGATAAAAGCCAGTCGATGCCTAGGATGACATCATATGGCTCTATCTGAAGTACAAGAAGGTCACTGACCGACTGATTTGGCCCTATCACCAGTCTTCATCCTCAACAAACATATAACCAGTCGGTCTGACCTACGAATGGTGTGCTCAGTACCAAGGGCACTGGAAGTCTCTCGGTGTCTAGGCCCAAAGCATGGGCTAGACTGGGTGCAACGAAGGAGTGCGATGCCCCGGTATCGAACAAGGCATAAGAAAGAGTGCTAAAAAACTAATCGTACCTCGAACGACCTCCGACCCTACTGGAACTGCTGCCTCTACGGTGTGTAACTGCCCATGCCCAGCTCCTCTTCCCCTAGGATTTAGCCCACCTCCCCAACCACACCCTGGTCGAGGTCCCTAAGGAGCGCCCAGAGGTCAGCCTCCTCATGCAACGTCTGCCCTCGGAGGAGCAGGAGCTCGTTGCCCCTGCTGCTGCTGTTGGAAAGGCCTGGCTAGAAGCTGCTGCTGGGGCGGGTGTTGGGGCTGTCTGGCACCGCCGTACTATACTCAGTCCGGGAACTGACTCTGGAGATGTCAATAGCCCCCACACACGAAGCACCGCGGTCCCGAGCCCGATGGAAAAGGGCGAGGACCAGGGGACCAGAACTGAAACTGTTGCAGCCTGCTCCCTGCGGGTCGGAACCTGAAGGGTCCTGACGCTGGAGGCCTGGTGCTGACGGCCTTCCCCTTCGATGATCCCAGCTGGATCCCCTCTCGTGTCACACCTCCTAGAGCATGCATCCTCTCCACCACTTCGGACTTCTTCTGGACCTCCAATTATGTTGGCAGGGTAAAGGGGGTAACAGCATACTGGAGGGAGGGTCGGAGCGCCTCCTCTAAGAATCTTGCCCGAGACTCCTCATCAGGAAAGAGGTCCGGAGCAAAGTGGATGAGATCCTTGAACTTGATCCCCAGCTCCCTTACTAACATACTCCCTTGCTGGAGGGAGAGTAGCTCCTACCTCTTCTCCGCCTTCATTGTAGAAGAGAGGAATTCCACCTGAAAATCCTTCTCTAAATCATCCATGAAACTTCATCATCTCTCCTCTCCCCCATGTAAAGCATCCACCACTGACGCGCCGCTCCCCACATCTGGCTGATGGCCAGAGGAACCCAGTACTCTGTCGGAGCTTGGATCAAGCCGAAGGCTATCACCATCTCCTCTAGCCAGCTCTCAGTCTTCATGTCAGAGGTGATGCCCTCATACTTCTCGAGGGTCTATCGCTGGAAGGCCCAAAGAGTCCTCTGCCACTAGTCGTCCTCTTCCTCTCGGTCAGCTCTCTTCCGATCGGCCAAGTTAGTCTCCGGGGCCTTGATCTCCTGCACCAAACGTGGTTGCCTCCCAGGTGCCATAGCTGCAAGGTAAACAAGAAATGCCTAAGCCCAAGTAGTGCAGAATATTGTTCTTAAAATTTCGTAAAACTTCTTATTTATCTCAAATTCCAAAAACACCCCAGAAAAATGAGAACACAAGTCATCATGATGAATGTACCTTTCCAAGGGTCTCTCTACCCTGCATTCAGCATGGCCTTACTTGGTCGTTCGGTAGGTCCAGATTCCTTGCATCGGATCATGGGGGGCCCTAAAATCTCGTGTCCTAGCCGGTCTTCCCTAGCCTAATTCACACACCAAGGTCACCCAACACTGTTTCCCTACCACCCCATACAATCCTCGCTGTGACTAACTATAGACTCCATCCTATCTCTCAACCATACCTTTGATACCATTATATCACGACCCGCCTTCACCAAAAGGAGGGAAGGGTCAGCAGATTGTCGGGCCCTTCCTTATTTAAGTTGAAGGAGAGACAATGACCCCCGAGACCCGCCTTCAATAGGTCCCAGAGTGGAGACTAGCACCAAGGGTATAGAATCACACACTAAATGGAAGGAATTACCCTTTTTCTTTCAATAGGATGGGGAGATAGAATGGTATATCCAAACAACACCAAAAGAGGAAAGTAAAAGTAAAGCCAAGAACCACTCCCAACGCATGTTACAAAAGTAAAAACCCACAAAGTATAAAGTGACTACAAGGGTAAAGTACCAAAGAAAGAAAAACAGCAGCTGCAACTACCCCAAAGGTCTGAGCTAGTATGGTCCAGCACGATACCCAAAGTCCTCCTGGAAACCTGAAAACAGTTATATATACGTTGGGTGAGCATACAAGTATACTCAGTAGGGAAAAACCTAAAGCTCTCATGCACAAGTGAGGGGAACGTACTAGAGTCCCATGAGAAAAAGAGTAAACCAAACACCTAACAAGGTAAACTAACCACCCAAGCCTCACCAAGGCACACTCTCCAAATAACACAAGTCAAGTAAAGTATAGTAATAGCACATCGATGTTTGGGTACCCCGCACCACTTTCCCACTGGTTATTGAAGACATCCTACACATCGAACCAATCCTGTCATTCTCACCACAGTCCCACTGCCACACCCCTCCCACACACACCTGGGCCATAACTGCATGCATTCCCACTGTTGAATCCCGCCCGCAAACACCTGGGCCACAACTGTCACACATAACCACGCCTGCAAACACCTAGGCTAGAACAACCACCACCACGCCCGAAGACACCTGGGCTAGAAGATCCACTGCCATGCCCGAAGACACCTAGTCCTTATCCTGAAGATACTTGGGAAAACCACTTGCCCGCACACACCTGGGCCGTAACCACCACACTACCCCGCCCGAAGGTTCTTGGGAAAATAATGGAACTCATGCCATCACAGCCTGCCCGAAGATACTTGAGCTATCCGGGAAAGGGAGCAGAAAAGGAGCTAATAACCATCCACTAATAATAGTGTTGGAAAAAACACCCTCCCCCATGAAATGGGGGTGTTCATCACTAAGTTCTCAACTTGGTTGGGGCGTGAATAAGAAACACAAAAATACAAGTATATATATATAGGTAACAAGCACTCTCCCAAGTGTAGGTTTTCCAGCCAGCCTAAGGAACACAAACATCACTCAAGTCCGAGTCACAACTTTTTCCAACAAAACCCATTTGTCCCATTCGTTTTCATGTTCAGTAGTGATGTTTAATTAAGTTCTGCACCTACTTGGGCTACTAGTAATCATAAGCACAAGTCAAGGGAAAGCACAGTCATGCATCAACCATAACACCCACACCCGGTTCTCTTGTAAAGCCGCCATAACCAAAAAAACCCCAAGATGCAGCCCCATGCCCAATATCCATGAGCCAAAAAAGGGTTTCTCAACAACAGATGATCCCACCCCAATTCCTGATATAAACAAGGTAACCAACCGGTCTTAAAATTCACAACCACTGAAAGCATAACACAGGGGATCCCATCCCCAATTTCACAACCACCGAGAGTATAATAACAGGGGATCCGATCCCCACCCACATCACCCAGTAAACGTCCTGTGAAGGGAAAACAACCAAACCACCACCACTAAGAAGGCCCATGCCGGTATTTTCAGATTTATAAGATTTAACACACTCCATGATTTTCAAATTCATTGTACTTTAACTGGGATTGTCATATAAGGGAGTTGGTCCTGGTGCTTTCAATTTATTTAGCCGAATGTAAGTAATTAACCGATTTAATTTTCACAGTAAGGGTTTACAACCAAAAAACAATCTATTAAACATCACCAGAGTCAAGGGTTCATTAGTGCACACAGAAAGACCACCAACTTCCCCAATTTTCAGAAGGCGTAAGCCCACACAATTCAAGAATCAAAAAAATTATGGAAGATCATAAATCAAAGCAGCATCATCAGCCCTCCCCCCTTCATTAAAGTTCATTCATCATCTTCATTAAGGTTCGGGTTTATCCAATTCTATAGAAACAAAAGCATGCCCACCCCGCATGATACACAAAATGAGAGACGAAGGATAAATTCCCAACTTGTTATCAACGATCGACGCTAATCCCGGGCATGGAACTTCACGGATAGCGATGCGGCTCGTCCATACAAAAAGTTGGCCGTCTGAACGAATGGTACTCCAGCATAGGGTGATCAATAAAATAAACCTAGGGAGAACCCTTTAGTTTATAATGGATGGGGACGGTTGAGATAAGAACCTGAAACCGCGTAAGGAGCAGGGTCGTGGGTTGACCACGCGGTTGAGACACCCACACGTCATTAATGGTTGGGCGGTTTAAATCGACGCACACACGAGGTTAATTCATTGAATATTTAATTAAACGACATTTATGGGCATTTCTAGGATTTTGTGCAAAAAGGAGCGCTACTGGAAAAACCTCGTGGGGGTAGGCGAGATCCACCGGTAGCTGAGAGCTACCGGTGGCTGACAGTTACCGGTAGCTGAGAGCTACAGGTGGATAATCAGTGACCGGTAGCCAAACTACCAGTAGGCTACAGCTACCGGTAGACCGAGCTACGGGTACGCTGCAGCTACCGGTAGACCGAGATACCGGTAGATAGAGCTACTGGTAGACCGAGCTACCGATTGTCCTGCTATCGGTAGGCTAAGGCTACCAGTAGGCCTACCGTTAGGCCAAACTTCACCGAGATTCCCAGACTAGAAAACCCAACTTGAGATTTTCACAAAGTAATGGACCCCAAAACCTAGGCCATTACACATGATTAATTAAACATTTCATTAGGTTCTACAAATGGATGGGATCAATAGTGAAGATCACCCAGTAAACACGAGTATAGATGATTGCAACCATATAGTAAGGGAATTTTAGAATTTTTGAATATGTATCCACTTATTTATCTTTTCATATTCAACATGCACTTATTATTTATACAGCTTTGTAGTTTAATAGAATGGTGATATTGATTCCCATGCTACAATAATATTCAATAAGTATTCATATAGAAATTATTTAATTCAATATCATGTTGTGATGTCTTATAATGTTGTTGATAGATCTTGGTTGAAGTAGCTTAGCATGGGTGAATGTCTCCAATCAATGAAAACAAACATGTCAGCCCTGCTGCTTCCCTATTATTTGAATACATTTAGATGATATTTAAAACCAACAACACAACACTCTTTACATTGAGTTAAGAAACATCAACATTTCATCTTTCTTCATCTATTTTTTTGATTAAATTTCATATTGTTAGGTCTTATGGAGTGGTTGAAGGCTATCTTCTGATGATTCTTAGCATGAGTGATTGTCTCTATTAATGGAAATGATATATGAATTTCCCTCCGCTTAACCAGGATTGTTCTCTATTCAAGAAAGCAGTAAAAACAAATCATATCATTGTTTTTATACTCATTGTCTTTTATTTTCATTGCATCATTGGAGTGGAAAAAATGATTTTTTCAGTATCATTTTCATTGAATCATTAAAACACTCTGCATTTTTTATCTCATTTTTCAATTTGTAAACATGAGATTATAATGAAAATGATTATAATGATTGGGGTTTTTTATACTTATTTATTTAATTCATCTATTCATGTAAAAAAATATGTTAAATGAGTATGGTTTTTTTCTATGGAGTCTAATTAATAATTTCAATGTCTCAAGACAACGTGTTATTAACAAACCATGAAAATAAATGACATTCACATTTAGGTGGTGCATTTTCAAGGTACTGAAACATCTTAATTGAACCTGATGTTTTGATATTATCTTATACATTTATATTTCAAATTTTAAATTTACTTTTATTACAAACTGTAGGATTCTTGTACTAACACATATAATGCACACACTGGTCCGATCTAATTATTATAGGCTGTACAGTGTAATTTTTTCTCAATTTATTTTATATTAGTTAAATTATTTAGTTGTAGGGTACTTCATTAATTTCAACCACTATCCAGAAGTGGTAATACAATATATCCTACATGCACACATATGGAAGGCTTGAATTAATATGGAAGAACCTACATACGTATGTTTGACTGGCACACCAGATACAGTAAAAAACTACTATTATTGTTTTAGTTTTAACATTTTTTTATCAAAAAAATCATTCTCTATATAATTTTATTTGAGTTTCAATTGTTTCAAAATAATATCATTTATGTTAAGAGTCAGGATTTCAATTATCATTTACCAATGTTTATTATTTCTATTTTTTATTTGAAATTTATGACACTATACCTCTATAATTCCATAATGTTCAATCTTTGGAAACATTGGATGTTATAAGGGTTCCATATTTGGTAGTTAAGGTTATAAAACCTATGATGGAGCTACAGTTTTAACACCACTATAAACATACTCTAAAAACAGAACCCATTTTAACTGTTGTTTTTGATAGTATATTCTTCACGGTAAATTATTATTATTGAATATTTTAACATATGAGTGTAGAGATGGAACACACACCTTCCAAAAATAATTCATGCTTCATGAAGAGTAGGTCAGAAAGAGTATCATTCCTATCCATAGGTATGTATCTTATTATTTTTTTAATTTCATTTCATGTTCTTGTCTGCCTGAAATATTTTTGGTTTAATGTATCACCCTCATTACAGGTTTTCCTATTAACTCAACTACCTTACCTTATGTTTTCCAAACCAAACATCCAATTAAAATATGGGACATGACATCCATATACTTACAGAACTGTTGAAAAGTCATATATCTATCATTTACCAAGGTTTTATTCTTACTGTACATATTTATTTTAATGCTAAACTAAAACAATTTTTTAATATTATTATTTTAGTATCCATTTTAGATTCAAAATATGAACATTCTTTTACTTTTATCTTAATTTATTTTGTAATTACCTATAATTTTTCTTAGATGTTCAATAAAAGTGTTCAGTATGGATGTTCCCTTGTTAAAAAATCACCTTCAATAACAATGTTCAAGATCGACGTCTCCATATATCCCGTATGGTGTTTATATAAATGTTTTTAATCATTATATTATTACCCTTCCATCCATTCATTATTTTCTGTTGAACACCAAAGCAATGTTTCTAGAATCTGTATCACTTATGTGTCTCCATGTTCTATATTCACTTATACTTTATACATCTTTGAGTTTATATAGAAAGGTGATACTGACTCATGATATATCAAGATTCATTTTGTTTTCATCTATTTTTTGATTCATTTTCATTTTTATAGGTCTTATGAAGTGTTTGAACGCTCTTCTTACCCTTGATTTGTCTATGTTCATGTGGGGTTTAAAACCCACAATCCGACACTAATTACATTGACTGAAGAATATAGACATTCAGATGAGGGGAAATTTCAGTGCTTTCTAATTACATGATGCATGTATAGGCTTATTTAATTTTTTATTATGTTTTTATGTTTTTATGTGTGTATAACCCTACATTGATTGTATAATTTTTTTATGAACTGATGATATTTGGAACTCTTTGACCATGATTTATGGGATTGTAGTTTTTATTGAAATGTTTTTCAAGTTTATATCTATATAGATCATACCAGACATTTTATAATAAGTATATGGTCATGAATCCTGCACTACTATGTCATACAACAAAAGAAGAGAAAACATATTTAGTTTCAAATATTTCTTTGAGATGTTTGGGGGGGGATTCCTCTCATATCCCATGTAATCAACTTAATCACTATACACATTTAATTCACTTAAGGATTTAAATTTGAAGAACTAGGAGCAGATATAGCATATTTAAGAGAAGGGGTATAAGATATTTTGTAGTGTTTACCATAGAAATCATGAGTAATGTTTTTCTCTTTCAGGATCAATTGTTTTAAAAAATTATCGAAGATATGAGAAAGTGACGATTCAGTGCTAAAAGAAAGTTCTGTGACAGAGAAAGTTAAAGGATCATGACTTCCAACACCCATCCATGGAGAAATATGACCCTCAATGCCACTCAAACCCTCAATGCCTGATGGATTTCCATTTATGCCAAGCTACGACATTCTTGTATTCCATGGAGGATTCAAAAGCTCTTCTATTTGAGAAATCATAAGCTCTTCTATCTATAAATGGAATTGTTCATTCCTCAATTTCTATAATTTATATTCTTATACATTAATCATTTATGTAACTATTGTTCCTTAATTATGTATTTTATAGAGAAGACCGCTCACTATGTAACTTATGTCCCTCAAATTATGTAACTTTTATTCCTTTATTATGTGTGTTGTTTTCTTTTCAAATATTTTCACTATTAATATGAACTATTATGTTTTATAAATAGTATTCTATACTTAATAATAAGAATTATTTTTTAGTTTTGTGAATCGCACGGGCAGAGTACTAGTTATTATTAAAATTACATTTTATCATGAAATATATTTTTCAACCTAAAATTTTACATATAATATCCTGATAATATTTATTATACCAATCAGAAATTTGAAATATAATAAAAAATGGAACAATATGAGTAATTACCATGAGGTCACCCAACCCAGTACCACACTCGCATATGTATGCTTAACTGTAGAGTTCTAATGGTATCTAGTGCATTAATTCTGGTGCGGTTGAAAGCAAAAGTAAACAGACATTCTAGTTAAATATTTAAAAGTACTATGAATGATTCTAATATTACATATTTATATTTAGTTTTTGTTATAAATATTACATTATCAAATGAAATTAATTTCCAATATTATAATTATTCAACATGAAATTTTATTATTTCTATTATACCACTAAACAATTTTTGTTACAATATGTCATGAAATATTATAATTACTGTTAACATGAAATATAGTTACATTGTGAAATGCAATATTATAATTATTACTAAAATAAAATGTAAAAATTAAATATTATATTCATTCAAAAAGTTTACTTACAATATCATAATTATAATTTTTATACTTACATGAAATTATTTGTTTTTTAAGATATAAAAAATCATGTAAAATACAATGAAAAATACAGCAAAGGGTGAAACATGAGAACTTCAGGGGAGGTCACTGTAAGAGGTTAACCATTTCTAGAGATGTCATTTGATTTTTTTTTCTGGTACTCTTTTTCTTATTTGGAGTATTTTTAATTTGGGTTTTATGTTGGGTTCGTTTGGGTGATAATTGGTTGTTTTTGGATGGGTTTTGTGTTGTGCATGATTGGCCCACAGTTTTCCAAAATCCTACACCCTTCCCCAGAAAACCTTGAAACCCCATACAGAGCGGGATTAAATGTTTGGAACAAGATTTTTATATCATGCAACCAATTATTAGTAAATTTGAACCCCACAAGAGAGGCTTTCTTTTAGGTTCCTTGGTTTGGTAAATTGTGTTCCCCTTCCTAGGAAACAATGTACATAGGTTTTATAATTCCAAATATTGGTTTTAATATTCCTAAACCACTTAATATTCACTCAAAGTTAACTTAACTTTACCCTTACACATTCCTATCTTTTTTAGGCTTCAAAATGAATTTCCTTTTCTATTGAACACCATTATAGACAAATTAATGGCCATATTGATGGATCTACACCCCCTCCATGTTTGTAGTTTCTTACCGATTGGTTTTCTCTCTCTATAATATATCCTTATTGATAAAATGTGATAGTTTTCATCTATTTGTGGTGGATTTAGATCTAGTTTTTATGGATATTGATTCTTTTGATCTTGGATCTAAGATTCATATATATATCTTGTTATTTTTCATGATCTATATTGTTCTAATTCAATTAGGGATTTCCGTTGGTGAGCATTTATCAATGATGTTGAGGTAGGAGGTTAAAATTCAATTCCTATAGTAATGAATTCTAATTGCATGTATGTGTTCTTATTTTTTAATTGTTATGTTTGACATTGAATCTTAAAATGGATAAAATAATTGATTAATTAATTCATGGAATCATGGGATCTATTACTTTATTTTACATTAGATTATGAAATTAGTTGAAAATAGGAAACTTGAATTTTGGTAAATGTGATTATGAAATTGGTGGATTTGGATTAATTAATTTTTTAATTTATTGATGGAATATTGTGAATTTGGAATTGATGGGAAATTGGGATTATCTAATTTTCCAAATAATGTGATTATGAATTAATTGAAAATAAGAATTATGAGATGGTGCACTTAACCTTAATGGGTTATTGGGTTATATGAATTAGATAATGAAAAATGGTCCACTTGTGATTTTTCATATTATTCCATCTGATTAATATATTGAACCATGATTTTTTTGATAATTGAAATGGTATGCATGATATGAAATGTGATAGGAGGTTTAATGTTTATTAGTGTTATTGAATGTTATATATGTGACATATGTGTTATTGATTTATATAAGAGTGTGGGACATTGATGGATGCTCCAAAGACCCATATGTGATTGACTGATATATGAGTGTGGAATGCATACTGATGCTCCAACCTATATGTGATTGACTAATAAACAAGGTGTGAGATAGGGACGGATGCTCTAAATACTCACAGGGTTCTGTACATGGAATTTTAGGCCCAAAAATGTTGGCATTGGACTATGGTTCTAAGTGCTCGTACTGTGAATTGAAATGAAATGGATAACGAAAGCCTATGTGTAATAATAAATTATTAACTGAATATATATTATGGTTCAGAATTTGGTATTGGAATAAGAAGGTATTCATGATTTAGGTGTCCTTAGGAACCTTGGGGTTACTTGGTTAAATAAAGAATAATTGACAATGTAAACTATTTATCTTCTTGCTTGAATTTTATTATTTATTCACCTTCATGAACTGTTATAGACTGTCTATTATTTTAGAAATTTTTGGTGGTGGCCTATTGAGTTGTACTCACACCCTACTCTAGCTACCATATTGGTACCCTAATAGACTTCATGTGTGTATGATAAGAAAAGTGTTATATATCTATATTAGATGGTTGTTATGGTATGGAGCATGGATGAGGGGACCAAACTTAGTGTAAGTACCCTTTTCATAGTTTTTACTGTATTTATTTTGGGTTATGAATTATACACATGACATGTACTTGGAATGACATATATACTACTTTAGTTTTGGATATTGTGTTACTATTTCAGAGGCTCTTATTTTTTTTGTCTTACTATTTTGGAGAGGTAGACAATGGAATAAGATGAGTCAGTACATGGTTAAGACCTCCTATATAGGAGTAGCTAACCCATGTATGAGGTTAAACACCAAGTACCTAGGGTGGTAATTATTTTCATTAATGTGTGTTGTTATAGTAGGATATTATTTCAAATCGAGCGATGTGCCTGTTGTGTGATGTGATTATTGTTTCTGAGATTTTCCGAGATTTGACTTAATGCCTGATATGGAACAAGATGTGGAAAATGGGTAGTGATATAACCAAATTTTTTAGCACGATTTGCATAATGTGAAACTGAAAATTGTAAAATGATACAATATGTTGAAAATGGGTACCTAATGAGAAAAATGTATATTAAGAATGTTTTTACCCTTTTTTAACTATGAACTATATGTTGGATGGTTAGGGGTTGTGATATAACCACAGTTTTGACCATATGGAAGGGTCTGAGGGGATGACTTTTAGAGCTTACTATGAATCCAACTTCTGAAATTTTGAAAATAATGTAGTCTAATATGTCCTAAGACATGTTTTTGGTATTGTATAATTACTCCTCCATAAAAACGCTTGTTGAGAGGATTACCTGAAGTAATGGCGATAGATTATCCACTAGTAACGAAACATTAAGAACTGATATAGTTGGGTGGGGAAGTTAGAGATAGGTTCTATGATAACTATGCATGATTTGTGTGTTTTATGGAATCATACCTAGGATAGATTGTGAAGAGTAACCCTGACCTGAAATGGATTCTTCAGTTGTAGCACCCTCCGACGTTTAATGGAGAGTGTGGACCTAAGGTAGATGAGTTATGGATATATTATATCTATGCATTAATTTAACACTTGGATACTCCTACTGATAAGTGATTGAAATTGGATACCTATATGTTATGTGGTCAAGAGAAGAATTTGTGGGACATCTAGACCCAGGATGGATGGCTGAAGAATATAGATTGGAAGGAATTTACAGAGAAGTTCTTAGAGAAATATTTCACTGGGATGCTCAGGAAGGATATAGTGGTTGAGTTTTAGAGGTTGAATCAAAAGAGTATGTCTTTTATGGACTATGTTGGTCGCATTACATATCTATAATGATTTTCTCCAGCGTTATCAGGATATGAGGGTATAGAGGAAAAATTATTTCAAGATATTATTATATGTGATATTAGGTTTCATATGAATATCTTTTTGTTCAGAAAGTTAATTGAATTGGTAAACCAATATCACATTTTCTATAAGGAAGAAGAATTAGGATTCTAGTATAGTAAAGGTGGTTTCTATTTGACGTTCATGAGGTATGACTTATAAGATAAGGAAGAATCATTATCATAATTTTTTCTAGTGAATCATACATAATATTGGCCAAGTTGAAGGACCAGTTACTCAATATCTTACTCAAGTGATCTGTCACCAATGTGGTAGGCCTATTCACTTTCTTCGGCATTGCCCCTGACCACTGGTAAAGTGACTAGCCTATGGAAATATGTGACATCTAAAAAGGTTCTATAGTAACCCATGATAGATGTGTAGTGACGGGTTAGCTAGGTAGATCTAATGTTTGGGAATGGTATCATCTACAATATGTCAGTTTGCGATTTGGAGTTCTACATGATATGGTGGTAGATTCAGTCGATGTAGGTCTCAGGGAAAGGGAACCCATATCAGTAGAGTGTTGAAGCTTAGAGGACTTATAATTAATCACATGGAAAAGGGGTAGGATATTTTCATGAATTTCATCCTAAACATATGGATAATGAGGTTGGACCATCCATATTTAGAGGTATTATTCTTATAGCTTCTATGCATAATAGTTCCATATTTAATACTAGTGTCTCTAATTCTTTTTTATACAATCAACATGTGAATGGTTTTTGTATGGTGGTTGATTTTTTATGTGGGTTTTTGACTATAGATACATCGTTGGGAGTACGATCGAGAGACATCTGTTTTTTTTAAGGTTATTCTCTCGAGGTAGGGGTGTAACATTTCAATAGGAATATTTACATCCTCAACATGTTATTCTTCGAACTAATTATGGGTATGAACTATTTAGTAGCATAATGACCAAACATATATTGTTACTACAGGAGAGTAACATTTATATCTCCTGAGTGTGAAAAATATATTCCCTGTGGAGAGTGGGATAACCAGGCAAGCCATCTAGGGCCAATTCATCAGAAACTAAGGGAGCTTGCCACCCCAGTTTCTAGTCTATTTCTAAATCATGGAGGTGTAATGAAAGATTTAATTCAATTAATAATGTATTGGTTCTATGATTTGTTTCCTGGTTACTTTTATGGGTTTCCACTAGAGAGAGATGTGGAAATTAAAAATGAGATCATGATAAGGGAAGAGCCAATTTATTTTCCACCATATAGAATAGATCCAATAGAGTATAAAGAACTTAACACTCAATAGGAAGAGTTGATCGATAGGGTTTTCTCAATTTTAGTAAATCACCATGGGGTTCACTAGTATTTTTTGCAAAGAAGGATGGCAGGACATTGAAATTCTGTGTTGATTATCAAAATTTGAATTTAATGACTATGAAGAACTGATATCCTATTCCACATATTGATGATCAATTTTACCATTTTAGAGGAGAATATATTTTCTTGAAGATCAACATGATATTTGGGTATCATCGGTAGGGAGTTAAACCTTTTGATATGCTAAGGAATGATTTCAGAAGTAGGTATTACCTTTATGAGTTTGTTGTGATGTCGTTTGGGTTAAAGAATGCAGTAGCAGAGTTTATTTACATGATGAAAAAAAATTCCACCTGTACTAGGATCAGTTTATGGTAGTTTTTGTGGGTGAAATATTGTTGTATACCAAGACTCATGACGATGATGCCTATAATATGGACATTGTCCTAAGTACACTGAGAGAACATTGGTTATACACAAATCTATATAAGTACAAATTCTAGATAAATCGTTTACACTTATTCAGACTCCTAATCTCAAAGGAAGCTATTTTAGTAGACACAGTGAAGGTTCAGGCACTAGTTTCTTTGAAGTAGGCCATGAATTTCATTGATATCTATATTTTTTATGGGTTAGTGGGATACTATCGAATGATCATTTAGGACTTTTTCTATTTGGAAGCAACACTTTCATTCTTGACTAAGAAGGGGATATTTTTTTAATTGTCTAGATCATATGAGAGTTTTTTCCAAGAGTTAAAGAAGCAGTTGAAAATGACACTGTTGTTGATCTTGCCTAAGCTAGGATGGGTGTATATGGTGTTTTGTGAGGCTTACGGGATCAGGTTCGGAGTAATGTTGATGTAGGTCGAGTTATGGAATGTGGGTCTCAGGTGTTAAGGTCACATGAACATAACTACCTTACACATGATATCATGTTAGTTGTATTTTTTATTCCTTGAATCATTGGAAACATTATCTATTGGATGCAAGTTTTTCTGTTTATACTAACTACAAAAGCTTAAATTATGTATTTTTACAAAGAGTTTTTAATCATCAGTAGTAGAGGTGGGTTGAAAATATGAATTCTTTTGATTTTTCACTAGAATATATTCCATGTAAGGGATATAGTGTTGTTGATTCATTTAGACAGAAAACTAAAACTTAGGAAGTTTATGAAACAACATGAAAAATGTACTTATTTTGTTTATTGATCTTTTTCCTCCCAATAACTTTTTATTATGATTAAAAACTGAAGAACATAGAATGACTTTTTATTTCATGATAACATCATATCATGCATAAATTTGGACTAGTAAAACTATGAAAATAATTTTATATGCACATTATAGAATAGTTTTTTTAAATAAAATAAAATTTTAATTGAGAAGAATTTGATAAATTGATTTTTCAAAACCAAATTTTTCTTTTTAGAAAAGATATTAATTTTTATAATAAACTACAGTTTTATAAATAATATTTATTTTAATTAAATAGTTTTTTAAAACCAATATTTTTCAAATAGAAATTCTAAAATAATTGTATTATGTTCTAGGGAATTTTTAAGTGTTAAAAATTTGATTATGCCTTATAACCCACTATTTTTTTAATAAATAAAGTTTTTTATATTTAAAAGCAAAAATTCACATAATTAGATAATTATTCTGATAATATAACCATAATTTTTAAAATAATAAGGTAGAAAATAACTAAGGGTGAATTTCTGAGAATTTTCAAAAATATTTTATTTTTTCATGAATAGTAAAAAATAATGTTTTAAGGTTTATATATCTTTTATGACATCATATTTATTTCATAATAATGCAATAATTAATAAAAAAATTATTTTAATAATATTTCATATTTTAATATATTTTACTCAATTTTTAGATCTAAAAGTTCCTTTCCAAAGTCTAAAAATGAAAATTTATTTTTAAAAATATGCTTTCTGGAATAATTACTTTTCCATTCCAAAAGATGTATTCAATAATATTTTTCAGTCCAAGAGGATTCATATATCATAAAATGTGACCCAAATTTCTAAAACCATGATAAAAAACCCATGGTTAAGATAATGGTTTTTCATTTTCCAGAACATAGTTTTCCATGACCTATATATAAAAATTTTAAACAAATCCTCCACTTTTTCTATAAATACCCACCTATTTCTCCATTTCCATTGACTTGAAATCCATATTCCATGAAGTTATAATATATTTTCCTCTTATGGAGTCCCCTGGTTTTCTCAATCCCCAAAGGTCCCATTCCTAGATATTTAGGAGTAACCCTTCAAGGTAAGGGAAATCTTAACTTCTCTTTTCTATACAAGTTCCCTTTTCATGTGTTATGCCTTCTAATTTCCAAACTAAGTTATTTTGACAACATTATATTATCACATTATTTTATTAAATTTTTTTTAGGAAAGGGATTCTCTTTTTCAATATCATTTTCTATTTTCTAAAACCATGTTTTAAATCCATCCTTCTGTCAAAATTACTTCAAATTTCCCTCTTTTACATGAGAAATTCAATTTTTATTTTTATTTGAATATCTATAACTAATTTATTTTCAATGTTTATTCATCTAGATTAAAAACTAATTTTTTTGTTTGTTAATATACATATATTAAACTCAAATTTAAATTCATGGGTAAAACAATATGGTAATCACCATGTCTTTAAGCACTTTGGAAGGTCAATATTTTGATAAGAAACTCATTCATTATTTTCCATGCATTATTAATTAAATTAGTTGTTATGATATATGTTGCTCATATTAATTGATAAATATTAAGTGTTCCCCATAATGAATATCAAATTCATTTGTTAATGAATTTAACCTCTAGAGAGGACATGTTTTATGATACATTAGTGAATAACCATGGTAATTTTCATTTACTATACCTTAGTGATATACCATGGTGATATTATTATGAATGTATCATTTTATTATTGTAGCCACATTATAATTTTATGATTCATGTTCTTTATTTTATGTTTACTCTAATATATATTATTATTCCTAGTTATATTATTCTTACTCAGATGTTAAGTGTTTATTTTGTTTATTCCCTTACTGGGATTTATGTTCACCCCTTTCATTGATATATTTCCCCAGGATAAGAGATGCAGTTGAGAATAATTAGGATGGATTAAAAAAGGAATCTTCCAAAATAATTCATTAATTTTTTTATGTTATCCTTACAAAATTAATATAATATGTACCTAATTTATAATATAGTAAACCTAAATTATATCCCAAATCGAAAATTATGTATTATGTAATGAAAAGTTATGTAATAAAAAGGTGGGATTCCATAGTTGGTATCAAAGGATAGTTTAGTTATTTTGGGGAATTAGGAATAGAAATCCTTAGTATGAACCCTATATAAATTATTAAATATAGTAAAATTTCTATTCTTTTGGTGAAGTATAAAGTAAGTGGGTCCTGAGAAAAGAAATCTCTATCTGGATACAAACAAGTTCATGCGGCATTAGTATAGATGTATCTAAGGGAACACCCAAAAACACCGCATTGAGATAGACTTGATTAGGAACTAGTACATGAAAAAGGTCCTAACTGCACTACTGGTTTGAAACACCAAGGGGATATGTTTGGTTAATCATAAAATTTTACAAACCAGTATTAATGATATAAAGATGATGTACAATTTTTATGGGGATTGAATTATATAATCCTAAAAGAATTATATTAGAAAATTTTAATATTCTTATTTTCATTACAATTATTATTATAAGATTAATAAAAGGAACAAGTTTCTCATATAGGTTTTATCCTTCAGGAAAAAGATGGAAGGAAATATAAGGACTCGATCAATCAATGGATGCAATAGTCAATGTGATGAATGACATCCCAATATGGGGGGGGGGGCTGAAGTATGGCATATCATGTCTATTAAAAACTAGTTATCATGTATTTTAATTATAAATTGAAATATTGATGAGTTTACAGACATAAAAATAAGAGAATATTGTTAGGACATTATTTAATTAACATGGTAAGAATGTAACGACCCGGATAAACTTACTTTTTTTGTCTGTGGATCTCTTTCCTCCCAATAACTTTTTATTATATTTTACAATATAACCACATAGAATGGCTTTTTATTTCATGGAAACATCATATCATGAATAAATTTGTAATAGTTAAACTATAAACAACAATGGGATATACACATTGTTGAATATTTTCTCTTAATAAAATAAATGGTTAATTTAGCAGAATTTGACAAATTGAATTTTTAGATCCAAATTTTAATTTTTAGAAATGATATATATTTATATAATGAAAAAATGATTTATGAATAATATTTATTTTAATGAAATAATGTTTTAAAAACACTCATTTTTAAATATAAATGGTAAAATAGTTTTAAATGTCTTAGGGAAAAAAAATTCTGTCGGAAAGTTGACTATTCCTTACAACCTACTATTTTGTAGAATAAATAAGGTTTTTATATTTAAAATTTAAAATTATCATATTTAAATAATTTTTTTTGTTAAAACAAATATCATTTTTTAAATCATCACCCTTAAATTATTTTTGGCAGAATTTATGATAATTTTCTAAAATTCATTATTTTATCATGAATAGTAAAAAAAACACAGTTTTATGGTTTCAGTATATTTTATGACATCATATTTATGTCATATGTGACACCCATAAAATTTAATTTTTTAAAAAATAAATTTAGTGTATTCTATGCCTTTTAATGCACACAACACTGAGTTTTCTTTCATTTCATGTGGGAGCACCATTCTTCGATAGCTTGAGCTAGATCGAGTTTTACCAAACAACAATATATAATTAAAATATTATTATTTATTATAATAAGATAAAACATATCTATTAAATTATATGTCATAAATATTATTTACTAAATTATAAAAATATAAAAATATAATATTATTTCATTGGTTACAAATTAATTAGAAATTAAAATATAAACCAATTGAATATAATGGAAATATTTTTTAATGCTCCTAAAGGTTTTTTCTATTAATAAATTAAATTATTTAAAATTATTAAATGATATAAATGAAATATATATTTTTTATGTTAAATAAAATATTTTTTATATTCAACTAATATATTTTATAAGAATACGATAAGAACACATCCAATTTTATGCATAAAACCCTATATTTTTTAAAGGCATTTTAACCAACATTTAATGGAAAATCTATTTTATGTTAATTTTTTTACACTATTATGTATTATATTTGAAAAAAATAAAATTTTTCTTTTAAATAGGAATACAAAAATTTACTTTGGTTGAATTTTTCGTATTTTTTTATAAGTTTCATGTTTTGATGAATAGTGAAAAATACTAAATTTTAATTGAAAAATACTTTTTTAATAGAAATAATTATTAGTTTTAAATTATAATTTTAATTGATTTTAAAGAATAATTAGATAATTTTTTTTAATTTAATTCTATTTAGGACATTTTCATCAATTTTAAATTGAATTTAGATTTTAAAACATTTCAATCTTTTGTATGTTTAAACATTAATAACTTGTTTTCTCACCCCATCAAAGGGATTAGATTTAGATTAATTACTGAAACATCTATGTTTTGAATTTTGTTAAATGGATTCGGAATTTGGAATTAGTTGGTCCAAATTATGTAAATAGGTTTCTTTTTTTGGGAAATAAGATTAGAAACATTAATAATTTTTATTCACATAGTAAAAGGAAGATCATGTAATTAAGGGTAAAAATAAAATTACCCTAACACTTGTCCTAATTTCATTTTATGGGTGGTTGTCAACAAAAATCATCATTGGACTAAAATTTTAACATTTTTTAGGCCACTTGATGTGATATTATGACATTTATTATATTTAATTTAATAAAGAGTTAAAGATGACATACTCATATTTTATTAACTATACAATTTTTAATATAGGTTTATACAGAATATTCAACACTAAATATTAATTTAAATATAAAAGAATCATCTTCATAATAGAAATTTATTTTTAAATATTAGGAAATAAATAATTACCTTAAATTCTAACACAAAGATAATGTAATTATAATTTAATTAATATAAATATCAAATATATTATATTAAAAATAGTAAAATTAAAATAATTAATTATAATTAAATTCCTAAAATAATTTGATTGAGGACCTATAAATATTAGGGATTTATTAATGGTTTTTTATTGAATTTATCTGGTGTACTGATATTTTTCCAAAATTCGAGAATAGAATAGTATCAAAATTAACATTTATTATTCTATAAAATAAATAATCTTTTATTAAATAATATAAAATTTATAAAAAAATTAAATTCATAAAAATAAATGGTATAAAGTTTAAAATTTCATACATGACTCATTTGAGGTTCTTATGGTAATTTATAGTGGTAAAAACACATGTTTCAATATAAGATTTAAAGAGATTAAATTAGGGTTAAAAAAGAATAAGGGTAAGAGTGTAGCCTAAACATGTCTAAAAATTTTTGTTTGAGAGTATTTAGACCCATCATAATCTTATATTCTAAATATATCACTTTTTAAACATCTTAAAATGAAAATTAATTTACATTAACTTTATATTTTTAAAGATCCCAAATGTTCCCCTCACCTTAATTATAAATGGGTACCTCCTCCCTCACTTCCTCACACCACTCTGATCCTTCTATCTAGACTAAAAATTTCTACTCCCAACATCCTTATCCATGTTCTGGATATTCTTTTATTCTAAAAATAACAACCCTATATACCTTGATAAGTTATCTAAATGAAGTTTTCCAAAGAATAGCTAATCATTTTTTTACTCATCCAGGTTCATTTTTTCTTCTAATTCCTATTTATGTGTTTTTTGCATTATAAATTAATAAATCTATAACCATATATATTGTAAGATGTTATTACGGTTATGGAAAAACCATATCAACTTTTTACTCCATCCTACAAAAAATAAAATCACCCCGTGTGGTGCATATGACTTATCGTCTCCACACCGTGGTGTAATTATTTTCATCGCCACTTTATTTGGATGCATATATTGATGGATATAATAAACATACATAATAAAAATAATTTTTTATGAATCTTTATAATTAAAATTCCTTCTAATTCCTTACACTTTTACAATTTAGGAAATGATTTCGTCGCGCGTGTGTACCTATGGGCTACCATCTCTATGATGTGATAAGATTCATTTTCAACATTAACTATACAATAATTATTATAAAAATTTATATAATAAGTAAATATAATATCTATGAACATAATATCCTTTTCTAGATGAATGATATATATCCTATGCAAAGGATACATGACTTTCACTACAAAACATTCATAGGAAAATGAAGCAGTTGACAAACAAAACAAGGGTAATAATAGAATATTATTAACAAAATGATATAATAAGATCATATATGATATCATAAATATTTATATTATACATGAATAAATTAATAACACGTTTTAAACCATTATATCAGAGGTTAAATAACATTCAACTAAATGAAAGTACAATGTAAGGGTTAATTTCACAATCTCATTATTATTCAGGATTGTTTGTAAGTAAGTATCTACTGGTAAATATTTATCATCCATGTCCATATTTTCTATAAATTTTTTCTTTAAGGTTTTTACTATTATCCTATGATTTTATATATACTTTTTACCCATTTTAGACTTTTTATAAAAAAAATTAATGGAATATTTTTGTTTCTTTCCAAATGATGTACTTTGTGACTTTTTCGAAGGAAAGAATGTTTTTTAACATATGTGCTACAAGAAGATATTTCTGTCAACATGATCCTTTGACATTTTGAAGCTCAATTTACTATTTTACAATTTTATTTATAAATATACTTTTTTCATTTATAATTTTGTGTCATTTTAAATAAGTGATTTAAAAGAAAAATTGGAAATTTCTCTTAAGAAATTTTTTTGATTTTATTATATTATTTTTATATATGTCAACATCCTTTGTTTGATCATATATTTGATTGAGGATTATATCTTATGATACCATCTAAAATATTTTATTGATGGGTTTATGATTATTTTGATTTTGGATGTTCTATTTTGATATCATTCATGGTTTATGGTTGATGTATTCACATTTCATATGCTAGTTTTTTATTACAAATGTTTATGTTGTTTATGTTGCACCATTTTCATATAAATAATGTATTGGACTTAATAAGTGATGGTTTGGGCCCACTATTGCTACTTGATGTATTGATAGGTATCATGAGATAAATTATATTGGGTATTGGCCGGCGTCTTACATATTTTTTTATTGTGTCTTGGTTGAAGCCTTAACAATATATTTTTGATGAATGACATTATAAATTACCTCATTATGACATTATTTATTGATATTACATGTGAATATTTTACTACTAGAATATTCATGGATATGATTTGTATCTCATATGATTATTTATATGGTATTATTTGTTATACACATATTATAGTCAATATATGTTTAAATGGAATGTGTTTTATTTATTCTCATTCCCTTAATGATTATGCTTATTTATTCAAAAAATCCATTATAAAAATACCCTTACTGATCATCTGATATCACCCCTTATGTTTTATTTTCTTGTGCATTCCATGATGTGTATTATGTTTTATATACTAAGTGAATCTTGGAGAATAATGACATTCTCAAATGATTTTATAGGTTTTGTGTTTTTTTTAATGTAATATATGGTTCATGTATGTAATCTGTATTCCAAAACTACTAAACTGACCAGTACTTTGGGATTAAAATCTTTTATCTATTCAAATCTAAAAAAATTGAGTCACTAGCTCTAAGCTACTATGGTCAGGGTTGTTACAGTTTGTATCAGAGAAAGTTAAGTAACAAACATTGAAACGAGATTTTGAAAACATAGATTAGAGAAAATAAACCTGAGATAGACTTTGAAAATATTCATAGAATAACATCCTAGAAACATGGTAAGGTAGAGATTATTTGGTTCTTCCTATAAAATAATCCATGGCTGGATACAAAAAATAGACATGGTTTTATCCTAGACGTACCTAGGGGTAACAACTCTAACAAGGTGAATCAAGCCTGACTCAGCATAACCTAGTACACGATAACGAGACTTATTGTGAACCTTGTTTAACACTCCATGGGTATATGATTAGGATAATTCATATTTTCTTTTCAAACCATTACGAATGATTCAAAAGTTAATATTTCCCCAAAGAATCTATGTTTATGATAATGATATTTTATATTCATGAATTTTTAATTTGTTCAATTTGTTTTACTAGTTCAAAATTATGCATTACTATTTATAAACTAATATAGTGTATTCCATTGTATGGAAATGGTGCCTATTATAAGTAATGTGAACCTCACTGATACACGTGATTCAAATAGTAAGAAGGATCACATATTTTATGGTCGTAAAATAATATTCGAAAGGTAAATAGTCTCCAAATAATTCTCATCAAATCATGATATAGTATCATGTGATAATAATACATGTAAGGAGTAAACTATGTATTGTTGTTTTGGAGGTAAGCACAATAATAAGAGGATGAATAAGAAAAATATGGATAAAGATAAGAAGGGAAAGAATTATTTCCCCACATGTAATAATTTTGGAAATAATCACCTTTTTACTTTCTTAAAAGAAATTGGATTTTTCAACAAGTGTGGAGGTAAATCCCATCATTCATGGGATTTCAAGGAAAAGAAAAAGGTTTTTGATATAAAATGCTTCAACACCAAGGATATGGGACACTATGAAAAGAAATGTCTCATGTGTCAATGGATTATACCCCAAAAGAGGCCACATGATCATGGTCAAGATTATGCTACTACTAATGATGAAGAGAGATAATTAATGTGATTATGTTGGGATTAAAGAATTATGAGATATGGGTATTTTATCAATTATGTACTGGTTATAATTTTTTTGAAATATATAAGGATTCTATTATAGTACTATTTCATTAAGGATTTGAGATTGTATGTTGAATGGTATAGATAACCAAGAAAAGTGACTTAGTAAAAAGTTGATATTTTTGGAAAACATGTTGTTGAGGGAAAGATAACAGTTAATATATTCCTATTACAGAGAGAATGAGGTTGGAATAAATATATTATTGATTTGGATTTAATGGTTTTTTGAAAAATTGGTTTATTCCATCATTGATGGAGCTTACAGTATTTTGGGATTTAAAGAGTATATCC
Organism: Viscum album; assembly: GCA_963277665.1. NCBI lineage: Eukaryota > Viridiplantae > Streptophyta > Magnoliopsida > Santalales > Viscaceae > Viscum > Viscum album. The sequence continues at coordinate 393,921,237 of OY728167.1, read as the reverse complement.
AATAATCTATATTCTATTTAATGAATAAGGAAGCATGCATATTTTCAAAAAAAATATTGTAATTTATTTTATTACCTTGTTTCAAGAGAATACAAGATAAAGGTATTCACATGTTTATAATGTGAAAAATAAGAGTTGCTTCATGTTATAGAAATATTAATGATAAGTTATCTTTGGAAACGTTTACCACTTATGAAATGGATTAAGTTGATCTTTGGAAAAGGTTTTTTAGGTTAATGTGTTAAATTAACCTATGTAACAACTTGTTCTATGAAATGATGTATAAATAGTTCAAGGCACAACCAAAGGATAAGATTTTATTTATAGATATACATCAAGAAATTATACTTCTTTACATTCTAATAGATGGAAATAATTTCTAAACACTAGTAATAGAATAGAAAAAAATTATTTTTTGTTGAATCGATGGAATTTTAAATCATCAATGATTTTTGGCTTTCAGGCCCTAAATTTTCTAGTGATCAGTCATTTTTTTTATCGATGACCTCAATCGCTCCAAATAAATATTAATGATTTTCCTCCTGGTATATATCACTACATTACATTAATGTTCTCCTATTAAACTTCCGAGTTTTTGTTGATATTCACATTTCCTATTCCTACTTATTAAGAACTTGTGTTGTAGACCCTATTTACTATTTGGGTTCTTCAATAATTATATATTCAAATATCACACTCTTGATTACTGGGATCAAGTAAAAATTTTGAGGATGACATTTAATTAATATGGGGAGAATGTAAAACTCCAATTTACAATATTTTTATTTCATATAAATTTAATATATTTTAGAGCTGGTAATGCATGAAACACTGAGTTAGCTAGCTGTACACACAAGAGACACTTTCTTCGATAGCTTACGTAAGACCTAGTAAAACCAAACAACAATATATTATTAAAATATTATTATTTAATATAATAAGATATAACCTAGATATTAAATTAGAGTTTATTTATGGTATTAAATAACTTATTAAAAATATATAAACATAATATAAATTCATTGGTTACTAATTAATTATACATGAAAACGTCAACCAATTGAATATAATGGAAATATTTTTATTTTTATGCTCCCAAAAGCATTTTTTCTTAATAAATAAAATTAATTATAGTTAAAAAATGATATTAATGAAATATATATGTTATATATTCAATCATAATTTTTTATATTCATCCATATATGTTTTAAGAATAATATAAGGACAAACTTAATTTTATGCATAAAATCCTATATTTTTTTAAAAGATGTTTTACCACCTTTTAATGGGGAACATATTTTAAATACAAATTTTAAGAATCTTATAAATTTTATTTTAAAAATTATACTATACATAAATAATAATATATAAATTTACCTTGGTTGAATTTTGGGTATTTTTCTGATAAGTTTCATGTTTTAATGAATAGTGAAAAATATTAAATTTTAATTGAAAACAAATTTTTTCATCAAAATAATTTATTACATTGAATTATATGTTTTATTGGTTTTAAAGTATAATTAGATTATTTTTTATCAATTAATATAATTTAGGCCATTATAATTAGTTTTACTTTGAATTTAGATGTAAAAATGATTCAATATTTTTCATGTTTAAACGTTAATAACCAGTTTTCTCACCTCGTCTGCAGGATTAGGTTTAAATTAATTAATTAAAATTCTGTTTTTTGAATTTTGAATTATTGATTCCATATTTATAAATAGTGGGTCGAAATTATTTCAATAGTTTTCTTTTATTTTTGAGCATTATGAAAACTAACTTTAGTAATTTTTTATTTAAACGGTAAAAGGTGAATCGGGTAAATAAGGGTAAAAATATTGTTAAAAATATTATAAAATTACCCTAAAAATTTTAATAATTTCATTATATAGTTTTATTTAGACCAAAATGATACATGGGCTAAAGTTTTAATATTTTTAAAGCCATGTGGGTGAGAGTATGACATTTATTATATTTTATTTAAAGAAGAGTTAATGATTACATACTCATATTTTAACAAGTATACCATTTTTAATATAGGTTTATAAGGAAGAAAAAATTGACTATAAATATTAATTTAAAATATAAATTAAATATATTCATCATAGTAATTTATTTTGAATTTTAGGAACTAAATAATTACCTTGAAGTCCGACACAATGATGATGCTAAAATAATTTAATATATAGAAATACCAAATAAATTATACTAAAAATATAAAAAAAAAATAATTTGAGATAATTAATTTAATCTAGAATTTAATATATGAAAAATACATATTATAGATTTGTTAAAGTATTTTTTATGTTATCTTGTATATTGATATTTTTTAACAAGTCAAGAATGAAATAATATCAAAATTAACATTAGTGATTCTTTAAAATCAATATTATTTTATTAAATGATATAAAATTCATAAAAATCTTAAATTAGGAAAAATAATTTAGATAAAGTTAAAATTGTCATCCATAATACATTTTTGGTTCTTTTAGAATTTTATGTTCCTAAAAATATATGTTTCACTATAAGATTTAAATATATTAAATAATGGTTATAACAAAAAAGGTAAGGGTAAGAGTGTGGCCTAAATATGTCTAAAAATTAGTGTTTTAGAGGATTTAGATTCATAATCATATTATATTCTAAAGAAATTACTTTTGAGACATTTTAAATTTAAAATTAATTTATATTAATTTTATATTCTGAGAGTTCCCAAAATTTCCCCTCACATTAATTATAAAAGGGTACCTCCTCCCTCACTACCTCACATAACATTGAGAATTAAATCATGAAAAACCTCTTCCTATTTATCCTAACAAAATACCTCCATCGAAGAAGAGGTAATCATTTTTAATAATTCATCCATGTTCATTTCTTCTTCTACTTCCACTTTATGTGTTGTTTCCATTATAAAAAAAATTACTCCAATATCATCTATATGTTTAGATGTTATTATGGTTATGGTAAAACCATAATTTACCTTTAAATTCATCCTATAAAAAAAGTAATCACCATATGTGTGTACGTACGACTTACCAACTCCACGTCGTGGGGTAATTTTTTTTCATGGCCAATTTTTTGTATGGGAATAATGATGGATATAATTTATATAAATAATAAATATGAAATTATATTGATTTTTTATAATTAATATACCATATAATTACTTACCCTTTCCCCATTATGGGAATGAAATTGTCTCTCATGCAAACGTAAAACCCAACGTCTCCACGATGTGATGAGATTAATCTTCCATGTTTACCATTCAATTATTATTATAAAAATTTTTATAATAAATAAATATAATATATGTGAACTTAATATAATTTTGGGGATGAAAAATATATATATCCTTTTCATATGAAACATGAAATTCACAACAAAATATGCATAGGAAAATGATGCAGTTTACACCTATTACATGGGTAATAACGATATATTATTAACAAAAAGATATAAGAAGATCATATATGATATCAAAAATTTAGATATGGTTATGGTATAGACTAATAAAAAGTTTTAAAAAATTAAATAAGAAGATAAATTACATTCAACTAAATGAATGTACAGTGTAAAGGTTAATTTCACAATCTCATTATTATTCAGGATTGTTTATACATAAGTATCTCATGAGGGACATTTATCATCCATGTCCATGTTTTATAAAAATGTTTTAATTTTCATATTATCTTGTTAATTTTAATGTATTTTCAACCATTCTTATGTTTTTACAAAATTGTTTTAAAGGAATATTTCTGTTGTTTTCCAAATTAAGAACTTTGTGAATATTTCAACAGAAGGAATAAATTTTTTACTTCTATAGGATAAGAGGAATTTTCCACTTTCATTAAGCCTTAAGTTTTTAAATATTCTTTTTTTACTTTTATAAGGTTATATTAAAATAAAAAAACATTTATAATTGTGTGACTTTTTAAATAAATGATTTTCATGTAAAGAAGGATATTTATCTCTAAATTTTTTTAATGATTTTATTAGAGTATTTGTATCTATGTCAACATAATTTGTTGGATATTATTATTTAGTGAGGATTACCTCTTAGGATACCATATAAAATATTTTATTGAAGGGTTTATGATCAGTTTGACTATGGATGCGCTATCTGATACCATTCTTGGTTTATGGTTGTTATATTCACATTTTGTAAGCTGGTTTTTAAATAAGAATGTTTGTGTTGTTTTTGTTTCACCCTCTTTATATGTACAATGCATTTGACATATTTAGTGATGATAGGGGCCCGCTATAGCCCCTCAATGCATTGGTATGTCTCATGAGACAGACTAGTTTGGGTATTGGATGATTTCTTACTAGTTTATGTATGATGTCTTGGTCGAATCCTTGACGACATGTTTATGATGTCTGATATTATGAATTCCATCATTGTGAGATTAGTTCTTGATATTAAATGTGGTTATTCAACTAGTAGAATATCGATGTTTATTTTTTCTACCTCAAGTGATTATTTATATAGTATTATTTATTCTGTTCATATTATACATAATATATGATTAAATAGAATGTGTTTTTTTATTCACCTTTCCTTAATGTATATTATTATTTATTCATATTTTCTTCTGATATACGCTTACCCTTACTAAGCATATAAACTAACCCTTTTTATGTTTTATCTTTCCCAGGATGCCAAGATGTGTATTATGATTGATATATGGGGTTAATCTATGATAATAATGAAGTTCTCAAATGATTTTATTATGTTGTAATTTATGTTTTAAAATGTAATGTATGGTTCACATATGTAATATAGTTTCCAAAACATCTAAACTGATTGGTCCTTTGGATTTTTAGTCTTTTATCTATGCTAATGTAATAAATTAAGGCACCATCTCTGAGATTCTGGGGTCGGGGTCATTACATCATAATGATGTAATAATTAATTAAAAATAATTCACAATCTATAATATGTTATTTTATTAATATTAATTATTTTAATAGATTTTTTTTCATTTAAATTTTTTTAATTATATGTAAATATTGCGAGTCAGCAAAAATTGAAGGTGCATGATTCTAAGGCCCGGTGTGCCCAGAATGAATTTCTGAACATTTTTTGGTTATGTTTAGTAAAAGTGCATGTGGGTTTTTGTAAATTTGTAATGGGTGCTCGGAATTGAAATCTGAGGACATCGTTGAACTCACAATGCCGATATTCTCTTAAGGAGACCATCACCTCAACCACAGTAGGTTGAGGGTGAAATTTAGTTTTTTGTACTTTTCATGGGAGAAAATAAAATAAACATGTTTTATTTTATTTTTTAAATTGGAACCTCCTTTTTGAATTCTGGTGGTGGGGAACACCTGAACCCTTCTTTAATGTGGGAAAACCCTTGGAATCCTCCCAACTTAATGTGCCAACTTAATTCAATTAATATGCCAACAATTAATTGAGTTAATAGACTTATCCTTATTAATTTGGCACCACAAATTTAATGGGAAAAATCATTGGAAAAGGAAAGGAGAGCTTGGGAAACAATTTGGGGAAATATCCTCCAACGAAGAACAACTTTCGAGCGAAGAATGAGGAACTAACTTTGGAAGCGTCTTGCGGGAGCGACAAACGCCGATGTCCCCTTCATCGACTTTGTCTTCTTCATCACGCCATCTCCAAGGAATGAGGTAGAGATTTTAATTGAAAATATGATTGAATTTATATGTTGATTCTTCATATTCTGGATTCACAATGACAGTGTCCAAACAAACATGGTCACCATCCCACACTTATACCTTACACCTTTTCCTTTTGTTCTTAGCATGTTCTTCTTGCATTCATCAAAGACAAATATTTAACAGTGATGAAAACACAATTTTTTGTTGATAACGACATATGAACATAGGGACCTCGACCCTAGGAACATGAATATGCGGTTGTTTCATTTTTTGGGCTTAGAACGGATATGTGGTGACCCATGGAAGAGGAGGGCGGCTGACACAAAGGCCAACCACGTGGAGGTAGGGCGGCGCACGTCCATGTCACCGGATGTGTAGAAGGATGTGGCCAGTCGGCCACAGCAGAGTAGGGTGGCGGACAACATCCGATCGGCCATGTGGCTGAGCGGCGGTGCACGTCCGCACCGCCAGTGGAGCAGGAGGCCGCGATTGCTCGGCCGCAGAGGAGGCTGAAGGGCGTTCGGCACCCGGCCAACCGAGAATGATAGTGGCGCTGATGCACCGCTGGGAGGAGGAGGACCGGCCGGCGAACTTGACGGCCATGGCACACCGAGTAGGACCCATTCCAGTGGGTCTCGCTTCCAAAAACCGAATTTCCCTTTAGCCGTTCAGGTGACCTGGGTTGTGCCCCCTTCTCGGGTGTCAGCTAGGGCGGACTCTTCCACGGCGGTCCACCCGACCGTGGGCTACACCTCCCCAGTGGGTCTCACCACCAGGCCATCCACTTTGCGGGTCGGGCCTGGCCCGCTAAGTGCTAGGCCATTCGGGTCGGACCCGAACCGTTTCACGTCGACCCGAACCGGGTCGGAACGGACATGGTCCTAATTTCCCCTTTTTGGCCATATCTTGAGAATTGGGCATCTGTTTGATGATCCATCAGTGGAACTGGAAACCTTGGATCGAAACGGTCCTTTTGAGATACTCCACTTGAGTTTTGTATAATGTTGGAGTATGGACGGGTTGGATCGAACTTGAATCCAACTGGGCCCTCAGAACGGAAATGCTAATAACTTACAGACTGAGCATCTGATTGACATGTCGTCTATTGCGTTGGGCTCCTTTTGAAGAGACAGACCATTGGGATACTTCTTTGTGGGACTTATTGGCAGTTGAAGTATCGACTGATGGATTTAGGAGAAGAACATCCCGAAATCAAGCATGCTTAGAGTGGGTACCCTATGGCTGGATATACTTAAAGAATCTTCAGATCCTATGTGGGTCATCTTCAGATCCTGTGTGGGTAAGCACTCAATGATCCTGTGTGGGTCAGCCCATACTGATCCTATGTGGGTCAGTGCTCAGAAATCCTGTGTGGGTCAGTGCATACTGATCCTATGTGGGTCAGATCCTATGTGGGTCAGCGGGGGTTAGTTACCTATCGATCCTCTGTGGGGCAGCGCTCAGAGATCCTGTGTGGGTCAGCACATACCGATCCTTTGTATGTCAAATCCTTTGTGGGTAAGTAGAGGTTAGTTACCTATTGATCATGTGTGGGTCAATGCTCAGCAATCCTGTGTGGGTCAGTGCATACTGATCCTATGTGGGTCAGATCCTGTGTGGGCCAGCGGGGGTTATTTACCTATCGATCTTGTGTGGGTAAGTGGGGGTTAGTTACCTATTGATCCTGTGTGGGTTATAAGTAGTGATACTTAATAGAATAAGAAGATCTAGCCTTACGACTAATCATCTGTACTTATGTACTTAAGTTATACATGGTGTGAGCTGATTGTTTACCTTTGTGGTATCTTACTTTTGTGGTGTTACCTTCATTGTATTCCTTCCTTCGTGGGACAGTTGAGATTTTGGATAATGATTTGGACCTTGTGTTTACTTATGAATGTGATGGTTATACATGATAACATAGATATATGTATGGTAATATACCAAATTAGGGTTGACTGTTGTTTCCTTACTTTGTGGTTTACCCTTTGAAGATTTTGAGAGACCTACGGGGGTCTCGAGGTCCCTGTTGAGTATCGTTATACTCACCCTTGTACGGGATATGCCCGCACCTTGTTGTGTATTGTGTAGATGACAGAGTGCGTTGATCGAGGATGAGGGTACCAGGACTGTAGGATGCTCAAAGGTGTATATTAGATAAGACAAACCGCAGAGAAGACTATTCGAGAGCTGTAACTACCCTTCAGGTGGGATCTTTGGTGGGTGTTCACAGGATCTGTTTCTAGTTTTACTTGTACATTCCAATTGTTTTTGTATACTATCCCCTTTACTTATGGTACACACCCATTTTATTATTCTGTTTACTTTGTCCTTGTATCCTTTTTTGTTCTTGGTTGTTTGAGTTTATAGGTTAAAAATGCAATGCCTTCCATGTTTTAGGGAATATTCCTTTCGGTGCTAGTCACCAAACCCTGGCCTATGGAAGGTGGGATTGGGGTAGTCACGGCACAGGCCCCGGGGGATGGGTCATGACAAATTGGCATCAGAGGAGTTCGGTTGTACCGAAGAACTTGGACTATGATCTTTTCTTTATGGAAATAGTATTAAGTGTTATGAGTGTGGTTTTTAGTTTGGGGAGTCCAGTGTTGGTGCGGCGGTCGAGGTATCCATACACCAGAACCTTGACTTCTAATTTCTGACTCAGTGCATGAAAACACTGATTGCATATTTGTTTTTGAATGTTTTCTTTGTGATATCTTTGAGTTAGCTCACCAGGTATAACTTATTGATCATGGCACACCTATTTCATTTCCGGATGCCTCTACAAAGACATTCATCTTGGTTTCCTATTAGAGTATGTGATGACAGCCCACCGAGCAATGAGGCTTTAGTATGGAGCCCCCTTATGGTAGTCGTACCATTGGGTGGTGTACCAGTATCACCACTACCCATTAGGTAGCCAATGGAACCAGCCCCAACAGTAGAGGGTGCATGCCTCTTGTGCGCGTTTCATGAGTTCCAGTGCCAGAGGCCACTGAGGTTTCGAGGCGAGATGAACCCACAGGCTGTTGAGGGTTGGTTGGAGGTCATGGTTAGAGTCTTTCGACTGGTAGGGACACCAGATGATCTCATGGTGATCCTTACCACCAGTCATCTTCAGGAAGCAGTGGACAGATGGTGGGGCTTGATGCTCCAGTTTCATGATGAGGTGACTCTCATATGGGTGGACTACGATAGCCTTTTTAGGAAAGAGTTCGTCCCAATGACTCTACGATCTGTGCGTTTATCAAAGCCCCTCCACTTGTAGTAGGGTAGCATGATTGTGGATCAGTATTCAATGAGGTTCATCGGCCTCTTTCACTACTCCACTAACATGGTTCAGGACCCTTTATTTAGGTCCTGGACCTTCGATCAGGGGCTTAGATGGGACATTATAGCCTTGATGATTTCTCTCAGCATCCCAACACAGGTAGAGGTGTTAGATAGAGCACTCATAGTGGAGAGTTTCCTTGCTAAGCAGTCACCAGCAGCGAGACCCACCACCGGACGACATGTAATAGAGTCATCTGCAGCTGGCAGCAGACAGATGACACAGAGGTCCAATAGAACCAGACCTATGGGTGGACGACCACATGATACATGGTCAGTGGTGCGGGGCTCTCAAGACAATGTAGTAAAGGCGAGGAACATGCAGTGTTACACGTGCAGAGGGTAGGGTCACATGGATTGCGACTGCCTGACCCACCATACAGATGACCAGAAGGCGGTCGAAGGACCTCCTGGACCAAGGTGAATATTTGATCGAGGAGGTCTGTAGGAAGGAGTCAAACATGGAAAAGGAGCTGGTTATGCTGTAGGCGGTGGGAGGCGATTCGAGGTACTACCACCACCACCACTAGGTGGTCCACCCCGACTACAAGGAGTAGGTGGACAAGGACAATCTCAGCTATAGGCAGCTAAGGCCTATGACCAGGGCACTCCAAAGATGATACGAGGTACGATCTATGTCTACTCCACCTTAGATACAGTACTTATAGACACAGGTTTCGGTCATTCTCTTATTTCCATGACCCTCGTTCAGAGCTCAAAGATACTGGTGGAGCCGTTGGCTCGATCCTTATGGATAGAGACTCCTACGGGAGAGAATTCAATGATTACACACTGGTGTCGGCAGTGTGAGATTACTCTAGGAGGAGAGATATTCGTCTGTGATATTCTAGTAGCGGCGTCGATGCCTTACGACGTCATCCTGGGTAAGGACTAGTTATCCACAGTCCATGCTCTGATCAACTATATTAGGAGAAAATTTTTGTTTTTCCACACGGATGGGACCAGTTTTTCCTTCACCGGTGAGAAGGGAACCTTTGCAGCATAGGATGGACATACCCTGAGGAGGGTGCATCCAATCACACATCAGTTGGCTAGCCTGACCCTCGGATCAGTTGATTTTGAGAGTCCGAGCTATCCTATAGTAGTGGATCAGTACACTGATGTTTTCTCTGATGATGTTCTGGGTAAACCTCTTCACAAATAGGTTTACTTTTATATTGACTTATACATTGGGACGACACCGATATCTACTCCAGCATATCGGATGTCTCCCACGGAGCTTTGTGAGCTGCGAGTACATCTGGAGGACTTGAAAAGCAAGGGTTTCATTAGGCCCCGTGTTTCTCCTTGGGCATACCTGATTTTGTTAGCCAAGAAGTCGGATGGGAGTTTGAGACTCTGTGTGGACTTTCGGTGCCTGGATTAGGTGACCGTGAAGAACAAGTACCCACTATTGAGGATTGATTATCTTTTTGATTAGCTGAAAGGAGTACAGTGGTTTTCAAAGATAGACCTCAGATCAGGCTATCACCAGCTCAGGGTATGAGATGAAGATGTGGTGAAAACAGCCTTCAGATGTCGGTATAGACATTATGAGTAATTGATTATGCCATTTGGTGTGAACAACACCCCATCAGTGTTCATGGGACTCATGAACAAGAAAATTCCAGCCATACCTCAATCGCTTTGTAGTAGTCTTCAACGACGACATCTTGATATACTCAGCAATGAAGGAGGAGCACGCCTATCACCTCCAAATTATTATAGACACACTCCGAGAGCACCAGCTTTATGGTAAGATATCAAAGTTCCAGTTCTGGATCCAAGAGGTCCACTTTCTAAGACATGTCATCTCAGAGGCTGGAGTTGCAGTGGATCCAGCAAATATTGAGGTTGTTCTTGCTTGGGATCCACCTAGGAGTGTGACGGAGGTTCATGGTTTCCTGGGTTTGGCGGGTTACTACCATAGGTTTGTGTCTGACTTTTTCCAGAGTTTCGGCACCCTTATCAGCACTAACGAAGAAGGGGAAACCCTTAGTATGGTCAAAGATGTTCTAGTGGAGTTTCCAGGGGATGAGGTAGAGACTGAAGGGTGCTCTTATCTTGAGGCTACCAGAGGAAGGCGTTGGGTACATAGTCTACTACGACGCATCAGGGGCCAGACTCGGATGTGTCCTGATGTAGGACCGTATAGTGATCATGTATGGTTCTTGAAAACCGAGACAACATGAGAATAAATACACTACCCATGACCTGGATATAGCAGTAATGGTCTTTTCCTTGAGGTTGTGGTGAAATTACATAATGGGAGAATGTTTTATAGTCTACTCTAATATCAAGAGTATCAGGTATATCTTCTATTAGAAGGACATGAACCTGAGATAGCGACGTTGGATTGAGTTCCTCAATGACTTTGACTTCGAGATTGTCTATACTCCTGGAAAGGGGAACATAGTAGAAGATGCACTAAGAAGGAGATATGGTATATAGTTGCTGAGTGAGGCGACGGAGCAGCTATCCACTCTGCGGATATCCTACGTGGATCGAGATGGAGCAGCTTATCTTCAGTCTCTAACAGTCACTCCCCCACTCCTTCAGTGAGTCAGGGAGGCACAGATTGGGGACATTGACTGTGAGGCTTGACGTGCTCAGATATCCACAGGACAGGAACCTGATGGATTTTATAAAGGTGGGGAGCATGTCATCCTTTTTAGAGGGCATACTATGGTATCAGTGTCCCTATGGGAGGAAGTGTTGGGGGAGTTTCATACGTCCCCTCTAGAGGTACACCTAAGAGTGGCGAAGATGTTCCAGGACCTTTGGGTTTAGCACTGGTGGCCGGTAATAAAGAAATCATTTAGCATAGTTTGTATCATGATGCCTCACCTGTCATCAAGTGAAGGCAGAACATCAGGTTCCAATAGTATTAGTTCAACCATTAGAGGTGCCAGAGTGGAAGTGGGATAGAATTTACAAGGACTTCGTGACAGGAATTCCATGCACATCTAAGGGACATGATTCTATCTAGGTGATCATTGACAGACTCACCAAGTTATTCCACTTCCTACCTATCAAAGAGCAGGAATCAGTAGAGAGCTTGGGACGCCTCTACATGTAGGATATTGTACGGCTTCTTGGGGTTCCACCTACCATTGTCTCTGATCATGATGCGCATTTTACTTCCCGACTATGGAAGTGGTTGTAGGAGGTGTTCGGGACTCAGCTTCGGTTGAGCACCACCTTCCACCCTTAGATGGATGGTCAGACAGAGCGGACCATTCAGACCATTGAGGACATGATTCGTGCTTGGGTCCTTGATTTTAGACGCAGCTGAGAGGATCACTTTCCTTTGGTGGAGTTCTCTTACAAATAATGTTATCACTCCACTATTGGTATGGAACCATTTGAGGCGTTGTACGGTCGACCTTGTAGATCACCTTTGTGCTTGACTGTTCCAGGGGAGTCAGAACTCATGGGACTAGAGATGGTACAGGCTACCATGGAGAAGGTGTAGATCATCCATGAGTGGATGAAGACATCCCAGTGTAGGAAGAATTCATATGATGACAAGAGATGGAGACCTATGGAGTTCGAAGATGGTGACAATGTCTTTCTATGGGTCTCTCCTGGATGAGGTTTGTAAAGATTTGGCCGAGGTGGAAAGTTATCTCCAAAGTTCATCAAACCCTTTCAGGTCCTCAGTAGAGTTGGCGAGGTGGCTTACTACTTGGCTCTTCCACCTCAGTTGCACTGGGTGCATGACATTTTCTGCATATCCTAGCTGAGGAGATACGTACATGATCCTTCACACATCATTGACTGGGGAGAGCTGGACATCGATGATGGGGAGATATTTTCGGAGGTTCCAGTGGAGATTGAGGATCGACAAGAGAGGGTCCTTCGTGGTTGGTCTATACCTCTGGTGCACGTTCGTTGGCAGCATGGGAAACTCCAGGAGAACACATAGGAGAGGGAGTCTTAGATTCGTGCTCAGTACCCCCAGTTGTTTTCATAGTTTGTGTTTTGGATTTCGAGGATGTAAATCCCTGAGGTAGGGAGAATGTAAAGACCTATATTTTTCAATGTAATTTTTTTCATTATATGGAAATATTACGAGTCCGCAAAAATTGACGGCGCATGATTTTGAGGACCGGTGTTCCCGGAATGAATTTATGAACTTTTTTTCAGGTACGTTCAGTAAGAGTGTGAGTGGGTATTTTTAAACTTTTGAACCGGTGCTCGGAATTAAAATCTGAGGACACTGTTGAACTCACAGTGATAGTATTCTCTAAAGGATACCATTACCTTGACCATAGTAGGATGAGGATGAAAGTTATTTTTTCATAATTTTCATCAGAGAAAATAAAATAACATGCATTATTTTATTTTTGAAATTGGAACCTTTTTGAATTCTGGTGGAGAGTACCACCCGAACCCTCCTTTAATGTGGAGAAACCCTTGGAATCCTCCCAACCTAATTTTACAACTTAATTCAATTAATTTTCCAACAATTAATTGAGTTAATAGACTTAAACTTATTAATTTGGCACCACACCTTTTTTTGGAGAAATCATTGGCAAAGGAAAGGAGATCTTGGGAGAACCATCGGAGAAATATCCTCCAACAAAGAACGACTTCCGAGTGAATAACAGGGAACTGACTTCAAAAGCATCTTGCGAGAGTGACGAATACTGATGTACCATTCATCCACTTCGTCTTCTTCCTCAAACCATCTCCAAGGAACAAGGTAGGGGTTTTAATTGTAAATATAATTGAATTTATATATTTATTCTTCATATTCAGGATTCACAATGATGGTGGCCAAACAAACATGTCCATTGTCCAAAACATATACCTTGCCCCTTTTCCTTTTGTTCTTTGCACGTTCTATGTGGGTTCATTAATGAAAACTATTTAACAGTGCTGAAAACACAATATTTTGTTGAGTGAAACATATGGATGCAGATACCTCAACTCGACGATCGCGAATATGCGGTCGTTTTATTTTCTGGGCTTAGAACGGAGATGCGGTGACCCGCGGAAGAGGAGGACGGTCGGCACACTAGCCGACCGCGTGGAGGAAGGGAGTCACATGTCCGCATCGCCGGATGAGTAGGAGGTCACGGCCCATCGGCCGTAGTGGAGAGGGTGGCGGCTAGTATCCAGTCGACCACGTGGCGGAGCGACGGCGCACGTTTGCACCTCCGATGGAGTAGAAGGACGCAGCCTCTAGGCCGTGGTGGAGGCTGAAGGGCGGCTAGAACCTGGCCTGTCGTGGAGGACAATGACGCCAACATTCCACTAGGAGGGGTAGGACCGACTGTCGAACCGCTCGGTCATGGTGCACCGAGCAGGACCCGCACTGAGTAGGACCCGTGCCAGTATGTCCCACAACCAAAAACTGAATGGCCCTTTGGCCATTCGGGGGACCTGGGAGGTGCCTCCCTCTCGGGCATCAGCTAGGGTGGACCCCTCCCTTGCGGTCCACCTGGCTGGGGGCCACACCATGGGCCACACTCCGGGTCGGCCCAGGGGGTCGGGCCACCGGGTCGCGCCTAGTGGGACGGGCTGGGCCGTCCCCTTCGCAGGCCGGGCGGGGCCCGCTGAGGCCCAGGCCATTCGTTCCGGACCCTGAATGGGTCAGGTCGACCCGAATCAGGTTAGTTTGGCCCAATACGGGTGAGGCTGGGTCAGACCGGATGCATGCCCAATTTCTCCATTTTTCCATATCTTGAGAACTAGGCATCCATTTGACAAACCATCAGTGGTGCTAGATTCCTTGGATTGAGATGGAACTTTTGGTATACTCTACTTGAGTTTTTGATAATGTTGGAGTATGTATGGGTTGGATTGAACCTAAATACAACCGGGCCCTCATAATGGAAATGCTAAAAACTTACAGACCAAGCCTCGTATTGACGCGTCGTCAGGTGCATTGGGTTCCTTTTGACAAGGAAAACCTTTGGGATAATTCATCATGGGACTTCATGGAAGTTGAAGTATCAACTGATGGCCTGATGAGAGTAACCTCCGAAAATTAAGCCTGTTTAGTGTGGGTACCCTGTGGCTGGATGTACTTGAAGAATCTTCAGATCCTTTGTGGGTCATCTTCAGATCCTGTGTGGGTCAGTGCTCAGAGATCCTGTGTCGGTCAGTGCATACCGATCTTGTGTTGGTTGAATCCTGTGTGGGTCAGCACTCAGTGATCCTATGTGGGTCATCACATACCGATCGTGTGTGTTTCATATCATGTGTGAGTCAGCGGGGGTTAGTTACCTATCGATCATGTGTGGGTCAGCGCTCAACAATCCTATGTGGGTCAGTGCATACCGATCCTATGTGGGTCATATCCTATGTGGCTTAGCTGGGGTTAGTTACCTATCTATCCATTGTGGTTCAGCGCTCAGTGATCCTGTGTGGTTCAGTGCATACCGATCCTTTGTAGGTCATATTCTGTGTGGGCCAACAGGGGTTAGTTACCTATCAATCCTGTGTGGGTCAGCGGGGGTTAGTTACCTATCAATCTTGTGTGGGTCAAAAGCAGTGCTAATTAATAGAATAGGATGATCTATCCTTAAAACTAATCATCTATACTTATGTACTTAAGTTATTTCTGGTGTGATCTAAGTCATTACCTTTGTGGTATCTTACATTTGTGGTGTTACCTTCATGGTATTATTTCCTTCGTGGGAAAGTTGAGATTTTGGCTAATTATTTGGGCCTTGTGTTTCCTCATGAATGTGATGGTTATACTTGATAACTTAGGTATATGTATGGACATATACCTAACTAGGGTTGACTGTTGTTTCCATACATTTTGGTTTATCCTTTGGGGATTTTGAGAGACCTACGGGGGTCTCGGGGTCCTTTCTAAGTATCGTTATACTCATCCCTATACAAGCTACGCCCGCAACTTGCTATGTATTATGCAGACGACGGACAGCGTTGATTGGGGATGAGGGTACCAAGACTGGAGGCTGCTCAAAGGTGTAAATTTGACGAGATGAACCACAAAGACGACCATTCGAGAGTTGTACCTACCCTCAAGGTAGTATCCTTGGCGGGTGTTCACAGGAGTTGTTTCCAGTTTTACTTGTACTTTCCATTTGGGCTTGTATACTGGCCCTTTTACGTACTGTACACACTCCTTTTACTATTCAGTTTTCTTTTTTCTCGTATCTTTATTTGTTCTTGGTTGTGTGAGTTTATAGTTTATAAAGTCAATGCCTTCTCGGTTTTAGGGAATATGCCTTTCGGTGCTGGCCGCCAGCCCCTAGCCTTTGGCAGGTGGGCTTGCGGTAGTCACGACACGGGCCCTTGGGGATGGGTCGGGACAAATTAAATAATGTTTTTCTGCTTTTGAGGATTTAATTATCCAAAAATGTGACCCAAATATACAAAACCATGAGAAAAACCCATGGGTATGCCGATGGTTTTTTATTTTCCACAACCAAGTTTTTCATGACTTGTATTTGCAAATTATTAAAAAAATCCTCATCTTTTTATAGAAATACCCACAAATTTATCCATTTAAATTCAGTCCAAATCCATCCTCCATAATTATCTAGTATATTTTCCCCCACTCTAGTCCCCCTAAGGAATCCTCAGGACTCCAAGGATCCATTCCATAAGATTTCGGAGTAACTCTTCATGATAAGGGAAATCTTAACACCTATTTTCCATTCATGTTCCCCATTCATGTGGTATATATTGTAATTTCCAAACTAAGTTATTTTTTACACATTTTAGTATCCCATTACTGTAATAGTATTATTTTACAAATAGTAGACCCTTGTCCTCTCTCATTTTACCATTTTATAAAACCATATTTTATACCTATCATGATTATGAGATTACGTCTCAAATTTCCCTCTTTTACATGAGAAATTTTATTTTATTATTTTATTTGAATACCAAAACCTCTTTTATTTCCAATTGGTATTCAACAAGATTTAAAAATTAATTTTTTATTCAAGTATTTACATATATGTATCTCACATCTTTCGTGGGTAAAAACTAGTGTAATGGCCTTTTGTTCAATTACTTTTTCGGACTTGATTTTTAAAAGAAACCCATTCATTATTTTCCATGGGTTATAATGAAATGAGTTCTTATTATCTATTTGGATTATATGAAGTTAATACATATTAATGGTGTTCCCTGATAGCACTCCAATGCTTTGGGTAGTTATTTTACTCTCTAAAGATGACATGTTTTATGATTCCTAGGTGAATAACCTTGGTAATTTTCATTTAAGATACATTGATGATAAACCGTGGTGATATAATTATGATTATCTCACTTAAATGTTGTAGCCACATTTCTATTTTATGATTCATGTTCTTTTTTTAGTATGCCTCGTTTTTATACGATCATTCCTACTTATGTACTTCTTTCTCATATGCTAAGTGTTTCATTTTTTTTAATTCCTTACTGGGATTTATTCTTACCTGTTTCATTTATTTATTTCCCCTTGAGATGATATGAAATTGAGATGAATTAGGATGGAATAAAAATTTATTCTTTAAAAATAATTGATTATTGTATATTTTTATGTTATCCTTTTGAAATCCATGTAATATGTAACTAACTTCTGAGATATTAAACCTGAAATATCATATGAATTGATAAATTTTTATTATGTAATGAAATTTTATGTCATAGAAAAGAGGGATTTCTTTGTTCATAAGTCTATTGTTGAGTAGAATATGATGAAATTACTGGATGAGATGCAAATTTTGTTCTAGGAGGGCCAGTAGCAGATGACTCTCCTATCTGTGTCAGTAGAGACTACACTTTTAAGCAGTATTAGAGATAGACAGTATAAGGATCTAGAATGTTTGTCCTTGAGGGAAATCCTTTAAGGTGGGGAGTCACCTTCATATTGGAACATATATGAGGATGAAATCATCTATTTTGGGAATTGGGTTTTTTGTCTACATGAATTTAGGACTGGTTGATACATGAATTTCATGCCACAAAGTGGGTGGTGTATCCAGGTGTGAACAAAATGTACCATGACCTATGATGGAAGTTTTTGTGGTCTAACATAAAAAAGGAGATAGTTTCTTTTACAATAGGATGATACACCTATCAACAGGTGAAGGCTGGGCATCAACATCCTAGTGGTTTGCTACAACCATTTCCTATTCTAGAATGGATGTGGGAAAATGTTACCATGGATCTTATGCTATGTCTCCTGAGGATGCCTCATAGGAATCTCACTATTTTTTTGATTGTGGACCATTTTAAAAAATTACAACATTTTTTCCCATAGAGGATACTTTCATAGTTGATCAGTTGGGAGATATATACGTTCAGGAGATAGTCCATATTCATGGGGCGCTGGATAGTATTGATTCAGAATGTTACTCACATTTTACTTTGTGATTCTAGAAGGGAGTGTGGAATATGTTTATTATGAAGGTTTTACTTAGTATTTCATTACACCCAAAGATATGTGGGATGTTGGAACATACAATACTGGTTATTGAAGATATGATTAGAGTGTGTGTTCTAGACTTTGGTGGGTCTTGGGTGAAGCACCTAGAATTTGTGGAGTTATCCTATAACAATATTTATTAGTAAAATATACATATGAAACCGTATGAATATATTTATAGTTTCCTATACATATCTCCACTATGTTGGATGGAAGCTGGTGAGTAAGAATTGTTGGGTCCGAGTCTTGTTTAGGAGACATCAGAGGATATTTGGCTGATTGAGAAGCAAATGGATATAGATCAGAGTTGGTGGAAGTGGTATGTTGATAAAAATAGATAACTCCTTGTATTTACTGATAGGTATCATGTTTTCCATTAGCTATTTTCATAATTGGGTAACCATGGGATTTAGAGAAATGGAAAGTAGGCGCCCATGTTTGTTGGGCCATTTTAAGTTGTGGAGAGAATCAGGTTGGTGGAATATTTTTTTTCTCTTCTATAGAGGTAAAAAACTATGCACGATGTCTTCTATATGTCTCAATATTGGTGGTTTCACCCTAACCCTTTCCATGTGATTTATGTGGATGATAATGATCTTGAGATTGATGCATCATTTGTGGAGCATTTGATACGTCTGTTGGATCACATTGAGAAAGTGTTGTGTGGAAATTCAATTTTGATAGTTCATGATTTGTGCCAACATGGCCATGTTCATGATGAAATATATGAGAGATAAATGAATATGTGGGCTTGGTTGGCTGATCTTTTTACCTTAGAATCATAGAGATTCATGGGAGTACAACTGAATGAGGAGTTGTTATAAGATGGTGAGATTATAAGAACCCGAACATTTCTGGAGTTTTCTTGAGCTTTCTTGTAGGTACTTTTTTCCTATTTTGAGTATTTTTTGTTTGGGTTTTATCTTTGGTGAGTTTTTGTGAGATTTGGATATTTTTTTAGGGGTTTTGGGAAGTGAACGGTCGGTGCATAGTTTTCCCAAACTATGTGTCATGCCTCAGTAAAATATGAAACACAAGACCAATAGGGATTCCACAATTGGAACACTATTTATTAAACTTTGATCCCTCATAAGAATAACCATACATGCCCATAGGAGAGGCATGTAGATAGGGATAACGATTTCGAAAACCATGCACCCTTTCCTAGGAAACAATGTGTGTGGGTTTTATTATTACCAAAATTGGTTTTAAAATTTTTGAACCACCTAGACTTATCCCAAAGTTGACCCAACACAATCTGAACTCGTTCCGATCTTTTTTTGAGGCTAAAAGATGAATTCCTTTGTCACTCAAACAAAATTTTGGATGAATCTGAGGCTGGTTCAATGGATCTTAACCTATACGACTATGTGGTTTCTTCCTGATTATTTTTCTCTCTCTCTCATATCTCTTTCTACGTAAAAACGGTATGTTTTCCTCCATTATTAATGGGTTTAGATCTAGGTTTGATATTTCTTGACCCTTTTGATCTTCGATTCCAGGTTCCCAATCTACATCTCGTTCTTCATCATGATCTTTGTTGTTTAGATGCAAGTGGGGATTTCTGTTGGTGATCATTCATCAACAACATTTTGGTAGGTGGTGTAAATAAAATTCCCATATTATTGAATTATAATTACATGTATGTGTTTTGAAATTTCAGTTGGCATGTTTCACAATTGAATCTTGAATTTGATAAATTAATTGATTAATTAATTTATGGAATTATGGGACTGAATAATAGATTTTCCATGTGATTATAAAACGAGGTGAAAATTGAAAATATTAATTTTTATATATGTGATTAAGAAATTGGGGAATTGGATTAATTAATTTTTTAATTAATTAATGGATTGTTGTGATTTTTGGAAGTAATGTGAAATTGAGATTTCTAAATTGGTCAATTAATGTGATTATAAATTAGTTAACATTGCGTTTCTGCCTCCTGTTCAGACCGCGACAGCGTGTGGCTGAGTGGGAATGGTTGTCTTCTCCCTCCTCAGAATCCCACGCTTCGGCTACTAAACCCTCTTCCACCTTTCGATCCAACAACTGTGGACCCGGCATCAACTGGCTTCGTCGACATCCAGAACCTTGGTGTTGTGGCGGACCATGATTCCGACACCTTGGGGTTCGAGCTCGAGCTTGAAATTGATCCCCCGACGCATGCAATGTAGAGGGGAAGGGGAAATGGCATATGAGTTATGGCTTCAAAGAGCGGATGTTCTTCATTCCTGCTTCACGGAAGCGATTTCGTCAATGACCTGTCTTACAGCAAACCAGATCTGGCACATCGGGAACCAGATCCACAACCCTATTAAGATGTTAAAACAGATCCATCGAAATAGATCTAGCACAGTAGAGTCAGAAGTTAGATCCATGAACCTCATAGGTTCTTGAAGCCATCATTCAAGTTTGTCTCTTAAATATGTGCATGTTGGTGCTTTTCCATCTAGATCCGCGGAGACACAGGTGCAGATCCACCGATGTGGTGGGAACCCTAGTTCGTGAAGGTCTGGTCGTGCATTTTTTTCACGGCTGCTAACCTGTTGAACCGTGGAGTTTGATCTTGTAGGCAGTCAGTGAGGGGAGAAGCAGGATCACAAAGGGTCTTGTTTGAGAGGTCGTAGCTTCTTGCTTCGTGAAGGGCTGGTCACGAGAGGCGTTTGTGTGAAGCCTCGTCACGAAGACCGGTCCTGTTACTCTGGATGTGTGGTCTAGCCACAGTTGAAGATTGAAACGTGGTGACTCTCGAGCTGCAACTGGACAGAGGTCATTTGGGCCGCGCCTGGACAAAAGGGACCTTGGGATGGTCCTGGACGATGTGTCATTGTCATAGGCTCGGGCCGCGAATTCCTTTCGTGGATTCATGAAGAGGACGTTGGACACTGTTGCGGATCACGTCGTGCCAAGGAAACTGGTTATAGTTTTTTTGGAACCAAGGGGCGCAGAGAAACATGCATATTTAAGGCTAACTCATACTCCCCCACGACTGGGCCGATCAAGGGTGTGTGTGGACATACCGGTCATTGATCCATGGATCAGAACAAAAAATTAGAATCAAAGTGACCCGCACCATGGAAGCGGATTTAGTGTACCAATGGAAGAAGTTGTCCTTGAACGACACTGAAAAAGCATCGATTGAGGCTCGAAGAAATGAAGATACGCTTTTGGAAAAATGCATGTCACTGCTAGTTGTCAGATGATTTGTGGAAAAAATCTCAGTCAAATACAGGGCCCTAAAAATCACTCTTTAGAATTCATAGAAACTGGAAGCGGGAGTGGTCATCCGGGAAGTGGGGAAAAATATCCTAGTTTTTTAGTTATTCAATGAAAAAGATAGAGATAAAATCCTCGAAGGGAGGATATGGTCCTTTGACAACCATCTCCTCCTGATAAAAGAATTTAAAGGTGGGATGATATCCAGCACATAAATCTTACCTGATCCCCCTTCTGGATACGCATTAAAGGAATCCCATTTCGTGGGAGAACAAAACGGATTCTTAGAGAAATTGGTGATCACATTGGCCAATTCATTGAGTGGGACTGTTTAGACCCAATCCAATGGTGACCCGTGGTTCTGATTAAATTCGAGGTTGAAGTATCAGAGCCTCTGATGAGGGGCATGTTTTTGAAGATAGATGACGCTGACATTTGGATCTCATTCGTTTTTGAAAAACTCCAAATAGTATGCTTCTTCTGTGGGTGTATTGGACATCAGGAGAGAATATGTGACACAAAGAAAAGGAATGAATCAGGCAATATCATTTTACAATATAGTCCCTGGATGCGAGCCAAAACGACAAAAATTGCCTATATCCCTGAGGTGAAAAAACAAAATGATTGTGACTGTCTCACGATGGATCACATGAGGTGGGCAGAAACTGAACATACTAAAGTCATCATACTTGGACCTTCAAAGTTCCCTGATGATAGTCCAATTTTACAGACAAAAGCAGGTAGACCTTCTCAGAACATAATCACCATGTGTAATAAGGAGGTTTTCGAGGAGAATCAAATGAAGAAGCAAGACATCGAATCAGGTACAGCTTCTACCCCCTGAAAGACACTTTCCCAACATCACCAGAGCCGTTGCCAAAACCAAATAACCCACCAAAACAAAGCTTGAACCCAAATAAAATGTGTACCGAACCACCAGATCTCGATCCTGATCTAGAAATGGCCACGTCAGACATCTTTCTACAAGGTGACTCTAGGATGACAGGATTAATGACATCAAGCCCCATTACTCAACGAACTTGGAAAAGGGTGCACTGCGATAATAGAGAAGTAAAATAATTTAATACAAAACCTGGGGAGCTGAAATGACGAATTAAAATGAGTATTTTGGATGAAAACATCCCAAAAATATGGAAATTCGCAGGTGAAAAAATGATCCTGGAGGAGTCAAAGGCGGAGGCGGGTACATCCTAGCCCCGCCTAGAGCAATGATTATTTTATTTTGGAACTGTTGTGGGATTGTAAACCCACGAATGGTTCGAATTATCCAGCGCCATTGTGCTCAAAGTCACCCTGATATGGTTTTCCTGTCTAAAACCATATTGGAAAACAAGGACACCACTGGCCTTGCACTGAAATACAGCTTCTAGGGCTGCCTCTCAGTTCCCCAGCAGGGCTACTCAGGGGGTCTCTATCTCCTATGGAAGGAGAATATTGATGTTAGGATCCTATCTTTCTCCTCACACCATGTGGCGGTGGCTATTCATGATGCCCAAACCCCGCCGGGGACCTTTTTGGGTTTCTATGGCTGGACATCCCACACTGAGAAGTGGAAGTCATGGGATCTTCTTTGCAATCTGTGACGTGATCTGCAAAGACCTTTTCTCTTTGTAGGGGACTTTAACGAGATCTTGTATCAAAGGAAAAAAGTAGCAGAGCTCTTCGACCCTCCTCGTTGATGTCCGAGTTTAAGGATACAATTACAAGGGTGGATCTGGTCGATCTGGGATACACAGGTAATACTTTCACATGGTTTCGGGGCAGCATGGACGGAACCTATATTACAGAGTGCCTCGACATATTTTTGGGCTCAACGGATTGGATGAATTTTTTCAAAATGTTTCACATTGAGCACCTGCAGCTCAATTGCTCGAACCACTGTCTGATTGTCATTGAATGCACCCAAGGAGACCGAAACAATAAAGTCAGGAGACCCTTCAGATTTGAAAGCTTTTGGTCTAAAGAATGAAAATGAGAAGATGTTGTCCGATCAGGCTGGAAGAGTGGACAAGCAGCCATTGGGTCCAATCTCCAATAGATAGCATCTGATCTGAGGACGTGGAGCAATAAAAAATTCCGTCAACCTGACAGACACTGTGATTTCCCCAAAAGAAAACTATCCAAACTTCTCAACCAACCCCCATACAATTTCACTATTTCCAAAATCAGTTATATTCAAATGGATCTTTATGCATCCCTGCAAATCAAGGAATGCTTCTGGGCTATGCGGGCGCGTGATACCCACATTAAATAAGGGGACGCTAACACCTGCTATTTTCATCTGAAATCCTCATCTAGGCGCCGGAAAAACTTTATCTCTTGCATCTCGCATCCGGATGGAACCAAATTCTACGACAATGATGGAATCCAAGACGCTATCTCCAGTTATTTTCAGAATCTCTTTTTGGCAGGAAGTCTTAACATCTCTGCTGAAGTGGATGAATGCATCAAAACTGCGATCACTGAAGCAATGAACAGGAAACTTACCAAAGATATGACGGACAATGAGGTTCATCTGGACCTGAATCATATCCATCCTACTAAGGCCCCGGGCCCAGACGGCTTCCACACCCTCTTCTATAATCAATATTGGCACATTATTGGTCCTGACATCTGCAATCTGATGAAGAAGATCTTGTCTGGGAAAACAAGCCTTTCTGCCATTAACAAAAATATCCTCATCCTCATCCCTAAAATCAAGAAACCCCTTGTGGTCCCTGATTTTAGACCTATAAGCCTCTGCAATGTCTCTTACAAGATCTTCTCAAAGATCCTTGTTAATCGACTATGTTCATAGTTTCCTGATATCATCTCTGAAAATCAAAGTGCTTTCATGGCTAAGATACTGATTACTGATAATTCCATTGTGGCCCATGAGGTGTTAAAATCCAATAAAACACACTCCAGCATGAAAAGAGGAACCATAGAGTTGAAACTGGACATGACCAAGGCCTTTGATAAAGTGGAATGGAATTTCCTCAGATTCATGATGCTAAAAATGGTCTTCTTCTCTAAATGGATTGAGATGATCATGCATTTTTTCTCGTCTGTATCCTTCCGAATTAATGTCAATGGGGTGCTCACCCGTTGCTTCTCCCCAACCTTTGGCCTTCGCCAGGGAGACCCTCTTTCCCCATTTCTTTTTATCTTGGTGGCTGATGTATTTTCTAACCTCGTGTCCAGGGCAGCTTCCTCTCATTCAATTCATGGGGCAAAGGTCTGTCATGCAAGCCCACCGGTTTCACACCATTTTTTTGCGGATGATTGCCTACTTTTCTCCAGATCAATCTGTAATTACTACCTCACTATAGGCCATGTGATCCAATAGTATGAGAGGGCCTCTAGGAAAACAATCAATCACGGGAAGTCAGAAGTCTCCTTCAGCTTTGGGGTCCCACTTTCCAAAAGGGATGAGATTTGTGAAATTGCATTCATTCATATGGTCGAGAAGCATCAGAAGTACCTCGAGATACCCACGGTGATCGGCCGATCCAAAAAATAAGTCTTCACCTCATTTCTAGACAGGACAGAGAAAAAAATCCAAGGATGGACCCCAAAAAGAATTTCCAAAGCTGGAAATGAAACCCTCATATAGGATACCCTACAATCTATTCCCAGCTACTTTATGTCCATGTTTATGTTTCC
This sequence comes from Viscum album, assembly GCA_963277665.1. NCBI lineage: Eukaryota > Viridiplantae > Streptophyta > Magnoliopsida > Santalales > Viscaceae > Viscum > Viscum album. The sequence goes on along the minus strand of OY728167.1, from coordinate 393,895,979 downwards.
TGCTTTTGTTGTCAACCATATCCACCCACACACAGTAAACTTCTGGTGGGAAAAGACAATGGAAGGAATAAAACCCACTGGATCACCTGGAAAGATCTCTTCCAACCAAAATCTGAGGGAGGAATGGGTTTCTGGGACCTCTTTCACACTAGTGATGCACTGTTGGCAAAGCAAGGATGGAGCCTTATTAACCACTAATCCTCTCTCTGTGCGCGAGTTCTCTAAGCTAAATACTTCCCCGATAAGGATTTTCAGGATTCCTCTCTTGGCCCCTGACCTAGCTTCCTCTGGAGAATTATTTGGGGTTCTCAAAGCCTTCTGGATAGAGGGATGGGTTGGAGGATTGGGAATGGTTCATATGTTAATATCTGGACCGATCCCTGGCTGATTGATAAGGATGGCGTGCGGGCATCATCCCCAGCCCAACCAGGCCTCAAATGTGCCACCGTTCGGTGCCTTTTTGCTGATCATGGGAATGGGTGGTGCATGGAAAAGCTCCACTCTTGGTTCAATGAAAGAGACAAAAGGATTATCCAGAGTATCCCCTCTGTTCCAGATGCAGGCCCCGACCACCTCTTCTGGATCAATGACATCTCAGGCTTCTATTAAGTGAAATCTGACTATTAGATCGCTCTTTGTACTCAGTCAGATGAAAGGGAAGGGGGCCATGGAAATCGTTGTGGAAGCTCAACGTCCCCCCAAAAATCTGCCACTTCTGGTGGCAGGTGTGCTCGGGCATCCTCCCTACCATGAGCCTCCTCGCCTTCCAGCATTTTTTCAATGACATGTTCTTCCCCTTCTGCCAGGATGTTCTTGAATCTCCTCTCCACACTATCATCCAATGTCCGGGGGAAAATGATATTTGGAACAAATGGGGCTCATTCATGGATAATACAGTAGATATGGTCTCTAACCTCCCCTCTCTTCTGAGTCGTTGGTGCTCTTCCTCTTCGCTGACCAATGCAGGCTTACTTTGCATCATGGCCTGGATCATTTGGGTTCGTCGTAATGATGTTTTTTTCAACCATGTCATCAAGCCTCCCGATTTCTGGACTGAACGGGCATCATCCTGGATTGAGGGATGACAGCATCACACTGGACAACAGAATCCTTTTGGATCCCTTTCCCCTTCTTCCCATTGGTGTCCACCATCGGAGGGGATCCTCAAGATTAATGTGGATGCGTCTCTCCCCAAGTATGGTAATGTCGGTCTTGGTCTGCAGTCCCGGGATCATTTTGGAAAAATCATTGCAGCCAAATATGAATCCCATTGTGCTCTTTAGGATTCCATTATAGTCGAAGCCGCTGCCATCCTCTTCGGGCTAATGTTCACCAATGATCGTGGATGGGAAAAATCCACCTTGAGTCAGACTGTCTCACTATTATCAATGCCATCCACCTCAATGATGACGACCTTCAATCTTTTGGCCCCCTCATTATGAAAATCCAATCTCTCCATCAATGTTTCACATCCTGCACCTTCTCCTTCATCAGAAGGGAAGGAAACAATGCTTCCCATCATCTAGCGGCCTCTGGCCCTCTTGATGAGGACCAGCTCTGGCTAGACCACTTTCCATCATGGCTTTGCGCTTGTACTTTTTCTGATCTCCGTTTTTAATGAATCTGTCTATTACTCAAAAAAAGTATTGAACCATGATTTTTTTTATAATTGAATTATTATCAAATATTTGAAATGTGATAATATGGTTAATGTTGATTAACATTGTTGAATTTGATAGAAGTTATATATGTGTTATTGATTGATATACAAGTTTAGGACATGGACTAATGCTACAAATACCCATATATGATTGATTGATATATGTGTATGAGAAACAAAATTATTCTCCAAATTCCCATAGGTGAGTGAATGATAAACAAGGTGTGAGACAGGGACTGATGCTCAAAATACTCATGGGGTGATAGACATTGAGTTCTATCCCCAAAATGTTGGCATTAGACTATTATTCTAATTTTTCATCCTATGAATTGAAATGAAATGGATATTGAAAGCCTATGTGTTACAATAAATTCTGAATTGAATATGTGATATAGTTCATAATCTAGGGAAGACTAAAGCAGGTCTTGATGGATCAAGTGTCCTTGGGAAGCTGAGGGTTATGCGGTTAAATAAAGAATAATTGAATATGTGAACTATGTACCTTGTTTCTTCTATTTTATTCTTCATAAAATTTCATACAAATTTATTGATTGGATATTGATTTAGACGTTTTTGGTGGTGGCCTAGTTAGTAGAACTCACACCCAACATGGGATACATGATAGGTACTTGAATAGAATTCATGTTTTCAAGAGAGTAAAAGAGAAATATCACTATGTTAGATGGATGATATGGGATGTAGAATGGATAGAGGGACTACACATGGTGTTGAGACCTTCTTGGGAATTTTGAGTGTCTTTATTTGTGGGTTTACATTCAACACTTCACACATACTTGGCATGAAATATATTATACATTAAGTTTAGATATTGTATTCCTATTTTGCTCGTCATGTGGTACATCTATTTTTTTTCATGGTAAATTTCTTTCCTATTTTTTATTTATTTTATATAATTGTGGTACTTTGATAAAGAGGGTAAACTCTCCCCCTGATTTATATTAGGTCCTCACTGTTAGTCGGTATCCTCTGATGTATAGGGAGGCGCAAATGAGGTCATGTAACTGATCGGATCGAGGCATCGGTGTGTGGCACCCAGGTCAAGATGTTAGAGTCACCCATGTAACATTCATATTTTGAAATTCAAAAATGCGACTATCAATAAATATTATAATTATTCAACATAAAAAATAATATGTATGTTATAACACTAAACCATATTTGTTACAATATAACACAAAATATTATAATCATTGTTAACATGAAATATTATAATTATTTCTAAAATTCCCTTTAATCATGATATATTATATTCATTAAAAAAATAAATGTAAAATATCATAATATTCTTTATTATACTTGCATGAAATTTGAAATATACAAAAAAGGGTGAAACACAAGTACTTACTTGAAGGTCACCCATCCTAGTACTATTCTTTCCAAGCACACATAACTGTAGACTTCTAATGGGGTTTGGTGTATTAGTGTTGGTGTGATCACAACCAAAACTACACACACATTATTGTTAAATATTTTAAAGTACTATAAATTATTCTAATATTACATATTTATATTTAATATTTGATATAAATATAACTTTAAATAGTGCAATTTTCAGACAATGTTATTATTATTCAACATGAAAAATAATTATTTCTATAATAACACTAAATTGTAGTTGTTACAATATGTCATGAAATATTATAATTATTTTTAACATAAAATATGACAAAATTATGACATTAAAAATTATAATTATTACTAAGATTCTATATATACAAGAAATATTATAATCATTTAAAAAATTTACGTCCAATATCAAAATTAATATTATTATAATTACATGGAATTCTTGGTTTTTTAAAATGTAAAAAAATCTGGAAAAATACAATGAAAAATAAAGAAAAGGGCGAAACACAATCACTTCCCAGGAGGTCACTCAGTAAAAATTCATATTATGAAATTTAATAATATGATTATTAAGAAATATTATAATTATTCAACATGAAAATGTATTATTTCTATTATAACACTAAATTTTAGTTGTTACAATATAACATGCGATATTATAATCATTTTTCACATGATATATTATAACATTATAACATGAAATATTATAATTATTACTAAAATTCCTTGTAATTAAAAAATATTATAATTAATACAAAAGTTTACATATAATATCAAAATAATCCATACAATACTACAATGAAATTTGAAATATACACAAAAAAGGATGCATCATGGGTACTTCCTAAGAAGTCACCCATCCCAGTAATACACTCTCCCTAGCATGCTTAACTATAGAGTTTTAATGGGATCTGGGGGATTAATGATGGTTTGATTTCAACCAAAAAAGACATAGACATTCTCATTTAAAATTTGAATGTACTATCCATAAATATAATATTACATATTGATATTTAATTATTGTAATAAATATATGTTAAAATAATGGAATTATCATCGAATATTATAGTTATTCAACATGAAAATTTATTATTTGTATTGTAAGACTAAATAGTAGTTGTTAAAATATGTTATAAAATATTATAATTATTGTTAATGTGAATTATGGTGACATTATGATAAGAAATTTTATAATTATTACTAAAATTCATTATAAACATGAAATATTATATTAATTTGAAAAGTTTATGGAAACTATCATAATTATATTTGTTATACTTACATGTAATTCTTTTTTTTAATGTAAATAATCTAGTAAAAGGTAATGAAAAATACAAAAATTGTGAAACACATGAACTTCCTTGTATTTCTCCCACGTAATATTCATATTATGAAATACAATAATTCTATTATTGAGAAATTTTTTAATTCTTAAAAATTAAAAAATATTATTTTTTCTTATAAAACTAAACTGTAGTTGTTACAATATGACAGGAAATATTATAATCATGGTTAACATAAAATATTGTAACATTTTAACATGAAACATTATAATTATGAATAAAATTCCCTGAAATCTTGAAATATTATATTCAATATAAAGGTTTACGTACAATATCATAAAAAAAGTTGTTATATCGGGATGAAATTTGAAATGTACACAAAAAAGGGTGAAACATGAGTACTTACTAAGAGGTCACCCATCCTAGTACTACTCCTTCACAATAATACTTAACTGCATAGTTCTAATTGGATCTAGTGAATTAATGTTGGTGTGATTGCAACCAATAATACAAAAACATCCTTTTTAGATATTTGAAATTACTATCAATGATTCTAATATTATATATTTCTATTTCATTATTGTTATAAATATAACTTTAACTAATGTAATTATCATCCAATCATAAAATTGTTCCCCATGAAGAATTATTATTTCTATTTTAACACAAAACCAGAGTTGTTACAATACTTCCTGAAATATTATAATTATTTTTAACATGAAATATGGTAACATTAAGAAATGAAATATTATAATTATTTATAATGTTATATTTAAACATGAAATATTATATAAGTTTTAAAACATCAAGTCCAACATCATAATAAATATTGATATAATTATATTCAATTCATTATTTTTTAAAATGAAAAAATGGTAAAATACAACAAAAAATACAGAAAAGGGTGAAACAAAAGAACTTCCTAGGAGTTCACCGTTGAAAAATTATTATTATGAAATTTAATAATGAAATTATTGAGAAATATTATAATTATGAAATAAGAAAATATATTATTTCTTTTATAACACTAATATTTAGTACTTACAATATAACATGAAATTTTATATTCATTGTTAAGAATAAATAATATAACATTATAACATGAAATATTATAATTAAATAAAAAATTACATATAATTTCATAGTAATAATTATTATACTAGAATGAAATTTGAAATATACATAATAAAGGGTGAACCATGAGTACTTCCGAAGAGGTCACCCACCCTATTTCTACTCTCCCAAACATGCGTAATTGTGGAGTTCTAATGGGATCGGGTGCATTAATATTTTTGAGATCTCGACCAATAATACAAATAAGTTCATCCTAAATAGTTTAATGTACTATCAATGATTCTAATATTACATATTTCTATTTAATTATTTTTATAAATTTAAATTTAACTAATTAAATTATTAACCAATATTAACATTATTCAACATGATAAATTACTATTTCTATTATAACACAAAACAATAGTTGTTATAATTCGTCTTGAAATATTATAATTATTTTTAGCATGAAATATGGTAACAATATGACATGAAATATTATAATTATTACTTAAATTCTATGTAAACATGAAATATTATAGTAATTTAAAAATTTTATGTAAAATATCACCATTATTATTGTTATACTTATATCAAATTATTATTTATTTAAAATATAAAACTCTAGGAAATACAAAAAATACAAAAAAGTTAATCATGAGAACTTCTGAGGAGGTCACTCAAGAAACATTCATATTATTAAATTAAATAAAATAATTATTGCGAAATATTATAATTCTTAAACATGAAAAAATTATTATTTCTGTTATAATATTAAAACATAGTTGTTATAATATATCATGTAATATTATAATAATTGTTAACATGTAATATTGTAACATTTTATCATGAAATATTATAATTATTACTAAAATCCCATATAATCATGAAATATTATATTGGATACAAAATTTTATGTACAACAAAATAATAATCATTATTATACTAGCTTGAAATTTGTAATGTACACAAAAAGGGTGCAATGTGAGTACTTCCTAGGAGGTCACCTATCCTCATACTAGTCTCTCTCAAGAAGGATTAACAACAGAGTTCTAATGGAATCAAGTGAATTATTATTGGTGTGATTATAACAAAAAGTAAACTTACATTCTTAATAAATATTTGATATTACTATCAATAATTTTAATATTACATATTTCTATTTACTCCGAATGGCCTGCAGGCCTTTAGATTTTTTATTTATTTCTAGATAATCCCCTTTTTAACTATTTTTAGAGGGAAACCTTACATTGCATGTAAGCCTAGTGGTACAATACCCAATACATGGCCTAAAGGCCCAAAGACCTAACAAAATGGAAATTCCCCTCCCTAACATCAACTTTGTTCATGATGCCTAGCTCCCCCACAACACATGTACGGTGACCTAGCATTGACCCGTGCAAAATTGAATGGTGTCTGATCCTGATGGAAGTTTCCATAACCTCCCATCCTTCCAATCTGGTGAGCTCTTCTGGTGGCTGATACATGCTCTCATTCCTTATCTTGGATTTTACCCATGTTATTTTATCTCAAACCATAGCCTGGAGTCCTAGTGGACCAAGAGCCTTGATGTCCCAAAGGCCCTACTACATGAGTTTGTCTAGGGACTACACTCCTGCATGAATCGTGCCTACATCACTGCATATATGTGTCATCCCTACATCATCGCCACATCATCAATCCCCCAATGGGTTCCCCATGATTCAAACCGTTGTCTTTTTTATACCAAGTATGAGCCTTCACCACATGGGTATAGGATCATTGGCCTTTTTAATTGATTGTATAAATATAACTTTAGAAAATGCGATTATCATAAAAAATTACAATTATTCAACAGGAAAAATTATTATTTCTATTATAACAGTAAACCATGGTTGTTATAATACTTTAAGAAATAATATAATTATTTTTAACATGAAATATGGTAACATTTTGACAAGAAATTTTGTAAATATTACTAATTTTATTTGTAAACATGAAATATTATATTCATTTAAAAGTTTTTCTTACAATATCAAAATTATTATTGTCACACTTATATGAAATTATTTTTTTCAAATAGAAAATCAGGTAAAATACAATGAAAAATACAAGAAATGGTGAAACACTAGCACTTCCCAAGAGGTCACCAATTCAACATTTATATTATGAAAACAAAAAATGCGATTATCGAGAAATATTATAATTATTCAACATTAACAAATATTTTTTCTATTATAACAGAAAACCATAGTTTTTACAATATAAGATCTAATATTACCATAATTGTTAACTTCAAAATGACACTATAAAATGTAATATTGTAATTATTAATAAAATTCACTGTAATCATGAAATATTATATTCAATATAGACATTTACCAATAGTACCTTAATAATCATTATTGTACTTTCTTGAAATTTGAAATATACACAAAAAAGGGTGCCGCACGAGTACTTTCTAGGGGTTCACCCATCCTTGTACTACTCTCACTCAAGGACTCTTATCTACAGAGTTCTAATGGGATCTGGTGCATTAATTCTTGTGTGACCACAACAAACAATACATATACATTCTTTTTAAATATTTGTAAGTACTATCAAAGATTCTAATAGTAAATATTGATATTTAATTTTTGTTCTAAATATTACTATCAAAAATTTAATTATCATCCACTATTATAATTATTCAACATTAAAAATTATTATTTCTATCATAACACTAAATTGTAACTATTAAAATACATCCTAAAATATTGTAATTATTATATAATTAAATATGGTGACATTATGACTTATAGTTTTATAATTATTACTACAATTCTATATAAATAAGAAATATTATATTCTTTGAAAACATTTATGTACAGTATAATAATTATTATTATTATAGTTACATACATTTATTTTTTTCATAAATGTAAAAAATATAGGAAAATACAATGAAAAATACAGAAAAGGGCGAAACACAATCACTTCCTAGGAGGTCACCCATGAAATGTTCATTTTATGAAATTCAATAATGCAATTATCAATAAATATTATTATTATTCAACATGAAAAAATATTATTTCTATTCTAACACTAAACAGTAGTTGTTACAATATAACATGTTAGATTATAATTATTGTTAACATGAAATATTGTGACATTATATCATGAAATATTATAATTATTACTAAAATTTTAGGTAATCATGAAATAATGTATTCAATACAAAATCTTATTTACAATATCATAAAAATTTTAATAATTATTCCATGAAATTTTAAATATGAAAAAAATGGTGCAACAGGAGTACTTCTCAGGAGGTTACTCATCCTAGTATCACTGTAGAGTTCAAATGGGATATCGTGCTTTAATGCTGGTATGATCACAACGAATAATGCACATAAATTCTTTTTAAATATTTGAAAGTAAAATTAACAAATATAATATTTCATATTGCCATTTTAATATAATATAACTTTAAATAATGTAATTATCAGCCAATATTATAATTATTAAACAAAGAAAACTATTATTTATTTTATAATAGTAAACAATCGTTGTTACTATACATCATGAAATATTATAATTAATTTTAACATAAAATATTGAAATATTATGACATGAAATATTATAATTATTACTAAAATTATATATATTCATGGAATATTATATTCATTAAAAAAATATTTAGAAATTTATAATTATTATTATATTATATACATGAAATTCTTCATTTTTCTGAATGTTAAAAATATGAAAAAAATACAATGAAAAATATAGAAAATGGTGAAACTCGAGCACTTCGCAAGAGGTTACCCATGCGATAATAATGTTATGAAATTCAATAATGTGATTATCTAGAAATATTATAATTATTCAACAAAAAAATATTATTTCTGTTATAACACTAAACCATAGATGTTACAATATAAAATGAAATATTATTATCATTTTAAGCATTAAATATTATGACATTATAACATGCAATATTATAATTATTACTAAAATGAACTGTAATCAATAAATTTTATATTCAATAAAAAGTTTATGCGTAATATCATATTAATATTTAAAATAACACATGATATTTGAAATATACACAAAAAAGGGTGCAACACAAGTACTTCACAAGATGTGTCCAATCATAGTACAACTCTCTCCCAAGCACTCATAACAACAGAGTTCTAATGGGATTTGGTGCATTAATGTTGGTGTGATTATAACCAATAATACACATACATTCCGTTCAAATATATGAATGCATTATCAATGATTCTAATATTAAATATTTATATTTAATTTTATTAATTAATATAACTTTAATTAATGCAATTATAGGGAAATATTATAATTATTTAATACAATAATTTATTATTTCTATTATACCACTTAATCATAGTTGTTACAATGCATCATGAAATATTATAATTATTACTAATATGAAATATGGTAAACTTATGACATGAAATGTTAAAATTATTACTAAAATTATATATATAAATGAAATATTATATTCATTTAAAATGTTTATGTACAATATCAAAGATATTTTTGTTATAATTATAGTAAATTAATTAATTTTTAAAATATAAAAAATATGGGAAAATAGAATGAAAAATATAGAAATGGGTGAAACAAGAGTACTTCCCTAGAGGTCACCCATGAAACAATAATATTATGAAATTAAAAAAAAGATTATGGAGAAATATTAAAATAATTCAACAAGAAAAAATATTATTTCTATTATAACTCTAAACTATAATTGTTACAATATAATATGAAATATTGTAATCATTGTTAACATGAAATATTGTAATGTAATAACATGAAATATTATAATTATTAATAGAATTTTTTGTAATCATGAAATATTATATTCAATACAAATGATTACATACAATATCATAATAATGTTTATTATACTAGTATGAAATTTTAAATATACACAAAAAAGGGGTACAACATGTGTACTTCCCAGGAGGTCACCCAACCTAGTACTACTCTTTCCCAAGTACACTTAACTATAGGGTACTAATGGAATCTGATTCATTACTACTGGTGTGATCGCACTCAAAAACATACATAAATTCTTGTTAAATTTTGAAATTATTATAGATGATTCTAATATTAGATATTTCAATGTTTTTATAAAAATAACTCTAAGTAATTAGATTATTAGCCATTATTATAATTATTCAACATGAAAAATTATTATTTATTTGATAACGCTAAACCGTAATTGTTACCATATGTCTTGAAATTTTATAATTATTATTAACTTGAAATATGGTAACATTATAACATGAAATATTATATTTTTTAATAAAATTCTTTGTAAACATGAAATAATATATTAATTTTAAAATATTACTTACAATATTATAATTATTATTTTTATACTTAACTGAAATTATTTTTCATAATGTAAAAAATATGGAAAAATACAACGAAAAACATAGAAAGTGGTGAAATATGAGAACTTATAAGGAGGTCACCCATTCAACATTCATATTATGAAATTAAATAATGTGATTATCATAAAATAATATAATTATAAAACATGAAAAAAATATTATGTCAGCTATAACACTAAACCATAATTGTTGCAAAATAACATGAAATATTATAATCACTATTAACATGAAATATTATGACATTATAACATGAAATATTATAATTATTACTAAAATTAAATGTTATCATGACATATTATATTCAATTCAAAATTTTACGTACAATATCATAATAATCATTATTATACTCGCATGAAATTTGAAATATACACAAAAGGGTGTAACATGAGTACTTATCCGGAGGTCAATTATCCATGTACTACTATCACTAAAGCACACTTAACTTGATAGTTCTAATGGAATCTGGTGCATTATTGTTGGTTTGATCACACCCAAAACACACAGACATTCTTGTTAAAAATTTGAAAGTAGTATCAATGATTCTAATATTACATATTAGTATTTAATTATTGTTAAAAATATGACTTCAACTAATTAATTTATCATAAAATATTATAATTGTTCTACATGAGAAATTATTATTCCTATTATAACACCAAACCTTAGTTGTTAAAATTCGTTCTAGAATATTATAATTATTGTTAAAATGAAATATGTTAAAATTATGACATGAAATATTACAATTATTACTAAAATTATTTTTATGCATGAAATATTATATTCATTTAAAAAATTTACGTACAATATCATAATTATTATTATTATACTTACATTTAATTCGTTTTTTTTAGTTGTAAAAAATTTGGGAAGGTACAATGAAAAATACAAAAAAGGGTGAAACCCTAGATCTTCCCAGAAGGTCACCCATGCAACATTCATGTTATGAAATTCAATAATGTGATTATCAAGAAATATTATAATTTTTTAACATGAAAAAATATTATTTGTGTTATAACAATGAACTGTTGTTGTTACATTATAACATGAAATATTATAATATTTTTTAACATGAAGTGTTTTATCATTATAACATGCAATATTATAATTATTACTAAATTTCCCTTTAATCATGAAATATTATATTCAAAAGAAATTTTTACATACACTGTCATAATAATCTTTTTTATATGGCATAAAATTTGAAATATTCACAAAAAGGGTGAAACACGAGTACTTCTTAGGTGGTCACTCATCCATATAACAACTCTCTCCCAAAAACTATTAACTGTAGAGTTATAATGGAGTCTAGTGAATTAATTACGGAATGATCGGACCCAAAAATATGCAAAAATTATTGTTAAATATTTGAAAGTACAATCAATGATTCTAATATTACATATTATTAATTAATTTTTGTTATAAATATATTTTCAACTAATGTAATTATCTTCCAATATTATAATTATTCAACATGAAAATTTATTATTTCTATTCTAACTCTAAACCATAACTGTTCCAATACGTCATTAAATATTTTTATTATAGTTACCATGAAATATGGTAACATTATGTCATGAAATATAATAATTATTACTAAAATTTTATATAAACATGAAATATTATATTCGTTTAAATAGTTTATGAACAATATAATAATTATTATTGATATACTTACATGAAATTATTTGTTTTTTTAAATCTAAAAAACCTGTGAAAATACAATGAAAAATATAGAAAAGGGTGAAAAACGAGAACTTCTAAAGAGGTCCCCTGTGAAACATTCATTTTATGAAATTCAATAATACGATTATAAATTAATATTATAATTACTCTAGATAAAAATATATTATTTCTATTATAACACTAAACCATAGTTGTTATAATATAAAATGAAATTTTATAATCATTGTTAGAATTAAATATTGTAAAATTATAACATGAAATATTATTATTATTACTAAAATGTCCTATGATCAAGTAATATTATATTCAATATAAATGTTTACAGACAATATCATTCTAATAATTTTTATAATGGCATGAAATTTGAAATATAAAAAAAAGGTCCAACGCGATTACTTCCCAAGAGTTCAACCATCCTAGTACTAATCTCTCCCAAGAAGGATTAACAATATAAATCTAATGGAATATGGTGCATTAATGATAATATGATCACACCCAACAATACATAGACATTCCTATTAAATAATTGAATGTACTAACAATGACTCTAAAATTACATATTTCTGTTTAATTATTGTTATAAATGTACCTTTAACTAGTTAAATTATCATCCAATAATATAATTATTCAACAAGAAAAATTGTTATTTTTATTAAATCCCTAAACATTAGTTGTTACAATACATCATGAAATATTATAATGACTGTTCACATGAAATATGGTAACATTATGATATGTAATATTATAATTATCACTAAAATTATATGTAAAAATGAAATATAATATTCATTTGAAAATTTTATATACAATAACATAATTATTATAGTTATACTTGCATGAAATTCTGTGTTTGTTAAAAACTAAAAAATATTGGAAAACACAATGAACAATATATAAAAGGGTGAAACATACAGACTTCCCAAGATATTACCCATGAAACATTCATATTATGAAATTAAATAATTTGATTATTGAGAAATATTATTGTTATTAAATATGATAAAATATTATTTTTTTAATAATACTAAACAATCTTTGTTACAATATAACATGAAATATTATAAACATTTTTAACATGAAATATTTTAATTCTTAACATGATATTTTATAATTGTAAAAAATTCTAAGTAATCAAGAAATATTATATTCAACAAAAAAATCACATATAATAATCTAATAATCAATATTATGCTGGCTTGAAATATGAAATACACAAAAAACGGTGAATCCTAGGAGGTCACCCATATTAGTAATACTCTCTCCTAATCATTATTAGCTATATATTTCTATTGGGATTTGGTGCATTAATGCGGGTGTGATCACACTCAACAATACATAGAAAATCGCATGAAATATTTTAAATTACAATCAATGATTATAATATGACATGTATCTATTTAATTTTTATTATAAATATAACATTAACGTATGAAATTATCATCCAAACTTATAATTAATCCATATGAAAAATTATTATTTCTATTATAACACTAAACCATAGTTGTCAAAATACATCATGAAATATTATAATTAATTTTAACATCAAATAAGGTAACCTTATAACATTAAATATTATAATTTTTACTAAAAATAAACGTAAATATGAAATAGTATATTCATTTTAAAATTTTACATATAATATCATAATAATTATTATTATACTTACATGCAATTATTTATTATTTAAAATGTAAAAAAATCTAGGAAAATATAATGAAAAATATAAAAATTATTGAAACATGAGAACATCCCAGGAGGTCGCTCATGAAACATTCATATTAAGAAATTCATTAATGAGATTATTGAGAACTATTATAATTATTCAATATGAAAAAAAATTAATTCTTTTATAACACCATAGATGTTACAATAAAACATGAAATATTGTGATATTATAACATAAAATAATTTAATTATTACTGAAATTCCCTATAATCAAGAAATGTTATATTCAATAAAAAAGGTTAATTATAGTATCATAAAAATATTTTTTATAATAGAATGGAATTTGAAATTTAAAAAAAGGTGAAACATGAGTAATTCTCCAGAGGACACCCATCCTAGTACTACTCTCACCCAAGCACTCTTAACTGCAAATTTCTAATAAGATGTAGTGCATTAATGCTGGTGTGATCACACCCAACACTAAAAATACATTTTTTTTAATATTTGGAAAAACTATCAATTATTCTAATATTACATATGTCAATTATACCATGAAAAACTAAAAGGATAGCACAACATCACAAGAACTCCACCAAATACACATGAACAAATCAACAAGACGATGGAATATAACTTGTCGACCACCTACCATGATTTCAAAGATGAATACTCACTTGAGCCTATCCAATGATTATTATTTGAATACCCTTTGAATCCCAAACCAATGATCCTCTTGAGAAAGAGGGTTCCAGGGTTTCATATGAAGAAGAAAAATTGAAAAATCTCTAATCTAGAAAAAGGACGAAAGAGGAGTGTTAAATTCACATAGATATCTGATCCACACCCATCGGTGCTCCAAACAGAATAGAAATGAGAGGGATAAACCCTTGGTATGTTCAGTGTGATTGGGTAGGTGTACTGAGTAAATAATGGAGGAGAATCCCATGTTATAACACTTAATTCCCAACAGGGGAAAAAGGTAAAAACCCACTTTTAAATAGGTCCATGGTTTGGAACATGGTTGAACAAACCCTACCCCAACAGAGCGCGACCCTCTATCCCAGAGGGGGCCAGACCACACATGTTTATAAGGATCCCACTCAGTTTTAAATACTGGTAATGACCATGTGGGATGGATTTATCCAAACCTATATGGTTTGTACTTCCACCTTCATGGTTTCCTCAAACTATGCACCCCTACACCAGTTATTCATGGTTATAGAGAACAGTTACAACTAACTGTGAGCCAACCATGTAATATTCACTATATGGACATGTTATCCCTTTTCTCATGTTCTAAACCCCAAAAGAACTCCCAAGCCTCCTCATTCATCTTATAAGAATTTCATTTTCCACCATAATGGTATTTAAAGAGAAAATTTAAACAATAATATACCTAACACAAGTCTGGGATCTTATAACCTCCCCACCTTATAATGACTCATCCCTGATACGCACTCCCAAGAATTGTTCAACATCCAAGGTAAAAAGATCGGACCACTGGGACCATATATCAATCTCCCTCTCCTATGTATCTTCTTAAAAATTATTATGCTATGATAAAACTCAAACAAAAAACATAGTCTTTCCCTACAGGACATTCTCACTACGATCCACAATATGAACCAGATTATCCTCAAAGGACACATGTTCCTCAATCTCTATATCATCAACATCAATCACATGAGATGGTTTGGGGTGATTCATTTAAATTTGGTACACATGAAAAACATTGTGCATTCCAAAATACCACTATGTAATATTCAATCAATATGCCCCTCGAACGATCCTCTCCACTATCAAAAACATGCCCAAATACCTATTCACCAACATAAAGTACTTCCAAATCCAATGGTGACCCAACCATGGTGAAACCTGAGGAAACATAAAATCACCCACCATAAACATAAGAGTTATGCAATGATGACCAAAACACAACTTCTACCTACTCTGATCCATATTCATACATTTACGAATCAACTAAACCAATTCTGTCATCTCTTACACAAGACACGGTCCCAAAAACTCGGATTCACTAGCCTCCATCCAACATAATGAAAATCTAAAATTCCAACCATATATCACCTCATGAGGTTCCCTAAAAATCATATCATGTTAACTATTTTTTTAGGAAAACTCAATAAGTGAAAAATGATTCTCCCAAGATCCACCAAAATCTTGGACACATTCCCTCATCATGTACTCTAGCACCTAAATAGCATGGTCTGGTTGTCCGTCCATCTATGGGTGGAAATAACTAATCAAGAACACCTAAGGTACCAATATCCATCTATATTCCCCACCATAAGGGAGAGGTAAATTGTGGATCATAATCTAAAACTATTTTTTACAACAGCTTATGTGACCGTATAATCTTCCAAACATACAACTCACCCAACTGGTCAATAGTGAAGGTCTCTCATATCTGTAATAAGTGTTCCTCATTTTTCAACTGATCAAAAAGTACCCATATCACATTATTATAACAAATATTCTTTATAATAACCACCAAAAATCCATCTTCAGTTCATCCCATTTCCATTATGGAATGGGAAGAGGCTTAAAAACACCTGTTCATTGATTCTCGGTCTTCACCTACTAATAAGTGTAGATTCACCTCACAAAAACTACAACCACTTTCTTCATCCCTAAACACCAATACTATATATTAATATCATGAAACATTATGGTTAATTTGGGATACACTATCCAATTTGAGGCATGGAACTCAGGAACAAAATATTCCCACATACAAGTAGGCATGACAACATGGCCATGAACATAAAAGATCTTATCATAACTAACAGTCCAACTGGATGGCATCTCCCCACCTTGAAGACATTCTCTTGAGTCTAATGACTCTGGATACTCATAATTCATATCCTTGATCTGGATTAGATGTGTGGAATCAACTTATAGGGATGTAAGGGTCATGTTTCCTTTGCCATCTTGCACATATATGTGCATCTCAGCAAATAACGTCATCATCCTCCACTCTGAACCAGATTCTTGAACCATCTAATTTTTATTCTTATAATCAAAGAATTAACAATATTTTTCCCATTTCTCAACATCTAAACTACCTCAAAATTTAAGGAATTCATGTACTAAACCCATATTCACTTCTGAATATTCAAATCATTTAAGGATTTTATGATCAGTATACATAGTAAACCCCTCACCTAACATGTAATGTCACCTAAATATTAAATCGTAAACCCTAATAGACAATTCTAGATTATACATAGGGTAATTTCGTTCATGAGGCCTAAATTTTCATGACCCATACACTAAAATCGAATCGTCATGCATCAATACTACCCTAAGACAAATACCAGATGCATAAAAAACAAGGTATAATCCTTACCTGGCTTGGGTTGGATCAGAATTAGTGCAGTTGTTATCATCTTATTCAACTCCTGGAAAGTATTAACACATGCCCCAGACCAATAAAACTAGATTTCCTTCTTGTCCAATCATGAAATTGGTGTTTCTATATGATAAAATTCAATGATGAACCATCGATAATAACCTGCCAAACCCAAAAAAAGCATTATATATGAAAAACATTCTTAGGTTTCTCTAATGATACAAAAAATTTATCTTTATTTGGGTCCAAAAATATACCTCCCATATAGATGATGTGAACCATTAAATGTACCTTGTCAATCCAAAAGTGAAATTTATATAGATTGGAATATATAATTTCCTCCAAGTTTACTCAGTACGATATCAAGATGTTTTTCATTGTCTTCATAAGTCTTTTGGTAAAACAAGAAATCATCCATAAAGACTAATACAAACTAATCTAGGAATGGGTGAAGGATTTGGTTCATTAGAGAAAAAACACTACTAACACATTGGTTGATCTGAACAGAATCACACCAAACTCATGTAACCAATACCTTCTCCTGAAGTCATTCTAGTGTATATCATATGGTCTCGCCCTCAACTAATGGTACGAAATCTAAAATCAATTTTGGAAAACACTGAAGAACCTATCAGCTATTCAAAAATATCATCAATTCAAGGAAGTGGATATCGATTCGTAACCATCATATTATTCAACCATTGATAATCAACACACAATCAAAACATCTAGTAATCCTTCTTGGTAAAAAACATGTGATCCTCAAGGTGATGTACTCAGATGAATAAACCTCTTATTATCCAATCCCTTCGAATGAGTCCGAAGTTCCAATAGATATATAGGTGACATTTTATGTGGCATAATAGAATCTTTTTATTCTTCTATCTACAACTCTATTGTGAACTCAATATCAATCTTAGGTGGTATCTTATAGAATTATTTTGGAAAGACATCATGAAACTGATCAACCATAAGAGGAAAGAAAATTTTCTCTATATAAGATCTTGACCTTTTTATGAAATTGTCTCAGGCAAAATTTCATGAAATTTTTGTTTTTACTTATTTAATTTTGGTTGGAGGTATTACATGGGGTGTGTTTGTGTAAAGTCTAAGAAAATCTTGGAGAAAAGCAGACGTGCATGGTTGGAACATGGTTTGAACAAACTGTGTGGCTGCTTAGGAGAAATTATGCATCCCCTTGTTTTTGAGGTAGTAGCTTCAGAATGGTCGGTGGGTGGTTTCAGAGGTAGTGTGAGGTAGCTGTGAAAATTACCCCATGAAGCAGTGGCTGATGAATGGTTAGCGCAAGATTTTCTTAACCATGCGACTAAACCATGAGTGGGCCAACTGTGAGATCCTAAATTTGTTTATCTCACTCATTTTCAAGTTATAATGAGTTGTTTCACCTCATATGCTACCCTAAATTGGTATTTTACTTTAATAAGGGTAAAGAAAGGTTCTCACATTGACATGGAAGGATTCCAAAGCCTTAAGAACACTGTTCTTCAAGATTAAAATCCCAAATTGAAGATCCTCTCTTATCCTAGTAAGTGGATTTTATTTTAATGCTTCTCTAATTATTTATTCTATCATTCCATAATATTTCCATGGAAGATATCCTCTATGTTATTGTATCTAAACCTGTGTTCTGGAATCTATAACTAGGATTGAATATCTATATCTTCATTTATCAGACCTTTATGCCTTTGATCTTGTTTCTGGTTTAGGGATTTATATCCGGAAAATTTTTCAACATCACTGTGCTGCTCGGATTTTTGGGATTTCTATTGGGAAAACATTCATCAATGAACCACGGTGGGTGGTTTAAATCTGATTCCTATAGTCATGAATTTGATATGTATATGAAATATCATATAATTTATAGCATCCTTTAGCAATTTATTTTCCTTAAATTGGGTTAATTAGATTGACCAATTGAGTTATTAATGTTTTATTGAAATATGTGATCAATTAGGGAGTTAATAATGATACTAAGGGGATTCCCTATTAGATAATTAATTTGGGGGAATTATTTATAAGTGATTAAGTTTTTAATCTAGATATTTAGTCAGGGTATTGATTATGCAATATCGAATTAGATATGTTGAGATAATTAATTGTGAATTAATTATGGGTTTTAGGATTATTTTCTAGATAATTAATTTTTGGATTAATTATGGAAAGTTGAGTTTTAGAATGAGATAATTAATTCTGAGAAATTAATTATGGGATATGAATTTTTGTATTGGTTAATTAATTGATTAATTAATTAATGTAATTGATACATTTAGATAATTGTGGTGTTAACTAATGGATTTGATGTACTTAACTAATCATTAATTTAGAGAGGGAATTATTGTGGATAATTAATGGATGAGTTAATTATGTGTTTAAGAATGGGAACATGGTAATTCTAAACTGAGAAGTAAAAATGGTAACATAGTCATCATACTTATGAGTAAGATAATGGGAACATGGTCATTCTAATGTGAAATATACATGGTAAAATGGTCATTATACTTATGAGTAAAGAGAATGGAAACATGGTCATTCTATTGATGGGTAATCATGGTGACATGTTCATATTAATTATGTTTGTGATATTTTTAAATTTGGAATTGTGGATTATAAATTTAAAATTAATGAATGGAAATAATTGAACTCAGAGTTATGGCCTCTCACAAGAATATTTGAACTCCTGCATCAGTCGAATCGGGTAATGAGATATCATAGCACCTTTAATAATTTGAGCTTCAAAGAGAAGTGGGTATTAAGATATGATATTACCTAGGAAGCACCTCAGGCTCTGGTATGAGATAAAGTTAATAATGGGGTATGTGTATCCTTGTTAAACCTAGAGTTAATATAGTTAGATAACAATAAATGAAAATGTTATAAACTGTTTATTATTTCATTGTACTTATTTCCTTATTGAACATCATGAACTATGTTTTTACTGGAATTATTTTAGACATCGTTGGTGGTGGGATACTGAGTCATAATCACACCCTATCCGGGATGCCTGATCGGTACCTGAATAGATTATATTGTTGTAGGACTGGATAAGGGAAAATTCCCTAGGATAGGTCGCTGATTTGGGGGTGGAGTTTGATGGAGGGAACCAGACATGGTTCTGGACCTGTTTGGGGTGTCATAGTGTCTTTATTTTCAGTTTCATTATTGACACATGACACTTGTATTGGCATAACAAGGTTTCCCTTCCATTTTATTATTGTATTTCCTATTTGTTTATCATGTCACATGAGTATTTTTTGGTTATATATGATTCAAATTTTGTTTATTTATTTCTACTAGCATTTTACTATGATAAATGAGGGTATAGTCACACTGTGAATGAATTACCAGACCCTCACTCCTAGTTGGTGGCCTCTATCATATGGGCTGGTGCACTTGAGGTCATTTGGTGAACTGAGTTGGGTCACTATTGCATGGCACCTGGGTCGGGATGTTACAAAGTAGTATCAGAGGAGGATATCTTTCTTCTTCTTTATCTTACTATTTTGGGAAAGGTATATAGTATACTAGGAAGATTTGTGGATTGATAATGTTCTCATGTATGGGAGTTTCAAACCCATGAAAGAAGGAAAACCCAAGTACTCAGGGTGGGATTGTGGTTATTTCTATTTTCGTTAACTGTTGAATGCTATTTCACCTTGGGTAATGCACTTGTGGTGTGATGTGATTATTGTTTCTAATTATTTTTGATCATTTATTCATTGAAAAGAATGGATTGAGAGTTGAGTATTCATGCATCATTATATGAACTCATTGTTATTGTGACATGCATCATTTTAGTCATACACAGGGAAATGGGTTATGGGTATGTTGTTGAACATGAACTATTTTTCTGTTCAAGAGATTATAATGAACAATGGTGCCCAACATGAATTGAGAAATATGTAAAATGATACAAAATGATATAAATTGGGTGTATAAATAAAAAACATGATTATGATAGTGTGTTTACCCTTGTTAACCCATACATTGGAGTAGGGTGGTTAAGGGTAGTGATAGAACCTCGGTTTTGATCATGTGTCGTGGTGGGTAAAAAGGTTTATTGTGATTATTTTCCTCTCATGTAAATATTATGAGTTTGTGTTATGAGACCTAAGATGTGTGTTTGGACTTGAAGAGAGTATTCCTCCATGACGATGGTTGAGGGGACAATCGAGGGGTGTGCCTAGGAATGTTTTTCTAGTTTGGGAAGTTGAGATACTGATCATGCCAAATGAAGATGAAGGGGAAATTGTTTTAGAGAACTTTTCTCGCTTCATGAAATTCATGGAAAGAGGCCCAGTGAGGGTTGTGCAAAATATGTCTGAGTTGACGAGGTAGTTTCAGTTATAGCTCCCTCTGACTTTCACTGGAGATGGTGGACCTGAGGGACAAAAATTATGGGTTGAGTCCATATAGAAAATACTTGACCATTTGGATACTTCAGCTAAGAGGAAAGTAAAATTAGATGTTTATATACTATGGGGGTCAGTGAATCACCAATGGTATATTTAGGCCCGAACTGGACAGACTGACGATATGTTATGGGAGGACTTCTTAGAGAGGTTCTTGGAACACTTATATCTAGAGTCATTGAGACCAGAGAAAGTTGTTGAGTTCATGCATCTGACATAGGGGGGAATGTTGGTGATGAACTATGAAAGATTATATATAGATATACAATGCTTTTCCCCAATGTTAGCAGGAGATGAGACAGTTACGGTGAAATTTTTTCATGATGGACTTATGTGTGAGATTAAGTCCCCAGTTAATATCTTTTTGTTGAAGAAGTTTGTGGAAGTGGTTGATCATGCTCTTATAGTTGAAGGGAACCTAAGGGTGGCTTCCAGTGATAGATAGGTAGTTGTTACTCGACAATTTGAAGGTGCGACTTATGATAGCAATAAGAATTTTTATGACAATTTTATCCAAGGAAATGGGAATCTGAGATCACAAATATGAGGTTTGGTTGGATAGGACCTTACTGAGGTGATATGTCATCAGAGTGGTGGGCTGGGACACTATCATCAACATTGTTCATGAACACCAGTATATTGTCAATCTTGTGTCATGATGGAACATCTACAAAAGTTCTACAAGCTACATCATCATACTGATACTGAAGGAGCATATGGGTATATTTAGAGTGTGGGAAGATGATCTTCTAAAACATATCGAGATGGAAGTTAGAGTTCTACTAGATGAGGGGGTAGGGGAATTGGATGTCGTGCTTCTGGGAAAGATCTCCTACATCAGTAGAGTGGTTCTATTTAGGGGAGTCAGACATCATCATAGTGGAGAGGGGTAGCAGAGTTACATGAAGTACATCCTACACTCATGGATAGAGAGGTTGGACTATTGATGGTGAGAGGTACTATTCTAGTAGCTTCTACTTTAGCTAGTTCCTTGTTTGATATGGGTGATTCTCATTCCTTTATATCTGAAAATTTTGTTGAGGGTTTGAGCCTACTAGTCATGTTTGGTACTGGGGTTTTTACTATAGATACAACATTGGGAGTATGTTCTAGAGATATCTTTCTATGCAAGGGATGTTCCCTAGTGATCGGGGAAAATTGTTTCATATGGGATCTCTATTTTCTTGATATGACAGGTTGCAACCTAATTATTGGTATGGACTTGCTAGTCGCATACCGATCCAATATTGATTGTTACCATAGGAGGGTTAAATTTACATCTTCTAAGGCTGACCAGTATATTTAACATGGGGAGTGGGATATCTAGTCAGGCCGAGAAGGTCCAAATACTCAGCAACTGGGTGAACTCACAGCCCAAGTTTCTAGTATTTTGTTAGATGATAGAGGTGTTATGAAAGATTCCCTTCAAGTAGTAGTGGAACTATTTCAGAATTCTTTTCCTAAAGACTTCTTAGGGCTACCACATGTGAGATATGTGGAATTAACTATTGATCTCATGATAGTGGCAGATCCAATATCTATTCCACCATACATAGTGGTACCGAATGAGCTTCAAGAGCTCAAGTATCATTTGGAATAATTGGAGGATAAGAGAGTTATCCATCCAAGTATGATGCCTTTGGGATCACTTGTTTTGATTGAATTGAAGGATAACATAAGTTTAAGTTAATGTGTTGATTACCTAAAGTTGAACAAAATTACTTTGAAGAACCGATATCCTCTTTTTTGTATCGATGATTTGTTTCATCAGTTGAACATATCTTGTGTTTTCTCAAAGATCGATTTGAGGTCTGGGTATCATCAGTTGAGAGTACAGACTTATGATATACTAAGGAATTCTTTCACAGGTAAGTATGTCCTTTATGAGTTTTTCATAATTCTGTTTGGGTTGACAAATGAACCAGTAGTTTTTATGGCTTTGATGAACAAGATATTGCATCTATATCTGGATCAGTTTGTGGTGGTGTTTGTGGATGACATCTTGGTGTACTCAAAAACTCTTAATGATTATTACCACCATCTTGACATTATCTTGAGTACACTAAGAGAGCAAGGGTTATACACCAATATATCTAAGTGTCAATTTTAGATTGACCAGGTACACTTCATAGGGAACATCATCTCTAAGGAAGGTGTGTTAATGGTCCCAGAGAGGGTTCAAATAGTGGTTTTTTGGGAGCAGCCCAAGAATGTTTTTGATATCTAAAGTTTCCTGGGATTAGAAAGATATTACAAGAGATTAATTCTAGACATTTCCCATTTGGAAGATCCACTTTTAGGCTTGACCAAAAAGGGTGTATAGTTTGAATGGAAGGAGGCTTGTGAGAGGGATTTTAAAGAGTTGAAGAATCACTTGAAATTGGAACCAATATTGATCCTAAATAAGTCAGGTGAGGATTAGACAATTTATTGTGATTCTTCTGGATCAAAATTGGAGCTTTATTTATGTGGGGAGGTTGAGTTGTGGATTATGGGTCTCAGTAGTTGAGGCATCATGAACAGAATTACCCTACGCATGACCTTGATTTGGAAGAAGAAGTTTATTCTCTTAAATATAGGTGACACTATCTTTTGGGAGAAATGTTTACAGTTTATATAGATCAGAAGATCCTAAATTATATATTTTCACAACATGATTTAAATATTCGGCAGTGGATATGGGTTTATTACATGAAACCCTTCAATTTTCAACTGGAGTATATGTCTATGAAAGGAAATATTGTCGCTGATTCCTTGAGTTGGAAGACATAGAATCAGATGGTTTATGGGTCGAGTGAAGAGTAGAAGACGATGACCTTGATGGCTGAAATTTATGTGGTGGTTTGGGAGATTTGGGGGAAGATAACTCTAATTTTAGTTGCACTGAAGTCTATACTGTTGAGATTGATCATGTATAGACAGTATGAGGATCCTAAGTTCTTAGTCTTGATGGAAATATTTGATGGTGGGGATAAATCTTCATATTAGATGATATATGAGGATGAGATCATATATGTGAAGAATTGATTTGTGGTACCCATGAGCATGTGAGAAGAGATCATGTAGGAATTTCATTCCTTGAGGTGGGTGGTGCATCGAGGAGTTACCAAAATGTATTGTGACCTATGACTGTAGTTTTGGTGTCCATGCATGAAAAAATAGATAATAGGGTTTGTGACAAGATGATTCAATTATCAAGATGTAAAGGAAGATAATAAATGACCTTGAGGTTTACAACAGCCATTGTCTATTATGGAATGGAAGTGGGATGATGTGACCATGGACTTTCTGGAAGGTATTCTGAAGATACTTATAAATAGTTATTCTATATGGGTCATTGTTGATAGATTGACAAAGTTATCACATTTCTTGCTTGTAATATAAAACATTACAATAGAATGGTTGGGAGAACTTTACATTTGGTAGATAGTCGATCTAAATGGAGTGATGTGAACTATAGTTTCATACCATGATTCACGCTTCTGGAATGGCATATAGAAAGCTATTGGCACACAAGTATTATTGAGTATGTCTTTTCACCCACAGACATATGTATAATCGGAACATACTATATAGGTTCTTGATGATATTCTAAGAGCATGTGTCCTTGACTTTGGTGGATCTTAGGAAAATAACTTAGCATAAGTGGAGTTATCCTATAACAATAGTTATTAGAAAACTGTATAGATGGAACCATATGAGTCTCTCAATTGTATGTTGTGTAGATCACCGCTATGCTATATAGAGACTTGTGAGTTAGAGTTATCGAGACTGAGCCTCATGTAGGAGGCATCATAGCAGGTACATTTGATTCCAAAACGTATAGATACGGCTCAGAGTAGATAGAAGTCATATATTTGTAGACAGATATGACCCCTAGAGTTTACATAGAGTGATTATGTATTCCTTCATGTGTTTCCTTGGTTGGTTCACCAAAGGATATGGAGGTAGGGAAATTTGGCACCCAGGTTTGTTGGCCCATTTGGGATAGTGGAGTGAATTGGGCCTCTGGCGTACCGATTGGCTCTTCCATAGAGATATAGATCTATGCATGATGTTTTCCATGTATCAAAACTGTGGTGGTATCATCCTGAACCTTATCATGTGATCAATATGGTTGAGGCTGACCTCGAGATAGATGCATCTTTTGAGGAGCATCTGATATGGGTTTTGGATGGAAGTGAAAAAGTGATGAGATGAAAAATTGGGCCTATAGTTCACGTGTTATAGAAACATGGATGCATACAAGAGGAAATTTTGGAAAGAGAAGTAGATATGAGAGATAAATTGCCCAATATTTTTGTCTTGGAATCTTAGAAAGGATTGGAAATTCATCTCGAGGACGAGCTGTTATAAGGTGGAAAGATTATATGATCCTGAAATTTTCTGTATATTATTTAGTGTGTAATTTTAGGTACTTTTTATTTTTAATTGATTTCATTTGGATGGATTTTTGATTTGGGGTTCATTTGGGTTAATACTAATAAAATCTTAGAGAAAATAGGTTGTTCATGGGTGGAGTATGGTTTAATCAAACTGTGCGGCTACTTAGGAGAAACCATGAACCCGCTTCTTTTTAAGGGAGTCGATTCAACATAGTTGGCGCACAGTTTGAGAGGCCCTACAAGATAGCCATGAGATATTCCCCCATGAATTAGTGGATAATTCATGGTTATCGCATGATTTTTCTAACCTTACGACTAAATCGTGTGCAGGCCAACGGTGAGATCCTAAATTTATGGATCTCACTCGTTTTCAGATTTTAATGAGTTTTTTCACATTCTATGTGGCCCTAACTAGGGATTTTACTTTCCTAAGGGTAAAATAAGGTTCTTTCATATACCCAAAAGTATTCCAATTCCTTACGAACATTGTTCTTCAAGATCAAAAGCTAGAATTGAAGATCCGCTCTTCTCATGGTCAGTGGATTTCATTCTGATGCTTCTCCCATTTTTTATTATATCATTACCTAATATTTTCATGGAAGATATCCGATTTTTTCTTATATATAAACCTATGTGGTGGGATATAGATCTAGGATTTAATATCTAGATCAATATTTATGATATCTTGATGCCTTTGATCTTTTTCAGTTTAAGGATTTAGAGTTGGAACTTTTATCAACTTTGTTATATTGCTCGGATTTTGGGTATTTATGTTGGGAAAACATTTGTCAATGAACCGAGGTTGGTGGTATAAATATAATTCCCATATTCTTGAATTTGATTTGTATATGCAAGATTTTAGAATTTTTAGCATCCTATAAAAATTGATTTTCCGTGAATTGGGTTAATTAGATTGACCAATTGAGATATCAATGTTTCATTGAAATATATGATTAATTATCGAGTTAATCATGAGAATAAGTGGATGAAATATTAGATAATAAATTTATGAAAATTGGTTATAGGAGATAGGGGTTGTAATCTAGATAATTAATCAGTGGATTGATTACAAAATATCAAATTTTCTATGTTGAGATAATTAATTGTGAATTAATTATGGGTTTTGAGATTATGATCTATATAATTAATTGTGGGATTAATTATGGAAAGTTGAGTTTTAGAATGAGATAATTAATTCTAGAAAATTATTTATGGGATATGAATTGTTGATTGGTTGATTTATTAATGAATTAATTAAGGGGATTGAGACATTTAGTTAATTTTTGTGTTAACTAATGGACTGGATGTATTTAACTAATCAATGAATTAGTGAGGGAATTGTTGTGGATAATTAATGGATGAATTAATTATGTGTTTAAGAATGGGAACATGTTCATTATAAATTCAGAAGTACAAATTGTAAAATGGTCATCATACTTATGAGTAAGAGAATGGGAACCTGGTCATTCTAATGTGAAGTATGCATGGTAACATGGTCATTATACTTATGAGTAAATATAATGGGAACATGTTCATTCTATTGGGGGTTAATAATTGTAACATGGCCATCTTACTTACATGGGTGATATTGGAAAATTTTGAAATTTGACTTATAAATGGAAATAAGGGAACTATGAGTTATGGCCTCCCACGAGAATATTCGAACTCCAGCATGAGTCAAATCAAGTATTGAGATATCATATAACCTTGAATACTTAGAGGTTCAACAAGAAGTAGGTATTAAGATATGATAATACCTAAGGAACACTTCGGCCTCTGGTGTGAGATGAAGTTAGTATTGAGGTATGGATATTCTTGGGAAACCTAGAGTAAACGTAGTTAAATAAGAATAAATGAAAAAGTGATAAATTATTTATTATTTCATTGTAATTATTTTCTTATAGAACTGTATGCACTATCTTTTGACTTGACTTCTTTTATATATTGTTGGTGGTGGAATATTTATTTATACTCACACCCTATTCGGGCTTCCTAATTGGTACCCAAATAGAATATATTTTTTTAGGAGTAGATAAGGGAAAAGGACCTGGGATAGGTTGTTGATTTGGGAATGGAGCTTGGTACAGGGAACCATACATATTTTGGGACCCGTTTGGGTAGTCTTAGTGTCTTTACATTCAGTTTCATTATTAAAAATTGACACTTGTAGTGTAATAACATGGTTTCCCATTCATTTTAGTATTTTATTTTCTCATTGGTTATCTTGTGATATGAGTATTGTTTTGGTTATATATGCTTCTTCTTTGGTTTATTTATTTCTACCGGCATTTTTCTCTAATAAATTAGGGTATAGTTTCCACATGAATGATTTACTAGACCCTCTATGCTAGTAAGTGGCCTATAGTGTACTTGGAGGTGCACTTGATGTCATATGATGAACTGAATCAGGGCACCATTTCCTGCACCTGGGTCAGGACGTTACACTCTACTCCACCATCATCAACAATTAATCAAACCACTTGGGTTATGAGTTCACCAAACTAGAGATAGATTGTCCCTAAATGGCCTACATGGATATCCCATTCTCCAGGATGAACATGATTATTTCCCCCTAAGGACATGAAAGTTACGCTATAGTGGAAATAGAAAATATGGTCCTGGTAGAACACTAGCCAATCCTTTCCCAAAATCAGATCAAAATAGGACATCTCAAGTACAAAAAAGTACCATAAAAAATTGTACCCACAAAAATCAAGGGAACACTCTCTACATTGCTGGATATTCTCTGTTCATACTTCTAAAAATGTTTCAATAAACATAACCCAACACATGTGTTCCTATGTATGGCCAAAAAAACCCACAAACAAGGTAGATAACAAATAGTGAAAAGATCATGTATCAAATAAAACATTAGAAAGTATGGAAGCTAGTAAAATCATAACTTAAACTATCAAAGTCCCAACCTTTCCACCTCCAGTTGTAGGATAAACTGTATTAATTTGATGTGCCCCTCTACCATAGCCTTCAGCCTGAGTTCTTGGTGCTACACTACCCTTTTGATATGAAGACTCTCATCCCAAAGTACCATGTTCACCACCTCAACTTGTACAACAAGTATATCTCCAAATACCAACATTGTATAGGTTAAACAACCCCCTTCCTACACTCTTCATCATCCTTAATCCTACTTCATTACCCATCTAACAAGGGTTCCTACAAAACCTTTGCACATTCCACATCTTTTCACATGCTCAGCACTCAACTGGTGGTTGGGGACAATGATTGTGCATGTGTTTCGGCCTACCACACTGATAGTATAAAATTCAATCACCTTCATAAGAGGATGGTTCCATTCTATAAATAATATTACCACCACTTCCCTAGTGTAAACTCTCAATGTGGCATTTTCTACCATTGAATGTTTCACCACTTGATCGCCCAACATGAACATCATTTCCACCATCGGAATCCTACTTGTGATTTATTTCAGAAATAAGAGCTGATACACCACTTCACAAGACCTATTTAAGAGGAAGATATTCACCTGGGATTTGAAATATAATTCCATCCTAGAAACATCTTTATATAGTTTCCTCATCCCCTGTGAATGCTAAAAAAAATATTTACAGATTAGTGAAGAAGCTAGCATAATCCATCACATTCAAAGTCCCCTACGCCAACTTAAAAAACATCACAGTCTTTTCCAATCTCGTGGTCTCCAGATAGAATTTTTTCAGAAAATTTCTTGGAAATAATTCCATAACAAACCCTCAAATTTCTGGGTTTTAACCAGAATTTCCCACCAACGCTTTGCTGGTCCCCACAACATGTAATCATCCAACTTGAATGTCTTCTCAGGATGAGTTTCCATGTTATCAATAATATTCTGTATGGACTCTATCCATAACTCATCTTCCTTAGGTCCACCCTCACCCAAAAAATTATGAGGGTTCTATAATTAAAACTTGTTGTTCATGTCAAACATGCTCGAAAAAACTCACCATGGGCCCCGTTCAATAATATATGTAAAATGAGGGATGTTTTAATAGAACTTATCCTCTCTTATTTTTCCCTGGATCACCTGGGTTTCCTACTCCACTATTAGAGGATCGTTCTCTGTAATATCCTCTTGTCATCCAACCATCACACGATGTCTTAGTGGCATCTCCCTACAATTAAAAACACAAATATCAAAACACATAAAATAAAACTTTCACATATTACATAAAAGAAGGATTTGTACTATCCCTAAACAACCCATTCTGCATACACTATCCCAATGGATATCATCACACCAATATCACTACAATTTTTCATCCCTACCCTAGTTCATGGTCTTCATGGGGTAAACCAACTCAAACAACCAAAATCCTTTTCATTAAATATATTTTTAAACTTTTTTACTCTCACGATGCAAATATTTCTCTTTTAGGTACATTTTCATCCTTAAAACTTATTACAAGAAAAAAATTAACACATTTCTAAAATTTCATTAAGAACTCATATTTAACCATTATTTCAAAATATTTCTATTTTCCCATTTGAATCGTATTTATTTGAAACCACTTCCTTCAAATTTTCAATTAAAAATAAATTTATTCTATCCTTAATGTCCCACACATCCTTCCCATTTGTGCCTACCATGATGTGTCTCACTTATATTCCTAGGTGTCTAAACTGATGAATGTATGGAAAATATTATTCCATTGAGTCCATGAAAAAATATCATAAAGTAGAAACATTACAAAACAACTGAATCACCAAATGGAGAAATATCATTCAACTTTAATTTGCACACATACAGAACAACAATAACACCCTAGATTACATAGGGTTTCCCCCATACATGGGTCAGCTACTACAATTCATGATTTCATTCCAAGTCACGACACTTCCTAATCTCCCATATACAATTAAAAATATTAATACACATAAATGAACAATCTAATACCACTTTGGAACATCCCCAAATTGGAATACACAAAAATGATTCCTCGAGCCGGGTCGCCACATGACCTCATGCATTCCTCCCCGTACGCCATAGACTGATGACTATAATCAAAGTTATAATATATCACATGGGGATACTATACTATTTTCATTAGTTTAATCCAAAATTGATAAATTATGAAATGTAGGAATCAATAAACAATACACAATAAACATGCATTAACAAACACTTCCAAAAAATGGGTACAAGAACACAACCAATTGAAAATATGTCATGCCCTATCATATAGTGCCAAGCTTAAGGAAAACCCAAAATAAATATAAATAGAAGAATCCCAAAATTAGGAATTTTCTCCTTGTATTAATCCCTCGTCCATGAACATCCCATTCCCAATTTAATCTTCTAGCATAGGGACATTTCCATTTTCCATACCTGCTACCATGAAATCTGATTGGGTACCCAATGGTGACCCTAGAAGGGTGGGAGTATAACATAGTAGGCCACCACCAATGATGACTAAAAAACACCCAGTCTAAAAATATAGTGTATTCATGTTGTAAATAAACAATAATAAGAACAAAGAGGTAAATGGGGTGCCATAGGTTAAGAAATTTCACTTAAAACATTTTCATAATTTATTCTAAACACCCCCTACTTCCTTGTCAATGACTAGAAAAAACTACAATTAGGGAATTTTCATAAGTCATGTCAATCTGTCAACTTTTTTATTATGGGAATTATTTCATATTGATTCAACTCTATACTTATCATTACAATTTCCATGTTCATGAAGGTGGAACACCCCATGGGTGGACTTTAACACGGTCTAATCAACCTCAATGCATCCCACATGGATCATGAGGGGTTAAATAAATCAAATGAAAAGTAAAAGAATCAATTATACCATGAAACCCCAAATAGATAGCACAATGGCCTAACAACACCACCACATACACATGAACAAATCAACAAGACTATGGGATATAACTTTTAGTTCACTGACCTCGATTTCAATGATGAATGGTCACTTAATCCTATCATTTAATTCATATTTGAGAACTCTTAAAACTACCAACATAATATAAAATGGAGAAAGAGGGTTTTAAGGATTTAGATGAATAATAACGACTACACCCCTGATATGGAAAAAAATAAAATAGCGTGTTAGACTCTCCCAGAGCATCGATTTTCACCCTATGGCACTCCAAATGGTTTATAAACAAGCGAAATCGAACCTTGGGATGTTTAGGGTTATTTTTTAATCACTGGGGATAATGGAGAAACAATAGAGGAGAATCTAGTGTTATAAAAATTAAGGCCTAACTGGGAAAAAAAGGTAAAAACCCATATTTAAAGTGGCGTACAGTTTGTCGACATGGTTGAAAAAACAGTGCGCCAACCGTGTGCCAACCTTTTTCCAAGAGGGGGATAGACCGCACGATTTCATAGGGAGAACACACATTTTAAAAAATAGTGTAATGACCATGTCGTATGGATCTATCCAATCCCATATAGTTTTTCTTTCCCCCTTTCTTAGTTTCTTCAAACCATGGACCCATCCATGTGTCATGAACCGTATGACCATTTTCTCCAATATTTTGTGTCATGAATACCCAGAGTACCCTTGAGCCTCCTCAGTCACCGGCTAAAAATATCATTACCCTTGTTGTGGTTATTTAAACCATAAATTTAAACAACATAACTCAAAGAAGTTTGGGATCTTATAACTCTAATCATGTAATATTATATTCAATATAAATCTTCATGTAAAATTTTATAATAATCATTATTACACTGTAATAAAATTTGATATGTACACAAAACCTGGTGCAACATGAGTACATCCCAGGAGGTCACCCATCTTCGTACTATTTTCACCCAAGAACACTTAACTGTAGAGTTCTAATACGATATGGTGAATTAATGTCGGTGTGATTTCACCCAATAGTACACAGAAATTCATGTTAAAATTTTCAAAGTAAAATAAATGATTCTAATATCAAATAGCTTTATTTAATTATTTTAATAGAAATAACTTTAACTGCACAAATTATCAACCAATATTATAATTATTCAACATGAAAAATTATTATTCTATTATAACACTAAGAGAAGTTGTTATAATACGTCATCAAATATTATAATTATTGTTAACATGAAATATGGTGGCATTATAACATTAAATATTATAAACATTAATGAAATTATATGTCAACATGAAAGATTATATTCATTTAATACGTTTACGTACAATATCATAATTATTATTTTTATACTTACATGCAATTATTTGTTTTTTAAAATTTAAAAAATATGGGAAAATACAATGAAAAATATAGAAAAGGGTAAAAGATGAGCACTTCTCAGAATCTCACCAATGAAACATTCATATTATGAAATTCAGTAATGTGATTATTGAGAAATATTATAATTATACAACATGAAAAAAAATATTATTTTTTTTAAAACACTAAACCGTAGTTGTTACAATATAAAATGCAATATTATATTCATTTCTAATATGAAATATTGTAATATTATAACATGAAATATTATAATTATTAATAAAATTCCTTATTATCATGAAATATTACATTCAATAAAAAAATTAGGTAAAATATCATAATAATATTTATTATACTGGAATGAAATTTGATATATACACATAAAAGGGGTGGAACACGAGTACATCCTAGGAGGTCACAAATCCTTTGACTAATCCCTATCAAGAATTATTAATTAAATATTTCTAATGGGATATGGTGCATTAATGATGGTGTGATCAAAACCAATAATACACAGACATTCTTGTTGAATATTTGAATGTACTGTCAATGATTCATTACTATATATTTATATTTTATTGTTATAAATATACAATAAACTAACTTAATTATCAGAAAATATTAAAATTATTCAAAATGAAAAATTATTATTTCAATTATAACACTAAACTATAGTTGTTACAAAAGCTCATGATATATTATAATTACTTTTTACCATGAAATATGGTAACATTATGACATGTAATATGATATTTTTTTCTAAAATTCTATGTAAACATGTAGTATTATATTCAATTAAAAATATTATGCACAATACCATAATTATTAGTGTTATACTTACACACAATTATTTGTTTTTTAAAATGTAAAAAATATTGGAAAATAAAATGAAAATATAAAAAACGGTGAAACATAAGAACATCCTAGGAGGTCACTAATGAAATATTCATATTATGAAATTCAATAATTTGATTATAGAGAAATATTATAATCATTCAGCATGAAAAAAATATTATTTTTTTATAACACTAATCTGTAGTTGTTGTAATATAATAAGAAATATTATAATAATTGTTAAAATTCCATATTGGTTCAATAATCCTATACCCGAATGGTAAATTCTCCTTCTTGGAATCCCAAATACCAGGGATTGAATCTGGGAAGGCTTGCTTTGGGGGATTCATGATGTGGTGGTGATGCAGGGATGATGCCATAATGATGCAAGAAGGGGTGCAGTCCTTCAACAAGATGATGTAGTATGGCCTTTGGGACATCAATGGATTTCAGGCCACTAGGCCTCTGGGACATGTAATGAGATCATCCTACATGGGATCAAGCCCTAGAAGAGGAATCATAATAGTAGCATCCTCCAGCAGATCTAACCAGATTGGATAAATGAGAGGGTATGAAAACCATCATATGTACCAGGAACCATGCAACTATTCAAGGGGAAATGATAGGTGATCATCCATTTGTTGTTGGGAGATAGACACCATAAATTAAGAAGATGTTGGGGAGGGGCAATTTTAGTGTGTCGGGCCTTTGGGCCTTTATTCCATGTATTGGGTCTTATTCCTCTAGGCCTATAGGCCATGTAAGGGTTCTCACTACACTTAGTTAAAAAAGGATTATCCTAAAATAAATAAACAAACAAAATTCTTTTGTTCCATTTAGGGTTTACATAAATTATTGTATCATTTACAAATTTAATATTATAATTATTACTAAAATTCCCTATAATCGTGAAATATTATATTCAACACAAAATATCACATAAAATATCATAATAATATTTAATATACATGCAGGAATTTTGAAATATTCACAAACAAAGGGTGCAATGAGAGTACTTAGCAAGAGGTCACCCATCCTAGTACTACTATAACCCAATAATGCTTAACTATATAGTTCTAATAGGGTCTGTTGCATTAATGTTGTTGTGATCACACAAAACAATACGCATACATCCTTATAAAATATTTGAAAGTATTACTAGTGATTCTAATATTATAAATTTCTATTTAATTATTATTATAAGAATAAATTTAGCTAATAAATTTTCCAGACAATGTTGTAATTATTCAAGATGAAAGTTTTTTATTTTTATTATAATACTAATTCATAGTTGTTAAAATTTGTCATGAAATATTACAATTATTGTTAACATGAAATATGGTAACATTATAACATGGATTATTATATATATTACTAAATTTCAAGGTAAAAATGAATCATTACATTAATTTAATATTTTTACATAAAATATCATCATTATTATTATTATACTTACATGCATTTCAATATTTTTTAAAATGATGAAAATCTGGAGAAATTCAATGAGAAATATAGAGAATGGTGATCTTAAGAACTTCATAATAGGTCACCCATGAAAATTTCACATTATGAAATTCAATAATAAGATTATAGAGAAATATTATTATTATTCAATATGAAAAATATAATTTATGTTATAAAACTAACCTGGAGTTATTAAAATATACCATGCAATATTTTAATCACTGTTAACATGAATTATTGTCGCATTATGACATGGAATAATATAGTTATTACTAAAATTACTAGTAATCATGAAATATAATATTCAATACTAACGTTTACATACAATATGATAATAATATTTATTATATAGGAAGGAAATTTTAAGTATTCACAACAAAATGTGGAACGTGAGTACTTCCCAAGAGGTCACCCATCCAAGTACTACTCTCCGCCAAGAACGTTTAAATATAGAGTTCTAATTGGATCTAGTGAATTAATGAAGGTGTGATTGCACCCAAAATTATAGATACACTCTTTTTAAATATTTTAATCTACTATCAATGTTTATAATATTATATATTTCTATTTATTTTTTTTATTTTTTTTTCAAACCAATTTTTTTAAATATCCACCATATGGTTTGGTGGGAACCAAACAAAGAACCAAATTCCAACCCATACAATTAAATTTAAAATTTAAAAAATTCAAATTTTAAAAAAATGGACCCCATAAACATAGACACACCATGACCCATGTGAAAGAAACCTTGAGCCACATACCGCTCATTTACCAATGGCTTATCGAGCCTGTGTCCGTGAACCACTAGAGGCCACACACCATCTGAGGCCACCTCTTCAATGAAGATCTTCAAGAACTAATAGAACCCTCAATCCATATCACCACACTATACAAAACATTCTGGCTAGAAATCCAAATTTCTACTGCCGGTAGTGTAGAACAACTGCCATCATCACCAGCACCAAGATCCAATACATTTCACTGCTGAAAATAAAAACTAGATTCCATGAATCTAATAATATTTCAGAGGCAAATGGAAACACGAACCATCCCTATCAACAATAACATCACACCAATAACTATTTTCACTACCATGAACCGCATCTCCAAACACCTCTAGAACAACACTTAAGATGAGGTCAAAACATGCAAAGAAAAAAGATGTAACAGATGAACCCTCTTCCAACACCACCACCAATAGAGTATCTCTTGGGACTCCTCTGAATCCCATGAACCACCAAAAGATAAAACCTATCTAATTTTCCAGACATCATAATGTCATTATGGGATATTTGACGCCACTTTGGGCTGGACAACCCTCTAGGAAGACCAGAATCCATCACGGAAGAAGGGTTTTTGGTCAATATAGAAACATAAATTTCACTCAAAGATAGGATCTATAGAGACACAAACACCATGGGACACCAAACTGGGGGTGTGTATCTAGGAAAACAAAGAGATATAGAGTAGTGAGGATGGGGGGAATAAACTATGAGGAGATGGTGCCATCTATGCTAGCAATATACCACTCTATTAGAAATGGAATATGATACAGAACCATAGAAGGATCATAGTGGAGGGAGACAACGTAGAAGGAGGAAAAAGAGAAGCTCCCCCTCCAGGTCTCTGCACCAAAAAAACCCTAGCAGTGAGAGAGCGAAGGAGAGAAGCCACTTCGAGGCCTCCAGGTTTCTTTTATGATGTGATATCATTCACTATATTTCTATTAAATATTTTTTCATAAATACAACTTTAATAATGAAATTATCAACCAATATTATAATTATTCAATATAAAACATTATTATTTCTATTATAACACTAAATAGTAGTTTTTACAATACATTTTGAAATATTATAATTATTGTCATCATTAATTATGGTAACATTATGAAATACAATATTATAATTATTTCTAAAATCCTATGTAAACATGAATCATTATATTCATTTAAGATGTTTACATAAAATGTCATAAATAATCTTGTTAAACTAACATTTAATTGTTTATTTTTTTAAATGTAAATATTCTGGGAAAATACAATGAAAAATAACAAAATGGGTGAAACATTAGCACTACCCATGAGGTTACCCATACAACATTCGTACTATGAAATTAAGTAATACAATTATCGATAAATATTATAATTATTAAACATGAAAAAATATTATTTCAATTATAACACTAAAACGTAGTTGTTATAATATAACATGAAATATTATAATCATTGTTAACATTAAAAAATATGGCATTATAACGTGAAACATTATAATTATTTATAAAATTCTATATAAACATGAAATATTATATTAAATATAAATTTTTTTGTACACTATCATAATAGTATTTACTAAAATTTCATGAAATTAGAAATATACACAAAAAAGAGTACAACATGAGTATTTCCCATGAGTTAACCCATCCTCTTACTACTCTCACATAGGCATGCTTAGCTGAAGTGTTCTAATGGGATCTGGTGCATTAATTCTATTACGATCCCATCGAAAAATGCACATCCATTCTTGTTAAATATTTGAAATTATTATCAATGATTCTAATTTTACATATTCCAATTTATTTTTTTTTTAAATATAAATTTTACAGATGAAATTATCATCCAATATTATATTTTTTTAACATGAAAATTTATTATTTATTTTATAACACTAAACTATAGTTGTTACAATGCATCATGAAATAGTAAAATTATTGTTAACATGACATATGGTAACATTATAACATAAAATATTATAATAATTACAAAAAAAATCTATTTAGATATTAAATATTATATTTATTTATAATTTTTACATACAATATCAAAATTATTATTTTTATACGTACATGTAATTCCTTTTTTTAAATGTACAAAATCTGGGAAAATACATTGAAAAATACAGAAAATGGTGAAACACGAGCACTTCCCATGGGGTTACCCTACAACATTCATATTATGAAATTCAATAATGTTGTTATCAAGAAATATTTTAATTATTGATCATGAAAAAAATATTATTTCTATTATAACACTAATTCATAGTTATTACAATATAAGTTTCAATATTAAATTCATTTTTAACATGAAATATTTTGAGATTATGAAATGAAATATTATAATTATTACTAAGATGCCTAATAATGTTGAAATATTATATTCAATAAAAAATTAAACTTATAATATCATAATAATATTTATTATACTGGTATGAAATTTGAAATATACACAAAAAATTGTGCAACACATTTACTTCCCAAGATGTCACCCTTCCTAGTACTACTCTGTCCCAAGCATGCTAAAATGCAGAGTTCTAATGGGATATGGTGCATTAATGTTGGTGTGATAGAACCCTATAATACAAATACATTCTTGATAAATATTTGAAAGTATCATCAATGATTCTATCATTACAAATTTCTATTCAATTTTTGTTATAAATATAACTTTTACTAATGAAATAAGCATCCAATATTAAAATTATTCAACATGGAAAATTATTATTTATCTTATAACACTAATTTTTAGTTGCAACAATATGTCATGAAATATTAAAATTACTATTAACATGAAATTTGGAAACATTATGACTTGTAATATTACAATCATTACAATAATTATATATAATCTTGAAATATTAAATTCAATTAAAAAGTTTACGTAAAATATCATAATTATTTTTCTTATAATAACATGCAATTATTTGGTTTAGAAAATGTAAAAAAATCTTCAAAAATACAATGAAAAATACTGAATAGGGTGAAACAAGGGCACTTCCCCAGAGGTCACCCATAAAAAATCTTATTATGAAATTCAATAATTTGATTATCAATAAATATTATATTTATTTAGTAGGAAAAAATATTATTTCTGTTATAACACTAAACTATAGTTTTTACCACATAACATGAAGTATTATCATCATTGTTAACATGAAATATAATGTCATTATAAAATTCAATATTATAATTATCAATAAAATACCCAACAATCGTGAAATTTTATATTCAATAAAAATGTTTACATACAATTTCATAATAATCATTATTAAACATGAATTAAATTTAAAATATACACAAAAATGGGTGAAACATTAGTAATTCCTAGGAGGTCACCCATCCTAGAACAACTCTTGGCCATACATGCTTAAATTCAGAGTTCTAATTGGATCTGGTGCATTAATTCTACTGTTATCACACCAAATAATTCACAGAAATTATGGTTAAATATTTAAAAGTACTAACAGTGATTCTATTATTACATAGTTCTATTTAATATTTTTATAACTATACATTTTTATAATTCAATTTTCTGCTAGAATTATAATAATTCAATATAGAAAATTGTTATTTCTATTATAGCAGTAAACTAAAGTTGTTACTATACATCATGAAGTGTTATAATTATTTTTAACATGAAATATGGTAACATTACAACATGAAATATTATGATTAATACTAACATTCAACGTAAACATGAAATATTATATTCAATTAAAAAATTTATTTACAATTTCTTAATCATTATTGTCACACTTACATGTACATTTTTGTTTTTTTAAATTGTAAAAATTCTGGGAAAATACAATAAAAAATACAGAAAAGGTTGAAACATGAGAACTTCTTAGGAGGTCTCCCATGGAAAATTCATATTATGAAATTAAATAATGTGATTATTGAGAAATATTATAACTATTCAACATGAAAAAATATTATTTCTATTATAAAACTAAATCGTAGTTGTTACAGTATAACATTATATATTATAATCATTGTTAACATGAAATGTTATAAAATTATAACCTGAAATATTATAATTATTACTAAAATTCCATGTAATCATGAAATATTATATTCAATACAAAATTTTACGCATAATATCAAAATAATATTTATTATTCCAGAATGAAATTTGAAATTCACAAAAAAATGGTGAAACATGAGTACTTCCTAAAAGGTCA
Organism: Viscum album; assembly: GCA_963277665.1. Taxonomy (NCBI): domain Eukaryota; kingdom Viridiplantae; phylum Streptophyta; class Magnoliopsida; order Santalales; family Viscaceae; genus Viscum; species Viscum album. The sequence goes on along the minus strand of OY728167.1, from coordinate 393,855,248 downwards.
CATATCCTAGTACTAATCTCACCTCTGAAATCATAAATGTAGTGTTCTAAGAGGATATGTTATGTTAATACTAGTGTGATCACAACCAAAAATACAAATACATTCTTTTTAAATTTTTGAAGGTACTAACAATGATTCTAACATTACATATTTCTATATAACTGTTCTTATAAAAGTAACTTTAACTAATGTAATTATCAACCAATATTATAATTATTCAACTTAAAAAAATAATTATTTCTATTATGAAACGAAACTATAATTTTTACAATACATCATGAAATAATATAATTATTCATAACATTAAATATGGTATCATTATGAAATAAAATGATATAATTATTACAAAAAATCTATGTAAACATGAAATATTATACTGATTTAAAAAATTTATATACAATAACATAATTGTTACTGTTATACTTACATGCAATCCTTTTTTTATTAAAATGTAAAACAATCTTGTAAAATACAATGAAAAGTACAGAAAAATGTGAAACACAAGCACTCACTAGGAGGTCACCCATGCAAAATTAATATTATTATATTAAATAATGTGATTATAGAGAAATATTATTATTATTCAACATGAAAAAATATTAATTTTATTATAACACTAAAATGTATTTGTTATAATATAACATGCAATATTATAATCATCTATAACTTGAAAATATTGTGACATTATAACAAGAAATATTGTAATTATTACAAAAATTCCTTGTAATCATGAAATAATATATTCAATGTAAAATGTTTACATATAATATCATAATAATATTTATTATACTGGAATGAAATTTGATATAAAAATAAAAAATTTTGCAACACAAGTACTTCATAGATGGTCACCCATCCTACTACTACTCTAACCCAATCACTCTTAACTGTAGTGTTATAATTGGATATGGTGCATTAATGCGGGTGTGATCGCAACCAACAATACACAGACATTATGGTTAAAAAATTTAAAGTATTGTCAATGGTTTTAATATTACATATTTATAAATAATTATTTTAAAAAATATAACTTTAACTAATGAAATTATCATCCAATATTATAATTGTTCAACATGAAAAATTATTATTTCTATTATAACGTTAAATCGTATTTGTTACAATACATCGTGAAATATAATATTTATTGTTAACCTGAATATGGTAACATTATGACATGATATATTATAGTTATTAATAAATTTCTATGTAAACATGAAATATTATATTCATTTAAATATTTTACATACAATATCATAATTTTTGTTGTTATACTTACATGAAATTCATTGATTTTTTAAATGTAATAAATATGGAAAAATCCAATGAAAAAAACTGAAAAAGGAGAAATGTGAGAACTTCCCCAGATGTCACCCATGAAAAATTCATATTATTAAATTAAATAATGTTATTATCATGAAATATTTTAATTATTCATCGTGAAAAAATAATTTTTCTTTTATAAAACTAAATCATAATTTTTACATTTTAATATGAAATATTATAATCATTAATAACATGAAATATTGTGACATTATATCATGAAATATTATAATTAGTACTAAAATAACCTTTAATCATGAATTATTATATTCAATACAAAATTTACATATAATATCATAATATTATTTACTATACTAGCATGAAATTTGAAATAGACACCAAAAATGGTCTAACATGAATACTTCCCAGGATGTCACTCATCATAGTACTACTATCACCCAAGCATGCTAACTGTAGAGTTCTAATTGGATTTGGTTCATTATTGATGGTGTGATCAAAACCAATAATACAAATAATTTTTTTAAATATTTTAATGTACTATCAATGATTCCAATATTACATATTTTTATTTAATTTTTGTTATAAATATATCTCTAACTAATGAAATTATCATCCACTATTATAATTATTCAATGGGAGAAATTATTATTTATATTATAAAACTAAATCATAGTTGTTACAAGGCATCATGATGATGGGGTGTTGTTCATTTGGTTACCAACAACTAACTTGTGGCACCTCTTCTTCAGGGGACCTCTATTCGACCCTCGATGGCCCCTTTTGGGGGGTTTTTTAGCTTATGTCGCAGATTTTTCTTGGTGATGAATGTGATATGTGGATGAAAAAGATAGAAAATGGTGGTGGTGTGCTATAGTAACTGGTGGTGATGTAATCCCTAGAGAGAGGTGATGGTGGTTTCATATAATTGTAACTGGCCCAGGGGTGGACTCCTCATTATAATGGAAAGCATGGGAAGTCCTAGATCGGTGTTTCTCAAGCATCGATGGTGCAACAATGCTAATGTGGTGACCAGAGGTGGTGGAATCCTCTAAAAAATGGAATCGGGTTGAAAGGGAAACCTAAGGTAGTGGAATCCTCATATAAAAAAGGTAGGAGTTTTTTTTCTTGGATCAGCATCTGAATGTGCTTCGACGAAGGCAGTGTGCAATGCGGAAATAACTAGTGGTCTACGGGTGATAGTGAGGGCCTGAGTACAGCCTTGGGCCTTGGGGCCATGTTATGGGATCATGATATGTTTATTTTTTAATATCACTTGGCCAATTATCTAATGTAATGTGATAACTATCTACCTAGAAAAAATAGAGTTTCATTGGTTTAATAAAAATGGGGGGCTTCCCTCCTACCTACTTCAATACATCTTGAAATATTATAATTATTATTAACATGAAATATGGTAACATTATGACATGAAATATAATAATTATTACCAAAGTTCTAAGTAAAAAATGAAATATTATATTCATTTAATAATATTATTTATAATATCATAATCAATATTTTTATAATTACATGTAATTCATTTTTTTTAAATTTAAAAAATCTGGTAAAATAAAATGAAAATACAAAAAAGGGTGAAACACAAGCACGTACCAAGAGTTCACCCATGAAACATTGATATTATGAAATTAAATAATTTTATTATCAAGAAATATTATAATTAATTAACTTAGTAAAATATTATTTCTATTATAACACAAAATTGTAGTTTTTTTAAAAAACTAGGGATGAGTCCCTTTTTGTTGAATAACAGAAACAAAGGGAAGTAAAAGATGAGGTCAGATAGAGTACCCTTCCCTCATCAAAGAAAATAGTCACATTCCAATCTTTTTCAAATATCATCTCCAATTTTTCTTTCATACTCATGAATATCATTCCAATAAATTTTCTGATGTCCATGGCCCTAGCCCCTAGGATGTTTCTATATCCTCCAAGTAGTATTCGCATTTTTTCAAATAGATTCAATGTTTCCATCCTATGAGTCAGATCTCCTAGTATCATATTTTAACTTTATCAACTTATGGTCATCAACATATATGGATACACATCTAGATTCCCCCTTAGAGGTCACCTCATCCAATAGTGCCTCTAGGGGAACCACCTTTGGTATCAAAAGAACACCCAAAGTGTTGGAAGATTTCACCATAACAATATTATGAGTACCATAAAATCCATGAGCCTCATGTTGTGCCTAATAATTATGTGGATAATGTGATAAAAATAATCCATGATGGATAATACCCTTACCAAGATCCCTTTAGTCACTATCAGCATGGGTCTAGTTTACTTATGGATGTATACTAGTAGAAAGAGAAGACACAACCTCCTCATTCATAAAAAAATCAGGTGTCATCTTGGAATGGTCCAACATATAATAATATTCATGAAATTCTATGGAAAATAAATTATATTTAAATTTGTGTCAGGGTTATCAATCTGGTTTCCCTTTTGACCCTTTGGATGTGAAGGAGTATCAGTATCCGACTTATTTTTTACATGAGGCTTCTCAAAGAAATAATTTGATCATTCAGAAGCATCTAATATTTAATTTCTTAGGAAGCCACCTCATCTTAATATTCCATATCCATGACTGCCTCATCTTCCACAACTTGATCAAAAGTATTGGATGCATCTTTTTTCTTGAGGACAACAACATTCTCACTAGCCATGCCCCTACTACAAACATAAAGTGTAGCCCTATCCCCAATTCCCTTTGATTTATTTTTACATCCAACCCTTTTGTGGAGTTTATTCCAGTGCATACATTAGTAAGATGAACATTATCATATATACTCTCGTTAATAACTAGTTCAAATGAATGAATATCAGGTTTTGAATCATCACCAAGATCCTTCCCATATTGAGCTTGAACATCATGACCAAGAAGGGTAGTGACAGTAGGATGACCTTTTGTTGGCTCACTGGTTCCATGGAGCGTGTCTCGCATTTTTTGAGTGGGTTATTGTGGATTCGCCAGTGGTTCTGTGGCTCGGGCTCATGGATATGGTTGCATCAGAGTGTGTGCTAAGGATTGGTGGTTAGAGACGTCACCCTTCCGACGATGTGGTTGACGTCGATGTGCTGATTGGTGATGGCGGTGATAGTAGTGTGTCAGGATTTGATGAATGGGTGATGCGGGCATTCATGTGTCCCAATGCCAGTCATGATGTTCCTTTTGTTTTTTGAATTTTGAAAATTATCTCCTACGTGGATTGTTGAATTTGAAGTGTGAAGGGTGTAATGGTGGTTTTGTTGATGGTTTTTAATTTGGATGGATTTTGAATGGTGGGTTCACACTTACCCCATAAAAGGGTCTTTTTAAAATAAAAAAAAAATATGTATTGTGGAAAAAAACACTCAGAACAGAACTAGTAAGATCACCTCCCACTAGGTGATCCAACTCAATCTCACGAATAAAAGCCGTGAAATATTATGATAATATAACATGAAATGTTATAATTGTTACTAAAATTCCTAGTGATCATGAAATATTATATTTAATAAAAAATTTATGTACAATATCATAATAATATTTACTATACTAGCATGAAATTTGAAATATAAACAAAAAATGGTGCAACATGTGTACTTCCCAGGTGGTCACCCATCCTTGTACTACTCTCGACCATTCACGCATAACTATAAATTTCTAATGGGATATAGTGCATTAATTCTTGTGTGATAACAACCAACAATACACAAACAATATTGTTAAATATTTAAAATTACTATCAATTATTATAATATTATATATTACTATTTAATTGTTTTCATAAATATACCTTTAAATAATTTCATTATCATACAATATTATAATTATTCAACATGAAAAATTATTATTTATATTATAACACTATACTATAGTTGTAAAAATACATCATGAGATATTGTAAGTATTGTTAACATGTAATATGGTAACATTATGACTTGAAATTTTAAAATTATTATAAAAAATCTGCATAAATATGAAATATTTTATTCATTAAAAATTTTACATTCAATATCATAATTATTATTATTACACATACATGAAAGTATATGTTGCTTAAAATGTCAAAAATCTGGACAAAATACAATGAAAATTACAGAAAACAGTGAAACATGATCACTTCCAATGAGGTCACCCATGAAACATACATATTATGAAATTCAATAATATGATTATCAAGAAATATTATAATTATTCAACATGAAATAATATTATTTCTGTCATAACATTACATCATAGTTGTTACTATACAACATACATTATTGTAATCATTTCCAATATAAAATATTGTAATATTATAACATGAACTATTATAATTATTACAAAAATTACCTTTAATCATGAAATAGTATATTCAATACAAAATTTTAGGTATAATATCATAATAATCGTTATTATGCTAGCATGAAATTTGAAATATACAAAAAAAATATGCAACATGAGTACTTCCTAGGGGGTCACCCATCCTAGTACAACTCTCACCCAAGAACACTTAATAGTAGAGTTCTAATGGGTTCTCATGCATTAATTATGGTGTGATCTCAACCAAAAAACATAGATATTATTCTTAAATATTTGAAAGTATTATAAATGATTCTAATATTACATATTTCTATTTAATTTTTTTTATAAATATAAATTCAACTAATTAAATTGTTATCAAATATTACAATTATTCAACATGAAAAATTATAATTTCTAAAATAACACTAAACTGTAGTTTCTACAATATGTCATGAAATATTATAATTATTATTTACATGAAATATCATAACATTATGACAAGAAATATTATAATTATTAATAAAATTCAATAAAAACATGAAATATTATATTTGTTTAAAAAATTTATGTACAATATCATAGTTATTATAGTTATAATTACATTAAATTCATTATTTTTTAAAATGTAAAAAATATGGGAAAAAATGAAAAATACATAAAAGGATGGAACACGAGAACTTCCCCGAAGTTCACCCATGCAACATTAATATTATGAAATTCAATAATGTGATTTTCAATAAATATTTTAATTATTCAAAATGGAAAAATATTATTTATGTTATAACATTAAACCATAGTAGTTACAATTTAACATGACATATTATAATCATTACTAACATGAAATATTGTAACATTTTAACCTGAAATATTATAATTGTTACTAAAATTCCCTGTATTAATGAAATATTATATTCAATAGAAGGTTTTATGTAAAATATCAAAATATTCATTATTATACTGGAATAAAAAATTTAATATACACAAAAAATAGTGCAACATGAGTACTTCCTAGTAGGTCACCGATCCTTGTACTACACTCTCCCAAGCATGTTTAACTTTAGATTTCTAATGAGATCTGGTACATTAATGCTGGTGTGATTATAAAAAACAATACTTATACATTCTTATCAAATATTTGAGTGTACATTCAATGATTATAAAATTAATTTTTTTTATTTAATTTTTGATATAAATATAAGTTTAACTAATGAAATTATTAGCCAATATTATAATTATTCAATATGAAAAAATTTTATTTCTATTATTACAATAAACTGTAGTTATTACAATAAATCATGAAATATAGTAATTATTTTCCACATGAAATATGGTAACATTATAATGTAAAATATTATAATTATTACTAAAATTATATCTAAACATGAAATATTATATTCAATAAAAAAGGTTACATAAAATATCATAATAATTATTGTTATACTTACATGAAATTATTATTTTTCTAAATATCAAAAATCTTAGAAAATATAATGAATAATATAGAAATGTTTGAAACATGAGCACCTCTTTAGAGGTCACCATGTAAAATTCATATTATGAAATTCAATAATTTGATTGTCATGAAATATTATAATTATTCACCAAGAAAAAATGCCATTCCTTTTATAACACTAAAACTTAGTTGTTACTATATAACATGAAATATTATAATCATTGGTAACATAAAATATTGTGACATTATAACCTGAAATATTATAATTATCACTAGAATTCCATGTAATTGTGAAATATTATAGTCAATACAAAAGTTTATGTACAATATCATATTAATCATTACTATACTAGCTTGAAATTTGAAATATACACAAAATGAGTGTGAAAGATGAGTACATCCCAGTAGGTCACCCATCTTAGTAATACTCTCTCCCATGAATGCTTGACTACATTGTTATGGGATCTAGTAGGAAATAATAATGTACCCAAGTGTTAAAGGCTCCTACTTGGCATCTAAATGACCCATGATCGAATCTAAGCAGTCCCCCTTGGGGGATTTATGATGCGGTGGTGACATAGGGATAATGCATGCAGGTGGTGACATAGGCATGATGTGGGAAGGAGTGTAGTCCCTGGACATGTTGATGTAGTAGAGCCTTTGGTCCATAAAAGGCTTTTGGGAAACTAGGTCTCTTTACATTAGGAATGATATATGTCTACATGGTAGGTGGGCCCATATGAGTAATCAGATTAGTATAATCTACCTACAAAGATAACGAGATTGGAAGAATGAGAGGGTATGCTATAGGTATTGGTATTAGGGAATGTGAAAATATACATTGGTTGATTCTAGTCGATCATCCATGAGAGGATGGGAGCTAAGTGCTATCAATCAAAAAGACACTAGGGAGGTGTTGTTCTAGTGTGTTGGGTCTTAGGGACTTCGGTCCATGTTTGGGGCCTTATGCCACTGGGCCTAAGGGCTACATAAGGGCTCCCTCTCCACCTAATTAAAAAGGGTATTATCTAAATAAATAAATAAATAAATATAGGCCTTTGGGTCATTCAATGTAATGATATCTAGTGCATTAATGTTTGTATCAATACACCCAATAATACACATTCATTCTTGTAAAATATTTGAATGTTCAATCAATGATTTTAATATTACATATTTATATTTAATTTTTGTTATAAATATAAATTTAAATAATTAAATTTCCATCAAATTTTATATTTATTTATCATGAAAAATTATTATTTATGTTTTAAAACTAAACCGTAGTTTTTTCAATACATTATAAAATATTATAATTATTGTTAACATAGAATATGGTAACATTACGAAATGAAATATTATACTTTCAACTAAAATAATATGTAAACATGAAATATTATTTTTCTTTAAAATGTTTACATACAATATCATAACTATTATTTTTATACATACATGAAATTCTTTGTTTCTGAAAATATACAAAATATTGGAAAATAAAAAAGTAAAATATAGAAAAGTTTGAAACACGATCACTTCCCTAGAGGTCAACTATGAAAGATTCATACTGTGAAATTAAATAAAAAAATTATCTATAAATATTCTAATTATTCATCATGAAAAACTATTATTTCTATTTTAACACTAAACCATATTTGTTATAATATAACATGCCATATTATAATCATTGATAACATGAAGTTTTTAGACATTATAACATACAATATTATAATTATTACTAAAACACCCTTTGATCATGAAATATTATATTCAATACAAATGTTTATATACAATATCAAAATAATAGTTATTATACTACTATGAAATTTGAAATATATAGAAAAACAGGTGCAACATGAGTACTTCCCATGAGGTCACCCATCCAATTACCACTCTCTCCCAAGCATTCTTAACTACAGAGTTCCAGTGGGATCTTGAGCATTAATACTGGTTTGATCATACACAACAATATACATACATTCTTATTAAATAGTTGAACATATTATAAATTATTCTAATATTACATATTTTTTAAGGATCCAACCTTATGACATTATAAAATCTTGAATTTTAGTCAAGAACTCACCTCCTTTCACATTGATGATATTTTCAGGTTTATAGTTTTAGAGAATTGGGATATAAGACATACATAACATTCAAAATTTATATATAGAGGATACTATAAAAATAGAATCCATTTCTTCCAAAATATAAAACTTTTAAAATAAAACATGATTTATTTTATAAGTTTAATATTTTCGAACAAATTGAAACTATTTGTGTGGTATCTGCTGTGCATAAATGTGGAATGTTATGTATGTGTTATATCCCAATTCACTAAAACTCTAAACATTAAAAGATCGTCAAAGTGAAAGAAGGTGAGTTATTGACTAAAATTAAATATTATGTAATGTAATGAGGTTGGTTCCTTATAGTTGGTATCAGAGGATAGTTTAGATAACATTAGGGGTTAGGATGATGTTAAAATAATACCATAAATTATTTTTACTCTATTGTTAATTTGAAATGTTATAGAATTTAAAGGTTTCCCTATTTCTTGGAGTAAGATACGTTTGTTCAGAATGTTTTTCTCTAGATGAAACAGAGAATATGAAGTATAAAGGCACCAAAAGAATGATATCTTTCCAAATCTGTAGCCTAGAATGGTATGGATTTGAATTGAGTATTTTTTTTTATAGTAATGTATTAGCTAACATAAGCAATAAATGGGAGTGGAATCCATACAAGAGAACCGCCAGAGCTACCATAAAGGAACATGATGATAGTTGAACATTTTATGAGGAAACACCCGCCTACTTTCAGTGGATCTTCTGACCTTGTTTTTGATAAAAGATGGATTACATCCCTTGATAAGATATTTGAAGTTATGGGATATTCAGATAATCAAAAGTAAAGTCTTTTCATTTATCATTTTGAAGGTGAAGTTGTTTAGTGGTGGTCAATGGTTACGAATATCAGGGATAGAGAGAAGATTGAATCCTTAATGTGGGATTAATTTGAAAGACTTTTCCTTGAAAAATATCTTCCCATGGTGGTTTGACTAAGTATAGAAAATCAATTACATGAATTGAAGCAAAAATAGGATGATTCAATGGCTTTGTATGAAGAAAACATCACCCGCCGGGTGAGGTATTCTCCTAATCGTATTATGGATCCGGATAGAAAAATTAATCATTTTTACTCAGGATTGAATCCATGATATCGGTGTTAATTGGCTTCCCATGAGCTCAAAAGATATAAAAAACATTTCAGATGTGATGAAAGAGTAGAAATGGAGTTTTCTAATGATCTTGTTCACTTTTAAAACAAGGAGAATAATAGGTCTATATGGAAAGAGTTGTGTAAAAATAAATTAATGAAATCTGATGGTAAGAAATTCCAATTTCAAGTTTGTGAAAAGTGTGGCAAAAAGCACCTTGGGGAAGGCCTTACCAAAACCAAGAAGTATTTTCAATGTGGTATGTTTGGACATGTTGCCCAAGATTGTAATTAAAATGATCCTAAGACTAGTCCTGATAAGAAAACAGTAAAAAAAAATTAGATGTGGTGAGATGGGTCATTATGAAAATTCCTGCCCAAAGAGAGATATGAATAATGTAAAATGCCAAACTATAAGAAAAAAGGTTCAGTGAGATCCTTTGCGACTACGTCAGCTGATGTCGAGCCATACAATGAAGTTTAATCTGGAACCGTGTTCATTTACTCAGCTTTGGATAATGTTTTTGTTGATATGGGGTCTACACATTCCTTTATTTATGAGAAATTTTTTGGTAAATTAGAAATATCACCTCAAAAAATGAGATTAGAACATATTTTTAAAACACCAGGGGGGATTTTATAGTAAACAGGAATTATAAAAATATTTCTATTGTGGTATGTGGAAAGAATTTACCTGAAAACCTTGTTTTTTTTCCTTAGTAGAGTTTGATGTCATTCTAGGTATGGTTTGGCTATATGTTTATCTTGCTAAGATTGATTGTAGAGTGAAAGAAGTTGTTTTATAGAAAGTGTTTTAGTTTGTATACCAGAATGAACCCATACAATTGGTAACATATCAGATAAATGATAAAAAATTGAATGATTAAAATGAAATTTATCTTCCTCGTATTATTGAAATAAAGGGAACTATTTAGATTAATGATGTACCAATGGTAAATTAATATCTAGATGTTTTTTCTAATGAGTTACCAAGTGTTATACCTGATCAGGAAGTTGAATTCACAATTGAATTAGTTCCTAATGCAAAGCCAATTTCAAAACCCCCTTATCAAATCGATTAAATGGAAATTATTGAATAGAAAAATTAGTTGCAAGAGTTTCTTGATAAAGGCTCCATTCGTCCTAGCACATCACCATGGGGTGCTCCTGTTTAGTTCATTAAAAAAAATATGGTCCCATGAGACAATGCATTGATTATTGAGCCTTGAATAACATCATTATTGAAAACATGTATCATTTGCCACATATCAATGACTTGTTATATCATCTCCAGAGAGAAAAATAATTTTTGAGAGTTGACCTAAGGTCTGGGTACCATCAGTCGACAGTAAAGGAAAAAAGACATCATGAAGACTATGTTTTGTACTAGATATAGGCATTATGAGTTTATTGTTATGTTTTTTGGGCTAATTGATGAACCTGATGTATTCATTGATCCTACGAATAGAATATTTCATGAGTTCTTGGATATGTGTTTAGTTGTGTTTATTGATGATATTATGATATTTTCTAAAAGTAAAGAGGTGCATGAAAAACATCTAAGGGTGGTTTTTCAAACCATAAAGGAAAAGAAACTGAATGGAAAATTCAGAAAGTGAGATTTTTTGTTAAAACAAAATTATTTTCTTAGGACCATTGTAAATAAGGGTGGAATAATAGTTCATACTGCCAAAACAAAAGTGGTTGATGAATGGAAAAGACCTACAAATGTTATAAAAAATCATATTTTTCTTAGATTAGAAGGTTATTACCCATGATTTGTTAAAAAATCATGGTTATCTATCCATCTAACTAAGTTAACACGAAAAGGGGTTAAAATTATTTGGATATAATAATGTGATTTTTGTTTTCATGAACTGAATAAGAGATTGGTGAATGCTCAAATTTAGGCTTTGCCTTCTATAAATAGTGATTTTTTCATCTACAGTGATGCTTCATTTAAGGGACTTGGTTGTGTTCTGATGTAGAATGATCAGATAATTGCTTATTCTTTATGGTAACTAAAACATCATGAGGTAAACTATCCCAAACATGATTTTGAATTAGTAACTGTGATTTTTTTCTTTGCAAATTTGGTGGCACCATTTATATGGAGCCAAATTCAAAATAAATACTAACCATAAAACTCTGAAGTATATATTCACTTAGAAGAAATTAAACATGAGGTAGAGAATATGGATTGAACTGATAAAGTATTATAATAGCATGATCAATTACCATCCTAGAAAAGAAAAAAATGGCATATGTCTTGATTTGAAAACAGAATGCACGATTAAACATGTTACGTTTGGAACATGATCCCTTGATTAATGATTTGATGAATTTTCGAATAGAAGTTCCTAGTGAAGGAAATACATCTATTTTTTATAGGTTTCAATGTAGTCATCGTTATCATACATAATTAAGAAATCATAAAATAAAGACCATGAGATACAGAAAAAGGTATAATTTGTTAAAATGGGTAAGTTTATAGAATTTAACCAAGATAAAGATTGTGTTTTAATATTTTGAAAAATATTTTGTGCTAATTTTGATTCCCATTTGAAGAAAGATTTACTGTATGAAGGTTATAGTTCTCCATTTCCAGTTCATCCTTGTAATACTAAGATGTACAGAGACCTTTGGGAGTATAACTAATGGGAGGAATGTAAAGATATATTTCATATTTTACTATGAAATTTTTGACAAGACAACATGTTAAAGAAGAGTGGAAATTACCCAAGGGGATGCTTCATCCCTTTCCAGTGTTGGAGTAGAAATGGGAAAATGTATCCATGGAATTTGTGGTGGGACGACCAAAGACTTCTAGAGGTAACAATGAAATTTGGGTGATTGTTGACAAACTGAATAAATCTGCACATTTCCTTCCTATTCTAGATAAAATTTCTTTGGATCAGATTTATGGAATATACTTCAAAGATATTGTCAGGTTACATGGAGTGACTATTTCCATTGTATCTGACCAGGATCCTAGATTCACTTCTAATTTTTGAAAGGGCCTTCAGAATCCATTGGGCACATAATTAAATTTTAGTATATCTTTTCATCCTCAATCATATGGGTAGTCAGAATGAATGATTGTGACTTTGGAGGATATGATTTAAGCTTGTTCAATAGACTACCAGGGAATTTGGGATCAACATATTTCTTTAGTTGATTTTTCTTATAATAATAATTTTTATTCTAGTATATAGATAAAAAATTTTGAGCAAACATATGGGAATTATTTTTGAACTCCATATTTTTGTGATGAAGTACGGAAAAGGATGTTGATGGGACCAGAATTAGTAGAGGAAGTTGTTGAGAAAGTGAAGGTGATCTAGAAACACATGAGGTTTTCTCAGAGTAGACATAAAAGTTATACAGACAATGGGAGTAAATACTTTTCTTTTGAGGTAGGTGATCATGTTTTTCTTAGAATATCACCCTGTAAAAGTGTTATGTGTTTTGGTAAGAAATGAAAGATAAGTCCATCGTTCACTGGAAATTATGAAATCACAGAGAAAGTTGGACCAGTCACCTAACGAGTAGCTTTGCATACAATTTTATCTCAGGTACATAATTGTTTTTCATGTTTCTATGTTGAGAAAGTATGTGCTGGATTCATCTGATGTTTTGACCCCAAAAGAAGTTCAGTTGGAAGAGAACCTTTCTTATGAAGAGAAATATGTTAATATTATTGATCGAAGAGAAAAAGTATTTCAGAATAAGGTAATCCACCAAGTAATGGTTCTGTGGAGAAGCCACATGGTTGAAGAAGAAAAATGGGAATCTAAAAATGTTATCAGGGAAAGGTACCCTCACTTGTTTAATATGTAAATAAAATTACAAGGATACAAGTTCCGGAAGGTGGGGAGAATGTAACACCCAAAGGTTTAAAAAAAATGAAATGCATGAAAAACTAAGACTCTATGAAACAAATTTTTTTTTTAAAGATATAGTTATAAACTATACATTAAACATAATTTTTACTCTTTAATAATTTGAATTTTGAAAAACAGTCATCCACGGTTATGATCGATAAGTTATTTGGAGTCTGATAGAAACAACTTATTTTTTTGGTGAATAGTAACATACCATTATGAATGGTAATACGAATAGTAATATGACCCTTATAAATAGTAAATAATATTATTATTTAATTTTATAATGGTTATAAGATAATGAGATCTTGATGAATTTTTCAATGTGATAAAAATGAGTTATAGTTTTAAAAATGTTATTTTTTGAATAAAATAAGATTTTATTAAAAAAATTAATGAATCATATTTAGAAAATTATTTTCAAAAAATGTAGTAATTTATTAATTCTAAACATCAAAAAATTGTTACGGTGTTTTTATTAGTATTTTTCTTAGATAGTTTAATTATTTGTGAATATTAAAAAATACAATTTTAAGATTTCGGGTGTTTAATGACATCATAATGATGTAATAACAATTTAATCATTATGGTTGACTCTTGAGGATTTAAATATTATATGAGGTGTCCCAAGTTTCCAATACCATGGTAAAAACCCATGGTCTACCCATGATTTTGAAAATACTACTAATGAGGTGTTTTTTGAAATTAATTAAAAACGCCCCCACGTTTACTATAAATACCACCCTCACCCCCCTCTTCTTATCACACCTTTAAATATTTTTTCATTGTATATGTTCAAACCGATACTCTTACCAAGGATATTCCCCATGTAAAAGACCTACTAGTGTCACCGAAAGCCCAAAACCAAAGGCCTTAAGGAGGATCTCATGTAGAAGAGATCAAGAGGTAAGAATCCTCTTTCATTTTTTTGTGTTTTCATTTCAATTCATTTTCTTTTCTTATACTCTCTTACTCTCCCCTTGTACAAGAGCCCTGAAAGCTCCAAAAGTTTATATATTCTGGATTCTATCATTTTTATGGATAAATTTCATCATCATTATTCCCCTTCACTTCCTCTATTTCCAAATATAAGAACATTATCATGATGTGCCGATTTACCAAAATCATGTATGATGTGTTTCCAATTTCAATTACTTCCTTAAAATATAATCATAAAACAATTTTAATGGTTGGAATATACTTTAAAGTGTTTGATTTATTCTTTTTATGGTTATTTAGTTAACATATATACATAATATTATGTTATATAATGATACTATTTCATGATTATCAAAGAACCAGTAAAATGATCTAAACGAAAATCACTTAAGATTTATCTAATGATTCATCCTCATACCATATAAAAAATTATATATGGAATTATTTAATATTCTTAGAACATATTAATTCCATTTCATTCTAATTCTATATTTTCATTTCCTTACGATAGGAAAATCAAATACCAAAAGGCCATGGAAATCATGTAAAGAACGCACCCGAAACAATGGATGGAACAATATACTAATAAATAAAGGGTGAATTGATGTTATGAAATTATCATATAATGTTTTATAAACATGAATATGTTTATGTAAGATATTAATAGCATTATTTTTACCATTATAAAGGATATTTAAACATGTTTTATGTAAGATGAACCCGAGGAAAGGGAATTCATAACCCAATTTCCATTGTTTGGGTTAATCTCCTAATTCATCAATTATATGGTACTAAAATTATTTTTTGGATAAATTTTTGTTTATATTCTGTTTTATTATGTTTATTTATAGTGTATACATATATTAATTTCATTATATTAATTTCTCACATCAATTATATGATATTTTTTAGGGGATTTCCTTCTAAAATCTTATTTTAAAATTATATTTTATGAAATTCAAAAGCAATGTTTTTATGAAATTATTCATGTTTTATTATTATGTTATCGTTCATGGGAATTTTTTAATGATGAAGGGTGGTACCTACTTCTCCCTCCAATTAATTGGGTTTGTGTAAGTTTTAGGTCGGCCATATTGTTACTCCAAGTGTAACTACGATGGTTACACAATTAGGTAGTTGTCACGGTTACATTGTAAGGTATCCAGGAGGATTACAAATCATAAGGTGGACAAGAGGGTCACAAAATTATGTAAGTAATTACCCATGAAACCTTTATGGTTCTATTTATTTTCTTTATGTTTTTTGGAAATCTCATGTGAATCTAATGTTTCACAAAATAAGTATATATGGGTGAAAAGTATGTCTTTTTGAAAATGATTTCATGTGTATACAAGTATTCATGGACTAAAGTTTTCTTTACTTATTTTTATATCCTTTACTAATATTTTTATTCTCATCCTAAGTTTTTAAATTATTTTCATAGGTTATAATGATGTGTAAGAAAAATAAGGAATCCATGTTAAATGTTATGATGATTTTTCCAAGAAAACATGATTTATTTTAAGGGATTTATATTTTGGTAGAAATGGATATTGTTTTGTGGTATTAACTCTATATAAATTTGGAATGTTATGTATGTATTATATCCAAATTCTCAAAAAATATAAACTTTAAAAGATCATCAATGTGAAAGGAGGTGAGTTCTTGACTAAAATTCAAGATTATGTAATGTAATAAGTTCGGGACCTTATATATTGTTAGTCAATTTTGGTTATAAATATAACTTTAACAAAAGAAATTTTCATCCAATATTATAATTATTCAATATGAAAAATTATTGTGCCTATTATAACACTAAACAATAGTTATTTCAATACACAATATTAAAATTATTACTAGATTTCTATGTAATCATGACATATTATATTCATTAAAAATGTTTACGTACAATACCAAAATTATTATTGATATACTTACCTATAATTATTTCTTTCTTAAAATGTAAAAAATCATTGAAAATACAATGATAAATGTAGAAAATGGGGGAAAATTAGAACTTCCTTGAAGGTTACCCATGAAATTTTTATATTATGTAATTCAATAATGCGATTATCGATAAATATTGTAATTATTCAGCATTAAAAAATATTATTTCTGTTACAACAGTAAACCTTAGTTGTTAATATTTATCATTCAATATTATAAAAAAATTTAATATGTAATATTATTACATTATAACATGAAATATCATAATTATTACTTAAATTCCCTATAATCATGAAATATTATATTCAATACAATATTTTATGTACAATATCCTAATAATATTTTTTATACTGGAATAAAATTTGAAATACAACTAAAAAATAGTGCAACATGACTACTTCCTAGTAGGTCACCCATGATAGTACTACTCTCACCCAAGCATGCTTAACTGCATATTTATAATGGGATCGAGTGCATTAATGCTGGTCTAATCACACCCAATAATACATTGACATCCTCGTTAAATATTTGAATGTACTATTAATGATTCTAACATTAAATGTTTCTATTTAATTTTTGTTATAAATATAACTTTTACTAATGCAATTATCCTCTATTGTTTTAATTATTCAACATGAAAAATTATTATTTCAATTATAACACTTAATTTTAGCTGTTAAAAGACATCATGAAATATTATAAATATTATTAACAAGAAATATGGTAACATTATGACATGAAATATTATAATTATCACTAAAATTATATGTAAACGTGAAATATTATATTTACATAAAACAATTTCATACAATATCATAGTTGTTAGAAATATACTTACATGAAATTACTTATTTTTTAAAATGTAAAAAATATGGGAAAATGCAATGATAAATACGGAAAAAGGTAAAAAAACAACCACTTTCGAGGAGGTTACCCTTGCTACATTAATATTTTGAACTTCAATTATGTGATTATCATGAAATATTATAATTATTAAATAAGAAAAAAATAATATTTATTTTATAACAATAAAAAGTATCTGTAAAAATATAACATGGAATATTATAATCGTCGTTAATTTGATATATTGTGACATTAAAAATTGAAATATTATAATTATTACTAAAATTAATTATAATCCTGAAATATTATATTAAATGAAAAAATTTACATACAATATCATAACAATATTTATTATATTGGAATGAAATCTTAAATAAACATAAATAAAGGGTGCAATACGCATACTCCCCAGGAGGTCACTCATCCTAGTACTACTCTTAACTAAGCATGCTCGATTATAGATTTCTAATGGGATCTAGTGTATTAATGACTGTGTGATATCACCCAACAATACACAGACATTATTGTCAAATAGTTCAAATTACTATCAATGATTCAAAAATTTCATATTTCTATTAAATCGTTTTTATAAATTCAACTTTAACTAATGAAATTATTATCCAATATTATAATTATTCAACTTGAACAATTATTATTTCTATTTTAACAATAAATTTTAGTTGTTACAATACATCTTGAAATATTATAATTATTGTTAACATGAAATATGGTAACATTGTGACATAAAATATTATAATAATTATTAAAAATCTCTATAAAGATGAAATTTTACATTTATTTAAAATTTCTACATACAATATCATAATTATTAATGTTATAATTGAATGAAATTATTTATTTTTTAAAATTTAAAAATTTTGGGAAAATAAAATGAAAAATATTGACTAAGAAGAAACACAGTCACTTCCTAGGAGGTCTCCCAAGCAACATTCATATTATTAAATTCAATGATTCGATTATCGAGAAATATTATAATTGTTAAACATGAAAAAATATTATTTCTATTATAATAATAAACCATAGTTGTTATAGTATAATGTGAAGTATTATAATCATTTTCAATATGAAATATTGTAACATTGTAACATGAAATATTGTAACATTATAACATGAAATATTATAATTATTACTAAAATTCCTTGTAATCTTGAAATATTATATTCAATACAAAATATTTATGTACAGTATCATAAAACTATTTATTATACTTGTAACACCTTAAAATGTTACAATTAAACACTATGCACAATATCATACAAGATACTTCACATCTAACTTAAACCAATGAATTATTATTATTATTTATGTGTGACTCTTATCAGCTATACATTGGAATGGCGTCAATGAATGAGATTACCCAAACTATGAAAATATAGTTTATTTATGTTTATAAAATTAATTCGTTGGTTACACCTAAATAATAAAATGGATTCATTAGTCAAATTGAAATTTGATATAAAAACACTATTCACAAGTATAATGAATATTAATATGACTAAAAATTAAATACTCCTTAAATCCTAATTTGGAGATTCTTATTCTAAATAAGTAATCGATTTGAAGATCGATGGGGTGTATCTTTTACGATATTGAGCGTAGTGTGTCATTTTAAAATTTTAGGGTGTTACAAGTGTAATTAGTCATTTGATACGACCAATGAAACCAAATTTCAATGTGACCAATGAATCTGAATTTTGATGAAACACTATGCACAATTTCAAATTTTTTAACCTTTTCACATTAGATACTTGTTTTTTCATTTATTCGGTGTGATTAATTTAAAATATAATTTTTCTGATGATGTGAATTTAGTTTGGTAAAATGAATTAATTATTTAGAATAATAATGTCCAATTTTTGTTTTATGGTGAATTTAATTTTTAGTTATAAGAAATTTAATATTTTAAAAAAAATATTTACATCGGTATAGGTAAAAAAATTAAACATGTTAAAGTAAAAAAGGTAAAGGATTAAAATACGTAAAACATACAAGATTTAATAGTTGTTTGATGTATTTCTAGACAAAAACCCTCTATAATATTAATTTTCATCCAAATCCATGGAATTTAATTCCACCTCAATGTGGTGGGATTTAAATATAAAATAATTATTATTGTAATCACTTAAACCCACATCTCCACAAGTATAAATACCACTCCTCACCACCCGATATCAACTCCAAAGACTTGTATCTCCTCAAATATATTTCCAAAACTCTCCTCCTTACTCTACCCATGTCTAGGTTCTACATTTCTCCCCCAAAATACCAAATCCAAAGTCTTCAAGGGTCTCTTAGTGAGGTGATATTCAAGAGGTAATTTTCTCAAAGTACCTCTCTTAATTTATTTTCTTTTTCAACTTTCTCCTCACATCCTTCATCCATAAATTCATGATAACTCCATAATCATATATATACTATTTTTTTAGGTTTTTAATGTAATATATCAAACCCATTTAATTTATTATCTCCTCTTATTAAAAGAAACCAAACTATTGTCCATGTTATGTTGGTTTATAGTCTGCATTATTAATGATTTTTAACTTTCCATTACCACCTTCATGGATGGTCATAAAAGTATTATTCTGATTAAATAATATTTTAATATATAAATATATATAATAACATTTTTCATGTTTTTGAAATAATATACACACATAATATGAAATATGATTAAACTAGTTCATGATGTTCGGAAAAAATGCAAAAAATAAACTAAACATTTATCATTAATGTTTTATCTAATGAATCATCATCATGTAATAAATAAAAATTATATATGGGATCATTAAAAATTATGGAAGATCATTAATACTATTACATTATAATTCTGAAGTTTTAATTCCATTTTTTAGGAATATATATAATTTTATACACATAAAACTGACCACTAAACAATGAAATGAAAACACACAAAACCATGAGATTAAGGAAATATTATTAACCAATGGGTCATAAGATGTTATAAAATAAACACTAAGGTATTAAAAATGTTATTATAATTTTTAAAAGAGATAATAACATTGTTTAAAATATTTTGAACACATTTTAATGAATTAAAACATGAGGTAAGGGGTTTCTTAACCCAATTTCCCTTCTTTGGGTTAGGCTTATAATTCACAATTATGTTGTGATAAGATTATGTGTGAAATTAATTTGAAAAATATTATGTTATATTTAATTTTTTATATGAATTTATATTGAATACACATATTCAATTAATTTAATTAATTCCTAGTTGAACAATATTATATTTATAAGGGGCTTCCTTTTAAAAATTAATTTTTAAAGTTACCCTAAAAGATCTCTTTTAATTCCATATCAGTGTTTTCAAAAATTATTTCTAAAAAATATTAATATTATCATAAAAATATTTTTAAAATTAATTTCTACCCATGTTACGATTTTCAAAAAATGTATTTAAAGTTTTATTTTTTATATTTTCTAAAAGATATTCTTTGTGACTTTTCCGACAAAAATATAGAAGGAATTTTTTAACTTATATGGCATGAGAGGATTCTCCCACCACCATGTAACTTTAATATTTTAAACAATAACATAAATTTTTATGTGGTTACATTAAAAGAATATGTTTTCTATAGTATGTGTGTAGTTTTTCAAAAGGAGGACTTTCAAAATGAAAACTCCATTTTCTTCAAAGATTGTTTTATGGTGAAATCTTTCACAAAATGTGTTTCTGTTATATTTCAATAGAATTTTTTATTATGATGGGTGGTTACATGAAAAAATAATTATGATTGGTCACATGGTAATCCAATGAGAGTTGGTTTCGTGATAATCCAAGGACGGGTTCTAATGTTACAACCTCCAACGAACAGGGTACTTCGGAGTTGGGGGTTGACCATATTGGTTACTCCATTTGTTAGATTGATATATAAAATGGTTTCCCAAGTTACCTAATATAATTTTATATTATTTATAATTATTTTTAATTAAAATATATTTATTTTCAAAGGGTATGATATTGATATTTTTAAAAATATTATTTATTTTTTCGAATAAGAAGGTAAGTTTTTATGAAAGTGGTTTTATTAATTTTAATTGGAATAACTTTTCCCCTTAATTTATGTCCCTTAAAAAACATTTATGCCCATCCCATGTTATAATGTGTATTTCATATAATTTATGGGATAATAGAGACAATGGTGAGAACACAGGTAAAATTGTGACATTTTTACAAGAAGAGAAAATAAGTTTTATTTTCCTTTGGTGTAAAAAATGGATACTGAGTATAAGATACCACATGAAATTTATTGGTTTAGTTTGTAATAGTTGTGCTAATTCTATAAAAATACAAGCATAAAATATATTTGGGGATGAAAGATATATAATTATAATTTAAAATCACTAGAATAGGTGAAGCATAAGACTATGTCCTTATAGTTGGTATGATAGAAGGGTTTAGGGAACTTTGGATATTAGGATGCTTCCTTGAAAGGTTTTATTAAGAGTTATAGATAACATCATGGGTCTATAATTTTATGTATGATTATAATTTTAATGTCTTATATACAAATTTAACAGTTTAAAGTAATTAATTTCTTGGTGATTAATTATATTTATATAGATTATATTTATAAAGGTAGTCAATTTAGCTATAAAGGATTTGAATGTTAAAGTATTATAGATTTTGTTTTGGTATTATCTTTAAAATGATAATTTAACTTTATCATTTCATGTTTTAATGATGATTTTCAATATAGATTAAGGATTATTTATCTAGATGGAAGGAAATAGATCATTCAAAACCATCTTATCTCTTCCGAATTATTTGATTATCACTATTATTGAAAAAGATTGTTCGAATTATTTTGATAGCTTTTTGAGTATTCAAATCACCTTCAAGAAACCATTTTAAATTTATAAAACCTTTTGTTTCCTCTAACATTTTCATGGTTCATGGTATCATTTTCATTTTATTTCAATGTCACAAATTTACCATCTCTCTTGAAAAGATAAATTCCACAAAGGACATGACCATTTTATTTTTGTAAGATTGGAATCATGTCCAAAGATTAATGGAATATAAAATAAATCCTAAGGTTTGGATTTAAGTAATAATTATTTTCTTATATTGAAAGTGTGCAACATTTTTGGGTTGATATTGATGAATCATAAGGATATAACTCATATAATTGAATATGGGAATGAAGTATTAAGGAATAAGTCAAAGAAGAATGGTTAATGGTTTAAGAAGGATTCTGAGTGAAGGATGTGTTTATGTATTGAGTTTTCAAATTTATGATGTAGTTTAATTTTATAAATATTATTATAATCATGGAACTCCTAAGGATTTTTTTTCTTTTTTAGGTTTTGTTTTCATAAATATGGAATACTTTTTTTGATGGAATTGATAACATTGAAAATTAGTAAAAATTTGATAACTTTAAAGGTATATTTAAAACTTGAATTTATGATATTAATACTTTTATTTGAGGAAAAATGAATTTAATTTTGGTGGAAGTATGTTGAAAGGAATTGGTAGTATTTCTGGTTTATATGATTTAAAAATTTGAGGTAATTATGGGTTCATAATTTTTGGGATGAAAAATGAAATGGATGAGATAACCATTGAGGTTATATATATTAAGGATTATTTTTAGTATCATTATGATATTTATATAAATTTATAAGTATTATATTATTATTTTTTATAAAAGGGGAAACCTGTAAGATGGTTGACTACCCATCATGTCTGAAAAGGCCATGAGGATCGAATACACAACTGAAGGGAGAAAAGGGTGCATCTCCTACCACTGGCCAAGATGATGTCCTATTTAGTGTGAAATTATTTTTATTTATTCCGAAAATATGATGGAAAAAGGTTGTGTTCATTATATTTATAACCTTTGGATTGTAATTTAATTTTTTAATTAAGTGAAAAGTTTAATTTCCCAAGATATTTTCTATTTTGGAAACCCTGTTTGATTAAGGTAAAAAAATATTAAAAAAATTAATTTGAGTAAAAAGGATAAAATAGATTTTATAGAATATATGATTTTATTGTGGAATTGTGTTGATTTATGAAATGGTTATCTTACTTGGAGATTTTTGGATTTAAAAAATTACATTTTTGAATGAGACATTAAGAGTGATTTATGTTATTTTGGGAGGAAAATATTAAATTTATCGTTGAATAATATGTGATCAAATCCTTCTAAATTTTTGGTTTTAGCATTTGTCTGGACTATTTGGAATAATTTTAAGGATAATTATTTATCGAATGATGTTTTTTGAATTTTTGGTATTACTATACAAATTTGGAATTTAAAGTAGTTTATATCATATAATGGAATAATTTTTTGGTAAATTAATTTATCTTGTACTAACCATTTAGATTTTTTTAATTCTTAAAGAAATAAGAAATATATTTTTACAATTTTACAGATTTTTTGATCCGTATATGTTAATTTTGATTCTTTAGGTATAGAAATTCATCTTGAATAATCATCCTTTAGATAGAAGATGAGGTTGAAATTCATATTTTCATGTAACTATATTTTCTTATGTTATATATATCTATATTAAAATAATTTTTCACTTCTAGAAAAATTATATGATTGCTTTTCATACTGATAAATCAATGGCCTCTAAATATATCACAGATGTATGGTTTTTTTATTGTTCACTCTCTCGGGATAATATTGTCTATCCAATTTGTCATTAATTGAGTGTTATACTTTATCTTCCCTGTCCATGTTTTCCTACATGGAATAAAATTATGTGTTATTTGACCTTCGTACTTTCCTTTCTCACTTTTGAAGTGGGTGTTTTATTGATCCTTATTCCATTGTGGGATTTAAGAAAAAGGTTTTTTTTTAAATTAAATACCCTTGTTTTTCAATCCCAAGCTCAAATTTTGATTAAAAAATTTATTAGAGGGGGGTAATTTAACACCCCAAAATTTTAAAATTAAACACTATTCACAATATTATACAAGATATGCCACATCGACCAAAAACAACGGACTAAACATTATTATTTATGTGTGATTGTTATCACCTAGCAGTTGGAATGGTTGGAAGGAATGAGATTATCCAAATTAGGAAAATAAAATTTACATATTTTTATAAAAATAATTAATTGGTTACTAATTAATTATAAATGAAAATAAAAACCAATGAAATATAAAGGATGTGTTTTTATTAACATAGTTATTTTATTCCCATAAATACTTTTCATATTAATAAATTAAATTAATCACTATTAATAGAAGATATTACTGAAATTTATATTTTATATAGTCAATATTTGTTTTTAAACTCATCGAATAAGTTTTGTAGGTCAAATATGGGAATAAATAAAAATTTTAAGCATAAAATCTATATTTTTCATAAATGTAAATTTTTTTCCTTTTAATAGAAAACCTATTTTAAAAATAAATTTTGACACATTTATAAATTCTATTTTTAAAAAAATAAACCTATTTTTTGAAATAGAAATATCAAAAATACCTTAGGGTAAAGTTTTTGTATTATTCTCACAAGTTTAATTTTTTTTAATAGTGGACAATACAATATTTTCTTTCAAAACTACTTTTCATATAATTTATTAATATAGTTAAATTTTATTTTAAATTAGATTTAAATTATATTTAGTTAAATTATACATCAATAAAACAAATTTAGTTCATTTTCATCATTTTACATTTAAATTGGATATAAATAACAATTCAAACTTTTAAACATTTTCACTTTTAAAACCCTCTTTTTCATTTTGCTTACAGGATTAATTTTATATCTAATTTTTATAATTCAGTGAATTGAATTTAGTAACATTGATTCTTTATTTAGAATAATATTTTCCCAATTATTTTTCAAGTTCAATTTCATTTTTATTTATAAAAAATTTACCATGGTAAAAAAAGTATTTTCTACGTTT
This sequence comes from Viscum album, assembly GCA_963277665.1. NCBI lineage: Eukaryota > Viridiplantae > Streptophyta > Magnoliopsida > Santalales > Viscaceae > Viscum > Viscum album. Next base: position 393,829,474 of record OY728167.1, on the reverse strand, counting down.
TATGTAAAAAATGAATTGGGTTAAACATAAATAAGTAAAGGCTTAAAATACCTAAAAACTAAAAAAATTAAATTTTTTTTGAGATATTTATCAAACATAAACATCCTTTAAAATATTAACTTTTTCCATAGTCATTTAATTTAATTCCACCTCAATGTGGTTGTCTTTAAATATAAAATAAACATTATTTTAATCACTTAAACCCACCTCTTATGAATTATAAATACCACTCCTCACTAACCCATTTATACTCACAAGACTTATAGATCCTAAAATATCTTCCCAATCCTCTCCTCCACATTATCCCCACATAAAATTTATTATTGTCTCACCCAGAAGACCAAATCCAAGGTCCCTGAGTATCTCTTGAGGAGGTGATATTCAAGAGATAATTATCTCAAATTACCACTCTTAATTTAATTTATTTTTATAATTTACCCTCACCTACTTAATCCATAAATTATTCATAACTCCATAATAATGTATATACTAGAGTTTTATATTTATAATTTAATATTTCATATCCGTTTATTTTCTTATCTCTTATTAAAAGAAACAAAACTATTTTCCATGTTATGTCGGTTCACCATCTCTAGGAATAATGGTTTTTAATTTTCAATTATCTCCTTAATGGATGGTAATAAAAGTAATATTATGATTAAATAATATTGTAATAGGTATATAATAACATGTTTTATGTTTTATAACTAATATATAGACATAATATAAAATAAGACAAAACTAGTTCGTGATGTTCAAAAAAATAGCCAAAATAAACTAAAACTTTATCATTACCTCTTTATCTAATGAATCATCCTCATATTAAGAAATAAAAATTATATGTTTGACTATTAATACTTATTGAAGACGATTCATACTATTTCATTCCACTTATAGAGTTTTAATTCAATTTTACATGAAGATCCATAATTTTATACAAGTAAAACCAACCATGAAATGATGAAATGAAAACACCTGAAACAATGAAAATAACGAAATATTATTAATGTTGGGGTCATGAGATGTTATAAAATCATCAAATAAGGTACTATAAACATTGATATATATATTTATTAAGTTAATAACATTATTTAAATCATCATACATCAATTTTGACCATTTTTGAATGAAGTTGAAAGGGAGGTAATGTATTTCTTAGCCCAATTTTCATTCTTTGGGTTAAGCTTATAATTCATAATTATTTCATTCTAAGATTATGTGTGAAATTAAAGTTTAATATAATATGTTTTATTTAAAAAAAATTATATGTATCTATAGTCTATACACATATTATATTCATTTTATTAATTTCCAATTCAACGATATGATATTTATAAGCTACATTCTTTTAAAAATTATATTTTAAATGTTACCCATAAAGTTTCCTTTTTGTTCCAGGTCCATGTTATATAAAATTATTTCAAAAATATGTTTTTAATATTATAAAATTATTCTTTAATTTAATTTCTACCCATTTCTTAATTTTTATAGAATTTATTTTAAATAATCTTTTTTTCATTTTCTAAAAGAGGTTTTCTATGACTTTTCTGGAAAACAAATATGAAAGGAATGCTTTTTCAACTTATATAGCATGAAAAGATTTTACCACCACCATGTATATTTATGGTTTTAGTGATTAAATTAAAATTTATTATTTTTTCTTTTAAATAACATGTTTTTTATTATATGTTTTTACTTTTTCACAATGAGTGATTTCAAAATTAAATATTCATTTTCTTCAAATATTGTTTTTTTAATGCAATAATTACTTACTAATGTTTATGTTATGGTTCATGGGAATTTTTTATAATGATATTGGTTTCATTATAAACTAATTATAGGTGGTTACATGATAAACCAATGACATTTGGTTCTATGATAAACTAAGGATAAGTGGTTGTGTGAGAACCTTTAATGCATTGGGTACTTCGGAGTTGAAGGTTGACCATATTGGTTACTCCATTTTTATGGTTTAGATAGAAAATTGTGTCCCAAGTTATGTAATTTTATTTTAAATGATTTTTATTGGTTTTTCATGAAAATATATTTATTTTTATATGGTAATATTTTTATCTTTTTAAAAATATTATTCGCTTTTCAAAATAAAATATGTATGTTTTTATGAAAATGTTTATATGGATTTTCACTTGACTAAAATTTTTCCATGATTTACATACCTTAAAGATTATTTTTTTCTCATTCTAGGTTTTAAATTGTTATTCATATTATTTAAGGGATAATATAGACAAGGATTAGAATAAGGGGAAAACTATGAGGATTTTACATGAATAAAAAACATGTTTTATTTTCCATTGGTGAGAAAATGGATAATGAGTATAAGAGTACACTTTTAATTTATAGGTATACATTGTAATTTTTTTAATTACTCTCTAAAAATAAATTTTTTTATGAAATAGATATAATTCTAGTTTAAAATCAGTAGAATATGTTCATTTTAAGACCATGTCCTTACAATACTTACATGAAATTTGAAATATACAAAAAAAAGGGGTAACCATGAGTATGTCATAAGATTTCACCCATAATAGTACTAATCTATACAAATCATGATTAACTATAGAGTTCTAATGGGATTTGGTGCATTAATGCTGGTGTGATCGCACCCATAAATACACAAACAATCTTGTTAAATATTTGAAAGTACTATCAATGATTTTAATATTACATATTTCTATTTAATTATTATTGTAAATATAACTTTTACTAATGAAATAATCATCCTATATTATAATTATTACATATTCATATCAACTCAAGAGGAGGATCTAAATTTTTGAGGATCTCAAATGAGGGGTCAGCTCTAATCCCTTGATTGGAGCAATGATGGTGCGATTGGTGTTATGGGTCAACACTGTTGCTACCTAGATTTAAAGATGTGGGTTTGGGACCCTAATGGATTTGAGATGTTCTATAGATAGTGGTTTTTACCATGAGGGTTACCTAATCTATGGTGATGAGGGAGATCGAGTTGGTGGAGTTTCTCAAGGATCATGGGATCCCGTTGGTGGAGGGTTGTACACCACATCAAGACCAAGGATGGGATAATAGATTAGAGGAAATAAATTGATGGATATTAGGAGGGTCCGATGAAGATATATAAATTGTAGGGACTAGCTATGAATGGATCTGATTGGTGATGATGATGACGTGGGCCGATGATGGTACACTATTGTGGCTGGCAATGACATCTTGGTTGCAGGGGATGTCTGTCGATCAGAAGGTGAAGACCGTATGATACGGGACTGTGAAGTACTCATGATACGGGGAACTTGGGGGCGTGTTGACATTGGAAGGAGAATTCATAGGCTGGAAAATAATTAATTTTTGTATAATTTGAATTGAAGTATCCTTTGGGAAGCTGGTGTGGCAGGGTCATTGTTGTTTATGGCCCTATGGGCCATTTTTTGTGGCTCTATGAGACATTTAAATGGGCCAATGGTATTTATTTATTTGGGTGGTGTGTTGGCTACATTCATGTATTGGGGGGTATTTTATGTTCCACATACTTTGGATTTGTAGTACTTTGAATTAATTTAACAAAATTTTTAAGGTTGAGCACACTCGATTCCTGAACATTCCTGGTATAATTATTCAACATGAAAAATTATTAAATCTATTATAACACTAAATTTTAGTTGTTCAAATACATCATAAAATATTATAATTTCTTTAACATTAAATATGGTAACATTATGACATCCAATATTATAATTATTACTCAAAATCTATGTAAAAATGCAATATTATATTCATTTAAAAGTTTATGTAAAATATCATAATTATTATTGTTAAACTTATATGTAATTCATTGTTTTTAAAATATAGTAAATTTAGAAAAATACAATGCAAAATAATGAAAAGAGTGGAACACAATCACTTCACAGGTGGTCACCCATGAAAAATTCATATTATTAAATTCAATAATGTGATTATCGAGAAATATTATAATTATTAAACATGAAAAAATATTATTTCTATTATGACAGTAAACCATAGATGTTACAATATATCATTTAGTTTTATAATCATTCTTAACATGAAATATTGTAACATTATATCATTCAATATTATAATTATTACTAAAATTCCCTATAATCATGAAAAAATATATTCAATACAAAATTTTACATACAATAATATAATAAAAACATTATATTTGAATTAAATTTGAAATATTTACAAAAAAGTGTGCAACAAGAGGACTTCTGTAGAGGTCACCCATTGTAGTAGTACTCTCACACATACATTCTTAAATATAGAGTTATAATGGGATCTGGTGCATTAATTCTACTATGATCGCAACCGACAATACACAAAAATTGTTGTTAAATATTTGAAATTACATTCAATGATTATAATATTACATATTTTTTATTTAATTATTGTTATAAGTATAAAAATAAATAATACAATTATAAGCCAATATTATAATTATTCAACATGAAAAATTATTATTTCTATTATAAAACTAAATTGTATTTTTTACAATATGTCATGAAATATTATAATTATTGTTAACATGAAATATGGTGACATAATGATGTGAAATATTTTAATTATTACTAAAATTATATGTAAACATGAAATATTATATTTATTTAAAAAAATTACCTACAATATAATTATTTTTATTTTTATACTTACATGCAAATTATTATTTTTCAAAATGTAAAAAAACTGGGAATATACAATGAAAAATACAGAAAATGGTGAAACATGATAACTTCCTTGGAGGTCACCCATGAAAAATTCATATTATGGTATTAAATAATGTGATTGTTGTGTTATAAAAATTTTACATTGAAAAAGAAGTCATCTTCATCAATTTGATAATGTAAGATAAATTAATTGAAGGAAGAGTTTGAGGAAAAAATAAAATGTTGAAGAAGATTGAAAAAATGAAAAATGATAAAATTCCATGATGGATGGATCCCTTTGGGGACTACTACTCTTTATGGAAGTTCACCGCTCCAGAAAAGCTCTGTGAATAGAAATGGTTCGCAGAAGGGGTTGATCTGGTAGCACCCTGGAACCGCACAAAGATGTTTGCGGAAAAGGGAGATGATATCTGCTCCCATAAACACTTTCCCATGAACTAAATTGTTCTTGGGGAAAGGAAGTGGATCGAACTCCTAAAAATGTGAGGATTTTTTTTTGGGAAAAGTACAAGATTTTAGCAACCACAATATCACCCCCTAATGACTGAGTCCTCCATGGGTTTTTGCAGAAGATGTTTGTGTCCCACCGTAGACAACTGACTAAACCGACTTCTAGTTCCTATGATTCTCTATAAATATAACCCAAGAGGAACCAAAGATAGAAAAATCGATCTATTAATGCATGGAATAGGAGAGGACCATAAAATATGGAATCCTTTTGCGATTCCATGCAAGTAAAACTCATCGCATAGAATTAAGGAGGAGAAACTAAACTAATTAGAAGACTAAAAATACCACATCCTTTTCAGAAATACTCCCCACGAGGAATAGAACCAATGACCCATTTTCAATAATACATCCCACAGAGTAAGGAGATATGCGGGTGGAACCCTACCCCAAGTAGTAAATCGCTACACTGATGGAACATAGCCCCGCGTAGAATCATGCTATGTGGACGTAGCCTAGATCTGCATAGAAAAATCATACACAGACCAAACCTAGGTCCACATACAACCATGGTATGAAGATGGTCCTCATTCCCACATAGTAACATGCTATATAAGGGAACACCATTCCGTGTAAGGATATGCTGCATGGAATGGGGTATCCTAGGGAGTTCAACCCTCTGGATTTAATCATTTCCTTCCATTTCTATTGTATCATTGGTGTTCCCTCCATGAACCAGTTCAACATCATCAGGACATAGCCTCTCCAAAATCCATGGGACATGTATGATGATATAATAGGGTGTATCAGCATTCCCTTTTGAGATTACATACCCATGGTAAGTTGACTCAAGTGAGAAATCCAGAGAATAGGGTGGACCCCCGGAATGTCCTTAGTCTTACATTCCCATGGTAACCCAGGTTCCAACCATTTGATACTCACATTAACATCCCTATTATAGGTATTAAGGGGAATCACTGGTCTTTCCCATTGACAAGGTCTAGTATCAAATAGAATATATCACACTTGCTTTCCCTTTTGAAAAGGAATGACGCTCCTCCACCTTTCCCACAACCAATTTCATGTCACTCCCCCTGAGATAATCCCCAAAACTATCTTGTGGGAGGCCGATATCTTGATCTTATTCGCCTCAAACTAGGACTTATCTTAATAGATCACCAAATTTGACTATCCTAGATATAAAAACAAGAGAGTAAATAGGTACACTCAACCCCCCCCCCCCCTCCCTTTGGTCTCTAGCATCATCTATCAGTGAACGAAGAGGGTTGTGTGATCATCTTATCTACTGATTTCTCTTATTTCACACACTGAGAATGAATCATGTGGGATTTTAGATTAGTTATTATCATGAAATATGCACAATCCAAACCCTTTAATGGGCCTTATCAACATATATAAGCTTTAACCATAAATAAAACGGGCCTCTTATTCAGTGTAATCCCCAATCATGCCCCTTTAATGGGATGCTTCCATTCATAAGCCCCAGATTTCAAAACTACATAGAAATTGATTTCCAACTAACTAGGATATGTACAAAATCTCCCAGAGGTTCAAGCTTCATACTTCTCTAATCTCATCTATTCTATCATTTTCACATCGGTTCACTCTCGTCCTAACCACATGATGTTAAATTGCACGAGCCACCAAACTACATGGTATTTGATTCCCAACTAACCAGGAAATGTAAGAAGCCTCTGTGAGGTCCAAACCAAGCCCCCAAATACACCAAATTGTTATCTGAGCCCGTCCCCAATTGGTTTATATCTGATAATAAGACCACATCTATTCTAGGTCCCTTGGGTTGCTTCGATGTAACTCCCACATCAAATCTAGATTAGTCACCTTCTACCTAGGCATCCTTGACACATTACATTAAAATGGACGGATGGGTCCTCATCACACGACCTTAAAATGTGGCATCAAACTCTGTAGTTTTTTATTATTTTCAAAAGTATATGTAGTAAACCCAAATTATGGGTTTGATCATAACATTGAAACAATTCATGTCCTCCCCTAGATGATGATAATCACCAGAGAACCTCATTTCATGGATTAAAGCAGTGTTGTATCAGTAAATTACTGAGGAATTTATGATCTTTTCACATAAGGGTAACATTGATGAAGAACCTTGTATACGTAATGATATCCTCAATGATGGATAACCTAGATACATAAAGATAATTCCAAACCCATGTGTATTTATGATTGATCTTACCTAGGGGTAATCTGCGGACACATGATTGGTAATAATACAAGGAATAAAAAACATATGACAATGGAATAAAACTATATGTGATCCTGGGAATAGGTAGGTGTTGTCCCCAAAAGAGTGTGATGAACCCGAGTTCCCATCCTCTCAACCATTGCGAGTCTTATGAGTTGTTGGAAAAATCATCCAATGAATGCATTTCTTTGGAAAGTGGTTCCATGAATCTTGGATATGAGAACCATTGAGTGTTTGTGGATCCAAAAACAAACCCATTGGAGACTATTTATATATATTATATCTGACATCAGTAATTACACAAAACCCAACCCCTACAATTGTTTTTCGGGAACAAAATTTTCATTAGAGAAAAATTGTGAACCCAATGTGAATCCTTAACCATGGTGGTGGTGTTACCTCACCTCAATCCCCTTTCAAATCCATAAGAGAAGTGTTCTAAGAAAGATTATCAATTATACATGTGGTCATAAGATTCTACATTTAAGGGGTTTTGTTGTCTATAATTTTCATATATATTACAGGCATTCTTTAGAGATTCCTTAAATCCAATGGAATCCCAAAATTTCTAGCAGACACGCATGACATCGACCACACCAGAAAGGCAATGAATTCCTTTAAGGCCTATGGTCCATGTAATACTTATCCCTAAGGGCCCTGTAAGGGTTACACCTCACCCCTTGAAAGGTGTATTATCAAAATCAATAAAAAATGAATGCCTTTAGTCCATTGGAGGAGGATGAGTGCTAAAAAAGCGTTGTTAATAAAAGAACGGTTAAAATCCTAAAACTTTTATCTGCTCTAAAAAAGAGATGGTAAAGTCCCCCATTAACAAAAATAAAAAAATTGATGTTAAATGGGTCCTTTGCCAATGATTTTTTTGAGTGTTGTTAAAGGCCCCCTTTATCAGTACTTTTTTAGCGCTATTAAAGGGGGAATTTAGTAGCACATTATTAGCACTTATAAAGGCCACATAGATAAAGGGTATATAATTTTTTCCCCATGTACCACCCACCCCCCTTTATTAGTGCTTAAGATAATCCCAGCCTCCAGCGTGCACCCCTTCCTCCTACGAGTTTTGATCCTTAGACCTCCATGTATAGACGAGTGACTTTACCACTCCACTATACTATTTTGTTTTATATTTTAGGATATATCTATATTTTTATATATATCTAACCACATTTTTTATCTATATATTCATATATATGTTTATATATGAATAAATATATTTTATATGTACATATGTTTAATTTTTTATTTATAAAATTAATTTTTTATGTGTGAATATATAAAAAAAATATGTATATATTTTTATATATTTGATTATCAATAAAATTAAATTTTCAAAAGTGATGAAATTTAAACACCATAATATCAATATGAATATAATTCATAAGAATAAATTCAGTCCCTACTGAAAAAGGTAAAAAATACCCCCATAAACGAGGCTTAAAATCCCTCGAATGATAAAAAAATGGGGTACCCCAACTAAAAACTCAGTTTTTTAGGCCTTTGGGGAATATTTTGGCCTAAAAAACAATACATATGGCTTACCTTGAGTCATTATGTTGTAGGAATCATTACAGGTTTCGATTTGATATTTTGTAGAGCCCAAACAAACACCTGGATCAAAATTTATGATTATTTGAAGTTTTATTTATGTTTTAAAATTATTTTAGATCTTTTGTAATTTTTGTGAATTTTTTTATCTTTAATTTGATATTAAAGGGATATTACTCAGTAATAATAAGAAAATTATTAATTAAAAATACTTTTTAGTAATTTTACATGCCATTTTTATTAAATATATTACATATTATCTGTGAATGCCTATTTACCTTATCTAAAATACATTTCAAAAAAATTATGTTTATATAAATATAAATATATTTATATATTAATATTTTATTTTTAATGGAATATAAATTTTTTTGAAGTATTTTTTTATAAGAACTTGTAAAAAAGTGCTAATAAAGGTCCCCCATTACCAACTCTTTTTTAGCGTTGTTAAAGACCCCCTTCAACAGTGATAAAAAAGCGTTGATAGTGAACACCTGTAACAGTACATTTTTTATAAATGAAAAAGGGTGTAATGTATCTAAGTTTCCGTATATTTTTTTTAATTATATGGAATTATTTTGAGACCGTGAAATTTGAAGGCATGCGATTTCGAGGTCCGGGGTGCCCAGAATGATCCTTTGAAAAATCATAAGATATAAATAGCGTGCATGAGTGGTTTTCCTGAAAAAAGTGGAATAACTCTTAAATGGGTTCCTGAATCAAAAATCTTAGGGCACCGTTTCATTTAGGATGGATGGTTTACCCTAGGCACGACATAAGTTTAGTCGGTACCGGCCTCTGGTGAGAAAACCCGAAAATGGAAAAACTGTAAATAAAATAATTAAATAAAATTATTTTATTTTTCAAAAGCTTATAAATCATAAACGGTGACTTAGATTAAAAATATTAGACCACCGCTGAGCTCGTGAGGGTATGATTTTCATAGGAAGATCCTAACACTGGTCGGCGCGGGCCAACAGTGGATGTTAGTTTTTGGTCGTAAATAAAATAATTAAGTGACAGTTATTTTATTGTTAAATCAATTAACTTCTAAAAGGTAACTCGGATTGAAAATTTGAGAGTATTGTTGAGTTCATGGGGGTGTGTTCCCCTTAGGAAGATCCTAACCTTGACTGGCACAGGTCGAGGGGGAATGTTATTTATTTTGGATCTTTTTTAAGGTAAGTTTAGTAAACGTGTGAGCGAGGATTTCTATCTTTTGAACTGGTGCTCGGATTGAAAGTATAAGGGCACTATTGAGTTCACAGTGCTGTGATTCACTTAGGCGGAGCATAACTTTGACCAGCAAGGGTTAGAATAAAAAGTTATTTTTTGGACTTTATGGAAAAATAATAAAATAACTAACAGAGTTATTTTATTCATTCTCCAACTGTTGAGCAGCAGTTGGTGGGACTATAGTATAATGACAGAAATTAAATAAGAGACCTTTAATGGTACAACTCTTGGGATGTGTAACCATAATTTTCATGGGTTTAAAGGTTCATTAATTGTGGTTCACTAATAAACCTTATTAATGAATGGAACATGGTGCGATTTATTTTATTTAAACAATGCATTGGCAATAGAATTAGGAACCCGCGAGAGGAACCTATGAAGAAACACCAACAACATCACCCACCAATGAAGGACAATGATCAATCAACGAATATTGGAGAACTTGAAATGGAATTCAATGAACGACTTCGAATGTGGACTCCTTCATTCATCCACAACGGATTCCACTGAATCCATGTAGGGGGTTTATGTGCTTAATTCCTCCATCTTTTCCCCATTCTTGAATATTATAAAGAACACAGATCAACCGACCAACGGGTTGGTCTGAGTTTTGTTCATTAATGTGGGAGGTTGATGTGGGGTTTCATTATGGGTTTTTAATTATTAATATTCTTCCTCATGTTTAAATCACTAATGCGGAGGGCGCGGGCCAATATGAAAAATGCCCAGACCCCCTGTCATTCTTGGTTTATGTGTGTTTCTTGTGCACGATCATGAAACATGGTGGTGAGGAATTTATGATGTATTTTCAATGAAGAAAGAAACCTAGGAGGCCTGTAGGTGCAGACGGGTTGAAAAACGGATCATCAGAGCATCTCTGGTGACCCACGGAGGCAATCACTGGCGCGGCGAAGGCAATTGTCGGTGCGGTGGCGGCTGGTCGGGCCAACCTCGTGGAGGAGCGACGCCCATAGGCACCACGGTGGAAGAATGGTGTGGCACTGACACGCCATGCTAGGAGAGGAGGGGCCCGATCGGGCCCCTCTGCTGGACCAATTTCCAGCTCCAGCTGGCGGTTTTAGAAGAGGGGGAAGCACCCCACTGGCGACACCAGTTGGCCACACTGGACGCACTGCATCCGGTCGATGTTCCAAAAATTGGCCCGCATGCAGGGCTGGTCTTCCAGGTGGGTCGGACCCATCGATCATACTGCACCCATGAGCTGGTTCGGACCCACGAGCCGGGCTGGACCCGCCAGCCGGGCCGGCTGGGTCGAACCCCTACCGGACCCGACCGGTCCCATTACCCTAAATCAGGTGTATCTCACAAATCAGGAGTCCGATTGATTCACCATCATCATCTTCTGGACCCTTAGGGAGAGGATGACATTTTGAGATACTCCACTTGGGTTTTAGAGAATGTTGGAGTATGGCCAGGTTGGATCAAACTCGAATCCAACCTGGTCCTCTGTGTTAAATTGCCTATAACTTACAGACCAGACATCTGATTGACATGTCGTCTATTACATTGGAACACTTATGACAAGGCGGTTTTTCAGGTTAATTCTTCCTGGGACTTCGTGGATGTAGAAATACGACCAGTGGCTTGAGGAGCTGTTTCTCGGGAACTAAACCACACCATGTGTGGGAATCCTGTGGATGGTTGTCAAGTGAAGAGAGACCCTTTGGGAATCAGCATCAGCGACTTATGACCCTATGTGGATCGACGAATTATGACCCCGTGTGGACCAGTATTAGCACGACCTGACAAGGACCACCCTTAGAGCAGCCCGTCGTGGATCATCGACTTACGACCCTATATGGCTCGATGACTTACGACCCTATGTGGATCAGCAGTGCACAACCCGATGAGGACAAGCCTTAGAGCAGCCCGTCGTGGATCAAAGACTAACGACCCTATGTGGATCAACATCTTATAACCCTTTGTGGATCATCAGTAGCACGACCTGATGAGGACCAGCCTTAGAGCGTCCCATCGAAGATCATCAACTTACAACCCTATGTGGATCGACAACTTTAAACCTTGTGTGGATAGGTGACTTATGACCCTATGTGGATCGGTATTATCAATAATTCTTCATGGTTAAACAGTGGAGCTTATAAACCTAATAAGAAGATTTATCATTATGAATAATCATCATTATTCATGTTCTTTAAGTTATATACCTGGTGTGAGTTGTCTTTTTCTTTGTTCTTTGTGATTGAGATCATGTTTTGTGGTTTTCACATTGTGGAATTTTGAGAGACCTTCAGGGTTCTTGGGGTCCCTACTGTGTATTGTTATACTCACCCCTGCACTGGCTTTTCCCACACCTTGTTGATTCTTGTGCAGACGATGGACATCTTTACTAAGACTCAGGAAGACAGGGCTAGATGGTGCTCGGAGGGGATTAATAGATGTGGTGAGAGTTCATGATGACAGACGACGAGTTGTACCTACCCTTCAGGTAGGATCCTTGGAGGAAGACCTACAGAGCACGTTTTTTCATTTTTTCTATATGTTTCTTTCTATTTTGGCTTGTATATTGGCCCCTTTACTTTTAGTACTTACTTTTACTCTCAGTGGTGGTTTTTAGTAGTGGTTTTACTTATCTTTTTCCATTGTGTTTTAATTGTGCATAGTGTGATATGTTTGTGTGTGTACAGGTTTAGAGACAATTCCTTCCCATTTTTTGGGTTTCACCTTTCCAATGCTAGTCACCATCCCCTGACCTATGGAAGTCAGGCTTAGGGTAGTCACGACATGGGCCCCAGGGGACGGTTCATGAGAAATTGGTATCAGAGGGCAGTCGATTCTACCTGAAAAACTATGAGTCTGTATTTTTCAATGGGGGAAATAGTGTTAAGTGTCTTGAGTTCGGATTTTAGTCCAGTAAATCCAGTGTTGGTATGGCGGCTAACATATCCATACACCAGGACCCTGAATTCTGTTTTCTGACTCGACACGCAAAAATTCTAGTGGCATGTGTTTTGAAATTTTTTTCTCTTGATCCCTTTTGAGTCAGCTCACCAGTTATAACTTATTAATTATGGTTCATCTTAATTCTCTTTCTAGATGACTCTACATAGATAGCCATCCAGGATTCTGGTGTGTGACCATGAGTTTAGTCCGTAGAGTGATGAGTCTTCGGTAGAGGTACCGTTGCCCGAGATAGTACCTTTGGATGGTGTCCCAGCAATACCACTGCATGTTGGTTAGTAGTTACTACCAGCACTACCGGTAGAGGACATATGTAGGCTCAGTGACTTACATGAGTTTTAGCGATAGATAGCCCTCATGTTCTAAGGTGAGCCCAACTCACAGGCATCTAAGGACTAACTTCAGGTGGTGACCAAGTTTCCATCTAACTAGGGCACCATTAGATCAGATGGTGGTCCTGGAAGTAATCGTTATAGATGGATTAGTAGGGCAATGGAAGGGTTAAGATTACCCCTATATTACGATGAGGTGACTTTTCTGTGGACAGATCTTGAGAACCTTTCTCATAGAAGGGGTCTCTTAACACAAAAATAAGCTATGGGTATGTGTTTCCAAGATCTTCTACAGCTTCAGTCGGACGACATGTTGGTAGCTAATAATTCATCGAGGCATACCAATGATTCCTAGTACTCAATGAATATGATACGACTAGTGATTCAAGGATTGGACCTCTGATTGAGAAGTTTTTAGGGAAATCTGAGCCAACACTATTAATTTATTCATTCCTTCTTATTTTAGGGTGCTAGAGAGAACTTTCTTCAATAGAAAGTTATTTGGCTGAGCAAACACAACCAGAAAATATTAGCAGTGGGAAATTAGGAAACCGACGTCAGTATCAAAGACTTCGATGTGTAAAATGTTTCAGAAAGTGGAAGTGATAGGGACAGATGAATTTGCAGGGCAGCATACATGGAAGAGGATCTAGGAGAGAATTATGATCTGGTATACACTTCGACATGTTACAATAAACACCCTAATGTGGTCCCCACTAGGATCAGGGAGCTGGAGGACAAGGAAAGGGAGTAACAGTATGCGGTCAAGGAGTGTGACCCAAGGACTCCAGGAATAATTCTAGGTACGGTATGTGTCTACTAATAGTTGTCATATTAATAGACATAGGTACTAATAATTCCTTCTTGTCACAAATCTTGGTCAAGAACAAGAGTTTCCTATTAAATCGTTGACTTAACCCTTACGTCTAGAGATGCCTATGGGAGGAGACTCGATAATCACACTTATGTCGACATTGTGATCTGACCCTTGAGGTGAGAGTTACGGTTGGAACCTCTTGCTGGAAATGTTGATGCCTTGCAAAGTTAGTTTGGGTATGGAAATTTCATCCATTGTTCATGCTCAGATTGACTATTTTAGTCAAAAGGATGTGATATATCTACAGTGTTACAATGGGGTTTTCATTGGTCATCAAAAAAGGAAACCTCAGCAACATGGGATAAACTCATGCATAAGAGGGTGCATCTGATCACTCTTGAGTCAGCCATCCTTACCCTCATGGTAGTTGGTGTTTTGAGTTTTTAGTTCCCAACAGTAGTGGCAGAGTGTGGGAACAACCTTTCAAAATATGTTTCTAGGAATACCTCCCTACAGGGAGTGGGTATTTTTCTTTGTAATGTACTCAAGGACAACACTGATATCTACAACTGCATAATGGATGGCTACCACGGAGCTTCGGGAGCTGATAGTATAGTTTGGGGACTTGAAAAGGAAGGGATTAGTATGACCTAGTGTTCGAGGTTATGTGTGTCTTTTCTTCACTTTAACCAAGTGGTCGTGGAGAACGAGTACCCACTACCAAACAGTCGATGCGTACATCAATAAATTAAAGGGATTAGCCTTTCATGTGGATGGAAAGGTTCATGTACTCTTTTCAGCAGTTGAGAAAATAGATATGGTTGGAGTTCTTCCTAGACTATGACAACGAGATAGTCTATACTCTTTAGAAGGAGGACGTGGTGGCAGACGCACTCCACAGGTGGTCTTTTTTATAGCTTCTGAGTGAGGTGAAGGACAAACTAGTTGCGATGCTGATATACATCATGGATAGTGATGGAACAGCTTACCTCCAGTCTATGACTATCACTCTCCCACTCCTTCAGTAAGTTTAGGAGGCACTGCTTGGGGATGTTGACTATGAGTCCTAATGTGCTGAGATATCCTCAGGTCAGGCTCCTGATGGTTTTCTGATAGGTGGGGAGCATCTCATCCTTTTCAAGGGACACACCATGGTACCAGTGATGTTATGGGAGGAGGGGTTGAGGTAAACCCATACATCACATTTGGCGGTACATCTTGGTGTGGTGAAGATGTTCCAGGACCTCTGATGTCAGTACTGGTTGTTAGGGATGAAGGAAGTGGTGGCCGAGATCGTTTCATAATGCCTCACTTGTCAGCAATTGAAATCAGAGCATCAGGTTCTAGCACGTTTGAGCATAGATTTTACCCCCCAGAAAAATGGTCAGTAGGAGCAGACCATACAGACCTTAGAAGACATAATTCATGATTGTGTCCTGTATTTTGGTTATAGTTGGGAGGACCACCTACCACTGGTTGAATTTGCGTACAACAATAGTTATCACTACACTGTTGGCATGGAACCATTTGAGGACTTGTATGAGACACTTTACAGATCACCCCTATGCTGGAAAGACCTAGTGGAGTTAGTACTCATTGGTCTAGAGTTGGTATGGACTACCACTAAGATGGTGCGGATCATCCAAAAGTTGATGAGGATTTCACAGATTAGGCAAAAGTCTTATGCCCACAGTTGACGGAGACCCTTGTATTTTGAGGAGGGAGATCATGTTTTCTTTTGGGTATCACCCTGATGAGGATTAATGAGATTTGGTCGGGGCGGCAAGCTATCTGCGAGGTTCATCAGATCTTTTCATTTTCTGAGTGGAGTTGGTGAGATGGTGTACCACCTAGATCATCTCCCAGAGATGCACCGGGTGCAAAATATTTTTCACAAGTCACGGATGAGGAGTTATGTGCATGATCCATCGTAAGTCAATGATTGTGGCGAGCTAGACATTGGTGATGAGGTGATATTTGCGGAGTTCCCATTGGAGATAGAGGATAATTAGAAGAGAGTCCCTCATGGACAGTTTATTCCTCTAGTGCATGTTCCGTGGCAACACAAGAATCTCTTGGAGATCACAAGGGAGTAGAAGGTTCATATTTATGCTCAGTACCCCAACTTGTTTGATTTTCCATTTTTTTGGCTTTTAGGAACATAAATCCCTAAGTTGGGGGTAATTTAATGTACCGGAATTTCTGTATACTTTTTTAATTATATGGAATTATTTCGAGACTGTGAAATTTGGTGGCACAAGATTCTGAGGTCCAGGGTTCTCGGAATGATCCGTCGAAAAATGTTAAGGTATAAATTGAATGTGTGAGTGGTTTTCCTGAAAAAGTGTAATAACTCTTAAATGGGTGCTCAGATCTGAAATTTGAGGGAACCATTGCATTAAAGATGTAGGTGAGACTTAAGTTTTGTCAGCGCAGGACTCTAGTGAGAAAACACAAAAATGGAATAATCGTAAATAAAATAATTAAATAAAATTATTTTATTTTTCAAATGCTTATAACTCATGAATGGGGACTTGGATTAATAATCTGAGACCACTGCTGAGCTCATGAAGGTATGCTTTCTTTAGTCACATCCTAACATTGGCCGGCACGGGGAAACAGTGGAAGTTATTTTTTGGCCGTAAATAAAATACTTAAGTAACAATTATTTTATTGTTAAATCATTTAACTTCTAAACGATAACTCAGATTGAAAATCCAAGAGTACCTCTGAGTTTGTGGGGGTCTGTTACCATTAGGTGGAGCCTAACCTCGACTGACACGGGTTGAGGGTGAATGGTATTTATTTTTTAACTTTTTTTAGGTATGGTCAATAAATGTGTGAGCAAGGATGTTTATCTTTTGAACCAGTGATCAGATTGAAAATAAGAGGGAACCGTTGAATTCGTAGAGTTGGGATTCTCTTAGGATAATCTTTACTTCGACCAGAAAGGTTCAGACAAATAAGTTAATTTTTTGAATTTACGGGAAAATAATAAAATAACTAAATGAGTTTTTCTATTCTTTCTCCAACCGTTGAGCGGCAGTTGGCGGGACTGCAGTATAACAATAGACATTGATTAAGAGACCTTTAATGGCACCAACCATGGGATGTGTAACCACAATGTTCTTGGGGTTAAATGTTCATTAATTGTGTTTCATTAATAAACCATATTAATAAACGCAACGTGGGGTGATTTCTTTTATTTAAGAAAAGAGTTGGAAAGAGAATTGGGAACTCACAAGAGGAAACTCGGATGAAACGCCGACGTTGTCAACCTCCAATGAAGGATAGTGATTGATCAATGACCATTGGAGAACTCGGAACAGACATAGACGAACAACTTTGAACGTGAACTCCTTCCTTCATCTGCAATGGATTCCACCTAATCTAGGTAGGGGGTTTATGTGCTTAATTCCTTCCTTTTTTCACTGTTTAGGAATATTATGAAGAACGTGGATCAACCGACAAATGGTTTTATTTGTGTTCCGGTCTTTAATACAGGAGGTTGAAGCGGGGCTTAATTATGGGTTTTTAATGATTAATATTATTCCCCATATTTGAAGCAATAACACAGAGGGCGTGGGCCAATCCGAACAAGACCCCCCCACCCATTCTTGGTTTATGTGAGTTACTTGTGCATGATTGGGAAACATGGAGGCAAGGAATTTATGAGGGCTTCATTGTGATAGTGGAAACCCGGGAGGCCCGTAGGCACAGACGGGTAGAAAAACGAACCAACGGAGCATCTCTGGTGGCCCATGGAGGCAACCGCTGGTGCGGTAGCGGTCGGCTGATCTGGCCATGTAGAGGAGCGGTAGTGGAGGAATGGCAAAGTTCTGACGCATCACGTGAGGATAGGAGCAGCCTTCTTGGCTGGGCAAAGGGCCAGCTCCAGCCGGCTATTTTGGAAGAGGGGGCGATGCCCCGTCGGTGCCGCCAGCTGGCCGCACCAAACAAACTGTGTTTGGTTTGTGTGATAACAACTCACACACATGCGGGTTAGGTCTTCCAGGCTAGCTAGATCCACCAGCCAGGCTGGACCCCAACCAGACTGGACCGGTACCGTTACACTAAATCAGGCATATTTCACAAATCGAACATCTGATTGACACATTTTCAGTGGCATTGGGACCCTTAGCTTAAGGAGGACCTTTTGAGATACTCAAATTGCATTTTGGATAAATTTGGAGTGTTTCTGGGTTGGATTGAACTCAAATCCAATTGGGCCCTTGGTACTAAAATGCATATAACATACAGATCAGACGTCTGATTGGCGCGCCGTCTGTTGCGTTGGAACCCTTATGATGAGGCGGTTCTTTGGGTTACTTCTTAATGGGAATTCCTGGGATTTGAAATATGAACAGTGGATTGAGGAGATGTTTCTCGGGAACCAACCACACCAAGTGCGGGAATCATGTGGCTGGCTGTCAATTGAAGAGCGGCCATTTTGGGATCGGCATTAGTGACATAAAACCCTATGTGGATCGACAACTTACAACCCCATGTGGATCAGAAATAGCACAAAACTAAGAGGACTATATTTAGAGAGGC
This sequence comes from Viscum album, assembly GCA_963277665.1. Lineage (NCBI taxonomy): Eukaryota > Viridiplantae > Streptophyta > Magnoliopsida > Santalales > Viscaceae > Viscum > Viscum album. The sequence goes on along the minus strand of OY728167.1, from coordinate 393,810,661 downwards.
CCATCATGGATTAGCGACTTAGGACCCTATTTGGATCGATGACTTATGACCCTGTGTGGATCAGCAGTAGTGTGACCCGACAAGGACCAGCCTTAGAGCGGCCCATCGTGGATTAGTGACTTATGAAGTTGTGTGGATCGATGACTTATGACCTTTTGTGGATCAGCAGTAGCGTGACCCGACAAGGACCATCTTTAGAGTGGCCCATCATAGATCAGTGACTTACGACCCTGTGTGGATCGACGACTTACGAACCTGTGTGGATTGGTGAAATACAAACCTGTGTGGATCGGCATTAGAATGAGTTATTCATGGTTTAGAAGTGGATCTTCTCAATGGAATAAGATGATTTATCTTTACTACTAATCATCATTATTCATGTTGTTTAAGTAATATACCTGTTGTGAGTTGTCTTCTACTTTGTGCATTGTGATTGAGATCATGATTTGTGGTTTTTCCTTTTGGATTTTTGAGATACCTTCAGGGGTATTGAGGTCCCTTCTGAGTATTTTTATACTCACCCCTGCATGGGATTCACTCACACCTTGTTGTGTCTTTTACAGACGACAGACAGCTTGACTAAGACTCGGGGAGCCGGGGCTAGATAGTGCTCAGAGGTGATTGATAGACATGGTGTGGGGTAGTGACAACAGACGACAAGGTATACCTACCCTTCAGGTAGGGTCCTTGGTGGACAACCTCCGAAGCACATTTTTACCATTTTTTTACTTTTCTTTCCATTTGTTCTTGTATACTTTCCCCTTTACTTTCAGTACTTACATTTACTCATATTGGTGGTTTTTAGTAGGGTTTGTACTTCTCTTTTTCTGTTGTGTTTTACCTGTGTGTAGTGTGCCATGTCTATGTTTGTATAGGTTTAGAGGCAATGCCTTCCCATTTTTGGGTTTCACCTTTCTAGTTCTAGTCACTAGCCCCTGGGATATGGAATGCGGGCTTAGGGTAGTCACAGAATAGGCCCCAGTGGATGGGTCATGACAAAGGTGGTCTTTAACAGTGTTTTAAGCTAGCACTGTTAAATACCTAGTGCTGGATAAACCCAGTTTTGTAGTATTGATAGGACTCCTTCAGCCTCCCAGCATCTTCAATAATGGGTCTCAAATACACTAATCTAGGAGTACCATTTTAACTAAAATCTCCCAACACTAGAAGTAGCAATACAAGCCCTCTATTATATGAAATCCCACAATCTACCCACCCAGCAATGTCCAGTGTTCCAAAATCGAGTGGCTCCACTAGCCATATCTAATCATTTAGGGAGTCCTTCCCAATAATGCGATAATGAGTGGATCTCTTATCTTAGGGAGTTGGATTAATTAATCACCAATAACTTCATAATTGCTGCACTAGGGTCTCGTTCAAGGGCCTCCCCAGGAAGATGTCACTGCTAACACCATGCATCCCAGTATCCACATTCTTAAGAGGATATCACACAAAGGGATCTTGTTGAAGTTTAAAGAAAATAGTTCTCCTGTTATTACCACCAAGGGTGAAAAACATATAATCAGGAATAGGTCATCACCCTAGTTCTTAAAGAAAAGATCCTCCTTGAAAATATAGTGGCACACAATTGGTAGTCATACATTATTACTCCATCTTATGAAGCCCTCTATGAAAATATAGCGGAAAATTATCATAAAGCGTAAATTCCTGATAATGATCACCAAGGCTCCCACAAAAATAGAGTGGAAAGATATAGGTAGATAAAAATCCTCACAGATGGACATGAATCACATCATCCATATAGGATGGAAACTAGCTATGAGAAGATGAAAATTACTGCTAACACATACCAATACAGTAAAGTAAATAGGATGAAAATTATAGGTATACACATATCCCTTCCAATGAAAGTGATGCCCACCAATCAAATGCAGTTATAATCAAATATGGGTAGAGTCAAATTCTCCGATCCATCATATCAATCCCCCCAGTAAAATATTGTAGCAGTCAAATACAAGCAGAGTAAAATTCCTATGGGTTCATGCCAATCCCATCAGACAAATAACACAACAAAAAAAACAGACACAAATCCCTACTCACAAATATGAATCTCATCATCCAAATATGATGGTAATCGGATAAACAACTATCATATCACAATAATAAATTATGGTAATTCTTGTTCCTATTACCAGACATAGTAGAACTTTTAATACCCCCTTGTAACACATGTAAGAATGAAGAAGGTACATATTCCTACCCCGACATCAGAATGGTCATATATCCTTATTCCACCCAAAGAAATCTCTCAACACATCATAGAAATGATGGAGAGTCAGACATCAATTACTAAACATATCTTCAAGACCTATCAAGACGTAGTCACTTCCATAGAAATAGAAAGGAGTTAGCCCTACAACCCCATCTCCCCAAGTAGGGGGACTCATCTACAAAATAAGATGGTCGCTCCATAGTATAATTTCATCCCTTCTCAAATCAAGGAGGTTTTTCATCCATATTCAGTGGTAAATAGAAAAATATATTGGGAACAAATACTCATTCAAACTGGGGGACATCAGTTAAACATGGAGGAAACTCCAAGGTTGGCCTATATCCCTTCCATAACTCAAGATTCTCTTCGGCAAATCCTAGCAGCACCATGGGATCGACATGAACAACAACCCCTATATGAAGGTCATAACCCATAGTAGGATACCACAGTCCCCCATAAGAGAGAAACCAAAAATAAATCTCACAAAAGGTAATTCTAATATGTAGAATAGGTTCATGGCCTTGTTCTACTAGAATCTGGAGTTTTTTTCTCTATAAAATACCTATTTTTGGTGGCTCATGATCCTGTAAATCTATTACAAAATTATGGAACAGGCAGTAGTGGTTGAGAAGGTCCTCCTCGCAATTTTTTTACTAGAATCTCTGAAGGTCCTCCTCAGAGACCCCATGAAGGATTACATAGTGGGTAAAGAACTATTGATCACAAGTGATTATCTCTTATCTAGATTCATGGTAGACCTCCTCACAGCTAGATGATCGAACCTAAAGAAGGTCCTCCCCTTTTGATTTTCCATCCTAATGGTCCTACCTAGGGTAAAAATCATATAAATTCTCCCTATGGTCATACATAATGTCAGTCCTCTCAATTATAGCATCAATTATAAAGGTCCTCCATGCAGTGATGTCTGCTAATATCAATAAGGTCCCCCTTGTTTTCATTTACCCTGATGGTCCTCCCTAGGATATACGCTTCATAAATTCACCCGACAGTCAAACATCAAGCCTAAATGATATCCCTCACCATAATGGTACCATCTATACAGGTCCTCCCTATAGTCAAATTTAACTCTAGCAAGAAGGTTATCCCCTCGCTGAGTCAAGTAAGAGAAACCCTCATATTTTAAGGCTCCAGTAATGATGGGGTTAGATTTGTTAGATAATATATTTGTAACAAGTGACATCCTTTGTCAACTAGAAGACACCCCAGGTCCACACTCATTCTATGAGCTACCTCCAAACCATTCACATATTAATGAGATCCCTATTATCCCTACTACTTGTGATGATATCGTCAAGAAGCGTCCAAATTGGGTGGAATATATAGAATAATCTCAGGATGAAGAACAAATGGATAGGCTTCCCATGAGAATAAATTTATCCAATAAAGAAATACTTGTTTTTTATTGGACCATAGATACATCTCAGTTAAACGTACCAATAGATTTTTTATAATAATTCATACATAACATTATTCGCAATCTCTGGACAACTCTCCACCAGTTGACGAAAAATTATTTCCATATGATGGGTATGAAGACCATGTCAACATATTTGGATAGCTTCACCATCAAATAAACATGGAAGCCCTTCCATCTTCACAGTTTCCAAAAATAGAGAGGTGATAGAAAGATCTCAAACCTACCTTCCTTTACGCATTGCACATGTTTCATTGCCTTATTAGCGATGCCGTGTTTGGTGTTCATATTTGTGGATTCAGATATAATGGAACTTAGAACTTGCCACAAAATCTCATCCATAAAAACCAACTATAAATGAAATATTTTAATTCCATTATCCCAAGATGGTGATCAAATTAACGTCATGTTCATGAATGATGGCATGTTCAACAAGAACTGGCCTTGTCTAAGTCTCAAAATCATCTGGCCCGATGAGAGTGATCCATTGAAAAACTCATGAAACAGGAGACCAAGAACATTAAATAGGATTCTAACCAAAGATATTACAACCATAAATATTTTCTCATGTCCTCAAAAATAAATAATTCACATACAATCCTGAAACCATATCTGGTTCACAAAAAAATGGGAATGCACAAGATCAAGAATGCAGCCATAACAGAAGTAATGGACAGAGTATGACATCATCTCCAGCCCATAGGAATGGGTGGATTTTTAACACAAAATGATAACTTGAGACCAAAAAATATTGTATGAGGAACATTAATAAAATAATAGAAGAAACCCCAACCCACAAGGTTGGGGGAATTTTTACCTCAACCACCCATGCAACAGACGTTAGTATTTTCCCAATTAAGGAGGAAAACAAGTAGAGAATTCCTCCATTATATTCCATCTTATGATTCATTTACCTTTAAAGGAAGGAGTTTGAAAATTTCATATAATGGTTCCATTAAATTTTCCCTTCACTAAGAAACTCAAAGAGGACACCAGAATGGAAGGAGAAGATCCAAAAAAGGATGCAAAAAGATCTCCTACCATGTTACTGGTATGACACCGACATTGCATTACACATAAATGAAATTCATGGATGTTAATCCTAAAGAAAACTCCAAAAATGATAAAAATTCATAAGATAGTGGAGAGGTTGGTTCCACACAGAATATGATCCACATTGAAAATGAAGGTGTGCGTACCTGAAACCAGAAGGCTACCCGGAATTTGGGTGTTCCCCTAATCAATCCACCATCTCCTCCTCCACAAATACCTAACAACTATAAGAATGAAAACAAGTTCACTAATAACCCACATCCACTTCACAATGATAACAAACCTTTGATTCTTGACGAGATATTTACTCGGTATGAGGAATAAGTGATAGAGTTGAGGTGAATCAACACGGAGATGCTTTGATGAAGCCATCATATCGAATATTCTCCCCAGGAAGAGCCTCAACATACAATTCCATCATTTTTACGTCAACACAAAGGGTTTATCCTAGAAAATGAAGAATGTATTAGATTATCATCCAAGATATAATTGGGACCACATTTATACCTGAATCAAATCATAGAAGTATGTAATGATTTCCCTCAATTTATAAAACAACTAGAAAAAATTCAGGCAAATCCACAAAGGTTTATCCTGGTTGTGTATCTGCCTCGAGTACCATGAGAGTCAACATATCCCATATCCCCCCTGCACTTTCCTCCCATTCTAAAATTCAACAGGAAGAACATTAGGGGATAATTAATACAATCATGTCATTAGCAGCTCAGTTGGAATCCATGGAAGGATAACACACTCTGATACAACTAAAATAGAAACCTTACCCAGACTGGGTGGGTAACTCTTTTCCACCTCTAAGTTTTAGAAACCCCGTGTTCCTTATATTTTTTGGCTCTGGTGACTTGAAATAACATCTAATTATTATGAATCATATTATTACCCCATGATGGGAACCTCCAAGAAATAATAAGTAGTGAAACTCAAATGCTTCATGTGAACTCTGGAAGGTTTAGCCTTTATATGCTACACTATTTTTCTAACTCACTCTATAATAATATGGGAGGATCTATAGGAGCAGTTCCTTTTCTAGTTCAGATCAACTTTTCCAAAGTCAATAGTCAGTGACCTCATAAACTGAAAACAATGGGAGAATGAGAGAGTCTCAGATTTCATTTCTAGATAGAAATGTTTGACCTAATCATTGAACTGGTCACTACCCCAACATGATATGCTTACTATGTGCATTGATAACCATAATGAAGAGCTACGAACACCACTCATCCTGGTGAAATATACAAGTGGGTTTGGGAATTTCTTTTTCATTTCCCAAAGAATATAATATTCCTTATGATGGGTTAATCACAAGACCTAGGTAGCCCCACCATCATTAGGAAAAAGAGTGGGAAGAGCTGAACCAACCTTCTTTACACTTATGTCACCCCCTACACCTTCTCCATCTCACATGCCTACACTAAATTGTTCATGGCCCCTCATATGTCAATAGAAACCCCTATCTCAATAGGAAAAATGGAGGGGACCTAAGAGAAATCAATTCGAGAAAAGGATGAATAAAATTTACTCATTCTGAGATGACCAGGCCTATGGATACTTTATAGCTTCCATGAATTGTAACATTCTCCATCTACCAGATCCAATGGGGGATCGTAAGGTACGCCTCAATGACTGGTTGGATTATCGTCCCTTCCACCAGATACTAGGACATACTATCTAAGAATGCTTCATCTTCAAATACCTCCTGCAAAGATTGATTGATTCCAGTCAATTAAAATTGAGACCCCCACCAGTATAAGTGGAATATGTTTTCACCACTAACTTGGATGAAGCAAAAGAGTGAAAAAAAAGTTTTTTGAAAGAGGGCGCATAAGTTCAATATTTGGAAGACTCGGAAAATAGTAAATCGAGCTCATGGAATACTCCAAGCATAGTTTAAGAAAATAAATATTACCCTAATAGCTCTTAACACTACATAGGTGACATCCCCATCCCCACAATTCTCCATGATTCAAATGTCCAAATAGCAGTTTGTCTAGAAAAGAAGAAAGAATGAGAAAGAAGGACAACCCAGGTTAAGTAAAATGTTAGATTTTAACTTATAAGATTTTATTCCAATAGATATTAAAGAACTAGAACTTCCCCAAAAAAAATACACCACCGTAAGTAGTCAATCAAGTAGACTCATCGTCCAATGAGGAACAGATCTCAAGCTCCATTAATGTCATTAACTCAATATATACTTTCTCTGATGAAGAGTATGGTTATGAACATAAGTTCTTCACACCCAATATAGGAACTAGAAAATGATGTTATAGGAGTTGAGGATACCAAGGAAGACATATTTATGGAAGAAACCAAATTTATGGCCGCACTCCTACTCAAACTATCAATGTTATTGAAACTCGTGGAAGATCCCTTCAGCAAACCCAATAGGAACATAAAAATTCCCCTACCCCCACCAAAAGCCACTCGGCCACAATCATCTTGGAATGTCCATCAGAAGAGGAACTAATGTCTAATCACCCATATTGTGTAGGCTGTCATACCTGGATGAACCCACAAAGAAAAAAATCAACACTAGGTCATATCTTAGGGACCAGTCAATCCACATCCAATACTCAATCCCCTAAAACATCTATAAAAGTGCATCCTAATGTTAAGGAGTGCTAGACTTTAGATCATAAATATGTTATCTTGAAATAATTATCCTTTGTTCCATAAATGTTATCATTCTTTGATTCCCTAAACTTATCAAAAGACCACAGGGAATCCCCTATAGATTTTTTTTCTAAGACCCCAAGAGTTTGAAGACTCAGTGGTCACCACTGATGTTTAGTAGACATAGAATAATCCAGAAGAATGACGCGTATTTAACTCCTTCATGGATCAAGATGAACACACCACTATAGAGGGATACATCTAAACCCAATACTTGTCTGACAAGATAAATGGTGTAGACATTCAAAAGGCATCCATTGACTACAATTCTATAATTAATCTCATCCCAATGTGGACACTTCGTTAGTTGTTCTACGATGAAGATAACCCAAAAAAAATCTTCCACAACCCTACTGGAGTATGAAAAAGTGTTCATAATAAAATAATTAAGATCAATCTCAATATTAAATTTAGAGACCCTGTGGATGACTCATAATTTATGCTGGTTCGCCAAAACACGGCCTTCAATGTCTTGTTAGGAAGGCCCTGTTGCATCAGCATGTAGTGATTACCTCATTATACCATCAATGCATCAAGTATTTCATTAATGTAAAAAATGGGACATTACATTTTGATAAAGACCTATTTGAATCTTGTGAGTAACAATATATCAATGCAGGATTATATGAGAAGAAAGGGAAGTTACCCTTAGTCAATGGTGTTGATTGGGTCACTACCCCAAATGGTTTTCAAATGGTCATCACCAACTTATTCAACCATATTAGAAAATAATAAATATGAACCATCAATCAGGTAGATTCATAATTCTAAATTTTTTCCATATTCAGTAGTCCTCATGATTTAAATCATTTCCACAGAGCCTAACAACGTTGAAAAATCCATTAACCCCAAAAATAATGGCAAATTATTCAAGGGAAAATCCTTCAATCCATCCACAGAGCTCCAGATAATCCCTGTCGCACCTAATAAGGACTAAGGGAATGAAGATATTCTCCCATACCTCACTCCATCCTCTCCATAAAATTCCCCACTTTCAGTCGGGTCAGAAGAATTTTCTTTATCTTCTAAATACCAAGACTGTGACTTTTCTCTTAACTCAAAAGATTTCATCTAAAGAATTTTTTATCAATCAGAGAAAGAGGAATAATATAAGGAAGAGTAAGAAGAAGTATACCTTAGGTATTCCCATCCAGTAGTTTAGGAGGGTTTCTCTACCACCATTGATGAACTCAAGGAAATAAACCTAGGTATTGAGGAAGACTCATGACCTACTCTGATTAGTGAGGCCAGGTCTTTCAAAGAGAAAGTGGAACACCCCTCTTTACAAAGTAATAATAAAGATGTTTTCTATTCGAATTAAAAAGATATTCTAGGCCTCGATCACGAGGTGGCCACTCCCCACTTTGGCCTACTAGAATATCATCAGGGATACAAGAAAGTTTCAAGGAGGATGCACCCGACACATGCAGCCAAAATTGAGGCTAAAGTCAAAAAGATCATCAGATAAAACATCATTCAATAGGTCCAATATCCTAGATGGATATCTGATATACTCTCCATAAAAATTAATAATGACCAAATTATATTCTGCATTAATTTAATAGATATCAATCGGCATTATCTGAATGTTGATTTTATGGTTCCGATCACAGAAATGTGCATTGATGAAACTGATGGATATCACGATATCACTTTCATGGATGGATATTCATGATATAACTAAATAGAAATGGATAGAGAAGATGAATAATCCACCATCTTCAGGGCCCCTAGGGAGTATTTTTTAATAGGGTAATTCCTTTCATTATAAAAAATGATGGTTCCACATATCAATGTTCCATGCATCGCATCATTAAACCCTTCATGGGGTATTTTTTCAAATGATATATTGATTAATTGGTAGTTAAATAATGACAAATCTCTAACTACCTATCAGATCTTGAATTTTTCTTCAACAAAACTATGACAACACATTCTAAAAATGATCCCCTTGAAATGTGATTTTGGAATTGCCTTAGGGAAATTCCTCAGTTTCGTCGTATGCCATCGTGTCATCAATGTAAACCATGAGAAGAAAAATGATATCCTTGGAATGTCACCTCATTGTTACCTAACTCTGTTGAGAGGACCTCAAGGAAATAAATCCTACATTCAGTGTTTCATAGCCAACCTTTTAGGAAAATGTTTTCACTTCACTAGGTTGATGAAAAAATAGGTTCCATATCAATTGAATGATGACTGTCAGAAAGCATCCAACAGTCTTAAGAAATATCTCTTAAGTCCACTAGTGTTAATGCCTCATGTAGATGTAATACCACTCATATTGTATGTGAAATCCCTTGAGTAATCACTAGGATCGTTCCTTGCATAGAACAATGATGTCAGCAGTGAAGAAAACCTTAATTACCTAAGTCGAACAATGATAGATGTTGAGACACATTATTAAAATATTTAGAAGAGATGTCTGACACTAATCTTTATGGTCAAGAAGCTAAGGCACTACCTACAGCACAACAAGGTCCACCTTTTCCCTTATAGAAACACAATAAAGTATATTTTTAGTTGTCCAATATTGACTAGATGCTTATAATCATGGGCAGTCATCCTGCAGTAGTTTAATATATGGTCCATACCTCAAAAATCATTCAAAGGCTAGGAATTAGAAGATTTCATAGAACTTCACCCCTTGATTGAAATGACTCCATTGGATATTGAACTACCTGATGAATAGGTTTTCTCTATTCAAGGGGACTCCCAAACACGGGAGATTCATTTTGATGGAACATCCAGAATTCCTATTGGAAAATTTATGGAAGACCAAAAGCATAACAAATTGGGTCTAGGATTCATACTCAAATCTCCTAGAAAGGATGTCATTCCTTACTCCTTTCTGGTTTTAGATGGATACACAAACAATGAATCAGAATATCAATCTCCCATTACAAGACTGTAGATTCCACTTCAAGTGCATGTAAAACACTTAGACATAAAAGGTGATTTAGAACTGGTCATCATGTAAGATAATTATGGTTTTGATATAAAAAGTAGAGATCTAATCCCCTTATTATAACACGTTTGACGGTTAATGTCATAATTCACTTTATATAAATCATTAACTCTTGTCCAGAGATCACAAAATGCATAGACTGATATTCATTAGAAAATAATTCCACGGCTCTTACTGATCTAGACTGGGATGGAACGTTCATTATCATTTCCTACCGATAGATGGTCTCAACATTCATTCAATACAACATGAAAGAAATCGATGATATTAGTCCTTTCCCTAATCCATATAGTCCAACCACTGGCTAGATGACTCCCATTATGGATTAACTTTAAAATGGATAACTCTAACCAAATATGGTTGGAAAGGAGAAAATATGGAGATGAGCGATCAACTTTGTTTTGTATGATGGTGAAAATCAATAAGAGGACCTCTATAAATGGGGAATTTATGGGGACATTATCAGGTTCATTGATGGAGAAGATAACACTTCCATCATGAAGGTAGTGCATGCTGGATCTCATAGGGATCACTAGTCAGAATCCAAGATCTCTCATCAAAATCAGAGGCTTTGATACAATTGGCCCACTATGATGTAGGATTGTGCTATATTCACCACGAAGTGCCATTATTTTCAAGTTCATCCTAGTTTTATCCACCAACCCTTATAGTTACTTCACATAGCTAAGTACTCCATTCCATTTTCCATATGGGGAATGGACATCGTGGGACTGTATCCTCCCTCTACATCCAAAAAATTAAAGTGTATTATTACAGTAAATGACTTCTTTTCCATATGGGCAGAAGATATACCCCTCAAATAGGTTGGGGAAAGAATCATTTTCAGCTTTGTGAAAGATAATATCATCACCAGATTTGGTGTCCCTTATATAATACTGATGGATAATTGAACCAATTTATGCTTCTGAATTGGATGAGCTATACCGGGAGTATGGTATTAAAACCAACCACTCATCCCTCTACTAGTCAGGGGCCAACAAACAAATAGAGGACTTCAAAAAGACCTTATCCAATATACTCCAGAAGATGGTTAAAAGGAATAGAAATCATGACCATACAAGCTCCTCCATGCTCTGTGGACCTACCATTCCATGACCCACACTACCACACAAGACACCGCGTATTCATTAGTATATGGGACAGAAGATGATATACCCATCGAAGTTCAATTACCCTTGCTCCGTGTTTCCATATATGATCAATTATCAATATATTATCATTACCAAAAATGGAATTCTGATTTGGAGTAACTAGATTATAAAATATTTCATACCTTGCATCATTTGGGGATTTATCAAAACTAAATTTCACTAACCTTCAATAAAAGTTTTCATATTCGGATCTTCCTTAAAGGAGAAATAATTTTGTCGCTCATAACACTGATGATACTTAGAAAGAAACCTCCAAAGTTGGAACCAAAATGGGAAGGTCCATATGTCATACAGAAGGTCTATTCTAATAAAGCATACTCCATAATTTCAATGGATGGAAAGTTCTTTACAGCTCATACCAATGCAAGGTTCTTGAAGAAATATTTCATGTATCTAAAAGTATATGTACTAATCGCATGATGTTATACTGGTTGAAAAAACTCATTGTTGTATGATATTAAACTACGTAGAAGACATCATCCTCACCATACGATGTCAAAATACATGGCCAAAATGTCCTTCTTGTATGAAATTGAACTACATAGCATGTATTTCCTAACCAAATGATGTTAAACTATATGTAGATCATTGTTCCAATCAATGATCCATACCGCATGAGTCATATTTGTACTGGAGAAGGTTGCAATTACCATTCTCTTATATAAGATTCATATCCTCATGCGAACTATCTTACTCTATAACTATGTGGGGATTGATTATCATTCTGGTGAGACATGTAGTGACACCTAGACCCTATGTCCTTGATCAAACCACCATTATAAAAATCCTCCCCACCTTACTTTCATACAAAACTGTTATAGGGTGGTTTCTTCATAGAATTACGTATGGATTGATTCTCATTTGTGAAATAGATATGTAGAGACACCTCGATCTTATATCTTGGTTCATCCACCACATGATACAAAATTCCTTTGATGTACCCTCAACTACATCTGTATTGAGATAAAAACCCTTGGTATTCCTTGATTCTCAAACCGAGTGTAGATCACGTGAGCTTAGGAGTTGTATTAAGATCTTACCCTACATAAAAAATGTGTAAGGGTACATTAAGTTCCATTATCCCAAAATTATGGTCAAACATCCCCCTCTTTGAGAATGGTTCAGATCGTTATAGGGAACAAACTTCTTTAACTATGTGTGGCTTGATTCTTGACCTCACAGGATATGTAGTGATGCCTGAATTATACATCCTAGCCAAGATGTGACCATAAAAAAATAAAAAAACACCCTTATCCCTACATACGATTTATATCTATATAGGGAGTTCCCAAATCCATGGGTAATTGTGGATGAATGTTTCTAATATGCCTAGAAACATCCTTTCCATTTATCAAACTTCTTGATTTAGGTAATTTTGGATCTCCATAAACCTCCAAACCCATTAGGAATGGAAGGTCAGTGTCCTAAGGACACATTTGTTTGATTATTCACAATATGCCCCAGGGGCACTGTATTAGTTTTCCACAAAAAAAGGCATGTCAAATAAAGGAATATTTTTCCTCAGATGAGGCTTTTCCTTCCTTCATATTTCCAATAGTTTCCAATCCCCATATCATTTATCCTGGTCAAATAATTCCCAGAACTATGGTTTACACATTCTTTCCACTTCACACCTTGGTTAATCCAGAATATCCCAGTCTGATTATCCCCTAATGAATCATGATTTCTATGGAGAATGGTCCTCACGACACAAAAATTAAACTGTGATTCCAAATCACCACCATAACATGATGTTAATTTGTGCATCAAAATAATCCTCATCACATGACATTAAACTACATTTCCAAATTTTTCTAGTCACATGATATTAAACATCATGATAATTTTCCTTACTATATGACATTAAACTACACGGTACAAATGGGCTTTCACCTGAGAGGACATTGCCTCTGACATTGGTCACCTACCATGTCGTGTTATAGAACTATGAACATCATGATCCTTGACCACACAAGATACATAAAGACACAAAGATTTCATATCTTGGTCTAGCCACCCCAAAAGGAATGGTTAAAATTTCTTCTTTTCCTCTATGTAAGGGTCAGACCTACATGAAACGTTACTACCAAGAACTACACATGGATATATTCCCAGACCATGGGATTCGTAGGGACACCCAGATCTCTAAATCTAGGTCAAACTATAACAAATGATCAAATTTCCTTCTCCCTTTGTATGAGTCAGATATTCATAGGGAGATGTCTTAGAAATACATCTGTCTTTATTACTTCCCAAACATGATATGTAGTGAAGCCAAGAATTTCATCATGGTTTATCCACCCTAAAACTAAAATATATCCCCCATACATATGGTCTACACCTACACAGGGTAATATCGTAAAAGAATTATGTGTGGCTTGACTCCTGTCCCATGGGATACATAGTGATTCCCAAATCCTTTGACCTGGACCCAACCAATGAATACATAAATATGTCCCCTCCTCTAAATGAAAACTAAAAAAAATGGTGGACTCCCAAGAATTCCCTATTTTTATTACCATTTCAAGAATCATAACATTCCACCTCTTTCATTACGAGTCATCAATGTCTTCACTACATGATAATAAATAATAAGGTGTCTATGTAATTTTCCACATGATGCTAAACTATATGGAAATTTTACAAATCGTATGATGTTAAACTACATGATAAAATTTCCTTATTTTATGATGTTAAACTAAAAAACAACATCGTGTTCTCACCCCAAAAGGACATTTCCCCTAACATCAGTCAACCACCATGTCGTGTTATAGTACTACGTTTGACTTGATTCCTTCCCATGAAAGATATGGATTGATGCCCATAAATTCATCCTAGTCTGGCCACTGAAAATGTAAAATTATCATATCCTTTATTACTCCATTCCTAAGTGGTGGAGTAAGCCATTTCCACCCCTTTTTTCTCACACCTACACCACTCACTTGGGCATATGGACCTCAATAGGGGATTCCCCATTGATCCATAGAAAAATAAAAAAATCTCCTCTCCCTACATACAAGTAAGATCTATATAAGGAGTTCCCATATCCATGGGTGATAATGGCATGATTGTTTCTACTATGTCAAAACACATCCTTTCCATTTATCATACTCTGTGCCCCGAGAAATTTCAAATATCCATAAACCTCCACATCCATTAGAAATGGACAATCAGTTTCTTGAGGAAACCTTTGGTTTAATATACACAATATACCTCGGTGTCTCATCATAAGATTCCCACAAAAAAAGCCTATTAACCCAAGGAAAATTCATCCACATGAGATGATTTTCCTACTTACATACTCCCCAATGGATTCTACACCTTGTATCATTTCTCCTGATCTAAGAACCCCTAGAACCATGGTTTATACTCTCCTCCCCCCTCACATCTAGGGCATGTCAGGACTTCCTGACCCGGTTATCCTCCATTTAATTAGCGATTCTATATCAATGTTCTAATCACATGACATTAAAACTACATGATGGTTGATACCCAATGTTCATATTTGGGCCCAACCACAACAAATATTGAAAATACTACTTCCTGATGTATGGATCGTACCAATTCGAGAAACTTATATTCACATCAAAGGATATCCCCCCCCCCATGTTTCTATGCACAAAATACACTCATGCAAGAAAATCTAATATGAGTCCTTCCTTATTGATGAAAATGCCACATTCCTATGTTTGAATCATATCTACATATGGAGAAACCTTAAAAGAACTTAATCTAGATTGATTCCTATTTTCATAGGATACACAGTGACACCCAAATCTCATGTCTTGGGTCCATCCATGGAACAAAATTCTCACCTAATTTTTGATTCATGGGTCAAACCTTCGCAGGGAACCCCCTCACACCTATATGAGGAGAACACCTCTATGTATTCCAAGGAAATTTCACCTTGAAATTACACTTTTCATGTTCAGGAACACCCTTTTTAGAAGCCATACCCAACGTTCAAAGTGGTCTGAATCCCTATAACCATCCAAGGACATTGGAAATGGAAAGTTATTATCCTGAGGAAACATTTTTTTGACAATGCACGATATACCCCGGTGAATATGCATAAGTTTCCCACAAAAAATTCATGTCAACCAAAGGACAATTCATCCTCAGGATAGGTTTATCTTATCTTTTTAATCCCCTATGATGATTACATCCCACCTCACTCATTGGTATTCAAAACCTCCCATATTAAATTATATCTATTTTCTAACCTTATATACCTGAAGATGATAGAACATTCATGGTTGTACTATAATGAAAAGGGTGAATCATTTACCCCCTTGGTGAGCAAAAAAAATCTATAAATCATAAGTCTCAAATGTCTTGGTTGCATGATGTTAAAATTCACTACACTTTATCCCTCCTTTACACAATTCAAATTATTATGGGATCTATTACTCATCCAAATACATTATATATTCCATTATTACTTTTATACATCATTCCATTAGTAGACCACCCACTGTGGTCTTGCAAAAAAATGAATGAAAAATCCAAATTTCCATAAAATTATTTGGACAATAGAAATTGAAGGTCGGTGTCTTGAGGACACCTTTGTTTGACTATGCACAATATTCCCTGGTGGATATGCATAAATTTCCCAAAAAAAAGTTTCTATCAAAAAGAAACAAATTTGTCCTTAGGAGGGGATTTTCCTACCTCTTTACACACCATGGCTTCCATTCCCCATATCAAATATCTGAAACCACAAACTCAGGTTCAAGAAAAATACCTCATCTATGACTAAAAAAATATTGGGGCATACTCATTTAGTAATACCTAATTGGGGCCCTCACCCCGTAACTCATGGTCAAAACTATTTGACTTAAAAAATCAATATTAATAGTTTAGTTCGCATGAATCTAAACAGCTCATGAAAAAAGAAACAAAACTAACCAGGTTGAAAATATGCAAAGGGTACCCAAGAATAAAGTCAAGTTCCGGAAATCTAAACCCATGCTTTTCATGGTTTAGGTGTAATATAAAACAATTTTTAAGAAAAAAGATACCCAAAATATCACAAGTTAAGAAACTCGCAAAGTTAGGCCTAAAAAATTCAATTTATACCCACTAAGACTACACCAAATTGGGTTTATGAAAAAATTTGGATACTAATAAAAAAGACGCAAAGTTTTTACGGGTTTCCATGAAACCTTACCAATAGTCAAACCATGCTCATTGAATCCATCGATTCATGAAAAAAATTAGAGTTTAACTTAATCATTTCAACTTAATTATCTAAAATCATGATTCAAATTGATATATGATCGAGACCATCATTAAAATTATAGTCACCTATAATTGATTAGTATGGAAAGAAAAGATAAAAGATGAGCATGGAGATCATGGATGTTTTTTATTCCATGGTGGAAGAATGGAGGAGTATCCAAAACTTTTAATTTATCTATATGAGTGGGACATGATAATTATATAATTCGTCCAATTAATTTGAAAAAAATTATCAATGCCTGGTTTGATTCTTATATGGGTCGATGAAGTTGCGATAAAGTTTTAGTCTCGGCCTCCGCACCTTGACAAAATTCCTCTACCTTCTTAGCTTCATCAGGTCCATCCTTTTCCTCCTCCTCAACTAATTTTTTTCCTCCATAAACTAATATTGTAGCGCACGTCAATTATTCTTTGAGTTTTTCCAATTCTTGGCTACTCTACTCCACTTCTTGACCAAGACACTCTGCTAAGGACCTTTTCTTCAAGAGTTCACCTTTTCACCTCACGGATGCACCAACATGATCAGTAGATTCATTCATAAGGATCTATCTGGTAGTGTTGGGATGGGCCATGGAATCCATGGAAGAAATATTAGACTCAACAATTCTAGTTATATATCTAGTAGCAACCACTTACTTCCCTATATCATAAATTCCATGATAGTCAGACCCCCCATACCCATGAAATAAAAATATATGTTGTAATTTGGGTAGTTTCAATGGATGGTTTGTGAGGGGAGTCTGAGAAATCAACTTCATAATTTCTTTACACAGTTTCTGATGAGTAGTGCGAATGTCATCCAAGTCCTCTAAATATGCATCATAGTCACTCTCAGAATATGGGATGTATTCATGGATGAGAACCACCAGAGAATGCCTTAGCTCTGCCATCTCAATATGGCTTGACACCATGATATCTGACACCCTCAGAATAATGGAAATATGGGATTTTAGAATGATGTTTTTAATCACAGGGACTACTGGATATGATCTTGAATTCAAAAGATGGAAACATTCATCATGTAGATCCTAGAACAAAAAGATACTAAGCAAGTTGGAATGATGGAGAGTTACCTTTACCCACCCAAGCATTAGCATCCCTAATTTTTGGTGCCCCATAATAATTCATAAAGAGATAATATGCATCCTATATCCATTAATGGACCTTGTTTTCTTCAAAAGACACATGTGTCATGAGATCATGCTTAGTCGGGTGGGTATATTCCATATGATCACTCACTAAAATTGTACATGCGGGAATAATCATCATGGTGAAAATGATGATAGCCAGTTTTGATTCCCCTTGAATCTGATTCGCTCGCTCCTCCATGGTCATTTCCTTTGGGGGATCAGTATTAGTTTTCCTAGTAGGGGAATAAACTTCTATATACACCCCCTCTAAAAGGGTAGAATCTATTTGACCTGGAATAATTAATCTCACAGGACTTGATATCTCCCTAATGTTCTCAGATAATTGGAGCACCCCATCTAGTTTGGATTTCACTAGTAAAGTTATCCCATTTTCTTTATAGGGGTGGGAACAACATGCTCAGTCAAAGTTGCATCTCCTCATGACCCTCTTACTATTGGGATAGGGGTTGTTTCACTCTGTATAAATGCCCCCCGGGGAGAGGGATCCCCCAATGACCTTGAGTAGCCTGGATTCCCTATCTTGTTTAGATGCAACTACCATTGGTGTCTCATGTGACTCCAAATAAGGAGATGAAGATATCTAGGAAATCACCACCTTCTTACTCATCATACCTACACCAAGTTATGAGCGTAGTGAGTACATAGAAATTAAAGGTCTCAATGTGATGGAAGGGACACATTCACCTATTTTTTGTGACCTTATATGTGTTGATAGTTGAGATTTCGGATGGTTATTCATGGTAAGCCTCATGAATGATCTCCTAGGGGGAGATGAGAATGGGTCAGGAGTTGGAAATCCACTGGTAGGGTTTGTAATTACTACCTCCATACATTCCATATCCCCAAGAGAACCCTCTCCAGTGACTACCTAATCCAAAGGGACTCTATACCCAAGTGTGATAACCCTAGTGGTGTATTCTAGAGAAGAATCCACCTGTTGAATATCCCTATATTCCTACAAGAAATGAATATGTTTTTAAGGTCATACCAAAAAATGGGAGGGTCAATGTGAACAACTGTGACTACCTCTTTGAATCTACCAATGAGCTCTGGGATTACCACCATCTGCTCTAATCAGTCAGAGAAATAAAATATATCCTTGGAATATTGTAGGTTGGAATGCATATCTTACATATATGTATCCACTTCACATGGATCATTGTGGGAATAAATTTACACTGGAGTAATGACTGATCTAAAACCCGTTAGTATAAGGGGTCTGTCTGAAGTATTTCCCATAGATATTTAGCTGATGTGCTGGCCTTCAACATATCCCAATATTTTCAGGCCTTTGGAAATGCAATAGTAATAGATATGGGTAGTGTGGGAATGTCCCTCGGGGAGGTGAGCCAGAATCTAGTAGGTGTAATCGCTTTCTTGGTGACTCTTCTATCCTATAATTCTCTAGGATAGAGATTTTTAATGACCTTGGGGTGAATGAAGAATCTTTCCCACCTAGGTTGTGGAAGGAGGGATGGTTTCATCATTATCCCAAGAATCATGACTACTACTACAATCATCTTCAACAACCTCTTTCCCCCACCATGGAAAGTACTCAATAGGAATATCTACAATAATTCCTCTAAGCATGAATCAAGGATTCTCGCTTCATAAGGTAGAGATTCACCCTTTAAGGTTCATCATTATAAGAAATTACAGTATGTATGGAAAAATAGCCAAACCCAGTTAAGGAAACCTATTTCTAATGAATAAATCACCACATAGCGCGAGGGGACAGGGCGTGAAAAGACCGACCGCCACTTAGTGAATCCCATTTCCTCCAATCCATGAGAAAAGTGGAATCAGAAGGTATGGATGCTTAGTATTCAATAGGAGTGCTGAAATATTGGGTATTTAAAACCCAGACCCTCAATAATTTCTTGGGGGGTTCATAAATAAGTTATTTCCTTAGTTTCTCCTTGGGCCTATAATGCTAAACTATTTTCTATTTCTTCCTTGGCCCTAGATGCTTTGTGGATCGTAAAAATGGGGAAAAATTTCTCAATGATCTGTGAGATATGATCGAATCCAAGTATCTTTATAGATGATGGTAAGGTAATGCATAAAACCCATAGAAGGATGAAGTTTAATCCAACATTGAGTATCTTCCAGGGTGAACATTATCTGAATCTTATGAGTTGTCCTTAAATGTATCTTCGACCATGTGATATTGAGGATCGACAGACACTTCATCTGGATGAAATTGAATTGATGAGAAAATAAGCAGGGTTTATATCCCTCAGAGTTGATTCACCATCGATCCTAGAAACAAGGATACTCTCTCTCTGAGAGAAAATATATCCTCTATTGAAATTGTTTTTGGATTTTTTATTCATTAAAATAATTGAGGGGTAAGGGTAAGGTTCATAAGTTAAACAGTTATGGTTGTTCAGGTTTTCCTTCAACTCTCATTCACTACATTCTGATAGCATCACCCCACTTGTGATTTGGAGGTACGGTCAGATACTAGATCACAAGATTTGGCTAGGATGGATAAATGATTGACAGATTTTACTTACAATAATAGTTATCACTACACTGTTGTCATGGAATCATTTGAGTCCTTGTATGAGTGACTTCACAGATCACCCCTATACTGGACAGACCCAGGGGAGTCAGCACTCATTGGTCTAGAGATAGTACGGGCTACCACCGAGAGGGTGTAGATCGTCTAGAAGCGGATGAGGACTTCACAGAGTAGGCAGAAGTCTTATGCCGACAAGATATGGAGACCCTTTGATTTTGAGGAGAGAGATCATGTTTTCCTTAAGGTCTCACCCTGATGAGGATTATGAAGATTTGGCCAGGGCGGCAAGCTATCTGCGAGGTTCATCGGATCATTTAATTTTTTGAGTGGAGTTGGTGAGGTGGTGTACCACCTAGATCTTCTCCTACAGATGCACTAGGTGCATCATATTTTTCACATGTCGCATCTGAGGAGGTATGTGCATGATCCATCACAAGTCATAAAATGCGGAGAGCTAAACATTGGCGATGGGGTGACGTTTACAGAGTTTCTAGTGGAGATAGATGATAAACAGGAGAGAGTCTATCATGGAAATTCAATTCCTCTAGTGCACGTTTGGTGGCAACACAAGAATCTATTGGAGAGCACAAGGGAGCATGAGGTTCATATTTATGTTCAATACCCCCACTTGTTTTATTTTCCTTTGTTTTGTATTTTAGGAACATAAATCCTTAAGGTGGGGAGAGTTTAATTTAATAGAATTTCTGTATAATTTTTTTTAATTATATGGAATTATTTCAAGAGTGTGAAATTTGACGGCACATGATTCTGAGGTCCAGGGTTCCCGGAATGATCCATAAAAAAATGTTAAGATATAAATAGAGTGCGTGAGTGGTTTTCCTAAAAAATCATAATAACTCTTAAACGGGTTCCCGGATCAGAAATTTTAGAGCACTACTGCATTCAGGATGACAGTTTTACCATAGGATTGACTTAAGTTTAGTCGGCGCAGGCCTCCGGTGAGAAAACAAGAAAATTTCATAACCGTAAATAAAATAATTAATTAAAATTATTTTATTTTTCAAATTCTTATAACTCACGAATGGTGACTTGGATTAAAAATATGAGACCACCGCTGATCTCATGAAGGTATGATTTATTTAGTCGCATCCAAACATTGTCCAGCACGTGCCAATAGTGGAAGTTAGTTTTTGGCCATAAATAAAATACTTAAGTAACAATTATATTATATTTAAATCCTTTAACTTCTAAACAGTAACTTAGTTTTAAAATCCATGAGTACCGTTGAGTTCATGGGGGTGTGTTACCCTTAGGCGGAGCCTAACCTCGACCAACATGGTTTGAGGGTGAATGGTATTTATTTTTGAATTTTTTTTAGGTACGTTTTGTAAATGTTCGAGCAGAGATTTATATCTTTTAAACCAGTTCTCAGATTGAAAATATTAGGGAACTATTGAATTCTCAGCACTAGGATTCTCTTAGGAGAATCTTAACTTTTACCGGAAAGGTTTGGAAAAAACAGAAAATTTTGGACTTTACGGGAAAATAATAAAAATAACTAAAAGAGTTGTTTTATTCTTTCTCCAACCATTGAGCAGAAGTAGGAGGAACTACAGTATAACAATAGACATTAAATAAGATACCTTTTATGCCATGAACCTTGGGATGTGTAACCAAAATGTTTTTAGGGTTAAAGGTTCATTAATTTCATTTCATTAATAAACCATATTAATAAACGCAATGTGATGCAATTTATTTTATTTAAACAAGCATTGGCAAGAGAATTGGGAACTCGTTAGAGGAAACTAGGATGAAACTCTGACATTTTCACCCTCAAATGAAGGACAGAGATCGATCAATGACTTTTGGGGAACTCAGAACATACATCGACGAACGACTTCTAAAGTGGACTCCTTCTTTCATCCGCAACAGATTCCACCAAATCCAGGTAGGGGGTTTATGTGATTAATTCCTCCCTCTTTTCCCTGTTCCTGAATATTATGAAGATCGCAGATCAACTGACCAATGGTTTGATCCGTGTTTCGGTCTTTAATGTAGGATTTTGATGTGGGGTTTCATTATGGGTTTTTAATGATTAATATTCTTCTTTATGTTTGAAGCAATAACTCAGAGGGTGTGGGCCAATCCGAACAAGGTTTGGACCCCCCTGAAATTCTTGGTTTATGTGAGTTTCTTGTGCATGATTGGGAAACATGGAGGCATGGAATTTCTGAGGGCTTCACAGTGAAGGTGGAAATCGGAGAGGCCCGTAGACATAGACGGGTAGAAAAAATGGACCAATGGAGCATCTATGGTGGCCCGCGGAGGCAAACGTTGGCACGGTGGTGGCTGGCCAAGCTGTCCATGCGGTGGAGCGGCAGTGGTGGAATGGCACAGTGCTGACGCATTGCGTGAAGAGAGGAGCGGCCTGCTTGGTTAGACAAACGGTCAACTCCAGACTACTATTTCAGATGTGGGGGTGATGCCCAGTTGGCGCCGCCCGCTGGCCGCACGGAACGCACTATGTTCGGTCGGCATGCCCACACCTAGCCCACATGTAGGTCTGGTCTTCCAAGAAGGCTGGATCCACTGGCCGGGATGGACCCGTGAGTCGGGCCGGACCCGCCGGCCAAGTCGGACGCCAACCAGACCCGACCGGTCCCGTTATACTAAATCAGGCATATCTCGCAAACCGAGAATCCTATGAACGTGATGTCAGTGGCGTTGGGACCCTTAGATCAAGGAGGACCTTTTGAGGTACTCCACTTGATTTTTGGAGAAGGTTGGAGTACGGCTTCGTTCGATCAAACAATAATCCCACTAGGCCCTTGGTACTAAAATTCTTATAACATACAGATCAGGTGTCTGATTTATGTGTCGCCTATTGCGTTGGAACCCTTATGATGAGGCGGTTATTCAGGGTACTTCTTCATGGGACTTCTTGGTAGTAGAAATATGAGCAGTGTCTTGAGGACCGGTTTCTCAGGAACTGAAGCACACCAAGTGAAGGAATCCAGTGGCTAGCTATCAAGTGAAGAGCGAACCTTTGTGTATCTCCATCAGTGACTTACAACCCTATTTGGATCGATTAATTACGACCCCATGTGGATCAGAATTAGCGAGACCTGATGAGGACCAACATTAGAGCAGCCAATTGTGGATCAGCGACTGACGACCCTATTTGGATCGATGACTTACGACCTTGTGTGGATCCGCAGTAGCGCGCCCGACATGGAGCATCCTTAGAGCTGCCCATCGTGGATCAGAGACTTATAAAGTTGTGTGGATTGATGAATTATGACCCTGTGTGGATCAGTAGTAGTGTGACCCAACAATCACCATCCTTTGAGTGGCCTATTATGGATCAGTGACTTACGACCCTGTGTGGATCGACGACTTACGAACCTGTGTGGATCGGTGAAATACGAACCTATGTGGATCAGCATTAGAATGACTTATTTGTGGTTTAGTAGTGGATATTATCAATATAATAAGATGATTTATCTTTACGACTAATCATCAATATTCATGTTCATTAAGTTATATACTTGGTGTGAGATGCCTTCTACTTTGTGCTTTATGATTGAGATCAGGCTTTGTGGATTTTCTTTTGTGGAATTTTGAGAGACCTTCAGGGGTCTCCAGGTCCCTACTGAGTATTTTTATACTCACCCCTGCGTGGGCTTTTCCCACACTTTTTTGTGTCTTCTACAGATGATAGACAGCTTGACTAAGATTTGGGGATCTAGGGTTAGACGGTGCTCAGAGGTGATTGATAGACATTGTCACGACCCGTCCTCGGGACCCGTGCCGTGACTACCCAAAGCCCGCCTTCCATAGGCCAGGGGCTGGTGACTAGCACCAAAGGCGTAAATCCCGATAAAAAAAATAGGGAAGGAATTGACTTTAAAAAATAAACAAACACCACAGAGTAAGCAAGAAGAAGTAAACACTAAGTAAACTGAGTACAAATGTAAGTGCTGGAAAGTAAATGGGCTAGAATACAAACCCAACCGAAAGTAAAGTACAACTGAAAAGAAAGTACAACAACTGAAAAGTAAAATAGAAATGTCGAGCCGTCCACTAGAAATCCCACCTGAAGGGTGGGTACAGAGAGTCTCCTCAGCTCCTTGGGTCCAGCCATCCGCTCCGTGTACGTCTCGTCCAGTGATCCACCTCCAGGTACCGTCCAGCTCCATGATCTCCTACCTCGATCAGCATTGTCCATCGTCTGCATCCAACACAACGTAGTGCGGGCATAGCCCGTGCAGGGGTGAGTATATGCTACTCAGTAGGGACCCCGAGACACCCGAAGGTCTCCCAGAATCCACGAAGGATAATCCACAAAAAAAAAAGATACAATCACTAAGTAACAACCAATTCTACTTAGTTATATGCCCATACATATACCTAAGTCATCAATTCCAGTTTGGCTCCAACATCAGAGCCCAAGTTCGATCATGTCCACACAGGATAGTACAACCCAATCCACACAGGAAAGCACAACCTAATCCACATAAGAAACAAAGTCTATCATATCGAAGATAATGATTGAAAGTCAATACTCAGCTCACATAGATATACTTCATCGTAAGATGATAGTGATGATCATATGTAGCTACTGATTCATCTAAGTTGTCGGACCCACGTAGGATACAAGACCAGCTAATCTGTCGGACCCACAAAGGATACAAGACCAGCCACTCTGCCGGACCCACGTAGGATACAAGTACAGAGTCAAATACTGCCGGACCCAGGTAGGATACAAGAACTGTAGTCACATACTACTGGACCCATATAAGATACAAGAATAGTTGTCATCGTCGTCGAACCCACGGAGGATTCCATTACGGTCGTCGTCATTGTCGAACCCACGGAGGATCCCAGTACAGTCGTCATCGTCGTCGCAGTCACAGCCAGCTCTAGGGTTCCCGCAGACAGCATGCTCGATTCCGGGAGGGTCTGCTCCATGATCCAAGGGGGTTTGATACATCAACTAACACATAGTCCGGAGTTTTTGTATCCCAAAGTTCAGTCTCATCAAAAGGAACACAACGCGACAGATGTCGTGTCAATTGGACACTCGGTCTGAAAGTTATTGTCTTTTTCGTCCCAGGGACCTAGTTAGTTTTTAAGTCAAAACCAACCCGACCATACTCCAACTGCGTCCAAACCTCGAGTGGAGTAATCCAAAAGAACCCTCTCACTAAGATTAATCCAACAAAGTCTATGGCACGTCAATCGGACATCTGGAGCTCAAGTTATAGGCGTTTCTGCTTTGAGGGCCCGGTTGGTTTCGTGTTTGAACCAACCCTGGTATACCCAAAGTTCTTAGAAACCTTGATTATAATATACTGAAACTACCGTATCGATCCAAGGAACGCATCGCAACAGACGGTGCGTCAATTGGAGGTCCATAGCCCAAGTTACGGGTGTTTGAACAAATCTGTCTGATTTTAGGGGGTTTTGGGCCCAGACCGACCCGGCCCAAGACCCCCTGGGTCGGCCTGAACCGGGTCGACCCGACCTGGGTCCGGGTCCGGCCCAGTTGGGTGTGGCCCGGCCCAGGCGGGCTGTAACACCCGAGACTTTTATGTTATATAAATCATCAAAGGAATCTTTTTCTACACAACACTTGCTTGGCTTGCTTTACACGCAATCGCGACCTTCCTCGATAGCTTGCGTCGTACGCAATACCGAGTTTCACTAAACAACAATATGCTATTAAAACTAGCCGTTATGAATAGTAATAACAACTTTTTAAAATTTTATAAATTTTATTTTTCAAAATGGACTTCATTTTTGGACTCAGAATATCGAAATTAGCCTAGGGTGAAATTTTGGTATTTTTCTGAAAACTTTCAATTTTTGATGAATAGTGAAACCACTAAGT
Organism: Viscum album; assembly: GCA_963277665.1. Classification (NCBI taxonomy): domain Eukaryota; kingdom Viridiplantae; phylum Streptophyta; class Magnoliopsida; order Santalales; family Viscaceae; genus Viscum; species Viscum album. Next base: position 393,784,336 of record OY728167.1, on the reverse strand, counting down.
GGTAGGTTAAAAACTGAATTTTGCATAAAACATAATTTTACCGCTTCTGTGAATGGAATTTCAAAAATCTGACAGACACGGTTGATATCAGTAAGTAAAATGTGGTTCAATGTGATAAAAATAATTTTTTGGTGAATAGTAACTTTTTACTTTTTTTACCGCGGTTAATAGTAAATAGGGTAACTAAGGGTAAATATGATATTAATATTACCCTAACACATGTCCTAATTCTATTGGACAAGTGTAATTCGACTAAAAACAAACTTAGGAATAAAAATATGATCATTTAGGCCCACGTGGATTAGATTAGGACATTTATTATTAATTTATTTAAAGAAGGGTTAAAATAGTTAAAATCAAAGTTTAATAAGTAAATCATTTTTAATATGTTGTTATAAATAAGATAAATTCGACTATAAATATTCATTAGAAATCTAAAAATATTTCCTATATAATGGTATTTTATTTGTAATTTTTAGACATTAAATAATTTAATTTATTTATGACACAATGATGATGCAGTAATTATCTTATTAATGAAATATTGACATAATTGATGTTATAAACACCAAAATAAATGTAATTTGAGACTTTTTATGAATTACACTAATTTTCTAGGTTACTATGATATATTATTGTTGATTTAATCAACTTGGTTCGAACATATAATTCTGTTATGACTTTCACAAAAATCATATATCAAATAGTGTCAAAATGGACACAAAATAGTTTTTAAATCAAATATTATATTATTAATTGTTATCTTATTCCTAAAAATCTAAGGTTTGGCCAAATGACTTAGATAAGGATATATATATTAATAATAAACAATTTGGGGTTCGTTTGGCATGTTATAGTAAGTGTATTAACCATATAGTTAAAGAAAACAAAAAGACATGGTAAAAGTTAAATTATTTAACTTAGAGTTAAATCTAATTGATAAGGTTAAAATAATACCCTAAATTTGTCTAAATCCTATTGGTTGATAGGGTTTTGACCCATCCCCACTTTAGCTTCGAAATAAGACCCTTTTGAACCATTATAAACCGATTTTTACTTTAATATAATATAATATTTTGAGATATTCCTAAGGTGCCCCTCTCCTCCCTTATAAAAGGGCACCTCATCCCCCTCCTCCTCACACCAATTTGAGCACTCAAGATCGGCAAACCCCTGCCATTTTCTCCTCTCCACTTCCCTAGAATAATCCTAGAGGTCCTGGTCTTCTTCAAAGACCAATCTTAGTTCCCTAAGTGGAGGATTTAAAGAGGCGTTCCAAAGAAGAGGTAATATCCATTACCGATCTTTTCAATTTCTTTCTTCTTCAACTTCTTCTTCTTTAGTTGTTTCATGATAAAGTAATAACATCAGTATTACTTACATACTGATATGTTATTATAAATATGAAACAACCCTAATTCACCTTCTATCCATCCCATGGAAAAATGAAATCACCGCGCGTGCGTATGTACGGAATACCGTCTCCACGCCGTGGTGTAATCTATTTTTCCACCATCACTTTACAAGAATGGGTATAATGGTGTAATGAGTAACTATTTATGAATATTATAAAGTAATATTGATACTAAAATAATAAATATATACTCCAATACAGTTCCACGATCATAGGAACGATATCATCACTCGTGCGTACGTACGGAATACCGTCTCCACGATGTGATGCGACTCGTTCTACATGATCATCATTACATAGTAATTATATAAATGAATTGAATGAATAAATATGATATATGTTACACTAATACCATTCTGTATATAAGGTATCTATAACCTTAAAATAAGAATAAGAATGTATTCGGCAAAACACGCATAAGAACAAAAGGCAATAAAGACCCGAGTAACAAGTAACAATGAAATATTACTAACAAGAAGCTAAGAATATGACCATATATGATATCATATCAATATGTATGATTCTGGAATAAGTCAATAACATTATTTAAACCATTATACAGGAGCTTCGGACATGTACAAAGAAAATCGGACCTAAGGTAAGGGAAATATCACAATCTCATTTTTATCCGAGATTGTTTATTCGTAAGTATTTACTGGGGTGTATTTTATCATCCACATCCATGTTTCATCAATATGTAATATTATTTCCATCCACCTACAATTGTTTAAATCCATTTTTACCCTTCGGTGAGTTTTTAGTAATATCTATGAAAGGAATCTTTTGTCGTACGAGGTATTTTTTTGACTTTTCCGACAAAAGTACGAAGAATGTTTTTTTTAACTTATACGGCATGAATGGATTTTTAAAACATTATTTCCAAGAAGCTTCATTTACAAGTTTTCAAGTTTATTTTTAATCAACTTCTTTTATTTTAAAGTTGTATGACATGTTATGAAAGGAAAAATGTTTTTAAAGTAGAAAGGATATTTTCCTCAAGAATGGAGTTCAAGTATTTTATCAAAATTATTTTCCATCTAAGATAATAAAAGGGTTCTGTTTTTATCCCTATTATTACATGGATTTGATTATGTTGTAATGGAAACATTTTTATGAATTCCTTTATCTTATATTAATTGTTTTATGATGTCATGTTGTTTAAGAATCCCATTTTTATTACATGGGTTACGCTATGATGTATGGTTTATGATTATGTGGCACACATAAGAAAGGATTCATTATAAGATGGGTGGGACCTATATCTCCCTCCAATGCATTGGGTAAAGGTTTTATATCTCATGAGATAGACATGGCTGGAATGGTAGGTTATACCGGTTCAGTGAAACAGGACTGGAACGAGGGTGACTCGGTTCAGAAAGGGACTTTGTCCACTAAGATAGTCTTGGCAATGAGTCATGACTAACAAGAAATGATTTTCCATGATTATGTGTGCATGCCACAAAGTTTCAAGTTTCATGTTATGATTATGGGGATCTCATTTTCACTTCTATGATTTATTCCATGTTAAGATTTTATGATCTCTTTTGCAGGTTATGATTTTCAAAAAGATATGATATGATTTTTATTTATTTTATTTGCCCTTGCTGAGCATTTGAGCTCACCCTTTTATGTTTTCTTTTCCCCAGGTCAGGAAGATGGATATTAAGTAGAATATGCTAAAAGGGACCCTAGATATGATGAAATATATGGGAGACACTGTAGAATATTTATGAACCAGTTGTTTATGTTTCCCAGTTTCTAAAGACACTATACCTATACGGTCCTTTGTGGTTTTGTCATATGTTGTAATAAGTGTGCTTCAATTTTGAAGTATTAACAATGTATGTAAAGTATGAGTCGTTATAGTTGGTATCAGAGGAAAGGTATAGTCAACCTTTGGAAACTAGGATGTGAAATCCTTAGTAAGAAGCCTAAGGATAAGTCTAAGCATAGAACACAATCTTAGTGTTTTAGAAATGGCCTTGAATAACCTAGGATAAGACCTTAAGCATGAAAATTTTATTCTTGAATTATGTGGTTTTCCTATTATAATTAGTGTTTCTCACACTATTCTTCTTGGTTTTAGTCAATGGCTGGAACCCGAAGGAACCGTGTTAATGCGGAATGCGATGGGCAATGCAATGATTGTCCCCCTGAGCAACCAAATGATATTGGAGCTGGAATTCAAAATCTTGTAGCCATGCTCACACAACTTTCTCAAGCTATGAATCATGCAGGACTTCCAAACGAGAAAAGGAAGGAGCAGCATTCTGTTGAATCCTTCATGAGGCAGCGTCCACCTTCTTTCAGTGGGTCTACTGATCCATTAGTTGCTGAACAATGGATTAGTACTACTGAAAATATATTTTCAGTTCTTCAATGTTCTGAACATGATAAATTCATCCTAGCAGTGTATCGTTTGGAAGGAGATGCTGATCAATGGTGGAATCTTATTAAGAATACGAGGCAAAGGGATGAAATTGAGTCTATGGAATGGGACGAGTTCAAGAACTTATTTTTCAATAAGTACTTCCCTCGTATTCTCTGAACAAAGATGGAGAAAGAGTTTCATGAACTAAAGCAAAGGGATGATGAATCTATTGGTACCTATGAAGCAAATTTTACAAGACTTGCAAGGTACGCTTCTGCTATTATTATCCAACCTGAGAGTAAGATCGATCGATTCTTTAGTGGCTTAAAACCAAGTCTTCGAAGGGCGTTAGCCATAAGGGACTTCAATAGCTACGAGGAAATCATTCGATGTGCTCTCAAAGTCGAGATGGAGATTGGAATAACCCATCAGTCACATGGGTTTGATAAGAAGAGGAAGATGGAATTCAAAGAAAAATATAAAGAGCACACGGAAAAGAAGATGAGCTTTTCCTTATGCTCAAAGTGTGGAAAGAAACATGGAGGGAGTTGTCTTAAAGGGACAAGTAAATGTTTTAAATGTGGAAAGGAAGGTCATCGGGCATTTGAATGCCGTGATAATGGGAAGAAGATGCCTAATGACGCAAACAAAGGAAGGGATACACAGAATGAACCTACTACACTTCAATGTTTCAAGTGCAAGGAGATGGGGCATTATGTCAATCAATGCCCAAATCCAAGGGTTGATGATGATGGTCGACGTCAACAAAATCTTAAGGCTAAAGACAAAGGAAAGTCACATGCAATTTATATCAGCGATGTGGAGTACGATAACGAAGTGGTGAAAGGTACACTTACCATCCAATCTAAAGTAGCAAATGTTTTATTTGATTCTGGATCCACCCACTCTTTTATTTCTAAAGAATTTTCTAAGGGTATCACCGTATTACCTCAACAATTAGATGTTGAGTTAGCTGTGACAACACCTAATGGCACAACAGTCACATCAAAAGTTTATAATTCTTCTCCGATCGAAGTTTGTGGGAAAGTGCTTCCTGTAAATCTTGTGATCCTTCCTTTAGTGGAATTTGATGTGATTCTTGGCATGGATTGGCTTTATCTACATGGAGCTCATATCAATTTCCAAAGAAGGGAAGTCACATTTCATATTCCAGATCAATCTACGATCGTATATCAATGCAAGGATGAACATAACCTTCCAGTGGAAATTTCTTCCATCTTATGGGTATTGATTCCACTAAATGAAGTTTATTTATCTCAAATGGTTGGTGAGAAACTCACGATTAAGAATATGCCCATTGTATGGGAGTTTGATGATGTCTTTCCGGAGGAATTACCGGGTCTTCCACCAAATCGTGAAGTTGAGTTTTCAATAGAACTCGTACCGGGTGTGTTGCCTATTTCAAAGACACCATATAGAATGGCCCCAACTGAGTTGTAGGAATTGAAGAAGCAACTCCAAGAGAATCTTGATAAGGGATTCATACGCCCTAGTGCGTCACCTTGGGGAGCACCTGTTGTATTTGTTAAGAAGAAAGATGGATCAATGAGACTCTTCATTGCTTATCGAGAACTTAACAAGATCACTATCAAGAACAAATATCCTCTCCCACGCATTGATGACTTATTTGACCAACTACGCGGAGCTCAATACTTTTCCAAGATTGATCTTCGTTCAGGGTATCATCAATTGAGGGTCAAAAGGGAGGATATACCAAAGACGGCTTTCCGTACAAGGTATGGACACTATGAATTTATAGTGATGCCATTTGGTCTTACTAATTCCCCTACTATCTTCATGGATCTAATGAATAGAGTCTTTAGAGACTATCTTGATCAATTTGTGGTAGTCTTTATAGACAATATTCTTGTCTATTCAAAGAGCAAGGAAGAGCATGAAGATCACTTGAGAATTATATTGAAGACCCTGAGAAAGGAGAAGATTTATGCCAAATTTACCAAGTGTAAATTTTGGCTTCAAAAAGTTGCATTTTTGGGTCACATAATCTCAAAAGAGGGGATATCTGTGGATCCAGCAAAAACAGAGGTTATCGAAAGATGGGTGATACCAACAACAGTAACTGAGATCCGAATTTTTCTTGGTTTGGATGGATATTATCGACGTTTTGTAAAAGATTTTTCACGATTATCTAATCCACTCACCAAGTTGACTCGGAAAGGAGTTAAGTTTGTCTGGACAGAGGAATGTGAAGAGAATTTCAAGGAGTTGAAAAGAAGGTTATCTAGTGCACCTGTGCTCACACTGCCTTGTAGTGGAGAAAGGTTTGTGATCTACAGTGATGCATCCAAGAAGGGATTGGGGTGTGTTCTTATGCAAAATGATATGGTGATAGCTTATGCCTCACGACAGTTGAAAATCCATGAGCAAAATTACCCAACACATGATTTGGAGTTGGCTGCGGTAATCTTTGCATTAAAGATTTGGAGGCATTACCTTTATGGTGAAAGGTGTGATATTTATACTGATCATAAAAGTTTAAAGTATATTTTCACACAAAAGGAGTTGAATATGCGTCAAAGAAGATGGTTGGAGCTGATTAAGGATTATGACTGCTCAATCCATTACCACCCTGGGAAAGCAAACAAGGTGGCGGATGCATTAAGTTGACAAGACCATGCTAGTTTATCTATGATGAGGATCACAAACGATCCAATATTTATGGATTTACAAAGGATAGATCTTGGAATTATAATGGAAGGGGGGAAATCTTATCTTTCTCAAATGAATGTTCAACCATCTATACATGTGAAGATTAAAGAGGCACAGAAAGAAGATGTCGAGTTACAAAAGAAGGTGAGAAATATTCCTGAATTCAACCTTGATTGTGATGGGATAATAAAGTTCAGGAATCGGGTTTGTGTTCCTTCCATCCCTGAATTAAAGAAGGAGCTGCTGGATGAGGCTCATAGTTCTTCATTCTCTATTCATCCCGGAAGCACGAAGATGTATAGGGACCTGAAAGAGTACTTCTGGTGGGATGGCATGAAAAGAGATGTTGCTGAATATGTCTCTCGATGCTTGGTTTGTCAACAAGTTAAAGCTGAGAGACAGAAGTCTAAGGGGATGTTACAACCATTACCCATACCCGAATGGAAATGGGAAAACATCACTATGGACTTTGTCACAGGACTTCCTAAAACATCCAAAGGCAATAATGCTATCTGGGTCATAGTTGATCGTCTTACAAAGTCTGCACACTTCATTCCTATTAGAGAGGATTTCTCTCTAGATCAGCTTGCCAGGATATATGTAAAGAAAGTGGTAAGATTGAATGGAGTACCACTTTCTATTATATCTGATCAGGATCTGAGATTTACCTCGAAGTTCTGGCGAAGTCTTCAGCATACTCTAGATACAGAGTTGAGTTTCAGCACTGCTTATCATCCCTAGACAGATGGTCAGTCTGAGAGAACAATTCAAACCCTAGAAGATATGTTGAGAGCTTGCTCTATGGATTTCAAAGGAGGTTGGGATCAACACCTACCTTTGGTGGAATTTTCTTATAATAATAGCTTTCACTCCAGTATTCAGATGGCTCCTTATGAAGCTCTCTATGGAAAGAAATGCAGGACTCCAACTTGCTGGGATGAAGTTGGGGAAAGAAAGCTATTAGGACCTGATCTCGTTGATGAAATGGCAGAAAAGGTCAGATCTATTCAACAACAAATAAGAGCATCTCAGAGTCAACAGAAAAGTTATGCCGACAACCGAAGAAAAGACCTAGAGTTTGAAGTGGGTGATAAAGTGTTCTTACGAATATCTCCCTGGAAGAGGGTTATGAGATTTGGAAAGAAGGGGAAGTTGAGCCCTAGATATATCGGTCCTTTCGAAATACTGGATCGTGTTGGGAAGGTAGCTTACCGATTGGCGCTTCCACCGAATCTCTCTCAAGTTCACGATGTGTTCCATGTATCTCTCCTGAGAAAGTACATACCAGATCCTTCACATGTACTCAGCTCAGAAGTTGTACCGCTGGAGCAAGATCTTTCTTATGAAGAACATCCGATAGAGATTCTGGATCATAGCGAAAAAGTCCTACGAAACAAGACCACTCGATTGGTGAAAGTTTTATGGAGGAACCACCAACTTGAAGAAGCTACATGGGAGCTTGAGGATATGATGAGGGAGAAGTATCCTCATCTGTTTGTTACAAAGTGACGAATTTCGAGGGCGAAATTCTTTTTAAGGGGGGTAGAATGTAACACCCGAGACTTTTATGTTATATAAATCATCAAAGGAATATTTTTCTACACAACACTTGCTTGTCTTGCTTTACACGCAATCGTGACCTTCCTCGATAGCTTGCGTCGTACGCAATACCGAGTTTCACCAAACAACAATATGCTATTAAAACTAGCCGTTATGAATAGTAATAACCACTTTTTAAAACATTATAAATTTTATTTTTCAAAATGGACTTCATTTTTGGACTCAGAATATCGAATTTAGCCTAGGGTGAAATTTTGGTATTTTTCTGAAAACTTTCAATTTTTGATGAATAGTGAAACCACTAAGTGGTAGGTTAAAAACTGAATTTTGCATAAAACTTAATTTTACCGCTTCTGTGAATGGAATTTCAAAAATCCGACAAACACGGTTGATATCAGTAAGTAAAATGTGATTCAATGAGATAAAAATAATTTTTTGGCGAATAGTAACTTTTTACTTTTTTTACCGCGGTTAATAGTAAATAGGGTAACTAAGGGTAAATATGATATTAATATTACCCTAACACATGTCCTAATTCTATTGGAAAAGTTTAATTCGACCAAAAACAAACTTAGGAATAAAAATATGACCATTTAGGCCCACTTGGATTAGATTAGGACATTTATTATTAATTTATTTAAAGAAGGGTTAAAATAGTTAAAATCAAAGTTTAATAAGTAAATCATTTTTAATTTGGGGTTATACATAAGATAAATTCGACTATAAATATTCATTAGAAATCTAAAAAGATTTCCTATATAATGGTATTTTATTTGTAATTTTTAGACATTAAATAATTTAATTTATTTATGACACAATGATGATGCAGTAATTATCTTATTAATGAAATATTGACATAATTGATGTTATAAACACCCAAATAAATGTAATTTGAGACTTTTTATGAATTAAACTAATTTTCTAGGTTACTATGATATATTATTGTTGATTTAATCAACTTGGTTCGAACATATAATTCTGTTATGACTTTCACGAAAATCATATATCAAATAGTGTCAAAATTGACACAAAATAGTTTTTAAATCAAATATTATATTATTAATTTTTATTTTATTCCTAAAAATCTAAGGTTCGGCCAAATGACTTAGATAAGGATATATATATTAATAATAAACAATTTGGGGTATATTTGGCATGTTATTGTAAGTGTATTAACCATATAGTGAAAGAAAACAAAAAGACATGGTAAAAGTTAAATTATTTAACTTAGAGTTAAATCTAATTGATAAGGTTAAAATAATACCCTAAATTTGTCTAAATCCTATTGTTTGATAGTATTTTGACCCATCCCCACTTTATCTTCGAAATAAGACCCTTTGGAACCATTATAAACCGATTTTGACTTTAATATAAAATAATATTTTGAGATATTCCTAAGGTGCCCCTCTCCTCTCTTATAAAAGGGCACCTCCTCCCCCTCCTCCTCACACCAATTTGAGCACTCAATCTCGTCCAACCCCTGCCATTTTCTCCTCTCCACTTCCCTAAAATAATCCTAGAGGTCCTGGTCTTCTTCAAAGACCAATCTTAGTTCCCTAAGTGGAGGATTCAAAGAGGCGTTCCAAAGAAGAGGTAATATCCATTACCGATCTTTTCAATTTCTTTCTTCTTCAACTTCTTCTTCTTTAGTTGTTTCATGATAAAGTAATAACATCAGTATTACTTACATACTGATATGTTATTATAAATATGAAATAAACCTAATTCACCTTCTATCCATCCCACGGAAAAATGAAATCACCGCGCGTGCGTACGTACGGAATACCGTCTCCACGCCGTGGTGTAATCTATTTTTCCACCATCACTTTACAAGGATGGGTATAATGGTGTAATGAGTAACTATTTATGATTATTATAAAGTAATATTGATACTGAAATAATAAATATATACTCCAATACAGTTCCACGATCATAGGAACGATACCATCACTCGTGTGTACGTACGGAATACCGTCTCCACGATGTGATGCGACTCGTTCTACATGATCATCATTACATAGTAATTATATAAATGAATTGAATGAATAAATATGATATATGTTACACTAATACCATTCTGGATATAAGGTATCTATAACCTTAAAAGAAGAATAAGAATTTATTCGGCAAAACACGCATAAGAACAAAAGGCAATAAAGACCCGAGTAACAAGTAACAATGAAATATTACTAACAAGAAGCTAAGAATATGACCATATATGATATCATATCAATATGTATGATTCTGGAATAAGTCAATAACATTATTTAAACCATTATACAGGAGCTTCGGACACGTACAAAGAAAATCAGACCTAAGGTAAGGGAAATATCACAATCTCATTTTTATCCGAGATTGTTTATTCATAAGTATTTACTGGGGTGTATTTTATCATCCACATCCATGTTTCATGAATATGTAATATTATTTCCATCCACCTACAATTGTTTAAATACATTTTTACCCTTCGGTGAGTTTTTTGTAATATCTATGAAAGGAATCTTTTATCGTACGAGGTATTTTTTTGACTTTTCCGACAAAAGTATGAAGAATGTTTTTTTTAACTTATAAGGCATGAATGGATTTTTAAAACATTATTTCCAAGAAGCTTCCTTTACAAGTTTTCAAGTTTATTTTTAATCAACTTCTTTTATTTTAAAGTCGTATGACATGTTATGAAAGGAAAAATGTTTTTAAAGTAGAAAGGATATTTTCCTCAAGAATGGAGTTCAAGTATTTTATCAAAATTATTTTCCATCTAAGATAATAAAAGGGTTATGTTTTTATCCCTATTATTACATGGATTTGATTATGTTGTAATGGAAACATTTTTATGAATTCCTTTATCTTATATGAATTGTTTTGTGATGTCATGTTGTTTAAGAATCCCATTTTTATTACATGGGTTACGCTATGATGTATGGTTTATGATTATGTGGCACACATAAGAAAGGATTCATTATAAGATGGGTGGGACCTATATCTCCCTCCAATGCATTGGGTAAAGGTTTTATATCTCATGAGATAGACATGGATGGAACGGTAGGTTATACCGATTCAGTGAAACAGGACTGGAACGAGGGTGACTCGGTTCAGAAAGGGACATTGTCCACTAAGATAGTCTTGGCAATGAGTCATGACTAACAAGAAATGATTTTCCATGATTATGTGTGCATGCCAAAAAGTTTCAAGTTTCATGTTATGATTATGGGGATCTCATTTTCACTTATATGATTTATTCCATGTTAAGATTTAATGATCTATTTTGCAGGTTATGATTTTCAAAAAGATATGATATGATTTTTATTTCCTTTATTTGCCCTTGCTGAGCATTTGAGCTCACCCTTTTATGTTTTCTTTTCCCCAGGTCAGGAATATGGATATTAAGTAGAATATGCTAAAAGGGACCCTAGATATGATGAAATAAATGGGAGACACTGTAGAATATTTATGAACCCGTTGTTTATGTTTCCCAGTTTCTAAAGACACTATACCTATACGGTCCTTTGTGGTTTTGTCATATGTTGTAATAAGTGTGCTTCAATTTTGAAGTATTAACAATGTATGTAAAGTATGGGTCGTTATACGGGCCGGCCAGGCCTCGCCAGTGCGGCCCGGCCCGGCGTGGGTGGTCCGGCCCGGCGCGGCCGGTTCGGCGCTGGCCGAGCGGACGCAGAAAGGGGGCGCCGCCCCCTTGATTGAGAAACGGCCCCCATGGGTGGCCCGCCCTTGTCACCATCTGGGGGTTATGACCCCCAGCTTTTTTGGAAAACGGTCGGCCATAATGGCAGGCCGGTGTCTGCTGTGGGACCTGCTAGTCCCCCCCCCCACCCATTTGAGCGCCGGAGGGTGAAAATCTGGCCGCCCACTTTGCTGAACTGTCGTGGCCAAAGGCCACGGCCTGTCACGACCCGCCCTCGGGGTCCGTGCCGTGACTACCCCAAGCCCGCCTTCCATAGGCCAGGGGCTGGCGACTAGCACCAAGGCGTAATCCCGGTAAAAAGGGAAGGCATTGCCTTCGAAAAGTAAACACACACCACAGAGTAAACAAGCGGAAAGTAAACACTAAACAAGAAGAGTACGATTGAAAGTGCGGAAAAGTAAATGGGCCAGAATACAAACCCAAACTGAAAGTAAAGTACAACTCGAAAAGGGAAAAACAGCAACTGAAAAGTAAAAGCCGCTACTCCGAGCTGTCCACTGGAAATCCCACCTGAAGGGTGGGTACAGATAGCTCCTCTGCTCCACGGGTCCTGCCGTCCGCTCCGTGCACGTCCCGCCCAGTGGTCCACCTCCGGGTACCGTCCCGCTCTACAAGCCTCAGCTAAGATCAACGTTGTCCGTCGTCTGCAACCAACACAACGTAGTGCGGGCGAAGCCCGTGCAGGGGTGAGTATAAGCTACTCAGTAGGGACCCCGAGACCCCTGAAGGTCTCTCAAATCCACAAAGGATAAACCACAAAGAAAAGTACAAACACGAAGTAACAACCGACACTGCTTAGGTATATGCCCATACATATACCTAAGTCATCAATTAAAATACGCTCCAACCTCCGAGCCCAAGTACAACTCAGTCCACGCAGGAAATTATACGTATTCCACATAGGAAAGCAAAACATAATCCACACAGGATTGCACAACACAATCCACACAGGAAAACAACAGGATTCAGCTCACACAGGTATACTTCTTCAAGGACGATAAAGATGATCACTGATCCATCTAAGTCGTCGGACCCACGAAGGATCGATAGGTAACTAACCCCCGCAGAAGACCCACACAGGATCGGGCTCACACAGAACCTGTAGGTGCTGGCTCACACAGAACCGCTGAGCGCAAGGACCCACACAGGATCGGGCCCACACAGGACCTGTAGGCGCTGGCTCACACAGAACCGCTGAGCGCAAGGACCCACACAGGATCGGGCCCACACAGGACCTGTAGCACTGATCCACGTAGGATCGCTGAGTGATGTAGTCGTCGTCGTCGAATCCACATAGGATCTCTGTACTGTCGTCGTCAAATCCACACAGGATCTCTGTACTGTCGTCGTCGCAGTCACAGTAGCAGTCGTAGCAGTAGAACAGTCGCAGCCAGCACTAGGGTTCCCGCACACAGCAAACTCGTACGGAGGGTCCGCTCCACGAGCCGAGAGGCTGATACATCAACTGTCACGAAGACCGAAGTTGATGTATCCAAAAGTTCCGTATCGTCAACAGGAACTCAACGTAACAGACGGCGCGTCGATCGGACGCCCGGTCTGAGAGTTATTGGCATTTTCGTCTCCGGGGCCCGGTTGGTTTTTAAGGCAAAACCAACCCGACCGTACTCCACCTGCGTCCAAACCTCGGGCGGAGTATGCCAAAATATCCGTCTCACTAAGAGGAACACTACGCGACTGACGGCACGTCAATCGGACGTCCGTAGCTCAAGATATGAGCGTTTCCGCTCCGAAGGCCTGGTTGGTTTCGTGAACGAACTAACCCGTCCGAACTCAAAGTAATCCGAAACCTTGAGTGCGATATACCGAAACGACCGTCTCGATCCAAGGATCGCGTTGCCGCAGACGGTTCGTCATTCGGAGGTCCGAGGCTCAAGTTATGAGCCAAAAACCAAAACTGGTTCGAAACGGGGGGGTCCGGGTCCGGGCCGACCCGGCCCGACCCCCCCTGGGCGGCGCGGTGGCCGGCGGCGGCGGCCGGCGGCGGCGGGCGGCGGCGGCGGGCGGCGGCGGCGGGCGGCGCGGCGGCGGCGGCGGCGGGCCGCGGTGGCGGCGGGCCGCGGCGAGGCTGCGCACGCGGGGGCTAAGCCCCGCGGTTCCTGGAAAACGGCGCGGCATTTGCCGCGCCCTTGATTGAAAACCGCCCCCCACGTGGGGGCCGGTTTATTTAAGCGAACCAGGGGGGACGGCTGCCCCCCCCCCCCTCCTTCAAGAACCGCCCCCCCTCTTTAAGAGGGGGGTTTTTAAGAGGTGGCCGGGGAATTAAATTCCCCGGTTTTAAGACATCCGGCCGGCCAGCTGGCCGGCCGGTTTTCTCAAACGGGACCGGAATTTCCGGTCCCCTTCTTCGGCTTCCGACGCCGGCGGCCCGGCCGCCGGTCTTCTCTTCCGCCGCGGCCCGGAACCGGCCGCGGTCTCTTCGTCCCGCCGCGGCCCGGAACCGGCCGCGGCGTTCGTCGTCCGGCGCGGTGCGACGGCACCGCGCCCCTTCGCCGTACCATGATTCCTTCCAACGCGGCGCGACGGCGTCGCGTTCTTGAAGATTCTCCTCGGCGTAGCGCGACGGCGTTGCATAAATTATAAGCACGATCATCCGCGTGGTGCGACGGCACCACGCCACTTGCTTCCACCCGCATGAATAAAACAAGAACGATGGAGGGGGGTTCGGCCGTGTTCATGCGGTCCGGCCCCCCTCACGTTAAAATAATAACGCAACTTAAAATAAATCAAGTCACACGTTAGTCTTGATAAAATCACGATCAAGAATAAAATAAGAAAACCAAAAGAAAACGACAACCCCTACCTGGGGTTTAAGATTTGAAGAATCTTCTACGTCCCGCGGAAGACGGCGTCGCGGAGGTCGGGCGTCGCGGTCGTCGTTCGTCAAATCCGTTGACGAAGTGTTATGCCCGAAGAGACACGACGTTGGCGGATCTTCGTTTGCCGACGAAGAAGGTCCGAGGAGAAAGAAGAGGTCCGAAGATACCGGGTCGCCGAGTCGATGATCCTTGACGAAGTGTTGTCGTTCTTCGTTGAGGATGAAGACGTTCTTCGCCGGAGAAGATGAAGTTCTTCAAGAGACTTAGAGCTCTCTCCTCCAATCCTCAACACAACCAATCTAACCCCCAAAAATAAAATAAGCTAATCTTATTTTATTAAGACATTCTATGAGTTCAAAATTCAAAAACTTAAATCCATTAATTGGATTAGTGTGTTGGCATGATTAAAGTGAGGAGAGGGAAAGTCACCCAATTAATGGGAAGTTTAAAGGTTAAGATGAGTTACACATCTTAAGTGGGGGGTTTAGAGGAGTTAGGGAAGGTGAGGGGTTGGGCTCGTGTGGGCCCCACCCCACCTTTATTCTCTCAAGGGTAGTTAACAACAAGTAGGTCCCACCCAACTTCCACACATAGGTTAACAACTTAGAATATGAAATAAAATTGTAACACAATTTTATTACTTCACATTTAACTCCCTTTTTTTTAACAACTCCTCCTCAGCAAACGCACCTTCGGGAAAAGTCCTCTTAAGCAATTACCGGTGCAGCGGTTTCATCGGTTCCCTCAGATTTCAATTCCGAGCACCGGATCAAAAGTTAGGAATTCCCGCTCGTTTGTTCACTGAACGTACCCGAGCCAAACTTCGGAAATTAATTCCGGGCACTCCGGGCCTCGGAATCAGGTGCCATCTGAAATCGCGCTCTTGTAAAATTCTAAAGAAAATTAAGAAAAAATTTCCCTTGAATTTTACGGGTCTTTACATTACTCCCACCTCAGGGCTTTACGTCCCCGTAAAGATACAACAAAAACTAGGGAAACAAATGAGGGTACTGAGCACGCATCTGAGCCTCCCGCTCCCATGTGCTCTCCTGGAGATTCCCGTGCTTTCATCTGATGCGCACAAGAGGAATCGATCGCCCACGCAGGACCCGCTCCTGTCGATCCTCTATCTCCACCGGGACCTCCGTAAAAGTCGCCCCATCGTCAACGTCAAGCTCCCCATGGTCAATGATGTGCGTCGGGTCGTGCACGTATCTCCTCAGCTGGGATACGTGGAAGACGTCGTGCACCCGGTGCAACTGAGGTGGTAGAGCCAGGCGATAAGCCACCTCGCCAATCCTGCTGAGAATCTGGAAAGGTCCGATGAAGCGCGGAGATAACTTGCCGCCTCGGCCAAATCTCCGAATACCAGGTCGAGGTGAGACCCGCAAGAAGACGTGGTCGCCATCCTTGAACTCCAGTGGCCTCCGCCTTCTGTCAGCGTATGACTTCTGCCGGCTCTGAGCTGTCCTCATCCGCTCCTAGATGACCTGGACCTTCTCTGTCGTGGCCTGGACCATCTCCGGTCCCATCAGAGCTGCAAGATTTCTCTTTTGCCGAAAAGAGAAATCTGGTCTCATCCCCTGGATGAACCACATTCTTTGCCTAAAACAGTCAATCCTAACATGGATGATACTAATCCATACTAAGGATGACGTCGTAAGGCCTCGACGCTACTACTAAGAGATTCAACCGTTACTCTCGCCTCCAAGGGTTGAGTCACACTGTCGGCATCAGTGTGTGGTAACTGGGTCTCCTCCAGTAGATGTCTCACAAGTGAGGGTCAAGTCAACAGCCAAAACTGGAACCTCTTAGTAACATTACGATAGAGGACAGGAACGAAAACATCACAAGGTATGCGTCTTTTATTATTGCAGCTCGTAATACAAGACGCTACACAAAAGCAACAAGGAACCAGAAGTACAAAGGATGTATCCACTAGTTCTGCTCCTGTCCATCGGCTCCCAGAGCTCCACGATCGAAGGCCTCGGCTGCCTGAAGCTGAGCTCTCCCCTGCGGTCGGGGTGGACCTCCTGGTGGTGGTGGTGGTAGAGCATCAAAGCGTCGTCCACCACCTGCTGCTCGGCCAGCTCCTCTGCCTCGTCCGCCTCCTCCCTGCAGACCGCCACGGTCGAACCTCTGCCTCTGCCTAGGTGGTTCCTCAACCGTCTGCTGCTCCTCCGCATGGCGGGTCGGGCAGTCACGAGCCATTTGGCCTTGCCCGCCGCATGCATAGCACTGTCTTCCACTCGAAAGACTGGCTCCGCGTTGTGTGCCCTGCACTGCTGAGCCAGTGCCCTGAGGTCTGGTCTGTCTGGACCCCTGAGTCATTCGTCGACTGCCAGCTGCAGATGACTCTGCCACGTGCCGCCCTGCGGTGGGTCTCTGTGCTGGTGTAGACTCAGCAAGGAAGCTCTCGATCAGAAGGGCCCGCTCCAGTACTCCTGTCTGAGTCGGTATGCTGAGGGAGATCAGCGATGCCCTGATCTCGTGTCTCAAACCCTGCTCGAAGGTCCGGGCCCGGAAGAAGGGGTCCCGTACCATGTCTGTCGAGTAGCGCGAGAGATCGGTAAATCTCACCGAGTACTGAGTGACCGTCATGCTGCCCTGCCGCAGCTGTAGAAGCTCCTGGATACGCACCGCACGAAGGGTGGCTGGGACGAACTCCGAGCGGAAGAGGCTCTCAAAGTCCGTCCAAAGAAGAGATGCCTCATCGTGCACCTGGAGCATCAAGCTCCACCATCGTCCTGCTGCTGCGTGTAGTAGGCTCGCAGCGAGGATCACCATGAGGTCTGCTGGTGTCCTCACTAGCCTAAACACTCGAACCACTGCCTCCAGCCAGTCCTCTGCTGCCTGGGGATCCGTCTCCCCGCGAAACCTGGGTGGTCGCTGGCGCTGAAACTCATGCAGTGCACTGAGGCGATGTGCATCGTCAGCGGCTGCTGCTGGAAGCATCGGGGGCTCGGCGGGTAAAGCTACCGCCGGTGCCACTACTGAAAAAGGGCCCTGTACCGAGGCCTCGTCGCTCGGTGGGCTGTCGTCACGCTCGACTCTCGGAACCCTAGCTGGCTGCCGTCGTGGGGCCATCCTGAAAAGGAAACAGGTGCGCCACGGTCAGAACAATATACCTGGTGAGCTGACATAAGTAATCACAAAGAAAACTTTGAAACACACACGCAATCAATGTTTTCGTGCATTAAGTCAGAAATCAGAAGTCAGGGTCCTGGTGTACGGATACGTCGGCCGCCGCACCAACACTGGACTCCCTGGACTGATATCCACACTCAATACGCTAAACATTATTGCTTCACATAGAAAAGATCAGAGTTCGCGGTAGAACCGAACTCCTCTGATACCAATTTGTCACGACCCGCCCTCGGGGTCCGTGCCGTGACTACCCCAAGCCCGCCTTCCATAGGCCAGGGGCTGGCGACTAGCACCAAGGCGTAAATCCCAGAAAAAGGGAAGGCATTGCCTTTGTAAAGTAAACAAACACCACAGAGTAAGCAAGCGGAAGTAAAACACTAAGTACAAAAAGAAGAGCTGAAAAGTAAAAAGGGGCCGGAAATACAAGCCCAACTGTAAAGTACAACTCGAAAGGGAAAACAGCGACTGAAAAGTAAAGCTGCTACGCTGAGATGTCCACTGGAAATCCCACCTGAAGGGTGGGTACAGATAGCTCCTCTGCTCCTCGGTTCCCGCCATCCGCTCCGAGTATGTCCCGCCCAGTGGTCCACCTCCGGGTACCACCTCGTCGTATAGTCCACCTCCAGGTACCGTCCAGACCTCGAACCTTCGGCTTCTGTCAGCACTGTCCGTCGTCTGCAACCAACACAACGAGGTGCGGGCATAGCCCGTGCAGGGGTGAGTATAACGATACTCAGTAGGGACCCCGAGACCCTCAAGGTCTCACTAAAACCAACAAGGATAAACACAAGAAGATCTCAACAGATAAACCTTACTTAGGTATATGCCCATACATATACCTAAGTTATCAAGTAACCCATCTCAATCATGAGGAAACACAAGAATTGTGAAAACGACGGATAACCACTACCCGGGTATATGCCCATACATATACCCAAGTTAGCAAGTGACCCATCTCAATCATGAAGTAAACACAAGGTCAAAAGTCTCAGCTCAAACCAGGATTTTCATTATCGAAACCGTAACTGCTGAAGAGCTCCGTCTCTGGAGTGTGCAGTGGTCCTGTCACGACTCCGAGGTACTGCTCACTAACCTAAGACTGCTGAAGTACTCCTCCTGTCGAGTACCGCGGGTCAGCCACCCAGACACAGTAGTGCTTCCCGCCGAGGTATGTCACCCAAACTCAGTAGTGCACACCCCCTAGTAGCCTGCTGAGGTACTCTCCGGACGAGCACCGCGGGTCTGCACTGTCACACAGGTAGTGCTCCGTCCGCCATGGGTCTGCACCTCAGAAAGTAGTGCTCCGTCCACTGGGCTAGTCGACTCACTCCAAGTCGAGTCGGTCAAGCAGTCGTCAGGTCTCAGCCAGCTACACGGTCTCCGTACATCGCACGCTCGTCACTGGGAGGGTCCGCTCCACGAGCTACAGGTCGATACTCCAAGTATCTCAAAGTCCCGCAAAGAAGTATCTCAAAAGTCCGTCTCGTCACAGGGGTCTCAACGCAACAGACGGCGCGTCGATCGGACGCCCGGTCTGTGAGTTATTAGCCTTTTCGTCCCAGGGGCCCGGTTGGTTTCGAGTGCGAACCAATCCCGGCCGTATCTCAACTGTACCCCGAACTCCCATAGGGTATACTCAAAGGGACCGTTACTCAACGTAACCACCAACGCCGCTGACGGTTCGTCAAACGGACGTCCTGTCTGAAAGATAATAGCTTTCCCGTTCCAGGGGCCCGGTTGGATTTCGGGTACAATCCAACCCGGCCATACTCCGACTGCATCCAAAACTCGGGCGGAGTATGTCAAAAGTTCCGTCTCATCAAGAGGAAGTCAACGAAACAGACGGCGCGTCAATCGGACGCCCGGTCTGTGAGTTATTGGCTTTTTCGTCTCCGGGGCCCGGTTGGTTTTTAAGGCAAAACCAACCCGACCGTACTCCACCTGCGTCCAAACCTCGGGCGGAGTATGCCAAAAGATCCGTCTCATTAAGAGGAACGCAACGCGACTGACGGCGCGTCAATCGGACGTTCGTGGCTCAAGATATGAGCGTTTCCGCTCCGAAGGCCCGGTTGGTTTCGTGAACGAACCAACCCGGCCGAACTCAAAGTAATCCGAAACCTTGAGTGCGATATACCGAAACGACCGCCTCGATCCAAGGATCGCGTTGCCGCAGACGGTTCGTCATTCGGAGGTCCGAGGCTCAAGTTATGAGCCAAAAACCAAATCTGGTTCGAAACGGGGGGGTCCGGGTCCGGGCCGACCCGGCCCGACCCCCCCCCCCCCCCCCCCCCCCCCGGGGCGGCGCGGCGGCGGCGGGCGGCGGCCGGCGGTGGCGGCGGGCGGCGGCGGGCTGCGGCGGCGGCGGGCCGCGGCGGCTGGCGCTGGCGCCGCTTAAGGAGGCCGCGCGGGGGAATTTTATCCCCCGCTGATTGAATAGGCGGCGCGGCCTTGTGCCGCGCCAATTTCATGAAACGCCCCCCCCCCCCCCCCCCCCCGCACGTGGGGGCCGGCTGGTGTACGGATACGTCGGCCGCCGCACCAACACTGGACTCCCTGGACTGATATCCACACTCAATACGCTAAACATTATTGCTTCACATAGAAAAGATCAGAGTTCGCGGTAGAACCGAACTCCTCTGATACCAATTTGTCACGACCCGCCCTCGGGGTCCGTGTCGTGACTACCCCAAGCCCGCCTTCCATAGGCCAGGGGCTGGCGACTAGCACCAAGGCGTAATCACGGTAAAAAGGGAAGGCATTGCCTTTGAAAAGTAAACACACACCACAGAGTAAACAAGCGGAAAGTAAACACTAAACAAGCAGAGTACGACTGAAAGTGCGGAAAAGTAAATGGGCCAGAATACAAACCCAAACTGAAAGTAAAGTACAACTCGAAAAGGGAAAAACAGCAACTGAAAAGTAAAAGCCGCTACTCCGAGCTGTCCACTGTAAATCCCACCTGAAGGGTGGGTACAGATAGCTCCTCTGCTCCACGGGTCCCGCCGTCCGCTCCGTGCACGTCCCGCCCAGTGGTCCACCTCCGGGTACCTACTGAGTAGCTTATACTCACCCCTGCACGGGCTTCGCCCGCACTACGTTGTGTTGGTTGCAGACGACGGACAGCGTTGATCTTAGCTGAGGCTTGTAGAGCGGGACGGTACTCGGAGGTGGACCACTCGGCGGGACGTGCACGGAGCGGACGGCGGGACCCGTCGAGCAGAGGAGCTATCTGTACCCACCCTTCAGGTGGGATTTCCAGTGGACAGCTCAGAGTAGCGGCTTTTACTTTTCAGTTGCTGTTTTTCCCTTTTCGAGTTGTACTTTACTTTCAGTTTGGGTTTGTATTCTGGCCCATTTACTTTTCCGCACTTTCAGTCGTACTCTGCTTGTTTAGTGTTTACTTTCCGCTTGTTTACTCTGTGGTGTGTGTTTACTTTTCAAAGGCAATGCCTTCCCTTTTTACCGTGATTACGCCTTGGTGCTAGTCGCCAGCCCCTGGCCTATGGAAGGCGGGCTTGGGGTAGTCACGACACGGACCCCGAGGGCGGGTCGTGACACGGCCCCTGTCCATCCGGCGCGGCGCGATGGTGCCCCGCCCCTCCACTGTGGCCCGACTCTGACCACGGCTTCTTTTGGCCTCAACGGTGCGGCATGATGGCGCCGCGCTCCTTCACCGCGTGATATTCCTCGTTCCCATGTGGTGTCATTGCACCGCACTGCCTTCGTCCCAAACCACCACAGTGAACATCAACAAGGGGGAGGAGGATCGGTCGTGTTTGTGCGGTCCGACCTCCTCCTGATAATTGATAACAGGTGGCTAAGAAAATTATTAATGAACGCAAAAATAAGCCACGAACATAAAACGATCCCCTACCTCGAAGAAGATGTTGAACGAAGATCGTCGCAGGAAATGACGTCATGAGGTGAAGCTCCATATATGTCGACGGAGAACATCCGAGGAGGAGGGGTGTCTCCCTTCCTTTGACGTGATAAGAAGAACGAAGGAAGGAACGTCGTCGTTCTTTGGGGAAGGCATCGTACACCATCTGCGGAGGGGAGATGAGACGGCACGTCGATCTCTCCTTGTGGCGATGGCGTTCTTCATCGAAGTCATGGTGGTCCTCGCATTCTCCAACGAAGAAAATGAAGATCCCCAAGGCTTCTGTATTTTCTCCCCAATTCTTCTCTCACAAAAAAAACAACCAAAATAAAATAAGGTAGGTCCTTATTTTATTAACTCATGTCAAGAATTCAAAATTCAAACTCTAATTAAATAAATTGATTAGCTTTAATCAATCTAATTAATGTGAGAGTTGACAAGCCATTAAATTGGGGGAGTGGGTGAGTTACAAAAAAATTGCAAGAGGGAGGTTTAATGGAATTGAAGGGGTGGGGCTTGTGTGGGCCCCACTTCACTAATATCCTACCAAGTGGAGTTAGGATGTAGTGGGTCCCACTCCAACTTCCATGCATAGGTTATAACTACTTAGAATAGAAATAAAAATTGTAGCACAAATTTTTCTTTCACTCTTCAGTTAACCCATTTATTTAATAACATCACTCAAGAAAACACAACTCCAGAAAAGGTGTTCTTAAGAAATTACCATCTTTGTGGTTTCATCGGTGCCCTCAGATTTCGATTCCGAGCACTGGTTCAAAAGTTAGGAAAACCTGCCTTTTCGTTCACTAAACGTACCTGAGCTAAACTTCGGAAAATGATTCCGGGCAAACTGGGCCTCAGAATCAGGTGCTGTTAGAAAATACATACTCGTAAAATCCAAAAGAAATTATGAAAAAAAATTCCTTAAATTTTACGTGTCTTTAAATTACTCCCACCTCAGGGATTTACGTCCCCATAAAGATACATCAAAAACTAGGGGAACAAATGAGGGTACTGAGCACGCATCTAAGCCTCCCGCTCCCAAGTCCTCTGATGGAGGTTCTCGTGATGCCACCTGACGCGCAATAGAGGAATAGACCGTCTATGTAGGACACTCTCATGTCGATCCTCGATCTCCACCGGGACCTCCGCAAAATTCTCCATGTCATCAATGTCCAGCTCCCCATGGTCGATGATATGTGTCAGGTCGTGCACGTATCTTCTCAGCTGAGATACGTGGAAGACATCGTGCACTCAGTGCAACTGAGGTGGTAGATCTAGGTGATAAGCCACCTCGCCTATCTTGCTAAGAACCTGGAATGGTCCAATGAAGCGCGGAGATAACTTTCCGCCCCAGCCAAATCTTTGTAATCCACGTCGAGGTGAGACTTGCAAGAAAACATGGTCGCCATCCTCGAACTCCAGTGGTCTCTACCTCCTGTCAGCATAAGACTTCTGTCAGCTCTGAGCTGTCCTCATCTTCTCCTAGATGACCTAGACCTTCTCTGTCATGGCCTGGACCATCTCCGGTCCCACAAGTGCTGACTCCCCAGGGTCTGTCCAGCACAGAGGTGACCTGCAAGGTCGGTCGTACAATGCCTCGTATGGTGCCATCCCGATGGTGGACTGGTAGCTGTTCTTGTACGCAAACTCCACCAATGGTAGGTGATCCTCCCAGCTGCATCCAAAGTCGAGCACACATGCATGGAGCATGTCCTTGAGAGTCTGAATGGTCCTCTCTGTTTGACCATCCGTCTGAGGTTGAAAGGCGGTGCTCATACGTAGTTGCGTCCCGAATGCCTCCTACAACCCCTTCCAAAGCTGGGAAGTAAAGTGAGAATCTTGTTCGGAGATGATAGATGATGGCACACCATGAATCCATACGATCTCCTAAATGTAGAGGCATCCCAAGCTCTCCACTGATCCTTGCTCTCTGATGGGTAAAAAGTGGGCTGACTTGGTGAGCCGGTCGACAATCACCCAAATGGAGTTGTGACCTCTTGAAGTACGTGGAAGCCTAATCACGAAATCCATATATATCTCATCCTAATTCCACTCTAGGACCTCCAAGGGATGTACCAAGCCTGCTGGTACCTGGTGCTCCGCCTTCACCTTTTGGTAGGTGAGGCATCGAGAAACGAACTCTACTACAGCCTTCTTCATACCCGGCCACCAGTGCTACCGTCTGAGATCCTGTTACATCTTCGCTACCCCTGGATGTACCGCTAAAGGGGAAGTGTGAAACTCTCTTAGCACCTCCTCCTGTAATGCAGCTGGTACCATGGTACGTACTCTAAAAAGGACATCGCGCTCTCCTCCTACAGAGAATCCATCAGGTGCCTGTCCTGAGGATATCTGTGCACGCCACATATCACAGTCAACGTCCCCATATTGTGCCTCTCTGACCCGCTGTAGTAGTGGAGGAGTGACTGTGAGTGACTGCAAAAAGGCTTCTCCATCTCTATCCATGAAGGATATCTGCAAAGCGGCTAGCTGCTCTATCGCCTCCCCAAGTATCTGAATGCACGTCCTCCTGCTGAGAGCATCAGCTAATACGTTCCCCTTTCTAGGAGTATAGACTATCTCAAAGTCATAGTCTTGGAGGAACTCGAGCCATCGCCACTGTCTCAGATTTAGGTCCTTATATGAGAAGATGTACCTAAGACTCTAATTGTTAGAATAGACTGTAAATCGCTCGCCTATCAGATAGTATCGCCACATCTTTAGAGCGAAGACCACTACTGCTAACTCCAGTTCATGGGTAGCATAGTTCTGCTCATGATGCTCAATTGTCGTGATCCATAGTCGATCACTGCCCACTCCTGTATCAGGACACATCTGAGTCCGTCCTTTGATGCATCGTAGTAGACTACATACCCTACTCCCTCCTCCAGTAGCCTCAAGATGGGTGCATTGTTCAATCTCTGTCTCAGATCCTAGAAGCTCTGTTGACATCTATCTGACCACACAAAGAGTTTTCCTTCTTCATCAAAGCTAAAAGTGTGGCCGCAACTTTTTATAAGTCTGGAAAAAACCTCCGGTAGTATCAAGTCAATCCTAGGAAACTCGCACCTCCGTCACGATCCTGGATGGCTCCCAAGCTAGCACTGCCTCGATCTTCACCGGATCCACCGCAACTCCACCTCAGAGATGACTTGTCCAAGAAGTGGACCTCACGTATCTAGAACTGACACTTCGAGAGCTTATCATAAAGCTAGTACTCTCAGAGTGTCTAGTACAACCCACAAGTGGTAGGCATGCTCCTCCTCAGTAGTCGATTATATCAATATTTCGTTGATGAAGACTACGACAAATCGATCGTGGTAGGGCTGAAAGATCCTGTTCATGAGACTCATGACACTGCTAGAGCATTGGTTACACCAAAATGCATAACCAAGAACTCATAGTGGCCGTACTGACATCTGAAGGTCATCTTCTACACATCCTCATCTCGACCTCTGAGCTGATGATAGCCTGACCTGAGGTCTATCTCGAGAACTCGACCATGCTCCCTTGAGCTGATCGAAGAGGTCGTCAATCCTTGGTAGCGGATACTTGTTCCTCACGGTCACCTGTTTCAGGCGACGATAGTTGACACATAGTCGCAAGCTCCCATCCGCCTTCTTGGCGAACAAAATCGGGGAAGCAGGGTGAAACAACTGGGTCGGATGAATCCCTTGCCCTGCAAGTCCTCCAGCTGTACTCGTAGCTCTCGAAGCTCGGCGGGAGCCATATGATATGATGGTGTGGATATCGGGGCTGTCCCGGGGTATAGGTCAATATAGAAGTCTACTTCTCTGTGAGGAGGTAGTCCTGGAACATCATCAGGAAAAAACGTTCGCATACTGATCCACCACTACAGGAAAACTCGGACTCCGCATGTCAACTGCACCTAGGATGAGGCTAGCCAAATGATGAGTGATCGACTGTCCTCTCCTCTGTGTGAGTCCATCCTGCGCTGCAAAGGCTCCCTTCTCTTCGATGAAGGTGAACCTGCTCCCATCGATGCGGACACACCGCACCTTGCGCCTAATACAATCAATCTGAGCATGGACTATAGATAACCAATCCATGCCAAGATGACGTCGTAAGGCCTCGACGCTGCTACAGAAGATCCCAGCTGAATCTCTCGCCCTCCTAGAGTAAGCTCACACTGCTGGAACCAGTGTGTAATCATTGAGTCTGCTCCCGTAGGAGTCTCTATTCGTAAGGATCGAGCCAACAGCTCCGCTCTGAGCTCCGAACAAGGGCAGCAAGCAATGAAAGAATGACTCGCTTCTGTGTCTATAAGAACTATAGCAGGGGTGTAGTAGACATAGATAGTACCTCGAATCATCTCTGGTGCTCCGTGGTCGTAGGCCTCCACTGCTTGAAGCTGATCCTACCTCTACCCGCCAGCTCCTTGTGGTCGGGGTGGACCTCCTGGTGGGTGGTGGTGGTAAAGCCCTCAAAGCGTCACCCACCACCTGCTACTCGACCATCTCCTCTGCCTCATCCGTCTGCTCCCTATGGACCACCATGTTCAACCCTCATCCTCTTCTTGGTGGTTCCTCAACCATCTGCTGCTCCTCTGCACGGCGGGTCGGGCAGTCACGAGCCATGTGGCCCTCCCCGCCGCATGTGTAGCACTGTTTGCTCTTAGTAAGACTGGCTCTGTGCCGTGAGCCCCGCACCTCTAAGCTAGTGTCCTAAGGTCATCTGCCTGATGTTTCTAGTCCGCTTGGACCCTTGTGACATCCGTAGACTTCCAGTTACAGAAGACTCTGCTACGTACCGCACTGTGGCAGGTCTCGCTACTGGTGTAGGCTCAGCAAGAAATCTCTCTACAAGAAGGGCTCGCTCCAGTACTCCTGCCTGCGTCAGAATGTTTAGGGAGATCATCGATGCCCTGATATCATGCCTCATTCCCTACCCTCGAAGGTCCGAGCCCAGAAGAATGGGTCCCATACCATGTCCATGGAATAGCACGAGAGATCTGTAAATCTCGCCGAGTACTGGGCTACCATCATGCTGCCATGCCGCAGCTTGTACTAGCTCCTGAATGCACACCTCACGTAGGGTGGATGGGATGAACTCTGAGCAGAAGAGGCTCTCAAAGTCCATCCAGAGGAGAGATGCCTCTTCATGCACCTGGATCATCAGTATCCACCATCTGCCTGATGTCGCGTACAGGAGACTCACTGCAAGGATCACCATGAGGTCAGCTGGTGTCCCTACTAACCTGAAAACTCGTACAACAGCCTCCAGCCAATCCTCGACTGCCTGAGGGTCCTTCTCCCCATGGAACCTGGGTAGTATCTAAAGCTGAAAACTCATGCAGTACACTAAGGAAACGTACACTCTCTGCGGCTGGGGGCTAGTGGCATCGGTGGCACGGCAGGTAGAGGTACCACTGGTGCATCCACTGTAAAAGGGCCCTGCACCGAGGCCTCGTCGCTCGGTGGGATGTTGTCTCACACAAAGCTCAGAACCCTAGCTGGCTGCCATCGTGGGGCCATCCGAAAAAGAAACAGGTGTGCCATGGTCAATACAGTATACATGGTGAGCTGACACAAAGTAAGCATAAGGAAAACTTTTGAAACACACATGCAATCAATGTTTTTTTGCACTTAGTCGGAAATCAGAAGTCAGGGTCCTGGTGTATGGATACGTCAGCCGCATCACCTATAAGGGTTGGTGTCCTCAGAACCAACTGTTTTGTACTTTGATTACATAAATGTTCACTTATTATATATTGTTCATTGTTCTGCATGACTATAATATAATAATGTCCTGAAATATTTGTTGCATTAATAAGGTCATATCAGATCCCCGCTATAATGAGAACCTTGAAATGCTATAACAATATTCTTAAATAAAGTTCTGCGGTTGGATGACATACTATGATAGGACACATAGTATACAGACCGTCATGTGCGAGTACTCATAAGAAGACGAGACTCTCTCTCATGGAGTTCGCACTTGGTAATCTCCAAGATGGGAGATTATGAGAACAGACCCGCCAGTAGTAATTCCGCATGTCTTGGTGTCATCGGATATTGCTATCTACGAGCGTGTGTAATGGTCCTTAGACTGGAATATTATCATTAACTCATGTCATGACTCGCGCACTTAGATTTACTGACGAAAACCATCATGCAGACAGTTGGCGGGAAGTAGGGTACGTTGGGTGCGTCACGAGTGACATGTTGTTAATGGATAAGTCGAGGAAGGATTTGTCCCTTCCATTTATGGAAGTTGATATCTCGGCCTTGATTGAAATAGAACTGTCGCATTAAATTCCATGGCATGGTGTAAACAATGAGTTTATTTCAGGTAGTCAAAGAATGACATATCAAGCATATAGGTTTATGACACTGCCATGAAACCTGCTTTATGAGATATTGAGACAAAGGGATTAAATTACACAGTAAGCGTTCATATGAGGTGATACGTCAATGCGGCGGTCAACTTCTTTCTCTTGGGTGCCTTGACCCGTTGCTAGACAGTAATCTTGGACTTTAGGCAAGCCCGCCTAATGCCAACGAGAAAGAGGCCTAGAGGGTCACACACTAAGTGTATCCAAGTATCTCAAGTTGAATAAAGATTATTCTCGTACGTGGTTTAATAATTATTCAAGGAAGCCTAAGTTATTTTAAATGATGGAGGAAAAAGAAAATAAAACAAGTACACGCCATGTATTATTATTACATGCCGTGTAGTTTTATTTTGGAAAGGAAATGAATAAATGAAAACAAGATATACACGCCGTGTACATTTAATGTACACGCCATGTAGTTTTCAATGAAAAACCAGTACACGCCATGTATTTATTAAAACACGTCGTGTAGTTTTTTTCAGTTGGGATTTTGAGGATATAATATTGTTTTAAATGATATTTATTATAATCAGCGTGGGCGCATGTCAAGGAATTATTTATTCGACATGGGGTTTTAAATAAAGATTCAATGAAATAAATAAAACGCGTAACGCGTTTATTTATTGTCATAACTCTATAACCCCACACACCCGATTATAAATATCCTTACAACCCCAACTCTTTTCTGACACATAAGAGAATCGTTGTGCACAACATCTCTGGAGAATTATTTCAAGGCCGAAAGAACCTCTTCCTCCAAGAACGCTCTCAAGACCGAGAGAGATCCTCTTCCATCGGATCAAGACAATCTAAGGAGGACAACGCAAGCAAAGTCTTCTCCACGCTAGCACCCGGAGAATCCTTTGGCGACGTCCAGAGATACGAGGTACACGTGTGGATCACCGCTAGAGGGAGTCTACACTTGGCTTCTGCGACGCAACGACGGATCACATCGACAACGTGATTGAGAACTTCAACGAAGAAAGAACACCCAAAAGGTATTTCTTTATAATTAATTAAATTAATTATAATCAACCTGTAACGATCCTTGTTTGTGGTTCCGGGAAAAACCATCTTCTTTGTCTTTTTCTGTGATTCGATCCGAGGAGACTGGCATTTATCGTCATATTGATCCCGGATTGATCATTGCTAATGACAAAAATCCAAGTGGGCACATCCACCCACGCGCTTCCGCTGCACCCAGAACCTTCATCACCAACACTAGACTCCCTGAACTGATAACCACACTTAATACGCTTAACACTATTGCTTCACATAGAAGAAAGATCAGAGTCCTGAGTTCTATGGTAGAACCGAACTCCTCTGATACCAATTTGTCACGACCCGTCCTCGGGACCCGTGTCGTGAATACCCCAAACAGCCTTCCATAGGCTAGGGGATGGTGACTATCACCTAAGGCGTAAATCCCGATAAAAATTTAGGGAAGGAATTGCCTTTAAAAAGTAAACAAACACCACAGAGTAAGCAAGAAAAAGTAAACACTAAGTAAACTGAGTACAAAAGTAAGTGATGGAAATTAAATGGGCTAGAATACAAAACCAACCAAAAGTAAAGTACAACTGAAAAGAAAGTACAGCAACTGAAAAGTAAAATAGGAGCGCCGAGCCGTCCACTGGAAATCCCACCTAAATGGTGGGTACAGATAGTCTCCTCAGCTCCTTGGGTCCAGCCTTCTACATAATGTACATCTCGTCCAGTGATCCACCTCCAGGTACCGTCCAGCTCCACGAGCTCCTACCTCGATCAGCACTGTCCGTCGTCTGCATCCAACACAACGTAGTGCGGGCATAGCTCGTGTAGGGGTGAGTATACGCTACTCAGTAGGGACCCCGAGACCCCTGAAGGTCTCCCATAATCTATTAAGGATACTCCACAAAGGAAAGATACAATCACGAAGTAACAACCAACTCTACTTAGGTATATGACCATACATATACATAAGTCATCAATTCCAGTTCGGCTCCAACATCTGATCCAATGTTCGATCACCTCAACACAGGATAGTACAACCCAATCCACACAGGAAAGCACAACCAAATCCACATAGCAAAGCAAGTCAATCATATCGAAGATAATGATTGAAAGTCAATGCTCAGATCACACAGGTAAACTTCTTCGTAAGATGATAGTGATGATCAGATGTAGCTACTAATTCATCTAAGCTGTCAGACCCACATAGGATACAAGACCAGCTAAGCTGTCGAACCCACAAAGGATATAAGAGCAGCCACTCTGCCGGACCCACGAAGGATACAAGTACAGAGTCAAATACTGTCGGACCCACGTAGGATACAAGAACAGTAGTCAAGTACTACCGGACCCACATAGGATACAATAACAGTAGTCATCATCGTCGAACCCATAGAGGATTCCAGTACGGTCGTCGTCGTTGCCGAACCCACGGAGGATCCCAGTACAGTCATCATCATCGTCGCAGTCGCAGCCAGCTCTAGGGTTCCCGCACACAGCATGCTCGATTCTGAGAGGGTCTGCTCCACGATCCAGGGGGGTCGATACATCAACTGACACTTAGTCCAGAGTTGATGTATCCCAATGTTCCGTCTCATCAAAAAGAACTCAACGCGATAGATGGCGCGTCAATCGGACGCCCGGTTTGAAAGTTATTGGTTTTTCGTCCCAGGGGCCCAGTTGGTTTTTAAGTCAAAACCAACCAAAACATACTCCAACTGCATACAAACCCCAAGCAGAGTAATTCAAAATAACCATATCACTAAGAGGAATCTAACAAAGTCGACGGAACATCAATCATACATTCGAAGCTCAAGTTATAGGTGTTTCCGCTCTGAGGGCCCGGTTGGTTTCATGTTCAAACCAACCCGGCCATACCCAAAGTTTTCCTAAACCTTCATTGTAATATACCGAAACGACAGTCTCGATCCAAGGATCGCATCGCAACTGATGGTGCATCGATCGGAGGTCCGTAGCCCACGTTACGGGCGTTTGAACAAATCTGTCCGATTTTAGGGGGTTTTGGGCCCGGACCGACCTGGCTCAAGACCCCCGAGGTCGGCCCGAACAGGGGCGACCCGACCCGGGTCCGGGTCTGGACTCGTCAGTGCGGCCTGGCCCGGCGCGGGTGGTCTGGCTCGGCGTGGCCGGTCTGGCGCTGGCCGAGCAAGGAGGCTCGGCGCGGGCCGAGCAGACGCGGAAAGGGGGCGCCGCCCCCTTGATTGAGAAACAGCCCCCATGGGGGGCCCGCCCTTGTCACCTACCGAGGGTTACGACCCCCATATTTTTTGGAAAACGGTCATCCGTAATGGCCGGATGATGTCTGCTGCGGGACCTGCTTCCCCCCCCCCCCCTTTGGAGTGTCGGCGGCCGAAAATCCGGCCGCCCCATTTGCTAAACCGCCGCGGCCAAAGGCCGCGGCCCCTGTCCATCCGGCGCGGCGCGAGGGAAGCGCGCCCCTCCACTGTGGCCCGACTCCGGCCGCGGCTTATTTCGGCCTCAATGGCGAGGTGTGACGGTGCTGTGCTCCTTCGCCGTGTGATATTCCCCATTCCCGCATGGTTTCGTTGCACTGCGCCGCATTCGTCCCAAACCACCATGGTGAACATCAACAAAGGGGGAGGAGGATTGTTCGTGTTTGTGCAGTCTGGCCTCCTCCCATTAATTGATAACAGGTGGCTAATAAAATTAATAATAACTCCAAAATAAGCCACGAACATAAAACGAACCCCTGCCTTAAAGAAGTTGTTGAACGAAGATCGTCACGGGAAACGGCGTCATGAGGTGAAGCTCCGTATATGTCGATGGAGAACGTCCGAGGAGGAGGGGTGTCTCCCATCCTTTAACGTGATAAGAAGAAAAAAGGAAGGCGCTTTGTCATTCTTCGGGTAAGGAGTCGCACACCGACTGCGGAGAGGAGATGATACGGCATGTCAATCTCTCATTGTGGTGACCGCGTTCTTCGTCAAAGTCTTGGCGTTCCTTGTGTTCTCCAACGAAGAAGATGAAGATCCCCAAGGATTGTGTATTTTCTCCTCAATTCTTCTCTCACAACAAACCACCCAAAATAAAATAAGGTAGGTCCTTATTTTATTAACTCATGTCAAGAATTCAAAATTCAAACTCTAATTAAATAAATTGATTATCTTTAATCAATCTAATTAATGTGAGAGTTGACATGCCATTAAATTGGGGGAGTGGGTGAGATACAAAAAAAATTGCAAGAGGGAGGTTTAATGGAATTGAAGGGGTGGGGCTCGTGTAGGCCCCACTTCACTAATATCCTACCAAGTGGAGTTAGGATGTAGTGGGTCCCACTCCAACTTCCATGCATAGGTTATAACTACTTAGAATAGAAATAAAAATTGTAGCACAAATTTTTATTTAACTCTTCAGTTAACCCATTTATTTAATAACAAAACCTGAGCAAACGCAACTCCTGAAAAGGTGTTCCTAAGCAATTACTGGAACTGCGGTTTCATCGGTGCCCTCAGATTTCGATTCCGAGCACCGGTTCAAAATTTAGGAAAACCCGCTCGTTCGTTCACTAAACGTACCCGAGCTAAACTTCGAAAAATGATTTCAGGCACACAGGGCCTCGGAATCAGGTATTGTTAGAAACTTCATACTCGTAAAATCCCAAAGAAATTAAGAAAAAAAATTTCCTTGAAATTTACGGGTCTTTACAGACATGGTGAGCAGCAGTGACAACAGATGACAAAAATTGAAAAATTATTATTTATATTAAAACACTAAATCGTAGTTGTAACAATATGGCATGAAATATTATAATTACTATTAAAATTGAATTATGGTATCATTATGACATTGAATGTTATAATTATTACTAAAATTATATTTAAACATGAAATATTATATTTTTTATAATATTTAAGTACAATATCATAATTATTATTATTTTACATACATGAAATTATTTGTTTTCGAAAATGTAAAAATTCTAGAAAAATACAATGAAAAGTACAAAAAAGGGTGAAACTCAAGAACTTACTAGGAGGTATCCCATGAAACATTCATATTATGATATTCCATAATGAAATTATTAAGAAATGTTATAATTATTCAACCTAAAAAAATATTATTTATGTTATAACACTAAAAGGTATTTGTTTTAATATAACATGCAATATTATAATCATTGTTAACATGTAATATTGTCACATTATAACATTAAATATTATAATTATTACTAAAATTCCCTTTAATCATGTAATTTTAAATTCAATACAAAATTTTATGTATGTTATCATAATAATATTTATTATAATTGAATTAAATTTGAAATATAAACAAAAAGGGTGAAACACGAGTACTTCCAAGGAGGACCCCCATCCTAGTACTAATCTCACCCAGGAATGCTTAATTATGGAGTTCTAATACGATCTAGTGTGGTGATGCTAGATGTACATGGTGAAGAATGAGATTTCACATGGAGGAGGTAATGTGCAAGGTGATGACGATCCTATATGAGCACAATGATAGACAACAAGTGATGTTCGGTGGTGGTGTTGTTCCTTGTTTGTGCTTGACGTTGTCCTGGAAGAGCTCTGATGATGGGTAATCCACGATGGGCATCAATTGTTGATGGTGTGGCTCTACTGATAGAGCATTAAGGCCCTGATGATGGGGCTCTATAATGGATGTGGTGCCTTATGAGGGCCACAAGGACGGGGGTACGATCTAGAGACGGGTTTAAAACATGGTTTGTGAGTGCGGGTGGTGCATAGAGGCCCTACATCACAACAGGGGGACATGAACCATATATATATATTATGTATAAATAAGTTAAGTTCATTTGTGATCTATCCTGGGGGGACTATGGACTAGTCTTGATCCTAACATGTGGGTGTATGTGTGCGTTTAATGTCATTGTACCCCCATGTACCTATCTAATATATTATCTCACTAAACAGTAGTTGTTACAATACGCCATGAAATATTATAATTACTATTAACATGAAATATGGTAACATTATGACATAAAATATTATAATTATTACTAAAATTATATGAAAACATGACATATTATATTCATTTAAAAAATTTACATACAATATCATAATTATTATTTTTATACTTACTTGAAATTATTTGTTTTTTAAAATATAAAAAATGTGGGAAAATATAATGAAATATAAAGAAAATAGTGAAATGGGAGAACTTCCTAAGAGGTCACCCATGAGACATTTGTATTATGAAATTTAATAATGTGATTATCAAGAAATATTATAATTATTTAACATAAAAAATATTATTTCTTTTATAACACTAAACCGTTGTTGTTACAATATAACATGAAATATTATAATCACTGTTAACATGAAATATTATAACATTATAGCATGAAATATTGAAATTTTTACTAAAATTCCATGTAATCCTGAAATATTACATTCAATACAAAATTTTACATAAAATATCATAATAATATTTATTACACTAGCATGAAATTTGAAATATATTCAAAAAGGGTGCAACTTGATTACTTCCCAAGTGGTCACCCATCATAGTACTATTATCACCTAAGTAAGATTAACTGTATATTTTTAATGGGATCTAGTGCATTATTATTGTTGTGATATTTTTAAATATTTTAATGTACTATCAATGATTCTAATATTACATATTGTTATTTAATTTTTGTTATAAATATAAATTTTATGTATGCAATTATCTTCCAATATTATAATTATTCAACATGAAAAAAATATTATTTTTATTATAACACTAAACCATAGCTCTTACAATATATCATGAAATATTATAACTACTATTAACATGAAATATAGTAACGTTATGACATAAAATAATATAATTATTACTAAAATTATATGTAAAAATGAAATATGATATTTTAAAAAAAATTGTAGAATATGATAATTATTATGTTTATACTTACATGTAATATTATGTTTTTAAAAATGTAAGAAATATGGGAAAATAAAATGAAAAAATACATAAAATGGTGAAACACAATCACTTCCCAGGAGGTCACGCATGAAACATTCATATTATGAAATTCAATAATGTGATTATCAAGAAGTATTATAATTATTAAACATGAAAAAATATTATTTCTATTATAATAGTAAACCGTAGTTATTATAATATAACACACAATATTATAATCACTGTAAACATGAAATATTGTCACATTATAACATGCAATATTATATTATGACAAAAAATCCTTGTAATCCTGAAATATTATATTCAAAACTAAGCTTACATACAATATCTTAATAATATTTATTATATAGGCTTGAAATTTTAAATGTATCTCAAAAAGGGTTCAACATGAGTAATTCGGAGGAGGTCACCCATCCTAGTATTACTCTTGCACAAGAAAGCATATCTGCATAGTTCTAATGGGATCTGGTGCATTAATGCTATTATGATTGAACCCAAAAATACACCTCCATTTTTGTTAAATAACTCAAAATACAATTAATGATTCTAATATTACATATTGTAATTTAATTACTTTTTTTAATATAACATGAACTAATGCAATTATCAGCCAATATTTTAATTATTCAATATGAAAAATTATTATTTCTATTATAACACTGAACCATAGTTGTTATAATACATCATGGAAAAATATAATTATTGTTAACATGAAATATGATAATGTTATGAAATGAAATATTATAATTATTACTAAAATTATATATAAAAACGAAAAATTACATTCATTTAAAAAGTTTATGTATAATACCATAATTATTATTATTATACTTACATAAAAAATTTTGATTTTTAAAATGTAAAAAAATTAGTAAAATACATGAAAAACACATAAAACGTTGAAACACGAGCACTTCCCAAGAGTTCACTCATGAAACATTCATATTATGAAATTCAATAATACGATTATCAAAAAATGTTATAATTATTCAACAAGAAAAAATGTTATTTTAATTTTTAATACTAAACCATAGTTATTATGATATAACATGAAATATTATAATCATTGTTAACTTGAAATATTGTAAATTTATAACATGAAAAAAATTAATTAATACTCAAATTCCCTATAATTATGAAATATTATATTCAAAATTAAAATTTATGAACAATATCAAAATACTATTAATTATGATGGAATGAAAATTTGAATATACACAATAAAAGGGTGAAACGCGAGTACTTCGCAAGAGGTCACCCATCCTAGTACTACTATATCACAATAATGCTTAACTATAAAGATCTAATGCGATCTTGTGCATTAATGTTGGTGTGTCCACACCCAATAATACACATAAATTCTTGTTAAATATTTGAAAGTACTATAAATGATTCTAATATTACATATTTCTATTTAATTTTTGTTATAAATAGAAATTTAACAATTTAAATTATCATCCAATATTACAATTATTCAATATGAAAAATTATTATTTCTATTACAACACTAAACCATAGTTATTAAAATATGTCATGAAATATTATAATTATTTTTAACATGAAATATAGAAACATTATGACATTAAATAATATAATTATTACTCAAATTATTTGAAAACATGAATTATAGAAATCATTTAAAAAGTGTACATACAATATCATAATTATTATTGTTATAATTTAATTTAATTATTTGTTTTTTTAAATGAAAAAAAAATATGGAAAAATATAATGAAAAATAAATAAAATTGTGAAACATGAGAACTTCCTAGGAGGTCACCCATACAACATTCATATTTTGAAATTAAATAATTTTATTGTTGAAAAATATTATAAATATTCAACATGAAAAATAAATTATTTCTATTGTAAAATTAAATCTTAGTTGTTACAATATAACATGTAATATTATAATCATTGATAATAGGAAATATTGTAACATTATTACATGAATTATTATAAATATTATTAAAATTAAATTTAATCATGAAATCTTATATTCAATACAAATGTTTACATACAATATCATAATAATATTTTTTATACTCGCATGAAAATTGAAATATAAAAAAAAAAGTTGCAACACGAGTACTTCCTAAGAGATCACCCATCCTAGTACTACTATCACCCAAGCACGTTTAACTATAGATTATAATGGGTTCTGGTGCATTAATGCTGGTGTGATCACACCCAACAATACAAAGACATTACTGTTAAATATTTTAAAGGACTATCAATGATTATAATATTATATATTTCAATTTAATTTTTGATATAAATATAAATTTAACTGATGAAATTATCATCCGATTTTATAATTATTCAACTGGAATTTTTTTATTTCTATTATAACACTAAACCATAGTAGTTATAATTTTTCATGAAATAATATAATTATTGTTAACATGAAATGTGGTAACATTATGACATAAAATATTATAATTTTTACAAAAAAATATATGTAATAATGAAATATTATATTCATTTAAAATGTTTATGTACATTATCATAATTATTGTTGCTATAATTACATGAAATATTTAGTTTTTTAAAATGTTTTAAATCTCAGAAAATACAATGAAAAGTACCAAAAAGAGTGAAACACAAGAACTTCCTAAGAGGTCACCCAGGAAACATTCATCTTATGAAATTATATAATGCAATTAACGAGAAATATTATAATTATGAAGCATGAAACAATTGTATTTCTATTATAACACTAAACTTTAGTTGTTGCAATATAACCTGAAATATTATAATCATTGTTAACATGAAATATTTTAACACTATAACATGCAATATTATAATTATTTATAAAATGATCTATTATCAGGAAATATTATATTAAATAAAAAATTTACATATAATATCATAAAAATATTTATTATACTCACATTAAATTTTAAATATACACAAAAAAGGGTGCAGCATGAGTACTTCCAAGGAGGTCTCCCATCCTATAATTATTGTCACCCATGCATGCTTAACTAGAGATTTCTAATGGGTTCTGGTGATTTAATGTGACTGTGATCACACCAAAAAATACTTAGACATTATTGTTAAATATATGAAAGTACTACTTATGATTCTAATATTACATATTTATATTTAATTACTATTATAAAAATAATTTTAACTGATTCAATTATCAAACCATATTATAATTATTCGACATGATTTTTTTTATAACACTAAACCATAGTTGTTACAATACATCATGAAATATTATAATTATTGTTAACATGAAATATGGTAACATATAACATTAAATATTATAATTATTACTAAAATTCTATGTAAACATGAAATATTATATTCATTTAAAAGGAATACATATAATTTCATAATTATTATTGTTATACTTACATGAAATTCTATTTTTTAAAAATATGAAAACATGGTAAAAGAAATTGAAAAATATAGAAAAGGGTGAAACAATAGAACTTCCTAGTAGGTTACCCATGAAACATTAATATTGTGAAATTCAATAATTTGATTGTTGAGAAATATTATAATTTTTCAACATGAAAAATATTATTACTGTTATAACACTAAACCGTGTTTATTTAAATGTATCATGCAATATTATAATCATTATTAACATGAAATATTTTAACATTATGAAATGAAATATTATAATTATTACTAAAATTCCCTATACTCATGAAATATTATATTCAATAAAAACGTTTGGCTACAATATAATAATAATTTTTCTTATACTAGAATGAAATTTAAAATACACACAAAAATAGGATGCAACACAAGTACTTCCGAGGAGGTCACCCATCCTAGTACTTCTCTCACCTAAGCATGCAATCCTAGTACCTATCTCACACAAGAACACTCAACTAGAGAGTTCTAATTAGATCTGGTACATTAATGTTTGTGTGATCACACCTAAAAATAAAAAAACAATTCTTGTTAAATATTTGAAAGTGATATCAATGATTCAAATATTACATATTCTAATTTAGTTTTTTGTATAGATATAACTTTAACTAATTCATTTATCATCAAATATTATGATTATTTAACATGAAAAATTACTATTTATATTATAACACTAAAATCTAGTTGTTACAATACATCATGAAATATTATAATAATTTTTAACATGAAATACGATACCATTATGAAATGCAATATCATAATTATTACTTAAATTCTATGTAAACATGAATTATATTATTCATTGAAAAATATTACATACAATATCAATATTATTATTGTTATATAGAACTTTTATTCTTTGTTTTTTTAAATATAAAAAATTAGGGAAAATACAATGAAAAATATAGAAAAGGGTGAAACATAAGAACTTCCCAGAAGGTCACCCATGAAATATTCATTATTGAAACTCAATATTGTGATTATCAAGAAATATTATAATTATTCAACATGAAAAAATATTATTTCTATTATAGCACTAAATCATAGTTGTTACAATATAACTTTTAATATTATAATCATTGTTAACATGAAATATTGTTACATTATAACATGAAATATTAAAATTATTACAAAAAACCCTATAATCATGAAATATTATATTCAATACAACAGTTTTCATATAATATCTTAATAATATTTGTTATACTCAAATTAAATTTGAAATATACACAAAAAAGGTGAAAAAAGTAATTCCTAAGAGGTCATCTATCTTAGTATTACTCTTTTCCCAGAACTCTTAACTGCAAAGTTATAATGGGATCTTCTATACTAATTGTAGTGTTATATCACCTAACAATTCCAATACATTCTTGTTAAATATTTGAAACTACTCTCAAAGATTCTAATATTACATATTTTTATTTAATTTTTTTTATTAACATAACTTTAACAAATGAAATTATCGACCAATATTATAATTATTCAACATGAAAAATTATTATTTCTTTTATAACACTAAACTATTATTGTTACAATATGTCATGAAATATTATAATTTCTAGGAATGTTCAGGACTCAAGTGTACTATGTATTTAAAATTTATTTAATAAAATATAAAAGAATAGCGAAAGACAACGTCACAAGATATGCAGTATAGTAAGTGCCAACAAACATGAAAATATCATGCCAAGGCCCATGAAAAAATAAGGTACCTAATACCCTCACAAATGCTTGATCAATTATTCCATTAATAGAGCCTAAATCCCCCTATAGAATCAAATCACAGTCCCATAGAACCGATTATGAATCCATCACTATCTTTATTCGAAGAAATCACCCTCTGGACGAACTCGCATTAATGTTCCATCATCAAAAAATATGGTATAGAAAATAAAAAGACCGACAGACCCATCATTTAATAGACTTCAGATCAGAAGCAGAGCACTATAGGTCTGTAATGGATTTATCCTAGAAGATTTCCTTATAAAAAAATTCAATATATCATTTCCATCCTATGAAACCTCCATTCCTTGAATTTGTCACATGTCCCATGTTCATCACATGTCCACATCCCGAGATCACCCTGCAACCATGATTGGGGTAATAAAAAGCTAAATTGGTCAGTTGTTTGTTCCCTATCACCGTCACCTTCCACATCCCAAGGTATGTTCCAAAAATCATCATTGACATCCCCATGACCCATTTTTATGTTCTCCATATGAATAACAATGAGCCACAACCCAAAATAAATGGTCTAGGAACACAACTCACATGCTATAAAATCCTCTCCCTTTACCACAGTGCAATGGGCCCAACATCGGCCATCACCACTGGGATCCCAGATCTGTGACACTGTCATGTCATCATCCCTTCCTTTGTGTTGGTCCACCACCATCTCCCACACCCAACATCACTAGTGACTCATGTAATGTCCCGGTTTCGGAAGCCTCCGAGAGGTTCCCCATACTCGGTTGGTCACACAGCCTCAAGAGCATTTCCCCAAATTCCATAGGCTACTGACTAGTAGTGAGGGCCTTCAGGGTGATAGTGGGGAAACTATGCCCTCATTGGCAGAGTAATGTAGTGGAAATAAACAAATAACAATAGGGGAAGTAGTAATAACATGCAATAAGTTAACAATAAAAGACTAAATGTAGAAACAATTGGATCACATATATAAATGATGCATGTTACATATGTCTAGGAAATCATCCAAACAAGTCACAATGCTGGAATACAGTACTAAACCAAAGTACAAATAAAAAAAATAAACTCCAACAGCATCTCAAGCCTCATCTTGGTCCCATGCTCTCTATCTCCATGGAAATCAAGTACCTGAAGTACAAGGGAACTTTCCCTTATCTATACCAACAGTAATATAATTTATTTGGGCCCAAAATCATGACCCAAAAAGGGTGTGAGATGAATCCCACTAGGAAACCACCCAAAGATATGTTCCTAACAGTCAGTGAATATATATGGCAGGCAATATGAAAAAGAAGTAATAAAAAAGGAAGTACTCAGAAGTAAAAATTCCTACAGTTTCAATTACAATCATTTACATTTAACCATTTAACAAACCAATTACAAACACATGAAACCCTCTGGGAAAGTTCTCACAGCCTATCCCCTCTAGTTCAACCAACAATCTCAAGTAACCCTATGGACAGTTCTCACAGCCTAAGCCCTCTGGTTTAATTTACAACAAGGATATAGTTAAGTCTCTTTGAGGAAGAACTCACCATCAATTCCCCCTATAGTCTTTTAGTGGTAAACTACAGACACTCTGAGGAAGCACTCAATGTCAATTTCTCTTGTGGTCTTGTAACGTATCTATGGAAACTCTGAGAGAGAACTCAATGTCAATCCCCCCTATGGTCTCGCAGCGTGATAATTATAACAGACACTCTGGGAAAGCACTCAACATCAATTTCCCCTATTGTCTCACTACACTAGGTTCCTGCATCCCCGTGTAAAGTAATCATAAACAAATGATAATCGACAGCCAAAGTAAAACTCAAAGTACTACTTGGATAATTAGCTACAATTCATGGAACAATATATCAGATAAATAATCACTTCATCCTAACAACACTAGGAATGAAAACTAAATATCCTAACTGGAAAAGCTAGACCAAATGGTCAAAAATCAACAAACATGGGAAAACACATCCATAGTATGGTAATTAACCTTATTCATAATCAAAAAACCTCTATTCAAAGCAGGCATTAACAGGGTTAATATCCCTAAACACGCAATACCCCGGATGAGGGTATTGGGCACCTTTTCACATATAACTCAAGGACTAACTAAGGAAAGGCACAAACCACCTACCTTGGTGTTGTATGATCGATATATGTGAAAATCAGGCGATGAATCTCCCTAGAACACCATATATCTACAAAAACGCTAAAAACATTCAGCCGAGGATATCTCACGAAATATGAGAAATCATGAAAGGTCTCCAGATAAAGAAATATCTTACTGTTTCTATTCCAACGCAATCGACGGCAGTCGATTCAGATAAAGAATGGAGAGTCATGGGATCATAGAAGATTCATTTTGTACTATCACTCCTAGATGAGATGGATGAAGAAGAAGGTTTTTATGTCGATTAGACGTGACCCCGGTCCATTTAATGAAATAAAAATAAAGTACACTACATGTTCTTTAAAAGTACACGGTGTGTACTTGCCATTACTGGGCCCCACTTTATGCGGCCTCGAGGTCACCCCACACGGCCAAGTGCACGACCATTACATGGACAACACACGACTACCCATGGAAACTTGGTACATGACATGTACTTATAATTACACGGTGTGTACTCTTGAAATTCCTAGGAACTCCTATTTTTCCCAAAAACACCAGAAAAGAAGACTCATACTTGAAAATAAAATTTGGGTTCTTACAAACTTCCCCCCTTAAATAAATCTATCCCCAAATTTCCCTAGATTGGTAGAGTAGAAGAAGAAACCTCGAATAGCTTCAGCCATTGTGATCATACATTGGCCCCCCTCTCCCAGGTCTCGTCCTGTACTCACCCATGATGCCATAACACTCATGCCAGAGGAACAGAACAGCCATAGAGAACCTTCACACTTAGATCAAAAA
Organism: Viscum album; assembly: GCA_963277665.1. NCBI lineage: Eukaryota > Viridiplantae > Streptophyta > Magnoliopsida > Santalales > Viscaceae > Viscum > Viscum album. The sequence continues at coordinate 393,741,446 of OY728167.1, read as the reverse complement.
TCTGGATATGATGCTCCTCGAATGAGGTGTCCACCTCCAACTCAACCTCCTCGGGTTGAAAACATGAGATGAGTCTAAGAAGTAACGTTGTACCTGAGAAATGTGGAAAATTCCGTGCATAGCCCGGTACATATGAGGTAACTGTAACCAATAGTCAATCGGCCTGACTCTTTCCAAGACCTAAAATAGTCCAACATAGCTCGGTCAAATATTGCCTGGTCTCGTAATCCTTCTATGTCCCATCCACAGTGTGACACATAGAAAAACTTGATCTCCGACCTCAAACTCCAGGGTTCATCTTCATTGATCAGCATAAGACTTCTATCATGACTGTGCAGTAGACATCCTCTTTTGAATCAACTCTATCTGATATGTGGTCTCCTAGACAAGATGAGGTCCCAACATAGCTTCCTCTCCTGCCTCCAGCCAACATAAGGTTGATTAGCATGGCCTACCATACAAATCCTCATAAGGTGTCATCTAAATAGTTTCTTGAAAACTATTATTGTAAGAAAACTCCACAAGAGGTGTGTGTTTCTCCCAAGAACCTCCAAAGTCTATGACGCATGCTCAAAGAATGTCTTCTAGCACCTGAATGGTACGTTGAAACTATCCATCTGTCTAGGGATGGTATGTTTTACTCAGAAGTACCAATGTACCCAATTCCCTCTATAGTCCCTACGAGACCCAAGAAGTAAAACTTGTGTCCTTATCTGAAACAATGGAGTCTGTAACCCCATGTAGATGTACAATATCTCGGATGTATAGCATCCCCATCTCATCAACACTAAAGGTCTCCTTAATCAGCAAAAAGGGAGTGACTTTCATGAGTCTTTCAATGACAACCCATACAGCATCACTCCCTTGTGGCGACCTTGGAAAACCTATCACGAAATCCATCGCAAAATCATTCTACTTCCACTCGGGAATGGGTAACTTCTTTAAAAGCTCTACTGGTCACTGATGCTCCTCCTTCACCTGCTGATAGGTGGAACACCTCATGATGAAACCAGAAACATCTCTCTTCATACCTGGCCACAAATACTAATGGTGTAAATCACGATACATCTTCATGACACCAGGATAAACTTCCCAAATTGAGGAATTAAAGTCTTGAATCAGCTCCTTGTGTATGTTGGCTAACACCCATACGTGCCCATGAAAATGCACGATCTCATCCTCACCTATGGTCCATCCATGAATAGGGTCCTCTCCTAACACACTCACCCATAGGACTAGGACATCAGAATCTGATAGCTTCCTCATTCACGGTCGATCAAGAAGAGTATAGGTAACAGCTACATAAAAAAGAAACATCTGTCCTTGTCTTTCATGAACCTCCAAATGCATCTCAAAAAAAAGAACCATAAGCTTCCACTCACTGCTGGACTCCTGAACTTCATGTTTCTGAGTCCTCATGCTCATCACATTAGCCACTGCATTGTCTTTCCCAGGCATATAGGCAAGCTCAAAGTCAAAGGACTGAATGTACTCAACCCACCTTCAATCTCTCAAATTTAGAAAGCGCTGAGTGAAGATATACTTGAGACTTTAGTGGTCAGTTAAAACCAAAAAATTCTCTCCCAATAGGTAATGTCACTGACAGCGTAAAGCATGAACAACTCCAGCAAACTCGAGATCGTGGGTCAGGTAATTACTCTCATGAGGCCTCAACTGTCATGACCCATACGCAATGACTCCTTCCCCCTATATAAGAACTGCTCCAATCCCGATACCTGATGCATCACAGTAAAATGTATAGCTCCTTCTTGGTTCTAGAAATACTAGTATTGGTGCTGATGTCAACCTCCATTTCATCTTCTGAAAGTCTAACTCACAAGAATTTTACCACAAGTACTTCGCACCCTTCTTAGTCAGGCCTGTTAGTGGTGCTTCTAAATGTGGAAAGTCTTGTATTAAACTTCTGTAGTATCCAGCCAACCCTAGAAAACTTTGTACCTCAAAGACATTCTTCGGATGCTCCTAGGAAACTACTGCTATCACTTTCTCTGGATCTACTGATACTCCTATATCTGAGATAACAAGACCCAAGAAGTGAATATGGCCCATACAAAAGTGGCATTTTGAGAGCTTAGCGTATAACTAATTCTCTCTCAGTGTACTCAAAATGATCTTAATATGTGTTTCATGGTTGTGTTGAGTGTGAGATTAAACCATGATATCATCCACGAAGACTTCTATGAATGAATCTAGGTATGTATGGAACACTCATTTCATCAGTGCCATGAAAACTATAGGAGCGTTCGTGAGACCGAACAACATAACCATATACTTGTATAGACCATACCTACTCCAAAATGATTTAAGAGGTATATCAGATGGTCTAACGTGAAACTTATGATAACCGGACCTCAAGTAAATCTTCAAGAACACCCAGGCTCCTTGAAACTGATCCAAGAGATCATTAATCCTCAGAAAGGGATATTAGTTCTTGACTTTCAATTGGTTCAGCTTCTGATAATCTACACATATTCTAAGGGTACCATCCGCCTTCTTCACAAACAGGACAGGCGAACCCCAAGGAGAAGTACTGGGTCGGATGAAACCCTTTTCCTATAACTCCTCCAATTGCTTCAGGAGCTCCTGTAACTCCGATGTATCCATCCTATAAAAAGGAATAGACATCGGTGCTGCTCCTGGAACAAGATCAATAGAAAAGTCTACCTATCGATCTAGAGTAAAACCTAAAAATTCTTCTCGAAAGACATCTATGAAATGATCCACCACTAGAGGAATGTCCATCTATGAAGTCCCATGGTCTTCCAGATATAGACTAGCAATACATGCTATAAATCCTCCTAACCCATGATGCTCGGGTCCCGCTCTTCTCACTTGGACATCCCACTCACCGTTATGCAAAAACATACCACCCTCTGGTGACGTAAAACTCACCATGAGGTGATAACAATCAACAACATCCTAGAACGGAACTAACCAGTCCATTCTGAGGATGACATCATAGCATATCATCTCTAGGAAATAGAAGTCCCATGAGAAGTGACACCCACCAACCTCAATAGGGAACTCCTTGCACTAACATGCACTAGTCGTTCTTATCCCCAACAGAGTGTCTAACATCAATATATCGGTAGATGTAATGATACATAACCCAAGTCTCTCCACAATAGCAACAGATATGAAACTATGGGAAGCCCCTGTATCGAAAAGAGAAGAAGCTAAAAATAAGGAAACTAGGATCGTACCCCGAACAGTAGAGGGTCTGGGATCCTACTTCTATTGGGTTTTCTCCAACGCAAAATTCTGACCTACACCGCAGCCATGTGACCCTTCCTAACCACCTTGATCTGATCCACCCTGTTGTCACTGAAAGCCTGTTGACTGGCTACTACGGCCGCGACCTCCACCTCGGACTAAACGGCTGGAAGAACTCCAGTTACCAAACTGGTGATAAACTGGTGGTGCTGCTTCTGGATGAGGAGTCATAGAGGAACCCCTGTCACTAGATTCTGGTGAGAAAAACTAACTGAACCGTTGAAGATGGCCCATCTTTTCATAGGATTGGCACTCCACTGGGTCCCTCGGGCAATTTGGCCTCATATGTCCGACCTTCCCACACTGGTAGAATGCCACCTGGCTACCTGAAGGTGTATCTCGCCTACTCAGATCTCCACATGTAGACTCCTTACAGTGCTTCCTACTATCAGCTGGAGAAGTACCGACTCTGGATGCTGAACCGCCTTGGACCACAGCTCCAGAATCCCTTAGGTTATGCTCCGTGATTAGTACCTGATTAACGATAGAAGATATAGAAGTCAATATGAAGATGTTCTCCTGAGCCCGAATGTCCGTACTTAGACCATCCTCAAACTTCCTTGCTGGGAATAACTCATATCCCCCTAGAAAGGGTGTAAATCTCTACAACTCTGTGAAGCGAGAAGAATACTCCCTGACTGAAAGAGTACCATGATCAAAACTCATGAACTCTCGGTCTCGATCGGTCCTCGAGGTCTCCAGGTATAAGTAATCGTAGAAGTTATGCTAAAACTCATCCCATGCCATACCCTGTTGGCATCCCGCCTGTGAGATCACATCCCACTATCTCTTGGAGGAATCCCAAACCATATACATAGCGAGCTTGACCCTCATCTTTGGAGGTGTCTCCAGATGATTGAAGATAGATAGCATGGATTATAACCATGATTCTGCAGCCTGAGGTCATGCGTCCCTTATGAAGGTGGGAGGATGCTGCTACTGGAAAACCCATGTCAATTCTGCCATCGACGGGGTAGGAGGTGGTGCTCCCTGGAAGGTCGGAATCATCCTCACAAATCCCTCTCTGAACTATGCATCGGCACCTATATCTGGTATAACGGATGGTGCCAATAATGGAAGTACAGGAGGATCTACTGGTAGTCCCTGATCAGCCATGTCTGGTGTCTGATAACTGTCTTGTAACTGAAAACAACCAGAGGAAGTCTCGGTGGCATGATTCTATAAGGTCAAATGCACACCTTAGTTGAATATTATCAAGGAATGTGTCTTAAAAGTGAAATAAAATAATAGGATAAAGAAAGCATTCAATTCCTTAAAAACATGGATACACTGCTTGTATAACAACTACATGACATGTTCCTTTAATCCTTTACATGGGTGTTTACTTCTTCCAAAACTAATCTTGTAACGCCCCATATACACGGCATGTTCTCCCAAGACACGGCGTATACTTGAATCATGTTCCCCTGCCTGAGTTCTTCTACACGAATAACCCACACGGTTCCACTAGAACAAGACTACACAATGTGTTTTTGAAATACATGGCGTGTACAAGAATGAAATTCACTGATCCATGTTGTTTTTCACACGGTCGGTTACACGGCTCACTCTACATGGCATGTTCCCTATGGACACGGTGTGTACTTCATGATTTTTCATTCACCCATGTCATTAGTCACACGGCCGGATACATAGTCTCTACAAAACAACATGTACATCTAGTACACAGCATGTCCCACCATAGATTTCCAAACACCATGTCCCTACCCACATAGCCAGTGACACTGTTAGAGACTACACGACATGTATATACAGTACACGGCGTGTACTTAAGAAAAACAGTTCCTTCCTGAACAGAAGGGTACAAGGTGTGTATTTATTATTACATGCCATGTATTCTGGGTTCTTTAGAATAGTAAACCTTAGAAACTACTACAAATCCCATAAAAACACTGAAGAGAACATTAAAGTTCCAATTTTTGATCCGTGAGGGCTCATACTCCCCACGAATCAAAGCTTGGAATCTAATACATGTCATGTACAAGGAATAATAAGTCAATGATCCACCAAATTCCAATCCATGAGGGCCCATAACACCACAAGAACCAAATTTTGTCATTCATTCAAATAAAAAATTAAACAATCCAATACCCTGTAAAATAGTAGGTATTCTATCAATGAATCTATCACAAGAGCATGCATATCTATTACAACATCTATCACAACAACATGCAATCACTAATGCACCCTAAATGGCATAGCAAGAATGCATGACATGTGATTTATAGAAAGTGCCTATATGATGCATGAGATGGAATACACTCATATCATCAGATTTCAACATCAATATAACCTTAATAATATAAACAATAACAGTGAAAAATATGCGAATTACCCAATGGTGAAATCAAATCAACTGTAATAATTGCAAAACCTAAATAATTGATTTAACAAGGTAGATTTACTTTTCCCTCTACACAGGTTAGATACTCCCAATCATAGATTATTACCTACTACTTATCCCTTTCTATCCCTGGATATAGGCTCCAAACAGTATGTCAAGAAGAAAATAATCCTATGATACCAATTTGTAACATCCCAGTTCCGAAAGCCTCCTAGAGGTGCCCCGTACCCGGTTGGTCACATGGCCTCAAGAGAATTTCCCCAGAGGCCACCGACTAGTAGTGAGGGCCTTGGGTGTAATAGTGGGGAAACTATGCCCTCATTGGAAGAGTAATGTAGCAGAAAGAAACATATAACAATAGCAGAAGCAGTAATAACATGCAATAAGTAAATAATAGAAGACTGAAAGTAAGAAACCACTGGAGCGCATATATAAATGATGCATGGTACATATGTCTAAGAAATCATCCAAACAAGTCACAATGCTAGAATAAAGTACTAAACCAAAGTACAATGAAAAAAAATAAACTCCCGCAGCATCGCAAGCCTCATATTGTTCCCTTGATCTCCATCTCCATAGCAATCAAATACCTGAAGTAGAAGGGTGCTTGCCCTTATCTATACCTATAGCAATATAATCTGTTTGGGCCCAAAAGCATGACCCAAACAGAGTGTGAGAAGAATCCCAGTAGGAAACCACCCAAATATCTATGCCTAATAGTCAGTGAATATATATGGCAGGCAATATGCAAAAGAAGTAATAAAAAAGGAAGTACTCATAAGTAAAAAGTCCTACAGTTTCAATTACAATCGTTTACATTTAACATTTTAACCAACCAATTATAAACACATACAACCCTCTAGTAAAGTTCTCGTAGCTTATCCCCTCTGGTTCATCCAACAATCTCAAGTAACCCTATGGGAAGTTCTCACAGCCTAACCCCTCTGGTTCAATTTACAACAAGGATATAGCGAAGACTCTCTAAGGAAGAACTCACTGTCAATTCCCCCTGTGGTCTCATGTTATCAATGACTCTTTGAGAAAGTACTCACCGTCAATTCCCCCTATAGTCTCTTAGTGGTAAACTACATACACTCTAAGGAAGCACTCAATGCCAATTAATCATGTGGTCTCGTAATGTGTCTATATACACTCTGAGGGAGAACTCAACGTCAATCCCCCCTATGGTCTCACAGCATGATAATTATAACATACACTCTGGGAAAGAACTCAACGTCAATTTCCCCTATGGTCTCACTACACCAGGTTCCTGCAGCCCCGTGTAAAACAATTGTACAAAAACGATAATCAGCAGCCAAAGTAATCCTCAAAGTACTACATGGATAATTAGCTACAAGTCATGGCACAACATATCAGATAAATAATCACTCCATCCTAACAACACTAAGAATGGAAAACAAATATCCTAACTGGAAAAGCTAGACCAAATGGTCAAAAATCAACAAGCATGGGAAAACACATCCATATCATGAAAATTAACCTTATTCACAATCAAAAAACCTCTATTCAAACATAAAAATCATAGTAGGCATTAATAGGGTTAAATACCTAAACACACAGTGCCATGAATGAGGGTATTGGGCACGTTTGCACATATAACTCAAGGACTAACTACGGAAAGGCACAAACCACCTACCTCGGTGTTGTACGATTGATATACGTGAACCTCAGGCCTTGAATGTCCCTAGAACCCTATAGATCTACAAAAAATCTATAAAAGTTCAACCAAAGATATCTCATGAAAGAGGAGAAATTAGGAAATGGGTCTCTAGAAGAAGAAAGAGCTTACCGTGGCGATTCTAATGCAATCGATGACGTTCGATTCGTAGAATGGATGGAGATTCTGGGACTCGAAGAAGATTCGCGTCGTACAGTCGCTCCTAGACAAGAAAGATGAAGAAGAATGTGTTTCTGTTGATTAGACATGACCTCATTCTGTTTAATGAAATAAAAATAAATTACACTACATGTTCTTTAAAAGTACGCAGCGTGTACTTACAATTACCAGGCCCCGTTTTTGGTGGCCTCTAGGTCACCCCACACGGCCCTATGCTCAGCTGTTACATGACCAGCAAACAGCTACCCACATCAACTGGGTACATGGCATGTACTTATAAGTACACATCCTGTACTCCTTAAATTTCCCAAAACTCCTCTTTTTCTCAAATACACCAAAAAAGAAGACTCATACCTAAAAATAAGATCTAAGTTCTTGCAACTCACCACCCAGATTTCTTATTGATCATTCATCAGTGTTATTCAATAACCATTACTATAGATATTTAATGATATTCCCATAACATCATAGACCCCAATATTCACTCATCATTATCTTCCACCCATACCAAAGTCCACTACTAGTTTTTTTTGAATTTTGGGTGCAAAGAATCTTTTTATTCTGAAATGAAATACCCCTTTAAATTTGGGTAGAGGGAGAAAAAAATACATAGCCCACAATCCAATGCAGTGTCATGTGTGTATCATCCAAAATATGTCACTAGGAATATAGCATTTCCTACCTACATCATGATTATGTCACCACCTATATTATAAATCACCCAGACTGTGTTATCATCATTTCGAGATATTTTACACCACCATTCGTCACCCTTCTGTTATTCCATTGTGATGGTCCTCTTTTGTCCCCAAGATTCACTTGTTGTTATATTTTGACCATAACTGAGGGTTCTTCTAACACCCCACCATCATACCCTAGTTTCTCTCACTGTCATTCCCTGATTGGGCTGAAGTCCACTATCGTCGCCAAAATGTTATCCAGGTACAGATCTAACCAGCAATAGGTCACCACCCATTTTTTCACCAAATTTAACCTAATGGCAGAGGCCTTAAGCTAAGAACATCTCAAAGTGACCAAAATATTCTTCAAATATCTTAGTTGGGTTTCCAAAGAAATCCCCATTGAAAAATAGGGAGAGTGTCTCTCCATTCTTATCAGAGAGACTCTCCATCCTACACTAAAATATTATAATTATTAGTATCATTAAATATGGTAACATTATGATATAAAATATTATAATTATTACTGAAATTATATTTAAACATGAAATATTATATTAATTTAAAAACATTACATACAATATCATAAATTTCATTTCTATACTTACATTTATTTCTTTGTTTTTTAAAGTTTAAATAACATGGGAAAATACAATGAAAAATAAAAAAAGGGTAAAACATGGGAACTTCCCAGGAGTTCACCCATTAAATATTCATATTATTAAATTCCATAATGTGATTATCCCGAAATTTTATATTTTTTCAACATGAAAAATATTATTTATATTATAATAATTAACTATAGTTGTAAAAATATAACATGGAATATAATAATCAATTTTAACAAGAAATATTGTAACCTTATACATGAAATATTATAATTATTACCAAAATGAAATAAAATCATGAAATATTTTATTCTATCATGACCCTATTTATTCAAGATGAGGGAAGGGATAGAAAAGTGTCATGACCTTCCTTATTCAATATGAAAAAGAGGTAATGAACCTTGAGTCTCACCTCTAGTAGGCCCCAGGGTGGCGACCAGCACCAAGGGTATAGAAATATCACAAAAATGGGAAGCATTACCCTTTTTATAGTAGCGAAGATTAGGTTATAAGATGTACAAACCTCAGAAACTCAAATACACATATATATATATATAAAGAACAGAAAACTGATCCCACATTCTTGTTTAAAGTAAAATTTCTAGAAGTACAAAAAAAATCCAAAGTAAGTACCAAAATAAAACTAAGCAGTGACATAACAACCATCCCCAATGTCCAAGTTAGTAAGGTCCAGAACGGTCTATGTAATCCCCCTAAAAACCTAAAAAATAGTTTTATATACATAGGGTGAGTAAACAAGTATAACTAGTAGAAAAAAAACCAATGTCACCCATCCACAAGTGGGAGAAGTATACTAATGCTCCTCTGAGAAAACAATATAAAATTTGAAGTACTTATCAAGATAAAATATTTCCCCCAACCTCACTAAGGCATTCTCAAAAAATAATGCAAGTCATATAAATTAAAATAGTAAGAACATCGATATTTGGGTACCCTCCACCACTTACCACAAGTTTACTACTCATCCCTAACAGAAAACGTTCTGACGCTACCATGCTCTTCCACAATCCCCACTGTCACAACCTGCTCGCACACACCTGAGCCACAAACCACATTCCTCCCTCAAACAATTGGGCCACAAAAACACAACCTTGTTCTAAATACATTGGTTAAAGTACAACGTTTCTCATCCCGAAGTCACCTAGGAAGCACACCTTGTCTGCAGACACCTAGGCCTCACAACCGCACCACAACCTGGCTAAAGAGTCTTCGGCTACCAATGCCTATAATAGGGAGTATAGAAGATCCAATAACTATCCATCCATCCTCCCACCAATATGTGGGAGAAGAAAACCCTCCCCCATAACAATCGGGGTGTTTGGTACGTAGTGCTCAATATGGGTGGGGTGCATATAGAAATCACAAGGAACTACATGTATATATATATAGGTACCAAGCACTCATCCGAACCAATGGGTTTTCAAAACAAACAACCAGCCCACACAAAACTAACTTCGTTGCTACCTCTAAATGTACAACCACACAGACAGTCGTAAACCCAATTCATAACCCCCATCCAATTAATTTAACCAACTATCATTCTACATTGTAAATTCATTTATTTATTTATTCCATCCCTACCCACGAAACTAACAAACACTGAAAATGTTATAAGATGAAAAAACCATACCAACCATTTATAAATCCAAACAAATAAAGAAGGGCCAAGGTAAAACAATCCATTCTATTATCCATTCATAAAATAATGTACTTTGAGAACTCTAGGTGAAAGTCTCGTGCAAGGTAACACCATCCTTCTTCAAAATAATCCCACTTAAACCATCATTGGCATCCTCGCTGCTTGAAAATCACCACATTCAGCAAAACAAAACTCACCCAGCTTGCAGTCCCACTGCACACTCCCCTCTCTTGAACACAAGTTCAACCACTTCCCAGTTGTAGTCCCACTTCATAAAAAGATCATCCATTCAACAATTAATCAATCTCTTAAGCTGATATTCCATCACACCACCCGTACCACACTATACACACAACCACACTCCCAGCCATAGCACCACATGACCAGCACAAAACACACGGTTGAATAGATCGATACACATACCACATCCACACCAAATAGCAAGGTGTATTCAGATTTTATCAACACTATTCTTTAAATACACTTTCTTAATTCAGTGGTGATCACTTCATAAGTTTAATCTTGGGGATCCATTTATTTAACTAGGTATACGTGATTAATGGATTGATATTTACATAAAATTATTCAAAGGATACCATAGTGTGAAAAAAAAGTCAACCAACTACCATGATTTTTAAAAGTCTTATAGTCCATATAGTTCGCATCATGAATCAAAGTTAACAGGTAACACAAAAATGATCATCAACACATTCCCATCCCGTTGTCATAATAATTATATTATCTTCAATATCATTATCTTCCCCCATTTTTTTCTTCTTTGAAAGTTGGATTCATACATTTTCACAAAATAGAATCATTACACACACCCCTCATAATACACAAAGGAATAATAGATCAAGGAAATACCTACTTGGAATAATAACTAACCAACGATTCTTCCTTGTGTGAAAATAGGGGGTAAGTGGGCAGTAGGAAAACTCCAAGGAAAACTGGATCGATGGGTACTGCACAACATGTGACTCCATGATGAGGAAAGGCTTTAGGAACATCATGATAAAATGGAAAAACATGGGGAAAGTAATATCTCATCTTAGAATATTCAGATCCTATATCAATGGAAGGGAGACAGTTTCAAAGGCCATTAAAGTCAAATCGTGGTAAGTACCAAGTGGTTTGACTATTTAAAAGCTCCCAGAGCATTAGGACATTAAAGATATAATTAATATCATTTGAAAGTTTTTTAGAAATTTCCAAAAAAGGATTTAAAATCAATTAAAATCAAATAAAACATAAGAAGGGTGAAATTGGAAAAACTGGGAAAAATTGGAAATGAATCACCTATAGGGGATTCACCAACATGAGTCACCAACAGTGAGTCACCAACACCTGACTCACCTAAATGAGTCACCAAAATGACTCACTGACATGAGTCACTAACACCACTCACCAATGAAACTTACCAATGCCATTCACTGACACCACTCATTAGTGCCACTCACTGACACCACTTACTGATTTCTGTCCTACCTAAACCCGACCTACAGACGTGATGAGTCACTGATGCCCTAAGTCACCGACACCCTATTTACCAATGTTGAGCTACCAACATGAGCTATCGACACTAACCTATTGATGTTGATCCACCGACACGACTCACTTATGCCTAACTCACTGATGAAATAACTAATTTTTTTTGGAAAACTATTGAAATGAACTACTGTTACCTCCCAGAACACCCCAAACACTAGAATTTGAAAAATTAATGGACTGAAGAGGTCTGGGCCATTATCTCAGATACCTCTAAAAATATTCTCTCCCTAAATAATTCAAATCCAACCCTAGAAGAAAAATGTATTCATACAACCATCCTGTAAGATACCTCTCAAGGATAAACCACCATGTGTTGTTCGAAATATGGAGTGAAACCTCAACATCCAAGAACACCTCCTCCAACATCTTCTAACCCAAACATACAAAATATACCCCACACAAGAAAAAACTATCTGTACATATGAATTTGGGAATTCCTTCCTCCATGTCATGATAATATCCACTCTTGGTAGAATTGACTCGCCTGCATGGGTTTAATCACATCTCAATTAATGCATCTTGATTTGGAACCAGGTCTCCCCCTTTTCACATGTTAGGACTTCATCACACAATAAGTAGCAAGGAAGAAACTCATCTTATATTAAAGAATGTTTAATCACTGCATAAAAAATTATAACACACATGAAAAACTAAAAAAACTCTAGGTACTGGGCACACATCTGCATTTCTCTCTCCCAAGTACTCTCCTCCACCACCATGCCTCCACAAAACACAAACCAAAGGAATATTCCATCAACATAGCACCTTCTCTTGATTATCCTAGATCACCACTATCCACTCCATGAACATTGAGTCATCCTCAATATCCAACTCTACCCAATCAATGATATGGGAGTCATCGTGAAGATACCGAGGAAGTTGTGAGACATGAAAGACGTTGTGGATCCTCCTCAACTATAGTTGAAATGAAAACCAGTATGCCAGCATGCCAACTCATCCCAACACCTTTAATTTTCCGATGATCCTGGGAGAATGATTACTCCCTCTACTGAAACTACACTACCCACGTCGAGGGGAAACCTTCAAAAACACGTGCTCTCCAACCTAAAACTCCAAGGGCCTTCTTCGATGATCAGAATATGATTTATACTTGTCCTGTTCTAGCATCACCCTCTCACAGACAAGCTGAACCTTCTCTTTCATACTCTGCACTACATCTGGACCAAGAACAGATCCCTCCCCAACTTCTATCTAGCACAAGGTTGAACAAAATAGACTTCTATATAAACATTAAAATGGAGTACCAATTGAATAGTGATAGATATTATTATAATAAAACTCTACCAAAGGATAATTTTGAACCCAAGACCCACAAAAGTCAAAGATGCATGCTCGCAGCATTTCCTACAAAATTTGGGTGGTCCTCTCTGTCTACCCATCCGGCTGAAGGTGGAAAGTAGTAATGAGGTGTAATCAAGTGCCAAAAGCATGTTTCAATCCCCTCCAGACTCATGAGGTAAAACACATATCCCTATTCGAGACCATGGATCTAGGTACCCCATGTATCCACACTGGCTCATCCACATACCTCTACGCTAAGGAATCCATTACGCTCGACTCCATGATAGATAATAAGTGATTGGATTTCGTTAACTGATCCACTACTACACGGATTGAATCGCAACATCCCTAAGCCTTGGGTAATCCTGTGATGAAATCCATTGAGATGTCATCCCAGTTAAACTAGGAGAAATATAAGTCCTGCAACAGACCACAAAAAACACAGTGCTCAGCATTCACCTGTTGGTACACTAGGCACTTCTCCATAAACTCTACCACTACCTTCTTCATCCCAGGCCACCAAAACTATTCCCTCAAGCCACAGTACATCTTGGAAACTTTTGGGTGTACTGCTTGGGGTGAGCTATGAAACTCATGGATAACTCCCTCGTGCATCTTCATTGGGAAAAATAGCTTCTCATGGACCAACATATGGTTCTGACCATCCTCCGACCATCCCTCCAGAGCATCACCCTAGTCAAATGGATAACACATTACCTTTACCTCTGAGTCTCCCCACTAAGACTCCTCCAACTACTTCCTTAGAGATGACTGCACCGTCATCTGAAAAAAAAATTACCCTCTAATTCCATCCCTTAATGCATCTAATTTCAAGGTATCCAACTCCTCCATTACTCTTGAAGCATCTAAATATTCCCTAACCACCTCCTTCTATGACTTCCTGTTCAAAGCATCGGCCACAACATTCCCATTTAATTAGGTGTAGGAGATCTCAAAATCACAATCCTAGGGAAACTCCATCCACCTCTACTATTAAATGTTCAGACCTCATTGGGAAAATATGTACCTCAATCTCTTATGGTCCATCAAGACCACAAAGTTATCCCCAATGAGGTAATGTCACCAAAATTTTAGTGCGAACGTGACTGTTATAAGGTCCAGTTCATGGGTGGCATAGTTATATTCATGGGGTCATAACTTCCTAGACCCATACAAGGTCACTCCTTGTTGTTGCATCATTACACACCCCAATCCTAGATGGGAAGCATAGAAAAACACCTCAAACATCACCCCCTTCTTCTGGAAACCTGAGCACTGGGGAACTGACCAAATTCCCCTTCAGATAGCTAAATGTTTCTTAGCACTTCTCCCTCCACACAAAGGCCTAGTTTTTTCTTGTTAGATCCATCAACAGAGCTGCTACTAAAGAGAAATCGGGTACTATCATCTAATAATAGCCTATAAGAATGATAAAACTGCAAACCTATCCCACATTATTGGGTCCTTTCCAAGAAATAGCTTCCTTTACCTTCAACATGTCCATTTTTACACCCTATTGAGACACTACATTTCAAAGGAAGTGTACCTCCCATGTCCAAAACATTCACTTGGAAAACTTTCTATAGATCCGGTGGCATTAGAGAACTTCCAAGATTTTCTTAGATGCTCGGTATACTCCTCCTATGACTTTTAGTAGATCATGTTTTCATCAATAAATAAGATGAAAAATTGGTCTATGAAATCATGAAATATGGATTTCATAAGTCCCATGAACATGGATGGTGAGTTCGTAACACCAAACGACATAACCACGAACACGAAGTGTCCATACCTACACCTGAAAGTAGTGTTCGGGATTCCACCCTACTTCACCCTCAACTGGTGATACCCAAATCACAGACCAATCTTAGAAAATCAACTTCCTTTCATTAGCTGGTCGAAAAGATCATCTATCCTCGGGAGAGGGTAACGGTTCTTGACTGTTAACTAATTCAACCGTCGGTAGTCTATAAACATCTTCAAACTACCATCTTCCATATTTGAAAAAAATACAAGAGCACCCTATGTGATACATTGGGCCAAATAAATCCATTCTACATTAGATCTTCCATCTGGATCTGCAACACCTGTAGCTCAGAAGTTACTATCCGATAAAGAGCTATTGAAATCAGACAAGCACTGGGTTGTAAATCTATCCCAAACTCAACATCACGTTGAGGTGGTAGAGTCACAACCTCCTCATGAAAAAAATACAAGAACTCTCTGATAACTCCAGATACCTCAACCATCTCAATTTCCACTGATTCCATTGACAGCTCAGCCAATAAGGAATGGAAAAGCCCCACATGTCGACTCCCCATCAGAAAACTCCGCTCACAGATGAAATCCACACGTTTTCCACACACATATGAAAAAATTAATCTTCTCCAGAAGTAGTAGATAATAGCACGCATAGATTACAACTATACGATGCCAAGGATAACACTATATGGTAGCATATTTAGCAGAAATAGAACCCCATTGGACTGATGTGGACCCAACATCAGTATACATCCCCAAAAAACATCAAACAAACTGGTTTGACCTCTGACTATTGTGCTTAACACTAGAGGAATGGAAATTATCTTTATGTATAGTAAAAACGAATGGTCTATATCAGGTGAAAAAATGAGTGTGAAGCTCCAGAATCAAACAAGGAACTAACAAGAGTATTGAATAAACTGATCATACCTCGAACGATCTCCAGCCCTTCTGAAACTGCTACCTCTATTATGTGAAAATGACCATGCCTAGATCCTTTTCCCCTCTAATGTCAGCCTCCTCCCTATCCAAACCCAAGTCAAGGTCCCTATGGAAATACTTAAGGTCATCCTCCACCTACTCTTTCTCCCTTCGGTGGATCAGGAGCCTACTGTCCCTACTACTGAAACGGCATGGACATAAACTACAATTGAGGAGGGCACTGAACCAAACAACCCCCACCATACTGAGAATGAACTATGAACTAACTCTGAATGTTAATGTGTCCTCCCTAAATGAAACACCTCAGTCCCAAGCCTACAATAAAAGTAAGAGGACCAGATGGTCAGAACTGGAACTTATGAGGTCAATTCTCCACTATCCTAAACCTCAAAGACTCTGGAACCTGAGACCTATTGTTGGAAGCCCTGCCCTTCATAAAACCCTACTGGATCCCCTTTTTTAGTATACCTCCTCGGGATTTCATACTTTTGACCGGCTCAACATTCTTCTGAACCTCTAAGTATGTTGGTAGGGTAATGGGAGTAACCGCATACTGGAGGAAAGGACAAAGTGCCTCCTCCAAACGTCTTGCCCAAGATTCCTCATCCAAAAAGAGGTCTGAAAGAAGGAAAAGTAGATCCTTGAATATGATCCCCAACTCCCGTAGTGATATACTCCCCTAATTTAGGGATAGTAGCTCTTATCGCTTCTCAACCTTCATCATCGAAGAAAATAACTCCACCCATAAATCCTACTCAAAGTCAACCCATAGAACATTAGTATCCTTCCTCTCCCCAAGGTAAAGTTTCCACCATCGATGCACTTCTCCCCTCATCAGGCTCACTAAAAGGGGAACCCAGTACTCTGTTGGACCCCAGATCAAGCTAAAAGTAACCACCAACTCCTCGAGCCAACCCACCATCTCCATGTTCAAGACACTGCCCTCGTACTTTCCCAATGTCTATCACTGTAAAGCACAAAGAGTCTTCTACTGTTGATTTTCTTCCTCCTCTAGACCAACCCTCTGCTGATCATTTGGATTGGCCTACTGAGCCTCTACTGCCTGAGCCACTCATGGACACCGACCAGTTTCCATATCTAAAAGGTAAACAAGGAATTTCTAAGCTTGAGTAGTATAGAATTTATTTAGGATTCATTTTAACTCATTTTTTATTTTAATTTCCCAAAAATTCCAAAAACAAACAATAACACAAGTCATCATGATGCATGATCCTTTCCAAGGGTCTCTACCCCACAATCAGTGTAGCATCACTTAGTTTTTTGGTAAGATAAGATTCCTTGCATCGGATCACAGGTGGCCTAAAATCTCATGTCGTAGTCAGTCTTCCCTAGCTTATGTCATGCACCAAGATCGCTTAACACTATTTACCTACAAACCCTTGAAATCATCACTATTTCTAACTCCAAACATCATCCTATTTCTCAACCATCACCTTTGATACCATTATTTCAAAACCCTCCTTCTTCAAGATGATGTAAGGGGTGGAAAGGAGTCATGACCTTCCTTCTTCAAGATCAAAAGGAGGTAATGACCCCCTAGTCCCGCCTTCAGTAGGCCCTGGGGTGGTGACCAGCAATAAGGGTATAGAAATCTCACAAAAATGGGAGGCATTACCCTTTTTATAGTAACCATGATATGGAGATAAAATGTATCAGCCTCAAAAACTCCAATGCACGTATATATAAAAAACCAAAAATCCATCCCACATGAATGTTTAAAGTAAAATTGCTAGAAGTAAAAAAAACTCCAAAGTAAGTACCAAAATAAATCTGAGAAACGACACAGCAATCATCCCCAATGTTCAAGATAATAAGTTCCATCATGGTATACGTAATCCCCTAGAAAACCTAAAAACAATTTTATATATGTAGAGTGAGAATACAAGTATACTTAGTAGGAAAAAAACCAAAGTCACCCATTCACAAGTGGGGGAAGCATACTAATTCCACTGTGAAAAGATAATAGAAAATGAAAAGAGCCTAACAAGGTAGGCATGCTCACCAAATAACGCAAGTCATGTAAAGTAAAATAGTAGGCACATCAATTTTTGGGTACCCTGCACCACTTCCCATTGGTTAACTGCTCATCCCTAATGGTGAACGTCCTAAATCTACCACACTATTCCACAAGTCACATTGTCACAACCTTCCCACACACAC
Organism: Viscum album; assembly: GCA_963277665.1. NCBI lineage: Eukaryota > Viridiplantae > Streptophyta > Magnoliopsida > Santalales > Viscaceae > Viscum > Viscum album. Next base: position 393,723,244 of record OY728167.1, on the reverse strand, counting down.
CTAGGCCACATACCACATCCCACCCGCAAACACATGGGCCACAAAACCACAACCTCATCCCAAAGGCACCTGGAAAATTACAATGTATCTCATCCTGAAGAAACCTGGGAAGCACACCTCACCCACACACACCTGGTCCTCACAACCACACCACAACCTACCCGAAGAGTCTTGGGATACTAATGCTTAGAAGAGGGAGCGGAAAATAGCCAATAACCATCCATCCATCCTCCCATCAAGATGTTGGGAAAGGACACCCTACCCTATAACAATGGGGGTGTTCAACACATAGTTCTCAACATGGGTGGGTGCATATATAAATCATAAAGAACTACATGTATATATATGTAGGTACCAAAAACTCATCCCAACCTATGGATTTTCAGAACATACAACCATCCCACATAAAACTAACTTGGCTTCTACCTCTAAATGTAAAACCACAAAAATTGTTTTAAACCCAATTCATAACCCCTAGTCAATTCATTTAATCAAATGTCATTCTGCATTTTTAATTCATTCGTTTATTTATTCCATCCCTGCCAGAGAAACTACCAAACACTACAAACGTTTAAGGCAAAGCAATCATACCAACCACTGCTAAATCGAAACAGGTAAATAAGGACCAAGGATAAAGAATAAATTCTAACATCCATTCAGAAAATAAGGGTCTCCTTGAACTCTAGGCTAAAGGCCCACATAATGTAACACTATCCTTCTTCAAAATCATCCCTTATAAACCATCCTCGGCAACCCCGCTCCATGAAAAGCACCACATTCAGAAAAAAAAACTCACCTTTTTTATTGTCCCACTGCACAGTCCCCTCTCTTGAACACCAGTTCAACCACTTCCCAGATGTAGTCCTACTGCATAACAAGTTTATCCATTACAAAATCAATCAATCTCTCAGCTTGAGATACCATCACACCACATGTACCACCCCATACACACAACCACACTCCAAGCCACAACACCACACGACCACCACAAAAAACATGGTCAAATAGATCCATACATAGCCCACAACCACACAAAATAAAAAGGTGTATTCATATTTGATCCAACACTGTTCTTTAATTCCACTTTAATAATTCAGGGGCGATCAGAAGACAATTTTAATCCTAGGGGATCCATTTATTTAAACGGGTATACATGATTAATGGATTGATATTTAAGTAAAATTATTCACAAGCTACCATAGTGCACAAAAAGGTAACCAGTGACCCTAATATTTAGAAGGCTTACAGAAGATATAGTTCACATCATGAATCAAAGATAAAATATAACACACAAACAATTAGTAAGACATTCCCATCCTATTAACATAACAATTCGATTTTCTTTTCTATCACTATCTTTCCCCATTTTTTCATCATTAAAAGTTTGATTTAGTAGTTTTTACAAAATATTAATCATTATAACCACCCCTCATGATACAAAAAGGAAGGAGAGGTGAAGGAAATCCCTACTTGGAACAAAATTTGACCAACGATTCTTCCTTACACTAAATAAAGGGGTGCACGAGTAGCATGAAAACTCCATGGAAAACTGGATCGATGGGTACTGCACAACATGCGACTCCATAGGGAGGAAAGGATCTAGGAACACCATGATAAAATAGAAACACACAGGGAAAATAAGATATCATCTTAGAAGATTCAGATGTTATATCAACGAAAGGGAGAAGGTTTCAAAGGCCATTAAAATCAGATCATGGTCAACACCATGATGTTTGACTATTTAAATGTTCCTAGAGCATTAGGATATTAAATATATGATTAATATTATTTTTAAATTCCTTTAGAAACACCCAAATGATGATTTAAACTTGATTTATGTTTTGTTAAATGTAAGAGGTGTGAAACTAGAAAAATTGGGGAAAACTGGAAATTACTCACCGATGGGTGAGTCACCGACACGAGTCACCGATAGTGATTCACCAATGCCTAACTCACTAAAACGATTCATCGACATGCCTCACTAACACGAGTCACTAATTCCACTCACCAATTCCACTCATTGACTCCACACACTAATGAGACTCATCAACCCCACTCACTAATGCCACTCACTGACGCCACTCACCAACGCCACTTATCGATGCTCGTCATGCCGATGCCCAACCTACCGACATCCTGAGTCACCGATTCCTTGATTTGATGATGCCCTGAGTCGCCGATGTTGAGCTATTGATATGATCTACTGACACCAACCTACTGATTCAGATCCACCAATGCAACTCACTGATGCCTGACTCGCCAATGGAAAAACTGAAATATTTTTGGCAAACTCTTGAAATGAGATAATGTTGCCTCCCAGAACGCCCCCAAACACTGGATTTTGAAAAAGTAATTGACTGATGAGGTCGGGAACATTACATATTCACTAAAAAAGTTCACATCTAATATCCTAATAATATTTATTATAATTTCATGAAATTTTAAATATACACAAAAAGGGTGCATCATGATTACTTCCTAGGATTCCACTTTTCTTAGTACTACTCTCTCCCAAGAATGCATAATTATATAGTTTTAATGGGATATTGTGCATAAATGTTGGTGTGATCACAACCCACAATACATATATATTCATGTTAAATATTTTTATATACTATCATTGATTCTAATATTACAGATTTATGTTTACTTATTGTTATAAATATAACATTAAATAATGAAATCATCATCTAATATTGAAATGTGTGAAATATGAGAACTTCCAAGGATGTCACCCATGTAATATTCATATTATGAAATTCAATAATGTGATTATCAAGAAATATTATAAATATTCAACATGAAGGAATATTATTTCTTTTATAACACTAAACTGTAGTTTTTACGATATAAGATGAAATATTATAATCATTGTTAACATGAAATATTTAAACATTATAACATGAAACATTATAATCATTACAAAAAGTCCCTATAATCATGAAATGTTATATTAAATACAAATGTTTATGTACAATATCATAATAATCTTTATTATATTGGCATGAAGTTTTAAATATAAACAAAAAAGTGTGCAACATGAGTACTTCCTAGGAGATCACCCATACTAGTACTACACTCTCATAAGCATGCTTAATTGCAGAGTTATTATGGGATCTGGTGCATTGATGCTAGTGTGATTATACCCAATAATAAAAAGAAATTCTTATTAAATATTTGAAACTACTATCAATGACTATAATTTTACATATATTTATTTAATTTTTTTTATAAATATATCTTTAACTAATCTAATTATCATCCAATATTATAATTATTCAACATTAAAAATTATTATTTCTATTATAACACAAAATTGTTATTGTTACAATACATCATGATATATTATAATTATATTTAACATGAAATATGGTAACATTATGGCATGAAATACTATAATTATTGCTAAAATTATATGCAAACATGAATTATTATATTAATTTAAAATTTTTAATTGCAATATTATAATTATTATTTTAATATTTATATACAGTTCTTTGTTTTTTAAAATGTAGAAAATCTAGGAAAATAAAATGAAAAATACAAAATAGGGTGAAACACAAGCACTTCCTAGGAGGTCACCCATGGAAAATTCATGTTATGAAATTCAATAATATGATTATCCAGAAAGATTATAATTATTCAACATGAAAAAAATATTGTTTCTATTTTAACACTAAACTGAAGTTGATATAATATAACTTGTAATATTGTAATCATTATTAAAATGAAATATTATAACATTATAACATGAAATATTATAATTATTAATAAAATTCCATTTAATCATGAAATAATATATTCAATTCCAAATGTGATGCCCTAAACTGAGCACCACACATTGGTGCCTTGAGCTGGTTGTTCACGTAACTCAGGCTTGCCTCCACATATGCCAGAGGCTGTCGACTTGCATCAAGGGTTAAATATTGAACATGGGGAGACTACAACATCTTTATAAAAGTAGTAAAATAGAGGAAATAATGAAAAAATAACCAAAATATATAACCATCAAAAATAAATATTACCAATATTACATGATGACTATAATAGGAATACAATATCCAAAACTAAAGTAGTTGATATGTCATTCCTAGTATGTGTCAAGTGTTGAATGATAAACCCAAAATAAAGATATTGAAAACTACCAAGAGAGACCCAACACCTTGTATAGTTCCCTTATCCATGATCCATCCCATATAAACCACTTAACTTTTGGCTCATACCCTTATCTTTCCCTACAAACATGAAGTCTATTCAGGTGACCATCAAACTGCCTGATTAGGGTGTTAGTACAACATAGTAGGCTACCACCAATGGCATCTAAAACAATATCTAATAAAATAATAGTGTATTTAGTTGTATAAATAATAATGTACATTGTATATGTAAATAGTTATCTCAATTTAAATTATTATTTAATGAACCACATGAACCCCCAAGTTCCTGAGGGTACTTGCACCATCAATACCTACTTAGGAACATTCCAAAGTTTGAATGATCCCTAAGGGATGAAAAATATAACAATACAATGGTTTTAATTTATCATATCATATTATTTCATATTATTTCCAATTGGAACAATAGTCCAAATGCCATCATTTTGGGCCTAGAACGCCATGTTTATTGCCCTGTGGGTATTTGAAGGATCATTCCATGTCCCACAACCCATTTATCACTATGGGATTCGGAAGCATAAGTCCATGTCTCACACACTTGTATCAGTTAATCACATATAGGATTTTTAATCATTAGTCCATGGCCCACACACATATATCAAAAATCACATGTACACAATCCTAATATCCCCACAATTTCACAATCACAACATTCCATTAATTAACTAACAATTTTAATAATCCAATTCCACCAAATTCAATTTCCCTAATTTAATCCAAATCATTATCACAAGGAAATTAAATAAAATAATATCAATACTAAATTAAATTGACCAATAATGGCAATTGAAATCTCATAATTACATATAAATAATTAAATCAAGACTATGGGATTTGAAATTTAGAACACCTACCTCCAAATTTATAACGAATTCTCACCAACAGAAATCCCCAATTTGGAGCTGAACAACCAAGATCACAATGAGGAATAAGACCTGGATCAAAAAACTAGATCCAAGATCAAATAGATCATATCTGTCAAAAGCTAAATATATATCCATTACTGAGGCAGGAAAACATCCCTTCAATAGATGAGAGAAAGGCAGAAGAGAGTGAGGAGACTATATTGGATGTGAATATCTTAGAGGAATCATTGAAGATCTTCAATCTAGGATTTGATTCATCATGAATGATGTTCTAGAGACCTAAGAATTCATCCAAAAGCCTCAAAAAATGATTGGAAATGTTTACAACTTATTTGGGATGAAATACGGTGATGAAATGTGGTTTTGGAATATTTAATATAATTTTCAGGTGGTTAAATTTTTATGTGCATGGTTTCCTATATGAGGAGCATGATTTACAATTTCTATACACCCTAACTGTGCACTACACCTATGGGGTGTCATGCTATTACTACTGAGATGGTGAAAATTTTGATAAATTATGAACCAGCTGTATGAGTCCCCTCTATTTAGGTTCACATGGTTTGTTGGGTTGGGTGCACAGTTTGGGAAAACGTTGCACCAACCATGCACTTCCCACCATCCTTCCAAAATTCTCCAAATTCACCCAAAAATTCCCAAAAGTAAAACCCTTACTAGATAAACTCATAGAAAGAAAAAAAGATTACATGTAAATGAGCATGAAAATCCCTATAAAAGGTTGGTATCATACAATCTAACCACTATATAATAGCTCATCCTTGATAGTCACTCCCAAACATCTCTAAGAATTTTGAGGTAAAAATATTGGGCCACTAAGACCGCATATCATCTTCTCTCCCAAGTTTCCTCCTAAACACAAACATGTTTAAATAACACATGAACTATCAGAAAAGTCTTTCCATGCAACACATTCTCATTGTGATCCAAACATGTATTAGATGATCCTCAAGGGTCTCATTAGTCAGAAGCTCAAGATCATCTGCATAGATCTCATGAGAAGGGTCTAGGTGTTAACTCTAAATATTTGACACCTAAAAAAATCATGTATAGCACTATACCACTATGGAAGATCCAATCGGTATTCCACCAGCCTAATTCCATCTACAACCTCAAAAAGTCCTGCAAACCTAAGTACCAAAATGCCATGTCTCTGAATCCTACGGTGACCCAGCCTATGTGACACCCAAAGTAACACACGATCACACACTATAAACTCAAGAGGCCATTGATGTCTATCTGCATATGACTTCTATCTACTATGAGCCATAAGCATACATTTATGAAAAAACAGAACCTGCTCCAACATCAGCTACATGAGACTTGGTCCCAACATCTTTGACTCACCTGCCTCCATCTAGAATAGAGGTGGTCTTCATGTCCTTCTATAAAGAGTGCCATATGGTGACATATTTATAGTCTTCTGATAAATGTTATTATAGGAAAATCCAAACATTCTAGGTTCCTCTCCTAAGACCCACCAAAGTCTAGGACACATTCACAAAGAATATCCTTAAGAACCTATATAGTATTCTCTGAATTCCCAAATTTCCATAGGTGGAAAGTCATAATCAGTAAATCATTTCTACCAAGTGCCTTCTATGAACCCTTAAAAAAGCACGAATTAAAGTGTGAGTTGCAGTCTAAAAATATAATCCTTGACACCCCATGTAGACAGAATCTCTCCTGAATGTTCATATCTCACAACTAATCCATTGAGAACATCTCCCAAATATGAAATAAATGTTTTAATTTTGTTAGTAGATCTGCAATCACCCAAATAACATCATTCTTTTGAGGTTTCCTCAGGAGACCTGCTAAAAATCCATGGTAATTTCATCCTAAATCCATTCTGGAAAGGGAAATGGTTGTAATAAACCACCAAGTAATTGACGCTCAACCTTCACCTATAGACTGGTGTAGCATCGTGTCACGAACCCTTATATCTCCATTTTCATACATGACCACCAATATTTTCGATGTAAGTCACGATACATTTTGTTCAAACATGGATGTACTGCCCACTTTGAGGCATGAAATTCACACATCATCTCCTCACACATACTTATTGGAACAACTACATAGCCCTATCCATATATGATCTCATCCACATCTATGTTCCAATCTGAATGTGACTACCCACATCAATCCATTCATTCAAGTATAAAAATTCTAGATCCTAATGTTGTTTGTCTCTAATCTGTTTCAAAATTTTAGAGTATGATGAAACTGATTTGAGAGTCATCTTATCTTAACCCTCTTGAACTACAACAAGCATCTCTTCTAGTAAACTCATCATTTTCCACCTAACAGTGGACTTCTGAACTACCCGAGTCTATGTTTTCATACTTAAAGAATTATAAACACTATTTTACTTCCTATTTTATATTCTAGATCAAAATAAAATGATTTCATATACTCAACTCACCTCCACTTACAAATATTAAAATGTAATTGTGAAATGATATACTTTAAAATATTATGATTTTTATACATGGTAAACATTTCACCTGACATATAATTCCACCAACACTTCAACGCATAAACCACTACTGCTAACTCAAGGTCATGTGTAGGGTAGGTCCATTCATGTGTCTGATTTAGAAAGAGGTCATCACAGCCATAAAAATTACATTTATTAACCTACACTAGCACAGTGATGGAGGGTTGATCCACAGAGAAGGCAGATGAGTGCTCTAAGGTTTTTTACAACCGCCATTGTTATCAGTAGTGGGGAGACATTTTTTACTTTTTATTTTTTTTATATTTGTTTTCTAAAGACAGCGATGAAGAAAACAATATTTTAACTAAGAAACTAAATATTACACTAAACTAATGATGAAATATAGGAAAACATCTTATACTAAATTAATGATAAAATAAATATACAAAGTGTACTAATATATAGCAGCAAGGACAAAGGAGCACCGATCACATGAAGTACTCAGGAGATTTAATCTACCGGTTGAAATGGTTGAATCCTTCACAACTTTTATTGAATCACACTTCTAGAAAAACTAAAAAATCTCCCTCTTTGGTAAATTCAATAGGTAGTGGACTAAGTCTTGGAGTTCACCACACCAAAACATAATCCAATTGATTGAATGTTGAAAAATATAACATTTGGAAATAAACTTGCCCTAAATTTTCAAAGTTAATGACATTAAAGCTTTGCAATTTCAATTCAAGATCAAACTCTCCGGTCGATATTGAAAGTTTGAATTGAAAACATAAATTGAGGTGTGAAAAATTAAATAGAGAATCATAAATCAATCTTACTGATTGATTATTATAATAAATATTGAAAATTATGTGGTGAAATAAAAAATAAAATCTAGTAGAATCAAATTCTCGAGCTGAGAACGTATCATCTTATGATCATATTGATTTAAACACTAAAAACACACGAAAACAGAGTAAAAAATATAAGGACATAGGGATGAATAACTCCCCTAGCACTGATCTACTCTCAGGATCCTTCGTCTCTTGTCTTTGTGTCTTCCGGCCGAATATCCTTAGATTGTTCTTTCTCGAAAGATGTGTTCATGGAATAAGAATAAGAATCCACTCTTTCTCCTTCTCTGCTCTCACTCATTTTAACTCTTCTATCATCCGCTGCACGTCACCACTACTTTTCCCTAACTTCAAGTGTTCTTCACCTGTGCATCGCACACATGCACTTTTTCACAAACCACATGTCACACTAGCTTTTCCCTTGTAACTAACTTCTGGTGAGTTAGTTGAATGAATGGAAACATGTTTTCAACTCTGGTTTGAACCTGAATATGAAAGAACAAAACAAAACAGTTAAAAACATGAAGAATAAATTAATTGAATAATTAAAATTATAGTTATTAATTTATTATAAAGTATTTCATAAAATTAAATAGTTTTTTTAAATAATGTTATTTATTAAGTTACTCTATTAATATTGTTGAGAATAAGTTGTTATAATTATATTTTATTTTTTTATTTAGATTATTAATTATTATTTTATTAAATTTATTAATTTATTATTATTATTATTATTTTATTATAAAAGTTGAGTTATAATCATTAATTAATGTTAAATTATTATTTAGTTGATCTATTTAATTAGTAATTAATCATTATTTAAATTTATGTTTAGGAACTCTTATTAAATATATATTTTATTTAATTATCATTGTTATTTAATTATGTAATTGATTAATTTAATTAAATATTATTATTAAATTTTATTCTAGTTGCTAATAAAGTTTATTTTGATTGTTAAAATTAGTTTATTTATTTTGATTAATTAAATTTAATTAATTATTATAATATATTTTGTAAATTATCATTAATTATAAGATATAATTATTTTATGTTATAATTATTATTAATTTTGTTATTATTTATTTATAATTATTATTTATTATTATATATTATTTATTTTAATTTATCTCTCCCCGCCCCCAATTTTTGGCGCAGCACGGGGGGGGGGGTTCATCTTCCTCCCTAACACCCCATTTGGTGAGATTTTAGAAAAAGAAAAGAAATGATTTGATAGTTTATAAAAGAAAAGAAAAGGAATGAGATGATTGTGATTTCTCTCATTGTGTTTGGATTAATAACTTAGTAAAAGAAAATAAATGATTTGGATTTCTCTCGATCATGTTTGGTGCTTATTTTTAAAAGAAAAGAAAAGAAACAGTTTTGGTGCAAATGACACAAATAACCATTATTAAAAAAATAACACATACACACAAGATTAAAGGACATACTTTCCCAAGAAAAAAAACAACCATAGATTAAATCCCCACGAACACCACACCTGCCACCATGTCTTCCCAACATCAATAATTTATGTTAAATTACACAAATAACCTTTTAAAAAATTATTTTTATTACCTTTTTTATAACAAATCAAAAAACAATAATTTTTATTTTTTATCAATCAATATCTTTTATGTCACTAAAATTAGGTAAAAATTAAACTAAAAACATATATTAATACAAATTTTAAAATTTTAAAAAACAAATTATAGATAATCGAAATTATTTACATAATTTATTAATTCCAAATTATTAATTCAAGGTAATCAAAATTAAAAATTATTAATTATTAATTCAAAATAATTTTTAATACAAAATAATTATTAATTAAAAATAATTACTAATTCAAAATAGTTATTAATTCAAAGTCATTGATTTAAAATATTTATTAATTCAACCTTATTTATAAATTATTTATATAAATTATTAATTCAAGATAATCATAATTATTTATAATCAAAATTATTTATAAATTATTTTTTATTGTTTATATACACATAATTAGTTATAATCAAAATTATTTACATACACATTATCAGAATTATTTATATTTGATTGTTATTATTATTTATAAATTATGTTGAAATTAGAAAAATCATTATTTATAAATTACGTTGATAAAAATATTTAGATACCCATGAAAATATTTTTTGTTATTATTAATAATTAAAAGTATGTTTACATATATAAATATTAATTCAAGAAAATAGTAGAGGCATGAATAAGTCAAACATTTATTTTATTTATGAAATTCAACACACCACAACTTTGAATTAGAATATTATGATGAAAAGCACAAGGGAAACGACACCGCAACTTTGAATTGGAATACAGAGAACTGCTGCACCAGAAGAGGAACTTGACAATGTCAGGTTGATGGGGAATTTCACGATAGTGTGAGGAGAAAAATGGCAAGAAGTAGTTATTTATATAGGGATAATATGGAAAGTCTAAAAAATATATATATGAGGGTGGATATTTCCATCCGAATCCTCCCAATTTTGGGACGATTCCCAAACGGGTGAAACGCGGGGTGGGAGAGAAATGTGTTTCTCTTCATTTCCTTAGATCACATTTCTCTTCGTCCCTTCTTCCTCACCAAACAGGGGAAATTGATTTCAATCCTTCTTCAGCTTTTCTTTTCTTCTCAAATTTGTGCTGCCAAACGAAGTGTAAGAGACCGACGACGCAGGTCTTCGGCGACGCACAGATGCCTGGTCCTCCTTGGATACAGCACAGTGGCGGCGGCCTATCTTGGATTGTCCTCAGCACAGGGCGAAAATTCCCTCCACTCCTCCAAAACAGCCCCAGCTCTCTGTGGAAATGACGCTTCTCCCTCAGAATTTCACCCATCTCTAGGAAACGGTACTCCTTTGCTGGTAATCTCTTTTGCTGGGTACAGCATGTCTCTGGATTAGAAGACTCTCCACCTCAGCAGAAGCAGTATATAAAAAGAAACTCAAATGACGAAATCTTCATCATACTCGTGTCTGCACCGCCAATACTAGAATCAACAATATTGGGTTCCCTAAAAATCGTGATCGCCACAAAATATGGAGCACCTACAGGAAAAACTTTCTCCACCTACTCAAAATCTCGAGCACCTAGCGCATCACCTAGATCTTCAAATTTTAATTCTTTCTTCACCAGTCACGTATTCTGAAAAAAAAAAGAATTAGTTGTAAGATCTTGAACACCTCCTTTAACCATCTTTCCAAAACTTATTCTGCCTCACACACGCGCCATCGATCCTCTGCGAAGCTTTCAAAAAATTATCACCACAAATTGAAAGCCCAAACCATCACCTCTGATACCACATGTTGGGGGAAAATCCCAATTCTGGGATGAATATTTCTTGCCACTTTTTGGGGAGAATCCTGATTCCGGACCAAAAAATGCTTTCCAAAATATTTGTGAGAAACTCTTCAAAATATGGAAGCGATATATGCAGAATAAATAAATCAGAATGCAGTATTTTTTAACGTGGAAAACCCATATGATGTGGAGGATTAAAAAACCACGAGGAAACTCCCAAATATCCAATATGAATCAAATAATACAAGAATTCAAGTAATTCCCAAACTTGAATTAAAAATGAGAGAGCGTAGAAAACCTATGTGAAAACCACGCCCTGATATGCCTCTTCCTTCTCTCTAATAAACACCCCGATGACGCCATGTATTGGAAGATCAATCTGTGACAAATTTTCACCCTTCTGTTGACGAAACGTCACTACCTCGGAGATCTTCACCCAAACATGCGTCAAACTCACATCAGCTTGCGACACCAGAATTATCTCACCATTATGATGTACCATCGATCTTCAATTGGGACACGCCGATTGATTTTCGTAATCAAGAATACTCTCGATACATGGCTTGATCATTAATCACGTTTTTGTTTCTTCACACTTGTTGAACACTGAGATTCCACATGTGCTACTGCCAACGCGGTAGCCCCCTTCTTGCTCTCGGTAGACTACATCTTGAGCATCTCACCGTTTTCCACCAGAAGCTCCCCCTTTTAAATCATTCGTTGTTCCCTTTTTCAAATATAGATAAGATATGAAAAATTATATCTTATATCTCCAAATCACCATGTATCTTCCATGTTAAGATTTAAACATTTATCTCATCTAAATAGATGAGATATATCTCCCCACATGCAGCCTTATCTGTGTGATATGATAAAAGATATATCATATTCAAAAACATATCTTATCTCAAATCTAAAAACACCAAGATGCAGGATGAACCTCAACATGCTGGTCATATCCTTTTCTGGGTGCAACACATCTCTGGATTAGCAGAATCTCCTCCTCAGCGGTAGCAGCGTGCCCTTCAAATTTGGGTAAATCCAGATCTGCGGCGACATCACTTTCTCCTTGGTAGAAATCACTTGCGATGATTGCTTAAAATGGTTTGAAATTAGTTCATAGAAACGACACCTCCAGTGGATTTGAAATTACAGATGTGAAAAAGAACGAGATTGATAATCTGTTGTTCTGATCTACATCTAGGTTGATTTTGGGTTTCAGATTTGATTTTGAATTTGATTTTTCACTTTGAATCTGGTTCTGATTTAGATAGTTTCAGTAGGATGAAGAAGTGACGATTGTTCTATCAGTGAGATGGGTAGAGTCAGGGCAACGTGACGTGAATGGTTTCTATCAGTTTTTTGCTACAAGTAGATAATTGGTAGTGTAAATTAAGTTTTTTTTCTTAATTGTTTTTTCATATTAAATTTTTTTAATATGTTTTCTTCCTTTTAATTTTTCTTTTATTATTTTTTCACCACGTTGTTTTTTTTCTTTTGACCGTGTTTTTTTTTAGCCGTTTTCCATTGTGGTGATCCGGGTGTCTTATTGCCTTCATTCCTGGCCATTGATGAGCATGGACACCCAAATCATCCCAGCCCTCCATCAATTTGTGCTGCTTGGTGTTCTATTCGGGTTTGTTGGGTAGGCCTTTCAGCCTTGGTTTCTTGGCGCCTATAGATAGGGCATGCGGTTACGGGGCTAGGTATTTCGCAAGGGGTTTCATCACCCCTGTTGTGCCTCTTCCCGATGCAGTGAATCGGTTCACCCTTCATCTTCTTCTCTCTCTCTCTCTTGGTGGTGTGTGTAGGTCTTCCTCGGCGAGCCATAGCGATCAGCTCCTGGTTCTGTGCTTAATCCTCCTTCTTGTAGCACTCTTCTTTTCCTGTTGTTCTCCTCTAGCGCATAAACCACGGACGGATCTACATGGATACAACGACCCTTATCGACAGAAGATGTGCGGCCTTTGACGACGATTTTCAAAACCGTGAGCAGAGCAAGTCGCTGCTGCTTCAACAAGATCTAGGAGGCTGCATTTTCATCATCGGTGTGAAGCAATCAGGACCCTCGGACCAGTTGTCATCCAGAACTATGAGTGTTGTTTGCAATTTCTTTAACATTTGAGATTTGTAATTTTTATGATCATTTTATGTCTTGCTGGTCGGTCCAGTTCTTGTAATCTGGTTCTGTTTTTGAGAAAGTAAAAAAACATGTGCATGGGTGTGGTGTTCTTGCCGTGTAGTAGGTCCCCAAAGGGTCCGAAGAACATTAAATCCTTGCATTCCTTTACTATTTCAGCACTTTATTTTTTGTTTCAATTCATGTGATATCAAAATAACAGCTCCAGGATGATCCTTGTATATTTTGTGGTTGTTTGGCTTGATTGTACTATTGCATTTTTGTTCCGCTAGCCCAACATACCACAATAAGTGGTATCAGATCCTTCCGGTTATTGTGTTTCTTTGTTTTTGATATTTTCTTGATCTGATTTAGGTCATTTTTGATTTCTACAATATTCTATTTCCATTTATAGATTTCTGCCACTTCTATTGTCATTTCTTGCTTGTTTCCACTATTTATAGCCTTGTTGTATTCTGTTTACAGTTTATTGCAGTCTTTGTACAACTTATTAATTTGGGTTTTCATGCATTTTATTTACATCTGCATCTCTGTTTAATTCTGCATGTTTGAATTGATTTCTATTTGTTAATAGAAACCATTGTATTCATTGAAATCCTCTGATTTTTTATCTCGTGGTACGCGTTTACCCAGTGAGATTGGTCGGTTCTTGGGGGCGTATGCCTAACGTTGTCCCCAACCTCTTGATATCTACTCATATGGATAAACATGACTACAATGCGATATGAAATTGAGAAATTCTATGGAGACAATGATTTCAATTTGGGAAGAATTAAAATGAGACCCTTGATCGTTCAACAAGGCATAATTGATGCCTTATGTGGGCCTAAGAAACCCATTACGACTATTAATAAAGCTGGCCAAACTATTGTGGAATACCAAGAAGTACCCCTTAATGTGCTAGTTAAATCTCATTGATCCCTTTTTCTTTCCCTAGAATATAAGGTCCTTAGAGAGGTTTCCTTCAAGTCCACAACTGATGTCATTTGGTTGAAATTGGAGAAATTGTATATGACTGCTTCATTAGTTGAGAGATTGTATAAAAAACATCACATGTTTTCTTTTAAGATGAAACCTGGTAGTTCTATCAAATCTCATCTTGATGAGTTTAATAAAATCATGTTAGACCTTTCCAACATAAATGTAGTAGTTGATGATGAGGACCAGGAAATGATCCTCTTGATTTCTCTTGACAACTGTTATAGTTCTTTAGTAGAGACTATGATGTATAGTAGAGACTATGATGTATGGTAGGGACTCGCTGGCCCTAGGAGAGGTTAAGTCCTCTCTTCTTTCAAAATAATTGCTAGATAATAATGGGTTAGGATCATAGAAAGAGGGGCTTAATGCTATGGGTAGAACTAATGATAGGGGACAAGGGAAAGGCAATGATAAAGATAAAAAACAAAGGTGCGGGTCAGTTTAGGACAATGAAGTGCTATTAGTGTGGGAAACCAGGACACCTTAAAAGGGATTGTCCTGAAAGGAATGGTTCGAGGGGTGATGGGGCTCAATATAATGTAGTTGAAACTAGTTTCGATGATTCCGTCATTATGTAGTGTGTCTCGTGTGATGTAGTAGGGTAGAGTTGTGGGTGAAACTCTGGGTTTGTTTCCTTCATTGTGTTCTAGGTGTTTTAGGCCTCTCAGGAAGTAACCTGGTGTGGGGACAGTGTAGCGTTGGGCAGTGGTTAAGAGAAGAAGATCATTGTAGGTCTCGAGATGATCACCAAACTTCATGATTGGGGTTCTGTTGGTATCTCTTTGTCGACATTGGATGGGTACCTGGGAATAAGGTGCTTGATGTCACGGGTGGTCTAGACTAGAATGTTTTTTCCCTAGGTCGGTAGAGGGCTGCCCTTTCTTGCTGGGTGTGTTTCCTCATGGTTATGAGTTGGCTCTAGGATTGGGGTTGTATGGGTTATATAGCGATTGTGTTTAGGATGTGTCTTCCCCTGTTTCATAGTTCTAGACTGTGTCTTCTCTTTAGGTGGAGAGTCTTATGGGTCTGTCGTAGATCTAGGTGGAGTGAGTGTTTTCCTTGCTCTGAGTCTTGTGTTGTGTTTGCTTATTTTCTTTCTTTTGCATGAGATGTTTTCATTGTTTCTACTACTTTCATGTAAAATGTTGAGTTTATGTTCATATCTTGTATTGTCGCTATGCTTTGAGGATTGGTATTGTTGTGTGTGCTGATATGTGCATGTACTTGTTAGTAATGTGAGACCTTCTCGATGACATCGTTTCAGAGGTTGGATCAGGTAAGTGTAGGTATGAATTTTGTTTATGTTTAGATAGTTTACTTTTAAGAATGTTTATCTAGTAGTTTAGATGGAATTGATGAGGGAAAATCTGTATCACATTGATACACATGTTGGACATAAGCAGTGAATAGTTTTACTAGCACTGGTTATGGTCTCCTATGTTTTTCTTAGGATGTTTAGCATAATTTCCCAATTCAATTCATAGGTTAGGTGCAAGAACATCACAAATTTAATTGAAAAGGTGAAGATTTGTGAATTAATTTTTCTTCTTAATTTTTTTTCATATTAAATTTGTTTAATATGTTTTCTGCCTTTTATTTTTTCTTTTTTTCTTTTTTCCCCACACTGTTTGTTTTATTTTAACCGTGTTTTTTTGAGCCGTTGTCCATTGTGGTGATCCGGGTGTCTTATTGCCTTCATTCCTAGCCGTTGATGAGCATGGCCGCCCAAATCATCCCAGCCCTCCATCCATTTGTGCTGCTAGGTGTTCTATTCGGGTTTGTTGGGCAGGTCGTTCAGACTTGGTTTCATGGTGCCTGCACACAGAGCATGTAGTTATGAGGCTAGGTCCTTCGCAGGGGGTTTCATCACCCGTGTTGCACCTCTTCCCAAAGAAGCGAATCAATTCACCCTCCGACTTCTTGGCTCTCTCGCGGTGGTGTGTGTTGGTCTTCCTTAGCGAGCCCTAGCGATCATCTCCTGGTTTTGTGCTTAATCCTCCTTCTCGGAGCACTCATCCTTGCCTGTTGTTCTCCTTCAGTGCCTACCCCACGGCTGGATCTAGGTGGATACAACGACCCTTCCCAAAGGAAGATGTGCAGCCTTTGATGAGGATTTTCAGAACCATGAGCGGGGTAAGTCGTTGCTGCTTCAACAAGATCCTGGAGACTGCATTTTCGTTATCGACGTGAAGCGATCAGGACCGTTGAACCAGTTGTTGTCTGATATTGTGAGTATTGTTTACAATTTCTTTTCCATTTGATATTTGTAATTTTTATGCTCATTTTCTATCTTGCTGGTTGGTATGGTTCTTGTATTCTGGTTCTGTTTTTGAGCAAGTAATAAAACGCGTGTGTGGGTGTGGTGTTCTTGTCATGCAATAGGACCCCAAAGGGGTCGAAGCACGTTAAATCCTTGTGTTACTTTACTATTTCAGCACTTTTTGTTTGGTTTTGTTTCATGTGATATCAAAATAACAGCTCCTGGCCAGTCCTTGTTTATTTTGTGGTTGTTTGGCTTGATTGCACTGCTGTATTTTTGTTCTGTTGGACCAACATACCACAACAAGTTGGCATTAGTTACTGATGGGAATGGGTGTTATGTCGGTAGAAGGGTAAAATCGAGCGTCGGTAGGGGATGGATCGGTGGGTTGCGCAACCAACGTGGGTCAGTGAGACATTTGAGGAGACTGGGATGCAGCATCGGTGTGAGGTTTACGGTGTGAGGCTAGAAGTGATGTGCAACCTACGTTGATAGGTGTGAATTGTGAAGGTATCAGTAGCATAAATGAGAAGGAAAATGCTGCAATCGGTGAGATGGTTCCATCGGTGGAACCGTTGATATAGAGATGCAGGGAGGTTGGTAGCAACGTGAAACCGACACCGTTAGTGAAAATATGGGCAACAACATGAGACCGACACGGTTGATAGTGATAGACGGTGTGAGATACATGTCAGTCTCACCATTAGTGTGTGAAATGTATCGGTGATACATAATTTAACTACAACATAAAACATAAATAAAATTAATAAAACTAAAACTAAAACTTAATTTAGATAAACATTTAATTTATCTGATAAATTGGAAATCTAAAACTAAGATAAACTTAAACTAATATAAATAAAACTAAATAAAAAGAAACTAAATTAACACTTTAATTAATTAAATGAATTAAGACTGAAAATTTAAAATACATTATTTCATTAAATTAAATCTCAATCTCTTTACTTAATTAATTAAAAAAATAAATAAACATAATAATTAATAATGTTAATTTATTTTAATGAATCTAAATTAAAGGGTAAAATATTAAATTAAAAACTAAATGAGATAAATGCAAATAGAAATGAAAAATTGATTAAATAATAAACATGTTATATTATTTAACAGACGATCAGATTAAAACTAACACAACTAATTAAGAAAATATTATATTAGAAAAGTTAGATGGATTAAATTAAATATTTTAAATAAAAAAATGAAAAATTAATTATAAAAAATGATTAATTAATAAATTTTAATATAAAAAACACAAAAGTGTTAATATTTGGTAATAAGTGTAAAAATAAACTATTAAATCATTAAAAATTGATTAAATAGATGTGGAAGAACTATGTAAAAATAAGGCCACATCAAATTCCCCCATACTTAAAAAAAAAATTCCTCAAACAATCCCATGTTTTATTATCAATGTAAAATAGAAATGTATGTTTATATACTCTGCTCAAAATGTAACATAATCAACAACTATTTGAAACAGAGGACAGGAACTTGTCCATAGGATTTTGTAAAGAAATTTTCAAATCAAGTCTTTCCATAAATGAATTCTTATTGATAAAAAAGAAAGTAGTCAATAATCTATTAATAAAAGTGTCCTGCCTCATATGTAATACTGCTTAAAGACTCATTTCAGTCCAAGCTTATGTCCTAAGTCCAAGAGTGATGACAGTTTGGATATTTGTGGAATTAAAAAATTAATAGTAGGAACTTTTTACTTTGACTTTTCACCTAGGATCCAAAAATAATTATTATTATTTTTGTAAAACACCTTACGGATACAACCTAAATGATTACCATATAAACCAATTGTCCCCTTCTTAATTTGGAATTCATCATTCTCCTCACCTTAATGAACTCGTTTTTTTACCCTAGACACGTTATTTTATTTTACCCAAGCCATATAACATGTGCTAAGAACAATAAAATTCACTAATTCAAAGTGTACAGAGGGCTTATAGTTAATAGGAAATACACCCAGCATCTAGGGTCTCAGAGATTCACCGTGGGATCCCAAATTCCCAAATTACTCCAGTTTCAACAAAACTATACAAAAAAAATTAAATTGGATCACTATGGTGATTAATTTTTATAAATTAAAAAAATTTGTCCCCTAGGAAAGAGTTCAAACATCCAGTTCCAAGGGTTATGATTTCAATTCCACAAACACGTAACTTATATTGCTCTCAAAAGTAGTTCCTAAACCAAAATCATTAAATAACTAGTATCTTCACTTAGCAATCATCCACCCACATTAATTTCAGATTCAAAGAATATATTAACAACCAATAAGGCATTATACTTAGGCAAGACTCATTTGAGTACAATATACAGTCTAAAATTGTGAAAGAAATTTTGAAAAATTTTAACCATTTTTTACAAAAAGATATTTTAAGATGCAGTGGGAATTGAAGGGATTTCAATAAATCACAGTTAAGATCAATCCATAATTGACACCCTCCCCACACTTAAATCAAAATTTGTCCCCAAAGTTGAATTCCAAATGTAGAGAAAATATTGACATTAATGATCAAAACATATTTTCAATTTAGTAGCTTTATGACAGGTATCAAGGGTCTCAGTGAAGTTCACAAGTATAGTTTCCACAATAATTAATGTACAGTAGGTTCACAAGAAATTACATGCATTATCATTTAAGAATAGTGGAATAGATTTTCAAAACAGCTCAATAAATAGCATATAACTTGTGGGTGCATAGTGGATAGGGTGCAAACAAGTTTAGAAACTATGATTCAGTTGGATGTTCAAAAGAGTAGGAAAATACATGTTCTACACCCTACAGACTAAAGAAGATTCACAAAAACCAGCAACCAACCAGCATGTATCCCCCCACTTAAGTTCAAATAGTGGAATGTTTTTAATATATCAATGAATTTCAATTTTTAGAACGGAGGAACATGCAGAATTTTTTTAAAACACAGTGACATGCAGTAGACTTTCATTCCAATACAAGAATAATTTTTAAAGTATATACAAAAATTTTCAGGCAAGAGATGCAAAAGATTTTTAGTAAAAGAATATTTTTTTAAAATAAAATTAACTAAGTCACCAACAATAGCACCAATGAGTCACCGAAAATAGTACATCGGTGGATCAGTTGAAACAGTGAGTCAATGACTCATCGATAACAAAACAATGTGACTTATAATTGAATTTTTATTAATGTAAACAGGAGAAGAAGAAATTAAAGTACTTCCCTGATATGGTTTGTCATTAATCCTCCAGCATGGGAATTCAACTCCCTTGTGACACACCAATATCATTCTAACATAGAAAAGAAGATCCAGGGGAAAGAACTAAGAAACAACAGGAATTGGAAAAAAATAGATCATGCAACATTTTTATTCTAATTTTAAAAATTAAACAACAAAAAGAAAAAACAAGAACCAAGGGTTTCCTCCCATGGAGTGCTAGGCTTATAGTCTTCATCTAGACTCGCCTAGATTAAATTTTAGTCACTAGGTGGATGTGGTTTCCTTAGTAGGAACCATGACATACATTTAGACCAATTATTTTTAATGGAGAAATAAGTTTTATGGGCACCTAATCTTAAGCAAACTAATAATAAATTCTCATAGACTAAATTAACCACTAAGAAAAATCCTTTGAAATTTGTAGGCATAGTGTTGTCCACTTCGAGATTATGTTCATATTTGACACAATTTACATTATTAAGAAGGTGAAACAAAGAATTAGGTGCTTCAAAGGGTGTGGCGTTGTCCTTAAAGTTATCTCTCTTAACTTTAACATTAACAAATTCAAACTCAAGGATGCTTGTGGGTGAATTCTGATTAGAAAGTTTATGAAGGGGATCAATAAAGTTCTTAATAGTTTCATGAACATTGGGACTCAAGTGTGTCTCCCATACTAAACTACTATCAAACTCAAGAAAATATTCAACACCATACTCAATTGAGGATGGAAGTGGAAAATAAGTAAGAGTGTTTATTTGATCATTCAAAGATTCTGGTTTGACAATATTGTAAATCTCTTCCAATAGGTCCTCATCAATTAACTCACACTCAACATCTACTGCATCTAACAAATCAATTATTCTACCATCATCAAGTTGGTGTTCAACCTCTACTTCAAGTTTGAGTTCAATAGGCTCGTTTTCTAAAATAATGTTTGTAGTGTCTTTCAAAAAGTTCAGTTCAAGAGAAGAGATGTTCGATTAAACTTCAATAAGGTCATGTTCCAAATTTCTCATATTCAAACATCTATTCCCATGTTTGACAAAACTATTTTGAATCTCACTACACAAAGTTTTAGAAAATTCATCAAAGTGAGAATAGGTAAATGAGATCTCATCAGTCAGCCTTTCTTTAAAGAACATACCCTCATCTTTATCCTCCAACATTTCAGAAACATTTGGGTTTACAGTTTTGCAACATGGAAGAGAAGTGTTCAGTTCATGTTCAAAAAATTTAGATTCCATGTTATCCAGTATAGTGTCATCTTCCAAAGTACATCCCATTTCCATTATAGGTTCATTTTTTAAAATTTCTATAATGTTAGATGAAGAGTTCTTATCAACCAAGTTCTCATTTTCATGTTTCTCTTAAACACAAGTGAATTCCTTTTTAAAACTCCTAAAATAATGTTTTTTTTTCAAAATCAGGAATCATGAAAATAATTGGGCTTTCTTTTTCAATATATTTTAGTTCAATTTCATAATTGTCCAACTCATCTTCATTAAAGTTTTTTATGGAATTTTCAATGTTGTTTTCTTTATTCAATAAGTTGGTTGTTTCCAAAATTGGTTCATCAGATTCAAATTTTTCAAAGTAAAAGTGTTCTTTCCCAATTTAACTACCACTTTCCTCTTCAACTCCATTTTTAAATATTTTATAAACACTTTCTTTTTCATTTATTTCAACTTATTCTAATTCTTTAACCCTTATTTGTAATTCCAAGAGGATGTTTTCTAATCATTTCATTCTTTGATCTTTCTCTTCAGAATATCTAACTTGAATTTTATTGGTTTATTAAAGCAGGAATTCCAAATATCCTCACTAGCATCCAATTTGGTTTCAATTAATTCAAGTTTAGCTAGGAATTCATGATTAGATTCAAAGTGTTCATTTTCTTCAATGTAAACATACTATTGTGGCTGGTTAGAGAAACACTTCCAGGTAGTGTACGTATAACGGACACAACAAACACAATGATTCCCCGGTTGATTCCAGTTCTCATGAACATCCATTTTTTTATATATAAAACAGGTAAAACACACATCCATTTTTCAAATAACAGATATTTTTTGAAGTTCAAAACAAGGAGTAGATTCAAGTTCACAGATTTTTTTAAACTAGATTTTTTTGTTTCATTTTTTAATGTTTTTTATTAAAACCCTAGACTCTCAGTGCATTCCTTCCCTAGAAACGGTGCCAAATTTTGATTTAGCCATAGGTTTTCATTTCCCTCAAAGTTACATTTATTAACCTACATTAGTACAATGGTGCATGGTCAATCCAAAGAGAAGGCAGGTGAGTGCTCTAAGGTTTTTTACAACCCCACTGTTGTCAGCAGTGGGGAGAAATTTTTTTACTTTTTATTTTTTTATATTTTTTTCTAAATACAGTAATGAAGAAAATAAGATTTTAACTAAGAAACTAAATCTTACAATAAACTAATGATGAACTATAGGAAAACATCTTATACTAAAGTAATGTTAAACTAAAGAAATAAAGTGAACTAATATATAGCAGCAAGGACAAAGGAGCACAGATCACATGAATTACTTGGGATATTTAATCTACCTGTTGACATGGTTGACTCCTTTATATATTTTATTGAATAAAACTTCAAGAAAAATAGAAAAAACTCCCTCGCCAGGAAATTCAATAGGGAGATGACTAATTCTTGGAGTTCTCACTACTGGAAATACAGTCTTTCCCAACGGTTATGAACCATTGGGAAAGGCTGCAAAATCGTTGGTATATATTATACCAACGGTTCTGAAAACCATAGGGAAGTAATCTATTGGGAAAGCTTTTCCCAATGGTTTACAATGAACTGTTGGGATAGGGTGGGGAAAAATTAACATATCCCAACGGTTGTGCCAAATCGTTGGGATAGTTTTTCCCAATGGTTTGGCTTGAACCGTTAGGAAAGCCCAAGGACTCTCCTCTTTCCCAATAGTTTCTAAACCATTGGGAAAGGTCTTTTACAAACGTTTCATTGAACCGTTGGTAAAAAAAGAATCAGAGATGCTATGCTAACGGTTTGAAACCATTGGCATAGCCTATGCTGTGCAAATTGCACAACAGCCTGCAATTTGCACAGTAGCTCAGCAATTTGCACAGCAGGCCTCATTTTGTGCATTCCCTCTCATTTTCAATCCAATTATTGTACCTGCAATAAACTAACACATACATAAACAATTATTGTACCTGTAATAACCAACTAACACATACATATAGAGAAAAAATTCATACACATTTAACATATAATGCATCCTGGAACTATACACATCCATAATTAAATTAGAATTCATAACGTAATTATAAACATACATAATTCATTTACAATTAAATTTAAAATTTAGATGACAATTATATGTGGAATCCAGAATTCAATTCATAATTTGATCAGTTTTTTGTATACCATATATTTTTACCAGAAATGATGTCCATTTTAAACAAAATACATACACCTGGAGTAATACCATCCACACCGTGCCTCGGATTGAGGCGAGGTTAACTCATACATGTCACAAATGACCCATCGATCATTTTCTTAAAGTATCAACATATTCTGAAAGCATTTGATCGGTTTTCCGTATGCCAGTTGATGTTTTTCACTTAAAATGATGTCCTTTTGAAACAAAAGATAGACACTTTGAGTGGTGTCAGCCACACCGCATCTCAGATTGAGGTGGGGTTGATTATTATACATCACATATGACCCATGGATCATTGTGCTAAAGTATCAGCACAATCATAATTTGTTTGGTAAGTTTCCCGTATATACTTAAAATGTTGTCCATTTTAAACAAAAGAGAGGAACTTAGAGTGATATCGGCCACACCGTGCCTCGGATTAAGGCGGGGTTGACTCGTACACTTCACATATGACCCATGGATCATTATCCTAAAGCATCAACACATTTTGAATGCATTTGGTCAGTTTTTCGTATGTCAGTTGTTGTTTTCACTTAAAATGATGTCCATTTTAAACAAAAGAGAGACACTATGAATGGTGTCAGCCACACCGCATCTCGGATTAAGGAGGGGTTGACTCATACACGTAACATATGACCCATGGATCGTTTTTCTAGAGTATCGACACAATCATAATCCGTTAGGTTGGTTTTCTGTATGCTAGTTGTTGTTTTCACTTAAAATGAAGTCAATTTTAAACAAAAGTGAGACACTGTGAGTAGTGTCGGCCACACCGCACCTCAGATTGAGGCGATGTTGACTCGTACATGTCACATATGACCCATGGTTTGTTCTCCTAATGTTTCAATGGAAACTGAATGCGTTTGGTCGGTTTTCCGTATGTACTTAAAATGTTGTCCATTTTAAACAAAAGAGAGACACTTAGACTGATACCGGCCACACCGTGACTCAGATTGAGCCCAGGTTGGCCCGTACATGTCATATATGACTCATGGATTGATATGATAAATTATCAATAGATTCTGAATGCGTTTGGTCAGTTTTCCATATGCCAGTTGTTCTTTTCACTTATAATCATGTCTATTTTAAACAAAAGAGACACGGTTAGAGTGTTTTCAGCCACACCGTGTCTCAGATTTAAACGGGGTTGACTCGTACACGTCTCAAATAACCCATGAATCATTTCCCTAATGTATCAACACAATCCGAATGGGTTTGGTCAGTTTTCTGTATTCCAGTTGATGTTTTTCACTTAAAATGTTGTCCTTTTGAAACAAAAGACCAACACTTTGAGTGGTGCTGGCCACACCACATCTCAGATTGTGGTGGGTTTTATTTTTACACGTCACATATGACTCATGGATCATTCTCCTAAAGTTTCAATGGAAACTGAATGTGTTTGGTCTGTTTTCCGTATGTACATAAAATGTTGTCCATTTTAAACAAAAGAGAGCCACTTAGAGTGATCCCGGCCACACCGTGCCTGGGATTAAGACGGGGTTGACTTGCACATGTCACATATGACCCATGGATCGTTGTCCAAAAGTATCAACACATTTCAAATGCGTTTGGTCGGTTTTCCGTATGCCAGTTGTTCTTTTCACTTATAATCCTGTCCATTTTAAACAAAAGAGACACAGTTAGAGTGGTGTCGGCCACACCGCGTCTTTTATTGAGGCGGGGTTGACTTGTACACGTCACATATGACCCATGGATTTTTGGACTAAAGTATCGACACAATACGAATGCGTTTGGTTGGTTTTCCATATGCCAGTTGATGTTTTTCACTTAAAATGATTTTCTTTTGAAACAAAAGACAGACACATTGAGTGGTGTCGGCCACACCATGTCTCAGATTGAGGCGAGGTTGATTCGTACACATCACATATGACCCATGGATCATTCTCTTAAACTTTAAACAGAAACTGAATGTGTTTGGTCGGTTTTCCATATGTACTTAAAATGTCGTCCATTTTAAACAGAAGAGAGACACTTAGACTGATCCCGGCCACACCGTGACTCAGATTGATCCTGGGTTGGCTTGTACATGTCACATATGACCCATGGATCATTGTGCTAAAGTATCAACACAATCATAATCTGTTTGGTCAGTTTTCCGTATGTACTTAAAATGATGTCCATTTTAAACAAAAGAGAGACACTTAGAGTGATCCTGGCCACACTAGGCCTCGGATTGAGGCGGTGTTGACTCGTTCACATCACATATTACCCATGGATCATTGTGATAAATTATCAATAGATTCCTAATGAGTTTGGTTGGTTTTCCGTATGCCAGTTGTTCTTTTCACTTATAATCTTGTCCATTTTAAACAAAAGAGACACAGTTATACTGGTGTTGGCCACACCACATCTCTTATTGAGGCGGGGTTGACTTGTACACGTCACATATGACCCATGGATCGTTTTTCTAAAGTATCCACACAATTTGAATGTGTTTGGTTGGTTTTCCGTATGCCAGTTGATGTTTTTCACTTAAAATGATGTCCTTTTGAAATAAAAGACAGACAATTTGAGTGGTGTTAGCTACACCACATATCATATTGAGGTAGGGTTGATTCTCACACGTCACATATGACCCATGGACAGTTCTCCTAAAGTTTCAATAGAAACTGAATTCATTTGGTCGTTGTTCCATATGTACTTAAAATGTTGTTCATTTTAAACAAAAGGGAGACACTTAGACTGATCCCGGACATACTGCGACTTGGATTGAGCTCAGGTTTGCTCGTACACGTGACATATGACCCATGGATCATTGTGATAAATTATCAACATATTCCGAATGCGTTTGGTCAGTTTTCCGTATGCCAGTTGTTCTTTTCACTTATAATCCTGTCCATTTTAAACAAAAGAGACATAGTTAGAGTGGTGTCAGCCACACCGCACCTTGTATTGAGGTGGGGATAACTCTTACACATCACATAGGACTCATGTATTGTTGTGCTAAAGTATTGACACAATACGAATGCGTTTGGTCGGTTTTTCGTATGTCAGTTGATGTTTTTCACTTAAAATGATGTCCTTTTGAAACAATAGATAGACACTTTGAGTTGTTCCAGCCACACTGCATCTTATATTGAGGCAGGTTTGATTCTTACATGTCACATATGACCCATGGATCATTATCCTAAATTTTAAATGGAAACCGAATGCGTTTGGTCAGTTTTACCGTATGTACTTAAAATGTTGTCCATTTTAAACAAAAGAGAGACACTTAGAGTGATCCTGGCCACATCGTGCCTCAAATTAAGGCGCGGTTGGCTCATACACGTCACTTATGACCCATGTATCATTTTCCTAAATCATAAACACATTTCGACTGCTTTTGGTTAGTTTTTCGTATGTCAGTTGTTCTTTTCACTTATAATCTTGTCCATTTTAAACAAAAGAGAGACACTTTGAATGGTGTCGGCCACACCACACCTCGGATTGAGGAGTTGTTGACTTTTACACATCACATATGACCCATGGATCGTTTTTCTAAAGTATTGACACAATCGGAATGCGTTTGGTCGGTTTTCTGTAAGCCAGTTGATGTTTTTCACTTAAAATGATGTCCTTTTGAAACAAAAGACAGACAGTTTGAGTGGTGATGGCCACACCGCATCTCAGATTGAGGCGGGGTTGATTCTTACACGTCACATATGACAAATGGATCGTTATCCTAAAGTTTCAATGGAAACCGAATGCATTTGGTCGGTTTTCTGTATGTACTTAAAATGTTGTCCATTTTAAACAAAAGAGAGCCACTTAGAGTGATCCCAGCCACACCATGCCTCTAATTAAGAAGGGGTTTACTCGTACACGTCAAATATGACCCATGGATTGTTTTCCTAAAGCATCAACACATTTATAATTCAAACCGCAAATCTCTTTTTTTTCATTTTCATAAGCCGGTTAGAGGGATCCGGTACCCTAACCCGGTTTGAGGAAAAATCGGGAACCTCACATGGTGGTTCCTCAGAATCAAATACGAAATTCAAAAAACACAGGTGACATCACACGCAGACGCCGAGACACGAGCCACGTGTCCCGCCTCGATCCTCGAACCATCATCATGCGTCAGTCGCCGCTCAGACGCCTCGAGCCGCGCCACCCATCATGTCGCCGGCAGGGCTTGCCGAACCGACCGCCGTCAACTTTACCGGCGACCGTCTACGTCTCCACCGGCCGCCGTCATCGTCTTCACTGGCGAGCTTTGCCGCTGTCAAAGAACTCACCGTCGGAGACACCATCTGACACCAGATCGCCAACCTCAACACCCTAATCACCAAGATAATAGAGAAAAGGCCTAACTTTCTTAGTTTCAAGGGTACTTTGCTTTAAAGTTTTTTCTTACAGTATATTAGAAAGTAAAAGTCTTCTTAGTATTACAATAGTTGACTATGAATATTCCTACCCTTGCAGTGCTAATCACTTCATTAGTCTGAGTCTTATTCTACTAAAAGCATAGGAACAGTAAACTCTTATGTTGCAAGGTTCTACCCCAACCAGTAATAAGCACTAAACTAAACTTTTTCACTTATAATCATGTCCATTTTAAACAAAAGAGAGACACTCTGAATGGTGTCGGCCACACTGTGCCTCGGATTAAGTATGGGTTGACTCTTACACATCACATATGACCCATGGATCATTGTTCTAAATTATCAACACAATCTCAATGCGTTTGGTCAGTTTTTCGTATGCCAGTTGATGTTTTTCACTTAAAATGATGTCCTATTGAAACAAAATACAGACACTTTGAGTGGTTCCGGCCACACCGGGCCTCAGATTGAGGCGGTGTTGACTCGTACACGTCACATATGACCCATGGATCATTGTGCTAAAGTATCAACATAATCAGAATCTGTTTGGTT
Source organism: Viscum album (assembly GCA_963277665.1). NCBI lineage: Eukaryota > Viridiplantae > Streptophyta > Magnoliopsida > Santalales > Viscaceae > Viscum > Viscum album. The sequence continues at coordinate 393,694,651 of OY728167.1, read as the reverse complement.
ATTTTTCCGTATGTATTTAAAATGTTGTCCATTTTAAACAAAAGAGAGCCACTTAGAGTGGTCCCAGCCACACCGTGCCTTGGATTAAGGCGGGGTTGACTCGTACACATCACATATGACCCATGGATCATTGTGATAAATTATCAATAGAATCTGAATGCGTTTGGTCGGTTTTTCGTATGTCAGTTGTTCTTTTCACTTATAATCCTATCCATTTTGAAAAAAAAGAGAGACACTTTCAATGGTTTAGGTCACACCGTGCCTCGGATTGAGGCAGGGTTGACTCGTGCAAATTGAATATGACCCATGGATCGTTGTGCTAAAGTATCGACACAATCCGAATGCGTTTGGTTGATTTTCTGTATGCCAGTTGATGTTTTCACTTAAAATGATGTCCTTTGGAAACAAAAGACAAACACTTTGAGTAGTGCCGGCCACATCACATCTCAGATTGAGGCGGGGTTGATTCGTACATGTCACATATGACCCATGGATCGTTATCCTAAAGTTTCAATGGAAACCTAATGTGTTTGGTCTGTTTTCCATATGTACTTAAAATGTTGTCCATTTTAAACAAAAGAGAGCCACTTAGAGTGTTCTCGGCCACACCGTGCCTCTGATTAAGGCGGGGTTTGACTCATACACACCAAATATTACCCATGGATCTTTTTGATAAATTATCAATAGAATCCGAATGTGTTTGGTTGGTTTTTTGTATGTTATATGTTCTTTTCACTTATAATCCTGTCCATTTTAAACAAAAGAGAGACACTGTGAATGGTGTCGGCCACACCGTGCCTCAGATTGAGGTGAGGTTGACTCGTGCATGTCACATATGACCCATGGATCGTTGTTCTAAAGTATCAACACAATCCGAATGCGTTTGGTCGGTTTTCCGTATGCCAGTTGATGTTTTTCACTTAAAATGATGTCCTTTTGAAACAAAAGACAGACACTTTGAGTGGTGTCGGACACACCGCATCTCCGATTGAGGCGGGGTTCATTCATAAACGTCACATATGACCCATGTATCATTCTCCAAAAGTTTCAACGGAAATAGAATGTGTTTGGTTAGTTTTCCGTATGTACTTAAAATGTTGTCCATTTTAAACAAAAGGGAGCCACTTAGACTGATCCCGGCCACACTATGCCTTGGATTGAGCCCGAGTTAGCTCGTACACGTCACATATGACCCATGGATCATTGTGAAATATTATCAATAGAATCTGAATGCGTTTGGTTGGTTTTCCATAGGCTAGTTGTTCTTTTCACTTATAATCTTGTCCATTTTAAACAAAAGAGACACAGTTAGAGTGGTATGTTAGTTGTTTATTCACATTATTCAAATACACTATTTGACTATGGGTCTTTAAATTATTATATTTATGAAAAATTTACATTTAAAATGATAATATCATAAAATTAATAGAAGATTAAACTTTTACTAAAAATCCTTGTGGAAATATTAAGGTAAACATGATTTATGAGAATCCTCAGGTGTCTATTAGTGGAATGGTATTTACATAAAATCTTGTGGACATTCATATAGAATATTTTTATATCATTCTTAGTATGGAATAGATTTTAGTTTATCATGCTATGAAACATTTCAGAGCTATCAATGTCATGCCCAATGAATACATCCATTTTATAACATACCAAGAATCTATGATATTGATTAGATGTGTAAATTTGATTTACATTGATTATCATGATGAAAATAAATAAAATATATATTATAGATTTTCTAGTAGTAAATGAAATCAAGGAGGGTGGGGGGTTGTCCGGTGGGTGTCTGGGGGGCTGTCCGGGGACCAAGGAGGGGGGTGGGGGCTGTCTGGGGGGTGTTCAGGGGGTTGTCTGGGGTCCAAGGAGGAGGATGGGGGGGCTGTCCGGGGGGCTGTCAGGGGGGTTGTTCGGGGGCTGTTCAGGGGCTGTCCGGGGGGCTGTCCGGGGGGCTGTCCGGGGACCAAGGAGGATGGTGGGGGGGCGGTCTGGGGGGCTGTCTGGGGGGCTATCAGGGGTCCAAAGAGGATAGAGGGGGGTTGTCCAGGGTCTAGGAAGGAGGGGGGTTCCCAAACACACAACCACTAAAAGACAACAACATCCATAAAAACAGATAATATATAAAAATAACTCAAATCCAATGCTATACTAAGAATCTAGATAAAACCCACAACTAGAATAGATTAAATATCAAATCTTAGTAATATTAGTCAAAAATGTAATGGATCAATTTGTCCCGTATCACCATCACCATCATCACAATCATCATCACCCTCTTCCTCATCTCCATAATCATCCTCACCCTCCTCAGCGCCCTCCTCCTCGCCCTCGCCCTCACCACCCGCGTTGCCCTCCTCCTCTCCCTCCTCTTCCACATCAGACTCCTCTCCATCATCATCGTCAAGCTGGACATCATCCTGACCACCACTAGAACTTCCACCTGGTGCACCATATATAGAACTTATCGACGACATATATTCATCAAAAGTTGGGCTGGCCTCTGCTGGAAGTGTTGGACGTAGAATTTCTATAAATTTCATAAATGCACTATTTGCCCTAGCAGACTATTCTGCCATCTCTGTGGCCCTTTTCTCAGCATGTTCTACCTGTGACCTAACTTTATGCAGCTCGGTGGCACTATAGCTCATACCTGAGGAGGGCCAATACCTCGTCAGGGCTATCCTAGGTCGGCAGCGTACTCTGCCAGGATGCTCCTCTCCCAACACCTGATGTAAGCGATCTGTTGGCCCAAAATTGTCTGGTTCTTGGGCATTGAGGGCCTCTAAAGCAGCCTATTACAAATATAAATTTATCATTAAGTTACAAAATAGATATTAAAATATAAAATCAATAAATTAAAACTTACAATCTGCTGCTGAGTCGCTTCGTTGACGGCACTTCCATCCTTTTTCCGTCTACTCGAGCAAAACAGTTTTTCTCGAGGCACACATCCTTCAATACTTTTTATTTTCCTCTACAATGACATTGAAAACTAAAGTTATATGAAAACTTTAGCAAACTATTAATTAATTTATGAAACAAAAGAATGTGTAAGTCATAAAGAAAACTTATAAACAATTGTCATACCTGTTTCCTCTCATGATTAGGCATCGTAGTGCATCCCAGTGTGTGGAGGTATTTTTCGCATCAATGTTATTTTTATTTTTTCCATATGATTACTAAATAAAATTAGAAAATTCAGCAGATATTATTAATTCAAAACATTAAAGTTATTATTTAAATACCTTAAATGTAATTAATACCTTAAACTGGGTACTCATCCAATGAGTAATCATCTGATGATACTGCTCTATAGGACAATCATCCACCACTGGTACCGCCTCTAACTCAGTTTCAACTCTAGAGACCTAGCCAATATACAACTCATGCTTTTAGTCTCTCCAAAGCTCGTCTAAATCCTTTAGACGTTCCGGTCGTGCACCCTCACAATCGGGAAAATTAAATCAAAGATGACATCAAAATATTAATTCATATAAATAAAAAAATAATTCATGGCATTAAATAGAACATATTTTTTTACCCATATCTCTACCCAATCTCTATCCTTGACCTCATGTGGAAAATTTCTCCACGATAGCGGGCTGACAGGAATGATGTCGGAGTATTTGGCAAGCGTCGCCAAAAAACTCCGACATTGCTTCCCTATTTTCTCAACCATTTGGTTGTATTCATTATAATCCACCATAACCTATATGTGGCGGTTCCACATCGAACGCATGTGTGTACGCCACCTCCCATGCCTCCTGTCAGTAGATGTATCTATCATGAAAGAAAAACAAATATTTTATCAAAACATGTTATAATGAAAATAAATATTACTATAAAAATTTGTTAGGCTTCTACAAATATACCTGCGTCGGTCTGATCACTGAGCGCTACTAGATCCACAGAAACTAATGGAACACCCTATGGTGGAACAGCAGTCAAAGACGATCGAATATAGAAGCTCGGAGAGACATAAGTATAAGGAAAAGAAGATGGGATAGTTGTCTGATCGGATTCTGACTTGGGAGTGGGAATCATTGTGGGATGTGAAAATGATGGGCCAGAAGATGCAGAAGGTAGCGAAAATATAAGGCCCCAGCCTTAAACCTTACTTAATCTTGAGTTATTACAAGATTACACATTAAGGATCTTTGCAGGTTTAGAGTTTTAGAGAATTAGATCATGAAACTTGCATTACATTCCACATTTAAACAAAGTGGTTACATAAAAGACAGTATTCATTCTTCCCATCAACAGAAACATATTTAAAATAAAACATGGATTCTTTCTTGACACATCCTTGACACTATCATCACATCATGTACCTTTCCCTTGACCTGTGAAAAACATTTCAAAAACTTGGGATGAGTATAAAAAGCTCAGTAAGGGTTATAAAAATATGGAAAGGAAACATGAGTTCATATATACATAAGAATGAAATCATACATTACCCATAAAACATAGTCACTTTAACATACCTCATCAAATCATGAATAAATCATAGAAATCATAAGACATAAAAGGTAACTTGAGGCATTCATAACATTCTTATGTAGGGAGTAACCCTCTTGGTTACGTTTGGAAAACCCACCACAGTATATTCCCTAAATCTCTTAGGAGAAACCTTAACATTTCACTCCTTCGCGTTACCCAATGCATTGGAGAGTTATATCGGGCTCACCCACCCTTATTTTATCATGGAACCACCCATCTTCATAATAATTCCCAAGAACCATAACATAATCGTATCACATAAAACATGCATAAAGGAAACATAACATTTCCACATTTCAATCACAAGATATCAATACAACACATTGATATAATAAAAACATTATGAAAACCATTTTCAATACCAAAATAAAAGAAAATTAAAACATGGTATTTATTTTTCTTTTAAAAAGAAGGTATGGCTTGTAGAGGAAGCCGAAACTCAAATAATGGTCACGACGGTGGAGAATTCATTGTCGCCATATACGTACGACAAAAACATTCCCTTTTGTCGTTTAATAAACACTTCGTATAAAAAAGATTTCTTTTGAATAAACATAAAAGTCAAAGGGGTTTATACACCGTATAAAAGAAGGTTGTGTATAAAACAGAATATGCCTCAATGAAAGGAGATTGAGACGAAGTCCCTTACAAAGACGGTATCCTTGGTTTAAGGATAAATCAATTACATAATTATGTGTGACAAACGAATACACCAAATATAACTGGATATTAAGTGTAAAATAATCAAAGGTTAGTCACACATATTCAAAGGATGACATATTCAATAACTACATGTTGAACCCAAAGAAATCGAAATTGGGTTAAGAAGTTCCCTTGACAGCCTAACGGCATCACATCAAAATGAGTAGATGAGAGATAAAAAAAGGGTATCTCATCACTTGGACATAAAATTTACATCAATAAGGATATATGAGAACATATCCCAACATAACAATATGTAAATTAAAAGACCCAACAAAATAAGTATTTTAAAAAGAGGAGGGTGAAAGGTTCCCTTACCGACTTGGGTATCTTTCGAAACATACACCTCATGAAAGAAGGACAATAAAACATTGATGTAAATACTCATAAAAGAAAGTATATTACACAATGAGTAAAATAATGGGTAGTAAATACACCACTCAAAGGAAATTATGGCAAATTTAGCATAAATCTCACGGGAATAAAAGTGAGATGAAAAATCCCTTATGAAAACTCGGTAGCCTAACGGCGCCACTTAAAACTTCCAAAAATGGATTGATGAGATCAAATAGGGTCTCTCATCATATTAACATAAAGTTTACAGAAAGAGGAATATAAAAGAACATCCCCCAACATAACAAAGAATATCTTAAAATAAGTGACATAAAAGAGAGTACTTAAAAAGAAAGAGAGAGGATATATCTCTTACGAAAATTCGGCAGCCTAACGGCGCCACTCAAAACATCCGAAATGGATTGATGAGAGAGAATAGGGTATCTCATAATATGAACATAAAAATTACAGTAATATTAATATAAAAGAACATCCCAATAACAAGAAATATGATCTTTAAAAGGAATTACATAAAAGAGTGTACTTAAAAAGAAAGAGAGGAGTAGGATCCCTTACCTCAAGTCCAACTTGTCTTGTTCGTTTCTTTATATTCCTGAATAATAAACTTTGGTCAATTAATAATTTCCTAAGTACCTCCTTTAGAGATTATTATTCAGTTCATATCACATATTATAATGTTATAATAATTGCTTAATAATGTTAGTTCATATCACACGTTTTTGCCGATGTTTGGTACATGAGTCAAAAATGAACTTGTTTGAAAAAAGATTGCCCATGTAGTTATAAGTAAATAATTTCCAGAATAGTATCAATGATTAAAATATCATATATATCCCGTAAATATTCATTTTATACTATTCCATATCATTTGTAGATAAAAAAAGAAAAGCACCGTTCATGGAGACGGTAGGCCGTACGTACGCATGAACGCTACTTTCATTTTTTGTCATAATAATGGAATTAAAAAAATGAGAGAGAGATATATATGTTATAATTCCAGAATGATATCCATAATTTAGATGTAAGATATTACATATATATCCATTATATATATGTACTTATAATATTACATAACATTTTGAGATAAGAAATGAAATGTACCGTTCATGGAGACGGTAAGCCGTACGTACGCATGAACGCTACTTCCATTTATATTTCATATTTAATGGAATTAAAACATAATGATACATAATAGTATTTTAATTCCAGTATGGTATCATATATAATATCATTAAATATATCCTTTATACGTACCACATATGTTATTAACGAATCAAATCACTTTGAGGGGGCGGTAGTCCGCACTTCCTTAAATGAAGATATCGCGTTTACCCGTAATGGAAACCATAAAGGTACGCCATAAATGAAAAATACATAAGCTTAATTAAAACATAAAAATATTAGATATCATATATAAATATAGTGTCATCTTAATGGCCACCTTTGAAGGTGTTAGAAGAATGTTGAACAATCATCGTTTCGGGAGGAAGAAATTCGCCATCCACGGAAACAGTATGTTCTTTAACCATTAGATGTGGGTGTGTGTAAGTTTAGCTTGAATACTTATTATAACAACATCCTAGTATATTTAAGATACTGTATTTATTACAAAATAAATGAATAAAAATAGTTTAGGTGGTTGGAGAAGAAAAATAAAACAAAAGGACACAAGTGAAGAGATTACCTTAAAATCGGGTAACTCCCTTTGGTTTGAGCTCAAAGGCTTCCTTGGGAAGACTTCTGCCCAAAGTGAGGCTTCAAGGAGTAAGAGAGGGAAGTGGAGAGACAAAATGGGCAGGGTTTGGCCGAGCCAAAGGATTTGGGAGTGTGGGTAAGGAGGTAGAGTTGGGGGCCTTTTATAAGAGGAGAGGAGGGGCACTCTGGTAAAGTTTCAAAATGTTACTTTATTTTCAAAAGAGTTTCGGATTTTAAAGGTCCCAAATTGATTTATTTCAAGGATACGGTGATAAGGGTTCGAAATCCACTCATCCAATAGGTTTTGGACATGTTTAGGTCTTATATATTACATTATCTTTCTATTTTATTTAAATCGTTAAATAATGAGGTCATCGCTGCATTATCATGATGTCATAAATAATTTAATTTATTTAATGTCTAAAAATTATAAAAAAAATACTATGATGTAGGAAATCTTTTTAGATTTACAATGACTATTTATAGTTAAAAATATGACTTGTATAACCCCATGTAAAAATTGTTTTAGTAAAACATCTCATGTTTGTATCATTTTTACTTTAACATTAAATAAAAAGATATTTATGTCATTTTCCAACCAAAGTGGCTCCATGGGGTCCCCAAGTTGACCCATAGATTGTCTTGCTCGGCCATGACACATCCAATGAGGGTAGGACATGTGTCTTTGTCATTTCATTTTATTAAAACATTATTCTTACCATAAACTACACTAATTACCTCTAATCGCGATTAAAAACATAGTAAGTTACTATTCACTAAAAAATTATTTTTATCCCATTGAACCACATTTTACTTCTTAATGACAACCATGTAGGTTGGATTTTTGAAATTCAAAACACAAAGATGGCAAAATTTCATTTAAACGGATAAATCAGCTTTTATAAGTACAACTTAGTGGTTTCACTATTCATCAAAAATTGAAGTTTTTCAGAAAAATCCCAAAAATTCACCCTAATCTATATTTGATATCCCGAATTCAAAAATGAAGTCTATTTTAAAAAATTCAAAACATATAAGTCACATTAATTAATTTAATAATAAATTCCCGTCGTCAGAGCAAATAGCGTGTTTTTATGAAACAATAAGTATCAAAAGATTGACACTAGTTTAAGTTTTATTTCAAAGTGAAATTAATTCCAACAACCACTATTGGATTTAATGGTAAAAATATATTCTAATTTCACTTTAAAATCAATTAAAAATATAATATAATCATATAAATAAATTAGATTAAAAAGAGGTTTTGAATTAAAATACAACATTTTACACTATTCATTAAAAAAAATGAACTTTATCAGAAAGATACCAAAAATTTACACAAAGTAAATTTTGATGTCCTGATTCTTAAGAAGAGTTTTATTTGGTCCAATAGAATGTATAAGAGTGAACGAAACTATATTTAATGACGGTTCGCCATCAAAAGGCGATAAGTGAACCTTTAGTGAAAACTAGGGCATATACGCCTAAAATTGAATTCTTTCCATATTTTAAGCCTTTATCTTTTATTGGATAAATGTAAAAACATTTAAAAACATATATAATCATATTTTAGTTATTTCTATCCATTCTCGCCAATACAACAGCTACATGTTAACTACCATTTAAAATAATATTATTTTATTATTAGAGTGCAACGTAAGATTCTCAAGAAACTCATTGTTGCGTGTTGGTTACGCCATCGAGCATAGCGTCCCCATTAAAGTCATATTAATATTTTATTCAGAAATATGGATAAATATAAAAATGTCATATTCTTTATTTACCTGGGGTGTTACATCCTTCCCCCCTTTTGAGAATTGCATCCTCGCAATTTTTAAAATTGAGCTTGGAAACATCCTTGAAAGTCCCACATCAGAACAAGAGTCGGTAAAACAATCACTTTAAAATAAAGGAAGATAAGTACAGAGGTCACCCGAGTTAACCCATACTAGGATTCCATGTAGAAAAACATGGACATGGAAGAAAAAGCAAAGGGTCATGTTCTTGAGGGAGAGTGATAGTAAACATGTCTAGGAGAAAGTTAACCATAAGAAAATCACAAACTTGTGATGGGTTAAACGGTATTTGATTCCCCAGTAGGAAAAGTTAATAGACAACATTTTTGTTTTAAGTTACTTTTTATTGAGGAATTTATTCATAAGGAAACACAATCACTTATCATGTTGACATTCAACTTTTACTAGATTCCTTAATCAAACTCATATTTTTTCCAAAAGACGAGTATTTAGGGAGACTTTTTCGCATTAAGAGTACTATAATCAACTTCTAGAGAATCACCTAATCCAAAAAAGAGATCTATATACTTCCCATGTCTTTAGACTTTAACCAAAACCATAACCAAAATGGTTAGTACAAGATCAGATAATCCAGAAAAGGATAACCCTTTATAAAAAGAAAATCTATGCTTAATCTCCAAAATTTGTCCAACAAAACCCAAAGTTCAACAAGGACCATTCAATAAACAATTTGTCTATAAAATTCTTCAAAGTAAACCAAACTAAGATTGAAACCCAAATATTTGAAGGATTTATTCACATAGTCTTCCAAGTTAAATCGTAACATTTATCTCCAAACAACATCAGTTTCTCTTAAAGTCTCGTATTGAAATGTAATTAATCCTAATCACTTATCCTCCATGATAGGTTAATTAATTTCCATAGATAACCCAAAATCAACTTACTCTTAATTCATAAAATCATCTAACTAAAAATAATCAGTCAAACTAACCAGGGACTTCATGTAGTCCAGTGGTAGGCGATAAATACCAGTCAAACTTTGGTTGTGGGTTCAATTCCCATAGCTTTGTCCGACGTGACGGTTTGTCACACGGTCTGCGTGTTGTCCTTTTTCCAAAACTACATAATTCTTAAAACATTCCCCAAAATGAGATAAAATATTAAAAAATGATCATAACATATTTTAACCTCAAGTTTATCTCATTCCCTTCATTTTCCATCATATCATAGAGTAACCCATAATTACCTAAAAAGTAAGGATCATATAAACCCTAATGGTTACCTTAATAATTATTACCTGAACTTCCACATCGAGTTGTCCATCTCGTACATGATGCATTAGAGAACTCACCAAGGTTGAAGTGGTAGATCATGACTCCTTGATAGATGGTTTAGAACAACAATGATATTCCTCAATGAATCCCCCATTTTATCTAGTATCTTAATCATAGAACCACCACAGTTTCCTTCAAACCTGTTTCCACTTTGGTGCCTGCTAGATCCAGCCATTTACTAAAACCAAAAAGGTCAGTGTGAGTATATCAACATAACCATCATGTACTAATGAGGAAGATAAACACTAAGATATACTTACTTATTCACTTTATCTAAAACTAGGACTCTTTCTGAAATCCTAACCATTATGGTAATGTAGCTTATGCTTAGAAGATACCTTAACCTCTAAAGTTATCTAAACCAGCCTCTGATACCAACTATAAGGCCCCAGCCTTAAAACTTACTTAATCTTGAGATATTAAAAGATTACACATTGAGGATCTTTTCAGGTTTAGAGTTTTAGAGAATTAGATCATGAAACTTTCATTACATTCCACATTTAAACAAAGTGGTTGCATAAAAGACAGTATTCATTCTTCCCATCAACGGAAACATATTTAAAATAAAACATGGATTCTTTCTTGACACATCCTTGACACTATCATCACATCATGTACCTTTCCCTTGACCTGTGAAAAACATTTCAAAAACTTGGGATGAGCATAAAAAGCTCAGTAAGGGTTATAAAAATATGGAAAGGAAACATGAGTTCATATATACATAAGAATGAAATCATACTTTACCCATAAAACATAGGCACTTTAACATACCTCATAAAATCATGAATAAATCATAGAAATCATAAGACATAAAAGGTAACTTGAGGCATTCATAACATTCTTACGTAGGGAGTAACCCTCTTGGTTATGTTTGGAATACCCACCACAGTATATTCCCTAAATCTCTTCGGAGAAACCTTAACGTTTCACTCCTTCGCGTTACCCAATGCATTGGAGAGCTATATCGGGCTCACTCGCCCTTAGTTTATCACGGAACCACCCATCTTCATAATAATGCCTAAGAACCATAACATAATCGTATCACATAAAACATGCATAAAGGAAACATAACATTTCCACATTTCAATCACAAGATATAAATACAACACATTGATATAATAGAAACATTATGAAAACCATTTTCAATACCAAAATAAAAGAAAAGTAAAACATGGTATTTATTTTTCTTTTAAAAAGAAGGTATGGCTTGTAGAGGGAGCCGAAACTCAAATAATGGTCACGACGGCGGAGAAGTCGTTGTCGCCACATACGTACGACAAAAACATTCCCTTTTGTCATTTAATAAACACTTCGTATAAAAAATATTCCTTTTGAATAAACATAAAAGTCAAAGGGGTTTATACACCGTATAAAAGAAGGTTGTGTATACAACAGAATATGCCTCAATGAAAGGAGATTGAGACGAAGTCCCTTACAAAGACGGTATCCTTGGTTTAAGGATAAATCAATTACATAAATATGTGTGACAAACGAATACACCAAATATAAGTGGATATTAAGTGTAAAATAATCAAAGGTCATTCACACATATTCAAAGGATGGAATATTCAGTAACTACATGTTGAACCCAAAGAAATCGAAATTGGGTTAAGAAGTTCCCTTGACAGCCTAACGACGTCACTTCAAAATGAGTTGATGAGAGATAAAAAAAGGGTATCTCATCACTTGGACATAAAATTTACATCAATAAGGATATATGAGAACATATCCCAACATAACAATATGTAAATTAAAATACCCAACAAAAGACGTATTTTAAAAAGAGGAGGTTGAAAGGTTCCCTTACCGACTTGGGTATCTTTCGAAACATACACCTCGTGAAAGAAGGACAATACAAAATTGATGTAAATACTCATAAAAGAAATTATATTACACAATGAGTAAAATAATGGGCAGTACATACACCACTCCAAGGAAATTATGGCAAATGTAGCATAAATCTCACGGGAATAAAAGTGAGATGAAAAATCCCTTACGAAAACTCGGCAGCCTAACGGCGCCACTTAAAACTTCCAAAAATGGATTGATGAGATCAAATAGGGTCTCTCATCAAATTAAAATAAAGTTTACAGAAATATTAATATAAAATAACATCCCCAAACATAAAAAATAAGAGCTTAAAATAAGTGACATAAAAGAGAGTACTTAAAAAGAAAGAGAGAGGATAGATCTCTTACGAAAATTCGGCAGCCTAACGGCGCCACTCAAAACTTCCAAAATGGATTGATGAGAGAGAATAGGGTCTCTCATCATATGAACATAAAAATTACAGTAATAGTAATATAAAAGAACATCCCAATAACAAGAAATATGATCTTTAAAAGGAATGACATAAAAGAGTGTACTTAAAAAGAAAGAGAGGAGTAGGATCTCTTACCTCAAGTCCAACTTGTCTTGTTCGTTTCTTTATACTCCTGAATAATAACCTTTGGTCAATTAATAATTGCCTGAGTACCTCCTTTAGAGATTATTATTCAGTTAATATCACATATTATAATGTTATAATAATTGTTTAATAATGTTAGTTCATATCAGACGTTTTTATCGATGTTTGGTACATGAGTCAAAAATGAACTTGTTTGAAAAAAGATTGCCCATGTAGTTATAAGTAAATAATTTTCAGAATAGTATAAATGATTAAAATATCATATATATCCAGTAAATATTCATTTTATACTATTTCATATCATTTGGAGATAAAAAACAAAAAGCACCGTTCATGGAGACGGTAGGCCGTACGTACGCATGAACGCTACTTTCATTTTTTTCATATTAATGGAATTAAAAAAAATGAGAGAGATATATATATGTTATAATTCCAGAATTATATACATAATTTAGATGTAATATATTACATATATATCCATTATATATATGTACTTATAATATTACATAACATTTTGAGATAAGAAATGAAATGTACCGTTCATGGAGACGGTAAGCCGTACGTACGCATGAACGCTACTTCCATTTCTATTTCATATTTAATGGAATTAAAACATAATGATACATAATAGTATTTTAAGTCCATTATGGTATCATATATAATATCATTAAATATATCCTTTATACGTACCACATATGGTATTAACGAATCAAATCACTTTGAGGGGGCGGTAGTTCGCACTTCCTTAAATGAAGATATCGCGTTTACCCATAATGGAAACCATAAAGGTACGCCATAAATGAAAAATACATAAGCTTAAGTAAAACATAAACATATTAGATATCATATATAAATATATTGTCATCTTAATGTCCACCTTTGAAGGTGTTAGAATAATGTTGAACAATCATCGTTTCAGGAGGAAGAAATTCACCATCCACGGAAACAGTATGTTCTTTAACCATTAGATGTAGGTGTGTGTAAGTTTAGCTAAAATACTTCTTATAACAACATCCTAGTATATTTAAGATACTGGATTTGTTACAAAATAAATGAATAAAAATAGTTTAGGGGGTTGGAGAAGCAAAATAAAGCAAAAGGACACAAGTGAAGACATTACCTTAAAATCAGGTAACTCCCTTTGGTTTGAGCTCAAAGGCTTCCTTGGGAAAACTTCTGCCCAAAGTGAGGCTTCAAGGAGTAAGAGAGGGAAGTGTAGAGACAAAATGGTCAGGGTTTGGCCGAGCCAAAGGCTTTGGGAGTGTGGGTAAGGAGGTAGAGTTGGGGGCCTTTTATAAGAGGAGAGGAGGGGCACTCTTGTAAAGTTACAAAATGTTACTTTATTTTCAAAAGAGTTTCGGATTTTAAAGGTCCCAAATTGATTTATTTCGAGGATAAGGTGATAAGTGTTCTAAATCCACTCATCCAATAGGTTTTTGACATGTGTAGGTCTTAGATATTACATTATCTTTCCATTTTATTTAAATCGTTAAATAATGAGGTCATCGCTGCATCATCATGATGTCATAAATAATTTAATTTATTTAATGTCTAAAAATTATATAAAAAAATACTATGATGTAGGAAATCTTTTTATCTTTCCAATTAATATTTATAGTCAAAAATATTACTTGGATAACCCCATGTAAAAATTATTTTAGTAAAACATCTCATGTTTGTGTCATTTTTACTTTAATATTAAATAAAAAGATATTTATGTCATTTTCCAACCAAAGTGGCTCCATGGGGTCCCCAAGTTGACCCATGGATTTTGTTGGTCGGCCATGACACATACAATGAGGGTAGGACATGTTTCTTGGTCATTTCATTTTATTAAAACATTATTCTTACCATAAACTACACTAATTACCTCTAATCGCGATTAAAAACTTAATAAGTTACTATTCACCAAAAAATTATTTTTATCCCATTGAACCACATTTTACTTCTTAATGACAACCATTTATGTCGGATTTTTGAAATTCAAAACACAAAGATGGAAAAATTTCATTTAAATGGAAAAAATCAGTTTTTATAAGTACCACTTAGTGGTTTCACTATTCATCAAAAATTGAAGTTTTTTAGAAAAATCCCAAAAATTCACCCTAAGCTATATTTGATATTCCGAATTCAAAAATGAAGTCTATTTTACAAAATTCAAAACATATAAGTCACATTAATTAATTTAATAATAGATTCCCGCAGTCAGAGCAAATAGCGTGTTTTTATGAAACAATAAGTATCAAAAGATTGACACTAGTTTAAGTTTGATTTCAAAGTGAAATTAATTCCAACGACCACTATTGGATTTAATGGTAAAAATATATTCTAATTTTACTTTAAAACCAATTAAAAAGATAATCTAATCATATAAATAAATTATATTAAAAAGAGGTTTTGAATTAAAATACAACATTTTACACTATTCATTAAAAAAATGAACTTTATCGGAAAGATACCAAAAATTTACACAAAGTAAATTTTGATGTACTGATTCTTAAGAAGAGTTTTATTTGGTCCAATAGAATGTATAATAGTGAACTAAACTATATTTAATGACGGTTCGCCATCAAAAGGCAATAAGTGAACCTTTAGTGAAAACTAGGGCATATACGCCTAAAATTGAATTCTTTCCGTATTTTAAGCCTTTATCTTTTATTGGATAAATGTAAAAACATTTAAAAACATATATAATCATATTTTAGTTATTTCTATCCATTCCCACTAATACAACGACTACATGTTAACTACCATTTAAAATAATATTATTTTATTATTAGAGTGCAACGTAAGATTCCCAAGAAACTCGTTGTTGCATGTTGGGTACACCATCGAGCATAGCGTCCCCTTTAAAGTCATATTAGTATTTTATTCAAAAATATGGATAAATATGAAAATGTCATATTCTTTATTTACCTGGGGTGTTACAGAAAACATGGGAGGCCTAAATATCCCATGTGTCCCTAACGACACACCGAGAGCAGAATGTGGGAAGGATGACATGTCAGTGGGAGGTGAGGGGTCTAGTCGGGTACGCGCAGCTGCTCTTCCACCTCTGGTACAAACCCTCCTCATACCACCGACCTGAGTACTAGGACTAGTATTAGGCTCCTCGTTGAATAACTGTCGACGTATAGGTGGATCCTACAAAAATGTTTACAAAAAAAATAATCACATGACATTATATATTCTTTAAATATATCAATTTGAAATAAAGTACTCACTACAGGAACTAATGATGGAATTTCCAACTCCGTCATTCGACGATTATTCTCCATCATTTTTTTCCTTCGTCTCTCTTTAATTGGCTACATTTCCAGCTTTTAAAAACAAATATGTAATTAATTAGAAAAAGGAAACTAATTTGTAACCCAAAAAACTAAATATATGAGGGAATATGGGGATTGATTGGTAATTTAGCTATCAATTTTTTTATAAGAGCTTGAATGGATTTAATAAATCATACAAGTTGTAATGTTCACCAAGTTAGAAATATTGTTTGACTATGTTTGAATACAGTTCAATTCCAAATTAGAAAATGCAATTCAAATAAAACTACAACCAATAAACATTGAAAACTCACATAATGGTCAAGTCAGCTAAAACATATTTGTGATTAATACTAAATCAATTTGACTATTACCAACCTTAACAACCCAACTCGAGGTGAACCAAAAGAATTGAGAACATGGATGAATGATTCTATATATTTTCAACCACAACATCAGTTTCACAATCAACTCTGACAATTGAGCTATTGGAGTCATCAAAAGAAATAAATGGATTGGTTCCAATGGCACTATGGATAGTGTCAATTCCATCATCACCATCATCAAAAATATGTCTTGTAATTACTTTAACTATGACACCAAATTCAGGTTGAAGTTGATCTTTGACATAAAAAACTCGTTTAGCCATTGATGCCAACACATATGGTTCTTCAGTAGCAAGAGTGTGAGTCATATTAATTACTCGGAATCCACAATCATCAATAAATGTGCCATGTCTCATCATCGAATCAAACCAATGGAATTTCATTATTGTGACTCGTCTATGAGAGTAATAATCTAATATTATTATTTTCTCAATAACTCCATAATAACCCACATTTTCAAATCGTGGTCTACTATTTGATGCACTGGCATAACAATATATTGTGGCAGTAACCATAACACCATCATGTTGTGTTCTCATGTTCTTTTCTCATTCAGTGACAATAAATTTGTACCCATTGATGACAATTGATTTACAATCACGAACCATGGTATTAGGACCAAAAGCCGAAGCTCTTATTTCCTCAGAGACAGAGTCAGAAGACAAACTCAATACCTGCAATATAAATTACTATTAAACTTAATTAAATATTGATATAATTATCTTAAATAGTAATATTTTTACCTTCAATTTTAACCAAGAAAAAAACTCTTTTCCATGAAAAGTCTCTCTCTTTCTCAAAGATAAAGAATGATGCTTCCTATTTATCATTGTTTTATGTTCCCTATAGATAAAAAATATGAATAGTTTAACAGATATATATGTAAGATATACATAATCAATTTAGTTACCTGATATAGTCATCGAACAAATCACAGTTGAACAAAACTGTGCAATGTGCCATCTCCTGCTCTTCATGGATTAATGTCTTCAATGTATATGATCCAGGAATTTCTCTTGTTTGAGGAAGTGATGGAAAACTAGGTTCAATTTGCTTATACTGTTCTTCTTCATTTCTCATTGGTCTGTTTAATCTTGTAGTAAGATCAGAAAAATACATCGAGCAGAAATCCATATATTCTCGAGCCAAGTAATCGTTCACGATAGAACCTTCAGAATGATTTCTGTTTCGGACATAAGAATTTAATGTGAACATATTTCTTTCAATTGGATACATACAAAAAAAAAGAAACAGTTACTCCGAGAAGTATTTCAGTGGGAATATGGACAGTCAGATGCAGCATGCATGTGAAAAATGATGGAGGAAATATTTTCTCAAACTCACACAAAATTTATGGGGCATCTGTCAACATTTTTTTCAAGAAATACTTAGACAACTTCTTAGCAAAAAGATCACAAAACAAATGGCACAACCGAATAAAATCCACCCTTACATTATTGGACAAAAGATGACGGATTTCTATTGGAAGCAACTCATGCAGTAGAATGTGATAATCATGAGTCTTCAAAGATTTTAGCTTCAACTCACTTATGTTGACCCGCTTAGATATGTTGCTTGAATAGCTCTCAGGAACTCTAATAGTCTCTAATACTTCCAGAAATTGATTTTTTCCCGTAGGTGTCATCACATAAGAAGCACATGGAAGTTTCCATTTATTTTGACTGATACGCACAGGATGTAATTCTGGTCTGATGCCCCAATCCACCAAGTCACGTCGAGATCGTAAATCATCTTTTTTCTTCCCCTTGACATTTAGAAGAACCGAAAGCAACATTTCTCATATATTCTTTTCAATATGCATTACGTCTAAGAAATGACTAACAAATTGGTTGACCAATAATGAAAATCAAAAAAGATACTCCTCTTCCTCCAATTATAACAGGTTTTAGTGGAAACATTCTTTCTCTTTTCAGATTTCATTTGACCCTTCCCAAATGAAAAACTGAAATATTTCAATTCATTAAGCACATCAGTTCCAGACATACTCTGAGGTGGATCATTGGTCTCTATGGTATTATCAAATCTTCAACGATTTATTCTATATGGATGATCCTTTGGCAAGAATCGTCGATTTCCCATAAAACTGAAACTACAGCGATGTTTCAGTCTTCTAGATCGTGTATTCTTCATACAAACTGGAAACGACAATTTTCCATTCATGCTCCATCCAGAAATCATTACATAAGCTGGAAAATCATTGATCATCCACATAAGTGCAACATGCATCTGAAATATGTCTTTAGAACATGCATCGTATGTGCGCACACCCATATCCAAAAGAAGTTTCAACTCTTTTATTAAAGGTTTCATGTATACATCAATATCAATGTCGGGATCAGAAGGACCAGATATGAGTATACTCATGAAAGTGAAAGGTTTTTTCATACACAACCATGGAGGAAGATTATAAATGTGTATAAAAACTGGTCATGTGTTGTGCGAAGTAAGTATCTACCCAAACAGATTAAAACCGTCGCATGAATGACTCAGCCTCACATTATGCACGTCAGCTGCAAAATCAGGATGTCGAGCATCAAATCTCTGCCATGAAAATCCATATGCAGGATAAACCAAATCATCATTAGTCTTCTTTCTCTTGGTATCATGCCATCTCATTTTTATTGATATGTCATCAGACATAAAAAGATTCTGGAGTCTGGGGATCAATGGAAAGTGCCACATTACTTTCTGTGGAACGCGGGATGGTGTTCCATCAGATTTTGACATCCTGCGGGATGTGCCACATTTTATACAATCATTTCATTCAGCGGTTTCCTCCCAGAATAAACTGTAATCTTTCAGGCAAGCATGAATTTTGTTTCTTGAAAATCCAAGTTCCTCAACTAACTTCCATGCCATATAGTGGTTTGAGAGAATATATGCATCATCTTTAAGTAAATCCTTCAAGAGGGTAAGAATGTAATCGATTGCTATATTAGAAATACCATACATCATTTTCCCATGAAACAATCGGATTAAAAATTCCATCTTTTTCATTTTATCGTATTGTTGATTTACTAGAGCCGTGGCAACATCATTCAATTTTTTCACCCTATCAATATCATCATTTTCACTAGATGCATCAAATGTCCTCATATCAAAGTCTTCTTGAGTTGAAATCCTTTCTTTGTCATGATTACGAATAAATGGAAACCGATCATCTAACAAATTCTCCATTCCGGTCCTTTCATTTCGATCATCAACAATTTGAGATTTCATTTTCTCCCCATTGTGATACCACACAAAGTAGTTTGCATGAAAACTATTTTTGGTTATGTGGTAGCTGACTTCTTCACGGCTCAACCAAGGTCTACCAACATAATTGGAACATGGGCAGTGTAT
Organism: Viscum album; assembly: GCA_963277665.1. Lineage (NCBI taxonomy): Eukaryota > Viridiplantae > Streptophyta > Magnoliopsida > Santalales > Viscaceae > Viscum > Viscum album. The sequence goes on along the minus strand of OY728167.1, from coordinate 393,674,878 downwards.
GCGACCACTATCTGAAGCATTGTGAAATGCAAAATCTATAAAGCTCTCCAAATTGTTTTGAAAATCGCTTGAGATCTGATCGGTTTCATACATCCAACTTCTGTCCATTCTGTAAAAAGAATTTATATAAGTCATTTTGTCATAAACAATTCAAAAGGATTGAACTTTAATAGAAAATAAATTTAAGTAAATGATAAAGGAATAAAATAATCAAGGAATCAACTACACATGTGAAAAAAACATACTAATGTGTTATTGAAAAAATGTAAAACCAATAAGAACATAATGTGTTATCACATCACAGCATGCCTTATCCCATAACCATATTAGTAGGGTATCATGAACATGAATAACATCAACCTTGTGTCATCCTCCTACCCTACATGACCCCAACCACATGCCACATCTTATTATAGCCTTATCACATCGCACCTCACCTGAAAACACTATGGAAATCATAGTACATCTCACCTAAAGGCACATGGACAATCTCATCGCATGTTGCCTAAAAACACATGGTCAATCACTTATGAAGGAAGAGTAGGGATGACATGGTATCTATCCAACCATATAAACACCATCCTAGATATTAGAAAAAATACCCATAACTCAAAACCTCTGATCGTTGGTAAGTTTATCCAACTCTGGTTGGGAATGTGTAGAAATAGCATAAAATACATGATATATAGATAGCACAAAATTCCCAACCTATGGGTTCACATTAACTACATAATCACACACTTCACTACTACCACACAACACATAAACCATCACAACCACTTTCACCACTATATGCAACACACCACACCACCACCACACAAGACACATAGCATTTCCCACTTTCATTTATAAGCCACTTCATTCACACTTACATTTTCCATTCATTTAATGTTAAATTAATTAAATCCATTTACCACACATCCATTTCTATTCCATCTCATTTATTTACTATCTTGTCTTTTTTGTTTTAACAGCATAATTTATTCCATAGATAACCAGGAAACTAATAAAACCACCACACAACAACTCACAATCTCACAATAACCATCGTCGCCATGTTACATCGGCCAACCATCTCACCAAAACAACCACATATCACAAAAAAAATATTGCACATCACAAACCACCGCACAACCAAAACCACATCACCACATCATACACCACAACCTCATCACACAACACCTCCACACGACACAACACCACCACACATCATCACTATCACACAACATCACATGTCACATCCATGCCCACTAACCATCACTTTACAACCCCACATATCACAAAGCCCAACTGGTCACCGCAATCACCATACAACAGCCTACAACATACAATGAAACACAACAAAAAACCTCTCATAAAAGCAACATACCCCAACTTCCACAATTTATTCAAGGTCTTCTATTACATTACCCCTTTATTTAGCATGGACATTATAACACAAATGATTTTCCATGGGAAACTAATTAATTAACAAAATATTTGTTTATTTCCCTATTTTTCAGGGTGAAATGACAACAAAATCAAAACATAAAACAAAAATATTAGATCAATAACAATAAAAACAAGGTTGAATATGTGTATAAAGAATAAAATACCTGATTTGAGATGATTCAGATGGATTTTCACCTATTCGGATGGGGGAGTTCGAGAGAGGAGCCGAGCGTCGGATTGATTTTAGGGTTCTGTCACGACTGGGGGAGAGCAGCGGCCCGATTGTATTTGGGGAAAAGATTTACCAACGGTTTTTAAAAACCGTTGGGAAAGGGGTGTTCAGGGTACCCTTTCCCAACGGTTCAACAGAACCGTTGGCAAAGGGGTTTCCTTTCCCAACGGTTTTATAAAACAGTTGGGAAAGGGTAACCTGAACACCCCTTTGCAAACGGTTCCATAGAACCGTTGGCAAAGGGGTAGCCTTTTCCAACGGTTCTAGTGAACCGTTGGTAAAGGGTTTCCTAGCCCTTTTTTACCAACGGTTTAAGAAAACCGTTGGTAAAGAACCGTGGGTAAAAATCACATTTCCAGTAGTGTCTTCACACCAAAACTTAATCAAACTGTTTGAAAGTTGAAAAAGAAAACATTTGGAAATAAACACTCCACAAATTTCCAAAGTTAATGACATTAATGCATCACAATGTGTATTCAAGATCAACCTCGCTAGTCGATATTAAAATTTTTAATTGAACACAAAAATTGAGGTGCGAGCAACTAAATAGAGAATCATAAATCAATCTCGTCGATTGATTATGATTCTGAATATTGAAAATTATGTGAAGAAATAAAAAAGAAAATCCAGTAGAATCAAATTCCTGAGATGAGAACGTAACATCTTATGATCATATTGATTTCAACACTAAAAACACATGAAATAGAGTGCGAAATTGAAGGACAGAGGGAGGAAGAACTCCCCTGGCACTACACTGCTCTCAAGCTCCTTCGCCTCCTGCTCTTTGTGTCTTCAAGACCAATCTCTTCAAAGCGTCTACTCTTTAAAGATGTGTTCGTGGAATGAGAATAAGAGTCCCCCCTTTCGCCTACTATGCCCTCACTCCTTTTAACTCTGTTGTCATTTGTTGCACGTCACCGCTACTTTTCACCGACTTCAACTGTTCTTCACCTCTGATCGCACACGTGCACTTTTTCGAGAACCACACAGTGCACTAGCTTTTCCCTTGTAACTAACTTCCATCGAGTTAGTTGAATGAATGTAGACATGTTTTCAACTCTGATTTGAACCTGCATACGAAAGAACAAAACAAAACAGTTAAAAACACGAAGAAAAAATTAATTGAATAATTAAAATTATAGTTATTAATTTATTATAAAGTCTTTAATAAAATTAAATAGTTTTTTTAAAAAAAATGTTATTTATTAATTTAGTTTATTGATATTTTTTAGAATAAGTTATTATAACTATATTTTATTTTTTTGATTTAGATTATTATTTATTATTTTATAAAAATTAATTTATTATAATAATAATTATTTTGTTGTAAAAGTTCAGTTATAATAATTATTTAAATGTTAAAGTATTATTTTGTTTATCGATTTAATTAATAATTAATAATTATTTAATTTTATGTTTTGATTTTTTTATTAATTATATATTTTATTTAATTATATATTTTATTTAATTAAGTAATTGATTAATTTAATTAAATATTATTAATAAAGTTTATTCTAGTTGCTAATAAAGTTTATTTTGATTGTTAAAATTAATTTATTTATTTTGATTAATTTATTTTAATTAATTATTCTAATATTTTCTTTGTAAATTATCATTAATTATTAAATATAATTATTTTTTATTATAATTATTATTAAAATTATATACTATTTATTTATAATTATTATTTATTATTATATAGATTTTAATTTTAATTCAGCTCCCCACCCCCAATTTTCGGCGCAGCAAGGTGGGGTTCGTCTTCCTCCCCAAGAGACCGACGGTGCTGGTCTTCGGCAGCGCACAGATGGCTGGTCTTCCTCGGATGTGGCGCAGCAGCATCGGCCTCTCCTGGCTCGTCCTCGGTGCCTGGCAGAAATTCCTTCCACTCCTCTGGCACGGTTCCAGCTCTTCGTGGCGACGACGCTTCACCCTCGCAATTTCACCCAGCTCCAGGCAACTGTACTCCTCCACCGGTCATCTCCTCTGCTGGGTGCAGCACGTCACCAGATCAGCAGACTCTCCTCCTCGATGGCAGCGGCGCAACCTTCAAATCTGGGTAAATCCAGATCTGCGGCGACGTCACTTGCTCCTTGCTGGAAATCGCACACGACAGTAGCTTCAAATGGTTCGACAATAGTTCACAGCGACGACGCCTTCATTGGATTTGAAATTCCAGATGTGCAATAGAACAATATTGATAATCTATTGTTCTGATCTGCATCTGGTTTGATTTGGGAGTTCAGATTTGAGTTTGAATTTGATTTTTCACTTTGAATCTGGTTCTGGTTCGGATAGTTTCGGTAGGACGAAGAATCGATGATTGTGCTGTCAGTGAGATGGGTAGAGGTAGGGCAGCGTGACGTGAATGGTTTTCATCAGTTTGTTGAAAGTAGAGAAATGGTTGTTGGGAAAAACGGGAAAGCGACGAACCCGTAAACAAAATAAAAAGCGAACGCGCAGAGGAAATTGAATCTTTCCCCCCAAATAGAAGCGGATGTGCAGCGACAAAATTAAATGTGCAGAAAAATAAATTTGACACCGGAAATTTTTACGTGGAAAACCCGAAAGGGAAAAACCACGAAACCTAGTCCAGAAAGAGGGATCCACTAAAATCAAAAAGTACACGGTAGGTACTCCCCAAAATGGAAGGGATCTCAAAAGTAATACTCAATAATAAAAGTATGGATCAAAAGGTGGAGAGCAGGAAAGATGATCGTCAAAGAAAGGTGATCACCAAATGAGATTTGCTCTCGGTGTTATTGCTGCCGGTGATGTTGAAATGTCTTGTCTCTACCTCCTTATATAGGAAAAGAATCAGCGTCAAAATAATGTCGCCGCGTTAAAAGAGTGTCACCGCGTGAATTAATTCATGCGGTTTTGGCCCGCATTAAAACACCACATTAAAACAGATACCGCATGTGCACCATTTGAGGAGGCATTGCCCAGTGCGCCAACCAGGAAGGCGCCCAACAATCTCCTCCTCCGACTCAAGTGGGGATCACCGCCAACCCTGCAATCTGTCGGCAAGTCTCAAATTTTCCTCTGGGTAAACTCTTGGTCAACATGTCTGACCCGTTGTCATCAGTGTGGATCTTCTCAAGCTCTAACTGTCTTGAATCAAGGACGTTGCAAATCCAATGATATCGAACATCGATATGTTTCGACCTGCCATGAAAAGTAGAATTCTTTCCCAAACAAATAGCACTCTGACTATCACAAAATAAAACATACATATTCTGATTTAAATTGAGCTCTCGAATAAACGTTTTCATCCACAAAAATTCTTTGCACGCCTCAGTAGCTGCAATAAACTCTGACTCTGTGGTAGATAAAACAACACATCTCTGCAATCTAGACTGCCAAGATACAGCTCCCCCCTGCAAAAGTGATCAAATAGCCTGAAGTAGACTTCCTCGAATCGATATCTCCTGCCATATCTGAATCTGTAAAGCCACAAAGCATAGGTTCCCCTTTGCCAAAACACAATCTCAGATCAGAAGTACCACGAAGATAACGAAAAATGTACTTCAATACTCTCCAATGCTCTCTACCTGGATTTGATAGAAAACGACTGACCACACCAACTGCATGAGCTATATCAGGTCTAGTACATACCATTGCATACATCAAACATCCAACAGCAGATGAATAAGGTATGTGTTGCATCTCCTCTCTCTCTTCATCAGTAGAAGGTGACTGACTGGTACTGAACTTAAAATGTAAAGCAAGAGGAGTACTAACCACTTTCGCTCTATCCATATAAAATCTCTGAAGAACCTTCTCAATGTATCTCTCCTGAGATAACCACAACTTCTTGGCCTTCCTGTCACGGGAGATCGCCATGCCAAGAATCTTTCGTGCTGACCCCAAGTCTTTCATCTCAAAAGACTGACAAAGATCATTCTTCAATCTGTCAATTCTAGAAGTATCATGGCCAACAATGAGAATATCATCAACATAAAGCAACAGTATAATAAAATCATCATCAGTAAATCTCTGAACAAAAACACAATGATCAGAAGATGTATTCCTGAAACCCTGATGAGAAATGACAGATTCAAACTTCTTATACCACTGCCTCGGAGCTTGCTTCAAACCATACAAGCTCTTCTTCAACTTGCAGACATGATTTTCTTTACCCGTTTCAACAAAACTCTCTGGTTTCTCCATATAAATCTCCTCCTCTAAATCTCCATGGAGGAAAGTTGTCTTCACATCCATCTGCTCAATTTGTAGATCTAAACTGGCAGCCAAACCAAGAAGAACCCGAATGGAAGACATTTTGACAACAGGTGAGAAAACCTCATCAAAATCAATACCTTTCTTCTGACGGAAGCCTTTGACAACTAACCTTGCCTTGTATCGTGGAACAGAACTGGATTCTTTATTCTTAATCCGATAAATCCACCTATTTCGCAAAGCTCTCTTCCCTATCGGTAACTTCACCAGCTCAAAAGTGTGGTTTTCGTGCAATGATTTCATCTCGTCATCCATTGCCGCAACCCATTTGTCCTTCTGTTCACTCTCCATTGTCTCATCAAACGATTCTGGTTCTCCCCCTTCAGCGAGGAGCACATACTCATCAGGTGAATATCGAGTAGAAAGGGTGCGATGCCAAGATGACCTCCGGAGTGGAACTGCGGGTTCATTAATAACCCCTGGAACCGGATCATCAAAAACAAAAGGTGCATCGGAAACTTCAACTCCAACCTGTTCACCTTGAGCATCATTCTGTACATCAATATGATCATCAGAATCAACAACATGAGGTAAATGTGAATTAGAACCTGGCTCAAGACTGACAAAACCATCAGAAGTTGGAGAAGCATCTTTTTCTCCCTTATCAATGTCTGCAATAGTCTGATCCTCCTTAAACACTGCATCGCGACTTTTGACAAGTTTCTTCAAAGCAGGATCATAGAACCTGTACCCAAACTCATCGTGTCCATAGCCAATAAAAATACACTGGCGTGTCTTACCATCCAGCTTGGATCTCTCATCTCTAGGAACATGAACAAAAGCCTTGCAACCAAAGATGCGCAAGTGATCGTACCTGATCTCTTTGCCATACCAAAATTTGTTGGGAGTGTCTGTCTACAAAGCAACCGCAGGTGATAAATTGATAATATAAGCAACAGTAAGTAAAGGCTCACCCCAAAAATGTCCAGGAAACTTTTCTTCTGAAAGCAAACAACGAACTCTTTCCAGCAAAGTTCTGTTCATCCGCTCAGCTACACCATTCAGCTGAGGTGTCTTGGGCGGCGTCTTCTGATGTCGAATACCTTCCTGCCTGCAATACTGATCAAACGGACCACAATACTCTCCTCCATTATCAGTGCGAATACATTTTAATTTCTTTCCTGATTCTCTCTCAGTAGAAACATGAAATTGCTTAAAAACACTGAGCACCTGACTTTTGGCTTTCAAGACATAAACCCAGAGCTTTCGTGATTAATCATCAATAAATGCAACAAAATAAAGACCACCACTAAAGGTCTTCGATTTCAAAGGACCACAAACGTCAGAATGTACCAATTCAAGTACCTGTGACTTCCTGTGTGGAGGATGACTGTTGAAACTCACTCTGCTCTATTTTCCATCCATGCAATGATCACATGTGTCCAACTTGACACTCTTCAAATCTGGAAGAAGATTTCTCTTGGCCAAATAATCGAGACCTTTCTCACTGATGTTACTGAGCCTCTTATGCCACAACTTGGATGTAACACTGCACTCAACAACGCAAGCAGTATCACAAGAAATAGAAGCTCTAGTCCAGTACAAACCTGATTGTTTCTTCCCTTGAGCCACAATCAAAGAGCCCTTGGAATGATTCCATTGGAAATCACCAAAAGTGCTGATAAACCCTTCATCATCAAGAACGCTGGTAGAGATAAGATTCAAACAAACCTCGGGTGCATGTCAGACATCTTCAAAATCAGATTACTTCCTGTACTGGTCTTCAAAAAAACAGTCCTGATGCCTACAACGTCAGCATGTCCATCGTTTCCCATCTTCAAAATCCCGAAATTACCTGGGCTATAAGATGTAAAGAACTCCTTCTTCGATGTCACGTGAAAACAGGCACCACTGTCAACAACCCAGCAAGAATCATCAGAAGCAATGTTAATGGAATCATAAACAATAACAAGATCACCCCCTGTAGCAGCGGCAACATGCTCATCTCCATCGCCATTTTTCTTCTCTTGATTTTCCTTCAATCTGTTCTCACTTTTCAGCTGATAACAAAACTTCTTAACATGCCCCTTCTTACCACAATGATGACATTCAAAATCTCTCTGATTCAGTCTGTATTTGCTTCTACCTCTGCTCTTATCTCGACTGCTCTGCCCCCGGTCCTGGATTCTCCCCCTGTTCTCTGTGACCAAAAGCTCGGAAGAAGATTTCTCCTGAGTACGTCTCCTGACCTCTTCATTTAAAATAGCAGACTTGACAAAACTAAATGTCACAGCACCATTAAGAGCAGAACTGGTTAGAGTAACACGTAAATTTTCCCATGAATCGGGTAAAGTGTTAAGCAGCAAAAGAGCTAAAACCTAATCTTCAAAATTATACCCATGACAGACAACTGATCAAAACATCCTTGATATTCACTTAAATAATCAGAAATATACGTACCTTCTCTGTACCTCAAGTTCATCATTTTCTTGAGAAGAAACAGTTTATGGTTTCCCGCCTTCGAAGCGTAGGTCGTCTCAAGCTTCTCCCACAAAGTTCTGGCGTGAGAGATCTTTACAATGTGGTTCATCACATTGTCTTAGACCCATTGACGAATGAAGCCGCAAACCATCTCATGCTCGAATGCCCATTCTTCGTCTGACATTCTCTCTGGCTTCTGGGTACTAAACACTGGAAGATGCATTCTCTTGACAAAAAGCAGATCCTTCATTTTAAGTCACCACATATGGTAATTGGTACCATTTAACAAAAACATCCGACTGTAGTTAGCCTCCATAATAAATATGAAAAGAAAAGAACCAAACCCTCTGATACCAGATGTTTGGAAAGACGGGAAAGCGACGAACGCACAAATAAAAGAAAAAGCGAACGCACAGCGGAAATTGAATCTTTCCCCCCAAATAGAAGCAGATGTGCAGTGACAAAATTAAATGTGCAGAAAAATAAATTTGACACCGGAAATTTTTACGTGGAAAACCCGAAAGGGAAAAACCACGGGACCTAGTCCAGAAAGAGGGATCCACTAAAATCAAAAAGTACACAGTAGAGACTCCTCAAAATGGAAGGGATCTCAAAAGTAATACTCAAGAATAAAAGTATGGATCAAAAGGTGGAGAGCAAGAAAGATGATCATCAAAGAAAGGTGATCACCAAATGGGATTTGCTCTCGGTGTTGTTGCTGCTGGTGATGTTGAAATGCCTTGCCTCTACCTCCTTATATAGGAAAAGAATCAGCGTCAAAATAATGTCACCGCGTCAAAAGAGTGTCACCGCGTGAATTAATTCACGCGGTCTTGGCCCGCATTAAAACACCACATTAAAACAGATAACGCATGTGCACCATTTGAGGAGGCGTTGCCCAGTGCGCCAACTAGGAAGGCGCCCAACAATGGTAGGAATCTGCAGCTGAAGGGAATGGGTGTTACGTCGGTAGAAGGGGAAAATCGAGCGTCGGTAGGGATGGATCGGAGGGTGGTGCTACCGACGCGGGTCGGTGAGACATTTTAGGAGACTGGGATGCAGCGTCGGTGTGAGGTTTACGGTGTCTGGGTGGAAGTGTTGCAACCGACGTCGATAGGTGGGAATTTTGAAGGTATCAGTAGTTTAAGGGAGAAGGAAAATTCTGCTATCGGTGAGATGGTTCCATCGGTGGCACTATTGATATAAAGATGCATGGGACATTGATAGCAACGTGACACAAACACCGTTATTGCAAAGATAGGCAGCACCATGAGACCGACATCATTCCTAGAGATAGATAGGGTGAGGTGCATTTCTGTCTCACCATTAGTGTGTAAAATGCATCGGTGAGACATAATTTAACTGCAACATAAAAACTTAAATAAAATTAATAGAACTAAAACTAAAACTTAATTTAGATAAACACTTAATTAATCTCATAAATTCAAAACATAAAACTAAGATAAAATTAAACTAATAAAAATAAAACTTAATAAAAAGAAACTAAATTAACACTTTAATTAATTAACTGAATTAAGACTTAAAATAAAAAATACATTATTTCATTAAATTAAATCTCAAATTCTTTACTTAATTAATTAATAGAATAACTAAACATAATAATTAATAATGTTAATTTATTTTATTGAATCTAAATTAAATGGTAAAATATTAAATTAAAAACTAAATTAGATAGATGCAAATAGAAATGAACAATTGATTAATTAATAAACATGTCATAATATTTAACAGTCATCCAGATTAAAATTAACACAACTAATTAAGAAAATATTATATTAGAAAAGTTAGATATATTGAATTAATTATTTTAAATACTAATAATGCATAATTAATTATAAAAAATGATTAATTATTAAATTTTACTATTAAAAATTCAAGTGTTAATATTTGGTAAAAAGGGTAAAAATAAACTATTAAATCATTAAAAATTAATTAAATAGATGTGAAAAAAACAATGTAAAAATAAGGCCACATCAGTGTCCATAACTGTTAAGACCCATATACCAAAAATTTATCTCCATGCATCAACATTTCTCTAATCCATATCCCAGATGCGTCAAAGAACACTATATAGTCATCACCCGAGTCTGCTGGGATCAAAATTTATGTAGTATTGAAATAAATTTTCAACTCTTAGAAATAATTCTCATATGATTTAGTCTATTAAAACTTCATTCCATTTTTGGAAAAATCCTGATAGTGGTGTTTCCAAATGGGAAAGGCCCTATATGAACCTATGATAATACCCATCTAACCCCAGAAAACTACAGATATCGAAAACATTCATAGGATGCTCCCAAGAAACCACTTCTAGCACTTTCTATGGGTCCACTAACACACCTTACTCTGAGATTATGTCTCCCAATAAGTGTACTTGATTAATCGAGAATTAACATTTAGATATATTAGTGTATAGACGTTGCTCTCTCAATGTACTCGGGATTATGTCATGATTTTTGGCATGATCATCTTGAGTCTTAGAGTACACCAAGATGTCATCCAAAAACACAACTATAATCTGATCCAGGTACGGATGGATGATTCTATTCATCAAGCCCATAAACACTGCTAGTGAGTTCTTCGTCCCCCTTATCCTGCTACACAATCAAAAAAAGCAATAATAATTCATCCCCCTTATCCTGCTACACAATAAAAACTGAGGTTCTATCACTACCCTTAACCATCCTAAATCTAGGTCATGGTTAAAAAAGTTTAAACACATTCTCATATTCTAGATTCACAATAGACATCCATATTCCACATTTTTCAATATTTTAATATCATTAAATTATCATTAGGCACATTTTCATTTAAAATTCACATAAGAAATAAAAGAACTTTCACATAAAAAATTCATCCCAAAAAACATTCTTTTCCCATGCATTCCTAAATTTATGCATGTCATAATAATTACAATGTTCTTAGAATGATGCATGAATACTCAATTATCATTCCATACTGGGAAATGAGTCAAATCTTAGAAAATATTAGAAACAATTACATCACACAGAAGTTCATCACTCGTGGTGAAATAACATTTAACTATAAAAGACCACATTAATAACTAAAATTCCACCCAGGGTACTTGGATTTTACCCTTGTACATGGTTTAGCTACTCACATTCAGGATCTCTTAACCAAGGCCAAACTCGTCCTATTCACCTATCTAACTTTCCAAACTAGTAAGTCAAAAGAAAATGTAAAAGGAAACCTCTTTGATTCCACTTTGTGACTTATCAACCTATGTGCCACACACTGATTCCCCAAGATGGCCAGTCACGTGAATTAGGAATGCCACCTCATATGCCAGAGGCTTCCGACTAGTAGGGAGGGTCTAATATTGATCATCGGGAAACTATACCCTCTTTATAAAAGCATCACAATAGTGGAAATAAATAAAAAATAGAAAATATATTTAACTATAACCAGAATAATACATGTATCACATGATGACCAAAACAAGAATACAATATCCAAAACTAAAGTATTAGATATTTCAGGCCAAGTACGTGTCAAGTGTCGAATGAAATCATAATATAAATAAACTATAAACTCCCATGCAGGTATTGGTACCATGTATGATTCCCTCATCCATGATTTATCCCATATGATCCATCTAACATAGGGTGATTTCCATTATCTATCCCTGAAAACTTGAATTATATTTGAGTACCAATCAGGAAGCCCAAGTAGGGTGTGAGTACAACTCAGTAGGCAACCACCGATGACATATAAATTTTTTCCATCCCAATAATAGTGTATGTAGTTGTATAAAAAATAGTTTTCAGTGCATAATTAAATAGTTATCACATTTTCAATTATGGTTTAATGAACCACATAAACCCTCAGGTTCCCTAGGAAACTCGCACCATAAGTACCTTCTTCATCCCATGCTGGAGTCTAAACTATCACCAATGTATATCATGTATCACAACACTATGGTTATCATTAATCATATCAACTCATTTCATATTACAGACAATTGGAACCATATTCCGATTCCAACATTTTGGGCTTAGAATGACATGTCCCACACCGCATGAGTATTTGTAGATTCAATCCGTGTCCCACAATCCATTTATCATTATAGGATTTTGAATCATTAGTCCATATCCTACACATGTATACCAATCAATCACTTATAGAATTTTGAAGCATCACTCCATGTCCCACACAAATATATCAAAAATCACTTGTGTAAAAATATCTTACGTATCAAAATTTCATAGAAATGAAGGTTAAGAATCATTAACTTTATTTTAAAATATTCTCATCATAGATTTCCAATTAAATTATCAATTCAATATTGGTTAATTACCTTAATCACATGGAATAATATAACCCATTCACTATTAATCCATTTATTTATATTTAATCATATAACCCATTAACCCATTTTAGTTAAGCCAGCCATTTCATAATCCTAATTATTAATTAATTAAAAATCACATTAATTCTCTAATTACACAATAACAATATCCTATCAATTTCACAGTCATATTATTCCATAAATTAATTAACCAATTGATTAATCAAATTCCACCAATTTCAATTGCCCTAATTTAACCCAAATTATTATCAAAAGGTAATTAAATTAAATAAATTAAATAATCAATGAAATTTACCATTAATGGAAATAGAAATATAAAAATTACATATAGGTAATTAAATCAAGACTATGTTATTTTCAATTTAGACTATTTTCCTTAAGATTGATAACGAATGCTCACCAACAGATTTGATGTGGAACAACCAAGATCACTATGAGGAAAAAGATCCGAATCCAAAATCTATATCCAATATAAAAAGGATTAAATCTATCAAATACTAGATCTTGATCCATTACCAATAGGAGAAAACATCTCTTTAATGGATGCGATAATGATGCGAGAGAGAGAGGAAACCATACGAGATGAGAATCTCTTACTGGGAGAGGTGTATATCATTAATTTGGGATTTGATTCATCATGGATGGTGTTTTTGATCCCTAGGAGTTATTCCATAATTTTCCAAATTTTATAGGAAACATTTTGGGTTTATTTGGGTTGAAATTGAGTGAAGTCCAGGGTTTTGGAAAATTTAAATCTAATTTTTGTGGGATTAATTTTCCACACTCACAGTTTCTTGCATAGGGTGAAAGGTTTACCCTAACCATGTTCCCTAAACATGACCCTCACCTAGGGGTTTCTAATTATTAATAAAAATTGGATTCAATGTTTGAAAAACAATGCTCCAAATGTGTAAATATCTACTATTTGGGTTCCTATGGTTTGTTGGGATGGGCTAACAGTTTGGGCAAACTTTGTGCCACCCATGCACAGCTCCTCATCCTTCCAAAATTCTCCAAAATCACAAATATTCACCAAGGTAAACCTCATCAATGATATACTCAGAGAAAGTAACATTATTACTCGTAAAAGTGCTTGAGACATCTCTAGAAAAGGTCAGGATCTTACCCAATATTTTCTATACAATATCATAATAATCATTATTTTACAGGCATGAAACAAGAAATATACACAATAAAAGGGTGAGACATGAGTTATTCCTAGGACCTCACCCATCCTAGTAATACTATCTCCCAAACATGCTTAACTATAGAGTTATAATGGGATTTGGTCCATCAATGGTGGTGTGATCACACCTAAAAAAACACAAACATTATTGTTAAATATTTGAAAGTACTGTCAATGATTATAATATTACATATGTATATTTAATTTTTGTTATAAATATAACATTAACTAATGAAATTATCAGCCAATAATATAATTATTTAACATGAAAAATTGTTATTTATATTAAAACACTAAACCGTAGTTGTTAAAATACATCTTGAAATATTAAAGTTACTGTTAACATGAAATACGGTAACACTATGCCATGAAATATTATAATTATTACGAAAATTATATGTAAACATGAAATATTATATTCATTTAAAAATTTTGGATGCAATATTATAATTATTATTTTTAAACATACAAGGAATTATTATTATTTTTAAATGTAAAAAATACGAGAATATACAATGAAAAATACATAATAGAGTGAAACATGAGCACTTCTAAAGAGATCCCCCACGAAACATTCATATAATGAAATTAAATAATGCTATTATCAAGAAATATTATTATTATTCAACATGACAAAAAATATTATTTCAATTATAACACTAAACCATAGTTGTTACAATATAACATCCAATATTATAATCATTGTTAATATGAAATACTGTAACATTATAACATGAAAAATTATAATTTTTACTAAAATGCCCTGTAATCATGAAATATTATATTCAATGAAAAAATTTTCATACAATATCATAATAAAAATTATTATAATTGTATGAAATTTGAAATATATACAAAAAATGGTGCAACACAAGTACTTTCCCGGGAAGTAATAACATCTAATATTATAATCATTATTAACAAGAAATATTGTAACATTATAACATGAAATATTATAATTATTACTATAAAAGGGTGTAAATGAGTACTTCCTAAGAGTTTACCCATTGTAGGAAAACTGTCTCCCAATATATATTAATAGTAGAGTTCTAATGGGATCTAATGCATTAATGATGGTGTAATCACACTCAAAAATTAACAAACATTCTTGTTAAATATTTGAAATTACTATTAATTATTCTAATATTACATATTTTTTAAATTTTTGTTATAAATATAAATTTAAATAATGAAATCATCATACAATAGGATAATTATTCAACATGAAAATTGTTATCTCTATTATGAAACTAAACCATAGTTGTTACAATACATCATGAAATATTATAATTATATTTAACATGAAATATGGTTACAATATGACATGAAATATTATAATAATTTCTAAAATTATATTTAAACATGAAATATTGTATTCATTTAAAAGTTTTATGTACAATATAATTATTATTATTGATATACATACATGCAGTTATTTTTTTAAAACGTAAAAAATCTTGTAAAATACAATGAAAAATACAGAAAATGGTGAAACATGAGCAATTCTGAGGAGTTCACCCATGCAACATTCATATTTTGAAATTCATTGATGTGATTTTTAGGGAATATTATAATCATTCAACATGGAAGAAATATTATTTTTTTATAACACTAAAATGTAGTTGTTACAATATAACAAGAAATATTATAATCATTGTTAACAAGAAATATTTTATCATTATGACATCCAATATTATAATTATTGGTAAAATACCTTGTAATCATGAAACATTATATTAAATAAAAAATTTTACATACAATATCATAATAATATCTATTATACTGGCTTGAAATTAGAAATATACACAAATAAAGGGTTCAACATGAGTACTTCCCAAGTGGTCACCCTTCCTAGTACTACTCTCTACCAAGCATGCTTAACTATAGAGTTTTAATAGGATCTCTTGCATTAATTTTGGTGTGGTCATACCCAAAAATACAAATATATTCTTGTTAAATATTTGAATTTACTTTAAATGATTCTAAAATTATATATTGATATTTAATTTTTGTTATGAATATAACTTTAACTAATGCAATTATCATCGAATATTATAATTATTGAACATGAAATATTATTAATTCTATTCTAAAACTAAATTGTAGTTGTTACAATACATCATGAAATATAATAATTATTGTTAACTTGAAATATGGTAAAATTATGGCATGAAATGTTATAATTATTGATAAAATTATAAATAAACAAGAAATATTATATTCATTAAAAATATATATGTACAATATCATAATTATTATTGTTATACATACATGCAATTCTATGTTTTTTAAAATGTAAAAAAACTGGGAAAATACAATGAAAAATATAGAAAGGGGTGATACACAAGAACTTTCTTGGAGTTCATCCATGTGACATTCATATTATGAAATTCAATAATGTGAATATCAAGAAATATTATAATTATTCAATATGAAAAAATATTATTTCTGTTTTAACACTAAATAGAAGTTGTAACAATATAACTTGAAATGTTATAATCATTATTAACATGATCTTTTGTAACAATATAAAATAAAAAATTATAATTATTTCTAAAAAACCATATCGTAATAATCGTTATTATACTAGGATGATATTTTAAATATACACAAAAAAGGGTGTAACGCGCGTACTTCCTATGTGGTCACCCATCCTAGTACAACTCTTACTAAATCACGCTTAACTGTATAGTTCTAATGGGATCCGATGCACTCATGCCGGTGTGATCATACCCAAAAAAACATAGAAATTGTTTTTAAATATTTGAAATTACTATAAATGAATCTAATATTACATATTTATATTTATTTGATGTTATAAATATAACCTTAACTAATGAAATTATAATCCAGTATTATAATTATTCAACACTAAAAATGATTATTTATTTTATAACACTATACCCGAGTTGTTATAATATGTCATGAAATATTATAATTACTGTTAACATGAAATATGGTAATAATATGAAATGAAATATTATAATTATTACCAAACTTTTATATAAACATTAAATATTATATTCATTTAAAACATTTTCATACAATATAATCATTTTTATTGTCATAATTATATGCAATTCTTGGTTTTTTATAATTTAAAAAATATCAGAAAATACAGTGAAAAATACAAAATAGGGTGAAACCTGAGCACTTCCTAGGAGGTCACCCATGCAACATTCGTATTATGAAATTAGATAATACTATTATCGAGAAATATTATAATTTTTCAAAATGAAAAAATATTATTTCTATTATAACACTAAACCATAGTTGTTACAATATAACATGCAATATAAAAATCATTTTTAACATGAATATTATAACATTATAACATGTAATATTTTAATTATTTCTAAAATTCCCAGTAATCAAGAAATATTATATTAAATAAAAAATTTAAATATAATATCACAATAGTATTTATTATACTGGCATGAAATTTGAAATATACACAAAAAAGGGTGCAACACAAGTACATCCTAGGAGGTCACCTAGCCTAGTACTACACTCACCCATGCACACTTAACTGTAGAGTTCTAATGAGATCTGGTTTATTAATACTAGTGTGATCAGGCCCAAAAATACACCAATATTACTATTAAATATTTGAATATACTATCAATGATTCTAATATTACATATTTCTATTTAATTTTTGTTATAAATATAACTTTAACTAATACAATTTTCAGTCAATATTCTAATTCTTCAACATTAAAAATTATTTATTCTATTATAAAACTAAACTGTAGTTGTTATAATACATCTTGAAATATTATAATTATTGTTAATATGAAATAAAGTAACATTATGGCATGAAAAATTATAATTATTAGAAAAAATTATTAATAAACATTAAATATTATTTTCATTTAAAAAGTTTACATACGATATCATTATTATTATCGTTATAATTACATGCAATTCTTTGTTTTCTAAAATGTAAAAAATATGGGAAAAACACAATGAAAATTACAAAAAAGGGTGAAACATGAGAACTTCCCAGGAGGTCATCCATGCAACATTCATATTATGAAATTCAATAATACGATTATCGAGAAATATTATAATTATTCATCATGATGAAATATTATTTCTATTATAACACTAAACTATATTTTCTAAAATATAACATGCAATATTATAATCATTGTTAAAACAAAATATTGTAACATTATATCATGATGTATTATAATTATTACTAAAATTACCAATATTCATAAAATATTACATTCAATAAAAATGATTATGTATAATATCATAATAATATTTATTATATTGGTTGAATAGATCATCAGTCCATGGAAATAAATACTTCTTTTTTATCCTAACTTGATTGAGTTTCTTATAATCTACAAAATAGAGAAATAGCCCATCATCTTTCTTAGAAAATAGAACAGGTGCTCACTAAGGTGACACACTCAGGCATATGAAGCCTTTCTCTAGAAGATCATCCAATTGAGCCTTTAACTATTTCTTTTCCATGGGTTCTATGTGGTAATAAGAAGTAGATGTAGGCTTGGTACCCATCACTAAGTTGATATAAAACTCTACCTCCCTTACCAGTGGGAGACCAGAAAAGTAATAAGGAACAAGGTTGGGAAACCCAATGAAAACTGGAGGAATATCACCACTTATATATTCTCACTTGATGTCTAAAGAAAACAATGATATTATTTTCCTCAAATATAGATAATAAGGTCCACCTATATTCAACCCTTGGTCCCATTCTCCCTAAATGATATGAAAAACCTAATCAGGCATAGTAAAGGAGACCCATCGAAAATAGTAGTTGAGTCAAGAATTATTAGCAATAATCCAATCCATACTGAATAGGATTTAAGGATGATTCAGGTTGAGAACAAAAAAAATCCCCTGAAATCTTGATATCTGATAATGTGAAAAGAAAAGAATGGCTATAAAGACTCTGTTATCTCTTCATTTTGAGGGGCATACTAATATCCACCACATAAGACAGAATTCCTACAAGAAGATTATGCAGATTCAAAATACTGGTTGAAATAAATGAATGATATGCACCAACATCAAATAAACCATAAATCAATTATGAAGCTATATTGATGGTACCTCTCATAGTTAGTGGACCCGTATCTTCTTCCATTATAGACTCTTACACTACATGAAGCAGATTTTTTCCAGATTCCTATGCCTAGAACCCCTTTGTTTGTGAACCATATAATTTCACCACAATTGTTTTAGGTGTTTATGATCTCATGCCACTACGTTGATTATAATTGATATTATATAACTTCCACAAGTGACCTAATCTTCTGTACGATCAACATATATTGGGTACTGTAGTGTAAACCCAATTCAAATCACATAGCTTTCCACACCTATATAAAATCAAAGGGTCTCTTCCATGTACTTCATGAGTTCTAGAAAAAACCTTTTATTGAGAACCACCATTAGAATCACCACTCTTCCTCTTTCCTTTATGGGAACTCATAGAACTTCCACTGGGAGAAAAAGGAACTCCTTTCAACCATGACATGACAACCAAGTCCATCTCCACCAATAACACCCTATCCAGCACATCGGTATAAGAAGGAAGCATTCGGAAGAAAACCCAAGAAATACTATAAGAGAAATGTCAAATCTCAAACCATCAAATATTCATCTTGTCATTAGACACAATCTCATGTAGAAACTACCAAATCTCAGTAAAATTATTTGCATACTCTGTCACAGCCCTATCATCCTGCTCAAGTTTAAATAAATCCAAATACTAATCCAACATCATAGACTTTGGATAGAACTAGTCGGTGAAAATAACTTTTATGTCCTTCCCCTCTAAGACCTCATACTTCATTTTCATTACCATTATGTCCCACTATATTCAGTTTGGTCCCTCTATCTTGAAGTTGACATATTTTACCTTGATTTCATCGGGAGTCTCTAAAAACTCAAAAAAGATAAATATATCCCAACTAATTTTAATCTAGTTAAGGATTATTAGATCCTTGGAACATATGTATCTTTTGGTAAAGGAAATGTTGAGAAAAATTCCAAAAAAAATCCCTTTGAGGTTCCACAGCTGGAGCCTGAACGATAACGGTTGTAGGTTCCTATTATATCACTACTGGAAATACAGTCTTTCCCAACGGTTCTGAACCATTGGGAAAGGCTGCAGAACCATTGGTATATGTTATACCAAAGGTTCTGCAAACCATAGGGAAGTAAGCCGTTGGTAAATATTTTCCCAATGGTTTAAATGAACCGTTGGGATAGGGTGGGGAAAAATTAACCTATCCCAATGGTTGTGCCAAACCGTTGGGATAGTTTTTCCCAACGGTTTGGCTTGAACCGTTGGGAAAGCCCAAGGACTCTCCTCTTTCCCAACGATTTCTAAACCGTTGGGAAAGGTTTTTTACCAACGGTTCATTAAATCATTGGTAAAAAAGAATCATATATTCTATGCCAATGGTTTGAAACCGTTGGCATAGCCTATGCTGTGCAAATTGCACAGCAGCCTGCAATTTTCATAGCAGCTCTGCAATTTGCACAGCAGGACTCATTTTGTGCATTCCCTCTCATTTTCAATGAAATTATTGTACCTGATATAAACTAACAAATACATATAAAATTATTGTACCTGTAATAACCAACTAACACATACATATAGAGAAAAAATTCATACACATTTAACATATAAGGCATCCTGGAACTATACACATCCATAATTAAATTAGAATTAAAAACGTAATTATAAACATAAATAATTCATTTAGAATTCAATTTAAAATTTAGATGACAATTATATGTGGAATCCGGAATTCAATTCATAATTTGATCGGTTTCTTGTATACCATATATTTTTACCTGAAATAATGTCCATTTTAAACAAAATACATACACCTGGAGTTATACCGGCCACACCATGCCTCAGATTTATGTGAGGTTAACTCGTACACATCACAAATGACCCATAGATCGTTGTCCTAAAGTATCAACATATTCCGAAAGTTTTTGATCGGTTTTCCGTATGCCAGTTGATGTTTTTCACTTAAATTGATGTCCTTTTGAAACAAAAGACAGACACTTTGAGTGGTTATGGCCACACCATGTCTCAGATTGAGGCAGGGTTGATTTGTACACATCACATATGACCCATGGATCATTGTTCTAAAGTATCAACACAATCAGAATCCGTTTGGTCAGTTTTCTGTATGTACTTAAAATGTTGTCCATTTTAAACAAAAGAGAGGAACTTAGAGTGATCCCGGCCACACCATGCCTCAGATTATGGTAGGGTTGACTCATACATGTCAAAAAGGACCCATTTATCGTTTTCCTAAAGCATCAACACATTTTGAATGCATTTGGTCAGTTTTTCGTATGTCAGTTGTTGTTTTCACATAAAATGATGTCCATTTTAAACAAAAGAGAGACACTATGAATGGTGTCGAACACACTGCATCTTGTATTGAGGCAGGGTTGACTCTTATACGTCACATATGACCCATGGATCATTTTTCTAGAGTATTGACACAATCAGAATCCGTTTGGTCGGTTTTCCATTTGCTAGATGTTGTTTTCACTTAAAATGAAGTCAGTTTTAAACAAAAGAGAGACACTTTGAGTGGTGTCAGCCACACCACACCTCTGATTGATGCAATGTTTACTCGTACACGTCACATATGACCCATGGTTTGTTCTCCTAAAATTAAAATGGAAACCGAATGCATTTGTTCAGTTTTTCATATGTACTTAAAATGTTGTCTATTTTAAACAAAAGAGAGACACTTAGATAGATCTCAGCCACACCGCGACTCGTATTGAATCCATATTGGACTGTACACATCAAATTTGACTCATGGATCATTCTGATAAATTATCAACAAATTATGAATGCGTTTGGTCGGTTTTCTGTATGCTAGTTGTTATTTTCACTTATAATCCTGTCCATTTTTAACAAAAGAGACAATTTTAGAGTGGTGCCGGCCACACCGCATCTCGGATTTAAATGGGGTTGACTCTTACACATCTCAAATGACACATGAATCATTTTCCTAAAGTATCAACACAATACGAATGCGTTTGGTCGGTTTTCTGTATGCCAGTTGATGTTTTTCACTTAAAATGATGTCCTTTTGAAATAAAAGACAGAAACTTTGAGTGGTTTCAGCCACACCGCATCTCAGATTTAGGTGGAGTTGATTCGTACATGTCACATATGACCCATGGATCGTTGTCCTAAAGTTTCAACAGAAACTGAATGCGTTTGGTTGGTTTTCCGTATGTACTTAAAATGTTGTACATTTAAAAAAAAAAGAAAGCCACTTAGAGTGATCCCGGCCACACCATGCCTCAGATTAAGATGGGTTTGACTCTTACATGTAACATATGACCCATGGATTGTTTTCCTAAAGCATCAACACATTTCGAATTCATTTGGTCGGTTTTCCGTATGCCATTTGTTCTTTTCACTTATAATCTTGTCCATTTTAAACAAAAGAGACAAAATTAGAGTGGTGTCGGACACACCCCATCTTGTATTGAGGCAATGATGACTCGTACACGTCACATATGAGCCATGGATCATTGGGATAAAGTATCAACACAATTTTAATGCATTTGTTCGGTTTTCCGTATGCCAGTTTATGTTTTTCACTTAAAATGATGCCCTTTTGAAACAAAAGACAGACACTTTGAGTGGTGCCGGCCACAACGAGTCTCAGATTGAGGCGGGGTTGATTCTTACACCTCACATATGACCCATGGATTGTTCTCCAAATGTTTCAACAGAAACCAAATTTGTTTGGTCAGTTTTCCGTATGTACTTAAAATATTGTCCATTTAAAAAAAAGAGAGATACTTAGACTGATCCCAGCCACACTGTGAATCAGATTGAGCCTGGGTTGGCTCGTACACATCACATATGACACATGGATCATTTTTCTAAAGTATCAACACAATCAGAATTCGTTTGGTCAGTTTTTGGTATGTACTTAAAATGTTGTCCATTTTAAACAAAAGAGAGCCACTTAGAGTGATCCTGGACACACCGGGCCTCGGATTGAGGTGGTGTTGACTCGTACACGTCACATATGACCCATGGATCATTGTGATAAATTATCAATAGATTCCGAATGCGTTGGTCGGTTTTCCGTATGCCAGTTGTTCTTTTCACTTATAATCCTGTCCATTTTAAACAAAAGAGACACAGTTAGAGTGGTTTCGTCCATACCGAATCTCGTACGGGGTTGACTTGTACACGTAACATATGACCCATGGATCGTTGTTCTAAATATTGACATAATCTGAATGTGTTTGGTTGGTTTTCCGTATGCCAGTTGATGTTTTTCACTTAAAATGATGTCCTTTTGAAACAAAAGACATACACTTTGAGTGGTGTGAGCCACACCGCATCTCAAATTGAGGCGGGGTTGATTCATAAACGTCACATATGCCCCATGGATCGTTCTCCTAAAGTTTCAATAGAAACCAAATGCATTTGGTCGGTTTTTCATATTTACTTAAAATGTTGTCCATTTTAGACAAAAGAGAGATACTTAGACTAATCATGGACACACCGAAACTTGGATTGACCCCTGGTTGGCTCGTACACGTCAAATATGACCCATGGATTGTTGTGATAAATTATCAACAGATTATGAATGTGGTTGGTCGGTTTTCCGTATGCCAGTTGTTCTTTTAACTTATAATCTTGCCCATTTTAAACAAAAGAGACAAAGTTAGAGTGGTTTCAGCCACAACGCACCTCGTATTGAGGCAGGGCTGACTTGTACATGTCACATATGACCCATGGATCATTTTTCTAAAGTATCGACACAATCCAAATGCTTTTGGTCGGTTTTCTGTAATCCAGTTGATGTTTTTAACTTAAAATGATGTCCTTTTGAAACAAAAGACAGACACTTTGAGTGGTGCCTGCCACACCGCATCTCATATTGAGGCGGGGTTGATTCTTACACGTCACATATGTCCCATGGATCGTTCTCCTAAAGTTTCAACGGAAACTGAATGTGTTTGGTCTGGTTTTCATATGTACTTAAAATGTTGTCCATTTTAAACAAAAGAGAGCCACATAGAGTGATCCCGGACACACCGTGTCTCATATTAAGGCAGGGTTGGCTCGTACTCATCACATATGACCCATGGATCGTTGTCCTAAATCATCAACACATTTCGAATTCGTTTGGTCTATTTTTCGTATGTCAGTTGTTCTTTTCACTTATAATCATATCCATTTTAAACAAAAGAGAGACACTTTGAATGGTGGCGGCCACAACATGCCTCAGATTGAGGCGAGGTTGACTTTTACACGTCACATATGACCCATGGATCATTTTTCTAAAGCATCGATACAATCCGAATGCGTTTGGTCAGTTTTCCGTATGCCAGTTGATGTTTTTCACTTAAAATAATGTCCTTTTGAAACAAAAGACAGACAGTTTGAGTGGTTTCGGCCACACCGTGTCTCAGATTGAGGTGGGGTTGATTCGTACACATCAAATACGACACATGGATCATTCTCCTAAAGTTTCAATGGAAACCGAATGTGTTTGGTTGGTTTTCCGTATGTACTTAAAATGTTGTCCATTTTAAACAAAAGAGAGCCACTTAGAGTGATCCCAGCCACACCGTGCCTCGGATTAAGACAAGGTTGACTCATACACGTTACATATGACCCATGGATCCTTGTCCTAAAGCATAAACACATTTCGAATGCATTTGGTCAGTTTTTCGTATGTTAGTTGTTCTTTTCACTTATAATGCTGTCCATTTTAAAGAAAAGAGAGACACTTTGAATGGTGTCGGCCACACTGCGCCTCAAATTAAGGTGGGGTTGACTCGTACACGTCACATATAACCCATGAATCATTTTTCTAAAGTATCAACACAATCCGAATGCATTTGGTCAGTTTTCCGTATGCCAGTTGATGTTTTTCACTTAAAATGATGTCCTATTGAAACAAAAGACAGACACTTTGAGTGGTGTCGGAAAAACCAGGCCTCAGATTGAGGCGGTGTTGACTCATACACGTCACATATGACCCATGGATCGTTGTGATAAAGTATCAACACAATCAGAATCCATTTGGTTAGTTTTCCGTATGTATTTAAAATGTTGTCCATTTTAAACAAAAGAGAGCCACTTAGAGTGATACCGGGCACACCGTGCCTCGGATTAAGGCGGGGTTGACTCGTACACATCACATATGACCCGTGGATCATTGTGATAAATTATCAACCGAATACGAATGTATTTGGTCAGTTTTTCGTATGTCAGTTGTTCTTTTCACTTATAATCCTGTCCATTTTAAACATAAGAGAGACACTTTGAATGGTGTCGGCCACAATGCACCTTGGATTGAGGTGGGGTTGACTCGTACTCATCACATATGACCCATGTATTGTTGTGCTAAAGTATCAACACAATCTGAATGCATTTGGTCAGTTTTCCGTATGCCAGTTGATGTTTTCACTTAAAATGATGTCCTTTTGAAACAAAAGACAGACACTTTGAGTGGTGCTAACCACACCACATATCAGATTGAGGAAGGGTTGATTCTTACACATCACATATGACCCATGGATAGTTCTACTAAAGTTTAAATGGAAAAATAATGTGTTTGGTTGGTTTTCTGTATGTACTTAAAATGTTGTCCATTTTTAAAAAAAAGAGAGCCACTTAGAGTGATCCCGGCCACACCGTGCCTCGTATTAAGGCAGGGTTGACTCGTACACGTCACATATGGCCTATGGATCATTGTGACAATTTATCAATAGAATCGGAATGCGTTTGGTCTATTTTTCATATGTCAATTGTTCTTTTCACTTATAATACTGTCCATTTTAAACAAAAGAGACATTGTAAATGGTGTTGGCCACACCGCGCCTCAAATTGAGGTAGGGTTAACTCGTAAACATCACATATGACCCATGGATGGTTTTTATAAAGTATCGACACAATCTGAATGCGTTTGGTTGGTTTTCCGTATGCCAGTTGATGTTTTTCACTTAAAATGATGTCCTTTTAAAACAAAAGACAGACAATTTGAGTGGTTCTTCCCACACCGCATCTCTGATTGAGGAGGGGTTGATTCATACACATCACATATGACCCATGGATCATTCTACTAAAGTTTCAATGGAAACCAAATGCGTTTGGTTGGTTTTCCTTATGTATTTAAATGTTATCCATTTTAAACAAAAGGGAGCCACTTAGACTGATCCTGGCCACATCATGCCTCGGATTGAGCCCGGGTTGGCTCGTACATGTCACATATGACCCATGGATCGTTGTGATAAATTATCAATATAATCAAAATGCGTTTGGTTGGTTTTCCGTATGCCAGTTGTTCTTTTCACTTATAATCTTGTCCATTTTAAACAAAAGAGACACAGTTAGAGTGGTATGTTAGTTGTTTATTCACATTATTCAAATACACTATTTGACTATGGGTCATTAAATTAATTTATTTATGAAAAATTTACATTTAAAATTATAATATCAGAAAATTAATAGAAGATAAAACTTTTACTAAAATCCTTGTGGAAATATTAAGGTAAACATGATTTATGAGAATCCTCATGTGTCTATTAGTGGAATGGTATTTACTTAAAATCTTGTGGACATTCATATAAAATATTTTTATATCATTATTAGTATGGAATATATTTTAGTTTATCATGCTATGAAACATTTCAGATCTAACAATGTCATGCCCAATGAATACATCCATTTTATAACATACCAAGAATCTATGATATTGATTAGATGTGTAAATGTGATTTACATTGATTATCATGATGAAAATAAATAAAATATATATTATAGATTTTATAGTAGTAAATGAAATCAAGGAGGGTGGGGGGCTGTCTGGGAGGGCTGTCCGGGGGGCTGTCCGGGGACCAAGGAGGGGGGTGGGGGGGCTGTCCGGGGGGTGTTCGGGGGGTTGTCTGGGGTCCAAGGAGGAGGGTGGGGGGCTGTTCGGGGGGCTGTCTGGGGGGATATCTGGGGTCTAGGGAGGAGGGTGGGGGGCTGTCCAAGGGGATGTACGGGGGGCTGTTCGGGGGGCTTTCCGGTGGCTGTCCGGGGGGCTGTCCGGGGACCAAGGAGGATGGTCGGGGGGCTGTCCGGGGGGCTGTCCGGGGTCCAAAGAGGATGGTGGGGGGTTGTCCAGGGTCCAGAAAGGAGGGGGGTTCCCAAACACACAACCACTAAAAGACAATAACATCCATAAAAATAGATAATATATAAAAATAACTCAACTACAATACTATACTACGAGTCTAGATAAAACCAACAACTAGAATAGATTAAATATCAAATCTCAGTAATATTAGTCTAAAATATAATGGATCAATTTGTACCACATCACCATCAACATCATCACCATCATCATCACCCTCATCCTCATCCCCATCATCGTCCTCTCCCTCCTAAGCGCCCTCCTCCTCACCCTCGCCACCCGCCTCGCCCTCCTCATCTCCCTCCTCTTCCGCATCAGACTCCTCGTCATCATCATTGTCAAGATGGACATCATTATGACCACCACTAGAACTGCCACCTGGTGCACCATATATAGAACGTATCGACGACACATATTCATCAAAAGCTGGGCTGGCCTCTGCTGGAAGTGTTGGACGTAGAACTTCAATAAATTTCATAAACGCACTATTTTCCCTAGCAGACTGTTCTGCCATCTCTGTGGCCCTTTTCTCAGCCTATTCTGCATGTTCCCTAACTTTCTATAACTCGATGGCACTGAAGCTCATACCTGAGGAGGGCCAATACCTCGTCGGGGCTATCCTAGGTCGGCAGCATACTCTTCCAGGATGCTCTTCTCCCAACACCTGATGTAAGTGATCTGTTGGCCCAAAATTGTCTAGTTCTTGGGAATCAAGGGCCTCTAAAGCATCCTGTTAAAAATATAAATATATCATTAAGTTACAAAATAGATATTAAAATATAAAATCAATAGATTAAAACTTACAATCTTCTGCTGAGTCGCTTCATTGACGGCACTTCCATCCTTTTTCCGTTTACTTGAGCAAAACAGTTTTGTTCGAGGCACACATCCTTCAATATTTTGTATTTGCCTCTACAATGACATTGAAAACTAAAGTTATATGAAAAATTTAGCAAACTATTAAATAATTGAGGAAACAAAAGAAAGTGTAAGTCATAAAGAAAACTTAAAAACAATTTTCATACCTGCTTCCTCTCATGATCAGGCATCGTAGTGCGTCCCAGTGTGTGGAGGTATTTTTTTGCATCAATGTTCTTTTTATTTTTTCCAGATGATTCCTAAATAAAATTAAAAAATGCAATAGATAGTATTAATGAAAAACATGAAATTTATTATTTAAATACCTCAAATGTAATTAATACCTTAAACTGGGTACTCTTCCAATGAGTAATCATCTGAAGATACTGCTCTATAGGAAAATCATCCACCACTGGTACCACCTCTAACTCAGTGCCAACTCAAGAAACCTAGAAAATATACAACTCATGCATGTAGGCTCTCCAAATCTCAGCTAAATCCTTTTGAAGTTCCGTTCGTGCACCCTCACCATCGGGAAAATTAAATCGAAGCTGACATGAAAATATTAATACATATAAATACAAAAATAATTCATGGTATTATATAGAACAGATTTTTTTACCCATATCTCTACCCAAGTTCTATCCTTGACCTCATGTGGAAAATGTCTCCACGATAGCGAGCTGACGGGAATGATGTTGGAGTATTTGGTAAGCGTCGCAAAAAAACTCCAACATTACTGCCCTGTTTTCTCAACCATTTGGTTGTCTTCATTATTATCCATCATAACCTATGTGCGGCAGTTCCACACCGAACACATGCATATACGTCCCCCGCCCACGCCTTCTGTCAGTAGATGTATCTGTCATGAAATAAAAACAAATATTTTATCAAAACATGTTATAATGAAAATAAAAATTGTAATAAACATTTGTTAGGGTTCTATAAATATACCTATGCCGGTCTAATCACTGAGCAACGCTGGATCCACAGAAACTGAGGGAACACCCTGTGGTGGAACAAGAGTCGAAGACGATGGAATATATAAGCTCGGAGAAACAGAAGTAGAAGGAAAAGAAGATGGGACAGCTGTCTGACCAGATTCTGACTGGGGAGTGGGAATCATCATGGGATGTGAAAATGATGGGCCAGAAGATGCAGAAGGTAGCGAAAACATGGGAGGCCTAAATATCCCGTGTGTCCCTAACGACACACATGGATCAAAATGTGGGAAGGATGACATGTCAGTGGGAGGGGCAGGGTCTAGTCGGGTACGCGCAGCTGCTCGTCCACCTCTGGTACGAACCCTCCTCGTACCACTAGCCTGAGTACTAGAACCAGTACTAGGCTCCTCATTGAATAACTGTCGACGTATAGGTGGATCCTACAAAAATGTTTACAAACAAATTAATCACAATACATTATATATTCTTTAAATATATCAATTTTAAATAAAGTACTCACTACAGGCACTAATGATGGAATTTCCAACTCTGTCATTCGACGATTGTTCTCCATCATTTTTTTCCTTTGTCTCTCTTCATTTGGCTGCATTTCCTGCTTATGAAAACAAATATGTAATTAATTAGAAAAAAGAAACTAATGTGTAACCCAAAAAACTAAATATATAAGGGAATAAGGGGATTCATTGGTAATTTAGCTATCAATTGTTTTAGAAGAGTTTGAATGGATTTAATAAATCATACAAGTTGTAATGTTCACCAAGTTAGAAATATTGTTTGACTAGGTTTGAATACAGTTCAATTTCAAATTAGAAAATGCAATTAAAATAAAACTACAACCAATAAACATTGAAAATTCACATAACAGTCAAGTCAGCTAAAACATATTTGTGATCAATACTAAATCAATTTGAA
This sequence comes from Viscum album, assembly GCA_963277665.1. Classification (NCBI taxonomy): domain Eukaryota; kingdom Viridiplantae; phylum Streptophyta; class Magnoliopsida; order Santalales; family Viscaceae; genus Viscum; species Viscum album. The sequence continues at coordinate 393,645,094 of OY728167.1, read as the reverse complement.
TATTTCCAACCTTAACAACCCAACTCGAGGTAAACCAAAAGAATTGAAATCAAGGATGAATGATTCTATATATTTTCAACCACAACTTCAGGTTCACAATCAACTCTGACAATTGAGCTATTAGAGTCATCAAAATAAATAAATGGATTGGTTCCAATGGCACTAGGGACAGTTTTAATTCCATCATCACCATTATAAAAAATATGCCCTGGAATTACTTCAACTATGACACCAAATTCAGGTCAAAGTTGGTCTTTGACATAAAAAACTTGTTTAACCATTGATGCCAACACATATGGTTCTTCAGTAGCAAGAGTGCGAGTCATATTAATTACTCAAAATCCAAAATCATCAATAAATGTTCCATGTCTCATAATCGAATCAAACCAATGGCATTTCATCATTGTGACTCATCCATGAGAGTAATAATCCAATATTATTATTTTCTCAACAACTCCATAATAACCCACATTTTCAAATGGTGGTCTACTATCTGATGCACTGGCATAACAATCTGTTGTGGCAGTAACCATAAAACCATCATGTTGTGTTCTCATGTTCTTTTCTCGTTCAATAAAAATAAATTTGTACCCATTGATAACAATTGATTTACAGTCACGAACCACGGTATTAGGACCAAAATCCAAAGCTCTTATTTCCTCAGAGACAGAGTCAGCAGACAAAATCAATACCTGCAATATAAATGACTATTAAACTTAATTAAATATTTATAAAATTATTTTAAACAGTAATATTTTTACCTTCAATTTTAACCAAGAAGAAAACTCTTTTCTATGCAAAGTCTCTCTCCTTCTCAAAGATAAAGAACGATGATTCAAATTTATCATTGTTTTATGTTCCCTATAGATAAAAAATATTAATAGTTTAACAGATATATATGTAAGATATACATAATCAATTTATTTACCTGATATAGTCATCAAACAAATCAGAGTTGAACAAAACTGTGCGATGTGCCATCTCCCGCTCTTCATGGCTTAATGTATTCAATGTATATGATCCAGGAATTCCTCCTGTTTGAGGAAGTGATGGAAAACTGGGTTCAATTTTCTCATACTATTCTTCTTCATTTCTCATTGGTCTGTTCAATATTGTTGTAATATCTAACAAATACATCGAGCATAAATCCATACATTCTTGAGCCAAGTAACCATTCACGATAGAACCTTCAGGATGATTTCTTTTTCGGACATAAGACTTTAATGTGAACATATTTCTTTCAGTTGGATACATCCAATGAAAATAAACAGGTCCTCCGAGAAGTATTTCAGTGGGAATATGGACAGTCAAATGTAGCATGCATGTGAAAAATGATGGATGGAATATTTTCTCCAACTCACACAAAATTAATGGGGCATCTGTCAACTTTTTTTACAAGAAATACTTAGACAACTTCTTAGCACAAATATCTCTAAACAAATGGCACAACCGAATAATAGCTACCCTTTCCTTATTGGAAAAAAGATGACGGATTGCTATTGGAAGCAACTCATGCAGTAAAACGTGATAATCATGAGTCTTCAAAGATTTTAGCTTCAACTCGCTTCTGTTGACCCGTTTAGATATGTTGCTTGAATAGCCATCAGGAACTCTAGTAGTCTATAATACTTCCAGAAATTGTTTTTTTCCATAGGTGTCATCACAAAGAAGAACATGGAACTTTTAATTTATTTTCACTGATACGCACAGGTGGTAATGCTGGTCTGATGCCCCAATCCACCAAGTCACTCTGAGATCATAAATCATCTTTTTTCTTCCCCTTGATATTTAGAACAACCAAAAGCAACATTTCGCGTATATTCTTTTCAATATACATTACGTCTAAGAAATGATGTAACAAATTGGTTGACCAATAAGGAAAATCAAAAAAGATACTCCTTTTCCTCCAACTGTAACAGGTTTCAGTGGAAACATTCTTTCTCTTTCTAGATTTCATTTGACCCTTCCCGAACAAAAAACTGAAATCTTTCAATTCATTAAGCAAATCAGTTCCAAACATACGCTGAGGTGGATCATCGGTCTCTATGGTATTATCAAATCTTCGACGATTCATTCTATATGGATGATCCTTTGGAAAGAATTGTTGATGTCCCATAAAACTGAAACTACAATGATGTTTCAGTCTTTTGGATCATGTATTCTTCATACAAACTGGACATTACAGTTTTCCCTTCGGGCTCCATCCAGACATCATTACATAATCCAGAAATTCATTGATCGTCCACATAAGTGTAACACGCATATGAAATATGTCTTTTTAACATGCATCGTTTGTGAGCACACCCATATACCAAAGAAGTTTCAACTCTTTTCTTAAAGGTTGCATGTATACATCAATATCAATGCCGGGATCAGAAGGGCCAGATATGAGTATACTCATGAAAGTGAAAGGTTTTTTCATGCACAACCATGGGGGAAGATTATAAATGTGTATAAAAACTGGCCATGTGCTGTGCGAAGTAAGCATCTTCCCAAACGGATTAAAACCATCGCATGAAAGACCCAGCCTCACATTACGCATGTCAGCTATAAAATCAGGATGTCGAGCATCAAATCTATGCCATGAAAATCCATCTGCAGGATGAACCAACTCATCATTAGTCTTCTTTCTCTCGGTATCATGCCATCTCTTTTATTTGATATTTCATCAGACATAAAAATATTCTGGAGTTTGGGGATTAATGGAAAGTGCCACATTACTTTATGTGGAAAGCAGGATGGTGTTCCATCATATTTTGACTTCCAGCGGGATGTGGAACATTTTATAAAATCATTTCGTTCAGCGGTTTCCTCCCAGAATAAACTGCAATCTTTCGGGCAAGCATGAATTTTGTTTCTTGAAAATCCAAGTTCCTCAACTAACTTCCATGTCATATAATGGTTTGAGGGAATATCTGCATCATCTGGAAGTAAATCCTTCAAGAGGGTAAGAATGTAATCAATTGCTGTATTAGAAATCCCATACATAGTTTTCCCATGAAACAATCAGATTAAAAATTCCATCTTTTTCATTTTATCGCATTGTCAATATACTAGAGTCATGGCAGCATCATTCAATTTTTTCACCCTATCAATATCATCATTTTCACTAGATGCATCAGCTGTCCTCAAATCGAAGTCTTCTTGAATTGAAATCCTTTCTTTTTCATGATGATGAATAAAAAGAAACCGATCATCTAACAAATTCTCCATTCTGGTCCTTTCATTTCAATCATCAACAATTTAAGATTTCATTTCCTCCCCATTGTGATACCACACAAAGTAGTTTTCTTGAAAACCATTTTTGGTTATGTGGTAGCTGACTTCTTCACGGGAGGTCTACCAACAAAATTGGAACATGGGTAGTGTATGCGACCACTATCTGAAGCATTGTGAAATGAAAAATCTATAAAGCTCTCTAAATTGTTTTGAAAATCGCATGAGATCTGATCGGTTTCATACATCAAAATTCTGTCCATTCTGTAAAAAGAATTTATATGAGTCATTTTGTCATAAACAATTCAAAAGGATTGAACTTTAATAGAAAATACATTTAAGTAAACGATAAAGGAAGAAAATAATCAAGGTATCAACTACACATGTGAAAAAAACATACTAATGCGTTATTGAAAAAATGTAAAACCAATAAGAACATAATGTGTTATCACATCACATCATGCCTCATCCCATAACCATATTAGTTGGGTATCATGAACATGAATAACATCAACCTTGTGCCATCCTAGTACCCTACATGACCCCAACCACATGCCACATCTTATTATAGCCTTATCACATCGCACCTCACCTGAAAACACTAGGGAAATCATAATACATCTCACCTGAAGACACATGGACAATCAAATCGCATCTTGCCTAAAAACACATGGTCAATCACTTATGAAGGAAGAGTAGGGAAGACATGATATATATCCAACCATATAACCACCATCCTAGATATTAGAAAAAATACCCATAACTCAAAACCTCTTATCGTTGGTAAGTTTATCCAACTCGGGTTGGGAATGTGTAGAAATAACATAGAATACATGATATATAGATAACACAAAATACACAACCTATGGGTTCACATTAACTACATAATCACACACTTCACTACTACCATACAACACATAAACCATCACAACCACTTTCACCACTATATGCAACACACCACACCACCACCACACAAGACACATAGCATTTCCCACTTTCATTTATAAGCCACTTCATTCACACTTACATTGTCCATTCATTTAATGTTAAATTAATTAAATCCATTTACCACACATCCATTTAAATTCCATCTCATTTATTTAATATCTTGTTTTCTTGTTTTAACCACATAATTTATTCCATAGATAACCGGGAAATTAATAAAACCACCACACAACAACTCACCATCTCACAATAACCATCGTCGCCATGTTACATCGGCCAACCATCTTACCAAAACAATCACATATCACAACAAAAATATTGCACATCACAAAACACCGCAAAACCAAAACCACATCACCACATCATACACCACAACCTCATCACACAACACCTCCACACAGCACAACACCACCACACATCATCACTATCACACAACTTCACATGTCACATCCATGACCACTAACCATCACATTAAAACCCCACATATCACAAAGCCCAACTGGTCACCTCAATCACCATACAACATCCTACAACATACAATGAAACACAACAAAAAAACCTCTCATAAAAGAAAAATTCCCCAACTTCCACAATTTATTCAAGGTCTTATATTACATTACCCCTTTATTTTTCATGGAAATTATAACACAAATGATATTCCATGGGAAACTAAGTAATTAACAAAATATTTTTTCATTTCCCTATTTTTCAGGGTGAAATCACATCAAAATCAAAACTTAAAATGAAAATATTAGATCAATAACAATAAAAACAAAGTAGTATATGTGTATAAAGAGTAAAATACCTTATTTGAGATGATTAAGATGGATTTTCACTTGTTCGGATGGGGGAGTTCGAGAGAGGAGCCGAGCGCCGGATAGATTTTAGGGTTCTGTCGTGACTGGGGGAGAGCAGCGACCCAATTGTATTTGGGTAAAATATTTACCAACAGTTTTTAAAAACCATTATGAAAGGGGTGTTCAGGGTACCCTTTCCCAAAGGTTCAACAGAACCATCGACAAATGGGTTGTCTTTCCCAACGGTTTTATAAAACCGTTAGGAAAGGGTATCTTGAACACCCCTTTACCAACGGTTCTAAAGAACTGTTGGGAAAGGGTTTCCTGGCCCTTCTTTACCAATGTTTTAAGCAAACTGTTGGTAAAGAACCGTGGGTAAAACCCACATTTCCAGTAGTGTATAGCTTGGACATCATGCATGATAAACTCAATTGGATTATGGTCCATGTGAGTATTTGATCAATGTGGTTCATCAGAATATTCCTCCTAGATCTGATTCACATGTCTTCTCAAGGGAATAATGCTATAAAGCATCAATTGAGAAGCTTCCTCCTAGATCTTATTCACATGACTTCTCGGAGAAATAATGCTACAAAGCATCAATAGAAAACATTGAAGACGTCATATTCACACTTAAATAGAGAAGAAAGGGAAACTAATCTCATCAAATAAGAGAACAAGATTTTGATTTCATCCTATCCATATCAAAACCAGGGAAATGACTAAAAAAAATCCTCAAGACATCTTTCAAAAACCACTCTTGGTGACTTAAGGATCATTGTGATGAGAGATGGATAGGCACTCAATCGCAACTACCTCCTACGTCCCGATAGGATTACAAAAATATATAATAACATCAAATAAATATGCTTAGACTTCACCTTTAATGCATATTTTTTCACAAACCTGCTCAGATACCCTGGAATGCTCACACCTGAGCTGATTAAGAAATATCTCATAGGGAGTTCCCTTTCCCCACATATTGGAGAGTATCACGAGGCATCATAAAAGATAAAACTAGAAACATGTTTTCCACATAAACAATAGAATAAAAAATAAAAATCATTATGCTCAAAAGAAAACTCCACAGGGGGAATTGTACCGAAAGTCAAACAGGTAATCAATCCCAAAGTATAACCACAAACTACTAGAAAACTGGCTAAACAACCCAAGTACCAATATACACATCAACTCAAATCCCAAAGATCAATATCAACAACCACCACCAAGCGGTGATTTCCCCTTGCTCAAACCTGGAAGGAGTAAATCTAAAAACAACAAATGGTATAGGTAGGGTGTGAGCTCAAATCCCAGTAGGGTTTCACCAAGGATTCCATAATAGGATTCCATATCAATTAAATAAATAATTATTTCAATTTTAATCAAATAAGAAGGTAAGTTCAAAACCGCATATAAGAGAAATCATTATTTACTTTTCAATGGATTGAAAATATTTATAAACAATGTCTTAATAAAAAATTTATATAAAATATTTTTTACAAATTTACAAGGCATGTGTAAATAAATATTAAAAAAATTGAATATATATCAAAATAATAACAATGAGCAACATGGCCATCTTCCACGAGGTACAATATTTCCAGGTTATTAGAAACTCACACACTCGAATAGGTGATCATGGGAATATGTGTACACATATCTCTCAGACACTGGTCAAAGAGTACTCATCACCATCCCATAAGGGATGTGACCTGTTTTATTATGTTTTGTTAGGGTTATAAACCATTGATAGAGTACTGTAAAAAAATTATCACTAACTATCTAGGACTTCATGTTCTATAACAACAATTAATAGTGGTAAATTTATTTCAAAACTATTGAAAATAAAATTAACCCATTTATTTCCATTTCAGTATGCCAATTTCCATTTAAAAACCAAAACATATTTTTATTCAAATCATGCATTTTCCAAGTTAAAACTAATGGGTTCTTATGAAAAAAATTTTGGTCGCTTTTATCAAATATAACTTTGAATTGAATTTCAAAAAATAAAATTTCACAATTAAATTAAACATTTTAATTTTCAAAATTTTCCATTAAATTTCCATAAACACACCCCAATTCAATGGAATTGGGGGTTTCCCCCAATTTTCATGCCAAATCAAATTCAAATCCTAATTCAAAGTGAAGTGGGTTTTTAATAATCAAACTGAAATTAGTTTAATTTAAATCATGAAATTAAATTTAAGTCAAGGAATTTAGGTTTAAATCAATTGTCCAATCCTAAATGGAACAACCTACCTCGGGATCATGGGATCAAAAATCACAGTGCCTACAACAAGAAACTATAATGAAGAACATCAACAACAAAGATCGGGTAATCAAAACTAGATTCAAGATCCAAAATAGTGAGTATTAGATCCTCCAATAACATGGAGATCTTACTATCCCTAAGGAGGAGAGAGGAAGAGATAAAGAGAGTAGGAGAGACCTAGGAGAAAAGATTAAAATACCTAGAGGAGATCGAACGTGACTAGATGCTCTATGAAAAACCTAAAAAGGGGTTTGGAGGATCCAAAATTTGTCCTTGAGAGATTCCAAGACCTAGGAAATCATTATAGTTCAAGTTATATTCATTCGGTGAATAAAAATGTTGTTTCAATAATTTTTTAAAATTTTTAGGAATTATTAAAACCCACATGAACAATTATTTTGGAAAGGCTACATGGTTTTTCCACTCGTGTTCCCTATCTATATTCTACTAGTAGTGGGGTTTCATGGTTCCTCCTCAACCGGTGCACGGTTTTTCAAACCATGTACCAACCGTGCACTACCAAATATCCCTTCAAAAATTAAAAAATTTATCCCAAAGAACCCCTAAATGCAACCCAACCAAAGCATGACCAAAAGAGGAGTTAGGGAATACCTAAAAATATAATAGGATGTTACAATTATGACATGAAAGATTATAAGTGTTTCTAACACTACAAAAATAGGGAATTTGTGGTGGTTATTTCATAAACTAGGGGAAGTTTAAAAAACCACCTAATAATGTAGAGGTGGTTACCAAAACCATTGCATATTTAATGGTCACTATCTATTTAGTGGTGGTTTCGTTAATTTCATGTTGGTTTTATTATCTCCCATTTTTGGAGCATTTAGTGGTGGTTTAATTTTTTTTATATGTGGTTTAAAAAATTACTCAGGGTGAAAAATAAATCACTTGAAACTAACCACCTATAAATATATTAGTGGCAGGTAGGTGTAGTGGAAGTTAAGGGTAACTACCACTAAACATTGTTTTAATTAATGTATATAGAGGTTGTGACTAAAAACAGCCAGTAAATTTTACAATTATAATTTTTTGTAAATTATTTTATAAAAACTGTAAATATAAAAAAACTATGATGAAATAATCTAAAAAATAAATATATGATAAAGAAATCGTACATACTTCATACATCTACAATCATATATACAAACATCCATAGTCAGCATAACCTCAGTCTTGGCCAACCTATACATCACTCAACCAATACCTCAGTTCTCAATATATACATATAAAATATGCCCAACAAAAACTCATTCCCAATATACATCCATGTCATAACATCCACAACATTCTTCCTCCTCCACATCATATCATCAACTGAAACCAACCACATCAACTCATCATATGTAACAAAAAAAGAAAACATAAATTGAAACTAAACATAATAAATGAGAATTATAGTAGAATAATTGATAAATTTTTAACATAACATGGAAACTAAGAAACATCACTACTACCTTCTAAAGACTTTTTTGGATTAGATTGGTTAACCTACTTCTCATTTATATCATCTATCACCTACAATGAAAACCAAAACATTTATGAAAATAAATGAAAAAGGGAAAAGATAATGAATATATTCCTAATGTTGCACATAATTGTTTTTATTTTATTAATAAAAAATAATATATTTTAACATGAAACAAATAATATATAAATAAAAACACATTGAAAACATAAAATTAACTACATATGATATGATTAAACACTTAAAACTGAAAAGGGATTGGGAAGTATTCTAATTAATTATTAAATCAATTTGTGGTGTTCTTGAATTAATATTAATAAATAAATTTTGAAGAAATATATATCACATCATGTCTTTTTTTCAAAAATAACACCATGGTAGTTTTCCCATGATTCAACATTAATCTGAGGTTATTTTCTATGGTTTTGACCATTCCATGAATGTGTTAGTGTTTTAAAACAATAAAAAAGAATTTATGGTCATATATAGAAACCTGTAACTCAGGATTACATGTCATAGGTTCTTGAATTTAAAAATTCAATATACAGTCATTTTTATCTTATGTTAGGGAAATCCTAAATTTTTTTCCTAGTTTTGACCCCCTGAAACTAGTTTTTAAAGGCTTTGTACCTTTAATAAGTGTTAACTAGTCATTCTGACCAGACCACATGTTGTATTGATGTTTTTTCTATGTGTATACATTAAAAAAACACATCAGTGGGTTTACTATGATTCAACATTATTCTATGGTCATTTTATATGGTATGGACCATTCTAAAAATGTTTTAGTTTTTTTAAAAACTAAAAACTTATTTACGGTCATCCTGAGAAAATCATAACTCAGAATGACGTGTCTTCAGTTCCTATAATTAAAAATTAAATATATGGTAATTATCCTTTAATTGGAAAGTAATATGAAATTTTTTCTTGTTTTTGACCCCCTGACACATGGTTTAAAATCTTTTAAAACTTTAAGAAGTTTTTAGTGATTCATTCAGACCACACAGTGTGTCAGATGACATGTTGTCTATGAGTGCATGTTAATAATATCTCAACAGAAGTTTTAACATGATTCCATGTCAATATGAGGTTGTTTCTTATAGTTTGAAAATTTTGTACACATTTTAGTGTCTTAAAATACTAAAAATGCATTTATTATCATCTCAGGAAAACTGTAACTCTGAATGATGTGCCATTGGTTCCTACATTTTATAATTCAGTATATGGTCATTTTAGTCTACTTTTAGGGAAACATGACATCTTTTTATTCATTTTGATACCACAAAAAATGTTTTTAAAAGCTTTTATACATTTAAGAAGTGTTTACTAAGTCATTCTGACCACACTGCATGTTAACTTGGTGTTTTCTCTACACATAAACAAAAAAATAACTAAACTATGGTTTTCCATGATTTCACATTAATATTAGGTTGTTTTATACTATTTTTATAGTTCCATACATGTTTTAGTGTTTTAAAATACTAAAAATGAATTGAAGGTCATCCAGGGAAAATTGTAACATAGAATGACGTTTTGTTGGGTCTTACATTTCACAATTCAATATACAGTAATTTTATCTAATTTTAGGATAATCCAACATTATTTTCCAAGTTTTGACCCCACGACACATGTTTGGAAAGGTATTTGAACCATTATGAAGTGTTTACCATCTCATTCTGACCACACCACAAATCAGATTGATGTTTTTTCTACACGTACATGTAAAAAATAACTCAAAGGTGATTTTCCCAAAATTCTACATCAATCTGTTGTCATTATCTATGGTTCCGAATGTTGCACACACATTTTAGTGTTTTAAAATAGTAAAAGCATGTTTACCATCATCCTGAGAAAACTGTAACTCATATTGACTTTTTATCAATTCATACATTTCAAAATTAAATCTATGGCCATTTTCCTCGAGATTTTTGGAAAATCTGAAATCATTTTCTAGGTTTTGACCCCTAACACATGTTTTTAAAGGATTTTATACATTTAAGAAGTTTTTAACGAGTCATTATGACCACACCACACATCAGATTTCTATTTTGTCTGTGTATAAACTTCATAAATAACTCATCGGTTCTTTTCCCATGATTTTATATCAATATAAGGTTGTCTTCTATCATTTTGGATGTTCCACACATGTTTTAGTATTTTAAAACACTAAAAATAAATTTAGATTCATCCATGGAGAACCATAACTATGAATGATATGGCATAAGTTCTTACATTTCAAAAATCAATCTATAGTAATTTTTCTCTAATTTCATGGAAATCCTATATCATTTTCCTAGTTTTGACCCATGGACCCATGTTTTTAAATGATTTTATACCTTTAAGTAGTTTTTAAAGACTCTATCCAACCACACCGCGTGTCATATTGATTTTCCTTCAATGCTAACACATCAAAAATATCCCAACAATGTTCTATCCATGATTCTGTGTCAATATGTGGTTGTTTTCTATGGTTTTGACCATTCTATGTATGGTGTAGTGTTATAAAACACTAAAAATTTGTTTATAGTCATACCTAGAAAACCGTGACTCAGAATGGCATGGTGTAGTTTCCTATATTTAAAAACTAAATCTACGGTCATTTTCCTCTGATTTGAGGGCAATCTGATGTCGTTTTCTAGATTTTGACCCCCTAACAAATGTTTTTATTGGATTTTGTATCATTATGAATTGTATACAGAGTATTTTCTACCACACCACTCATCATATTGATGTGATATCTATACGTACATGTAAAAAATAACTCATTAGTAATTTTCCCATGAACTCATGTCATTTTGAAGGCTTTTTCTCTGGTTTTGAACATTTCCTTCTTTTTTTAGTGTTTTAAAACACTAAAAAAGTATTTACGACTATCATGGGAAAACCATAACTCGGAATGATTTGTAGTCAGTTCCGACATTTCACAATTCAATATACCATCATTTTCTTCTGATTTTTGGAAAATCTGATGTTGTTTTCTAGGTTTGGTCCCCCAACACATGTTTTTAATGGCTTTTGTACTTTTAAGAAGTCTCTATCGAGTCATTACAACCACACCACATGTCATATTGATGTGTTGTATATGCGTTCCCATAAAAAATAACTCATTGGTGATTTTATCATGATTTAACATTAATTTAAGGGTTTTTATATAGTTTTGACCCTTCCACATAGGTTTTGGTGTTTTAAAACACCAAAACCCATTTACAACCATCCCAGGTGAACTGTAACTATTAATGACATTCTGTCAGTTCCTACATTTCAAAATTTATTTAACGGTAATTTACCTATGATTTTAAGGCAATACAACATTATTTTTCATGTTTTGACCCCAAACACATGTTATTATGGTCTTTAGTTTCCTTTAATAAGTGTTTACTATGTCATTTTTACCACAACACATGTCGTATTGACATGTTATATATGTGTATAAGTAAAAAGTAACTCAATGAAAATTTCCCCATCATTTCACATCAATTTATGGTCTTTTTCAATGTTTTTTACAATTACACAAACATTTTATTATTTTAAAACACTAAAAATAAATTTATGGAAATTCTGGGGAAACCATAACATGGAATGATGTGCCATGAGTTCCTACACTTTAAAATTCAATGTATGGATATATTCCCCTAATTTCAGTGAAATATGATGCCTTTTTTTGGGTTTTGACCCCTAGAAACCTGTTATTAAAGGCTTTCGTACCCTTTAAAAAGTGTTTACCAAGTCATTATGACCACACCACACATCTAATTGAAGTTCTATATACAAATACACATTAAAAATAACACAATGGTGGTTTTACAATGATTTTTCATCAATCAAAGGTATTTTTCTATGGATATTATCGTTAAAAAAACTTTTTAGTGTTTTAAAACCATAAAAAAAGTTTATGTCCATCCTAGGACAACTATAACTCGGTATGATGTTTTGTCAGTTCCTATATTTCACAATTCAATATATGAGTTTTTCCTCTAATTTTAGGGTAATATGATGTATTTTTCTTAGTTTTGACCCCACAACACTTGTTTTTAAAGGATTTTGTACCTTTTAAGAAGTGTTTACCGAGTCGATACTAAGAAAAAAAAAGCCTGAAGTGTTTTTAAACATATATATAAAAATATTTAATTCATTTTTGATGTATAGGAATCAACCAAATGTCAATCAAAAACAAGATTTGGTCAATATGACTCAAAATGTGTGTTTTCCTTATAAAACATTCATTGTAGTTTTATTTATGGATGTTGTACGTGTTCATTTCAAGTGTTGAATAATCTATGGAATTTACAATTTACCTTTGTGGGATGAGCTATAAGGATGAAAATTTCCATGGGGATCATTCCAGTCATTCAATGAAATATAGCAACTAAATCATTTTCCATTACTGACCACCATTGATCTTATGTTTTCCTATAATAGTCTTATTATTACACTTTTTATTTCGAATGTGAAATTTATCTTTTTTATTACCAATCAATGGAACAAATTGAACCCCCACTAGGTGTAGCAATAAAGGATGATGAATCCCTATCAAATAAATCTAATGGAGAAGGCCCAAAACCCATCCCCCATACATGTTTTAGATTCTCCTTCCCTGGAATGATTATAACTACATCGTTCTGGGATATCGTTGATGATTATGAAGGGTTTTCATCCCATACATCTTTAAATATTAACAATCATTTTTAAAAAGATACAAAAATAAATTATCTTAATCATAAATATCATCATTTATTATCAACCTACCTTGTGACGAGTCCTTCATTTTCACCCACTCTTGAAAGTTCTACTCTATCAATATTGTTTGGAAAAAGCAGTTCAAAGTTTTTTGGTTGATGACGTTCACTGTCACAAAGATCCAATTTATATTCATCACCCATATCAAGAAAGTCTCTATATTTTAACTATAAAAAAACACTAAAACCATCATGTATTTCATCATAAATATAATAAACCATATTCACTTGATAATCCAAGATAAATGGACCAGTCTCTGCATGCTCACTGGTATGGATCAAGCGAGATAAGTTTATCGAAGTAAAATATAATTAATGTTTCATTACACCCCTATCAATGATGATTTTTTTTGAATAAAACAACTTAAAACTATCCATGATAGTATAATTAAATTATATCATTCATCTTTCCATATTATCCCACCTTTTCAAGTGTAAATACGATAATTATTTTGAGTTTTCAATTATTCTTCATGATAAATTTTATAAAACCTAAAGCAATGAATATTTTAGGCATCAAATATCTTAACCTTAATTAGATGACCTCAAGACAAAAACATCCAATCATTTGATATTTCAGCTCAATTATCTACATTAATTATCTAGAAAAAAAGTTATAAGGTGTTACTTTTATCCTAGAAAAAATTACCATAGGTTAAAAATATGAATATGAGTATATACATACATGATGGGCGAACCATTCAAAAATATCCTTATTAATAAATTTTGATAATTCCATCTCATTTGGGGTATGAACCCTAGGAAGCCTCTATGTTTTCATTCATAATTCTTCAATAAAATAGATCTACATTAACACTATTGAGTAGCACATATCCATGTGATTGTAGAAACTCCAATTTATTCAGTGAAAAATTTAACCCATTTCCAAATGGTCATCCAATAGTTGTAAATACTGATGACTAGTTTTTAGAAGGGGAATTAGTGGATATGTTGTCATCATGTATAATATGATTGAATCAAGTGTTGATCCCTTACAAATACCTAGAATAGAATGTCAAACACAATTTGGATATATAACCTTCATAAATAGAGCCTCCTAGTTGAGATTTATTCATCGCATATGATTTCAAATGGCCTAATTACCTGATGAAAAAAATAAGAAACATATTTTAAAAATTATGAAATGATTTGACAAAATATAATTTACCAATAAAAAATCAACATACCTCTCAGTTGGATACATCCATCGATAGTGTACCGGTCCACCAAGTTTAGCTTCTTCATAAAAATTAATAGTCAAATGATTCATGACTGTGAAGAATAATAGGGGAATTAACATATCAAAATGGAAGTGTCAAAGAAATTATTTCATGATGTTTATCAAGCTCTGTATTATTTATAGTTTTTCCATAAAAAATCTCTCTAAAATGGTAAAAAATTCAATGGGAACTGCAATTAATTTTTAGGTAACATATTATGCAATGCTAACAACAAAAATTTATCCATTAGAATATGTGAGTCATGAATTTTTAATCCATGTAACTTTTGATATATTAAGTAAACTCACCTTGATATATTACTTGAATATCTATCTGGCACTTACATTCTTTAAATTTTGAAGGAATATGTCTTTATAATGATTTTCCATTGTAAAATAGCTAAAGGATACTTAAAATTCTTATTTTCCCACAAAAAATTATTTATATCCCTTGACTCTAAATCCTTATAAGAATTCATATGATCCTTTAATTTACCATTCTCATTAATCAATGTAAAAGATACATTATCATATACATTCATCTTAATATGAATTATGTCAATATTATGATATATCTATTTAAACTCCCAATAAGTATGTTTGAAACATATAGTATTTGTCTTCCATTGTTGTGTACTGGCTGTTTTAGATACTATAACTCATACCCTTTCCCCCTTCTTTAAACTGATGACATTTTCCAAATTATTCAGTGACATCCATTAATTGTCCCATGATTTCCAAACCATATAACACCTTTGATGACTTTCTCAATTCAATATCTCCATTTAATCATTTCTTGTTAAACCTGAATTTAATAGATTAATCAAGAAATGAATGTCAAAAGATAAAAAACCATTTTATGCTATGATGTAACTGTTGAGGTTCCAGACCAAATTATAAAATTAAAATGCCAATCTAGTATGAGTCTTCTAAATAGATAAATATCATAGTACAATAAATTCAATAATTTTCCACATTAATATAGCATACATTTTGAATATTTGTCTCATTGAAGCATCATATTTTTCTACGCCATTATCCCATTATTCTCATAATTAATTAATTAGTGGTTGAAGGTATACATCATTGTCATTTACATGCATTTTCTTTCCATGATAAATCATTGAAATAATGAAATAATCCTCCATCATAAACATCCATGGAGGTAGTTTATAGGATATCAAAAAAACTATCCAAATTCTATAATTAGTAATTAAAGTACCAAAATGTTTAAAACTAATAGAATCCAATCCCAAATGTACATTCCTAAGATCTAAATAAAAATACTGATATAGAGAATCAACCATATTCCATGCTTTTGAATCTTTTAGATTTTCAATCAATCCATCGTTAATATCCTGAGCATGCCACTTCATGTCATATGTAGTCTTAGATGACATGAATAATCTTTGTAATCATGGTTTCAGAGGAAAGTAACCCAATACCTTTGCATAAGTTTTCTTATTCTGTTAATTCATAGGGTTGTATTAATTTATACTATCAGCCTTGTTCATTGACTTACATATTCTTGTATGAAATATTATTTATTCTTCTTTATCATGATATTCTACCCAATAAATCATGAAATCATTAGGTCATGCATGTATCTTTGTATAATCCAGTCTAAGTTTGCTGATGACTTTCTAAATCCCATAGAATGATTCAAAGATCTTAGATTCACTAAATTAATCAGGAATAAACTCTAACATCATGGAAATTGATTGTTAGTAATTTCACATAGACACTTTATATGATAAAACATTAGTAGAAAAGGAAACTTTGAATACTTAGATCACCCTTAATATAGTTTTGTTTTTTGTCTTCAACTAATTCATGAACATAATTTTTTTGGTCACTAGAGTTCTGAGGAAGATTACCCTACCCAGGATCAACTGGTTATTCTGTTGATATTTTAAAATCAGACATTGAATTATGTAAAACCAAATACATCATTTAATAAATTTCAAACTAAATTCTCCACTTCCAGGTCACTTTTTGTTTCGTTAACAATATTTTCATTGTTTTAACATTCCATAACATTTGATTCACCATGAAAAATCCAACATATGTATTAAGTAAGAAACTATTTTAATATAAAATTATCATATAATTTTTTCCTATCCAACCATCACTTTAATTTACATTGAGGACATCATAATTATATTCAGACATCCATAAATCGGGTTGCAAATGCATAATCTAAAGATTCTTCCAAACCCATTGCATACCATGGTGTGTTTCGAGGTAAATTAATCTAACTATAATCTATATGCATTTGATTGTATTATCCTTTTATATTAAGATGTGAATATATAAATTTTTAATCAAATATTTACAATAAAAACTAAATTTCATGTAACTTCATCATTGACTCATTCATAACAACTATAAAGGAAAATGGAATGAATCAAATAATGAAAATTTTCTTACTAAATATTCAATATAAAAGAGTGAATCAAATTAATTAATATTTCTCACAAGCATAGATGAATAATGAAATAAATTATATAAACAACACATTATTATCATCTATGAGGGATTTAACCATAAATTAGATAACTTCCACCTTCTCAGAAACATAGTGATATTTTTCATGAAATAGATATCCACCTCATTCTATCATCCAACATGGATAATAATAATAAATAGAAAATGATGAATTTATTACTAGAAAAGATGAAAAATACAATGATATACATAACCCACCATTTAATTTCATTCATGATGGATATATAAATAAGTTGGTTAACCTCTTCATGAAAACATCCATAGAGGGATAATGAAAAAAACAATCCCATTTCATGGAATATTTAGACCTCGCTAGTAACCATCATAAAAGTACTTGAAAAAATTATCTTAATCTTTCTTGTAAATATAATAACAAAAATTTATATATAAATAAAAATTAATTTAAATCATAACAAATTAATAATCAAATAATAAATAAATCATCAACTTCAAATAAGTGAATAAATATTTTATTAAAGAGCTATGGAATCACATAAATTTTATTTAATTTAATATTTTATATGAAATAAATAATTAATTCATATCAAAATTGAGAATTATAGTATTTAAAAAATTCAAAAAAGCACAATTAAAGAGTCTTTTATAAACACAAAATATTAGTGGGGTTAGGGTCACAACGGTCTCCGGCATGGGGGATCAGGGTAACAACAGTAGCTTGTAGCGGAGTCGGGGTCATGGTGGTCACTGATAGTAGGTTCGAGTCACAAAATTAGATGAAAATGATGTTCAGGGTCATAGTGGTCTCCAAAATGGTTTTTCTGGGACATAGAGGCCACTAGAAAGGGGGACTATGGTCATGAAAGTAGTAGGCTATGGTGTCGGGTAATAGTCATCACTGATAGGGGGTCTTGGTTGGGGCGGTCACTGGCTGGGGGCCAAGGGTAGAGTGTGTTTGGAGGTCAGAGGGGGTTGGAGGTCAGGGGTCTCCATTGACGAGGGGGGAGGGAGGTCAGAGGTCAAAGGTTAGAGGGATAGAAGAGGTTCCATCGAGGAGGGGAGAGGGAGGTCATAGGGGGGTTATCGGGGGTCTTCGCTGAGGTGTGGAAAGGAAGGTCAGAGGGAAGGGTTAGAGGGTCATCACTGAGGTTGGGGGTTGGGGTCACCACCGAGGATGGGGAGGTAGGTCAGAGGAGGGTGGGGATCGAGGTTGGGGTTGCTGAGGGGTGCAGAGTGCAGGAGTGAGCGATGAATGAATTTAGGGTTTTTTTTGAATATATTTAGTAGTAGTTTCATTGAAACTTCTTCTAATTGTTAAAATAAAAAAATATAGTGGTGGAATAATAAAACTAAACCTATATTGTAATTTTTATATGATTTATTTCATGGAGGTTATAATAACTGTGCTAATAAACTGCCACTAAGAACTTGTTTTTTTTAGCATAAAATTCTCTATAAACATGAAATATTATAGTCATTTAAAAAGATTACATACAATATCTTAATTATTATTTCAATAATTACATGAAAATTTTTTTAATGTAAAAAATCATGGAAAAAACAATGAAAATCACAGAAAAGGTTGAAACACGATCACTTCATAGGAGGTCACCCATGCAACATTCATGTTATGAAATTCAGTAATGTGATTATCAAGAAATTTTAAAATTACTCTACTTGAAGAAATATTATTTTAGTGATAACACTATATAGTAGTTGTTAAAATATAACATGAAATGTTATAAACACTATTAACATGAAATATTGTGACATTATAGTATGCAATATTATAATTATTAATAAAATGAACTATAATCATGAAATATTATATTCAATAAAAACCTTTATGTACAATATCATAATAACCATTATTATAATAGTATGAAATTTTAAATATAAACCGAAAAAGGGTGCAACATAAGTACTTCCCTGGGGGTCATCCATGATAGTACTACTCTTTCCCAAGCACGTTTAACTGCAGGGTTCTAATGGGAATTGGTCCATTAATGCAGCTGTGATCACACCCAACAATACATAGATATTATTGTTAAATATTTGTAAGTATATCAATTATTTTATTATTACATATTTAAATATATTTGTTCTTATAAATATAACATTAATTAATGAAATTATAAGCCAATATTATAATTTTTCAACATGAAAAATTATTATTTCTATTCTAACACTAAACCGTAGTTGTTATAATACATCAAGAAATATTATAAATATTGTAAACATGAAATATTCATTCGTTATTACATGAAATATTATAATTATTACTAAAATTATATGTAAACATATATTCATTTAAAAATTTTACATACAATATCATAATTAATTTTTTTGTATTTAAATTATTTTTTTAAATGTAAAAAATCTGGGCAAATACAATAAAAAATATAGAAAATGGTGAAACGTGATCTCTTCCTAGGAGGTCACCCATACAACATTCATATTAAAAAATTCAAAAATGTTATTATCAAGAAATATTATAATTATTCTACATTAAAAAATATTATTTCAATTATAACACTAAAACATAGTTTTTAAAATATAACAAGCTATATTATAATCATTTTAATTATGAAATATTGTAAAATTATAACATTTAATATTATAATTAATAAAAAATTCCCAATAATAATGAAATATTATATTCGATACAAAAGTTTACATACAATATCATAATAATATTTATCACACTAGCATGAAATTTGAAATATACACAAAAAAAGGGTGCAACATGAGTACTTCCAAGGGGGTCACCCATCCTGGTACTAGTCTCTCCTATTAACTCTTAACTACATAGTTATAATGGGATATAGTGAATTAATGAATGTTTTATTGTAACCAAAAATATAAAAAAAATTCTTGTTAAATATTTAAAATTACATTAAATGATTCTAATATTACATATTCCTATTTATTTTTTATTATAAATATAACATTAACTAATGAAATTTTAAGAAAATATTATAATTATTCAACATAAAATTTATTATTTCTATTATAACATCAAACCATAGTTGTTACAATAAGTCATGAAATATTGTAATTATTGTTAACATGAAATATGGAAACATAATGACATGGAATAATATAATTATTTCTAAAATTATATGTCAATATGATAAATTATATTGAATAAAAAATTTAATGTACACTGACATAATTATTATTGTTATACTTATATGTAATTATTTGTTCTTAAAAATGTAAAAAATCTGGTAAAATACAATGAAAAATAAATAAATGTACACAAAAAATTGTGTAAGATGAGTACTTCCTGGTAGGTCACCCATCCTAGTACAACTCTTTCACAATCATGAAAAACTACAAAGTTCTAATGGGTTCTAGTGAATTAATGTTGGTGTGATCTCAACCAAAAATACAAAAACACTCTTGTCAAATATTTGAAATTAATATCAATGATTCTAATATTACATACATATATTTAATTTTTTTTGTGAATACAATTTTAAGCATTGACATTGTCATCCAATATTATAATTATTCAACATTGAGAATTATTATTTCTATTATAACACTAGTTGTTATAAAATGTCATGAAATATTATAACTATTGTAAACAAAAAATATGGTAACATTATTACATGAAATATTATAATTGTTACTAAAATTCTATCAAAACATTAAATATTATATTCATTAAAAAAGATTACGTACAATTTCATAATTATTATGGTTATACTTACATGAAATTAATTGTTTTTTTAAAAGTAAAAAAATTGGGAAAATACAATAAAAAATATAGAAAAGGGTGAAACATGGGCACATTACAAGAGGTCACCCTTGTAACATTCATATTATGAAATTCGACAATGTTATTATTAAGAAATATTATAATTATTGAACATTTAAAAAATATTATTTATGTTATAACACTGAACTGTAGTCATTTCAATATGATGTAAAATATTATAATCATTATTAATATTAAATATTGTGACATTATAACATGAAATATTATAATTATTACTAAAATTACATATAATAAGGAAA
Organism: Viscum album; assembly: GCA_963277665.1. Classification (NCBI taxonomy): domain Eukaryota; kingdom Viridiplantae; phylum Streptophyta; class Magnoliopsida; order Santalales; family Viscaceae; genus Viscum; species Viscum album. The sequence goes on along the minus strand of OY728167.1, from coordinate 393,623,928 downwards.
TATTATATACACATGTTTATGTATATTATCCTAATAATATTTATTATAATGGTATGAAATTTGAAATATACAGAAAAAAGGGTGCGACACGAGAACTTCCCCTGAGGTCACCCATTATAGTAATACGCTCGCCAAATCATGCTTGACTACAGAGTTCTAATGGGATCTGGTGCATTAATTATAGTGTGATACCAACCAAAAATAAATATAAATTCTTGAAAAATATTTGAAAGTACTATCAATGATTGTAATATTACATATATCTATTTTTTTGTTATAAATATGAATTTAACTAATGAAATATCAGCAAATATTATAATTATTCAACATGAAAATTTATTAATTCTATTATAACTCCAAATCGTAGTTGTTACAATAAATCCTTAAATATTATAATTATAATAAACATGAAATATTTTAAGATTGAGACATGTAATAATAATAATAATATTATTACCAAAATGTAATATAAACATACAATATTATATTGATTTAAAACATTTACGTATAATATCATAATTATTATTTTCATACTTACATGAAATTATTTACTTTTTACAATGTCAAATTTGTTGGATAATAAATTAAAAAACAAAGAAAATGGTGAAACCTGAACACTTCCCCTGATGTCACCCATGAAAAATTCATATTCTAAAATTCAATAATGTGATTATTGATATATATTATAATTATTCAACATGAAAAAATATTATTTCTCTTATAACACTAAATTGTAACTATTTCAATGTAACAATCCTTATCAAAATCATTGTTAACATGAAATATTGTGACATTATGAATGATCATGAACTTTTCTAGTGATGTATCAAGCTCATTTAAAGGTACTCTTTTTCCTTTTTTTGATTACTTTCTGTTTGTGTTCTATTGTGGGTGTGCTCGGGTGAAAATTTTATATTTTTGGAGGGGTTTTGGGTAGTGTGTGGTTGGAAAATGGTTTTCCCATACCATATGCCCTACCCCAAAAAACCATACACCCTTGACACAGGGATTATGGTATAGATTCCACATGATTTTTCAAAACATGAACCCTCTTAGGTGTAACTATGTGACACCCCTAGGTGAGGTGCACTGTTAGGGTGCATGGTTTGGGGAAACCATGTGACCCATATAGGAAACTATGTGCGTAGTTTTAATTAATCCCAAAATTGATTTTTTAAATACTTGATCCCCTAGAATTCAACCAAAATCGTCTTGTCTCATCCCTAACTCCTTCCACTCATTTTTTGAGCCTTTCAGATGAATTCCTAAGGATTTTTACCTCCATTCATGGTGAATAAAAGCTCATATTGAATATCTTCACCACTCCCAGTAATAGATTCTTATCCTTTTTGGTTCCCCATCTCTCTCATGTTCTTCTCCCTTACATGGAAGGAATGTTTTCCTCTGTTGATGATGGATTTGGATCTAGGTTTAATATATTATGTTTCTTTTGATCTTTTATCTAGGTTTTAGATCTAGATATCATTCTATGTCAAGTTATTGATCATTCTGCTTAAATTGGGGATTTTCGTTGGTGAGTGATTTTCAATGATCTTGAGGTAGGTGGTCTAAATTAAAATACTGTAGTCTTCATTTATTTACGTATATGTTATTATGTGTTTTAAATTTCAAATATTGGTATATTTCATTGATAATTGAATATATTTGATTTAATTACCACGAGATAATTATTTTTATTGAATTGGGGAAATTGAAATTGGGGGACTTAGATTAATTTATTCTTAAATTAAATAATGGAATTAATGTGATTAATTAATTAATTGACTTAATTAATGGAATTTATGTTATTAATTAATTTTTGAATTAATTAATGGAATGATGTGATTATTCAATTGATGGATTTTATTGATTAATTTCTTTAATTTATTAGTGGGATATTCTGATTAAGTAACTATTGAGTTAGATTAATTAATTTTTGAATTAATTAATGGAATTATGTGATTATAAAATTCTTTAATTGGATTAATTAATTCATGAATAAATTGATGGTATGTTTTCATACATGTAAAATTGTGATTCATGTGATTTGTGTGGTACTTGTGATATTTTGATAAATGTGATATTCATTGGTGGGACATGGTCTGCAACATCAAAATCACATAGTTATGAATTGATAAACGTGTGTGGGAAATGGTTTCCTCCATCAAAATCCCATAGTGATAAATGAGTGTGGGACACATACATTTTCTTCAAAATCCCACTTGTGTGATTGTGTGATAAATGAGTTGTGGGTTATATAATACTACATAAAATACCCACGGGGTTCTAGGCATGGCGATTTAGGATTAAATGTTTTCATTGTATTTTAGTTATAATTGTCCATATTGGTAATTGGGAAGAAATTTATAATTAAATCCCATGAGTTATAATGATTTGTGAATTTATTATTTGATATGGTTCAGAATCTGTCATGGGGTGAAGTAGGACATGCTGGTTTGGGTGTCCTCAGGAACCTAGGAGTTGTGTTTTCAAATAAAGATTAATTTAATAAATGTAAAGTGTTTAATTTATTTTTTATGTTTTATTCTTCATACAAATTCATACACTTTTATTGAATGGATATTCTTTTAGACCTCATTGGTGGTGTCCTACTGAGTTGTACTCACATCCTACTTGGGATGCCTGATCGGTACCCAAATATACTTCATGTTTGTAGGACATGAAAATTTCAATGTCCCATTGTTAGATGGCTGGGTTGGTGTGGAGCATGGATGAGGGAACCGAACATGATTCATGACCCACTTGGGATTTTTCTATGTATTTATTTTTTTGGGTTTTTCATATTGAAACATGGCACGTATTTGGAATGACATATCTACATTTAGTTTTGGATACTGTATTTCCTATTTTGGTCATCATGTGATACTTTTTTGGTTTGGTTATTGTTTATATATTGTTGGTTGTTCTTATTTATTTTATCTATTTTTCTACTTTAATAAAGATGGTATAGTCTCTCCATGATCATTATTATAACCTCATTTAAAGTACAAAACCTCTGGAATATGGGGAGGCGTGCCTGACTTCATTTAATCGATCGGTTCGGGGCACTAGGGTGTGGAACTCGGGTTGGGACGTTACAAAGTGGTATCAGAGATGGTTTATTTTATATTACTTTTTCTTACTATTTGGGAAATATATATTGTATAATAGGATGATTTGGGCTATGGTTAAGAGCTTGTTCATGGGAGTATCTAAACCATGTAAAAAATTTAAATTCCAAGTGCCCGGGGTGGGATTGTTGTTATTGATATGTGTTATTATAGTTGGATGTTATTTAAACTTGAGTGATGAACTTGTTGTGTAATTTGATTTTTTTATGATATTTGAATCTTGGAAAAAAATGGTATGAGAAATGAGTATCCATTCATTATTCTAGGTACTTAGGATTATTTTTTTACAAGCATAATTTTAGCTATGCACAAAAAATAAGGTTTTGGGTAGTTGTTGAAATTGAAATTTTTTCCCTTACTTGGGTAATTATACTGAAAATGTGCCTAATGTGAAATTGAGAAAAAAATTTAACATGATGAAAAATGCGTAAAATGGGTGTCAAATTAGTAACATGAAAATAAGGATGTGTTTCCCATTTGTTGACCATGACATAGATATAGGATCGTTATGGGTAGTGGTAGGGAATTTGTTTTGACTACGTGGAAGAAAAATAGGGAATGAATTGTTAGGACCTTGTGTGAATCCCTCTTGTTAATTGTGTTAGTGTTTTGTTATGTTTCCTAATATTCTTTTTTGGAATTGTAGAGATATGCCTCCATGATAGTGTTGGATGAGAGGATGAAAAATGCTTATGGTTGGAAACGATACACCAGTAATGGAACTAGAGGCACTGATAGTGCTGCGTAAGGAAGTCATAGGGAAGTTCAGAGAGAACTTTTCTTACTTCATACAGTCTATAGAAAGAGACCCAGGGTGGGTTTTGAAGAGTATGTATGACTTTAAATGGGAGTTCCAATTGAATCACCCTCTGACGTTTATTGTAGAGGGTGGACCTAAGGCAGATAAGCTCTGGATTGAGTCCACCAAGACTATAATTGACATCTTGGAGAATACTATTTAGAAGAGAGTCAAATTATATATTTACATGTTATGTGGTCAATTAAAGAATTGGTGGGACATATAAACTTAGGATGTATAGCTGGAAAATATAGAGTGGATGGACTTTCAAGCGAAGTTCTTGGAGAACTTTTATCCAGAGACACTCAAGAAAGAAGGAGTAGGTGAGTTCATGAGGTTTACTTAGAGGAGTATGTCTGAGAGAGGTTCTAAAAGACGATTCATATATTTTATGTAATTTTCTTTATCATTTTAAGGATATGAGGCTTCCATAGAAAAAATATTTCAGGATGGAATTAAGTGTGAAATTATGTCTCGAGTGAATATCTTATGGATTAAGAGGCTTTAAGAAGTGGTGAATCAGGATCTCATATATGAGGGAAACCTGAAGGAGGATTCCAGTGGTGAATAAGTGGTTTCTACCAGATGGTCCAGAGTTAATAATTGAAATTAAAGGAAGAATCATTACAAGAATTTTATCTATGGTGATAACAAGAAGATTAGCTAGGTGGAAGGTTCAGTTAAATAGGACCTCACTCAGGTGATCTTTCACTAGTGTTGTAGGTTAGGACACTTCCATAGAGAGTGTCCCCCAACCACTGGTAGAGTGATGAGGCTACAATAGGATGGGAGATCTATAGAGATTCTATTGGAACCCATGATAGATGGGTAATGATAGAGTAGTGAGATAGAACTGGAGTGTGGTAAGGGGATCTTCCACGCCATATCATTCCAGAATTTATAGTTATATCATCCATGGTGGTATAGGAAGTGGATGTGGTAATTCTGGGAAAGATAACCTATATCAACATAGTGGTGCAACTCAGGGTACTGGGACTGCATTACATGGAAAAGGGGTCAGACAATTTTATATCATTCAGCCTACACTGGTGGATAGTGAATCTTGGGAATCAATAGTTAGAGGTACTATTCTTGTAGATTTTACACTACTTAGTGCCTTATTTGACACTAGTTCCTCTCATTATTTTATATCTGCACAACTTGTGAATGGTTTTAGTCTAGTGGTGGAGTTCATGAGTGGGGTAGTGAAGATCATTAAACCTTTTGGTGCATGGTTGAGAGATATCTATTTGGTCAAGGGGTTCTCTCTTGTGGTTGGAGAGTATGATTTTCTATGGGATCTTTACATCCTTGACATGTTAGGATTTGATTGAATTATGGGTATGGACTGGTTAGTAGAAAAAAAATCCACATAGATTTTCACTGTAGGAGAGTGACCTTTATGTCTCTTAAGGTTTAAAATTATATTCAATGTGGATAATGGGATATCCAGGAGGGTCATGTAGGTCTAATTTATCAGCAATTAGAGGAACCTACCATCTAGGTGGGAAACCTTTTTTAGGATGATGGGGGTGTGAGTCTTGATTCCATTCCACCCATAGAGGAATTTGTTTTGGATTTGTTTCTTGAAGTCTTCATAAGGATTCCACCTAAGATAGATGTGGAATCTATGATTGAGGTCATGCAAGGTTTAGAGATAGATTATGTTCCACCATAAAAAATGGAACTAAATGTGCTTCAAGAGCACAAGAATCAGTTAGATGACTTAATGGATAAAGGGTTTATCAATCCGAGTACGTCACCTAGGTGTTCTCTAGTTTTGTTTAAGAATAAGGATAACAAGACCTTGTGCTTGTGTGATAACTACCAAAAGTTGAATCAGATGACTATGAAGAATTGATATCCTCTTCCATGTATCAATGACAACTAAGGGGATCTTATGTCTTCTCCATGATTGAAACTATTTCAGGGTATCATCATTTGAGAGTTTGACCTTACAATTTACAAAGGACTACTTTCAGAAGAATGTATATCGTATATGAGTTCTTCATGATTCCATTCAGTTGGATGAATTCACCCATAGTGTTTATGGACCTGATTAAAAAAATTTCCATTTGTACTTGGATCAATATGTTGTTGTATGTGTGTAATATATATTGTTGTACTCCAAGAATCTTGATGGTCATTCTAAACATATTGACATCATCTTGAGTACACTAAGAGAGAATCTAATATATTCAAAGCTATCTAAGATTAAATTTTGGATTAATCAGGTACACTTCTTGGGACACATCATCACGAAGGAAGGTGTGTCATTAGACCCATTGAATGTTCCATTTATTGTTTCATGGGAGCATCCCAAGAATGTTTTCAATATCCATATCTCTCTATAATGATAATGATACCATTGGAGTTTTATCTAGGACTTTTCCCATTTGGAAGCACCACTTTCCGGATTGACCAAAAATTGGATAATGTTCGAATAGTATAGAGAATGTTAAAATGACTTCTAGGAGTTGAATAATATCTTGAAAATGGAACCAAGATTGATCCTACCCGAGCCAAGGGCAGAGTATATGTTATTTTATAATGCATTTGGGATAGGTCTTGGAACAATGTTGATGCAGGGAGATCGAGTTATGGCATATGGGTCTTGGGAGTTGAGGAAAAATGAATGTAATTTCCATATGAATGAATTCAAGTTAGTTTCTTTTTTTATTCATTGATGTGTTAGTGGTATTATATTTTGGGAAAGAATTTTACTATGTATATGGATCATAAGAGCATAATGTAAATCTTTTCTTAGTGTGAATTGAATCTCCTACATTAGATGTGGGTAGACTATATGAATTAATTCGACTTTGATCTTGAATATACACCTAGGAATGGAAATAGTGTTACTGATGCTTTAATCCAGAAAACTCATACTCAAACAGTACAAGAGTCTAGTGATGAGTGGAATATGATGAATTTAATAGTTGAGATGCATGTTTTGGTTCAAGAGAGATAGGATACAATTAATCTCATTTTAGTTTTAGTGGAGCCTATACTCTTGATTCAGATCAGGGAAAGTAAGTATTAGGATCTATAGTGTTTTTACTTAAGGGAAAACCAAGAAGGTGGGGATTCACCTTCAGATTGGAGAAAACATGAGGATGAGACCTTTTATATTAGGAATCAGGTTGTTGTTACTACGACCATACATGAGGAGATGAGGTGTGAATTTTAGGCTTCTATATGGGTGGTGAATCCAGGTGTGACCAAAATGTAACATGGCCTATAAAGATAGTATTGGTGGCTTGGAAAGAAAAGGGTGGTAGCAGTGTTCACGACATGATACTACACCTGTCAACAAGTGACGTCTGAGAATCAATGACCTAGTGTATTATAATAGCCATTTACCATTCCAAAATGGAATATGGATGATGTTACCATGGATTTTGTGGTGGGACTCTTGAGGATGCCTTGGAAGAAAGACACTATTTTGGTAATTCTTGACTGATCTACGATGGTAGAACACATCTTTCCAATACGTGATAATTTCTTAGTGGAGTTGTTGAGATATTTATATATTTGGGAAATATTCCATCTGCACAGGGTGCCACAAACTATAGATTCAGACCATAAATCATGTTTTAGTTCATTCTTCTGGTAGGGATTATAGAAGTTTATTGGAACAAATGTTTTACTAAGTACAAAATTCCACTCATAGAAATATGGGAAGTATGAGAGTACTATAAAAGTGATTGAGGATATGCAATGAGAATTTGTTCTAGACTTTTGTGGGTCTTTGGAGAAGAACATGATGCTTCTGAAGTTCACCTATAGAAAAATTTAATAGACTATGATTTATATGGAACCATACAAGACTCTTTAGGGTACACCATGAATATCACTTATATGTTGGATGGTGGAAGATGAGTCAGAGTTGTTAGGACTGAGTCTCGTGTCGGAGACTTCAGTGCAGGTTCAGCTGATTCATAAGTTTTTGAAAAAATATCTAATTAGACATAATCTGTTTGGTGATAGATGTTGAAAACCCCTAGATTTTAAAAAGGGTGATCATGTATTCTTTCAGGTGTCACCAATATTGGGTCACCACAAGATATAAAGACATGATATGTTGGCACCTAGGTTTCTTGGACCATCTGAGGTTGTAGAGATAATCAAATTTATGGCATACCTATTGGCTCTTACAAAGATCTATAGTGTTATGCATGATTTTTTTCATCTTTCACAACTTTATAAGTATCACCCTAACCCTTATCATGTGATCTATGTGGATGATGGTGATATTAAGATAGATGACTCCTTTGAGGAGAATCTGATACATGTATTGGATCACAGGGAGAAAGTGATGTGGGGAAAGACCATGTCAATGGATTTTGTATTATTGAAGCATGGTCATGTTTATGATTAATAATGGGATATGGAAGAAGATACGTTGCTTCAGTGGACCAATATTTTTTTACTCAGAATCATATAGATTATCAGGAGTACAGCTTGAGGATAAGCTGTAATAAGGTGGTGAGATTATAATATCCTGATCGTTTCTGGAGATGTCTTGGGATCGTTTATAGTTACTGTTTTTTCATGTTTTCATTATTTTTTTTTGGGTTTTATCATGGGTGAGTTTAGGTGACTTGTTTTTTGTTTTTTGAGGGGTTTTGGGTTGTTCACTATTAGCACATGGTTTTCCCAAACTGTACGCCCTACCCAAAAAACCTATACACCCTTGAGACAGTGCATTTTTTAGGGTTGGGACATGGTTTTTCAGACTGTTTTACCTCTTAGTAGTAACCGTGTGACACCCCTTTTTGGGGTGCATGGTTAGGTTCCATAGTTAGGGGAAAATATGTGCCTGTATAAGAAAACATGTGCACGATTTTAAATTATATGAAAATTGGTTTTAAAAATACATGAACCCTTAGAATTCACCCAAAATTGACCTAGATCGGCCATAACTCCATAATATCATTTTTTTTAAAATTATTCATGAATTACTAAGTCTTCAGACCTCCTTTCACGGTGAATGAAAGCTAGGATTGAAGATCTTCACCCCTACTGACAATAGATTCGTATCTATTTCATTTCCCATATCCCTTCCATCATTCTCCATTGATTGTAAGGTATGTTTTCTTATATTTATTATGGATCTAGATCTTGGATTAATAGATCTGGTTTCTTTTGATCTTGGATCTAGGTTTTGGATCTTGATCTTAATCTTCATTGTGTTCTTAATCGTTCTTTTTAAATTGGAAATTTTCATTGGTGAGTTTTTGAAAATGATTTTGTGGTAGATGTTCTAAATTAATATCCCATAGTATTGATTTAATTATGTATATGTAATTGGGATTTGGGAATTTTCAGAATTAGGAAATATCACTGAAAATTGGATCAATTTTCTTTAATTGTCACGAGATAATGATTTTGATTCAGTTGGGGAAATTGAAATTGGTGGAATTAGCTTAATTAATTGTTTAATTGATTAATCGAATTGATGCGATTAATTAATTTTTCAACTAATTAATGGAATTTATGTGATTAATTAATTGTTTAATTAATTAATGGAATTATGTGATTATGAAATTTTTGAATTAGATTGATTAATTTTGGAATAAATTAATAGGATATTGTTATTATGGAATTTTTGAGTTTGATTAATTAATTATTGAATTAACTAATGGTGTGATGTGATTATGCAGTTTTTGAATTGTATTATTTAGTTGGTGAATTAATTAAGGGGATTTTTTGATACATATAAATTTGTGACTCATGTGATTTTATGGTACTTGTGATATTGTGATAAATGTGATATACATGTCTGGGACATGGTCTGATGCATCAAAATCCCATAGTGATAAATTGATAAATGTGTGTAGGACATGGTCTACTACCTCAAAATCCCATTGTGATAAATGAGTGTGAGACACAAAATACTGCTTCAAAATTCTACTTTTTTGATTTCATGATAAATGAGTTATCAGTCATAGACTACATATTCAAATACCCATGGGGTCCTAGGCATGGTAATCTAGGCCCAAAATCATAGCATTGGACTATAGTTCCAATTCACTATATTATGAATTTAAATGATAAGGATAATGAAATCCCATGAGTTATAATCATTTGTAAATAGAATATGTGATATGGTTCATACTATAGCATGGGTTTAATCAGCTGTTGTTGGTTTGGGTGTCCCTGAGAACATAAGAGTTGCGTGGTTCAATAAAGAGTAATTGAATAAATGTAAATTGTTTACTTTATTTCCTATATTTTATTCTTCATAAAATTTCATAGATTTTCATTGAATGGGTATTATTTTAGATACCGTTGGTGGTGGCCTACTAAGTTTTACTCACACACTACTTAGTGTAACATTCGACCCCTTCTCATTGGCTTGAGAAGGAGGAGGAATGATACTCGGCCTTAGGTAACATTCCAATGGTGCCAGAGGTAGGTAATAAATGCCAAGAACATCAAGGAAAATTGGGGAGATATTTTCCCTTTATAATAAAAACACCCAACCGAATGTTCCAAACCCCAAAATAACTACATGATTCTTGTCAACAATGTTCCACAATTCAATAGAACCAAGAGAACAATGCAATCAAACCAAAATAATCCATAATCAATGTATGAAGTGGAATACTAAAAAACAAAAACCCAAATAATATATGGAACAACTCCACTACTGTACACCAAAATCCACGCCCCAAACACCACAAACAGGCCCAAGAATCATGATAAACCACTAAGGAAATGAGATATTTTACCTTTACCTATGTCTCAGAATACAACATCTACAAAATCACCAAAGTTCCAAAGTAGGGGGTGAGTAATAATACTCAATAGGTATTCCCCAAATGAAATCCCTACACATAATGCTAGGATAGAACCGTTAGTACAATTCATATAAAACAATTGATATAAATCCATTTAAATAGTGAAAAAATTAATAAAAAGAAAAACACAACATTTCCCATGGAAATTAATCCAAATAAATATGATTCCAATTAAAGCCACAAAACCAGTCATTAACCATTTCCCAACACATATTGTCATAACCCAATTAAACTTTTGTGGCCGAACACATAAAAAAACTATGTCCACAACCAACCAAATGAGCTTGGTTTTGATTGATGACAGAACTTCACATCCATAACATGTCACCCTTTTTATAGTGGTACTTCACGACCACATTCCAATCCTTGATGGTGTTCCCTCACTCCCACAATTAATCTATCCAAACCATTATTATACCACATAATCCAAAAAATAATCCAATATCATTTACAAAAACCAAAATTTTAAACAAATCAAAAATTTAAAACCCATATCAACAAACATATTCCGAGCCATACTACCCCACCATTTCAAAAGAAAGAAATCCCTTAAGAACATCCATAATTCCAACAACATGCCCAATCACATTATAATAAACCAACATCTTTATTGAAAACCAAATTTCATAAACCATTTTCCATAAATCAACCAAGACACCGATTTTAAAATCAAAATTTTAAAATCAAACAACAAATCCCCTTCCATAATAATAACCCATTTTTCCAAAAATTCCCCAAATCATCACAAGATGGGTTTTAAATAAGTTTCACACATAAAATACACAATTAAATTCAAGATAAACCACTTAATTTGAAATTAATCATCATGTTCTAGACAAATGGAGTTGAGAGAGAAGCCACCTACCTTAGGGTTTCAGAGAAATCGACCAATGGGAAACCACACCAAAACTCTGGGTGAAAACTCCACAAAACCACATCAGATCTCTTTTACTAACATTAAAAATCCCAAATATCCTAATTTTAGGCTACAAAACCCCTATATCTACATGAAATATATGTATATCTCGAAAAAAAAGAGATAGGGAGATCTAGATCTAAGGAAAACCAATAAAATCCAAGAGAGGAGACTTACCAGAGAAGATCCTCCTTCACTGCACCTAGAAAACCCTCAAATAAATACCAAAATGAGTGGGAGAGGCCTCTTTACCCTTGAAAATAAGAAATAACTAGTGTGGTTCGAGTGGGAGGAAGTTTTGGCTATTTTAGGTTAAATCTTGAGTGTCCTTTTTAAAAAAAAATCCAACTTTTAATGTCATGCATAGTTAGCTCGCACGGTTGGACGAACCACGCACTAACCATACTACTACAACTATCCAATGGGTGTTCTGCATGGTTTCCTCAAATGGTTATACAAACTATATGCCAACAATGTGAATCCCACTACCACATGTTTCTTGGGTACCTGGGTTTTTTTAATTGTTTACACTAACTATGCTCAAACCGTTCACCCCTAGAAAAATTACAAACCTTCCAAAAACCCTTCAAAACTCTTCCATACATACCCCAAACACATTACATAAATAAAAATTCATAAAAGAGGGTTAAATACCACAAAACATGGGTACTAAATTCTACACACCATTGGACTTTCCATCCTTATAAAGTAGAGAACCCTCACTTTTCCGAAAGAGCTCTTGCCATTGATCGATCATCTCTTTCTCTCACTCTGAAGTCTCCTAATAGATCTGACTATGTTGCCACAAAACCGAAACTACAGTGATTCTTTTACCATGAAATAATTTCTATTTCCTATCCATGATCAACAATGGAACTTGCACCAAATAACCATCCACCTATATCTCAACATGATTCCAATGAATCACATGGTCACGATCCAGCTGATACTTTTTCAATTGCGATGCACGAAACACAATATTCACCGTACTAAACCATGGTGGTAATTCCAAATGATATGAAACCTATCCAATATTCATAATTATCTCAAAATGTCTAATATACCTTGAAGATTACATTCCCTACTTCCCAAAATGATTATGTCCCAATATCAGCGAGATTCTCAAAAACTTGTGATTACCCACCTTGAATGAAAATGGCCATTGAAGATGGTCCGACTACAATTTATGATGACTATAATCCATATCCAATCACTTATTGATCAATAGAATCTTTTCTGTTATCTCTTGGAAAAAGCTTGGACCAACCAATTAAGTCTCACGTATTTCCACCCAACAGAGTGGAGAACGACACATACACCCATACAATGATTCATACAAATCCATATGTATGGAGTCCTGATAAATTTTATTGTAGGAGAACTCCACCAATGGAAAGTGTTACTCCCATGATCCAAAAAAATATATGACACAAGCCTATAAAATATCTTCTAACATTTTTATTATTCTCTTGGTTTTCCCATCCGTTTGAGGATGATGCGCTGTACTCATCATCAATTGAGTCCCAAGGGATTGTTTTAAATGATAGGTGAACCTTGGATATATATCTAATACAATTAAGACTGGTACACAAAAACTCTTTAACCCCTCTTAAATATAGATTTTGGACATATTCTTCACCATATGGGATTCAGGAATCAGGATGAAATGAGCATACTTTTTAGGAGATCCACAATCAACCATATGGTATCATGATTCCTAACCGTTCTTGGGAGTCCTGTAGGAAAATCCATCGCTATTTTCTCCCATTTCCACACTAGTATAGGTAAAGACTGCAACATACCTATTGTTCGATGATGCTCTGCCTTGACTTTCTAACAAGTCAAGCATCTCGATACAAACTCGACCACTTTCCTTTTCATGCCCACCATCAAAAACTATTATTTTAATTCCTTACACATTTTATTAATCCTTGGATGGACATGACATTTTGAATTGTGATAATCACTGAGAATCTACTCTTAAAAATCCACTAGAACAACCATCTGTTCCTAAAATTAAAACAATGACTACCCATCTAGTTTCCTGCCCTCAATGGTCTCCCAACCATTATGTTTCGACCTCATCTCCACACACTCTAAATCGTAAATCTACTCCTCTTTAACCAAACCAACCAAGTTAGGAACCAATGAGATTGGAAATAAAATGACTACATCCCCCCATTATTCACATTACAACCTCATGTAGACTATAACCGACATCAAATTTTACTGATCTTATGCCTAATCACCACTTGAGAATACGACTTTCTACATAATGCATCCACCACCAAATTACCTTTACCTAGTGTGTATATTAACCCAAAGTCAAAAATCTATAGATAATCCATCCATATCCTTCACCTCAAATTCAAATGTCTCTATGAGAAGATATTATTCAATATCTTTTGATTTGTATACACCATGAATTTCTCATCGAAGAAATAATGATGCCACATTTTCAAAGCATGCACCACGGCTACCAAATACAAATCATGTGTTGGGTAGTTCTTCTCATGAAACATTAACTAACGCGATCCATATGAAACCACATTATCCCCTTGCATGAGAATACACCCCAACACTGATCCTGATGCATTTTAATAGACCATGAACCCCTTCCATGGTTCTAGAAAAACATGATTGGTGCTGATGTAAGAAAATCCTTAAGCTCTTCAATTTTTTTTGTCACAGCTCATTCCATTGAAATGGAACATTCTTTCTTGTCAAAGATATCATCGGAAAATATAATCATGAGAAGTCATGAACAAAGTGTCTTTAATACCCAACTAGATTGAGGAATATTCTGATATCAAATACATTCTTTGGTGGTTTCCAAGAAATAACATCCTCTATCATCTCTGTATCTACTGAAATACCTCTCTCATAAATAACATGGCCGAGGAAATCAACCTTCTATATCCAAAAATCACACTTAGATAGTTTTTTATACAACCAATGATCTATAAAGATCCCCAACACTACTGCCAATAATTTTTCATGCTCCACCATTGTCCTTGAATATACCATTATATCATCCATTAATACATCCTTGAAAGAATCCATATATCTCTAAAATACCTGATTCATCAATTCCATGAACACCGCTGGTGAATTCGTAAGACAAAAGGGAATAAACATGTATTCATAATGTCCATATCATCTCTAAAAGATATTTTTGGGATATCCTCCTTCTCCATGCACAACTATTGATATCCTATCTACCCGTCAATTTTGGAGAACCACATAGATCCCCTCAACTAATCGAATAGGTCATCAATGAATGGAAGTTTATATCAGTTATTTATCATAACATGGTAAAACTTATTATAATTCACACATAATTGAAGAGTTTTGTTATCCTTTTTAATGAAAAAATTCATTTATCCCCACAGAGATGTGCTAGTCCGAATGAACCATTTATTTTATAACTCTTCCAACTACACCTTTAATCCCCTTAATTCTTCTGGTGCCATCCATTAAGATGGAAGTGAGATAGAATTGGTCCTCAGAATTAGGTCAATCATAAAAGCCACTTATCTCATTAGTGGAAGCCCTAATAATTCTTCAGGAAATACGTCCAATAACTGATTAATTAGTGCCATAAATTTATTCTCTCATCCTATTCCATTGATTCCAAAGACACAGATGCTAACTGATATGATATCATCCCAATTTCTCATGTCAACAAGCCTATTGTGCCCCCTTTCATTCTCCTCTACTCTAAAGAGATGCTCTATTCCATCACCCATCGTAAAACTCATCATTCATGCATAACAGTCAATGTGGGTGTTAAACATTTCCAACCTATATATAGATAGGATTATATCATATGAATCTATATCAATCACTGAGAAGTCCCATATCAACTCAAAATTATCCACAAATATACAACATTCTCTATAAAGGGACGCTCTAAACTCTCTTTGACCCAGATGATTTTGATGTTTAAAAACATAAGGAATCATTTACACACTTAAAACCATAAAATCAAGAAAATGAGAGGCAATGAAAGAATGAGAATCATCCCTATAAAATACCACTTGAAAAGCCGTAGAATTAAAAATAATTGTACCTTTCATCGTGGATGGTCTTGACTGATTATCTAGCCTAACCTACTTGGATCCAAACCATTGCTTTCATGTCACATTCTTCTCTTTATTATCCAATTGAAACTTACCATGATGGGGAGTCATGGTATTCCTAGAATTTCCATGACTGACCCATATTTATTGAAGAGGGGTATGATGAGTACCCCATCCCATCAAGGTATAGGATGCCTATTACCCCTGAGGAGCGTCATGAACACCCGAACTCAGAGCATTATGAAAATAACGCTAAATATTCCCATCTTCCTAAAATTATGACATGCTCAAGGTTTTGTTGTACAATATCACTTCATGTGGCCTGTATAACCACACTAAATACATCCTTCATTTCTCTGAGGATTCATAGGAAGATTCTCTAATCCCACCATCAATTTCTAAACCATACTCCCACCCCTAGAAATAAGTTTCCATGTTCCACTTAATCCCTGCATTATAGTTCCCACTATTCCCCATGGGTACCAACATGCTTCCCCCACCTGGAGTGCCCAAGATATCTCTTTCAACCATTGATGCTCTATTTACCATTTCTATATAATCACTTATACATAGCACTGCAATTTTGGATTGAATTTCTAGCCTCAATCCTAATTCAATGGTACTATCCTTTAATGACACACTAGCTTCCACCTCGGGTGAAAACCATAAAAAGTTCACAAACATAGCACTGTACTCTGTCACTGATATTTCGTCCGACTTCAAGATGAATAAATTCATTGTGTGCCAAATTTTTAATGTATGAGGGTATAATTGTTTGTTAAACAATTCCTTAAAACCCTCCTATGAAATAACTTGGATTGTTCCATCTTGGACCACCAACTCCCACCAATGATGTGAAATGTCTTCCAACATATATGTCACTTACTTGACTTTTAACTCTTCCAGAGTTCCCAATAAATCAAATATATGATTAATACTATTCAACCATTCTTCTTCCATTTCCGTATCTAAATCGCCCTAAAAAAGAGGTGAGATTTTCTTTTGGAACTGAACCGAGTGGTCCACATGCATCGGCTCATCACTTATATTTCCACTTTCCACATCTTGGAAAGACTGCACTATGATCTTCACTAACTGCCGGTTCACCTGGGGCTCAAGTGGAACAAAATTTCCCATAGCATCCTCTATTTGTTCTCTATAATTCCAACATATTTCCATTTTTATCTACATAAGAATTACAATATGTCTTACTCCCTAGAAACTGAAGGATTACAATGGAAAATTCAATCACATTACTCTATAAAAATTGTGTTTTACAAATTCTCATTTTACCAAGTCCAACCATATTTAAAAAATCCACTACATTTTTAAATCAACCCATTTTCAAGATACCACAACCATTTTATTTTCAAATCCGAACATTTGAGAACAATTTCCATTTTTTCAAAAAATCCACACATTCATACCATAAGATAAATCTTTATTCCAAATGAAATATCCATCACAGTGGTAATTCATTTAGACCATGTATTTCATTCTAATATCATTGGATACACCCATGATAATGAGATCACACTCCTATAAGTGTCTCCAAAACACTTATGTACCCAACTCCCGGGAAACTTGAAGTTCAATATAAAAGGGTTAGCTCCATCCTTTTATGCTATAAATTTCATGTTCCAACAATCCTACACCTTGATACCTTCCCTATTAATGTGATACACTAATAACTAATATCAACTCCAAGATATAAAATCAATTCCAAAGACCTAAACAAACTTTAAAGACAAGTACCGAATAAACTGATACCACTTGTAACGTCCTGCCCCTTCTCATTGTCTTGAGAAGGAGGTGGAATGATACTAAGCCTTAGGTGATGTTCCCAAGGTTCCAAATTATAGCAATAAATGTTGATGGATTCAATGAAAATTGGGGAATGATTTTCCCTTTGGAATAAAAACACCAAACCAAAGGTTCCAAACCCAAAAATAACTACATGATGCATGTAAAAAATGTACAATAATTCAACAAAACCATGAGAACAATGCAACAAAACCAAAATAATCCATATTTAGAGTACCAAGAAGAATATCAAACAAAAAAATCCAAAGAATCTATAACACAAATGCATCGATCCACACCAAGATCCATGGTCCAAGAACTACAATCCCACCCAAGCATCAGGATGAACCATTAAGGAAATGATATGATTTACCTTTACCTATGTCCCGTAATACAACATCAGCAAAATAAATGAAGTTCCAAAGTAGGGGTGAGTAATAATACTTAATAGGTTTTCCCCAAATTAATTCCCTAAACACGCCACTATGATATAACTGTTAGCACAATTTATATAAAAAAAAATATATAAATCAATTTAAACAATGAAAAAAATCAACAACAATCAAAACACAACCTTTCCCAATGACATTCATCCAAATCAATACAATTAGAAGGAAATGAAAATAATAATCCATTAACGCTTTACCAAAACATATTGGCATAACCCAATACATCTTGTGTGTACACACACATAACACAACCATGTCCACAACCAACCACAAAATATTGGTGTTCATTAATAGTGGAACTTCACATCCATAACCTATCCCCTTTTAATTGTGGTACTTCATGCCCACATTACAATCCTTGATGGTGGTCATTCGTACCCACTATCCATCTATACAACCCATTCTTATACAATATAATCCAACAAATAAGCCAATAAAATTTACTAAAACACCAAAAATAAGAAAATCAGTAATTTATAACTCATATCAAGAAAAATATGCCAGGCCATAATAACCCACCAATTCAAAAGAAAACAATCCCTTAAGTACATAAAAAATTAAAACAAAATTGCAAATCACATTCAAATAAAACAAAATATTTATTGAAAACCAACTTTCATAAACCATTTTCTATAAATTAACCAAGCCAATGATGTTAAAATCAACATTTAAAAATCAAACTATAAATCCCATTTCACAACAATAAACCATTTTCACCAAATTTCCCAATTCATTAAAATATTGGTTTCAACCAATCTTCTCACATAAAATCCAAAATTAAATTAAGGAGAAACCATTTAATTTTAAATTAATCCTTCATGTTCAAGATATATGGAGTCGAGGGAGAATCCACCAACCATAGGGTTTTGGTGAAATCAACCAACGAGTAACCACACCACAAATCTAGTCGAAAACTCCATAAAAACACCTTAGATCACTTTTATAAACATCAAAAGGCTAAAATATCATCATTTTAGGAAAAAAAACCCTAGATATACATGGGAATGATGTACATCTAGAAAACCAAGAGATATGGAGAACTAAATCAAAGGAAACCCAAGAAAAAACCAAGAGAGGAGACTTACCAGAGAATAAACTCCTTTAATAAACTTTGAAAACCCATCAAATCACTTCCAAAATGAGTGGGAGAGGCCTAATTACCCTTGATAAAAAGAAATCCGAAGTGAGGATCTAGTGGGAGGATGTTTGGGGTGTTTTAGGTTAAATATCGAGTGACCTGTTTTTAAAAAATCACAGTTTTATTATCATGAACAATTAGCTCACATGGTTGGACAAATCGTGTGCTAATTATACTACTACTACTATCTAAAGGGTGTTTTGTATGGTTTCCTCATACGATTAGACAAACTGTGCACACACTGTGTAAAGCCCACTGCCACATGTTGCATGGTTACCTAGGAAGTTTCATGGTTTACAATAACCGTACTCAAACTGTGCACCCCTATAAAATCATCCAAACCTTCCCAAATCCCTTAAAAACTCTCCCATACATTACCCAACCCCTTTACATACATAAAAAGACATAAATGAGGGTTAAATACTAAAACTACGTGTACTACACTCATGATGCCTAATTCTTACCCAAAATAGACTTCATGTTTGTAGGATAGGATTAGGTAAAATTCCTAGTGTTAGATGGATGAGTTGTTGTGGATCATGGATAAGGGAACCATATGTGATTAAGGACCCTATTGGGATTGGTTTTTGTCTTTATTTATTTTGGGTTGTTCATATTGACACATGAAACATGTTTGGCATGACATATCTACTGTTTAGTTTTGGATATTGTATTTCATGTTTTAGTCATCATGCAATATGAGATTGGTTTGGTTATTGGTTATAGACTGTGGGTTGTTGTCATTTATTTATCCTATTGTCCTACTTTGATATAAAGGTTTTTGTATCCCCATGATTGATATTAGATCCTGGCTATGGTCGGTATCCTCTATCGTACGGGGAGGCAAACCTGCTGTAATGTAACCAACCAGCTCGAGGCACCAATGTGTTGCACCTGGGTCGGGACGTTACACATTATAACATGAAAAATTATAATTGTTACTAAAATTATAATTAATCATGAATTATTATATTCAATAAAAAAAATTATGTACAATATCATAATATTCTTTATTATACTGGCATGAAATTTGAGATATACACAAAAAAGGGTGCAGCACAGGCACTTCCCAAGAGGTCACCCATCGTAGCACTACACTCACCCAAGCACACTTCACTTTATAGTTATAATGGGATATTTTTCACTAATGGTGGTGTGATTTCACCCAACAATACAAATACATTCCTGTTCAATATTAGAAAGTACTATCAATGATTATAATACTATAAATTTCTATTTAATTTTTGTTAAAAATATAACTTAAACTAATGAAATTAGAATCAAATATTATAATTATTTAACATGAATAATTATTATTTTGGTTATAATAATAAACCTTATTTTTTACAATACCTCATGAAATATTATAATTATTGTTCACATGAATTTTTTAAACATTATGTCATGAAATTTTATAATTATTAATAAAATTCTACGTAAAAATGAAATATTATATTCATTAAAAAAGTTAATGTACAATATCATAATTATAATTTGTATACTTACATGAAATTATTTGTTTTTTAAAATGTAAAAAATCTAGGAAAATACAACGGAAAATACATAAAAGGGAGAAACACGAGAAATTCCCAGGAGGTTACGCAGGTAACATTCATATTAGAAAATTCACTAATGTCATTATCGAGAAATGTTATAATTATTCAACAAGAATAAAAATTATTTCTATTATAACACTAAACTATAGTAGTTTCAATATAACATGAAATTTTATAATAATTTTTAACATGAAATATTGTTATAGTATAACATTAAATAGTATAAATTTTACTAAAATTACATGTAATCATAAAATATTATATTCAATAAAAATGTTTATGAGCAATATTATAATAATACTTATTATACTAGAATTAGATTTTAAATATAAAAAAATATGGGTACAACACGAGTACTTCCCCGGAGGTCACCCAACCTAGTACTACTCTCGCCCAAACACACTTAATTCAATTATCATCTAATATTATAATTATTAAACATAAATAATTATTATTTCTATTATAACACTAAATTGTAGTTGTTAGAATAAATCATGTAATATTATAATTATTGTTAACATGAAATATGGTAACATATGAAATATTTTAACTATTAATAAAATTATATGTAAACATGAAATATTATATTCATTTAAAATGATTACATTCAATATCATAATTATTATTTATATGCATACATGCAATTCTTCTTTTTAAAATATAAAAAATATGGGAAAATACAATGAAAATTACATAAATGGTTGAAACTAGAGCACTTCCATGGAATTAAACCATTCAACATCCTTATTATGAAATTAAATAATTTGATTATTGAGAAATATTATAACTATTCAACATGAAAAAATATTATTTATGTTATAACACTAAACCATAGTCGTTACAATATAACATGTAATATTTGAATCATTGTTAACTTGAAATATTGTAACATTATAACATGAAATAATATAACTGTTACTAAAATTCCTTGTAATTATGAAATAACATATTCAAAACAAATGTTTTCATATAATATCATAATAATTTTTATTATGCTATGATGATATTTGAAATATACATAAAAAAGGGTGCAGTACCTATACTTCCAAGGAGCTGACCCATTCTAGTACTACTTTCACCCAAGAATGCTTAACTAAGGAGTTCTAATGGGATCTAGTACATTAATTATGGTTTTATCACATCCAAAAATACACAAAAATTCTTGTTAGATATTTTAAATTACTATCTATGATTCTAATATAACGTATTCTTAATTAATTGTTGTTATAAATATAACTTCAACTAATGAAATTATCATCCAATATTATAATTATTCAACATGAAAAATTATTATTTCTATTATAACACTAAACTATAATTCTATATCTAAAAAGGTTGGGGTTCGTATCCTAGAAATACTTTTTTGGGGATTTACGATGCAAGCAGTGATGCAGGCATGCCACGACAAGTGGTGATGCAGGATGTAACGCAGGCCTGGTGATGCAGGCAGGATGTTATAGGCATGAATCTCACTTGCCTTTGGGATATGTTCATGGGAAACTTGAATTTATCCATATGGGATATATAATGATTACCCCTCTCCTAAAATAGAAATAGGCCTTTCCTATCAGAATCAAAATAGGGTTCAACCCTATCTTTTACAAAAATGAAATATCATAACATTATGACATGAAGTATTGTAATTATTACTAAAATTATTTGTAATAATGAAATTTTAAATTCATTGAAAAATTTTATATACAATTTCAAAATTATTATTTTTATACTTACATGAAATTATTTGTTCCTTAAAATGTAATTTTTTTTTGAAGATATAATAAAAAATATAGAAAAGTGTAAAACATTAGCACTTCCAAAGAGGTAATCAATGAAACATTCACATTATGAAATTAAATAATGATATTATCATTAAATATTATAATTATTCAACATGAAAAATATTATTTCAATTATAACACTACACCGTAGTTGTTACAATATAACATGAAATATTATAATCATTGTTAACATTAAATGTTATAACCTTATAACATGTAGTATTTTAATTAATTCTAAAATGACTTGTAATTATGAAATATTTAATTCAATACAAAATATTAGGTACAATATCATAATAATATTGTTCATACTGGAATGAAATTTGAAATGGACACAAAAAATGGGTGCAATAAGAGTACATCCCAGGAGGTCACCCATACTAGTACTACTTTATCCCAATAATGATTAACTTCAAAGTTCTAATGAGATACGATGCATTAATATTTGTGTGATACCAACTATTAATACACATAAATTTATAATAAATATTTGAAAGTACTATTAGTGATTCAAATATTACATATTTCAATTTTATTTTTGTTATAAATATAACTTTAGCTAATGCTATTATCATCCAATAATATAATTATTCCACATAAAAAATTATTATTTCTATTATAACACTAAACTGATGTCATTACAATACCCTAGGAAATATTATAACTATTTTTAACATGAAATATCGTAACATTATGACATTCAATAATATAATTATTACTAAAATTCTATTTAAACATGAATTATTATATTCATTTAAAAGTATTACATAAAATATGTACCTCTGGGCTAGGAAGAAGTTCGACATGATGTTTGGTTTGACACTCTAATCCATGTAATGGGTTCCCTCCATGTTAAAAAGAGATTTAATTTTTATTTTATTTATAATGGGTTTTACCCCGAACTATTTCAATTACATAAAATATCATAATTATTTTTTTTATACTTATATTCAATTATTTATTTTTTAAAATATAAAAAATAAAGGAAAATAAAATGAAAAATACAAAAAATAGTGACAAACGAGTACTTCCAAGGATGTCACCCATGACAAATTCATATTATGAAATTAAATATTGTGTATATCAAGAAATATTATAATTATTCAACATGAAAAAAAATTATTTCTATTATAACACTAAACCTTTGTTGTTACAATATAACATGCAATATTATAATCATTGTTAACACGAAATATTGTGACATTATAACATGAAATATTATAATTATTACAAAAATTACTTGTAATCATGAATTATTATATTTAATAGAAAATTTTACTTACAGTATCAAAATAATATTTATTATACTAACCAAAAATTTGAAAAATATATAAAAAAGGGTGCAGCATGAGTACTTCCCTAGTGTTCATCTATCCTAGTACTAATCTCGCCATATCATGCTTAACTGCAGAGTTCTAATGGTATATGGTATATTAATTCTTGTGTGATCGCAACCAAAAAGTAACATAAACTCTTTATAAATATTGTAATCTACTATCAATGGTTCTAATATTACATATTTCTATTTAATTTTTTTTATAAATATAACTTTAACTAATGCAATATCATCCAATATTATAATTGTTCAATATGAAAAATTATAATTTCTATTGTAACACTAAATCATGGTAGTTACAATACATCATGAAATATTATAATTATTGTTAACATGAAAGATGCTAACATTATGATATGAAATAATATAATTAATAAAAAAATATATGTAAACATGAAATATTATATTCATTTAAAAAGGTTACATACAATATTCTAATTATTATTGTTATAATTACATGCAACTCGTTTTTTTAATGTAAAGAGTTTGGGAAAATACAATTAAAATATAGAAAAGGGTGAAACATGAGCACTTCTGAGGAATTCACCCATGAAACATTCATATTTAGAAATTCAATAATAGTATTATCGATAAATATTTTAAATATTCAACAAGAAAAATATTTTTTCTTTTATAATACTAAATTATTGTCATTATAATGTAATATGAAATATTATAATCATTGTTAACATGAAATATTGTTACATTATAACATTAAATATTATTATTATTAATAAAATTCCTCGTAATCATGAAATACTGTATTCTATAAAAACTTTTATGTACAATATCATAATAATATTTATTATAATCAGATGAAATTTTAAATATAAACAAAAAAATATGCAACACAGGTACTTCTCATGAGGGCATCCATCCTAGTACTACCGTTACCCATGCATGGTTAATTTCAATGTTCTCTTGGGATCTCATGAATTAATGTTTTTTTGATTGAACCCAATAATACATAGACATTATTGTTAAATATTCAAAAGTATTATCAATTATTCTCGCATTACACATTTATATTTAATTATTGTTATAAATATAAATTTAAAAAACACAATTATTAGGCAATATTATAATTATTCAACATGAAAATTTATTATTTCTATTATAACACTAAACTGTAGTTGTTATAGTATGTCATGAAATATTATAATTATTGTTAACATGATATATGGTAATATTATGAAATGAAATATTATAATTATTTATAAAATTTTATGTAAACAAGGAATATTCTGTTCATTTAAAAATATTATATATAATATCATAAATATTATTTTTATACTTACATGAAATTATTTTTTTAATGTAAAAAATATGGGAAAATACAATGAAAAATATAGAAATGTTTGCAACTCATGCACTTACTATGAGGTCACCCATGCGACATTCATATTATGAAATCCAATAATGAAATTATAGAGAAATATTATAATTATTCATCATGAAGAAAATATTATTTCTGTTATAACACTAAACCATACTTTTTACAATATAACATGTAATTTTATAATCATTATTAACATGAAACATTGTAACATTATAACATGAAATATTATATTTATTATGAAAATTACCTATAATCCGGAAATACTATATTCAATAAAGAAGTTTATGTAACATATCATAATAATATTTGTTATAATGAAATGAAATTTAAAATATATAGAAAGAAAGAGTTAAACATGATTACTTCCCATGAGGTCACCCATCCTATTACTACTCTCACCCAAACATTCTTAAATGCAGAGTTCTAATAAGATCTGGTGCATTAATGCTTGGGTGATCACACCCAATAATACACAGTCATTCTTATTAAATATTTGAAATTACTATAAAAAATTCTAATATTAAATGTTTCTATTTAATTATTTTTATAAATATAACTTCAAATAATTCAATTATCAACCAATATTATAATTACTCAACATGAAACATTATTATTTCCATTATAACACTGAACCATAGTTGTTACAATACATCATGAAATATTATAATTATTATTAACATGAAATATGGTATCATTAGGAAATGAAATATTATAATTATTACTAAAATTATATGTAAACATGAAATATTCTGTTTATTTAAAATGTTTATGTACAATATCATAATTAATATTTTATACTTACATGTAATTCTTTGTTTTTTGAAATTTAAAAAATCAAGGAAAATACAATGAAAAATATAGAAAAGGGTGAAAGATGAGAACGTTCAAGGGGTCACCCATGAAACATTCATTTTATAAAATTTAATAATGTGATTATTGTGAAATATTATAATTATTCAACAGGAAAAAAATATTATTTTGGTTATAAAAATAAATTGTTGTTTTTACCGTATAACGTGAAATATTATAATCCTTGTTACCATAAAATATTGAATCATTATAACATGAAAATATTATAATATTTAATAACATTACATGCAATAAATAAATATTATATTCAATCCAAAATCATATATACAATCTCATAATAATATTTATTATACTGAAATAAGATTTGAAATATATAAAAAAAGGGTACAACATGAGTACTTCCCAGGAGATCACCCGTCATAGTACAAATATCACCCAAGTACACTTAACTGCCTAGTTCTAATTGGATCTGGTTCATTAATGCTGGTGTGATCATACCCAATAATTCACATACAATCTTGTTAAATATTTGAAATTACTAAAAATGATTATAATATTACATATTTTTATTTACTTTTTTTTATAAATATAACTATAAAAAATGAAATTATCATCCAATATTATAATTATCCAAAATGAAAATTTATTATTATTATATCACTAAACTGTAGTGGTTACAATACATCATGAAATATTATAATTATTGTTGACATGAAAGATGATAACATTATGAAATGAAATATAATAATTATTACTATAATTATATATAAACATGAAATATTATATTCATTTAAAAAGTTTTTTTACAACATAAAATTTATTATTGTTATACCTACATGAAATTATTTTTTTTAAAAATGTAAAAACATTGGGAAAATACAATGAAAAATGCAGAAAAAGGAGAAACATGAGAACATCCCAGGTGGTTACCCCTGAAACACTCACATTATGAAATTCAATAATATGATAATTGGAAAATATTATCATTATTCAACATGAAAAATTATTAATTATGTTATAACACTAAAGTGTAGTTGTTATAATATAGAACGCAAGATTATAATCACTATTAACATGAAATATTGTAACATTATAACATGAAATATTATAATTATTACTAAAATTCCCTATAATCTTGAAATATTGTATTCAATTAAAGTTTTTACATACAATATCATAATAATGTGAATTATTCATTCCTAAAATTTTAAATATACAAAAAAAAGTTACAACATGAGTACTTACGAGGAGGTCACCCGTCTTAGTACTACACTCACCCAAGTATGCTTAAATACAGGTTTCTAATGGGATTTGGTGCATTAATGATGGTGTTTTATCACCCAATAATAGACAGATATTATTGGTAAATATTTGAAAGTACTATCAATGATTCTAATATTACACATTTCAATTTTTTTTATAAATATAACTTTAAATAATGTAATTATATGTCAGTATTATAATTATTCAATAAGAAAAATTAATATTTCTATTATAATAGTAAACCATAGTTGTTTCAGTATGTATAGAAATATTATAAATTTTTTAACATCAAATATTGTAACATTATGTCATGCAACATAATAATTATTTCTAAAATTATATGTAAACATGATATATTATATTCATTTAAAAACTCTACATACAATATCATAATCATTATTGTTATACTGTGACGAAATGATCTGTTTTTTAAAATGTAAATAATCTGGGAAAATATAATGAGAAATATAGAAAATGGTAAAAAACGAGCACTTCCTAGGAGGTCACCAATGCAACAATCGTATTATGAAATTCAACAATGTGATTATTGAGAAATATTATAATTATTCAACATGAAAATGTATTATTTCTTTAATAAACCTTTATCTTAGTTATTACAATATAACATGAAAAATTATAGTCATTGCTTACATGAAATATTTTAACATTATAACAAAAAACATTATAATTATTACTAAAATTCCTTCTAGTCAGGAAATATAATATTCAATATAAAATTTGACATACAATATAAGAATAATCTTTATTATACTGGCATGATATTTGAAATATACACAAAAAGGGTGAAAAAAAAGTACTTCTCAGGAGGTCACCCATCCTAGTACTACACTCTCCCATGAAAGCTTAACTGTAGAGTTCTAATGGGATATGGTGTATTAATGCTTGTGTGATATCTATTAACAATAAAGATATATTCTTGTTACATATTTTAAAGTACTATTAATGATCTTAATGTTACAGGTTTCTATTTTATTAATATATAAATATAACTTTAAATAATGAAATTATCAGTGAATATTATAATTGTTTAACATAAAAAATTATTATTTATATTATGACACTAAACTTTAGTTGTTAAAATATATTATTAAATATTATAATTATTTTTAACATGAAATATAGTAACATTATGACCTGAAATATTATAATTATTACTAATATTCTATATAAACATGAAATATTATATTCATTTAAAAAGTTTGTGCACAATATCATAATTTTTATTATTATACCTATATGAAATTAATTGTTTTTTAAAAATATAAACATTCTGGGAAATATAATGAAAAATACAAAAAATGGTGAAACATGAGCACTTCCCATATGGTTACCCTTGAAACATTCATATTATGAAATTCAATAATGTGATAATCGTGAAATATTGTAATTATTCAACATGAAAAAATATTACTTTTGTTAGTACACTAAACTGTAGTTTTTACAATATGGCATGAAATATTATAGTCATTTTTGACATTAAATACTGAAACATTATAACATGAAATATTATAATTATTAATAAAATTTCCTGTAATCATGAAATGTTATTTTCAACAAAAAAATTTATGTACGATATCATAATAATATTTATTATTCTAGCATTAAATTTGAAATATAAACAAAAAACTGTACAACATGAGTACTATCCCAGAGTTCAACCATTATAGTACTACTGTCACCCCAGACATGCTTAACTGTGGTGTTCTAATTGGATTTGGTGCATTAATAGTGGTGTCATCACACCCAAAAATACACAAACATTCTTACTAAATATTTGAAATTACAATCAATGATTCTAATATTAAATATTTATATTTAATTTCTCTTATAAAAAAAACATTAAATAATTCAATTATCAGGCAATATTATAATTATTCAACCTGAAAATATATTATTTCTATTATAACACTAAACCATAGTTGTTATAATACGTCATGGAATAAAATAATTATTGTTAACATGAAATATGGTAACATTATGACATGAAATGTTATAATTATTACTAAAATTATTTGTAAACTTGAATTATCACATTCATTTAAAAAGTTTACATTCAATATCCTAATTATTATTATTATACATAGATGTAATTTTTATTTTAAAAAATAAAAAATCTTGCAAAATACGACAAAAAATACAGAAAATTGTGATACATGAGGACTTCAGATGGCTTCACCAATGAAACATTCATATTATGAAATTCAATAATGTGATTATTAATAAATATTATAATTATTCAACATTAAAAAAATATTATTCATGTTATTTCACAAAACTGTAGTTGTTACAATATAACATGTAATATTATAATCATTGTTAATATGAAATATTGTAACATTAAAACATGAAATATTATAATTATTACAAAAAATCATTGTAATCATGAAATTTTATATTCAATAAAAAAGACTACATAGAATATCATAATAGTATTTATTATACTTTCCTGAAATTTGATGTATAGAATTTTTTTTTGCAACATGAGGACTTACTAGGAGGTCATCCAACATTGTAATACTCTCTCCCAAGAACTCGTAACTACATATTTCTAATGCAATCTAATTCATTAATTCTACTGTAATAACACCAAAAAATACACAGACATTCTTGTGAAATATCTGAACGAACAATAAATGAATCAAATATTACATATTTATATTTAAATATTTTTATAAATATAACTATAACTAATGTAATTATCAATCGATATTATAGTTATTGAACATTAAAAATTATTATTTATATTATAACACTAAAATGTAGTTGTTACAAAATGTAATGAAATAATTTAATTATTGTTAACATGAAATATAATAAAATTATGACACTAAATATTATATTTATTACTAAAATCCTACGTGAACATGAAATATTATATTTATTTAAAAATTTCACATATAATATCATAATTATTATTTTTATACTTTCATAAAATTCATTATTTTTTTTAAATGTAAAAAATCCTGGAAAATAAAATGAAAAATTCAGAATAGGGTGAAATACAAGAACTTCCTATGAGTTCACCCATGAAACATTAATATTATGAAATTAAATTATGTTATTATCAAGAAATATAATAATTATTCAACATGAAAATTTATTATATCTATTACAACACTAAACTACAACCATTACAATATAACATACAATATTATAATAATTGTTAACATGAAATATTGTAACATTATAACATTTTATATTATAATTATTACCAAAATACACCGTAATGTCAAGAACCAACCCAGGTACCCTGGTAACCCAATAACTAAAATAGAATTTCCATAGCCCGAAGGGTGTTCCCGATCCCTACAGGTCAGCGACTAGAACCTAGCATTATATAAAATGAAAGTTGGAACAATTTGTATGCTAACAATGTAGAGGTAAAAGAGACAATTTAGTATGCACAAAAAATAAACTCCATTATGAGTAATGTATTAGAAGTAAAATAGGTATAACAACCCAATTTACTTCAAACAAGTACCATAAAATAGTTAAACTACCTATGCCTCAATGGAAAAAACTCAACATGTCCACAGATCAATAGATAGATCCACCTAAAAGTGGTACCTTACCCCTGCTCTATCATGTAAAGAGATCATCAACAAACACCAATAACGCATGTAATGGACCAGACCTCCTTGGTCCATTACTTTATCAAAATACAGTGCTTTGGGTGTTCTGGGAGGAAACGGTGGCTAATTTCTAGAGTTTTCCAAATTTCCAGTTTTTCCATCAGTGGCTATGTGTCAGTATCTTAGCGTCGGTACCTCACATCAGTGACTTAGGGCATCGGGGGTTAGGGTGTTAGTTACTTAGGGCGTCAGTAGGTCATGGTGTTAGTGACTTAGGGTGTTGGTAGGTCAGGCATCAGTGAGTGGTGTCGGTAAGTAGAATCAGTCGGTTATGTCGGTGACTCACATAAGTGAGTTGTGTCGGTGACTCAAATTGGTGATTCAGGCATTAGTGACTCACTGTTGGTGACTCATATTGATGACTCATCTATTAGTGAGTCATTTCCATCTTTTTCTTGTTTTTCCAGTTTTTCCCCTTTTGCCGTAAAATGAGTTAAATTCCTTATTTAATGAGTTTTTGGGCTGTTTCAAATGGTATTTATTTCCTAAAAACCTGAAGCTTCCTTTGACTCCAAAACCATGTGGTATTGATCATGATCCAAATTTAATGGACTTTGAACTAGTTTCCCTCATAGATTTAGGATTTTCCTTTCTAAAGTTGAAATCCTCTCTTCCTTTGAACTGTTCTGCTTTCTATTTATGCACCAAGAACCTTTCATCCCCAAAGATTTGTGCACCTATGTTGTATCAGTCTGTTTGGTTTTCCCCTGGAGTCTTTCCTGCTACTTGTGTGACCCCCTATTTTTGATGCAAGGAAGAATTGTTGATCATCGGTTGTTCCAAGTAGGGATTCCTTTGACCCAATTTCTTTTGTGCATCATATGGGGTGGGTATACTTATGTCTCTTTGTAAATAGACATTAAACCAATTTAGTGAAGAAAATAAGTAGTAATAAATAAGGGGGTTGGGAGTATGATGATGGTGATCGCTTTGTTTTATATATTATCCTTGATCCATGTTGAGAATTGTATGGGTTGCATGCTTCTAAAAACCATGGTCGTTGGTAGACTCTGTTTGAACACCTATATGATATGTGAATCACTCCTATAAGAATTGGAAACCTGTTAATCACATGTATTCAGTTAAATAAATGGATCCCCTAAGATCGAACTTGTTCTGTAATAACCCATGTTATATCAAGTGGAATTAATGAATGAGTGCTTCTAAATATGAATAAACCTTGCCTTGTTGTTGTGGTTGTGTGCTGTGTGTGGTTCTATTTGGACTTGTGTTTGTGTTTTTCGTGAGGTGTTGTAGGTGGGAGTGTGGTTGTGAGTATAGGGTGGTACGGGTGGGGTAATGTAATCTCAGGATTAGAGATTGATTTTTTGTGGAAAGGATGACCTTGTTATGCAGTGGGACTACATCTAGGAAGTGGTGGGGAAGTGGGGCTATAGGACTAGGTTGTTTCATGTTCATGTTTATGGTTGTGCTGGGTGTGGTGCTACTATGCAGCAGGTATGCCGAGGATGGTTTGTGTGGGATCAATTTGAAGAATAATGGTGTAGGTTTCTTTCATTATTTGGATTTGGTAGTGTTTGGTATGGTTTCTTCACCTTATAACATTTTTATCATATGGTACTTTCCATGGAAGGGATGAAATAAATAAATGAATAAATTAATAATGTAGAATGGCAATTGGTTAAATTAATTGGGTGGGGGTATGTTTTGATTTTTGGATTTTAGTGAAGGAATGTTCTTTGATCAAATTGGGAACTGACTTGTTCATTTTGATACGTGCATTTAGAGGTGGCAATAAGGATATTTTTTTGTGGGCTCATAGTTGTTTTGAAAACCCATAGGTTGGGCTAAGTGTTTGGTACCTATATATATACTTTTAGTTCCTTGTGATTTCTATACACACACCCCACCCATTTTGAGCACTATGTTCCAAACACCCCCATTATTATGGGGGAGGGTGTCTTTCCCAATATCCTAGTGGGAGGATGGATGGATAGTTATTGTCTCTTATTTTCACCCTCTCCTAGGCATTTATCTCTCAAGAATATTCAGTTAGGCTGTAATGGCTTGAGGTTTATTACCATATCTACGGTACTAGTTTTGTGAGAGGTGGTTTGTTTCCTAGGTGTCTTCGGAATGAGGCCTAGGTGTTTTTGGGAAAGTCGAGTTGTGGTTGAGGTACAAGTGTATGTGGGTAGGAATGCGGTGTGGTTTGAGTCCTAGGTGTCTATGGGTAGGAATGTGGTGTGGTGTGCGGCCCAAGTGTGTGCAGGAAGGTTGTGACAATGGGGCTTGTGAAAGAGTGTGGTAGTATCAGTGCGTTCGCCATTATGGAGGAGTAGTTAACAAGTGGGAAGTGGTTTGGGGTACCCAAATATTAATGTGATTACTATTTTACTTTACTTGAATTGCGTTATTTGGTGAGTGTTCCTTGGTGAGGCTGGGTGGTTAGTATTCCTCGATAGGTGCTATTGGTTTCTACTATTTTCTCACAGGGGTATTATTATGCTTCTCCCACTTGTGGACGGGAGACATTGGATTATCCTACTGAGTATACGCATATGCTCTCCCTATGTATATAAAAATGTATTTAGGTTTCTAGGGAGAATATGTGGATCATGCTGGACCTTACTAACTTGAATGTTGGGGGTGGTTTCTATGCTACTTCATAGATTTTTTTGGCACTTTGGAGTTTTTAATTTTATTTCTAGTAGTTCTAATTAAAACATGCTTGTGGTATGGATTTTGGTTTCCATATATATATATATATATATATTTATGTCTTAGAGTTGTTTGTGGTTGATAAATCTTATCTCTGATCTTTGTTACTATAAAAAGGGTAATGCCTCAAATTTTTGTGATATTTCTATACCCTTGGTTTTGGTCACCACCCTAGGGCCTATTGGAGGCCAGACTCAGGGGTCATTATCTCTATTTCACCTTGAGGAAGGAAGGTATCGAAATCTTGCTATCCCTTCCATCATCTTGAAGACTGGGTCATGACAGAATGGTATCAGAGGTGATGGTTGAGAGATAGAATGGATTTTGGAGTGAGGCACATTGAGGATTGCATGGTTTGGTAGGGAAATAGTGTTAGGAGATCTGGGTGCATGACTTAGGCCAGGGAAGACCATCTAGGAAATGGGATTTTAGGTCTCCCCATTATCCAATGAAAGGGTTCCAAGCTTACTGAATGACCAAGTGAGGCTACAACAATTGTGGGGTAGAGACCCTAGGAAAGGTACATGCATCATGATGACTTTTTTTATTTGATTTCTGGAGTTTTTGGGAAATTAAATTAAACAATGAGTTAAAATGAATCCTAAATAAATTTCACACTACTTGGACTTATGGATTCCTTTTTTACCTTTTGAATATGGAACCCGGTTGTAGTCCATGATTGGATATGGCAGTGGAGGCTCAACATGTCAATTCGGCTAATCAAAGGAAGGTTGATCTAGAGGAGGAGTGCAATCAGTGATAGAAGATGCTTCATGCCTTCCAACAGGAAACTCTGGGAAATTACAAGGGCAGTGTCTCGAACTTGGAAATGGAGGGTTGGATTGAGAATATGGTGATCAATTTTAGCTTGATCATGGGTTTGAAAGAGTACTGGGTTCTCCTAGAAGTGATCCAGATGAGGGGATTTGTGCGAATGTGGTGGATTCTTTACCTCAGGGAGAGGAAGGAGACTGATGATCTAAGGGTTGAATTTGAGAAGTATTTTCAGGAAGAATTCCTTTCTTTGATGAAGAATATTGAGGTGGTGGAAAGTATGCACTCACGTAGATGTATACCATGGGAGGGGATCCAACCATGTTTTTTAAAGGTGATGGATTTCAGCAGAAAGTTTCCAGTTTCAGGACCTTCGAGGTTTTGACAAGCAGGGATTCAACCTTAGTAGTTCTAGTTCCGACCTTCTAGTCATATTCCTTTTCCTGTGGTCTTGGGGACGATGTGTTTTTCTTGTGGTTCCCATGGTAACCTTTAGATTCATTGCTCAGTACTAGATTAGTGTGGTAGGTCTGGGAAGGTTTAACACCCACCTCAGTAGCAGTTTCCATCCAGGCCCTTCCAACTGCAGGGACTATAGGCTCCCGCTCCACCTAGGAGAGACAGGGAAGGTGGAGGATGACCTAAAAGTGTTCCTCAGGGACCTCGACTAGGTAGTGGTCAAGGAGGTGGTTAAAAACTTAGGGGAAGAGTATATGGGCATGGGAAGTTACATAACGTCGAGGCCACAGTTCCATCATGGTAGGAGATCATTTAAGGTATGATCAGTTTGTTCAGTACTCTTGTTTGCGACTTGTTTGATTCAGGAGCTTCACACTCCTTGGTTTAATCCAGTCTATCCCATTCTCTAGGACTAGACAAAGACAAACTTTCCATTCCCCTGGTGTTAAGTACACCAGTTGGTGGTCGGACTATATTTCTTGATGTTTTATGGGGATGTAGACTGATGTTGGGGTTGCATCATTCTAGTGGGGATCTATTTCTACTATAGATGTAGCCATATAGTGTTATCCTTGGAATTGACTAGTTGTACATTGTGCATTCTTTTATTGAATTCTTCTAGGGAACGGTCGTGTTTTCAAACATGTGTTTCCATTTTGTTGCTTTCATTGGCGAGCAAAGTTGTCAGATGGGCAGTTGGTGTGTGGAGCCTTTCCTTTATTGGATGTGCTGTCAGTTAAATTAATGGATGCTTACATGGTGGGAGTTCCCAAAGTTGTTGGGGAGTTCTTGGATTTTTTTCCTGAGGAGGTTTTGACTCTACCCCCTTGACGTGACATTGATTTTGGGAAAGACATGAAACCTTATTTTTATCCAATATCTATGGCTCCTTATCAGATGGTGCCTTCAGAGATATGAGAGTTGCAGATCTAGATTGATGATTTGATGAAGAATGGATTTATCTATCCTAATGGATCACCGTGGGGTGACTCGGTCTTGTTTTTGAAGAAGGAAGATGGTTTTTTAGGATATGTATATACTACCAGAGGTTGAATCAGATAAAGGTCAGGAACCATTACCCTCTCTAGAGGATAGACAATCTTTTTGACCAGTAGTGGGGAGCATTTTGGTTTTCTAAAATCAATCTGTGGTCTGGGTAATACAAGTTGATAGTGAATAAGGATGACATCCAAAAGATTACTTTCAAGTGCAAGTACAAGCACTTTGATTTTCTGGTTATGTCATTTGGTGTTGTGAATGCACCAGTCATGTTCATAGGGATTATAAACTCAATCTTTTGTGAGTTCCTGGAATGGTTCACTATCGTATTCATCGATGAAATCTTGATATAATTGAAATTAGAGGAGGAGAATGATGAAAATATCAGTAATCTACTATTGGTCCTTCACACCACCAACTCTATAGAATGCTACCCAAGTACAAGTTTTGGATAGGTGAGGTCCACTTCCTTGGAAATGTTGTGTCTCAGCAAGGTGTAGCAGTGGACTCGTTGAAGATCGAGGAAATAGTTTCTTGCACATAACCCCGGAATGTAGAAATGTTTTGTATATTTCTTGGTGTGGATAGCTATTACCATAGGTTCAAACCTGATTTCTCTTGAGTAGTAGCTCTGTTGATGGCTCTGACAAAAAAGGACAATATTTTGTGTGGAGAAATCAGTTCCATACAGTGTTCGACTATCTAAAGGGGAAGTTGGTCAGTTCCCCAGTGCTCAGGTTTCTATAGGAAGGTGTGATGTTTGAGGTGTTTTGCGATGCTTTCCATATGTTCATGGGTTTTATGCTGATTCCACAATGGGGAGTGATCTCTTAGGGGTCTAGGAAGTTACATCCCCACGAATCTAACTATTCCACCAATGATCTAGTGCTTTTAGTGATCGTATTCATACTGAATTTGTGGAAGAATTACCTCATTGGGGAGTGCTTTGTGGTCTTCATAGATCACAAGAGCTTGAGGTATATCTTTTCCCAGTGATAAATGAACATGTGACAGTATAGGTGGAAGGAGTTTCTCCAAGATTATGATTTCAAGATATTATACACCTCAGAGAAGGGAAATTTTTTGGTTGATGCCTTGAGTAGGAAGTCATAGAAGGATGTTATTCGATAATTTATAGACACTTGTAAGTTGATGGAAGATTTGGTTTCCTTAAAATTAGATGTCGAAATGGATAGTGATAGTGGTTGACTATTTCACATGACAGTGCAGTCATCTATGAGGCAGCATGCGGAGGAGTCTAATTGGGGAGACTCAAAGGCTGAGGTGATGCGTGATCGCGTTGACCAGGGCAATGCTCCGAAGGGATAGTCATAGGATGGTCAGAATCTGATGATGTTCTATGAGAAATTGTTTTTTCTAGTGGTTATTTGAAAGTTATTTCTCTATGAGTTTCATAGATCACCCCTAGTGGTACACCCTAGAGTTTCCAATATGCATCGTGGCTTGAGGGAATAGTTTTAGTGGCATGAGATAAAGCGGGAAGTGGCAGATTTTGTATCAAAGTTCCTAGTGTTCTAGCAGGTGAAGGCTGAGAAACATGTTCCTGGTTGTTTGTTTCATCCCATAGATATCCTCAAGAGGAATTGGGATGAAATATTAATGGATTTCATAACAGGATTACCCAGGGATTTGGGAGGATGTGATGAAATATGGGTAGTAGTGGATCAACTGACAAAATCAGCTCACTTCTTAGTGATCAAGTAGTCGAGCACAGTGGATTCCTTAGCGCAGTGGTATATGGATGATGTTTTTTGACTACATGGGGTTACGATATCCATCATCTTAGATCGGGGTACGTGTTTCACCTCATGAGTCTGGAGGGGATTGCATCATGATTTTGGCACTCAGGTACGCCTCAACACTACTTTTCACCCTCAGAAGGATGGGAAGACAGAGAGGACCATCCAAGCATTGGAGGAAATGTTTTAGGAATGTGTTTTGGAATTTACAATATCATGGGTAAGACACTTTCCCTTGGTATATTTCACTTACAACAATATCTGTCACTCTTCCATCGACATGGATCCATTTGAGGATTTATAAGGAAGATCGTGTTGTTCAACCTTATGCTGGAAAAAGGTTGGGGAGGAAATTATTTTTGGTCCAGACATAGTGTAGACTATGAAAGAGAAGGTGTAGCTTTTCAATGAGAGGATTAACATATCTCAAGGATAGAATAAGTTGTATGTTGATCTCCAAAGAAGACCCTTGGATTTTGAGGTCTGGGACCATGTGTTCTGGAATGTTTCCCCTTGACATGGGCATTGGAAGTTTGGTAGAGGGGGAAAACTTTCTCCTAGGTTCATTGGTCCTTTCAAGGTGTTGGAATGATTTTATGAGGGGGCATACCAGTTGGCATTGCCACTATAGTTTTAAAGGATCCATGAAATCTCTCATGTATCCCAGCTTCGCTGGTATCTTCACGATGACTCACATGTCATTGATTGGGGAGAGTTGGATATTGAAGAAGACGTGACATATGTGGGGAGACCGATAATGATCCATGATCATCAAGAGAAGATTCTACATGGACATACCATTCCTTCGATTCATGTGTTGTGGAGGCATGGTGTCCTGGAGAAGATTACATGGGATCAAGAGATGCAAATTCATGCCCAGTACCTAGATTTGTTCCGAGTTTTTCTTGGGTCTTTTTCCTTGTGATGTAGTGCTTGAACCTTTTTTTATATAAGATGGGTTTCTTCCTTTTTCTATAATAAGTGATGAATTCCAAACATGTAAAAAGTGGGAGACCTGATTCTTAATTGAGAAACATTAATTTATATGCGAGTAAACCCATGCGGGTGAGTCAGTGCCTACCAGAACGGATTGTCTCTTGACATGGAGGAAGGAATTCCCTAATTCATGATCCTATATAGTTGGTGATTTTATGGTGTATGTTGTGGTTTTTTGGGTTAGTAGATGTGGGAGGAAGTGTTCTGGGATTTTGAGGGATCCCTCCAGCATTCTAACAACACTAGATGGTTTAATCTTTAGAGGTATCTTAGGGGGTGGTTGTTCGAACCCCTCTTTATTCTAGGTTTGTATTTGAATTATCAAGATAGATAATGGTTTCATTGGTATCTGATGTAATGGAACAGACCTCCTCGATCCATTAAATTGTAAAAATCCAATCCTTGGGGTGTTCTAGGAGGAAATAGTGTCTCATTTCATGAGTTTTCCAAATTTCTAGTTTTTTCATTTGTGGCTTAGCGTTGGTAGCTCGTGTTAGTGACTCAGGATGTCAGTGACTTAGGCCATCGGTGGTTCAAGGGGTTGGTCACTCAGTGCATCATTAGGTTAGGAAGTCGGTGACTCACGACATCGATAGGTCAGGCAATGGTAGGTCGGGCATCATTGAGCTGCGTCAGTGGGTCACATTGGTGACTCATATCGGTGAGTTGCGTTAGTGACTCACTATCAGTGACTCGTGTCTGTGAATCACCCATCAGTGAGTCATTTCTATATTTTTTATGCTATTCCAATTTCTCCCCTTTTGATATTAAATGAGTTAAATTACATATTTAATGAGTTTTTGGTCTATTTTAGATGGTGTTTGTCTCCTTAAAACCTGAAGCATACTTTAACTCCTAAATCATGTGGTCTTGATCTTGATCTGGCTTCAATGGAATTTCAAACAGTTTCCCACATAGATTTAGGATCTAGCCCTTCTAAAGCCAAGATACTCTCTTCCTTTTAACCCTTAATTATTTCTCTTGGTGTGCCGAGAGTCATTATTCCCTAATGAGTCATGCATCTATACTGGAGCTATCTATTTGGTTTTCCCTTGGAGTCTTTCCTACTACTCATGTGACCCCATTTTTTGATGCAAGGAAAAATTGTTGATCATTGGTTGTTATAAGTAGGGATTCCTTCATCTCTCTTTCTTTTGTGCATCATGTAGGGTGGGTATGATTATGTCTCTTTGTGCATCCATTTGAAACCAATTTGAAAAAGAAAACAAGATGTAATAAATAAGGTGTATGGTAGTACTATGATGATGATCACTTTGTTTTATATGTTATCCTTGAGACATGTTGAGAATTTTGTGGGTTGTATGCTTCTGAAAATCGTGGTCATTGTTAGTCTCTGTTTGTGCACCTATATGATTTACGAATCCCTACTATAAGAATTGGAATCTATTTAATCAAATATATTAGGTTAAATAAATGGATTCCCCATGATTAATTTTTTTTTGTGAAAAACCGTTTTGGTTAAGTGGAATTAATGAATGAGTGATATTAAATATAAATAAACAATGCCTTGTTGATGTGGCTATGTTTTATTGGTGGTTCGGTTCAGCCTTGTGTATGTACTGTTCATGAAGTGTTGTGGTTGGGAGTAGGTTTGTGATTATGGGGTGGTACATGTGGTGTAATGGAATCCTAGGTTGAGAGATTGATTTTTTGTGGAATGGATCAACTTGTTATGCAGTGGGACTGCATTTGGGAAGTGGTTGGGAAG
The DNA here is from genome assembly GCA_963277665.1 of Viscum album. NCBI lineage: Eukaryota > Viridiplantae > Streptophyta > Magnoliopsida > Santalales > Viscaceae > Viscum > Viscum album. The sequence goes on along the minus strand of OY728167.1, from coordinate 393,583,670 downwards.
ATGGTATATAAGACTAGACTGTGTCATATTAATGTTTATGGGTGTGATGGGTGTGGTTTTTTTGTGAAGCGGGGTTTTCAAAGATGGTTTAGGTGGGATAACTTTAAAGAATAATGTTGGCAGTTTCTTTCTTTTTTGGACATTAGTAGTGGTTGGTATAGTTGCTTCTCCTCATAATGTTTGCAGTGTTTTGTAGTTGACCAAGTAGGGATGGAACAAACAAATGAATTAATTGATAATGCAGAATGAAAATTGGTTAAAATAATTGTCTAGGGGTATGTTTTGAGTTGTGTCTTTTAGTGAAGATGTGTTCTTCTATCAAATTGGGAAGTGAACGTTGTAACACCCGAGACTTTTATGATAAATATTTTGTTTTATATAAATCATCAAAGGAATATTTCACTACACACAACACTAGCTTGGATTTCTTTACACGCAACCGCGGCCTTCCTCGATAGCCTGCGTCGTACGCAATACCGAGTTTCACTAAACAACGATATGCTATTAAATTATTATTAAAACCAGCCGTTATGAATAGTAATAGCCACTTTTTGAAAATTTGTAAATTTTATTTTTCAAAATGAACTTCATTTTTGGATTCGGAATATCGAAATTATCTTAGGGTGAAATTTTGGTACTTTTCGGATAACTTTCATATTCTGATGAATAGTGAAGATTACTAAATTTTAATTAAAAACAACTTTTTTAATCGAAATAATTAGTAGTGATAAATTATTAATTTGAGTGGTTTTAAAGTATTTTTAGAATATATTTTTACAATTTAACACAATGCTGTTCATTGGATATAATTTCACATTTAAACAAGACATAAACAAGTGTCAATCTTTTGATAGTTATTATCTCTTAAAAACACGCTATTTGTTTTGACGACGGGAAATAATTTTTAAATTAGTTAATGTAACTGATATGTTTTGAATTTGATAAAATAAAAATCATTTTTGAATTCATAATATCAAATATAGCTTAGGCCTAATTTTTGGTATTTTTCTGGAAACTTTCATTTTTGATGAATAGTGAAACCACTAAGTGGTAGTTAAAAAACAGAATTTTTCATAAAACTTAATTTTACCACTTCTGTGAGTAGAATTTCAAAAATCCGAGAGACACGGTTAATATAAAGGACTAAAATGTGGTTCAATGAGATGAAAATAATTTTTGGTGAATAGTAACTTTTTACTTTTTTTTACCACGGTTAAAAGTAAATAGGGTAATTAAGTGTAAAAGTGTTATTATTATTACCCTAACACATGTCCTAATTCTATTGGATAAGTGTAATTCGACCAAAAACAACCTTAGGAATAAAATATGACCATTTAGGCCCACTTGGATTAGATTAGTACATTTATTATCAATTTATTTAAAGAAGGGTTAAAATAGTTAAAATCAAAGTTTAATAACTAAATAATTTTTAATATAGGGTTATATATAAGATAATTTTGACTATAAATATTCATTAGAAAGATACAAAGATTTCCAACATAATGGTATCTTATTTGTAAATTTTTATACTTAAAATAATTTAATTTATTTATGATAGAATGATGATGCAGTAATTATCTTATTAATGAAATATTGTCATAATTGATGTTATAAATACCCAAATAAATGTAATTTGAGACTTTTTATGAATTACAATAATTTTATATGTTAATATGACATGTTAGTATTTATTTAATTATTTTTTTTCGAACTAATCATTCTTTTATGATTTTCACAAAAATCAATTACCAAATAGTGTGAAAATTGACATAAAATAGTTTTTAAAACAAATATTATATTATTAATTGTTATTATATTTTTAAAAATCTAAGGTTTGGCCAAGATACTTATATCATGATAGGTGTATCATTAACGGACCACTTGGGGGTTTCTTGGATGTATATGGTAAGTTTATTAACTATATAATATAAAAATACAAAGTGACATGGTAATGTCAATCTAATTAACTAAGAGTTAAAACTAAAATATAAGGTTAATATAATGACCTAAACTTGTCTAAATTATATTGGATGAGAGGATTTAGACCCATCCCCACCTTAGCTTAAAAATATATCAATTTGGAGCTATTAAAAACCGAATTTGACTTTATAATAAAATAATATTTTTAGTTATTCCAAAGGTGCCCCTCTCCTCCCTTATAAAAGGGCACCTCCTCCCTCTTTTCCTCACACCACTTTGAGCCTTCAAGATCAACCAAACCCTGCCAAACTATCTTCTCCACTTCCCTAGAAACATCCTAGAGGTCCTGGTCTTCTTCAAAGACCAATTTTAGTGCCCTAAGAGGAGGTATCAAAGAGGCGCTTCAAAGAAGAGGTAATGTCCGTTACCGATTCTTTCAATTTTATTTCTTCTTCCACTTCTTCTTCTTTAGTTTTTTCATTATTAAGTAATAACATCAGTATCAATAATTTAATGATATGTTATTATAAGTACAAAACAACCCTATTTCACCATCTATCCATCCTACAGAAAACGAAATCACCGCGCGTGCGTACGTACGGAATACCGTCTCCACGCCGTGGTGTAATCTATTTTCCACCACCACCTTACTTGGATGGGTATAATGGTGTAAATAATGACTATATATGATTATTTTAATGTGATATTGATTCTGAAATATTATAAATACACTCAAATACAATTCCACGATCATGGGAACGATATCATCGCTCGTGCGTACGTACGGAATACCGTCTCCACGATGTGATGCGACTTGTTCTACATGATCTTCATTGCATAAGGATTATATAAATGAATTGAATGAATTAATATGATATATATTACACTAATACCATTCTTGAAATGAGGTATCTATAACCTAAAAATAAAAATAAGAATTTATTCGACAAAACACGCATAAGAACAAAAAGTAATAAACACCCGAATAACAAGTAGTAATGAAATATTACTAATAAGAAGCTAAGAATATGACCATTTATGATATCATAAAAATAAGTATGATTCTGGAATAAGTCAATAACATTATTTAAATCATTATACAGGAGGTTTGGACACTTACGAATCAAATCAGACCTAAGGTAAGGGAAAATATCACAATCTCATTTTATCCGAGATTGTTTATACTTTGGTATTTATTGGAGTGTATTTTATCATCCACATCCATGTTTCCTCAATATGTAATATTATTTCCATCCACCTATAATTTTTTAAATCCAATTTTACCCTTTGGTTAGTTTTTAGTAAAAGATATGAAAGGAATCTTTTGTCGTTTTTCATACGAGGTACTTTTTAAATTTTCCGACAAAAGTATGAGAAGAATGTTTTTTTAACTTATACGACATGAATGGATTTTTAAAACATTATTTCCAAGAAGCTTCCTTTACAAGTTTTCAAGTTTATTTTTAATCAAATTCTTTTAGTTTAGAATTGTATGACAAGTTAAGAAAGTAAAAGTGTTTTTGAAGTAGAAAGGATATTTTCCTCAAGAATGGAGTTCAAGTGTTTTATCAAAATTATTTTGCATCTAAGATAATAAATGGTACTGTTTCTATCCCTATTATTACATTGATTTGATTATGTTGTGATGGAATTATTTTATGCATTTCTCTATCTTATATTAACTGTTTTATGATGTCACGATGTCTAAGAATCCCATTTTTATTACATGGGTTATGCAATGATGTATGATTTATGATTTTTGTGGCACACATAAGAATGGTTTCATTATGAGATGGGTGTGACCTATATCTCCCTCCAATGCATTGGGTAAAGATTTTATATCTCATGAGATAGACATGGATGGAACGGCAGGTTAAACCGGTTCAGTGAAACAGGACTGAAACGAGGAATGAACTCGGTTCAGAAATGGACTTTGTCCCCTAAGACAGTCTTGGCAACACTACAAGAAAACTGCCGTTTAGCGGTGGTTTTTTCGCGACGGTTTTTAAAAGCGCCACTAAACGCGTTTCGGGCCGCCATTTCAAGGCGGTTTTTAAACCGCCGCGAAATGCCAAAAAAAAATATTTTTATTTTATTTTTTTTAATTTTATTCGAGGATCAGCGGCATTTTTTTAAAAAACCGCAACGAAATAGCGGCGGTTTCGGTAAAACCGCCGCAAAATGAAATGAAAAAATAAAAAAACACGAGAAACCCCGAAATCACTAAAATGACCATAACTTTTGATCCGAGCATCCGTTGAAGCGCCAAGACCAGTCAAATCAAAGATCATGAAGATATCTAGAGGCACATAAATCAAAACCGTGAGACGGTCTAAGGCGCGGAAGATATTAGAGTGATAAGAAAGTTGAAAAAAGTTCTCCAACTTCAAACGGCCATAACTTTCGCTCCGGGTGTCCATTTGGGCTCTACCACATATCAAATTGAAGCCAACGAAGATATCTACGCACCAATTTAAGACAAGAAAGATTCTGTCGTGTTTTTTGACCCCAAAAACCCTCCAAAGGCCTCTAAAACCCCATTTCCGTCACCGGTGTCCCGTCGAACTTGTCTACAAAGGACCTAACTTTCGATCTGCGTGTCAGTTCGGCCTCCTCCACCTGCCAGATTATAGCTCATTCCATGAGCTTCAGTTTGACTGGTTGCGACGTCCACATGCACTCCTAGATCATATGTTATGGCCTTTTTAGTGGGTATCGGGTTTGTTATGTTTTTCAATGCCTTGTTTCTAGCACCTGTTCCCCATCATCTTTTTTTTAAATGGTCGTAACTTCCGATCCGCCTGTCCATTCAGACTATTTCACCTTTCAGGTCGAAGATCATTTCAGTATCTTTGATTTGACATGTCGCAGATCTAAAACGGACTCCTGGATCATAAGTTATCTCCGTTAATGTGAGTCCAATGTTTTTGTCTCTTTATGACCGTTTTGACGGGTTTTAACGGTTGCTCCATTTATTACTGTTTATTTGGGTTTCCATGACCTGTTATCTTTATCAATGATTTTTTGTGGGTTATTATGATGATTATGTTGAATTATTAAGGAGTTTTCCAGAGTTGTCACGAGTTTTCATGCGTTCTCATTCTTTCTAATGCCTCATTCTTCATATGCTTCTCCATCAATTTTCATGCGTTTTCATGATTTTTCATCCCTTATCACATCTTTTCATACTTTTTCATGTGTTTCCTTTATTATTTATTATTTATTATTTATTATTTATAATATACTTATTTATTATCTATTATTTGTAACTGGTTATTTATTATTTATTATTTATTATTTATTATTTATATTTATATTTATTTATTTATTAGTATTTATATTTACTTATTATTTATTATTTATTATCTATTATTTATTATTTATATTTATGTATTATTTATATTTACTTATTATTTATTATTTATATTTATTTATTATTTATTATTTATGTTTATTTATTATTTATTATTTATTATTTATTATTTATTATTTATTATTTATATTTATTTATTATTTATATTTATTTATTATTTATTATTTATATTTATTTATTATTTATATTTATTATTTATATTTATATTTATTATTTATTATTTATATTTATTTATTATTTATTATTTATATTTATTTATTAATTATTATTTCTTATTTATATTTCTTATTTATATTTATTATTTATTATTTATTATTTATTATTTATTATTTAGTATTTATTTAGTATTTATTATTTATATTTACTTATTATGTATTATTTATATTTATTTGTTATTTAATATTTCAATTTATTTATTATTTATTATTTATATTTATTTATTATTTATTATTTATTATTTATATTTATTTATTATTTATTATTTATTATTTATTTGTATTTATTATTTATTATTTATATTTATTTATTATTTATTATTTATATTTATTTATTATTTATTATTTATTATTTATATTAATTTATTATTTATTATTTATTATTTATTATTTATTATTTATTATTTATTATTTATTATTTATATTTATTTATTTATTATGTATTATTTATTATTTATTATTTATTATTTATTATTGATTATTGATTATTGATTATTGATTATTGATTATTGATTATTGATTATTGATTATTGATTATTTATATCTATTATTTATTTATTATTATTTATATCTATTATTTATTTATTATCTATTATTTATTATTTATTATTTATTATTTATTATTTATTATTTATATTTATTTATTATTTATTATTTATATTTATTTATTATTTATTATTTATTATATATTATATATTATTTATATTTATTTATTATTTATTATTTATATTTATTTATTTATTATTTATTATTTATTATTTATTATTTATTATTTATTATTTATTATTCATTATTTATTATTTATTATTTATTATTTATTATTTATTATTTATATCTATTATTTATTATTTATTATTTATTATTTATATCTATTATGTATTTATTATTTATTATTTATTATTTATTATTTATTATTTATATTTATTATTTATTATTTATATTTATTAATTATTTTTGTTTATTTATTAGTTATTATTTATTATTTATTATTTAGTTTCCCAACGCACGATTTCGCGGCGGTTTTTCAAAACTGCCGCTAAATGCCTTTTTTGCCGTAGTGCAATGAGTCTTGACTACTAAGAAATTATTCTCTATGATTATGTGTGTATGCCACAAAGTTTCATGTTTTAAGTTATGATTATTGGGATTACATTTCACTACTATGATTTAGCCCATGTTATGAAATTATGATCTCTTTTGCAGGTTAATATTTCCAAAAGTTATGTTCTTGTGTATATGATGTGATTGATATTTCTTTTGTTTACCCTTACTGAGCATTTGAGCTCACCCTTTTGTATGTTTTATTTCCCCAGGTCAGGAAGAAGGTTATTAAGTAGGATATGCCAAAAGGGACTCTAGATATGATGAAATAAATGGGAGGAAAAGTAGATGCTTTATGAACCAATTGTTTATGTTTCCCAGTTTCTAAAGACTCTATACCTATACGGTCCTTTCCTGGTTTTGTTATATGTTGTAATAAGTGTGCTTCAATTCTGAAGTAATAACAATGTATGTAAAGTATGGGTCGCTATAGTTGGTATCAGAGGAAAGGTATAGTAAACCTTTGGAAACTAGGATGTGAATGCCTTAGTAAAAACCCTAAGGATAAGTCTAAGCATAGAACACAATCTTAGTGTTTTAGAAATGACCATGAATAACCTAGGATAACACCTTAAGTGTGAAATTTTATTCTTGATTATGTGGTTTTCCTATTATAATTAGTGTTGCTCACACTATTCTTCTTGGTTTTAGTCAATGGCTGTAACCCGAAGGAACCGTGTTGATGCGGAATGCGACGGACAATGCAATGATTGTCCCCCTGAGCAACCAAACGTTATGGGAGCTGGAATGCAAAATCTTGTATCCATGTTCACACAACTTTCTCAAGCTATGAATGATGCAGGACTTCCAAATGAGCAAAGGAAGGAGCAACATTCTGTTGAATCCTTCATGAGGCAGCGTCCACCTTCATTCAGCGGGTCTACTGATCCATTAGTTGCTGAACAATGGATTAGTACTACTAAAAAGATATTTTCAGTTCTTCAATGTTCTGAACATGATAAAGTCATCCTAGCAGTGTATCGTTTGGAAGGTGATGCTGATCAATGGTGGAATCTTATTAAGAATACGAGGCAAAGGGATGAAATTGAGTCCATGGAATGGGACTAGTTCAAGAACTTATTTTTCAATAAGTACTTCCCTCGTATTCTCCGAACAAAGATGGAGAAAGAGTTTCTTGAATTGAAGCAAAAGGATGATAAATCTGTTGGTACCTATGAAGCAAATTTTACAAGACTTTCAAGGTACGCTTCTGGTATTATTATCCAACCTAAGAGTAAGATCGATCGATTCTTTAGTGGCTTAAAACCAAGTCTTCGAAGGGACTTAGCCATAAGGGACTTCAATAGCTACGAGGAAATCGTTCGATGTGCTCTCAAAGTTGAGATGGAGATTGGAGTAACCCATCAGTCATATGGGTTTGATAAGAAGAGGAAAATGGAATTCAAAGGAAAATCTAAAGAGCACACTGAAAAGAAGATGAGATTTCCCTTATGCTCAAAGTGTGGAAAGAAACACGGAGGGAGTTGTCTTAAAGGGACAAGTAAATGTTTCAAATGTGGAAAGGAAGGTCATCGGGCATTTGAATGTCGCAATGATGGGAAGAAGATATCTAATGATGCAAACAAAGGAAGGGATACACAGAATTAACCTACTACACTTCAATGTTTCAAGTGCAAGGAGATGGGGCATTATTCCAATCAATGCCCAAATCCAAGGGTTGATGATGATGGTCGACGTCAACAAACTCTTAAGGCTAAAGACAAAGGAAAGTCACATGAAATTTCTATCAGCGATGTGGAGTACGATAACGATGTGGTGAAAGGTACACTTACCATCCACTCTAAAGTAGAAAATGTTTTATTTGATTTTGGATCCACCCACTCTTTTATTTCTGAAGATTTTTTTAAGAGTATCACCGTATTATCTCAACAATTTGATGTTGAGTTAGCTGTGACAACACCTAATGGCACAACAGTCGCATCAAAAGTTTATAATTCTTCCCCGATTGAAGTTTGTGGGAAAGTGATTCCTGCAAATCTTGTGATCCTTCCTATAGTGGAATTTGATGTGATTCTTGTCATGGATTGGCTTTGTTTATATGGATCTCATATCAATTTCCAAAGAAGTGAAGTCACGTTTCATATTCCAGATCAATCTATGATCGTCTATCGATGCAAGGATGAACATAACCTTCTAGTGGAAATTTCTTCCATCTTAAGGGCCTTGATTCCACTAAATGAGGGTTATTTATCTCAAATGGCTGGAGAGAAACTCATGATTAAGAATATTCCCATTGTACAAGAGTTTGACGATGTCTTTCCGGAGGAATTGCCGGGTCTTCCACCAAATCGCGAAGTTGAGTTTTCAATTGAACTTGTACCGGGTGCTTTGCCTATTTCAAAGACACCTTATAGAATGACCCCAATTGAGGTGCAGGAATTGAAGAAGCAACTCCAAGATAATCTTGATAAAGGATTCATACGCCCTAGTGCGTCACCTTGGGGAGCACCTGTTCTGTTTGTTAAAAAGAAAGATGGATCAATGAGACTCTTCATTGATTATCGAGAACTTAACAAGATCACTATCAAGAACAAATATCCTCTCCCATGCATTGATGACTTATTTGACCAACTATGCGGAGCTCAATACTTTTCCAAGATTGATCTTCATTCAGGGTATTATCAATTAAGGGTCAAAAGGGAGGATATACCAAAGACGGCTTTCCGTACGAGGTATGGACACTATGAATTTATAGTGATTCCATTTGGTATTACTAATGCCCCTGCTATCTTCATGGATTTGATGAATAGAGTCTTTAGAGACTATCTTGATCAGTTTGTCGTAGTCTTTATAGACGACATTCTTGTCTATTCAAAGAGAAAGGAAGAACATGAAGATCACTTGAGAATTATATTGAAGACCCTGAGAAAGGATAAGCTTTATGCCAAATTTACCAAGTGTGAATTTTGGCTTCAAAAAGTTGCATTTTTGGGTCACATAATCTCAAAAGAGGGGATATATGTAGATCCAGCAAAAACAGAGGTTATCGAAAGATGGTCGAGACCAACAACAGTAACCGAGATCCGAAGTTTTCTTGGTTTGGCTGGATATTATCGACGTTTTGTGAAAGATTTTTCACGATTATCTAATCCACTCACCAGGTTGACTCGAAAAGGAGTTAAGTTCGTATGGACGGAGGAATGTGAAGAGAATTTCAAGGAGTTGAAAAGAAGGTTATCCAGTGCACCTGTACTCACACTTCCTTGTAATGGAGAAAGGATTGTGATCTAAAATGATGCATCCAAGAAGGGATTGGGGTGTGTTCTTATGAAAAATGATATGTTGACAGCTTATGCCTCACGACAGTTGAAAATCCATGAGCAAAATTACCCAACTCTTGATTTGGAGTTAGCTGCGGTAATCTTTGCATTAAATATTTGGAGGCATTATCTTTATGGAGAAAGGTGTGATATTTTTACAGATCATAAAAGTTTAAAGTATATTTTCACACAAAAGGATCTGAATATGCACCAAAGAAGATGGTTGGAGCTGATTAAGGATTACGACTGCTCAATTCATTACCACCCTGGGAAAGCAAACAAGGTAGCAGACGCATTAAGTCGAAAAGACCATGCTAGTTTATCCATGATGAGGATCACAAAAGATCCAATATTTATGGATTTACAAAGGATGGATCTTGGAATTATAATGGAAGGGGGGAAATAATATCTTTCTCAAATGAAAGTTCAACCATCTATACATGTGAAGATTTAAGAGGCACAGAAAGAAGATGTAGAGTTACAAAAGAAGGTGAGAAATGTTCCTGAATTCAACCTTGATTGTGATGGTATAATAAAGTTCAGGAATCGGGTTTGTGTTCCTCCCATCCCCGAATTAAAGAAGGAGCTTCTGGATGAGGCTCATAGTTCTTCATTCTCTATTCATCCTGGAAGCACGAAGATGTATAGGTACCTGAAAGAGTACTTCTGGTGGGATGGAATGAAAAGAGATGTTGCTGAATATGTCTCTCAATGCTTGGTTTGTCAGCAAGTTAAAGCTAAGAGACCGAAGTCTAAGGGGATGTTACATCCATTACCCATATCGGAATGGAAATGGGAAAACATCACTATGGACTTTGTCACAGGACTTCCTAAAAAATCCAAAGGCAATAATGCTATCTGGGTCATAGTTGATCGTCTTAAAAAGTCTGCACACTTCATTGCTATTAGGGAGGATTTCTCTCTAGATCAGCTTGCCAGGATATATGTAAAGGAAGTGGTAAGATTTCATGGAGTACCACTTTCTATTATATCTGATCGGGATTCGAGATTTACCTCGAAGTTCTGGTGAAGTCTTCAGTATACTCTGGATACAGAGTTGAGTTTCAGTACTGATTATCATCCTCAGACAGACGGTCAGTCTGAGAGAACAATTCAAACTCTGGAAGATATGTTAAGAGCTTGCTCTATGGATTTCAAAGGTGGTTGGGATCAACACCTACCTTTGGTGGATTTTTCTTATAATAATAGCTTTCACTCCAGTATTCAGATGGCTCTTATGAAGCTCTCTATGGAAAGAAATGCAGGACTCCAACTTGCTGGGATGAAGTTGGGGAAAGAAAGCTATTAGGACATGATCTTATTGATGAGATGGAAGAAAAGGTCCGATCTATTCAACAACACATAAGAGAAGCTCAGAGTCGATAGAAAAGTTATGCCGACAACCGAATAAAAGACCTAGAGTTTGAAGTGGGTGATAAAGTGTTCTTACGAATATCTCCCTGAAAGAGGAAAGAAGGGGAAGTTGAGCCCTAGATATATCGGTCCTTTCGAAATACTGGATCGTGTTGGAAAGGTAGCTTACCGATTGGCGCTTACACCAAATCTTTCTCAAGTTCACGATGTATTCCACATATCTCTCCTGAGAAATTACATACCTGATCCTTCACATGTACTCAGCTCAGAAGTTCTACCACTGGAGCAAGATCTTTCTTATGAAGAACAACCGATAGAGATTCTGGATCGTAGAAAAAAATTCCTACGAAACAAGACCACTCGATTGGTGAAAGTTTTATGGAGGAACCACCAATTAGAAGAAGCTACATGGGAGCTTGAGGATATGATGAGGGAGAGGTATCCTCATCTTTTTGTTACAAAGTGACGAATTTCGAGGGTGAAATTTATTTTAACGGGGGTAGAATGTAACACCCGAGACTTTTATGAGAAATATTCTATTTTATATAAATCATCAAAGGAATCTTTCACTACATACAACACTAGCTTGACTTTCTTTACACGCAACCGTGGCCTTCCTCGATAGCTTGTATCGTACGCAATACTGAGTTTCACTAAACAACGATATGCTATCAAAATATTATCAAAACTAGCCGTTATAAATAGTAATAACCACTTTTTGAAATTTTGTAAATTTTATTTTTCAAAATGGACTTCATTTTTGGATTCGAAATATCTAAATTATATTAGGGTGAAATTTTGGTACTTTTCGGATAACTTTCATATTATGATGAATAGTGAAAATTACTAAATTTTAATTAATTTTTTTTTAATCGAAATAATTAGTAGTGATAAATTTTTAATTTGAGTGGTTTTAAAGTATATTTAGAATATATTTTTACAATTTAATACAATTTTGTTCATTGGATGTAATTTCACATTTAAACCAGACATAAACAAGTGTCAATCTTTTGATAGTTATTATCTCCTAAAAAAACGCTATTTGTTTTGACGACGGGAATTAAATTTTAAATTAGTTAATGTAACTGATATGTTTTGAATTTTGTAAAATAAAAATCATTTTTAATTCATAATATCAAATATAACTTAGGCCTAATTTTTGGTATTTTTATGGAAATATTCATTTTTGATGAATAGTGAAACCACTAATTGGTAGTTAAAAAACTGAATTTTTCATAAAACTTAATTTTACCGCTTCTGTGAGTAGAATTTCAAAAATCCGAGAGATATGGTTAATATCATGGACTAAAATGTGGTTCAATGAGATGAAAATAATTTTTGGTGAATAGTAACTTTTTACTTTTTTTTACCATGGTTAAAAGTAAATAGGGTAATTAAGGGTAAAAGTGTTATTATTATTACCCTAACACATGTCCTAATTCTATTGGATAAGTTTAATTCGACCAAAAACTTCCTTAGGAATAAAATATGACCATTTAGGCCCACTTGGAGTAGATTAGGACATTTATTATCAATTTATTTAAAGAAGGGTTAAAATAGTTAAAATCAAAGTTTAATAACTAAACCATTTTTAATATAAGGTTATACATAAGATAAATTCGACTATAAATATTAATTAGAAATCTAAAAATATTTCCAACATAATGGTATTTTATTTGTAATTTTTAGACTTAAAATAAATTAATTTATTTATGATAGACTGATGATGCAGTAATTATCTTATTAATGAAATATTGACATAATTGATGTTATAAATACCCAAATAAATGTAATTTGAGACTTTTTATGAATTCCAATAACATTATATGTTAATATGACATGTTAGTATTGATTTAATTAATTTTTTTTCGAACTAATCATTCTGTTATGATTTTCACAAAAATCAATTACCATATAGTATCAAAATTGACATAAAATAGTTTTTAAAACAAATATTATATTATTAATTGTTATTATATTCCTAAAAATCTAAGGTTCGGCCAAGATACTTATATCATGATAGGTTTATCATTAATGGACCACTTGGGGGTCGATTGGATGTATATGTTAAGTTTATTAACTATATAATATAAAAATACAAAGTGACATGGTAAATGTCAATCTAATTAACTAAGAGTTAAAACTAAAAGATAAGGATAATATAATGACCTAAACTTGTCTAAATTCTATTGTATGAGAGGATTTCTACCCATACCCACCTTATCTTATAAATATATCAATTTGGATCTATTAAAAACCGAATTTGACTTTATAATAAAATAATATTTTTAGTTATTCCAAAGGTGCCCCTCTCCTCCCTTATAAAAGGGCACCTCCTACCTCTTTTCCTCACACCACTTTGAGCCTTCAAGCTCGGCCAAACCCTGTTAAATTATCTTCTACACTTCCCTAGAAACATCCTAGGGGTCCTGGTCTTCTTCAAAGACCAATTTCAGTGCCCTAAGAGGAGGTCTCAAAGAGGCGCTTCAAAGAAGAGGTAATGTCCGTTACCGATTTTTTCAACTTTATTTCTTCTTCCACTTCTTCTTATTTAGTTGTTTAATTATTAAGTAATAACATAAGTATAAATAATATACTGATATGTTATTATAAGTATGAAACAACCCTATTTCACCATCTATCCATCCTACGGAAAACGAAATCACCGCGCGTGCGTACGTACGGAATACCGTCTCCACGCCGTGGTGTAATCTATTTTCCCCCACCACCTTACTTGGATGGGTATAATGGTGTAAATAATGACTATATATGATTATTTTATAGTGATATTGATTCTGAAATTGTATACATACACTCCAATACAATTCCACGATCATGGGAATGATATCATGGCTTGTGCGTACGTACGGAATACCGTCTCCACGATGTGATGCGACTTGTTCTACATGATCTTCATTGAATAATGATTATATAAATGAATTGAATGAATTAATATGATATATATTACACTAATACCATTCTATAAATGAGGTATCTATAACCTAAAAATAAAAATAAGAATTTATTAGACAAAACACGCATAAGAACAAAAAGTAATAAACACCCGAATAACAAGTAGTAATGAAATATTACTAATAAGAAGCTAAGAATATGACCATATATGATATCATAAAAATAAGTATGATTCTGGAATAAGTCAATAACATTATTTAAATCATTATACAGGAGGTTCAGACACTTACGAAGCAAATCAGACATAAGGTAAGGGAAAATATCACAATCTCATTTTATCCGAGATTGTTTATACTTTGGTATTTACTGGGGTGTATTTTATCATCCACATCCATGTTTCCTCAATATTTAATATTATTTCCATCCACCTACAATTTTTTAAATCCAATTTTACCCTTTGGGGAGTTTTTAGTAAAAGATATGAAAGGAATCTTTTGTCGTTTTTCGTACGAGGTACTTTTTGACTTTTCCGACAAAAGTATGAGAAGAATGTTTTTATTAACTTATATGGCATGAATGGATTTTTTAAAAATTATTTCCAAGAAGCTTCATTTACAAGTTTTCAATTTTTTTTAATCAACTTCTTTTATTTTAGAATTGTATGACATGTTAAGAAAGGAAAAGTGTTTTTGAAGCAGAAAGGATATTTTCCTCAAAAATGGAGTTCAAGTGTTTTATCAAAATTATTTCCATCTAAGATAATAAAGGGTTCTGTTTCTATACCTGTTATTACATTGATTTGATTATGTTGTGATGGAATTATTTTATGAATTCCTTTATCTTATATTAATTGTTTTATGATTTCACGATGTTTAAGAATCCCATTTTTATTACATGGGTTATGCAATGATGTATGATTTATTATTTTTGTGGCACACATAATAATGGTTTAATTATGAGATGGGTGGGACCTATATATCCCTCCAATGCATTGGGTAAAGATTTTATATCTCATGAGATAGACATGGCTGGAACGACAGGTTAAACTGGTTCAGTGACACAGGACTGAAATGAGGAATTAACTCGGTTCAGAAATAGATTTTGTCCACTATGATAGTCTTGGAAATGAGTCTTGACTACTAAGAAATGATTCTCTATGATTTTTTGTGTATTCCACAAAGTTTCATGTTTTAAGTTATGATTATTGGGATTACATTTCACTACTTTGATTTATCCCATGTTATGAAATTATGATCTCTTTTGCAGGTTAAGATTTCCAAAAGTTATGTTCTTATATATATGATGTGATTGATATTTCTTTTGTTTACCCTTAATGAGAATTTGAGCTAACCCTTTTGTATGTTTTATTTCCCTAGGTCAGGAAGAAGGTTATTAAGTAGGATATGCCCAAAGGGACTCTAGATATGATGAAATAAATGGGAGGAAAAGTAGATGCTTTATGAACCAGTTGTTTATGTTTCCCAGTTTCTAAAGACTCTATACCTATACGGTCTTTTCCTGGTTTTGTTATATGTTGTAATAAGTGTGCTTCAATTCTGAAGTAATAACAATGTATATAAAGTATGGGTCACTATAAACGTCGTTCATTTTGATACATGCATTTAGATGTGGCAGCAAGGATAGTTTTCTGTGGTCTGGTAGTTGTTTTGAAAACCCATAGGTTGGGATGAATGTTTGAAACCTATATATATATATATATACTTGAAGTTCCTTGTTTTTTCTATACACACCCTACCTGTGTTGATCACTATCTACCAAACACCCCCATTGTAATGGGGGAGGGTGTCTTTCCCAACCTCTCGGTGAGAGGATAGATGAATGGTTATTGAATATTCTCTTCTCCCCCTTCTAGTAATTTATCACATAATACTCTTCGAGTAGGCTACAATGGATTGAGTTTTGATACCCGATTTATGGAAATAGTTGTGTGAGAGGTGGTTTGTTTCCCTGGTGTCTTCGGGATGTGTCCTAGGTGTTTTCAGGAAAGAAAAGTTATGGTTGAGGCCTATGTGTATGCAGGAAGGAACAACGTGTGGTTTGAGTATTATGTGTCTAAATGCATGAATGTGGTGTGGTTTTTAGCCTAGGTGTGTGCAGGAAGTTTGTGACAATGGAGATTGTATAAGAGTGTGGTAGCATTAGGATGTTCACCATTAGGGATGAGAAGTTAACTAGTGGGAAGCGGTGTGGGGTACCCAAATATCAATTTGATTACTATTTTAATTTACTTGACTTACATTATTTGGTGAGTGTTTCTTGGTGATGCTGGGTGGTTAGTATTCCTCGATAGGTGTTGTTGGTCTCTATTGTTTTTTCACAATGGAATTTGTATTCTTCTCCCACTTGTGCGTGGGTGACTTTGGATTTTCCTACTAACTATACTTGTATGCTCACCCAATGTATATAAAACTATTTTTAGTTTTCCAGGGATATTACATGGACCGTTCTGGACCTTACTATCTTGGACATTGGGGGCGGTTTCTTTGTTGCTTCTTAGCCTTTTTCTTGGTACTTACTTTGGAGTTTTTCCTTGTATTTCTAGGAATTCTAATTATAACATGCCTGTGGGATGGATTTTGGTTTCCTTATATATATATATATACATATTTGTGTGTGTGTGTCTTGGATTTTTTTGAGTTTGATACATCTTATCTCCAATATTGGTTATTATAAAAAGGGTAATTCCTCCCATTTTTGTGAGATTTTTATACCCTTGGTTCCGGTTTCCACCCCGGGGCCTATTGGTGGTGGAACTCGGGGGGTCATTATCTCCCCTTCATCTTGAGGAGGGAAGGTCTTGACATCTTTCTGTCCCTTCCCTCATCTTGAAGAAGGAATTTCATGACATTTAAGGTTGGGTGTGAGCTAAAAATCCCAGTAGGGTCTCACCAAGGATTCCATAATAGATACCTATATTAAATTAACCAAAGAGAGCTTTCAATTTTCGAGAAAAATAAACTTGGCATTTCAAAAGCATAATTAAAACAATTCATGATTTAAATTTCAAATTATGGAAAAACTTTAAATAAAGGCTTTACTTTTCAAGTGATGGTATATTTCTAAAATAGTGGCACATTTCACAAATGGATTAAATATAAAAGTTTATATAAAATAGTTTATATAAATCAAAAGGCATATAAAATTGAATACAACATTGGCATATTTTCATTTGAAATACAGACAAGAAATCAACATGGTCATATTACTAAAATGGTATGCTATTTCCAGGATAAGGGACTCCACACTTAAGGAGACATGATAATATGTATATATGTCACTTTGATCTCAAGTAAAAGTGGTCTCATCACCATCACCTAAGGGACATGACATGATTTATTTATGGTTTGGAACATTGTAAATCATAGAGTGTCATCCAATATCCCACTAAATACCTAAGGTATTCATGTTCTCTAATAAAAAACCAGTGATGGGAAATTTATTTTAATAATTCTTAATATACAATTAATCCTACTCTCCATTTCAATTATACCAATTATCCATTTAAAAATCAAAATAGTTTTTTAATAAAAAACATGACTTTTCTAATATTAAACCCTAATGTTTCTATAAAATAATTGATTCCATTTTTAAAAATAGGGATTTGAAATAAATTAAAAATTCAATTCAGAATCCAATTTCACAAATTAAATTCAAAAATTTAAATTTTTGCATTATTCCATAAATTTAACAATAAACCCCCAATTTAATGGAATTAGGGTTTTCACAGTTTTTTGAGGAAATCCATTTCCAAAATTAAATTCAACAATTTAGTTGAAACAATTTCCATCAACACCCCCCAAATCAATATAATTGGAGGTCTAACCAATTTCATGCCAAAACCCACATTTTAAAACCTCAATTCAATGGAAATGTTTTTTTCCAACAAACCAATTGAAAGACATCTAATTAAAATTAAGAAACTACATTTAATTAAAGAACTGAAATTAAATAATGAAATTTTGGGTTAACATAACTTTTACATCATGACGGAACTACCTACCTCGTGATCCACATATCTCGTAACTCCAAACCTTAATTAGGATTAGTCAATGAAGAATGACGATCATATAATTCGGTGAACAAAGATTAAACCTAATTTTAAGATCCCAAAAAAATAGGGTATTAGATCCACAATGAAACTTGGGGATTAAAATAACCATATGGGGGAAAAGAGAGATTGTGGGAGATAGAGACCACTAAGAGGAAACTAACGAGGAGGGGATCGACCTCCATTCTCCAAGCTTCGATCTGCTTCTATGAGGGGTCCTATAAGGACCTGAACATAAACATTACGTAATCTAGTTAATTCAAATATAATACACCTATTAAATTCCTAAATATATTTCTGGTTAAGTGTTTTAGAATGTTAGAACATATTTCATACATTTCAACCCACAATCAAACAATGTGGGTAAAACTAAAACAATATCCATTTTTTCATAATATAATGTTTTCAATAAAAACATGAAATATCTTCATGAAATGTTTTCACAACATTCATCTTGTATTTTAATTTTCTATTACCTATCCATAAACCCTATGAAAACCATTTTAAAACTTGGGATGAGTACAAAAAACTTAGTAAGGGACACAAAAAGAATTAGAGAACCCATTAGTACATGAATATTTATAAACATAAGAAATCATTCTCACAAATACATACATCTCTTCCATAAAGTATCATATATATTGTGAAAAAGAAAGACTTACCTAAAACAAAGAAAAACATAAATAAACCAAATAGGTTACTTGGGTAATTAATTAATTAATATTTTAACCCTCATGGTTACCTTATGATATGTAACCCTCACGACTACCTTATAATGTAACCATCATTGATACCTTATGGTGCAACCATCACATTTACACTTTGAGTAACCATACAGATGACCTCCAAAAAAAAATACCCAATGAATTAGAGGTATATATAGGTCCTATTATTCATCATAAAAAATTCACAATAAACATATCATAATCATAAAACATGAACACATTCATAGAAACATTCTTTTTTAATTTTGTAAAAATACAAAATTTAAAGAGGATTTTTAAAGAGGAACCCCTTACAAATACAATATCATTGAAAAAAGAATTAATAAAATGAATGGAATATGTAAAATAACTATTAATACACATAATAACACATATTATATTAAACATTAATATCTTAAACAATCTTAGCATGGAAAAAGCAATGAAATAGAAAGTTAACCCAAGGAATGGAAATTGGGTTAATAATTCCCTTACGTTGGATTTGTCTTAATTTAAATGTTTTTAAGAATCCTATATAATGGTTAAAAGAGTTTTATTAATATTTTATAGAAATATATTCATTTTTATAACACCTTATATAATCATTTTATAACATCATTACAACCATTTATTAATAATATTTTATTATTTCCATTGATTCAAGTACGTTCTTTACATGGTTTCCATGGTTAGTTTGTAATGTATTTTCTTTTGGAACAGAATAAAAACTCTAAAATTATAATGAAACTGTATTAATATGTTTCTATAATATTAAATTATACCATAAATAAGTTTTTTCATATGTGATGATGAATAATTAGATAAAACATTAATGATATTTTTTTAGATCATTTTGGTGGCTCTTTGATAATCCCAAAATAGTTTCCTTATATAATTATGTATATATGTTAATTGTAGAACATAAAAGAGTTTAAATCATACGCGTTAAAGTTTTTTTCAACCCTTAAAATGATTTTTTACTAGACAGCAAGGAGGTAATGGAAATTGAAAGCACATCATTCATGATGTTGGTAAATCGACACATCACAGATGATGGTTTTATTTTTAGAATAAGAGGGACACGAGAAGAAGTGAGATGATGATTTTTTTCTTTAATAGAATAAAATTAAAGTATGTATAAGATAATATAGTTTTCATTACTCTTGTATAAGGGTAGGTGAATAGATTATATGAAATGAAAAAGAATTGAAAAAGAAATAAAATAAACTGAAAGAGGATTTTTACCTCTTGAATTCCCTCCCTTGAGAACCTACTTAAGGCCCTTGGTTTTGGTTTTTTGGTGATACCATAAAGTTTTATACGTGGGGAGGAGTCTTGGGAAGATTATTGGGAAAAATTTGGATGATTATGAAATTTTGAGAGGTGTGAGGAGAAGAGGGGGTGAGGTGGGGTATTTATAGTGGAGGAGAAGAGGGTTTTTTATTATTTTATTCATTATTTTATTATCTTTGACCAGGACTATGAATAGTATGAGAATTATCATAAAATATTTTAAAATATTGAATTATAGTTCTATATTTCTGGATTACATCATTCTTATATCATATATGACTCAATAAATCATGTATTTAGCGTATATCATAAATTACAGTATTTTATTATTCATCAAAATATTCATGTATTTTATAAAAATCCAAAAAACTCACCCCAACCATTTTTTGACTTGTATTATTTAAAAATGAACTCCATTTTATCAAAATAATTTTCAAAATATGAGAAATTAAATTTTTAAATGAAATCATAATTTATTCGAAAAATAACAATTTTAAAACTATAATTGATTTTATAAGACATTGAAAAGTTAAATAAATTCTCATAAAATTAACTTATAATAATAAGACAACAAAAATTATAATTTATGAATCTATTTTATAAAAATATATTTTCTTTTTAATAATTAAATTATTTATAAAATTCTAATTAAATATTTATTACCCACAAAAAATACCGACAATTAATTTATAATTTTTTAAAAAATAATTATTTGTTCAATGATATAAAGATATCATCTTTGTACTTATAAGATTTATCAATTTTATTTATAAATTATTAGTTAAGTTTAATATTATATTAGCCATATTTATATTACTAAAGGTCACACTACTAATCCTAAGGTCAAGTTATTATTCCATCAGTCTAAATTCCATAATTTCAATAAATACCACTTATTTCATTATACATTTATAAATAATTTGAATATTTAATTCTAGAATGAAAAGATATTATTTTATAAGTACATGAGTTGTTATATTCTCCCCACCTTTAGGAAATTGAATCATCTAAATTTCAAATTAACTTATTAAACAAGTGAGGGTACCTTTCCCTCATAGAAATTCCTGATTCCCATGTTGCTTATTCAACGATGTGGTTTCTCTAAAAAACCTTAACCTATTGGATTAACTTATTCTGAAATACTTTCTCTCTATGATCAAGAATATGAATAGGATTTTCCTTATAATAAATATTCCCTTCCAACAAAACTGATTTCGGGCTCCAAACATGAGATGAATCTGGAACATACATGCTTAACATGGAAATATGAAAAACATTGTGTACCAGAGATAAACTCAGAGAAAAAGATACTATGTAGGAGACTATTCGAAAATTATACATAATTTCATAGGGTCTAATGAAATGTGGAATTAACTTTCCTTTGTTAACAAAATGC
This sequence comes from Viscum album, assembly GCA_963277665.1. Classification (NCBI taxonomy): domain Eukaryota; kingdom Viridiplantae; phylum Streptophyta; class Magnoliopsida; order Santalales; family Viscaceae; genus Viscum; species Viscum album. The sequence goes on along the minus strand of OY728167.1, from coordinate 393,562,031 downwards.
ATAAAAAATTTCCATGGTGAGATTCTTAGAAATAATGATCACGTACCTCAAATGAAAAGTCTTCCCTCCAATTATCTGCATAATGTTTCTTCCTGCTCTGAAATTTCTTCATGTGTTGATAAATCATCTTCACTCTCTCAGACAGTTCCTATTCTAATTATATTCCCATCAATATCCTTTCATCGAATTCATCACAAAAAGTTTTAGTTTGAAACTGATTTTCATATAATGCCTCAAAAGGTTCCATCTGTATACTGGAATGAAAACTATTATTATAAGAAAAATAAACTAAGTAAAGATGATGATATCAACTTACCTATTGGTCCATTTAACAAGCTCAAATAATATCCTCCAATGTTTTAATTATTCTCTTAGTATTTGCATTTGATTGAGGGGGAAATGTTGTGATGAAATTTAGTTTTATGCCCAATGACTTCTGAAGGACTTTCCAAAATTTAGAAGTGAACCTAAGATCACGGTCTGATACAATGGAAAGAGGAAATTTGTGTATCCTTACAATATATTTATGGTATAATATAGAAAGATAATAAAAAAATAGTATCTTGAATATGAAAGAAATGTGTATATTTAGTTATCTGATCAACAATAACCCATATCACATTGTAACCTCAAGAAGTATTCAGTAGCCCCACCATGAAGTCTGTGGATATATTTTCCCATTTCCACTATGGTAATAGAAAAGGTCTAAGAATCCCATTTGGTAGTTTCCTCTCTGCTATAACATGATGGCATGTTAAACATTCCATGGTAAAATCAGCAATATCTCTTTTCATTCCATCAAACTAGTAATACTCTTGAAGATCTCTGTACATATTAGTACAACTCAGATGAACTGAAAACAGAGAACTATGAGCCTCACTTAACAACTCTTTATTTAGTTAGAAATCACAAGGTACACATAATCTCTTTATAAATATTAAAACACAATATTTACCAATGTAAACTTCTAGAAAATTAACCTTTTCACGAATTCTACCTTTTTTTGCAACTCGTTGTCTTCCTTCTATGCCTGATTAATTCCATCTAGCAGAGATGACTACACTGAAACCTGAATCAAAATAGATTAATTTATTCCACTAACATCTTTCAACCCAAAATTAATCAAATCATTAATTAAGGAGTCATGTTCTAAACATTCAATGGTTAATTATGCATTATGTTTTCGACTCAAGGCTTATTCCACTTGGTTTTCTTTTTCAGAATGGTAATTGATCGTGAAATCATAATACATTATCAGTTCAAGTAATTTTATTTTCCACATGTTTAATTCCTTCTTTGTGAATATATACTTCATACTTTTATGGACAGTATATATTTCACATTCCGCTCTACATAAATGATGCCTCTAAATTTTTATAGAAAAAACCACAGCTACTAATTCCTGATCGTTTGTAGGATAATTTAACTCATGAGGTTTCAATTGTATTGATGTATAAAAAATTACCAGATCATTATGTATCAGAACACAACCAATTACCTTTAATAAAGAATCATTGTAGATGATAAACCCACTATTTCAGGAAGGTAGGGCCAAAACTAGAGCATTCAACAATCTCTTCTCCAGTTCCTGAAAATAAATATCACATTATTCTGTCCAAATAAATTAAACCCCTTTTCGTGTTAACTTAGTTAAATGTATAGATAATCAGGAAATTTTTTTAATAAACTGTCAGTAATAACATAATAATACAAGAAAACTATGAATCTCTAAAACATTTTTAGGTATTGGCCATTCATCAACCACATTGGTTTTGGTGGGATCAACTGTTATTCCACCCTTATTTACAATATTCTCACGAAAATAAATATGTTTCGACCAAAAATCACATTTTATAAATTTTCCATATAACTTATTTTCTTTGAGAGTTTGTAAGACAATCTTGAAATTTTTTTCATGATCTTAATAAATTTTTGAAAAGACCAAAATATCATCAATAAAAACAATAACAAACTTATCCAAATATTCACAGAATATTATATTCATAAGATCCACGAATACAGTAGGGGAATCTGTCAAACAAAATGGAATAACAAAAAAACTCATAATGTCCATATCTAGTACGAAAAGATGTTTTTGGGATGTCATCCAACTTAACCATCAACTGATTGTACCCAGATCTCAAGTAAATATTGGAAAAATATTGAGCTCTTGAGAGATGATCAAACAAGTCATAGATATGATGGAATGGATATTTAGTCTTAATAGTAATGTTATTCAAATATTTTTAATCGCTGTAAAGTATCATGTAACAATCATTCTTTTTAATAAAAAAGGATCACCCCATAGTGATGTTTTAGAACAAATGAAGCCTTTATCAAGAAACTCATGCAACTAATTTTTCCATTAAAGAAGTTCCACTTGAGCCATTTGATATGGGGATTTTGAAATTGGCTTGGCATCAGGAACTAAGTCAATAGTAAATTAAACCTCCTGATTAGGTATAAAACCAAGAAAGTAATCAGGAAAAACATCCATGTACTCATTTACCATTATAACATCCTTAATATGAATTGCTCCCTTTTTTTAACAATATGAGAAAGATAACATTCTCTTACAACTTTAAACAGTTTCTCAGCATCCTGATACCACTTTATTGGATGACCCAACATTTGCTGACACAGTCACATAGGATCTCACAACACCTTTCTACCTACAATATGACTACATTCCATCATTTTGATCTTTATTTGTGTAGGTTTTTTCATAATGACCAATCTCACCACTTTTAAAACACATTATAGTTTGCTTATCAGAATTGATATTAAGTTCATTCTTATTACAATCTCATGCCATATGTCCAAAATTACCACATTGAAAACACTTCCAAGTTTTTTAAGGGTAATACCCAAGGTGATTTTTACCAGACATTTCACAAAGTAGAGCTGGACATTCTTACCTTCATATTTCTTTAATTTATTCTTACCCATCACTTTCCTTTTAAACCTCTTATTCTCCTTCTTTTCAAAGTACACATGATCATCAAAAAAATCCATTACTACCCTCTCACCATATCAGATAGGTTTCTCATAAATTTTGAATTAAAGGGAATCCAATTACCTTATATATCATAGCTTCAATCCTGAGTAAAAACGATTGATTTTTCTTTCAAGATCTAGAATTATATTTGGAGCATTCCTTGCCAATCGGGTGAAGTTTTCTTCATACACAACCACTGAATCGTCATCCTTTTATTTTAATTCAAGGAATTATTTTCCATCCTAAGTCAAAACACCTTAGGAAATTATTTTTCAGGTAAAATATTTTTAAATTCATCCCATTCCAATGCATCAATATCAACACTATCCCTGATATTATTGACCATTGACCCACACTGGTCAGCTTCACATTCAAAAAGATAAATGGAATTAATAACTTTTTTACTATCTAAACACTCCATAAAATCAAATATATTTTCAACGGATTTAATACATCCTTAATCCATAACTAAGTTTGAAGATCCACTGAAATCAAGAGAGTTATGCTGTATACAATATTCAACTAGAGTCATGTTCCTTTGTGGTAGCTCTGGTTGTTCTCTTGCCTGGATTCCATCACCATTTATAGCTTTCATAAACTGATCCATCACTATTAAAAACTATTTAGTTCTAATCCCTACCATTCCATGTTGTCGATTCAGAAATATATCTACCTCTTGGTTCCTTTCAACATCATCTTCCCTATTTCTCTTATGGAAAACTATTCTGAACAAACATATATTAGATGAAGTGACATGGTAATTTTAAAATGATATATCATTTCAATATAATCATTAGGTAATAAATATTTATGGTATTATAATAACATCATCCTAACCCTAAATTTAATCTAAACCATTCTCTGATACCAACTATAAGGACCCTACCTTAAACATTACATAATCAAGTTATTTCAACTGGAATACACATATAACATTACCAATGGTATTTTAAGTTTATATTTTTGAAATTTTGTACAAATTTCATAAATATCAACCCACAGTAAAAAAAAATGGGTACAATTAAAACAATATCCATTTTTTTCATAATACAATTTTTTTTAACAAAAACAAGAAATCTTTTCAGGGAAAGTCTTCACGACATTCATCTTGGATTCTCCTTTTCTATTACCGATACTTAAACCATCTAATTTCTTTAAAACATGGGATGTGAAAAAAAAAGATTAGTATGAGGTATAAAAAGAATGATTGAAATGGTTAATACATGAATACTTATAAACATATGCAATCATTCTCACAAAGACCTACATCTCACCCTAAAGTATCATATACTTACTTTTTGAAAACATGAGATTTCTATATAACATATAAAAACATAAATAAACCATATAGTTTTCTTGGGTAATTAATTACTTAATATTTTAAATTTCACAACTACCTTATGAATTATAACACTCATGGATACCTCATAATGTAACCCTCAAAGCTACCTTTTGGAGTAACCATCACAGTTACACTTGGAGTAACCATACAACAGACCTCAAACTTAAACATACACAAATAATTGGAGGGTGATATAGGTACCAACCTTCATCATAATAAATTCCCATGAAATATAACATTATTATAAATCCTTAACACTTTCATAGAAACATTCATTTTGAATTTTGAAAAAATAGAAATTTAAAAGAGGATTTTTAAAGAGGACCCCCTTATATATACCATATCATTGAAGTGAGAATTAATAAAATTAAATGAATATGTATGATCAATATAAATACACATAATAAAAAATAATATATTAAAAATTAATTTCACATATAATCTTATAATGAAAAAATTAATAAAGAAGAAGGTTAACCCAAAGAATGGATATTGGCTTAATAATTCCCTTACCTTGGGTTCTTCTTAATTTAAACGTGTTTAAACCTCATGTACAATGGCTAAAAAAGTGTTATTAATATTTTATAGAAACATATTAATTTTTATAACACCTTATATGATCATTTTATAATATCATTCCACCCATTTATTAATTATATATTTTTATTTCCATTGTTTCGGGTGCATTATTTAAATGGTTTCCATGGTTGGTTTGTAATGGAATTTATTTTCGAATAGAATCAAAACTCGAGAAGTAGAATTAAATTTTATTAAAATGATTCCAAAATATTAAATGATACTATAAATCATTTTTTCATATATTATGACAAATCATTATATAAATCATGAATGATCTCTGTTTAGATCATTTTGGTGGTTCTTCAATAATCCCAAAATAGTTCAGTTACATAATTATGTTTATATGTTAATTACATAAAATAAAAGATCTTATATAATAAAATTTGAAATATTTTTCAACCATTGAAAAGGTTTTATGACCATCCATGAAGGTGGTAATGGAAATTTAAAACAGATCGTCCACAATGTTGGTAAATCGATGCATCAGAGATGAAGTTTTCATTTTTAGAATAAGAGGGGGAGGATAAGGAGTATGATGATTAATTTTTCTATAAAAATGATAAAATTATAGTATATGTAAAATACTAGAGTTTTTTTTGTCTCTTGGATAAGGGTATATAAATATATTATATGAAAATAAAAAGCATTGAAAAGGAAATAAAAGAAAATGAATGAATATTTTTACCTCTTGAATTCTCTCCCTTGAGAACCTCCTTAAGGCCCTTGATTTTGGAATTTTGTTGAGACCAGAAAGTCTTGGAAGTAAAGAAGTGTATTTGAAAGATTATTGGATATAATTTGGGCAATCCTCAAATATGTATCGGTGTGGCCTTGAGTTGTGTGGCGAGAAGAGGGTGTGAGGGTGGTATTTATAGTTGAGGAGAGGTGGGGATTTTTATTATTTTATTCATTAGTTTATTATTTTTGATCAAGACTATGATAGTTTTAGAATTATCATCAAATATATTAAAATATTTAAGTATAGTTCTATATTTTTATCTTAAATCAGCCTTACATCATCTATGACTCAATAAATCATATATTTAGCTTATATACTAAATTACCAAATTTCACTATTCATAAAAATTCAAGTATTTCAGAAATTCCAAAAATTATCCCCAATTTTTTTTTCAACATTTAGAATTAAAAAATTAATTCTATTTTATCAAAATAATTTTCTAAATCTGAGATATTTAATTTGTAAATAAAATCACAATTTACTCAAAAAATAACAATTTTAAAAATATAACTAATTTTATAACACTTTGAAAAATTAATTAAATTCTCATAGAATTATCTTATAATCATAGGAGAAAATTAATAATAATTTATGAATATATTTTATGAAAAAATATTTTCTTATAAAACATTATATTAATTATAAAATTGTAGTTAAATATTTATTACTCAGAAAAATACCAACACTTAATTTATAATTTTTAGAAGAATTATTTTCTTGTTAAATGATATAAATATATCTGGTATTCAATTATAAGATTTATAAATTTTGTTTATACATTATTAGTTGAGTTTACTATTCTATTGGCTGGATTACTATTCCTAAAGGTCATGTTACTAATCCTAGGTTAAGTAATTATTCCATCAGTTTAAATTCCATAATTTCTATAAATACAATTTATTTCATTATACATTTATATTGAAATTGAATATTTAATTCTATAATGAAAATAAATTATTTTATAAGTTCCTAGGTTGTTACAGGTTCGAGGGGAAAAAAATCTTCTTGGGTGCTCCAAGGAAGGAAGAATCCAAATATGGACCATTCTAGTCTGTCGAGGGTTAAATGAGGGGTTTGGGAATTTTTAAATAAAATTCATATTAATTAGAAACCAAAACGCATGGTTATCTAAGTAGAACCACACTATTAGACAAAACAATGTTTCCTCACCGTAATCCTATTTAAAATGGGTTCCATAGTTTCTCCCAAGGTTACGTACGTTATGAAAAACTGTGTGACAGCCATGAAAAACCCCACTTTATTGGTTTGTATGGTTGGACTTGAGAGGGTGCACGGTTTAGGAAAACCATGTGTTGACCATGTAGTAACCTAGAAATTTCCATTGATTTCAAAATTTTATCAGAAGAAACACCAAACAAAACCCAACCAAAGCATGATCAGAAGGAAGGGTATGGGAATACTTTAAAATAGTAATAGGATGTTACAACATCCCCACCAAAGAAATTTTCTGTCTCTAGAAACCTATTAAAAATCTTCCATGCTAAAAAGATGAGGTCGATGCTCTCTCATTAGTGCCTCCATCTCCCATTTCTCATAAGAATCAGTACCATGCTGCAATATCACATAAACCAAAGGTATCTTCCTCCCATGAAGTATCTTAATTTCAGAATCAACTATCCTGATTGGCTATTTATTCATGGATAAATCAGGTTTGACCTCAAGATCACTCCAACTAAGAACATTAGATAGATTTGATAGATACCTTCAAAGTTTATATATATTAAACACATTATGTATCAACATTAGCTATAATGATAGTTATAAATGATAAGAAACATTACCCACCTTCTCAATAACCTCAAAAGGTCCCAAAAAATGAGGATCAATTTTCCCTTTCCTCTTAAGCCATTGATGAATTAAATAAGCTAAAACTTTCAAGAACACCTAGTAACCAACTAATAATTCCAATGTTCTATGATGATGATCAACATAAGACTTGTACCACCTTTGTTCTGTCAACATCCTCTGACAAATCAATTGAATCTTTGTTATCGACTCTTGAACCATGTTTTTGACAAATAAGAAACTTTCACCAATCTACAACCAACATAACAAGATTTAAAAGGGTATCTATACAAGGTCTCAAAAGGATCCATTCTGATCGTGGACCAGTAAATGTTGTTATAGGAAAACCCAACCATCCCCAAGTTATTATCCCAAGCTCCACCAATGTTAAGAACACAAATATGAAGCATATATATAGGAATATGTATGGCTCTTTATGTTTTTCCATATGACTATGGATAATAGGTTGTGCTCAAATGGACCTAATATCCCAATTCCTCCTAAAGGCCTCCCCAAAATTGGAAAGTGAGTAGAGGATCTCTATTAGAAACTATAGCAGAAGTAACTCCATGAAAATTAAGAGTCTATTTCACATATAAATTTCCCAACTCCTCAACATTGGTTGTTTCACAAATGGGTATAATGTGAGTTGATTTAGTTATATGATCAATCAAGACCCATATCACATTCATCTTTCTATTAGAATGAGACAACTGAACAAAAAATTACATTTATATCTCATCCCACTTACAATTTAGGACTGGAAGTGGATGAAGAAAACTCAAAGGTTTCTAGTGCTCGGCCTTCACCAGTATGATTGTATAAAAATGAGAAAAAAAATTAGCAATGCCTCATCTCATACCTGGAATCTAGATTTTACACTGCATGTCATGGAACATAATTGTGGTCCCTGGGTGCACAACCCACTAGGAACTAAGGAAATATCCCATAACATCCTTCCTTACCGAAGACAGTACCACAAAACAGTTCTGAAAGAATAGAATCCCCTCTTTTGAGAATGACCAATCAAGTGTCATAACCCCCAAATTAAGAGAGTCTATAATGATTTAGAATTCATCAGCAAGATATTGTTTCTATAGAATCAACTCCTGAAGAGAAAATTTCAACTAAACACTGTAAAAATAAACCTTATCCCCGAATTATCGAACTCTAATATGAAACTATGATAAATGAGCCATAAAGTCCCACTCATTCAATGATTCATTCACTTCCTATTTCAAAAGTTTCATTCTGAAAATTTATACAATGATATTCTATTTCCATTAGGTATTAGTGAAGTTGAAATATAAAGACTTTAGGTATTACAACAAACACCTCTATTAGAGATTCAAATCATTTAGAGATAATATATATATATCAAGATTTTGTGGTTAAAAAACATGGTAAACCTTTATCCATAAAGGTAATTCTTCCAACTCCTAAGAGTGTGAATCACATATGGAAGTTCAAGGTTATGGTATGGAAAATTCTTATTGTGTGGACTAGTCCAACTAAATCCCTAAGAAATAGCTTGATCACCCTTCATAAGAACGCATCCCAAACTTGAACTTGATGCATCACAAAAGAACACATTTACCTACCTAGCCTTTGGTAGAGTCAACTTTGGCATAATAGTCAAAAGACATTTCAACACCACAAAATAACTCTTACATTTGTCAGAACAGCAAAAATTTACTCCATTCGGAGTGAGTCAAGTAATCAGAGACACAAACTTTGAGAAGTCCTTAACGAACCAACGACAATACTCAGTTAAACCTAAGAAGCTCCAAATATGGAAAAAAAATTATAGTTGCTCCTATGTCAAAAAAAACTTCACATTATTAGGATAAACTAATATTCCATGATCTGACACCATGTATCCAATGAACTTCACTTCCCAGATCTAGAAATCACATTTTATAAACATAGAAAAAAGTCTGTAATTTCTCAGAAAACTCAGAACTGTTCTTAGATGATGCACATGATCCTTCTCGGATATAGAGTAAATGAGGATGTCATCCAAAAAGAATACCATGAAGGTATCAAGATACTCATGGACAGTCCAGTCTATTAAATCCATGAAAACTATAGGATAATTCGTTAGAAAAAAAGGTCATGACAAGGTACTGATAATGGTTATACATGTCTGAAAGGTGGTTTTCTAAATGTTAGATTATTTTATCCTCAAATGATGGTAACTCGATCAAAGGTAAATCTTCGAGAACCACTTTCCCCTTTTAATTGATCAAAGAGATCATCAATCCGTGAAAATTGATACTTTTTCTTCATCATTACTAATTTTAGTTTTCATTAATCATCACAAAGGAAAAGTTAACCATCATATTTCTTAGCAAAGAGAACAGGAGCCACTCAAAGTGACACACTCAGGAGTATGAGTCCTTTCAATAAATGAAAATAAAATGGGGGTTTCATCTCTTTAATTTTAGATAGATCTATGTGGTAAGAGGTAGTATAAAATGATTGAGTTCCAACCACTAAATCAATAGAAAACTCAACCTCCCTTACCTGGAGAAAACTACAGAAGTCAGAGGGAAACACATTGGGAAACTCGATTAAAATTGTAAGGAGATCAACTCCCATAGATTCCCGATAAAAATAAAAATAAAACATAGATATCACTTTCCACAACTCCGAATTGGAAGGTTCACCTATGCTTGACCTTGGGCCCTGTTCTCCTTGTAATACACAACACACACCACCGAGTGTTGTGAAAGAGACTCATTGAAGATAAAAATAAATCTGGGATTTTTTAGAACTGAATCAATCCATCTTGAGAATAATTTGAAGAGGTTTCAAGTCATGAACCAGAAAATTCCACGCGAGCTCCACAACTGACATAGAAAAAACACAAGAGGGAATACATAGACCCTGATCTCCCTGCATACCATGGGGTGTAATAATATCAATTGAATAAAATAAAATTACTATAGGAATATTTAGAAGATAAAAAACACTATCTGAAATAAAATAATGAGATTCACTGGTATGAAATAGAGTAGTCACTAATGATGAATCTATGATAATGGTGCCTATCACGATCACTGGACTCATATCTACTTCATTTGGAGACTCTTCCACTGTGTGAAGAAGATACATTCTAGATGCCTATGTTTGTAACCCTTTTACCCTTGAATCATCTAATTACGCCACCATTTTAGGAGGTTATGATGTTCCTGCACCACTACATGGGGTAGAATACACATGGAATGATCTCATCAAGTGACTCGAGCATCTGTTTTACCCACATTTCTTGAATTCCTCAGTGAAAACCCTCTTTGAATGCCCTATATTTCCACACTAGTAACAACCAAAGGATCTCCTACAAGAACTGTAGAAAGGCTAGAAGGAACCTACTATTGAGAACCATCATGATAATCATGACGATTCATCTTTCCCCTAGAAAAATTCACACTACCAATGGGATTGAAAGAAACTACCGATAACCCGAAATATCCAGCTAGGTCCATCTTGACCATCAGCACTCTATCTAGTACATCGGCATAAAAAAATAATATTTATCAAGAAAGACTAAGAAATAATATCATTTCAAATCCCCAAATAAAACCATAAAGTATTAATCTTATGATTTGATTAAATCTTATATAAAAACTACACAATATCAGTATAACGGTTTTCATACTTTCTCGCGGTCCTTTCAGCCTGCTTGAGTTTGAAAAACTTAGCGGCCTTGGCTAACAAAATTAAATATGTATAGAACTGGTTGGTGAATAGAACCTTGAAATCTTTTCACTCAAATACCTCACTCTTCTTCTCTATTACCATCATACCCCACCATATCAAACTTGGTCCTTACAGCACGAAGGTGGCACACTTCACTTTGATTTCATCAGGTGTGTCCAAGAACCCAAATAACACACTATACTTATCAGCCATTCCTTAGAATCCTGAGGATCATTTTATCCTTTGAATGGTGTTGTATTTTTTCAAATGAACTCCTTAGAAAAAATCTTAAGAGCATCCCAATAAGGATCCAAAATTGGAGATTGAACGATTACTTGAGGTGGTGGCTATCCCAGAGCTTGGACAGTGTGCACAATCACCTCCACCAAAATCAGGTCCACAAGAGGATTTTTCTGCTGAGGTTCAATAGAAACTTATTCATGGATCTGATTCACATGTCTTCTTAGATACATGATTCTACAAAACATCAACATACACCAAATAAAACATAAAATTACCCTCAAATATAGTAACAAGGTAAGTTAATCCAAATAGATTGAACATAAAATATTTGGATTTCAATATATCTAAATCAAACGTAGTGAAAATACTAGAACAAATCCACAATATGTCTTTCCCTAACCACCCTTGGAAACATAAGGTTCATTTTGGTGAGAGTTGGCCAATAACTTAATAGCAACTACCTCCTAGGTCCCGAAAAGATTTCACAAATTTATACTGACTTCAAGATAAAATCTTAACTTGGAGATCTAATACCACTTTATCCTAAACCATCCTAGATACCCTAGTAACCAGACAACTGAGCTGGAATTAACATAGCTCGAAGGACGTTCCTGATCCCCACAAGACATTGACTAGCCCCAAGCACCATACAAAATGAAAGTGGGAATTTTTTCCCACTATCAATGTGAAAGTAAAAGAGAAAAGTCAGTATGAATACAAAATAAACCCCATAGGGAGTAATATACTGGAATTAAAACAAGTATAAAAATCCAAAGTACTACAACCAAGTACTAGAATTAAGGAAAATTTCCCAAATCCCAAAGGATGCAACTCAACAATTCCATGAATCAAAACAAAGAGCCACCTCCAAATATTTCTTTACACCTTCTTGAACTTGGAAGGAGATAATCTACAAACACTTGAATAAATAGGTATGGTTTGAGTTAAAAGTCATAGTAGGGTCTCACTAAGGATTCCATAATAGATTCCAATATTAAATTAACCAAATAAATAATTCAATTTTTAAATAAATAGGTTGGGAATTTTAAAATCACAATTAAAACAGTTCATCATTTACATTTAAAATGATTTAAATACATTAATCAAAGGATTTAATTTTCAATAGATGGAATATTTCTAAAAAATGGAACTTTCAAAAAATGGATTAAATAAAATTATACAAAACAGTTTATATAAATAATAAGTCATGTAATTTTTTTGAAAAATTGGCATATATTCATTTGAAATAAAAATAAGCAAGCAACAAGGTCGTATGCCTAAGAATGTATGATAGTTTATAGGTATGGGACCCCACACTCAAGGTGACATATAAATATGTACATATATCCTTTTGAGATCAGGTTAAAGAGGACTCATCACCATCACCTAAGGGATTTGATGTGATACATTGGTGTTTTGGAACATTGTAAATCATATAGTGTCATGAAATTACTCACTAACTACCTATCTCTTTCATGTTGTCTAATCACTAATCAACTATGGGAAATTTATTTTAGGAATTATTAAAATAAAATTAATGCCATTATCCATTTCAAATATTAAAATTTTCCATTTAAAAACAAAAATGGTTTTTTAATAAAAAAACATGCCTTTCCCAAGATAAATACCTATGGTTTTTATAAAAACAATTTTTAATCCATTCTTACAAGTAGGGATTTGAAATAAATTCATGATTCAATTTTACAATCCAGTTTAACCATTTAAATTTTAAAAAAATTCCATAAATTGCATAATAAACCCCTCATTCAATGGAATTGGGGTTTTCAAAATTTGTCCATAAACTCAATTTCCTCAATTAAATTCGACAATTTAATTGAAAAAATTTCCATCAACACAACCCATTTCAATGGAATTGGTGATTTTCCCAATTTCATGCCAAAAATGTTTTTTAAACCCCAAATTCAATGTAATTGGTGTTTTTCAACCAAATAATTGAAATCTATTTAATTAAAATCAATAAATTTAATTTAATTTAAATATTTAAAATTAAATAACACGGTTTAGGGTTAACATAACTTTGGATTCATGCTATAACCACCTACCCCAAGATCAATGGATCCTGTAACACCAAACCCTAATCAGGATTTGTCAATGAAGAATGGAGATCACATGATCCTGGAAACAAATATCAAACCTAGGTTTAAGATCCCAAAATAGAGGGTCTTAGATTCAAAATAAAAATTGGGACTCAAATAGCCCTATGGAGGAGAAGAGAGATCACAAGAGATAGATATCGGGAGGATTAAACTAACCAGGAGAGGATTGACCACCATTCACCAAGCTTCGATCCACTTATATGAGGGGTATAAAGGGCCAAAAACTCTTCTTGGGAGATCAAAGGAAGATAGAAACTAATTATGGGTCATTTTGATTCATAAATGGACTAAAAGGGTGGTTTTTAAATTTTTAAACAGAATTCAGATTAATTCAAAACCTATATGCTTGGTTAACTGAGCAGACTGACATGGTTAGACAAAACCTTGTGGCCAAGACATGCACTTGTCTTAAAAGGGCATCATGGTTTTTCCTAAAATGGTGAACATTCTGAAAAATCATGTTTCGACCATGAAAAACCCCACTACCTAGTTTTGAAGGTATTTTCTTAAGAGAGAACATAATTTGAGAAAACTGTGCGCCAACTATTCACTAGTCCATAAATTTTTAATGATTTTAAAATTTTAACCGATGCAACCCCAAAAGAAACCCAACCAAAGAATTATCAAAAGTAAGGGTTTAAGACTACCTAAAATAGTAACAAGATGTTACATGTAATCATGAAATATTATATTCAATACAAATTTTTATGTACAATATCATAATAGCCTTTATTTTACTGGAATGAAATTTGAAATATACAAAAAAATGGTGCAACACAAGTACATCCTAGGAACTCACCCATCCTAGTACTAATCTTTCCCAATAAAGATTAATTGTAGAGTTTTAATGGGATATGGTGCATTAATTGTAGTGTTATATTACCCAATAATACAAAAAAAATATTGTTAAATATTTAGAAGTACTATCAATAATTCTAATATTATATATTTCTATTTAACCTTGTTATAGATATTACATTAGCTAATGCAATTATAAGTAAATATTTTAATAATTCAAAATGAAAAATTAGTATTTATATTATAAAACTAAACCATTGTTTTTACAATACATCATGAAATATTATGGTTATCTTTAACATGAAATATGGTGACATCATGACAAGAAATATTATAATTATTATGCCAATGAGCCTCTAACCAAGTGGTAAAGGCTTCTTCTTGACATCCAAAAGACCCATGATCAAATCTGGGGAGGCCCCCTTGGGGTATTTGTGATGTTGAGGTGATGCAAGGATGACACATGCATTTGATGATGCAAGCATGATACCGACAGGGGTATATGGCCTTTAGGCTATCAAAGGCTTTCTGGACACTATGTAAGAACCTTATATCATGTATAAATACTTATAAATTTGGTATAATTATTTTTTTGGTCCTAATATAGATTAATAATGAGTTCACAGGTGTCTCGAGGGTGTCTCAATAATTTTTGGAGCCTGAAACCCAGGTTTTTGGTTGAAATAGATTGGTCAAAATGTTAGTAGAAACTGTGTGAGCCAGGACACATGGTCTCTCCTAAAAATGTGGAGATAGACAATAGGGTGATGTAGGGAACAAAATTTTCCCTAACCACACACCAGGTCCACATTCCCATGATAAAATTTAGTAGTTTTTAGAAGATGAATTTTCCACGGTTGGTACATGGTTTCTCCAACTGTGTGACCAAATCGTGAGAAGTTCCCATAACTATAGTAGATGGAACACAATTAGTGAAAATCTTGGAAATCCATGCGTCCAAATAATGTTATGTGTATTTTTGGGTGAATTTATGAAATTTACCTCATTGAATTAATTAAAATCACATCTTTCCTCTTAATTTATTTTCCATCACTAGGTTCTCTCCCCTCTCCATTTTTTGGGCCCTTTTCAAGCCTAATATAGTATTTAATCTGATTCATCCATTCAAAGTCTGATCCAAGAATCATTTGTCTCATGGATCCATGCCAATAATATCTTAATTATTTTTTATCAGTTCATCATTCTTATTTCTATAGACGATGTTATATAGATGTAGGCTCATATGCCCTATTTTCACAGTTTTGAACCATTCATTATATTTATTCCAATCTAGGAATAACTATAAGCTGATAATAGATTAGAAGAGTTGTATGAACCTAAGGTAGTTGGAATATAACTCATCCCTTATGTTTTTTCATTTTATAAATTTCCTTTGTTGTGTGTGTGTTGATTTCATCGATAATGGCCTATTAAATTCACTTTCCTTACTTATAGTCATTGATATCTTGTTCTATAGATTATTTAATAAATTTTATCCATCATTTGAGGTTAAAACCTCAATTCTATCCATACCATGTAGGGTGTTCCATATTTATTCCTTTAGTGGTTTGGCATGTTTTTCTATGACATCATTTGGGTGTGTTAAGGTTTGACCCTATTAATGGAAAGCTCTTCCTAAATAGAATGATTATAGAATTGAAATTTTTATCCCAAGTTAAGTGTTCAAAATTAATCAATGTATCCTTTAATAGTTAATTGGCCAGTATACTACATACATGACTTGGCCTAATTTATTGTAATTTAATGGCTTGGTTGCACATCTGTAGTGCCCCTTTCCATTTCTAGGGGAAGGTAGTGGAGTGATCTATGTTAAATGGTTATGAATTAAATGAGCTAATAAATGGTTCCATGAATAGTTATCATTCTCACACTAATGAAAGGCAATGTCTTGGACCATATGAATAATTAATAAGCATGATTATTACAAGGACTTAATTGATTAATGTATCAACCATAAGGTTCCATTTATATACGAACCTTGATATTATTATTAGAGTGTTAAAACTTGATCTATACATGAATTCATGAGGGAATTCCTTGAGCACTCATGGACACCATTTTGATTCAAGGATTTCTATTTCCAAGGGTGACACCCACCTAGGAACTCAATATTTGTCTATTAGTGGATGCCCGATATGACATCATTGGATCCCTCCATTATTATTACTGTAGGATTCCTTGGATACACTCCTTATACCAGCGTGACATCTATAGACACACGGTTCCTTGGATACACCCTTGGGACAAGTCATAACTTTTCCCATTTTACATTTGATGAATTCCTTGTACTCATTTAGAATTACATTATTGTGAAATTACTTTGTCGATGCCTCATGGATTAAACTCTAACCCATTTCTCTAGGATACAGGTTGTTATTAATTTGGATTGACCCATGAGGTCATAGATGATTTGGTTATTACCTTGGATCCCTTTAATTATTATTATCATTACTGGATGCATTGTTATATATTGGATCCTTTAACTATTATCATCATGATGGATGACTTGTTATATCTTGGATTATTTATCATTATTATTACCATGTTTGGTTGTCATTTCCAATTATACCTCACATGAATTACTATATAAATTGAACATAATTGATTAATGATCCGGTAACATGTTTAGACATCAGCTAAGGCTGAATCAGGTACTTGGGTATTTACATTAATATACTAATTTATTGTTATATATTCATTATCACATGCTATTTTAGATTATATTACATGGAATGGATGTTATATATGTTATTGGTGGTGGCCTAATGAGATGTATCACACACCCTATTTGAGATTCCATTGTCACCTGGGAAGATTACATGTGTGCAGGTGTTGACAAGGGGAAGCGTCCCACGTTGGACACTTGATTTCTTGATTTATTAGGGTGGAAGTTGGTAATAGACGATCAAGAAAGAGATAGGGATATTTGGATAGATTTTTGTTTCTTTTTTCTAATTTTGTACAGCATGATATACCTATTTCCTTGAATCTATGTTACTAGTTTTATAGTGACATGACACACATTATCATTATTTTTTTATATCAACTTCCTATTATAGTTTATTTTTTTTTCTTTTTTAATAAGTTTTTATTATTAGAAATTTCTTCTACTATGACATATATTTATCATACTTAATATGATATTTACTTGTTATATTATTTATAAATTGTTCTACACTCTATTAAAGATGTAATAGTCTCCCAATGAACACACCCAAGGCCCTCTCTACCAGTTAGAAGCCTTTGGAGTTCGGGGATATGTGCTTGAGGCCATGTGGCCCACTGGGTTCAGGTCACCTCTGAGTGGAATTATAGTCTGGGACATCACAAAGTGCTATCAAAGTGGTTCCTTTCTTTCCTACAATTTTGAGACAATATATAAGTGATTCTGATTTCTTTGAACTTGGTTATGATTCGTTCTTGGGTGTAGCTGACCCATGTTCGGGGTAAATGTCGAGTTTCCTAAATTATAACTGTTGTTACTCTTTTTCCTATTATTGTTGATATCATTTCACCATTGGGTGATGCATGCTACATACCATATTGGTTCACTTCACTGCTTCATATTCTTGTGATTTTTGATTGAGATTAGTTTATATGTATATGATTGTACTTTATTTTTTCTATGATTGAGTAATTTTCTATTTCAATTCATAAGTTTTATGGGCCCTCATAGGTTGGAATGGGTAGTTTTACAAGTCAATGCATAATATATAACCCATTATGTTCTGAGACTAAATGTGGACTGGGTTATGTATAAATTAATGGCTATCGATTTTAGGGATAAGGTGTATGAGCCCTGATTCACTAGGGCTGACAATGAATTCTAATCAAACATTGTTATATATTTTTTAAGAAAATTAATACTGTATAAGTGGATCATGAATTTTAAATGAAATGGTTTCAAGTAAAGTGGTGATGACCATACTCCAGACGTGGTGGTCCCTAAGTCACCATTATTTCCATCATGAGTGTCACTTGAGGCACCACCTATTATACCTGATCATGGAACTGATGTTCATCATGGAGATAGTTTTTTATGTTTGATGGATTCCATGAATGGTGCTCCCTGACCAACACCTACAATGTATAATCTGACCCATGAGTTCCCAAAGCAACATCCTCCAACCATCTTAGGGGATGAAAGTTCACAATCTAGTGAGTCTTGGAAGGATTCCACTCTATCTATCTCTGATCATCTAGAGACGCCTCCATAAAAGAGGGAAAAGAATCCTCCTTACATGATGCATGAATCATCCAAGAATTGGTCTGATGAGATTACCTAGGATGATTGTTATCAGTTTTTTATCTAGGATGACATTCATACTACTTTATATGATCACTTATTTACTCAGACACTGAGATCTAAATGATATATAGAGTTCATGAATCTTGAGTCGGGTGTTATGTCTATCATTGATTATTCAGCATGTTTCAATGAGTTACAATGTTTTTCATTGCTTTTATCTCGTTCTGAACTTTCATGTGCTATGATCTTTGAGGATGGGATCTAGTATTTCAAATATACTTAGGTTAATGTATTTATCCTAACTAATTTCTCTAAGATAGTAAATTAGTCTCTTATCACTGAGTGAAACCTGATGGAAGGTGATAGTACTAGGTATAGAGGATCTGTGCTGAGGTAGGCCAGAAGTTCTTCTCGTAGTAGGAAATGTTCCCTCAATTTCACTCATTAGGGTAGTGGCTGGCAGAGTACCCATGTTAGTCTCTCTATGGTGGGACATCAATGTGAATGATAGGGTAATATAATCCCCTAGTGTGATAGATACCCTCTAGAGTGTCTGAATTGCGGCTGTATAGGGAATCATTAGATATTTTATCAAACCTTTACATCTACTTCTAGTACAAGATGATTCGCACCAGCTCCACCTTTAGGGGGATGTTGTTTTATGTCACATCAAGGGGCAGTTGGAGTATCATCAGTAGGACTAGCAGAGGAGGAGGTCATGGCCATGGTAGCCATACTCTGGATAATCTGTTCTAATAGAGTGGCCATACTCAGGGTAGTCTAGCTGTAGCATAAGGTTTCATATTAGTCCATATTCATGATTTATAGTAGATAGCAAAGGATTATAGTGTAGGACCATCTACAGTATGAGTTACTATTCTAGTAGCCTCCATTATATTAATTTTTTTTAATATAGATTCTTCACACTATTTTATCCCTTTATCTATCGTGGAATGTATCATGATAGAAATACAATATTACTATGGTGTAATGACCCAAGATACACCATTAGGAGTGCAGGCAGAGGGAATACTCCAGTATATGGACTATCCCCTTGAGTTAGGAAGTGTCCCATTTTTTGTGGGACCTATTTGTTCTAGAGATGATACAATTTTATTTCATTATTAGGATGGATTGGTTGGTGTCATATAACACCTTTCTAGAATTCTATCTCCAAAGTGTATCATTTACATCACTAAAGGGTATAAGTTATCTACATAAGGGTGAGTGGGATGTACATGATAGTAAATATGGTACATATCATCATGGGATAGTTAGAGTTACCAACCAGATGACAAATCTCTTCATGGAGGATCAGGGTTTACATCAAGAAGAATTCCCTCCGGTAGTTTATTGTTTCAAGGATGTTTTTCTGGAATTTTTTTTGGATTACCTCCTGAGAGAGAGGTAGAGTTTGTGATTGATCTCATTCTAGGAGCAGCTCTTGTGACAATTCCTCCATATAAAATGGAACCTACGAAGCTCCACGATCTCAAGAGGTCGTTGGAGGATCTAGAGGCCAAAGATTTTATATATCTTAGAACTTCCTCTTCAGGAACACCTATGATTTTTTAAGAAGGTGGATGGTTCCCTTCGTCTACGTGTGGATTACAGAAGGGTGAACTAGCTTACAGTCATGAATCAGTATCCACTTCCTCAAATAGATGATATCTTTGACCAAATCTAAGGAGATAGGGTTTTTCTAGTATTGTCCTGAGATCGGGCTATTATCAGACACGAGTCAACCCATAAAACATACCACATATAGCTTTCCATAGCATGTATGGCCTAAATGAGACCTTATTATGTCATTTTTTTATTACGAACGTGCTCTCTATTTTCATGGATTTGATGAATAATGGTTTTTTTCACCTATCTGGATTCGTTTTTCATAGTCATTAGGGATGATTTTGTGGTGTATTATCACACGCATGGAAACCATGATAAACACAATAATAATTTTATGAGTACACTGAGAGAGAAATAGATTTATCCCAATCTTTCAAGGTTACACTTCTAGATCGATAATGTTCACTTCATGGTTCATATTATCTCAAAATAAAGATAATATATTGACCCAGATAAGGTGAGTGTTGTGGTTTCCTAGGAGAGTCCAAAGAACATTTTTTATAAACAGAGCTTCTTAGGGATGTATGGATATTATAGGTATTTCATATAGTATATCTCCTGCCTTGTTTCTCCTCTTATTAGTCTTACAAATAAGGGTGTTAAATTACTTTGTTTATAACCATGTGATAAATCCTTTCAAGATTTAAAAGTAAGGCTTGTTTCCACACCTATTTTGATTCTTCTTGAGCCAGGTAGAGGATATATAGTGTTGTGTGATGCACCAGGCATTGGCTTTGGAGCAGCGATGATTGAGGGGGTAGAGTTTTTGCATACAAATATTGGTAGCTTAAGCCTCATGAGAGAAATTACATGCCACATGGCCTCAATATAGTAGTAGTTTTCTTTGCCATTGTTTTATGGATACACTATCTAATGGGTGTGTTATTTTTTGTGATTACATACCACAAGAGCCTCAAATATATATTTACCTGAATGGAATGTAATATTAAAATCGGTATTTCCTCAATAAGTAAAAATTTTATATAAAAATTAAATTAAAAAAATAGAAAATCATTTTGATAAAATGGATTCCATTTTTTGTATTATACACTTTGATAAATGGTTAGGAAGAATTTTTTGGATTTTTCTGAAAAAGTTGATTTTTTGTTGAATAGTAAAATATGGAAATTTAATGTATTTAACATTTTAGCCAAATACATAAATTATTGAGTCATGGATGATGAGTGGATGAGGTAATCACCAATTTTATCTAACTAACATTCATTATTTATTGTATTTATTCATAATAATTATCACTATTCATAGTCTTGATCCAAAATAATAAAAAATGAATTCAATAATCAAAAAACACCACTCTCCTCCACTATAAATACCTACCCTCATCACCTCTTCTCATCACACATCCAAATCCTTGAATGTTTCTCAAATTCTTCCCATTTTATCTATCAATCCTCTCCCCTACATTATGGAATTTTTTTTCTCACCAAAAAACCATTTCTAGGTCCCTTAAGGAGGTTCTGAATGAGGTGACACTAAAGAGGTAAAACCTTCTCTCTCTCTCTCTCTCTCTCTCTTTCAATTTCATTTCTTTTCTTATCCTTCCCTCACCTCCCATGTCCAAAAATACATAATAGTTATTTTATATTTTATATACTATAATGTTATTATGTCAATGGAATATCCACCATCAATTCTTTTCTCATCACCGTTTTATTCTAAAAATGAAAACATCATCCATGATGTGAAAATTTACCACCCTCATGGACAACGACTTTTAATTTTTCAATTACACATTCAAGGAGGATCATAAAACCATTTGATGGTTAAAAAAGATATTAATATATATAATAAAACTTATTTAATATTCTGGAACCAGTATATATACATAATATTAATTCATAAGATAAAACTAGTTCATGATGATCAAAACAATGATACAATAATCTAAATTGTTATCATCAACTCTTTATCTAATGAAGGAGAGATAATGACCCCCATAGTTCCACCTCCAATAGGCCTCAGGGTGGTGACCATAACTAAGGGTATATAAATCTCACAAAAATTGGAGGCATTAACCTCTTTATAGTAACCAATATCGGGAGATAATATGTATCAACCTCAAACAAATCCAAGACAGATATATATAAAGAAACCAAAATCCATCCCACAAGAATGTTTAAAGTAAAACTGCTAATAATAGTAAGAAAAATCCAATGTAGGTACCAAAATAAAACTAAGAAGTGACATAGAAACCTTCCCCAATGTCTGAGCTGGTAAGGTCCAGCACGGTCCGCGTAATCTCCATGGAAACCTGAAAAAAAATTTATATACGTAGGGTGAGTATATAAGTATAATCAATAGGGAAAAATTAAAGTCACATGTACACAAGTGGGAGAAGCATACTAATGCCCCTCTAAGAAAACATAAAAAACTCAAAAGCACCTAACTAGGTATACTATCCATCCTAATCTCACCAAGGAATACTCACCAAATAACGCAAGTCATGTAAAGTAAAATAGTAATCACATCAATATTTGGGTACCCCGCACCACTTCACACTTGTTAACAGCCCATCTCTAATGGTGAACGTCTTGACGCTACCATGCTCTTCCACAAGCCCCACTGCCACAACCCACCCGCACACACTTGGGCCAAATAAAACACACATCCTACCCGCAGACACTTGGGCCACAACCACAACACGTCTCACCCTAAAATAGCTAGACCTCATCCCGAAGACATGTGGGAAACAAACCACTTCTCACACATGAAATACCATAAATCTAGTGTTAAACCACAAGCCATTACAACCTGCCTAAAATGTCTTGGATGATAAATTCATAAAAGAGGGATCAGGGTGAAGTCAGTAACCATCCACCCATCCTCCATCCAGGATGTTGGGAAAGACACCCTTTCCCATAAAAATGGGGTTTTCTGGACATAGTGCTCAACACGGGTGGGGTATGTATAGAAAACATAAGGAACAAAAAGTTTATACATATAGGTAAGAAACACTCAACCCATACTATGGTATTCTAATCATAAAACTTTCCCACTCAAAACAACCTTTACTACTACCCCTACATGCACATACCACCAAAAATGATGGTCACTTGAATGACACTTCACTACAATCCCCAGCTCGAAGCATACCCCCATTCAATTCATTTAACAAGTTTTCATTATACATTGTTATATCATTCTTTTATTTATTTCTATCCCTACCTGGGAATCTACCAAACACTAAAAATGTTATAAGATGAATCAACCATACCAACCACTGCCAAATACAAATAAGGAAAGAAGGGAAAATGGTAAAGTAATCCATTCTAACACTCATAAACATGAAATCATGACACAACCTAATCTTTCATACCCATTTCCCAACCACTTCCCAGATGCAGTACCACTACATAACAAGTCCATCTATTCCACAATCAACCAAACTCTCAGCCTGAGATGCCATCACACCGCCTGTACCGCCCCATACACACAATCACACCCCCATCCATAGAACCACACTACCAACATAGACATAAGGCCAAACATAACCACACACAACACATATCCACACAAACTAGGCAATGTTTATTCATATTTATAAGCACTCGTATTTTAATTCCACTTGATTATGTAGGGGTTGTCGTAGAATAAGTTTGATCCTAAAGTATCCATTTATTTAACCTAATTTAAGTGATTAATCAGATTCAAATTCTTACAGAAGTGATTCATAAACCATATAGGTTCACAAACAGAGACCACCAATGACCATGATTTTCATAATAATACAACCCATATGATTAATAACATG
The DNA here is from genome assembly GCA_963277665.1 of Viscum album. Lineage (NCBI taxonomy): Eukaryota > Viridiplantae > Streptophyta > Magnoliopsida > Santalales > Viscaceae > Viscum > Viscum album. The sequence continues at coordinate 393,538,036 of OY728167.1, read as the reverse complement.
GATCCAAGATAATATGTTAAACAAAACATTCATCACCATCATGATCCCACCCCCTTGTTTGTTTCTTCTAATTATCTTATTTAAATTTTGATTCAGCGATTCTCCCAAGAAGGTAGCATTATATCCATCCCACATGATACAAAATTATAAGAGATATAAATGAAATCCCTACTTTGATCAACAAGTGACCAAAACTCCTCTTAGCTCCAAAACAGGGGGTCTAAGGAAAACTAGATCGATGGCTACAGAAAAACATGTGACTCCACGGGAATGGAAGGATCTAGGAGCACCAAGAGAAAATGGAAACACACTGGGAAAAAAATGTCTTAGCTTAGAAAATCCAAATCCTATTTCAATGGAAGGGGAAATGGTTTCAAGGGCCATTAATGTTGGGTTTTTTCCAACACCACGTGGTTTGACAATTTCAAAGTCCCCGAATCATTAAGATATTAAATATGTAATTAATATACTTTGAAACACCTTTATAAATTACCAAGCAAGGGCTTAAACTTGATTTATGTCAAATAAAATATTAGAGGGGTGAAATTGGAAAAAATGGGAAAACTGGAAATGATTCACTGATGGGTGAGTCAACAAAAGCAAGCCCCCAATAGTAATCCACCAAAATCAAGTCACCAATGCTGGGATACCGATGCTTAGATACCAATGTAGATCCACTGATGTGATCTACCAACACCTTAATCACTGATGCCCTGACTCACCAACACCCTGACTCATCAACGCCCTGACTCAATAACACCCTAACTCACAGATACCCTGACTCAATGATACCATGAATCACCGATTCCTTGACCTACCAACACCCTCGAACTAACAACTCCATCTACCTACTAACGACCTTGACCTATGGATGCCTCAACCTACTGACATCCTCAACCTACTGGTTGTGCCCAAATTTACCCTACAGGTATAAGCGGTCATTGAAGTACATATAGGGGTCAAATCCACAGGGACCTAAGAAGTAACCTTTAGAAACACATGTTTTATGGAGGTTGGGCTGTGAAGTTGCTAAAATGGGTTTGAATTGATTGGATAACTAATTATTTAATTTAAAGAACAATTAAAAAAAATTTTACTTGATCTAAAACAATTAATTAATATGGGTTGATCCTAGGTTGTTGCTTTTGGTGGATTGGATTCATTTCTTTTCTTAAAAATTTCATTTCATTAATTGGAGACGTATCCAAACAACAAGATAATTCTGCCAAATAATTCACCAATTTAATCCCTACACAATTAAAAGGCCAATAACCAATTCACTTTGAGGATCACTTTACTGAGCACTCAAAGGAAACAGATCGTAATAGCACTCGAAATGTGTCATCATTAAACTTGGAAAAGATGAAGAAGAACATAACTCATCGAATGGAAATCTTAAAATAACAAACTGATTTAAAAATTAAAGTACGTGAAATAACATCCAATCCATCACATGAAACTCTCTAGGACCAAACCATAAAAGTTTAGCCCTCCATAGATGCTACTATATCAATGTAAGTGAGAAGTCGACTTAAATAAGTGGAATTGAAGAAGAAAAACATTAATAAAAATGAACACTCCACCGTTGTGTGAGAAATTCACAAGTGCTGGTGTGAATAATTTCACACCCTGATTCAATGGTATCAAAGTGTGAATAAAAGGAAAATAAAAAGTGAAGAAGAAGAAGAAATTTTATTAAAATAATAAGCATGAAAGAAAAACTTACATGGGAAAACTTGACGATGTGATTACAAATTGAAAGCAGGAAATTACAATTGAAAGAAATACAATGGATGAAAGAAAAACATGGATTCAAAAAAAATGTTATATGATAATTACCTTCACCACCATCTCCTTATATATGAATATTAGGATTTTTAGCTCCACCCCCCACAATCAATTCACCCCCCAAAAATTAATAGAGTCAAAACGAGGGTGAATAATCAAAAGGAAATTGACGTTTCGAAGTTGACCCGGAAAACTGTCCAGATTCGTCTACCATTTTGAAGTTCGAATAATTAATTTATGGAGGCCAAATCTTGAGAGTTATTTGTAGAAAAATATCTTCTTCCATGTCTCCTCTATCCTATGTAAAACTTTTAGGACATTTGGATTATCCGTTTGGAAGTTATGGTCGAAATGGTGGGACGACTTTATGTGCCTTAATGTCGGGTCCACCATTTAAATCTCAGCTTTAGATCCCTTTATCATCATGAAAACTTCAGAATTAGCTCTAGACACGGTTGAATAAAATGATTCTCATATTTTTATATTTACACTATAAATTTGAGCTTCATTGTGCTTGTTTTGTGAGCCCCACATTTGTTTGATGGGCCTTAGGCCCATTATGCTTTCTCTAGCAAATTTCTGCATTCGGGCGCAAAATTCCCCATCTTCCCTTGGGATTCATCCATCGGACCTAAAATATAAAATGTTTCAAACAAAGTGATCAATCATATTACAAAATTTCAAATTCAGAAAATTAATATAATGTTGTACACAAACAAATTAATGATTGGGCCCAAATTTTCATTTTAAATAAGAATTGCATTTTAGATGAGAAATGAAGTTCTATTTATGTAATGCACTAAAAACAATGTTTATCGACTTTGGAACAATTAGTTTAAAGATATTAACAATAAATATTAGCCACTTTCAGTGACTAATCACACCCCCCAACTTGAGTTTTGCTAGTCCCGAGAAAAATAAATCACAAATATGAAATTAAAATCCCCTTTTCCAAAAACATTTTAATACACATTTCTCACCCAAATATCTCATACCAAAACAAATTATGGAACCCATAAAAATCATTTAAAACAAGCTAGGTCCATAATCATATCCTAAGCCCAAGCCCAGTCCTTTGTTCAAATTCATCGCCACATTTCATCCAATTTCAATTAAGCATGATAAAGTGTTGTGCATCACAAAAGATATGGGGCCCATTTTATTGTTCAAGGGGAAAATGGAAGTGCTAGGTGGGAATCACAATAAACCTTAATATGAGTATCCATTTTTTTTATTTTTTTGATGATTTTTTTTATCCAAAATAGATATGAAATGACTAACTCTGGGCAAGACAACTATGGAGTCGCGATCCCCAAGTGCCGGACGCCACACATATTGTCAATTCCATTCTCTAAATTAGAGATATAAAGCCTAACTCTGGGCAAGACAACTATAGAGTCACGATCCCCAAGTTCTGGACGCCACACATTTGGACAAAACATTGCTCTATGTGGTCATTATTTTTTTTTAATTTTTTTTGTTTTTTTGTTGTTGTTTTTTTAGATACTCAAATCAAACTAAATGTGACCCCAAAACCCTATGCTATAATAAAAGGGACCCAAGAACTAAAATTTACACCCACGATCCAGTAGATGTGCATTGTGACATTTTTATTAAGAGGATGAAAATGTAAACTTTGAAAAATCACATTAGACAACCACACTTTCCAAAAACTATGCTTATGAACTTAAACTTGCATTAAAATCAGAATCAAAGCATCCAAATTTTTCGATATCTAATTTCACAGTTTTCAATGTGTGTTATCATGTTCAAGGTTAATGGAATTTTTTCTTTCCATGCATGTTCTTATTGAAAAAAAATCATTTTTTATCCCCCCCCCCCAACTTAGAATAACACTGTCCCCAGTGTTTAAAGAAATGAAAAGTTATAAGGGGGTAGGAGAGGAGTTCAAATAAGAAATTTAAAATGATAATCATGGAATTAAGTCACCTGGTGGTTGATGATGATATCACATGCCATAGTCTCCCTTCAATCCTAGATTTGAGTCTCAGTGGATTGGATGGTGGTGAATGGATTTTCCATAAGATTTACGACATGTCCTTTTATTTTTCTTAACCTATAAAAACATAAAAATAAAATAAAACAAAATAAACTGATGATACATTATCTTATTTATATTTTCTGGGTAAGGTATTACTCAGAGATCACACCACGTGACATGGATAAATATGGCGCTCCCCTTTTATACCCATCCTTACTCATAAAAGAAGAATAGGTCAACAGCTTCTGGTAATTTATTATATGAAAAATAAAATGATTCAAAATGATTGGAAACATGAAAACCATGGGTTGCCTCCCATGCAGCGCTTTTTTTTAACGGCGTTGGCTCGACTTGTACCCCCCAACTTATCCAATTCCATCTTTAAACATTTTTAGGACCCCATTTTTGTCCACTTCAACTTGATTAAGATTGATTTTTTTAGAATATGATTCATGTGAAATCCCATGGTCAATAATGAGTGTGTAAGTCCAAGGAAATTTGGTAATGGTTGATTCAGTTGAATTTCTAGTCTTTCCTAAGACATCAATGAGCATTCCAAAATTATTGGTTTCTTGAGAAGAATGAACTACAAATACAAGGTTTTTCTTATCTCTTATAGTGGGATTCTTGAGTTTTAAAGAAAGTAAAATAATTTTGAGCTCGGTTTCATTGAAATTTCCTAAAGGAGATTGAAAAATTAAATCAAAATCAGTTTCTTCTCCAAAACATTTAGAAATAATTGGTTCATTTTGAAAATAAGATTTATCCTCAAAATTGTCCAGTTGAATATCAGAAGTGTGTATGGGATCAATGTTTGGTATCTCTCCCAACTTTTCAGTGATTAGTGTTTTTGAAAAATCATTAATGGAGTTATATTCCGGAATCTCAATCCATGATGTCAAATTTTCCACTTTTTAATCCAAAAAATCAATTTCCTCATGATTTAAAGACCCTTAAAAAACTCCTCGATCCTCTCCAATTATCCCAAATCCTAAGGTTGGTTCTTCAATAAAGGCATGATGGGTTTGCGTGTTACAAGATTCTTCTATCAATATTGAGTAAGGGATGGTTTGACTGGGAATGGGGTCCACACAAGTTTTAATGCTTTGTAGTTCTTGTCTAAAACTTGATACCTCTGAATTCATTTTTTCCATTTGTTCACACAATTTTTGAAGAATTGTTTCAGGATTAGGATTGATAGATGTTTCGACATCATGTACTTCCTCATTATTCATATTTTGAATCATTCTTGATAAGTATGGAAATTGATCTTTTAAACCTTCATCATTACAAATTTCGTTCATGTTATCAGGTGTGGGGTATTCATTCAAAGGTTGATTAAAAAAGGTTGGTGATTCCCAATGTAGATTTTCGAACTGATTCCATCCTGAGTTTGTGAAGGGATATTGTTGATTATACTCCATTGGATTTATTTAAAAATTTGGAATCGTGATTTTTGGGGGCCAAAAAAAATAGAAAGGGGAAAAGAGAAGAGAAATGGGGATGAGAAAATAGAAATGAGGGAGAATAGAAAGATGTTATAAGGTGAATTACTTGGTCCCCGACAACGGCGCCAAAATTTGGTTGCGCCCAAATTTACCCTACAGGTATAAGCGGTCATTGAAGTACATATAGGGGTATAATCTACAGGGACCTAAGAAGTAACCTTTAGAAACACATGTTTTATGGAGGTTGGGCTGTGAAGTTGCTAGCATGGGTTTGAATTGATTGGATAACTAATTATTTAATTTAAAGAACAATTAAAAAAACAAATTTACTTTATCTAAAACAATTAATTAATATGGGTTGATCCTAGGTTGTTGCTTTTGGTGGATTGGATGCATTTCTTTTCTTAAAAATTTCATGTCATTAATTGAAGATGTATCCAAACAACAAGATAATTCTCCCAAATCATCCACCAATTTAATCCCTACACAATTCCAAGGCCAATCACCAATTAACTTTGAGGATCACTTTACTGAGAACTCAAAGGAAATAGATCATACTAGCACTCAAAATGTGTCATCGTTAAACTTGGCAAAGATGAAGAAGAACATAACTCATCGAATGGAAATATTAAAATAACAAATAGATTTAAAAACTAAAGTACATGAAATAACATCCAATCCATCACATGGAACTCTCTAGGACCAAACCATAAATTTTTATCCCTCCATAGATGCTATTATATCAATGGAAGTGAGAAGTCGACTTAAAGAAGTGGAATTGAAGAAGAAAAACATTAATAAAAATGAACACTCCACCGTTGTTTGAGAAATTCACAAGTGCTGGTGTGAATAATTTCACACCTTGATTCAACGGTGTCAACGTGTGAAGAAAAGGACAATAAAAAGTGAAGAATAAGAAGAAATTTTATTAAAATAATAATCATTAATGAAAAACTTACATGGGAAAACTTGACGATGTGATTACAAATTGAAAGTAGGAAATTACAATTGAAAGAAATACAATGGATGAAAGAAAAACATTGATTCAAAAAAAAATGTTATATGATAATTCCCTTCACCACCATCTCCTTATATAGGCATATTAGGAGCTTTAGGTCTACCCCCCACAATCAATTAACCCCCCAACAATTAATAGAGTCAAAACGAGGGTGAATAATCAAAAGGAAATTGACGTTTCGAAGTTGACCCGGAAAACTGTCCAGATTCGTCCACCATTTTGACATTCAAATCATTAATATATGGAGGCCGAATATTGAGTGGTCGTAGTAGACACATATCTTCTTCCATGTCTTATATATCCTATGTAAAAATTTCAGGACATTTGGCTTAGTCGTTTGGAAGTTATGGTAGAAATGGTGGGACGACTTTATGTGCCTTAATGTCGGGTCCACCATTTAAATCTCATCTTCAGATCACTTTATCATCATGAAAACTTCAGAATTAGCTCTGTCCACAGTTGAATAAAATGATCCTCATATTTTTATCTTTCCAATGTATAAATTTTAGCTGATTGTGCTTGTTTTGTGAGCCCCACATTTGTTTGATGGGCCTTAGGCCCATTATGCTTTCTCCAGAAAATTTCTGCATTCGGGCGCAAAATTCTCCATCTTCCCTTGGGATTCATCCATCGGACCTAAAAGATAAAATGTTACAAACATAGTGACCAATCATATCCCAAAATTGTAAATTCAGAAAATGAATATAATGTTGTACATAAACAAATGAATGATTGGGCCCAAATTTGCATTTTAAACAAGAATTTCATTTTAGATGAGAAATGAAGTTCTATTTATGTAATGCACTAAAAACAATGTTTATGGACTTTGGAACAATTAATTTAAAGATATTAACAATGAATATTAGCCACTTTCAGTGACTAATCACCTACCGATGCCCTAACCTATCAATGATATGACCTAACGACGCCTCGACCTACCGACACTGTCGACCTACCGATGCCATGAACTACCAACGTATAAACCTACTAACACCATTAACCTACCGTCACCCTGACCTATCGATGACTCAGCCTACAGATTCCCTGTCATACTGATTCCTTGACCTAATGACTCCCTTGACCTACCAATGCCTTGCACTACTAACACCCTGACCTTCCAACGAAAAAATTGAAAATTTTGAAAACTCTTGAAATGAGCTACTGTTTACTCACATAACACCCCAAACACTAGATATTAATAAATTAATGGACCATGGAGGTTTGGTCCAGTATATCAGATACCTCTCAAACTATTCTCTCCCTTTATAATTCAAAACTAAAACCAGAAGAAAGAGGGGTCCGAACTACAACCTCGTAAGATAATTCTAAATGACAAATCCCCTCCTTGGAGTGAAACCTCAACATCCAAGATCACCTCCTCCAGGATTTTCCAACCCAAACAACTAAAATACAAACTAAACAATAAAAAAAATCACACATCCAAAAAATATGAATCACAGAATTTCTTTCCCCCATGCAAAGATACTATCCACTTTGGGAGGCACAGACTTTTCGACATATGTTTACTCACAACTCCATTAATGCGTCTTGATTAGGGATCAGGTCCTCCCCTCCTCATATGTTCAGTCTTTTTAGTATGTCACATAACAAGGAAAAAATCATCTAATAAAAAATAAGGTTCATGCATTACATCACAAAGAAAAAACTATGGGCAAGAATCAGAACAACTCCAGGTATTGGGAACACATCTGTGTATCTCGCTCCAAAGTACTCTCCTCTAGGACACCATGCCTCCACAAAACATGAACCAAGGGAATGATCCATCCACACAGAACCATATACCAATGATACCAGATATCTAGTGGTCACTCTATGAATGTTGCATCATCCTCGATATCCAACTCTTCCATATCAATGAAATGGGTGTCATCGTGAAGATACCGACGAATATGGGACACATTAAAGACATCATGGACACTCCCCAACTATGGTGGAAACACCAAATGATATTCCACCTCACCAACTCGTCCAAACACATTGAAAGGTATGATGAAACTGGGAGAAATCTTATTCCCTCTTCTGAACCTACGCTACCCACGTCGAGGGGAAACCTTCTAGAATATGTGGCCCCCAACCTCAGAATACAAAGGCCTTCTCCTACAATTGGAATACAAATTATTTCAGTCTTGGGATACCTTAATCCACTAATGGAAAAGTTTTTCCTTCTCTTTTGTACTCAGCACCACATCCGGTCCAACAATAGCTATCTCCCCAACTTTCTTCCAGCACAAGGTTGAACGACACGGTCTTCCGTATAAAACATAAAACAGAGCCGTAATAATGGAAGAGTGATATATATTATTTTAAGAAAACTCTACCAAGGGAAAATTACACACCCAAGAACCACTAAATTCTAGAACACATGCCAGAAACATGTCATCCAATGTTTGGATGGTCCTCTCTATTTGTCCATTCATCTGAGGGAGGAAAGGAGTGCCGAGGCATAACTGAGTTCCAAAGGCATGTAGAAATCCCCTCCAGACTCACAACATAAAAAATGTATCTCAATATGAGATGATGTATCTTTGAATTCCATGAAGTCACACCACCTCATCCACATACATTCATGCCATGGCATCTTCTGTGCTTGACTCCTTGATTCCTTAGAAGTGACCTGATTTCATCAACCGATCCACTACTACCCAAATAACATTGTATCCTACCTGGGACCTAGGTGATTCGGTATAAAAATACGTTGTGATTTAATTACACTTCCACTCGGGGACATATAGGGGCTTTAACAAACCACCAGGAACATGGTGCCTAACATTCAATTGTTGGCACAAAAAGCACATTTCCATGAACTCTTCCACTACCTGCTTCACTCCGGGTCACCAAAATTGTTCCATCAAGCCCCGATACATCTTGGATACTCATGGGTGTACCACTATGGGTGAGCTATGAAACTCATGGATAACCTCCTCATGCATTTCCACTAGAAAAAATAGCTTCTCAGGGAACAAAATCCAATTCTGAACATCCTACGCCCATCCCTCTGGAGCATCACCCGAGTCAGTGCAATCATGAATCACCTCCACCTAAGATTATGCCCATTGAGACTCCTCCAATTTCTCCATCAAATATGATTATACCAACATCTGAAATAAAAATCCTCTAATGCCATCCATTCTTGCATCTAATTTCAAGGCAACCAACTCCTCCATCAGCCTATAAGCATTTGTAGATTCCTAAATGACTTCCTTCCATGACTCACTAATCAGAGCATCAGCCTCAATATTCCCCTTTTCTAAGGTGTAGGAGATCTCAAAATCATAAGAATAGAGAAACTCCATCCACCTCCACTGTCACAAGCATAGTTATCACTGGGAAAATATGTACCTCAATCTCTTGTGATCCGTGAAGACCACAAAGCACTCTCCAATGAGGTAATATCGACACATCTTTAGTGTGAACACGACCGCTGCTAGTTCCAGATCATAGGTGGTATAATTACATTCATGGGAATGTAATTTCCTCTATCCATAGAAGATCACTCCTTATTGTTACATCTTGAAACACCCCAAGCCTAGACGAGAAACATCGAAAAACACCTCAAACATCACCCCTTCCTTTGGCAGCCTGATCATTGGAGAACTGAACAAATTTCCCTTCAGATAGATAAAATCTACCTAGAACTTATTTCTCTACAGAAATCATGGACTTTTCTGGTCAGTGCTGTCAACAGAGCTACTAACTAAGAGAAATTAGGTATGAATATTTGGTAGTATACTTCCATATTGAGAAAACTATAAACCTATGCCACATTCTTGGGTTCATCACATGAAAAAACTGCCTCGGCCTTCAATGGGTCCACTGCTACACCCTACTGAGACACCAAATTTCCATGAAGGTCAACCTCTCATGTCCAAAACTTTCTCTTCTACATCTTTCTGTAGAGATGGTAGTGCTGAGTGACCTCTAGGATAGTCCTAAGATGCTCAGTATTATCCTCCTTTTACTTCGAGTAGATTAGGATGTAATTGATGAATACGAAAATAAATCGGTCCATGAACTCCAGAAATATGGATTTCATAATCCCCATGAACATAGATGGTGCATTAGTAGAACCAAACAACATAAGAATGAACTCGAAGTGGCCATACCTACACCTAAAAGAATTCTTTAGGATGTCACACTAATTAAACCTTAACTGGTTATACCCAGACCACAAATCAATCATTGAGAACCAGCCTTCTCCCATCAGCTAGTTGGATTGATCATATATTCTCAAGAGATAGTAATGGTTCTTGAAAGTTACCAGATTCAGTCAATAGTATTCTATAAAGAGCCTCAGAACACCATCATACTTCTTCTCAAATAAGATTAGAATACCCTACAGAGACACACTAGGTCTGATGAAACCCTTCTTCATCAGATCATCAATCTGAATCTGCAACTCTTTCAATATATAAGGCTCCATTCAATATGGATTCATCGATATCAAATGACCATTGGGCTGTAAGTTTTTCCCAAACTCAACATCACTTCAAGGGGGTAGAGTTACAAAATCCTAATATAAAACATTCAATAATTCCCTAACAACTCCCAACACCTCCACCATCCCAGCGTCCACTGATTCCACTGACATCTTGTCTAATAAAGAAAGTAAAGGATCCACATACTCACTACCCATCTAAAAAATTTTCTCAACAACAAATGCTACATGCTGGTCACCCACATCTAAAAACATGAATATTCTCTTAAAGTAGTCGATAACAACATTCATAGAGTATAACCATTAGATTCCATGGATAACACTGTATGCATTCATCTATATCAGATAGAGATCCCCACTGGACTGATGGGGCCCCAACATCAGTCTACATCCCTAGAAAACATCAAAAAAGTTGTTTTTACCTTAGATTGGTGTAATCATCACTAGGGGAATGAAAAGTATCTCTATGTCTAGTCCCAAGTCATGGTCCATACTTGCTGCAACAAAGGAGTTTAAATATCCCAAATAAAACAAGGCTTAAGAAATCATACTAAACAAGCTGATCGTACCTCGAATGATCTCTGGTCTTGCTTGAACTACTACCTCTCTAGCATGAAACTACCCATGCCCAACTCCTCTACCCCTCATATATCATCCACCACCCCGAACACACCCTGGTTGATCTACCTATGGAGTAACCTGAGGTTGGAATCCTCCTGCACCGTTCCCCCTCAGTGGATCAGGTTCCAGCTGTCCCTAATACTGGTAAGGCCTAGCTGGAAACTACTGTTGAGAAGGGTGCTGAACCTTCCCACCTCCACTATACTGCACTCAAGTTAGGAAATTTCCTTATAGGTGATCACATCCTCTACAAGAAAAACACCTTGGACTTAGGCTTGTGGGAAAAGGGCAAGGACCATAGGATCGAAACTAAAACTACTGGGGTCAATTCCCTAATGGCCAAAACCTGTAAGGCCTTGACGCTAGAGACTTGCTACTAACAACCTTACCCTTTGAAGAACTATGCTGACTTACCACTCACAGCAGGCCTCCAAGTGATTTCTTCAATTCCACTACCTCATCCTTCTTCTGAACCTCTTTGTATGTCGACAAGGTGAAGGGAGTAACTGCATACTGAAGATAATTTCATAGTTCCACCTCTAATAACCTTGCCCGAGACTCCTCATCCAGAAATATATCCTACGAAAAACATAGGGGATCCCATAACCTGACCCCCAATTCCCTCACTAACATAATACCTTACTGGAGGGATATTATCTCTTGCCTCCTCTGGACTTTTATCAAGGAATAAAGGAATTCTTCTTAGAACTCCTTCTCAAAGTCAGATCATAGAACATTGGTCTCCTTCCTCTCCTTGAGGTAAAGCATCCAACATTGACGCAATGATCCCCTCATCTGGCTCACTTCTAGAGGAACCTAGTACTCTATCGGATCCCAGATCATGCTGAAAGTGATCACTAGAACCTTAATCCATCTATCCATCTCCATGTCTAATAAAATTCCCTAGAACTTTCTCAGAGTCTGCCACTGGAAAGCATGAAGTGTCTTCTTCCACTGATCAGCATCCTCCTCTAGATTGACCCTCCACCAGTCAACCTCGTCATCCAGCTAACCCTCCTCTTCTCTTACCATAATAAGGTGATGTTTAAGAGCCATATATGAATGGAAAACAAGGAAATCCTAAGCCTGAGTAGCATAAAATTTCTGTAGGATTCATTTTAACTCATTTTTTATTTTAATTTCCAAAAAATTCAAAAAAAAATAAGAACACAAGTCATCAAGATGAATGTACCTTTCTTAGGGTCTCTACCCTGCAAATAATGTATCCTCACTTGGTCATTTGGTAATCTCAGAGTCCATGAATTGGATCATGGGGGGCCCTAAAATCCCTGTGTCCTAGATGGTATTCCTAGGCCTATGTCACACACCAAGATCACCTAACACTATCACTCCACCAACCCATGTAATCCTCACTATGCCTAACTATAAAATCCATCCTTCTTATCAACCATCACCTCTGATACCATTCTTTCATGACCCACCTTCTTCAAGATGAGGTAAGGGATAACAAGATGACGATTCTTTCCTTCTTCTGGACAAATGAGAGATAATGACCTCGAATCTCACCTCTAATAGGAGTCTATGTGGTGACCAGCACCAAGGGTATAGAAATATCAAAAAAATGGGAGGCATTACACTTTTTATAGTAAACATGAATGGGAGAAAAGATGTATCAACCAAAAAAAACTCCAAGAAAAATATATATATAAAGAAACTAAAATCCATCCCATATGAATATTTAAAGTAGAACTACTAGAAATACAAATAAAACTCCAAATTAAGTACCAAAATAAAACAAATTTATGGCACAACAATCATTCCCAACGTCTAAGCTAGTAAGGTCCATCACGGTCCACATAATCTCCCTAGAAAATTGAAATAGATTTATATATGCAGGGTGATCATACAAGTATACTCAGTAGGGAAAAACCAAAGTCACTTGTGCACAAGTGGGAGAAACATACTAATTCCCCTGTGAGAAAATAGAAAAAACTCAAAATCACCTAAAAAGTAATACTATCCACCCAAACCTCACCAAGTCTCACTCACCAAATAACTCAAGTGGATTGTATACCTTGTTAAGTGTTTTTTAGTTTTTGATGTTTTATCATAGGGGAATTAGTATTCTTTTCCCACTTCTACACGAGTGACTTTGGTTTTTCCCTACTGAGTATACTTGTATGCTCACCCTACATATATAAAACCATTTTTAGGTTTACCTGGAGATTATGATGATCGTGTTGGACCTTAATATATAAAATGTTGGTGATGGTTGTTGTGTCACTGCTTAGTTTTGTTTTGGTACATAATTTGGATTTTTCTTTGTATTTCTAGTAGATTTACATTAAAAATGCATGTGGGATTGATTTATGTTTCTTAATATATATCTATATTAGAGTTTTTTAAGGATGATTCATCTTATCTCCCAATCATGGTTACTATAAAAGGGTAATGCCTCCAATTTTTGGGAGATTTTGATACCCTTGGTGTTGGTCGCCACCCCGGGGTCTATTGGAGGTAGGACTCGGGGGGTCATTATCTCCCCTTCATATTGAGGAAGTAATTTCTTGACATATTGTTATCACTTCCCTCATCATGAAGAAGGTGGGTCGTGATAGAATGGTATCATTGGGTGAGATTTTCGTTAATTGTGGAATGGATGGAGTTGTTATGCACTAGGACTGTATCTGGGTAGTGGTTGGGTAGTGGGGCTGTATGAATGGGTTGTTTCATGATTTCATGTTTATGAGTGTTAGAATGAATTCTTTTAACATTTGTCCATCTTTGATTGTTTGTATTTGGAAGTGGTTGGTATGGTTTCTTTTCCTTATAATGTTTTCATTGTTTGGTATTTTCCCAGGTAGGGATGGAAATAAATAAACGAATGATTTGACAATGTAGAATGACAACTGAATAAATGAATTGGATGGGGGTATGTTTTAAGTTGGGGATTGTATTGAAGTAGTGTTGAAGTGACCATTGTTCGTGGTGGTATGTGCATGTATGGTTAGCAGCAAAGGTGGTTTTGAGTGGGATGGTTTTTTGTTTGGAATCCCATAGGATGAACTGAGTGTTTATTACCTATACATATAAACTTTTAGTCCCATATGTTTTTCATTCACACCCCACCCGTGTTGAGAACTATGTGCCAAACACCCCCATTGTTACGGGGGATGGTCTCATTATCAACATACTAGTGGGAGGATGGATGGATGGTTACTGACTTTACCCTACTCTTTCTTCTATGCATTTATCACACAAGACTTTTTTGGTAGGCTGTAATGGTTTGAGGTTTAATACTAGATTTTCGGTATTTACTATGTGAGATATGGTTTGTTTCCTAGGTGTCTTTGGGATGAAGCCCAAGTGTTTTTGGGTGATACATGTGGTGGTTGTGGGCTAAGTGTCTATGGGTAGGATGTGTGTGGTTTGTGGCCCAAGTGTCTGTGAGTGGTTTGTGACAGTGGGGCTTGTGGAAGAGCATGGTAGCATTAGGACGTTCACTGCTTGGGATGATCAATTAACCAGTGGGAAATGGTGTGGGGTACCCAAATATTTATGTGCTTACTATTATAATTTACTTGACTTGTGTTATTTGGAGAGTGTTCCTTGGTGAGGTTGGGGTGGATATTATACCTTTTTAGGTGATTTTTAGTTTTTTCTTTTTTCTCACAGGGGCATTAGTATGCTTCTCCCACTTGTGCATGGGTGAATTTGGTTTTCCCCTACTGAGTATAATTGTATTCTAACCCTATGTATATAAAACTATTTTTAGGTTTCCATGGAGATTTCACATACCGTGTTAAACCTTACTAGCAGAGACATTGGGGATGGTTGATGTGTCACTGCTTAGTTTTATTTTGGTACTTACTTTGGATTATTATATATATTTATAGTATTTTTACTTTAAACATGCATAGGGGATAGATTTCAGTTTTTTTATATCTATCTATATTATAGTTTTTTGAGTTTGATACATCTTATATCCCAATATTGGTTACTATAAAAAGTGCAATGACTCTCATTTTTGTGATATTTCAATACCCTTCGTGCTGGTCTCCACCCCGGGGCCTATTGGAGGCGGGGCTCAGGGGTCATTATCTCCTCTTCATCTTAAGGAAGTAAGGTCTTAACATCATTCTATCCCTTACATAATCTTGATGAATTTGGGTTATGACATTAATTACATGTGTATAACACTTTTGGACATACGACAAGGGTTTATTCATCTAACATTCATTTTAGTGAGATATGCCTTATTACCCTCTTTTTCATTTGTGTGGAGTATATATACTGCCCTTTTATGTACCATATCATGAGTAAATTTATATTAATGGTATTCAATGTTTCATTTTATTTTCATTAATTTTATGGGGAATACAATTCGATTCTTTCAAAGTGGTAAGGGATTCTCCCCGAACCTCCATTTTTTCTTCGGGTTATGCTTTCTCTCTCTTTACCCCAATGTAATTATTCTATATTTTTATACACAACTTATAAATTATGTTCATATTTTCTTAAAAAATTCATCTCGATTAGTTCATCTTTCATTGATGGGAAAAATGTTTTATAAGATTCCCTTTTCAATTTCTCTCGATAAGTAAACCTAAATAAAGGAAACTTCCCAATTTCAAACCCATTTTCAAAGATAAACCATAATATGTTTTAAGAAACCATTATTTTTCTAAAATTAATATTTTTCTTATGAAAAACTATATTATATATTTTTTGGTTTTATGTATACAATTAATCCTTTTTATACTTTAAAGAATATTTTATATTTTCCCTTAAACCTCACTAAAGTGTCCAATTTCTAAAGTTTATTAAAAACTTTTTTTATATATTTTAACTTCAGTTGGACATCATTTATTCCTCGAATATAATTTCATTGTCCATAGATTTTATTTTTTGGATATACATTTTTACAATCTCATTTTTTGATAAGTACAAATTATTTTTCCAAAATAACTCTTCCTTGCAATGTAAGAGGGGTATTTCTCTCAATAATTACTCCATGATTTTATTAGAGTATTTTTAGCTATGATTATGATTCAAATATTTCAAAGTGGTATGAGACAATTTAATTAAAATTTATCTTTTTAAATCTATTATTTTATATATGAGGAATGTATTGGACTCAGTAAGTGACTGGTGGGGCCCACTATAACCCCTCGATACATCAGTAGGCCTCATGAGATAAAATAGACCAGGTTTCTACATACTTCTATATGGTGTCTTGGTTGAAGGATTGATGGTATGTTTATGATTTATGAAAATTCTCATTAACTTATTATGATATTAGAGATTGATAATCCATGTGATTATTAGAATACTAGAATATCCATGGTCAAGTTTCATTCTCATGTGATTATTTTTATGGCATTATTTACTCACCTTTTATTCCCATTATATTATGATAAATATTATGTTTTAGAGGAATGTGTTTTACTTATTCACCATGACTTATTGGTTTTTTTCATGATATCTTCCTCTGTATTGCTTACCCTTATTGAAAATCTTTGCTCACCCCATTCTTATGTTTTATTTTCCCCCATGATGTGACGATATATATTATGAATGACTTGTAGAGATAATCTATGGGTTTTTGGGTGCTTGAATTGGAGTTTCTATATTGTATTTCATTTAAATTTGTAATGTTAAAATTAAGTTTGTATCTAGTTTTCCAAAGCTACTAAACTATTCGGTCCTTTGGGATGTGATTTCTTGTTCATTGTGCCAATGTAATAATGTACGACATTGAATCTAGGATACAGGGGTAATGGTATTTAAAGAAATATACACCAAAAAGGGTGAAAAATGTGTACTTCCAAGAAGGTAACCCATAATATTACTAATATCTCCAAAGCATGTTTAACTGTAGATTTAAAATGGGATCTAGTGCACTAAGTCTGGTGTGATCTCACCCGACAATACACAGACATTATAGTTAAATATTTGGAAGTACTATAAATGATTCTAATATTGTGTATTACTATTTAATTTTTGTTATAAATATAACTTTAACTAATTCAATTATCATCCAGTATTATAATTATTCGTCATGAAAAAATATTATATATATTATAACACTAAACCGTATCTGTTACAATATGTCATAAAACATTATAATTATTGTTAACAAGAAATATGATAACATTATGTCATGAAATATTATAAATATTACTAAAATTATATGTAAACATGAAATATTATATTCATTTAAAATTTTTATATACAATATCATAATTATTATTTTTATACTTACATGTAATTATTTGCTTTTAAAATATAAAAAATCTCGGAAAATACAATAAAATATACAGAGAAGGGTGAAACATGAGAATTTCTCATGTGGTCACCCATGAAACATTAATATTATGAAATTCAAAAATGTGATTATTGAAAAATATTATAATTATTCAACATGAAAAAATATTATTTCTATTACAACACTATACCATAGTTGTTAAAAATATAACATGAAATATTATAATTATTGTTAACATGAAATATTGTAACATTATAACTTTCAATATTATAGTAATTTCTAAAATAAACTAAAATCATGATATATTATAGTCATCCCAAAAAATACTTACAATATCATAATAATCATTATTATACTAGTATTAAATTTTAAATATAAACAAAAAAGTGCGCAACACTGGTACTTCCAAGAGGGCCATCAATCCTAGTACTACTCTCTCCCAAGAAGGAATAACTACAGAGTTCTAATGAGATTTGTTTCATTAATGCTGTATGATCACACGCAACAATACACATTAATTATTTTTAAATATTTGAATGTACAATCAATGATTCTAATATTACATATTTATATATAATTTTTATTATAAATAAAACTTTTATTAATCTAATATTCATCCAATATTATAATTATTAAACCTAAAAAATTATTATTTCTATAATAACAATAACTATAGCTATTACAATACATCATAAAATATTATAATTATTGGTAACTTAAAATATGGTAACATTATGAAATGAAATATTATAATTATTACTAAAATTATATGTAAACTAAAATATTATATTCATTTAAAAAGTTTACATTCAATTTAAAAATTATTATTGTTATACATACATGCAATGATTTTTTAAAATGTAAAAAATATTAGAAAATACTATTAAAAATATAGATAAGGGTAAAAAACTAAAACATATTAGGAGGTCACCTATGTAATATTCATATGATGAAATTCAATAATTCAATTATTAAGAAATATTATACTTATTACACATGAAAAAAAATATTATTTATGTTATAACACTAAACCATAGTTGTTATAATATATCATGAAATATTATAATCATTTTTAACACGAAATATTATAGCCTTATCAAATGAAATATAATCATTATTACTAAAATGTAACGTACTCATGAAATATTATATTCAATACAAAAGTGTATGTAAATTATCATAATAATGGATCTTATAATGACATGAAATTTGCAATATACATAAAAAGGGTGCATATAGAGACCCGAAGCTTATCGTACATGGGCATTACATTACATTTGCGGAATACTTAGTACATAACAAAAACACACACTAAAGGATCGTAATAGTTTAGTGTCTTTGGAAACTCGGAACGTAATCTTCTAATCGTGGTGAAAATTCTTCAATATCTCCCATAAAGGTCATCCCTTTTTTCTACCTAAAACCTTTCTTTATATCCTGGGGAAAAGAAAACATAAAAGGGTGAGCTCAAATGCTCAGTAAGGGTAAACAAAAAAAAATTATCAATCACATCATATACATATCTTTTGGAAATCTTAACCTGCAAAAGAGCTCATAATATCATAACATGGGGTAAATCATGGCTGTGAAATGTAATCAAAATAATTATAACTTAAAACATGGAACTTTGTGGCATACACACATAATCATAGAGAATCATTTCTTGTTAGTCATGACTCATTGCCAAGACTATCTTAGTGGACAAAGTCCCTTTCTGAATCGAGCAACCCTCGTTTCAGTCCTGTTTCACTGAACCGGTATAACCTACCATTCCAGCCATGTCTATCTCATGAGATATAAAATCTTTACCCAATGCATTGGAGGGAGATATAGGTCCCACCCATCTCATAATGATACCATTCTTATGTGTGCCACAAAATCATAAATCATACATCATTTCATAACCCATGTAATAAAAATGGGATTCTTAAAACAACATGACATCATAAAACCATTCATATAAGATAAAGGAATTCATAAACATAATTCCATCACAACATAGTCAAATCAATGTAAAAATATGGATAGAAACAGAACCCTTTATTATCTTAGATGGAAAATAATTTTGATGAAACACTTGAAATGAATTCTTGAGGAAAATATCCTTTCTTCTTCAAAATCAATTTCTTTTCACAAAACATCATGCAATTTTAAAAGAAAGAGATTTTATTAAAAATAGTCATGAAATATTTTGGAGGAAGCTTCATGAAAATAAGGCTTTATAAAACCGTAAAAATCCGTTAATGCCGTTTAAGTTAAAAAAAACATTTTTCATACTTTTGTCGGAAAAGTCAAAAAGTACCTCGTATGAAAAAGCGACAAAAGATTCCTTTCATATTCTTTACTAAAAACTCACAGAAGGGTAAAAATGGATTTAAACAATTGTAGGTGGATTGAAATAATATTACATATTGATGAAACATGGATGTGGATGATAAAATACACCCCAGTAAATACTTACGAATAAACAATCTCGGATAAAAATGAGATTGTGATATTTCCCTTACCTTAGGTCCGATTTGCTTTGTTCGTGTCCGAAGCTCCTGTATAATGGTTTAAATAATGTTATTGACTTATTAAAGAATCATATTCATTGTTATGATATCATATATGGTTCACTTATGACATTATATTACCCGTTCTTTTGTAAATTCCATGTTAAAGAAGCGTTTTGGGTAAAATCGTTTCATTTATCGTAGGTGTTTTGACTTGTTGTTCTTGACATCATTATTACTTATATCATGATTTACTTATTAAACTTTGATTTTAACTATTTTAACCCTTCTTTAAATAAATTAATAATAAATGTCCTAATCTAATCCAAGTGGGCCTAAATGGTCATATTTTATTCCTAAGTTTGTTTTTGGTCGAATTACACTTGTCCAATAGAATTAGGACATGTGTTAGGGTAATATTAATATCATAATTACCCTTAGTTACCCTATTTACTATTAACCGCGGTAAAAAAAGTAAAAAGTTACTATTCACCAAAAAATTATTTTCATCTCATTGAACCACATTTTAGTCCTTGATAATAATCGTGTCTCTCGGATTTTTGAAATTCCATTCACAGAAGCGGTAAAATTATGTTTTATGAAAAAATTCAGTTTTTTAACTACCACTTAGTAGTTTCACTATTCATCAAAAATTGATGTTTTTCAGAACAATGCCAAAATTTCATCCTAAGCTATATTTCATATTCCGAATTCAAAAAATGAAGTCTATTTTACCAAATACATAACATAGAAGTTGCATTAATTAATTTTATAATTAAATCCGACTGTTAAAATAAATAGCGTGTTTTTAAGAAACAATATCTATCAAAAGATTGACACTTGATTATGTCTGGTTTAAATGTGAAATTACAACCAATGACCAACATTGTATTAAATTGTAAAAATATATTCTAAATATACTTTAAAACCACTCAAATTAATAATTTATCACTATTAATTATTTCGATTAAAAAAGTTGTTTTTAATTATAATTTAGTAATTTTTCACTATTCATCAGAATATGAAAGTTATCCGAAAAGTACCAAAATTTCACCTTAGGCTAAATTCGATACTCCGAATCCAAGAATGAAGTTCATTTTGAAAAATAAGATTTACAGAATTTTAAAAAGTGGTTATTACAATTCATAACGGCTAGTTTTAATAATATTTTAATAGCACATCGTTGTTTAGTGAAACTCGGTATTGCGTATTACACACGCTATCGAGAAAGGTCGCGATTGCGTGTAATGAAAGGCAAGACAAGGATGCGTGTTGTGCAAGATCCTTTTGGTGTAGCGTACAACACAAGACATTAATAAAATTAAAAAGAATATTTTTTTATAAAATCTTGGGCTGTTACAGTGCAATACGAGTATTTCCCAAGAGGTCACCCACACCAGTACTACTCTCACCCAAGCATGCTTAAAAGTAGAGTTTTAAAGATATTTGGTGTATTAATGTTTGGGTGATCACACCCAACAATACATAAAAACATTCTTGTTAAATATTTTAAACTAATATCAATGATTATAATATTACATATTTATATTTAAAAAAATTTAAATATGAATTTAACTAATGTAATTATCAAAAAATATTATAATTATTCAATATGAAAAATTATTATTTCTATTATAACATTAAAGAGTAGATATTAAAATACATCATGAAATATTATAATTATTGTTAACATGAAATATGGTAACATTGTGACATGAAATATTATAATTATTACTAAAATTCAATGAAAAAAATGAAATATCATATTCATTTAAAAAGTTTACGTATAATATAAAAATTACTATTGTTATACTTATATGCATTTCTTTCTTTCTTAAAATATAAAATATCTAGGAAAATACAAAGAAAAAAATAGAAAGGGGTGAACCACAAGCACTTCCAGGTTGGTCACCCATGCAACATTCATATTATGTAATTCAATAATTTTATTATCGAGAAATATTCTAATTATTCATCATGAAATAATATCATTTATATTATAACGCTAAATCGTAGTGGTTACAATATAACATGCAATATTATAATCATTGTTAACATGTAATATTGTCACATTATAACATGAAATATTATAATTATTACTAAAATTCAATGTAATAAGGAAATATTATATTCAATACAAAAGTTTGTATACAATATAAAAAATTATTATACATGCACGAAATTTGAAATATACCCTACAAAGGGTAAAAAAATTACATCATAGGATTTCACCCATCCTAGTATTACACTCACCCAAACATGATTAACTTAAGAGTTATAATGGGATATGGTGCATTAATTCTATTGTAATCACACCCAAAATTTACAATGTTTCTTGTTAAATATATTAATGTACTATCAATGATTCTAATATTCCATATTTTTGTTTATTTTCTTTATAAATATAACTTTGACTAATGGAATTATTTTCCAATATTATAATTATTCAATATAAAAATTTATTATTTCAATTATAACACTAAATCATAGTTATTACAATAAGTCATGAAATATTATTATTATTGTTAACATGAAATATGATAAAATTATGATAAGAAATAATATAACTTTTACAAAAATTCTATGTAAACATGAAATATTATATTCAATTAAAAACTTTATTTATAATATCATAATTATTATTGTTATACTAAAAAGTAATTCCTTGTTTTTTAAAATGTAAAATTATGGGAAAATATAATGAAAAATAAAAAAAAGGTGAAGCACGAGTACTTCTCAAGAGGTCACCCATGGAATATTCATATTAGGAAATTAAATAATGCGATTATCAAGAAATATTATAATTATTCAACATGAAAAATTATTATTTCATTTATAACACTAAACCATAGTTTTTACAATCTAATATGTAATATTATAATCATTGTTGACATGAAATATTGTAATATTATAACATGAAATATTATAATTATGACTAAAATACCATGTAATTAGAGAATATTATATTCAATAGAAAATTTTATGTACAATATCATAATAATATCTATTATACTAGCATGAAATTTTAAATATGCAAAAAAATGATTCAACATAATTACGTCAAAAGTGGTCACCCATCCTAGTACAACTCTCACCTAAGAAAGCTTAATTGCAGATTTATAATAGGATTTGGTACATTAATACATGTGTGATAACATCTAATAATACACAAACATTCTTGTTAAATATTTGAAAGAAATATCAGTGATTCTAATATTACTTATTTCTATTTAATTTTTTTTATAAAAATAATATTAACTAATGAAATTATTATCCAATATAATAATAATTTAACTTAAAAAATTATTATTTCTACTATAAAACTAAACCATAGTTGGTAAAATATGTCATGAAATATTATAATTATTGTTAATATAAAATATTGTAACATTATGACATGAAATATTATAATTATTACTTAAATTATTTTTAAACATGAAATAATATATTCATTTAAAATTTTACGAAAAATATCAAAATTATTATTAATATAATTACATGAAATTATTTTTTTTTTAAAATGTAAAAAATCTAGGATGATACAATGAAAAATAGAGAATAGGGTGAAACACGAGCACTTCTGGGAAGGTCACCCATGCATCATTCATATTATGAAGTTCAGTAATGAGATTATAGAAAAATATTATAATTACTCAACCTGAAAAAATATTTTTTTCTATTATAACATTAAACTTTATTTGTCACAATATAGCATGAAATACCATAGTCATTATAAACATGAAATATTGAAACATTATAACATCCAATATTATAATAATTTATTTAATTCCATGTTATCATGAAATGTTATAACTGATATAAAAGTTTAAGTTGAATATCATAATAATATTTATCATACTACCATGAAATTGGAAATGTAAACAAAATGGGTGAAACAAGAGTACTTCCCAGGAAGTCACCCATCCTAAAACTACTCTCTCCTAAGCATGATTATCTGTAGAGTAATAATGGGATCTGGTTCATTAATGCTAGTGTTATCAAACCAAAAAATACATTGATATTATTTTTAAATATTTTAAATTACTATCAATGATTCTAATATTACTTATTTCTATTTTTTCAAAAAACCTGAAGTCCATTCAAATTTTTATTATTTTGGATAATACCATTTTAATGGATGAGGTGGAACATTACATGGATAGTAGGCCCATGAGGCACAATATAATGACATGGAATATTATAATTATAACTAAAATTATATGTCAACATGAAATATTTTATTCATTCAAAATGTTCACATACACTATCATAATTATTATTTTTGTACTTAAATGAAATTCTTTGTTTTTTAATTTTTTTTAAAATATTAGAAAGTACAATGAAAAATATAGAAAAGGGTGGGACACAAGTACTTCCAAAGAGGTCACCCATGAAACATTCATATAATGAAATTCAATAATTCTATTATCAAGAAATATTATAATTATTCAACATGAAAAAATATTATTTTTGTTATAACACTAAAACGTAGTTGTTAGAATATAACATGAAATATTATAATCATTGTTAACATGAAATATTGTAACATTATAACATTAAATATTATAATTATTACTAAAATTATCAATAATAAATCAATTTTACATTAACTAAATTTTTTTACATGAAATATCATAATAATATTTATTATACTGGAATGAAACTTCAAATTTACAAAAAAAGTGTAACACAAGTAGTTCCCAAGAGGTCACCCATCATAGTTTTACTCTTGCTGAGGAATACTTAACTATAGATTTCTAATTGGATCTAGTGCATTAATACTAGTGTGATCACACCTAATAATACATAACAATTATTGTTAAATATTTGAATATACTATCAATTATTATAATATTACATATTTCTATTTAATTTTTATTTTAAATACAACTTTAACTAATGCAATAATCTTCCAATATTATAATTATTCAACATGAAAATTTATTATTTCTTATTTCGAACTAAACTATAGTTGTCACAATATGTCAGGAAATATTATAATTATTATTTACATGAAAAATGGTAACTTTATGAAAAGAAATATTATAGTTATTTCTGAAATTCTATCTAAATATGAAATATTATATTCATTTATAAATTTAACATACAATATCATAATTATTATATTTATACGTACATGCAATTTTTTTTTTTTAAAATGAATAAATCTGGGAAAATATAATGAAAAATTTAGAAAATGGTGAAACATGAGAAGTTTCTTGGAGGTCACCCATGAAACATTCATATTTTGAAATTAAATAACATGATTATCAATAAATATTATAATTATTAAACATGAAAAATATTATTTGTATTATAACACTAAATCATAGTTGTTATAATATAAAATATAATATTACAACAATGTTAACATGAAATATTGTAAAATTATAACATGAGATATTATTATTATTACTAAAATTCCCTCTAATATTGAAATATTAAATTCAAAACAAAATTTTACATACAATATCATAATAATCCTTATTATGTTGGCATGAAAATTAAAATATACACAAAATAGGTTGCAACATGAGTAATTCCCTAAAGGTCACCCATCCTAGTTATAATCTCAACCAATTATGCTTAAATGTAGAGTTCTAATGGGATCTAGTTCATTAATGTTAGTGTGATCAGACTGAATAATAGACATTCATTATTGTTAAATATTTGAAAGTACTATAAATGATTTTAATATTACATATTGTTATTTAATTGTTTCTATAAATATAACTTTAACTAAGGATTCAGCACTGGAGGCTAGTATTTTTCTCCTGGAAGTGGGTGTTCTAGTTCCTGGATGGTGGTGATGGCGAACAGGTTCCATTTTGATGGGTTTTTTGACTATGGGAGAGTATGACTCATCCAAGAAAGTTGCGTCAGGTCTCTGATGGGGGTGGTTAGGCCAGACAGTGTAAGAAATGGGATGTTATGGGGGTTCTTGGTGGCTATAGTTGGTCCTCGGCAGAGGCGCACCAGCAGGACAACATTACAGTGGTGGGTCTCAGGCGGGGGGGGGGGGGGGGGGTCAAGTTGGACGGCGAGAGTGATGGGGGTTCTTAGCGGCCACATGTGCAGTGAATGGATGACCGATGAAAAATGATTGGGAAATTCTCCTAGGATGAACATTAATGGGGGAAACATAGATGTGAAAGATATAATGGGATTATTGTTCATGTATTGGGATTTATTCCCAATAGGCCTTCAGTCTAAAAATATATATATACTGTTATAAAAGCGGTCAGTTGGGTGGGTTATCCCTTGGGGGGATATGACCTTCCTTGATTGGGTTGTCTGTGTGTGTGTGGAGTGTGTGTTTAAATGTCATTATACCCCCAAGAACCTAATATAATATAATTATTCAATATGAATAATTATTATTTATATTATACCTCTAAACCTTAGTTGTTAAAATATGTCATGAAATGTTATATTAATTATTAACATGAAATATGGAACCATTATGATATGCAATATTATAATAATTATTAAAATTCTATGTAAAAATGAAATATTATATTCATTTAAAAAGCTTACGTACAATATCATAATTATTATTGTTAAACTTACATGGAATTATTTATTTTTTAAAATTTAATAATATGGGAAAATACAATGAGAAATAAAAAATGTGAAACATGAGAACTTCCCAAGAGGTATCCCATGCACCATTCATATTCTGAAATGAAATACTACGATTATCAATAAATATAATAATTTTTCAAATTGAAAAAAATATTATTTCTGTTATAACAATAAAATATAGTTACTATAATATAACATGAAATATTATAATCATTTTTTACATGAAATATTGTGACATCATACCATGTAATATTATAATTATTATTAAAATTATATGTAATGATGAAATATTATATTCAAAGAAAAAGTTTGTGTAAAATATCATAATAATATTTTTTATACTAACATGAAATTTGAAATATACAAAAAAGGTGCAGCATGTGTACTTCCTAGGATGTCACACATATTTGTACTACTCTCACCTAAGCGCACACAACTTCAGTGTTTTCATGGGATCTGTTGCATTACTTCTTGTGTGATCTCACTCAACAATACATAAAAATTCTTGTTAAATATTTGACTGTTTTATCAATGACTGTAATATTACATATTTATATTTAATAGTTATGATAAATATAACTTTAACTAATGAAATTATCAGTCAATATTATAATTATTCAATATGAAAAATTATTGTTCCTTTTATACCACTAAACTATAGTTATTACAGTACATCATGAAAAATTATAATTATTGTTAAAATGAAATATAGTGACATTATGACAAGAAATATTATAATTACTTATAAAATTCTATGTAAACAAGAAATACTATATTTATTTAAATATTTCATAGAGAATATCATTATTAATATTGTTATAATTACATGAAATTCTTTGTTTTGAAAATGTAAAAAATATGGTAAAATAAAATGAAAAATACAAAAAAGGGTGAAACATGAGCACCTCCCCGGAGGTCACCTGTGAAACATTAATACTATGAAATTTAATAATTCTATTATTGAGAAATGTTATAATTTTTCAACAAAAAATATATATTATTATTTATAACACTAAACCGTAGTTATTACAATATTTCATGAAAAATTATAATCACTGTTTACATGAAATATTGTAAAATTATAACATGAAATATTATAATTATTACTAAAATTCCCTAAAATCATGAAATTTTATATTCAATACAAAATATTATGTACAATATGATAATAATATTTATTATAATAGAATGAAATTTGAAATATACACAAAAAATGGGCAACTTGAGTTCTTCCTTGGAGGTCATCCATCTTAATACTACTCTCGCCCATGGATTCTTAACTACAGAGTTCTAATGAGATCTTGTGCATTAATTATGGTGTGACTGCACACAAAAATACATAGAAATTATAGTAAAATATTTTAAATTAATATCAATGATTATAAAATTACATATTTCTATTTCACTATGAATGGCCCAAAGGCATTTAATTTTTTTAATGGATAATCCCCTTTTTAAATAGGTTGATAGGGAACCGTTTTTAACTGGGTCATTACATATTTTGATTTCATTGTCGCTATAAATATACATTTTACTAATGAAATTATTATAAAATATTATATTTATTTGACAGGAAAAATTATTATATATATTATAATAGTAAACTGTAGTTGTTACAGTGCATCATGAAATATTATAATTATTGTTAACATGAAATATGGTAGCATTATAACATGAAATATTATAATATTACTAAAATTATATGTAAACATGAAATATTATATTAATTTAAAAAGTTTACATACAATATCATAATTATTATTGTGATACTTAAATGCAATTATTTGTTTTTAAAAATGTAAACAATCTGGGAGAATATAATGAAAAGTACTGAAAAGGGTGAAACACGAGAAATTCCCAGGAGTATACCCAGAATCATTCATATTATGAAATTCAATAATGTGACTATGGATAAATATTATAATCATGAAATAGTATATTCAATACAAAAGTTTTAGTACAATATCATAATAATCGTTATTATACTATCATGACATTTGAAATGTACAAAACAATATGGTGCAACATAAGTACTTGCCTCAAGGTCACCCATCCTAGTATTACTCTCTCCAATTCAAGCTTAACTGTAGAGTTCTAAAGGGATTTGGTGCATTAATGCTTGTGTGATTTCACCCTACTATACATAGACAATCTTTTTAAATATTTTCAATTACAATAAATGATTCTAATATTACATATTACTATTTAATAGTTGTTAACAATATTACTTTAATTAATTGTATTATCATCCAATATTATAATTATTCAACATGAAAAATTATTATTTCTCTTATAATACTAATATTTTTTTGTTACAATACATCATAAAAAGTTATAATTATTGTTAACATGAAATATGGTAACATTTTGACCAGAAATATTATTATTATTAAAAAAATTATATATAAACATGAAATATTATATTCATTTGAAAAGTTTACATACAATATCACGTTTATTATTGATATATTTACAAGTAATTCATTAATTTTTAAAATGTAAAAAACTAGTAAAATTTAATTAAAAATATATAAAAGGGTGAAACACGAGAACTTCCTAGGTGATCACCCTTGAAACGTTCATATTATGAAATTCAATGAGGACATTATCCAGAAATATTATAATTATTAAATATGAAATAATATTATTTCTTTTATAACACTAAACCCTAGTTGTTACAATTTAACACATATAGTTACAATGAGTCCTAAGTGGTAAACCCCATAATCCTTCACCCAAAAGACAAAAGTTCAAATCTTGGTAAGCCCCTTGAGGGATTTACAGCACTTTCAGTGACGTAAGTTAGATGATGTAGGCATAATACGACACTAGGCTTTTGGTCCACGTTCATGAGCCACATGGACATAGGCCTATGGTTTGTGTACTGGGTTTCCCTCTGCCGAGTTATAAAGAGGTATAAGATTTCATAATAATGAAATACACCATGAAATATTATAATCATTGGTAACAAGATATATTGTAACAAGATTACATGAAATATTATAATTATTACTAAAACTCTATGTAATCAGGTTATAATATAATAAATATGAAATTTTATGCACAATATCATAAAAATATTTCTTATACTGGCATGAAATTTGAAATATATAGAAAAAGGGTGCAACATGAGTATTTCCAAGTAGTTAACCTATCCTAGTGATAATTTCTCTCAAGAACGCTTAACTGCATATTTCTAATGGGATCTAGTGCATTAATACTGATGTGATAAGACCGAACAATACACACACATTCTTGTTAAATATTTGAAATTAAAATCAATGATTCTAATATTACATGTTTCTGTTTAATTATTTTTAAAAATATCACTTCAACTAATGTAATTATCATCCAATATTAAAATTATTCAACGAGAAAAATTATTATTTCTATTATGACACTAAACATCAGTTGTTAAAATACATCATGAAATATTATAATTACAGTTAACATGAAATACAGTAACATTATAACATTGAATATTATAATTATTACTATAATTATATGTAAACATGAAATATTATATTCATTAAAAATGTTTACATACAATATCATAATTGTTGTTCTTATACATACATGCATTTATTTTTTGATTAAAATGTAAAAAATCTAGGAAAATACAATGAATTAGATAGAAAAGGGTGAAACACGAGCACTTCCTAGGAGGTCCGAAATGCAACATTCATATTATTAAATTCAATTATTCCATTATTGAGAAATATTATAACTATTCAACCTGTAAGAAATATTACTTTTTTATAACACTAAATTGTAGTTGTTACAATATAACATGAAATATTATAATAATTTTTAATATTAATTATTGTTACATTATAACAGTCAATATTATAATTATTAATAAAATTCCCTATAATCATGAAATATTGTATTCAATACAAATTTTTACATTCAATATCCTAATATTATTTATTATACACGTATGAAATTTGAATTATTAAAAAAAAGGGTGCAACACAAGTACTCCCTAGGATATCACCCATCCTAGGACTACCCTCTCCCAATAAAACATTAGTGTAGAGTTCTAATGGTATTTGGTGCATTAATGTTGGTGATATTGCACCCAATAAAACACAAAAATTCTTGTTGAATATTTGAAATTACTATATATGATTCTAATATTATATATTTTTATTTAATTTTTGTTATAAATATAACTTTAAATAATGTTATCATCATCCAATATTATAATTATTAGAAATGAAAATTTATTATTTCTATTATAACACTAACTATAGTTGTCAAAATACATGATGAAATATTATAAATATTGTCAACATGAAATATGGTAACATTGTGACATGAAATGTTATAACTATTACTAAAACCAAATGTAAACATGAATTATTATATTAATTTAAAAAATTTTCATACAAAATCATAATTATTTTTTTATACTTACATGCAATTATTTGTTATTTAATATGTAAAATATCTAGGAAAATACGATGAAAAATACAGAAAAGGGAGGAACACTGGCACTACCGAAGAGGTCACCCTTGCAACATTCAGATTATGAAATTCAATAGTGTTATTATCAAGAAATATTTTAATTTTTCATTATGAAAAAAAGTTTTTCTTTTATAACACTAAACCATAGTTTTTATAATATAACATGAAATATTATAATCACTGATACCATGAAATATTGTAACATTATAACATGAAAAATTATGATTTTTACTAAAATTCCTTGTAATCATGAAATATTATTTTCAACACAAAATTTTACATACAATATAATAATAATATTTATTATAATGGCCAGAAATTTGAAATATACACAAAAAATGGTACACCACAAGTCCTTCTTAGATGTCACCCATCCTAGTACCACTCTATCCAAAGAACTCTTAAATATATAGTTCTTATAAGGCCCCAGACTTAAACCTTAATTAATCTTGAGTTATTACAATATTACACATTGAGGATCTTTTCAGGTTTAGAGTTTTAGAGAATTAGATCATAAAACTTGCACTACATTCAACATTTAAACAAAGTGGTTACATAAAAGATAGTATTCATTTTTCCCATCAACAGAAACAAATTTAAAATAAAACATGGATTCTTTCTTGACACTTCCTTGACACTATCATCATATCATGTACCCTTCCCCTGACCTGTGAAAAACATTTCAAAAACTTGGGATGAGCATAAAAAGCTCAGTAAGGGATATAAAAATGTGGAAAGGAAACATGAGTACATGTATACACAAGAATCAATGAAATCATACTCTACTCATAAAACATAAGCACTTTAACATAACTCATCAAATCATGAATAAATCATAGAAATAATAAGACATAAAGGTAAATTGAGGCATTCATAACATTCTTACATAGGGTGTAACCCTCTTGGTTACGTTTGGAATACCCATCACAGTATATTCCCTAAATCTCTTCGGAGAAACCTTAACGTTTAACTTCTTCGCGTTACCCAATGCATTAGAGAGATATATCGGGCTGACCCGCCCTTAGTTTATCACAGAACCACCCGTCTTCATAAAAATTCCCAAGAACCATAACATAATCGTATCACATAAAACATACATGAAGGAAACATAACATTTCCACAT
Source organism: Viscum album (assembly GCA_963277665.1). Lineage (NCBI taxonomy): Eukaryota > Viridiplantae > Streptophyta > Magnoliopsida > Santalales > Viscaceae > Viscum > Viscum album. Next base: position 393,505,801 of record OY728167.1, on the reverse strand, counting down.
TCCAATCACAAGATATCAATACAACACATTGACATAATAAAAACATTATGAAAACCATTTTCAATACCAAAATAAAAGAAAAGTAAAACATGGTATTTATTTTTCTTTTAAAAAAATTATGGCTTGTAGAGGAAGCCGAAACACAAATAATGGTCATGGCGGTGGAGAAGTCGTTGTTGCCGCATACGTGTGACAAAAACATTCCCTTTTGTTGTTTAGTAAAACGCTTTGTATAAAAAGGATTCCTTTTGAATAAACATAAAAGTAAAAGGGTTTTATACACCGTATAAAAGAAAGTTGTGTATAAAACATAATATTCCTCAATGAAAGGATATTGAGACGAAGTCCCATACCTCGGGTCCGACTTGACTCGATCGTTCTTTAACCTCCTTTAAAACGGGTAAATCTTTTTGATTTGAGCTCAAAGGCTTCCTTGGGAAGACTTCTGCCCAAAGTGAGGCTTCTAAGAGTAAGAGAGGGATGTGGAGAGACAAAATGGGTGGGGTTTGGCCAAGACAAAGGCTTTGGAAGTGTGGGTATGGTGGTATAGGTGGGGGCCTTTTATAAGAGGACAGGAGGGGCACTCTTGGAAAGTAAAGAAATGTAACTTTATTTTAAAATGAGTATCAGATTTAAAAGGTCCCACATTAATATAATTCGAGGATAAGGTGATAAGGGTTATAAATATACCCATAAAATAGGGTTTTGACAAGTTTAGGGCTTAGATTTTACATTATCTTTTCATTTTATTTAAATCGTTAAATAATGAGGTAATCGCTGCATCATCATGATGTCATTAATTATTTAATTAATTTAAGGTCTAAAAATTATAAAAAAAATAATATGATGTAGGAAATCTTTTTAGATTTACAATGACTATGTATAGTCAAACATATGACTTGTATAACCCAATTTAAAAATTGTTTTAGTAAAACAACTCATGTTTGTGTCATTTTTACTTTTATATTAAATAAAAAGATATTAATGTCATTTTCCTTCCAAAGTGGCTCCATGGGGTCCCCAAGTTGACCCATGGATTGTATTGGTCTCCATGACACATCCAATAAGGGCAGGACATGTGTCAAGCTCATCTCATATTATTAAAACATTATTTTTACCTTAAACTACACTAATTACCTCTAATCGCGATTAAAAACTTAAAAGTTACTATTCACTAAAAAATTATTTTAATCCCATTGAACCACATTTTACTTCTTAATGAAAATCATGTATTTCGGATTTTTGAAATTCAAAACACAGAGGTGGTAAAATTTCATTTAAACGGAAAATCAGTTTTTATAAGTACCACTTAGTGATTTCACTATTCACCAAAAATTGAAGTTTTTTAGAAAAATACCAAAACTTTACCCTAAGCTATATTTGATATTCTAAATTCAAAAATGATTTATATTTTACAAAATTCAAAAAATATAAGTTACATTAATTAATTTAATAATTAATTCCCGCTGTCAGAGCAAATAGCGTGTTTTTATGAAACAATAAGTATCAAAAGATTGACACTAGTTTAAGTACAATTTCAAAGTGAAATAAATTCCAACGACCACTATTGGATTAAATGGTAAAAATATATTCTAATTGAACTTTAAAACCAATTCAAAATATAATCTATCCATATAATTAAATTAGATGAAAAAGCGGTTTTGATGTAAAATGCAGTATTTTTCACTATTCATTAAAAAATGAACATTTCTATAAAAATACCAAAAAATTATCCAATGTAAATTTCAATGCCCCAATAATAAATAATAAGTTTATTTTGACAAATAGAGATTATAAAATTGCCAAAAGTTTGATTTAAAAATGGTTTTCCATCAAAAGGCAGTAAAACAATCTTTTAAAAATATTAGTGTATTCCATGCTTAAGATTGGATTTATTCTAATTTTAAGCCTCTAAAACACTATCTAATTCATTAGTAGACATAGATAAAAATATCTATTATTAATTACTTACTTGGGATGTTACATCCTTCCTCCCTTTAGAAAATTGTGTCCCCGCAATTTGTTTACTTATCGAATAAGTGGGGGTATTTATCCCTCATTGCATTTTCAGATTCCCATGTTGCCTCTTCAATCATGTGGTTTTTCCACAAAACCTTTACCTGATGAATCACCTTATTTCACAACACTTTCTCCCTATGTTCAAGAATCTGAACTGGTTGTTCCTCACAAGATAGCTTCTCTTCAAGCTGAACTACCTTTGGACTCAAAACATGAGATGGATCTGGCATGTACTTCCTTAACATTGAAACATGAAAAACATTGTGTACCTGAGATAAACTCAGAGGTAAAGCCACTCGGTAAGCAACTGATCCAAATTTCTCCAGAATTTCATATGGTCCAATGAACCTTGGACTCAGCTTTCCTTTCTTACCAAATCGCATCACACTTTTCCATGGTGAGAGTTTGAGAAAAACATGATCACCTACCTCAAAAGAAAGATCCTTCCTCCTGTTGTCCGCATAACTCTTCTGCCTGCTCTGAGCTGTTCTCATGTGTTTCTATATCAACTGATCTTTTTCTGCCATCTCTTCTACCAATTATGGTCCCGTCAGCTTCCTTTCACCCACTTCATCCCATAAAGCTGGAGTTCGACACCGCTTCCTATATAACGCCTCAAATGGTTCCATCTGTATACTGGAATGAAAACTGTTATTATAAGAAAACTCAACCAAAGAAAGATGTTGGTCCCAACTTCCCTGATAATCCATAGAACAATCACGTAGCATATCCTCCAAAGTCTGGATCGTTCGTTTTGACTGCCCATCTGACTGAGGATGAAAAGCTGTACTAAAATTTAATTCAGTACCCAGCAACTTCTGAAGGCCTTTCCGAAAGTTAGAAGTGAACCTGGGATCACGGTCAGATACAATGGAGAGAGGAACTCCATGTAACCTGACTATCTCTTTAAGATACAAACGGGAAAGTTTATCTAGGGAAAAAGTGTCTCGTATAGCAAGGTAATGAGTAGATTTAGTCAAGCGATCAACAATAACCCAGATTGCATTATTACCTCGAGGTGTCTTCGACAATCCCACAACAAAGTCCATGGATATATTTTCCCATTTCCACTCTGGCACTAGTAAAGGCTGAAGCATCCCTTTCGGTAACTGTCGTTCTTCTTTAACCTGTTGACAAGTCAAACACTTCACTGTAAAATTAGCAATATCTCTTTTCATTCCATCCCACCAGTAATACTCTCGCAGATCTCTGTACATCTTAGTACTACCAGGATGAACTGAAAACGGAGAACTATGAGCTTCACATAACAACTCTCTCTTCAACTGTGAATCACAAGGCACACACAATCTCTTCCCAAATCTCAAAACACAATCATTATCAATGTTGAGTTCAGGAAACTTACCCTTCTGAACCAGCTCCACCTTTTTCTGCAACTCGTTGTCTTGCTTCTGTGCTTGCTTAATTCTGTCTGATAGAGAAGATCTCACTGATACCTGAAACAAAAGAGAATAACATCCTGCACCAAAAACTTCTATGCCAAATTTCATCAAATCCTTAACCAAAGGATCACGCTAAAAATTCAACATTGCTAATGATGCATTACCTTTTCGACTCAAAGCATCATCCACTTTATTTACTTTTCCCGGATGGTAATGAATTATACAATCATAATCCTTGATTAATTCTAGCCATCTCCTCTGTCTCATGTTCAATTCTTTCTGAGTGAATATATACTTTAAACTTTTGTGATCGGTATATATTTAACACTTTACCCCATACAAATGATGCCTCCAAATTTTTAAAGCGAAAACAACAGCAGCTAATTCCAAATCATGTGTAGGGTAATATACCTCATGAGTTTTTAACTATTGTGAAGTATAAGAAATTACCTGATCATTCTGCATTAGGATGCAACCAAGTCCTTTCAATGAAGCATCACTGTAGATAAAAAACTCCCCATTCCTAGAAGGTAGTGCCAAAACTGGAACATTCACCAATCTTCTTTTCAATTCCTGAAAACAATCATCACATTATTTTGTCCAGATAAACTTAACACCCTCCGAGTTAGCTTAGTCATTGGACTAGATAACCGTGAAAAATTTCTAACAAACCTTTGGTAATAGCCTGCCAAACCAAGGAAACTACGAATCTTAGTTACATTTGTGGGTCTTGGCCATTCTTCAAAAACCTTTGTTTTTGCAGGTTCAACAGTTATCCCATCTTTAGAAACAATGTCACCAAGGAAAGAAATTTGTTGCAACCAAAACTCACACTTGCTGAATTTCCCATACAATTTCTTTTCTTTCAAGGTTTTCAAAATAACCCTTAAATGTCTTTCATGCTCCTCTTTACTTTTAGAAAACACCAAAATATCATCAATGAAAACTACCACAAACTTATCCAAGAACTCATGGAAAATTCTATTCATTAAGTCCATGAATATAGAAGGTGCATTGGTTATCCCAAAAGGCATTACTAAAAATTCATAATGGCCATATCTTGTACGAAACGGGGTCTTCGGAATATCTGCTTCCTTTACCTTCAATTGATGGTACCCCGATCTCAGGTCAATCTTTGAAAAATACTGAGCTGCCTGGAGCTGATCAAACAAATCATCGATATGATGCAAAGGATTTTTGTTCTTAACAGTGATGTTATTCAAGGCTCTATAATCAATGAAAAGTCTCATAGAACCATCTTTATTTTTAAAAAATAAAACAGGAGCACCCCATGGTGATGTGCTAGGTCGAATGAAACCTTTCTCTAATAAATCTTGCAATTGCTCCTTCAACTCTAAAAGTTAAATTTGAGCCATTCGATAGGGGGTTTTGAAATTGGCTTAGCATCAGGAACTAAGTCAACAGTAAACTCAACTTCCTGATCTGGTATTATTCTAGGAAACTCATCAGGAAAAACATTAGGATACCCATTTACCACTGGCACATCATTAATCTAAACAGTTCCCTTGTTTTCAACAATGTGTGCAAGGTAACATTCATTTCCATCTTTTACAAGTTTCTCAGCCTCTTGATATTTTATCAACAGTAAGGGTTCATTCTTGTACACAAACTGAAAGTCTTTCTAAAAAGAAACTTCTTTAGCTCTACACTCAATCTTAGAATGGTAAATAGAGAGCCAATCCATAGCCAAGATAACATCAAAATCTACTAGAGGTAAAACAATAAGGTTTGAAAGTAGGTTCTTTCCACAGATAAGGATAGGAAGATTCTTATAAATTCTTTTTGCCTCAACATTTCCTCCAGGTGTTTTTACCACAAGTTCAGGAGTCATTTCTTGAGATGGTATTCCCATTTTATGAGAAAAGGTTTCAGAGATGAATGAATGTGTAGACCCTGAATCAAACAACACACTGGCATAATATGAAAAAACAAAGTACCTGATACAACTTCATTTTATGGCCCGACATCTGCTGAAGTAGTTGTAAAGGATTTCACCACCCCTTTCTGCTTGTAGTCCAACTCCTTCCCATCGCTCAAACTCTTTTTCAGACACTCGTTTTCATAGTGACCAATCTCATTTCACTTAAAACATTTCACTAACTGTAAATCAAATTTGGACTTACCATCACCTTGACCTTTTTCAGTGCAATCACGAGCCTTATGTCCCATCTTTCCACATCGGTAGCACTTTCCGGAATTCAGAAGACATTCCCCAGCATGCCTTTTACCACATTTATCACAAACTGGAAACTTAGTTTTCTTACCGTCAGACCTTTTTGAAGAATTCTTTCTTTTCTCCTTCAACCTCGGTCTCTTCTTCTGCTGGTTGTTATAGAACACTTGATCATCAGCAAACTCCATTTCCACCTTCTCAGCACATCGAACAAGCTTTTCATAACTTCTGAACTCACGAGAAGCCAATTCCCTTCGATATTTTGGCTTTAATACTGAGTAAAAACGATTGATTTTACTATCAAGGTCTCGGATAAAATTTGGAGCATACCTTGCCAATCGAGTGAACCTTTCTTCATAGGCAGCCATTGAGTCTTCCTCTTGCCTCAATTCCAAGAATTTTTTTTCCATCCTAAGTCGAACAACCTTAGGAAAACACTTCCCAAGAAACATACCTTTGAATTCATCCCAGTCGAGAGCATCAATCTCATCAGCGTCCCTGATATTTTTAACCATCGACCACCACTGATCTACCTAACCCTCCAAACGGTAAATAGCAAGACTAAAATTTTGATTTTATGAACACCCCATGACATCGAAAATCTTCTCCGGTGCTTTAATCCACCCTTCAGCTAGCACAGGGTCAGATGATCCTCTGAATGATGGGGGATGTTTCCTCATTAAATGTTCCACCACTGACATGTTCCTCTGCGGTTGATCTGGCTGATCTCGTGCATGGATACCACCACCATTTATCTCTTTAGTCAACTGTTCCATTACTGTAACAAACTATTCAGTTCCAATTCCGACCATCTCAGGATGCTGATTCGGAAGGTTATTTCCTTCTGTATGCCTTCCTAGCACTACTTCCCTGTTTCCTCTGCAGAAAACCATTCTGAACAAACATGTCTTAGATAAAGCAACATGGTAATCTTCAAATGCTATATCATTTCAATTTGACCATAAAAAAAATATTTTTCGATAATCATTTAATAGAATTCTAACTCCTAAAGTTATCTAAACTGACCTCAGATACCAACTATAATGCCCCAACCTTAAACCTTACTTAATCTTGAGTTATTAATAGATTACACATTGAAGATATTTTCAGGTTTAGAGTTTTAGAGAATTAGATCATAAAACTTGCATTACATTCTACATTTAAACAAAGTGGTTACATAAAAGATAGTATTCATTTTTCCCATCAACAGAAACATATTTAAAATAAAGCATGGATTATTTCTTGGCACTTCCTTGACACTATCATAATATCTTGTACCCTTCCCTTGACCTGTGAAAAACATTTCAAAAACTTGGGATGATCATGAAAAGCTCAGTAAGGGATATAAAAATGTGGAAAGGAAAATGAGTACATGTATACACAAGAATCAATGAAATCATACTCTACTCGTAAAACATAAGCACTTTAACATACCACATCAAATCATGAATAAATCATAGAAATTATAAGACATAAAGGTAACTTTAGGCATTTATAACATTCTTACGTAGGGAGTAACCCTCTTGGTTACGTTTGGAATACCCATCACAGTATATTCCCTAAATCTCTTCGGAGAAACCTTAACGTTTAACTCCTTCACATTACCCAATGCATTGGAGATCTATATCGGGCTGACCCGCCCTTAGTTTATCACGGAACCACCCTTCTTCATAAAAATTCCCAAGAACCATAGCATAATCGTATCACATAAAACATACATAAAGGAAACATAACATTTCCACATTTCAATCACAAGATATCAATACAACACATTGACATAATAGAAACATTATGAAAACCATTTTCAATACCAAAATAAAAGAAAAGTAAAACATGGTATTTATTTTTCTTTTAAAAAAAGTATGGCTTGTAGAGGAAGCCGGAACTCAAATAATTGTCACGGCAGTGGAGAAGTCATTGTCGCCACATACGTACGACAAAAACATTCCCTTATGTTGTTTAGTAAAACGTTTCGTATAAAAAGGATTCCTTTTGGATAAACGTAAAAGTCAAAGGGTTTTATACACTGTATAAAATAATGTTGTGTATAAAACATAATATTCCTCAATGAAAGGAGATTGAGATGAAGTCCCATACCTCGGGTCCGACTTGACTCGATCATTCTTTAACCTCCTTTAAAATGGGTAAATCTTTTTGATTTGAGCTCAAAGGCTTCCTTGGGAAGACTTCTGCCCAAAGTGAGGCTTCTAGGAGTAATAGAGGGATGTGGAGAGACAAAATGGGTGGGGTTTGGCCGAGCCAAAGGCTTTGTAAGTGTGGGTAAGGTGGTAGAGGTGGGGGCCTTTTATAAGAGGAGAGGAGGGGCACTCTTGGAAAGTAAAGAAATGTTACTTTATTGTAAAATGAGTATCGGATTTAAAAGATCCCACATTGATATAATTAGAGTATAAGGTTATAAGGGTTCGAAATATACCCATAAAATAGGTTTTTGACAAGTGTAGGTCTTAGATTTTACATTATCTTTTCATTTTATTTAAATCGTTAAATAATGAGGTAATCACTGCATCATCATGATGTCATAAATAATTTATTTATTTAATGTCTAAAAATTATAAAAAAAATACTTTTCTGTAGGAAATCTTTTTATCTTTCCAATGACTATTTATAGTCAAACATATGACCTGTATAACACCATTTAAAAATTGTTTTAGTAAAACAACTCATGTTTGTGTCATTTTTACTTTTACATTAAATAAAAAGATATTAATGTCATTTTCCTTCCAAAGTGGCTCCATGGGGTCCCCAAGTTGACCCATGGATTTTCTTGGTCTTCCATGACACATCCAATAGGGGTAGGACATGTTTCAAGCTCATCTCATATTATTAAAACATTATTTTTACCTTAAACTACACTAATTACCTCTAATCGTGATTAAAAACTTAAAAGTTACTATTCACCAAAAAATTATTTTAATCGCATTGAACCACATTTTACTTCTTAATCACAACCATGTATGTTGGATTTTTGAAATTCAAAACACAGAGGTGGTAAAATTTCATTTAAACGGAAAATAAGTTTTTATAAGTACCACTTAGTGGTTTCACTATTCATCAAAAATTGAAGTTTTTCAGAAAAATACCAAAACTTTACCCTAAGCTATATTTGATATTCCAAATTAAAAAATGATGTCTATTTTACAAAATTCAAAACATATAAGTTACATTAATTAATTTAACAATTAATTTCCGTTGTCAGAGCAAATAGCGTGTTTTTATGAAACAATAAGTATCAAAAGATTGACACTAGTTTAAGTCCAATTTCAAAGTGAAATTAATTCCAACAACCACTATTGGATTAAATGGTAAAAATATATTATAATTGAAATTTAAAACCAATTCAAAAGATAATATATCAATATATTTAAATTAAATGAAAAATCAGTTTTGATGTAAAATGCAGTATTTTTCACTATTCATTAAAAAATGAACATTGTCAGAAAAATACCAAAAAATTATCCAATGTAAATTTCAATGCCCCAATCATAAATAATAAGTTTATTTTGACAAATAGAGCTTATAAAATTGTCAAAATTTTGATTTAAAAATGGTTTTCCATCAAAAGGCACTAAAACAATCTTTTAAAAATATTAGTGTATTTGATGCTTAAGATTGGATTTATTCTCATTTTAAGCCTCTAAAACACTATCTAATTCATTAGTAGACATAGATAAAAATATATATTATTCATTACTTACTTGGGATGTTATAGTTCTAATGGGATCTAGTGTATTAATGTTATTGTGATCACAACCAAAAAAACATAGACATTCATGTTAAATATTTGAATGTACTTTAAAGGATTGTAATATTAAATATTTAAATTTAATTATTGTTATAAATATAACATTAAATAATGAAATTATCATCCAATATTTTAATTATTCAACATGAAATTTTTTTATTTTTATTATAAAACTAAACTGTAGTTGTTACAATAAGTCATCAAATATTATAATTATTGTTAAAATTATATATGACAACATCATGACTTGAAATATTGTAATTATTACAAAAAATATATGTAAACATGAAATATTGTAATCGTTTAAAATTTTTATGTACAATGTCTTAATTATTATTATTATACTATCATGAAAGTATTTTTTTAAATTGTAAAAAATCTTGGAAAATATAATGAAGAATATATAAAAGTGTTAAACATGAGAACTTTCTAGAAGGTCACCTAGGAAAAATTATAGAAAGGCTTGAATTCCTTTATATTTTTTATTAATTTTTCAATAATCCCATTTTTTTAACTAGGTTAAGACGGAAGCCTTTCATGGAACATATGCCCAATGTTAGATGGTCCAATACATGTACCAAAGACCCAAATCACCGGTACATCCCCTCCCCAACATATTTTTCATTGATGGAACCTAGAAACCCACCTCTCATTGCTTATTGGATTTCATTTCCCCATACAGAACTGCATGATTCTTGGTGTCGATAGTGGTTTCCATACCCTCTCATTCTTCTAATTCGATTAGAACTACTGGTGGCTGCTACATACTCTTATTCCTCATCTAGAGCCTACTATTTTGTGTTTTGATCTCATTCCATATCCCAGACGCCCAGTAGCCCGAAAGCCTTGATGAACCAAAGGCACTACTACATCAGTATGTCCAAGGACTACACCCTTGCGTACGCCATGAAATCTTCCACACCTTCCTACATCATCTATGTGTCATGTCAACATCATAAATCCCCCAAAGGGGCCTTACAGGAATCAAACCTTGGTCTTTTCGATGAATAGAAGGATCCTTTACCCATCAGGTACAGGCTTGTTGGCATCCCCCATGCAACATTCATATTATGAAATTTAGTAATACAATTATTGAGAAATATTAAAATTATTCAACATGAAAAAATATTATTTATGTTATAATATCATACTATAGTTATAACAATATAAAATGAAATATTATAATCATTTTTAACATGAAATATTGTAACATTATAACATACAATATTATTATTACTAATAAAATTCCATGTAATCATGAAATATTGTATTCAATAAAAAAAATTTATGTAAACTAGCCTAATAATATTTATTATACTATCTTGAAATTTGAAATATACACAAAAAATGGTGAAACAAAAGTACTTCCATGAGGTCACCCATCCTAGTACAACTCTAACCTAGGAACAATTAACTATAGAGTTTTAATGGGATCTGGTGGTAGTTGGGGTTTGACTAGGTGGTAAAGCCACCCTATAAACCTTCGTCACACCCCATGATCAAATCATGAGAGTACCCAATATTTGGTTTGAGGGAGTTTATTCCTACAGTAGAGGTTGGAGGTCTCAATGGGGTAGATGTGACGACACAGTGGCTATGTGATAGGGGAGAAGGTTGATAGTAGGATCTCCAACGAAGATGATGAACATGGTGGGTGGTGGTTTGTGACAAGGTGTTGACATCATGTGTAGCAGTGGGTGGATTTGTCAGTATCAATGGTATGAGGACAGTGATGTGGTTTCAGTGGCATCTTGGCATCTTGAGGATGGTGTGAACGTGATGAAAACCCCATTTTAGTGGTGAAGAGAGGGGGGTCTACTCTGTAACATTATGATACTATTTTTAGGTACTCATCAACCCATATTTTTATCATTCTTTTGTTGGGTATCATTTAATGGTGTTGTTGGTAACATTTTTGGAATTTTTAAGGGATCGTGGGCTATGCACAGTTGGTTCACAGTTTTCCAAAATCGTGCTCTCTATTGGTGAAAAATGTACAAACCCAAACAATGGGAGTTTTCATAGCTTGTTCACAATTTGAAAAACTACATTTCCACTTAGTTTAAACCATGCACCCCTATAGATGGGCGTAGGGTTATGGTGAAAGGTTTGATAAATCATGCATCCTCCTCTAGGAAACTGTGCATGCAAATTTAAATTATTATGAAAATTAACATAAAATTTCCCTACCACCTATTTCCACCTCTTCTCATCCCTAACTTGGGATTCAATGTCCCATAGGTCATTAAATCTCTCAAGGACCCATTTTGGCTCTGAAAAACCCCTTCCTAAGGGAATCATTGTGTAGAAATCGTCGTTTGGTACTTCCCCATTAAGAGTTTCATACCTATTCTCTACCTCCTACTCTCTCTCTCTCTCTCATCCTTAGGGATTTCTATATCTTCATGTTGTTTTAGGATCTAATACCCTTTATTTTAGATCAATAATTTAGGTTTTATTTTAAAAAATACTTTTCAAGTATTCTTCATTTTATTTTCCCCATTTAGGGCTTTTTCTTTCGTGATTCTTTGATCTATGGTAGGTGGTTCCTTTCATGATTGGCCAATTGATTTAACCCTAAATTTCCTGGTTAAAATTAAATTTCATTCAATTAAATCTTGTAAAAACAATTACTGGTGGATTTTGATTTTAATTTGATCTAGCATGAAAATTGGGGAAAACCCCCAATTCGATTGAATTGGGTTGTGTTTGTGGTATTTAGATGGAAAATTTTGAAAATTAAATTGTGGAATTTAATTGTGGACTTTGAATTGTGAAATTGATTTAAAATTTTTATTTGAGAAAATGACTTATATTTTATTGATAATAACCCATTGATTTTTATCTTGGAAAAGAAATTATTTGATTAAAACTCATCTTGGTTTCTAAATAGAAATTGAATTATTGAAATTGAAAAATGTTTTCATTGTATTTTGAATAGTTTTGAAATAAATCACCCATTAATAATTATTGTTAGATCACATGAAAGTATAGTTAGTTATTGAGTTATTTGGGAAGACACTCCATTGATGCTTTACAACTCTAAAAATATATATCTAGTATATCACATCCCTTATGAGATGGTGATGAGTCACATTTGACCAGTGTATGAGGGATGCATGTACAAATATTATCGCGATCACCTATTCGAGTGTATGTAGATCCCATAACTAGTAACTATTATACCTCCTTGGATATGACAATGTTACTAATTTATGATTTTTTTATATATATTCCATTTTTTAAACCTTTTTACATATTCCTTGTCAATTAATATAAAATGTTAATTCATCCATTTTTTAGAAATATTTTCCATCAGTTTAAATGTAAAGCATGATTTGTTTTAAATATTATTTTGAACTACCATTCCTTTTTATTTAATATTTAATCATTATTTTGTTAGTTAACTGTGGAATCTTATTATGGAATCCTTGGTGAGACCCCACAAGGATTTTATTTCACACCCTAAATGTGGCTCCATGCATTTGAAGATTTCCTCCTATGAAGTTTGAGAAAGGGGAAAGCAACACTTGGAGGTGGTATTTGTTGTTGATCATGGGGCTTTGAGATATAGTGTCCATTGATACTTGGGTTGTTTGTCCTATTTCTGGTACCCTGTGGTTTTAATTTGTGTTTTTTTACCTATTTTACTTATGGTACAGTTCTCCATGTGGAGTTTTCTTTTGAGCATACTGGCTTGTAAATTTTTGTTCAACTATTTATGTTAGAACCCATTTATTTTTTACGTATGAATCCTATAACTTCTATAAATTTTATGTTTAAATTTTTAAATATGTCTTAATGTAAATTCCTTTTGATTTCACTGGTGTATCGGGGGTGTTTAAGGATGATTTGGAGCCTGAAACCCATCTTCTGGGGTGAAAAAGGCCTAGCGCACAGTTAGAAGAAACTGTTTAGGGAAAGCCACATGGTTACTTCAAAATTTTCAAGGAAGGACAATGATTAGGAGGAGATTGTATAGTTTGAAAACCCATTCAAAATGGGCCACATGGGAATGCGGCCATGTCAGTCGGGTTGACAGTGGATATTTGCACGGTTTGAGCAAGGTTATACACAGTTAGAAGAAACTGTGTAGGGCAAGCCACATGGTTACTTAAAACATTTTAAGGAATAAAAATGATTAGGAGGAGATTTTATAGTTTGAAAACCCATTCAAAATTGGCCACATGGGAATGTAGCCATGTCAGCTGGGTTGACAGTGGATATTTGCACGGTTTGAACATGGTTATACAAACTGTGTGAGGAAACCATGTATGGTTCCCCTCCTTACAGGAAATGGTTCAAGGTTGGTTTATGTATTGTCCATTTGTGTATCCAAACCATAGGACCCTATGTTTTGGGTGAATTTATGAAAATGAACCTAATTAATTATATTTCTATACCTAATTCTGAAAAATTCCTTCAGACAGTAACTCAATCATTTGGGAGCTCTTGATTCCTATTCTAGGATTTTTTGTTGACTCTCCATTCAATCTCGGAATCAAGAACCATCTATCTCCTCGGATCTGCATCTGTAAGATCATTTTTACTTTTGTTTCATTACATGTTTTGTTTGTTATCAGCTACACTATTTAGATACAAGATAATTTTTCCTATTATTAGGTTTATCATCCATTCTTTGATTTTCCCCCGATCTGAGTCGAATCAGGAGATGATATTATATTATCTATCCATTATTAACCTAAAATATGTTGTCTCATTACTTTCATTTAAATTTGGGTGTTTATATATGTCATTGTTACACATGCCCAATTCTCTGAGTGTCTCTTTGATATGAACCTAAAACCATGAATTGAATTGTTAGGAATGGCCTATATAATTAAAGAGGCTGTAAATATATTATTATAGGTTTTGGAACATGAAATTGGAACCACCCACTTAGGGTATACTATTTAATAAAATGTACCATTATGATGGTATATAAATTAGATTCCTTAGGGTGTTCCCTTTTAACCCTTTATAGGGATTTAAAATGTGAGTTGAAATGTAATTTGAATTGTAGTTTGAACTGAAAATGAGTTGATTATTGGGAAGGGATTAAATAACCAAGACCTTTTCCCCTTCCCATATAATGGATTGTTTAAGGATGATATTCTTATTTTAATGAATTTACCTCATGAATAATTGAGAGGAAATCCTTATAATACTACACTATGACTTGTGTCACCATCTTAGGTGATATTTAATTGAAATGATCTTAGTGATGAACTTGAAATGTTTAAATAAAATTGATTAATTTTTCTTAATGGACTAAATTCGTATTTGGATTGGGTGACACATGGATCCATTTATAAATTCTATGGATGGACTCAATTTTAATTTACCATACTTATGCCTGAGTGACACTTTCACCCTTTATATGGACTTCCAATGATGGACTCATATGGTTGGAATTTTATATTTTGAGTGACACATGGATTCTATATATATTTCCAAGGACATAATCAAAGGTAATTTTATCATACATACCATGGGTGATACTTGGGATCCCGGAGTGGAACACCAAGGATAGACATGAATGGAACATATGTTATACCACACCCAGAGCATTACATGGGTTCTTGTGAGGATCTTCATGGATAGGATTTTAGGGTGTTGGTTTATATTTAACAAAGAGCAATAACAAGATTCTAAATTATGAATTCCATGTATGGGATCAGGTTTATAAATGGTTAAATAATTAAATGATCTATATGTGCCAATTGAAAGAACAATCTCGAATTCAGGCTTTGTTTATATTTTCTGGATGGTCTGTTGAGTCATCCTTTAGTTTCCTATTTTTTTATAGGGGATGCCAGGCTATGTGCCAGGTCTTGATACTTATTAATTAAATGATATTGAATCATAAAATGAAATTATTATAATTATAAACCTATACATTATAGTATGTTTTCTTTAAGTACTTCCTTTTTAGATTTTATTAAATCTTGAACACTACTATTGTTATATATATCCATTGAAGGGATGGAACTAGACCTTGGGTGGTTTCCTACTAGGATTATGTCTTAGACTGTGTTCATCCCACCCTTGGGGACCCAAATAGACTACACAATTTCTGGTATGGATAAGGGCATGTGCCCTGATATATGTTCTTTAATGTTGATTAAGAGCAGGGGTGATTAGTAGCGAAATGAGGCTCATCATGCTATTTGGGATGCTTTTGGCCTTTTTTACTTTTATCCCACATATTTTACATATTCACTATATACGAGTTTTGGATTATTTACTAGACACAATAAATATATCATCATCAAATATATATGATCTTCTTTTTGGTATTGTTATCTATTCCTTTTTTTCTCTTGATTGATTTTTATACTACTTATTATATAGTATATCATTGTATTTATTCTATGATACACTCTTTTTATGTGGTCATAGTCTCCCCATGTACTCACCTTGGCCTGTGTTGCTAGTTGGTAGCCTCTAAAGTTTAGGGATATGAGCATGAGGCCATGTGGCCAACTATTCTAGGGGAACTATTGAGTGGAATCTGGGTGTGGGATGTTACAAAGTTATATCAAAGCATTATTTTCTAGTTGTATTTTTTATTTAGTAACAATATACAGGGATATGAATGAATAGGGATTTGGTAATGAGCTATGTCTGGGTGTAACAAATCCACATATAGGAAAAAGCTAAATGTCCTCAAATGAAATGGTTATTTTCTAGATTTGGACTATTACAGTTGAGTTGATTCAACTGTTGGGGGATTCACTTGAATTTTGATGTCAATATTGTTTATAATATTATAGGTTCTATTCCATTACAATCTATTTAAATGATGGTATTCATCTCATGAATCATGTTAGTAACATTACAAGAATCACATACCATGAATTATTCCATTCCATCTAGGATGCATTAATTGTTACATGTTATTGTGATAGGTGTCATTCAAGATATACTTGCTATTGTGATTGGTATTTTGAATTGTCAAATGGTGCAGATTATGTGGATTATAGGTTTTGATTCATGAGGTGTATGGGCCCTTATGGATAAGAATTTTGTGAACCATTGGTTAAACCATTAAAAGTATATTGTTATGTAATGTGAATTCAAATGAAATGGGAATAAAATGGAAAATAAAATTGTTTATAGCAGAGAAGTTAACCCAATCTGTAATGACCCGACCCTAGTTTCCCAGATCTAGTTCCTTATTACATTACATTGGCATGACTACAATAAATTTGTATCCCAAAGGAACAAATAGTTTATTATATTTCAAAATATTTATACATACTTGTTCAAAATTACAACATTAAATGAAAAAAATATAAGTTCCATTTGGAACATCCACCACTCTAATATTATCCCTAAAAGTAAAACATAGTATACATCTAAATGTCTTGGAAAAAATGAACCATAAGAAGGGGTGAGATCAGACGCTCGGTAAGGGTAAACTATACAACAAGAAAATAACATAAAAATTAGGCATGGTGAATAATTTAAAACACATGCCTTTAAAAAATAATCTTGAACATAATATGGTAGGAATATGAGCTGAGTGATTATTTCCATAATAAAATATAATCATGGGCATTATACTAGTTGAATAACCTAATGAACTATGAATTTATAGCTTCATAATGAGGAAAATGAATATGTAGAACATTCTAAAACATACCATCAAAGCCTCATCCAAGACATTTAAAAATGATTAAGGCCTCAACCAAAACCATATCTAAAAATGGGAAGGGCCTTAGCCAAGTACATATCTATTTGTCTCATGAGACCTACCGATGCATCAAGGGGCTATAACAGGCCCTACCCCTAAAATAATAATTCCAATTCATTCCTCACATGAAAGGGGATAAACATAAAAAACATATAAATTCATATTGAAGCTAACATATGAAATGTAAATAACTTTCCCCCGAACATTA
Source organism: Viscum album (assembly GCA_963277665.1). NCBI lineage: Eukaryota > Viridiplantae > Streptophyta > Magnoliopsida > Santalales > Viscaceae > Viscum > Viscum album. The sequence continues at coordinate 393,488,518 of OY728167.1, read as the reverse complement.
AGCATAAACACTAACCATTCATAGTAAATTGGTGAATGGTTTTAAGAGAGAACATCCATATTAAAAATAATCATAAACCATTCAATTAAATATGGTAGATGATATCATAAATATTAATCCCAAAAATACATAATAATCAATAGGAGTGTTGAAACAGATGAAGATACTCTTATAAAATCATCGAGTAATTCCTGAAATAAATAATATTTTAATTTGAAAAGAAGAGTTCTTTTGGAAAAGTGTTTCTATAAAAACAAAAATGAAGTAAGATAGTATTTTCAAAATAAAATGAGTGATTTTATATAGATAATGGTTTCTAAATATAAATTATATAGTTCCCTTGAAAATTGGTAAGAATTTGAGAAATTCCCTTGAGTCAGGCTTGTATTTTAGGAAAGTTTTTTGAAAGATCCTTTTAAAACATATAATTCCTCATAAATGAAGGTAGGATTATGGTAGGTACACATATATAGAACATTTACATACAATTAATTATTAGTTGATATTAATTAATAAGAATTTAATTGAGGTAAGTAGATAATAAAAATAACCCGAATGAAAATTAAGGTTTGGGTGGAAAACCCATACCTTAAGTCTAAAGGTGTTGCTCACTTGATCTTAATGACCTGAATGATAAAATTTAGGTTCATAAATTAATAATTATAGACCTTTCATTTAATTTATTTATTATAACTTTATTAGGTTCATTCATGGTCTTTTGATGGGTTAAGAGATTCAATTTAATTGTTTGGGAGCATTTTCATCCTTGGGTCTCATGATTGGTTTACTTGTATTTATGTACGGATAAAAATTTAGAAAGAGAATGGTTGTATAGAATAGAAGTTTTATGTCATTAGTGAACAACCAGAATATTAAATGGTTATAAAATTTCATTTGGTTATTGGGAGTGAAGACGAATCATTATATAAAACATAATGATAATTGTTTGGGTTAATTAGCGGTTTTTTTATCACAATGAACTCATTTTGATTTATAAAATAATATCAAGTGTAAAAAATAATTATAGAACCTTAAAAAAGTTATAAAAAGTATATTATAGTCTATTTCAACCATAAAAATGGTTTTATGACTATAATTGAAGATGCTAATAGAAACTAAAAACCCGTCGTCCTTGAATGTGATAAATTAACACATATCAGATGGTGTTTTCATTTCTGGTATAAAAGAATGGGAAAGGAGAGATGATGAAGAATTGTTACATTATCACAACAACATTCCATTACATTTAATTTACTGGAGTCATCACAACATTTGGATGAAATTATGTGAGGGAATAAAAATAAAATAAAGGAACTTGAAATAAATGAAATGAAAAGAGTAATTTACCTCTTGAAGTAATCTTCCTTGAGATCCACATTAGGGTAGAGGTTTTGGTATTTTTATGAGATCAATGGATTATGAACGTGGGGGAGGATATTGGGAGTATATTTGAGAATAATTTAGACAAGGGACAAGGCTTTATAGGAGTGAAGAGAAGTGGGATTGAGGGGGGTTTTATAGTGGAGGAGAGGGGTTATTTGTGAATATCATATTCATTATTATTTTTATTTCCCTCAAGCCAACCAATAGTGTTAATTCATGTGAACCATAATAGTAATATTTTCATGTGAGTTCAAACCATGTTTGATTAAATCATCCATGATTCTCAGAATAGTGAATTTAACTGATAATGTATATATACGGTAATTTAAAGTATTTTACTATTCATAAAAAATTTGAGTATTTCATAAAAATCCCAAAAATTCACCCTAACCATTTTTTTACATGTACAAGTAAAAAATGAACTCCATTTTTTGAAAATAATTTCCTAAATCAGATTAATTTAATTTTCTAATTATATTTATAATTTATTCGAAAAATAAAAATTCTAAAACAATAATTCATTTTATATCACCTTGAAAAATTAATCTATATCTCATTACCTAAAACCCATAATACAATAAAATAATAATATGATTTAATATTAATAAGCATATGTTACTATTCCCTAAAAATTAAGTTTGTCTTATTAGACTCTAAATACTTTACTGAATGTAGTCGTGTATGTCAGTTTTTCAAAATTCAAATTACAGTGGTGGAAAAATTATGTTTACTGGATAGGTTATAACAAAGTTATGTTTTGTGGAGACTTGATGTTTCATGAATTTGTTTATAAATTATTGGTTTGTTACATTTTATCCTCTTTAAAGAAATTTCATCCTTGAAATTACCAGAATGTTACCTTACAAAAGGATTTGGGTAGTTCTTCATCATAAGCTCCTTAGGATCCCATGTTGCCTCTATGATTTTATGATTTTCAAATGTATCTTTACCAGTTGAGTCATCAAATTCCTCAAAACTTGTTCTTTAGTGTCTATAATATGGATAGCCACTTCATAATAAGATATTTCAGGTTCAAATTCTATACCTTCAGAAGTGATGACATATGTTGGGTTTGGCATGTACATTCTTAGCAATGAGATATGGAACACATTTTGTACATTAGACAGGCTAGGTGTCATAGCCAAATGATATTAAATATCTCTAATTCTCTCTAGAATTTCAAAAGTTCCTATGTACCTAGGGATCAGTTTCCGTTTCTTCCCAAATTTCATAACACCCTACCATGGAGATACATTAAAGAAAACATGATCTCCCACTTGAAATTCCAAATCCTTCTTTTAATTATCAGCATAGATTTTTGTCTTCTTTGAGCTACTTTAATATAGCCTTGACTAGTCTTTACCTCCATTGTTATTTACTCCACAAGTTATGGGCCCACTAGCTTCCTTTCACAAACTTCATCCCAACATGTTGATGTACGACATCTCTTTCCATACAATTCTTCATATGGTGCCATTTGAATATTGGAAGGGAAACTATTATTGTAGGTAAACTCTACCAGGGTTAAATACTAATCCCACGTACCTTGAAAGTCGAGTGAGCATGACCTCAACATGTCTTATAAAGTTTGGATCATCCTTTATGATTTCCCATTAGTTTGAGGATGATAAGTAGTACTCAAACAAATCTCAGTATCCAAATATTTTGGAAGAAATTTCATGAATTTTGATGTAAATTGAGGATCACAATCAGGAACTATTAAAAGAGATTCTCCATGAAGTCTTATAACTTCATTGACATGTATTTGTGCAACCCTATCCCGTGAAAAATCCTCCCTTATAGTGATGAAATGTGTAGATTTTGTAATTCGGTCAACAATTAAACATATTGCATCATTCTTTCATGGAGTTTTGGGTAATCCAGTGAAAAAATCCAGGGTAATGTCATCCCATTTCCATGTAGGAATAATAAGAGTTTGCATGAATCCTCTAGGATGTTGTCATTATTCCTTCACTTATTGACAGACTAAACATTTTGATACATAATCAGCAATTTATCTATTAATATTGTCCCACCATAAATGTTCCTTAAAATCTCTATACATTTTAGTTCTACCAAGGTTTATAGAGGTATTTTAGAAACTACATCATCCAATAACCCCCTTTTCATATGGATTATATAGGGAATACATATCCTCTTCCCAAATTTCATAATTCTATCTTCACATATGAAGTTATCCATTTTCCCATCTTTCACAATATTTTTCTTTTGAAGGTTCTCATCATTTGCCTAAGAGATTTTAATACCTTCTAATAAATATGGTTGGGAAACCAATTGAAAAAGTAATGATGTTTCACATTCTTTGATAATTCCCAAATCCATCTTTATTAGATCCATGAATACAAGATCCTTTTCAATCCTCATTTTGTTTAAAAATATATGATACTTCCTACTCAATGCATCATCTATCTTATTTTCCTTTCCCTAGTGGTAGTGTATGGAACAATCATAATCCTTGAGTAGTTCGAGTCATCTCCTTTGCCTCAGGTTGAGTTATTTCTATGAGAATATATACATCAGACTCTTGTGACCTGTATATATCTCAAATATTTCACCATAGAGATAGTGTCTCCATTTTTTTAGAGAAAATATCACAGTATATAACTCAAGATCATGAGTATGATAGTTTGGTCATAAATTTTTAACTGGCTTGATGCATAGGAAGTAACTCTATCATTCTTAATAAGGATACAAGAAAGTCCGTTATTTGTTGCATCACTATAGATCACAAACAAATCATTCCCTAATGGAAGTGTTAGGATTGGATCTTTCACTAATATCCTCTTCAATTATTAGAAACAGTCCTCACATTCATTTTTTTATACGAACTTAACCCCTTTATGTGTAATCCTAGTAACTTGGCTGGATAAATGGGATAATTTATGAATAAAATGCTGATAATAACCTTCTAAACCAATAAAACTATATACATTAGTAAAATTCATTAGAGTAGTACATTATTGAACAACCTTTGTCTTCGTAGGATCAAAAGATATTCCATCCTTAAAGACAATCTGGCCGAGAAATGAAACTAATTAAAGCCAAAATTCACACTTTCTAAACATTCCCCATATAATTCATTTCTTCTAAGAGTCTTCAGAATAGTGCGCAAGTTATTTTCATGATATTAGTAGATTATAGAGTATACCAAGATATCATCAATAAACACCACATCAAATTCATCATGATATTCCTTGAAACCCCTATTCATTAGATCCATGAAGACAAAGGGTGTATTAGTTAGTCCAAAAGGCATTACTGTAAAATTGTAATGTCCATAATTGGTTCAAAATTCAATCTTGGAATATCTTCCTTCCTTACTTGTAACTTATGATATCCAGATCAAAGTTCAATCTTCAAAAAATATTTGTTTCCATGAAGTTGATCAAATAAATCATTAATGTGAGGTAGGGGATACTTTTTCATTATTTTTATAGCATTGATATCTCTATAGTCAATGAACAACCTTATAGATCCATAATTCTTCTTAACAAAGAGAACATGGGTTACCCATAGAGAGATTCTAGGGAGAATAAATCCTTTATCACTCAATTCCACTAGTTGTTTCTTCAGTTATACTAATTGCACAACGGCCATTCTATAATGAGTCTTTGATATAGGACTTGAACTAGGAATTAAATATATGGAAAACTCAAATTTTCACTCTAGAGGAGGTCTAGGTAAATCCTCTGGAAACACATCAAAATATTATTTCACAATATGTATGTACTCTATTTGAAAATTTATTTAATAATCCATATATATTTCATTCCCTTCCTTCACAATAATTTAATTCAGTAGAGCTATTGGGGGTGGATCTAGATAAGAATCAGCTGGTGAGGTTTCTGCTCTAAAGATAAGGGATTCAACACCATTCTCAGAAATCATAACTTCCCCCATTATTGTAATATATCTTTGCATCATAACATGATACCCAACTCATACCAAGGATTATATCAAATTCAATCATGGATATGATGATAATGTTAGCAACTAAAGCATTTTTATGTATCATGAGGCGGACTGATCGACACATCTTTGTTACAATGATACATCCCTAGAATTTTTGATTAGAAACTAATTTATTAAATCAAATTGAATATTTATAATTTTCTAGGAAAAATGGGAAGATATAAAAGAATGGGATATTCCTGAATCAAAAAAAATCATTGGATAGGTTTGAGGAAACGACTAAAGTTCTTGTCACCACATCATTAGGAACTTTAATATCAGTAGTTGTGATCGCATAATCTTATCCCTACTCACTTCTCCTATTCTAAGGCACGTTTTCTTGACACTTTGGACAATCATTAGCATAGTGCCCCATTTAACTACAATTATAACATTGAACATTAATAGCTTATTTCTTTCAATTACAATCACCAGCCTGATGGCCATTATGACCACACTTGTAGCACACCCCTTTTCTTTTTAAGTAGGAACTAGGGTGTTTCCTTCCACAATTATCATAGGGTGGAAATTCAACTCTTCCATTTTTCCCCCATTTACTTATTTCATTTTCCATAGTTTTCTATACCCCTATTCGTCTCTTTCTTTCCTTTAAAGTCATAAGACTTATAGAACTCTTTTTGTGTCTTGATAGCACATGAGACTATGTCTTCATATGATGAGAACGTTTGGTAGAAAAGTTCCCATTAGTGGAATGGATTTAGGCCATCAAGTAATTGATCAATCATACCCCTTGGATTATGTATATAGTCCACAACATTCCTCACTAACCTTGTGAATTTAGCTTCATACTTTTCATCATTCTCATCTTATTTTTCCCTCAAATTCAGAAAATGTATTTCCATATCTGCTCAATGTTCATGAGGGAAGTATTTATCTAAGAAAATTTCTTTTAATTCAATCCATTCCATGTTTTCTATTTCATCCTCCTCATTTGTGTTTTGAATTAGTGACCACCATTAATTATCATCTCCTGAAAAATGATAAACTGTCATGAAAACCCTCTCTCTTTCGTTACTACCCAATGAGAGAAATATCTTCTATAATGAACTTATCAACTGCTCTACAAAAAATGGGTTTGTAGTCCCATTAAATGATGGAAGTTATTGTCACATAAAGTGATCTAACATAGCTCCTCTGTATTGTGGATCCAGATGCTCCATTTGGGAAATTTTATTGTTCATAACATGAGTATATTGTCCCAGTATAGTTATAGGTTTCTCCTTACTAGTTTTAGCTTCAGAGCCAACATAATTATCTTGCATTATGAGGGAAATCCCTATATAGGATATGCACATTCATGCAGTTTTGATTCCTTCCACTAGGTTCCATTTCTAAATAGAGGAATACAATAAATTAGGTTATGAATCATTATGTACTATATCAACATAGAAAAATATTTAACATAAATTGAAATCTTATGCATGTATAATCCCATAATCATAAACATGGTTTATTTGAGGAAAAATCTACATTTAAATCCTTCAAAATGGGTTTTAAACAAAATGAAAACAATCCTAAGAATATACTTAGGGAGTGTCATACCAGGTTCATAGTAAGGCCCTATTTCATGTACCAGGATACCCCATGTCAAGCTTGAAACTCCTTATCAGATTTTTAACTCCAAGGTACATGTATGCCAGAACCATGTCCACTTATAGTTTTCAGAATGGGATATATTTTAGAGAAATATCCACATAATATATTCCTTACCAAAATTACATGATGTTCTTGTATGTTTATCCTCAAATATTATATTAGGGTTTTTTCCTTAATATATATTTTTTAAATCTAGTTTCCAAGTTTTCTACTAAACCTCCCTTGGATACCAATTGTAAAGACCCCACCCCAGTTGCCCGGAGCTGGTTCATTATTACATTACATTGGCATGATTACAAGAAAGTGGTATCCCAAAGGAATGAATATTTTAGTAGATTTTGAAAACTAGAACATACATGTTCAACATTAAAACATGAAATGAAAAACAACATATAATTTCCATTAGGAATATCCACCACTCTAAGATTATCCCTGAAATCCAAACATAATATACCTCTTCATGTCCTGAGAAAAATGATACATTAGAAGGGGTGAGCATAGATAATAAGTAAGGGTAAAAATTACAGTGAAAGATAACATAAACATTAGTCGTGGTGAATAATTTAGAGCACATGCCTTTAAAAAATAAACATGAACATAATATGGCAGAAATTTGAGCTGAGTAAATATTTCCATAATAAAACATAATCATGGGTATTCTACTAGTAAAATAACCTCATGAACTATGAATTTATGTCTTTATAATGAGGTAAATGCATATTTCGAACATTATGAAACATACCATAAAGTCTTCATCTAAGATATCTAAAAATGATTAAGGCCTCAGCCAAAACCATATCAAAAAATGTGCAAGGCCTCGGACAAGTCCATATCTATTTGTTTCATGAGACCTACTGATGCATCGAGGGGCTATAGTGGGACCCACCCATGACATAATAATTCAAATTAATTCCTCATATGAATGAGGATAAACTAAAACAACATATACATTCATATTGAAACTAACATATGAAACATAAATAACTTTCCCCGAACATTAAGCAAAAACACTAACCATTCAGAGTAAATTGGTGAATGGTTTTAAGATAGAACATCCATAGTCAAACTAATCATAAACCATTCAATTAAATATGGTAGATTATATCATAAATATTGATCCCAATAATACATAATAATCAATAGGAGTGTTGAAATAGATGTATATACTCTTATAAAATCATAGAGTAATTATTGAGATAAATACTCTTTTACTTTGAAAAGAAGAGTTCTTTTGGAAAAGTGTTTGTATAAAACTAGAAATTAAGTAAGTTAGTATTTTCATAATAAAATGAGTGATTTTATAAATATAATGGTTTCTAAAAATATATTATATAGTACCCTTGAAAATAGGTAAGAATTTGAGAAATTCTCTTGAGTCGGGCTTATATTTTGGGAATAATTTTTGAAGGATCCTTTTAAAACATATAATTACCCATAAATGAATGTAGGATTATGGTTGGTACACATATATAGAACATTAAAGCATAATTTATGAGGATTTAAGATTAATTAATATGAATTTAATTGAAGTAATTAGATAATAAAAGTAACCTGAATGAAAATGGATGTTCGGGTGGAAAACCCTTACCTTAAGTCCGAAGGTGTTCCTCCTTTTATCTTAATGTGATGAATAATCAAATTTAGGTTTGTAAATTAATAATTAAAAAACCTCCCCTACATTTAATTGATTTATTACAACCTTTTTAGGTTTATTCATGGCTTTTTATCGGTTAAGAGATTCAATTTCATTGTTTGGGAGTGTTTTCTTCCTTGGTTTTCATGACGGGTTTACTTATATTTATGTACGGATAAACATGTAGAATGAGAATGGTTGTCTAGAATAGAAGTTATATGTTATTAGTGAACAACCCAAATATTATATTGATATAAAAATTTTTATGGTTATTGCGAATGAATATCAATCATTATATAATACTTTATTGACAGTTGTTTGGGTTAATTTGAGGGTTTTTGATCCCAAAGAACTCATTTTGATTTATAAATTAATATCATGTGTAAAAAAGGATTCAATAACCTTAAAGAAGATATAATACATATATTATAGTCTTGTTCAACCATAAAAATGTTTTATTGGCCAGAATTAAAGATGGTAAAAGAAATTGAAAACCCATCATCCTTGAATGTGATAAATTAACACATCATAGATGTTGTTTTCATTTCTATTATAAAAGAAGCGGAAAGGAGAGATGATTAAGAATTCTTCCATTATCACAACAACATTATTGTACATGTAAGGTATTGGATTAATCACAACATTTGGATGAAATGGGGTGAGGAAAGAAAATGAAAATAAAGGAACATGAAATAAAAGAAATGAAGAGGAATTTACCTCTTGAAGTGATATTTTTTGAGAGCCTCTTTAGGGGAGGGATTTTGGTCTTTTTATGTGTCACGAACCACCTTCTCCAAGATGAGGGAAGGAGAATAAAACTGCCAGACCCTTATTTATTCAAGTCAAAGGAGAGATAATGACCCACGAGTCCCACCATCAATAGGCCCCAAAGTGGCGACTAGCACCAAAGGTTTATAATCTTACGTAATATGGAAGGAGTTACCCTTTTTATATAACAAGATCAATGATAATATAGTAAATCCCAAACAAATCCAAATAAAAAATATAAAAGTAAAACAAAAAAACTTCCCATTCATGTTAAAAATATATTGATACAAAGTACAATAAAACTCTGAAGGAAAGTACCAACAGAAAGAAAAGTAGCAACAACAACTATCCCGACACCCAAGCAAGTAAGGTCCAGCAAGGTCCTCAAAGTCCTCCTGGAAACCTGAAAGTATTTTTATATGTGTAGGGTGAGTATACAACTATACTTAGTAGGTAATACAAAATATCTCATGCAAAAGTGGGGAGACATTTTAATGCCCCGTGAGAAAGAGAGGTAACCAAAACACCTGGCAAGAAAAACTGTCCACCCAGCCTCACCAAGGCACACTCCCCAAATAACGCAAGTCAGGTAAAATAATAGTAATAGAACATAAATATTTGGGCACCTCACACCAATTTCCCATTGGTTATTTATAACATACTATGCATCAAACCTCCCCCACAGATCCCACTGTAGTCTCACTACCTCCCCCGACAACAACCAAATGGGCCATCCCAACGACACATTAATCCCACCCGTAAACACTAGGGCCACCACAATCACACATCCTGCCCACAGAAACCTAGGTCACCACAACCACACTTCCTACCTACAAACACCTGGGCCACCAGAACCACACTTCCTACCCACAGACACCTGGGCCTCATCACAAATACACTTGGGAAACAAACCTACCCGCACACACCTAGGCCAACCCACAACAACACAACCTGCCCAAATATTATTGGTCTATAATGAACCTCAGTCCATAATAGCATGATCAAAGAGGCTTGGGCTACCTGGGATAGGGAGAATAAATGAGATAATAACCAGACACTCATCGGAATGTTTGGCAAAACACCCTCCTCCGTGAAATGGGGGTATTCAGCATGAAGTTCTCAACATGGGTGGGGTGCGTATAAGAAACATGAGAAACAAAATTTTATACATATAGGTAATCAAGCACTCATCCAATCCTAAGGGTCCAGAAACCAACAACTGGCCCACACACAACCACTTTTTTTGTTACCCCTACATGCACAAGTACAAAACAACCACAACTAGATCACAAACCAATTCTGGAAAACAGTTCCCCATTGTACATGTTCTCATTATCATGTTAAAGTGATTCCATTTAAATATCCCTTCACTACCGGGAAACTAACAAGCATAAACACAAGCCAAAACAAAAATTAAAAGGGATAATTAAAGCAGGCGTTAAAGAATTCACTCCTGATTCTCTTGTAAAGAACAACATCAAAATGGGATCCTGTGAGATCCCTCAAAGTACTAGAACCAAAACAAGCCCCAACATACTGGGTCCAGAACATTTACCATCGGCTCCATATGGCCTCAGATTCAAAAACAAAAAACCTCTCAACAAGATATTCCATTTCTCTCTACGTCCCCCCACAAACATCAAATAGGACAACCATGCATATCACCATAATAGAGAAAAGAAGTTTTCATATTTAGACAAAACAATTCATTAAGTTCCTTCTTTCCATTTGGTTAATCGAGGTGATCACACAAGGGTTATTATCCATCGGGCATCCATTTAATCATCCAATTTTACGTGATTAATCGGTTTCTATGTTATATTCATTCAATAACAAGATTATCCAGAAGATATAACTTCATTAGTGAACAAGAAAGGACCACCAACAACCACAATTTTTAGTGTAAATGAGCCCATAAAATTCACAATATAGAAACAAAGGTAAAATACAAAAACAACATCATCATTCCCACCCCTTCATTATTTAAAAGTCTATTTATTATCTTCGTTAAAGTTGGTTTCATCTACATCCCAATGGAACATCATCATACCCACCCCACATGATGCACAGTAAAGAAATATGAATGAGGATTCCCTATCTGGATGATCAAGGATTGAAGTTTTCTTCTAGCGCCAAGAACTAGGTCGCGTGACAAGATACTCCAAGAAGAACCAAATTGGAGGGCTCTCACACAGGCATGACTCATCTCCATAAGAGGGACTCCAAGTAGACCAAAGTAAAAAATAATTATAATAAGGAATAAGAAGATCTCAGGGTGATAAAAGGCACAATCCTAGAGTTACAGGATATGAAATCTCAAAGTGCTTGAAAATTGGATTGTGTTTTGACCATGCGGATTGGTGGTTTCACACGATGTAATTATTAGATATTTAAAAATTCCCTTGGAGACAGTGAGATAGACCATTTCACGATAGAGGTTGAGAGGTTACATTTAAACCGAGAGAGAAAAACGCATAACAGGGGCGTAATTGGAAACACAGAAAAAGGGTGTGAAACTTAAGGCCACACATTTTAGTAAGTCAAGGGTCTCCCCACTCTTAGGTTATTTAAGATATCCTTTACCAACCTTAAAATGATCTTAAAGCACTTTAAAAGAGGTGTTAAACTTAAAATAGACGTTATAGGAGGGAACTATAAAGGAAACCTGACACCCCATGGTGGCACCGTTTGGGTGTGGCACCGATCGGTGAAACACCGATAGGTAACTCCACAATGACACCTTTCCACTGACACTGACACCCTCTTCAATCACCGATGGTTTTCAGGACACCCGAAACACCAGAATTTGGAAAATTAATGGACCATAAGGGTCCAGACCATTACATCAGATACCTCGCAAACTATTCTCACCCTTGAGAATTTAAGAGTAATCCCAAAGAAAAGAGTGGGGTTCTAACAACCACCTCATAAGATAACTCCGAGGGACAAACCACCCTACAGTTTTTTCAAAAGATAGAAGAATACCTTGAAATCCTGAAACACCTCTCTCATATATCTCCTGAAAAACTATAGAAACACTAAGGAACCACACAAACACAAAAACCACACCATCCAGACATATGTATTAGAGATTTCCTTCCTCCATATAAAGACACTATCCACTTTGGATGACACTAACTCAACCACACATGTTTAATCGCATCCACATTAATGCATATTGATTAGAGATCAGTTTCTCCCCTCCCCACAGTCATAACTTTTCACACAAAATAGATAATGAGGAAATAACTTATCATACACTAAGTAGGGTCAAACATTACGTAATAATCATGGAACAAAGAACACACAAGATCAAAACTCATAACAGATCTGTGTAAAATGCATGAATCTTTACCTCCTATTCCCAAGTACTCTCCTTGAGGTCACTATGCCTCCACAACACACGAAACAAGGGAATGGCCCATCAACAAAGAACCTTCTTCTTATGATCCTCAATTCTCATTGGTCGCTCTACAAATGCCGAATCTTCCTTGATATCCAACTCTCCCTAGTTGAGGACGTGGGAGTCAATGTGTAGATATCAATAGAGCTAAGATACATGGAAGAATTTTTGGATCCTCTCCAATGGTGGTGGTAACGCCAGCTAGTATGCCACCTCGTCGACTCATCCCAACACCTCAAAGGGTCTGATGAACTTGGGGGAAAGCTTACTCCAACTTACAAAAAACCATTTTATACACCTAGGGGATACCTTTAAGAACACGTGGTCCCCAAACTCGAACTCCAAGGGTCTACTCCTATGATCAGAATAAGAATTCTTCTGGTCGTGAGCCTTCTTCATCCTCTCACACATAAGCTAAACCTTCTCCATTGTGCTCTGCACCACCTCTAGGCCAAGGAAACCTACCTCCCCAACCTCTATCCAGCATACAAGTTAATGACATGGTCTTCCATAAAAGGATTCGAATGGTTCCATGCTAATGGTAGAGTGGTAGATATTGATGTAGGAAAACTCTATCAGAGGAAAGTGTCATACCCACGATCCTCCGAAGTCTAGAACACACGCTTTCAACATATCCTCCAACTCTTTAATGGTTCTCTTTGTCTTCTCATCCATCTGAGGGTGGAAATAAGTGATAAGGAATAGCTGGGTGAAAAAATAACATTGTAATCCCATCTATACTCATTAAGTAATGCGTGTATCCCGATCTGAAATAATGGTTCACGTAACTCCATGTAGCCGCACAACTTCACCCATGTACTTCAGTGCTAAGGAATTCACTGCACTCAACTCCTTAACAAATAAGAAGTGAGCCTATTTCGTCAATCGGTCCACCACTTCCTAGATGGTATCATAACCTCCCTTGGTAATAGGTAGTTATGTGATGAAATCCATTGAGGCGTCATCCCACTTCCACTTGGGAATGTATAAGGGATGAAACAGACCACCGAGAACATGGTGTTCATCCCCCACCTGTTGACACAAGAGGCACTTTTCCACAAAATCCTCCATATACCTCTTCACTCAGAGCCACCAAAACTAACATATCATTCCCTGTTACATATTTGAAACTCTTGGGTGTACCTCCAGGGATGAGCTATGGAACTCACTGAGAACTCCCTCATGAATCATCTCGGGGGAAAACAACTTCCCACAAAAAAGCATCTGATTTTGACCATCCTTCTGGAGCATCACCATGGATAACATGATCACGCATCACTTTAGCCTCCGAGTCTCCCCACAGAGACTCCTCCACCTTCCATACCAAGGAATACTACACTGGAATCTAAAATAGACATCCTCTATCATCCTTCACTCTCATGCCCAAATGTAAAGAAGCCAACTCCTCCATTGCCTTACCAACATCTTCTGACTTTCAAACCACATCTTCTTGTGACTTCCTACTAAAGTAATCATCCAAAACATTCCCCTTTCATGAGGTATAGGAGATCTCAATGTTGTAGTCCTAAAGAAACTCAATCCACCTCCACTACTGCAAGTTCAGGTCTCGCTGGGAGAAGACATACCTCCAGCTTTTGTGATCTGTGAAGACCACGAAGCATTACCGGATGAGGCAATGCCACCAAAAATCCAGTACGAACACAACCGCTGTAAGTTCCAGGTCATGGGTGGCATAGTTATGTTCCTAAGTGTGCAACTTCCTAGACCCATAAGAGATCACTCCCCACTACTACATCACCACACACCTAAATCCTAGACTAGAAGCATCACAAAACACTTCAAACATTACCACTTTCTCTAGAAACCACAGTACTGGTGCACTGACCAGCTTCCCTTTAAGATAAGTGAAAGCTTCTTGGAACTTATCACTCCATATGAAAGCCTATTCATTCTGTTAAAGTCTGTCAAAGGTACTGTAAATCGAGGGAAGTTGGGAACGAACCTTCGATAGTAACCTGCAAGACCCAAGAAACTACGATCCTTTTCCACGTTCTTGGGTACTACCCAAGAAAAAACCACTTAGACCTTCGATGGGTCCACTTTTATTCCCTGCTAGGGCACCACATGTCCAAGGAAGTGCACCTCTCATGTTCATAACTTGAACTTGGATAAATTCTTGTAGAGTTGGTGGTGTCGGAAGACCTCCAAAAATGTCTTTAGATGCTTAGCATGGTCCTCTTATGATATTGAGTAGATCATGATTTCGTCGATCAACCCAACCATGAACCGGTCTAGATAATCACAACAAATAGAGTTCATGAGTCCCATAAACACAGTTAGTGCATTCATAATGATGGACAACATGACCACGAACTCGAAGTTCCCATATCTACACCTGAAAGCAGTCTTCAGGATGTCACCCTCCTTCACCCTCAACTGGTGATATCCAAGCCATAGGTTTATATTAGAGAAAAAACATGCTCACTTCAACTGGTCAAAAATGAAATTGATACTTGGGTGGGGGTAACCGTTTTTGACTATCACCTGATTCAATCTTCAATAGTCCATGCATAGCCTAGGACCATTGTCTGCCTTCTTTGATAACAAGATTGGGGAACTCCATGGTGACGCTCTTGGTTAGATAAAACCCTTTTTCATTAGGTCCTAAATATGAATCTATAACTCCCACAATTCAGAAGGTTCCATCTGATAGGGAGCCATCGAAATCAGATGGGAACTGTGTTGTAAGTCTATACCAAACTCAATATCACTTTGAGGGGGTAGAGTCACAACCACTTCAGGGAAGATGTCTAGGAACTCACTGAAAATACCTGAAACATCCACCATATCTGAGTCTGCTGATTCAACTGACAACTCGGCTAAAAAAGAAATAAGGGTGTCCACACGCTAGTTTCCCTCCTAGAAACATCACTCGCCAATGAAAGATACATGCTGGCCACCCATATCTGAGAACATGACCATTCTTCGGAAGCAGTCTATAACAACGTGCATGGAAAATAGACATTTGATGCCTAGGATGATATTATATTGTTTCATTTGTAGTATAAAGATATCCCCACTAGAATGATGTGGCCCCAACATCAGCCTACATCCTCGACCAACATCAAACAGGCTGGTCTGATTTCCAACTAGCGTACTCAACACTAGGGGCATAGAAATTCTTTCTACATCTAGACCCAAGGCTTGGAATAAACTGGGTGCAAAAAATAAGTGTGAATCTCTTGAATCAAACAAGTCACATTCAATATTACTAAACAGACTGATTGTACCTCGAATAACTCCTGGACCTGCTGTAACTACTGCCTCTGCAGTGTGTAGTTTCCCACACCCAACTCCTCTACCCATCGGCTATAAAACTCCTCCTTGACCATCCCCCAATCGAGGTCCCTGAGGAGAGCCATGTGGTCAACCTCCCCCCTACAATGTCTTCTCTCAGTGGTTGTTACATCTGCTGGAAAGGCCTGACCTACAACGGGTGCTACTGAGGTGGGCACTAAACCTACCCACCCCCACCATACTACACTCAGATGGGGAACTAATTCCAAATATTCCCATTGATTCCATAGGTAAAGCACCTCGGTCCTAGGCCCATGGAGAAAGGGAGAGGACCTAGAGATCAGAACTGGAACTGATGAGTCCCACTCCCTATTGGCCAAAACATAGAAGGCCCTGATGGTGGAGGCCTGCTACTAATGAGTTTCCCCTTTGACGAGCTCAACTGGATACCCTCTCATGGAATACCTCCCAGTGTGTGCATCATTTCTACTAATTCAACCTTTTTCTAAACCTCTAAGTGTGTCAGTAGAGTGAAGGGAGTGACAACATACTGAAGAGATGGTCGGAGTGCCTCCTCTATGTATCTTGCCCGTGACTCCTCATCCAGAAAGAGGTCTGAAGAAAAATGAAGTAGATGCTTGAACTTGATCCCCAGCCCCCTCACCATAATACTCCCTTACTAGAGGGAGAGAAGCTCTTTCCTCTTTTCTGCCTTCATCATGAAGAATTTAATTCTTCCTAGAAATCATTTTCAAAGTCATTCCATGAAACCTAAGTTTCCTTCTTCTCTCTAAGGTAAAGCATCCACCAATGATGCACTGCTCCCCATATCTGAATCATAGAAAAAGGAACCCAGTACTCTATAAAATCCTAGATCAAAATGAAAGCAATCACCATATACTCGAGCCATCTCTCCATATACATGTCTGAGACACTGCCCTCATACTTTCTGAGAGTCTACTGCTGGAAGGCACGAAGCATTTTCTGCCACTGGCCGTCCTCCTCCTCTTGATCATCCCTCAACTAATCAACCAGACCAACCTGCTAGGCCTAAACTGACCACACTACTCATGGACGACATCTGGGTGCCATAGATGAAAAGACAAACAAAGAATTTCTAATCCTGAGTAATGTAGAAAATTCCTTTTAAATATTGTTTAAACTTTTTATTTATTTTAAATTCCCAAAACACCCAATACACACAAGATAAAAAGTCATTATGATTCATTTACCATTCCTGGGGTCTCTACTATGCAATCAGTGTATCCTAAATTGTTTTTCATTAGGTCCATAGTCCTTGCATCGAATCACGGTGAGCCCTAAAATCTCGTGTCCTAGCTGATGTTCCCTAGCCTATTTTATGCACCAAGATTTCTTAACATTTTTGCCCTACCATCCCATGAAATCCTCACTGTGCCTAACCCCAAACTCCATCCTATCTCTCAACCACCACCTTCAATATCATTCTATCATTAAATTACTTCTCCAAGATGAGGGAAGGAAGAAACAATTTCCAAACCCTTCCTTCTTCAAGTTGAAGGAGAGATAATGACCCCCGATTCCCGCCTTCAATAGGCCCTGAAGTGGAATCTAGCACCAGGGGTATAGAATCTCATATAATATGGAATAAATTACCCCTTTTAGAGAAAAAGATATGATATAAGACTGTAAATCCCAAAAAACTCCAAATACCAAAAGAAAATTAAACCCAAAAACCATTTTCCCATGCATGTTCGAAATAAAGTGATAAAAAGTATAAGAAAACTCTGAAGGAAAGTACCAAAAGAATGAAAAGAAGCAATGACAACTGTCTTGATGCCTGAGCTAGTAAGGCCCGAACAACTCCAAATAGTGAAAGTAAAAGTAAGACCAAAAACCTTTTTCCCATGCATGTTCAAAATAATGTGATAAAAAGTACAAGAAAACTCTGAAGGAAAGTACCAAAATAATAAAAAGAAGTAATGACAACTGTCTCGATGCCCAAGCAAGTAAGTCCTAACACGGTCCTCAAAGTCCTCCTAGAAACCTAAAAGTAGTTTTCTATGAATAAGGTGGGTATACAGTTATACTCAGTAGGGAAACTAGGAGCTCTCATGCAAAATTGGGGAGACATTCTAATGCCTCGTGAGAAATAGAGGTAACTGAAACACCTAAAAAGGAAAACTATCCACCCAACCTCCCCAAGGAACACTCCCCAAATAACACAAGTCAGGTAAAATAATATTAATAGCACATTGAAATTTGGGTAGCCCACACTACTTTCCCACTGGTTTTTTAGAACATCCAACGCATCAGACCTCCCCCACAGATCCCACTGCAGTCCCACTGCCGCCCCCAACAACAACCATATGGGCCATCCCAACCACACCTTAATCCCACCTGCAAACACTTGGGCCACCACAACCACACATCCCACCTACATACACCTCATCCACCACTACCACACTTCCTAACTACATACACCTAGGCCACCAGAACCACACTTCCTACCCACAGACACATGGGCCTCATTTCGAAGACACTTGGGAAACAAACCTTCCTACACACACCTGGGCTAACCCACCACAACACAGCCTGACTGATGAGTCAGGGGATGTAATGAAACTCAGGTAGTCACATCCTACCCGAAGAGTCTTAGTATACCTGATATAGGGAGCATAAAAGATCTAATAACCAGCCACTCAAAGTAATTTTGAAAAAAACACCCTCCCCCATAAAATGGGGGTGTTCAGCATGAAGTTATCAACAGATGTGGGGTGCATATAAGAAACACAACAACTAAATTTTATACATATAGGTAATCAAGAACTCAT
The DNA here is from genome assembly GCA_963277665.1 of Viscum album. Classification (NCBI taxonomy): domain Eukaryota; kingdom Viridiplantae; phylum Streptophyta; class Magnoliopsida; order Santalales; family Viscaceae; genus Viscum; species Viscum album. The sequence continues at coordinate 393,469,671 of OY728167.1, read as the reverse complement.
CCCAACCTAAGGGTACCAAAACCAACAGCTATCCCACACACAACCACTCTTGTTGCTACCCCTACATGCACAAGTACACAACAGCCACAACCATAGCACAACCCACTTATGGAAAATAGTTCCCCATTATACTCGTTATCGTTATTATGTTCAAGTGATTCTATTTAAATATTATTTCACTACTAGTCAACTAAAATTCCTAACCAGAAGCCAAAAAAACTGAAAGGAAACATCCAAGAAGGCGTTTAAGCATTCACTCCCAGTTCTCTTGTAAATCAAAACATCAAAATGGGATCCTATGAGATCCCTCTAAGTACTTAAACCAAAAAAGGCCCCAACATACGAGTCTAGAACATTTACCGCTAGCTACACATGGACTTCGATTCACAAACCAACAACCTATCGACAAGAGATTACATTTACCTCTACGTACCCCCAAAAACATCAAACAAGAAAACCATGCATATCACCAGAATAAAGAAAGGAAGTTTTCAGATTTAGCCAACACCATTCATTAAGTTCCTTATTTCTATTTGGTTAACTGGGGTAATCACACAAGGGTTATTATCCATCTGAAATCCATCTAATCAACCAATTTTACGTGATTAATCAGCTTCCATGTTATAGTATTGAAATCACAATATTATAATGAAAATAGAGCTTTATTAGTGCACAAGAAAGGACCACCAACGACCATGATTTTTAGTGGACATGATACCATACAATTCACAACATAAAAATGAAGGTAAAATAAAACAACATCATCATCTTTCCCACCCCTTAATTCTTTAAGAGTACATTCATTATCTTTGTTAAAGTTGGTTTCATCTACATCTTGAGTGAACATCATTGTACCCACCCGCATAATGCATAGTAAAGAGAGACAAAGGAAGAACCCCTACCTGTATGATCAAGGATTGAAGTTTTCTCCTTATGCCATGAACAATAGTTGCACGATAGGAAACTCCAATAAGAACTGAACAGAAGGGATCCCATATAGGCATGATTAATATTTATAAGAGGGACTCCAAGTACACCAATTGAAAAAGAAATAGACCAAGGAAGAAGAAGATAACAGGGTGATAAAAGGCTCTATCCTAGAGTTACAGGATATGAAATCTCAAAGTGATTCAAAATAGGATCGTGGTTTGACCACTTGACTTGGTGGTTCCACACGTTGGAATTAATTAAGATTTAATAATTCCCTTGGAGATAGTGAGATAGACCCTCACACAATGGAGGATGAAAGGTTACATTTAAACTGAGAGAAAAAAGAGGCATAACAAGGGTGTAACTAGAAATGAAAAAAAAGGTGTGAAACTGATTAAAAGGCCACACATTTTGGTATGTCAATGGTCGACCCACTCTTAGTGTATTTAATATATCCTTTACCAACCTTAAAATAGTCTTAAACCACATTAAAAGAGGTGTTAAAACATAAAAGAGACATTACAAGAGGGAACTGGAAAGGAATCCCAACACCCCACAGTGGCACGGTTGGGGTGAGACACCAATAGGTGACCCCATGGTGACACCCTGTCATCGACAATGATGCCCTCCTGATTCACTGATGGTGTCCAAGACACCCCAAACACCAGAATTTGGCAATGTAATGGACCAGAAGGGTCCTACCATTACATTATGAGACCATGGGATGATGGTCATGGGGAAGGAGATCGAGAGTATATCTGAGTATAATTTAGGCAAGGCACAAGGAATTATAGGAGTGAATAGAAGAGGGAGTGAGGGGGTTTATAGTATAGGAGAGGGGTGATTTGTGAATATATTATTCATTATTTTATTATTTCCATCAAGACAACAAATAGTGTTGATTCATGTGACCCATAAAAGTAATAAGTGAATGAGAGTTCAAACCAGGAATGCTTACATCACCCATGATTCTAGGATTAGTGAATTTAACTGATAATGTATATATACAGTAAATTTCAATATTTCACTATTCATAAATAATTTGAGTGTTTTAGAAAAATTTCAAAAATTTACCCAAACCATTTTTCGATGTGTAAAATTAAAAAATAAACTCTATTTTTTGAAATTAATTTTATAACTATGATTGATTTTATTTTTAAATAAAATCATAATTTATTTTAAAAATAAAAATTTTAAAACAATAATTCGTTTTTTATCACTTTGAAAAATTAATCAAGATCCCATTATATTATAAACTTAATATAATAAAATAATAATATAATTTACTATTCAGAACAGTCATATTACTATTCAGAAGGGTATGTTACTATTCAAAAAAAAATTAAGTTTGTCTTATTAGACTCTAAATATCTTACGGAATGCAACTGTGTATGTCAGTTTTTCCAAATTCAAATCATAGTGGTGGAAACATTATGTTTACTGGCTAGTTTATAACAAAGTGGTGTTTTGTGGTGAATTAGTGTTTCATGCATTTATTTATACATCCTTAGGGTGTTACAGAAACACATCCTTAGTAGTTGGAAGTAGGTAGTATCTCTTTCTTATATATAAGTTTTATGTCACCCAGACCTAACTCGAGGAGTAGGCAGAGGGGTGTCCTTATATTGGAAGGCTTGTACCATTCCTAGTTAAATATATATGTTCTGGGATATAAAATTTGATAATGTTTTTGATCTCAAGAATGTGTTTGTAATTTTATTATAATTCCACCATGATGACCTCCAATTGTATTCCAGGAGGGTAGCGATAAACACCCAGAGGTGGTGGGATATGGGCTACTGATGGATCCTCCATTAATTCCATCTGCAACACTAGTAGTTGTACCAAAAATAGGTATTGAGGCACAAATCTGTGAGGGATTTATGTGATTCATGCAGACCATTAAGGGAGCATCACAACCTATCTTGACATTTTTAGAGTTGATGCATGAGTTTCAACTGTAGTTGCATACCACTTTTTTAGGGGATGGATGACCATAAGTTTTTGAACCCTGGATAGAGGCCATGATATCAATATTCGAGCATCATGATATAACTCATGAGAAGAGGGTAAATATTTCTATATATAATCTATGTGATTCCACCATGATATGGTTTCATATCATTACACATATTTAATTTCATCAGGATATGTCTTGGTGGGATTTTACTATGGCCTTCTATGACTACTTCTATCCTGAGACATTGAGGGCCGATAAAGCCTGAGAGTTCCTAAAACTGTATTAGGGTGGGTTGTTAGTCATGGATTACATATACTATTTTACTGATATCAAGTGCTTCACACCTATTCTGATGGGGGATGAGTTTTCTAAATCCATATGATACAAGTATGGTCTCAGGTATGAAATATGATCACAAGTCAATGTATTTCAAATGAAAAAAATTTATGGAATAGTGAACAAGGATATTATCATAGATTGTTACCTTATAGAGTCTAGGGTGTGAGCTAGGGTGGTTTAGTACCTAGATCTGGCACAACATTAGCCAGCAGTAGAAAGTGTTTTATAGATCTTCCATGTGGTGATATTAGCAGTCATAACATATACTCAGGTATCCAGGTGATGTGATACTTGTATGGTAGGTTGAGACATAATAGACCTTAGTGTATGATGGTCCCGGTCAAGTTTTTATCATGTGGAATGATGGTCCATTTTCACCACTTCTACAGATCCTTTCCTCTAGCATCCAGTGAGAGAGTGTTTTCACTGACACCACATATAGGAGCAGGGCCAGTGGCTTCTCATCGGGCATGGATCTAGAGTATATCTAGCCGATTAGGACCAAGAGGTTTATGTGGTTGTGGTAGTTAGACCCCATTTTTAAACTGATAGTAGGGTGGATCTACTTAGTGTATCTAGTCAGTATAATAGGTTCGTGGTTCAGGCTATATATATGTAGGACCTTGGGGCACCCTAAGAGGGGAGGGGTGAATCAGGGTGTCATCTTTTTCTTTTAAAACAAAGGATATTATTCCAATGGTGGTAGAAACTCGTTAAAACTATAATACTGATGGGAGCAGAAAGAAAAAAAACCACAAGAAAAAGAGATTGCACCACACTTTTACTTGGTTCACCACTAAGGGCTACGTTCAAGGATTATACGCCGACAGGTTGTTGGTCATACCAAAATACACTAAACTTAACAAGATATGGATTACAATGTTCAGGTATAGCCACTCTGTCCCAAGCTCACTGCCTTTACAAAAGTTCATGGATTTCTCACTACATCCCTTGGGTCACTCCCATTGACTCCCCCTGGATCACTACCTTTGGTCAAGTCCCAATCAGTTTATAGACATGAAAGTCTCTTCAATAGATTCGCATTGAAGTCTTTGCCTCTGCTTAGCATGAGACTCTTCTTGCATTGAAGTCCATAATTGATTCACTTGAATGCACTGAACCACTGAACCGGATAATCAGAATGTGCAAACAGGGTTCACTGACAATTACGTGCAACACCTACCCTTTGCCTGGAAAATATCACCTTTGTGCGCAATATTTGTTTTTTTCACAAAAAATATTTCATGAAAAAATCATTTTTATGAGAACCATCCACTTTTATTAGCGGCCTCCACTTTTACGTGTAGTGTTTCCTTTTTCGCGCAACATTAACTTTTACGCGCACCCTTAAATTTTACGCAGAACTTATGATATTTTTTGAACCTTAATCTTTTCCATGCAGGCCCCTTTATACGCTCCTTTTACGTGCATCAGAACTCAGATCACCTCTAAGCCTTCAACCGTGCGGAATGAGGGGGGTCACTTCATATTTATAGGCAAAATCGACCCCTGTGTGAAAAACCCTCCATCCACGTGTAAAACATTAATTCTGCGCGAAATCCTTTCTCATGCAGGAACCATTTTTCACGCACCCCTTCAGATATTTCGCCCAGCCCATGATGTTTCCATTTTTCAACATTCTAGTTCTGAAACACATCTGGCGTGAAAAACCTCGCTCCATTATTTTTCGCACCACGCTCTTTTTCATGGCCAATTCACTATTTCGCGCAGCACTTCAATATTTCGCGCATCTCGTGCCTTTTCCTTTTTCCAGTGATCTGATCCCAAAACATTCCTTGTGCACAGGTTTCCAACACACCTACCCTTTTGCGCACAACTTCCTTTTCCAAACACACATTTTCCCATTAACAATTTTCAGGCCCAAAAATTTGGAAAAAACTGGATAATGGTGCCACCTTCAATACTGTTGTCCGCTTGAACTGTATGATCCCTTTCTATAAAAACACTCTGAACATCCAATGAGGATTGAAAACAAACAGAAACCATACTCCATTTCCTTCATAGAAAGACTGTGGTTCCAATAATATATGTAGTGAGACAAATCCTTGAGGAGCAGGATACCACACCATCTTCTATTAGAGGTACTTCTCTAGTAGCCTCTACATTAGCTTCTATATGTTTTGATATTGGGGATTCCCATAGTTTTATATTAGTTCCTATTGTGGAGATCTTTGGGCATTGGTTTTATAATTCTTATGGGTTCACGATGCTTTATATTTCGATAGGGATTAGAATGGAGGATATAGCTTAATTCAGGGAGTGGACCCATGATATTGGTGGGTTTCACATCATATAGGACCTATTTTTCTTCAATGTGATTGGTTTTGAAATCATTATTGGGATGGACTGGTTGGTCTCATTCCATTCTATATTTGATTTATTTCACTACAGGGTGACCTTCACATCATAAGAGGGTGGAGAGTTTATTCACATAGGTGAATGGGATGTCCATGCGAGTTGAGATGGACCCAAGCATTGTGGGCTACGCAGAATGATATATTATATTTCAATTTTATATTTGGATGATCCAGAAATTTTTTTAGAATATTTCCATCAAGTAGTTGATCATTTCAGGGATGTTTTCCTGGAAAAATTTTCAGGATTACCTCTTGTGAGAGAGGTAGAGTTATCTATTAAGCTAGTTCTTGGAGATACACTGGTATCCATTCCACCTTACTAGATGTCTAATAATGAGATATAGGAGATCAAGAGGAAGCTGGAGGATTTATAGGCTGAGGGGTTTCTCCAACCTAGTACTTATTCATGTGGTATAACAATCCTTTTTTCAAAAAATGTGGATGGTACACTTGGGCTATGTGTGCATTATCAGAAGTTGAACCAGTTGATAGTTAAGAATTGACATTCTCTTCCACAGATATATGATCTCTTCAACCAGATCCAAAGATCTTTGCTATTCTCCAAGATTGATTTGAGATTCAGTTATTATCAGGTACATGTTAGACCATTATACATACCCAAGTGTAGCTTTTCATTGTAGTTATGATATATATGAGTATTTGGTTATGTCATTTGGTCATAAAAAATGAACCAAAATTCTTCATGGAACTAATGAACCGAGTCATCCATCCTTATCAGGATTTTTTTCTGGTGGTTTTTGTGGATGATATGTTGGTGTATTATCCCAATCTACATGACCATGTCAAAAAAATTAACATTATTTTGGATACATTGATAGAGCACCATTTATATGATAATATCACAAATAGAAACTTAGGGATGAATTAGATTCACTTCCTAGGTAACATCATCGTAGAGACAGAAGTATCCGTCGACTCAGAGAAGGTTAGTGTTGTGGTTTCATGGAAGCAGCACAAGAATTTCTTGGAGGTATGGAGTTTCTTAGGGATATCCGGTTACTAAAATTGTTTCATACAGGACATATCAGGCCTTGTAGTACCACTTACAGGTTTTAATAAGAAGGTTGTCTAGTTTTTATGGTAATATTCCTATGAGATGACCTTTCAAGAGATGAAAGAGAGATTGAATTCAGCACCGATACAAATTTTTTCAGAACTACACAGAAGATAAACCATTTACAATTATGCATCTAGTATCAGGTTGTGAGTAGTTATTTTTCAGGGAGATAGATTTATAGTGAATGGGTCTCAGAAGTTGAGGTTGCATGATAGAAATTACCTGATGCACGATATCGATATAACTTCATTTGTTTCTGCATTACTCTTTTGGAGACATTACGTACATAGAGATTTTTTTTGGTGTACATGGACCAAAAAATCCTCAACTACATATTTACACAACAATATATAAACTTGAGGCAGCAAAGGTGGGTTGAATACCTATAATATTTTGACCTCAAGCATTCCTACACACTTGTTAATGGAAATAAATTGGTCAATGCACTGAACAGAAGGAATCAAATATAAGCATTGAACTTGGCTGGTAGTGAGTGTCATGTTATGGATTTGTTCTCTAATATTAAATTATAGGTAGAATATAGATAGGTAAATTCATTTATGTCATCCTTAGTCATTACCTATACCCTTCTAGATAGAGTTAGGATGAGGCCGCTATTGGATTCTGAGAGCATATTCAAATGGGAGAGTGTGGCAGGTAAGGATCCTCTTCCTAGTTAAACCATAGGCTAGGATGAAATTTTGCATGTTCAAGGTCACATTTGGGTTTCTGCATACATGCATGAGGAGATGATATGAGACATTCTTACTTTAGACTGGGAAGTGAACCCTAAATTCATCAAGATGTATCAGAATTTACATCACAAATACTAGTGGTTGGGTATGAAAATAGATGTAGATATTTTTATGAGGTGTTCCTCCTATCAGTAGGTGAATGAAGAACACTATCAACCTGCTAGAATTTTAAAGATATTACGCATCCCTAATTGGAAGTGGGGTGACATTGAAAATGACACTTTGATAGGTTTACAGAAGTATCCTAGTGGTAAGGATGTTGTATGTGTTGTTGTTGACAGGATCACGAAGGTTTAAAATTTCTTATTGATCAAGGAAACCTTCATTGTTTTTGAGCTTAGGAGGTTCTACATCCATGAGATAGTACGACTTCACATAGTCCCTTAGATATTCATTTCAGATAGGTATATACCAGTTTACTTCATGTTTTAGGAGAGAGATATAAGGGGAATTAGCTACACAGGTGCTTTTGTGCACAGCATACCACCCCCTGATAGAAATTTAGGTGCTTGAAGACATATTGTGAGCATGTTTCCTGTATTTCAGGGGATTTTGGGAAAATAATATAGCCCTGGTTGTATTATCCTACAACATTACCATTCAAGATACTATTTATATGGAACCTTATGAGGATTTGTATGGTATTCAATGCTGATCACTCTTATGTTAGTTAGAGGTAAGAGAGGCAGTTATTATTGGACCTAGTCTTGTTCAGGAGACCATATAGCAAGTTCAATTGATTCAGTAGTGAATTGATGCAGTGAAGTCTCAAAATAAATCATATGTCGATTGCATCATATGACCTCTAGAGTTCAAGGTTGGGGATTGGGTTTTCATATGTGTCTCACAGAGGATAGGACACAGGCATATCAGGTGACAGGGTAAGATTTCATCACGTTATGTCAGGACATTTGAGATTATGTAGAGAGTCTGGTTGGTGGCCTATCGGTTATAGTTAAGTTAGTTATATTGTTCCAAACAAGATTTCATCAAATTAATCTCAGTTACATGACTATCATTCATATCCATCTCATACCTTTCAGCCTGAGGAGGTTGAGTTACAAGTAGATGCATTATTTTAGGAGAATATAATACGTATTGTGGATCACAACATGAATGTTCTTTGAGGCCAGTCAGTTCCTTTAGTACAGGCGCTATGGTAGAAATGTTGAGTATAGGTTGAGATCTGGGAGTGGTAGGTCGATGTACGATCATAGTGGATAGAGTTATTCTCGTAGATTCTTGATCGCCCTTGAGATGGAAATTTGGGGATGAATTGCTTTAAGGGGGATTTTGTAAGAACCCAAATATTTATTGAGTTACAGATCCTTTAACATTCATAAGTTTTGAGTTTAAAAGTTCAATTATATAATAATGTGAATTCCCTTTTAGGTTACGAGTGTATCGAGGTGTCTGAAGCTGATTAGAATGCCAGAACCAAACATTTGAGCAGAAATTGGCCTGGCACATAGTTAAAATAAACCGTGTGGGGTAGGCCGCATGGTTCCTTCAAACCGTGTGATGTTGGAAGTGGTGAAAGAGGATCTTGCATGGTTATAAAACCCATGTTAAGTGGGGTGCACAACTATGTGTCCATATATACCCTTTTAACAATGGAGGCTTTTAGATTTTGAGCATGTTTAGACAAACTATGAGTGGAAATCATTCAGTTTGCCCCTCCCAATAGAAAAGTGTGCAAAGTTGTCATACGACTTGTCCAACCATGTGAGAAAACTGTGAGACCCTATATTATGGGTGAATTTATGAAAATGAACCTAATTAGTTCTATTTCTAAATGTAATTCTTCTTTCATTATACAGACAGTAGATCAAACATTTCAGAGCTACTTTTTATGCCTATTCTAGGATTTTCCACCGACTCTCCATATGAGATCAGAATCAAGAACTATCTATCTCATTATATCTGCATCGTTAAGATATCAATTTTTTTCATTCCATGTTTTTCCTGGTATCAGTTGTTCAATTTAGGTGCAAGATAATATTCCCGATTATTAATTTCTTCATCTATTCATTGATTTTATCATGATTTGAGTTGAATCAGGAGATGGTACTGAATGAGATATCAAATACAAACCTAGGGTAAGAGGCCTTATTCCTTTCATTTAATGTCTAGGGTTTATATATTTTGTTGTGTTGTGTGCCTTATTCCCAGTGCTTCACCTTTAAATGAACATAAAATCTCAAATTAAATTGTTAGTCATGGACAACATAATTAAAGAGGTTGTAAATGATTGATTATATGTTTTAGATCTTGAAATTGGAACCACCCCATGGGGTGTGTTGTTTAATTAAATTGACCATTATGATGGTATATGAATTGGGTGACTTAGCGTGTTCCATTTTACCCCTTGATTGGGATTTCAAATGTGAATTGAAATGTAATTTGAATTGGAAATGAATTGATTAATGGGAATGGATGGAATGAAAAAGACCATTTTTCCTTGACATGTAGTGGATAGTTTAATAATTAGATGCTTGTTATAATGAATTTCCCTTGTGATTAATCGAGAGGTAAGCCTTCTAAACTTGTCCCATTCATTTATAAACCTTATGAGGTGAGATTGAATTGAAATGTTCTTGGTGATGACCTTGAAATGTTTAAATTAAATTGATTAAATTGTATTGAGTTGATTTAATGATTAATTCCCTTTGGTGACACATGGATCAATTTATGAATTCCATTGATGGAATTAGATGGATTTGACCATGCTTATGCCTGAGTGACACTTGGACTACTTATATGGACTACAAAGCACAGACTCATAGGGGATGAATTTTATATATCAAGTGATACCTTGATTCGATGTGGATTTCCAAGGATAGACTCAAAGGGAAATTGATCATATATTCCATGGGTAATACTTGGTCTCCCTTAGTGAACTTCCAAGGATGGACTCAAATGGAAGGGATGTTATACCACACATAGAGTGATACCAGTATTCTTATGAGGATCACTATGGACGGGCTTGTAGGTTGTGGGTTTATATTTAACCTTCAGAGATACCTAGATTCCAAATTAGGGATGAAAAATATGGAATCAGGATAATAAATGGATAAATAACTGAATGAGTTATATGAAGTGTCTTCTAAGATAAAGCAAAATCTTGGATTCATTCTTTGTTTATACTTTATGGATGGTCTGTTTAGGAATCTTTAGTTACCTTTTTATGGGGGATTCTGATCTTTACACCGAGTCTCAAGAAATATTCATTGATTAGATTGAATCATTTAATTAACTTGATTATAAATGTGAACCTGGAATTTATTGGAATTTTACATTAAGTAATTCATTTTTTTATTTTATTTCTAGCTGTAGATAGTATTTTTTATATATTTTCAGAGACTGGATGGTACTAGACCATGGGTGGTTGCCTACTGGGATTATGTCTCACACCCTATTTAGGAAACCTTTGGGGACTTGAATAGACTACATGATTTTCGGTATGGGTAAGGGAATGTTCCTTGATATAGGTTCATGATTTCTACTTAGGAGATTGGGAGCATGGGATCGATCTGAGTCACATGATTCTAGCTAGGATAATTTTTACCTTTTTGTATTGTTGTTCAATGTATTGTACATATTCCATGTATAAATATTTTTGGATTATTTTATAGAAACATGAAATGTATCATAAAAAACTATATATAAGCTTCTTTTTGGTCGTATCATCTATTCCTATTATTGATCTACTGTTTGATTTGTTATATTCCACTATTTTATGTCATTGAATTTCTGTTGTGCTTAACTATGGTGATGAGGGAATATTCTCCCCATAGACACACCTTGGCCCTCATTTTTAGTCAGAACAATCTAGAATTTAGGGATATGTTCATGATTCCATGTGGATAACTAGGTTCGGGGAACTGTTGAGTGGTATATGGGTCTGATATTTTACAATTTTTGTTCAAAAATCATTCCCAATTTTATCTTGTATGATGTCAGGTGCTAGATTCCAAATAATGGGAATCAGGATGGAACCTGAGGATATGATAGTTCCAGCTCTATTATTTGGTTACTAGGGTATTTGTTCTAGTCTATGAAAAAGTGGTATCAATGGGAGGTTAATAATTTTTCCTTGATGTCAGTATGGAGTTGATTCATCTTGTCTGGTCTTAGAAGGTAACAACTAATTTCCTGACCATATCTCATCGTGATGAGACTTAAGTCACTAGGGGTGGTTTGGGAAATATTTCTTTTTTGATTAGATCTACTATGTTACCTTCTTATAATTTGGATTGATTGAGAGGCAAATTTTATTTTATATCTATTGGGATTAATTTTCCCTATTTTTCTATTTGATTATTAATATGATGTCTTCAAAATTTATTTCTGATGGTGTTTAGAAACATTACTCTAATAGGACATGTGAATCCATTATAATAAGAATCCACTGATGAACTAGGATGAGAAAATACTATCATGGACCATAATATACTTGAGGTTATCATGCATGTTGTCCATGATATGGGACAAGCACCTACAACAATTCTCATTTTGGATAAAACTGTGGATCCTGAAAGAGATGTTTTATAGAATGGTTCTTAGGAGGTTCTTCTCTAAAAGAAAACAACATTCCAAGGATCTAATAATATTCAGTTGGATGAGGATTGGTTTTGGTATATCGATATTCTATTTGAGTTCTTGGAGGTGCCTAGTGAAATCAAGGTGTAATATTCCACCTTCAAACTAGAGGGACATAGTTGGGGATGGTGGTATAAGATGGTGATGGTGAAGAAGCATGAGGTATTAGAGTGGAAATTCATTAATGTTATTTTCACTGACCATTTATATATAGATTCAATGGTTTTGTAAAAGGATTTAGAGTTCTTAAAACATGATCAAGATGACAGGACCATAATAGATTATCCAAACCATTTTGTTAAACATATGTAGTGTTCACCTGAGATCATGTTGAAGGAGAAGAATAAGACCTGAAATATTGATATTTGACTTTGATATGATTTTTTTTATTATGTTTTCTTACTAAAGATTTCTTCTTATGATGATGTGATGGAAAGAGCATTGATGGTTGAAATGGACCTTGCTAGAAACTCAGGGTTGATGAGTTTTCCTTATTCTCCCAGTGGTGGTGTGAGTTCCCATAAAGGAAAGAGAAATCTTGATAATTCTCATAGTGGTTCTCAACAGCAAGATGCTTCTAGACCTCATGTGATTCCTATAATAGGCCCTATTAATTTATACTAGTGCAGAAACCCAGGGAATTCAAAACATGTTTTCCCTGAGGCACCCAATGTATGTGGTTATTGTGGATCCTTAGGTCACTTTAAAAAGTTCATCCATTAATATACCACTATTTTTAGTTTCATGATTTCATCAGAACCTACTAAAACTATGGTGTAGTAAAATTCTTCACTAACAAAGGTGTTCCAGAAACAAGCATATGGAATGAATTTTCTTTACATAGTGGAAGTGTCTCTAGAGGAAGCATATATAGGTCCAATTACTATAAGAGGTACCATAACTATATATTCATAGTTAGTGACTACTTAGTGCATCCCATTCATTTATTTCAACCCATATTTTCAATTTTAATAATCTTTTTATCGATATTTTATCTTATGTGTTAGATATTACTACACTCATTAGAACAATGATAGAGAAAGGTTTTCATTATTTTGATTGTGCTTTCTCATTATCAGATATTGATATTTCTGGGGATTTTTTGGTTCTCAACATGAAACCACTTGATTTCATATTAGGTATGTATTTTTCTGTTTCAAATAAATCCCAGATTTATTTTTATTATCAATGCGACTCTTTTACTAAACCTGATGGAGTGTGTCATATCTTTCAAGTATAATGGGACACGATGTAAAGTAGAGTTGGACCTTCTTATACAGATTTGGGTAATTTAATATAAGTGTTCTCTTTTGATCTGAAACTAGAATCCTTGAGTAATGATCTCCCTCCAGTTCTCATCGAGTTTCCTAACATTTTTCCTTTTTAATTTTCTAGTTTTCCACTGGTAAGGGAGGTATAGTTTTCTATTGACTTAGTTATTGGTAGTCAACCAATGTCTATTCTATCTTACAACATGGTACCAACTGAAATTAAATATTTGATGACTTAGTTGGATGATCCTCTAGATAAAGGCTTTATATGCTTGAGTGTGACACCTTGGGCCGCACTGGTTCTCTTTTCTAATAAAGATAATGGTTCACTTCACCTTTGCGTTTATTACCAGAAACTCAATCAAGTTATGGTAAATAAAAAATATATGTTTCCATGGATTGATGATTTGTTTGAAATGTTAAAAGGGGAAAAGTTTTTATCAAATATTGGTCATCAATCTGGGCACCATCAGTTAAGAATAAAAGAATATTTCATTTATAAAATCTTCTTTTGGAGTATTTATGACCATTATGAGTACCCTTTAATACCTTTTGGTCTAACCAATTATCCTACGATCTATATGGGATTAATGAACAAGATTTTCCACAAGTATCTTGATAATTTGGTGGTAGTACTCATGGATGACATCCCTGTTTACTCTAAGTCTGAGGAGGACCATGTGTGTCATCTGATAGAAGTTATAGAATTGTTGGGAAATCACCAACTTTATTCCAAGATATAAAAATTTTATTCCTAGATTCCAGAAGTGAAGTTATTAGGACACATAGTGTCAGAACATGGTATCTTAGTTGATCCTAAGAAGGTGAAATTTTCTATTACATGGAAGAAACCATGAATGGTTTTTGGGATTCAGTAATTCTTGGGTTTAGCTGGATATTATCACTAGTTTGTGAAGAAAATATAAAATATGGATTCTTTGATGATTTTACTAACTTATAATTGAGTAATGTTTTCTTGGTATGACAAATATAAGAGTTATTTTGTTGATATGAAATGTATTTTGACAAATACCCTAGTGTTGACTATTTTAGAGGCTGATCAGGGCCATGTGGTCTTTTGTGATGTATGAGGTTTGAGTTTGGGTTGTGTTCTTATTCAGTGTGATCATGTCATTTCTTATGGATGTCGATATATTAGGCCACATGAGAATAATTATCCAACCCATTACTTTGAAATTTTATCTATGATGCATGCACTAAAGACTTAATGGAATTACCTTTTTAGAGAAAGGTTTACTGTGTATTTTTACCACAAGATCTTGAGTAACATTTTCTCTAAAAAAAATTATCTTTTCTAGAGGCATTTAGTGGAGTGCCTATAATCGTTTGACTTTGACATCGCCTATACCCGGGGAAAGGGGATGTCATCACAGATTTCTTGAATAGGAAACTTCTTAACCCATGCCATGAAAGAATAATTGGAATCATAGAACATGTTGGATCTTTATTCAAAGTTACATATTTATTTTTGGGAATTATGGGATGAAGTTTTCTTTGTCCATTGTATAACATACCTTCACTCTTATTGAGTTGATTGTTCAGGAACAACAACTTGATGATGAGTACTGTAGCATTAGAGACACTCTTAATGGTGGGGAGACCATTATTAAATGGTTATTATCCACTAAGGGAATTCTTTTTTTAGAACTGGTACATTGTACCTTTACATGTGAAGAATGTTTTTGTGGGGGATTTCCACAATTCCTTGTGGATAGTGCACCCAAGATCCAGGGTGATGTTCTAAGACATGAAGTGATGATTGTGGTGGATAGGTATGAGATAGGGAATTTATGATTTTGTCTCTCATTGTTATACTTTCCAACATGTCAAGGACAAGCACCATAGACCATCAGGTTTGATTCTACCACTTCCAATTCCAACATTGAAGTGGGTGAGATCTTAATGGAATTTTTGGTTGGATTTCCTTGTACCTAGAAAATGAATAATGTGATATGGTTTGTGATCGATAGTATGGAAAAATTGTCTCACTTTATACCCATTCGGGATACAATCAATTTTGAGGATATGGGAAGTATATATATAAGAGAGATTTTTCATTTTCACATAGTTCCATTTACTGTATTCTCTGATAAAGATCCTTGTTTTACTTCTCTCTTTTAGAGAGGCCTTCCAGAGGCATTGGGATCTGAAGTCTGTTTGAGTATGGCATACCATATGCAGTTGGATAAACATAATAAATATCTCTATAGATTCTTGAGGATATGAATCATGCCTACATTATTAACTTTAGTGGGGGCTAGGATTACCATTTGGGACTGGTTGAGTATTCCTATGAAAATAGTTTCTAGTCCTTGATCAGAATTTCTCTTTTTGAGTCCTTGTATGGATAGCCTTGTAAATTATCATTATGTGGGTTGGAGATCAGTGAAAGTTCCTTGGTGCGACTGAGCTTGGTTCAAGATATGATGTAAAATATTCATATTATTCTTCATATAATTTTGACAGCATAGATATGGTATAAATATTATTTTGAACATCATCATAGACCATTGGAATTCTGATCTATTGATAAGGTGTTCTTCAATGTTTCACCTCTTTTGGACCATCGAGGACTTGGGAGGTAAGAAAAAATTTATCCTAATTTTGGGGGATTCTTTGTGGTGTTAGAGAAGGTGTAGAATGTTTCTTACCATTTATCACTTCCTCTATAGCTGATGGTGATAAATAATGTGTTTCATGTATCTCAACTGTTAATGTATCTTTTTAATCCATCTAAAGTTCTAATATCAAGTGACCATGACATTTATGTTGATTTATCCATGATTAAGAATCCATTTCAGATAGTTGATTCTGAAACCAAGGTACTTCATGGGAAAATGATGCCTTTGGATTGAGTACTATGGAATTATGGTTATGATACTCATTAGATATGGGAGAGGGAGGCATCATTTAGAGAACAATGACCTCATCTTTTGGACATGGAAGCTTCTTAACACTATTTTGGGGGAAAATAAGTTTCTATGCTATGGAGGTTGTAACATGATGTTACTGTTTTCAGGTACACATCAACCCAATTTTTTATCTTTCTATTATTGGGAATCATTTAGGGGGTGCTTTTGGTAAAATTTTGAAAATTTTGAATAGAACATAGGTTGTTCACAGTTGGAACATGGTTTTCCCAAATCGTTCACCATGTTAGTACAAACCATGAAAACCTTGTTAGTGGGGGTTTTCATGATTGGTGCATAGTTTGAAAAACTGTGTGTCCACCTAGTTGAAATGGTTCACCCCTTTAGAGGGTTTCGTGGTTAGGGTACATAATTTGACAATTTGTGTGTCCCCCTCCAGGAAACTGTGTGCATGGATTTTAATAATTTCAAAAATTTACTTAAATTTTTTGAACCCCTATTTCTTCCCAAACTCATCCCTAACTCGATATTGGATGTCCCCCTCAGTCATTAGATCACTCAAGGGCCCATTTTGGCTCCTACAAACCCCTTTCAAAGAAAATCAAATTGTGGTGATCTCTATTTTATCATTCCCCTATAAGTGTTCCTTCCCATTTCTATATATCCCTCTATCTCTCTCCATTTCATAAGGTTTTTTAGATATACATGCTTTTGGTGGAATCTAATACCCATTTTTTTAGATTTTGAATCTTAGTTTGATTATTAGATATCCTTTTTTGGAATTCTTTGTCAGAGTTTCCACGTTTAGGTCTCTATGATTCATGATCCTGTGATCTGTGGTAGGTGGTTCCATTTATGATTGGACAATTGATTTATCCCAAAAATTATAGATTTAAATTAAATTTCATTTAATTAAATTGTTTAAACTAATTATTTTTGGATTATGATTCGAATTTATTCTAGAATAAAATTTGGGGGAAACACCCAATTTCATTGAGGCGTGTTTGTCGAAATTGGATGGAAAATTTTGAAAATTTAAATGAGGAATTTGAATTTTGAAATTTATTTCAAATTTTTATTTGAGAAAAATTGCTTAAAATATTTTGATAATAACCCATTATTGTTATCATGGAAAAATGAATTATTTGATTAAAAACTCATGTTTGGTTTTAAATGAAAATTGGAATATTGAAATGAGAGAATGGGTTAATTGTATTTTTAATAGTTTTGAAATAAATCTCCCACTATTGATTGTTTTTAGAGAGCATGAAAGCCTAGGTGGTTGGTGAGTTATTCAGGACAACGATCTTTTGACACTTTATAACTCTAACAATATATATGTATCAAGTCACATCCCTAATCGGTTGGTGATTATTCCTCTTTGAATAGTGTCTAAGGGATGTGTGTAGACATATTTTTGTGATCACCTATTCGAATGTCTGAGGATCCCATAACCTGGAAATATCATACCTCTTGGAAGATGACCATGTTTCTCATTTTTTATTATTTTGATATATATTCCATTGGTTGTAAATTATTGTACACATACCTTGTGAATTTATATAAATTTTTTTATATAAAATTTTTATTAAGACATTGTATTGAATTATTTTCCACCAATTGAAATGTAAACCATGATTTGTTTAAAATATGCCTTTGAAATTACATGACCATTTTTTTAAAATTGAAAGATTTATTTGGTTAATTAATTGTGGCATATTATTCTGGAATCCTTGTTGTTACCCTACTGGGATTTTATCTCACACCCTACCTGTTCCTTTGGGTATTTGTGTATTTCCTCCTTTCAGGTTCGAGAAAAGGGAAATCACCAATTAGAGGTGGTAGTTGTTGTTGATATTTGGGCTTTGAGATGAAATTTCTTTTGGGAATTGTGTTTTTTATCCTATTTATAGTACCTTTTTGTTTTAATTTGGTATTTTTTTTACCTTTTTGACTTATGTTATAGTTCTACCTATGGAGTTTCTTTTGAGAAAAATAAATTTTAACTGTTTCTCCCACTGTTTTTGTGGAAAAACATAATTAGTTTTATCTAGTATGATGAAAGGTTCTCGCCACCAACCTCTGGGGATAAGGAATTCAGTTCATACTATGTCAGTTTCGGATTAGTTATCAGGGTACTAGGGTATCGAGGATAGTCTGTGAAATCCTCGGTACAGACAGGTGGTAATTGGATGTACTTCGAAGGAGGAAAGTTGGACCACTAGATTCATAAAAAATTATATGATATAAGGCCACAAATTCAAAACAAAATGGGGATTTAAGGACAATCCCCCATATTTAGATGGCTACTTGGTTGGAATGTTTGAGAAGTTGTAGCGTTTTCCATCGGTAGTACACCTTGTGAAAAAATGAACATGGTATGCTTGTTGTGCAGTTAGGAGAAGGTTAGAGATCATTGAAATAATGTATCTAATCTGATGGGAAGGGTATTTTCTAGTGGTCAAAATATTTTGGGCTTTCTGGTTCATGTATATTGGCCATGTGCCTACCAATTCTAAGGGTTATTTAAAATTTTCCCCCTTAACCCAATTAAAAATGGGATTATCCAAAATCAAAAAAAATGTATGGCCTTTGGGATTTCAGGCTAATGGGATCTGGTGCATTAATGCTGGTGCGATTGAACCAAACAATACACATACATTATTGATACATATTTTAATGTACTATCAATGACTACAACATTAAATTTTTATATTTAATTGTTTTTATAAATATAACTTTATCTAATGCAATTATTAGGTAATATTATAATTATTCAATATGAAAATTTATTTTTTCCATTACAACACTAAATTGTAGTTGTTAAAATACGTCATGAAATATTATAATTATTATTAACATAAAATATCTTAATATAATTACATACAATATTATAATTATTACTAAAATTATATGTAAATGTGAAATATCATAATTATTTTTTTTATACATACATGAAATTTTTTGTTTCTTAAAATGTGAAAAATCTGTGAAAATACACTGGAAAATAAAGAAAATGGTGAAACATGAGCACTTCATAGGAGGACACCCATGCAGCATTCATATTGTGAAATTAAATAATGAGATTATTGAGGAATATTATAATTATTCAACATGAGAAAATAATATTTCCATTACAACACTAAATCATAATTATAAAAATATAACATGAAATATTATAATCATTGTTAACATGAAATATTGTATCATAATAACATGAAATATTATAATTATTACTAAAATTCCATGTAATCATGAAATATTATATTTTATACAGAAATTTACATATAATATCTTAATTATCATTATTATACTTGAATAAAATTTGTAATATACACAAAAATGGTGCAACATGGGTACTTCCCAATAGGCCACCCATCTTAGTACTTCTCTCACCCAAGCACGCTTAATTACAGAGATCTAATGGGATCTTGTGTATTAATGCTAGTGTGGTCACACCCAAAAATATATATACATTATTGTTAAATATTTTAAATTACTATCAATGATTTTAATATTATATATTTCAATTTAATTGTTGTTATAAATATAACTTTAGCTAATTCAACTATCATCCAATATTATAATTATTTAGCATTAAATTTTTTTATTTCTAGTATAACACTAAACCCTAGTTGTTATAATATGTCATAATAATATAATTATTGTTAACTTGAAATATGGTAACATTATAACATGAAATATTATAAGTATTAAAAAAATTATATATAAACAATAAATATTATATTCATTTAAAAGGTTAATGTACAATATCTTTATTATTACTGGTATACTTCTATGAAATTCATTATTTTTTAAATTGTAAAAAATATGGTAAAAAAGAATGAAAAATACTAAAAATGGTGAAACACTTGAACTTCCCATGAGGTTACCATGAATTATTCATATTATGAAATTCAATACTGCAATTATTTAGAAACATTATAATTATTCAACATAGTAAAATATTTTTTCTATTATAAAACTAAACTGTAGTTGTTATAATATAACATGAAATAACATAATCATTGTTAACATGAAATAATGTAACATTATAACATGTAATAGCATAATTATTCCTAAAATTCCATGTAATCATGAAATATCATATTCAATACAAAATTAAATGTACAATATCATAAAAATATAGACATGAAATTTAAAATATACAAAAAAAGGGTGCAACATGAGTACATCCTAGGAGGTCAACCATCCTATAACTACTCTCACCTAAGCACACTTAACTGCATAGTTCTAATGGGATATGGTACATTTATTCTTGTTTGATTGCAACCAATAATACACAGTCATTATTGTTAAATATTTACAAGTACATTCAATGATTCTAATATTACATATTGATATTTAATTTGTGTTATAAATATAAATTTAAATAATGTATTTATCATCTAATTTTATAATTATTCATCATGAAAAGTTATTATTTCTATTATAACACTAAACTATAGTTTTTACCATACGTCATGAAATATTATAATTATTGTTAACATGAAATAAGGTAACATTATCACATAAAATATTTTAATTATAACTAAAATCTTATGTAGACATGAAATAATATATTCATTTAAAAATATTAAGTACAATATCATAATTATTATTATTACACATACTTGAAATTCATTTTTTTAATTTAAAAAAATAGGAAAATATAATGAAAAATATAGAAAAAGGGTAAAACACGAGCACTTCTTAGGAGGTCACTAATGAAACATTCAAATTATGAAATTCAATAATGCGATAATTGATAAATATTAAAATTATTCAACATGAGAAAATATAATTTCTGTTAAAAAACCAAACCACAGTTGTTACAATATGAAATGAAATGTTATAATCATTATTAATATGAAATTTTATAAAATTATAACCTGAAAATTTATAATTATTACTAAATTCCATGTAATCATGAAATTATATATTTAATGAAAATGGTTGCGTGCAATATCATAACAATATTTATTATACTGTCATGAAATATTAAATATACACAAAAAAGGGTGCAACATGACTACTTCCCAAGAGGTCACCCATCCTAGTACAACTCTCATTCTAGCATGCTTAACTATAGAGTTATAATGGGATCTGATGCATTAATGCTGATGTGATTACACCCGACAATACACAGACATTCTTCTTAAATAATTGGAAGTACTATCCCTGATTTTATTATTACATATTTATATTTAGTTATTGTTATAAATAAAATTTTAGATAATGAAATTATCATCCAATATTATAAATATTCATTATAAAAAATTATTATTTCTATTATAACACTAAATCATAGTTGGTACAATACGTCATGAAATATTATAATCTTGTTAACATGAAATATGGTAACATTATGACATGACATATTATAATTATTAAAAAATTATATTTAAACATGAAATATTATATTCATTTAAAAATTTTACATACAATATCATAATTATTAAAATACTTTCATGAAATTATTTTTTTTAAATGTAAAAATATGGTAAAATACAATGAAAGATACATAAAATGATGAAACACTAGCACTTCCCTAGAGGTCACCCACGCAAAATTCATATTATGAAATTCAATAATGCGATTATCAAGAAATATAATAATTATTCAAAATGAGAAAAAAATATTATTTCTGTTATAACACTAAATCTTAGTTGCTGCAATATAACATGAAATATTATAATCATTTTTAAGATGAAATATTATAACATTATAACATGAAATATTATAATTATTACTAAAATTCCATGTAATCATCAAATATTATATTCATTAAAAATATTTACGTACAATATAATAATAATCATTACTATAATGGAACTTCCCTGGGGGTCACCCATGAAATATTCAAATTATGAAATTCAATAATGAAATTATTGTAAAATATTATAATTATTTAACATGAAAAAATATTATTTATGTTATAATACTAAACTGTAGTTTCTACAATATAACATGCAATATATAATAATTGTTAACATGAAATGGTGTGACATTATAACATGAAATATTATAATTATTACTAAAATTCCCTGTAATAATCAAATATTATATTCAATACAAAATTTACATAAAATATCATAATAATCCTTATTAGCACATGAGCCTCAGCCCAGTTTATGAGGTCTCTCTAAGTGCATCCACGAGACCTAGGTTCAAAACTAGGTGGAGGCATAATTCCGCGGTACTGTAGTAGTACTGTGCGGGTACTGTAGCAAGTACTATAGTAGTTACTATAGTAGCCGAAACTATTCACCTTGGGCCACCGGTTTGGGCTTGGAGTCCTTAAGGCCTTTGGGCCACCCAGGAATTTTGGTCTGTAAGGCCTCCAGGCCACCTTTATGTCCTTCAGGCCAACTCAAGGCCTTCGGGAAACATGATCAATGCAGTTTCCCCAGACAAACTCTACAAAAAAAGAGTATCCCCAAAGGAGGATTCAGAGAAGGCGCACTCACCAGAGTAGAACCAACATATTTGGATAAATGAGAGGGCATGGAAACACCATCAGGACTAGCATATGATTTCACAGGAAGCTTAGCCGGACGACCATGCGAAGGTGTGGGCTACAACATGATGCAGATTTTGGGGAGGGGCAGTCCTTGTAGTTATAGTATGGTTGAATTCCCTTAGACCTTCGGGTCATTTAATGTCTCTTAAGCCTATGGTCCATGTAATCTATAAAGCCTACAGTCCTTGTAAGGGTTCCCTCTCATCCCTTTAAAAGGGGGTTATCAAATATCAATGAAAAATAAGGCCTTCGGGCCATTTAGGAAGCAGGAATAATAATCATTATTATACTATCATGAAATTTTAAATATACACAAAAAA
Organism: Viscum album; assembly: GCA_963277665.1. Taxonomy (NCBI): domain Eukaryota; kingdom Viridiplantae; phylum Streptophyta; class Magnoliopsida; order Santalales; family Viscaceae; genus Viscum; species Viscum album. The sequence goes on along the minus strand of OY728167.1, from coordinate 393,446,624 downwards.
GGTGTAACACGAGTACTTACCAGGAGGTCACCCATCCTAGTACTACTCTAGCACAAGCATGTTTAACTGTAATGTTCTAATGGGATTTGGTACATTAATACTAGGGTGATCACACCCAACAATTTGGAAGTAATATCAATGATTCTAATATTACATATTCCTATTTAATTTTTTTATATAAATAACATTAAATAATGAAATTATCAACCAATATAATATTTATTCAACATAAAAAATTATAATTTATATGATAACACTAAACTGTAGTTGTTACAATACATCATGATATATTTCAATTATTGTTAACACAAAATATGGTAACATTATGATATGAAATATTATAATTATTACTGAAATTATATATAACATGAAATATTATATTAATTTAAAATGTTTATGTACAATATCATAATTATTATTTTTATATTTACATGTAATTATTTGTTTTTGAAAATGTAAAAAATATAGGAAAATACAATGAAAAATACAGAAAGTGGTGAAACATGAGCACTTCCAAGGAGGTCACCCTTGCAACATTCAGATTATGAGATTCAATAATTGCATTGTCTAGAAATATTAGAATTATTTATCCTAAAAAAATAATATTGTTGTCATACCACAAAACCATTGTTGTTACAATATAACATGAAATATTATAATAATTTCTAACATGAAATATTGTAACATTATAACATGTAATACTATTATTATTACAAAAATGCCCTATAATCATGAAATATTATATTCAATAAAAATGTTTGTGTACAATATCATAACAATATATATTATAATACCATGAATTTGGAAATATACATACAAAATGTGCAACATGAGTAATTCATAAAAGGTCACCCATCCTAAAACAACTCTCACCCAAGCATGCTTAACCGCAGAGTTCTAACGGCATTAAGTGAATTAATGCTAGTCTGATTTCACACAATAATACACCAATATTATTTTTAGATGTTTGAAAGTAAAATCAATGAATATAATATTAAATATTGGTATTTAATTATTGTTGTCACAACCCCCCTTCTCCAAAGATACCCCTCTTAGTCTGGAAATGAAGAAAAGGAGATAATGACCCCCGAGTCCCACCACCAATAGGCCCCGAGTTGGTGACCAACACCAAGGGTGTACAAATTTCACAAATATTGGAGGAATTTACCTTTTATTTTAAACATGATCGGGAGATAAGATGAATCATACACCAAGAAAATAATAAACATATGCAAAATAAATCCAAAACTATCCCACATGCATGATTAAAATAGAACTATTACAATACCAAATTCTCTAAAGTAAAATACCAAAAGTTAGGATAAGCAATGACATGGTAACTATAAAGGTATGAGCTAGTAGGGTCCATCATGGTCTGTGAAATCCTCCTAAAGACCTGAAAATATTTTATATACATAGGGTGATCATACAATTATACTTAGTCCGAAAACCAAATTATTTCGTGCACAAGTGAAAGAGGTGTGATAATGCACCAGTGTGAAAACAGCAGAACCAAACAACACCTAAGAAGGTATACTGACCAGAACAAACTCACCAAGGAATTCTCACAAAATAATTAAAGTCAAGTAATATTATATAATGAACGTCGATGATGGGGTACCCCACAAAACTTTCCCAATAATTAGCCACTCTGACAACCTAACGACAAACATCATGGTGCTCCCACCTCTTCTAAACATACCACTTAACATCCCGCCTATAGACACATGGGCCACAAACCACATCAAAACCCACCCATAGGCACCTGTTCCACAAACCATATCACATCCCACCCACAAACACCTGATCCACAAACAACATCACATCCCACTCGCAGACACCTGGTCCAAAAACCACATCACATTCTGCCCACAAACACCTAGGACACAAACCACACCTCATCCCAAAGACATCTAGGAAAGCACAACATATATCACCCCAAAGTAACATGGGAAAGAACAACTTACCCGCAGAAACCTAGGCCTCACAAACCACAATCTACTAGTGGGTTATCTCCACCTGGATAAGGAGTAGGGTAGAGAAGGTGGCCAACCATCCATCCTCCCACCAGGATTTTTGGGAAAGACACCCTCCCCTATGACAATGGGGTTTTTTTTCACATGGTTCTAAACTAGGGTGGGGTGCATATACAAATAACAAGGAAAATACAAGTAGATACATATATGATACCAAACACTCAAACCCAACCTATGGGTTCCCAAATAAGAAACCAACCCACAAAACTTCAACCTTTTACTGCTACCTCTGTATGCACAATTCCACAAAATTTTCCACATAACCCAATTCATATTTCCAAGCAATTTAATTAAACATTTTTATTATTTAGTAAACAATTAATTTATTTTTTACATTAAACAAACTAACCCAAGAAATTAGAAACTTCATTAACAATTATTTAATCATTCCATCACTATCCGGGAAACTACCAAGAACAACACACATCAACAAACACAGAAAAAAGCCATACATGGAGAAACTCTAGGAAAATTACCCATACCAACCCTCACCATGATTCTTCAAATTCATCCCTCCAAATACATCCACACGCACAAACATCAAGTAAAATATTCAACCACAACTAGTTTCGTAGCCCTGTTTCTCAACACTTCTCATCCACCCAACAATCAATCAATCTCTCAAAATGAGATTCCATCACACCACACAAGCCATTCCAAAACCCAAAAATGTGCCAACGACTTCCCCAAAACACAAACCATAACGACCCCACACACACATCATATCACCACACATTCCAAGGAAACACACAAAATCATATTTAATAAAGAAACCCTTATTTAGTTTCACTTTTACATCTAGGGGTTACCACGGAAACAGTAAAATCTTGGGGAATCCATTCATTTTCCAAAAAAATGAATTTTAAAAAAATTCTCATTTATAAGTTCCCAACCAAGAATGAAAGAAATAAATTCATAATGTTTATAGTGTGAAAAAAGACACCAACAACCACCATTTTTAGTGGTTCATCATGCCTGGACAATCATAATATCACAATAATTTCAGAGATGTAAAAACAATGTGAACAAACCCCACTTTCCCCACAATTTCAATTAACTAATTGTTTATCTTTGATTTAAGTCTGAAAAACTATGATCCACTGATGAACAGAAGAAAAACCCCTCCTGCATGATGCACAAATAAAGAGAAACAAGGGAATACCAACCTTAAGGGAGCTTTTCAAGTGCTGAACGACACATGGAGAAGAAGAATTCTCACGAATCACAACCACGCCATGAGAAATGCAGACCAACCTATACCACACCAAGGCTCTATAAAAACAAAACCCAACACACCCCCAAACAAAAGAAATACCAAAATAGAGGATCCATGAGACATGAATGGATGAGAACATATGAGAAAAATAAGAGAACTCACCACGGATCAACCACAGATTGACAACAAACATATACTAGGAATAATTGATTTAAGAGGAAGGGAAAGGGTTTAAAGAACACTCTGGGGTGCCTAGGGATTTCCCAAAACAAGAGAAAGAAAAATGAAAAATGGATAAATGAATAATTGTTAGCATAAAATTATTTTAAAACTGCACATTATCGGTGTATTATACGATGTGTAATACCATGTCACGTTACGTAATACCTGGGGATTAGTTTCCATAAAAACACATGTCACCTCCTCATTTTATTTTATTTTTATAACCCTAAAATATTACATGTCATGAAACTATTCTTCATGTCATGTAAAATAATTACACTTCATAAATATTCCTAGAAAATCCATGAAAATAACTTTCATGTCGTGTAATTTGACTACACGATGTGTAGTATCCCTTCTTCCAGCCTTTAGCAAACGAACTTCTCCAGACTCCCTCTGAGTCTCCACTAAACACGTCCAACAAACAAAAACTGTCAAAGTAACAGACCAGGAAGGCATGGAATGTTACATCAGATGCCTGTCAAATGATTCTCCCCCTCAAAAATCCTAAACCAATCCCAGAATAAACGGGGTCCAAACAACCACCATATGGGATACCTCTCAATGATCTCGTCATAACACAAATGATACCACCAACCAATAATTCCAATCCAAATTACCACAAAACATATTGCACGAACACAAAAAATCACTCCATTTGAATAAACGAATTAGGGAATTTCATCTTCCCTATCAAGATACTATCTGCTCTACGTGGTACCAACTCACCCACATGGGTTTAATAGCATAGAAATTAATGCATCTTGATTAGGAATCAGGTCCTCCCTTTTTCATATGTCAGTAATTTATCACACATAGCACTACACACATTAAAAACTATGGAAAACAACTCATCGCATAAAACAAGGATAAAAAACCCCAATAAAAAAGAAAAACTAAAAACTAAAAGAACTCTAGATATTATGCCCAAATCTATGTCTCTCACTCCCAAGTACTCTCCTCTTAGCCCACATGCCTCCACAACATATGAACCAAAGGAATGGTCCTTTTATGAATAACCTTCTCTTGACAATCCTAGATCTCCACAGATTGATCCATAAATGTCACATCATACTCAATATCCAACTCTCCCCAGTCAATGACATGGGATTTGTCGTGTAGATACAAACGAAGCTGAGATATGTAGAATACGTCATAGATCTTCTCCAACCACAATGGAAATTCCAATTGATACGCCACCTCGCCAACTCGCCCCAACACCTAAAAGGGTCCAATGAAACTAGGAGAAAGCTTACTTCCTCTACTAAACCTCCACTACAAAAGTCAAGGTGAAACCTTCAAGAACATGTGGTCCCCATCCTCCAACTCCAATGGCCTCCTCCTATGATTGGAATAAGACTTCTACTGGTCCATCACTACTTTTATCTTCTCACGAACAAGCTGAAACTTCTCTATCATACACTGCACTACCTCAGAACCAAGAATAGTTGTCTCCCCAACTTTTTCCCCGCACAACAGAGAATGAAACAACCTCTTGTACAACACCTCAAATGGAGACATTCTAGTGGAAGAGTGTAAGATATTATTATAAGAAAACTCTACCAAAGGAAGGTGTCATACCAAGGAGTCACCAAAGTCCAAGATAAATGCCCACAAAATATCTTCTATCATCTAGATATCCTTCCCTATATACCCATCTGTCTGAGGGTGGAAAGTAGTGTTGAGTATAACTGGGTGCCAAAGGAATGCTGCAATCCCCTCCAAACTCGTGAGGTAAACCGCATGTCCTGATCTGAGATGATGGACCTTGGAACTCCATGGAACTTCACCAAATCATATATATATATATTTTAGAAGGAATCCACTATGCCAAACTACTTGATTGCTATGAAATGGGATGATTTTTTCAATTGATCTACCATCACCTAGATAGCATCGCAAGATCCTTGATCTTTGGGTAACCCCATGACAAAGTCCATTGAGATGTCATCCCATTTCTATTCAGAAACCTTCAAGGGATATAACAAACCACCAAGAACATGGTTCTTATACTTCACCTACAGGAAAACCAACCACTTTTCCACAAAATCTGCCACTTCCTATTTCATCCCTGGCCACCAAAACTATATCCTCAATCCATGGTACATCTTGGAAATTCCTGGATTTTCCACTATGGGTGAGCTATGGAACTTGAAAAGGACTTCACTACACTTACCCACTATAACAACAAACTTTTCATGAAATATCATCCAGTTCCAACCATTGAACAACCATCCCTCTTGAGAATCATCATGGACAACACGATCACGCATCACCTCTTCCTTGTAGTCTCCCCACTAAGACTCCACACACTACATCAGAGAAGACTTGAACCTCATATAGAACAAATAACCTTTACTACAATCCACCCATTCATCTATGTGAAAGGCTTCCAACTCTTCCATTTCACTTCAAGCATCCATAGAATCCCAAATAACTTCCGTATACAACTTCCTACTCAAAGAATCAGTCACGACATTCCCATTTCCTGAGGTGTAGGAGATCTCAAAATCATATTCCTAAAGAAACTCCATCCACATAAACTATTTTAGATTCAGATCACACTGGGAAAAGATATACCTGAATCTCTTGTGATACGTGAAGACCAAAAATCTCTCCCTAATAGGGTAATGATGACAAAACATTAGTGTGAACACAACTACTCCTATCTGTATATCATTGGTGGTATTGTTACGTTTGTGGGGTTGAAACTGTATTGACTCATAATATATCACTCCTCTCCACTACATCATCATGCATCCCAAACCTAGATAAGAGGCATCACAAAACACCTCAAATTTACCCCTTCCTCTGGAAACCAGCACACTGGAGCACTGACTAACCTCTCATTTAGGTAATTGAACACTACCTGGCACTACTCAATCCACACAGAATCTTGGTCTTTTCTAGTCAAGTTTGTCAATGGGGTTGAAACATGAGATAAATTGGGTACAAACCATCGATAATATCCTATGAAACCAAGAAAACTGCAAACTTCTACCATGTTATTGGGTGCTACCAAAGAAACAAATGCTTAAACCTTTGACGGGTCTACTACCACAACCTTCTAAGACATCACATGCCTGAGGAAATTCACCTATTGTGTCTAGAACATACACTTGAAAAAATTCCCATAGAGCTAGTGGCATCATAGAACCTGCAAGACAGTTCTGAGATACTTGGTGTGCTCCTCCTTTGACTTCGAGTAGACTAAGATATAATTAATGAAAATGACAACAAACCGATCCAAGAACTCTTGGAACATATATTACATAATCCCCATGAATACAGATGATATATTTTTAAAAATGAATGTCATAACCACATACTCGAAGTGCCAATACCTACATTTGAAAGGATTCTTAAAGATAATGTCCTCCTTCATCCATAATTGGTGATATTTAAACCATAGATTGATCTTCGAAAACCAACATACCCATATCATCTGGTGGAAATGATAGTTTATCTCAAGAATAGGGTAATGGTTCTTGACTATTACTTGATTAAATATCCATTTGACTATACATAGCCTTAGAGTATCATATGCCTTCTTAAGAACTACACCAGAGAAACCGACGGTGACACACAGGGCTGGATAAAACCCTTATTTATCAGATCTTCTATCTAAATTCATAGCTCCCGTAGCTCATAAGGTTCCATCCGATAATAGGCCATCAAAATAAGAGAAGCATTGGCCTGCAATTCTATCCTGAACTCATCATCACATCAAGGATGTAGCATCAAAACCTCCCTGGGGAAAAAATTCAGAAACTCCTGAACAACCCTAGGAACCTCCAACTTCTTAAATTCCATATATTACACTAGTATCTCAATGAAAAAGGAAATAAGGGGCTCCACACACCGAATTCCCACCTGACAACCCCACTTTCGGATGAAAGCCACACATCGACCATCCACATCTGAAAACATGAATATTAATTGGAGGTATTCAATATAGCACACACAGAATAAAAATAGTTGATGTCAAGGATTACATCATATGACTACATCTGTAACAAGATAAGATACCCACAGGATTGATGTGATCCCATCATCAGTCTACACCCCTGAAACACATAAAATAAGTTGGTATGGCCTCTAACTGGTGTACTCAACACCAAGGGAATGGGAATAATCTCGATGTATAGTCCCATAACATGGTATAGAGCTTGTGAAACAAAGAAGTGTGAGGCTTTTGAATCAAAAAAGGAAAAATAAAGGGTACTAAACAAGTTGATCATACCTCTAATGATCTCTGGACCTGTTGGAACTACTTACTCTACTGGATGTAACTGACCATTCCAAACTCCTCTACCTCTCTGATTATGACCAACTCCATGAAAAAACTCAGTTTTCGGTCCCTAAACTCGAGTAGAACCCTTAGGTCGGCCTCTACCAACTCCATCTCCTATCTATGGAGAAATATCCCATTGTCCCTACTACTTGAATTGTCTAACTGGTAACTACTACTAAGGTGGATGTTGAGCCTACCAACCTCTGCCAAACTGATCTTGGGAATCCACTAGGCACTGATTCTAAATATTTTCACAAACCCCACAAATGAAACACGTCCTCCCCAATCCCACGGGAAAGTCATGGTGGTCACTAGCACCATAGGGCCGGTAAGGAAGCTGCTGAGGACATATCCATGCCAGTTGAAACCTCTAAGGTCCTGGTACCTAAGATCTTCCACTGAAAACTCTGACTCTCAAATAGCTTAGTTGCTCCACCCCCTCATGGAAGACCTTCTCATGAGTCCATCCAATCTATAACCTCCACCTTCTTCAAAACCTCCAAATATTTTGTTAATTTAAAAGGAGTAACAACATTCTAGGTAGAAGGGTGGAGTGCCTCCTCAAGAAGTCTCACAAGAGAATCCTCATCTGGAAAAAGTTTGGGGAAAAAATGATGAAGATCCTTGAACTTGATCCCAAGTTCTCGTACTGACATACACCCCTGGTGAAGGGATAGTATCTCCTACCTCTTCTCATCCTCCATTGTCGATGAAAGGAACTCTACTCAGAACTCCCTCTGGAAGCCAACCCACAGGAAGTCTTCCTCCTTCTGATCTCCCAGATATAGTATCCACCACTGACATGCAGCACACCACATCTGAACAACTGTCAAAGGAACCCTTTACTCTTTTAGGTCCCATATCAGACCGAAGGCGATATCTAAATCCTCTAAAAACCCACTATCTCTCCATTAGAAATACTACCCTCATACTTTCCCAAAGCCTTCTGCTATAAATCACACAACACTCGCTGCCACTAATCATCTTCCTCAGCCATATGAACCCTACTACAATCAACTGGATCATCTTGTTGAACTTACACTACCTGATCCACATGAGGATGACTTCCAAGAGCCATATATGGAAGGTAAAAAATGATTTCCTAATCTAGAGTAGTATTAATTTTTTTATAAAAATTTGTTTTAATTAATTTTATTTATTTTATCAATTTAAACCTTCCCAAAACAGCCCATTTCAAACAAGAACATAATTAATTATGATGCATGTACCTTTCCTATGTCTCTACCCAACATACAAGCCCATATCACTTGGTTTTTCAATTGGCACAGATTCCATGTGTTGGATCATGGGGGCCCGAAAACCCCATGTCCTAGCCGGTCTCTATGACCTATATCACGCACGAAGGTAGACTGGAACTATTTCCATGCCATCACATGTAATCCTCACTGTAACTAACTCCAAAATCCATCCTATCTCTCAACCATCACCTCTCATACCACTCTGTCATGGCCCCCCTATCCCAATGACACCACTCTGGGAAAACAATGAAGAATGAAACATAATGAATCTCAAGTCCCACCTCTAGTAAACTCCAGGTTGGCGACCAACACCAAGGGTGTACAAATATAACAAATTTGGGAGTAATTGACCTTCTGTTAGAAACAATATCGAAAGATAAGATTTATCATCCACCAAGAAACTCCAAAAAATATAAAAAAGAAATCCAATATCATCCCACATGCATGATTAAGATAGAACTCTTACAATAAAAAATTCTCCAAAGTAAAATATGAAAAGTAAGGCTAAGAAGCGACATAGTAACTGTCATGTTTATATCTAGTAGGGAATATAACGGTCTGTGAAATTATCCTAGAAACTTGATAAACATTTATATATATAGGTTGAGCATATAAGTATACTCAGTAGGAAAACCAATGTCTCTTGTGCACAAGTTAAAGAGGCATACTAATGCACCCGAGTGAAAATAGTAAAATCAAACAGCACATAAGAAGGTATACAAACCATCCCAACCTCACCAAGGAATGATCCCCAGATTATTCAAGTTATGTAATATAATATAAATCACATCGATGATAGGGTACCCTATGCCACAATCCCAATCATTGACTTCTCTCACGCCCTAATGGAAAATGTCCTAGTGATACCACCTCTTCCGAACAAACCACATCACAACTCACCCACATACACCTAGGCCAGAAACCATATCATAACCTGCCCAAAGACACCTGGTCCACAAAACACATCACATACCTCCTGTAGACACCCGGTCCAAAAACCACATCACATCCTTCCCACAAACACTTGGGTCATAAACAACAGAACATCCCACCCACATACACCTGGTCCAAAAACTATACCTCATCCCAAATACACCTAGGAAAGCACAAAAGAACTCATCCTAAAGACACTGGGGAAATCCCAAATCACCCACACACACCTAGGACTCACAAACCACAACCAACCTAATGAATATCTGGCTATCACCACCTGGAAAAAGGATAAGGGAAGAGCTGGTGGCCAACCATCGATCCTCCCACTAGGATGTTTGGGAAGCACACACTCCCCTATGATGATGAGGATTCTCATCACATGTAGCTAAATTTGGTTGGGGTTCATATAGAAATCACAAGGAAAATACAAGTAAATACATATATGACACCAAACACTCAATCCTGATGTATGGGTTCTCAAACAAGCAACCAAACCACAACAATACCACCTTTTACTGCTACCTCTATATGCACAACGCCACACAATTCTCTACAAAACCCAATAAATATTTACAACCAATTTTATTAACCGTTTCCATTATTTATTAATCAATTAATTTATTTATTATATTAAAAAAACTAACCCAACACATTCCAAACTTCATTAAAAATTATTTAGTCATTCCATCACTATTTAGGAAACTACCAAGCATGATACACAATAAGAAACATAGAAAAGTTCAAACATGGAGAAACTCCATGAGAATTACCCATACCAACCATCACAATCCTTCTTTAAAGACATAAATCCAAATCCATCCACACATAACAACATCTGATAACATATTCAACCATAACTAGTTTCATAGCCCTGGTGCATATCACTTCTCATCCACCCTATAATCAATCAATCTCTCAACCTGAGATTCCATCACACCACCCAAGCCATTTGAAAACAAACAATCATGCCCACAAACACACCACAACACAAAACATAACAACCCCACACACACAAACAATATCACCACACATTCCAAGGAAAAGAAAAAAATCAGATTTAATAGGGAATCCCTTATTTATTTTCATTTTCCAATTCATGGGTTATTACCAGAATTGTAAGATCTTGGGGAATCTGATCATTAGATAAAAAAATATGTGATTATCCAATTCTCCTTTATAAGTGTCCAACTAAGAACAAACAAAATATTTTCATAATTTATCTAGTGTGAAAACAAAGCCACCAATGGCCACCATTTTCAGTGGGGAATCAAGACCGAACAATCACAAGATCACAACAATATCAGGACTATAAAAATAATTAAAAAACACCAATTTCCCCTAAATTTCAATAAAATGGTTATATTTCTTTGATTTTAGTCAGAAAAACTGTGATCCATCGATAAAAAGAAGAAAAACCCCTCCCGCATGATGAACAAATAAAGAGAAACAAGGGAATCCCTACCTAAAGGGATATTTCCAATTGTTATGCATCGCGAGGTGAATAATAACACTCGCGAATCAAAACCAAACCATGAAAAATATATAACAACTTATAACCCACCAAGTATCCTTCAAAACACAACCCAATGCACCCCTAAACCAAATAAACACCGCCACAGTGGATTCTCGAGAGAAAAACGGAAGAAAATGGATGAGAAATAGATGGTAAATCACCACAAATTGACCACAAATCTCCAATGAACATCCACCCAGACTAATGGATCAAATAGGGAGGGGAAGGGCTCAAAGAACACTCTAAGGTGCCTACGGTTTGAGCAAAACAAGAGGAAAAAAAGAATATATAGTTGAATGAATAATGGTTCTTCCGAAAATAATTTTTAATCCAAAATACCCTTTCATGTTATGTAATACCTGGGGTTCAGTTAACACTGAAAAATGTGTCACCTCTTAATTTAATTATATTTTTCTAACCCTAAAATATTATATGCTATGAAACTCTTCTTTGGGCCATGTAAAATAATTACACACCATGAAACTTCCTAAAAAATCCATGAAACTGACTTTCACGTCGTGTAATACAATTACACGATGTGTAGTCCCATGTCTTCCGGCCTTTAGCAACTGAACATCTCTAGACTCCCTTCGAACCTCCTCAGAATACATCCAACAACCAAAAACTGGAAAAGTAACGGATAAGGAATGCAAGAACCATTACAGGTTTTATAAATATAACATTAACTAATGTGATGATCAGCCAATATTATTGTTATAAAACCTGAAAAATTATTATTTCTATTATAACACTAAATCGTGGTTGTTAAAATACGTAATGAAATATTGTAATTGTTATTAACATTAAATATAGTAACATTATGACATGTAATATTATAATTGCTACTAAAATTATAGTTAAACATGACATGTTATATTCATTATAAAAATTATGTACAATAACATAATTACTATTTTTATACTTACATGAAATTATCTATTTTTAAAAATGTAAAAAAACTGGGAAAAATAAAATGAAAAATACAGAAAATGGTGAAACATGAGCACTTAACCGGAGGTCACCCATGAAACAATCATATTATGAAATTTAATAATGAAACTATCAAGACATATTATAATTAATAAACATGAAAAATATATCATTTATTTTATAATACTAAACTGTATTTATTACAATATAATATGTGATATTATAATAATTTTTAACAGTAAATATTGTTACATTATGACATGAAATATTATAATTCTTACTAAAATGTCATGTAATCGTGAAATATTATATTCAATACAAACATTTACATATAATATATTAAAAATATTTATTTTTTTAGCATAAAATTTTAAATATACACCAAAAAGGGTGAAAAAAGAGTACTTCCCCAGAGGTCACCCATCCCAGTACTACTCTTACCAAATAACGCTTAACTATAGAGTTCTAATGATATATGATGCATTAATTCTTATGTGATTGCAAACAACAACACAAAGAAATTGTTGTTAAATATTATAAATTACTGTCAATGATTTTAATATTAAATGCTTCTATTTAATTCCTTTTATAAATATAACTTTAACTAATGAAATTATCAGTCAATATTATAATTATTGGCCATGAAAAATTATTATTTTTATTATAACACTAAACCGCAGTTGTTACAATACATCATGAAACATTATAATTATGTTTAACATGAAATATGGTAACATTATGACATGACATGTTATAATTAATAATAAAATTATATGTAAAAATGAAATATTATATTCATTTAAAAATTTTACAAACAATATCATAATTAGTATTATTATACTTACTCATAATAATTTGTTTTTTAAATTGTAAAAAAAATATGGGAAAATGAAATGAAAAATACAAAAATTGGAAAAACATGAGCACTTCCCTCGAGGATCTCCATGAATCATTAATATTATGAAATTAAATAATTCAATTATCATGAAATATTATAATTATTCAAAATGAAAAAATATTAATTCTGTTATAACACTAAACCGTAGTTGTTACAATATAACACCCAATATTATAATCATTGTTAACATGAAATATTGTAACACTATAAAATGAAATATTATAAATATTACTAAAATGACCTATAATCATAAAATATTATATTCAATAAAAACATTTACATACAATATCATAATAATCAATATCATACAAGAATTAAATTTGAAATATACAATGAGAAGGGTGAAACATGAGTATATCCCAAGAGGTCTCCCATCCTAGTATTAATCTCACCCAATCATTCTTAATTATAGACTTCTAATGGGATCTCATGCATTAATGCTGGTGTGATCATACCCAACAATTCACATACATTCTTATTAAATATTTTAAAGTAATACCAATTATTCTAATATTACATATTTATATATAATTATTTTATAAATATATCATTAACTAATGCAGTTATCGTCCAATATTATATTTATTCAACATGAAAATTTATTATTGTTTTCATAACACTAAACTGTAGATGTTACAATACATCCTGAAATAATATAATTATTATTAACATGAAATATGGTTGCATTATGAATACCATATCATAATTATTACTAAAATTATATGTAAACATGAAATATTTTATTGATTTAAATAGGTTATAAGAATTTCATAATTATTATTTTTATACATACATGTAATTTATTATTTTCTAAAATATAAAAAAATATGTGAAAATAAAATAAAAAATACAGAAAAGGGTGAAACATGAGGACTTCCCAAGAGGTCGCCCATGAAACATTCATATTTTCAAATTTAATAATGCAATTATTGAGAAATATTATAATTACTCAACATGAAAAAATATTATTCCTATTATAACAAAAAATCGTATTTGTTAGAATATGACATGAAAAATTATAATCATTGTTAACATGAAATCTTGTTAAATTATAATATAAAATATTATAATTGTTACAGAAATTACCTATAATCAGGAAATATTATATTCAATAAAAAAGTTTACATATAATATCATAATAATCTATATTATACAGTCATGAAATTTGAAATATACACAAAAAAAGAGAAACATGATTACTTCCCAGGAGGTCATCCATCCAAGTACTGCTCTCACCCAAGCATGCTTAATTGATGAGTTCTAATGGGATTTGGTGCATTAATTCTAATGTGATCACACCCAACAATACACAATCATTCTTGTTAAATATTTGAAAGTAATATCAATTATTCTAATATTAAATATTTCTATTTAATTATTGTTTAAAACATATATTTAACTAATGCAATAATCATCCAATATTAAAATTATTGGAGATGAAAATTTTTTATTTCTATTATAACACTAAATTTTAGTTGTTAAAATATGTCATGAAATATTATAATTATTTTTGACATGAAATATCATAATATCGTGAAATATTATAATTATTACTACAATTCTATTTAAACAGGAAATATTTTATTCATTTAAAAAAATTATATACAATAACATAATTATTATTATTGTACATAGATGAAATTATTTTTTTTAAATGTAAAAAAATCATGGAAAATACAATGAAAAATACATAAAAGAGGGAAATACAATAACTTACAAAGAGGTCACCCATGAAAAATTCATATTATGTAATTAAATAATGTGATTATCGATAAATATTGTAATTATTAAGATGAAAAAAAACATTATTTATGTTATAAAACTAAACCATAGTTATTAAAATTTATCATCCATAATAATTGTCATTGTTAACATGAAATATTGTAACATTATAAAATGTAATATTATAATTATTATTAAAATTCCATGTAATCATGAAATATTATATTCAATACAAAAGTTTACATACAATATCATAATAATCATTATTATATTTGAAATAAATTTGAAATATAAAGAACATAAGGTAGAAACATGAGTACTTCAAAGGAGGTCACCCATTCAAGTAATACTCTTTCCCAAGCATGCTAAACTGTAGAGTTCTAATAGGATATGGTGTATTAACACTGGTGTGATCACACCTAACAGTATACAAAATTTATTTTAAAAAATTGAAAGTAATATTAGTTAATATAATATTACATATTACTATTTAATTATTGTTATAAATATAACTTTAACTAATGAAATTATCAGCCAATATTATAATTATTCAATATGAAAAATTATTACTTCAATTATAACACTAATCCAAAGATGTTACAATATGTCACGAAATATTATAATTATAGTTAACATGAAATATGGTAACATTATGACATGAAATATTATAATTATTAAAAAAATTATATGTAAATGTGAAATATTACATTCATTTAAAAAGTTTAGTTCTGATATAACAATTATTATTTTTATACCAAAATGCAATTATTTGTTTTTAAAAATGTAAAAAATCAAGGAAAATACAATGAAAAATACAAAAAAGGGTGAAACATGAGCACTTTTGAGGAGGCCACACATGCAACATTCAAATTATGATATTCAATAATGTGATGATTGAGAAATATTATAATTAATCAACATGAAAAATATTATTTATATTATGACACTAAATTGTAGTTGTTAACATATTACATGCAATATTATAATCATTGTTAACATGAAATATTGTAACATTATAGTATGAACTATTATAATTATTAGTAAGATTCCCTGTAATCATGAAATATTATATTCAATAAAAAAGTTTATGCACAATATAATAATAGACTATATCATATTTTTATGAAATTTAAAATGTAAAAAAAGGGTGAAACATGAGTACTTCCCAATAAATCACTCATCCTCATACTACTATCAACCAAGCATGATTAACTAAAAAATTCTAATGGGAACTACTGAATTAATTCTAGTGTGATCGTACCCAAGAGTATAGCGAAAATATTGTTAAATATTTGAAATTACTATCAAAGATTTTTTTTATAAAGTTTGATGCACAAAATGCCTCTTTATTTAATAATAAAAAATAGGAAAAGATTGGGAACCATACAATAACCACAACAAAGGAAACAAAATTCATCAACCCATTTTTCAGTTGGTACTCATACCATGAAGAGAAATTCTTTCACCCTTTACCATGAGGGTGTCATCCTCTCCTCTAGGTCTTGACCTATACCATGGACCCTCACCATCATTAGAATTCTCAACAGAAATATCATGCTTGTTACATTCATCTTTTGCTATGCCATTGCTTTTCCTTCTATCCTCATCACTACTCTCCAAGGAAAGGATATCGTAAGAGTTATGTGTACTAGAAACTTTATTTACCTTAGGATTCAAAGTATGGGAAGATGAGTTACTATGTGAAATATTTTCATCCTCTATCCTCACCACCACCAGATTCTGCAGAGAAATAGGAACACCTAAAGTAGCATGATTCTATGTTTCTATAATAACACTAGGATGTGCTCCTGTCGAAACATAAATGGGATCAGAACACCCCTTTCTACTATGAAGTGGAGTAGGCCATGCAGGTGACACCATTTCATTCTTCGGACGCCCAAATATCTCATATTTTTCTGTACCTGTAGGAGGAAACAAGATATAATACTCCATCAATGGATCAAAAGATAGGTCCTTTGGTTGATCCGGGAGAGTCTCCCTTGCGGTCTGAGAAACATGCTCCATAAGAGGGGTTGAAGAAGCTATCAATTTTGAAAATTGAACATTGTCCGTAGATATAATACAACAATGACTATTATCTAAAGTGTGTGAGGATTATACCCTCACATGATACCTCAACACAACTAGTTTAGACATGTATGGATTCTTAGTATCCCTTTTTGGATTATCCTTCTTTGCTATTTCCACATCCCTTTTCTCTTTACCCTTTCTACATTTTCTATTTACCATTAATTACTCTTTCCAAAAACAGAGGTCAACCTCCAGTTGAGAAGAATACTCTTTATAATTATTACCATCATTATATTCTCATTCCGATTTAATTGGAATTCCCCAAGAGAGCATATCCTTAAATTAAACTCCATTTAGAAAGTCTTTACAAGGGTTAATAACATCTAGTTGTTTCTCATCAGAAAGGTCAAACCAATTTAATTTAGTCTTATAAATCCTAGAAACAAGAGAGGAAGGTGTAGTGGGTTCATGACCAATAAATCAATCCTTTAGTAAGGGGAAATCATCATATTTCTTACTAAAATGCTCAGTAATATTCACATCACCATCACTCTGACCAACTGGTATTTGAGAAGTTTTAGAGTCATCCATATTGCTAACATCATGGGTTATTGATTTAACCATCCTTCACCAATGTTCAAATCATGACCCTTAATCTAACATCAAGATAAAACTAATCACCTTCTATAAGAATAAATTCAGTGTCCTACAATTTGATAATGGATGCAAATGGGATACGTTTTCTCAAACTCTATTCTAAGGAAATTTCAACTTGTAGTGTGGATAGAACCACCTTATCAATTTTAATAGAGCTTAAGTCAATCTCTACCAAGACATGTGCATAATTACCATATGCAATGTATTATGTGGCATAGTCCATTGTAATTGGGATTCCAATTGTATAATCTATATCAAATAAGATCTTAGCATGCCATAACACCCAATTAAGACCATGAATTTTGATTCATACCTCTACATAGGTATCTTTGAAGTCATACAGATTAAAATATAATTTCCAATTGTGAATTTGAAGGGTTACTTTTCAGATATTTATAGATCCAATACTCCAAGATCAACTTTTAAACTCTGTAGAAGGTAAAAATATATGGAAGAATACCCAGCCAAGGAGGGCACACTTAATGTCCTTAAACCCCCAAATATCAAAAAGGTGAGAAACAAGATCAGATAACATCCAAGGTTTCATACCATTCATTAACAAAATTTTGGCAATGAATTAATTCTTATAGAGATTGAGTCGAGACGATATAGCTTCATTATAGGTTGTGACATGCATCATTGACCCCCTTTTGATGAAGTGATTTAGGGCTTGGTTAGAAAGTTGGGCAAACGAACCATGTGAAAAGCCTAAGAAGGAGGAAATCCGCATCAAATCATCTTTCACCCACTATTTTTTACTTCCTAGAGAGAATGATCCCAGTATATTAGCATGTTAAGTCGAATCAAATGAGTGTAGATTAACACTCATTGAATGAGTTAGGGAAAGAACATATTTGGGAAGAAGTAGGGGTTGTTGCCACCCTTGTTCCTCCATCCTCCAAAGACTAACAAAAAGTGATATCACATATTTGAATATTACATATTTCTATTTAATTATTTTTATAATATAACATTAACTAATGAAATTATTATCCAATATCATAATTATTAAACATGAAAATTTGTTATTTTTATTATAAAACTAAACTGTAGTTGTTATAATAAGTCATCAAATAGTATAATTATTGTTAAAACAAAATATGATAACATTATGAATTGAAATATTATAATTATTAATAAAATTATATGTAAAAATTAAATATTAAATTCATTTAAAAAATTTACATACAATATCATAATTATTATTTTCATACGTACATGAAATTATTTATTTTTTATAATGAAAAAAAATCAGGGAAAATACAATGAAAAATACATTAAAGGTAGAAACATGAGAACATAATAGGAGGTCACCCATGAAACAATCATATTATGAAATTATATAATGTTAATATCAAGAAATATTATAATTATTAAACCTGAAAAATTATTATTTTTGTTATAACACTAAACCATACTTGTTAAAATATAACAAGAAATATTATAATCATTTTTAACATGAAATATTGTAACATTATAACATGTAATATTATAATTAATAATAAAATTCCCTAAAATCAAGAAATATTATATACAATACAAATTTTTACATAAAATATCATAATAGTATTTTCTATAAAAGAAAGAAATTTTAAATATACACAAAATAAGGGTGCAACACAAGTACTTCCCAAGAGGTCACCCATCCCAATACTACTCTCACCCAAACATGCTTAACTTTAGAGTTTTAATGGGATCTTGTTCATTAATGCCGGTGTGATCAAATCCAACAACACACATACATTATTGTTAAATATTTGAAAGTACTATCAATGATTCTAATATTATATACTTGTACTCTCTCGTGCATTTGCACGGTGATAAAACAAAATTCTTAGTTCATGAGTTCTCACGACGATATGGTTCACCGCTTTTATGGAGGCAATACAATATTTCAATGCTAATAATGAAAATGAATATTCAATATTTTTAAATCTCAAAATAGTGATTCTTTTTATTGGAATACAATTGGACAAAATGGACACATTTATGATAGTAGATAACATTTTGGAAAAATAAAAGAAACTGGGAAAGTTGTTAACTATACAATGGGTAGTAATTAGAAACCTAAATTAAGTGGAAAAATTCGTTGAAAAGAACAAAATTTTCATAAAAATTGTGAAGAAAACATGTCAAGAATATTTTAATAATCTATTAACGGTATATATTATAGAGTAAATAAAAATTGAAAACCAATGTTAAAAATAACTGAATAATGATTGATTTTATATTACCATGCAAGTACATCATGAAATATCCATCTATTTGATCATTCTTTTAGTTTATTCTTTCCTTCATTCATAGTTTTAGTTCAATGGGATAGATTGTTGTAGCAAGGGAGTCTGGAAACATTCTTACATATCTTTAGACTACATCATCAGCATCAAACATTGTAAACAAATTTTCCTACATGAAGAAATTAATTTAATGAATAAGTAGAAGATAATATTGACAAATGAATTCATTGAAGCAGAATTCTAACAGTTTCCAATAGAGAAGAAGAAATGCAGTATATGTGATAGTCAGAGGAAATGTATATGACATTAAAAAAATAGTATTGTTGATTACAATGATTTTATAAAAATAGTGGTGAATGAAAATAGAAAACGCATACCTGAGTAGAAGAAATATTTGTAGTTGTTGTAACATACCCAGTTTCAGTGTTCCAAGCAACTACTAAATTACCTCCATTGCATCATCATCTAAATCAAATGATCTACCATGATCTACAAAGGAACTTCACATGATCAAATGGTCTACACCAGAATTGCACAGGATCAACAGAACTGCACATGATCAAAATACTGGGAACTGCACACGATCAAAATACTGGGAACTGCACATGATCATCTACAACAGAACTATACATGATCAACAGAACTGGACATGATCATCTTCTACAAGAGAAATTCACATCTAGGAATGGAATTTTAAATTATCTTCAATGCTTCATCATCTAAATAAAATGATCTACAACAGAACTGCACATGATCATCATAGACATAAAATAGATGGTCATGTGAGTGTAGGAATTGATGTAAACATGATGAAAATCTTAGAAAACTAGTTATAATTATGATTTATATTGGTCATAATGTTTTAGTGTGAACATGAATGCACATTAGAGAGATTGAGGACTGTCTATTAGATAAAAATAACCTCCAACCTCTATTTTTTTGGACGAACCATCCTGTAAATACTCTTTAACTCAAACGTCTAGTCTTTGTTGGTAAATCCCAAAGATCAAGTGATTTAATGTTCCTATAACACAAGGGTAAAATGAAAATTACTATAATGTGGTCAATGTCTTGTAAAAAATTAAAATTGAGAAATTAAAAAAATAGTAGCTTTTCTTGCATCTTCCAATTCTGATTTTGCAGATTTTGGATGAAAAATTCATGAGCTTTAGCAATATTATCATAGATCTTCGTCAAAAAATGTCTAAGATTTATATCTAGTTTTTCTTCACAAATGTTTTGGTTTTCTTCAAATAGATGGGTACTTCTAAGGATGGTTATAGATGAATTTTCCCTCAATATACCCATAATAGGCAGAACATATGAATTGATTTTCATCTAATTGATTCCAATCCCTAATGTGATCCATTGGATACCGACACACAAAATAAGGGGTCAAATTCAACACTTGATATTCAGCCCAATAAAAAAACCAATCCAGGAGATAAATACAAAATAGTAGCTTCAAAATACCGAATTAGTAGACATAAACATTGTTTATAAGCGGTAGAAACAGGAACAAAATGGTAGCTTCAAAAAACACCTACCTTCTGAGATACAAGCTCAAATACATAGCAAAAAAAAGTCTGACAAATAAGGGCAGACCAATCTGAAACATCCAGTGACAAGGAGTAAAGAAAAACTTTGAAATTACTGCAAAACACATGAGTATCATACTTATTATCATCAATGTGGCCAATATAAAATATTGAAAATGCTCAAAAAGAGAGAAAAACATAAGGTGGAACATAGGCCTACTATATAGCAGCATAAAATCAGACAAACAGAAGTCCATTTCATTGAAAAACCCAAAACAAACTCAAAGATATCCTCTGAATGAAACCAAAATTTGAGATTATATCAACTGAATAGAAAATGGAAAACCAAACCAGAATAAACCTTTGACAATGCAGGAGTATCCATAAGCTCCAAGTTCATCCTTACTGACAATAAAAGGGAATCAATTCCAAAGGCAGCTCATAAAGAGGATGACTAAAAGAAATTGTATACCTGAAAAGGAGTAGGAACCAACTCAAAATAAAAAAACCTGAATACTGTCAGTTTATCCTCTGCAACCCCCTGAATAAATTTGTTCATCATTAGTAAAATGAAATTGTAAACATCAAGGAAAGAAATAAAATACAATCTCTAGTATATATTTTTTGGCTGAAATTCTATTAAAGGTAATTTTGGATTAATTATGATATGAAGCAGGCCAGAAAAATTAGATAAAAATATAACTACATATAATGAGAATAGCGGAAATATAATACAATATTTGAAACATACATGTTTCAACTTAAAGTCAACATTAAAAAATAATAAACCCAAGGAAATAAGAGCAATAAATAGTGAAAATAGAAAATGAAAAAGGAATCCTTGCACTATGAAAAGAGGTTGATGATATAGCCTGATGTATAATTTGGTGTGCCAAAATTGAGTCAAGTATGTTACCATTATTCTGCAACCTCTTGCTCACTGACGTTATACCCTGATGTTGCATTTGGAGTACCAAAATTGCGGTTTCATCTTTCAGAACATATTGAAACTTCATGTCCTTCTCAGTTTCATTTGTTTTAGTAGAATATCATATTTGAGAATCTCCCCACCATCATAATAAATCATATCTTAATCATTAAAAGTAGTTGAACCTGGTAAAAATAAATTACAATCAAACAATCTAACCATAACATAATTAAGCAGTTTGATATTATGATATCATACTGAGAATATCCTCTCAAAACAACTAATCCATGGATGTAAAACACCAATAGATAAATAAGTGATTACCTACTAAAAATTCATGATGGAGGAACCATCTTCCCTCAATGATTCTTCGACACACGAACAGTCTTACCACTATGTCTAGTGGTCCTCGTATTCTTTTCATTTACCACATTGAGAAAATGTGATCAATTTAATAAGAAAAGATATGGGCTAATGGACATACAATTTAACTTTTCTTTGTATTATTTTCCCATAAAAAGTAAAATAATTTGATGACATTGATATTATTGTTATCACAGTAGATAAGCTAAAAATTGGAATGTAATTGTGTGGAAAATAAAATTCGTGGAAGTAAAGTCACACCTAGTATCTGATCTTGATCACATCAATGGGTGATGTTACAGTCCGAGAAACATTGCCAGAGAAGGCACCTGATGTCGCATCATCAAACATGATCCTTGTACACATATAAAAGTATTGGGGATGCTCCAATCAACCCAAAAAAGCACAACTATTTTTCTATGTCTTTTTTCCACAAAAAGGTAAACCACATATGCTGAATTTAACATTGTCTTAATATGAAAGAATATATAAATAGAAATTATATATAGTTGAAGTAAAATAAAGATTGAAATAGAGATATGATGACAGAACAATTAAAGGGTAACATAACAATGTTTCAATGTCAAAAAAAAAACAGAAAGTCTGAAATCTCCAAAAAGTTGGCAGGAAAACTATAATATTGTTTTAGTACTACAAAAATGTTTGACAACAGATACAGGGAACCAGATTGGAAACATTAGAAGATAAGTCCTATAGACTACATATGGTGTGAGGAAAATGCATAATCAACATCCTTGATAGACCCTAGTATGAGTAGCTAATTGATGCATTCAGTCCCCCTATTGAATTTTTCCATCGTTGGCATGTTGAGGTGAGTACCATGACTTGATGATCCCGGGGTGTCTTCACATTTCAGTAGATTATGTTGAATCCATTTTTCATTTTCAAAATCAGGAAGGAGGATTTTCTACATGTAGAATAATGCCACATTAATATATAGGTAACCTTCATTGAGATGTGTAATCGGTGAAACAGATAAAAATAGTGTCTAATAAGAATGACTGTCATTCGATAAATCTGTAAATTTTAAAATAGTTATTCTAGGTAAGATTATTTTACTTGAGTAGATGACATATCTGAGACCGATACAGCTATTCCTGAGCTACCGTAAGAAGTATAACACCCATCATTATGATGTTTCTATAAGGGAAAGCAGAAAAGAGTATTATACTATGGTGTTTCATGTTTTGGTTTGTAGAAATTGAAAAAATGTAAATGATATGCACCATCATATTTTCAACCCCACTACCCAACTCTGAAGACCCACTGCACTGAGGTGTCTGTGTTGTCACAAACAGAACAGATAAGTTGTATATAATCAGTGGTATAGTATGTCGAGAGTGCTAAAAATTATTATCTCTTTTTAGTCAAAGGTGTCTCTGAAGCTACGAATGTACAACTCATTATCACTGATAGAATGAACTCTGTAGCTATTCTGATCAAATGAAAGATAACGGTTTTGAATATTAAAAGTAGTTACATCAATTGAGAATTAAAAATTCTTTGACTTGAATAATTCCAACTGATGAGGGAAACCATACTCATCATCATCCTAATTTAAAAATGATAACAACTGTTAGTTGTCAGATAACAGAAATAAGGTTAGATGTTATAAAAAGATGTTTCTACCTCTATCAGAGCAGCTCTTAACATTGTATCTATTTCATGTATGAACTTCATAACTTGTTTGTCAAACATAACAACTGAAAATGAGCCTGTCTTATCTGAAACCATGATCTGTACCCGAAATCTGTTCAGTGTATTTTTAAGAATGCATAATTAGTGGAAGAAAGTGTATCCCATCAGTAGCACCGATTTTCAATGTTAGAATATTTAAAAATAAAAGAGTTGCTCACCTAGCTATGGTAGAATTAGGAGATCACTTGCATTTGTGGAAACATAAAGTTCCATCTAAACTTTGAACTTCTTACATGCAAGAGTCACAGGACTCATAAAACCAGATGTGGGTGCTTTGAATTTTTTGTACTTTTTCTGAAATTAAGAAACTTGTAGGCTACAATAGAATGCGTACATTGAAGAATTTTTAATAAAACAAAGAATATGTTCAATGTAACATTAACTGAATATTGACATATGAAAATTAAGTACATAGTACTTACCCATTGAAAGTTGTTTACATCATAAATGTATTTTTTTCACTCCAATATAGTACTTCTTTAGAGGAGTCTGGATATCTTGATGGTGGACTCTGTAACTGGGTTGGCAATATGAACCCAAACATAGAGACATCCGTAATAGGAAAAAAATAAACAGACATCATATAATTTATTATAGAAATGAACAACCAATAACAGATAACTAAATATACTGAAATATTAACAGTACATACTAAACCTGTTTCTAAAACTATCATCTTCTGCAATGTCTCGGTTGTACAAAATCATTGTTGCTTGAATAGTAGTTGTCAAAATAACAGTTCCTGTAAAATACATGAAAACAATTTTAGTCAACCTAAGGTTGAAGATACATATAAAAAAATTGATGTAAAAATAAAAAATTCGAAAATTGTGGACAGATACTATACTGCTTAATTTTTTAACCCAGACGAGTTGTAAGATAAAAAAGTTATGTGAGTCCTTCTGTTGATCCAAATAAGCTGACATTTCAGTAGCATATTTGCCACATAAGCTACAGTGAACTTTCAAACCTCTGTAAGGAACAAAATATCAGTATTTGTAAATTTCATATAAATTTACCATGTCACATTAATACAAATTTTAAAGAACTTTCCATCCTCAAGAAGAAT
Organism: Viscum album; assembly: GCA_963277665.1. NCBI lineage: Eukaryota > Viridiplantae > Streptophyta > Magnoliopsida > Santalales > Viscaceae > Viscum > Viscum album. Next base: position 393,421,059 of record OY728167.1, on the reverse strand, counting down.
TTGCATCCAAAGGTTTGAATTTCCCATTGATTGCAGTGGCTGGGAGTATCGTAGAAGCCCAATGATTTCTGAACCATAAAACATAGAAAGAAAAACAATGAAGGGGAATTAGATTTATTTGGAAAACTCTATCTTGATTACTACAAAAATATTGAATACAGAAGTATATTAATGCACTGAAATAGAAGTATACCTATTAGATTATCTTCTGGTTCATTCCTTTGAAAAATGTCATTAAATGAAGTGAAATTAATACTAAACAGTGGGAGTTGTACATCAGAAGGATGAAGAAACATTGTTGACGTGAACAGAAATCGGCATGCATGTCGATTTTCCAAGTAACATCATTGATTTGGAGAAATTTGAAAGTTTTGAATGTAATATCAGAATCCTTCATGCATGAGATATTTGAACTTAGAGATAAGCTGATGGTTCATAATTGAACATTGTACCTTTGTTCCCTAAAAACAGTAAATATATTGGTGGTTGTAATAGAGATTTAATATTTGACAGAAGACATAGATATAAATGAATATATTGCACTACAGTAATATAATAAAAATAAGGTGTTTTTGTTAGAGACACCAACCTGTATATCTCCAAGTATGAAATCGATAGCAACGACATTATTGTAGTTTTTTGATGAATAATTGCACCAAATGTTCAACACACGAACATGTAGCTTTAGAGTTTCATTTGACTCTGGAGAAATCTCACACAATGGGGTTATTGATCTGGACATAATTTTATTATTTTGTGCATTTACAATTAGTTTAGAAAGATAACTAAATCATAAGATAAAGAAGTAACAAAGTTATAAAGATAGCATTATATAAAAAATTAAAAGATAAATTGTTAAATTTAATTGATACCTAATATAGGTTATCAAATATTTCTTTATAGAAAATATTGTGTGTGCAATCAGCAGTTGTGTTATGTATATCTACAACTATTATTTTCAAACTATTCAGTGAGGTGGCCCTAGAAACAGCCACATATAATTTACCATGCGAGAACACAGGCCTGCATAGAAATAATACCAAACTGAAGAGAAAGATTGTCCTTGACTCTTATTAATAGTCATAGCATAACATACTATCAAAGGATATTGCCTTATTTGTAATTTTAAAGGCCATCTAACATCATATTGTGTCATAGTTAATCTTGGAATGAATGAACAGTACCCCGAATGACAGCTAGTTAAATTTTTTGCTCTGATGACATGGTCTCCCAAGTGTGTAACAATCATGCGAGTGCCATTACACAGACAAACTGATTGGTCAAAATTTCTTAACAACATGACAGGAACACCAATCTTCAAACTAATTTGGTGCGCTACCAATCCAGAGATATTAATACCATTTAAAAACTCAGAGGTGTATATATTCTCTGTCCTATCAGAATCAAAACTGGCATTATAAACACTATCAGAGCTGAAGTAGTCTATGCTTTCAACATTTGTGAGAGATACCATGTAGTCATTGATTTCTTGAATAGCATCACATGTGGGATATAGAATCTCTTGGTCCTTTAGAAAGCAGACATCATCGTAATGGTCTGTGAAAGCAGGATATGTGAAGTCAACCATTGCTGCCAATGCATTATCGGTTGATTTTAGAATATAATCTATTGAAAAATTAATTACTGATTCACCATCATTAGGATCTCCAGTGTTACCATCACCAATATCTAAAACCCACTTTGAAAGGTTTTGTAATTCATCTGAATCATTATTGGTAGTCCCAGAATGCAATCGCATGTTTTTTTGTTAGATTTAAGACTCTACATTGTTTCCAATGATATGATGACTAAATACTTGCAAAAATAATGTCATTTTTGTTACCGCCTGGTATAACTGGTAATATTTGACAGAAATATCCACCCAATACAACATTGATACATCCATACGGTAAAGATGTAGCATTGACATTTTTTTGTCATTATATCTCTTAGAGTACGGTCCAGAGCCTCAAAAAAGTACTTGTGAACCATGGATGCCTCATCCCAAATAATCAGTTTTTTAACATGTAATAGTTGTGCTAACTCACACCCTTTTTGAATATTGAAAACATATTTCTCATTAACAGAGATTGGAATATGAAATTTAGAATGTTTCGTCCTTCCACCGGGAAGAAGTCCACTTGAAGCTACTACCAGAACAATAATGCCCTCTGACTGCAACAAAGATGTGAGTACTCTCCAGATAAATGTTTTACCGGTCCCTCCATCTCCATGCAAGAAGAAGAAACCCCCACACACAGTTGATATTGAAGAAAAAATGACATTGATCACATTTTTTTGTTCAATGGTAAGCATACCCTGTAAAGTTATGTAATCATTTCAAAGAACTTCTAGGTTGTAGTTTAGTTCCTCCGCAACTGATCGATTTTTATGAGCTTCAATTACAAATTCTGGAACAAGCATAGGGGTAAAACACTTAAGAGATCTACTGTTGCTTCGTAAAATGTCGTCTATTTCTTGCAGAGCAAACATGTACCTCTATTCATCAGTGAATGTGAAATCTAAATAAAATTTGATACATATTTAAAGGGCTGTATGAATGAAATGGTAAGTAATTAATTATAAAATGTAGATTAAGTAAATAGAAGTTGTAATAGCATGAAATGATAAGGTAAATTTGCTTTGGAGAAATTATGTACAATACCTTCAAAATATGTCAATAAAATGGTCAGAAATAGAAAGAAGGATTGTTCCTCAATAGTATTAAAGAGAGAACTCACATATATTATGATTGAGAATATCATTTAAATTTGGAGTGATATTATAGACATCATTTCTAACTTCATTACATACACAAAACAACACTTTTCAATCAATCATAGAACTCTGCAGACATATAAAGAACAATATAATTACGAAAGCAGCAGGACCCTTCACTTGTAACATTGAAATGCACAGAAACATTGATAGTACATAACATGGACTACTAAATCATTTTAAGACACAAAATATAGTATATTCTACAGAAACATATGAATTTGCAATTACATTGTAGACATCATAATTAAAAATGCAGGACATACATGCAGTTTTTTCATAGAACTGTGCAGAAACATGTACAGAACATAACATGGACTAATGAAAAATTTAAAGAAGTGTGCAGAAACATGAAGGCATAAACATTTCATTTAGAGTTCTGCAAATACATGCAGTTTTTATTGTATAAGAATATCTCACATAGAATGTATTGAAATATTTATTGAAACATATGTAAACGGTTATGTATTAATAAAACAAATGCTTACTAATACTTGATACAATGAATTAATTAAAAATGACAGCTACTACACAAAACAATTGAGTGTAATTATATAATCCTGCTATAACCATGTCATTAAAAAGTGTACAAAAGTGTAAACCATTTGATATGTGTTCACCTGGGATAGAATTTTCATAGAATTTCCGAGTTAACAATATAAAATGTGTTACAACAATAGCTACATGGAATATTTAAAGTAACAGCTCTTAGATGCAATGATTGAGTTAGTGATTTTTATAGGTTGACAGAAGAGTAAATAGAATTGTAGAAAATACATAAACCAAAAATTAAAGTAATGACGTAGTAAGAAAAGGTAGTTGATAATTTGAAATGTGTACCTTTCATTTGAAGCATTTTTCTTGCAAAATATAAGATATCTTCAGAGAGAATATTGCAGGTTTCATTACAGACTATATCTAGGAGAGAAATGTTATTTGAGATTAGCATGCTTTAAAATAGTCTGCGTAGACAGTGGCCCATTCCCAATACTGATACCTCTTTAATAGCATCAATGAATTCTCATTCATCAGCTAGTAGTCCCATAGCAGAACAGGCCTCCCTAAACGTTCCATAAGTAATGATGTTGACAGTTTCTAAATCCTCATATGATGTTGCACCTCTGATTTTTGTTAGAATAATCCGTAGGTAGTATAGCTCTCCAGTGGTAGGAGGCACATAGTAGATTTGACCAATACTGAAACCCTGTTTTCAGGGATGCCATTTTTCTTCTTGACTACAGAAGACAAACCTAGTTGGTTATTCTTAAAAAGTTAAACGTCTACCTTTTGGGAATGTCACATTTGATTTAAACCAAGATGTGAACATTGTTTCAGCAACATTTACGTAAGTTAGGACATCTTCAATTTTTTCATCATCTCTGTATGTCACATAATATTTCCCCAGTAAATGATAATGCAGCCTTTCGACAGGTGGATATCTATAATGTATATCGTAAGAGAAGATCCACCAGGAATCCTCACAAGGTGATATGTAGCGACAGTAATAATACACCTTTATATCATCAACATTGTTGTCTAATAATTCTTTGATGTTTCTTTCATATAATACTTCCATTACACGATCATTTCCTTTGATTATATATTTAAAGAGGTACTTGATAGAAGATGATTGGTTGCAAACTTCAATATTGCGATGGGCTTAATACTTGAGTAGAAAACCTGGATTTTATGGTACCACAAAATGATTATCCAAATCAACACCATTTTTATGGATTTTTCTTCCATCATCCCTTATACAATATATGACATAACCGTCATCATCTACCGTTGTATGTCCAAAAAAATTTTAGGAATGAACTTAGAGCATTTTCCATTTTTCATACAGGGAGAAGAACGTCTGGCATTTTTATAAGGGTCATGGAGCATATAGTTTTTAACAGCTTCATGTAGTCTTGGGTATGCAAATTTATCTAGAATCTCAGTGGACACCACTCTGTTAACATCCGATGGAGTGATAAGTTTTTTTTCATGATAAAGAAACAATAAAATGTGGACATGCGAAAAACCACATTTCTGGAATTTGATGGTTTGAACAACTATAATTAAAAAAATAGATTGTGTCTAGTTAGTATTAGGTGATTTTATAAGAAAGAATAAGGTAAACATACTGAACTATAAATATTTATCTTATAAGGTAAACATATTGAACTATAAAAAATGATCTTACCTGCCCTTGATTTTCCAAATATACAAAACTCTCTTAAATGTTTTAGAAGATGTTAAACCATTATATTGAATACTCGAGATAGTAATTGTGGATAGTCAACTGGATGAAGATTCTTTTTTCTAACAAATCGACTGATTTCAAGCCAAATTGGGTTACATATAAACATTAGGAACAAATCTGGGTACCCTGCCCAATTAAAAATTGACATTACTTCCTTACAATTTTGAATCATATATCTTGGACCACCAGTAAAAGAAGAGGTTAAAATGATGTGCTTCCCACAACAGGACCCTTCTCGGTCACCTCAAAGGAATTCATCTTGCAAACCATTGTATAGGTTGACCTGAAGTTTCTTCTGGTTGAAATGAATATACAATAGTCTCTGAGACCCAATCATTGTGTAATCATCGACGACAAATTATTGCAGTAATATTTTGGAATGTAGCAAAGTGGATGCTTAAATGTCACGGAATTGCAAGTGAAAAGAGAAGTATTCTCTCATTGTAACCCTTATTTTATTAGCACTAGTTGTGAACAGAGTAGCACGATGCATTACGTTGTCAACATATCCCTCCTGGCCACAAGGTAAAATCAATGGATACTTTAATGGAAGATACAAAGGGTGAAGCTCATCAATTAGTTGCCATGCACAACATTTGGTTTGAATGATGATGTCACATTCTTGGTTTAGATATTCAATATCATCAATAATAAGCATGGAAATTTCAGATGTTGTCAGTAAGTTATGTGTCACCTCATTTGTTTGTCTTTTTTTAAGCATGTGTAGCTTTAAGTTTGGAACATCTTTACGATTAAGGACATGCTTTGCTGATATGAACTATTGAGCTAAATCATTGATCTCATGTAGCATATGTTGCAACATCTCAACAATACTGAACTTAATAATTGAGTGAATATTTTTTCCATCATAGCTGGAAGACATATTTGTGTTAGAAAAGTATAATGAAACGCATGAGATTGATATTCATAGCATTGAATTTGAAAATTACCTCATACTACTAACTCTATTCTGGCAATCATCTTCTGTTTCAAACACATATAGTTGGTAAAACATTGGAGGTTTTCCTTCTATAGGACACAAACTACCTATGCGATGGTATTTCTATCTATTTAGTCTGAATATAGTTGGGGCTCTACCATTTTTCAAAGACCTATCAACCTCCCCACCCATAGACGTGAATGAAAACATAGAATTATAAAGATGCATCTATTATTGGAAAGATCGTGCATGGGATGAAGTTCTATTGAAAACTAACATCCATAGGTATGGAGGAGGTGATAGGAGTAAATCCAATAAAATCTTTCCCATCGAGTAGCATAGAGCAAAACGTGGGGTTTTTTGGTTGCTGCATTTCCTATTTCTCTCATCATACCACATAGTAGGGTGAAAGTATTGGCATATATATGTGGGGTCTCCAATATCTGAGTATCCTTAAAGTTGGGAAAAAATGTATAAAAAAATTATTCAATTTACAGATACATTCATAGAATAGAATTTGATTTATGATATTAATAATTTAGGATTACTAAAAACAATAACCTGTGTTCTCCACAATGTCTAGTTCTAATGATATTATTATAGAAGTCGATGAAATTTCAATATGGTGTGTCCTAACCTATATAGAATGTAATACTATTTAAAGATCAATTTTTTAGTCAACAAACCTATGGAGTTTGCAGTTGTGCTGAAGAAATCAGTATTGTGTGAACACATTTCTGAAATATGTTAAGGGAAATCTTGTTGAATAGAATATCATGATCTAGAAACTTTAAGTAGTTATAATAAACAAATGAAGAAATCTATATTAATGCATAAATAACTTATAACATAACTGTCAATGATGGATTAATGTAGTGTGGTGTAATAATATTTGGAAGAAAAAATATGTACATAGAGGATAGAGTATGAAATGAAATTTAATTGACATGTTTAGACATATTTAAGTGTATCAGTAATGCATACTCTATAGAGTTGACTACTGCAGATTCAGTGATATTGTTTTAACCATTCAATAAACCTAAATAAAAAGTTACATAAGTGTTAGATGGCCGGTAATTAAACGGTTGACCCATATTATGGTCATAAAAGTTCACAGACATCAGACTTATAATAAGGTACAGGGGAGAGGGGTTGAGGTCTTTGTTTTCGTTTGTTTTTTCCAGCAGAAATTGTTGACTTGGTATGACTTGCAGTTGGTACTATGAAAAAATAATTAATATATGATGAGTAGTTTAAGTTAGATGGAAAAAGTAATCTTCATCTATAATTTTTCAAATGAACATACCATTAACAGATAGAGGTGACAATGGTAATCGTAGGACTGTATGTCCGATGCCATTTGCTGATAGTGGCTGAATAATTGGAGTACCGGGGCACACAGTAGAAGGAATTAGAGAACCTAGAGTACACAACAACATTTTTATTATAAAAATTGACATGAAAATAATATAATGATATAATCAGAGTTAGTAATTAAGTTATTATAAAAAAACATAGTACTCGCAATTTTTTTGACATTGTTGCATGAGTAGTCTTCTATGGATCCTTGATTCTCGAGGGTTTGAAGGGGTATGCCTGGTTTTGTTGGTTTTATTTGTATATAATTGTCAAGGTGGCATGGAAAATATTTTATGAATAGTTGATAATTGAATATAAAATGATTATCAATAGGTAGACAACAAATTTACTGAAGTTCATGTTTAGAAGTTTAATATTAACACAGTGGATAGGAAAATGATTCCTGGAGCATAGGTACATTAAAATACAAGTATTCAATATAATTAATATGTAACGGTAAAAACGGTGTACAAATAATGGTTTTAAAGAACATTTATGAAGTGATACCCGTGTGACATGATTTGATATCCTTTAGATGAAAGACGCAAAAGGTTGTTGTCAAAGGAGTTGTATATTATCACCGATAAGACTTTTTCTCTATGTGTTGAGTATCAATGATGGAACGGAGCAATGAAATATGTCACATATCCAAAGACATCCTACAACAAAGAACTATTAGTAAATGGTAAAGTGAAATAAAGTAACTATCTAATAAATGTAACTTTTAATGTCACATGGAATTGCTATTTTAATGTACTTGAAATGAAATAAATTACGCAAAGAATGGTGACTTTATAATAAAACAAGGAACTATTTTACAATAGCTTCCATATAAGTATCACAATGTAAGACATTGGTATGTGTTGTTATATATTGCAGAAAGGAGAGGCCTTCTACTATTTAGGTTGCAAAAATCTAAAAATTGGGGCTCAAAAACAGAGACCCAATGAAAGCACCAATATGCCAAAATCATAACATGACATATGATGCAGGGTTGTTACAGATATAGCCTTAGTAAATTCACAATAAACATGTAAAATATGCAGTGCAGAGTGAAAGAAAATACGTTACATAGATAGTAGACAACCGATCTATACTGGGTTGTTGCGGCGAACCCTTATGTGAGATCGACAAACCTGAAAAATAAACCATATTATACTCAACATATTCTCGTTCAGTCAGGGCCCCTATATTTCTTTCAGCAAATAACTTACATGCAAATCATTCCCCAATTGATTCCCAATGGCATAGAATGAAATAAGCAACAGAAACGAAGATGAAGAAGGCATCGCATCTGCCCCTCCCAGAAGCACCAACCTCACGATGTCTTCTTCTGAAACAGAGACGTTGAAAGTTACATATCCATGTTTATCCATCGGTAAACCAAAAGAAATCCATGAACCGCACAAAACGAAGGAGCGTTCCGAAGGACATCCTTCTCCCATCGGATTAATGTTTATCCACTGCTTCTAAATTCAGTGCCTAACTTGCTGATTTCTTGTACATAATACACAGAAACCCTACTTGTGAGATCGACGATGAAATGGGAGAAAAGGCTTCGGATGTTGACGATGGTAAGCCCGAGGTGGTTTTCTAGGCCAGGGATGGTAAGCGCGATGATTCCAGGGATGGTATGCGGGAGGAGATGAGTAGATTCAAGCAGCTATGTAATGATTCGAGCTTTCTTGAAACCCTACTCGCGACTGGATAACCTAGTATAGAGTGTGATCTGATTGGAAAGATATGAGCGTCGAGAATAGATAGAGGAGGTATCACGTGATGGTTTGGGGTATTTTTGGGATAGAATGTTTGTCTTTGGTGACGTGGTTGAATCTGGAGGTGAAAAATCGGCTGGGAAACACCCAGCTTTAGTAGATATAGTATATTTATATTTAATTGTTTTTATAAATATAACTTTAACTAATGTAATCATCAACCAATATTATAATTATTCAACATGAAAAATTAGTGTTTCTATTATAACACTAAATTTTAGTTGTGAGAATGCATCGTGAAATGATATAATTATTGTTAACATTAACTATGGTAATATTATGACATTTAATATTATATTTATTACTAAAAAAATTTATTGAGATGAAATATTATATTTATTTAATAATTTTACATTTAATATTATAATTATTATTTTTATACTTACATGTAATTATTTTTTTTACATGTAAAAAATCCGGGATCATACAATGAAAAATAAAGAAACGGGTGAAACATGATCACTTCCCAAGAGGTCAGCTGAGAAACATTTATATTATGAAATTCAATAATGTAATTATTGAGAAATATTATAATCATTCAACATGAAAAAATATTATTTCTATTATAACACTAAACCACAATTGTCACAATATGAAATACAATATTATAACCCTTATTAACATGAAATATTGTTACATTTTAACATGAAATATTATAATTATTACTAAAATTCATGTTAATCATGAAATATTATATTAAATAAAAAAGATCACGTACAATATCATAAAAATATTTCTTATACTGGCCTGAAATTTGAAATATACACAAAAAAGGGTGCAACACAAGTACTTCCCAGGAGGTCAACCATCCTTGTACTACTCTCACCCAAGCATGCTTAACTATAGGGTTCTAATGGGATCTGGTGAATTATTTCTGGTGTGATCGCACCCAACAATACACCAAAATTCATGTCAAATATTTTAAAGTACTATAAATAATTGTAATATTACATTTTTCTATTTAATTGTGGTTATAAATATAACTTTAACTAATGAAATTTTCATACAATATTATAATTCTTTAACATTAAAAAATTTTATTTCAATTATAACACTAAACCGTTGTTATAATATGTCATGAAATATTATAATTATTATTAACATTTTTTAAAAGGTTGGGGACGAAGCCTCATTTTATTATTAAAGTAAAGAAAATTACTCTTTAAAAAGGGTAGAGAGAGACCCATTACATAGCCTAAAAGCCCAGTGGGTCAATGTTTTTGACCCAAGGCCCATTCTGTGAGTAGTACTGCTATAGTACCCACCTGTTATAGTACCGTATAGTACCTTCTGCAACTACAGTGTCATGCCACCACTAAAGTACCCATAATTGCTACAGTGTCACCGCTGCTACAATACCACTACAATATCCTGGGCCCAATGGGTTTTGAACCCCCATTTCTCATGTAGGATTACGAGGAGCTTATCACTAAGCTAAACCCCAACTACATTATTATTAACATGAAATATGGTAAAATTTTGAAATGAAATATTATAAATATTACTAAAATTCTATGTTACATGAAATATTATATTCATTTAAAATGTTTACATACAATGTCCTAATAATTATTAGTATACTTACATGAAATTATTTATTTTTTCAAAAATTCAAAAATTTGGAAAAATAAAATGAAAAATACTGAAAAGGGTGAAATACAAGAAATTCTTTAGAGGTCACCAATGCAATATTCATATTAAAAAATTCAATAATGTGATTATCGAGAAATATTATAATTATTCAACAGGAAAAAATATTATTCCACTAATAAAACTAAACTGTAGTTTTTACAATATAATATGCAACATTATAATCATTGTTAACATGAAATACTGTAAAATTATAACATTAAAAGTTATAATTATTACAAAAATTCCTTATAGTCATGAAATACTATATTCAATATAAATTTTGACATTAAATATCATAATAATCTTTAACATACTTTCATGAAATTTGAAATATACAAAAAAATGGTGCACCATGAGTAATTATCAAGAGGTCACCCATCATAGTACTACCATTACCCAACCATTCTTAAAGGTATAATTCAAATTAGAATTGGTGAATTATTGCTCGTGTGATCACACCCAAAAATATACAAACATTCTTGTTAAATATTTGAATGTACTATCAATATTTCTAATATTACATATTTATATTTAATTTTTGATATCCTCCAATGGCCTGAAGTCCTTCATTTTTACTGATTTTTGATAATACACCTTTCAAGGGGTGAGGTGGAACCCTTACATGGCCCGTAGGAAAAAGTATTACATGGCCCATAGGCCTTAGATGAATTCATTGCTCATAGGATTCAAACATTACATACATCCCAGACTAACTACTTAGAACTACTCCTCCCCAGCATCTTCATCATGAAATCAACTATCCACCTTCACATGGATCTTTGGTTAGGCTTTCCTTTGCATGAACAGGCCTGTACTGATGATAGGTGCCATACCCTCTCATTCCTGCAATCTGTTTAGCTTATGATATAGTGAAATATTCTTACTCATCCTCTTTGTGGAGCTTGTTCCTTGTAGGTTGTCTAGTTTTCATCTCCACTAAAGGTGGACCAAAGGCCTTAAGGTGGTATGAAGGCCTTAAGGTGGCCTGAAGGCCTTGAGGTGGCCCAAATCCCTTACTGACTCGAAGGCCTGGGTGGTCTGAAGGACTTAAAGGACTTGGGGACCAAATCGGTGGAACGAAGGCCCAAACAGGGGAATAGTCTCGATTGTTACACTGCCAATCAGTACCTACTACATTACTGCTACAGTACATCTATAGTACTACTACAGTAACCAAGAAATTATGCCTCCACCTGGATTTGATCCCGGGTCACCTGGATTCACTTAAAGAGTCCTCACCAACTGAGATGAGGCTCATGTGCTTGATATATAAATAACATTAACTAATGAAATTAGTATCGAATATTATAATTATTCAACATAAAAAAATTATTTCTTAACACTAAACCGTAGTTGTTACAATATGCCATCAAATATTATAATTATTCATTATTGTTATACTGACATGAAACTCATTTTTTAATGTAAAAAATATATGAAAATAAGATAAAAAATATAGAAAAGTGTGATACACGAGCACCTCCTAGAAGGTCACCCATGAAACATTCATATTATGAAATTAAATAATGCGATTATCAAGAAATATTATTATTATTCAACATGAAAAAAATATTATTTCTATTATAACACTAAATCATGGTTGTTAAAATATAACATAAAATATTATAATAATTGTTAACATGAAATATTGTAACATTATAACACTCACTATTATAATTATTACTAAAATTCCCTTTTATCATAAAATGTTTTATTCAATACAAAATATTACCTACAATATCATAATAATATTTATTATACTAGAATGAAAATTTGAGATATACACAAAAAAGGGTGATGCATGAGTACTTCCTAGGAGATCACCCATCCTAGAACTACTCTCGACTAAGCATGCTTAACTGTAGAGTTATAATGGGATTTGATGCATTAATGTTGGTGTGATCACAACCAACAATATATATACCTTCTTCTTAAATATTTGAAATTACTATTAATGATTATAGTATTACATATTTCTATTTAATAATTTTTATAAATATACCTTTAAAAATGAAATTATCAACCAATATTATAATTATTCAAAATGAAAATTATTATTTATAAGATAATACTAAACATTAGTTGTCACAATACACCCTGAAATATTGTAATTATTGTTAACATTAAATATTGTGACATTATAACATTCAATATTATGATTATTTCTAAAATTCAATTTAAATAAGAAATATTATGTTAATTTAAAATTTCTATATACAATATCATAATTATTATCGTCACACTTACATTCAATAATCTATTTTTTAAAAATTAAATAATATTGGAAAATAAAAGGAAAAATAAATAAAACAGTGAAACATGAGAACTTCCCAGGAGGTCACCCATGCAACATTCATATTATGAAATACAATAGTGTGATTATCATGAAATATTAAAATTATTCAACATGGAAAAAATATTATTTCTATAATACCACAAAACCATTGTGATTACAATATGACATGCAATATTATAATCATTATTAACAAGAAATATTGTAACATTATAACAATCAATATTATAATTATTACTAAAATTCCCTATAATCAAGAAATACTTTATTCAATATAAAAATTTTGTACAATATCATAATAATAATTATAATAATGGAATTAAATTTTAAATATACACAAAAAAGTGAAACACAGGTACTTTCCAGGAGGTCAACCATCCAAGTACAACTCTTGCCCAAGCCTGCTTAACTATAGATTTCTAATGGGATCCGGTGCAGTAAAGATGATGTGATGCACTCAGCAAAACATATAAATTCTTGTCAAATACTTGAATTTACTATCAATGATTCTAATAGTACATATTTCTATTTAATTATTTTTATAAATATAACTATAACTAATGAAATTATCATCCAATATTCAAATTATTCACTGTGAAAAATTATTATTTATTTTATAAAACTTTATCATAGTTGTTACAACACATCATGAAATATTATAATTATTGTTAACATGAAATATGGTAACATTTTTACATGAAATAGTTTAATTATTTATAAAATTAAATGTAAAGATGAAATATTATATTAATTTAAAATGTTTACATACAATATTAAAATTATTATAGTTATACTTTTATAAAATTATTGGTTTTTGAAAATGTAAAAAATCTAGGAAAATATAATTAAAAATAATGAAAATTGTAAAACACAAGAACTTCCCTAGAGGTCACCCAAGAAACATTCATGTTATGAAATTCAATAATGTTATTATATAGAAATATTATAAATATTAAAGATGAAAAAATATAATTTATGTTATAACACTAAATCAATGTTTTTACAATATAACATCCAATATTATAATCATTTTTAATATAAAATGTTTTAACATTATTACATGAATTATTATAATTATTACTAAAATGACATGTAATAATGAAATATTATATTCAATACAAAATTTACATACAATATCACAATAGTCTTCATTATACTAGCACAAAATTTCAAATATAATGAAAATAAGGGAGAAACATGAGTACTTCCTATGAGGTGACCCATAAAAGTACTACTCTCTCCCAAGTACCCTTAATTGTAGAGTTCTAACAGGATGTGGTGTATTAATGCTGGTGTGGTCGCACCCAAGGATACACAGACATTCCTATAAAATATTTTAAAGTAATATAATTGATTCTAATATTACATATTTATATTTAATTGTTGTTATAAATATAAATTTAACTATTGTAATTATCAGCCAATATTTTAATTATTAAAGATGAAAAAACAATTACTTCTATTATAACACAATACATTAGTTTTTACAATACATCATGAAATATTATAATTATTTTTAATATAAAATATGGTAACATTATGACTTATGATATTATAATTATTACTAATATTCTATTTATATGTGAAATATTATATTCATTTAAAAAGTTTAGGTACAATATCATAATTATTATTGTTATACTTACACGAAATTATTTGTTTCTCAAAAAGTAGAAAATATTGAAAAATATAGAAAATTGTGAAACTCGAGCTCCTCCTAGGGGGTCACCCATGAAACAATCATATTATGAAATTCTATAATTTTCTTATCGATAAATATTATAATTATTAAACACTAAAAAATTTATTCCTATAATAACACTAAACCATAGTTGTTACAACATAACATGATACATTATAATCATTGTTAACATGAAATATTATAAAATTATAACATGGAATATTATAATTATAACTATAATTCCCTATATTCATTAAATACTATATTAAATACAAATTCTTGCATACAATATCATAATAATTTTTAATATACTGGTATAAAATTTGAAATATAAAAAAAGGGTGCACCATGAGTACTTCTCAGGAGGTCACCCATCCTAGTACAACTCTCACCCAAGAACACATAGTTGTAGAGTTCTAATTGGATCTGGTGCATTAATTCTAGTGTGATCACACCCAACAATAAACAAACATTCTTGTTAAATATTTAAAAGTATTATCAATAATTCTAATATTACTTATTTATATTAAATTTTTGTTATAAATATAACTTTAATTAATGAAATTATTATCTCATTTTATAATTATTCAACATGAAAAATTTATTATTTATATTATAGCATTAAACTATAGTTGTTACAATATGTCATGAAATATTATTATTATTATTGATAAGAATTATGGTAACATTATGACATGAAATATTATAATTATTACTAAAATTCTACGTAAACATGAAATTTTATTTTCATTTAAAAATTTTACATATAATATCATAACTAATATTTTTATACTAACATGCAATTCATTGTTTTTAAATATTTTAAAAATATTGGAAAATACAATGGAACATACAGAAAATGGTGAAACACGAGCACTTCCTAAGAGGTCACCCATGAAAAATTCATATTATGAAATTGAATATTGCAATTATAGGGAAATATTATAATTATTCAACATTAAAAAATATTATTTCTGTTATAACACTAAATTATAGCAATTGAATTATGACATAAAATATTATAATCACTGCAAACATGAAATATTTTAACATTATATCTTTCAATATTATTATTATTACTAAAATGACCTATAATAATTAAATGTTATATTCAATATATAATTTTACGTACAATATCATAACAATAATTATTTTAATGGAATGAAATTTGAAATATACAAACAAAAAGGGTGCAACATTAGTACTTCCCGAGAGGTCACCCATCCTAGTACTACTCTCATCTAGGCACACATAACTGCAGATTTATAATGGGATATAGTGCATTAATACTAGAGTGATCACACCCAACAATTCCCATACATTCTTATTAAATAGTTAAATGTACTATCAATGAAACTAATATTACATATTTCGGTTTAATTTTTGTTATAAATATAATTTTAACTAATGAAATTATCAGCAAATATTATAACTATTCAACATGAAAGATTATTATTTCTATTATAACACTAAACCGTAGTTGTTACAATACGTCATCAAATATTATAATTACTGTTAACATGAAATATGGCTAAATTATGACATGAAATATTATAATTATTAATTAAATTATATGTAAAAATTAAATATTATATTCATTTAAAAGGATTACGTAAAATATCATAATTATTGTTGTTATGCTTACATGGAATAATTTGTGTTTTAAAATGTAAAAAATATAGTAAAATGAAATTAAAAATAGAGAAAAGGTTGAAACACGATCACTACCTAGGGTCCACCGATTCAACATTCATATTATGAAATTGAATAATGCGATTATCAAGAAATATTATAATTATTCAGCATGAAAAAAATTATTTATATTATTACCCTAAACTGTAATTATTACAATAAAACCTGAAATATTATAATCATTTCTAACATGAAATGTGATAACATTATGATATGAAATATTTTAACTATTACTAAAATTCCATGTGATCATGTAATATTATATTCAATACAAATTTTTATGTACAATATCATAACAATATTTATTATACTTGCATGAAATTTGAAATATACACAAAAAAGGGTTCAATAAGAGTACTTCCCAAGAGGCCACCCATCCTAGTACTACTCTTTCCCAATCATTTTTAACTAAAGAATTCTAATAGGATTTGGTTCATTAATTTTGGTTTGATCGCACCCAAAAATACACATTAATTATTATTAAATATTTCAAAGTATTATCAATGATTCTAATATTACATATTACTAATTAATTGTTGTTATAAATATAAATTTAACTAATACAATTATGATCCAATATTATAATTATTCAACTTGAAAAAAATATTATATCTACTATAACACTAAATTGTAGTTGTTAAAATGCACCATAAAATATTATAATTATCATTAACATTAACTTTGGTAACATTATGTCATGAAATATTATAATTATTACTAATATTCAATGTAAGCATGAAATATTATATTAATTTAAACAATTTATGCACAATATATTAATTATTATTGTTATACTAACATTAAATTATTTTTTTAATGAAAAAATAGGGGAAAATACAATGAAAAATACAGAAAAGGGTGAAACACAAGAACTTCCCAGGAGGTAACCCTTAAAACATTCATATTATAAAATTCAATAATGTTATTATCAATAAATATTATAATTATTCAAAATGGAAAAAATATTTCTGTTATAACATTAAATCACAGTCATCACAATATAACATGCAATATTATAATCATTATTAACAAAAATATTGTAACATTATAACATGAAATATTATAAATATTACTAAAAATCCCTATAATCACGAACTATTATATTTAATATACTATAAAGTTTCAAGAGTCGGGTGATCCCGTTCCTACCAAATTTTATTGAAAAATAAAAGACATAACATATGAAAGAAGTGTATACAAGGAAAACAAAGGAAAAGTACTCATCCAGAAAAGAAAATTAAAAATGTGTAGAACCAGGATCATCCCCATAATCTAAATAAGATATATCATCAGCAGATTTCCATTCTGACTACGGGTTCATCTGACTGAAAAGAACAAGGTACTTTTCCTTGATCTTAATCTACTCTGGAGTGAGATCCTTTGATGAAGACCCAGTAGACCGACCATGCCTAGCCCAATCATCTTTTCCACATCCCCATCCAAGGATTTTCGGATGCCAACACTATTTCCATGTTTTTGTTTGCTACCAATCCCCCTCTAGATGCCCCCATAGAGTCATTAATGAATTTCGATGCATAATCCAATATATATTAAACTCTAATATCATGCTCAATCAGCTCTATTCTATCCACGATAGGTGATGAATGCTTATCAGTTATTTATCGGCTAACAATCTCAGTGGATTTTAGAGAACCTTGATCTCCCTCCCCTATATTCTGCTCCCCAGCAATAATATCTGACCATAATTGTTTTTACCAGTGCACTACATGTCTACAAGATATGTACCCCCTTCCACCACATTATTAGTATCACATGGTAGCTATTCAGAGGTCCCTCCAGCTAGTTTTATAGACTTTTGTACTTCCACTAGGATTCTCCAACATAGAGACAAGCTCCCTCTGTTATGTGTAATCCTTTTTAGTAACATCATACACTGGATGTGTGTCATCCTACACATTGATACCATAAAGTTCATACACAATCTTCCCAAGCCCAGTATTATCATTTAAAGTTACTTCAACACAGGACTGATCACTCCCACCAGCATGGGTGGCTTCATTTTTCTTTTTCTTCAAACACATATTATAATCATGCCCACACAGGGAGAAAAAATCACAGAATACAGATTTTTTACAAGTTGAAATGTCATGTCCAATTACCTTGCATTAGAAACAAAATTTTGGAAATTTTTATACACAATTTAATAATCAAGTTCATCATCATCAGTGGACAGCAAAACATAATCCACCAAAGAGTAATTCAAATCAACTTCAACCAAAAAGTAGGAAATGTTTCCAAATCTTATCATCTCCATTTATTTTTCAATTTTTATTTAAACTCAAATTGATATTTCAATATCACAAAGTATTTTAGGATGCTATAGAATCCAGTTATGGCCATAGACCCTTACCCATAGTTGAATAAATGATTTACCAACTTCAAATAGATTAAAGTTCCTATCCCATTCATGGATATGGATAATACCTAGTTTGAGAGAGATTTATCCAAATCCCCATGCCTGAATATTCAACTCATCAGAGGGGGAAAGAATGTGAATGAAGCTTCACCCCAAAGAAACACATTTCCAAGATGAGAACACTGGGATCAATGAGATCCACTCAACCATTTCTTCAATCTTCAATGGAATGGAACCTATAGGTAAAACAAGATGAACAATTGTTGAATTCTCACCTATTTTAAAAAATTTTGAGATATTAATTGGATCTTCTATGATTTTTGCTACAATTCCTTTCTGAAAAATAGAAGTAGCATCCAATCCCTTGTAGATAGAGACTGATCACTTCGTAGCTCCATCACCAGCCGCTACATCATCACAAGCAGAATTTGGAACACCACGAGCATCCAAACACAAAACAGATGGATCAACAACACCGTGAACCAATGATCCCAAGACACTCAAGGCATGAATATGTGATTCAAAATTCCCCAAGCCTAGCTAAGCTTCAGGAATAGGCTCCATCAATTGAAAAAGTTCTTGAAAATTCAAGCGTATTTGCAATATTGAAGTCCCGAAGCACTGCTACAATGGTGTGAAATATTATTTTCATTTAAAAAACTTACATAAAATAGAATAATTATTATTTTTATACTTACATGAAATTTTTCATTTTTTAAAATGTAAAAAATCTGGAAACATTCAACAAAAAATACTGAAAATATTGAAACATGAGCACTTCCCAGGGGGTAACCAATACAACATCCATATATGTAATTAAATAATGTGATTATTGATAAATATTATAATTATTCAATATGAAAAAAGAAATTATTTTTTGATAACACTAAATTTTAGTTATTGCAATATAACATTGAATATTATAATCAATTTTAACATGAAATATTATAACATTATAACATGAAACATTATAATTATTACTAAAATTCCCGATAATCAAGAAATATTAAATTAAATAAAAAACTTTACATACAATATCATAATAATCATTATTATACTAGAATAAAATTTTAAATAAACACAAAAAAGGTGAAACATAAGTACTTCACACAAGGTCACCCATCCTAGTACTACTCTCACCCAAGAATGCTTAACTGCAGAGTTCTAATGGGATCTGGTGTATTAATGATGGTGTGATCGCAACAAATAATACAAAGACATTCTTGTTAAATATTTTATAGTACTATCAATGATTCTAATATTACATATTTTTATTTAATTTTTTTTATTAATATATCTTTAAATATTGTAATAATGAGAAAATATTATAATTATTCAACATGAAAAAATATTATATCTATTATAACACTGAAACATATTTGTTACAATACATCATGAAATATTATAATTGTTGTTAACAGGAAATATGGTAATATTATGATGTGAAATATTATAATTATTACTAAAATTAAATGAAAACGTGAAATATTATATCCATTTAAAACTTTTACGTACAATAACATAATTATTATTGGTATACATACTTGCAATACTTTGTTTTAAAAAATCAAAAAAATGTGGGAAAATAAAATGAAAAATACAGAAAATGGCGAATGATGAGCACTTCCTAGGAGGTCGCCCAATCAAAATTCATATTATAAAATTCAATATTGTGATTATTTATAAATATTATAATTATTCAACCTGAAAAATATTATTTATGTTATAACACTCAACTATAGTCCATAAAATATATTATGAAATATTATAATAATTGTTAACAAGAAATGTTGTAACATTATAAGATGAAATATTTTAATTATTACTAAAATTCCATATAACCATGAAATATTATATTAAATACATAATTTTACATAAAATATCAAGCAAGAATGAAATTTAAAATATACATAAAAAATGGTGCAACACAAGTACTTCCCCAGAGATCACCCTTCCTAGTATAATTCTCTCCCATGAACGCTTAACTATAGAGTTCCAATGTGATTCGGAACATTAATGCTGGTGTGATTTAACCCAACAATACATAGACATTGTTTTTAAATATTTGAAATTACTATCGATGATTCTAATATGACATTTTTATATATAATTAGTTTTATAAATATAACCATAAATAATGAAATTACCAGCCAATATTATAATTATTCAACATTGAAAATTATTATTTCTATTTTGAAACTAAATCGTAGTTGTTACATTACGTCGTGAAATATTATAATTATTTTTAACATGAAATATAGTAAAATTATGACAAGAAATATTTTAATTATTACAAATATTATATATTTAAATGAAATATTATATTCATTTAAAATAAATTACAATATCAACATTATTTTTGTTTCACTTACATGAAATTATTTGTTTTCTAAAATGTAAAAAATAGGGGAAAATAGAAAGAAAAATATAGAAAAGGGTGAAACAAGAGTACTTCTCAGGAGTTAACCCACAGAAAATTCATATTATGAAATTAAATATTTTAATTATTGATAAATATTATAATTATTCAACATGGAAAAATATTATTCCTTTTATAACACTAAGTTGTTACGTTTATAATATAATGTGGAATTTTATACTCATTGTTAACATGAAATAAATAAAATATGATTATATATGTTTTTAAATGTTTTTACATTTATCCAATAAAATATAAAGGCTTAAAATATGGAAAGAATTCAATTTTAGGCGTATATGCCCTAGTTTTCACTAAAGGTTCACTTATCGCCTTTTGATGGCGAACCATCATTAAATATAGTTTTGTTCACTCTTATACATTATATTGGACCAAATAATACTCTTCTTAAGAATTGGGACATCAAAATTTACTTTGTGTAAATTTTTGGTATCTTTCCGATAAAGTTCATTTTTTAATGAATAGTGTAAAATGTTGTATTTTAATTCAAAACCTATTTTTAATCTAATTTATTTATATGATTATATTATCTTTTGAATTGGTTTTAAAGTGAAATTAGAATATTTTTTACCATTAAATCCAATAGTGGTCGTTGAAATTAATTTCACTTTGAAATCAGACTTAAACTAGTGTCAATCTTTTGATACTTATTGTTTCATAAAAACACGCTATTTGCTCTGACAGCGGGAATTAATTATTAAATTAATTAATGTGACTTATATGTTTTGAATTTTGTAAAATATATTTCATTTTTGAATTCGGAATATCAAATATAGCTTAGGGTGAATTTTTGGGATTTTTCTGAAAAACTTCAATTTTTGATGAATAGTGAAACCACTAAGTGGTACTTATAAAAACTGATTTTTCCGTTTAAATGAAATTTTTCCATCTTTGTGTTTTGAATTTCAAAAATCCGAAATACATGGTTTTCATTAAGAAGTAAAATGTGGTTCAATGGGATAAAAATAATTTTTTGGTGAATAGTAACTTATTAAGTTTTTAATCGCGATTAGAGGTAATTTGTGTAGTTTATGGTAAGAATAATGTTTTAATAAAATGAAATGACCAAGACACATGTAATACCCTCATTGGATGTTTCATGGCCGACCAAGACAATCCATGGGTCAACTTGGGGACCCCATGGAGCCACTTTGGTTGGAAAATGACATAAATATCTTTTTATTTAATGTTAAAGTAAAAATGACACAAACATGAGATTTTTTACTAAAATAATTTTTACATGGGGTTATAAAAGTCATATTTTTTACTATAAATAGTAATTGGAAATATAAAAAGATTTCCTACATCATATTTGTTTTTATAATTTCTAGACATTAAATAAATTAAATTATTTATGACATCATGATGATGCAGTGATGACCTCATTATTTAACGATTTAAATAAAATGGAAAGATAATGTAATATCTAAGACCTAAACATGTCCAAAACCTATTGTATGAGTGGATTTCGAACCCTTATCACCTTATCCTCGAAATACATCAATGTGGGACCTTTAAAATCCGAAACTCTTTTGAAAATAAAGTAACATTTTGTAACTTTACAAGAGTTCCCCTCCTCTCCTCTTATAAAAGGCCCCCCACCTCTACCTACTTACCCACACTCCCAAAGCCTTTGGCTTGGCCAAACCCTACCCATTTTGTCTCTCCACTTCCCTCTATTACTCCTTGAAGCCTCACTTTGGGCAGAAGTCTTCCCAAGGAAGCCTTTGAGCTCAAACCAAAGGGAGTTACCCGATTTTAAGGTAATGTCTTCACTTGTGTCCTTTTGTTTTATTTTTCTTCTCCAACCCCTTAACTCTTTTTATTCATTTATTTTGTAACAAATACAGTATATTAAATATACTAGGATGTTGTTATAAGAAGTATTAGAGCTTCACTTACACACACCTACATCTAATGGTTAAAGAACATACTGTTTCCGTGGATGGCGAATTTCTGCCTCCTGAAACGATGATTGTTAAACATTCTTTTAACACCTTCAAAGGTGGCCATTAAGATGAAACTATATTTATATATGATATCTAATATTTTTATGTTTTACTTAAGCTTATTTATTTTTCATTTATGGTGTACCTTTATGGTTTCCATTATGGGTAAACGCGATATCTTCATTTAAGGAAGTGTAGACTACCGCCCCCTCAAAGTGATTTGATTCGTTAATACCATATGTGGTACGTATAAAGGATATATTTAATGATATTATATATTATACCATACTTTAATTAAAATACTATTATGTATCATTATTTTATAATTCCATTAAATATGAAATAGAAATGGAAGTAGCGTGCATGCGTACGTACGGCTTACCGTCTCCATGAACGGTACATTTCATTTCTTATCTCAAAATGTTATGTAATATTATAAGTACATATATATAATGGATATATATGTAATATATTACATCTAAATTATGGATATCATTCTGGAATTATAACATATATATATCTCTCTCATTTTGTTTTAATTCCATTAATATGACAAAAAATGAAAGTAGCCTTCATGCGTACGTACGGCCTACCGTCTCCATGAACGGTGCTTTTCGTTTTTTATCTCCAAATGATATGGAATAGTATAAAATGAATATTTACTGGATATATATGATATTTTAATCATTAATACTATTCTGGAAATTATTTACTTATAACTACATGGGCAATCTTTTTTCAAACAAGTTCATTTTTGACTCATGTACCAAACATCGGCAAAAACGTCTGATATGAACTAACATTATTAAACAATTATTATAACATTATAATATGTGATATGAACTGAATAATAATCTATAAAATAGGTACATAGGAAATTATTAATTGACCAAAGTTTATTATTCAGGAATATAAAGAAACGAACAAGACAAGTTGGACTTGAGGTAAGGGATCCTACTCCTCTCTTTCTTTTTAAGTACACTCTTTTATGTCATTCCTTTTAAAGATCATATTTCTTGTTATTGGGATGTTCTTTTATATTAATCGTACTGTAATTTCTATGTTCATATGATGAGAGACCCTATTATCTCTCATCAATCCATTTTGGAAGTTTTGAGTGGCGCCGTTAGGCTGCCGAATTTTCATAAGAGATCTATCCTCTCTCTTTCTTTTTAAGTACTCTCTTTTATGTCACTTATTTTAATCTCTTCTTTTTTATGTTGGGGGATGTTATTTTATATTACTCTTTCTATAAACTTTATGTTAATATGATGAGAGACCCTATTTTATCTCATCAATCCATTTTTGGATGTTTTAAGTGGCGTCGTTAGGCTGTCGAGTTTTCGTAAGGGATTTTTCATCTCACTTTTATTCCTGTGAGATTTATGCTACATTTTCCATAATTTCCTTTGAGTGGTGTATGTACTTCCCATTATTTTACTCATTGTGTAATATACTTTCTTTTATGAGTATTTACATCAATGTTGTATTGTCCTTCTTTCACGAGGTGTATGTTTCGAAAGATACCCAAGTCGGTAAGGGATCCTTTCACCCTCCTCTTTTTAAAAGACTTCTTTTGTTGGGTCTTTTAATTTACATATTGTTATTTTGGGATATGTTCTCATATATCCTTAATGATGTAAATTTTATGTCCAAGTGATGAGATACCCTTTTTTTATCTCTCATCAACTCATTTTGATGTGACGCCGTTAGGCTGTCAAGGGAACTTCTTAACCCAATTTCGATTTCTTTGGGTTCAACATGTAGTTATTGAATATGTCATCCTTTGAATATGTGTGAATGACCTTTGATTATTTTACACTTAATATCCACTTATATTTGGTGTATTCTTTTGTCACACATAATTATGTAATTGATTTATCCTTAAACCAAGGATACCGTCTTTGTAAAGGACTTCGTCTCAATCTCCTTTAATTGAGGAATATTCTGTTTTATACACAACCTTCTTTTATACGGTGTATAAACCCCTTTGACTTTTACGTTTATTCAAAAGGAATATTTTTTATATGAAGTGTTTATTAAACGACAAAAGGGAATGTTTTTGTCGTACGTATGTGGCGACAACGACTTCTCCGCCGTCGTGACCATTATTTGAGTTTCGGCTTCCTCTGCAAGCCATACCTTCTTTTTAAAAGAAAAATAAATACCATTTTTTACTTTTCTTTTATTTTGGTATTGAAAATGGTTTTTATAATGTTTTTATTATATCAATGTGTTGTATTGATATCTTGTGATTGAAATGTGGAAATGTTATGTTTCCTTTATGCATGTTTTATGTGATATGATTATGTTATGGTTCTTGGGCATTATTATGAATATGGGTGGTTCCGTGATAAACTAAGGTCGGGTGAGCCCGATATATCTCTCCAATGCATTGGGTAACGTGAAGGAGTGAAACGTTAAGGTTTCTCCGAAGAGATTTAGGGAATATACTGTGGTGGGTATTCCAAACGTAACCAAGAGGGTTACTCCCTATTTAAGAATGTTATGAATGCCCCAAGTTACCTTTTATGTCTTATGATTTCTATGATTTATTCATGATTTTATGAGGTATGTAAAAGTTCCTTTGTTTTATGGGTAAAGTATGATTTCATTCTTATATATATATGAACTCATGTTTCCTTTCCATATTTTTATAACCCTTACTGAGATTTTTATGCTCATCCCAAGTTTTTGAAATGTTTTTCACAGGTCAAGGGAAAGGTACATGATGTGATGATAGTGTTAAGGATGTGTCAAGAAAGAATCCATGTTTTATTTTAAATATGTTTTTGTTTATGGGAAGAATCAATACTATCTTTTATGTAACCACTTTGTTTAAATGTGGAATGTAATGCAAGTTTCATGATCTAATTCTCTAAAACTCTAAACCTGAAAAGATCTTCAATGTGTAATCTTGTAATAACTCAAGATTAAGTAAGGTTTAAGGATGGGGCCTTATAGCCCATCTAGGTACTACTCTCACCCAAGAATGTTTAATTGTAGAGTCATAATGTTATATGGTGCATCAATGCTAGTTTGATGGAACCCAACAATACAAAAACATTCTTGTTAAATATTTTAATTTATTATGAATGGTTCTTTATATTATATATTTTTATTATTTTTGTAATAAATATAACAATAAATAATGAAATTATCATCCAAAATTATAATTACTCATCATCAAAAGTAATTATTTCTATTATAACACTAAATTGTAGTTATTAAAAAACATCATGAAATATTATAATTATTATTAACATGAAATATGGTAACATTATGACATGAAATATTATAATTATTACTAACATTATATATAAACATGAAATGTTATTTTAATTTAAAAATTTTACATTCAATATAATAATTATAATTATTATAATTACTTACAATTATTTTATTTTTTTAATATAAAAACATTGGGAAAATAAAATGAAAAATACAGATTATTGTGAAACACGAGAACTTACTAGGATGTCACCCATGCAAGATTCGTATTATGAAATTCAATAACGCGATTATCAATAAATATTATAGTTATTCAACAAGGAAATTATTTATTTCTGTAAAAAAACTAAACTGTAGTTTCTACAATATGACATGAAATATTATAATCATTGTTAACATGAAATATTGTATCATTATTACTTGAAATATTATAATAATTACTAAAATTCCATGTAATCATGAAATATTTTATTCAATACAAAATTTTAGGTACAATATAATAATAATCATTATTTTACTGGCTTGAAATTTGATATATACACAAAGAAAGTGAAACACTAGTACTTCCTAGGAGGTCACACATCCTTGTACTACACTCGCCGAAGAACAGAAAACTGCAATGCTCTATTGATATCTGGTGCATTAATGCCAGTGTGATTTCACCCAACAATACACAAAAATTATTGTTAAATATTTGAATGTACTATCATTGATTATAATATTCAATATTGCGATTCAGTTTTTGTTATATAACATTAACTAATTTAATTATCATCCAATATTAAAATTATTCTACATGAATAATTATTATTTCTATTATAACACAAAAATTTAGTTGTCACAATACGTCATTAAATTTTATAATTATTGTTAACATGAAATATGGTAACATTATTAGGTTTAATATTATAATTATTACTAAATTATTTGTAAACATGAAATATTATATTCATTTAAAAAGTTTACATAAAACATCATAATTATTATTTTTATACTTGTATGCAATGATCTATTTATAAAAATATAAAAAATCTGGGATAATATAATGAAAAAGACAGAAAAGGGTGAAACACAAGAACTTCACTAGAGGTCACCAATGAAAAATTCATATTATGAAATTCAATAACGTAATTTTCAATAAATATTATAATTATTCAAGATGAAAAAAATTTATTTTTTTTATAACACTAAATCATTATTATTACAATATAATAAGAAATATAGTAATCATTGTTAATATAAAATTTTGTGAAAATATAACATGAAATATTATAATCATTACTAAAATGTATTGTATTAATGAAATATTATATTAAATACATAATTTACATACAATGTCATAATATTCTTTATTATACTGGTAGGAAATTTGAAATATAATGAAAACAAGGGAGGAACACGAGTACTTCCCATAAGGTCACCCATCCTAGTACTACTCTCATCCAAGAACGCATAAATGAAGAGTTCTAATGGGATCTGGTGCATACATGTTGGTGTGATCGCACCCAACAAAACACAAAATTCCTATTAAATATTTTAAAGTACTATAAATGATTCTAATATTACATATTTCCATTAATTTTTTGTAATAAATTTAACTTTAACAAATGAAATTGTCAGGAAATATTATTATTATTCAAAAGGGAAAATTATTATTTCTATTATAAGACTAAAACATAGTTGTTATAATATGTCAGTAAATATTATAATTATTTTTAACATGAAATATGGTAATATTATGACATTAAATATTATAATTATTACTAAAATTATAGGTAAACATATTTTATTCATTTAAAAAGTTTGTGTACAATATCATAATTACTATTTTTATACTTACCTAAAATTATTTATTCTTAAAAATTTATTAAAAATTTGAAAATAGAACAAAAAATATAGAAAAGGGTGAAACATAAGAAATTCCTAGCAGGTGACCCAAGCAGTATTCATATTATAAAATTCAATAATGTGATTATCATAAAATATTATAATTATTCAAAACTGAAAAAATATTATTTATTTTAAAATAGAAAATAGTAGTTGTTACAATATGACATGAAATATTATAATCATTGTTAACATGAAATATTTTAACATTAAAATAAGAAATACTATAATTATTACCAAAATTCCTTGTAATCATGAAATTTTATATTTAATAAAAAATACATAAAATATCATCACAATATTTGTTATATTGGTATGAAATTTGAAATATACAAGAAAAATGTGTGCAACATGAGTTCATCCTAGGAGGGCACCCATCCTAGTGTTACTCTCTCCCATGTACATGTAACTGCAAAGTTCTAACGGGGTCTGGTGGATTAATGCTGGTGTGGTCGCACCCAAGGATACACAAACATTCTTTTGAAATATTTTAAACTAATATCAATGATTCTAATATTACAAATTTTTATTTAAATTTTGTTATAAATATAACTTTAAATAATATAATTATCATCCAATATTATAATTATTGAACATGAAAAATTATTATTTCTATTATAACACTAAATCGTAGTTGTTATAATATGTCATGAAATATTATAATTATTATTAACATGAAATACGGTAACATTATGTCATGAAATATTACAATTATTACTAAAATTATATTTAAACATGAAATATTATATTCATTTAAAAAGATTATCTATAATGTAATAATTATTATTTTTATACTTACATGGAATTATTTATTTTTTAAAATGTTAAAAATCAAGGAAAATACAATGAAAATACAGAAAAGGGTGAAACATGACCACTTCCCCAAAGGTTACCCATGAAACATTCATATCATTAAATTCTATAATGTGATTATCAAGAAATATTATTATTAGTCAACATGAAAAAATATTATTTCTGTAATAACATGAAACCATAGTTGTTACAATTCAGCATTAAATATTATAATCCTTGATAATGTGAAGTATCATAACATTATAACATGAAATATTATAAATATTACTAAAATTCCTTTTAATAATGAAATATTATATTCAATAAAAAATGTACGTACAATATCACAATAATCATTATTATAGTGGAATGAAATTGGAAATATACACATAAAAGGTGCAACATGAGTACTTTCAAGGAGGTCACCTATAAGAACCCAACATTTTCTAGAGATGTCTTGAGATCCTATATAGCTACTATTTTTCTTGGTTTTGATTATATCTTGTTTGGGTTTTTTCTTGGGTTTTTTCTGGGTAAAAACTGGATGTTTTGGACGGGTTTTGGGCAGCACATGGTTTGGTTACAGTTTTCCCAAAACATGTGCCCTACCCTAGAAAACCCTGATACCCCAGACATTGAGGGATTTCATGGTGGGCACATGGTTTGGAAAATTGTGCCCCTTATTTGGAGTAACCATGAACCCCAACATGAGAGGCACATAGTTAAGTTACACAGTTTGGAAAACTGTTCAACCCTACTCAAGAAACCATGTGTGCAGGTTTAATTATTCTCTAAATTTGTTTTAAAATTACTGAACCCCCAGACATCACCTAAATAGACCCTAACACATTCCAATCATTTTTAGGCTTCTAGATGAATTCCTAGGGATCTCAAACACCGTTAATGATGAATCAAAGGTTGGATTATCATATTTTCACCTCTCCAGGCATGTGGTTTCTTCATAACTAGGTTTCTCTCTCTCTCTCATCTCTCTTTTTGGATAAATAGGGAATTTGTTCCTCTATCGTAGATGGGTTTATATCTTGGTTTTATGGAGCCTGATTATTTTTACCTTGTATCTAGTTTTTGATCTATATCTCAATCTTCATCCTGATCATGGTTATTCCACTTCAATTAGGGTTTTCCATTGGAAAGAATTTGTCATCAATTTTGAGGTAGGTGGTATAAATTAAATTCCCATATTCTTTAATTCCAATTACATGTATGTGTTATGAAATTAAAATTTTCATGTTTGAAAATTGGATCATGAATTTAATAAATGACTTGATTAATTAATTTATGGAATCATGGAATTGAATAATTTATTTTCCATGTGATTACGAATTGAGTTGAATATGGTAAAATTCAATTTTGGTAAATTTTATTTTGCAATTGGTGGAATTAGATTAATTTATTTTCTAATTAATTAATGGAATGTTGTGATTGTGTAATTTATGGGAAATTGGGATTGTGTAATTGTTCAATTAATGTGATTATGAATAAATTGACAATGAGAATTATGAGATGGTTGGCTTGACCTTAAGGGGCTATTCAGTTATATTATTTTAATATTGAAAAATGTTTTAATGTTGAATTGATCATATTATTAAATATGATAAAAGTATTTAACAATGATTTTTATTGACATTTTAAATGGTATATCATAGTTTTAAATATTATAAGTGGGTTAATGTTGATTAAGCTTGATTGATGTGAAGTATGTGATATATATATATGATTTTGGGGCATAGATTGATGCTCTAAATACCAATATGTTATTGAATAATATGAAAGTGTGGGACATGAAATGATGCTTAAAATACCAGTATTTGATTGACTGATAAATGAGGTGTGAGATAAGGACTCATAATCTAAATAGTCACAGGGTGCTAGACATGGTGTTCTAGGCCCAAAATGTTAGAATTTGACTATAGTTCTAAGTAGTTAGGCTGGGAATTGAAGAGAAATAGATAATGAAATACCATGTGTTATAATGATTTTTTAATTGTATATATAATACATTTCAGACCCAGGTGCATGCCAAAACATGTATTGATGGTTGGGTTTCCTTGGGAACTCAGGGGTTTGTGGTCAAATAAAGAATAATTGAATATGTAAACAGTTTATATTTTTTCTTATATTTTATTATTTATACAACTGTATACACTGTTATAGATTAGATATTGTTTTAGACACCGTTAGTGGTGTCATACTGAGTTGTAATCTTACCCTACTCGGGTTTCCTGATCAGTACCTAAATAGGCGCCATGTTTACAGGACCGAATAAGGGAAAGATACCTATTTTAGGTGGTTGAGTTGGCATGGAGCACGTATGAGGGTACTTTATATAGTGTTGGCACCCTCTTGGAGTTTTTAGTGTCTTTGTTTTTGGTTTTGAATTAGGCACATGAAACTTATTTTGGAATGTCATATCTACTAATTTAGTTTAGGATGTTGTATTCCTATCTTGGTCATCATGTGATTGTGGTATTATTATTACTATGGTTATGTCATTTGAATATTTTTTATTTATTTCTACTTTTTTTATTCTTTGATAAATAGGGTATGTAGAGACCCGAAGCTTGACGTACATTGACATTACATTACATTTGCGAAATACTTAGTACATAACAAAAACACACACACACAAGGATCGTAATAGTTTAGTGTCTTTGGAAACTCGGAATATAATCTTCTAATCCTGGTGAAAGATCTTCCATATCTCCCATAAAGAACTTCTTTTTTTTATACCTAAAACCTTTCTTTATATCCTGGGGAAAAGAAAACATAAAAGGGTGAGCTCAAATTCTCAGTAAGGGTAAACAAAATAAATATTGATCACATCATATTCATAAGAACATAACATTTTGGAACACTTAACCTGCAAAAGAGAGCATAATCTCATAACATGGGATAAATCATGGCAGTGAAATGTAATCACAATAATCATAACTTAAAACATGAAACTTTTTGCATACACACATAATCATAGAGAATCATTTCTTGTTAGTCAAGACTCATTTCCAATACTATTCTAGTGGACAATGTCCATTTCTGAACCGAGTTACCCTCGTTTCAGTCCTGCTTCACTGAACCGGTATAACCTACCGTTCCATCCATGTCTATCTCATGAGATATAAAATCTTTACCCAATGCATTTGAGGGAGATATAGGTCCCACCCATCTCATAATGATACCATTCTTATGTGTGCCACAAAATCATAAATCATACATCATTGCATAACCCATGTAATACAAATGGGAATCTTAAACATCATGACATAATAAAATAATTCATATAAGATAAAGGAATTAATAAAAATAATTCCATCACAACATAATCAAATCAATTTAATAATAGGGATAAAAACAGAACCCTTTATTATCTTAGATGGAAAATAATTTTGATAAAGCACTTGAACTCCATTCTTGAGGAAAATATCCTTTCTTCTTCAAAAACATTTTAACTTTCTTAATATGTCATACAATTATAAACTAAAAGAAGTTGATTAAAAATAAACTTGAAAACTTTTAAAGGAAGATTCTTGGAAATAATGTTTTAAAAATCCATTCATGCCGTATAAGTTAAAAAACATTCTTCGTACTTTTGTCGGAAAAGTAAAAAAGTACCTCGTACGAAAAACGACAAAAGATTCCTTTCATATCTTTTACAAAAAAACTTACCGAAGGGTAAAATTGGATATAAAATATTTTAGAAGGATGGAAAAAATATTACATATTGAGGGAACATGGATGTGGATGATAAAATACACCCTAGTAATTACCAAATTAAAAACAATCTCGGATAAAAGTGAGATTGTGATATTTCCCTTACCTTAGGTCCGATTTGCTTCGTATGTGTCCGAACCTCCTGTATAATTATTTAAATAATGTCATTGAATTATTAAAGAATCATATTCACTGTTATGATATCATATATGGTTCACTTATGACTTTATATTACCCGTTCTTTTGTAAATTCCATGTTAAAGAAGCGTTTTGGGTAAAATCGTTTCATTTATCATAGGTGTTTTGACTTGTTGTTCTTGACATTATTATTACTTATATCATGATTTACTTACTTCCAGAACATAAAACATGATTTATATATCATATATATTCAGTATATATATATATATAATAGATAGATAAATGAAATGAAAGACACCGTTCATGGAGACGGTAGTCCGTACGTACGCATGAACGCTGTTTTCCTTTCCTTATTGTCTTGAATGGAAGTAAGTAGATGACATACATATATATATATATATATACATAAATACAGTAGCTTTATAATGTCATATATTTCATTATTATTTCTTATATATACTTTATAATCATTCTTAAATGTTTAACATGGAGAATGAATCTCATCGCGTCGTGTAGACGGTAGTCCGTACGTACGCACGAGCGATGATATCATTTCCATAATTATTGAATTGAATTGTAGTGGATTATACAATATATCAGAATCAATATGATGTTATAATAACTATGTATAGTTATTCTTTACACCATTATACCCATCCATGTAAGGTGGTGGTGGAAAATAGATTACACCACGGCGTGGAGACAGTATTCCGTACGTACGCACGCGCGGTGATTTCATTTTTCTGTAGGATGGATAGAAGGTGATTTAGGGTTGTTTCATATTTATAATAACATATCAGTATGTAAGTAATACTGATGTTATTACTTTATCATTAAACAACTAAAGAAGAATAAGTTGAAGAAGAAAGAAATTGAAAATATCGGTAATGGATATTACCTCTTCTTTGGAATGCCTCTTTGAATCCTCCACTTAAGGAACTAATATTGGTCATTGAAGAAGACCAGGACCTCTAGGATTATTCTAGAGAAGTGTAGAAGGGATTTTTTCAGGGTTTGACCGAGCTTTAGTGCTCAAATTGGTTTGAGGAGGAGGGGGAGGAGGTGTCCTTTTATAAGGGAGCAGAGGGGCACCTTAGGAATATCTCAAAATATTATTTTATATTAAAGTACAAATTGGTTTATAATGGTTCCAAAGGGTCTTATTTCGAAGCTAAAGTGGGTATGGGTCGAAATCCTATCAACCAATAGGATTTAGAAAAGTTTAGGTTATTATTTTAACCTTATCAATTAGATTTAACTCTAAGTTAAATAATTTAACTTTTACCGTGTCTTTTTATTTTCTTACACTATATGGTTAATAAACTTACTATAACATGACAAACGAACCCCAAATTGTTTATTATTAATATATATATCCTTATATAAGTCATTTGGACGAACCTTATATTTTTAGGAATAAAATAACAATTAATAATATAATATTTGATTTAAAAACTATTTTGTGTCAATTTTGACACTATTTGATATATGATTTTTGTGAAAGTCATAACAGAATTATATGTTCGAACAAAGTGGATTAAATCAACACTAATATATCATAGTAACGTAGAAAATTAGTTTAATTCATAAAAAGTCTAAAATTATATTTATTTTGGTATTTATAATATCAATTATGTCAATATTTCATTAATAAGATAATTACTGCATCATCTTTGTGTCATAAATAAATTATATTATTTGATGTCTAAAAATTAAAAATAAAATACAATTATGTATGAAATATTTTTAGCTTTCTAATGAATATTTACAATCGAATTTATCTTATGTATAACCCTATATTAAAAATGTTTTAGTAAATAAACTTTGATTTTAACTCTTTTAACTCTTCTTTGAATTAAATAATAATAAATGTCCCAATCTAATCCAAGTGTGCCTAAGTGGTCATATTTTATTCCTAAGACTGTTTTTTGTCGAATTACACTTGTCCAATAGAATTAGGACATGTGTTAGGGTAATATTAATATCATTCTTACCCTTAATTACCCTATTTACTTTTAACCGTGGTAAATAAAAGTAAAAAGTTACTATTCACCAAAAATAATTTTCATCTCATTGAACCACATTTTACTTACTAACATCAACCATGTCTCTCGGATTTTTGAAATTCCATTCACAGAAGCGGTAAAATTAAGTTTTATGAAAAATTCTGTTTTTTAACTACCACTTAGTAGTTTCACTATTCATCAAAAATTGATGTTTTTCAGAAAAATGCCAAAATTTCATCCTAAGCTATATTTCATATTCTGAATTCAAAAATGAATTCTATTTTACCAAATTCATATCATAGAAGTTGCATTAATTAATTTTATAATTAAATCCCGCTGTTAAAACAAATAGCGTGTTTTTAAGAAACAATATCTATCAAAAGATTGACACTTGTTTATGTCTGGTTTAAATGTGAAATTAAATCCAATGACCAACATTGTATTAAATTGTAAAAATATATTCTAAATATACTTTAAAAACACTAAAATTAATAATTTATCACTATTAATTATTTCTATTGAAAAATTTGTTTTTAACTAAAATTTAGTAATTTTCACTATTCATCAAAATATGAAAGTTATCCGAAAAGTACCAAAATTTCACCTTAGGCTAAATTCGATACTACGAATCCAAAAATGAAGTCTATTTTGAGAGCTAAAATTTCTAAAATTTTAAAAGGTGGTTATTACTATTCATAACGGCTAGTTATATTAATATTTTAATAGCATTTCGTTGTTTAGTGAAACTCAGTATTGCGTACTACACACGCTATCGAGGAAGGTCACGATTGCGTGTAATGAAAGGCAAGTCAAGGATTTGTATTGTGCAAGCTCCTTTTGGTGTAGCGTACAACACATGACATTAATAAAATTAAAAAGAATATTTTTCATAAAATCTCGGGCTGTTACATTCTACCCCCCTTAAAATGAACGTCACCCTCGAAATTCGTCGGGGTTATAAATGGTTTACTACTTGAAAGCTTCTTTAATAGAAACCCACATCGTAAAAAGGAATACCAAAACTTGGCTTTAAAAACTAAAGTATGAAATGTAACAATTACCCAAATAAACTAATCACTGGGTTTCCACATAGGTGAAAATAT
Organism: Viscum album; assembly: GCA_963277665.1. NCBI lineage: Eukaryota > Viridiplantae > Streptophyta > Magnoliopsida > Santalales > Viscaceae > Viscum > Viscum album. Next base: position 393,385,009 of record OY728167.1, on the reverse strand, counting down.
GGATATAGAAGAGAAATCTAACCATCATGTTCTGATGGAGAGTGGTAGAGAACATGGCTATGGAAAAGCTAGAAATCACAAAGCCATAAATTTGTGATGATCTAAGGTACCATCTGATTAATCAGATATAAGAGCACTAGGACAACATTTTTGGTTTTCAAGATCATTTCCCTAAAGTTGATGAATTAAAATAAATACTTACATGATTTTGTTACAATCTCACTATTGTTCGTGAATTGAACAATTTCCACTTCATATCATAAAGAAATGAAGTTGAATTTTTTATTCGTGAAGCATTAGCAGATCATGTGATAGAAGGATGGGTCATTCCATCTATTTCAAAGAAAAGGTTAGCAAAAGTTATAAGTCCATATTATAGTGAGATTAATCGTACATGGTTCCAAAAATGAACTTATACTTCATATATCATACCGCTTAATAAAATAAAACTAGTTTCTACTAAACAGAGACTTCCTATAGGCCAGTGGTAGGCGATAAAGGCCAGTCGCACTTCGGTTGTGGGTTCGATTCCCACAGCCTTGTCCGAAGCGATGGGCTGTCGCCCGTCCTGCAGGTTGTCCTTTTTCTAAAACTATATTACTATAACATCCCATCAATAATATCGAAAGAACTTATATCCTTAAACAATACTAACTTATGTCCAACATAATCCATTCCAATCTTTAGGCTTATCCATAATACTGCAGTCCACTCTCATAACATAGTGAAAATGATTACCAGAGATTTAATACCATCGTTGAACCCCATATATCATAAGATATGTTTTGTTGGTCACATTCCAAACATTCAAAGTCTTAATCATGTATTCTCTTGAATACCCATTGAACCTTAGTGAAAACTTGAATGCAGTTAAAAGTTAACACTTTCCACATACCAAAATCCTCAAAATTCTATATACTCAAACCATGATATCACTTAGTCCTTATATCAATCATGAGCTCATGAATACTGTTAAACATTTCGTTTTCTCGTTTTCCCTTCATTATGCGCATATCATCTTATTTCCAAAAATATCTCAATCACTTTGAATACCACATTAGACCAATACATAAATACTTTACAATACAACATTATTTTGGAATCCCATTACATAAACACTTAATCATTCCACCACATAGTTATCATATTCAACATCGCCAATGGTGATCGCATGTGACTTCCCTTTGTCCTTTTCCTTAAGCAGTTGCTCATGTCGATCATCACTAACCCTTGGATTAGGGCATTTATTATCATAATGCCCCATTTCCTTGCACTTGAAGCATTGAAGTGTTGGTGGTGTGTTTTCTGCAGTGTTTGCTTTATTCACATCATTAGAAACCCTTTTTCCATTACTTCAACACTCAGCTGCTCGATGACCTTCTTTTCCACACTTAAAACATTTTCTAGTCCCTTTAAGACAATCTCCACCAAGCTTCTTTCCACACTTTGTGCATAAGGAAACATTCATCTTCTTTTCACCATTATTCTGAGATTTCTCCTTGAACTCCATCTTTCGTTTCTTGTCAAAACCATGAGATTGATATGTAACACCAACTTCCATTTCTACCTTGATAGCACAACGCACAATTTCTTCATAGCTAATGAAGTCTCTTATAGCTAATGCTCTTCGAAGACTTGGTTTTAAGCCACTGAAAAATCGATCAACTTTACTTTCAGGTTGGATGATAATACCAGAAGCGTACCTTGCAAGTCTTGTAAAATTTTCTTCATAGGTACCAACAGATTCATCATCCCTTTGCTTCAGTTCAAGAAACTCTTTCTCCATCTTTGTTCGAAGAATACGAGGGAAGTACTTACTGAAAAACAAGTTCTTGAACTCGTCCCATTCCATGGACTCAATTTCATCTCTTGGCCTCGTATTCTTGATAAGATTCCACCATTGATCAGCTTCACCTTCCAAAAGATATACTGCTAAGATGACTTTATCATGTTCAGAACATTGAAGAACTGAAAATATCTTTTCAGTAGTACTGATTCATTGTTCAGCCACAAGTGGATCAGAAGACCCACTGAAAGAAGGTGGACGTTGCCTCATGAAGGACTCAATAGAATATTGTTCCCTTCTCTGCTCATTTGGAAGTCCAGAATGATTCATAGCTTGTATAAGTATAGCAATAAGATTTTTCACTCCATCTCCCATAACATTTGTTTGTTCAGGAGGAAAATCATTACATTGTCCATTGCATTGATCAACACGGTTCCTTCGGGTTCCAGCCATTGTCTAAAACCCAAAAAGAATACTGTGAGAGGCAAAAATCATGCTAGGGAAAACAACATAATAAAGGGGGAGTACCTTCAATATCTAACATCTTAGGTTTAATTATAAGATCGTTAGTGCAATTCTAGGACTATAACCTATACGTATACTTAACCTTAGAGACATCCCTAGACATACCTTAGAAATATCTCTAGGGATCTCACTAAAGTTCTCGCATCCTAGTTTCCAAAGGTTGACTAAACCTTTCCTCTGATACCAACTGTAGAGACCCGAAGCTTGACGTACATTGACATTACATTACATTTGCGGAATACTTAGTACATAACAAAAACACACACACAAGGATCGTAATAGTTTAGTGTCTTTGGAAACTCGGAATATAATCTTCTAATCCTGTTGAAAGATCTTCCATATCTCCCATAAAGATCTTCTTTTTTTTATACCTAAAACCTTTCTTTATATCCTGGGGAAAAGAAAACATAAAAGGGTGAGCTCAAATGCTCAGTAAGGGTAAAAAAAAAATATCGATCACATCATATTCATAAGAACATAACATTTTGGAACTCTTAACCTGCAAAAGAGAGCATAATCTCATAACATGGGATAAATCATGACAGTGAAATGTAATCAGAATAATCATAACTTAAAACATGAAACTTTGTGGCATACACACATAATCATAGAGAATCATTTCTTGTTAGTCAAGACTCATTGCCAAGACTATCTTAGTGGACAATGTCCATTTCTGAACCGAGTTATCCTTGTTTCAGTCCTACTTCACTGAACCGGTATAACCTACCGTTCCAGCCATGTCTATCTCATGAGATATAAAATCTTTACCCAATGCATTGGAGGGAGATATAGGTCCCACCCATATCATAATGATACCATTCTTATGTGTGCCACAAAACCATAAATCATACATCATTGCATAACCCAAGTAATACAAATGGGAATCTTAAACATCATGACATCATAAAATAATTCATATAAGATAAAGGAATTCATAAAAATAATTCCATCACAACATAATCAAATCAATTTAATAATAGGGATAAAAACAGAACCCTTTATTATCATAGATGGAAAACAATTTTGATAAAACACTTGAACTCCATTCTTGAGGAAAATATCCTTTCTTCTTCAAAAACATTTTTCCTTTCTTAATATGTCATACAATTATAAACTAAAAGAAGTTGATTAAAAATAAACTTGAAAAATTTTAAAGGAATATTCTTGGAAATAATGTTTTAAAAATCCATTCATGCCGTATAAGTTAAAAAAACATTCTTCGTACTTTTGTCGGAAAAGTAAAAAAGTACCTCGTACGAAAAACGACAAAAGATTCCTTTCATATATTTTACAAAAAAACTTACCAAAGGGTAAAATTGGATATAAAATATTGTATAAGTATGGAAATAATATTACATATTGAGGGAACATGGATGTGGATGATAAAATACACCCCAGTAATTACCAAAGTAAAAACAATCTCGGATAAAAGTGAGATTGTGATATTTCCCTTACCTTAGGTCCGATTTTCTTCGTATGTGTCCGAACCTCCTGTATAATGATTTAAATAATGTCATTGACTTATTACAGAATCATATTCACTGTTATGATATCATATATGGTACACTTATGACTTTATATTACCCGTTCTTTTGTAAATTCCATGTTAAAGAAGCGTTTTGGGTAAAATCGTTTCATTTATCGTAGGTGTTTTGACTTGTTGTTCTTGACATTATTATTAATTATATAATTATTTACTTACTTCCAGAATATAAAACATGATTTATATATCATATATATTCAGTATATATATATATATATATATAATAGATAGATAAATGAAATGAAAGACACCGTTCATGGAGACGGTAGTCCGTACGTACGCATGAACGCTGTTTTCCTTTCCTTATTGTCTTGAATGGAAGTAAGTAGATGACATACATATATATATATATATATATATATATATATATATACATAAATCCAGTATCTTTATAATGTCATATATTTCATTATTATTTCTTATATATACTTTATAATCATTCTTAAATGATTATGCCAACCCAGAGAAGCAGAATGTCAGGGAGAAATCGCCGAACAGACAGGATGTTCTGGAGGCAAGTTGCAAAAATCAGGTTAGCAGGGACCAATATCCGTGTCTGACACCCATAGATGTTAACAAGAAGTCTTCCAAGATTGCATCCTCCTTGGTGCATGAAGGATCTCCAAGGCTGGATGAGGGGAAATAAAATCAAGGAGGAGGATCAAAGAGTTCTATGAAGGAATCATATAGTGACATTCTTAGGAAAGAGGAGAAGAGGGATGAGAGTAATGGGGCTTCCGCTGCTCCACAAAAGAGGAAGCCCAGAAAAGACTACTCCAACACGTTGAGGACCATATCCACCAGGTCATCTACCAAAAATGGAAAGCTGAAAGATCCGGAGCAGAAGAAGGGACGACAGAATAAAGAGCCAATGTCTCCAGCAAAGTTACGTCTGAGGGAGCAGTATATCCGAATGCTCAATCAATACTCTCCTCAATCTGAATGGGAGTTGGCGGATCCGGATGAGTTCTCTGAAGGTGGTGGTGAGGATGGGTTTGATGTTTTCTAAGGTATGAGGTTGTAAGGTTGTGTGGTACGCTATCATATTTCTTTTTCTCCTCTGCTCTTTGTACTTTCTCTTTTTATTAATAAATTTTCATGGGACTGGGCATTAGGCCTAGTCCTGCACCTTCTGAGTTATAGTTATTATTTACACCATTATACCCATCCATGTAAGGTGGTGGTGGAAAATAGATTACACCACGGCGTGGAGACGGTATTCCGTACGTACGCACGCGCGGTGATTTCATTTTTCCGTAGGATGGATAGAAGGTGATTTAGGGTTGTTTCATATTTATAATAACATATAAGTATGTAAGTAATACTGATGTTATTACTTTATCATGAAACAACTAAAGAAGAAGAAGTTGAAGAAGAAAGAAATTGAAAAGATCGGTAATGGATATTACCTCTTCTTTGGAACGCCTCTTTGAATCCTCCACTTAAGGAACTAAGATTGGTCTTTGAAGAAGACCAGGACCTCTAGGATTATTCTAGGGAAGTGTAGAAGGGATTTTGTCAGGGTTTGACCGAGCTTTAGTGCTCAAATTGGTGTGAGGAGGAGGGGGAGGAGGTGTCCTTTTATAAGGGATGAGAGGGGCACCTTAGGAATATCTCAAAATATTATTTTATATTAAAGTCAAAATCCGTTTATAATGGTTCCAAAGGGTCTTATTTCGAAGCTAAAGTGGGGATGGGTCGAAATAATATCAACCAATAGGATTTATAAAAGTTTAGGTTATTATTTTAACCTTATAAATTAGATTTAACTCTAAGTTAAATAATTTAACTTTTACCGTGTCTTTTTGTTTTCTTACACTATATGGTTAATAAACTTACTATAACATGCCAAACGAACCCCAACTTGTTTATTATTAATATATATATCCTTATCTAAGTCATTTGGCCGAACCTTATATTTTTAGGAATAAAATAACAATTAATAATATAATATTTGATTTAAAAACTATTTTGTGTCAATTTTGACACTATTTGATATATGATTTTTGTGAAAGTCATAACAGAATTATATGTTCGAACCAAGTGGATTAAAGAAACACTAATATGTCATAGTAACCTATAAAATTAGTGGAATTTATAAAAAGTCTAAAATTATATTTATTTTGGTATTTATAATATCAATTATGTCAATATTTCATTAATAAGATAATTACTGCATTATCTTTGTGTCATAAATAAATTAAATTATTTTATGTCTAAAAATTACAAATAAAATACCATTACGTAGGAAATATTTTTAACTTTCTAATGAATATTTACAATCGAATTTATCTTATGTATAACCCTATATTAAAAATGTTTTAGTAAATAAACTTTGATTTTAACTCTTTTAACTCTTCTTTGAATTAATTAATAATAAATGTCCTAATCTAATCCAAGTGGGCCTAAGTGGTCATATTTTATTCCTAAGACTGTTTTTGATCGAATTACACTTGTCCAATAGAATTAGGACATGTGTTAGGGTAATATTAATATCATTCTTACCCTTAATTACCATATTTACTTTTAACCGTGGTAAATAAAAGTAAAAAGTTACTATTCACCAAAAATAATTTTCATCTCATTGAACCAAATTTTACTTACTAACATCAACCGTGTCTCTCGGATTTTTGAAATTCCATTCACAGAAGCGGTAAAATTAAGTTTTATGAAAAATTCAGTTTTTTAACAACCACTTAGTAGTTTCACTATTCATCAAAAATTGATGTTTTTCAGAAAAATGCCAAAATTTCATCCTAAGCTATATTTCATATTCTGAATTCAAAAATGAAGTCTATTTTACCAAATTCATATCATAGAAGTTGCATTAATTAATTTTATAATTAAATCCCGCTGTTAAAACAAATAGCGTGTTTTTAAGAAACAATATCTATCAAAAGATTGACACTTGTTTATGTCTGGTTTAAATGTGGAATTACATACAATGACCAACATTGTATTAAATTGTAAAAATATATTCTAAATATAATTTAAAAACACTAAAATTAATAATTTATCACTATTAATTATTTCGATTGAAAAAGTTGTTTTTGACTAAAATTTAGTAATTTTCACTATTCATCAAAATATGAAAGTTATCCGAAAAGTACCAAAATTTCACCTTAGGCTAAATTCGATACTACGAATCCAAAAATGAAGTCCATTTTGAGAGCTAAAATTTCTAAAATTTTAAAAGGTGGTTATTACTATTCATAACGGCTAGTTATATTAATATTTTAATAGCATTTCGTTGTTTAGTGAAACTCAGTATTGCATACTACACACGCTATCGAGGAAGGTCGTGATTGCGTGTAATGAAAGGCAAGTCAAGAATTTGTGTTGTGCAAGCTCCTTTTGGTGTAGCGTACAACACAAGACATTAAAAAAATTAAAAAGAATATTTTTCATAAAATCTCGGGCTGTTACGGGGTATAATCTCCCCAAGATTGATATTAGACCCTCACTGCTAGATGACAGTCTATGGAATATGGGGAGGCGCGCCTAAGGTCATGTGTCCAATCAAATTAGGGCATCAGTGTGGCACCTAGGTCAGGATTTCACAAAGTGGAATCAAATGAGTTTTATTTTATTTTCTTTTTCCAACTATTAGGGAAAGGTATAAAAGATAATATGATGAGTCAGATCTAGGTTAATATCTAATTCATGGATGTATCTAGCCCATGTATGAGGGTAAAAGCCAAGTACCATAGGTGGGATTACTGTTATTGATGTGTGTTGTTATAGTTGGATTCTATTTCAGCATGAGTGATTCACTTGTTGTGTGATGTGATTATTGTTTCTGAGTTTCTCTAAGATTATAATCATGGCTCATTATGTCATGAGAGTTGAGCATCCGTGCATCTTTCTAGGAACTCTATAATTTTTGTGACATGCATCATTTTTAGGTACCCATGGAAAATAATGTCTTGGGTATGTTATTGAAATTAATTTTTTCCTTTTTTGTGTAATAGAACTAAAAATGGTGCCTGATATTAAATTTAAATTTAGAAAATTATGAAATTAGTGAAAAAATGGGTTCTTAATGAAAAACATGAATAATGATAATGCATTCACACTTTTTTAATCATGACCTAGATGTAGGATGGTTAAGGGTATTGATAGGGATTTGGTATTGGCCAAGTGGCGGGGTTTGGGGGAATGACTAGTATGGATTACATTGAATCTATCTTACGTGAGTGTGTTAATGTTGTGTTATGTGACTTGAGACATGTATTTGACATTATAGAGAAATTACTCTATAAATATTCATGTTGGTAGAATGAAAAGAGAATATGGCTTCAGGTGATCCACCAGAAGAGGAACCTGTGGTAAATATATTTTCAAGTGAGGATTTTGGAAAGTAGTCCCATGATAAATTTTATCGGTTCATACAATTTATGTAAGGAGACCCAAGGTGGGTTTTGAAGAGTATGTATGGACGGACATGGTATTTTCAGTTGAATAAGCCTTTGATTTTTACTGGGGAGAATGAACCATAAGAATTTGATTTCTAGAATGAGTATATCCAAATGATGCATGGCCACATAGAGACTCCTACTGAGAAGATAGTCAAATTGAATACCTATATATGACATGATCAGGTGAAGCATTGTTTTTACAGCTAGACATAGGATGGAAAATTGGAGAATATGGAGTGGATGTACTTTTGGGAGAAGTTCTTGGAGAACATTTACCCTGATATTCTCTGGAAGGAGGGAGTGGATGAGTTTATGAGTTTGACTCATTAGAGTATGTCCATTATGGACTATGTTGGTCAATTTATAGATTTATAGTGCTTTTCTCCAGAGATAGTACGATTTCATAATATAGTGGAGAAATGATTTTAGGATGGGAATAATGTGGAATTAAGTCCGAGGTGAATATATTTTAGATGAAAAAGTTTTTAGAGGTAGTGAATATGACTCACATTTATGAGGAGAACCTGAAGGAGGATTATGGTGGAGGATAGGTGGTTTCTACTATATGGTTAGCTGGTACGACTTCTGAAAGAAGGAAGTATTTTTATGGGAATGTTGACCAGAGAAGTGGAAATCATAGTTTATTGGGGGAAGGATCAGTTTCACTAGACCTTACTTGAGTTATTTTTAACTAGTGTGGTTGGATGATTCACTTTCTTATATAGTAGCCCTGACCAGTGTAAGAGTGTCAAGATTGCATAAGTATGGGACATCTATAGAGATTATGTAGGAACCCGTGATGGATGGGTAGTGATGGAGAGGCAAGACATAACTATAGTAAGGGATGGGGTACTTCTACACCATAATAGTATAGAAGTTATAGTTCTACTTGTTATAGTTCTCGAGGCAGTTGATGTCGTGCTTCTAGTCTAGAGTGCCCATATCAGAAGAGTGGTTCAACTTAGGGGACTCAAACTACATCACAGGGAGGAGAGGCAAGACAGTTTCATGCAGTTCAACCTACAATTGTAGATAGTAAGGCTGGATCATTAATAGTTAAAGGTATTATTATCATAGCTTATATAATTTCTAGTGCCATATTTGATACTAGTGCCTCTCATTATATTATATTTTTATAACTTATGAATGGTTCGAGCCTAGAGGTGGAGTTTTTTAACTAACTTATGATGATAGATACACATTTTTAGAGTATGGTTGACAGGTGTTTGTTTGTGTAAGGGGTTATCTATAAATTGGGGTGTATCATTTTATTTGGGATATTTATATCCTTAAAATGTTAGGATTTGTACTAATTTTGGGTATGGACTAGATAGTAGCATATCGAGCCCTCACTGATTCTTACTGACATAGTGTCACTATTACATCTCCTGAGGGTAATAATTATATTCATTGTGTAGTGTTTCATATTTGGGTGGGCTATTCAGGGATAGTTCACCAGCAACTGGGGGAGGTCACCTCCAAGGTTTATATTCTATTTTTGGATGAAAAAGGTGAAAATCATGATTTTTTCCACATTTAGTGTATTGGATTTTGGATGTGATTCCTAAGGACTTCATAATGATGCCACTTGAGAGTTATGTGTAGTTTACAATAAATCTCATGCCTGAGCTAATCTAGTTTATATTACACTATATAAAATGGCACTAAAAATCTTCAAGAGTATAATACTAAATTGGAAGAGTTTATGGATAAGGGTTTTATCTGTTCGAGTATGTCTCTTTGGGGTTCCCCAGTTTTATTTGCAAAGAAGGCTTATAGAACTTTGCACTTATGTATTGACTACCAGATGATGAATCAGATGACTGTGAGGAAATGATATCCTCTTCTACATATCTACAACCAATTTAACCAGTTGAGAAGAGATTGTTTTTTCTCTAATATCTAATTTTGATTTGGGTACCATCATTTGAGATTCTGATCTTCTAACACACCTTGGACTACTTTTAGAAGAAAGTATGCCCTTTATGAGTTCTTCATGATGTCGTTCAGGGTGATGAATGAACCGATAGTGTTTATGGACTTGATTAATAAAATATTCCATCATACCTAGATCATTTTTTGTTTTATTTGTGGATGAAATATTTATGTATTCTAATACTCGTGACGAGCATACCCAACATCTTGAAATTTTCTTGAGTACACTAAGAGAGCATCGTCTTTACACCAAGCTATCAAAGTGTCCATTCTTGATTTATCATGTACATTTATTGGGTCACATCATCTTAGAATAAGGTTTGTTTGTTCACCTAGAGAAATTAAATATAGTGGCCTCTTAAAATCATCCCATGAATGTTTTTGATATCCACAGTTTTATGAGGTTAGAAGGTTTTTTTCGGAGGTTCATCCGTGACTTTTACCATTTGGAAGCACCTATTTCGAGCTTGAACAAGAATGATATAATGTTTTAATGGATTAAATAATGTGATAATTCCTTCAATTAGTTGAATAAGTGCTTTAAAATGACATAAATATTGATCCTACCTGAGCCAAGTGAGGAGTATATGGTATTTTTGATGCTTTTGGGATCAGACATGGAGTAGTGTTGATACATGGAGATCAAGTTGTAGCATATGGTTCACAACAGTTGTGGCCAAATGAATGGAATTACCCTACACATGAACATGATATAGATGCAATTGTTTATGCCTTGAAGTGTTGGTGGCATTATCATTTGGGATTAAATTTTATTGTATATACTGATTACAAGAGCTTAATGTATATCTTTTCATAATGGGATTTGAATATCTAAAAGTGGGGGTGGGATGAGTATATGTGGTCTTCTTGTTTTGATCTATTATATACACTCATGAATTGAAATAGTTTTTTTCTATTTAATTAGGAAAACAAAGACTCAGGAAGTTTAAGAGTCTAGTGCTAAGTGGAATATAAAGACATTACTGGTTGAGATACATGTTGTGGTTTATGAGGATCAATATAATATGACTATTATATCAGTTTTAATAGAATATACACTTTTGAGATGGATTAGATACAAGTAGTATGAGGATCCATAATGTTTTTCCTTGAGGTAAATCCTCAATGGTGGGGATTCACCTTCAGATTGGACCATAGATGAGGATGAAATCATCTATGCCAGGAATATGGTTGTTGTAACTATGAGAATTTAAGAGGATTTGATGTTTAAATTTCATTACTTGAAGTGGGAAGTGTATCTAGGAGTGAAAAAATTGTACCATGACCTATGATGATTGTATTGGTGGTCTGGAATGAAAAATGAGATTTCAGGTTTTGTGACATGATGCTACACCTATCAATAAGTGAAGGCCGAGCATAAATGACCTGGTGTTTTAATGAATCCATTTCCTATTCTAGAATGGAAGTGGGATGATGTTACCATGGTCTTTGTGGTGGGTCTCATGAGGATTCCTTGGAAGAATAACACTCTTTGGTAGGTTTTGGATAGATTGATGAAAGTATCAAATTTTTTGCTAATATGGGAGGAATTTTTAGTGAATCAGTTCAGAGAATTGTGTGTTTAGAAGATTTTCCATCTATATAGGGTGCCACAGAGTATAGTTTCAGACCACGAATCATGTTTTACTTCATTCATTTGTATGTATTTCATAAGTTTCTTAGTACTCTAGTTTTTATAAGTACAAACTTCCACCCATATAGATATGGGTAGTTAGTGGATACTATAAAATTTTTAGAGGATATGCTACGAGCATGTGTTATTGACTTAAATGGGTCTTGGGAGAATCACCTAGATTTGGTGGAGTTCACCTATAAAAATATTTATCAGGAAAATATACATATGGAACTATATGATGATCTTTATAGAAGTCCTTGCGGATCACCTCTATGTTGGATGGAGGCAGGTGAGTCAAAGTTTTTGGGGTCGAGTCTCATTCAGGTGATGTCGGAGCATGTTCAAGTGATTTATAAATATATCTCCATGGATTAGAGTAGACAGAATTCATATGGTTATAGACTTCATCGACCCTATGAGTTTATATAGGGTGATCGTGTGTTCCTTCGAGTGTCGCCTAGACTGGGTCACCGTAGGATATGAAGGCAGGGCAAGTTGGCCCTCAGTTTTATCATACCGTTTGAGGTTTTGGAGATAATAGGGTTAGTGGTGTACCAAATGGATCATCCACAAAGGTATGGGGCTATGTGTGATGTTTTCCATGTGTCATAGCTTCAGCGGTATCACCCCAACCCTTCAAATTTAATCGATGTGGATGATTTTGAGATGATAAAGATACATCCATTGAGGAACATCTGATATGTGTGTTGGAACACAATGGGAAAGTGTTACAAGGAAAGACCATGCCAATAGTACATATATTGGGGTTACATGATCATGTTTAGGAGGAAAAATGGTAGAGAGAAGTGGATATGTGGGTTGAATGCCCTTATCATTTTACCTTGTGATCTTAGAGATTCTTAGGAGTACAACTCAAGGAAAAGATGTTATAAGTTGGAGATATTGTAAGACCATGACCTTTTCTAGAGATCAATCATTTTCATAAAAATGTACTCTTGTTCTTCTTTTTTATTATATCATGTTGGGGTTTTATCATTGTTTTCTTTGGGTAAAAATTATATGTTTTTTGAGGTATTTTTGGTAGTGCACGGTTGGCGCACGGTTTTCCCAAATCGTGCGCCCTACCCCACCAAATCATGAAACCCTAGAGATAGAGGGAGTTAATTATTGGTGAACTATTTGAAAAACCATGTTCCCTCTTAGAATTAACCTTAAACCCCATTGGTAGAGGCACACGAATAAAGAGAACTGTTTGGAAAACCATGCACCCCTTCCTAGGAAACCGTGAATGTGTGTTTAATTATTTCGAAATTCGTTTTAAAATTCTTGAACCCACCTAACTTCATTAAAAGTCAAAAAAACTCAACACTAACTCATACCTCTCATTTTTTTGTAAATTCTAAATGAATCCATGTGGCTCTCAAACCCCGTTCATGAATAATCAATGGTTAGATTATTAGATCTGCACTTCTTCTGGCATGTGGTTTCTTCCCGATTAGGTTTCTCTCCCTCCAATCTCTCTTTTTGGATAAAAGGGGATGGTTTTCCTCTTTGATGATGGTTTTAGAAATAGGTTTTATTGATCTTGATTATTTGGACCATGGGTCTAGGTTTTGATCTAGATCTAATTCTTCTTTATGATCTTGGTTGTTCCACTTCATATGGGGTTTTCCATTGGAGAGAATTTGTCATCAATTTTGAGGTAGGTGGTCTAAATTTAATTCTCATAGTCTTGAATTCAAATTTTATTTATCTGTTGTAAAATTCTAATGGGAATGTTTTAAAATTAGATCTTGAATTGAATAAATTAATTGATTATTTAATTTATGGAATCATGGAATTGAATAATTAATTTTCCATGTGATTATGAATCGTTTGAATATAAGAAAATTGAATTTTAGAAAATGTGATTATGAAATTAGTGGAATTAGATTAATTAAATGGTTAATTAATTAATTAAATGTTATGATTGTGTAATTTATGGGAAATTGGAATTCTATATTTTTTCAATTAATATGATTATGAATTAACTGACAATGAGAACATTGAGATGGTGGACTTGATCTTAATGGGTTAATGGGTTATATGATTTAAATACTAAAAATGGATTAATAGTGAATTTATCATATTATTCCACTTTAATAAAGTATTGAATCCTGATTTGTATTGATAGTTGAATGGTATGTCATGATGTGAAATTTCATAAGAATGTTAATGTTGATTTTCCTTGATTGATGTGATATATGTGATATATGTGTTGTTGATTGAAATAAGAGTGTGGGACACATACTGATGTTCCAAAAACCCATAGGTGATTGACTGGTATATGAGTGTGGGATATGGACTGATTCTCAAAATACCCAATGGTGATTTACTAATAAATGTGGTGTGAGATAAGAAATGATGCCTTAAATACTCATGGGGTGTTAGACAGGGTGTTCTAGGCCCAATGATTGGAATTTGACTATGGTTTCAAGTGGTGATGCTATGAATTGAAATGAAATGGATAATTAAAGCCCACGTGTAAAAAATGTATTTTGAATTGAATATGTGATATGGTAAAATATCCATCACGGGCCGAAGCAAGTATTTATGGTTCAGGTGTGCTCAGGAACTCATTGGATATGTGGTTTAGTAATGAATAATTAAATGTGTAAAATGTTAACCATGGGGACTATATTTTATTATTTATACAACTTCAAACACTTTTACTGACTACATATTGTTTTAGATGAAGTTGGTGGTGGCCTACTGAGTTGTAATCACACCCTACTTAGGCTGCTTGATTGGTACCCGAATAGACTTCATGATTCATTAAAAGTATAAGGGAAAGATCCCTATATTAGATGGCTAGGTGGACATGGAACCTAGATGAGGCTACCAAACATGTTTTTGGGACCCGCTTGAAGTTGTCAGTGTATTTATTTTTGGGTTTTCATTAGACACTTGACACTTGTTTTTGGCATGTCGTGTCTATTACTTTAGTTTTCGATGCTGTGTTCCTATATTGTTTATCATGTGATTTTTTTATTATTCTGGTTATGGTTATATCTTTTGGCTATTATTTATTTATTTCCTCACTTTTTTTGAATTGATAAATAGGGTATAGTCTACCCATTATCTATATTAGACCCACACTGCTAATCGACAGCCTCTAGCATATGGGGAGGCGCACCTGAGGTTATGTGGCCAACCGGATCGGGGCACTGATGTGTAGAACTCAGGTCGGGACGTCACATATTATAATTATTCAACATGAAAAAATATTATTTCTATTATAAGACTAAACCATAGTTCTTAAAATATAACATAAAATATTATAATCATTGTAACATGAAATATTGTAACATTATAATAGGAAATATTATAATTATTACTAAAATTCCATGTAATCATGAAATATTATATTCAATACAAAATTTTACTTTCAATATCATAATAATTATTATTATATTGTCATGAAATTTTAAATATACACAAAAAAGGGCGCAACACAAGTACTTACCAGGAGTTCACCCATCCTAGTACTACTCTCACTTAAGTGCACTTAACTAAAGAGTTCTAATGGGATATAGTGCATTAATTATGGTGTTATTAAACCCAAAAATACACATACATTCTATTTAAATATTTGAAAGTAATATAAATGATTTTAATACTAAATATTTCTGTTTAATTGTTGTTATAAGTAAAACTTTAACTATTTTAATGATCAGTAAATATTATCATTACTCAACATGAAAATTTATTATTTCTATTATAACACTAAACCATAGTTGTTACAATACTTCATGGAATATTTTAATTATAGTTAACATGAAGTATGGTGACATTATGAAATGAAATATTATAATTATTACTAAAATTATATATACAAATAAAATATTACATTCATATTAAAAGTTTATGTACAATATCATAATTATTATTGTTATACATACATGCAATTATTTGTTTTAGAAAATTTAAAAAATATGGGAGAATACATTGGACATACATCAAATGGTGAAACATTAGGACTTCCCAGGAGGTCACCCATGAAACATTCATACTATGAAATTCAATAATTTGATTATCAATAAATATTATAATTATTCAACATGAAAAAATATTAGTTCTCTTATAACACTAAACCATAGTTGTTACAATATATCATGCAATATTATTATTATTACTAAAATTTCCTATAATCCTGAAATATTATACTCAATAAAAAAATTTATGATCATAATAACATTTATTATAATGGAATGAAATTTTAAATATACAAAAAAATGTACAACACGAGTACTTCCCATAAGATCACCCATCCCAGTACTACTCTCACCAAATCACGCTTAACTGGTGGGTTCTAATGGGATATGGTGCATTAATGTTAGTGTGATCGCACCTAACAATACACAGACATTATTTTTAAATATTTGAAAGTACTATCAATGATTCTAATATTACAAATTTCTATTTAATTATTATTATAAATATAACTTTAACTAATGTAATTATTGGTAAATATTATAATTATTCACCCTGAAATTTTTTTATTTCTATTATAAAACTAAACTATATTTTTTACAATATGTCATGATATATTATAATTATTGTTAACGTGAAATATGGTAACATTATAACATGTGATATTATAATTATTACTAAAATTCTATGTAAACATGAAACATTATTCTTATTTAAAAACATTACTTACAATATCATAATTATTATTATTATACTTATATGAAATTCTTTATTTTCCAAAATGAAAAATATCTAGGAAAATACAATGAAAAATACGGAAAAGGGTGAAATGTGATCTCTTCCCATGAGGTCATCCATGGATCATTCATATTATGATATTCAAAAATATGATTATCAATCAATATTATATTTATTAGACATGAAAAAATATTACCTCTTTTGTAACACTAAACCATAGGTTCTACAATATAACATGAAATATTATAATCTTTGATAACATGAAATATTGTAACATTGTAACATTTAATATTATTATTATAACTAAAATCCCTTATAATCATAAAATATTATATTAAATAAAAATATTTGTGTACAATATCATAATAATATTTATTATACTGGTATGAAATTAGAAATATACACAAAAAAGGGTGCAACAAGAGTACTTCTTACGAGGTCACCCATTCTAGTACTATTCTCCCCCAAGCACGTTTAACTGTAGAGTTCAAATGGGATTTGGTGCATTAATGCGGGTGTGATCTCATTAAACAATACACAGAAATACTTGTAATATATTTGAAAGTACTATCATTTATTTTAGTATTACATATTTTTATTTTTATTTTTTATAAATACAACATTAACTAATTCAATTATCATCCAATATTATAATTATTCAACATGAAAAATTATTATTTCTATTATAACACTAAATCATAGTTGTTACAATACATCATGAAGTATTATAATTATTGTTAACATGAAATATGGTAACATTATGACATTCAATATTATAATTATTACTAAAATTATATTTAAATAAGAAATATTATGTCCATTTAAAAAGTTTACATACAATATCAATATTATTATTGTTATAATTACATGAAATTATTTTTTTTCATGTATAAAATATGGGGAAATACAATGAAAAATACAGAAAAGTTTAAAACACAAGAACTTCCCCAGATATCTTCCATGAAAAAAATCATATTATGAAATTAAATAATGTGTTTATCAAGAAATATTAAATTATTCAACATAGACAAAATAATATTTCTATTATAAAACTAAACCAAAGTTTTCTCAATATAATTGGAAATATTATAATCATTCTTAACATGAAATAGTATAACATTAGAACATTCAATAGTATAAGTATTATATAAAGTCCCTATAATCATGAAAATTTATATTCAACACAAAATTTTACATACAATATCTGAATAATATTTATTATAATTGCATGAAATTTTAAATATACATAAAAAAGGGTGTGACATGATTATTACTCTCCCCCAATCATTCTTAACTATAGAGTTCTAAGGGGATCTAGTGCATTAAAGCTGGTGTGATCACACCCAAAAATAAACAAACATTATTTTCATTTATTTGAATGTAATATCATTGATTATAACATTACATATTTCAATTTAATTATTGTTATAAATATAACATTAACTAATGCAATTATTATCCAATATTACAATTATTCAAGACAAAAAAGTAGTGTTTCTATTTTAACAGTAAACTGTAGTTATTATAATATGTCATGAAATATTATATTTATTTTTAACATGAAATATATTAACTTCATGACATGAAATATTATAATTATTACTAAAATTCTTTGTAAACACGAAATGTTAGATTCATTTAAAAAAATTATGTCCAATATCATAATTATTATTTTAATACATACATGCAATTCTTTGTTTTTTAAAATGTTAAAAATATTAGAAAAAATAGTGAATAATACAAAAAAAGGAAGAAATAAAATAAAATTTGAGGAGGTCACCCATGCAATATTCATATTGTGAAATTAAATAATGAGATTATAGAAAAATATTATAATTATTCAACATGAAAAAAATATTATTTCTGTTGTAACACTAAATCATAGTTGAACCAATTTAACATGAAATATTATAATCATTATAAACATGAAATATTGTAACATTCTAACATGAAATGTTTTAATTTTTACTAAAATTAACACTAATAATGAAATATTATATTTAATACAAACTTGTATGTACAATATGATAATAATATCTATTATACTAGAGGGAAATTTGAAATATGCACAAAAAAGGGTGCAACATGAGTACTTCCCAGGAGGTCACCCATCCTAGTACTACTCCTGGCCAAGCACACTTAACTTCAGAGTTCTAATGAGATCTTGTGTATTAATGTTGGTGTGATCGCACCCAAAAATACACTGACATTCTTGTGAAATATTTTGAAGTACTATTAATGATTCTAATATTATATATTACTATTTAATTTTTGTTATAAATATAACTTTAACTAATGCAATTATCATCCAACACTATAATTATTCAATATCAAAAATTATTATTTCTATTATAACACTAAATTGTAGTTTTTATGATACATCATGAAATATTATAATTTTTGATAATAAGAAATATGGTAAGATTATGACATGAAATATTATGATTATTACTAAAATTCTATGTAAACCTGAAATATTATATTCATTTTAAAAAATCATAGAATATCATAATAATTATTGTTATACTTACATGTAATTATTTGTTTCTAAAAATGTAAAAAATCTAGGAAAATACAATGAAAAAATACAGAAAAGGGTGAAAAACGACCACTTCCTAGGAGGTCACCAATGAAAAATCCATATAATGAAATACAAGGATGTTATTATTGAGAAATATAATAATTATTCATCATGAAAAAATATTATTTCTATTATAACATATAACCATAGTTGTTACAATACAACATGAAGTATTATAATCATAGTTAACATTAAATATTGTAATAATATAATGTGAAATAATATAATTATTTCTAAAATTACCTTTAATCGTGAAATATTATATTCAGTACAAAAGTTTCTATAAAATATCATAATAAAATTTATTATAAAAGCATTAAATTTGAAATATACACAAAAAATGGAGCAATGTGAGTACTTCCCTAGAGGTCACCCATCCCAGTACTACTCTTCCCAATAACTCTTAACTGCATAGTTCTAATGGGATCTAGTTCATTAATGTTGGTGTGATCATACGCAAAAATACACATACATTCTGGTTAAATATTTTGAAGTACTATCAATGATTATAATATTAGATATTTCTATTTAATTGTTGTTATAAATATAACTTTAACTAATGAAATTATCATCCAATACTCTAATTATTCAACATGAAAATTTATTATTTCAATTATACCATTAAACTTTATTTATTACAATACATCATGAAATATTATAATAATTGTTAACATGAAATATGGTATCATTATTACATGAAATATTATAATTATTACTAAAATTATATGTAAACATGAAGTATTATATTAATTTAAAATGTTCATGTATAATATCAATATAATTATTTTTATACTTACAAAAAATTCCTTGTTTTTTAAAATGTTAATAAATTGGAAAAATACAAAGGAAAATGCAGAAAGGGGTGAAACACAATCAGTTCCAAGGAGTTCACCCATGAAACAATAATTTTATGAAATTTAATAATGCAATTATCAATAAATATTATAATTAATCAGCATCAAAAATTATTATTTCAATTATAACACTAAGCTGTAGTTTTTACAGTATAACATGAAATATTATAATCCTCGTTAACTTGAAATATTGTAACATTATAACATGTAATATTATAGTTATTACTAAAATTCCATGTAATCATGAAATATTATACTCAATATAAAATTTTACATAAAATATCATAATAATCTTTATTATACTTGCATGATATTAGAAATATACATAAAAAAGGGTGCAACATGAGTACTTCGCAAAAGGTCACCCATCCTAGTACTACTCTCACCCATGAACGCTTAACTACTGAGTTCAAATGGGATCTGGTGAATTAATTCTAGTTTGTTCACACCCAACAATACACAGAAATTCTTTTTAAATATTTTAATACACTATCAATGTTTCTAATATTATATATTGGAATTAAATTTTTGTTATTAATATATCTTTATGTAATGTATTTATAAACCAATATTTTAATTATTCAACATAAATATTAGTATTTCTATAATAACATTAATCTATTGTTGTTATTTGCATCATGAAATATTATAATTACTGTTAACATGAAATATGGTAAAAGTATATGGATGGGTAGGGATCAGGAGCGATTCAGAATTCTCTATGGAGTTGATGGCTAAGGTTCCTCGATTGAGATGGATTTACCATATTTTTTGGGCTTCAATTGTCAGCCTAAAGGACTTTCTATTCATAATAGATCTGTTACAGAAGTTCGTGAGCTCTCAGATGTTGTTCTGTAGGTTCGTCTGCTGAGAGGAACCGGACGAAATCCTATTTCTGGTTGGGATGTCTGTGATTTTTTTCCTTTAGATGTGGCATGATAAAATCCCATGGGCATGGTTTTAAAGGGTCATGTGGTAAGAGAAAATCCCTTGGATTCAATTCCGTTGGGTCGTACGGTGCAAGAAACTCCCTTGGATGCGGTTCTGTAAGGTCATGCGATGTGATAAATCAGTGTTTGAACCCCCCTTATGGCGCTTCGAAATTCCTCCTTTGGTTGGATTCTCTATAAAGGACCCATGGCGTATATGGATGCAAATTTGGGGGCCTATTAAAGGATGTTGTTGGGTAAACACTCCCTTATTGCATGATTAGTACTACCCAAAGGATAAATACCATGGAGATTTGAGGAGCTGGTTCATAGGTGACAGCCCGTAGGGGGTCGTTAAATTCCGATAGGGATAATCAAATTTAATTATTTATTAATACCCTAAAACCTACTAAAAATATACTACTTGTAATGTTTGAGTTTCAAACCCACAAGGATGATCTGTATGTTGTAATTAATTAATAAAATAAAAAAGAGTATTTTTTTGTATTTTTTGTAAAAAAGAAACATATAGAAAAAGTATTGGGTTTTGAATCAAGATTGTAGATGTGCCAAGTTCAATGATTTTCAGGTTCGTGTGCTAAAGATTTAATTGATTATGGGTTTATTCATTTTTTCTATTGGAATTGGGTTAGTAGGGATTTTTGGTCTTGATACCCCACCCTAATAATGTAATTACACCTTTGTAAAGGTCATCTACTAAATGAAATCACCAAATTAGGCAACCCAAAACCATATTTAAATGTAACTAGATTAGATTTTTTAATGGTCTTATACAAACTAAGGCGATTAATTGATGCAGAAAAATAATTCTCTCCAAATCACAAGAAATAGTCATGCAATTAAAAAAAAGAATATATTTGGAATTGAAAAAATGAGTGACAGAAAACCAAAAAATGAATAGTAAAATAGAAAATTATCCCTAGAAACACATCCCCTTATAATCACATCACTCTTCACAAAAGAAACTACTCAGTCATGATGAGAATGAGTAGCATTGATACCTGAAGAAGGGAGGTAGTGAAGAATGGCTCAGATTGTCTCTTTGTCATTTTGTGGTCGCCCCTTGGTGTCGCACTTGCTCCCTCTAATCCATAGTATCTTGGAAGGGTGGTTATGAGCTCTTTTTATAGGAAAACCCATCAAAACCCATGGTCGCATCATCTTTATTTTTTTTGCGTGTTAACAAACTAAAGATGTGAAATGGGGTTTCACATCATGTAATCCATAAATTATTCCTCTGCATCTTTTGAATCTGCACAAATATCACATGAATCTCATGTGTCAACTTTGGCTCCATCCATGATGTGAAACCCTGACTGACGATGTGAAACTGGATTTCACAGCATGTATCATCATCACAACATGTCCTATGTGTGAAATTCCTTATGAAGAATTCATGATCTGTAATGTTATTACATGACGTGTAACTAGGGAATTTTTTCTCATATTTACTTCTCTTTCAATTATATTTTCAAAAAAATGATGTTTCCTACCGTAAAACAGAAAACAAGTCAATCCACTAAAAAATTGGAAAGATTATTCATTTAAATGCATAAATCAGTACACTAAAACACTCTAAAATACATGCATGATATACACTTATTAGTAGGTTTTATTATATTTTGAGATTCTTGGATTGGAGGTGTGTCTCCCTTGGTGGAGGATTTTTTCATTATCGGTTCCCCTCAGATGAGTCCAGACTTCAGGCATGGGGTATTGGAACTATTTTCTTGAAGCTTGACTCTCTCCATTTTCATGAGTGGTTTATTGACTTCAACCAATTCCAGGCTGTGAATTCTTTTTCCCATGTTTAGGTTAAGATCCATGGTCTCAATTTGACCATATACCATCCCATGATCATCCATGATATTGCATACACAATTGGAATTACCATTCAACTTGATAAGGAGATATAATAAGTATGTTTTGGGAATTATGATAGAATTATTATCGAAGTGGAGTTTAGTATCACTCTTATTGATAAAATTAAGCTGTCAACAAATCCTGATGATATCCTTCTGGATGTGGAGTATGATAAACCTTTGAAATTATGTGAAACATGTATGTTTTTTGGTCATTCACAGGAGATCTTTTGAGGGAGTCTTTCTTGACAAACATGTGGTGTCAAGGGAAAAGTGTGTCACTATAAGAGGAAGTGGTCAATAACTGACAGACAATAATAATTGGATGAAAATATTTCTTATTTTGATAAGTATGGACATACATCACATAGGAAAGTAGGTTTGGGGTCTCCCCTCGGGTTGGCAGTCATTCTCAACAGGTGGGGGTGGTTTTTTCCCATCTTCCCATGCGGACCTACTCATGGGTTGGAATTGTTGAAGGGACTGATAATCCTCATGATGGAGTTTCATCTAAAGAATCCCTTAATAGGGAATACTACAAGCAACCCAATGATGATGAATCTACCAGTGAGCAATCTTCCTTTGAGTTAGAGGATCAAAGTAATGTGGATAGTAAACTATGGAAATAATATGACCTGGTTCTCTCAAATAATAATAAGGGTAAATTTAAAATTGTCTCGACTTTCTCAAGAAAAGCAAACATAGTCATGGGTAGCATTGCACACAGCAAGAGCACTATTGATCCTCCTTTGTCCACTTATAAGGTCTCTGAAATGATTGAAGTTCCTCACAGTGATCCCTATCTTAGTTTGCAGGATCAGACCCCCTTGGGTGGTATTAATACTTCATTGATTATGGACAAGAGCATTTATGATGGAAAATAGTTATTAGGTGGCCTCTATCATTCCATGTAGGTGGAACCTGTGAATGTATTCTCACCCAAGAAGGATGATGGCATACGGTCTTCACTGGATCTTGATAATAATAAATTTATCCTGCTTGAAGTCTTGAACAGGTCTAAAAGAAAGGAGGTGTTTTTCGAAGAGTTTAGAAACCCTCATGGGGATTTTTATGATGTTAAAGTACTGGATGGATCAGATTTGGAGGGAGAGGACACTCAGCATCATGAGGACCCACCCCCACCAAATGATCATTTCGAGACTCATGTTGATGGGAAGGCATGGAAACAGTTGAATGCATAGTGGAGGGGTCTTCATCCGAAAGGTAGGTGTGGTGGCCAAATCCATATATAATTTTATTTCTTTACATTGTCTTGTCTTGTCTTTCATCAATCTCTACCTCCTCTATTTTCTGAGAATATTTTCTTTAAGAGAAATTTTAAACCATGGGTTTCAACCCATGGTTTGCACTATTTGGGTATGGTAACATTATGACATGGAATATTATAATTATTACTAAAATTCTATGTAAACATGAAATATTATATCCATTTAAAAAGTTTACATACAATATCATAATTATTATTGTTATATATACATGCAATTCTTTGTTTTTTAAAATGTAAAAATTTTGGGAAAATGTAATGAAAATTTCAGAAAAGGGTGAAACACGAGAACTTACCAGGAGGTCACCTGTGCAACATTCATATTATAAAATTCGATAATGTGATTATCGAGAAATAATATAATTATTCAACATGAAAAAGAATAATTTTTCTTATATCACTAGACCATTATTATTACAATATAACATGAAAAATTACAATCATTGTTAATATGAAATATTGTAATATTACAACATGAAATATTATAGTTATTACTAAAATTCCCTTTAATCAAGAAATATTATATTCGATAAAAACGTTTATATATAATATAAAAATAATATATACTATACTACGCACATCGGGGTCTTCGTGACTTGATGTTGATTCTGCACCTGAGCTCCTGGTCTAGCGGATTGAGATAGGCACTTTGGCCTTAGATCTGGGTGATTTGGAGGTTGAGTATTGCTCTGTGGTCTGTTTGGATGGCGGCGTTGGGATATGGTTTTGTTTTGTGTAGATGAGATCGACAGCGGGAGCTTTGCCAAATAAACTCTTGTCCAAGACGGTGGGGTTCACAGGCAGTGGGTGTGCGTTGCTGATGCTTTGTGGATTGTTTTCTGGTGTTTGTTTTTTTATCTTCTTCTTTTTTCACCAGTTCTGTTGGTTTTCTGGTGATGATTGTGTGATGTGCCGAGGGTTTCCGCATCGTTGATGTGAGGCTCTGCGAGGGGGTTCTGGTCCCTGTCCGCTTGTGTTTACTTGTGGTTTTGGTTTGGAGCGGTGATGTTCTGGGTCATGTTTCCTCCGACGATGATGATGATGAAGGTCCACGATGTGGTTCGCCGGCATTATGCTTTGGTGCTGGATGGTGCTGCTGAAGACGGTCGATGGTTTTTTTGTCGGCGTTATGATTTTTCGGTGAGGACCGTCGATGGAAGTGGTGTGCGACTGATGATTCATCGCTGGTTGTGAAAATCTGTGGAACGCGTATTTTTTGCAGTTCCTTGATGCTGTGAAGGAGACGACAGGTTCTTGCCGGTGTTGCTCCGGATGGTGTAGGTCCAGTGGGTCTTGCCGGCGATCTTACAGGATGTGACATGGGGATTCATGAAGGCTCGCATCTCGAGTGCGGTGCGGATAGGATCGAGACGCGTCTGACGGTGACGCAGTAATCGATTGGCCTCAGTTTTCGTGGTTGGCGCGTGAGACAGCGTGTCAGGGCTCGTGGCTCAAGGTGTTGATGGGGGGAGCGGTTATTTGAAATTTGAATTTGAAGTTGATGTTGAATGTTTAAAGCTTGGAGTATGAGTTTCTGTATGGTTACCGGTTTTCCTTAAATCGGATTCGATAAAATAAAAAAAATGATTTGCGGCAGAAATATTATAATTGTAGTTAACATGAAATATGGTAACATTATGACATGAAATATTATAATTATTAATAAAATTATATATAAACATGAATTATTATATTCATTTAGAATTTTTATGTATAATATCATAATTATTATTATTATACATACATCCAATTCAATTTTTTTTAATGTGAAAAATCTGGTAAAATACAATGAAAAATATATAAAGGGTGAAACACGAGTACTTCCCAAGAGGTCAATCATGCAAAATTCATATTATGAAATTCAATAATGTAATTTTAAAGAAATATTATAATTATTCAACATGAAAAAATATTATTTTTCTTATAACACTTAACTGTAGTAATTACAATATAATATGTGATATTATAATCTTTGTTAAAATGGAATATTGTAATATTATAACATGTAATGTTATAATTATTACTAAAATTAATTGTAATTATAAAATATTATCTTAAATACAAAATTTTACATAAAATATCATAATAATATTTTTTATAATGACAATAAATTTGAAAAATAAACAAAAAAAGTGAGCAATGCAAGAACTTCCCAGGAGGTACCCATGCTTAACTGCGTAGTTTTGATAGGATCTGATGCATTATTGATTGTGTGATCACACCCAAGAATACTCAGACATAGTTGTTAACTATTCGAAATTACTATCAATGATTCCAATATTACATATTTTTAACTTATGAAATTATAAAACAATATTATAATTTATCAACATTAAAAATTATTATTTCTATTATAACACTAAATAGTAGTTGTTACAATACACTATGAAATATTATAATTATTATTAACATGAAATTTGGTAACATTATGTTATGAAATATAATAATTAATACTAAAATTCTATGGTAACCATAAATAATATATTCATTTAAAAAATTTATGTACAACATCATAATTATTATTATTATACTTACATACAATTATTTTTTATTTAAAATGTAATAAATATAGGAAAATACATTGAAAAATATAGAAAATAGTGGAACACTAGCACTTCCCCAGAGGTCACCCATGCAACATTCATTTTATGAAATTAAATAATGTGATTATTAAGAAATATTATTATTATTAAACATGAAAAAATATTATTTCTTTTATAACACTAAACCGTAGTTGTTACAATATAACATGAAAAATTATAATCATTATTAATATCAAATATTGTAACATTATAACATGTAATATTATAATTATTACTACAATTCCCTATAATCATGAAATATTATATAGAATACAAAATTTTACATATAATAAAATAATAATATTTATTATATAGGCATGAAATTTGAAATGTGAACAAAAAAGGTGCAATGCGAGTACTTCCCAAGAGATCACCCATCCTAGTACTACTCCCACCCAAGAATGCTTAACTATTGTGTTCTAATGGGATCTGGTGCATTAATTCTAGTTTGATCACACACAAAAATACAAATACATTCTTAAAAAATATTTAAAAGTAATATCAATGATTCAAATATTAGATATTTTTATTTAATTGTTTTTATAAATATAACATTAATTAATGCAATTATCATCCAATAATATAATTATTCTGTATGAAAAATTATAATTAGATTGTGGGTCCATTAATACGCATGCTACAAGAAAAATTGCATGAAGACTCAACACGGTGACCGGCTCCCCACACCCCACTCCCCCATGCCACCCCGGCTTCCTGCGGGAGGGGATGTTATAATTATTGTTAACATGATATATGGAAACATTATGATATTAACTATTTCAATTATTACTAAAATTCCATGTATACATGAAATATTATATTCATTTAAAAAATTTACATACAATATAAAAACCATTTATTTTATTTACACACAATTCATAGTTTTTTAAAATTTAAAAATATTGGAAATATAGAATGAAAAATACAGAAAAGTGTAAAACACAATAACTTCCTATGAGGTCAACCATGAAACATTCATATTATTAAATTGAATAATGAGATTATCAAGAAATATTATAATTATTCAACATGAAAAAATATTATTTCTGTTATAACACTAAACCATAGTTGTTAAAATGTACCATGAAATATTATAATCATTACTAACATGAAATATTGTAACATTATAACATGAAATACTATAATTATTATTAAAATGATATGTAATCAAGAAATACTATATTCAGTACAAAATTTTACATACAATATCATAATAATATTTATTATACTGGAATGAAATTTGAAATATACAGAAAAAGGGTGCAACATGAGTACTTCCCAGGAGGTCACCCATCTGATTACTTCTCTCACCCAAGAATGCTTAACTATATAGTTCTAATGGGATCTGGGGCATCAATACTAGTGTGATTCCACCCAACAACACACATACACTCTTGTTAAATATTTGAAAGTACAATTAATGATTCTAATATTTCATATTACTATTTAATTATTGTTATAAATATAACTTTAACTAATGCAATTATTATCAAATATTATATTTTTTCTACCTGAAAATTTATTATTTCTATTGTGAAAATAAATTGTAGTTTTTTTAGTATGTCATTAAAATTATAATTATTGTTAACATGAAACACAATAACATTATGACATGAAATATTATAATTATTACTAAAATAATTTGTAAACATGGACTATTATTTTCCCTCAAAAAGTTTTCATACAATATAATAATTATTATTTTTATAATTACATGTAATTATTTTTTTAGATGTAAAAATTCTGGGAAAATACAATGAAATTACAGAAATGGGTGAAACAAGAACACTTCCTAGGAGGTCGCCCATGAAACATTCATATTATGAAATTCAATAATGTGATTATTGAGAAATATTGTAATTATTCAACATGATAAAATATTATTTATATTATAACACTAAACTGTAGTTGTTGCAATATAACATTCAATATTATATTCAATTTTAACATGAATTATTGAAACATCATAACATGAAATATTATAATTATAACTAAAATGACATTTAATCATGAAATATTATATTCAATACAAAATTTCATGTACAATATTATAATAATATTTATCCTGAAATTTCAAATGTACACAAAAAAGGGTGAAACACGAGTTTTAATGGAATCTAGCGCATTAATGCTTGTGTGAATGCACCCAACAATACATAGAAATCCTTGTTAAATATTTTAATAAACTATCAATGATTCTAACAATACATATTGTTATTTAATTATTGTTATAAACATAACTTAACTAGTGCAATTATCCACCAATATTATAATTAGTCAACATGAAATTTTATTATTTCTATTATAATAGTATATTATAGTTGTTACAATAAATCATGAAATATTTTAATTATTTTTAATATGAAATATGGTTACATTATGAAATGAAATATTATAATCATTACTAAAATTATATGCAAACATAAAATATTATATTTATTTAAAAATTTTACATATAATATCATAATTATTATTGTCATACTTACATATATTTTTAAAATGTAAAAAATCTAGGAAAATACAATAAAAATTACCGAAAATAGTGATACACAGACACTTCCCAGCAAGTCACCCATGATACATTCATATTATGAAATTCAATAATGAAATTATAGAGAAATATTATAATCATTTGACAAGAAATTTTTTTGTTTCTTTTATTACACTAAACCGAAGTTGTTCCAATATATCATGAATTATTATAATCATTATTAACATGAAATATTATAACATTATAAAATATATTATTATTATTTTTAATAAATAACATGTAATCATGAAATACTATATTCAATAGAAATGTTTATGAACAATATCATAATAATATTAATTATACTCACATGAAATTTGAAATATTCAAAAAAATGTTCAATATGAGTACTTACTTGGAGGTCACCTGTAACACCCTATTATTTCATAGTACGTTATCTCCTTAAAGTAATTCTATAGCTTGTGCTACACGCAATACTAAGTTCGAGCGCACCACGACTTACCAAACTAGCCATTCGAAAAGCGGTTATGAATAGTATTAACCACATTTTTAATTTTATATATATCATATATAATTTTAACATTCAACTTTGTTGTTTCTTAAACATAATATATAGACAAATTCAGTTTTTATATAAAAGAAGTATTTTTCAAAAAATGCAGTTTTTTCACCTTTTAATGGTGAACCCTTTTTAAATCCAATATTTGACACTTTTTTATATTCAATTGATTGAAATTAAATTCTTATTTATAAGTAGTACATAAAAATTTAGTTTTGATAAATTTTTGGTACTTTTCTTATAACTTTCATATTTTGATGAATAGTGAAGAATACTACATTTTAATTGAAAATGACTTTTTTAATCGAAATAATTTATATCATTAAATTATGAATTTGAGTGGTTTTAAAGTATAATTATATTATATTTTTATCATTTAATATAATTTAGGTCATTATATGTAATTTCACATTTAAATTGGACATAAACACATGTCAATATTTTGATAGATTTTACTTTTTAAAAACTCGATTTTTGGTTTTAACAACAGGAATTAATTTTAAATTAATTAATGAAACTTCTATGTTTTGAATTTGGTAAAATAGACTTCATTTTTGAATTTGTAATATCAAAATTAGCTTAGGGTGAATTTTTGGTATTTTTCTGAAAACATTCAATTTTTGATGAATAGTGAAAAACACTGCATTATTATTTAAAACCAACTTTTTATTTAAATATTTATTTATTTTATTTAAATTTATTTTAAGTCAAAATAGATAAATAATACCTATATTAGTTCAATGTAATTAATTTGAGTCATTTTATAATAAAATTAGATGTATAAAATCTTATTGAATTTTTTAACATATTTTACCCACCTTCTAGGCATGTTAGCAAATTTGCATAAAACATTATTTTAAAACTTCTGTGATTTGAATTTCCAAAATCTGAGATACAAGGTTGACATGAGTAAGTAAAATGTGGTTCAATATGATGAAAATATTTTTTGGTGAATGGTAACTTTTCAATTTTATTTACCATGGTTAAAAGTAAATAGGGTAATTAAATGTAAAAATGATATTATAATTACCCAAAAACACGTCCATATTCTATTGGATAAGTGTATTTTGACCTAAATAGACCTTAGTAATAAAATATTATTCTATTTGATCCACCTGTATTAGATTAGGACATTTAATATATTTTTTATTTAAAGAAGAGTTAAAAGTGTTAAATTCAAATTTTCATAACTAAAACATTTCTAAAATAGAGTTATACATAAGATAAATTAGACTATAAATATTCATTATAAAGCTAAAAATCTTTCCTATATAATGGTATTTTATTTGTAAATTTTATAATTTAAGTAATTAAATTTATTTATGACACAATAATGATGTAGTAATTACCTTATTAATGAAAGATTAAAATAATTGACATTATCAATATTAAAAAAAATGTAAATTGAGACTATTGATGAATTACACAAATTTTATAGGTTAATATGGAATGTTATTGTTGATTAAATGATTTTTTTCGAATTAATTAAGTTAGAACTTTTACAAAAATTAATTACTAAATAGTGTCAAAATTGACATAAATGTGTTTTTAAACAAATACTTTTTTACTAAATGATATAATACTCCTAAAAATATAATGTTAGGCCACAGGACTTATATAATTATATATATATCATTAATGAACCACTTGAGGTTCTCTTGGTAGTTTATAGTAAGTTTATTAACCATATAATATAAAAATACAAGGAGACATGGTAAGTGTTAAACTACATAACTAAGAGTTAAATCTAAAAGATAAGGATTAAATGGTGACCTAAACTTGTTTAAAACCTATTGTTTGAGAGGATTTCGACCCATCCCCACCTTATCCTAGAAATAAATCTATTTTGAGCCATTATAAACCGAATATTACTGTATAATAAAATTATAATTCAAGCTTTTCCTAAAGTCACCTGCACCCCTCTTATAAAAGGGTACTTCCCCATCTCTCAAAATCACACCTCCAGAGCCAATTGGCTCAGCCAAACCCTGCTCAAATATCCTCCCAACTACCTTAAATTCAACCAAGAGGCCTTACTTTGATCATTAATCTAACCAAAGGAGTCCTTTTGTTCAAATCCAAAGGAAGAACCTGAAGACGAGGTAATAATTTCATCACCTCTTTCAATGTCCTTTTCTTCTTCCACTTTATCTTTCATTGTTGTTTCCATACCAAAGTAACAAATATAGTACCGTATACATTATATGATGTTATTATTAATATGGAACAACAATATTCATTATTCTATTCATCCTATGAATGACTAAGTCACCATACATGTGTACGTATGGCTTACCGTCTCCACGTCGTGGTGTTGGTTGTTATTCAAAACATCATTATTTGGATGGGTATAATAATGAGTAGAATTTATTTAAATAATAAATATAACATTTTTATGATTATTTTTATATTATATACCATCCAATTAAATACAATTTCACCATCAATAGAAATATATTTTCACTCGTGCATACGTACGGATTACCATCACCCCGAACGCGATGAGATTCATTCCCCATCATAACCATTCCAGTATAATTTTCATTTGCTGATTAAAAATAATGTTTAAGAACTTAATATAATTCTGGATATGAATCAAATACATCCTATCCATAACAAATAGTACTTAGTTATATAACATATAAATGAAACAGTTAACACCTGAAACAATGATACTACAGAAATATCTTTAACAAAGTAATATAAGAAGATTGTATATGATATCATATTAATGTATGTAGTTCTTGTATAATTTAATAACAATTATTTAACCATTATACATGATATTAAAGTACCCTCAACCAAGGAAAAGTATAAGGTAAGGGTTAAATTTCACAATCTCTTTATTATCCGAGGTTTTTTATACGTAAGTATCTATTGGGACCTCTTTATAATCTACATATGTGTTTCTTAAAAATGTATTTCAAAATTTTTTTAATATTTACTAGTCTATGGATTAATTTCATTTATACTCTTTTTTTACTTTTTATAAAAAAAAATTAAGTAACCTTTCCATTGTTTTCCAAACAAGGTACTTTATGACCTTTTTTACAAATTAAGGTAAGAATGTTTTTTTAACTTATACGGCGGGTGCGGCTATTTTCCGTCGTTATAACACCTTCGAATCTTCCCTTAAAATATTATAATAATATTTTAAAAATAAATGTTTTCTTTTATAATTATGTGACTTTTAAAAGATTTCAAAATTGAAAGATATATTTCTCTCAATTTGTTTTATTTCATTTATGTCAACATCCTTTGATGGATTTTACACTTTTTTGAAGTTGATTTATTATGATTAAAATATTCCATATTTTATTAATGGTTTTGGGATATGTTTGACTGTGTATGTGTCATTTTTATACCATTCATGGTTTATGGTTAAAGTATTAACATTTCGTATGCTAATTTTAATATGAATGTTTATGTTATGTTTCAACCTTTTCATATGGGGAATGTATTGGACTTAGTAAGTGACTGGTGGAGACCACTATAGCTCCTAGATGCATCAGTAGGTCTCATGAGACAAACTAGTGTCTTGGAACAAGGCCTTGAAAAAATCTATTTTTTAGTCTTGGAACGAGGCCTTGACTATGTGGTTATGATGTCTGGCATTATGAATTCCATCATTATGAAATTAGCTATTGATATTACATGTGATTATTCGACTAGTAGAATATCCATGTGAATAAGTAAATGGAATTATTTTGAATTATATTTTCCATATTATGCTTATGTTTAAGTTTTAAAAGTATTTTGTTTTTGTTTTATACATTTCTTTAAATGTTTATGCTTATTTATGAAAGTTTCAGCTATATTGTAATCACAACTGAGTATCTGAGCACACCCCTTTCTATGTTTTATTTTTCCTAGGATGTGAAAAAGAATTTTATGGTTGACCTGTAGGGATAGGCTAAGGGATATAAGTTTTTTCAAAGGGAACAAAATGTTGTTGTTGTTTTAATTTCATGATGTAATGCAAAACTTATGTATGTATCTAGTAATTCCAAAGCTACTAAACTAATCAGTATTTGGAGACTTGATCTCTTGTGATCATGCCAATGTTATGTAATAATGTACTGGCTCTAGGTAACTAGGTTTGGGGCATTACAGTTGGTATCAGAGGAATTTTAGTACAAACCTTGGAAGCTAGGTTTAGAAAAATTGTGATTAGAGGACATTACCCTAAGATAGACTTTGAGTATTAGTATAGAATAACTTCATAGAATGTTGGTAATGTAGAGATTTTTTTTATTTTCTAAGAAATAAATCCCTGTCTGGATACGATTAGGTAGAGGTGGATCTAGCACCGATGTACCTAGGAATGAAAACTCCGACAATGAGTTTTGGGCATCACCCTGGGTATCTGGGAACACAACAATGGGACTTGTTGCACTCTTGGTTATGACACTCCTGAGGGATATGATTAAGATAATTCAAATTTTATTTACAAACCATTATGAAGTATTTATGAGTAAATACTTCCTAGAAGAAAACTTTTTATTATTATTATGAATTATATGCATAAACTATTTATGTTAGGTATTTTACATGTTTTTAATCATCCATTTCAATTCATAAACTAACCTAGTGTATGCCATTGTTTATAAATGGTGCCCAGCAAAGGGAATGAGAACTCCAACAATACACATGATCCAAAGAGTGAGAAGGATCATATCTTTATTGGTCTTAAGGCAACATTTAGAAGGGAAATAGTCTCCCATGTATTCTCATCATATGAATGAATAGTATATTGTGTTAATAATATAATTAAATAATTCTTTGATTCCAATGGATTTGATGGGAATCCAGAGAATAAAAGGATGGTAGAGAGAAATATAGATAAAGGGAAGAAGGGAAAGAAGGATTTCCCCATATGTGATAACTATAGAAAGAATCACCTTAGTAAATTCTTGAAGGTAATGGGAGTTTGTTATAAGCGTGGAGAAAAAGGACACCGATTACATGATTGAAAGGGTAAGAAAAGGGTTTAAAATATACAATGCTTCATCTGTAAGGAGTTGGGACACTACGCAAATCACTGTCCAAATCATTAGAGCATTCCCCAAATGATGCTATTGGATAATAATCAAGTTATGATACTACCGCAGATGAAGAGGAATAACTAGTGTTATTGTGTTGTTATTAAATAATAATTTCATTTGAGTGTTTCATCAATAATGTCTTGGTTATATGAATTATCTAAATAAATAATGATTGTATTGCAGTACTATTTCATTGAGGATTTGAGATTATATTGTTATAATAAAAGTAACTCAATAGCAAGTTAAATTTTTTGGAAACTATATGGTTCAAGGAAAGATAAACATTAATATGGCTCTGATACTGATGTAGTAATTTTGGAATAAGTTTTTATTGATTTGGATAAATTATATTTGATATTCTTGACTACCTTGATATTAATTAATTGTTTGTTTATTCCATAATGGCTGGAGTTTACAACATTTTTGGATATAAGGAGTATATCCAGTATTCTATAAGGAATAAAGGAGCATGAATGTAATCAATAATTTTTTATGGTAATTCAGGGTGTTACCATGTTTTAAAAGAATACATGATGAAGCTATTCACATGTTATTACATGGAAAAAGAGATTTTCATTATGTTTACCTTCCTTATAAATTTTGGAATGTGAGTTTGGACAGAATTATTTTGGATAATTCTAAAGGTTGGAATGGATTAAGTTGTACATGGGATACTATTGTATAAGGTTAAAACATTTCTTAAGATTATTTTTAGATTGTCATAAAAATTACAACCCGAAGGTCAGGCGACAACCCGTCACGTCTGGCAAGGCCGCCGGACTTGAACCCGCAATCGAAGGGTGACAAGGGTGCATCACCTACCACTGGCCTACATGATGTCCTAGTTTTTATAATGTATTTTTTTTAAAATATTCTAACAAATGAATTATAAATTCATTATTTTTGCAACCCTCTATGATTAGGATAAATAGAATATTTTTGAATTCTATTATCTTTTGGAGTGAAAGATGAGTTTGTGGTAGTAATTAGTTTAAGGATAATACTATACTTGTCAATATATATTATTTTATCTTATTATATGAAGAACATAATTCTTAATCTTTAGGGAAGGGATCTTAAAACCAAAAATGTGTTATCCTAATACCTTATGTTTTATTGAACCGATGATATTTTAAATCATCATAGATTTATGGCTTTGAGGCCCTCAATTTTACACTTGTTTGTGATTGATGACCTCAATCACTCCCTATAAATATTTATGTTTTCCATCCAATTATGTGTCTCCAATTTCCACAAATTTTCTCATAATCAAGATCATAATTTGTTGGTGACTTTTTCATTTACCTTTCCCTCTTATTAAGACTATATTTTATTAACCCTACTTCTGATGAGGGTTTTCCACAAAGGTGTTTTCTATTTTAAACCTTTTATTTTCGAAGAATAATTTCAAATTGTGAGGATGAAATTTATTGAAGGAGTTGATAATGTAACACCCCATGATTTCTTATTATGTTATCTTCTTAAAATAATTCAATAGCTTGTGCTACACGCAACACTGAGTTCGAGTGCACCATGACTTACCAAACTGGCCGTTCAAAAAAGCGGTTATGAATATTATTAACCACATTTTTAATTTTATATATATTCTATATAATTTTAAAAATCAACTTTTTTGTTTCCTAGACAAAATATAAGGACAAATTCAATTTTCAGATAAAAGAAGTATTTTTCAAAAAATGCAGTTTTTCCTCCTTTTAATGGAGAACCCTTTCTAAATCCAATATTTGACACTTTTATATATTCAATTGAGTGAAAGTAAATTCTTATTTATAATAGGGACATAAAAATTTATTTTGGATAAATTTATGGTACTTTTCTAATAACTTTCATATTTTGATGAATAGTGAAAAATTCTAGATTTTAATTGAAAACAACTTTTCTAATCGAAATAATTTACAATGTTAAATTATTAATTTGGATGGTTTTAAAGTATAATTAGATTATATTTTTAAAATTTAATATAATTTAGGTCATTATAAGTAATTTCACATTTAAATTGGACATAAATACATGTCAATCTTTTGATAGTTATTACTTTTTAAAAACCCGCTTTTTAGTTTGAAAAACGGGAATTAATTATAAATTAATTAATGAAACTTCTATGTTTTGAATTTTTTCAAATACAGATCATTTTTAAATTCAGAATATCAAAATTATCTTAGGGTGATTTTTTTAAATTTTTTTGAAAACTTTAAATTTTTGATGAATAGTGAAAAACACTGTGTTTTTGTTTAAAATCGAATTTTTATTTAAATAATTGTATATTTTATTTTATTTTATTTTAAAATAGATTAATAATACCTATATTAGTTCAATTTAACTCACTAGAGTCATTTAATAATAAAATTAGATGTATAAAATTTAATTTAATTTTTTAACATCTTTTACTCACCTTCTAGGCACGTTAGCAAATTTGCATAAAACCTAATTTTACTTCTTATGTGAATTGAATTTCAAAAATCTGAGAGACATGATTGACATTAGTAAGTAAAATATGGTTCAATAGGATGAAAATAATTTTTTTTAATAGTAACTTTTGAATTTTATTTACCATGGTTAAAAGTAAATAGGAAAATTAATGGTAAAAATGATGTTATAATTACCCTAACACATGTCCTAATTCTATTAGATAAGTGTATTTATACCTAAATCAACCTTAGGAATAAAATATGATACTCTTTGATCCACTTGGATTAGATTAGGACATTTATTATTATTTTATTTAAAGAAGAGCTAAAAGTGTTAAATTCAAATTTTCATAACTAAAACATTTTTAATATAGGGTTATACATAAGATAAATTTGACTATAAATATTCATTAGAAATATAAAAATATTTCCTATATAATGTTATTTTATTTATAAATTTTAGACATTAAATAATTAAATATATTTATGACATAATGATGATGCAGTAATTACCTTATTAATGAAATATTAAAATAATTGATATTATAAATATTAAAATAAATTTAAATTCAGACTTTTGATGAATTCCCTGAATTTTATAGGTTAATATGACAGTTTAGGGTTGATTAAATGATTTTTTTCGAAGTAATCAAGTTGTTAGAACTCTAACAAAAATCAATTACTAAATATTGTCAAAATTGACATAAATGAGTTTTTAAACAAATACTATTTTATTAAATGATATAATACTCCTAAAAATATAAGGTTTGGCCAAAGGACTTATATAATGATAGATATATCATTAATAAACCACTTGAGGTTCTCTTGGCAGTTTATAGTAAGTTTATTAACCATATAATATAAAAATACAAGGAACTATATAACTAAGAGTTAAATCTAAAAGATAAGGATAAAAGGGTGACCGAAATTGTCTAAAACATATTGGTTGAGAGGATTTTGACCCATACCCACCTTATACTTGAAATAAATCCATTTGGAGCCAATATAAATTTAATATGATTGTATAACAAAATAATAATTCAAGCATTTCCTAAAGTGACCATCACCCCTCTTATAAAAGGGTACTTCCCCTTCTCTCAAAATCACACCTCCAAATCCATTTGTCTCGGCCAACCCCTACTCAAATATTCTCTCAACTACCCTCCCTTCAACCTAGATTCCTTACATTGATCAAAAAGACAACCTATGGTTCCCTTTTGTTCAAATCAAAAGGTATAACCTGAAGAAGATGTA
Source organism: Viscum album (assembly GCA_963277665.1). Lineage (NCBI taxonomy): Eukaryota > Viridiplantae > Streptophyta > Magnoliopsida > Santalales > Viscaceae > Viscum > Viscum album. The sequence continues at coordinate 393,346,603 of OY728167.1, read as the reverse complement.
ATAATTTCATCACCTCTTTCAAACTCCTTTTCTTCTTCCACTTCATCTTTCTTTGTTGTTTCCATACCAAAGTAATAAATCTAGAACCTTCTGCATACTGTGATGTTATTATAAATATGTTACAACAATATTAATTATTCTATCCTTCCTATGAATGACAAAGTCACCATACGTGTGTACGTACGACTTACCGTCTCTACGTCATGGTGTAGTTTGTTATTCAACACTTCATTATTTGGATGGGAATAATAATGAGTAGAATTGATGTAAATAATAAATATAACATGTTAATTATTCTATTTATATGATATACCATCTAATTACAAACAATTTCACCATCAATAGAATGATATTGTCACTCGTGCGTACGTACGGATTACCGTCTCCATGAACACGATGAGATTCATTCCCTATCGTAACCATTCAAGAATGATTTTAATTTTATGATTAGAAATAATGTTTAAGAACTTAATATAATTCTGGATATGAATCAAATACATCCTATCCATAACAAACAAGACTTATATAACAAAACAAATAAACAAAATAGTTAACACTTGAAACAATGATACTACTGAAATATCATTAATAGTGAAATATTAGAAGATCATATATGATATCATATTTAAGTATGTAGTTATTGTATAATTTAATAACAGTTATTTAACCATTATACCGGAGGTTAAATTATCCTCAACCAAGGAAAATTACAAGTTAATGGTTAAATTTCACAATCTCTTTACTATCTGAGGTTTTTTATATGTAAGTATCTATTGGGACATCTTTATCATCCACATATGTGTTTCTTAAAAATGTATTTCAAAAAAAATTACTATTTACTAGACTATGTATTAAATTAATTTATATCCTTTTTTTAATTTTTATAAAATGTTTTGGAAGTAATCTTTCTTTCGTTTTCCATGCAAGGTACTTTAAGACCTTTTTGACAAATTATGGTAAGAATATTTTTTTAACTTATACGGGAAGTGCGACTATTTTCTTCTGTTATAACACCATCAAATATTCTCATACAAGCTTATAAGAATATTTGGAAAATGAAGGTTTTATTTTATAATTATGTGACTTTTAAATGATTTCAAAATAGAAATATTTATTTCTCTCAAATAGTTTTGATTTCATAAATGTCAACATCCTTTGATGTATTTTACACTTGTTTGAAGTTGATTTATTATGACACAAATCATCCATATTGTAATGAAGGTTTTGTGATATGTTTAACTATGTATTTTTTATTTTTATACCATTCATGGTTTATGGTTAAAGTATTAAGATTTCGTATGCTAGTTTTAATCCAAATGTTTATGTTATGTTTCATCCTTTTCTAATGAGGAATGAATTGGACTTAGTAAGTGATTGGTGTAGCTCGCTATAGCTCCTCGATGCATCGATAGGTCTCATTAGAGAAACTAGTTTCTTTGCATAAGGCCTTGACAAAATCTTATTTGTATTATAGGAACGAGGCCTTGACTATGTGGTTATGATGTCCGGAATTATGCATTCCATCATTATGAAATTAGCTATTGATATTACATGTGATTATTCGACTAGTAGAATATCCATGTGAATAAGTAAATGACATTATTTTGATTTATATTTTCCATATTATGCTAAATTTTAATTTTTAAAAGGTTTTTGTTTTAGTCTTATACATTTCCTTAAATGATTATGCTTATTTATGAAAGTTTTTCGCTATATTTTTATCCTTACTGAACATTTGAGCTCACCCCTTTCTATGTTTTATTTTTCCCAGGATTTGAAGAAGTATTTTATGGTTGACTTATAGGGATAGTATAAGGGATATAAGTGTGTTCAAAGGGGACAAAATGTTGTGGTTGTTTTCATTTCATGATGTAATGTAAAACTTATGTATGTATCTATTACTTCCAAGGCTACTAAACTAATTGTTCTTTTGAGACTAGATCTCTTGTGATCATTCCAATGTTATGTAATAATTCACCAACTCTGGGTAAATAGGGTCGAGGTGTTACATCACCAATCCTAGTACTACTATCGCCCAAGTACTCATTACTGCAGAGTTCTAATGGGATCTGGTGTATCAAATCATGTGTTGTCATACCCAACAATACCTAGAAATTATTGTTAAATTTTTTAAAGTTCTATCAATGATTCTAATATTACATATTGATATTTAATTTTTTCTCTAAATATAACTTTAACTAATGAAATTATCTTCCATTATTATAATTATTCAACATGAAAATTATTATTCTGTTATAACACTAAACCATAGTTATTAGAATAAATCATGAAAGATTAAAATTATTTTTAACGTTAAATATGGTAACATTATGACATGAAATATTATATTTATTACTAATATTCTATGTAAATATGAAATCTTATATTCATTTAAAAATTTTACTTACAATATCATTGTAATATCCTAGACCTCGTTAAGGTATGTCATTGTTTATGTTTTGGTTTCAATATCATGTTTTTGGTTAATGAGGTTTTTCCAAAAGTGTGAGGGGACTCGAGGGTGTTCACGAGGTTTAGAACCTGAATAGAATTGAAACTAGGCCAACTTGTATAAGGAATACAGTTGGCACTCTGTTAAGTAAACCGTGTAGCTTTCTGAGTAAAACCGTAAAACCTTGGAAAATGGCATATCACACGGTTGGTGCATGGTTTTAAACCCTGTGGGTCTCACCAAGTAACCATGTGACCCAAATTCCCTTAAACAGTGGATTTTGAAATGTTCTCACATGGTTTGTCAAACTGTGTGGGTAAACTATGTGCCCCTGTAAATGATGGAAAATTACTGTTTTTCTATTACGGGGTTTTAAATCCTCACCCGATTTTCCCCCTATTTATCCTCCCTCTAACTCAAATGATGAACTCAAAGCTCAAATACTTCCCAAGGTTGGTTTACTGTCAATTCTAGTCCGTTTATTAGTCTATTGGTTGTGAATAGAAGATCTGAGTGAGTCTAATCCTCTCATTTCTTCTATTTTCTAGATTAGGGCTTGTACATTGGGTGATCTTCTTAAAAATCACTAAAACGATCTTTTCCAAGTGGAATATAGGTTGAATATTCAACGGGTTTTTGAATCTGGATCTAATTCCATGATTAGGATTATGTTCATCATCATATTTAAGGTAGTTGTTCTACAAGTTATTTCCTCTAGTTTTTATATGGATTTGTGCATGCGAGGTTTCATTCTTGTTTACCCCTTGTTGTGTTCTTGGATCCATTAGTGAGATTTGATATAATTAGATTTAAAATGATGAATTGAACCCCTCATGATCCCTATGGGATTCATGTAGGATGAATTGACAAATTTAGGGACACACATAGGGTCTTTCAACCTTCACAAATATGGTTAACAGAAATTCCAAATGTGAAATTTACTTGGGATTTAGTAGATCCTGAGATAAACCTGGTAATTGATAAGTTTTATGATTAATAAGGGAATATGGGTAGTTGTTACTATATGTGGATAATTTCTAAGGGATTTTTTTCTAGATAATATAATGGGTTAAATGGGATTAGTGGAAATGTGCTAAATGAATTGTGAATTGCAGTTAAAATGCACAAGTGGTTTAAGACATGGGAAATGTTAAATCTCTGAATTTAATTAACATATGGGATGGTTTGGATATGTTAAATGGGTTAATGTAGGGTAATTATTAAATATTCATAGTGAGTTAGGCATAAGAAATTAGAATTTGGATAAATGACTATGTAAAGTAAATGGTAAAGGTGTTAATGGGTTATGGCATAATATTAATCCTCGTGTTGATTATTATGGTTTATGTTGTCTATTTTCATTGGTTATGTTTGGTTGGGATATGGAATATGTGTGTTGAATGGATAAATAATCATGTGAACATGGCTTGGTATATTGGGGTATTGACATGAGGTTTTACACCCACAGGGTGAGTTAGACCGGTGCTCTAAAATCCACCCAAAAATGCCCAGATTAGGGAATGGGACAGAGCTCTATTCCCCTATGGATTTCATTTGATGAGACCACCTAGACTAAGGATTCAAGGTGAGTGTGTTTTATATGTGATGATGTGATTATACCTAGTGAGATAGGGATCATGATTTTTTTCCCCCATGTATTGAAATTAATGAATGTGCCTAACCCATTGATAACGTGATGTAAGTGAACTATGTAATGAAGATGGAATAAGTATTGAAATTTGAAAAAATGATATGAATGACTTAAGTGATCCTTGTTAATTAATGGTCTCCCACTTTTCTTTATTCATCTTGTCTTTACAAGGAATTTTTAGATACCGAGCGTACCCAACCATAAAAATTTATTAAATAAAATAAAAGTACAAAAAAAAACAAATCATGTGATGCATAAAATTCCAAAAAACATAATGGTAAAAACAAAAAACCCAGAACAAAAAAATAAAAATACCAATGAAAACACATGTATAAAAACTCCATGGACACCCATATATTATAATGCCTAACACAAGTATGAAAATTCCATCCCGTCGCCATCACCCCATCCTGTGGTAACCTCTAAATTTATCAAACCCATAACGTAAATCACTATTTTACCATCCTATATCCACCATGAACAAATTCTTCACCCACACCTTGAGGTATATTCCCCCCATCCCAGTCGTGCAGTCATCGGAATCATCGGCCAACATCTGAGAAAATTTTCTCCACCGAGAACCATCAATGCAAACACAACACCACCGTCCATCGAACACTTTCTATATCCCATAATCAGCATGTCGGCCTGTATAATCATTGTTTAGGAATATCCCACCCCTAGGATCCCATTCGACCTGGTGACCTCATCACCTAAATCACATTTTGTGTTGCAGATGATCCTACCCAGCTGCCATCCCACTGTGTAGTGGACATCCACCAATGTCATTTGCAAAATCTCAATCTTAACACCATCTGCACAAATCACTTACTCATCACCATCTTTCAGATCACCATCCAACTATCACTCTATCCCTATACTACCACTAAGGTACACACCGAATCCAAATAAAAGAAAAATATTATAGCACCCACATGACTGCATCGGTCTCCCCAAAATACAAAACAACACCGGCCTAACTCTGGTCATCCATGAAAAATAGGAGGGAAATGCCGAACGCCCCACAGATCCAATTTCATGGTGTGGACCATCCATAATATTAACTAGGACCCAACATAGTGGCCTTTCTCCTGAATCCCAACATTTTGGACCTCAGCCTATATCCCAAGTCCGATCTTGTATCTTGATTTCAAACAACTGTTTCAGCCGACTGAGCTCCATTAGCTATGGCCTAAATCGATAGATCTACATCGTGCTAGGGGGTTGAGTGTGGAATGGGACATGAATGAATGATGTTCCAGTATTGCAGTCTAGACCATTTTTGGGATTGCACTATTTATATTCATTTTTGTTTTTTCTCACTTGGAACTATTTAACATAACCTAACATATTTATTGTTGACTATGGTTTGTACCTAGTTTTGGGAAATTGTTATTTATACATGTTCATTGGGTTATTACCTATTGTTTCCAATATATATTTTTTTCCATTTTTTATTACTGAAAGAGAGGTCGATTGTTTCCTATCGACCGTTCAAGGTTCCGATGCTCTGCTAATGTGTATAGCAACACTCGAGTCGAATCATAGATGATGATACTTTTTAATAGTCGATTGTTTTTAGTTCATTATATTTTAATTGGGGGGGGGTTGTTTGCAGATCTTATGAAATAATTTATGGATGATGTTTGATTTATAAATTTTATAAATATTGGGGTGAGTCCATTATTGGGGATTTAATCTTATGATATCCTTGAGTTTTTCTTTATATTTCATTAAATTAATACCCACTTCACAAGATGACTTTGATCAGAATTCCCAAGTGTTAAAGCTTTGATCAAATCCTTAACATAACTTAGGGTTCTAATCATTATCATTACTTGTTTATGGTAGTGTATTTTTGGTTCCAATAATCCATGTAATACACATGGTAAACAAAACATGTCATTAATCCATGACATATTAAGTTCAACATACACAATATTAATTTAAAAAATATTCATTTAGAGAAGGCTCTCAATCACTTAATATCCCCAAATTACGTATCACCCCAATGAGAGATTTACTCAGCCATTTGGGTGTTTAATAATATAGTTATAATTTTTATGGTGATTTGTTAAATATAGAATAAAAATAATGAGACAAGAAATTAATTTTGCGTCGAACACACACACACGAACAGTGAAGGGAATTAAATACTGACCTTAGATTGAATGAGAAAGGAAAATAAGGGAAGGATATTCAATTGTATTTAATCTATTTTAAGAACATTAATATTATTTAATAGAATTTGGATGAGAATAATATATTAAGAATAAGAAACTTGCACTAAAATAGAATTTCAAAAACAAACACGTACACGACTATAAACGAAGAACTACACAAAAGTAAATTAAAGGAATCAAGGAAAAATGGTTTCTCAAGTGAAAACATGAGTATGTAAGATCCTCCCAAGATTTTGGAATAGCCTTGTTCATTCCAAAATATCCTCATTTTCACTGAAATACCAACCACATGCAAGGAGAAGAGGGGGTTGTATTTATAGCCCAAAAAGGTGGACTGCTTGCATTCCAAATATTCCCCTCCACTTACATCGCCAATTTGTCCATACAGAAAGATTAATCTAGAGATATTATCTTCTTACAAGTTTTAGATAGTTATGTTTACTATCATATGTCAAAATTTGGCAGTCATTGGACTTTTTGAATCAAATATATGGCTATTTTACTAAACAGTTTTCACCTGTCCATTTTTATCAACACTTTTTTGAAGGCTGAAATTTGAATGAGTTTTTTAATAGGAATATGACCTCAAATAAAAATAATTTCTTCTAAAGATTTGGACTCCCATATATTATTTTTCACACTGAAAAATCCTAGATCTACTTGATAAGTAGATCAGGGGAAAATTCATGAATTGTTTCCTGATTTTAATTCCCATACAAGATAGTGGTTGGGACTTCATAGAATCATTTCAAACCCTTGTTATTGGATATGGGCCCAGAGATTTTTATCGCTGACTCCTTGCATTTTCCCCTGAACTTTTGATAATAATAAATGAATTTGGACTTCTGGATTGATCATAGTAATTCAATCATCATAGCTATTTTAGTTTCATTACAAATTCTTTGGGCCTTCTTGGGTGGTCCATATCACCCTTCAAATGGAATAATTGGCCCAAGGTCACTTCTAATGAACTATTTTATATTGAATGAGGAATCCTACCAAATGAGAAACATGAAATTTGGATACGTACAGTGATATTTATAATTAAAATAATAAACTGACTCAATTGGACTACTTCAAATAATGCTAAAAAGGTTTACTTAATATTAAAACATGAGTATCTCACACCAATTATGAACTTTTTCATGAAATTTACTAAAAAAAGTATACAAAAAGTTATGAAAATATTAATAATATCAACTCCCCCACACATTGTCTTGTTCATTTCCTCATGTTCAATAAATATAAAAACATAACAAAATCATTCTCACTCGCCATCAAATATTAGAATTTTGTTTTCTCCACTTAGGGGACATTTAGACTATTTCAATCATCCATATGGAATTCCACCTAAAATTATTACAGAAATAATTTTCCAAAAACAAATATTTTTTCATTATCAAATTTAGAAATGGAAAATGTGGGCACTCGAAACTTACTCCTCTCAAGATGATAAAAATTTATTTCTGGAGGTTCACTCTTTCACCAACCAAAAATGAAAATCTTAGAGTTTGAAAGAGATATAAGCTCACATTCCCTATCCAAATGGGAAAAAAATTAAGAGGTATTTTTAGGGGTTTTTATGTGGTTATGGGATGGTAGGAATATAATGTTCAATAGAAAGAAGAAGTGGGGTAAAACATCAATATGAAAAAATCAATGCACAAAATTTATGAAATAAAATATGGAAGGAAATGAAAACACATAGTTACCAGGGAACTATTGTGTGAATCAAGACACAAAAGAGGAAGAAAATTTGAATGGAATGATAATATGGAATATTTACAAAACACAAAACTTCTCCCAGTGATACAAGAATATATATGTAAAGTGTTCTTTTTTTTCTTTTTTTTCTTTTTTCAAAAGTGGAAATTGAAACAGTTCTCACACTCATCTCCCAACCCATGTTTGATCTCCTCACAACACTAATTGTAATAGTTATAACAAGATCATAGGTTGAGAAATATTGATTTTTGACCCACTCAGGACACAACCCATTTTTTATGTTTTTTTATGTTTTTTACTTTTTTTTAACACTTTTCAATAAAATTTACAAAATTACATAAATGAAAATACATTACACAAAACTCACTGAATGAAAACCTCTCCCCACACTAAAATGGATTCTTTCCATCAAGAATATGATAACATGGTGAAATCAACAAAGGGTACCCAAAATGAAATTCATTCCCCTAACACATAAATTTCAAAAAAAATTGCAATGAAAAGCCATATAGATATTGGGTGGTATAAGGTATTGGGATTGTAATGTGGCTATCAAATAAAAGGTTTTCATATGATCGAAGGGGAATTAAAAAGGAGGATTAATGTCAGGTTAAAGGGAGGCTATTTGGATATTGTAATGATCATGAGGTTCGGAAAATGCCTATATCATATTAATTTACACTAAAGTGCGAAATTAAACTCGAAGGTCCAAAAACTCAAGACTCAAAAATGGGAGTAAAAAATACACATTTTGAAAAGAGGGACATAGGTGTCCTTGGCATGAAATCTAATGGTGTTTCTCACTGTTGGGGAAAATCATTTTCAAAATAAAAAATTGAGCATTCAATTTTTGGTTTTGAAACAATATTCTTTATCCAAATATATGATGAAAACACAAAATTTTTGAGATGAAACCATGTCTTTTGACTCCCAAAAATATTTATTCAAATTTTCAAAAGTTTAAGGTGAGTAATTATTATTTTGGATTTTTCATTTTTTAAAAGTGATTTTTATAATTGTTTTTCAGTTTTTTTAGGTTTTTTTATAAAGATGCACCCACACAAAAGAGAAATAGTAAATAAGAAGTGTGATGAGGAAAGTGGTAAAAAAATGAAAAAGAGAGGAAGAAGAAGAAAAAGGGAGAGAGAGAGAGAAGGAGGAAGAATAGAGAAAGAGGAAGTTAAAGGGAAAGAGGTGCCCCTTGGTTTAGATTTGGTGGCTTGCCGTCTCCATCCAGTGGTGGGCCGGTTGAATTTGTGGACCTGATGGAAGTCGAGGTGGTTACTGGGATGTTTTTCCTCCCACGGTGATGCTTTAACCGATGTCTATTAACCATAAATGTCCTTTTGGATGATGGGTCTTGGACTTTCACTGCACCGAATGGGTAAACATGAGAAACAATAATAAGACCTTCCCAACGATAATTAAGCTTACCTGGATGAAGCAAAAATCTAGAGTTGAAGAGAAATACCTTTTCACCTTCATAAAATACCTTTTGCAGGATGTTTTTTATGTAGTTCCTTGGATTTTTCTTTTTAATAATTATAATTCTCGTAAGAATCAAGTCGAATATCCTCCAGTTCAGCCAATTGTAACAATCTTTCTTCACCAGATTTTTCAAAATTAAAATTACAAGTTTTCAGGGCCTAAAATGACTTATGTTGGATTTCAACTATCAAATTACATGCTTTACCAAAAACTATCCTAAAAGGAGACATCCTAATGGATGTTTTATAGGCAGTTCAATAATCCCAAATTTCTTCACCAAGTCTTTCAGAACAGTCTTTTCTCGTGGGTTTTACAAATCTCTCAAGCACTCTTTTCACTTATCTATTAGAAATTTCAGACATGAAATTGTTCATGGGTGATATGAAGTAGAAGTTTTATATAAAACGCTTTTTTCAAAATAGATTCCATGGTTTTGTTTCAAAACTGGGTTCCTAAGTCATTTATCAAGGTACGTGGTGTTCCAAATCAGTGGAAGATGTGTGTCTTTAGGAACTCACTAACAGTATGTGAATCATCCTTTCTAGTGGGTTTGGCCTTGACCCACATAGAAACATAATCAACCACAATAAGAATGTATGAGAATCCATTGGATGGGGGGAATGGTCCCATGAAATCGAGGCCCCAAAAATCAAATATCTCAGAGAAGATTAAAGGATTTTGGGGAATTTCATTTGGTTTGGAAATTGTGCCAAACTTTTAGCAAGTGGGACATGACTGATAGAAGTTATGTGAGTCCTTGAAGAGTGAAGGATAGAGGAATCTAGAGTCTAGGACCTTTCAGGAGATCCTTTGTGGTCCAAAGTGTCCACCTCTAGGAAGTGAGTGTCAAATTTATAAGATGGAGGAATGTTCATCTTCATCAACACATCTTCTAATTACCATGTCAACCCCATTTTTCCAACATTTATTATCTTCCCAAAAATAATATTTTGAATCAATTTTAAACTTCATTTTTTTTCTTTTGAAAAATTTTTAGAGAAAACACCTGAAAACAAGTAATTTACAATTGGGGCATACCATGGTGACTCTAGAGTGAGAGATGAAAGGTGCTCAGTGGGGAATTTAGGATCAATGATTTCTGAATGAGAATAATTAGAAATTCTACTCAAGTGATCTGCCACAGGGTTTTCTTTTCCTGGTATATCTTTGATTTCAAGGTCAAACTATTGGAGCATTAGGATCCATCTTATTAGTCTTAGTTTGGAATAAATTTTCTTGAGTAAGAAATTTATAGAAGAATGGTTTGCAAAGATAATGATTTTGACACCTAAGAGATAGGGCTGGAATTTATCCAAGCCAAAAACCACTGCTAAATGTTCCTTTTCAGTGACAGTTTAGTGAGATTGAGTTTCATCCAATGTTTTTGAGGCATAAAAGATTACATGTGGAATGTTTTCTCTTCTTTGACCAAGTACAGCCCCAACGGATCTATCAGAAGCATCACACATCAACTCAAAGGGTAATTATAACACCCCACAATTTCATAGTACCTTATCACTTTAAATTAATTCAATAGCTTGCGCTACACGCAACACCGAGTTCGAGCACAGCACGACTTACCAAACTATCCATTCAAAAAGTGGTTATGAATAGTATTAACCAAATTTTTAATTTTATATATATCCTATATAATTTTAACATTCAACTTTTTTATTTCTTAGACATAATATAATGACAAATTCAATTTTCAGATAAAAGAAGTATTTTTCAAAAAATGCAGTTTTTCCGCCTTTTAATGGTGGAAAATTTTTAAATCATATATTTGACTCTTTTATATATTCAATTTAGTGAAATTAAATTCTTCTTTAGAATAAAGACATAAAAATTTAGTTTGGATAACTTTTTGTACTTTTCTGATAACTTTCATATTTTGATAAATAGTGAAAAATACTAAATTTTAATTGAAAACAACTTTTTTAATCAAAATAATTTATAGTGTTTAATTAGGAATTTGAGTGGTTTCAAAGTATAATTAGATTATATTTTTATCATTTAATATAATTTAGGTAATTATAAGTAATTTCAAATTTAAATTGGACGTAAACACATGTCAATATTTTGATAGTTTTTACTTTTTAAAAACCCGCTTTTTGGCTTTGACAACGTGAATTAATTTTTAATTAATTAATGAATCCTCTATTTCATGAATTTGTTGAAATAGACTTCATTTTTTAATTCAAAATATCAAAATTATATTAGGGTCAATTTTTGGTATTTTTCTGAAAACTTTCAAATTTTGATGAATAGTGACAAACACTATGTTATTATTTAAAACCGACTTTTATTTAAATAATTATTATTTTTATTTAAATTAATTTTAAATTCTAAATAGATACCTAATACCTATATTAGTCAAATTTAATTCATTAGAGTCATTTTATAATAATATTAGATACATAAAATTTTATTGAACTTTTTAACATCTTTTACCCACCTTCTAGGCACATTTTCAAATTTGCATAAAACGTAATTTTACCGCATCTGTGAATTGAATTTATAAATTTAATAGACATGGTTCATATCAGTAAGGAAATTTTGGTTCAATATGATGAAAATAATTTTTGGTGAATAGTAACTTTTGAATTTTATTTACTACGGTTAAAAATGAATAGGGTAATTAAAGGTAAAATAATATTATAATTACCCTAAAACATGTCCTAATTCTATTGGATAAGTGTATTCAGACCTAAATAAACCATAGAAATAAAACATGACCATTTTTTATCCACTTTGATTAGATTAGGACATTTATTATTATTTTATTTAAAGAAGAGTTAAAAGTGATAAATTCACATTTTAGTAACTAAACCATTTTTAATATAGGGTTATACATAGGATAAATTTGACGATAAATATTCATTAGAAATCAAAAAATAATTCCTAAATCATGGTACTTTATTTATAATTTTTATATATTAAATAATTAAATTTATTTTTAACACAATGATGATACAGTAATTACCTTTGTAACACCCCAAGCTTCCACGGTACGATTCTCTATGAATATTACAATAGCGTGTGTTCTACGCAACTTCAAATTCAAACACACCACAACCAATCAAACTAGACATTATGAATAGTAATATCAACTTTTTGAAATTTTATTAATTTTAGTTTTCAAAATGGACTTCATTTTTGGATTCGAAATATCGAAATTAGCCTAGGGTGAATTTTTGGTATTTTTCTGAAAGCTTTCAATTTTTGATGAATAGTTAAAAAACACTATGTTATAGTTTAAAACAAAATTTTCATAATTATTTATTTTATTTAAATTAATTTTAGGTCAAAATAGATATATAATAGCTATATAAGTTCAATGTAATTCATTGGAGTCAATTTATATTAATTTTAGATTTATAAAAATTTTATTGAACTTGTTACCGTCTTTTTCCCACCTCCTAGGAGCTTTTGAAAAATTACATAAAACACAATTTTACCACTTCTGTGAGTTGAATTTCAAAAATCCAAGAGACATGGTTGATATCAGTAAGTAAAATGTTGTTCAATGAGGTAAAAATAATTTTTGATGAATAGTAACTTTTTACTTTTATTTATCACGGTTTAAAGTAGATAAGGTAATTAAAGGTAAAAATGATATTATTTTTACCCTAACACATGTCATAGATCTATTGGAAAAGTGTATCTCGATAAAGATCAACCTTAGGAATACAATATGATCATTTAGGTCCACTTGGATTAGATTAGGACATTTATTATTATTTAATTCAAAGAAGAGTTAAAAGAGTTAAAATCAAAGTTTAATAAATAAAACATTTTTAAAATAGGTTTATCCATAAGATAAAATCAATTATAAATATTCATTATAAAGATAAAAATATTTACTACAAAATGGTATTTTAATTATAATTTTTAGACATTAAATAAGTTAATTTATTTATGACACAATGATGATACAGTAATTACCATATTAATGAAATATTAAAATAATTGATATTCTAAATACCCAAATAAATGTAATTTGAGACTTTTTATGAATTAAAATTATTTTTTAGGTTAATATGATATTTTAGGATTAATTTAATTAACTTTTTTCAAAGTAATAATTCTGTTATCATTTTCACAAAAATGAAATACCAAATAGTGTCAAAATTGACATAAAAGAGTTTTAAAACAAATATTATATTATTAATTGATATTCTATTCCTAAAAATCTAAGGATTGGAAAAATGACTTATATAAGGTTATATATATTCATAATTAACCACTTGGGGTTCTTTTGGATTGTTATAGTAAGTTTATTAACTATATAATATAAAATTACAAAGAGACATGGTAAATGTCAAACTAATTAACTAAGAGTTAAATCTAAAAGATAAGGTTAATATAGTGACCCAAACCTGTCTAAAACCTATTGGTTGAAATTATTTAAACCCATCCACACCTTAACCTAGAAATAAGTCACTTTTGAGCCATTAAAAACCGAATATGAATTTATTATAAAATAATATTTCTAGCTTTTCCTAAGGTGCCCCTCACCCCTCTTATAAAGGGGCACTTCCCCTTATCTCAAATTCACACCTTCAAAGTCTTTTTACTAGGCCAACACCTACAAAAATATCCTCTAAACTTCCATCACTTAATCCTAGAGGCCATCCTTTAGTCAAAAATCCAACCTAAGGAGCCCTTTTGATCAAATCAAAAGGAAGAACCTGAAGAAGAGGTAAATATTTCATCACCTCTTTCATGTTACTTTCTTCTTCCATTTCTTCTTTATTTGTTATTTCCATTCTAAAATAATAACTCCAGTATATTCTATATACTGTTATATTATTATAAATATGTTATAACCATATTCATTATTCTATCCATCCTTTAAATGACATGTCTCCATACGTGCGTACGTACGGCTTACCGTCTTCGCGTTGTGGTGTAATTGTTATTCAATACATTATTATTTGGATGGGTATAATAATGATGTGTAATTGATGTAAATAATAAATATAACATTATAATGATTCTGTATATATGATATACCATCCAATTATATATGATTTTAATATCAACAGAATGATATTGTCGCTTGTGCTTACGTACGGATTACCATCTCCACAACGCGATGAGATTCATTCCCCGTCGCGTCCATTCAAGACTAATTTTCATTTTATGATTAAAAATAATGTTTAAGAACTTGATATCATTATGTATATGGATAATATACAACCTATCCATAAACAACACAGCTTATGTAACAAAACATATAATAGAGAATGAGTAAGTTAACACCTGAAATGACAATAATACTAAAATATTATTAACAAAGAATTATTAGAATATCATATATGATACAATAATTATGTATATGGTTATTGTATAATTTAATAACAATGTTTTAACTATTATACATGAGGTTAACATACCATCAACTAAGGAAAAGTACAAGGTAAGGATTTATTTCACAATATCTTCATTATCCGAGGTTGTTCATATGTAATTATCTACGGGTACCTCTTTATCATCAACATCCATGTTTCTTAAAAATGTCTTTCAAAAAAAAATTACTATTTAATAGAAAATGGGTTAAAGTAATTTATACACTTATTTGACCTTATATGTTTTTAAGAGAATTTTTCCTTCGTTTTCCAAACAAGCTACTTTTTGACCTTTTCAACAAATTTAAGGTAAGAATGTTTTTTTAAACTTATACGGCGGGTGTGGTTATTCTCTTCCGTTATAACATCGTTGAAGATTAAATTACAAGCTTATAAGTATATTTTCAAAATAAATGTTTTCTATTATAATTATGTGACTTTAAATGATTTGAAAAAAAAAGAAAGAGATATATCTCTCAAGTAGTTTTGATTTCATCCATGTCAACATCCTTTGATGGATTTTATACTTGTTTGAAGATGATTCATTATGAAACAAATCTTCCATATTTTATTGAAGGTTTTTTGATATGTTTGACTATGGATGTGTTATTTTTATACCATTCATGGTTTATGGTTAAAGTATTTACATTTCATATGCTAGTTTTAATACGAATGTTTATGTTATATTTCAACCTTTTAATATGAGGAATGTATTGGACTTAGTATGTGATGGGTGGAGCCCACTATAGCTCCTCGATGCATCGGTGGGTCTCATGAGACAATTAGACGTGGAATTGGCTGAGGCCTTTCCTAATTTTGATATGTGGTTTTGGCTGAGGCCTAAATCATTTTTAGACTTCTTGGCCGAGGCCTTGAGAAAATATTTCAGAATGTCCGACATTATACATTCCCTCATTATGAGAATAATATTGATGGTTTATGTGGTCATTCGACTAGTATAATACCCATGATTATGTTTTATTATGACATTATTTACTCAACTCATATTCCTGCCATAAAAGTGTTCATGTTTATTATTTTTAATGTCTTGTGTTTTCAATTATTCATTGTGCTTAATATTTATGTTATCTTCCACTATATTGTTTACCATTACTGAGCATTTGAGATCACCCCTTTCTTATGTTTCATTTTCCCAGGATATTAAGAAGTTAGTTACGAATGAACTACAGGGATAGTATATGGGATATGAATATGGTCAATGGAGACAATGTTGTTGTTGTTTTTCATTTTTTGATGTAATGTAAAACTAATGAATGTATCTAGTACTTCCAAGGATACTAAACTGATCGGTCCTTCGGGACATGATTTACTTGTGATCATGCCAATGTTATGTAATAATGCACCGACTCTGGGTAACTGGGGTCAGTGCGTTACAGTTAGAATCAGAGGAAGTTTAGTAATAAACCTTGGAAGCTAGATTTAGGTAAACTCTGAATAGAGCACATATCCCTAAGATAGTCTTTGAGGATTAGTATAGATGAACATCCTGGAATTTTGGTATTGTAGAGATTTTGTGAGTTTTTGGAGCAATACATCCATGTGTGGATACGAGCAGGTAGAGGTGGCTCTGGCATAGATATACCTAGGGCTAAAACTCGAAAACACTGCTTTGAGCTAGACTTGAATGGGAACCGGTGCACGACAACGGGTCTTGCTACACTCTTGGTTACGACACTCCCAGGGGATATGCTTAGGATAATTCTCATTTTCTTTACAAACCATTATGAAGGGTTTATGAGTATATACTTCCTTAAAGAAAACATTATTATGGATTATATCCATAAACTGTTCAAGTTATGTTAAGTGTTTTACATGTATGGAATTATGTATTTTGATTCGTAAACTAATCTAGTTTATGGAATTGTTTAGAAATGGTGCCTAGTAGTAGGAATGGAAACCGTATCAATGCATGCACTCCATGTAGGGATTGCCCTACTGCTTAAGATAATTATAGAGGAGCTGGTGATACAACTGGTGCTGATCATCTTATCACTATACTGGGACAACTCTCTCAGGTTATGAATAATAAACTTACCTATATGGAGCACCCAAATCCACAACTTGTAGAGTCAATGTTAGATCGCTTCATGAGGCAACAACCACCAACATTAAATGGGAGTACAAATCCATTGGTATCTGAGAAATGGATAAGTTCTTTTGAGAAAATATTCCACGCCTTGGGGAGTAGTGAGAGGGAAAACGTTGTCATGGAAGTTTACCGTCTCACTGGTGATGCTGATCAATGGTGGTCATTGATTCAAAAAAAAGGAAGATGATGAAGTATCAAATATGGAATGGAGGTAGTTTAAAGAAATTTTATTAGAAAAATACTTTCTTCCTGACCATTGAGCGGATATGGAAAGAAAATTTCTCAGTCTGAGGAAAAAGGAGGATGAGAATGTTTCAAAGTATGAGGCTAACATTACAAGGTTAGCAAGGCATGCAATAGATTATATATGTAACCCAAGAAGTAGGATTGATCATTTATTTGATGTGTTAAAACCATTTCTCCATCGAGCATTGGTCTCACAATCTTTCTCGTCATACGAAGACATTGTCTCATGTGCTGTCAAGATAGAAAAGGAATTTTCTAAGTCTTATGACTTTAAAGCAAATAAAGAGAAGAAAAGATCTGTTGAACACTCTGGGAAAGGAAATAAGAAAACAGGGAAGAAGGGATGAGTTGAATTTCCACCATGTGATAATTGTGGAAGAAATCACCCTGGTGCCTGTCTAAAAGGAAAAAAGAGTATGCTACAAATGTTGAAAGAAAGGTCATCTTGCTGGTTATTTTAAGGGAAAGAAAGATGCTACCAATGTTCAATTCTATAATTGCAGGGAGATGGGACATTATGCAAATGAATGTCCTACACATCAGGGAAACATACCTCATAAAAGTCAAAGGGATCAAGGCCAAACTTATGTGATCATTGTTGCTGAGGTTGAAGCTCCAAAAGATGTGATGGCAGGTAATTTAATGGTTTCTTAAAGTTTAGCCAATACTTTATTTGATTTTGGATCATCGCATTGTTTTATATCTTCCCAGTTTGCTAAGAAAATTAGATATTTCCAATTTTATTTAACAAGGGAGTTGTCAGTAAAAACTACTAAGGGAAGTATCATTGCAATAAAGTTTTGTGAATCAGTCCCCATTAAGGCATATAAACATTATTTATCTGTTGATCTCATCATCATACCCATGATGGAATTTGGTATAATCCTTGGTATGGATTGGCTTTCGGACCATGATGCAAAAATTTATTGTAAGAAGAGTGAGGTTACAATTTTTTATGATGATAAGGAGTACCTTATCTTTAGAGAAGAAACGTTACCACCTGATTCTTATCTAGATCCACCCCCAGTAGCTCAACTAAATTCAATTATTGGGGAGGAAGAGAATGAAATAACTGTGGGTGAGGAAAGGAATTTTCAAATAGAGGATGTACCTATTGTGCAAGAATATGTTGATGTGTTTCTAGAATATTTAATTGGACATCCTACAGAATGAGAAATTGAGTTTTCAATTGACTTAATTTCTGGTTCAAGGCCTATATTGAAGACCCGAATGTCCACTACAGAATTAGTGGAACTAAAGAAACAACTAGAGGAATTGAGTAATAAGAGATTTATTCTCCCTAGTGTTTCTCCATGGGGAGCCCCTATTCTTTTTGTTAAGAAGAAAGATGGATCTATGAGGTTGTGCATTGACTACAGGGAGATCAATGCTATAAAAATCAAGAACAAGTATCCCATACCTCGCATTGATGATTTATTCTACCAACTTCATGGAGCGCAATACTTTTCAAAGATTTACCTTCTATCTGGATATCATCAGTTGTGTGTGAAGAAGGAAGACATTCCGAAAACAACATTTTGAACCAAGTACGGGCATTACGAGTTTACAGTAATGGATTTTGGATTGACTAATTCACCCTCTGTCTTCATGGATATAATAAATAGAGTTTTCAAGGAATATCTTGATGACTTTTTAGTGGTATTTATTGATTATATCTTTGTATACTTAAAAAGCTACAAAGATCATGAAAATCACATGCGCATTATTCTAAAGACTCATAGAAGACATGAATTATATGGGATGTTTATCAAGAGTGAATTATGGATTCAAGATATTTCTTTTATTGTCCATATTATCTCTAAGGATGGAATATCTGTTGATCCTTCTAAGATAAGAGCAATCCAAGAATGGCTAGCACCAATGAGTATAACTGAGGTATGCAGTTTTGTTGGTTTATTAGGTTATTATTGCCATTTCTTCCAGAATTTTTCTCAATTGGTTAACCCATTAATGAATCTCACACATAATGGGGTTAAATTTTTCTAGACAAAATAGTGTAAAGAATGTTTTGAAGAACTGAAGAGAAGATTAGTCAATTCTCTGATCTTGACTCTACCATCGGGGAATGATGGGTTTTTTATTTATAGTGATGCTTCAAAGAAAGGACTTGGTTGTGTCCTTATCCAGAATGATAGGGTTATTTCATATGCATCATGACAGCTAAAAATTCATGAGAAAAACTATCCCACTCATGATCTTGAGTTAGAAGCTATAATATTTTTTTTGAAGATATGGAGACATTATCTCTATGGTGAAAAATGTGAGATATATACCGATCACAAAAGTTTGAAGTATATTTTCTCACCAAAAGAACTCAACATGAGGCAAATAAGATGGCTTGAATTAATCAAGGATTACGATTTCACTATACACTACCACCCGGGGAAGGAAAATAAGGTGGCAGATGCTTTGAGCAGAAAAGATCATGGAGTTTTGAACAAGATGATAGTTGAAAGGGATCCTATTTTCATGGATCTAGTGAAGATGGATATAGGAATAACCACGAAAGGTGAAAAATCAATACTTTTTCAAATGGTTGACAAACCATATTTACTAGAAAGAATAAAGAGTTCTCAGAATGATGATGAAGAGTTTCAAAAGAAGATTAAAGCTGTGAATGATGGGAGATTGACTGACTTCGTGTATGAAGATGGAATTTTGAAATTTGGGAAGAGAATTTGTGTTCCTGATATACCTGATATAAAAAGGGAATTTTTGGATGATGCCCATAGATCCAATTTCTCTATACACCATGGTAGCACCAAGATGTATAAATATTTGAAGGAACATTTTTGGTGGGACAACATGAAGAGGGAGATTGCTGATTTTGTGTCAAGATGTATGGTTTTTCAACAAGTGAAATTTAGAAGGCAATATACTAGAGGAGTCATGAAACCTCTTCCTATACCTGAGTGGAAATGGAATAATATTACGATGGACTTTGTCATGGTACTACCAAATAATCCTAGAAGAATTGATGCAATATAGGTTATTGTTGATAGTCTTACCGAGTCATCACATTTTCTTTCTATAAGAGAAGATCTACCACTTGAACGTCTAGAAAGGCTATATATTATTGAATTTGTGAGACTTCATGGAGTACCCCTATTGATTGTTTCTGATCGTGATCCACATTTTAGATCAAGATTCTGGAAAAGTTTTCAGAAGGCCTTGGATACTGAAGTTCGTTTGATCACTGCCTACCACCCTCAAACTGATGGACAATCAGAACGAACTATTCAAACCTTAGAAGACATGTTGAGATTCTGCTCACTTGACTTTCAGGGTATGTAGGATCAATATTTACCTCTGGTAGAATTTTCCTATAACAATAGCTTACATTCAAGTATTCAGATGGCACCATATGAAGAGTTATACGGAAAGAGATGTCGCACCCCAACCTGTTGGGATGATGTTAGTGAAAGAAAACTCGTAGGCCTAGAACTTGTGTAGGAAATGATGGAAAAGGTGAAGGTAATCCAAACCCACATCAAAGCAACTCAAAGTAGGCAGAAGAGTTATGCGGATAATTGAAGGAAGGATTTGTAATTTCAAGTTGGTGATCATGTTTTCTTGAAGGTATCTCCATGGAAGGGAGTTATACATTTCGGTAAGAAAGGTAAATTGAGTCCCTGGTACATCGGACCTTTCGAAATTCTAGAACGAATTTGGGTTATAGCTTACTGTTTGGAAATGCCACCATGTCTATCCAATGTTCACAATGTGTTCCACGTATCACTGTTGATAAAATACATGCTTGACCCAATGCATGTACTCTCATATGAGGAATTAGAACTGGAACCCGATCTGTCTTATTGCGAAGAGCCTGGCAGGATTCTTGATACAAGAGAAAAGGGATTGAGAAATCGGACGACTCGTCTGGTAAAAGTTCTATGGAGAAACCATAAGATGAAAGAGGAAATGTGGGAACCCGAGGAACTTATGATGATGAACCACCCGAGTCTTTTTATGCATTAATTTTATAGAAATTTTGAGGACGAAATTATTTGAAGGAGAGGACAATGTAACAGCCCAAGCTTCTATGGTATGTTTCTCTTTGAATAATACAATAGCATGTGTTGTACACAATGTCGAGTTCTAACACACCACAACCAATCAAACTATCCATTATGAATAGTAATACCCACTTTTTGAAATCATATAAATTTTATTTTTCAAAATGGACTTCATTTTTGGATTCTTAATATCGAAATTAGCCTAGGGTGAATGTTTGGTATTTTTCTAAAAACTTTCTATTTTTTATGAATAGTGAAAAAATACCGAGTTATAGTTTAAAACCGAATTTTTATAATTATTTATTTTATTAAAATTTATTTTAGGTAAAAATAGATACATAATATCTATATAATTTTAATGTAATTCATTCGAGTCAATTTATATTAATTTTATATTTATAAAAATTTTATTGAACTTTTTACCGTCTTTTACCCACCTCCTAGGAGCTTTTGCAAAATTGCATAAAACATAATTTCACCGCTTCTGTGAGTTTAATTTCAAAAATCTGAGAAAAACGGTTAATATCATTAAGTAAAATGTGGTTCAGTGAGATAAAAATTATTTTTGGTGAATAGTAACTTTTTACTTTTATTTATCACGGTTAAAAGTAAATAAGGTAATTAAAGGTTAAAATGATAATATTTTTACCCTAACACATGTCCTAATTCTATTTTATAAGTTTATCTTGACCAAAATAAACCTTAGGTGTAAAATATTATCATTTAGGTCCACTTGGATTAGATTAGGATATTTATTATTATTTAATTCAAAGAAGAGTTAAAAGAGTTAAAATCAAAGTTTAATAACTAAAACATTTTTAAAATAGGGTTATAAATAAGATAAATTAGATTATAATTATTCATTAGAAAGATAAAAATATTTATTACATAATGGTATTTTATTTATAATTTTTAAAAATTAAATAATTTAATTTATTTATGACACAATGATGATGTAGTAATTACCTTATTAAGGAAATATTAAAATAATTGATATTTTAAATACCCAAATAAATGTAATTTTAGACTTTTTATGAATTAAACTAATTTTATATGTTAATATAACATGTTATTATTTATTTAATTAACTTTTTTTGAAGTAATCATGCTGTTATTATTTTCACAAAAATAAAATACCAAATAGTGTCAAAATTGACATAAAATAGTTTTTAAAACAAATATTATATTATTAATTGATATTCTATTATTAAAAATCTAAGGTTCGGAAAAATGACTTAGATAAGGTTATATATATTAATAATGAACCACTTGGGGTTCTCTTGGCTTGTTATAGTAAGTTTATTAACCATATAATATAAAATTACAAAGAGACATGGTAAATGTCAAACTAATTAACTAAGAGTTAAATATAAAAGATAAGGTTAATATAGTGACCCAAACCTATATAAAACCTATTGGTTGAAATTATTTATACCCATACCCACCTTAGACTCGAAATAAGTAACTTTGGAGCCATTATAAACCGAATATGAATTTATTATAAAATAATATTTCTAGCTTTTCCTAAGGTGCCCCTCACCCCTCTTATAAAAGGGAACTTCCCCTTATCTCAAATTGACACCATCAAAGCCTTTTGGCTTAGACAAAACCTACCAAAATATCCTCTAAACTTACCTTACTTCATCCTAGAGGCCCTCCTTTAGTCATAAATCTAACCTAAGGTGCCCTTTTGATCAAATCAAAAGGAAGAACCAGAAAAAGAGGTATATATTTCATCACCTCTTTCATGTTCCTTTCTTCTTCCACTTCTTCTTTATTTGTTATTTACATTCTAAAATAATAAATCTAGTATCTTCTATATATTTTGATGTTATTATAAATATGGTACAACCATATTCAATATTCTATCCATCCTTTGAATGACATGCCACCATATGTGCGTACGTACGACTTACCGACTTCACGTTGTGGTGTAATTGTTATTCAATACATTATTATTTTGATGGGTATAATAATGATGTGTACTTGATGTAAATAATAAATATAAAATTATAATTATTTTTTATATATGATATACCATCCAATTATATACTATTTTAATATCAAAAGAATGATATTGTCGCTCGTACGTACGTACGGATTACCATCTCCATGAAGGCGATGAGATTCATTCCCCATCATATCCATTCAAGACTAATTTTTATTTTATGATTAAAAATAATGTTTAAGGACTTGATATAATTCTGGATATGAATAAGATACAACCTATTGATAAGTCATTTCACCGAAGGTGTGTTATCGGTGTCTCATATTATTTTTACCCTAACAAGTATAGCACTAGTAGGGGTCAATCCATAGGGAACTTTAAGAGGATACTTTTATCTTGTTTCAACTTTGTTTGTATATTTTTATTAGCGAATGATGATGAATTTAGAGTCTATTCCTATTGGTTTTATTGGATTTAATAAGAACAATTGGTTTTAGATCTCTCTTAATAATTTTCTTAATGAAGTGAAAGTAAATACAAGAAAGTTGGATTTTGTGCAAATAGATATAGAAATTCATTGGGGTTATGGATTTGTGATAAGTAGAATATTAAATCAAATTTCTTATGGGATTTTGTTTTTCATGATAACCCAACACTCTGGGTTTAATTTGTAATAATGTTTCCTTAGTCCGGTAAACTTTATATTCAGAGCTGAAGATACTAACTCCTTGGTCAGGTAAATAGTTTTTAACAGATCTTTATTTGGCTTAGTGCATTTTGAGCCAACGAATCCTTTCAATGGTCATGAAATTATTCATCATTGTTCTTCTTTTGAATCCCTGAAGATTATACCCTTGGTCCAGTATAGAATGTCCAGTGATAATATGAAGTGATTGAAGAAGAATACGAAGAGATTATTTAAACAAACACATTCAGAGAAACTTAATACAAATTACAACTCATCGGTTTCCACAACCCCAACACACTGGGTGTTTAGTTATACATATTGAAAATGAAAAACACAAAAATATTAATACCTGATGAAATCATTCTTGTAATTTTGAAGTAGAAATGATTCTTCGGTAGACTGAGGAACGGTGGTAGTACGGTGGTAGAGTGTCTCTCCTTTGGAACTTCAACCCTTTTTCTCCACACCACACCTCAATCTCCATGTCTCAACCACTTAGTCCGGAGGCCAAGGAATCTTTTTATAGGAAAAATAAGTACATGGCTTGTAGAGAAAGTACACACCGTGTACTTTTGTCAATGCGCCTTTGGCTTCCTTTTCTCCGCTGGTAGGCGGCCTAACATGCCGTCTTTGACTTTGAACACGGCGCCGCCTGGTAGGTGAGTGTACACGGCGTGTAGTGCTGCCATGCACGGCGTGTAGTGCCAAAATTTGGCCACCAACTGCTTCTAGAAATACATACACGGCGTCTAGAACTAGACCATGGCGTGTCTTCTTCAGCCAGCCACATTGGCGTGTAGACACTTCTTGGCCACCAAACACTTCTATAATGGTACACACGGCGTGTATAGTATGAACACAACATGTACTTTCTTCATGTTACTTGGGAATGTACTTATTCTTGGCTAATCGTGTCTGAGTCTGGAATGTACACGACGTGTATATATGTACACGCCGTGTAGTTATAAATTTTTGCTCAGTTTCCCTCCATTTTGTGTATTTGGATATAAAACTCCTGAAAATGTACAAGGTCACCAAAATCAAATTATTTGTCCTCTAAGAAGTAGGTATTTGGTGAAATTTTTTTTTTTATTTTCAATAAAGTGTATTAAAATGTATACACAAATCGGTTGCATCACCTATCCATAACAAACACGGCTTATGTAAGAAAACATATAAAAGAGAACGAGTAAGTTAACACTTGAAACGATGATAATACTAAAATATTATTAACAAATAATTATTAGAAGATCATATATGATATCATAATTATGTATATGGTTCTTTTATAATTTAATAACAATGTTTTAACTATTATACAGGAGGTTAACATACCATCTACTAAGGAAAGGTACAAGGTAAGGGTTTATTTCACAATCTCTTCATTATCCGAGGTTGTACATATGTAATTATCTACTGGGACCTCTTTATCATCCACATCCATATTTCTTAAAAATGTCTTTTAAAACATTTTTAATATTTAATATACAATGGGTTAAAGTCATTTATACCCTTATTTAACATTATACGTTTTTTAAAGGAATCTTTCCTTCGTTTTCCAAACAAGGTACTTTTTGACCTTTTCGACAAATTTAAGGTTAGAATGTTTTTTTAACTTATACAGCGGGTGCGGTTATTCTCTTCTCTTATAACATTGTCGAAGCTTCCCTTACAATCTTATAAATATATTTTCAAAATAAATGTTTTCTTTTATAATTATGTGACTTTAAATGATTTCAAAAAAATAAAGAGATATCTCTTTCAAGTAGTTTTGATTTCATCCATGTCAACATCCTTTGATGGATTTTATACTTGTTTGAAGACGATTCATTATGATAAAAATCTTCCATATTGTATTGAAGGTCTTCTGATATGTTTGACTATGGATGTGTTATTTTTATACCATTCATGGTTTATGGTTAAAGTATTGACATTTCGTATGATAGTTTTAATACAAATGTTTATATTATATTTCAACATTTTAATATGAGGAATGTATTGGACTTAGTATGTGATGGGTTGAGCCCACTATAGCTCCTCGATGCATCAGTACGTCTCATGAGATAATTAGACGTGGAATTGGCTAAGGCCTTTCCCAATTTTGATATGTGGTTTTGGCCGAGGCCTAAATCATTTTTAGACATCTTGGCTGAGGCCTTGAAAAAATATTTCAGAATGTTCGGCATTATACATTCCCTAATTATGAGAATAATATTGATCGTTCATGTGGTCATTCGACTAGTAGAATACCCATGATTATGTTTTATTATAACATTATTTACTCAACTCATATTCCTTCCATAAAAGTGTTCATGTTTATTATTTATAAAGGCATGTGTTTTAAATTATTCACCATGCTTAATATTTATGTTATCTTCTGTTGTATTGTTTACCCTTACTGAGCGCTTGATCTCACCCCTTTATTATGTTTTATTTTCCCAGTATATGAAGAATTTAGTTATGACTGACCTACAAGGATAGTCTATGGGATATGAATATGTTCAATGGAGACAATGTTGTTGTTGTTTTTCATTTTATGATGTAATGTAAAACTAATGAATGTATCTAGTATTTCCAAGGCTACTAAACTGATCAGTCTTTTAGGACATGATTTCCTTGTGATCATGTCAATGTTATGTAATAATTCACCGACTCTTGGTAACTGGGGTCGGGGCTTTACAACCATATTAATGAAAGTTTAAAATAATTGATATTATAAATATTAAAATAAATATTAATTTAGAATTTTTATGCATTCCACTTATTTTATAGGTTAATATGACATGTTAGGGTTGATAAAATAAATTTTTTTCAAAGTGATAAAGTTGTTATTACTTTCAAAAAAACAGATACTAAATAGTGTCAAAATTGAAAAAAATTAGTTTTTCAAACAAATAATATATTATTAAATGATATAATATTTCTAAAAATCTAAGGTTTGTCCAAAGGACTTATATAATAATATATATGTTATTAATGAACCACTTGATATTCTCTTGTAATTTTATAGTATGTTTATTAACCATGTATTATAATAATACAAGAAGACATGGTAAAAGTTAAACAATTTAACTAAGGGTTAAATCTAAAAGGTAAGGTTAATTTGGTGACCTAAAATTGTATAACATTTATTGGTTGAGAGGATTTAGACCCATACCCACCTTATCCTAGAAATAAATCCATTTGGATCCATTAGATACTGAAAATTATTTTATAATAAAATAATATTTCAAGCTTTTCCTAAAGTGACCCTCACCTCTCTTATAAAAGGGTACTTCACCTTCTCTTAATTTCACACCTCCAAAGCCATTTGGCTCATCCAAAACCTTATAAAATATCCTCCAAACTACCCTCACATCAACCTAGAGGCCTTAATTTTATCATAAAGAAAACTTAATAATCCCTTCTCTTTAAATCAATAGGCAACACCCGAAGAAGAGGTAATTGATTCATCGCCTCTTTAAAAGTTGTTTCTTCTTCCACTTACTCTTTCTTTGTTGTTTCTATACTAAAATAATAAATCCAGTACCTTATACATACTAATATGTTATTATAAATATGGTAAAACCAAATTCATTATTCTGTCCATCATATGAATGACAAAGTCCCCATACGTGCGTACGTACGGCTTACCGTCTCCATGTCGTGGTGTAGTTTGTTATTCAACACTACATTATTTGTATGGGTATAATAATGAGTATTATTAATTTAAATATTGAATGTAAAATGGTAATGGTTATGTATATATAATATACCATCCAATTAAACACCATTTTACCGTCGATAAAATGATATTATCGCTCGTGCATACGTACGGCTTATCATCTCCATGATGCGATGAGATTCATCTTCAATGATCACCATTAAAGAATTTTTATATAAACATATATATTGATTAAATATGATATATATGAAATAATATTTCTACTATAATCATATATATTTTTGTATATAAATATATTTTATTTACTTACTTCCATATTATATGATAAGAAAACAGAAACAACGTTCATGCATACGTACAGACTACAGTCTCCATGATCGATGTTTCAATTTCATATATCTATCTATTATAAATATTTATTTTCTTAATATATGTGATATATAAATAATTTTTATATTTTTTATGTATTTAAGTCATTATCTAAGTGATACAATCAAGAATAACAAGTTAAAACATGTATGATAAAGAAAGGGATTATTACCCAAAATGTTACTTTAACATGGAAATTATTATTAAATTGGTAGTATAAAGTAATAAAAGAATCATATATGATATCATATATATTAATATGGTTATGGTATAATTTAATAACATACTATGTTCATCATATAGGAGGTTAAATGTACCCTTGACTAAAGGAAAGTACAAGGATAGGGTTAATTCCCCAATCTCATTATTATCCAAGATTGTTTATGTGTAAGTATTTTCTGAGACATATTTATCATCCATGTCCATGTATCATAAAAATGTTTTCAAAAAGAATATTTTATGTTTTATGTAAGGTATTATTAAACTAGATCATCATTTAAATGTTTTAAATATTTATTTTTCTAAATCTTTTTAATTAATGTCCATGTTTTCAAAATGATTTTAAGGATTTATTTATATGGACATGATTGTTTTAAAATGTTAATTACTTTCAAATGTTTCAAAGTGGTATGGGAAAATTTGATTCAAAAATATATTTTAAATTAATTTCTTTATAAATTTGTGAATTTTAAATGATTTCAAAAAAAGTGATATTTCTCTCAAATAGTTTTACTGGTCATTTTCAACTATGTCAAAATCCTTTACTGGATATTATTCTTGAATGAGTTTTATTTATTATAATAAAATCTTCCATATTATATTGAATGAGTTATGATATGTTTGACTGTGGATATGATATTTTTATACCATTCCTGGTTTATGGTTAAAGTATTGACATTTCATATGCTATTTTTAAAATGAATGTTTATGTTATGTTTCAACATTTTCATATGAGGAATGCATTGGACTTAGTAAGTGACAGGTGGAGCCTAATATAGCTCCTTGATGCATCGGTAGGTCTCATGAGACAAATTAGTGTCTTGGCACAAGTCCTTGACAGAAATTTTATTTGTAGTCTTGGAACGAGGCGTTGACTATGTGGTTATGATGTCTGGAATTATGAATTCCATCATTATGAAATTAGCTATTGATATTACATGTGATTATTAGGCTAGTATAATATCCATGTGAATAAGAAAATGTAATTATTTGAATTATCTTTTCCATATTATGCTGAATTTTTTGTTTAAAAGGCTTGTGTTTTAGTCTTACACATTGCCAGAAATGTTTATGCTTATTTTTGATGGTTTCTTCTATATTGTTATCCTTAATGAGCATCTGAGTTCACCCCTTATGTTTTATTTTTCCCAAGATGCGAAGAAGTGTATTATGATTGATATGAAGGGTTAATCTAGGGGAATAATGGCATTCTCAAAGGTTTATTTATGTTGTGTTTTATTTTATAAATTTTAATGTAACGTTCATATATTTAATCTATTTTCCCAGACTACTAAACTAATCGGTCTTTCAGGACTTGATTCCTTTCAATCTAGTCAATGTATTAAAATGATGCATTGAATCTGGGTAACTGGGGTTGGGGCATTACATTTGGTATCAGAGTAATTTTAGCAAAAACCTTGGAAATAGATTTGGAAAACTCTGATTAGAGAACATTATCCTAAGATAGACTTTGAGGATTAGTATATAAGAACTTCCTATAATTTTGGTTATGTGGAGATTTTGGGAATTTTTAAAGAACTACATCCCTGTCTGGATACAACTAGGTAGAGGCTGCACTAGAAAAGATGTACCTAGGAGTGAAAACTCCGATAAGGAGTTTTGGGCTTGACCCGGGGTATCCTGGTACACGACAACGAGCCTTTATATACTATTGGTTATGACACTCCTGAGGGATATGCTTAGGATAATTCACATTTTCTGTACAAACCATTATGAAGGATTTATGAGTAAATACTTTCTCAAATAAATCATTTTTTTATGATTATGTATTATATTCATAAACTATTTACATTAGGAATTATGTATTGAAATTCATAAACTAACCTATTGTATGCCATTGTTTATAAATGGCACCCAGTAGAAGGAATGCAAACTCTAGTAATATGCATGATCCAAAGAGTAAGAATGATCGTATCTTTCATGGTCTTAAGCTAACATTTAGAAGGGAAATAGTCTCCCACGTATTATAATTATATGAAGAAATAGTATCATGTATTAATAAGATAAGTAAATAATTCTCTATGTCTTATGGTTTTGAAGGGAAGCCAGAGAACAAGAGGATGGTAAAGAGAAATATGGATAAAGGGAAGAAGGGAAAGAAGGATTTTCCCATATGCGATAACTGTGGAAAAAATCAACCTAGGAAGTTCTTGAAAGGAATGGAAGTTTTTTATAAGTGTGGATAAAAAGGACACTAAGTTCATGATTGCAAGGGTAAGAAAAAGGTTTCAAATGTACAATGCTTCATCTATAAGGAGTTGGGACACTACGTGAATCAATGTACAAATCATCAGAGTATGACCCAAATGATTCTATTGGATGATAATCAAGTTATGATACTACTGCAGATGAAGAGGAATGATTAGTGATCTTATGTGGTTGTTAAATAATTTTTCCATTTGAGTATTGTATTAATGATGTAAAAGTTATAATAATTATAGAGTATATAAGGATTGTATTGTAGTATTATTTCATTAAGGATTTGAGATTTTATAGTACCAAGTAAAGCGACACAGTTTCAAGTTAAACATTTTGGAAAATTTATAGTTGGGAGAAATAAAACACTTAATATGTTTATGAAATTGAGATAATGATTTCAGAATAAGATATGTTTTTTTTGGATAAATTATTTTTTATATTCTTTACTACCTTGAAACTAATTAATTTTTTGTTTATTCCATCATTGTTGGAGTTTACAAAATTTTTGGATATAAGGAATATCTCCAGTATTCTATAAGGAATAAGGGAGTATGAATGTAATCAGTAAGGTTTTATGGAAATTTAGTGTTTAAGAGAATACATGATGAAGGTATTAAAATGTTATTACGTTGGAAAAAAGATCTTCATTATGTTCACCTTTCTTATAAATTTTGGACTGTGAGTTTGGACAAAAGTATTTTGGATAAGTCTAAAGGTTGGAATGAATTACGTTGGACATTGGATACTATTGTTTAAGGTGAAAACATTTCTTAAAATTATTTTGTATTGTTATAAAAAAGGACAACCAAGAGTTTGGGCAACAAATCGTCGCATCCGGCATGGCCACGAGACTTGATCCCAAAACTGAAAGGCGAGAAGGGTGCACCACCTACCACTAGCCTAAATTATGTCCTAGTTTGTATAATGTAGTTTTTTTAAATGATCTTATAGATTAATTATAAATACATTTTTTTTTGAAACCCTATATGATTAGGATAAATATAATATTTTTGAGTTTTATTATCTTTTGAAGTGAAAGCGGAGTGTGTGGTAGAAATTAGTTAAAGGATTGAACTCTACTTGTCAAGTATTTTTTCTATGAAAAATTAATTCTTAAACTTTAGGAAAGTAACTTAAAACAAAAAATGTGTTATCCCAATGCCTTAGGTTTTGTTGAACCAATGATATTTTCAATCATCATAGACTTATGGCTTTGAGGCCCTCAATATTCCATTTATTTTTCACTTATTTTTGATTGATGACCTCAATAACTCCATATAAATATTCATGTTTTTCCTCCAATTATGTGTCTCTAATTTCCGCCAATGTTCTCCTAATCGATATCATAATTTGGTGGTGACTTTTTCATTTCCATTTCCCTCTAATTAAGACTAAATTTTATTAACCCTATTTCCGATGCGTGTTTTCTACAAAGGTAGTTTCTATTTTCAAACTTTTATTTTCGAAGAACAATTTCAAGTTGAGAGGACACAATTTATTGAATGAGGGTAGAATGTAAAACCCCGTGATTTCATAGTACATTATCTCTTTAAATTAACTCAACAGATTGTGCTACACACAACACCGAGTTCGAGCGCACCATGACTTACCAAAATAGCCATTCAAAAAGTGGTTATGAATAGTATTAACCACATTTTTAATTTTATATACATCCTATATAATTTTAACATTCAAATTTTGTGTTTCTTAGACATAATATAAGGACAAATTAAATTTTCAGATAAAAGAAGTATCTTTTGAAAAATGCAGTTTTTCCACCTTTTAATGGCGAACTCTTTTTAAATCTGATATTTGACACTTTTATATATTCAATTTAGTGAAATTAAATTATTATTTAGAAGAGTGAAATAAAAATTTAGTTTGGGTAAATTTTTGGTACATCTGTAATAACTTTCATATTTTGATGAATATTGAAAAATACTAAATTTTAATTGAAAACAACTTTTTTAATTGAAATAATTTATAGTGTTTATTTATGAATTTTAGTGGATTTAAAGTATAATTAGATTATATTTTTATCATTTAATATAATTTAGGACATTATAAATAATTTTACATTTAAATTAGATATAAACACATGTCAATCCTTTGATTGTTTTTACTTTTTAAAAACCTGCCTTTTGGCTTTGAAAACAGGAATTAATTTCAAATTAATTAATGAAACCTCTATGTTCTGAATTTTTGTAAACAGACATAATTTTATAATTTGGAATATAAATATTATCTTAGGTTGGTTTTTTTTTTGTATTTTTCTAAAAACTTTCAATTTTTGATGAATAGTGAAAAACACTACGTTATTGTTTAAAATCGAATTTTATTTAAATAATTATTATTTTTATTTAAATTTATTTTAAAGTAAAAATAGATACATAATACATATATTAGTCCAGTTTAATTCATTGGGGTCATTTTATAATAAGAATAGATATATAAAATTTTATTGAACTTTTTAACGTCTTTTTCCCACCTTCTAAGCACATTTGAAAATTTGCATAAAACGTAATTTTATTGATTTTTTGAATTGAATTTCAAAACCAAGATACAATTTTTAAATTATAGAGTAAAATTTGGTTTAATAGGATGAAAATAATTTTTTATGAATAGTTACTTTTGAATTTTATTTACCACGGTTAAAACTAAATAGGGTAATTAAAGGTAAAAATGATATTATAATTTCCCTATAACATGTTATAATTCTATTGTATAAGTTTATTTAGACCTAAATAAACCTTAGGAATAAAATATTATCATTTTTTATCCACTTGGAATAGATTAGGACATTAATTATTATTTTATTTAAAAAAGTGTTTAAAGTGAAAAATCAAATTTTAATAACAAAACCATTTTTAATATAGGGTTATACATAAGATAAATTTGACTATAAGTATTCATTAGAAATAATAAAATATTTCCTAAATCATGGTATTTTATTTATAATTTTTAGATATTGAATCATTATATTTATTTATGACACAATGATTATGTAGTAATTGCCTTATTAATGAAAGGTTAAAATAATTGATATTATAAATATTAAAATAAATGTTAATTTAGACTTTGGATGCATTACACTAATTCTATACATTAATATGACATGTTAGGGTTGATTAAATAATTTTTTTCAATGTGATAAAGTTTTTATGACTTTCACAAAAACCAAATACTAAATAGTGTCAAAATTGACATAAATCAATTTTCAAAACAAATACTATATTTTTAAATGATATAATATTCCTAAAAATATAAGGCTCATACAAAAGACTTATATAATGATATATATCTTATTAATTAACCACTTGAGTTTATCTTGGAATTTTATAGTATGTTTATTAACCATGTACTATAATAATACAAGAAGACATGGTAAAAGTTAAACTATTTACCTAAGGGTTAAATCTGAAAGATAAGGTTAATATGTTGACCTAAACTTGTCTAAAACTTATTGGTTGAGATAATTTCAACCCATCCACACCTTATAATCGAAATAAATCCATTTTTATCCATTAGAAACCAAAAATAATTTTATAATTAAATAATATTTCAAGCTTTTCCTAAAGTGACCATCACCACTCTTATAAAAGGGTACTTCACCTTCTCTTAATTTCACACTTAAAAATCCATTTGGCTCAGAAAAATCCTTCTCAAATATCCTCCCAACCAATATCACATATACCTAGAGGCATTAATTTGATCATAAATCCAACCTAAGGATCCATTTTGTTTAAATCAAAAAGCAACACCCGAAGAAGAGGTAATTACATCATCACCTTTTTCAAAGTTCTTTTCTTCTTCCACTTCCTATTTATTTGTTTTTTCTATACTAAAATAATAAATCTATTACTTTTTACATATTGAGATGTTATTATAAATATGGTACAACCATATTCATTATTCTATCCATCTTATAAATGACAAAGTCGCCATACGTGCGTACGTACGGCTTACCGTCTCCACGTCGTGGTGTAGTTTGTTATTCAACACTAAATTTTTTGGATGGGTATAATAATGAGTATAATTAATTTAAATAATTAATATAAAATTTTAATTATTATATATATATATAATATACTATCCAATTAAACACCATTTTCCCATTGATATAATGATATTGTCACTCGTGCGTACGTACGGATTACCGTCTCCACGACGCGATGAGATTCATCTTCAACGATCACCATTCAGGAATTTTTATAAAAATATATATTGATAAAATATGAGATATATGAAATATTATTTCTAATGTAATAATATATATTTATGTAGATAAATATATGTCATTTACTTACTTCCATACTATATGATAAGAAAACAGAAACAACGTTCATGCGTACGTACAGACTACCGTCTCCATGATTGATGTTTCCATTTCATATATCTATCTATTATACATATTTATTTTATGAATATATATCATATATAAATAATTTTTTATATTCTTTAAGTGTTTAAATCGTGATCTAAGTGATACTATAAATAATAACAAGTTAAAACATGTCCGATAAAGAAAGGGATTATTACCCAAAATGTTACTTTAACATTGGAATTTATTATTAAATGGGTAGTATAAAGTAATAAATGAATAATATATGATATCATAAATATTAATATGTTTTTGGTATAATTTAATAACATACTATGTTCATTATACAGGAGGTTAGACGTACCCTCGACTAAAGAAAAATACAAGGTAAAGGTTAATTCCTCAATCTCATTATTATCTGAGATTTTATATATGTAAGTATTTTCTGGGACATAATTACCATCCATGTCCATGTATCATAAAAATGTTTTCAAAAGGAATCTAATATTTTTTATGGAAGTTAATATTTAACTATATCTTCATTAAAATGTTTTAAAGATTTATTTTTCTAAATCTTTTTAATTAATGTCCATGTTTTCAAAAAGATTTTAAGGATTTATTTATATGGACATGATTGTTTTAAAATATTAATTCCTTTCAAAAGTTTCAAATTGGTATGGGACACTTTGATTCAAAAATATATTTTAAATGAATTTCTTTAAAATTTGTGACTTTTAAATGATTTCACAAAAAGGGATATTTCTCTCAAAGATTTGTACTGATCATTTTCAACTATGTCAACATCCTTTACTGGATATTATTTTTGGTTGAGTTTGATTTATTATAATACAATCTTCCATATTTTATTGAATGAGTTATGATATGTTTGACTAGGGATGTGCTATTTTTATACCATTCATGATTTATGGTTAAATTATGGACATTTCATATGCTAGTTTTAATATGAATGTTTATGTTATGTTTTAACATTTTCATATGAGGAATGCATATGACTTAGTAAGTGACGGGTGGAGCCCTCTATATCTCATCGATGCATCGATAGGTCTAATGAGACAAATTAGTGTCTTGGCATAAGGCCTTGAAAAAAAAATTATTTGTAGTCTTGGAATGAGGCCTTGACTATGTGGTTATGATGTCCGTCATTATGAATTCCATCATTATGAAATCAGCTATAGATATTACATGTGATTATTCGGCTTGTAGAATATCCATGTAAATAAGTAAATGGAATTATTTGATTTATCTCTTCCATATTATTCTAAATTTTATGTTTAAAAGGCTTGTGTTTTAGTCTTTTACATTTCTTGAATTCTTTATGATTATTGGATTATGTTCTCCAATATCAGATGAGACCGTAAGGGGAGATATCTCATTGGGGTTTCCCCTGTCTCCACCTCTCCTCACTCTGCCTATGATCGGCTTTGAATCGCCTCCTTTTCACTCCTTCTCGGCGCTCTTGTGTTGGTGAACCCAGAGGTGGAGTTGTCTTCGTAGACGCGGCCGACATGACACTTCTCACAATTTTATGACCAATTCTCACTCTACCATGTCTTCACTGGGTAGGGTCTCATCTGGCATCACGGTGAATCTGGCAGCCGTTGTTCCAACTTCTCCTAGCAGTGGCTCAGCGCACGTGTCTGTGTCGGTTGGAAGCATGCACGGTGGTTTGAGGTGGTCTCTGGGTAAGTATGTGAATGCGGCGATGGAATCTAGTTTTGGTTTGCGGCAAGGTCTTGCGGGTGTCTTCAGGATTTGGTTTTGCTTCTTATTGTTGTCCAGACCTATTATGTTTTTAGTGATTAGGTTTTTGGCTATCAGATTTTTTTATTCTGGTTTTGCAGTTCGTGATGGATTTTGGTTTTTGGATGTGATTTTTTCTTTCTTTTTTATTTGCGGAGGCTTTTGCTGGGTTGCGAAGGTCAATTCTGGTTTTGTTCTGGTGGTGTCGTCGGTGTTGTACCAGCAGTGTGGACGAGTTACTTCGGGAATTCTTCATGGAATTGGTGAATCTAGGTGAATGATAATTTGAAGCCGTAATGGAACAGGTTGTGCCTTTGGTTTCAGCAGTTTTATGAATTTATTTATGGTATTGTTTTATTGAAGTTTTTATATGGTATTCAGAGTATACACCATGGATTTCTTATGATGTGGGGAAGGTTGGTTTGTTCTTTGTTGGTTTGAATTTTGTATG
Organism: Viscum album; assembly: GCA_963277665.1. Classification (NCBI taxonomy): domain Eukaryota; kingdom Viridiplantae; phylum Streptophyta; class Magnoliopsida; order Santalales; family Viscaceae; genus Viscum; species Viscum album. Next base: position 393,309,719 of record OY728167.1, on the reverse strand, counting down.
TTCTCTTGTGGCACTTTGGCTTTGGTCCATGAGACACTACATCTAGTTTACTTGTTAGGGACTGCTTCAGAAGTGGTTTAGATCAAGAAGTTCCCTCCTTATCCCCGCTATCCGGAATTGGATGTTTTGAGAGGGTATGGCATTTTCCATCGGTACTGTGCCCGTTCATCCTTACACCGGACTGCTAGCCAAGCAGCGATGGGAAGGGGGATTCTAATCATATTTTTTTATTGCTAGGGCAGAGGTTTTCATTACTTTTGAATTGGATTGATTATTGTCTTGATGATCTTGGCCTGTGGAGGCATGGTAGTGTTTTAAGTCTTTGATGCCTTTCTGGTTTCCCACTTTTTCCTCAAAAGTTCTTTTGGAATAAAAAATTAATATCAGTCATTCTTATACATTGCCCCAAATTTTTATGCTTATTTATGATAGTTTCTGCTATATTGTTATCCTTGCTGAGAATCTGAGCTCACCCCTTTCTTATCTTTTATTTTTCCCTGGATGTGAAGAAGTGTATTATGATTGATATTCAAGGTTAAGCTATGGGAATAATGGAATTATCAAAGAATTATTTATGCTTTGTTTTATTTCAGAAATTGTAATATAATGTTCATATATGCAATCTATTTTCCAAGACTGCTAAATTGGTCAGTCCTTCGGGAATTGATTCCTTAAAATCATGCCAATGTATTAAAATAATTCACCGAATCTGGGTAACTGGGGTCAGGGTGTTACAGTAAGGACCAGTCTAGGGGTTGGATTATCGGGGAGGATGTAAGAGCAGTTTTGAGTTCAACGAATGCTCTCTTGGAAAACTCATCGAAATGAAAAGTGGCATTATTTAAGAGCAATTGAGTTAGTGGGAGGGAAATCCTATTGATGTTAGGTCTGAATCACCGATAGAAACAAGCATGAAAAAGTAATGAAAATCTATCTCGAATAGAAGTGGGTTCAGTAAGTTATTGGATCACTTCAATTTTGGAAGGATCAACTTCAATACCCTCTTTTGAAACTATGTTCCCTAGAAAAATTCCATTTGAAACCCTGAAGTGGAATTTTTCAAAATTTAACACAAGGTTACACTTGACACACTTTTGAAGGACTAGAGAGAGTGAATTCAAAAAAGATTCAAATGACTCACCATAAATGGTAAAGTCATCCATGAAGACTTCCATGCAGTGTTCAATGAATTCAGAAAATATACTCATCATACACCTCTGGAATGTTTCAGGAGCATTAAAAAGTCCCAAATTCATTATCCTATATTCATATGTTCCAAAGGGGCAAGTTAAAGTGTTCTTTTCTTGGTCTTGAGGTGCTATTTGGATTTGGAAGTAGCTGGTGTATCCATCAAGAAAACAATAGTGTGACTTTCTAACTAATCGTTCTAGAATCTGATCAAGGAATAGAAGAGGGTAGTGATCTTTTATTGTTTCTACATTCAATTTCCTATAGTCTATGCACACATGAAATTTGATTTTCACTTGATTTGTGACCACCTCACCATGTCCATTTGTGACAACAGTTATCCCACCCTTTTTAGGTACAACTTGAATTATAATAACCCATTCACTATCAGAAATTGGGTAGATAATACTAGATTGAAGAAGCTTGGTGATCTCTTCCCTAACTACCTCAAGGATGATTGTATTGAGTCTTCATGGTGGTTTTCTAATTGGTTTGGAAGAATCCTCAAGATGTAAGGGCGGTTTTGATTCCTGTTATGTCATCTAGGGTCCAACCAAAGGCCTGTTTGTTTTCCTCTAACACTTGAACAAGTTTGTACTCCTCAGTTTCATTAATTGAAGAAAAGATAATGATAGTATAAGAGTGATCATTGAAAAGGAAGGCATATTTTAGTTGTTCAGGAAGAGGTTTCAGATCATTCTCATCTTTCAATTGTGGGTTAGACAACTCCGGAATAAAGGAAGGTACTTCAATTGCGTCAGATTCATTTTCCTTAATACTGTCCAAGGTGGAGTAGTAGAGATCATAGTTAATGTGGAATTCATGAGAGTTTTCACGTTCCTCTATATTGATGGAGTCTATGAATGATAGGTCCACATCAACTTACCCATTTATGACTTGGTTAATCATGGTGCAGATTTGACAAGATCCTCTCCCAAATGATGAACATGATGGAATGTGGTTCAATTGAGTCTTATAAGTGTCCTTAGAAGCATGGATTGAGAATGCAGAGTGATCCTCATATGGGTATCGTATGGCTTGGAAAATGTTGAACATGAACAGTTGGTAACCAAATTACAAGGATAAGATGCCTGAATGAACATCAATCTTGGTTAGAGCAGTCACGAGGAATGGTATTCCTAAAATTAGGGGAGATCAAGAAGAATTCATCTCACCTTCCATGTTAAGGACATATAAATCAGCTAGGAAGATAAGATCATTAACCCAGACAAGAACATACTAAATTATCTCCTTAGGAATGGTTGTGCATCGATTGGCTAACTGAATGAAAACACTCATTGGGTGCAAGGGACCTAGACCAAGGTTGGAGAAGATGGATTTAGTCATGAAATTTATTGAGTCCCCTAAGTCTATAAGTGCATCATCGAAGTTTGAAATTCCTATTTGGCATGGAACTATAAAGGTCCCAAGATCTTTTCACTTTATGGGAATAGATTGTTGTGTGGAAAGATTTTCTAAGGTCCTAATTTTCCTCTTATAGGTGCACAATTCCTTAAGAAACTTGGCATACTTAGGGATTTTTTTATGGCATCTAAGAGGGTAATGTTGACTTCAACACGTCTAAACATGTCAATCATTTCAGGATCAGGTTCAAAGGACTTACATGGCTTAGAAATAGCTTGAGGAAAAGGAATTAGATTCCTAAGTAGAATGGAAGAAGGAGAGGGAATGGATTCAGATTCCTTTTCAAGTTTCTTTTTCTTTTCATTTTCTAGGTCAACATTCAAATGGGAGTTGGAGGACTTATCTTGAGGAATATCAATTTTCTTCCCCGATCTAAGTGAAATTGTATTTACATTACCCTTAGGGTTGGGTAATGGTTGATCTGGGAGTTGGGAAAATTTTGATTATTTTTTCTGGCTCAGGTGGGATGCAAGTCGAAAAATTTGGGTTTCAATGTTTTTGAGGCTGGAATGAGTGAAGGAGGCAAGATCTTCCACTGCACTTTCCCATGGTTTCCTAGAATAACAGGCTTGTCCCATATTGGGATTACCATGATTTTGGTTCTTGGGAAATAGATTTTATTGGTTTAGGAATTGAGAAGACTCACTATGATAGTGGAATCTAGGAGGAGGAAGAGGAGGATTGATCCTTAGAGGTTGAGGAACAAAAGGGTAATGTTTTTGGAAATTACCCACACTTTGACCATATTGGAATTGGTTTGGGTTTTGTGGAAGGAATTTAGGTGGATGAGAAATGGGATTACCATACCTCAAGCCTTGGTTAAAGTTAGAAGAGAAAGGATCAGAGTGGGGTTGGTTGAAGTTTCTAATGAACAGACCTGATTTTTGGGGGTTGGTGTTCCTCTGAGCATATTCTACATTGATCTCCATTGGTCCGGATGAATCTTAGGGATCCTATTGAAGTTTTGGACATGTGTCATTTGTATGATATGTGGATCTATAGATTCCACAGTTATTGATAGGTCTATGGAACATATATTGTGGAGAATATGTGGTTGGGGATTTAGACGCCACAACTAGTTGTCGCACAAGACCTGTAAGTTCACTCATTCACTCCGTTATCTTGTTTGGATCTATTGATTGACTATCTTGGGCTTTTTTTACTTGAGCATATGCTCGAGTATGGAATTTTTGTGTGTTTTCATCCATGTTTCTTATGATATCTCTTGCATCTATAAGAGTTTTATTAACAAGGGAACCACCACTTGTGTCATCAATGAGAGTTATCTCCATAGGCAATAACCCCTCATAGAAGTATTGGATCAAGATTTGGTCAGGGATTTGGTGGTGTGGTCAGGTTTCCACAATCTTTTTGAACCTCTCCCAATACTCATGGAGTGATTCATTAGGGAATTGATGGATACCACTAATTTTCTTTCGGATGGAAGTAGTGCGAGAAGTAGGAAATAGTTACTCTAAGAAGAGTCTCTTCATGTCAATCCAGTAGTTTATGGAACTAGGAGGAAGGTAGTAGATCCATGACTTAGCAATGTCATATAGGGAGAAATGGAATTCTCAATGTTTTATTTTTTCCTCAGAAACCCATTGAGGCTTCATGGTACAACACACCACTTGGAACTCATTAAGGTGGAGATGTGGATCCTCACCAGCTAGATTGTGGAAATGAGGTAGAAGATGAATAGAACCTAATTTGAGTTTGAATTTATCCTCTATGTTTGGATATTTAATACCAAGGGGTTGGTAATTCATATCAGGGGTAGCAAGTTCTTTAAGTGTCTTTTCCTAGGATTGTCCATATATAATTCAATTAGTTGTACACAAACTAGTTCTTGAATTATTTGATTATCCATAATGTTCCTCCTAAGTTAGAAAATAGTTCTCTCAAATTCATGGTCAAAAAAATATGAGGGATTGTTTGGGAGGCTACGGGGCATTCTGATAGATTTTGGAAGAAAGAGTAAGATGGGTTTTTCTTTGTGTTTTTTTCAAAAAAAGTATATTTGGTTTTTTATTTGTTTGTTTTACAATAAATAGAAACTAATGGCTACTTAATTTCTCCATACCTGGAAATAGTGTCATTTGAAAGCATGTTTGATTGTATCATATCGACCGTTCAAGGTTCTGATGTTCTGGTAATGTGTATAGCAGCACTCGGGTCGAATCCTCGACAATGATACTTTTTAATAGTCTAATTTTTTAGTTGATTGTATTTTAATTGGGGTGTTTGTTTGAAGAGCTTATGAAATAATTTATGGATGATGGTTGATTTATAAATTTGATAAATATTTGGGTGAGTTCATTATTGGTAATTTAATCTTATGATATCCTTGATCTTTGCATTATATTGCATTAAATTAATACCTACTTAACAAGATGAATTTGATTGGAATTCCCATGTTTTAAAGATTTAATCCAATACATAACATAACTTTGGGTTATAATCGTTATCATTACTTGTTTATGGTATTGTATTTTTGGTTCCAGTAATCCATGGAATCCACATTCTAAAAAAACATGTCATTAATCCATGACATATTATGTTCAACATACACAATATTAATTTAATGAATATTCATTTAGAAAAAGCTCTCATTCACTTAATATCCCTAAATTATGAATCACCCCAATGATAAATTTACTTAGACATTTGGTTGTTTAATAATATGGTCATCATTTTTATGGTGATGGGTTAAAATAGAATAAAAATATCGAGACAATAAAAGAATTGTGTGTCGAACACACACACACGAAAAATGAAGGGAATTAAATACTCACTTTAGATTGAATGAGAAAGAAAAAGAATGGAGGGGATTAAAATGTATTTAAACTAATTGAATACCATTAATATTATTTAATAGAAGTTGGATGAGAATATTAGATGAATCGGAAGAAACTTTCATTAAAATAGAATTACAAAAACAAACATATACACGATTATAAACGAAGAACAACAAAAAAGTAAATGAAAGGAAGCAAGGAGGAATGGTTTCTAAAGTGAAAAATTGAGTATGGAAGACACTCCCAAGACATTGGCAGATCCTGGGTCATGCTAACCTATCCTTATTTTCTCTGAAATGCCAACCACATGCAAGGAGAAGAGGGGGTTGTATTTATAGCCCAAGGAGGTGGACTGTTTGCATTCCCAATATGGCCCTCCACTTGCACAGCCAATTTGGCCATCCAAAAATATGAATATCTAGATATTAACTTCTTCCAAGTTTTATATATTGATTTTTACTATCATATATCAAAATTTATCATCTATTGAACTTTTGGAGTGAGAGATATGGTGATTTTACTAAACAGTTTTCACCTGTCCATTTTTATTAACACTTTTTCAAAGGCTGAAATGTTAATGGGTTTTTAAACAGGAATATGCCCTCAAATAAAAATAATTTATTCTAAAAAGTTGTCCACCCATATCATATATTTCACTCTAAAAAATCCCATATTTATTTTATGAGTATATCAGGATAAAAGTCATGAATAGTGTTGTGGTTTTAATTCCCGTCCAGAATGGTGGGCTGCACTTCATAGAATCATTTGGGCCCCTTTTTATTGGATTTGGGCCCTAAAAGTTTTATCCATGACTCCTTGAATTGTCCCCAGAACTTTAGAGGATAATAAAGGAATTTTAACTTCTGGATTGATCCCAGTATTCAATCTTCATAGCAATTCGAGTTTCATCGCAAATTCTTTGGGCCTTCTTGTGTGGTCCATATCACCTTTCAAATGGAAGAATTTTCCTAATATCCCTTTTAATGAACTGTTGTATATTGAATGAGGAATCCTAGAAAACAATAAAAATGTAATTTGGATAAGTAGGGTGATATTTGTAATTAAAATATTAAACAGACTCAATTGGACTTCTTCAAATAATGCTCAAAAATTATATTTAATATTAAAACATGAGTATCTCACACCAATTATGCACTTTTGTAGGAAATTTACTAAAGGGGGTATAAAAAAGTTATTAAAATAGTAATAACATCAATTAATTTAGTAAATAGGGTATAGTATCCCTACATTATTTATTTAGACCCTCACTACTAGTCGACAGCCTCTAGAATACAAGGAGGCACGGTTGAGGTCATGTGGTGACCTAGCCTAGGGAACCATTTAGTGGATTCCAGTATGGGAACATTACAATCATAATTATTTTTTTATACTTACATGATATTATTTATTTTTTTAAATGTAAAAAATCAAGGAAAATACAATGAAAATATAGAAATGGATGAAACATGAGTACTTCCCATGATTTCACCCATGCGATAATAATATTATGAAATTAAATAATGATATTATTGAGAAATATAATAAGTATTCAACATGAAAAAAATTATTTTTGTTATCACACTAAACTTTAGTTGTTACAATAGAAAATTGTGATGTATCGACCCCGATGCCACACACCATTGCCCCGAGTTGGTCGGTCACATGACCTAAGGCGCGCCACCCCATATGTCAGAGGCTACTAACTTGTATTGAGGGTCTAATACCGATCATGGAAAGACTATACCCTATTTATCAAAGTATAAGAATAGTGGAAATAAATTAATAATAGCCAAACGATATATCCATAACCATAGTAATACCATTATCACATGATAACAAAAACAGGAATACAAAATCTAAAACAACAGCAGTAGATATGTCATGCAAAAAATATATGTCAAGTACCACATAAAAATCCCAAAATAAAGAAACTAAAAACTACCAAGTGGGTCCTGATTCCATATCTAGTTCCATCATCCATGATCAATCCCAATACAACCATCTAATATAGATCTCTTTCCCTTCCACTATCCTTTAAACATGAAGTTTTTTTGGGAACCGATCAGGCAGCCAGAGTAGGGTGTGAGTACAGCTCATTAGGCCACCAAAAATAGCATCTAAATAAATATCCAGTCAAATATAATGTTTGAATTTGTATAAATGATAAAATAAAATAAATTAAATAAATATTTTATATATATTCACTTATTCTTTATTTGACCACATAAACCCTCAGGTTCCTAAGGACGCCTAAGAACTCAATATCTTCTTCAGCCTATGAAAGAGTATAAACTATCCCTAGGGGATATCTCATATAAAAACACCATTTTTATAAATAATCATTTCAATTCAATTAATATTATGACCAATTGAAACCATAGTCCAATGCCATCATTTTGGCCCTAGAATGCTATGCCTATCACCCCAGGAGTATTCCAAGCATTAGACCTTATCTCACACCCCATTTATCAGTCAATCATATATGGGTATTTTCAGAATCAGTCTATGTTCCAAATTTATATATCAGTCAATCACATATAGGTATTTGGAGCATCGGTATGTATCCCACACTTGTATATCAATAAATCACACATATATCACATACATAACATTATTCAATATTAATAAACATTAACTCTTTTATCAACATTTTACTTTTTGGTATTCCATTAATGTTTATGTTCAATACTTTAATCACAAGGAATAATATGATTAATTCATTATTTGATCATTTTGAACCATTTAAATATTAGAATCCATAAACTCGTTAAGGTTAATTCAACCATCCCATAAATCTTAAGGACAATTAATTCACAAAAACATTAATTTACCCATTACACAATCCCAATTTCCTATCAATTACATAATCAAAACATTCTATTAATTAATTTACTATTTAATTAATCCAAATCCACCAATTTCATAATCTCTATTACCAAAATTTATTTTTCCCATATTCAACTCATTTCATAATGATATGGTAAATTGATTAATCATTCCATGATTCCATAAATTAATTAATTTATTTATTTATTTCAAGATTCAATTTTCAAACATGTCAATTTAAATTTCACACCACATACATGAAATTGTAATTCAAGACAATGGGAATTGAATTTATACCACTTACCTCAACATCGTTGACGAACACTTGCAAAAAAAACCCTAATTGAAGCGGAGCAATGAAGATCATGATGAAGAACAAGACTTAGATTCGTAAACTAGATCCAAGATCAAAATAATTAACATCCAACCAACCTTGATTTATAACTATCACTAACATATGAAAGAATCCCTTAAAAATATGAGAGAAAGATGGAATAAAGGGAGGAAACAAATCAGGATGAGAATCTCTTATCGGGAGAGGTGAAGATCCATCAATGGTTAATTGATTCATTAAGAAAGGAGGTTTTAATGCCTTGAAACTCATTAAGTATTCTAAAAAAATTGAATTTTTTTAGGGTCATGTTTGGTCAAATTATAGTGATTTTGGGTGAGGGTTTAGGAATTTTAAAACCAACTTTGGTATAATTAATAATGTGTACACGGTTTCCTGGGCAGGGGTACACAGTTTTCCCAACTATGCAAATCTTCTGTAGGGGGTGCTCAGTTACTCCTAATAAGGCACACACTTTGAAAAACTATGCTCCAACTGTGAAATCTCTTTCTATTTGGGGCTACATAGTTTTTCAGGGTAGGGTGCATGGTTTGGTAAAATAGTGCACCAACAATACACTACACAAAACCCCTCCAAAAACGTCCTATTTTCGCCCAAATGAACCCAAGATAAAACCCAAACAAGATATACTCAAAATAAGGAAAAATAGTGCTTGTATACAAGCTCAATACATATCCATAAAAGGTCATGTTCTTATAATCTCCCCACCTTATAACAGATCATCCTAGAGTTTTACTCCTAAGAATATCTAAGATCCCAAGGTAAAAAGATCATCCCACAAAGCCTACATATCCTCTTCCCTCTCCCAAGTTTCCTCCTAAACACAACCTTGTTGCCACAACACTTGAACTATCATCACTTTCTTTCTTGATATTACATTCTGATTATAATCCAACACACGTATCATATTCTCCTCAAAATATGCATCAGTATCAAGATAAACATCATCCACATAGATCACATGACAAGGGTTGGGGTGATATCACTGAAGATCTAACACATGAAAAATTCCATTAATATCATTATACCTTAGTGGAAGATCCAATTGGTATTCCACCAATGCAATTCTATTCAAAACCTAAAATAGTCCAACAAACCGAGGAACCAAATTTCCTTGTCTTTGAATCCTATAATGACCCAATCTTGGTGACATCTGAAGGAAAACACAATCAACCTATATTAAATATAGGGTTCATCAACATATATCATCATACAAATTCTATCTACATTGATCTGAAACCATACTCATTCAAATCAATCAAGCCTACTCTGATGTCTCTTGTATGATACTCGGTCCCAACAACTCTAACTCACCTGCCTCCATCCAACATAAAGGTGATCTATATGGCCAACCAAAAAGTGTCTCATATGATGCCATCTGAATAGTATCCTAGTAACTGTTTTCCTAGGAGAACTCAATGTGTTCTAAGTAAATCTCCCAAGACCCACCAATGTTAAGAACACTTGCTCATAATATGTCCTATAAAACTTGTATAGTATGTTCTGACTACCCATTTATCTATGGGTGGAAAGCCACAATCAATAAAACTTGTGTACTAAGTGCCTTATGTATGCCCTTCAAGAATTGAGGAGTAAAACGTGAGTCATGGTCTGAAACTATACTATTTGGATCCCCTTGTAGATGGACTATCTCCAAAATGTATAAATCTTCCAACTGATCCACTGAGAATGTATCTCGTATAGGTAAGAAATGTGCTACATTCATCATTCATTCCACAACCACCCAAATAACGTTATTCTTATGAGTTTTTATTGAGAGAACCAACTCAAAGTCCATGGTAACATCATCCCACTTCCATTATAGAATTGGAAATGGATAGAGTAACCACTAGGTCATTGATGCTTGGCCTTCACCTATTTATGGGTGTAGCATTGTGTCATGAACCCCGCAATCTCTATTTTCATGCATGACCACAAAACTATCATCATAGGTCATGGTAAATTTTGGTCACACCTAGATGAACCATCCACATCTATGAATGAAATTCACACATCGTCTCCCCCCATTCTCAAAGGCACAACAACCCAATTTCTGAAATAATTGATTTGATCCTCATTTATTGTCCAATCTAAAGCTAAATCCTCGCGTTCAAGGATTTCCCTCAAGGTCAAACACTTTGGATACTCATATTGTATTTCTTTGACCCAACTAAAAAAGTGTAGACTCTACTGATACTAATATGAGTTTCATCTATTCCAGACCCTCCTGAACCACAATATGTATCTCATCTAGTAAATTCATCATTTTCTACTCAGTACTAGACTCCTAAACTACCTGCGTCAAATTTTTACAGCTTAAATAATCATTAACACTATTTCCCTTTATGTGGGTATAAGCTAGCTCCAAATAAAGACACTTCACATACTCAACCCACCACTACTGTCATAGATTCAAATATTGTTCTGAAAAGATATACTTTAAGATCTTCTTATCAGTATACTCAGTAAACTTTTCACCCAATAGATAATAATATGAACACATCAATGCATTAATAACTATAGCTAGTTCAAGGTCATTTGTGGGTAAATTTCATTCATGTGGTATCAACTATCGTGACTGATATGCCATAACTCAATCTCCCTGCATCAACACTTATCCAAGACTAATCCCATAAGTGTCACAAAACATTGTATACTCCTCACTTAGCTCAGGTAGGACTATGAATGGTGTTGTTTTTAAGAACTTATTAACCTCCTAAAAGGTATTACCACATGATTCTATCCATTCAAAACTCAACCCCTTCTTGGTCATGTATAAAAGTGGTGTTTCACAATTGGAAAAGTCTTGTATGAACCTCTGATGATAAAACGCTAATCCTCAAAAACTATGGATATTGAAAACATTCTTGGGATTCTCCAAAGAAAAAAACTGTTTTTAAATTATCTATGTCCACTGACACACCTTCCTCTGAGATAATGTGACCCAAGATGTGTACATGGTCAATTCAAAACTGACACATAGTTATCTTGGCTTATATTCAATGCTCTCATGGTGTACGTAATATGGTGTTAATATGTTGGAAATTATCATCATAAGTCTTGTAGTACACCAATATTTCATCCACAAATACAGCCACAAACTGATCCATGTATGGGTGGAAAATTCTATTAATCAAGTCCATAAACACTTTTGGTGTGTTTGTCAACACGAACAGCATCACAAAAAAACTCATAAAGTCCATAACATCTTCTTAAATAATTCTGAGGTATGTTTGAAGGTCTGACTCTAAACTGATGGTACCTCAATCTCAAGTCGATTTTGGAGATAATAGAAGATCCCCTCAACTTTTCAAATAGATCATCAATATGTGAAAGAGGATATCGGTTCTTCATAGTAATCCATTTTAACATCTGGTAATCAAAACCTTAGTGCAGAGTCTCATCGGCCTTCTTAGAAACAAAATTGGCGAACTCCAAGGTGACATAATCTGATATATAGACCTCTTATCCATCAACTCTTAAAATAGATTCTTAATCAAATTAATCTCTATTCATTCCATTCATTATGGTAGAATAAAAATTAGCTCATCTCCCAACATGATCTCAATTGTAAATTCCAAATATCCTTAAGTTGGAAGCCTTGATAATTCCTCAAGAAACACGTACTTTAACATGTACACTATGGGTGGAAAGAAAACCTTCTTCACACCCCCATCCTTCAACAATATACTAGCAACCTAGGTGGTGAACTCCCCCAGTTCCTGATAAACTAGCCCTGCAGGACCCTCCTGATATCCCACTCTCTACTATGAATATAATTGTTACCCTTAGGAACCATAAAAGTCACTTTCATTTAGTATTAATAAATGTGGCCTCAAAATGATACTAACTAGTCCATACCCATAATTAGGTTGAACCCTAACATGTAAAGGATATAGAGATCCCAACTAAAATGATACTCCCCAATTTTGAGAGAACACACTTTGCACAAATAGATGATTCTGGAATGTACTCCAAAAGGTGTATCTATCATTATAACTCAACTCATGAACTCTACTACTAGGCTCAAACCATTCACAAGTTGTGTGGATATAAAATAATGATAGGTACCAGTATCAAATAGGTGCTAGTATCTTTAATAATAGTACCTATAACTGTCGAGGGTCCAGCCTCTATATCCCAAAGTGTAGTCTGAAATTCATGAAACTGTCATTCCCCTCTTTCCTATGATTTAGTTTGAGTCCACTTAGTTTCACAACTCTACTGATATGGGTGCTCTTTCCCAGAAGCACCACATCCACTTCCTCAACCACCCTGTCCAGTGAAATTATAACTACCAGACTGGTACGGTGTTGAATTCCCCATTCCCATACTCTGGTTCTATCTAGTATCTCCATCACTACCCATATCTTAGGGGTTCCTATAGAACCTCTATAGATGTCACATCCTTCTGCAATCTCATAACTTAGAGGATGGTCGGGGGAACTATCTACGAAAGTGACTCGTCCTACCACACTAGTGAAAAATCACTCATGTAAGAATTTGAGTAACCGATCCTTCCCCTTATCCACTTTTACTTCCACTTATATAGTCAAAATTCTCATAAAAATGATTCCTTCTCTCGAAATGCATACCTCTTGACCATATAGAGAAGCCAACTATCCTCCACTAGAAGCCTCCTTCAAGGTACCCTCAGAAATGAGACCCTGATTCACCACCAATAAAAACATTTTCAGCCTAAATATATTTACCTAGGACATAATTTTACATCTAATCCCATCCTAAAATAATTTCACCGCCATAGCCTCATCTCCTTCTAATGCTAGAGAAAATAACTATTGATCTGAAAAGTGGCTAGAATAGTCCAAAATGGATATACTCCCTAGAGTTAACCTCATAAACTCAACCACTATCTATGGCATGATCATATTAGAATAAATTTTCTCTAAGAATATATCCTAAAATACATTCTACTCCATTCTTTCCAACTATCCATCTTGATCCTGATTTTCTCGCCAATGCTTCTCCTGACCATGTAACATATAGGCAGACAATTTGAATCTCTTCTAAGTTAGAGTCTCCAATTGGTCAAGTATCATTTGGATATACTCAACCTAGAACTCAGATTCCTCAGGTCCACATTATTTGGTAAACATAATAGTGTGATGCAACTAAAACTCCTACACCAGGTCAGACATACTCTCTACATCCCACCTTGGGTCTCTTTTAGTAAAATGTATAAATCAAACAAAGTTCTCAAGAAACATCTCTCCCACTTCCTCACTTGGAAATATTGGTTTCTTAGTTTCCAACGCTGGTGGATCATCATAATCCATAACCTCATGTCATCCTCTCAAAAATTCTCATCATGGATGAATATTTATACCATTACAAACACAAATCTCAGGACACATTACACAACATTCACATATTCACGTAAGAGGGATTCACAGTAATTCATTGTAGTCATTCCCCCAATCCCAGCCACATGATAAAAAACATGTAATTATCACTACCCTTAACTATACTACATCTGGGTCATAGTTAACAAATGGTAAACACATTCTCATTATTCATGTTTCCCATTAGGAACCCATTTTTTCACATATTTTATCATTTTAAAATTTTTGATTTCATATCAAGCACCATTTTCAGTTCAATTTCACAATGAAAAACATTTCAATCTCAAAAACATACCCAAAACCTAAATTTCCATGATTGATTGAAAATGATCTATGTCACAATAACAATATTGAGTTATTAGAATGATTCATTCATACACAACTCTCATTCCATATCAGGCCATGAATCAAATATCAGAAAAACTCAGCAACAATAATTACATTATCCAACAAGTGAATCACTCAAGGTGAAATATCATCCAAATATATTAATACACATCAATAAATACAATCTCACCTTGGGTAATTGGATTTTACCCTCATACATGGGTTAGTTTATCCCATAAATGAGCTCTTAACCATGGACTGACTCATCCTATTCTTCTATCTACCTTTCCCCAATAGTAAGACAAAAGCACAGAAAATAAAACTCCTCTGATACCACTTTGTAATGTCATGAATGACTCGGGGCACTAGTGTGTGGAACCTGGGTCAAGACATAACTAAAATGAAATATTATAATCATTTTTACCACCAAACCCGACATATTTTAAATTTTTTATTATTATTCAACTTTTTAAATGGGTTTGAGTGGTATTCTTACATAGCTAGTAAGCCCAGAGTCACATGGACCTAATACATGACCAGTAGGCCCCAAAGACCTTAATCCATAAGGGAAGACCCTCCTTAGAAATTAAACATTAATCCTAGTATCCACCCTTGTAAGGCTGCATTACTAACATTGCCCCATGTAGAGCACGGGGCCTGGTACCGATGTAATATGTCATACCATCTCATTCATCCAATCTGGTATCCCAAAAAGATGGTTATTGCTTCTCTAAAGCCCGCATTTGGATCTATACTAGAGGAAGGGAGGTCTTTTTTCTCCTTTCATTCCATTAGAACTGCCTCCCCGCCCTCTATCAAAGCTGTCAGTTATCTGGACATTTGTTTGACGCACCACTAAACATATTCCTATCAACCCACTATATATGTTTTTGTCCACAACCTCCTCCGATGAGGTACATCACTGATCCCAAAAACTGCTACAATCCCACTTAGGTAATGCCTCTATCTCCTTCAAACACTGAGGGATGATTACCTCCCTATCATCGAGTCCACAAAGCCCCAACCATCATCAGATCGTGTGCCACACCCTACGATGACACCATCTAGACCCAATACTACTCTCCCATGACCTAATCATGTACGTTGTTGCACACCATACGAAACCTCAACATGTTGGGGCCACCATTAATTGATCCTGATATCAATACAGTATTACGAGGTGCATTTAACACTAGTCCAGACCCCAAGTTCATATTATAATCATTGTTAACATGAAATATTTTAAAATTATAATAGTAAATATTACAATTACTACTAAAATGACATGTAATCATAAAATATAATATTCAATACAAAATTTTTTGTACCATATCATAATTATCTTTATTATACTGGCATGAAATTTTAAATATACACAAAAAAAGGTGCAACACGAGTTCTTCCCAAGAGGTCACCAATCCTAGTATACTCTCTCCCAAGCATGATTAACTGCAGAGTTCAAATTGGATCAGGTGTATTAATGTTGGTATGATCACACCCAATAATTCACACACATTCCTATAAAATTTTTGAAAGTACTGTCAATGATTATAATATTACATATTTATATTTAATTGATTTTATAAATATAACTTTAACTAATGAAATTATCATTTAATATTATAATTATTCATCATGAAAATTTATTATTTCTATTATAAAACTAAACCGTAGTTTATACAATACATCATGAAATATTATAATTGTTTTTAACATGAAATATGGTAATATTATGACATGCAATATTATAATTATTAGTAAAATTATATATAATCATAAAATATTATATTCATTTAAAAAGTTTATGTACAATATCATAATTATTATTGTTATAATTACATGTAATTATTATTTTTTAAATGTGAAAAATCTGGGAAAATACAATGAAGCTTTAAAAAATGGTGAAACAAGAGCACTTTCCAGGAGGTCACCCATGAACCATTTATATTATGAAATTAAATAACACAATTATCGAGAAATATTATAATTATTGAACATGAAAATATATTATTTATGTCATAAAACTTAATCGTAGTTGTTATTATATAACATGCAATATTATAATCATTGTTAACATGATATATTGTAACATTATTACATGAAATATTATAATTATTACTAAAATTCCGTATAATCAGGAAATATTATATTTGATACAAAATTTTACATAAAATATCATAATAATCATTATTATACGGGCATGAAATTTTAAATATACACAAAAAGGGTGAAACATGAGTACTACCCAGGTGAACCCATCCTAGTACTGCTATTTCCAAAGCACATTTAAATGTAGAGCTATAATGGAATCTGGAGCAATAATAGTGGTGTGATCTCTCCAAAAAAACATTGAAATTTTTGGTAAATATTGGAAAGTATGATCAATGGTTTTAATATTACATATTTCTATTTAATTTTTGTTATAAATATAACTTTAAGTAATGAAATTATCCACCAATATTATAATTATTTAACATGAAAAATTATTTTTTCTATTATAACACAAAATCTTAGTTGTTACAATACACCATGAAATATTATAATTATTATTAACTTGAAATATGGTAACATTATGACATGAAATATTATAATTTTTACTAAAATTCTATGTAAACATGAAATAATATTTTCATTTAAAAAGTTTACATACAATATCATAATTATTTTTTTTTATACTTACATACAAATCATTGTTTTTAAAATATAAAAAATCAGGTAAAATGAAATAAAAAATACAGAAAGGAGTGAAACATAAGCACTTCCCAGGAGGTCACCCATGCAACATTCATATTGTATTATATGGTAGGTTCTAGGGATACAGTTACAATAAAACACACACGCACACTTGAGAGTCATAACCCTACCCATAACCCCACTATGGATAGACTAGACTAATCCCTTTATATATATGCATGTATATATGTATATTATAAGGGTAGTTGTATGTTTTACCCCTTTCAGTCACCCCCTCCCACACTTTTGGGTGCGGGCTCCACATTATGGCGACAGATGTCAACCACATTCTGAATGTCAAGAACATGATGGTTTTTTCTCTACTGAACGTTATCACCACCCCCATCGTCGAGCGAGGGCACCTCTATGCAACCGAACACCACGCTGTCATAAGTTTACATTGGTCGCGCACCACATCCACATGTAATAGTGAAATATTACATTCAATACAAAATTTTACGTACAATATCATAATAATCATTATTATACTGGCATGAAATTTGAAATGTACATAAAAAATTGGTGTAACATGAGTACATCTCAGGAGATCAATAATCCTAGTACTATTCTCTCCTAGGCACACTTAACTGCAGGGTTCTAATGGGATCTGGTGTATAAATTTTGGTCTAATCACACCAAACAATACACAAACATTCTTTTAAAATATTTGAATGTATTATCAGTGATTATAATATTGCATATTAGTATTTACTTTTGTAATAAATATAACTTTAACTAATAAAATTATTAACCAATATTATAATTATCCAACATGAAAAATTATTATTTCTAGTATAAAACTAAACTGTAGTTAAAATACGTCATTAAATATTGTAATTATTGATAACATGAAATATGGTAACATTATGACACGGAATATTATAATCATTACTAAAATTCTATGTGAACATGAAATATTATATTCATTTAAAAATTTTATGAACAAAATTGAAATTATTATTTTTATATATATATTATTTTCTTTTAAAAGGTAAAAAAATTGGAAAAATATAATGAAAAATATAGAAAAGGGTAAAACAAGAGGACTTCCCAAGAGGTCGCCCATACAACATTCATATTAAAAAAATTCAAAAATTTGGTTGTTGAGAAATATTATAATTATTCAACATGAAAAAATATAATTTCTATTATAACACTAAACCATAGTTGTTACAATATAATATGAAATATTATAACCATTGTTAACAAGAAAAATTATAACATGATAACATAAAATATTATAATTATTACTAAAATTCACTGTAATCATGAAATATTATATTCAACAAAACATAAATATATGAAAAAAAAGGTGCAACGTGTGTACTTCCTAGGAGGTCACCCATCCTTGTACTACTCGCTCCCAAGCATGCTGAACTATAGAGTTATAATGGGACCCTTTGCATTAATGTTGGAGTGATTTCACCCAGTAATATATATACATTCTTGTTAAATTTATGAAAGTACAATCAATGATTATAATATTTCATATTTCTATTCAATTTTTGTTATAAATAAAAGTTTAACTGTTGTAATTTTCAGCCAGTGTTATAATTATTCAACATGAAAAGTTATTATTTCCATTATATCACTAAAATATAGTTCTTACAATATGTCATGAAATATTATAATTATTTTTTACATGAAATATGGTTACATTATGACATGAAATATTATAATTATTACAAAAAATCTATGTAAACATGAAATATTATATTCATTTAAAATGTTTACTACTTACATGTAATTCATTTTTTTAAAATGTAAAAAATTATGGAAAATACAATGAAAAATACAGAAAAGGGTGAAACACGAGCACTTCCCAAGAAGTGACCCATGCAGCATTCATAAAATGGAATTCAATAATGTGACTATCGAGAAATGTTATAATTATTCAACATGAAAAAATATTAATTTTTTATAACACTAATATATGGTTGTTACAATATAAGATGAAATATTATAATCATTGTTGACATGAAATATTATGGCATTATAACATGAAATATTATAATTAATTATAAATTTACATGTAATCCTGAAATATAATATTCAATACAACAGTTTACATACAATATCATAATAATATTTATTATAGTGGAATGAAATTTGAAATATACAAAAGAAAGTTTGAAACACAAGTACTTCCTAGGAGGTCACCCATGCTAGTACTACTCTCGCCCAAGCATGCATAACTGCTGATTTCTAATGGGATCTGGTGCATTAATGCTTGTATGATCACACCCAAAAATACATAGGCATTCTTGTTAATCATTTTAAAGTACTATTAATGATTCTAATATTACATATTTTGATCTAATTTTTGTTATAAATATAACTTTAACTAATGCAATTATCATCCAATATTATAATTATTCTACATGAAAAAAATATATTTCTATTAATACTCTAAAATGTACATAGTTGTTACAATACATCATTAAAATTTATAAATATTTTTAACATGAAATATGGTAAAATTATGAAATGAAATATTATAATTATAAATAAAATTCTATTTAAACATGAAATATTATATTGATTTAAAAAATTTAGAGAAAAAATCATAATTATAAATGTTATACTTACGTGAAGTTATTTATTTCTTAAAATCTAAAAAAAAATTGGTAAAATAAAATGAAAAATAAAAAAAAAGTGTAAAACGCAAGAACTTCTCAGGAGGCCGCCCATGCAATATTCATGTTACAAAATTCAATAATTCGATTATTGAGAAATATTCTAATTATTCAGCATGAAAAAATATTATTTCTATTGTAACACTAAACCATAGTTTTTGTAGTATAACATTAAATATTATAATCATTGTTAACATGAAATATTGTCACATTATAACATGAAATATTATAATTATTACAAAAATGAACTACAATCATAAAATATTACATTTAATACAAAATTTTACATAAAATATCATAATAATCTTCATCATAATGGCATGAAATTTGAAATGTATACCCAAAAGGGTTTAACACGAGTACATTCCATGAGGTCACCCATCATAGTTCTACTCTCTCCCTAGAACTTTTAACTACAGAGTTCTAATGGGATCTCATGCATTATTGCTAGTGTGATTTCACCCGACAATACACTGAAATTCTTGTCAAATATTTGAATGTACTATCAATGATTCTAAAATTACATATTTATATTAAATTATTGTTATAAATATAACTTTAACTAATACAATTATCATCAAACATTATAATTATTCAACATGAAAAAACAATTATATCTATTGTAACACTAATTTGTTATTGTTACACTACGTCATGAAATATTATAATTATTATTCACAAGAAATATGGTAACATTATGACATGAAATATTATAATTATTAATAAATTCTATAAAAACATGAAATATTATATTCATTTAAAAAATTTGCATACAACAACATAATTATTATTGTTATAATTAAATGAAATTCTTTATTTTTTAAAATGTAGAAAATTTGGGAAAATACAATGAAGAAAACAAAGAAATTGTGAAACATGAGCACTTCCCAGGACATCACACATTCATCATTATTATTATGAAATTCAATAATGAAATTATTAAGAAATATTATAATTATTCAATATGAAAAAATATTATTTCTGTTATAATAATAAACCGTAGTTGTTACAATATAACATGCAATGTTATAATCATTGTTTATAGGAAAAATTGTAATATTATAACATGAAATATTATAATTATTACTAAAATTCTATATAATCATGAAATATTATATTCAATACAAATTTTTACATGAAATATCATAATAATATTTATTATACTGGCATGAAATTTTAAATATACACAAAAAAGGGTGCGGAACAAGTACTTTCTAGGAGGTCAATCATCCTAGTACTACTCTCACCCAAGAATGATTAATAGAAGATTTCTAGTGGGATCTGGTGTATTAATTTTGGTGTGATCACACCCAACAATATAGATACATTCTTCTTAAATATTTTAAAGTACTATCAATGAATCTAATATTACATATTTCTATTTAACTTTTGTTTAAAATATAACTTCAACTAATGTAATTATTATCCAATATTATAATTATTTAACATGAAAATTTTTTATTTCTATTAAAACACTAAACCTTTGTTTTTACAATACATCTTGAAATATTATAATTATTGTTAAAATGAAATATACAAACATTATGACATTAAATATTATAATTATTACTAAAATTCTATGTAAACATGAAATATTATATTCATTTAAAATGTTTACATACAATATCATAATAATTATTATTATACATACATGAAATTATTTGTTTTTTAAAGTGTAAAAAATCTGGGAAAATACAATCAAAAATATAGAAATGTGTGAAACATGAGCACTTCCCAAGAGGTCACCCATGAAACATTCATATTATGAGATTAAATAATTTCATTATTGATTAATATTATAATTATTCAACATGAAAAAATATTATTTCTCTTATAACACTAAACCATAATGCTACATCCATAAGACCAAGGTTTGAATTGTGGTAAACCCCTTAGGAGATTTTCACCGGAGGTAGTGATGTTGGAAATATATAGGAAGATGGGGACTCAGGCATGACACATGCCTTGTGATGCATGAATAATGATGCAAACATCACACTGCATTGGGCCTTCAAGCCATGTTCATGGGACACTTGGCCTATGTAATTTTTCTCCCTTTACCAAGATAAAAAGTGGTCTTCAATTTCATAATAAAAAGGGGATTTGATCCCAACACAACCGTAGTTGTTATAGTATGTCTTGAAATATTATAATTATTGTTAACATGAAATATGGTAACATTATGACATGAAATATTTTAATTATTACTAAAATTATATATAAACATGAAATATTATATTCATTTAAAATGTTTACATGAAATATCATAATTATTATTATTATTAAACTTACATTAAATTATTTATTCTTTAAAATGTAAAAAAATCAAAGAAAATAAAATGAAGAATATAGAAAAGTGTGAAACATGAGCTCTTCCCAAGAGGTCAACCCTACGACATTAATATTACTAGACTCAATAATTTGATTGTTGATAAATATTATAATTATTCAACATGAAAAAATATTATTTCTATTAAAACACTAAACCATAATTCTACATCCAAAAGACCATGGTTCGAATCCTGGGAAGAACCTTGGGGGATTTTCTTCGTAGGTGGTGGAACATGCATGATGTAGAAAGACAACGACGAAGGCTTGACACATTCCTTTTGACGCAGGTAGAATGATGGATACATGACGTTGCATTGGGCTTTCGGGTCAGGTTCATGGGCCGCTTGGCCTTGGGTTCAAGGGCTGTATAATTGGTCTCCCTCTACCTAGATAAAAAGAGGTCTTAAATTTCATAATTAAAAGAGGCTTCAGACCTAACTTTTCAAAAAAAAAATATAACATGAAATATTATAATTTTACTAAAATGACCTTTAATTATGAAATATTATACTCAATAAAAAATTTTGTGTACAATGTGATAATAATATTTATTATAATTTAATGAAATTTAAAATATATACAAATAAAGGTGCAACATGAGTACTTCCCAGGAAGTCACACATCCTTGTACTAATCTTTCCAAGGAACCCTTAACTATAGAGTTCTAATGGGATCATGCGCATTAATAATGGTGTGATCACACCAAACAATACAGAAAGATTCCTCTTAGATATTTTAAAGTAATATCAATTATTATAATATTACATATTTTTATTTAATTATTGTTATAAATATAACTTTTACTATTACAATTAGAATCCAATACTAAAATTATTCACAATGAAAATTTATTATTTCTATTAGAACACTAAACCATAGTTTTTAAAATACATCATGAAATATTATAATTATTGTCAATATGCAATACAGTAACATTATGACATGAAATATGATAATTATTACCAAAATTATATGTAATCAGGAAATATTATATTCATTTAAAATGTTTACGTACAATATTAAAATTATTATTATTATACATACATGCAATTCATTTTTTAAAATATCAAAAATCTGGGAAAACATAATGAAGAATTATGAAAAGGGTGAAACATGACAACTTCCCCAGAGGTCTCCCATGAAACATACATATTATGAAATTCAATAATGTGATTATCGATAAATATTATATTTATTAAACATAAAAAAAATATTATTTCTGTTAACACGCTAAACCGTAGTTATTACAATAGAACATGAAATATTATAATCATCGTTGACATGATATATTGTAACATTATAAAATGAAATACTATAATTATTACTAAAATAACCTATAATCAAGAAATAATATATTCAATACAAATTCTTTCATATAACATCATAATTATATTCATTATACTGGTATGAGATTTAAAATATACATAAAAAATGGTGCAACATGAGTACTTCCTAGATGGTCGCCCATATTAGTACTAATCTCACCCAAGCATGCTTTACTATAGAGTTCTACTGGGATCTAATGCATTAATGCTAGTGTGATTGTACCTAAAAATACACATTTATTCTTGTTAAATATTTGAAATCACTATCAATGATTCTAATATTACAGATTTATACTTAATTATTGTTATAAATATAACTTTAACAAATGAAATTATCATCCAATATTATAATTATTCAACATGAAAGAAAAGTTATTATTTTTAATATAACACTGAACTGTAGTTGTTACAATACTTCATGAAATATTATAATTATTTTTAACATGAAATATGGTAACATTATGACATGAAATATTATATATATTAAGTATATGGGGGTACAATTGCACTGAAACACACACACACACCCATTGGGTAGGATAGGTAGGTAATATCCCCAAAAGGGATAACCCACCCATCAAATCCCTTTTTTATTTATTATTAATATAGGCATGTGGGTCCCTTACAATTCATGGCCCTTAAGAACAAACCCTCCTTGGCTAGTATACCCATTTTATTCAAAGATATCTGACGTGGCTCATTTTCCTTACTCTTTGTCATATCCTTTTTTATATTTTTATGGTATTTTTAAGATAAAATTTTTTTATTTTGTTAAAAAATTTAACAATTGTTGTTTTTTGTTCATTTTTTGTGTAAAACAATCAATTTTAGTGTAAATCATGTGTTTTAGTGTTCATTTTTTTCATTTTAAATAATTATTAAATTAAATCATTCTTTTGAATTTAACTTTCATTTTTATTATTTGTTTTCAATTTTTCATTCTCCTTTCTTTAATTATTTTATTTCTTTTGTTTTTTAATAAATATTTTACCAATTCATTAATTTAAATATTTAATTAATTTTAATTGAAAATAAATAATTCACTTTAGTTTTTAGTCTTTAAATAATTAAATTATCTTTAAAAGTTTGATTCTATTCAATTAATTTTTTTTATTTTAATTATTTAATTTAATTAATTATTTAATCAATTAATTGGTTAATTTATTTAAGCAATAGAAATTTACCTTGAAGATTAAAATTTTTTATTCAAATAAGGAGAAGTGAAAAACAAGGCCCAGAGGGAAGTCCAAGGCCAGAGGACACAATAGCTAAGGGGGGCAAAAGAAATGAAGACTGAGGGCATCCTCCTGAATAATGTTAACCCCCACTAGTTTCAGGCTATCCAGGTTGTGAAAAAATAACTGGTCCGGACCAAGGAGGTTAACCAAAGCCGAGTAGTCTGTGACTTTGTTGCCCTCTCGCCAAGTATGAAGCACTCTAATGTCTGCTCCTATGATTCCATGGCAGTCCCTGACTGCATAATCAACTGACCACGGGATTACCCCCATTCCGTGAAGATCATTATGCAACAACATTAAGTCTATTTCAACCTCATTAATATGCAATCCCCTCTGGAAACAAATATTGAGGCCCGCATGCATGGCCATGGTCTCCGCTTGAAGGGTTGTTCCCTACCACATCTGAATGGAAAATGCCGAGTACACCGACCCTGCACTATCACGGACTTCCACGACTCCTTGCATAACCCCCAAGATGCACGAGCCATCGGTGTTGAGTTTCAGTCCCCTCGACGGAGGATTCCATCATATCCATTTTCCTGATGATGAACCACCACCTGCCTTATGTAGGAAGGTCCATGTGCAATACCACCATAGAGAGAGAGCATCTCTCCAGTTTCCCAGTGCCCTGATCAAGCCGATGATCAGGATAGTAGTCCTAGAAATGATCGCTCACCCCGATGATGCCACCCCCTCATAAATCTGCTTGTTCCTCGCCTGCCACATACTCCAACAACCAGCATGAAATATCGACGAGTGAGCCCACCTCTCTGCACCACTGTTCCTTAAACCATGATACCAACGAACCAAGAATGGTTGATCTGCCATTAACGAAACATAGATAGCCATGAATTCACCAAAGTGCCCCCACACCTCGTGCACCCATTCACTCTCGAAGAAAAGGTGACCAGAGCTCTCCTCTGTATGTCTCCGGCAGCATACGCATCTGGTAGCCAGGTGAACACCACACCGCTTGATGTTTTCATCCGTTGGAAGAGCCCTATTCCTTATTCTCCATGTGGGGAAATTCTATTTGGTGGGGATACCCTTGGTCCAAATGATCTCATGCCAAGTGTCAACTTGTCCCTGCGGGCTGATAGTCCAATGGTAGTCCTTCATTGTAAAAACTATGGATGGTGAAGGGGTGAAGATACACCTATCCAGATTAGACGACAACTTGACGAGGAGAAAAAGCTCATGCTAGTCCCTATTCAGAATAACCCTGGTAAAATCCAGGTACTAGTTGGCTTCACGGAAAGATATGTCCATGACTGGGCATTCCAGAAATTCAATGATCGTGCTACAACAGTTGTGATGCCAAAACAGGACGTCGCCACGCCCAACGATCCAGCACGCATGCCTCTGCAGATCATCCACGATGGGATCAATCTCAGTACATATGGGAGAAGTGTGGCCATCAGTGGAAAAATAATCCCCTGAAGGACTCTCGTTCATGATGATCCCCCACAAGGTACGTTGTTCCAATACCTATCATGCATGTTTTGCATGCATGCCACGGAGGATAACCTCGAGGATACGAACATTGATCGCACCATCATAATCTGGTCACACCATCCTACTCTAAGAGACCCAATGAAATTTCCTCTCACTCTTGGGGTCCCAAATAAACTTTTCCAAGATCCTATTGATGCAATTTATAACTCCCTTCGGTACCTTTAAGGCTGATTGGGCGTGTACCTGGGTGCTGAGAAAAATGTTGTTCATGGGAGTAATTCTACCTCCGAAGGACAGAAGGTTGTTCTTCCAATTGAGAACCTGATCCGTTATCCGGTTTATGAGGGGATCGAAATTTTAGATACGAGTATGTCCAGACGACAGGGGATCCCCAAGGTAGTTCATGGGAAAGGACCCTATTTGCATATCCAGAAGATGAACCAATGATGAAACCCGGATGGGAGGGCATTTGCAGGGTAAGAAAAAATTACTCTTTCCTCTGTTAATGCTCTGGCCGCTCTAAAGACAATAATCCTCCAGTATCTTGTTCAAACACTTCAAGGATCTGCTTGATGCATTCGCGAAAATAATAGTTTCATCCGCAAACATTATGTGGGACACTGAGGGAAAGTTCAATCTCTGGCGATAAGCGACCACTGTCCAGGCTACGGTGAATAAGTCGGCTGAGCACGTCCTTAGCCAAAACAAGTAGGCTCAGGGATATGGGGTCCCCTTGACGGAGGCCCCGGTTTGTCTTGAAGAAACCAAATGTTTTCCCCATAAAAGATATTTCCAACCATGACAAGCAGAAACAGCGAAAGAGGATGTCAATATTCCAAGTAGAGAGGCCCATACACGCCAACACTCTGTTGATGAAACTCCATTCCACCCAATAATATGCCTTTATCATGTCAATTTTTATGGTTGTGTTGGACCCATGGGATTTTTGGTTAATGCCGTTAATAATTTTCGGGCCCATAGCTATTGCTCCTTGGATGCATCTCCCTTTCACAAAACCATACTACTCGAGACCCACTGCAGAAGCAGAGCTGTGAGACGATAGTTAATGAAACTAGTGAGAAACTTATATGGTATGTTTCACATGCTCACAGGGAGAAACTGGTGGATCGAGGAAGGACTATTAGACTTGGGAATGAAAACAACTATAGTAGCACAAACAACGTGCGGCAGCGGCCCACCCCGAAAGAAGTCTTCAACAACGACGATCATATATCACTCTTGACCACCTCCCACGAGGATCTATAAAAAGAGGTGGGGAATCCATCTAGGCCTGCTGTGCTATCTGTATTGAGATTTGTCATGGCGTCGAAGATCACCTTCTCCATAGGAAGGGCCCCCAGACCTTCGTTATCCTGGTGAATAACCACATGCAGGGTGGCATCAAAAAGGTCTGTGTTGATGCCTGAGAACCCCATAGGCCACTAGACGTTAGGTCCCGCCAGAAGATCCCTTATGTACTTATTGTCCATCTCCCCCACTACGTCTCTGTCATCAGTAAAAGACCCATCCTCCAACTAGATGTTCAAGTGTGCAAGCCTTTTCCTCTCCTTAATGGAGGCATGGGAGAAAGCTGTGTTGCTATCCCCCTCCTTCAGCCACTTGATTCTCACGTTCTCCTTTGATATGTTCTCATGTTTCAGAAACATGTCTGCCGAAAGATTCTTCTTGCTAAAAAGGTCCGAGAAAACCTCTTTGTTCCACCGTTCCTCAAGAATCTGCTCGAGTTGGTCGACTTCCTGCGAACATGCCATCACATCCATGCCCTGCGGAGGAAGACCCTCAACCACACCTGGAGCCTTGTCTTTATCTTTCTCAACTTATTATGTAAGGCATCCCATGAATGCCCCTGGGTAGGATCCTCCCAACTATCTCAAACTGTGGCATAGAAAGATGGCTCACTATCCCAGTGACAATAGTATCTGAAGCGCTCAAGGTTATTGTGACTGGAAGATAGAGTGATCAGTAAGGGAGAGTGATCTGAAATTCCTCGCACTAGATGATCCACTTTAGAGCCACCATACTTAGATATGGCATGCCCATTCACCAAGCACATGTCCAAGTGGATCCATGACCAGTTAGACCCCCACTGATTATTGCACCACGTAAATATATCCCCTCGATTATCCAAGATCCATGAGTCCCTTACCAGCCATAAATTGAGAAATCTCCAGGCTGGCTCTCCTGCTGAATGGACCTCCACCCCTCCTCTCATCAGGAACCACGATCACATTAAAATCCCACCCAACAATCCACAGGACCACACCAGGGTCGAATGAGTTGAGATCATTCCAAAGACACTCCCTCTGGTTAGGGTCACAACTTCCATAGACAAAGGACATGAAAATAGTAAGGGATTCGCACGTAGCCTTCACTATGATTCACTGATCTCTCGCCTGGACCTATTCCACCTTGAAAATCTTGTGCCAAAAGATCCAAATATGGTGGTTGGATGGCGCTGCATGCAAGAAACCATGCATTTTAATTTTCTTGGAATATTCTCCAATCTTGTCCGGGATCTATTTGTGTTCAATGATTATAAACAGAGCAATCTTGTGTTTGATAACCTCTAAAGAAACAAATTTCGTTTTGATCTAAGCTCCCATTCCACAAGCATTCCAGATAAATATTGGAATCATCGAAACTTGATCGTTCTGGGACTGGCTCTAGAACTCAAAGCCTTCTCAAAATGGGAGGAATCCTTCGCCTTTTGTTCCCTTGTCTTAGATCTTTTTCAAGCTCCCTTGGCCTCATACCGAAGTGTGCTGGGAGACGCACCTGTCACCAAAGGTTGAGAAAATTTCCTGCCCCGCTTTTCCAAGGATGATTTTCATAACCTCCCTAATCCAAGACCATGGCCTGCTGGAGGAAGAGATAGATGAACCTCTTCTGGTGGGACTCCCTTGGGAGAAGAGATCACTGTAAGAGATCTTTTCTCTCCCTCTGACACTCCTTGGGGCGGGATGGGGTCGATAGGGGGTAGCGCCCTGAGGCCACAGGGGTGATGAAAGGAAAAATAATGAAAGGCCATACCTCGAATCCTGGGAGGAAATAAAACATTGAGACAGAGAGGGAAACCATTACCAACCCGAGCCTCAAGAACCCATTGCGGAAAAAATGGTACGATCTCCTGAAAGGATACAATGATATCATCTGACCCCGAGTCTGTGAGCCACCCAGGGGTGGGAGTAGGATCAGGGGATAGGTGAACATGAGTCTGATCCTCTATCGTTGTTGTACTAGGGGAATTGGTTGTTCCCAAATTTACCCAAGTTGTATGGTGTAAGAGGTCATTGTATTTCATCTTGGGTTATCAAATCCACAGGGACCAAAGAAGA
Organism: Viscum album; assembly: GCA_963277665.1. NCBI lineage: Eukaryota > Viridiplantae > Streptophyta > Magnoliopsida > Santalales > Viscaceae > Viscum > Viscum album. Next base: position 393,280,366 of record OY728167.1, on the reverse strand, counting down.
AATCTTGAGACACTAAGATTGGATGTGGGATTGGCTATAAAGTCACTAACTATGGTGCTGATTGATTTGAAGAAAATTTTGATTTGATTTAAAGAACAAAAAAACAAAATTAATTGAATTAAAACAATTAATTAAGTTGATTCAATCCTAGGTTTTCTGTAGGGCTTGATTGGATGTATTTTTTTTTTGTTGGATTTTTTATTCATCGGTTCAAGTGGTATCCATTAAATAAAATAATTCCTCAATATCATTCTCTGATTTAATCCATACACAATTTCAAGGCTAATCACCAATTCAATTAGAGGATCAATTAAATGAGAACTCCAAGTAATTGGATCATACTAGCACTCAAAATGTGTTGTTGTTAAAGTCCGTGAAAACAAAGAAGGAGATAAATCAAAGAAAGGAACTCTTAAAATGAAGAAAAAATTTAAGAATTTAATAACATCAAATAACATTCAATTCACCCCATGTGACTCACTAGGAACAAACCATAAAATTTTATCCCTCCATTGATGTTATTATATCAATGGAAGCATGTATTTGACTAAATAAATGTGGGATTGATGAAGAAAAAACATTGAAAAATGAACACTCCACTATTGTGTGATGAATTCACAAGTGCTGGTGTGAATAAATTCACACCTTGATTCAACGGTATCAATGCATGAAGAAAAGGAAAAGAATGAGGGAAGACTAATAATAAATTTTATTAAAATACTAAACGTGAAAGAAAATCTTACATTAGAGAAATTGACGATGCGATTACAAAACGAAAGTAGGAAATTACAATTGAAAGAAATACAATGGATGAAAGAAAAACATGGATTGAAAGAAAAATATCAGATGATAATTACCTTCACCAACATATCCTTATATATGAATATTAAGATCCTTAGAGAAACCCCAAAACAATCAATTACATCCCCATTAATTTAGAGAGTCAAAAGGAGGGTGAGAAAATCAAGGGAATTGGACGTTTCGATGATGACCGGGAAAATCGTCCAGATTCAACCCTCTTATTGACATGTGAATTTGAAACTGAAGATGGCCGATTCCGAAGGGGTTATATAAGACACATATCTTAGTCCATGTGACTTCTAATATATGCAAAAATTTCATGCAATTTGGTTCATTAGTTTGGAAATTATGCTCGAAATGGTGGAAAGACTTTATGGGTGTTTAGGTCGGGCCCACCATTTAAATATAAACTTCGGATCCCCTTATCTCCATGAAAACATCAGAATTAGCTCCGGCCATAGTGTAATGAAATTATCCCCACGTTTTTATATTTCTACAGTAAAAATTTTAGCATCATTGGACTTGGTTTGAGGGCCCCACTTTTGTTTGATGGGACTTTGGCCAATTATGCTTTGTCTAGAAACTTTCTGCATTCATGACCAAAAATATCCATCTTCCATTGGGATTCATCCATCAATACTAAAAGATAAAATATTCCAAAAAAAGTGATTAATCATATCCCAAAATATCAAATTCATAAAATGAATATAATGTTCTCCACATACAGATGAATGATTGGGCCCAGATTTTTATATTTAACATGAATTGCACTTAAGATGAGAAATGAAGTTCTATTTATATAATTCACTAAAAATGATTTTTATGGGCTTTGGAAAAATGAATATAAAGATATTAAAAATGAATATTATCCACTTCCAACGGCTAATCACACCCCCCTACTTGAGTTTTGCTACTCTCAAGCAAAATATATTTCAAATATGAAATTCAAATTCCCTTTTCCAAAAAAAAATTTAATGCACATTGCTCACCCAAAGACCTCATACCCAAAATAAATTATGAAACCCATCAAAATCATTTAAAAAAAGCTAGTTCCATATGCATATCCCAATCCCAAGCCCATTCCTTTATTCAAATTCATCTCCACATTTCATCTAATTTCAATTAATCATGATGATGTGTTGTGCATCACAAAAGACATGGGGACCTTTTTCTTATTCAAGGAGGGGAAAATGGAAGCGCTAGGTTGGAATCATATTAAAGCTTAAGAATAATATCCATTTTTTTTTCTTTTTTTTGATTTGATTTTTTTAACCACAATAGATATGAAAAGACTAACTCTGGGCAAGAAAATTATGGAGTCACGATCCCCAAGTTTTGGACGCCACACATATTGTCAATTCCATGCTCTGCAATAGAGATATAAAGCTTAACTCTGGGCAAGACAACTATGGAGTCACGATCCCCAAGTGTCAGACACCATGAATTTGGACAAAATATTTCTCTACGTGCTCATCATTTTTTTTGTTTTTTTTTTGTTTTTTTTATACTCAAATTAAACTAAAAGTGACCCCAAACCCTATGCTATAATGAAAGATACCAAAGAACTCAAATTTACACCCATGATCCAATAGACGTGCATTGTGACATTTTGATTAAGATGATGAAAATGTATACTTTAAAAAATCACATCGAACTACCGCACTTTCCAAAAACTATGCTCATGCACATAAACTTGCATTAAAATCAGAATCAAGCCATGAAAAATTATTTGATATCCAATTTTAGAGTTTGCAATGTGTGTTATCATGTTCAAGGTTAATGGAATTTTTCTTTCCACGCATGTTCTTATTCACAAAAAAATCATTTTTTATTTAATATCCCCCCAACATAGAATAACACCATCCCCAGTGTATAAATAAAAATTAGAAGGGGGGTATGGGAGAGGTTTTCAAATAGGAAATTGAAAATGATAATCATGGAATGAAGTCACCTAGTGGTTGATGATGATAGTGCGTGCCATAGTATCCCTTCAATCCTCGGTTCGAGTCTCAATGGCTTGGAAAGTTGTGAAGGGCTTTTCCCCATGACCTATGACATGTCCTTGTAATTTTTTTAACCTATAAAAACATAAAAAAACAAAATAAACTGATGATACATTGTCTTCTTTTTAAATTTATGGGTAAGGTATTACTCAGAGATCACACCGCGTGACATGGATGAATATGGCTCTCCCCTTTCATACCCATCCTTACTCGTAAAAGAAGAATAGGTCAATTGCCTATGGTAATTTTTGAAAATAAAATAAAATAAAAATTATTCACAACGATTGGAAACACGAAAACCATGGGTTGCCTCCCACGTAGCGCTTTTGTTTATCGTCTTTAGCTTGACTTGGACCCCCTAAATTATCCAATTCAAACTTTAAACATTTTTATGACCCCATTTTTATCCACTTCAACAAGATTGAGATTAATTATTTTTTTATAATTTCTGTTATGTGAAATCCCATGTTTAACAATGAGTGTGAAAGTCCATGGAATTTCGGTAATGGTTGATTGAGTTTCATCTGAAGTCTTTCCTAAGATTTCAAGGTTCATTCCTCCTTTGTGGGATTCCTGATGAAAATGGATGATAATTTAATGGTCTAGGTTATCATAAATGGAGGTATTCTTGAGTTGGTAAGGAAGTATCATAAATTTAAGTCCAGTTTGATTGAATTTTCCTAAAGTGGAATGGAAATTTGAATCAAAATTTGTTTCTTCTCCAAAAACATTTGAAAGAATTGGTTCCTTTTGAAAATATGATTCATCCCCAAAATTTTCCATTTGAATTTCATGAGTGTTTATAGACTCAATATTCTTTATATCTCCCAATGGTCCAATGATTGGTGATTCTGAAAAAATGTTAATGGAGCAATATTCTGAACACTCAATCACTGAAGAAAAATTTTCCCCTTGTGAATCCAAAAAATTAATTTCATTCTCATTTAAATAACCTTAAACATTTCCTTGATCTTATTCAGTTATCCCATATCCAAAGGTTGGTTCTTTTTTAAATTCATGATTGATTTTTGGGATAAAATATTCTTCTATCAGTGATGAGGAAAGGAAATCTTGGGTGGGGATGGGTTCCTCAGTAGTCTCAATGCTTTTTATTTCTAATCTCAGTGATGAAACTTCATAATTCATTTTAACCCTTTTTTCACAAAAAATTTCAAGAATGATTTCAGGATTAGGATTGATAGATGTTTTTACATCATGAAATTCCTCATTATTTATCTTTTCAATCATTCTTGATAGGTATGGAAATTGATCTTTTAAACATTCATCATTACAAATATCATTCATGTTATCGGGTGTGGGGTATTCATTCAAAGGTTGATCAAAGTAATTAAAAAATATTGGTGATTCCCAATGTGGATTTACTAATTGATTAAATCCTGAGTTTGTGAAGGGATATTTTTTATTATACTCTATTGTATGTATTTGGAAATTTGGAATCGTGATTTTCAGGAGGCAAAAAAAAGAAAGGGGAAAAGAGAAGAGAAATAGGGATGAGAAAAGAGAAATGGGGGAGAATAGAAAATGGTCTAAGGTGACTTACTTGGTCCCCGGAAATAGCACCAAAATTTGGTTTCACCCAAATTTACCTAAGTTGTATGCTGTAAGCGGTCATTGTAGTTTAGCTTGGGTTATCGAATGCACAGGGACCTAAGAAGAAACCTTGAGACACTAAGATTGGATGCAGGATTGGCTATAAAGTGGCCAACTATGGTGTTGATTGATTTGAAGAAAATTTTGATTTGATTTAAAGAACCAAAGAAACAAAATTAATTGAATTAAAATAATAAATTAAGTTGAGTCGATCCTAGGTTGTCTGTATGGATTGATTGGATGTATTTTTTTTGTTGGATTTTCTATTCATCGGTTCAAGGGTATCCATTAAATGAAATAATTCCTCAATATCATTCTTCGATTTAATACATGCACAATTTCAAGGCTAATAACCAATTCACTTAGAGGATTAATTATATGAGCACTCCAAGTAATTTGATCTTATTAGCACTCAAAATGTGTCGTTTTTAAAGTCAGTGAAAACAAAGAAGAAGTTAAATCAAAGAAAGGAACTCTTAAAATGACTAACAAATTTAAGAATTTAAGAACATAAAATAACATTCAATCCACCCCATGAGACTCCCTAGGATCAACCCATAAAGGTTTATCCCTACATTGATGCTATTATATCAATGTAAGTTGGTATTTGACTTAAAGAAGTGGGATTGATGAAGAAAAAACATTGAAAAATGAACACTCCACCGTTGTGTGATGAATTCACAAGTACTGGTGTGAATAAATTCACACCTTGATTCAACGGTATCAATGTATGAAGAAAAGGAAAATAATAATTGAAGAATAAGAATAAATTTTATTAAAATACTAAACATGAAATAAAAACTTACATTGGAGAAATTGACGATGCAATTAAAAAACGAAAGCAGGAAATTACAATTGAAAGAAATACAATGGATGAAAGAAAAACATGGATTGAAAGAAAAATATTAGATGATAATTCCCTTCACCACCTGCTCCTTATATAGGCATATTATGAGCCTTATAGAAACCCCAAAACAATAAATTACATCCCCATTAATTTAGAGAGTCAAAAGGAGGGTGAAAAAATCAAGGGAATTGGACGTTTCGATGATGACTGGGAAAATCATCCTGATTCAACTCCCTTATTGACATGTGAATTTGTAACTGAATATGACCAATTATAAAGGGGTAGTAGAAGAAAAATATATTCATCCATGTGTCCTCTAGCATCTGTAAAAATTTTAAGCAGTTTGGTTCATCCGTTTGAATTTATACTCGAAATGGTGGACAACCTTTATGGGCGTTTAGGTTGGGCCCACCATTTAAATATAAACTTCAGATCCCCTTATCTCCATGAACACAATAGAATTATCTCCAACCATAGTTTAATGAAATTATCCCAATATTTTTCTATTTCTACAACAAAAATTTGGGCTTCATTGGACTTGGTTTGTGGGCCCCACTTTTGTTTGATGGGCCTTTGGCCCATTATGCTTCGTCCAGAACCTTTCTGCATTCATGACCAAAAATATCCATCTTCCATTGGGATTCATCCACCAATCCTAAAAGATAAAATATTCCAAACAAATTGATTAATCATATCCCAAAATATAAAATTCAGAAAATGGATATAATGTTCTCCATAGATGGATGAATGATTGGGCCAAGATTTTCATTTTAAACATGAATTGCACTTAAGATAAGAATTGAAGTTCTATTTATATAATGCACTAAAAATGATGTTTATGAACTTTTTAACAATGAATATAAAGATATTAACAATGAATATTAGCCACTTATAGCGCCTAATTAGGAATCCTTGCCAAGATGGAAAGGCTGAGGAGCATGGGACCCAGTCCGAGGGGTGTTACCCCTACACATGCCCTACCCACTACGCCGGCACACCTAAAGTGAGTTCCCCTAAAGTACAAAATGTGAGAAGTATCTAGGTGACACAGGGTAGGAGATGTTCGGGTCCCAGAGGAAGGACTCCAACACCCTGAGAGAAATCTTCTCTGGAACAAGAAGAGTGATGGAGGATCGAAACAGTGGTAACACAAACCGCACGCACATGCAGATCATTGGAGGTGATCACAACAACACAAATATATATCAGCAACACCACGATATTTATTCCTTCACTATTCTAATGAAATACAACACACACAACCCTCCCTATTTTTAGGGATACAAAAGATACAAAAAAATCAAATAGAGAAACAACTAGTCCACAGTTGGTTGCGGTAGGTGTCGTCCAAGCTTTCAACACCAAACATGTTGAAGCATCCTTCTTTGAATTTGTCCGGCATCCATCACAACAGTGGATGGTAGGCACAGTCTGAGTAAAAACATGTTTAATATCCAACATCCCTCTTTAAACATGTTTTCCTTGTGACCTATAATTTTTGCATCATATCCAGGTGGCTGACCAACCGGTGCAATGACTTCACCAAAGTCAAAGCCTTTCTTCTACTTTTAGCCTTCAATAGTGTCGATGGAATGAATCTCCTCATCTACCACTTTCTTCCACATGCCATCAATTTTATCTTCCTCGAAGCTAACTGGATTGTAAGTTTCCGAGAGACAATACAAATTTGCATACTCCTCTATTGGTTTTGTTCTCTCATATATATTTGCAAGGCTTCGTACATTTTGAGGATGTATATGAGAAAATTCCCATTCTATGACTTCAAGGATTCATCAGTGGTTCTTCAGTTCTGTATTTCTACAATGTTACTTATTCAATGATTTCTTCATCTTCTAGAGTGAGTCGTACCTCACTTGAATCATCTTCTTGATTCCACTTCTATGTATCCTTTTCATCAAAGATAACTTCCCTGCTGAATATAATCTTCTTGGTGATGGTATTATACAAATGATATCCCATTTCTTGGTCTCTGTATCCCATAAGGACACACTTCATTCCTTTGTCCTCGATTTTTGTTCATTTTGCCTCTGGGATCCTAGCGTAGGCAATAGAACCAAAAACTCCAAGATGGCTCACACTTGGCTTGTGATTACTCCAGGCTTCATATGGCGTCATTGCTTCAAGTTTTTTTTGTTGGGCATAGATTGAGTAGATACACCACACATGAGGCCACTTCCACCCAGAAAGTCATGGGCACTTCTTTGTCTTTCGACATGCTTCTTACCATGTTGAGAATGGTGTAATTTTTCTTATCAGATACTCTATTGAGTTGGGGGCTGTCAGCTGATGTTTAATTCCATGTTGCTTGAGGTACTCTTGAAAAACATCAGAGGCGTACTCCCCACCTCGATTAGATCGCAAAGTTTGTATGTGATTCTTTCTTTGATTTTCAACTAGTGCCTTAAATTCATTGAAAACTTAAAACACTTCTGACTTCATTTTGGGGAAATTTATCCATGTTTTCCTGCTATAATCATCAATAAATATTAAAAAATACTTCCCTTTTCCATCTGATTTTGGATTCAATGGACCACACACATCTGTGGGAACTAGCTCCAGTGGCACTGCAGCTTTCCAGTTGGCCTTCGTTGCAATGTTGTTTGCTTAGAAACAACTTTCACATATTTCATTCGGGTGTCAAATGATAGGAAGCCCATTCACCATATTCTTGCTTCATAATAATCTTAAACTTTCAAATTTTAAATGCCCGAACCTGAGATGCCATAGCCAATCTTTATCATCACGTACCATTGCCAAACACTGTGGTACGTCAGGTTGGATCATGAGTGGAAACATGCGGTTTTTCTCTATCGGTACTTTTGTGATCAACCTTCCTCTGTGATCGACAATCACCATTTGTTTATTTTGGAGGCTTATGTGAAATCCTTTTTCCACCAATTGCCCGACGCTAAAGATGTTGGTCTTCATGTTGGGTACATAGTAGACGTCGGAGATGAAAGCATGATTGTCTTTTTTTTTCTTGATCAGAATATCACCTCTTCCATAGAAAAATACTACTGAGAGATCTCCAAATGAAATATCTCCTTGAACCCACTCATCCAGGTTCGTAAACAGGTTTTTGTGCCCTATCATGTGATTGCTAGCTCCAGAGTCAAGATACAACATACCTTGATTTTGTGCCGATGTTTGTGCCATCAACACATGGGAATCATCAAAAAAGTCTTCTGCTTTGATGATATGTGCCTCATCGGTGTCATTCTCCATGGGTGGCTTGTACCAACATTCATTGCTATAATATCCATATTTTTTACAATTATAGCATTGTTTATTTCTTTTGTCTGGTTGGTGATTGTTGAATCCACCTCTTCTTCCTCATCCATGTTCTCGTGGAGTATAGTTTTGATATTCACAGCCTCCTCGAGTTGGGCTTCTTCCACCACGTCCTCCTCGTCCTCCTCTTCTTGGATCAAATTGTTGTCCATGGAATCCCCTGCCTCTGTTTCTTCGAGAGGTCCCCCCTTGCTCCTTTTTAGAGTTGTTGAGATACAACTTTGATTGCAGGGCATGCTCCACTCCATTGGTATCACTCCAACGGTTCACCTTCATTTTGTGGGCTTGAAGAGACCCCAGGAGTTCTTCGATAGATAGCATCTCAAGGTCTTTTGTTTTTTCCAGAGCAACGACTATGTAATCAAATTTTGGATCAAGGGATTGCAAAATTTTCTTGCATACTCGCATGTTAGCAATATCTTCTCCATTTCTTCTCATTTAGTTCACCACAACTATTACACGAGTATGAAACTCGACAACAGCTTCAGAATTTTTCATAAATAGGGATTCGAACTCACCTCACAGAGATTGAAGTCGAATCTGCTTCACATTGTTAGCACCTTGGAATGCTTTGCGAAGGGTATCCCGGATCTCCTCTGATGATTTCGACGAAGCGATTATTTCAAAAGTCAATTCGTCAAGGCCTTGATAAATGTTAGACTGTGTCTTGCAGTCCCACTTTCTTTCCCCCCAAAGACTGGCCTTTTGAATATCCGATAGAGAAACCTCCATTGCTTTGGATTCCAGCTCGGTGCATCCGTCCTCCACGATGTCCATGAGATCTAGGGTGCCAAGTTCCGCACACATTTGGATGCACCATTTATCAAAATTGTTCTTCATCACCTTCGGGATCACACCATGTGAAAATGCATTTTCCATGATGATAAACATTTTTTTTATGAAAAACAGATGCAGATATCTAGAAGGACAGAGTAAAAAATAATCGGAGATGCAAACTGCTATATATTTTTTTCTTTTAGCAGTTCAGAATGATAAAAAAAAATTAGATAGGTGGATTGGATGGATTCAAAATGTCTACCAATATTTTTTTTGTATTGAACCCAAGTATCCGCGCAGTTTCTGGTCCGAGCATCCGAGAACAGAAAATTTCCTAAGGAGTCACCGATCATCAGGAGGAGGCCTTCGTTCTCGAACAGGAGCGGAAGCCCAGAGAGGTTGATCCACACCCCCGCAGCTGAGCTATCTTTCCCCCCGTGGACGTCCAAGGACCATCTGGATAAGCTGAAGCTCCAACGACTAACCGCTCGGGGAGCCAAACACCACGCCCGGATGAAATCGTTTTCAGAATCAAAGACGAGGCAGAAGGAGAGACTCTAGATCGGGGAGAACTGAGCCAAAAAACGGTGGCCCCATGAATCCACGAAGCACAGGAAGACCGTGACAGGCGGCTTAGAAGATCCGAAGTGCACCACCAACGTCCATTTCAAGCAACCCGCAGCATTCGCATAGGACTCCGCAGGCACAGCCATGCAGATCCGGTAACCCTCACTGATTCCTTTCTCCACATCATCCCTGTTGCCTGTCACCTTCGGTCTCCACCTCCACCATAAGCCAGCCGCACCTACTATCACCCGACCGCCCTGCCCTTGTCAGCGTTGTCACGGCCTTGCTTACCACCTGATTCATCGCGCTGCCCCTCCCTTCCTTTGAACCCAGCCACCGCACGAGCCACCCCCCGCGAAGCCGCTGAGCACCACTGCCTCACCCTCACCTACTGGCCGGACCATCATGCCTCTCTCTAGCCGTCCTCTTCTCCCCGTATGACCTCTGTCGCCCTACCTTCTCCGAGCCGCACTGCCGCACCCCCTTTCCCCCTCTACGCACGAACCCACCCCCTCCCCCAAATCCACTTATTTGATTTATTTTATTTTTATTATATAATATAATATCTATTATATATAATATACAAAATATAGCCCCATAGGGCACAGTTCAGTGGTTCCTCCCCTGCTGTACCTGTGGTGGTTAGTTGAGGGGGTCCTGATTTCGAGCCTCCGCGTCTGCAGATTTTCTTTCCTTTTTTCTCCTCCCCTTGACCTACCATGTATAATATACAACATATAATATATATATATATATATATATATATATATATATATAATGTTGTAATATATATAATAACATATATAACTAAAATAATAAAAATGTTTGCGTAATAAATATATGATTTTTATTTACATTTTAATAATAACAAATTTGTTTTAAAAAAATTTATTTACTCATTTATATTTTGCACATAATTATTTAATTAAATTATATATATATATATATATATTAATAGTTTGTTAATATTACATTTATATATATCATATAATAATTTTTATAGTCTAACAACAATTTTTTTAAATTCTTTTATTCAGTTAAAATTGATTCTTTTATTTAATCATAAATAGTTATTTTACATTACTTTTATACTTATATATATATATATTAAATATATTTAAAAATAAATTTATTACTTGTAATAAATATTTTCATTATTTATTTTGTTTTATTTTTTTACATGTTTTTAATTAATTTTTCATTTCTTTTCTTTTTTATTCATTCTAATTATTTATATTATAATATACTATATAGTAATAACACATAGTTTAAATATCTATATTTTTCTAACTCTTTTGAATTATGTTGGTTTCTGTTTCAAGGGAAGGGATCAGGCTCGTGGCACATTGTTTTCATCCAGTTAAGGAGAACATGTTGTCAGTGAGGAAGCAGCATGTTGAAAGCACTACGTGGAGGCTTGGGAATACTTCTGTAGGATTCCAAAGAGTTCTATGTGAGGAAGCATCAGTTAATTCACCGAGCGATCGGATTATACTTTGAAAATTCCATCATTCATCTATATATAACAAATTACATACAACACTTCCTTGAACCATCCATCAGAGACTCACTTCCATCCATCCACAACCCTCATCCATCCATCATTTATGACTTACATAGCTCCAGCGGGCAGCAGATCAGAGTAGATGATCACCATTCTAGATTCCCATGGTGTGAGATCGTAGATCAGACCATTCCAATCCATTATATTCATGACTTTAGTTGAGAGAAGCACAGAGGTCATCTGAGCATATGGAGATTTAGTAGGGAGAGTGAAACACTTTTCTTCTTACTTTGTTCTTATGCAATTTTTGTTCAGCATGAATTTCATTGTCTTTAAACCTACTTATCATATGAAATCAATCATGCTTGGATAATCTTTCCCTTTGGGGATTAGGCTAGCCGGTTATATCTGTTTTCCCTGGTGTATGCATGGATCTTATGCTGGATCTCTCTATCTCTCCCACTCTAAAGACAGTAATTCATTTTAAATATCATGTATCGGTGAAAACTGCACTTGATTGGATTTAATTTTGAACTATTGAAAATCCTAGGATTCAGATGAAAATTTAGTCAATATCAGGAGAGAAGGAGATTCACTAAGTTTAGATGACAATTTGAACTCATTGAATTCTGATTGTTTCTCATTGGATGGTCAAATAAATTATTCAGTTGAAATAACTGTAAACATTATTTAATCAAACATTAACCAGAAAACAAATCTAGAAAATAACTTTCAATCTGATCCAGACACATTGATTTTAGTGTGTGAACAAGGTAGATCATATTGAAGCCCATAGCCGATTTCCCACTCTCCATCATATTGATTGTTTAATCTTGTTCTCACTGCTTGTTTTCTTTCTACTGTTCTCACTGATTGTCTTGAATTCTTGCACTCACCCACACAAAAATCATCACTCACTCACCATATCATAACACTTCACACCATCTCATAAAACTTCACACCATCGCCATCAGATTGCACCATTGTTTTCTTTGTGTGCTTTTTTTTATTTGGTTTCTAAGAATAGCAACAGACCTCCATGTGGTTCGACTCTATCTTACCACTGTACTAAGTAGTGAGTAGGATTTTATAAATTTTAATTTGTGATGCTCACGCTCAATGAGCCGAGGCAGCCAAATTTTGAAATCGTTGTCGGGGATTCCGGGTGTGATTTAAAAAAACAAAAAATCAAATTAAAAAAAAAATTAAAAAAAAAGCCAAAAAAAACTGTCAAAACAATCAGAAAATAAAAAAACTATTAAAAATTCCCACAAAAATTGAAAAACAAATTGTGAGCTCTTGTATGCTCAGTAGGTATAAATCTGAAAATTTAGAACATTTGAACCCTAAAATTGAAAAGAACTTGAAAAGTTGAAAAAGAACAAAAATTTAGTGAAAATTGAAGACAATAGGGAAGCTAAAAATCAGAACCTAAACAACCTACCACCTGTAAATGTGAAACAACCTGAAAATTTCAACCCACCTGGTCAAGAGTTAGCTAAGAGTCAATGTCTAAGAGAGTACTTATTACCTTAAGTGTCTAGTAAACCTTCATGCATTAGTCTCTCTCCTAGGTCAAGAAACTATGAAATTAGGCAGTCCTTGTTGAGTCATCTTCGGACCTTCAATGGAATGCCTAATGAAGACTCTCTTGACTTCATTAGAGCTTTCTATTGTAGTGTCCAGCAGCTTCCACTAAGAGGCCTTAGTGAGGAAGAGCTTAAACTGAGAGTGTTACCCTTCTGCCTCATTGAAAATTCTAGGACCTAGTTCTAACAGTTAGAGGAATAAATCACTATCACCTGGGATCAAGTCTACAATAAACTCACTATGAAATTCTATCCTAGTAGGTTGATATCTAAAATTAGGCATAAGATCATAGGATTTTTTCAAGATGAGGGTGAGCTATTTCATGAATCTTGGGATAGATTTAGGGGACTATTTTGGTAGTGTCTTAACCACCGGTGTACACCCCAATTACTAGTGGACACATTCTAAAACAGCCTCACCCCTTACCACCAAACATTAGTGGATCAGTCTAGTATATGGTAATTTAGTGATAGAACAATTGAGGAGCTCAAATAGATCTTCAACACCTTAGCTCAAAACTCCTAGAACAAATGTTCTAAGAGGAGAACTATTTTTTGGAAATAACCCAATACTTACCCTCAAGATGAGTCACAAGATGCTGGTTCTTTTAATTAATATGCCCACACCACCCTTAGGAAGTTGTGTCACCACTATGGCATGTATTGGCACTCACAAACATACTTCCCAAACATTAATATGCCAGTAAATTATCATGATGATGCCAACTTAGATATCTATAGTCCTAGGATGCATCCTAGGGAAGGAACATTCTCAAATACCTACAATCATGGGTATAAGAACCACCCAAACCTTTCTTGGAGGGAGCACAGAGTCCTTCGACCTGCTACCCCTCTTGGATTCCAGCAACCTCCTAGGAAATAGTTCCAACCCCATCCCCAACCCAAGGCCGATTCATCCAAATATAAAGATGATTTGAATGGTATGTTTCATCAGTTTATAGGGAGGTTTGATGTGAAAAATACCAAAAAAAAATTATAAAATTCAAATGGATGTAAGAATGAAGAATCTGTAAAATCAAATGGGGCACCTGGCTAGGGATGCTAATAAATGAGAAAAAGGTAGGCTTCCCAGCACCACTAAAGAAAACCCAAGAGATAATGAAATGTCTTTGACCACCAGAAGCGTTCTCCAAACCCATCAAGAAAAAAAAGAACCACAACCAGCTCAAGATGATAAATTGGATGATCCAGAAAATGTGAATCTGGAAAATGACGATTCTATAAAACTAGACAGAAACACTGGTAACCCCTGGTCCTGCTTTTCCAACTCAAAAACCCAAATAAAATGTCTTAAAAACAAATAAAATAAAGTCTACTAGAAACTTCAAGAGGAAGATATAAGGATGCCCCCAATTGTGGGAAATTTTACACCTCTTATTCCTTTTCCTAAGAGAATAGAAAAACCAACCCATGATTCTGAACTGCTTAAATTTCTCAAAGTGGTTATAAAGTTGAACATTGATATCCCATTCCTTTAATCCCTCATTCAAATCCCATCATATCTGAAAGAAATAAAGAAAATTTTCTCAAATAAAAAGGCTTTGTAATAATTTTCCACCTATAGTATGACAGAGTGTAGTGTTGTGTTACAAAATTGGATACCTCCTAAGATTCAGGATCCAGGGAGCTTTGTTATCCCCTGTACCTTTGGGGATATAGGTGTCAAGTTCAAATATTTTTAAGAACTTGATTATATCATAAATCTTATTCTTATGTCCCTCTTTAATCACATGAGATTAGGAGTTCCCCAACCCACCACTATTGTGTTAGAGCTTGCTAATAGGTCCATTACTCATCTAGTGGGTAAGGTTGAGGATTTTCTAGTGGGAGTAGGTAAACTCTTTTTGCCTACTAACTTTTTCAGTCTTGATATGAAGTGTGACCAGAAAGTTACAATCATTCTTGTTTGGACCTTTCTAGCCACATGAGGAACTGTGATAGATGTCTCTAAAGAGAAGTTGATTTTCAATTTCGGTCAAAATATAGTAATTTAATGTTTTTAAGAAAATCAAATAACCCACCCACCCAATATTTCCAAAAGATGAGCAGCTAGTTGTTGAGAGTGCTACTAATGAGGAGGAAGAGGAGTTTTTAAGTATGATAGAGGAGATAAATGGTGAACCTGAGATCCCTAATTCCACATGCATGGGGATTATCAATTAAGGAGAGAGAACCAGTAGATGAGTATGAAGAAGATTTTTTGAAGCACCTAGATTCGTTTTCTATAGAGAATATTCCATACCTGAGAGAGGAGTCTAAGTGTGAGGAAATATTCTATGGTTGTTCTAGTGATGAGGAGGAGGCCTTCTTTACTACCCTCTTCAAGAGGCATCATGAAGTCGTTGGGCCACCTAGGCCCAAGTGTCTTCCCTCAAGTGAATCACCACACATTATTGAACTCAATCCCCTTCCTTCCATCTCAAATATTCCTTTTTAGGAGATAATTCCACTCAGCCTGTGATCATCTCATCTAAGTTGGAGGTAACTGAAGAGGGAAACCTATTGAGTATTTTGAAGAAGTATAAGCATGTCATGGGATAAACAATAGATGATATTAATGGGATAAATTTGGCCATTTTTATGTAAAAAATTCCCATGGAACCTGAGTGTAAACCTAGAGTAGAAGACCAAAGGAGACTAAACCCAAACATGAAGAAAGTTTATAGGGAAAATGTTATGAGGCTGCATGATGCTGGGATAACTTTTCCCATTTCTGACAGTCCCTGGGTAAGTCCTATCTATGTTGTCCCTAAAAAGAGTGGAGTGATAGTGGTCAAAAATGAAAAGAATGAGAAAATCCAAACAAGGGCAATGAAAAAATGGAGAGTTTGTATATATTATTGTAATTTGAATGCTTCCACAATAAAGGACCACTTTCCCATACCATTTTTTGGACCAAATGTTGGAGAGATTGGTAGGAAATAAAATTTTATTATTTCTTGATGGTTATTCTGGTTACAACTAGATTTCCATTTCTCCTAAGGATTAAGAGAAAACCACCTTTACTTGTCCATTTGGGACATTCACCTACCAACGGATGCCCTTTGGATTGTGTGGTTATCCTCCCACTTTTCAAAGGTGTGTTGTGGCTATATTTTTAGATATGATTGAAATGATAATTGAGGTCTTCATGGATGATTTTTCTGCTATGGGAAGCACTTTTGAGAACTGTCTGGAAAATTTGGAACTTTTTATGGAGAGATGTCAAGAGACCAATCTAGTCTTAAACTGGGAAAATTGCCAATTCGTGGCCACTGAAGGCATAGTGTTGGGTCATAAGGTATATAATAGGGGCTGGAGGTTGATAATTCTAAGGTTGAGGTTATCAAAAAGTTTCTCCCATCTAACAATTTAAAAGGACTCGATTGTTTTTTGGGTCATGCAGGGTTTTACAGGAGGTTCATTAAGGATTAATCTAAGATTACAAGACCCATATTATCTCTTATATTTAAGGACACACCATATCTTTTTTATGATAAATTTCTAGAGTCCTTTATCCTTATCAAGGAGAGGATAAAAACTTTACCTGTTATCATTTCTCCTGAATGGAATCTCCCTTTTGAAGTAATGTGTGATGCTAGTGATTTTACATTAGGAGTTGTTTTGGGGAAGAGGAAAGATATGAAGATTAATGTCATTTACTATGCCAAAAATTTGCTGGATGATGCCCAGAAGAACTATTACACCACTAAGAAGGAGTTGGCTATTGTGATGTTTTCCTTGGAAAAGTTCAGGCAGTACTTGATAGGGTCTAGAGTTATCATTTTCACAGACCATGCTACCCTCACAGACTTTCTTGCTAAAAAGGATTCTAAACAAAAATTAATGAGATGCACTTTACAATTCCAGGAGTTTGAATTGGTCATTAAGGATAATAAAGGATCTCATAATGTTGTGAAAGGCCACTTTTTTAGGTTTCCAAACACCCTAAGTGAAGAACCAAGAGAGATAAACACCTCTTTCCCTAATGAACAGTTGGTTACTACTGTCGTGCATCAGTCTTCTTGGTTTAAAGACTATTCCAAATTTCTAGAAGTAGGTGTAATGCCCAAGGACCTCTCACACAACCAAAGAAAGAGGTTTATCTCTGAATTAAAAAATTATTTTTGGGATGAACCTATTCTCTTTATGAGGTTTGCTGATGGGATTTTGAGAAGATGTGTTGATGTGGAAGAGATTTTTCCCATACATGAGAAATTTCATTCATCACCTTGGGGTGGACACCATGGAGGATAGAGGAATACTCGGAAGGTTGTTTAGGCTGGTTTATACAGGACTACTTTGTTTAAAGATACTAGGAGTCTGGTTATTAGTTGTGAGAAATGCCAGATGCTGGATAATGTTGGAATAAGGAAAGAGATTCATCAAAAAGTAATTATAGAGGTTGAAAGTGTTGATGTATGTGGCTTGGAATTCATGGGACCATTCCCATCCTCTTATGGGAATGAGTACATCTTGGTTGTTGTGGACTATGTGTCCTAGTGGGTTGAGGTAGTATCTCTGCCCAACAATTCTGTTGAAAGTGTTATTAAGTTCATCAAGAAAAACATATTTTCTAGGTTTGGTGTTCCTAAATCATTCATCACCGATACCGAAACTCATTTAAAAAATTAAAAATTCAAGAGTTTGAGGGAGAAGCATGGGTTATCACATAGGACTGGCACCACCAACCACCCACAGTCCAGTGGGCAGGCCAAAGTTTCAAATATAGAACTTAAGCAGATTTTGGAGAAGACAATTTCTAGCTCTATGAAGGATCAGTCAGTGAATATGGATGAGGCTATGTGGGCCTACAAAACTCCTTATAAGACTCCTAGAGGGATTTCACCATATATTATTCTTTTTGGGAAAACATGTCATATGCCTATTGAGTTACAACAGAAATCCTATTGGGCGGTGAAGGCCATGAACTTCGATTTCAAGTCTCCTTGTGAGAGGTGGTTTTTAGAGATGAGTGAGTTGGAGGAGATAAGAAGAGATTCTTATGAGAATATTGAAATTTAAAATGAAATAACCAAGGCTTTTCATTACTCAATCATTCAAAATAGGAACATCGAGGTTAATGAGAGGGCCCTGATTTTTAATTCTCGGTGGAAACATTTTCTAGGAAAATTGAAGACCAAGTGGTTCAGAATCTTTACCATTGTTAGATTTTGGATTAATAGAGAAATGGAGTTGGTTGATGAAGATAACATACCATTTTTAGTCAATGGTCAGAGAATAAAACATTATATTAAAGGGCAGCCAAAGGGCTTGGATACCATCTCTCTACTGGAGGAATGATCTATTTCAAGTCTAAATGAGAACTATAAACTCAGTGTTTCATGAGAACTAACCCATGGTTGCTTATTTGTTTTCCTATTGTTTCTGTTTTCTAATAAAAATAACCCCTACTGCTTGTTCTTCGGTGTTCCCTCTTGTCTATCTGAAGGTGCCAAATAACCTGCTATTGCTTGAGAGAGAGAGATGTTGCTGCTAGAAACTCGACAAAGTGAAACCAATGTAGCAGTCCACTGCATCATATGGATAACATTTCTTTCACTCATCCCTTGGTTTGAATTTTTTTAGATTTAAATGATGGATTATTATTTTCACTTTCTTACTTGCAGGTAGTTGAAATGAGTATTCACATGGTGCTAAAAAAGAGGATATTTCGAATGAAAAATTACGGTCAAAGATCTAATTTTCTAGGGAAGTATTTTTCTATTTTTCTAGTTTATTTTCTGCTCATATTTAACAATATACTGCTTGATCTTAAGTGTGGGGGACAACCCTAATTTATTTTGAAAAAAATACTGAATTTGTCTTCTGTGTGGGTGTTATTCGCTTTAATCTCGTGAGTTGAACATTTTATTGGAACTGATTAGTGAAATCTTCTTGCACCATATGACTCAATTAGATTCAATTGTTTCTGTGTATTCATCACATGAAATCTTGCTGCTGTATACACTGTGCTTGACTTGCTACTGCTGGGATTTTCAAAAAAATAAATACATATAAAAAAATTACTTTTTTTATTTACTTTTATATATATGTTTTTGTTTCTTTTCTTTTCTTTTGGTGTCGTAGATAATTATTTTTGTACCTTCATGTCACCCCTCAAAAACTATTTTAGAACATTGAATATTGTCTCCCACCTTGGGATTCAACATTGGGGAAAATGTTGAGTTTTAAGTGTGGGGGAGAGGGGTTATTCTGTTTGTCATTTCAAATTCCCCCTTCTTGAAATTTTTTTACAAAAAAAATGGACAAAGTTTTTCAAAAAAATCAAAATTTTCAAAATTTTCAATTTTTTTCATCACTTGAGGGTCATTTGGGTTCAGTTGGCACTTCAATTCTGTCAATTTTAGTGGGTGAATAGATGTTGGATGTTGAGAGTTACACATAGATAGAAACTGTTGAGGATGAGTGATTATTGAGTGGAATTGTTCACTGTTCTATGGACTTTCTATTTAAGAATTGAGGAAGGGAGTGTGAAAGGATAGGTTTTGTGGAACAAGGATCATGACTTAGGGTAACTATAAGTTTTCACTAGAACCTAGGGGACTCACTTTTTTTATAAAAAAATATTCAATCACTTTAGGAAGTCAACCCAAATGATTATTAGTTAAGTCCTTTGTAACTTGAGTAAAATGGGAAAATGGGATCCCACAGTGAGTATCTGATACAAGGTGTACCGGGTGTGTTTCTCTGAATAAATAAAGCCAATTTCAATATGAATAAGTGTTATGCGTAGTACTCTGTACATGGAATATGGATGGAAAAAAGAAAAATAAAGTGCCCTTGTCAAAAATGAAATCATTAGGGTGAGGCGAATTTTCAACTCAGATTAATAAGGGAGCAATTGGATTAGTTAAAATTTGTTTGAGTTGAGTCAATAAAGTGATGAAATTAATGGACTTCAATTTTTGGAACCTTGGAGAATGTGATAATTTAAGGTGCCTTTGGTTAAGCTTTTAATTCCACTTAATTTAACATGTCACCACTCCTTAAATTAGAACTCGAATTGGAAATTGAAGTAGGAAAGTTAATGAGTTCATATTGGAGGAATGACAAACTTGAAAGTGGATGAGTTTGTGAGACCTTTGATTTTTAGTGAGTTTTTGAAGCTAGGTAGGGCTACCTTTTTTAACAAATTCATGGAAACCTTGACCCACTGCTTGGTCATGTTTCTCTAGTTATTAAAGTTTAATCATGCACTTTTTAACTGAATCTCACAAATCATTTTTTATTTTAAAGTCAAAGGCATGCATCTGTTTGAGGATAAACAAACTTTTAAGTGTGTGTGGGGGGGTGACATGGTTTATTTTCATTACTCTTTACCACATCAATTTTTATATTTTTATAGTCTTTTTAATTTCAAAATGTTGTATTTTGTTAAATAATTATCAATCGTTTTTTTTTTTGTAAGTTATTGTGTAAAATAATCAATTTTTATGTAAATCATGTGTTTTAGTGTTCATTTTTTTCATTTTAAATAATTCTTAAAATAAATCATTCTTTTGAATTTAACTTTCATTTTTATTCTTTGTTTTTAATTTTTCATTCTCCATTCTTTCATTATTTCATTTCTTTTGTTTTTAAAAAATAAATAGTTTATTAATTCATTAAATTAATTATTTATTTATTTTTAATTGTAAATAAATAATTCGCTTTAGTTTTAAGTCTTTAAATAATTAAATTAGTTTTAAGAATTTAATTATATTCAATTAATATTTTTATTTTAAATATTTAATATAATTAATTCTTTAATTAATTAATTGGTTAATTTGTTTAAGCAACAGAATTTAAATATTGTTAATTGTTTTAAATTAATTTTTTGTAAACACTTTATAATTTTAAATAATTATTTATTCATTAATTTATTTTTAATGTTATTTTGTTTTTAACAATTTTAAAATAATAAGTTTATTTTTTTCCTTATTTTTTAATTTTAGTTGACTGTTTTAACATAATTAATTTATTCATTTATAATTTAATTTATTGGCGTTGATTTTTGTTGTTGGAGGTGTCACTGTTCCACTGCCACGGCTTCTTCCCATCGTTCCACTACCACTGTTTCTTCCCCCTCCAGTGCCACCGTTACCGCTCCCTACCACCATCCCCCTTTCCTTCCCCCTGCCACCGTGGTCACCAACGGTGCCACCGTTCTACTACCACCACACCTGTCTCACCGTTCAATCAATGGTGAGACCGCTCACAATTTCTCCTTTCCCTCAACACGCCTCTCACCGTCACTGCCCGCATTCCATACACGCCTCTACCACTGCTCCACAGACACCGTTCTCCGACTCACACCGTCACACCTATATCACGGCGAATTTTGCCTACAGGGTTTTTTTTCTTTTTAATGGGTCAAACGTTTAAATAATTAGTTAACTGGGTCTCTTGAGTGCCAGACCATGTGGCGCTCAAGGGTTTTGGAATTGGAGCGCCACTTCAAGTGGCGCTCCACCAATTTGGCGGAAGAAGGGTGCAGCGCCACTTGAAGTGGCGCTGAAAAAATAAATACAAACCGTGCAGCGCCACTTGAAGTGGCGCTGCACCCTTCTTCCCAATCAATTCGGCGCCACTTGAAGTGGCGCCGAAACACCCCCCATCCTATAAATAGGACCCTCGCCCCCCACCCCATTCCTCACTTCCTACCTCACCCCACCCTCATTCCTCCCTCCCTATCCCTTCCTCTCTCTCTCTCTCTCAAACTTTTTTCTTGCGTTCTTCGGTTGCTGCGAAGCCTTGCCTCTTCGGTTTCTCTGCCTGTGTACCTACGTCGTCACAAATTTGAGGTAAATCTTTCTTTAAATTTATTTAATAGTTTGATTTAATAATTTAGTTGTTTAATTTATAGAATTAGTATATAATATTTGTATTTTATAAATAGTATGGTTTTTTTAAATGTAATTAGATAATGAAATGATTAGTTAGTTAAATAATTAATCATAATTAGTTGATTAATCAATGATAATTAAGTTATTAATTAATCATAATTAGGTAAATAGTTAAATGTAATTAGGTTATTAATTAATGATTATTAGCTAATTAATTAATCATAATTAGCAAATTAATTAATCATAATTATTTAATTAATGAATCATAATTAGTTAATTAATTCATTATAATTAGGTTATTAATTAATGGTAAGTAGGTAATAAATAATCATAATTAGTTAATTAAATAATCATAATTAGTTAATATCATAACTAGTTAATTAATTAATCATAACTAGTTAATTAATTAATCATAATTAGTTAATTAATTAATCATAATTAGTTAAGTAATTAATCGTAATTAGTTAATTAATTAATCATCGTAATTAGTTAATTAATTAATCATAATTAGTTAAGTAATTAATCATAATTAGTAAATTAATTAATCATAATTAGTTAATTAATTAATCATAATTAGTTAAGTAATTAATTATAATTAGTAAATTAATTAATCATAATTAGTTAATTAATTAATCATAATTAGGTTATTAATTAATCATAATTAGTTAATTAATTAATCATTAGTAGTTAATTAATTAATCATAATTAGGTTATTAATTAATCCTAATTAGGTTATTAATTAATCATAATTAGTTAATTAATTAATCATAATTAGGTAATTAATTAATCATAATTAGGTTATTAATTAATCCTAATTAGGTTATTAATTAATCATAATTAGGTAATTAATTAATCCTAATTAGGTTATTAATTAATCATAATTAGGTAATTAATTAATCATAATTAGGTTATTAATTAATCATAATTAGCTAATTAATAAATCATAATTAGGTAATTAATGAAACATAATAGGTTAATTAATTAATCATAATTAGCTAATTAATTAATCATAATTAGGTAATTAATGAAACATAATTAGTTAATTAATTAATCATAATTAGGTAATTAATTAATCATAATTAGGTAATTAAATAATTGTAATTAGGTTATTAATCAATCATTACTTGCTAATTAATCAATCATCACTTGCTAATTAATTAATCCTAATTAGTTAATTAATTAATCATAATTAGTTAATTAAGTAATCATAATTAGCTAATTAATTAATCATAATTAGTTAATTAATTAAGCATAATTAGTTAATTAAGTAATCATAATTAGGTAATTAATTAATCATAATTAGTTAATTAATTAATCATAATTAGTTAATTAATTAATCATTAGTAGTTAATTAATTAATCATAATTAGGTTATTAATTAATCCTAATTAGGTTATTAATTAATCATAATTAGTTAATTAATTAATCATAATTAGGTTATTAATTAGTCATAATTAGGTTATTAATTAATCATAATTAGGTTATTAATTAATCATAATTAGGTAATTAATTAATCATAATTAGGTTATTAATTAATCCTAATTAGGTTATTAATTAATCATAATTAGGTTATTAATTAATCCTAATTAGGTAATTAATAAATCATAATTAGGTAATTAATGAAACATAATAGGTTATTAATTAATCATAATTAGCTAATTAATTAATCATAATTAGGTAATTAATGAAACATAATTAGTTAATTAATTAATCATAATTAGCTAATTAATTAATCATAATTAGGTAATTAAATAATTGTAATTAGGTTATTAATCAATCATTACTTGCTAATTAATCAATCATCACTTGCTAATTAATTAATCCTAATTAGTTAATTAATTAATCATAATTAGTTAATTAAGTAATCATAATTAGCTAATTAAGTAATCATAATTAGCTAATTAATTAATCATAATTAGTTAATTAATTAAGCATAATTAGTTAATTAAGTAATCATAACTAGGTAATTAATTAATCATAATTAGTTAATTACTTAAGCATAATTAGGTAATTAGTTAACCATAATTAGGTAATTAGTTAACCATAATTAGGTACTTAGTTAACCATAATTAGGTAATTAGTTAACCATAATTAGGTAATTAGTTAACCATAATTAGGTAATTAGTTAACCATAATTAGGTAATTAGTTAACCATAATTAGGTAATTAGTTAACCATAATTAGGTAATTAGTTTATCATAATTAGGTAATTAGTTAACCATAATTAGGTAATTAGTTAACAATAATTTGGTTATTAGTTAACCATAATTAGGTTATTAGTTAACCATAATTAGGTAATTAGTTAACCATAATTAGGTGATTAATTTATCATAATTAGGTTATTAGCGAAGTAGTTATATTATTCAGCGAAGTAGTTATATTAATTAGCGAAGTAGTTATATTAATTATCCAAGTAGTAGTAAATTGCATATGGAATATACCTTTGCATTACATTCTAGGAATGATAATGAATTTAGTTTTCAATCTACCTTGACCTCAGTTTGTAATTGAAGTTATGAACTTGAATTTAGTAGTTCAATATATTTTTTGCATATTAAGTGTTAGAGTTATCATGAAATGATTGCTCTCTTGAGTAAAGTATCCCCGGGTAGAGGGGCTTTGGGTCGGACCACCTACTTTCCTGGAGGCTTGCCTTGTCTAGGAAAGTGAATGGGGTTGGCTATCTGTTGCTCCGGGCTTACTCATGTGGAGACTTTCAATTTCATATAACTCTATGCTTTTACATGACGTGTTCGTGTACCTCATGCATATAATGCATGTGGATATGTATAAATATATTTGACTTCTATTTTTGGGTAAGTAACACAAACTTGTGGGTTGTGTAAATAGTTACACATCAATATGGTTTGAACATATTGATTTGGTGGAGGGATTAGGATTCCAACCTAAATTACTAGAAGCATGCATACATAAATTGATTCTTTAATCAGATTTAATTAATAACAGTGGTTTCTTTTAGATAAAAAAGATGGTCGCCGCTTATATTTATTGCAACGGTCAAATAATTGAGACAGAACAAGGATGTAGTTATAGTATACATCCAAAAGCTGTTGTGATGCTTGGAGGATGTACTACTTTGGAATCTGTGCAAAGGAAAATTCATCGGAGGTTAAAACTCGCGAGGAATCAAGTAATAGAGTCCATCACATTCAGACATCTTCAATTTATAGATAGGTTTTGGCATGTGCCCTATCCGGTAAATGATGATGATGATTGGGAATATATACTTTCATTGGTTAAGTATATACCTGAGAATCAAATGATGGAGTTGTATGTCACTATAGCTACAATGGAGGTTCCATCGACATTGGAAGTTGACCCATCTCAAATTCATGAGACTATGTCATATTCTCCTTCACATCAAGACGTTCCATCAGCATCAGTAGTTATTCCATCATTTCCATCCGCCACAGTTTCAATGGATAGTCCTCCACATACTTTAGATGCATTGGTTGATGAATTTGAGGATGATGACAATTTTGAACAAGATGAAGAGGAAGTTGAAGAAGAAGAAGAGCATGCGGAAGATCAGTCTGTACCATCTCATGTGACGTTCAACCGACCATTGAACCATCCTCCACTATTGGCTTCATGGTCGACTGAAGGCATGAATCGCTTGCCAGAATTTGATTATTCAGTTATCACTCCCAGTTCAGAATTTCCAGGAATCATTGGTGGCATAAATCGAGTGTCATATAATGGTGTTCTGTATATTGGCAGAGAGTTTGAGAGCAAAGAATCAATGAAAAATGTGATAAAACAATATCACATTGAAAGACATTACTCATATGTTGTAGAA
Organism: Viscum album; assembly: GCA_963277665.1. NCBI lineage: Eukaryota > Viridiplantae > Streptophyta > Magnoliopsida > Santalales > Viscaceae > Viscum > Viscum album. Next base: position 393,254,688 of record OY728167.1, on the reverse strand, counting down.
GAGTCAAAGAGATCTTATTATTTGATCTGTTGTGACAAATATGAATCGAACTGTCAAATGCGTCTGCGAGCTATTATTGATAACACTTTTCACAGCTGGCGCATCACTATATTTACTCCACACACATGTGTGAACCCAAGCTTGGCACAGGAACACTCTTCATTAGATGTTGAGTTTGTTTCAACTATTATTGTTGAAATGATTAGAGCATGTCAAGATGTCCCCGTGGTTCTGGTCATTGAGCGAATCAAACAGCTTTTTGGGTATTGAATCTCTTACTGGAAGGCATGGGCGGCACAAAAGAAGGCTATTGTGAAAGTGTATGGTGATTGGGATGACTCTTATCGAGTTCTACCACAATTGTTGGAGCTTCTACGCCACAATAATCAAATAGTCTATCGGTTACATACAGTTGAATATGTTAACCAACAGAACCAACTTGACCGCTCAATGGTTGTGTTTGATAGATTATTTTGGACATTTTTACCATGTGTGGCGGCTTTTAGACATTGCAAGCAGTTCATACAAATTGATGGCACATTTCTGTATGGAAAGTATACCGGAACTTTATTGATTGCCGCCACACAAGATGGAAATCGAGCCCCTCTACCTATAGCATTTGCAATTGTCGAGAAAGAGAACTTCTCATCATGGAGCTGGTTTCTGGCATGTCTCCGAGAGTTTGTTACGGATGCAGAAGGGATTTGTCTTATTTCTGATCACCACCGTGCAATCAAGGAGGCGATACAGTCTGAGGGTCTTTCGTGGAGACCACCATATGCCCATCATCGATACTGTATTCGACACATTGCCAGCAATTTGTGAAAGAAGTTCAAGAATGAGTCGACGAAAAAGGAAATCTTAAAAATTGGTATGAACATCCTTTTCTGTTTAAAATCTTTTTGTCGTAGTTATTTTCATAACTGTTCAGATGACTGCTTGTATGATAGCATATGAGCCTCAACAACAAAGGATGGAGGAGCGTCTTCAAGATATCCACAGAGTGAATCCAGAAGTGTATGATTACATGATGCAAATTCCAAAGCAGAAATGGTCATTGGCATATGATGATGGGAGGAGATATGGTCATATGACGACCAACATCGTAGAATGTATAAATGGAGTTTTCAAGGGTGTGCGAAAACTACCTATCACAGGTAAATACGAATATTTCAATATATGTTACTCAGAAGAGTTACTATTATAATATAATATTTGTATAATGTCGTAAATCTAAATTTTAGGGTTGGTACAAGAGACCTTCTATCGTAGTGTAAAGTACTTTCTGGAACGAGGAAAGCAAGCTGAAGAGGGCTTGAACAGATGGATGCGCTATGGACACCATTTCCAACGCGAGCTAGATACAGTTCTTCAGGAGGCCGCAACTTACCGTGTGACTGAATTTAATCGTCCAGAGCAACGATTTGAGGTCGCTGAGCCCGGTGATGTTATGGCATGTAGCAATGGTCGTGTGCGAGTTGTTTTATTGGAGAAGCGTTACTGTGATTGTGGCAACTTTCAGGCACTGAGATATCCCTGCGGCCATGTGATTGCTGCATGTGCGTACACGTATCTTGGGAGCAGTTCGTTGATCCAACTTATCGACTCGAGAGCATCAACTCCTGCTACAATACTCCGTGGATGCCAATCGGGGAATATCAGAATTTTCATCTGCCTGATGGCGCACCCACGCTTCTACCGAACAGCAATAGACTTCGACCTAAAGGGAGGCCAAAGTCGACTCGTATTCGGAATGAGATGGATTGGCCTAGTGAACATCCAGCTGGACGGCGGTGCAACATATGCCGCCAGGAAGGTCATACGAAGACACGTTGCCCTAGACACATAGGGCAATCATCTAATGGTTAAAATGAATCATGTACTCTATCAGTTACTGTAAAACTTTGTACATGTAATTATTTTTATCATTTCACCATTTTTAATCATATTTGTCTTACTTGTAAATAGGGTAATTTTTGTAAAGTGTACCACGATTTCACGTGACATTTTTTGTCAAACGATCAACATTACATGAGTAGCTTTAAACAAACAACACCAACTCAAAAAAAGGAATGTACCTGTATAAGAAAACAAAACCATTTTAAGGGAGGTATTATACCATCAGGAAGAGAGATTCAAGAAATGTGCAATGTTATGACAAACCTTTAGATGAAATGTGTCAGTTCCCCACTAGATGTGCATGTTTCTTCAAAATTTTCAGGCTGGAGATAATCCACCTTAAGTTTCACATACCCTTATGTCTTCCATAGATTAATGTCAAACACTTCAACCAATTTTTTTACTTTATGGGGAAGTAAAACCTCATTCCTTTGAATATGCACATTACCATGAACATATAAAATCATCATTTTGCAAGAAAAACTACTAATCTCATGTTCACTGAAATACCCCTTAACGTAAGAATGATACAAATAGTGTAAGTACCCAATAGCAAGATTCCAATCCATTTTGAAGGATAATGGGGATGACAAGGAAACATCAACCCCCAGGCCCACCCCTTCCACCCATTCAACCAACTTCGGTAACTCCTATAGAAGTAGCTTTTCAAAAAAATGAAATGTCACACCACCACAGCTTCCTACATCCATATTAACCCCCCAATTCAGTTTCATTAAATGTGGACAGTCCCCATTTTTACCAAAGTCAATGATGCACTATTAAACCATCACTTTTCAACCCCCGCCTCAAAAATACAAAATGCTTTGAGGGATGAGAAATGATTCGGTGCATTTTAGAACATTGAAATGTGTCGAATCATTTCTCATCCCTCAAAGCATTTTGTATTTTTGAGGCGGGGGTTAAAAGTGGTGGTTTAATAGTGCATCATTAACTTTGGTAAAAATGAGGGCTGTCCACATTTAATGAAACTGAATTGGGGGGTTAATATGGATGTAGAAAGCTATGGTGGGCTGACATTTCATTTTTTTGAAAAGCTACTTCTATAGGAGTTACCGAAGTTGGTTGAATGGGTGGAAGGGGTGGGCCTGGGGGTTGATGTTTCCTTGTCATCCCCATTATCCTTCAAAATGGATTGGAATCTTGCTATTGGGTACTTACACTATTTGTATCATTCTTACGTTAAGGGGTATTTCAGTGAACATGAGATTGGTAGTTTTTCTTGCAAAATGATGATTTTATATGTTCATGGTAATGTGCATATTCAAAGGAATGAGGTTTTACTTCCCCATAAAGTAAACAAATTGGTTGAAGTGTTTGACATTAATCCATGGAAGACATAAGGGTATGTGAAACTTAAGGTGGATTATCTCCAGCCTGAAAATTTTGAAGAAACATGCACATCTAGTGGGGAACTGACACATTTCATCTAAAGGTTTGTCATAACATTGCACATTTCTAGAATCTCTCTTCCTGATGGTATAATACCTCCCTTCTCATCTCACCTTACCAAGAAAAATTATCTAGAGCTTTTGAGGTTGATTTATACTCAGGGGCATGACAAAATTGCAAAGATGTTTCTATTGTTACTAGACACATAGGGCAATCATCTAATGGTTAAAATGAATCACGTACTCTATCAGTTACTGTAAAACTTTGTACATGTAATTATTTTTATCATTTCACCATTTTTAATCATATTTGTTGTACTTGTAAATAGGGTAATTTTTGGAAAATGTACCACGATTTCACGTGACATTTTTTGTCGAACGATCAACATTACATGAGTAGCTTTAAACAAACAACACCAACTCAAAAAAAGGAATGTACCTGTATAAGAAAACAAAACCATTTGAACTATTAAATGAAAATGTCATCAGTTTTTTATAATGAAAGATGAACTTACAGTGACTACAAAACAAAAACGAGGAAACTCTGAACGTCTTCACCCCAACACCCCAACACAGGAGACAACAACTAACCCAATGTGTATATGATTCTTTCAAAATTATATGATAAATTACATATCTTACATGATAAAAGTCATAACTTACATGAAATTAATGTTTTATTGTTTGCACATTCAGATGGAGCAGCCACTTTTATCTTGCCAGGAGACGCACGTGTCGCGCGATGTGTTGGCGCGACGACCTGTTAGACATCTTCATGTTCGGAGAGCGCACCGTTTCCATCATGAGGCACCGCCGGCAGCTATTTGTCCATAACTTAGACGTGCAGGCTTTTATGGAGTCACTATGTGTGACTTCAAGACCATCGACCATCATTTGATAGCTGCATTGGTTGAGAGATGGCGGCCAGAGACACACACATTTCATCTCCCAGAGGGGGAGATGACTATTACATTAGAGGACGTCGCCTACATGCTGGGGTTACCTATCCATGGAGATGCAGTTACAGGGGCCAGTACCGGCGATTGGGTTGCAGTCATACAGAGGCTGCTAGGCATTGACGTCATCGGCGCACGGGGTGTCCTCCAGGGTTTGTGCTTGCGAATGAGGTGGCTCGATCAGCATTTCGACGTTATTCCAAATGATGCAGACGAGGAGACGCTTCTTCAGCACACACGTGCATACATTTTGTGGCTGCTCGGAGGCATGTTGTGCGTCGACTACTCCACCACTTTGGTACACATGATGTACCTCCCATTACTTGAGGATCTGGATCAGACTGCTACATACAGTTGGGGATCCACTGTATTAGCACATCTGTACAGATCTCTCTGCACCAGTTGTCAGGCCGATTCACATCAGATTGCAGGTTGCATGGTGTTAGTACCAATGTGGGCCTGGGAGCATTTTCCACGCATCGCTCCTCGAGTTGTCACACCGCTTGCACCGGAGCTACTTCAGGACTGTCCTCGGGGACGATGGTATGTCTACGTCATTACTTTCGGTTATTTAGTACTTTTGTTATTGTTTTTTATAAACTTACCGTAGGTTACTCTTTTTTCACCAGGTGGAGTCAGTCTCAGAAGTTTTCACATACTCCGAGACATAGTGTGCACAGCTTCAGACAGATATTCGATGCTATAGTGACGGCTGATGTAAGTTAAACAGTACTTTTTTGTAGGAAAATTTGTTTTGTTATCACTATTTTAAGTTATTTCAATATAATCTCAGTAAAATTATCATGCTACTATATGACTTATTTTTTGAGTTTACATTTCAGGTTTCATGGACTCCTTATACAGGTTATGTCTACGCATCACTTCCACTATACTGCACATCTTTGGCTGGAGATCGTGCTGCTGTAGTACCACTCATTCACTTCCACATCGTTGAGTGGCACCAGCCAGACTCGATCATGCGTCAGTTCGGTTTTATACAGCATATCCCCTTGGCACCACGACAGACTACCGAGTTACATTCGATTGTGCTTATAGGTAGACAGACGACAGACTGACGACGACATCATGCATCTTATATCCAACTTTGGGATAGGCGTGCACGATTCAGTATCTTTCCACAGGGATATATCACATCACACTCTGATTTATCTGATCAGGGGGATTATGCACACTGGTATCGACGACACACCATCATGTACCTTACACGTCAGGGGATTGGCATTCAGCAATTGGTATGTTTACTAAGATTTATTAATTTTGTTTAACTCATTTTTGATATTAATTTGATTGTCATTTCATTTGCAGGCAGACGCCATTGGTCAGCTTGCACATTCCACACAGCCTCAGGAGCATGCATATATTCTGCGGGAGGTAGTTCATCGGGATGTGGTGGCTCTATTGGATCATCTCCGGTTGATACGTGACAGTTTTTTTGATGAGGAGCCACAGACATATCCTGATCCATATCTTCAGGCAGAAGCACCTGAGGATGACGATATCCCTGCTATGCCTACTGAGGAGGATGCACCGCCACCGCCGCTGCCAGCTGGACGACAGAGACGAGCACATCCGGGGGGGCAGAGGCGACCACATCGACATCCGAGAGCGGCTCCTGCAGATTTCGTCGCACCACAGAGAGACGATCCCGCCCAGTCGACTGATGATTTTGCACAGCAGGGAGATATTTATATACCGCATATGGCGTCTCCGCAGACTACTATGGACTTCGATCTGGGTGCAGTCACACAGCTTATGGCGGCCCCCTCTCCTCCCGACGAGGCCTTCTTCAGTACCCCATTTCTACCATTTATAGGAGCTTCAGATCCATATGTCACCCCATATGGTTTTGGGGCATCCTCACATGATTTTGGGGCATCCTCACATGATTTTGGTCAGTCCTCTACACAGCATCATGGGGAGGCACCAGAAGCACCAGAAGAGGAGGAACCTGCAGAGAGGACACCAGAGCGACATGGACGTCGGACGCGGAGAGGACGTGACATTCAGACACCGCGTTGTGGTACCGGAGGGCATCGTCGTTGATGTTTTTGGATGTAATGTTGTATATATTAAAAAACTTATTCACTATGATAAGTAATTGTTGTTTAAGTCAAATAACAAGAAAATCAAAAATCTATTACATACAAACTTATTTCAATTAACTATTAAATTATAAAGTACAGGTACAATATAAACAAAATTTGTCACATCGACTTAACCATTAATAATTAATAATTATAATGACAAAGTCACATAGTTGAAACAGTTTTAAGTTACAACTAGGTGGTTTTGAAAGCCTATAAAATATTTTCTATCGACATTTTTTACGTAATTTTTTTATTTTCATCTATTTAGTATATGTTTAATCCGTGTTTTAAGTTTCATTCATATTGGTCATATGGATTATGTTTTATAGACGTTCAAAGTCACATAGTTGAAACAGTTTTAAGTTACAACTAGGTGGTTTTGAAAGCCTATAAAATATTTTCTATCGACATTTTTTACGTAATTTTTTTTTATTTTCATCTATTTAGTATATGTTTAATCCATGTTTTAAATTTCATTCATATTGGTCATATGGATTATGTTTTATAGACGTTCAAAGTCACATAGTGGAAACAGTTTTAAGTTACAACTAGGTGGTTTTGAAAGCCTATAAAATATTTTCTATCGACATTTTTTACGTAATTTTTTTTATTTTCATCTATTTAGTATATGTTTAATCCATGTTTTAAATTTCATTCATATTGGTCATATGGATTATGTTTTATAGACGTTCAAAGTCACATAGTTGAAACATTTTTAAATTACAACTAGGTGGTTTTGAATGCCTATCAAATATTTTCTATCGACATTTTTTACGTAATTTTTTTATTTTCATCTATTTAGTATATTTTTAATACATGTTTTAAGTTTCATTCATATTGGTCATTTAGATTATATTTTATAGGCTTTCAAAGTCACATACTTGAAACATTTTTAAGTTTCAAGTACGTGGTATTGAAAGACTATATGTTTAACAATATTTCAATTTTTTTATAAATAATTACTTATAACTATGTAAATATATACATGTACAAATATATAATAATAAATATACCAGTATAACTATAATTACAATATAATTCTAAATATAATTATAAATATAATTCTACACACACACATACATATATATATATATATATATATATATATATTTATTTATATATGCATATTAAATATATTTATAAATAAATTTTTAATATATATGTAACAATATTTTCATAATTATATATTTTAAATATATTCATATTCATATAATTATAAATATTTATATTTAAACATTAGTTTATAATTATATAATTACAAATATATTTTTTATTTAAAAAAATATATAAATAGATTTATATTTATAAATATTTATTTTTAATTATATATATTAATAATTATATTTATACACGCACATATAATTATATATATACATAAATATAATTTCATAATTATAAATATAATAATAATTAATTTAACATTTTTAAATACATATTTATAAGATTATTTTTAAAATTTTATTTATTTATTTTGAAATTATTTATTAAAAAGAGATGACGTGGAAAAAAAATTAAAACAAAAAAAAACAAAACAAAATTTTATATATTTATTTTGAAATTATTTATTAAAAAGAGATGAGGTGGAAAAAAAATTTTAAAAAAAAGGAAAACAGAACCAGAAAAAGAAAAAAAAAATTAAAACAAAATAAAAAGGAAAACAAAACCAGCGAAAGAAAAAAAAAGGTGGCAAAGCGCCACTTGAAGTGGCGCTCAACAAACCCAATTTCCTAAATAATGTAAACCTACACCCGTTTAAATTAAAAAAAAAAAACCTATGCCCCTAAATTATCCCCTATATCACTGTTCCATCAGCGCCATATCAACACCATCATCTCGAAGCACCAACAATAAAATCGAAGTAGTAGCATAAAACTCACGATTCACTGCACCAAAAATTCAAAACTTGAATAAATCGACGAAGCAACCTCAGATGCAGATCGGAATCAACCACATTTTGAACAACAACCAATTAAAATACCCCAATAACCGAACCAGAATGGGATTTTTTTGAACCCTAATCACCGCCTCCCTGATTCCTTTCTCCACGTCATCCCTGATGCATGTCACCGCCGGTCACCGCCTCCACCACAAGCCGGTCGTACCCTCTGTCACTCGACCGCCCTGCCCTGTCAACACCGCCGTGGCCTTTCTTACCACCCGAGTCATCGCGCCGCCCCTGCCTTCCTTCGAACCCAGCCGCTGCACGAGCCACCCCCCGCGAAGCTGCCGAGCACCACTGCCTCGCCCTCTCCTGCTGGTCGGATCTCCGTGCCTCTCCCAAGACTTCCTCCTCTCCCTGTGCGACCGCCGTCACCCTACCTTCTTCGAGTCGCGCTGCTGCACCACCTTCCCCCTCTGCGCATGAACCCACCCCTCCCCCAAATCCACTTCTTTGATTTATTTTATTTTTTATTATATCATATAATATCTATTATATATAATACACAATAATATATATATTAATATATAGAATAACATATATAACTAATATAATATAATTGTTTACATAATAAAAATATTATTTTTATTTACATTTTAATAATAAAAAAACTTAAAAAAAAATTATTTAATCATTTATTTTTTGCACATAATTATTTAATAAAATTATATATATATATATATATATATATATTAAATGTTTGTTAATAGTAAATTTATATATATCATATAATAATTTTTTATAGTCTAAACACAATTTTTTTAATTCTTTTATTTAGTTAAAATTGATTCATTTATTTAATCATAAATAGTTTTTTAAATAACTTTTATAGTTATATATATATATATATTAAATATATGTACAAATAAATTTAATACTTGTATTAAATATTTTCATTATTTATTTAGTTTTATTTTTATACTTGTTTTTAATTAATGTTTCATTTCTTTTCTCTTTTTATTCATTCTAATTATTTATATCATAATATACTATATAGTAATAAAATGTAGTTTAAATATCTATCTTTTTTTCTAACTCTTTTGAATTCTGTTGGTTTCCCTTTTTGGGGAAGAGATTGGGCTCGTGGCGCACATTTTTTTCATTCAATTAGGGAGCACATTCTTCAGTAACTATCGGGGAGGAAGCATCATAGTGAAAGAACTGCGTGGAGGCCTGGGTGGACATCTGTAGGATTCCAGAGAGTTCTACGAGAGGAAGCTTCAGTTCATTAAACGAGCGAGCATAATATACTTTGACACTTCTATCATTCATCCATAGAAAACAACTTCCATACAACACTTCCTTGAACCATCCATCCAAGACTCACTTCCATCCATCCACAACCCTCATCCATCCATCATTCATGACTTCCATACCTACAACGGGCAACAGATCATCACAGACGATCACCATTCTAGATTCCCAGGGTGGGAGATCGGAGATCAGACCATTCCAATCCATTATATTCATGACTGTAGCAGAGAGAAGCATATAGCTCATCGGAGCATCTGGAGATTGAGTAGGGAGAGAAAGACCCTTTTCTTCTTACTCTGATCTTATGCAATTTTTGTTTCAGCCTGAATTTCATTGTCTTTAAACTTACTTATCTTCTGAATTCAATCATGCTTGGCTAATCTTTCCCTTGGGGGAATAGGCTAGCTGGTTATATCTGTTTTCCCCTGGTTTATGCACAAATCTTCTGTTGGATCTCTCTCTCTCTCTCACTCACCACGTAGACAGTAATTCATTTCAATATATCATGTATCAGTGAAAACTAAACTTGACTAGATTTAATTTCAAAATGTTTCCAATCTAAGGATTCAAGTAAAAAGTTGATCAAGCTCAAGAGAGAGTGAGATTTGATGAGTTTAGAAAAAAAAATTGAACTCTATGAATTTTGATTGTTACTCATTGGATGATCAAAAAATTTCTTTAGTTGAAATAACTGTAAACATTATTTAAACACATATTTACCAGATGGAAAATTTGCCTAACAACTTTCAATTAGATCCAGACACTTTGATTTCAGCACATGATCAAGCTCATATTGAAGTTGGTAGCTGATTTCCCACTCTCCATCATATTGATTGTTCAACCTTGTTCTCACTGCTTGTTTTCTACTTAATGTTATCACTGTTTTTCTTGTCTGCTTGCACTCACCCATACACAAATCATCACTCACTCACCATCTCATAGCACTTCACACCATCACCATCTGATTGCACCATTGTTTGTTTTGTGTTCTTTTTTTGTTTTGTTTTTATCTGGTCACTAAGCACAACAAGAGACCACCCTATGGTTCGACATTGTCTTACCATTGTACTAAGAAGTAAGTAGGATTTTATACATTTTATTTTTTGTCGCTCGTTCTCAACAACACGGGGTGACCAAAATTTGGTTTCATTGCCGTGGAGGCCACATGTGATTTAAAAAAATCACCTTAAAGCATAACAAAATTCAAATACAAAACACAAAAATTGTCTAAAAAATCAGAAAAAAAAACAAAAAAACTGTAAAAATTTCCCAAGAATATTCAAAAAAAAATGTGAACCTCCTACTATATGTTCACTATATCTAAATCTGAAAATTTAGAACCTTTGAACCCTAAAATTGAAAATCACTTGAAAACTTTGAAAAAAAATAAGTAAAAAAGGAAGACAATAGGGAAGCTAAAATTTAGAACCTGAACAACCCACCACCTATAAATGTGAACCAACCTAAAAATATCAACCCACCTGGTCAAGAGTTATCTGAGAGGCATAGTCTGAGAGAGTACCTATTACATTCAGTGTCTAGTAAACTTTCATGCATTAGGTTCTCTCTTATTTCCATAAACTACGAAATTAAGAAGTACATGTTGAGTCAACTTCCAACCTTCAATGGAATGCCTAGTGAAGACTCTCTTGAATTCATTAGATCTTTCTATTATAGTGACCAAAAACTACCACTGAGAGGCCTTAGTGGGGAAGAGATTAAACTGAGAGTTTTACCCTTCTGCCTCAAGGTAAAAGGTAGGACCTAGTTTCAATAGTTAGAGGAAGAGATCGTTTTCACCTAGGATCAAGTATACAATACCTTCACCATGAAATTCTCTCCTAGGAGGATGAAATCTGAAATTAGGCATAAGTTAAATGGATTTTTACAATATGAGGGAGATCTATTTCATGAATCCTGAGAGAGGTTTAAGGGAATTCTTAGGTAGTGTCCTACCAACCAGTGTATACCCCAATTCCTAATGAACACATTCTACAACGGCCTCACCCCTTACCACCAAACCTTGGTGGATTAGTCTACTGGAGGGGACATTAGTGATAGAACAGCTATGGAACTCAAACAGATCTTCAAAACCTTAGCTCAAAACTCCCAGAAAAAATTTTCTAGGAGGAGAACCATTGTTACGAAAGAACCCATTTCTTCCCCTTAAGATGAATCCCAAACTACTAGGATTTTCAATGAAAATATCAACACCATCCTTAGGGACTAGTGTCACCACTGTGGCATGTATGGGAACTCACAAACCCGTTTCCCAAACATTGATATGCATGTCCAATCTCATGAGATTCCATCTTTGTTGGCTATGGTCCTAGGATGCAGCCTAGGGAAAACACATTCTCAAATACCAACAATAATGGGTATAGGAACCAACCAAACCTTTCTTGGAGGTAGTGGGGAGTCCTTCGACCTGATGCCCCTCCTAGATTCTAGCAGCCTCCTAGGAAGCAGTTCCAACCCCAACCCCAACCCAAGGCACAATCATCTAACTCTAAAGATGAGGTTAAATATATGTTTCATTTTTTGATAGGGATGTTTGATGAGAAAAATACCAAAAATTATTTTTATAAAATTCAAATGCATGCAAGAATGAAGAATATGGAAATTAAAATGGGGTACTTGGCTATGGATTCTAATAATAGATAAAAATCTAGGCTTCCCAGCACCACTAAAGCCAACCTAAGAGATAATTCAATGTCTTTGACCACAAGATGTGGTCTCCTAACCGATAAAGAAAAAAAAAGAACCCCAACCTGATCAAGATGATAAACTATATGATCCTGAAAATGTGATTCTAGAAAATTTTGATTATGGAATACTGGACAACAGCACTGGTAACCTGATTGTCGTTCAAATTTACCCAAGAGATCAAGGTAGAACGGTCCTTATAGTTTAGCTTGGGTTATCGAATCCTTAGAGACATGAGAAGTAACCTACAGACACGTACATTCTATGGACTGTTTTTGGATATGAAGTGGCCAACTTGGTTTGATTTTAGATGGGTTTAAATGATAACTAACAGATTTGAGTAAATTCAATTTAAAATAATGAGTTGATCCTAGGTTATCGCTTGGGGTGGATTGGATGAAATTATTTTTCAACTATTTCAATTTCTTATATTTGTGATGTGTTCATTTAAGAAGATCAATCAACATCTTCACTTACTTGTTTAATACCTAAACACTTTAATACTAATCACCTATACACATGAAGGATCAAAGTTTTGAGCACTTAAAGGTAATGGTTCGTATTAGCATTTGAAGTGTGTGGGCTTAAATTCAACAGGGACGATGGAGTTTAAAAATCATCAAATAAAAATCTTAATTAAAAGAAGTGATTAGACATTAATGGGGTGATAAATAACATTCAATATATCCCCTTGATACTCCCTTTGATCAACCCATAAGTGGGTTAGACCTTCATTGATTCTAGGGTTTCAATGGAAGTGGAAAGTAGGCTCATGAGGGAGGAAATGGAGAAGTAAAAAAACAATGAAATAACGATCACTCCATCGTTGTGTGATAATTTCACAAGGTTTGGTGTGAATAAATTCACACCTAGAACCAACAGTTTCAAACTGATATTAATAAAAATATAATAAGATTAGAATAAGAACTTTTATTAAGAAACTAAAGTGAATTGAACAACTTACATGTAAAAGACAAACTTGAGACAACAAAATCGCAGCATGACATTACAATTGAACAAAGCATCAAAGATGAAAAACTCTTCCACCACCACTGTCTTAAATAGGCATTTTGGGAGCCTTGGGTCGAGTCTCCAATAGTAAAAATCATCCCACTTGATTATTGTAGGCCTAGGGTGGTAGAAAGCTTGTGGAACACTACTGGAATGTTGGTTTTTCCCCAAAGTTACATACCAACGGTTTCATAGAACCGTTGGTGAAGGAGGTTTTTCCCAACGGTTCAAATGAACTGTTGGCATAGATGTTCCCTGGGAGGTTTTTTCCCAACGGTTCATGAGAACCGTTGGGATAGATGGCTTTGGGGAGGTTTTTGCCAACGGTTCATCAGAACCGTTGGGATAGATAGCTTTTCCCAACGGTTCATGAGAACCGTTGGGATAGATGTATGCTTTGGGGAGGTTTTTTCCAACGGTTCTCTAGAACCGTTGGGATAGATATACATATGCCAACAGTTTTTAAAAACCGTTGGAAAAGGTTCTCCCCAAATTCCCAGCCGCCTGTTCTCTCCCCCATTCGCGATACACAACCCTAAAACGGGAGCAGCAGCCGATTTAGGCGATTTTGGAGGTACTGCCGGCCGGACCTTGAATCTTCCAGCTCTTCTTCAGGTTATTCTTCTTCTTTATCTGAAAATGTATTCAAATGTTTGGATAGTATTTAAACGTATTTTCATTTTTCCCATCAGTTTAGGCGATTTTGGAGCTACTGCCGGCCGGACCAGCCTAAGGGTGAGTTTTCTTGAAAATTCCTTTTTGGATTTTACCCCTTGAACATGGGATGTCATTTGTGAAAGGTTATATAAATCAAATTGATTGTTCGATTTCTGAATTGAGTTGTAAATTAAATTAATTAAGGGTATTTTATGGTTTGCATTCCCCTTTTAACACATGAATGCCAATTATTTTTTAACACATGTTTTAATTGTATTGCCTTGCCAATGTGAGTAAAGTAGAGACTATGCTATGAATCTATGAAATTGGATTGAATTTATCTTATATTTTATGTTACCATGTTATATATATTATAACTAATTCATGTGATATCTTTATAGTCTTGTTAGGAGTGTTCTATTAAAAATTCCCATGTGAGTGCTTGAATTTTCATTGAATTTCTAGCCATTATGAGTTATGTTGAGACCATGATATGGAATTGATTGATTAAGCAAGGTAATATCATTATCTTGTCATTACAACATGAGTAAATGAAGCTTCATTCTTTTTAGGTTATTATTTGATTGAGTCGCCATTTTGAGGTGAGTTGTATTAAATACCTTTGTTTTTGACCTTGGTATGTTTAATGAATTGTTTAAATGAAATGGAATTCATTAAATGATTAATAGTAAATAGTGATACATGGATTCTATTAGGATGCCAGGTATATAATCTTATTTCTATTAACTTATACGCTTTATGTGATAAATGGATTCACAGTGGAATTCCACGGATAGACTCATTTCTTTGAATATTGATTAAGCCATGGGTGATACATGGATCCAAGGGAGGGATTCCATAGATAGACTTATTTAATGTAGAATTATATTCCAATTGATACATGGATTCTTATGATAATTCCATAGATAGACTTATTTAATGTAGAATTATATTCCAATTGATACATGGATTCTTATGATAATTCCATAGATAGACTTATTGAATGTAGAATTATATTCCAATGCTATGCGTCTTTTGTGGTGGTGGTGTGGTTTATGTGTTTTATGGTAGTAGTGAAGTGTGTGATTATTTAGTTAATGTGAACCCATAGGTTGAGTATTTTGTGCTATCTATATATCATGTATTTTTATGTTATTTCTACACATTCCCAACCAGAGTTGGATAAACTTACCAACGATCAGAGGTTTTGAGTTATGAGTATTTTTTATAATATCTAGGATGGTGGTTATATGTTTGGATAACTACCATGTCTTCCCTACTCTTCCTTCAAAAGTGATTGACCATGTGTTTTTAGGCAAGATGCGATGTGATTGTCCATGTGTCTTCAGGTGAGATGTACTATGATTTCCCTAGTGTTTTTCGGTGAGGTGTGATGTGATAAGGCTATAATAAGATGTGGCATGTGGTTGGGGTCATGTAGGGTAGGAGGATGGCACAAGGTTGATGTTATTCATGTTCATGATACCCTACTAATATGGTTATGGGATGAGTCATGCTGTTGTGTGATATAACACATTAAGTTCTTGTTGGTTTTACATTTTTTCAATAACACATTTGTATGTTTTTTTGACATGTGTAGTTGATACCTTGATTATTTTATTCCTTTATCGTTTACTTAAATGTATTTTGTATTATAGTTAATGCCTATTGAATTGTTTATGACAAAATGACTTATATAAATTCTTTTTACAGAATGGACAGAAGTTGGATGTATGAAACCGATCGTATCTCAGACGATTTTCAAAACAATTTGGAGAGCTTTATAGATTTTGCATTTCACAATGCTTTAGATAGTGGTCGCATACACTGCCCATGTTCCAATTGTGTTGGTAGACCTTGGTTGAGCCGTGAAGAAGTCAGCTACCACATAACCAAAAATGGGTTTCAAGAAAACTACTTTCTGTGGTATCACAATGGGGAGAAAACGAAATCTCAAATTGGTGATGATCGAAATGAAAAGACTGGAATGGAGAATTTGTTAGATGATCGGTTTCCATTTATTCGTCATCATGAAAAAGAAAGGATTTCGACTCAAGAAGACTTCGATATGAGGATAGCTGATGCATCTAGTGAAAATGATGATATTGATAGGGTGAAAAATTGAATGATGCTGCCACGACTCCAGTATATCGACAATGCGATAAAATGAAAAAGCTGGAATTTTTAATCCGATTATTTCATGGGAAAACTATGTATGGGATTTCTAATACAGCAATCGATTACATTCTTTCCCTCTTAAAGGATTTACTTCCAGATGATGCAGATATTCCCTCAAACCACTATATGGCATGGAAGTTAGTTGAGGAACTTGGATTTTCAAGAAACAGAATTCATGCTTGCCCGAAAGATTGCAGTTTATTCTGGGAGGAAACCGCTGAACGAAATGAATGTATAAAATGTGGCACATCCCGCTGGAAGTCAAAATCTAATGGAACACCATCCCGCGTTCCACAGAAAGTAATGTGGCACTTTCCATTGATCCCCAGACTCCAGAATCTTTTTATGTCTGATGACATATCAATAAAAATGAGATGGAATGATACCGAGAGAAAGAAGACTGATGATGAGTTGGTTCATCCTGCAGATGGATTTGCATGGAAGAGATTTGATTCTTGACATCCTGATTTTGCAGCTGACGTGCGTAATGTGAGGTTGGGTCTTTCATGCGACGGTTTTAATCCGTTTGGGCAGATTCTTACTTCGCACAGCACATGGCCCGTTTTTATACACATTTATAATCTTCCCCCATGGTTGTGTATGAAAAAATCTTTCACTTTCATGAGTATACTCATATCTGGTCCTTCTGATCCCAGCATTGATATTGATGTATACATGCAACCTTTAATAAAAGAGTTGAAACTTCTTTGGGATGTGGGTGTGCGCACATACGATGCATGTTCGAAAGACATATTTCAGATGCGCGCTGCGCTTATGTGGACAATCAATGATTTTCCGGCTTATGCAATGATGTCTGGATGGAGCACGAAGGGGAAACTGTCATGTCCAGTTTTTATGAAGAATACACGATCCAGAAGACTGAAACATCGTTGTAGTTTCAGTTTTATGGGACATCGACGATTTTTGCCAAAGGATCATCCATATAGAATGAATCGTCGAAGATTTGATAATACTATAGAGACCGATGATCCACCTCAGCATATGTCTGGAACTGATGTGCTTAATGAATTGAAAGATTTCAGTTTTTTGTTCGGGAAGGGTCAAATGAAATCTGGAAAGAGAAAGAATGTTTACACAGAAACCTGTTACAATTCGAGGAAGAGGAGTATCTTTTTTGATTTGCCTTATTGGTCAACCAATTTGCTACGTCATTGCTTAGACGTAATGCATATTGAAAAGAATATATGTGAAATGTTGCTTTAAGTTCTTCTAAATGTCAAGGGGAAGACAAAAGATGATTTACAATCTCGACGTGACTTGGTGGATTGGGGCATCAGACCAGAATTGTATCCTGTGCGTATCAGTGAAAATAAATGGCAACTTCCATGTGCTTCTTATGTGATGACACATACTGAAAAAAAACAATTTTTGGAAGTATTAGAGACTATTAGAGTTCCTGATGGCTATTCAAGCAACATATCTAAACGGGTCAACAGAAGAGAGTTGAAGCTAAAATCTTTGAAGACTCTTGATTATCACGTTCTACTGCATGAGTTGCTTCCAATAGCAATCCGTCATCTTTTGTCCAATAATGTAAGGGTGGGTGTTATTCGGTTGTGCCATTTTTTTAGAGATCTTTGTGCTAAGAAGTTGTCCAAGTCTTTCTTGCAAAAAATGTTGACAGATGCCCCATTAATTTTGTGTGAGTTGGAGAAAATATTTCCCCCATCATTTTTCACATGCATGCTGCATCTGACTGTCCATATTCCAACTGAAATACTTCTCGAAGGACCTGTTTCTTTTCGTTGGATGTATCCAACTGAAAGAAATATGTTCACATTAAAGTCTTATGTTCGAAACAAGAATCATCCCGAAGGTTATATCGTGAACGGTTACTTAGCTCAAGAATGTATGGATTTCTGTTCAATGTATTTGTCTGATCTTACTACAAGAATGAACAGACCAATGAGAAATGAAGAAGAACAATATGAGAAAATTGAACCCAGTTTTCCATCACTTCCTCAAACAGGAGGAATTCCTGGATCATATACATTGAAGACATTAAGCCATGAATAGCGGGAGATGGCACATCGCACAGTTTTGTTCAACTGTGATTTGTTCGATGACTATATCAGGTAACAAAATTGAATATGTATATCTTACATATATATCTATTAAACTATTCATATTTTTTTATCTACATGGAACATAAAACAATGATAAATAGGAAGCATCGTTCTTTATCTTTGAGAAGGAGAGAGACTTTGCATAGCAAAGAGTTTTCTGCTTGGTTAAAATTGAAGGTAAAAATATTACTGTTTAAATTAATTATTTTAATATTTACTTAAGTTTAACTGTCATTTATATTGCAGGTATTGAGTTTTTCTGCTGACTCTGTCTCTGAGGAAATAAGAGCTTTGGATTTTGGTCCTAATACCATGGTTCGTGACTGTAAATCAATTGTTATCAATGGGTACAAATTTATTGTCACTGAACGATCCAAAAACACGAGAACACAACATGATGGTATTATGGTTACTGCCACAACAGATTGTTATGCCAATGCATCAGATAGTAGACCGCGACTTGAAAATGTGGGTTATTATGGAGTCGTTGAGAAAATAATAATATTGGATTATTACTCTCATGGACGAGTCACAATGATGAAATGCCATTGGTTTGATTCGATGACGAGACATGGCACATTTATTGATGATTGTGGATTTTGAGTAATTAATATGACCCGCACTCTTGCTACCGAAGAACCATATGTGTTGGAATCAATGGCTAAACAAGTTTTTTATGTCAAAGATCAACTTCAACCTGAATTTGGTGTCATAGTTGAAGTAATTCCAAGACATATTTTTGATGATGCTGATGATGGAATTGACACTGCCCTTATTGCCATTGGAACCGATCCATTTATTTCTTTTGATGACTCCAATAGCTCAATTGTCATAGTTGATTGTGAACCTGAAGTTGTGGTTGGAAATATATAGAATCATTCATCCATGTTCTCAATTCTTTTGGTTTATCTCGAGTTGGGTTGTTAAGGTTGGTAATATTCATATTTATTTAGTATTGATCACAAATATGTTTTAGCTGACTTGACCGTTATGTGAATTTTCAATGTTTATTGGTTGCTGTTTTATTTGAATTGCATTTTCTAATTTGGAATTGAACTGTATTCAAACCAAATCAAACAATATTTATAACTTGGTGAACATTACAACTTGTATGTTTTATTAAATTCATTCAAGCTCTTCTAAAACAATTGATAGCTAAATTATCAATGAATCCCTTCATTCCCTCATATATTTAGTTTTTTGGTTTACACATTAATTTTCTTTTTCTAATTAATTACATATTTTTTTTCAAATGCAGGAAATGCAGCCAATTGAAGAGAGACGAAGAAAAAAAATGGCGGAGAACAATCGTCGGATGGAGGATATGGGAATTCCACCATTAGTGCCTATAGTGAGTACTTTATTTCGAATATATATATATATATATATATATATATTTACAGAATATATAATGTCATGTGATTAATTTTTTTTGTAAACTTTTTTGTAGGATCCACCATTACGTCGATAGTTATTCGACGAGGAGCCTAGTACTGGTCCTAGTACTCAGGCCGGTGGTACGAGGAGGGTTCGTACCAGAGGTGGACGTAGAGCTGCGCGTGCCCGACTTGACCCTGCCCCTCCCACTGACATTTCAGCCTTCCCACATTCTGATCCCAGTGTGTCGTTAGGGGACACACGGGGTATTTAGGCCTCCCATGTTTTCGCTACCTTCTGCATCTTCTGCCCCATCATTTTCACATCCCATGATGATTCCCACTCCCCAGTCAGCATCAGGTCATACAGCTGTTCCATCTTCTTTTCCTTCTACTTCTGTCTCTCTGAGCTTTTATATTCCATCGTCTTCGACTCCTATTCCACCAGAGGGTGTTCCATCAGGTTCTGTGGATCCGGCGCCACTCATTGATCAGACTAGCACAGGTATATTTATAAAACCCTAACAAATTTTTATAGCAATATTTATTTTCATTATAACATGTTTTGATAAAATATTTGTTTTTCTTTCATGACAGATACATCTACTGACAGGAGGTGGGGGGCGGGGCCATACACGCATGCGTTCGGTGTGGAACCGTCGCACACAGGTTATGGTGGAATATAATGAATACAATCAGATGGTAGAGAAAACAGGGCAGCAATGTCGGAGTTTTCTGGCGACGCTTTCCAAATACTCCGACATCATTCCCGTCAGCCCGCTGTCATGGAGACATTTGCCACATGAGGTCAAAGATAGAGCTTGGGCAGAGATATGGGTAAAAAAATATGTTGTATTTAATGCCATGAATTATTTTTGTATTTATATGAATTAATATTTTGATTTCAGCTTCGATTTAATTTTCCTGATGGTGAGGGTGCACGACTGGCACGTCTAAAGGATTTAGGCGAGCTTTGGAGAGCCTACAAGCATGAGCTGTATATTGGCTGGCGTGCTAGAGTTGGCACTGAGTTAGAGGCGGTACCAGTCGTGGATGATTGTCCTATAGAGCAGTATCGTCAGATGATTACTCATTGGACGAGTACCCAGTTTAAGGTATGAATTACATTTTAGGTATTTAAATAATAACTTTCAAATTTTGCATTAATATTATCCTTTGAATTATCGAATTTTATTTACGAATCATCTGGAAAAAATAAAAAAAAACATTGATGCAAAAAAATACCTCCATACACTAGGACGCACGACGATGTCGGATCATGAGAGGCAGCAGGTATGACAATTGTTTATAAGTTTTCTTTACGACTTACATTTTCTTTTATTTCCTCAATTATTTAATCAATTGCTAAAATTTTTATATAACTTTTGTTTTCAATGTCATTGTAGAGACAAGTACAAAATATTGAAGGACGTGTGCCTCGAGCAAAACTGTTTTGCTCGAGTAGACGAAAAAAGGATGGAAGTGTTGTCAATGAAGCGACTCAGCAGCAGATTGTAAGTTTTAATATGTTGATTTTATATTTTAATATCTATTTAGTAACTTAATAATATATTTATATTTGTAACAGGATGCTTTAGAGGCCCTCGATGCCCAAGAAGCAGACAATTTTGGGCCATCTGATCTCTTACATCAGGTGTTGGGAGATGATCATTCTGGCAGAGTATGCTGCCGACCTAGGATAGCCCCAACGAGGTATTGGCCTGCCTCAGGTACGAGTTGTAGTGCCACTGAGCTGCAGCATGTTAGGGCACAGGCAGAACATGCTGAGAAAAGGGCCACAGAGATGGCAGAATAGTCTGCTAGGGCAAACAGTGCATTTATGAAATTTATTGAAGTTCTACGTCCAACACTTCCAGCAGAGGCCAGCCTAGCGATTGATGAATATATGTCGTCGATACATTCTATATATGGTGCACCAGGTGGCAATTCCAGTAGTGGTCAGGCCGATGTCCAGCTTGAAGATGATGATGGCGAGGAGTCTGATGCGGAAGAGGAGGGAGATGAGGAGGGCGAGGAGGAGGGTGAAGGCGAGGAGGAAGGCGCTGTGGAGGGTGAGCACGATGAGGAGGACGATGAAGAGGGTGATGATGATGATGACGATGATGGTGATGGTGATGCTGATGTGGGACATATTGATCCGTTACATTTTTTACTTATATTACTGAGATTTGATGTTTAATCTATTCTAGTTGTTGGTTTTATCTAGACTCGTAGTATAGTATTGGAGTTGAGTTATTTTTATATATTGTCTGTTTTTATGGATGTTTTTGTCTTTTAGTGGTTGTGTGTTTGAGAACTCCCTGGACAACCCCCCTCATTCTTGGACCCTGGACAACCCCCCCTCCCCCTTGGACCCCGAACACCCCCCAAACACCCCCCGGACAGCCCCGCGGATAGCTCCCTGGACAGCCCCCCGTACAGCCCCCAACCCTCCACCCTGGACCCCAGATAGCCCCCCGGACAGCCCCCCGGACAACCCCCCCACCCTCCCCCTTGGACCCCGGACAACCCCCCAAACACCCCCCCGGACAACCCCCTGAACAACCCCGGACAACCCCCTGAACAACCACCGGACAGCCCCCTAAACAACCCCTAACAACCCCCTGAACAACCCTCAAACACCCCCCGGACAGACCCCGCACAGCCCCCCCCACCCTCCTCCTTGGTCCCCGGACAGCCCCCCGGACACCCACCGGACAGCCCCCCCGGACAGCGCCCACAGACAGCCCCCTGGACAGCCCCCCGTACATCCCCCAACCCTCCACCCTGGACCCCAGATAGCCCCCCGGACAGCCCCCCAGACAACCCCCCACCCCCCACCCCCCTTGGACCCCAGACAACCCCCCCACCCCCCCCTTGGACCCCGGACAACCCCCCAAACACCCCCCGGACAGCCCCCTGAACACCCCCGGACAACCCCCTGAACAACCCCCTGAACAACCCCCTGACAGCCCCCTGAACAACCCCAGACAACCCCCTGAACAACCCCCAAACACCCCCCGGACAGACCCCGCACAGCCCCCCCCACCCTCCTCCTTGGTCCCCGGACAGCCCCCCGGACACCCACCGGACAGCCCCCCCGGACAGCCCCCCGGTCAGCCCCTCCACCTTCCTTAATTTCATTAGCTCTGAAATTTTTCATAGCACGATCAACTAAAATCTAATCCATACTAAATATGATATAAAAATATTCTATATGAATTTCCATAAGATTTTAAGTGAAAACAAAAAGTGACATATGAAAAACTGACCAAACGCATTTTAAATGTGTTGATGCTTTAGGAAAACAATCCATGGGTCATATGTGACGTGTACGAATCAACCCCGCCTCAATCCGAGGTGCGGTGTGGTCGGAACAACTCAAAGTGTATGTCTTTTGTTTCAAAAGGACATCATTTTAAGTGAAAAACATCAACTGGCATACAGAAACCCGTCCAAACGCATTCATATTGTGTTGATACTTTAAGACAACGATACATGGGTCATTTTAGACGTGTACGAGTCAACCCCGCCTCAATCCGAGGTCGTCCGCTATGAATTTGATTGTTTGACGCCCGTTTTGGCCGTTTATGACACCAGAACTGCGTTGTCGGTCACCGCGGGCACACGGCATGTCCGATTGACGTGCCGTCTACTCGACCACTTCATAAATCAGTCACCCGTATTTGTCGTCTGATTTCAGGCCATTCTGAAATCGTTCGGCCCGTTTGGACCCCCCTCACGCGCGTTTACGAAGCGCGCGCATCACTTAAAACACGAATATTGAGCCATACCGCGCAAACCGCATGTCCGATTGACGTTCCGTCTGCGCGTACACGTCACGAATAATAATTAGAATGTTTCTCGGTGGTTTTAGGTCAATCCGAGGTCGGCCGCTATGAATTTGACCGTTGGACGCCCGTTTTGGCCGTTTATGACACCAGAACTGCGTTGTCGGTCACCGCGGGCACACGGCACGTCCGATTGACGTGTCGTCTGCTCGAACACTTCATAAATCATTGTCCCGTATTTTTCTTCTGATTTCAGGCCATTCCGACTTCGTTCGGCCCGTTTGGACCCCCCTCACGCGCGTTTACGGAGCGCGCGCATCACTTAAAACACGAATATTGAGCCGTACCGCGCAAACCGCACGTCTGATTGACGTGCCGTCTGTGCGTACACGTCACGAATAATAATTAGAATTTTTCTCGGTGGTTTCAGCTCAATCTGAGGTCTTCCGCTATGAATTTGACCGTTGGACGCCCGTTTTGGCCGTTTATGACACCAGAACTGCGTTGTCGGTCACCGCGGGCACACGGCACGTCCGATTGACGTGCCGTCTGCTCGACCACTTCAGAAATCACTCACCTGTATTTTTCGTCTAATTTCATGTCATTCCGACTTCGTTCGTCCTGTTTGGACCCACCTCACGCGCGTTTACGAAGCGCGCGCATCACTTAAAACACGAATATTGAGTCGTACCGCTCAAACCGCACGTCCGATTGACGTGCCGTATGCGCGTACACGTCACGAATAATAATTAGAATTTTGCACGGTGGTTTCATCTCAATCCAGAGACGCGGTGTGGCCGGCACCACTCAAAGTGTCCATCTTTTGTTTCAAAAGGACGTCATTTTAAGTGAAAAGCATCAACTGGCATACGGAAAACCGACCAAACGCATTCCGAATCTGTTGATAATTTATCCCAACAATCCATGGGTAATATGTGATGTATACGAGCCAACCCAGGATGAATCCGAGTCGCGGTGTGGCCAGGATAAGTCTAAGTGTCTCTCTTTTGTTTAAAATGAACACCATTTTAAGTACATACGGAAAAACGACCAAACGGATTCGGTTTCCGTTGAAACTTTATGAGAACAATACATGGGTCATATGTGACATGTACGAATCAACCCCGCCACAATCAGAGACACGGTGTGGCCGACACCACTCAAAGTGTCGGTCTTTTGTTTCAAAAGGATGTCATTTTAAGTGAAAATCATCAAGTGACATACGAAAAAACCGACCAAAGGCATTCAAACCGTGTCAATACTTTAGCACAAGGATCCATGGGTCGTATGTGACGTGTACGAGTCAATCCCGCCTCAATCCGAGGAGCAGTGTGGCCGACACCGTTCTAACTGTGTATCTTTTGTTTAAAATGGACAGGATTATAAGTGAAAAGAACAACTGGCATACACCAAACCAACCAAACGCATTCTGAATCTGTTGATAATTTATCACAACGATCCATCAGTCATATGTGACATGTACGAGCCCACTCGGGCTCAATCCGAGTTGCGGTGTGGCCGGGATCATTCTAAGTGGCTCTCTTTTGATTAAAATGGACATCATTTTAAGTACATACGGAAAACCGACCAAACGCATTCGGTTTCCATTGAAACTTTAGGAGAATGATCCATGGGTCATATGTGAGGTGTACGAATCATCCCCGCCTCAATCCGAGGTGCGGTGTGGCCAACACCGCTCTAACTGTGTCTAATTTGTTTAAAATGGGTAGGATTATAAGTGAAAAGAACTGACATACGCAAAAATGACCAAATGCATTCGGTTTCCATTGAAACTTTAGGAGAACGATCCATGGGTCATATGTGACATGTACGAGTCATCCCCTCCTCAATCCGAGGCGCGGTGTTGTCGGAACAACTCAAAGTGTATGTCTTTTGTTTCAAAAAGACGTCATTTTAAGTGAAAAACATCAACTGGCAAACGGAAAACCGGCCAAACGCATTCGGATTGTGTTGATACTTTAAGACAACGATCCATGGGTCATTTGAGACGTGTATGAGTCAAACCCACTTCAATCCGAGGTCGTCCGCTATGAATTTGACCGTTTGACGCCCGTTTTGGCCGTTTATGACACCAGAACTGCGTTGTCGGTCACCGCACGCACACGGCACGTCCGATTGACGTGTCGTCTGCTCGACCACTTCATAAATCACTCACCCGTATTTTTAATCTGATTTCAGGCCATTCTGAAATCGTTCGGCCCATTTGGACCCCCCTCACGCGCGTTTACGAAGCGCGCACATCACTTAAAACACGAATATTGAGCCGTACCGTGCAAACCGCACGTCCGATTGACATTCCGTCTACGCGTACACGTCACGAATAATAATTAGAATGTTTCCCGGTGGTTTCAGGTCAATCCGAGGTTGGCCGCTATGAATTTGACCGTTGGACGCCCGTTTTGGCCGTTTATGACACCAGAACTGCGTTGTCGGTAACCGCGGGCACACGACACGTCCGATTGATGCGCCGTCTGCTCGAACACTTCAGAAATCACTGTCCCGTATTTTTCGTCTGATTTCAGGCCATTCCGACTTCGTTCTGCCCGTTTGGACCCCCCTCACGCGCGTTTACGAAGCGCGCGCATCACTTAAAACACGAATATTGAGCCGTACCGCGCAAACCGCACGTCCGATTGACGTGACGTCTACGCGTACACGTCACGAATAATAATTAGAATGTTTCTCGGTGGTTTCAGCTCAATCCGAGGTCGTCCGCTATGAATTTGACCGTTGGACGCCCGTTTTGGCCGTTTATGACACCAGAACTGCGTTGTCGGTCACCGCGGGCACACGGCACGTCCGATTGACGTGCTGTCTGCTCGACCACTTCATAAATCACTCACCCGTATTTTTCGTCTGATTTCATGTCATTCCGACTTCGTTCGTCCCGTTTGGACCCACCTCACGCGCGTTTACGAAGTGCGCGCATCACTTAAAACACGAATATTGAGTCGTACCGCTCAAACCGCACGTCCGATTGACGTGCCGTATGCGCGTACACGTCACGAATAATAATTATAATGTTGCACGGTGGTTTCATCTCAATCCGGAGACGCGGTGTGGCCGGCACCACTCAAAGTGTCCGTCTTTTGTTTCAAAAGGACGTCATTTTAAGTGAAAAGCATCAACTGGCATACGGAAAACCGACCAAACGCATTCTGAATCTGTTGATAATTTATCCCAACAATCCATGGGTCATATGTGATGTATACGAGCCAACCCGGGATGAATCCGAGTCGCGGTGTGGCCAGGATAAGTCTAAGTGGCTCTCTTTTGTTTAAAATGAACACCATTTTAAGTACATACGGAAAAACGACCAAACGGATTCGGTTTCCGTTGAAACTTTAGGAGAATGATCCATGGGTCATATGTGACGTGTACGAATCAACCCCTCCACAATCGGAGACGTAGTGTGGCCGACACCACTCAAAGTGTCGGTCTTTTGTTTCAAAAAGACGTCATTTTAAGTGAAAATCATCAAGTGACATACGAAAAACCGACCAAAGGCATTCGGACTGTGTCGATACTTTAGCACAAGGATACATGGGTTGTATGTGACGTGTACGAGTCAATCCCGCCTCAATCCGAGGAGCGGTGTGGCTGACACCGTTCTAACTGTGTATCTTTTGTTTAAAATGGACAGGATTATAAGTGAAAAGAACAACTGACATACGCAAAACCGACCAAACGCATTCCGAATCTGTTGATAATTTATCACAACGATCCATCAGTCATATGTGACATGTACGAGCCCACTCGGGCTCAATCCGAGTCGCGGTGTGGCTGGGATCAGTCTAAGTGGATCTCTTTTGATTAAAATGGACATCATTTTAAGTAAATACGGAAAACCGACCAAACGCATTCGGTTTCCGTTGAAACTTTAGAAGAATGATCCATGGGTCATATGTGAGGTGTACGAATCATCCCCACCTCAATCCGAGGCGCGGTGTGGCCAACACCTCTCTAACTATGTCTGTTTTGTTTAAAATGGGTAGGATTATAAGTGAAAAGAACTGGCATACGCAAAACTGACCAAACGCATTCAGTTTCCATTGAAACTTTAGGAGAATGATCCATGGGTCATATGTGACGTGTACCAATCATCCCCGTCTCAATCGGATTCCACATATAATTGTCATCTAAATTTTAAATTGAATTCTATATGAATTATGTATGTTTATGAATTGTAATTTAATTATGGATGTGTATAGTTTCAGGATCCATTATATGTTAAATGTGTATGAATTTGTTTGTAATTGTATATTTATGTTTTATTTTATTACAGGTACAATAGTTGGATTGAAAATGAGGTGAAAATGAGGCCTGATGAGATGAGAGGTGCCTGATGTACAGGGGAGAGGGGCTGTCAAATTGCAGGTTGCTGCAATTTGTAGCATAGGGTATGCCAACGGTTTTAAACCGTTGGCATATAATTCTAAATAAGTTTTTACCAACGGTTCAATGAACCGTTGGTAAATATCTCTTTTCCCAACGGTTTAGAACCGTTGGGAAAGAGTTCACCCATGGAAAACTATCCCAACGGTTTTGAAGAACCATTGGGATAGTTAAGTTATATTTGGTTTTTCCCAACGGTTTGGGAGAAACCGTTGGGAAAAACTATCCCAATGGTTCACCCAAACTGTTGGGATAGAGTGCCTTCTGTCAGCCTACACCCACGGTTTCCAGTAAACCGTTGGGAAAGGTTTTCCCCACGGCTTACTTCCCCACGGTTGGGAGAACCGTTGGTATATTATATACCAACAGTTTGAGGGGATTTCCCAACGGTTGTGAACCGTTGGGAAATAGTGTATTTCCAGTAGTGGAACTTGGACTTTTCCACACTTGACCCGAGGTGGCATCCGGATTTCATCAACCAAACATATGTTCTTGGAAGATATTCTATATGGCAGAATCATAGTGGTCTATATAATAAGAAAATGGAGCCCCAGATTTCATCTAACCGCCTGTAAAATTTGGGCCCATTTGGAGTTATGGATTACGAGATAGGGTCATATTGGTAGGATTGTTTTCTGGGCCGCAGAATCTTTCCCAAAATTTTATCTCTAAATTTGGCCGCCTTAATGACCACAATGGAGGCCGAATTAGGATTGGATCCTGAATAGTTATTTGTTCCTCTATATGTATTATATAATCCCACAAAATTTTGGATTCGTTGGGCCTGTATATTGGGCCCCACATTCTCATCAGTAGGCTGATGTCCAATCTGACTTCTCCAGAATTGTTTCCTTTCATCACAAAATATCCCCATATTCTTCCATGAATTATCCATTGATCCCTGAATCAAACATGTTCATATTGAAGTCTAGAAAAATTTCCCAAAATATCAAATTAAAATATATATAATTATATTCCTTAAAATTAGATGAATCATTGGGTACTTTAAATGATGTTAAAAAATGTACCACATAATAGTGCATTTTAAGAAAGAATTACAATCATAATGTGAAATGATGTTCAAAGAGTAAAATGCACTAAAATGGTGTTTATGAATAATAAAAAACATGAATATTATATTTATTAACAATGAATATTAGCCTCATTTAGTGGATAATCACACCCCCCCCCAACTTGAGTTTTTCTAGTCCCGAGCAAAATATATCTCAACAATATGAAATTCGAATTCTCTTTTCCAAAAACATTTTAATAAAAAATAATCACCAAAAACCCTTATACCAAAAAATAATGAAACCCATAAAAATATTTTAATACATGATAGTTTCATAAGCAGATCCCAATCTCAAGCCCATTCCTTTGTTTAAAATCATTGTCATATTTCATCCAATATCAATTAAGTATGAGGATGTGTTGTGTATCACAATAGACATGGGGGGTTCATCTTTTTTCAAGGGGGAAATGATGGAAGCGCTAGGTGGAATCACATTTCAATATTAATATGAGTATTTAATTTTTTTTGTATTTAATTTTTTTGTTGTTTTTTGTTGTTTTTGTTTTTTTTTTCAATTTTTCCATCGTAATTGATATTGCACTCGAAAGAGTCAACCCCTGTAGCGAGACTTTGCCGATGACTCCCAGGCTCAAAGACATTAGGGCACCAAGTGAAGCTCACATAATCGGGCATCATCTCGAGTTAACTCAGTAAAAAACAAATTCAAATTACCAAAAATATAGATAAAATTACTAACTCTAGACCAGAAAACTATGGAGTCACGATCCCCAAGTGCTGAAAGCCATGCATTAGGTCATTTCATTGTTCTACGCGCAAATTTCTTAGTTTTTTTATTTTTATTTTGAATACTCATATTAAACTAAAATGATCACCAAACCTATGATATTTATTTGGGGGACCCCATGAACTCAAACTAATACCCCACTATCCAAAGGACGTTCATTGTGATTCTTTTTTTATTTGGATGAAAATATAAACAATGAAATATCACATTGGACAACCACACTTTCCAAAATCTATGCTCATGAAATTATACATGGATTAAAATAAAAATCAGGGCATACTAAATTATTTGATATTCAGTTTCAAAGTGTGCAATGTGTATTACCATGTTCAAAGTTAAAGGAATTTTTCCTTCCATTTACACACATTTTTTTTCAAATCATTTTTTTTCACAAAAGCAATTTTTTTTATTTCATCTCCCCTCACCCCCCAACTTAAAACAACACTGTCCCTAGTGTTTCAAGATATGTAAATTTATAAGGAGTAGAGACAAATAAGGTAAGTTCAAAAAGGAAATTGAAATATAAGGATCTTGGAATGAAGTCACCTAGTGGTTGAAGTTGAAATTCTTGCTGTTCCCTTTTAATCTCTTGATCTCGATGCCACTCTGAGAATTCCCTAGTGGAGAAAAAAACAAAAAAAAACAAATATATATATATATATATATATATATATTTATATAATAAATAAATTTAAATATAATTATATATATAAAAATTATAGAATAAGGAAGCACAAAAATCCATATGTCATTGGTAAGCGCGCGCCCCTATCTCCCTTCGATCCCGGGTTTGAATCCCCGTTGCTTTGCTGGTTGTGAGGATGTTTGACCCACAACCTACAATGTGGACTTTTATTATTATTATTATATGTTTATTTATTTTTTATTTTATTTTTTATTTTTTTTAACCTACAAACACATAAAAATAAAATAAAATAAACTGATGATACATTTTCTTCTTTTTACATTTCTGGGTAAGGTATTACTCAAGGATCACACCACGTGACACAGATGAATATGGTGCCCCCCTTTCGTACCCATCCATACTAATAATAGAAGAACAGATAAACAGTCTATTTTTTTATTTTTAAATATCAAAATGATTACTTAATCCTATTTAAAAAATAAATATGATTAAAAAAAATTAGAAACATGAAAATCACGGGTTGCCTCCCGTGCAGAGCTTTGGTTTAATGTCGCTAGCTCGACATGAACCCCCCAACTTACCCAATACCAAATTTCAACATTTTAAGGACCACATGTTTCACCAATTCTACTAGGTTGAGATTTATTCTATTTTTATAATTTTTTTCATGAATAAAACTATGTTCTAAAATGAGTGGTAAAATCCAAGGAATATCATAAATGGTTGATCCAGTTTCCTCTATAGTCTTTCCTAAGGCATCAATGATCATTACAACTTTTTTGGTTTCAAGAGAATAATTAATTCCAATTTAAAGGTCATGATTATACCTTATAAAGGGATTCTTTATCAGTGAGGTAAGGACAATAATTTTGAGCTCGGGTTGGATAGGAAATTTAGACACAAGTTGATAATTTGAATCCAACTCAGTTTCATTTTCCAAATTTCTCAACAAAATTGGTTTCTTTTGAATAGAAGATTCAACCACCAAATTGGAAATATCAGTGTTAGGATTGGGTATGGACTCAATGTTTGTGATTTCTCTTAATGGTTCAGTGATTTGTGTTTTTGAAAAATCATCTATGGAGTTATATTCATGAGACTCAATCCATGATGTAAAATTTCCCTCTTGTGAATATAAAAAATCAGTTTCCTCTTGATTTAAACACCCATCAACAATTCCTTTATCCTCTTCATCTATCCCAAATCTAAATGTTGCGTCTTCAGTATATTCATGTGTGGTTTGTGGGAAACTAGACACTTCACATAAGGTTATGAAAGGGGCAGTTGGTGTAGGCATGTGTTCCTCATAAGTTTTAATGCTTTGTAGTTCTAATCTCAAAGATGAAACCTCAAAATTCATTTTCTCCATTTTTTTACATAGTTTTTCAAGTAATTGATATGGATTAGGATGGATAAGGGGTTGAGATAGATGGTATATTCCAGGAGGATAACTATGTTGTTGGAATTCCATAGGAGGATGTTCTAATTGGCCATATTGGGATTGGAACTCATAATAGGTTGGAATGTTTTGTGGAGAGTAGGAGTTAAAACATTGTGCCTCAATATGTTTTTGGTTATCCCACCAGTAGAAACTAGGATGATCATTGTACATCATACTTGGTGTGGGTTGATCAATGTAGGGAGAGGTTCCTCGTGTTTGGTTTTGTTCAAAAGGTATTTCCATTGGAGTGAAATAGGGGATGAGAATAGAAAAGTGGGGTGAGAAAAGGATGCTAGTGTCTAAGATAACTTACTTAGGTCCCTGTAAACGGTGCCAAAATTTGATTCTCGCTCAAATTTCACTACTGGAAATGCAGGATTTCCAAACGGTTCTGAACCATTGGGAAAGGCTGCAGAACCGTTGGTATATATTATACCAATGGTTCTGCAAACCGTAGGGAAGTAAGCCATTGGGAAAGCTTTTCCCAATGGTTTACACTGAACCGTTGGGATAGGTTAGAAAAAATGAACCTATCCCAATGGTTATGCCAAACCGTTGGGATAGATTTTCCCAATGGTTTGTCTTGAACCGTTGGGAAAGGAGTTTTACCAACGTTTCATAGAACCGTTGGTAAAAAAATACTCAGAGAGGCTATACCAACGGTTTGAACCCGTTGGCATAGCCTATGCTGTGCAAATTGCACAATATCCTGTAATTTGCACAGCAGCTCTCATTTTTTGAAATTTGCACAACAACATTCCCTCTCATTTTCAATCATTTCCAATTATTATACCTGCAATAAAATAACACATACATATAAAATTATTGTACCTACAATAACCAACTAACACATACATATAGAGAACAAATTCATACACATTTAACATATAATGCATCCTGGAACTATACACATCCATAATTAAATCAGAATTCACAACGTAATTATAAACATACATAAATAATTTAGAATTCAATTTAAAATTTAGATGAAAATTATATGTGGAATCCATAATTCAATTCATAATTTGATCGGTTATTCGTATACCATATGTTTTTACTAGAAATGATGTCCATTTTAATAAAAAAACATACACCTGGAGTGATACAGGCCACACCATGCCTCGGATTGAGGCTAGGTTAACTTGTACACATCACAAATGACCCATGGATCATTGTCCTAAAGTATCAACATATTCTGAAAGTGTTTGGTTGGTTTTCCATATGTTAGTTGTTGTTTTCACTTAAAATGAAGTGCTTTTGAAATAAAAGAGAGACATTTTGAATGGTTCCATACACATAACGCCTCGTATTGAAACAAGGTTGACTTTTACACATCACAAATGACCCACGGATTGTTGTTCTAAAATATCAACACAATCAGAATCCGTTTGGTCGGTTTTCCGTATGTACTTAAAATGTTGTCCATTTTAAACATAAGAGAGACACTTTGGCTGGTCTCGTCCATACCACAACTTGGATTGCGGCGCGGCTGACTCATACACGTAACATATGACCCATGGATCATTGTCCTAAAATTTCAACAGATTCTGAATGTGTTTGGTTGGTTTTTCGTATGCCAATTGTTCTTTTCACTTATAATCCTGTCCATTTTAAACAAAAGAGACACAGTTAGAGTGGTACCAGCCACCCCACATCTTGTATTTAGACAGGGTTTACTCTTACATGTCTCAAATGACCCATGGATCATTTTCCTAAAGTATCAACACAATCCGAATGCATTTGGTTGGTTTTCCGTATGTCAGTTGATGTTTTCACTTAAAATGATGTCCTTTTGAAACAAAAGAGGGACACTTTGAGTGGTGTCGACCACACCGCGCCTCGGATTGAAGCGGGTTTGACTCGTACACATCACATATGACCCATGGATCATTGTCGTAAAGCATTAACACATTTCGAAAGTGTTTGGTCAGTTTTTGGTATGTACTTAAAATGTTGTCCATTTTAAACAAAAGAGAACCACTTAGAGTGATCCCGGCCACACCGTGCCTTGGATTGAGGCAGGGTTGACTCGTAAACATCACATATGACCCATGGATCATTTTCCTAAAGCATAAACACATTTCGAATGCGTTTGGTCAGTTTTTCGTTTGTCAGTTGTTGTTTTCACTTAAAATGATGTCCATTTTAAAAAAAGAGAGACACTATGAATAGTGTCAGCCACACCGTGCCTCGTATTGAGGCGGGGTTGAATCGTACACATCAAATATGACTGATGGATCATTTTGCTAAATTATAGACACAATCAAAATCTGTTTGGTCAGTTTTTCGTATGCTAGTTGTTGTTTTCATTTAAAATGAAGTCCATTTTAAACAAAAGAGAGACACTTTGAGTGGTGTCAGCCACACCATGCCTCGGATTGAGGCGAGGTTGACTCGTACACGTCACATATGACCCATGGATCATTCTCCTAAAGTTTCAATAGAAACCGAAGGTGTTTGGTTGGTTTTACGTATGTACTTAAAATGTTGTCCATTTTAAACAAAAGAGAGACACTTAGAGTGATCCCGGACACACCATGACTCGGATTGAGCCAAGGTTAGATCGTACACGTCACATATGACCCATGGATCATTGTGATAAATTATTAACAGATTCTGAATGTGTTTGGTTGTTTTTCCTATGCCAGTTGTTCTTTTCACTTATAATCCTGTCCATTTTAAACAAAAGAGACACGGTTAGAGTGGTACCGGCCACACCACGTCTCGGATTTAGACGGGGTTAACTCATACACATCTCGAATGACCCATGGATCATTGTACTAAAGTATCAACACAATCCGAATGTGTTTGGTTAGTTTTCTGAATGTTAGTTGATGTTTTCACTTAAAATGATGTCCTTTTGAAACAAAAGATAGACACTTTGAGTGGTGCCGGACACACTGCATCTCAGATTAAGGCGAGGTTGATTCGTACACGTCACATATGACCCATAGATCGTAGTTCTAATGTGTCAACACAATCAGAATATGTTTGGTCAGTTTTCCATATGTACTTAAAATGTTGTCCATTTTAAACAAAAGAGAGGCACTTAGAGTGATCTCGGCCACACAGTGCCTCATATTGAGGCGAGGTTGACTCGTACACGTCACATATGACCCATGGATCGTTCTCCTAAAGCATCAACACATTTAAAATGCTTTTGGTCAGTTTTTCGTATGTCAGTTGTTGTTTTCACTTAAAATGATGTCCATTTTAAACAAAAGAGAGACACTATGAATGGTATCGACCACACTGCACCTCGGATTGAGGCGAGGTTGACTTGCACACGTCACATATGACCCATGGATCGTTGTGCTAAAGTATCAACACAATAAAAATCCTTTTGGTCAGTTTTCCGTATGCTAGTTGTTATTTTCACTTAAAATGAAGTCCATTTTAAACAAAAGAGAGACACTTTGAGTGGTGTTGGCCACACCGTACCTCAGATTGAGGCGAGGTTGACTTGTACATGTCACATATTTCCCATGGATTGTTATCCTAAATTTTCAATGAAAACCGAATGTGTTTGGTCGGTTTTCCGTATGTACTTAAAATGTTGTCCATTTTAAACAAAAGAGAGACACTTAGATTGATCCTGGCCACACCGCCACTTGGATTGAGCCCGGGTTGGCTCGTACACGTCACATATGATCCATGGATCGTTGTGATAAATTATGAATATATTCCGAATTTGTTTGGATGGTTTTTCGTATGCTAGTTGTTCTTTTCACTTATTATCCTATCCATTTTAAACAAAAGAGACCCAATTAGAGTGGTACCGGCCACACCGCGTCTCGAATTTAGATGGGGTTGACTCGTACACGTCTCAAATGACCCATGGATCATTTTCTTAAAGTATCAACACAATCTGAATGTGTTTGGTCAGTTTTCCATATGCCAGTTGATGTTTTCACTTAAAATGATGTCCTTTTCAAACAAAAGACATACACTTTGAGTGGTGTCGGCTACACCGTGTCTCAGATTGAGGCAGGGTTGATTCGTACACGTCACATATGACCCATGGATAGTTTTTCTAAAGTATCAACATAGTCAGAATCCTTTTGGTCAGTTTTCCATATGTACTTAAAATGTTTTCCATTTTAAACAAAAGAGAGGCACTTAGAGTGATCCTGGCCACGCCGTGTCTCAGATTGAGGTGGGGTTGACTCTTACACATCACATATTACCAATGTATCGTTCTCCTAAATCATCAACACATTTCTCATGCATTTGGTCAGTTTTTCATATGTCAGTTGTTGTTTTCACTTAAAATGATGTCCATTTTAAACAAAAGAGAGACACTATGAATGATGTCGGCCACATCGTGCCTCAGATTGAGGCGAGGTTGACTCGTACACATCACATATTACCCATGGAACATTGTTCTAAAGTATCGACACAATTAGAATCCATTTGGTCAGTTTTTTGTATGCTAGTTGTTGTTTTCACTTAAAATGAATTCTATTTTAAACAAAAGAGAGACCCTTTAAGTGGTGTCAGCCAGACCGCACCTCAGATTGAGGTGAGTTTGACTTGTACACATCACATATGACCCATGGATCGTTCTCCTAAAGTTTCAATGGAAACCAAATTCGGTTGATCAGTTTTCAGTATGTGCTTAAAGTGTTGTCCATTTTAAACAAAAGAGAGACACTTAGAGTGATCTCGGCCACACCATGACTCGGATTGAGCTCGGGTTGGCTCGTACACATCACATATGACCCATGGATCATTGTGATAAATTATAAATAGAATCCGAATGAGTTTGGTCAGTTTTCCGTATTCCATTTGTTCTTTTCACTTATAATCCTATCCATTTTAAACAAAAGAGACACAGTTAGAGTGGTACCGGCCACAACGCACCACGAATTTAGATGGGGTTGACTTGTACATGTCTCGAATGATCCATGGATATTTTTCCTAAATTATCAACACAATATGAATGTGTTTGGTTGTTTTTCTATATACCATTTGATGTTTTCACTTAAAATGATGTCCTTTTGAAAAAAAAGATAGACACTTTGAGTGGTGTCGGCCACACCGCATCTCATATTGAGGCGGGTTGATTCTTACACGTCACATATGACCCATGGATCATTGTGCTAAAGTATCAACACAATCAGAATCCGTTTGGTCAGTTTTCTGTATGTACTTAAAATGTTGTCCATTTTTAAAAAAAGAGAGGCGCTTAGAGTGATCCTGGCCACATCGTGACTCAGATTGAGGCGGGGTTGACTCGTACACATCACATTTGACCCATGGATCGTTCTCCTAAAGAATCAACACATTTATAAAGCATTTGATCAGTTTTTCATATGTCAGTTGTTGTTTTCACTTAAAATGGTGTCCATTTTAAACAAAAGAGAGACAATATGAATGGTGTCGGCCACACCACACCTCGGATTGAGGCGATGTTGACTCTTACACGTCACTTATGAACCATGGATCGTTGTGCTAAAGTATCGATAGAATCAAAATCCATTTGGTCGGTTTTCCGTATGCTTGTTGTTGTCTTCACTTAAAATGAAGTCCATTTTAAACAAAAGAGAGACACTTTGAGTGGTGTTGGCCACACCGCGCCTCAGATTGAGGCGAGGTTGAATCATAAATTTCACATATGACTCATGGATCATTCTCCTAAGGTTTCAATAGAAACCAATTGCGTTTTGGTCGGTTTTCCATATGTACTTAAAATGTTGTCCATTTTAAACAAAAGAGAGACACTTAGAGGGATCCCGGCCACACCGTGACTCGGATTGAGCCCGGGTTGGCTCGTACACTTCACATATGACCCAAGGATCATTGTGATAAATTATCAACCGAATCCAAATGCTTTTGGTCAGTTTTCTGTATGCCATTTGTTCTTTTCACTTATAATCCTGTCCATTTTAAACAAAAGAGACACAGTTAGAGTGGTACCAACCACACCGCACCTAGGATTTAGATGGGGTTGACTCGTACATGTCTCAAATAACCCATGTATCATTTTCCTAAAGTATCAACACAATACGAATGCGTTTGGTTGGTTTTCCGTATGCCAGTTGATGTTTTCACTTAAAATGTTGTCCATTTTAAACAAAAGAGAGACACTTAGAGTGGTGTCGGCCCCACCTCGCCTCGGATTGAGGTATATTTGACTCATAAACATCACATAAGACCCATGGATCATTTTCCTAAATCATCAACACATTTAGAATGTGTTTGGTCATTTTTTCGTATGTCACTTATTGTTTTCACTTAAAATGATGTCCATTTTAAACAAAAGAGAGACACTATGACTGGTGTTGGCCACACCGCTCCTCAGATTGAGGTGGGGTTGACTCATACACATCACATATGACCCATGGATCATTTTCCTGAATCATCAACACATTTTGAATGCATTTGGTCAGTTTTTTGTATGTCAGTTGTTGTTTTCACTAAAAATGATGTCCATTTTAAACAAAAGAGAGACACTATGAATGGTGTCGGCCACACCACACCTCGTATTGAGGTGAGGTTGACTCGTACATGTCACATATGAACCATGGAGAGTTTTTATAAAGTTTCAATGGAAACCGAATGTGTTTGGTCTGTTTTCCGTATGTAGTTAAAATGTTGTCTATTTTAAACAAAAGAGAGACACTTAGAGTGATCCCGATCACACCGTGACTCAGATTGAGCCTGGGATGGCTCATAAACATCACATATGAACCATGGATAGTTGTGATAAATTATCGAAAGAATCCGAATGCATTTGGTTGGTTTTCTTTGTGCCAGTTGTTCTTTTCACTTATAATCCTGTCCATTTTAAACAAAAGAGACACAGTTAGATTGGTACCGGCCACATCACGCCTCAGATTTAGACAGGGTTAACTATTACATGTCTCAAATGACCCATGGATCATTTCCCTAAAGTATCAACACAATCCGAATGCATTTGGTCAGTTTTTTGTATGCCAGTTGATGTTTTCAGTTAAAATGATGTCCTTTTGAAACAAAAGAGGGACACTTTGAGTGGTTCCGACCACACCACTCCTCAGATTGAAGCGGGGTTGACTCATACACATCACATATGACCCATGGATCATTTTCATAAAGCATAAACACATTTCGAATGCGTTTGGTCAGTTTTTTGTATGTCACTTGTTGTTTTCGCTTAAAATGATGTCCATTTTAAACAAAAGAGAGACACTATGAATGGTGTAGGCCACACCGTGCCTTGGATTGAGGCAGGGTTGACCCGTACACATCAAATATGACCCATGGATCATTTTACTATATCATCAACACATTTTGAATGTGTTTGGTTAGTTTTTCATATGTCAGTTGTTGTTTCCACTTAAAATGAAGTCCATTTTAAACCAAAGAGAGACACTATGAATGGTGTCAGACACAACGCACCTTAGATTGAGGCGGGGTTGACTCGTACATGTCACATATGACACGTGGATCATTGTGCTAATTTTTCAATGGAAACCGAATGTGTTTGGTCAGGTTTCCATATGTACTTAAAATGTTATCCATTTTAAACAAAAGAGAGACACTTAAGGTGATCCCAGCCACACCACAACTCAGATTGAGCCCGAGTTGGCCCGTACACGTCACATATGACCCATGGATCATTGTGATAAATTATCAACAGAATATGAATGTGTTTTGTTGGTTTTCCATATGCCAGTTGTTCTTTTCACTTATAATCCTGTCCATTTTAAACAAAAGAGACACAGTTAGAGTGGTACCGGCCACACCGTGCCTTGGATTTAGACGGGGTTGACTCGTACACGTCTCAAATGACCCATGGATCATTTTCCTAAAGTATCAACACAATCCGAATGTGTTTGGTTGATTTTCTGTATGTAATTTGATGTTTTCACTTAAAATGATGTCCTTTTGAAATAAAAGAGAGACACTTTGAGTGATCTTGGCCACACCGCGCCTCAGATTGAGGCATTGTTGACTCATACACAACACATATGACCCATGGATAGTTTTCGTAAAGCATCAACAAATTTTTAATGTGTTTGGTCAGTTTTTCATATGTCACTTGTTGTTTTCGCTTAAAATGATGTCCATTTTAAACAAAAGAGAGACACTGTGAATGTTTTCGGCCACACCGCGCCTCATATTGAGGCGGGGTTGACTCATACACGTCCCATATGACCCATGGATCATTTTTCTAAAGTATTGATATAATCAGAATCCGTTTGGTCAGTTTTCCGTATGCTAGTTGTTGTTTTCACTTCAAATGAAGTCCATTTTAAACAAAAGAGAGACACTTTCAGTGGTGTTGGACACACCTCGACTCAGAATGAGGCGGGGTTGACTCTTACATTTCACATCTGACTCATGGATCGTTCTCCTAAAGTTTAAATGGAAACCGAATGCATTTGGTTGGTTTTCCATATGTACTTAAAATGTTCTCCATTTTAAACAAAAGAGAGACACTTAGAGTAATCCCGGCCACACTGTGACTCGGATTGAGCCCGGGTTGGCTCATAAACGTCACATATGACCCATGGATAGTTGTGATAAATTATCAACAGAATCCGAATGTGTTTGGTCGGTTTTATGTATGCCAGTTTTTCTTTTCACTTATAATCCCGTCCATTTTAAACAAAAGAGACACAGTTAGAGTGGTCCCGGCCACACCGTGCCTCAGATTTAGAAAAGGTTGACTCATACATGTCTCAAATGACCCATGTATCATTTTACTAAAGTATCAACACAATCAGAATGCGTTTGGTCGGTTTTCCGTAGGCCAGTTGATGTTTTTACTTAAAATGTTGTCCATTTTAAATAAAAGAGAGACACTTAGAGTGGTGCTGGCCACACCGCACCTCATATTGAGGTGGGGTTGACTCGTACACGTCACATATGACCCATGGATCTTTTTTCAAAAGCATAAACACATTTTGAATGCGTTTGGTCAGTTTTTCATATGTCACTTGTTGTTTTCACTTAAAATGTTGTCCATTTTAAACAAAAGAGAGACACTATGAATGGTGTCGGTCACACCATGACTCGGATTGAGGTGGGGTTCACTCGTACATGTCACATATGACTCATGGATCATTTTCCTAAATCATCAACACATTTCGAATGGTTT
This sequence comes from Viscum album, assembly GCA_963277665.1. Classification (NCBI taxonomy): domain Eukaryota; kingdom Viridiplantae; phylum Streptophyta; class Magnoliopsida; order Santalales; family Viscaceae; genus Viscum; species Viscum album. The sequence goes on along the minus strand of OY728167.1, from coordinate 393,213,909 downwards.
TGGTCAGTTTTTCGTATGTCAGTTGTTGGTTTCACTTAAAATGATGTCCATTTTAAACAAAAGAGAGACACTATGAATGGTGTCAGCCACACCGCACCTCAGATTGAGGAGGGGTTGACTCATACACATCACATATGACCCATGGATCGTTTTTCTAATTTTTCAACAGAAACTAAATGCATTTGGTTAGTTTTCCGTATGTACATAAAATGTTGTCCATTTTAAACAAAAGAGAGACACTTAGAGTGATCCCAACCACACCACGACTCGGATTGAGCCCGGTTTGGCTCGTACATGTCACATATGACCCATGTATCATTGTGATAAATCATAAACAGAATATGAATGTGTTTGGTCGGTTTTCCGTATGCCAGTTGTTCTTTTCACTTATAATCCTGTCTATTTTAAACAAAAGAGACACAGTTAGAGTGGTATGCTAGTTGTTTATTCACATTATTCAAATACACTATTTTACTATGTGTCTTAAAATTAATTTATTTATGAAAAATTTACATTTAAAATTATAATATCATAAAATTAATAGAAGATAAAAATTTTTCTAAAAATCCTTGTGGAAATATTAAGGTAAACATGATTTATGAGAATCCTCATGTTTCTATTAGTGGAATGGTATTTGCTTAAAATATTGTGGAAATTCATATAGAAAATTTTTATATCATTCTTATTATGGATTAGATTTTAGTTTATCATGATATGAAACATTTCAGAGCTAACAATTCCATTCCCAATAAATATATCCCTTTTATAACATACCAAGAATCTATGATATTGATTTGATGTGTAAATGTGATTTACATTGATTATCATGATGAAAATAAATAAAATATATATCATAGATTTTCTAGTAGTAAATTAAATCAAAGAGGGTGGGGGGGATGTCCGGGGGGGTTGTCCGGTGGGTGTCCGGGGGGCTGTTCGGGGACCAAGGAGGAGGGTGGGGGGCTGTGCGGGGGGATATTCGGGGGGTTGTCCGGGGTCCAAGGAGGAGGGTGGGGGGGCTGTTCGGGGGCTGTCCAAGGGGATTTCTGGGGTCCATGGAGGAGGGTGGGGGGATTTCCAGGGTCCAGGAAGGAGGGGGGCTATCCAGGGAGTTCCCAAACACACAAACACTAAAAGAAAACAACATCCATAAAAACAGACAATATATAAAAATAACTCAAACTCCAATACTATACTACGGGTCTAGATAAAACCAACAAATTGAATAGATTAAACATAAAATCTCAATAATATTAGTCAAAAATGTAATAGATCAATTTTTCCCACATCACCATCACCTTCATCATCACCCTTGTCCTCGTCCTTATCATCGTCCTCGCCCTCCCCAGCGCCCTCCTCCTCGCCCCTGCCCTCCTCCTCGCCCTCGCCATCCACCTCGCCCTCCTCTTCTCCCTCCTCTTCCGCATCAGACTCCTCGCCATCATCATCGTCAAGCTTGAAATCGTCCTGACCACCACTATAACTACCACCTGGTTCACCATATATAGAACGTATCGACGACATATATTCATCAAAAGCTGGGATGGCCACTGCTGGAAGTGTTGGATGTAGAACTTCAATAAATTTCATAAATGCATTGTTTTCCCTAACAGACTGTTTTTTCATCTCTGTGGACCTTTTCTCAGCCTGTTCTTCCTGTGACCAAACTTTCTACAGCTCTATGGCACTACAAATCATACCTGAGGAGGTCCAATACCTCGTCGGGGTTGTCCTAGGTCGGCAGCATACTCTGCCAAGATGCTCCTCTCCCAACACCTGATGTAAGTGATCAGTTGGCCCAAAATTGTCTGGTTCTTGGGCATCGAGGGCCTCTAAAGCATCCGGTTAAAAATATAAATATATTATTAAGTTAAAAATAGATATTAAAATATAAAATCAATAGATTAAAACTTACAATCTACTACTGAGTCGCTTCGTTGACGGCACTTCCATCCTTTTTCCGTCTACTCGAGCAAAACAGTTTTGCTCAAGGCACATGTCCTTCAATATTCTGTATTTGCCTCTACAATGACATTGAAAACTAAAGTTATATGAAAACTTTATCAAAAAATTAAATAATTGAGGAAACAAAAGAAAATGTAAGTCGTAAAGAAAACTTATAAACAATTGTCATACTTGCTTTTTCTCATGATCCGACATCGTAGTACGTCCTAGTGTGTGGAGGTATTTTTTTGCATCAATATTTTTTTTCTAGATGATTCCTAAATAAAATTAGATAATGAAAAGGATAATATTAATGAAAAACATGAAATTTATTATTTAAGTACCTCAAATGTAATTCATACCTTAAATTGGGTACTCGTCCAATGAGTAATCATATGACGATACTGCTCTATAGGACAATCATCCACGACTAGTACCTCCTCTAACTCAGTGCCAACTCCATCATGCTAGACAATATAAAAATCATTCTTGTAGGCTATCCAAAGCTCGCTTAAATCATTTAGACGTTCCGGTCGTGCACCCTCACCATCGGGAAAATTAAATCGATGCTGAGATCAAAATATTAATTCATATAAATACAAAAATAATTCATGGCATTAAATACAACAAATTTTTTTCCCATATCTCTGCCCAAGCTCTATCCTTGACCTCATGTGGAAAATGTCTCCATGATATAGGGCTGACGAGAATGATGTCGGAGTATTTGGAAAGCGTCGCCAAAAAACTCCGACATCGCAGCCCTATTTTCTTAACCATTTGGTTGTCTTCATAGTAATCCACGATAACCTGTGTGCGGCGGTTCCACACCGAACGCATGTGTGTACGCCCCCGCCCTCGCCTCCTATTAGTAGATGTATCTATCAGGAAATAAAAACAAATATTTTATCAAAACATGTTATAATGAAAATAAATATTGCTATAAAAATTTGTTAGGTTTCTATAAATATACATGTTCCAGTCTGATCGTTGAGCACCGCTGGATCCACAGAAACTGATGGAACACCCTGTTGTGGAACAGGAGTCGAAGACGATGGAATATAGAAGCTTGGAGAGACAGAAGTAGAAGGAAAAGAATATGGGACAGCTGTATGACCAGATTCTGACTGAGGATTGGGAATCATCATGGGATGTGAAAATGATGGGCCAAAATATGCAAAAGGTGGCGAAAACATGGGAGGCCTAAATATCCCGAGTGTCCCTAATGACACACCAGGATCAGAATGTGGGAAGGATGACATGTCAGTGGGAGGGGCATGGTCTATTTGGGTATGCACTACTACTCGTCAACCTCTGGTACGAACCCTCCTTGTACCACCGGCCTGAGTACTAGGACTAGTACTAAGCTCCTCGTCAAATAATTGTCGACGTATAGGTGGATCCTACAAAAATGTTTACAAAAAAATTAATCACATGACATTATATATTCTTTAAATATATATATTTGAAATAAATCACTCACTGTAGGCACTAATGGTGGAATTCCCATCTCTGCCATTCGATGATTGTTCTCCATCATTTTTTTCCTTCGTCTCTCTTCAATTGGCTGCATTTTCTACTTTTGAAAACAAATATGTAATTAATTAGAAAAAGGAAACTAATGTGTAAACCAAAAAACAAAATATATGAGGGAATGGGGGGATTCATTGGTAATTTAGATATCAATTGTTTTAGAAGATCTTGAATGGATTTAATAAATCATACAAGTTGTAATGTTCACCAAGTTAGAAATATTGTTCAACTATGTTTGAATACAGTTCAATTCCAAATTAGAAAATGAAATTCAAATAAAACTGAAACCAATAAACATTGAAAATTTTCATAATGGTCAAGTCAGCTAAAACATATTTGTGATCAATACTAAATCAATTTGAATATTACCAACCTTAAGAACCCAACTCGAGGTAAAACAAAAGAATTGAGAACATGTATGAATGATTAAATATATTTTCAACCACAACTTAAGGTTCACAATCAACTCTGTCAATTGAGCTATTGGAGTCATCAAAAGAAATAAATGGATTGGTTCAAATGGTACTAGGGACAATGTCAATTCTATCATCACCATCATCAAAAATATGTCTTGGAATTACTTTAACTATGACACCAAATTCAGGTCAAAGTTGTTCTTTGACATAAAAAAACTTGTTTATCCATTGATGCCAAGACATATGGTTCTTCGGTAGAAAGAGTGTGAGTCATATTAATTACTCTAATTGCACAATCATCAATAAATGTGCCATGTATCGTCATCGAATCAAACCAATGGAATTTCATCATTGTGACTCATCCATGAGAGTAATAATCCAATATTATTATTTTCTCAATGACTCCATAATAACCCAAATTTTCAAATCGCGGTCTACTATCTGATGAACTGGCATAATAATCTATTTTTGCAGTAACCATAACACCATCATGTTGTGTTATCATGTTCTGTTCTCGTTTAGTGACAATAAATTTGTACCCATTGATAACAATTGATTTACAGTCACAAACCACGGTATTAGGACCAAAAGCCAAAGCTCTTATTTCCTCAGAGATAGAGTCAGTAGACAAACTCAATACCTGCAATATAAATGACTATTAAACTTAATTAAATATTTATATAATTATTTTAGACAGTAATATTTTTACCTTCAATTTTAACCAAGTAGAAAACTCATTGCTATGCAAAGTTTCTCTCCTTATCAAAGATAAAGAATGATGCTTCCTATGTATCATTGTTTTATGTTCCCTATAGATAAAAAATATGAATAGTTTAACAGATATATATGTAAGATATACATATTCAATTTAGTTACCAGATATAGTCATCGAACAAATCATAGTTGAACAAAACTGTGTGATGTGCCATCTCCCGCTCTTCATGGATTAATGTCTTCAATGTATATGATCCACAAATTCCTCCTATTTGAGAAAGTGATGGAAAACTGGGTTCAATTTTCTCATACTGTTCTTCTTCATTTCTCATTGGTCTGTTCATTCTTGTAGTAAGATCAAACAAATACATTGAGCAGAAATCCATACATTCTTGAGCCAAGTAACCATTCACGATAGAACCTTCGGGATGATTCCTATTTCGAACATAAGACTTTAATGTGTACATATTTCTTTTAGTTGGATACATCCAACAAAAAGAAACAGGTCCTCAAAGAAGTATTTCAGTGGAAATATGGACAGTCAGATGCAGCATGCATGTGAAAAATGATGGAGGAAATATTTTCTCCAACTCACACAAAATTAATGGGGCATCTGTCAACATTTTTTGCAAGAAAGACTTGGAAAAATTATTAGAAAAAATATCTCTAATCAAATGGAACAACTGAATAACAGTCACCCTTAAATTATTGGACAAAAGATGACAGATTTCTATTGGAAGCAACTCATGCAGTAGAACGTGATAATCATGAGTCTTCAAAGATTTTAGCTTCAACTCTCTTCTGTTGACCCATTTAGATATGTTGCTTGAATAGCCATCAGGAACTCTAATAGTCTTTAATACTTCCAGAAATTGTTTTTTTCGTAGGTTTCATCACATAAGAAGCACATGGAAGTTGCCATTTATTTTCACTGATACGCACAGGATGCAATTCTAGTCTGATTCCCCAATCCACCAAGTCACGCCGAGATCGTAAATTATCTTTTGTCTTCCCCTTGACATTTAGAGGAACTGAAAGAAACATTTCACATATATTCTTTTCAATATGAATTACGTCTAAGAAATGACGTAAAAAATTGGTTGACCAATAAGGCAAATCAAAAAAGATACTCCTCTTCCTCCAATTATAACTGGTTTCAGTGGAAACATTCTTTCTCTTTCCAGATTTCATTTAACCCTTCCCAAATGAAAAACTGAAATCTTTCAATTCATTAAGCACATCAGTTCCAGACATACGCTGAGGTGGATCATCAGTCTCTATGGTATTATCAAATCTTCGATGATTCATTCTATATGGATGATAATTTGGCGAGAATCGTCGATGTCCCATAAAACTGAAACTACGACGATGTTTCTTTCTTCTGGATTGTGTATTCTTCATAAAAACTGGGCATGACAGTTTTCCCTTCATGCTTTATCCATACATCATTGCATAAGCCATAAAATCATTGATCATCCACATAAGCACAACACGCATCTGAAATATGTCTTTCAAACATGCATCGTATGTGTGTACACCCACATTCCAAATAAGTTTCAACTATTTTATTAAAGGTTGCATGTATACATCAATATAAATGCCAGGATCAGAAGGACCAGATATGAGTATACTCATGAAAGTGAAAGGTTTTTTCATACACAACCATGGGGGAAGATTATAAATGTGTATAAAAACTGGACATGTGTTGTGCAAAGTAAGCATCTTCCCAAATGGAATAAAATCATCGCATGAAAGACCCAGCCTCACATTATGCACGTCAGCTGCAAAATCAGGATGTCAAGCATCAAATCTCTTCCATTGAAAATCCATCTGCAGGATGAACCAACTCATCATTAGTCTTCTTTCTCTCGGTATCATGCCATCTCATTTTTATTGATATGTCATCAGACATAAAAATATTCTGGAGTCTGGGGATCAATGGAAAGTGCCACATTACTTTCTGTGGAACGCGGGATGGTGTTCCATCAGATTTTGACTTCTAGCGGGATGTGTCACATTTTATACAATCATTTCGTTCAGCGGTTTCCTCCCATAATAAACTGCAATCTTTCAGGCAAGCATGAATTTTTTTTCTTGAAAATCCAAGTTCCTCAACTAACTTCCATGCCATATAGTGGTTTTAGAGAATATCTGCATCATCTGAAAGTAAATCCTTCAAGAGGGTAAGAATGTAATCGATTGCTGTATTAGAAATCTCATACATAGTTTTCCCATGAAACAATCAGATTAAAAATTCTAGCTTTTTCATTTTATCGCATTGTCGATATACTGGAGTTGTGGTAGCATCATTCAATTTTTTCACCCTATCAATATCATCATTTTCACTAGATGCATCAACTGTCCTCATATCGAAGTCTTCTTGAGTCAAAATCCTTTCTTTTTCATGATGAAGAATAAATGGAAACCGATCATCTAAAAAATTCTCTATTCCAGTCCTTTCATTTTGATCATCACCAATTTGAGATTTAATTTTCTCCCCATTGTGATACCACACAAAGTAGTTTGCTTTAAAACCATTTTTGGTTATGTGGTAGCTGACTTCTTCACGGCTCAACCAAGGTCTACCAACACAATTGGAACATGGGAAGTGTATGTTACCACTATCTGAAGCATTGTGAAATGAAAAATCCATAAAGCTCTCCAAATTGTTTTGAAAATATCTTGAGATCCAATCGGTTTCATACATACAACTTATGTCCAGTCTGTAAAAAGAATTTATATAAGTCATTTTTTCATAAACAATTCAATAGGATTGAACTTTAATATAAAATACATTTAAGTAAACGATAAAGGAAGAAGTTTCTAGTCTATGTAGTGAACTATTAAAATAATGTAAAGAACAAGTACTCATAAATTAAATTAAAATTTATCTATATTCATTTTCATTAGGTCTATAATAGGCACATGCCACAGGTCCCATTATGTGTCATAGGCATCCTAAATCATTCACTCATGTTCAATAACTCATTATTGGAATCTCTATGGCCATACCTTTCATTACCCAATTACTTCCCCAAGTCAAGCGCACCCCATGGGTGAATAAATTTTAGGCTTCTACACTAATAGGTTGTTCATGGATTGTAAAAAGATTTAATTTCATTAAGTATAGACAAAAACATTTATTTTTTAATTTGAGATTAATAATAAAGTATGTCAAAGATAACAACATTACTAAATTAAACTTGTGACTTATCTAACATTTTTATGGATTTCTACACATGCCATCATGGGTAGTGAAAAGTACCCCACACTTATAATCCCATGGTCCTCATGATATTTGAACCACGCAGTCATGATTTACGAGATGAAATTGTATACATGAAACCATATGAGAAACATGATTCAATACATGTGTTTTTCTGATTTTCCCAAGCATTTTGAGGAACCCCAAATCAGTGAAAATGGTTATTGTGTTTTAAAAATGTGATTGAATAACTCATGTATGATGTTGAAGGCAGAATGATTAATGATTATATTATGAAAACTAATATTCACTAATATTGTGAATTTGACATTCTGTGAATTAGTTTCATGAAGAAGGAAGAAGTAATAATTATGGACCACATACTATTTTCCAAAGTTCAAGAAGATACTCCATATGTTTTATTGTGAAAAGGATAAGTGAACAGTGTGTCATTTTATATATATATATATAGATTTTGATAGAAACATGATACATACTTATTATGTAATACACATAGTGTATAAAAATTAATATGAACAAGATCTTCATGTTTGACATGATCTTAATGAAAGGAGTGATTTTCATGAAATAATATGAAAAAATATTACAAACAATTTCTTATGATCATATACATGAAGCTTTAATATTTGAAGCATTGAGATTAAAAAAATTATGAACCTTTAAAATTAGAACACAATAATGAGACACCATGCCCTTATAAATGTATATGTGTAATGAAAACATTAATTGGACAATGTTTACACCGATGTAGTGATTTGAGTACACAATTCGTGGAGTAGTGAATCATAAAATTTTCCAAAAACCCTAAAAATTGAGAATAAAGATATCTTGGAGAATATAAGGATATCCTTGATAAGAGGTGGAAGGATATCATTGAGAAAAGGAGGAAGGAGTCTAACCTGGCAGCTGATCCAATGGAAGAGGTGCACCTGTGCTAGGGGTTCTGAAGGGCTTCTGCGAGTCAGAATCACTTTTGGGAGAGCCGCGCACTGCTTCTGGAATCGGGGAGGGGGCTTCTTAGCTTAGGCAAATTTGGGGCTTCTTTTTTCCAACGGTTTTTAAAAACCGTTGGGAAAAATCCATCTTTCCCAAAGGTTTCATTAAACCGTTGGGAAAACTCTTATTTTTCCCATCTTTCCCAACATTTTGATGAAACCGTTGGGAAAACTCTTTTTTTACACATTTTTACCAATGGTTTATGCAAACCATTGGTAAAGAACACCTATACCAATGGTTCAATTGAACCATTGGTATACAAGTGTTGGGAAAAGTATGATTTCCAGTAGTGTTTACCCAAGAGATGAAGGTAGAATGGTCCTTTTATTTTAGCTTGGGTTATCGAATCCTCAGAGACCTAAGAAGTAACCTACAGACACGTACATTCTATGGACTGTTTTTGGCTATGAAGTGGCCAACTTGGTTTGATTTTAGATGGGTTTAAAGGATAACTAACATATTTGAGTAAATTCAATTTAAAAGAATAAGTTGATCCTAGGTTATCGCTCGGGGTGGATTGGATGAAAAAAAATTTCAACTATTTCAATTTCTTATATTTGAGATGGGTTCATTTAAGAAGATCAAAAAGCATCTTCACTTACTGGTTTAATACCTAAACAATTTAATACTAATCACCTATACACTTAAAGGATCAAAGTTTTGAGCACTTCAAGGTAAAGGTTCGTATTAGCACTTGAAGTGTGTGGGCTTAAATTCAACAAGGACGATAGAGTTTAAACATCATCAAATAAAAATCTCAATTAAAAAAAGTTATTAGAAATTAATGGGGTGATAAATAAAATCCAATCCATCCCCTTGCTACTCCCTTAGATCAAACCATAAGTGGGTTATCCCTCCATTGATTCTATGGTTTCAATGGAAGCGGAAAGTAGGCTCATGAGGGAGGAAATGTAGAACTAAAAAAATAATGAAACAACAATCACTCCACCGTTGTGTGATAGTTTCACAAGGTTTGGTGTGAATAAATTCACAAATTGAACCAACTATATCAAAGTGATATTAATAACAACATAATAGGAGTAGAAGAAGAAATTTTATTAAGAAACTAAATTGAATTGAACAACTTATATGTGAAAGACAAACTTGAGACAACAAAATCGCAACATAACATTACAATTGAACAAAGCATCAAAGATGAAACAATACTCCACCACCAATGCCTTAAATAGGCATTTTGTGAGCCTTGGGTAGAGCCTCCAATAGTACAAAGCACCCCACTTGATTATGATAGGCCTAGGGTGGTGGAAAGCTTGTGGAACTTGGACTTTTCCACACTTGACCCGAGGTGGCATCCAGATTTAATCCACCGAACATATGCGCTTGTAAGACCTTCTATATGGCTGAAGCAGAGTGGGCCATAGAATAAGAAAATGTATCCCTAGATTTCCTCTAACCACCTATAAAATTGGGGCCCATTTGGAGTTTTGGATTATGAGATATAATCATATTGGTGGGATTTTTTTCTGGGCCGCAGAATATTACCTAGAATTTTATCTCCAAATTGGGCCAACTTAATGATCACCATGGTGGCCAAATTAGCATTAGATCCTGCAGAGTGATTTATTCCTCTACATGTCTTATATAATCCCATGAAATTTGGGATTCATTGGGCCTGTATGTGGGGACCCACATTCTCATCAGTGGGCTGATGTCCAATCTGACTTCTCCAGAATTGTTTCCTTTCATCACAAAATATCCCCATCTTATTCCATGAATTATCCATTGATCCCTGAATCAAGCATGTTAATATTGAAGTGTAGATCAATTTCCCAAAATATAAAATTAAAATTTTTATAATTAGATTCCTTAAAATCAGATGAATCATTGGGTACTTTAAATTATGTTAAAAAATGTACCACATAATAGTGCATTTTAAGAAAGAATTACAATAATAATGTGAAATGATGTTCAAAGTGTAAAATGCACTAAAATGGTGTTTATGAATAATAAAGAACATGAATATTATATATATTAACAATAAATATTAGCCTCATTTAGTGGCTCATCATAACCCCCCGGTTCATATTGTTCCAACTAAAAAACCTAAAGAAATTTTCTTGAAAAACAAAGAAAACAAATACAAGAAGAAACTTGAAGAGAAAGATATAGGGATTACCCCAATTGTGAGAAAATTTTCCCATGTAATTCCTCTTCTTCAAAGAATAAAAAATAAACCCATGATTCTGAACTTCTTAAATTTATCAAAGTGGTTAAAAAGATGAACATTTCTATCCCATTACATGAAGCCCTCATTCAAATCCCATCATATCTAAAATCACTCAAGAAAATTTGCTCAAATAAAAAGGATTTGGAATAATTTTCCACCTATATCCTAACAGAGGAGTGTAGTGTTGTGTTGAAAAATAGGATACCTCCTAATCTTTAGGATCTAGGGAACTTTTTCATCCCCTACACCTTTGGAGATAGAGGTGGAAAGTTCAACTTTTTGTATAACCTTGGTGCTAGAATTAATCTTATTCTCCTGTCACTCTTTCAGCACAAGAGATTATGAGTTCTCTAACCCACCACTATTGTGTTATGACTTACTGATAGGTCCATTACTCATACATTGGGTAGGGTTGATGATTTTATAGTGGTTGTAGGTAAACCCTTTTTTTTCTACTAACTTTTTGATTCTTGATATGGAGTGTGACCAGGAGGTTCCTATCATTCTCGGTAGGCCCTTCCTGGACATAGGGGGAGGTGTGATAGATGTCTCTAAAGGGAATTTGATTTTCAATTTGGGTGAAAAAAAGAGGAATTTAATATTTTTTAAGAAAATAAATGAACCCACCCACCCAATATTTCCTAAAGAAGAGCTGCTAGTTGCTAAGGGTACTACTGATGAGGTGGAAGAGGAGTTTCTAAGGATGATAGAGGAGATCAATGGTGAACCTGAGATCCCTACTCCCACATGCATGTGGATCAACTCAAGTAATGAGAGAGAACTTGTAGATTATTATGAGGGATGGTTTTTGGTGCATCTAGATGAGTTTTCTATGGAGTACATTTTTTACCCGAGAGAGGAGTCTAAGTGAGGAAAAGTTTTATGGTAGTTATAGTGATGAGGAGGAGGCCTTCTTTACTACCTTATTCAAGAGGTAGCATGAAGACCTTGGGCCACCTAGGCCTAAGTGTCTTCCCTCAAGTTAATCACCACACATTTTTTAACTCAATTCCCTCCCTTCCCATCTCAAATATTCCTTTTTAGGAGAGAGTTCCACCCTGCATGTGATCATCTCATCTATGTTTGAGGTAACCTTTGAGGGAAACTTGCTGAGTATTTTGAAGAAGTATAAGTCTGTCATAGGCTGGAAAATAGCTGATATTAAGGGGATAATTCTGGCCTTCTGTATGCACAAAATTCCCATAGAGCCTGCGTGTAAACCTAGAGTAGAAGCCCAAAGGAGAATAAACCCAAATATGAAGGAAGTTGTTAGGGAAGAGGTGATCAAACTACTTGATGCTGAGATAATTTTTCCCATTTTTGATATCCCCTAGTTATGTCATCTCTAGGTTGTCCCCAAATAAAGTTAAGTGACAACTATCATAGTTGAAAAGAATAAGAAAATCCAAACAAGGTCAGTGAACAAATGGGGAGTTTTTATAGATTATAGAAAGTTGAATGCTACCACAATAAAGGACAACTTTACCATGCCATTTTTGGAGAAAATTTTGGAGAGATTGGAAGGAAATGAATTTTTATGATTTCTTGATGGTTATTTTGGTTACAAATAGATTTCCATTTCTCCTGAGGATTTAGAGAAAACTACATTCACTTTTCCATTTGGTACATTCGACTAACGATAGATTCCATTTGGATTGTGTGGTTATCCTGCCACTTTTCAGAGGTGCATGATGGCCATATTTTCATATATGAATGGAAGGATAATTGAGGTCTTCATGGATTATTTTTTTGTTGTGGGAAATTTTTTTGAAAACTATTTAGAAAATCATGAACTTGTGCTGGAGAGATGTCAAGATACCAATCTGGTCTTAAATTGGGAAAAGTGCCAATTCATGGCCACTGAAGGCATAGTGTTGGGTCATAAGGTATCTAAGAGGGGGATGGAGATCAATAATGCTAAGGGTGAGGTTAGCCAAAAGTTTCCCCCTCCTTAAAATTCCAATGTAATTAGAAGTTATTTGGGTCATTCAGGGTTTTATAGAAGGTTCATTACGGATTTCACTAAGACTACAAAACCCATGTGCTCTCTACTAGTTAAGGACACACCATTTGTTTTTTATGATAAATTTCTAGAGTCCTTTAAAATTCTTTAGGATAGGATGAAAACTTCACCTGTGATCATTTCTCCTGAATGGCATCTCTCATTTGAGGTAATGTGTGATGCCAGAGATTTTTCAATAATATTTTTTTGGGTAGAGGAAAGATAGGAAGATGTGTGTCATTTACTATGCCAGTAAGTTTCTGGATGATGCCTAGAAGAACTATTCCTCCACTGAGAAGGAGTTGGATGTTATGATTTTCCTTGGAAAATTTCAGGCAGTACTTGATAGGTTCTAGAGTTATTATTTTCACAGATCATGCTATCCTCATGTACTTTCTTACTAAGAAGGATTCTAAACTAAGATAAATGAGATGGACTTTAAAATTGTAGGAGTCTGACTTGGTCATTAATGATAAGAAAGGAGCTGATAATTTTGTGGAATACCACTTGTCTAGGCTTCCAAACACCCCGAGTGATGAACCAAGAGAGATAAACACCTATTTCAATAATGAACAGTTGTTTGCTGCTTCTGTGTAGCAGTCTTCTTGGTTTGAAGACTATAAAAACTTTCTAGTAGTAGGTTTCATGCCCAAGGACCTCTCACACAACCAAATAAAGAGGTTTATCTCTAAATTGAAATATTACTTTTGGGATGACCATCTTCTCTTTAGTAGGTGTGTTGATGGGATTTTTGAGAAGATGTGTTGCTGAGGAAGAGATGATTCCCATACATGAGAGAGGTCATTCATCACCTTGGGATGGCCACTATGGAGGAGAGAGGACTACTCGTAAGGTTCTTTAGGATGGTTTCTACTAGCCTACTTTGTTTAAAGATGTTAGGAGTCTGGTTATTGTCTGTGAGAAATGCTAGATACTGGGTAATGTTGGAAGAAGGCAAGAGCTACCTCAAAAAGGAATTCTGGAGGTTAAAATTTTTGATGTATGGGGCTTGGACATCATGGGATCATTCCCATCCTCTTATGGTAATGAGTAAATCTTGTTTGTTGTGGACTATGTGTCCAAGTGGGTTGAGGTGGTAGCTCTTCCCCACAATTATTGTACAAGTGTTGTTAAGTTCATCTAGAAAAACATCTTTTTTAGGTTTTTTGTTCCTAGAAAATTCATCACTGACAATGAAACTCATTTAAAAAATTACAAATTCAAGAGTATTATAGAGAATTATGGGTGGTCACATAAGATATTCACCACCTACCACCCATAGTCCAGTGGGTAGGTCAATGTTTCAAATAGATAACTTAAGTAGATTTTGGAGAAGACGGTTTCTAGCTTTAGGAAGAATTGGACAGTGAAGCTGGATGAGGCCCTGTGGGCCTACAAAACTGCTTATAAGACTTCTATAGGGATGTCACCATATAGGATACTTTTTGGGAAAACATGTCATTTGCTTGTTGAGTAACAGTAGAAATCCTATTGGGCAGTGAAGGCCCAGAACTTCGATTTCAAGTCTACTGGTGAGAGGAGGTTGTTAGAGCTGAGTGAGTTGGAGGATATAATAAGAGAGTCTTAGGAGAATTCTGAAATTTACAAATAAATAAGAAAGTATTTTCATGACTCAATCATTCAAAATAGTAACTTCATGGTTTTTGAGAGGGTCCTACTTTTTAATTCTTGGCAGAAACTTTTTCCAGGAAAATCGATGACCAAGTGGTCAGGACCCTTTACCATTGTTAGATTTTTTGTTAATGGAGCTGTGGATTTGGTTGGTGAAGAGAACATACCATTTTTTGTCTATGGTCAGGGAATAAAACATTTATTTTAAGGGAATCCAAAGGGATTGGCTTCCATCCCTCTTCAAGAGGAAAGAGCTATTTCAAGTCTAATTGACTACTATAAACTCATTGTTTCATGGAAAATAACCCATAGCGTCTTAGTTGTTTTATTGTTGTTTATATTTTCCAATAAAAATAACTTCTACTACTTGTTCTCCTGTGTTCCCTGTTGTCTGTCTGAAGGTGCCTAAAAACCTTCTACTGCTTGAGAGAGAGATATTTTGCTGCTAGAAACTCAGCAAAGGGAAACCAATGGAGTAGTCCACTACATCATATGGATAAAATTTCTTTCACTCATCCCTTGGTTTGATTTTTTTGAGATTTGTAGTCTATATTCTTATTTTCACTTTCTGAACATGCAGGTACTAGAAAGGAGTATTCACACGGTGCTGCAAAAGATGATTTTTCGAATGAATATTTATGGTCAAAGCTCCAATTTTTCAGGGAAGTGTTTTTCTAGTTTATTTTCTACTCATATTTAACAATCTGCTGCTTGATCTTAAGTGTGTGGGAGACCCCTGATTTTTTTTGAAAAAAAATCCTGAATTTGTCTTTTGTGTGGGTGCTAGTTGCTTTAATCTAGTGCGATGAACATTTTATTTGTACTGATTAGTGAAATATTTTTTCACCCTATGACTCAATTAGATTCAATTGTTTTTTTGTATTCATTACATGAAATTTTGCTGATGTATATACTGTTCTTGTCTTGTTGCTAATGGGATTTTCAAAAAAATAAATATATATATAAAAAATTAATTTTTTGTTTACTTTTGAATATATTTTTTTTGTTTCATTTATTTTCTTTTTCATGTGGTAAATAATTCTTTTTTTACCTTCATGTCACCCCTCAAAAACTATTTTAGAACTTTGAATATTGTCTCCCACCTTAGGATTCAAAATTGGGGAAAATTATGAGTTTTAAGTGTGGAGGAGAGGGGTCATTCTGTTGGTCATTTCCAATTCCACCTTATTGAAGTTTGTTCACAAAAAAATGGTCAAATTTTTTCAAAAAAAAAATCAAAAAAATTCAAAAAAATTAATTTCTTTCATCACTTGAGGGTCGTTTGGGTTCAGTTGGCACTTAAATTCTATCATGTTTAGTGGATGAATACCTGTTGGATGTTGATAGTTATACATAGTCAGAAACTATTGAGGATGAGTGATTGCTGAGGGGAATTGTTCACTATTCTATGGACTTTCTGATTAAGAACTGAGGAAGAGAGTGTGATAGGATATGTTTTGTGGAATGAGGATCATGAATTAGGGTAACTCGAAGTTTTCACTAGAACCTAGGGGAATTGCTTTTTTATAAAAAAAATATTCAATCACTTTTGGAAGTCAACTAAAATGATTATTTGTTAAGTCCTTTGTAACTTGAGTAAAATTGGAAAATGGGATCCCACGATGAGTATCTGAGACAAGGTGCATTGGGTGTGTTTCTATGAATAAATAAAGCCAATTTCAATCTGAATAAGTTCTATGCATAGTGCTCTGCACATGGAATATGACGAGGAAAAAGTAAAATAAATCACCCTTGTCAAAAATGAAGTCATTATGGCAAGGGGAATTTTGAACCCGAATGAAGAAGGGAGAAATTGATTTTGTTAAAATTCATTTGAGTTGAGTCAATAAAGTGATGAAATTAATAGAATTTAATTTATTAAACCTAAGAGAATGTGAGAATTGAAGGTTCCTTTGGTTAAGCTTCTAATTCCAGTTAATTTTACCCATCACCCCTCCTTGAATCAGAACTTGAATTGGAAATTGAAGTAGGAAAGTTAATGAGTTCATATAGACGGCATGAAAAACTTGAGAGTGGATGATTTTGTGAGCCCATTGATTTCCCATGAGTTTCTGAAGCTAGGAAGGACTACATTTTTGAACACATTCATGGAAAGCCTGAACCACTGCTTGGTACCGTTCCTCTGGTTATTATAGTTTAACCACACACTTTTTAACTGAATCTCACAAATCATATTTCTGTTTTAAAGTTAATGTCATGCATTTGTTTGAGGAAATATAATTTTTTAAGTGTGTGGGAGTTTGATGTAGCTCATTTTCCTTAATTTTTTCCATATCCATTTTTATATTTTTATGGTATTTTTAATTTCAAAATGTTGTATTTTGTTAAATAATTAAATTGTTGTGTTTTTGTACATTGTTCTGTAAAATAACCAATTTTAGTGTAAATCACATGTTTTAGTGTTCATTTTTGTCATTTTAAATAATTCATAAATTAAATCATTCTTTTGAATTTAACTTTCATTTTTTGTTATTTGATTCTAATTTTTCATTTTCCATTATTTTATTATTTCATTTCTTTTGGTTTTTTTAAATAAATAATTTATTAATTCCTTAATTTAATTAAATATTTATTTTAAATTGTAAATAAATAAATCACTTTAGTTGTTAGTCTTTAAATAATTAAATAAGTTTTAACAATTTAATTCTATTCAATTAATATTTTTATTTTAATTCCACTACCACCGTCCACACCACTTATGCATCGCAAGTCACCGCTCTCTGCCACCGTCCTCTATTCTTTCACCCTGCCAACGTTGGCCAATGGTGCCACCCTTCTACTACCACCACACCGGTCTCACCGTTCTATCAACGGTGCCAACTCGCCTCTCACTGTCACCTCCCGCCTTCCATACACTCCTCTGCCACTGCTCCGCATACACCATTCTCCGACTCACATTGTCACACCCATCTCACCGTTCCATCGGCGCCATAGCAACAGCATCAGCTCGTAGCTCCAACAATAAAATCAAAGCACCAGCACAAAACTCATGATTCACAGCAGAAAAAAATCAAAACTGGAATGAATTGATGAAGAAACCTCAAATGCAGATCGGGATTAACCATAGTGTGGACAACAACAAATTAAAATACCCCAAGAACTGAACCAGATCTTGATTTTTTTGAACCTTAACTACCGCCTCCCTGATTCCTTTCTCTGCGTCGTCCCTGCTGTGTGTCACCGCCGGTCGCCGCCTCCACCACAAGTCGGCTGCATCTGCTGTCACCCGACTACCATGCCCTTGTCGGCGCCGCCGCAGCCTTGCTTAGAGTTATTTTTTTTTTTACATTTTTTCAAAAAAAAAAATTTTAAAATACAACCAGGTTTAAAATATTTTTTTTTTACATCCTAAAGGCGGCACCTGGTGTGCCGCCTTTGGGGAATTTTCCGGCCAGGGAAAGGCGGCACCGGGTGTGCCGCCTTTGCCCAAAAAATAACCGCAAAGGCGGCACACCAAGTGCCGCCTTTGCCTAAATAATTTTTTTTAAAATTTTTATTTTTATTTTTTTTGTTTTGTTTTATATATATATATATAAAACAAAACTTTTCAGCAGAATTTTTCTGCTATTTAATATCCAGCGGTTCTGCCATTACAGCAGTCTGGATTCTGACTGATACCCTCACTCAGGACTCCCTTTTATAAGGGGGTTTGCCCTGAAAATAATACTGCATTTCCGATGTGAGATTCTGGTTCTCCTTTTCCTGCACAGTACATTCTGCGTTTCTGATGTGTGATTCTGTTTCAAGTACGCGACTTTGAAAGACTATAAAAGTTAAACTATAAGACCAATACAAATGAAACTTTAAACACTGATTAAACATATAAGAAATAGTTGAAAACAAAAATAATTTCATAAAAAATGTTGATACGGATTAATTTATAAGCTTTCAAAACCACCTACTTGAAACTTAAACATATTTGAAGTACGTGACTTTGAAAGCTTATAAAAGACAAATTATAATACCAATACAAATGAAACTTTAAAAATTGATTAAACATATAATAAATAGTTGAAAACAAAAATAATTTCATAAAAAATGTTCACCAAAAACAATTTATAAGCTTTCAAAACCATCAACATGAAACTTAAAAATGTTTCAAATTCCCGACTTTGAAAGACTATAAAACATAAACTATAAGACCAATAGAAATGAAACATTAAACATTGATTAAAAATATAAGAAATAGTTGAAAACAACAAAAACTTCCTAAAAAATTTCCGTAAAAATTAATTTATAATATTTCAAAACAATCTACTTGAATAGGGAATCCGATCCATCAGTTTGAGGGATACCGGGGCTAGGTAGATAGATAATCGGATCATTGTATCTATGGATTTTTTGTATAGGAAGATAGATTCATTTCATTCTTTATATCGAGGTATTTCTTTTTTAAGAGAATATAGACTTTCTTATAATTATAAAACAAGGGACACCTTTATTTTTTGGTTATAGAATACGATTCTCTTAAGGTTAAAAGACATTATTCTTTTAATGGCTTTGAAAGTCATTATTTGTTTTGTATGAAATTGTATTTCTTTTTTGTAAAAAGTTTTTATATTTCCACCACACATATAATTGAATGAAAAACATCATATTAGTATTTTTATTATGATTTTATCCATATTAATATGATTTTGATAATAACAAAACTTTTGAATTAATAAAATCTATCATGATTATGATTCTTGATCATACAGAAATTTTATTCAAATTTTTACCCATAAATTTTAATGAGGATGAATATTACACAAAATTCAGGATCACATGTCAGATTTTGAACCATCTTGGCACTGCTTAATAAGTAAACACATTCTGTGGAATTGGAATATGTGTGTATTAGGGTCCTCTCTATAATACAATATAGCACTAAACCATGGAAACTTTCTTTGCAGGCACTCCACCATAAAATATGGATCCATTATTCTCTCATGTGTCTCTATTTTCACAACCACCCTTTCTCATCTAGGAGCACATCATACCACTTATTGTTTGGCTAAGGTTTAATTACTTTCCCACCTAGGTAGTGGTAGACTCTTCCCTTGGCTAGCTAGTGGTAGGATAATTTTTTTTGAGTAAAATCAAACAAATAGTTATCCATTTCATCTCCTAAATTATTATTTATGTAAAATATAAATTCATCTCACATGAACATATTTTAATCCCTCATGAAATAATAAAATATTATATTTCCTTCACTTCCTTTTCTATTATTGTAAACAACGTGTCACCATTTCCACAATTTTTTTAACATAATATCACATCAAAAGTCATCACAATTATGCCTCACATATCAAAATAATCTACTAACAAGTCATTCATCCTTATTGGAAAAAAAATTCATATCAATGGGATCTTTATATATCATATTCCTTATTGTTTTGAATTAATGACTTCCATTGTTCCACATATCCATTCATATGGTGAACCACCATGATGACTTTTTCCTTTTAACTAATTCCTAAATTGAAAATTATTTTCTATAGGGACATTATGCATTTTTCATCTACAAATGGATTAGAAATTTCACTGAATGTTAGAGGTTATTACTGCATGAAGATATCCATTATAGTTACACAATGTTGTAGATCAATAGGTCTCTCTATATAGGTGGGTTTATTTTTCATAACAAGGGTTAAAATCCCTAATATAGTTATGAATAGGTTTTTCTGCAAAATATATTTGTTAAATTGTTTATGGGGAATATCCCTACATTGACTAAGAATGTTTATATGGTTCCCATTCCTCCACTTGGTATCCATATTTTTATAATGACATATATATTATTAGCTAATAAAATATAAATGTAAAATATAATTCTAATTATGAATTATAGAGTGTTTTCTAGAAATCTTGAGTGTTTTCATTGAAATATTTATATCTATATTGGTTCCTCTAAATCAATTTCTAAATGTTACTAATAATGTTACTCAAATACCAATTATAACATCTTATAATCCATAAACCTATAGTCAATAGTTATATTACATTATTGATATAAAGTAAAAGAGTCCCCAATGGAAAGAACAATTTAGTAGTCTGGGAAGACCATATATAGATATACAATACATATTAAAATAGAAGATACAAAATGAACATATTATGAGATCATGAAAATCCCTTCAATCATATCCCAGAAAATATCACATATCCCTCCTCAATGATTCCTGAGAAAGGAAAAAATTACATGTGTGATCAAAAGCTCATTACAGAGTAGCATATATGGGAACCTTACATAACATAAACATAGAATAAGGGATATGTAAAGTATAAATTAAAAAATGAAGTCATAATATGCTAAAATTGAGGGAATTATATGGTCATGATTATAAACGATAACATGGAATAAAATAATCAATTATCTCATACTGATGGAATGTATATTTCTAGAAATGAAATTCTTGTTGTTAATGCTTAACGCTAGGCCACATTAGTATTATTAGAAGAAGAATACACCAAATACCAACATATTTTTTCATATGATATCTACTGATGAATTGATGGGAAATATAATTATATGCCAGACCCATCACCTGATTAAGACTAATCAATTCACTCTACGAGTCATAATGACCTTTGTAAAAGTTACCTATGAAACCTATTGCTGAATTAATCATGGGTATCCATATATTGATAAATGTATACATAAAATACTTCCCATTCCTTATAATAATGTAAATTTCTTCTCGAAAAACCCTTATTGAACTTGGAAGACTTGTGTTACCATCCATTTAATTGGAATTACCCTAATCATAAAAATATAGTGGTGAGGGTACCTTCAATGTGTTGTATATCCATGGAAGATAGTAATTGAGTACAATAGTTTTCATTGGTATGAGACCCAGGAAAAAATGACAACCCATATATTTAATGCCCCCTATTTCATGATTTCTTTCAAAAAATATACACTTAATATAATCACAAAATAAAATTATTCCATGTGTCCTTAGGTAATTAGTTACATAGAATAATAAACTAAAATAAGAATACAAAAAAAATATTTAAAACTCCATAACATGCCCTTAAAATCCACTGATCTTATAATACTGCATAGGATAACCTGGGGATGTACATAAGAAAGGGGTGAATTATAAATCCTTGTAAAGAAATAATCAAAGAATAAAATTATGAAATTAATACATGTGAGTAGAGAGACATAACAAGGTGATATAAAATTGATGTGATTCGTAAAAATAAACCTCAAATTATTATATAATATAATAATATCAAGGCAACATTGGAATGCAATAAAAAATAAAACATGGAATCACAATTCTAAGTCAAGGATAACCACTAAAAAAATATAACATAGAGTGCTTAGGATAACCTCCCATGCACTGTAAGTGATTTCTCATGAGGTAAAAACATTACCCATTTTTATGAAGTGGAATATAATTTAAGGCCACCCATCATACTCATATCATGTACATGAATTTTTTTAAGTTTCAAGTAGATTGTTTTGAAATATTATAAATTAATTTTTACGGAACTTTTTTAGTAATTTTTTGTTGTTTTCAACTATTTCTTATATTTTTAATCAATGTTTAATGTTTCATTTCTATTGGTCTTATAGTTTATGTTTTATAGTCTTTCAAAGTCGGGAATTTGAAACATTTTTAAGTTTCATGTTGATGGTTTTGAAAGCTTATAAATTGTTTTTGGTGAACATTTTTTATGAAATTATTTTTGTTTTCAACTATTTATTATATGTTTAATCAATGTTTAAAGTTTCATTTGTATTGGTCTTATAATTTATCTTTTATAAGCTTTCAAAGTCACGTACTTCAAATATGTTTAAGTTTCAAGTAGGTGGTTTTGAAAGCTTATAAATTAATCTGTATCAACATTTTTTATGAAATTATTTTTGTTTTCAACTATTTCTTATATGTTTAATCAGTGTTTAAAGTTTCATTTGTATTGTTCTTATAGTTTAACTTTTATAGTCTTTCAAAGTCGCGTACTTGAAACAGAATCACACATCAGAAACGCAGAATGTACTGTGCAGGAAAAGGAGAACCAGAATCCCACATCGGAAATGCAGTATTGTTTTCAGGGCAAACCCCCTTATAAAAGGGAGTCCTGGGTGAGGGTATCAGTCAGAATCCAGACTGCTGTAATGGCAGAACCGCTGGATATTAAATAGCAGAAAAATTCTGCTGAAAAGTTTTGTTTTATATATATATATATATATATATATATATATATATAAAACAAAACAAAACAAAAAATAAAAATAAAAATTTAAAAAAAATTATTTAGGCAAAGGCGGCACCTGGTGTGCTGCCTTTGCGGTTGTTTTTTGGGCAAAGGCGGCACACCCGGTGCCGCCTTGCCCTGGCCAGAAAATTCCCCAAAGGCGGCACACCAGGTGTCGCCTTTGGGGGGTAAAAATATAATTTTTTTTAACCTAGATGTATTTTCAAATTTTTTTTTGAAAAAATGCATATAAAAAAACCCCCTTGCTTACCACCCGAGTCACCGCCTCACCCTTACCTTCCTTCAAACCCAGCCATCACACGATCCACCCCCCGTGAAGCCGCCGAGTGCCACTGCATCACCCTCTCCTACTGGCCGGAACACAACGCCTCTCCAGAGCAGTCCTCTTCTCCCTATGCGACCGCCATCGCCCTACCTTCTCGGATCCACGCCACTGCACCCCCTTTCCCACTTTGTGCATGAACCCACCCCCTCCCCCAAATCCACTTCTTTGATTTATTTTATTTTTATTATATAATATAATATCTATTATATATAATATACAACATATAATATATATATTGTAATATATAAAACAACATATATAAATAATATAATATAATTGTTTACATAATAAATATATTCTTTTTATTTACATTTTAATAATAACAAATTTCTTTTAAAACATTTTATTTATTCATTTATTTTTTTCACATAATTATTTAATTAAATAATATATATATTTATAGTAATATAAATATATATATATTAATATTTTATTAATAGTACATTTATATATATATATCATATAATTTTTTTTATAGTCTAACAACAATTTTTTTATAAATTCATTCATTCAGTTAAAATTGATTCTTTCATTTAATAATAAATAGTTATTTTACATAACTTTTATACAATAAATATATATTAAATGTATGTACAAATAAAGTTAATACTTTAAATAAATATTTTCATGGTTTTATTTAGTTTTATTTTTATACTTGTTTGCAATTAATTTTTCATTTTGTTTATCTTTTTATTGATTCTAATTATTTATATTATAATATACTATATAGTAATAACACGTAGTTTAAATATCTATATTTTTTTCCTAACACTTGAATTCTGTTGATTTCTGTTTCTGGTGAAGGGATTGGGCTCATGGCATGCATTTGTTTTCATTCAGTTAGGGAGAACATGGTTCAGTAATTGTCAGCGAGGAAGCGGGATGGTGAAAGCACTACCTGGAGACCTGGGAAGACTTCCATAGGATTCCAGAGAGTTCTAGGGGAGGCAACATCAATTCATTCAATGAGTAAGCAGATTATACTTTGACACTTACATCATCCACCCATAGAGAACCACTTCCATACAACACTTTCTTGAACCATCCATCAGGGACTCACTTCCATCCATCCACAACCCTCATGTAACACCCCGAGCTTCCACGATACGCTTCTCATTCAATAATGCAATAGCTTGCATTGTACGCAACTTCGAGTTCTAAAACACCGCGACTAATCAAAGTAGCCGTTATGAATAGTAATAACCACTTTTTAAAAATATATAAATTTTATATTTTAAAATGGACTTCATTTTTGTATTCGTAATATCGAAATTATCCAAAGTTGAATTTTTTGTAATTTTCTGAGAACTTCCAATTTTTTATGAATAGTGAAAATTACTTAAAAACAACTTTTTTAATCAAAATAATTTATAGTGATAAATTATAATATTTAGTGGTTTTAAAGTATAATTAGAATATATTTTTACCATTTTATCCAATGGTGGTCATTAGAATTAATTTAACATTGAAATTGGACATAAACAATTGTCAATCTTTTGATATAAATTGTTTCTTAAAAACACGCTATTTGTTGTGACAGCGGGAATTAATTATAAAATTAATTAATGAAACTTATATGTTTGGAATTTTGTAAAATAGACATCATTTTTGAATTCGGAATATCAATTATAGCTTAGGGTGAAATTTTGGCATTGTTCTGAAAAACTTCAATTTTTGATGAATAGTGAAACCACTAAGTGGTAGTTAAATAACTGATTTTTCGTTTAAATGAAATATTACCACTTCTGTGATTTGATTTTCAAAAATCTGACATACATGGTTGTCATTAAGAAGTAAAATGTGGTTCAATGAGATTAAAATAATTTTTGGTGAATAGTAACTTTTAAGTTCTTAATCGCGATTAGAGGTAATTAGTGTAGTTTAAGGTAAAAATAATGTTTTAATAATATGAGATGGGCTTGACACTTGTCCTACTTCTATTGTATGAGTCATGGCCGACCAAGACAACCCATGGGTCAACATGGGGACCCCATGGAGCCACTTTGGTTGGAAAATGACATTAATATATATTTATTTAATGTTAAAATTAAATTGACACAAACATGAGTTGTTTTACTAAAATAGTTTTTAAGTGGGGTTAAACAAGTCCAAATTTTGATTATAAATATTCATTAGAAAGATAAAATGATTTCCTACATCATAGTATTTTTTTTATAATTTTTAGACATTAAATAAATTAAATTATTTATGACATCATGATGATGCAGCGATGACCTCATTATTTAACGATTTAAATAAAATGGAAAGATAATGTAAAATACAAAGAGTACACTTGTCAAAAACCAATTGGATGAGTAGATTTCGAACCCTTATCATCTTATCCTCGAATTATATAAGTGTGGGACCTCTAAAATCCGAAACTCATTTTATAATAAAGTGACTTTTCTTTACTTTCCAAGAGTGCCCCTCCTCTCCACTTATAAAAGGCCCCCACCTCTCCCACCTCATTTACACTTTCAAGCCATTTGGATCAGCCAAACTCTGCCAAAATACTCTCCCAACTTCCCCCTCTTACTTTTAGAAGCCTCACTTTGGGCATAACTCTTCCCAAGGAAGCCTTTGGCTCAAATCAAAAAGAGTTACCCGATTTTGAGGTAATGTCTTCTCTAATGTTGTTTTGTTTTATTTTTCTTCTCCAACCCCCTTAAATCTTTTTATTCATTTCTTTTGTAACAACACCAGTATCATCAATATACTAGTATGTTTCTATAAGAAGGATTCGAGCTACACTTACACACACCTACATCTAATGGTTAAAGAACATAGGGTTTCTGTGGATGGCGAATTTCTGCCTCACGAAACGATGATTGTTCAACACTCATATAACACCTTAAAAGGTGGCCATTAAGATGTCACTATTTTTATATATGATATATAATATGTTTATGTTTTACTTATGCTTCTTTATTTCTCATTTATGGCATACTTTATGATTTCCATTATGGGTAAAACGCGATAATTTCATTTTAGGAAGTGCGGACTACCGCCCCCTCAAAGTGATTTGAATCGTTAATGCCATATGTGGGATGTATAAAGGATTGAGTAAATGGTATTATACACTATATTATACTGGAATTATATTATACATTTATATCATTATGATTTCGTTCCATTAAATATGAAATTGAAATGAAAGTAGCGTTCATGCGTACGTACGGCTTACCGTCTCCATGAACGGTTCATTTCATTTCTTACCTCTAAATGTTACGTAATATTATAAATGAATGTATATACTGGATATATATGATATATATGACATCTAAATCATGAATATAATTCTGGATATAATGGATATTTTACCACATAAACAACTTGTAATTATAAGAAGTTTATTGTTGACTCAAGTACCAAAGATCGATAAAATGACCGTTATTAACTTAAATAATTACATAATGTTCATATCATTGTAATAAGTGATATAAAAAGGATAATGAAATTGAAAATGGTTCTTAATAAGGTATATATTAACTCTAGTTTATTATTCAGGAGGTTAAAGAACGGTTGAGTCAAGTCAGACACGAGGTAAGGGAACTTCTTAACCCAATTTCTATTCTTTGGGTTAATCTCCTACTTTCAAATTATGTCATGATATTATTATGTCCTATATTGTATTTGTACATTATTTATGTGTACTTATAGTGAATACACATTATAGGTGTAATTTATTTAAAAAAATGATCTTTTTATGGACTTCGTCTCAATCCCCTTTCATTGAGGCATATTTGGTTTTATACACAACTTTCTTTTATACGGTGTATAAACCCCTTTGACTTTTACGTTTATTCAAAAGGAATCTTTTTTATACGAAGCGTTTTACTAAACGACAAAAAGGGAATGTTTTTATTTCCGTACTTATGCGGCGACAACGACTTCTCCGCCGCCGTGACCATTATTTGAGTTTCGGCTTCCTCTACAAGCCATCTTTTTTTTAATGAAAAATAAATACAAATTTTAACTTTCTTTTATATTGGTATTGAAAATGGTTCTGAAAGCGTTTTTATTATATCAATGTGTTGTATTTATATCTTTTGATTGAAATGTGGAAATGTTATGTTTCCTTTATGCATGTTTTATGTGATACGATTACATTATGGTTTATGATATGTTTAAACCTATTCATATGAGGAATGCATTGGACCTAATAAGTGACGGGTGGAGCCCGCTACAGCTCCTCGATGCATCGGTAGGTCTCATGAGACAACTAGACGTGGAATTGGCCGATGCCCTTTTCCAATTTGATTTATGGTTTTAGTCGAGGCCTTAATCATTTTAGACGTCTTGGCTGAGGCCTTGACAAAATGTTTCAGAATGTCCGGCATTATACATTCCCTCATTATGAAAGTGGTTATTGATATTTCATGTGATTATTCTTCTTGTAGAATATCCATGTGAGTAAGTAATGGCATTATCTCATTTTACTTTTTCCATATTATGCTGAAGTTCAAGTTTAATAAGGCTTTTGTTTTAGTTACACATTGCCTTAAATGTTTATTTTTATTTATGAAAGCTTCCGCAATATCGTTATCCTTACTGAGCATCTGAGCTCACCCCTTTCAATGTTTTAATGTTTTCCAGGATGTGAAGAAGTATATCATGAATGACCTGCAGGGATAGTGTGAGGGGTTATGAAGACAATATGTTGTTGTAGTTTTGTTTTACTTTATGATGTAATGAAAGACTTATGAATGTATCTAGTGTTTCCAAGGCTACTAAACTAATCGGTCTTTCGAGACTTGATCTTTTGTGATCATGCCAATGTTACGAAGTAATGCACCGGCTCTAGGTAGCTGGGGTCGGGGCGTTACAGTTGGTATCAGAGGCAGTTTGGTACTAACCTTGGAAGCTAGATTTAGATAAACTCTGATTAGAGAACATAGCCCGAAGATAGACTTTGAGGATTAGTATAGAAGAACTTCCTAGAATTTTGGTATTATAGAATGTTATGAGTTTCCGAGAAATACATCCCTGTCTGGATACAAGCAAGTAGAGGCGGCTCTGGCACAGATGTACCTAGGGGTAAAACCCGAAAACACCGCTTTGAGCTAGACTCGAACGGGAACTGGTGCACGACAACGGGCCTTGTTGCACTCTTGGTTAAGACACTCCCGGGGGATATGCTTTGGATAATTCTCATTTTCTTTACAAACCACTATGAAGGTTTATGAGTATATACTTCCTCAAAGAAAACATTTTATAGATTATATCCATAAATAGTTCAATTTATGTTAAGTATCTTACAAGAATGTAATTATGTATTTTGATTCATAAACTAATATAGTTTATGCCATTGATTAGAAATGGCGCCTAGTGGAAGGAAAGAAAACTGTATCAATGCACGCACTCCGTGTAGGGATTGCCCTCCTGTTCAAGATAATTATTGTGGATCTGGAGATACAACTGGTGCTGATCAACTTACTACCATACTGGGACAACTCACTCAGGTTATGAATAATAACCTTACTCGTATGGAGCACCCTGATCCGCAACGTGGAGGATCAATGCTAGACCGTTTCATGAGGCAACAACCACCAACCTTCAATGGGAGTACAAATCCTATAGTAGCTGAGGAATGGATAAATTCCTTAGAGAAAATATTCCATGCCTTGGGGAGTAGTGAAAGGGAGAAGGTTGTCATGGCAGTTTACCGCCTCACTGGAGATGTCGATCAGTGGTGGTCGCTGATTCAAAACACAAAGGAAGATGATGACGTATCGAATATGGAATGGAGGGAGTTCAAAGAGCTTTTCTTAGAAAAATACTTTCCTCGTGACCATCGAGCAGATATGGAAAGGCAATTTCTGAGTCTGAGGCAGAAGGAGGATGAGAATGTCGCAAAGTATGAGGCTAACTTTACAAGGTTAGCGAGGCATGCTGCCGATTATATACGTAACCCAAGGAGTAAGATTGATCGTTTCTTTGATGGGTTAAAACCATTTCTCCGTCGAGCCTTAGTATCGCAATCCTTCTCATCATACGAAGATATTGTCTCGTGTGCTATCAAGACAGAAAAGGAATTCTCTAAGTCTTATGACAACAAAGTAAAGCAAGAGAAGAAGAGAACGGTGGAACAAGAGAAAGATAAAGGGAAAAGGGGAAAGAAGGATTTTCCATTATGTGATAATTGTGGGAAGAATCACCCTGGTACTTGCCTAAAAGGAATGGGAGTTTGTTATAAATGTGGAGAAAAGGGTCACCAGGCTCGTGATTGCAAGGGAAAGAAAGAGGCTATCAATGTTGAATGCTACAATTGTAGGGAAATGGGGCATTATGCAAATGAATGTCCTAAGCGTCAGGGAAACTTACCTCAGAAAAGGCCAAGGGATCAAGGCCAATCTTATGTTGTGACTACAGTTAAAGCGGAATAATTAATGTATTGGTGCTTTTGGACTCAAGGATTATATTCTGGTTATAAGAATAATGTGATATATATAAAGATTGTACTGCAGTACTTTTTGATTTCAGTAAGGTTTTAATATGATTAAGGTAATCATATTTTTAGTATGTGACAATAAAAGAAACTTTTCTTTGTTTGGGGAATCTGATGTTACAATTGATTTTGGAATTTAGAGACATTTTAGAGAAAGTTTGGACAGAGGTATTTTGGATAACTATAAAGGTTGGAGTGGATTAAGTTGATCTTTGGATAGTATTGTTTAAGGTTAAAAAATTTTATGAAGATTATTTTTGAATATTATAATACTATAGTTTTAGGAAAAGGACAACCTGCAAGGTGGGGCATAACCTGTCGCGTCGGACAAAGCTGCAGGAATCGAACCCACAACCATAGTGCGACAGGCCTTTATTTCCTACCACTAGCCTACAGGAAGTCCCTGGTTATTACAAAATAATTTTACTAATCTAAATGGTATGAGTTAACATTTGGAACCTTATACAATTAGGATAAGTATAATATTTTTGAGTTCTATTATCTTTTTCAGTGAAAGATGAGTTGAAGGTTGAAACTCTAATTGTCAAGCATAAATATATATATACCTATCTCTTATTCAATGAATAAATTAATTCTTAAACTTTAGTAAAGGGATATTAAAACAAAAAAATGTGTTATCCTAATACCTTATGTCTTGTTGAACTGATGATATTTTAAATCAACATAGATTGAAGGCTTTGAGGCCCTCAATTTGACAGTTGATTGTGATTGATGACCTCAATCACTCCCTACAAATATTTACGTTTTTCCTCCAATTATATGTCTCTAATTGCCACCAATGTTCTCCTAATCGAGATCATAATTGGGTGGTGACTTTTTCATTTCCCTTTCCAACTTATTAAGGCTAAATTCTATTAATCTTATTTCCGATGTGGGTTTTCCTCAAAGGTATTTTCTCTTTTCAACCTTTTATTTTCAAAAAAAAAATTCAAATTTCGAGGATGCAATTTATTGAAGGAGGGGAGAATGTAACACCCCGAGCTTCCACGATACGCTTCTCATTTAATAATGCAATAGCTTGCATTGTACGCAACTTCGAGTTCTAAAACACCGCGACTAATCAAAGTAGCCGTTATGAATAGTAATTACCACTTTTTAAAAATATAGAAATTTTATATTTTAAAATGGACTTCATTTTTGTATTCGTAATATCGAAATTATCCAAAGTTGAATTTTTTGTAATTTTCTGAGAACTTCCAATTTTTTATGAATAGTGAAAATTACTTAAAAACAACTTTTTTAATCAAAATAATTTATAGTGATAAATTATACTATTTAGTGGTTTTAAAGTAGAATTAGAATATATTTTTAACATTTTATCCAATGGTGGTCATTAGAATTAATTTAACATTGAAATTGGACATAAACAATTGTCAATCTTTTGATATAAATTATTTCTTAAAAACACGCTATTTGTTGTGACAGCGGGAATTAATTATAAAATTAATTAATGAAACTTATATGTTTGGAATTTTGTAAAATAGACATCATTTTTGAATTCGGAATATCAATTATAGCTTAGGGTGAAATTTTGGAATTGTTCTGAAAAACTTCAATTTTTGATGAATAGTAAAACCACTAAGTGGTAGTTAAATAACTGATTTTTCGTTTAAATGAAATATTACCACTTCTGTGATTTGATTTTCAAAAATATGACATACATGGTTGTCATTAAGAAGTAAAATGTGGTTCAATGAGATTAAAATAATTTTTGGTGAATAGTAACTTTTAAGTTCTTAATCGCGATTAGAGGTAATTAGTGTAGTTTAAGGTAAAAATAATGTTTTAATAATATGAGATGAGCTTGAAACTTGTCCTACTTCTATTGGATGAGTCATGGCCGACCAAGACAACCCATGGGACAACTTGGGGACCCCATGGAGACACTTCGGTTGGAAAATGACATTAATATATATTTATTTAATGTTAAAATTAAATTGACACAAACATGAGTTATTTTACTAAAATAGTTTTTAAGTGGGGTTACACAAGTCCAAATTTTGATTATAAATATTCATTAGAAATCTAAAAAGATTTCCTACATCATAGTATTTTTTTTATAATTTTTAGACATTAAATAAATTAAATTATTTATGACATCATGATGATGCAGCGATGACCTCATTATTTAACGATTTAAATAAAATGGAAAGATAATGTAAAATCCAAAGCGTAAACTTGTCAAAAACCTATTGGATGAGTAGATTTCGAACCCTTATCATCTTATCCTCGAATTATATAAGTGTGGGACCTCTAAAATCCGAAACTCATTTTATAATAAAGTGACTTTTCTTTACTTTCCAAGAGTTCCCCTCCTCTCCACTTATAAAAGGCCCCCACCTCTCCCACCTCATTTACACTTTCAAGCCATTTGGCTCGGCCAAACTCTGCCAAAATACTCTCTCAACTTCCCCCTATTACTTTTAGAAGCCTCAATTTGGGCATAACTCTTCCCAAGGAAGCCTTTGGCTCAAATCAAAAAGAGTTACCCGATTTTGAGGTAATGTCTTCTCTAATGTTGTTTTGTTTTATTTTTCTTCTCCAACCCCCTAAAATCTTTTTATTCATTTCTTTTGTAACAAAACCAGTATCATCAATATACTAGGATGTTGTTATAAGAAGTATTCAAGCTACACTTACACACACCTACATCTAATGGTTAAAGAACATACGGTTTCTGTGGATGGCGAATTTCTGCCTCACGAAACAATGATTGTTCAACACTCATATAACACCTTAAAAGGTGGCCATTAAGATGTCACTATTTTTATATATGATATATAATATGTTTATGTTTTACTTATGCTTCTGTATTTCTCATTTATGGCATACTTTATGATTTCCATTATGGGTAAAACGCGATAATTTCATTTTAGGAAGTGCGGACTACCGCCCCCTCAAAGTGATTTGAATCGTTAATGCCATATGTGGGATGTATAAAGGATTGAGTAAATGGTATTATACACTATATTATACTGGAATTATATTATACATTTATATCATTATGATTTCGTTCCATTAAATATGAAATTGAAATGAAAGTAGCGTTCATGCGTACGCACGGCTTACCGTCTCCATGAACGGTGTATTTCATTTCTTACCTCTAAATGTTACGTAATATTATAAATGAATGTATATACTGGATATATATGATATATATGACATCTAAATCATGAATATAATTCTGGATATAATGGATATTTTACCACATAAACAACTTGTAATTATAAGAAGTTTATTGTTGACTCAAGTACCAAAGATCGATAAAACGACCGTTATTAACTTAAATAATTACATAATGTTCATATCATTGTAATAAGTGATATAAAAAGGATAATGAAATTGAAAATGGTTCTTAATAAGGTATATATTAACTCTAGTTTATTATTCAGGAGGTTAAATAACGGTTGAGTCAAGTCAGACACGAGGTAAGGGAACTTCTTAACCCAATTTCTATTCTTTGGGTTAATCTCCTACTTTCAAATTATGTCATGATATTATTATGTCCTATATTGTATTTGTACATTATTTATGTGTACTTATAGTGAATACACATTATAGATGTACTTTATTTAAAAAAATGATCTTTTTAAGGACTTCGTCTCAATCCCCTTTCATTGAGGCATATTTGGTTTTATACACAACTTTCTTTTATACGGTGTATAATCCCCTTTGACTTTTACGTTTATTCAAAAGGAATATTTTTTATACGAAGCGTTTTACTAAACGACAAAAAGGGAATGTTTTTATTTCCATACTTATGCGGCGACAACGACTTCTCCGCCGTCGTGACCATTATTTGAGTTTCGGCTTCCTCTACAAGCCATCATTTTTTTTAATGAAAAATAAATACAAAGTTTTAACTTTCTTTTATTTTGGTATTGAAAATGGTTCTGAAAGCATTTTTATTATATCAATGTGTTGTATTTATATCTTGTGATTGAAATGTGGAAATGTTATGTTTCCTTTATGCATGTTTTATGTGATACAATTACGTTATGATTTATGATATGTTTAAACCTATTCATATGAGGAATGCATTGGACTTAATAAGTGACGGGTGGAGCCCGCTACAGCTCCTCGATGCATCGGTAGG
Organism: Viscum album; assembly: GCA_963277665.1. Taxonomy (NCBI): domain Eukaryota; kingdom Viridiplantae; phylum Streptophyta; class Magnoliopsida; order Santalales; family Viscaceae; genus Viscum; species Viscum album. The sequence continues at coordinate 393,180,133 of OY728167.1, read as the reverse complement.
TCTCATGAGATAACTAGACGTGGAATTGGCCGAGGCCCTTTCCCAATTTGATTTATGGTTTTGGCCGAGGCCTTAATCATTTTAGACGTCTTGGCCGAGGCCTTGACAAAATGTTTCAGAATGTCCGGCATTATACATTCCCTCATTATGAAAGTGGTTATTGATATTTCATGTGATTATTCGTCTAGTAGAATATCCATGTGAGTAAGTAATGGCATTATCTCATTTTACTTTTTCCATATTATGCTGAAGTTCAAGTTCAATAAGGCTTCTGTTTTAGTTACACATTGCCTTAAATGTTTATTTTTATTTATGAAAGCTTCCGCAATATCGTTATCCTTACTGAGTATCTGAGCTCACCCCTTTCAATGTTTTAATGTTTTCCAGGATGTGAAGAAGTATATCATGAATGACCTGCAGGGATAGTGTGAGGGGTTATGAAGACAATATGTTGTTGTAGTTTTGTTTTACTTTATGATGTAATGAAAGACTTATGAATGTATCTAGTGTTTCCAAGGCTACTAAACTAATCGGTCTTTCGAGACTTTATCTTTTTTTATCATGCCAATGTTACGAAGTAATGCACCGGCTCTGGGTAGCTGGGGTCGGGGCGTTACACCTCATCCATCCATCATTTAGGGCTTCCATATATCCAGCAGGAAGCAGATCAAAGTAGACAATCACCATTCTAGATTCCCAGGGTGGGAGATCGAAGATCATACCATTCTAATCCATCTATTCACGACTACACTAGAGAGAAGCATAGAGGTCATCGAAGCAACTGGAGATTGAACAGGGAGAGCAAGACACTTTTCTGCTTACTCTGTTCTTATGCAGTTTTCTCCAGCAAGAATTTCATTTTCTTTAAACCAAGTAATCTTCTGAATTCAATCATTCTTGGATAATCTTTCCCATTGGGGAATAGGGTAGCCGGTTACATCTATTTTCCCTAGTTTATGCACAAATCTTCTATTGGATCTCTCTCTCTCTGGAGACAGTAATTCATTTCAAAATATCAAGTATCATTGAAAATTGTACTTGATTGGATTTAATTTCAAACTGTTTAAAATATGAGGATTCAACTGAAAAGTTAATCGAGCTCAATAGAGAGGGAAATTCGCTGAGTTCAGATGAAAATTTGAACTCAGTGAATTCTTATTGTTACTCATTGGATGATCGAATAATTTCTTCAGTTGAAATAACTGTAAAAATTATTTAATCACATGTTGACCAAATAACAAATTCATCCAACAACATTCAATCGGATCCAGACACTTTGATTTCAATTCATAAACAAGGTAGATCATATTAAAGTCGGTAGCCGACTTCCCCCTCTCCATAATATTTATTGTTCAAGCATATTCTCACTTCTTGTTGTTTTCCTACTATTCTCACTAATTTTATTGTATGATTGCACTCACCCACACACAAATCATCACTCACTCACCATATCATAACACTTCACACCATCACCATTAGATTGCACCATCGTTTGTTTTGCGTGCTTTTGTTTTGTTTTTATTTGGTCACTAAGCACAACAATAGACCTCTATGTGGTTTGACCATATCTTACCACTGTAATAAGTAGTAAGTAGGATTTTATAAATTTTAATTTGTGTCGCTCGCACTCAAAAAAGTAGGGTGGCCAATATCCCGATAATATCTTCCACACTGATCCACCATCTCCCTCTAATAAAGACCCCCAATATTTCCATGGCCATCGTCGGAAGCCCCTAAAATCCCCATGATAAGGTCCCTCTTCATAAGCAGTCTCCTCCTCCAAGGTGTCCACCCCATCTCCACTACTCCGAGGTATTCATTCTTCCAACACAATAGAGGAAAGCTACACAACTTCCTCTCGTTGGACAGTAGGGGGAAGCACAACCTGAGGTAGCACACAAACCACCATTGTCATCGCAACTGGTTCACCCTCCACACAGTAGTAGATGGATTCTCCAGTGACTTCAAAAGAACACCATAGTGCTACCACTGATATTCACAGTACACCCATGCATCCAAAGCCTTAACTCTCACATGATATAAGAAATGTGTCATTGTCATCACCCAAGGGACCACCACCAACCATTGTCAACATCGCCCCCTCTAAACCCACTGGTGAGCCACCAACATAGATCAGCTAACACATCCCTAACTACATCATCCCCAAAACTACCATGCTGAGATGATTTAGAAAACTTCTCTATGGTCGAATAGGGTCGATGATAAATGAAGATCACTCTGTATGTTCTGGACACCATCCCCATTTGTCGCCTACACAGATGGACCCAAAGCATTTCCACCACACATAATGTAGATGCGGGCCAACATCACCGCTAGCATAAAACCAGACCACACCCCCCCCCCAAAAAAATATTAACTTAGGGGGAACCTAGGCAGTGGGGTTTAAACCCCAACATCCCCAAATGAATGCAAAATTATAGGGTGCCCCTACCATTAAGGCACACCCCAACTTCACATGAAATATTATAATTATCAATAAAATTCTATGTAAACATGAAATATTATATTTATTTAAAACTTTTACGTAAAATATCATAATTATTATTATAATGTTTGTATGCAGTTCTTTTTTATATAATGTAAAAAACTGGGAAAATAAAATGAAAAATATAGAAAAGGGTGAAACATGATCACTTCCAAGGAGGTCTCCAATGCAACATTCATATTATGAAATTCAATAATGCTATTATCGAGAAATATAATAATTATTCAACATTAAAAAATATTATTTCTTTTATAACATTAAATATTGTAACATTATAACATGCATTATTATAATTATTACTAAAATGACCTGTAATCATGAAATATTATATTAAATAAAAAAGTTTACATACAATATCATAATAATCATTATTATATTGGCATCGAATTTGAAACATAGACAAAAAAGGGTGTAACATGATTACTTCCATGGAGGTTACCCATCCTAGTAATACTGACTGAAAATTAATTTTTTATTATTCAAACACTTTTAAGGAAAAAGTGAGAAACCATGAGTTCAAACACAAAAGGAAAATCTAGAACCGTTGAAGAACAATTTAAGCCTATCAGAATTAGTCTCTCTAAATAATTTCCAAGAAATTTTGTTTACCTAAATGTCTAGTTCATCCATTATAAGGTATTCAAACTCGAAATTCAGTTTGTCCCAAACCTGCATAAATTCCTCAAGACTGGTCTTCTCATTGTTGAACCCCCCCAACTAAAATCAGATCTTGTTTTTCAATCTAGGTATACTGCTCATCATTGACGTTTATCTTTAAAGGTCTACCCATCATTCTTGATGTTTCTTATTCAGTAACATTAAGTGTTAGAACTTGCTCAACCACTTCTTCCACTGAGATCATTATCAATTCCAAGGACTGATCAGGAGCGACATCTGGCTTCCTATGCTAACTATTCGTCATGGAAGAAGGGAGAGTACCACTGACCATCATCTTTTCTTTTTATTTCTTTGCTGACCATGTCTCCGTACAGAGTGGCAAGTATGAGTAGTCCTTTATCGGTTTTCAGCTTCCCTTCTAGCTACTACCTCTCCTCGGACTTGATAGTCCTTCACCCTGAACTTGAACCTCACCCTCAACTTCATCTGCAAACTGGATAGAACTGTCATCACTGGACTCAGGGTCCTTCTTCCCATCTATTGAGAACCCGGATGTCTCCTGCACATGCAGAACCGGGTCCTCATTTTGTAGACCATCAAAATGGTTTCCCAACTCAATAACAACCACCTCTTTACTAGGACTAGCTTTGAAACCCAAAGACTTACCCTCCCATGGTTCCTTAGGAGCCGCTATCAAACCTCTATCAAAATTTCCACTCCTTGAGCACACCACATCAGCATATGAGGCACCCATGGGGTCTTTGGGGCCTCCCTCTTCCACTCTTAGAGACTTATCTCTGCTTCGATCCTGTGTTCCACTAGCTCCAACCCCCATTTCCACTTCAGATTGGTTCGAAGAGACATCCACAGCCGCTTGAGGAACTCCCAGCTGACTGTCTTCTCAGGAAAGAGCTGCCTCGTTCGTGACCTCCACACCCACTACCTCACTGGTCACAAGATTCTTGAAATTGCTTGCTGAATCCACACCACCTTGCCTATCTAAAAGTCTAGAGCCACACCTACAAGCCACAAAGGAGTGACCCATATGTTTGAAATTCCAAAAAAAAATCATCCTATGATTCATATACATCTTTCTATTTACAACGTAAATCCTCAACTACTATAATCCAAACAAAGTCAGGAGGCACCCTTGAGGCATTGACTTCCACAAAAATATGGGGTTTAACAGGTTGAAAAATTGAATTGGTTTGGCTATCAGAGCATAAATACCTACCTACTAGATTTCCAAGTATCGTAACTATCGAGGGGTTTTGAAATGGTAATGGATTGTTGGGAAGACTAACCCAAATCGCAACCGAAGGAGAATTGTGCCTCAAGTGGAAGTCATAGGTCCATCTAAAGAGGAAAAATTGACAATCATTTCAGAGGCGGGGAGCACTAGACCAGGCTTTAATCAGTTCCTCTTATAAAGAAAAACGAGTCATGATGTTCTTGTTGTCAATCAATCCCACAGTTTCCCTATCTTGTAAATCCCACGAGTTGATGACAAACTGGTCAAATGAGTCCACTGAAGGCATTCTCTGAGAAAATAAAGTGATTAAAATCAGGTTAAGGATGGACAAAGCTTCGTTGAATTCGGCGATCGAGAGCGGAAGGTTCGGGAACCCATCATGTAGATCCGAAACCTTGGGACATAAAAAACATTGAGGGAATATGGGGAGGAGGCCAGGATTGGAAAAAGGGTTGAAGTAGGTCACCGCTCCCACAAAGGACGTCGAAGGTCCACCCCCCCCCCCCCCCCGAAGGAGGGGGAGGGACTATCCCAGAGGCTGTCATCATCATGGAATGGGAGCAGAAGCCCTAGCGCACCCCCAAGTATGCTTAACTGTAGATTTATAATGAGATCTAGTGAATTAATGCTGGTGTGATCCCACCCAACAATACACATACATTCTTATTAAATATTTGGAAGTAATATCAGTGATTCTGTTATTACATGTTGATATTTAATTGATGTTATAAATATAATTATTACTAATTAAATTACCATCCAATATTATAATTATTCAATATGAAAATTTATTATTTTAATTATAACACTAAACTATATTTGTTACAATAAATAATGAAGCACTATAATTATTGTTAATGTGAAATATGGTAACATTATGACATGAAATACTATAATTATTACTAAAATTATATGTAAGCATGAAATATTATATTTATTTAAAAATTTTGTGTACAATATCATAATTATTATTGTTATACACATATTAAATTCTTTGTTTTTTAAAATGTAAAAAATATTGGAAAATAAACTAAAAAATAAAAAAGGGGTTAAATATGATCACTTCTCAGGAGGTCACCCATAAAAAATTCATATTATGAAATTTAATAATTTTATTATCAAGAAATATTATAATGATTCAACAACAAAAAATATTATTTCTGTTATAACACTAAACCGTAGTTGTTACAATATAACATGAAATATTATCATCATTGTTGACATGAAATATTGTTACATTATAACATGAAATATTATAATTTTCACTAAAATTCCTTATAATCATGAAATATTATATTCAATAGAAAAGTTTACATACAAATTCATAATAATATTCATTATACTGGCATGAAATTTGAAATATACACAATAAAAGGTGCAACATGAGTACTTACTAGGAGTTCCCCATTCCTAGTAATACTCTCACCCAAGCACGTTTAACTACAGAGTTATAATAGGATCTGGTGCATTAATTTTGGTGTGATTGCATCCAACAATACACAAATATTCTTGTTAAATATTTAAAAGTACGATTAATGATTCTAATATTACATATTGTTATTTAATTTTTGTTATAAATATAACTTTAACTAATTCATTTTTTAGAAAATATTATAATTATTCAACATGAAAAATTATTATTTCTATTATAACACTAAACCATAGTAGTTACAATATGTCATGATATATTATAATTATTGTTAACATCAAATATGTTAACTATATCATCCCTGGTTTCTTGTAAGAAACCCTTTCTTCATGTATTTTAAGTATGTAATGTGTTTGGATGATGTTTGGGAGAGTTTAGAGTACTTTTAGAATGTTTTTGGGACTTTTTATAGTTTCATGGTTTGAGCATAGTTATTAGACACTTTGCAAGACCTTTAAGAAACTGTGCAAAGTGAAACAGAGGATCCTAGATAGGCACATGGTCTAGAAAAACTATGCGGCCACCTAGGAGTAACCATAAAAAGTGGAACAGAGGAACACAATGGTTGGTGCATGATTTTTCTAACTGTGTGATCCAAACATGTGAAGGGTGTTTGGAGGTAGTGGTTAGTGCATGGTTGGTGCACAGGTTTCCTAATAGTGTGATCCAACCATTCACAGTTAAAAGTTTGATCCTAAAAATGTGGATTTCACTCAATTATACCCAAAAACCTATCTTTTTTCACTTATTTAGACCCTAACTCGGTTCTTTATTCACCTAAAGTCTATGGAGACTTTCCACTTTAATCCATGAACTATCTGTTGCCAATTCTTGTTGCATTGAAGGCTGAATTTCATGGTAAGTATCTGTTCATGGTGGTTTTCGTAATATTTATTCTTATTCCCTATCTTAGATTCATATATCTAGTCTGTTAGGGACATATCTATGATATTTTATTCCAATACTGATGGGATATGGATGTTTTGTTTTTAGGGAACAAGATATAAGGTGGGTTTTTGGAGATTCAACCATGTTTTGTTGAAGAATTTGTGTCTTTATTCATTTTCTCTATAGTGTCCAAGGTATGTGGATTCACTATAGACTCCTCTTATTATAAATTGAAGGATTATTTTTAAATAGATTGTTTTTATTCATATTTATTGTGAAATTGATGTTAAAATAATGGTATAAACCCTCTTTAGTGATAGTTTGTGTAATTGGGGAAATTGGTTGTTGTGAAAAGTGCTTTATTTTTATGTTTTTTAATTTATGTTTTAAAATATGTCTTGGTTTTTATTCATGTAAATGGTTTGATTGAAATATTTTCAATAAAATTGAGTTTTTATTGAAATGTATTGAATGGGTTGGTTTGATATGGTTTTGGAATACAAGGGTTTGTGTGACTTCATGCTTTTGATGTGACCCTAAATAAGGGGCATGTACCATTGGGTTATATTGGACATGTCACTAGATAAGAGGCGTGTTCCATTGGGGAAAAAGGATATTGGACGCTTAGTGAAGAATTGGTGGATGAATGAGAAACCACTCATGAGTATGGAACTATCACTAGATCATGCATTTGTGGGTGTGTGTGGGTGTGTGAATCATGGATTGGGTATCCCAAAAGGAATGTGAAATGGTTAATAGAGTTTTCTGGTTTCTTTACTTTGAAACAATTTTTGTATGGAATTTTTTTATTCTCATATTAACTATTTAAAATTGTTTTATAAAATTGTTTTATTTAAATTTGATAACATTTTATATCATATTGGAATGAATAGAGAAGTCATTTGGGTAAAACCGGTTAAGTTTAATTACTCACCCCTTCTTTAGAACATTGGTGATTTTGAAGATATTGTTTATCGAGACACAGGTAAAGGAAAATTATCTCATTTATTTAGTAATGCTTCACAATATATTGTGATGGTTTGTGGAGTTGGATAATGGGGCATGTTGGGAGCTGTGGAGTTATGTATTGGGAGTCTTTGAGCTTTTTGGTTTAGTCTTACACTTTGGTACTCTAATATTTCTCTCAATGTAGTTTGGTATTGTTGTCTTTTGGTATTACTTTGAGTTGTATTACATTGTTATCATGCATCATATAATGGTTTTTATTATGGTATGCTTGGTTGTGTTTGTTATTTTTTTCAAATGGAAAATTGTCCCCCAACTATATTGAATACCTTGGCATTTATTTTAAGCCTTTGGCATATTAGGGATGCCTCATAAAGCCATGCGATATCTTTCTTCCTTCTCAATCCAATGAGGAGGGGTGGGATGTTACAAGCAATATTAGTTTGTTCAATACTTGGTTATTAGTTATGTCAGTATTGGAGTTGAAAATCATTTTTTTGTCATTGTGTTGGGTTAGTAAAAAGGAGTAGGATCGTCAGGACTTGAAATGTAGAGCATAAATGGTTGTAGCTAAATAGGATGAATAGAAGGGATTAACCAAGGAAAGTGGATCATTATATTCAGTTATAGAAGAAAAATTTACCCACCATTCATGGTGATTCAAAACCAAAGAAGGTATAGGTGTGGCTCAATAGGGTGAATAGAATCTTCAATTTCCATGGAACACCAACAGAGATGAAATTCAAGTTAGCGACATATTTTTTGGAGGGTCTTGCATGAAAATGGTGGGATTTAGTAGTTCAGGCTAAATTGGATCATGGCCTAGCATGGGAGGATTTTGAATAATTTTCCAACAAACAATTATATCCTCACATGTTTAGAATTTTTAGAATGGTAGAGTCTTTTAGATTCAAGTGGTATAATATCTTAGCGATAGGATACACAACTAATTTTATGAATTCAGTCTGTTTTTCACCCAAATTTGCTACTAGTGCAACCTTGAAACCAAACATTTTTGAATTGGGGATCAAGCATGATATTTTCTTGAAGATTTTCATGGTATGTACAACGGATTATACAGAGATGGTCAATAGGGTGATAGTGTAATAAAGAGACATCACAGGAACTATGGGAGGAGGAATCATGTCGATACCTATAGGAAACTATAGTAACTATAATATTGGGAATAAGAGTAAGAGAGACACCTATTTCCAAGGTAGTGGGATGACTCAGAATTAGACAGATGGATCAATGAATCTTCCTCCAAGACCTGAGAGTAAAGTTGTATATTTCCAATGTGGTTCTTTCTATTACATGAAGAGAGACTGTATGAAACCACCTAGAGAATTCTACAACTACAACCAGATGGGGTATATTCAACATTATAATTATAATTCCCTGTAGCTGGGGGTTCAGGACAATTCTCATGTTTTATTGACATAGTATGCTTCGACGGGATGAGGGAATCAGAATACCTATCATCAGCATGACCAAGCTAGCCATGGTGATTCCTTGAGTACAGTGAATCTTTATCATGGTAAATATCAACAGGGAAATAAAGAACAAATTACAATGAGTAATAATTTATATGGAGCTAAGCAAGTGGTTTTGGATGATAAATTTGGACCATCAATGGTGATAGGTACGATTATTTTAAATTCTAGAATTATGAAAGCTTTGTTTGATATGTGTGCATTCAATTTGTTTATTACATCTTCTTCTATTTAATTGCTTGGTTTTCCTATTAAGATGATGTCTTCTGTTTTGAAACTTCAAAATCATCTTGTTCAAAGAGAATCTCAGGAATTTTTTTGTAAATCATGTTTAATAATGATATATGGAGCTGAGTTGATATTGGATTTCTCTATGTTGTTATAGATGTCTATAACATAATGATTGGTATGGATTGGTTGACTATTTTCAAAGATCACATCGATTTTTATACATGAACGGTTAGTTTTATGATTGATGATGGTAGAAAGAACCTTTTTAAAGGAGACCAAAATGGAAAGCCATGTGCAACGGGCTTGTTGGCACCAATAGTTAGAATAAACTCATATCAGTTGGTAGAGTTGAACATTGAATTGGTGTATGATATTGAAAATAGTATTTTTACATTAGTTTTTTATTAGTTTCATGTTTTTATTCCCAAAAAAATCAGGGTTTGCACCCACAAGATAAATGGATTTTACGATTGATATCCTCCTAGGGAACTATCCCATTTCATTTCCATCTTATTATATGGAACCAAAATAATTAATGGAATTGAAAGTGTAGTTATAAGAGTTATAAAGAAAATGTTTAATTTTTCCTAGGATGTCATTGTGGGAAGCACTAGTCTTGTTTGTCCAAAAGGTGGATGGAACTCTTCAGTTGTGTGTGGATTATCTTAAGCTTAACCAAGTTATGATAAATAATTGGTATCCACTTCCATGCATTGATGATCTATTTGATCAATTAAGTGGAGGATATTGGTTCTCTAAACTAGAATTTTGATCATGCCATCACAATTTGTGAGTTCAAAAAGTGGATATTCCTAAAACTGCTTTCCAGAGTAGATAAGTGTTTTATGGATTCAGAAAAGATAAAGTTTGTTATCTCTTGGAAACCACCAAATAACGGCTTTGAGATACATAGTTTCTTTCATATAGTTGGTTATTACCAACATTTTTTTTTGTGATTTTCATGACTAGATTCACCTATGATAGCTTTGAAAAGGAAAAATGTTCCATTCCAATGGAATGAGGAATGTTAGAAGTATTTTCAAGATCTTAAAATTCTCTTTACATCAACACCAATCTTGATTTTTGAAGAATTGGGACAAGGTTACATGGTGTATTATGTTGCTTCAGGATCTAGGTTGCAATGTGTTCTCATGAAGGGAGATAATATTATAGTTTACAGACCACAACAATTATGGTTTCCTGAGAAAAACTATCGAACACATTATTTGGAGTCATCTGTAGTATTCTATGCTATGAAGACTTGGCTTCATTACCTATTTGGTGATAAATTTTTGGTGTTTATGTATCATAAGAGTTTGAAACATATTTTCTCCCAAATGGATTTGAATCTGAGACAAATAAGATGGATGGAGTGTCTCAAAATGTTTGACATTGACTTGATGTATACTCTGAGTAAAGTAAATTTGGTGGTAGATGACTTAAGAAGAAATTAATGTGATCAGTTGGAAAAAAGTGTCTTCAGATCAGTGTCAGCTGATGTAGATGATATTTTACATGATATTTGATTGTGAACAATGAGATAGTGTTGTGGTTTTCTTTCCAGTATCTTTGGTTCTTGATTTGGTGAATATGGTTAAAGGGGAATAAACATCTGATTTAGAATGTGTTGTGATAAGGTAGAAACTCAATGGTGGGGATACCATTGAGGGATGGAACCTGGATGGGAGTTCAGTTTTATTGTTTCAAAATTAGATGGTCATACCAATTACTTTTTAGTAACAAATTCTTCATTCTTACCATAATTCAAGGTGGACTATTCATCAGGGAATATAGAAGTTGTATAAGGTGTTGAAAACATAGTTTTGGTGGGTTAGCATAAAAAATAAAGATGGTAGAATTTGCTTCGAGGTGCTTAACCTATCATTATGTTAATGCAGAGCATCAATGACCAGTAGGTATTCTAAAATCTCTATCTATTACTATTTAGAAATAAGAGAAGATAATTATGGATTTTGTAACTGGTATCCCAAGAATGGTTCATAAACATGATACCATATTGGTGTTAGTGTATTTTCTCACAAAATTGTCCCTTTTCACACTAGTTCATGAAAATTAAATGGTGGAGGAATTTTCTAAGATCTATATATGAGAAGTGGTAAAGAGGAATTGTGTACCAGTTTCGATAATATCATATCAAGATCATAGTTTTATGTCTAATTTATGGAAATCCTAACAAAAACCCTTAGGAATCAGTTGACCATGAGTACGATGTATCATCCTTATAAGGAAGGAAAATATAAAAGGACAATACAAATGTTAGAATACATGTTTTGAGATTCTATAATGGATTTTGTTAGCTTATAAGAGGAGAATATATGGTTAGTGGTATTTTCATATGACAATAATTATCAAACCTTGATACATATGGATCATTTTTAAGAATTGTATGGGATTCCTTATCATTCTGCACTTTGTTGGATGGAAATAGGTGAGACTTAACTGGTTGGGTTGAGCCTTATCCAAGAGATAATGGAAAAGATTTTGTTCATCAGGAAACGAATGGAGATGACTCAAAGTCATCATAAATCATATGGGTATCATCATCAACGACCTTCTTCATTTGAGGTGAGTGATCATGTTTTCTTAAGAATCTATCCAAGGATTAATCATTATTTTGGGAAGCAGGGAAAGTTATCTCCTCGATACATAGGCCCTTTTTAGATACTTTAATGGGTTGATGATGTGGAATATCGGTTGGCTTTTCCACCACAATTCATTGTAGTGTTGTTGGGAAAATACCTCAATGTTCCGTCTCGGTGTTTTTTGATTGACTATGTTTTTTGAAAAATCTATATGGCTATGAATAAGTATGGTTGGTGATAGCAGAAGAAAGTTTTTAGGGTTCCATAGTTTCCCAATGTTTGCCAAATTTTTGGGCCTCAAAATCAGGGGTTTTTTGGAAAAGGAAGGTTTCCACAAAGAGGTTCATGGTTTTTAGACTCTGAAGAACAGTTAATGGAACTTAAAAGAAGGTATACGGAATAGGTTAGGGAAATCAGTAAAGGATGATTTCTTCATACCAGCACTATGAAGACCGTGAAGGGCCTCATGCAGACCGTGTAACGAAATTAGTCCGCAGAAGACTTGTAGTTCATAGGAGGCATGAAGTTTGTGGGAGTCTTGACATTTGTAGAAGGATGTGGATATATAAGGATCCAAAAAGGGTGTCATTTATAGAGTAAATCAACCACTATAAAGGTATAAAGGCACTATACAGACCACATAACATAGTACACGGTGAAGGCTGTACCACACCGAAGATTTTAGTGATTCAGACTAGTGGGATTTTTGGATCTATTTTTTTATATAAGGACCCCTAATAATATTATTATGTATAGATAATTTCATTAGTAAATATCATCGCTCTGGGAATAATTCAGAAAAGTTTGAAATGGTTCACGAGGGAGGATTCCTCAAAGGGAAAGCATATCGCGGAAAATATTCTGTGAAAGGAGGTTTTGTGGGGCTCTAATGCTTGCAATGGAAGACGGTCCATGGAAGTAGTGGAGGTATGTGGAAGGAAGATGTTCCATAGAAGAAGATAGAACAAAAGGTGGTGTATGAAAGTTGAAATGGTATGTGAAAGAAGAGTCATTCCACGGAAGAAAAATGGTCTGTGAAGCACTCACGACATGTGGAGCAAAGAACTTCATGGAGGATTCATGGTTGTTCATGGAAAAAGAAAATAAGTCTACAAAGGGCCTAAAATAGTTCATAAAAGTAATTTCCACAAACTAATAGTATGCAAAAAATTCTATTTCATCTACGGGTAAAAATAAGACTTCAATAGACCATCTATATACAGTTTAGGATGCATGAATTCATGAAAATGAAGTGTCCTACAAGTCCATAAACTATGAGGGGATATTTTCTAGAGTAGTGAGAAAAGGAAGTGGAAGACAATGATATTTTCCACTGGCAGGGAGCTAGAGAAAGAGACTCATGGAGTGACCCTTGGGAATGTAGTGAGCTAACCCTAAACCTTGTATAGGAAGTGATCCTGGTCATATAAGTGATCTATCCCAAACCTTGTAATTTGGAAATGAGCCTTAGTTGAATTGGTACATTGGAACATTTTCATTGTATGCTCCTTGGATGTAGCCCAGTGAGGATCTACCAAGTACAATCATTGTGTCTCATGCATGATTTCATTTTTGTTTATACATTGCTATGGGAAAGAGAGAGAAGAGTTTTTTTTAATATCTAAACAATATCCAAAGGGGAATTGGTTTTAATATTTCATACCCTAATTCACCCCCCTCATGGAATTTAATCTAGTTGAGTTATCAATTGGTATGATAGATAATGGTTGAAATTCAGTGGTTCTCTCTCAATATAAGAAATGGAGGTTGTCAATCACAAAAGGATTTCGATCTTTCATGGGAACAATTTTCAATTATGGAAGAATTAGATGAAGCACTACTTCTGATCATTAAAAATGGATGTCTTTATAGTAGTGATGCATTTAATTTCGGCCAATATCAACAGTGGTGATTTATTAGAAGCTGAACGGAGGGAATTGGATACAGAATCTAAAGGAATTAATGCTTTAGGGGGAGCCCTATCCAATGCCATATATATTAAGGTGGTTTCATGTAATTCATCACATGAAATATGGGAAAAATTGTTGAATATTTATAACAACGACTCAAATGTTAAAGAAGAAGAGCTGTAGGTTTTATGGAAAATGTATGAGGATCTTAAAATAAACCCTAATGTGTCTGTTAATACATTATTTGACCAGGTAAATTTTTATGTGGATGAAATTAATTATCTTGGGGAAATTATTGAAGATATAAATATCATTAATCATATCTTGAGAAAACATCCACCACAGTTCAATCATAGAGTTTCTTTATTAGAAGATAATGATCCAAATGAGCTGAAATTGGATAAATTTCATAGTACTCTTGTATAATATGAAATTAGAAATGATGATAATGATGTTGTGGAAAAGGGGAAGTCCAAAGAAGTTTCATTCAAGACCATGAAGAATATAACCATTGAATATGTACAGGAAGATGAAGAGACTGATGAATTGATGTCATTCCTTTCCTCAAATCTTCATAGGAAAATGAAAGTTCACAGGGAAACTCCCAATTGCATTATTTTTATTTGAAGAGGTGTGAAATATTGTAGAAAGGTTCCCTAATAAGTTTCAAGTAGATTAATAGGATGAAGTTTAAATTCCCATGAAGAAGCCTTCATCCTACATAAAAGGTAAGAAAAATTTTAAGATAAATTTCTTCAAAAATAAGATTCTTCTTTCAAGAGAAGATGACAATTAAGAAAAATATGAGGAAGAAGAATTGGAGGGCTACAAGGATCAGAAAGAAGGTTCTAGGGAAGAAGTTGTTAGAAATTATATAACAAGAGAAGAAAGTGATAATTAAAAAGGAGAAGTTGAAGGAAGAGTTGGCATTTAGGTCAAATTAGAAGTTTCACATGAAGATATAGATGTTTTGAGAGAAAAAAAGAAGGAACATGACAAGTTTTTTCATGATTCCAGACTTTATATGCAACAAAAATTAGAAGATAAGTCTAAAATGAATGGGGAAATTGAAAAACTAAAGTATTCAACACTAGAGATCTCAGAAAAGGTTTTTTTAGTACAAACTCAAAATTTAAAAATAGAAAAGGGAGATTGATAGTTTTACTAATAATAGAAAATATAAAATTAAACTTATCGAAGATCTTGGAGTGGAAGTTGTGAGTAAGCAGAGGAAAGTGAAAGATAAGGAGAAACTCTTGTTTCTAGCAAAGCAGGATACACAGGAAATAGAAAAAGGAAAAGTAGAATATAGAGTTCCAGTGAAGCAGATAAAGGAGTGGCAGGAAAGGAAAATTTTTTATTAGAATGATAAAACTTGTATGGTGCTTGATCAAAAATAGAAATTAGTAATGGTTGAATTTATACCACATACTCCCACTATAAGTTTGAAGATTGATTTGGGTACGAATCAAAATCAGAAGATTTAGATCACCCAATGGAGAACCATTAGTATAGTATTTCCATACAGAAATGCACCTCACATTAGATGTTATTATTGTGAAAAAATGGGACACTAATAAAATATATTTTTCATAGACAATACATACCAAATGGAACAAGATCAATAGAGGTATCCATATAGAACTTGATTTTCTCGATGATCATTTGATGGTCACTATTTTAGGTGTGGATGATTTAGGCACATGGAAAGGTACTACTCATCAACAATGCAGAGAAATGTGCCAAAATAGAATGGATGCGTTCATAAGAAGAAATTCAATATATCATCAAATGAAATTAAGATGAAAATTTTGTTTACAACATTTCAAGATGAATTTGTTCCATTATACTTCAAGGATGATCAAGATTGTCAATCTTTATAGAGTATGATGTCAAAAACATGGATAATAAAGAAGAATGTTGAATAGGAAGTGGTTGTAGATATTTCTTTTAAATCATTAGATCACACTGAAATATGGATTGTTGCTAGTGGATGCACCTCACATATGACAAGAAATAAGGATTTGGGGATCGGAATCTAGTATGATAAGTAAGGTATCATAAGATTTGGTAATGTTGAAGTCTTGAAATTATTTTCTTAGAAAAATCCTAGTTTGGGGGGAAAGATATGAGATGTGCAGATGTCTTAGTTTTTTACAATCTTAGTCACAACCTATTATATGTATGTAAACTGTCTGACTCAGGGCATTCTATAATATTTTCTAAGAAATCATGTGTCATTATGGAAAAATATGGTGTAGTGTTTTTGCAGTGAAAGTGTACTAAATGAAATCTCTAACTTGTGAGTGAAGAAGAAGATATGTACTTTCAATCCAAGGAAGAATAAAACAAGTTATAGCATTAATATCTTGGTCAATTGAGCCAAACATCTTTAGAAGATCTGGTTAAATAAGATGCTACTTGAGACATCCCTTGGTTATAACGTGATCATACTCATACATGTGATTCTTGTTAACAAATGAAGATCATTTGAAACACATATAAGGAAAAAGAGAAAAGGTCAACATAATTACTTGAGTTGGTGTATATTGATGTACGTGAACCAATTTCACCAAGAGCGATTGATGGGAGGATATATTATGTTCACTTAATTGATGATTTTAGTATAACATCATAGGTTTTAGTCATCAATCACAAATATGAGGTATTCAGTTACAAAAAACTTATCAAAGGGAATTTGAGAAGATTTTGGGTCAAAGAATCCAAAATATCTAAACATATAATGGAACTGAGATCTCAAACAGCCAAGTGGAGTATTATCTCAAGAAATATGGGATAAGGAACCAAGTCTCAACAAAAATAATTCCACATCAAAATAGAGTAGTTGAGAGGAGAAATTTAATTATCAACAACATGGCTAAGACAATGCTTATTGATAATGAAAATCGAGATAAGTTTTGTAAAGAAGTCATGATGACATCATTCTACACAAAAAATATGGATTTACTTTGTCTGAAAGAAGAGAAGACTCCATATCAGCTATGGTATGGAAAGAAGTTAATGTTGAAGTAATTTTGAGTCTTCAAAAGGAAGTGTTGCATTCTCAATATGGAGAAACACTGAAATTTTGAATCTTATGGTTATTAAGGAATATTCTTTGGATACTCATAGAATATAGAATCATATAAATTCTTCAATAATAGGTTGGTAAATGTTATTGAAAGTCATTATGTAACTATCATAGAGAATGAGCATAATCTTCAACAAATACATGATCAGTCTTTGGAGGATAGTGATGAAGAGATTGGATGATCAAGGGATGTTTTAGTTCCATAGGCCTATTTTGAAGAATATTCAGATAATGATAAGGATGAGAACAAATCTGTATCTGCATAAAGATCAAAGAGAAGATATTAAATTGAAAAATAGAACATAATCAGTAACCAAACAACACCAATACAAAAAATAATGATGAAGACCTTTCAAAAATCATTTTACATATAATAGGTCGAGCCTAAAAGTTTGATTAAGTAGCTATAGATAATAACTGGGTACAAGCTATGAGTGAAGATCTTGTCCAAATTGAGAATAAACAGATATGGGAAATTGTTTCGAGGCCAAAAGATAAGAATTTCACCATAGCTAAATGGTGATTTAGAAACAAGATGAATGAGGATGGTTCAATGATTCAAAAAAAAGAATGACTAGCATGAAAAGGGTAATCCTACATATAGGGTATCAATGTTGATAAAACATTTTCACCTATTTCATGGTTAGATATAATCATATTATTCTTATCCATAATAGTTCAAAGAATTTTTAAAGTTTTCCATATGGATTTCATGTTAGTATTAATGAAAGGGTTCTAGAATAGGATGTTTATATTGATAATCCAAATGGTTTTCTAATTCATGAAGATTAGAATAGAGTTTTTTGGTTGAATAAGGCACTATATGGGTTTATGTAAGCACCAAGATCATGGAATTCAAGGCTAGATCAGTTTTTTAAGAAGCTTATTTTTTAACATGGTGGAGTTGATTATAATCTCTATTTCTACAATATTATTAATCAAAGGATGATGGTGATGGTATATTTCAATGATATAATCATTAGTGGATTATATGAAGCTTAGTGAAAACAATTTGTGGAATTTGGGAAATGTGAATTTGAAATGTCAATGATTGGTGAAATGATGTTTTTCCTTGGTTTATAGGTGATTCAAGGAAATAATGTTACATTAATTTATCAATAAAATTATGATAAGAAGATTTTGAGAATATTTGGAATGGATAATTACAAGGATATGATGACACCAGTGGCTACTCAGATAAAACTGTCATGGGATGATGAAGGTAAAGTGGTTAATGTCATTGAATACAGGTAGATCATTGGAATCCAGTTGTACTTAACAGTGATACGACCATATATTAATTTTTCCACATGTCAAGAAGTGAGATATCAAAGAAATCCCAAGTAAATCCACATTCTTGCAGTGAAAATAATACTTCAGTATATCAAGGGCATGATGGATTTTGGTTTGTTGTACAATGAAAAATATTTGAAAGAGTTATTGGGCTATACAGATATAGATTGGGTCAGATTAGTTGATGATAAAATTCAACATCATGATGTGTATTCTATCTTCGAGTATTTTTTATTTCTTGCATAAGAAAGAAACAAGATTTTATTTCATTGAGCACCACATAAGATGAATATATTGTGGCTATTGAAGCATTCACACAATTATTATTGATGAAGTAGCATCTTGATGATATGGGAGTTGAAGTGAAGTCTCTGATCAGAATCCATTGAAATAATTCAAGTTCTATAAATCTTATCAAAAATATATTCCATAACTCAAGGACAAAAAACATTGAAAACAAGTATCATTTTACCATGGAGAATGTGGGGAAAGGGATTTTGAAGTTGGAGTATGTGCCTAAAAAACTATAGGTTATATACATTCTAACAAAGGCCTTACCCAAAGAAGAATTTGAATGAAATCAATAGTCTCTAGGAGTTCAATCGACTCCACAAACTTAAAAGGTGTGGAAATGGGACCCTCTCTCTCCAAGGTATGGTGTGTTTTTTTCTAATGTGATGATTTGTTTTTTTACCCTATTTGAGACCAAAATGAAATGAACTTCAGTTTTGTTAATAGAGGGGGATAAATTTGGCTACAGAAGGGAGAAAATTTCTTAGTCAATACATGGGGATAAGCTGATAGATGGATTAGTGAGATAGGGTGAGTATTAAATCTGATGATGCTAAATGTGATCGATCAAAGATTATATATCACAATTTTTGAGGTTCTTGATAAAATCATATGAGTGTTTTTTGAATGAAGTGAAGTGATTAATTGATGAAATTTTCATTATACTCTTATTTATCACACTAAAAATGAATCATGTAGGATTAAAGTGTGTGTTAAGTAAATCATTTATCTCTATATAAATAACATGAAGATAATGTTGGAAGACAATGGAAGAAGATTCAATTAGGTACCAAAATGTGAAGAGTTGTCAACAAACCCAAAGGGGGATATTGTTGGGAAAAAATCCCTCAAGGTGCCATCTCGGGGTTTTTTGGTTGATTGTGTTTTTTGAAAAATAAAAATTACTGTGATTAAGTATGGTTGGTGATTTTTGAAGTAAGTTTTTATGGTGGCATAGTTTTCTAATGTTTGCCAAATTTTTGGGCATCAGAATCAAGAGTTTTGTATTTGGAAAATGAAGGTTTTATTCAAAGGGGTTTATGATTTATAAACCATGAAGCACATTTCATGAACTTCAAAAGGATTTATGTAGAATGGCATAAGGAAATAAGCAAAGGATTATTTCCGTATAGCAGTGTTATATAGACCACAAAGGGTGACACACGAACCATGTAGAAAAAATAGTCCATGAAAGGCTTGCAGTTCACGGGAGGCTTGATGTTTGTGGGAGGATTGATGTTTGTGGAAATAATAAGTGATTTGAGGATCCATAAAGGGTGTCATTTGAAGATGACATCATCCAAAAAAATGGATAAAGGAACTATGCAGATCTCATAACACAGTACACGGTGAAGGTCGTACCACATTGAAGATTTGGTTGATTTAGATTAGTAGGATTTTCAGATCTATTTGCCTATATAAGGACCCCTAATATGATAATGATGTAGAGAGAATTTCATTAGAAAAGGTCATCAATCCAGAAAGAATTTGGAAAAGTCTGAATTGGTTCATAAGGGAGTATTCTATGAAGGATGAAGAAGTTCATAGAAATAATTCAACAAAAGGAGGTTTTGCGGGCTCTGTTGGTCACAAAGGAAGATGGTCCATGGAAGTAGCAGAGGTCCATGAAAAGAATACGGTCTGCGGATGTAGGAGGAGGAAAAGGAGTTCTATGGAAATGGAAATGGTCTACACAAGAAGAGGAATCCTATGGAATAATAAGTGATCCATGAAGCACTCGCGACACGCGGTGAAAAGAAGTTTTTAGAGGATTCAAGGTGGTTCAATGAAAAAGCAAGGAAGTATGAAAGGGACTAAAACAATTTGCAAAAGTAATTTCCAAAAACTAACAGTATGTGGAAAATAGAATTTCATCTACGGGTGAAAACATGACATAAACAGAACATCTATCTATAGTTGAGGATGTGTGCATTCATGAAAATGAAGGGACCAACATGTCTATAAAATGTGATTGGATCCTTTCCGGAGTAGTTCAAAAAGTAAGAGGATGACAATGATCTTTTCCACCGGTAGTGTTCCAGAGAGATAGACTCATGGAGTGACCCTTGGTAAAGTAGTGAGTTGACCATATACCTCATAAAGGAATTGAGCCTACGCATAGAAGTGATCTAGAGAGAACCTTGTAATTTGGATGTGAGCCTTAGTGGATTTGGAACATTTACACATTTCTTTTTATGCTCCTTGGATATATCCTAGTGAGGGGGAACCAAGTAAAACCATATTTTTCATGCATTTGTTTATAAATTTATACAGGAAAAAGAGAGAATGGTGTTTTTTAATAACAAAAGAAGATCCAAAGGGTAATTTTTTTAATTTTTCATACCATAATTCACCCCCCCCCCCATCTAAGGGTATTTAATCTAGTGGATATATCAATTGTACATTGTGTTTTATGTATCTTAGTTGAAAACATATCATTCTGATCCTAACAATGTGATTCGATGGGATCATGTTGACCTAGATCCAGATTCTTCGTTGCTTTATATTTCAGTTTAGATTATGGATAGTCAAGAGAAAGTATGTCATTGTAAAATCATTGGTCTAGTGTGTTTTTTGGAAACATGGTTGGATTCAAGAGGAATCTTCAGAATGGGAGAAATAAATGGTTGAGCAATGGCCCGAACTCTTTTAGGACAATGCCATTTTTCTACTATCTAGGTTTGGAAATTCAAATGGTGGGGAGAATGTAGCACCCCTAGTTTCAAGTAAGTAACCCTTTATTTGTTTATTTTAAGTATTTAATGTTTTTTGGTGATGTTTGGGAGGGTTTAGAGAACATTTTTTCTGATTTGGGGGATTTTATGGAGGTGGATGGTTCGATCACAGTTAGTAGAAAATGTTCCTCACCTTTAGGAATCTATGAAAAGTGTAACAGAGGCTACTGGGTAGGTGGATGGTTAGTCACATAGTTTGGCCAAACCGTGTATCCACTTAGGAGTAACTATGCTAGGTGGAATATAAGGTAAAACAAAGTTGTCTAATAGCTTTTTTAACCATGTTATCCAACTGTGTGAAGGCTATTTGGAGGCAGTGTTTGGTACATGGTTGGTGCATAGTTTTCTTGACCTTGTGATCTAACCAAGAATGGTTAAATGTTAGACCCTAAAAAAGTTGGTCTCACTCTTTTTTACCCCTAAAACACTTCTTTTTCACTTTTTCCTACCATAACTCGGTTTTTCCTCCTCCCAAATGCTAAGGAGACTTTCCCCTTCGATCTGGGAGAGATGCATTGGTAAATCTTGGTGTGTTGAAGTCCATATTTCTTGTTAAGTCTCAGTTATTGGTGGATTTCCTTAGAACTATTCTTCTTCCTTATCATATATTCAATGATCTAGTCTTTTGGGGATAAATCAATGATAATTGATGCTAATTATAATGAGATATGGTTGTTTTGTTGTTAGGGAACAAGATATAAGGCAGGGTTTTGGAGATTCAACCATGTTTTGTTGAAGAATTCATCTCATTCTTCGTTTTTTTCATAGTTTCCAAAGTAGGTGGATTCACTGTCGACTCCTCTTATTAGAAATTTAAGGATTAGTTTCAAATATATTGTTTTTTTCTTGAAATTGATTATGAAATTAATAAACAAATCATGGTAGAAACCATCTTTAGTGATGGTCTCTATAATTTTCAAAATTTCTTGTTGTGAAAAGTGGTTTGTTTTCATGATTTTAAAATGATGTTTTAAAATATGGATTGGTTTTGATTCATGGAAATAGATTGATTGAAATGTTTTCAATAAAAGGGAGGTTTTTTTGAAATGTATTGAAAGGGTTGGTTTGACATGGTTTTGTCATACACAAGTTTTTGTGAGTTCATGTTTTTGACGTGACCCTAAATAAGGGGCATGTACAATTGGGGTACAAGAGATGTGAACCTAAATATGGGCCGTTTTCCATTGGGGAACAAGGAGATTGGTCACTTAGTGATGACTTGGTGGATGGGTGAGAAACCAATCATTAGTATGGAACTGTCACTGAAGCCTATATGCGTGATTGTGTGTGTGAATCATGGATTAGGTATGCCAAAAGGTAATGTGAAATGGTTGAGAGAGTTCTCTGGTTTCTTTCCTTGGATACTGTTTTGGTATGTAAATTTTTTTATATTCTGATATAAACTATTTCAAATTTATATATATATGGTTTTATATAAATGTGATAATGTGATATATCCTAGTGTCATGAGTAGGGAATTCATTTGATGAAACCAACATAGTTACATTACTCACCCCTGCCTTTGGCACGTTGGTGTTTTTATAGATATTTTTTATCAAGACAAAGTTAAAGGAAAAGTATCTCTTTTATTTAGTGATTCCTCATGATACTTTGGGTTGGTTTGTGGGGATGGATCATGGATCATGTTGGGAGTTGTGGAGTTATGTCTTGGGAGTCATTGAGCTTTGTGGTTTAGTCTTCCTCTTTGGTAATCTGATATTGATCTCGATGTAGTATGGTATTATTATTTTTTGTAATACTTTGATTCATATTACATTGTTATCATGCATCATATAGTGGTTTTGGTTATGATATGATTTGTTCTGGTTGTTTTTATTTTCAAAGGGAAAATAGTCCCCAAACTGTATTGGAGCCCTTGAAATTTATTTCAAGCCTTTGGCATCTTGGGGATGTCACCTAATGCCAAGTAGTAATTTCACCTTGACTCAAGCCAATAAGGAGGGGTGGGATTTTACAGTAACATTATGACACACAATATTATAATTATTACTAAAACTATATCTAAACATGAAATATTATTTTCATTTAAAAATTTTACGTAAAAAAAATATAATTATTATTCTTATACTTATATGAAATTATTTGTTTTTTAAAATGTAAAAAATCTGAGAAAATAAAATGAAAAATATAGAAAAGGTTGAAACATGAGCACTTCCCAGGAGGTTATCCAGGAAACATTCATAATATTAGATTCAATAATGTTATTATAGTGAAATAAAATAATTATTCACCATAAAAAAATTATTATTTCTCTTATAACACTAAATCGGACTTGTTACAATATAACATGCAATATTATAATCATTATTAACATGAAATATTGTAACATTATAACATGACATATTATAATCATTGATAACATGAAATATTATAACATTATAACATGAAATATTACAATTATTTATAAAATTCGCTGTAATTATGAAATATTATATTCAATACATAAGTTTATGTACAATATAATAATAATATTTATTATAATGGAATGAAATTTTTAATATACACAAAAAAGGGTGAAACATGAGTAATTCCTAGGAGGTCACCCATCCTAGTACCACTCTCTTCTAAGCACTCTTACCTATATATTTTTAATGGAATCTAGTTTATTAAAGTCAGTTTCATCACATCCAACAATACACATACATTCTTATTAAATATTTGAAAGTACTATAACTGATTCTAATGTTACATATTTCTATTTAATATTTCTTATAAATATAACTTTAACTAATGTAATTATCATCAAATGTTATAATTATTCAACATGAAAATTTATT
Source organism: Viscum album (assembly GCA_963277665.1). Lineage (NCBI taxonomy): Eukaryota > Viridiplantae > Streptophyta > Magnoliopsida > Santalales > Viscaceae > Viscum > Viscum album. Next base: position 393,156,029 of record OY728167.1, on the reverse strand, counting down.
ATTTTTATTATAACACTAAACAGTAGTTGTGAAAATACCTCATGAAATATTATAATTATTGTTAATATGAAATATGGTTACATTGTGACACAAAATATTATAATTATTACTAAAATTATATGTAAACATGAAATATTATATTCATTTAAAAAAATTATGCACAATGTAATAATAATAATTATTATACATACATGTAATAATTTGTTTTTTAAAATGTAAAAAAATATGGGAAAATACAATGAAAAATATAGAAAAGGGTGAAACATGAGCACTTGCCAGGTGGTCACCCTTGCATCATTCATATTATGAAATTCAATAATGTGATTATTGAGAAATATTGTAATTATTGAACATGAAAAAATGTTATTTTATAACACTAAATCGTAGTTGTTACAATATAACATGCAATGTTTTAATCATCACTAACATGATATATTGTAACATTATAACATGAAATATTATAATTATTACTAAATTTTTCTCTAATAATGAAATATTATATTCAATAAAAAGTTAAATGCACAATATCATAAAAATATATATTATAATTGCATGATATTTGAAATACACACACAAACAAGTGTACAACATGAGTACATCCCGAGAGGTCACCCATCATAGTACTACACTCGCCCAAGAACGCTTAATAATAGAGTTCTAATGGGGTATGGTGAATTAGTGTTGGTGTGATCACAACCAATAAAACACATACATTCTTGTTAAATATTTTAAAGTATTATCAGTGATTCTAAAATTAAATATTTCTATTTAATAATTTTTATAAAAATAACATAAAAAAATTCAATTTTCATCCCATATTATAATTATTCAACATGAAAAATTATTATTTCTATTATAACACTAAACCGTAGTTGTTACAATATGTCATGATTTATTATAATTATTGTTAACATGAAATATGAAACAACTATGACATGGAATATTATAATTATTACTAAAATTGTATGTAAACATGAAATATTATATTCATTTAAAATGTTTATGTACAATGTCATAATTATTATTGTTATACTTACATGCAATTATTTGGTTTTTGAAATTTAAAAAATTTGGGAAAATACAATGAAAAATACAGAAAAGGGTGAAACACGATCACTTCCCCAGAGCTCACCCATGAAACATTAATATTATGAAATTCAATATTGTGATTATTGATAAATATAATAATTATTCAACATGAAAAAATATTATTTTTGTTATAACACTAAACCATTTTTATTACAATATAACATGTAATATTATAATCATTATTAACATGAAATATTGTAACATTATAACATGAAATAATATAATTATTAATAAAATTCCCTATAATTATGAAATATTATATTCAATACAAAGGTTTAGGTACAAAATCATAATAATATTTGTTATATTGGCATGAAATTTGAAATATACACAATGAAAACGTGCAATATGAGTACTTCCTAGGAGGTCACCCATCCTAGTACTACTCTCACCCAAGCATGCTTAACTGTAGAACTGCGGAGTTCTAATGGGATCTGGCGCTTTAATGTTTGTGTGATCACACCCAACAGTACACAAATATTATTTTTAAATATTTGAAAGTAATATGAATTATTCAAATATTACATATTTTTATTTAATTTTTGTTATAAAGATAACTTTAATTAATGAAATTATCAACCAATATAATAATTATACAACATGACAATTTATTACTTCTATTATAACACTACATTGTAGTTGTTACAATATGTCCTGAAAAATAATAATTATTGTTAACATGAAATATAGTAACTTTATGACATTAAATATTATAATTATTAGTAAAATTATATCTAAACAAGAAATATTATATTCATTTTAAAAGTTTAAGTACAATATCATTATTATTATTATTATTATTATTACATTCTATTATTTTATTTTAAAATTTTAAAAAATATGGGAAAATACGATGAAAAATACAAAAAAGTGTGAAACAACAGCACTTCCCAAGAGGTCACCCATGAAACATTCATATTATGGAAATACATAATATGATTATCAAGAAATATTATAATTATTCAATCTAAAAAAATTAATTCAATTATAAATCTAAATCGTAGTTTCTAGAATATGACCTGGAATATTATAATTATTCTTAACATGAAATATTGTAACATTATAACATTAAATACTATAATTATTACCAAAATTCCCTATAATAATGAAATATTATATTCCATACAAAATTTTATGTACAATATCATAATAGTCGTTATTATACCGTCATCAAATTTGAAATAAACACAAAAAGGTTGCAACATGAGTACTTACCAGTAGGTCACCTATCCTTATAAGCATGCTTAACTACACAGTTATAATGTGATTTGGTGCATTAATGTTGGTGTGATCACACCCAAGAAAAGAAATAAATTTTTGTTCAACATTTGAAAGTATTATTAATGATTCCAATATTACATATTTCAATTTAATTGTTGTTATATATATAACTTCAACTAATGAAATTATCATCCAATAATATAATTATTCATCATCAAAAATTATTATTTATATTATAACACTAAACCATAGTTATTACAATTCATCATGAAATATTATAATTTCTGTTAACATGAAATATGGTAACATTATGACATGCAATATTGTAATTATTACTAAAATTATATGTAACCAAGAAATATTATATTAATTTAAAAATATTATGTACAATATAATAATTATTAATATTATAATAACATGAAATTAATTTTTTAAAATGTAATTAATCTGGGAAAATACAATGGAAAATACAAAAAAGGGTTAAACGTGATCATATCCCAGGAGGTCACCCTGTAAAATTCATATTATGAAATTCAATAATGTTATTATCGAGGAATATTATAATTATTCATTATAAAAAATATTATTTCCATTATAACACTAAACTGTAGTTATTACAATATAACATGCTATATTATAATCATTTTTAACATGAAATATTGTAATATTATAACATGAAATATTATAATTATTAAAAAAAATCCATGTAATCATGAAAAAAATTATTCAATAAAAATGATTACAAACAATATCCTAATAATATCTATTATAATATCATGTAATTTGAAATATACACAAAAAAAGGTGCAACACGAGTACATCCTAGGAGGTCACCCATCCTAGTAGTACTCTCTCCTAACCATGCTTGCCTATAAGAATCTAATGGTATCTAGTGCATTAATGCTGGTGTGATCACACCCAATAATACACAAAAATTATTGTAAAATATTTGATTGTACTACCAATGATTCTAATATTAAATATTGCTATTTTGGAGATATCCTAGGTATTTGGGAGATATAATGAATTGAAAGGAATGTCTCTTTCATGGATTCTCCTTTAAGATGGTCATCTATGTCTAATTTTTCTTACAACTTTTATCCCCGGTATGCTTTTATTTTACTAACGAATTTTGGGGTCATGGGTTTCCCACCCATGGATGAACCATTTGAGTATAATTGTTCAACATGAAAAATTATTACTTTTATTATATGACTAAACCATAGTTGTAATAATAAATCATGAAATATTATAATTATTGTTAACATGAAATATGATATCATTATGACATTCAATATTATAATTATTACTAATATTCTATGTAAACATGAAATATTATATTCATTTAAAAATAATATGTACAATATCATAATAATTATTATTATACTTAAATGAATTTTTTTAATGCTAAAAATTTGGAAAAATAAAATGAAAAATACAGAAAAGGGTAAAACACGAGCACTTCTGAGAAGGTCACCCATGAAAAATTCATATTATAAAATTAAATAATATATTATTGAGAAATAATATAATTATTCAACATGAAAAAATATTATTTCTATTATAATACTAAACTGTAGTTTTTACAATATAACATGCAATATTATAATCACTGTTAATATGAAATATTGTAACATTATAAGATGAAATGTTATAAGTATTACTAAAATTACCTATAATCAAGAAATATTATATTCAATACAAAGGTTTACGTATAATATCATAATAATAGTTATTATACTGGCATGAAATTTGAGATATACAAAAAAAATGTGCAACACGAGTACTTTTCATGAGGCCACCCATCCTAATACTACTCTCACCCAAGAACTCTTAACTACATAGTTCAAATGGGATATGGTGCATTAATGCTGGTGAGATCATAACCAATAATACTGTCACGAACCATCCCTCGGGGCCCGTATCGTGACTACCCCAAGCCCACCTTCCATAGGCCAGGGGCTGGAGACTAGCACCAAAGGCGTAACTCCCAAAAAAAATTGGGAAGGCATTGCCTTTATAAAATGTAAAAACACACAACCAGAGAACAAGTGGAAGCAAACACTAAGTAAAGCAATATAACAAGTGTGCTGAAAGTACAAAGGGGCTGGAAATAGAAGCCCAACAGAAATGTACAACTACAACTGAAAGTAAAGTACAACTAAAAAGACAACAGTTGAATGGTGAAGCAGCTCCTGGATCGTCCTCCGGGTTCCTACCTGTAGGGTAGGTACAGATGGCCACCTCAGCTCTCAACGTCAGTCTGTCACCTCCGGGTACCGTCTCGTTGTGAAGTCCACCTCCAGGTACCGTCTAACTCTACATGCCTCAACCACGACCACTGTTGTCCATCGTCTGCAACCAACACAACGAGGTGTGGGCGTAGCCCGTGTAGGGGTGAGTATAACAATACTCAGTAGGGACCCCGAGACCCTCAAGTTCTCACTAAATCCAACAAGGATAAACAACCAAGAAATATCTCAACAGATAACCTTTACTTAGGTATATGCCCATACATATAAAAAAGTTATCAAGTAATCCATCTCAATCATGAGGAAAACACAAAGGTCATTGACTCATCTCAAACCAGGAATTTCATTAATGAAACCACAACTGCTGGAGAACTCCTCCTCTGTTGAGTACAGTGGACCTATCGCGACTCTAAGGTGCTACTCACTAACCTTAGACTGCTGAGGTACTCCTCCTATCCAGTACCGTGGGTCTGTTTCCAAATATTGGGCGCTCCATCTGATGTGGGTCTACTGCCAAATACCGGGCGCTCCCCCCTAAGAGCCTACAGAGGTACTCCTCCTGTCGAGTACCGCGGGTCTACTGCCAACTACCAGGCACTCCATCCTCCGTGGGTCTTCCACCAAATACAGGGCGCTCCGTCCACTGGGCTAATCTAATCACTCCGAGTCGAATCGGTCAAGCAGTCGTCAGGTCTACAACTACTAGGTCTCCGCACTCCGTACGCTCATCTCCGGGAGGGTCTGCTCCATGAGCTACTGGTCTTCACTTCCAAGTGTCACGAAGTCTCATGTAGAAGTAACAAAAAGGACCGTCTCGTCATAGGGGTCTCAACGCAACAGACGGCGCGTCCATCGGACACCCGGTCTCTGAGTTATTAGCTTTTTAGTCTCAGGGGCCCGGTTGGTTTTGTATACAAACCAACCCAACCATATCTCAACTATACCCCAAACTCCCATGGGGTATACTCAAAGGGACTACTATGCTCCAAGAGTACCGGCACCACTTACGGTTCGTCAAACGGACGTCCGGCGCCAAAGATATGGCCCAAGAAGGTAATGGGCCAGTAATGAGCCCGGGTCCGGTCCGACCCAGTCAGACCAACTCGGCCTAACCCAAATTAGGCCGACCTAGTCTGGGTCGACCTGGTCGGACTCGCTGGGTCTGACCCGGCCCATTGGGCAAGTCAGCCTGCTAAGTTTTGACCCCGTCCGCTAGGCCCAGCCCAGCGGACCGCAAGGGAGGTTCGGCCCGATAGTCGCCATGTAGGCGACTCAGTAACTCGGCCTGGGAGACCAAGTCGGTTCGACCAGCGACGCCGCGGGGGCGTCGCAGGCCGGTGACTGAGAGACTAGCGAGCAGACCGCGCGGGGCGCTGGCGGGCCGGCTGGTCTCCGGGCTGGCCGCGGTTGCACCGGGCAGGGCGCGGGTGCGCCAGGCAGGGTTTTGAATGCCGGGCAGCACACGGGGGCACGCCAGGTAGCGCGGCAGGGTGCCGCGGGGGCACCGGGGTGCGCCGGGCAGGCCACCGGCAGGGGCGACGGGGGCGCCGGGCAGGCCGCCGGCATGGGCGTAGGGCGCCGGGCTAGCTGGGCAGCACGTCGGGGGGTGGCGGGTTGCGCCGGCAGGGCACCGGGGTGCGCCGGCAGGGCGCCGTGGGTGCACCGGCAACAAGCCGGCAGGGGCGCGGGGCACTGGGTGCGCGCCAGGGAGCAACGGGGGCGGCGCAGTTCACGGAGGTCGCGGGTAGAGCGGCCTTTGTTCATCTCCTTCGTCGTCGTCGCCTTATTTTCATGTCGTCGTGGAGTCATCACAAAAAGAACAACAGAGGGGTCAGGCCATGTTGGTTTGGCCCAAACTCTCCGCGTTTTGGGTGGTAGCAATAGGTTCTCGCAAGTATGAAGCACAACAACCATCTTTCTTCATTTTGAGAGAAAGGAATAACATGAGAAAGATTCATACTTTAAATAAAATAAAACCCCAACCTCTTTCTCGTCGCTCGTTGGCGGAGTCGCGGAAGGAAGACGATGAAGACCGTCATTCGTCGCGTCCACCACACGTCCCCAATTCCGAGCTGCGTCGGTCCATTGACGTTGTTGCAGAGGATAGGTGTCTGGGGAAGGAAGGTCAAAGAAGAATCGTGTGGAAGATCGTCATTGGCGTTCTTCGCGTTCTTCATTGGAGAGGATAAGATTTCCCCAAGTGTTGGGTGTCGCAATACTGTAACAGAGCTTCGTCGCTTGGTGAAGCTGTCCCAAAACCTTCTCCCAAGCTCCCTATATATAGGAGAGGGGGAGAGGTATGTAACCATCATGGAATTTATGACGGTTCATTTATTTTGAACCTTCTAAAATTCCAACATTACGGTTACTTAATTTAAAAAGGGGGTCGGACAAATTAAATTGTGTTGGAACAATTTAAGAGGTGAATTGGCACAACTTAAGAGGGGATGATGCCAAGAAGTTTCCCCCACATAGCCTGCATCAAAACATAAGACACGAATTAATTTTATGTTGAAACATAAAATTAAGTGACAGCAATTAATTTCACGTCTACACATAAAATTAACTGACAGCAATTAATTTTACGTCGACCCATAAAATTAACAGACAACAATTAATTTTATGTCGACCCATAAAATTAACTGACAGCAATTAATTTTACGTCGAACCATAAAATTAATTGAAGGGGGTTTGAGAGGTTTCCTCTCCCTCCCCATTAAATGGGAGGTTAGGGTGTGGCGGTCCCACCTCCAACTCCCAAGGGGAGGTTTTAACTAACACACTAAACACATGGAAACATAAAAAAATAAAATAAAGTGTTGTACTTTATTTTATTATTTTTTTTATAAAAATCTAAAAACTAACTTTGATTCCCGCTCATCTACCATTGAGGTGAAAGTATTCTTAAGCGAATATCAGCGCTGTGAGTTCAACGGTGCCCTCAGAATTCGATTCCGAGCACCGGTTCAAAAGTTATAAAATGCCGCTCGTACGTTTACTCAACGTACCCGAAAAAAAGTTCGGAAAATTATTATCAGTCACCCTCGACCCACTACAGTCAAGGTTAGGCTTTGCCTAGGAGAAAAATGCCCCAATGAACTCAAAGGTACTCTCATATTTTCAATTCGAGTTACCATTTTGAAGTTATGAATTTTACAATAAAATAAATTTCACTTAATTATTTTATTTACGGCCAAAAACTAACTTTCTCAGGTGGCCCGCACCGGCCAAAGTTAGTATCTGCTTAAAGAAAGAATACCCTCATGAGTTTAGAGGTGGTCTCGGATTTTTAATCCGAGTTAGAGTTTGTGAGTTATAAGAATTTGAAAAATAAAATAACTTTATTTAATTATTTTATTTACGGTTATACCATTTTCGGGTTTTCTCACAGGAGGCCTGCACCAACTAAACTTAAGTCACACCTAGGGTAAACCCACCATCTTGATCACAACGGTGCTGTTAGATTTCTAATCCGAGTAACCATTTAAGAGTTATTCCACTTTTTCAGGAAAACTGCTTACGCGCGTTAATTTAAGCTTAACAAAACTTCAGAAATTTATTCCAGGCACACCGGGCCTCGGAATCAGGTGCCGTCAAAAACTGCGTACTCGTAAAATACCAAAGAATTTAAGAAAAAAATTCCCTTGAAATTTACGGGTCTTTAAATTACTCCCACCTCTAGGCTTTACGTCCCCGTAAAGCTACAACACAAACTAGGGAAACTAAAGGAGGTACCGAGCACGCATCTAAGCCTCTCATCCCAAATGCTTTCCTGGAGGTTCTCATGCTTCCAATGAACGTGCACTAGAGGAATCAACCATCCACGAAGGACCCACTCCTATCGAACCTAGATCTCCACCGGAACCTCCATGAAGGTCACCCATCATCAATGTCCAGCTCCCTGTGATCGATGATGTGGGATGGGTCATGCACGCATCTCCTCTGATGATACATGTGGAAGACATCGTGCACCCGGTGCAAATGAGGTGGAAGGTCCAGATGAAGCATGAAGATAACTTGCCGCCCCAACCAAATCTCTGTAGTCCACGTCGAGGTGAGACCTATAAGAAAACGTGGTCGCCATCTTTGAACTCCAGTGGTCTCTGTCAGCTATCAGCATAGGACTTATGTCTGCTCTGTGCAGTCTTCATCCTCTCCTGGATGATCTGCACCTTCTCCATCGTAGCCTGCACCATCTCTGGTCTTAAAGAGCTTCTTAGATTTCCCCTTTTCTGAAAAAGAGAAATCTAGTCTCATCCTCTGGATGAACCACATTCTTCACCTAATATAGGCAATCCTGACATGAACAGTACAATTCATGTCTTGGATGACATCGTAAGGCCTCGGCGCTACTACCAATAGATCCAACCATCACTCTCACCTCCAAGGGTTGATTCACACTATCGGCATCAGTGTGTGATCATTGGGTCTCCTCCAGTAGGAATCTCGAAAGTGAGGGTCAAGTCAACAGTTTTAACCGAAACCTCTCAGTATCAACCACACAAAAGGGAAGGAAAGAAAACGTCACAAGGACAAGTTTCTTTTATTACTGCATCTCAAGTACAAATACACACAACAACCACAAACAAAAACATCATGGAAACTAGAAGCACCAAGAACAAAGGCCTCCATGCCTAGAACTAGTCCCGCTCTTGTCCACCTGATTCCGAAGCTCCACAGTTATATGCTTCAACTTCTTGAAGCTGTGTTATCCCATGTCCACCAGCTCCCTGTGGTCGGGGTGGTCCTCCTAGTGGAAGTGGTGGAAACACCTCGAAGCGTCATCAACCACCAGCATCATGGCCAGCTCCTCTACCACGGTCGCCTGCTCCTTGTAGTCCACCTTGATCGAACATCTACCTCTACCTGGGAGGTCCTTCATCTATCTGTTGATCATCTGTACGGAGGGTCGAACAGTCACGTGCCATGTGACCAAGCCCACCGCAGGAGTAACACTACCCGCTCCTGGAACGACTGGCTCTACCCCCACTCCGGTTGCCCCGCACAACTAACCTGAGTCGTGCAGTCGGCCACCGGTGGGTCTGGTCCTCTTGGACCACTATGTCGTCTGTCTACTACTAGATGCAGAAGACTCCACTGCCATTCGACTAGTGGTGGGTCCCGCTATTAGAGACTGCTCAGCAAGGAAACTCTCCAATAGAAGGGATCTCTCCAACACTCCCATCTACATCAAAATGTTGTGGGAGATAACTGAAGCTCTGATCTCTCACCTGAGTCCCTGCTCGAAAGTTCGGGCCCTAAATAACGGGTCTCCTACCATATCAGTGGAGTAATATGATAGGTCTGTGAACCTCGCTGAGTACTGAGCTACACTCATGCTGCCTTTCTGTAGTTTAAGTAGCTTCTGTATCCACACCACTTGAAGGGTGTCTGGTACAAACTCCACCCGGAACAGGCTCTAGAAGTCTACCCATATAAGTGATGCCTCGTCATGCATCTGGAGCATCAGGCTCCACCATCTGTCTACTGCTTCCTGAAGGAGGCTGGCAGCAAGGATCACCATGAAGTCCTCTGGTGTACCTACTAGCCTGAAGACTCTCACCACAACCTCCAGCCAATCCTCTGCTGCCTGTGGGTCTGTCTCTCCCCGGAACCTGGGTGGCCTCTGGCACTGGAACTCATGCAGCTCGCTCAAGCGGCATGCATCGCCTGCTGCTAGGACTGGTATTATCGGTGGACCAACGAGTGGTAGTACCGCTGGTGCCTCCGCTGGTGCCTCAATTGGAAGAGGGCCCTGTACTGAGGCCTCATCGCTCAGCGGGCTGTCAGTACGTACAACTCTCGGGGCTCTAGTTGTTCATCCACAGGGAGGCATCCTTAAAGAAATAGATGTGACACAGTCAAAAGAGTATACCTGGTGAGCTGACCGGGTTTGAGCTGACTTAAAAAAACTTTTAGAAACACACACACAATCAGTGTTTTCATGCACTGAGTCGGAAATCAGTATTCAGGGTCCTGGTGTATGGATATGTCTGCCGTCACACCAACACTGGACTCCCTGACTTGAAAACCACACTAGTACCCTTAACACTATTTCTTCATAGAAAAAAAATATCAGAGTCCTACGTTCTGCGGTAGAATTGACTCCTCTGATACCAATTGTGACAAGTGGGCCCCGACACCCCGCCTTAACATGGTCATTGGGTCCTGGCCCACCAAGTACCACCATTTTCCCCGCAGACACATGGTCCCCACCCTGGGGCCCACTCACGTGCCTGCACGGGTCATCTGACTAATGAAAGTGCCCACAGTACAACACATGTCCTTTCTAGTGTGTGTTTTCCTCGCTCACACACACCCTGGGAAACTTCCCAAAAGTTCATCCATCCTGATTTACTACTCCAGGCCAAACACGCTTAACAGTGGAGTTCTAATCAGACAGGCTCCCAAAAATAAAGGTGCACCTTGTTGACATGAGTCATAACATTTATCCATTTAACCCTTTATCATTTGGGGATGTTACAATCACCCCCCATTTAGAGCACAATGTCCTTATTGTGGGACCTACATCTCAACAGGAAGGGCACCGTACTTAAGGCTCTGTACCACCTTTGATACCAATTTGTCATGACCCATCCCCCAGGGCCCGTATTGTGACTACCCCAAGCCCGCCTTCCATAAGCCAAGGGCTGGAGACTAGCACCAAAGGCGTAACTCCCAAAAAAACTGGGAAGGCATTGCCATTATAAAACGTAAACACACACAACCAGAGAACAAGCGGAAGAAAACACTAAGTAAATAAATATAACAAGTGTGATGAAAGTACAAAGGGGACGGAAATACAAGCCCAACAGAAATGTACAACTACAACTGAAAGTAAAGTACAACTGAAAAGACAACAGCTGAATGGTGAAGCAGCTCCTGGATCGTCCTCCAGGTTCCTACCTGTAGGGTAGGTACAGATGGCCACTTCACCTCTCCACGTCCGTCTGTCACCTCCGGGTACCGTCTCATCATGAAGTCCACCTCCGGGTACCGTCCAGCTCTACAAGCCTCAACCACGACTAGTGCCATCCGTCATCTGCAACCAACACAATGAGGTGCTGGCGTAGCCCGTGCAGGGGTGAGTATAACAATACTCAGTAGGGACCCCGAGACCCTCAAGGTCTCACTAAATACAACAAGGATAAACCAACAAGAAAGATCTCAACAGATAACCTTTACTTAGGTATATGCCCATACATATAAAAAATTTATCAAGTAATCCATCTCAATCATGAGGAAAACACAAAGGTCATTGACTCAGCTCAAACCAGGAATTTCATTAACAAAACCACAACTGCTATAGAACTCCTCCTCTGTTGAGTACAGTGGCCCTGTCGTGACTCCGAGGCACTACTCACTAAACTTAGACTGCTGAGGTACTCCTCCTATTGAGTACCGCAGGTCTGCTGCCAAATATTGGGTGCTCCGTCCGCTGTGGGTCTGCCGCGAAATACCGGGTGCTCCCCCCCCCCCCTAATAGCCTATAGAGTTACTCCTCCTGTCGAGTATCGCGGGTCTACTACCAACTACCAGGCGCTCTGTCCACCGTGGGTCTGCCGCCAAATACCAAGCGCTCTATCCACTGGGCTAATCGAATCACTCCGAGTCGAATCGGTCAAGCAGTCGTCAGGTCTAAAGCTACTAGGTCTCCGCACTCCGTACGCTCGTCTCTGGGAGGGTCCGCTCCATGAGGTACTGTTCATTACTTCCAAGTGTCACGAAGTCTCATGTAGAAGTAACACAAAGGAATGCCTCATCATAGGGGTCTCAACGCAACAGAAGGCGCGTCAATCGGACGCCCGGTCTGTGAGTTATTAGCTTTTTAGTCCTAGTGGCCCAGTTGGTTTCGTGTACGAACCAACTTGACCGTATCTCAACTATACCCCAAACTCCAATGGGGTATACTCAAAGGAAAGACTATGCACCAAGAGTACCGGCGCTGCTGACGGTTCGTCAAACAGACGTCTGGTGCCAATGATAAGGCCCAAGAAGGTAATGGGCCAATAATGAGCCCGGGTCCAGTCCGACTTGGTCAGACCAACTAGGCCTAACCCAAATTGGGTCGACCTGGTCTGGGTCGACCCGGTCAGACTCGCTGGGTCTGACCTGACCCATTGGGCGAGTCAGCCCGCTATGTTTTGACCCGATCCACTGGGCCCAGCCCAGCGAACCGTGAGGGCGGTTCGGCCCGATAGTCGCCACATAGGCGACTCAGAAACTCGGCCAGGGAGACCGGGCCGGTTCGACCAGCGACACCGCGGGGGCGTTGCGGGCCGGTTCTGCAGGTCGATGACCGGGAGGTTAGCGGGCAGACCGCGCGGGGCGCGGGCGGGCCGGATGGCCTCCGGGCTGGCCGCGGGTGCACCGGGCAGGGCGCGGTTGCGCCAGGCAGGGTGCCGAATGCCGGGCAGTGCGCAGGGGCGCGCCGGGTAGCACGACAGGGTGTTGCGGGGGTGCCGGGGTGCGCCATGCAGGCCGCCGGTAGGGGAGCTGGGCTGGCCGTCGGCAAGGGCGTGGGGTGCCGGGCTGGCTGGGCAGCACGCCGGGGGGCACCGGGCTGCTCCGGCAGGGCACCGGGGTGCGCCGGCAGGGGCGCCGGGGTGCGCCGGCAGGGGCGCCGGGGTGCGCCGGCAGGGGCGCCGGGGTGCGCCGGCAGGGGCGCCGGGGTGCGCCGGCAGGGGCGCCGGGGTGCGCCGGCAGGGGCGCCGGGGTGCGCCGGCAGGGGCGCCGGGGTGGGCCGGCAGGGGCGCCGGGGTGCGCCGGGGTGCGCCGGCAGGGGCGCCGGGGTGCGCCGGCAGGGCGCCGGGGTGCGCCGGGGTGCACCGGGGTGCGCCGGCAAGGCGCTGGAAGGGCGCCGGGGGTGCGCCGACAGGTCGCTGCGAGTGCACTGGCAGCGCGCCGGCAGGGGTGCGAGGCACCGGATGCACGCCAGGGAGCCGTGGGGGCGGCGCAGTTCACAGAGGTCGCGGGTAGCGGGGCCTTTGTTTGCCGCCTTCATCGTCGTCGCCTCATTGTCATTCCATCGTGGAGTCATCACAAAAAGAACAATGGAGGGGTCATGCCATGTTGGTTTGGCCCAGATCCTCCGCGTTTAGGGTGGTAGCAATAGGTTCTCGCAAGTATGAAGCACAACAACCATCGTTCTTCGTTTTGAGAGAAATGAAGAACATGGGAAAGGTTCATACTTTAAATAAAATAAAACTCCTATCTCTTGCTCGTCGCTTGTTGGCGGAGTCACGGAAGGAAGACGATGAAGACCGTCATTCATCGCGTCCACCACACGTCCCCAATTCTGAGCTACGTCGGTTCGTTGATGATATTGCGGAGGATAGGTGTCTGGGGAAGTAAGGTTGAAGAATAATCACGTGGAAGATCATCATTGGCGTTCTTCGCGTTTTTCATTGGAGAGGATAAGATTTCCCCAATTGTTGGGCGTCGCGATACTTTACCAGAGCTTCATCGCTTGGTGAAGCCATCCCAAAACCTTCTCCCAAGCTCCCTATATATAGGAGAGGGGAAGAGGTATGTAACCATCGTGGAATTTATGACGGTTCATTTATTTGGAACCTTTCTAAATTCCAATGATGCGGTTACTTAATTTAAAAAGGGGGTCGGGCGAATTAAATTGTGTTGGAACAATTTAAGAGGTGCGTTGACACAACATAAGAGGGGAGGATGCCAAGAAGTTTCCCCCACATAGCCTGTGTCAAAACCTAAGACACGAATTAATTTTATGTTGACACATAAAATTAATTCACAGCAATTAATTTCACGCCGACACATAAAATTAACTAATAGCAATTAATTTTACGTCGACCCATAAAATTAACTGACAGCAATTAATTTTACGTTGACCCATAAAATTAACTGACAGCAATTAATTTTATGTCGACCCATAAAATTAATTGATGGGGGGGTTGATAGGTTTCCTCTCCCTCCCCATTAAATGGGAGGTTAGGGTGTGGCAGTCCCACCTCCAACTCCCAAGGGGAGGTTTTAACTAACACACTCAACACATGGCAACTTAAAAAAAAGTAAAGTGTTGTACTTTATTTTATTATTTTTTTTATAAAAAGCTAAAAACTAACTTTTATTCCCGATCTTATGCCGTTGAGGTGAAAGTCTTCTTAAACGAATATTGTTGTTGCGAGTTCAACGGTGCCCTCAGAATTCGATTCCGAGAACCCGTTCAAAAGTTATAAAATGCCGCTCGTACATTTACTCAACGTACCCGAAAAAAAGTTCGGAAAATTATTATCAGTCACCCTCGACCTACTGCGGTCATGGTTAGGCTCTGCCTTGGAGAAACACGCCCCAAAGAACTCAACTATACTCTCATATTTTCAATTCGAGTTACCGTTTAGAAGTTATTAATATTACAATAAAATAATTCTCACTTAATTATTTTATTTACTGCCAAAAACTAACTTTCTCAGGTGGCCCATGCCGGCCAAAGTTAGTATCTGCTTAAAGAAAGCATACCCTCACGAGTTCAGTGGTGGTCTCGGATTTTTAATCTGAGATACCATTTGTGAGTTATAAGCATTTGAAAAATAAAATAACTTTATTTAATTATTTTATTTACAGTTATGTCATTTTCGGGTTTTCTCACAGGAGGCCTGTGCTGACTAAACATAAGTCACGCCTAGGGTAAACCTGCCATCGTGAGCATAACGGTGCCCTCGGATTTCTGATCTGAGTAACCGTTTAAAATTTATTCCACTTTTTCAGAAAAAAACTGCTTACATGCGTTAATTTAAGCTTAACAAAACTTCATAAAATTATTCTGGGCACACCGGGCCTCAGAATCAGGTTCCATAAAAAACTGTGTACTTATAAAATTCCAAAGAATTTAAGAAAAAAAATTTCCTTGAAATTTACAGGTCTTTACAAATACACATACATTCTTGTTAAATTTTTGAAATCACTATCAATGATTCTAATATTACATTTTTCTGTTTAATTTTTCTTTTAAATATATCTTTAACTAATGCAATTATCAGCTGATATTATAATTATTCAACATCAAAAATTATTATTTATATTATAACAATAAATTGTAGTTCTTACAATACATCATGAAATATTATAATCACCGTTACATGAAATATGGTAACATTTTGTCATGAAATATTATAATTATTACTAAAATTATTCATAAAAATGAAATAGTAAATTCTTTTATAAAATTTATGTACAATATCATAATTATTATTTTTATACTTACATGCAATTATTTGTTTTTTAAAATGTAAAAAACATGGGAAAATACAATGAAAAATAAAGAAAGGGGTGAAATAAGATCACTTCTCAGGAGGTCACCCATGAAACCTTCATATTATGAAATTAAAAAATGTGATTATCAATAAATATTATAATTATTCAACATGAAAAAATATTATTTATGTTATAACACTACTTTTTTTGTTACAATATAACATGAAATATTATAATCATTGATTTCATGAAATATAGTAACATTTTAACATGCAATATTATATTTATTACTAAAATGTCATGTAATCAGGAAATATTATATTCAATAAAAATTTTTACATTCAATATCATAATAATATTTATTATAATATCATGAAATTTTAAATATACAAAAAAAATGGTGTAATATGAGTACTCCCCAAGAGGTCACCCATCATAGTACTACCCTCTCCCAATCTCGCTTACCTACATAGTCCTAATAGGATATGGTATATTAATGCTAGTGTGGTTACACCCAACAATACATAGACATTATCATTAATTATTTTAAAGTAATATTAATGATTCTAATATTATATATTTTCATTTAATTGTTTTTATAAATTTAACTTTATATAATGCAATTATCAGCCAATATTATAATTATTCAACATGAATAATTATTAGTTCTATTATAAAACTAAACAATAGTAGTTATAATACATAATAAAATATTATAATTATTGTTAAAATGAAATATGGTAACATTATGAAATACAATATTATAATTATTACTAAAATTATATATAAACATGAAATATTATATTCATTTAAGTAGATTATGTACAATATCATAATTATTATTGGAACTAGCTGAGAATTCGATCATTTCACATGTAATTTTTTCACAAGCCTCAACACTATGGCGTATCAGGGATACTGAAGATCACCTCTCATATGTTTGGAGATTATTCAACTGGAGACGTGTCTAGCTGGGTTGTGGTTTTTAGCACACCCTATTCCCATCCATTGAATTGAAGATGAGGGCTTCGGAATTTAGTTTGTTCTCCCTCAAGAAAGGTCTACTACACATCTATGAATGAGATAAGTGATTTAATCATTTGGAGGTAGGTAATACTTTGGTACAGTTGTGGGTTAAGGTCTTTAGGTTAAACTAGCCTCTATATCACTATAAAATTCTTTATGATATCACTTTTTTCAATTAGGATCCTATCAAAATGGACCGGGAGACTAAAATGGATAGATTTGGACAATTTTATTGTTTTTTGGTTCAATTTTATCTTTGTTATTACTTTTTTGATAAAATATCTCTTTCAACAGATGATGATGAATCTGATCATAGAATTGAGTATGAAAACATTCCTCGTTTCTTTTTGAATTACAAAACCATTGGTTAAGAGTCGGTGAGCTGCAAGAGGTCGAATGATTGTAAATTTTTCTCAACATGTGGACACGAGAAAAAATCATGTTTCAAAAGGTTGAAGTGGATGAAATACATGGCTCAAATTGGAATGGTTATTTCATAGATTCATCACATGGAGGGTGGTCTAGTGTTTGGGGACCATTTGAACTATGCTTCTCAAAAGGTTGTGGCCAACAATTTAGGGGTTAGCCATTAGGTTATGGTTGCTGCTCTTCCTAATGATACAAGAACCCAAGATCATCCCTCCTACAGTGCTCGTGCTACGATGGTGCTGGATATCTCTGCTCGTGGTACTGAGAGGGCTTTATAAGATCACAATGTGGTTAATTTTTAGCATCCCGCTTCATGTAATGTGGAATTTTCTATCTATAAGAAGAAACTATGGGATGACATAATCACTGAGTAAAATTTAGCACTCGACTTCACCATCATGGGAAGTAAATAATGAACTGACCTGAGAGTTACTATTATGAAGACAAATAGAACATCCCCTCGCTTTGTGCAGGATCATGTGGTGGCCTCCACTTTAAAGAAAGCCTCATCCAAGGAGTTCATAAACATTTAACCTCTATCAAGGGAGTACATTTATTAGTAAGCAATGGAGGTAAGTTTCAAGATGAATAGTATGGATGAGACATATTTCAAGGATGTTTCCATATAGGATGTGGTTTACCATTAGATTATGTAGGAAAAAATGATTTCTTTGAGAAATTGAAAAGGTAAGTAAAAATTGAATGTTAATTCTCCTGTGTGATTTAAAAACAAGAAGGCCGATAATTTGATTCAATATGGTGATTAAAAAACTTGTTACTTGGAGTCTATGAAGAAGGTTGGGAGTGATAGAAGATCACGCTCACATGGCAGGGATGATTTGGAACCCAATGATCAAGTCACACTTGTGGCATAGGACTCAGTTTTATTAGTCCATCACAAAGGTAATGATATATCTATTGCCTCAATTATTAGTGTGGAAGTTCATAGAGACTGTGTTCTGATTTCCATGAATAAGCCTTCATCTAAGCTCTCAGTGGATGAAGAATGCTTTCATATGGTTCCTTTCAGAAATTCTAGACCTTAATCTAAACCTAGGCCAGTCCAAATTGCAAGAACAAATGACTTATGTACACATCCTACTAACACTGGACATGAATTGGGTTCTCCAAATAATGTATAGGTTATAATTTCAAACCTATTTGGAGTGATTGAATAAAAAAATTAAGGTATATTTCATCATATGAATGAAAACCTTAGAGACAGGGTATATGAATACCCAACCATGGGTGGCACTGAGGATGCCACATTTGAAAAGGGGGAATCTGATATGATGATTGTAATAGCTCAGACCGTGCTGATATTGAGGGACTCTTGCAACATGTTAGAACATAGAGAAGAGGGAGTTACCCCATAAGTCGCAAGCATAGGCTTGGAAACTGATGATTTGATTGGAATGCCTTACGTGGTGAGGAAGACAAGATATGAGTCAATATTAGAGAGAGACTGGGTATTTGACCTTTCACTAATGAGGATAGTCTCACCTTGTCTTTCCCCATTTTATTCTTTCCTTTTTATTTTTCATTCAATAAAGGGGATTTTTTCCAACCTTTTCAAAAAAAATTATAACATGAAATATTATAATTAATAATAAAAATACCTATAATAATTAAATATTATATTCAATACAAAATTTACGTACAATATCATAATATTATTTTTATAATGGCATGAAATTTGAAATATGCACACAAAAGGGTGAATCAAGAGTACTTACTATGAGGTCACCAATCCTAGTAGTACACTCAACCAAGAACGCATAACTATTGAGTTCTAATGGGATCTAGTGCATTAATGCTGGTGTGATATCACTCAACAATACATAGACATTCCTGTTAAATATTTCAAAGTACTATAAAGATTCTAACATTACATATTGTTATTTAATTGTTCTTATAAATATAACATTAATTGATTCAATTATTATCCAATATTATAATTATTCAACATGAAGAATTCTTTTTTCTATTATAAAACCAAATTGTTGTTGTTACAATATGATATGAAATATTATAATTATTGTTAACCTGAAATATGGAAACATTAAGACATGAAATATTATTATTATTACTAAAATTCTATGTAAACATGAAATATTATATTCATTTAAAAAGTTTACAAATAATATCATAATTAATATTTTTATACTTACATACAATTCATTATTTTATAAAATATAAAAAATTAGGAAAATACAATGAAAAATATTGAAAAGGGTGAAACACGAGAACTTCCCAGGAGTTCTACCATGAAACATTCATATTATGAAATTAAATAATGTGATTATCAATAAATATTATATTTATTCAACATGTAAAAATATTATTTTTGTTATAAAACTAAATTTTAGTTGTTAGTATATAACTTGCAATATTATAATAATTGTTAACAAGATATATCGTAACATTATAATAGGAAATATTATAATTATTACAATAATTCCCTATAAACCAAAAATATTATATTAAATACAAACGTTTACTTATAATATCATTATAATATTTATTATACCAGTATAAAATTTGAAATAAACATGAAAAAGGATGGAGCAAAAGTACTTCCCAGGAGGTCACACATCCCGGTACTACTCTCACCCAATCATGCTTAACTACATATTTTTAATGGGATTTAGTGCAATAATACTAGTGTGATCAAACCCAAAAATAAAAAGAAATTCTTGTTATATATTTTAAAGTACTATCAATTATTATAATATTACATATTTCTATTTAATTGATGTTATAAATATAACTTTAACTAATGAAACAATCAGTCAATGTTATAATTATACAACATGGAAAATTATTATTTCTACTATAACACTAAACCGTAGTTGTTAAAATATGTCCTGAAATATTATAATTATTGTTAAAATGAAATATGGTAACATTATGAAAATAAATATTATAATTATTATTAAAATTATACTTAAACATGAAATATTATATTCATTTAAAAAGTTTACATATAATATCATAATTATTATTTTCATACATACATGCAATTCTTTTTTCTTAATTTAAAAAACATAAAAAATACAATGAAAAATATTGAAAAGGGTAAAACATGAGAACTTCCTAGGAGGTCACTCATGAAACATTCATATTATGAAATTCAATAATGTGGTTATCAAGAAATATTATAATTAATGAACATGAAAAAAATATTATTTTCATTATAACACTAAACCGTAGTTGTTATAATATAACATGAAATATTTTAATCATTGTTAACATGAAATGTTGTAACATTATAACATGTTGTATTATAATTATTACTAAAATTACCTATAATAATGAAATATTATATTCAATACAAAAGTTTGCAGATAATATCATAATAATATTAATTATGCTGGCATGAAATTTGAAATATACACAAAAAAGTGTGCAACACGAGTACTTCCTAGGAGTTCACCCATCCTAGTACCATTCTTTCCTAAGAACACTTAAGTGTATTGTTCTAATGGGATCTGGCGTATTAATTTTACTTTGATGACACCCAAAAATACACAAAAATTCTTGTTAAATATTTGAAAGTACTATCAATGATTCTAATATTATAGATTTTTTATTTAATTATTGTTATAAATATAATTTTAACTAATTCAATTATCTGCCAATATTATAATTATTAAACATGATAAATTAATATTTCTATTATAATAGTAAATGGTAGTTGTTACTATCATGATCCAACTTGGTTCGACCCTGAACCGGTCACCCGAGCCGGTCCACGACATGGCCCGAAGGGTATTCCTGATCCCCACGGGCTGGCAACCAATGTCGGGCATCAAAATTTAACTGTTGGGAATGATTTTTCCCATGAACAAAAGATAAAAAGATAAAAAAACTGACAATAAAAATAAAAACATGCAATGGAAAGAAAATAAAACCAAACATACCTCATTGTGACCTTCCAGGTCACCACCCAACTCAGACTCAAGTCTACTCCAACACTGAGTAGCTGAACCTGCAACCTGAACAAGAACTGAACCTGCAACTAAAAGAATATGATAGGCATGAGCACCAATATGCTCAGTAGGGATGCAAAATATAACCACGGAAACCAAGTATTTCCTTTCCCAAAACAGACCAATGACATAAGATTGAAATAAAAATATAAAAGTAGGGTTTTCACATTTTTAAAATAAACAACGTGTTTTTCCCATTTTAAAAAAACCAACGATCCCTACATACCATTTCCAAAATCATTTTTCATTTTATAAATAAAATCCAAAATAGAGTATACCAAAGTTGGGCTAGAGTAAAACAAGTAAATAGTGAAAACTGAAAATAAAGTAGTGCAACGGAAAATAAACAAGCAATGTAAATAATATAGTAATCATGGGTGATCCTAAACATCCCTAGAAGACCCCTGGACATACTCGATTTTGTAACCACCTACCGCCGTATGGTGAAGCTCCTAAGTCTATAACCAACTGGCCGCCCTAAACTGACCAATCCAGTGGCAAAGCCCGCTTGGCCTAACAACCAATACAGGGAGTACCAACCCATTTAATTGGGGTTGATCAGCAACCGTCACTCAATAATCTAAAGATGTCAAGGAACCCATGGTGGTTATAATAATATTGTGTATGTAGGAAGGCCCTTGCACGCATGACTCATCTCACTGCACTTGGCTTCCCCAAACACATATGTTTCCTGTTCGTTCGCCCATAAAGGGTTACCCTAGACAGGAGCGCCCCCAAATACACATTCAATTATTTCACATTACAAAGTGTCAACCGGGCCGTCACATCACATAGGCATTCAAACCATATTTTAAAACACCTTA
This sequence comes from Viscum album, assembly GCA_963277665.1. Lineage (NCBI taxonomy): Eukaryota > Viridiplantae > Streptophyta > Magnoliopsida > Santalales > Viscaceae > Viscum > Viscum album. Next base: position 393,133,973 of record OY728167.1, on the reverse strand, counting down.
AGTTTCCAACCGTGCATTCACATTTTCCGAATCACATTATTTTCAAAAAGCACCACAAGACATCACCCTTAGAAGTACAAAACCACATGGGCCTTCAAGTTTACACACACAAATAAATTTACCAAAATAGTTCCAAATCATTTCTAAAACCATTTCCATGTATACTATATCAAACGGTCCTTTAAACCTTTTGAAACTAATCGTGACCCAAAATGCCCCACGGTTCAAAATTTAAAGAACACATTTAAAAATCATTTTAAAAAAAGCATTTAATACCAACACACTATTTAGAAATTAAAGATCCATTTTAGATGGAAGATAAAGGGAGAGAGAAGAGAAAGCATTTGAGAAGTCAAGGTTCATATATAACATCCTTTTCCAACCAACACCAAAACATGTTTCAAACCAAATGACCAAACATTAAAGGACCGATTATAAACCATGTTTTCCAAACGTTTCCACAAAACCCACCATTTATCATAAAACCATGCTCCACTTTCCACCTCACTTAGAAAGGATTAAACAACCCGAGTTCCACCATAAAACTATTTTTAAAACATTTTCATATAATCACACAAATCCATAAAAGAACCCAGTCGAACACACCATAATAAGTTCGCAAACAAACTATTTATCATCCCAACATCGCTAAAGCTATAATTTTCATAAAACCCTCAGTTCTATTCTTATAATAAGTATAGAAGTTAAATCAAACCCCCGAAGTGCGATAAAATGAGAAATTTCACACCAATATCCATGAAAACTCATTTTTAGCAAATTAGACGAACTCCAAAAAAATGTAATAAGATAACCAAGGGTTCAACGGAGGTGAGAATTATATTTCAGAGCAATTGAGAACATGAAAGTGCCAAGAAATTAATCTGAAAGGGAAAAGTTGAATTTTCCTACCTCAAACCAAGAATGGACACAACAACGCTTCAACAGAAGGAAGAACAATCCCTGTGGAGCAACTGCGCTTGCTAAACAGCGAGAAAAACACACGAAACACAACCCGACGGGATTACGACTAGCCAAATTAAATAGAAACCTATAAATAAAGGAAAGGGAAATTAATAATTAATTAATTAATTAATTATACATGAGAAGGAGGGAAGCGGCGTGCACACGAGGGTTCGGATGCACCCGTGGCTGAAATAAGGAGAGAAGGGACGGTCGGACGTGGCCGGAGGCCGGTAGGCCAATGAGGAGGTGGTCGGTGCACAAGTGTCCGGTACCCAGCTGGCTAGGGTGAGGGAGGTCAGTCGCGGGGTGCACGGGTGAGAGGAAAACCGACCGTGGATGCACCAGAGAGAGGGAGGCCGGCCGCGGGTAGGACGACGGAGCAAAGTATAGGCGCCACGTAGGAAATTCAGAAGCAATGCTAGCCGGAACAAGGAGAACGAAGGCTGGAGGTGGCCTTGCCAAATGTAGGGGTCGACTGCTAGAGTGAAGGGAGGAGGGGCCTCTCTTGATCAGGAGTGGGAGACAGGAGCTGACGAGGCTGGGGTTTTGGAGCGCGGTTGGGGTGAGTGCAGAGGCGATCCGGCTGGATTCTGAATGGGGCGGAGGTCAGGTGCGCTGATGGGGGAGTTATTTTTTTTTTACATTTTTTCAAAAAAAAAATTTAAAAATACAACCAGGTTTAAAATATATATTTTTTTACATCCTAAAGGCGGCACCTAGTGTGCCGCCTTTGGGGAATTTTCCGGCCAGGGCAAGGCGGCACCGGGTGTGCCGCCTTTGCCCAAAAAATAACCGCAAAGGCGGCACACCAGGTGCCGCCTTTGCCTAAATAATTTTTTTTAAAATTTTTATTTTTATTTTTTTGTTTTGTTATATATATATATATATATATATATAACAAAACTTTTCAGCAGAATTTTTCTGCTATTTAATGTCCAGCGGTTCTGCCATTACAGCAGTCTGGATTCTGACTGATACCCTCACCCAGGACTCCCTTTTATAAGGGGGTTTGCCCTGAAAACAATACTGCATTTCCGATGTGGGATTCTGGTTCTCCTTTTCCTGCACAGTACATTCTGCGTTTCTGATGTGTGATTCTGTTTCAAGTACGCGACTTTGAAAGACTATAAAAGTTAAACTATAAGACCAATACAAATGAAACTTTAAACACTGATTAAACATATAAGAAATAGTTGAAAACAAAAATAATTTCATTAAAAATGTTGATACGGATTAATTTATAAGCTTTCAAAACCACCTACTTGAAACTTAAACATATTTGAAGTACGTGACTTTGAAAGCTTATAAAAGATAAATTATAAGACCAATACAAATGAAACTTTAAACATTGATTAAACATATAATAAATAGTTGAAAACAAAAATAATTTCATAAAAAATGTTCACCAAAAACAATTTATAAGCTTTCAAAACCATCAACATGAAACTTAAAAATGTTTCAAATTCCCGACATTGAAAGACTATAAAACATAAACTATAAGACCAATAGAAATGAAACATTAAACATTGATTAAAAATATAAGAAATAGTTGAAAACAACAAAAACTTCCTAAAAAATTTCCGTAAAAATTAATTTATAATATTTCAAAACAATCTACTTGAAACTTAAAAAAATTCATGTACATGATATGAGTATGATGGGTGGCCTTAAATTATATTCCACTTCATAAAAATGGGTAATGTTTTTACCTCATGAGAAATCACTTACAGTGCATGGGAGGTTATCCTAAGCACTCTATGTTATATTTTTTTAGTGGTTATCCTTGACTTAGAATTGTGATTCCATGTTTTATTTTTTATTGCATTCCAATGTTGCCTTGATATTATTATATTATATAATAATTTGAGGTTTATTTTTACGAATCACATCAATTTTATATCACCTTGTTATGTCTCTCTACTCACATGTATTAATTTCATAATTTTATTCTTTGATTATTTCTTTACAAGGATTTATAATTCACCCCTTTCTTATGTACATCCCCAGGTTATCCTATGCAGTATTATAAGATCAGTGGATTTTAAGGGCATGTTATGGAGTTTTAAATAATTTTTTTGTATTCTTATTTTAGGTTATTATTCTATGTAACAAATTACCTAAGGACACATGGAATAATTTTATTTTGTGATTATATTAAGTGTATATTTTTTGAAAGAAATCATGAAATAGGGGGCATTAAATATATGGGTTGTCATTTTTTCCTAGGTCTCATACCAGTGAAAACTATTGTACTCAATTACTATCTTCCATGGATATACAACACATTGAAGGTACCCTCACCACTATATTTTTATGATTAGGGTAATTCCAATTACATGGATGGTAACACAAGTCTTCCAAGTTCAATATGGGTTTTTCGAGAAGAAATTTACATTATTATAAGGAATGGGAAGTATTTTATGTATACATTTATCAATATATGAATACCCATGATTAATTCAGCAATAGGTTTCATAGGTAACTTTTACAAAGGTCATTATGACTCGTAGAGTGAATTGATTAGTCTTAATCAGGTGATGGTTCTGGCATATAACTATATTTCCCATCAATTCATCAGTAGATATCATATGAAAAAATATGTTGGTATTTGGTGTATTCTTCTTCTAATAATACTAATGTGTCCTAGCGTTAAGCCTTAACAACAAGAATTTCATTTCTAGAAATATACATTCCATCAGTATGAGATAATTGATTATTTTATTCCATGTTATCGTTTATAATCATGACCATATAATTCCCTCAATTTTAGCATATTATGACTTCATTTTTTAATTTATACTTTACATATCACTTATTCTATGTTTATGTTATGTAAGGTTCCCATATATGCTACTCTGTAATGAGCTTTTGATCACACATGTAATTTTTTCCTTTCTTAGGAATCATTGAGGAGGGATATGTGATATTTTCTGGGATATGATTGAAGGGATTTTCATGATCTCATAATATGTTCATTTTGTATCTTCTATTTTAATATGTATTGTATATCTATATATGGTCTTCCAAGACTACTAAATTGTTCTTTCCATTGGGGACTCTTTTACTTTATATCAATAATGTAATATAACTATTGACTATAGGTTTATGGATTATAAGATGTTATAATTGGTATTTGTGTAACATTATTAGTAACATTTAGAAATTGATTTATAGGAACCAATATAGATATAAATATTTCAATGAAAAACACTCAAGATTTCTAGAAAACACTCTATAATTCATAATTAGAATTATATTTTACATTTATATTTTATTAGATAATAATATATATGTCATTATAAAAATATGGATACCAAGTGGAGGAATGGGAACCATATAAACATTCTTAGTCAATGTAGGGATATTCCCCATAAACAATTTAACAAATATATTTTGCAGAAAAACCTATTCATAACTATATTAGGGATTTTAACCCTTGTTATGAAAAATAAACTCACCTATATAGAGAGACCTATTGATCTACAACATTGTGTAACTATAATGGATATCTTCATGCAGTAATAACCTCTAACATTCAGTGAAATTTCTAATCCATTTGTAGATGAAAAATGCATAATGTCCCTATAGAAAATAATTTTCAATTTAGGAATTAGTTAAAAGGAAAAAGTCATCATGGTGGTTCACCATATGAATGGATATGTGGAACAATGGAAGTCATTAATTCAAAACAATAAGGAATATGATATATAAAGATCCCATTGATATGAATTTTTTTTCCAATAAGGATGAATGACTTGTTAGTAGATTATTTTGATATGTGAGGCATAATTGTGATGACTTTTGATGTGATATTATGTTAAAAAATTTGTGGAAATGGTGACACGTTGTTTACAATAATAGAAAAGGAAGTGAAGGAAATATAATATTTTATTATTTCATGAGGGATTAAAATATGTTCATGTGAGATGAATTTATATTTTACATAAATAATAATTTAGGAGATGAAATGGATAACTATTTGTTTGATTTTACTCAAAAAAATTATCCTACCACTAGCTAGCCAAGGGAAGAGTCTACCACTACCTAGGTGGGAAAGTAATTAAACCTTATCCAAACAATAAGTGGTATGATGTGCTCCTAGATGAGAAAGGGTGGTTGTGAAAATAGAGACACATGAGAGAATAGTGGATCCATATTTTATGGTGGAGTGCCTGCAAAGAAAGTTTCCATGGTTTAGTGCTATATTGTATTATAGAGAGGACCCTAATACACACATATTCCAATTCCACAGAATGTGTTTACTTATTAAGCAGTGCCAAGATGGTTCAAAATCTGACATGTGATCCTGAATTTTGTGTAATATTCATCCTCATTAAAATTTATGGGTAAAAATTTGAATAAAATTTCTGTATGATCAAAAATCATAATCATGATAGATTTTATTAATTCAAAAGTTTTGTTATTATCAAAATCATATTAATATGGATAAAAGCATAATAAAAATACTAATATGATGTTTTTCATTCATAATTACTTTAATTAATTAAAGTAATTATGAATCTAACACTACAATATTCCCTCCAAGTTCTGAGGTTTCTTTATATGTCAATATTTGATGAAAATATATATATATATATATATAAAACAAAACAAAACAAAAAATAAAAATAAAAATTTAAAAAAAAATTACTTAGGCAAAGGCGGCACCTGGTGTGCCGCCTTTGCGGTTATTTTTTGGGCAAAGGCGGCACACCCGGTGCTGCCTTGCCCTGGCCGGAAAATTCCCCAAAGGCGGCACACCAGGTGCCGCCTTTGGGGGGTAAAAAAATAATTTTTTTTAACCTAGATGTATTTTCAAAAAAAAAATTGAAAAAATTCATATAAAAAAAACCCCTGATGGGGTGGGGACGGGGGCGAGAGAGGCGGAGGCCGGGGGCGGTTTCCTGGTGCACTGCAGGGGACGAGGCCGGAAGCGCGAAGGGCGGGTGCTAGGGTCAAGCGTGAAGCTGGGAGCGGTGTGAGGGTGGTGTGAGGCAAAGGGCGAGGCCGGGTCGGCTGTAGGGGAAGAGAGGTGAAGGGAGAGGCCAGTTGGAGCAACGGGTAAGGAGGGAAGCCAGGAGGTGGCACTGCCGGCAGGGTCAACCGCAGGGGGAAGAAGGAGCGCGGCGCGGGAGGCGGCGATGCAGGAACTGAGCGAGGGCGAGGGGAGGGTAGCGAGGGGTGCCAAAGCGGCGTGCGCAGGGCAAGGGGAAATCGAGAGGGGCTGGGTGGTAGCCACTCAAAAGGTAAAGCAGGGGGTGGCGACACAGCTGGGATTTAGGGTTAGATGCGTTTTTTTTCATTTTATTATGTTAATAATAATAATAGTGGTATTAATAATAATAATAATAATATTATTATTATTATTATTATTATTATTATTATTATTATTAATAATAATAATAATGACAGTAATAATAATAATAATAATAATACCAGAATAATAATAATATAATTAATAATAAAAAAAGTAATAATATAAAGAACAATAATGATAATAATAATAATAAAACCAGAAATGATTAAAATAAAATAACAACAGTCAATAATAATAATAATAATAAAAATAATATAAAGAAGAATAGTAATAATAAAAATAGTAATAATATTAATAATAATAACAACAATAATAATAATAAGAATAATTAGCGATTACCCGACTCCTGGGCCGACTGCGCGGCTACCGCCAACCACGCGGTGACCGTGCGCGAGTCCGAAACCCAGTAAATATATTAAACGACAAAAATTTTAATTTGGGACCCAGCCTAGAACTTGGCGCGAGAACCCAAAGCCAAGAATTAATAAAATAAAAATTAATTAAAATGTCGGGGTGTGACAGTTACAATACATTGTGAAATATAATAATAATTGTTAATATGAAATGTGGTAACTTTATGACATGAAATATTATAATTGTTATAAAATTCTATGTAGACTAGAAATGTTATATTCATTTAAAATGATTCCATAAAATATCATTATTATTATTTTTATACTTATATGTGATTATTTTTTTAATGTATAGAATCTGGGAAAATACAATGAAAAATACAGAAAAGGGTGAAACAAGAGCACTTCCCAGGAGGTCACCCATGAAACATTCATATTATGAAATTAAATAATGTGATTATCGAGAAATATTATTATTGTTCAACATGAAAACAATATTATTTAGGTTATAAAACTAAAATGTAGGTGTTACAATATAACATGAAATTTTATAATAATTGTTAACATGCAATATTGTAGCATTATAACATAGAATATTATAATTATTACTATAATTCCCTGTAATCCTGAAGTATTATATTCATTACAAAAGTTTGCATATAATAACATAATAATCCTTATTATACTTGAATAAAAATTTGAAATATACAAAAAATGGTGAAATAGGAGCGCTTACCAGGAGGTCACCCATCTGAGTACTATTCTCTCCCAAGAATGCTTAAATACATATTTCTAATGTTATCTAGTGCATTAATGCTGGTGTGATCACACCCAATAATACATAGTCATTCTTGTTAAATATTTGAAAGTACTATTAATGATTCTAATATTACATATTTCTATTTAATTTTTTTTATAAACATAATATTAACTAATGCAATTATCATCCAATATTATAATTTTTCAAAAAGAAAAATTATTATTTATATTAAAACACTAAATCGTAGTAGTTAAAATATGTCATGAAATATTGCTATTATTTTCAACATGAAATATGTCAACATTATCCCATTAAATATAATAATTATTACAAAAATTCTATGTAAACTAGAAATATTATATTCATTTAAAAATTTAAATACAATATCAAAATTACGTGGAAAATAAATGTGCATAAAATAAATTTGACATCGAAAATTTTTACGTGGAAAACCCGAAAGGGAAAAACCACGGGACCTAGTCCAGAAAGAGGGATCCACTAAAATCAAGAGGTACACGGTAGAGACTCCCCAAAATAGAAGGGATCTCAAAATTAATACTCAAGAATAAAAGTGTGGATCAAAAGATGAAGAGCAGTAAAGATGATCGTCGAAGAAAGACGATCACCAAATGGGATTTGCTCTCGGTGTTGTTACTGCCGGTGATGTTGAAATTCCTTTCCTCTGCCTCCTTATATAGGAAAGAAATCATCGTCAAATAATATCGCCGCGTCAAAAGAGTGTCACCACGTGAATTAATTCATGCGGTCTTGGCCTGCATTAAAAACACTCCATTAAAAGAGAAACTGTGTGGGCACCATTTGAGGAGGTGTTACCTGGTGCGCCAACCAGGAAGGCGCCCAACAAACTCCCCCTCCGACTCAAGTGGGCATCACCTCCAACCCGACAATCTGTCGGCATGTCTCGAATTTTCCTCTGGGTAAACTCTTGGTCAACATGTCTGACCCGTTGTCATCAGTGTGGATCTTCTCAAGCTCTAACTGTCTCGAATCAAGGACGTTGCAGATCCAATGATATCTAACATCGATATGTTTTCACCTGCCATGAAAAGTGGAATTCTTTCCCAAACAAATAGCACTCTGGCTATCACAAATAAAAACATACCTGTCCTAATTTAAACTGAGCTCTTGAATAAAAGTTTTCATCCACAACAATTCTTTGCACGCCTTAGTAGCTGAAATAAACACCGACTCTGTGGTAGATAAAGCAACACATCTTTGCAATCTAGACTGCCATGATACAGCTCCCCCTGTAAAAGTGATCAAATAGCCTGAAGTAGACTTCCTCAAATCGATATCTCCTACCATATTTGAATCTGTAAAGCCACAAAGCATAGGTTCCCCTTTGCCAAAACACAATCTTAGATCAGAAGTACCACGAAGATAATGAAAAATTTACTTCACTGCTCTCCAATGCTCTCTACCTAGATTTGATAGAAAATGACTGACCACACCAACTGCATGAGCTATATCAGGTCTAGTATATACCATTGCATACATCAAACAACCAATGGCAGATGAATAAGGTATGTGTTGCATCTCCTGTCTCTCTTCATCAATAGAAGGTGACTGACTGGTACTGAGCTTAAAATGTAAAGAAAGAGGAGTACTAACCACTTTCACTCTATCGATAGAAAATCTCTGAAGAACCTTCTCAATTTATCTCTCCTGAGATAACCACAAATTCTTGGCCTTCCTGTCATGAGAGATCATCTTGCCAAGTATCTGTCGTGCTGGCCTCAAGTCTTTCATCGCAAAATACTGACAAATATCCTTCTTCAATCTGTCAATTCTAGAAGTATCATGGCCAACAATGAGTATACCATCAACATAAAGCAACAGTATAATAAAATCATCATCAGTAAATCTCTGAACAAAAACAAAATGATCAGAAGATGTCTTCCTAAAACCCTGATGAGAAATGACAGATTCAAACATCTTATACCACTGCCTCAGAGCTTGCTTCAAACCATACAAACTCTTCTTCAACCTGCAGACATGATTTTCTTTACCTGTTTCAACAAAACCCTCTGGTTTCTCCATATAAATCTCCTCCTCTAAATCTCCATGGAGGAAAGTTGTATTCACATATATTTGCTCAATCTGCATATCTAAATTGGCAGCCAAACCAAGAACAACCCGAATGGAAGACATTTTGACAACAGGTGATAAAATATCATCAAAATCAATACCTTTCTTCTGACAGAAGCCTTTGAAAACTAACCTTGCCTTGTATCATGGAAGGGAACTGGATTCTTCATTTTTAATATGATAAATCCACCGGTTTTGAAAATCTCTCTTCCCTATTGGTAACTTCACCAGCTCAAAAGTGTGGTTGTCGTGCAATGATGTCATCTCATCATCCATTGCCGCATCCCATCTGTCCTTCTGTTCACTCTCCATTGCCTCATCAAAAGATTCTGGTTCTCCCCCTTCAGCGAGGAGCACATACTCATGAGGTGAATATCTAGTAGAAGCGGTGTGATGCTGAGATGACCTCCGGAGTGGAACTGCGGGTTCATTAATAACCCCTGGAACCGGATCATCAGAAACAAAAGGTGCATCAGAAACATAAACTCCAACCTATTCACCTTGAGCATCATTCTGTACATCAACATGATCATCATAATCAACAATATGAGGTAAATGTGAATCAAAACTTGGATCAAGACTGACAAAACCATCAGAAGTTGGAGAAGCATCCTTTTCTCCCTTATCAATGTCTGCAATAGTCTGATCCTCCTTAAACACTGTATCATGACATCTGACAAGTTTCTTCAAAACAGTATCATAGAACATTTACCCAAACTCATCGTGTCCATAGCCAATAAAAATACATTGGCGTGTCTTACCATCCAGCTTGGATCTCTCATCTCTATGCACATGAACAAAAGCCTTGCACCCAAAAACACGCAAGTGATCATACCTTATCTCTTTTCCATACCAAAACTTGTCGGGAGTGTCTGTATGCAAAGAAACCATAGGTGATAAATTGATAATATAAGCAGCAGTAAGTAACACCTCACCCCAAAAATGTCCAGGCAACTTTGCTTCCGAAAGCAAACAACGAACTCTTTCCAGAAAAGTCTTGTTCATCCTCTCAGCAACACCATTCAGTTGAGGTGTCTTGGGCGGCGTCTTCTGATGCCGAATACCTTCCTACCTGAAATACTGATCAAATTGACCAAAATACTCTCCCCCATTGTCAGTGCACATACATTTCAATTTCTTTCCTGATTCCCTCTCAGCAGAAACATGAAATTGCTTAAAAACACTAAGCACCTGACTTTTGGATTTCAAGACATAAACCCAGAGCTTTTGTGAGTAGTCATAAATAAATGTAACAAAATAAAGACCGCCACTAAAGGTCTTCGATTTAAAAGGACCACAAATGTCAGAATGTACTAATTCAAGTACATGTGACTTCCTGTGTGGAGGATGACTACTAAAACTCATTCTGCTCTATTTCCCAGCCATGCAATGATCACATGTGTCCAATTTGACACTCTTCAAATCTGGAAGAAGATTTCTCTTGGCCAAACAACCAATACCTTTCTCAGTGATGTGACTGAGCCTCTTATGCCACAACTTGGATGAAACACTACACTCAACAACGCAAGTAGTATCACAAGAAATAGAAGCTCTAGTCCAGTAAAAACCTAATTGCTTCTTCCATCGAGCCACAATCAAAGAGCCCTTAGAAATATTCCATTGGAAATCACCAAAAGTGCTGATAAACCCCTCATCATCAAGAATGATAGTAGATATAAGATTATAATGAACCTCTGGTTCATGTCGCACATTCTTCAAAATCATCTTACTTCCTATACTAGTCTTTAAACAAACAGTCCTGATGCCTACAACGTCAGCATGACCATCATTTCCCATATTCAAAATCCCAAAATTACCTGGGTTATAAGATGTAAATGACTCCTTTGATGTCACATGAAAACAAGCACCACTGTCAAGAACCCAGCAAGAATCATCAGAAGCAATGTTAATGGAATCATAAACAATAACAAGATCACCCTCTATAGCAGTGGAAACATGATCATCTCCATCTCTATTTTTCTTCTGTGGATTTTCCTTCAATTTGTTCTCTCTTTTCAGCTGATAACAAAACTTCTTAACATGCCCCTTCTTACCACAATGATGACATTCAAAATCTCTCTACTTCGGTCTGGATTTGCTTCTGCCTCTTCTCTTATCTCGACTACTCTGCCCCCGGTCCTGGCTTCTCCCCCTTTTCTCTGTGACCAAAAGCTCGGAAGAAGATTTCTCCTAAGTGCGTCTCCTGACCTCTACATTTAAAATAAAAAACTTGACAAAACTAAATGTCACAGCACCATTAGGAGAAGAACCAATTAGAGTAACACATAAATTTTCCCATGAATTGGGTAAAGTGTTGAGCAGCAAAAGAGCTAAAACCTCATCTTCAAAATTGATACCCATGCCAGACAACTGATCAAAACATCCTTGATATTCACTTAAATAATCAGAAATAGACGTACCTTCTCTGTACCTCAAGTTTATCATTTCCTTGAGAAGAAACAGTTTATTATTTCCCGTCTTCGAAGCGTAGGTCATCTCAAGATTCTCCCACAAAGTTCTGGCCTGAGAGATGTTGACAATGTGGTTTATCACATTGTCTTCAACCAATTGGAGAATTAATCCACAAACCATCTCATGCTCGAATGCCCATTCTTCATCTCACATCCTCTCTAGCTTCTGGTTACTAAACACTAGAAGATGCATTCGCTTGAAAAAAAGCAGATCCTTCATTTTAAGTCTCCACATATGGTAGTTGGTACAATTCAGCAAAATCATCCGACTGTAATTGGACTCCATAATAAATATGAGGAGAAAAGAACCAAACCCTTTGATACCAGATTTTGGGAAATACGGGAAAGTGACGAATGCAAAAACAATACAAAAAGCGAACGCGCAGCAGAAATTGAATCTTTCCCCCCAAATAGAAGTGGATGCGCAGCGATAAAAATAAATGTGCAGAAAATAAATTTTACACCGAAAATTTTTACGTGGAAAACCTGAAAGGGAAAAACCACAGGACCTAGTCCATAAAGAGGGATCCACTAAAATCAAGAGGTACATGGTAGAGACTCCCCAAAATGGAAGGGATCTCAAAAGTAATACTCAAGAATAAAAGTGTGGATCAAAAGATGAAGAGCAGTAAAGATGATCGTCGAAGAAAGGCGATCACCAAATGGGATTTGCTCTCGGTGTTGTTGCTTCCAGTAATGTTGAAATGCCTTGCCTCTGCCTCCTTATATAGGAAAAAAATCAGCGTCAAATAATATCGCCACATAAAAAGATTGTCACCGCGTGAATTAATTCACACGGTCTTGGCCCGCATTAAAAACACTCTATTAAAAGAGAAACCGTGTGGGCACCATTTGAGGAGGCGTTACCCGGTGCGCCAACCAGGACGACGCCCAACACCTGAATCCCTTGCTCTGGCGTGCCATCCAACCCCGACCCCCTAGGCCTCCTAGCAGCATGCCCCTCAACCTAGCACAACCCCTATTTTTCCCGTCGCAGTAGCCTGAGCTTCAGCCACTCAGCTGGTGACACCCCCCAACTCCCTTTGTTGCATGTGAGTAGGCCAGGGACCCTATTCTCCAATGACCTCTCCTCCTGCTTAACATCCTTGCAATAGCCCCATCACCCCGTGAAAAACCCCCCACATTCGGTGAGGCCTCTCTCTGGCACCAACACCCTTGTTTGACTCCCTTACCCCCAGCCAGCAATCCCCTTTGGCACAACCTCCCTTTTTTTCCAGTGCGATCCTTTCTGACACCTCCCCCTCCTATCAACGCCACACCTTTGATGCGCTTTACTACAGGCTCGATACCCCTACTACATTGTTATCTGGCGCTGACCCCTACCTTCTTTTCCCTGCCACTGCCCTACTCTCCTCCTCTAGCCAGCGCCCCCTTCCGGTGAGTCTCCACCCATCAATTGACTCCGACCAGCACCTTCGTCGCACCCCCGATAGCACCTTCTCTATTTATTTTCCCAAGTTTGTGATAGGGGTTCTGTTTTTTTGGGGGTTAGTGGGTTTGTTAATGATTATTTTGGTAGGTTTGAGATTTTTGGAACCCGTGTGGAGTGATTCCGAGTGAGCGTCATCGTCGCGCCTTGTTTTTGAAGTTGCTTTATCATTCTGCTACGTATCTGAGGTAGGAATCCCATTGCACGTGCCATTTTTAATTTAAGAGACTTTAATTCTATATTTTTTTCGCACTTAGTATACATGTTAAATATTGTTTGTGCAACCTGTTGGTTAGTCTCTTAGTATGTGGTCTAGGTTTGGAGTCTTGTTTATTATGAATTTATTATGCAATTGATTTTAAAGTAGTATTTTGTGAAAAATTGTGTGTGTTTATGTGGAACCTTGTTGTGCCTCTGGTTGGTGTTTTATAAATTTCTCAACATTGATTAAATTATTTTGGTAGTGAAAATTGCAAAAGAGGGTATTTCTGGGGTGCGTATAATTTTTAAAAATTTATTTTTATGTGCGGTATGTTTTTTTTCGAGTTATGAACACTGAGTGTTTTATGAAAATGGTCTATAATATTAAAAACCATGTTTACCAGTTTAAACAAAATTAAGTCATGTAATTGGTGACAATATTTTGTGTGGTATTGAATCGAAATGGTTTTGGTAAACATTTCATGGCTTGTGTTTCTTTTTGTATATAAAAGTGCTCGTTTGGATTTTCGGAGTAAAGTGTGATGTAAAATAAAATTTTTGGTGTTTAAGAATGTATCGTCAGTGTGCGCAACAATTTTTTTGGTTCTTTCTATGATTTTCCAAGTGGTTTGAATTTTACAAAAGTGTGTATTGTGTTTTAGCATGTTTTGGATTTTTATTAAAAATGGTCGGGTCTTGAGTGTGTAGCCTAAATATATTAAAAAGAGTTTTATCATTGTTTGGGTGTGATAAATGATGTGTTGACCCCTTCCTTGGAAATGTTAATTATTTTTATAAGTATAGACTGTGATTTGATGCTCGACGACATCAGTTGACTCATCTTTTTTTATATATACTTGCGACATACGAACTTGACATATTGAGAGAATTGTCTAAGACGAGTATTGCACGGGTAGGTTATGGTACTGACCAATGGACTATAGTAAGTGGATATTTTTTGGTTTATTGCTATGGTATTTCCCTCGGCCTGCCTGAGAAAGGATGGTCGATCATTTTGGAGCGTTAGATTTCATCGTATGTGGCATGCTACTACAGATGGGGTCGCATGTATTAGTGTCGTTTGGATTATTCTCGATCTCTCAGGTTCGCCTATGTCTAGTGTTACTTTTAGCTATTTAACTATTACAATGATAGTATCACCCCTATTTAAATTTCCCTTGTCGTATCTGCCTTGGTACCCTTGTGTGGTGTTTTTTTCACGAAAAGTGACATTTTGGTTTTCCAACTCCCTTGATAATGTTTTCAAAAGAAAATGTGTTCTAAACCCTTTTGTTTTGGTTTTTCAAATGACTAAGGGAAATGGTTTGTACTTTGTTTTAAAATAAAAATTATAGAAATGATTATTTTAATACATTGTAGTTCAAACTTAGAATTGATGTTTCTGAATTTTAATGGTGATGCATTGGGAATAGATATCAGGATAGCCTACTGAGTTTTAATACTCACGCCTATAATTCATTTATGTTTTTAGTGTTTGTGTAGGCTACAACTTGAGTGCACTCGCCTTTGGCGATGCTTGATCGTTGAGTCGGAGAGTGACCCGCGGGGTCACATGGAGTTAGTTCGGTCGTCGAGTTTGGTTAGTTTTATTTTCTTTCATTCTTGTTTATTCACTTTACCTGGTTTATTTATTCTTCATTTATCTATATTACTTCTACTGCTTTATTTATTTGTATTGGTAAAAATTGTTCCCACAACCTCTGTTGATGCCCTGACGCTTGTCGCCAGCCCGGGAGGATCGGGAACGCCTCTCGGGCTATGTTGCGGACCGGCTCAGGTGACCGGTTCAGGGTTGACTCGGGTTGGTTCATGACAAAATGTTATTAGAGGCAAGTCAGACCTTAGAAGACCTCACTTTTCAGAGTGCCTTTTGTTATTTGGGATTTCTCGGTAGATAGAGTATGATTCTCGGGACTTGAGGGGTAGGTGCGGGAAGAGCATCGTGAACTCTTGCTCGTTCTGATCCTCAGGTTTCCATGGGAAGTCCGGTTTAACTAGTTTTTTTTTGGGTTTTATGGAATTTTTTGTTATTGGGATACGATAAAGGGAGTCAGGCCAATAGTCCTCCTAAGCTGCATGGCCTGGAAAGCCTTGTGGAGTGAGGGGTGTGGTCCAAATAGACACTCTGTGTCGGTGACGTGTTTGGAAGATGGCCGCCAACCATATGTTCAAGTCACCTACCGATGCTAGTTACCTGTTTGAGTTGTTTTGGGTCTCTTCTGACTTCTGAAAATTTTGAATCAGGAAAATTTGGTTTTAAAAAGAAAAAAAATGAAGTTGTTTTGTTTTGTCCTTGGTGTTCCTAGGGGTGCTCACATGCATAGTGATATGTGGGAATGTGGATGGATGCCTAGTATGGCGGATGGATTCTCAGGGTGCCATAGAGACATTCATGTGAGTGAGACTCTAAGGAATACCAATAGAGAGGGTTTAACTCACCAAGCTTGTTTTAAATTAAATATTTTCTCAAAGAGAAAAGTTTTGATGTTATGATAACTTGTTTTCTTGTGTTTCGAGCTTGTCACCTATGCAGTGTTTGATTTTGAGGTTTTTAATTCACTCATTGAGTTGGTCTTGATTGGGTTCATAACTTTTCTTGTCCAGCGGTTATCCCCTTGAAGCTTCGATGGGTGATCGTAGTACAGTTGATCAACCTAAGGATTTTATGCTTGAGTTTGGGAAGCTAGATCCACCTCTCTTTTATGGTCAAGAAGAAACTTCTGTAGGGGAGGAGTGGATGCGGAAGATTTAAAGGGACTTTAAACTTGTTGAGTTGCTCGATTCGTTGAAGGTCAAGTTTGCGACCTTCATGCTTGAAGGTTCACTGTGGATGTGGTGGAATTCGGTGTCTCAGAACAAGACCTGTCAAGAGCTTACTTGGGGTTTTTTCAAGGCCTTATTCATTCATCAGTATTTCTCTGAGGAAGAAAGGGAGATAAAGGGGATGGAGATGTGTTTTCTTTAGTAGGGTGATGGATCCATGTTGGAATATTTCCAGCGCTTTGTGGAGCTAGTCCCTTATGATTTAGGGTATGCCACAAATGACCCCATGAAGGCTCGACGCTTCGAGGCGGGTCTCTTCCCTGATCTACAGTCGAAGGTGTCAGAGTCCAACCTAACTTCTTTTTTTTATATGGCGAAAAAAAGCTTTTCATGTCGAAGTCGCGATGGCAGGAGTTGATTCTCGCTCAAATTTACCCAAGAGAAGAAGGTAAGACGGTCCTTGTAGTTTAGCTTGGGTTATCGAATCCACAGAGACCTAAGAAGAAACCTATAGACACGTACATTCTATGGACTATTTTCAGCTATGAAGTGTCCAACTTGGATTGATTTTGGATGGGTTTTAAAGATATCTAATTGATTTAAGTGAATTCAATTTAAAATAATGAGTTGATCCTAGGTTATCGCTCGGGGTGGATTGGACGTATTTCCTTTTTAATGATTTCAATTTCTTAAATTTGAGATGGGTTCATTTAAGGAGATAAAACAACATCATCACTTACTGATTTAATGCCTACAACCTTTAATACTAATAACCTATACACTTGAAGGATCAAAGTTTTGAGCACTTCAAGGTAAAGGTTCGTATTAGTACTTGAAGTGTGTGGCCTTAAATTCAACAAGGACGATGGAGTTTAAAAATCATCAAATAAAAATCCCAATTAAAGAAGTGATTATACATTAATTAGGTGATAAATAACATCCAATCCAGCCCCTTGATACTCCCTTGGATCAACCCATAAGTGGGTTAGCCCTCCATTGATCCCATGGTTTCAATGCAAGTGGAAAGTAGACTCATGAGGGAGGAAATGTAGAAGTAAAGAAAACAACAAAAATAAAATGATCACTCCACCGTTGTGTGAATAATTTCACAAGGGTTGGTGTGAATAAATTCACACCTTGATCCAACGGTATCAAAGTGATATTAAGAACAACAGAATAAGAGTAGAAGAAGAACTTTTATTAAGAAACTAAAGTGAATTGAACAACTTACATGTGAAAGACAAATTTGAGGCAACAAAAATGCAGCATAACATTACAATTGAACAAAGCATCCAAGATCTCCAACTCCTTCACCACCACTACCTTAAATAGGCATTTTGGGATCCTTGGGTCGAGTCTCCAACAGTAAAAAGCATCTCAATTAATTTTGGTAGGCCATAGGTGGTGGAAAGCTTGTGGAATTTGAACTTTTCTACATTTGACCCGAGGTGGCAGCCAGCTTTCCTTCACCGACCAGACGCGTCTGGAAGACCTTCTAAACGGCCGAATCAGAGTGGTCCATAGGAGACGAAAATGGAGCTCCGGATGTCTTCTAACCTCCTGTAAAATTTGGGCCCATTTAGAGTTGTGGATTTCTAGATATGATCAAATTAGTGGGATGTTTTTCTGGGCCGCAAAATCTGGCCCAGAATTGTATCTCTAAGTTGGGCCGCCTCAATGACCACCATAGAGGCCGAATTAGCATTGTATCGTGAAGAGTGATTTGTTCTTATACATGTCTTCTAGCATACCATGAAATTTGGGATTAATTGGGCCTGTATGTTGGGCCCCACAGTCTCATCAGTGGGATGGTGTCCAATCTGTCTTCTCTAGAATTGCTTCCTTTCATCACAAAATATCTCCATCTTCTTCCATGAATTATCCATTGATCCCTGAATGAAAAATGTTCACATTTAAGTTTAGATAATGTTACCAAAATATCAATTTAAAAAAATTGATAATTACATTCCTTAGAATCAGATGACTCATTGGGCCTAAATTGGTGTATATTAGGCATGAAGTGCACAAATGATGAGAATGGATGTTCATAATGAAAATGCATTAACTCAGGCACATAAGATCAAAAATGAACATTTAATACCATTAAAATGTAATTAAAATATATTTTTTTATTGGATAATCAGGAGTGCTCGTAGTAGTCCTCCCTCCTTCGATCCCTAAGAGTAGTGGTGAAGATTCTAGAAAGGAGATGATTAAGAAAATGAAAGTTGATGGATATAGTAGTGAAATCAAGAGGCCTCGGGATCTATCATCAACCTCTTCAGAGCGAGAGATCCTCATGTGTTATCAGTATAGAAAGCTGGGTCATAAAAATCCATCATGTACAAGTGCTCTGAAGCCCTACCAGGCATGTGGACGCTTGGGTCACCTGCGACAATTCTGTCGGGGCATTGCTAGAAAGTGTCGTAGAGGAAGTTCTCAAAAGTGATGTACTATTGGATTTTTGTTCAAATTTTCTTGTGTAAGTTTTCTTTCAGTGTAAGGGATCCTTTATCATTGCAGTTGTACTGATGGTGTTCTGGGATTTGAAATATATGGGAATGTCGTGGGTCTTTTGATGAACTCCAGTTTTCAATGCCAGCGTGGTTTTATTTTAAAATTCCTTCCTTTCATCTATCAAATCAAGATATGTATGTTTCTTGTTGGGATTATCATAACCTGACTGTGAGGCAGAAGATGCTTCATCCATCAAGGCTCCAGCCAACAGGCCTCAGAGTAAAGCCAGCGCGTTGTCAGGAACCCCGATAAATTTTAAGGAGTCTGGTTAAGGTTACGCCTGTATCGTTGCGGTGAGACACTTTTAGAATTTCTGTTTTGGTTTCTCCATCATTATAAATTTCCTCTTTTCAAAAAAGAGCATGATAGATTAATCCCTCGCGAAATATCAGTAATTGTGCCTTTGGGATGTGAAGTGCTGATTAGTGGCCTTGCGTGGACCACCCATGTGGATCAGTTGCGACTTTGGTTTGTTTCCATCCCGAAGTGATGAGTTGTGAACAATTGTTCATCACAGTTTCATTGATCCAACCCTCTGAACCTCCCTCCCCTCCCATGGGGAAAGGGTTTTTGGTTTGAGCAGACTTTTTGGATTAACTCCTGCCTCTTTCGGACGGGAGTGAGTGGTTTAAATGTTTTAGCTATGCTTTTTATGTCTTGGGTAAGGCCCGGTTCTAGCCAAAGTTGGATTTCTATTTGGTCACTAATAGGTTGGTTCTTTATGGTGGGGAGACCCACCGTGAGTCTCTTCGGGTTTTCTCTTAAGTCGTTATTAGATGTTAGTTGAGTTCTTTTGGCGGGGAGTCCATTCAGACCTCCCCTCCACTGGTGATTTATTTCAAGAAATTAGGTTGAGTCCTATTGGTGGGTGGTGGAATGTCCTTGGGTTAAAAGGTTGGATCATGTTTATGTGGAATCCTTGGGTGTTGATCAATCGACTGGAAAGTGTTGTGACTTTCCGGGGATGGAAAGCCTTATAGTGGGGAGAATTGTCACACCCCGAACTAGGAGTTTGTTTTATTTTATTATTTCTTTATCCTTAAATAATTTTTCTGGGGTTCGAGGTGAGTCCCAGAAGAAATTTTTTAGTCTATGTTAAAAAGTGCGCGTTTTGGGTTCGACCTCATTGGGCGCGTGGGCGAAGTGTGACATCATGCGGATTCTCTCAGACAACTGCATTGCCTTGTTATCATTTAAGAATTAAAAAGAATAAATAAATGTTAATTTATTATTTCATTTAAATTTTTTTAAGGTTATTAAGAATTTCAATATTTTTACTTGAAGATAAACACTAAAATTGTTAATTTTATTACCATTAAAATGAAATAAATACTTTAATTTTTTTACCATCATGATATTATTATTCTTATTATTATTTTTAATATTGATATTATTATTTTTATTATTATCTTTAATATTTATTTTATTATTATTATTATTATTGTCTTTCCTAATATTATTATTAGTGGGTTATTATAATTTAATTGGTTTTTTTCTCTGCTTTTTTTTAGGGTTTCCCAAGACCCTCACCCCCCTTTCCCTTATTGCATGAGAGCGAGCCCACCTCCACCTTCTTCCCCAGTAGTGCGCCTCTGCCTCCTTCCTTGCTCAGCGCACCTATCAACCCTCATACTTCCTGGATGTCGTCGAACCTGGCCTCCCTCCATCTCAGTGGTGCACCACTCCCCAGCACCTCATCACCCCAGCTGCACCCCTCCCTATGTGCGTCGCGATCCAGCACCATCGGACCCAGCCACCTGCCGATCTTCCCTCCTTCACGCTTGAAGACCTGGCCCCCCTTTTCCAGCATAGCACGCCCCGAATGACCGCCTTTCCTTCTTCCCTATTTCCGTCTTCGAGACCCCTCACGACTCTCTTGCTCTGGCATTCCAACCAACCCCGACCCCCTCGGCCTCCTTAAAGCATGCCCCATCAACCTGGAATAACCCCTATTTTTCCCGTTGCATCATCCCAAGCTTCAGCCACTCAGCCGACGACACCCCCCCCCCCCCCCGACTCCCTTTGTTGCATGCGAGCAGGCCAGGGACCCTATTCTCTGGTGGCCTCTCCTTCTACTCGACCTCCTTCCATCAGCCCCGTCTCCCCACGCAGAAACTCCCACATTCAGCAAGGCCTCTCTCCAGCACCAACACCCTTGGTCGACTCCCCTTCCCCCGGCCATCAATCCCCTTTGGCTCAACCTCCATTTTTTTCCTGTGTGATCCTTTCCGACACCGCCTCCTCCTTTCAGTGTGACTCCTTTGATGCACTTTCCTACAGGCGTGATACCCCTATTACATTGTTATCTAGCACCGAACCCTACCTCCTTTTCCCTACTGCTTCCCTAGTCTCCTCCTCTGGCCAGTGCCCCCTTCCGACGAGTCTCCACCCACCAATTGACTCCGACCAACACCTTCGTCGCACCCCCGATAACACCTTCTCTAATTATTTTCCCTTGTTTGTGATAGGGTTTTTGTATGTTTGTGGGTTATTTGGTTGGTTAATGTTTATTTTTGTAGGTTTGAGATTTTTGGAACCCGCATGGAGTGATTCCAAGTGAGCGTCGTCATCGCGCCTTGTTTTCGAAGTTTCTTTCTCATCGCGCCACGTATCTGAGGTAGGAATCTCATTTTAGTTTCCATTTTTAATTTAAGAAACTTTAATTATATATTTTTTTCACTTAGTATACATGTTAAATATTGTTTGTGCAACCTTCTGGTTAGTCTCTTAGTATGTAGTCTACGTTTGGAGTCTTGTTTGTTATGAATTTATTATGCAATTAATTTTAAAGCAGTATTTTTTGCAAAATTGGGTGTGTTTATGTGGAACCTTTTTGTGCCTCTGGTTGGTGTTTTATAAATTTCTCAACATTTATTAAATTATTTTGGTAGTTCAAATTAAAAAATAGGGTATTTATGGGGTGCGTATTATTTTTTTAAATTGATTTTTATGTGTGGTATGTTTTTTTTTGAGTTGTGAACATTGGGTGTTTTATGAAAATGGTCCGTAATGTCAAAAACTATGTTTATCAGTTTAAACAAAATTAAGGCATGTAATTGGTGTCAATATTTTGTGTGGTATTGAATCGAAATGGTTTTGGTAAACATTTCATGCCTTGTGTTTTTTTATATATAAAAGTTCATGTTTGGATTTTCAGAGTAAAGTGTGATGTAAAATAAAATTGTTGGGGTTTACGAATGTATCGTCAGTGTGTGCAAAAATGTTTTTTGGTTATTTCTATGATTTTCCAAGTGGTTTGGCTTTTACAAATGTATTTATTGTGTTTTAGCATGTTTTGGATTTTTATTAAAAATGGTTGGGTCTTGAGTGTGTAGCCTAAATATATTAAAAAGAGTTTTATCAATGTTTGGGATATGATAAATGATGTGTTTACCCCTTATTTGGAAATGTGAATTATTTTTATAAGTATAGACTGTGATTTGATGCTCGAAGACATCTGTTGAATCGTCTTTTTTCATATATACTTGCGACGTATGAACCTAACATATTGAGAGAATTGTCTGAGATGAGTACTGCACTGGTAGGTTATAGTACTGACCAGTGGCCCATAGTAGGTGGATATGTTTGGGTTTATTTCTATGGGATTTTCCCTCGGCCTGCCTGAGAAAGGATGGTCGAGTGTTTCGGAGGGTTAGATTTCATCGTATGTGGCATGCTACTGTAAATGGGGTCGCAGGTATTAGTGTCGTTTGGATTATTCTCGATCTATTGGGTTCACCTATGTCTAGTGTTACTTTTAGCTATTGAACTGTTACGATGATACTAGCACACCTATTTACATTTCCCTTGTCGTATCTGCCTTGGTACCCTTATGCGGTGTTTTCTTCATGAAAAGTGACATTTTGGTTTTCCACTTCCCTTGATAATATTTTAAAAAGAAAACGTGTTCCAAACCCTTTTTTTATGGTTTTTCAAATGATTAAGGGCAATGGTTTGTACTTTTTTTCCAAATAAAAATTATATAAATGCATATTTTAATACATTGTAGGTCAAACTTAGAATTGATGTTTCTTAATTTTAATGGTAGTGCATTGGGAATAGATATCGAGCTAGCCTACTGAGTTTTAATACTCACGCCTATAGTTCTTTTTTGTTTTTAGTGTCTGTTCAGGCTACAACTTGAGTGCGCTCACCTTGGGCGATGCTTGATTGTTGAGTCGAAGAGTGACCCGCGGGGTCACACGGAGTTAGTTCGGTCATCGAGTTTGGTTAGTTTTATTTTCTTTCATTCTTGTTTAGTCGCTTTACCTGGTTTATTTATTCTGCGATGCTCTGTATTACTTATGCTGCTTTATTTATTTGTATTGGGCGAAATCGTTCCCACAACCTCTGTTGATGCCATGGTGCTTATCGCCAGCCTGAGAGGGGAACACCTCTCGGGCCATGTCGAAGACCGGATCGAGTGACCGGTTCAGGGTTGACCCGGGTTGGTTCATGACAAAATGGTATTAGAGGCAAGTCGGCCCTTAATAGACTTCACTTTTTCAAAGCGCCCTTTGTTATTTGGGATTTTAAGGTAGATAGAGTAGGATTGTCGGGACTCAAGGGGTAGGTACGGGAAGAGTGTCGCCAACTCTTGCTCATTCTGATCCTCAGGTTTCTATGGGAAGTCTGGTTTAATTAGTTTTTTTTTTGGGTTTTAGGTTATGTTTTGTTATTGGGATACGATAAAGGGAGTTAGGCCAGTAGTCCTCCAAAGCCACACGGCCTGGAAAGCCATGTGGATCGAGGGGCGTGGTCCAAATATACTCTCTGTATCGGTGACGTGTTTGGCATATGGCCACAAACCATATGGTCAAGTCACCTACCGGCGCTAGTTCCCTGTTTGAGTTGTTTTGGGTCTCTTATGACTTCTGAAAAATTTTAATCAGGAGAATTTGGTTTTAAAAATAAAAAAATGAAGTTGTTTTGTTTTTTCCTTGGTGTTCCTAGGTGTTCTCACATGCATAGTGATATGTGGTAATGTGGATGGATGCCTAGTATGGAGGATGGATACCCGGGGTGGCGTAGAGACATGCATGTGAGTGAGACTCTAAGTAATACCAATGGCGAGGGTTTAATTCACCAAGTTTGTTTTTAAATTAAAGATGTTTTCAAAGAGAAAAGTGTTAATGTTATGATATGTCGTTTTATTGTGTCTTGAGCTTGTCACCTATGCAGTGTTTTATTTTGAGGTTTTTTATTCAGTCATTGAGTTGGTCTTGATTGAGTTCTTAACTTTTCTTGTCTAGTGGTTATCCCCTTGAAGCTTCGATGGGTGATCGTAGTACGATTGATCAACCTAAGGATTTTATGCTTGGGTTTCAGAAGCTAGATCCACCTCTCTTTTATGGTCAAGCAGAAACTTCCGTAGCATAGGAGTGGATGCGAAAGATTGAAAGGGACTTTAACCTCGTTGAGTTTCCTGAGTCGTTGAAGGTCATGTTTGTGACCATTATGCTTGAAGGTTCACTGTGGATGTGGTGGAAGTCGGTGTCTCAGAACAAGCCTCGTCAAGAGCATACTTGGGGGTTTCTCAAGGCCTTGTTCATTCGTCAGTATTTCTCTGAGGAATAAAGAGTGATAAAGGGGATGGAGTTGTGTTTTATGCAGCAGGGCGACAGATCCGTGTTGGAATATTTCCAGTTCTTTGTGGAGCTAGTTCCTTATGATTCAGGGTATGCCACAGATCACCCATGAAGGTTCAACACTTCGAGGTGGGTCTCCACCCTGATCTACAATCAAAGGTGTCAGAGTCCAACCTAACTTCTTTTTTCAATATGGAGAAAAAAAGCTTTTCATGTCGAAGCCGCGATGGCAGGAGTGATCGCAGTAGTCCTCCCTCCTTCGATCCCTAAGAGCAGTGGTGAAGATTCTAGAAAGGAGATGAGTAAGGAAATGAAAGTGGATGGAGAAGGTCGTGGAATCAAGAGGCATTAGGATCTATCATCAAACTCTTCAGAGCGAGAGATCCTCATGTGTTATCATTGTGGAAAGCTAGGTCACAAAAATCCATTTTGTACAAGTGCTCTGAAGCCCTGCTAGGCCTTTGGACGCCTGGGTCACCTGCGATGATTCTGTCGGGGCATTGCTAGAAAGGTCGCAGAGGAAGTTCTCAGAAGTGATGTACTGTTGGGTTTTTGTTCAAAGTTTCTTGTGTAAGTTTCCTTTCAGTGTAAGGGCTCTTTTATCATTGCAGTTGTACTAATGGTGTTTTGGGATTTGAAATCTATGGGAATGTCATGGGTCTTTTGATGAACTCCAGTTTTCAATGCTAGCGTGGTTTTATTTCAAAATTTCGTCCTTTCATCTGTCAAATAAAAAGATGTAAGTTTCTTGTTGGGATTATCAGAACCTAACTGCGAGGCAGAAGATGCTTCATCCATCAAGGCTCCAGCCAAAAGGCCGTAGAGTGAAGCCATCGTGTAGTCAGGAACCCTGGGAAATTTTAAGGAGTCTGGTTAAGGTTGTGCCTCTATCATTGTGGTGAGACACTTTTAGCATTTCTGTTGTGGTTTCTCCATCGTTATAAATTTCCTCTTGTCCCAAATAGCACGATGGATTTATCCCTCACACAATATCAGTAATTGTGCCTTTTTGGATGCAAAGTGCTGATTAGTAGCCTTTCATGGACAACCCATGTGGATCAGTATCGACTTTGGTTTGTGTCCACCCCGAAGTGATGAGTCATGAACAATTGTTCGTCATAGTTTCATTGATCCAACCCTCTGGCCCTCCCTCCCCATCCATGGGGTAAGGGTTTTTGGTTTGCGTAGACTTTTCGGATTAACTCTTGTCCCTTTCGAATAGGAGTGAGCGGTTTAAATGTTTTTGTTGTGCTTTTTATAGCTTGAGTAAGGCCCGATTCTGGCCTAAGTTGGATTTCTGTTTGGTCGCTAATAAGTTGGTTCTTAAAGGTGGGGAGACCCACCGTGAGTCTCTTCAGGCTTTCTCTTAAGTCGGTATCAGATGTTAGTTGAGTTCTTATGATGGGGAGTCTGTTCAGACCTCCCCTCCACTGGTGATTTATTTCGAGAAATGAGGTTGAGTCCCGTTGGTGGTCGGTGGAATGTCCTTGGGTTAAAAAATTGGATCATGTTTATGTGGAATCATTAGGTGTTGATCAATCGACTGGAAAGTGTTGTGGCTTTCCAAAGACGAAAAGCCTTATGGTGGGGAGAATTGTCACACCCCGAACTAGGCGTTTGTTTTATTTTATTATTTCTTTATCCTTAAATAATTTTGCTGGGGTCCGAGGTGAGTCCCAGATGAAATTTTTGAGTCTATGTTAAAAAGTACGCGTTTTGGGTTCGACGTCATTGGACGCACGAACAGAGCGTGACGCCGTGCGGCTTCTCTCAGACAACTGTGTTGCCTTGTTATCATTGAAGAATTAAAAATAATAAATAAATGTAAATTTATTATGTCATTTTAATTTTTTTATGGTTATTAAGAATTTCAATATTTTTATTTTAAGATAAACACTAAAATTGTTAATTTTATTACCATTAAAATGAAATAAATACTTTAATTTTTTTTACCATCATGATATTATTATTATTATTATTATTATTGTTATTGATATTATTATTTTTATTATTGTCGTTAATATTTATGTTATTATTATTATTATTGTTGTCTTTCCTAATATTATTATTAGTGGGTTATTATAATTTAATTGGTTTTTTAAGGTTGGTTTTTTTTCTCTTCTTTTATTTAGGGTTTCCAAAGACCCTCGGGGATTTTTTTTTAAATACGTTTTTCTTAAAAAAAAAATTTGAAAAACGGCCTAGGTCAATTTTTTTTTAAAAATACGCTACAAAGGCGGCATCTGTGATGCCGCCTTTGCTCCCCCACGCCGCCTTTGGTCCGGATCGATGACATGGCAAAGGCGGCCGGGGGGAGGCCGCCTTTCGCCTCAGGGTAAGGCGAAAGGCGGCATCGCGGAAGCCGCCTTTGGCCATATACAGAGGCGAAAGGCGGCTTCCACGATGCCGCCTTCGCCTGAACTCCTTATAAAAGGGCGGCCACCCCCCTCCCCTCTCCTCACTTGCTCATTGCATTCCTCACTTCATCTCTCCAAATTTATCTCTCTCTCTAAAAAATTCCTTTGTTGTGCGAGCTTTTACGAAGCTTCATTTAGAGGTATGTTTCTTTATTTAATTTAATGTTTTTATTTAATTAATTTAATTTTGTTTAGTTTTAAATCTTTCATTTTTTAAGTAGTTTAGGTAGTTCTTAATATTTGGTTATTTAGTTTTTGTAATTAGTTATATATAGTTTTAAATAATTATTGTTAGGTAGTATAGATTAAGTATAGATTAACTTAAGATTAAGTATTTATAAATTTTGGTAGCTTAAAGATTATGTGGTTATCTACGCAATTAAATTCCTGTCTGGATACAAACAAGTGGATGTGGCTCTGGCACAGATGTACATAGGGGTAAAACCCGAAAACACCGCTTCGAGATAGACTCGAACGGGAACTGGTGCACGATAACGGGCCTTGCTGTATCCTGGTTTGACACTCCCAGGGAATATGCTTAAGATGATTCATATTTTCTTTATAAACTATTAAAATTTCTAAGAGAAGAAAAAGAAAATCAGTATATTTATCAATGATAAATGATAAATATAATATTATAGAATCAAATAAGGACATAAGAGTTAACGAATTAAAGTTATTATTAGTTAATTATAAAATAATAGAATAATTAACGATTAGTTGTTATTAGTTAATTTTAGAATAATTAATAAATAACATAGGATTAAAACATGGATTCATATAATGATTAGCTAACGATACTAATGATCAGTATATTTATCAATGATAAATGATAAATATAATGTTATAGAATCAAATAAGGACATAAGAATTAACAAATTAAAGTTATTATTAGTTAATTATAGAATAATAGAATAATTAATGATTAGTTATTATTAGTTAATTTTAGAATAATTAATAAATAACATAGGATTAAAACATGAATTCATATAATGATTAGCTAACGATACTAATGAACATATAAAGTGAAATGAAGAAGAACAAACAAACTAAATAAAAAGGCGCTCTAAAATTACATTCTAATAAATATCATATGGTCAAACATCAGTAGTATAGTTTATGGTATAGAAAGGCGCAATAAAATTACATTATAATAAACATCATATCGTCAAATATAATTGTTAGTATTTTGTTACACTATCATAATTTTGATGAAAGAAACATTTTTGACGTAGAGAGCCATGTTTGCCTGTGTGTACTGTTATGGGGAGATTATTCAAACTGAGCAAGGAGCTTCTTACAGTACACAACCAATTACGGTGGTTAGTACAATTGATTGTGTTACCATAAGTGACCTTCAAGAGAGAATTCATGTTTCCTTAAATCTGGGTCTCGATCAAGAGATAATGTCTATGAGCTATAGACATTTGAAATTTCCAACAACACTGTGGCATATAGCTTGTCCATTGGTTGATGATGCGCAGTGGGTCCAAGCAATTAATTTATTTTATCAACGGTTAGATGGTACCATGATGGAGTTATACGTTGTTGTTGCTACTGTACAACAACAACATCCACTTGTACAAAGACGTAGAAATACAAGAGTGGTTGAAGACAGTCTACCCCATGACATTGAGCCTATTCCAAATGATGCAGCAGAAGAGGACAATCTAGATGATCTTCCGGATATACATGTCAATCTGACTTCTGATGAGGAGTTTCGTAATGATGGATCAGATGGCGACAACAGTGCTGATGAGGAGGGACCAACAGAAGATAGAGAGGAGGTTTTGAGAAATGAAATTGTTGTACATCAACCTCGGTCAATAAATCATCCACCATTATTTTCATCTTGGTCAGAAGCAATGAGACGCGTGCCTGAATTCGATAATACTGTTCTCACACCGACAACTGAGTTCCCTGGAGTTGTACCAGATAGGTTTAGTGAGGTGGACAAAACCTTATATATTGGAAGGAATTTTCCCAGTAAAGATGCCTTAAAAAGCACGTTAAAGAGATTTCATATTGAGAGAAACTTCAACTATGTAGTTCACGAATCATGTCGTAGTAAATATGTTATACGGTGCGTGAAGTATGGGGATGATTGTAGATTTTGCTTAAGGGCTATTCTAGACATTACATTTGGAGGTTGGAGAATCTCAAGGATTGAGGCGGCTCATACTTGCGTTTAGCCAAGTCTCACACAAGATCATACTTCATTGGATGCAGAATTTGTGTCATCTATTGTTGTTGAGATGATTAGGACATGCCAAGATGTTCCAATATCCCTTGTGCAAGAGAGGATTCTACAGACATTCAGTTATAATATTTCCTATAATAAGGCATGGATGGCGAAACAGAAGGCAATTGTGAAGGTATATGGTGATTGGGATGACTCATATCGAGTATTGTCGCAATTGCTAGCCATACTGAGGCATCATAACCAAGTTGTCTTCCATCTGGATACAAACGAACATGTGTCTCCTGATAATCGACTTGATCCATCTCGTGTTCAATTTCATCGGTTGTTCTGGGCATTCCTTCCTTGTATCTCTGCATTTCGTTTTTGCAAACAATTTATTCAGATTGATGGAACATTTCTGTATGGAAAATACAAGGGCGTCTTGTTGATTGCGGCAACCCAAGATGGAAACCGTTCACCTCTTCCTCTTGCCTTTTCCATTGTAGAGAAAGAAAACTATGAATCATGGAGTTGGTTTCTGGCATGTATCAGCAACCATTTCACCAATATTCAGGGAGTTTGTTTGATATCTGATCGTCATCGAGCAATTAATGAGGCAATCAATGCAGATCCTGATACATGGAGATACCCAAATGCACATCATCGGTTCTGCATTAGACACATTGCTAGCAATGTACATAAAAAATTCCACAACAAACCGATGAAGAAGGCAATCACGAGGCTTGGTACGTATTTTATTCGTTCTGTTTTACTGTTTCAATATAAATATAAAATCAATTTATGTGAAATAGCATCTACGTTTTGTAGCATATGAGTCGGACCAACGATGATTTGAAGAACGTTTTGAACAAATTCATCAGGCTAATCAAGAAGTTTATGATTATATGATGCGGATTCCAAAAGATAAATGGACATTGGCATACGACGGGGGAAAGAGGTACGGACACATGACGACAAACATTGTGGAGTGCATCAATGGTATCTTCAAAGGACTTCGCAAGCTACCTATAACCGCCTTAGTTCAGGAGACATTATATCGATGCGTGAAGTACTTTGTGGATAGACAAAAACTAGCATCAGACGGAATACATCAAGGGATAAGATATGGAAGACACTTTCAACGAGAGATTGAAAAAAATATTGAAGAAGCTTCTGGTTATCACGTATGTCTCTTTCGAAGAGAAGACTCCCGATTTGAAGTTCAAGAGCATTCAGACCCCATCACAAATCACGTCGGTGAAAAAATGGTGGTATTACTGGAAACAAGGCAATGCCAATGTGGAAAATTTCAGGCCTTACGGTTTCCATGTACACACGTCATCGCAGCATGTGCCTCTGTGAACATCTCATGGGAAGCATATGTTGATCCAGTGTACCGGATGGATATCATTGTCAACTGTTATGCTGCACCATGGACACCTATTGGGGAGTATCGTTATTTCCCAATGCCTGAAGGCCAGCCGATAGTGATACCTGACAAGAATCGGTTACGTCCTCGTGGGAGACCAAAGGCGAGTATGATGCGTAATGAGATGGACTGGCCTCAAGAACAAGGACAGAGTTTGCGATGCACAATATGTCATAAAGAAGGTCATAACCGGAAGCGATGCCCTAATGTTGTTGGGTCGACTTCACAGTCTCATTCATAATGATGTATTGTCTTCATTGTGACATTCCCATATTGTAAACTAAATGTTGTTATCTCTTTTTTATTCCTTGGTTTTATAAACCCCAAACATCTGAGATAAGTTTTCATATTAATATTCATGTTTTCAAGAAATAACTTTAAATATGAAATAATAGAATTTATTTCAAAACTCCGAAAGCGGAACACTTAACCCATATTGAAAAGTGTATGTCAGTTAACCCATTAACATGTTTCCTGGACGTTAATATTAAAAATTTTAACCCTAAACCCTCCAACCTAAACCCCAATCTAAACATGCAGGATATTTTAGCAAACTGTTCTATAACAAATTTATAGTATCATAATAATTAGCATAAGATATTGAATACATACAATTAGATAAATTCTAAAAACATCATAATGTTATATTTACATTTTACACTTACGACTCATTTTCTTTGTTTATATGGAGATGGATGATACCATACTACTCACTCAGCAGCCTACCCATATTTCGCAGGCCGTGTTAGAGGGTCATCCAGATCGATTTGTGAAGGTGCGTCGAGCGCACCATTTTCATCACATGGAGCCTCCACATGCCATTAGACCTTACTTGCGTCGTGCTGGCTTCTATGGCCTTGCCGTATCAGATTTCACATTTGTAGATCATTACCTACTTGCTGCCCTCGTTGAGAGATGGAGATCAGAGACACACACATTCCATTTGCCTGAGGGGGAGATGACCATCACCCTCGAGGATGTCGCAGTTCTTCTCCGTCTTCCTATCCAGGGGAGACCCGTTATTGGACCCACTCGTGCAGCTTGGCCAGACCTTGCTCAACGCTTGTTAGGCGTTGATATTTTGTCCGACCGTAGGGCTACAGATGGATCGTCCATATCTATGCGTTGGTTGGAGTCGCAGATTACACATTTACAGGATGATGATGATGAGCAGACCGTCATGCGTTACGCCCGTGCATATATCTTACGACTCATTGGTGGGACCATGTGTACTGATCACTCGGGGATGCACGTGCATATGATGTATCTACCCCTACTAGAGGACTTTGATCGGGCTGGGACGTACAGTTGGGGATCAGCCTGCTTGGCATACACGTACAGATCATTATGCAGACTATCCCATAGGGACCGTACAGGTCTTGGAGGATGCGTCATCCTTATTCAGATGTGGGCATGGGAGCGCATCCCAGCATTCCGCCCTGACCTTGCTGGTCCACCGGTCGAGATGGAGGTGCTGCATGACGCTCCGCGTGGACGCTGGTATGATAAGTCATTTCTATTGGTTTTTTATTCTACTATGAGTTATTGACTATAATTTCTCATTATTTGTCATTATCGTTGTATTTTACAGGTGGTGTCAGCGACACAATTTTGACGTGGTTCCGAGACAGCATTTGGGCGTATATCGGCTACAGTTGGACTGTCTCTTACCTGATCAGGTATGTATATACAATCTATCACTATCTAACATTTTTAATAATAACATCAATTTTGGTTTTTAGTTGGGTGTTTTTTTGACAAAATCACTTGTCATTTCAGATTTCATGGCTTCCATACTGGAGTATATGGACCAGTTGCCAGCATACTGCACTGTTGGGCTTGAGGATGCTATGGCTGTAGTGCCCCTCATTCACTTTCATATTATTGAGTGGCAGTAGCCTGACAGGGTCATGCGCCAATTTTTTCGTACTCAGCCGATTCCATTACCATCTAGACAGACAGACAAGCTTCATGGGATGAAGCTGACAAGGAGGCAGGATGATGACTGGTCCCAAGTACATGCGAGTTTTATCGACTGCGGGCACAGACGTGCAGAGTTACGTATTCAAGGTGTTCCTACAAATCGATTCTCTCTTTCAGAACAGGTTGACTATGCGCCATGGTATAGACTGAAGTCTATACTGTATCTTACCCAAGCTGGCATAGAGATGCAGAGGATGGTAAGTTAATAAATTCCTATTAGTTTGTTTATTGAATTATTTTCTAATTCCATTTGAATCTACTCACAGGGAAGTCACACAGAGCAGCTTGTTCGCATGAGCGATGAAGAGGAGGAGGGGGTCTTTAGCCGGGCAGCCGTCCATGCTACAACGCTGGAGGCGAGTGCATCTTTTCATGCGCTTTCTGAGAGCATCTTCACGCGTCTGGCTCGGAGACAGGAGGTTCCTGCCCCAGAGGAACATCTTGCAGCTGCTGTTGGTGCTGAGGAGCCACGACCACGGCGACGTAGACAGCGCCGTGCTGCACGTGAGGCATCGCCTGTTCTACAGGCAGAGGTCGGGCCTCTTATAAAAGGGAGGTCTGGGTAAGAGTTTCTGTCAGAATCCAGACTGCTGTAATGGCTGTAGCGCTGGATCTTTAATACCAGAGAAATTCTGCTGAAATTTTTTGTTTTGTTTATATATATATATATATATATATATATATATATATATATAAACAAAACAAAACAAAAAATAAAAATAAAAATTTTCAAAAAAATTATTTTCTCAGGAGAAAGGCGGCATCGCGGATGCCGCCTTGCCCCCGAAATGCAAAGGCGGCATCCGGGATGCCGACTTTAAGGTGCGTTTTTAAATTTTTTTTTGCTGGAATCGTTTTCTGGAAAATATTTTTTTAAAAAAACTTTAAAAAAAAAAAAAAAAATCCGACCCTCGGCCGCCTTTCCCTTGTTGCGTGAGACCCAGCCCACCGCCACCTTCTTCCCCTGTAGCGCGCCTCCGCCTCTTTCGTTTCTCAGCGCACCTGCCAACCCTCATACTTCTTGAACGCCGTCGAACCCGGCCTCCCTCCATCTCAGCGGTGCACCCCTCCCTCTGTGCGGCGCGATCCAGCACCCTCGGACCTAGCCGCCTCCTCCCTTGCTGCAACTCACCCAGCCACCTGCCGATCTTCCCTCCTTCACGCTTGAAGACCCGACCGCCCTTTTCCAGCATAGCGCGCCCCGGCCGACCGCCTGTCCTTCTGCCCTATTTCCGGCCGCGAGACCCCTCCCGGCTCCCTTGCTCCGGCGCGCCAGCCAACCCCGACCCCCTCGGACTCCTTGAAGCGCACCCCATCAACCCGGAGAAACCCCTATTTTTCCTGTCGCACCAGCCCGAGCTTCAGCCACTCAGCCGGCGACACCCCCTGATTCCCTTTATTGCATGTGAGCAGGCCAGGGACCCTGTTCTCTAGTGACCTCTCCTCCTACACGACCTCCTTAAAGTAGCCCCGTCGCCCCACGCAGAAACCCCCACATTCCGCGAGGCCTCTCTCCGGCATCAACACCCTTGGCCGACTCCCCTGCCCCCGGCCAGCAATCCCCTTTGGCGCAACCTCCCTTTTTTTCCAGTGCGATCCTTTCCGACGCCGCCTCCTCCTATCAACGCCACCCCTTTGATGCGCTTTACTACAGGCTCGATACCCCTACTGCATTGTTATCTGGCGCTGACCCTTACCTTCTTTTCCCTGCCACTGCCCTACTCTCCTCCTCTAGCCAGCGCCCCCTTCCGGCGAGTCTCCACCCATCAATTGACTCCGACCAGCACCTTCGTCGCACCCCCGATATCACCTTATCTATTTATTTTCCCAAGTTTGTGATAGGGGTTTT
Source organism: Viscum album (assembly GCA_963277665.1). NCBI lineage: Eukaryota > Viridiplantae > Streptophyta > Magnoliopsida > Santalales > Viscaceae > Viscum > Viscum album. The sequence goes on along the minus strand of OY728167.1, from coordinate 393,099,600 downwards.
GTTTTTTTGTGGGTTAGTGGGTTTGTTAATGATTATTTTGGTAGGTTTGAGATTTTTGGAACCCGCGTGGAGCGATTCTGAGTGAGCATCGTCATCGTGCCTTGTTTTCGAAGTTGCTTTATCATCGCGTCATGTATCCGAGGTAGGAATCTCATTGCACTTGCCATTTTTAATTTAAGAAACTTTAATTCTATATTTTTTTCACACTTAGTACACATGTTAAATATTGTTTGTGCAACCTGCTGGTTAGTCGCTTAGCATGTGGTCTATGTTTGGAGTCTTGTTTGTTATGAATTTATTATGCAATTAATTTTAAAGTAGTATTTTGTGAAAAATTGGGTGTGTTTATGTGGAACCTTGTTGTGCCTCTGGTTGGTGTTTTATAAATTTTTTAACATTGATTAAATTATTTTGGTAGTGCAAATTGAAAAAGAGGGTATTTTTGGGGTGCGTATTATTTTAAAAAATTGATTTTTATGTGCGGTATTTTTTTCGAGTTGTGAACACTGGGTGTTTTATGCAAATGGTACGTAATGTTAAAAACCATGTTTATCAGTTTAAACAAAATTAAGACATGTAATTGGTGTCAATATTTTGTGTGGTATTGAATCGAAATGGTTTTTGTAAACATTTCATGCCTTGTGTTTTTTATATATATAAAAGTGCCCGTTTGGATTTTCAGAGTAAAGCGTGATGTAAAATAAAATTGTTAGGGTTTACGAATGTATCTTCAGTGTGCACAATAATGTTTTTGGTTCTTTCTGTGATTTTCCAAGTGGTTTGGCTTTTACAAAAGTGTGTATTGTGTTTTAGCATGTTTTGGCTTTTTATTAAAAATGGTCGGGTCTTGAGTGTGTAGCCTAAATATATTAAAAAGAGTTTTATCAATATTTGGGTGTGATAAATGACGTGTTTACCCCTTACTTGGAAATGTGAATTATTTTTAAAAGTATATATTGTGATTTGATGCTCGGTGACATCTGTTTACTCATCTCTTTTTTTATATATACTTGCGACATTTGAACCTGACATATTGAGAGAATTGTCTTAGATGAGTACTGCACTGGTAGGTTATGGTACTGACCAGTGGCCCATAGTAAGTGGATATGTTTGGGTTTATTGCTATGAGATTTTCCCTCGGCCTTCCTGAGAAAGGATGACCGAGCGTTTTGGAGCGTTAGATTTCATAGTATGTGGCATGCTACTGTAGATGGGGTCGCAGGTATTAGTGTTGTCTGGATTATTCTCGATCTCTCAGGTTCGCCTATGTCTAGTGTTACTTTTATCTATTGAACTGTTACGATGATACTAGCACACCTATTTACATTGCCCTTACCGTATCTGCCTTGGTACCCTTGTGTGGTGTTTTTTTCATGAAAAATGACATTTTGGTTTTCCAACACCCCTGATAATATTTTCAAAAGAAATGTGTTCCAAACCCTTTTGTTCTAGTTTTTCAAATGACTAAGGGCAATGGTTTGTACTTTGTTTTCAAATAAAAATTATAAAAATGCATATTTTAATACATTGTAGTTCAAACTTAGAATTGATGTTTCTTAATTTTAATGGTAGTACATTGGGAATAGATATTGGGCTAGCCTACTCAAGCTTATAGTTCTTTTTTATTTTTAGTGTTTGTACAGGCTACAACTTGAGTGCGCTCGCCTTGGGAGACGCTTGATCGTTGAATCGGAGAGTGACCCGCGGGGTCACACGAAGTTAGTTCAGTCGTTGAGTTTGGTTAGTTTTATTTTCTTTTGTTCTTGTTTAGTCACTTTACCTGGTTTATTTATTCTGAGATTCTCTGTATTACTTCTGCTGCATTATTTATTTGTATTGGGTGAAATCATTCCCACAGCCTCTGTTGATGCCCTGGCACTTGTCGCCAGCCCGGGAGGATCGGGAACGCCTCTCGGGCCATGTCGCGAACCGGCTCGGGTGACCGATTCAGGGTCGACCTGGATTGGTTCGTGACATTTAGCGCATTAATTATGGGTTTATCACACCCAAAAAAATACATACATTCCTGTTAAATATTTTAAGGTACACTACTACAAAAACGGGCAAGGGCAGCACCCCCTTATATCAGCGCTAAGCAAAACCGCTGATAAAACAACCCCTTATCAGCGCTAGAAAAGCGCTGATAAAGAATCTCTGTATCAGCGCTAAAATTTTAGCGCTAATACATGAATGATTTATCAGCGCTAAAATGTTAGCGCTGATAAAGGTAGTCTTTATCAGCACATTGTTAGCGCTGATAAAACCTTAGTCCATTTTTTATAAAGTCGGTCGCACAGTGCCCTCATTTTATCACGACCTAAAGCTCTCGCGGTATTGGAACCCTGCGACTCCCCTCTGCCGCCCACTGAGTTCGTGTTGCCGGACCTCCGTCGCCCTCGCTTCTCATTGCCGGACCTACGCCGCCCTCGCTTCTCATTGCCGGACCTCCGCCGCCTGCAACGCCCTCTTCGGTTTGCCGGACCTCCCTTTAAGGCATGTTTTCCAAATATTTTTTTAATATTGTTCTTGTTGTTGGTTGAATCATTGATGGATATTGATTGTGTTATTTCATTTGGATTCATTGATATGTTTTGGGTGTACCTTTCCTTAGGTTTCGAATTATGCTCTTAGTGGTTCTTCATGGTTAGTGGTTGTAGTCTCTTATTTGAGTTTTTTTTTTACATTTTTTCAAAAAAAAAAAAATTTAAAAATACGACCAGGTTTAAAATATTTTTTTTTACATCCCAAAGGCGGCACCCCATGTGCCGCCTTCGGTTCAATTTCCGCCGGGCTAAAGGCGGTTCTCCAGAAACCGCCTTGCGCCTTTGGGGAAACGAAAGGCGGCACACCAGTGCCTGCCTTTCGATTTTTTTCTGCGAAAGGCGGCTTTTGAAGAGTCGCCTTTCGTGTTTTAAATGGACGAAGGCGGCTTCCCAGATGTCGCCTTCGCCAAAAAAATCCCTATAAAAGGGAGCCGCCCCCACCCATCCTTCCTCACTCACAAATCCCTTTTCTCTCTAAAATTTTGAGAGCTCCTCTCTCTAAGTTGAGTTTTCCTTCGTGGTGCTTCCGGAGACGCAAGGAGTACAAGATTTTTGTGTCAAGCTTCATTTAGAGGTATTTTTTATTTTAAAGTTATTTATTTATTTAATTGTAATTAGTTAATTTTAAATATTTAAGTATGTAGTAGTAGTTATTTAAAGAAAAGAAATAAATAGTTATATTATTAATGTTTTAATTAGTTAATATTTAATGTTAGATTAAGGTTTATGTAATTTAATATTTTTAATGAATGATGATTAGGGATAAATTATTTAATGTTAGATTAAAGTATGTATAATATAATATTATTAATGAATGATAATTAGGGATAATAATAATTTATTAATATTGTAGAGATAATCATAGAATAATTAAATGATGATTAAGGAATAATTAAGTCATGATTAAAGGGGTAATTAACCGTGGATGATTAATTAAGGAATGTTTAAGGGGTGATTAAGTGATGATTAAGGGATGATTAAGGGGTCATTAAGGTAATTAAGGAATGATTAATTGGTGATTAAGGGGTAATTAAGGAGTGATTAAGGGGTGATTAACTAATGATTAAGGGGTAATTAAGGAATGATTAAGTGATGATTAAGGGGTAATTAAGGAGTGATTAAGGGGTGATTAAGGGGTAATTAAGGAATGTTTTAGGGGTGATTAACTAACGATTATGGGGTGATTAAGTTGTCATTAACTAATGATTAAGGAATGATTAGGGGATGGTTAAGGGGTAATTAAGGAATGTTTAAGGGTGATTAAGGGGTAATTAAGGAATGTTTAAGGGGTGATTAACTAACGATTAAGGGGGTGATTAAGGGGTCATTAACTAATTAAGGGGTAATTAAGGAATGAAGGGGTAATTAAGGAGTGATTAAGGGGTTAAGGGGATGATTAAGGGGTAATTAAAGAATGATTAAGTGATGATTAAGGGGGTAATTGAAGAATGTTTAAGGGGTGATTAAGGGGTAATTAAGGAATGTTTAAGGGGTGGTTAACTAACGATTAAGGGGGTGATTAAGGGGTAATTAAGGAGTGATTAAGGGGTTAAGGGGATGATTAAGGGGTAATTAAGGAATGATTAAGTGATGATTAAGGGGTAATTAAGGAATGTTTAAGGGGTGATTAACGAACGATTAAGGGGTGATTAAATAACGATTAAGGGGTGATTAAGGGGTCATTAACTAATGATTAAGGAATGATTAGGGGATGGTTAAGGGGTAATTAAGGAATGTTTACGTGATGATTAAGGGGTAATTAAGGAATGTTTAAGGGGTGATTAACTAACGATTAAGGAATGATTAGGGGATGATTAAGGGGTAATTAAGGAATGTTTAAGGGGTGATTAACTAACAATTAATGGGTGATTAAGGGGTGATTAACTAACGATTAATGGGTGATTAAGGGGTGATTAACTAGGGATGATTAGGGGATGATTAAGGGGTGATTAAGGGTTCATTAACTGACGATTAAGGGGTCATTAACTAACAATTAAGGGATGATTAAGGGGTCATTAAGTAAAGATTAAGAGATGATTAAGTGGTGAATGACCAACTCCTAACTGATTAACCAGCACTTAAGTAGTGATTAACCATCACTTAAGTAGTGATTAACCAGCACTTAAGTAGTGATTAACCAGCACTTAAGTAGTGATTAACCAACACTTAAGTAGTGACCGACACTTAAGTAGTGATTAACCAGCACTGTAATGAATCTTATTTTTTATAGATCATTGAACACATCTTTAGGAAAGTTAAAAATTATTCTACAAAACATTAGTGGCTTAATTTAGGAAGGTTTTAAAATTTTGGTGTCATGAAAGTTTATGTCGTTATCTAAGCAATTAAATCCCTGTCTGGATACAAGTGGATGTGTCTCTGGCACAACTGTACCTAGGGGTGAAATCCCTGACAAGGAGTTTCGGGCCTGACCCGGGGTATCCTGGTACACGACAACGGGCCTTGCTGCACTCCTGGTTTGACACTTCCGGTGGATATGCTTTAGATGATTGATATTTACTTCATGAAGTACTAAAATACCTTTAAGAAGATAAAAATGTTATTTAACACGTAAAAAACATTATTGACATATTCAGTGATCAGTAAACATTTTTCATGTAGAGAGACATGTTTTCTTGTGTTTAATGCTATGGAAAGGTTATTCAAACCGAGCAAGGAGCTTCTTATAGTATACAACCAACATCTATGGTTAACACATCTGATTGTGTAACCATAGCTGATCTTCAAGATAGAATTCGTGGTTGCTTAAATCTCAGTCCTCATCAAGAGATAAAAGTTTATTAGTTATAGACATTTGCAATTCCCTGCCACGTTATGGCATCTTGCTTGTCCATTGGCTGCTGATGAGCACTGGGTCCAAGCGGGAACTTTATTTTCCCAATGGTATGATGGTGAAATGATGGAGTTATATGTTGAAGTTTCTAATGTACAACAACATCAAAATGTTCTAAGTCGTAGACATGCACAAATAGTTGTTGAAGAAGCTTCATCCCAAGAAATTGAGGATGTTCTCCTTGTTGCGGAGGAGGAAAACTTAGATGATCTGCTAGATTTACATATAAATCATTCTTCAGATGAGGAATTTAATAATGATGGAACAGATGGAGAAGACAATGATGATGGGGAGGGAGCTGGAGATGGGGAGGGAGCTGGAGAAGATAAGGTAGTAGTTTCTCAAAATAGAGTAGTTCAAGAACATTATCGACCAACATTAAATCATCCACCACCCTTTGAATCTTGGTCCGAAGCAATGGAACGTGTACCTGAATTCGACAACAATGTTCTGACACCTGCAATAGAGTTTCCTGGAGTTATAGTGGACAAGTTTAGTGAGTTGGACAAAACATTATATAATTGAAGGGATTTTCCAAGTAAGGATGCGTTGAAGAGCTTCTTAAAAAGATTTCATATTGAGAGGCTTTGTAGATATGTAGTTGAGGCATCATGTCGAAAAAATACGTCATACGGTGTGATTAATTTGATGAAGACTGTAGATTCCGGTTAAGGGCGATTCCAGACATTGCATTTGGTGGATGGATAATTTCAAAGATTGAGGCAGCTCATTCTTGTGTTCAGCCAAACATGACACAAGATCACACTGCTTTGGATGCCGAATTTGTGTCAACTGTTATGGTTGAGATGATTAGGACCTGTCAAGATGTTTCTATAGCCCTTGTACAAGAGAGGATACTTCAAACTTTCGGTTATAAGATTTCTTATAACAAGGCATGGATAGCGAAACAGAAGGCAATTATGAAGGTCTACGGTGATTGGGATGACTCGTATCGGGTGTTGCCGCAATTATTAGCCATGCTGAGCCACAACAACCAAGTTGTCTACCATATAAATACGAAGGAACATGTGTTTGAAGATAATTGATTGGATCAATCTCGTGTTCAATTTCATCAGTTATTCTGGGCATTCCTCCCATGTATTTCCGCATTTCGTTTCAGTAAATAGTTCATACAAATTGATGGAACATTTCTATCTGGAAAGTATAAGGGCGTATTTTTGATTGCGGCAACCCAAGATGGGAACTGTTCACCACTTCCGCTTGCATTTTCAATAGTGGAGAAGGAAAACTATGAATCCTGGAGCTAGTTTTTGGCATGTATCAGCAACCATTTCACACGCATTCGAGGTGTCTGTTTGATATCTGATCGACATAGGGAAATCAATGAGGCAATCAATGCGGATCCTGATTCATGGAGGCCCCCAAATTCACATCATCGATACTGCATCATAAACATTGCTAGTAACGTGCACAAAACCTTCCATAATGAGGCTACGAAGAATGCAATCACGAGGCTTGGTAAGCAATGTCGTCATTGATGTTTACTATTTTAATGTAAATAAAAATATAATTTCTATGACCTGTGATCATATTTATGTAGCATATGAGCCAGATCAACGAAGGTTTGAGGCGCGTTATGAAGAAATCCGCAAGGCTAACCAAGAAGTGTATGATTATATGATGAAGATTCCAAAAGAGAAATGGACGCTGGCCTATGAAGGGGGAATAGGTACGGAAACATGACCACAAACATTGTGGAGTGTATAAATGGCATCTTCAAGTGGCTTCGCAAGCTACCAATTACTGCCCTAGTTCAGGAGACATTTTATCGTTGTGTCAAGTACTTCGTTGATAGACAAAAACTAGCCTCAGATGGGATTCAACAGGGGCTAAGATTTGGAAAAAACTTTCAACGAGATATTGACAAGAACATTGAAGAAGCTTCTAGTTATCGAGTGTGTCTATTCAATCGGGAAGACTCGGCATTTGAAGTTCAAGAGTATTGTAACCCCATCACAGGTAACAGCGGTGAAAAATTAGTGGTACTTCTAGAAGCAAAACAATGTCAGTGTGGAAAGTTTCAGGCATTAAGGTTTCCATGCGCACATGCCATCGCAGCATGTGCATCTATGAACGTATCATGGGAAGCTTATGTTGATCCAGTATACCGATTGGAGGCCATTGCTAACTGTTATGCTGCGCCATGGACGCCTGTTGGGGAGTTTTGATATTTCCCAATGCCTGAAGACCAGCCCATACTGATTCCTGACATCAGTAGATTATGACCACAGGGAAGACCGAAGACCAATAGGATACGAAATGAGATGGATTGGCCTCAAGAACAAGGTAAAAGGTTGAGATGTCGTCTATGTCATCAAGAAGGGCATAACCGGAAATGATGTCCTAACATTGCTGGATCGAGTTCACACACTCATCCACAATGATGTGTTGTATCCAACATGATATTTTCATGTAGTCAGTTATATGTTGTTAATATCAGAGATGAACTTTTTAAGAATTGTTTCACATTTCCAATAAGCAACTTCTATCCTTCCAATAACGAACCTCTGTATTCAATACTTTTAAATCCATTAATCTGAACGTAATCTTAGAGAACAAAAACATTATTAAAAAAGGTTATTTGTCATCGAAGACAAAAAATTATTAAAACATTTATCATAAAGGATCTTCATAAATCATACATAACCGAGATAAAATGTTTATATATATAAATGTATGACACCATATCTTAAAAAACATAATTATCATGGTAAAAACATATATAAAGACATGATAGATAAATTTTCTCCAAAATATGACGACATTCCCTTAACTTTTTCTAAAAAAACATCACATATCGTTCATTATACCAATCATAACATTCTATTAAATTTAACATTATATTTACATTTTATAATGAAGACTAATTTTTTTATGGCTTCCAGATGGATGATATTCCACTCCTCACCGAGCAGCATAGGCATGTTTCTCGTGATGTGATAGAGGGTCGGGATGTTCGATGGATTAGGGTGCGGCGAGCACACCATTTTAGACACATGGCGCCTCCAGCTGCTATTATACCATACTTACGTCGTGATGGATTCTATGGCATTGCCATTTCTGATTTCACTTACACTGATCATCCCCTTCTTGCTGCCTTGGTCGAGAGATGGAGACTAGAGACACACATTCCACTTGCCAGAGGGAGAGATGACTATCACCTTAGAGGATGTGGCAGTGCTACTCGGTCTTTCTATTCAGGGAGATGCAGTTATTGGACCCACCAGTGGGGATTGGGCTGAGCTGGCACAGAGATTATTAGGTGTCGATATTTTGGCTGATCATACTACTACAGATGGTGGGTCCATATCTATGCCTTGGCTTTCTTTGCAGTTTGCACATTTACCTGCTGATGCTGATGAGCAGACCATCATGTGTTATGCTCGGGAATATATCTTACGACTTATTGGAGGTACATTGTGTTCAGATCACTCAGGTGTGCATGTGCACATGATGTATCTTAGTTTACTGGAGGACTTTGATCGGATCGGGAGATATAGTTGGGGATCTACATGTTTGGCCTACACTTATAGAGCATTATGTACGACATGCTGCTCAGATCACACAGATCTCGGAGGATGTGTCGTCCTTATACAGTTGTGGGCATGGGAGCGCATCCCTATCCTCGACCCTGTTACTGTTGGTCAGAGGCTTCCTATAGATGTGCTACAGGACTCTCCACGTAGAAGATGGTATGATCCATCATATTTAATTGTTTCTGATTGTATTATGATTTATTATATTTAATTTCTGATTATTTATCACTTCCAATGTTGTATTTGATAGGTGGAGTCAGGCACATCGCTTCGTCGATGCTCCGACCCACAATTTGGCTGCATATCGTCTCATGTTGGACAATTTACTACCTGACAGCGTAAGTACATATCATCATTTTTGTTTTTTGTTAACAAATTTCTCTGATGAAATGTCACATGTCATTACAGATTCATTGGATGCCATACTGGAGTCTGGTTCAGGACTTACCTACATACTGTACTGCTGGACATCATGAGTTTATGGCTGTAGTGCCACTTATTCACTTTCATATTATTGAGTGGCACCAGCCCGATAGAGTTATGCGTCAGTTTTGCTGTGTTTAGCTGATTCCACCTGCACCACGATAGTTTCCAGCACTTCATGGCTTGAAGCTCACGGGGAGACAACATGTCGATTGGCGACGACGACATGCCCAGTATGTCTCCATCTGGGACAATCGAGCAGAGCATCGTATCACAGGTGTACGTACGATGTGATTCTACCTATCAGATTAGGTAGAGTATGAGCCATGGTATAGAATGAAGTCTATATTGTATCTGACTCAGCACGAGAGAGGGATTCAGGATCTGGTAAGTCAATAAATTTCACATAATATATTTATTACGCTATTTTATAATTCATTTTGAATCTCTATACAACATACCAGACGACGACGACTATGTCGCATGACTGATCCAGAGGAGGAGGAGGTTTCTAGTTTACCTGTGATCTATGCTACTTTGGAGGAGACGATGCCGATTTGTCGATCTATTCATGATAGTATCATCTATCCTAGACCCCAGAGACATGATGTTCCTGCTCAGGAACATGATGCTCCTATCCCAGGAGATGACGGTCCTACTCAGGAACCTGCAGCAGCAGCTGGTGCTGTTCCCCAGTGACGACAACGGCGACGGAGACCGCGTCCTGCTGTACGTGAGCCCTCACCTGTTCCAGAGGCACAGGTCGGTGCTCTATCAGTCCAGCCTGACCCATCTGGGTTTGTGCAGCAGGATGCAGCATTAGATCCATCTTTTTTGACCGGATATCCACAATATTCGCCAGATATTTATTTTCCAGGGATTTATCAGGGGTCATCTCCCATGCCGCCATCTTTCATACCTGATCCTTCACAACCTATATGGTTTCCCGAGGGTATGATGACAGCCCCTTCTACTTACGTAGTGGGAGAAGGATCTTGTGCACACGATGACATCCCTCCGACACCTCCTTCCATGCAGACTATGACATAGGATCTCATGATTGATGTTCCAGTGCCCGAAGATCATCCCTCTCTAGGTCATTATACTCCATCCCAGCATGGAGCACATCGCTCTCGATATGGACGTACCATTCACACACCACCTTGTGGGACAGAGCCTCACCATAGACACTGACATTACTTCTTCATGTAAATGTTTTCTATTTATTAAAAAGAGTGCATTACTTTTACTCTAAAATAATTTCTTAAAAATTATCGATGACACATAATTTACAAGCTTTCAAAAACACCTATGAGAAACTTCATAATGGTTCAAGTACGTGACTTTGAAAGCTTATAAAATATAAACTATAAGACCGATATGAATGAAAATTAAAATATGAATTAAACATATAGGAGATAGTTGAAAAGAAAATGAATTTCTTAAGAAATGTCGATGATAAATTATTTAAAAGGTTTCAAAACCACCTTCCTCAAACTCAAAAATGTTTCAAGTAAGGGACTTTGAATGTGCAATGCTATGACAAACCATTAGATGAAATGTGTCAGTTCCCCACTAGATGTGCATGTTCCTCCAAAATTTTCAGGCTGGATATGATCCACCTTAAGTTCCACATAGCCTTATACCTTCCATGGATTAATGTCAAACACTTCATCCCATTTGTTTACTTTATGGGGAAGTAAAACTCATTCCTTTGAATATGCACATTACCATGAACATATTCAATCAACATTTTTCAAGAAAAACTACTAATCTCATGTTCACTGAAATACCCCTTAACGTAAGAATGATACAAATAGTGTAAGTACCCAATAACAAGCTTCCAATCCATTTTGACTGGGCTATGTGGAATCATTAGTGTTTTCATCTGATTAATAATTTAAAAGGTTTCAAAACCACCTTTCTGAAACTCAAAAATATTTCAAGTGACTTTGAAAGCCTATAAAATATAAACCATAAGATCTATTGAAATGAAACTTAAAACATGGATTAAACATATAATAAATAATTGAAAATAAAAACTATTTCTTAAAATTTTTTGATGAAATAAAATTATAAACTTTCAAAAACACTTCTTGCAACTCAAAAATATTTCAGATATGAGAGTTTGAAATCCTATAAAATATAAACTTAAAGACTCATATAAATGAAACTTAGAACATAAATTAAACATATAAGAAGTAGTAGAAATGTAATTAGTTAATTCTGGTGAGGGGGCAAACTATTAGACCCTGGAATTGAAGAATAATGAGGATGACATGGAAACATCAACCCCCACGCCCACCCCTTCCACCCATTCAACCAACTTCGGTAACTCCTATAGAAGTATCTTTTCAAAAAAATGAAATGTCACACCACCACAACTTCCTACATCCATATTAACCCCCAATTCAGTTTCATTAAAAGTGGACAACCCCCATTTTTACCAAAGTCAATGATGCACTATTAAACCATCACTTTTCAACCCATGCCTCAATAATACAAAATGGTTTGAGGGATGGGAAATGATTCGGCACATTTTAGAACATTGAAATGCGTCGAATCATTTCTCATCCCTCAAATCATTTTGTATTTTTGAGTCGGGGGTTGAAAGTGGTGGTTTAATAGTGCATCATTGACTTTGGTAAAAATGGGGCCTGTCCACATTTAATGAAACTGAATAGGGGGGTTAATATGGATGTAGGAAGCTGTGGTGGTGTGACATTTCATTTTTTTGAAAAGCTACTTCTATAGGAGTTACCGAAGTTGGTTTAATGGGTGGAAGGGGTGGGCGTGGGGGTTGATATTTCCTTGTCATCCTCATCATCCTTCAATTCTAGGGTCTAACAGTTTGTCCCCTCACCAGAATTAACTAATTACTTTTCTACTACTTCTTATATGTTTAATCTATGTTTTAAGTTTCATTTATATGAGTCTTTAAGTTTATATTTTATAGGCTTTCAAAGTCTCATATCTGAAATATTTTTGAGTTGCAAGAAGTGTTTTTGAAATCTTATAATTGTATTTCATCAACAATTTTTAAGAAATGGTTTTTATTTTCAATTACTTATTATATGTTTAATCCATGTTTTAAGTTTCATTTCAATAGATCTTATGGTTTATATTTTATAGGCATTCAAAGTCACTTACTTGAAACATTTTTGAGTTTCAGAAAGGTGGTTTTGAAACCTTTTAAATTATTAATCAGATAAAAACACTAATGATTCCACATAGCCCAGTCAAAATGGATTAGAAGCTTGCTATTGCGTACTTACACTATTTGTATCATTCTTACGTTAAGGGGTATTTCAGTGAACATGAGATTAGTAGTTTTTCTTGCAAAATGATGATTTTATATGTTCATGGTAATGTGCATATTCAAATGAATGAGGTTTTACTTCCCCATAATGTAAATAAATGGGATGAAGTGTTTGACATTAATCCATGGAAGACATAAGGCTATGTGGAACTTAAGGTGGATTATCTCCAGCCTGAAAATTTTGAAGGAACATGCACATCTAGTGGGGAACTGACACATTTCATCTAAAGGTTTTTCATAGCATTGCACATTTCTAGAATCTCTCTTCCTGATGGTATAATACCTCCCTTCTCATCTCACCTTACCAAGAAAAATTATCTAGAGCTTTTGAAGTTGATTTATACTCAGGGGCATGAAAAAATTACAAAGATGTTTCTATTGTGTGTAAAGCACATAAGCTGGTTGAGGTTTTCATTGTTGGAATGCATCTGAATGCTACAACAAAGTTAAAAGGACTAAGTTAAAATTAAAAATTTTACTAATTTTTTTTGTCTAAAGGCGGCACCTGGTGTGCCGCCTTTGTTCTTTAATTATGGGTAAAGGCGGCACACCAGGTGCTGCCTTTCTTCAGCGCTGAAATGCCCGAAAGGCAGCACATGGTGTGCCGCCTTTGGGATGTAAAAAAAAATTTAAACCTGGTTGTATTTTTAATTTTTTTTTGAAAAAATGTAAAAAAAACGCCTCTTATTTGGGTGAAGGGATGTGTTCTTGGTATATTTCCTTAGTTCAGTTCGTGGTTTCATTCTGGTTTTGTGAAGATATTAAGAAATAGGTAGGTTGTTCTATTATTTTACATTGTTTTAGGTGTTTAATATGATTTATTTGGTTCTAAAATGGTTTTATAAATTGTATGGGTTGTGGGAAACATGTTTTCCAAATTTTTTTGTTGTGCATAAGGGTTTGATAATGATTTGACTATTGTGAATGGTTGTTTGTCATGTGTGTTTCTATTATTAGAAGTGCGATTGTATAAAATAGATATAATTTTATAGAGGGGGTGTAATTTAGCACAATGGAATCCTAGTTATCTAGGTGGGTAGACTAGGTCTAGTATATTAGGTGAATTAGTCAGGCCGATGATTGGTCTCCTTAATAAGGATATACATAACAACACTAACTAAACATTCATGTGCTAGGGATTGGAGGCTCAAATAGGACCTTTATGTCTAAGAGATGTGATCACCAAGAGTACGAGGATCCTAGGACCATAGTAACCCTAATACCTTAGAGATTTTCTATAGTGCTCATACTATTCTTACCATTATCTTGTCATATTTACTTTCTCTTTTATTTCAAAGAATGTTTTATTTAAATTGTATCTTCCTTTTTCTTAAAAAATAACATGTTAATGTTTATCATAATGCCATTACATGGAATCTATTTCTGTTGTGTCCTACTAGGTATGTTGGCTCACACCTTATATACACCCTCAGGTTTATGTAGACCTTATTATGTTTTACCCAGTTAAAGGCAAGGTTCCCTTGGTGGTGATGGTGGATTTATGTTCTAGTAGTTCCCCTTTTGGTGACTGTTATTGGTTGTGGAATGGGGATATTGACCCTCATGTTTCATGGAGGCTTGGTTGTATTGTTGGTTCCCTTACCTTTTTTTGTTATTTTGGTTTTGGTTGAAATTTTTAAATGCTTATCCCCTATTTCAGTGTTATCTTTTGGTCTATTATATTGTGAAATTTGGTTATGATATGGTGTTTGATTATTATGTAATATTTATTTTTTTTACATGAAAAAACAATTCCCAAAGGTGTTACTCAATGCCTAGGCACTAGTTACAACCCATGGGGATTGGTAATTCCCTTTGGACCTTCCCACGAGTTGGGTCAGGTGTCAAGTGGGATGGCAACCTGGCCTAGTTCATGACAAGAAGTCTACACCATAGTATGGTTGTCTAAATCCTTTTTGTACAATGTCTATGGGAGGTTGCAACGTGGCATATTTTTTTATAGTCTTAAATTCCATGAGCCCCATTTTATATTCTTTTTTCTCCTACACAACTCTCATTTGAAATCGTGATTCTTTAAGGCTTACAAGATTCATTTTAACTCCTCCAAACTCCCTTCTTCTCAGATATAAGCTCCAGTGGATGCGTTTGGTTTCTCTCTGATAAGGGGATCACTCATCGATTGGAAATCCTCTATCTCCTCTTATATCCTCCTTATAGAGTGATAGATCATCATCTTTTTAGTGAATCTAATATTATTTTTTTATGAATCTTGATTATAGGTTAGACTACTTGATCTCCTACACCTTCATTATTCATTGACAGACCCCATTATGGGTGTTAAGTTGGGTTGATCACTAATTAAAGGTAGGTGGTTCTGCAATGTTTCTTCCAAACAATTGCAACTTTTTTTCTTGATTTATTCAATATAAATTATAAAAATAATTTAATATGATTTGAATTAAAGTGGATTTTATTTGTGATTCAGAGGCATGTATTTTTGAAATAAATCCCCTTCTTAGTTGTTTTTTTGTGTCATGGAATGATTTGAGAAACTATATATTTTAGTGGGAATATTTTATAAAATAATTAGCCTTTATTTCAAAAAAAATGATTAGAATATAATATGATTTGAAAATGTAATAGATTTTATGAAAATACTAACTTAAACATACTATGACATGAAATTTTCCCCAATGGGAATTTGAGTCCCGATGACCTGAGTCATGGGATGTGTTCACACATTGAGCCAAGATCACTGATTGAGTAGTGTGAGGATCATATTACTAGAAACTAACATACCATAGGGTTTGATACATGTTACTATTATATAATTTTTTTTATTATTACATGAAATTGATTATAAAACTATTTTTTTCATGCCAACTAATTTATATAAGCATTTTATATACATTGTTCATTTAAGTCAGTTTTTATATATCTTCCATATTTTTTATTATGAAAGTATGTGATGTTGGAAATATGTAAATACTAAGATAACATATTGGTACATGTTACTAAGATTTATGTGTGGCCATATACTTATTATATTTTCTTATTATTTCTTACACACCACCACTTGAGTCGAGTAACCTGATTGAAATCCATATTGGTACTTTGGTTCTGATGTGGATATGGTTTTTTATGTGTTTGTGACATGTGTATGTGTGGATATATGGGTACTTGGGAATGATGATATTGAGTGTAGGGTAGAGACCTAAGAGTGGTAGATGTATCATTCTTGATTATTCTTGTGTTTGGTCTGGGGTGATTTGTGGAAACTATAATGAATCTAAATTAATTATATTTAATGAAGATGAATAAATACTAATGGTTAGGCTCTATTAATCTCTATTTTTATAAGGAATTGGTTCTATTCTACTGTATTTGGAAGTCTTGTTTTGCGTACTTGAACCATAAATACTAATATTTTAGATTCAAATAGGATGAAGATGAATAAAGATTTGATGGATGCTAATCGTTTAACAATAGAGTACAAGAACGGAGTGAAAGAGTTCATCAAGTTTGCAAAGGATCACACAAAGGATCCTTCTCAAATCCTTTATCCATGTTTACATTGTTTTTATTCTAGAATACTTACTCTAGAGGAGTTGGAAGAACATTTGATATGTCACGGAATAGATCAGAGTTATCAATGTTGGAATAAACATGGAGAAAAAGTGAATGTAGCTACTGGCAGGGATAAAAATGAGTTTTATGGATCGTCAGATATGAATACAAATATGGATAATGAAGAAGACCGTATGGAGGATGTGATTACAGATGTTAATGATGATGAAGATCGTATTGAGGAAATGACAAAGAAAATTCAAGATGAACTCCGCGATTGCCCAAAATTGTTTGAGAAGTTAAAGAGTTGTGCAAAGATACCATTGTATGCTGCTTGCAGTAAGTATACAACAATGTCAGCTATACTGTAGTTGTATAAATTGAAAGCAGGCAACAGATGGAGTGATGTCAATTTTACTGAACTACTTTCTCTCTTGATTGACATGCTCCCTGAAGATAATGAGCTCCCAAGCTGAACATATGAATGTAGACGAATGATACGCTCGATGGGAATGATTTCTGAAAGAATACATGCCTACCCGAAATACTGTATATTGTTTCTCAAGGAGAAAAAA
The DNA here is from genome assembly GCA_963277665.1 of Viscum album. Taxonomy (NCBI): domain Eukaryota; kingdom Viridiplantae; phylum Streptophyta; class Magnoliopsida; order Santalales; family Viscaceae; genus Viscum; species Viscum album. The sequence goes on along the minus strand of OY728167.1, from coordinate 393,082,801 downwards.
TCACTTATAGAATGCCCAAAGTGTGGTGCTTCTCGATATCAGAAAGATAAATCCAATCCTACGAAAGTTGTATGGTACTTTTCAATCATTCCAAGGTTTAGGCATCAATATGGAAGTGAAGAAACTGAAAGACAATCATCGTGGCATGCAGATAAAAGAAATAAAGATGGGTTATTATGTCATCCGGCTGACTCTCCTCAATGGAAGAAAATTGATCATGAGTATCCTGAATTTGGAAAAGAGCCGAGAAACCTTCATCTTGCGTTATCTACAAATGGGGTGAATCCTGTTGGTTTTCAAACCAGCACTCATAGTACATGGCTTGTTATGTTGGTAAATTATAACTTGGCACCCAGGTTATGCATGAAGCGGAAATTCATCATGTTATCTATGTTTATATCAGGACCAAAACAACCAGGTAACGATATTGATGTTTATCTGTCTCCTTTGTTCGAGGATTTGAAGTTATTGTGGGACTCAGGTGTAATGTTGTATGATGCTTATAAAAGTGAATACTTCACATTGAGAGCGATGTTGTATGGGACAATGAATGATTTCCCTGCTTATGGAAATTTTTCCGGCTATAGCATTAAAGGAACTCAAGGGTGTCCCATGTGCGAAGAAGATACATAATCAATTAGGTTGAAACATTCATCAAAATCTGTGTTTCTAGGACGTCGTATATTTCTACCTCATCGGCATAAGTACCGATCTTGAATGAAATCATTCAATGGAAGTTCAGAAAAATGTGCAACACCGTCTCCACTAACAGGTGATCAACTATTTGAGAAAGTAAAATATATGAACACTGTTTTTGGTAAACCGTTTTCGAAAAACCTTACGAAAATTGGTTGGAAAAAGAGATCAGTTTTTTTAATTACCATACTAGAATTGTTTGTACGTCAGACATTTTCTTGATGTGATGCATGTGGAAAAAAATGTATGTGACAGTGTTATCGGAACGTTGCTAAATTCCCCTGAAAAAACAAAAGATGGAATTAAGGAAAGGTTGGACATGATTGACATGGGAATACGAGAAAAGTTGGCTCCTGTGAAGGGTGAAAATCGAATGTTTCTTCCTCCAGCTGCTTATACTCTTTCTAGGGCAGAGAGATATCAGTTTGGCAACTTCTTCAATGATGTAAAGGTTCCAGAGGGTTACTCATCAAATATCAAGAACATTGTTTCAATGAATGATTTGAAGTTAAAAGGTTTTAAATCACATGATTTCCATGTTTTGATGCAAGATCTAATTCCTATAGCTTTACGTTGCATTTTTCCCAAGAATGTTCATCATACGTTAACCAAACTTTGTTTCTTTTTCAAAGCTATATGTAGCAAAGTTTTAGACCCGGGGAAATTTCCAGCTATGGAAAAAGAAATTTTCATCATATTATGTGAATTAGAAATGTTCTTCCCGCCAACATTCTTTGATATGATGGTTCATTTGATGATTCACTTGGTGAGAGAGATTCGACTTTGTGGTCCTATGCACTATAGATGGATGTATCCTGTTGAACGGTATATGATGATTTTGAAAGGGTATGTCAAAAATCGGAGTCGTCCAGAGGGTTGTATAGTGGAGCGATATATTGTTGAGGAAGACATTGAATTTTGTACTAAATACCTATATGATGTGGAAAGAATTGTTCTCCCAAAATCTCGTCACACTGGACGCATTGAGGGTGAGGGAATTTCTAGAAGAGAAGTTGTGACAATCAATATTACAGATCGGGAGCAGACTCATCTTTATGTTTTGCATAATAGTTGGGAGGTTGCTCCATATATTGAAACTCACAAAAAAATTCTTAGGTAGTTGAATCCATCAAGGGATGAAAAATGGTTATCAGGTACACATAATCACCAGTTTATAGGTGGTTTCAGGACCATATTTTTAAGCAGTTGGATGAAAATCCGAAATCAATTTCAGAACGACTTCGATGGATAGCCGCTGGACCAAGTGTGTATGTATTATCTTATAGTGGTTATGTAATTAATGGTTATACATTCTATACAGATGAACATGATGAAGATAGTACCATGAAAAATAGTGGAGTTACACTAGTGGCTGAAGCGATGCATGTTTTTGGTAGTAAGGACAAAAATCCAATTTATAAAAATATGTCATACTTTGGCATTATCAAACTAATAGGGGAGTTGGATTATACGACATTCCAACTACCGATTTTTCAATTAAAATGGATTGATAACAATAGTGGTGTTAAAATAGATGAATGAGGATTTGTGAAAGTTGATTTTAGTAAAGAATGGTACAAAGATGAAAAGTTTATAATGGCATCACAAGCGGTACACATTTTTTATGTTCCAGATCCCAAAAACCGAAAGTGGTCGATTGTTCTGTTATCGTCAAAAACTACTGAAGGTTCTGATGAAAATTCAGTTGAGGATGATCCTTTTAGTGGTACGTCGCAATCATTTTGGAGCGATCCCAATGCAGATGATGTTTTTTATGTTAGAGGATACCACAATGAAGGGATTTGGATAGTCGATAGAGGTTTCAAATCCCTTAAACCTTTGAAGAAAATAAAGAAAGTTCAGTAAATAGGTTATATTTTGTTAGTAATATAAATCTTGTTATTTCATGTTATTATCTTATCATTACTGAATTTATGTAATCTAAATTAACTGTTCAACCACTTTTGTAGATAATGACTTCTGCACATTCTGGTGCTCCTAACATTGAGGCTGAACAAATCTCTCAAGCTACTGCTGCTCCTGCAGCTCATGCTGCTGCTGCTGTTGCTCCTGCTGTGGCTCCTGTTGCTCCTGCTGCTCCTCCTGCTGCGGCTCCTGCTGCTCCTGCTGCTCCTACTGTGGCTGCTGCTGCTCCTGCTGATGCGGCTCCTGCTGCTCCTAGTGTTGAGGTCCAACAACCATCTGCACATGCCATTGATACCATTCCAGATGAACATATAGATGATGTTGATATCGATGAAATGGTCAGGAATGAAGGACCAGCGTCGCAGAAAACATAGGTGCATCGTAGTTTGACGGTGTTAGCCAAAATTCTTAAGGCGAAAAGAAAATGCATCAAATTTGAAGTCAGATGGAATGAACGAGGCCAACATGTGAATCCCAACAAGGCTATGTTTTTCAGCTACATTGGAGTTGTCACTCGGCAATGCGTGCCGATTGACATAGATTCATGGCACCATGTTGTGTCTGGGCTGAAGGCTGCAATCTGGGAAGAAATTACGGTAACTTTATGAATTTATTTCTTTAATTTACTAGAAAATAAAATAATGAAACAATGTCTTACTTTTTTAAATCTCTTGCAGAGTACATTTATAATAGACGATTCACACAAGGATTATATACTAAGGCTTGCAGGAAAGATTCATCGAGGTTTTCGCACTATTTTAAAAAGATGTCACCCAAAAGATTCTAAAGGTAAAATAAACCCACGCCCACCCATTGTCTACGCTCACCTGATATCCCAAGAAGCATGAGATGTGTTTATTGGCCGTCGTGGGGATGAAAAGTTTCAGGTACATTGTGGGTGATAATACGTTGTTTTAGGATACCTGTAACGACCCAAAGTTTTTCAATCGAAATTCTCTTCTTATATTTATGTCATAAAATAACATGAAAACACAAAATAATGAACTACTAAGTGATAAATGACCTTTAAACATAATTTTGTCACTCCTATGTTTGGAATTTTGAAAATCCGACATACACGGTTGTGTTCCAGATGATTTTTGGAGTCTATTGAAACAAAAATAATTTTTGGTGAATAGTGACCTAACCTTATGAATAGTAACATACCCTTATGAATAGTAATATGACCCTTATTAATAGTAAATCATCCAACATAAGAGTAATATTACCTATGTATAATTAAATAAAATTTAGACATCTTTGAAAGTGACAATTTGACCTTTGTAAACGTTTTGGTATTTTGTAAGTCATAAATAATTAATTATAATTAATTAATTTAAAAGAATATTTATTTCCTTAAAATGTATTCATAAATTATTGAATCAATGTCTTATAGTTTTTAGATAATTTTATAAGACCCTGTGTAATTTTTGAAAGCAGTTTTAACTTTTAAAAAACTGTTTTTAAGCAAATTATGATTTTAATTAAATATTAAATTAATAATATTTAGAAAAATATTTTTGAAAAATGTAATTCATTTTTGGATTTTACACGTTGAAAAATGGTAGGGGTAAATTTTTGGTTTTTTTCTGAAATACTTCAATTTTCAGGTAAATAGTAAAAAAATACAATTTTTCGCATAATCGGTGTATACTAAATTGCATCATTAATGATGTAATGATGACATAAACATTCTAGAACTTTAGTTTTGGCCAAATTATATTAAGTCTCATAAATGGTTCCTTAAAATACAATAAATCCAATTCTCAAACCTAAAAAGAACTTTCCAAAGCCTAAAGTCAAAAGGTGATTTCTTAAAGTGTCTTTTTCTCTTTCTTTCACTTTCCTTTTAATAAATTAATGAATTCAAATTATAAAGAAGAATTAAAGCCTAAAACGAATTATATTATATTAATATATGATTTAGGATTTCAAAAAACTACTATTACAAGTCTAACTCTTGATATATTATTTTATTTAATATTTTATACCAAAAACACCTCCCACCTCATGTATAAATAAGCACCCCCCTCCTCTTGCCAAACCACACCTCTCAAGCTTCAATCATTGTCTAAGATCTACCCAATAATCTCCCCTTGCCCCTCCCCCATGTCCAAGAGCTTTTTGTCTCATCAAAAGACCAAGCTTAGGCCCTTAAGGAGGTTCTCAAGAGAAGGATTTAAGAGGTAATTTCCCTCCCTCTTCTCCTTTAATTCCCTTTCATGTTCAAGTTCCTTTCTTGATCTCTCCCCACCTATATTCATCCAAATTTTTTGGTATCTCTAGTATTATAAATATACTATAATTTTATTATTCTAGTGGGATATTATATCACCCCACAATGTTTCCCTCTTCCTTTTATTTTATTAAAGAGAACGTTGTTCATGGGGTGTTAATTTATCACCTTCAAGAACGACATGCTCTCTTCTTCCATTTATACCTTCAGACCTGGTCATGAAACCATTTTTATGGTTGAAACAGAATATTTTTTATGTATTATGTTCTATTTTAAGTTCTGGAAATAACCTATGGCCATATTACTAAGTGAAAAGTTAAAACAAGTTCATTGTGATCCAAAAACCGCTCAAATTAACCCAAATAATCATCATTTAATTCTTATATAATGATTCACCCAAATGGATCTAATATAGTTCATTATAAAATCATTAAAGCTCATTTAATATCACTAATAACATGTAATATCATTTCTGGATGTTTACCCATGTTCTACCCGAACTTCAATTTAAGAATACAAGTGAACCACCCAAGAAAAACCATAAAAATGAACATCCCCGAACAATGTTTTTAAACTCTATAAGTCATCCAAAGAAACATAATATGACATAATGAAACCATAATGAACCCTATTAATGTACACATGGTTTTTTATTTCTAATTAATGAATATAATTTCATTATACAGTACATTAAAGAGAAGGAAGCATTCGGGTACAAGGTAAGGGGAAATTCTCGAACCCAACTTTCATCCTTCGGGTTATACCTCTTTCACTCCATTTTTGATATGGTCACTCCTTAAAGATAATTTTTTCATCATTTTCTTTCCTTTTCTGGGATATAAATGTTTTCTAATGATGTTTATGTCAATCCAAATGTTTTCTGAAAGAACTCTTCTCTCAAGAACTCAACTTTTACCTCTCATTCAAGGTTGATGGTTCTTGTATAAAGTATGTTGTTTCCTCTTTATTTTGGGAAACCAAAGTTTATGAATGTGTTATTATGAGATGAAACCCATTCCTTTTCATGGGTTATTTATGTTCATTTATGTTATATGTTCATTTTGGCATGCATGGTAAATGATAATGTTATGATGTGACGGGTGCGCCCGGAATTATATAGCGCTCCAATGCATTGGGTAAAGTGATGAATCTCATGAGTAAATGTGAAATGATTTGTTAAAAAGATGCTAGCTTGGTTCAAAAGTATGTGTGGTAGTTAACCACTAAGACATGATGTTTCATTTTTATGCTTTGCCACATTTCAAGTCTTTTATTTATGGTCCTCTCATGTTCATGATCTTTTGCCTATGTTATGATTATTCTCACCCCATGATATATTGTTCTTATCTATCCTCTTACTAGGATTATAGCTCACACCTTTTGATGTATATCCTCAGGTGACTACATGTACTAAGGAGAGGACAAGTACCAATAAGAAGCTAGAGAAGAATAAATTAAATAAATGTTTATGCTAGATGTTGTATTTGTTATGTGTGGTCCTAGTTTGCCCAAGACACTAAGACTTTGGATCCTCTTTGTGTAATACTATTATGTTGTTTATCATTGAAATGATGTAATAGTAATTTAAGAAAAGGCCGGGTTGTTATAGTTGGTATCAGAGGCAAAGTTTAGTTAATTTGGGAATTAGGATTAGTGAACCCTGGAGAAAACCTCTAGTATGAGACTAAGTAAAAATATGCACACAAGAATATTTACCTAGGGATCCCATATGTTATGTTTTTGGTATAATTGTTTGAATGAATAAGTTATTCATGACCTGTTTACTTATGTTTTGTTCTAACCTTTTCTATTTTAGAAAATGGTGGGAACCAGGAGAAATCAGGCCAACAACTCATGCGAGGGCCAATGCAATGATTGCCCGAACGACATCCCCAATGATTTGGGAGGTGTAGTTCAAAACTTCATGGTGATTCTTACCCAATTATCTCAGGTTATGAACAATAACCATAATAATGGGGAATTCCCTCCTTTACCAAAGAGGGTGCAACTGGATATCGAGTGTTTTATGCGACAACAACCACCGACGTTTTGTGGATCTTCCTATCCACTAGTTTTAGAACAGTGAGTCAACTCCATGGAGAAGATCCTTTCCGTGCTTCACTGTTCTGAGATAGAGAAGGTGACTCTAGCCGTTTATCGTCTAGATGGAGAAGCCGATCAATGGTGGGATTTGATTAAGAACACCAAGCCAAGGGAGGAAATTGAAGATATGGAATGGGAAGACTTTAAGATAATGTTTCTTAATAAGTAATTCCCACGAACTCTTCGCATGAAGATGAAGAGAGAATTCATAGAGCTCAAGAAAAAAGAAGGAGAATCTATCACAACCTATGAAGAAAATTTCACAAGGATTGCAAGGTACGCTTCGAGTTTTTTTATCAACAATGATAGCAAAATTGATAAATTATTTAGTGGATTAAAACCACACCTTCGAAAGGCTCTTGCAATTCGAGACTTTGGGAGTTATGAAGAAGTTGTTCAGTGTGCTCTCAAAGTGGAGATGGAGTTTGGAGAATGGTCCCATGGCTATGGGGATAAGAAACGAAAGATAGAGTTTCAAGCAAGTGGATCTAGTGACAAAGGTGGGAAGAAAAATCAACGACCCACATGCCAAAAATGTGGGAAGTTGCACCATGGGAACTGACTCAAAGGGACGAGGAAATGCTTCAAGTGTGGGAAAGAAGGACACCATGCTCAAGATAGTCGAAAATACATGAAAAGGAAGGATAATGTAGTCGATTAAAGGAGAGAACCACTCATGGTTCAATGCTACAACTGTAAGGATCTAGGGAACTATGAAAACCAGTGCACTAAACCTCGAGTTCTCGAGGGTAATCAACGTCAAAAACCACCAAAGCCAAAGGAACAAGGGAAGGCTTATTCCATCACTACTGTGGAGGCGGAGCATGATAATGAAGTCGTACAAGGTACACTTCCTATTAATTTAAGAATGGAAAAATTCTTATTTGATTCTGGTTCTACGAATTCCTTTATATCATGCAAGTTTGCTAAAACTATAGAATCGAAGCCCCGAAACCTTGAAGTAGAGATATCTGTAAAAACACCAAGTGGTGCAATCATTTAAAACCAAGTGTTTTACTCTTATCATGTTGGTGTATGTGGGAAGAATCTTTCAGAAAATCTCGTAATGCTTCCCTTGGTGGAATTCGACGCTATAATGGGATTGGACTGACTCTCGTTATATAGAGCACATATCAACTGTCGGGAAAAGGAAATATATTTTCATATTCCAAACCATCCCATGATCCTCTAAAAATTCAAGGAAGACCATGAATCTCCTTTGAAAAATCCATTAATGGGGTGGGTGTTGATTCCCTACGAAGAAGCATACCTCACCCAAATGGTTGAGTCGAAGGAAATTTCCATCCTTGAGGAAATTCCCATCATGAGGGAATACAACGATGTATTTCCTGAAGAGTTACCTGGAATTGCCTTGGATCGTGAGGTAGAGTTCTCAATTGAACTCATACCCGGAGATACTCCTATCTCAAAGTGCCCCTATAGGATGACTCCTATCGAAAAAGAGGAGTTAAAGAAGCAGCTACAAGAGCATATGGACAAAGGGTTCATACGCCCTAGTGCATCACCTTGGTGTTCCCCAATGCTCTTTCTGAAGAAGAAGGATGGAAAAATGTGGCTGTGTATCGATTATCGGGAACTCAACAAGATCACCATAAAGAACAAGTATCCTCTCCCTAGGATTGATGACTTGTTCGACCAGTTAAGAGGAGCTCAATACTTCTCAAAGGTGGATCTTTGTTCTGGATATCATCAGGTAAAGGTGAAGAAAGAAGATATTCAGAAGACTGCCTTCCGTACAAGGTATGGGCACTATGAGTTTTTGGTGATGCCCTTTGGACTTACTAATTCCCCTGTAATCTTCATGGATTTGACGAATAGAGTCTTTAGAAATTACCTTGAAAAATTTGTGGTAGTGTTTATCGATGATATTCTCATCTACTCCAAGTGCAAGGAGGAACATGAATAACATCTAAGAATTGTGTTGGTGACATTGAGAAAGGAGAAGTTGTACAACAAGTTCAGAAAGTGTGACTTTTGGATGAATCAAGTCGCGTTCATGGGACATGTGATCACAAGTGAGGTAATTTCTGTGGATCCTTCAAAGACAAAGGTGATTGAGGAATGGCCCAGGCCCTCTAGTGTCATAAAAATCCGTAGTTTTCTTGGATTAGCTGGGTACTACCGACGTTTTGTGAGAAACTTCTCACGATTGTCAAGCCCGCTAACTAAGTTAACAAGGAAAGGGGTAAAATATGTCTGGAAAGAAGAATGTGAGGGAAGCTTCAAGGAGCTAAAGAGAAGGCTGATCACTGCACCTGTACTCACACTACCGAAAAGTGGAGAAAGTTTTGTGATATACAGTGATGCTTCAAAGAAAGGCTTGGGTTGTTTACTAATGAAAAATGATAATGTGATAGCCTATGGCTCACAATAGTTGAAGATCCATGAACAGAACTACCCGACGCATGATCAAGAGCTTGCAGCCGTGATTTTTTCCTTGAAAATTTGGTGGCACTGCCTTTATGGCGAGAAGTGTGACATATAATCTGAACACAAGAGCCTAAAGTATATATTTATACAAAAGGAGATCAACATGCATCAAAGGAGATGGTTAGATCTAATCAAGGATTATGATTGATCTATTCACTATCATCCTGGAAAGGTGAACAAGGTAACTGATGCTCTAAGAAGAAAATAACCCGCTACTCTATCCATGTTGCGGATTGAGAAAGACCCTATCTTCTTGGATTTGCAATGAATGGATTTGGAAATCATAATGGCAGGGGATACATCCTACCTTGCCCAAATGATTGCTCAACCATCTATCCAGGAGAAGATTAAGGAAGCACAAAGGGATGATGTGGAGATACAAAAGAGGGTGAATTCATTAAAGTAAGTGAAGCTGCAAGAGTTCCATATCGACGATGATGGTGTGATTCGGTTTGGAACACAGATTTGTGTGCCTTCATCACTCGGGATAAAGAAGGAGCTATTGGATAATAAACATAGATCAACTTTCTCTATCCATACTGGGAGTACCAAGATGTATCGTGATCTCCTAGAACACTTCTAGTGGGATAACATGAAGAAGGAGATTGCAGAATATATATCAAGGTGCTTGGTATGTCAGCAAGTTAAAGCTGAGCAACAAAAGTCCAAAGGTATGATGCAGCCATTGCCTATACCCCTGTGGAAATGGGAAAATGTTACTATGGACTTTTTCACAGGTCTCCCGAAGACATCAAAGGGAAATAATGCGATATGTGTTGTGGTTGACCGACTCACCAAGACTGCCCATTTTATCGCTATTCGGGAAGAACTCTCACTTGAACAACTTGAAAAGATATATGTGAAGGAAGTGGTGAGACTGCATGGTGTTCCACTCTCGATTGTCTCTGACCGTGACCCAAGGTTCACATCTAAATTCTGGAGGAGCCTTCAACATGCTTTGAGTACTGAATTAAATTTCAGCACGGCCTATCACCCCCAAACCGATGGCCAGTCTGAAAGGACTATTCAGACGCTTGAAGATATGCTAAGAGCCTACTCTCTTGAATTCAAAGGTGGTTGGGATCAGCATCTCCCATTGGTTGAGTTCTCATACAACAATAACTTCCACTCGAGTGTTCAGATGGCTCTGTATGAAGCACTTTATGGGAAGAGATTTATAAATCTAAACTGTTGGGATGATGTTGGAGAAAGAAAGCTACTTGGTGCCGATCTTGTTCAAGAGATGACAGAGAAGGTTCATGTCATCCAGAAACACATCAAAGATGGTCAAAGTCAGAAAAAAGAGCTATGCTGACAACTATCGAAGGGACTTGGAGTTCGACGTTAGAGATAAAGTCTTCCTTCGAATATCTCCATGGAAGAGAGTCATGCGATTCCGGAAGAAAGGGAAGCTAAGCCCAAGGTATATTAGCCCTTTTGAGATCTTTGACCACATAGGATCTGTGACCTATCGTCTAGAACTTCCACCAAATATGGCTCAAGTTCATGATGTGTTTCATGTATCACTACTGAGGAAGTACATACCAGACCCCTCACATGTACTAAACTCAGAGGTGGTACAGCTGGAAGATGATCTCTCCTATGAGGAGCTGCCAGTAAAGATTCTAGATCAGAGAGATAAGGTTCTATGCAACAAGATAACCCATCCTGTCAAAGTATTGTGGAGGAACCATAAGTTTGAGGAAGCAACTTGAGAACCAGAAGAGGCAATGAAGGAGAAGTACCCTCACCAGTTTGTGTAAAGTGAAATTTTAGGGGTGAAATTTCTTAAGAGGGGAAGAATGTGACGGCCCAAAGTTTTTCAATGGAAATTACCTTATTATATTTATGTCATAAAATAACATGAAAACACAAAATAATGAACTACTAAGTGATAAGTGACCTTTAAACATAATTTGGTCACTCCTATGTTTGTAATTTTGAAAATCCGACATACACGGTTGTGTTCAAGATGATTTTTGGAGTCTATTGAAACAACAATAATTTTTGGTGAATAGTGACCTACCCTTATGAATAGTAACATACCCTTATGAATAGTAATATGACCCTTATTAATAGTAAATCATCCAACATAATATTAACAATACCTATGAATAATTAAATAAAATTTAGACATCTTTGAAAGTGACAATTTGACCATAGTAAATGTTTTTGTATTTTGTAAGTCATAAATAATTAATTATAATTAATTAATTTAAAAAAATATTTATTTCCCTAAAATGTATTCATAAATTATGGAATCAATGTCTTATAGTTTTTAGATAATTTTATAAGACCCTGTGTAATTTTTGAAAGCACTTTTAACTTTTAAAAAACTGTTTTTTAAGAAAATTATGATTTTAATTAAATATTAAATTAATAATATTTAGAAAATTATTTTTGAAAAATGGAATTCATTTTTGGATTATACATGTAAAAAAATGGTAGGGGTAAATTTTTGGTTTTTTCTGAAATACTTCAATTTTCGGGTGAATAGTAAAAAAATACAGTTTTTCGCATAATCGGTGTATACTAAATTGCATCATTAATGATGTAATGATGACATAAACATTCTAGAACTTTAGTTTCAGAAAAATTATATTAAATCTCATAAATGGTTCTTTAAAAAACAACAAATCCAATTCTCCAACCTAAAAAGAACTTTCCAAAGCTTAAAGTCAAAAGGTGATTTCTTAAAGTGTCTTTTTCTCTTTCTTTCACTTTCCTTTTAATAAATTAATGATTTCGAATTATAAAGAAGAATTAAAGCCTAAAACGAATTATATTATATTAATATATGATTTAGGATGTCAAAAAACTACTATTACAAGTCTAACTATTGATATATTATTTTATTTAATATTTTATACCAAAAACACCTCCCTCCTCATGTATAAATAAGCCCTCCCCCTCCTCTTGCCAAACCACACCTCTAAAGTTTCAATAATTGTCTAAGATCTACCCAATAATCTCCACTAGCCCCTCCCCCACATCCAAGAGCTTCTGGTCTCATAAAAAGACCACGCTTAGGCCCTTAAGGAGGTTCTCAAAAGAAGGATTTAAGAGGTAATTTCCCTCCCTCTTCTCCTTTAATTCCCTTTCAAGTTCAAGTTCCTTTCTTGATCTCTCCCCACCTATATTCATCCAAATTGTTTTGTAACACCAGTATTATACATATACTGTAATTTTATGATTCTAGTGGGATATAATATCACCCCACACCCTTTCCCTCTTCCTTTTATTTTATTAAAGAGAACGTTGTTCATGAGGTGTTAATTTATCACCTTCAAGAACGACAAGCCCTTTCTTCCATTTATACCTTCAGATCTGGTCATGAAACCATTTTTATGGTTGAAACAGAATATTTTATATGTATTATGTTCTATTTTAAGTTTTGGAAATAACCTATGGCCATATTACTAAGTTAAAAGTTAAAACAAGTTCGTTGTGATCCAAAAACCGCTCAAATTAACCCAAATAATCATCATTTAATTCTTATCTAATGATTCACCCAAATGGATCTAATATAATTCATTATAAAATTATTCAAGATCCTGTAATATCACTAATAACATGTAATATAATTTCTGGATGTTTACCCATGTTCTACCTGAACTTCAATTTAAGAATACAAGTGAACCACCCAAGAAAAACCATAAAAACGAACATCCCCGAACAATGTTTTTAAACTCTATAAGTCATCCAAAAGAACATAATATGACATAATGAAACAATAATGAACCCTATTAATGTAAACATGGTTCTTTATTTATAATTAATGAATATAATTTCATTATACAATACATTAAAGAGAAGGAATCATTCGGGTACAAGGTAATGGGAAATTCTCGAACCCAACTTTCATCCTTTGGGTTCTACCTATTTCACTCCATTTTTGATATGGCCACTCCTTAAAGATCATTTGTTCATCATTTTATTTCCTTTTATGGGATATAAATGTTTTATAATGATGTTTATGTCAATCCAAATGTTTTATGAATGAACTCTTCTCTTAAGAACTCAACTTTTACCTCTCATTCAAGGTTGATGGTTCATGTATAAAGTATGTTGTTGGCTCTTTCTTTTGGGAACCCAAAGTTTTTGAATGTGTTCTTATGAGAATAAACACCTTCCTTTTCATGGGTTATTTATGTTCATTTATGTTATATGTTCATTGTGGCATTCATGGTAAATGATAATGTTATGATGTGACGGGTGCACGCAGAATTATACAGCACAATTGAATGTTTAAATGTGACGGGTGCGCCCAGAATTATATAGCGCTCCAATGAATTGGTTAAAGTGATGAATCTCATGAGTAATTGTGAAATGATGTGTGAACAAGATTCTAGCTTGGTTCACAAGTATGTGTGGTAGTTAACCACTAATACATGATGTTTCATTTTTATGCTTTTCCACATTTCAAGTGTTTTATTTATGCTCCTCTCATCTTCATGATATTTTGCCTATGTTATGATTATTCTCACCCCATGATATATTGTTATTATCTATCCTCTTACTGGGATTATATCTCACCCCTTTTGATGTATATCCTCAGGTGACTACATGTACTAAGAAGAGGACAATTGCCAATAATAAGCTAGAGAAGAAGAAATTAAATAAATGTTTATGCTAGATGTTGTATTTGTTATGTGTGGTCCTAGTTTTCCCAAGACACTAAGCCTTTGGATCCTCTTTGTGTAATACTATTATGTTGTTTATCTTTGAAATAATGTAATAGTAATTTAAGAAAAGGCTGAGTCGCTATAATACTTATATTCATCACTTTTATTGTCAATATTTTATTTATGAAACAGAAACTCTGTACTGAAAATAAGGAACGTGCATCAAAACCAACATAACCATATCATAAAGAACGAATGGGGTACGATTCATTTGAAAAGAAAATGGTACATATTTTAAATTTACAGTAATATTGTTAGGTTCCAATAAACAACATCACAATTATATTTCTATGTTTATATGTATATTGATGAGTCTAAAACCAAATGCACTCCCATCCGATGTCATGTGTTATGGAAGGATGCACGTGTGAACAAAGAAGGGAAGTTAGTAGATGAGAACACATAGAAAGTGTGAGAAATATGTGTAAGTATGACACGACTATAAAAAGATTTGTTTAAAATTGCTATTACATAAAAATAATTAGTTATTTTCCTATATCCGACAGTCACAAGAATCAGCTAATCCTGTAGCGGATACAGACCTATTATCGATGGATTTGAAGTAGCCAAAAAAATACGGCTGTGTCATAGGTGCAGGGTTTGGGGTGACACCCCGAGTATATTTTGAGAAGAAGAGAAAAATGGATGATACAGATGAAAAATTGGAACAAATGAGCGAAAAAATAGCAACCCTTGAAGAACGATTACAATGGTAGGGAGAGTTGCTAGCAACTTTTATGGGTGAGAAGAAAAGTGAAGACACAACTCAGGAATAACCAGTGCGTGAACATCCCACCCACCCCTCACCAGCTTAGAGGCAAGTCATTCGCCTCAAAGAACTATCTTAGCCGTGGTAATCAATATTCTAATAATTGTTCCCATGAAATGTGAATCAGAAAAACACTGATAATTTTTCTATACTGATCTTCTACATGGTGATAATGATTGTGATTTATATCTGTCAACACCCACCTATCACTTTGTAGTGAGAGCTACAGTGTTCAATATCCCAGATGCCACACTGCATAATAGACCACTTCTGAAAGATCTTCTAAAAGTGACGATTACTGTAGCTCATGAGCCAAATGAAGAGCTACCTATTCCACTTGATGACAATGATATTCATACGGTCGAAAAGGCTATTGGGAAATTCATTTCATGGTTGTCACAACTTGTAAGAGTATATGCAGACAAAGAGGTATTTATTTACTTTTTTTCAAGCTAAACCCTTAACAATTAATGAAAAAAGGGCCTGAACCAATGATTGTTGTTATAGACAGAGAAAGGGAAAGGGGTGAAAAAAGTCAGCTCAAAACCATCTAAACGATCGATCAACCGATCCCAAGGAGCTACTGAAAGCATAATAACACCACATTTTCTCTATCCACATTTACTAGCATTGAAGACTCATGTAGATACGAAGCAAAAAGATGGTAATAGTCATATAGTGGTTTTCGAAGAGAATATATACTGAGATGAATGTCAAGATTTCGTTATTGCTGAAAATTTAAATGTAATCATTGAAAATGGTTTGCTAGGCATCACAGTTGTAAATGTATATATGAGGTATGTTTCCATGAATTGATTTTCTAAAAGCTGATCTAATGTTAAAATTATGACTAAATGCATTTTATATTGTTTACAGACGCATTTATGAAAAACAGTTGAAGGAATTTTCCCATGAGCCAAGATTTGGACTCGTTAGTCCTCATATCACATCAACACACCTAACAAAAATAGAGCCATCAAAAAGGGATGAAATAGTGAACGACTTGCTGAAAACATTTGAAAGAAAGATTACAGATGACAAACTTTTCCTAATACCAACCATGTAGGGGTAATACTCTACGATTAAAGCATATCAATTATATTTTCACTTATTTTATTACTTATTCTTTTTTGTGTTTTTAGGCAACATTGGTTGCTAATTGTAGTGAACTTGGATACTCTGAATATTTATTTTCTGGATTGAAAGCAAGGATATCCATCAAACTGACCACACATGATGGAGTTTGTAAATATGTAAGACACTACATCTTATGTTTTAGGTCTAAACAACAAGTAATATAATTTATATTATATTTTACTGGGGATTCTGTTATGATAGGGCGGTGTATCATTATCATCTAAAAAAAGGAATGAGGACAGGGGCTAAGCATAGGGAGGCAAGAAAGTACTACATCTGGACAAATATCAGGGTATATATAATAAAATTTCACTATCCAAACACATCTCAACACAAGTTACTTATTCTCCTAATGATCAATTTTTTTTGCAGTGTCCAAAACAAACAAAAAATAATTATTGTGGTTATTATGTTCGTAAATTTATGAAAGAGATCGTTTTTCATCAGCAAACTAGCATCCCTAAAGATGTATTTTCAAAAACAACTGCTAGTTCATTTAAGTTATTTATTAATTCTTTATTTTTATATTTTGCAGTACTACTCTGACTGAAGAAAATCCTCATACTCACAAGACGATATAGATGTGTTCAGAAATGAGTGGGCCACATACCTAATGGAATATTTTACACAAATACAATGAAGATATGACTTGGGGACATGTAAAATTGGTGGTCATTTTTGAGAGGGGTTAAGGGGATCAAAAGATGAAACATTGTTGTATGTAAATGTTCGTAGGAAAATTGTAATTGTTATTAAATAAAACATAATTTCTCCAATGAGTAATTTTCCCATTTTAATAGATGATATGCACCAGCAACATGCAAGAATGCTGAACCACTCAAAGGATCTCTATTTTGTTTAAAATGGACACGATTTTAAGTGAAAACAACAACTGACCTATGGAAATCCAACCAAACACATTCGGATGGACTTGATATTTTATAAGAACGATCCAAGGGTCCTTGGTGACGTCTACAAGTCAACCCCACCTCAATATGAGGCACGGTGTGGCCGGTACCACTCAAAGGGTCTCTCTTTTGTTTAAAATGGACACGATTTTATGTGAAAACAACAACTGACCTACGGAAATCCAACCAAACGCATTCAGATTGCCATGATCTTTTATAAGAACGATCCTCGGATCCTTGGTGACATGTAAGAATCATCTCCGCCTCAATATGAGGCCCGGTGTGGCCGGTACCACTCAAAGGGTCTCTCTTTTGTTTAAAATGGACACGATTTTAAGTGAAAACAACAACTAACTTACGGAAATCTGACCAAACGCATTCGAATTGCCTTGATCTTTTATAAGAAATATCCAAGAGTCCTTGGTGACATGAAAGAGCCAACCCTGCCTCAATCTGAGGCACGGTGTGGCCGGTACCACTCAAAGGGTCTCTCTTTTGTTTAAAATGGACACGATTTTAAGTGAAAAAACCAACTGACCTACGGAAATCTAACCAAACGCATTCGGATTGCCTTGATCTTCTATAAGAACGATCAAAGGGTCCTTGGTGTCATGTAAAAGTAAACCCCGCCTCAATCTGGGGCATGGTGTGGTCGGTAACACTCAAAGGGTCTCTATTTTGTTTAAAATGGACACGATTTTAAGTGAAAACAACAACTGACCTACGAAAATCAGACCAAACGAATTCGGATTGCCTTGATATTTTATAAGAATGATACAAGGGTCCTTGGTGATGTGTATGAGTAAAAACCACCTTAATAAGAGGCACGATGTGGCCGGTACAACTCAATGAGTCTCTCTTTTGTTTAAAATGGACACAATTTTAAGTGAAAACACCAACTGACCTTCGGAAATCTAACCAAACACATTAGGATTTCCTTTATCTTTTATAAGAACGATCCAAGAGTCCTTGGTGACGTGTAAGAGTCAACCCCGCCTCAATCTGAGACACGGTGTGTCCAGTACCACTCAAAGGGTCTCTCTTTTGTTTAAAATGGACACAATTTTAAGTGAAAACAACAACTGACCTACGAAAATCTAACAAAATGCATTCAGATTGCCTTGATCCTTTAGGAGAACGATCCACGGGTCCTTTGTGACATTTACGAGTCAACCCTGCCTTAATTCAAGGCACAGTGTGACCACTAGCACTCAAAGGGTCTCTCTTTTGTTTAAAATGGACACAGTTTTAATTGAAAACAACAACTAACCGATGAAAATCTGACCAAATGCATTCGGATTGCCTTGATCTTTTATAGGGACAATACAAGGGTCCTTGGTGATGTGTATGAGTCATCCTCGTATCAATCCGAGGCATGGTGTGGCTGGTACCAATCAAAGGGTCTCTCTTTTGTTTAAAATGGACACGATTTTAAGTGAAAACAACAATTGTCCTACAGAAATCTGACCAAACGCATTACGATTGCCTTGATCTTTTATAATAACGATCCAAGGGTCCTTGGTGACATGTAAAAGTCAACCCCTCATCAATCCGAGGCATGGTGTGGCCGGTACCACTCAAATGGTATCTCTTTTGTTTAAAATGGACACAATTTTAAGTGAAAACACCAACTAACCTATGAAAATCCAACCAAACGAATTTAGATTGCCTTGATCATTTATAAGAACAATACAAGGGTCCTTGGTGATGTGTATGAGTCAACCCCTTCTCAATATGAGACATGGTGTGGCTGGTACCACTCAAAGGGACTCTCTTTTGTTTAAAATGGACACGATTTTAAGTGAAAACAACAACTGTCCTATAGAAATCTGACCAAACTCATTAATATTGCCTTGATCTTTTATAAGAACGATTAAAGGGTCCTTAGTGACGTGTAAGAGTCAATCTCGACTCAGTTTGAGACACGGTGTGGCTGGTACCACTCAAAGGGTCTCTCTTTTGTTTAAAATGGAAACGATTTTAAGTGAAAACACCAACTGACCTACGGAAATCGGACCAAACACATTCAGATGGACTTGATCTTTTATAAGAACGATACAAGGGTCATTAGTGATGTGTACGAGTAAACCCCACCTCAATCCGAGACATGGTGTGTTCGGTACCACTCAAAGGGTCTCTCTTTTGTTTAAAATGGACACGATTTTAAGTGAAAACAACAAATGACCTACAGAAATCTGACCAAACGCATTCGGATTGTCTTGATCCTTTAGGAGAACGATACAAGGGTCCTTTTTGATGTGTTAAAGTCAACCCTGCCTCAATCTCAGGAACGGTGTGACCGCTATCACTCAAAGGGTCTCTCTTTTGTTTAAAATGGACACAATTTTAATTGAAAACAACAACTGACCGATGAAAATCTGACCAAACGCATTATGATTGCCTTGATCTTTTATAAGAATAATACAAGGGTCCTTGGTGATGTGTTAGAGTCATCCCTTCCTCAATCAAAGGCACGGTGTGGCTGGTACCACTCAAAGGGTCTCTCTTTTGTTTAAAATGGAAACGATTTTAATTGAAAACAACAACTGACCTACGAAAATCCGACCAGACGCATTCAGATTTACTTGATATTTTATAAGAACGATCCAAAGGTCCTTGGTGACGTGTAAGAGTCAACCCCACCTCAATATGAGGCACGATGTGGCCGGTACCACTCAAAGGGTCTCTCTTTTGTTTAAAATGGACAAGATTTCAAGTGAAAACAATAACTGACCTACGGAAATCCAACCAAACGCATTTAGATTGTATTTATATTTTATAATAATGATCCTAGGATCCTTGGTGATGTTTAAGAGTCATATATTCCTCACTCCGAGGCCCGGTGTGGCAGGTACCACTCAAAGGGTCTCTCTTTTGTTTAAAATGGACACAATTTTAAGTGAAAACAACAACTGACTTACGGAAATCTGACCAAACGCATTCGTATTGCCTTGATCTTTTATAAGAACTATCCAAGGGTCCTTGGTGACGTGTATGAGTAAACCCCGCCTCAATCCGAGGCATGGTGTGGCCGGTACCACTCAAAGGGTCTCTCTTTTGTTTAAAATGGACACGATTTTAAGTGAAAACACCAACTGACCTATGGAAAACTGACCAAACACATTCGGATTGCCTTGATATTCTATAAGAACGATCCAAGGGTCCTTGGTGATGTGTAAAAGTCAACCCCGACTCAATCCGAGGCATGGTGTGGCTGGTACCACTCAAAGGGTCTCTATTTTGTTTTTAAAATGGACACGATTTTAAGTAAAAACAACAACTGACCTACAGAAATCAGACCAAAATCATTCGGATTTCCTTGATAAGAATGATCCAAGGGTCCTTGGTGATGTGTAAAAGTCAACCCCGACTCAATCCGAGACATGCTGTGGCCGGTACCGCTCAAAGGGTCTCTCTTTTGTTTAAAATGGACACGATTTTAAGTGAAAACACCAACTGACCTACTGAAATTTGACCAAATGCATTCATATTTTCTTGATTTTTTATAATAATGATCCAAGGGTCATTGGTGACATGTACGAGTCAACCCCTCCTCAATCTGAGGCACGGTGTGGCCAGTACCACTCAATGGGTCTCTCTTTTGTTTAAAATGGACACAATTTTAAGTGAAAACAACAACTGACCTACGGAAATCTGACCAATTGCATTCGGATTGCCTTGATATTTTATAAAAATTATCCAATGGTCCTTTGTGATGTGTACGAGTCAACCCCACCTCAATACAAGACACAGTGTTTCTGGTACCACTCAAAGGGTCTGTCTTTTGTTTAAAATGGACACGATTTTAAGTGAACACAACAACTGACCTATGAAAATCCAACCAAATACATTCAGAATGGACTGATACATTAGGAGAATGATCCATAGGTCCTTTTTGACATGTAAAAGTCAACCATACCTCAATCTGAGGCATGATGTGATTATTATCACTCAAAGGGTCTCTCTTTTGTTTAAAATGGACACAATTTTAATTGAAAACAACAACTGACCTACGAAAATATGACCAAACACATTCAGATTGACTTTATCTTTTATAATAACGATCCAAGGGTCCTTGGTGACATGTAAGATTCATCCCTGCCTCAATCCGAGCCACGGTGTGGCCGGTACCACTCAAATGGTCTCTCTTTTGTCTAAAATGGACACGATTTTAAGTGAAAATAACAACTGACCTAAGGAAATCTAACCAAACGCATTCATATTTCCTTGATCCTTTAGGATAAAGATCCATGGGTCCTTTGGGATGTGTATGAGTCAAACCCGCCTCAATTAGAGGCATGATGTGACTGATATCACTCAAAGGGTCTCTCTTGTTTAAAATGGACACAATTTTAATTGAAAACAACAACTGACCTACAAAAATCCAACCAAACGCATTCGGATTTACTTGATATTTTATAAGAAAGATAAAAGGGTCCTTGGTGACATGTACGAGTCAACCTCGCCTCATTATGAGGCACGGTGTGTCCGGTACCACTAAAAGGGTCTCTATTTTGTTTAAAATGGACATGATTTTAAGTGAAAACAACAACTGACCTACGAAAATTCGACCAAACGCATTCAGATTGTGTTGATCCTTCAGGAGAACGATCCATGGTTCCTTTTTTACATGTATTAGTCAACCCAGACTCAATCAGAGGCACGGTGTGACCGATATCACTCAAAGGGTCTCTCTTGTTTAAAATGGACACAATTTTAATTGAAAACCACAACTGACCTATGAAAATCTGACCAAACGCATTTGGATTGCCTTGATATTTTATAAGAACGATCCAAGGGTCCTTGGTGACATGTAAGAGTCAACCCCACCTCAATCTGAGGCACGGTGTGGCCGGTACCACTCAAAGGGTCTTTATTTTGTTTAAAATGGACACGATTTTAAGTGAAAACAACAACTGATCTACGGAAATTCGATCAAACGCATTTGGATTGTGTTGATACTTTAGGAGAACGATCCACTGGTCCTTTGTGATGTGTATGAGTCATCTCTGCATCAATCTGAGGCACAATGTCGCTTCTATCACCCAAAGGGTCTCTCTGTTTTTTTTTAAAATGGACACAATTTTAATTGAAAACAACAACTGACCTATGAAAATCCGACCAAACACATTAGGATTGTCTTGATCCTTTAGGATAATGATACACGAGTCCTTTGTGACTTTTACGAGTCAACCCAGCCTCAATCCGAGTCACGGTGTGGCCGCTAGCACTCAAAGGGTATCTCTTTTGTTTAAAATGGACAAAATTTTAATTGAAAACAACAACTGACCTATGAAAATCCGACCACACACAGTCAGATTGCCTTGATATTTTATAAGAAATATCCAAGGGTCCTTGGTGACATGTATGAGTCAACCCCACCAACCCCCTGGACCGCCCCCACCCCCTGGACTACAATCTACCCCCCATACACCCTCACCCCTCTGGACACCCCCACCCCTGTAAAGCCCCCCGACACCTTAGACACTAGCCCACCCCCTGGAAAGCCCCCCGGAAACCAATCCACCTCCTGGACTGCCCCCACCCCCTGGACACCAATCCACCCCCACTCCTCTGGACACCCCCTCGGCCCCTGTAAAGCCCACCCGACACCTTGGACACCAGCCCACCCCCTGGAAAGCCCCCCCGGACACCAATCCACCCCCTGGACCACCCCCACCCCCTAGACACCAATCCAACCCCAGGACACCCCCACCCCTCTGGACACCCCCACCCCCTGTAAAGCCCCCCCTGACACCTTGGACACCAGCCCACCCCCTGGAAAGTCCCGCTGGACACCAATCCTGTAACACCCGAGACTTTTATGTTATAAAAATCATCAAAGGAATATTTTTCTACACAACACTTACTTGGCTTACTTTACACGCAATCACGACCTTCCTCGATAGCTTGCGTCGTACGCAATACCGAGTTTCACTAAACAATGATATGTTATTAAAATATTATTAAAACTAGCCGTTAGGAATAGTAATAACCACTTTTTGAAATTTTATAAATTTTATTTTTCAAAATGAACTTCATTTTTGGATTCGGAATACCGAAATTAGCCTAGGGTGAAATTTTGGTATTTTTCTGAAAACTTTCAATTTTTGATGAATAGTGAAACCACTAAGTGGTAGGTTAAAAACTGAATTTTTGCATAAAACTTAATTTTACCGCTTCTGTGAATGGAATTTCGAAAATCCGACAGACACGGTTGATATCAGTAAGTAAAATGTGGTTCAATGAGATAAAAATAATTTTTGGTGAATAGTAACTTTTTACTTTTTTTTACCGCGGTTAATAGTAAATAGGGTAACTAAGGGTAAATATGATATTAATATTACCCTAACACATGTCCTAATTCTATTGGACAAGTGTAATTCGACCAAAAACAAACTTAGGAATAAAATATGACCATTTAGGCCCACTTGGATTAGATTAGGACATTTATTATTAATTTATTTAAAGAAGGGTTAAAATAGTTAAAATCAAAGTTTAATAAGTAAATCATTTTTAATATGGGGTTATACATAAGATAAATTCAACTATAAATATTCATTAGAAATATAAAAATATTTCCTACATAATGGTATTTTATTTGTAATTTTTAGACATTAAATAATTTAATTTATTTATGACACAATGATGATGCGGTAATTATCTTATTAATGAAATATTGACATAATTGATGTTATAAACACAAAAATAAATATAATTTGAGAATTTTTATGAATTCAACTAATTTTATAGGTTACTATGATATATTAGTGTTGATTTAATCAACTTGGTTCGAACATATAATTCTGTTATGACTTTCACAAAAATCATATATCAAATAGTGTCAAAATTGACACAAAAAAGTTTTTAAATAAAATATTATATTAATAATTGTTATTTTATTCCTAAAAATATAAGGTTCGGCCAAATGACTTAGATAAGGATATATATATTAATAATAAACAATTTGGGGTTCGTTTGGCATGTTATAGTAAGTGTATTAACCATATAGTGAAAGAAAACAAAAAGACACGGTAAAAGTTAAATTATTTAACTTAGAGTTAAATCTAATTGATAAGGTTAAAATAATACCCTAAACTTGTCTAAATCCTATTGGTTGATAGGATTTCGACCCATCCCCACTTTATCTTAGAAATAAGACCCTTTGGAACCATTATAAACCGATTTTGACTTTAATATAAAATAATATTTTGAGATATTCCTAAGGTGCCCCTCTCCTCCCTTATAAAAGGGCACCTCCTCCCCCTCCTCCTCACACCAATTTGAGCACTCAAGCTCGGCCAAACCCTGCCATTTTATCCTCTCCACTTCCCTAGAATAATCCTAGAGGTCCTGGTCTTCTTCAAGGACCAATCTTAGTTCCCTAAGTGGAGGATTCAAAGAGGCATTCCAAAGAAGAGGTAATATCCATTACCGATCTTTTCAATTTCTTTCTTCTTCAACTTCTTCTCCTTTAGTTGTTTCATGATAAAGTAATAACATCAGTATTACTTACATACTGATATGTTATTATAAATATGAAACAACCCTAATTCACCTTCTATCCATCCTACGGAAAAATGAAATCACCGTGCGTGCGTACGTACGGAATACCGTCTCCACGCCGTGGTGTAATCTATTTTTCCACCATCAATTTACAAGGATGGGTATAATGGTGTAATGAGTAACTATTTATGATTATTATAAAGTAATATTGATACTGAAATAATATATATATATACTCCAATACAGTTCCACGATCATAGGAACGATATCATCACTCGTGCGTACGTACGGAATACTGTCTCCACGATGTGATGCGACTCGTTCTACATGATCATCATTACATAGTAATTATATAAATGAATTGAATGAATAAATATTATATATGTTACACTAATAACATTATGGATATAAGGTATCTATAACCTTAAAAGAAGAATAAGAATGTATTCGGCAAAACACGCATAAGAACAAAAGGCAATAAAGACCCGAGTAACAAGTAACAATGAAATATTACTAACAAGAAGCTAAGAATATGACCATATATGATATCATATCAATATGTATGATTCTGGAATAAGTCAATAACATTATTTAAACCATTATACAGGAGCTTCGGACACGAACAAAGCAAATCGGACCTAAGGTAAGGGAAATATCACAATCTCATTTTTATCCGAGATTGTTTATTCGTAAGTATTTACTGGGGTGTATTTTATCATCCACATCCATGTTCCCTCAATATGTAATATTGTTTCCATCCACTTGAAATAGTTTAAATCCAATTTTACCCTTCGGTGAGTTTTTAGTAAAGAATATAAAAGTAATCTTTTGTCGTTTTTCCGTACGAGGTACTTCTTGACTTTTCCGACAAAAAGTACGAAGAATGTTTTTTTTAACTTATACGGCATGAATGGATTTTTAAAACATTATTTCCAAGAAGCTTACTTTACAAGTTTTCAAGTTTATTTTTAATCAACTTCTTTTTGTTTATAATTGTATGACATGTTAAGAAAAGAAAAGTATTTTTAAAGAAGAAAGGATATTTTCCTCAAGAATGGAGTTCAAGTGTTTTATCAAAATTATTTTCCATCTAAGATAATATAGGGTTCTGTTTTTATCCCTATTATTACATTGATTTGATTATGTTGTGAGGGAATTATTTTTATTAAGTCATTTACCTTATATGGTTTGTTTTATGATGTCATGATGTTTCAAGAATCCCATTTTTGTTACATGTGTTATGCGATGATGTATGATTTATGATTATGTGGCACACATAAGAAAGGATTCATTATAAGATGGGTGGGACCTATATCTCCCTCCAATGCATTGGGTAAAGATTTTATATCTCATGAGATAGACATGGCTGGAACGGTAGGTTATACCGGTTCAGTGAAACAGGACTGGAACGAGGGTGACTCAGTTCAGAAAGGGACTTTGTCCACTAAGATAGTCTTGGAAATGAGTCATGACTAACAAGAAATGATTTTCCATGATTATGTGTGCATGCCACAAAGTTTCAAGTTTTATGTTATGATTATGGGGATCTCATTTTCACTTCTATGATTTATTCCATGTTAAGATATTATGATCTCTTTTGCAGGTTTTGATTTTCAAAAAGATATGATATGATTTTTATTTCCTTTATTTTCCCTTGCTGAGAATTTGAGATCACCCTTTTATGTTTTCTTTTCCCCAGGTCAGGAAGATGGATATTAAGTAGAATATGCTAAAAGGGACCCTAGATATGATGAAATAAATGGGAGACACTGTAGAAGATTTATGAACCAGTTGTTTATGTTTCCCAGTTTCTAAAGACACTATACCTATACGGTCCTTTGTGGTTTTGTCATATGTTGTAATAAGTGTGCTTCAATTTTGAAGTATTAACAATGTATGTAAATTATGGGTCGTTATAGTTGGTATCAGAGGAAAGGTATAGTCAACCTTTGGAAACTAGGATGTGAAAGCCTTAGTAAGAACCCTAAGGATAAGTCTAAGCATAGAACACAATCTTAGTGTTTTAGAAATGGCCATGGATAACCTAGGATAAGACCTTAAGCATGAAAATTTTATTCTTGAATTATGTGGTTTTCCTATTATAATTAGTGTTGCTCACACTATTCTTCTTGGTTTTAGTCAATGGCTGGAACCCGAAGGAACCGTGTTAATATGGAATGCGATGGGCAATGCAATGATTGTCCCCCTGAGCAACCAAACGATATGGGAGCTGGAATGCAAAATCTTGTAGCCATGCTCACACAACTTTCTCAAGCTATGAATCATGCAGGACTTCCAAACGAGCAAAGGAAGGAGCAACATTCTGTTGAATCCTTCATGAGGCAGCGTCCACCTTCTTTCAGTGGGTCTACTGATCCATTAGTTGCTGAACAATGGATTAGTACTACTGAAAAGATATTTTCAGTTCTTCAATGTTCTGAACATGATAAAGTCATCCTAGCAGTGTATCGTTTGGAAGGAGATGCTGATCAATGGTGGAATCTTATTAAGAATACGAGGCAAAGGGATGAAATTGAGTCTATGGAATGGGACGAGTTCAAGATCTTATTTTTCAATAAGTACTTCCCTCGTATTCTCCGAACAAAGATGGAGAAAGAGTTTCTTGAACTGAAGCAAAGGGATGATGAATCTGTTGGTACCTATGAAGCAAATTTTACAAGACTTGCAAGGTACGCTTCTGGTATTATTATCCAACCTGAGAGTAAGATCGATCGATTATTTAGTGGCTTAAAACCAAGTCTTCGAAGGGCATTAGCCATAAGGGACTTCAATAGCTACGAGGAAATCGTTTGATGTGATCTCAAAGTCGAGATGGAGATTGGAATAACCCATCAGTCACATGGGTTTGATAAGAAGAGGAAGATGGAATTCAAAGAAAAATCTAAAGAGCACACGGAAAAGAAGATGAGCTTTTCCTTATGCTCAAAGTGTGGAAAGAAACATGGAGGGAGTTGTCTTAAAGGGACAAGTAAATGTTTTAAATGTGGAAAGGAAGGTCATCGGGCATTTGAATGCCGTGATAATGGGAAGAAGATGCCTAATGACGCAAACAAAGGAAGGGATACACAGAATAAACCTACTACACTTCAATGTTTCAAGTGCAAGGAGATGGGGCATTATGCCAATCAATGCCCAAATCCAAGGGTTGATGATGATGGTCGACGTCAACAAAATCTTAAGGCTAAAGACAAAGGAAAGTCACATGCAATTTCTATCAGCGATATGGAGTACGATAACGAAGTGGTGAAAGGTACACTTACCATCCACTCTAAAGTAGCAAATGTTTTATTTGATTCTGGATCCACCCACTCTTTTATTTCTAAAGAATTTTCTAAGGGTATCACCGTATTACCTCAACAATTAGATGTTGAGTTAGCTGTGACAACACCTAATGGCACAACAGTCACATCAAAAGTTTATAATTCTTCTCCGATTGAAGTTTGTGGGAAAGTGCTTCCTGAAAATCTTGTGATCCTTCCTTTAGTGGAATTTGATGTGATTCTTGCCATGGATTGGCTTTCTCTACATGGAGCTCATATCAATTGCCAAAGAAGGGAAGTCACATTTCATATTCCAGATCAATCTATGATCGTATATCAATGCAAGGATGAACATAATCTTCCAGTGGAAATTTCTTCCATCTTATGGGTATTGATTCCACTAAATGAAGGTTATTTATCTCAAATGGTTGGTGAGAAACTCACGATTAAGAATATGCCCATTGTACGGGAGTTTGATGATGTCTTTCCGGAGGAATTACCGGGTCTTCCACCAAATCGTGAAGTTGAGTTTTCAATATAACTCGTACCGGGTGCTTTGCCTATTTCAAAGACACCTTATAGAATGGCCCCAATTGAGTTGCAGGAATTGAAGAAGCAACTCCAAGAGAATCTTGATAAGGGATTCATACGCCCTAGTGCATCACCTTGGGGAGCACCTGTTCTATTTGTTAAGAAGAAAGATGGATCAATGAGACTCTGCATTGATTATTGAGAACTTAACAAGATAACTATCAAGAACAAATATCCTCTCCCACGCATTGATGACTTATTTGACCAACTACGCGGAGCTCAATACTTTTCCAAGATTGACCTTCGTTCAGGGTATCATCAATTAAGGGTCAAAAGGGAGGATATACCAAAGACGGCTTTCCGTACAAGGTATGGACACTATGAATTTATAGTGATGCCATTTGGTCTTACTAATGCCCCTGTTATCTTCATGGATCTAATGAATAGAGTCTTTAGAGACTATCTTGATCAATTTGTGGTAGTCTTTATAGACGATATTCTTGTTTATTCAAAGAGCAAGGAAGAGCATGAAGATCACTTGAGAATTATATTGAAGACCCTGAGAAAGGAGAATCTTTATGCCAAATTTACCAAGTGTGAATTTTGGCTTCAAAAAGTTGCA
Source organism: Viscum album (assembly GCA_963277665.1). NCBI lineage: Eukaryota > Viridiplantae > Streptophyta > Magnoliopsida > Santalales > Viscaceae > Viscum > Viscum album. The sequence goes on along the minus strand of OY728167.1, from coordinate 393,053,950 downwards.
TTTTTGGGTCACATAATCTCAAAAGAGGGGATATCTGTGGATCCAGCAAAAACAGAGGTTATCGAAAGATGGTCGAGACCAACAACAGTAACTGAGATCCAAAGTTTTCTTGGTTTGGCTGGATATTATCGACGTTTTGTAAAAGATTTTTCACGATTATGTAATCCACTCACCAAGTTGACTCGGAAAGGAGTTAAGTTTGTCTGGACAGAGGAATGTGAAGAGAATTTCAAGGAGTTGAAAAGAAGGTTATCCAGTGCACCTGTGCTCACACTTCCTTGTAGTGGAGAAAGGTTTGTGATCTACAGTGATGCATCCAAGAAGGGATTGGGGTGTGTTCTTATGCAAAATGATATGGTGATAGCTTATGCCTCACGACAGTTGAAAATCCATGAGCAAAATTACCCAACACATGATTTGGAGTTGGCTGCGGTAATCTTTGCATTAAAGATTTGGAGGCATTACCTTTATGGTGAAAGGTGTGATATTTATACTGATCATAAAATTTTAAAGTATATTTACACACAAAAGGAGTTGAATATGCGTCAAAGAAGATGGTTGGAGCTGATTAAGGATTATGACTGCTCAATCCATTACCACCCTGGGAAAGCAAACAAGGTGGCAGATGCATTAAGTCGACAAGACCATGCTAGTTTATCCATGATGAGGATCACAAAAGATCCAATATTTATGGATTTACAAAGGATGGATCTTGGAATTATAATGGAAGGGGAAAAATCTTATCTTTCTCAAATGAATGTTCAACCATCTATACATGTGAAGATTAAAGAGGCACAGAAAGAAGATGTCGAGTTACAAAAGAAGGTGAGAAATGTTCCTGAATTCAACCTTGATTGTGATCGGATACTAAAGTTCAGGAATCGGGTTTGTGTTCCTCCCATCCCCGAATTAAAGAAGGAGCTGCTGGATGAGGCTCATAGTTCTTCATTCTCTATTCATCCTGGAAGCACGAAGATGTATAGGGACCTGAAAGAGTACTTCTGGTGGGATGGCATGAAAAGAGATGTTTCTGAATATGTCTCTCAATGCTTGGTTTGTCAACAAGTCAAAGCTGAGAGACAGAAGTCTAAAGGGATGTTACAACCATTACCCATACCCAAATGGAAATGGGAAAACATCACCATGGACTTTGTCACAGGACTTCCTAAAACATCCAAAGGCAATAATGCTATCTGGGTCATAGTTGATCGTCTTACAAAGTCTGCACACTTCATTTCTATTAGAGAGGATTTCTCTCTAGATCAACTTGCTAGGATATATGTAAAGGAAGTGGTAAGATTGCATGGAGTACCACTTTATATTATATCTGATCGGGATCCGAGATTTACCTCGAAGTTCTGGCGAAGTCTTCAGCATACTCTGGATACAGAGTTGAGTTTCAGCACTGCTTATCATCCCCAGACAGACGGTCATTCTGAGAGAACAATTCAAACCCTAGAAGATATGTTGAGAGCTTGCTCTATGGATTTCAAAGGAGGTTGGGATCAACACCTACCTTTGGTGTAATTTTCTTATAATAATAGCTTTCACTCCAGTATTCAGATGGCTCCTTATGAAGCTCTCTATGGAAAGAAATGCAGGACTCCAACTTGCTGGGATGAAGTTGGGGAAAGAAAGCTATTAGGACCTGATCTCATTGATGAAATGGCAGAGAAGGTCAGATCTATTCGATAACATATAAGATCAGCTCAGAGTCGACAGAAAAGTTATGCCGAAAACCGAAGAAAAGACCTAGAGTTTGAAGTGGGTGATAAAGTGTTCTTACGAATATCTCCCTGGAAGAGGGTTATGAGATTTGGAAAGAAGGGGAAGTTGAGCCCTAGATATATCGGTCCTTTCGAAATACTGGATCGTGTTGGGAAGGTAGCTTACCGATTGGCGCTTCCACCGAATCTCTCTCAAGTTCATGATGTGTTCCATGTATCTCTCCTGAGAAAGTACATACCAGATCCTTCACATGTACTCAGCTCAGAAGTTGTACCGCTGGAGCAAGATCTTTCTTATGAAGAACAGCCGATAGAGATTGTGGATCGTAGCGAAAAAGTCCTACGAAACAAGACCACTCGCTTGGTAAAAGTTTTATGGAGGAACCACCAACTTGAAGAAGCTACATGGGAGCTTGAGGATATGATGAGGGAGAAGTATCCTCATCTGTTTGTTACAAAGTGACGAATTTCGAGGGCGAAATTCTTTTTAAGGGGGGTAGAATGTAACACCCGAGACTTTTATGTTATAAAAATCATCAAAGGAATCTTTTTCTACACAACACTTACTTGGCTTACTTTACACGCAATCACGACCTTCCTCGATTGCTTGCGTCGTACGCAATACCGAGTTTCACTAAACAATGATATGTTATTAAAATATTATTAAAACTAGCTGTTATGAATAGTAATAACCACTTTTTGAAATTTTATAAATTTTATTTTTCAAAATGAACTTCATTTTTGGATTTGGAATACCGAAATTAGCCTAGGGTGAAATTTTGGTATTTTTCTGAAAACTTTCAATTTTTGATGAATAGTGAAACCACTAAGTGGTAGGTTAAAAACTGAATTTTTGCATAAAACTTAATTTTACCGCTTCTGTGAATTGAATTTCGAAAATCCGACAGACACGGTTGATATCAGTAAGTAAAATGTGGTTCAATGAGATAAAAATAATTTTTGGTGAATAGTAACTTTTTACTTTTTTTACCGCGGTTAATAGTAAATAGGGTAACTAAGGGTAAATATGATATTAATATTACCCTAACACATGTCCTAATTCAATTGGACAAGTGTAATTCGACCAAAAACAAACTTAGGAATAAAATATTACCATTTAGGCCCACTTGGATTAGATTAGGACATTTATTATTAATTTATTTAAAGAAGGGTTGAAATAGTTAAAATCAAAGTTTAATAAGTAAATCATTTTTAATATGGGGTTATACATAATATAGATTCAACTATAAATATTATTTAGAAATCTAAAAAGATTTCCTACATAATGGTATTTTATTTTTAATTTTTAGACACTAAATAATTTAATTTATTTATGACACAATGATGATGCAGTAATTATCTTATTAATGAAATATTGACATAATTGATGTTATAAACACCAAAATAAATGTAATTTGAGAATTTTTATGAATTCCACTAATTTTATAGGTTACTATGATATATTAGTGTTGATTTAATCAACTTGGTTCGAACATATAATTCTGTTATGACTTTCACAAAAATCATATATCAAATAGTGTCAAAATTGACACAAAAAAGTTTTTAAATCAAATATTATATTACTAATTGTTATTTTATTCCTAAAAATATAAGGTTCGGCCAAATGACTTAGATAAGGATATATATATTAATAATAAAAAATTTGGGGTTCGTTTGGCATGTTATAGTAAGTGTATTAACCATATAGTGAAAGAAAACAAAAAGACACGGTAAAAGTTAAATTATTTAACTTAGAGTTAAATCTAATTGATAAGGTTAAAATAATACCCTAAACTTGTCTAAATCCTATTGGTTGATAGGATTTCGACCCATCCCCACTTTATCTTAGAAATAAGACCCTTTGGAACCATTATAAACCGATTTTGACTTTAATATAAAATAATATTTTGAGATATTCCTAAGGTGCCTCTCTCCTCCCTTATAAAAGGGCACCTCCTCCCCCTCCTCCTCACCCCAATTTGAGCACTCAAGCTCGGCCAACCCCTGCCATTTTCTTCTCTCCACTTCCCTAGAATAATCCTAGAGGTCCTGGTCTTTTTCAAGGACCAATCTTAGTTCCCTAAGTGGAGGATTCAAAGAGGCATTCCAAAGAAGAGGTAATATCCATTACCGATCTTTTCAATTTCTTTCTTCTTCAAATTCTTCTCCTTTAGTTGTTTCATGATAAAGTAATAACATAAGTATTACTTACATACTGATATGTTATTATAAATATGAAACAACCCTAATTCACCTTCTATCCATCCTACGGAAAAATGAAATCACCGCGCGTGCGTACGTACGGAATACCGTCTCCACGCCGTGGTGTAATCTATTTTTCCACCATCACTTTAAAAGGATGGGTATAATGGTGTAATGAGTAACTATTTATGATTATTATAAAGTAATATTGATACTGAAATAATATATATATACTCCAATACAGTTACACGATCATATGAACGATATCATCACTCGTGCGTACGTACGGAATACCGTCTCCACGATGTGATGCGACTCGTTCTACATGATCATCATTACATAGTAATTATATAAATGAATTGAATGAATAAATATGATATATGTTACACTAATACCATTCTGGATATAAGGTATCTATAACCTTAAAAGAAGAATAAGAATGTATTCGGCAAAACACGCATAAGAACAAAAGGCAATAAAGACCCGAGTAACAAGTAACAATGAAATATTACTAACAAGAAGCTAAGAATATGACCATATATGATATCATATCAATATGTATGATTTGAGAATAAGTCAATAACATTATTTAAACCATTATACAGGAGCTTCGGACACGAACAAAGCAAATCGGACCTAAGGTAAGGGAAATATCACAATCTCATTTTTATCCGAGATTGTTTATTCGTAAGTATTTACTGGGGTGTATTTTATCATCCACATCCATGTTCCCTCAATATGTAATATTGTTTCCATCCACTTGAAATAGTTTAAATCCAATTTTACCCTTCGGTGAGTTTTTAGTAAAGAATATAAAAGTAATCTTTTGTCGTTTTTCCGTACGAGGTACTTCTTGACTTTTCCGACAAAAAGTACGAAGAATGTTTTTTTTAACTTATACGGCATGAATGGATTTTTAAAACATTATTTCCAAGAAGCTTCCTTTACAAGTTTTCAAGTTTATTTTTAATCAACTTCTTTTAGTTTATAATTGTATGACATGTTAAGAAAAGAAAAGTATTTTTAAAGAAGAAAGGATATTTTCCTCAAGAATGGAGTTCAAGTGTTTTATCAAAATTATTTTCCATCTAAGATAATACAGGGTTCTGTTTTTATCCCTATTATTACATTGATTTGATTATGTTGTGAGGGAATTATTTTTATTAAGTCATTTACCTTATATGGTTTGTTTTATGATGTCATGATGTTTCAAGAATCCCATTTTTGTTACATGTGTTATGCGATGATGTATGATTTATGATTATGTGGCACACATAAGAAAGGATTCATTATAAGATGGGTGGGACCTATATCTCCCTCCAATGCATTGGGTAAAGATTTTATATCTCATGAGATAGACATGGCTGGAACAGTAGGTTATACCGGTTCAGTGAAACAGGACTGGAACGAGGGTGACTCGGTTCAGAAAGGGACTTTGTCCACTAAGATAGTCTTGGCAATGAGTCATGACTAACAAGAAATGATTTTCCATGATTATGTGTGCATGCCACAAAGTTTCAAGTTTTATGTTATGATTATGGGGATCTCATTTTCACTTCTATGATTTATTCCATGTTAAGATATTATGATCTCTTTTGCAGGTTTTGATTTTCAAAAAGATATGATATGATTTTTATTTCCTTTATTTTCCCTTGATGAGCATTTGAGCTCACCCTTTTATGTTTTATTTTCCCCAGGTCAGGAAGATGGATATTAAGTAGAATATGCTAAAAGGGACCCTAGATATGATGAAATAAATGGGAGACACTGTAGAAGATTTATGAACCAGTTGTTTATGTTTCCCAGTTTCTAAAGACACTATACCTATACGGTCCTTTGTGGTTTTGTCATATGTTGTAATAAGTGTGCTTCAATTTTGAAGTATTAACAATGTATGTAAAGTATGGGTCGTTATAAATCCACCCCTTGGACCGCCCCACCCCCTGGACACCAATCTATCCCCTGGACACCCCCACCCCTCTGGACACCCCCACCCCCTGTAAAGCCCCCCCGACACCTTGGACACCAACCCACCCCCTGGAAAGCCCCCCCCGGACACCAATCCACCCCTGGACCGCCCCCACCCCCTGGACACCAATCCACCCCCTGGACACCCCCACCCCTCTGGACACCCCCCACCCCCAGTAAAGCCCCCCCCCACACCTTGGACACCAGCCCACCCCCTGGAAAGCCCCCCCGGACACCAATCCACCCCCTGGACACCAATCTACCCACTGGACACCCCCACCCCTCTGGACACCCCCACCCCCTGTAAAGCCCCCCCAACACCTTGGACGCCAGCCCACCCCTGGAAAGCCCCTTGGACACCCCCTACCCACCCTTGGACAACCACCCCAAACCCTTGAACAGCCCCCCAACTTCCTGAATTCTGAATTGAATTCTTTATGTACTTAATTAACTTATGAATTATATGTTATTGGTGTACGAGTATACTTGGTCTAATTAGCTTATGATTTATGAGTTAATTTTGTATGGGTATACTTGCTTTAATTAGCTTATTGAGATAGTGATTTTTTTGTAGGTGTTCGGGGGTGCTACTGCATATTTTTTCATAGCAGTAGAGAGGGAATTTATCAACGCTTTTTGAGCACTGATAAATCGTGCTTTTATCAGTGCTAAAAAAGCGCTAATAAACTACACCTTTATCAACGCTAAAGAAGAACTGATAAAGGATAAGTTTATCAGCGCTAAAGGAGCACTGATAAAACACTCATTTATCAACGCTCTTTTAGAACTGATAAAGGGTTGTTTTATCAGCGCTCTTTTAGCACTGATAAAGGTTTAATTTATCAGTGCTGATCTTTACAATGCTTTTTTAGCACTGTTAAACCCCATTTTAGCGCTGTTAATGCCTGTATTTGTTGTAGTGGTACTATAAATGATTATAATATTATAGATTACTATTTAATTATTGCTATAAATATAACATTATCTAATGCAATTATCAGTCAATATTATAATTATTCAACATGAAAAATTATTTTTTCTATTATAACACTTAACAATAGTTGTTACAATACATCCTGAAATATTATAATTATTGTTAACATGAAATATAGTAACATTATGACATGAAATATTATTATTATTACTAAAATTTTATATGAATATGAAATATTATATTCATTTAAAAAGTTTAATTACAATAGAATAATTATTATTTTTGTACTTACATTCAATTCTATGTTTTTTAAAATGTAAAAAATATGGGAAAATACAATGAAAAGTATAGAAAAGGGTGAAACACAAGCACTTATCTAGATGTCAACCATGAAACATTAATATTATGAAATTCAATAATGCTATTATCATGAAATTTTATAGTTATTAAACATGAAAAATGTTATTTTTATAATAATACTAAACCCTTGTTGTTATAATATAACATGAAATATAATAATCATTGTTAACATGAAATATTGTAACATTATAACATACATTATTATAATTATAACAAAAAATCAATTTAATCCTGAAATATTATTTTCAATACAAATTTTAACATATAATATCATAATAATATTTATTATACTGGTATGAAATTTTAAATATACACAAAAATGGTGAAACATGAGAAATTCCCAAGAGGTCACCCATCATAGTACTACTCTTGCCCAAGAATTCTTAACTGAATATTTCTAATGGGATCTGGTTCATTAATTCTAGAGTGATCACACCCAATAATATAAATAAATTCTTGTTAAATATTTGAAAGTACTATCAATGATTCTAATATTGCATATTTCTATTTAATTTTTGTTAAAAATTAACTTTAACTAATGAAATTATCCACCAATATTATAATTATTCAATATGAAAAATTATTATTTCTATTATAGCACTAAACCGTAGTTGTTATAATACATCATGATATATTATAATTATTTTTAACATGAAATATGGAAACATTTTGACATGCAATATAATAAATAATTATAAAATTATTTGTAAACATGTAATATTATATTCATTTAAAAAGTTTATGTACAATATCATATTTTTTATTATTATACTCACACACAATTATTTGTTTTTTAAAATATAAAAAATATGGGAAAGTGGAATGAAAAATTCAGAAAAGGGTGAAACATGAGAACTTCCCAGGAGGCCACACATGAAAAATTCGTATTATGAAATTCAATAATATGATTATTAATAAATGTTATAATTATTCATCATGGAAAAATATTATTTCTATTATAACACTAAAATATAGTTGTTAAAATGTAACATGCAATATTATTTATATGATGCATTAATACTGGTGTGATCACAACCAACAATACAAAGACATTCTTGTTAAATATTTGAAAGTAAAATAAATTATTATAATATTGCATATTTCTATTTAATTTCTGTTATAAATATAACTTTAACTAATTAAATTATCAACCAATGTTATAATTATTTGATATGAAAATTTGTTATTTCTATTATAGAACTAAACCATAGTTGTTATAATACATCGTGAAATATTATAATTATTGTTAAGATGAAATATGGAAACATTAGGACATTGAATATAATGATTACTTCTAAAATTCTTTGCAAAAATGAAATATTATATTCATTTAAAAAGTTTATGTACAATATAATAATTATTACTGTTATACTTACATGAAATTTTTTTCTTTTTAAAATTTAAAAAATCTAGGAAAGTAGAATGAAAAATTTGGAAAAATGGTGAAACATGAGCACTTCCCAGGAGGCCACCCATTCAACATTCATATTATGAAATTAAATAATTTTATTATCAAGAAATATTATAATTATTCATCATGAAAAAATGTTATTCCTATTATAACACTAAACTTTCATTGTTAAAATTTAACATGTAATATTATAATCACTATTAAGATAGGGATGAGGAGTGATGCACAGCCTGGAGCTCCGACACCACGGTGAATGGGGTTTCTCGCGATCCCTGTTGCTGGGGCCGAATGCTATTACTTCATGATGGATTCATATTAATCCATTGTCAGTTCTAGATTGAGGCTTTTCATTGATACCGTGGGATACATTTGTCAATATTCTTCGACTCTAATGAGATCCAATTTCTAGGATTTCATGATTACTAAATCCGGTTTTATTCCTCCATTTGTTGTTGTGCGATCTGAGATATAGTGGATCCAGTTTCAGCAATCCAGGAGAAGACTTAGACTATTCCTAGGGATTCCTTTGATTTGCCTATAATTTTGGATCTGCTTTCTATGGACAAGGAGAAGACTGAGGTTCGGCCTAGGGCTTCCTCTGATGAGACTCCTATTTTGGATCTAGTTTCAGTGAACAAGGAGAGGACTCAAGCTGGTCCTAGGGTTTCCTTCGATGCACCTCTAAATTCCTATATCACCTCTACTTTGATTTCCAAATACAAATACAACTTAAAGATGATGGGATTAGATCTTGTTGATTTATGTGGCATTCTGCATAGGGGCATGGTTTCTTGTGCTCACGCTGTGGTCAGGGAAACTAGACCATCGACACCTACTAAAGACTCCAATGGAGTTAATACCCCTGGACAGACAACCTTTGTTCTAAGCGGCCTATGTAATGAGACGTATGTTCAAAATAAATGATCTTTTGAATATATCCTGGGGATCTTAAAGCTACATCCCAAAAAATCACAAAGATGGGTGAAACTGCTTTTATTGAAGTTTGTCAAGGAATCACCGCAGAAAAGGTAAGGGACTGTAAGCATTCTAACATTTTCCATTTATCATTACAATCCAAATAGCATATATGGGGTCTCTATGATCTTAATAAAAGACATATTAAAATATGGGTTTTTGAGGGATGTAATATTATATCATTGGGAATGGGATTTTTCCATATTGTAATTCCAAGTGTAGACATGAAATCCAAGGCATGGGGGTTTGGTATTGTAAATCTGAAACCTATATTCCTCAGGATATAGGATTGGGACCCATCATTCAATCCTTTAAATGTGAAGAACTTACTCACTCAGATTTGGATGTGAATTCATTGTTTGAGCTGGTTTCAATGGAACCCTCAATTTTTATGGGAAATTTCCTTGCCTATTGGTGTCCTAATTAAGATGGACAAGGATACGTAAAAGGAATGATTTGTTAATTTTGCTCATATTCTTCTGGAGGTTTACCTTTCTTCTCATCTTATAAAAATAGTGTTTCTTTCGATTGAGGATTTTTAGTTTAATCAGACGATTGATTATTAAAAAATTCATGACTTTTGTATGGGGTGCCATAACATTGGACATACCTTTGAAAAATACAGAAGGATACTTATTTTCACCTCAAGTGGGGTGAAAGTTCATTCCACTAATATTTTTAGGTGTGATAAAGTTAATGGTACCTCTGATAAGGATCCCAATAAAAGACAATAGGGTGGTCTAGATTTTTGGCATTTATGGTCAAGAGAATGACACTCAATAGGAGAATGGTGAGCAAGCACCTGATCATATCCTGGAAAAGGACCTGAACAATAAGGTGCATGAAAAAGGAGATACAATAGGTAAAAATATTGATATTTCTAAGGATGATAAATTTGATCATCTTAACCAGTTGGGCCCCACCCATTTAGCCATTGGTAAGGATACTATTGGTAATGCCACCCATGAGTATGATTATGAGGGTGCATCTGAATTTTCAGACGCTATGGAGGATCAAGCTGACCAGTACGTATCCTTCTCTTCTAGGAAAGGGAATAAGTATCTTGAAATGTCTATTATTTCTTCTTCTCATCTCAAGACTGATAAAATCTAAGGCTTGTTTCAGGGAATGTGACAATGATTTTCAACCATCTTTGATACTTGATGACCCGGTATCTGACTCATTGGATAGACCACCCTCCATCACTGCTAGCATGAACCAAGAAATGGAAGATGTTGGTAGAAAAAGATCTATTATGAAGTATGAAAATGTTGCTAATTCTATTAGTTTTCTTGAAATTTTAAATAGGACCAGTAATAAGGAGGTTTTCCGTGAAGATTTTGGAAATACTCATGTAGTTATAGAGCGATCCTCCGGTATTGAGATTGAAAAGGTAAGGATAAAAACTGATATCAAGGATTTATTAGAGGTCTCAAGTCTAGTTGGAAGGAAGGTTCCTTGATCCCTTGAGGATCCCATCCCAACAGATGACTTTACTGATCCCCAAGATGACAATGAAAAGATGTGGAAAAAACCCAAGACATTGAAGAGGGTCTGTCATCCAAGAGGGTGGGGTAGCGACTGATCCACAAGATTATCTCCTTTATTTTGGTTTCATTTCATTTTGTTTTATTCTATTGTAGTGGTCTGAAATTTCTTTCAACATTTCACCTCATCATGTACTTTATGGGTTTTCCTTAATAAATATTAGGATCACAGGTTTATCCCATGGTTCGCACCGTTTGGTTATAATCATTGTTAACATGAAATATTGTAACATTATAACATGAAATATTATAATTATTACAAAAATGACCTTTAATAATGAAATATTATATTCAATACAAAAGTTTACATACAATATCACAATAATCCTTATTATACTGGCATGAAATTTGAAATATACACCGAAAAAGGGTATGACACCAGTACTTCCAAGGAGGTCACCCATCCTAGTACTACTCTCACCCAAGAACGCTTAACTGCAGAGTTATAATAGGATATAGTGCAATAATACTTGTTTAGTTTCACCCAATAACACACGAACATTCTTATTAAACATATGAAAGTAAAATAATTTATTCTTGTATTAAATATTTCTATTTAGTTGTTGTTATAAATATATCTTTAACTAATTCAATTATCATCCAATATTATAATTATTCTAAATAAAAAATTATTATTTCTATTATAACACTACACTGTAGTTGTTACAATACATCATGAAATATTATAATTATTCTTAACATGAAATATGGTAAAATTATGACATGAAATATAATAATTATTACTAAAATTATATGTAAAAATGAAATATTATATTCATTTAAAAAGTTTACACACAATATCATAATTATTATTGTTATACTTACATATAATTCTTTGTTTTTAAAATGTGGAAAATTTGGGAAAATATAATGAAAAATACGGAAAATGGTGACGTGAATATTGAGAATATTATAATTATTCAATATGAAAAGATATTATTTTTTTTATAATAGTAAACCACAGTTGTTCTAATATAACATACAATATTATAATCATTATTAACATAGAGTATTGTAACATTATAACTTTCAATATTATAATTATTAATAAAATTTTATGTAATCATGAAATATTATATAAAATATAATATTTTACATAGAATATCATAATAATCTTTATAATACTGGCACAAAATTTGAAATATAAACAAAGAAACGTTGCAACATGAGTACTTCCCAGGCGATCACCCATCCTAGAACTACTCTCTCCAAATCATGTTTAACTATTGATTTCTAATGGGATTTGGTGCATTAATGTCGGTGTGATCTCACCCAACAATAGACAAACATTCTAGTTAAATATTTGAAAGGAATATAAATGATTCTAATATTACATATTGTTATTTTTTTATAAACATACCTTTAAATCATGAAATTATTATCCAATATTATAATTATTATACATGAAAATTTATTATTTCTATTATAACACTAAACCATGGTTTATACAATACATCATGAAACATTATAATAATTTTTAACATTAAATATAGTAAAATTATGACATACAATATTATAATTATTTCTAAAATTGTATTTAACCTTAAAATGTTGTATTATTTAAAAAAGTTTGTGTACAATGTCATAATTATTATTGTTATACTTACATGTCATTATTTGTTTTTTAAAATGTAAAAAATATGGGAAAATAAAATAAAAAATATATAAAAGGGTGAAACATGAGAACTTTCTAGGAGGTCACCCAATCAAATTTCATATTATTAGAGTCAATAATGTGATTATCAAGAAATGTTATAATTATTAAACATGAAAAATATTATTTACATTATAACATTAAACCATAGTTGTTACAATATAACATGCAATGTTATAATCATTGTTAAAATGAAATATTGTGACATTATAACATGAAATATTATAATTATTAACAAAATTTCCTATAATCATGAAATATTATATTCAATACATAATTTTACATACAATATCATAATAATCTATAGTATACAAGCATGAAAATCGAAATATAAACAAAAAAAGGGTGCAAAATGAGTACTTCCTCGAATTTCACTTGTAAGGACATGTTACTATTGTTAGGTACTCCTCAAACCCAATTTTTATCATGGTTTGGTTGGGACTCATTTAGGGGTGATTCAGGTGGAATTTTGGAAATTTTGAAGGTCTCTTGTGTTGTACATGGTTGGTGCATGATTTTCCCAAACTGTGTGCCTTGTTAGTGAAAACCCTACAAACCCAGGTAGTGAGGATTTTCATGGTTGGAGTGTGGTTTAAAAAAATATGTTCCCACCATGGAGAAACCATGAAACCCCATCCAAAAGGGTTCAAAGCTAGGTCACATGATTTGACAACCCTTGGTGCCCTGCCCAGCTAACCGTGTATGCAAAATTTAAATACTCCAAAATTCCATGAATCTTATTTTTGACCCCCACTAAATCCTATCTTGGGATATTATGATTTCCTAGTTTGGGAGGGCTCCAAAGAACTAGTTTTGGCTCCTCCAAAACCTCTATAAGGTAGATCAAATTTAGGTGATCATCGTTCAGTCCTTTCCCGATAAGATTTATCTCCCTATTCCTTCTCTCCCACTCTATTTCTCTCTCTTCCTCATAGATTTTAGATCTCCGTTTTATTAGAGGATCTAATATATGTGGTTTTAGTTATTGAATTTAGGTTTTATTATGAGATCTTCTTTTCTGACGTTCTTCATTAGAGTTTCCCTTTGTGGGCATTGTGAGACATGATCTCTTTGTTTTAGTAGGTGGTTCTGTTTATGTTTGGCCAATTGATTTCACCCTAAATTTCTCGATTTCAATTAAATTTATTTCAATCATATTTTGTAAAACCAATTCATTGTGGAATTTAATTTGGATTTGATTTTTCATGAAAATTGGGAACCCCTCCCCAAATTCTAGTGAATTGGGGTGTGTTGTTGAATTTGATGGAAAATTATCATATTAAAATTTTGGAAATTGATTTTTGAAATTGATTTGTGAAATTTATTTCAAATTTTTATTTGATAAAAATTAATTAATTTGTTTTGATAAGAAATCAATGGTTTTATCTTGGAAAAAGGAATGAATTGATTAAAATCCCATTTTGGATTTTAATTGGAAGTTGGAATTTGAAATGGGAAGTGGGTTAATTTTATTTTGACTTGTCTTAAAATAAATTTCCCATTATTGATTGATTTTAGAGAACATGAAAGCCTAGGTAGATAGTTCGTTGTTTTGGACAACACTCTATTGACACCTTACAGATCTAATAAATCATATGCATTAGGTCACATCCTCGATTGGGTGGTAATGAGTCCTCTTTGAATAGTATCTGGGGGACGTGTGTACACATATTAACATTATCACATATTCAAGTGTGTGATGATCCCATAACCAAGAATTATCATACCTCTTGGTAGATGACCATATTTATTGTTTGTGATTATTTTGATATATATTCCATTTTTTGTAAACTGTTTTCCACATGCCTTGTGAATTTATATAAATGTTTTATATAAACTATTTATTAATCCATTTTTTAGAAACATTTCCATCAATTTAAATGTAAAGAATGATTTTTTTAAATAATCCTTTGTACTTCTATGAATGTTTATTAAAAAATGATATCAATATTTGGTTAATCAATTTGGAATCTTGTTATATAATCCATGGTGAGACCCTCTCAGGCTTTTAGCTCACACCCAAAATATACCTTTCAACGTTTGTATATTTTATTCTACTAGGTTTGATTAAGGGAAAGCGCCACTTAGAGGTGGTTCTTATTGTTGACCCAAGAGACTTGGAGAGCTGTGTCCATTGGGACCTGGGTTGTTATCATTCAGTTTATAGTGCCTTGTGGTTGTACTATGGTTTTTTATACCTGTTTGAATTCTGGTTCTATTCTCTCTATGGATTTTTCTTTTGAGAATACTAACTTGTAACTATCTATTCTTCTGTTTATATGTAAATTCCATTTATAATTTTATCTTGTATGATGACAGGTGCTAGTCCTCAATCCATAGGGATCGAGAATACCAATTGGTCCATGTCGGGGTTGGTTTGGATGTTAGGGTACCAGGGTATCCAGGATTTTCTCTAACAAAGTGGTATCAATGGTATAGGTTGTGTGTCTTGCCATGATTTCAATATGCTGTTGAGTAATCTTGTCGGGACATAGAAGGTAGTTTCGATCCAGTGCCTAGACAGATCTCATTGAAACCAGACTTAAGTCACCCGGGGTGGTTTTGGAAAGATGTCTTGATGATTAGTTCTATTCAATTCCATAATTTTGATTTTGATAGGATGAAATCAAAATATTATGTTCTTATATGATGGGAATTATTTCCATTGTTGATTTGTTTTCGTGTTTATATGATATCTTCAATGTTGTCTGCTGATGTTGTGTAGAATCATGCATCTAAGAAGAAAAGATAATAGGATCTAGGTGGATGCTTCTGATGAACCTCAGCGATAAAATCCTCATATGGACTAGAATCTTGTTGAAGTTATTGTGCATGTTGTCCATGATATAGGACAATAACCTGCACCCATTGCAATCAGGGTCCAGATATTGAACCTTAGAGGGATGAATTTAGGATTCATGATCAGTAGTTCCTTCCCCAAAATCAACCATTTTTATAAGGATATAATAATCATAAACTAGATGATGAATGGTTGAGAGATATAGAGCTTCTATTTGAGTTCATGTAAATTCTTGATACAATAAAAGTGAAATGTGCCACTATCAAGCTAGAGGGACCTAGCAGGAGGTGGTGGGACACGATGGTGGTGGAGAAGAAGAATGAGGTCTTATAGTGGAAAGACTTCAATATTATTTTAACCAACCATTTCTATCTAGATCTTATGGTTTTGGATAAGACTTTAGAGTTCTTTAAACTTGAGCAGGTTGACAGGACTGTGATAGAGTATAAAAATAATTTTACTAAGATTGTGCAGTTTTCACTTGAGATTATGTAGAATGAGAATATGAAGAATCGAAAGTTGTAGATAGGAATTTGATATAATATTTTCTCTCTAGGTTTTCTGGATAAAGTTTCCTAATTTTTCTGATGTGTTGGATAGAGTGTAGATGGTTGATATGGACCTAGATAGTAAATCAGTGACGGTGGGAGTTCCTTTTTCTCTGAGTTTCAATTATGTGAATTACTCTAAAGGGAAGAGGAATCGTGATGATTTTCAGGGTGATTTTCAATAGTAGGGTTTTTTAGACCTACTATAGTGTATGGTAGAGACCATTTGATTTGATACTAGTGTGAAAAACCGAGGAACTAGAAACGGATTTTCATAGAGGCACCCAGAATATGTGGTTTTTGTAGACACTCAGGCCAACTGCATAAGTTCTTCCATGTCTTTACTACACCATGTAGTGGCACGAGATCATAAACTTCTATTAAAACATTGATTCAATCAGATTCATCACAAAAAGGGTCTCTAGCCACTGCCATCTAGAACGAACCTTCTTCACATGGTGTAAGATTCTCTAAAGAAAGAAGATATAGGTCCAATGGCTGTGAGAGGTACCATAACTATAACTTCATCATTAGTGATTGATTTATTTGATACTGGTGTATCTCATTCCATTATTTAGACTCATAATGTGAATATTCTTAATCCTCCTACAGTTCTTTTATCTTATTTTATGGATATTATTATACCCCTTAGAATGAATATAGAGCAGGTTCTTTATTTTACTACTTGTATTTTCTCCTTATAAGATGTTGATATTGCTTGGTATTTTATGGTTCTTGACATGAAACCACTCGAAATCATTTTTGGGATAGATTGGATCACTGAAAATAAATCATTGATTGATTTTTTTCTTTGACATGTCTGTTTTACTGATCCTGATGGTGTATGTCATATCTTTCATGTAGAGTGGGACCTAAGGTCATGTAGATCCAGACCTTCTTATCTAGAGTTAGGGAAAGTAATATCAGTGTTTTCTTTTTACCCGGAGTGATAATCTCTGAGATGTGATCTACCTTCTATTTTCTTTGAGTTTCTCGATGTTTTTCCTTCTGACTTCTTCGGTCTACCACTGGTAAGGGAGTTAGAGTTTTCTATCAACTCAGTTCCAGGTACTCAGTTGGAATATATTCCTTCATACTAGATGACACCAACTAAAATGAAATATTTGAAGAATCATTTGGATAATATTCTATAAAAAGGCTTTATATGCCCAAGCTTGTCACCTTGGGAGGTTCCTATGATTTTTTCTAAGAAAGATGAGAGTTTACTTCACATTTGTATTGATTACAAGAAACTCAATTGAGTTACCATAATGAAAAAGTTGTTGTTTCTATGGATTGATGATCTGTTTGACAGGTTGAAAGGGGTGAAGTGGTTCGTAATGATTGATCTTTGATTTGGTTATCCCCAGTTGAGAATAAAATAATCTGACACTAAAAAAACTACCTCCTGGATTAAGTATGACCATTATGAGTACCTTTTCAATCCATTTGGCATAACCAATACTCATGTAGTCATTATAGATTTAATGAAAAGGATGTTACTTGGGTATCTTGATATTTTTTTTGTTTTCTTTGTGGATGGAATCCTGGTTTACTCTAATTATGAGGAGGATCATAAGCATCATTTGAGGGCAGTTCTAGATTTGTTGATAAATCACCAACTTTATGCCAATATATTGAAATGTGATTTATGGATTCATTAAGTGGTGTTATTAGGACACGTGGTTTTGGAACATGGTATCTAATTTGATCCTAACATGGTGAAGGATATTATGACATGTGAGTAACCATGAAATGATTTTAAGATTAAGAGTTTCTGGGGTTTAGCTGGATATTATCACTGGGTTGTAAGGGAATTCTCAAAGATAGCCTCTCTGATGACTTCTCTAACTTAGAAGGGTGTAATGTTTTCTTAGGATGAAAATTTTCAGATTTATTTTGTTTAGATGAAATTTATTTTCACTAATCTACTAGTTTTGACACTTCTAAAGGCTGGGCAGGGCTATGTGGTCTTCTATGATGAATCAAGTTCGGTTTTGGGCAGTTTTCATATGTAGGGAGATTATGTAATTGCTTATGGGTCTATTCATCTTAGGCCACATGAGATGAAATATTCGACCCATGACCATGAACTTGTATATGTGATGCCTGCACTTCATAGTTGGTAGCATTACGTTTTATATGAAAGGTTTACCATGTATTCTGACCATAATATATTGAGTTATATATTCTTTTAAAAAATTTGAATCTATTCCATAGTCATTGGGTGGAATACCTTAAATCCTCTAATTTATACTTCTTCTATACCCTAGGGAATGGGAATGCCATTATAGATTCATTCACCAGGAATCTTCTAAAACAAGCAGTGAAAGAATAATTAGTAGAGTGGAACTTGATAGATATTTTTTACATAATTACAATTTGGAGTTCATGAATAAATGAATGAGGTTGTTTTGGATATTATTCAGTTGATTTCTAATCTTATCAAGTTGATTCTTCAAGAGAAACTGCTCGCTAATGAGTTTTGTAGCATTAGAGATTCTCTTTATGGTGGAGAGACCATTGTTGACTAGTCATTCACCACATAGGGCATTCTATGTGATCATAATAATTTTCTTGTATCGTTATTGGTCAGGAAAGATGTTATGAGGGATTACTATAGTTCCAAATGGTAGGTGAACCCAGGAACCATGAAGATGTTCTATGACCTAAGGCAATGATTCTAGTGTCCAGATATGAGATGGGGGAATTATTGATTTTTCTCCCATTTTTATTTGTGCCAATACCTTGTGTTTGGGTTTCCAAAGACCTAGAAAAAGAATAATATGATATATTTTGTGATCTATAGGCTAACTAAATTGGCTCACTTAATACTCATTCATAACACAACAAAAGT
The DNA here is from genome assembly GCA_963277665.1 of Viscum album. Lineage (NCBI taxonomy): Eukaryota > Viridiplantae > Streptophyta > Magnoliopsida > Santalales > Viscaceae > Viscum > Viscum album. The sequence goes on along the minus strand of OY728167.1, from coordinate 393,034,967 downwards.
TGAGGAACTAGAAAATCTCTATGTGAAATCGATTTTTAATTTTCACATAGTTACATATAATATAGTCTTTGATAGAGATCCCTATTTTAATCCCACTTTTGGAGAGGCCTTCATGAGGCACTGGGATGTCAGGTTCATTTGAGTACGTCATACCATCTGCTATTGGATGAACAGATATAATGAGCTATATATATTCTTGAGGATATGATTCGTGCCTTTGTTCTTAACTTTGGTGGATCTTGGAATGAACATCTATGGATGGTTGATTTTTATTATAACAATAGTTACCAATCATCGATCAGATTGGATCCTTTTGAGGCCTTGTATGGCCAGCCTTGTAAATCTTTTTTGTGTTGGTCGGAGATTGGTGATAGTTCATTAGATGGACTAAGTTTGGTTCAATAGATTACATAAAATATTTAGTTGATTCATAAAATAATTTTGACAACATAGAGCCCATATAAATATTATTATAATCATCACAGTAGATCATTATAATTTTTAGTTGGTGACTAGTGTTCTTGATAGTTTTACCCCATTTGGGTCATCGATGGCTTGGGAGGAAAGGGAAGCTTGGGCCTCATTTTATGGGACCTTTTTAGGTTTTTGAGTAGGTGGGGGAAATGTCTTACCATTTAGCACTTATGTCATAGTTTACATCAATACATAATGTGTTCCATGTATCATAGCTATGAAAGTATCTTTTTAACCCATGTCATGTTCTGGGTTAGAGTGATATTTATATTGAACTTGATTTATCTGTGACTGAACATCTGGTCAGGATAGTTGATTCTAAAAACAAGTTACATAATGGGAGGAATATACCTTCATTTTGAGTGCAATGGAAGCACAATTTTGATACCCATGAGATGTGGGAGTGTGAGGCACTGATACGAGGAAAATGGACACATATTTTTGACATAGAAGCTTCTTAACAGGATTTCCGGGGACATAATATTTCTATGCTGGGAGGCTGTGAAATATTGATGTTATTTTCAGGTAACCCTCAACCCCTAAGTTGATTATTATTTTTTTGGGTCTCACATAGGGGTGATTAGGGTGAAACTTTTTAAATTATGGAAGGGATCATGGAATGTACACGATTGGCGAATGGTTTTCCCAAACCATGCACCCTACTAGTGTAAAACGTGCACACATATCTACTAAGGGTTTTCATAGTTGGAACATGGTTTGAAAACCCCTGCACCCACCAAGGATAAACTGTGAAACCCCACCAGCAGTGGTTTAAGGCTAGGTCACACATTTTGAAAAACTGTACAGCCCTGACTAGCTAACCATGCATGCAGGATTTTATTATTTTGAAAATTCATTAAAAATTCCCCAAACACAATTATTGACCCATTCTCGACCCTAAATCAGGATATTACGATGTCCTAGTTTTTTATGGCTCCCAAGAATAATTTTTTGAACCTATAAACCCTCTCCAAGGTGGATCAATGCTAGGAGATCATGTTTCAATCCTTTCCTGGAAAGATTTCTCTCCTTGTCCCTTCTCTCCCGCTATCTTTCTCTCCCCTCATCAAGGATTGTTAGATATCTGTGTTGTTATAGTATCAAATATAACCTATTTTAGATATTTAATTTCAGTTTGATTTTGATATATCTTTTTCTAAAATTCTTCATCAGATTTTATCATTTTGGGTATTGTAAGTGGTGATATATATGGTTTAGTAGGTTATTCCATTTAGTTTTTTCAAGTTTATTTAACAATAAATTACTTGATTTAAATTAAATTGATTTTAATTAAATTTTGAAAACCAAATTCATTGTAGATTATGATTTGGATTTTCTTTGGAATGAAAATTAGGAAAATCCACAATTCCAATAAATTAGGGTGTGTTGTGGAATTTGATGGAAAATTTTCAAATTACATTGTGGAATTTAAATTGTGAAATTGCTTTGTTAAATTTATTTAAAATTTTTATTTGATAAAAATGGAATAAATTATTTTCATAAGAACTCATTGGTTTTATCCTGGAAAAGGAATTAATTGATTAAAAATAGTTTTGGTTTTTAAATGAAAATTGGCATATTGAAATGGGAAAAATGGTTTAATTGTATTTTGAATAGTTTTGAAATAAATGTTACATTGTTAATTGTTTTTAGAGCACATTCAATCCTAGTTATATAGTGATTTATTCAGTAAAACACTCTATTAATGCTTTAAAACTCTAACATAACATATGCAGTAGGTCACATCCCCGATGGGATGGCGATGAGTCCTTTTTTATCAGCATATGAGGGATGTGTGTACACATATTTCTATGATCAATTATTTAAGTGTTTGAGAATCCCATAACTTGGAACTATTGTACCTATTCACAGATGGCCATGTTACTCATATGTGATTATTTTGAAATATATTCCATTTTTAAAACTTTTTTACATATGCATTATAAATTTATATAAACTATTTTATATTAAATTATTATTAAGTCATTATTTTTAAATTATTCCATCAAATGAAATGTAATTCACGATTTTTAAGTATTATTTTGTACTTCCATGCCTATTTATTTAAAATTGAGAGCTTTTTTGGTCAATCAATTTGGAAACTTGTCATCAAATCCATGGTGAAACCCTACTAGGATTTTATCCAACACCCTACATATGACTTTGAGAGTTTTTAGTTTTTATTCCTTCATATTTTATCATGGTAAAAGTGCCACTTGGTGGTGGTTCTTATTGTTGATCCTTGGGACTTGAAGAGTTGTGTCCATTAGGACTTGGGTTTATATCTTTCATTTTCTAGTACATTTTGGTTTTTCTTTGTGTTTTTATACCTATTTGACTTATAGTGCTATTCTCCCTATGGATTTTAATTTTGACCATAATGACTTTAACTATATCTTCATATGTTTATGTAACACCCTCATATTTTTTGAATTATTTTCTTTTTAATTAATTTAATCTTTTTGATATTTTTTATTTCATGAAACATTGAAAATAAATTATTTCATATTAAAGAGCTAAAATTTTCTTATGTTAAACTCAACAACAAGTTAATCATGCACTATACACAACATAAATTTTATCTTTATCTACATATAACATTGAGGTTAGTTTACATCACATGCCATACCGACTTTCCTTGATATCTCATGTAAAACACAATACTGAGTTTTACCGAATAATAATATATTGATATTATTATTATTATTTAATATAATAAGATGTAACCTAGATATTATTTTTGAGGTTATTAATAGGATTATATAATTTATGAAAATACATGGGTGAATTCATTGGTTACAAAATAATTATAAATCAATATAAGAACCAATTCAATATAATGGAAATGTTTTTATAAAAACTAATTTTATGATCACAAATAAATTTTATCCTAATAAATTAAATTAATTAATATTTTTGAATTATATGAATGAAATATATATTTTATATATTCAATCTAATGTTTTTTATAGGAATAATATATTAACAAACCCAATATTATACTTAGAAACCTATATTTTTAAAAAAGTAGTTTTACCGCCTTTTAATGGTAAATCTATTTTAAATATAAATCTTGGAACATTTATAAATTTTATATTAAAAAATAAACTTCATTTTTTAAATAGAAACATAAAAATTAGGTTAGGGTTTTTTTTTGTAATTTTTCTATAAGGTTTCGTTTTTTGATGAAGAGTGAAAAATACTTAATTTTAATTCAAAATTGCTTTTACTTATAATTTATTTATATGGATAAATTATATTTATAATTGTTTTTAAAGTATAAATATATAAATTATACATATATTAATCCAATATAAGTCATTAGTATCAATTTAAATTTTAAATTAAATATAAAAACTTAGCAATCTTTTGAACATTCTTACATTAAAAACTCGCATTGTCATCTTGTTTGAAAAAATAATTTTAAATTAATTTATGGAACTTATATGATTGGAATTTGGAAAAATGGATCCCATATTTGGAATCAGAATAAATTATAAGGTCTAATAATGTCAAAAAAAATTTGGACCAAAAATATTAGTTAATGTAATTAAAATTAATTACAATGATTTAGTTGAAAATTATCTTAACAATGCACTAAACCTTTAACTTAAGGGCCAAAATGGCCTATAAACTTTTCCAAAATCCATTAGCTATCCATATATAGACCCTATTCTCCCATGTATCTAATTGGGTCCATTATTGGATCCAAATTACATGGGAAATACGTGAGTGGAATTCCCTTTTCAAAAATTTAAAAGAATTCCACTCCTCCTTCAATATTACAAGGCACTTGCCCCTCTCACTTATGCACCCCTCTAAAGCCCTTTGGCTCACCAAAAATCTACTCAAATAAGCTCTAAAAATCCCTCACTCGATCATATAACACTATAATTGATAAGATATCCATCTAAGGAATCCATTTAGTGAAAACCAAGAGGAGTTACACAAAAGAAGAGGAGGTTTGAACATGTATGAAGTAAGTCAAGACTTAAGGTAAGGGAATATCATATCACTTTTTTTTCATGAGATACATTCCATATTCACCACTCACTTATTTTTTATTGGTTTTTATAATTCCTTATGACTTTTTATATCATTAATTTTCTTTATTTTATGATATTCAAAGCTTTAATTGATGTTATTATTTCATAAGGATTATGATTCAAAAGTTACCCATGTAGTAAGGGTTTTCTCATCTCACTTTTATTTTACATGAGAAACAAGACATGTTAAACTCATATTACTAATATTTTGTGTTTATAATACCAATTAATTCATTCTATTATTATTATCCTTAAATTTATGGGTTTTTACATATCCATTTTATGATATCTATATCATGAGATTTTACCTCGAAAGTTACCAAATCAGTAAGCTAGTTTTGAGACACATGTTTTGTTATGAAACTACATTATTTTGAGTTGTGTATATAATAAAATTTGAAATTTCATATCATGAGTCTACTTCTTTTCATGATATATTAATATTCCTGAAATTTCATTTTCTTACATGGGGAGTATGATTCAAAGTTACCAAGTGGTAAGAGTTTATTGAAACAATCTCATCATTTATCAAGATTGTTTATGATTATGCTTCCATTGATTAAATAATATAGTCCATATATCATAAAATTTGATGAATTTTCTTATAATAGGGTTATTAATGATATCTTTATGTGTTGGTAACATTTTTCCACTCTTTGGTACATAAGATAGTTAAGATAGTATTTTTATTAAAGTCTGACTTTACCTCTCTCTTCAGTCAGAAATATCTGTCCTTTCAAAACCATGTTTTTTGAAATTATTTAAAAAATGTTATAAAATTATTCAATGATCTTTAAAATAAATTTTACACATTTTTTAACTTTCAAAAAAAAGTGTTTTTAAAAGGAATTGTCTTGTAATTTTCCATTCGAGTCACTTTTTAAAACATTTTACAGCACAAAAGGAATGTTTAGCATGCATCAATTTATCCACTGTCATGATAGTCATTAATTTTAGGATTATTTTGAATGTTTAAAAGATCCATTTTTAAGAAAATATTTTTTCCTAATATTATGGAAATTCATTTTTTAATGAAAATTTTAAATAAAATCGTTTTCAACAAGTTTTTATAATTTCTTTATAAGTTTTCAAAGTATTTTAAAAGAAATGGTTTTCAAAATGTGTTCAAGAATATTTTATAAGTTTTAAAGGTAAATGGTTTTCATAACATTTTCAAGTTTTTTTATAAGTTTTCAAGTAATATTATTTTCAAAAAAATTCAAGATTCCTTTATAATTTATTGGTGAAAAAAGGTTTTCAATTTTTTTTCAAAGCTTTCATTATGATTTTTCAAGTTTATTTTCAATAAAATAGTTTTCAAAACGTTTTATGTTTTAAAAATAATTTATTTAAAGAAGAAAGGTTAATTTTCTCATGAAATATTTCTAAAATATCTTTCCAAATTATTTCCCAACTAGGATGACATATTTTGGTCTTACTCATGCCTTTCTAGGGAAATGATCCAAAGGATCTATTTATACTCTTTCTCTGAATGGTTTATATTTTGATGGAACAGTGATTATGAAACCCATTTACCTCTCATGGGTTATATTTTTATGAAAACCATTTCTCTTCCATGGGTTATATGATTAGAAAACCCACTTCTTTTCATAGGTTATGTTTCGATGAAATGATTATGAATCCTTTCCCTTTTACATAGGTTAAGATATGATTGCATGTTTATGGTTCCCATTTCATTTCATGGTTTATGATATAATGATTTGTGATATTATGGAATATTTATTTTTTATTTAATTATGATATTGTTGGTACCTATATCTACATATAATTTATTGGTTAAAGATTTATATCTAATGATATATACACGGTTGGAACGGGGATTGAGCTTTCTTCAGTAAATATTTTTGTCAACTAAGATAGTCTTGGGAGTAAACCTTGACTACTGAGATGGTATTTGGATTGACACTTAACTAATAAAATGATATTAGGAGTGAAACTTGATTGATAAAATGATTACGACAGTGAACCATTAATACCAAGATGGTATGGGGAGTGAACCCATAATATTAAGATGTCATTAGCAATAATTCATTAACTACTGTGACCAAAAAAATTGTTTATTTTTATTGAATAAAAAAGAGAGAGTACAAGATAATTGGGGCCTGTAGAAATGGAGTTTTAGAGAATCTCCAATAACAATATATCAACCTCATGAAGGAAGGGATACAGTGATAGAGAACTCCATTAAAATGGATTCCTCATAGACCTTATAGGAAAAGAAGTCAGGCACTCGATTTTCTTCATGCCACATATGTAGAATCTAAATGCCAATGGGGCGGAGGATTGTGCATCTACAAATCAAATAGGTGATATCCCAGTGAGTGGAGGAGAGTCCATTAATGGAATGCAAGATGATTTTTGAGTCCATGTCTACTGTTATTAAGGATATTTGATTAGAGAGACATAATTTAGGACCATTAATCATGGCCTCTTATTCTATCGTAAGGAGTTGCGAGCCACATAAAAAGAGCCAATGAAAAGACACACCAAGCATAAGGAATCATAGATAAAAAATCCTCCCCACATGAATCCTTGGATAAAATATCCATCGTTGTTCAATTTGATCCCAAAGGAAGGAGGGTACTAACTCACCTAGTAACCCACTGACTAATGTTTTGCCAAAGTAGTGGGGTTGTCTCTAGTTAGGAAATGTCTAAGGGAGGGATCGTCCTTTGATCCATTGAGGAGACCTGATAGATCAAGAACAAGGAATCTCATCCTCACCATCATTGAAGATATTTAGGGGAATCTTTATGGATTTATTGGTTCCTCGCCTCCCATATGAACTAGCACCCCACCGAGAGGAGAGAATGGGCCCTCATTTCATGTTTGTTTCCACTTGAGCCATCGAACTGTCGTTGAATAAACTACTTTATGGACCCCACCATCAGAATGAACCTAGTGAATTCACCCAGCATGGTTCAGATTAAGCCCTCCCACTCAATTTGAAGGAATAGGTGAGTTAGGGTTTCCTCATCATGTGTTTTTCAATAATAACACCTAGAGGCTAAGTACACACGCTTGCGCTTAATAGAAACATTAGTGGGAATTGTATGATTTATAATCCTCCATATGAGAAAGTTAACCTTTATTGGAATCAATTTTCACTAGATATTCTTTCCCAACATATCACTACCATGCCGGTAGTTTAATATATTTATGTATCCCTTGGCATTGAATTTACCCAAAGTAGTGCCCATGAAGATACAATCATCAAGGGTCTCCTCTACCCTTTTTTCATTAAACACCTTCCTCTGAATGGGATACAAAATCTCTTGGATGAAGAGGGGGTGAAATATAGCATGTTTGATGGTTTTATTAGGTGAAGGACATCCTAGATAACCTAGTACCTCAACTATGCAATTGTAGTCTAAAAAACTAATCTCCCCACATCCGAGAATCCATCAAGAGTGTTGTTGAATAGCTAAAATGTGTTCCTATAGTGATTTCTATAATATAAAATAATTCCCTATGTTCAACCTCATAACATTTCCATGTTTACCTTTGATAAATTTACTCCATAGGTATTTCCCCTCAAATACCTCCCATGTTAGTTTTCTTTTAAGAGAATACATGGCCTCCCCACATTCCTCACATTGATCCTCCTTCCTCCACCAGTCTAGAAATATTTTTCCAGGAATCCTAGTGATACCTACATTCTCCTTTATAATTTCATATAAAAGTACATTGGATATGATCAATACACCTCAAATTATCCTTTGGAACTTTGAGCACCGATAGGATGTAAATAGGAATGGGTGTCTTAATTCAATTAGAAAGATTTTTCCTTCCACCAAAAGATAAAAAATGGTTTTTCCAGTTTATATTTTGGTTGTTGATATTTTAAAACATACCATATATGTTCCTTATATGAATTATTCCATGATATATATGGGATCCCAGGTACTCCATTGTCAATCCCTTCCTATCAATTCCCAGTTTGGATTAAATTGTACTCCTTCACATGTCTGTGCATGAAGACGATAGAAAACATGGCTTTTACACCCATTTGATAATTTGTCTGCTTCATTTTGTATAAGCTTACATTATTCTATTAAAACACATAATTTATAAAATACTCCCATTAATAAATAAGATCATTCCATCCATAGGGTATGATCTTCAAATGTTATGCTCAAGTTCTCATACCCTTATGTTCATGTTGCACTTACCTATTTCCTTTGTTTAACCTTACTGGGCATCTGAGCTCACCCATTTATCATATTTCCTTTCCCCATGTCATGAATAATGTTTATTAAGTAAGAGTATTAATGGGAATATATTTATGGTGATTTTTAAAATCATTCACTAAATTAGAATAATGTGTAACAAGTTTCCAAACACACTAAAATATTATGGTCCTCAAGTATGTATTTTTGTAATGTGATAAATATTCATATAAAATGATGTAATATCCATGTATGTTTAGACTGAGTCACTATATTTGGTATCAATGTAAAGGTATTGTCAACTGTTGGAAGCTAGGATGATAAACATTTAGTGAGATCCCTATGGATATTTTTAAGGATATGTCTAGGGGTGTCTCTGAGGATACGTATAAGGGTGAGTTAATATTTAGAAAAATATCCTTGAATTATGATAAATAATTGAGAAAGTTATTTCCAAGTAATACATCCCTATTTGAAACTCCAAGTGGATTTAGTTCTATCACATACGTACCTAGGAGTAACAACTCTGACAAGGTACATTTGGCCTGACTCGAGCATAACCTAGTATACAACAATGAACCTTACTACACACCTAGTTTGACACTCTCAAGGGATATGATTTGGAAATTAAAAAACACTTTACAAACCACAATGAAGGATTTAGATATATAATTAATTTGAATGATCTAGTATAAAAATAAGGTTTTATTGATTGAAAATTAGGTGTCATGATTTAGACATCCTATAAATAACTTTTCATGTGGTTTTCTTCTACAATAAGTGTTTCTCGTGCTATGATTTCTAGTTTTAGTAAATGGATGGAACCAAAAGGAATTTTTTTAAAGAGGAATGAAATATACAATGAAATGATGGCCCTCTTGAGTAGTCAAACGTTATGGAAGATTGAGTGAAAATATTTGTTGCTATGACCACATAGTATTATCAATCAATGAATCATATTGAGTTTCCAAATGACTAATGGAGGGAACAATATTATCTTGAATCCTTATTAAAGAAACATACTGATTATTTTAAAGGAATAACCAATCCAATAGTTTCTAAGAAATCTATTTGTTCCGTTGAAAAGATATTTTTCATTATCAATTGTTCAAAACACAAAAAAGTTATGTTGGAAACTTATCACTTGGAAGGTGAAGAGAAACAGTGGTGGAACTTTTTCAAGAATACAAGGTAGTACGATAAAATATAATTCATGGATTGAGATGAGTTCAATAACTTATTTTTTAGTAAGTACATTACTTATATTCTTTTTATAAAAATTTATATTGAAGCCTCCCTTAAATCTCGTGGTTATGATAAGAAAATATAAATCTAATTAAAAGTAAAATCTAAAAACTATAGAGAGGAGAATATTATATTTATATTATTCTCAATGTATGGTAGGAAACATGGAGGAAATTGTCTTAGGGGAACTGATAAATGTTTTACATGTGGAAAGGAAGGTCATCTAGTAGCTTAATGCTGAGGTAATAAGAATAAATATAAGGCTGCAAATATTTCACCTCCCATAATTCAGTGTTTCAAATGTAATGAGTATAGTAATTTTTTTATTAAGTTCTTAAATCCAAAGTTTAATGATGATAGTCAACATCATAAATCTCTTAATATGAAGGATAAATGAAATTATTATTCATTAATAATGGATTATGTGAATCATAATAATTATGGAACACTTATCATCCACTTATATATTGGGAATTTCATGTTTTATTTTGTATGATTAATCCCTATGAAGATCTTATTGTTCATCCTTTAGTGAAGTTTCATGTGATTTTCTCCATATAAAAGTATTATAGTATAATAAAATCATGTTCGATATTCTATTAGCATAATGATAAACCCAAGTTTTACAAAGAAATTGTTTTTGGTATAAGATAAGGTCTTATTTAAGGAATTAAGGGTAAATTATATTTTGTAAGGGTTATAAGGTTAACCATTTATGAAATATAATAAGTTAAATTTCAGATGAGGTTTTAGTGATTAATTTGTTACTTAAACATATGGAGATTTAGGCATATTGCATAATTTTTTTAACATTTTTGTCGTGACGTTATCTAAAGATAGATTTAATGTATTATTATTCTATTTATAGACCTCATGATCTTTTAGTTCTTAAGGAATGAAAGATTCACCCTTATTACCTAGAGTAAGAGATGAAGTAAGAATTGATCATGGGATAACCAAAGGGTGATATTGTTTATAATGAATGGAATGAAATCAAGTAAGTATATCTTCTTGTGAGTGTTCTTCAAATTTATGAAAAAGGATCCTAAAACCCAAACAATTATCCTACTACCTTCATTTTCAATGAATCAAATGGCCCCATTGATTATCCCAGATTTTTGTCTTTACGATTATTAATTTTATAATAATCATGTTCTCTATTACTCTCCATTAAAACTTGATAGTTATATTTATCTTCCACTCACATGTTTTCACTTCCAATCTATGTTCTCTAATGTGTAACCCTAGTTCAATTTTACTTTGGGAAACTATTATGTTTCCATCTTTCCCTTTTTAAAAGATTTTTTTGTATTAATTTTTAGAATGTGGGTTTATATGAATGTAACTTCAAATTAGTAAATCATTTATAACACATAATAATTTTTGTGGGAAAATTAATTTTAAGTGGGGTAGAATGAAACCCCCTGAGATTTTGTGAAATATTTTTTCCCAAATTAATTTAATATTTTTGATATTTTTCTTTCATGCAACATTGAATATATTTTTTTTCATATTGATTCTTTATTTTCTTCTTTATTTATACACAAAACAAAGTAAATCATGCACTAAATGAAACATAACATTTATCTTTTTCTACACACAACACCTAGGTTAGCTTAGGTTACATGAAAAAATGACTTTCCTTGATGGCTTGCGTAACACACAAGACCGAGTTTTACCAAACAATAATATAATGTTAAAAATATTATTATTTAACATAATAAGATATAACATAGATGTTAATTTGGTAGTTATTAATAGGATTATCTAACTTATTAAAATACATGGTTTAATTCATTGGTTACAAAATTAATTAGAAATGAATATAAGAACCAATTGAATATAAAGGGATTTTTTTATAAAAACTACTTTTATGTTGACAAAGAAATTTTATCCTTATAAATTAAATTAATTTATATTGGTGAATTATATTAATTAAATATATATTTTATATATTCAATCAAATACATTTGATAGGCATAAGATATGAACAAACCCAATATTTCACATAAAAACTAGTATTTTTATAAAAGCATTTTTACCTCCTTTTAATGGATAACCTATTTTAAATATAAATTTTGAAAATTCTCTAAATTTTATATGAATAAATGAAATTTATTTTTGAAATATAAACAGAAAAATTATTTTAGGGTGAATTTATGGTATTTTTCTGTGATGTTTCATTTGTTGATGAATAGTGAAAATAATGAATTTTAATTCAAGACTTCTTTTTTGTCAAATATAGTTAAAATATTTAATTATATTTATAATTGTTTTTAAAGAATAATTATATCAATTATAAATTAATTAATCCAATTTAGTTCATTAGTATCGATTTCAATTCAAAATTATATATAAAAATTTAGCAAAAGTTTGAATATTTTCACTTTAAAAACCTGCATTGTCATCCTATCTACGCGATTAATTTTAAATTAATTTATACCAATTATATGATTGGAATTTATAAAAATGGATTCCATATTTGGAATCATAATAATTTATAATTTATATTAATTTCAACTAATTTTTTGAACAAAAATATTGGGGAATGTAATTAAATTTAATTACAACAATTAAGGGAAAAATTAGCTTAACAAGAGATTAAAACTTAAACTTAAGGGCCAAAATGACCTAGAAACTTGTCCAAAAGACATTTGATGGACATATTTCTAACCTATAATCAATAATGTAGAATTTTTTCAATTATTTGAGCCACTTGACACGGTAATAACATTGGTTGAATTCCGTTTTCAAAACATTACAAGAATGCCACTCCTCCTCCACTATAAAAAGACACTCACCCCTCCCACTTATTCACACCTCTCAAGACCTTTGGCTTGGAAAAAATATGCTAAAATAATCTCCCACATTAATCCCTTAATACTATAATCCTCTATTTGGGTAGGTATCCAAACAAGTAATCCATTTGGTGAAAACAAAGAGGAGTTACCCAAAGAAGAGTATGTTTGATTGTGTACGAAGAAAGTCAAGACTTGATGTAAGGGAATTTCATATCAATTTTTATTTCCATGAGATACATGACATATTCAGCACTTTATTCATTAATTCCATGTATATAATTCCATATTACTTTCTAAATCATTAATTTTCTTTATTTGATGATATTCGAAGATTTAATTGTTTTTTTCTTTTACAAGGATCCTGATTCAAAAGTTACCCATGTAGTAAGGGTTTTTCATATCACTTTTATTTTTCATCAAACACAAGCCATGTTCACCTAATATTACTTATATATGGTGTGTATACTTCCCAAGAATGATTTATATTATTATTATCCCTAAATTTTGGGTTATTTACATATCGATTTGATGATCTATATTTCACGAGGTTTTACCATTCAAAAGTTACCAAATCAATAAGATAGTTTTGTCTCTATTTACCTTCTCTGAGACACACATTTTTTTATACACCTATATTCGTCTGAGAGGTGTATTTACTGCCATTTTACATGTTTAATCATGAATATAATTATTTAATGATATCTTAATATTCAATAATTTTCATTTTCTTACATGGGGATTATGATTCAAAGTTACCAAGTGGTAAGAGTTTATTGAATCCATGTCATCATTTATCAGTATTGTTTATGATTATCCCTATATTGATGAAATATTATTCTTCATAACTCATGAAATCTTTTGAATCTTTTTATCCTCTAGTTATTCATGATATCTTCATGTGCTGGTATAATTTTCCCACTCTTTGGTGCATAATATAGTTACGAAAGTGTTTCTAAGAAAGTTCAACTTTACCTATCTCTTCAGTCATAAATATGTGTTCTTTAAAAAAATTGTTTTCCAAAAATATTTTATTATTAACCTATGATCTTTAAAATAAATTTTTACCCATGCTTTAATTTTTAAACAAATATTTTTAAAAAGGTATCTTCTTATCATTTTTTGGTCGAGGAATTTTTCTATGCTTTTTATAGCGCAATAGGAATGTTTGGAATGTATGTATTTATCCACCATCATGAACATAATTAATTTTAAGATACTTCTTAAAGTCTAAAATATTATTTTTTAAGAAAATTTTTCCCTAATGTTTTGGGAACTAATAAATATAATGTAATTTTAAAAGAAAAAGGTTTTCAACCAGTTTTCAATATTTCCTTATAAATTTTCAAAGTATTTTCAAAGAAATGGTTTTCAAAATATTTTCAAGAATATTTTATAAGTTTTCAAGGAAAATGGTTTTCAAAACATTTTCTATATTATTTAATTATTTTTCAATGAAAATGGATTTCAAAATATTTTCAAGCCTCCTTTCTATGTTTTCAATGAAGAACAATTTCAAAAAAAATTCAAATATTTCTTTATAAGTTTTCAAGTTTATTTTCTATAAAATGGTTCTAAAAATGTTTTATGTTTTAAAAATAATTTTTTGAAATAAGAAAGGATAAATCCCTCATGAAAAGTTTTTAAAATATCATTCCAAATTATTTCCCATAAAAGTTGACATAAGTTTGTGTTAGTCATTCCAATCTAGGGAAATGATCTAAAGGTTCCATTCATATTCTTCCACCAAATGGTTTATGTTTTGATGGCCTGGTGTTTATGAAATCCATTTATCTTCTACGGTTTATATGTTTTTGAAACCCATTTCTATTCCATGAGTTATGTGCTTAGAAAACCCACTTCTTTTCACTAATTATTTTTTTGATGAAATTATTATGAAACCTATATATTTTCCACAGGTTAAGATATTCTTACATGTTTATGTCACCCATTTAATTTCCTAGGTTATGATATAACTGCTTATGATCATGTGGAACATGTTTGTATGATTATATTATTAGATGCGCGGGACCAATATCTCCCTCCAATGAATTGGGTAATGATTGACATCTCATGATATATACATGGTTGGAATGGGGACTAAACTCAATTTAGAAAAGGACTTTGTCCACTAAGATTGTCTTGGGAGCGAAGATTGACTACTAAGATGGTCTTAGGAGTGAACCTTGACTACAAAGATGGTCTTAGGAGTGAACCTTGACTACAAAGATGGTCATGTTAGTGAACCATGAATACCAATATGGTATAGGGGGTAAACCCATACAACTATGATGTCTTTGGTAGTGATTCCTTGACTACTGTGGAAATAATTTTATATGTTTATGCGTTTTCCAAAAATTCTATGTCTTATTACATTAATATGATCACATGGTCCATGTTATTGATTATATTTTTATTCACGTCTTATGAACTGCTAATATTTGTGCCATGTCTCATTATTATGATCTTTTAATTTAGGGTATGGTCTTAAAATTTTATGCTCATGTTCTCATACCCTTATGTTCATGTTATGTTTATGTATTTCCTTGGTTTACCCTTACATATCATATTTTTTCACCACTTTACTATGTTTCCTTTCCCAATTTATTGAATAAAGGTTCTTAAGTTTGAGTAATAAATAGGAATTTCATTAAAGAGATGTTAAAGATCTTTTACCGAAATTTAATAATGTGTTCCACACTTCCAAATACACTAAACTATCATGTTCCTTGGACATTTATTTTTGTAATGTGATTAATATTAATCTAAAATGATGTAAAATCCATGTATGTTAAGAATAGGAATCTATATTTTATGTGAAAAAACTATTCCATATTTTATCTAGAATGATATTAGGTGCTAGTCGACATCCTATGGGGGTTGAGAACGCCCATCGAGTTGTGGGAGGATCAACTCGGGTGTCTGGGAACCAGGGTATCTGAGACAGTTCATGAAATCACCCATCCTAGTACTACTCTCACCCAAGAACTATTTACTATAGAGTTATAATGGGATCTAGTGCTTAATGCTGGTCTCATCTCACCCAATAATACACAGACATTCGTTAAATATTTTAGAGTACTATCAATGATTCTAATATTACATATTTCTATTTAAATTACATTATAAGTATAAAATTATCTAATATAATTAATATACAATATTATAATTATTAAACATGAAAAATTATTATTTCTTTTATAACACTAAACTGTAGTTGTTACAATAAGTCATGAAATATTATAATTATAGTTAACATGAAATATGGTTACATTATGACAAGAAATATTATAATTATTACTAAAATTCTATGTAAAATTGAAATATATCATTCATTTAAAATGTTTATCTACAATATCATAATTATTATATTTATACTTATACAAAATTATTTTATTTTTAAAATGTAAAAAATATGGGAAAATAAAATTAAAAATATAGAAAACAGTGAAACAAGAGCACTTCCCCAGAGGCCACCCTTGAAAAAAATCATATTATGAAATTCAATAATGCGATTATTGAGAAATATTATAAGTATTTAATTTGAAAAAATATTATTCTTTTGATAACACTAAACCATATTTGTTACAATATAACATGCAATATTATAATCATTATTAACATGAAATATTGTAACATTATAAGATGTCATATTATAATTATTACTAAAATTCCATTTAATCCTGAAATATTATATTCAATACAAAATTTTACACACAAGATCATAATAATATTTATTATATTTTCATGACATTTGAAATATACACAAAAAAAGGTGCAACATATGAACTTCCCATCCTATTACTACTCTCACCCAAAAACCTTTAACTATAGAGTTCTAATGGGATCTAGTGAATTAATGCCGGTGTGATAACACCCAATAATAAACAAAAATTATTGTGAAATATTTTAAAGTAGTATCAATGATTCTAATATTACATATTTCCCTTTAATTATTTTTATAAATATAACTATAAATAAGGAAATGATTGTCCAATATTATAATTATTCAACATGAAAAATATTTATTTCTATTATAAAACTAAACCATAGTTGTGACAATACATCATGAATATTATAATTATTCTTAACATGGCCGATGGTAACATTATGACATGTAATATTATAATTATTACTAAAATTCAATGTTAACATGAAATGATATATTAATTTAAAAGGTTTACATAAAATATCATAACTATTATTTCTATAATACATGTAATTATTTATTTTTTAAATTGTATAAATTCTGGAAAAATACACTGAAAAATACATAAAAGGGTGAAACACGGGCACTTCCCATGAGGTTACCCATGAAATATTCATATTATGAAATTCCAAAATTAGATTATTGAGAAATATTATAATTATTCGACATGAAAAAAATATTACTTATATTATAACACTAATTTATAGTAGTTACAACATAACATGAAATATTTTAATCATTCTTAACATGAAATATTGTGACAATATAACATGAAATATTATAATTATTACTAAAATTCCTCGTAATCATGAAATATTATATTCAATAGAAATGTTTACATACAATATCATAATAGTATTTATTATACTTGCATGAAATTTTAAATATACACAAAAAGGGTGAAACATGAATACTTACTAAGAGGTAACCCATCCTAGTACTATTCGTGTCGAAGCATGCTTAACTACAGAGATCTAAGGGGATCCAGTTCATTAATGATAGTGTGATCGTACCCAAAAATACAAAGACATTCTTGTTAAATATTTGAAATTTCTATTAATGATTCTAATATTACATGTTTCTATTTAATATTTTTCATAAATATAACTTTAACTAATGAAATTATTAGCCAATATTATAATTTTTCCACATGAAAAATTATAATTTCTATTATAACACTAAACCATTGTTTTTAAAATACCTCATGTGATATTATAATTATTATTAACATAAAATATGGTAACATTATGACATGAAATATTATAATTATTACTAAAATTCTATTTAAACATGAAATATTATATTCATTTAAAAAGTTTACATACATTATCATAATTATTATTATAATACTTAAATTAAGATATTAGTTTTTTAAAATGTAAAAAATCTGGGAAAATATAATGAAGAGTACCAAAAAGTTTGAAAAATGAGCACTTCCCATGGGTTCACCAATGAAAATTCATATTACAAAATTCAATAATACGATTATCAAGATATATTATAATTATTACACATTATAAAATATAATTTATGTTATAACACTAAACTGTAGTTGTTACAATATAACACTTCGAACGACCCAAAGCCCTTTGAATTTTATTTATTTTGGATAATCCCATTTTAAACTGGGTTGAGGGGAAACCCTTGTATGGACTATAGGCCCAGTAGAACAAAGCCTATTACATGAACCATGAAGGCCACCTCAATGACATGAATACACTAGAACTTCCCCACCCCAACAATTGAAATAACGATTCATCAAGCTACCCTACCTTGCTTTGGCCACCCAACTAGCATTTCCCCATGCAAAGCTGCACGATGTCTGGTACTGATGGTTGATTCCATACACTCTAATTATTCTAATCTGGATGGATTAAGATGGAGTATTACATACCTCAACGAAGCACTCTTAACTTCATAGTTCTAATGGGATCTAGTACATTAATGTTGGTGTGATCATAACCAAAAATTCATAGACATTCTTGTTAAATATTTGAAAGTACAATCAATTATTCTAATATAAAATATTTCTATTTAATTGATGTTATAAATATAATTTCAACTAATGAAATTATCATCCAATATTATAATTATTCAACATGAAAAATTATTATTTCTATTAAAACACTAAACATTGGTTGTTACAATATCTCATGAAATATTATAATTACTGTTAAAATTAAGTATGGTAACATTAGGACATGAAATATTATAATTATTTCTAAAATTCGGTGTAAATATGAAATATTACATTCATTTAAAAAGTTTATATACAATATCATAATTATTATTGTTATACTTACATGGAATACTTTGTTTTTTAAAATTTAAAAAATCAAGGAAAATACAGTGATAAATATAGAAAAATTGAAACACAAACACTTCCCCGTAGGTCATACATGTGACATTCATATTATGAAATTAAATAATTCAATTTTAAAGAAATATTAAAATTATTCAACAAGAAAAAATATTATTTTTTATAACACTAAACAGCAGTTGTTATAATATACCAAAATGAAATATTGTAACATTATAACATGATATATTATAATTATTATTAAAATAACCAGTAATAATGAAATATTATATTAAATAAAAATGTTTACATAAAATAAAATAATAATATTTATTATAATGGAATTAAATTTTAAATGTATACAAAAAAGGGTGAAACATGAGTACTTCCCAGGAAGTCACCCATACTCGTACTACTCTCACCCAAGCACGCTTAACTACAGAGTTCTAATGGGATCTAGTGAATCAATGTGATAATGATCACACCCACAATACATATATATTCTTGTTAAATATTTAAAATTACTATCAATGATTCTAATATTACAAATAATTATTTAATTTTTATTATAAATACAACTTTAACTAATGAAACTATCTTCCAATATTATGATTATTCAACATGAAAAATTATTATTTCTACTATAACACTAAACTGTAGTTGTTAAAATATATCATGAAAATTTATAATTATTGTTAACATGAAATATGGTAACATTATGACATTAAATATTATAATAATTACTATAATTCTATGTAAACATGAAAAAATATATTCATTTAGGATGTTTATTTGAAATATAATAATAATTATTGTTATACTTACATGAAATTATTTATTTTTTAAAATGCAAAAAAAAAAGGAAAATACAATGAAAAATATAGAAAAGGGTGAAACACGAGCACTTCCCAAGTGGTCACCCATGCAACATTCATATTATGAAATTCAATAATCCTATTATCAATAAATATTATAATTATTGGACATGAAAAAAATATTATTTCTATCATAACATAAAAATTTAGTTGTCAAAATATAACATTAAATATTATAATTATTATTAACATGAACTATTGTGACATTATAACATTAAATATCATAATTTTTAACAAAATGAACTGTAATCATGAAATATTATATTCAATACAAAAGATTGCGTACAATATCATAACAATATTTATCATACTTGCATGAAATTTTAAATATACACAAAAAAGGTTCAACATGAGTACTTCCCAGGATGTCACCCATCCTAGTACTACTCCTAGTCATGCATGATTAACTGTAGATTAATGGGATCTTTTTCTTTAATGTTAATGTTAACGCAAAAAACAATATGCATAAATTCTTGTTAAATATTTGAATGTTCTAACAATTATTCTACTATTTCATATTTCTATTTAATTTTTTTTATAAATATAACTTTAAATAATTCAATTATCAGCCAATATTATAATTATTTAACATGAAAAGTTATTATTTATAGTATAACACTAAACTGTAGTTTTACAATATGACTATAAATATTATAATTATTGTTAGTATGAAATATGGTAACATTATGACATAAAATATTATAATTATTACTATAATGATAAGTAAACATGAAATATTATATTTTTTTAAGAAATTTGACATACAATTTCATAATAATTATTATTATACTTATATGAAATTCTTCATTTTTATAAATGTACAAAATCTGGGAAAATGCAATGAAAAATACAGAAAAGGGTGAAACACAAGGACTTCCCTGGAGGTCACCCATTCAACATTCATATTATGGAATTCAATAATGTGATTATCAAGAAATATTATAACCATTCAACATGATATAATATTCTTTCTGTTATAACACTAAACTATAGTTTTTACAAAATAACATGCAATATTATAATCATTGTTAACGTGAAATATTATTACATTATAACATGAGATATCATAATTATCACTAAAATTACATGTAATCAGGAAATATTATATTCAATATAATATTTAATGTAAAATATAATAATATTTTTTATTTTATTGGCATGAAATTTTAAATATAAAAAAAGGTGCAACACGACTACTTATGAGGAGGGCACCCATCCTAGTACTACTCTCGCCCAAACATGCTTAGTTGTAGAGTTCTAATAGGGTATAGTGATTTAATGACGGTGTGATTGCAACAAAAAATACAAATACATTCTTTTCAAATATATGAAAGTACTACAAACGATTCTAATATTACATATTACTATTTAATTATTGTTATAAATATAACTTTAATTATTGGAATTATCAGCCAATATTATAATTATTCAACAAAAAAATTATTATTTCTATTGTAATACTAAAATGTAGTTATTATAATACATCATGAAATATTATAATTATTGTTAACATGAAATATGGTAAAATTATGAAATTCAATATTATAATTATTACTAAAAATCTATATAAACATGAAATATTATATTCAATTAAAATATTTATATACAATATCATAATTACTATTCTTATACTTACATGTAATGCTTTGTTTTTTATAATGAAAAAAATATAGGAAAATAAAATTAAAAATAGAGAAAATGGTGAAACAAGAGCACTTACCACGAGGTCACCCATGGAACATTCATATTATGAAATTCCATAATGTGATTATGGAGAAATATTATAATTATCAAACATGAAAAAATATTATTTCTACTGTTACACTAAACTATAGTTGTTAAAATATAACATGAAATATTATAATCATTGTTAACATGAAATATTGGGACATTACAACATGAGATATTAAAATTATTACTAAAAATCCATGTAATCATGAAATATTTTACTCAATATAAATGTTTATGTACAATATCATAATAACCATTTTTATACTAGCATGAAATTTGAAATATATACAGAAGAAGGGTGAAACATGAGTACCCAAAAGCACATTTAACTGTAGAGTTCTAATGGGATATGATGCATTAATACTAGTGTGATCACAATAAACTATATACAAACATTCTTGTTAAATATTTTAAAGTACTATAAATGATTCTAATATTATATGTTTTAATTTAATTATTGTTATAAATATAACTTTAACAAATGAAATTATCATCCAATAATATAATTATTCAAATGAAAAATTAGTATTTCTATTATAATATTAAACTGTAGTTTTTACAATATGTCATGAAATATTATAGTTATTGATAAAATGAAATATGGTAACACTATAACATGAAATATTATAATTATTAATAAAATTCTATGTAAATATGAAATATTATATTAATTTAATTTTTTTGTACAATATCATAATTATTATCGTTATACTTGCATGCAATTATTTGTTTTTAAAAATGTAAAAAATCTAGGAAAATACAATGAAAAATATAGAAAATGGTGAAACTTGAGCACCTCCCAAGAGGTCACCCATGAAACATTCATATTATCAAATTTGATAATGCGATAATCAAGAAATATTATATTTATTCAATATGAAAAAAATATTATTTCAATTATAACACTAAATCATATTTGTTGTTATATAACATGAAATATTATAATCATTGTTAACATGACATAATGTAACATTATAACATGAAATATTATAAATATTACTAAAATTCCTTGTAATCATGAAATATTACATTCAATACAAAATTTTACATATAACATCATAATAATCGTTATTATAATGGCATGAAATTTGAAATATACACAAAAAAGTGCACACCACGAGTACTTCCCAGATGGTCTCCCATCTTATTACTACTCTCACCTAAGCATGCTTAACTGAAGAGTTATAATGGGTTTTGGTATATTAATAATGGTGTGATCACAACCAACAATACACAGACATTCTTGTCAACTATTTGAAAGTACAATCAATGATTATAATATTAAATATTTCTATTTAATTTTTTTATAAATATAACTTTAACTGATGGAACTATCATCTAATATTATAATTATTCCATATGAAAAAATTATAATTTCTACTATAACACTAAACCATAGTTATTAAAATACATCATGAAATATTAAAATTATTGTTATCATGATATACGGTAACATTGTGACATGAAATATTATAATTATTACTAAAATTCTATGTAAACATGAAATATTATATTCATTTATAAGGTTTACATAAAATATGATATTTATTATTGTTATACATACATGAATTTCTTTGTTGTTTAAAAGGTCAAAAATCTGGGAAAATACAATGAAAACTACAGAAAAGGGTGAAACACGAGAACTTCCCAGGAGGCACCAATGCAATATTCATATTATGAATTTCAATAATGTGATTATCGAGAAATATTATAATTATTGAACATGAAAGATTTTATTTCTGTTATAACATTAAATCATACTTGTTATAATATAATCTTCAAAATTATAATCATTATTAACATGAAATATGTTATCATTATAACATGCCATATTATAATTAGTACTAAAATGCCTTATAATCATGAAATATTATATCCAATACTAACATTTATGTACAATATCAACATAATTATTGTTATAGTGGTATGAAATTTAAAATTTACACAAAAAATGGGTGCAACATGAGCTCTTCCTAGGACGTCACCCATTCTAGTACTACTCTTTCCCAAAAAACTTTAACTCTAGAGTTATAGTGTAATCTCATGCATTAATTATAGTGTGGTGGAACCCAATAACACACATAAATTATTTTTAAATATTCGAAAGTGCTATCAATGATACTAATATTACATATTGCCAATGAGTCTGTACCCGAGTGGTAAAGGCACCTGCTTGACATCCTAAATATTAGCGTTTGAATCCTAGAAGACCCCTTTGGGGAATTTATGATGTGGAGGTGATTCAGGTATGACGTAGGAAGGTGGTGAAACAGGCATGACCTAAAGAGGGGTGCAGTCTGTGGACATGCTGATGTAGCAGGAATTTCGGGTTATCAAGGCTTTTGGGCCAATGGCCCATTGGGCTATAGAATAAGATCAGACCATATGAGAGTATACCCAGACGAGGAATCAGAGAAAGTAGTGGCCATCTATAGAGCTAACCATTTTGGAATAACGAGAAGGTATGGAAACCACCATTAGGACCAGACACCATTCCATTCTTCATGTGATGAAATTAGGTGATCTACCATGTGAGGTGGAGATCTAGGTTCCATCAACGAAGCATATGTCGGGGAGGGGTATTTCCAATGTGTCAGGTCATTGGGTCTTCGGGCCATGTATTGGGCCTCATTCCACTGGGTCTACGGTCCATGTATGGGTTTCCTCTAAACTGAATTAAAATATGGTTTTATCCGAAGATTAAAAAAAATCTAGTGGCCTTGGGGCTGTTCAGGGTAATATTACATATTTTAATTTAATTTTTGATATAAATTAAACTTTAACTAATGAAATTATCAGACAATATTATAATTATTAAACATAAAAAATTATTATTTCTTTTATCACATTAAACTATTTTTGTTATAATAAGTCATCAAATATTATAATTATTGTTCACCTGAAATATGGTTACATTATGAAATGAAATATTATAATTATTAATAAAATTATATTTAAAAATGAAATATTATATTCATCTAAAAAGTTTATATACAATATCATAATTATTATTTTTATACTTATAATCAAGTCTTTATTTTTTTAAATGTAAAAAATCTGGAAAAATACAATGATATATACAGGAAAGGGTGGAACATGAGCACTTCCCAAGAGTCTACCCATGAAACATTCATATTATAAAATTAAATAATGTGATTATAGAGAAATATTTTAATTATTAAACTTAAAAAAATATTTTTTTTGTTATAAAACTAAATTGTATTTGTTATAATATAACATGAAATATTATAATAATTGTTAACAATAAATATTGTGACATTATTACATGAAATATTATAATTGTTATTAAAATTCCATGTAATCATGAAATATTATATTCAATACAAAATTTTATGTACAACATCATAATAATCATTATTATATTGGCATGAAATTTGAAATATACACAAAAAAGGGTGCAACATGACTACTTCCCAGGAGGTCTCACCCAAGCATGCTTAATTGTAGAGTTATAATGGGACATGGAGAATTAATACTAGTGTGATCATAGCAGACAATACACATACATTCTTGTTAAATATTTTAAAGTACTATAGATAATTTTCATATTGCATATTATTATTTAATTTTTTCTATGAATATAACATTAAATAATGCAATTATCAATAAATAATAGAATTATTCAACATGAAATATTATTATATATATCATAACACTAAACTGTAGTTGTTACATTATGTCACGAAAATTAGGGTTCGACTTCTTGGATGCTTCTAGATCGAGTGGAAATGGTAGTTTATTTCCCTATTCATGGTTGATTTTACTCATGTAAGGTTTTAGCGGATGGAATAAAGGCCTCATATCATCTGCATGATATATCTGATATTCCTTGAGTTAGGCACGCCTCACTAAGTTTTGAACCACATCATGATATTCATTTTTCTTTTGGATATGATGGGGTCTCTGAAAGGATCTTTAAACATGGAAATTCGGCTCTCATTCGTTCCAATCAGGATCTTATCCTAGATTTTTTATGATCTAGGATAAAAAGTGTGAAGAATATGGATTTGGTTCGAGGGATTTCTACTAAATGGGGATTTCATGATTGTAAGTGAATTCCTATTCAGAAAGGTTATTTAGACATTATTTTCTCGTCGGAAGACCTGAAGTATAGGGATTGGGGGATCATACCAGATTTCCTCAAGCTAGGTATAATGTGTCTTCAAAATTGGAATCCATGATTCAATACTCTTCAACCCTGAGGCATGGGGACCCATGTTTGGGTTGGATTTATGGATTGAGATGGGTCCAGTGGCAACATCAGATACTCGTGATATCGCCTCAATAATTTGGACTCTGATGAGATTTGATCATGCTACAGAGGAATCACGGTATAGTTTTTTTTGCAAATTTCTTAGTGTTAATTGATCTCAATAAAACCTCGATTGAGAATGTTACGCTTTCCACTGCAGACTATAATTTTGACCTAATGATTTGATATGAGAAATTAACATCACTATGTTTCAATTGTAAATCCATTTGTCATTACAAGGAAAGATGCAGGTAGGTGGTTTCACAATATAGAAAAAAGAAGTCTATAAGATATGATAGCGTGTTTGAGAAGGTTGAGGCTACCTTTCCTTCACTTTATAGGCATGCATTGGTTGATGATGAGAAGAATAAAGAAATGAGTGACATGGGGACTTTAGACTTGGGTCTTCATGAGCATGTGAAGAATAAAACATGGGATGATATTTCTGAGGAATCCTCTATTCACTATAATGAGTATATTACTCCTACTCAAGGTGATGGGAAGTTAGAGTCATACATAGGAATAACAAATACATCTTCTTTTAATAAAATGGTCATTGCATCTATATGACCACCTTCCAAAAATTAGGAAGACAGTAGTGAGTTTTCTGATGACTCTAACTGTGATTCTGAATGTGAGGCGTATGTGATATATAAATTGAATACCAATTACTGTGTGAAAGGAAATTTATTTCTATAGGGGATAACAAAGGGAAAAGGAAATAATTTTTACCCCTTATAAATACAGTAAAAGTGTCTGAGGGTGTCTAGACTCCTGAGCATAGAGAAATTAATGTGGGGTTATTGGCTATCAATTCCAAAACATCACATGAAGCTCATGGGGATAATAATGTGTTTTTTATAAAAGTTAAGAAAAGAGTGGTAGATAAAGTGGGATTCCAACTGGTCCTTCCCTGGAAATATATGGCATGTGTGTCTACATCTGAAGTGGTACATAATTCTCCTATTTAGGAACTTCCCCAACAGGTGAAATTTCCAGCAAGTGGTGATATTATGGAATAGTTATATGCATCCAATTTTTAGATATTATGAAAATTATAATAATTTATTTAGTAGGTCTTCAAATGAAGACTTCGTGACTTTAAAGGAAAAATATTCTTGTATAATTCTTCGAGATGGTGATGAAGATGAAAGAAATGTTGAAGGACTCAGTAAGGAGGAAGATGAATTGTTCTTCTTGAAACTTAAATCCATATATAATATGATAGATTCAGATTTATTTGGTTTAAATTATTATATACTTGTATATAAGCTCTTGGAAATCAACATAGAAGATGTTTTTCGATCTAACATAGAGATGGAATTTTGAGACCTCTCTTTGATATTCAGGACCTGCTCAATCCCGGAAAAATCATTTGAACCATCATTGGATGAGAACCATGAGCCCCCAAAACAAGCCAGGAAAAGGTGAAGAGGATGACACCCAAAAGGAAGAGGTGTATTTCCTAAGAACGTTGCCACTATAGGGAAGAGCTGAATATGATTTCTTATTTTTGTGTGGGCAAGATATTCCTTGTATGAATAGTTCTTTCCTCTTGTATGTTAATTTTTTTATTAATAAATTTTAATTCATGTATTTGGTTCCCAAATCCATGACTGAGACATTTGAGTTATTATTATACTTACATGCAATTATTCATTGTTTAAAATTTAAAAAATCTAGGAAAATATAATGAAAAATATGAAAAAGTGTGAAACACAAGCATTTACTTGGAGGTCACCCACACAAAATTCATATTTTGAAATTCAATAATGAAAATTTTGAGAAATGTTATAATAATTCAACATGAAAAACATTAATTTTTTTATTAAACTAAACCGTAGTTTTTATAATATAACATGCAATGCTATAATCATTGTCAACATGAAATAGTGTAACATTATAACATGAAATATTATAATTATTACTAAAATTCTTTGTAATCATGAAATATTATATTCAATCCAAAATTTTATGTACAATATAATAATAATCACTATTATACTGGCCTAAAATTTTAAATACACACAAAAAAAGTGTGAAACGTGAGTACTCCCCATGTGGTCACCAATTCTGGTTCTACTCTCGCCTAAGAATAATTAACTCTAGAGTTCTAATGGGACATGGTGAATTAATGTAGGTGTGATCGCACCCAAAAATACATAGACATTCTTGTTAAATATTTTCAAGTACTATATATGATTCTAATATGACATATTTTTCATTAATTGTTGTTATAAATATAACTTTAACTTTTTCAATTGTCAACCAATATTATAATTATCCAACATGAATAATTATTATTTATATTATAACAATAAATGGTAGTTGTTACAGTATGTCATGAAATATTAAAATTGTTATAAACATGAAATATGGTAATATTATGACACAAGATATTATAATTATTACTATAATTCTATATAAACATAAAATATTATATTCCTTTAAAAAGTATACACAAAATCATATTTATTGTTGTTATACTAAAATGAAATTATTTTGTTTTTCAAAATGTAAAACACCTAGGAAAACACAATGAAAATTTTAGAAAAAGGGTGAAACATGAGCACTTCACAAGAGGCCACCCATGAAACATTCATATTATGAAATTCAAAAATGAAATTATCAAGAAATGTAATAATTATTCAACATGAAAAAATATTATTTCTATTATAAAACTAAACCATAGTTGTTACAATATAAAATGCTATATTATAATCATTGTTAACATGAAATAATGTGACATTATAACATGAGATATTATAATTATTACTAAAATTCCATGTAATCATGAAATATTATATTGAATACAAAAGTTTATGTACAATATCATAATAACCTTTATTATACTGGAATGAAATTTCAAATACACATAAAAAATGAGTGAAACATGGGTTCTTACTAGGAGGTCACCCATTTTAGAACTACTCTCACCCAAGGACATGTAACTGTAGAGTTATAATGGGATCTGATGCCTTAATGTTGTTGGGATCGCACCCAACAATACACATACAATCTGGTTAAATATTTTAAAGTGAAAATGATTCAAATATTACATATTTATATGTAATAATATTTATTATACTAGCATGAAATTTGAAATATAAACATAAAATGGGTGCAACACAAGTACTTCTTAGGAGGTCACCCATCCTAGTACTACTCTCACCAAAGAACTCTTAACATTAAATATTGTAACATTATAGAACATAATACTATAATTATTCCTAAAATTCTCTATAATCATGGAATATTATATTGAATAAAAAAGTTTACGTACAATATCATAATAATCATTAGTAAAAAAGGGTCCAACACGAGTACTTCCCAGGAGGTCACCCATCCTATTACTACTGTCATCAAAGCACACTTAACTACATTGTTCTATTTGGATCGGTGCAATAATGATGGTGTGATCGCACCCAATAATATAATGTCATTCTTGTTAAGTATTTTAAAGTTCTATAGATGATTCTAATATTACATATTGACATTTATTTTTTGTTATAAATATAACTTTAACTAATGAAATTATTAGCCAATATTTTAATTATTCAGCAATAATTTTTTTTATTTATATTATAACACTAAACCGTAGTTGTTACAATACATCATGAAATATTATAATTGTTGTTAACAATAAATATGGGAACATTTTGACATGAGGTATTATAATTATTATTAAAATTCTATGTAAACATAAATTTTATATTCATTTAAAAAAATTTCTCACAATATATTTATAATGGTTGTTATACTTACATGTAATTCTTTTTTTTAAATGTAAAACATCTTGGAAAACACAATGAAAAATATAGAAAAGGGTGAAACATGAACACTTTCTAGGAGGTCACCTATGAAACACTCATATTATGAAATTAAATAATGTGATTATAGATAAATATTGAAATTATTTGACAAGAAAAATATTATTTTTGCTATAACACTAAACTGTAGTTGTTACAATATAACATGAAATATTGTAATCATTGTTAATAAAAAATATTGTGACATTATAATGTGAAATATTATAATTATTACTAAAATTCCTCGTAATCATGAAATATTATATTCAGTACAATAGTTTACACACAATATGATAATAACCTTTATTATACTAGCATGAAATTGTAAATGCACAAAAAAGGTGTGACACAGGTACTTCCCTAGAGGCCACCCATTTTAGTACTAATCTCACCCAATGATTCATAACTATATAGTTATAATGGAATCTAGTTCATTAATGTTGGTGTCATCACACCTAATAATACATAGATATTCTTGTTAAATATATGACAGTACTATCAATGATTTTAATATTACATATTTCTATTTAATAATATTTATTATTTTGGCATGAAATATGAAATATTGACAAAAAAGGGTGAAACATGAGTACTTCTCAGGAGCTCACCAATCCTAGTACTACTCTCACCAAAGAACTCTTGACTGTAGAGTTCTAATTGGATCAGGTGCATTAATGCTGGTGTGATCTCACCAAAAAATAAAAATACATTCTTGTTAAATATTTGAAAGTACTATCAACAATTATAATATTACATATTTCTATTTAATTGTTGTTATAAATATAACTTTAACTAATGTAATTATCAGCCAATATTATGGTTATTCAAAATGAAATTTTTTTATTTCTATTATAACACTAAACCATTGTTTTTACAATACATCATTAAATACTATAATTTATGTTAACATGAAATATGGTAGTATTTTTACATGTAATATTATAATTTTTACTAAAATTATTTGTAAACATGAAATTTTATATTAATTTAAAAAATTTAAATACAATATCATAATTATTATTTTTATACTTACATGAAATTCTTTGTTTTTTAATATGTAAAAAATCTGGTGAAATATAATGAAAAATATAGAAAAGTGTGAAACCCAAGTACTTCAGAGGCTGTCTCCAATGAAACATACATATTATGAAATTCAATAATACGATTATAGATAAATAATATAATTATTCAACATGAAAAAATATTATATTTATTATAACACTATACAGTAGTTGTTACAATATAACATGGAATATTATATTCATTACTAACATGAATTATTGTAATGTCATAACATGCAATATTATAATTACTAATAAAATTACCTACAATCATGAAATATTCTATTCAATAAAAATGTTTATATACAATATCATAATAATAATTATTATACTAGGAGGTCACACATCCTACTACTATACTCACCCAAGCATGCTTAACTGCAGAGTTCTAATGGGACCTGGTTCATTAATTCTAGTTTGATCACATCCAATAATACATATACATTCTTGTTAAAATATTTGAATGTACTATCTTTGATTCTAATATTAAATATTTTTATTGATTTTTTATTATAAATATTACTTTGAAAAATGAAATTATCATCCAATATTATAATAATTTAACATGAAAATTTATTTTTTCTATTATAACACTAATCCTTAGTTTTTACAATACGTCTTGAAATATTATAAAATTTTAACATGAAATATGGTAACATTTTGACATGAAATATTATAATTATTACTAAAATTGTACATAAAAATGAAATATTATATTCATTTAAAAAATTTAAGAACAATATCATAATTATTATTGTTATACATATATTTAATTATTTGTTTTTTAAAATATAAAAAATATGGGAAAATACAATCAAATATATAGAAAATAGTGAAACACGAGCACTTCCACGGGGGTCACCCATGAAACATTCATATTATGAAATTCAATATTGTGATTATCAAAAAATGTTGTAATTATTCAACATTAAAAAAATATAATTTCTCTAATAACACAAATTTTTAGTTGTTACAATATAACATGCAATATTATAATCTTTGTTAACATGAAATATTGTAACAGTATAATATGAAATATTATAATTATTACTAAAATTCCCTGTAATCATGAAAAATTAAATTGTATAAAAAATTACATATAATATCAAAATGAACTTTATAATACTGGGATGAAATTTTAAATATACATAAAAAAGATGCGAGATGAGTAATTCCCAAAAGGTCACCCATCCTAGTACTACCCTCTCCCAAGAACGCATTACTAAAGAGTTCTGATGGGATCTAGTACATTAATTCTAGTGTCATCTCACCCAACATTAAACATGCATTCTTGTCAAATATTTGAAAAAAATTTGAATGATTCTAATATTAAATATTTTTATTTAATTTTCTTATAAATATAACATTAACTAGTTCAATTATTAACCATTATTAAAATTATTTAACATGAAAAATTATTATTTCTATTCTAAAACTAAACTATAATTGTTACAATACATCATGAAATATTATAATTATTGTTAACATGAAATATGGTAACATTATGACATGAAATATTATAATTATTAATAAAATTCTATATAAAAAAAACATAATATTCATTTAAAATGTTTACATACAATATCATAATTGTTATCGTTATACTTTTACATAATTCACTATTTTTTAAAATGTAAAAAATCTGGGAAAATATAATGAAAAATACAGAAAAGGGTGAAACACGAGCACTTCCCAAGAGGTCACCCATGATAAATTAATACTATGAAATTCAATAATGCGATTATCAAAAAATATTATAATTATTCAGCATGAAAATATATTATTTCTATAACACAAAATCTTAGTTGTTAAAATATAACCTGAAATATTATAATCATTATTAACATGAACTGTTGTAACATTATAACAAGAAATATTTTAATTTTTAATAAAATTACATTTAATCACAAAATATTATATTTAATACAAATTCTTACATAAAACATCATAATAAAATTTGTTATACAGACATGAAATTTGAAATTTACACTAAAAATGGTGCAACAAAAGTACTTCCAAGGAGGTTTCCCATCCTAGTACTTTTGGGAAAGAAGAGAAAGAACGAATGCACAAAAAATGAAAAAGCGAACGTGCAACAAAAATAAAATCTTTCCCCCCAAATAAAACGGATGTGCAGCGACCAGAAATTAAATGTTCAGAAAATAAAGTTGACACCAGAAATTTTTACGTGGAAAACCCAAAAGGGAAAAACCACGGGACCTAGTCTAGAAAGAGGAATCCACTAAAATCAAGAGATACATGGTAGAGACTCCCAAAAATGGAAGGGATCTCAAAATTAATACTCAAGAATAAAAGTGTGGATCAAAAGGTGGAGAGTAGTAAAGATGATCATTGAATAATGGCGATAACCAAATGGGATTTTCTCTAAGTGTTGTTGGTTCCGGTGATGTTCAAATGCCTTGCCTCTACCTCCTTATATAGGAAAAAGAATCAGCGTTAAATAATGTCGCCGCATCAAAAGAGTGTCACCACTTGAATTAATTCACATAGTCTTGGCCCACATTAAAACACCCCATTAAAATAGAAATATGCATGAGAGCCATTCGAGGAGGCGTTACGCGGTGCAACAACTTGGAATGCGCCCAACAAACTCCCCCTCCGACTCAAGTGGGGATTACCGCCAACCCTGCAATCTATAAGCAAGTCTCAAATTTTCCTCTGGGTAAACTCTTGGTCAACATGTTTGACCCGTTGTCATTAGTGTGGATCTTATCAAGCTCTAAATGTATTGAATCAAGGAAGTTTCAGATCCAATGATATCGAACATCGATATGTTTTGACTTTCCATGAAAAGTGGAATTCTTTCCCAAACAAATAGTACTCTGACTATCACAAAATAAAACATACATGTCCTGATTTAAACTGAGCTCTCGAATAAAAGTTTTCAACCACAAAAATTATTTTCACGCCTCAGTTGCTGTAATAAAATCTGACTCTGTGGTAGATAAAGTAACACATCTCTACAATCTAGACTGCCAAGATACAACTCCCCCTACAAAAGTGACCAAATAGCCTGAAGTAGACTTCCTTGAATCGATATCTACTGCCATATCTAAATCTGTAAAGCCACACAACATAGGTTCCCCTTTTCCAAAACACAATCTCAGATCAGAAGTACCACGAAGATAACGAAAAATGTACTTCACTGCTCTCTAATTCTATCTACCTAGATTTGATAGAAAACGACTGACCACACCAACTACATGAGATAAATCAGGTCTAGTACATACCATAGCATACATCAAACAGCCAATTGCAGATGAATAAGGTATGTACTTCATATACTCTCTATCTTCATCAGTAGAAGGTGACTGACTGGTACTGAGATTAAAATGTAAAGATAGAGGAGTACTAACCACTTTAGCTCTATCTGTAGAAAATCTATGAAAAACATTCTCAATGTATCTCTCCTGAGATAAACACAACTTCTTGGCCATCATATCATGAGAGATCATCATGCCAAGAATATGTCGTGCTAGCCCCAAGTCTTTCATCACAAAAGACTGAAAAATATCCTTCTTCAATCTGTCAATTCTTGAAGTATCAGGGCCAACAATGAGCATATCATCAACATAAAGAAACAATATAATAAAATAATCATCAGTAAATCTCTGAACAAAAACACAATGATCAGAAGATGTCTTATTGAAACCCTAATAAGAAATGATAGATTCAAACTTTTTATACCACTGCCTCAGAGCTTTCTTCAAACCATACAAACTCTTCTTCAACCTATAAACATGATTTTCTTTACCTGTTTCAAAAAAACCTTCTGGATGGTCCATAAAATCTCCTCCTCTAAATATCCATGGAGGAAATTTGTCTTCACATCCATCCACTCAATCTATAGATCTAAACTGGCAGCCAAACCAAGAACAACCTAAATAGAAGACATTTTGAAAACCGGTGAGAAAATCTCATAAAAATTAATACCTTTCTTCTGATGGAAGCATTTGACAACTAACCTTACCTTTTATTTTGGAACAGAACTGCATTCTTCCTTATTAATCCGATAAATCCTATTATTTTGTAAAGCTCTATTCCCTATTGGTAACTTCACCAGCTCAAAAGTGTGGTTGTCATGCAATGATGTCATCTCGTCATCCATTGTCACAACCCATATGTCCTTCTGTTCACTCTCCATTGCCTCATCAAAAGATTATGGTTCTCCCCCTTCAATGAGAATCACATACTGATTAGGTGAATATCGAGTAGAAACAGTGCGATGCTGAGATGACCTCTGGAGTGGAACTACAGATTCATTAATAACCCCTGGAACCAGATCATCAGAAAAAATAGGTGCATCAGAAACATAAACTCCAACCTGTTCACCTTGAGCATCATTCTTTACATCAACATGATCATAAAAATAAACAATATGAGGTAAATGTGAATCAGAACCTGGCTCAAGACTGACAAAACCATCAGAAGTTGGAGAAACAACTTTTTCTCTCTTATCAATGTTTGCAATAGTCTGATCCTCCTTAAACACTGCATTGCGGCTTCTGAAAAGCTTCTTCAAAACAGGATCATAGAACCTGTACCCAAACTCGTCGTGTCCATATCCAATAAAAATACACTAGCATGTCTTACCATCTAGCTTGGATCTCTCATCTCTAGGCACATGAACAAAATCCTTGCAACTAAATACATGCAAGTGATCATACTTGATCTCTTTTACATACCAAAATTTGTCAAGAGTGTCTATCTGCAAAGCAACCATAGGTGACAAATTGATAATATAAGAAGAAGTAAGTAAATCCTCACCCCAAAAATATCCATGAAACTTTTCTTCTGAAAGCAAACAATAAACTCTTTACTGCAAAGTCTTGTTCATCCTCTCAGCTACACCATTGAGCTGAGGTGTCTTGGGCGGTGTCTTCTAATTTTGAATACCTTCCTTCCTACAATACTGATCAAACAGACCACAATACTCTCCCCCATTTTTAGTGAGAATACATTTCAATTTCTTTCCCGATTCCCTCTCAGTAGAAACATGAAATTGCTTAAAAACACTGATCACATGACTTTTGGCTTTCAAAACATAAACCCAGAGCTTTCATGAGTAGTCATCAATAAATGTAACAAAATAAAGACCTCCAATAAAGGTATTAGATTTCAAAGGACCACAAACGTTAGAATGTACCAATTCAAGTACCTGTGACTTCCTGTGTGGAGGATGACTACTGAAACTCACTCTGTTCTATTTTCCAGCCATGCAATGATCACATGTGTCCAATTTGACACTCTTCAAATCTGGAATAAGATTTATCTTAGAAAAACAACCAATAACTTTCTCACTGATGTGACTGAGCCTCTTATGCCACAACGTGGACGAAACACTGCACTCAACAACGCAAGATTTATAACAAGAAATAGAATCTCTAGTCCAGTAAAAACCTGATTGCTTCTTCCCTCAAGCCATAATCAAAGATACCTTGGACTGTTTCCATTGGAAATAACTAAAAGTGCTGATAAACTTTTTATCATCAAGAACTCTGGTAGAAATAATATTCAAACGGACCTCGGGTGAATGTTGAACATTTTTCAAAATCAGCTTACTTCCTGTACTGGTCTCTAAAAAAACAGTCCTGATGCCTACAATGTTAGCATGACCATCATTTCTCATCTTTAAAATCACAAAATTTCCTAGGCTGTATGATAAAAAGAACTCCTTCTTCAATGTCACGTGAAAACATGTACCACTATCAACAACCCAACAAGAATCATCAGAAGCAATGTTAATGTAGTCATAAACAATAACAAGATCACCCCCTATAGTGGAGGAAACATGATCATCTCCATCACCATTTTTCTTCTGTGGATTTTCCTTCAATCTATTCTCTCTTTTTAGCTGATAACAAAACTTCTTAATATGCCCCTTATTACCACAATGATGACATTCAAAATCTCTCCGATTCGGTCTGTATTTGCTTCTGCCTCTACTCTTACCTTGACTGCTTTGTCCCCAATCCTGGCTTCTCCCCCTGTTCTTAGTGACTAAAATCTCTGAATAAGTTTTCTCTTGATTACATCTCTTGACCTCTTCATTTAAAACATCAGACTTGACAAAACTAAATTTCACAACACCATTTAGAGAAGAACCGGTTAGAGTAACACGTAAATTCTCCCATGAATTGGGTAAAGTGTTAACCAGTAAAAGAGCTAAAACCTCATCTTAAAAATTGATACCCATTTCAGATAACTGATAAAAACATCTCTGATATTCACTTAAGTAGTTAGAAATAGACATACATTATCTATAACTCAAGTTCATCATTTTCTTGAGAAGAAATAGTTTATTTTTTCCAGTCTTGGAAGTGTAGGTCGTCTCAAGATTCTCCAACAAAGTTCTTTCATGAGATATGTTGACAATGTGGTTCATTGCGTTGTCTTCGATCCATTGGCGAATTCAGCCACAAACCATCTCATGCTTGAACGCCCATTCTTCATCTGACATCCTCTCTGGCTTATGGGTACTAAACACTGGAAGATGCATTTGCTTGACAAAAAGCAAATCCTTCATTTTAAGTCACATATGGTAGTTGGTACCATTTAACAAAATCATCCGACCGTAGTTGGCCTCCATAATAAATATGAAACAAAAAAACAAACCCTTTGATACCATATATTGGGAAATACGGGAAAGCGACGAACGTGCAAACAATGAAAAAGCGAACGCACAATGGAAATAAAATCGTTCCCCCAAAATAAAACGGATGTGAAGCGACCAGAAATTAAATGTGCAAAAAATAAAGTCAACACCAGAATTTTTTACGTGGAAAACCCAAAAGGGAAAAACCACGGGACCAAGTCCAGAAAGAGGAATCCACTAAAATCAACAGATACACGATAGAGACTCCCAAAAATGGAAGGGATCTCAAAAGTAATACTCAAGAATAAAAGTGTAGATCAAAAGGTGGAGATCAGTTAAGATGACCATCGAAGAAAGGAGATCACCAAATGGGATTTTCTCTCAGTGTTTTTGGTGCTGGTGATGTTTAAATTCCTTGCCTCTACCTCCTTATATAGGAAAAAGAATCAGCGTCAAATAATGATGTCGCATCAAAAGAGTGTCACCGCGTGACTTAATTCACGTGGTCTTGACCCGCATTAAAACACCCCATTAAAAGAGAAAACCATGTGAGCACCATTTGAGGAGGTGTTACGTGGTGCGCCAACCAGGAAGGCACCCAACAAGTACTACTCTCACCCATGCATGCTCAACTGAAGTGTTCTAATGGGATCTAATGTATTAATTATTGTGTGATCACGTCAAACAATACACAAACATTCTTTCTAAATATTTGAAAGTACTATCAATGATTATCATATTACATATTTCAATTTATTTTTTGCTATAAATATAACTTTAATAGATGTAATTATCATCCAAAATTATAAATATTTAAAATGAAAAATTATTATTTCTATTATAACACTAAACCGTAGTTTTTATAATAAGTCATGAAATATTATAATTATTGTTAACATGAAACACATAAAAATTATGAAATAAAATATTATAATTATTACTAAAATTATATATAAACATGAAATATTAGATTCATTTTAAAAATTTGATTTAAAATATCATAATTATTGGTATCATACTTACATGTTTTTTTTTTGTTTTTTTAATGTAAAAAATC
This sequence comes from Viscum album, assembly GCA_963277665.1. Classification (NCBI taxonomy): domain Eukaryota; kingdom Viridiplantae; phylum Streptophyta; class Magnoliopsida; order Santalales; family Viscaceae; genus Viscum; species Viscum album. The sequence goes on along the minus strand of OY728167.1, from coordinate 392,996,784 downwards.
TAGGAAAATACAATGAAAAATATAGAAAAGGGTGAAACACAAGCACTTCCCATGAGCTCACCCAAGTAACATTAATATTATGAAATTCAATAATGAGTTTATTAATAAATATTATAATTAATCTACATATAAAAAATATTTTTTATGATATAACACTAAGCCATAGTCGTTACAATATGGCATGAAATATTATAATCATTGTTAACATGAAATATTGAAACATTATAACATGAATTATTATAATTATTAATAAAATTCTCTATAATCATGAAATATTATATTCAATTCCAATGTTTACATACAATATCAAAATAATATTTTTTATACTAGCATGAAATTTGAAATATACACAAAAAAAGGGTGCAACATGAGTACTTCCCAGGAGGTCTCCCATCCTAGTACTACCCTCACCCAAATATTCTTAATTGCAATGTTCCAACGAGATATGGTGCTTTAATGCTGGTGTGATCACAACCAATAATACACATAAATTCTTGTTAAATATCTAAAATTACTATCAATGATTATAGTATTACATATTTTACTTAAATTTTTTTATAAATATAACTTTACCTAAAGCAATTATCATCCAATATTATAATTATTCAACATGAAAAATTATAATTTCTATTATAACACTAATATGTCGTTGTTACAGTAAGTCCTGAAATGTTATAATTATTGTTAACATGAAATATCATAATATTATAACATGTAATATTTTAGTTATTTTTAAAATTTTATTTCAATAAGAAATATTATATTCATTTAAAGAGTTTACATACAATATCATAATTATTATTTTTATGCTTAAATGAAATTATTTTTTTATTATAAAAAAATCTAGTAAAATATAATAAAAAAATACATAAAAGTTTGAACCACGATCACTACCTAGGGTTCACCCATGAAACATTCATATTAAAAAATTTAACTATGACATTATTGATAAATGTTATAATTATTCAACAAAAAAATATTATTTCTGTTATAAAAAAAATTGTAGTTGTTACAATATAACATGAAATATTATTATCACTGTTAACATGAAATATTGTAACATTATAATATACAGTATTATAATTATTACAAAAAATCCGTGTAATCATGAAATATTATATTCAATAAAAAAATTTATGAACAATATCATAATAATCATTATTATACTAGAATGAAATTTGAAATATACACAAAAAAGGGTGTAACATGAGTTCTTCCCAGGAGGTCATTGATCCCAGTAATACTCTCAGAAAATCATCCTTAACTGTAGAGTTCTAATGGGATATAGTGAATTAATACTGGTGTGATCACACCCAACAATACATATAAATTCTTGTTAAATATATAAAAGTACTATCTATGATTCTAATGTTACATATTTCTATTTAATTATTTTTATAAATAAAACATTAACTAATTCAATTTTCATCCAAAATTATAAATATTTTTCATGAAAAAATATTATTTCTATTATAAAACTAAATCGATGTTTTTACAATACATTATGAAATATTATAATTATTGTTAACAAGAAATATGGTAACATTATGACATGAAATATTATAATTATTTCTAAAATTATACATAAAAATGAAAAATTAGATTCTTTTAAAATATTTACTTACAATATCATAATTATTGTTGTTATAATTTCATGAAATTATTTGTTTTTTTAATGTAAAAATCTTGTAAAATAAAATGATAAATACTGAAATGGGTGAAACACGAGCACTTCCCAAGAGGTCACCCATGCTACATTCATATTACAAAATTCTTTAATGAATTTATTGAGAAATATTATAATTATTCAACATGAAAAAATATTATTTCTGATATAACACTAAACTGTAGTTGTTACAACATAACATAAAATATTATAATAATTGTTAACATGAAATACTATAACGTTATAACATGAAATATTATAATTATTAATAAATTCCCTATAATCATGAAATATTATATTCAATACCAATGTTTACATACAATATCATAATAATAATTATGATACATGCATGAAATATGAAATATACACAAAAAAGGGTGCAACATGAGTACTTCCCAAGAGGTCACCCATCCAAGTGCTACTCTCACCATAGAATGCTTAATTGTGGAGTTATAATGAGATCTAGTTCTTTAATGCTGGTGTGATCACAATAAACAATACACAAACATTCTTGTTAAATATTAGAAATTACTATCAATGATTCTAGTATTACATATTTTATTTAAATTTTTTATAAATATAATTTTACCTATTGAAATTATCATCCAATATTATAATTATTCAATATGAAAAATTATTATTTCTATTATAACACTAAACTATAGTTTTTGAAATATATCATGAAATATTATAATTATTTTTAAAATGAAATATGGTAACATTATAAGATGAAATAATATAATTATTACTAAAATTCAATGTTAATAAGAAATATTATATCCATTTAAAGAGTTTACCTATAATATCATAGTTATTATTTTTATACTTAAATGAAATTCTTTCTTTAAAATGTAAAAAATCTAGAAAATTACAATGACAAAAATAGAAAAGTTTGAAACAGAAGAACTTCCCAGGAGGCCACTAATTAAACATTAATATTAATAAATTCAATAACGTGATTATCGAGAAATTTTATAATTATTCAACATAAAAAAATTATTTCTTTTATAACATAAAATCATAGCAGTTATAATGTAACATGGAATATTATTTTCATTGTTAACATGAAATATTGTAACATTTTAACATGCAATATTATAATTATTACTAAAATTCCATGTATTCAGGAAATATTATATTCAATACAAAGGATTATAAATAATATCATAATAATCATTATTATACTGGCATGAAATTCGAAATATACAAAAAAAGGTGCAACATAATTACTTCCTATGAGGCCACCAATCCTAGTAATAATCTCTCCAAAGCATGCTTAACTGCAGAGTTATAATGGGATATGGTGAATTAACGATGGTGTGATCACACACAAGAATACACATAAATTCTTATTAAATATTTTTAAGTACTATAATTGATTCTAATATTACATAATACTATTTAATTTTTGTTATAAATATAACTTTAACTAATACAATTATCAACCAATATAACAGTTATTCAACATGAAAAATTATTATTCCTATCATAACACTAAACCATTGTTTTTAAAATATTTCATTGAATATTATAATTATTTTTAACATGGAATATGGTAATATTTTGACATTTAATATTATATTTATTACTAAAATTCTATATAAATATGAGATATTATATTAATTTAAAAAGTTTATATACAATATAATAATAATTATTTTTTAGTTACATGAAATTTATTGTTTTTTAATATGTAAAATATCTGGGAAAATTCAATGAAAAATATAGAAAAGGGTGAAACCTGAGCACTTCACAAGCTGTCTCCCATGAAATATTCATATTATGAAATTCAATTATGCGATTATAGAGAAATAATATAATTATTCAACTAGAAAAAATATTATTTCTATTATAAAAATAAATGGTAGTTTGTACAATAAAACAAGAAATATTATATTCATTATTAATAGGAAATATTATAACGTTATAACATGCAATATTATAATTATTACTAAAATGATCTGTAATCCTGAAATATTATATTCAATATAAAAGTTTATATACAATATCATAATAATATTTGTTATACAAGAATGAAATTTAAAATATACACAAAAAAGGTGCAATACGAGTACTTCGTAGGAGGTTACCCATCCTATTACTACTCTCGCCCAAGCAGGCTTAACTACAGAGTTCTAATGGGATCTAGTGCACTAATTTTGGTCTAATCACATCCAATAATACCCAGAAATTCTTGTCAAATATTTGAAAGTACTACCAATGAATCTAATATTACATATTTCTATTTATTTTTTGTTATAAATATGACTTTAAAAAATGAAATTATTATCCAATATTATAATTATTTAACATGAAAAATTATTATTTCTATTATAAAACTAAACCATAATTTTTACAATACATCATGAAATATTATAAATTTTTAACATGAAATATGGTAACATTATGACATGAAATATTATAATTATTAAAAAAATTATACATAAACATGAAATATTATGTTTATTTAAAACTTTTATGTACAATATCATAATTATTATTTTTATACAGACATTTAATTATTTTTTTATATGTAAAAAATCTGGGAAAAGATGATGAAATATACAGAAAAGGATGAAACAAGGGCACTTCCAAGGAGGTAATCCATGTAACATTCATATTATGAAATTCAATATTGCAATTATTGAAAAATATTATAATTAATAATCATGAAAAAATATTATTTCTATTATAACAAAAATCTGTAGTTGTTACAATATGACATCCAGTATTATAATCATTGTTAACATGAAATATTGTAACATTATAACATGAAATATTATAATTATTATTTAAATGACATGTAATCATGAAACGTTATATTCTATACAAAATCTTACATACAATATCAAAATAATATTTATTATACTGGAATGAAATTTTAAATATACACAAAAAAGGTGCTAGATGAGTGCTTCCCAAGAGGCCACTTATTCTAGTACTACTCTCTCCAAATCATGCTTAACTAAAGAGTTCTAATGGGATCTGGTGCATTAAAGCTAGTGTGATCGCACCCAATAATACGCATATATTCTTATCAAATATTTTCAAATACTACTAATGATTCTAATATTTAATATTTTTATTTAATTATTATAATAAATATAACTTTAACTAATGAAAATTTCCACCAATATTAAAATTATTCAACATGAAAAATTATTATTTCTATTATAACATTAAACCTTATTTGGTACATTACATCATGAAATATTATAATTATTGTTAACATGAACTATGGTAACATTATGACATGAAATATTATAATTATTACAAAAATTATATGTAAACATGAAATATAATATTAATTTAAAATGTTTACATACAATATAATAATTATTATTGCTATAAAAACAAGTAATTCATTATTTTTTAAAATGTAAAAAATATGGGAAAATAAAATGAAAAATACAGAAAAGGGTGAAACACGAGCACTTCCCAGGAGGTCACACATGATACATTCATGTTATGAAATTCAATAATCCGATTATCGAGAAATATTATAATTATTCAACCTGATAAAATATTATTCCTGTTATAATAGAAAAATGTAGTTTTTAAAATATAACATGAAATATTATAATCATTATTAACATGAAATATGGTAACATTATAACAAGTAATGTTATAATTTTCACTAAAATTACCTATAATCATGAAATATTATATTCAATAAATTTCTTTATACATAATATCATAATAGTATTTATTATAATGGTATGAAATTTGAAATGTACACAAAAAAATGATGCAACATAAATACTTCCTAGGATGCTGCCCATCCTAGTACTACTCTTGCCCAAGAATGCTCAACTAAAGTGTTCTAATGGGATCTTGTGTGTTAATGTTGGTTTGATCACATCCGAAAATACACATAAATTCTTGTTAAATATTTGAATGTACTATCTATTATTCTAATTTTACATATTTATATTTAATTATTGTTATAAATATAACTTTATATAATAAAATTATCATAAAAAAATTATAAATATTTAACATGAAAAATTATTGTTTCTATTATAACAATAAACCATTTTTTTACAATACGTCATGAAATATTATAAGTATGGTTATCATGAAATATAGTAACATTATGAAATTCACTATTATAATTATTACTAAAATTATACGCAAAGAATAAATATTAAATTTATTTAAAAAGTTTATGTAAAATATCATAATTGGTGTTGTTATACTTATATGAAATTATTTGTTTTTTTTAATATAAAAAATATGGGAAAATACAATGAAAAATGCAAAAAAGGGTGAAACATGAGCACTTCCTAGGAGGTCACCAATGAAAAATTAATATTATGAAATTCAATAATGCATTTATCAAGAAATAGTATAATTATTCGACATGAAAAAAATATTATTTTTGATATTGCACTAAATCATAGTTGTTACAATATAACTTGCTATATTATAATCAATATTAACATAAAATATTATAACATTATAACATGAAATATTATAATTATTAATATAATTACCTATAATCATGAAATAATATATTCAATACCAATTTTTATGTACAATACCATAATAATATTTATTATACTGGCATGAAATTTTAAATATACACAAAAAGGGTACAACACGAGTACTTCCCAGGAGGTCGCCCATATTAGTACTACTTTATCCCAAGCAAGGTTAATTATAGAGTTCTAGTGAGATATGCTGCTTTAATACTAGCGTGATCGCAACCAACAACACAAACATATTCTTGTTAAATATGTTAAATTACTATTAATGATTCTAGTATTAAATATTTTATTTAAATTATTTTATGAATATAACTTTACCTAATAGAATTTTTATCCAATATAATAATTATTCATGTTGAAAAAAAAATATTTGTTTTATAATATTAAACCCTAGTTGTTACAATAAGTCATGAAATATGGTAACATTATAACATGAAATATTATAATTATTACTAAAATTTTATGCAAATAAGAAATATTATATTCATTTAAAGAGTTTATGTACAATATCTTAATTATTATTTTTATACATAAATGAAATTATTATTTTTTAAATGTAAAAAATAAAATAAATACGATGAAAAATAAAGAAATTTTTGAAACACGAGCACTTCCTAGGAGGTCGCACATCTAACATATATAATATGAAATTCAAAAATTTTATTATCGAGATATATTATAATTATTCATTATAAAAAAAATTATTTCTATTATAAAGAAAAATCCTAGTTGTTACAATATAACATGAAATATTATTATCATTATTAACATTAAATAACGTAACATTATAACACACAATATTATAATTATTACTAAAATTATATGTAATCATGAAATATTATAATCCAATAGGTTTTGGACCTAGGCGGAGCATGTTCCTAACAAATTTATTAGAAAATATTAAAAGTGGCAGTACAAAGGGGCTTACAAAGATAAGAATGAAAAACACTACATGAATCCAAATAAAAAAAAAATAGGAGCAGAAGATCAGAATAACAAAATACCATCATGAGGAAGTCCCCATAATCTCTCTTTTGGATAGAGCATCAACAACTTTATTGGCCCCTTGAAAACATGAGTGAAATCAGGATAAATATTCTCAGAGAGAGAGAGAGAGAGATTCAATCCACGAAGGAAGCATACTCCATGGAAATTTTTTGGATCGAGTCTTCAAGATATGAACCGCTGTAGTAGAATCTGATTTCACCCAGATATAATTCCATTCATATTGAAAAGTTTATTTGATAGCTTCAATAATTTCCCATAATTTAGCTTTAATGGCAGATCCTGTTCCAATATAATGGTAAAAATAGACTTTAACGAAGCCTGGATGAGTACGGAAGATGCCACCACATTCCTAGGGTCCTGATGCACTAGATTCCACCCCATACACTTTCAATTTCAACCAAAGTATGTTAGGTGGGATACATACGATAGAATTTATCATAAGTGGTCTCTTGATCCTGCCACTCACAACAAAAATTTGAGAGTAATCACATAAAACATCTCATTATTCATTGTAATTGTGATGATTTTAGAGGCTTCTATGACTTCACTATAGATTTACCTCATACCAGAATTCGATGAGGGCCACTTATTCTCAAATACTTAACCATTTCATGCTTTCCAAATAAATGAGACAATAATATCAATTGTTGCAAGCAGGATTGAATTTACCTGTTCATTGTGTCCAGCATGGGCAATATAGAGCATGAGTTCACCAAATATGTACATATCCATATAAAAACTGATGACTGTTTGGAGGTTCTACCAAATAATATATGATAATCTGTAGTAGATTAATATATGGTAATCTGACTCACCATTCTGTAAGCGTAAGTTATAGGTAGAAGCAAGATGTAGCCCAGTTATAACACCCCGAGATTTTATGAGATAGAGTATTTTTTAATTTCTTTTATGTATTTTGTTGTATGATAAACCAAGATAATATTTGGAAATACAAAACATCTTCTTAGATTTCAGTATACGTAATACTATTATTGTCTTGTGTTGTGCACAAGTTCATGTTCTTTTGATATAATTTATTTCACGCAAGACTGAGTATAAGTGAAAAACTAAATAGCATTATTTTACCTTATAACCTAGATGTTAAAATGGTGTTAATGAACAATATTAATTGATTTATGAAAATATTTTTTACACCTGTATTTAATTATTTATTTTGAGGACAATTATTTATAAATGAAAATAAAACCTTTTTTAAGGAAGTGTTTTTATGAAAAACTATTTAAATACAAATAAGTGAGTTTATAAAATAATAAACCCACTATTTATTGATTTTTATTAATGAAATATATATTAATTATATTCATTTTAATGTTTAAATTTCATCACATATGTTTTCTACACATGATATAAGAATAAATTCAATTTTTTCGATAAAAAAAGTATTTTTCAAAAAATATATAGTTTTACCGCCATTTGATAGAGAAACCATTTTAAATCTATTTTTTAAACTATTATAAGTTATTTTTGACAAATTAAACTTATTCTTTGGAATCGGGACATCAAAATTTACTTTGGTTGAAACTTTGGTATTTTTCTGAGAAAATTCATACTTTAATGAATAGTAAAAAATACTACATTTTAATTTAAAACTGCATTTTCATATAATTTATTTTCATTGATATTGTAACATAACAAGTAATTAATTAATAATAGATAATTTTATCTATGTCTATTAATGAATTAGATAGTGTTTTAGAGGCTTAAAATGAGAATAAATCCAATCTTAAGCATGAAATACACTAATATTTTTAAAAGATTCTTTTACTGCCTTTTGATGGAAAACCATTTTTAAATCTATATTTTGACAATTTTATAAGCTATATTTGTCAAAATAAACTTATTCTTTATGATTGGGGCATTGAAATTTACTTTGGATAAATTTCTGGTATTTTTCTGATAATATTCTTTTTTTAATGAATAGTGAAAATGTTGTATTTTAATTCAAAACCTATTTTTAATCTAATTTGTTTATATGATTATATTACCTTTTTAATTGGTTTTAAAGTTAAATTAGAATATATTTTTACCATTTAATCCAATTTTGGTCATTGGAATTATTTTAACTTTGAAATTGGACTTAAACTAGTGTCAGTCTTTTGATACTTATTGTTTCATAAAAACACGCTATTTGCTCTGACAACGGGAATTAATTATTAAATTAATTAATGTAACTTATATGTTTTGAAATTTGGAAAATAGAAATCATTTTTGAATTCATAATATCAAATATAGCTTAGGGTGAAGTTTTAGTATTTTTCTGAAAAACTTCAATTTTTGATGAATAGTGAAACCACTAATTGGTACTTAAAAACTGATTTTTCGTTTAAATGAAATTTTACCACCTCTGTGTTTTGAATTTCAAAAATACGACATACATTCTTGTCATTAAGAAGTAAAATGTGGTATAATGGGATTAAAATAATTTTTTGGTGAATAGTAACTTTTAAGTTTTTAATCGCGATTAGAGGTAATTAGTGTAATTTAAGGTAAGAATAATGTTTTAATAATATGAAATGAACTTGACACATGTCCTACCCTTATTGGATGTGTCATGGCCGACCATGAAAACCCATGGGTCGATTTTTGGGACCCCATGGAGCCCCTTGGGTAAGATAATGACATCAATGCCTTTTATTTAAAGTTAAAGTAAAAATAACACAAACATGTATTATTTTATTAAAAAAAATTTACACGGGTTTATACAAGTCATATTTTTGACTATAAATAGTCATTGGAAAGCTAAAAATATTTCCTACATCGTGATAGTTTTTTATAATTTTTAGACATTACATAAATTAAATTATTTATGACACCATGATGATGCAGCGATGACCTCATTATTTAACGATTTAAATAAAATGAAAATATAATGTAAAATATAAGACCTAAACTTGTCAAAAACCTATTGTATGGGTGGATTTAGAACCCTTATCAACTTATACTCGAAATTTATAATTGTGAGACATTTTTATCCGAAAATCATTTTATAACAAAGTATCTTTTCTTAACTTTCCAAGAGTGCCCCTCCTCTCCTCTTATAAAAAGGCCCCCACATCTACCACCTTACCCACACTTACAAATCCTTTTGCTCGGCCAACCCCTACCCATTTTGTCTCTCTAAATCCCTCTCTAACTCTTAGAATCCTCACTTCGGGCAGAAGTCTACCCAAGGAAGCCTTTGAGCTCAAATCAAAAAGAGGTGCACGATTTAAAGGTAGTGTCTTATCTTGTGTTCTTATGTTTTATTTTGCTTCTACAACCCACTAAACTCTTTTTATTCATTTCTTTTGTAACAACACCAGTATCTTCCATATACTAGGATGTTTTTATAAGAATGATTTGAGCTACAGTTACACACACCTACATCTAATGGTTAAAGAACATACTGTTTCCGTGGATGGCGAATTTCTGCCTCACGAAACGATGATTGTTCAATATTATTTTAACACCTTCAAAGGTGGCCATTAAGATGAAAATATATTTATATATGATATATAATATTTTTATGTTTTACTTAAGCTTCTGTATTTTTCATTTATGGCATACCTTTATGGTTTCCATTATGGGTAAACGCGATATCTTCATTTTAGGAAGTGCGGACTACCGCCCCCTCAAAGTGATTTGATTCATTAATTCCATATGTGGGATGTATAAAGGATGTAATTAATGATTTTATATATGATATTATACTCTAATTATAATATACCTTTATATTATTATGATTCCATTCCATAAAATACGAAATAGAAATGAAAGTAGCGTTCATGCGTACATACGGCTTACCATCTCCATGAACGGTGCATTTCATTTCTTACCTCTAAACATTATGTAATATTATAAATGCATGTATATACTGTATATATATGATATATATGATATCTACATAATGATTTTAACTCTGGATATAATGGATACATGAACAACGTATAATTATAAAGAGTTTATTTTTTTGACTCAAGTACTAATGATCGTTAAAACGACCGTTATTAACTTAAATAATTACATAGTGTTCATGACATGGTAATAAGTGATATATAAGGAATAATGAACTTGAAAAAGGTTCTTAAGCAAGTAGAAATTAACTCAAGTTTATTATTCAGGAGGTTAAAGAACGATCGAGTCAAGTCGGACCCGAGGTATGGGACTTCGTCTCAATCTCCTTTCATTGAGGAATATTTTGTTTTATACACAACGTTCTTTTATATGGTGTATAAACCCCTTTGAATTTTACGTTTACTCAAAAAGAATCTTTTTATACGAAGCATTTACTAAACGACAAAAGGGAATGTTTTGTTTTTGTCATACGTATGCGGCGACAATGACTTCTCCGCCGCCATGACCATTATTTGAGTTTCAGCTTCCTCTACAAGCCATACTTTTTTTAAATGAAAAATAAATACCATGTTTTAATTTTCTTTTATTTTGGTATTGAAAATGGTTTTCATAATGTTTTTATTATATCAATGTGTTGTATTGATATCTTGTGATTGAAATGTGGAAATGTTATGTTTCCTTTATGCATGTTTTATGTGATACGATTATGTTATGGTTCTTGGGAATTATTATGAAGACGGGTGGTTCTGTGATAAAATAAGGGTAGGTGAGCCCGATATAGCTCTCCAATGCATTGGGTAACGCGAAGGGGTTAAACGTTGAGGTTTCTCCGAAAAGATTTAGGGAATATACTTTGATGGGTATTCCAAACGTAACCAAGAGGGTTACTCCCTACGTAAGAATGTTATGAATGCATCAAGTTACCTTTATGTCTTATGATTTCTATGATTTATTCATGATTTGATGAGGTATGTTAAAGTGATTATGTTTTAAGGGTAGAGTATGATTTCATTGATTCTTATGTATACATTTACTCATGTTTCCTTTCCATATTTTTATATCCCTTACTGAGATTTTTATGCTCATCCCAAGTTTTTGAAATGTTTTTCACAGGTCAAGGGAAGGGTACATGATATGATGATAGTGTCAAGGAAGTGTCAAGAAATCATCGGTGTTTTATTTTAAATATGTTTCCGTTGATGGGAAAAAATGAATACTATCTTTTATTGTAACCACTTTGTTTAAATGTGGGATGTAATGCATGTTTTATGATCTAATTCTCTAAAACACTAAACCTGAAAATATCCTCATTGTGTAATTTTGTAATAACTCAAGATTAAGTAAGGTTTAAGGCTGGGGCATTATAGTTGGTATCAAAGGTCAGTTTAGATAACTTTAGGAGTTAGAATTCTATTAAATGATTATCCAAAAATAATTTTTTTATGGTCAAATTGAAATGATATAGCATTTGAAGATTACCATGTTGGTTCATCTAAGACATGTTTGTTCAGAATGGTTTTTCGCAGAGGAAACAGGGAAGCAGTGCTAGGAAGGCATACATAAGGAAATAACCTTCCGAATCAGCATCCTGAGATGGTTGGAATTGGAACTGAATAGTTTGTTGTAGTAATGGAGCAGTTGACTCAAGAGATAAATGGTGACGGTATCCATGAACAAGATCATCCAGATCAACCACAGAGGAACATGTCAGTGGTGGAACATTTCATGAGGCAACATCCCCCATAATTCAGAGGATCATCTGACCCTGTGCTAGATGAAGGGTGGATTAAATCACTGGAGAAGATTTTCGATGTCGTGGGGTGTTCAGACAATAAAAAGGTTAGTCTTGCTATTTACCGTTTGGAGGGTGAAGCAGATCAGTGGTGGTCGATGGTTAAAAATATCAGGGACGCTGATGAGATTGATGCTCTCGACTGGGATGAATTCAAAAGTATGTTTCTTGAGAAGTATTTTCCTAAGGCTGTTTGACTTAGGATGGAAAAAAATTCTTGGAATTGAGGCAAGAGGAAGACTCAGTGGCTGCCTATGAAGAGAGGTTCTCTCGATTGGCAAGGTATGCTCCAAATTTTATCTGAGACCTTGATAGTAAAATCAATCATTTTCACTTAGTATTAAAGCCAAAATATCGAAGGGCATTGGCTTCTCATGAGTTAAAAAGTTATCAAAAGCTTGTTCGATGTGCTGAGAAGGTGGAAATGGAGTTTTCTGATGATCAAGTGTTCTATAACAACCAACAGAAGAAGAGACTGAGGTGGCAGGAGAAAGGGAAGAATTCTTCAAAAAAGTCTGATGGTAGGAAAACTAAGTTTCTAGTTTGTGATAAATGTGGTAAAAAGAATGCCGGGGAATGTCTTTTGAATTCTGGAAAGTGCTACCGATGCGGTAAGATGGGACATAAGGCTCGTGATTGCACTGAAAAAGATCAAGGTGATGGTAAGACCAAATTTGATTTACAGTTAATGTGATGGGTCACTATGCAAATGAGTGTCCGACAAAGAGCTCGAGTGATGGGAAGCAGTTAGACTACAAGCAGAAAGGGGTGGTGAAATCCTTTGCAACTACTTCAGCAGATGTTGGGCCATCAAATGAAGTGGTATCAGGTACTTTGTTTGTTTTTTCATATTATGTCAGTGTGTTGTTTGATTCGGGGTCCACACATTCTTTCATCTTTGAAAACTTTTCTAGTAAAATGGGAATACCATCTCAAGAAATGACTCCTGAAATTTTGGTAAAAACACCTAGGGGAAATGTTGAGGCAAAAATAATTTATAAGAATCTTCATATCCTTTTCTGTGGAAAGAACCTACTTGTGAACCTTATTGTTTTACCTCTAGTAGAGTTTGATGTTATCCTGGGTATGGATTGGCTCTCTATTTACCATGCTAAGATTGAATGTAGAGCTAAAGAAGTTTCTTTTTAGAAAGACTTTCAGTTTGTGTACAAGAATGAACCCTTACTGTTGATAACATATCAAGAGGCTGAGAAACTTGTAAAAGATGGAAATGAATGTTACCTTGCACACATTGTTGAAAACAAGGGAACTGTTCAGATTAATGATGTGCTAGTGGTAAATGAGTATCATGATGTTTTTCCTAATGAGTTGCGTAGAATAATACCAGATCAGGAAGTTGAGTTTACTTTTTACTTAGTTCCTGATGCTAAGACAATTTCAAAACCCCCTTATCGAATGGCTCAAATTGAAATTTTAGAGTTGAAGGAGAAATTGCAAGATTTATTAGAGAAAGGTTTCATTCGACCTAGCACATCACCATGGGGTGATCCTGTTTTATTTGTTAAAAATAAATATGGTTAAATGAGACTTTGCATTGATTATAGAGCCTTGAATAACATCACTGTTAAGAACAAATATCCTTTGCCTCATATCGATGATTTGTTTGATCAGATCCAGGGAGCTCAGTATTTTTCAAATATTGACTTGAGATCGGGGTACCATCAGCTGAAGGTAAAGGAAGAAGATATTCCGAAGACCACGTTCCGTACAAGATATGTCCATTATGAATTTGTTGTAATGCCTTTTGGGAAAACCAATGAACCTGCTGTATTCATGGACCTAATGAATAGAATTTTCCATGAGTTCTTGGATAAGTTTGTGGTGGTTTTCATTGATGATATTTTGGTGTTTTCTAAAAGTAAGGAGGAGCGTGAAAGACATTTAAGGGTTATTTTTAAAACCTTAAAAGAAAAGAAATTGTATGGGAAATTTAAAAAGTGTGAGTTTTGGTTGCAACAAATTTCTTTCCTTGGTCACATTGTTTCTAAAGATGGGATAACTGTTGATCCCGCAAAAACAAAGGTTGTTGAAGAATGGCCAAGACCCACAAATGTAATAGAGATTCGTAGTTTCCTTGGTTTGGAAGGCTATTACCGAAGGTTTTTTAGAAATTTTTCACGGTTATCTAGTCTAACGACTAAGCTAACTCGGAAGGGTGTTAAGTTTATCTGGACAAAAGAATGTGATGATTGTTTTCCGGAATTGAAAAGAAGATTGGTGAATGCTCCAGTTTTGGCACTACCTTCCAGGAATGGGGAGTTTTTTATCTACAGTGATTCTTCATTGAAAGGACATGGTTATGTCCTAATGCAAAATGATCAGGTACTTGCTTATGATTCACGACAGTTGAAAACTCATGAGGTAAATTACCCTACACATGATTTGGAATTAGCTGCTATTGTTTTCACTTTAAAAATTTGGAGGCATCATTTGTATGGAGTAAAGTGTGAAATATATACCGATCAAAAAAGTTTAAAGTATATATTCACTCAGAAAGAATTGAACATGAGACAGAGGAGATGGCTAGAATTAATCAAGGATTATGATTGTACAATTCATTACCATCCGGGAAAAGCAAATAAAGTGGTTGATGCTTTGAGTCGAAAAAGTAACGATTCATTAACAATGTTGTGCTTGGAACGTGATCCTTTGGTTAAGGATTTGATGAAATTTGGCATAGAATTTTTTGGTGCAAGATTTCCTTCTGTTTTGCTTCAGGTATCAGTGAAATCTTCTCTATCAGACAGAATCAAGTAAGCACAAAAGCAATATAGTGAGTTTCAGATTAAGGTAGAGCTGGTTCAGAAGGGTAAGTTTCCTGAATTCATAATTGATAATGATTGTGTTTTGAGATTTGGTAAGAGATTGTGTGTGCCTTGTGATTCATAGTTGAAGAGAGAGTTGTTATGTGAAGCTCATAGTTCTCCATTTTTAGTTCATCCTGGCAGTACTAAGATGTAAAGAGATCCGCGGGAGTATTACTGGTGGTGGGATGGAATGAAAAGAGATATTGCTGATTTTACAGTGAAGTGTTTGACTTGTCAACAGGTTAAAACAGAGCGACAGTTACTGAAAGGGATGCTTCAAACTTTACCAGTACCAGAGTGGAAATGGGAAAATATATCCATGGACTTCATTGTGGGATTGCCGAAGACAACTCGAGGTAATAATGCAATCTGGGTTATTGTTGATCGCTTGACTAAATCTGCTCATTTCCTTGCAATACGAGATACTTTTTCCCTAGATCAACTTTCTCTATTGTATCTTAAAGAGATATTCAGGTTGCATAGAGTTCCCCTCTCCATTGTATCTGATCGTGATCCCAGGTTTACTTCTAACTTTTGGAAAGGCCTTCAGAAGTCGTTGGGTACTGAGTTAAATTTTAGTACAACTTTTCATCCTCAATCATATGGGAAATCAGAACGAACAATTCAGACTTTGGAAGATATGATATGTGCTTGTTCGATGAATTATCAGGGAAGTTAGGACCACCATCTTTCTTTGGTTGAGTTTTCATATAATAATAGTTTTCATTCCAGTATACAGATGGCACCATTTGAGGCGTTATATGGGAAGCGATGTCGAAATCCAACTTTCTGGGATGAAGTGGGTGAAAGGAAGTTGATGGCACCAAAATTGGTAGAATATATGGTAGAAAAAGTTCAGTATATTCAGAAACACATGAAAACAGCTCAAAGCTGGTAGAAGAGTTATGCAGATAACTAGAGGAAGGATCTATCTTTTAGGGTAGGTGATCATGTTTTTCTCAAAGTCTCACCATGGAAAAGTGTGATGCGATTTGGTAAGGAAATCTAAGTCCAAGGTTCATTGGACCATATAAAATTCTGGAGAGAGTTGGATCAGTTGCTTACCGAGTGTCTTTACCTCCGAGTTTATCTCAGGTACACAATGTTTTTCATGTTTCGATGTTGAGAAAGTATATGCCAGATCCATCTCATGTTTTGAGTCCATAGGTAGTTCAGCTGGAAGAGAACCTATCTTATGAGGAACAACCGGTCCAGATTCTTGACCACAGGGAGAAAGTGTTACGGAATAAGGTTATTCATCAGGTAAATGTTTTGTGGAAAAACCACATGATTGAATATGCAACATGAGAATCTGAAAATGCAATGAGGGCTAAATACCCCCACTTATTTGATAAGTAAATAAATTGCGGGGACGAAATTTTCTAAAGGGGGATGGATGTAACATCCCAAGTAAGTAATGAATAATAGATATTTTTATATATGTCTATTAATGAATTATATAGTGTTTTAGAGGCTTAAAATGAGAATAAATCCAATCTTAAGCATGGAATACACTAATATTTTTAAAAGATTTTTTTACTACCTTTTGATGGAAAACCATTTTTAAATCTATATTTTGACAATTTTATAAGCTATATTTGTCAAAATAAACTTATTATTTATGATTGGGACATTGAAATTTACTTTGGATAAATTTCTGGTATTTTTCTGATAATGTTATTTTTTTTAATGAATAGTGAAAAATGTTGTATTTTAATTCAAAACCTATTTTTAATCTAATTTGTTTATATGATTATATTATCTTTTTAATTGGTTTTAAAGTGAAATTAGAATATATTTTTACCATTTAATCCAATGGTGGTCATTGGAATTAATTTCACTTTGAAATTGGACTTAAACTAGTGTCAATCTTTTGATACTTATTGTTTCATAAAAACACGCTATTTGCTCTGACAGCGGGAATTAATTATTGAATTAATTAATGTAACTTATATGTTTTGAATTTTTTAAAATAGACATAATTTTTGAATTTGGAATATCAAATATATCTTAGGGTGAAGTTTTGGTATTTTTCTGAAAAACTTCAATTTTTGATGAATAGTGAAACCACTAAGTGGTACTTAAAAACTGAATTTTCATTTAAATGAAAATTTACCACCTCTTTGTTTTGAATTTCAAAAATCCGACATACATGGTTGTCATTAAGAAGTAAAATTTGGTTCAATGGGATTAAAATAATTTTTTGGTGAATAGTAACTTTTAAGTTTTTAATCGCGATTAGAGGTAATTAGTGTAATTTAAGGTAAGAATAATGTTTTAATAATATGAAATGAACTTGACACATGTCCTAACCTTATTGGATGTGTCATGGCCGACCATGAAAACACATGGGTCGATTTTTGGGACCCCATGTAGCCACTTGGGTAAGATAATGACATTAATGCCTTTTATTTAAAGTAAAAATAAAATTGACACAAACATATATTGTTTTATTAAAAAAAATTTACATGGGTTTATACAAGTCAGATTTTTGATTATAAATAGTCATTGGAAAGCTAAAACGATTTCCTACGTCATGATATTTTTTTTCTAATTTTTAGACATTACATAAATTAAATTATTTATGACACCATGATGATGCAGCGATGACCTCATTATTTAACGATTTAAATAAAATGAAAATATAATGTAAAATATAAGACCTACACTTGTCAAAAACCTATTGGATGGGTGTATTTCGAACCCTTATCACCTTATCATAGACATTTAAAATTTTGGGACCTTTTTTATTCGAAAATAATTTTATAACAAAGTATCTTTTCTTAACTTTCCAAGAGTGCCCCTCCTCTCCTCTTATAAAAGGCCACCACCTCTACCACCTTACTCACACTTCCAAAGCCTTTGGTTAGGCCAAACCCTGCCCATTTTGTCTCTCCACATCCCTCTCTAACTATTAGAAGCCTCACTTTGGGCAGAAGTCTTCCCAAGGAAGCCTTTGAGATCAAATCAAAAAGAGGTACCTGATTTAAAGGTAGTGTCTTCTCTTGTGTTCTTATGTTTTATTTTGCTTCTCCAACCCCCTAAAATATTTTTATTGATTTATTTTGTAACAAAACCAGTATATTCCATATACTAGTATGTTGTAATAAGAAGGATTTGATCTACACTTACACACACCTACATCTAATGGTTAAAGAACATACTGTTTCCGTGGATGTCGAATTTCTGCCTCACAAAACGATGATTGTTCAATATTACAACTTCAAACGTAGCCATTAAGATGACACTATATTTATATATGATATATAATATGTTTATTTTTTACTTAAGCTTATTAATTTTTCATTTATGGCATACCTTTATGGTTTCTATTATGGGTAAATGTGATATCTTCATTTTAGGAAGTGCAGACTACCGCCCCCTCAAAGTGATTTGATTCGTTAATGCCATATGTGGGACGTATAAAGGATGTAATTAATGATTTTATATATGATATTATACTGTAATTATAATATACCTTTATATAATTATGATTCCATTCCATAAAATACGAAATAGAAATGAAAGTAGCATTCATGCGTACGTACGGCTTACCGTCTCCATGAACGGTGCATTTAATTTCTTACCTCTAAACATTATGTAATATTATAAATGCATGTATATACTGGATATATATGATATATATTATATCTACATCATTATTATAACTCTGGATATAATGGATACATGAACAACGTGTAATTATAAAGAGTTTATTTTTTTGACTCAAGTACCAATGATCTTTAAAACGACCGTTATTAACTTAAATAATTACATAGTGTTCATGACATGGTAATAAGTGATATAAATGGAATAATGAACTTGAAAAAGGTTCTTAAGCAAGTAGAAATTAACTCAAGTTTATTATTCAGGAGGTTAAAGAACGATCAAGTCAAGTCGGACCCTAGGTATGGGACTTCGTCTCAATCTCCTTTCATTGAGGAATATTTTTTTTATACACAACATTATTTTATACGGTGTATAAACCCCTTTGAATTTTATGTTTACTCAAAAGGAATCTTTTTATACGAAGCGTTTACTAAACGACAAAAGGAAATGTTTTGTTTTTATCGTACGTATGCGGCAATAATGACTTCTCCGCCGCCATGACCATTATTTGAGATTTGACTTCCTCTACAAGCCATACTTTTTTTTTTAAAATGAAAAATAAATACCATGTTTTAATTTTCTTTTATTTTGGTATTGAAAGTGGTTTTCATAATGTTTTTATTATATCAATGTTTTGTATTGATATCTTGTGATTGAAATGTGGAAATGTTATGTTTCCTTTATGCATGTTTTATGTGATACGATTATGTTATGGTTCTTGGGCATTATTATCAAGACGGGTGGTTCCATGATAAACTAAGGGCGGGTGAGCCCGATATAGCTCTCCAATGCATTGGGTAACATAAAGGGGTTAAACAATGAGGTTTCTCCAAAGATATTTAGGGGATATACTGTGATGGGTATTCCAAACGTAACCAAGAGGGTTACTCCCTACGTAAGAATGTTATGAATGCCTCAAGTTACCTTTATATCTTATGATTTCTATGATTTATTCATTATTTGATGAGGTATGTTAAAGTGCTTATGTTTTAAGAGTAGAGTATGATTTCATTGATTCTTATGTATACATTTACTCATGTTTCCTTTCCATATTTTTATATCCCTTATTGAGCTTTTATGCTCATCCCATGTTTTTGAAAAGTTTTTCACAGGTCAAGGGAAGTGTACATGATATGTTGATAGTGTCAAGGAAGTGTCAAGAAATAATCCATGTTTTATTTTAAATATGTTTCCGTTGATGGGAAAAAATTAATAATATCTTTTATTGTAACCACTTTGTTTAAATGTGGGCTGTAATGCATGTTTTATGATCTAATTCTCTAAAACTCTAAACCTCAAAAGATCCTCAATGTGTAATCTTGTAATAACTCAAGATTAAGTAAGGTTTAAGGCTGGGGCCTTATAGATATATTATCCTTTTATTTTATTTAAAAGTATATTTTGATTATTTTTTTATAATTTTAATCCAATTTTGGTCATTGGAAGTAATTTCACATTGAAATTAGATATAAATACACATCAATCATTTGCTGGTTTTTACTTAAAAAAACTTGTTTTCTCACTTTGAAAACAAGAATTATTTTTAAATTAATTACTGAAAACTATGTGTTTTTAATTTTTAAAAATGTAATCTTTATTTGGAATCATTGGGTCCTAATTATGTTAATATGTTACTTTTTTGGATATTATAAATAGTGACTATGGTAATTTTTATTTACCATAGTTAAAGGTAAATCAGGAAAATTAGGGTAATAAACAATATGATAAAGATAATAAAATTACCCTAACACCTTCCAAAATCCTTATTGATGAATGAAAGTAGACTAATATCACCAAATTTTATTAATTGATTCATTTAATGGACTTTTTTCATGAAATTGATGTAATTATAATTAAAACAAAAGAAAGTGTCAACTTGTCACTCTCTTATCTCTTATAAGTATAATAATTTTAATGTAGTGATAAACTTGATAAAAATTATAACATAAATAGTCTCCATAAATATAATGAAATTATATATATCATATAAATTTATTTGTAATTTTTAGTGATTAAATAATTACCATAAATATTGACACAACGATGATACAATAATTATTTTATTAAGAGAAATATCAAATAAATGATATTATAAATAGTAAAATAAATATTATTTGAAATAATTTATGTCACCCATGGTTTTTTTGGGTGAATATGAAATTTTATAATACTATTAAATGCTTTTTTTTCAAATTTATATCTCTGTTTTGATTTTATTTAAATTCAATGAAATGAATAGCGTAAAAATTGACGCAATTTATATTTTATTAAAATAATATTTTATTAAATTATTTAAAAATAATAAAAATATTTTAAAATAAAAAAGTGGATTTGATAAGGTATGTTATTTAATTTTAAAATTATGGTAAACTGACCACATTTAAGTAAACCTAAGAGCCTCTTAATAATTAAAATGTTGTTACCTCAATTAAAATTAAAATAGAGTAATTAAGTGTAAACTGAAAAGATAAGGTTTAAAATAAAATAAATAAAATTATAGAAATTATTGGATGATTTTATTTATAAATATCCTCATCTTACTCTAGAGATATATCACTTTTGAGCTATTATAATTAAAAAATAAATTTATAATAAAATAATATTTCAAGACATTCTTAAAGTGACCCTCCTCCCACTTATAAAAGGCCACCACATATACCCACTTACTCACACCTCTCAAGCCCATTGTATCGTCCCAATTCTACTAAAATAAGCTCCCAAAATCCCTAAATTCCTCCTAGAAGCTAGAATTTTTGTAGAAATCCATCCTAAGGAGACCTTTTTTGCAAATCAAAAGGAGATACTCGAAAAGGAGGTAATTGTTTTATCACCTCTTTCAAAATTATTTTCTTCTTTTACTTCTTCCTCTTATGTTGTTTCTATAATAAAGTAATAAATACAGTATCTTATAAATGATTATATGTTATTATAATGATGGTACAACCTTATATCTCATTTTATCCATCCTACAAATAACAATATATCCATGTGTGTGTACGTACGACTTGTCATCTCCACGTCGTGGTACAATTTTTCATTCAACAATAATTAATTTGGATGGGTATAATTATAAGTATAATGAATTTAAATAATTAATATAACATGATAATTTTTCTTTATAATTAATATACCATCCAATTCTATACCATTTAACCATTAAGTGAATGATATCATCACTTGTGCGTACGTACGAGTTACCGTCTCCACGATGCGATGAGATTCATTCTACATGATCCTCATTAAACCATGATTATATGCATGAATGAAATTAGTAAATATGATATATATTATACTAATATCATTCTATAACTATAACCTAAGAAGTGTAACATGAACGTATCTGAAAAAAATTTCATTATAACATAAAACAATTAATATCTGAATAACGAGTGTCAATGAAATATTACTAACAAATAGATGATTATATAATCATATATGATATCATAAAAATGATTATGATTATTTAATAAGTCAATAACATTATTTAAAAAATTATAAATAATTTTTTGATACATACGAAGGATATCATACCTAAGGTAATGGATTAGTTTGTCTCACCTTTATTTATGTGGTACATATCCCTTATACACCACCAATTTCTTTTGTGTGGTGTTTATGATTCCCAAGAATGTTTTATGATTCTTATTATGATGGTTATGATATTTACATATGCATATAATTTTATTTATTTTATGAGGAATATGATTTGACTGATCATAATTGGTGAGGGATAATTTCACAATCTCATTATTATCTGAGATTGTTTATACGTAATTATTTACTGGGGTATATTAATCATCCTTGTCCATGTTTTCTAAAAAAAATTCATGAAATTTTTACTATTCTCCTATGGATTTTAAAGTCATTTTTACACATTATTTAATTTTAATAAATGGTTTAGGAGGAATCTTTCTTTTATTTACCATACAAGGTACTTTTTGACTTTTATGAAAAAAGTACGAGGGGAATGTTCTTTTAACTTATACAGCATGATCTAATTTTTATGTCTTCATAATGCCTTATTTCCATGAAACTTACTTTACATGATTTCAAGTTTATATTCAATTAAATTATTATTTTTTAAATTTTGTGGCCTTTTGAGAAAAGAAAACATTTTTTAAGAATAAAGGATATTTTCCTCAATAATTATTTTCAAGTGTTTTATCAAAAAAAGTCCATCTAAGATGATGCTCCTTAAATAGGGTTATGTTTCTATACCTATTATTACGATTATTTTATTGTGTTAATTATGGAATGATATTTTATATGTATTATGTTATTATGGAATTAGTTTTAAGAAACCCATTTTATTTCCTTGGTTATACTCTGATGAATGATTTATGTTTTTGTGGCACATGTAAGAATGATTTCATTATGAGATGGGTGAGAGCTATATCACCTTCCAATTCATTGGTTAAAGATTTATATATCTCAGGATATAGAGAGGAATGAAATTAAAAGTACATCTGGTTCAGTAATATAGGGCTAAAACAGAAAGAATATCTGGTTCAATAATACAGGGCTGAAATGACAAGTATATCTGGTTCAATAATACAGTGCTGGAACGAGGAGTGAACTCAGTTTAGTAATGGAATTTTTCCGCTATGATGGTCTTGGAAATGAGACATGGATAATATGGAAATGATTTTCTATGATTATGTGTTTTCCACAATTCCGTGTTTTATGTAAATGCTACTTTATCATAGTTTTTGTTCATTTATGATTTATGCCTTATGAACTACCAAGATTTATTTCATGACACAAGATTGTGATATTCAAAATTTATGTTCATGTTTTTACATTATTATGTTTATGTTTTGTTTTATTTTCTTCATTATTACCCTTAATGATCAATTAAGATCACCCTTTTTATGTTTTATTTCCCCCAACATATAAAGAAAGGTTATAGGTAGGAAAACTAAAGGGGAAGATATTTATGGGAGATGTTGAAGATCTTTCACCAAGAAAGAATAATGTGTTCTGAGTTTCTAAGGACACAAAACTAATATGGTCTTTGGGAATATATTTGTGTAACATATTATGTATTCTGCAAAAGAAATGTAAAGTCCATGTACATCAAGATTGGGTTGTTAGAGTTGGTATCAGAGCGAAGGTTTAGTCAAGATTTTGAAACTAGGATGTGAAAACTTTAGTGATATTACTAGAGATATTTATAAGGATATGTCTTGGGATTTCCTAAGGAAAAGTTTAAGTATAGGTTACAATCCTAAGGTTTTTGTGATAATCAAGACAAACTGATGGTTAAAACGATGATATCATATATTGCAATATTTTAAATAATTTACCTTATGTGATTCTAATCTCTAATATGTATTTCTCACACTTTTCATTCTAGTCTTAGTCAATATCCAAAACTACATAGAACATAGTTAACCATTTAATTCTTTAGATGTGGAAATTATGAGAATTATTAAGATAGATTTCCTAAGGGGGAATATCATGAAGAGAATCATGACGATGGTATGAGTATTGATCATAATGTTGAGGATAAGGAGATTATAAACAACATGTGAAAGCTATGTGATGTTCTTATAGTATTTTTTACATGAAATCTAAGAATATTGAGTTTTAGAAACCTTAATTCATGATTCATAATTTAGGAAAGATAAATATTATGGATTCTGAGTAATGGTTTAAGAATAAAGTTAGATGATTAAGGAATATATGTTTCGGGATTCATAGATTATGTTATATAAATCATGAAATATATTAGTGTTTTAAGTATAAGTTTTTCATTAAGTATTGGAAAGGATATTTTTAATAGTTATAAGGTGGAAAAAAATTATTTAAGGGTAAGGTTATATACTTGTAGAACACATTATTAATGGAAAGATAACCCTTAATATGTCCCTAATGTTAAGATAATGATGTTTGGATAAATATATGTTGGATTTGAATAAGTAAATTAGATTATGCTAGTTTCTTGGGAACTAATTATGGAGTTGTTGATAAGAGGGTTATGATATCATGGATGAAGTATACAACTTTTTGGGAATTAAGGAATATATCCAATATGTGTTGATGAAGGTGTTCACATTTTTGGAATGTGACCAACAAGAGATTCTTTATGATATATGGGGGATAAATGTTAAGATGATTTAGTGAACCTTTTTCTATAGTATTGGATTCTCAGCTTTCAGAAGGATTGTAAGGTTATAAAATATTTGGAATGATTAAGTGAAACATCAGATGAAGATTTTTAGAATAAAGTATTATCTCACCATATATGGACTTATGCATATTTGATAACTTATGCTAACATTTTTGTGATAAAGACATATGGAATGACCTATAATTCAATTTATGGATCACATGATCTGCTAACAGTTCAGTAATTAAAAATTCAACATCATTTCTTTGAATAAGAAATGATAATGTAATTTTTTAAGGAACAATCAATGATGAGATTGTACTGAAATTAGGTAACTATTTCTTCTCTTGTTATTAAAATTTAGGAAAAGGATATTAAAAACTAAAAATTTTATCCCAGTACCTTCTTATATAATGAATCAAAAGGTCCCTTAAATCATCGCAAATTTATGGATTTATGATTGTTAACTTTCTCCTAACCTTGTTCTCTATCACTCTCTAATAGAACTTGATTGTTATATTTTTTCTTCCATATCCATGTTTTTGCTTCCCAATTATGTTATTATACATGGAAACCTAGTGAGGAGTTAATTTGGGTAACCATTATGTTTCTAGATTTCCTTTTTAAAATGAATTTTTAGTGTTCCTTTTTATTATGTGGATTTCTATGAACGAAACTTTCAATTAGTAAACCCATTATAACCCCAAAGAATTTTGAGGGTGAAATTTATTTTAAGGGGGGTAGAACGTAACACCCTGAGATTTTAGTAGATAGATTATTTTTTAATTTCATTGATGTATTATGTTTTATGATAAACCAAGACAATCTTTCACAATACGCAACATTAGTTTAGCTTGTGGTATATGCAACGCTATGCTTGGCTTGTGTTACACACAAGTTCAAGTTATTTTGATATAATTCATTTCACACAAGACCGAGTATATGTGAACAAATAAATATTATTATGTTACCTTATAACCTAGCTGTTGAAATGGTGGGAATGAATAGTATTAATTTATTTATGAAAATATTGTTTACACATTAATTTAATTAATTATTTTGTGAACAATTATTTATAAATGAAAATAAAACCTTTTTTAAAGTAAATGTTTTTATGAAAAACTATTTAAAAGAAAATAATTGAGTTTATAAAATAATAAAATCAATATTTATTATTTTATTCAAGAAATATATATTTAATATATTTACTTTAATGTTTAAAATTAATCATATATGTTTTCTTTGCATGATATAAGAACAGATTCAATTTTTTAGATAAAAGAAGTATTTTTCAAAAAAATACAATTTTACCGCCTTTTGATGGAAAACCCATTTAAAATATAGTTTTTTACACTTTTATAAGATATTTTTAACAAAATAAACTTATCTTTTGGAATCGGTAAATTAAAATTTACTTTGGGTGAAATTTTGGAATTTTTTTGAGAAAATTCATACTTTAATAAATAGTGAAAAAATACATCATTTGGATTCAAAAAAATATTTTTGTCTAATTTATTTGTATTGATATAATATATTTCGATTATATTTGTATCATTTATCCAAAATTTTTCATTGGAAATAATTTCACTTAGAAATTAGATATAAACGCACATCAATCTTTTGATGGCTATTACTTCAAAAAAATGGTTTTATCGCTTTGACAATGAGAATTAATATTAAAATAATTAATCAAACTTTTGTTTTTTAAATTTTGAATAATGGATACAATATTTGGAATTAGTGGGTCCAAATAATGTTAATAGGTTTTTTTATATTATGAATAGTAACTATGGAAATTTTTATTTATCATAGTTAATGGAAAATCAAGTAAATTAGGGTAACAAACAATATGATAAAGATAATAAAATTACAATAAAACCTACCAAAATCCTATTTGACGTATTAAAGTTGACCAATATCACCTAATGGTCAGAATTGATTCATTTAATGTACTTTTTCCAATAAAGTGATGTAATTATAATTAAAACAAAAGAAAGCGACAACATGTCACTCTCTTATCTCTTATAAGTAGAATAATTTTAATGTAGTGATAAAATTTAAAAAACTTTGAAAATAAATAGTCTCCTGTAATATAATGAAATTATCTAAAGAATTTTTATTTTTTTATAATTTTTAAAGATTAAATAATTACCATAAATATTGACATAACAGTGATACAATAATTATTTTATTAAGAGAAATATCAAATAAATGATATTATTAATAGTAAAATAAATATTATTTGAAATAATTTATATCATACAAGATTTTTATAGGTGAATATAAAATTTTAGATTACTATTAGATAATTTTTTTCAAAGTTATATATCTTTTTGGATTTTATTAAAATTCAATGAAATGAATAGTATAAAAAGTGATAATATTGATATTTTATTAAATTATTATTTTATTAAATTATTTAAAAATCATAAAAATATTTTAAAATTAAAAAGTGGATTTGATAAGGTTTAAATGTTAATTAATTGTCCAATTATGGGAAATTTACCCCATAAAAGTAAACATAATATACTCTTAATAATTAAAATTTTTTTATCTCAATTAAAATTAAAATAGAGTAATTAAGGGTAAATTGAAAAGATAAGGTTTAAAATAAAATAAATACATATCTAAAAATTATTTTATGAGATTATTTAAAACTATACTCTTCTTATCCTAGAAATATATCACTTTGGTGCTATTATAATTCAAAAATCAATTTATAATAAAATAATATTTCAAAACTTTCCTAATGTTTCCATCCTACCTCTTATAAAAGGCCACCACATATACCCACTTACTCAGACCTCTAAATACCATTGGAACGTCCAAATTCTTTTTAAATAATCTCCCCAAATCCCTCCATTCCTCCTATATTCCACAATTTTGGCATAAATCCATCCTAAGGAGACCTTTAGTGCAAATCAAAAGGGGATACTCGAAATAGAGGTAATTGTTTTATGCCCTATTTGAAAATTATTTTATTCTTATACTTCCTATTCTTATGTTGTTTCTATACTAAAGTAATAAATTCAGTATCTTATACATGTTGAGATGCTATTATAATTATGGGATAACCTTATTCCTCCTT
Source organism: Viscum album (assembly GCA_963277665.1). Lineage (NCBI taxonomy): Eukaryota > Viridiplantae > Streptophyta > Magnoliopsida > Santalales > Viscaceae > Viscum > Viscum album. The sequence goes on along the minus strand of OY728167.1, from coordinate 392,968,336 downwards.
TTATCCATCCTATGAATAATAATATCACCATGCGTCCATACGTATTACTTACCCTCTCCATGCCATGGTGTAACTTTTTATTCAACAATACTTAATTTGTATGGGTATAATGATGAGTATAATGGATTAAAATAATGAATATAATATTATAATTATTATTTATAATTAATATACCATCCAATTAAATACCATTTAACAATTAAGTGAATGATATCGTCACTCGTGTCTACATATGGCTTACCGTCTCCAAGATGCGATGCGATTTATTCTACATGATCTTCATTAAACCATGATTCTATACATGAATGGAATGAATAAATATGATATATATTATAGTAATATAATTCTATAAATATAACCTAAGAAGTGTAACATGAAATTATCTGACAAAACTTGCTTAATAACATAACGCAGTTAATATTCGAATAATGAGTAATAATGAAATGTAACTAACAAACAAATGATAATATAATCATATATGATATTATAAAAATGATTATGATTATGGAATAAGTCAATAACATTATTTAAATCATTATATAGTATTTTTGGATACATACGAAGGATATCGGACCTAAGGTAAGTTATTATTTTGTCTCACTTTTATTTCTGTGGGACATATGCCTTATACACCACCTATTTCTTTTGTGTTGTGTTTATTCTTCCCATGAATGTTTTATGATTATTATTATGAAGGTTATTAAAATTACATATGAATATAATTTTTATTTTATTTTATGAGAAATATGATTCGACTTATTATAATTGGTGAGGGATAATTTCACAATCTTATTATTATCTGAGATTGTTTATCTGTAATTATTTACTGGGGTATATTTATTATCCATGTCCATGTTTTCTAAAAAAATGTTTTCATGAAATGTTTACTATTCTAATATGGATTTTTAATGCCATTTTAAACCATTTCTTAATATTACTACATGGTTTTTAAGGTATCTTTCTTTCAGTTACCATATGATGTGCTTTTGACTTTTCTGGAAAAAGTATGAGGGGAATGTTTTTTTTAACTTATACGACATGATCAGATTTTTACATATTTGTAACACCTTATTACCATGAATACTCCTTTACAGTATTTCAAGTTTATTTTCAAATAAATTCTTTTATTTTTAAATTTCATGGAATTTTTAGAAAAGAAAACATTTTTGAAGAAGAAAGGATATTTTCCTCAATAATTATTTTAAAGTGTTTTATCAAAATTATTTTCCATCTAAGATGATGCTCTATAAACAGGGTTATGTTTTTATACCTCTTATTATTATTATTATATTATGTTAATTGTGGAATGATATTTTATATGGATTATGTTATTAGGGAATGAAGTTTAAGAAACCCATTTTATTTCTTGGGTTATGCTGTGATGAATGATTTATGTTTTTGTGGAACATGTAAGAATGATTTCTTTATGAGATGAGTGAGACCTATATCTCCCTAAAATGCATTGGGAAGAGATTTATATCTCATGAGATAGAGAGGAATGAAATGTAAAGTATATCCAGTTTTGTAATATAGGGCTGAAATGGAAAGTATATATGGTTCATTAATATAGGGATGAAACGACAAGTATATCTGGTTCAGTAATACAGGACTGGAATGAGGAGTGAACCTGGTTTAGTAATGGAATTTTTTCACTATGATGGTCTTGGGAATGATCCTTGGATAATATGGAATTTATTTTCTATGATTATGTGTTTTCCACAATTTCATGTTTTATGTCAATGTTACTTTATCATAGTTCATGTACATTTATGATTTATGCCTTGTGAACTATGAAGATTTATTTCACGACTCAATATTTTTATATTCAAAATTTATGTTCATTTTTTTACACTCTTATGTTTATGTTTTGTTTGATGTTCTTCATGATTACCCTTACTGAGAATTTGAGATCACCCTTTTTATATTTTTCTTCCTCTAGGATATAAAGAAAGGTTATAGGTAGGAAAACTAAAGGGGAACATATTTATGGGAGATGTTGAAGATATTTCACCAAGCTAGAAGAATGTGTTCCGAGATTCTAAAGACACAAAAAATACGGTCTTTGGGAATACATTTTTTTAATTTATTATGTATTCTTAAAAAAAATTAATGTCCATGTGCGTAAAGTTTGGGTTTTTAGACCATTTTATGAAGATTCCCATGTAGTGGAAACTTTACTTTCCAGATTATCCAAAGAAGCCGAAAGTAAGCAAGGTGAATAAAAGGTTTTCTGAAAATCAGAAGCCACATTGGAATAGAACTAGTCACACCACAAAGGTAACTATAAAAAAATTTGTACATGAATGTTCCAATGGAGCTATGCATCCACATTAGAGTATCATAATCAATGTTAGAGTAGTTCTATAACTCCATCCACATTTGAGAATAGAGGGAATACTGAAAATCATTATTATGATGAGAATCAACAATGGAAAGATGCTTCAGAAGAGGTTCCACCTCCATCCTTTCAATGAGAGGCATATCCATCCATAGTGTGTCCTAGACATTGACCTTGGAGGTTGTGTAGACCAACCATTTCAATCATCACATAATCTCATGATAGACATACTTAAAATAAGACTAGATATAAGAGGATAAATAAATGGAGTACCCATTCTGCAACTTTGATAGAAATCTGTGAACAAGAAAATCCATAGGCATATCATTGGAAGTCATCAAATTCCATATGAATTTTCTGATAATATAATAATTTAACATCTATAAATAAATATCTCCCATTCCCCCCATGAAAATGGGATTGATACAATATTTCCAAGCTAATGTGGTAAACATTTTTCATTAACATATCGGTCCCAAATAAATATCCTTATCAGGACTTTGATTTCCTTAATGAGAACCCAGGGAAATATGTATATAGAAAAGTCATAGGAAAACATAGAGGTGATAACTAAGTTAACAATACCAATTCTCCCTTCCTGAGACATTGTCTTTCCCTTCTATGTAACCATTTGAGAAATAATTCTAGAAGAAATGTCTTCAAGATAACACTTTTTAACTTCACCCCTGAACAGAGGCATCCATAAATAAATGAAAGGTAAGACCTCTTTATTCACCCCAAGTAGCCAAGAAATCCTATTCTGATTAGAAGTAATCATTCCATTTCAAAATAGAAAAAAACCATTTTTTCCAACTAATCACTTGACCGACGATTTCTTTATAATGAGTAAACTGTTTTTGAATGCAAGAAATGGTTACCTTATCATATTGACCAAAGAGAAATATTTCATCGGAATAATGAAGGTGGGAGGGTGCAAAGAGATCCTTTCCAACCTTAATTATATTGTATAAACCATCCTACACAATATCATTCAAACATATACACAAATAATCCTTAACGATGGGAAAAAGGTGGCCCGAAAGAGGATCCAAAAATACACATACATTCTAATATTACATATTGATTTTTAAATTTTGTTATAAAAACAACTTTAACTAATGAAATTATAAACCAATATTATAGTTATCAAACATGAAAAACTATTATTTATATCATAACACTAAACCATAGTTTTGACAACATGTCTCTAAATATTACAATTATTGTTAACATGAAATATAGTAATGTTTTGACATGAAATATTATAATTATTACTTAACATATATGTAAACATGAAATATTACATTCATTTAAAAATTTTATGTAGAATATCATAATTATTATTGTTATACTTTCATGCAATTCCTTGTTTTTTAAAATGTAAAAAATATAGGAAAAATCAATGAAAAATACATAGAAGGGTGAAACCTAAGTAGTTCCCATGAGGTCTCCCATGCGACATTCATAATATAAAATTAAATAATGTGATAATAGAGAAATATTATAATTATTGAAAATGAAAAATTGTTATTTCTGCTATAAAACTAAATCATAGTTGTTACGATATAACATGAAATGCTATAATCATTGTTAACTTGAAATATTGTAACACTCTAACACGAAATTTTATAATTATTACTAAAATTACATGAAATAATTAAATATTATATTACAAAAAAAGTTTACATACAATATCATAATATTATTTATTATAATGGCATGATATATCAAATATACACAAAAAATGGTGCAATATCATAATAATATTTATTATACTGACATGAAATTTCAAATATAGAAAAATAAGGGTACAACATTAGTAATTCCCAGAAGGTCACCCGTCCTACAACTACTTTCACCCAATCTGTCATGACCTGCCTTCAAAAAGATGAGAGAAGGGACAACAGATTTCTAGAACCTTCATTCATCAAGTTGAAGGAGAGATAATGACCCCCGAGACCCGCCTTCAATAGGTCCCGGAGTGGCGACTAGCACTAAGGGTATAGAATCACACACAAGATGGAAGGCATTACCCTTTTTCTTTAATAGGATCAGGAGATAAGATAGTAATTCCCAACAACACCAAAAGTGGAAGTACATGTAAGGCCAAAACAAACCATTACCATATGCATGTTCCAAAAGTAATGCTACAAAAGTACAAGAATACCCCAAAAGAAAGTACCAAAGAAAAGAAAAACACTGCAATAGCAACTGCCCCAACGTCCGAACTAATAAGATCCTACACGATTCCTAAAGTCATTTTGGAAACCTGAAAGCAGTTTTATATACGTAGGGTGAGCATATAGGTATACTCAGTAGGGAAAACCAAAGACTCTCGTACACAAGTGGGGAGGCATACTAATGCCCTGTGAGAAAAGAGATAACCAAAGCACCAAGAAGGAAAAATATCCACCCAAACCTCACCAAGGAACACTCCCAAAATAACTCAAGTCAAGTAATGTAATAGTAACAAAAAATCGGTGTTTGGGTACCCTTAACCACTTTCCCACTGGTTATTGAAGTCATCCTACACATCGGACCTCTCCCGCCATTCTCGCTGCAGTCCCACTGCCACACCCCGCCCGCACACACCTGGGCTATAACCACACATCCCACCAGCAAACACCTGGTCCACAAAAACCACACGTAACCACGCCCGTAAACACCTAGTCCAGAACAACCACTAACACACCCTAAGATACCTGGGCCTCATCCCGAAGACAATAGGGAAACAACCTTCCCGCACACACTTGGGCCAACCACCACAACTACCCTACGAGAAGAATCTTGGGCTATAATGGAACTCAGTCCATCACAGCCTGCCCAAAGGGTCTCGGGCTACTCAGGAAAGGGAGCATAAAAGTATTTAATAACCAGTCACTTGTAAAAGTGTTGGGAAAACACCCTCCCCCATGAAATGGGGGTGTTCGACATAAAGTGATAAACTTCGGTGGGGCGTGAATAAGAAACATAAGAACTATAATTATATATGTAGGTAACATGCACTCGTCCTAGCCCAGGGTTCCCAAGACCATCCCAACACAAACACCTCATTACTATTCATTCATAGGAACAACACCGCCACAACCAAACCATGACTCTTCCCTGGAAAACAATTTCCCATTGAACCCATTCTTGTTTTCTTATTCAGGTTATTCTATTTAAGTAATTCTTCACTACTAGGAAACTAACAGGCATAACCACAATCCAAGGAGAAAAAGAGCCAAACAAAAATTTAAGCATTCACACCCGGTTCTCTGGTAAATTCACATAAATAAAAGGGATCTCTGAGATCCCTCGAAGTATTGGAACCAAACCAAGCCTCAAGATACAGCCCCACACGACCCCAAAACCATGAACCAATAACTTCACAACAACAGAGGATCCCATCCCCATCCATATCACCCCATAAAAATCAAGCATAACAACCATACATACAACCAATATAGAGCAAGGAAGTTTCCAGGTTCAAGCACACCATTCTTTATGTTCCTTATTTTTGTTTGGTTAACCGGTGTGATCACACAAGGATTTTTGTTCCCTGGTAATCCATTTAATCAACCAAGTTTATGTGATTAACCAGTTTCCATGTTATACCCATTCAATCATGTAAATATCCATAAGAATAGATGTTCATTAGTACACAAGTAAATACCACTAATGGCCATGATTTTCAGTGGGTAAAAGCCCGTACAATTCACAACACATAATCAAGGATAAGGAATACAACTAAAACATCTATCACACCCCCTTCATTCAATAAAATTCCATTTATTATTATCATTTAAGTTTGTTTTCATCTATCATCACAGAATCAATGGAATACCCACCTCACATGATACACAGTAAATATAGACAAAGGAAAAAACCAACCTAGATGATCAAATATTGATGTTTTAACTCCGCACGCCGAGAGCTGGGGATGTGCGACTTGTAGGGGAGGAACTCCGGGGACTCCAAGGATGAGTAGGGAAGGTTCTATCATAGGCACACCACTCGCCTCAGAAAAGGGGATCCAAACACACCAAGGGGAAGAAGGAACACAGCCAAGAAGAATAAGGAAGAAGTTCTAGAATGATATAAAGATGAGATCCCGTTGTTATGGGATATTGATTTTTTAACGGCTTTAAAGTCGGATCATGGTTTTACACATGGTTGGGCGATTACACATGATGGAATTAATTGTCATTTAATAATTTCCATCAGAGTGGTGTCCATAACAGCTGTGCGTTTAAACATTTTTCTTCAATCAGAAGAAAACGCGCAACAGCGGCGGAACAAGAAGGTATGGGGAAAGGGTGTGACACTGAGGAAAAACCACATGCATTGGTAAGTTAAAGGTTTCCCGGCTTTGGGAAAATTTAGATATCATTTATGGTCTTTAAATTGCTTTGAAAGGGGTATTAAATCATTTTTATGTCGAAAGATATGTTGTGGGGGAGAAACTGGACAAAAAATTGGGAAAATGGAGAAGGGACAAAAATAAAGACACGGTACCTCCATAACGGTGCCACCATTTTAGCGTGAGACTATCACGGTTCCACCATCACGGTGCTACCATAAGCGTTTCCACCATGAATGGTGTGAAACCGTTATAGTTCCATCGTCACAGTGCCATCGTAACCGATGCCCCTGTGACCAGTGTGCGACCGTCACGGTGCCACCATGACCGGTGCCACTGTGACCGATGTGCGACCGTCACGGTGCCACCATGATCGGTGCAACTGTGACCAGTGTGTGACCGTCATGATGCCACCGTAATCAGTTCCACTATGACTTGGTGTGTGACTGTCACGGTGCCACCGTAACCTGTGCCACCGTGACCAGTGCCACCTTTTTGGTGGAGCTGTTTAGTGGAACCGTGTTTTGGAAAGGTACTGGACCAGGAGGGTCCGAGCCATTACATCAGATACCTCTCAAACTATTCTCGCCCTTGAGAATCAAAACTAGACTATAAAAAAAGAGAGGGGTCCGAACAACCACCTCAAAATATACCTCTTAGGAGTAAACCTCATCCATATTTCGAATGATTATGTATACACTACTTGTCCTCTCCCCCCAAGCAAGCACACAAAAGTTCAAGGGTCACACTGTCCAGTCAGATGGGTTAGATATTTCTTTCCTCCATGTCATGATACTATCTGCTTTGGGCGACACTGACTCACCCGCATGAGTTTAACTGCATCCACTTTAATGTGTCTTGATTAGGGATTAAGTCCTCCCCATCCCATAGTCAGGACTCTTCACACACATTCAGAGAACAAGGAAAAGAACACATTCCATAGTTAAAAAGGTAAAGCGTTCCATCACAAACAAGTACAAACAAAATAGAACAAAACAAAAAATAGCTCTGGGTACTGGGTGCGCATCTATGTCTCCCATTCGCAGGTACTCTCCTCGATCCCGCCTTGCCTCCACAACACACAAACCAAAGGAATGGTTCATCCACGGAGCACCTTCTCCTCATGATCCTTGATCCTCACTGGTATTTCTACAAACTTCATGTCATCCTCAATATCTAGCTTTCCCCAGTCGAGGACATGTGAATCGTCATGTATATATCGTCGGAGCTGAGATACATGGAAAACGTTGTGCATCCTCAGTAGCAGTGGTGATAGCGCTAGCTGATAAGCCACTCCGTCGACCCGCCGCAACACTTCGAATAGCCCAATGAACTTGGGAGAAAGATTACTCCCCCCGTCGAACCTCTGTTGTCCACGCTGAGGGGAGAACTTCAAGAACACGTGTTCACCGACCTCGAACTCCACGGGTCTTCTCCTGTTATCATCATATGACTTCTGTCGGTCTTGTGCCACCTTCATCATCTCCCGTATAAGCTGAACCTTCTCTATCGTGCTCTGCACCACTTCCGGGCCAAGAACACCTGCTTCCCCATTCTCTGTCCAGCACATGGGCGAGAGACATGGAATTCCATACAAAGATTCTAAAGGAGCCATACCAATGGTAGAGTGATAGCTATTATTGTAGGAAAACTCTACAAGAGGCAAGTGTCGTACCCATGATCCCCCAGAGTCCAAAACACATGCCCGTAGCATATCCTCCATTGTATGGATGGTGTGCTCTATCTGTTCATCTGTCTGGGGGTGGAAAGTAGTTCTAAGATATAGCTGAGTACCAAAAGAATGCTGCAATCCCCTATAGACTCGTGAGGTAAACCGGGTATCCCGATCTGAGACTATAGACCTCAAAACCCCATGCAACCTCACCACCTCATCCATGTACCTCTGTGTTAGGGCATCTACCATACCTGACTCCTTGATGGCCAGAAAGTGAGCTAATTTCGTCAGTCAGTTCACCACTACCCAAATAGCATCGCAACCCCCTTGAACTCTAGGTATCCCTGTGATTAAATCCATCGAGATGTCATCCCACTTCCACTCGGGGACATCTAAAGGTTGTAACATACCTCCTGGGACGCGGTGTTCAGCCTTCACCCGCTGACATATGAGGCACTTCTCTACAAACTTTTACACTGACCGTTTCACCCCGAGCCACAAAAACTGATTTCTAAAACCCCGGTACATTTTGTATACTCCTGGGTGAACTACCAGGGGTGAGTTGTGGAACTCACCAAGAACTCCCTCACACATCCCCACGGGGATGAACAACTTTCCATGAAACAACATCTGATTCTTCTCGTCTTCTGACCACCCTTTCAGAGCATCGCCTTGGTTAACCCAATCATTCATCACTTCACTCTCTATGTCTCCCCACTGAGACTCCTCCACCTGTTGCAGTAGAGAGGACTGCACTATCATCTGTAACAGAAAACCTCTACCACCATCCTTTCTTACATCGAGGTGTAGTGAATCCAACTCTTCCATCGCCTTCCAAACATCTGATGAATCTCGAACCACATATTTCTGTGACTTCTTACTCAAGGAATCAGTCACCACATTCCCCTTTCCTGAGGTGTAGTAAATCTCGAAGTCGTAGTCTTAGAGGAACTCCATCCACCTTCACTACCATAAATTCAGGTCCCACTGGGAGAAGATATACTTCAAGCTCTTGTGATCTTTGAAGACCATGAAGCACTCCCCAACGAGTTAATTCCACCACAACTTTAGTGCGAACACAACCGTCACAAGCTCCAGATCATGGGTGGAATAGTTACGCTCATGGTGATGTAACTACCTAGACCCATAAGAGATCACCCCTTGCTGTTGCATCAGCACACACCTGAGGCCTTGTCCTGAAGCATTACAGAACACCTCATGCACCACCCCTTATTCTGGAAACCTCAACACTGGGGCACTAACCAACTTCCCCTTCAGATAACTGAAGGTTTCCTCACACTGCCCACTCCACACGAAAGCCTGATCTTTCTTGGTGAAGGATGTCAAAGGTGATGTAACTCAGGAGAAGTTGGGAAAGAACCTCTAGTAGTAACCAGATAAACCTAGGAAACTACAAACCTCTATGACATTCTTGGGAATTGACCAAGAAAAAACCTCCTCGACCTTTGATGGGTCCACTGCTATTCCCTGTCCAGACATCATGTGTCTAAGGAAGTGCACTTCTCACGTCCAGAACTTGCACTTGGATAATTTCCCATATAGTTGGTGCTGTCGGAGGACCTCTAAAACCGTTCTAAGATGATCAGCATGATCCTCTTCTGATATTGAGTAGATCAGGATGTAATCGATAAAAACGACTATGAACCAGTCCAGATATTCCCAGAAGATAGAGTTTATGAGCCCCATGAACACAGTTGGTGCGTTCGTAATGCTGAACAACATGACTAAAAACTCAAAGCGCCTATATCTGCACCTGAAGGTAGTCTTCGATATGTCACCCTCCGTCACCCTTAGCTGGTGATATCATGACTGTAGGTCAATCTTGGAGAACCATCCTGCCCCCTTTAACTGGTCAAAGAGATCATCTTTCCTCGAGAGAGGGTAGCGATTCTTGACCATTACCTGATTCAGTCTCCTGTAGTCTATGCACAGCCTCAGACCACCATCTTCCTTCTTTGCGAACAAGACAAGAGAACCCCATGGTGACACACTTGGTCAAAAAAACCCTTATTCATCAGATCGTCAATCTGAATCCACAACTCCCGCAACTCAGAAGGTTCCATCCAGTAGGGATCCATCGAAATTAGACGAGAACCCAGTTTCAAGTCTATCACGAACTCAATATCATGTTGAGGGGGTAGATTCACCACCTCTTCAGGGAAGACACCTATAAACTCACTGACAATCCTCGGGACTCCCACCATCTCTTTATCTACTAACTGCACTGATAGCTTAGCTAACAATGAAAGGAGTGGCTCCATCCACCGGCTGCCTTCCTGGTAACCCCGCTCGCCGATGAAAGTCACACGTCGGCCGCCCAAATCCAAAAACACGATCCTTACTCAGAAGCAGTCAATAATGGAACATATATAGAACAACCATTCAATTCACCAGATGACATCATATGGTTGTATCTACAACAGTAGAAGACCCCTGGTAGATTGATGTGGCCCTATCATCAGTCTACACCCTCGGCAAACATAAAATAATTCGATCTCACCATTGACTGGCATACTCAAAATTAGGGGAACTGGAAGTATATCAACATCTAGACCCAGAGAACGGGCCAAACTGGGAGCAACAAAGGAGTTTGAAGCTTCTGTATCGAACAAGGCATATAAAAGAGTACTAAACAAGATGATCGTACCTCGAATTACTTATGACCCTACTGGAAATGCTACATTTGCGGCATGTAACTGCCCACACCTAACTCATCTTCCCCTCGGCTGTCGGCTACCTCCCCGACCGCACCTTGGTCGAGGTCCCTAAGGAGTGCCCTAAAGTTGGCCTCCTCCTACAATGTCTGCCCTCGGAGGAGTAGGAGCTCACTGTCCCTACTACTGCTTAGGTGGGTTCTACCCTGGCCCACCCCCACTGTACTGAAATCGGTCTAGGCATTAGTTCTAAAGGTTCCCACGACTGCCACAACTGAAGCATCTCGGTCCTAGGCCTGAAAGGAAAGGGTGAGGGCTGGGAGGTCGAAACTAGAACTGCTAGGGCATGCTCCCTACTGGTCAAAACTTAGAGGGCCCTGATGTTGGAGGACTTCTACTAATGACCTTCCCCTTTGATGATCCCAACTGGATTCCCCCCGCAGCACACCTCCCAGCGTGTGCATCCTTTCTACCACCTCATCCTTCTTATGGACTTACAAGTACATCTGTAAGGTGATGTGAGTAACAACATACTGAAGAGAAGGTCGAAGTGCCTCCTCCAAATGTCTCGCTCGAGACTCCTCATCCTGAAAGAGGTCTGGAGAAAAGCGAAGGAGATCCTTGAACTTGATCCCCTACTCTCTCACTGACATGCTCCCCTACTAGAGGGATAGCATCTCCTACCTCTTCTTAGCCTTCATCGTGGAAGAGATGAATTCTGACCAGAACTCCTTCTTGAAGTCAGCCCATGTAACCTCAGCCTCCGTCTTCTCCCTAAGGTAGAGTGTCCACCACTGACGTACTGCTCTTCGCATCTGGCTTACAGCCAGAGGAACCCAGTACACCGTCAGGGCCCAGATCAAGCTTAAAGATATCACCAACTCCTCTAGCCAGATTTCCATCTCCATGTCTGAGGTTCTTCTCTTGTACTTCCCAAGGGTCTATCGCTGAAAGGCATGAAGCGTCCTCTTCCACTGATCGTCCTCCTCCTCTCGGTCAGTCATCAACCGATCAGCCAAGACAACCTCTTGGGCCTTGATCGCCTGCACTACTCGTAGTCATCGTCGAGGTGCCATAGCTGCAAGGTAAAAAAGGAATGACTAAGCCCGAGTAGTGTAGGAGATTGATTTTTACTTTTCTTGGATTTTAAATTCCCAAATGCCTAAGAAACACAAGAACACAAGCCATTATGATGCATGTTCCTTTCCTAGGGTATCTACACTACAATCTGTGTACCCTCACTTGGTCATTTAGTAGGCCCAGAGTCCTCGCATCGGATCATGGGGCCCCTAAAATCTCATGTCCTAGCCAGTCTTCCCTAGCCTATTTCATGCACCAAGATAACCTAGCACATTTTCCCTACCATTCCATGAAATACTCACTATGGATAACTCTGAACTCCACCCAATCTCTCAACCTCACCTCTAATACCATTCTTTCATGACCCGTCTTCACCAAGATGGGAGAAGGGACAACAGATTTTCAGACCCTTCCTTCTTCACGTTGAAGGAGAGATAATGACCCTCGAGACCCGCCTTCAATAGGTCACGGAGTGGAGACTAGCAACAAGGGTATATAATCACACACAAGATGGAAGGAATTACCCTTTTTCTTTAATAGGATCAGGAGATAAGATAGTAATTCCCAACAACACCAAAAGTGGAAGTACAAGTAAGGCAAAAAAAAACCATTCCCATATGCATGTTCCAAAATCAATACTACAAAAATAAAATAAAACCCCAAAATAAAGTACCAAAGAAAAGAAAAAAAACAAAAATTGCAACTTCCCCAACGTCCAAACTAGTATGATCCTTCACGATCCCTAAAGTCCTTTTGGAAACCTGAAAGTAGTTTTATATACATAGGGTGCGCATATAGGTATACATAGTAGGGAAAACCAAATACTCTCGTGCACAAGTGGGGAGGCATACTAATGCCCCGTGAGAAAAGAGATAACCAAAGCACCCAGGAAAGAAAAATATCCACCCAAACCACACCAAGGCACACTCCCCAAATAACGCAAGTCAAGTAATGTAATAGTAATAACACGTTAGTGTTTGGGTACCCTGTGCCACTTTCCCACTGGTTATTGAAGACATCCTACACATCGGAACTCTCCCACCATTCTCGCTATAGTCCCACTGCCACACCCCGCCCGGACACACCTAGGTTATAACCACACATCCAGCCCACAAACACCTGGGCTATAACCACATATCCTGCCCACAAAAACCTGGGTCACAACAACCACACATAACCATGCTCATAAACACCTGGACCAGAACAACCACTACCACGCCCAAAGACACCTGGGCCTCATCCCAAAGACACTTAGGAAATAGCCTTCCCACACACACCTGGGCCAACCAGCATAAGTACCCTGCCTAAAGAATCTTGGGCTTTAATGGACCTCAGGCCATCACAGCCTACCCGAAGGGTCTTGGGATACTCGGGAAAAGGAGCAGAAAAGGAGCTAATAACTAGCCACTTGTAAAAGTGTTGGGAAAACACCCTCCCCCATGAAATGGGGGTGTTTGGCATAAAGTTCTCAACTTGGGTGGGGCGTGAATAAGAAACATAAGTACTGAAATTATATATATAGTTAACAAGAAATCATCCCATCCTAGGGTTCCCAAGACCATCCCAACACAAACACCTTATTACGATTCATTCATAGGAACACCACCGCCACAACCAAGCCACGACTCATCCCTGGAAAACAATTCCCCATTGAACCCATTCTTGTTTTCATATTCTGGTTATTCCATTTAAGTAATTCTTCCCTACTGGGGAACTAACAAGCATAACCACAAGCCATGGAGAAAAAAACCAAACAACAATTTAAACATTCACACCCGGTTCTCTTGTAAATTCACATCAACAAAAGGGATCCGTGAGATCCCTTGAAGTATTGGAACCAAACCAAGCCTCAAGATACAGCCCCACACGGCCCCAGAACCACGAACCAGAAACTTCACAACAACAAAGGATCACATACCCATCCATATCACCCCATAAATGTCAAGAAGAACAACCATACATACCACCAAGACAGAGCAAGGGAGTTTCCAGGTTCAAGCACACCATTCATTAAGTTCTTTCTTTCTATTTGGTTAACTGGGGTGATCACAAAAGGATTTTTGTTCATTGGGAATCCATTTAATCAACTGAGTTTACGTGATTAACCAGTTTCCATGTTACACCCATTCAATCATGTAAATATCCAGAAGAATAGAGGTTCATTAGTGCATAAAGAAAGACCACCAACGACTATGATTTCCAGTGGGTATAATCCCGTACAATTCACAACACATAATCAAGGATAAGTAATACAGCTGAAACATCAATCACACCCCATTAATTATTTAAAAGTATTTTTATAATATTCATTTATGTTTGGTTTCATCCATGCCCACATAAGCAGTGGCATAACCACCCCGCATGATACATAGTAAATAGAGACAAAGGAAAAACCCCACCTGGTTGATCAAAGATCTATGTTTTAACTCTGTGCACCGAGAGCTGGGGATGCGCGACTTGTAGGGGAGGAACTCTGGGGACTCCAAGGATGAGTAGGGAAGGTTCTGTCATAGTCACACCACTCTCCTCATAAAAGAGGATCCAAACGCACCTAGGGGAAGAAGGAAACCATCCAAGAAGAAGAAGGATGAAATTCTAGCATGATATAAAGATAATATCTCATTGTTAAGGGATATTGAATTTTGAATGGCTTTAAAGTCAGATCGTAGTATTCCATGCGGTTGGGCAGTTACACATGATGGAATTAATTGTAACTTAACAATTCCCATCGAAGCGGTGTCCATAACGGCTATGCGTTTAAATATTTTTCTTTAATTAGAAGAAAACACACAACAAGGGCAGAACTAGAAGGTATGGGGAAATGGTGTAACACCGAGGAAAAACCACATGATTTGGTAAGTTAAAGGTTTTCCAACTTTATGGAAATTTAGATATCATTTACGGGCTTTAAATGTCTTTGAAAAGGGTATTAAATCATTTTTACATCAAAAGATATGTTGTGGGGGCGAAATTTGAAAAAAAACTTGAGAAAATGGAGTGAGGACAAAAAGAAAGACATGGTGCCACCATAACGGTGCCACCGCGAGTGGTACCACTGTTTCGGTGTGCAACCATCAAGGTGACACCGTAAGTGGTGCCACCATGACCGGTGTGAGACCGTTAGGGTGCCACCTTCATGGTTCCACTATAACCGGTGCCACCGTGACCGGTGTGTGACCATCATGGTGCCACTATGACCGGTGTCATCATGACCGGTGCCACTATGACCGGTGAATGACCATCACGGTGCCACCGTGACCGGTGTGAGACCATCACGGTGCCATCGTGACCAGTGTGCGACCGTCACGGTGCCACTGTAACCAGTGCCACCATGATCGGTGCGACCTTCACGGTGCCACCATAACTGGTGCCACCGTAACTAGTGCCACCGTGACCGGTGTGCGACCGTCACAGGGCCATCGTTTTGGTGGATCCATTAGGTGGAACCGTGTTTTGGAAAAGTACTGGACTAGGAGGGTCCAGGCCATTACAAAATCATGCTTAGTTAAAGAGTTCTAATGGGATTTAGTGAATTAATTATGGTGTGATCACATCCAAAAATACATAGAAATTCTTGTTAAGAATTTGAATGTACTACCAATGATTCTAATATTACATATTTCTGTTTAACAGTTGTTATAAATATAAATTTATCTAATGGAATTATCATCCATTATTATAATTATTCATTATAGAAATTTATTATTTATATTATAACACTATACCGTAGTTTTTAAAATAGGTCATTAAATATTATAATTATTTTTAACATGAAATACGATAACATCATGACATGAAATATTATAATTATCACTAAAATTATACACAAATGTCAAATATAATTTTTATTTAAATAGTGTTTGTACATTATCATAATTATTGTTGTTAAACTTACATGAAATTGTTAGTTTTTTAAAATGTAAAAAATCTAGGAAAATAAAATAAAATAAATTGAAAAGGGTGAAACATGAGAACTTCCCACGAGGACACCCATGAAACATTCATATTATGAAATTAAATAATGGTATTATTAGGAAATATTATAATTATTAAATAGAAAAAAATATATTATTTCTATTATAACACTAATATATATTTTGTACAATATAAGATGAAATATTATAATCATTCTAAACATGAAATATAGTAATATTATAACATGAAATATTAAAATTATTGCTAAAATTCCATGTCATAAAAAAATATTATATTCAATAATAAAAATTACGTTCAATATCATAATAATATTTATTCTATTGGCAAGAAATTTTAAATATAAAAAAAGGTGCAAGAGGAGTACTTCCCAGAAGGACACCCATCCTAGTACTACTCTCTCCCAAGCACACTTAACTACGGAGTTC
This sequence comes from Viscum album, assembly GCA_963277665.1. NCBI lineage: Eukaryota > Viridiplantae > Streptophyta > Magnoliopsida > Santalales > Viscaceae > Viscum > Viscum album. The sequence goes on along the minus strand of OY728167.1, from coordinate 392,951,865 downwards.
TAAAGGGATATGATGCATTAATTCTAGTATGATCACACACAACAATATGTAGAAATTATTATTAATATTTGAATGTACTATCAATGATTCTAATATTACATATTACTGTTTAATTTTTGTTATAGATATAACTTTATCTAACTCAATTATCAACCAATATTATAATTATTCAACTGGATAAATTATTATTTCTATTATTAGTTGTTACAATACATCATGAAATATTATAATTATTGTTAACATGTAATATGGTTACATTATGAAAAAAGTATTATAATTATTACAAAAATTTTATGTAAACATGAAACTATTATATTCATTTAAAAAATTTACATACGATATCATAATTATAATTTTTATACTTACATGCAATTATTTATTTTTTAAAATTCAAAAAATATGGGAAAATACAATGAAAAATACAGAAAAGGGTGAAGCACGAGCACTTCCCAGGAGGTCACCCATGAAACATTCATATTAGGAAATTCAATAATTCAATAATCTATAAATATTATGATTATTCAACATGAAAAAATATTATTTATGTTATAACAAAAAACCGTAGTTGTAACAACATAACATTAAATATTATAATCATTGTCAAAATGAAATATTGTGACATTATAATAAGAAATATTGCAATTCTTACTAAAATTCCATTTAATCATGAAATATTTTACTAATTACTAATGTTTACGTACAATATCATAATAATATTTATTATACTAGAATGAAATTTTAAAATATACACAAAAAAGGGTGCAACACAAGTACTTCCTAGGAGGTCAACCATACAAGATCGACTCTTTCCCAAGAATACTTAACTATAGAGTTATAATTAGATCTAGTGAATTAATGCTGGTGTGAAAGCACCCAACAATACATAGACATTCTTGTCAAATATTTGAAATTACTATAAATGATTCTAATATTACATATTTCCATTTAATTGTTATTATAAATATAACTTTAAATAATGAAATTATCATCCAATTTTATAATTATTCAACATGAAAAATAATTATTTCTATTATAGCACTAAATTGTAGTTGTTACAACACATAATGAAATTTTATAAATTTTGTTAACATGAAATATTGTAACATTATGGCTTGAAATACTAAAATTATTACTAAAATTGTTTATAAATTTGAAATATTATAATCATTTAAAATGTGTACGTACAATATAATAATTATAATAATTATAATAATTATAATTACATGTAATTATTTTTTTTAATATAAAAAAATCAGGGAAAATGAAATGAAAAATACAAAAAAGGGTGAAACACAAGCACTTCCGAGGAGGTCACCCGTTAAACATTCATATTATGAAATTCAATAATGCGATTATCAAGAAATAATATAATTATTCAACATGAAAAAATAACACTTCTCTAATAATACTAAATTGTATTTGTTACAATATAACATGAAATATTATAAACATTGTTAACATGAAATATTTTAACATTGAAAAATTAATTATTAAAATTATTACTAAAATGATCTATAATCATGAAATTTTATATTCAATAAAATTTTTACATACAATATCATAATAATCTATATTATATATAAATGAAATTTTAAATATATACAAAAAAAGGGTGCAACATGAGTAATTCCTAGAAGGTCACCCAACCTAGTACTACTTCTTCCTAAGAATTCCTAAATGAAAAGTTCTAATGGGATCTGGTGAATTAATGAAAGTGTGATCACACACCATGTAACGTCCTGACTGGGTGCCACATGTCGGCGCCTCGAGCTGGTTGGTCAGATTACCTTAGGTGTGCCTCCCTATATTGTATAGGTTTTCGACTAGAAGTACGTGTATAATATCGATCATGGGGAGACTATACCCTCTTTATCAAATAATCACAATAACAGAAATAAATAAGCATTAACCGAATGATATAACCAATAACTAGACAAAATAGTGTCACATGATGACTAAAATTGGATTACAGTATCCAAACCAAAATAGTTGATATGTCATGCCATGTACATGTCAAGTGTAAAATGAAAAACCAAAAGAAATACACACTGACACTCCCAAGTGGGGCCTAACACCATTTGTTAGTTCCCCCATCCATGATTTATCCCATATCATCCATCTAACTTGGGTCTCTTTCCCTTATACTGTCCTGCAAATATGAATTATTTTTGGGTACTGATCCGGAAGCCTAAGTAGGGTGTGAGTACAACTCAGTTGGCCACCACCAGTGTTGTCTAAAACAATCTCAAGTTAATAACATTCTATACAGTTGTATAAATAATAATATACAATGAATAAAGTAAAAACTTACCACATCTCCTCATTCTTTAATAAACCACATAAACCCTCAGGTTCCAAATAACACCCGAACCCTCAATACCAATTTTTTTCCATGATGGAGTCTAAACCATATCACATAAGGGATTCACAATTCATTAGAACACATGGGATTTCATTATCCATTTCATTCCATTTCACATCATGGCCATTAGGTTCCATAGTAAAATCTCAATCTCTTGGGTGTAAAACATCATGTCAAACACCCTATGTGTATTTGGAGGCTTTGTATATATCCAACACCTCAATGCCACATATTGGTATTTGGATACTCAGTCCCTTTCCCACACTATCTATATCATATGGGTATTGGGAGCCTCAGTCCCTACCCCACACCACAATATCACATATGGGTATTTGGATCCTTAGTCTCTATACCGAACTTGTTTATCACTTATGGGTATTTGGAGCCTCAAGTTTTGTACCACACTTGCATATCAATCAATCATACATATATCAAATCAATCAACATTAATCCTCTTATCACATTTTACATCATGAAATACCATTCCAACTATCAAAACATATCATGATTCAATACTTTAATCATATGGGATAATATGAGCAATTCACCATTAAACCATTTTGTAATATTTAATTCATATAACCTATTAACCCATTAAGGTCAAGTAAACAACCCATAATCCCCATTGTCAATTAATTCATAATCACATTAATTGGTCAATTACACAATCCAAATTTCTCATCAATTCAAAAATCACAACATTTCATTAATTAATTTACAAATTAATTAATCCAATTCCACTAATTGCATAATCAAAATTTCCCAATTCAATTTTCCCAAGTTCTACTCATCTCATATTCACATGGAAACTCAATCAATCAATTCTATGATTCCATAAATCAATTAATCATTTATTTTATTCATTTAAAGATTCATTTTTTCAAATGTTCCATTTTAAATTTCACAATAAGTACATGAAATTGTAATTCAAAACTATGGGAATTTAATTTACACCACCTACCTCAAAATTGATGATGAACACTTACCATTGAAAATCCAAAAATGAAGATGAACAAAAATGATCATGTTGACAAATGATACCTAGATCCAAAACCTAGGTCCAAGATAAATAGAAACAAGTTCCATCAAACCACAATTTATTCCCACCACCAAAGGATGAAAACCATCCCCTTTTAATTTGGAAAGAGAAGTGGGAGAGAGAGAGAGAGAGACAAACCTAATCAAGAAGAAACCACATACCTTGAGAGGTGTATATCTATCAATATAACCTTTGATTCATCAAGGATTGTATACGAGAGCCCAATGTATTTTTCTAGAAGCATACACAAATGAGAGTAATGAGATAGGGTTGAGTTTGTTTGAATTTAGGTAAAGTATAGGGGGTACAGGATTTTTTAATCAATTTTTTAGAATAATTAAACCCATGCGCACTATTTCTTGGGAAGGGGTGTATGGTTTTCCAAACTGTGTTCCTAAACTGTGCTTCTTTTCTAGGGGAGGGTGCATGGATACTTCTAAGAGGGTGAATGGTTTGAAAAACCATTCACTAGCCATGCAATACCTATTTGTTTGGGGTTGAACAGTTTTCTATGTAAGGGCGTGTGGTTTGGGAAAACAGTGCACCAACCATTAACTACCCAAAATCCCTAAAAAACATCCAAATTTCTCTTAAACCTACCCAAGATCATTCCCAAAAAATATATAATAAAAACAATGAAAAAGGGTACTTGTAAAAAAGCATGATACATCTACAGAAATGGTCAGAATATTACAATTTATCCTTCTTATAATATCTCATCCTTGATCTGTACACCCAATAATACACACACTATCAACACACCCATATTTCCATAATACATGAACTATCGACACTATCTTCCCCCTCAGCACTTTATCACTGCGATCCAACACATGTATTAGATTCTCCAAAAAGGATTCATTAGTCTCAAGATCAACATCATCCACATCGATCACCCGAGAAGGTTTAGGGTGATACTACTGAAGCTGTGACAGATGAAAAACATCATGCATAGAATTGTACCTCTATAGAAGAGCCAATCGGTACGCCACCGACCTGATTTTATCCACAACCTCAAATAGTCCAAAAAACCTAGGAACCAACATGCCCTATCTATGAATCATAAAGTTACCCAACCTAGGTGACACCCAATGGAACACATGATCACCCCTATAATCACAAGGGGTATTCAATGTCAATCAGCATATTATTTTTGTCTACTCTGAGTTCTATCCATACCTTTCTAAATTAACTGAACCTACTCCAACGTCTCCTATACAAGACTTGATCCCAATAGATCTGACTCACCTTCCTCCATCCAACATAGAGGTGATCTGTATGGCCTTGTATAAAGAGCCTTGTATGGTTACATCTATATAGTTTTTTGATAACTACTATTATAGGAAAACTCCACCAATGATAGGTGCTTATCCTAATACCCACCAAATTTTAGGATACACACTCGTAGTATATCCTCAAGAACCTATATTTTACACTATGACTACCATTTTTATATGGGTGGAAATCTGTACTTAGAAGAACATGTGTACCAAGAACCATCCTTAATCACTGGTAGAAGTGAAAAGTAAAGTGTGACTCATAGTCTCGAACAATACTCTATGGAACCCCATGCAAACAAACTATTTCGTAGACATAAAACTCTCTAAACTTTTCTAATGAGAATGTCTCTTATGTTGGAAAGAAATGTTATAACTTTATAAGTCATTATATAACAACCCAAATAGCATCATTCCTATGAGGTTTCCTCAGAATAACCATCACAAATTCCATTGTAATATATTCACATTTCCATTTAGGAATGGGCAACGATTGTAGTAAACCACTAGGTCATTGATACTAAACCTTCACCTATTGAAAGGTGTATCATCATGTAATGAGCCCTTATATTTCCTTTTTCTTTCCTAAACATAAAAAATGTCATCTTAGGTCATGAAACATTTGGTCACACCTAGATTTACTGCCCACTTTGATGCATGAAATTCACACATCAGCTCCTCCCACATGCCTATAGGTACAAAAACCTGATTCCTAACATAGATGATCTCATCCCCATATATGGTCAATTATGAAGGTGACTTCCCAAAATCATATATTTCACTCAAAGATAAACATTATGAATCATGATACTACCTTTCCCTAATCTGACTCAAAAGTGTAGACTCTACTGAAACTGATATGGAAGTAATATTCTCATATCTCTCCAAATCTAAAACATGAATCTCATCTAGTAAATTCATTATTTTCCACTCAACACAGGACCCCTCACCTGCCTGAGTCTAGGGTTTCCTACTTAAATCATCAGCAACACTCTTTCCCATCCTGGTCATATATGATTTCTCAAAATAAAATGAATGCATATACTCAACCCTCATGTACTTCCTAAGATTAAAATATCATTAAAAAATATATAATTCATTCTATTGTGATTTGTATGTATAGTTTACATTTCTCCTAACAGATAATTCCACCAAAAATTCAAAGCATAAACTACTACAACCAACTCTAGTTCATGTGTAGGGTAATTATATTCATATGGAATCAACATTTGAGGATCATACACCAAAAATCGATCCCCCTGCATCAATAATGCTCCAATACCAATCCCATATGCATCAAAAAACCCTATATACTCCTCTCATGGATCATGTAGGATCAAGATCAGTGTAGTTTTCAAAATCTTATTCAGCTCCTAGAAAGAATTCAAACATGATCCAAATATTTCAAACTTTATCCTCAAGCCCAAAAGTGGTGCTTAAAAATGGGAAAATTACTACATGATCCTCTAATAATACCCCCTCCAGCCCCAGAAAACTGTGGATATCAAAAACATTCTCTGGTTGATCCCATGAAACCACTGCCTCTACTTTCTCTAGATCCACTAACACACCATCCTATGCGATGATGTGACCCAAGAACTATACCTGATTGATCTATGATTTACATTTATATAGCTCAGTGTATAGCTGATGATCTATTAGTGTACTTAGTAAAATTTCAAGATGGTGGAAATGATCATCATGATTCTTGGATTAAAAAAATATTTCATCCACAAACACAACCATAAACTGATCCAGGTATGGATGTAATATTCATTTAATCAATCCCATAAACACTAATTGTGTGTTTTTGACCCCAAAAAACATCACGAAAAACTAATATGGGTCATACCTTAAAACGAATATAGTCCTTGTTATACTAGAATTTTGAACCATCAAACAATGCTACCATAATATCAAATCAAATTTTTAGAAGACAAAATCTCCCCTCAACTCATAAAAAAGGTCATCGATACATGGAGAGGATACCAGTTCCTCAAATTCATCTCGTTCAATATCAGGTAATCAATACACAAGTTAAAGGTTATGTCATCCTTATTTGAAAACAAAAATTAGTGAACCCCAAGGAAATGTACTCAGAGTTATAGACCCATTATCCATAAACTCCTCTAGTTGAGTCTTTATCTCTCGAATCTTTGTTGATTCCATTCATTATGGTGCAATAGAAACTGGCTCATCCACTAGCATGAGCTCAATTTTAAATTCCACATCTATCTCAGGTAGAATCCCTGAAAATTCCTAAATAATAACATCCTAGAACCTATATATTATGGGTGTAAAGAAATCCTATTTCAAACCCCCCATAATATATAAAATGGCTATAAACTTCGGTGGTAAGATCCCCAAATTTTTTAGGAACTATCCCTACAAAGCTCACCTTGATATCTCACTCTCCACGGTGAATATAATTGTAACCCTCATGTGATGTAAAAGTCACTCTCCTTTAGAGGAAATCAATGTGGGATCAGTACACCACTAACCAGTCCATACCCATAACTAGTTAAAATCCTAACATGTCAAAGTTATAAATATCCCATAAAAACTGATACTCCCTAACCTTGAGAGGACACCCTTTTTCAAAAACATATGTCTCTCTATCACAATCCCAAATGTGTATCGATTTTCATCACCCCACTCACAAAATCCACCACAAATTTCAACCCATTCACATGTTGGAATGATATAAAAGAATTAGAGGCACCATTATCAAATATGGCAATAGAAAGTGTGGAAGCTACATGAATAGTACCTCTAACTGTCAATGGCCCAACATTACTATCCATAAGTTTAGGATGAACTATATGTAGCTATCCCACCCCACTTCCCTAAGATGTAGTATGAGTCCCCTGAGCTACACTACTCTACTGATAAAGGCGCTCTTTCCCAAAAGCACCACGTCCACTACCTCTACCACAACGGTAATTAGAACTCTATATTCTACACTGGTATGGTGTAGAATATCCCCTTACCAAACATTGATTATTCCTATATGATCCATTACTACCCATATTTTTTGGGTTCCTACAGAAACTCTATAGATGTCTCATCCTATAGTAAGCTCAGAACTCTACCGGTGGTTAGGGATAATGCCATCAAAAGTGGCCCAACCTACCATATTGGTAGAAAATCACTATGGTAAGATCATATATAACTAATCCTTCCCCATTGAAACTTTTATTTCCAAATATTTGGTTAAAAATATCATAATTATACTTCTTACACTTAGAATATGTAACTCATGATTGTTTAGAAAAAACTACATATCCTCCACTCGAAGCTTCCTTCTGGTTCCCACAGACATGGGAGCCTAATCCACTACGTTAGAAAATTTTTTTAGACAAAATATATTAACCTAGGACTTAATCTCACATTTAATCCCATCCTGGAAAAGCCTTCCCATAGTTTTCATGTCCCCTTCCAATAATAGAGAAAAGCACTGCAAGTCAGTAAAGTGACCATAATAGTCCATCATGAACATACTCTCTTGAGTAAACATCATAAACTCATCTTCCATCACATATCTCAGTGTGTATGGATAAAATTTCTCTAGGAACTTATTTAAAAAGTCTTTCCATTCCATACCCTCTTCCTACATAGTCCAAGACTGAACATCCCACCATCACTTCACTGATCCTTATAACATGTGAGCAGCCAACCTGACCCACACCTCAGCATGAGTCTCTGAATGGTCTTGTTTAGTTTGGATATACTCAATCCAAAACTTAGTTTCTTCATATCCACCCTCTATAGTGAAATTATGAGGGTAAAGTAATTGGAACTCCCGTTTCAGATTAGACATACACTCTACAACCCACTCTGGGCATCTCTCCATAAACTGCATGAAGTGAGGAATGTTCTCTCAGAACTAATCTCTAGATCCATCACCCAATAATATCAGTGCCTCAGGTTCCACTACAGGAGGATCATTTCCATCCATATCCTCCATTTTTTCTCTCAACAAGTGTCATCATGGAGGAATATCTCTACATTTCAAAAAAAACATATCATGACACATAAAAAACATTAACACATTCACATACAAGGGATTCACAATAATACATAACAAGTAATTGCCCAAAATCCTTCCACACTATAAAAAATGATGCACTATCACTACCCTTAACCTTCTTACAACTAGTTCATGGTTAACAAGGTATACACATTCTCATTATTCAATTTTCTAATTAGACACCCATTTTCCACATTTGTATTCATTTCAAAATTCTCAATTCATAATATGAATCTATTTCATTTAAAAAATACAATCCAAGAAAATCATTTTTCATTTAAAAAATTTCCAAAAAAACCTACTTTTACCATGAAGGCCTAAGATGATGCATGTCACATAATAATCTTGAGTTCCTAGAATGATTCATGTATACTCAACTCTTATTCCATACCAGTCCATGGTTCATACCTCATAAAATCTAAAAATCAATAAACACATCATGAAACAAGTGCATCACTTGAGGTGAAATAACCTTCAACTATAACAACACACATCAATAGAAATAATCTCACCTTGGGTAGTTGGATTTTACACTCATAAATAGGTTAGTTACTCCCATTCACGAGCTCTTAAATGAGGCTCGAATCATCTTATTATCCCATATACCTTTCCCAAATAGTAATACAAAATAAAATAAAATAAAAGGAATGAAAAGATAATAAAATAAAATAAAATAAAAGATAAGATACCTCCTTCGATACCACTTTGTAACACCCCAGCCCAGGTACCACATGAAAATTCCCTAAGTTAGTTAGTTACATGGCCTTAGTCACACCTCCTCGTATGCAAGAGGTTGTCACCTAGCCGCAAGGTTATAATATCAATCATGAGGAGACTATACCCTCTTTATCAACAAATCACAATAATATAAATAGACAAAAAAATAACCAAATGATATAAGTAATAACCAGACAAAACAATATCACATGATTGTAATATACAAACCAAAATTGTAGATATGTTATTCCAACTGTGTGTCAAATATCAAATGAAAAACCAAAATAAATACACAGTGAAACTCCTAAGTAGATCCCGACACCATGTATGGTTCCCTAATTCGTGCTCCATCTCTAATCATCCATCTAACATGGGGATCTTTCCCATATCCTATCCTTCAAACATGATTTCTATTAAGGTAATGATTTAGAAACCTGAGTAGGGTGTGATTACAACTCATTTGGCCACCACTAACAACGTCTAAAGAAATATCTAGTCAATTATAGTATATGTAGTTGTATAAAGAATAAAGTATAATTAATAAAGTAAATAATTACCACATTTCACTATTCTTAAATTAACCACATAAACCCCTGTGTTCTAAAGGAAACCCAAACACTCTATACCTTCTTCAGCCCATGCCAAAGTGTGAACCATATCACATAATGAATTCAAAAATAATTAAAACCCATGCACTTTCATTATCCATTTCATTCTATTTAACATCAAAAAAATTTGAAACTATAGTTTAATGCCAATATCATGGGCGTAAAATGTCTTGTCTAACAACCTTTGGGTATTTGGAGCCTATGTACCTGTCCCACACCTTAATGTCACATATGGTTATTTCAAGCCTCAGTCCCCACCCCATACTCTCTATCTCATATGGGTATTTGGAACCGAAGTCCCTGTTCCACACCACAATATCACATATCGATATTGGGAACCTCGATCCCTATCATAAACTCATTTATAACATATGGGTATCTAGAGCCTGAGTCTATGACCCACACTCATATAATAATAAATCCCACATATATCACACACATCACATTAATATAGGATAATCAACATTAACACTCTTATAAAATTTCACATCATGATATTCCATTCCAAATGTCAAAATAAATCAGGATTCAATACTTTAATCACATAGAATAATATGAGAAATTCACTATTAAAACATTTTACATTATTAAACTCATATAATCCATTAAACCATTAAGGTAAAGTGAACCATCCCATAACTACCACTGTAAACTAATTCATAATCACATTAATTGATCAATTACACAATCCCAATTTTTCATCAATTCCAAACTCACAACATTCCATTAATTAATTAACCAATTAATTAATTTAATTCTGCCAATTTCATAATCACTATTTCCCAATTTAATTTTCTCAAGCCCAACTCATCTCATATTCACATGGAAACTCAATTAATAAATTCCATGATTCCATAAATTAATTTATTCAATCCAAAATTCAATTTTCAAATGTACCAATTGAAATTCCATAATACATACACTAAATTGGAATTCAAGACTAAAGTAGTTGAATTTAGATCTCCTACTTCAAAATTAATGGCGAGTGTTCATTAATGGAAATCCCCAATTGAAGCAGAACAACGAAGATCATGATGAAGAATTTGATCTAGATCCAAAACCTAGATCCAAGATAAAAAGAAACAAGGTCCATCAAACCTAGATCTAAATCCACCACCAAAGGAGGAAAACCATCCACTTTATATCCTAAAAGAGAGAAAAGGGAGAGAGAAACCTAGTTGGGAAGAACCCACAAACCCAAAGAGGTGTAGATTCATCAATTAGACCTTTCATTCATCAAGAATAGTGTTTAAGATCCCTTGGTATTCATCTGGAATCCTCCAAAATGATAGAAATGGGCTAGGGTCGACTTTAGGTAAAGGCGGCGGGTTCATGAAATTTTAATCTAATTTTTTGAATAATTAATCCCACCTGAATAGTTTCTTGGGTAGGGGTGCATGATTTTACAAATTGTGTACCTCTTCTAGGCGGTGCACTATTACTCCTAAGATGGGGCAGAGTTTGAAAACATATTCACTAGTCATGAAATCTCTCTATGTTAGGGGTTTCACGATTTCTTCGGCAGGGCACATGGGTTGTGAGAAACATTCTCCAAATGTTAACTACCCCAAACATGTCCAAAAACATCCAAATTTCACCCAAATGAACCCAAGATAAACCCCAAACAAGATAAACTCAAGACAAGTCAAAAGATTACTTTTAAATAAGCTCAAGACATCTCCATAAAAGGTCAATATCTTACAGCCTACAATACACAAACATTATTTTTAAATATTTGAAAGTAATATTAATGATTCAAATATTGCATATTTCTATTCAACTATTGTTATAAATATAAATTTATCTAATTCAACTACCATCCAATATTATAATTATTCAACATGAAATTTTATTATTTCTATTATAAAACTAAATCGTAGATGTTAAAATACTGCATAAAATTTTATAATTATTGTTAACATGACATTGGTAACTTTATGACATGTATTATTTTAATTATTACTAAAATTATATATAAAAATGAAATATTATATTCATTTAAAAATTTTATATAATATATCTCAAGTATTGTTATTATACTTTCATGAAATTCTTTTTTAATATAACAAATCTAGAAAAATACAATGTAAAATAAATAAAAGGGTGAAACATGAGCACTTCCCAGGAGGTCACCCATGAAAAATTCGTATTATGAAATTCAATTATCGAGAAATATTATAAGTATTCAACATGAAAAAAATTTATTTATGTTAAAACAATAAATCGTAGTTATTATAGTATGACATGCAATATTATAATCACTATTAACATGAAATATTGTAACATTATAACATGCGGTATTATAATTATTACTAAAATGACATGTAATCATGAAATATTATATTCAAAAAAATTATTACGTAATATCATAATAATATTTATTATACTGGAATAAAATTTGAAATACACAAAAAGGGTGAAACACCAGTACTTCCTAGGAGGTCACCCATCCTAGTACTACTATCTCCCAAAAACACTTAACTACATAGTTCTAATGGGATATGGTGCATTAATGCGGGTGCGATCGCACCAGAAAATACATAAAAAATCATGTTAAATATTTTAAAGTACTATCAATGATACTAATATTACAAATTTCTATATATTTTTTTTATAAATATAACCTTAACTAATGAAATTATCAACCAACCTTATAATTATTCAACATGAAAATTTATTATTTTTGTTATAACATTAAACAGTAGTTGTTAAAATATGTCAGGAAATGTTATAATTATTGTTAACATGATATATGGTAACATTATGATATGAAATATTATAATTATTACTAAAATTATAGGGTGTGATCACACCAGCATTAATAAACCAGATTCCATTAGAACTCCATAGTTATGAGTGGTTGGAATAAATTAGTACTAATATGGGTTACCTCCTGGTAAGCACTCTAGTTTCACCCTTTTTTTAATTGTACCCTCATGGACCTAATATATATATATATATTAATAAAATTCTATATAAACATGAAATATTATATTCACTTAAAAATTTTACATATAATAACATGATTATTATTTTTATACTTGCATGCAATTATTTGTTTTTTTAAAATGTAAAAAATCTGTGAACATACAATGAAAAATATAGAATTGGTTGAAACATGAGAACTTCCCATGAGGTCACCCACGAAACATTCATATTACGAAATTCAATTATGTGATTATTGAGAAATATTATAATTATTCAAAATGAAAAAAAATATTATTAATGTTATAACACCAAAACGTAGTTGTTACAATATAACATGGAATATTATAGTTATTGTTAATATAAAAAGCTATAACATTACAACATGAAAATTATAATCATTACTAAAATTCCCTGTAATCATGAAATATTATATTCAATAAAAAATTTTTACGTACAGTATCATAATAATATTTATTATAATATCATGAAATTTGAAACATACACAAGAAAGGGTGTATCATGAGTACTTCCAAAGAGGTCACCTATCCTTGTACAACTCTCACCCAAGTGTGCTTAACTACATAGTTCTAATGGGATTTAGTGCATTAATGCTGGTGTGATAACACCCAATATTACATAGACATTCTTGATAAAAAATTGAAACTAATATCAATGATTCTAATATTATATATTATATATTTAATTGTTTTTATAGATATAAATTTGAATAATGTCATTATCATCAAATATTATAATTATTCAACATGAAATACTTTTATTCTAATATTACATATTACTGTTTAATTTTTGTTATAGATATAACTTTATCTAACTCAATTATCAACCAATATTATAATTATTCAACTGGATAAATTATTATTTCTATTATTAGTTGTTACAATACATCATGAAATATTATAATTATTGTTAACATGTAATATGGTTACATTATGAAAAAAGTATTATAATTATTACAAAAATTTTATGTAAACATGAAACTATTATATTCATTTAAAAAATTTACATACGATATCATAATTATAATTTTTATACTTACATGCAATTATTTATTTTTTAAAATTCAAAAAATATGGGAAAATACAATGAAAAATACAGAAAAGGGTGAAGCACGAGCACTTCCCTGGAGGTCACCCATGAAACATTCATATTAGGAAATTCAATAATTCAATAATCTATAAATATTATGATTATTCAACATGAAAAAATATTATTTATGTTATAACAAAAAACCGTAGTTGTAACAACATAACATTAAATATTATAATCATTGTCAAAATGAAATATTGTGACATTATAATAAGAAATATTGCAATTTTTACTAAAATTCCATTTAATCATGAAATATTTTACTAATTACTAATGTTTACGTACAATATCATAATAATATTTATTATACTAGAATGAAATTTTAAAATATACACAAAAAAGGGTGCAACACAAGTACTTCCTAGGAGGTCAACCATACAAGATCGAATCTTTCCCAAGAATACTTAACTATAGAGTTATAATTAGATCTAGTGAATTAATGCTGGTGTGAAAGCACCCAACAATACATAGACATTCTTGTCAAATATTTGAAATTACTATAAATGATTCTAATATTACATATTTCCATTTAATTGTTATTATAAATATAACTTTAAATAATGAAATTATCATCCAATTTTATAATTATTCAACATGAAAAATAATTATTTCTATTATAGCACTAAATTGTAGTTGTTACAACACATCATGAAATTTTATAAATTTTGTTAACATGAAATATTGTAACATTATGGCTTGAAATACTAAAATTATTACTAAAATTGTTTATAAATTTGAAATATTATAATCATTTAAAATGTGTACGTACAATATAATAATTATAATAATTATAATAATTATAATTACATGTAATTATTTTTTTTAATATAAAAAAATCAGGGAAAATGAAATGAAAAATACAAAAAAGGGTGAAACACAAGCACTTCCGAGGAGGTCACCCGTTAAACATTCATATTATGAAATTCAATAATGCGATTATCAAGAAATAATATAATTATTCAACATGAAAAAATAACACTTCTCTAATAATACTAAATTGTATTTGTTACAATATAACATGAAATATTATAAACATTGTTAACATGAAATATTTTAACATTGAAAAATTAATTATTAAAATTATTACTAAAATGATCTATAATCATGAAATTTTATATTCAATAAAATTTTTACATACAATATCATAATAATCTATATTATATATAAATGAAATTTTAAATATATACAAAAAAAGGGTGCAACATGAGTAATTCCTAGAAGGTCACCCAACCTAGTACTACTTCTTCCTAAGAATTCCTAAATGAAAAGTTCTAATGGGATCTGGTGAATTAATGAAAGTGTGATCACACACCATGTAATGTCCTGACTGGGTGCCACATGTCGGCGCCTCGAGCTGGTTGGTCAGATTACCTTAGGTGTGCCTCCCTATATTGTATAGGTTTTCGACTAGAAGTACGTGTATAATATCGATCATGGGGAGACTATACCCTCTTTATCAAATAATCACAATAACAGAAATAAATAAGCATTAACCGAATGATATAACCAATAACTAGACAAAATAGTGTCACATGATGACTAAAATTGGATTACAGTATCCAAACCAAAATAGTTGATATGTCATGCCATGTACATGTCAAGTGTAAAATGAAAAACCAAAAGAAATACACACTGACACTCCCAAGTGGGGCCTAACACCATTTGTTAGTTCCCCCATCCATGATTTATCCCATATCATCCATCTAACTTGGGTCTCTTTCCCTTATACTGTCCTGCAAATATGAATTATTTTTGGGTACTGATCCGGAAGCCTAAGTAGGGTGTGAGTACAACTCAGTTGGCCACCACCAGTGTTGTCTAAAACAATCTCAAGTTAATAACATTCTATACAGTTGTATAAATAATAATATACAATGAATAAAGTAAAAACTTACCACATCTCCTCATTCTTTAATAAACCAAATAAACCCTCAAGTTCCAAATAACACCCGAACCCTCAATACAAATTTTTTTCCATGATGGAGTCTAAACCATATCACATAAGGGATTCACAATTCATTAGAACACATGGGATTTCATTATCCATTTCATTCCATTTCACATCATGGCCATTAGGTTCCATAGTAAAATCTCAATCTCTTGGGTGTAAAACATCATGTCAAACACCCTATGTGTATTTGGAGGCTTTGTATATATCCAACACCTCAATGCCACATATTGGTATTTGGATACTCAGTCCCTTTCCCACACTATCTATATCATATGGGTATTGGGAGCCTCAGTCCCTACCCCACACCACAATATCACATATGGGTATTTGGATCCTTAGTCTCTATACCGAACTTGTTTATCACTTATGGGTATCTGGAGCCTCAAGTTTTGTACCACACTTGCATATCAATCAATCATACATATATCAAATCAATCAACATTAATCCTCTTATCACATTTTACATCATGAAATACCATTCCAACTATCAAAACATATCATGATTCAATACTTTAATCATATGGGATAATATGAGCAATTCACCATTAAACCATTTTGTAATATTTAATTCATATAACCTATTAACCCATTAAGGTCAAGTCAACAACCCATAATCCCCATTGTCAATTAATTCATAATCACATTAATTGGTCAATTACACAATCCAAATTTCTCATCAATTCAAAAATCACAACATTTCATTAATTAATTTACAAATTAATTAATCCAATTCCACTAATTGCATAATCAAAATTTCCCAATTCAATTTTCCCAAGTTCTACTCATCTCATATTCACATGGAAACTCAATCAATCAATTCTATGATTCCATAAATCAATTAATCATTTATTTTATTCATTTAAAGATTCATTTTTTCAAATGTTCCATTTTAAATTTCACAATAAGTACATGAAATTGTAATTCAAAACTATGGGAATTTAATTTAGACCACCTACCTCAAAATTGATGATGAACACTTACCATTGAAAATCCAAAAATGAAGATGAACAAAAATGATCATGTTGACAAATGATACCTAGATCCAAAACCTAGGTCCAAGATAAATAGAAACAAGTTCCATCAAACCACAATTTATTCCCACCACCAAAGGATGAAAACCATCCCCTTTTAATTTGGAAAGAGAAGTGGGAGAGAGAGAGAGAGAGACAAACCTAATCAAGAAGAAACCACATACCTTGAGAGGTGTATATCTATCAATATAACCTTTGATTCATCAAGGATTGTATACGAGAGCCCAATGTATTTTTCTAGAAGCATACAAAAATGAGAGTAATGAGATAGGGTTGAGTTTGTTTGAATTTAGGTAAAGTATAGGGGGTACAGGATTTTTTAATCAATTTTTTAGAATAATTAAACCCATGCGCACTATTTCTTGGGAAGGGGTGTATGGTTTTCCAAACTGTGTTCCTAAACTGTGCTTCTCTTCTAGGGGAGGGTGCATGGATACTTCTAAGAGGGTGAATGGTTTGAAAAACCATTCACTAGCCATGCAATACCTATTTGTTTGGGGTTGAACAGTTTTCTATGTAAGGGCGTGTGGTTTGGGAAAACAGTGCACCAACCATTAACTACCCAAAATCCCTAAAAAACATCCAAATTTCTCTTAAACCTACCCAAGATCATTCCCAAAAAATATATAATAAAAACAATGAAAAAGGGTACTTGTAAAAAAGCATGATACATCTATAGAAATGGTCAGAATATTACAATTTATCCTTCTTATAATATCTCATCCTTGATCTGTACACCCAATAATACACACACTATCAACACGCCCGTATTTCCATAATACATGAACTATCGACACTATCTTCCCCCTCAGCACTTTATCACTGCGATCCAACACATGTATTAGATTCTCCAAAAAGGATTCATTAGTCTCAAGATCAACATCATCCACATCGATCACCCGAGAAGGTTTAGGGTGATACTACTGAAGCTGTGACAGATGAAAAACATCATGCATAGAATTGTACCTCTATAGAAGAGCCAATCGGTACGCCACCGACCTGATTTTATCCACAACCTCAAATAGTCCAACAAACCTAGGAACCAACATGCCCTATCTATGAATCATAAAGTTACCCAACCTAGGTGACACCCAATGGAACACATGATCACCCCTATAATCACAAGGGGTATTCAATGTCAATCAGCATATTATTTTGGTCTACTCTGAGTTCTATCCATACCTTTCTAAATTAACTGAACCTACTCCAACGTCTCCTATACAAGACTTGATCCCAATAGATCTGACTCACCTTCCTCCATCCAACATAGAGGTGATCTGTATGGCCTTGTATAAAGAGCCTTGTATGGTTACATCTATATAGTTTTTTGATAACTACTATTATAGGAAAACTCCACCAATGATAGGTGCTTATCCTAATACCCACCAAATTTTAGGATACACACTCGTAGTATATCCTCAAGAACCTATATTTTACACTATGACTACCATTTTTATATGGGTGGAAATCTGTACTTAGAAGAACATGTGTACCAAGAACCATCCTTAATCACTGGTAGAAGTGAAAAGTAAAGTGTGAGTCATAGTCTCGAACAATACTCTATGGAACCCCATGCAAACAAACTATTTCGTAGACATAAAACTCTCTAAACTTTTCTAATGAGAATGTCTCTTATGTTGGAAAGAAATGTTATAACTTTATAAGTCATTATATAACAACCCAAATAGCATCATTCCTATGAGGTTTCCTCAGAATAACCATCACAAATTCCATTGTAATATATTCACATTTCCATTTAGGAATGGGCAACGATTGTAGTAAACCACTAGGTCATTGATACTAAACCTTCACCTATTGAAAGGTGTATCATCATGTAATGAGCCCTTATATTTCCTTTTTCTTTCCTAAACATAAAAAATGTCATCTTAGGTCATGAAACATTTGGTCACACCTAGATTTACTGCCCACTTTGATGCATGAAATTCACACATAAGCTCCTCCCACATGCCTATAGGTACAAAAACCTGATTCCTAACATAGATGATCTCATCCCCATATATGGTCAATTATGAAGGTGACTTCCCAAAATCATATATTTCACTCAAAGATAAACATTATGAATCATGATACTACCTTTCCCTAATCTGACTCAAAAGTGTAGACTCTACTGAAACTGATATGGAAGTAATATTCTCATATCTCTCCAAATCTAAAACATGAATCTCATCTAGTAAATTCATTATTTTCCACTCAACACAGGACCCCTCACCTGCCTGAGTCTAGGGTTTCCTACTTAAATCATCAGCAACACTCTTTCCCATCCTGGTCATATATGATTTCTCAAAATAAAATGAATGCATATACTCAACCCTCATGTACTTCCTAAGATTAAAATATCATTAAAAAATATATAATTCATTCTATTGTGATTTGTATGTATAGTTTACATTTCTCCTAACAGATAATTCCACCAAAAATTCAAAGCATAAACTACTACAACCAACTCTAGTTCATGTGTAGGGTAATTATATTCATATGGAATCAACATTTGAGGATCATACACCAAAAATCGATCCCCCTGCATCAATAATGCTCCAATACCAATCCCATATGCATCAAAAAACCCTATATACTCCTCTCATGGATCATGTAGGATCAAGATCAGTGTAGTTTTCAAACTCTTATTCAGCTCCTAGAAAGAATTCAAACATGATCCAAATATTTCAAACTTTATCCTCAAGCCCAAAAGTGGTGCTTAAAAATGGGAAAATTACTACATGATCCTCTAATACTACCCCCTCCAGCCCCAGAAAACTGTGGATATCAAAAACATTCTCTGGTTGATCCCATGAAACCACTGCCTCTACTTTCTCTAGATCCACTAACACACCATCCTATGCGATGATGTGACCCAAGAACTATACCTGATTGATCTATGATTTACATTTATATAGCTCAGTGTATAGCTGATGATCTATTAGTGTACTTAGTAAAATTTCAAGATGGTGGAAATGATAATCATGATTCTTGGATTAAAAAAATATTTCATCCACAAACACAACCATAAACTGATCCAGGTATGGATGTAATATTCATTTAATCAATCCCATAAACACTAATTGTGTGTTTTTGACCCCAAAAAACATCACGAAAAACTAATATGGGTCATACCTTAAAACGAATATAGTCCTTGTTATACTAGAATTTTGAACCATCAAATAATGCTACCATAATATCAAATCAAATTTTTAGAAGACAAAATCTCCCCTCAACTCATAAAAAAGGTCATCGATACATGGAGAGGATACCAGTTCCTCAAATTCATCTCGTTCAATATCAGGTAATCAATACACAAGTTAAAGGTTATGTCATCCTTATTTGAAAAAAAAAATTAGTGAACCCCAAGGAAATGTACTCAGAGTTATAGACCCATTATCCATAAACTCCTCTAGTTGAGTCTTTATCTCTCGAATCTTTGTTGATTCCATTCATTATGGTGCAATAGAAACTGGCTCATCCACTAGCATGAGCTCAATTTTAAATTCCACATCTATCTCAGGTAGAATCCCTGAAAATTCCTAAATAATAACATCCTAGAACCTATATATTATGGGTGTAAAGAAATCCTATTTCAAACCCCCCATAATATATAAAATGGCTATAAACTTCGGTGGTAAGATCCCCAAATTTTTTAGGAACTATCCCTACAAAGCTCACCTTGATATCTCACTCTCCACGGTGAATATAATTGTAACCCTCATGTGATGTAAAAGTCACTCTCCTTTAGAGGAAATCAATGTGGGATCAGTACACCACTAACCAGTCCATACCCATAACTAGTTAAAATCCTAACATGTCAAAGTTATAAATATCCCATAAAAACTGATACTCCCTAACCTTGAGAGGACACCCTTTTTCAAAAACATATGTCTCTCTATCACAATCCCAAATGTGTATCGATTTTCATCACCCCACTCACAAAATCCACCACAAATTTCAACCCATTAACATGTTGGAATGATATAAAAGAATTAGAGGCACCATTATCAAATATGGCAATAGAAAGTGTGGAAGCTACATGAATAGTACCTCTAACTGTCAATGGCCCAACATTACTATCCATAAGTTTAGGATGAACTATATGTAGCTATCCCACCCCACTTCCCTAAGATGTAGTATGAGTCCCCTGAGCTACACTACTCTACTGATAAAGGCGCTCTTTCCCAAAAGCACCACGTCCACTACCTCTACCACAACGGTCATTAGAACTCTATATTCTACACTGGTATGGTGTAGAATATCCCCTTACCAAACATTGATTATTCCTATATGATCCATTACTACCCATATTTTTTGGGTTCCTACAGAAACTCTATAGATGTCTCATCCTATAGTAAGCTCAGAACTCTACCGGTGGTTAGGGATAATGCCATCAAAAGTGGCCCAACCTACCATATTGGTAGAAAATCACTATGGTAAGATCATATATAACTAATCCTTCCCCATTGAAACTTTTATTTCCAAATATTTGGTTAAAAATCTCATAATTATACTTCTTACACTTAGAATATGTAACTCATGATTGTTTAGAAAAAACTACATATCCTCCACTCGAAGCTTCCTTCTGGTTCCCACAGACATGGGAGCCTAATCCACTACGTTAGAAAATTTTTTTAGACAAAATATATTAACCTAGGACTTAATCTCACATTTAATCCCATCCTGGAAAAGCCTTCCCATAGTTTTCATGTCCCCTTCCAATAATGGAGAAAAGCACTGCAAGTCAGTAAAGTGACCATAATAGTCCATCATGAACATACTCTCTTGAGTAAACATCATAAACTCATCTTCCATCACATATCTCAGTGTGTATGGATAAAATTTCTCTAGGAACTTATTTAAAAAGTCTTTCCATTCCATACCCTCTTCCTACATAGTCCAAGACTGAACATCCCACCATCACTTCACTGATCCTTATAACATGTGAGCAGCCAACCTGACCCACACCTCAGCATGAGTCTCTGAATGGTCTTGTTTAGTTTGGATATACTCGATCCAAAACTTAGTTTCTTCATATCCACCCTCTATAGTGAAATTATGAGGGTAAAGTAATTGGAACTCCCGTTTCAGATTAGACATACACTCTACAACCCACTCTGGGCATCTCTACATAAACTGCATGAAGTGAGGAATGTTCTCTCAGAACTAATCTCTAGATCCATCACCCAATAATATCAGTGCCTCAGGTTCCACTACAGGAGGATCATTTCCATCCATATCCTCCATTTTTTCTCTCAACAAGTTTCATCATGGAGGAATATCTCTACATTTCAAAAAAAACATATCATGACACATAAAAAAACATTAACACATTCACATACAAGGGATTCACAATAATACATAACAAGTAATTGCCCAAAATCCTTCCTCACTATAAAAAATGATGCACTATCACTACCCTTAACCATCTTACAACTAGTTCATGGTTAACAAGGTATACACATTCTCATTATTCAATTTTTTAATTAGACACCCATTTTCCACATTTGTATTCATTTCAAAATTCTCAATTCATAATATGAATCTATTTCATTTAAAAAATACAATCCAAGAAAATCATTTTTCATTTAAAAAATTTCCAAAAAAACCTACTTTTACCATGAAGGCCTAAGATGATGCATGTCACATAATAATCTTGAGTTCCTAGAATGATTCATGTATACTCAACTCTTATTCCATACCAGTCCATGGTTCATACCTCATAAAATCTAAAAATCAATAAACACATCATGAAACAAGTGCATCACTTGAGGTGAAATAACCTTCAACTATAACAACACACATCAATAGAAATAATCTCACCTTGGGTAGTTGGATTTTACACTCATAAATAGGTTAGTTACTCCCATTCACGAGCTCTTAAATGAGGCTCGAATCATCTTATTATCCCATATACCTTTCCCAAATAGTAAGACAAAATAAAATAAAATAAAAGGAATGAAAAGATAATAAAATAAAATAAAATAAAAGATAAGATACCTCCTTCGAGACCACTTTGTAACACCCCAGCCCAGGTACCACATGAAAATTCCCTAAGTTAGTTAGTTACATGGCCTTAGTCACACCTCCTCGTATGCAAGAGGTTTTCACCTAGCCGCAAGGTTATAATATCAATCATGAGGAGACTATACCCTCTTTATCAACAAATCACAATAATATAAATAGACAAAAAAATAACCAAATGATATAAGTAATAACCAGACAAAACAATATCACATGATTGTAATATACAAACCAAAATTGTAGATATGTTATTCCAAGTGTGTGTCAAATATCAAATGAAAAACCAAAATAAATACACAGTGAAACTCCTAAGTAGATCCCGACACCATGTATGGTTCCCTAATTCGTGCTCCATCTCTAATCATCCATCTAACATGGGGATCTTTCCCATATCCTATCCTTCAAACATGATTTCTATTAAGGTAATGATTTAGAAACCTGAGTAGGGTGTGATTACAACTCATTTGGCCACCACTAACAACGTCTAAAGAAATATCTAGTCAATTATAGTATATGTAGTTGTATAAAGAATAAAGTATAATTAATAAAGTAAATAATTACCACATTTCACTATTCTTAAATTAACCACATAAACCCCTGTGTTCTAAAGGAAACCCAAACACTCTATACCTTCTTCAGCCCATGCCAAAGTGTGAACCATATCACATAATGAATTCAAAAATAATTAAAACCCATGAACTTTCATTATCCATTTCATTCTATTTAACATCAAAAAAATTTGAAACTATAGTTTAATGCCAATATCATGGGCGTAAAATGTCTTGTCTAACAACCTTTGGGTATTTGGAGCCTATGTACCTGTCCCACACCTTAATGTCACATATGGTTATTTCAAGCCTCAGTCCCCACCCCATACTCTCTATCTCATATGGGTATTTGGAACAGAAGTCCCTGTTCCACACCACAATATCACATATCGATATTGGGAACCTCGATCCCTATCATAAACTCATTTATAACATATGGGTATCTAGAGCCTGAGTCTATGACCCACACTCATATAATAATAAATCCCACATATATCACACACATCACATTAATATAGGATAATCAACATTAACACTCTTATAAAATTTCACATCATGATATTCCATTCCAAATGTCAAAATAAATCAGGATTCAATACTTTAATCACATAGAATAATATGAGAAATTCACTATTAAAACATTTTACATTATTAAACTCATATAATCCATTAACCCATTAAGGTAAAGTGAACCATCCCATAACTACCACTGTAAACTAATTCATAATCACATTAATTGATCAATTACACAATCCCAATTTTTCATCAATTCCAAACTCACAACATTCCATTACTTAATTAACCAATTAATTAATTTAATTCTGCCAATTTCATAATCACTATTTCCCAATTTAATTTTCTCAAGCCCAACTCATCTCATATTCACATGGAAACTCAATTAATAAATTCCATGATTCCATAAATTAATTTATTCAATCCAAAATTCAATTTTCAAATGTACCAATTGAAATTCCATAATACATACACTAAATTGGAATTCAAGACTAAAGTAGTTGAATTTAGATCTCCTACTTCAAAATTAATGGCGAGTGTTCATTAATGGAAATCCCCAATTGAAGCAGAACAACGAAGATCATGATGAAGAATTTGATCTAGATCCAAAACCTAGATCCAAGATAAAAAGAAACAAGGTCCATCAAACCTAGATCTAAATCCACCACCAAAGGAGGAAAACCATCCACTTTATATCCTAAAAGAGAGAAAAGGGAGAGAGAAACCTAGTTGGGAAGAACCCACAAACCCAAAGAGGTGTAGATTCATCAATTAGACCTTTCATTCATCAAGAATAGTGTTTAAGATCCCTTGGTATTCATCTGGAATCCTCCAAAATGATAGAAATGGGCTAGGGTCGACTTTAGGTAAAGGCGGCGGGTTCATGAAATTTTAATCTAATTTTTTGAATAATTAATCCCACCTGAATAGTTTCTTGGGTAGGGGTGCATGATTTTACAAATTGTGTACCTCTTCTAGGCGGTGCACTATTACTCCTAAGATGGGGCAGAGTTTGAAAACATATTCACTAGTCATGAAATCTCTCTATGTTAGGGGTTTCACGATTTCTTCGGCAGGGCACATGGGTTGTGAGAAACATTCTCCAAATGTTAACTACCCCAAACATGTCCAAAAACATCCAAATTTCACCCAAATGAACCCAAGATAAACCCCAAACAAGATAAACTCAAGACAAGTCAAAAGATTACTTTTAAATAAGCTCAAGACATCTCCATAAAAGGTCAATATCTTACAGCCTACAATACACAAACATTATTTTTAAATATTTGAAAGTAATATTAATGATTCAAATATTGCATATTTCTATTCAACTATTGTTATAAATATAAATTTATCTAATTCAACTACCATCCAATATTATAATTATTCAACATGAAAGTTTATTATTTCTATTATAAAACTAAATCGTAGATGTTAAAATACTGCATAAAATTTTATAATTATTGTTAACATGACATTGGTAACTTTATGACATGTATTATTTTAATTATTACTAAAATTATATATAAAAATGAAATATTATATTCATTTAAAAATTTTATATAATATATCTCAAGTATTGTTATTATACTTTCATGAAATTCTTTTTTAATATAACAAATCTAGAAAAATACAATGTAAAATAAATAAAAGGGTGAAACATGAGCACTTCCCAGGAGGTCACCCATGAAAAATTCGTATTATGAAATTCAATTATCGAGAAATATTATAAGTATTCAACATGAAAAAAATTTATTTATGTTAAAACAATAAATCGTAGTTATTATAGTATGACATGCAATATTATAATCACTATTAACATGAAATATTGTAACATTATAACATGCGGTATTATAATTATTACTAAAATGACATGTAATCATGAAATATTATATTCAAAAAAATTATTACGTAATATCATAATAATATTTATTATACTGGAATAAAATTTGAAATACACAAAAAGGGTGAAACACCAGTACTTCCTAGGAGGTCACCCATCCTAGTACTACTATCTCCCAAAAACACTTAACTACATAGTTCTAATGGGATATGGTGCATTAATGCTGGTGCGATCGCACCAGAAAATACATAAAAAATCATGTTAAATATTTTAAAGTACTATCAATGATACTAATATTACAAATTTCTATATATTTTTTTTATAAATATAACCTTAACTAATGAAATTATCAACCAACCTTATAATTATTCAACATGAAAATTTATTATTTTTGTTATAACATTAAATAGTAGTTGTTAAAATATTTCAGGAAATGTTATAATTATTGTTAACATGATATATGGTAACATTATGATATGAAATATTATAATTATTACTAAAATTATAGGGTGTGATCACACCAGCATTAATAAACCAGATTCCATTAGAACTCCATAGTTATGAGTGGTTGGGATAAATTAGTACTAATATGGGTTACCTCCTGGTAAGCACTCTAGTTTCACCCTTTTTTTAATTGTACCCTCATGCACCTAATATATATATATATTAATAAAATTCTATATAAACATGAAATATTATATTCACTTAAAAATTTTACATATAATAACATGATTATTATTTTTATACTTGCATGCAATTATTTGTTTTTTTAAAATGTAAAAAATCTGCGAACATACAATGAAAAATATAGAATTGGTTGAAACATGAGAACTTCCCATGAGGTCACCCACGAAACATTCATATTACGAAATTCAATTATGTGATTATTGAGAAATATTATAATTATTCAAAATGAAAAAAAAATATTATTAATGTTATAACACCAAAACGTAGTTGTTACAATATAACATGGAATATTATAGTTATTGTTAATATAAAAAGCTATAACATTACAACATGAAAATTATAATCATTACTAAAATTCCCTGTAATCATGAAATATTATATTCAATAAAAAATTTTTACGTACAGTATCATAATAATATTTATTATAATATCATGAAATTTGAAACATACACAATAAAGGGTGTATCATGAGTACTTCCAAAGAGGTCACCTATCCTTGTACAACTCTCACCCAAGTGTGCTTAACTACATAGTTCTAATGGGATTTAGTGCATTAATGCTGGTGTGATAACACCCAATATTACATAGACATTCTTGATAAAAAATTGAAACTAATATCAATGATTCTAATATTATATATTTATATTTAATTGTTTTTATAGATATAAATTTGAATAATGTCATTATCATCAAATATTATAATTATTTTTACGTACAATATCATAATTATTATTTTTATACATATATGCAATTGATTTTTTATTAAAATGTAAAAAATCTGGGAAAATACAATGAAAAATACATAAAAGCGTGAAACATGAGAACTTCCCAAGAGGTCACCCATGAAACATTCATATTATGAAATTCAATAATGCAACTATCGATAAATATTATAATTATTCAACATGAAAAAATATTATTTTTGTTATAACACTAAACCATTTTTCTAACAATATAACATGCAATATTATAATCATTGTTAACATGAAATACTATAACATTATAACATGCAATATTATAATTACTACTAAAATTCCATGTAATCTTGAAATATTATATTAAAAAAAATAACATATAATATCATAATAATTATTATTATACTGGCATGAAATTTGAAATATACACAAAAAAGGGTGCAACATGAGTAATTCTTTCATGACTTGGCCCAAGTCAGGGATCGAACCGCATCTACCCTAAGCACTCCTCTATAGGCCAGGGACTAGACACCAGCGTTGAAGTCATAACTAACATGGGGAGGAATTTTCCTATATGCCCACACACACACACACAAACATCATGGTGAATATGTGCAGGGGAATAATAATAAAAGATGAAAAACACTTGGGGAATAACCCTTGACGTACAACCTCAAGATAGTACAAAAGTAAAATAGTGTAAACTAAAAAGTAAAGGGGAAAAATACACATCGGACCAAAAAGATTTCCCAACCTAAAAAAACTGGAAAGTAAAATACTGAGAGAGACCAGATCTTGGTCTCTAAGATGTGCCCACAATACACGGTCCAAACTATCAATTATCCCAAAGCTCCTATGTAGTCACTAATGACCTATATGTCATCTTCATGAGACACAAAACGTGTAGGAAAAGCCCATGTAGGGTGAGTATATACATAATAAGTAGGATTCCCTAAAATATGAAGGGGATAAATAACAGATATAATTGGAATAGAAAGATAATAGATAATAAATAGTATACAGTGAAAGATAATAGCTCACCCCAAACCAAGAGATGGAGTAACATTATCCAAACAAAATGGGATCAAAACTTTGTGTAGAGGGACTGCACGTCAATTCTTTTCCACCTATAGTAGGATATTAAACTCATCCAACCATGAGAAGCTAAAGAAAAAATGAACATGGAATACACTGAGCATCTTCAAATCTATTGAAAAAAGAGTAAAAAAATAAAAACGCATGGATACATATGTATATATACATATATTTGTGTGTTCAGTCAAAATATGGCCAAAAGTGAGAGAAAGGGGATCTACATCTCATATCATAACCTAAGAAGAAGAGTCACAAACAGTTCCAAAACTCCATAAATGATGTTAAGTTTCTCATGCGTCTACCCAAAAGTAATTTTCTGAAGGCCAACACCTCATCACTATGCTGCACAGCCGATGGGGAACAAAATCAATGTAGAGGACCTATAGCCAAGTGCATCAGGGGGATTTCACTCTATATGAAATCACAGAGGACCTGTGCCCATGCTGATAGGGGGTTCTAATCTAGTTTCATGAGGACTTACACCTTATCCAATATGGGGTTATACTTATTTGGTAGAGGACCCATGCCCAAGATGATGTGGGATCCACTCTATAAGTCTATGACTCACACCCTAGCGTGACAGGGTGCTCCACCCTGATCATTGAGGACTCGCTCCCTATTTGATAGTGGGGTTCCACTCTATAGGTAGAGGACTTGTTCCCAAACTTATGTGGGGTTCCAGACCATATGTCATGGACCCGTACCCTATTGATCCACCATTATAACTACCATCTATAGGGATTACCTCAATAAGCATCATGCATGGAATATTTCACATCATATCCTGAAATCCACAATTGAGGGCGCTATCATGTTCTACATGGAAGCACACTCAGGATAGGATACTCGTAGGACAAAATATGAGTTCAAATGAAGAATATACGAAAGATCAAAGTTTCTTCAAAAGGATCCAAGGGGTACACAACATGTAGGGAATGCACACAACATGTGTTCCCACCCCTTCACCTAGAGGTGTCCTTGGAGGTACAAGGATTTTTAATCATGTAGGGATATAAGGAGTTTGGAGGATATACATGGTGTTACCATGCCACCTAGGGTCCTACCTATGTTCTTGGTCATTCAAATGTATCCACCCCATGTTCATGTACTTTACCCCTGTGTCTGTGTACATTACCTTATGTATCTGTACAAAGGTACAAAACTGTGTAACTGGATGTGTACTCCCACATGGGGTCCTAACCATGTGTTCCACCACATGGCCTTTCCACCTAGGGAAGTGTTACATGGTGTTTAGAAGGTCTACACTCCAAGTCATTCTTATAATTTTCTAAAACCCTAACTATCATAGCCAAGGGTCTACACACCATGTGTTCATCACAGTACACGGTGTGTAGTCAGAATTTTTTCATATTCATAGATCTATTATACATTCCTTGAATCATTCCATTATAATTTGGTTATGGATTATTTTCTACCCATAATTTTTGGAACTAGAATCGGTCGATGGATTTCATCCCTCTGGTGGATGAAAACTCAAATCCTATTTGATTCTGTGTGAACCCTTATGCACTACATGCCTCAAATAATTTACCTTCTATTATTCATCCTTAGATCATTTAATTCATCTTCTATAACCCAAAAAATATCCATATCCATCCCTAATTCATCAATATTACCTTCTCACTTGAATCCATCGTGATTCTAGGGGTTTGATCAAGCTCAATACCACACGACAACATCAAATTTGGATCATGGAATCTAACCAGTGAAGAACGTGAGAAATAGGGAATAAAGGAAAAAATAAACATTTAAAGAATCTTTGAAATTTTTTCTTAACCAATGATATGAAATGGGATAATCATGGTTTGAAAACAATTTAATAATCAATTTAATCAGTGTGTAGGAGCATTCAAGGTTCTTCAATTGGCATATATAAATATAGAGAATTGATCTACTCAATAAATTTAATCAAAAAGGGAGTAAACAAAAAATTTATGAGTCCTACCTAGATATTGGATCATTCATAATTGAATAAAGTGACCTATAATGATTGAAGGAATTCATTTTGTTCGTTCCATCTCAGTCTTCTCTAATACAGAGTTTCTTTTTCATCTAACATGATTCAACAATGGAATGAGATAAGGAATAATATCTCGACAGTCTGAATATTATGAGGAAAACACTGGGAAATTATCCATGGAAATACATTTAAAGTAATATGTTTTAGGTAAAAAGAATTAATTAATTAATTCAATAAACATATGATGAGAGTGGTTTTGTCATGAACCAAAATTCAATTAAATTATTATTTACCTAATAATACACCATAGTGGCACACCCTAGGGTTGATCAGAAGGAGGACTCTTCCACACACTATATTCCTATTGTCACTATTCATAATATAACTAATATAAAATATAATAATAAAATAAATGGGGGTAAATAATTTAAAATGCATAAAATATAGATATATTATAAATATATAAATATATGAAAATACAAAATACAATGACAATAAAGAAAATACACAAATATGTTAGTAGAAGAAAACGATTGTTCTTGGGGTTTCATGGTGAATTATCATTGTTATTCAAAATATCTATCAATGAGTTATTCAATGTGGAGATCAAGACCTATCACTCGACACCCTCTAGTTTGAATGGTATTACCCTACACCAAGACCTCTTCATGTAAGAGTAATATCTTCAATATCAATACCCAATCCAAAATCCACCGTTTGAATGAATTAGATATCTATGGGAAGGAAAAGTAATAAACAAGGAGGAAGAAGACAATAGTAGAGAAAGTGGGGAGACTTCTCACCACAATCATTTAACCACGAATAAATTCTTAGAAAAAAAACCTGATAAAACAATAAAACTCAATAAAATCAAATACCACCACTTCCTCCCTCGAACAACAGTGAGGGTTAGCTATCCACAAACATCGAGTTAGAAAGAAGCATGGTGGGAGAAACACATAAAATAAAAGAAATTAAAGAAAAGAAGAAATGAACATAAGAAGAAGAAATATACACTAATATATATTATAAATATTAAGAACAATTATAGAAACAAAACTCCACCTTATCCCCCTTGAAATGGATATCCTTGTAAAAGGGAGAGGAGGTACACATTTATAGGTGAAATGGTTGACGAAATCTCGCATCAATTATGTCCACAGAAAGTTATCGACTTTTAGGCCCATTAAACTCCAGAATTGGTAAATGGTGCCTTCTTGAAAGTTATTCCATATCGTCTTCCTAGTACCTAAACAAACCTTCAGCCTGATTGGTCCAACTATGAAGGAGTTATGGCTATTTTAGTGAGGAGAATTTAATATGTCCAGGTGACTCTTCATCTTCCACAACTCCAACTTCCCATGCCATTAAGACCTTGAATACAGCGGATTACGATGTGGAATCCTTAATGAAAGATGTTCATTAATTTATTTTCCAGATTCATGCCAAATTTAATCTCAAATTGGTCTAATAAATCCGAGATAAAACACTTATTTAAAACATTTCATATTTGTGCACAGTTTACGAGGCACATATTGTGAACTGATTTTGGGCCTACAAATGATTGATTGAGATGGGACTCCAGAAGGATTAAATGAGACCCATAATGTATTGAAACCTAAAAAAAGGAATTTCATATTTTTATTCAGTGTATAAAATTATATGGCCGAAATATAGAATACAAATAAAACAGTTAAATCCCAAAATTAAGCCATTTTTGCATTTGAGCTCAAAATTGATCTAAAACATAAAAATGTGACAATTTCCTATAAAATGACACTATGGTGGGTCTTAAAACATTGTGATACAGTATAAAATATGTGAAAATTCAATCTTCATCACTCCCCCACACTTAATCATTTCACTCCTGGGCAATCATAATATATTCAAATCAAAATTCACACAGTAATAAAAAATGAGAAAACATCAATGATCTCTTTAAAAATGAAATTTCATCATGTCCCTTCTATGAAAAATAATTCCCTATCATTTTAAATCCCCACATTTAAATTTATTCAACCTCATAAAATCCTTCCATGGACCAATCACAACCTACCTCAATTTTTAATTTGTGTCATTCTTCACTCAAGAAAAATTAAATATGGAGTTATGCTCATACTTGGAAAGTGCATGTATCACCATTGTCTTGTGAAAATTCTCATCTATCCATAGTGAAAAACACGAAAATGAATTCAATAATGAGGAATTTTTCAAGGTGAATTTTTTTTCTTAGGGTTGGTGGGAAAATGATTGAAAAATTAAGGCTAGAAAGAGGAGGTTCGACTCTTAAGTAAAATGCATGAATAATCAACTGAAAACACAGGATGAACCTTATTCAATACCCTTAACAATGTGAAAAACAACACCACCCACTTTTTTATGACATGGGTCATAAGACAAGAATTTATTCCAAAGAATGATATCATCCAAATTATTCTCATTTTTTTCTTTGTTTTCCTTTTTTTGAAAAGCTCCAGAAAGGCACAACTTTATTTTCATTTTTTTGTTGATTTTTTTTCCTGGATAATGAGCTGAAAATTGAATACAATGAAATATTGTCCATCATGCCCTTTATTTTAGAGAGGTATATGATCCATAAAATTAATTACAATAATAAATTCAAGCTCATCTCAGTTTTTTCTATTTTTCATTTTTTTGAAGGATAATCGGATGAAACAAATAAAGCTCAATGAAATGATTACACATACCCAATTTTATCTTTATCATCCACTTCCTAAAATGATTACACACACCTCAAATCATCCATAAATGATGAACATCCCAATGAACACACACGAAAGGCCCTTCCCCCACACTCAAACTTTAAATATCCATGCAAAAATACTAAGAGTGCGGGTAGGTAAGGAAAAATCGGCTTGTAATGTGGCTTAAACCTAAAATGAAATTCATGGCATCTAAGGGATAAAGAAGGATAGATGTAAAGGTAGGTATCATGATAAAATATGGCTAGCCAAAAAGTGCCTCAATCGTATCAGACACATTCCATGAAATCCAATGCTTAGAAAGAGAACAGTTACAAGTTCTAGTTCTCACACAAAATCTAAGATTCTATCAAGAATGTGTCGGTATTAGAAAGAATATTTCAAAGTGGTTCAAAATACCTCATAGGAATGGAAAAATATTTTGAGTCAGTTTTTCATGGGAATGGATTTCAAAAATCGATAAAGCTCATAAAAATGCTTGAAAATCCAATTCAAGGAAAAATTTTCCCACATCAACAATCCTTTAAAATCAATTTCTTCAAAAATCATTTCATCTTCTCAAAATAAATTTACATGAGAAAAATAATCAGAATATTCATTGACTCTCAAGGATCCCAAAAAAAGACGAAAAAAAGAAAAATAAATCACAAAAAATAACTAATCTATTTGACACTCCCCCCACACCTAGATTTCACTACCCCACATTGTATCTCAACAAAATAATGATAAGGGCAGAAAAATAAAAGGAAGGAAAGATACAACCTGACTTTATTTTTTTCAGTGGAATCCTTGAGTTAATCTCCTAGATACTACCACTTTACCTAGAAAGCATGAAATAAATAAAACATGAGAAAAATAAATAAAAATAAAGAGTACGATAAGAGAGTATAGAACATGGTTTGGACCCCCATGTGGGTGCTAGGTTTTTACGGCCCCTAGTCAAGCAGTTGCAGTGGTTTAACCCCAATTCAATGGTGGATGGGGTTTCTTGATCAGAAACCACCAAAACGTATTTCTTCCAATGATATTAAACTTATATAGGTCTTGGAGTAAACCATGAATAGATTAAAACATTTCCTTCCCCTTTTTAATGTGGTGAAGATTAGAATATCGGGGAAGGAGGAGGAATGGGTCCTCTTTGTTAACTTCCAGTACTTGTGTGGCCACTTAGACTTAAACATCCAGGGCTTGCTCATGTAATGTTGTTTCAAGAAATTCATAAGGGAAGTTAGAAAATAATTTCACTTGGATATGATTAAAACATGAATAATCAATATAAAAATCTTCCCTTTCGTGTAGGTCATCTTGAAACACGATCTCTTCAGGCAAGACCACTAGGAATTATTTTTCTACAGGGACATATTCATCTTCTTCCAAAGAAAGAGAGGGGTATAGAGGTACTGATTATTCTTTGAAAAATATGGGAGGATCACTTACCATGTGTTCTTCAACAAAATCTAACCAATGTTCATCCAAAACATGTTGATCTCCAACAGTTGTATCAGCTAGATTGACGTCTTCAGGAACCTCTTCATGAAATGGCCAAGGAGTGACAATTGGATCTTCAAAAAGAGTCTTCAAGTCTTCCTTGGGTTCTTCAACTTCAAATATAGGTGGAACAAAATTTACCTCTTATTTTTTATCTTGGTTTTTTTGTTGTTGTCGTTTCATCCATATAACTTTGACATCTTCAACTTCAGCCGCCAATGATGCTACCATATTGCTTGCTTGTTCAAGGATTTTGAAATCATTTGGATCATCACAGCATCCTATTCTATCTATAGAAAAAATCCACTTCCCTAATAGAAAATTCAGCACTAGGCCAAGAAAATGAAAAATCATTGAAGTAATCCCTGACCTAAAAAAACAATGATATGGAATGAAATTCTTTTTTTTAGTTTTTAAAAATTTTAATATTTTTGGGTTTTTATGAAAAATAATGTGC
The DNA here is from genome assembly GCA_963277665.1 of Viscum album. NCBI lineage: Eukaryota > Viridiplantae > Streptophyta > Magnoliopsida > Santalales > Viscaceae > Viscum > Viscum album. Next base: position 392,916,761 of record OY728167.1, on the reverse strand, counting down.
GTAAGTGTTTGGCCTCCCTGGAAATGGTGAAAAATTAATGAGAGTGGGTTTTTAATGAACCAAAATTAAATTAAATTATTATTTACCTAATAATTCACCATAGTAGCACACCCTAGGGTCGATCACAAGGAGGCCTCTTCCACACACTATCTTCCTATTTTCATTATTTATAATATAACTAATATAAAATATAATAATAATATAAATGGGGGGAGATAATTTAAAATTCATAAAATATAGATATATTATAAATATATAAATATTTGAAAATACAAAATACAATAAAATGAAGAAAAGACACAAATATGTTAGTATAAGAAAACCATTGTTCTTGGGTTTTCACGGTGGAATTATCATTTTTATTCAAAATATCTATCAATGAGTTATTTAATGTGGAGATCAAGACCTATCACTCCACACCCTCTCATATTAATGGAATTACCCTACACCGAGACCTCTTAATGTATGAGTAATCTCTTCAACATCAATACCCAATACAAACTCCACCGTTTGAATGAATTAGATATCGATGGGAAGGAAAATTAATGAACGAGCAGGAAGAAGACAATAGTAGAGAAAGTGGGGTGACCAATCACCACAATAATTTAATCACCAGTTAATTCTTAGAAAAAAACATTATCAAACAAAAAAAACACAATAAACTCAAATACCACCACTTCTCCCCTCGAACAACAGTGAGGGTTAGCTCTCCACAAACATCGAGTTAGAAAGAAACATGGTGGGAGAAACACATAAAATAAAAGAAATGAAAGAAAAGATGAAATGAAAAGAAGAAGAAAAAATCAACACTAATATATATTATAAATATTAGGAACAATTACAGAAACAAAACTCCACCTTATCTCCCTTGAAATGTCTATCCTTGTAAAAGGGAGAGGTGGTACAAATTTATAGGTGAAATGGTTGAAGAAATCTCGCATCAATTTTGTCCACATAACATTATCGACTTTTAGGCCAATTAAATGCCAGAATTGGTAAATAATCCCTTCTTGAAAGTTGTTACATATTGTCGTCCTCGTACCTCCACAAAATTTCAGCTCGATTGGTACATTTTTGAAGGAGTGATGGCTATTTTAGTGAAGGTAATTTAATATGTCCATGTGACTTTTCGTCTTCCAAAACTTCAACTTCCCATGCCATTAAGACCATGAATAAAGTGGATTAAGACGTGGACTACTTAATTAAATATGTTCATTAGTTTCTCTTCTAGATTCATGCCAAATTTCAGCTCCAATTGGTCTCCTAAATCCGAGATACAAGCTCTTATTTAAAATGTTTCATATCTGCACACAGTTTACGAGGCACAAATTGTGAACTGATTTTGGGACTCCAAATGATTAATTGAGTTGGGACTCAAGATAGATGAAATGAGACCCATGATGTAATGAAAACTAAAAAAAAGGAATTTCAAATTTTTATTCAGTGTAGAAAATTATATGGCTGAAATATAAGGAAAAAAATAAAATAGTTAAATCCCAAAATTGAGCCATTTTTGAATTTGAGCTCAAAATTGTTCTAAAACATAAAAATGTGACAATTTCCCATAAAATGACACTAATTTGGGTCTTAAAATATTTTAATACAGTATAAAATATGTGATAATTCAAGATTAATCACTCCCCCACACTTAATCATTGCACTCCTGGGCAATCATCATATATTCAAATCAAAATTCACACAATAATCAAAAATGAGAAAACATCAATGATCTCTTCCAAAATGAAATTTCATCATGTCTAATCTATGAAAAACAATTACCTATCATTTTCATTCCTCGCATTTAAATTTATTCAACCTCATAAAATCCATCTATGGCCCAATCACAACCTACCTCACTTTCTAATTTGTGTCACTCTTCACTCAAGAGAAATTAAATCTGGAGTTATGCTCATACTTGGAAAGTGCATGTATCAGCATAGGCTTGTGACAATTCTCATATCTATACAGAGCGAAACATGAAAATGAATTCAATAATGAGGAATTTTTCAAGGGGAATTTTGTGGCTTAGGATTGGTGGGAAAATGATTGAAAAATTAAGGCTAGAAAGAGGAGGTTAGACTCTTAAGTACAATGCATGAATAATCAAGTGAAAACACATGATGAACCTAACTAAATCCCTTTAACAATGTGAAACACAACACCAACCAATTTTTTATTACATGGGACATAAACCAAGAAGTGATTCCAAAAAATGATATCATCCAAATTATCCGCATTTTTTTTTCATTTTTTCCTTGTAAAGCTCCAGAAACGCAAAGCTTTATTTTCGTTTTTTGTTGATTTTTTTACATGGAGAATGAGCTTAAAATTGAATAAAATGAAATAATATATATTTTTCCCATTATTTTATAGTGCTAAATGATCCATAAAATGAATTACAATAATATATTCAAGCTTATCTCAATTTTTTCTATTTTTTCATTTTTTTGAAGGAGAATCAGATGAAACAAATAATGCTCAATGAAATGATAATAGATGCCCAATTTTCTCTTTATCATCCTCTACCCAAAATGTTGACACACATCATCCATAAATTAAGCACATACAAAATAACACACACGAAAGGCCCTTCCCCCACACTCAAACTTGAAATATCCATGAAAAAATACTAAGAGTGCGGGTAGGTAAAGAATAATTGGTTTGTAATGTGGCTTAAACCTAAAATTAAATTCATGAAATATAAGGGATAAAGAAGGAAATATGTGAAGGTAGGTATCATTAAAAAATATGGATATCCAAACAAGTTCCTCAATCATATCAAACACATTCCATGAAATCCAAAGCATAGAAAGAGAAAAGTCACAAGTTCTAGTTCTCACACAAAATCTAAGATTCTCTCAAGAAAGTGTGGGTATTATAAAGAATATTTCAAAGTGGATCAAAATACCTCATAGGACTGGAAAAATATTTTGATTCAGTTTTTCATGGGAATGGATTTCAAAAATTAGTCAAACTCCGAAAAATGATTGAAAATCTAATTCAAGGAAAAAGTTTCCCACATCAACAATCCTTTAAAATCCATTTCTTCAAAAATCATTTCATATTTTCAAAATTAATTGATGTGTGAAAAATAATCAGAATATTAATTGAATCTCAAGGATCCTAAAAAAGATGAAAAAAATAAAAAAAGCACAAAAAATAACTAATTTGGTTGACACTCCCCCCACACCTAGATTTCACTACCCCTCATTGCAGCTCAACAAAATAATGATAAGGGTAGAAAAATAAAAGGAAGGAAATATAAAACCTGACTTTATTTTTTTCAGTGGCATCCTTGAGTTAAGCTCCTAGATACTACCACTTTACCTAGAAAGAATTAAATAAAGAAAACATGAGTAAAATAAATAAAAATAAATAGGAAGAGAAGAGAGGATAGAGCATGGTTTAGACCCCCATGTGGGTGCTAGGTTTTTACGGCCCCTAGTCCGACAGTTACAGTGGTTTAACACCAATCTGATGGTGGATGGGGTTTCATGATAAAAAACCACCAAAATGTATTTATTACAATTATATTAAACTTATATTGGTCTTGGAGGAACCCATGAATAGAGTACAATAGCTCCTCCTCCTTTTTAATGTGGTGGAGCTTAGAATATTGGGGAATGAGGAAGAATTGGTCCTCTTTGTTCACTTCCAGTACTTGTGTGGCCACTTTGAATTCAACATTCTGGGCTTGCTCATGTAATTTTGTTTCAATAAATTTATAAGGTAAGTTAGAAAATAATTCCACTTGGATATGATTAAAAAATGAATAATCAATATAAAAATCTTCACTTTCATGTAGGTCACCTTGAAACACGATCTCTTCAGGCAAGACCACTAGGAATTCTTTTTCTACAGGGACATATTCATCTTCTTCGAAAGAAAGAGAAGGGTATAGAGGTACTGATTATTATTTGAAAAATATGGTAGGATCACTTACCTTTTGTTCGTCAACAAAATATAACCAATGTTCATCCAAAGCATGTTGATCTCCCACAGTTGTATCTGCTGGATTGACATCTTTAGGAACCTCTTCAAGCAATGGCCAATGAGTGACAATTGGATATTCAACAAGAGTATTCAAGTATTCCTTGGATTCTTCAACTTCAAATATAGGTGGAACAACATTTACCTCTTCTTCTTTAGATTGGTTTTGTTGTTGTTGTTGTTCCATCCATAGAACTTTGACATATTCAACTTCAACCGCCAACGATGCTACTATCTTGCTTGCTTGTTCAAGGATTTGGAAATTATTTTGAATCAACAGAGCATCCTATTCCATCTACAGTATAAAAGTCTCTTCCACAATAGAATATTTTTCACTAGGGAAATCATATAAAAAATCACTGAAGTAATCCATGACCTAAAAAAACAATGATATGGAATGAAATTATTTTTTTTAGTTTTTCAAAATTTTAATTTATTTTGGGTTTTTATGAAAAATAATGTGTGTAAGCATTTGTCCTCCCTTGAAACGGTTCCAAATTGATGAGACTGGTTTTTTCATGAACCAAAATTAAATTAAATTCTCATTTACCTAATAATGCACAATAGTGGCACACCCTAGGGTCGATCACAAGGATGCCTCTTCCACACACTATCTTCCTATTGTCACCATTTATAATATAACTAATATAAAATATATTAATAATATAAATGGGGGAAAATAATTTCAAAATAATAAAATATAGATATATTATAGATATATAAATACATGAAAATAAAAAATACAATGAAAATAAAGAAAATACACAAATATGTTTGTAGAAGAAAACCATTGTTCTTGGGGTTTCACGTTGGAATTATCATCGTTATTCAAAATATATATCAATGAGTTATTCAATGTGGAGATCATGACCTGTCACTCCAAACCCTATCGTTTGAATGGTAGAACCCTACACCGAGACCTCTTCATGTAGGAGTATTCTCTTCAACATCAATAACCAATCAAAACTTCACCATTTGAATGAATTAGATATTGATGGGAAGGAAAATTAATAAACGAGGAGGAAGAAGACAGTAGTAGAGAAAGTGGGGCGACCGCTCACCACAATCATTTAACCACCAATGAATTTTTAGAAAAAAACATGATAAAACAATAAAACACAATAAAATCAAATAACACAACTTCCCCCCTCAAACAATAGTGAGTGTTAGCTCTCCACAAACATCGAGTAAGAAAGAAGCACGGTGGGAGAAACACATAAAATTAAAGAAATGAAAGAAAAGAAGGAATGAACATAAGAAGAAGAAATATACACTAATATATATTATAAATATTAAGAACAATTACATAAAATAATCTCCACCTTATCCCCCTTGAAATGGATATCCTTATAAAAGGGAGAGGAGGTACAAATTTATAGGTGAAATGGTTGACAAAATATCGCATCAATTCTGTCCACAGAGAGTTATTGACTTTTATGCCCATTAAATGCCAGAATAGGTAAATGTTTCCTTCTTGAAAGTTGTTTCCTATCATCTTCCTCATCCCTCCACAAAATTTCAGCCTGATTTTTCCACATATGAATGAGTTATGGTTGTTTTAGTGAGGATAATTTAATATGTCCATGTGACTCATCGTCTTCCACAACTCCAACTTCCCATGCCATTAAGACCTTGAATACAGCAGATTCAGACGTGTAATCCTTAATGGAAGATGCTCACTAATTTCTCTTCCAAATTCATGCCAAATTTCAGCTCCAATTGGTCGCCTAAATCCGAGATAAAATCTCTTATTTGAAACATTCTAGATCTACACACAGTTTATGAGGCACGGATTGGGAACTGATTTTGGGACTCCAAATGATTGATTGAGCTGGGACTCTAGAAGGATGAAATGAGACTCATGATGTAATTAAACCTAAAAAAATGGAATTTCACATTTTTATTCAGTTTAGAAAATCATATGGCTGAAATACATAATATAAATAAAACAGTTAAATCCAAAAATTAAGCCATTTTTGCATTTGAGCTCAAAATTATTCTAAAACATAAAAATGTGACAATTTACCATAAAATCACACTATGGTGGATATTAAAAAATTGGAATAAAGTATAAAATATGTGATAATTTGAGCTTCCTCACTCCCCCACACTTAATCATTGCACTCTTGGGCAATCATCATATATTCACATCAAAATTCACACAACAATCAAAAATGAGAAAACATCAATGATCTCTTCCAAAATGAAATTTCATCATGTATCTTCTTTGAAAATCAATTCTGTATCATTTTCATTCCTCAAATTTAAATTTATTCAACCTAATAAAATCCATCCATGTCCCAATCACAACCTACCTCACTTTGTAATTTGTGTCACTCTTCACTCAAGAGAAATTAAATCTGGAGTTATGCTCATACTTGGAAAGTGCATGTATCACCATAGGCTTGTGACAATTCTAATATATCCACAATGAAAAACATGAAAATGAATTCAATCATGAGGAATTTTTCAAGGTGAATTTTTTGGCTTAGGGTTGGTGGGAAAATGATTGAAAAATTAAGGCTTGAAAGAGGAGGTTAGACTCTTAAGTACAATGCATGAATAATCAAGTGAAGACACAGGATGGACCTCTCTCAATCCCTTTAACAATGTAAAACACAAAAAAACTCACTTTTTTATGACATGGGAAATAATCCAAGAAGTGATTCCAATGAATTATATCATCCAAATTATCTGCATTTTTTTTCATTTTCCCCTTTTTTCGTAAAGATCCAGAAAGGCATAGCTTTATTTTCATTTTTTATTGATTTTTTTTCATGGAGAATGAGATGAAAATTGAATAAAATTAAATAATGTCCATAATTAAATTTATTTTAGAGAGTTACATGATCCATAAAATTAATTACAATAATAAATTTAAGCTCATCTCAATTTTTTCAATTTTTCATTTTTTAAGGAGAATCGGATGAAACAAATTAAGCTAAATGAAAATATTAAACATGCCCAATTTTCTCTTTATCATCAACTGCCCAAAATTTTGACACACACCTCACATCATCCATAAATGAATCACATCCCAAATAACACACATGAATGGCCCTTCCCCCACAATCAATCTTTAAATATCCGCGCAAAAATACTAAGAGTGTGGGTAGGTAAGGAAAAATCGGCTTGTAATGTGACTTAAACCTAAAATTCAATTCATTGAATCTAAGGGATAATGAAAGACATATGTAAAGGTATGTATCACAATAAAATATGTCTATCTAAACAAGTGTCTCAATCATATCAAACACATTCCATGAAATCCAAAGCCTAGAAAGAGAAAAGTCGCAAGTTCTAGTTCTCACACAAAATATAAGATTCTTTTAAGAAAGTGTGGGTATTAGAAATAATATTTCAAAGTAATTCAAAATATATCAAAGGACTATAAAAATATTTTGAGTATGTTTTTCATGGAAATGGATTTCAAAAATCGGTCAAACTCAAAAAATTCTTGAACATCCAATTCAAGGAAAATGTTTCCCACATAAACAATCCTTTAAAATCCATTTCTTCAAAAATCATTTCATCTTCTAAAAATAAATTGATGTGTGAAAAATAATCAAAATATTCATTGAATCTCAAGGATCCTAAAAAAGATGAAAAAAATGAAAAATAAAGCACACAAAACAACTAATCTAGTTGACAGTCCCCCCACACCTAGATTTCACTACCCCAATTGCAACCCAACAAAAGAATGATAAGGGCAGAAAAATAAAAGGAAGGAAAGATACAACCTGACTTTATTTTTTTTAGTGGCATCCTTGAGTTAAGCTCCTATATACTACCACTTTACCTAGAAAGCATGAAATAAAGAAAACATGAGAAAAATATATAAAAATAATAAGGAAGAGAAGAGAAGATAGAACATGGGTCGGACACCCATGTGGGTCCTATGTTCTTACGGCCCCTAGTCAGGAAGTTATAACCATTTAACCCCAATCCAATGATGTGTAATGTCCTGTAAATTCCGTATATTTTTTTTAATTATATGGAATTATTTTGAGATCGGGAAATCTAATGGCGCACGATTCTGAGGCTCGGAGTTCCCGGAATGATCCGTCGAAGTTTGGTTGAGTTTTATTTAGCATGCATAAGAAGTTTTTATGAAAATGTGGAATAACTCTTAAATAGTAACTCGGATCAGAAATCTGAGGGATCCATTGCATTCAGGATGGCAGTTTTACCCTAGGCATGACTTATTTTTAGTAGGTACGGGCCTCCTGTGAGAAAACCTGAAAATGGATTAACCGTAAATAAAATAATTAAATAAAGTTATTTTATTATTCAAATGCTTATAACTAACAAACGGTAACTTGGATTAAAAATATAAGAACACCGATTAACTCGAGAGGGTATGTTTTCTTTAGGCACATACTAACATTGGCCGGTGTGGGCCACCAATGAAAGTTAGTTTTTGGCCGTAAATAAAATTATTAAGGGAAAATAATTTTATTGTAAAATTAATAACTTTTATATGGTAACTTGGATTGGAAATCTGAGAGTACTGTTGGGTTCATTGGGGAATGTTTCACCTAGGAAGAGCCTAACCTTGACCAGCGCGAGTCGAGGGTGACTGATAATAATTTTCCAAACTTTTTTTTCGGGCACGTTCAGTAAATGCACGAGCGACGTTTTGTAACTTTTGAACTGGTGCTCCGAATTGAAATCTGAGGACATCGTTGAACTTGCAGCGCTGATATTCTCTTAAGGAGACTTTCACCTTGACCGCAGTTAGTTAAGGGTGAAAGTTAGATTTAATGTTTTTGTGGAAATAAAAATAAAATAAAGAACTTTTTATTTAATTTTTAACCTCCCAATTCAATGCTTGGAGGTGGGGACCGCCTGAGCTAGAAAACCCCCATTTTTAAATTCATGGTGGCGGGGACCACCTAAACCCCTCTTTAATGTGGGTAAGACCCTTAGAATCCTCCCATTTAATTGCACCAAATGCAAATTAAATGGCTTGACCTTTCAGATACTAAGTAACAGTGTCGTTGGAATTTAGGAAGGTTACTATTAAATGAACCTTCATAAATTCCACGATCGTTACTTACCCTCCACCTCTCCTATTTATATGGAGCTTAGAGGGGAGGAATTGGATGGCTTCATCAAGAGACGAAGATCTGGTAAAGTGTCGTGACACCCAACACATGGAGGACGGAGCCGGTTCCGGTGGACAGTGACGAATGACCCCGAACCACAAACCGAAGATGACGATCGAGCGGCGTCAATAGAGGCTTGTTGCGTGGAAGAAATGAATGCCGACTCTTCAACAAATTTTTCTTCTTAATCATGCATCCTCCTATAGAACCTTCAAGGTAGGTTTGTTGTTTTAAATACCACCTTACCCATTCTTTATGTTCTTTGTTTCTAGAATTGTTGTGTCGCTTGCTACCGCTCTAACATGGAGGGTGCGGGAAAAACGAACATGGCCCAACCTATCTAGAATCCATTTTGGTTTCGATGTGATATTTGCGATGGAGGAGGACAGAAACTGGTGCTGGAGATTGGCACTGGTGGGACTCGAGAGTGGCGGTTGTCACCACATCCGGCCACGAAGACGGAGGCGGTGCAACCGCGCCGCTGGAAAAGGGTCGTGGCCCGTCGGCTGCGACGGAGCAAGAAAGGCAGCCAGTGGGGGGCCGGCTACACAACAGGGGTGGCGTTGTGTATCCACGCTGCCCGACATCCATGAGCCATGACCTTGTGCTGCGGTGGCGAAGGAAGGGCGGCCGGCCGAGTGAGCTGCTGGTGGAGGTGCGGCACGCGACCGTGCCGCGAGGAGGAAGGATGGCCGACCGGCTAGCTGCGGCACTGCGAGCCACCATGAGCTACCACACCACGGGCTAGGTCACTCCGCGGGCTGGTCCGGACCCAGACGGTTGGGCCGAGTCAGGCTGGGTCGGTCTGACTGGTTCGGATCGGACCCGGACCAACTTCGACCCCCCTTTCATTCTTCCTGCCATATCTTGAGCTATGTGCATCTGTTTGAAGAACCGTATATGGAACTGGAAACCTTGGAGGGAGATGGTTCTTTTGGTATACCCACTTCATATTTGGATAAAGTTGGGGTATGGTCGGGTTGAATCGAGCACGAATCCAATCGGGTCCTCGGGACTAAAAGGCTAATAACCTACAAAACGAGCATCCGTTTGAAACATCATCTATTGCGTTGAGACCCCTATGACGTGGTGGTATTTTGGGATACTTCTTCATGGGACTTCGTGGTAGTTGGAGTATTGACTAGTGGCTTGTGGAGCGGACCCTCCCGGAGATAGGCGAGCTTAGTGCGGGAACCCTGTAGCTGGTTGTAACATGAGAAAGGGATCATTTGTGGGTATGTGTTTTGGGATCCTACGTGGATCTATGTTTGAAGGTCCCACATGGATCCTCTCTATGAATCCATGCAGGACTACTCTAGGATCCTGTGTGGGTCTGATAATGTACTAGGATCCTTTGTGGGTCTGATGTCGTACTAGGATCTTGTGGACGTCTGACGATGTACTACGATCCTATGTGGGTCTACTGATGATTTAGGATCCTACGTGGGTCTGCATATTAACAAAGTAAGATGAATTAGTAGTGAAATCTAATCATCTCTACAACTGTACCTAAGGTATACCTGGTGTGATCTGAGTACTTACCTTCATGGTGATACCTTTGTGGTATTCTTCTGTGTGGTGTACATCTGTCGTACTTTCCTTTGTGGTGAAACCTTGGTGGTATTCTTCTTTGTGGCATACTTGTGTGGTACTTACCTTCGTGGGGATACCTTTGGGGTATTCTTCTGTGTGGCATACCTGTGTGGTACTTTCCTTCTTGGTGTTATCTTTGTGGTATTCTTCTGTGTGGCGTACATGTGTGGTACTTATCTTCTTAGTGATACCTTTGTGGTATTCTTCTATGTAGCGTACCTGTGTGTTACTTTCCTTCTTGGTGATACCTTGGTGGTATTCTTCTGTGCGGTGTACCTTCTAGGTACTTACCTTCATGGTGATAGCTTTGTGGTATTCTTCTGCGTAATGTATATTTGTGGTACTTACCTTCGTGGTGATACCTTTGTGACATTCGCCTGTGTGGCATTACCTTTGTGGTACTTACCTTTGTGGTGTTACCTTCATGGCATTCCTTTGTGGAATAATTGATCTTTGTGCTTTTGAGTTGGACCTTGTGTTTCCTCATGAATAAGATGAGTATACTTGATAACTTAGGTATATGTATGGGCATATACCTATGTAAGGTTTTCAGTTGTTTTCATGCTTTTTGGTTTATCCTTTTTGGATTTTGTGAGACCTTGAGGCTCTTGGGGTCCTAACTGAGTATCGTTATACTCACCCCTGCACGGGTTGTGCCAGCACCTTGTTGTGTTTGATGCAGATGATGAACACTGATGACTGAGGAAGAGGGTGCCCAGACTAGAGGTACCTCAAAGGTGGACCTTAGAAGAGGCGTACTGCTTAGATGACCGTTCGAGAGCTGTACCTACCCTTCAGGTAGGATTCTTGATGGGTTTTCACAAGATCTGTTCAATTTACTTGTACTTTCCAGTTTTCTTGTACTTTCTAGTTGGGCTTGTATTCTGGCCCCTTTTTCTTACTGTACACACTCCTTTTTACTATACAGTTTACTTGTGTTCATATCTTGTTGTGTGTTTTTTTAAGTGTGTTTACAGGATATAAAGGCAATTCCTTCCCAGTTTTAGGGAATATGCCTTTCGATGCTAGTCGTCAGCCCCTGTCCTATGGATGGTGGGCTTGGGGTAGTCACGACACGGGCCCTAGGGGAGGGGTCGTGACATGGTGGATGGGGTTTCGTGATCAGAAACCACTAAAAATTCTTACATCCAATAATCTTAAACTTATACAGGTCTTGGAGGAACCCATGAATAGAGTACAACAGCTCCTCCCCCGTTTTAATGTGGTATAGCTTAGAATATTAGGGAAGGAGGAAGAATGGGTCCTCTTTGTCACTTCCAGTAATTGTGTGGCCACTTCGACTTCAACATCCAGGGCTTGCTCATGTAATGTTATTTCAGTAAATTCAAAAGGGAAGTTAGAAAATAATTTCACTTTGATATGATCAAAACATGAAGAATCAATATAAAAATCTTCCCTTTCGTGTAGGTCAGCTTGAAACACGATCTCTTCAGGCAAGACCACAAGGAATTATTTTTCTATAGGGACATATTCATCTTCTTAAAAAGAAATAGAGGGGTATAGAGGTACTGAATATTCTTTGAAAAATATGTTAGGATCACTAAACTTTTGTTCTTCAACAAAATCTAACCAATTTTCATCCAAAGCATGTTGATCTCCCACAGTTGTAACAACTAGATTGACATCTTCAGGAGCCCCTCCAAGCAATGGTCAAGGAGTGACGATTGGATCTTCAACAAGAGTCTTCAAGTCTTCCTTGGGTTCTTCAACTTAAAATATAGGTGGAAAAATATTTACCTCTTCTTCTTTAGCTTAGTTCTGTTGTTGTTGTCGTTCCATCCATACAATACGGGAAAAATGGGCATTTGCAACGGGTTATTTGCGATGGGAATAAATCTCGTCGCAAATAGTCCTGTTAAAAAATTATTTGCGACGGGGTTATTAGCCCGTCGCAAATAAGTAGCCTTTTGCGACGGGCGATCTTTCCCCATCGCAAAAGGACTGGCGCGGTTTGCGCGCCAAATCATGGGAAACTTATTTGCGACAGGGATATTCCCCCGTCGCAAATAACCGGCGGTGGTAAAAGGTATTTGCGACGGGAATATTCCCCCATCGCAAATAACTATTTACCCGTTGACCGTAATAAATGTTGGCTAAGGTATTTGCGACGGGTACCATCACAAATGGGCCCATCACAAATAATCTAACCTATAAATACCCCCATCTGTTTTTTTCAAAACATTCTCAAACTCCATCTTCTTCTTCTCTCAAAGTCGTATTTCTAAAGTTCAGTTTTTCTCCAGTTTAATTTTTTTCTCCGGAGCTGATATTAAAGTTTTGAAGAACGATCAGAGCAGATCAATTTTCAAGGTATTTATGTTCATTTTAATTTAATATTTATTTTTAATTTTTTATTAGTTTCAATTATTCTTAATTAGTTGTAATTTAATTATGTTTACATTGTTTTATTACTTAATAAATTTAAATTATTAGTATTGTTCATAGTTAGGAATAATTAGTAATAATTTTTAAAAATTAAGAATAAATATTAATAATTAGTAATAAATACCAATAATTAGGAATAATAACATTATTACATTATTAGTATATTTTATTATTAATATTAAAATAATATAATTTTTTATATATATACAGTTCTCTTTTCATCTGTGTGTTTGCTGTCTTCACATGTATTATTTGTATGTGGAGATAGAAAACGCACAGATGAAAGGAGAACTATATATAAATTAGAAAATTATATTATTTTAATAGTAATAATTAACAATACTTAGTAATAATTAACAATACTTAGTAATAATTACCAATAATTACCAATAATTACCAATAATTAGTAATAATTACCAATACTTGAGTGTTTTTTCTAACAAATTATTCAAAACCAGTAATGCTTTTATATTTTATAGAGAAATATGGAACAACGAGGTCGTCAACAATCATTATTAGGTGACCGCATATGGATAAATCAACGTAGAAATCCAAACGGTTCTGGTTTAAATCCAGTATATGTAGAGGGTGTGGAGACTTTTTTATCATTTGCGGCATCAAATCCAGAATTTGTTTAAAAAGGCAAAATAAAATGCCCTTGCAGAAAATGTGCATTGAGAACGTTTGACACATTTGACAAAGTGGGAGAACATCTCTTGCGTTTTGGTTTTCAAGTAGATTATGTTTTTTGGTATCAACACGGTGAACGCAGTTCCAGAGCAGGTGATACCAACTTGATTCTGGATCCATCCCGGTTTCAAGATTTAGTACATGATGTTGCAGGTTCATCTGTTCAACATACAGAAACTCTGGATGATATAGCTTCAAATCCTGAGTTGGCACCGTCTGAATTTTATGAGTTGTTGAAGTCTGCTGAGGATGCATTATATCCTGGCTGCAAGATGATCAAATTAGAAGCAGTTGCAAAATTTATGGCTATCAAATCAGATAACAGAATGTCAAACACCTGTTTTGACCAGATATTTTCTTTGCTGAAAACACTGTTACCCGAAGGAAATGTTTTACCTGCAAATTACTATGAAAGTAAGAGGCTGGTTTGAAATTTGGGACTTACTTGTCAGAAGATTCATGCATGTTCAAATGACTGCATTTTATATTCTGGGGAAAATGAGTCGTTGGATAGTTGTCCCACATGTGGGCAACTGAGATATAAAGAAGGACAACACGGGAAGTCTGGTTTGATTCCTGTAAAACAGTTGAGATATTTTCCGCTTACATCCAGACTTCAGCGTTTATTCATGTCTAAGAATACAGCGACGATGATGTCATGGCATAAAGAGAATATTTCAACCGATAAAATCTTGAATCATCCAGCCGATGGTGATTCATGGAAACATTTTGATATAGTGCATCCATCCTTTGCTTTAGAAGCTAGAAATGTTCGACTGGGCATTTCCAATGATGGTCTCTGTCCGTTTGGATCTTATGGTAGTCAATATTCATGTTGGCCTGTTTTTTTAACTCCGTACAATTTACCTCCATGGATGTTGATGAAGGAGCCATATATCTTTTTGACTTTAATAATTCCAGGACATCTGAAGAAAAATATTGATGTTTATTTGAAGCCATTGATTGATGAATTAAATTTATTGTGGAGTACTGGTGTCAGTACATATGATGTTGCAACGAAATAGAATTTCATACTGAGAGCAGCATTGATGTGGACAATAAGTGACTTTCCGGTTTATGGGATGTTATCTGGCTAGAGTACACATGGTCAAAAATCATGTCCTTACTGTATGGGAGAGAACAAAGCATTTATGCTCATTCATGGAAAGAAACCTTGTTATTTTGACTGTCATCGCAGATTTCTTCCAGCTGATCATCCTTTTCGCAGAAACAGATCTCATTTCAGAAAAGGAACAGTTGAAAGGGATGGACCTCCAAAAATGCTATCAGGTTCGGAGTTAAAATCAGTTGTATTTTCATTACCTCCCATCACTTTTGGTCCCACAATAAACCAACAGAAAATTTCTGGTTTTGGGAAAGAACACAATTGGATTAAATGTAGCATATTTTGGGATTTTCCATATTGGTCTGATCTGTTGGTCCGACACATGTTAGATGTCATTAATATTGAGAAGAACTATTTTGATAATTTGTTTCATACAGTTTTGGATACGCCAGGAAAGAGAAAAGACAATGTAAATGAACGTTTAGATCTTGCCCAAATTTGCAGGCGTCCAGAATTGGAACTATTTGAGAATGTCAGAACAGAAAGGTTACTGAAACCAAAAGCAGCTTATACATTGTCTAAAGAAAACCGTTTATTATTTTTTCAGTGGATTGCAGATTTGAGACTTCCAGATGGCTATGCTTCCAATTTGGGTAGATGTGTAAAGAATGGTCATATTACTGGATTAAAAAGTCATGATTGTCATGTTATAATGGAGAGACTTCTACCCATTGGATTAAGAGGTCTGTTGAATTCTGTGATTTGGGATTCCATAACATACATGTCTCTTTTTTTTTCGGGAAATTTGTGCAGCTACGGCAGATTATGATGCTCTAGGCAAACTTGAAAAAGATGTTGTTGTAATTATATGTAAACAGGAAAAAATATTTCCGCCGTCTTTCTTCGACTCAATGGAACATTTGATGTTACATTTGCCATATGAAGCCAAATGTGGAGGTCCGGTACAGTTTCGATGGATGTACCCATTTGAAAGATGCATGCAAAAATTGAAAAGAAAAGTACGTAACAAAGCATCTGTTGAAGGATCTATTACAGAAGCTTATTTGCAAGAGGAAATATCTTTTTTCTGCTCCCATTATTTTGAATCTGAGTATCCTTCAAAACACAACCAAATGTGACGGAACGAGAGGAATATTGATGAAATCAACAATCAATTATCTATTTTCAACTAGTCAGAGCTTGGTTTTGGTGGAGTTTATGAACGCTGGCTTTCAGATGATGAACATCAGAGAGCTCATACGTATGTTCTGCTCAACTGTGAAGAGATGACATCAGTTGTACTGTAAGTGTTTATATCACTTATTCTATCATTTATGTTACAGTAAATAACTTTGGTTTTTATAGGTTGTATGATAATCATATCAAGAAACAAATTCCAAAAATTACAGCAGCTGCTCTCGAAGAACGTCGACTGAAAAATTTCTCTCAGTGGTTTCAAAAACTGGTAACATAAATTCTTTATCTTTTAGCAACTCATTCAATGTACAGTTTACTATATTGATAATTATTTCACAAATTTTCAGGTGTCTCGACATGCTGATAAAATTGACAAACGGCTGTGTGTATTGAGTAACCCACCTTCCAAACTTGTTAAAACTTATAATGCATATGTGGTGAATGGATTTCGATTCCACACACATGCATATGGGGAATCAAAAAAAACAATGAACAGTGGAGTTAGCTTGAGAGGATCTCATCATCGAGAAAATGAAGTTGACTTTTATGTCATACTTGATGAAATCATTGAACTCTGTTATCTTCGACAACATTACATAACCATGTTCAAATTTCGGTGGTTGGATACAGAGAGAGGCGTACGTGTTCATCCGACTCATGGAATCATCGATATTAAATGTAAAAGTGTTCTCGTAGTAAATGAACCATTCTTATTGGCTCAACAGGCATATCAAGTTTATTATGCGAAGTACTGTGCAACATCAAGAGAATTGACTGATTGGTGGAGTGTAATAAAAATCAAAATTCGAGACAATCAGTTTAGTCAAAGTGAATGTGCTTTCACTAATGTGCAAAGAATTGAAGTTTTTCAAGAGAGTACTCAAAATCAATCTTTTTTACAAAGAGACATGAGTATCGATGACGACACCCCACATTTAAGAGTCGGTGATGACAATGAGGTTAATGATGTCACATATGAATTTGAAATGGTAAGAGATGAAGCAACTGTAACTCGAATGGATATCGATGATGTTGAGGAGGAATATGAAGATGACATTGACATATATGAAGATGATGATGAAGATGAACACTGATAGCATTCCATGGTATTTATATACAATCATAATATGTATATATGTATATATAATAGTAATTATCAATTATTTGCTAACATTAATATTTTCTGTTTCAGATGGACGATGCCACATTTTGTGAGTTGGCGGATGCTGACCTGACTTTCGATGCGGATGAGTTGCTGACAGATGACCCTCAGCCTGCAGGCGCTCCAGGGAGTACGCGGAGGGGGCGCAGCCTTGCACGATTGATGATTCCTGACCCCGTCCCCGAGCGACGTCCACGTCTTGGGTTTGATCCACGCACACAGAGGTGTGATAACCTGTGTGATAACCTGTGAATTTGACTAATATTTCATTAATCTGTTCACATAATAAATGTTTATTATTTTTTCAGTTTTCCGCATATAGCAGTCGGACAGGGCAGCGCTATTTTGCGTAACTATTTCTCTCAGCCGTGGACCACATGGGAGCAGATTCCCATTGATGAGCAGCAGGCCATGTTCGGCCATTGGTTGGTACGTACGTAAATAAATAATTTTTATTTTGAAAATTATTTCATTTCTAACTTGATATTTTGATTTATTTTTTGGGTTTATGGTATCCGATCGAGGATACCATGCGTGACGCCATCCATGAGGCATGGGAGGTGGCCATGCGTGATCGCCTTCGTCAGTTTTTGCACAATTTAAGAAAAGCTGCGATGAATAAAGCAGGAGTGTCAGATTTTGACGAGTCATGTAGAGCACACCGACCAGAGTATATTTCATCCCATGTATAGGATGGATTATGTGTGCACTGGTTGAGTGGTGCCTTTCAGAGGAGATCATCGGTGGGGAGGCAGAATCGGGGGAGACAGGAGGTGACTCATCGAGCTGGGAGTCGTTCTTTCAGTACTCATAGACAGCATCTGGTACGTACATTATTTATAAATATTTTATATAACTGTAAATATTAACAGTTTATTTTTTATTCTTATAGGCTGTCGAGCACCCCGATATTACAGAGTACGACGTATATCGGAGGATGTATAGTGATCCTGCTACTGGGGAGCTCAGAGGTGATCGTCAGCATCACATCGTGGTCAGTATTATTTGTTTTCAAGTTTAAAAATTAACTGAATATAATATATTCACAATTTTAATTTTAAATTGCAACTATAGGAGTCATATGAGGCCGCAGCGTCACAGGCCCGGCCTGAGAGTCAGGCCGAGTCATCAGATCAGACCACTTCCCGTCAGTTTGATGAAGTGGCGTGGATGCAGGCCACCCAGTATGCCTTCGAGAAGGGCCGGGTAGTTGGTATCGGCTCTCGACTGACTCCCGGAGATTATTATGGCAGTGCTGCGATGTCGGCGTCCAGCTCGATAGGAGCTCGTGCATCTTCTTCTACTACACAGTATGAGGATCAGTTGCGATCTCAGACTGCACAGATTGAGAGTCTCCGATAGGAGTAGGAGCAGATGCGTCAGCAGCATGAGGAGGAGCGTCGACGCCAGCAGCAGCTGTACGAGGAGCAGGCGAGTCGGTGGCAGCAGCAGCATCAGGAGCAGATGGAGTACATGCGCCGACTCACTCATGCTTTAGGGATGGAGTTTCCTCCACCACCATCTGCAGATCCCCCACCTCCCCCTCCTCCTTCAGATTAGAGATTGTATTTATGTTATAAAATTTGTGAAATCAAAATATTTTTTTTTCTATTCGTAGTTTCTGTCTCATTATAAAATATTAATAATATTATATTTTTAAATAACAATATTAATATGAATAATAATATTATTTATATTTTATAATATTAAATTTTATATATATATTAAAATTTTATAATATTATAATTTAATTATATTTTTTGTAATACTTGAATTATTTTAATATTTGAATGTAAAATAATTCTATTATTTTTATATTAATTAAAATAACTTATTAATATTTTTTTATTTATGAATTATAATTATAATATTATTATATTAATTAAATCATTTATTAATATTCTATTATTTTTTATTTTTGAATTATAATTCTATTATTATTATATTAATTAAAATAATTTATTAATAATTTATTATTTTTATTTGTGAATTATAATTCTATTATTATATTAATTAAAATAATTTATTAATAATTTATTTTTTTTTATTTTTTTATAGTATTTGCGACGGGATACTATGCCCGTCGCAAATACTAGTATTATTAAGCGTTTTTTATTTTTTTAAAAAAATTGTTTTTGCGACGGGTCCCGTCGCAAAAAACTATTTATAGTATTTGCGACGGGAGACTATGCTCGTCGCAAATACTAGTATTATTAATAGTTTTTTATTTTTTTTTAAAAACAGTTTTGCGACGGTACCGTCTCAAAAGGTATTTGCGACGGGTCCCGTCGCAAAAGGTATTTGCGACTGGTCCCGTCGCAAAAACTATTTTAAAAGTTTTTTACAAAAATACGGAATACTATTTGCGACGGGGAGAATGACCGTCGCAAAAAAGGCTTTAGCGACGGGCCCGTCGCAAATAAGTGTTGTTGTGACGCCGTTTTCAGCAACGGGCTATTTGCGACGGGACCCCGTCGCAAATGCCTGTTTTTCTAGTAGTGATAGAACTTTGACATCTTCAACGTTAGCCACCAACGATGCTACCATCTTGCTTTCTTGTTCAATGATTTTGAAATTATTTTGAATCATCACAGTATCATGTTCCATCTGCAGCATAAAAGATCTTCCCTACTAGACAATTCAGAACTAGGCCAATCATATGAAAAACCATTGAAGTAATCCATAACCTAAAAAAATAATGATATGGAATGAAATTATTATTTTTTGTTTTTTAAAATTTTAATTTTTTTGGGTTTTTATGAAAAATAATGTTCTTAAGCGTTTGGCCTCCCTGGAAACAGTGCCAAATTGATGAGAGTGGTTTTTTCATGAACCAAAATTCAATTAAATTCTTATTTACCTAATAATGAACCATATTGTCACACCCTAGGGTCGATCACAAGGAGTCCACTTGCACACACTATCTTCCTATTTTTACTATTTATAATATAACAAATATAAAATATAATAATAATATAAATTGGGGGAAATAATTTCAAATGAATAAAATATAGATATATTATAAATATATAAATATATGAAAATACAAAATACAAAGAAAATAAATAAAATACATAAATATGTTAGTAGAAGAAAACCATTGTTCTTGGGGTTTCACGATGGAAGTATTATTGTTATTCAAAATATCTATCAATGAGTTATTCAATGTGGAGATCAAGACATGTCACTCCACACCCTCTAATTTGAATGGTATTACCCTACACCAAGACCTCATAATGTAGGATTAATCTCTTAAACATCAATACCCAATCGAAACTCTATCATTTGAATGAATTAGATATCGATGGGAAGGAAAAGTAATAAATGAGAAGGAAGAAGAAAATAATAGATAAATTGGGGTGACATCTCACCGCAATCTTTTAACCACCAATGAATTCTTAGAACAAAACATGATAAAATAATAAAACACAATAAACTAAAATACCACCACTTCCCCTCTCAAGAAACAGTGAGGGTTATCTCTCCACAAACATCGATTTAGAAATAAGCACGGTGGGAGAAACACATAAAATAAAAGAAATGAAAAAAAACAAGAAATGCAAAGAAGAAGAATAAATCTACACTAATATATATTATAAATATTAATAACAATTACAGAAAAAAAACTTCACCCTATACCCCTTGAAATGGCTATCCTTGTAAAAGGGATAGGAGGTACAAATTTATAAGTGAAATGGTTGAAGAAATCTCTCATCAATTCTTTTCACAGAAAGTTATCGACTTTTAGGACCATTAAATGCCCGAATTGGTAAATTGTACCTTTTTAATGTTGTTTCATATCGTCTTCCTTGTCACTCCAAAACATTTCAGCCTGATTGGTTTATGTATGAAGGAGTTACGTCTATTTTAGTGAGGATAATTTAATATGTCCAGGTGACTCTTCGTCTTCCACAACTCCAACTTCCCATACCATTAAGACCTTTCATATAGTGGATTTCAAAGTGGACTCCTTAGTGAAAGATGTTAATTAATTTCTCTTTCAGATTCATTCCAATTTCATCTCCAATTGGTCGCCTAAATCCGAGATACAACTCTTATTTAAAACATTCCAGATCTTCACATAGTTTACGAGGCACGAATTGTGAAGTGATTTTGGGCCTCCAAATGATTGATTGAGCTGGGACTCCAGAAGGATGAAATGAGACCCATGATGTAATGAAACCTAAAAAAAGGAATTTAACATTTTTATTCAGTTTTGAAAATTAAATGGTCGAAATACAGAATATAAATAGAATATTTAAATCCCAAAATTAAGACATTTCTTTCATTTGAGATCAAAATTGTTCTAAAACATAAAAATGTGACAATTTCCCATAAAATCACACTATGTTGGGTCTTAAAAAATGTAATAAATTATAAAATATGTGATAATTCATGCTTTATCACTCCCCCACACTTAGTTATTTCACTCCTGGGAAATCATCATATATTCAAATCCAAATTCACACAACAATCAAAAATGAAAAAACATCAATGATCGCTTCCAAAATGAAATTTCATCATGTCTCTTTTATGAAAAATAATTCCATATCATTTTCATTCCTCACATTTAAATTTATTCAACCTAATAAAATCCATCCATGGCCCAATCACAACCTCAGAAAACAGCTCCATATTATTTTCATTCCTCACATTTAAATTTAATTCTGGGATAGGAGGAACACAAACCCGATTCCTGAACCTTATTATTTCATCACAATCAATGTGAAATTCAGGAACATTTCTCACCTTCTTTTGTAACTCTACATATTCTTTCTGTGCCTCTTTAATCTTCATATGTATATATGGTTGCACATTCATTTGAGAAAGATAATAATTTTCCCCTTCCATTATAATTCCAAGATCCATCCTTTGTAAATCCATAAATATTGGATCTTTTGTGATCTTCATCATGAATAAGCTATCATGGTCTTGTCAGCTTAATTCATCTTCCACCTTGTTTGATTTCCCAGGGTGATAATTAATTGAGCAGTCGTAATCCTTAATCAACTCCAACCATCTTCTTTGGTGCATATTCAGCTCCTTTTTTGTGAAAATATACTTTAAACTTTTATGATCAGTATAAATATCACACCTTCCACCATAAAGTTAATGCCTCCAAATATTTAATTCAAAGATTACCACAGCTAACTCCAAATCATGAGTTGGGTTATTTTGCTCATGGATTTTCAAATGTTGTGAGGCATAAGCTATCAACACATCATTTTGCATGAGAACAGACCCCAATACCTTCTTGGACGCATCACTATAGATCACAAACCTTTCTCCACTACAAGGCAGTGTGAGCACATGTGCACTGGATAACCTTCGTTTTAACTCCTTGAAATTTTCTTCACACTCCTCCATCCAAATGAACTTAACTCCCTTTTGAGTCAACCTAGTGAGTGGATTAGATAACCTCAAAAAATATTTCACAAAACATCGATAATATCCAGTCAAGACAAGAAAACTTCGAATCTCAGTTACTATTGTTGGTCTCAACCATCTTTCGATAACCTCTATTTTTTCTAGATCCACAGATATCCCCTCTTTTGAGATTATGTGACCCAAAAATGAAACTTTTTGAAGCCAGAATTCACACTTGGTAAATTTGGCATAAAGCTTCTCCTTTATTAGGGTCTTTAATACAATTCTCAAGTGATCTTCATGTTATTCCTTGTTCTTTGAATAGACAAGAATATCGTCTATAAAGACTACCACGAAATGATCAAGATAGTATTTAAAGACACTATTCATTAGATCCATGAGATAGTAGGGGCATTAGTAAGACCAAATGGAATCACTATAAATTCATAGTTTCAATACCTTGTACGGAAAGTCGCCTTTGGTATATCCTCCCTTTTGACCCCTCATTGATGATACCCTGAATGAAGATCAATCTTGGAAAAGTATTGAGCTCTGTATAGTTGCTCAAATAAGTCATCAATGCGCAGGAGAGGGTATCTGTTCTTGATAGTAATCTTATTAAGTTCTCGATAATCAACGCAGAGTCTCATCGATCCATCTTTCTTCTTAACAAACAAAACAGGTGCTCCCCAAGGTGACGCACAAGGGTGTATGAATCCTTTATCAATATTCTCTTGGAGTTTCTTCTTCAATTCCTGCAACTCAATTGGGGCCATTCTATGAGGTTTATTTGAAATAAGCATAGCACCCGATATGAGTTCTATTGAAAACTCAACATCACGATTTGGTGGAAGACCTGTAAATTCCTCCAGAAAGACATCATCAAACTCTCGTACAATGGGAATATTATTAATAGTGAGTTTCTTTCCAACCATTTGAGATAAATAACCTTCATTTAGTGGAATCAAGACCCATAATATGGAAGAAATTTCCACTGGAAGGTTATGTTCATCCTTGCATCGATAGATGGTCATAGATTTATCGGGAATATTAAATGTGATTTCCCTTCTTTGGAAATTTATATGAGCTCCGTATAAATAAATCAAATCCATGCCAAGAATCACATCAAATTCCACTATAGTAAGGATCTCAAGATTTGAAGGAATCACTTTCCCACAGACTTCAATCGGAGAAGAATTGTAAACTTTTGATGCGACCGTTGTGCCATTAGATGTTGTCACAAGTAACTCAACATCTAATTGTTGAGGTAATAGGGTGATACCCTTAGAAAATTCTTCAGAAATAAATGAGTGGGTGGATCTAGAATCAAATAAAAAAATTTCTATTTTAGAGTGGATGGTAAGTGTACCTTTCACCACTTCATTATTGTACTCCACATCGCTGATTGTAATTGCAAGTGACTTTCCTTTGTCTTTGGCCTTAAGAGATTGTTGACGTCGATCATCATCAACAACCCTTGGATTTGGGAATTGATTGGCATAATTCCCCATCTCCTTTCACTTGAAACATTAAAGTGTTGGAGGTGAATTATGTGTATCCCTTTCTTTGTTCGCATCATTATACATCTTATTCCCATTATTTCGACATTAAATCTCCTGATGACCTTTTTTTTCACACTTAAAACATTTGTTTTTCCCTTTAATACAATTCCCTCCATGTTTCTTTCCACAATTTGAGCATAAAGGAAAACTCATCTTCTTTTTAGTGTGGTCTTTATATTTTCCTTTGAATTCCATTTTCCTCTTCTTATCAAACCCATAGGATTGATGGGTTACTCCAATGTCTAACTTTTACTTGATAGAAAATAAAACAATTTCCTCCTATCTATTAAAGTCCCTTATGGATAATGCCCTTCGAACACTTGGTTTTAAGCCATTAAAAAATCGATCGATTTTACTCTCAGGTTGGATAATAATTCCAGAAGCATACCTTGCAAGTCTTGTAAAATTTGCTTCGTAGGTACCAACTGATTCATCCTCCTTTTGCTTCAATTCAAGAAACTTATTCTCTATCTTTGTTTGAAGAATATGAGGGAAGTACTTATTCAAAAATAAGTTCTTGAACTCGTCCCATTCCAGGGACTCAATTTCATCCCTTTGCCTCACATTCCTGATAATATTCCACCATTTATCAGCTTCACATTCCAAACAATACACTACTAAGATGAATTTTTTATGTTCCGAACATTGTAGAACTGAAAATAACTTTTTAGTGGTACTGATCCATTGTTCAGCCACTAATGGATCAGAAGACCCACTGAATGAAGGTGGACGCTGCCTCATGAAGGATTCAACAGAATGTTGTTCCTTCCTTTTCTTGTTTGGAAGTCCTGTATGATTCATATCTTGAGAAATTTGTGTGAGCATGGCTACAACATTTTACATTCCAGCTCCCATAACGTTTGGTTGCTCAAGGGGACAATCATTGCATTGTCCGTCACATTCAGCATTAACACGGTTCCTTCAGGTTCCATCCATTGACTAAAACCATGAAGCATAGTGTGAGAAACACTAATTACAATAGAAAAACCACGTAATCAGTAATAAAATTTCACACTTTAGGTCTTATCATAGGTTATTCATGGACATTTCTAAAATACTAAGATTATGTTCTATGCTTAGACATATCCTTAGGGTTCTTACTAAGGCTACCACATCCGAGTTTCCAAAGGTTGACTAGACCTTTCCTATGATACCAACTATAATGACCCATACATTAGATACATGGTTATTACTTCAGAATTGAAGCATACTTATTACAACATATAACAAAACCATGGTAGTACCTTATAGTTATAGTGTCTTTAGAAACTGGTAATCATAAACAACTGGTTCATAAAATCATCTACATTGTCTCCCACTTATTTCATCATATCTAGAGTCCCTTTTTGGCATATCCTACTTAATACCCTTATTCCTATCCTGGGGAAAAGAAAACAAACAAAAGGGTGAGCTCAAATTCTAATTGAGGGTAATCAAAATAAATATCAATCATATCATATTCATAAGAACATAGCATTTTGAATATCTTAACCTGTAAAAGAGATCATAATTTCATAACATGGGATAAATCCTAGTAGTGAAATGTAATCCCAATTATCATAACATATAACATGAAACTTTATGGAATACACAAATAATCCTAGAAAATCATTTCTTATTAGTCAAGACTCATTTCCAAGACTATCTTAGTGGACAAAATCCATTTCTGAACCGAGTTCACTCATCGTTTCAGTCCTGTATCACTGAACCAGATTAACTTGCTGTTCCAGCCATGTCTATCTCATGAGATATAAATATTTACCCAATTAATTGGAGGGATATATATGTCCCACCCATCTCATAATGAAACCATTCTTATGTGTTCCGCAAAATCATAAATCATATATCATAGCATGCCCCATGTAATAAAAATGGGATTCTTAAACATCATGTCATTATAACATAAACCAAATAAGATAAAAGGACTTAATAAAAATAATTCCCTCATAACATAATCAAATAAATGTAAAAATAGGGATATAAAAATAACCCTATATTATCTTATATGGAAAATAATTTTGATAAAATACTTGAACTCCATTCTTGATGAAAATATCCTTTATACTTCAAAAACATTTTTCCTTTCTTAACATCTCATAAAATTTTAAACTAAAAGAAATTAATTAAAAATAAACTTGAAAACATGTAAGGTAAGTTTCATGGAAATAATTTTCAATGAAATCATAAAAATAAATTCATGTCGTATAAGTTAAAAAAACATTCTTCTCATACTTTGGCCGGAAAAGTCAAAAAGTACCTCGTACTGAAAACGACAAAAGATTCATTCATATCTTTACTAAAAATTCACCAATAGGTAAAATTGGATTTAATAAATTTTAGGAGGATATAAATAATATTACATATTGAGGAAACATGTATTTGGATGATAAATATTCCCCAATAAATTCTAAAGTATAAACAATCTTGGATAAAAATGAGATTGCGAGATTTTCCCTTACCTTAGGTCTGATATGCTTCGTATATATCCAAACCTCCTGTATAATGATTTAAATAATGTCATTTACTTATTACATAATTATATTCATTGTTATGATATCATACATGGTCATATTATTATCTTCTTATTAGTAATATTTCATTGCTACTTGTTATTCGGGTGTTCATTGCTTTATGTTCTTACGCATCTCTTGTCGAATAAATTATTATTCCTATTTTTAGGTTATAGATAAATTATTTAAATAATGGTATTAGTGTAATATATATCATATTTATTCATTAAATTCATTTATATAATCATTATTCAATTAATATCATGTAGAACGAGTCGCATCACATCATGGAGACGGTATGTCGTACGTACGCACGAGCGATGATATCATTCCCATTACCATTGAATGGTATTGGAGTGGAATATGGAATGTCTCATAATTATTATAATTTAATAATAATCATATATAGTTATTCTTTACACAATTATACCCATCCATGTAAGGTGGTGGTGGAAAACAGATTACACCACGGCGTGGAGACGGTATTTTGTACATACACACGCGCGGTGATTTCATTTTCCGTAGGATGGATAGAAGGTGAAATAGGGTTGTTTAATATTTATAATAACATATAAGTATATTATTGATACTGATGTTATTAATTTATGATGAAACTAATGAAGAAGAATTATAAGAAGAATTAAAATGGAAAGAATCGGTAAAGGATATTACCTCTTCTTTGACGTGCCTATTCTTAACCTCCTCTTAGGGCACTAAAGTTGGTCTTTGAAGAATACCAGTACCTCTAGTATATTTCTTGGGAAGTGGAGAAGAGAAATTGGTAGGGTTTGGCCGATCTGGAAGTCTCAAAGTGGTGTGAGGAGGAGAGGGAGGAGGTTCCCTTTTATAAGGGAGGAGAGGTGCACCTTTGGAATTATAAGAAATATTCATTTATAATAAATTCCAACCCCACTTAAAAACCTCCAAAAATTACTAAAATCTGAATATTAGATGATATAGGGTTGTAATCTCATCAACCAATAAAATTTAGACAAGTTGGTAATTTATTTTAAACATTATCAACTTGATTTATCCTTATATAATCTATTTAATTTTATTTGTGGTAATAATATTCTAAATTTTAAATCAATATAAATAATTACATATATGTTGTGAATTTTCCATAATTTTATACTTTATTACATTTTCGACCATATAAAATTTAATTTATAATTTTTAAATATTTTTGTGATTTTTAAACAATTTTATAATATGTAATTTTTATAAAATAACAATAGTGTCAATTTTGACACTATTTATTTATTTGAATTTAAATAAAATATACACAGAAGATATGTTCAAAATAAAAGATTAAATAGCTTCATAACATGTCATATTTATCTATAAAATTATTTTATAACATTAAATAGTTCATATGATATTTATTTTAATACATTTAAAATCATTTATTTGATAATTAAATCAATAAAATAATTTCAACATCACTATTGTGTCATAATTAATGATAATTATTTAATCCCTAAAAATTATAAATAAATTCGAATGATGTATATAATTTTATTATATTTTTTAGACTATTCTTTTTCAAAGTTCCATGAAGTTTATCACTAAATTAAAATTATTATACTTATAAGATTTAAGAGGGTGACATGTTGTCACTTTCTTTGGTTTAAATAATAATTAAATTATTTTAATGGTCAAAAGTCCATAAACTGAATTTATTCCGGACCTTAGATGATAAGGGTCTACTTTTAGTCATCCAATAGAGTTTCGGATGGTGTTAGGGTAATTACATAATCTTATTGTTACCCTTAATTACCCGATTTACCTTTAACTGCAGTAAATAAAAATTACCGTAGTTACTATTCATAATATCAAAAAAAAAGTAACCTATTAACATAATTTGGACCCACTGAATCCAAATATGGAATCCATTTTTTAAAATTCAAAACACAAAATTTTCAGTAATTAACTTAAAATTAATCCCGTTGTTAAGAAAACGAGTTTTAAAAGTTAAAACATTGCCAAAGATTGAAATGTTTTTACCTATGAATTAAATGTAAAATTAATGGTAATGACATAAATTATATTAAATGGTAAAAATATATTCTATTTATACTTTAAAACCATTAAATATTATAATTTAACCATATAAAGTATTTCAATGAAAAAATTTGTTTTTAATTAAAATATAGAGTGTTTTTACTATTCATTAAAATTTGGAAGTTATCAGAATAATATGAAAATTTTATCCAAAGTAAATTTTTATATCCTAATTCCAAAGAAGAATTTTATTTTGTCAAATTGAACTTATAACAATGTCAAAAACTAGATTTAAAGTTAGTGCACCATCAAAAGGTGGCAAAACTGCATTTTTTGAAAAATACTTATTTTACCCCAAAAATTTATTATATTCACATACCATGTTTTAGAAAATGTGTAAGATAAATAATAATGTTATAAAATTCAAAATTTAGTTAATACTATTCATAACTACTAGTCCATAATAATATTATAACAATATATCGTTGTTTAGTGAAACTCGATATTGCGTATAACACATGCTATCGAGGAAGGTTTCTCTTGAGTATAATGAAAGACAAGATAGTGTTGTGTGTAGTGAAATATTACTTTGATGTTGCGTATAACATAAGACATAAAAAAAATATTTGTCATAAAATATCAGGGTGTTACGTTCTACCCCTCTTAAAATGAATTTCTCCCTCGAAATTTGTCACTTCGTAACAAACAGATGTGGATACCTCTCCCTCATCATATCCTCAAGCTACCATGTATCTTCTTCTAATTGGTGGTTCCTCCATAAAACTTTCACCAAGTGAGTGGTCTTGTTCTGTAGAAATTTTTCACTATGATCCAGAATCTCTATCGGTTGTTCTTTATAAGAAAGATCTTGCTGCAGCGGTACAACTTCTGAGCTTAGTACATGTGAAGGATCGGGTATGTATTTTCTCAGGAGAGATACATGGAACACATCGTGAACTTGAGAGAGATTCGGTGGAAGCGCCAATTGGTAAGCTACCTTCCCAACACAATCCAGTATTTGAAAAGTACTGATATACCTAGGGATCAACTTTCCCTTCTTTCCAAATCTCATTACTCTCTTCCAAGGAGATATTTGTAAGAACACTTTATCACCCACTTCAAACTCTAGGTCTTTTCTTCGGTTGTCATAATAACTTTTTTGTCGACTCTGAGCTGCTCTTATGTGTTGTTGAATAGATCTGACCTTTTCTACCATCTCATCGACAAGATCAATTCCTAATAGCTTTCTTTCCCCAACTTCATCCCAACAAGTTGGAGTTCTTCATTTCTTTCCATAGAGAGCTTCATAAGGAGCCATCTGAATACTAGAGTGAAAGCTATTATTATAAGAAAATTCCACCAAAGGTAGGTGTTGATCCCAACCACCTTTTAAATACATAGAGCAAGCTCTTAACATGTCTTTTAGAGTTTGAATTATTCTCTCAGACTGACCGTCTGTCTGAGGATGATAAGCAATGATGAAACTCATCTCAATATCTAGAGTATGCTGAATACTTCGCCAGAACTTCGAGGTAAACCTTGGATCCTGATCAGAAATAATGGAAAGTAGTACTCCATGCAATATTACCACTTCCTTTACATATATCCTGGAAAGCTTATCCAGAGAGAAATATTTTCTAATAGCAATGAAGTGTGACGACTTCGTAAGAAGATCAACTATGAACCAGATAGCATTATTGCCTTTGGATGTTTTAGGAAGTCCGATGACAAAGTCCATAGTGATGTTTTCGCATTTCCATTCGAGTATGGGTAATGGTTGTAACATCCCCTTACACTTCTTTCTCTCAGCATTAACTTTCTGAAAAATCAAGCATCAAGAGACATATTCAGCAACATCTCTTTTCATGCCATCCCACCAGAAGTACTCTTTCAGGTCCCTATACATCTTCGTGCTTCTAAGATGAATAGAGAATGAAGAACTATGAGCCTCATCTAGAAGATCCTTTAATTTTGGAATGGGAGGAACACAAACTCTTTTCCTAAACCTTATTATTTCATCACAATCAATGTGAAATTCAGGAACATTTCTCACCTTCTTTTGTAACTCTACATCTTATTTCTGTGCCTCTTTAATATTCACATGTATAGATGGTTGAACATTCATTTGAGAAAGATAATATTTTCGCCTTCCATTATAATTCCAAGATCCATCCTTTTTAAGTCCATAAATATTGGATCTTTTGTGATCATCATCATGGATAAGCTAGCATGGTCTTGTCGACTTAATGCATCCTCCACCTTGTTTGATTTCCCAGGGTGATAATGAATTGAGCAGTCATAATCCTTAATCAACTCCAACCGTCTTCTTTGGCGCATATTCAGCTACTTTTGTGAGAAAATATACTTTATACTTTTATGATCAGTATAAATATCACACCTTTCACCATAAAGGTAATGCCTCTAAATCTTTAATGCAAAGATTACCGCAGCTAACTCCAAATCACGAGTTGGGTAATTTTGCTCATGGATTTTCAACCGTCGTGAGACATAAGATATCACCATATTATTTTGTATCAGAACACACCCCAATAACTTCTTGGATGCATCACTATAGATCACAAACATTTCTCCACTACAAGGTAGTGTGAGCACAGGTGCACTGGATAACCTTCGTTTTAACTCCTTGAAATTTTCTTCACACTCCTCCGTCCAAACGAACTTAACTACTTTTCAAGTCATCGTAGTGAGTGGATTAGATAACCTTGAAAAATCCTTCACAAAACGTCGATAATATCCAGCCAAGCCAAGAAAACTTCGGATCTCAGTTACTGTTGTTGGTCTCGACCATCTTTCGATAACCTCTGTTTTTTCTAGATCCAAAGATATCCCCTCTTTTGAGAATATGCGACCCAAAAAATGAAACTTTTTGAAGCCGAAATTCACTCTTGGTAAATTTGGCATAAAGCTTCTCCTTTCTTAGGGTCTTTAATACAATTCTCAAGGGATCTTCATGTTCTTCCTTGTTCTTTGAATAGACAAGAATATTGTCTATAAAGACTACCACAAACTGATCAAGATAGTCTCTAAATACTCTATTCATTAGATCCATGAAGATAGTAGGGGAATTAGTAATAACAAATGGAATCACTATAAATTCATAGTGTCCATACCTTGTACGGAAAGCTGTCTTTGGTATATCCTCCCTTTTGACCCTTAATTGATGATACCCTGAATGAAGATCAATCTTGGAAAAGTATTGAGCTCTGTGTAGTTGGTCAAATAAGTCATCAATGCGTGGGAGAGGGTATTTTTTCTTGATAGTAATCTTGTTAAGTTCTCGATAATCAATGCAAAGTCTCCTTGATCCATATTTATTCTTAACAAACAGAACAGGTGCTCCCCAAGGTGACGCACTAGGGCATATGAATCCTTTATCAAGATTCTCTTGGAGTTGCTTCTTCAATTCCTGCAACTCAATTGGGGCCATTCTATAAGGTGTATTTGAAATAGGCATAGCACCCTGTATGAGTTCTATTGAAAACTCAACTTCACGATATGGTGGAAGACCTGGAAATTCCTCTGGAAAGACATCATCAAACTCCTATACAATGGGCATATTCTTAATCGTGAGTTTCTTGCCAACCATTTGAGATAAAAAACCTTCATTTAGTGGAATCAAGACCCATAAGATGGAAGAAATTTCCACTGGAAGGTTATGTTCATCCTTGCATCGATAGATGGTCACAGATTGATTGGGAATATTAAATGTGATTTACCTTCTTTTCCAATTGATATGAGCTCCGTATAAAGAAAGTAAATCCATGCCAAGAATCACATAAAGTTCCACTATAGTAAGGATCACAAGATTTTCAGGAATCACTTTCCCACAAACTTCAATCAGAGAAGAATTGTAAACTTTTGATGCGACTGTTGTGCCATTAAGAGTTTTCAAATCTAACTCAACATCTATTTGTTGAGGTAATACAGTGATACCCTTAGAAAATTATTTAGAAATAAACGAGTGGGTGGATCCAAAATCAAATAAAACATTTGATACTTTAGAGTGGATGGTAAGTGTACCTTTCACCACTTCGATATCATACTCCACATCGCCGATTGTAATTGCATGTGACTTTCCTTTGTCTTTGGCCTTAAGAGTTTGTTGATGTCGATCATCATCAACAAACCTTGGATTTGGGAATTGATTGGTATAATTCCCCATCTCCTTGCACTTGAAACATTGAAGTGTTGGAGGTGCATTCTATGTATCCCTTTCTTTGTTCACATCATTATACATCTTCTTCCCATTATTTCGACATTCAATTGCCCGATGACCTTATTTTCCACACTTAAAACATTTTCTTGTCCCTTTAAGAAAATTCCCTCCATGTCTCTTTCAATAATTTGAGCATAAATGAAAACTCATCTTCTTTTCAGTGTGGTCTTTAGATTTTCCTTTGAATTCCATTTTCCTCTTCTTATCAAACCCATACGATTGATGGGTTACTCCAATGTCCATATCAACCTTGAGAGAAAATCGAACAATTTCCTCATAGCTATTGAAGTCCCTTATGGAAAACGCCCTTAAAGGACTTGTTTTTAAGCCACTAAAGAATCGATCGATCTTACTCTCAGGTTGGATAATAATTCCAGAAGTGTACCTTGCAAGTCTTGTAAAATTTGCTTCGTAGGTACCAACCGATTCATCATCCTTTTGCTTCAGTTCAAGAAACTCCTTCTCCATATTTTTTCGAATAATACGAGGGAAGTACTTATTGAAAAATAAGTTCTTGAACTCTTCCCATTCCATGGACTCAATTTCATCCCTTTGCCTCGTATTCTTGATAAGATTCTACCATTGATCAGCTTCACCTTCCAAACGATACACTACTAAGATGACTTTGTCATGTTCAGAACATTGTAGAACAGAAAATATATTTTCAGTGGTGCTGATCCATTGTTCAGCCACTAATGGATCAGAAGACCCACTGAATGAAGGTGGACACTTCCTCATGAAGGATTAAACAGAATGTTGCTCCTTCCTTTGATCGTTTGGAATTCCTTCCTGATTCATAGCTTGAGAAATTTGTGTGAGCATAGCTAAAAGATTTTTCATTCCAGCTCCCATAACGTTTAGTTGCTCAGGGGGAAAATCATTGCATTGTCCATCACATTGAGCATTAACATGGTCCCTTCGGGTTCTATCCCTTGACTAAAACCAAGAATTATAGTGTGAGAAACACTAATTACAATAGGAAAACCACATAATCAGTAATAAAATTTCACACTTTAGTTCTTATCATAGGTTATTCATGGCCATTTCTAAAATACTAGGATTATGTTCTATGCTTTGACATATCCTTAGGGTTCTTACTAAGGCTTTCACATCCTAGTTTCCAAAGGTTGACTATACCTTTCCTCTGATACCAACTATAACGACCCATACTTTAGATACATGGTTATTACTTCAGAATTGAAGCATACTTATTACAGCATATAAGAAAACCATGGTAGGACCGTATAGATATAGTGTCTTTAGAAACTGGGAAACATAAACAACTGGTTCATAAAATCATCTACATTGTCTCCCACTTATTTCATCATATCTAGAGTCCCTTTTTGGAATATCCTACTTAATACCCTTCTTCCTGACCTAAGGAAAATAAAAAATACAAAAGGTGAGCTCAAATGCTCAGTAATGGTAAAAAAAGAAATATTGATCATATCATATTCATAAGAACATAACATTTTGAATATCTTAATCTGCAAAAGAGATCATAATATCATAACATGGGAAAAATCACAATAGTGAAATGTAATCCCAATGATCATAACATATAACATGATACTTTGTGGAATACACACATAATCATAGAAAATAATTTCTTATTAGTCAAGACTCATTGCCAAGACTATCTTAGTGGAAAAAGTCCATTTTTGAACCGTGTTCACTCCTCGTTTCAGTCCTGTATCACTGAACCGGATTAACTTGTCGTTCCAGCCATATCTATCTCATGAGATATAAATTTTTACCCAATGCATTGGAGGGAGATATAGGTCCCCCCCATCTCATAATGAAACCATTCTTATGTGTGCCACAAAATCATAAATCATATATCATAGCATAACCCATGTAATAAAAATGAGATTCTTAAACATCATGCCATCATTACATAAACCATATAAGATAAAAGGAATTCATAAAAATAATTCCATCATAACATAATCAAATCAATGTAAAAATAGGGATATAAACAGAAACCTATATTATCTTAGATGGAAAATAATTTTGATAAAACACTTGAACTCCATTCTTGAGGAAAATATCCTTTCTACTTCAAAAACATTTTTCCTTTCTTAACATGTCATAAAATTTTAAACTAAAATAAGTTAATTAAAAATAAACTTGAAAACATGTAAGGCAATATTTATGGAAATAATTTTCAATGAAATCATAAAAATCCATTCACGATGTATAAGTTAAAAAAACATTCTTCTCGTACTTTGGCCAGAAAAGTCAAAAAGTACCTCGTACTGAAAACGACAAAAGATTCCTTTCATAACTTTACTAAAAATTCACCAATTGGTAAAATTGGATTTAATAAATTATATTTGGATATAAATAATATTACATATTGAGGAAACATGTATGTGGATGATAAATACTCCCCAGTAAATTCTAAAGTTTAAATAATCTTAGATAAAAATGAGATTACGAGATTTTCCCTTATCTTAGGTCCGATATGCTTAGTACGTATCTGAACCTCCTGTATAATGATTTAAATAATTTCATTGAGTTATTAAAGAATCATATTCATTTTTATGATATCATACATGGTCATATTCTTATCTTATTATTAGTAAAATTTCATTGCTACTTGTTATTCGGGTGTTCATTGCTTTATGTTCTTACGCATGTCTTGTAGAGTAAATTCTTATTACTCTTTTTAGGTTATAGATATATTATTTATAGAATGGTATTAGTGTAATATATATCATATTTATTCATTCAATTCATTTATATAATCATTATTCAATGAAGATCATGTAGAACGAGTGGCATCACATCGTAGAGACGGTAGGCCGTACGTACGCACGAGCGATGATATCATTCCCATAACTATTGAATGGTATTGTAGTGGAAGATGGAATATCTCAGAATTAGTATCATGTTATAATAATAATATATAGTTATTCTTTACACCATTATACCCATCCATGTAAGGTGGTAATGGAATACAAATTACACCACAGCGTGGAGATGGTATTCCGTACGTACGCACGCACAGTGATTTCATTTTCCATAGGATGGATAGAAGGTGAAATAGGGTTTTTTCATATTTATAATAACATATCAGTATATTAGTGATAATGATGTCATTAATTTATGAGGAAAATAATAAAGAATAAGAATTAGAAGAATAATTAAAATGGAAAGAATCAGTAAAGGATATTACCTCTTCTTTGACGCGCCTCTTCTTAACCTCCTCTTAGGGCACTAAAGTTAGTCTTTGAAGAATACCAAGACCTATATTATGTTTCTAGGGAAGTGTAGAAGAGAAATTGGTAGGTTTTGGCTGAGCTTGAAGTCTCAAAGTGGTGTGAGGAGGAGAGGGATGAGGTTTCCTTTTATAAGGGAGGAGAGGGGCACCTTTGGAATTATAAGAAATATTAATTTATAATAAATTCCAACACCACTTAAAAACATCCAAAAATGACTCAAATACAAATATTAGATGAGATAGGGTTGTAATATCATCAACCAATAAAATTTAGACAAGTTTGTAATTTATTTTAAACATTATCAACTTGATTTATCCTTATATAATCTATTTAATGTTATTTGTAGTAATAATATTATAAATTTTAAATCAATATAATTAATTACTTGTATGTTGTGAATTGTCCATAATTGTATAATTTATTAAATTTTAGACCATAAAAATTTTAATTTATAATTTTTAAATATTTTTGTGATTTTTAAACAATTTTATAATATGTAATTTTTATAAAATAACAATAGTGTCAATTTTGACACTATTTAATTATTTGAATTTAAATAAAATATACACAGAATATATGTTCTAAATAAAAGATTTAATAGATTCATAACATGTCATATTTATCTATAAAATTATTTCATCACATTAAATAGTTCATATACTATTTATTTTAATACTTTTAAAATCATTTATTAGATAATTCAATCAATAAAATAATTTCAAAATCACTATTGTGTCATAATTAATGATAATTATTTAATCCCTAACAATTATAAAAAAAATCACATGATGTAGATAATTTGATTATATTTCTATAGATTATTATTTTTCAAAGTTCCATGAAGTTTATCACTAAATTAAAATTATAATACTTATAAGATTTAAGAGGGTGACATGTTGTTACTTTCTTTGGTTTTAATAATAATTAAATTATTTTAATTTCCATTGGAAGGTGTTAGGGTAATTTTATAATCTTATTGTTACCCTTAATTAATCTATTTACCTTTAACTACAGTAAATAAAAAGTATCGTCGTTACTATTCATAATATCAAAAAAAAATGTAACCTATTAACATAATTTGGACCCAATGAATCCAAATATGGAATCCATTTTTTAAAATTCAATACACAGAAGTTGCAGTAATTAATTTAAAATTAATACCGTTGTTAAGAAAACGGGTTTTAAAAGTTAAAACATTTCCAAAGATTGAAATGTTTTTATCTATGAATTCAATGTAAAATTAATGGTAATGATATACATTATATTAAATGGTTGAAAATAAAATTCAATGAAAAAGTTTCCCACATCAATAATCCTTTAAAATAAATTTCTTCAAAAATCATTTCATCTGTGGGCCGCTCGGACGAACCGAACTTGCCGGTCATAGCCAGCCTAGCTGGCGAACCGCGGAACCCGAAGGTGCCGCGCGGAGGAGGTGCAGCCCGTATCCGCGGGGCCCTTTCCGGAATGAACCGGCCAGCCATAGCTAGCCAGGAAATAGACCGCAGTGCCTCTTGGAACCTCTCTACAAAGGAACCATGACCCGTGCTAGGTGGGCCGCTTCAGCTGGCGAACCGTCCGGCCGTAGCCAGCCGGGTTGGAGGAAGTCGCGGCACCCACAAGTGCCGCGCTGCGGACGAACTGCGACCCACAACCGTGGGCCCCTCGCGTCGGAAAAACTGGCCGGATTCGGCCGGCCGGGTAGCAAGGAGGGGCGGCACCACTCAGTTCTTCTAGGCGAACCAGACCGGCCCCCTCCTTGGGCCAGGCTGCAGGTGGGCCGGGTCTGCGGGTGGGTCGGGTCTGCGGGTGGGCCGGGTCCGCGGGTGGGCCGCGCCCCACCGGGCTGTGCCGACCCCCCTATTTGGGTAAAACCTGTCGGTTTGGGTCCCTAGGTGGGCTGCGCTCCACCGGGCCGGGCCGATCCCCAGTCGGGTCGGACCCGCCAAACCGGGTTGGGCCGACCCGCCAGCCCACTGGGCTTGACGGGCCAGGTCCGTTTCGCTTAAACGAAAATATCTTCTAGACCGCGCGTCCTATTGACACCCCATCTGCGGCACTGGGATCCTCTCGACAAGGTGGTACTTTTGCGACACTCTAGGTGAGTTTTGGGCAAATTTGGAAAATGGCCAGGTTAGGAACGAGCGTAATTCCAACCGAGCCCCTGGAACGGAAAAGACAATAACTCTCAGACCAGGCGTCTGATTGACGCGTCATCTATCGCGTTGGGTTCCTTTTGATGAGATATAACTTTGTGGTACATCAAATCTGGACATAATGATAGTTGATGTAACGACCCCTTTGCTCGAGGAGCAGACCCTCCCGGAATCGAGCGTGTTGTGTGCGGGGACCCTAGAGCTGGTTGCGACTACGACGACTACTGTACTGGGATCCTACGTGGGTTCGGCAGTGACCACTACTGTACTTGGATCTTATGTGGGTTCGGTTGCGAAGACTATTGTGCTTGGATCCTATGTGGGTTTAGCAGCGACAACTACTGTACTTGGATCCTATATGGGTTCGGCAGTGACGACTACTGTACTTGGATCCTACGTGGGTTCGACAGTGAAGAAAAATGTTCTCGGATCCTACGTGGGTTTGACAGTTAGATGAATGAGTGGATAAAACTGATCATCTCTATCGTTATAAGAAAGATGTATATCTGTGTGAGATGAATCTTGAATTTCAATCATTATCATCAATGTGGTTGACTTTACTTCCTATGTGGATTGGGTTGTGCTTGGGATCGAGGGTTGGAGGCGAACTGAGATTGATAACATAGGTATATATATGGGAATATACCTAAGTAGGGCTGGTTGATACTTCGTGGTTGTATATTTCTTCTTTTTTTTATCTTTAGTGGATATTGTGAGACCTTGCGGGTCTCGGGGTCCGTACTGAGTATCGTTATACTCACCCCTACACGAGCTTTGTCTGCACCTCGTTGTGTTAGATGCAGAAGACGAACAACACTGACGGAGGACGAGAGCGCCACAACTGGACGGTACCCAGAGGTGGACCTTGCGACGAGTCGGCACACTGTGGAGACTGATAGACGTGGGTGCTGGGGTGGCCATTTGTACCTACCCTTCAGGTTGGATTCCCCGGAGGATGATCCAGGAGCTTCTATTTACTTTCAGTTGTTAGTCCCTTTACTTGTACTTGTTCTTCAGTTGGGTTTGTATACTGGCCCATTTACTTTCCAGTACACTCTTTTGTATCCAGTTTTACTTAGTGTTTACTTCTTGTTTCATACTCTGTTGTGCTTGTTTACTTTTAAAAAGGAAATGTATTTCCAACTTAGGGAATTACGCCTTTGGTGCTAGTCGCCAGCCCCTGGCCTATGGAAGGCGGACTTGGGGTAGTCACGGCATGGGCCCTGAGGACGGGTTGTGAAAAATTGGTATTAGAGGAGTCGGTTCTACCGTAGGACTCAGGACTCTAATCATTCTTTTCTTTGAAGAAATAGTGTTAAGAGTACTGAGTATGGTTTTTAGTCCAGGGAGATTAGTGTTGTTGTAGCGGCCAATGTATCCATACACAAGGACCCTAACCTCTGATTTCCAACTTAGTGCATGAAAACAATGATTGTGTGTGTGTTTCCTTTGAAAATTTTTCTTTGTGATTACTTTGTGTCAGATCACCAGGTATACTTTTTTGACCGTGGCACACTTGTTTATTTTTAGGATGGCCCCACAAAGGCAACCAGGTAGGGTTCCAAGATACGTACGAGATGGTAGCCCACCAAGCAACGAGGCCTCGATGCAGGGCCCCATCACAGTGGAGGCACTAATGGTACCACTACCTGCAGGGCCATTGATATTACCAGCTCCAACAGCAGACGGTGAACACCACCTGAGTGCGTTTCACGAGTTCCAGCGACAGAGGCCACCCAGGTTCTGGGGAGAGATGGACCCACAGGCAGCTGAGGATTGGATGGAGGTTGTCGTGAGAGTTTACAGATTGGTAGGGACACCAGCCGTCCTTATGGTGATCCTTGTCATGAGTCTCCTGCATGCAACAGTAGGTAGATGGTGGATCCTGATGATCCAGGTGCATGACAAGGCATCATTACTCTGGACGGACTTCGAGAGTCTTTTGCACTCAGAGTTTGTTCCAGCAACCCTTCATGTGGTGCGGATTCAGGAGTTACTTCATCTGCAGCAGGAAAGCATGACAGTAGCTCAGTACTCAGCGAGGTTCACTGACCTCTCACGTTATTCCAAATATATGGTACGTGACCCATTCTTCAGGGCCCGGACCATTGATCAGGGACTCAGATGAGAGATCATAGCTTTAGTTGTCTCCTACAGCATCCCGAATAAGACGGGGGTGCCGTAGCGAGCCCTTTTAGTGGAGATCTTTCTTGTTGAGTAGTCACCAGCAACAATACCCACTATTGGACGACACGTAGCAGATTCTTCTGTAGCTGACATTAGACAGTTGACACAAAGGTCCAAGCGGACCCGACAATCAGGTGGGTGATCTCAGGATACTGGTTCTAATGTGCGCGACACACGAAACAGAGCCAGCCATACATGGGACATGTCGTGCTACGCATGCGGCAGGCAGGGTCACATGGCTCTCGACTTCCCGACCCTCCATGCAGATGAGCAGAAAATAGTAGAGGGACCTCCCAGGCAGAGATAGAGGTTTGATCGTGGTGGTCCGTCAGGAGCAGGCGGACATGGCATATGAGCTATCCGAGCAGCAGGTGGTGGACGACATTTCGAGGCTCTACCACCACCACCACCAGGAGGTCCACCTAGACCAGAGGGAGCTGGCGGACAGAGGCGGGCTTAGCTCCAGGCAGTTAAGGCCTACAACCACAGTGCACCGGAGATGATTCAAGGTACTATTTGTGTCTACTCTACCCTTCCTGCAGTACTTATAGACACAGATGTGAGTCATTCTTTTATTATCGCTGCCCTTGTTTAGATCTCAGAGATTCTGACGGAGCCATTGGATCGATCCTTATAGCTAGAGACTTCTACGGGAGCAGACTCAATGATTACACACTGGTTCCGGCAGTGTGATCTTACTCTAGGAGGTGAGAGCTTCAACTGGGATCTTCTTGTAGCGGCGTCGAGGCCTTACGACGCCATCTTGGGTATAGACTGGTTGTCTACAGCTCATACTCATATTGAATATATTAGGTGCAAAGTGCGGTGTGTCCGCATGGATGGGAGCAGGTTCACCTTCACCAGCAAGAAGGGATCCTTTGCAACACAGGATGGACTTACGAAGAAGAGGGGGAAGCCGATCACACATCAGTTGGCTAGTCTCATCCTTGAAGCGGTTGATGTGTGGAGTCTGAGTTTTCCTATTATGGTGTATCAGTACGCGGATGTTTTCCCTGATGACATTCCAGGACTACCTCCTCATAGAGAGGTATACTTCTACACTGACCTATACCCCGGGACAGCACCGATATCTACTCCAGAATATCGGATGGCTCCTGCTGAGCTTCGTGAGCTGCAGGTACAGCTGGAGGACTTGCAGGTAAAGGGATTTATCCAAACCAGTGTTTCACCCTGGGCATCTCCGATTTTGTTCACCAAGAAGGTGTATGGGAGCTTGTGATTGTGTATCGACTATCGTCACCTGAATCAGGTGACCGTGAAGAACAAGTATCCACTCCCGAGTATTGACAATCTCTTTGATCATCTGAAGGGAGCATAATGGTTCTCAAAGATAGACCTCAGGTCAGGCTATCACCCGCTCAGAGTTCGAGATGAGGATGTGCAGAAGACGACCTTCAGGTGTCAGTATGGCCACTATGAGTTCTTGGTTATGCCCTTCGGCATAACCAACACTCCAAAAATTTTCATGAGTCTCATGAACAGGATCTTCCAGCCTTACCTCAATCGATTTGTCGTAGTCTTCATCGATGACATACTGATTTACTCGACTACTGAGGAGGAGCATGCTTACCATTTTTGGGGGGTACTGGATACACTCTGAGATCACCGGATTTATGGTAAGCTCTTGAAGTTCCAGTTATGGATTTGAGAGGTTCACTTCTTGGGACACATCATCTTAGAGGCTGGAGTTGCAGTGGATCCAGCGAAGATCGAGGCAGTGCTTGCTTGGGAGCCACCTAGGAGTGTGATGGAGGTGCGGAGTTTCCTGGATCTGGCTGGGTACTATCGGAGATTTGTGCCAGACTTCTCAAGAGTTTCAGCACTGATTTCAGCTTTAATGAAGAAGGGGAAACCCTTTGTGTGGTCAGAGAGATGCTAGCAGAGCTTTCAGGAGCTAAGGTAGAGGTTGACCAGTGCGCCCATCTTGAGGCTACCGAAGGAGGGAATAGGGTACGTAGTTTACTGCGACGCATTAGGGACCAGACTTAAGGGTGTCCTGATGTAGAAGCGAGTAGTGATCGCGTATGTTTCACGAAAGTTGAGACAGCATGAGCAGAAATATACTATCCATGACCTAGAGTTAGAAGTAGTGGTCTTCGCCTTGAAGATGTTGTGGCACTATCTGATGGGTGAGTGGTTTAAAGTCTACTCTGACCACCAGAGTCTCAGGTACATCTTCTCACAGAAGGACCTGAACCTAAGATAGCAGAGATGGCTCAAGTTCCTCCAGGACTATGACTTAGAGATAGTCTATACTCTTGGGAAGGGGAACGTTGTAGCTAATGCTCTCAACAGTAGATCGGGCATTCAGCTGCTAGGAGAGGCGATAGAGCAGCTGACCACGTTGCAGATATCCTTTATGGATAGAGATGGAGCTGCCTTTCTTCAGTCTCTCACAGTCACTCCTCCACTTCTTCAGTGAGTTAGAGAGGCACAGTGTGGGGACGTTGACTGTGAGACGCGACGTGCTCAGATATCCACAGGGCAGGCTCCTGATGTATTTTCTGATGTTGGGGAGCATTTCATCCTCTTCAGGGGACATACCATGGTACAAGTTTCACTATAGGATGAGGTGTTGAGGGAGTTCCACACTTCCCACTAGCGGTACATCCAGGAGTGGCGAAGATGTATCAGGACCTCAGACGACAGCACTGGTGGTTGGGTATGAAGAAAGATGTAGCAGAGTTCGTTTCATAATGCCTCACTTTTCAGCAAGTGAAGACAGAGCCCCAGGTATCAACAGGCTTGGTTCAGCCCTTAGAGGTCCCAGAGTGGAAGTGGGATGGGATATCCATGGATTTCGTGACGGGACACCCACGTACATCCATGGTACATGACTCTATCTGGGTGATCGTTGACCAACTCACCAAGTCGAACCACTTCCTACCAATCAGGGAGTAGGGCTCAGTAGAGAGCTTGGGATGCCTCTACGTTCAAGAGATCATACGGCTTCATGGTGTTCCATCGATGATCATCTCCGATTGGGATGCATGTTTTACTTCCCGGTTATGGAAGGGGTTGCAGGAGGCTTTCGTGATGCAACTTCACTTGAGAAACACCTTCTATCATCAAACGGATGGTCAAACTGAGAGGAACATTAAGACTCTAAAGGATATGATCCATGAATGTGTCCTAGAATTTGGTCGCAGCTGGGAGGATCACTTACCCTTGGTGGAGTTTGCGTACAACAACAGATATCACTCCACCATCAGGATGGCACCTTACAAGGCACTGTACGACCAACTTTGCAGATCACCTCTATGCTGGACTGACCCAGGGGAGTCAGCAGTTGTAGGACCATAGATGGTTCAGGCTATGATAGATAATGTGCAGATCATCTAGAAGTAGATGAAGACTGCACAGAGTAGAAAAAAGTCCTATGCTGATAGGATACAGAGACCACTAGAGT
Organism: Viscum album; assembly: GCA_963277665.1. NCBI lineage: Eukaryota > Viridiplantae > Streptophyta > Magnoliopsida > Santalales > Viscaceae > Viscum > Viscum album. The sequence goes on along the minus strand of OY728167.1, from coordinate 392,872,869 downwards.
TCGAGGATGGCGACCACGTCTCTCTACGGGTCTCACCTCGATGAGGTCTACAGAGATTTTTCCAGGGCGACAAGTTATATCCACATTACATCATGTCGTTCCAGGTCCTCGAAAGAGTAGGCGAGGTGGATTACATCCTAGCCCTTCCACCTCAGTTTCACCAGGTGCACGACGAGTTCCACATTTCTCAGCTGAGGAGATACGTGCACGACCCGTCCCACATCATCCACCACGGGGATCTGGACATCGATGACGGGGAGAATTTCACGGAGGTCCCAGTGGAGATTGATAATCGATAGGATCAGGTCCTACATGGATGGTAGATTCATCTGGTGTGCATTCTCTGGCAGCAAGGGAACCTACAGGAGAGCACATGGAAGCAGGAGGCTCTGATGCATGCTCAGTACCCTCACTTGTTTCCCTAGTGTGTGTTATAGCTTTATGGGGATGTAAAGCCCTGAGGTGGGGGTAATGTAAAGAATTGGAAATTTCAAGGAAAATATTTTCTTAAATTATTTTAAATTTTACGAGCCCGTAATATTTGACAGCGCCTGATTCCGAGTCCCGGTGTGCCCAGAATCAATTTCTGAAGTTTTGTTCGGGTACGTTCAGTAAACGTACATGTGGGTTTTTCTATCTTTTGAACCGGTGCTGGGAATTGAAATATGAGGACACCGATGAACTCGCAGCTCCGGTATTCACTTAAGGGTACCTTTACTGTAGTTTCATTTGGTCGAGAACAGAACTTATAATTTGGGAATTCATATTAAATTAAATTAAATTGTTGTGTTACACAATTTTATTTTTACGGGGTGGTTATTTCCTTCAAAGGGAAGTTAGAGGTGGGTCCCACACTCCACATAACCTCCCATGAGAGGATAATGTGTGGTGGGGCCCACACGATCCCCTAACCCTTCAAATCCCCCTTTAACCCCATGAAACCCCCTTTTAACTCCTAAAATCTCCACCTCTCCTCTTTAATTTTTTAAACTCTTCACATTCCACCCTCCCTCATAAAGATTCCAACACACTTACAATTAATGAGCAATTAATTATTTGGCTCAACAATTATTTTTGAATTATTTTGAAATTGTTTTGCCAACATTAAAAGAAGGTATTTCATTATTTTCATTTGGTTGGCATAATCTTGCTTTGGTGGAACTTGGGAAGATTTGGAGGATATCACACTCTCCAGCGAAGAACGTGAGGAACTCGATCGTCTTCCTCCACTTCTTCAACTGGGGAAAGAAAGAAGATGATGCCACAAAGAACGCCATCTAACTTTCTTTTTCCTCTGAGTCTAGGGATAAGACACCACCCGCGAGGAACGCCACCAATGACAACGACTCTTCCTCTGATGTTGACGGAACGACACCATCTTCCGCGACACCGATTTCCGCATCTACAACAACGTACCTTGATTCGAGGTAGGGGGTTTGGTATAATTTTAAGTGAATAAAATTATATCTCATCCTTGGAGAATGCTTGGATTGTCTTTGGCCTTTTGATATCGCCTAACGCGGAGGGCGCAGGGAAAACGAACACGGCTTCATGACCCTCCATTGGTTCTGGAATATTTTGGCGGCGGCAACCGGGGGCGGTGGCGACCGGAGGCGGCGGCGACCGCAGGTGGCGACGACCGGAGGTGGTGACGACTGGAGGCGGCAGAAACCAGAGGTGGCGGCCACACACTGGCCGCATGGAGGAAACCACGACCCACATCTGCGGGCTGCTCGGACGAACCGAACTGGCCAGCCGTAGCTGGCCAGGCTGGAAAACCGTGGCAATCGATGGTGTTGGGTGGACGAGGTGCAGCCTGCATCTGCGGGCCGCTTTCCGGACCGAACTGGCTGGTCGTAGCCAACTGGGCAGAAGACCGCGGCACCTCTTGGGGCCATTCTAGGGAGTAATTGCGGTCTGTGCTGGGCGGGCCACTTTGGTGGGCGAACCGGTCAGCTGTAGCCGGCCGTTATGGAGGAAGTCGCGGCACCCGCATGTGTCGCACTGTGGACGAACTGCGGCCCACACATGTGGGCTTCTCACGTCAGAAAAGCCGGCCGGCTTCTGCCGGCCAGGCAGCAAGGAGGGGAAGTGCTGTTCGGTGCCGCCAGGCGAACCGGATCGGCCCGCTCCTCGGGTCGGGTCCGTGGGTGGGTCACGCCCCACCGGGCCGGGCCGACCCCCCTATCCGGGTTGGAACCGCCAGGCCGGGTCCCTAGGTGGGCTGCGCTCCATCGGGCCGGGCCGACCCCCAGCCGGGTCAGACCCACCAAACTGGGTCGGTCCGACCTGCCAGCCCAATGGGCTTGACGGGCCGAGCCCGTTTCTCTTAAACGCGAATATCTTCTAGACCGCGCATCCGATTGACGCGCCGTCTGCGGCACTGGGATCCTATCAACGAGGAGGTCAATTTGAGATACTCTAAGTGATTTTTGAACAAATTTTGGAAAAATTATGGGTTAGGAACAAGCGTAATTCCAACCGGGCCCCTGTAACGGAAAATCCAATAACTCTCAGACCGGGCGTTCGATTGACGCGCCGTCTGTCACGATGGGTTACTTTTTATGAGATGGAGATTAGGGGTACATCAACTCTGGAATTTGTGATAGTTGATGTAACGAACCCTTTACTTGAGGAGTGGACCCTCCCAGAATCGAGTGTGCTGTGTGCGGGAACCCTAGAGATGGATGCGACTGCGACGACTACTGTTTTGGGATTCTACATGGGATCGGCAGCGATGACTACTGTACGTGACTCCTACATGGGTTCGGCAGTGACGACTACTGTGCTTGGATCCTACGTCGTTTTAGTAGTGACGACTACTCTACTTGGATTCTATGTGGGTTCGGCAGTGACGACTACTGTACTTGGATCCTACGTGGGTTCGACAGTGACGACTAATGTGCTTGGATCCTATGTGAGTTTGACAACTTATATGAATAAGTGACTACAAATGATCATCTCTATCGCTATACAAAATATATATACCTATGTGAGCTGAGTCTTGACTTTCAATAATTATCATCAATGTGGTTGACTTTACTTCCTATGTGGACTGGATTGTGCTTGGGCTCGAGGGTTGGAGCCGAACTGAGATTGATAACTTAGGTATATGTATGGGCATATACCTAAGTAGGGTTGGTTGATACTTTGTGGTTGTATCTTTCTTCTTTTGTTTATCTTAGTGGATATTGTGAGACCTTTCAGGTCTCGGTGTCCCTAGTGAGTATCGTTATACTCACCCTTGCACGGGCTATGCTCGCACGTCATTATGTTGGATACAGACGACGGACAACACTGACGGAGGACGAGAGCGCCACAATTGGACGGTACCCAGAGGTGGACCTTGCGACGAGTCGGCACATGGTGGAGACTGATGGACGTGGGTGCTGAGGTGACTATTTGTACCTACCCTTTAGGTAGGATTCCCCGAAGGACGATCCATGAGTTTCATTTTACTTTCAGTTGTTATTCCCTTTACTTGTACTTGTTTTTCAGTTGGGTTTGTATACTAGGCCATTTACTTTCCAACACACTCTTTTGTATCCAGTTTTACCTAGTGTTTACTTCATGTTTTGTACTCTATTGTGGTTGTTTACTTTTAAAAAGGCAATGCCTTCCCAGCTTAGGGAATTATGCCTTTGGTGCTAGTCTCCATCCCCTGGCCTATGGAAGGCGGGCTTGGGGTAGTCATGACACGGGCCCCGAGGATAGGTCGTGACAAATGCACTATAGTGTCACACCCTAGGGTCAATCACAGGTAGGCTTCTTCCACACACTATCTTCCTATTGTCACTATTTATAATATAACTAATATAAAATATAATAATAATATAAATGGGGGGAAATAATTTCAAATGAATAAAATATAGATATATTATAAATATATAAATATATTAAAATACAAAATACAATGAAAATAAAGAAAAGACACAAATATTTTAGTAGAAGAAAACCATTGTTCTTGGGGTTTCACAATGGAATTATCATTGTTATTCAAAATATCTATCAATGAGTTATTCAATATGGATATCAAGACCTGTCACTCCACACCCTCTCGTTTGAATTGTATTACCCTACACCGATACCTCTTCATGTAGGAGTAATCTCTTCAGCATCAATACCCAATCCAAACTCCACAGTTTGAAAGAATTAGATATCGATGGGAAAGAAAAGTAATAAATGAGGAGGAAGAAGACAATAGTAGAGAAAGTGGGGCGACCGCTCACCAAAATAATTTAACCACCTATGAATTCTTAGAAAAAACATGATAAAACAATAAAACACAATAAACTCAAATACCACCACTTTCGCCCTCGAACAACAGTGAGGGTTAGCTCTCCACAAACATAGAGTTAGAAAGAAGCACGGTGGGAGAAACACATAAAATAAAAGAAATGAAAGAAAATAATAAATGAACAGAAGAAGAATAAATCTACAATAATATATATTATAAATATTAAGAACAATTACAGAAAAAAACTCCACCTTATCCCCCTTGAAATGGCTATCCTTGTAAAAGAGAGAGGAGGTACAAATTTATAGGTGAAATGGTTAAAGAAATCTCGCATCAATTCTGTCCACATAAATTTATCGACTTTTAGGTCCATTAAATGCCGGAATTGGTAAATTTTCCCTGCTTTAAAGTTGTTCCATATCATCTTTCACGTCCCTCCACAAAATTTCAGCCTGATTGGTCAATGTCAAAAGGAGGTATGGCTGTTTTAGTTCAGAGAATTTAATATGTCCAGGTGACTCTTCGTCTTCCACAACTCCAACTTCCCATGCAATTAAGACCTTGTATCCAGTGTATTATGATTTGGAATCCTTAATGAAAGATGTTCACTAATTTCTTTTCCATATTCATGCCAAATTTAAACTCCAATTTGTCACCTCAATCCGAGATACAAGCTCTTATTTAAAACATTCCAGATCTGTGCATTGTTTATGAAGCACAGATTGTGAGCTGATTTTGGGCCTCTAAATGATTGATTGAGCTGGGACTCCAAAAGGTTTAAATGAGGCCCATGATGTAGTGAAACCTAAAAAAAGTAATTTCGCATTTTTATTTAGTTTAGAAAATTATATGTCTGAAGTACATAATACAAATAAAATAGTTAAATCCCAAAATTATGCCATTTTTGCATTTGAGCTCAAAATTGTTCTAAAACATAAAAATGTGATAATTGCCCATAAAATCACACTATGGTGGGTTTTAAAACATTGGAATTAAGTATATTATATGTGAAAATTCAAGCTTCATCAACATACCACCAGCAAACATTTTATCCAAACACCCTACGGTGACCTATTTTAAGTCGCACCTTTGGTAAAAACTGCATTCGAGACTCAACCTTGGTCTAAGATTTTTTATCATAGATTCTATTTAAGAATTACCCATTTTATTTAAGATACATCATGTGCGTAATTAAAAATATATTTAATATTTTTATTAAAATTTGTTTAGGAACACTTTGGATGAGAATATCATGTCATCTCAACACCTAGCTCTAGAAATATATATTGGAATATTTTGAAGTCTTATAAGGATAAAACTAGGTATCTACATCATTCCCCCCTTCAATAATTCATTCCAAAAAATAATACAAAACAAAAAACTTGAGATACTGAGCTCGAATCTTGGTCTCCCACTCTCAGGAACTCTTCTACATGCTCTTATGCTGCCACAATATGTGAACCTAGGGGATAGTCCATCCACCTATGGTCCTCTACTATCAATCCTCAATCTAAATCGAGTGCTCTGAAAAGGTGTCTCTATCCTCAATGTCCATATCTCCCTAGTTTATGATATTCATGGTCTCATGCGCGTATGTACTCATGTGTGAAATGTGGAAGACATCGTGCACCCGCTCCATCTGTAGGGGTTGGGAGAGGCGGTAAGCAACCTCGCTAACCCTATTCCTGATCTCAAACAACCAGATGAACCTTGGGGATAGATTTCCTCCCAATCCAAACTTCCACAATCCTCACCGTGGGGAGACTATCATGAAAACATGGTCTCCCTACTCAAACTACAAGATCATATGATGGTGATATGCCTAATATTTATGAATGCCTTCATCCATCCTTATCTGCCCAAGGATGACCTGGACCTTATCTTTCATCACCTACATTTTCTCTAGGACTAGAATATATGTCTCACCAATCTATTTCTAGCATAAGGGTGGCATGAAGGGTCTCCCGTATAGGGCCTCAAAAGGTTCTATGCTGATGGAATAGTGGCTGTTGTTATTGTACGCAAAATCTACCAAGGGAAAGTGGTCCTACCAACTATGTAAAAAGTCTAACACGTAATCCCTCAACATATCCTCCAACACCCATATATTAATTCATTATTCCCATCGGTCTGGGGGTGATATGATGTATTAATCCTCATTTTGGTACCCAATTTCTCATGTGTTCCTCTCCACAATAATGATGTAAACCACGCATCATGATCAGATACAATATTTTAGGGAACCCCATGAAGAGTAATGATCTCCCGTATATACAATTTCCCCAAACACTCCACCAAACTCTACTCCTTGATAGAAAGTAAGTGTTCTGACATTGTGAGTCAATAAAATATCACCCAGATGGAATCATGGATCTTTGATATATGTGAAATCCCTATCATATAGTCCATGGATATGTCATCCCCCTTCTACTCCAGGATCACAGGGGGTTGCAACAAACCTGTGGGAACATTGTGTTAGCCTTCACCTACTGACACGTGACACACCGAGAGATGAACTTGAAAACACTTTAGCTCTTTCCAAACTACCAAACCATTTTCTAATGTTCTTTGTACATATTCTCCATACTGAGATGTTCAACTAGGTTTGAAGTGTGTAACTCTTGCATCTCCTCCTCTAACATCATGTTTGGAACCACCGTCTATCACTAGAAAAAGATGACTTGATTCCATCTTTCGTAATATCCATATGGTTAATCCCCTATGGATATCTACTCACACAAGGCCTCAAAGTCGATATCTCTCATCTGGGACTCTCTTGCATGCTTGAGGAGTGGAGGATTCAACTCCACCAACTGGAGAAAATTTTTACCTTCCAACTCCACAAAGATTAGCTGCAAGGAATCCAACTGCTCAGAATCCTCCTACACCAAACAATATTGGGTATTAATTCTAAGGTAATCTCCTACTATTTTACCCTTACCTAGAGTCTAGAATATATTTAATTCATTGTCCTAAAAGAACTCTAATCATAACCACTATCTCAGGTTCAAGTCTCTCTATGTGAAGATGTTCCTAAGACTATGATGGAATGAAAAAACCAAAAAGTTCTCCCATAGAAGGTATTACCTTCACACCCTCATGATGAATAATATCACTTATAGATCTAGTTCATTATTCATGTAGTTATACTTGTGAGGACACAACTTCATCAACTCATATTCGATAACTGTCTTCCACTACATCAACATGCAACTGAGCCCAACTCCTGAGGCATCACAATAAACTACATAATTCATGCTCTCCTATGGTAGTCTCTCTTGAGGAGAAATCATCATCCTCAGCTTCAACTCCTCAAAGTCCCACTGGAACTACTCATTCAAGTAAAATGGATTCCCCTTCTATGTTAGGGTGGTCAAATGGGATTTAATTCTAGATATTGTTTTCTACAAAACTCCTATAGTAACCCACCATGCTATGAAATATTTTTGCCTACAAAACACTCTTGGGTGGATCCCAAGAAAGCACTACATAAATATTTTCTCGGTACATGGATAAACCATGCACAAAAATTACATTCCCTAGAATGTGAACCTCATGAATCTAGAACTAGAACTTCGAGAGTTTCCCATAAAGCTGGTGCTCTCAAAGAAAATCTAGAACCAACTTCACGTGCTCTGCCTACTCCTCATATGATATAGAGTATATGAGTATGTCATATATAAATTTGAGAATAGACTAGTCCATTTATAGATATATGAACTTTTTCATCAAATTAATAAACATGGTGGGGCCATTTTTCACACCAAACGTCATAACTATGAACTCAAAGTGTTTGTATCGACATCAGAATTCCATCTTAGGAATATCAGCCTCACGAACCCTCAAATGGAAGTAGTTTGACCTGAAATAAATATTTTAGAAACATATTGAACCTCAAAATGGTTAAATATATCATTAATCCTTGGAAATGAGTACTTGTTCTTTATCGAGTCCCAGTTCAGGAGATAATAATCCACACATAGCTGCAATATATCATCTTCCTTTTTCACAAACAACACTGGAGCTACCCAAGGTGACACACTGGTCCTAATGAAATTATTATCCTGAATTTTATCCAATTGAAACTATATATATTAGAGCTTGATATGAGCCATAATATATTCCAAATAAGATATCAAAGAATCCCCGAGATGCAAGTTGATGCAAAAATCCATCTCCAAATTCATAGGTAGTCCCAGAACTTCCTCAGGAAATAAATCCATATAATCCTCCATGACTAAAGGAATCCAGATGCCAAAAGAGCCTACTAAACTAAAGTTAAATCTCACCAAATAATGTGTTAGGGTTTTTTGCCTCTTTCTATAATAACCCACTCTCCCTACCACAATATCTATCTCCCCCAAAAATGAAAATCTTTTCCTATCAGTGCATAGGAATATGACTCATCTACGATGAAAATAAATTTGGGCTTGAATCATAGAAAACCAAACCATACCCAATATGATGTTATAGGGTTCCATAGTGATGACCAAAAGGATCCACATGAACCTACCTCCACCAAGAAATATCTCGCACTGCTGATAAATAAATTAAATAGAAGAATCCTTCTCTATAGGAACCACAAGATGAAGATGTTGGGCAAGTGCCTCAATCAGGAGCTCTAGATCTCAAACTAGAAGTATAGAGATGAAGGAGTGACTGGAGTCCATCTAACAGGAATCTCTATATCAGTAGTTCCCACTCTAATCCCCCAACACAGGTGGGGATGCACAAGGGTACCACACTAGATCAGATTTATCAATGAAGTCCTTCCTCAAATTTCCATGCATGGAAGTAGCCATCCCATCTCATATCAAGGGAGTACTGTGTAGTGTCTATAAACCTCACTGCATACTCAACCACTATCATCCCTCCTTTATACATCTCTAGAAGATTTTAAGTCAGAACTGAACTCATATAGGAGGGGTATTACTCCTCACAGAACAGTTTTTGGAGTTCGGTTCACAAGACTGTCGAGTCATCATGCATCTAGGTAATAAGACTCCACCAGCACCCATCTTCTCTATATAAAAGGCTAGTTTCAAGTGAAACCACCTTATATTCTAGTGTATGGATGTTCCTAAAGACATAGACCATATAATATATCCATTCCTCTACTACCTAAGGATATGGCTCTCCCTGGAACCTCAATGTTCATTGTTTCTGGAACTCACAAAGCACACTAATCTTGCATGCATCATCAGCCCGCTCTACTAAGATGATATACTTCTCAATAGGTGGAGGTTTAAATACCTTTTCACATTGAGTAAGAATATTATGTTATGGACCCTTAACATAGGCCTCATCACTCATCAGATCATCATCATGATCCAAAACTGGTATCCTAGCTAGCTGTCATCACGGAGGTATCCTGAAATTTAATAAAGATGTACCATGATTGGATGTGAATATATATATATATATAAAGAAAATGGGGAGATGAATCAAGAAGTATAGTCTAAGATTCAATCCCATATGATGAATTTACCATTGATCCATGCAACCAATGTCTCAGTATGTTGAGTTGATATGCAGGTAGTCACGGTCCTGGTGAATGGATACATTGGCCACTCGTACCATCACTAGAATCCCTGGATAGGGAGCCGTAGTCAATACATTTTGACAATTTTTCCCTAATCTCAACCAAATACTCATAAGGGGACTACTCGAAACACCATAATAAGGATAAAACCAGCCTCTAATTCCAATCTTTCATGACCTGACCCATGTTGGGGCTCGAATCACAACTCCCCCAAGCCAACCTCCATGGACTGTGGGCTGGAGACCAGTGTCGAAGGCATAACTAACATAGGGTGATTTTCCTAAGTACCTTTACAAACACATATCCATATTGATGCATGAATTGAAATAATAATAAAATATGAAAAATACTTGGGAATCAACCATGTATGTAAGATCTCTAGATAGTACAAAAGTTTGGTAGTGTAAATTAAAAAGTAAATGGGAAAAATACATGACCAACCAGAATAATGTCCCTATATGAAACAACTGGAAATTAAAATGCTGAGAGATCCTAGACCCAGTTTTACAACCGTTGACCACAATATGTGGTCCAAAGTACCAAGTATCCTTATGCTCCAATGTAGTCACTGCCAACCTGTCCATCCTTTACATAATACAAGACACGTGTGGGAAAATCCCATGCATGGGTGAGTATATACATACCTAGTTGGAGGCCCCTAAAGTTAAAGGGGGAGAATTAAGAGATACAACATGGATAGAAAGAGAGTATAAATTAAACAAGATACAATGAAGGATAATAGCTCAACCCAAACCAAGAGAGGGAGTATCCTCATCAAAACACAAGGGGTTCAACCCGGTGTGTAGATGTACTACATTTTTAGTATTTTCCACCTATAGTATGAGAGTAAAATTATCCAAACATGAGAATATAAGCATGTAAATCATGTGGCATACCTCATTCATCTTTACATCCCATGGAAATAGAGTAATAAAATACAAAGTTATGGATCTAGATGAATACATATATTGTCAGTTAAAATAAGCCCAAATGAGAGATAAAGGGGATATCTATCTCAAAGTTCATCCTAATAAGAAGATACATCAATAGTTCCAAAATTATATCAATGAGGCCCAAATCTCAAGCATTTTTCTAGAACTAATTGTGTGAGGTCCCACACCTCATCACTCCGACACACAATTGAGGGGGTACAAACTCCAGGTAGAGGACTCATTCCCTAATGTTTCATGGGGTTCCACTCTGTATGAAACTATATAGGACCCAAACCCATTTTGATGTGAGGTTCCACTCTAGTGTCATGAGAACTCGTGCCCTATTCAATATGGTGGTTACACTCAGTAGGTAGAGGGTCTACGCCCATGCGGATTGGGGGTTCCGCTCTATAGTTCAAGGACCATAGCCCTTTTCTGATAGGGGGTTCTAATTTGATCATTAAGGACACATGCCCTATCTAATTGGGGGGTTATACTAGGACGTTAGAGGACCCATTCCCGAGCTGATGGGGGTTTTCACTCTATAGGTCGAGAAAGCATGCCCTAGTGATCCTGCATGATCATTGTTGTCATTGTGCATCGCCTCAATAAACGATGTGTTAAGAACATATCACATTATATATATAAATCCAAAACTGAGTGAAAAATCATTTTCTAGGTGAAAAAAACATAGGATAGGGTAATCATGAGCCACAATTATATTTCAAACACATGAGATATGAAAGATTGAAGTTTCCTCAAAAGGAGGCAAGGGGTACATGGTGTTTGGGGGACCCAAACTGCGTGTGGACCTGCTCCTTCACCCATACATGTCCTTGGAGGTACGTGGCTCGTAGACCATGTTGTGATACATGTAATTTTAGGGATATAAATAGAGCTCCCATGCCACCTAGGGTCCCACCCATGTTCTTGGTCATGCTCATGTATCCACCCCATCTTCATGTACTTTACCCTGTGTCTATGTACTTTACCTCATGTCCATGTACTTAGGTACATGGCCATGTAATTCCACACCGAGTCCTTCCCCTATGTTCCACCACATGGCTCATCCACCCTGAGAGGAGGTATGTGAAATTTAGGAGGGATACACTCCATTACATACTTAAAATTTTATGAATCCATAGCCTCTGTAACCATGGGGTTGTACACCGTGTGTTCATCACCGTAAAAAGAGTGTATTTAGGATTTATCCAGATTCCCATAGCCACTCACCATGCCTAAAATATAGTCATTCATATTCAGTCCAGTTTTTTCCTAGCCTTTACTTTGTGGATCTAGCATCAACTGATGGCTTTCGGGACTCCATTGGCTGAAAACTCAAATCTGGTTTGATTCTGTGCGAACCCGTAAGCACCGCATGCCTCAGATACTTTCGCTATCGATGATTTGGTTATATATTGATGAAATTATCTTCCAAAAAATAAAAACTATCTAGATCTATCCCCGATTCATCGATCTTTCCTTCAAACTTGAATCTTTCGAGATTCCAGGGGTTCGATCAGGCTCGGTACTTCCCGGGAATGTCGAACCGATACCGTAAGGTCCAACCGGTGAAGAAAGAGAAGACATTTGGGATGATGGCACCACAAAAAAAATTTAAATGAACTTTTCCATGTTTTATTGGCCAAATATCAAGAATGGTTATAGATGGGGTTAGAAAATAATTGAATAAACAATTTAATCGGTACGTCGGAGTATGTCAAGGATCTGAAATTAGCGTAGATCAATTGAGGGGATTGATATTCTCAATCAATTTAATCAAAAAGGGTGTAAAACACAATTGAAAAGTCCTACCAAGATATTTTATCATTATTAATTGAATAATTCTCTCACAAACAATATAATGAATTCATTGCGATCGTTGCGTCCTGATATGCTCTGATCTAGAGTTTCATCGTTGTCTGACACAATTCACCAATAGATGGAAAGGGGGAAGAAGCCCTAAATGATCCTAGGATTATGAGGGTAACCCTAGGAAATTCTCCATGGAGATACATTTAAAGGAATACCATTTAGGTAAAAATAATTAATTAATTAATTTAATAAATTAATTAATCCACAAACTTACTACCAATTCCCATTTTATCTAAACTCCCAGCATCAATCTATTTTTTGTCATGCCTAGGGTAAGAACCACATTCCAGACTCAACTGTGGTCTTATATTTCTAATCCAATATTTCATTTAAGAGTTATCACATTAACTTTTAGAAACTACGATCATGTAATATAAAATATATTTAATATTTAAAAAAAATTAATTCCGGGTACATCGATACTCAGAATCACACGTCGTCTTAGTGACTAACCCTGGAAATATATTTTGAAATATTTCAATGTATTAAAATGATAAAACTAGGTCTCTAAAAATTCCTAGAAGTTCACCCATCCTAGTACTACTCTGACCCAAGAATTCTTAACTTCATAGTTTTAATGAGATATGGTGCATTAATGATGATGTGACTACACCCAACAATACACAAACATTCTTGTTATATATTTTAAATTAATATCAATGATTCTAACATTATATATTTTTACTTCATTTTTTTATAACTATAACATTAACTAATGAAATTATCATCCAATAATATAATTATTCAACATGAAAATTTATAATTTCAATTATAACAATAAACTGTTGTTGTTATAATTCAACATAAAATAATATAATTATTGTTAACATGAAATATAGTAACATTATGAAATAAAATATTATAATTATTAATAAAATTATATGAAACCATGAAATATTATATTCATTTAAAAATTTTACTTACAATATAATAAATATTATTTTTATACCTAAATGAAATTATTTTTTCTTAAAATGTAAAAAATATAGTAAAATAGAATGAAAAATAAAGAAAAGGGAGAAATAGAAGAACTTACCAGAAGGTCACCCATACACCATTCATATAATGAAATTAAATAATGTGATTATTAAAAAAATATTATAATTTTTCAACATGAATTTTTTTTTGTTATAACACTAAACCATAGTTTTTATAATATAATATGCAATATTATAATCCTTGTTAACATGAAATATTGAAATATTATAACATGAAATATTATAATTATTCCTAAAAATCCCTATAATCCTAAAATATTATATTCAATAAAAATTGTACATACAATATTATAAAAATATTTATTATACTGGCATGAAAATTGAAATATACTCACAAAAGGGTGAAACGCGAGTACTTTCTAAGTGGTCACTCATCCTAGTACTAATATCACCCAAGAACATTTAACTATACATTTCTAAGTGCAACTGGTTCATGAATGCTACTATGATCACAACCAACAATACACAGACATTATTGTTAAATATTTGAAAGTACTATTAATGATTCTTATATTAAATATTTGTATTTAATTTTAGTTATAAATATAACTTTAACTAAGGAAATTATCATCCAATATTATAATTATTAAGCATGAAAATTTATTATTTTGATTATAACACTAAACCCGAGTTATTTTAATATGTCATGAAATTTTATAACCTTTGTTAACATGAAATATAGTAACATTATGACATGAAATAGTATAATTATTACTAAAATTCTACGTAAACATGAAATATTATATTCATTTAAATTTTTTTCGTACAATATCATGATTATTATTTTTATACTTACATTTAATTCATTGATTTATAATTTGTAAAAAATCTGGGAAAACACAACGAAAAATACAGAAAAGGGTGAAACATGAGCACTTCTGAGGAGTTCATTAATGAATCATTCATATTATGAAATTCAATAATGTGATTATTAAGAAATATTATAATTATTAAACATGGAAAAATATAAGTTAGGTTATAACACTAAATTGTAGTTATTAAAATATAATAAGAAATATTATAATCATTGTTAACATGAAATATTGTAACATTATAACATGAAATATTTTAATTATTACTAAAATGCCTGATAATCGTGAAATATTATATTCAATACAATTTTTTTGTATAATATCGCAATAAGATTTATTATACTGGAATGAAATTTATAATATACACAAAAAAGGGTGCAACATGAGTACTTTCCAAGAGGTCACCCATCCAAGTACTACTCTCACCCAAGAATGCTTAATTACAGAGTTCTAATGGTATCTGATACATTAATGCTATTCTGATCATACCCAAAAATATGGAGACATTCTTGTTAAATATTTGAAAATACTATTGATGATTCTCACATTACATATCTCTATTTAATTTTTGTCATAAATATGAATTTAACTAATGAAATTATCCTCCAATATTATAATTATACACCAAAAAAAATATTATTTCTATTATAACACTAAACCATAGTTGATAAAATATCTCACAAAATATTATAATTATTATTACCATAAAATATGGTAACATTATGAAATTTAATTTAATAATTATTACTATAATTCTACGTAAACAGGAAATATTTTATTCATTTAAAATGTTTACATAAAATATCATAATTATTATTTTTATACACAAATGAATTTCATTTATTTAGAATGTATAAAATCTAGGAAAATACATTGAAAATATAGAAAAGGGTGATACATGATCACTTCCTAGGAGGTCACTCATACAACATTCATATTATGAAATTTAATAATGTGATTATTGAAAAATAATAGAATTATTCAATTTTAAAAAGAAAATATTATAATTTTTATAACACTAAATCTTTGTTGTTGCAATATAACCTGCAGTATTATAATCATTGTTATCATGAAATATTGAAACATTATAACATGTAATATAATAATTATTATGAAAATTCCTTTTAATCATGATATATTATATACAATAAAAAAGTTTACATACAATATCATAATAATATTTATTATACTATAATAAAATTTGAAATATACACACAAAAAAGGTTGCAACATGAGTACTTCCCAGGAGGTCACACATCATAGTAATACTCTCTGCCAAACACGCTTAACTATAGAGTTCAAATAGGATCTAGGGAATTAATACTAGTGTGATCACACCCAAAAATGCATATACATTCTTGTTAAATATTTGAATGTTCAATAAATGATTCTAATATGACATATCACTATTTAATTATTGTTATAAATATAATTCAATTATCAACCAATATTATCATTATTCAACATGAAAAATTATTATTTCTATTATAAGAATAAACCATATTTATTTCAATATGTTATAAAATATTATAATTATTATTAACATGAAATATGATAACACTATGACATGAAATATAATAATTATTACTAAAATTATATGTAAACATGAAATATTATATTCATTTAAAAAGTTTATATACAATATCATAGTTATTATTTTTATACATACATTAAATTATTTGTTTTTTAATGTAAAAAAGTAAGGAAAATACAATGAAAGGTATAAAAAAGGGTGAAACATGAGCCCTTCTGAGGAGGTCACCCATGCAACATTCATATTATGAAATTTAATAATTCTATTATCGGGAAATATTATAATTATTCAACATGAAAAAATAATATTTCTATTATAACACTAAACCATAGTTGTTACAATATAACATGCATTATTATAATCATTGTTAACATGAAATATTGTAACATTATATCATGAAATATTATAATTATTACTAAAATTCTATGTAATCATGAAATATTGTATTCAATACAAATGTTTAAATACAATATAATAATAATTTTTATTATACTGGCATGAAATTTGAAATATACACAAATAAATGGTGCAACAAGAGTACTTCCTAGGAGGTCACCCATCATAGTACTACTCTCACCCTAGCACGCTTAAATGAAGATTTATAATGTGATTTGGTACATTAATACAGTTGTGTTCACCCCAAACAATATACATAAATTCTTGTTAACTATTTGAAATTACTATAAATGATTCTAATATTACATTTTTTTATTTAATTATTTTTGTAAATATAACTTTATCTAAATAAATTATCATCCAATATTATAAATTTTCAGCAAGAAAAATTATTATTTCTATATGTTGCTACAATACAGCATGAAATATTATAATTATGGTTAACATGAGTTATGGAAACATTATGACCTGCAATATTTTAATTATTACTAAAATTCTATGTAAACATGAAATATTATATTCGTTTAAAATTTTTACGTATAATATCATAATTACATGCAATTATTTGTTTTTATAAATGTAAAAAATCTAGGAAAATACAATCAAAAATACATAAAAGGGTGAAACATTAGAAATTACTAGGAGGTCACCCATGCAACATTCATATTATGAAATTCAATAATATGGTTATCGAGAAATACTATAATTATTTAACATTAAAAAATATTATTTCTATTATAACACTAAAACATAGTTTTTATAATGTAGCATTCAACATTATAATAATTTTTAATATGAAATATTGTAACATTATAACATTAAATATTATAATTATTAATAAAATTCCCTATAATTGTGAAATATTATATTCTATATAAAATTTTGCACACAATGTCATAATAATATTTATTATACTGGCATGAAATTTGAAATATAAAAAAAAGGGTGAAACACGAGTACTTCCCAGGAGTTCACCAATCCTAAAACTACTCCCACCCAAGTACGCTAAAATGTAGAGTTCTAGGGGGATATTGTGCATTAATTATGGTGTGATCACACCAAAAAATATATAAACATTCTTGTTTTTTTTTAAAAGTTGGGTTCAAAACTTATTTTTAAATTAAACAAAGGACCTCTATTTATTTTTTTAGAGGAGAACCATTACATAGATCATAGGCCAAGTGGGCATTATCTCCCATTAAATGGCCCTAAAGGACCATATTTTTGTCCAAAGGCCCTCCACTGAAAGTACTACTATAGTACTTGGTATGCTATAGTACATGCTACATGATTTCTGTTGTTATAGTTCCTGATACTATATATGTCATCACTACAATGTCATTGGTGCTACAATTCAACTACTTCTACAATTATACAATAGTACCACTAGAGTACCTATGCCCGGTAGGTTTTTAACCCCTAGTATTATAATTATTCAACACAAAAAAAATCTTATTTCTATTATAACACTAAACTGATGTTGTTACAATACGTCTTGAAATATTATAATTTTTTTTAACATGAAATATGGTAACCTTATGACATGAAATATTATAATTATTAATAAAATTCTATGCAAATAGGAAATAGTGTATTCATTTAAAAAGTTTATGTACAATATCAAAATTATTTTCATACTTAAATGCAATTATTTTTTCCAATGTAAAAAGTCTGGGAAAATATGATGAAAAATACAGAAAATAGTGAAACATGATTACTTAATAGGAGGTCACTCATGCAATATTAATATTATGAAATTCAATAATGCGATTATAGAGAAATATTATACTTATTAAACATGATAAAAATATAATTTTTCCATAACAGTAAACCATAGATGTTATAATATAACTTGCAAAATTATAATCGTAGTTAAAATGAAATATTGTAACATTAAAACATGTAATATTATAATTATTACTAAAATGTATAGTAATAATGAAATATTATATTCAATAAAAAACATTACATATAGTATTATAATCACCTTCATTACACTAGCGTGAAATATGAAATATACACAAATAAAGGATGCAACACGAGTACTCCCCAAGTGGTCACCCATCTTAGTACTACTCTCACCCTAGAACACTTAACTACAGAGTTCTAATTGGATCATGTGCATTAATGCTGGTGTGATCAAACCTAGAAATACACACACATTCTTGTTAAATATTTGAAAGTACTATCAATGAATATAATATTATATATCTTAATTTAATTATTATTATATATATAAGTTTCACTAATGAAATTATAATCCAATATTATAATTATTCAATATGAAAAATTATTATTTCTATTATAATACTAAACTATAGTTATTACAATACATCATGAAATATTATAAATATTATTAACATGAAATATGGTAAAATTATGACATACAATTTTATAATTACTACTAAAATTCAATGTAATCTTGAAATATTATGTTCATTACAAAAATTTAACTAAAATATAATTCTTATTATTTTTATACTTACATGTTATTCTTTGTTTTTTAAAATTTTAAAAATTTGGGAAAATAAAATGAAAAATACGAAAATGGGTGAAACATGAGAACTTCCCAAGAGGTCACCCATGTAACATTCATATTATAAAATTCAATAATGCAGTTATCGATAAATATTATAATTATTCAACATTAAAAATTATTATTTATATTATAACACTAAATCATAGTTGTTATAATGTAACATGAAACATTATAATCATTTTGAAATGAAATATTGCAACATTATGACCTGTAATATTATAATTGTTACTAAAATGACCTATAATCATGAAATATTATATTCAATAGAAAATTTTACAACCAGTATCATAATAATATTTATTATGATGGAATGAAATTTGATATATACCCAAAGAAGGGTGAAATATGAGAACTTCCTAGGAGGTCACCCATCCTAGTACAACTTTCACCCAAGAAAGATTAA
The DNA here is from genome assembly GCA_963277665.1 of Viscum album. Lineage (NCBI taxonomy): Eukaryota > Viridiplantae > Streptophyta > Magnoliopsida > Santalales > Viscaceae > Viscum > Viscum album. Next base: position 392,853,601 of record OY728167.1, on the reverse strand, counting down.
CTGCAGATTTCAAATGGGATCTGGTGCACTAATGTTGGTTTGATCGCTCCTAAAAATAGATACAAGTTATTTTTAAAAATTTTAAAGTACTACCAATGATTATAATATTACATATTTCCGTTTAATTGTTGTATTATATATCTTTAACTAATTAAATTATCAACCAATATTGTATTTATTCAACATGGAAAAAATTATTTCTTTTAAAACACTAAACCGTAATTGTTACAATAGGTCATGAAATATTGTAATTTTTGTTAACATAAAATATTGTAACATTATGACATGAAATATTATAATTATCACTAAAATTATACGTAAGAATGAAATATTATAATCATTTAAAAATTTTACAAACAAAATGATAAATATTATTATTATACATACAAGAAATTATTTTTAAAAAAAATTAAAAAATCTAGGAAAATACAATTAAAAATACAGAAAAGTTTGAAAAAAGAGCACTTCCAAGCTGGTCACCCATGAAACATTCATATTTTGAAATTAAATAATTTGATTGTCAAGAAATAATATTATTATTCAACATGGAAAAAATATCATTTATATTATAACACTAGACCATAGTTCTTATAATATGACATGCAATATTATAATCATTTTTAACATGAAATATTGTAACATTATAACATGAAATATTATAATTATTACTACAATTCCCTTGAATAATGAAATAATATATTCAATAAAAAAATTTACATACAATATCATAATAATATTTATTATACTGGCCTTAAATTTGAAATATACACAGAAAAGGGTGCAACGCGATTAATTCCCATGAGGTCATCCATCCTAGTACTACTCTTTCCCAAGAATGCTTAAATGAAGAGTTCTAATGGGTTTTGGTGCATTAATACTAGTGTGATCATTTCAGTCACTATGATTACTTAGTGATGCCATTATGTATGATGAATGCCCCAGCAGTGTTCATGGTACAAATGAAACAGATATTTATGCCTTTCATATATTGGTTTGTGGTGTTCTTCATTGATGAAATCCTAGTGTATTAAGAATTCGAGGATGATCATGAGAAACACTTGAGGATGGTCATGGAGACTGTTTGAGAGAACCAACTTTATGGAAGTCTCTTTAAGTTTCAGTTTTGGATTCGAGAGGTCCACTTTCTAGGACACATCATCTTAAAGACTGAAGTAGAAGTGGACCCAGCAAAGGATGAGGCAGTTCATGCTTGGGAGACACCCAAGAGTGTTACTAAGGTGTGGATTTTCCCAAGGTTTGAAGGTTACTATCAGAGGTTTGTACCAGATTTCTCTAGCATATAGATTTTACTCAGAAGGGTAATCCTTTCATATGAACTAAAAGGTTCTAGAAGTGCTTTCAGGACCTGAATCAAAGGTTGACGAGTGCTCCCATATTGAGAATTCCAGGGGATGGTGTTGAGTATATAGTGTTCTGCAATGCATCGGGGATGAGACTTGGTTTTTTCTAATGTAGAGGATGGTGTTTATTTCCTATGTTTTCGGCCATTTGAGACCAGATGATTTGAATTACTTGATGCATGATCTTGATTTAGTAGTGGTAGTCTTTGAAATGAACATGTAGAAACACTACCTGATGGGTGAGCAATTTATCATTTACTCTAACCACATGAGTCTTAATTATAACTTCTCAGATATGGATCTTAACATGAGACAGAGATGATTTATATATTCCCTTTGAGATTATTACTTCAAAATTATCAATAATCCTTAGAAGGGGAACATGGTAGAATATTCTCTGAGTAGGAAATCTTGTTTTCAATTGTTGGTTGAGGCATCAGAGTCGTTATCTACATTGAAGTTTTCCTTCATGGAAAAGGATAGTGCTTTATATCTTTAGTCTATGGTTCTTACCCCACCACTTTTACATCATTTTAGGGATTATTAGTGATGATTTACTGACTGTGAGACCTTACACACTCATATATCCACTGGATATGCTCCTAATGGGTATCCTGAAGGTGGGGAGCATGATATCTTTTTTAGAGGATGGACAATGGAGCCTTTGAGATTATGGTAGGAGGTGATGTGGGAGTTTTATGCATCCCATATAGTGGTACGTAAAGGTGTTCCAAATATATACTAGGACCTTCAACATCGGTTTTGGTGGCTAGGAATGAAGAATGGAGTTTCATAGTTTGTATCTCGATGCTTCACTTCTCAGAAGGTAAAGGCTGTGCACCAAGTTCCAGTGGGTTTATCTCAACCCCTTGAGGTTCCAGAGTGGAAGATGGATGGTTTTTCTATAGACTCATTTATGGTATTACCAAGTGTTTATAGGGGAAATGATTCCATCTGGGTGATCATAGATTGACTCACCAAATTGGACCACTTCTTAACTATTCAAGAGAAATGTTTAGTAGAGTTCTTGGTAAATCTCTATGTGCATGAGACAATCTGACTCCATATATTTCCCTCAATAATTGTCTCTGGACAGGATTCTCACTTCACTTCTCAGTTATGGAGAGTATTACAGGAGGCCTTTGGGCATCATTTATGCTTGAGTACGATGTTTCACCCCCAGACTGATTTCTAGACAGAGTGGACCATTCAGGTCTTGGAGGACATGTTGTGGGCTTGCGTGTTGGACTTTGTTCATTATTGGGAGGATAACCTACCCCTGGTATAGTTTTTGTACAACAACAGCTACCATTACACCATTTCTATGACACCATTCAAGGCTTTGTACAAGATATCCATAAGGTCACCACTTTGTTGGATTGTTCCAGGAAATTCATCACTCATGAGCCAGGAGTTGGTGTGAGCTACTATAGAGAAGGTGAATATCATCCAAGAGCGTATGAGGACTAAAAAAATCCATTATAAGTCTTATGAAGACTGGTTAAGGATACCACTGGAGTTCTAAGAGGGAGATCATGTGTTCCTAGGGATCTCACCTCAACATGATTGAGGATATTTGGACATATGGACAAGTTATCTCAAAGATTCATTGTTCCCTTTCATATACTACATAGAGTTGGTGAGGTGAAATACCTCTTAGGTATACTACTGAAATTGGACTGAGTACATGAAATCTTCTACATGTCACAGCTAAGATGGTACGTGCATAACTCATCTCACATTATCGATTGGGGTGAGCTAGACATAAAGGATGGAGCAACCTTTGTAGAGTACCCAGTGGAGATTGAGGATTAAAAGGAGAGGATCCTTTGTGGGAGATTGATTCCCCTTGTGTGTGTCTGTTGGAAGCACATGAATCTTGAGGAGAGAACTTGGGAGTGGGAGAGACATATGCTAGCCCAATAACCCCATCATTTTGAGTAGTTGTTTTCTTTTCAGGATGAAAATCCCTAAGGTGGGTAGAATTTAATGACTCAAATTTTCCATGTTTTATTTTTGGATATTTTATGGATTATTTTTTGGAATATTTACTAAGATGGTGTGGGATTCTATGGCCAGGTTTTCCCTGAATAAATTTCTAAAATATATTAAATATCATGCATGCATAGTTTTCATGAAGGAGTGTAATAACACTCGAATGGGGGCCTAGATCATAAATCTAAGGGCGTCGTTGAGTTCATAACATAGGTTTTACCCTAGGCATGACATAATATTTTTTATCATAAGTTTTTTGTTAAAAAAGTCATCACAGGCATAAAAAAAATTAATAAATTTATTTATTTTGTTTATTTTGACACAATTAATGTTTTCTATTCTAAATATATGATCATTGGATTTACTAAGGGTTGGCTGCTCAAACCTAGGAGATTCAAACAACCATTGGAAAACCTTCTTGGCAAACAATAATGAATCAAGATTAGATCATGGATTTTTGTGCCAATGGAGTTCATTCATTTCATCAAAGATGAAAACGCAACCATTCTTCCTCAAATATCAATCCAAAATCTACGTAGGATGATTTGATTTATTATTTCCATAGTTTTCTTAATTTCAGAATAATGCATATGAATTCCACTAATATAATCGATAAACACTTTTTTGGTAGAATTAAATTAATGGAATTTTATAATTGATCATTGTGATTTAATCCCTCATCTTTGGTCTTCTTCCATGAAAATGAGTAATGTCCAAAAAAACAACGGCCAAGGTTTGTTCCTCACATTTTGTCTCTTTTGAATTTCTTACCCCATTATTCACATGTTCATCGTAGGAATTTTCTTTTGGATATTGGTTCAATGAATAACCGGTATTTAATCATTATGTTACCATTGTTCAGCGTAATAGATAAATACTACAGTTGTCGTTCATGATTTGTGGTACAGTCAAGGTACGATGATTGAGGTGAATAAGCATAGGAAGATCAGAGGGTTTGTGGGTTTTATTCTTTTTGGTTTTGGGGCATGGTGACAAATCACTTGAAGGATATATTTTTGAGTAGATCGAGGACCAAGATTTCATCTAGTAGTGATGAAGAGGCTTGAAAGACCTCGAATATGTAGATTCTGGAGATGAAGGATGATCTGGTGATGTGGAGGATGATGCGGAGGAAGATACAATAGGTCTGGAAATTCCTAAGCAACACAACATGTAATCTGGTCTTATAGGTTGTGTCATCCCCTAGCTATGGTGATAGGGTTCCAGATTAAGTTAAATATCACACACCATGTTACTCAGTCACACTCTATCTTACCCTTCCTTATTGTATTGATGTGTACATCGGGAAGTACACTGACATGGTAAAAAGTACACAGCCAATGGCACGTTGTGTAATTGGAAACAGACATAGCTAGGAGTACACAGGCCGGTACATGAACACAACCACTGTACATGGATATGGAAATAAAACAAGGTAAGGATGTTGTGTGACTCTAAACATCATTTACTTATTCTTTTATCCATGTATTTGGATCCTTACAGGTCATGTGAGGATTTTCTATATGGGAAGACTTGGGGATAGCTGGACTGTGTACCCCCTAGTACACACCATATACCCCCATAAAGAGTGTTTGCAGCCATTTTATTCTTTGTTTTGGACAATTATAGATTGATTTTGGACCCTCATTCCATTCCCTAAAGGTTAAAGTGTGGAATTTTCTCCACATCACAGGATTTTGATTATCTCTAGAGATCAAGTCCCAGAAAGAGTTGTGGTTTCCCTTCTTGATATTGGAGTTAGATCCTCTATAATATTTTTTCCCTAAGTGTGGTTTGTGGAATCGAAGTGACCTCCCTAAGAAGGGATTTTATCCTTCATCTAGAAATTCATATCAGTAGGGTTTGTGGTATAATTGACATACGATCCCCTACATAGCGGTTTGAAATGAATTGGGTTTGTGGTGTCCGCCAACGGTTCTGGGCGTGAGCCCTTATATGATTATTAGGGTATTCTTAGGCCAATGAGCTTTCTTGTTCAAGACCTAATGATCTATAACTCTTCTCTAATTTTATCTGATGATAGCATGGATCATGGAGTGGATTCTCTAAAAATGAGCATTTCTTCGAGAATAATCTAGTGGCTAGGAATTGGTTATAACCACCATGTGTCATGGTTTATTTCCTACTTATGTCTCGGTGCTTTAGTTATAAATTTATTGTGATATCTTTTATGAGATGAATATACTTGGTGATTCATGTTTAGTGTTTTTTTTGTGTCCAAAAGGGTATTATTATACTCACCCATGCATGGGATTTTCCCACACGTGTTATGTCTTATGTAGACGACGACCAATTTAACAGTGTTCTAGGAGGTCAGTGAGCGGTTGGAGCATAGATAGAGCTTTTCAGACTAAGGTTTTTTACCAGGATCTTGAATTTTACTTTATTCCTCTCCCTTGGAGCAGGTTGGAATCTTTATAGTTTTTGGTTGGGCTTGTATATGGCCCCTTTTTCTGCTTTCAGTACTTTAATTCCATACTCTATTGTGGGATCTTAGATGTAGGAATGCATTGTCTTAATAGTTTTACATTTCAGCATTATGTGGTCTTGCATATGTGTGTGTTTGTATAGGTATATTAGGCTAATGCCTACCATTTTTAGGATATTCCTACTTAGTGTTGGTGTCCAGCCCATGAAAAATTCAAGGCGAGCTTGGGGTAGTCATGGGTCAGACCTGACCAGGTCAGGTCATAACACAATTCTTTGTTTTTTAAAATTTATTAAATTTGAAAAAATATAATGAATAATAAATAAAAGTATAAAACTGAAGATATTCCCAGGAGGTGACCCATGAAACATTCATATTATGAAATTTAATAATTTAATTTTTGAGAAATATTATAATTATTCAAAATGAAAAAAATATTATTTCTGTTATAACACTAAACCATTACAATATAGCATAAAATATTATAATCATTTTTAACAAAAAATATTGTAACATTATATACTGTAATGTTATAATTATTACTAAAATTCATTTTAATCATGAAATTTTATATTCAATAAAAAAGTTTATGTATAATATTATAATATTTGTTATACTGGAATTAAATTTGAAATATACACAAAAAAGGATGCAACAAGATTACTTCCTAGGAGGTCACCCATATTGGTACTACTCTCGCCCAATCATGCTTAATTGTAGAGTTCTAATGGGATCTGGTGCATTAATGTTGGTGTGATCATACCCAAAAATAAAAAAATATTCTTGTTATATATTGGAAAGTACTATCAATGGTACTAATATTACATATTTATGTTTAATTATTGTTATAAATTTAACTTTAACTGATGTAATTATAATCCAATATTATAATTACATAGCATGAAAAATTATTATTTCTATTATAACGCTAAATCATAGTTTTTAAAATACATCCTAAAATATTATAATTATTATTAACCTAAAATATGGTAACATTATGATATGAAATATTATAATTATTTCTAAAAATTTATGTAAGCATGGAATATTATATTCATTTAAAAAGTTTACGTACAATATCATAATTATTATTGTTATACTTACATGAAATTATTTGTTTTTTTTATGTAAAAAATATGGGGAAAGACAATGAAAAATACAGAAAAGGGTGAAAAACGAGCACTTCCCAAGAGTCCACCCTTACAACATTCACATTAAGAAATTCAATAATGTGATTATCAAGAAATATTATAATTATTCAGTATGGAAAAAATATTATTTCTACTTTAACACTAAACCGTAATTGTTACAATATAACATGAAATATTATATTAATTGTTAACATAAAATATCCTAAAACTATAACATACAATTTTATAATTATTATTAAAATTCATCATAATCATGAAATATTATATTCAATAGAAAATTTTATGTTCAATATCATAATAATATTTATTATACTGGACTAAAATTTGAAATATAAACAAAAAAATGAGCAACACCAGTACTTCCCAAGACGTCACCCATAATTTCATTACTCTCACCTAGACATGCTTAACTACCGAGTTCTAATGGGATCTAGTGCATTAATGATGGTGTTATTGAAACCTACAATACATATACATTCTTGCTAAATATTTTAAAGTAATATAAATGATTCAAATTTACACAAAAAAGGGTGCAACATGAGTACTTCCCAGGAGGTCACCCATCCCCGTACTACTCTCACACATGTACCCATCCTAGTACTAGTCTCACCCAAGCATTCTTAACTAAAAATTTCTAATGGTTTCGAGAACATTAATGCTAGTGTGATCTCACCCAACAATACATAGACATTTTTGTTATATATTTGAAAATTATATCAGATATTCTAATATTACATATTGATATTTAATTTTTTTATTAATATAATATTAACTAATGAAATTATCAGCTAATATTATAATTATTTAACATGAAAAATTGTTATTTCTATTATAGCACTAAACAATATTTGTCACAACACGTCATGAAATTTTATAATCATTGTTAACATAAAATATGGTAACATTATGACAACCAATATTACAATTTTTACTACAAATATATGAAAATATGAAATATTAAATTCACATAAAAAATGTTTATGTACAATATCATAATTATTATTTCTATACTTACATGCAATTATTTATTTTATAAAATGTAAAAAAATTGGGAAAATGTAATGAAAAATACAAAAAAGGGTGAAACAGAAGCACTTCCCAGGAGGTCACCCATGCAACATTCATATTATAAAATTCAATAATGCGAATAATGATAAATATTATAATTATTTAACATGAAAAAAATTTATATCTATTATAACACTAAACCATAGTTTTTACAATATAACATGCAATATTATAATCCTTATTAACATGAAATATTGTAACATTATAACATAAAATATTATAACAATAACGAAAATTCCCAATAATAATGAAATTTTATATTAAATACAAAATTTTATGTACAATATCATAATAATATTTATTATACTGGTATGAAATTTGAAATATGCACAAAAATGGGTGTAACAAAATTACTTCCCGTGAGGTCACCCATAGTACTACTACTCTCACTCAAGAATGCTTAATTGCAGAGTTACAAGGGGATCTCATGCATTAATGTTGGTGTGATCGCACCCAAAAATACACAGACATTATTTTTAAACATTTGAATGTATTATCAGTGATTCTAATATTACATATTGCTATTTAATTATTATTATAAATATAACTTTATCAAATGAAATTATCACCCAATATTATAATATTTTAACATGACAATTTATTATTTCTATTATAAAACTAAACTATAGGTTTTAAAATGCATTATGAAATATTATAATTATTGTTAACATGAAATATGGTAACATTATGACATAATTATTACTAAAATTCTATGTAAACATGAACTATTATATTTATTTAGAAAATTTATGTCCAATATCATAATTATTATTATTATACATATATGATATTTTTTGTTTTTTAAAATGTAAAAAATCTGTGAAAATACAATACGGAATACAGAAAAGGGTGAAACACAAGCACTGATCAGGAGGTCACCCATGCAACATTCTTATTTTGAAATTCCATAAGGCAATTATCAATAAATATTATAATTATTCAACATGAAAAAATATTATTTTTGTTATAACACCAAATCGTAGTTGTTACAATATAGCAATAAATATTATAATCATTGTTAGCATGAAATATTGTAACATTGTAGCATGAAATATTTTAATTATTACTAAAATTCCCTTTAATCATGAAATATTATATTCAATATAGATTTTTACATACAATATCTTAACAAAATTTATTATATTCAAATGAAATTTGAAATATACACAAAAAGGTTGCAACGTGAGTACTTCCCAGGAGGTCGCCCATCCTAGTACTACTCTCGCCCATGCATGTTTAACTACAGATTTCCAATGTGATCTAGTGGATTAATGCTGGTGTGATCACACCCAAAAACTACATAGACATTCATGTTAAATATTTTAATATAATATCAATGATTCTGATATTACATATTGTTAATTAATAATTATTATAAATATAAATTTAACTAATTCTATTATCATCTAATATTATATTTATTCAACATGAAAAATTATTATTTTTGTTATAACAATGAACAAAAGTTGTCACAATACATCTTGTAATATTATAATTATTGTTAACATGAAATATGGTAACATTATGACATGTAATATTATAATTATTACTAAAATTATTTATAAACAAGAAATATTATATTCATTTAAAAAGTTTTCATACTTTATAGTCATTATTATTGTTATAATTACATGCAAATAATTATTTTTTATAATGTAAAAAATCAGAGAAAATACAATGAAAAATATAGAAAATGGTGAAACACGAGTACTTCCTATTAGGTCACCCATGAAACAATCATATTATGAAATTGAATAATTTCATTATTGAGAAATATTATAATTATTAAACATGAAAAAATTATTATTTCTGTTATAACACTAAACCATAGTTGTTACAATATGAAATGATATATTATAATCATCGTTACCATGAAATATTGTCACTTTATAACATGCAATATTATAATTATTACTGAAATTCCATGTATTCATGAAATATTATATTCAATAAAAAAGTTTACATATAATATAATAATAATATTTATTATTACTGCATGAGATTTGAAATATACACAAATAAAGGGTGTAATACAAGTACTTCCAAGGTGGTCACCTATCCTAGTACTACTCTTACCCAAGAATTCTTAATTAAAGAGTTTTAATGGGATCTGGTGCATTAATTCTGGTGTGATCACACCCAACAATACACAAACATTCTTGTAAAATATGTGAAATTGCTATAAATGATTCTAATATTACATAATTATATTTAATTTTTATTATATATAAAAATTTAACTAATGCAATTATCATGCAATATTATAATTATTCAACAATGAAAATTTATCATTTCTAATATAACACTAAACCGTAGTTGTTACTATATGTCAAGAAATATTATATTTATTGTTAAAATGAAACATGGTAACAATATGACATTAAATATTATAATTTTTACTAAAATTCAATGTAACATGAAATATTACATTCATTTAAAATATTTACTTAAATAATCATAATTATTATTGATATATGTACATGTAAGTCTTTGTTTTTTAAAAAGTGAAAAATCTGGGAAAATACAATGAAAAATATAAAAAAGGGAGAAACCCCAGAACTTCCCAGAAGGTCACCCATATAACATTCATATTATGAAATTCAATAATGTGATTATCAAGAAATATTATAATTATTAAACATGAAAAAAATATTATTTCTATTATAACACAAAACTATAGTTGTTACAATATAACATGAAATATTATATTCATTGTTAACATAAATTTTTTTAACATTATAACATGCAATATTATAATTATTACTGAAATTACCTACAATCATGAAATATTATATTCAATAAAAAAGTTTATGTACAATATCATAATAATATTTATTATACAATCATGAAATTTGAAATATAGTCAAAAAATGGGGAAACACAAGTACTTCTCAGGAGCTCACCCATCCCAGTACTACTCTCATCCAAGCACACATAATTGCATAGTTATAATTGTTTCAAGTACATTAATGCTGGTATGATCCCACCCAAAAATAAGTATACGTTCTTTATAAATATTTTATAGTACTATCAATGATTCCAATATTAAATATTTCTATTTAATTTTTTTTAAATATAACTTTATCTAATTCAATTATAATTCTATATTATAATTATTCAATATGAATAATTATTATTTATATTATAATACTAAACCGTAGTAATTGAAATATATCATGAAATATTATATTCATTTAAAAATTTAATGTTCAATATCATAATTATTATTGTTATTCATAAATGTAATTCATTATTTTTTAAAATATAAAAAATATGGTAAATACAATAAAAAATATAGAAAAGGGTGAAATACGAGCACTTCCCAGTAGGTCACCCATGAAAAATTTATATTATGAAATTCAATAATGAACTTATCGAAAAATACTATAATTATTAAACATTAAATAATATTATTTCTATTATAACACTAAACCATAGTTATTATAATATAACATGAAATATTATAATCATTGTTAACATGGAATATTTTAAGATTAAAACTTTAAATATTATATCTAGTAATAAAATTCCCTGTAAGCGTAAAATATTATATTCAATGAAAAATTTTACATATAATATCATAATAATATTTATTATAATGGCATGAAATTTTAATATACATAGAAAAAAGGGTGCAACATGAGTACTTCCCAAGATGTTACCTATCCTAGTACTACTCTTACCCAAGCACACTTAACTCCAAAGTTCTAATGGGATCTTATGCAATAATGCTGATATGATCACAACCAACAATACACAAACATTCTTGTTAAATATTTGAATGTAATATCAATGATTCTAATATTATATATTTTTATTTAATTTGTGTTATAAATATAACTTTAACTAATATAATTATATTATAATATTATAATTATTCAATATGAAAATTTTTTATTTCTATTATAACACTAAACTATAGTTGTTCCAATATGTCAGGAAATATTATAATTATTGTTAACATGAAATATGGTAACATTATAACATGAAATATTATAATTATTATCAAAATTCAATGTAATCATGAAATATTATATTCATTTAAAAATTTTATGTACAATATCATTTATGTTATTGTTATACTTACATGCAATTATTTAAGTTTTAAAATGTAAAAAATGTGGGAAAACACGTTGAAAAATAAAGAAAACGGTTGAACATGAGCACTTCTTAGGAGGTCACGCATGCAACATTCATATTATGAAATTCAATAATGTGATTATAAGTTAATATAATAGTTATTCAACATGAAAAAATATTATTTCTATTATAACACTAAACGGTAGTTGTTAAAATATGACATGCAATATTATAATCATTGTTTACATGAAATATTATGACATTATAACATACAATATTATAATTATTAACAAAATTATATGTAATGTTGAAATATTATATTCAATACAAATTTTTAAGTAATATATCATGATAATATTTATTATATTGGCATGAAATTTAAAATATACAAAAAAAGTGTGTAATGTGAGTACTTCTGAGGAGTTCACAAATCCAAGTACTACACTAGTCGAAGCATGCTTAACTGCAGTGTTCTCATCAAATCTAGCACACTAATGTAGGTGTTATCACACACCATAATACACAGACATTCCTGCTATATATATGAATGCACTATCATTGATTCAAATATTACATATTTTTATTTAATTATTGTTAGAAATGTAACTATAACTAATGAAATTATTAGTAAATATTATAATTATTCAACATGAAAAATTATTATTTCTATTATAACACTAAACCGTAGCTATTACAATATGTCATGAAATATTATAATTATTTCTAACATGAAATATAGTAACATTATATCATGAAATATTATAATTATTACAAAAATTATGTATGAATATGAAATATTATATTCATTTAAAAAATTTACATATAATATCATAATTATTTTTTTATACTTACATGTAATTATTTATTTCTTAAAATTTTAAAAATCTGGGAAAATACAATGAAAAATACAGAAAAGGGTGAGACACTATCACTTCACAGGAGGTCACCCATGCAACATTCAGATTATGAAATTGAATAATGTGATAATCATGAAATATTATTATAATTAAACTTGAAATAATATTATTTCTATTATAACACTAAACTATAGTTGTTACAATCTAACATGAAATATTAAAATCATTGTTAACATGAAATATTATGACATTATAAATTAAATAATATAGTTATTACTAAAAATCCTTGTAATCATGAAATATTATATTCATTAAAAAATTAATTGTATAATATCGTAATAATAATTATTATACTAGAATTAAATTTTAAATATACACAAAAAGGGTACAACACGATTACTTCCCAAGAGGTCACCCATCCTACTAATATTCTCACCCAAGCATGCTTAAATGCAGAGTTCTAATGGGATATGATGTATTAATGTTGGTGTGATTACACCCAACAATACATAGACATTCTTCTTAATTACTTGAAAGTATTATTAGTGATTATAATATTACACATTACTATTTAATTGTTGTTATAAATATAACTTTAACTAATGAAATTATCATCCAATATTATAATTATTCAACAAGAAAAATTATTATTTCTATTATAACACTAAGACATAGTTTTAGCAATATGTCATGAAATATTATAATTATTGTGAACATGAAATATGATAACATTATTCCATGCAATATTATAATTATTACCAAAAATCTATTTAACCTTGAAATATTATATTCATTTAAAAATTTAACAAACAATATACAAATAATTATTTCCATACTTACATTCAATTATTTTTTTTAATGTAAAAAATTTGGGAAAATATAATAAAAAATATAGAAAAGGGTGAAACAGGAGAACTTCTTAAGAGGTCACCCATGAAACATTCAAATTATGAAATTCAATAAAGCGATTACTGAAAAATATTATAATTATTCAACCTGAAAAAAAATATTATTTCAGGTTTAATACTAAAAATGTAGTTGTTACAATATAACTTGAAATATTATAATATTTGTTACCATGAAATATCATAACATTATAACTTACAATATTATTATTATTATCATTACTAAAATTACCAGTAATCCTGAAATATTTTATTAAATATAAAATTTTACATTCCATATCATAATAATATTTATTATACAGGAATGAAATTTCAAATATTCATAAAAAAATGGGGCAGCAAGACTACTTCCTAGTAGGTCACCCGTCATAGTACCACTTTCTCCCAAGTATGCTTAATTGCAAACTTTTAATGGGATTGAGTGCATTAATACTGGTCTAATCACACCCAACGATATACATAAATTCTTTTTAAATATATGAAAGTACTATCAATGTTTCTAATATTAATTTTTTTTAATTAATTGTTTCCATAAATATAAATTTAACTAATGAAATTATCATCCAATATTATAATTATTCAACATGAAAAATTATTATTTCTATTATAACACTAAACCATAGTTATTACGATATGTCAGGAAATATTATAATTATTGTTAACATGGAATAGGATAACATTATGACATGGAATATTATAATTATTACTAAAAGTATACATAAACATGAAATATTATATTCATTAAAAAAATTACATATAAAATTCAATATTGTGAGGTCACCCATGCATCATTCATATTATAAAATTCAATATTGTGATTATCAATAAATATTTTAATTATTCAATATGAAGTAATATTATTTCAGTTATAACACAAAATTGTAGTTGTTATAATGTAACATGAAATATTATATTCATTATTAACATGAAATATTTTAACATTATGACATGAAATATTATAATTATTACCAAAATACCATGTAATCATGAAATATTATATTCAATACAAAATTTTATGTACAATATCATAATAATAATTATTGTGCTAGTATGAGTTTTGGATAATAGAAACAAATGTGTGAAACACGAGTACTTCCTGGGATGTTACCCATCCTAGTACTACTCTCTCCCAAACATGCTTAACTGTAGAGTTCTAATGGGATCTAGTGCATTACTGCTACTGTGATCTCACCCTACAATACCAATACATTCTGGTCAAATATTTGAAAGTACTATCAATGGTTCTAATATTACATATTTCTATTTAATTTTTGTAATAAATATAACTTTAACTAATGAAACTAATGCAGTTATCATCCAATATTATAATTATTCAACATGAAAAATTATTATTACTATTATAACACTAAACTATAGTTGTTATAATACATCAGGAAATATTTTAATTATTGTTAACAATAAATATGGAAAAATTATGAATTGAAATATTATAATTATTACATAACTTATATGTAAACATGAAACATTATATTCTTTTAAAAAATTTACATACAATATAATAATTATTATTATGATACTTACATGAAATTATTTTTAAAAAATATAAAAAATCTGGGAACACACAATAAAAAATACAAAAAATGGGAGAAACTCAAGAACTTATCAGAAGCTCACCCATGTAACATTCATATTATGGAATTAAATAATTTTATTATCGATAAATATTATAATTATTCAACATGAAAAAATATTATTTTTATTATAACACAAAATTGTAGTGGTTACAATATAACATGCAATTTTATATTCATTGTTAGTATGAAATATTGTAACATTATAACATGAAATATTATAATTATTACTAAAATGAGCAACAATCATGAAGTATTATATTCAATACAAAATTTTACATATGATATCATAATAATATTTATTTTACTCTCGTGAAATTTGAAATATACACAAAAAATGGTGCAACACGAGTACTTCTAAGGAGTTCACCAATTCTTGTACTACTCCCAACCAAGCATGCATAACTACAGAGTTCTAATTGATTCTGGTGCATTAATGATGAAATGATCACATATAGAAATATACAAACATTCTTGTCAAATATTTGATAGTACTATCAATGATTCTAATATTACATAATTGTATTTAATAATTATTATAAATATAACTATATATGATGCAATTTTCATCCTATATTATAATTATTCAACATGAATAATTATTATTTATATTATAACCCTAAAACTTAGTTATTACAATACATCATGAAATATTATATTATTGTTTATGTGAAATATGGTAACATTATGACACGTAATATTATAATTATTACTAAAATTATACATAAACATGAAATATTATATTCATTTAAAAAGTTAATGTATAATATCATAATTACTATTTTTATACTTAAAATTAATTCATTGTTTTTTAAAATGTAAAAAATATTGGAAAATACAATAAAAATATAGAAAAGGGTGAAAGACGATCACTTCCAAGGAGCACACCCATGAAACATTCATATTATGAAATTCAGTAATGTGATTGTTGAGAAATATTATAATTATTAAATTTGAAATAATATTATTTATCCTATAACACTAAAAAAATTACTTATAATATAACATGAAATATTATAATCATTACAAACATTTATTATTTTAACATTATAACTTTCAAAATTATAATTATTAATAAAATTCTTTGTAATCGTGAAATATTATATTCAATAAAAAAGTTTACTTACAATATCATAATAATATTTGTTATACTGGCATGAAAATTTTAATATACACAAAAAAGGGCGCAACACGTGTACTTCCCATGAGGTCACCCATCCTAGTACTACACCCACCAAAGCACGCTTAACTCTAGAGTTCTAATGGGATCTCGTGAAATAATGCTGGTGTGATCACACCCAAAAATACACAAAAATTATTTTTAAATATTTGAATGTACTATTAATGATTCTAATAAGAAATATTGTCATTTAATTTTTTTTATTAATATAACTTTAACTAATACAATTATATTCAAATATTATAATTATTCATCATGAAAATTTATTATTTGAATCATAACACTAAACTGTCGTTGTTACAATGTGAGATGAAATATTATAATTATTTTTAATATGAAATATGGTAACATTATAACCTAAAATATTATAACTTTTATCAAAATTCTATTTAAAGATGAAATAATATATTCATTTAATAATTTTATGTACAATATCATAATTATTATTGTTATACTTACATAAATTCTTTAATTTTAAAAATGTAAAAAAATCTGGGAAGTACAATGAAAAATAAATAAAAGGGTTGAACATGAGCACTTTTTTGTGGTCAGCCTTGCAACATTCATATTATGAAATTCAATAATGTGATTATCAAGAAATATTATATTTATTCCACATGAAAAAATATTATTTCTATTATAACACTAAACCATAGTTGTTACAATATGACATGAAATATTATAATCGTTATTACCATGAAATATTTTGATGTTATAACATAAAATAATATAATTATTAATAAAATTGAATGTAATGATGATATATTAAATTCAATAAAAAAATTTAAGTACAATATCTTAATAATATTTATTAAACTAGCATGAAATTTGAAATATACACAAAACAAAGTGTGCAACATGAGTACATTTGAGGAGGTCACTAATCCTAGTACTACTTTATCTGTAACGTGTTTCACTATAGATTTCTCATTGGACCTGGTGCATTAATGCCAGTGTTATCGCACACAATAATACACAGATATTCATGATATATATATGAAATTACTATCAATGATTCTAATATTACTTATTTCTATTTAGTTATTTCCATAAATATAACTATAACCAAGGAAATTACCAAGAAATATTATAATTATTAAAAATGAAAAATTATTATTTCTATTATAACACTAAACCACAGTTGTTACAATATGTCAGGAAATATTACAATTATTATTAACGTGAAATATAGTAACTTTTAGACATAAAATATATAATTATTTATAAAATTCTATATGAACATCAAATGTTATATTCATTTAAAAGGTTTACATACAATATTATAATTATTATTTTTATACTTACATGTAATTTTTTGTTTTAAATTTTTTAAAAAAGACCTTGTAAAATACAATGAAAAATATAGAAATGGGTGAGACACAAGCACTTCATAAGTGGTCGCACATGAAAAATTCATATTATGAAATTTAATAATGTGAAAGTCGAGAAATATTATTATTATTCAACATAAAAAAAATATCATTTCTATTATAACACTAAATTGTAGTTGTTATAATCTGACATGAAATATTAAAATCATTGTTAAGATGAAATATTATAGTTATAACTAAAATTCACTGTAATCATGAAATATTATATTCATTATAAGAGTTTTTGTAAAATATAATAATAAAAATTATTATATAGGAATGAAATTTGAAATATACACAAAAGGGTGAAACCCGACTACTTTCCTAGAGGTCACCCAACCAATTACTATTCTCAATAAAGTACACTTAACTACATAGTTCTAATGAGATCTGGTGAATTAATGCTAGTGTGATCACACCCTAAAGTACATATAAATTCTTGTTAATTATTTGAAATTACTATCAATGAATATAATATTACATATTACTATTTAGTTGTTGTTATAAATATAACTTTAACTAATGAAATCGGTAGCCAATATTATAATAATTCAACAAGAAAAATTATTATTTCTATTATAACACTAAATCATATTGTTACAATACATCATGAAATATTATAATTATTGTGAACATGAAATATGATAACATTATTCCTTGGAGTATTATGATTATTACCAAAATTATATTTAACCTTATATTCATTTAAAAATTTTACGTACAATATCATAATTATTATTGTCATACTTAAATTCAATTATTTGTTTTTTTAATGTAAAAAATTTGGGAGAATATAATGAAAAATATAGAAAAGGGTGAAATGTGATCACTTCCCAGGAGGTCACCCATGTAACATTCATATTATGAAATTTAATAATGAAATTGCTTAGAAATATTATAATTATTCAACCTAAAAATATTATTTTTGTTACAACACTAAAATGTAGTTGTTACAATATAACTTGAAATATTATAATCATTGTTAACAAGAAATATTCTAACATTATAACATGAAATATTATAATTATTACTAAAATGAATAGTAATAATGAAATATTATATTCAATAAAAAAAATTATGTTCAATATCATAAAAATATTTATTATACTGGCATGAAATTTGAAATGTTCATAAAAAAATGGTGCAACATTATTAATTTCTAAGAGGTCACCCATCATAGTACTAATTTCTCCCAAGCACGCTTAACTGTAGAGTTCTAATGTGATATGGTGCATTAATGCTGGTGTGATCACACCCAAAAATACACATACATTCTTGTTAAAAATTTGAAAGTACTATCAATGATTATAATATTAAATTTTTCTATTTAATTTTTGTTATAAATATATCTTTAAATAATGAAATTATCAGCCAATATTATAATTATTCAACATGAAAATTATTATTTCTATTATAACACTAAATCATAGTTATTATGATACATCATAAAATATTATAATTATTGTTAACCTGAAATATGATAACATTATGACATGGAATATTATAATTATTACTAAAATTATACATAAACATGAAATATTATATTCATTTAAAAAATTTATGTACAATATCATAATTTTTATTTTTATACATACATTAAATTATATGTTTTTTAAAATGTAAAAAATCTGGGAAAATATAATGAAAAATATGGAAAAAGGTGTCACAAGAGCACCTCCCTGGAGGTCACCCATGAAACATTTATATTATGAAATTCAATAATGCGATTATTGATAAATATTATAAATATTCAACATGAAAAAATATTATTTTAGTTATAACAAAAAATCGTAGTTGTTACAATATAATGTGCAATATTATAATCATTATTAATAAGAAATATTATAACATTATAACATAAAATATTATAATTATTAATCAAATTCCCTATAATCATGAAATATTATATTCAATACAAATATTTATGTACAATATCCTAACATTCATTATTATACTGGTATGAATTTTGGATTATACAAAAAAAAGTGTGCAATATGAGTACTTCCCAGGAGGTCACCTATCCTAGTACTACTCTCACCCAAGCATGCTTAACAATAGAGTTTAAATGAGATCTAGTGCATTAATGCTAGTGTGATCTCACCCAACAATACAAAGACATTCCTATTAAATATTTGACAGTACTATCAATGGTTCTAATATTACATATTTCTAATTAATTATTGTTATAAATATAACTTTAACTCATGCAATTATCATCCAATATTATAATTATTCGACATTAAAAATTATTATTTCTATTATAACACTAAACTATAGTTGTTAAAATACGTCATGAAATATTATAATTATTGTTAACAAGAAATATACAAACATTATGACATACAATATTATAATTATTTCAAAAATTATATGTAAACTTGAAATATTATATTCATTTAAAAAAGTTACGAACAATATCATAATTATTATTACTATACTTACATGATTTTTTTTAAATCTAAAAAATACGGGAAAATACAATGAAAAATATAGAAAAATGTGAAACAAGAGAGCTTCCCATGAGGTCACCCTTGAAACATTCATATAATGAAATTCAATAATGTCATTATCGAGAAATATTGCAATAATTCAACATGAAAATATATTATTTCTTTTATAACAATAAACCATAGTTGTTACAATATAACATGAAATATTATAATCATTGTTAACATGAAATATTATGATTATTACTAAAATTCCCTATAATTGTGAACTATTATATTCTATACAAAATTTTATTTACAATATCATAATAATATTTATAATACTTGCATGAAATTTGAAATATACCCAAAACAAGGGTGCAATAAGAATACTTCCCAGGAGGTCATCATTCCTAGTACTACTCTCACCCAACCTAATACTAATCTCGCACAAAAAAGCTAAACTGCAGAGTTCTAATGGGTTCTAAATCATTAATATTGGTGTGCTTGCACCCAACAATACACAAACATTCTTGTTAAAAATTTGAATTTACAATTAATGATTATAATATTACATATTGTAATTTATTTTTTGTTATAAATATAACTTTATATAATGAAATTTTCATCCAACAATATAATTATTCAATAGGAATAATTATTATTTCTATTATAACACTAAAGTGTAGTTGTTGAAATTCATCATGAAATATTATAGTTATTGTTAAAATGAAATATGGTAACATAATGACTTGTAATATTATAATTATTACTAAAATTATATGTAAACATGAAATATTATGTTCATTTATAATTTTTTTGTACAATTTCATAATTATTTCTATTATACTTACATGAATGCATTTTTTTAATATTAAAAATATGGGAAAATACAATGAAAAATAAAGAATAGGGTAAAACATGAGAACTTCACAGGAGGTCACCCATCCAACATTCATATTATGAAATTCAATAATTTTATTATCCTGGAATATTATAATTATTAAACATGAAAAAATATTATTTTTGTTAAATCACTAAACCATAATTGTTAAAAAATAACATGAAATTTTATAATCTTCGTTTACATAAAATATTGTAACATTATAACATGAAATATTGTAATTATTACTAAAATTTCCTTTAATCATGAAATATTATATTCAATACAAATTTTTAAATAAAATATAATAATAATATTTATTATAATGATGGGAAATTTGAAATATACACAAAAAAGTGTGCACCATGTGTGCTTCCTATGAGGAAACCCATCCTTCTACTACTTTATCCCATGCAAGATTAATTGTACATTTCTAATGATATCTGGTGCATTAATTCTAGTGTGATCACACAAAATAATACACAGACATTCTTGTTAAATAATTAAAAGCATTATCACTAATTTTAATATTACATATTTTTATTTAATTATTGTTATAAATATAACTTTGAATAATGAAATTTTCATCCAATATTATAATTATTAAACATGAAAAATTATCATTTCTATTATAACACTAAGTCGTAGTTTCTACAATTCAACATGAAATATTATAATGATTATTAACATGAAATATGGAAACATTATGACATGAGATGTTATAATTATTACTAAAATTCCAAGTAAACACAAAATGATATATTCAATTAAAATGTTCATGTACAATTCCATAAATATTATTTTTATACATACATACAGTTATTTGTTTTTTTAAATGTAAAAATCCTAGGAAAATATAATAAAAAATACAGAAAACAGTGAAACATGAGAAGTTCCCAGGTGGTCATCCATGCAACATTCATATTATGAAATTCAATAATACTATTATCAAAAAATATTATATTTATTCAATATGAAAAAATATTATTTTTCTGATAACACTAAACTATAGCTTTTAAAATAAAACATGCAATATGATAATCATAGTTAAATGAAATATTGTAACATTGTAACATGCAATATTATAATTATTAATATAATTACCTATAATCATGGAATATTATATCCAATAAAAAAGTTTACATACAATATCATAATACTCTTTATTATACTGGCATGAAATTTTAAATTAACATAAAAAGGGTTTGACATGAGTACATCCCAAGAGGTCACCCATCCTACTACTACTCTCTCCCAAGGAAGCTTAATATTATATTTCTAATGGGATTTGGTGTATTAATGCTGGTGTGATATCAACCAATAATACATATAAATTCCTATTAAATATTTGAATGTACTTTCAATTATTCTAATATTACATATTTCTATTTAAATGTTGATATAAATATAACTTTAAGCAATGTAATTATTAGCTAATATTATAATTATTCAATATGAAAAATTATTATTTCTATTATAACACTAAACCATAGTTGTTATAATACATCATGAAATATTATAATCATTGTTAACATGAAATATGGAAACATTATGACATAAAATATTATAGTTATTAATAAAATTGTAAGTAGACATAAAATATTATATTCATTTAGAATTTTTACATAAAATATCATAGTTATTATTATTATACTTACAAGAAATTTTTGGTTTTTTAAAATGTAAAAAATCAAGAAACATTCAATGAAAAATATAGAAAAATGTGAAACATAATAACTTCCTTGGAGGCCTCCCATGAAACATTCATATTATGAAATTGAATAATGCAATTATCAAGAAATATTATAATTATATAACATGAAAAAAAATTATTTTTTTATAACACTAAATTATATTTGTTATAATATAACATAAAATGTGATAATCATTGTTAAAATTATATATTATAGTATTATAACATAAAATATTATAATTATTACTAAAATTCCAATTAATCATGAAATATTATATGAAATAACAAACTTTAC
The DNA here is from genome assembly GCA_963277665.1 of Viscum album. Classification (NCBI taxonomy): domain Eukaryota; kingdom Viridiplantae; phylum Streptophyta; class Magnoliopsida; order Santalales; family Viscaceae; genus Viscum; species Viscum album. The sequence continues at coordinate 392,830,296 of OY728167.1, read as the reverse complement.
ATACAATATCATAATAATATATATTATACTATATTAAAATTTGAAATATGAAAAAAAAGAGTTCTACATGAGTAATTCCCATGAGGTCAACCATTATAGTACTACTCTCGCCCAAGCATGCTTAACTGTACAGTTCTAATGGGATCTTGCGCATTAATTCTAGTGTGATCACAACCAAACAATACATAGCCATTCTTGTTAAAAATTTGAATGTACTATAAATGATTCTAGTATTATATATTTCTATTTTTTTTATAAATATAACTTTAACTAATGCAATTATCAAAAAATATTATAATTATTCAGTATGAAAAATTATTATTTCTATTATAACACTAAAACTTAGTTATTATAATACATCATGAAATATTATAATTATTTTTAACATGAAATATGGTAACATTATGACATCAAATATTGTAATTATTATATAAAATATTTGTAATAATGAAATATTATATTCATTTAAATAGTTTTTGTACAATATCATAATTATTAATTTCATACTTACATGAAATTCATTATTTTTTAAAATGTAAAACATCTGGTAAAATACAATGATAAATAAATAAAAGGGTGAAACATAATAACTTACTAAGAGTTCACCCATGAAATGTTCCTATTATGAAATCCAATAATGTGATTATCGAGATATATTATTGTAACATCCCATAATTTGGAACTCTATCATGTGGACAAAAAGTGATGGTTATGAGACCTCAATGCACATTCTCATATGCTAGACATGTAATATAGTATGAAATGTATATTGAGGATACTATACCCCATGTTGTAAAGTTTCATAGCATAATAAAATAAACTATATAAACGAAATAAATTAATGTATAGACCTAGTGGAAAATAAAAATAAGAGATAAATAAATAATCTAATAAATAAAAAAGGAATAATGTAATGACATGCTGGAATGTAATTAAATGTCATGCTATAAAAAATACATGTAAAAGACTATCAGACTCTAATAAAGACTCAAAAGTTCATGGTCCTAAACCCCATGCCAGTTTCACCTCCAAACCCCAACCCTTTGAGCAAGAAAGAAATCAATAGTAAGGTATTTTTCCCTTATCTAAACCTATATGCATGTAATCTACTCAAGTACTAAATGGTGGCCGTAATAGGGTGTGAATATAAATTAGTAGGATGACACCACCTTGTATAAACTAACTAGTATTATAAGAAGTGTATTCAATAAAGTGATATGCATGTGTATTATTTAATTCAACAATTAACAAAATACAACAACATGCTTCCGCTCCATGACAGAATATCTCTAAGCATATCTTACAAACATGAAAACCACAACCATATAACCCTGGTAAAATAACATTCTTCACCTTCATGTCAGAATACCTCTAAGTATATCTTATTACCATGACAACCACAACCATATAACCATGGTATAGTCATAACAATCTGGGTCAAATCCCCATACAAAATACAACATCTGGGTCAAATCCCTATAATAATTACAACATGGGACTTGGTAGAACCCAATCTCTATTAAAATTATAGCATGGGATTGGGCTATTCCTGCTCAATGTTAGGATTAAATAATATAAGTGTTCATGTTCCAGCATTATGCCCATTATATAATCATTTCAGAATGAAACACAAGTCCTTTCATACAACATGGATATCACAATATCACATCATAAATCTCAATGGTTAATTATGTGAATTACCATTTATCTTTCATATAAAACCTTCAATTAAATCACAATTGATTAATAGTCATAACAAAAATAAATAATCCCCAACTTAGGGATTCTATATCAAGAAATAACCTAAGGTCTCATGTCATTTGAAACACACTTTAAACCATTAGAAAAATCAAATATATTCATTGTCCGCTCACCCAATGGGTATCCATAATCCACGTTAGAATAAAATTGAAAAAAAAAGGACTCTAAGGAATGATCCCACTCATTAATTAATTTTTTGGGTGAACTCTATGCTATCACATACACAATATTTCATAAACATGGAAATTATCAAACCATATGATTAATATTTAGACCCCTACCTTTAATTGGAAATCCAAAAATGCTTCCAATATAAAACTCCCAAGAGGAAGAGGATGTAAGTGATATCTAATAGAATCATAGATCAAAACTGATCAATATCAAAAACAATAAGGCACATGGTCAAAGGATTTCATCGCAATGGTTGGAGAACCAAAGGAGAGAAGATCAAAAAGGGCACAAACCATTTACCAGGGATTGAAGGCATTATCGGGACATCCATAAGGAAGGTTGGAACTCCAAAATTTCTAGGAAGGTTCCCTAGGGTTTAAAGGGGAATGTTGCAACAAGTTATAATGTAAAATCATCTTCACATTATACTTTAAAATAGTAGGTTGGGTATCACACATCATGTAACATAGTTACACGTCATGTAAATATTTTTAATGGGATATGCCTAAAAACTCTTATCCTGAGATTTTTTTATTATAACACTCAAACATTACACAACATGTAACCCATTTACACAGAGTTAAAATGTTATGAAGATAGTTTTTCACCCAATTTTTCTTTAAATAACCTTAACCCCCTTTATATATTATCATCTTACTATAAACCCATGAAACACTTAACCCATTTTTACCCAGACTCAATTTATTCAAACAATCATACATCCCTGAACTTTAAGTAATCTCCACAAAAATTTATATCCATGTGGATCCTCTCTAGTTTTCCCAAATTTGGTTTAAAGATGTGTAAAATCATACTCAAAATAAAAGTTAACAAAAAACTCAGAAAGAGACACACCTAGAAAAAATGGGATTTTACAACCTTCCCAATATATAACAGCTCATCGCAAAGCTACTCCAAGCATCACTATAAGGTCTCAGTGAACAAGTTAAGAAAATGTGTTCGCATATCAAATTTCCTCTCCTAGGTATCCTCCTGAACTCATCCATGCTACCACTACACTCGAAAAAATGGTTCAGTTCTACCTAAAAGACATTTATCACTATGACCCACAACCCGTATCAGAATATCCTCAAAGGGCACATCGGTATAAATCTCGATGTCTTCTACATATATCACATGGGAAGGTTCTGAATGATATATTCATACCAGAAACATGTGAATCATTCCATGCATGTCATTTTAGCATTGTGGAAGGGATATATGATATTCCACTGGACCAAACCCTTCAACTATCTAAAATGGCCTGACAAACCCAGATGCTAGTTTTCCCAGTTTCATGATTCGTCATTGCCCAAACCTAGTCAAAACCTAAAGAAAATCATTATGGTTAACCTATAATTCCAGAGGTCATATTTGATGGTCATCACATGATTTTTTCCTACTCTGTGTGGTCACCATTGATTGCTTTCTCAGCTGAACCATCATAGATGTCTCCTGCACAAGACTACACCCAATAATTGTTGAATAACCTACCTCCATCCAACAAAGTGGTGAATGAAATTACCTTCAATAAAAATCCTAAAAAATTACCAATTGGATTGATGAATAGAATCTATTATTATATAAAAACTCCACAATTTCCATTTGTTACTCATATGAACCCCCAAAATACAAAACATAGAATCATAACATATCTTCCAGAACTTGAATAGTCTGATCAGATTGACCATCGGTCTATTAAGGATAGGTTGTGCTCAAAATAACAAGTGGTCCTAGAGCCTTCTGAAGACCCTTATAGAAACTCAATGTAAAAAAGGATCTCTTTCTGAAATGATACTCCTTGGAACACCATACAACTGAACCACCTCTCACATGTAAACACTACCCAGATCATCAAGTGTTATAGTTTCCCTTATGGGCATAAAGTTGGATAACTTAGTTTTTTGATCCAAAAAAACCCATACAACATCATTATTACTTATTTTCCTGGTTAATCCTATCAAAAAATCCACTGTGACATCATACCATTTACGCTCAATAATGGGAGAAGACTGCTAAAGGCCATCTTACCTCTAATTATTATCTTTCATCTGATGATAAGTGAAAAATATCATCATGAAGATTCCCACCTCCTTCTTCATTCCTGAACACCTGTACTATCTATAGAGATCATGATACGTTATGGTTAAACTAGTATGAACCACCCATCTAGAAGAATGAAACTCCCTCATCAGATACACACGTAAGCCCGTATGAAACCATACTCAGCCACAGAAAAGAAGAGAATTTCCACTTATGAGAGACCATCCTGATGGTTTCTCCTCAATATATATTTTTTTCTAAGAATCTAGACCTTCATATCAGACAACTGATCGATATTAATCTATCCAAAAGAACTAGTATAATAGAGGTTGAAGTTAGAGCTACCCATCCATGAGACTCTAGAACATCTAAATGCATGTCTAAAAAAAGGGACATTATCTGCCACTCCTCACAAGACTACCATACTTACCCTATATATATATTTCATCTCAAGGAATAAAAAACAAAATTTCCCCTTACTAGTGTATAATTGAACTCAAAGTTTAAATAATGTAGATACATGACCCACCTCCAATGTCAAAGTGTAAGATCTCAACCTTTTTGCGAGATGTCTCAGGAACTTTTATCAGAACTCTTTTTCCTTATTTTGAGTATATTTTTTTTGTTTTATATTGGGTGTCTTTGGGTGAAAATTTGAGAATATTGGAAGGAAGAGGGGTTTTGCATGAATTTAATATAGTTTTCCCAAACTGTGTGCCTAGCCCAAAAAACCATGCCAAACCAAACAGAGTAGATTCACACGGTTGGCACACAATGTGCCAAACCATGCACCCTTTTAGGAGTATCCGTGTGAGTCCCTAGGAGAGGCACCTGTTTAGGGTGCATGGTTAGGGGAAACCATTAACCCTATATATGAAACTATGCATGTGGGATTTTAAACCCTAGAAAAATTGGTTTAAAATAACTGAACCCTAGAATTAACCCAAAATCAACCCTAACTTAGACCTAACCAATTCATCTTTTTTATACTCTTGGATGGATTATAAGGTATTTCTAGCTCTATTATTGGTGAATAGAATCCTATATTAAAGATATTAACCTATCATGGAAAGAGAATATGATCCCCTGTGGCTTACTCCCTCTCTCATGTGTTTCTCTCATCCACTAAAGGGATGTTTTCCTCTATTTTTGATGGATCTAGATATAGGTTTTATTATATCAAATTTTTTTGATCTTGGATTTATGTTTTAGATCTAGATCTTGTTATTAATTATGATCTTGGTTGTTCCAATTAAATTGGGGATTTCCACTGGTGATTGTTCATCATCAATTTTTAGGTAGGTAGTCTAAGTTAAAAAAAACCATAGCATTGATTTAAATTATGTGTATGTAATTATGATATTCTCAATTCCCATTGTTGGGAAATTTCATTAATGATTGATTTTATTTAATTGAATTTTCATGTGATAACGATTTGGGTTAAATTGGGAAAATTGAAATTGGTGAAATTTGATTAATTAATTATTGGAAATGATGTGACTAATTAATTTTTGAATCAATTAATGGAATTATGTGATTATTCAATTGTTGAATTAATTAATGGAATTGATTTCATTAATTAATTACTGAATTATTTAGTGGAATTGATGTGATTAATAAATTGTTGAATTAATTAATGGAGTGATTTGATTATGCAATTTTTGAATTGGATTAATTAATTTTTGAATTAATTAATGTAATGATGTGATTATGTAATTTTTGAATTGGATTAATCAATTGTTGAATTAATTAATGTAATGATGTGATCATTAAATTGTTGAATTGGATTAATTAATTGGTGAATTAATAAATGGTGTGTTGTGATACATGTAAAATTGTGATACTGTGATAAATATGATATATGTGTGTGGTACATGGTCTCCTACATCAAAACACCACAGTGATAAATGAGTATGGGACATGGTATTCTACATCAAAATTTGGTAGTGATAAATGAGTATGGGACACGAACTTCTAATTCAAATTAACACTTGTGTTATTGATTGATAAATGAGTTGTGGATCATTGAAAACTACTTCAAATACCCACAGGGTCCTAGGCATGGTGATCTAGGCCCAAAATGTTGTCATTGGACTATGGTTCTGGTTGGCCATAATTTGAATTGAATTGAAATGATAAATAATAAACTAGGTATTGTGAAATGTGATATCCCTTGGGGATTCTTTAGAATCTAGAATAGTATAAAGCTAGTATTATTTGTGTGGGTGTCCTTATGAACATGGTAGTTATGTGGTTAAATAAATAGTAATTGAATAATGGTAAACTATTAACTTTATTGCTTGTATTTTATTCTTTATAAAACCTCATATATTGTTATTGAATAGATATTATTTTAGACACCGCTGGTGGTGGTCTATTAATTTTTACTCACAACCTACTTGGTCTTCCTAATCGATGCCTGAATAGGCCTTAAATTTGTAGGAAAGGATAAAGTCAAAGTACCAATGTTAGATGGTTTAGTGGGGATGGAGCATGGATAAGGGAACCAAACATGATTCGGGGCCCATATGGGAGTTTTTAGTGTACTTATTTATTTTTGGATTTTCATATTTATGATTAAAAAATATTTGAAATAATATGTATACTGTTTAGTTTTGGATATGTAATTTCATGTTTTGGTCATCATGTGATACAATTTTGGTTTGATTATTGGATATATCATTTAGTTATTTTCATTTATTTATTTATTTGTTCTACTTTGATAAAGAGATTATAGTCTACCCATGATCGATATTAGACCCTATCTACAAGTCCACAAACCTCTGGAATACGAGGGGGTTGAGTTCATGTGAATGAACAGATCAAGGCACTAGTGTGTGGCACCCGGGCCTGGACATTACAAAGTGATATTATAAAATTTTTGTTTATTTTATTTTAATTACTCTTTGGTAATGGTAGACTAGATAATATGATTAGTGGAGCCTTAATTAATATGTCTTTAATGGAAGTAACTAACCCATGTGTGAGGGTAAAATACAAGTACCCTAGGTGGGATTGTTGTTACTGATATTTGTTGTTATAGCTGAATGTTATTTCACCTTGGGTGATGCACTTGTTTTGTTTTGTTATTCCTTTATAGAATTCTCTAATGTTTTACTTGTGGCCCAGTATGGAATGATAGTTTAGTATGTATGCATAATTCTAGGCACTCAGGACTTATTATAACATGCATCATTTTTAGGAACACATGGAATAATAGGTTTTAGGTAGTTTTTGAAATTGAAATATTTTTCTATGGTTATGTAATCGAATTGAAAAATGTTCCTAATGATAAATTGAGAATGATTTTACCTATTTATAACCATGACCATGATGTAGGATGGTTAAGGGAAGTGATAGTGTCGCAGTTTTGATCGTGTTGCGGCTAATGGGGGAATGACTTGTTATGGCCTTGTCTGAATCCCTCTTGTTAATTATGTTAATGTTGTATTTATGTACTAATATGTGTGTTTATAATTTTATAGTTATTCATCTATGAAGATTCATGATGGGATAATGAAAATATTTTATGGTTGGATCCACCAGCAACAGAACCTGAGGCACCGTTAGTTCCAGGTGAAAAGTTTGAAGAGGAGTTTAGGGAGAACATTTCTCACTACATTCAGTTTATGGAAAGAGACCCATGTCTTGTTGTGAAGAGTATGTCTAACATGACATGGGAGTTCTAGTTGAAACACCCTATGACATTTACCAGAGAGGGTTGACTTGAGGTAGCTATGTTCTGGATTCATTCCACCCATACAATACTTGACCAATTGGAGACTCCTAGTGAGAAGAGAGTCAAATTGGTTGTTTACAAGTTATGTGGTCAAGAAAAGTGTTGGTGGGACATCCAAAATCATTATGGATAGCTAGAAAAAATGGTGCGGTAGTAATTTAAGTATAATTCCTTACATCATTTTTATCCAGAGACACTCATACGGGAGAGAAAAGTTGAGTTCACGAGGTTGACTCAGGGGAGTATGTCTGTGATAGACTATGTTGGATGCTTCATTTATTTTCAGCACTTTTCTCTAGAATTGGAGGGAGATGAGGATAATTTAGTAAAATGATTTCAGGATGGACTTAAATGTGAAATTAAGTCCCAGGTGAATATCTTTAGGCTGAATAAGTTGTTAGAAGTGGTGAATTAGGTTCTCATATCTAAGGGAAACCTAAAAGATGCTTACAGTGGAGGAGAGGTGGTTTATTCTGAATGATATATAGGTACGTCTTCCCAAGGAAGAAAGAATCATTACAAGAGTGTTATCCAGGGTGATAGTACAAAGATTAGGCACTAGAAGACCCAGTTACACATGACCTTTCTTGAGTGATCTATCACCAATGTGGTAGGTCAGGACACTTTTGTAGATAGTTCCCCCGACCACTAGTGTAGTGTTAAGGCTATGGGAGGATAGGACACCTATATAGGTTTTTTAGGAACCCATGATAAAAGGGTAGTGATGGAGCAGTTAGGAAAAAGCAGAGTTTGGTAAGGACATCCTCTACCCCATACCAGTCTGGCATTTATAGTTCTACTGGTTTTGATGGTAGAGGTAGTGTACATGGTGCTTCAAGGAAAGAGTTCCCATATTAGCAGAGTAGTGCAGTGCAAGGGATTCAAACTACACCACATAGATGAGTGGAAAGACAATTTCATGTCATTTATCCTACACTAGTGGATAGAAATGATGGACCATCGATATTTAGAGATATTATTCATGTAAATTATACACTTTCTAGTGCCTTATTTGATATTTCTTCCTCTTTTTCTTTAATATTTGTGCACATTGTGAATGGTTTGAGCCTGTTGGTAGAGTTTTTGAGATGAGTTATGATGATAGATACACCTTTTGTAAGTATGATCGAGAGAAATCAGTTTGTTGAAGGGGTGTTCTATCATGGTAGGGGAGTATCATTTTATATGGGATATTTAAATACTTTACATGTTAGGCTTTGACCTAATTTTGGGTATGGACTAGTTCGGAGAATACCTAGAAGAAAAAGATTTTTATCATAGGAGAGTGAATTTTACATCTTGTAACAACCCGAGATTTTATGAAAACTATTCTTTTTAATTTTATTAATGTCTTGTGTTGTACGCTACACCAAAAGGAGCTTGCACAACACACATCCTTGACTTTCCTTGCACGCAATCGCGACCTTCCTCGATAGCGTGTGTAGTACCCAATACCGAGTTTCACTAAACAACGATATGCTATTAAAATATTATTATAACTAGCCGTTATGAATAGTAATAACCACGTTTTAAAATTTTGAGAAATTTTAGCTCTCAAAATGGACTTCATTTTTGGATTCGTAGTATCGAATTTAGCCTAAGGTGAAATTTTGGTACTTTTCGGATAACTTTCATATTCTGATGAATAGTGAAAATTACTAAATTTTAATTAAAAACAACTTTTTTTATCGAAATAATTAATAGTGATAAATTATTAATTTGAGTGGTTTTAAAGTATATTTAGAATATATTTTTACAATTTAATACAATGTTGGTCATTGGATGTAATTTCACATTTCAACCAGACATAAACAAATGTCAATCTTTTGATAGATATTGTTTCTTAAAAACACGCTTTTTGTTTTAACAGCGGGATTTAATTATAAAATTAATTAATGCAAATTCTATGTTATGAATTTGGTAAAATAGACTTCATTTTTGAATTTGGAATATGAAATATAGCTTAGGATGAAATTTTGGCATTGTTCTGAAAAACATCATTTTTTGATGAAGAGTGAAACTACTAAGTGGTAGTTAAAAAACTAATTTTTTTCATAAATCTTAATTTTACCGCTTCTTTGATTGGAATTTCAAAAATCCGAGAGACACGGTTGATGTCAGTAAGTAAAATGTGGTTCAATGAGATGAAAATAATTTTTGGTGAATAGTAACTTTTTACTTTTATTTACCACGGTTAAAAGTAAATAGGGTAATTAAGGGTAAAAATGATATTAATATTACCCTAACATGTGTCCTAATTCTATTGGACAAGTTTATCTCGACCAAAAACAACCTTAATTGTAAAATATTATCATTTAGGCCCACTTGGATTAGATTAGGACATTTATTATTATTTAATTCAAAGAAGAGTTAAAAGAGTTAAATCAAAGTTTATTTACTAAAACATTTTTAATATAGAGTTATACATAAGATAAATTAGATTTTAAATATTCATTATAAAGCTAAAAATATTTCATACATGATGGTATTTTATTTATAATTTTTAGACATTAAATAATTTAATTTATTTATGACTCAATGATGATGCAGTAATTATCTTATTAATGAAATATTGACATAATTGATGTTATAAACACAAAAATAAATGTAATTTGAGACTTTTTATGAATACCACTAATTTTCTAGCTTACTATGATATATTAGTGTTGATTTAATCAACTTTGTTAGAACATAGAATTCTGTTATGACTTTAACAAAAATCATATATCAAATAGTGTCAAAATTGACACAAAATAGTTTTTAAATAAAATAAAATATTATTAATTGTTATTTTATTCCTAAAATTATAAGGTTCGGCCAAATGACTTAGATAAGGATATATATATTAATAATAAACAATTTGGGGTTCTTTTGGTATGTTATAGTAAGTGTATTAACCATATAGTGTAAGAAAACAAAAAGACACGGTAAAAGTTAAATTATTTAACTTAGAGTTAAATCTAATTGATAAGGTTAAAATAATAACCTAAACTTGTCTAAATCCTATTGGTTGATAGTATTTCGACCCATCACCACTTTATCTTCGAAATAAGACCCTTTGGAACCATTATAAACCGATTTTGACTTTAATATAAAATAATATTTTGAGATATTCTTAAGGTGCCCCTCTCCTCCCTTATAAAAGGACACCTCCTCCCTCTCTTCCTCACACAACTTTGAGCCTTCAAGCTCGGCCAACCCCTGCCAAAATCTCTTCTCAACTTCCCTAGCAACATCCTAGAGGTTCTGGTCTTCCCCCAAAGACCAATTTTAGTTCCCTAAGAGGAGGTCTCAAAGAGGCGCTTCAAAGAAGAGGTAATTTCCATTACCAATTCTTTCACCTTTATTTCTTCTTCCACTTATTCTTCTTAGGTTGTTTCATTATGAAGTAATAACATCAGTATCACTCATATACGGATATGTTATTATAAGTATGAAACAATCCTAATTCACCATCTATCCATCCTACGGAAAACCAAATCACCGCGCGTGCGTACGTACGGAATACCGTCTCCACGCCGTGGTGTAATCTATTTTCCACCACCACCTTACATGGATGGGTATAATGGTGTAAAGAATAACTATACATAGTTATTATAACATCATATTGATTCTGATATATTGTATAATCCACTACAATTCAATTCAATAATTATGGAAATGATATCATCGCTCGTGCGTACGTACGGAATACCGTCTCCACGACGCGATGAGATTCATTCTCCATGTTAACCATTTAAGAATGATTATAAAGTATATATAAGAAATAATAATGAAATATATGACATTATAAAGCTACTGGATTTATGTATATATATATATATATTTATGTCATCTACTTACTTCTATTCAAGACAATAAGGAAAGGAAAACGGTGTTCATGCGTACGTACGGACTACCGTCTCCATGAATGGTGTTTTTCATTTCATTTACCTATCTATATATATATATATACTGAATATATATGATATATAAATCATGTTTTATATTCTGGAAGTAAGTAAATCATGATATAAGTAATAATAATGTCAAGAACAACAAGTCAAAACACCTACGATAAATAAAATGATTTTACCCAAAACGCTTCTTTAACATGGAATTTTCAAAAGAACGGATAATATAAATTCATAAAGAACCATATATGATATCATAACAATGAGTATGATTCTGGAATAAGTCAATAACATTATTTAAACAATTATACAGGAGCTTCGGACACGTACAAAGAAAATCGGACCTAAGGTAAGGGAAATATCACAATCTCATTTTTATCCGAGATTGTTTATACTTTGGCATTTAATGGGGTGTATTTTATCATCCACATCTATGTTCCCTCAATATGTAATATTTATATCCTTATAAAATAGTTTATATCCAATTTTACCCTTTGGTGAGTTTTCAGTAAAAGATAAGAAAGGAATCTTTTTTCATTTTTCGTACGAGGTACGTTTTGACTTTTCTGGCAAAAGTACGAGAAGAATGTTTTTTTTAACTTATATGGCATGAATGGATTTTTAAAACATTATTTCCAATAATCTTACTTTACAAGTTTTCAAGTTTATTTTTAATCAACTTCTTTTATTTTAAAGTCATATGACATGTTATGAAAGGAAAAATGTTTTTGAAGAATAAAGGATATTTTCCTCAAGAATGGAGTTCAAGTGTTTTATCAAAATTATTTTCCATCTAAGATAATAAAGGGTTCTGTTTTTATCCCTATTATTACATTGATTTGATTATGTTGTGAGGGAATTATTTTTATGAAGTCATTTACCTTATATGGTTTGTTTTATGATGTCATGATGTTTCAAGAATCCCATTTTTGTTACATGTGTTATGCGATGATGTATGATTTATGATTATGTGGCACACATAATAAAGGATTCATTATAAGATTGGTGGTACCTATATCTCCCTCCAATGCATTGGGTAAAGATTTTATATCTCATGAGATAGACATGGCTGGAACGGTAGGTTATACCGGTTCAGCGAAACAAGACTGGAACGAGGGTGACTCGATTCAGAAAGGGACTTTGTCCACTAAGATAGTCTTGGCAATGAGTCTTGACTAACAAGAAATGATTCTCTATGATTATTTGTGTATGACACAAAGTTTCATGTTTTAAGTTATGATTATTGGGATTACATTTCACTTCTATGATTTATCCCATGTTATGATATTATGAGCTCTTTTGCAGGTTAAGATTTCCAAAAGCTATGTTCTTATGTATATGATGTGATTGATGTTTCTTTTGTTTACCCTTACTGAGCATTTGAGCTCACCCTTTTATGTTTTATTTTCCCCAGGATATAAAGAAAGGTTTTAGGTATAAAAAAATAATATCTTTATGGGAGATGTTGAAGATCTTTCACCACGATTAGAAGATTACGTTCCGAGTTTCCAAAGACACTAAACTATTACGATCCTTGTGTGTTTGTTTTTTTTGTTATGTACTAAGTATTCCGAAAATGTAATGTAATGTCAATGTACGTCAAGCTACGGGTCTCTACACATCTCCTAAGGGTTGAAATTATATTCACCATGGAGAGTGGGATATCTAGGAGGTCCATAAAGAGCCAGGTCATAAGAAACTAGGGTATCTCACTGATCATGTTTCTAGGTTGTTGTTGGATTATGGTGGTGTAAATCATGGTGTCATTCCACCTATAGTGGATAGGTTCTAGGATCTGTTTTCACAAGGCTTATCAAGGATTCCACCTAAGAGAGATGTGAAATTTACTATATATCTCATTCTAGGGGTTGATCCCACGTCTACTTCAATGTATAGAATGGAACCTATAGATATTCAAGAGTTTAAGACTCAACTAGAGGATTTAATGGATAAGTTATTTTTCTTTCTGAGTATGTTGCATTGGGGTTCTCTAGTATTTTTTGAAAATAAGGCTGATAGAACCATGCACTTGTGTGTTGACTATTGAAAGTTGAACCAGATGACTGTGAATAATTGGTATCCTATTTTGTGCATCTATGATCTATTTGAATAGTTGATTTTATCTTGTATCTTTTACAAGATTGACTTGAGATTATTTTATAATCAATTGAGATTTCACCCATATGATATACTACGGACTACTTTCAAAAGTATGTAGGGCCTATATTTTTTTTTTCATGATGCCATTCATACTGATGAATGCACTAGCAGTTTTTATGGCCTTAATGAACTGAATCTTCCATCCATACCTGGATCATTTTATTGTTGTATTTGTTATTAAATCTTGGTGTTCTCCAAGACTCATGATGATCATGACCAACTTATTGACATCCTACTGATTATATTGAGAGAGCATCATCTAAATTCCAATATATCTGAGTTTTAGTTTTGGATTGAACATAAACACTTCATAGGACACATCATCTTAGTGGAAGATGTGTTATTTGACCTAGATAACGTTCTAGTAGTTGTTTCTTTAGAGCATTCCAATAATTTTTTCAATATTCATATCTTTTTAGGACTAGAAGGATATTATTAGAGTTTTATCCAAGACTTTTCCGATATGGAAGCATCACCTTCGGGCTTCACCAAGAAGGGGATAAAGTTATAATGGTATAGATAATGTGAGAATTTTTTCCATGACTTAAATAAGATCATGAAAATGGAACTAAAATTAATCCTACCCAAGACAGGTGAGGATTATAATGGGTTTTTTGATTCTTCTGGGATATGTCTTACAATATTATTGATGCAGAGAGATTGAGTTTTGGCTTACATGACATGGAATTTGAGGCCACATAAATAGAATTACCCTATACAAACTTGAGTTGGATACAATGGTTTATGATTTAATGTTTTAGCAGATTTATATTTTTGGTGAGAAATTTACTGTGTATACTCATCACAATATCTTTAAGTATATCTTTTCATAATGATATTTGAATATCCAGTAATGAATATGGGTTGAGTATATGTGGTCATTTTATTTTTATAAAGCATATATTCTAGAGAAATGAAAGAGTGTTGATAATTCTATAATTATAAAAACTCATAATCAGGTAGCGTATGGGTCTAGTTCATAGTGGAAGATAATTACTTTACTAGCTAAAATGAATGTTGTAGTCTGGGAGGTCTAGGAGAAGATGTCTCTCATAACAGTTTTAGTGGAGTCTAAACTTTTGAGATAAAACAATTATAGGCAGTATGAGGATCAAGAATGTTTGGATCTGAGAGAGAGTATTGATGGTTGGGAGTCACCTTCATATTAGACTATATATGAGAATGAGATCATATATATTTGGAATCATTTTGTTGTGCCTACGAGCATATGGGATGAGATGATGTGTGAATTTCATGCCTCTAAGTGGGGTGTGAAACCAGGTTTGACCAAAATATACCATGACCTATGATGACATCATTAGTGGTCATGCATGAAAAAGGAGATATTAGGGTTTGTGACATGATGTTACACCTTTCAACATGTGAATACACATCATCAATGATCCAATGGTTTATTATATCCATTTCCCATTCTGGAATGGATGTGGTAAGATGTTACCATGGACTTTTTAGTGTGTCTCTTAAGAAATCCTCAAAAGAAAAATGTAATTTTCATGATTGTGGGTTGTTTGAAAAAATTATCACATTTCTTTCTAGTACGGGAGACCTTATTAGTGGTGAAGTTGGTAGATTTCAACATTTGGGAAATAGTCCATCTTCATGGGGATCCATAGACTATATTTTCAGACTGTGAGTCATGATTTACTTCACTCTTCTAGCAGGGCTTATAGATGTCACTTGGTACATAAGTTTTACTAAGTATGATATTTCACCCAAAGTCAGATGGGTAGTTATACTGGACTATACAGTTTCTAGAGGACATTCTTTGAGTGTGTGTCCTAGACTTTGGTGGGTCTTGGGAGAAGCACCTATATTTAGTGGAGTTCACCTATAAAAATATTTATCATGAAACTATATAGATATAATCAAATGAGGCTCTTCATGGTAGGCCATAAAGATCACTTCTGTGCTAGATGGAGGTAGGTGAGTTAGAGTTTTTGGGACCGAGTCTCATGTAGGATATTTTGGTGTAGGTTCATCTGATTTTAAATTGTATGGTTACAGTTCTAAATAGATATAAGTCATATTCGGATTAATTTTGGTGACCCTTGATGTTTGAATTGGGTGATCGTGTATTCCTTTGGGTTTCACCTTGATTGGGTCACCATAGGATACGGTGGAAGGACAAGTTAGCACCCAATTTTGATGGACTGTTTGAGGTTGTGGAGAGAATATGATCGGTGGAATACTGATTAGATCTTCCACAAAGATACAATGTTATGAAGGACATATTTCATGTTTCAAAACTTCAAAGGTATCACCCTAAACCTTCTCATTTGATAAATGTGGATGATATTGAGCTTGAGTTAGATGCATACATGGAGGATCATTTGATAAATGTGTTGTATTGTAGTGAGAAAGTGTTGCAGGGAAAGAGTGTGATGATAGATCATGTATTGTGGAAGCATGGCCATGTTCAGGAGGAAACATGGGAGAGATAAGTAGATATGTGGGCTCAGTGGCCTAATCTTTTTACCTCATAATTTTAGAGAAACTTTGGAGTACATAATTGGTATAATCTATTATAAGGTGGAGATATTATAAGATACAGAACTTTTCTAGAGATTTCTCAAGCTCGTTTATAGGTAATCATTTCCCTTATTTTGATTAAATTTTGTTTGGGTTTTATCTTGCATGATTTAGGATTAACTTTTGATAATTTTATAAGAAATAGGTGATGTGCACAGTTAGAAAAAAAGTTTTCCAAAACTGTGCACCCAAACCAACAAACCATGAAAACCCAAAAGGAGGGGATTCACATGGTTTTTTCATGGTGTTCCAAATCGGGTTCCCTCTTATAAGTAACTGTGTGATTACCCTAGGAGAGCCACATAATTAGGGACCAAAGTTAGGGGAAACCATGCACCCCATATAGGAAACCATGAATGTGGGATTTAAAACCCCCAAAAATTAAATTGAAAATACCTTAACCTTTTGAATAAACCCAACATCGACACTAACTTAGACCTAACCTATTCCTATCATTTTTGGAGTCTCTTGGATGTATTCTAAGTCCTTATAAACTCCATTCATGGTGAATAAAATCTCATAATAAAGATACACACCTCTATCTGTAAGAGAATCTCATCCTATGAGGGTACCTCTAACTACAGCGACCATCTCTTTTCATACATTAACATTACATCACTTTTTTGGAATACTTAATACATTAAACAAACCGAATCCCAAATACTATATTAGTTTAGTGCCTTTTGAAACATTGAAAAATAAAAACATGTACATAAGTGAGCTACATTATCTCCCACTAGGTTATCCATGACTAGCACCCTTCTTAGACGCACCATACATAATAAATATCATTATAACCTGGGGGAAGGAAACATAAAAGTGGTGAGATAATATTCTCAGTAAGGGTAAACAAGGGATATATGTAAAAATAAATAGGAACATAAGGGTATGATAATGTGATCATAACATTATAAGATCATACCATTCATATCAAATATCATAAACATAAATCAAGGAATAAATATTGGAAGTTCATAAGACGTGAATCATAAGGGAATCAAAATAATGATCCATGAAAGCATAATATAGGATTATGACATGGAATTATGGCATACACATAAACATGTAATACCATTCCCTATAATTCCGGGAACATTTCATAAAATTATTAAGGAAATTCATGGGGACTACACCTAATGGGCGGGACACACCACCATCCCCAGTCATAGTCCTTTCCTTGCAAGGGATTAGGCTTCTCCATCTTTACATAGTGGATCAGGTTTCCCAATATTCTGATAGTGTATCGGGTTTCCCTATCTTCCCATAGTGGATCGGGTATCCCCATCTTCCCATAGTGGATTGATTTTCCCCACCTTCCCATAGTGAATTGGGATTCCCCATCTTACCATAGTGGATTAGGTTTCTCTATACTACACAGTGGATCAAGCCTATCAACTTGATTCCCATAATTATTTCATGAGATATAAATCTTTTCCCAATGTATTGGAGGGAGATTTAGGTCCCACCCATCTCATAATGAATTCATACATACATGTGCTGCAAGATAATAAGAAGTCATATCACAATCCATGAAATGAAATGGGTTTCATAAACATTTAATCATATATTAACCTATGGAAAAATATATAGTTTTCATAATCATTTCTTCAAAATCATAACCCTTGAAAATAAGTGGGTTTCATAAACATATAACCCATGAAAATAAGTGGGTTTCATAAATATATAACCCATGAAAAAAAGTGATTTTCAAAATCAAATAACTCGTGAAAATGAAACGGGTTTCATAAACACCATGAAATCAAAACATAAACCATTCATAGAAAGAATATTAATAGAACATTTGTACCATTTCCCCAAAAAGTTATGAGTAACACCAACAGATTCCATCTTAGATGGAAAATAATTTTGAATTATATTTTAAAAATATTTCTTGAGGAAAATACCTTTCTCCTTCGAAAAATAATTTTTAAAACAAAAAAAAACAATTGAAAACCATTTTTTTTAAATAAACAGTAAAAATTATAAATAAATATTCAAAACGTTTTGAAAACCCTTTCTTTGAAAACTTATAAAGAAATCATGAAAACATTTTGAAAACCATTTCTTCAAAAACACTTTGAAAAATTATAAATAAATATTGAAAATGTTTTGAAAAAAATTTTATTGAAATTTTTTAAAATTTTTTTAAAGAAATATTGAAATTTTTTAGAAAACAATTTATTTTAAAACACTTCAAAAAAATATAAATAAATCTTGAAAACATTTTCAAAAACCATTTATTTGGAAACACATTGAAAACTTATAAAGAAATCTTGAAAACATTTTAAATATCATTTCACTGAAAACATGTTGAAAATTTATAAGGGGTTATTTTATCACTATAAAAAAATTAAAATCCTTTGAAATTGAATATGTTCTAAAAATATAATCTTTTAAATCATTTTTTAATACTTTTTTGAAAACATGGTTTTTGAAATTCATGGCATGTGCCTCAAAGGATGCAAATTGAGACAAAACTACAGTACCAATTTGGTAGCTTTTGAAGCATGGATATTTAAATACCCATAAATTTAAGTATGATAATCATATAATAAATTCATGTTTATGATAAACACCACACACAAAATTGAGAGGTGAATATAGCATGTATCTCACAGAAATAAAAAGTGAGATAAAATTCCCTTACCTTATTTCTTGACCTATTCATACTCATAAAAACCTCATCCATAATAAATATAAGTTTATTATAAATATTTTTTAGAACCATATTATTATTTATAATTACATATGTTTTTTGATTATGAATTTATATTACCATCTTATTAACAATTCCATGTTAAGGTTTCATTTTGGGTAATATTCTCTCTGTTCTTTGTACATATTTTGAATTATTATTATTGATCGTCTTAAATGGGTCATGATTTACTTTTTTAAATTATGTAAAACATCATATAAATATCATATATATTTATTATATATTCATATATAATAATCTATAAAATATAGAAAGATTAAATGGAATACATCGTTCATCGAAACGGCAGGTCGTACATATGAATGAACATTATTTCTGTTTTATTATTGTATTGAAAGTAAGAAAGTAAGATACATATATGTATATATATAATTATTAAATTATAATTTTTACATCATATATATCATATAATTTTACTAAACCCATCCTTAAAACATTCCATGTAATATGTGAACGAATCACATCGGTTTGAGGAGGTGGTAGTCCACACATCCACAAACGAAGTTTTCATGTTTACAAAAAATGGAAAGCACGAAGGTATGTTTGATATAATAATTTTAGAGGAATAATTAAATATTAAATATAATATATATCATATAATAATATATTTTCCATCATAATTACCAATCGTGATAGGTGGTTATGGAAAAAATGAACAATACTATTTCGTGAGGCGGTAGTTCACTGTACACAAGAACTGTAAGTTCATTACCCATTAGATGTAAGTGTATGAAATTTTAGTAATAAAACATATAATAATAATATATAAGTATATATATGATAATTAGGTTACAATATAATCATTAAATAATAATATTAGTTGAGGTGGATAATGAAAATAAAACAAAGGAGCTTGAGGAAGGATGTTACCTCTTCTTTGGGTAACTCCTCTTGGTTTGAACCAAATGGATTCCTTGGATGGATTTATAACAAAATTTAGGATTATAGGATTAGGGGAGGTATTTTGGGAGATTATTTGAGTAGATTATTGGTGATACAAATTTATTTAGTGGTGTGAAATAGGGGTAGAAGTTAGTGTATTTTTATAATGGTGGAGGAGTGGCATTCATGTAAATTTTTGAAAAGGGAATTCCACCCATGTTTTTTCCATGAAATGTGGATAAAATAATATTCCAAATCATATAAAATGTAGTATATGGTTGAAATATGGCCATAAAACATCTTTTGGATAATTTTCTGGGTCGTTTTGGGCCATAAGTGTAAGGTTTAGTTCCTTGTTAAGCTAAGTTTTCTCTTAATCGATGTAATAAATTTTAATCAATTTCACTACTATTTTTTGTCAAAAACTAAGTCAAATTATTAGTAATTATAAATTATTATGATCCAAAATATTGAATCCATTTTTTTAAATTATAATCACATAATGTTTATAAATTAATTTAAATTTAATCCTATAGTCGGCATGACACAACGAGTTTTTAAAGAAAAAATGTTCAAAAGTTGGTTAAGTTTTTATATACAATTTCATTGTGAAATTTTTCAAAGTACCTAAATTGTATAAATTTATGTAAAATTGAAATAATTAAACTTTAAAATTAAATTAAAATATAATTTAACTATATAAATAATTTAGACGAAAAATTAGTTTTGAATTAAAATTTAGTATTTTTCACTATTCATCCAAAAATGATATTTTCCAGAAAAATCTCTAAACTTTATGCTAAGATAATTTTGAAATTATGAATTAAAAAAATATTTTTATTTTATAAAATTAAATTTCTAAAATTTTCTAAAATTAATTTTATTATTTCTCACATAAGGACATAGAAAGTAGTTCATTTGAGAAAATAGTACTTTAAACATATGAAGACTTTACCAATAATACATGTTTTATTGTAAATATTTTTTATTTATCTAATAATATTTAAAAATTATTTAATACTATTCATATTACTAATTTTAACTTCTAGGTTATAACTATATCATTTAAATAATTGTTCCAATAAAATGATGTTTCATAGAAACTCAATGTTGCATGTAATGCAAGCCAATTTGATGTTGCATGTAGTGTAGGATTATATTGGGGTGTTTATAATAAATGTTTGACATAGTGTATCACTCAATGCACAAAATCAAGAAAAATTATTTTATTTGTATAAATTGTGTTCACAAAAACTCAGGGAGTTACTTTATACCCCTTAAAAATGAATTTTTCCCTCTAAATTTCTCATTTTAATTAAAACAAATGAGGAAATTTATAACTCATTATATCCTAGAGTTATCATATAGCTTCCTCTATCTAGTGATTTATCCATAAAACATTGACTAGGTGAGTGTTTTTTTTTGCACAGAATATTCTCTGTATGATCCAGAATTTTAACTAGTTGTTCCTTATAAGAAATATCCTTCTCTAGCAATGTAACTAATGAGTTCAGTTCATGTGAAGGGCCAGGAATGTAATTCCTCAGGAGAGATACATGGAACACATTATGTAATTGAGAGTGATTTGGTGGAAGTTTCAAGTGATATGATACCATCCCAATATGATCAATAATTTAAAGGGGACCAATATACCTTGGGTTTAGTTTCACTTTCTTCTCGAATCTCATAACCTTAATCCAGGGAGGGATTTATTAAAACACCTTCTCACCAACTTCAAATTCTAGATCATTATAATATTTATAAGCATAACTTTTCTATCAAATTTGTGCTACCTTTATATGTTACTGAATGGTTATGAACTTCTCATCCATTTCATTAGCTATCTCAGGTCTTAATAGATTTATTTCTTGAACTTCATCCCAGCACATTGGAGATCTAAATTTCTTCCCATAGAGGGATTCATAAGGAGACATGAATGCTTTATTGAATGATATTATGGTAATAAAAATCAACTATAGGAAGGTTTTGATCCCAACTACCATTTAAATCCAACTAATAAGATATAAATATATCCTCTAGGGTTTTAATTGTTCTTTCATACTGACCATCCTATTGAGGATGATAAGCAGTGCTGAAACTCAATTATGTATCCAGTGCTTCCTAAAGAATTCTATAGAACATGATGTTAAACCTTGGATCCTGATCAGATACTATAGAATTTGTTACTTTATTAAACCTTACCAATTTCTTAATATATATCCTAGAAAGATAATCTAGATAGAAATTTTCTATGATAGTGATGGAGTGTGCTGACTTTGCAAGGAGATTGACTACCATCCATATATAATTAAATCCTTTAGAGTTTTTGGGGAGTCAAATGAAAAAATCCATAGTGATGTTATCTCATTTTCATTATGTTATTGGTAATGGATGCAACATCCCATTATAATTTTGTCTTTCAGCCTTAACTTTCCAGCATACCAGGCACCGAGATACAAACTTAGCGATATACATCTTCATTCCATCCCACCAGAAGTATTCATTCAAAACTCTATAAATCTTTATAATTCCATGAAGAATAGAGAATGGAGAACTATGATCTTCCTCTAACAACTCCTTAAAATCTGGTATGGATGGAACGAATACATGATTCCTGAACCTTATCATTCCATCTTAATCAAGGTTAAACTTTGGAAAATATCTAAACTTATTTTGTAGCTCTACATCTTCCTTCGACGCCTCTTTAATCTTCACTTAGATAGAGGGTTGAACATTAAATTGATAAAGATAATATTTTTACCCTTCCTTCAATATTTCCAGATCCATCCTTTGAAAATCCAGAAATATTTGATCTTTTTCAATCCTTATCATGGATAATATTGCAAGATCCTTTAGACTCAAAGCATCGGAAAACTTGTTCACATTCCCAAGGTGGTAATGTATTGAGAAATAATAATCCTTTATAATATCTAAACATCTTATCAAGTGAATGTTAAACTCCTTCTATGTGAATATATATTTCATAAGTTTATTATTGGTATATATATCACACCTTTCTCCATAAATATAATGTATAAATATATTTAATGCAAAAAATTATTGATGCTAAATCCAAATCACAAGTTGGGTAATTTTCTTGTGGATCTTAAACTTTTATGAGGAATAAGAGATAACCTTGTTATTTTCTATAATCACACATCCCAATCCCTTCTTGGATACATCACTATAGATAAAAACCCTTATCCACTACATAGTAATGTAATCACAGGTGGAATGACCAACCTTATCTCTAATTACTTGAAATTTTCCTCACATTCTTATATCCAGAGGAACTTGGCACCATTCTAAGAAAACTTGGTCAGAGGATTAGATAGTCATAATAAATTATCAAAAAACCTTTGATAATATCCAACTAATCCAAGAAAACTAGGGATATCAGTCACCATTTTTAGTCTATGCTAACATTCAATAGATTTTTTCCTTTGATAGATCTACTATTATGACTTCTATTGATATTATGAGACCCAAAAATGAAACCTTTTTCATCCAAAATTCACCCTTTTTAAATTTTTCATACATATTATCCTTAATAATTGTCTTTAGTACAATTATCAAGTGGTATTAATGTTAATCCATGCTCTTTGAATATATAAAGATTTCATCTATAAAGATTACCACAAACTAATCAAGTTAATCTATAAATTATCTATTCATAAAATCCATGAAGATAACAGGGGTATTAATAATATCAAAAGGAATAACTATATATTCATAGTGTCCATACCTTGTACAGAATGTCTTCTTAGGTATATCCCATTTCTTGACCTTCAATTGATGATATCCAGAATGAAGGTCAATCATGGAAAAGTATTTAGCTTCACACAGTTGATCAAACAAGTCATCAAAATAGGGAAGAGTACACTTGTTCTTGATTGTGATCTTGTTCAAATCTGGATAATCAATTCATAGTAACATTGATCTATCTTCTTTTTTCCCAATTAGGATAGGTGCACCCCATGGTGACACACTTTTCTGAATAAATACCTTATCATTGTTTTCTTGGAGTTGCTTCTTCAATTCCTGCAACTCAATTAGGGTCATTATATAGGGATTATTTGAAATTGGTGTAGAACCAGTTATGAGTTATATTGAGAACTCAACATTAAGTTTTAGTGGAAGGCTAGGTAACTATTCCAAGAACACATCCACAAATTCCTGTATAATAGGAATATAATCAATGTAAAGTTTCTCCCCAACCATTTGGGACAAACATGCCTTATGAATGGGAATTAAGACCTATAAACCAGATGTAATATCCATAGGTTGTTCGTACTTATTATCACATTGATAGATGATCATTGGTTGGTTGGAAATATCAAACATAACTTTTTTACAAGAAATTTGATTTGAGATTTATTACAGAAAAAAATCCATGCCTAAGATGACATCAAATTCAACCAGGGAAGAATGAAAATATATATAGGATGTACATTCCCACAAACATAAACTGAAGAGTAATCATATACTTGAGATGAAATAATCATACCATTAGGGATTTGTGCTACAAATTTCACATATAATTTTTTCGGTGGAATCTTAATACCCTTAGATAATTCTTTAAATATGAAAGAGTGGGTAGATCCAGAATCAAATATGACATTATCATTTCTATAGTGGATAGTAAGTATACCTTTCACCACATATATGTTTCACCCCTCGTCAAAAATAGTTATCACATCAGATTTCCCCTTATCCTTAGGTTTAAGAGGTTGTTAATGCTGATCATCATCACCAACCCTTAGGTTTGGTCACTGGATAGAATAATTCCCAGCATCTATACACTTAAAGCACTAAAGTGTGGGAGTTGAATTCTGAGCATATTTTGCTCTATTTTTATTATCGGTCAACTTATTCCCATCATTTCAGTAATCAATTTCCTGGAATCTTTCACTTCCACACTTAAAAAACTTATTATACCCAATAAGAAAATTCCCTCCATGATTATTTCCACACATATAGTATAAATAAAGGTGCATCTTCTTTTCTCTAGGGTTTTCAGATTTTCCTTGTAAATCCATCTTTCTTTTCTTATGAAAACCATGAGATTGATATGTAACTCCAACATCCATTTCATCTTTTATTTCACAAAATAAAATATCTTCGTAGATTCTAATGTATCTTATGGAAAACACCCTTCTGATACATGGATTTATTCCATTGAAGAACCTATCAACTTTACATTCGGGTTGGATGATAATTCCATAAGGGTACTTTATAAGTATTGTAAAATTAGCCTCATCGGTATAGATAGATTCAATGTCCTTTTTCTTTAACACAAGTAACACCTTTTCTATGTTTTTATTAATAACATGAGGAAGTTTCTTATTAAAGAATAAGTTATTGAACTTTTTCCCAATCCATTGATTAAATTTCATCTTGATTTATCATATTCTTTATTAGATTCCACCACTAGTCCACTTCAAATTCCAACCAATAAACATCTATAATGACTTTCTCATGTTCTGAACACTAGAGAATAAAGAATATAATTTCAGTGGTACTGATCTGATGTTCAGAAACAAGTGGATCAGAAGACCCACTAAAAGAGGGTGGATGTTTCTTCATGAAGGACTCAAGAGAATGTTGTTCCCTTCTTTTCTCATTGGATGCTCAGCCTGATTCATAGCTTGTGAAACTTGGGTGATAATAAAAATGGTATTTTTCATTCTAGATCCTATAACATTCAGATTCTTAGGAGGAAAATTGTTTCATTTCCCATTGAAATCACCATTAATGTGGTTCCTTTAGGTTCAATCCATTGACTAAAACAAAAAAATCAGAGTAAAAAATACTTTTCATAGTAAGGAACCACATAATCATAAAAAACCATATAAAGGATGTCTAAATTATAACACCTTCTATAATCTATAGAACCCTAGGTTTATCCTTGGTTATTCATAGAAAACTTATTATTAAATCATTCATGACAGTTTGTGAAGAGTTTATGAATTCCTAAATAATATCCCATGTGAGTGTCAAAAGAGGTGTGCAGTAATGCATGTTGTCGTGTACCAGGTTATACTTAAGTTAGGCACAAAGCAGCTTGTCAGAGTTGTTACTCTTTGGTACATCTGTTCTAGAACCATGTCCACTTGTAGTATCTATACATGGATTTATTTCTTGGAAACCACCCGATGTATCATTTAAAAAGTACAGGACATTGTTTCTATACTTTTCCTTATCTTTATATTTATCCATGGACATGTTCTTAGAGTTCTCACTA
This sequence comes from Viscum album, assembly GCA_963277665.1. Classification (NCBI taxonomy): domain Eukaryota; kingdom Viridiplantae; phylum Streptophyta; class Magnoliopsida; order Santalales; family Viscaceae; genus Viscum; species Viscum album. Next base: position 392,804,137 of record OY728167.1, on the reverse strand, counting down.
TGGTTTTCTCAACCTAGTTTCCAAATGTTAACAAAAAAATTTCTCTAATACTAACTATTGAGTCCCTCTCTTTTCTATAAATTAACATTATATCAATTTTGTGGAATACTTAACACATTACACAAATAGACACCCAAATTCCATATTATCATAGTGAATTTAGAAACATGGAAAAATATATATTGTTACATAAGTGATCTACATTATCTCCCTCTACATTCTCTATGAATATCACCATTCTTAGACACATCATACATAATACATATCTTCATAAACTGGGATAAATGAAACATATAAATGGGTGAGATAAGATGCTTAGTAAGGGTAAAAAGGTAGGTATGTAAGGATAAACATGAGAATAATGGTATGATAATGTGATAATAACATTATAAGATCGTAACCTACATATCAAAGATCATAAACATAAATCATGGAATAAAGATTAGAAGTTCATAAGACACGAATGATAAGGTAATCGATATCATGATCCATGAAATCATAACATAGAAATAAGACATGTAATTTTAGAAGACACATAAACATGTATTATCATTCCCTATAAGTCAGGGTGTATTTCCAACACTTATTATGACACTTAATGGGGATTACACCTTCTGGGTGAGACACACCGCCCTCCCGAGTCATAGTCCTTTCCCTATAAGTGATTGGGTTTCCCTAAATTCCCAGAGTGGATTAGGATTCCCCATATTCCCATAGTGGATTGGGTTTCCCCATCTTCCCATAGTGGATATGGTTTCCCCATATTCCCATAGTGGATAAGGTATCCCCATATTCCATAGTGGATGAAGCCCATCAAATTCATTCCCATAATTATCTTAGGAGATATAAATCTTTACCCAATCCATTGGAGGGAGATATTGGTCCCACCCATATCAAAATGAAATCATACATACATGTGAAACAAGATCACAAAAATTCATATCATTACCCATGAAATGAAATGGGATTCATAAACATGTAATCATATCTTAATCAATGGAAAAAGATATAGGTTTTATAATCATTTAATCAAAATCATAGCCCATTAAAGGAAGCAGGTTTCATAAAAATATAACCCATGAAAAAGATACGGGTTTCAAAAACATCATGTCACCAAAACATGAACCATTCAATGAAATAATATGAAAGGAACATTTAGATCATTTCCACAGAAAGGAATGAGTAAAACTAATATATTTCATCTTATATGAAAAATAAATTTGTAATATCATTTAAAAAAATTCATGAGAAATATGTCATTTCCTATTTGAAAAATTATTTTTAAAACATAATTTTTTTGAAAACCAATATCTTTTAAAATAAACATGAAAACTAATAAATAAAGTTTGAATTTTTTTTGAAAACCCTTTCTTTCAAAACACTTTTAAAACTTATAAAGAAATCGTGAAAAAAATTTGAGAACCATTTATTTGAAATGAAATTGAAAAACTATAAAGAAAGTTTGATTTTTTTTAAACCATTTCTTTTAAAAAACTTTGAAAACTTATATTGAAAGCAAGAAAAAATTTTAAAACCATTTATATGAAAAAACTTTAAAAAATTATAAAGAAAATTTGAAAAAGTTATTAAACTATTTCATTGAAATAAATTTGAAAACTTATAAATAAATATTGAATTTTTTTTGAAAATAATTTCTCTTTAAAAACATTTAAAACTTATAAATAAATCTTGAAATTTTTTTCAAACCCATTTCTTTGAAAACTCTTTAAAAATAAAAAATAAAAAATCTTGACAACATTCTGAAAACCATTTCATTGAAATAACTTTGAAAAAATAAAAAATTATTCTTTAAAAACCATAAAACATTTTTAAAACCCTTTTTAATTTAAAATGAGATTGAAGTATCATCTTTAAAAACATTTTTGAATACTTATTTGAAAACATGGTTTTTGAAATTCATGGCATGTGTCTCAAAGGAGAAATATTGGGACAAAACTATATTACCAATTTGGTAAATACCCATAAATTTAAATATGAGAATCATAGAATACATTCCTGGGAACTATATACACCAAACAAAAGAATCAAGTGGTAAATATAGCATGTATCTCATGGAAATAAAAAGTGAGATAAAATCCCCTTACCATATGTCTTGAATATTTTCATACTCGTAAAAACCTCTTGTATAATAAATATATGTTTATTATACATATTTTACAGAGCCATATTCTTATATATATAATACTATATATTCTTTTATTATTACTTTATATTAACCTCTTAGTAAAAATTTCATGTTAATGTTTTGTTTCGAGTAATATCTGCTTTGTTCTTCATACATGTTTTGACTTATTTTTCTTGGTCGTATTACTTAGATCCTAATTTACTTATATCTAGAATGTAAAACATGATATAAATATCATATATATTCAGTATATGTGTAATTATAATAATATATAAAATATATAAAGATGAAATGGAATACACCATTCATGGATATGGTAGGTCATACATACGCATGAACGTTATTTTCATTTTATTGTTGTATTGAACATACGAAAGTAAATGACATATATGTATATATATATACATAAACATTATATTAGTATTATTATATTATTTAAATAATACAAATGAAAAGACTACTCTTTATTACACATTAATACATGTTTTATTACACATAATAGAACCCAGAATTTCAATAGGTCTAGTGTCTTTGGGAAATTAGGTAAATTACATAACAACATAAAATATTAAAAGAAAAATATTTATTTAAAACTTATCTATCATAAAAAAATGTTCCTTCATACTTAACATTGTATGGGATAACCTGAGGACATACATAATAAATGGGTGAGATATAAATCCCAATAAGGGAATATACAAGGCATAACATGAGGATGAAAATACATGTTAGACAATAGGAATATCAATGAAGAATAAAAGGAACATGAATAATAAGGAATGATATATTATGATAATCATAACATAGAAAATGTGGAAACAACTTAAAACACTACATCATAAATATAATTCAATGATAAACCCACCAATACATCATGGTGGACAAATTCCCATATAGGAATCATGTACACCCCTGTCCCAACATGATGTATCATGATACTAAACATTACCAAATGCACTGGAGTGCTATCAGGGAACACCCTTCATAATCATTTCATTCTCATGCTTAAGTGAGCCACATAGATCATATAACATGGATTCATTAAACATAATGATTTATTCCACGATCAAGGAATGCGGAATACATGAATATCAGTCCCCAATCAATAAGTATATGTGGAGAAAAGTGAGTACCCTTGATATAAAATTGGTTATTGTATTCACTACACAATTACATTGGCATGGAAAATCATTGTGCAATTTTTATATCATAACGAAGTCATATAGAAACTGATAAAATGGGTTAATGAGAGATAAATGGGTATCTCATAATTTATACATGAAATGAACAGTAATAGGGACATGGAAAGATATTCCCCAACATAAATAATTATAAATAAAAGGCGTAATATAATTAATAAACTTGAATAATGAGGAGAAAGGAAAGAACCCTTACAATATTTTGGTATGGTAATGAGTGTACATAAAGGATATTAGGAGGGTTAAATGAGAGTGAAAGGGGATCTCATCATTTATACATCAAATGTAAAGTAAGGAGGATATTTCAGAAAATATCCCAATATATTAAAAAAAGTAAATTGAAATACATAAAATAAAAGGAATGCTTGATAAAAGAGGAGGGTGGACGATTCCTTACAGAATTTCGGCATAGTAGCGACTTAGGTAGGGGTCAAAAAGAGAGAGTGTAAATGGTATATCATTAAAATAAATTTAACTAGAAAGTAAGGGTATGATAATAATTTAATGAAATCATAACCAATTGAAATTATATAAGCTAGTTTAAAAATAAGGCTATTGAATTGATGAAAATAGAGGAAGGTGAGGATCTCTTACGGAATTTCGGCATAGTAACAGGTGTACATAAGGGTTCATAAGAGGGATAAATGAGAGTGAAAGAGGATAAATTAATTTAAAAATAAAAAATAAATTAATGGGTATAGGTATGAATGTATCTTAAATTTATAAAATTTAAATCAAAAGGGAATATCATAAATGAAGTGATTCATAAAAAGAGGGGAGAGAGAATCCCTTATGAAATTTTAGCATAGTAACGACTTATATAAATTTAAAGATGAGAGAGGATAAATAACATATCATTAAAATAAAATTAATTTTATATTAATGGATTCATATTAAATGAATTAGAATATAAAAAATTGAAATTATAAAGACTAATTTCAAGGAAGATTCTTAAATTGAAAGAAGGAGAGGAATGTGAGGATCGCTTACATGAATGTGTGACTCCAAAGGCCTGGGAGAGGACTCTTGAGAGCTTGGAGAAACCATTTCAAGACTATATGGAGTATAGGGTAGAGTTTGTACACGATTCAAATAGTTTTATTGAATATAAATGGTATCTTGGGTGGGTTTATACAGAAAACAAGGGGGATTTCTTTATTATTTTGGTTTTCGACACTACATAAAAGAATGCTCAAAACCACAAACCATCCCATGGTTTTACCCATGGTTTATAGAAAAGGGTATTGGATTAAATTATTTTTAATATCTAAAGGGACAAAGTTAATAAAATATTTCTATTTCTTATGTGGATGTGAGTCACACTTTCAAAGAAATGATTTTAAAATCATAAAATATATTATAAGTCTTGGAGAATTCTCTAAGGCATTATAAAATAAATAAAATAAACATAAATCACATTATTTTAAATTAAAAACATATATTCGTCCTAGTATACCTTTTATAGTATCTATTATATCACTATTGGTCCATTATGATGTCATAAAACACACCGTATATTTATACAGTATTTAATTTTTACCCAAAATTTTGACTATTTCAGAAAATTATGAAAAATTCACTATTAGATAATTTTGACATCCTGATTCCAAAAAAAATATTCATTTTGTCTAAATAATTTTTTAAAAATGTTAATTTTCACTATCAAAATAAAAAAATGACATTTATTGAAAATTGATGGGGTTTTGAAAATAAGATTTTTTGAACCCTGATAAAAAAATTACATTTTACTTCATAAAACATATATAATAAATTATATTTAATAAAATTAATTTAATAATAATATTTTATTAAAATATTATATATTTCAAAAATCCATTAATTCATCAAAATATATTTCTTAATTTATTTTGAATATTAACCAAAAATATTATTTGTGCTTTTAAAAATCATTTAAAAAGTAACAATAATATGATGAAAATATATTCATTATTCTAAAAATAATAATGTAAATATTACTATTGCTAGATTTTTGATACATATCCTTTTATTACACTATCATATTCTTTATGAATAAGGTGCACGATGGTAGGGATTTCATGGGGTTGTTCGGTGAACATGGTTTGGACCGTGATCTTGATAAGCATGAACTTTTCTCGTAAACTTTTTTTATAATGCCTAATTTGTTGGTTCTCATTTGGGGATTGGTCTAGGGAAAATACCATAAATTATATATCCTTCATAAGCTCTGATAAATGGTCTTCATAGGGTACGATCTTACTTGTTGAGGCCATCACCTTCTTTTTTTTGAAAAAATTCCTTGTTAAAAACCTTATATTTATACTAGTCATGTGATCACTATTCAAGAGCTATATTATCAATTTTAATGATACTTAACAATCATTTAAATCTAATTGGATATAAAAAATATGTGCATGTGTTTTCTATAACCATAATACATTTAATTACATCAAAAGGGGGAATTTCATTCATAATAGTTCAAGTCATTACAATCTTCCACCCTTAAGAAATATTTCCCTCAAAATTTTCTTTTCCCACACTAAAATAGATGAGGGTAACTCTGCTTCATCACCTCCTTCAGTTCCCATGATTCTTATTCAAACTTATGTTTTTTTCATAACACTTTAATGCGGGGAATTGTATTATTTCGTATAAATTTTTCTCTAAAATCTAAGATCTTAACCAGAAACTCCTCGTAGGAACGTTCATTATATAATGGTACCACCTTTGGATTTAATATATGTGATGGGTCTGATATGTACTTTCATAATAGGGATACATGGAATATATCATGTACTTGAGATAGGTTTTGTGGGAGTTCTGGTATATAGGCCACTGGTCTGATATAATCAAGGATCTCAAAATGGCCAATATACCATGGAATAAGATTTACCTTCTTCCAAAATATCATTCCTCTTTTCCATGGAGATATGCAAAGGAATACCATGTCTCCAACATCAAACTCTAGTTCACATCGATGATTGTCAACATAGATCTCTTTTCGAATCTGGGAGCCTTGATGTGCTGCTGAATAGTCTTAACCTTCTCTACCCTTTCATTGACCATTTCAGAACCTAGAAGTTTTCATTCCTCAAATTTATCCCAACATGTAGGTGTTCTACACGTCTTCCCATAAAGGTATTCATAAAGATCCATTTGGATTATTGAGTGAAAACTATTGTTGTAAGATAACTCAAGTAGAGGAATATATTGTTCCCAACATACTTTGAAGTCAATTGAGAATTCTCTCAACATGCACTCATGTGTTTGGATAGCCTACTCAGATTGGCCATTGGTTTGAGGGTTATAATCCATACTGAAGTTCATCTTAGTTTTTAGAACATGCTAGAGATTTTTTGAAAACTTAAAGGTGAAACTTAGATCTCTATCAGACACAATTGATAGTGGTACTCCATGCAGCCTTACCACTTTTATGATGTATATTTGTGATATTTGATCCAGTGATAAATCCTATCAACTCACAATGAAGTGTTTTCCATTTGTAAGATGATCCACAATAACCTAGATAGAATTATTTTCATTAGATGTCTTCGAAATTTCTGTAACAAAATCAATGGTAATGTTTTCCCATTTCCATGTTGGTATGGGTAATGGTTGAATCATCCCCTTTTGCTTCTACCTTCCAGCCTTTACTTGATGACATTCCAGGAACTTTGATGCATAATCAGTGATCTTTGTCTTTATTTTATCCCACCAACAGTGCTCTCGAATATCTTAATACATCTTTGTGTTTCTTGGGTGAATAGAGAAAGTTAAACTATGTGTATCATACAATAGTTCCCTCTTTAACTTAGGATTTCATGGAATATATATTCTTGACCCAAATCTCAAAATTAATTCTTTATTAACATTTAACTCCGATGATTTCACTTTTCTTAAAGTTTCCACTTTCTTCTGAATTCCTATATCATATTTTTGAGAATCCTTTAGCCTTTCAAGAATAGATGGTTGAGAAATAATTTGTGGAATTATTGATGATGTTCCTTCCTTTATGATTCCCATATACATCCTCTTCAAATATAAGAAGATGAGACCCTTATCAATTTTAATTGATGATAGAATTGTTGGATCCTTTCCACTTAGAGCATCCACCACTTTGTTCGCTTTCCCAGGATGGTAGTGGATTGAGTAGTCTTAATCCTTGATGATATATAACTATCTTCATTAGAATATATTCATATCTTTCTATGTGAATATATATTTAAGACTTTTGTGATCCATATATATTTCACAATTCTCCCCAAAGAGATAATGATGCCATATTTTCAATGAAAAGATCACCGCTACAAAGTACATATCATGTGTGGGGTACTTTTTCTCATGAGTTTTAAACTGTGTTAAAGTATAGGCAATGAATTTTTCATTTTTCATCAACACATAGCCCAATACCTTCTTCTAAGCATCACTAAAAATTAAAAAATGGTTCCCACTTGTGGATAGTGTGAGCATAGGGGAACTGATAAACCTCATTTCCAACTCCATGAATCATTATTCACATTCATCTTTATAAGAAAACTTGACTCCCTTATGATTTATCTTGGTAAAAGGGTTTGACAATCATGAGAAATTTCTCAAAAATCTATGATAATATCCAGATAACTCAAGGAAGTTATGGATATCTATCACATATTTTTTCCTCATCCATCCATCAATTTATTTTTTCTATAAAGTATCCACATATATCCCATTTATTATGATAACATTCCCTAATAATGACACTTATTTCAACCAAAACTCACACCTGCTGTAATTTTCATAGAGATTCTCCTTTCACAAGGTCTTTAGCATAGTGCTCAAATGCTCCTCATAGTCCTCCTTGGTTTTGGAATATATTATAATATCATCTGTAAAGAATACCAAGAATTTTTCAAGGTAATATCTAGAAACTCGATTCATCATGTCTATAAAGATTTTTGAAAAATTAGTGAGTCCAAATGGAATCACTATAAACTCACAGTGTCCATACCTTTTATGAAAAGTAGTCTTGGGGATATCTTCCTGCTTTACCCTAACTTAGTAATATCCAGATAGCAGATCCACATTAAAGAAGTACTGTGCTCCATGTAATTGATCAAAAAATTAATCAATCTGTGGAAAAGGATACTTTTTCTTTATTGTGATCTTATTGAGATCCCAATAATCAATGGAAAGGCACATTTACCCATACTTCTTCTTTATAAAGAAGACCAGTGCACCCCATGGTGAAGCACTTGAGAATATGAATCCTCTATCCAGATTCTTCTATAGTTGTTTCTTTAGTTCCTCAAGTTCCACAAAAACCATTCTATATGGAGTCTTGGATATTGGAAATTCCCCATGTATAAGTTTGATTAAAAATTTGACCTCTCGGTTAGGAGGACGACTAGGAAATTCCTCAGGAAACACATCAGCGCATTCCCTCGCAATAGGCATGTCTTCAAGGATGATCCTTTCCTTAGACTCAATCATTTGATCAAGATATTAATGCTCATAGGGAAATAATATCCATGTTTGATATGATAGTTCCAAATAAGATTCATCCTCCTCCTTGCACTTATATAGAATCGAGGGTCAATTCACAATACAGAGAGTGATTTACTTCTCATGGAAATTTATGTTGGTTCTATTTTGGGATTGTTATTCCATGCCTAGAATTGCATCAAATTCCACCTAGGAGAATAGGACATGGTTCTCCAGGAATTTTATCCCACAAATGTTGATAGTGGAGGATTTTTATACATGGGATGAAATAATATCCCCCTTTTCCATTTTCACTAACATCTCTACTTCCATGATTTGTGGAGGTGTTTGAATAGTCAATAATGAAAATAATGTTTTTAAAGTTGGAGAAATGATGTCGGGTTTTTTAAACTGATGCAAAAAAGTATGTGAGGGAGAGTTTTGGAATCGGTTTTAATAAAAACGGATGATGAAAATGTTTTATATGCGGTTTTTAGTGTAATTTTTACTAAAAACTGACACCAAAAATCGTGGAATAATTTATTTTTGGCATTATTTTTGTAAAAAATCGATGCTGAAAATATTTTTTTGGTATTTTAGGCATCAGTTTTGTAATAGCCAACACCAAAAGTCTTTAAAAATGTCCTTTTATCGGGAAACTCTCATTTTTTTGGATCTACAAAACCCTCCGATCATAACGAATCCCTCATAAATTGTGCCACTACTAAGGCCACCCGGTGATCTAGAACTACATTACTGTTATATTTTATTTTATTTGCACGATATGTGGTCTCCATTCTTCATCTTCTTCAATTACTTAATTATCTTTGTGTTATTTTCTTCTCCAAATCCTATTTCGGACAAAACTGTGGTTTGATTTTAGTTTTTTTGTATCTTTAATGTTTTTTTATAATCGATTTCATTTAAATATTGCAGGAAATGTTTATTCTTGCAATGCATTTAAGGGATGAAGTTTAGATTTAGGATAAAGGATAACTTGAACTCCAAATTTTGTAAGTTGTTTTTTTAATTTTTTGGAATGTGGGATCATGAGTTTTACTAGACCATTCCAAGGTTTTATATTCTCATTTTATGCATAAAAACTAATAAAAATATATTGTTCCTAATGTATTTGTTTATTTTTATTTTTTTGGTTTGTACATATCAGTCTTTTCATTCACTTTAACATGTGTTAAAAAAAATTTGATGGTAAAATGTAGAAGGAAGTGAACTTCTTGATTCACCCCCTAAAAAAAGTATCTCTATTTTTTTCTAACCTTATCACATATATAATTCAATACAACATACTAAAACTAAATAAATTCACTATATAATTTTGTGTTATGTATTCATATCACTTTTGTGACATGATAATTTTTTTATGACACCCATGTTTAGGCATGTTACAACTTGCAATATGATTAAACACTTCTTTAAATAAATATATCAATTGATTATACTTCATTCAAGATATATTTTATCCCATTATATCTCTATATAGTCATGGAAAATAAAAAATTGTATAGTGGAATATCTTTTATCATCCTATGTTATATCTTTGTTATGTATATACATTTTTTTAATCTAATAATCCTACGAATCTTCATTTAAGTGGATTTGATTATATTTATGGGGTTTGAAGATATAAAATATGTCTAAATAAAATTGTTTTCATAAGATAATTGAAAATAATATATGGTAAAATATATTATAAATAGAAATTTAGAACATCCCTTATTATTGATACATAATTTCATGGTGAGTTTGATGTGGTTAATTTAAAAATAGTCAAAGGATAATTATGTCCACTAGTAATCCATCACCTATATAATCACAATTCATAATTATAAGAACTCTCAATATTTATAAAGAGTGTTTTAACCAATTTTAAATAATACAATAAGAGATAAATAAATATTAATTTATCAACTATAACTCTAGTATGTTTATTTTTATGAGTATTGGATCACTTTATACAGAACTTTATTTAATTGATAAGGTTAAAAGAGTTCAGGCATTTTATAAACTCATGGTTGATGCCCAACATAATTAATCAATATGTTATAATATATATAAAAATAATACAAGAAATAATAAATTAATTTAATTCTACACAAATTAATGAAAGATTTCATAAATTCTTATAGTAGTGACATGATCTAATTTTTTTAAATATACTATGTGGTATATTCAGATTTGATGTATATGTGATTTATATGTCTACATTTTTATTATAATAGAATTATACTACAATGACTACCGATTAAACACCCAAATGGTATGAATGAGTATGTAACATCATATGTTGATATATATCTTATTGTTATAGTATTACATATATCATCCTGATGAGCAGCTATGTGAGAGTATTAATGATGTTTTTCAATCTATTGGAGGTTTACTAATGAGATGTCAGAATTCCATATCTATTATGACCAGTGAGTTTCATTTGTAACATACCCCACCTTTTTTAACAACTATGTAAAATTAACTAATAATTAATGCAATCTTCAATACTTTTGACACTCGCAACACCGAAATAATGTAACAACTATGTAAAATGAACTAATAAATGTTAGATGATTTAAAATAATTAAATTATATTATCAATAAAACACATGTATATAATATGAAAATGAAAATTGTATGATTTTTAATTGTGTTTCATATTTTATGTTTTCTATCTTATTATCAATAATTTTTATTAAAAGTGTTTCTATTTACAGTTTATCAGTTTATATGTGTGTGTGTGTGTGTGTGTTTTTATGTTTTAATATATTCACCAATTATATTGTGATATCAGGTATTTAATGGATCATAATTGGATAAATTTATGAATAACCACTGATGAATATGAAAAATGAGTTGATGACTTTTTGGAATTTTCTAAAAGAAATTTTCAAAAGATTGATTTAAATTTTGGTCCATGTGTGAAGTGTTTGAATATGAGAGATTTAAACTCTAGAGAAATAAAAGACCATAAATTACATTATTTTAAATTAAAAACATATATTTTTCCTAGGATACCTTTTATAGTATCTATTATATCACTATTGGTCCATTATGATTTCATAAAACACACCGTATATTTATACAGTATTTAATTTTTACCCAAAAATTTGACTATTTCAGAAAATTATGAAAAATTCACTATTAGATAATTTCGACATCCTGATTCCAAAAATAATATTCATTTTGTATATCCAATTTTTAAAAAATGTTAATTTTTACTCTCAAAATAAAAAAATTACATTTATTGAAAATTGATGGATTTTTTACAATAAGAGTTTTTGAACCCTGATAAAAAAATTAAATTTTACTTTATAAAAAATTTATGATAAATTATATTTAATAAAATTAATTTAATAATAATGTTTTATTAAAATATTATTTATTTCAAAAATCCATTAATTCATCAAAATATATTTCTTAATTTATTTTGAATATTAACCAAAAATATTTTTTGTGCTTTTAAAAATCATTTACAAAGTAACAACAATAGGATGAAAATATATTCATTATTCTAAAAATAATAATTTAAATATTACTATTGCTAGAGTTTTGATAGATATCCTTTTATTACACTAGTATATTCTCTATGAGTAAGGTGCACGATGGTAGGGCTTTCATGGGGTTGTTCGGTGAACATGGTTTGGACCATGATCTTGATAAGCATGAAATTTTCCCGTAAACTATTTTTCTAATGCCTAATTTGTTGGTTCTCATTTTGGGATTGGACTAGGGAAAATCCCATAAATTATATATCCTTCAAAATCTATGATAAATGGTCTTTATAGGGTATGATCTTACTTATTGAGGCCATCACCTCCTTTTTATGACAAAATTCCTTGTTAAAAACCCTATATTTATACTAGTCATGTGATCAATATTCAAGAGTTATATTATCAATTGTAATGATACTTAACAATCATTTAAATCTAATTGGATATAAAAAAATATCAGTGTGTGTTTTCTATAACCATAATACATTTAATTACATCAAATGGGGGAATCTCATTCATAATAGTTGAAGTCATTACAATATTACACCCTTAAGAAATTTTCCCTCAAAATTTTCTTTTCCCACACTAAAATAGATGAGGGTAACTCTGCTTCATCACCTCCTTCGGTTCCCATGTTTCTTATTCAAACCTGTGGTTTTTTCATAACACTTTAATACGGGGAATTGTATTATTTATTATAAATTTTTCTCTACAATCGAAGATCTTAACCAGAAAATCCTCGTAGGAATGTTCATTTTATAATGGTACCACCTTTGGATTGAATATATGTGATTGGTCTGGTATGTACTTTCATAATAGGGATACATGGAATATATCAGGTACTTGAGATAGGTTTGGTGGGAGTTCTAGTAGATAGGACACTGGTCTGATACAATCAAGGATCTCAAAATGGCCAATGTACCATGGAATAAGATTTACCTTCTTCCAAAATATCGTCGCTCTTTTCCATGGAGATATGAAAAGGAATACCATGTCTCCAACATCAAGCTCTAGGTCACATCAATGATTATCAACATAGCTCTTGTTTCGACTCTGGGATCCTTGATGTGCTGCTGAATGGCCTTAACCTTCTCTACCCTTTCATTGACCATTTCAGAACCTAGAAGTTTTCATTCCTCAACTTTATCCCAACATGTAGGTGTTCTACACCTCTTCCCATAAAGTTCTTCATAAAGAGCCATTTGGATTCTGAGTGCCAACTATTGTTGTAAGATAACTCAACTAGAGGAATATGTTGTTCCCATCATACTTTGAAGTCAATTGAGAATTCTCTCAACATGTACTCAAGTTTTTGGATAGCCTACTCATATTGGACATTAGTTTGAGGGTTATAATCCATACTGAAGTTCAGCTCAGTTTTTAGAGCATGCTAGAGATTTTTTGAAAACTTAAATGTGAAACTTAGATCTCTATCAGACACAATTGATAGTGGTACTCCATGCAGCCTTACCACTTTTATGATTTATATTTTTGATAGTTTATCCAGTGAGAAATCCTATAAACTCACAATGAACTATTTGGTATTTGGAAGATGATCCACAATAACCCAGATAAAATTATTTCCTTTAGATGTCTTTGAAATTTCGGTAACAAAATCAATGGTAATGTTTTCCCATTTCCATGTTGGTATGGGTAATGGTTGAACCATCCCCTTATGCTTCTAACTTCGAGCCTTTACTTGATGACATTCCAGGAACTTTGATGCATAATCAGTGATCACCATCTTTATTTTATCCCACCAATAGTGCTCTCGAATATCTTGATACATCTTTGTGTTTCTTGGGTGAATAGAGAAATTTGAACTATGTGAATCATCAAATAGTTCCCTCTTTAACTTAGGATTTCAAGGAATATATAGTCTTGACCCAAATCTCAAAATTAATTCTTTATTAACATTTAACTCTGATGATTTCACTTTTCTTAAATTTTCCACTTTCTTCTGAATTCCCATATCATATTTTTGAGAATCCTTTAGCCTTTCAAGAATAGATGGTTGAGAAATAATTTTTGGAATTATTGATGATGTTCCTTCCTTTATGATTCCCATATACATCCTCTTCAAATATAAGAAGATCAGACCCTTCTCAATTTTGATTGATGATAGAATTGTTGGATCCTTTCCACTTAGAGCATCCACCACTTTGTTCTCTTTCCCAGGATGGTAGTGGATTGAGTAGTCATAATCCTTGATGATATGTAACCATCTTCATTAGCTTATATTAATATCTTTTTATGTGAATCTATATTTAAGACTTTTTTGATCCTTATATATTTTATAATTCTCCCCAAAGAGATAATGCTGCCATATTTTCAATGAAAAGATCACCGCTACAAAGTACATATCATGTGTGGGGTACGTTTTCTAATGAATTTTAAACTGTGTTAAAGTATAGGCAATGAATTTTTCATTTTTCATCAACACATAGCCCAATCCTTTCTTCTAATCATCACTGAAAATTACAAAAAGGTTCCCACTTGTGGGTAGTGTGAGCATAGGGGTAGTGATGAACCTCATTTCCAACTCCATGAATCTTTTTTCACATTCATCTTTATAAGAAAACTTGACTCCCTTATGATTTATCTTGGTAAAAGGGTTTGACAATCATGAGAAATTTCTCAAAAATCTGTGATAATATCCAGCTAACTCAAAGAAGCTATGGATATCTATCACATATTTTGTCCTCATCCATCCATCAATTTATTATTTCTTTAAAGTATCCACATATATCCCATTTATTATGATTATATTCCCTAATAATGACACTTATTTCAACCAAAACTCACACCGGCTATAATTTTCATAGAGATTCTCCTTTCACAAGGTCTTTAGCATAGTGCTCAAATGCTCCTCATAGTTCTTCTTGGTTTTGGAATATATTAGAATATCATCTGCAATGAATACCAAGAATTTTTCAAGATAATATCTAGATACTCTATTCATCACATCTATGATGATTTTTGAGGAATTAGTGAGTCCAAATGGAATCACTATGAACTCACAGTGTCCATACCTTTTATGAAAAGTAGTCTTGGGGATATCTTCCTACTTTACCCTTACTTAGTAATATCCCGACAGCAGATCCATGTTAAAAAAGTATTGTGCTCCATGTAATTGATCAAAAAATTCATCATTCTATGAAAAAGGATACTTTTTTTTATTGTGATCTTATTGAGATCCCAATAATCAATGGAAAGGCAAATTTAAACATACTTCTTCTTTACAAAGAGGACTAGTGCACCCCATGGTGAAGCACTTGAGAATATGAATCCTCTATCAAGATTCTTCTATAGTTGTTTCTTCAGTTCCTCAAGTTCCACAACAGCCATTCTATATGGAGTCTTGGATATTGGAAATCCCCATGTA
Organism: Viscum album; assembly: GCA_963277665.1. Classification (NCBI taxonomy): domain Eukaryota; kingdom Viridiplantae; phylum Streptophyta; class Magnoliopsida; order Santalales; family Viscaceae; genus Viscum; species Viscum album. The sequence goes on along the minus strand of OY728167.1, from coordinate 392,788,465 downwards.
TAAGTTTTATTAAAAATTTGACCTCTCGGTTAGGAGGAAGACTAGGAAATTCCTCAAGAAACACATCAGCGCATTCCCTCGCAATAGGAATGTCTTCAAGGATGATCCTTTCCTTAGACTAAATCGTTTGATCAAGATATGAATGCTCATAGGGAAATAATATCCATGTTTGATATGATAGTTATAAATAAGATTCATCATCCTCCTTGCACTTTTATAGAATCGATGGTCAATTCACAATACATAGAGTGATTTCCTTCTCATGGAAATTTATGTTGGTTCTATTTAGGGAATGCTAATCCATGCCTAGAATTGCATCAAATTCCACCAAGGAGAATATGACATGGTTCTCCAGGATGTTTATCCCACAAATGTTGATATGGGAGGATTTTTATACCTGGGATGCAATAATTTCCCCCTTTTCCATTTTCACTAACATCTCTACTTCCATGATTTGTGGAGGTGTTTGAATAGTCAATAGTGAAAATAATGTTTTTAAAGTTGGATAAATGACGTCGCGTTTTTTAAACCGATGCAAAAAATTATATGTGGGAGATTTTTGGCATCGGTTTTAATAAAAATCGATGATGAAAATGTTTTATATGTGGTTTTTAGTGTCATTTTTACTAACAACTGACACAAAAAACCATGGAATAATATATTTTTGGCATTATTTTTGTAAAAAACCGCTGCTGGAAATCTTTTTTTGGGATTTTAGGCATCAGTTTTGTAATAACCAACACCAAAAGTCATTAAAAATCTCCTTTTATTGGGAAACTCTCATTTTTTGGATCTAAAAAACCCTCTAATTGTAATGAATCGCTCCAAAATTGTGCCACTTCTAAGGACACCCGGTGATCTAGAACTACATTACTGTTATATTTTATTTTATTTGCATGATATGTGGTCTCCATTCTTCATATTCTTCAATAACTTAATTATCTTTGTGTTATTTTCTTCTCCAAATCCTATTTCAGACAAAACTATGGTTTGATTTTAGTTTTTTTGTATCTTTAATGTTTTTTTACAATCTATTTCATTTAGATCTTGTAGGAAATGTTTATTCTTGCAATGCATTCAAGGGATGAAGTTTAGATTTAGGATCAAGGATAACTTGAACTCCAAATTTTGTAAGTTGTTTTTTTAATTTGGTGGAATGTGGGATCATGAGTTTTATTGGACCATTCCAAGGTTTTAGATGCTCATTTTATGCATAAAAACTAATAAAAATATATTGTTCCTAATGTATTTGTTTATTTTTATTTTTTTGGTTTGTACATATCAGTCTTTTCATTTAGTTTAACATGTGTTAAAAAAAATTAGATGGTAAAATTTATAAGGAAGTGAACTTCTTGATTCACCCCCTAAAAAAGTATCTCTATTTTTGTCGAAACCTATCACATATATAATTCCATACAACACACTGAAACTAAATAAATTCACTATATAACTCTGTGTTATATATTCATATCAATTTTGTGACATGATAATTTGTTTTATGACACCCATGTTTAGACATGTTACAACTTGAAATATGATTAAACACTTATTTAATAAAATATGTCAATTGGTTCTACTTCATTCATGATATATTTTATCCCATTATATCTCTATATAGTCATGAAAAATAAAAAAATGTATAGTGGAATATCTTTTATCATCCTATGTTATATTTTTGTTATCTATATACATTTTTTTAAAATCTAATAATCCTATGAATCTTCATTTATGTCACGACCCATCCTCAGGGCCCGTGCCGTGACTACCCCAAGCCCACCTTCCATAGGCCAGGGGCTGGCGACTAGCACCAAGGCGTAATTACCGGTAAAAAGGGAAGGCATTGCCTTTGTAAAGTAAACAAACACCACAGAGCAAGCAAGTAGTAGAAGTAAACACTGAGTAAAAACTGGGTGCAACAGTAAGTGCAGAAAAGTAAGTGGGCCAGAATACAAACCCAAACTGAAAGTAAAGTACAACTGAAAAGAGAGTACAGAAATAGAAAGTAAAGCCGCAGCCTCGAGCCGTCCACTGGAACTCCCACCTGAAGGGTGGGTACAGATAGCCTCCACAGCTCCTCGGGTCTAGTCGTCCGCTCCAAGTACGTCCCGCCTAGTGGTCCACCTCCAGGTACCGACCTGCTCCGCAAGCCTCAACTACGATCAGTGTTGTCCGTCGTCTGCAACCAACACAACGTAGTGTGGGCAAAGCCCGTGCAGGGGTGAGTATAAGCTACTCAGTAGAGACCCTGAGACCCCTGAAGGTATCCCAGAATCCACAAGGATAACCCACAAAGGAAAGATACAATCACAAAGTAACATCCATCACCACTTAGTTATATACCCATACATATACCTAAGTCATCAATTCTTGTTCGGATCCAACATCTGAGCCCATGTACAACCCAGTCCACACAGGAAACACATCTCAATCCACACAGGAAAACAAAACATAATCCACACAGGATATCAAGTCAATCTTATCGAAGATAAGGATTGAAAGTCAAGATTCAGATCACATAGGTATACTTCTTCGTAAGATGGTAGAAATGATCAGATGTAGTCACTGATTCATCTAACCCGTCGGACCCACACAGGATCGATAGGTACTAACCCCCGCAATGACCCACAAAGTATCGATAGGTAACTAACCCCCGCAATGACCCACATAGGATCGGACCCACACAGGATCTGTAAGTGCTGGCCCACACAGGACGGCTGAGCGCTGACCCACACAAGATCTTACCCGCACAGGATCGGTAGCACTGATCCACGTAGGATCGCTGAGTGCTGTAGTCGTCGCCGTCAAATCCACGGAGGATTTCTGTACAGTCGTCATCGTCGTCGTAGTCGCAGCCAGCTCTAGGGTTCCCGCACATAGCAAGCTCATTTGGGAGGGTCCGCTCCACGAGCCTAAGGGATGATACATCAACTGACACATAGTCCGGAGTTGATGTATCCAAAAGTTCTGTATCGTCAACAGGAACTCAACGTCATAGACAGCGCGTCAATTGGACGCCCGGTCTGAGAGTTATTGCCTTTTTCGTCCCCAGGGCCCGGTTGGTTTTTAAGTCAAAACCAACCCAACCGTACTCCAACTGCGTCCAAACCTCTAGAGGAGTAATCCAAAAGGTCCTTATCACATAGAGGAATCCAACAAAGTCGACGACATGTCAATCGGACGTCCATAGCTCAAGTTATAAGTGTTTTCGCTCTGAGGGCCTGGTTGGTTTCATGTACGAACCAACCCGGACGAACCCAAAGAACTCTTAAACCTTGAGTGTAATATACCGAAATGACCGTCTCTTTCCAAGGATCGCATTTCCACTGACGGTGCGTTGATCGGAGGTCCTCAGCCCAATATATGGGCAAAAGACCGAAAGAGGTCTGGAAGTGGGGGTTTTGGGCCCAGATCGACCCGGCCCGAGACCCCCTAGACCGGCCTGAACCGGGTCGACCCGACCCAGGTCTGAGTCTGGCCTGCTTAGGCATGGCCCGGCCCGGCCGGCGCGGCGCGGCCCGGCCCGGTTGGCGCGGCGCGGCCCGACCTGGGCGCGGCCCATCACGGCGGCCCGGTGCGCTGGCCAGGTGCCTCAGCCGAACGGCCGAGCCGTTCGGGATGCAGGGGGGGCGATGTTTCCAGCTTGTTGTAACCACAACCCCTTAATGGGGGCCACTCAGGTCTGGCCAGCTGGGGGGTTCGAACCCCCGGTTCTTCCACTGTCTGGCCGGCCCGCTCTGGCCGGCTGACTGCTGCCGACTCGGGACCGGCAAGGGTCGGTCCCCCTGCTCCGACGCCGGCAGCCCGGAACCGGCTGCCAGTTCCCCTGCTCCGCTGCGGACTATGTCGCGGCCTTGGACCGTCCGGCGCGGCGTGACGGCGTCGCGCACCTCCGCCGTGGCCCCGCTCTGGCCGCGTTGTTTTTCGGGGTTCTCCAGCACGGCGCGACAGCGCCGTGTTCTTGTTCGATTCAAAGGCGCAGCGCGACGGCGCCACACATACCTTACCGCATGACCCCGTGCGGTGCGACGACACCGCGCCATCCTCGTTCCATTCCACCACAAGGTATAAAAGATAAGAAGGGGAGGAGGGTCGGTCATGTTTGTGTGGTCCGGCCCCCTCCCGTTAACTGGTAACAGGTGGTCCAAAAGTACGAGGAATGATGACAAATGAAAACACGAATATCATCAACAATAAAAGAATTCCCTACCTTGAGCGTAGGTTGATCGAAGGTTCATCGTGGAAATAACCATCGCGGAAGGAGGCGTCGCGAAAGGAGAATCGCCGCGGAAGAAGGCGTCATTGGCGTCGCGGTACACGGTGTCGCGTAGTCGATCTCCGAGGATTCGACATTCTTTGTCGGAGATCGGTACGTTCTTCGCGTTCTTCGCGTTCTTCGTCTTCTTCGACGAAGAAGATGAAGATCTTCAAGCCTCCCTTAGATTTTCTCCCAAACCTCTCAAGCAACAAGTCCCCAACCAAAATAAAATATGTACCTCACTTATTTTATTAACATAACTTAAGTTTTAAATTCAAAAGTTGAATTAATCCACTCAATTAATTAACTCAAGTTGTCAAATTTAATGAAGGATTATGGAAGATTAGGGAAGATGAAGGGGTGGTTTTCGTGTGGGCCCCAACACCCTCATAACCTCCAATGGGAAGTTGGGTGGTTTCCCCCAACTTCCACCCAAAGCTTTAAACCACTTAGTGAAAAATAAAATTGATGCACAATTTTATTTTACCTTCCACAAATTTTTAACAACTTCTATCGTGTAAACGCAACTCCAGAAAAGGTGTTCCTAAGAAATTACCGGTGCTTCGAATCCATCGGTACCCTCAGAATTTGATTCTGAGCACCGGTTCAAAAGTTAGAAAAACCCGCTCGTTCGTTCACTGAACGTACCCGAGCTAAACTTCGGATAGAAATTATAGGCACACCGGGACTCGGAATCAAGTGCCTTCAGAAACCGCGTTCTTGTAAAATCCCAAAGAAAATTAAGAAAAAAAATTCCCTTGAATTTTATGGGTCTTTACATTACTCCCACCTCAGGGCTTTACGTCCTCATAAAGATATATCAAAAACTAGGGAAAAAAATGTGGGTACTGAGCACTCATTTGAGCCTCCCACTCCCAAGTGATCTCCTGGATGTTCTCATGCTGCCATCTGATGCACACTAAAGGAATAGACCGTCCATGTAGGACCTGCTCTTGTCGATCCTCGATCTCCACTGGAACCTCCGCAAAAGTTTCCCTATCATCTATGTCCAGCTCCCCATGGTCAATGATATGCGTCGGGTCTTTCACGTATCTCCTCAGCTGAGATACGTGAAAGACGTTGTGCATCCGGTGCAATTGAGGTGGTAGAGCCAGGCAATAAGCCACCTCTCCAATCCTGCTGAGGACCTGGAATGGTCCGATGAAGCATGGAGACAACTTGCCGCCTCGGCCAAATCTCCATAATCCACATCGAGGTGAGACCCGCAAAAAAACGTGGTCGCCATCCTCGAACTCTAGTGGCCTCCGCCTCCTGTCAGCATAAGACTTATGCCGGCTCTGAGCTATCCTCATCCGCTCCAAGATGACCTGGACCTTCTCTGTCATGGCCTTGACCATCTCCGGTCCCACAAGTGCTGAATCCCCAGGGTCTGTCTAGCACAGAGGTGACCTGCAAGGTCGTCCGTACAACGCCTCGTATGGTGCCATCCCGATGGTGGAGTGGTAGCTGTTGTTGTACGCAAAATCCACCAAGGGTAGGTGGTCCTCCGAGCTACGACATAAGTCGAGGACACATGCACGGAGCATGTCCTCGAGTTTCTGAATGGTCCTCTTCGTCTGACCATCTGTCTAAGGGTGAAAGGCGGTACTCAGACGTAGTTGTGTCCCGAACGCCTCCTTCAACCCCTTCCAAAGACGGGAAGTAAATCGAGCATCTCGATCAGAGACGATAGATGATGGCACACCATGAAGCCGTAAAATCTCTTGAACATAGAGACTTCCCAAGATCTCCACTGAGCCCTGCTCTCTGATGGGTAAGAAGTGAGCCGACTTGGTGATTCGGTCGACAATCACCCAAATGGAGTCGTGACCTCTGGAAGTGCGTGGAAGTCAAGTCACGAAGTCCATAGATATCCCGTCCCACTTACACTCTGGGACCTCCAAGGGATGTACCATGCCTGCTGGTACCTGGTGCTCTGCCTTCACCTACTGGCGGGTGAGGCATCGATAAACGAACTCTGCCACTGGAATAGACCGAAAAGCGCTCGCCCATCAGATAGTGTCACCATATCTTCAGATCGTAGACCACTGCTGCTAACTCCAGGTCATGGGTAGCGTAGTTCTGCTCATGATGCCTCAACTGACGTGATACAAAGGCGATCACATCCCGCTCTTGCATTAGAACACATCCGAGTCTGGTCCCTGATGCATCGCAGTAAACTACGTATCCAACTCCCTCCTCTGGCAAAATCAAGATAGGCACACTGGTCAATCTCTATCTCAGCTCCTGGAAACTCTGCTGACATCTATCTGACCACACGAAGGGTTGCCCCTTCCTCCTTAACGTTCTGCAAAGTTGCAAAGATTTCTCCTTTTCTGAAAAAGGAAATCCGGTCTCATCCCCTGGATGAACCACATTCCTTGCCTAATACAGTCAGTCCCATCATGATTAGTTAATTCATGCCATGGATGACGTCATAAGGCCTCGACTATTCTACTAAGAGATCCAACCATTACTCTCGCCTCCAAGGGTTGAGTCACACTGTCAGCATCAGTGTGTGGTCACTGGGTCTCTTCTAGTAAGAATATCGTAAGTGAGGGTCAATTCAACAGGTTTTAACCTGTATCTCTTAGAATTAACATACAAAAGACAAGAAATCAAACTTCACCAACGCAAGTGTCTTCTATTACTTCAAATCAAAGTACAAGGACACAAGGCAACACAAACAAAGAAGCTAGAGGCATTATGGTCAAGGGCCTCTATGCCTGGAGCTAGTCCCGCACTTGTCCACCTGATTCCGGATCTCCATGATCGTAAGCTTCAGCTTCTTGAAGTTGTTCTCTCCCATGTGGTCGGGGTGGAACTCCTAGTGGTGGTGGTGGTAGAGCCTCAAAACGTCACCCACCACCTGCCCCTCAACCAGCTCCTCTGCCTCATCCTCCTGCTCCCTATGGACCGCCATGGTCGAACCTCTGCCTCTGCCTGGGTGGTTACTCAACCGTCTGTTGCTCCTCTCCATGGTGGGTCGGGCAGTCACGAGCTAAGTGGCCCGGCCCGCCGCATGCATAGCACTGCCTTCCACTCGTAAGACTGGCTCTACTGCATGTGCCCCACACATCTGAGCCAGTATCCTGTGGTCGTCCGCCCGATGGTCTGGTCTGCTTGGACCTCTGCAACATCTGTCTACTGTCGGCTGTAGAAGACTCCGCTACGTGCCGCCCGGCGGTAGGTCTCACTGCTGGCGTAGGCTCATCAAGAAAGCTCTCAATGAGAAGGGCTCACTCCAGTACCCCTACCTATGTCGGAATGCTGAGGGAGATCAGAGATGCCCTGATCTCATGTCTCAATCCCTGCTCAAAGGTCCAGGCCCAGAAGAATGGGTCTCATACCATCTCTGTCGAGTAGCGCGAGAGATCAGTAAATCTCGCCGAGTACTGGGCGACCATTATGATGCCCTGCCGCAGCTGTAGAAGCTCCTGGATGCGCACCACACGGAGGGTGGCTGGGACGAACTCCGAGTTGAAGAGGCTCTCAAAGTCCGTCCAGAGGATAGATGCCTCATTGTGCACCTGGAGCATCAAGCTCCACCATCTGCCTGCTGCCGTGTGCAGTAGGCTCGCTGCGAGGATCACCATGAGGTCTGCTGGTGTCCTCACTAACCTGAAAACCAGAACAACTGCCTCCATCCAATCCTCGGCTGCCTGAGGGTCTGTCTCCCCGCAAAACCTGGGCGGTCTCTGACGCTAAAACTCGTGCAGTGCACTAAGGAGAAGTGCATCATCAGTGTCTGGGGCTGGTATCATCGGTAGCTCGGCAGGTAGAGGTACCGCCGGTGCCTCTGCTGTCAAAGGGCCCTGTATCGAGGCCTCGTCGCTCGGTGGGCTGTCGTCATGTACAACGCTCGGAACCCTAGCTAGCTGCCATCGTGGGGCCATCCTGAAAAGGAAACAGATGCGCCATGGTCAAACAGTATACCTGGTGAGCTGACACAAAGTAGTCACAAAGAAAACTTGTAACACACATGCAATCAATGTTTTCGTGCATTAAGTTGGAAATCAGAAGTCAGGGTCCTGGTGTACGGATATGTCGGTCGCCGCACAAACACTGGACTCCCTGGACTGATAACCACACTCAATACTCTTAACATTATTGCTTCACATAGAAAAATATCAGAGTTCTGAGTTCTGCGGTAGAACCGAACTCCTCTGATACCAATTTGTCACGACCCGCCCTCGGGGCCCGTGTCGTGACTACCCCAAGCCCGCCTTCCATAGGCCAGGGGCTGGAGACTATCACCAAGCCGTAATTCCCGGTAAAAAGGTAATTCATTGCCTTTTTAAGGTAAACAAACACCACAGAGCAAGCAAGCAGTATAAGTAAACACTGAGTAAAAACTAAGTACAACAGTAAGTGCGGAAAAGTAAGTGGGCCAGAATACAAACCCAAACTGAAAGTAAAGTACAACTGAAAAGAGAGTACAACAATAGAAAGTAAAGCCGCAGCCTCGAGCCGTCCACTGGAACTCCCACCTGAAGGGTGGTTATAGATAGCCTCCACAGCTCCTCGAGTCCAGTCGTCCGCTCCGAGTACGTCCCGCCCAGTGGTCCACATCCAGGTACCGACCTGCTCCACAACCCTCAACCACGATCAGCGATATCCGTCTTCTGCAACCAACACAACGTAGTGCGGGCAAAGCCCATGTAGGGGTGAGTATAAGATACTCAGTAGGGACCCCGAGACCCCCAAATGTCTCCCAGAATCCACAAGGATAACCCACAAAGTAAAGATACAATCACAAAGTAACATCCGTCACCACTTAGGTATATGCCCATACATATACCTAAGTCATCAATTCTCGTTCGGCTCCAACATCCGAGCCCATGTACAACCCAGTCCACACATGAAGCGCATCCCAATCCACACAGGAAAACAAAACATAATCCACACAGGATATCAAGTCAATCTTATCAAAAATAAGGATTGAAAGTCAAGATTCAGCTCACATAGGTATACTTCTTCATAAGACGATATAGATGATCAGATGTAGTCATTGATTCATCTAAGCCGTCGGACCCACATAGGATCGATAGGTACTAACCCCCGCAATGACCCACAAAGGATTGAGAGGTAACTAACCCCCGCAATGACCCACACAGGATCAGACCCACACAGGATCTGTAGGCACTGACCCACACAGGACTGATGAGCGCTGACCCACACAGGATCGGTAGCACTGATCCACGTCGGATCGCTGAGTTTTATAGTCGTCACCGTCGAATCCACATAGTATTTCTATACAGTTGTCATCATCGTCGTAGTCGCAACTAGCTCTAGGGTTCCCGCACACAGCAAGATCATTCGGGAGGGTCAGCTCCACGAGCCGAATGGCTGATACATCAACTGACACATAGTCCGGAGTTGATGTATCCAAAGGTTCCGTATCGTCAATAGGAACTCAACGTCACAGATGGCGCGTCAATCGAACGCCTGGTCTGAGGGTTATTGGCTTTTTCGTCCCGGGGGCCCGGTTGGTTTTTAAGTCAAAACCAACCCGACCGTACTCCAACTGTGTCCAAACCTCGGGTGGAGTAAGTCAAAAGGTCCGTCTCACTTAGAGGAATCCCAACAAAGTCGACGACACGTCAATGGGATGTCTGGAGCTCATGTTATAAGCGTTTTCGTGTCGAGGGCCCGGTTGGTTTCGTGTACGAACCAACCCGGCTGAACTGAAAGTACTCCAAAACCTTGAGTGTAATATACCGAAATGACCGTCTCATTCCAAGGATCGCATTGCCGCTGATGGTGCGTCGATCGGAGGTCTGCAGCCCAAGATATGGGAAAAATACTGAAAGAGGTCTGGAAGTGGGGGTTTCGGGCCCGGACCGACCCAGCCCGAGACCCCCTAGGCCGGCCCGAACCGGTTCGACCCGACCCGGGTCCAGGTCCGGCCCGCTTGGGCGCGGCCCGGCCTGACACGCTGGCCAGGTGGCTCGACCGAACGGCCGAGCCGTTCGGGATGCTGGGGGGGGGGGGCTGCCCCCCACTTGTTGTAACCACGGCCCCATAATGGGGGATGCTCACGTCCGTCCAGCCGGGGGTTTCGAACCCCCGGATCTTCCACTGTCCGGCAGGCCAGCTTCGGCCGGCCGGCTGCTATCGACTCGGGACCGGCAAGGGTCGGTCCCCCTGCTCCGACGCCGGTGGCCCGGAACCGGCCGCTGGTTCCCCTATTCCGCGGCGGCCTATGCCGCGGCCTTGGAACGTCCGGCGCGGCGTGACGGCGCCGCGCCCCTCCGCCGCGACCCCGCTCCGGCCGCAGTGTTTTTCGGGGTTCTCCGGCGCGGCGCGATGGCGCCACGTTCTTGTTCGATTCAAAGGCGCGGTGGGACGGCGTCGCGCATACCTTGCCGCATGACCCAGCGCGGTGCGACGACACCACACCATCCTTGTTCTATTCCACCACAAGGTAGACAAGATAAAAGGGGAGGAGGGTCGACCGTGTTTGTGCGGTCCGGCCCCCTCCCGTTAACTGGTAACAAGTGGTCCAAAATTACGAGTAATGATGATGGATGAAAACACGAATATCATCAACAATAAAATAATTCCCTACCTCGAGCGTAGCTTGAATGGAGATTCGCCAAGGAAATAACTGTCGCGGAAGGAGGCGTCATGAAAGGAGAATTGTCACGGAAGAAGGCGTCGTTGGCATCGCGGTACACGGCGTCGTGTATTCGATCTCTGAGGATTCGGCATTCTTCGTCATAGATCGGTACGTTCTTCGCGTTCTTCGCGTTCTCCGTGTTCTTCGACAAAGAAGATAAAGATCTTCAAGCCTCCCTTGGCTTTTCTCCCAAACCTCTCAAGAAACAAGTCCCCAACCAAAATAAAATAAGTACCTCACTTATTTTATTGACATAACTTAAGTTTGATATTCAAAAGTTGAATTAATCCACTCAATTAATTAACTCAAGTTGTCAAATTTAATGAAGGGTTATGGAAGGTTAGGGAAGATGAAGGGGTGGGGTTCGTGTGGGCCCCACCACCCTCATAACCTCCAATGGGATGTTGGGTGGTTTCCCCCAACTTCCACCCAAAGCTTTAAACCACTTAGTGAAAAATAAAATTGATGCTCAATTTTATTTTACCTTCCAAAAAATTTTAACAACTTCTCTCGGGTAAATGCAACTCCGGAAAAGGTGTTCCTAAGCAATTACCAGTGCTGCGAATCCATCGGTGCCCTCAGAATTCGATTCCGAGCATCAGTTCAAAAGTTAGAAAAACCCATATCGTTCGTTCACTGAACGTACACGAGCTAAACTTCAGATAGAAATTCCGGCACACCGGGCCTCGGAATCAAGTGCCGTCATAAACCGCGTTCTTGTAAAATCCCAAAGAAAATTAAGAAAAAAATTTCCCTTGAATTTTACGGGTCTTTACAATTTAAGTGGATTTGATTATATTGATGGGGTTTGTAGATATAAAATATGTCTAAATAAAATTGTTTTCCTAAGATAATTAAAAATAATATATGGTAAAATATATTATAAATAGAAATTTAGAACATCCCTTATTATTGATGCATAATTTCATAGTGAGTTTGATGTGGTTACTTTAAAAATAGTCAAAGGATAATTATGTGCACTAGTAATCCATCACCCATATAATCACATTTCATAATATTAAGAACTCTCAATATTTACGAAGAGTGTTTTAACCAATTTTAAACAATACAATAAGAGATAAATAAATATTAATTTATCAATTATAACACTAGTATGTTTATTTTTATGAGTATTGAATCAATTTATATAGAACTTTATTTAATTAATAAGGTTAAAAGAGTTCATGCATTTTATAAACTCATGGTTGATGCCCAAAATAATTAATCAATATGTTATAATATATATAAAAATAATACAAGACATAATAAATTAATTTAATTATACACAAATTAATGAAACATTTCATAAATTCTTTTAGTAGTGACATGATCTAAATTTTTTAAATATACTATGTGGTATATTCAGATTCGATGTATATGTGATTTATATGTCTACATTTTTATTGTAATAGAATTCTGCTACAATGACTGCCGATTGAACACCCGAATGGTATGAATGAGTATGTGACATCAGATTTTGATATATATCTTATTGTTATAGTGTTACATATATCATCCTGATCAGCAGCTATGTGATAGTATTAATGATGTTTTTCAATCTATTGGAGGTGTACTACTAAGATGTGAGAATTCCATATCTATTATGACCAGTGAGTTTTATTTGTAACATACCCCACTTTTTTTAACAACTATGTAAAATGAACTAATAATTAATGCAATCTTCAATACTTTTGACACACGCAACACCGAAATAATGTAACAAATGTGTAAAATGAACTAATAAATGTTAGATGATTTAAAATAATTAAATTATGTTATCAATAAAACCCATGTATATAGTATGAAAATGAAAAGTTTACTATTTGTAATTTTGTTTCATATTTTATGTTTTCTATCTGATTATCAATAATTTTTATTAGAAATGTTTCTATTTACAGTTTATCGGTTTATATATATATATGTGTGTGTGTGTGTGTGTGTGTGTGTTTATGTTTTAATATATTCACTAATTATATTGTGATATCAGTTATTTAATGGATCATAATTGGATAAATTTACGAAGAACCACCGATGAATATGAAAAAGGAGATGATGACTTCTGGGAATTTTCTAAACGAAATCTTCAAAACATTGATTTAAATTTTGGTCCATGTGTGAAGTGTTTGAATATGATAGATTTAAACTCCATAGAAATCAAGGACCATAAATCACATTATTTTAAATTAAAAACATATATTTGTCCTAGGATACCTTTTATAGTATCTATTATATCACTATTGGTCCATTATGATGTCATAAAACACACCGTATATTTATACAGTATTTAATTTTTACCCAAAAATTTGACTATTTCAGAAAATTATGAAAAATTCACTATTAGATAATTTCAAAATCCTGATTCCAAAAATAATATTCATTTTGTCTAACTAATTTTTTCAAAATGTTAATTTTCACTATCAAAATAAAAAAATGACATTTATTGAAAATTGATGGGTTTTTGACAATAAGAGTTTTTGAACCCTGATAAAAAAATTACATTTTACTTCATAAAAAATATATGATAAATTATATTTAATAAAATTAATTTAATAATAATATTTTATTAAAATATTATTTATTTCAAAAATCCATTAATTCATCAAAATATATTTCTTAATTTATTTTTAATATTAACCAAAAATATTATTTGTGCTTTTAAAAATCATTTACAAAGTAACAATAATAGGATGAAAATATATTCATTATTATAAAAATAATAATGTAAATATTACTATTTCTAGAGTTTTGATACATATCCTTTTATTACACTATCATATTCTCTATGAGTAAGGTGCATGATGGTGGGGATTTAATGGGGTTGTTCAGTGAACATGGTTTGGACCATGATCTTGATAAGCACGAACTTTTCCCGTAAACTATTTTTCTAATGCCTAATTTGTTGGTTCTCATTTTGGGAATGGTCTAGGGGAAATCCAATAAATTATATATCCTTCATAAGCTCTGATAAATGGTCTTCATAGGGTACGATCTTACTTGTTGAGGCCATCAACTCCTTTTTTTTGACAAAATTCCTTGTTAAAACCCCTATATTTATACTAGTCATGTGATCACTATTCAAGAGCTGTGTTATCAATTGTAATTATACTTAACAATCATTTAAATCTAATTGGATATAAAAAAATATGTGCATGTGTTTTCTATAACCATAATACATTTAATTACATCAAAAGGGGGAATTTCATTCATAATAGTTCAAGTCATTACAATCTTCCACCCTTAAGAAATTTTTCCCTCAAAATTTTATTTTCCCACACTAAAATATATAAGGGTAACTCTGCTTCATCACCTCCTTCGGTTCCCATGTTGCTTATTCAAACTTTTGGTTTTTTTTATAACACTTTAATGTGGGGAATTGTATTATTTTGTATAAATTTTTCTCTACAATCTAAGATCTTAACCAAAAACTCCTCAAAGGAATGTTCATTCTATAATGGTACCACCTTTGGATTGAATATATGTGATTGTCTGGAATGTACTTTCATAATAGGGATACATGGAATATATCATGTACTTGAGATAGGTTTGGTGGGAATTCTAGTAGATAGGCCACTGGTATGATACAATCAAGGATCTCAAAATGGCCAATGTACCATGGAATACGATTTACCTTCTTCCAAAATATCATCTCTCTTTTCCATGGAGATATGAAAAGGAATACCATGTCTCCAACATCAAACTCTAGGTCACATCGATGATTGTCAACATAGCTCTTTTTTCGACTCTGGGAGCCTTGATGTGCTTCTAAATGGTCTTAACCTTCTCTACCCTTTCATTGACCGTTTTAGAACCAAGAAGTTTTCATTCCTCGACTTTATCCCAACATGTAGGTGTTCTACACCTCTTCCCATAAAGGTCTTCATAAAGATCCATTTGGATTCTTGAGTGGAAACTATTGTTGTAAGATAACTCAACTAGAGGAATATGTTGTTCCCATCATACATTGAAGCCAATTGAGAATTCTCTCAACATGTACTCAAGTGTTTGGATAGCCTACTCAGATTGGCCATTAGTTTGAGGGTTATAATCCATACTGAAGTTCAGCTCATTTTTTAGAGCATGCTAGAGATTTTTTGAAAACATAAAGGTGAAACTTAGATCTTTATTAGACACAATTGATAGTGGTACTCCATGTAGCCTTACCACTTTTATGATGTATATTTGTGATAGTTGATCCTATGAGAAATCCTATCAACTCACAATGAAGTGTTCGGTATTTGTAAGATGATCCACAATAACCCAGATAGAATTATTTCCTCTAGATATCTTCGAAATTTTGGCAACAAAATAAATGGTAATGTTTTCCAATTTCCATGTTGGTATGGGTAATGGTTGAATCATCCCATTATGCTTCTACCTTCCAGCCTTTACTTGATGACATTCCAGGAACTTTGATGCATAGTAAGTGATCTCCATATTTATTTTATCCCACCAATAGTGAACTCGAATATCTTGATACATCTTTGTGTTTCTTGGGTGAATAGAGAAAGTTGAAATATGTGCATCATCCAATAGTTCCCTTTTTAACTTAGGATTTCATGGAATATATATTCTTGAACCAAATCTCAAAATTAATTCTTTATTAATATTTAACTCTGATGATTTCACTTTTCTTAAAGTTTCCACTTTCTTCTGAATTATCATATAATATTTTTGAGAATCCTTTAGCCTTTGAAGAGTAGATGGTTGAGAAATAATTTGTGGAAGTATTGATGATGTTCCTTCCTTTATGATTCCCATATACATCCTCTTCAAATATAAGAAGATCAGACCCTTCTCAATTTTCATTGATGATAGAATTGTTGGATCCTTTCCACTTAGAGCATCCACCACTTTGTTCGCTTTCCCAGGATGGTAGTGGATTGAGTATTCGTAATCCTTTATGATATATAACCACATTCATGAGCATATATTCATATCTTTCTATGTGAATATATATTTAAGACTTTTTTGATCCATATATATTTCACAATTCTCCCCAAAGAGATAATGCTGCCATATTTTCAATGAAAAGATCACCGCTACAAAGTACATAACAAGTATGGGGTACTTTTTCTCATGAATTTTAAACTGTGTTAAAGTATAGGCAATGAATTTTTCATTTTTCATCAACACATAGCCCAATCCCTTCTTCTAAGCATCACTAAAAATTACAAAAAGGTTCCCACTTGTGGGTAGTGTGAGTATAGGGGCAGTGATAAACCTCATTTCCAACTCCATGAATCATTCTTCACATTCATGTTTATAAGAAAACTTGACTCCCTTATGATTTATCTTGGTAAAAGGGTTTGAAAATCATGAGAAATTTCTCAAAAATCTGTGATAATATCCAGCTAACTCAAGGAAGATATGGCTATCTATCACATATTTTGTCCTCATCCATCCATAAATTTATTTTTTCTTTAAAGTATCCACATATATCCCATTTATTATGATGATATTCCCTAATAATGACACTTATTTCAACCAAAACTCACACCTTCTGTAATTTTCATAGAGATTCTCCTTTCACAAGGTCTTTAGCATAGTTATCAAATGCTCCTCATAGTCCTCCTTGGTTTTGGAATATATTAAAATATCATCTGCAAATAATACCAAGAAATTTTCAAGATAATATCTAGATACTCTATTCATCACGTATATAAAGATTTTTGAGGAATTAGTGAGTCCAAATGGAATCACTATGAACTCACAGTGTCCAAACCTTTTATGAAAAGTAATCTATGGGATATCTTCCTCCGTTACCCTAACTTAGTAATATCCCGACAGTAGATCCACATTAAAGAAGTATTGTGCTCCATGTAATTGATCAAAAAATTCATCAATCTGTGTAAAAGGATACTTTTTCTTTATTGTGATCTTATTGAGATCCCAATAATCAATGTAAAGGCACATTTACCCATACTTCTTCTTTACAAAGAGGACTAGTGCACCCCATGGTGAAGCACTTGAAAATATGAATCCTCTATCCAGATTCTTCTATAGTTGTTTCTTCATTTCCTCAAGTTCCACAACATCAATTCTATATGGATTCTTGGATATTGGAAATTCCCCATGTATAAGTTTGATTAAAAATTTGACCTCTCAGTTTGGAGGAAGACTAGGAAATTCCTCAGGAAACATATCAGCGCATTCCTTCGCAATAGGCATGTCTTCAAGGATGATCCTTTCCTTAGACTCAATCATTTGATCAAGATATGAATTCTCATAGGGAAATAATATCCATTTTTTATATGATAGTTCTAAATAAGATTCATTGTAAAGTCCCAGAAATTTTAAGGAAAATTTTTTCTTAATTTCTTTAGAATTTTTTGAGTCTGTGGCTTCTGACAGCACCTGATTCTGAGGCACGGTGTTCCTGGAATCAATTTATGGAGTTTATCTCGGGTACGTTCAATGAACGAACGAGTGGGTTTTTCAATCTTTTGAACCGGTGCTCGGAATTGAAATATGAGGGCACCAATGAACTCACAACACCAGTTTTCACTTAAGGGGACCTTTTCCGCAGTTGTGTTTTATGTGGGTTTGAAGTTATATTTTGCAGTTTAACCTTAAATTAAATAAAAATTATGTTGCACACATTTTCATTTGAGTTGGTTATATCCTACAAGGGGGAGGTTGTTGGTGGGGCTCACACCCACATAACCTCCCATGAGAGGATATTTGTGAAGTGGGGCCCACACAAGCCCAACCTTTCATCTTCTCTTTAACTCCTTGAACCCCCCCCCCCTAAACTCCTTAAACCTTAAACCTTCTCATTTTACTCTCTCTCTTTTAATATGCCAACACACTTGAGTTAAGGCATTTTAATTTGTTGGTTCATCTATTTGAATTCATTTGAATTCATTAGGTTAGAATAATAATAAGAGTTATATTATTATGTTTGGGTGGGCATAGCTTTAGCTGGGCGAACAAAGGAGAGGGGAATAATTATTGAAGGAAAAATCCTCTTCCAACGAAGAACATCTCTCAAAAAAGAACGACGACACCCACACAGAATGCCCATTTTCTCTTATCTTCATACTCGTCAAGATAGAAGACGCAGACCGCGGTGATCATCGCCAACGACAGTGTTCTTTTTCCCTTGTCGTTGATGGAACGAGGCCGTCTTCCGTGACGCTGATTTCCGCGCCGACAATGAATGAAACTTGAATCGAGGTAGGGGGTTTGGTTTAATTTAACTTATGTGGAATATATCCTCGGTATGTGTTTTGATTGTTGGAAGTTGTTTGAACCACTAACGCGGTGGGTGCGGACCAACGAACAAGTCTGAACCCACCGATCCTTTGTTCTTGATGCGTGGAACATTGGGTGATGATAAAATGGGACTATTGAGTGATTGGAGGCCGTTGAAGTATTCTACGAGTCCCGAGACGACCCCAGGAGCAGAGGGGAGCAAGAACGGACCACCGGAGCAGCTCTGGTGGCCCGCGGACTTCACCGGCGGCGCGGGTCGCGGGCGCGGCGGCGGTCGGCACCGGCCGCCCGCCCGGAGGTGGTGGCGTCCCGGCGCGCCGCAAGGAGGAACCGCCGCGGATTTAGCCGCGGTGGCAGGCGACCGGGATCCTGGGACTGCGCGGTATCCGGTGGAGGACATAGCACCCTCTGTGTCCGCGGAGCGCAAGGGAAGGGGGGACCATGTCCCCCCCCACCCCATGCTCGGCCGCTGGCCGAGCCAGCGTGCCACCCGGCCAGGTCGGGCCGGGTTGCGCGGACCGGACAGGGTCACGCCCAGCTGGGCCGCGCCGCACCCAGCCGGGTCTGACCTAGACCCTGGTCGGGTCGACCCGGTTCGAACCGACCCAGGGGGGTTGGGCCGTGTCCGACCGTGCCCAGACCCCCCATTTTCAGACCACTTTAGGTCTTTTTCCCTTAACTTGGGCTAAGGACCTCTGATCGATGCATAGTCAGTTGTGTGGCGATCCTTGGATCGAGATGGTCATTTCGGTATACTACACTCAAGGTTTCGGAGAACTTTGGGTACGGCCGGGTTGGTTCAAACACGAAACCAACCGGGCCCTCGGAGCGGAAACGCTTATAACTTGAGCTCCAGACGTCCTATTGACGTGTCGTCGACTTTGTTGGATTCCTCTTGATGAGATGGACCTTTTTTCTTATTCCGATCAAGTTTTGGATGCAGCTGGAGTACGGTTGGGTTAGTTTTTACTTAAAAGCCAACCGGGCCCCTGGAACGAAAATTCCATTAACTCTCAGACCGTGCGTCCGATTGACGCGTCGTCTGTCACATTGAGTTCCTATCGATGAGGCGGAACTTTGGGATACATCAACTCCGGACTACATTTCTGTTGATGTATCGACCCCCTTGTCTCGTGGAGTGGACCCTCCCGAAAACGAGCATGCTGTGTGCGGGAACCCTAGAGCTGGCTGCGACGACGATGACAACCGTACCGGAATCCTCCGTGGGTTCGACGATGAAGACTACCGTACTGGAATCCTCTGTGGGTTTGACGGTGAAGAATTTCATACTAGAATCCTCCGTGGGTTCGACGACGACGACTGCATTGAAATCCTCCGTGGGTTTGGCAGTGACGACAACCGTACTGGAATCATCTGTGGGTTCGACGGTGAAGACTTTCGTACTGGAATCCTCCGTGGGTTCGACGATGACAAATGCACTAAAATCCTCCGTGGGTTCGGCAGCGATGAATACTGCACTGAAATCCTCCATGGGTTCGGTAGCGATAAAGACCGTACTGAAATCCTCCATGGGTTCTATGGTAATGACTACGATTTTTGTATCCTACGTGGGTCTGGCAGTGTTTGACTCTGTTCTTGCAATCCTGCGTGGGTCTGGCAGAGTAGCTGGTCTGTATCCTATGTGGGTCCGACAACTTAGCTATTTTAGTATCCTATGTGGGTCCCAACTTAGATGTATCAAAGTCTATATCTGAACATCTTTATCACCTTACGAAGAAGTTTACCTGTGTGAGCTGAGTCATGACTTTCGATCATTATCTTGGATATGATTGTCATGTTTTCCTATGTGGACTTGTAGTGTTCTCATGTGTGGACTGTGTTGTTCTCTCCTATGTGGACTTGTGGTGTTCTCTTGTGTGGATTGTGTTGTGCTCTCCGTCGTGTACTTGCAGTGTTCTCCTGTGTGGACTGAGTTGTGCTCACCTATGTGGATTTTTTGTGTTCTCTTGTGTGGACTGAGTTATGTTCTCCTGTGTGGACCGGGTTGTACTTGGGCTCTGGAGCTAGAGCCGAATAGGATTTGATGACATAGGTATATGTATGGGCATATACCTAAGTAGAGTTGGTTATTACTTCATGTTTGTATCTATCCTTTGTGGATTCTCGGAGACCTTAGGGGGTCTCAGGGTCCCTACTGAGTAGCGTATACT
Source organism: Viscum album (assembly GCA_963277665.1). Classification (NCBI taxonomy): domain Eukaryota; kingdom Viridiplantae; phylum Streptophyta; class Magnoliopsida; order Santalales; family Viscaceae; genus Viscum; species Viscum album. The sequence continues at coordinate 392,768,202 of OY728167.1, read as the reverse complement.
CACCCCTGCATGGGCTATGCCCACACTACGTTGTGTTGGATGCAGAAGATGGATAGCGCTGATCATGGTTGAGGCTTGTGGAGCAGGTTGGTACCTGGAGGTGGACCACTGGGCAGGACGTACACGGAGCGGATGGATGGACCTGAGGAGCTGAGGAGGCTATCTGTACCCACCCTTCAGGTGGGACTTCCAATGGACGGTTCGACGTTGCTGCTTTACTTTCAGTTGCTGTAATTTCTTTCCAGTTGTACTTTACTTTTAGTTTGGGTTTGTATTCTGGCCCATTTACTTTCTGCACTTACTATTGTACCCATTTTTACGTAGTGTTTACTTCTGCTATCTTACTCTGTGGTGTTTGTTTACTTATAAGCCAATGCCTTCCCCATTTTATCGGGATTTACGCCTTTGGTGCTAGTCTCCAGCCCCTGGCCTATGGAAGGCGGGCTTGGGGTAGTCACGGCACGGGTCCCGAGGATGGGTCGTGACAAATTGGTATCAGAGGAGTTCGGTTCTACCACAGAACTTAGGACTCTGATCTTTCTTCTATGTAAAGTAATGATGTTAAGAGTATTGAGTGTGGTTATCAGTCCAGGGAGTCCAGTATTGGTGCGGCGGCTGATGTATCCGTACACCAGGACACTGACTTCTGATTTCCGACTCAGTACACGAAAACATTGATTGCATGTGTGTTTCAAAAGTTTTCTTTGTGATTAATTTGTATCAGCTCACCATGTATACTGTTTGACCGTGGTACACTTGTTCCTTATCAGGATGTCGCTACGAAGACAGCCAGCTAGGGTTCCTGAAAAAGGTACACAATGACGGCCCACCGAGAGACAAGGTTTCGGTGCGGGGCCCTCTTACTATGTTGAAACCTTCGGATGATGTACCAGCAGCACCACCACCCGTTAGGTAGCATAGGCCTCTGAGATTTTGAGGCAAGACAGTTCCCAGGCAGCAGTGGACTGGATGGAGGCGATTTCTAGAGTTCTACGCCTAATTTAGACACTAGTAGAGCGGGTAGTGGACTTAGCTACTTGTGTTTTCCAGTGAGTGACCATAGGGTTGGTATGTATAGTGAAAAGACTTCGTTATATGGACTGATGCCTAAGATAGTAAATTTGGGTAGTGTGTCAGCTACATCACTAACTGTTGGACAGCAGACACTGCCGGCGGTACCGGTAGAGGACACTTGTAGGATTGGTGCCTTACATGTTTCAGCACCAGATATCCCTCAAGTTTTGAGGCAAGCCCGACTCACAGGCGGCTAAGGACTGGCTTGAGGAGGTGGCTGAGAGTTTCCTAGAGCTTATACAGCTTCGACAGGACGACGTGTTTGTAGCTGAGAATTCATTGGGGCATACCAAACCATTACTGGTACTCGATGACTACGATATGATCGGTGCTTCAGGGATCGGACTTCTGAGTGAGGTGTGTCTAAAGGACATCCGAGCCAGCACTTCTTCCTCTATGCATTCCTACTTATACTAGGGTTCTAGAGAGAACCTTTCTGGTTGATAATTCTTTGGCTGAGTGGATGCAGCCAGTTAAGGTTTACATTGGGAATGTAGGAAACTGGCGCCAGTCTTGGAGACTTGGGTGTGTAAAATGTTTCAAGTAAAAAAATTGAAAAGGACAGAAGACTCTACAGGGAAGCAGGCGTGGAAGTGGAGCTAAGAGAGCAGCATGGGGTGGTGAACATTTTGGCATGTTGCAACCACCCACCTTTGTAATCCCCTCTAGGCTCAGGGAGCTGGAGGGAAGGGGAAAGAGTAGTTGCATGTGGTCAAGGAGTGCGACCGAAAGGGCTATAAGGATGATTCGAAGTACGGACTATGTCTTCTGCTAGCTATCATAACAACAGACATCGATACAAATCATTCCTTCCTTCCATGAATCTTGTCCCAAACCAAGAGTTTCTGGTTAAGCCGTTGACTTGACCATCACGTATGGAGATACCCTTGGGAGGATACTTGATAATCACACTTACACCGACGGTGTGATCTGACCCTTGTGGTGAGAGTTTCAATTGGAACCTCTTGGCGGCAGCGTTGAGGCCTTACGATGTTAGTTTAAGTATAGACTGGGCAATCACAATTCATACACAAATTGACGGTATTAGGCAGACGTCGGGATGGGTTTTCCTTGGTCGGCAAAAAGGAAACCCCAGGCAGCACAGGTTTAACTCATGCTTAGGAGGGTGTATCCGATAACTCTTAGGTCGGCCAACCTTACCCTCATGGTTGTAGGAGTTTTGAGTTTCAGTTCTAATCAGGAAATGGAGGCCTCTAGAGATCGTGGATGTCGACCATGTTCTTATACGGGTCTCACCTCGATGAGGTTTACGGAGATGTAGACGAGGCGGCGAGATATCTCCGAGGTTCGAAAGACTATTCTAGGTCCTCAGCAGGGTAGACGAGGTGGTTTACCGCTTGACCTTTCCACCTCAGTTGCACCGAGTGCACGATGTCATCCATGTATCTCAGCTAAGGATATACGTGCATGACCCTTCACACATCATCGATCGCAGGGAGTTGCACGTTGATGATGGGGAGACATTCACAGAAGTTCTAGTGGAGAATGAGGATCAACATGAGTATGTCCTACATGGATGGTCGATTCCTCAGGTGCGTTTTAACTGGCACCACGGGAACCTCCAGGAGAGCACATGGGAGAGGGAGGCTCAGTTGCATGCTTAGTACCACTTTTGTTTCCCTAGTTTGTGTTATAGCTTTACGGGGACGTATATCCCTGAGGTGAGAGTAATGTAAAGACTCGGAAATTTCAAGGAAATTTTTTTCTTAGTTTATTTGGAATTTTTCGAGTCTGTGGCTTCTGACGGCACCTGATTCTAAGGCCCGGTGTGCCCGGAATCAATTTCTGGAGTTTAGCTCGGGTACGTTCAGTGAATGAATGAGCGGGTTTTTCTATCTTTTGAATCGGTGCTCGAAATTGAAATATGAGGGCACCAATGAACTCGCAGCGCCTGTTTTCTCTTAAGGGGACCTTTTCCACAGTTGTGTTTTATGCGCGTTTGATGTTATATTTTGGAGTTTAACCATAAATTAAATAAAAATTGTGTTGCACACATTTTTATTTGAGTTGGTTATATGCTACAAGGGGGAGGTTGTTGGTGGGGCCCACACCCACATAACCTCCCATGAGAGGATATTTGTGAGGTGGGGCCCACATGAGCCCAACTTTTCATCTTCTCTTTAACTCCTTAAACCCCCCCCCCCCAACTCCTTATACCTTAAACCTTCTCATTTTACTCTCTCTCTTTTAATATGCCAACACACTTGAGTTAAGTCATTTTAATTTGTTGGCTCATCTATTTGAATTCATTTGAATTCATTAGGTGAGAATAATAATAAGAGTTATATTATTATGTTTGGGTGGGCATAGCTTGAGTTGGGCGAACAAAGAAGAGGGGAAGAATTCATGAAGGAATAATCCTCTTCCAATGAAGAACATCTCTCGACAAAGAACGATGACACACACGAAGAACGCCCATTTTCTCTTATCTTCCTACGCGTCAAGATAGAAGACGCAGACTGCGGTGATCATCGCCAACGACAGTGTTATTTTTCCCTTGTCGTTGATGGAACGAGACCGTCTTCCGCGATGTTGATTTCTGCGCCAATGAAGAACGAACCTTGAATCGAGGTAGGGGGTTTGGTTTAATTTAAATTATGTGGAATATATCCTCGGCATGTGTTTTAATTTTTGGAAGTCGTTTGAACCACTAAAGCGGTGGGTGCGGACCAACGAACAAGTCCGAACCCACCAATCCTCTGTTTTTGATGCGCGGAACGTTGGGCGAAGATGAAACGGGACCGTTGAGCGATTAGAGGCCGTCGCAGTAATCTACGGGTCCCGAGATGACCCCAGGCATAGACAGGAGCAAGAACGGACCACCGGAGTGGCTCCGATGGCCCACGGACTTCACTGGCGGAGCGAGTCGCCGGCGGCCGGCACCGACCGGCCGCCCGGAGGCGGCGGTGTCCCGGCGCGCCGCTAGGAGGAACCGCCGCGGTGGCAGGCGACCGGGATCCCGCGGCCGCGCGGGATCCGGTGGAGGATGCAGCACCCGCCGCGTCCGCAGAGCGCAAGGGAAGGGGGGACCGTGTCCCCCCCCCCCCCCCCCATGCTCGGCTGCTGGCCGAGCCAGCGTGCCACCCAGCCGGGTCGGGCCAAGTTGCGCGGACCGGACCGGGCCGCGCCCAGCCGGGCCGGGCTGTACCCAACCGGGTCGGACCCAGACTCGGTTCGGGTCAACCCGGTTCGGGCCAACCCAGGGGGGTTGGTCCAGGTCGGACCGGGCCTAGACCCCCCATTTTCACACCACTTTTGGTCTTTTGCCCATAACTTGGGATACGAACCTCCGATCAATGCACCGTCAGTTGTGTAGATATCCTTGGATTGAGACGGTCGTTTCGGTATACTACACTCAAGGTTTCGGAGAACTTTGGGTATGGCCGGGTTGGTTCGAACACGAAATCAACCGAGGCCACGGAGCGGAAACGCTTATAACTTGAGCTCCGAACGTCTGATTGACGTGTCGTTGACTTTGTTGGATTCCTCTTGGTGAGACGGACCTTTTGGTATACTCGGCTCGAGGTTTGGACACAGTTGGAGTATGTTTGGGTTAGTTTTGACTTAAAAACCAATAGGGCCCCTGGAACGAAAAAGCCATTAACTCTCAGACCGGGCGTCTGATTGACGTGATGTCTATCACGTTGAGTTCTTATTGACAAGGTGGAACTTTGGGATACATCAACCCTGGAATATGTGTCAGTTGATGTATCGACCCCCTTGGCTCGTGGAGAGGATCCTCCTGGAAATGAGCATGTTGTGTGCGGGAACCCTAGAGCTGGCTGCGACGACGATGACAACCGTACTAGAATCCTCCGTGGGTTCGACGATGAAGACTACCATACTGGAATCCTATGTGGGTTCGACGGTGAAGGCTTTCATACTGGAATCCTCCATGGGTTCGATGACGATGACTGCACTGAAATCCTCTGTGGGTTCGGCAGTGAAGACAACTATACTGGAATCCTCTGTGGGTTCAACGGTGAATACTTTCGTACTGGAATCATCTGTGGGTTCGATGACGACGACTGAACTGAAATCCTCCGTGGGTTCGGAAGCAATGAGAACTGCACTGAAATCCTCTGTGGGTTCGGTAGTGATGAATACCGTACTGAAATCCTCTGTGGGTTTGACAGCGATGACTACTGTTCTTGTATCCTACATGGGTCTGGCAGTGTTTGACTCTGTTCTTGCTATCATACGTGGGTCTGGAAGAGTAGCTGGTCTGTATCCTATGTAGGTTCGACATCTTAGCTAGTTTAGTATCCTACGTGGGTCCCAACTTAGATGTATCAGAGGCTATATATGAACATCTCTATCACCTTACGAATAAGTTTACCTGTGTGAGCTGAGTCATGACTTTTGATCATTATCTTGGATATGATTGTCATGTTTTCCTATGTGGACTTGTAGTGTTCTTCTATGTGGACTGTGTTGTGCTCTCTTATGTGGACTTGTAGTGTTCTCCTATGTGGATTGTGTTGTGCTCTCCTTCGTGGACTTGCAGTGTTCTCCTATGTGGAATGAGTTGTGCTCACCTATGTGGATTTGTTGTGTTCTCTTGTGTGGACTGAGTTGTGTTCTCCTGTGTGGACTGGGTTGTACTTGGGCTATGGAGCTAGAGCCGAACTAGATTTGATGAAATAGGTATATGTATGGGCATATACCTAAGTAGAGTTGGTTGTTAATTCATGTTTTTATCTATCCTTTATGGATTCTGGGAGACCATCAGGGGTCTCAGGGTCCCTACTGAGTAGCATATACTCACCCCTGCACGGGATATGCTCGCACTACGTTGTGTTGGATGCAGAAGATAGACAGCGCTGGTCGTGGTTGGGGCTTGTGGAGCAGGTCGGTACCTGGAGGTGGACCACTGGGCGGGACGTACACGGAGCGGACGGCTGGACCCGAGGAGCTGAGGAGGCTATCTGTACCCACCCTTCGGGTGGGACTTCCAGTGGACGGCTCGACATTGCTGCTTTACTTTCAGTTGCTGTACTTTCTTTCCAGTTGTACTTTACATTCAGTTTGGGTTTGTATTCTGGCCCATTTACTTTCCGCACTTACTATTTTACCCAGTTTTACTTAGTGTTTACTTCTGCTGGCTTACTCTGTGGTGTTTATTTACTTATAAGGCAATGTCTTCCCCATTTTATCTGGATTTACACCTTTGGTGCTAGTCGCCAGCCCCTGGCCTATGGAAGGCGGACTTGGGGTAGTCACGGCACGGGTCCCGAGGATGGGTCGTGACATTCATCCTCCTCCTTGCACTTATATAGAATCGAGGGTCAATTCAAAATACAGAGAGTGATTTCCTTCTCATGTAAATTTATGTTGGTTCAATTTAGGGAATGCTAATCCATGCCTAGAATTGCATCAAATTCCACCAAGGAGAATATGACATGGCTCTCCAGGAAGTTTATCCCACAAATGCTGATAGGGGAGGATTTTTATACTTGGGATGCAATAATTTCTCCCTTTTCCATTTTCACTAACATCTCTACTTTTATGATTTGTGGAGGTGTTTGAATAGTCAACAGTGAAAATAATGTTTTTAAAGTTAGAGAAATTACGTAGGGTTTTTTAAACCGATGCAAAAAAGTTTGTGCGGGAGAGTTTTGGCGTCAATTTTAATAAAAACCGATGATGAAAATGTTTTATATGTGGTTTTTAGTGTCATTTTCACTAAAAACTAGCCCCAAAAAACATGGAATAATTCATTTTTGGCATTATTTTTGTAAAAAACCAATGCTGAAAATATTTTTTTGGGATTTTAGGCATCAGTTTTGTAATAACCAACACCAAAAATCTTTAAAAATCTTCTTTTATCAGGAAACTCTCGTTTTTTTGGATCTACAAAACCCTCTGATCATAACGAATCCCTCCTAAATTGTGCCACTTCTAAGGACACCCAGTGATCTAGAACTACATTACTATTATATTTTATTTTATTTGCACGATCTGTGGTCTCCATTCTTCATCTTCTTCAATTACTTAATTATCTTTGTGTTATTTTTTTCTCCAAATCTTATTTCGGACAAAACTGTGGTTTGATTTTAGTTTATTTGTATCTTTAATGTTTTTTTACATTTAATTTCATTTAGATCTTGTAGGAAATTTTTATTCATTCAATACATTCAAGGGATGAAGTTTAGATTTAGGATCAAGGATAACTTGAACTCCAAATTTTGTAAGTTGTTTTTTTTTAATTTGGTGGAATGTGGGATCATAAGTTTTACTAGACCATTCCAAGGTTGTAGATGCTCATTTAATGCATAAAAACTAATAAAAATATATTGTTCCTAAAGTATTTGTTTATTTTTATTTGTTTGGTTTGTACATATCAGTCTTTTCATTCACTTTAACATGTGTTAAAAAAAATTTATGGTAAAATGTAGAAGGAAGTGAAATTCTTGATTCACCCCCTAAAAAATATCTCTATTTTTGTCGAACCTTATCACATATATAATTCCATAGAACATACTAAAACTAAATAAATTCACTATATAATTCTGTGTTATATATTCATATCACTTTTGGGACATGATAATTTGTTTTATGACACCCATGTTTAGGCATGTTACAACATGAAATATGATTAAACACTTATTTAAATAAATATATCAATTGGTTCTACTTCATTCATGATATATTTTATCCCATTATATCTCTATATAGTCATGAAAAATAAAAAATTGTATATTGGAATATCTATTATCATCCTATGTTATATCTTTGTTATGTATATACATTTTTTTAAATCTAATAATCCTAAGAATCTTCATTTAAGTGGATTTGATTATATTTATGGGGTTTTTAGATATAAAATATGTCTAAATAAAATTGTTTTCCTAAGATAATTAAAAATAATATATGGTAAAAGATATTATAAATAGAAATTTAGAACATCCCTTATTATTGATACATAATTTCATAGTGAGTTTGATGTGGTTACTTTAAAAATAGTCAAAGGATAATTATGCCCACTAGTAATCAATCACCTTTATAATCACAATTCATAATTATAAGAACTCTCAATATTTACGAAGATTATTTTAACCAATTTTAAATAATACAATAAAAGATAAATAAATATTAATTTTTTGATTATAACACTAGAATGTTTATTTTTATGAGTATTGGATCACTTTATATAGAACTTTATTTAATTAATAAGGTTAAAAGAGTTCATGCATTTTATAAACTCATGGTTGATTCCCAACATAATTAATCAATATGTTATAATATATATAAAAATAATACAAGACATAATAAATTAATTTAATTCAACACAAATTAATGAAACATTTCATAAATTCTTATAGTTGTGACATGATCTAAATTTTTTAAATATACTATGTGGTATATTCAGATTTGATGTATATGTGATTTATATGTCTACATTTTTATTGTAATAGAATTATACTACAATGACTACCGATTGACCACCCAAATGGTATGAATGAGTATGTAACATCATATGTTGATATATATCTTATTGTTATAGTATTACATATATCATCCTGATCAGCAGCTATGTGAGAGTATTAATGATGTTTTTCAATCTATTGGAGGTGTACTACTGAGATGTGAGAATTCCATATCTATTATGACCAGTGAGTTTCATTTGTAACATACCCCACTTTTTTTAAAAACTATATAAAATGAACTAATAATTAATGCAATCTTCAATACTTTTGACACACGCAACACCGAAATAATGTAACTACTGTGTAAAATGAACTAATAAATGTTAGATGATTTAAAATAATTATATTATATTATCAATAAAACTCATGTATATAATATGAAAATAAAAATTTTACTATTTGTAATTGGGTTTCATATTTTATGTTTTCTATCTGATTATCAATTATTTTTATTAAAAGTGTTTCTATTTACAGTTTATCAGTTTATATATGTGTGTGTGTGTGTGTGTTTATTTTTTAATATATTCACTAATTATATTGTGACATCAGGTATTTAATGGATCATAATTGGATAAAATTACGATGAACCACTGATGAATATGAAAAAGGAGTTGATTACTTCTTGGAATTTTCTAAACGAAATCTTCAAAACATTAATTTAAATTTTGGTCCATGTGTGAAGTGTTTGAATATGAGAGATTTAAACTCTAGAGAAATAAAGGACCATCTAATTTGTTGTTGTTTTAGCATTAATTATATACATTGTATATATCATGGTGAAATAACTATTAATTAAACTAATAATGTTGATGAAAATATTCATAATGTGACAGAGGATCGCATTGAATATTTAATTCATGATTTAGGTGTTGAAACCGTTAAAAAAACAGCAAGTGTTTAATGATTTTATGGATATTCTGAGAACCCATTATTCCCAGGTTTTAGTAAATATATAGTGTTATCATGTGTTTTGATATTGGATAACTTGAAATAAATTAATTTTTGGATTGATAAAAGTTTCTCTAACTTACTTACGCTATTAAAAGAGCTACTTCTAGAAGGCAACAAGCTTCCAGATTCCAATTTTGAGGTGAAGAAAATATTATTCCCAATGGGATTGAGGTATAAAAAAGATACATTCTTGCCCCAATGATTGTTTGTTGTATAGGAAATAATATTAATTTTTATCAAACTTCCCTACATGTGGAACATCATGTTATAATATGGATTCAAAAGTCAATTCAGATTCATTCTCAGGTACTGACATATAACCTCATGCTAAATCAAATAATTTATTCCAATAATACCATCATATAATTTTGATAAATTAAGTATGATTCATTTTAGGCACTGAAATCAAAGATCCTGCTAAAGAAATTTGGTACCTTCCAATAATTTCTCGTTTGAAGCGTCTATTTTCAAATTAAATTAATGGAAAAAGGTTAATATGGCATTCAAATGAACATATATCTGATGGTAAATTACGTCACCCTATTGACTGAACACAATGGAAGAGATTTGATAATAAATTTCATGATTTTTGAAGTGAAGTTAGAAATCTCGGAATGGGAGTGTGTATAGATGGAATGAATCCATAGCAGATCTTAAGTAGCCAACATAGTTTGTGGCATGTTTTGTAGGTAGTATAAAACTTATCCCCACAAATATGTATGAAGAAAAAATATTTTATGATGATATTGATTATTTATGGACCAAAACATCTAGGAAACGATATTGATGTGTATCTTTCACCATTGATTGATGATTTTAAACTTCTATGGTAGGCAGGTGTAAATTTTTTTTATGCATACAAGATAGATTTTTTTTTTGCATGCTATGATAATGTTCAGTATAAATGACTTTACTTCATATGGAAACATATCTAGATATAGTGTTAAGGGACATAAATCTTATCCAATTTTTGAAGAAGATAATTTATATTATCAATTGAAAAATGGAAGAAATACAGTGTACATGGGACATTGGATATTTTTGTGAATTGATCATCCTTAGCGTAGATTGAAAAAAGAATTTAATTGTTTACAGGAATGAAATATTCTTATAATACCATTTTCAGTTGAATAATATTAAAATAGGATGGAAAATATTGATTCGAAAATTGGAATGAAAAATATTTAGGGTCTTTAAAAAAATATCTATAATAAACAGTCTTTTTTTGAACTACCTTATTGGAGATTTTTAGAGATAAAACATAACATTGATGTTATGCATGTTAAGAAAAATATATGTGATAGTTTGATTGGAATTTCATTAGACATAAAAGGAAAAAATATGGATTTAATTCTATATTGGACATGATATCAATGGAAATATGTTTGGAGTTATCTCCCTCTATGAAAGGAAACATAACATATTTACCTTCAGATTGTCACACATTAAGAAAAAGTGAGAAGTTTAATTTTTTTCAGTGTGGTATAAAAGTACCCAATTGATATTCTTCAAATGTGAAGAATTTTTTTTCAATGAATTATTTCAAATTAATAGGTATTAAATCTCATGACAGTCATGTATAGATGCAAAAGCTATTATCGGTTGCACTACGCTGTATATTTCCATCATCTGTCAGAAAGACTATAATCAGGTTATGTAATTTTTTCAAATCCATTTGTATGAAAGCTATTGATCCAAATTTGTTAGATGAGTTGGAGAATGAATCTTCTCTTATACTTTTTCAAATATAAATGTATTTTCAATATAATTTTTTTGATATAATGGTTCAACTGGTGATTTATCTGGTGTGTGAGATAAGAATATGTGGGCCTATTTATTTACGTTGGATGTATCCTTTTGAAAGGTATATGAAAATTTTTAAGGGATTTTTTAAAACTTCTTATCGACTGTAGGCCTCTATTATTCAAAAATATGTATCGAAAGAGGTGATTGAGTTCTATACTGAATATTTGTATGAAGTGGAGCATATTGATTTCCCTATATCTCAATATTTGACAGTTGATAGTGAAGGTATAGGGATTCTAGGCTTAAAGATAAATTTCATTCCATTTGATGAAGTGATGCAGGCACATTTGTATATTTTGAACAACATAGATGATGTTCAATCATATATATCATTACATATTGATGAATTAAAGAGATGATATCCAAAAAGAAATGAAAATTGGTTGGTGATTAATCATAAAAATACATTTGTTTCATGGTTTAAAGAGAAAGTGAGAACAAATATATCTACATTAGAAACATTGAAATGGTTGGTAGGGGGACCATTTATTAATGTGATAACATGGACTGGTTTTGATATTAATGGGTACACATTTTACACAAAAAAGATGGATGACAAGAGTACAGTTCAAAATAGTTGTGTGATGGTTACCACTGAAGTAGTTCATTTTTAAAGTGAAAAAGATAAAAACCCAATTTCTACTTTGTCATCATATTTTGGATTTCTTGAGGATATATGGGAAATTGACTATACAAAATTTTGAGTCACTATGATTAAGTGTAATTGGGTTGATATCTATAGTGGTGTGAAACATGATGATTGTGTATTTAAAATGTTTGATTTAAAAAGATTTAATTACAATGAGGAACCATTTATCATGGTGACAAATGAAAACAAATATTTTATGTCATTGATCCATTGAATGATCAGTAGTCCATAGGTTTTCAAGGAAAAAGATACCATTTGGGTGATGAGAATGATGATGATGATGTTATTGATTTACATGAGTCTTATTCATCTAGTACGCGATTTCCAGATGATTAAAATGACTACAAGGCAGGCATAGTTCATGCAGTATATAATGATCATAATGAAGGCATATGGTAAAACACTAAATTAGTCTCCTAATTTTTATGGTAATTATTTATATATTTTTTAAATATACAAATGTGTGCCTCTTTTTTTTACATATTTTGTCATTCTTTTTTCTAAATATTTAGTTTTCTAATAATATGAAGGTACACAAAATTTCATTTCATTTTCATGTGTCAATGTCAGATATAGAGTGATAGGAGCAGTTATTGAAGTATATCTATTTTCTCATGTTGTTAAATATTCAGTAATATACTTATTTAATGAAAGAAAACTTTTAATTTAATTTTTTTTCAGGAATACTGATATGTCCTCAGTGGATGAGACTTCTCCTATTACTATAAAGAAATAAAGTTTTCAAGTTGGTAAACATGGTGTTGCACATTTACCAAAACTATCACTTGCTATTGGAGATGAAAGATTACATATTCATTTTTATTATAATACTAATAATACAACTTGACCAAATTTAGTTCAGATTATCAATTATATATCAATGTAGAGACATTGTAAGATTAGTATTTTATATCCTGATTGGAAGTCCATGGATAGGATTGAGAAATATCATATTTGGGAAGCTGTGATGGTAAAATATCTCGATTGATTTATTTTAACTCATTTTTTGAATATTAAATATTTTAAATGACATATTTCATTTATTCAATTATAGATGACATTAAATTTTTAGGAAAAAAAAGAAATTGAGAAAAGACATCTATCTTTAGCAAGGGTTCAATGGAGAGATTTTAAAACAAAATTGATGAAAAATTATGTTTTTGGAAAGAAAAAGTTTGAAAACCCATTCCTTAAGTATCCATATAAAGATGTAGATACGTGGAAGAAATTTGTTGACACCCATCATGAAGAAAAATATCAGGTATGATAATTATTTTATTTTGTAAAATTTATTATATATTTATCTAATTACTAATTAGTTTATTTTTATGTAACAGGAATCCATGAGATATCATCAAGGGTTCCAGTTGAAAAATGTATACCCTCATACTTTATCACGTAGAGGTTATCCATATTTGGAGCATAAAATGAATGAAGAAAAATTTGAAGCATTAAGAGATTGATCTAGTAGTGGTTCAGAAGTGGAACAGTATGTTCCTCCATCTCCTCCCACTCACCATGAAAAATGGAAACGAGTGAGAAGACGGAAAAATGAAAAGTATCTTACAAAGTAATCTTAGTGAGTAGTTGATAAAACTGTAAGTAAATATTATTTATTTGTCATGATTTTTTATATTTTATAAATTATAAACACTAATATATCTTTTTCATTTGTCATTTCAGGATGAAATTCACGAGAAAGAGACATAGGGATCCTTTATCGCTAAGGGTAGGATGGACATTCTAGCCACTTCTTTAGGAAAGGTAGAATACCACGGCTGTGTTAGAGGCAATCAGTTGGGTGTTTTTATTTGAAAAGTTTTTTGTCAGAGTAAGAAATCAAAAGACCTAGAAATAGAATCCTTAAAAGCCGAGATGGAAGAGATGAAACAATATATGGGTGACCAAATTCAAGCAGACATATAGTTGGCTTTGTTAGAACACTTTTCCAGACCATCACAATCTACACAACCTTCCCAACCTACCCAGCCTGCCCAGCCTGCTTACTTTGATCCTCCACCTCCATCCCAGCAAGACTACCCTGCCCATCCTTCCCAGCCAGCTTACTTTGATCCTCCACCTACATCCTAGCTGAACTACCCTTCATAGCCTACTTATTTTGATCCTCCACCTCCATCCCAGATGGACTACCGTACCCAACCTACCTACTCTGATACTCCACCTCCTCGCTCTGTATACTGTGAGTTGTTTGCTGGAGATCCTCATATACATATTGTTGCGTTATGACTCATATATTTTTTCGGGGATTTTGTACATCACCAGTCTATACCGATGGGTCAGGGTAGAGTATTAGTACTTAATATTATTGATCCTAATGATGTACAACCATTTCCTATTACGGAGATTACCAGAGTTGGGGATTGTATGGGTCATTTTTTAGTTTTTCCAACTGGTCTTATTCGTTATATTTCATATGAGGTATGCATTTTTTTAAATACTAATTACATATGATTGAAAATTACTTATAAATTTTTCTAACATTTAAATTATATATGATTATCTTAAAGCAAAATAAATTTCACAATTGAAACAACACATTCTTAAAAAATCTACTATAGATACTTATGATATTTCTTATGGGATAAAAAGAATATCTTAGGATTATTCTCCCTTGAATAATATCTATAAGTTTTAGATAAAATCAAATATATGTGGAAGAGATTATCCATTGAGATTACTCAAATATGATATCATGAATCTAGTTGATTTTGAAGAGTTCGTCATGAATGTGTTGCAGTTCTTTTCCATGTAAGTAAATTGATGTTTGAATTTTTAATTTTTTAATAAAAATATGGTTTAAATTGAATCACTATATTTACTTTTTAAATTTGGTATATACACATGCTTATTGTACAAAATGATAGCACATCTATTTACAGTTGTATGGATCCAAAATACATTTCCATTGAAGTGCCACATGTGAAAAATCCTAGTAGAGTTTCATATATATGTGAGAGATTATCACATACAGATATTGGATATTAGTTTTTTACATTTCTTGATAAGTAATAACAAAAACATAATTATTAACTAATGATAATTATAATTTCATTAATTGTGCTTTTTTAGTATTGTAGGGGTCATTGCATGTTAGGCATATTTTTTCCAAGTGAGTGCACCTTATATTGGATTCGCTCTTTATCGGGGAGTGTTCTTAAAATTTTTCCACCTTATTAGATAGGTAAGTTTTTTTTCATAAGCTCGCTATATTTAATTCTCATTGTTTATACATGTATCCTTAGTTCATATATATGAAAATGAAATTTAAGGAAAAAATTTAACAGAGAACACATGTCCATAAAGAAAACAAATGCGGTCAATTATGTGAAAGTAAAGGTAATTATTTTTTATATTAGACATTGTTATAATTTTTTGATATATATATATATATATATTGTTTATTATTATTGATTTAATGTTTTATAATCATAGTGTCAGCGTCAAAAAATACATGTTGAATGTGGGTATTATGTTCAATGATTCATGTACAAGATAATCACAATAGTGCTAACTACTGAATTTCATAATGCTAGTTATATTAATTTTTTTATATTCACTATCATAATATTATATTTTTAATATAATATCATTAAATGTTATTATATACATTCAATGATACAGAGTATTATAATCAAATTGAACTTACCCATCTTTAATCTTTGTATGTGAACTATTTGTTGAGTCTGATTAAAATTTGAGGTATCTATATTCTAATGTTTATGAATAATATATTACATTTTCCTAATAACGTGTGATCAAAAAACTAATATTTTTGTTATAATAGGTGTGTTAACATAATTATATCAAATTAATTCTTCAACAATAATGAATAATGAGCAAGTTGTCAATTTTTGGCATGTATATTTTAAATCTACTTTATAATAAACTGCGCAGATAATTTTTTGGTTATATAGATTAAAGGATGTATGTTTTTGTAGTTTTTTAGTTAATGAATGATGATATTTGATTGATGTGTACTGTGTTTTTATTATAGGGATTATAATTATTTGGGAAGTGTAATATTTTTATTTTTCTAATTTTTTTTAACTTTCGTCCTTGATTTTCATAAAAACCGACACTAAAACTTTAAAAAACCATATGGGTTTCATTGTCAGCTTAATGAAAATTGATGTCGAACATATTTCACATGTGGGTTTCAACATTATTTTTCATGAAAACCCATGGAAAAAATTGACCCCCATGTGCGTTTTGGCATCAGTTTTCAAAAAAATCGATGCTGAAGATTAATTTTTAGTGTCGGTTTTGAGTAAAACTGATTCCAAAAATTGAGCAGCGGCTGGTTTTCGGTATCGATTTTTAAAGAACTGACACCGAAAAGTTATTTTTTACATCTTTTTTAAATATGTCGGTTAAAAACCAATGTCAAAAATTAAAAAACCAATGTTAATTCAAGTTTTTTCACTAGTGATTTCTACTAAACTTTCTTGATATGAAGGAATGTGTAGAACTATAGACAATAACCTTAATTTTCACTTTTTGATTCTGGTTCTACTCATTAACTTCATCCAAAATAGACTCAGGGATGATGAATATTAAACACATAAGTGGGAATCCAGTGACATTAAAGGGATAACTTATAAATTGCATTTATATCCTTAACTTATGAGTTTCTATGCTTCAATCTATGTTATCCATGATCTACTTCCTAACATATATTATTATGGGAATTTTTGTTCCCTTAATAATGGTTTGTAATGTTCATATGAATTTACCAAAGAAAATCCCATGGGAGTGTCAAACCAGGTGCACATTAAGTCTTGTTTTCATGTACCAGGTTGCCCAGAGTCAGGCCCGGAACACCTTAGCAGAGTTATTACTCCTAGGTACATCTATGCCAGAACCACATCCACTTGTAGTATCTAGACAGGGATTTATTTTATTGATAAACCATGTACTTTATACTTAACATAATGTAGGGATGTTTTATTATACTTAGTCTTATCCATAATTAATTATCTATATTTCTCTAATCTTACGTCATTCTCTAGAGTTTTATAATCCTAATCCAAAAAATAACTAAACCTACACAGTGATACCAATTATAACTACCCTACTCTTTATTACACATTAATTCATGTTATATTACATATAATAGAACCCAAAAGATCAAGAGATATTGTGTATTTTGGAAATTAGGTACACTATATAACAACTTAAAACATTAAAAGAAACATCTTTATTGAAAAATTCTTTAACATGAACAAAATGCTCCTTCGTACTTAACACTACATGGGATAACTTGATGATATACATAAGAAAGGGGTGAGATATAAAGCCTTTTAATGGAATAAACAATCCATAACATGAGGAATAAAACACATATCAGACAATAGGAATATAAATTGAGCATAAAAGGAACATGAATAATAAGGCACGATATAGAATGATAATCCTAACATGGAAAATGTGACAACAACTTAAAACATGGAATCCTAAATATAAGTCAAGGATAAACCTACCAAGACATAATGGTATAAAATTTACCATAAAATAATTAGGTACACCCCTATCCCAAAAAAACGTATCATGATACTAAACATTACCCAATGCATTAGAGTGATATCAGGGCACACCCTTCATAATCATTTCATTCTCTTTCTTAAGTGAGCCACATAGATCGTATAACATGGATTTAGTCAACATAAAGATTTATTCCACAATCAAGGAATGTAGAATAAATACATGTAAGTACTCAATCAATAAGTATATGTGAATAAATGTGAATATCATTGATAGATAAATGGGTAGGGTATTCACTATACAATTGTTTTGGTATGGAAAATCATTGTGCAATTTTAACAGCATAATGACGTCATATAGAAATTCATAAAATGGGTTGACGAGAGAGAAATAGGTCAATAATCAATTATAAATGAAATTAACAATAATAGTCACATGTAAATACATTCACCAACATAAATAATTGGAAATACATGGTGTAACATAATAAATAGACTTTAATAAATAAGATCAATGAAAAAACCCTTACAAAATTTCAACATGGTAACGGGTGCACATAAACGATATTAGGAGGGTTAAGTGAGAGTGAAAGGGGATATTATAATTTATAAATCAAATGTATAGTGAGGTGGATATTTAAGAAAATATCCCAACATAGGAAAAAGGAAATTAAAATACATAACATAAAAGGAATGCTTGAAAAAAGAAGAGGGTGGAAGATTCCTTGTGGAATTTAGGCATAGTAACGACTTAGGTAAGGGTCAAAATGAGAGATTTTAGATGTTATATCATTAAAATAACATTAAATAGATAGTATGGGTATTATAATAAATGAATGACAACATAACCAATTGAAATTATATAGGTTAATGTGAAAAGAAGGTTCTTGAATTGATGAAAAGAGAGGAAGATGAGGATCCCTAAAAAAATTTCCGCATACTAATGGGTGTACATAAGGGTTCAAAAGAGGGATAAATGAGAGTTAAAGGGGATAAAATCATTTAAAAATAAAATTTAAAGTAAGGGGGATAGGTAAGAATGTATCCCAACTTAAGAAAATTGAAATCAAAATGTAATATCATAAATGAAGTGCTTGTTAAAAAGACGGGAGAGAGAATACCATACAAAATTTTGGCATAGTAACAGCTTAGATAAATGTAAAAATTAGAGAGTATATTTCATGAACTGTCCTAGTGGGGCCCATGTCACGACTCCCCAAGTCCGCCTCCAATAGGCCATGGGCTGGTGACTAGCACTGAGTAGGCATATTACTAACATGGGAGGCATTTCCTAAGTACCTGTACACACACACACATCTCCAAGCCCAAAATGATGAAATGAAAAAAACACTAAGGAAAAAATTCATGCACACAACTAAACCCAACCAACAGAGTACGATGAAAAGTAAAGTGCTGAAAGAAAACTGGACCGGAATACAAGCCCACCAAAATTAGGAGTCTGAAAACTGAAAAGTCCAACCTGTAAACACAAAAAGGTATTGGGACTGCTTCTTGTAATTGTAGGAATGCCTCGGCCTATAGGGAACTCAGAAAGCTCGGTCTTGTCCTCATCCTCCCTGGACTCTGTCAAAAGGTTTCTCATCTATACAAGACACAACACACGCGGGCAAAGCCTGTGCAAGGGTGAGTATAACAATACTCAATAGAGGACCCTGAAAACCACAAAACAATACACGAAGTAAAGGTACATCCGGCTCTGCATAGTATATGTCTATAGAAAACATAGTAGAGAAACACAAACTAGATAGACTCAAACCCCAGACCCACGGACTAGAGACAAGTCGCACAACCGCATACCCACGTCTAGGGATTCAGTTCGAAGATTTCACAAAGCACTCATTCTGGGAGAACTCACTCCACGAGTCTGATAGCTCTGATGATGTTTGTTCGAGAAGCACTATTCGTCGAGAAAATTCATGATAGATAGATACACTCATTACAGAAGACACAATTCTGAGTGGAAAGATCACAATAGATAGATATACTCATTATAGGAGACACACTCCTGAGTGGGAAAGATCACGATACACAGATGAGGATAACTTCTAGGGCCATAGCGGATACCGCGAATCATCTATATTCACCTTCTAGGTAGAGGATCGACACCCAGTGGAGTTTGTCATGTCAATTCTTGACTCTACCTAGGGTCAAGAATGGATAGAGGATCTCGCTCCAGGCCTCTCGGATGGATGCCTGACTCTATCACAGAAAGTTATGATGAAGGGATCATGCTCCTGTAGAAGGAAACGATTCTTGACCTTCAGGGGAATGAGAAGAAGGGGAACTAACCCAAACAAAACATTTCCAAGATATGGTGGACAAGAAGACCAAGACATTTTACAAAAAGTACATGACGTGTAGAAATGTCACACGCCGTGTCTTCAGACCTTGGGTACTGCCCATGTATAACGGCCCGTGTCG
Source organism: Viscum album (assembly GCA_963277665.1). Classification (NCBI taxonomy): domain Eukaryota; kingdom Viridiplantae; phylum Streptophyta; class Magnoliopsida; order Santalales; family Viscaceae; genus Viscum; species Viscum album. Next base: position 392,748,328 of record OY728167.1, on the reverse strand, counting down.
TAAGGTTGGTCGTGTAGAAAAAGTCAGTACATGGCATGTGTTACGGAGTACACGCCGTGTCTGAGTTATCTGGGGTCGGCTCCGTGTACACGTTCGTGTGATCGTACACGGCTTCAACCCATGTACGCCATCCCGTGTAATCAGTACATGGGGTGACCTACGTTACTAGTCTCACCGGGCCGTGTGGTGGAGTACACGGCTGTGTACTCCATCCCGTGTTCGTGTATCCCCTGGATACACGCCGAGTCCTGCGTAGTTGCCTCTTCCATGACGCGTAGGATCTAAAAGACTTGTTTCGAAGCCATGTAGTTCATCTCGTGTCTGTGTACTTCCCAAAATACACACCAAGATTCGGGGAAGTTCTAACATGACGTGTGAATGGTATCACACGTCGTGTGATACCTGTCTGATGCCCGACACCCTAGCCTCTGTTGATCCAGTCCACACGGCGTGTTCTTCAGAGATACATGTCATGTATTTTTGAAATTTCTAGAAACATGAACCTCCACCGTCGCTCCTTCTGTTCTACCCATTCATAGATCTGGTCATCCGATTGCCATGAAACTCATGATTTTGGGTCGCCCCGACACCACGTAGCCGATTCCATTGGTTTTGGACCTCCGATCGGCTCTGAAAATGTGTAACAATCCACCCGTGCGAAGAATGATCGAAGAACAGTCCTTCTTGATCCGGTCTGATATGTCATCTGCTATCGTCGTTGGACCTCCGCTAGGTCGTTGTGATGTTGGATCTTCAATTTGGGATCATTGTGTCACAAAATGGATGTGCAATGATCCATTGTTCTTCTCCCCATGAAGAATGTGAAGAACGCACGAAGAAGAGAAAAGGGAAGAAATACAATAATAAAATAGAGGAACGATCCTATGAAATTGTTTGTCATAGAGTTGATACGATCTTATTAGTATGCTTAAACAGAGAAGAATCAAATAACAATTCAAGATGGATTAATTCCAAGAAATCACCCCAATAAAAACCCTCCCGCAAGAACGTATGAATCCGTGGATCAACATGTTCTTGTTTGATCCGCGTTCATCATTTAAATTCAAAAATGGGGAAAGGATAATCAGAAAAAAAACCTACCTCGATCTGGTTGAAGAATGATCTCTGCGTCGCGTACGTCAGCAGAACTCATCGAATCCGAGAGGCGTCGATTGCTCGCATCATCGTCGTCTGCTAACGGGTCCTCCTCCTCCAAAGCTCCAAGAGGCTCTCTCTCTCTCTTCCAATTCATAGGGTTATGAGGCTAACCCTGCAAACTTTCCATAAGTATAAATTTATAGGGGAGGATTAGGTCACTACACAAAAAGGAAACATTTTAAAATAATAAAATAAATTATTATTTCGTTTTATTTCATCTAAAGTGCTTCCTTTTAAAACGCCCAAGAACTAACTTTTGCAGTTGACCCGCGTCGGTCGATGTTAGGCCCCACCTAAGGTAAAGTCACTACTATGAATGAAACGGTGCCCTCGAATTTCAGATCTGGGCACCCATTTAAAGGATATTACACTTTTTCAGGAAACCCACTCACGAACGTTATTTTAAAATTTTAATTTTTTTCAAACATTTATTCTAGGCACTCCGGACCTCAGAATCGCACACCGTCAAAAGTTATAGTCTCAAAATAATTCCATATAATATTTCAAAATAATATATGGAAAAATATGAGACATTAAACTCTCCCCACCTTGGGGCTTTACATCCCCGAAAAGCCAAAAAAAAGGATACTCAAAAAGATATGGGTACTAGGCACTGATATAAGCCTCTCGCTCCCACGTGCTCTCTTAAAGATTCTCTTGTTACCACTAGACGCACACTAAGGGAATCGATCACCCATGAAGGATCCTCTCCTACCGATCCTCGATCTCCACTAGGTACTGAGCAAATTTCGCTCCATCTATGATGTCCAGCTCACCCCATTCGATGACGTGCGATGGGTCATGCACGTACCTCCTCATCTATGACACGTGGAAGACATCATGTACCCGATGCAACTGTGGTAGTATAGCTATGCAGTATGCCACATCGCCAACTCTGCACAGTATCTGGAAATTTCTGATGAACCTCGGAGATAGCTTGCCACCCCGGCCAAATCTCTATAACCCTCGTCGAGGTGAGACCCAAATAAAGGCGTGGTCTCCCTCTTCGAACTCCAGAGGTCTCTATCGTCTGTCTACATAATACTTATTCTGGCTCTGTGCAGTCTTCACCTACTCCCGGATGATCTGCACCTTCTTAGTGGTAGATCGTACCAACTCTGGACCCATGAGTGCTGACTCTCCAGGGTCGGTCCAGCAAAGCGGTGATCGGCTGGGTCTCCCATATAAATCCTCGAACGGTGCCATACCAATGGTGGAGTGGTAGTTTTTGTTGTATAAAAACTCCACCAGTGGTATGTAATCCCACCAACTATGAACAAAGTCCAAGATACAGGCTCGCAACATATCCTCCAGAACCTAAATGGTCTTCTCAGTATGACCATCTGTCTGGGGATGAAATGTTGTGCTCAAGTGTAGCTGTGTCCCAAAAGCCTCCTGCAATCCCTTCCATATACTAGATTTTAAACGGGCATCTAGATCTAATACTATCGTCGAGGGGATTCCATGAATCTGAACTATCTCCTACAAGTAGAGGCGTCTCAAGCTCTCTATGGAACTCTGCACCCTGATATCTAGGAAGTGGGCTGACTTGGTGAGTCGGTCAACAATCACCCAGATGGAATCGTGCCCCTTAGACGACCGTGGGAATCCTATCACGAAGTCCATCAATATTCCATCCCACTTCCACTCTGGAACTTCCAGGGGTGAGCTAATCTTGTTAGAACCTGGTGCTCTGCCTTCACTTGCTGGCATGTAAGGCATCGAGAAACGAACTTTACTACTGCCTTCTTCATTCCAGACCACCAAAACCACCATCAGAGATCCTGGTATATATTTTCCACTCCTGGATATACCACCAAGGTGGGTGTATGAAACTCCTTCAGTACCTCTTCTCGCAATGCCACTGGCACAACAGTGCATCCTCATAAAAGAAGTACGTGCTCCCCACCTTGAAAATATATAGTAGGAGCATGTCTTGTGGATAATTGAGCACGTAAATCTTCCTAGTTGACATCCCTAAGTTGTACCTCCCTAACATGTTGTAAGAGTGGAGGGGCGAGAACCATCGACTGTAGGTAAGATGCATCCTCCCTTTCAATGAAGGATAACTGCAACGTGGTAAATTTCTATGTCGCCTCACTCAACAACTATGAACTCGACCTTCTGCTAAGAGAATATGCCACCATGTTCCCTTTCCCAAGAGTATAGATGACCTTTAAATCATAGTCTTAGAGGAACTCTATCCAACTCCTCTGTCTCAGATTCATACCCTTCTTCGAAAAGATTTAATTGAGGATCTTCTGGTCAGAGTAGATGATAATCCGCTCGCACATAAGATAGTTTTGCCACATATTCAATGCGAATACTACCACTACCAACTCGAGATCATGGGTCTCATAGTTCTACTCATGTGGTCTAAGATAGTATGAACCATAATCAATCATTGCCTGTATTTTCATCAGGACACAACCAAGCCCGGTTCCTGATGCGTCGCAGAAAACTACGTACTCGACACCCTCCACCGGCAATATCAAGACCAGGGTGCTCGTCAAACTCTGTCTCAACTGCTCAAAATACTGGTGGCACTTCTCCATCCACATGAAGGTTTTCCCCTTACTATTCTAGGCTATCATAGGTGCTGATATATAGGAGAAATCAGGAATGAATCTCTGGTAATACCCTGCCTACCCAAGGAAGCTCCACACCACCATCACGCTCCGAGGTGGCTCCTATGATAACACCGCCTCCACCTTGGATGGGTCTACAACTACTCCATCTGTTGAGATGACATGTCCCAAAAAGTGGACCTCCTGAATCCATAACTGGAACTTTGAGATCTTCTCATAAAGCTGGTTCTCCCAAAGTATGTTTAGAACCATCCATAGGTGTCTCGCGTGCTCCTCCTCTGATGTCGAGCACACAAGGATATCATTGATGAAGACCACTACAAACTGGTCTAAGTATGGCTGGAAGATCTAGTTCATCAGCACCATGAACATTGTGGGGGGTTTTTGTTATTCCAAAAGGCATCACAAAGTAATTTTAGTGACCGTAGCGACATCTGAATGCCATCTTTGGTATATCCTCATCCCGTACTCGTAACTGATGATAACCTGATCGAAGGTCAACCTTTGAGAACCACCATGCCCCACTTTGCTGATCGAAGAAGTCGTCGATTCTTGGAGGTGGATACTTGTTCTTCACTGTCACCTGATTCAGGCACTGGTAATCCACACACAACCTCAAAATCCCGTCTACCTTCTTGGAAAACAAGACTGGGGCCGCCTAGGGTGAAACGTTGGGTCTTACGAAACCCTTTCTCTGAAATTCCTCTAACTTCACCCTTAGCTCTCAAAGATCTACAGGATCCATCTGATATGCTGTTGAGGAAATCGATTTCTTCCTGGGGTGTAAGTTGATGCAGAAGTCGATTTCCTGGTGGGGAGGTAATCCTGGAACATCTTCAGGAAAGACATCCTCGTACTCCTCCACTACTGTTGGGAACTGAGAGCTCATAACATCTACTGCTCTGAGGGTAAGGCTATCCACTCATGATTGATCGGCTACACCCTCCTATGCATGATCCAATTATGTTCTTTCTGGGTTTCCCTTTCTTTGACAAAGGAAAACCTCATCCCATCAATGTGGACACACTGCACTCTTCACCTAAAACAGTCTATCTGGGCATGGACTAAAGATAAACAATCCATATCGAGAATGACGTTGTAAGGCCTCTATGCTACCACCAAGAGTTTCCAATCAAAACTCTCACCTCCAAGGGTAAGATCACACTGTCTGCAAAGCTTCATGATCATCGGGTCTCCTCCCGTAGGTGTCTCCAAGCATAAGGATCGAGTCAACGGCTCTACTGGAATCTCAAGGTTTCTCCCACGACATGTGGAGATGAAGGAATGACTGGAACCTGTGTCTATAAGTATGGTAGATAAGGTATAGAAGACACAAATTGTACCTCAGATAATCCCTGGAGTCCCTGGGTCGTATGCCTCGACTGAATACAGTTGTCCTCATCCCTGTCCCCCAGCTCCTTGAGCCTAGCGCGGACCTCCTGTGGGTGGTGGTGGAAGTAAATCAAAGTGTCTGCCACCACATGTAGCTCTCCCAGATCCTATGACACTTCCACCACCTGGCGGGTCTGCTTGCTCCATTCGTCGCCTCTGCCTCGGTGGTCCATCCACCGCCTCCCTGTCAACAGCTCGACGGGTCGGACAATCTCTAGCGAGATGTCCCCACTACCATCGCACGTGTAACATCACTTCTCCCTAGGCTGACTTGATCCATCCTGAGAGCCATGTACTGTCGATCCCCTATCATGGGTCCTCCTTTGATGTTTCCCACATCAAGATCCATGTGCCTGATGTTGGCTCCCTACTGACGAGGTCTCTGCACCTGTATGCCTGCTGCTGACTGTCGTTGGTTGCCTCTGTTCCGCGAAGAATCTCTCAATCACCAAGGCCTTCTCGAGCACTCCAGAATAAGTCAGAATGCATAGAGGCCCGAAACTAGATCGGATATCCCATCGTAGACCCCACTAGAAGGTTTGAGCTATGAAGTACTGATCCCAAACCATATCCATCGAGTACCGGTCAAGGTTGGTGAACCTCGATGAATTGTAAGCTGTTATCAAACTGCCCTGTTGGAGCTGAAGAAGATCCTAGATGTGTAATTATCTTAGTGTAACCAGAGATAACTCCTCCCTAAAGAGTCGATCGAACTCCCTCTATGAAAGATTCTCCTCGTCGTGAGTCCGTGTGGTCAGACTCCACCATCGTCCCGCCGAACCCGAAAGAAGGATCGCTCCTTGGATCACCATCTAGCCCGCTGGTGTCCTCACTAGACTGAAAACTCTAGTCATCGCCTCAAGCCAGTACTCAACTTCCTGAGGATCGGGCTCACCTCGGAACCTGAGGGGTCTATGTCTCTGTAACTCATCGAGCGTGCTCATCCTACGCCCCTCATCGGTCGGTACTGCAGGTACCACGAGCTGCTCCACTGGTGGTGGTATAGCTGGTGCACCACCCGGTGGCATGCTTGGGGAACTGGTCCCTGTATCGAAGCCTCGTCACTAAGGGGGCATCCTTGTGGTCGTGCTTCTGAATCATAGTGGGTATGCGTCATGGAGGCATCCTATAAAGAAACAAGATGTACCATGATCAATGAGTATACCTTGATAGCTGACACAAAGGACATGGAAAACCCAACCCATTCATATATGATTCATGTACCACTATTTTACTTCTCTGAAACTAGTGTTTTCATGTACCGAGTCGAAATCCAGGTTATCAGAGTCTTGGTTTATGGATACGCCGCCGCCCGCACCAACACTGGAGTCCCTAGCCTGAAAGATGAACTCGAAACACTTAACACTATTTCTTCAAACCACTATCACAGACTCTTGGTCCTAAGGTAGAACCTACCACCTTTGATACCACTATGTCACGACCCATCCCAGTGGGGCCCACATCGCGACTCCCCAAGCCCGCCTCCAATAGGCCAGGGACTTGTGACTAGCACCGAGTAGTCATATTAATAACATGGGAGGAATTGCCTAAGTACTTGTACACATGAACACATCTCCAAGCCCACAATGCTAAAATGAAAAAAAAACACTAAGGAACAAATGCATGCATACAACTAAACCCAACCAATAGAGTACGACAGAAAGTAATGTTCTGAAAGAAAACTGGTCTGGAATACAAGCCCACCAAAAAAAGAGTCTAAAAAATGAAAAGTCCAACTTGTAAACACAAAGAGGTACTGGGACTTCTTCTTGTCGCCGTAGGAATGCCCCGGTCTGTAGGGAACTCAGTAAGCTTGGCCATGTCCTGGTATGCCCTGGACTCTGTCAAAAGGTTGCTCGTCTGCACAAGACACAACACATGCGGGCAAAGCCCGTGCAGGGGTGAGTATAACAATACTCAATAGAGGACCCTGAAAATCACAAAGAAATACATGAAGTAAAGGTACATTAATCTCTTCATAGTATATGTCTACAGAACATATATCGGAGAAACACAAACTAGATATACTCAAACCCCAGACCCACAGTCTAGAGACAAGTCACACAACCGCATACCCCCGTCTAGGGATTCAGTTCGAAGATTTCACAGAGCACTCATTCTGATAGATCTCACTCCATGAGTATGATATCTTTGATGACGTCCATTCGAGAAGAACTATTAATCAGTAAAAGTCATGAGAGATATATACACTCATTATAGGAGACACACTTCTGAGTGGAAAGATCACGATAGATAGATACGCTCATTACGGGAGACACACTCCTAAGTGGGAATGATCACGATACACAGATGAGGGTCACTTCCAGGGTCGTGGCGGATACTGTGACTCATCCAGATTCACCTACTAGGTATAGGATCGATGCTATGTGGAGTTGGTCACGTCAATTACTGACTCAACCTAGGGTCAAGAATGGATATAGGATCTTGCTCCGGGCCTCACGGATGGTTGCCTGACTCTATCGCAGAAAGTCTGAAGGGATCATTCTCTATAGAAGGAAACGATGTCTGACCTTCAGGGGAACGAGAAGAAGGGGCACTAACCCAAACAAAATATGTCCAAGATATGGTGGACAAGAAGACCAATCCATTTTCCAAAAAGTACATGGCGTGTAGAAATGTCACACGTCATGTCTTCAGACCCCGGGTACTGCCCGTGGACAACGGCATGTGTCGTAATGTTGGTCATGTAGAAAAAGTCAGTACACGACATGTGGTATGGAGTACACTCCATGTCTGAGTCATCTGGGTTCGGCTCCATGTACGAGGTCATGTGCCCGTACATGGCTTCAACCCATGTACGCCATCCCATGTAATTGGTACACGGCGTGACCCGCATTACTGGCCTCACCTAGCCGTGTGTTGGAGTACACGGTCATGTACTCCATCTCGTGTTCGTGTATCCCCTGGATACATGTCAAGTTCTATGTAGTTGCCTCTTCCATTCTATGTAGGATATACACGTTGTGTTCCGAAGCCGTTTAGTCCATCTCGTGTCTGTGTACTTCCCAAAATACACACCGAGATTTGGGGAAGGTCCAACACGCCGTGTGACCGGGGTCACACGCCATGTGATACCTGTTTGACACCTTAAACCCTAGCCGCCGATGATCCGGTCCACACGGCGTGTTCTTCTGAGATATATGCCATGTATTCTGGAAATTTCTAGAAACGCAAACCTCCGCCATCACGCCTTTCGTGCTACCTGTTTGTCGATACGGCTGTCTGATCACCATGAAACTCCTGGGTTTTGGTCGCCCTGACACCACGTAGACAATTCTGTTGGTTTCAGACCTCCAATCAGCTCCAAAAACATGTAATGATCCACTCGTGCGAAGAACGCTCAAAGAATGGTCCATCCCAATCCAGCCTGATCCATCATCTGCTATCGTTGTCGCACCTCCTCTAGGTCGTTTTGATGTTGGATCTTCAATTTGGGATCGTTACGTTGCAAAACGGATGTGCAACGATCCATTGTTCTTTTCCCTTCGATGAACGTGAAGAACACACAAAGAAGAGAAAAGGGAATAAATCCAATAAGAAAATCAAGGAACGAACCTCTGCTGTCGTTCATCACAGAGTTGATATGATCCCGTTAGTAGGCTTAAATGGAGTAGAATCAAACAAAAATTCAACATGGATTAATTCCCCAAAATCATCCCAATAAAAACCCTCCCACAAGAACATATGAATCCATGGATCAACATGTTCATGGTTGATCCGTGTTCATCGTTTAAATTCAAAAATGGGGAAAGGAGAATTGAAATAACAACCCCTAACTCGTTCCGGTTGAGGAACGATCGCCGCATCCTGTTCGTTGGCAGAACTCGTCAAATCCGAGAGGCGTCTATTTCTCATGTCGTTGTTGTCCACCAACGTGTCCTCCTCCTCCAAGGCTCTAAGAGGATCTCTCTATCTTCCAATTCACATGGTTATGAGGCTAACCCTGTGAACTTTCCATAAGCATGAATTTATAAGGGAGTATTAGGTCGCTGCGAAAAAAGGAAACATTTTAAAATAATAAAATAAATTATTATTTTATTTTATTTCTTCTACAGTGATTCCTTTTAAAATGCCCAAAAACTAACTTTTTCAGCAAACCCACGTCGGTCGATGTTAGGCCCTGCCTAAGGTAAAGTCGCTGCTCTAAATGCAACGGTGCCCTCAGATTTCTGATCTAGGCACCCATTTAAAGGATATTCCACTTTTTTAGGAATCCCTCTCATGTGCGCTATTTTAAAATTTTAATTTATTTCAAACATTTATTTTGGGCACTTTGGGCCTTAGAATCGCACATCGTCGAAAGGTCTGGTCTCAAAATATTTCCATATAATATTTAAAAATAATACATGGAAAAATCTGAAACATTACAGTATAAATAATTTATCATTAAAATAACATTAATTTAACAGTAATATAATCATATTAAATTAATTACAATATAAAAAATTGAAATTATAAAGACTAATTTCAAGGAAGATTCTTGAATTGAATGATGGAGAGAAAGGTGAGGATCACTTACATGAATGTGTGACTCCATAGGCTTGGGAGAGGCCTATTGAGTGATTGGGGGCACCTTTTTAGGACTCTAGGAAGTAGAGGGTATAGTTTGAACATTATTCAAGGAGTTTTAGTGAAGATAAATGGGATCTTGGGTGGGTTTATATAGGAAGAGAGGGGGATTTCTATATTATTTTAATCTTGGACTCTGCATAATATAATTTTTAAAACCAAAAACCATCCCTTGAATTTTTCCCATTGTTTATATAAAATGGGAGTGGATTAAATTATTTTAATAGGATATCTTTTTAAGGTAATAAAATATTTCCCTTTCTTATGTGGAGGTGAGTCACACTTTCAAAGAAATGATTTTAAAATCATAAAATATATTATAAGTTTTAAAGGATTCACTAATGAATTATAAAATAAATAAAATAAGACTAAAATAATATTATTTTAAATTAAAAACATATATTTTTATTATTATACCTTTTATAGTATTTATTACATCACTATTGTGTCATTATGATGTCATAAAACACACTGTATATTTATACGTTATTTAATTTTTACTCAAAAATCCAACTCTCAGAAAATTATGAAAAATTCACAGATGGATAATATTGACATCCTAATTCCAAAAATAATATATATTTTATCTAAATAATTTTATATATATTTTAATTTTTAATTTTAAAATAAAAAATGACATTTATTAAAAATTGATGGGTTTTTAACAATAAGAGTTTTTGAACCCTAATAAAAAAATTACATTTGACTTCATGAAAATTATATGGTCAATTATATTTAATAAAATAAATTTAATAATAATATTTCATTAAAATATTATTTATTTTAAAAATACATTAATTCATCAAAAATATATTTCTTAATTTAATTTTAATATTAACCCAAAATACTATTTGGTCTTTTGAAAATCATTTACAAAGTAACAATAATAGGATCAAAATTTATTCATTATTATATACAAAATAGTGTACATATTTCTATTGCTAGGGTCTTGATACATATCTCTTTATTACACAAGTATATTCCCTAAGATTAATGTCTGTGATGGTGGGGCTTTCATGGGGCCGTTCGGTGAACATGGTTTGGATCGTGATCTCGATGAGCACGAACTTCTCCCATAAATGAATTTTCTCATGCTTAAGTTGTTAGATCTCAGTTTGGTATTGGTCTAGGAAAAATCCTAGAAATGATATCTCCCCCAAATGCTTTGAAAATTTTCCTTCATTGGGTATGATCCTATTTGTTAAGTCCATTGCTTCCTTTTTTATGACAAAAGTTCTTATTAAATACCCTATATTTATACTAGTCATGTGGTCACTGTTCAACGGTTATATTATCAATGTTAATCATACTTAACACTCATTTAAATCCAATTATATATAAAAATAATAATTTCATGTGTTTTAAATATCCATAATTCATTTAATTAAATCAGAAAGGGAAATTTTATTTACAATAGTTCGATTCGTTACAATATAAGTTCACTAAACCTATCCTTAATACATTCCATGAAAAGTGTGAACGAATCACACACATGTCCACAAAAAAAGTTATCATGTTTACACAAAATGGAAATCTTGAAGGTATATTTTATATAATAATTGAATAAGAAAAATTAAATCACATATATCATATATATCATATAAAAATAGATTTTCCATCATAATTCCCACCCGTGAGAGGTGGAATTGAAAAACAAACAATATCATTTCGTGAGGCGGTAGTTCCCCATACACAAGAATGGTATGTTCTTAGTACCCCCAATTTCAGGTATGTAACCCTTACTTGATGCTTTTCATGATATTAAAGTGTAAGGGTGAAGGTTTGGAGATTTTGGTGATCTCTAAATAAGTTTTAGGGGCTAAAGTAGGTATGCACGGGCTACGCACAGTTTGTCTAAACCGTGCGGATATCCTAGGAGAAATAATGCACAGTTGCAGTTTTGAGGCAATAGATTTTGCGTGTTTTGAGAATGGTTAGGGATACCATGTACAGATTCTATTTAGGGGTTTCCTTAAGGCAATATCTAATGCACGGTTAGTGCACAGTTTGTCTAATTTTGCGGTCTAACCATGAGCAGGGGAAAAGTGAGATCCTATTTTTTAGGGTCTTACTTTTTTTTATCCTAGGCACCCCTAACTAGATATTCCTCAACATTGAAGGTATTAAAACATCTACCAATCTTTTTTGAGTCAATCTGGAGCCCTCCCTTGGCGTTTTCAAGCTCAATTCTTGCGGTAAGTGATGTTCTTCACTGTTCTTGTCTCATTTCTTTGATCTACTTATATCTACCTCTCCAATACTCTTTATCTTTCAGATCTAGACCTTTTATGAGTATATATATGTTTTGGTATTCCAAATATGATGATATTTGGGTTTTTTATGGTATTAGAAGAGATTTAAGGCCGTTTTTGGGGAGTTTCAACTTAGTTTCTTGTGTGCTCTTCATCTTTTGTCATTTTTGACCAAACAAATCAAGGTAGGTGGATTCTATCTTGAATAAAATTACTATAATTGATTGTATTAGTTTGAAATTGTTTTATTTTAATGTAATTGATTCTTAAATGCATGGAATAAATCTTCTCTAGTGATGATTTATGGTTTTGGGTGAAATTGTGTGATCTTAGTGAATTTTTGTGCAAAGTGATTTAGTTTATTGAATTAAAAATTGTGATTTTAAATTATGTATTTTATATAATTGATAAATGGTTTTATGAAAAAGTTTTTTTCAATAAAAATGGTGTTTTATTGAAATTTTTTGGCATTGTAATGGTTTTTATGGAAAACGAGTTTCAATAAAAAGGTTATTTTATTGAAAATGATTTTTTTGGCATGATCCTTAGGCATATTGGTGTGTGTGTTCATATGGAATTTATGGGGCTTGGTTGAAATATTACCTTGTTCTTAGTACCAAAATTCTACTAGCACATGGGATATAATTATGTTGTTACGACTTGGTAGATCGACAAGAAACCACTCTTTAGTATGGAACTGTCATCGCGTAGCATGCATGGTTGGTTGTGTGAATGTGTGGAAGGGATTGGGTATTCCAAAGGAATATTGAGAAATTGTTTTAAATATTTATTTAGTTATTTTTCTAGAAAAATAAATTTCTTGAAAATTGGGTTTCAATTTCACTTGTATTCTTTTGGTGATAAATGCTTTTGGAAACCTTTTTATATTTAGTTATAAAATGTTTTTAGAAATTGTTTATATAAACAGTTCTATATAAATGTTTCTAACCATTATATCCTAGTGGTGTGAGTAGGGAATTCATTGGGGAAAACCTAATGATTTTTATACTCACCCCTACTTTGGTTCTTTGGTTCTTTTTCAGATGCTATCTCCTAGGATATGGGAAAAGGTAAAGTATCAAATGTTTTTATCACCACCTCATGATACATGGGTCGTTCAGTGATTTTGGAGCTTGGATCTTATAGAGAATGGCATATTGTGATATTTTTAGAGTCTTTAGTTGTTTATATTCTATTTACTTTGATACTTTTTTGGTCTTCTGATGTTTCATACTTTGGAGTGGTTTGATATGAATAAAGTAGTTGTGTTGTCTTGCTTTTGTTCATGCATCATTTAGTGAACGGTTTGGTGATGGTTTGTTGGTTTAGTGGTTTATTTATTAATGGTTAAATCATCCCCCACTTGTATTTTAAACCCTTTGGAATTTATTTCCAGACTTTTCCATCTTGGGGTGCCCCTTAAAGACTAGTAATGATTTGTTGTATTCTCAATCCAATGGGAATAAGCAGGTCATTAAAAAGGGTATCAACCTATTTGGACCTTTTCAAACAAGTGGTATTCAGTTTTCTTGGTCTTGGAGTTGAAATTAATTCATGTTTATTACTTGGGTTGTGATATTATATAGGATTATGATTGTCGAGACTTGAAATATATAGCATAAAACAACATATCTAACCAATTTATGTTGAACTTCAAGATTCCAGGGATTTGGGTACATAAGTGTTTTGGAAACACATATAGGATTGTGGAATATCATTGTCATGGGTTTATCCAATGAGATTAGCATGACATGAATTGTAGAGTAATGACTTCCCACTATGATTTCATATTTCATTTTGAGTAATGATTTAGGATTTCATGCAAAGATGTATATTTTTGAAAAATGCAGAATTTGTTTTCAAATGAAGGACTTTGAAAAATGGCATGATAGATGTATTTTGAAAATGGTTTGATTTTGAAAAGAAATAATGAGATTATTTCAAAAATGGTTTAATGTGGAAAAAAGTTGTTTTTGGAAAACAATGTGTGATATTTTATGTGATAGAATTTGAAATTTTAAGCCTTCAATTGATAGGGAGTGACACTTACCAATTTTTTTGTTTGTTTAGAAAATGGAACCGAATTGGAATCATAGGAATCAGTTTGAAGAGGCCACTGAGAATGTGGTTTGACCTGATCCATAGGTGAACCAATATTTGTTCCAAAGCATCGCTCAGGATTTTCAAACTGTTGAGTTGGGATTGCAACCAGATACTCTATTTATGATATCTATCACTACTGAAAATCCAAGTGGAGGAAGTAAGGTTGTCATCACTATAGGAGATGATAACTCTAGCAGTAACATGAAGAGGAAATGTGACAAATATTCTCAAGGAGGTGGAAAACATCAGAATTGGGCCACAAAGAAACTAACCTTCCCCCAATACCCAAGAGAAATCTTGGATACTTTCAGTGCGATTCACTGAATCACATCAAGCAGGAGTGTACAACACTATTGAGATCATGCCATAATTGTAACAAGATGGGACATCTTCAGCTCTATTATCGTATTGCTCCAAGTTCTAGTGTTAAGGATAATTATACCACATCATAACCTCCAAATTTTTTTATAAAGAGAGGGTAGCTAAATCAATCCGGTCAGCATAGCAGATCTAGCCATGGAGATTCTTGTAATACCATGACTCCTCAGAAAGGGAAATCTCTGCAAGGAAACAAAGAGAATAGTGTAATGATGAAGTAATTGTATGGATCTGAGCATATTATTATGGATGATCAGGCTGGACCATATATAGTGAGAGGTATAATTCTTTTGAATTCTACCCTTATGCAAGTTTTTTCTGATACTGGTGCATCGCATTCCATCATTGCTTCTCGTGCTGTTGATTTTCTAAGTATAAAAGTAGAGACGGTGCCTTCTTTGTTAAAAATCCAAACTCCACTTGGTGAAATATAATGTCGATCCTTCTTGTGTAAAGTATGTTCTATAACTATTGATGGATCTGAGATGAAATGGGACTTCTCAGTGTTGGAGATGGATGTCTATGATGTAATTTTGGGTATGGATTGGTTGAAAACGTTCAAGGCTCACATTGACTGTTATATAAGAAAAGTGAGTTCTGTAACTAAGGATGGAATCAAGAATCTCTTAAGAGGAGAGAATTTTTTGAAGAAAGTTGCAATATGTTTGTCAACACCAATGGTGGGAACAATATCTTATCAGTTATTAGTGCTGACTTTGGTATCAATGAAAGATATCGATGAAGATATCTTTCCAATAGTTGTCGATCAATTTCCAGATGTCTTTCCCAAGAACTTCTCTGGGTTACCACCTCTAAGAGAAGTGGATTTTATGATTGATCTCCTTCCAAGGACCAGTATTATGTCCCTTCCATCTTATATGATGGAACCAATAGAGGTAAGGGAATTGAATGTGCAGTTGGAGGAGCTATAAAGAAAGGGTTTCATTCTTCCAAGTACGTCTCTGTGGTAAACACTGGTCTTTTTTAGAAGAAAGAAGATGGAAATATAAGGCTATGTGTGGATTATCATAAGCCTAACCAAATTACAATAAATAATTGGTATCCACTTCCAAGAATTGATGATTTGTTTGATCAATTAAGGGGAGATCAGTGGTTCTATAAAATTGAATTATGATCAGTATATTATTAATTGCGATTTCGGAAAGAAGACATTATTAAGATAGATTTCAGAAGAAAATATGGCCACTACGAATATGTAGTCATGGATATTGTCCTAAAAAATGAACTATAAGTCTTTATGGCTTTGATCAATCATATGTTTCAGTGATATCTGGACTCTTTTTTTGTGGTGTTTATGGATGACATCTTGGTGTATTCAAAGATAGGGGATGATTATGAGGAACACCTGGTGATAGTGCTAAAAATGTTGAGAGATCAATGTTTGTATGAAAAACTATTTAAGTGTGATTTTTGTATATAGGAGGTATGATTTATTGGTTATGTGATTTCTGAAAAATGTGTTTTGGTGGATCATGAAAAGATAGAAGATGTGATCTGGTGGAAACTGCCAAAGAATGTCTTTGAGATATAATGTTTTCTTGGTCTAGCTGGTTATTACTGATGCTTTGTGCGTGACTTCTCAAGGCTAGCCTCGCCAATGACAACATTGAAAAATAAGAATGCTCCATTCCAATGGATAGTTTAATTCCATGTGTCTTTCCAATATTTTAAATTTCAACTTACATCAGCACCCATATTGATTTTTCCAAAATTAGGACAGGGTTACGTATTATACTGTAATGCTTTGGGATTGGGGTTCGGATGTGTTCTTATGAAAGGATAATGATGAATCTAAAAATTTCATATATTTTATACTGTATATAATTGTTTATAATCCCACCATAGTTTAATTGTATGGTTAATTGTCATGTTTTATGTTTTAGTGTTATTTTGAGCCTAAATGGAAAAATAGCAAAATTCTGTAATTTTAACAGATTGTTATCACAGGGGTTTGTTTTAATTTATCATAAAATATATGTCCAAATTTTGTGATTAATTTTTTTTTAGAATACTGATTTTATTTCCTTTAACTTCGTCTTCTGGACCATGAGTTTATTCGGCCATCTAAAGGGATTAATAAATCAATGAAGTTTATGATTTTTCTGGGCGTACAGCATGGACCCACCACCGTAACGGAACCACAACTCGTCCTATACACATCAAAATGAGGTTTTTCCACTTGTTATAGCATGAGGGAAGATAGGGGAGGCTCTAAAACAAAATTGGGGGAGTTTTGAAGTCATTAAGGTGGCCATTAAATGACATAATTTTGGATGAACCTTCCTAGAAGCTTTGTCTAGAAACAGAAAATTCCGATGAAAAATTCATAACGGATTCATATAGAGTCCAAAAGAGATGAAATTTTGAGGGTTAATGGAAAAAATATTTATGAAAAACTTTGAAGATGGCGTCCAAATGTGAAACTGCCATTTAATGGGCCCAGAATGTGTAATATTTTGGAGTACAGATTTCTGCCTATAAAAGGAGGCTCTCACCTCATTCTCAAATCATCCCATTCTCCATTCCATTCTTTCAAGGAACCAAGGAGGAGATCTCCACTGAGGGATGTCGGCGGAAAATATTCCCCGTTTCTTTTTAATTTATTTATTTTCTTTATTTTTGTTTTAGTTTTTAATTGTAATTTATATTTTTAATAAATTAATGCATTGTTTTTATTTTTGTTTCCACCAATCCACCATGATTTCTTCTTCATATTTTCTCCTTATTTTCTTCTTTTATTCTTCTCATATTATCCACCATGACCTATTACCCTAAAAAATGAGGGGTTAATCAGAGACTTGGCCTAGAGGAGGTATGTGGCAATTTCATTTATTCTGTTCTTAAATTCCGATGTTTTATTATGTTTGTGATGAGCAAGAGTGATGTGCATGGGGGTGGTGATCGTCCACCACGACACTAATCTCAAACTCATATCTATTCTTTTATTAAATATTTTCCCTCCCTTATACTAGATAAAAGAACTTCATATGTCGGAGTTGATCCATTCAGTGGTTGAAATAGCATACGATGGATCTAGGTCTTGGAAGATGTCACACTCTCGATCGAGGTGTGCCATCAACATTTATTATAGGAGAAGGTGAAGTTAATATTGCTAAATTCATTCAATATTTCACACCAATAAATAAAATAATATTAATTCATTAATGAGATCTCATAATTGAATTATCAAACTTAATTTAAATACCAACAAGGAGAATTATGGAACCCACAAACCAACCCATAAAGGCCAAGTTCTTTCTCAATTAATTGCATTTTGTCATTGCATGTTAGTTTTATATTTTATTTAAATTAAACTGAATTACCTTCCTAGATTATGTATAAACAACCAAAAAATAAGTAGTTTAGTTAAATTAGATTAAGTGAGTGAATGAATATAAAAGCTCCTCAAGAGAGACGACCCTGGTTAGCCACTATGTTGCACTAGGAAAACATAAAAATACGCCTTTTCCATGCCCTATGATAGGTGTGTGTCAAAACTGGAACCGTTTCCAGGGATCCAATCAGTATTTTACTTATAATTTTTCTATTTTCACATTATAGATATATTTTCATTTAAAAAAATAATAAATTAAAAAAAACATTTAAAAAAACCTTCTTTGTTCAAGATGTATTCAAATTGTGATTATTATGCATGGACTGACCAATCTCAGGTTCAAGAAAATGTTTACAATGAACTTGATGCTCAGTTTAATAGGATTAGTGATAAAGTAAAAAACCTAGAGAGCCAAATAGAATGGATTTATAAATATATACACACATCCCAAGAGCAATCAAAACCTGAGCCGAAACCTGAACCAGAACGAGTGGTTGAAGTGA
Source organism: Viscum album (assembly GCA_963277665.1). Lineage (NCBI taxonomy): Eukaryota > Viridiplantae > Streptophyta > Magnoliopsida > Santalales > Viscaceae > Viscum > Viscum album. The sequence continues at coordinate 392,730,009 of OY728167.1, read as the reverse complement.
CTTCACCAATAATTTTTTATGATAAAGAACTTGAGTTGTGTGAGAAAGAACTTCTAAATGAACTAATCATATCATCATGCACTCAACCATTACTCGAGGAGGTCCCAAAAGTACACATTCCAGTTGATCCACTGATGGGAGATAAACATTTTTTGGAAGAATACTGGAATATCTTTGTTGAAGATAACTTGAAACATGATCTTCTCATAGATGATAATGAAACAACAGAAACTTTCTACCTCTGTTTTTCTTTGGAAGATAAGGAAGAAGACGCACCTACTGAGATTGAGTTTCCAATGGTCATTCCTAAAGAGATCAATTACCAATCTGAATTACTTGAAAGGTAAGATTTCTTTATTAATTATTCATGTTTTAATCTTATTCAAGATAAATTGTTTTCTGACATCTCTTCCTTTGATATTTCTGATAAATCATAAATAGAGAAAACTGTGGATGTTAAATAAGAGACCACTGAAGTGGTGGTGATTGAAGAAGACGAGTTGGGGATGATGGTGGTGCGACTACTTCCTCAATAACATTTTTCATACCATATGGAGGAGGAGACCATGAAAGTCAACAGGGATAACCTCTATATTCTATTCCCTCCCACTTCAAACCTCAAATTTCATCTTTATACTTTCTTGGGGGTTGGGAGCTATCTTATCTTCTTTGGGGTTCTCCACATTCAGTATTTAATCATGGACATCGGGAAAACTCACATGTGGTGGTTCATCTCAAAGAAACCACACCCACCTTCTGATTGGGGATAATCCACTGAAACTTCCTAACTAGGGGCATTAAAAACCTAGCACCCGCTTGGGGGTCTAAACCAACCATTATCTCTTTTCGTTTCCCTTTATCATTCCTTTTATTTATTTTTATTATGTATTTTCATTACTTTCATGTAGTCTTAAAGTGGTAACTTATAGGATCTTAACACAAGGCAACCACTTAAAAAATAATGTCAGGTTGTATCTTTCCTTCCCTTGGCTTTTCAACCTTTATATTTATATTTTTTTGAGTTGAAATGAGTGGTAGTAAAATTTAAGTATGGGGGAGTGTCAACATGCTTAGTTCTTCTTGTGTGCTTTTCATTTTTTTATCATATTTTTAGGATTTTTGAGCTTTAATGAATATTCTTATCACTTTTTACACATCAATTTATTTTGAAAGAGTCGAAATGATTTTTGAAATAATGGATTTTAAATGATTGTTGATACGAATTATTTTCCCTTGAAATGGATTTTCAAGCATTTCTATGAGTTTGAATGATTTTTGAAATCCATGACCATGAAACACTGACTCAAAATATTTTTCCAATCTTGTGAGGTATTCTAAAACACTTTTATATATTCTTCCTAATACCCACACTTTCTTGAGGGAAACATGAATTTTTTTTGAGAACCAGAATTTGTGAATATTCACTTTAGAAGATTTGGATTTCATGGAATGTATTTGAAATTATTGAGGCATATATTTGGATATCCACATTTTATCTTGAGACCCACATTTACATTTATCCTTCATAAGCCCTTAGATTCCATGAATTACCTTATTGGTTTAAGCCATATTACAAACCAATTTTTCCTTACCTACCTTCACTTTTAGTATTTTTACATGGTTATTTCAAGTTTGAGTGTGGGGGAAGGGCCTTTTGTGTGAATTCATTGGGATGTGTATCATTTATGGGTGGTGTGAGGTGTGTGTAAATACTTCGGGAAGTGGATAATAAGAGAATTTGTCATGTTTCGTCATTTCATTGTGCTTTATTTGTTTCATCCATTTCTCCTTCAAACAAAATGAAAAAATGGAGATGAGCTTGAATTCCTCATTGTACATTATTTTATGACTCATGTACCTCTCAAAATTCAAGGTCATGAATTTTCATTCATTCATTGTATTCAATTTTCATCTCAACCACCAAAAAAGAAAAAAAAGAAAAAAAAAGAAAATCAAGTTGTGCCTTTCTGAAGCATTGAAAAAAAGGGAGAAATTAGATGATATCATTCATTATATTCACTTATTGGCTCATGTACCATGTCATAAAAAAGGTTTTGTGTTGCTTTTTAAATTTTCAAGTGGTATTGTGAGAGGAATTTCTTGTGCTTTCCCTTGAATTAATCATGCATTGTACTTAAAAGTCCAACCTCCTCTTTCTAGACTAAAACTTTTTTCAATAATTTTCGCACCAACCCTAAGCCACAGAATCATTTAAAACATTAATTAAATCCATAATTATTGAATTCATTTTCATGTTTCACGCTGTGGAGAGATAATAATTTTCACAAACCTATGGTAATACATACAATATTCAAGTATGCTCATAACTCTAGATTCAATTTTTCTTGAGTGAAGAGTGACATAAAAATCAATGTGAGGTAGGTTGTGATTGGTCCATGGATTGATTAATTAGGTTGAACAAATTTTAATTATTGAAATGAAAATAATAGAGAACTGTTTTTCATATATGATACATGATGGACTTCTACTTTGGATAAAATCGTTGATATTTTCTCATTTTTGATTGTTGTGTGGATCTTTATTTGGATATAAGATGATTGCTCATGAGTGCAATGTTTAAGTGTGGAGGAGTGATGAAGCTCAAATTTTCATATATTTTATACTGTAAAAAAAATTTTATAATCCAAACATAGTGTAATTGTATGGGTAATTGTCACATTTTTAGGTTTTAGTGTTATTTTGAGCCTAAATACAGAAATGGCCTAATTCTGCAATTTTAACAGATTGTTATCACAGGGGTATTTTTGTCATTTATCATACAATATATGTCAAAATTTTGTGATTAAATTTTTTTTAGAATACTGATTTTATTTTCTTCAACATTTTCTTCTGGACCAAGAGCTGATTCGGCCATCTAAAGGGATTAATAAATCAATAAATTTATAATTTTTCCGGGCGGATGCGTGGACCCCACCACCGTAACGGAACCAAAAATCGGCCTAAACACATCCAAATTAGGTTTTTACACCTGGGATAGCACAAGGGAAGATATTTCAGGATCTAAAAAAAATTTGGGGGAGTTTTGAAGTCATTAAGGCGGCTATTAAATGACATACCTTTGGAAGAACCTTCCTGGATGCTTCAACCAGAAACAGAAAATTCCAATGAAAAATTCATAACTTCTTCATTCGGTGTCCAAAGGAGATGAAATTTGTAGGTTTAACATAAAACATATTTATGAAAAACTTTTAAGAAGGGGTCCATGTGTCAAACTGCAATTTAATGGGTCTAGAATGCGTAAAAGTTTATAGTACAGATTTCTTCCTATAAAAGGAGGCCCTCACCTCCTTCTCAAATCATCCCATTATCCATTCCATTATTTCAAGGAACCAAGGAGAAGATCTCCACTGAGGGAGGCCAGCTTAAAATCTTCCCCATTTATTTTTAAATTATTTATTTTCTTTATTTTTGTTTTAGTTTTTAATTGTAATTTAGATTTCTAATAAATTAATGCATTGTTTTTTATTTCTGTGTCCACTAATCCACCCTATTTTATTCTTTATCTTTTCTCCTTTCTTTCTTCTTTTATTCTTCTCATATTATCAAAAATGACATCTTACCCTCAAAAAATGATGGTTTAACCTGAGACTTGGCTTAGGGGAGGTATGTGGCAATTTCATTTATTCTGTGCTTAAATTCTGATGTTTTGTTAAGTTTGTGATGAGCAAGAGTGATGTGCACGGGTGTAGCGATCGTCCACCATGACACTGATCTCAAACTCATTTCTATTATTTTATTAAATATTTTCCTTCCCTTCTACTAGATACAAGATCTTCATACGTTTGATTTGATCCATTCAGTGGTTGAAATGGAATACGATGGAGCCAGGTCATGGAAGATGCCACAATCTCGATCGAGGTGTGCCATCAACCTTGATTATAGGAGGAGGTAAAGTTAATACTAATAAATTCATCAATATTTCACACAAATAAATAAAATAATAGTAATTAATTAATGATATCTCATAATTTAATTGTCAAAATTAATTTAAATACCAACAAGGAGAATGATAGAACCCACAAACCAACCCATAAAGGCCAAGTTCTTTCTCAATTAATTTCATTTTGTCATTGCATGTTAGTTTTATATTTTATTTAAATTATATTATATTACATTACTATATTAAATAAAAACAACCAAAAAATAATTATTTTAGTTAAATTATATTAAGTGAGTGAACGAATGTAAAAGCTCCTCAAGAAAGACGACCCTGGTCAGCCACTATACAGCACTAGGAAAACATAAAAATAAACTTTTTCCATGTCCTACGAAAGGCGTGCGTCAAAACTGGCGTCATTTATGAGGATCCAATTAGTAGTTTACTTATATTTTTCTATTTTCACATTCTATATATATTTTTATTTAAAAAATCATAAATTTAAAAAAAAACATTAAAAAAATCTTCTTTGTTCATGATGTATTCAAATAGTGATTATTATGCATGGAATGACCAATCTCAGGTGCAAGAAAATGTTTACAATGAACATGATGCTCAGTTTAATAGGATTAGTGATAAATTTAAAAACCTAGTGGGCCAAATAGAATGGATTTCTGAATATGTACACACATCCCAAGATCAATCCAAACCTGAACTGGAACCTGAACTAGAACGAGTGGTGGAAGAGATTTCACCAATCATTTTTTATGCTAAAGAACTTGAGTCGGGTGAGAAAGAACTTCTAAAGGAACTAATCACATCATCCTGAACTCAACCATTGCTCAAGGAGGTCCCATAAGTACACATTCCAGCTGATGCACTGATGGGAGATAAACATTTTTTGGAAGAATCCTGTAATATATTTGTTGAAGATAACTTGAAACTTGATCTTCCCATACATGATAATGAAATATCAAATACTTTCTACCTCTTTTGCTTTGGAAGATAAGAAAGAAAATGCACCTGCTGAGATTGAGTTTCCAATGGTCATGCCTAAAGAGATCAATTACCAAGCTGAATTACTTGAAAGAGAAGATTTCTTTATTAATTCTTCATCTTTTAATCTTATTCAAGATAAATTGTTTTCTTAAATCTCTTCCTTTGAAATTTATGATACAACACAAATAGAGAAGACTCTGGATGTTAAAGAAGATACCACTCAAGTGGTGGTGATTTAAGAAGAAGAGCTGGGGAAGATGGTGGTGTGACTACTTCCTCAACAATATTTTTCATACTATATGGAGGAGGAGACCACGAAAGTCAATAGGGAACACCTCTATATTCTATTCCCTCCCACTTCAAACCTAAAATTTCATCTTTATTCTTTCTTGGGGTTTGGGAGCTATCTTATCTTCTTTGGGGTTCTCCACATTCAGTATTTAATCATGGACATCAGGAAAACTCACATGTGGTGGTTCATGTCAATGAAACCACACCCACCTTCTGATTGGGGATAATCCACTGAAACTGCCTGACTAGGGGTAATAAAAACCTAGCACCGTTTGGGGGTCTAAACCAAGCATTATCTCTTTTATTTTCCCTTTATCATTCATTTTATTTATTTTTCGTATGTATTTTCATTACTTTCTTATAGTCTTAATGTGGTAACTTATATGAGCTCAACTCAAGGCATCAACTTCAAAAATAATTCCAGGTCGTATCTTTCCTTCCCTGGGATTTTCTACCTTTATATTTATATTTTTTTGAGTTGAAATGAGGGGTATTAAAATGTAAGTATGGGGGAGTGTTAACCTGCTTAGTTCTTCTTGTGTGATTTTCATTTTTGTTTATAATAATTTTAGGATTTTTGATCTTTAATGAATATTCCTATCACTTTTTACACATAAATTTATTTTGAAAGAGTTGAAATGGTTTTTGAAATAACGGATTTTAAATGATTGTTGATATGAATTATTTTCCATTGAAATGTATTTTCAAGCATTTTTTATGAGTTTGACTGATTTTTGAAATCCATGCCCATGAAACACTGACTCAAAATATTTTTCCAATCCTATGAGGTATTCTAAACCACTTTTACATATTCTTCCTAATACCCACACTTTCTTGAGGAAAACTTGAATTTTGTGTGAAAACCAGAATTTGTGAATATTCTCTTTCGAAGCTTTGGATTTCATGGAATGTAGTTGAAATGATTGAGGCATCTATTTGGATAGACACATTTTATCTTGAGACACACCTTTATATTTATCCTTCGTAAACCCTTAGATACCATGAATTTCCTTATAGGTTTAAGCCATATTACAAACCAATTTTTCCTTACCTACCTTAAATTTTAGTATTTTTGCATGGTTATTTCAAGTTTGAGTGTGGGGGAAGGGCCTTTTGTGTGCGTTCATTGGGATGTGTAATATTTATGGGTGGTTCGAGGTGTGTGTCAATACTTTGGGAAGTGGATAATAAGAGAATTGGGCATGTGTCGTCATTTCATTATGCTTTATTTGTTTCATCTATCTCTCCTTCAAAAAAATGAAAAAAAATGGATATGAGCTTGAATTCCTCATTGTACATTCTTGTATGACTCATGTACCTTTCAAAAATCAAGGGAATTAATTTTCATTCATTCATTGTATTCAATTTTCATCTCATCCACCAAAAAATGAAAAAAATGAAAATAAAGAAAATAAAGGTGTTCCTTTTTGGAGATTTGCAAAAAATGGAAGAAATTAGATGATATCATTCATTATATTCACTTATTGGCTCATTTACCATGTCATAAAAAAAGTGTGGTGTTGTTTTTCACATTTTCAAGTGTTATTGAGAGAGGAATTTCCTGTGTTTTCCATTGAATTAATCATGCATTGTACTTAAAAGTCCAACCTCCTATTTCTAGTCTGAAACTTTTTTCAATAATTTCCCCACCAACCCTAAACCATAGAATCATTTGTAACATTAATTAAATCCCTCATGATTGAATTCATTTTCATGTTTCACACTATATAAAGATGAGAATTTTCACAAACCTATGGTAATACATACGATTTTCAAGTATGATCATAACTCTAGATTCAATTTTTCTTAAGTGAAGAGTGACATAAAATTCAATGTGAGGTAGGTTGTGATTAGGCCATGGATTTATTAATGAGGTTGAAAAAATTTTAATGATTTAAATGAAAATAATATAGAATTGTTTTTCATATATGATTCATGATGGACTTCTATTTTGGATAAGATCGTTGATATTTTCTCATTTTTGATTTTTGTGTGGATCTTGATTTGGATGAAAGATGATTGCCCAGGAGTGCAATTTTTAAGTTTGGGGGAGTGATGAAGATCAAATTTTCATATATTTTATACTATAAATCATTTTTTATAATCCCACCATAGTGTAATTTTATGGTTAATTGTCACGTTTTTAGGTTTTAGTGTTATTTTGAGCCTAAATGCAAAAATGGCCTAATTCTGCAATTTTAATAGATTGTTATCACAGGGGTATTTCTGTCATTTATCATAAAATATATGTCCAAATTTTGTGATTAATTTTTTTTTAGAATAAATAGTTTATTTACTTCAACTTTTTATTCTAGACCAGGAGCTGATTCGGCCCTCTAAAGGGATTAATAAATCAATGAAGTTTATGATTTTTCCAGGCGGACAGTGTGGACCCCACCACTGTAACAGACCCACAGCTCGGCCTAAACACATCCAAATGAATTTTTTACACATGGGATAGCACGAGGGGAGATAAATTAGACTCTAAAACAAATTTGGGGTATTTTTGAAGTCATTAAGGTGGCCATTAAACGACATACTTTTGGAAGAACCTTCCAGGAAGCTTCATCCAGAAACAAAAACCTCCAATAAAAAATTAATAACTCCTTAATCCGGTGTAAAAAGGATCTGAAATTTGGAGATTTAATGGAAAAAATATTTATGAACAACTTTAAAGAAGTGGTACACGTGTGAAACAGACATTTATTGGGTCCAGAACGTGCAAAATTTTGAGTACAGATTTCTGCCAATACAAGGAGGCCCTCAACTCCTTCTCAAATCATCCCATTCTCCATTCCATTATTTCAAGGCACCAAGGGGGATATCTCCTCCGAAGGAGGCAGGACGCAAATCTTCCACATTTCTTTTTAATTTATTTATTTTTTTTATTTTTGTTTTATTTTTTAATTGTAATTTATATTTCTAATAAATTAATGCATTGTTTTTATTTCTGTGTCCACCAATCCACCATGTTTTCTTCTTCATATTTTCTCCTTCTTTTCTTCTTTTATTCTTCACATATTATCCATTGTGACCTCTTACCATGAAAAATGAGGGGTTAACCCAGGACTTGGCCCTGGGGAGGTATGTGGCAATTTCATTTATTCTGTTCTTAAATTATGGTGTTTTATTAATTTTGTGATGAGAAAGAGTGATGTGCACGAGTGTGGCGATCATCCACCACAACACTGATCTCAAAATCATTTATATTCTTTTATTAAATATTTTCCAAACCTTCTAATAGATACAATCTCTCCATAAATTGGAGTTGAACCATTCAGTGGTTGAAATGGCATACGATGGAGCCAGGTCTTGGAGGATGTCACACTCTCGATTGAGGTGTGCCATCAACCTTGATTATAGGAGGATGTGAAGTTAATATTGCTAAATGCATTCAATATTTCACACCAATAACTAAAATAATAGTAATTCATGAATGAGATCTCATAATTTAATTATCAAACTTAATTTATATATGAACAAGGAGAATGATGGAACCCACAAACCAACCCATAAAATCCAAGTTTTTCTCAATTAATTGCATTTTCTAATTGCATGTTAGTTTTATATTTTATTTAAATTAAATTTCGTTAAATTCCAAGATTAAATAAAAACAACCAAAAAATAATTAGTTTATTTAAATTAGATTAAGTGAGCGAACGACTGTAAAAGCTCTTCAAGAGAGACGAACCTAGTCAGCCACTATACTGTACTAGGAAAACATAAAAATACCCTTTTTTCGTGCCCTATGGCAGGAATGTGTCAGATACCATGTTGTGGATTATGGTTCAATGTATTTGGGTGTGCATGAGAAGAATTACCCAACACAACATTTGGATCTAGCTTCAGTCATCCATGCTTTGAAGACCTAGCTTCATTATCTCATTGGTGAGAAATTCACTGTGTTTACGAATCATAAAAGCTTGAAACACATTTTCTCATAGTGAGATTTAAATATTATGCAAAGGATATAGATGGAGTATGTCTAGATTTTTGACTTTAACTTGATATATACATCGAGAAAAGGGAATTCAATGGCATATGCATTGAGCAGAAATTCATATGCTCAATTTGTTAAATAAGCCTCAGATGAGTGATAGTGGTTGTCAGTCCTAGATGACATGAATATGGAATTTGAAGACCAAGGTGATGTTGTGGTTTTCTTTTCAGCTACACTTGTTCCTAATTTGGTAAATATGGTCAAAGAGGCACAAAAATATGATGCAGAATGACAGGTTATAAGTTCAAAACTCAATGGTGGGGAGACCATTGAGGGCTATAAACTTAATGGGATTTCAATTTTGTGTTTCAGAGATCAGATAGTTGTACCTATGGCATGTTAGGAAGAATTACTTCATGCTTACCACCATTCGAGATGGTTTGTACATCCAAGAACATAGAATATGTATAAGGAATTGAAGTCATAGTTTTGGTGGAGTGGCATGAACAGGAAGTTGGTTGAGTTTGTCTCCTGGTGCTTAACTTGTCAGTAGGCTAAAGTATAGCATCAGAGACCAGAGGGTATGTCACATTATTTACTGATTTCATTATGGAAATGGGAACAGATAGATATGTATTTTGTTACAGGTCTCCCAAGAACAGTATGGAAACACTATGTCATATGGGTGATAGTGGATCATCTTTCCAAGTCATCCCATTTCATCCATATTCATGAAACTCATACGGTGGAGGATCTGTCCAAAATATATATCCAAGAATTTGTAAAGAGGAATGGAATATCTGTGTCAATAGTCTCATCCATAGATCTGAGTTTCACATCTCATTTCTAGAAATACTTACAGAAATCCCTTAGCACTCAGTCGAATATGAGCACACAATATCATCCTCAGAGGGATGGGAAATTTGAACGGATGATACAGACATTGGAAGACATGTTTCAGGCTTGTGTAATGGATTTTTTTGGCTCATGGGAAGAGTACATAGCCATAGTGTGGTTATCATATAATAACATCTATCAGTCCTCAACACATATGGATCCATTTCAAGCATTGTATGGGAATCTTTGTAGTTCTCCTCTATGTTGGATGGAAACCGGTGATACTTCACTAGTTGGTCCTAGTCTTTCCCAAGAATTGACAGAAAATATTCAGTTGATCATAAAAAGGATGGAGACGGCTTAGAGACATCATAAATATTATGTTGATCATCTTATAAGACCATTTTCATTCACGATGAGTGATCATGTGTTCTTGAGGATCTCTCCAAGACTTGGACATCATTGTTTTGGGAAGCAGGGAAAGTTATCTCCTCAATACATTTTCCCTTTCAATATACTGTAAAAAAGATGAAGAACTGTCATATCGGTTAGCATTTCCACCACATTTTAGTGTGGGTCATAATGTGTTCCACATATCTCAGTTGAAAATGTATTAGCCTGATCCTGACCATTTGATTAGATGGGATCACATTGACCTTGAGTCAGATGCTTCGTTGGTACATATCCAGATGAGAATTGTGGATAGGAAAGAGAATGTCTTTCATGGGAGAAGCATCGTTCTAGTGTGGAAACATGGTCATATTTAGGAAGAGACTTGGGAACACGAGAAGGAAATGAAAGAGTAATGGTCGGAAATATTGCAAGGAAACAATGGTTTTCTACTTTCTGAGGATGGAAAGACCAGTGGTGGGGAGAATGTAGTACCCCTGGTTTTTGGTATGTAACCCTTACTTGTTTCTTTTCATGATTAAAAAGTGTAAGGTTGAAGTATTGGAGAGTTGGGTGATCTCTAAATAAGTTTTTGGGTCTACAGTAGTTGTGTACGGGCTGCACATGGTTTGTTTAAATTGTAAGGATATCCTAAGAGAAACCATATGCAATTGCAGTTTTGAGGTAGTAGCTTTGGCACAATTTGAACATAGTTAGGGAGACCATTCTAGGAGTTTGGGAAAGTGTTTCCTTAAGTCAGTAGCTAATGCACGGTTAGCACGTAGTTTTTCTAACCATGCGCAGGGGAAACTAAGATCCTGTTTTTTAGGATCTTACTTGTTTTTTGATCCTACTTGATTTTTTTGCTTCTATAAAACACTAACTCTATATTCATCTCCATTGAAGGTATTATAACCTCTACCAATTGTTTTGGAGTCAATATGGATCCCTCCCATGTCATTTTCATTCCTGATTCTCGCAGTAAGTGATGTTCTTCACCATTCATCTCTTGTTTCTTAGATCGGATTAGATATACTTATCCCCTACTCTTTATTTTTCATATCTACGCCTGTTATGGGTATATCTATGTTGGTTAATGGAAAATATGATTCTATTTGGGTTTTTGATGGTAGGATAAGATATCTAATTCCATTTTTCGGGAGTTTCAACTCAGTTTCTTGTGCGTTCTTTATCCGTTGTCGATTTCTGCCCAAATATTAAAGGTAGGTGACTTCTATCTCGACTCATCTGGATAGAATTGACTGTTTTAGTTTAAAATTCGTTTATTTTAATGTAATTCATTGTGAAAATCATGGAATAAATCTTCTATAGTGATGATTTATGGTTTTAGGTGAAATTATGCGATCTTGGTGAATTATTGTAAAAAGTGATTTAGTTTCTTGAATTTAAAATGGTGATTTTAAATTATGGATTTATTTGAATTGCTAAATGGTTTTATAAAAAATGGTTTTTCAATAAAAATGTTGTTTCATTGAAATGGTTTGGAATTTTAATGGTTTTGATGGGAAACCATTTTCAATAAAAAGGTGATTTTATTAAAGAGTCTTTTTTTGGAATGATCCTTGGGAATATTGGTGTGTGTGTTCATATTTAATTTCTAGGGATTGGTTTAAATATGACCTTGTTCTCAGTGCCAAAATTCAACTAGAATGCATGATATAATTACCTTGTGACGACTTGGTAGATCGATGATAAACATCTCATGAGTATGGAACTATCATCGCATAGCATGCATGGTTGGTTGTGTGGATGTGTGGAATGGATTGGGTATGCCAAAGGAATATCGAGAAATGGTTTTAAATAATTGTTTATTTATTTCTCTGAAAAATAACTTGATGGAAAATTGGTTTTCAATTTCACTTGTATGCTTTTGGAAATAAATGTTTTTGGAAACTTGTTTAGATTTAGTTATAAACTGTTTTGAGAAATTTTTTATATAAATAGTTTTTTCTAAATGTTGTTAACCCTTCTATCCTAGTTGCATGAGTAGGGAATTCATTTGAGTAAACCTAATGAGTTTTATACTCACCCCTTCTTTGTCACTTTGGTGTTTTTTCAAATGTTATCTCCCAGGAGAATGGAGTCTTGTGGTATTTTAAGAGTCTTTAGTTGTTTACTCAATGTTTAATTTGATTCTTGTTTGTTCTCCCATTGTTGAACACTTTGGATTGGTTTGAGATGAATAAATTAGTTGTGTTGTCTTACTTTTGTTCATGTATCATTTAGTGAACTATTTGGTGATGGTTTTTTGGTTAAGTGGTTTATTTCTTAACAGGTAAATAATCCCCCACTTGTATTTGAAACCCTTTGGCATTTATTTCCATCCATTGGAATCTTGGGTATATCGCTTAAGGCCATGTAACGATTCCTTGTATTCTCAAGCCAATGGGAATAAGCGGTCATTATAAGTTTGTTACCCAATAGATGGACGTGTCTATAATTGTAGGTCAAAACCTTATAATAACAAAATATAAATATATTTAGGATAATAAGGTTATTATATAATCATGTAATAAGAATATTTTAGGTGGTGTAGAATGAAAATAAAACAAATGAGCTTGAGGAAGGATATTACCACTTCTTTGGTAAACTCCTCTTGGTTTACACCAAAGGGCTTCCTTAAATGTCTTTTTTCACAAAGGGAGCCTTCTAGTGTAACACCCCGAGATTTTATGAGATAGATTATTTTTAATTTCTTTGATGTCTTGTGTTGTAAGCTACACCAAGATTAGATTATGCTATATGCAACACTGTATTAGCTTGTAATATATGCAACACTATTCTTGGATTGTGTTGCACACAATTTTAAGTTCCTTTGATAGAATTCATTTCACGCAACACTGAGTATAGATTTTTTTGAATTTATAGATGAACTAATTTTGGATTATGTTAACTTAAGGAATCTTTCACTACTCGCAACACTGACTTGGCTTGCATTACACGTAAGAGCGACCATCCTCGATAGCTTGCGTTGTACGCGATACCGAGTTTCAATAAACAATAATATATTATTAAAATATTATTATTTAATGGGATATAAACTAGACGTTATGAATAGTATTAACCGAATTTTTAATTTTATAACATTATCATTCATCTTAAACATTTTCTAGAACATGATATGAGAACAAAATCAAATTTTCGGACAAAAGAAGTATTTTTCAAAAATGTAGTTTTACCGCCTTTTGATGGAGCACCCATTTCAAACCTAGTTTTTGACACTTTTATAAGATAAATTTGAAAAAATAAACTTTTTCATTGGAATTGGGATGTAAAAGTTTACTTTTGTTTAATTTTTTGTATTTTTCTTATAAAATTGAAATTTTAATGAATAGTGAAAAATGCTGCATTTTAATTCGAAACTGCCTTTTTATCTAATTTATTTATATAGTTAGATTATATTTTTAATTTTTTTAAAGTGTAATTAGATTATATTTTTATCATTTAATCCAATTTTGTTCACTATAAGTAATTTCACTTTTAAATTGGACATAAACACATGTCAATATTTTGATAGTTATTACTTATTAAAAACCCACTTCTTGGTTTTGACAACATGAATTAATTTTAAATTAATTACTGAAACTTCTATGTTTTGAATTTGAATAAATGGGTTCCATATTTGGAATCATAAGGTTAAATTTTTTTAAATAGGTACCTTTTATTTTTAGACATTATGATTAGTAGCTTCAGTAATTATTTTATTTACCATTGTTAAAGGGTAAATCTGGAAAATAAGGGTAAAAAAATAATATTATAATAATATTAAACTACCCTAACACATTTCATAATCCTATTTTATGAGATATTTCCGACCATGGGAATCCTTGGTTCAATTTTGGGACCTCATGGATTCACTTGGATGTGAAAATGATATTTTATAAGAATTAATTTAATGTAAAGATAATTATAACCTAAACATATATATTTTACTAAATCGATTTTAATATAGTATTATATAACTGATATATATGTATATAAATATTAATTATAAAGATAAAAAATATTATACATCATGTTATTTTATTTATAATTTTTAAACATCAAATAAAAAAAATTATTTATGAGATAATGATGATGTAGTGATTACCTTATTAATAAATGATTTAAATAAATGTGATTATAATTATTAAAATAAATTTATTTTGAACCTTTTTATGCTATCCACAAATTTTATGGATGATTATGAATTTTTATATTTGAATTAATGATGTTTTTTGAAATAATCAAGTTGTTATATATTTTTAAAAAGTCATGATATGAATAGTATAAAAATTGAAAAAAATGATTTTTTAAAACAAATACTATTTTAAGGATATAATAATACTAAAAATCAAATATTTTTCTAAATTTCTTATATAATGTTTTAAATGTAATTAATGGACCCCTTTAGGTACTATTGGTATTTTATAGTAACTATATTAACAATATAGTATGAATATACCAGAAGATATGGTAAGAGTTAAATTAGTTAACTAAGGGTTAAAGCTAAAAGATAAGGTTAAATTTGAGACCTAAACTTGTCTAAAACCTATTGTTTGAGATTATTTCTAAAAATAATCATATGAAATTATAATTAAATTATTTTTGGACCTTTTGAAGATGAAAATCATTTTATAATAAATTAATATTTTGAGAGTTTCCTAAAGTGCCCCTTTCCTCTCTTATAAAAGGGCACCTTGTCCCTCTCCTATTAACTCTATTTTGAGCCTTCATTCTTAGTGAAACCCTGACCATTTCTCTTCTCAACTTACCTAGTTACGTCCTAGAGGTTTTTTCCTTATCAAAAGACCAAATCTAGTTCCCTAAGTGGAAATTTAAAGGAGGCACATTGAGGAATAGGTAATCTCTTCTACTGGTTCTTTCAAATTTATTTCTTCTTATACTTCCTATTAATTAGTTTTTTTATTATAAATTAATAACATAAGTATCAATAATATACTTATATGTTATTATAAATATTAAACAACCCTATTTCACCTTATATACATTCTACAAAAAATGAAATCATCACACGTGTGTACGTACAGCTTACCGTCTCCACGTCGTGGTGTAATCTGTTTCTCACCACCATCTTACTTGGATTGGAATAATAGTGGAAATAAAAACTATTTATGATTATTATAATATGATACTAATTATGATATACTATACACCATTCAATTCAATACCATTCAACAATTATGGGAATGATATCGTCGTTCGTGCGTACATACGACTTACCGTCTCCACGATGCAATGAGATTACTTCTCCATGTTCACCATTCAAGAATGATTATAAAGTATATATAATAAATAATCATGAAATATATTACATAATAATGATACTATATTTATGTATATACGTACTTCCATTAAATTCAATAAGGAAACGGAAACAACGTTCTTGTGTATGTACAACCTACCGTCTCCATGAACGGTGTATTCCATTTCATTTATCTATATATTATATTTATATTTATATAATGAATATATATGATATAAAAAACATTTTTTACATTTTTTAAGTAACTAAATCATGATATATTTAATAATATCAATAATTAAAAGTCCAAACATGTACGATAAATAAAACGATTATTACCCAAAACGTTGCTTTAGCATGGAATTGACAAATGAATGGGTAATATAAAGTCATAAATAAATCATATATGATATAATAAATATTATTATTGTTCTATTAGAAGTTAATAATATGTGTAAACCCACTATACATGAGTTTCAAACACATACGGAAGAAACTGGACCTAAGTTAAGCGATACTTTTGCAACAACATTTTTATCCGAGATTGTTTATACATAAGTATTTACTGGGGATATATTTATCATCTATGTCCATGTTTTCTAAAAATGTTTTCATAAAATTTTTAATATTATACGATATATGTTTATAGTAATTTTTACCTATTTTTGACTTTTACTACATGGTATAGAAGGAATATTTCTTTTTTTACCATACGAGGCAACTTTTTGACTTTTCCGTCAAAATTACGAGGAGAATGTTTATTTTAACTTATACAGCATGAATAGATTTTTACAGTTTCATGACACCTTATTTATAAAAAGCCTCTTATACACTATTTCATTTTTATTTTCAACTAAATTATTTTTTTAAAATTGTGTGGAATTTTGAGAAAAGAAAATGTTTTTGAAGAAGAGAGGTTATTTTTCTCAAGATCTAAGTTCAAGTGTTTTATCAAAATTATTTTCCATCTAAGATGACACGATTAAATATGGTTATGTTCATATCCCTATTATTAATATGATTTTATTTCTTTAATTATGGAATTATATTTTTTATGCATTATGTTATGATGGAATGATATTTAAGAAACCCATTTTATTTCTTGGGTTATCATATAATGAATGATTTATGTTTTGTGGAATATGCAAGAATGATTTCATTATGAGATGGGTGGGACCTATATCTCCATACAGTGCATTGGGTAAATATTTATATCTCATGAGACAGACATGACTGGAATAACAACTAAATCTAGTTCAGTAATATAGGGCTGGAACGGTAAGTAAATCTGGTTCAGTAACACATGGTTGAAACGATAAGTAATCCCAGTTCAATAATGGACTTTGTCCACTATGATGGTCTTGGAAACAATGCCTTGGATACTATGGAAATAATATTATGTTCTTATTAGTTTTCCACAATTACATGTTTTATTCCAATTCTATTCTATCATGGTTAATGTTCCTTTTTGATCTATTCCTTACAAACTTCAAAGATTTATTTCATGACTCAAGATTTTGATGTTTAAACTTTATGTTCATGTTTTTACGTTCAAATGTTTATGGTTTCTTTTATGTTCTCCATGTTTACCCTTACTGATCATTTGACCTCACCCTTTTTATTTTTTATTTTCCCTAGGATATAAAGAATGTTTTTAGGTAGGAAAATAAAAAGTTGAAGATCTTTATCGAAGATGTTGAAGATATTTTACCAAGTTAGAATACTATGTTCCGAGTTTCCAAAGACACTAAAATAATACGGTCTTTGGGTATATATTTTGTGTAATGTATTAAGTATTCTAGAAAATAAATGTAATTTCCATGTACATCAATCTTGGGTCGTTATAGTTGGTATCAGAGTGAAGGTTTAGTTAACCTTTGGAAATTAGGATGAGAAAACATTATTGAGATCCCTAAAGATATTTCTAAGGTATTTCTAGGAATTCCACTAAGGGTAAGTCTAACTAGAGGTTAAAATCCTAGAATTATGGTAACTATCATAAATAAAATATAATTAAACCTAATATGTTAGAGATTGAAGGTACTCTCCCTTCATTATATTATTTTCCTAGTATGATTTTCGCCACTCACATAATTCGTTTTGGGTTTTAGAAAATGGACAGAAATAGGAGGATTCATGTTAATGGAGAATATGGTGGACAACAGAATGATATTCTTCTAGAGAAACCAAATGATATGGGAGTTGGGAGGCAAAATGTCATTATTATGCCTAATCAGCAATCTCATAATATGATCAATAATCTCAACTTTGGTGAGTTTCCTGAAGCATCTAATAAGATAAAGATGAAGTTTCATGGTGATAATAGAGGAAAGAAAGTTCAATTTTCCTCATGTGAATAATGTGGGAAGAGGCATCAATGAGAATGTTTCAAAGGAACTAGAAGATTCTTTGGGTGTGGAAAATAAGGACACAAAGTTAGTAATTACAAAGTAAAAGGTTCAGTTAACACAATGGACAAGGATAATGGTATTTCTAATACATCAAAGGCGGTTAAATGTTTTAAATGTGGAATGTATGGGCATTATGAAAATTGATGATCTAAGGTAAAATATCATGAATAGAATCAACATGGTCGTATGGGTAGTATTAATATTGCTGATGATGAAGAGACTAAAAATGATATGTGAGATGAAAGAACTGTTAAGGAATAAAATGATGAAGCTCGATCAATGGTTTAAGAAGGTAGTGGAATGATTACATTTTTATCAAGAATAATGTTGTATAAGTAATTTAATGGTACTATGGAATAAATAAACATCTAAGGATTGTTACACTATTGTTTTTCCTTAATTATTTGAAAGTATATGTTGAATGGTACTGGTAACCATGAAAGGTTATTCAGATATTTTTGAAAAGAACATGATATGTGCATAATGGAGGGATAAGGAGATAATAAGATGTTTAATAGTATTAAGGACCTCATGACAGATATAAGGACAAATTGATATCATGGTTTGAGTATATTGAATTTTTTGGATTTTGGTATGTGTAAAGAGTTGACTTTTTACAAAATTCGCATTTTCACTAAGGTTATATGGAAATTCATGTTATTATCATGTTTAATGAGAATACATGATTAAGGTATTCACATGTTTGGAATGTGACAACTAAGAACTGACAAATGAGATATGGGAGACAAATGTTAAGTCAATTTAGTTCACCTCCTTCTAAAATTTTATATTTTAAGTTTTTGGAAGGTCTGTAATATTATCCATTTATGGATAGTATAAGTTATATTCCAATTGAAGTTTGTTAGATTAATGTATTATCTCACTATATTTGGACTTATTCATATTTGATAACCCGTTCTAACCTTTTTGTTGAGATAGATGGAATGACCTATCATTCTATCTCATGATCTTATAACATTTGAAGAATGAAAAATTCACCATCATTTCTTTAAATAAGAGATAAAGTAGAAATTGTTCAGGGAATGACCAACGGTGAGATTGTACTGAAATCATGTAAGTATTTATCCTCATGTAAAAATTCATCAACTTTAGGTAAAGTATATTGATACCCAAAATGTTATCCTAGTACCTTCTTATCTGATGAATCATATGGTCCCTTAAATCATCTCATATTTATGGATTTATGGTAGTTAACTTTCTCCAAACCTTTTCTCTATCACTATCCATTAGAACATGATGGTTAGATTCCTCTTCCATATCCATGTTTTCACTTCCCACCTATGTTCTCCTTTGTGGAAACCCAGTGATGAGTTACTTTGGGTAACTATTATGTTTCTAACTTTCCTTTTTAAAATTGTGTTTTAGAATTCCATTTTACGATATGGGTTTCCATGAAAGAAAATTTCAAGTAGAAAACCATTTATAACCCCAAATGAATTTCTAGGATGAAATTCTTTTTAAGGGGGGTAGAATGTAACACCCAGAGATTTTATGAGATAGATTATTTTTAATTTTTTTGATGTCTTGTGTTGTACGCTACACCAAGATTATCTTGCGTTATACGCAACACTGTATTAGCTTGCAGTATACACAACACTATTACCAGAAAAGTGTATCCAGAGGAAAAACCTCCTAGGATTTATTAAAATAGAAGAGAACTTCAGTAAACAAGTACCACAGGCCTAAAACAACAACTACAGATCATCAAAACCATACCCATCACCACCTCCATGATAAAAAGATTCCACTGCAGTCGCCGATTCCCACTCCAAGCTTTCATAATGCTTCAGCACTTTGGCATACTTTTTTCTAATATTCAACTGCTCCAATGAAATAAATTCATTAGTAATTTTTATACCATTATTGAATCCAAAGACTTCCCCACATTCTTTTCTGACAGAAGATCTAGTGGACATTGTCTTCGGTAGATAATAATAATCCTTCCTCGGCCTTCTTCATGGAGAAGCGATCATATCCACATGATTCCCAAACAACATCTTCTTCCCTCCCTGGACAATTTCACTATATGAGGGCCTGACCATGCCACCACCATTTTCTTTATCACTATCATAACCATCCCACCATTTTCCAGGGATCTGCATCTCTTAATACTTCACTATCTGGTTTTGATGAAACTAACAGTTCGTGTCAATCATAGCTAGGCAATGTGGATGCTCCACCACTTCCTGACCTGCACATATCCCATTTCCCATTACTTCATTCATTGCATCATCATCCTGAGGCTCGGTCTTCATGTTTTCCTCCACACCCTCATGTTCCAACCCTTGAAATTGGTTCCCTATGTAAATCATGATAATAACACCACCATACTCATAAACCCGTCCATTGAGCCCATTAGAACTGACCTCTGGAATCTCCACAATTAGACTGGAATCACAATTCTACACTACAACAGGAAGCATGTTATCCTCTTCCATATCCAAAATAGACCCCTTCTTCCCTTTACTCATGTCTCCACTGCTACTCCCCTTCCTCAGACTAGCCACAACATTATCTCCCTCGAGAAGACCACCCTCATTTCGGGTTATATCAAGAGGAGCAAGGCCATCTTATACGGGGACCCCTTGCTTTTGTTGACTCTCCCCTACAACCACAAGTCCTCTTGAAGGACATGCCATACCACCAGTATCGGTAGAACCCTTGACAACAATTACCTTTATACCATCCCCCGGTTCTGATCCTATCTAATTCTATCCAACACTGTAGATACCATTGGATTAGAAGGAACCCCTACAGGTTTTTCCAGAGCCGGTGCATCCTGGGGTCCCAGGCCAGGTGCATTGCCATTCCGATCATCCACAGCAAGAATATTCCTCTTGTAAAAGGCTTTACCTATCCTCTTCTCTGGAACTGGTGACCTCATGTTGGTGGATCTACTATGACACCTAGAATCTAATTGCCTCAATCTATTGCAAGTTGAGCAGTAGTCAGTCCAGGATTCATAAACAATAGCCCGCTTCCACCTAAATTCTTCACCCACCAAAATCCAAATCAATTCCACCATAGGTCTCGAGATATCCACCTCAACACAAAACTGAGGGTTGATTGGGTGACTCATCATAGATGTATGAATATCAGAACACAGTAAACAAACTACTAGATTCCCAAGCATACGAATAATCGCTGGATTTTGGAAAGGTAATGGTTGATGAGGAAGGCTTACCCAAATCGTAATGGAAGTTGGGTCACGATTCATACAGAGATTGAACATCCACCAGAGGATAAAAAACTTTCAACCATTGCATCATAGGGGGGAACTAGACCATGCACATATCAGATCTTCTTCTGAGTAAAATCGAATCATTAAATGGTGATTATCAAGAAGGCTGACAACCACGCGGTCTTGTAAATCCCATTTTCCAAAAACAAACCGATCAAAATCATCAATAAAAGGTCTTCAAAAGTTTAATCGATCCACCAGAGTATGATCTAGTTAACTCGTCGCTTTAGAGAACTCTGAAACCAATATCGAGAGATGAGGATTACCAAGGTGAATATCAGGCACCTTCAGGCTTAACACAATCACCAAGAACTCCAGGAGATAGTTAGGGTTGGAGAAGGGTACAAAGGGGGTCTGTGGCCCCAGAGGTAGAAAAATCAGACCCCCCCTTCCACCTCTACGAAGGGGGGGAAATCTTATTCAAACATCATCTAGGGTTCCATCGCAAAGCGGTTCGATCAGGCACCAAAAATAATCTATGCAACACTATTCTTGGTTTGTGTTGCACACAATTTCATGTTCTCTTGATATAATTAATTTCAAGCAACACTGAGTATAGATTTTATTCAATGTATAAATGAAATAAGTTTGGATTATATTATATGCAACACCAAAGGAATATTAAACTACATACAACACTAACTTGGCTTTCATTACATGCAAGAGCGACCTTCCTCGATTGCTTGCGTTGTACGTGATACTGAGTTTCACTGAACAACGATATATTGTTAAAATATTATTATTTAATGGGATATAAACTATACATTATGAATATTATTAATCACATTTTGAATTTTATAACATTTAAATTAATCTTACACATTTTCTAGAACATGATATTGGGAAAAAATCAATTTTTCGGATAAAAGAATTATTTTTCAAAAATGCAGTTTTACCGCCTTTAGATGGAGTATCAATTTTAAATCTAGTTTTTGACACTTTTATAAGTTAAATTTGGAAAACTAAACTTCTTATTTGGAAGCAGGACATAAAAAATTACTTTTTTTATTTTTCCAATAAAATTGAAATTTTAATGAATAGTGAAAGACACTACATTTTAATTCAAAACTGCCTTTTTATCTAATTTATTTATATAGTTATATTATATTTTTAATTGGTTTTAACATTTAATTGGATTATATTTTTATATTTTAATCCCATTATGGTCATTGGATGTAACTTCACTTTTAAATTGGACATAAATACATGTCAATCTTTTGATAGTTATTACTTCCGAAAAACCCGCTTTTTGGTTTTGACAACGGGAATTAATTTTGAATTAATCACTAAAACTTATGTGTTCTGAATTTGGAAAATATTATTCCTTATTTTGAATTATAAGGTTCAAATTGTGTTAATAGGTACCTTTTATTTTTAGACACTATGAATAGTAACTTCAGTAATTATTTTATTTACCATGGTTATAGGGTAAATCTGGAAAATAAGGGTAAAAAAATAATATTAAAATACTATTAAACTACCCTAACACATTTCTTAATCCTATTAATGAGATATTTATGACCATGGGCATCCTTGGGTCGATTCTGGGACCCCATGGATTCACTTAGATGTGAAAATGACATTTTATAAGAAATAATTTAAAAGTAAAGATAATTATAACCTAAACATATATATTTTACTAAATCGATTTTAATATAGAGTTATATAACTGATCTCTATTTATATAAATAGTAATTATAAATATAAAAATATTTCCTACATCATGGTATTTTATTTATAATTTTTAGACATCAAATAAATAAATTTATTTATGACACAATGATGATGTAGTGATTACCTTATTAATAAATGATTTAAATAAATGTGATTATAAATATTTAAATAATTTTATTTTGAACTTTTTTATGCCATAAAATAATTTTATGGATGAGTGTTACTTTTTATCTTTTAATTAATGAATTTTTTTTCTAAATAATGAAGTTTTTAGGGATTTTTAAAAAGTAATTATATGAATAGTATAAAAATTGACATAAATGAGTTTTTAAAATAAATTATATTTTATTAAATGATATAATAGCCCTAAAAATATAATATTCGGGAAAATGAAATAGATAATGTTGAAAATTTCATTAATTAAACACTTATTCTTCTAGTTTCATTTTACAGTAACTATATTAATAATATATTATGAATATACCAAAAGACATGGTAAGAGTTAAATTAGTTAACTAAGGGATAAAACTAAAAGATAAGGTTAAATTTGAGACCTAAACTTGTATAAAACCTATTAGTTGAGATTATTTCGAACAATAATCATCTTAACTTCTAATTAAATTAGTTTTGGAACTTTTGAAACTGAAAATAATCTTATAATAAATTAATATTTTGAGAGTTTTCTAAAGTGCCCCTCTCCTCTCTTATAAAAGGGAACCTCCTACCTCTCCTATTAACTCCATTTTTTTCCTTCAATCTCAGATAAACCCAGCCCATTTATCTTCTCAACTTCCCTAGTAACATCCTATAGCTTTTTTTCTTCAAAAAATACAAACTATAGTGCTCTAAGTGGAAATTTAAAGGAGGCACGTCGAGGAAGAAATAATCTCTTTTCCTGATTATTTCAAATTTCATTCTTATTAAACTTCATCTTCATTAGTTGTTTCATTATAAAGTAATAACATCAGTATAACTCATATAATGATATTTTATTATAAATATTAAACAATCCTACTCCACCTTCTATCCATCCTATGAAAAAAGAAATCACTACACATGCGTACGTACGGCTTACCGTCTCCACGTTGTGGTGTAATCTGTTTTTCACCACCACTTTACTTGGATGGGAATAATGGTGGAAATAATAACTATTTATGATTATTATAAAATGATACTAATTATAAGATAAAAAATTCCATTCACTTCAATACCATTCAACAATTATGGGAATGATATCATCGCTCGTGCGTACATACAGCTTACCGTCTCCACGACGCGATGAGATTCATTCTCCACATTCACCATTCAAGAATTATTATAAATTATATATAATAAATAATCATAAAATATCTGACATAATAATTCTACAAGTTTTATTTATATACTTACTTCTATTCAATTCAATAAGGAAACGAAAATAGCGTTCATACGTACGTACTGCCTACTATCTCCATGAACGGTGTATACCATTTCATTTATCTATCTATTTTATATATATTTATATACTGAATATATATGATATATAAATAATTTTTTAAATTATAGAAGTATGCAAATCATGATCTAAGTAATAATATCAATAATTACAATTCCAAACACGTATGATAAATAAAACTATTATTACCCAAAACATTGCTTTAACATGGAATTGACAAATGAACGGGTAATATAAAGTCATAAATAAATAATATATGATATCATAAATATTATTATGGTTCTATTACGGGTTAATAATTTTATAAACCAAATATACAGGAGTTTCAGAAACATAAAAAAGAAATTGGACCTAAGGTAAGGGATACTTTTGCAACCTCATTTTTATCTGAGATTGTTTATACGCAAGTATTTACTGAGGATATATTTATCATCTATGTCCATGTTTTCTAAAAATGTTTTCATAAAATGTTTACTATTCTCCTATGTATGTTTAGAGTCATTTTTATCCATTTTTTACTTTTACTACATGGTATGGAATGGATCTTTCTTTTATTTACCATATGAGGTGTTGTTTGGATTTTTGGATAAAAGTACGAGGAGAATGTTTTTTAACTTATACAGAATGAATGGTTTTTTATGGTTTCATGAGGCCTTATTTCCAAAAATCTTCCTATACACTATTTTATGTTTATTTTTAACTAAATTATTTTATTTTAAAATTTCATGGAATTTTGAGAAAAGAAAACGTTTTTGAAGAAGAAAGGGTATTTTCTTCAAGAACTAAGTTCAAGTTTTTTATCAAAATTATTTTCCATCTAAGATGAAGCTCTTAAATAGGGTTATGTTTTTATCCCTATTGTTACTATGATTTGATTTCCTTAATGATGTAATGATATTTTATATGGATTATGTTATAATGGAATGATATTTAAGAAAACCATTTTATTTCTTAGGTTATGATATGATGAATGATTTATTTTTTGTGGCACATGTAAGAATGATTTCATTATGAGATGGGTGGGACCTATATCTCCCTCCAATGCATTTGGTAAATATTTATATCTAATGAGATATACATGACTAGAATGGAATGTAAATATATTTCAGTAATATAGGGATGGAATAGAAAGTAAATCTTGTTCAGTAATACATGGCTGGAAGGGCAAGTAAACATAGTTAAGTAATGGAATGTGTCCACTATGATGGTCTTAGAATCAATTTCTTTGATACTATGGAAATAATATTATGTTCTTATTATTTTACCATAATTACATGTTTTATTCCAATTATATTATATCATGGTTAATGTTCCTTTATGATTTATTCCTTATAAACTGTCAAGATTTATTTCACGAATCAAGATTTTGATGTTTAAACTTTATGTTCATTTTTTTACATTCAAATATTTATGGTTTGTTTTATGTTCTCCATGTTTACCCTTACTGAGAATTTGAACTCACTTATTTTCCCTAGGATATAAATAAGGTTTTAGGTAGGAAAACAAAAGGGGAAGATCTTTATGGGATATTTTAAAGATCTTCCACCAAGTTAGAAGACTATGATTCGAGTTTCCAAATATACTAAACTAAAACAGTCTTTGGGAGTATATTTTGTGTAATGTATTAAGTATTTCGCAAAAGAAATGTAATGTCCATATATGTCAATATTGGGTTGTTAGATCAAGGATGATATGATGGATTTGAGGGGAATATTTTAGCAGATTTTTTGTGAGACAAATTTATTTATAGGTGTGAATAAGGTCAAGGGGTGAGTGCCTTTTTATAGTGGAGGAGTGATATTCTTGTAATTTTTTTAAAAGGGAATTCCACTCCCATTATTCCCATAACAAGTTACTCAAATAATTTTTC
The DNA here is from genome assembly GCA_963277665.1 of Viscum album. Lineage (NCBI taxonomy): Eukaryota > Viridiplantae > Streptophyta > Magnoliopsida > Santalales > Viscaceae > Viscum > Viscum album. The sequence goes on along the minus strand of OY728167.1, from coordinate 392,703,736 downwards.
CAATAAGATCCAATGGAGTATATGGTTGAAATATTTCCATCCAATGTATTTTGAACTAGTGTATAGGTCGTTTTGGGAAATCAGTGTAAAGTTTAGTCCCTTATTAAGCTAATTTTTCTCTCAATTGTTGTATTTAATTTTATAAACATCCACTAATAATTTTTTTGTAAAAAAAAATAATTTGAAATTATTATAAATTTTACATTATTACAATGTAAATATGGAATCCATTTTTCCAAATTCCAAACATAGAAGTGAAAAAATTAATTTAAATTTAATCTCACAGACGAGACGATACAACAGGTTTTTAATGTAAAAATGTTCGAATGTTTGCTATTTTTTGTGTCCAATTTCAATGTAAAATTGGTTCCAATGACCTAAATTAGAATAAATTATGTACAATTTAACTAATTAAATATTAAAACGAAATTAAAATATAATTTAACTATATAAATAATTTATACAAAAAAGTAGTTTTTGATTAAAATTTAATATTTTTCACTATTCATCCAAAAATAATGTTTTTCAGAAAAATACATAAAATTCATCCTAATAAAATTTTAAAATTATTATTTAAAAATGATAATTATTTTATTAAATTCAATTTCTAAAATTTTATAAAATTAATTTTATTATTGTTTACATAATGACATTGAAAGCAGTTCATTTGATAAAATAGTATTTTCAAACATATAAAGAATTTTACAATACTACATGATTTATTATCACTATATTTTATTTATATAATAATATTTAAAAAGTAGTTATTAATATTCATATTACTGTTTTTAATCTCTAGTTTATAACTATCTTGTTTAAATTATAATAATAATTAAATTATATTTCGTAGAAAATCAATGTTGCGTGTAACGCATGCCATGTCAGTGTTTCCTGTAGCGCAAGTTTATCTTGGTGTATAATATAATAAAAGAATCACTTATTGTATCATGCAATTCATGACATCAAATAAAATTAATTTATTCAAAAAAATGGTTTCACAAAAACTTGGGGTGTTACACCCTCTCTCCCATGTTTCTCACATCCACTGAAGTGATGTTTTCCTCTATTTGTGATAGATCTAGATCTTGGTTTTAAAAGATATAATATTTTTGATCTTGGATGTAGGTTTTAGATAAAGATATCTTTGTGCATTTTGATATTACTTTTTCCACTTAAATTGGGGATTTCTATTGGTGAGTGCCCATCATGAATTTTTAGGTTGGCGGTCTAAATAGAAAATCCCATAATCTTAATTTAAATTATGTGTATGTAATTGTGAGATTATCAATTACCATTATTTGGAAATTTCATTGATTATTTATTTTATTTAATTGAATTTTCAGGTGATAAAATTTAATGTTAAATTATGGAAATAGAAATTGGTGAAATTGGATTAATTAATTATTGAATTAATTAATGGGATGTGATTAATTAATTATTAAATTATTTATTGGAATGATGTGATTATGAAACTTTTGAATTATATTAATAAATTTTTAAATTAACTAATGAAATTGATGTGATTAATTAATCTTTTAACTAATTAATCGAATTTATGTGATTAAGTAATTATTGAATTAATTAGTGGAATGATGTGATTATGCAATTGATGAATTGGATTAATTAATTATTGAATCAATTAATGGAAATATGTGATTGTGAAATTGTTTAATTGTATTAATTCATTACTACATTAATTAATGGAATTATGAAACATAATTTTTTTAATTGGATTAATTAATTGGTGAATTAATTAATGATGTGTTGTCATATATGTGAAATTATGATATTGTGATAAATGTGATATACATGTGTGGAACATCATCTGTTGGATAAAAATACCATAGTGATAAATGAGTATGGGACATTGTCTTCTGCATCAAAAATCCTATAGTGATAAGTGAGAGAGGAACACATACCATTACTTCAAAATCCCACTTGTGTGATTGATTGATAAATGATTTTTGGGTTACAGATTGCTACATAAAATACCCACAGGGTCCTATTCATGGAGATATATGCCCAATATGTTATCTTTGGACTATGGTTCCAATTAGACTGACTGAAAACTAGCATTTTTATTGACTTTGAAAGAAATTCTGATACAAGAAAATCACGGCGGTCGAAAAAAGTGAAATACCAAAGCATCATTAATCACAAAAATCATCCCCTCACTAGGAAAGGAACCTATATTAAGGAAAAAATCATACTTTGATTGGGTGAAGATATGGATGCCAAGAAATCTGCCACCTGGTTCCCTTCCCTCCATGTGTGAGTGATCTCAATAAGATTACCCAAAATCTGCTTACACTTTCTGATGACATAAATGTTATTCCACGGAACCCGACATGTACCTGCTAATGCTTTGAAGATCATTAGAGAATCTGTTTCCACCGCTTTAAGAGTGATATCCCACTGCCAGCACATCTCCAAACCCGTGATCATAGCCTGAACTTCAGCCTAGAAAACGTCTCCCCTACCATAGAAAGCAGAAAATGTTGCTACAATAGACCCTTCCCAGTTCCGAATTACCCCTCCACCTCTCATCTCCCTCCCTACAAGTGATCCATCTATGTTTAGTTTTATGCCGAAGTGAAGGGGGTGCCAACATACCCATTGCCCGCGACCCAGCTCCCTGCTTCGGCTAGAAATAAATTGACTCGGTATAATGGCTTTCATCGATGGAGCATCCTGGAATCCAGTACACACCCAGACCAAGTCCTTAAAATAATTCTTCATTTTAAAAAGAATATTGTCCTGTGTACCTCTTATTTTTTTGTGTCGTGCTTCATTCCTTTCTCTCCAGAGGGTCCAGTATCCTGCTAATATCAAAATAGCATGTGCCTTCCTTTCAGGTCCATAACCTCCCGCTCCTTGAAACCATTCACTTAAAAAGATTTCCATCATCCCTCCTTGTCTGTTCAAACTTTGGCTGGGTCGAAGTAGGTATTTTTGGTTTGGGTGTCCTTGGAAACCCAAGAGTTATATGGATAAATAAAGATTAATTGAATAAATATAAACTATGTAATTTATTTATTATATTTTATTCTTTATGCATCTACATACATTATTATTGATTGGATATTGTTTTAGATGACATTTTTGGTAGCCTATTGAGTTGTACTCACACTCTACTCAGGCTTCTGGATCAATACCCAAATTGTAACGCCCTGACCCCAGCTACCCAGAGTCGGTGCATTACTTCGTAACATTGGCATGATCACAAAAGATCAAGTCTCGAAAGACCGATTAGTTTAGTAGCCTTGGAAACACTAGATACATTCGTAAACGTTACATTACATCATAAAGTGAAAAACTACAATAACAAAGTCTCCATAGTCCACACTCATATCTCCTTCTGACAATCCCTGCTGGTCATTCATAAAATACTTCTTCACATCCTGGAAAATATTAAAACATTGAAAGGGGTGAGCTCAGATGCTCAGTAAGGATAACAATGATGCGGAAGCTTTCATAAATAAACATAAACATTTAAGGCAATGTATAACTAAAACAAAAGCCTTTTAAACTTGAACATCAACATAATATGGCAAAAGTAGAATGAGATAATGCCATATACTTCTTCACATGGATATTCTACTGGTCGAATAATCACATGCAATATCAATAACCACTTTCATAATGATGGAATGCATAATGCCAGACTATCTTAACCACATAGTCAAGGCCTCGTGCCAAGACCACAAATAATATTTTGTCAAGGCCTTGTGCCAAGACACTAGTTTGTCTCATGAGACCTGCCGATGCATCGAGGAGCTATAGCGGGCTCCACCCGTCACTTATTAAGTCCAATGCATTCCTCATATGAATAGGTTTAAACATATCATAAACCATAACGTAATCATATCTCATAAAACATGCATAAAGGAAACATAACATTTCCACATTTCAATCACAAGATATAAATACAACACATTGATATAATAAAAACGCTTTCAAAACCATTTTCAAACCCAAAATAAAAGAAAGTTAAAACTTTGTATTTATTTTTCATTAAAAAAAATGATGGCTTGTAGAGGAAGCCGAAACTCAAATAATGGTCACGGCGGCGGAGAAGTCGTTGTCGCCGCATAAGTACGGAAAGAAAAACATTCCCTTTTTGTCGTTTAGTAAAACACTTCGTTAAAAAAAGATTCCTTTTGAATAAACATAAAAGTCAAAGGGGTTTATACACCGTATAAAAGAAAGTTGTGTATAAAACCAAATATGCCTCAATGAAAGGAGATTGAGACGAAGTCCTTAAAAAGATCATTTTTAAAATAAAATAGATATATTATGTGTATTCACTATAGGTACACATAAAGAAATTAAAAATACAAAATAGTACATAATAACATCATGACATAATTTGAAAGTAGGAGATTAACCCAAAGAATGGAAATTGGGTTAAGAAGTTCCCTTACCTTGTGTCCGACTTGACTCAACCGTTCTTTAACCTCCTGAATAATAAACTAGAGTTAATATATACCTTATTAAGAACCATTCTCAATTTCATTATCCTTATTATATCACTTATTACAATGATATGATCATTATGTAATTATTTAAGTTAATAACGGTCGTTTTGTCGGTATTTGGTTCTTAAGTCAAAAATAGGCTTCTTACACTTACATGTTGTTAATTTGGTCAAAGGTTCATTATATCCAGAATGGTATTCATGATGTAGATATCATATATGTCATATATATCCAGTACATACATTCATTTATAATATTACATCACATTTAGAGGTAAGAAATGAAATGCACCGTTCATGGAGACGGTAAGCCGTACGTACGCATGAACGCTACTTCCATTTCTATTTCATATTTTCTGGAATGGTATCATAATGATATAAGAGTATATTATAATTCCAGTATAATAACATATATAATATCATTAACTTTATCCTTCACACATCCCACATATGGTATTAACGAATCAAATCACTTTCAGGGGGCGGTAGTCCGCGCTTCCTAAAATGAAGATATCGTGTTTTACCCATAATGGAAACCATAAAGGTATGCCCAAAATGAAAAAAACAGAAGCTTAAGGAAAACATAAACATATTATATATCATATATAAAAATAGTGACATCATAATGGCCACTTTGAAGGTGTTAAATGAGTGTTGAACAATCATCGTTTCGGGAGGCAGAATTTCGCCATCCACGGAAACCTTATGTTCTTTAACCATTTGATGTAGTTGTGTGGAAGTGTAGCTCAAATAAATCTTATAACAACATCCTAGTATATTGAAGATACTGGTGTTGTTACAAAAGAAGTAAATAAAAAGAGTTTAGGGGGTTGGAGAAGCAAAATAAAACAAAAGAACATGAGAGAATGAATTACCTTAAAAAGTGTAACTCCTTTTGAGTTGAGCCTAAAGGCTTCCTTTGAAAGGATTCTGCCCAAAGGGAATCCTCTAGGATGAGGAGAGGGATGTGGAGAGAGCAAATGGGCAGGGGTTGGCCGAGCCAATGGCTTGAAGAGTGTGTGAAATGAGGTAGAGGTGGGGGCCTTTTATAAGAGGAGAGGAGGGGCACTTTTGGAAAGTAAAGGAACATTACATTATTTGAAAATGTGTTTCGGTTTTAAAAGGTCCCACATTGATAGAATTCGTGGATAAGGTGATAAGGCATCGAAATCCACTCATCCAATAGGTTTTGGCCATGTGTAGTTCATAGATTTTATATTAACTTTCCATTTTATTTAAATCGTTAGATAATGATGTCATCGCTGCATCATTATTATGTCATAAATAATTAAATTTATTTAATGTCTAAAAATTATAAAACAAATACTATGGTATAGGAAATCTTTTTATCTTTCCAATGACTATTTATAATCAAAATTTGGACTTGTATAACCCTACTTAAAAATTGTTTTCGTAAAACATATTATGTTTGTGTCATTTTCACTTTAACATTAAATAAAAAGTAATTTATGTCATTTCCTAACAAAAGTGGATCCATGGGGTCCCCAAGTTGACCCATGGCTTGTCTTGGTCGGCCATGACACAACCAATAAGGTTGGGACATGTGTCTAGGTCATTTTATATTATTAAAGCATTATTTATTCCTTAAACTACACTAATTACCACTAATCGCGATTAAAAACTTAATAAGTTACTATTCACCAAAAAATTATTTTAATCTCATTGAACCACATTTTACTTCTTAATGACAACCATGTATGTCGGATTTTCAAAATTCAGTACACATTAGTGGTAAACTTTCATTTAACTGAAAAATCAGTTTGCTTGATTACCACTTAGTGGTTTCACTATTCATCAAAAATTGAAGTTTTTCAGAATAAGGCCAAAATTTCACCCTAAGCTATAATTGATATTCTGAATTCAAAAATGAAGTCCATTTTACAAAATTCAAAACATATAAGTCAAATTAATTAATTTAATAATTAATTCCCGCTGTTATAACAAATAGCGTGTTTTTAAGAAACAATTTATATCAAAAGATTGGCAATTGTTTATGTCCAATTTCAATGTTAAATTAACTTTAATGACCACCATTGGATAAAATGGTAAAAATATATTCTAATTGTACCTTAAAACCACTAAATAGTATAACTTATCACTATAAATTATTTTGATTAAAAAAGTTGTTTTAAGTATTTTTCACTATTCATAAAAATTTGGAAGTTCTCGGAAAATTACAAAAAATTCAACATAGGCTAATTTCAATATTGGGAATACAAAAGTGAAGTCCATTTTGAAATATAAAATTTATAAAATTTCAAAAAGTAGGTATTACTATTCACAACGGCTAGTTTAATTAGTTGTGGTGTGTGCTAGAGCTCGAGGTTGCGTACAACACACGCTATTGCATTATTGAATGAGAAGCGTATCGTGGAAGCTCGGGGTGTTACATTCTACCCTCCTTCAATAAATTGCGTCCCCGCAATTTGAAATTTTTCTTTGAAAATAAAAGGTTGAAAAGAGAAAATACCTTTTAGGAAAACCCACATCGGAAATAAGGTTAATAAATATATAACATTAAAAGAAAGCAGGATAAGTACAAAGGTCACCCGATATAGCCCATTCTAGGATTCTATGAAAATATGGATATGGAAGAAAAACAAACCATCAAGGTCTGATGGAGAGTTATAGAAAACAGGATTAGGAGAAAGTTTAACCATAAGAAAATCACAAACTTGTGATTGGTTAAACGGTCATTGAATCCCCAGTTGGAAAAGTTAACCGACAACATTTTTGTTTTAAGTTACCTTTTATAATGTTGAGGAATTTATTTATGAGATTTACTAAGAACGTAAGGGAATATACATACTTGTTATGTATACTTTCATTCGTTAATAAATTTTTACCACAAACCCAACTTTTACTCCAAATGGTAACGGAACTCAAAAATATTCTATTTATCCTAATTGTATAAGGTTCCAAATGTTAACACATACCATTTAGATTAGTAAAACTATTTTGTAATAACCAGGGACTTCCTGTAGGCTAGTGGTAGGAAATAAAGGCTTGTCGCACTTTGATTGTGGGTTCGATTCCTACAGCTTTGTCCGACGCGACGGTTTATGCCCCACCCTGCAGGTTGTCCTTTTTCTAAAAAAAATAGTATTATAGTATTCCAGAAATAATCTTCAGAAAAGTTTTAACCTTAAACCATACTATCCAAAGATCAACTTAATCCACTCCAAAATAACTCCGTCCAGACTTTCTCTAAAATGTCTCTTAATTCCAAAATCAATTGTAGCATCAGATTCCCCATAAAAAGAAAAGTTTCTCTTATTGTCACATACTAAAAATATGATTACCTTAATCATATTAAAACCTTACTGAAATCAAAAAGTACTGCAGTACAATCCTTATATAGATCACATTATTCTAATAACCAGAATATAATCCATGAGTCCAAAAGCACCAATACATTAGTTATTCTGCTTCAACTGTAGTAATAGCATAAGATTTTCCTTGATCCCTTGGCCTTTTCTGAGGTAAGTTTCCTTGACGCTTAGGACATTCATTTGCATAATGACCCATTTCTCTACAATTGTAGCATTCAACTTTGACAGCCTCTTTCTTTCCCTTGCAATCACGTGCCTGGTGACCTTTTTCTCCACATTTATAACAGACTCCCATTCCTTTTAGGCAAGTACCAGGGTGATTCTTCCCACAATTATCACATAATGGAAAATCCTTCTTTCCCTTTTTCCCTTTATCTGTCTCTTGTTCCACCGTTCTCTTCTTCTCTTGCTTTACTTTGTTGTCATAAGACTTAGAGAATTCCTTTTCTGTCTTGATAGCACATGAGACTATATCTTCGTATGTTGAGAAAGATTGTGACACTAGAGCTCGACGGAGAAATGGTTTTAACCCATCAAAGAAACGATCAATCTTACTTCTTGGGTTACGTATATAATCGGCAGCATGCCTCGCTAACCTTGTAAAGTTAGCCTCATACTTTGCGACATTCTCATCCTCCTTCTGCCTCAAACTCAGAAATTGCCTTTCCATATCTGCTCGATGGTCACGAGGAAAGTATTTTTCTAAGAACAACTCTTTGAACTCTCTCCATTCCATATTCGATACGTCATCATCTTCCTTTGTGTTTTGAATCAGTGACCACCACTGATCGGCATCTCCAGTGAGGCGGTAAACTGCCATGACAACCTTCTCCCTTTCACTACTCCCCAAGGCATGGAATATTTTCTCTAAGGAATTTATCCATTGCTCAGCTATTGTAGGATTTGTACTCCCATTGAAGGTTGGCGGTTGTTGCCTCATGAAACGGTCTAGCATTGATCCTCCACGTTGCGGATCAGGGTGCTCCATACGAGTAAGGTTGTTATTCATAACCTGCGTGAGTTGTCCCAGTATGGTAATAAGTTGATCAGCACCAGTTGTATCTCCAGGTCCACAATAATTATCTTGAGCAGGAGGGAAATCCCTACACGGAGTTCGTGCATTGATACGGTTTCCATTCCTTCCACTAGGCGCCATTTCTAAACAATGGCATAAACTAGATTAGTTTATGAATCAAAATACATAATTCCATACTTGTAAAATACTTAACATAAATTGAACTATTTATGGATATAATCCATAATCATAAAAAGAAATGTTTTCTTTGAGAAAGTATATACTCATAACCCTTCATAGTGGTTTGTAAAGAAAATGAGAATTATCCTAAGCATATCCCCCGGGAGTGTCGTAACCAAGAGTGCAGCAAGGCCCGTTGTCGTGCACCAGTTCCCGTTCGAGTCTAGCTCAAAGCGGTGTTTTCGGGTTTTACCCCTAGGTACATCTGTGCCAGAGCCGCCTCTACCTGCTCGTATCCAGACAGGGATGTATTGCTTGGAAAACTCACAAAATCTCTACAATACCAATATTCTAAGATGTTCTTTTATACTAATCCTCAAAGTCTATCTTCGGGCTATGTGCTCTAATCAGAGTTTATCTAAATCTAGCTTCCAAGGTTAGTACTAAACTGCCTCTGATACCAACTGTAACGCCCTGACCCCAGCTACCCAGAGTCGGTGCATTACTTCGTAACATTGGCATGATCACAAAAGATCAAGTCTCGAAAGACCGATTAGTTTAGTAGCCTTGGAAACACTAGATACATTCGTAAACGTTACATTACATCATAAAGTGAAAAACTACAATAACAAAGTCTCCATAGTCCACACTCATATCTCCTTCTGACAATCCCTGCAGGTCATTCATAAAATACTTCTTCACATCCTGGAAAATATTAAAACATTGAAAGGGGTGAGCTCAGATGCTCAGTAAGGATAACAATGATGCGGAAGCTTTCATAAATAAACATAAACATTTAAGGCAATGTATAACTAAAACAAAAGCCTTTTAAACTTGAACATCAACATAATATGGCAAAAGTAGAATGAGATAATGCCATATACTTCTTCACATGGATATTCTACTGGTCGAATAATCACATGCAATATCAATAACCACTTTCATAATGATGGAATGCATAATGCCAGACTATCTTAACCACGTAGTCAAGGCCTCGTGCCAAGACCACAAATAATATTTTGTCAAGGCCTTGTGCCAAGACACTAGTTTGTCTCATGAGACCTGCCGATGCATCGAGGAGCTATAGCGGGCTCCACCCGTCACTTATTAAGTCCAATGCATTCCTCATATGAATAGGTTTAAACATATCATAAACCATAACGTAATCATATCTCATAAAACATGCATAAAGGAAACATAACATTTCCACATTTCAATCACAAGATATAAATACAACACATTGATATAATAAAAACGCTTTCAAAACCATTTTCAAACCCAAAATAAAAGAAAGTTAAAACTTTGTATTTATTTTTCATTAAAAAAAATGATGGCTTGTAGAGGAAGCCGAAACTCAAATAATGGTCACGGCGGTGGAGAAGTCGTTGTCGCCGCATAAGTACGGAAAGAAAAACATTCCCTTTTTGTCGTTTAGTAAAACGCTTCGTTAAAAAAAGATTCCTTTTGAATAAACATAAAAGTCAAAGGGGTTTATACACCGTATAAAAGAAAGTTGTGTATAAAACCAAATATGCCTCAATGAAAGGAGATTGAGACGAAGTCCTTAAAAAGATCATTTTTAAAATAAAATAGATATATTATGTGTATTCACTATAGGTACACATAAAGAAATTAAAAATACAAAATAGTACATAATAACATCATGACATAATTTGAAAGTAGGAGATTAACCCAAAGAATGGAAATTGGGTTAAGAAGTTCCCTTACCTTGTGTCCGACTTGACTCAACCGTTCTTTAACCTCCTGAATAATAAACTAGAGTTAATATATACCTTATTAAGAACCATTCTCAATTTCATTATCCTTATTATATCACTTATTACAATGATATGATCATTATGTAATTATTTAAGTTAATAACGGTCGTTTTGTCGGTATTTGGTTCTTAAGTCAAAAATAGGCTTCTTACACTTACATGTTGTTAATTTGGTCAAAGGTTCATTATATCCAGAATGGTATTCATGATGTAGATATCATATATGTCATATATATCCAGTACATACATTCATTTATAATATTACATCACATTTAGAGGTAAGAAATGAAATGCACCGTTCATGGAGACGGTAAGCCGTACGTACGCATGAACGCTACTTCCATTTCTATTTCATATTTTCTGGAATGGTATCATAATGATATAAGAGTATATTATAATTCCAGTATAATAACATATATAATATCATTAACTTTATCCTTCACACATCCCACATATGGTATTAACGAATCAAATCACTTTCAGGGGGCGGTAGTCCGCGCTTCCTAAAATGAAGATATCGTGTTTTACCCATAATGGAAACCATAAAGGTATGCCCAAAATGAAAAAAACAGAAGCTTAAGGAAAACATAAACATATTATATATCATATATAAAAATAGTGACATCATAATGGCCACCTTTGAAGGTGTTAAATGAGTGTTGAACAATCATCGTTTCGGGAGGCAGAATTTCGCCATCCACGGAAACCTTATGTTCTTTAACCATTTGATGTAGTTGTGTGGAAGTGTAGCTCAAATAAATCTTATAACAACATCCTAGTATATTGAAGATACTGGTGTTGTTACAAAAGAAGTAAATAAAAAGAGTTTAGGGGGTTGGAGAAGCAAAATAAAACAAAAGAACATGAGAGAATGAATTACCTTAAAAAGTGTAACTCCTTTTGAGTTGAGCCTAAAGGATTCCTTTGAAAGGATTCTGCCCAAAGGGAATCCTCTAGGATGAGGAGAGGGATGTGGAGAGAGCAAATGGGCAGGGGTTGGCCGAGCCAATGGCTTGAAGAGTGTGTGAAATGAGGTAGAGGTGGGGGCCTTTTATAAGAGGAGAGGAGGGGCACTTTTGGAAAGTAAAGGAACATTACATTATTTGAAAATGTGTTTCGGTTTTAAAAGGTCCCACATTGATAGAATTCGTGGATAAGGTGATAAGGCATCGAAATCCACTCATCCAATAGGTTTTGGCCATGTGTAGTTCATAGATTTTATATTAACTTTCCATTTTATTTAAATCGTTAGATAATGATGTCATCGCTGCATCATTATTATGTCATAAATAATTAAATTTATTTAATGTCTAAAAATTATAAAACAAATACTATGGTATAGGAAATCTTTTTATCTTTCCAATGACTATTTATAATCAAAATTTGGACTTGTATAACCCTACTTAAAAATTGTTTTCGTAAAACATATTATGTTTGTGTCATTTTCACTTTAACATTAAATAAAAAGTAATTTATGTCATTTCCTAACAAAAGTGGATCCATGGGGTCCCCAAGTTGACCCATGGATTGTCTTGGTCGGCCATGACACAACCAATAAGGTTGGGACATGTGTCTAGGTCATTTTATATTATTAAAGCATTATTTATTCCTTAAACTACACTAATTACCACTAATCGCGATTAAAAACTTAATAAGTTACTATTCACCAAAAAATTATTTTAATCTCATTGAACCACATTTTACTTCTTAATGACAACCATGTATGTCGGATTTTCAAAATTCAGTACACATTAGTGGTAAACTTTCATTTAACTGAAAAATCAGTTTGCTTGATTACCACTTAGTGGTTTCACTATTCATCAAAAATTGAAGTTTTTCAGAATAAGGCCAAAATTTCACCCTAAGCTATAATTGATATTCTGAATTCAAAAATGAAGTCCATTTTACAAAATTCAAAACATATAAGTCAAATTAATTAATTTAATAATTAATTCCCGCTGTTATAACAAATAGCGTGTTTTTAAGAAACAATTTATATCAAAAGATTGGCAATTGTTTATGTCCAATTTCAATGTTAAATTAACTTTAATGACCACCATTGGATAAAATGGTAAAAATATATTCTAATTGTACCTTAAAACCACTAAATAGTATAACTTATCACTATAAATTATTTTGATTAAAAAAGTTGTTTTAAGTATTTTTCACTATTCATAAAAATTTGGAAGTTCTCGGAAAATTACAAAAAATTCAACATAGGCTAATTTCAATATTGGGAATACAAAAGTGAAGTCCATTTTGAAATATAAAATTTATAAAATTTCAAAAAGTAGGTATTAATATTCACAACGGCTAGTTTAATTAGTTGTGGTGTGTGCTAGAGCTCGAGGTTGCGTACAACACACGCTATTGCATTATTGAATGAGAAGCGTATCGTGGAAGCTCGGGGTGTTACACAAATAGAATTCATGTTTACAGGATAGGATAAGGTAAAAGTCCATGTGTTAGATACTTGAGTTGGGATGGATCATGGATAAGGGGTGTTATATTTTATTCTTTATACATCTACATACACTATTATTGATTGGATATTGTTTTAGATGTCATTTTTGGTGGCCTATGGAGTTTTACTCACACTCTACTCAGGCTTTCAGATCAATACCCAAATAGACTTTATGTTTACAGGATATGATAAGGGAAAAATCCATGTGTTAGATACTTGAGTTAGGATAGATCATGAATAAGAGAACCAGACATGATTTGGGACCCTCTTGGGTGTTTTCAATGCCTTTATTTACTTTTGGTTTTGAATATGGAAACTTTAAACATATTTTACATGAAATATCTACTATTTTGTTTTGGATATTATATTTACTATTTTGGTCATCATGTGATACTAGTTTGGTTTGGTTATTGGATATATATTTCAATTATTTTAACTTATTCCCCTATTGTTCTACTTTGATAAAGGGGATATAGTCTCCCCATGATCTATATTATTCCATCATTTCTAGTAGGAAGCCTTTGGCATACAGAGGGGAGATGAGGTTATGTGACTGACCAGCTCTGGGCACCGATGTGTGGCACCTGGGTTGGGATGTTACACGAAAGTTTAGGTCTCACTGAGAAAAGATATAGTTGAGACTCTTATGTTCCTTGTATACCACAAACCCATCACCCATGAGATAGTGTCTCCATAATATCAGGGAATTTACCACTGGTACTAACTTCAGATCATGATTAGGGTAATTTCTCTCATGTGGTCTCCACTGCCTGGAGCCATAAGCTAGTACTCGATCCTTCTACATTAAAAATACTCTGATTCCTACTTTGGATGCATCATAGTATATGTTATATGCTTCACCAGGAATAGGTAAAGTGAGGATAGGTATTTAGGTCATTGTACCTTTAAAATCTTGAAAAGATCTCTCACAAGCATCAAACCAAACAAACTTTACCCCTTTCTTGGTCAGACCAGACATTGGTGCTTCCAAATGGGAGAAGTCCTGGATAAATCACCGATTATAACTTTATAAATGTAGAAAATATATGAATCTAGAATATGTTCTTAGAATGTTCCCAAGATACCATACTTGCAAATTTCTCTAGCCCCACTGACACTTCTAACTCTGAGATTAGACGGCCCAAGAAGTGCATTTTATTAATACAAAAACTACATTTTGTTAGCTTGGAATAATGATGATTCTCTCTCATTGTAATCAATATTATGTCAAGATTTTTTGTGTGAACTTTGGTGGATTGGGAGTACACTAAGATATCATTGAAAAAAACACCAAAAACTAGTCCAAAAAAGTAGGAAATATCCTTTTCATTGAGGCCATTAATACCTCTAGTTTGTTAGTCAACCCAAAGAACATCACTAAGAATTCATAAAATCCATACCATCTCCTAAAATTAGTATGAGGTATGTCTAGTGTACTCACCCTTAAAAGGTGGTAACCTGATCTCAAATCAATCTTGGAGAAGATATTAGCAACTCTCAAATGATTTAAAAGATCATCAATGTGCAGAATAGGATACTGCTTCTTAACCCTCATCTAACTCATCCTTTGATAATCCACACATAAGCGCAAAGTCCCATTATCCTTCTTAGTGAAGAGAACTAGAGAACCCCAAGGATATATAATAGTTTTTACAAAGCCTTTAGAATATAGATATTCCAACTAAACCTTCAACTCCTGAATCTATGTTGGTTCCATTCTATAAGGTAGGATATAAATTGGCTCTATTCCCAACACCAACTCGATCATGAACTTAATCTCTCGCTCAAGTGGTAAGTTGTAGAACTTGACTAGAAAGAAACCCTGAAAATGGTCTACCATTGGAGAAAAAGAATCCTTATACATTCCACCATCATCTTAATCAAGACCGGCAATTCGGGCTATGATATAATCCAATCTGCACTAAATTGGTCCTATATTTCCCGCCTGAAGATCCTACTCACCTTGAAAAAAATTAATACCACCTTTTTAATATAGAAAGGCATATCTACTTCTATAATAGTCGATATGATCCTAGTATAGTACTAACCAATCCATACTAATAATCAAGTGAAATCCTTTCATTTCTATCACGAACTATTCCCAAAAGAAATAGTAACCACCAATATCTATAGAATAGGCCTTGAAATGTTTGATATTCTCATACCAAACTCCCAATGGTGTGTCAATTGATAATGCACCATATAAAAATTCCACATCCAAGACCAAACCATTTTCAAAAATAAAAGATAGAAAATAATGTGATGCTCTTTTGTTAAATAAAACACAAGCTAAGGTATATGATACAAGAATTATACCTCTAACGGTAGATGTTCCTACATCCATGATAGCCAAAGTATTCTGTATAATGTAAAGATTACTTTTCACTCTATCTTGGGATTCAGTATGACCACCCAGAGCTATTTTACCTGCCTAGTAGCACACTTCCCCATACACCGAAGGCAAAAGACTAGTATCGAGGTGTGAAATGAATAGTGGGGAGACTATACCCCCTTGTATGAAGTTTCATAAAAGTATAAAATAAATCATATAAATTAAATAAATAAAAGTATAGACATATAGGAAAATAAAAATAATATGTAACCAAAAAATGCAATAAATAATAAAGGTATAATGTAATAACAAGTTGGAATTAAACTAAATTTCATGCTAGAAACAATACAAGTAAAATACTAGAAGACTCCAATAAAGACTCAAAAGTCCTCAGTCCCAAACCCCACATTAGTCCCACCTCCAAACTCTAGCCCATACAATATGTAATCAATAAATAGTAAGTTCCTTTTACTTTGTCAAAACCTACACCCACTGAATCTACTCAGGTACCAAACGACAACCCAAATAGGGTGAGTATAACACAATTGGTTGACTCCACAATTTCTAAACTGACCAGTATGATAATAATTGTGTGAAATAAAGTGATAAATATATATATTAATTAATTAAACAATTAATAAAATACAAAAAAAATCTTCAAATCTATGTTGGAGTATATATGGGAATGTCTTACAACCATGATAACCATGACCATATATCCATGGTAAAATAACCTTTTTCAGTGTAATATCCCAACCATTTCAAGATATTAGATCTTTTTCTTAGATATTTTTTTCCTTGTTTTTAGTATATCTTTTTGGGTTTTATCTTGGTTGTGTTTGGGTGAAATTTTGAAGTTTTTTGAGGGATTTTTGGTAGTACACTGTTGGAATATGGTTTTCCCAAACCGTGAACTCTTCCCTAGAACACCATGAAAACCCAAAAATAGATGGATTTCCTAGTTCAAACATGGTTTTTAAAACCATTCTCCCTCTTAAAAGTAATTTTCAACCCCCCTACCAATAGGAGAGTCACATGTTAGGGTGCACAATTTTGAAAACTATGCAACCTTTCCTAGGAAAATGTGCATGTGGGTTATAATATTCCAAAATTTGTTTAAAATTCCCAAACCCACCAAATCACCCAATTTCAACCCAAATAGATCCTAACTCATTACTCTAATTTTTTGAGGCTTCTAGATGAATCCCTAGGTATCTTAAATATTGGTCTAAACTAATCGAAGGCGATATTGATGGATCTACACCTATCTAGGTATGTAGTTTCTTCATAATTAGATTTCTCTATCTCTCATATCTATTTCTAGATAAAAAGGATATTTTTTCCTCTATTGGTGATGAATCCATATATATGTTTGAGGGATCTGTATTATTTTGATCTTGGATATAGGTTTTGGATCTATATATCATTCTTTGTTGTGATTTTGGTTGTTCTTCTTCATTTGGTGATTTTTTATTTGTGAGTGCTCATCATCAATCTTGAGGTAGGTTGTATAAATTTAAAATCCCATAGTCTTTATTTAATTATTTGTATGTGATTGTGAGATTTAAAATTTATATGATTGAGAAATTTCATTAATGATTTAATTTAATTAATTTAATTTCCATCTGATAATGATTTTGGTTTAATTAGGGCAATTGAAATTGGTGGAATTAGATTAATTAATTGGTCAATTATTTAATGGAATATTATGATTGTGAAATTTATGGGATATTTGGATTGTGTAATTGGTCAATTAATGTGATTTTGAATTAACTGACAATGAGGATTATGATATTGCTTTATTAACCTAAATGGGTTGACGGGTTAGATGATTGAATGTTGATAAATGGATTGATAGTGAATTGGTTATATTATTCCACATGATTAAGGTGATTAACCAAGATTGAATTGATAATTGAATTGGTAACCCATGATGATAATGTTTTAAGTGAAGGTTAATGATGTTTAACTTTGATTTTTATAAAATTGTGATACGTGTGATATTGTGATACATGTTAATTGTGATATACGTGTGTGGGAGATGGACTGATGCTTTAAAATCCCATAAGTTAATAACTAATATACATAAGTGGGACATGAAATGATTCTTTAAAATACCAAGTGATAAATGGGTTATGGCACATGGAATGATGCTTCAAATACCCACAGGGTGCTAGAAATGGCGTTCTAGGCCCAAAATGTTGGCATTGGACTATGGTTTCAATTATTCATAAAATGTATTGAGTTGATATGATAAATTATAACCATTGGATTTTGATATTTGATATCCATTAGCGATATTTATACCTCTATAATAGGTTGAAGTGGGTATTGGTGGGGTGGGTGTCCTTGGGAACCTAGGGGTTTATGTGGTTAATTAAAGAATAATTGAAAATGTGATAACTGGTTACTTATGCATTGTACTTTATTCTTTATACAACTAAATAAAATGTTATTTGGATGGATACTGATTTAAACGCCATTATTGGTGGCCTTCTGAGTTGCACTCACACCCTAGTCAGGCTGGTTGATCGGTACCCAAATATACATCATGTTCATAGTATATGATAAGGGAAATATCCTTATATTAGATGGATGATATGGTATGAAGCATAGATGAGGGAATCATACATGGTGTCGAGACCTGTTTGGGAGTTTTTGGTATCTTTATTTTTGGTTTTTCATTCGACACTTCACACATAGTTAGAATGAAAATTATACTACTTTAGTTTTGGATATTTTATTCATGTTTTGGTCATTATGTGATAGTGGTATTATTCTGGTTATGGTTATATATTTTGGATATTTTTTATTTATTTCCACTATTATGATGCATTGATAAAGATGGTATAGTCTACCCATGATCCATATCAGACCATCACTACTAGTTGATATTCTCTGTCATATAGGGAGGCGTACCTGAGGTCATGTGACCAACCGGCTTGGGGAACCAGTTTATGGAACCTGGATCAAGACATTATAATGTGGTATCAGAGGATTTCTATTTTGTTTTCCTTTATTTTGTCTTAAAATTTGGGGAAGGTAGGCAGGAGAATAGGATGAGTCGAGCCTCAGTTAATAGCTTTTTAATGGTGGTATCTAACCCATGTTTCAAGTTAAAATCCAAGTACCCAGTTTGTGATTATAGTTATTTTTTATTTCCATTATGGTTGGATGCTATTTCACATTGAGTGATGCACTTGTTGTGTGATGTGATTATTATTTTTGTAATTTTCTGAGATTTGATTCATGGCATGGGGTGGAATGGGAGTTTAATATGCATTCATCATTCTTGGAACTTAGTATTATTATGTGGTATGAATCATTTTATGCATGCATAATAAAATTAGGTTTTTGGGAAGTTGTTTAGATAAAAAAATATTATATTTACTTGTGTTTTTTAAATGAAAAATGTGTCTAATATGAATTGAGAATTTTTAAATGAAGAAAAATGTGTAAAATGGGTGTATAATAAGAAAATTGAATAATGAGAGTGTTTTTAACCTTGGTTAACAATGACCTAGATGTAGGATGGTTAAGGGTAGTGATAGTGCCTCGTTTTTGACCATATCCTGGGGAAATGGTGAAATGACTTGTTATGGATTATTGTGAATCCCTATTGTTATTTTTACTAATTTTATGTTATATGTCATAATAAGTGTGTTTAGAATTGTATTGATATGCATATATGATGAATTTTATTAAGAGGATGACATGAGGTTATGGCTGGAAACAACTCTCCAATATTGGAACCTGGGACACTGATTGTGCTGGGTGTGGGAGTCGAAGAGCAATTCCAAGATAAATTTTCTCAGTTCATGCAGTTTATAAAAAGAGACCTAAGGTGTGATGTAAAGAATATGTCTAAACTAACATGGTATTTTCAATTGAAGCACCCTATAAAATTTTACCAGAGAGGGTGGACCTAAGGTAGTTGGGTTCTGGATTTAGTATATCCATACTATACTTGACCACTTAGAGAATCCTACTATGAAGAGAGTTAAATTGGATGATTAAATGTAATTGGATTCTTAAATGTTATGTGGTCATGAAAAACATTTGTGGGACATCAAGAATTGGGATTGAAAGATAGAGAATATGGAGTAAAAGTACATTTAGATTATGTTCTTGGAGAGCTTTTTCCTTAGGAGGCTCATACAGGAGAGAGAAGCTAAGATTATGAGGTTGAATAAAGAGAATATGTTAGTGATGGACTATGTCGGTCTCTTTACAAACTTGTGGTTCTTTGTTCCAACATTGGAGGGAGATGAGTCTACTATATAAATGTGGTTTTAAGATGGGATTAATTGTGAAATTAAGTCCCAGGTGAGTATATTTCGACTAAAAATGTTTTTAGAGGTGGTGAATTAGGATCACATTTATGAGGGGAACTTATAGGAGGCTTCTGGTGGAGGACATGTGGATTTTTCAACACTTTCAGAAGGTATGAATCCCAAGAGCATGAATCATCATTACTAGAATGTTGACAAGAGCTATAGAAAGTATAGTGGCCAAGGGGAAGGATCAATTACATAGACCTTACTCGGGTGACCTATCACCAGTGTGGTAGGCCGAGTCACTTTTATAGATAGTTCCCCCGACCATTGGTAGAGTACCGATATTTCGATATGATGGGGAATCTATAGAGGTTATTTAAGAACCCACAATAGGTGGGTAATGAGAGAGAATCTGGGAAGTATTAGAGTGTGGTAAGGGGATATTATACACTGTATTAGTCTAGAAACTAGAGTTCTACAAGTTGTGGAAGTATAGGAAGTGGATGTGGTGATTCTGGGAAAGAGGGACCATATCAACAGAGTGGTGAATATCAGGGGACTCATATTGCATTACAATAGATAGGGGTATGACATTTTTATACAATATAACCTACACTTATGGATATTGAGTTTGAGCCATTGATAGTTAGAGGTATTATTCATGTAGTTTTTATGATTTCTTGTTCATTATTTGATATTGGAATCTCCCATTCTTTTATATATTCCCAACTTGTGAATGGTTTAATCCTAGCGGTGGAGTTTGTGAGTGGGGTTATGATGATACATACACTTTTGGGGATATGGTCGAGAGACATCTGTTTGTGAAGAGGGTGTTCTCTGAGAAAGTGGGCCCATATCAGCAGAGTGGTGTAGCTCAGGGGACACATTCTACATCACAGTGAAGAGGGGTAGGACATATTCATGCAGTTCAGCCTACACTTATGGATATCAAGGATGGACCATCGACAATTAGCTGTAATATTCATGTAGTTTCTATTCTTTGTAGTTACTTATTTGATACCAGAACCTCTTTTTCTTCTATATAATCCCAACTTTTGAATGGTTTGAACCTAGCAGTAGATTTTTTGAGTGGGGTTAGGATGATAGATACACATTTTGGGGTACAGTCAAGAGACATCTGTATGTGCAAAGGGTGTTCCCTCAATGTTTGGGAGTATCATTTCCATTGATACCATTACATTATGGATATGACAGGCTTTGACCTAATTATGGGTATGGACTGGTTAGTGACACACCTAGCCCACGTTTATTGATACCTAAAGAGAGTAACTTTTACATCTCCTGAGGGTGGAAACTATATTCATAGTGGGGAGTGGAATATTAAGGAAGCTCATGTAGGTCTAGTTCATCAATAATGGGGTGAGATTATTTCCTAGTTTCCAAGTCTATTGTGGGATGATGGAGGTGTAAGGAATGATTTGTTTCCACACATAGTGGATAGTTTCCATGTTTCCTGACTACTTCCCAGGGATTCCACCTAAGAGATATGTGGATTTTACAATTGTGCTAATTCTTGGAGCTGAGATAGTTTCTATTCTACGAAACCAAATGGAACCAACAAAGCTTCAAGTTCTTAAGACTCAACTAGAAGATTTGATTGATACATTATCTATCCATATGAGTACCTCACCTTGGGGTTATCTAGTATTGTTTTCTAAGAAGTATAATGGAACTTTGTGCTTATGTGTGGATTACTGAAAGTTGAACCAGATGACAGTGAATAGTTGGTATTCTCTTCCACATATCGATGAATCTTTCTTACCAGTTGAGGAGAGATTTTTTCCATGATTGGTTTGATATTAGGGTATAATTAGTTGAGAGTTCGACTATATGATATACCAATTACTTATTTCAAAAGCAGGTATGGCCTATATGAGTTCTTCGTGATTCTGTTTGGGATGACGAACACACCAGCTATGTTTATGGCCTTGATTAACTGAATCATCCATCCATACTTGAATTAGATTTTGATTGTTATTATGGATGAAATATTGGTGTAATCAAAGACTAATGATGATCATGCCCAACATGTTGACATCATCTTGAGTAAACTGATATAGATTTGTCTATACCCTAAGGTTTCTAAATAAAAATTTAAGATCAATTAGGTACACTTATTGGGTTTCATAATTTAGAGTATTTGTTTCTTGGTAGAAGACCACAAATTTTTTTGATATATATTGATTTCTGGGGTTATCAAGATATTACTAGAGGATAATCTATGACGTTTCCCATTTGGAAGAACCACTTTTGGTCTTGAGAAGGAAGGCGATAAAGTTTGAATAGTCTGGAGCATGTGAGAATTATTTCTAGGAGATAAATAAGTGTTTGAAAACTACACTAATCTTGATCCTACTTGAGCCAGGTGATAAGTATGTATTTTTTTATGCTTCTGAGATAGTCCGTGGAGAAGTATTGATGTAGGGAGATTGAGTTTTAGAATATTGTTCTCATCAGTTGAGGCCACATGAATAGAACAACCCTAATAATGACCTCGAGTTAGTAGTAGTTTATGTTTGGAAGTGTTGGTGGAATTATCTTTTGGGGGGAAATTTTATTGTGTATAATGATCATAAGAGATTAAAGTACATATTTTCTCAATGAGATTTGAATATTTGGTAGCTAAGGTGGGCTGAGTATATGAAGTAATTTTATTTTGATCTAGAATGTATGACCAGGAAGGTAAATAGTGTTTTTGATGCTTTAAGAAGGAAAACTCATACTTAGGTAGTTCATGAGTCTAGTGCTGAGTGGAAAATGAGTAATTTACTGACTGAAATGTATGTTGTGGTTTAGGAGGTTCAGATAAGATGAATCTAATATCATTTTTAATTTATTATAAACTTTTGAGATAGATTAGAGATATAAAGTAAGAGGATCTATAATTATTATCATTGAGGAAAATCCTTGATGGTGGGGAGTCACCTTCATATTGGACCATATATGAGGAAGAGATCATCTATGTCCAAGATCATATAGTTGTGCCTATAAGTATGCGGGAGGAGATGGTGTGTGAATTTCATGCCTCAAGGTGAGTGGTACATTCAGGTTTTACCAAAATGTATGGTGACCTATTTTGAAAATATTGGTGGCTAGTCATGAAAAAGGAGATAATAGGGTTCATGATATTATGTTACACATGTCAACATGTGAAGGCTGAGCATCAATGACCTAGTGTTTTACTAAATCCTTTTCCAATTTTTGAATGGAAGTGGGATGATGTTACCATGTATTTTTTGGTGGGTCTTCAAAGGAAACTTGAAAGAAAGATACTATTTAGGTGATTATAGATCTAATGAAAAAAGTAGAACATTTCATGCCTATTTGGGAGACATTATCAATGGATCAACTGGTATATATGTACATTTGGTAGATATTTCGTCTGCATGTTGTACTGAGAAATATAGTTTTAGACTGTGAATCACACTTCACTTCATGCTTTTGGTAGGGCTTACAGAAGGAACTTGGTACATAGGTATTATTGAGTATGGCTTTCCACCCAAAGACAGATGGATAATCAGAGCTTACTATACAGGTGCTTGTGTATATAATCTGAGTGTATGTTTTAGACTTTGTTGGGTCTTGGGATAAGCACCTAGAATTAGTATTGTTTTCCTATAAAAACAGTTATTAGGAAACTATAAAAATGGAACCATATGAGGATCTTTGTGGTAGTCCATACAGATCACCTCTATGTTGGATGGAGGTAGGTGAGTCCAAGCTATTGGGACCGAGTCTCATATATGAGATGTTATAGTAGGTTCAGTGTATTCTAAGAAATATGGTTATGGATCAAAGTAGATAGAATTCATATGTTGATAGGAATTGAAGACCCCTTGAATTTATATTGGGTGATCCTGTGTTCCTTCAGGTGTCTCCTAGGATGGGTCACTATAGGATTCATAGATAGAGAAAGTTGGGTCATAGGTTTGTTGGACCGTTTGAGGTTGTGGAGAGAATCGTCCTAGTGACATACCAATTGGATCTTCCACGGAGAGGGATTTATGGTCAGTGCATGGTTCTTCAAACCAATAACCCTATTAGAAGTAACCATGCACCCACCATATGATATACAAACAGTTAAAGATCAGATTTTTTCAAACCATGCACCATTTCTTTGGAAACCGTGCGATAAGGTTTTAGTATTCTGAAAACTGGTTTTAAAATTATTGAACCCCTTTTACATCATCCAAAGTCAACCCAACTTGACCCTAACTCATTACTTTCATTTTTTTATGATTCCATATGAGTCCATCGGTCTATCGAACATTGTTCTTGTCGAATCAAAGTCTAGATTGACAGATCTGCACCTATCTAGGTATGTGGTTTCTTCTCAATTAGATTTATTTCTCAGCCATATCTCTTTCTAGATAAAAAGGGGATTTCTTTCTTCTATTGGTGAAGGATCTAGATCTAGGTTTTATGTATCTTGATTATTTTTAAATTGGATCTAGTTTTTGGATTTAGATCTCATTCATCATCATGATCTTGGTTGTTATGTTTCAATTGTGGATTTTACATTGGAGATCATTCATCATCAATATTGATATTGGTGGTCTAAATTGAAAATCCCATACTCTTGATTTAATTACATGTATGTAATTTTGAGATTGAAAATTTCTGTGGTTGGGAAATTTCATTTATGATTGAATTGATTTAATTTAGTTTCCTTATGGTAGTAATTTGGGTTAAATGGTGGAAATTAAAATTGGAAAAATTGGATTAATTAATTGGTTAATTAATTAATGGAATATTCTGATTGTGAAATTTATGGGATATTAGGATTGTGTAATTGGTCAATTAATGTGATTTTGAATTAATTTACAATTAGGATTTTGAGATGGATAACTTAACCTAAATTTGTTAATGGGTTAAATGATTGAATGTTGATAAATGGTTTAATGGTGAATTTGTTATATTATTAAATGTGATTAAGGTGATTAACCAAGACTAAATTGATAAATTAATTTTTAACCCATGATGAGAATATTTTAAAAGATGGTTAATGATGCTTAACCTTGATGTTTATGAAATTGTGATATGTATGATATTGGTATATATGTGAATTTTGATATAGCTATGTGGGACATGGACTGATGCATCAAAACCCATATATTATTGACAGATATATGTATGTGGGACATGGACTAGTGCTTCAAAAGACCATAGTGATAAATGGGTTGTGGGACATAGACTGATGCCTCAAATACCCCCCAGGGTAATAGACATGGCATTCTAGGCCCAAAATGTTTTCATTGGACTATGGTTCCAATTGTCCATATTATGAAATGATTTGATATGATAAATGATAACCATGGTATTATTATAGGTAATATCCATTTGGATTTTTTGTCTTCAAAATGGGCTGAAATGGGTATTGGTTGTGTGGGTTTCCTCAGGAACCTGGGGTTTATGTGGTTAATTAAAGAATAATTGAAAATTTTATAATTTTTAACTTATGAATTTTAAATTACTCTTTATACAACTTCATACACTGATATTTTATTGGATATTATTTTAGATGTCATTGGTGGTGGTCTAATGAGTTGTACTCACACCCTACTCGGGCTGCCTAATCAGTACCCTAATAGACTTCTTATTTGTAGGATAGGATAAGGGAAATATCCCTATATTAGATGGTTGATATGGGATGGACTATGGATGAGTGAATTGGATTTGGTGTTAGAACTCACTTGGTAGTTGTCAATGTCTTTATTTTGGTTTTTTCATTCAACACTTGACACGTGCATGGCATGAAATATCAACTACTTCAGTTTAGTATATTTTATTCATATTTTTCTCATCATGTGATGCTGGTATTATTATGCTTATGGTTATATATTTTGGTTATTGTTCATTTATTTCCACTGTTTATCTATATTGATAAAGGAGGTATGGTCTTCCCATTATCGATATTAGACCATCGCTACTAGTCAGCAGCTTCTGGCATATGGGGAGGCATGCCTAAGTTCATGTGATAGATTGGATCGGGGCACCAGTTTCTAGCATCTAGTTTAGGATGTCACATTTGGCTCTGTGCCAGAATATCTCTGAGCATTTCTTACAACTATGCCAACCATAACCATATATCCATGGTATAGTCACAAAAATTTGGGTCAAAGCCCTATAATAATTACAATATCTAGGTCAAATCCCTATAATCATTACAACATGGGACTGTGCAGAGCCTAATCTATAAAATCAATATAATCCAACTCAATATCATCATTACAACATATAAGTGTGCATGTTCTAGGGGTGATCTTGATATATAAGCATTTCAGCTTGGAACACAAGTCCTGTCATACAACATGGATATCACAATATCAGATCATAAATCTCAATGGTTAATTATGTGAATTACCATTTATATTTCATATATCACTCTCAATTAAATCAAAATTGATTAACAGTCATAAAAATAATAAATAAGACACAACTTATGGATTCTATATAAAGTAATCACTTAAGGTCTCATTTCATCCTAAACACACTTTAAACCATTATACAATTAAATTATATTCATTCCCCACTCACCTAATGGGTATCCATAATCCAGGTTAGAATCTAGTTGAAAAAAAATCCAAGGAATGATGCCATTCATTACTTAATTGATTTGGGTGCTCGCTACATTGGAAAAAACAGAATATTGTATAAACATGGAAATTCTCAAACCATAGGGTTAATATTTAAACCCCTACCTTTACCTAATGATCCAACAATGCTTCCAATGAAAAACTCCTTATAGGAAGAAGGTTTAGATGATCCCCAAGAGAGACCCAGATAAAAACTAATAAATATCAAAACCAACAACGCACACAGTCAATGGATTTCACTGAAATGGTTGGAGAACCAAAGGGGAGAAGTAAAAAATAGGACCAAACCCACTTACTAGGGATCAAAGGCATTATTGGGACATTTGAAATGAATTTTAGCACTCCAAAATCACTTGAAAGGTTCCCAAGTGTCAATAGGAGAAGGTTTTAGAGAGTTATAATGAAAACTTAGCCACACATTATAATTTAAAATTGAAGGTCAGGGAATTACACATTATGTAGTATAGTTGCATGTCATGTAAATATTTTTAATGGGATACACTGAAAAACTCACTGCCTTGGATTATTTTTATTAAAACACCTGAACATTACCCGGTGTGTAACCCCTTTACATGACATGTATTTTCTAAAGATGTTTTTTTAGTCTATTTTCCCTTTTAACAACTCAATCCCCCTTCAAAGCCTCTCAACTTACCAAGAAAACATGAAACATAAAACCCATTTATACCTAGACTCTATTAATTCAAAAAAGAATACATTTATAAACTTTAAGTCATTTCCCCAAAAAATTATCTCCACATGGATCCTCTTCGATTTTCCCATATTTGTTTAAAGTCGAGGAAAAACTTACTCAAAAGAAAATTTAATGAAAAACTCAGAGGGAGACAAACCTGGAAAATGATGGGATCTTATAATTAAAATTATTCAACATGAAAACATATTATTTATATTATAATACTAATCCAAAGTTGTTGTAATATAACATGAAATATTATAATCATTATTAACATGAAATATTATAACATTATAACAAGCAGTATTATAATTATTACTAAAATTCCACATAATCATGAAATATTATATTCAATAAATTATATACAATATCATAATAATATTTATTATACTGGAATAAAATTTGAAATATACACAAATAAAGGGTGAAACATGATTACTTCATAGGAGGTCACCCATCCAAGTACTACTCTCACCCAAGCATGCTTAGCTACAAAGATCTAATGAGATATGGTTCCTTAATGATGGTGTGATGACACCCAAAAGTGAAAATACATTCTTGTAAAATATTTGAAAGTACTATAAATGATTATAATATTACATATTTCTATTTAATTTTTGTTATAAATATAACTTTATCTAATGAAATTATCAACTGATATTATAATTATTCAACATGCAAAATTATTATTTTTATTATAACACTAAATCGTAGTTGTTACAATACGTCATGGAATATTATAATTATTGTTAAAAAGAAATATTTTAACATTAAGACATGAAATATTATAATTATTACTAAAATTATATATAAACATGAAATATTATATTCATTTAAAATGTTTTCATATAATATAATATTTATTATGGTTATAATTACATGCATTTTTTGGTTTTTTTAATTGTAAAAAAACTGGGAAAATACAATGAAAAATATAGAATAGGGTGAAATAAGATCACTTCCCAGGAGGTCACCCATGAAACATTAATATTATATAATTAAATAATGCGATTATTGAGAAATATTATAATTATTCAACATGAAAAAAATATTATTTCTATTATAGCA
Source organism: Viscum album (assembly GCA_963277665.1). Classification (NCBI taxonomy): domain Eukaryota; kingdom Viridiplantae; phylum Streptophyta; class Magnoliopsida; order Santalales; family Viscaceae; genus Viscum; species Viscum album. The sequence goes on along the minus strand of OY728167.1, from coordinate 392,675,482 downwards.
CTAAACCATAGTTTTTACAATATAACATGAAGTATTATAATCATCGTTAACATGAAATATTGTAACATTATAACATGAAATATTATAATCATTACTAAAATTGTATGTAATCATGAAGTATTGTATTCAATACAAATTCTTACATATAATATCAAAATAATATTTATTATACTGGCCTGAAATTTGAAATATACATAAAAATAGGGTGCAATACAAGTACTTTCCAGGAGGTCACCCATCCTTGTACTACTCTCACCCCCTAGTACTACTCTCACTAAAACATTCTTAATTATAGAGTTATAATGGGATATGGTGCATTAATACTGGTGTGACTACACCCAACAATACACAAACATTATTTTTAAATATTTGAAAGTACTATCAATGATTCTAATATTACATACTTCAATTTAATTTTAGTTACAAATATAACTTTAACAAATACAATTATCACCCAATTTTATAATAATTCAACATGAAAAATAATTATTCCTATTATAACACTAAATCATTATTTTTAAAATACATCATGAAATATTATAATTATTGTTAACATTAAATATGGTAACATTATGACATGAAATATTAAATTTTTTATGAAAATTATATGTAAATATGAAATATTATATTCACTTATTAAGTTTATCAAAAATATCATTATTATTATTATTATACTAACATGTAATTATTTGTTTTTTAAAATGTAAAAAATTTGGGAAAATACAATGAAAAATACAGAAAAGGGTGAAACACGAGCATTTCTCAAGAGGTCACCCATGAAATAATCCTATTATGAAATTAAATAATGTTATTATCAAGAAATATTATAATTTTTCAACAAGAAAACATATTTTTTTTTGTTATAACACTAAATCATAGTTATTACAATATAAAATTCAATATTATAATTATTACTAAAATTCTTTATAATCATGAAATATTATATTCAATATAGAAGTTTACGTACAATATCATAATAATATTTATAATACTGGCATGAAATTTGAAATATACACAAAAATGGTGAAACATGAGTACTTACTAGGAGGTCACCCATCCTACTACTACTTAACTGCAATTTTCTAAGGGGGCCTGGGGCATCAATGCTTGTGTGATTTCACCCAACAATACACATAAATTCTTGTTGAGTATTTTAAATTAATATAAATTATTCTATTATTAAATATTTATATTTAATTTTGGTTCTAAATATAACGTTATCTAATGAAATTATTATCCAATATTATAATTATTCAACATGAAAAGTTATTATTGCTATTATAACACTAAACCAAAGTTGTTAAAATACATCATGAAATATTATAATTATTATTAACTGAAATATGGTAACTTTATGTCATTGAATATAATAATTATTACAAAAATTCTATGTAAACATGAAATATTATATTCATTTTAAAATTTTACATACAATATCATTATTATTATTTCCATACTTACATGTAATTATTTGTTTTTTAAAATTTAAAAAATCTTGGAAAAATACAACAAAAAATATAGAAAAGAGAGAAACACGAGCACTTCCCAAGAGGTCACCCATGCAATATAAATATTATGAAATTCATTAATCTAATTATCGAGAAATGTTATAATTATTCAACATGAAAAATATTCTTTCTATTATAACACTAAACCATAGTTGTTTAAATATAACATGCAATATTATAATCATTGGTAACATGAAATATTGTAACATTATAACATGCAATTTTATAATTATTATTAAAATTCCTTGTAATAATGAAATATTATATTCATTATAAAATTTTACAAATATTGTCATAATAATGTATATTACACTATCATGAAATTTTAAATATACAAAAAAAGGGTGAAACATATGTACTTCTGAGGAGCTCACCCATCCTTGTACTACTCTCACCCAAGCATCTTTAACTATAGAGCTTAAATGGGATATGGTGCATTAATATTGGTGTTATCACACCAAACAATACACAGATATTCTTGTTAAATATTTGAAAGTACTATTAATTATTATAGTATTACATATTTCTATTTAAGTATTGTTATAAATATAACTTTAACTAATGAAATTATCATCCAATATTTTAATAACTCAACATGAAAAATTATTATTTCTTTTGTAACAGTAAACTGTAGTTATTACAATACCTCACGAAATTTTATAATTTTTTTTAATGTGAAATTTGGTGACATTATGACATGAAATATTATAATTATTACTAAAATTTTATTTAAACATGAAATATTATATTCATTTAAAAATTTTGTAAAATATTATTATTATTATTCTTGTTATACTTACATGCAATTCTTTTTTTATGTAAAAATTATATGAAAATACAATGAAAAATACAAAAAATGGTGAAACATGAGCACTTCCTTGGATGTCACCCATCCAACATTCATATTATGAAATTCAATAATGTGATTATAGAGAAATATTATAATTATTCATCATGAAAAAAATATATAATTTTTTATAACACTAAACCGTAGTTGTTACAATATAACGCGCAATATTATAATCATTATTAACATGAAATATTGTAACATTATAACATGAAAAATTATAATTATTACTAAAACATACTATAATATTGAAATATTTTATTCAATGAAATAAAATTATAAAATAACATTATAATAATTATTATACTGGCATGAAATTTTAAATATAAGAAAAAAGGGTGTAACACGAGTAATTCCCAGGAGGTCACACATCCTAGTACTACTCTCTCCCAAGCACGCTTAGTTGTAGAGTTCTAATGGGATCTTATGTATTAATGTTGGTGTTATCACACCCAAAAATACACAAACATTCTTATTATATATTTTAAAGTACTATCAATGATTCTAATATTACATATTTCTATTTTATTTTCGTTATAAATATAACATCAACTAATTAAATTATCAAACGATATTTTAATTATTCGACATGAAAATTTATAATTTCTATTATAACACTAAATTGTAGTTGTTACAATATGTAATGAAATATTATAATTATTTTTAACATTAAATATGGAAACATTATGACATGGAATATTAAAATTATAACTAAAATTCTATGTAAACATGAAATATTATATTCATCATAAAATATTATTTACAATATCATAATTATTATTGTTATACTTACATGCAATTATTTGTTTTGTTAAATTTAAAAAATATAGGGAAATACAATGAAAAATTAAAAAAAGGTGAAACATGAACTCTTCTGAGGAGTTCACCCATGGAAAGTTTATATAATAAAATTCAATAATGTGATTATCGAGAAATATTATAATTATTCAACCTGAAAAAAATTTCATTTTTTATAACACTAAAAGGTAGTTGTTATAATATGAAATGAAATATTATAATCATTGTTAACATGAAATATTGGAACATTATAGCATGAAATATTATAATTATTACTAAAATTAGCTGTAATCATGAAATATTATATTCAATACAAGATTTTATGTACAATATAATAACAATATTTGTTATAATGGCATGAAATTTGAAATATACACAAAAAAATGGTGCAACGTGAGTACTTCCAAGGAGGTCACCCATCTTAGTACTACTCTCTCCCAACCACACCTAACCACAGAGTTTTAATGGGATCTTATGCATTAGTTCTGATGTGATTGCACTCAACAATGCACAAATATTATTTTTATATATTTTAAATCAATGTCAATGATTCTTAATATGACATATTACAATTTAATTTTTGTTATAAATATAACATTAACTAATGTAATTATCATCCAATATTATATTTATTCAACATAAAAAATTATTAATTATATTATAACACTAAACTTTAGTTGTCACAATATGTCATGAAATATTATAATTGTTTTTAACATGAAATATGGAAACAATATGACAAGTACTATTATAATTATTACTAAAATTCTATGTAAACATTAAATATTAAAGTCATTTAAAATTTTTACATAAAATATTATAATTATTATTGGTATGCTTACAAGATATTCTTTATTTTTTAAAATGTGAAAATATGATAAAATACAATGAAAATTATAGAAAAGGGTGAAACACGAGCACTTCCTAGGAGGTCGCCCATGAAACATTCATATTATGAAACTCAATCATGCAATTATTGAGAAATGTTATAATTATTCAACATGTAAAAGTATTATTTATGTTATAACACTAAACAGTAGTTGTTACAATATAACATGCAATATTATAATCATTGTTAACATGAAATATTGTAACATTATAACATGAAATATTATAATTATTACTAAAACAACATGTAATCATGAAATGTTATATTCAATAAAAAAAATTACGTATAATATCATAATAATATTTATTATACTGGCATAAAATTTGAAATATACACAAAAAAAGGTGCTACCAGAGTTCGTCCTAAGAGGTCACCCATCCTAGTACTACTCTCACCTAAGCACACTTAACTGCTTAGTTCTAATGGGATTTAATGCATTAATGATGGTGTGATCACACCCAACAATACATAGACATTCTTGTTAAATATTTGAAAGTACTATCAATGATTCTAATATTACACATTTATATTTGATTGTTATTTTAAATATAACTTTAACTAATGAAATTAGCAGCCAATATTATAATTATTCAATATGAAAAATTATTATTTCTATTATAAATCTAAACTGTATTTGGTACAATACATAATTAAATATTATAAATAATTTTATCAATAAATATGGTATCATTATGACATGAAACAAGATAATTATTACTAAAATTCTATGTAAACATGAAATATTATATTTTTAAAAAAAGTTTACAAACAATATCATAATTATTATTGCTATTATTACTTGCAATTCATTGTTTTTAAAATGTAAAAAATATGGTAATATACAATGAAAAATATAGAAAATGGTGAAACATGTGCACTTCCTAGGAGGTCACCAATGCAACAACCATATTATGAAATTCAATAATGTGATTATCGAGAAATATTATAATGTTTTTACATGAATAAATATTGTTTATGTGATAACACTAAACCATAGTTTTTACAATATATCATACTATATTATAGTCAATGTTAACTTGAATTATTGTAACATTATAACATGAAATGTTATAATTATTAATAAAATTACATATAATCATGAAATATTAAATTCAATAAAAAATTACATACAATATCATAATAATATTTATCATAACGGAATGTAATTTGAAATATAAAAAAAATGGTACAACATGAGTGCTTCCTAAGAGGTCACCCATCTTAGTACTACTCTCACCCAAGAACTCTCAACTATAGAGTTCTAATGGGATCTAGTGCATTAATTTTGGTTTGATCTCACCCAACAATACACATACATTCTTGTTAAATATTTGAAGGTAGTATCAATGATTCTAATATTTCATATTGAAATTTAATTTTTGTTATAAATATAACTTTAACAAATGTAATTATTATCCAATATTATAGTTATTCAACATGAAAAATTATTATTTTTGTTATAACACTAAACCGTAGTGGTTAAAATATGTCATGAAATATTATAATTATTATTAACATGAAATATGTTAATATTATGACATGAAATATTATAACTATTACTAAAATACTATGTAAACATGAAATATTATATTCATTTAAATTGTATACAAACAATATAAAAATTATTATTGTTATAAAATGTCAGTCCATCCAGAAGCCTAGACTCCAGACTATTTATTAAAATATAAATAAAGAAACAAGCAAGCATGGAAGAGAAAGGGTAAAAAAATGATAAAAACCCTTACCAAAGTGGAAAAGCTAAATATCAAAAGGATCAATTTCATCACCATGACCATAGATAGAGGTTTCACCATCATCAACCGTCTCCCACTCAGATTGAGAATATTTTTGATTAAGGAGCATGATATACATCTCCCTAAGCCTTTGTTGCTCTGGTGTAAGTTGATCCTTGATAGAATTCATAGTGGACCACCCCCATGATGCAAAATAATCACTCCAATGTCCTCAACCACAACCTTTGGGATGACTCCTTCATCTCCATGTTTTTGGAAGACAATATCCTTTCTCACCATCTAGGTTATCCTCCAATGATATGGAATCCATAGGAACACTACTACCCTCTACAAGGGGAAAAAATATAGAAACATGAGCCTTATGAGAATGAACCATTTTGAAACCATCACCATCCCTGATAAATTTCTTTTGAGGCTTCACAATAGAAGAAACATCAACTTTTTATTTCCTTTGTGGTGACTTGAGGAAATCTCCTGCTCAGCCATGAACTGTTGATCAACCACCCTTTTAATTTAATCCTCATTCACTTTCTCCAATACTTGGTCATGTCCTTTGATAGTAACACCATATTTATCAAAATTTTCCTCATATTTAAATATTTCATCCAAAGATTTCTCATTATTGTGCTTGCCCTGAGTTTCAGCATAGGATTCAAAAATAGTCACAATAGGTTCAACACCTACTCACACACTAGGCTACATGTCTTCCTACAAAGAAGAGGGAGAACCATAGCTTGTATCCATGGTTGAATGCACCATCATCTGGGGGGAAGACACAACCCCACCTACTCCAACCAGTCTAGCCAATTTACCCACATTATTATTTTTAAATCATGACCTTTCCTCATGTCCTTTACTAGAACAATATGAACAAAATAAATGACTTCTAGAGTTTGAAGCCTCATGACCAATCCTCTTGCATACAAAATAGAAATGGGGAATATTATCATACTCAATTCACAAAATAAATTCATCCTCATCTATTGAAAGATAAAATCTATCGATAGGAGTAGTGCATAGGTAAACATCCACCATGAAGCGACCAAAATGACCATACCTTGCCAATTTAGTCTCTTTGTACATCCTTATAGGAATTCCAATCACCAATCCAATATCATATGAAATTATGGGATTATAGAAAATCTATTTTAAGATATGGACCTTGAACCATAATTAGATGCAGAAACTACTAACTTCCAATGGGTTGAAACTCTGGTCCCATTCACAGAAGTAAATAACACCAGGTTTGCGTGAAATTGAACTCATAACCCATGCTCTCATCTTCTGTTCATCTGAAGGGAACAACATATGAAAAAAACACATCCTAAAGATTCACACTTACAACAGGTAAAACCCCATATTCTTGACATACGTTCAAGCAGTTCCTCAATTTTCATAGGTTTAGAACCTTTGGGAAAAATCAATCACACAATTAAGGAAAACTCACTAATTTTCAATTTCTCTAATAAAACATCTAGATTTTACTTGATATAAGTGGTGAGACCCTTTTGGTATAAACATCCAATGGTGGAGACTAGGAAAATTAAAAAAAACTAGATGATTCATCCTTCACCACCTTCAATGCATCATTCGGTTTCAACCTATGCAGATCAATGGCAGAAGGAGCACTCAACACACGAGTGGTCAATTTCCAGGAAGCAACATAGAAAGAAGATAGCATATCCAGCAAGTTCAACGGATCTAGATCCAATGATCCAAAACCCCTCTAAGTGCCAAATCTTCCCCTTTTGAAGAAATAAATTGCAGCATAACTGGGAATAGGGATGCTCACAACACAGAATGATCTAGATCCAGGGTTAAACACTGGATTCATGGGGATGCTCACAGTAGAAGAAACATCTGCAAGAAAATATGTTGAAGTAGAGATGATTGAATTGATAGCCCGGTTCTTATACGAATCAAATCATCCTTAAGAGAGGAAGAAGCTGACGCTGTTAGAGGAAATGAAACCACAATCTCTGTAAGTAAAAAATAATGAAATATTATATTCAATAGAAATTTTTAATAAAATATCATAATAATATATATTATATAGGCATGAAATTTGAAATATACACAAAATAAAGGGTGCAACCCAAGTACTTTCTAGGAGGTCACCCATACAAGTACTACTCTTTCCCAAGAATACTTAACTACATAGTTATAATGGGATTTGGTGCATTAATTATCGTGTGATCACACCGAAAAATACATAGAAATTCTTGTCAAATATTTTAAAGTAATATGAATTATTATAATATTATATATTTCTATTTAATTTTTTCTATAAATATAAACTTAAAAAATTAAATTATCAGCCAATATTATAATTATTCAACATAAAAAATATTATTTATACTATAATAATAAACTGTAGTTATTATAATGCATCATGAAATATTATAATTATAGTTAACATTAAATATGGTTACATTATGACATGCAATATTATAATTATTAAAAAAATTCTATATAAACCTGAAATATTATATTCATTTAAATTTTTTATGTACAATATCAAAATTATTTTTATCATACTTACATACAATTATTTGTTTTTTAAAATGTAAAAAATACGGGAAAATACAATGCAAAATACAGAAAATGGTGAAACATGAGAACTTCCTAGGAGGTCACAAATGAAACATTCATATCATGAAATTCAATAATGTGATTATCAATAAATATTATAATTATTCAACATGAAAAAATATTATTTCTGTTATAAAACTAAATGGTAGTTATTACAATATAACATGCAATATGATAATCTTTGTTAATATGAAATATTGTAACATTATAACATGCAATATTATAATTTTTACTAAAATTCCCTGTAATCATGAAATATTATATACAATAAAGAATTTTATGTACAATATCATAAAAATATTTATTATAATGGCGTGAAATTTGAAATATTGACAACAAAGGGTACAATAAGAGTACTTCCTAGGAGGACATCCATCCTAGTACTACTCTCACCCAAGAGCACTTAACTGCAGAGTTTTAGTGAGATCTAGTGCATTAATACTGGTGTGATCACACCCAACACTACACAAACATTATTGTTTAATATTTTATAGTACTGTTAATTATTATAATATTACATATTTCTATTTAATTTTTTGTATAAATATAAGTTTTACTAATGAAATTATCATCCCGTATTATAATTATTCAACATGAAAATATATTATTTCTATTATAACACTAAACTATAGTTGTTACAATAAATCATGAAGTATTATAATTGTTTTTAACACGAAATATGGATATATTATGTCTTGAAATATTATAATTATTAATAAAATTCTATTTAAAGAGGAAATATTATATTCATTTAAAAAAAATTCAACTTACATGCAATTTTTTAAAAATGAAAAAAATCTAGGAAAATAAAATGATAAATACAAAAAAGGGTTAAACACAACCACTTCCTAGGAGGTCACCCATGAAACATTCATATTATGAAATTAAACAATGAAATTATAAATAAATATTTTAATTATTCAACATGAAAAAATATTATTTCTTTTATAACACTAAACCATAGTTCTTACATTATAACATATAATTTTATAATCATTGTTAACAAGTAATATTGTAAAATTAGAACATTTTATCAAAAATATGAGGCATAGTCTCTAGATAAACTAAGAAAATGGGTAAAAGTAGAGAGGTGAGTACAAAAAGATAAGAAATACCCAAATAGAAAATGATGATCACACACTAATAACTCACTCTGGAACCCATGTTCCTATAATACCTGCCTCTACTCTAAGGATAACACCCTCACCTCCATGATTTGGGTTCCTGAGAGGTCTTATGTTAATCATCTTAAAATAAATCACTAGCATATTCCAAGATGGAGAAAATATTATACTTATCATATATATCTCATATGTTCAACTCTGAGTTGCCTCTAAATATTTCCATGATATTGATGCTTAATATTTTCACCACTTTAAGGAAGTCCTTGAATATGAAGGTTTTTTGTTCCATTTTGGAAAGAATAAAGTCCATATGTGAATAAAACCATTCACCATCCCCTTTTTAAATAATACATTGTAGTATTCCCCTTCTAAGATCACAGTTGAAATGTTAATTTTGTTATTTCAGGTTTTTGCCACTTCGTAATCTTGATCAGATGCCGAACCAAAGGATTCATAAGCAATCCTCATAATCTCATTAAACTATGGTAGAAATTTTCATTCTGTAGTATTGAAAAATAAATATTGTTGGATGAGTGATAGAGACTCTATCTGAGTATGTGAAAATGTAGGGACTAAACTCAACTTGTTAAAAGAGAGAATTGTTATGTCAATAAGTCCCTTATGACTTTTACAATCCTTGTGTTTTGAAAATCACAAAAAAAATCTTAAAGATTGTTTTATTTCTCTAAGGAAGTTTATATGATTAATATTTATCAATTTTTTATATGTTATGTTTAATGTTATTTATCTAAGATTAACTAAATTTTCCTTAAGACTGAATTCCCTTAAGATTAATTGGATCCTTATCTAAATCTCAGAACCATTCAGTATTTAGAATCTGATTCTCCCTATTTTGGGAATCTAATCATCTCTGTTTTTAGACTTCGATTCACTCTAGAATTTGAATCCATTTTCCATAGAAATAATATTCCAATTTCATCAAAATCTAGACTCCAATTTCATCAAAATATAGATTCTAATTTCATCAAAATATAGACTCTGATTCTAAATATTTTCAGACTCCGTTTCCATATAAATTTAGACTCTGATTTCTAATTATCCTTAGAATCATATTATTGATATTTGTTAAAGTTACATTTCATCCTTAACATATTTTTCCAATTTTATCAGATCATATTATGCTTATGTTTCTTAAAAATGATAATTTTTTTCTTACATATTATTGTTTCTTACACACGATAATGTTTCCCATGTTTTATTACATGAAACGATGTCATACATTCTATTTTTAACTAACTATTGGGTGAGTGACATCTGTCCAGGTCCCTCCGATTGTAAAGGAAAAATATGACCATTGGAGGAGAAGCCGACCATTGGGATTTTTTTCTATAAATACCCAGCCATTTGAATGAGCTCTATTCTAGATTTTTTGATGTGAGCTATGAATCAAGAGTTGATTCCTTGGAGATATGTGTTGAAGTTGTGAAATCTCTACTCAACCTTCTTTGTGAAAATGTTACGAACAACTTTTTCAAGTTGAGGACATCTTATTCAACCTGATTAGTGCGATTTTGATTGTTGTTGTACAATCGAGGGATTTTGGGGATAGGAAGACAGAGGTGCTGATCACCTTAGAGAATAGGGGCTTGTGGGGATAGCAATATAGATACCGATATTTGTATTGAGGGCTTACCCTATTGTGGGTAAGATAGACTTTCTTGAAAGTAAAAAATCAAGGGACCTTTATCCCAGGTTGTTGGATACCCTTCTCTTTGTGTTAAAATATTTCTTATACTTGTCCACTAATGTTACAAGTTTTATTTCCACTACATTTTGTTAAAGATATAAAGTGTAAATTTCTTACACTTTCTTATACTTGTATACTCAAATAAAAATAAGATTATATATGATTTAAGTTATGATATTTCCCTAAGTAAACTTTCCTTTAGTTTATTTATCAGATCCATATTATAGGATCCTAAGAAATTTATTTCCCTTATTAAGAACTAAACAGGGCTTGTGAATTTATCTTTTTTTAACTTTGTTAAACATAGATTTTCTTAAGGATAAAAAATGGAAGTTTTTTAACCTGCAATTCACCCCCTCCTCTTGTAATTGAGCAATATACATCTACATTTTGGTCCTACAATTGGTATTAGAGAAGGTCTTTGAAATACTTATACTTACATATAAGTCTTCTTGCTTAAATTTTCTTTCTTAACTTTACTTGTTCAAGTTTTTTTTAATATTTTATTTGTTTATAAACTTTTTTACTAATCATTTTGGTGGAAAATAATTTTTTTTAGAATGGAAGGAATGAAAATTGGTTCTATAAACAATCTAAATCCTACCAAAACCCAATATTTTATGGAAATTATTGTGAATACTGTAGAGATAGGATGAAAACATTTATTATCAATACCAGTGTGGATAAATTTGTTATGTTAATCGGAGACTACAAGATTCTAGATAAGGAAATAATACAATTCACCAATCAAGAAAAGCTAGAGTATCAGCTTAACTTTAAGGTATGCAATACTTTATTATGTTCTATGACTAGGAATATCTATAGCCATATTTCATCATGTGAAGCTACTAATAGAATTTGGAAGAAATTAGAAGTTACTAATTTTGGAACAACCAAGGTTATTGAAATAAGAAGATCTATGCATAGAGCTGAATACCATGGTTTTATGTTTCCTTATGGAGAACCTATATGTAATGTTCAAGAAAGGTATATGACTATAATCAACATCCTTCATTATATGGGTGAGAAATGAATTGATGATGAGATTCTTATGTAAAAGATAATAGATATTATTCCCAATGGGTGGTAATCCAAAAGAACAACTATTTATGAGAATAGGAAAGTTTCAAATATAACTCTAGATGAGTTATTCACAGCTCTTCTACATCATGAAACTATAATGAAGAGAGATTTAGATATCAATAAGAAAAATAATGGTAATGGCAGTGTTAATTTCACTACTACATCAAATCTTATGAAATACAAGACTCCTAAAAGAGTTACTAGATCAAAATCTAAGAAAGATATTATTATTTCTAAATCAAGTGATAGTGATCATTCTAAGAATGAACATTCCAATATTTCTTAAAGAATGAACAAGATTTTGGGAAATAAATATTTCCAATATAGATACAAAAATAAAGACAAAAAGGATAAGAAAGATTCAGACGTGACTTTTTATGAATGCAAGAGGGCAGGTCATATTGGACCAGACTACCCTATGCTCAAAAGGAAAGAAGGAAAGAATAGGCATTCAGAAAGAAATAATAATAATTAATACAAGTATATGTATAATAAATTACTAAAAGAAAATGACAACTGGAGTTCCAATGGTGGTGATTCTTTTTATTAATCTTTAGATATTGAATCTTCTTTATAGAAGAATATTGGTCTTATAGAGAGAATTCCTACTGACAATAAATTTCTCATGGATAAGGTAAAAATTGTTGAATATTTAACCAATATTTCTTTAAATTATAATTATATTAATAAAGAATATTATGAATCTTTGAATGAATAATATTCCTTATCTGAAGATAATAATTTACCTACTTTTTAAGAAGTATCTAGGTTTTACAAGTTACTTGAAAATGAAGACAGTAATATCAAAAATAAACTTGATAATGAAAATTATATAATATCTTTTTTTTAAATAAGTATCAGATCTTTTAAAAGATCTTGATCAGAAAACACTTTATTTTGAAAATATTTTCAAAAACCTTAAGGAAGATAATTTTGAAAATGATAAATTTTATAAGGATCTAGAAAATTTTATTTCCAAGAAAAATGTTTTAGATACTAACTCAAATTTTATGACTATTGACTATGAGGATAAGAATTTAGTCATCAAACTAAAATCTGAAATATTTTTCTTAAAGAGACTCTTTTCAAACTTTAATCATGATAGTGATAGTATTGAAAAACTGTATTCATAACTTATTCCTATAATAAATATTTATTTATTTGGTTATTCTCATTCAAAACTAGTTTTTAGTCATAACTATTTTGTTCCCTAAAGTGCTCCTTTTTTCACTAAGTGTCAATGTGGTGGACTATCACAAACCAAATCTGGTCACCATCAAAACTGGCACCAAACCCATCCCATGACAAGGCCTGAAGGGTGTTCCCTATCCCCACAGGCTGGAACAAGTGCTCAGGTATCATTTATATCAGTTTAGGAACGATTTACCTGAATTTATAAACATAAAATAACAAACGAAACCAAGAAACCAAAACTGTATTTTTTAAACCAAAACATCATTTACTAAAATTCAAAACTAAATTACACAATTTTAAACAATTTTTAAAGACCATTACATAGGTACAAAACCAAGAAAAGATAGCCCAAACTGATAAATATTCCCTTTATTAGTGATCAAATTTTAGCACTGATAAAGAGATTCTTTATCAGTGCCAAAAAAGCACTGATAAAGAAGACCTTTATTAGCCCTTTTTTAGAACTGATAAAACCATAGTCCCATATTTTATAAAATAGGGTGCATAGTTCCTCTATTTATCGCATTCCCTCAAGTTCTCGCGGTACTTTACCCCTATGACAACTCCCCTCCCCCTCGATCTTCTCTTTTCTAAACCTCCGCCACTAGTCGTACTCCGATGCTAGCCCTACTCCTTATCCTCCCCCTCAAACCCCTTCCGCAGATCCTCCTCCCCACGAACCCTACTTCTCCTCCTCCCCACTGGACCCTACTCCCCACTAACTCTACTCCATTTCTCATTGGTTGGAGGCTCCTCTCATACACCTCCCCCTCTGGAATTCATGTTTTCCCCTCCTAATGTAGCGCAGAAGGCTCCCTGACCGCTCAACGCTTCTTCTTTCCCTCCATCGTGGGTGCGATCTACTCTAGGTATGTCTCTAACTTCTCCTTTTAGGTTTATTTTTGGTAATTTCTCTCCCTTATCTACTTTTTTTCATCATTTTAATTCTCATTTGTCCAATTATATAATGAATAATTGGTAAATGGTCATTGAACATTCCATAGTTGGAATCACAGATCACTCCATGTCAAAATGAGACATGGGTAGTGCTAGTCTTTTTTAGACACACCGTATACCCCTAGGGACACAACATGTCCTCCTTTGAGGATATTTTTTAGCACTATTTCCTTTTATTTCATTTTTTTGTGATATTTTTTAGCTTCCATGGACTAGTATTGGTGGATTGTGTTCCCTTGGTCCATTCCTATGAGGGCTTGATGCAGATTCATGACCTCGTCCAAGGATGTTGGCCCCTCTATATCTTCTTAATGATCAGGGTAGTGTTGGTGAGTTCCATTATTCTTGATTGAGTTGTCTTAGTCCACTTATATGAGGGTTATTATGGAATTAGGTCCCGTTCATTGGAACTCATACCCCTCAGCGACTTGGAACATGTATCAATTCAAGGGACCCGAAGCGATCCTCATTTCATTCATTTTATCCCTATATTGTATTTTAGAATTGGAATCACCAACACTTGCATGGGAATTGATCCCCTATATTGGAGGATGTTTCAAGTAGGGCCTATTTTCCCCTAGAAATCCTTAGGAATTAACCCCCTCTCTTTGTATAGAGATCTAATCTTTCAGATGGTGTATTAGTCCGATGGAGCGTGTATGTCAGATGAACCCTCTCAGTTTTCAATATACTTATTCTATAGTGAGTGGTCTGAGTTCACTTTATGTGGGTTAGTATATAATATTATCCCGAGAAATGGACCACAGGTCACTTAGTGACCTGGAGCTTGTATCCCTCCGAGATCCCTGAAGCAAACCTTATTTCCAATGTGTTTTACATATGTTGGGTTTGTTGAATTGGAATGACCAACACTTATAAAAGTGTCTATACCCTATCTTGGAGGATTATTGTAGTAGACTCTAGTATCCCCCATCAATCCTTGGGAGTTGAACCCCTATATTTATATCATGAGCTGATAGTTCTAATGGGGTATTAGTCTGATGGAGTGTATATATCGAGTGAAAACTCTCAGTTTCCTATGTGATTCTTCTTGGCTTGATCGGATGAGTGTGACCTCTAGGATGAGTTTCATCATTGTAATTATAGATTGGGTAGCATTTCCTATCGTAGGAGTGTTACCTTGGAACCCTGAGTAGATCTATAACTAGAATTGGTTGAGAAATTTTTTGACTCAGAGTCTTTTATGAGTATATTTGGGATATCCTTGGTTATCATTATATCTCATATCTTGTTTGGAATACCTGTGTTTAGTGACATGAATACTCTCGATGATTTATGTATGGTGTTTTTGGGGTGTCCTATTGGGTATTGTAATACTCATCCCTATAAGGGATCTTCCCATACATTTCATTTCTTGTACATACGATGGAAAATTTCACAGAGTCCTTGGTGGACTAGGATAAGGTGGAGATTAGTTTGGGATACATAGACTGAGGTGTATACCAATGTTGAATTAACATATGTCCCCTCCTCTGTAGGTTATACATTATTTTCCATTTTTTGGTTGGATTGTATTTCATATCTTTTTATTAAATCCATTAATTTATGTTGTTCAATTCATAGACTGACCTCTAGTGGTTTGGGGGAATTAAACATGTAATACTAAGCTTTGGATGGCTATATTAGTGTTATATGATTATGCCTATGGTTTGAGTTCATATCATAATATTTTAAGGTAGTGATCTTCTAGGATATAGGGTTAGCAGCACCCACCCACAGTAGGTGTGTGATGCAAGTCTCATCTCAGGAGGCACTGTCATTTATAGGTACCTCAAGGATATTCCATTACTCCAAGGAATTTAATATGATTGGGATGGGTATAGAAATATCACATTGCATTTTCTTAACATTCATGCTACAGTCAGAGAGGCAGTCAACGAATAGCCTAGGAAGATGAAGGTACTGGAGAAAGGAGGTCTGTACAGTACTAAAGTAATGGAGGAGATTAGGGAGCAGTATGAGGTGGATGGAACTTTGGTTTGATTCTACTAATACTACCCATAAGTAGACCACTCCTATATTGTGAATTTAGTGGTTAGAATCTTGGATAGTTGTAGTCACTAGAGTCTTTTTACTAGGAGGCTCCATGAGTGTTTGGAGGTACGATCTATGTTCGTTATACTTTTCTTGTCGTACTATTAGAAATAGGTACAAGAAACTATTTTTCCTAATTTTTTCAATTATTTTCTAGGTATATGGTAGTAATTGGTAGATCCCCATGTTAGTGATGTTTGGTATGAATTTGGACTTGAAAGGAAGATGAACAATTCCCCCATCAATATATGTTCTTTAGAGGTGATCCAAAAACATGTGGGCAAGTCAGTGACTCCTAAAGTGGTTACTATATAGGTGTTGTATATGGGGTCCTTTTAATTGTGTGTTTGAGACCCTTTTTATGTTCTAAGGTGTCATATAAATCCCTATTTTTAGTGAACTAGGTTATTTGGGTGACAAAACCTATGATATTCTGTAGTAATTTTGGATAAACCTAGGTTATTTTTCTCCCCCGCAAACCCCTTTGTGTTTGGACATGTATCCTTGTTCTCTATTAATATATATTTTTATAAGTAAGTGGTTCTCTTCTACTATATTTGGAAGTCTTGTTTTGTGTATTTTAATTATAAACACTAATATTTGAGATTCAAATAGGATGGAGATGAATAAAGATTGGATGGATGCTAATCGTTTGACAATAGAGTATGAGAATGGAGTGAAAGAGTTCATCAAGTTTGCAAAGGATCGCACAAAGGATCCTTATCAAATCCTATGTTTGTGTTTATGTTGTTTTTATTCTAGACTAATTACTCCAGAGGAGTTGGAAGAATATTTGATATGTCACAGAATAGATCGAAGTTATAAATGTTGGAATAAACATGGAGAAAAAGTGAATGTAGCTACTGGCTAGGATAAAACTGCATTTTATGGATCATCAGAGATGAATAAAAATATGGATAATGAAGAAGACCATATAGAGGATGTGATTACAAATGTCAATGATGATGAAGATCGTATTGAGGAAATGACAAGGACAGTTGAAGATGAACTCTGTGACTGCCCAAAATTGTTTGAGAAGTTAAAGAGTTGTGAAAAGATTCCATTGTATGATGGTTTCACTAAATATAAAATATTATCAATTGTACTGAAGTTGTATAATTTGTAAGCAGGAAATGGATGGAGTGATGTCAATTTTACAGAACTATTTGCTCTCTTGAATGACATGCTCCCAGAAGATAATGAGCTCCCAAGCCGGACATATGAATCTAAACGAATGTTACGCTCGATGGGTATGATTTCTGAAAGAATACATGCATTCCCGAAAGACTGTATATTGTTTCACAAGGAGAAAAAATCACTTATAGAATGCCCAAAGTGTGGTGATTCTTGATACAATAAAGATGAATCCAGTCCTATGAATGTTGTATGGTACTTTCCAATCATTCCAAGGTTTAAGCGTTTATATGGAAGTAAGGAAACTGCAAGACAATTATTGTGGCATGCAGATAGAAGAAATAAAGATGGGAAATTACATCACCCAGACGACTCTCCTCAATGGAAGAGAATTAATCGTGAGTATCCTGAATTTGGAAAAGATCTGAGAAAACTTCATCTTGCGTTATCTACAGATGGAGTGAATCCTTTTGGTTCTCAAACCAGCACTCACAGTACATGGAATGTTATGTTGGTAAATTAAAACTTGTCACCCTAGTTATGCATGAAATGGAAATTCATCATGTTATCTATGCTTATATCAGGACCAAAAAAACCAGGTAACAATATTGATGTTTATTTGGATCCTTTGATCAAGGATTTTAAGTTATTGTGGGATTCAGGTGTTATGTTGTATGATGCTTATAAAAGTGAATACATCACATTGAGAGCGATGTTGTATAGGATGATAAATGATTTCCCTGTTTATGGAAATTTTTCAGGATATAGAATTAATGGAACTCAAGGGTGTCCCATGTGCGAAGAAGATACAGAATCAATTAGGTTGAAACATTTATCGAAATATATGTTTCTAGGACATCGTAGATTTCTACCCCGTCGGCATAAGTACCTATCTTGGACAACATCATTCAATGGAAGTTCAGAACAATGCATAGCACCGTCTCCACTAACAGGTGATTAGCTATTTGAGAAAGTAAAATATGTGAACATTATTTTTGGTAAACCATTTTCGAAAAACCTTATGAAAATCGGTTGGAAAACGAGATCAGTTTTTTTTTGAATTACCATACTGTAATTGTCTATATATCAGACATTTTCTTGATGTGATGCATGTGGAAAAAATTTAGGTGACAGTGTTATCAAAACATTTCTAAATGCCCCTGTAAAAACAATGGATGGAATTAAGGCAAGGATGGATATGTTTGACATTGGAATACAAGAAGAATTGTCTCTTGTGAAGGGTGAAAATCGAATGTTTCTTCCTCCAGCTGCTTACACTCTTTCTAGGGAGGAGAGATATCAGTTTTTCAACTTCTTCAATGATGTAAAGGTTCCATAGGGGTATTCATCAAATATCAATAACATTGTTTCAATGAATTATTTGAAGTTAAAAGGTTTTAAATCACATGACTACCATGTTTTGATGCAAGATTTAATTCTTATAGCTTTACATTGCATTTTTTCCAATAATATTCATCATATGTTAACCAAACTTTGTTTCTTTTTCAAAGCTATATGTAGCAAAGTTTTAGACCCAGTGAAATTTTCATTTATGGAAAGAGAAATTTTCATCATATTATGTGAATTAGAAATTTTCTTCCCTCCAACATTCTTTGATATGATGGTTCACTTGGTGAGAGATATTCGACTTTGTGGTCCTGTGAACTATAGATGGATGTACCCCGTTGAACGGTATATGAAGATTTTGAAAGGGTATGTCAAAAATTGAAGTTGTCCAGAGGGCTGTATAGTGGAGAAATATATTATTGAGGAATCCATTGAATTCTATATCGAATACATATCTGATGTGAAATGTATTGGTCTCCTGAAATCTCGTCACACTGGACACATTGAGGGTGAGGGAATTTTTGGAAGAGATGTTGTGACAATCAATACTACAGATCGGGAGTAGGCACACCTTTATGTTTTGCATAATAGTTGTAAGGTTTTCCCATATATTCAAACCCATAAAGAAATTCTTAGGTAGTTTAATCCATTAAGGGATGAAAAATGGATATCAAATACACATAATCACTAGTTTATAGGATGGTTTCGGGACCATATTTTTAAGGAGTTAGATGAAAATATGAATTCAATTTCAGAACGTCTTTGATGGCTAGTCACCGAACCAAGTGTGTATGTATTATCTTACAATGGTTATGTAATTAATGGTTATACATTCTATACATATGAACATGATGAAGACAGTACCATAAAAAATAGTAGAGTTACAATTGTGGATGAAGTGATGCATGTTTCTGGTAGTAAGGACAGAAATCCAATTTATGTGAATATGTCATACTTTGGAATTATCAAAAAAATATGGGAGTTAGATTATATGACATTCAAATTGTCAATTTTTCAATGCGAATGGGTTGATAACAATAGTGGTGTTTAAATAGATGAATTGGGATTTTTGAAATTTGATTTTAGTAAAGAAGGGTACAAAGATGAACAGCTTATAATGGAATCACAAGCGGTACAAGTATTTTATGTTCCAGGTCCCGCAAACAGAAAGTGGTCAATTGTTCTGTTATCGTCCAAAACTACTGAAGGGTCCAATGAAAATTTAATTGAGGATGATCCTTTCAGTGGTACATCACAATCATTTCATAGCTCTCCCAATGTAGATGACGTTTTTTATGTTAGAGGAGACCACAATGAAGGGATTTGGATAATCGATAGAGGTGTCAAATCCCTTCAGCCTTCGAAAAAAATAACGAGAGTTCAATAAATAGGTTATATTTTGTTTGTAATATAGATCTTGTTATCTCATGTTATTATCTTATCATTACTGAATTTATGTAATCTAAATTAACTATTCAACCAATTTTGCAGATAATGACTTCTGCAAATTCTAGTGCTCCTATCCTCGAGGCTGAACAAGTCTCTCAAGCTGCTACTGCTACTGCGGCTGCTCACAGTGTAGAGAAACAACAAGTTTCTGAACCTATTGTTACTCCTAGTGTTGAGGTCCAACAACCATCAGCACATTCCATTCATACCATTTCATATGAACATATAGATGATGTTGATATCGATTAAATGGTTGGGGATGAAGGACCGACATCGCAGAAAACACAGGTGTGTTGTAGTTTGATGGTGTTAGCCAAAGTTCTTAAGGAAAAAAGAAAAGGCATCAAATTTGATGTCGTATGGAATGCATGAGGCCAACATGTGAATCCCAACAAGGCTATGTTCAGTAGTTACATTGGAATTTTCACTCGACAACGCGTGCTGATTGGCATAGATTTGTGGAACCATGTTGTGTACGAGCTGAAGGCTATGATCTGGGAAGAAATTACAGTAACATTATGATATTATTTCTTTAATTTAATATAAAATAAAATAATGAAATGGTGTCTTACTATTCTCAATCTCTTGTAGAGTACATTTATAGTAGGTTATTCACACAAGAATTATTACTAAGGCTTGCAGAAAGGATTCATCGAGGCTTTCACACTATTTTAACAAAATGTCACCTGAAAGATTCCAAAGGTAAAATAAACCCACACCCACCCATTTTCTATGCTCACCTGATATCCCAAGAAGAATGGGATGCATTTATTGGTCATTGTTGGGATGAGAAGTTTCGGGTACATTGTGGCTGATAATACATTGTTTGAGGATATACGTATTCATCACTTTGATTTTCAATATTTCATTTATGAAACAGAAACTCAGTACTAAAAATAAGAAACGTGCATCAAAACCAACATACCCCTATCGTAAAGCAAGGATGGGGTATGCTTCACTAGAAAATAAAATGGTACGTTTTTTAAATTTACAGTAATATTGTTAGGTTCCAAGAAACAATATCATAATTATCTTTCTATATTTATATGTAGATTGATGATTCTAAAGCCAAAGACACTTCCATCCCATGTCATGTGCTATAGAAGGAGGCACGTGTGAATAAGAAAGGTAATATAGTAGATGAAAACACAGAAAAATTGTAGGAAATATGTGTAAGTATGAAACAATAAAAAGTTTTGTTTCAAATTTCTATTACATAATAATAATTAATTATTTTCCTATATCCGACAGTCACAGAAATTAGCTACTCCTGTAGCGGATTCAGACCTATTATCAACGGTTTTGAAGAGGCTAGAACAATACGGTCGTGTTAGAGGTGAAGGGTTTGGGGTTACACCCCGAGTATATTTTGAGAAAAAAAACAAAGAGATGATATAAATAAAGAAATGAAATAAATGATCGAAAGACTAGAAACTCTTGAATAACGATTTCAATGGTAGGGAGAGTTGCTAGAAACTTTTATGGGTGGTAAAAAAGGAGAATACACAACTCAGGAACAACTAGTGCGTGAAGATCCCGCCCCACCCCTCACCAGCTTTGAGGCAAGGTGTTCCCCTCAAAGAGCTATCTTAGTTGTGGTAATAGATCTTCTAATAATTGTTCCCATGAAATGTGAATCAGAAAAACACTGATACTTTTCTTGTACTGATCTTTTACAGGGTGATAATGACTTTGATTTATATCTGTCAACACCCACCTATCACCTTGTAGTGAGGGCTATGATGTTCAACATCCCAGAGGACAAGCTCAATAATAGACCACTTCTTAAAGATAGTCTGAAAGTGACAATTACTGTATCCCATGAGCCAAATACAGAGCTACCTATTCCACTTGATGATGATGATATTCATATGGTCGAAAAGGATATTGGGACATTCATTTCATGGTTGTAACAACTTGTAAGAGTACATGTGGAAAAAGTGGTATTTATTTCCATTTTTTCAATTTAAACCTTTAACAATTAATGAAAAAAAGTTCTGAACCAATGAATGTTATTATAGAAGGAAAAAGGGAAGGGGGTGATAAGAAACGTGGGCTCAAAAACATCTAAAGGATCAACCAACCGATCCTAAAGAGCTACTAAAAGCACAATAACACCACTTGTTCTCTATCCACATTTACTAGCATTGAAGATTCATGTGGATATGAAGCTAAAAAGTGGTAGTAGTCAAATAGTGGTTTTTGAAAAGAATATATACAGAGAGGAAATTTGAGATTTCGTTGCTGCTAAAAATTTAAATGAGATCCTTGAATACGGTTGTCTAGGATTCATAGTTGTAAATATATATATGAGGTATGTTTTTATGAATTGATTTTCTAAAATATGATATAATGTGGTAATTATGACTAAATGTATTTTATATTATTGGTAGGCGTATATATGAAAAACAGTTGAAGGAATTTTCCCATGAGCCAAAATTCGGACTCGTTAGTCCTCATACCACATCAACACAACTAAAAAAATTAGAGCCATCATAAAAGGTTGAAATAGTGAATGGCTTGCTGAAAACATTTGAAAGTAAGATTACAGATGAATGACTCTTCCTAATACCAACCATGCAAGGATAAAACTCAACGATTAAAGAATATCAATTATATTTTCACTTATTTTATTACTTATTCCTTTTTGTGCTTTTAGGCAACATTGGATGCTAATTTAGGTGAAATTGGTTACTCCAAAGATTTATTTTCTTGATTCAATGCAAGGATATCCAACAAATCGACCGCACATGATGGATTTTTTGAATCTATAAGACACTACATCCTATGTTTTAGGTATAAACATCAAGTAATATAATTTATATTATCTTTTAATGAGGATTCTGTTATGATAGGGAGATGTATCATTATCATCTAAAAAAGGAATGAGGATAGGGGCTAAGCATAAAGAGGCGAGCAAGTACTACATTTGGACAAATATCAGGGTATATATAATAAAATTTCACAATCCAAACACATATCAAAACAAGTTACTTATTATCCTAATGATCAAATTTTTTTTAGTGTCCAAAACAAACAAAATATAATGATTTCGGTTATTATGTTTGTAAATTTATGAAAGATATCTTTTTTCATCAACAAACTAGCATCCCTAAAGAGGTATTTTCAAAAACAAATACTATTTCATTTAAATTATTTATTAATTATTTATTTATATATTTTTTAGTAATACTCTAAATATAAAAAAGCCTCATATTCACAAGACGATAGATATTTTTTCAGAAATGAGTGGGCCACATACCTGATGGAATATTGTACACAAATAGCATGAAGATTTGACTTGGGGATGTGTACAATTAGAGTCCATTTTTGAGAGGGGATAAGGAGATTAAAAGATGAAACATTGTTATATGTAAATGTTAGTAGGAAAATTGTAATTGTTATTAAATAAAACATCCTTTCTCTAATGAGTCATTTGACCATTTTAACTGATGAAATGCACCAGCAACATGCAAGAATGATGAACTGCTTTTCTTTGGGCTTTTGATAAGAAAAATCAGTAAAATATCCAAAATAACTTCATATCCAAACAAATGCATTTGGATTGTGTTAATACATTAGTAGAACGATCCATGGGTCATTTTTTATGTGTATGAGTCAACCATACCTCAATCTGAGGCACGGTGTGGTCGGTATCACTCAAAGTGTCTCTCTTTTGTTTAAAACGGACATAATTTTAAGTGAAAACAACAATTGATGCATGGAAATATGACCAAACACATTTGGATTATGTTGATATTTTAGCAGAACTATCCATGGGTAATTATTGATGTTTATGAGTCAAACCCACCTCAATCTGAGGCATGGTTTGGCCAGTATCACTCAAAGTGTCTCTCTTATGTTTAAAATGGACAGAATTTTAAGTGAAAACAACAACTGATGTACGGAAATCTGAAAAAAACGCATTTTTATTGTGTTGATACTTTATTAGAATGATCCATGGGTCATTTATGACATTTATGAGTCAACCCCGCCTCAATTCAAGGCACGGTGTGTCTGGTATCACTCAAAGTGTTCTATTTTTTTTAAAATTGACATAATTTTAAGTGGAAACAACTGACTTACAGAAATACAACCAAAAGCTTTCCGATAGTGTTCATAATTTAGGATAAAGATCCATGGGTCATTTTTGATGTGTATGAGTCAACTCTGCCTCAATCTGAGGCACGGTGTGTCCGGTATCACTCAAAGTGTCTCTCTTTTGTTTAAAATGGATAGAATTTTAAGTTAAAACAACAACTGACGTATATAAATCCGACAAAATGCATTAATATTGTGTTGATACTTTAGTAGAATGATCCATGGTTCATTTTTGTCATGTATGAGTCAACTCTGCCTCAATCTGAGGCACAGTGTGGTCGGTATCACTCAAATTGTCTCTCTTTTCTTTAAAATGGACAGAATTTTAAGTGAAAACAACAACTGACATATGAAAATATGACCAAACGCATTCATATTGTGTTCATAATTTAGAATAATGATCCATGGGTCATTTGTGATGTGTATGAGTCAACCATGCCTCAATCCGAGGCATGTTGTGGCCGGTATCACTCAAAGTGTTCTCTTTTGTTTAGAACGGACATAATTTTAAGTGAAAAAAACAGATGTACGGAAATCTGACCAAATGCATTTGGATTGTGTTGATTCTTTAGGAGAACGATCCAAAAAAAAGAATTTGGATTGTGTTTATAATTTAGGAGAACAATCTATTGGTCATTTGTGACGTGTACGAGTTAACCCCACCTCAATCCTAGGCACGGTGTGGCCGGTATCACTCAAAGTGTCTCTCTTTTGTTTAAAATGGATAGAATTTTAAGTGAAAACAATTGATGTACGGAAATCCGACCAAATGTATTTGGATTGTGTTCATAAATTAGTATAATGATCCATGGTTCATTTTTTATTTATACGAGTCAACCCCACCTCAATCTGAGGCACGGTGTGTCCATTATCACTCAAAGTGTCTCTCTTTTGTTTAAAATGGACATAATTTTAAGTGAAAACATCAACTGACATATGAAAATCTGACCAAACGCATTAATATTATGTTGATACTTTATTAGAACGATCCATCGGTCATTTTTGACATTTACAAGTCAACCCTGCCTCAATCCGAGGCACGGTGTGTCCGGTATCACTCAAAGTGTCTCTATTTTGTTTAAAATGGACAGAATTTTAAGTGAAAACAACAAATTATGTATGGAAATCAGACCAAACGCATTATTATTGTGTTTATACTTTATGAGAATGATCCATGGGTCATTTTTGACATTTACGAGTCAACCGCACCTCAATCCTAGGGACTGTGTGACCGGTATCACTCAAAGTGTTCTCTTTTGTTTAAAATGGACAAAATTTTAAGTGAAAACGACTGACGTACATAAATCCAACCAAATGAATTCCTATTGTGTTAATACATTATGAGAATGATCCATGGGTCATTTTTGACATGTATGATTCAACCCCGCCTCAATCTGAGGCACGGTATGGCCGGTATCACTCAAAGTGTATCTCTTTTGTTTAAAATGGGCGGAATTTTAAGTGAAAACAATAACTGATGTTCATAAATCAGACCAAACACATTAGGATTATAATGATACTTTTGTAGAATGATCCATTGGTCATTTTTGACATGTACGAGTCAACCCAGCCTCAATCCAATTCACGGTGTGGCCAGTATCACTCAAAGTGTCTCTCTTTTGTTTAAATTGGACAGAATTTTAAGTGAAAACAACAACTGACGTACGGAAATCTGACCAAACGCATTCAGATTGTTTTTATAATTTAGGATAATTATCCATGGGTCATTTTTGATGTGTACGAGTCATCCTCACCTCAATCTGAGTCACAGTGTGGCCGTTATCACTCAAAGTGTTCTTTTTTGTTTAAAATGGACAGAATTTTAAGTGAAAACAACTGACGTACATAAATCTTACCAAATGCATTTGTGTTGTGTTAATACTTTTTGAGAACTATCCATTTGTCATTTTTTAGATATACGAGTCAAACCCAATATATGAGATTATTTTATCATTATTTATTTATTCCATATTATGCTAAAGATATTGATATAATGTACTATGTTTTATCATTTTACTTTTCAATATTGATTATAATCATTTATTCATGATAGCTTTTGATGTATGCTTACCCTTACTAAGCCTTTGAGACCATACCTTTTTTATATTTTATTTTCCCTAAGGTAGTAAGAAGTGTTTTATGATTGATGTGAGGGGATACACAATGGAGAATACTGGCGTTCTCAATGAAAAAAATTTGTGTATTTTATGTTTTCAAATATATGTGAAATTCAAGTATGTAACTAGTTAAATAATATTAATAAAACATTTATCTCTATATGATGTTATTACATGTGTCTAGTGAATATTTAATAAATTATATGCTGAATCCGGGCTACTGGAGTCATGGTCTTTACAACAGAAAGCTAGCATGTGGTAAAAAACACCTCATAACTTAATGAATCAAATTGTGATGAAAACAGGCTTTCCATAGGACATAATTCAATTTTCATGTGCACCTAAAATCAATGGTTATAAAATTAAATTATTTAAAAAAAATTTAATGATCCATATTCTTCTATATTTATTATTATATTTTCTCTCTATTACCTTATGTTATTAATTAACAATGTTTTTTTCTCTTGTCGGTTACTTGAGTTGGTTTTTTCAATTTCTATGAAACAACCTCAATAAATTTACCATGGACAATAGTGTTATAAAATAGCTTCCTATTTTCAATAATATTAAAATTTTATTTCCTTTATTAATATGTTATGAAAAAATATATATTGTTACATTGGTTTCCAAAATAGACTCAAATTAAGAAAGGTTCCTTGAGATGTTCATTTAATGATCTTTAACTTACTCTATGTGAATATTATTAATATTTGTTAGATGTTGTAAGAAATTATATTTAAAAAATATTAATTGTTTCACAAATAACATTTTTATAAATTAGATACATTTTTAATGTCATCCCTTTTCGGAGGGGTTGGAAAAATGAAATATATTGTTCTGCGAATGTGATAGCCGCACATACACAAAGGAATCATTCATTTTCCATAAGAAAAAAATGGTCATAAAAATAAAATAAATTATAATTTCATAATATTATATATTTTATAAATAATATATTTTATCTGTATATAAATATTTTTAATTATCTAATTAATGATTTAATGAAAAATAGAACATGTCATTCCAGGAGGCAATAGTCCGGACAACACATGATAACATCATCATTTTTAAAATGGGTTTCTTGCATATTGAAGAGATATATTAAATTTTATTGACAACATTAAGAATATTAATTATAATTATTCTATCATAAATACATGGATAGTGAATAATTTAAGGTGTTGAGGATTACTAAGGATAAAAAACTAAGGGGTAATAATTCCATAGGTGGAGAGTTTGAAAAATATCTCAAATGTTTGCTTAGAAATGAAGGGCCTATGATAATGTTTAGGGACTAGGGTATTTTGGATTTTCAAGATATATATAGTAGAGGTAAATTTGATAGAATTTCATAAAACATTCAATAGTAATAGCATCTTTGAAAGGGTATAAGTGATCCCATTTTTTATTTGGTTGAAACAAGTATTTTTTGTAAATAAAAATTAATTTTCCATTATATCATGAAACACGTCATTGTTATATGACTCCAAAAGTAGTGAATAATTGTTTTATGAATGTGGGGTTTGAGAAATAATCCTCTATACATTTAAAATTTTGTTTTTATTTTTTTTATTGTCTCACCATTATATTTTTACACTTTACCATTTTGGTTTTTACTATAGTAATGAGTTTTCAACATAATAAATTATTTTTTTATAAAAATATAAGATAAAAATTACATCTAAATTTAGGTGTTCAGAAACTATCTTTGAAATTAATTTAAACCAATTCAACTTCTAAATATGATAAATTTTATTTTTATAATCAAACACATAAAATATTGGGAAATTAGTTTGTGTCTTTGTTTCAATCCATTTCCCTTCGGGGAGATGGAGGACAGACACGCCCGACTATCAATCTCATGGATGGCTGAGCCCAACTCGATTTCTAAAGTCGGGTACACCAGTCTTCATTTCGAAATTCCCAAAAGTTCCATATCCAATGATACGTGGAGACGGTATTCCGTACGTACGCACGCGCGGTGATTTCCTTTTTCCGTTGGATGGATAGAAGGTTAATTAGAGTTGTTTCATATTTATAATAACATATCAGTATATAATAGATACTTATGTTATTACTTTATCATGAAACAACTAAAGAAGAAGAAGTTGAAGAAGAAAGAAATTGAAAAAGATCGGTAATGGATATTACCACTTTTTTGAAGTGCTTCTTTGAGACCTCCTTTTAGGGCACTACAATTGGTCTTTGAAGAATATCAGTACCTCTAGGATGTCTCTAGGGAAGTGGAGAGGAGAAAATGGCAGGGGTTGTCCGAGCTTGAAGGCTCAAAGTTGTGTGAGGAAGAGAGGGAGGAGGTGCCCATTTATAAGGGAGGAGAGGGGCACCTTTGGAATAACTAAAAATATTATTTTATTATAAAGTCACGTTCGGTTTTAAGTAGCTCCAAATTGATTTATTTCGATGCTAAGGTGGGGAAGGGTCGAAATCCTCTCATCCAATAGGATTTAGAAAAGTTTAGGTTATTATTTTAACCTTATCAATTAGATTTAACTCTAAGTTAAATAATTTAACTTTTACCGTGTCTTTTTGTTTTCTTACACTATATGGTTAATAAACTTACTATATCAAGCCAAACGAATCCCAAGTTGTTTATCATTAATATATCTATCATTATCTAAGTCATTTGGCCGAACCTTAGATTTTTAGGAATTAAATAACAATTAATAATATAATATATTTTTAAAAAATTAATTTATGTCAATTTTGACACTATTTGGTACATGATTTTTATGAAATTTCTAACAGAATGATAAGTGCGAACCAAGTTACTTAAATCAACAATAACATTTCATATTAACCTAGAAAATTAGTTTAAGTCATAAAAAGTCTCAAATTACATTTATTTGGGCATATATAACATCAATTATGTTAATATTGTCTTAAAATGGTAATTACTGCATCATTGTTGTGTCATAAATAAATTAAATTATTTAAACTCTAAAAATTACAAATAAAATACCATTATGTAGGAAATATTTTTAGATTTATAATGAATATTTATAGTCGAATTTATCTTATGTATAACCCCATATTAAAAATGTTTTAGTAAATAAACTTTGATTTTAACTCTTTTAACCCTTCTTTAAATAAATTAATAATAAATGTCCTAATCTAATACATGTGGGCCTAAATGGTTATATTATATTCCTAAGGTTGTTTTTGGTCGAATTACACTTGTCCAATAGAATTAGGACATGTTTTAGGTTAATAATAATATCATTTTTACCCTTAATTACCCTATTTACTTTTAACCGTGGTAAAAAAAAGTAAAAAGTTACTACTCACCAAAAATTATTTTCATCTCAATGAACCACATTTTACTTACTGATATCAACCATGTCTCTCGGATTTCTGAAATTCCACTCACAGAAGCGGTAAAATTAATTTTTATGAAAAATTCATTTTTTTTACTACCACTTAGTGGTTTCACTATTCACCAAAAAAATGAAAGTTTCCAGAAAAATACCAAAAATTAGGCCTAAGCTATATTTGATATTATGAACTCAAAAATGATGTCTATTTTACCAAATTCAAAAATAGTAGTTACATTAACTAATTTAAAAATTAATTCCCGTCGCCAAAACAAATAGCGTGTTTTTAAGAGATAATAACTATCAAAAGATTGAAACTTGTTTATAACTAGTTTAAATGTGAAATTACATCCAATGACCATCATTGTATTAAATTGTAAAAATATATTCTAAATATACTTTAAAACCACTAAAATTAATAATTTATCACTATTATTTATTTCGATTGAAAAAGTTGTTTTTAATTAAAATTTAGTAATTTCCACTATTCATCAAAATATGAAAGTTATCCGAAAATTACCAAAATTTCACCCTAAGCTAATTCAATATTACAAATCCAAAAATTAAGTCCATTTTGAAAAATAAAATTTACAAAATTTCAAAAAGTTGTTATTACTATTCAGAACTGCTAGTTTTAATAATATTTTAATAGCATATCATTGTTTAGTGAAACTCGGTATTGCGTACTACACACGCTATCAAGGAAGGTCGTGATTGCATGTAATGAAAGGCAAGTCAAGGATGCGTGTTGTGCAAGATCCTTTTGATGCAGCGTACAACACAAGACATTATTGACATTAAAAAGAATATTTTTTCATAAAATCTTGGGCTGTTACATTCTACCCCCCTTAAAATAAATTTCGCCCTCGAAATTCGTCGGGGTTATAAATGGTTTACTATTCGAAAGTTTCGTTAATAGAACCCCACATCGTAAAAAGGAATACCAAAACCAGTCTTTAAAAATGAAAGTATGAAACGTAACGTTTACCCAAATAAACTAATCACTGGGTTTCCACATAGGTGAAAATATGGATATGGAAGAAAAATCTAACCATCATGTTCTGATGAAGAGTGGTAGAGAACATGGCTATGGAAATGTCAGCAATCACAAAGCCATAAATTTGTGACGATCTAAGGTACCATCTGATTCATCAAATATAAGATCACTAGGACAACATTTTTGGTTTTCAAGATCGTTTCCCTAAAGATGAAGAATTTGAATTAGAATAAATACTTACTTTATTTTGGTACAATCTCACTATTGTTCATGCCTTGAACAATTTCCACTTCATCTCTTAAATAAATGATGTTGAATTTGTTATTCGTGAAGTGTTAGCAGATCATGTGATAGAATGACTGGTCATTCCATCTGTCTCAAACAAAAGGTTAGCAAAAGTTATTAAATATAAATAAGTCATTCTATAGTGAGATTAATCATATATGGTTCCTAAAATGGACTTATACTTCATATATCGTACTGCTTAATAAAATAAAACTAGTTTCTACTAAACAGGGACTTCCTGTAGGCCAGTGGTAGGCGATAAAGGCCAGTCGCACTTCGGTTGTGGGTTCGATTCCCACATCCTTGTCCGACGCGATGGGCTGTCTCCTGTCCTGTAGGTTGTCCTTTTTCTAAAACTATATTACTATAACATCCCATCAATAATATCGAAAAAACTTCTATCCTTAAACAATACTAACTTATGTCCAACATAATCCATTCCAATCTTTAGGCTTATCCATAATACAGTAGTCCACTCTCATAACATAGTGAAAACGATTACCAGAGATTTTATACCATCATTGATCCCCATATATCATAAGATATGTTTTGTTGGTCACATTCCAAACATTCAAAGTCCTTAATCATGTATTCTATTGAACCTTAGTGAAAACATGAATTCAGTTAAAAGTTAACACCTTCCACATACCAAAATCCTCAAAATTATATATACTCAATCCATGATATCACTTAGTCCTTATATCAATCATGAGCTCGTGAATACTATCAAACATTTCATTTTCTCCTTATCCATTCATTATGCGCATATCATCTACTTTCCAAAATATTTGAATCACTTTTCATGGTTATCGGTACCTTAAAATTATTGAAAACCACAATAGGCCAATACATAAATATTCCTATACACCATAAAAGTAACTCAACAACATTATTCTCGAATACCAATACATAAACACTTCAGTCCATCCACTTCAATGATTGTCCTGGAATAAGTCCTTCCTTGATCTAGAAGTAACTTTTTAGGTCAGGGCATTGAGTTGGGTAATGCCCATGTTCTCCACAAATAAGACATTGAACTCTATAACAATCTGTCACTCTATGACCCTTTTCTCCACACGGATAACATCGGTCCCTCCATTTGAGTTATTCCTCAAGGTTCTTCTTCCCTTCTTTATAAATCTCAATCTTCCTTTCTTTATGTTCCTCAACATGCGAACATGAATAATAGTTTATCTTCCTCTTCTTTGATGAATTAGGCATACCACTAAATTTCACCTTGTTAATCATATATCGCGATGACTGATTCGGCATAATCACAATATCTTTCTCTCTAGGAATTACACAATTTTGTTGCTCATAATCACCAATTTGTTCATTGGATTCAATGTTAACCGAATTCCTTCTGGTTCCCTCCATTTACTAAAACACAAAAAGAATTCTGTGAGTGGAAAAAATCATGCTTGAAAAAACAAGATAGTTAAGGGGGAGTACCCTCAATATCTAACATCTTAGGTTAAATTCTAAGATCGTTAGCGCGGTTCTAGGACTATAACCTATACTTATACTTAACCTTAGAGACATCCCTAGACATACCTTAGAAATATCTCTAGGGATCTCACTAAAGTTTTCTCATCCTAGTTTCCAAAGGTTGACTAAACCTTTCCTCTGATACCAACTATAGAGACCCGAAGCCTGACTTACATGGAAATTACATTACATTTGCGGAATACTAAGTACATAACAAAAACACACACACAAGGATCGTAATAGTTTAGTGTCTTTGGAAGCTCGGAATATAATCTTCTAATCCTGGTGAAAGATCATCAACATCTCCCATAAAGATCTTCCTTTTTTTATACCTAAAACCTTTCTTTATATCCTGGGGAAAATAAAACATAAGAGGGTGAGCTCAAATGCTCAGTAAGGGTAAAAAAAATATCAGTCACATCGTATACACAAGCACATAATTTTTGGTAATCTTAACCTGCAAAAGAGATCATAATTTCATAACATGGGATAAATCATGGCAGTGAAATGTAATCACAATAATCATAACATAAAACATGAAACTTTGTGGCATACACACATAATCATAGAGAATCATTTCTTGTTAGTCAAGACTCATTGCCAAGACTATCTTAGTGGACAAAGTCCCTTTCTGAATCGAGTCACCCTCGTTTCAGTCCTATTTCACTTAACCGGTATAACCTACCGTTCCAGCCATGTATATCTCATGAGATATAAAATCTTTACCCAATGAATTGGAGGGAGATATAGGTCCCACCCATCTCATAATGATACCATTCTTATGTGTGCCACAAAATCTTAAAACATACATCATTGCATAACCCATGTAATAAAAATGGGATTCTTAAACATCATGACATCATAAAACAATTCATATAAGATAAAGGAATTCATAAAAATAATTCCATCACAAAATATTCAAATCAATGTAATAATAGAGATAAAACATAACCCTTTATTATCTTATATGGAAAATAATTTTGATAAAACACTTGAACTCCATTCTTGAAGAAAATATCCTTTCTTCTTCAAAAACATTTTCCCTTTCATAAGATGTCATACGACTTTAAAATAAAAGAAGATGTTTAAAAATAAACTTGAAAACTTGTAAAGGAAGCTTCTTGGAAATAATGTTTTAAAAATCCATTCATGCCGTATAAGTTAAAAAAACATTCTTCTCATACTTTTGTCGGAAAAGTCAAAAAAGCTCCTCGTATGAAAAAAAACGACAACAGATTCCTTTCATATATTTTACTAATAACTCACCGAAGGGTAAAATTGGATTTAAACAATTTTAGGTGGATGGAAATAATATTAAATATTGCCGAAACATGGATGTGGATGAGAAAATACACCCCAGTAAATTTCAAAGTATAAACAATCTCAGATAAGAATGAGATTGTGATATTTCCCTTACCTTAGGTCCGACTTGCTTTGTAAGTGTCTGAACCTCCTGTATAATGATTTAAATCAGGTTATTGAATTATTCTAGAATCATATTAATTGTTAT
Source organism: Viscum album (assembly GCA_963277665.1). Taxonomy (NCBI): domain Eukaryota; kingdom Viridiplantae; phylum Streptophyta; class Magnoliopsida; order Santalales; family Viscaceae; genus Viscum; species Viscum album. Next base: position 392,641,213 of record OY728167.1, on the reverse strand, counting down.
TATATCATATATGGTTCACTTATGACTTTATATTACCCGTTGTTTTGTAAATTCATGTTAAAGTAGCGTTTTTGGTAAAATCGTCTCATTGGTCATTCATGTTTTTAACTTGTAGTTATTAATATGATTACTTGGATCATGATTACTTATATCCAGAATGTAAAACATGATTTATATATAATATATATTCATAATATATATATATATAATATATCGGTAAATGGAATGAAATACACCATTCATGGAGACGGTAGTCCGTACGTACGCATGAACGTTGTTTTCGTTTCCTTATTTAATTGAATGGAATTAAGTAGATGACATACATATAAATATACACAAATCCAGTATCATTATTATGTCATATATTTCATTAGTACTTATTATATATACTTTATAATCATTCATGAATGGTTAATGTGGAGAATGAATCTCATCGCGTCGTGGAGATGGTATTCCGTACGTACGCACGCGCGGTGATTTCCATTTTCTGTTGGATGGATAGAAGGTTAATTAGTGTTGTTTCATATTTATAATAACATATCAGTATATAAGAAATACTTTTTTTATTACTTTATCATGAAACATCTAAAGAAGAAGAAGTTGAAGAAGAAAGAAATTGAAAAAGATCGGTAATGGATATTACCTCTTTTTTGATGTGCTTCTTTGAGACCTCCATTTAGGGCACTAAAATTGGTCTTTGAAGAATACCAGGACCTCTAGGATGTCTCTAGGGAAGTGGAGAGGAGAAAATGTCAGGGGTTGGCCGAGAATGAAGGCTCAAAGTTGTGTGATGAAGAGAGGGAGGAGGTGCCCTTTTATAAGGGAGGAGAGGGGCACCTTTGGAATAACTAAAAATATTATTTTATTATAAAGTAATGTTCGGTTTCAAATAGCTCCAAAATGATTTATTTCGAGGCTAAGGTGGGGACAGGTCGAAATCCTCTCATCCAATAGGATTTATACAAGTTTAGGTTTTTATTTTAACCTTATCAATAAGATTTAACTCTAAGTTAAATAATTTAACTTTTACCGTGTCTTTTTTTTCTTACACTATATGGTTAATAAACTTACTATATCAAGCCAAAAGAACCCCAAGTTTATTATTATTAATATATCTATCCTTATCTAAGTCATTTGGACGAACCTTAGATTTTTAAGAATTAAATAACAATTAATAATATAATATATTTTTCTTGGAAACTAATTTATGTCAATTTTGACACTATTTGGTACATGATTTTTATCAAATTTCTAACAGAATGATAAGTTCGAACCAAGTTACTTAAATCAACAATAACATGTCATATTAACCTATAATATTAGTGTAAGTCATAAAAAGTCTCAAATTACATTTATTTGGGCATATATAACATCAACTATGTTAATATTTTCTTAAAAAGGTAATTACTGCATCATTGTTGTGTCATAAATAAATTAAATTATTTAAAGACTAAAAATTACAAATAAAATACCATTATGTAGGAAATATTTTTAGATTTCTAATGAATATTTATAGCCTAATTTATCTTATGTATAACCCCATATTAAATATGTTTTAGTAAATAAACTTGGATTTTAACTCTTTTAACCCTTCTTTAAATAAATTAATAATAAATGTCCTAATCTAATCCAAGTGGGCCTAAATGGTCATATTATATTCCTAAGGTTGTTTTTGGTCGAATTACACTTGTCCAATAGAATTAGGACATGTGTTAGGTTAATAATAATATCATTTTTACCCTTAATTACCCTATTTACTTTTAACAGTGGTAAAAAAAGTAAAAAGTTACTATTCACCAAAAATTATTTTCATCTCAATGAACCACATTTTACTTACTGACATCAACCGTGTCTCTCGGATTTTTGAAATTCCACTCACAGAAGCGGTAAAATTAAGTTTTATGAAAAATTCATTTTTTTTACTACCACTTAGTGGTTTCACTATTCATCAAAAATGAAAGTTTCCAGAAAAATACCAAAAATTAGGCCTAAGCTATATTTGATATTATGAACTCAAAAATGATGTCTATTTTACCAAATTCAAAACATATTATTTACATTAACTAATTTAAAAATTAATTCACGTCGTCAAAACAAATAGCGTGTTTTTAAGAGATAATAACTATAAAAAGATTGAAACTTGTTTATAACTAGTTTAAATGTGAAATTACATCCAATGACCATCATTGTATTAAATTGTAAAAATTTATTCTAAATATACTTTAAAACCACTAAAATTATTAATTTATCACTATTAATTATTTCGATTGAAAAAGTTGTTTTTAATTAAAATTTAGTAATTTCCACTATTCATCAAAATATGAAAGTTATCCGAAAATGACCAAAATTTCTTCCTAAGCTAATTCAATATTACAAATCCAAAAATTAAGTCCATTTTGAAAAATAAAATTTACAAAATTTCAAAAAGTGGTTATTACTATTCATAACTGCTAGTTTTAATAATAATTTAATAGCATATCGTTGTTTAGTGAAACTCGGTATTGCGTACTACACACGCTATCAAGGAAGGTCGCGATTGCATGTAATGAAAGGCAAGTCAAAGATGCGTGTTGTGCAAGCTCCTTTTGGTGTAGCGTACAACACAAGACATTAGTGAAATTAAAAGGAATATTTTTCATAAAATCTTGGGTTGTTACATTTACGGAGGGCCCTTCATTTTTCTTCTACAAGATTCTTCGCGAATACCAGCTCTCCTTCGCTTTTCTGTCTCCGTGTGCTTGTTCCTTCGTGAAAATATTCATCTGCGAACCGGCCGCTACTTTCGTGAGTCATTTATCTTTCGCGCCATTATCCATTCGAAAACCAACGTCCTAGCTAGGAACTAACACTTTTAAATAATTAGAAAGTAATTCAAGACGGGCTGCGTGTGAACTTTCTTCGGGGTTTTGGTGCCCCGTAGTTTCGATGATCTGTGGACTAAAAATTTCAGAACATTAAAAAAATTTAAGTCTTCCGAACTTAACCACTTAAATTCGGGATTGAAATTCCATGGAGCAACCTGGTTCGCGGTTTTCTGGCCAACGCTCCAAGGGCCAGAGTGTCGCGAATTACTTCTGCGTAGGGTTGGTTTATGGGATCCAATCATCATGTACCACCTTATAAGGCCTGCTTTGCGGACCTTATCACAAAGTCTTCTCGACGCCTTTTCCATAAAGCTGGTTTTTTTTCAATAATTTATTATTCTAGACAAACCATTTGCCTAGTCATCAAGTTGGAGGGAGGAAAACATCGTTCCATGTCGCCCTGCTACCAGAACTTCTGCCGAGCCTCTCCCAATTGGTCCAAGGAGACGTCCAACTATGATTCGTAGAGCGGAGAGCATCAACAAGGACCCTAGTCGATCCATTACTCCCGATGATGGTGTTTTGAAAGACTTTCTCCCTCCTGAGCACCTGGATTATCCATTAACAAATCGCCTTCCACTTTATGGATTTAGTCTTCAAGACGACGTCCCTATTCCCCCCACTTTCTCTGGTCTTCATTCTCCATTCCTGGAAGCGTCGTCAAAGTGCATTCAGGAGAATCTTACCCAATCAGGGGTGATGGTTTCCGACTCTGACAAAAAAGATACCTTCATTTTGAGAGGCTCTTTTAGGACCCAATGTGATCAACACGCCGAAAACTTTTCCTAGGAATCTGTCTTAAAGAGTTACCCTTCTATTATCAACCTTGCTCGAGTAGATCCCGATTCGGGGTGGATTCCAAAGTGGTATCTTCGTTATGGAGTGATTTTCTCAAACAACTGGGCCTGTACCTTCTGGGTTCATCATCATTTCCGGGAATCACCCGAGTTGCTAGAAGCAGTTTACTTGTACTTCGTGGTGTGGGTTTCCAAGTTCGCTATTTACCTTCCATCCTGGATTCTTCCCGACTTGCTCAGTCGTTGGTGTTCAGGCACTAATTCCTTCCACCTTTCCCATGGTGTATTTGGTATTAGTTTGTGGGAAATCCCTCAATTGGGAGGTCTTCCAATCATTGGTGCAATGTATGACGAGTTTCTACCCATCCTTAAAGAGTGGGACGAGGTCGAAAAAGTGCCTTCATTGGAAAGGGATCTTTTGGTTATGGTGGAGAAATAACTAGGTCAGGCCTTTAGTTCCTACTGTCTTATTCCCTATAGCACCTGGATAGGGTTATTTCTGAACACCATTGTTCTGGTGCCGAAGAACAAGTGCCCCAGGAGTCATCCTTCTCAACATTCACGAACCATCCTAGGTTCGTACTCTGCTATTCTGGAGGCAGCCAACTACCTTTCATGGGGTTACGTGGTGCGCCCCAGTGTTCCTCTCATGCTCAGATTGGCAGGTCTGTTTGCTGTGTTTCTGAGCAGGTGGCTATTCCCTTCTCGGGACATCAACCCTGGCGTCAGGGCTTGCACCCTAATGATGGCAGTTGAGCTAGAAGAGGGTCGCCTGGTGAATTTGGCCGTGCCACATTGGCTCGTATTTTTGAACGGATAGGTCACATGCAGAAGGGCGGGTCACCCTTCTGTATGAGTGGTCCATTTCAATTTTTCTACGGCTGGGTAGTGGATCATTGTCGCTGTTATGAGTATCGTCACAACACAACCATCCTGCTTCCTACCTCTTGGCCTACCCTACTGGATATAGCTGGAGTTCGCTTGAAGTCCCTCAGCTCTAGTGAAGTCCTCGATCTTCTGAGTGACTTATCATAGTTGGGTTTTACTCCCTACCCCACCCCTTCTGGCATCGTAGTTGACAACCGATGGGGGAACCTGGAGGAGCGTTCTTAAATGATCTCTCTACGGGATGGATTTCTATCTGCGCGGATCAAAGAGGTTTCACTGTGGGAGCTGTATGTCCCGTATCATTTTTCTCTCCAGTTTTGGTTCATGCAAGTCCAAGTATCCCTTCCCCCTCCTCGGCCACAAGGACTACACCTGGCCATACTTCATCAATGGCGGATGACACTGACGTGAGAGGGGTATGACACAAGGATTCCCCCGCCTGTCACGGGGGAGGATGCTAGACTTTCCTTGGAGTATGCAAAAAATGTGGGTAAAACACTGTCCCAATGGGATCCTAGGGAGGGTTGTCCAGCAGGTTCCCAAATCAGAAGGTACTAAAGCTGTTGCGTCCACCGCACCTTCCTCATCAGCTCTAAGGGATGATTGACTGATGGCTCGTTTATCAATGTGACTTGGGGGATTTTCCTCTCCCAACCCAGCGGTGGCCGAAGTTCAAATGGGTTCATCTTTATTGGATGTGGATGAGGATGAACCTATGGTTTCTGGTCCCAGGGAGACAATCCCAGAAGTTGTACTAGCTGATAATGGGCTTAGCAACTTGATCCCCAAGCCTGAACCGGGGTTAGAGGCTCCATACATTCCTATATCGGAACCAACTTCTATTGAACCCATGTCTACGCTGGTTGTAATGCCAGACTTTGTTCCCGTGCTGCCGGGTGAGGACACCAAATATCCTTGTGCCATGGCAGACCACCAAACAGTGCGGAGGTGGGCCTGGCCTCGTATTTTTGTGGTTGTTGTCGAAACTCCTCTTGTTGAGACGGAAACTAAAACTGAAGCCCTCCAACAACTCTTCCTAGGTTTGAGGTCGGGTGTCTTTGACTATCGGCAGTTTCATCTTCTCTCTTGTCAGGTTGTTATGGCCCGTGAGGAATCTGCCGCTAGTGAATGAAAACATGCTCATCTCGCTGCTTCTTATTGCAGGGCCCGAGCCTTGGAGGAGACCATGGTGAAGCTTCATCAGCTAGTAACATAGGAGGCGAGCTCTCAAGATCAAGAAGCCTCCCTGTCCGCTGAGCTGCATGAATGTGAGACTCGAGTAGCGATGATGAGGAATCGGTTGTCGACTCTGATAGGTAACCTTGAAGCCACTAGAAAAGGAATCAATGATCTCTAAATTTCAGTGAAGCATATTCGCTCAATGGATGATGTTGAGGCTAGGGAGAAGGCCATGATGGAGCAGACATACAACAACCTTCACCGCACAGTCGCCGATCAGATGGAGAGAGCGAGCCAGGCTCCTTTATGATAGTCGGAGCCATTCTTGGACACTTTTCTCTATCTCTTCTATTATTGTGAGGGAGAGGCCCCAGCCTATGGATACCCTCCCAATTTTGTTCAAACGGAATAAAATCATTGTCAATATTTTTTTTCTGTAAAAGTTGATTGTTACTAAAACAATCACTGTGTAAATAACGACTCACTGAATCAGTATTAATCACAACTCAGGAAAAATAGAAGCAAGATCTATCTTTTTCCTGGACTATGGGAACTAGTGAGCATAGCTTGACTATTTCTAGTGTTTTGTATAAAATCCCCACACACTTTTTGTCTTTTCTTGTTAATGCCCTGATTTTTCCTGGGCCCATTTGGTGTGGACCCAGCGGGTTGAGCCCATCTTTTGCTTAGGTCGCCCTTTTTGGGTAATCGGCCTAACAGGCCTCGTGCCTCTTTTGTGAGCGGTTTAAATTCCTGCCGTCAAGACTATAATTACTGATGTTTTAGGTCGAACATATTTGACCAAATATGGTGGGGCGAGGGCCCCAATGAGGTTTGGTTGATTAAAAGATGTCTCAATACCCTTCAGACGCATGTGGGGGAAACATGTTTAAATTTGAACGACATGCAGGGCATGTCTCAAGGCATGGGATCCATGCCGTCGAACAGAGTTAGGAAGAGCATTGCCTAGGGAAATCATGCCTTTGGTAGACAGGCCAGTGGCAATCAATATGTAGAGCCGCTGAGGGCATGGTATGCATAGTCGTACAATGGTGTCCTTAAGTCAACGAGTGTCCATTTATGATGGCCTGGGGACATCATGGATGTCCGGCATATGGAAACCACCATGGGTGGCCTGGAAAATTATAAAAACCACCGGGGGTGGATTGGAAAGGGAATGTGACATCTGAAATGGTTTCGGGAACATTTTTACTAATCAGGAGTGTGGTCGGGAAACCACTTTCCTACGCATTCAGTTAGCATAAGGGATGGTTGGAGCTTGGCATAGTTTAAAATTATATAGCTGGGACATCATTTAAAATAGAATGTCTTCTCATGTTTCTTAGTAATGTCATCAAAGACATTCCACCATTTTTAGGCAGGATTGTGAAAGATGTTGGTAAAATATAGCTTAGAAGGTTTCCGAATCCTGGGATGGACATAGGGCTCAAGGGCCAAGAGGCATACGAAGAGAAGCATCACCTATGGAAATCTTTCCTTTGGTAGACGGGCGAGGGGCTATCAATATGCCGAGCCACTGAGGGAATGGTATGCATAGTCATGAAAAGGTTTCCTTAGGTCCATGATTGTATTCTCTTGATAGCCGAGCAACTTTAGGGATGTTGAGATTTGGGACCACTAGCGGTGGCTTATGAGAGTTCAACTTTTTCTGAGTACATAGTATTGTTTATGATGAGAGGTTCCCTGGATATGGGAGAAACATCTAGACTAAAAATCTTGAGAATGGGTGAATTAATCCCTTCTCACGCGGGTGTGAGACAGTTGCTTGTGCAGGTATGACCCATGCACTAAAGGACAGATAAAAGCCTATGTTCCATACTGAACCCATGAAAAGTTTGACCGTTCAGTTTAACTTCATGTGGTTAGGACAAGGGTCATACAGTTTAGCATCATGTGGTCAGGACAAGGAGCATTATTAAAGGATGATGTTCAGTTTAACATAATGCAGTGAGGATGAGGGGCATTTTTCTTTCCTTTGCCAATGCTGTGCAGTTTAACATCATGCAGCAAGGACAAGGGGAATTATTAAACCAGTGAAAATGATTGTTGTTGGAGGTATTCCCCTAGATGTCTAATGATTGGTCTTTGCAGCATTACGCCAAGCGGCCAGGATGTGCTCTGTGCCGTTTGATGTCATGCGACAAGGACATAGTTGCGAAGGCCGCCCTTGATCAGAATGAAACTTGGCTTGAACATCTTGGTATGTCCAATACGTGGAGAGGGGTCGATGGTGTAAATCGTGGTTTTGGGGCTTCTTGGATCAGGAGAGATGATATAGGTGCTCTGAGGCTGGTAAGCATACGGTGCTATGAAGAGTAATGCCTGTGGAAATCTTGCCTTTGGTAGACAGGCCAGGGGATATCAATATGTAGAGCCGCTGAGGGCATGGTATTCATAGTCATGAAAATGTGTCCACTGGTCAATAACTTTCCACTTCCGATGGACTTGAGTGGTTATGAGGATCCGCAATTGTTCGGGACATGAAGTCTGTCGTTTGGGTAAGGAAATATTTGGACATGTCGGGCATATTCGGCCCTAGTTGTTGTTAAAGATTAGAGAGCTCCTTGGAACGATTTATCTTGCACGTGGGGGTGTACCTTCACTCCATGCATTTTAACGTCATGCGGTAAGGACAAAGTACTCCTATTTTTGCGGTCATTGAGCTCATACCATTGGGTGACTATTTCTGCAGTCACTCGAATGATAACTGAGTTACCATGCTCTTATACACTCTGAAAAAGGTGGGGGATGAAGGTTTTAAACTGCAACTCTATGGTTTCCCGGATCAGGGGATGTGGTGTGGGTGCTTTGAGGCCAATAAGCATAAGGATCTTAGAAAAGGGTCGCCCGAGGAAATCTTGCCTTTGGTAGACAGGCCAGGGGCTGTCAATATGCAGAGCCGTTGAGGGAATGGTATGCATAGTCATGCAAAGGTGTCCACAGGTCAATGAATTTCCACTTCCGATGGCCATGAATGACTATGAAAATCTGATATTGCTCATAGTGCAGAGTTCGTCATGTGGGGATAATAGTGTTCGAGCATACAAGAAACATCTTCACTGTAATTGTCCATTGATCCATAGTATCCTAGCCTTGACATGATGTTCGTTGTTGCAGGTTGTCATGTGAACCATGTTCGAATACATAGGCCAACCGGGTGAGGGTACCCTGGCAACATTTGGATGTGAAAAGGGGAATGAACTTGTAAACCATTGCACCATAAATTTTTGGATCGGGAGATGTGATATGGGGGCTCTGAGGCCTATAAGCGTATGGAGTTAGGAAGAGTACAGCCTGAGGAAATCTTGCCTTTGGTAGATGGGCCAGGGGCTATCAATATGCAGAGCCGCTGAGGGTATGGTATGCATAGTCATGAAAAGGTGTCCACGGGTCGATAACTTTCCTCCTCTGATGGCCATGAATGGTTATGAAGATCCACAATTATCCGGGTCGTGGAGTTTGATGTATGGAGAGAATGCACCCAAATGTGCAAGGAGTATTCCCATCTCATTTCACCGTATATCTTGGGTGGGTCATGAAAAAGTCTGTGAAGTTTAACGTCATGCGGTGAGGACGACTTCCGTGCAGTTTAAAGTCATGCGGAAAGGAAGAGGAAGACACCCCGTGTAGGTCCAGTCCATACATGGGGTCAGAAGGCATTTTTTAACTCTTATTTGGGGGTGGCTGGGCCAGGATGGGGAACCCTGGTGTCACTACGTATCCTGAAAGGGTAGTAATCAAGCCTTATGTAGTTCACTATATGAAGTACACCCCGTGCAGGCCTGGTCCTTACACGGGGGAAAGATAATTTTTAACATTATTTTCATTTGGGAGTGGCTGGGCTAGGATAGGGGATCCCGATGTCGCTACATAACCTTCGAGGGTAGGAATCAAGCTACACATAGTTCTATACAAGAGTGAGACACCCCATTCATGGATGGTCCATACATGGGGGGAAGGGGTATTTTTAACTCCATTATCCATGCAGTTTAGCATCGTGAAAAGAAGACGTAAAAAAATACACCCCGTGCAAGTCTATCCCATACATGGGGGGAAAGGGGAATTTTTTTAAACATATTGTCTGTGCATTTTAACGTCATGGGGTGAGGACGAAATACTCCTAGTTTAAGTTCATTGAGTTTGGACCGTTGAGTGCTTGGCAGTTTAACGTCATGCAGCTCGGACGATCCTCTTTTTTTTTCTTATCCGTGCAGTTTAACATCATGCGGTCAGGATGACTTCTGTGCAGTTTAACGTCATGCAGTTAGGACAACTTCCATGCAGTTTAATGTCATGTGTTCAGGACGAAATACTCCTTTTGGTTTCTATGCGAAATATTTCTTCAGGAATCTCACATTTGTAGGAGCAGTGGTAAATATTCCATCTATGGAGATTAGGGAATATGCCCCATTGGAGTAGACCTTGTGTATAACATACGGTCACTCCCACTTGGGCTAAAACTTTAGAGGCTTATTTCCAGGTATCATTGGGTTCCGAAAGACCAAAACCAATTATCTTTCTAATAAAGACCTAAGACGAACCTTTTTGTTGAAGGCTCGTGCGATCCGGTTCTGGTATACTTCCAGATGGTGAAAAGTGTGAAACCGCTTCTCATCTAGTTGTTCCAATTCACCTAGATGCTTTTATGATTGCTCATCATTGGATAATTCATCACAAATGGAAACGTAGAGTGAGGGTAGTTGGAGCTCAATGGGCAGGACCGCTTCTATTCCGTATATCAATGAGTATGGAGTATCCCGAGTAGCGGTGCATATTGTGGTTCGATAAGCCCACAACGCATGAAAGAGTTTATCTGACCACAAATTCTTGTCTTTTTCCACCATTTTCTAGAGAATTTTGGATAGGGTCATGTTGAAAGCCTCTATCTATCTTTCGGCAGATGCATGGTAGTGGGATGAGTGGTTAGCCTTGATAACATACTCGTGGTATAGTTTCTCCAAATCAGCAGAGCAGAAGTTGGTGTCGTTGTCCATCAGTATGGTATGAGGGACACCAAATATTGTGATGATATTGGCCTTCATGAAGCTGACAACACTTCTTGCCCTGAATTCCTTAAATGTACAACTATTTCCCATTTGGAAAAGAAGTCTATTTCCGTGGGGATATACTTCAGTTGTTTGGCTGTGCTGGGAGGATATGGTCCCACGACGTCCATCCCCCAGGCGGAAAATGGCCAGGATTCCATGGCATGATGAAGTAACTCCAGGGGTTGGTGTATGAAGTTGGCATGAATCTGGAATGAGTGGCATTTTGCGGTAAAACCCACGCAATCCCATGACATTGTTGGCTAATAGTATCCAAGCCTTCGATCTTGGTGGGAAAGCTTGGACCCTCACTGGTGTGCTCCACATACTCCGTCATACACCTCATTCATGAAGGTAGCAGTTTATTCTCCATCAATGCATCTTAGGAGCACTCCATCGAGGCCTCATTTGTAGAGTAACTCTTGCTGACCTGCGCCACCATATAGGACAATGTTGATTGCCCTTCTCTGTATTTTCTCTCGTGCAGCCCAGTCTGATGGAAGTTCTCCCCGTTGAAGGTAGTTTGCAATGGGGGTCATCCAGCCGGTGGCAGGGGCATATGGCCAAGGGGTAGAACTGAATTCGTGGATTTATTCCATCTTATCTTGAACAAATGACAATACCATTAGATGGTGAGCAATACTGATAACTATTTCATCCCGGTCTGTGTTATCTAGGGTTGTGGCCACGTTGTCTAATGCATCATCCGGAGCATTCCGAGACCGGGGAATATAGGTTAATGTTGGTTTTGTGGATAATTCCACCATTAAACCTCGGAAATGGTCAAACAGTGGGATCAAATCCTCTATTTTAATAGAAAATTCACCATTGACTTGCTTGATGACCATCTCTGAGTCACCTTTTACCTCAAGGTGTTGTACTTGTGCCTGGAGTGTGAGCACCAGGCCTGTAATGAGAGATTGATATTCTGCTTCATTGTTTGTGCATCCCTCTGACAAGAGGATGGAATATGTAAAAACTGCCTTTTCTGGGGAAACGAGTAATATCCCCAAACCCACTTTGTTGAATCTGGGATCCTCCATCCTCTTCCCAGTTGGGCTTCAGGATGCGCCATCGAAGTACATTTTCCATGCTAGGAACTCCTCTTGAACCAATAGGATGTCTTCATCCGGTAGCTCGGCGTCTAGTTCTGTGGTCCCTGTCGAAGTGTGATCTGCTAGAAATTATACTAATTTGTGGCCCTTGATGGCCTTCTGAGGAACAAACCAGATGTCTAACTTTTTTAGGATGACCGCCCATCGGGATAGGCATTTGGTTAGCATCAGGCGGCTGAGGATGTACCTGAGTGGGTTAATCCACAAGATCAAATGGACTTCATGATGCTGAAAATAATGTCCCAAAATTTGAACTGTGAAGAAGAAGGCCAAACAACTCTTCTCGATGTTTGAATATCGATTCTCAACATCAATCATGGTTTGGATGAGGTAATAGAGATTGTTTTCGCTGTCAGCATCATTCTTTTGTGTGAGGAAGGCTCCCAATGACCATTCTAGGGCCATCACGTATAGTATGAGAGGTCTTCCTTCAACCGGGGGCATGAGCACCAGTGGGATTAAGAGGTAATTCTTCAAGTTTTCGAATTCCTCTTGGCAGTCATCAGTCCATTGGTACGTGACCCCCTTCTTCATTAACCTGGTGAAGGGTGAACACTTGCCTTCCAGGTTGGCTATGAACCACCTAATATAGGCTAGGTGCCCTTTGAATCCCCTCAACTCGGTGAGATTTTGGGGAGGTGGTAGGACAAGGATAGCCTTTGTTTTCTCAGGGTCGACTTCAATGCTGCGGTGGCATACCACAAAGCCAAGGAATTTCGCTTAGGTAACCCCGAAGGCGCACTTCAAGGGGTTCATCTTCATACTATGTTGTCAAATCTTGTTGAAGAAGATCTCAAGGTCTGACAGGTGACCTGAGCACTGTCTTGATTTGACCACTAGGTCATCCACGTAACATTCAACAAATTTTCCCAGGAACGGTTTAAAGATCCGATGAATGGCACACTGATATGTGGTGTCGGAATTCATTAGACCAAAGGGAATGACTCTGTAGTAGAATACCCCTTGAGGGGCTCTGAATGTAGTGGATTCTTCATCTTCTCGGGTCATCCTAATTTGATTGTACCCAGAATAGTCGTCCATGAAGGATGGAGCCTCATACATGACCGTTGCGTCGATTAATAACTCGGTGACTGGGATCGGGAAGTCATCTTTCGGACAATGCCGATTGAGATATCTGAAATCAATGTAGAAGTGGATTTTTCCATTCTTTTTCTTGACAGGGACAATGTAGTCCAACCAGATGGGGTAATGGAACTCCCCTATGAAGCCTGATTTAATGAGCTTATTGACTTCAGCCTCTATTTTGAAGCATGTAAGGGATGTGTCCTTCTGGAAGATTGTTTATAGCCCTGGTGGTCTTCTGGAAGAACTAAAAAATGCGTCGCCACTTCGAGATTGAGTCCCAGCAACTCCGTGTATTTCCAGGAAAAAACATCTCGGTGTTTCCTCAAGGAGGTATATACCTCGTGTTCGTCAGGAGACATGGCTACACTAATGAGGGTGGGCCTTGGGTCTTCCTCAGTACCCAGTTTTATTTACCTGAGCTCGTCCACAGTGGTGGAGATATCTTCCTCAAATGTAGGAGGTGCATCCCTGAGATCCCATTCCTCTTCTTCTTCCAAATCCTCATCTTTTTGATCTGACGGGAGGAGATCTCCCAATGCAACTTCTTGGGATTCCGGAGGCGGGGCAATGTGGGTTTCCTTGCCCGCATATTCATCCCCAAATGGAGGGTTAGTGGTTGTTTCTACATCGTTACGTCTAGCCTTTATGGCTGAAGTCATGAGTACATCTGAGTGTGTGTCCAGACATGAACCCTTTCTCTCAATATGGTTGATGGGAAGTATGTAGTCTCTACCAAGATGTCTGAGGGGGTCGTCAGGAATCATTTCCAAACCATTTGGAGTGGGGATCCAATCAACACCACTGACTGAAGGCCACTTCTTCTTTTTCCCATAAAATCTGGCATTGATGTAGTGTGACTCGGAGAGATCGAAAGGGTCCTTGTAGGCGTACAATGTCCCACTTTTCCCATTGATGCAATACTTCATACATTGGTGGTAAGATGAAGGAACAACCATGTACTTATGGATCCACGACCATCCCAATAGGGAATTGAATGCTATGTTCTATCAGACCACCAATAATTCAGATTAGGCCACGAGGTCACCAAAATGGGTTCTTAGTTTGATTTGTCCCATTTTCTTCTGCTTGCTCTTATCGTAACCCAATAGAGTTGTGACTGAGGGTACTAAATCATCCTCACTATAGCCCAATTTACGGAGTGTCTGTAGGGGGAGGAGGTTAACTCCAGAGTCGTTGTTGATGAAGACTTTGCGAATCTAAACATCATTCAGTGTAACAGACACATATAGTGGTTTGATGTGTCCTTTCATGATGGAATCTTAATCCTGATCGGTGATGGAAATCACTGCATTGCATTCAGCCGGGCCAATCTCCGTCTGGTAAATCTCGGTGGTAGCTACCTCAGCTTGAAACTCCAAGGGGATGATCAAAGCTTCTATAAGCACCTCCCTGAGGTCTGATGACAGACTTATGGCATTGAGGATTGACAGCTTGGCTAGTACCGATGCCAGCTACTTAAGGATATCGTATTTATGCTCCAGCGGCCGACACTTCTCTGTTGGCGGGAGAGTTCTAGCAGGTGGATTGGGAGCTGGAGTACATGACGAGGAGGGACCAGTCGTGGGGTCCGATGTCGATGATGTTCCCAGGTTCTGGTGACTTGGACCGACTGGTCTGTTTGTGCGCACTAGGTGGCTAGACACTTGCTCCTCCTCTGGTGGGTATCCCAGAACAACAGGGCCAGAGTGGCTGCTTGTGGAGGTGGAGGGGAATTCTTTCTCCTACTGAGTCCATTGGAGGGCTCTCTCAATGGTTTACGTGATATTAATGGTTTGGGCTAGGGTCCAACCATAGGGTTGGTTCCGACCATGGATGCGCCACCCCTGGTATCCCCTACCCCTGCGATTCCTCCTCTCGGCTCCTCATGCAGGGAACTCGGGTTCGTAACCATACCCTTCGTCAGGGAATGATTCCATAAGATGGATGACATTAATATAACCAAAAATTGGCTCTTAATCATTTGACAGGTCAACCTGGTCGGTTGTCCTTGATGGTGTTGTTTGGTGGGTCGGTGCCCATGGTGCCAAATTCGAGGGCATATAATACACCAGGGTCGGGACTATCTTCTGCCCCGTTGTGGACTGCTCCTCTTGCGATTTTTTCTTCCTTCTTCGATTATACTCGGATGACCAGCTCGTGGAGGGTTGTGAGGCCGATGGTGTCAGATGTGCGGTGGAAGGGGATGTTGGCGGCAACACTGGCTACCGTAGCTGATCTCGGAGTATGCCCTAGGCTCGGGTGATGGTCTTCCGAGTCATTCAGTCATCAAACTTCTTCCCCTTTGCTGGTGACTTTCTGCCACCCTTCCTCTTTGTCGGAGTCAGTGGTAGAGATACATGCCACATGTGCTGGGGGCGTTCCTAGATCTACCTGTCCAGATTCTACCATCCTCTACAGGAGGTCTTTGAAGACGAAGCATTCCCGGATATTGTGCCCCAACATTCAATGGTTGGGGAAGTAATCCGGCCTATCATTGTGGATGACTTCTTCGGGTTTCCTCAGCTCCGGGAGGTGGAGCAAGTTGCAATTCATGGCGGCAATGAAGTAGCCACAGATGTGATTGTCTCGGAATGAGTATTCATTTTGTCTTAGCACCACAAACTGGTTCCGCTTCGGTCCTCTCTGATCATCCCATTTAGGCGGAGGTGGCCACTGATATGTATGAGGCCATTGACGATTTGGTGGAGGCCTGAGTGGTGGAGTGGGAACAGGGGCCAGCTTGAGTGTGACAGCGGGCGCTTCATCTCTAGGGGCTCTTTTCATAGGAGCCTGCGAGGCTATTCGAGACATTGAATTAGTTTGCTAGTGAGAGTTCTCAATTATCTGGGCAATGGCTGAGAGATGGCAGAAGCCAGCGGTGCACTCCACTGGTATAAGTAGTGTTCGTATCTAATATCTAAGATTATCGATGCATATGGCTAGCATCACATCCTAAGTCATTGGAATGTTCAGGGAATAGGTCAGACCTTTCCATCTAGAGATGAAATCTGAGACCCTCTCGTTCTCCCTCTGCTTGCAATTCATGAGGTCGCTGACTGTTGTTTTAGGCAACATCGAGCTGAAGGGGAACATGAACTACTGTCGAAGGTCAACCCATCTTTTTATTGACTGGGATGGCAGAATCGTATACCATAAAAAGGCATAACCTTGCGAGGTCCTCATAATGCATCTGAGTTTCTATGCTTCTTGTTGTTCCGGAGTTTCCATCATAGGGTCGCAATAGGATGCGTAGTGCATCAATCTCTATTCTGGATCGCCTGACCCGTTGAAGATAGGGAATACAGGGCTCCCAAAATTGGGTGAAGGTGGTGTTTTGGTCACCCAATCTGGGTAGGGTTTTCACTCTGGATGTATCAGAGCATTTCTACCTTCCATCGCTTCCAATCGAGATGTTTGTGCCTCGATGGTGTTGGTGAGACCCTGGTTTACATCCTGTTGGGCCCGGTCCTGGGAAGGTGTAGCCTGAGGTGTTTCTTGGGGATCCGAATTGGCCGGAACCAAGGGTGCTTGTTCCGTTTTTGGAACCTTTGGAGGGTTCAGGCGTACTCGCTCTGGTTTCCTCCCGAGTGGATGGATGCCTTGGTATTCATCCGAATCTACTTTTAGGTAGTTGGACGGGACATGCGCCTCATTAGATGGGAGCCCTGACCGTGCTTCATTTTCCGGGGAAAACATTAGTCTTTTAGGTGCACTTCCTGGGAGTTCATGATGTGGCTCTTACTGGGACACAATTTCAATGAGGAGGTTCCTCTGGAGTAGCTCGGCGGTAAGCCACCTCAATTCATTCATCTCCTCTTCCTGCCGAGCGAATCTCTCTTTGAGCTTGAGTGGCTCATTTTTGTCGAGAGAAGGAGGTGGGTTAAGAGTAACCAGTCCTTTATTCTTATACTTATTGGAAGCTCATAGGGTAAGTGGAGAAGGGTTATCCAGAAGGGCGGCTAAATTTAAAGAGGCCCTCTGATTTTGGGTGTGCACACCTAGTGGTTCGTTGTGAGTCACAGCCTGACCAGAACCATCGTCTCCCAATCCATCCGAATTTGCATCTTCCCTAGTGTCACCCGTGGGGGTAGCCTCTATGGCATTGATGAATGCATATTATGGGGTGGAGGGGACGTCATCTTCCATATGAGAAGAGGATCTCCCACGTCTCATACTGGCCTTCCTTTTAATGACCCGGGATGGCCTTTGGACCCCTTGACGAAGGGTGACGCAGAGAGTTCTTTGATGCAACCTGACGGTATGCATTCCGCTCGGAGGGGATGATGATGATGGTATAGGATGAGAACCTCCTCTTCTGACTGTCCTCCCTGGATGAGAGAATAGTGATTCTCATAGGGGAGGTTGTTGCAGAGGGGGTAATAATGCCCCCGGCCCCGAGGGTTGGGGTTGGCTCCGTTCCTTGGACGTTGAGTCTCCTCCCATTTTTATTGGTATTACGGGGGAATTTGTTGTTAAAAATTCCCCCAGCCCTATAGGCTAGGGTTGACCCTGGATGGCGGTAGTGGCTGCTGCTATCGCGACCTGCCTGATCCCGCATGCCCCCATTTGGGGGTGAACTGGGTTTGGTGCTGAGTTCATCTGGGGGTCAATCCCTTCTGGGGAGGCATGAAATGAATGCTGATTGGCCTCCCTTATGTGAGAGGCATGTTTTATTCTCTCGGTGGCCTGATTCAAGAGTTCTTGAATGGCTTGTTCCCAACGGGCCTGACGTTTTTGGGACTTACTCAAGGACTGCCTTGGTTGGGTGTGTTGCATTTCGTGAACAGAGAGACCACTTTATTGTTGTATTGACGTGATGATGTTGCAAGACCCCATGCCGAATGGTTTCTTCTAGGTGGGGAGTGGAGTGAAATGCATAGCTTTTTGTTCCCCCCATCCTCTGATATAGAATCCCGTTGGAGCGTCATCGATGAGGTGGCGCAGCTCGTGCAGTGCATGGAGGCAGGCTATCTCCATGTTTCCTTTACGTCTCTCGGGGCGCTGTCACCGCGCCAAAGGAAGGGCCTCCAGGTCGGTGTGACGCAGGGGGTCTCCTATCGTAATGAGATGGTCTACATACCCATCGTAGGGCAAAAATATTGATTTCAGTCGGCAAGGGGTTGTCCATATATTATGGTGGATGCCATGTACACATTCTTCCAAAAACTCTCTGGGTATGTCGAACTGAAATGTGGCCTTGGGCCAAAGCATAACTGGTATGTATTTTTTGGCCAGTCGTTTCCTCATGTGTAGCATGTCGGCATACTCCTCCACCAATGATTCTTCTACCTGGTCAGCCCAGCTAAGACGCTCGTCGATAGAGTGGTCGGAGGCAGTGGGACTGGTAGGTGCTGAATCATTATGTGGGCGATTCTGAGGTGGTTCAGAAGATGAACGAGGCCCCGGACCATTTTCTGATCGAAGAAGGGCATCGTTAGTGACTAGTTGGGAATCTGAAATGCTTGATCCCATCCTTCTAAGCGCCTCAGTATATGAGGGCTTTTCTGTGATTGATTCGGCAGGGGGAGGACCTTCCTGCTGATATGATATTTCATCCCGGGGGGGGGGGGGGACCTCCGCAATGGTGGCCGTGATGGTGAGGACTACCATTACAGCTTGATGCTTCCCTGTATAGAGGACTTTTGCAGTGCACAACCTGGAGGGGACCTCCAAGGCGTGTCGTAGCAATGTGAGGACCTTCTGGCTGCGTAGCATTATTACGGGGAGGGTCTTCGCAACAACTACCATCATGGCGAGGATGACCATCATGGACTGGCGTTCGATGTGAATCCTGGGGAGGACCTTCAGGACACACAATGACAAGGGGAGGACCTTCATGTTGCTTGGGGCTATTGCGGGGAGGACCTTCACAATGGCGGCCATTGTGGCGATGACTACCATCACAGCTGCTGCAATGGAGAGGAATACCATTACAACTACCATAGGGAGAATATATATGGGATACACCTTGGGGAGGGCCTCCAAAATGTACCTCAATGCGGGGAGAGACTTCTCGTTGCTTGACGTCTCTATGGGGAGGACCTCCGTTATTAGGGTGGCGAGGACTACCACCGTGATCTGATGCCTGGTTGCGCGGAGTGTCGTTGCAACATAACCCCTGGGGAGGACCTTCAGGGCATGCCATGACAAGGGGAGTGCCTTCTTGTCATGATGGGACATCACTACGGGGAGGGACTTTGTAGTTGCGACTATGATAACGAGGAGTACTATCACAATCGGTGGTCCCACTGCATGGAGAGTGTTTGCAGCGTATACCCCGGGGAGGACATTCAGGGTGGACCGTAGTAAGTGGAGTACCTTATTTCTGCTCAATCTTCTGGTCATGTGGTGGGTTTTCGTGACTCACATCAAAAGAGGATATCTCGTGATCGATCATTATATGCCCGTGGGAGAGGCCCCCACAGGTGCTCTAGGGAGGGCCTTCAGAGCTGCCGCTAGCGACATTGCGGGGAGGACCTTCAGAACTGCTACTGCCACTCCCATAATATGGTAATGGGTGTGCAGGGTTCTAAGAATGCGATGTGTTCTTAGTGGTGTTGGGAACCCCAACTTCTAACATATCGGAGTCATGAACCCCCTCTTTATTCCCCGGTTGCCTTCAGTGCGTTCAGGGCGCTCTCTTGCGGGCAACGGGGACCGTCTGGTATTGAAAACGGCCTTCACCTTTGGGTCCCTATCTAATCGGATCTCTTGATGCTTCTGGGATAATCTGATGAACATCTTGAATTTTAGCAGGGATATATGCCTGCTCTGGAGCATCCACCGTGACGGACGGGTGTCCCCCAGTTGGAACGAGTGAAGCTGCTCGATCAGGTTGCACTTGCGTCATGAAATATAGCTAGCGACCCTCTTGGGTAGAAGCAGGGATGCAGATCTACTCTGAGGCAGCTATCTCATCTCTTAGATGAGTTGCCTCAATTTGGGAGATGGGATCATGGGCCCGAGTCCTTACTGTTGTCGCTGATGCAATTACATTCTGGAAAGTCTGCAAGATATGATTTGGGATCGATACCGGCTCCTCCATCATTGCCGAGATACGTAGAGAGAAATATTTGGATGGAATGAGTATGAAGACCCATTCCGGTGTTGGAGTAGGAATATCCTACTCCAGTCCTCCGGTGGTCAGGGGGTACAGACAATTCTCTTGTGTCAGGGTAGGTGAACGAATCTTCCCCTGTGTCGGGATACACCGGTTTATCTCTCTATTTTCCGCCACATTAGGATGGCGGACTTTACTTGCATCCACAAGGAGCTGGCCCTGCATATATTGGTTTCCCACCGTATGGAGTCGGTGGCCTTTTTTGGAAGGGAGACATGCCCACCTATTAATTTTCGCCACATCTGGGTGGCGGGCTTTGCTGATCTCCACCATGTCAGGATGGAGGGCATCAGAAACATCTGCTAGGAGCTGGTCCTGCAGGCACTGGGTCGCCACGACGTTGGGTTGGTGGGATTCATGAACCAGGGCAGGGAGAGGTACCTACATGGTAAGTGTCATCCTACGTGAGTGACGGGCTTGACAGAGCTCAGCAGGGATGCGCGCCAGCTCGTATGATGTCACCATATCTGGATGGTGGGCTCGAGAGGAGCGAACATGTGTATGTACTTGTTCATGGTATGTCTCTGTGACTGGGCAGCAGAGCTCCTCCTCGGGGACAAGGGTGATGACCAGTCCCCAGTTGTATGTTTGCCATCCTCGTCGGGCGGTCCGAGGGGCCGGAGCTCGGGGAGCATGGTCCTGGGTCGACAAAGCTACATCCTCCCATGCGTGAGGATGTTGAGTCACGGCGTGACCGTGATGACGTCTTCTAGTGGGGTCCTTGGAGCGGAACCCCCGTTCAGTAGGGATGAATTCCTCATCGTCGACGTCATACGCCTCCCTAAGATAAGGGAGGTACACGTTGTCTCGTTCCGAGGATAGACTCTCGAAATGGTTGGAGACAGCAATAGGGGATGTCTGGATCTGCCTTTGTGGCCGCTACTAGGTAGGCGACTTGCGATTCTTGATGGATTGGAGGTCGTGTATGGCCGCCTCCACCATTGGGCGTGTACCATTCACATGGTACTCTCGGATCAGCGCGTCCGAGACCCAGCGTTGATGATGCTGGGTAGGTGACGGGGTCCTCCGCTGGTGAGGATGCCTGGTCATCGCGTAGCCTGAAGTGTGCACATGCGAGTTCTTTCGTGACACCATTGGACCGATGGGAGTTCTGTGTGGTACCTGTAAATAATTTTAACAAATACAAACAACAAACCCGTCAATGAAGCATCTCGTGATCCCATGCGTAATTAATGACCTTGCATGGCCCTCCTTGTGAGTATAAGGGGGCACAGAGTGGGATGTGGTTAAATATGTCATTCTTGGTTAAAGATTCACATTGGGTTCACCATTGTTTGTTTCGATCCGTTTCACTTTGAGGAGATGGAGGACCGACGAGCCCAAATGTCGATCTCACGGATGACTAAGCCCCTCTCGATTTCTAAAGTCGGGTACACCGGTCTTCGTTTCGAAACTCCCAATGGTTCCATATCCGACGATACGTGGACAATCTTTTTAAAGGCAGGTGTCTACTAGGTGTTGTGGCCAGCGATGCTTAAGAACTCACATTGGTCGAGAGGATGGGAAGTCAGGCTCATCGCACCCTTTTGGGGGGAATTATTTCCTATTCTGGGACTCTCTTATAGATTGAAGACATATTCATATGTTCGAAAATCTTTGGTTTATACCCAAGAATAGTATCCATGGATTTCTCTGGGTTAGAAATGGTCGGATGAATGCAGGGTTTTAGAATCATTTAAGCCCAAGGATTACCATCCCACTTTGGATTAATGACCCCAAGGAGTTTGGACTCACTGAGATGACACTAGGGTTGGTGCGGTGAAATAACGTGAAGATAGTCGGATTGACCAGTTGTTGGGCTTGAACCTCTTGGAGGATTCCTACGTACCCTTCCTAGGAGACAAGGATCAAAGTCCACGTAGTTCGAATGGGGGTGTCGGAGAACCGACGTGAATGTGGACCCGGGTGGTCTGATAAAGATCGTGCTTGAACCACTTGGAGGCTACCTATGTACCCTACCTAGGTGGCAGAGATCAAAGTCCGCATAGTTCGCAAAGGCTTGGGGATTACACTCTGAGGAGGCCCATAGTAATGGGTTGGGGAATACTCTCTGAGGAGGACCAGAGTAATGGATTGGGGCTTACACTCCGAGGAGGCCCATAGTAATGGGTTGGGACTTACACTCTGAAGAGGCCCATAGTAATGGGTTGGGGCTTACACTATGAGGAGGCCTATAAGAGGATGTCATGGTCGATGTCTACTCTAAGCCAACGTGAGTCTTGCTCGGTCTGAGAAACTAGAGGCAGTAGAGACCAGACGATCACGTCGTGAAAGGTGCGTCCGCGAGAAGTGGAGTGGGGTTTACGCATGGAGCATCCCAAAATGTCAGGGCTTATTCCGAGATGGATGCCCATGGCGACAAAGGGCAGCGGGAGATGGAAAGAGGTGCTCCTATGCCCATCACCACTATTTTTCTTGGGGGAAGTACGGAGGTGCATGGGGAATTCCTTCGAATGGGTATTTTACTACCCCCTGAAGAAGGGAGAAGTGCCACAGCCCCAACAAGTGGAGGGGACAAAAGGGGACTCCCGAGCACAGACTCCACATTACCATGGGAATGTGAACCCAGGAATGCTTCCGGAATCTGCTCATGGTTTGGGGAAACCCCTTCGCCCCTGCTTATCTTGGGTATGTGAACACAATGCAGTGCACTGATACGCCTGAGGGTTACACCACACGAATTCGGTGTCTCTGGTGGTGGCATCGGCTTAGGGTCGATGAATAGAACAATAAGGGAGTCATGGGGGATTGGTCCGGATTGGAAGGATTTTACCTGGCTCATGGAACTGGAACGGAGAAGGATATGATGGGCCAAACACGTAATGGAGTGGTGGCACCCTTCGCGTAGGAAGGCAATGCCCGGCTAGAGAAACCGTCTGCGAACCAGGGTGGTCTGCAGACTGATGTGCATCCCACGAACAAGGGTGGTTCGCAGATTGATGAGAATCCCATGAACCTGGGTGGTTTGCGGAACATTGAGAATCCCATGAACCAATGGGGTTTGCGGATTCAAGTTTGATCCGCATACCAGGGTGGTACGCGGAGGATTCCATGCAAGCAGCGGAGGCCAACAGTGGCACCGGTCGGGGGTTCGTCAGTAGAGGCTTCACCCGCGTAGGAGGGTGCTACACAGCACGATGGATCAGAAAAGAGTAATAAACACCCTGGTCCGTGGGGAGTGCATCCGCAGAGGGGCCATGGTTCACCGTCTTCTCTTCTTTTTTTATGTTCATTTTTCACCAAGTTATTATGCATTTTATTTCCCTTATGAATTCATTCCCAGGTTCATACCTACTCTGGTTCGCGGACTGGAACTTCGCTGTTTGCGAAATCCTAAGCCTTCCTTCGAAATCCTTCAACCCGAATCTGATCAATCTCCTCCGAATCAGAATCCTATTCCCATTTCCCCCTCGGTATCCTTTTATAGAGCGGGGGAAGAGATGTATTTGTGGTCACACGAAACCTTTTTCGGAGGCCCATGACCGAAAAATCGTTTCACGGATGACTCAGTCAATCTGCGACTCGCGGGGGGAATTGAGCGCTGCCCCCCCCCCCCCGTGAACCAAACGAGGGGAGTGCTTCGCGACCGTGGAGGGTTCTGCCTCCATTTAGCGAATGATGGAAGATGCAGCTTGAGCCGGTCGACGCGGTTCGCGGCTGGGGTGGTTTGTGATGGTGAACCGGTTTGGCGTATGCCCTTCTTTGCACCCACAGAGTATCTCCACCTCCATTCTGTGAATGACGACGATCCATGGAGGAGGTACGCTTCACGAAACTAGCTATGCCTCATTAACATTAAACCAGTCCACGGACTGGTTCGTCCTTCGCCATCCTTTAGTATTCTCCACATTTTCCGAATCCTGTGAGGGGAATTGGGTAGAATCTCCCTTGAGTTGAAGGGGATTATCGTTCTCCCTTGCGGATTTTTCAGGACCCTACAGTATTGAAAATATGTTTTGACCAACAAGTGCTCATAATATAATATTTCATTAATCACCAATTAATGGTGTGACATTATATTTTTAAAAATTTTCAAAACTCTTATTATATTAATTATATAAAATGTATGAAATTAATTTATTAGATAAGAATTAAACAACAATAATAAATCCACTAGTTGAAAATAACCCTTTCCCCATTGTCCTAGCCATTAAATTTTATCTTAGTAATTGTAATTTTATATCAAAAAATGAAATTAAGATTATCTCATAATATGAAAATCTAAATATAAAATTGGAAATTCATTTTTTTGATTGAATTTAATTAATTTATGAAATCTAATTTTTGGCATTGGGGGATAAAATAGTTTTTATTGTAAAATATTGCATATGTTACCAAAATAAAAAATTTGTGTTTTATAAAAACAACCATGTAATTTATATTTTTTTTATTTTAAATTATATATATCATTATATATAATTATAAAAAGGGTTTAGAATCATTGAATTCATTTTATTATTATGGTAATTTCACAAAGGTGGTGGTTTAATAAAAATTAGTATTTTCACTAATAACCTAAAACGAATTATTTTAGTATAATACCAAAAATTACTCCAAAGAAAATATTGTTTTTATTTGTATCAAAATGATGATAAATTGGTAAAAATCTAATTTTAATATTAATAAAATTTTATTCTAATTTAAAATAAATTATATAAAGGTAAAAACCATTTATTTAAAATTTTCATTTTGAATTATAAGTGCTCTTAATCAAATTTTATATGGTTTTATTGTTGATTACAGTATTTTTATTTATGATAAGATTAATTATTATTATATATTTTTAATAATATTTAGGAAATATATTTCATCTTTTTTTTGTTAAGTGTTGTGTTTCATGAAATCTATTAAACTTAGTGTTTTTAAGGGAAAACTATATAGTATAATCTTGGGGTGGTCTATTATCTCCCACTACTAAATAAATTATGTCCCCACAAATTTAATTATTACATAAAAATGGAAATATATAAGGGCATATAAATTATAAACCAGAACCATTATATAATTTATAGAGAGATATCAGCCTTTGAAAATTAGAAAATATATCTTTTCAATTAGAATATGTCAATTATTGAGGAATTATAATATGAATTACATGAATCATAATACCACCAATATTTAAATAAATTCATATAACATGGATTTAATTTTGATACAGTTAGGTTTTATTTATTTCAACTGCTATAAATTTTTGAAAAATTTCATGCATAAGACATATGAAAATCAAGAGTGTTGAATAAGTGTACCTATCACCAATTACTTATCACTATCCACTTTAACAATAGTTATTGTATAGGTGTTTCTAAGATCACATTGTCTTTATTGTTTTTGGTGTTGATTTTAATTTTAGTCTCGTTGATTAGTATACTTATTTTCATAGCTATAATGGCCTATATCAATCTACTTTGTCCCTTATCACGATTCTGAGGGCCATGGTTCATGGAGGAGTCATCTAAGAGTTTCAGAAGAGTTTAAATGATAAAACTAGAAGTATAGAGATAAAATTGTGTAACAGGACTATTATAGTGTAAATATAAGTTTATGTCTGTAATGAATTTTACAGCTTCTTTATGGAGATTTTCAGAGTGGGTATTTACAACATGAAATTAATATTTATATGTTAAATTGACAAATTATTGCACAAAAAAAATCTAGTTACAAATTTTTTAAATATTAAATTTATAAAATTAAATAATTATTGGATTAATGATTGGAGGTGAGGTTTTTCTTACTGTAACATATAATAAGGTCCATTTATAAAATTAATTACCCATAAATATCATAACCCCACACCTTGAAACCCACAATAAAAATTAGATCCCCCTCCAATTTTCAAAAACCTATATCTTTTCTCATAGAACTATAACAGGATAGAAACTCCTTATAAAGGCAACCACAAACCCTATGATAAGGATTAATCTTCTTGTATGAGACATGATCTAGATTCGTGTGGTTATTTAATTCTCATTCATTGTACACTAATATATTGAGGCATGGGATTCATTGTATCTCCTACTTAATCATGTACAATCATAAATGGTGCATGGTTTATCCCTTTGGATTATAGTTGAATTAACCTTATAAATATTAAACCAAAGAAATAAACAAATTGGATAATTATCACATGTCACTGTTTAATATCATGATAATAGTATTGTCCTTATTTTTATGGATAGTGTGATAAAAATATACTGATTTGGGTTACACAATTGTTATTCATGGATTATCATCATGAATTTAGAAAATCAGATAAATTACAAAAAACTTGAATTTAGTAGTTAGTTAGGATAATAATTTAATAAGAGTGATTTTTAATAATAAATTGTTTCTTGTAATTTTATTTTAATAAAATTGATTAAAAATGATTGTTTAATTTAATATTTCATTACAAGTGTTAATAGAGTTAGATAAATAACCAGGATTATGTTATATCTTGACGTGATAAAGAGAATTAAATTAAATTTAATGAATTGTTTACTTTAAACGTTATTCATACCTATAAAAAATATAAAGATAACATTTGAAATTGTAATAGATTTTTATAGATGATGCCTTGGGTTACCCCTAGATAAATATTGTGGTTAATTGAATCAGTTAATTTGTAATGGAATAAAAACCATTTGGTAGATAAATTTACATTTTGGGGGTTGACAGAGCCTATTTTTTGAATTCCAAGTTCCACGTGAAGAGGGATGAGTGAGTCCATTTTCATGTCAAGGTTGAATGCCATGATTTTAGGCCCTAGAACTCCGAGTTGACTATTATTGTTTTTTCTACCTTATGATGATCTTGGTATGTGATCCCTGTTATGTGGTGGGATATTTTCCTTGTATTACTGAGCCTATGATTTATCATTTAATATGGTAGGTTGGTCTGATTTTTTGGCATTGGTTCACCCCTATGATGGAGAGAGTCATGGTAATGTACATGTTAGTGTCGGGAATGATACTAGAGATGATAGAACCTGTTGAAGTAGTTCTTACCCATTATTGTGCATAAGTTTTAAGATTTATTTTAATTAATCTATTTAATGGCTAGATAGTGGGGTTGATTGTTTTACTTCCATTACATCCCATACTATATGAGGAAGTTGAACATGTTTTGATAAAAAAAACAATATTTTGGTATAAATTTGATGGATTATGAATGCATAATGAATTAATTAATGTAAATTTAATTGCTCAGTGAAATGGAAGGAATCTAATATAGCTATACTAAAAACATTCTTGTGTTTTAATATGATATCTAGTTCATTATAGTGGATGTTTGGAGTTCGAGAGACATTAGCTGTAGTTGATTTCAAGACGAGTTTATTCCTATACTGTAGTTTTGTGGTACAATATATCATGTATATTTACTGATTCCATAGGCTAACACAGCCATGTTATTTAGGGATACTAAAAGCTAGTGTACTTTGGGTGGATGTTTTCCCTAAAATTTTAATGGGAGGATGGATGACTGACTACACCCTTTAGAATCATTGTATTCTCTTGGTAGTATGATGTGATGATATGCATTGTGGTTAAATTCCCCATATATGTTTTCAGAGGTCTTTAATTTCTTTGGGTTATTTCAAACACATATATCTCCAAATATATGTTAAAAAATATTATTATAGGTATGATTCATATGGGATGTGATGTCTTGAGCTACTTACACGGTGTATGGGCTATGATGACTTGAGGTATATTACATGAGGTATGATACAAAACATATTTGATGTGGTGGATTCATAAAACTACCTTGTTACTAAATGTAGACATGTCATGGGACGTTTAGATGATATGATGAATGAGGTGTGCATTGTTCACAAGTAATTAGCAATCATTCTTTATCTTATTCATGAGAGTCTCTAAATATGTTCCTATTATGTATATTATTATGCTCACTATATTTAAATATAAAATTTTCTTTACATCAGTACACAAATTTTGGAGATCAGAACAGATATTATTAACTTGTGGGTTTTAGGTGTTTTTTTTGGATTTATGGTCACCTCCTAGTTTACCTTCTTTTTGTTAAATGTAGTTTATTTTTTCCATTTTTATTAGTTTTGTATGAAATTATATTTATTTACTTGTGACATTTTATTACGGAACGTAGAAGGAGTTGATTGGTGCATATCTATATATTCTATATGTTCTATTAGAGGGAAATGCCTCCAATTTGTATGTTTATTATTACATAGATTCAAGTCACAATCCTTGGGATTACAAATGGACTGACTAGGGAAGTCACCATAATCTTTCTCTCATTTAGAGTGTAGGAGGGGTACACTATAGGGGGATGGGGTTATGACAGAGTTTTATTAAATGATCAAGTTGAGGGGTACAATGTAATTTGGAGTTTTTCACATGTATGAATTTATTGGTTGGACGGAAAATAGTGTCTGATATGTTTAGTATGTGATGTAAACTAGGAGAACAATAGATACATAGGTATTTATTCCCCCCCATGATCTTATACACAAATCATTAATCTTACCCACTATTCTAAATGGGGTGATATTGGTTGTGAGGTAGAGACCCTGGAAAGGATCATGCATCATTCTTCATTACGCCTATGTTTGTAATGAGGATACATTCAGATATGTTAGAATTGTAGACAAGATAACAAAATAATTTATTAAATAGTATTAAATATTAAATCTTCTAAGTTTAGTAGTCTCTAACCATTTTTCATTATTTCAATCGTGGATCTAGTTTTACATCCTCATTAGGTTAACATCAAATATGTTCACCAAGATATACTAAAAGATATCTACATAGTAGAGTTTAATGATGAAAACACATGGAAGATGACACTCTTGGAGTTTAAGTGCCAGATTATATATAAGTACAAATAAGTTATTTCAGACTCCGTAATAATGGAATAGTTATAGGATGTTGATATATCTTTCAATTCAATCTCTTCATAAAAGGATTATTAAGTTTCATTGGCTAGGATGATACCGCATCAATTAGTGAGGTAGTTGTGGATATTTTTAATTTAGGATTGGGAGGAGTTTTATTTCATGTGGTAGATGTTTAGAGATATGTTCCGAGTATATATTATTTTTTAAACTAAAAATTTGTCCAATCACTAGGAGCTCTGTACCCTTAAATAGGGGAGTTATAAAATGCGTGTGTTCGAGATAAATTTATGGACCCTTTGGTGTTATTATTCAGCCATTTTGCTGGAAGATGATGTTAGGGAAATTCATTACAATGAGGCCTTACCTATAGAGATCAAATTTCAGGTCACACCATTCATATTATTGACATATGTAGAGGTACAAGGAAGATAAGAGGTTGTTGATAGGAAATTGGTCAGAACCAAATCATCATGATTGGATTGTTTCTAGGATTCATCATGATGTAAATCTATGGTCCAATTTTCTCAATTGAATAAGTAGAAGAGTTTCCAAACAATCATGGGTAGGTCCCAACCCCCACCATCTCATTTCTCTAGGAGTGAAGACTCTCAAATCTATGCCAAGGGACCAAATGCATGTTTTTGGGAATGATTTTCATCCCATAGATGAAGTGTGAGGTGATTATTTGTGAGTTATAAATAACCCCATTAGTGGTATATGTTATCACTAAAAAGATTAAATGCTTTATGAGATGTTAGTTTTTGTGACCTTTGTTGAAGTGTGTAGTTGAAAAAATCAAGTATCGATGGTTGGTCTACCGAAAGGTTAAGATAGTGCACTATGTTCCTTGTGGTTTTCTCAATGTGTTAGATATTCCTTGGTGGAAGTGGCATGACACATCATTGGATGTTTTTTACAGGTTTACTTCAAGATAAGGTAAAACATGACACAATATGGGTTTTATGGAATTGTTTTAAGAAATCAGAAAACTTTTTAGTAATTCATGAGTCATGATCTATGGAGGTTTTGTTGAGAAATAATCTGGATGAAGTGTTGAGAATCCACAGATTACCAAGGATGATAATCTAAAATTATGATCATTGATTTACCTCTAGGGTCTGTGGATGTCTCTAGTATTCTTTTATATTAAAAGAAGTTTTATCACTACTTTTCAACAGTAGACATATGCTGAGGCAGAGATTGATATCCAAACTCTTAAAGACATGAAGTATTATTTTGTTCTGGATTTTGTACATTCATGGATGAGGCACCTTCCCTTGGTTCAGTTTCCATACAAAAATAATATTCACTCAACCATTTGTATAACACCATTTGAATTGTTTACAGAAAAAAATTCTATACTCCTTTATATTGGACTAAGTTCCAAGAGTTAGCAATCCTTAGGCCATAAATGGTACATAACATGACATGGATGGTTTATTTATTCTCTATAGGATGAAGGTAACTCCTGATCTTCAGAAATCATATGATGATTATAGGAGGATACCTTTGGAGTATGATGTTGGAGACCACATATCCATAAAGGTGAATCCTCATCATGTGTAGTAATGGTTTAGTAACGTGAGTAATCTTTCTCCATGGGTTTTGGGTATTTTTTGGTTTTAGATAATTTTGGTGGAATGGAATATTAGATAGGACTTCCCTAGAATATGAGTTAGATTCATGATGTATTTTTTGTTTCATCGTTTCACCATCATATTCATGAAAACTATCAAATCACTGATTTTGGAAAGATAAATTTTGATGGTGAAACACCCTTTGAGGGGAATCTTGAAGTGATCTAAGACCATAATGCTAAGGTGTTATGAAGATGGGTTATCCCCATGGTTCATGTCTTATGGTGGCATGTAGGCATGGAGGAGTGTACCTGGGATCTTGACTCAAATATATGTGATCAGTACACTGATTTGTTTATTTTGTTTTTATTATCTTATTGTAATTTTTATTGTAGATGTTAAAACATTTTCTGGTTTATGAGATGGCTTCCTATTAGTTCTTTTTGTGGTTTTACTCTTGTTTTAGAGGTATATCCATTGGAAAATTTTTAGGGGATGAATTTTGTTATTGTTTTTATTTATTACTTATTAATTTAATGATTTGGTTGAGATCATGAAATGGTGAGATCCTTTATAGGTATCTCAAGGGGAGGCTATTCATATAAACCCTTCTTATCCTTCTCTTCGGGTTTGGTTTTGAATTATTTTTGATGAGAATGGTTTGAGATGAATATGAGGTAAGGGATAATATTATTTTAGTCTATCCCATCATATTTTTATAATGATTGTGGTGCTCATAGTAGGTATATACGAGTTATAGTGGTTTTTATATGCCAAAACCAAGAAATATAGAGAATTTATGGTTCATGTGAAGCATCCTGGGATAATGTGGAGTTTACTTCCTGAATGGGTTTTATAAATTTTTTATGGTGATTTTTTGAGGGGAAATTTATAATGTGAAATTAAAATTTTTAATGTAAATTATCTATGCATTTCACCCAATGGATCTAGAACTAAAAAAAATCATGCCATTAATATGAAATTTATGATGTGAATTAAATGAAAGCTACACGGTTAGAGGCAATGTGTTTTTTGTGATACATAAATTATGGTCCATTCATGACAAAAATGACCCATCCAATCCATAAACCCTTTTCTAAAAATGTGAAATATAATCCTTGTCACTCCTAACTTTTCCAAATCCAACTAATTTTCTACTATAACTCTTGGTATCTAGCTATGTAATCTTAAGGCAATCAGTAAACCATAGATTGGGAGAACCCCTACATTCTATGTTCGATATGTGGAAATCGTAGGTATATTCTAATTCTTCTATTATATTTTTTGGATTATTTTATCTTTAATATTCATTCCATCAAATGTTGTATTCATCTATCTATTATAATAGAGATTTCATGGTTTTTTATTAGCATGGTTTTGGTGTGATGTCCTTGGAGGGATGTAGTCTTCTTGTGGGAGAGGTGATCGATATCCATGTAATTGTTCCATTCTGAAGTGAAGAATGTTGACATATTGAGGTAGGGGATTCATTGAATCTACTATTTATTTATAGTAAATAATAAATTGGAAATGGTTTATTCGTTTTTATGATAGTGGAATTATGCTTATAATGATTGACTTTGATTAATAATGAAATTGGATAGTGATATCATGTCCATGATTTATACAGTGATAAAATTTTTTCCACTATTCTTCTTGATTGTGAACTATCTATATCATTATTTGTGTATTATTATTATTAATCTTGTTTTAGAATATTGAATTATCAAAATCATATAATGAATATAAATCTAATATTATGTAATTGATTAGATTATGAATTTTAGAAGTGGAAAATTTAATATTATGGTGTTTCTTGTAATTAAATGGTAATAAAATTGTTGAAAATTTAATTCTTAATTGAAAATGTCATTCAATTAGTAATTTTATTTGGATAATGAATATAGATCATTTTAATTCTTATTTTGATGAGGAAAATTAAATTCATGTCAATGAATTGTTTACATTAACACTTGTTAAATATCAAATAATGATATAGGGAATGTTTAAAAATCTAATTTCTTGATATAGATGATTCCATATATTTATTATTTTGGGGAATTATTTTTAATTGAAACATTTAATTCAAGATATAATAAAAAAATCTATAAATATACGTGTTTTTTATGAGAGTTTATGTTTTCTTGTGAAGGCTGAGTGCCTTGTGTTCTTGGTCGAGTGAGCCAGTTCACAAGGAAAGGTTGAATACTTTGTTATTAGGAACCAGATCACCAAGTTGTATGTTTATTAGTTTTCTGGCATATGATTTGATCTAGAAGTGAGCCTCTCTATATGGTGTTATTTGAGGCTCTAATGGATGAGTGTGGGATGATTGATGAGATATGGGTGGGGGAGGTCTGAGGTTGTGGTAGTGTTTGATGCATGTGATGACAAGAGGCATGGTCTTGTGCCTATATGTTTAGGGGAGGGAAATAAATATGATGGAATGAGTTAATACTAGGCATACCGATATTTTTCTTAAAATGGATTTTTAATAACAATGAATTGATTTACTTGTTGTATGGATGAGTTTCTTCTTTTTTTGGTATTCTTATCCCCAATGTATGAGGTAGCTGGAAGTACCTGCTTAACGGAATGTAACCTAGAAAAAATATGATGATTAATTAATGGATAATTTATTAATTAACATATATTTAATTTTTCAAATAATGAAATTATTTTCTATTCCTCCTTAAATAAATTGATTAGGTGCCCTTTGGATATGTAGATCTCTCTAGTGGAAACCAATTATCTGAGATAAATTATCTTTAATTGATTCTAAGACTAGTTTATGCAAATATTGTGGTTTTCTGAACTAGTATAGCATATATTTTCTCTGATTTCATATTCTACCCCACTCATTATTTTTAGGGAGAATGAAACATAGGGGACATTAGGAGGGTGTTTTCCACAACATCTCGGTTGGAGGATGAATGGATGACTACACCCTCAGTCCTGTTGTCTTCTCCTGGTAGTGTTATGTGCTATTATTCACAATGGATAGTTTCCCAATATACGTGTGTAGTGGGTTGTAATGGATTTTTATATTTCAAACATATGTATCTATAGATATACTAAGAAACATATTATTGTAGGTATGATGTGTATGAGATATGATAGCTTAGGGTACTTACTTAGTGTATGTGATATGATGTCTTGAGGTATAATACCTAATGCATGATACACATCATAGAGGTTGTTATGGATGTTTTCAACTAATTGGTTAATATACATAGATGTGGAATGTGAAATTTTTATTAGGTGATGCTCGATCTTAATGTTGTGATACTTCGACCATGTGTCTTCAGAAATTTTTATTTTTGAGAGAGATGGATCCGGACGTAGAACATTGGGGTGTAGAGGAAAACCAGTGGGGAATTATTATCTGGTTACCCTTTATGTTTTATTATTATATATTATCTCTTTTATGTGATACCTTTTGAGATATATCCACAGTTACACTGGTTACATAGTATTCATATTTTGGTGTTGAGATAGTTTCACTTGTTGTTCGTTGGGTATTTGCATGATTTCTTTATCTTTTTCATGAGAGGATTTAGGGAGGGTCTTAATAAGAATAATATTAGTATCATGCCACACACACACACACACTTATATATATATATATATACTATTTTACAAGTTAGGAGGAGAAATTTAGATATTACGCTAGATATTACTAGCTCATGGTCTTGTAGGAGTCATTTGGGATCAATGGTTAACGTTCAGTTTAACGTCCTATTGTAAATTATAGTTTACCTTTATTTTAGTATTAATTTTGTATGAAATGACATGAATTTACTTGGCATTTCATTTTCATTATATTTTAGAAGGTTATGATTGGTGTATCGTTCTTAACTCTATTTTATGCATGTTCTCTTAGATGAAAATGCAACCCATGTAAATGTTTATTATACCCTCGATGCTAGTCACCATCCTGTGGACTACTAGAGATGGGTCCTGGGCAGTTACCATCCTTCTCTCATTTTCAGACCAGGAGGGACAATCTTCAGTGGGTGGGGTGTAATTAAAATAGTACCCAAATTCCTCACATTTTAAAAAAATTTCTATTGGATTCATTGAGAGAAGATTAGTTTTCTCCATTATGTTAATTAAACACTTTCTATTTCTTGGTTAGATTGTTTCATGATTCATTCCTTTACAAAATATTTAAAATATTCTAGTTTAATTGATACACTAACCTAGGAATCTCTTCCCCAATATTTAACCTAAATAAGATTAAATCATCATCATCATAGGAAATTACTTGAGACTCCCACCTTATCTTATTTGGTGTGTTTAGAAATTGAACTAAGTCTATTTTATTAATCATAAAGATTGATATGTGGTTTAGGATAATAAAAATGTTTTATCAATCCATATAATAACCAATTATATTTCTCATTAGGATATTCATCCCATTATTTATGGAATCCATTTTTATTATGATCCCTTCAGGGTTCAACCATTATTACAACCCAAAGTTGGTAATCTGAGTGATGATCTAGTGAAATCAGTATAGAATTTTAGTAATGATATTGTAAAAAACTCAACCATAAAATATATTACTCTCTATAACCAATACATTAGCTTTTAGATAAACCTAAATCACACTTGATTCAATCTAGGTTTCTTTAGGTTGGATTCTCTCATAAACCTTAACCTAATTGCATATGATATTATGTACATACCCAAGATTGATGTACAAGGACATTACATTACTTTTGTGTAATACTTAAAGAATAACAAAAACAGATTGCCAATAACCATATTAGTTTAGTGTCTTTGGAAACTCAGAAAATAATCATCTAATCATGGTAAAAGATCTTCAACATCTCCCATAAGGATATTCACCTTTTGATTTCTTACCTAAAACCTTTGTTTATATCGGGGGTAAAAGAAAACATAGAAAGGGTGATCTCAAATTCCCAATAAGGGTAAACAGGGACAATATAAAACAATCCATAAAAATTTGAACATAAAAACATGAACATGACATAAATAATAGCAGTAAATAAGGCATAGATCATAAAAATACATTAATCATGTTAAAATAGCATGGGAATGAAACATGTAATTGTGGAAAACCATAAAGCACATGATATGATTTCCATAGTAGCCAAGGCATTGTTTCCAGGACCATCATAGTCGACAAATTCCATTACTGAACCGGGTTTACTTGTCATTCCAGTCCTGTATTACTGAACCAGATTTACTTTTCATTCCAGCCATGTCTATCTCATGAGATATAAATCATTACCCAATGAATTGGATGGAGATATAGGTCCCACCCATATCATAATGAAATCATTATTACCTGTTCCACAAAATAAACAAAAATCATTCATTATAACACAAAGAATAAAATGGGTTTCATAAACATCATCCCATCATTACATAATCCATATAAAACAAATGGATATTATCTCATCATAACAAAAATCAAACCATGTAAATAATAGAGAAATTATACTTGAAACATAAACACAATGTCATATTAGATGGGAAATAGTTTTGATAAAACACTTGAAATGAATTCTTGAGGAAAATATCCTTTCTTCTTCAAAAGCATTGTCTTTTATCAAAATTACTAGAAATTATAAAAGAAAAGAATTTTGTTGAAAATAATCATGAAATATTGTATAGTAATATTCTCTGAAATAAGGCATTATGAAACTGTCAAAATCTGTTCATACCATATAAGATAAAAAAACATTCTCCTTGTACTTTTGTCAGAAAAGTCAAAAAGTTTCTCGTATGGTAAAAAAAGAAGGATTCCTTCTATACCATGTGGTAAAAATAAACAATGGGAAAAATGACTTTAAACATACATGTACTAATAGTTAAAATTTTATGAAATTTTTTAGAAAACATGTATATGGATGATATATATAACCCCAGTAAAAACTTAATAATAAACAATCTTGGTTAAGAATGAGATTGTTATAATTATCCATTACCTTAGGTCAAATTTCTTCTGTACATGTCCGAAACTCATGTATAGTGGGTTAAAACATATTATAAACTTGTAATAGAACAATGATAATATTTATGATATCCTATATGATTCACTTAGGTCTTTATATTACCCGTTCATTTGTCAATTTCATGATAAAGCAACGTTTTGGGTAATAGTTGTTTCATTTATCCTACGTGTTTGGACTTGTTGTTCTTGATATTATTATTAATTATATCACGATTTAATTACATCTTGAATGTAATAAATGATTTATATTTCATATATATTCTGTATATATATATATATATTATATAGATAAATGAAATGAAATACACCGTTCATGGAGACAGTAGGCCGTACGTACGAATAAACGTTGATTTCATTTCCATACTGAATTGAATGGAAGTAAGTGGGTGAAATATATATAAATAAATTAACTAGAAATATTATTTAATACATTTAATTATTATTCACTATATATAATGTATAATTATTCTTGAATGGTTAACATGGAGAATGAATCTCATCGCGTCATGGAGACTATAATCTGTACGTACGCACGAGCAATGATATCATTCCTAAAATTATTGACTGGAATTAGAGTGGATGATATAATATATAAGAATTATAATCATGTTATAGTAATAATATGTGATTATTATTTCCACCATTATACTAATCCAAGTAAGGTGGTGGTGGAAAAACAGATTACACCACGACGTGGAGACGGTATTCCATACGTATGCACACGTTGTGATTTCGTTTTTCGTAGGATGGATAGAAGGTGAAATAGGGTTGTTTAATATTTATAATAACATATAATTATATTATTGATACTTATGTTATTACTTTATAATGATAAAAATAAATAAGAGGAAGTATAAGAAGAAAGAAACTTGACAGAATCGGTAGAAGAGATTACCTCTTCCTTGACGAACCTCTTTTAAACTTCCTCTTAAGGGACTAGAGTTGGTCTTTTGAGAAGACCATCACCTCAAAAATGTTACTAGGGAAGTTGAGAAGAGTAATGGGTAGGGTTATTCTGAGTTTTAAGACTCAAAATTGTGTGAATAAGAGAGAGATGAGGTTCCCTTTTATAAGAGAAGAGAGGGCACTTTTCGAAAACTCCAAAATATTAATTAATAATAAAATAAAACCCCACTTAAAAACCTACAAAAATTACTCAATTAGATTATGAGATGAGATTGGGTTGTTATATCATCAGAAAATGAAAATGAGACATGTTTGATCTTTATTTTAAACGTTATCAATTTAATTTTTCCTTATTTAATCTATTTAATTTTATTTTGGGTAATAAAATTCTAATTTCTAAATTGTTATAAACACTTAATTATGTGCTGTTAATTTTCCATAATTAGATACATTATTAAATTTTAGATAATATAATTTTTAATTTTTAATTTTTAAATATTTTTGGGATTTTTAAATAATTTATTAAAATTTTATCTTTATAAAATATCAATAGTGTCAATTCAATTATTGGAATTTAAATAAAATCCACAGAAAAGATATATTCAAAAAAATATTTAATAGATTAATAAAATTCCATATTCATCTAAAAAATTCATGGATCACATTAATTTGTTCATATATTATTTATTTTAATATTTTTAAAACCATTTATTTGATATTTCTCTTAAAAAAATAATTACTACAACATTTTTGTATAATTATTTAATATATTTATTTGTTGCATAAAAATAAAAAATAAAATACTATGAATAAGATAAATCTAATAGATTCCATAATAATACTTTTAGTCGAATTTATCTTCTAAAAAACCCAATGTTTAAAATGTTATGTTTATTAAATTATGAAGGTGACAACTATGACATCATTTAAAATAAAAAAAATATAAATGTCATAATCTGTTTGATAAGGCTACAAATGGTCCGAAAGTCACCAATTGGATTATTATGGTGTATAGATACTATAATAATATGTTTTGGTCATGTATTTGGGCCTTTTATGGGTATTATTATTTTAATAAAAACTATATTATTGATTTTTCACTAAATGCATAATTTCTGCATCATTAATGTATAAGATATTAAGGTAATTATATATTTCTTAAAAAATTACAAATAAATTACCTCGATAAGGAAAAAATAATTTAGCTTTCAAATAAGTATTTATACTCTAATTTATATTCTGTATAACCTTATATTAAAAATAATTTAATTATTAAAGTTTGACTGAGACATATTACAATTTCCATTAAATAATATAAATTAAAGGACGTAGTCACATACAAGTGGGTTCTAATAGAAACAATTTCAACACAAGTAAATTTTAGGATGAAATATAATCATCCAAATATATTAAGGCAAGTGATAGGGTAATTTTATAATATTATTTTTACTCTTAATTACCAGATTTACCTTTAACTATGGTAAATAAAATTTACCATAGTTACTATTCATAATGCCCAAAAATAAAAGTAGTCTATTAAATTAATTTTTACTTACTGATTCCAAATATGGTATACATTTTTCCAAATTTAAGATATAGAAGTTTCTGAAATTACTTTAAAATTAATCTCGTTGTCAAAAAAACAGATTTTTATTTAAAATATTACAAAAGATTGAAATGATTTTACCTATGAATTCAATGTAAAATTTATGCTAATAACATAAATTATATTAAATGTTAAAAATATATTCTATTTTTACTATA
Source organism: Viscum album (assembly GCA_963277665.1). NCBI lineage: Eukaryota > Viridiplantae > Streptophyta > Magnoliopsida > Santalales > Viscaceae > Viscum > Viscum album. The sequence goes on along the minus strand of OY728167.1, from coordinate 392,601,990 downwards.
AAACCAATCAATACTATAATTTAAATATATAAATTATCTTGATGAAAAAGTTGTTTTTAATTAAAATTTGGCGTATTTTTACGATTCATCAAAATATGAAGCTTATCAAAATAATGTCAAAAATTTATCCAAGATAAATTTTTATATCCTGATTCAAAATAAGAATTTTAATTTGTCAAATAGAACTTATAAACTTGTCAAAAATAATATTTAAAATGGGTGAGCCATCAAAAGGTGACAAAACTGCATTTTTTGAAAAATACTTATTTTATCTGAATAATTAATTTTTTTTCTCATACCATTTTCTAAAAAATATGTAAGATGAATTATAATGTTATAAAATTAAAAATGTGTTTAATAATATTCATAAAGGCTAGTTCAAAATATTATAATAATATATCATTGTATAGTGAAACTCGGTATTGCGTACCACGCAAGCTATCGAGGAAGGTCGCTCTTGCGTGTAACACAAGCCAAGTCAGTGTTGTTTATAGTAAAAGATTCATTCGGTATTGCGTATAACATAATAAAAACAAATTTAAATTATAATTTGAACAAAATCTATACTCAATGTTGCGTAGAATAATTTCTACCAAACGAACTTGAAATTATGTGTAACACGAGCCAAGAATAGTGTTGCATATACTACAAGCTAATATGGTGTTGTGTATAGCGCAAGATAATCTTGGTGAGGTGTACAACAGAAGATTCAAAGAAATTAATATATCTCATAAAATCTCAGGGTGTTACATTCTACCCCCTTAAAATTAATTTCACCCTCGATATTCGTCGGGGTTATAAAAGGTTTACTACTTGAATGTTTTTTTCATAGAAACCCACATCATAGAAATGTATACTAAAAGTTAATTTTAAAAAATAATGTTAGAAACGTAATTGTTAACCAGATTAACTCATTACTGGGCTTCCACACAGGAGAACATAGGAGAAAAAATGGATATTGAAGTGAAATCTAACCATCAAGTTTTGACGTAGAGTGGTAGAGAACATGGATATGAAAAATCCAACAATTACAAAGCCATAAACTTGTAATGATCTAAGGTACCATCTGATTCATCAGATATGAGGTCACTAGGACCAAATTTTTTGTTTTTAATATCATTTCCCTAAATTTGATGATTTTTTTACATATGAAGAAATACTTACATGATTCCAGTGTAATATTATTGTCAGTCATTCCATAAACAATTTCCACTTCATCTCTTATTTAATGAAATGAAGTTGAATTTGTCATACTTTATGTTTTAGAAGATCATGAGATAGATTGATAGTTCATTCCATCAGTCTCTATCACAAAAAGGTTAGCACAAGTTATTAAATATACATAAGTCCATCTATGGTGAGATTAATCATATATGGTTCCTAAAATGGAATTATACTTCATCTATAATACTGCTTAATAAAATAAAACTATTTTCTACTAACTAGAAACTTTTTGTAGGCCAATGGTAGATGATAAAGGCCTATCACACTTCATTTGGCGATTCGATTCACGCATCCTTGTCTTAGGAGATGGGTTGTCATACTTCCTATAGGTTGTCCTTTTTCTAAAACTACACTATTTTAACATTAAATAAATAATATCAAAAAAAGGTTATAGCCTTAAACAATACTATCTGATGTCCAACTTAATCCATTCTAATCTGTAGGCTTATCCAAAATACTTTTGTCCAATCTCATAGTATAAAGAAATAGATTTCTAGAGAGGTCATTTACCAAGAATCTGAATACAATCATTTATCCCCCATATATCATAAGATATATCTTTTTGATTGCATTCCAAACATGTGAATACCTTAATCACGTATTCTCTTCAAACATGAATTACCATAGAACCTTAGTGAAAACATGAATGCTGTCAAAAGTTAACTCTTTCCACATACCAGAATCCAAAAAAATTTATATACTCAAACCATGATATTACTTTGTCCTTATATCAGTCATGATCTCATTAATACTATCATACATATTATTTTCCCCTTATCCCTTCATTATGTGCATATCATATTCTTTACGAAAATATTTCAATCACTTTTTATTGTTATCGATACCATTCAACGTATACTTTTAATTACACAAGGAAAAACAATAGTGTAACAATCCTTATATTTTTCTTTATTCTATAGTATCATATATTATTCTTGAAAAACATGTAATCATTCCACTACCTTCCTAAACCATTAATCGAGCTTCATAATTTTATTCCTCAACACTTCTTTCATCACACATATCATTTGTATTCTATTCATCATCATCAACATAAATACTACCCATACGACCATGCTGATTCTCTTCATGAGAATTTCCCTTAGGTAATTGGTTTGTATAATGCCCGTACATTCCACATTTAAAACATTTATCCTTTTTTGAAGTCTTATAAATACCATTATCCTTGACCATTGTGGTATTTTAACCCTTTCCGTTGCAATTACTGGCTTTGTGTCCTTTTCTACACCCAAAGCATCTTCCAGTTCCTTTGAAACATTCTCCTTGATGCCTCTTCCCACATAATTTACATGAGTGAAATTGAACTTTCATTCCCCTATGATCATCATGAAACTCCATCTTTCACTTATTAGCTGAGTTAGGAATCTTACAGAAGTAGAGATTATTGATCATATTATGAGATTAATGATTAGGTATAATAACGATGTTTCTCCTTTCAAATACCATGTCATTTGGTTTCTCATGAAGAATATCATTCCATTTTCCATCATATTCTCCATTAACTTGAATCTTTATGTTTCCATCCATTTTCTAAAACCCAAAAATAATAGTGTGAGAGGAAAATATCATACTAGGTAAACAAACATAATATAGGGGGAGTAATTTCAATCTCTAATATCTTAGGTTTTATCATTGGTTATTCATTATCATTATCATAATTCTAGGACTGTAACCTATACTTATACTTAACCTTAGGGACATCCCTAGACATACCTTAGAAATATCTCTCAGGATCTCACTAATGTTTTCACATCCAAGTTTCCAAAGGTTAACAAAACCTTAACTCTGATACCAACTGCATAGACCCAAGCTTGACATACATGTACATTACATTACTTTTGCTGAATACTTAAAACATGACAAAAAAAGATGCCCAATGACTATATTAGTTTAGTGTCTTTGGAAACTCGGAACATAATCTTCTAATCATGGTGAAAGATATTCAACATCTCCCATAAAGATTTTCACCTTTTATTTTCTTACCTAGAACCATTATTTATATCCTGGGGAAAAGTAATCATATAAAGGGTGAGCTCAAATGCTCAATAAGGGTAAATATTGAGAACATAAAACAATCCATAAACATTTGAATGTAAAAACATGAACATGACATAAATCATAGCAGTACATAAGGAATAGATCAGAAAGGAACATTAATCATGATAAAATAGCATGGGAATTAAACATGTAATTGTGGAAAACCATAAATCACATGATATGAGTTCCACAGTTGCCACGGAATAGTTTCCAACACCATCATATTGGACAAAGTCCACTACTGATCCAGGTTTACATACCGTTCCAGCCCTGTATTACTGAATTGGAATTACTTTCCATTTTGGCCATATCTATCTCATGAGATATAAATCATTATCCAATGCATTAGAGGGAGATATAGTTCCCAACCATATCATAATGAAATCATTCTTACATGTTCCACAAAATAAACATAAATCATTAATCATAACCCAAAGAATAAAATGGGTTTCATAAACTTCATTACATCATTACATAATCCATATAAAAAAATGGATATCATTTCTTCAAAATAAAAATCAAACCATGTAAATAATAGAGACATTGTACTTGAAACATAAACAGAATGTCATATTTGATGGAAAATAGTTTTGATAAAACACTCTAAATGAATTCTTGAGGAAAATATCCTTTCTTCTTCAAAATCATTTTATTTTCTCAAAATTCCATACAATTTTAAAAGAAAATAATTTTGTTGAAAATAATCATGAAATATTGTAGAGGAAGATTCACTGAAATAAGGGATTATGAAACTGTCAAAATTCATTCATGCCATATAAGTTAAAAAAACATTCTCCTTGTACTTTTGTCGAAAAAGTCATAAAGTTATCGTATGGTAAACAAAATAAAGATTCATTACATACCATGTGGTAAAAGTAAGGAAAGGTTAAAAATGACTTCAAACATACATTTAAGAATAGTAAACATTTTATGAAAACAGTTTTAGAAAACATGGACATGGATGATAAATATAACCCCAGTAAATACTTACAAATAAACAATCTCAGTTAAGAACGAGATTGGAATAATTATCCCTTACCTTAGGTCCAATTTTTTCCATACGTGTCTGAAAATCCTGTATAGTGGGTTTTAACATATTATAAACATTTAAAATATCCATAATAATATTTATGATATAATATATGATTCACTTAGATCTTTATATTACCTGTTCATTTGTCAATTTCATGCTAAAGCAACGTTTTGGGTAATAATCATTTCATTTATCGTACGTGTTTGGACTTGTTGTTCTTGATATTATTATTACTTATATAATGATTTACTTACTTAAATAATGTAATAAATGATTTATATATCATATATATTCAATATATATATATATATTATAGATAAATGAAATGAAATACACCGTACATGGAGACGGTAGGTCGTCCATACGCATGAACGCTGTTTTCATTTACATATTGAATTGAATTGAAGTAAATAGATTACATATACATTTATATATATAAATATAGTAGCATTATTTTGTCATATATTTCATTATTATTCATTATATATACTGTATAATCATTCTTGAATGGTTAACATTGAGAATGAATCGCATCGCATCGTGGAGACGATAATCCGTACGTACGCACGAGCGATGATATCGTTCCTTTAATTATTGAATGGAATTGGAGTGGATGATATAATATTTCCAAATTATAATCATGTTATAATAATCATATATAATTATTATTTCCACCATTATACCCATCCAAGAAAGGTGGTGGTGGAAAAACAGATTACACCACGGCGTGGAGACGGTATTCCGTACGTATGCACATGTGGTGAATTTGTTTTCCGTAGGATGGATTGAAGGAAAAATAAATTTTTTTAATATTTATAATAACATATAATTATATGATTTATATTAATTTTATTACTTTATAATGAATAAAATAAAGAATAGAAATTATAAGAAGAATGAAACATGAAAGAATCAGTAGAATGGATTACCTCTTCTTCGACGCACCTCCTTTAAACTTCTTCTTAATGAACTAGAGTTTGTCTTTTGAGAAGACTAGAACCTCCAAAATGTTACTAGGGAAGTTGAGAAGAGTAATGGGTAGGGTTATCCGAGCATTAAGGATCAAAATTGTTTGAAGAGGAGAGAGATGAGGTGCCCTTTTATAAGAGAATAGAGGGGCACTTTTGGAAACCTCAAAAATATTAATTAATAATAAAATAAAACCCACTTAAAAACCACAAAAAATTACTCAATTAGAATATTAAATGATATAGGGTTTTAATAGCATCAACCAATAAAAATTATACATGTTTTATGTTTATTTTATACCTTATCATTTTGATTTATCCTTATTTAATCTATTTAATTTTATTTGTGGTAATACTATTCTAATTTTTAAATTGTAATAAATAATTACTTATGTGTTGTTAATTTTCCATAATTAGATAAATTATTACATTTTAGACCATATAATTTTCAATTTGTAATTTTTAAATATTTTTGTGATTTTTAAACAATTAAATAACATATTATCTTTATAAAATATCTATAGTGTCAATTCAAATATTTTAATTTAAAGAAAATCCACACAGAAGATATATTAAAAAAAGTATTTAATAGATTCTTAACAAGTAATATTAGTCTAAAAAATTCATTGAGCACATTAATGTTTTCATATGATATTTATTTTAGAATTTTTAAAACCATTTATTTGATATTTCTCTTAATAAAATAATTACTACAACCTTTTTGTATAATTAATAAATTTACTTATTTGTTGACTAAAAATTAAAAATAAAACACTATGATGAATATAAATCTAATACATTCCATAAGAATACTTTTAGTCGAATTTATCATCTAAAAAACACAACTTTTAAAATGTTATGTTTATTAAATTATGAAGGTGACAACTTTGACATCATTTAAAATAAAATAATATAAATGTCATAATCTATTTTATAAGGCTTAAAATGGTTCAAAAGTCTCCAATTGGATGATAATGGTGTATATATACACGAATAATAAGTTTTGGTCATGTTTTTGGGTTTTTATGAGTATTATTATTTTAATAAAAACTCTATTATTGATTTCTCCCTAAATACATAATTTCTGCAACATTAATGTATAAGATATTAAGGTAATTATATATTTCTTAGAAAATTACAAATAAATTACCCTGATAAGGAAAAACATTTTGGATTTCAAATGAGTATTTATAATCAAATTTATATTGTGTATAACCTTATATTAAAAATAATTTAATTGTTAAAGTTTGAGTGAGACATATTTCAATTTCCTTTAAATAAAATATATTAATGGTCTTAATCAGATACAAGTGGGTTATAATAGACATGATTTAGACCCATTTATATTTTATGACTAAATATAATCATCCAATTATATTATGACAAGTGTTAGGGTAATTTTATAATATTATTTTTACCCTTAATTACCCGATTTACCTTTAATAATGGTAAATAAAATTTACCATAGTTAATATTCATAATGACCAAAAATAAAAGTAGCTTATTAACATAATATGGACCTAAGGATTCCAAATATGGAATAAATTTTTCCAAATTAAGGACACCAAAGTTGTAGAAAATAATTTAAAATTAATCCCATTTTTGAAAAAAATGGGTTTTTGTTTAAAACATTGCAAAAGATTGAAATGATTTTACCAATGAATTCAATGTAAAATTAATGTTTATGACATAAATTATATCAAATGGTAAAAATATATTCTATTTTTAATTTAAATCCATTCAATATTATAATTTAACCATATAAATTTTCTGGATGAAAAAAGTTGTTTTTAATTAAAATTTAGCGTATTTTTACTATTTATCAAAATATGAAGGTTATGAGAATAATGTCAAAAATTTATCCAACTTAAATTTTTATATCCTGATTCAAAATAATAAGTTTATTTTTTCAAAAAGAACTTATAAACTTGTCAAAAAAAGATTTAAAATGGGTGCGCCATCAAAAGGAAACAAAACTGCATTTTTTAAAAAATACTTCTTTTATCTGAAAAATTAATTTTGTTCTCATACCGTGTTATAGAAAATATGTAAGATGAATTATAATTTTATAAAATTCAAAATGTGGTTAATACTATTCATAACATCTAGTTCATAACATTATAATAATATATACTTGTTTAGTGAAACTCTGTATTGCGTACCACGCAAGTTATCGAGGAAGGTCACTTTTGCATGTAACGTAAGCCAAGTCAGTGTTGCGTGTAGTGAAATAATCCTTTGGTATTGCGTATAACATAATCAAAACGAATTTCATTTATAATTTAAACAAAATCTATAGTCAATGTAGCGTCGAATAATTTCTACCAAACGAACGTGAAATTATATGTTACATGAGCCAAGAATAGTGTTGCGTATACTACAAGCTAATACGGTGTTGCGTATAGCACAAGCTAGTCTTGGTGAAGCGTAAAATAGAATATATCAATGAAATTAATATATCTCATTAAATATCTGGGTGTTACATATTAAATATTTCATAGTTTTTCATAAAAAGAATTTAATTGACCAAAGAAGTTCCCTAGGTAGTGTAAAAGCCTGTGTGTTCTTTTGTCGCTTTCTCATGGAATTCATGAAGATTGAGTTAATACCCAATATTAAGCTTTCAGATTTACTAACCCTTGGTAAATCTATGAAACATCCTCTATCAACTTTTTTTATCCAAATGGGGATGCATTTTATTGAAAACCCATATACTAAAAAACACAATAAAACTCAGAATATTATCTTACACATAGAATTACCGCTTAGACATATATATAGGATTTAACTTATGTACACTTAAACTAATCCACAAAATATCTAAAATTATCCAAAAAATTTACAAAATGATTCATTGATACCAACTGAGGTGCACCAAATCCACACTCAAGGGTCTATTTTTAAATACACATACTTTTAAAAATTCTCATTGATACTAAGTCAGATTATCCATGATAAACAAGTAAAAATTTCACATTAGTATTACATCTTACAATAATATAACAAAACATAGAGAAACTTTTGGTTTATTGGTTTGATGATCGCATCATAATCTACTTATTTTATGAAAAATGTGAATATTTAATATTAATAAAAATCATCTAGACTCCTTGTTAGAAATCCCTTAAATAATAATTATATTTATATCCTTGTAAAATGAAATATATAAAATTGGTGAGCATAAATTATTAGTGAGGGGAAATTTATTAATTTTCCATAATGGTATAGATTAATAGAATATGAGAAAATATGGGAATGAAAATTTAATATTTAAATGAACTTGAAACAATAAGAGATGACTATAAATTATTATAGAAGGATATATACTCTCAAATGAATAGACACATTTCATGAAAGAATAGTGAGGAATCATGAGATTATAAACAGTTTCCATAGACCATAATCATAAACATATGAAATAGAAATGTTATATTCCCTTGAAATATTTTATAACAATGAAATTTGGAAAAAAAACATAAACATAGGAATGTAGAATAATTTTAATCCAAATAAATCATAACAAAACATTATGTTTTTACCAATAAAATGTAAACACATCATGTTGTGAAAAAAATGTCCTTTTCCTATTTTCTGAACAATCAAAATGTACATACATCATGATGTGAAAAAAAATTTCTCTTCTTCAGGTTGGAATTAAAAAAATTTACTTCAATAAAATAATTATATCACCATATATAAATATGTATAAAATTAATTTTATAGAGATTTATGATCCTAAAGATAATAATAATAATAATCCATAGGTATGTGTTCCATTAGAACATGAGACATTTAAACATCAAACTTCACATTATTAGCCCTTGGATAAGAGATTGGTTTCATGAAAAACATTCCTATAAAATTCCATAATACATATAGTAAAATAAATTTAATAGTGGGTTTAAAATATCCCCCTTTTATCATATATAACATTAAGGTTATTTTAATAGAGGATTAATAACTCTTTAAAAAATGAATAAAACAGTTGAAAAATGAGAGGAAATACCACATTTTGAAAGGCATATAAACTCCTTAAAATGGATTCATCAAAATTTAATAATTTGATCATAATTACATTGTTAACATATTTCCCTATAAAAACAATTTTATTAATTGTTTTTATAAATAATAAATAAAAAAAAACACAAACAGAATTGAATAATAATTCTTTCTTAAAAACAGTATCCTTTAAAACCGCTTTTATAATCAATAATTCCTCTTTCAAATCTAATATTTACTTTTGAAAAATATAATATTACTCCATTTTAATTAAAAAATATAAATGAATTAAAATAATTTGTATTATTTAAAAACCAATAATGGATTATAGGTAAATAATAAATCTCATACAATAATGGAAATAGTAAAAGAGCCTTATTTTATAAAAATCATTTGTATTTTTTTAAAACCAATTATTGAATCTATGTATGTGAGGACTACCACCTTATTGTATGTGAGGAATACCACCTTGTAAAATATTAATTTGTATTTTTTAAAAACCAATAATTTGTATTTTTTAAAAACCAATAATGTTTTAGCTTAATCATTTTAAAAATTATACATTATATAATTTTCTATTATAATCCTTTTTATGATGCAATTGGAAAATGAAATAAGTCACTATGTGGAGGTGGTATTCCTCACATACATAGATGAAACATTAATTTTATATAGAATCAGAGGGAGTATGGATATAAAATATATATTAGTTAAAAATATTATTCATGTTAAAAATATTATATTTTTTATTTTTATAAAACTTTTTGATAATATATTCATTGAAATTTTAGAAATTAGAACCCACTACTCATGGAGGCAGTTGTGCGCATCCCACATGAAGATATCTTTATTTCTAAAAAGTCTTTGAAGGGATGTAAATCTATGATATTTCATTAGTATAATAAAATTAATCACATTAATTGAAATATTTTTACATAATTTTATATATAGAAAATATTTTAGGAAGAATATGAAGATTAATTTTATGAAATTCTGTGAGTTATAATTACTCAGGTTGAGAGATTGAAATTTCTCATAAAAGCCTTTATGGATGAGGTGATTAGGATAAAATTTCAGGACCAAGGGATTATGTATGAAAAATAGAATTATAATATAGGTAAATTATTTAAATTTGGAATATATATTTTAATGGAGATTTTTATATTTGAAAAGGTGGTAGTGATTCCCATTTATAAGCAGAGGAAAGGGTACTTTTGTGAATACCCATTATTTATAAATGATTCATGACACAATTCAAGGGTAAATGACTCCAAAAGTTTTCCATAATTTATTTTATATAGATTTTTATTGAAAATTCCAACACCATTAACTTAACTAACTATTTTAAACACTTTTAGGGTATTTTCCATTTATATTTTTTCTAATTTCTATTTGGGGTTTTAACGTAATAACTTGTTTTTAATTAAGAAATTTATATTTTAATAAAAATTTAGGTTAAATTATATTATAAAAAATCATTTTTATAAACCACATTTTATAGAATATTTAATCTAATTTAATTTCAATATTTATGAAGGTTTCCCTTCAAATTAAAAAATATAATATATAGGAAAATAGTTTTTGTAGAAAAAAGATGTTTTTCCATTATGTGTTCTAAATGTTATTTAAAATTAATAACCAAATAAATAGTAACATTACATTTTTACATATGTGTAAAAAATATATCATAAACATTATATAACATATATAAATTTTAATTATTATGTGAAAATTATGGAACATTTATAAAACCATTATTTGAAAATAACACCTTCACCATTATCATTGTCATTAACTATAATCTTAGTAATTGTAATTTTATCTAAAAACATATTTATAGAAAACATCAGATCCATTTTTTAAATTTAATGTATATATTTTATGAAATCAAGTTTTTAACCTTTGTGAATAAAATTGTTTTTAGAGTAAAATTTTACATTAGTTTAAAAAATTAGAAACATGAGTTTTATAAATGAAAAATTGTATTTTAAAATTAATTCTTTACATTATAAATATATATCACTTATTGAAAAAATATTTTCAAAAAAATGATGTCATGCCTATATTTTAAAATTTTCATAAATATTGCAGTTTTATAAAAATCGATATCTTTCTCTATTTTCCTAGAAATCAGTTACTTCAAAACCATCCTTAAAATATATTCTATGAAAAACTATTATTCGACATATATGAATTTTATTTATTTTTTCAAATTAAAACACTAATTTTTTAATTTTATCTTCTAAATGAAAATAAAATATATAAATGGAAATTTATTATAATGAGAAATTCCCTTTTAATCCTCTATGTGTTTTTAGTCAATTTTTATATGCATTTATAATTCATTAAAATAATTTTATTTTCTAGAGGTTTTATTATTCATATGTTTTCAAAATAATATTAATATAATATGATGTGGTATGTTTTAGTTTTCGGTTTTGTGTGAAATAATCTATCCAACACAATTTTTTTAATTGAAAATTATATAGTAAAATCATGTGGAATTATAGGAATCAAGGATGTACTTGGGATGTGGTGTTATTATTGAATCTTCTGAATTTACATCATTGACGAAGGAACATTTTCTATACACTTTCGTTATTTTATATATTATTTGAATTCCTCCCTGTTGAATAAATTATCCTTTAATTCCAATTGATGAATATGATTATTATTTTTTCATAATAAACATGATATTAAAAATAATTATATTTTGATATAATATTATTTTATGTGAATTATCCCCCATAGTGTTCACTAAAATTTAATTTTGTTCCTTTTTAATTTACATTGACCTTTCATAATTTTTTGATAAATCATTTTAAATTCTATAAGGTAAAGAGATTAAATGGGAGAGAACATAATATTTCATAAATATTAGATAATCACGGAATATAGTTTTTCTATAGAAAATAATTGTGTGCATGAATTTTGAATACTAGGAAAAAATATTTGATAAGAATTTATTTAAATTTTAACATTGAAAAAATTCTTTTGACAGTGGAATGTTTTTTTCTTGAGTTATAAATTTATTATAAATTATAATGTTATAGTTTGGATAGTGAATTTATTATTCTTTATTCATATAAGATTTTTGAAAAAATTTTAATCTGGCCCCACTCTATATTCATCCTATATTCATTAACAAATATGCTGACAAAAACACATTTTCGAGTGGTCTGAACTCACACTAACTACAATTATTCCACATATATACATTAATTATAACTATAATTGAGTCAAATTATTCCATTTTGTTGTAATAATGCAGGGAGACAGTGATCTATGGATTTTTACTATGTGATAGTAGTAATTGGGATTTTCGATGTAGTTTAGGATGCAAATTTTCTAATGTATTGGAATAAAAATTAATAGGACAATGATTGGTATTTGGGTAATATTTGGAGAGGTTTGATAGAGTCCCCAAGGAATCAGGGTTATGAAAAACCATAATAATTACCAAATGCGAAGAATACAGAGGAGGATGTGGCACTAAACATGAATCACATCACATTCTATATACATAAATATCGACTCCAAATCAAGTAGTTATTCAGGTATCACATTATATATACCATGTTAAATGGTGTTGGGGTTTATTGATTTAAATTAATATTACATGTTATATGTCTTAGATATATACTCTGTGTTATTTATTATTGAGTTCCTCAGCTTATACTATAGAAATTTTAGGTCAACTCTTTGGACAGACACATCATGTAATCCATCACACATACCATATATTATAATAGTTTTATCTTGATGTGTAACAATGTACACACCAAGTATCCACATGGATCCAAATATTATTTTTCATGATGAGAATTCTTCATATACCATGTGAGTCTCCTTGACATGTATTCTAAGTACATAGTCAGCATAACTCATAGTTCCACACATTGTGAGTTCATGTTTCAAGTAGGGTATCCATGTGTATGACATGAAATGTACTTGAAATGGATAACCAATTATATTAGAGAGTGACACACACCATTTACTATAATAGAAATGTTTTGTTTGTCAAATACACTCATTCTAGAAAACTTTCGAACATATTGGGAAAACACTTAGAAAATAGAACAAGTATACCCTATATGTACACCTCATTTACTAGAAAAATTATAAAAATTATAATGTATTATCACCAAGGTGTAAAAATTAAACACACAATAAGTCCTTTATGAGTAAATTTCTATATATCATGTGACAATAATGTTTTTAGGATAATTTTTTTTGTTTCTATGGTGTCTAGTACATATGATTTTTTATCCTCATGGAGATAACGTTTTTGTATGAGAACTCTGTTTCTACAGTAACACATTCAGTAACATGTCTTGATATTATTTATATAGGTAATGGGTCCTCTATATGTATTTTATAGTATTTACTCTACAATAGGATTAATGGATTAAGAATACAATCATCAGTGTGAAGGTCCTTTATTCTGGCATGGGGTCGGTATTCCCTCAACCCTGATGACTTATGAGTCCCCTATACTAGAAGTAGGGTTTGTAATCCATGACTTTATGGGTCAGCAATCCTCCACCTATAGAATTATATGTTTTAATATATGGTATGTTGAATATTTTTCCTCTATTTGGATTCAGTTCCCCCTTGATTGGCTTGAACTCTATAATGAGGTGAGGGCACCCTTTCATTATTACAGTGTGGTATAATAGGAGTCTAGGTTCCAAGTAGTTTTGGAGAGGTATAATTTGGATTTTTTAGGTATTGTGATTCAATTATATTGATTTTATCTAATGAGATATAAATCATAGTCGTCCTGTCAACTTTAGGGTTTCAAAACTTTTAGTGTTCAAGGTAATTATCATTGCTCAAAATACTTCACTCTTTATGAAAATATACTATAAAGACAATGATTATTCATTTTTAATGGTTTCTATTTCTTTATAAGATATAAATTTCATTAGAATTATCCTTTTTTGATTCCATTAGAATTCATTTTTGGGAGTATATTTTATTTTATCCTAACTTTTTGTTTCCATGGAATCTTACTGTATATTTTTAAACTCACATATAAAAGCGTTTACACACTAACATGTTATATATATCTAAAAATCACAAAAATTTTATTTCCAGTGGTAGACATTGAGTTGGTGGATCTAGTGGAGTGGAAATGTGTTATATGAAAATGGATTATGGTGGGAGATAATTCCTGGAATTATTTTTCTATGAGACCATATAAGGTGGAGGTGTCTTCATATCCATGTGGTTGGTTTCTACTCATGATTTATGTCTTCTACATTTATATTCACCTTTCATGTTTTCTATATATTGTATTTTACTTATTGTTGGATATAGCATTCTAATATTATTATATAGTTTATTCTATTACATTTATAAATATATATTATGTTGTTTGATAATATTATTTATTATAGATTCATATATTTCACATGCCTCTCATTTATGTTGTTCCCCCTTCATTCCAGTCGCCCACCGCTAGCCTATTAGTGCCATTCTTAGGGTGGAACACCATGTTTACCAATGAAATAGTAGGGGTATTGGTTGCCTGAGACATATCATAATGGATGTATACATTAGTTAAAATTAATTAAAATATATACAATAAATTTATTACAATATATATTAATTTTAAAATAAAAGTTATTGAATAATATCTTGATATGTTCATAAAATATTTTTCTTTGTTTTCATGTAATGAATTCACCCATAAAGTATGAAAACTATTTAATCAAATTATGTTCTAGGATTGAATTTGAATTAATCCATGCATGAATATTGATTTTGGGATAGTTGGAATTTTATTATAATATATAATTAATCTCGGATCTTAAGTTCTAGATAAAATAGTGTGTGTTGTATTCCTATCACTCTATATACGAACATGTATGTATTTTGGTTTTAAATTATTCTAAACATCTTCATGATTGTGTTTTACATTCCATACATAAAAGTGTTTTTTTATTTTTATAGATATAATTATATTTTATTTTTTGGTATGTAACAAAAGTATAATGTTCTACAATGTGAAATATATTAATATTTTTGAACATATTAATTTTTTTATAAGATCTAAAAAATAATTTGACAAAATAATACATATATTAATGAAATTTATATGATATTAAAATCACCATTTAAATAATATGTTTCATATCCTTTCAAAAGAGAAAACATTTCAAGACCATGTATTCTATATGGGTAGATTCATGCCAAATATTGGCATCCACATATTATCTTGAGCATGTAATGGAATATATAGTAGACACTAGTAAGATTAATTTCATGTATAGAGTAATGGATTTCAGTTATAATTAACTAATAAACACAAAATGTTATATTACCCATATAATATAGTTGGTAAAATCAGCATTATTGATTTTTTAAAGAAGATACTCCCTTAACAATCTAGGATTCTTATATGATATGAATGAAAGTATGATAGACAATAATTGATGAATAATGAGAGAAATTCCAAATTAGTCTCAAGTATGTATGGAAATATTGATCTATTCCCACTAATAGAAATGATTAATAATATAAGGGGTTATTATTTGAGTATGAATATAGTTAATAAAAATCTTTTTTATGTTTTTTTCAAACATGTTAATAATCAGAAAAAAAAATCATATGTTTAGAATAATACTTATATCTTCATTAAATATAAATTTGATATAGATTCATGTAATAAATAATATTAATAGTAGATTCATCTTGGTGTAGTATATGAGCTATATTATAGTTTTCAAGTTATAATTAATATTATATATTCTTGAATATAAACATTTGGAGGACTCAACTACAGATGAGGCTAGTCGAGAAGATAAATATTCTTATTATAAGAATTGTAAAGACACAATTTATTTATTTTTGTTGATTTATGTTTCAATGGATCCTAATATATTAATGAAACATTATAATTTTTTTAAAGATATAAAACTACAATAGGATATTTTAAGAATAATATAGTTAAGAGATATATAGAATTTATAAAGAACTATTTAGGATTAATAAAACTGAAGGTACTTTAGTCTTATATAATTTTATCAATACGGTTGGGTATGTAATTGACTTAAGGAGATTATTTTCACCACTCGAGCATGATATTGTAGTACAATTTGATTTATAATACTTTCCAAAAATTTGTTATAATTTTATTATAAAGTATAATATAAATTTATTCAAATTTTTTTATATAATCTCTTCAATATAGTGCGGATCTATGAGTTTTTCATGGTATGTACAAATAAAAGTAACATGATTATGGTATATAATGGAAATGGTATATTATTGGTTATACAAGGAAGAAGAGATGTCATGGATATTCTAAACCATCTTTCTTGAAACCAAAAAAGGTGTTTATTGGGAAATTAGTTTTTTAATGATGATATTTGACACTGAATATGTAATTATCCAAAAAATTAGAAGGAATGTTCCCAAATAAATGATGATTCTATATCAAGTACTAATTCTATATTAATTACTATTTTTTTGTTTTGAAGTGTATATGATACAAAATGTATATATTATTATTGATAGTAATATATAAGAGTTCTACCTTGAAAAAGAGTTAATGTATAATGTCTAAAGTTTCAATTCATTTGATGAAACAAAGGATGTATATATCAAAAAGATAGAAATAGTTATTTAAATATTGGATGATATAATGTAAATGATATATAATATATCTATTTTTATTTATATTGTATGATAGGATATTGAATCTAATCAAATATTATTTTTCAATAAAATGAGATAATATTTTTGATAAACATGATTTACGAGTGATCAAATTCTACATCATTTTAAAGAATGTAGGGGTGAAAATATATCATCTAGGATAATAGAGTTTATTCATATTATTTGTTAATATATGAGGTAAAGAGTTCCCAATACCAAAAAATGGAATATTTTATAAAAAAATATCCCAAACAGAATATTTATTCAAGAATAAATGGTTCCAGGATATCTAAATAATTATAGCACAATGACACCTCAAAAAACCACATCAATAAAATCATGAGGGAAGAGAACCAATTATATAATTTTTTTGGAAGCATCATTTGAACTTCATTTGGATTCCAAAATATCGATAACATTATTTAACTATAACCGTGTTTGAATATAGAGACCAAGACTTAACATAAATACACATTAAATTAGTTTTCATAATATTTATTAAATTATAGAAACAGATGCCTCAGGACTATAATAGTTTAGTATCTTTGAAGACATGGAATCATAAATAGTGGTCTAAAGTTGAGATACATCATCTTAAACTACATTAATCATATCATTCACCCTTCATAGACATATCATACATAATTCATATCTTTATAACCTGAGTGGATGATACATAAGAAAGGGTGATCTTTGATACAACTTAAGGGTAAATAAATGAGATATATAAGAATAACATGATCATAATGGTATGAGAACTTGGGAATGACTTTTTAAATTCATACCATGACTATCAAATATCACAATTTTGAGTCATGTAATTATGATCATCAGTTCATAAGACATGAATCATAATTAAATAAAACAACATGAGCCCTGAAAAAATAACATTGGCATAAGAGATGAAATTTTCTTCATACACATAATCATAGAAAATAATTTTTATATTATTAAATTATCATTATCATGTATATCATATTGGAATGGATTCCATCCAAGAACCATCATTGTAGTCAATTTTCACTCCCAAGACCATTATAGTGGAATAATCCCCTTATGGAATTGATTTCACTCCTTATAGTCCTTTCTATATCATGAGATATAAATCATTACCCAATGAAATGGAGGGATATATATGTCCCACCCATTACACAATGAAAACCATATTTATTCATTCTTAAAGATCATAAAAATTCATCAAATCATAACCCATGAAATGAAATGGGTATCATAAAAATGTAAATATGTAAAAACCTATAGAAAATAGATAGGTTTCCTAATCATTTTGTTATAGCATGAACATTGGAATGAAGTAGGATTCATTATAATTTTATCATGGTATAACCTAATTAATAGAAATGGGGTTCATAAATATCATTCCATCATAAACATAAACCGTTTAGAGAAAGAATATGAATGATATCATGTGTTCATATCCCAGTAAAGCATAAATTATATCAAAGGATGTCATCATAGATGCAGAATTATTTTGATATATCATTGAAAGAATTTATTTAGTAAAATAAACTTCATAGTTTGGGAAAAACATTATAAATCATAAAACATTTTTAAAACTTTATTCTTTGAAAATAACATTGAAAATATATAATGTATGATTCTAAAATATTGTACAAAACCTTTAAAAAATAAAACAATTTAACAATTTTTTTAATTTAAAATTACAATAAATAGTCATTTAATAATATTGGATTAATTTTATAATACATATTTTTGGACGAAAATAGATTTATGAACAAATAGAGAGATAAAGTATGATGTTATTAAAATAATTATTAATTATAATAAGTACTAATGAGTGAAAAAATTGTACCATAACTTGAATATTTCATGAAAAAATAGAATGAAAAATTACTGATAATCATTGAGAGGAAGATCCTATGATTTCATATTTGGAGACTTAATCATCAACATTCCTGATAAAAAATGATATTGTAACAAAAAAATCATTATCACTTTGGTAACATTAAATCTCAGGCCCCATGAAGAAAAAACATGAAATGAAGCAAAAAACAAGATAATGAAAATTAAATTCATGATATTATGTTTCAAATTGTCTTTATATACACCACTTAATGGAATATCTATTCATAACATAACATAGGTCTCAAAGAAGGAAAATTGAGACAAAATTGACGTACTCCTTGAGTAAATTTTGATTCATAATCCCCATGAAAAATGAACATCAATGAAAATATTAATTATCATTAAATAATTATATTTATGATATATCATGGATTCAGGGAGTATATACTCCCCCAAAATTAAACAACTAATGAATATGGCATAAGCCCTCTAGAAATAAAAGTGAGACTTGAAATCCTCGTACCTTAAGACTTGATTTTTGTCGTACTCCTTAAAAAATTCTGTATAATAAATATATGGTTATTATAAATATATTATAGAACCATATTAACATATATAATACCAATATGTTTTTCTTATGACCTTTTATTACCCCTTTATTAACAATACCATGTTAAAGACACATTTCCGGTATTACCCAGTTTGTTTTTCTTATATGTTTTGATTTCTAATTTCTTTGGTACCCTTAATTTGATCATAGTTGCATCATATCTATTATAATAAAAACAATATAAATATCCTATATATTTATTATATATTTATTTAGAGTAACTCATGAAATTTTGTGGTAGGAAATGAAATACACTGTTCACAGAGATGGTAGGCTATACTTACAAATGAATATTGTTTTAATTTTCTAATCAAATTGAATGAATAGAAAATAAAAGATATATATATATATATTTTATAATTATATATATTTTTTAAAAAAGGTAATGCCTTGGTAAAAGACCAAAGCACCAAATATGTGATAATGAGCAAAAGGATTACAAAATTCTAAAAGATGGAATTTTCCTACAGTGTCTGTCAAAAAAAGGTAGTAAATCAGCTGGGAATGCATCCAGCCAAGTCAAGCTTTGTGGAACTCCATTATTGGAGAGGGCATCAGACACTACATTCTCTTCATAGAAGGTGTGAGTGGCAATAAAATAAATCCCACGAAGCGAATTCAGGTAGTTCATCCAGCGATTGGTGAGTGGCCAAGCGAGGTGAATAACACCATTCCAGATGGAATGAACGATAATGGTAGAGTCTCTTTCAATCTAAAGCTTTATCCATCCTTTATGTAGAGCAAGGTCCACAACATGAATAACCCCTAACATTTCAGCTTCCAGAGATGAGGCCAGACCACATCCACTGTAGAAGAAACCTTTGCATTGGCCATCCGAGTCTCTAAAAATAGCTCCACAGCTGGCAGGGCCAGGGTTTCCCTTAGAGGCACCGTCCACATTCACTTTAATCCAACCGGGTATTGCGGCCTTCCATAATACTTCAAAAGAAAACTTGGGATTTGGAAAGATACATAGAACATAGATGCGTCGAAGGATTTCAAAATCACCAATAGAGTTACTGCAATAGTGTTTTTGAATAGAAGCATCTTCTTGAATTTCAATGAGGATACGAGTTTTTCCTGTAATTGGACTGAATGAGTGTTTATTATGAAATATATCATTTCTAACATACCAGATATCATGAATAAGCTCTACCACCGCCGCAAGAAATAAATTGTTAACCTGCAAAGAGTTATCATATCTAACACATTTTTAAGCAGCTGACAAATCGATCAGGTATGGGCCATCTGCACTCAAATAAATAAAAAACATAAATCCATAAAGCAGTGTATGTGGCACAGGATAAGAAGAGAGGATCAATATCCTCCCTATTTTTGTTACATAATTTGAATTTGGAGCATAGTTGTATGCCCAAAAGTTTGCAGACCAATATCAATGGGCAATCTGTTGTGAACAAGATTCCAAATCAGAGTGAGTCTAGAGGGTTTGATCCAAGAGTTGTTAAAAGAATTCATCCATTGAAAATTGGAATCATTACCCGACAAATAATTCTTTTAGAAGTTTTTGGAATTAATAATACAATTGGAGGTAGGTTCCCAAGCTAATAATCCCCAGCAGTAGAGAATTGATAATTGTCAGTGATCTGAGCTATACTACTAGGGAGGTCTTGCCTATGAGACTGAAGAATATCTCTGATGGAACGACTAATATATTCAGGTGTATTATCAGGGGGAAGCAAAGATATCAAAGAAGTACCATACCAGTTGTCACACCAAAAATTTATACAGGAATCATCACTAACCATCCATATAGCATTTCCATTATCTTTTGATAAGAGTTCTTAATGGCAGGCCAGATAGAGGAGTTAATGATATTCAAATTCTTTTTTAAATTTTTATCAAAGAATCTCCTATTAAGAAATCAAAATCTTTATAAGTACAATTTATAATCCACCAAGTAAGTTTGGATTGGAGAGCTTCATTGAACAATCTTATGTTTTTAATGCCAATCCCGCCTTTGTCAAGGGGCTTGCAGCAAGTCTTCCAAGGGACGGTGACAAGATTCTTATCGAGAATACTCCCCGTCCATATGAAATTTTTTATATAGGTATTAATTTTCTTCAAGGTATCGGTTGGCCATTTTTATATCATCATGGAGTAAACCATTTTTGAAACAATGGTCGATTTAACAGGGAAAATTCTCCCAGCCATGGAGAGGGATTTCCCTTTCCACAAAGAGAGTTGGCTAGTTATTTGATTAATAACATTTGAGAAATAGTAGGATTTTGGTCGTCCCCAAAATAGTGGGACACCCAAATAGTTGAAAGGAAAAAAGTCCTTCTTTAAGACCCAGATTATTGATGATGATATTCTTTCTTCTGACAGGGAATTTTTTTCCAAAGAAGATTTGAGATTTATTCCCAAAGATAGGTTGCCCTGAAATGTCTTCATAATGAGCAATGGCTTGCTTGAGAACTTGAATATTTCTTTGATCTCCTTTAATAAACAAGATGATATCATCTGTATAAAGAAGATGATTAGGCACATTTACGTTTCAGGCAGCTTGAATGGTTTTAAGCTTATTTTGTTCAACCATATTATTTAGGAATCTGCTGAGGAAATCTACGGCAATAACAAAAAGGATCACCGAAAGAGGATCACCTTCCCTGAAACCCTTAGTAAAATTAATTAAACCATGAGGAGATACATTGATCAAGATAGAAATAACAAAGGATTTAAAAAGAACTTTAATTCTCCTAATAAAATTTTTTTGAAATCCAAATCTTTCATGAACTTTGAAAATGAAGGCCCAATCAATGGTATCAAAAGCTTTTCTAATATCTAGTTTAATGGCAACACTACCCCCTCTCATATTTTTATTTAAACTATTGCTACATTTGGAGGCAAGGCAAATACAATCTTGAATGGATCTTCTTTTTATGAAACCAAACTGATTCTATGAAACTATTTTGTTTTAAATGGGAACAAGTCTATTGGAAATAATTTTAGTGATAATCTTATAAATAGTATTTATTAAGGAAATGGGTCTAAATTGATGAATTTGAGAAGCATTGTCAACTTTAGGTATCAAGGTAATGAATTGAGAATTTAAACCATGAGGAAGAATTCCATTAGAAATGAAAGACTTCACCAGCTTACAAACATCAGAATGAATGATGTCCCAATACTTTTGGAAGAAGCCATTGTTGAATCCATCAGGACCAGGTGCGCTGCCCGAATTTAAACTAAACACCGTGTCTTTAATTTAATGGTCAAAAGGAATGGAGAGGAAAGATTTATTATCATTGTCATCCACAAGTGAAGGGAGTATGCCAGACCTAATATTTGTGTTCATGTCAGGACCATTGAAAATTTTATGAATGTAAGAGACCACATGGTCAGAGATGGCCTCTTCAGTATCAAAAATAAAATCATTGTGAATTAGATTCGAGATAGGACGATTGGCCTTTCTGATTCTTTATAAGGAATTATAAAATTTGGTATTTCGATCACCATCATTAAGCCATTTAGTCTGAAACATTTGTTTGCACATCTTATCTTTGAAATTGAGCAAATAGTTGAGTTTAATGGAAATATTAACCTCAGGTTGAAGATCCCCATTAAAATCAGAGTTAGTATTAAGGCATTGAATTTGATTATGCTCTTTCTCAAGCAAAGAGATATCTAAATTCATTTGGGTGATTTTGTTTTTACACCAGTCATTAAGAGCATACTTTAAAGTTTTCAACTTGAACATGCATGCAAAAGAGTCCTGGTGATGTTTCATAGAATCCCAAGTGTTTTTAATAAATGAGAAACAATCCGAGTCCATAGACCAAATGTTGTTAAATTTAAAAGGAGGGGTGAGCCTACATTCAATAATAATGAATCTATGTAGAAGGGGATGGTGATCAGAGTTAAGTCTATGGAGGGTAATACTAGAGATATTATCCCAAGTGTCAAGAGCTTTCATATTGAAGAAATCCCTATCAAGCTTACTTGCAACAGTTTTATTATGATGCCTTCTATACCAAATGTACTTGGCACCAGTAGGAGTAACCTCAAAGAGGTTACAATCCTCAATAGAGGACCTAAACTCTCTTGAAGGGATGGAGAGATGTGAGGGACCCAGCTTTTCACAAGAGTTGAGAATGGAATAAAAATCCCCCAAAACAACCCAGGGGACTTGAATTTGGTTAGCCGTCTCCAAAAGGTCAAGCCAAAGAGGCCTCCTTTCCTGATATCTATTTTTAGCATATACCATCGTGCAAAAGATATGTTGTCCATTCCATAAGAAGTCACATGTGAATTTTTTATTCATGAATTTAAAAATATTAATACTTTGTAGAGAATTGTGATAGAAGACCCACAAAGAATCAGTTAGAGTTCCTTTCTTACAGGATCCAAGGAAGTGATAATTAAAGGAGCCAAACCTCAAAAGATTCAAATTAAAATTAACCGTAGGTTCAGAGATAGAAAACAAGAGTGGTTTATTGTTGGTTAAGAACCTCCTAAGAGTAGAGTAGGTATCCTGATTAGCTATACCTTGAAAATTCCAGAAATGAAAA
The DNA here is from genome assembly GCA_963277665.1 of Viscum album. Taxonomy (NCBI): domain Eukaryota; kingdom Viridiplantae; phylum Streptophyta; class Magnoliopsida; order Santalales; family Viscaceae; genus Viscum; species Viscum album. Next base: position 392,578,080 of record OY728167.1, on the reverse strand, counting down.
TTCATTTTAATTTGTGTTTTGGGTTAGAACCTTTTTTTTGGATTTCCCTGAATTTTTTTTCTTGGTGATCTCCTAGTCAAAAGAGGGGGGCAGTAGTTGTATTCTTTTCTTCAGATTGAAGATTGGATATAGGATAATCAACATTATCCCTATCACTATCCATAGGAGGAACAAAAAATAGATGTGGTTGTAGGAGATGGGACCAGGGTACTACTGGTCTGGTGGAAATCCAAAGAGACTTCTTGAATAAGAGGAAGATAATCTGGATTTTGGGTGGGGCTCACAGCCTTAACCGCGGTGGAAACCTCAGTATGACCAGAATTATCCAAATAATAATCACTTTCAAAAGAAAGGATCCTGGATTCTTGTTGCTGGTTTATAGCCACATCATGACCAAGGCATAGATTAGGAGTGGTTGGCACAGCCAAATTGATTAGAGCAGGATGAGATATCTCAGATTTGGAAAGTTCAGAATTAACAACCGTAGAGAACAGAGGGGCCAGATTTAATTATAATTATATTATAATTTTTTTAAAGTTATATAAAATATTATTATTATACCATTATTTAACACATTCCATGTCAATAGAGAATGAATCATATCACTAGGTGAGATAGTATTCCTCCATAAAGAGGAACGATGTTTTCGTATTCCAAAAAATGAAAATCATAAAGTTATGTTTGATATATTAATTATAGAATCATAAATAAATCATAAATATCAGATATAAAATATATAAATATTATTTCCATAATTATTACCAACCATTAATGGTTGTAATTAAAAAAAATGACATCTATTCACGATGTGGTTGTCCGCCACATACAAAAATGATGATTTCATTACCCACTTGAGGGAAGTGTTTGTGTTTTTTGGTATTCTACTTAAAATAAAAACATCTTAGTATATGGAAGATACATTGGATATTATATAATCATGTAATAATATGTTTTTAAGGGGGTTAATGAAGATAAAGAATAGAAATTATTGTTGAATATCATTACCAATTTTTTGGGAATCCTCATTCAGATTTCACTAATGCCATTAAATGATGGAATTCATCCCAAAATAAGGCTTATTGTATTAGAGTAGGGATGTTTAGAAAATATTTTTTCATATATGGGGTTTGGAAAATGGATTTTGAGGTTTGAAAATGTGGGGTGATTGGATTCCATTTTATAGTTGTAGGGGATTGGGATTCTTGTAAATACTCAATCGTAGTGACTACTAGGAGGAAACATTTACCTGAGTGGCTCCAAAACTGATAATTAACGGTTTTTATGGATGATTTGTTCAATCTACACCACCAACACACTTTAATTACCCACTTCCCACAAAGTTTTACCCTCCTAGGCTGGTAATGGTATAAGAGAGATAATGACCCCGGAGTCCCGTCTCTAGTAGACCCCGGGTTGGTGACTAACACCGAGGGTATTGTAAACACACAAATGGGAGGCCTTACAATATAAGATAAAACATGTGAAAGAGAGAGAAAATATATACACAAATCAACCCCAACTTATAATAAAATATAAAATAATTCCAATTACATATATTTAATGTCATGCAAGAACTACTACAACTAAAAGGGAAAACTTTATGTACCAAACGGAAGAAAAATGGTATTGACGAAAAAGTCCAAACAACTCCTACAACCCAAAATATAGTAGCCAAAATTAAAATATTAAAATTTCTAAAACTAATGTAAAAATTAGTTATATATATGAAGGGTTAGTATAATAGTATAAATAGTAGGATTCTACCTGAATTCTCTTTTGAAAAATGGAAGAAACCAAGATAAAGTACAATAAAAAACAAGTGAAACTAACTCATCACCTAAAAATGAATACTAATATACAAGCCTCACCATGAATACTCTCACCAAGTTTCAAATACAAGAAAAAATATTATTATAACGTATATCAAGGGTACCTTGCTACTACTTCCCCACTGGTTTTCTTCTTTTCCCCAACATTGCATATCATATGCATCTCTCTCCAAAAAGGCCATCATGTAGACACCTAGACGAAGAACCATAACACACGCCTCATTCATCATCATTCAACTTGTAAATCACACCATAACATCCATGTAACCAAATTAACCAGGTAGTTTTCAGGGACCACCACAACAAGCATAACTTGTATCACACATTGGGTATTATACCTCAATCCATTACAGCCAATACACCGAGTAAGGATCCTCAAGTCATCAGAACCCATACAAGTTATACCTAGAGTATCCTTAGTGAAACTATATCCATAATATATGTGTGTGAATAACCACAATACATTAATGTCATGTACACACATATATGATAAAAAATAATCACCATGAATACAAGAACAAGGTACGACCAAGAGAAGAGACAGGGGAAGGGGGGGGGGAGTCATCCATCCATCCTCCCACTAGGATATTGTGGAAAAAAAACCCTATGGATACAAATCACTAGAGTGTAAATTACCCTAATTAATAGGGTGTATTAGCATATATAAACACAAAATCTATATGATATAATATATCTCACACTCACACTTTGATCATAAACTAGTCTTAGACTCAACTGATTGAAATGTATCATGGACTGTTGGCTTCCATTGATAAGACTAGATATCCAATAAGCACACAACCATTTAAAGAACTACATTAATGTACATTATCCCTTATTATCAAAGTAAATTTTTGTTAATTAATTCATAACAATTAATTAACCATTTACAATTTCCAAATTTCATTACATTAGCATCACAACAAATCTCCATGCCCTCCAAGCATAACCAAACCGATTGCATAGTTTCATAGAAATATAACATTAGCATTGCATCCCAGCAAGATCCAACCCCATGGGATAAGCATTTATTCATTTATTTAATAAAATTACCACTTTCAATAATTATTGGTATTATAGGAAAACATTCTAATCTACCAAACAGAAGGGGATCAACAAAGTGAATAGATGAAGTACTCATCAAGTCTTTTCCACCTATAGTAGGAGCGTATACTCATCCAACCATGAGAAGCTAAACACAGAAAGAACGTGGATTACCCCCGACATCTTCACCTCCCTTGGAAGGAGAGTAAGAAAACCCATCTGCCTCAAGAAGTGGAGAAAGTAAAGGAGAAAAAAAACTACATATTCAACAAGAATCTAAATTTTATATCAATACGCAAGCCCATCCTCAACCCATTATATCATCTCAGGTGTCCTTCCCGACACCCATGAATAAGCCAATGCATCTCATCACTCCAGGAATTAACTGCTTCCATAACAACTACACCACCTTTCCCCATATACCACACCATCCCTCCAGGATCATCCATACTAGGATCACATCACATATGGGCCTCCCTATCCCCACAAACACAACATCCCTCTAGGCCCAACCATCCCATGCTAACATCACATCACATGCATTAGGATAAAAGAATTTAATTGGGTCCTTATCCATAAAACAAGGCATTCATCATTCACACACAATGAGTTCTCAATAATCCAAATAAAAAAGAACATGGCCTTTATAATCAAGTTGGAAACTCATTCCCAACAAAGAAATTATCTTTTTTCACATAACTATTTCTTATTCTATATTGAATTAACAAATTCATTATTCATAGGTTCCAAATACGGGAAAACTAAAAAACAAGATATCATAAAATATCAAAAATTAATTAAAAAATTAATTTAACATGCCATTAATTATTTTATCAACAAATATCATCACACTTCAGGATCAACAACAAATAAATTATACATTCATACTTGAGTTAATTAAATTAAAATAAAATTACAACAATAACAAGATTCATTAAACATACATATTTTTCTATTAACCAATTTATTATAAATTAATTCCAGCTTTATGATATTTAAATATTTTTATCAACAACATAATGGTAAGACAATTAAGGAATAGATATCAAACTATCTAGAAAATCAAGAGGCAAACCATTAACATGGTATAAAGAAACAACATCACAATGTGATCAATACAAATTCTTTAATATGGTTCTAGTATTTAATTAGGTCAATTTAATTTCTATCCAAGAGGATAAATCATGCTCACTCTACAATTTCATGTAAATAAATATAGAAGCATCGAATCCCCTACCTCAAATGTTTTTCAATGTTATTCCCATTAGAACTGATCAACATAACTGATCCTGATCACCTCTCTCGTAAGACCTGCAACCATCAGAGAACACCGCAAAACCACTACACCAACTAAAACTAAGATAAAACCCATTAGAGACATGGTAGATCATATGACGTATCATGGTTAGAAGACATGAAAGTAAACATATCGAAGAACCAAAAAACAGAGGTATAACATACCTTCAATTGAATATGAATGACTACAGATCGAAGGAGGGAGCTAGGAACCGATCCATGATGAAGGAATCAGATAAACATTGAAGATGAGGTCATCAGGTCAATGGGTGTAGAGAGAGAGTCGTTTAAGCCATAGGGTTTGACAATCCAGAGCAGCTGGAAAACACTTAAAACATTATAGCAGCAGGGTATTACATGACGTGTAATCCCCTTTCACGTCATGTAATTCCTTGGGGTCATTTTACACCTAAAAAACCATCACCTTTCTATTTTATTTTATTTTTTAAATCCTGAAAAATTACATGGTATGAAACCATCTTTTACATTTTGAAATTCTTATACAAGGAGTGAAACCAACTTTCATACCATGAAATCTCACTTCTTTGAGCTCTCAGCACCCGAACACCTCTAGACATCCTCAAAGCCTACTATAATCTCCACAAGCCTCGAAAACATGAAAAGGGTCAATCCACGTAGATATGGTCCCTTACATAATATACCTCTCCAATAATTCTTTTCCTCGTGAATCCAAAACCCACCCAGATGGGAAATATAATGGGGTCATCTGAAAAAACACCCCATGAGATACCTCTCAAGGATTTCTCCACCACAGAATCTGAATACCTCACTAGAGGAACAAGACCATTACCACGCAACAACCTCAACCAGATCCTAAACACTCTCCCATGGGGATACCTCTCAAATGAGAGAAATCCTTAACAAGAAACAAGATAAAGACACCTTATAAACAAAAAGGGTCTACAACCATTAAATGAACAATGTTACAAGATAATATCTAAAAAATAGATCAGGGTATTGAGAATGTATCTGTGACTCAAATTCCCATGTACTCTCCTCCATCCCACCATTACACCACAAGGTACAGTCTAAGGAGATAGCACGCCCACAGAAGACCTTCTCCTGGTGGTCCTGGATCTCTACAGACTACTCGTTAAAGGTCACAACATTTTTAACATTGATCTCACCCCAATAAATAATGTGATAGTCATAATGAAGATAATGATGGAGCTGTGACATGTGGAAACATCATCTTTGTGGCTTATCTATGAGGGAATAACTCTTGGATATGCCATGAATCCAACATGATCCAACACCTTAAAAGGCCCAACGAACCAGGGAGAAAGTTTACACCCATGACCAAATCTTCAAATCCCACGATGGGGAGTCACCTTCAGGAAGACATGATCTCTAACATCAATCTCCATAGGTCTCCCCCTACAATCATCATAGGATTTATAACGATCCTCCACCACCTTTATCTTCTCATGAATCACATGGACCATTTCTATCATGTTCATTACCAGTTCTAGCCCGAGATTTGTAAACTCTCTAACCCCAGTCCAATGAAACTGATAATGGAATGCTTTGACATAAAATAATTAAATTTCATTATACCAACGATGGAGTGAAAACTATTGTTGTATGAGAACTCCACCAAAGGAAGGTTCCTCATCCACAATCCTCCAAAAACCAGGACAAAAGAGCGCAACATGTCTTCAAGAGTTTTGATTGTCCTCTATATTTGACCATCCATCTATGGATTAAATAATATGCTAAAACATAGCTGAGAACCAAAATCTTATTGGATACCTCTCCACACCCTAAAGGTAAAACGTGGATCTCAATAAAAAATGATAGTCCTTGGGATTCCGGGAGTCACACCACCACCAACAGACATGTAGTGTCCTGGAACTAAATGGATTTTATTTTTAAATTAAATGGTATTTTTATAAGACCAGGCTCTGAGATGGAATGTAATTTCATGGCCTAGAGTGGCCATAATGGAATTTTGAACTTTTTTATGATTATTAAATAAACATGCGAGCGTAGTTTCCTATCTTTGGAACCAGTGCCTGGATCAAAAATCCGAGTGCAGTGTTGAACTAATAATGGTGAGATTTTCCTAGAAAGGACATAAATTCGACCAACGTAGGTCGATCAGAAATGTTATTTTTAAGAATTTTTAAAGAAAATGTTAAATAAAATGAAAATGTTTTATTTTATTTCGTTTGAAAATTTGAAATCATTTCAATGAAATGATATTCCACCCGAGCGTAACTAATATTTTGATTCATTTATGAAACAATGTAACAATGTGATGATGTAACCTAACAGAAATGTTGTGACACGTATCTCCTTTAGCAAGGTGTCAGGGTTGGAGAAATAGAGTTGGATCTGAAATTTATCAGACGAACGGTGGAGGGTTTCTCTCTAGAGATGAGCACCGGGAAATCAATAAGTGGAGACAACACCATTGGAGATCAAATCTGGGACCGAAGATCGTTGAATGCCAATGACGACAGATTAATGATTTAGATAAAACATAGACAAATGATGACAATGAGATGATGTTATTCATCATTGAAATAACAGAATCAAGTTAGGGGTTGTGTTTTATGTTTGTTCTCGCTCATTATTAATTTTAACAATGAACACATATCAACTCACAAACAAGTTCAACCGTGGATCATCATTCCCGCGGGAGGGTTTTTATCAAGTTTCTTCTTGGGGAGTTAATATTCCATATTTTTTTCAATATTTTTATTTTTCATTATTTAAACATTATAATGGGAGTGGAATAAAACTGTGAAAAACAATGGTGGAAGTTCATTTCTTTATTTTCTATTTGGATTTTCTCCTTCCTTCTTCCCAATTTCTTTGTGTTCTTATTGGGAACATGAATGAGGATTCATTGTGCACTTGTTCCATAGAGAAATGAATCTAAAATGGAGATCCAACATTCCAACAACCCAGTGGAGGTGCAGTAATGATGGAGGAAGACAAATAGCATCATTTCAAATAAGGGATTGAAATGGAGTTTTGAACCCTATGTAGTGAAGTGGGTGGCTGGAGGGCTCCGTAGAACCCTTAAGATTGAAGAACATACCATTGGAGTGCATCTAGTGGTTTGTGTAAAACTATTCCAGGTTGATAGAAGCGGTCCACGGTGGGGCCAACCGTGTGCCAGATGGAAGGGTGGCACGCCACGGTGGAGCTGGCGATGGAAACCGCTCAAATGCTCCGTGAATGAAGGCATGGCCTTTGGCCGCGGCATGAGATGGACCCGCGGAATGGATCTAGACAAAAGTATCGGTCATCTAAGCAGACCGGTTAGATGATGTGGCGGCGCAATTTGGAACTTTATGGTGGAAAGTGGACGCGGCTATGCCGTGTCCAGTATGGAGGAGTCGGCCTACTCTGATGTGGGCTGAGTTACTGCTGGTGAGCTACACCCAGCCAAGCAGGTTGTGCCATGACCAATGAAGCATGTTGAACCCAGGTTGGGTTGGACATGGGTCAGGTCGGTGGTCCTTGATCCAAGTTTGGTTGGGTTGGTCTGATGTTGCACACCAGAACCAGACCCCACACGTCCCTGTTTCACTAAAATGCATGAAACTTTCAACCAGAGCATCTGTTTGATGAGTCATCTGTGGATTTGAGACCCTTGTGGTGAGAAGGTCATTTTTAGATACTCTAAATTTGTTTATGATAAATTTGGTGGACTTACTATTCATTTTAATAGTATGACCTCCCAATACAAGAAGACTTTTGGCAGAATAAGCATGATTCTTACAATGAAGGTTAGGATGGTTTCTCCGTTGATGACTCAAGGCTCGGGTTCTCCTTATCCATCTACATAGGTTGATAAAGGACTCCCTAATTCATGGGTAAGGGTTCTTTTTTCCTTTGAGTAGTTTCCTCCAATATTTTTACTCCCCTATAGTATTGGGGTGAAAATTCTCAGAGGTTTTTATGAAGGAATATTAGGTACTCCCTTGCCAGACTAGGGATCGGGTCCCCTATCCTTGGAGTCAGAACTCCTCTATTGGACTAGGGTGATGGTCCTCCATACATAACTCTCATAGGGTCGGTACTCCCCTACCAGGTAGGGTGACGATCCCTTATAGTAGGAGTCGGTACTCCCATAACGTTTCAGGGAGTAGGTCCTCTAGCCAGGGGTCGACACTCCCCTAATGTACTAGTGATTGCACCCCCCATAGCAAACAAATGAAAAAATAGGCAGTCCCCTATATTACCAGGGTGTGGGTCCTCTAGTCACTAAGTGGTACTCCCCTACCGGGTAGTGTGCGGTTCTCAATATATGAAGTTGTACACCCCTACCATGTTTGGGTGAAAGTAATTTAGGAGTAGCACTCCCCTGTTGGAACCAGGGCGTGGGTCCTCAATTACGGAATCGTACTCCCCTGTCTTCAAGTATCGACAAGGAGTGGGTCCTCCATTGGAGTTGGAGCTCCCTCGAAAATAGGACACAACTACAAGGAGTGGGCCCCTCCACTTGATGTGAATTATAACTAGATAGGAGCTACTGATCCATTGACTAACTAAGGGACATAACACTCGTTTATGAGAGAATGAGTTGTAAAAGGTTACTCTAGATCATTGCTCCCTCAACTTAGTGTACTGGAGAGTAGAGGGCCTATTCACATGAGGTTATTTAGTCATTCATTGGGCACAAGACCATGATCATTGGACCTCTGGTGCTGGGAAAGAGAGATGGCCTTAGTTGAATGATTCTAATAGAGCGTGTTCTCTCAGATGTAGCATTTGGAGTTGGTAGAGTTGTACCCGATGGAGTGTATCTTTTGGATGGGTTGCATCAGATGTGTCTAAGGTCATAGTGTGTATTCTCATGGTTTGTGTGTCACCTTTCAAATCTTAATTGAGAATACATATGTTGGCTATAAGGATGGGACATTTTTGTTTCTTAGTTCATAATATGAGTATATCTGGATGACCATGGTATATGTATGGGAATATACCTAGGGTAGAGATGACTGAGCATTTCTTTTTTGGTTTCCCTATTGTGATTTTCCTTTCTGGGTTTGGGGTCCTCTACTGAGTATTGTTTTACTCACCCCTATACGGTCTTTTCCCGCACATGTCATGTGTGGTGCAGATGACTGGTGCTTTGATAGAGTCTAGGGAGGACCAGGATCAGGTGGTGTTTAGTGAGAACAGACAGACGAAGCGTACTCCTACGAATTCAAATAGCTACCCTCCACCTACCATTTAGGTAGGGTTCATTATCGACGAGTTTCAAAGACCATGGGTTCTACTTGTCTTCTATTTTTCCTTTGGTATACTTTTATACTGGCCCAATATTACACCTTATACTTTACATTATATTGTACTATGGTTGTGGTTTTCTTACTGGTTTCAGGGAGTGTTTTACTTTTCAGTTTGTGGGATGGGGTTGTGAGTGTGCATGTGTACAGGTTCTCAGAAAATGCTTCCCACATGCAGTATAATGCCTTTGGCACTAGTCTCCAGCCCTTGTCCTTTAAGAGGTGGGCTTGGGGTAGTCGTGGTACTGCTCCGAGGGGACGGGTCCAAGGGGATAGGTCGTGACAAATTAGTATCATAGGTGGTTGGTTGAACCTTAACGACTGGGGTTCTGTTGTTTTTGGTTTTGGGTAAAAGTGTTAAGTGTTTCAGGTTCTAATTTTAGGATAGGGACTACAGTGTTGGTGTAGCAACTGACATATCCATACACAGGGTCTCTGGATAACTGCTATTAGAATCAGTACAAGGAAACACTGGTTTTGGTGAAATAAAGGGTAATGGAACCTTATAGGAATTTTTGTGATTTAAATTTCCTTCTTGAGTCATCTCTCCAGATATACTCTTTTAACCACGATTAATCTTGATTCATTTCAAGATTCCTCCACGATGATATCCATATAGGATTTTACAACATGATGATAATGATGATCCGCACCAAGTGGAGGCTTTAGTGTAGGGTAGTGATTATGGGGAGTTACTTCCGGGTGGTGCACCAGCAATGCCCCCACCTGTCGATCAGTTGTTAATACCAATGATACTAGTAGATGATGCACGTAGGCTGAGTGTGCTACATGAGTTCTAGTGGAAGATACCTCCCATGTTCTAGGTCCATACAGATACTCAGGTAGTTGAGGATTGGCTTGAGGTGGTTACGCAGGTCTTCCTCCAATTGAGGACACCTCTCGAACATATGGTGATCATAGTCACATGCCTTATTTAGGTATTTACATGGAGATAGTGGATCTTGAATATCCAGATGCATGACAAGGTGACACTCACCTGGTTTTACTTTGTGGTCCTCTTCAGGTAGGAGTTCTTTCTAGAGAATTTACACTCTGTGCATATACAGGAGATGCAGAACATACGGTAAGGTAGCATAACAACAGAAAATTACATGGCAAGATTCACAGATATTTCACACTATTTTATAGATATGGTGTGGGTACCTTACATAAAGGTCCAAACCTTTGAGAAGGGACTGTTCCACAAGATCAGGGTGTTAGTGATATCCCTTATTATTCTGATGTTTATTGGGGGTACTAGAGTGAGATCTGGTGGTTGAGAGATTCCCGGTAGAGGAGAAGATGTAAGTGACATATAGCAGAGGTCACGAGGTTAAGGAATCTTCTAGATATAGTAGAATACTTACAAGAGGTTCGAATCATAGGAGGCATACCCATGCCCAAACACGGACACATGGGTCTATAGTGCAGAAGCAGCGCCAAGGAGAAGATCATGCGCATGATAGGTGGTGTTACTCTTGTAACGGTTGGGGGAATCTCTCTAGAGATTGTCCGAACCATTGTTCCACTGCGAGGGAGACGAAAGACGAGCCTACATGGAAGAGACAGTTCTTAGAGAATGGAGTTCTGAAAGATGGACGGTAAGGTAGAGGAGATGGATGACCAGCAGGAGGTGGCAGGCAGTTTGTTACTTTTCTACCACAACACTCGAGTGGTATGCACTAGGCTTAGGGAGCTAGAGGACGTGGGTGAGGATAGCTAAATGCATTCATGGATTATGAACAAGAAGATCTAAGTGAAATTTGAGGTATGGTCTATGTATTTTATTTTCAAATCCATTTTAAATAGACACAGGTGCTGGACATTCTCCATAATCTGCAAGTTCTGTTTGTGACATTGAGGTTGCAGTTGGACCGTGGACTTGACCCTCAGTCTTAAAGACTCCTAATAGAGGATACCCGTTGATAACACACTGGCACTGATAGTGTGACCTGACTCTTGGAGGCGAGTGTTGCTGTTGAGATCTCTTAGTCATGGTGTCGAGGACTTTTGACATCACTCTGGGTGTGGACTACATCCGTTCATACCCAGATTGACTGTATTAGGCAAAGGGTGTGGCATTTTCATGATCGGGAAAACAAGTTTTCATTTTAGTGAAAGGAATTCTCTGGTAGTACAGGGTGGACTATCAAGAAGAGTCATTCATGGAATCATTCCACGGTGGTAGAGCTAGACACAATGATGTTTTTATAGTATGGATGTTAAGACCACTAGTTTGTGTGGCTGTGTTATTGTTTCGAAAAGTTGTGTGGCCATTGGTGGTTGTAGGCAGAGGGCCTAGTAAGACCCAGCGTTCACTCATGGGCCATGCTGTTTCGTTCATAAATAACCCAACATGTTTAGCATCAAACATAAATGCTAAAACCTTGTGGAGGATTTAGCACAGTTCATCCAAGGGTGGAATTGAACTGTTGTTTTATCTTTGTATCGGTGTCAGGTTATCATGGATGTGAGCCTCCAGACCCCATGATTGCTGATGGATCATAGTGCTTGGTGATTTCCCCACTTGTCGAAGCAATATAATCACTTTACCGTCATTGCAAGAAGTTTAACCTAGAAAAAGCTGGACTTGAGATTTTTCGATCTCTGTGGTTCCTTAAGGTGCGTGCTTGTAGGCAGCATAAGACCCGTGATGAACTCAGATTTTTTCCCCTGAGAGTAGGAATTTTCTTTTCAGGGGATAAAATAATTAATGTGGGAAAATATAATGGCCCGAAAATTTATGTAATTTTTTTAAAAAATTAAATGGGATTTTTATGAGGCCAAGCTCTAAGACGACACGTAATTTCGAGGCTTTGAGTGTCTGGAATGGAATTTTGAATTTTTCTATCTTTATCAATTAAACGTGTGATTGGGTATTTTTATCTTTTAATCCAGTGCCTAGATAGAAAATATGAGTGCACCATTGAACTCAAAATAACAGGATTTACCTAAAAATGGATTAACATTGACTGGAGAGGGCCTAATACAAAAGTTATTTGTCGTACTTTTTAACGAAAACATTAAATAAAATAAAAATAATTTATTTAATTTCATTAAAAATAAGAAATCATTACAACAAAGTGATTTTCCACCAGATCATAACCGATACACTATTTCATTTATGAAATAGCAAAATGAAATGACGATGCAACGTAACAAAAAAAATGTGAAACGTTTCAAATTTAAAGAGGTGTGAGGGTTGGAGAAAAAATATGGGACCTAAAATTTCTCGGATGAACAGAAGGGGGTTTCTCTCCAACGAAGACTGCTGACGAATCATGAAGCGGCAACAATGCCTATGGAGATAGAATACAAGACTGAAGATTTGTGAACACCAACAACGATGGATTAAAAATTTTGATCAAATATAGATGAATGAAAATAATGCCGAGTTGTTCTTCATTAGTGAAAGAACTCAATCGAGGTAGGTGTTATGTTTTAAGATTTTTCTTCCCCGTTCATCAATTTACAGACAAATGCAGATCAAATAACAAACTAGATGAACCACAAATCATCGTTCTTGCTAGAGGGTTTTTATCAGGTTTGTTACTAGGGAATTAATATTCCAAAATTTTTAAATCTTGTTATTTTTCTCCATTTAAATATTCTAATGTGAGTGGAATACCATTGTGATGAACGATGGTATAGGTTCGTTCCATATTTTCTATTTGGATTTTCTCTTACCATTTTTCGTGTTCTTCATGTTCTTTATGGGAACATGAACGAGTAATTGTTGCACACTCGTTCCTTGACCCAAGGAATCGAAAATAGAGATCTGACATCATGAAGACCCAGTAGAGGTGCGCCGATGATGGCGGCCGACGAATCGAATCAATTCAAGGAAGGGATCAAAATGGAGTTCTGAACCCCAAGCAGTGAAGATGGTGACCAGAGGGCTCCATAGCACCATATGGATTGAAGAACGGACCACTGGAGTGCGTCTGGTGGTCTGCAGAAAACTCTGTCAGGCCGTCGGTAGCATGTGGTGGCATCAGCCATGTTTCAAATGGTAGGGAAGTGCGCTGCGATAGCGGTAGCTGCTCAGCATCCATGTGAAGGAATCTGGGGCCTCCACCCATGGCATGAGCAAGACCCATAACATAGGTATAACAGTAAGACCTAGTTTGCTATGCGAGCTGATTGGTGGAAGTGGTGATGCCAGCTGGCACCGCTTTGTGGCAAGTGGACGTGGCTATGCTGCATCCAATTTAGAGGATTCAGACCGCTCTAATGTGGGTCGAGATTTCACTGGTAGGCCAGGAAGGCAGCGGGTTGGACCCGTGGCCCATTCGGTCCGGGCCGTGCCTAATGGACCGGGTCAGATCATACCAATACCCAACCAACCACCATTTCTCTATAATGCCTGTAACATTAATATAGAGCATCCATTTGATGAGAAGTCCATGGATTTGAGACCCTTATGATGAGACATTTCTTTTAGATACTCTAATTTAGTTTTTGATGAATTTGGTGGATGACCAATTCATTTTGAAGAGTAGGCCCTCCTGGTACAAGTAGACTTTGGGTAGAATCATCGTGATTCTTATGATGAAAGCTAGGAAGGTTAATCCATTGATGATTCAAGGAATGGGTGCTCCTTATCCCTATTATTAGGTAGATATGGGACTCCACACATCATGGGTGCTGGTTTTTTTCCTTTGAGTGGTTTCCTCTAGCATTGTTACTCCCCTGTAGGATTGGGGTGTGAGTTCTCGGAGGTTTTCATGAATGAAGAGTAGGTACTCCCCTATGGGACCAGGGAGTGGGTCCTCTATCCTTGTATTAGGTACTCTCCTATTGGACTAGGGTGTAGGTCCTCCATAAATAACTCACATAGGGTCGGTACTCCACTAATGGGTATGGTGGGGTCCTCTATGGTAGGAGTCGGTACTCCCCTACCATTTGAGGGTGTGGGTCCTCCTTACATAGTGCTATGACAGAGTTAGTACTCCCCTGCCATGCCATGGAGTAGGTCCCCTAGCCTAGGTTGAGTACTACCCTGACATACTAGGTTGCTGGTCCCCCATAGAAAAAAAACATACAGAGTTGGCACTCCCCTATATTACAAGTGTGCGGGTCCTCTAGTCACCCATTTGTACTCCCCAATAGAGTAGGTTGTGGTTCCTTGATATAATAAGTTGTACTCTCCTACAAATTTATGGTGAATGTCCTTCATTAGTAGTAATCCCCTATTTGAACCCGGGAACATGTCCTCACTTATAGTTTTTTACTCCCCTATCTTCGAGTAGCGACGAGGAGAAGGTCCTCCATTGGAGTTGGAGCTCCCTCGACTGTAGGTCACAACTATGAGGAGCAGGCCCCTCCACTTGATTTGAATGATACCTAGATAAGAGCTAGTCCTCCCACAATGGACTGAGGTGTTGGCCACACCTTTTAGGAGAGGCTAAGGTATCACAAGTTAGTCTGGAGTAGTGCTTCCTCAACTGAGCTTAGAGTAAAGGAGTAGGCCTCTTCACTTTTGTTTCCTTAGCCTTTCATTTAGCACAAGACTATTATGTCAAGACCTATGGTTCTTGGCATGAGTATTTTTCATAGTAGAATGATCCCAATGGATCACATTCTCTCAAACGTGCCATTTAGAGTTGGTAGAGTTGTACGTGATGGAGTGTATCTCTAAGACGGGTTCCATCAAGAATGGCTAAGCTCATGGAGTGTGTTTTCATGGTTTGTGTGTCACCTTTCAAATATTTGGTGAGAATCCTGATGCTAGATATAAGGCTGGGGCCTTTTTATTTATTAGTGGAAGAGATGAGTATATCTGGATGACTTTGGTATATGTATGGGAATATATTTGGGTAGAGATGACTGTGAATTTCTTTGTGGTTTTCCTCTTGTGATTTACATTTTTCGTTATGGGGTCCCCTAATGAGTATTGTTTTACTCACCCATGTATGAGCTTTGATCGCATGTGTTGTGTCTTCTGAATATGACCGACACTTTGACGGAGTCCAGGGAGGACGAGGACCGGGTGGTATTTAGTGAGAGAGGACAAAAGAGGCGTACACCTATGACATCAGACAACTACCCTCCACATACCCTTTAGGTAGGGTTCTCAGAGGACAAGTTTTAGAGACATTGGGATGTACTTTTGTTCTATTTTTTCTTTGCTGGGCTTGTATACTCGCCCAGTTTTCCACATTGTACTTTACTTTCTATTGTAATGTGGTTTTGGTTTTATTAGTGGTTTCATGAAGTGTTTTACTTTTCAGCTTTTGGGATGCGGTTGTGAGTGTGCATGTGTACAGGTTCTCAGAAAATTCCTATCACTTGCAAGATAATTCTTTTGGTGCTAGTCACCAGCCCTTGGCCTTTGGGAGGTGGGCTTGGGGTAGTCACAACACATGCCTCAGGGGACGGGTCATGACTAGACACTGCCTCAACAAAACCCCCACTGAGCTCAACACCTTAATCACTATAAAGTGGGATGACTCAGTCATATGATCCACTACCACACATATAGGGTCATAGCCTCCCTAGGATCGAGGTAAACTAGTAAAAAAGTCCATCAAGATGTCCTCCCACTTCCATTGAGGAACATCTAACGGCTGGAGAAAACCACCAGGAACACGGTGATCATCCTTTACATTATAAAAGATCAAACCTTGAGACACAAACTTCAAAACTACATGCATCAACCCAGGATACCAAAAATAACATCTCATGGATTGGTACAACGTCTTCACGCCAGGATGTATCACTACGGGAAAACTATGAAACTCTGTGGGAACCATCTCACACATCTCAAAAGGGATGAAAAACCTTCCCGAAAATAACACTCTGTGTTGTTCTTCTTTAGATCAACCATATAGGTCATCACCACAAACAACTCGATCTCTCCAGACCTCTATCTCATGATCCCCCACCTGAGATTCCTCCACCTTCTGCACCAGAGATGATTGCACCGTCATCCAAAAAATTCAACCTCTGCCCCTCGACTTCTCCCATATCTAGATGTAATGCTGAAAGTTCATTCATCACTCTCCATGAATCACTATATTGATGCACTGCATCACTACACAACATCCTTCCCATCCCATCAGCTAAAAAATTTCCCTTTTCTAGGTGTATACAAAATCTAAAAGCTATAATCCTTTAAAAACTCCATCAATCGACACTGGAACAAGTTCATGTCGTGTTGGGAGAAAACATACCTCAGGATCTTATTATCGGCAAAGACCACAAAGTTCTCTTCGATGAGGTAAGGTCTCCATATTTTTATGAAATCACTACCGCTACCGTCTCAAGATCATTGTTGGAAGAGTTACACTAATGGGGAAATCAATTCTAAGACCCATAATAAAGGACCAATCTCTACAGTTTGAGAACACACACTACAAAAAATTGTTACGTCAGAGGGGGTTATTTTTGACATTAGAAGGGGTTATAACCCCTTCTAAAGACAATAGTGGTGGTTGTGATGAACCGCCGCTAATGTGGCCACCTACTTCCTTTACGTGCGGTTTTGAGAAAGTGTTGCTAAAATTATGGAGACTTTAGAGGCGGTTAAAATAGAGGGTGTTTAAAACCCATCTAATTTGGAATAAATTCCCTAATTGTTCCTAGTTAAAAGGCTTTAGGGGTGGTTTTCACAACCACCACTAAAGCCTTTCAAATTTATTTTTCATCCCCATCACTCGGTTCCCAGTCCCCTCCCTGGTACGTTATAGGGGGTTATTTTTGAAATTAGAAGGGGTTATAACCCCTTAAAAAGTCATTAGAGGTGGTTAAAACCCATCTAATGTTGGCATATATTCACTAATTGTTCCTAGTTGAAAGGCTATAGGGGTGGTTTTCACAACTACACCAAAATCTTTTCAACTTTTTTTTTCATCCCCAGCACCTGGTTCCTAGTCCCCTCCTCGGTACGTTAGAGGGTGTTATTTTTGACATTAGAATGGGTTATAACCCCTTATAAAGACATTAGCGATGGTTGTGATGAACCGCTGCTAATGTGGCCACCTACTTCCTTTAGGGGCGGTTTTGAGAAAGCGCTGCTAAACTTATTGAGACCTTAGAGGCAGTTACATTAGAGGGTGTTTAAAACCCATCTAATGTTGGCATAAATTCACTAATTGTTCCTAGTTGAAAGGCTTTAAGGGTGGTCCCAGCACCCGGTTCCCAGTCCCTTCTGCGGTCACACTCCCAGTGCTCTGCGCTCCGCGCTCCGCGATTCCCTCATGTTCTCTCCAATTCCTACATCCCTCCTTAGTCCCACCAGCGCTCCGCACTTCCCTCCCCACGGTTCCTAGTCCTCTCCCTGGTCCCACTCCCAGTGATCCGGTTCCCAGTCCCCTCTGCGGTCACGCTCCCAGTGCTCCGTGCTCCGCGCTCCGCGATTCCCTCATGTTCAATCCAATTCCTACATCCCTCCTTGGTCCCACCAGCGCTCCGCACTTCCCTCCCCACGGTTCCTAGTCCCCTCCCTGGTCCCACTCTCGGTGATCCGTGCTTCCCTCATGTTCCCTCCATTTCCTATATCCCTCCGTGGTCCTGCTACCGCTCCACACTTCCCTCCTATTCCAGCATCCCTCAAGTGCTTCCCTCATGTTCTCTCCAATATCTACATCCCTCCTTGGTCCCACCAGCGCTCCGCACTTCCCTCCCCACGGTTCCTAGTCCCCTCCCTGGTCCCACTCCCAGTGATCCGGTTCCCAGTCCCCTCTGCGGTCACGCTCCCAGTGCTCCGCGCTCCGCGATTCCCTCATGTTCTCTCCAATTCCTACATCCCTCCTTGGTCCCACCAGCGCTCTGCACTTCCCTCCCCACGGTTCCTAGTCCACTCCCTAGTCCCACTCCCAGTGATCCGCGCTTCCCTCCTGCTCCCTCCGATTCCTATATCCCTCCCTGGTCCTGCTAGCGCTCCACACTTCCCTCCTGTTCCAGCATCTCTCAAGTGCTTCCCTCCCTGGTCCTGCTAACAGTGCCTGCATCCCTCTTCTGTCTTGCTCCCCCTACCCGCCCTCTAGTTCCCGCATCCCTCGCCTGACCTCCACCACTGTATAATTAATTTCGGGCCAACAATAATATAGAATGGCCCGGGAATCAAACCTTCACCCTCCCCGTGATTAATAGCACCGGAAACCCCTAATCAACCACTAAGGCAATGGAATTTTGATATATAAAATAGACATTATTGTATTTATATATATTTCACTGATTATTATAAAAAATATTTTTAGCATAATATATTTTCATAAATTTAAATAGTAACATATATTATTTACTATATTTATAAGTATATGAAATTATATATATTTTATATTATATATATATATATATATCACCTAAATATATTACACAAGTATATATGTTTATATTGTACTTATATGTGTGTGTATGAGATAAAAATAAAAATAAAAATAATTATTATTCTTATTACATCTATTTTCTAATCTATAAACATTATATATTTGTATATTAATTTCTAAACATTTATTTTATGATTTATATCAAATATATATTAAATTAAATAAAATTTTATTATATATTTATGTAAATTGTTTATATAATTAAATAAATATATATTATATATATATATTTAAAGAATATATATATATATCAGTATTTACCTAATATATTTATATAAGGTCTTTAAAAATATATTTATACAATGTATTTCAACACATATATTTATTATTATTTAGATTAATAAATATATTTATTTGAATAGACTGTATAATATTATATAAAATTATTATATTATTATTATTATTATATAAAATAAAATTTACACAAATATTATTATTACATGTAATTAATATTATATTATATATAATTAATTTTATATTATATATAATTAATATAATATTATATATAGTTAATATTATATTATATATAATTAATATTATATTATATATAATTAATATTATATTATATATAATTAATATTATATTATATATAATTAATATTATATTATATATAATTAATATGTATATTTTATAAAATCAATTTTATATGAAGTAAAATTTTATATTATATAGTGAATATGTATATTATATGTAATAAATATTATATGAAATACAAATTGTAGAAAAATATACTTAATATTATATGAAATACAATTTTCTATTACATCCAATTAATATTATATGAAATAAAATTTATAAAAGTATTTATATAATGTATTTTAATACATATATTTATTATTATGTTCATTAATATATATTAGTATTTCAATAAATATAAATTCATATAAATTTATTTGTATAAATTATATTTTATATAATATTATAATATAACTTATAAAAACTACAATCTTGGGTTTTTATATGATATATTTTTAGATAAATTATATTCATGTATATATTTAGATAATATGTTTATGATTTTATTTTATAAATAATTAATATTATATAAAATACAATTTATACAAATAAATATATATTAATTTACATAATATTATACAATTATATTTATGTATACATATAAATACCATTAAATACAATCATATGAATTTTTTATATAATATGTTCATATAATGTATTTAAATACATATATATATCTTTTTTTAATTATATATATATATACTGTGGAAGTTTCTCCTTCTTTTAAGCAGTGGGGGTTCACAACCACTTTAATCTTTTAAATTAGATGGGTTTTTGAACCCCCTCAAAATTAAAGACATTAGATTGGGTTTTTGAACCCCTTCTAAATTAAAGAAATTGGAGGGGGTTTTCAAACCCCTTCTAAATTAATGACATTTGAGGGGGTTTTGAACCCCCTCAAATTTAAAGACATTAGAGGGGGTTTTCCACCCCCCTGTAATTTAAATACATTAAGGAGGGTTTTGAACACCCTCTAATTTGTGAAAATAGAGGGAGGTTTTGAACCCCCTCCAATTTAAGACATTAGTGGGGGTTTTCAACCCCCCACTAATTAATGATATTAGAGGGGGTTTTGAACCCCCTCTAAAATCCAACTAGATATTAACAAAATAATGTTAAAAAATTTCTAAAAGGTTCAGAAACCCCTTTAATTTATGAAATTATTGGGATCCATATATAATCCCCTCTAAAATTGATGATTCATGAGGGTCGTAAATATTTCATCTCTAGTTTTTTAGAAAATAAATTTAGAGGGGGTTAATAACCACCTATACATTCAAGGATTATAGGGGGTTGTGGAGAACCCCATATAATGTTACAGAAAATGAATTTAGAGGGGGTTTTACATAACCCCCTCTAAATAACCCCCTCTAATTTACGGTTTTTTTGTAGTGAAAGCCCAACCCAAGAAGTGAAGCATCCAAAAAAACACCATGTTGAACTCCTTTTGTGGGAAGACAAAGAACAATATCACTAATCAACTTCTCCTTCAGATACTCAAAATCTTCTTAACACTGTTCAGTCCACAAGGCATCCTAATTTATTCATGTCAACACTAATAGAGGTGTCGCAAACTGAGAGAAATATGTTCCGAACCTCCTATAATATCCTATAAGACCAAGGAATCATCAGACCTCTTATACTGTCTTGGGGGATTCCCAAGAGAAAACTACTTCTATCTTTAATGGATCCATAGGGTCACACCATGCCCCATGAAACAGACTTCTCGATCCCAAAACACGCACATTAGTAACTTCCAAAACAACTTATCAGGGCGAAGAACACCTAAAATGACATATAGATTCTCTGCAGGATCTTCCTCAGATGTTGAGTACATAAGGATTTCATCTATGAAAAAACCATGAACCTATCTAGGAACTCACGAAACAAAACATTCATTAACCTCGTGAACATAGCTGACGAATTTGTAACAATGAAAAACATTACAATGAAATCGTAATTCCCATGAGAGCATAAAATGGAGTCTACAGAATATCATCATCCTTCACTCATATCTAATGATCTCCTGACCTAAAATTGATCTTTTAGAACCAAAATTAACCCTTAAATTGATCAAATAAATCATCAATCCATTGAAGAGGATAGCAGTTCTTCACTATCACTTGGTTCACGTGACACTAATTGATAGAAAATTGTAAACTACCATCATCATTCTTCACAAACAAAACTGGTGCACCCGACATTGACACACTTGGGAAAACCAAAACGTACTATAATAGACCATAAATTTTTATATTATTCTCTCGCAACTCCAAAGGTTCTATCCTATATGTATACATTGATATTGGAGACACGAATGACTATAGTTTTATCCCAAACATGATCTCTGATCGAGGAGGTAACACTACAACTTCCTATGAAAAGACATTAGGGTTCTCTTCTATGACCCTAGGAAACACAAACATCTGAATTTATGATGAACTCATTATGAGATTATTCATCATAGATGGAATGTAAATAACACACCACTAACCCATAAAAGGGTCTCGTTTTCCAACAAAAACAACTGGCTCTCTATCAGAATTGATGAACACAACCTACCTTTGGACGAAATCCACGATTTCTTGTACCAAATACTACAAATCCATGATAAGGAATAAATCATATGGTTGTGTCCATAAACAAAGGATATCAACCCAAGAGCGGTTATGCCCCAATAATAACTCGTAGTCTCTACATACATCAAACATGTTACCTCGACCTCCAACCATTGTAGTCAAAACTAAGGGCACTGGAAGTCTCTATACCTAATGTGAAAAATCATTTGAAATTTCATGTGATATGAAGGATTTTGTCTCTTATGAATCAAACAAGTAATGAAACCTTGTATAAAATAATCAAAGGGAACCTCAATCGATGTTAGGATTGCCTGGTGTTAGGAACACTAAATCATGAATCTGACCATGACCCACTCCATGACATCTCTAACCATGACTAAAACCACCTCCATGGTCGTACAATACTCTCGGAAGATTGGGAATGACCTGAGGATGTCCTCTTCCTACGCCATCTACTCTCTCCTAATCTAGAACTGGTGCATCCTACTACTGCTGCCATGGCTAGAACTGCCTCAACAGAGGAACCCGAAGAGGAAAAACTGGATCATGCTGACTACATATAAATGTTGGGATCTCTCATCATTTATGACCTTGAACTCCACAAGAAAAAACATGCATATGGTCCCTTATCAGAGTTTTAAGATCCTCCACCTATGGAGAACTGGGACATTGAAAGATGGGACGTACCCATGGATGATAAGAATATTTTCTATCATAACAACCCGAAACCCTGTACCACAACTATACTTCATGAGTATTCTTGAAGACTCCCCTCTCTTGATGATTTCGTTCTATATAACATCCTCTCTATGACCTCTTCTCTCACCATCACCTCAAGATATTTCTTCAGTATAAATGGGGTGACCTAGTTCTGGATCTTTGGATGAAAATCCTCTTCAAAATTAATCACTGATAAAACACTATTTTATTGAATATTTCATTTATAATAAATAATATAATTTCTTTAAATTGTGTTAAATATGTTAAATTATAATGTATTTGGGATAAGATCATTCATTTGAATATTTAATGAAAATTTCAGTTTTACCATTTCAAAATCACTGTAGTATTTCAATCAGAAATATTTTTATTTGAATTATTTGAACGTAATATTTTGTAACTTTGTTCCGTACTTCATGGGCTATATGTTTTATTCAGGACACTAGATCAAAAGAATTCATTTGGATGGTGTAATCGGGCCATAAAGTCAAAGGTGGTCTGGACACACCTGAATGGAGAATCTTTCGTATTTGGGCCATCCATCCTTCATATTGTCTTGGATTGAGCCCAAATTTTTAGAAGATATATAATTCCCATATCCTCACATATGATCCTTCTGTAAGATGAGCTGATTCACGCGTTTCAGTTGTAAAATGGGAGGTGAAATGTGGATTAAAATACTTGGACGAATTTCCACATTCAAACTTGAAACCACTTGCAACCTCTCCTCCCCTCACCTCTATAAATTAAATTTTTTATCATTTTTAAGGGTTGGGACGTGAATTAGGATATTTAAGGCAGAGTAGAATATGTTTCAACCAAATTCTACAACAATTGTAAGAGGGGTAGCTCTTGAAGCAAGGATCCCCTCATCAAAGCCTCCTTCTCCTCTTCATTTTGTAATGTTTTCATTTGGGTAATAAAATTCTTTGATGTTCTTTTATTCCTCATATTTTCCTCTGTTTTTTTTAAATTCTTTCTTCTCTTAATCTTCCTAATTGGGTTGGAATCATTAGTGGAGACGAGATTGGGTTCTACCCTTTCAATCCTTTGCTCATGAAAAACATCTCCACGATGACCACACTGCCCATTAAAGAGTAGATTTTTTAGCGATCGATCTATCTTCAACCCTATTCATTTAATTATTTTAAATCATTGAGAAACTATAATTCACAGTATGTTATAAATGATTTTTGTTATTAAATTATAAGAAACTAAGCAAGAAATTGAACAATTAACACAAAAACACGCGAGGTCGAGATTTTGTGTAAATTGTGAGAGCGCGATCTTAATCGGTAATACAAGACCACACAGGATAAATTTGTAGAGTTCAAATATAATTCCTAAACACAATTCATCCTCATTTCCTGAATAGATATGTGCTCTAATTATCCATTAACCATAAGCTAACC
The DNA here is from genome assembly GCA_963277665.1 of Viscum album. Classification (NCBI taxonomy): domain Eukaryota; kingdom Viridiplantae; phylum Streptophyta; class Magnoliopsida; order Santalales; family Viscaceae; genus Viscum; species Viscum album. The sequence goes on along the minus strand of OY728167.1, from coordinate 392,554,082 downwards.
TTAGAACAACAATAAAAGAAGTGTGTTGCAATTGCTTGTTCCGAAGCTAGCCCAGGGTTTAAGTAATTCCATATTTGTGGTTAAGTTAACTCTTGTAGGGTTCGAGGGTTAAAATATTAGGGGATCATAATTAAGTGGATATTTATTTAAATGATAATGACAAATAATTAAATGAAGAGGTAGAGTTAGATCGATTAATCCTTTAAAAATATTTTCTAAAAAAACATCTTCTTATTGTGTCTTTTTAATCAAACATCATTTCCAAATTAAAAAATGAAATATTCTTCCAAAAAACTTGTTCAAGTTTTATAAATGATAAACAATCACCCCCATCCTTTAAAGTATTGTTTTTATTCTATTCTATATTATTTTTATAATACCTCTATAAAGTTGTTTTAATTCACTTCATCCTTTGAGAGATGACCTTGGTCAGCCACTCTACTGCACCTAAGTACCCCAAAATCACACTAATCATTTGAGGGAACCCACGACAGTGCTCTTCCAAATTTGAGCCATTTTCGGGGAGGCAATTAATTATTTCAACCAATTAGAGGTATTTATATTATTATACATTTTATTATATTTCTCTCTTCTTTCTTCGTTCTTTACCCAATATGATTTTTCTTCTTTTTTATTTTTTTCTACTTCTTTTTAGACAATCAACTTAAACTTATAATATTTATTTTACTATGGTACACCTTCCTTCATTTCATATTTCATTGATTTATGACATGAAGTAATCCCGAAGATCTCTTAGATCTTGACCCTGAGATTGAACACAACCTTAGGGCACGAATCAGACATTATCAGTCTACAGGAAGTTTCAATATTCAACCAGTTGGTGAATTCCTCTCTTCTGGAAACATTGAAATTGGATGCAATTCAAATTCAAACATAAAAGAAGAACCAATGGCTGGAAATAATAACAATGTTCTAAATAGAACCATTCGAGAATTGGCTACACCTGATATTAATTATCAACCAAATTGTATTGCATACCCAAATCTCTAATCGGACTTTGAACTAAAATATGTGTTAATTCACTTACTTACAAAGTTTCATGGCCTCTCTGGTGAGGATCCCAATAAATATTTAGAAGAATTTAAGGTGGTTTTCTCATCCCTAAAACATTGAAATGTCTATGAAGATCAAATAGAACTAAGAGCATTCCCATTCTCACTTGATGGAACTGCGAAAGACATGATATATTGTTTACAACCCGAAGATGTAACTTGTTGGAACTATTTGAAACGTCTTTTCATGTAGAGATTTGTTTCCAGCATCGAGGACCACATCCATTAGTAAGGAGATCTCGGGGATCAAGAAAGAACAAGGGGAGTTAATGTATGAGTATTGGGAGCGATTCAAGAAGTTGTGTGCAAGCTGCCCACATCACCAAATCAGTGAGGAATTACTCATCCAGTACTTCTATGAAGGACTCACACCTATGGAGAGAAGCATGGTGGATGCTGCGGCTAGAGGAGAATTGGTGGAAAAGTCACCAATAGCTTCATGTGAATTGATCGACAAGATGGCCCAAAACTCCCAACAATTTGGCGATAGAGGTACACCACATGTTAGGGGAGTACATCAGGTAAGACCATCATCTCTTGAAAGTCATTCGATTGATACCATGTTGGAAGAATTGAAAACTATGGTGAGGCATATTGCTTTGGCACAAATGAAATCGCAACCCCCTCATTCAAGGCCTTGTGGCATTTGCACGGAGACAAGCCACCCAACAGACTGTTTCCCCCAACTACAAGAAACCGAAGATTGTGAAGCAGTGTTCCCTTGGAGACCATATCAGCAACAACAACAACCATATCCCAAAAATAAGTTTGATCCAACATACAACAAAGGGAGGAAGGATCAATAAGACATGAGGTATGGATCTGGACAACAACAAAGGCCACCCTTTCAACAAAACATCCAGCAGCCTCCGCCTTACCAGTAGGGATTCCAACAACCCCAAAGAAGATTTGAATCTCAAGAGTCATCAAGCCAACAACAAGGTAATCCCCCACCAATGGTATATTCTAACACTAATGACCTTTTGAAGAAAGTTGTTCTTAATCAACAGAATGAGATGAAGAGTCATGGTTCAGAGCTGAGGGAGTTGAAGACTCAAATGAGCTAGATTTCCACCACCATCCATGAACTGGTAAGTAAGAATTTTGGAAATCTACCGTCCCCACCTACACCAAATCCCAATGGGAATGTCACTACCATCACCTTGAGAAGTGGGATGAAAACAAATGATATATCTGACCTATTTTTCAACCTGGATTCACCTCAAATCTGGACAAGCCCAATTTTGCATCAATTGATGAGGAACCCAAGGAGAAAGATAAAGATTTGTAAAATATTTATGATGTTCCTCCTAAACCCCTTCTTTTTCCAAAAAGGGTTGTTAAAACCAAGAGGATGGCTGAAAAAGAAATGAAAAAGGATGTTTTGGACACATTCACGCATATCGACATAAAAAATCCTCTACTTGAAACCATTAAGAAAATTCCAAGGTATGCGAAATTCTTAATAGAAATCTGCACCAATCAAAGAGGGATCAAGGGAAATGAGAGGATCAATATTGGAAGGAATGTGTCAGAACTCATTACACCAACTCTAGCAATGCCAACAAAGTTCAAGGATCCTGGGACATTCACCATCCCATGTACCATAGTGGAGTTTCAATTCTCTAGTGCTCTTTGTGATTTAGGAGGTTCAAGAAATGTGTTTCCTCACTCTGTATTCTCTTCTTTACAAGTTGGTGAGTTGAAGCCGATGAGAGTAGTGGTGCAATTGGCGAATAGAGCTTCAACATATCCAGCGGGATTTCATGAGGATGTACTTGTCTGGGTAAGAGACCTGATTTTTCCAGCAGACTTCTATGTGCTCAAAATGGAGGATGATCACGTAAGTTCTCGTGCTCTCATTATCTTATGTAGAACCTTCCTCAAAACTACATAAAATATCATAAATGTTCCTGAGGGTACACTTTCCATGGAGTTTTGAGATGAAGTTGTAAATTTTAATGTTATGGACTCCAAGAAGTACCCCTCTGAGGACCATTCTTATTTTGTTATCTCCCATTTTGAACCACCAAGTAAAAACCCCATGGAATTTGATTGTCCTATTCTTAGTGAGATTATGAGTATTGGTTCTGATTTAAAGTCTAAGAGAACTTCCACACCTATTTCTATGGAACAAGACTCTCTAATATTTGATTTTGAAATGGAATCATATTCTAATTTTTATCATGTGAACTCTAATTATGACATGGATGTTGAGTATGCTGATGGATTTGATGCTTTATTCTATGATTTTGATGCTGTATATTCTGATACAGATGCTCTTTGTTCACATATTTCAGTTCCTTCAATGACCCCTTCCATACACCACCCCCCTACACTGGAACTCAATCCATTGCAACCAAATCTCAAATACTCATACTTGTTAAGTGGTGAGAAATTACCTGTTATCATTTCTAACAATATCCCCTTTGAACATGAAGAAAAACTTTTGAATCTTTGGAGGGAGAACATCAGGGAAATCGAGTGGATCTTGGATGACATATCAGGTATTAGTCCCTCCATTTGCATGAAAAGTATTATTTTGGAGGATGAGGCAAAACTGATGAGACAACCACAAAGGATACATAACCCATGCCTTTTGAAGGTTGTTAAAAAAGATGTTGAATAATTGCATGAGGCAGGTATAATCTATCCCATTTAGGATTCTCAGTGGGTAAGTCCTATTCAGGTTGTGCCTATAAAAAGTGGTGTTATTGTTATTAAAAACGAGAGAGATGAGTTAGTTCCATTGAGGGTACAAAACAGCTGGTGTGTGTGTATTGATTATAGAAAACTAAATCAATCCACTCGCAAAGACCATTTCCCCCACCCATTTATTGATTAGATTCTTGAGATACTAGCTGGGAAGACACACTATTGTTTCTTGGATGGATTTCCTGGATATTTTTCCGGTTCTTATAGCTTCTAAGGATCATGAGAGGAACATATTCACCTGTCCCTTTGACAAATTTGCCTACCGGAAGATTCTATTTTGACTTTGAAACGCCCCATGTACCTTCTAGAGATGTATGGTGAGTATTTTTTCTGATTTTATTGAGACCTGCATGTAGGTATTTATGGATGATATTACAGTGTATGGATCCTCATTTGATTAATGTATAAATAGTTTGGGAAATGTATTGAATCGTTGTATTGAGAAGAATCTGGTCCTGAACATTGAAAAGTGTCATTTCATGGCAGTACATGGCATTGTATTTGGGCATGTAGTGTTAAAACAAGGGTTATAGGTTGATAGATCTACGATAAACATTATTTTATCCTTACCATATCCTTCATGTGTGCATGATGTTAGTTATTTACTAGGTCATGAAGGATTTTATCGGTGCTTTATGAAGGATTTTAGTAAGATTTCTCTTCCTATGTCACGATTACTTCAAAAGGATTCTGATTTTGTATTTGATGATTCTTGCAGGACTTCCATTGATGAGCTAAATAAGTGTCTAACCACTCCACCTATCATACATCCCCCATGGTGGGAGATTCCATTTGAGCTTATGTGTGATGCCTCCAACTTCGCGGTTGGAGCTTCCTTATCTCAGAGGGTCGAGGGACGTTCCAATGTGATCGCCTATGCCTCGAGGACACCGGATTCAGCCCAATCAAACTACACAACCATAGAAAAGGAGTTTCCTACTGTCATATTTTCTTTAGATAAATTCCGTTCATATTTATTGGGCTCTAAATTAGTTGTTTTTTCTGACCATGCAGCTCAGAGGTACCCCTTGAAGAAGCCAGATGCAATGACCAGGCTGATCGGATGGATGCTCCTTCTTCAAGAATTTGATATTGAGATAAAGGAAAAAAGTGGTCAGAAAACATGGTGGCATACCACATGAGTAGGCTTACTCACACACTAGAGTTTTAAACCTTGGACCAGGTACCACTTCGGGACACTTTCCCCGATGAGCATCTTTATTTCATCTCAGGTACACATCCTTGGTATGCAGAATTTTTTAACTACCTTGTTGGCTCTGAAATACCTGCAAATTTAAGGAAACATCAAGTTAGAAAAATAAAATGTGAGTCTCAGTATTATGTTTGGGATGATCCATACCTATGGTGTATGTGTAGTGGCCAAGTCATTAGGAGGTGTGATCCTAATCCTGATTTTGAGTCTGTTTTGCATTTCTATCATACACTTGCTTGTAGTGGACACTTTGGACCCCAACGTACTGCTCTAAATGTCCTAGACTCTAGATTATATAGGCCTAGCTTATTCCATGATTCAAATGTGTTTTGTAATCCATGATCTCATTTCCCACATAGTGGAAACATTTCAAGGAGACACGAGAAGCCCCAACAACCCATTTTATTCTGTGAGATTTTTGATGTTTGGTGAATGGATTTTATGGGCCCTTTTCCAAGTAAATTTGGTTTTTTTCATATCCTTGATGTTGTCGATTATGTGAGTAAATGGGTGGAGGATAAGGCCAACAGGACTGATGAATCTCATGTTGTTGTGGACTTTGTCAAAGCACAAGTTTTTTGCAGGTTTGGAGTACCGAAGGACATCATCAGTGACCAAGGGACACACTTCTACAATCGGAATTTTTCTTCCCTTATTTGGAAGTATGGGGTGACACACAAAACATCAACACCATACTACCCTCAAAAAAATGGTCAGGCTGAGGTTTCAATTAGGGAATTGAAACAAATTTTGGAGAAAACTGTGCAACCAAATAGGAAAGATTGGAGCAGTTCCTTGGATGATGCATTGTGGGAATATAAGACAACATACAAGACACCCATTGGTATGTCCCCATTTTGGATTGTTTTTGGGAAATCATGTCATCTCCCAGTGGAAGTCGAGCATCGGGCAAATTGGGCTATAATGAAATTCAACATGGATTTGGCCCAAGCTGGAATTCAAAGAAAGATGAAAATTCAAGAGCATGAGCAGATTATATTGTCTTTATATGAGAACACAAGGCTCTACAAGGAAATATCAAAAGCAACTCACGACAAAATGATCTAACAAATGGAGTTTTATATTGGAGAGAAATTCTTTCTCTATAGTTCATGACTAAAGCTGATGCCTAGTAAGTTGCATTCCAGATGGTTAGGTCCTTATGTTGTGACTATTTGTTTTCCTTATGGTGCAGTGGAGATCACACAAGAGGACACATGAAGGATCTTTACATTCAATCGGAAACGTTCGAAGAGATACATTGAGGGACTTCTGACTGATGTAGTGGATTTTATCACATTGCATGACCTCATCATCACTTGAGCACATCAGGATGTTCCTAACCCTTTAACTTTGTTATTCTTTTTCCTATTTAAAATTGTAAATTTTGTGTGCATATATCAACTCATGGGTTTACATTGAAATCAATGCAATATTTTAAGTGTGTGGGAGGGAACCTTTTAGTTTAGTAATTTCAATTGTTTTCTTGTTTTAAAAAAATTGTGTGTTTTTCAAAAATTGTTTGTTTATTTTTCAATTCTCTGTGTGTTTTTAAAACTTTTGAGCTGAAATGATTCTCAAAAACCATTTTGAGATCCATATCAATAAATGAAACAATTTATCCCTCGAAACTAAGCTTAAATGAATGCTAAAATGACTTTGTTTCAAGTTCAAATATTTAGTAATTTCATGAAACGTACACTGAATGTTGAATCACATGCCACATCTCACTGTCTTTATATTTGAAATCACATTCCTGTGAGGTTTCTGAACCATTATTTTCATATTCTTTAAATTCACCGCACTTATTGAGAGAACCAAACCATGATTTATTTAACTAGAATTTGATTTATTCCTGTCAAAACTTGAGGGTTTGAGGTAGATATGTTTAAATGATTGGGGCATTTGTTTGGTATTAAAGCCCCTATTTCAAAGAATCCTTTTTTTATAATTTCCTACCTTGAACATTTAATCCTTGTATCCCATAGAAGCCATGCATAGCCTGTCAGGTTAGCCACATTACAAGACAATTTTCCCTATCCAACCAACTCTTGAAGTGAAAATGCATAATCTAGTTGAGTTTAAGAGTGGGGGAAGCTTTGTTGTGTTGTGATATGATATTCTATGATACATTGGGTGGAAAATTAAATTCTCAAGAGATGTTTTTGCTGATGATGAAAAACATTATATTGAAAGTTGTTCCTTTCTGGAGCGTTCATGATAAAAGAAGTTGTGCCTGTCTGGAGCTTCTAATAGAGGGGGAATTTTATGCCTATATGGAGCTTTTAAGAAAATAATTTTCGAGAAGATTGGCATTTTTACTGTGGAAATGTTGAATAGTGTGCAAATTCCTTTATTTTTCATGATGATGGAGCTGAATTGATACTATGGGGATTGAGGAGAAGACCATATTTATGTGAAAATTAGATTAATGTAATTTTTCTTCAAAAAGTGTCAAGCCCTCCTCATTCTGCCTTAGAGTTTTTCATATCTAAATCCTACCAACCGAAATCCACATAAATACCCTGAAAAGTCGTCATGATAAACATATGATCCTGACTCACATTGGGTAGAGATTTAGGAATTTATCAATCCTATGGTGACCCTTGTATGAGATTTTATGAGAAAGACAGTGGATTTTTTTTGACATTTGTGTGATAAGAGAAAATTAAAGTGAGGTAAGTGTTTTGTATATGGGAGGATAAATAAAGTGGAAATATATTGAATGATATAAATTAAGAACTTGAAATAATGTTTTTTATATGAGGAATTATTTCTTTTGATTCTTGGTGTGTAATTTTCTTATCTCGAGGATTTGTGTTTTAAAATTGGTTTTGATTTGATATTTATGAATACTTAATATGAGGTTTTCCCAGGAGTGAAAAAGGGTATGTGTGGGGGAGTTGATAAAACACTATTTTATTGAATATTTTATTGATTATAAATGATATAATTTCCTCAAATTGTGTTAAATATGTTCAATTAGAAATTATTTGGGATTAGATCATTCATTAGAATATTTGATGAAAATTTCAGTTTTACCCTTTAAAAAGAACTGTAGTATTTCAATCATAAAAATTTTAATTTGAATTAGTTTAACTTAATATTTTGTAACTATGTTCCATACTTCATGGGCTACACGTTTTATTCAGGACACTAGATCAAAATAATGAATTTGGATGGTGTAATTGGGACATAAATCAAAGGTGGGCTGGACACGCCAGAATGGAGAAGCTTCGGTATTTGGGCCATAACTCCTTAATATGGGCATTTATGAAGCCTATATTTGATCAATAATAGAGGACCCATATCCTCACATATGATCCTTTAGGAAGATAAGCTGATTCATGTGTTTATGTGGTCAAATTGGCGGTGCAAGTTGTATTAAAATATTTGGCCAAATTTCCACATTCTCACTTGAAACCACTTTTAACCTCTCCTCCCCTCCCTTCTATAAATTAGATTTTTTATAATTTTTCAGGGTTGGGACGTGAATTAAGAGATTTGAGGCATATTATAATTTGTTTCAACCAAATTATACATCAATTTTAAGAGGGGTATCTCTTGAAGCAAGGATCCCCTACTGAAAGCCTCCTTCTCCTCTTCATTTTGTAATGTTTTCATTTGTGTAATAAAATTCTTTGATCTTATTTTATTCCTCATATTTTCTTTTGTTTTGTTTAAATTTCTTCTTCTATTAATCTTCATAATTGGTTTGTAATCATGATTGGAGACAATACTGGGTTCAACCCTTTCAATCCTTTTCTCATGCAAAACGTCTCCACGATGACCACACCACCCATGGAAGAGTAGTTTTTTTAGTGATCAATCTATCTTCTACCCTCTTCATTTAATTATTTTGAATCATTGAGATACTTTAATTCACATAATATGATCCAAGAATTGTGTTTTTAAATTATAAGAAACTAAGATTTAAATTGAACAATTTACACCAAAACACGCGAGATAGAGATTTTGTATATATTGTGAGAGCGTGATCTTAATCGGTAATACAAGACCACATGGGATAAATTTGCAGAGTTCAAATATAATCCCTAAACACAATTAATCCTCATTTCCAGAATGGATATGTGCTCTAATTAAACATTAACCATAAGCTAACATTAGAACAACAATCAATTTAGGGTGCTACGACTGCGTGTTCTGAAGCTAGCCTAGGGTTTAAGTAATTCCATCTTTGTGGTTAAGTTAACTCTTGTAGGATTCGAGGTTTAACAAATTATGGGATCATATTTAAGTGGATATTTATTTAAATGATAATTATTAATAAGTAAATGAAGAGGTAGAGTTATATCTATTACTCCTTTTAAAATATTTTCTAAAAAAAGATTCTTGTTGTGTCTTTATAATCAAACTTCATTTCAAAATTAAAACCAAAAAAATGCTATCTTCTTCCAGAATTCTTCTTAAAGATTTATAAACGATAAAAAACCATCCCATATTTTAAAGTAGTGTTCTAATTGAAATCTATTTTATTTTTAGAATACATCTAGGTATTAGTTTTAATTCACTTCCTCTTTTGAGAGACGACCTTGGTCAGCCACTCTGTTGCACCTAAGTACCCCAAAATCACACTAATCATTTGATGGAACCCATGACAGTGCTCTTCCACTCACCTTGGCCTCCTCATCTAGAAATAGAACCAAAGAATATTTATTATGGTACCTAAGACATATTCCAATCTCTCGCACACTAGAGCTCCCCTACTAAAGTGTAATAATCTCATAGAAACTAGGCACCTTTTCATACAAAGAAATGAACTCGGATCTCAAGTGGTGTCAAAACTCCTCTCATGAGACTTCCACCTTTTCACGATCTTATAGGAACATGAACCACCACTTCCTAGCTGCCCCACGTAGCTTCATCGAAGCAAAAAACACCCAGTGATCCTTCTGATAATGAATTGAACTAAAACCTATCTCAACATCCTCTAACTAGTTTTCTACGACTTCATCTGAAATTGAAACCTCATACCTCTATAGTTTCTGGCTCAGAAACACTCAGAATTTCCTCCTCTAGGTATCGTCATCTTCAACCTCTACTCTGTAGTGAACTGCTCGCACAACCTGTGGAACATCTTCTATGCGAACCTGATGGGGATGTCGAATTAGATCCATAACTGCAAAAAGAAAAAATAATTAGAGATTCTAAACCTAGAATATGGATGATATTAAGATCAATTAATATTTTTCTTTTATTGATTTTAGGATAACCTATCCCAAGGTCTACCAATTCCAATATAGGCATACAAAATAATGATGCATGATACTTTCCAAGGTCTCAGCCTACAACCAGTATCACTATTTTAGTAGCCACTATAAGATTAAATGTTTATTCATCATATCATAGGGGCCCTAAATACCAATGTCCCAGCCGGTCTCCCATGTTTACAGCTCTTGAAAAATATATCTGGCACTATTTCCCTACCAAGCCATGCAACCCCACCTATTCCCAACTATGAACTCCATCTCGTCCCTCAAAAAAACTTTCATACCACTCTCTCATAACCCCCTCCACACAATGTGTACCCCTTCTGGGCTAGCAATGATAAAATAGAGATAGTGACCCCCCTGAGTCCCACCACCAGTAGGCCCCGAGTTGGTGACTAGAATGAATGGTATGGTAAACACACATATTGGATGAATTACCATCTAAGAGAACACATGATAAATAAAGTGATAAGATTGAAACAAATCAATACCTATTTATACAAAAAATATAAAATAAACCCAAGTAAAAAATTGTAATATCATCCATGAACTACTATAACTAAAAGGGAAAACTGTAAGTATCAAAAGGAAGTAAAAAAATGGAAGTAACCACAATGACCAAATAACTACTACAACCCACAACCTAGTAGTAACCAGCCTGATATCCAACCTACTACAACTAACCTGAAAATAGTTTATATATACATAGGGTGAGTATAATAGTATACTATGTAGGATCCTCCCAGGAGCCTCTCATGAAAAAGTAAGGAAATCATGCTAAGGCATAGTGAACACTAAGTGAAACTAACTCACCACCTAAACATATATACAATGTTCACAGGCTCACCATGGATACTCTCACCAAGTATCACATATAAGGGAATATAATAGAATGGAGAATATAAAGGGTAACCTGCTACTACTTCCCCACCTTTTAATATTTTTTCCCCAATGTCACATGTCCTGATCATCTGTCCCCAAAAAAGGCTATCCCATAGACACCATGGAGAAGCCCCACAACATGCACCTCGTGTGTTAACATGCACCCTATGCATGACACCACCATTTCCACCTTACCAAAGTAACTAGGTAGTATCTAGGATCCACCATAGCCCATATAATGTGTACCATACATCATGTATTTACCTCAATCCATTACAGCCCATACAATGAGTAAGGATCCTCAAGCCATCACATCCCAAACATGCTATACCAATATGATCCTTTAAAAAACTATATCAAGAATATATGCGTGTAAATAACCAAAAACCACTACATCCCACTAATCACATATATGGGGAAAACTATCCAACGTCGGTATGAGCAGAAGTAACTACCAAGAGATGTGAGAAGGGCCAAAGGGGGTAGTAAGACCTCAATCCTCCAACAGGGATATTGGGGAAAACACCCCCTAGGGTTTAGAATCACCAGGGTGCTAGTTTATTTAACCTATATGGTGAAGTAGAGTATAGAAACATAAAAATTACACGATATAATATATCTCACAACCACACTTTGGGAATAACCTAGTCATAGAATCAACTACAGATAACATCTCTCAGACTTCCAACTGCGAATACTAAGACTAGATATCCTATATGCACACAACTATTTAAAGAGATATATAAAATTTCTTTATACCTTTCTATAATTTTTAATTTACATTAATTAATTCTTAACCATTAATTAACCATTAAAAATTTCCGTATTTCATTACATTAGCATCACAATAAAGTTCCCTTCCCTCAAGGTATAACCAAAATAGAGTCCATGATTTCTCATAAATACAACCTCATAATTGTATCCTAGTAAGAGCCAACCCCATGGATTAAAAATTCATTCATTTATTTAACAACATTAACACTTTAAAAGTATTCTAGGAAAAAATTATATGCTACCAAATAGAAGGGGCTCAACACGGTGTGTAGATTAACTACATGTCGAGTGTTCTCCACCTATAATAGGATTATAGACCCATATAACCAAGAGAAGATAAACACAAAAATCACATGGTATACCCCACACATCTTCGCCTCCCTTGGAAGGAGAGTAAGAAAACCCATCTCCCTTAAGAGGTGGGAAAATTAAAAAAGATAAACCAACAAATGAATCAACAAGAATCCAACTTTAATATCAATAGTAAATTCTAGATTCAACCCATTGCATTATCTTTGGTGTCATCCCTGACACCCATGAATAAGCCGATGCATATCACCACTCCATACGTCAATTACTGCCACAACATTCGAGCCTCACTGCCCACATACCACAACAACCCTCCTGGATTAGCTATCCCAGGATCATGTTACATCTAGGAATCCCTAACCCCACATACATAATAGCCCTCCAGGATTAGCAATCCCAGACTCACATCAAAAAACATGCTATAGGAAACAAGAAACTATTATCTTGACCATAAAACAAGGCATCCAGCCTTCAGAAACAATGATATATCACAAATCCAAATCACAAGTCACTAGGCCTTCACAATAAATATGTTAACTCAGGCCATAAAAGGTATTATCTTTATCACAGAACTGGTTCTTATTCCATTTTGAATTAACCGATTCATTATTCACAGGTTCTATCTACAAGAAACCTAAACAATAAGCTATCAAAAGATATCAAAAATTAACAAAACAATTAATTTAAAAAGACATTAATTATTTTATCAACTTGCATAATTATGATTCATGTTCAAAAACCAGTAAGAAACAAAGATTCTTTCATTAATTTGATTAACATCAAATTTCAAAAACCACCAGATTCATTAAAAATGTCTCTTTATCATTTTTCTAATTAATTATCAATTAATTACAACTTTACATTCATTACCAATTTCTATAAAGAACATATTTATAAACCATTAAAGGCATAGATATCGTAGTATCTAAAAAAATAAAAAGAAAACTGTTATCACGGTATAAAGAAACAACATCACTATGTGATCGATACCAATTATGTAACCTGCTTCCAATATTTAATTTTGTCAATTTCATTGTAATCCAAGGGGGTAAATAATACTAACTCTAAAATCTAACAAAACTAATTATAGAAGTGTCGAATCCCCTACATGAAATGGTCGTCAACATTAATCGCAGAATAACATATTAATGCAACACATCCCGATCACCTCTCCTACAAGATATGCATCTATCCGAGAGCTCAACAATATCACCACAGCAAAAACAAAAAATAGAAAACCCATTAGAAACATGGGAGATAATCCTCCATAGAATGGAGAGAATGAATGGGAGGAAATAGATATATGAACCAAAAAACAATGGCATAACCTACATTGGATCGAATATGAATCACTACAGATCGAAGCAGGGAGATATGAATCGTTCCTTGATGAAGGAATCCCCAGAATGTTTAAGAAGGGGGTTGCTGCGTCACAGGGAGTCGAGAGACGGCTATTTCAGCTATAGGTTTTGACAAACCCGATCAGTTGGAGAACACTTAAAACATTACATTAGCGGGGAATTACACGATGTGTAATCCCCTTTCACTTCATGTAATGCCTCATGGTTTGTTTCTGCTAAAAAATTATCTCCTTTCAATTTTATTATATTTTTTGAACCATAAAAAATTACACAGTGTGAAACCCTCTTTCACATTGTGAAAATCTTCTACATAGTGTGAAACCAACTTTAACACTGAGAAAGCTCCCTACTTCGCGATCTTAGCACTCGAACACCTCCAAACTTCCTCCGAGCCTCCTTTGAGCTCCACAAGACTAGGAAACATGAAAAGGGGAAATCCATGTGGATCTGGTCCCTTCCACCCACATTTATACACATATTTCTAATAATTTTATCCCTAACATATAGGTTTCCCCATTTTATCTATTTTTGGGTTTTCCCTAGAACAACCACTATTATATCCTTAGTAATTTGTCCATTAAGGCTAAAATAAAGTGATGATTATTAGATAATCTAGAATAAATTATTATAAATAATATATCAAATTTTTTATTTATAAATATTCTATGGGTTGGAAGTTAATTTCAACATAAGATCGAGTAACGTGAAAAAACACAACTGTACCTACAACCATAACAACTGAGTTTTTTCTATTTAATGGTTAATTTGGTCATTATAATAGAATAATTTGTCCATGAATGAACCGTATATGGTATTTATTAAAATTTAAAAATATATCTACTAGATATATTAATTTAATAAATTTAAATCATTTAATAATATAGATTTTAGTATAAAGTGACATTATTGGCGATTTTGATGATGTTCAATTAATTTAAATTTAAAAAATACCAATAAAATAATGAAATTACAATATATTATTCTTCGACATATATAGTATGATATATAAATATAAAAATAATTGAAAGCAATAATTCATTCAATTTACATCAGTTTCATTAGTTTCAGCATTAGTTATTTTATTTTTTATTAACTAAATAATTATTGTGTCAGAATTTTTTATGCATTTTAAGTAATTAATTAATCAATAAAAATAAAATATAAATTAACATGATAATAAGAATAATTTATATTTTAAAATTTTATATATTACCGATCCACGTTTATTTATTTTTGTTTCTAAAATCAATATAGATATTAAAAGTAAGAAAAGAAACTTAATTTTCTATTTCATTACTTAACTTATTATATATGAAATTTTTATAGGAATGAAACAAGAAATTTCCATATTTAGGAAGTTTTTATTTCCATTATCTAAATATAATAATTCAATAGTATTAATATAATATTTTTAGACACTTTCACTCTTACTATTCTAGTTTAATCTGTAGTAAATCAAATGTTTCCTCAATCACGATAATTAAATTTTACAACATTAAGTACTCATTCAGGTAAAATATTAAGTAAAAATTATGAGATAATATAAATTATTCTGATTTAAAATATGGAAACCATTTTTCTAGATTCCATTTAAATAAGTGGAAAATTTTAATTAAAAAAATTATTCTGTAGATGTAATTAGAAAGAGAGTTTATAAAGGGAAAATGTTCAAAAGGTTACAAGGATTTTATATCCACTTTAAATACAAAACTAGTTCCAATGACCAAAATTGGATTAATATATGTACAACTGAACTATTTATACTTTATAAAAAAATTTAACAATGCAACCATGTTTTCAAAATAATTTAGGTGGAAAGACGGGTTTCAATTAAAATTTAGTATTAATCAATATTCCAGAAAAAATAAAACCTCTTAGAAAAAACTATATAAATAATCATAATATAATCCTTATATTAATATTTATTAAAAAAAATTTATGATTTTTTTTTATACATGTGGTAAAAATTTACTTTAAAATGGGTGTGTAATAAAAAGGTGATAAAACTCTTTTTTGAAAAAATATTTTAATTGTAAAATTTTATTTATTTTTTCCTCTTCTCCGGAAGAAACATAGGTTGAATAATGAAAAATAAATTGAATATTTAATATATAAATATTATTAATAAACTTCACTAACAATGGGTTTTAATATTTTTTTCATAAAATACACTTCTTTGTATAAAAATAGTTTTTTAGAAAAAGATTTCCTTTTATTATCAATTTTTTTTTAATTTAATGTATAATTAATTGATCACCAAAAGACTAATTATAAAATCATATTTCAACAATATTATCTTAATTTAGTGAATCATATTTGTAAACTCCATTCCAATTTCTAGGATATAAATATCATATAATATTTTTTAATAGTATGTCATGTTTTGCTTAAACTCAGTGTTGCATGTAACACAAGCTAAACACAGTATTAATGGTAAAAATGGAAAAATTAGTGTTTTACCTCGTACAAGATAAACATAATTTTAAATTTTATTAAAGATAAAATCAATTTTTCATTGAACACTAAATATCAAAAATATTAAATTCATTTTAAAAATAAAAATTCACAAAATCTTAGGGTGTTACATTTTACACCCCTTAAAATGAATTTATCCTATAAACTTCATCTGAATCAAAAAAGGATTATCATTTTATAATTACTTCATAAAAACCCACATCCTAAAAATTAATAATAAAACATCCATTATAAAGGGAATGTTGTAAACATAACAGTTATCCAAAGTAACTCATAACTCGAATTCCATATATGAAAAAATAGGTGGGATGTGAATATTTGGATATGGAATAAAAATGAAAATAATTATATATAGTGATAGATATCAATAATCACAAGAACGTGGGTTATTCTGAGAAGGTTAATGACCAAAACACCATAAATCATTGACGATTTATGGGACCATTTTATTCATAAAAAATTAATATACTCGGATACAATTTTTTGTTCCAATATCTTTTTGTAATGTTATATAAGCTTCATGAGACGTCATAAATACAAGATTTAATTCCATATTTTAAGAGCAATCTCACCCATGGGTTGTTCTGTAAGAAATTTACACTTCAACTCTTAATCTGATAAATGAAGTTGCATTTTCTATACTGAAATAAGAAACAAATCATAAGTTTTATAAATAGAATGTTATGTAATTTCTTCTATCTTTAGTTATCATTCAAAAAATTGTTATCACATGTCATGAAAAAATATTCATATGGTGAAATAATACTTTAATATATGAAGCTTCATCCAAATTTAAACTTAAAAAATTACATAAATGGTTTTCCTTATGATGCTTTCAAAATATGAAAACCCAAAAATTGAGAAAGAAGGTGACCAATTTTCTCAAAATCAGCTTGACATCAATCCCCCATATATCTTAAAGTATATATTTATTTTTTTATACCAAACACGTATTACCTTAATACATGTTAATAATCATAATTACCATATCACCTTATTGAAAATTATCATTCTTCATCATTCCTTGAATAAAGCCAAAAATTATTGAATATATTTTATAAATGCAATAATTTTGTAAAGTACATACATGATAACATAAATTACAAATTCAAAAAATCGTTTATCAATTATGTGTTAATCAATAATATCTAATTTAAATTATCCAAACCAATAATATCATTATCAAGAAAAAAGACCATTTTATATACATCCGAAACCTATTAAGGGGAACCTTCCCATAATAAAAATATCACATTTACATTAAATCTATTTTACATTTCATCAACGTCAGTACCAATATTTATTCAAATTCAAAATGAAAAATTGATACTGAACCGTACATATATATATATATATATATATCACTGTTCATAACTCATGAATTAAAATTCCAAATTTCTATAATCACTACACTTTATCCTTAAACCATTAACTAGTCTTTACCATCTTTTTCCTTGATATGTCTTTCCTACAATATGAAAAATGAATCATTTCTCACAATTAATCAACCTAAATTTTATCATGCTTCTTACAGTTACAGTAAAACATACTATTTTAACTTCCCACACTATTCACATGTCGATCGTGGTACCTTTTTTATAAAATTTATACATTTCCCCGAGAAAAATACTACTAAAATAAATGGAAGATGAAAATTACATCAGTCTATAAGAGGGAGTTTTACATTTATCACTTTGCAGTAGAGTCATTATATCAATAGTTAGGGTGAAAAATAAATGGCATGGTCAATACTAACTCCCTTTTCTTTATTATATTTTTTCATAGGACATTGATTTTCATAGTGCACATACATTCCACATATAAATAATTTAATAGTAAATGATATCTTTGGGAGATAAATATCCTCATCCATTGAATCAACTGAACTTTTTAATTTTCCATTTTAAGATTCCCAATTTGTATCCTTTTCCACAGTCAAATCATATTCATGTTTATATAAGACATCCACTTGGGTGTTTCCTCCCAAAATTATTGACACAAAAGAAAACCAAACCATAATTCCTCCATGGTATCCATTACCCAAACACTGAGCGAACTCATTACATATAATCATTCCTGAGTCTAATATTTGGTTATCGTACACATTCTTAATCAAGTTCCTTGTTAATTGATTAGGCATAATCAAAAAATCATTTACTATAGTCATCATCCCCTATGGTTATTTTAAAAAAATTGTCCATCACAATCAATGTTAAAACAGTTCCATCTCATTCCTTCCATTGACTTAGACAAGAAAGCGTAGTGTGAGAAAGCCTAGTAATATTTGAAATACAATATAATCTTAGAAAATATATTTTATGATGTCTAAATAATAACACGTATTTTTCTAATCTATGAAAATTTTGGTTTATCCTAGGTTATTCATAACAATCATATATTTAAATCCTCCATGATGGTTTTAAAATAGTCTGTAAATTTCCAAGACGTATCCCTCATGAGTGACAAACTAGGTGTGTAGTAAGGCCCATTGTCAGGTATCTTTTCTCGATCGTTTCAATATCTATAATGTGTTTTGGTGGTTTTACCCCTATGTACATCTGTTCCAGAGCAACATCTAATTGTAGTATCCAAATAGGTATGTAATTGTTTAGAAACCACGCACTCTATCATTTACAAAAATCATAAGACATATTTCTATACATTAAAGCACCCTTATTTTTATCCTTATACATGTACT
This sequence comes from Viscum album, assembly GCA_963277665.1. Lineage (NCBI taxonomy): Eukaryota > Viridiplantae > Streptophyta > Magnoliopsida > Santalales > Viscaceae > Viscum > Viscum album. Next base: position 392,535,351 of record OY728167.1, on the reverse strand, counting down.
TAGGGATATCCCTGAGGTTTTAACACCCTAGTTTCTAGAGTTTAACTAAAAATATTTTCTTTTACAAGATATAATGTCCCCGACTTAACATACTAAGGAATTATATAATTTTCATAGTATATTTATAAATTACAAATACTCACACCTAAAGACAATAATAGTATGGTTCATTTAGAAACATAGAAATATATATAGTGTAACATATGTGAGATACCTCATCTCCCAAAAAATTATTCATATCTAACAATGTTTTTATACATAAAATACCTAATGAATATATTCATCACTAGGGGAAAGGAAACATAATAAATAGTTATTATAGTTTCACAGTAAGGGTAAACAAGGGATATATGTAAAAATAACATGAAAACAAGTTTTTGGGAACAAGATCCATAAAATTTTAAAATCATATGCTTCAAATAATAGATCCTAATTTTGAATAATGGCATAATTATAGGATGTTCATAAGGCATTAATAATAATGAAAATCAGAGAGCACGAGTCATCAGGGAATAACATTGTTATAAGGCTTGGAATTTTTGGCATACACAAATGAACATAAATTCATTTTTATATTAGTCCAACCTAATTTACAAGGCTATAATATTGGGATTGGTTAACTCCCCAAACTCTCATAGTAGTCAAGGTTCACACCAAAGACCATCATACTGGAAAAAGTCCCTTACTGAAATGTGTTCATTACCCATTTCAGTACTGTATTTCTCATGAGATATAATTCATTACCAAATTCATTATTGGGAGATATAGGTACCACATATAACATAATAAAAAACATATTAATACATTCTAGAAGATCAAAAACACTCATGATATCATAACCTAGGAATTGAAATGGGTTCCATAAACATGTCATCATAAAATAACCTATGGAACAGTGACATATTTCATAATCATTTCATCATATCATTAAACCTGAAAATAATCATGTTTCATAATCAATTTATCATGGTATAATATATTAAATAGAAACATATTACATAAATATCATAATTTCATAAACATAAACCATTCAATGAAACAATAAGAATTGTTTCCTTGGTTCATATCCCTAGTAAAACATAAATAATACCATATTATGTAATCTTATTTGGAGAATGATTTTTATCAATCATTTAAATCATTTATTGAGTTAAATATACTTTTCAATTTTAAAAAATGTTTTTAAATAATAAAACATTTTGTAAACCTTTTTATTTTAAAATAACATTGACAAAATATAATGAAATATTTGAAAATAATTTAAAAAAAATTTATGTGTTTTTTAAAACCCTTCTCCTTGATACTGAACTTAAAAATAATTTTAAATTAGTTTTCAATTTTTTTGAAATCATGGTTTTGGATGAAAATTGGTTTCCAACCAAAGAGATGGATAAAGTCAAATTTGTATAAAAACTATTTCATAATTATATTAAGTACCAAATATTGGAAAAGGGTACAATTAGATGAATATTTCATTTATCTGTAGAGTAGAATAAAATTAATTTGAAATATTTAGAGTAAGATCATGATATATCATCCTTTGAGACTTAATCATAAACAATCATGATAAAATATGAGATTATAATATAAACTATTTACCAATTAGGTAACATTGAATTTTTACAGCCATGAAGGAATAAAATAAAATGGAATATAATATAACATAGGTATATGTAAATTCATAATATTATATGTCAAATAGGCTTTATATATATCACCTAAATGAATATGGGTGTATAACATAACATACATCTCAAAGAAGGAAAATTAAAACAAAATTCAGTTACTACTTGAGTAAACTTTCAAACCTAATCACCATAAAAGAATAAGATAAATGGAAATATTTATTATCATTAAATGAGGAATATTTATGTAATATAATGTCATAATAAAGTATAAAAATCACAAAAAAAAAGAAACAAGTGGCGAATATGACATAAGTCTCTTAGAAATAAAACCGAGATATGAAATCCACTTACCTTAAGTCTTGACATCGATTGTACTCATTTAAAAACCATATAAAATAAAAATAAGATTATTATAAATCTAATAATTTTTTTAGTATATATCATAACAAAAATGATTTTCTTTGGACCTTTTATTACCCATTTATTAAAAATACTTGTTAAAGTAACGTATTGAGTAATAACTGATTTGTTTTTCATATATGTTTTCATTTGTTATTTATTTTTTCCTATTACATTTATAATGATTACACCATCTTAAAAATGATTAAAATTATAAAAATATAATAGATATTCTTTTTAAATTTATTTTTAGTTACTCATTAATTTTTTATATGAAATGAAATACACATTTCATGAATATGGTAGATCATTCATATGCATAAACGAGGTTTTCATCTTCTTGTTGCGTTGAAAGAAAAAAATGAAACAATATATATATATATATTACAATTTCAGTATAATTTTCGTCTAATATTTATCAAATATTTTTATTAAACCCAACATTAATACATTCAATGTAGAATGAATAACATCGCTTTGCGAGATGGTAGTCTGCTATACATGAGAACAATGTTATTGTATTCCCAAAAAATGTAATGTATGAAGGTATGTGTGATATAATAATTTCAGAATAATAAAAGATTAAAAAATATCATATATAAATTATAAAATTATTTTTTATATCATTATGAGTAACCATGAAAGTTGGTAATGAAAAAATGAACGACATCGGTTTGTGAGGTGGTAGTATGCGTAAACAAAAATGATGATTTCGTAATATATTTGATGGATGTGGGTACGGTTATAGGTCATAAACATAAAATTAAAACATATAATTATATTTAATATATTGTTTTTACTATATAATAATGGTATAATAAATATTTAATGGGGTGGAAGAAGATATAAAAAAATTCTCATTGAATAACATTTCTTATTCTTTGGGTATCCTCATTATTTTTTAACTAAAGCCATCAAAGGATGGATTTCATACCAAACAAAGGATTATAATATGATAGGAGGGATGTTGGAATATAATTTGGGTAGAGTTTTGTTGAGACAAATGTCTTGATATTTTTGAATCAGTGTGGAGAGTGGGTGCACTTTTATAGTTGAGGATGAGAGACATTCATATAAATAATCATAAGTACTCACTATTGGGAGACCAAAATTACATAATGTAAATAAAAAACAGATAATTAAATGTTATTAGGTATGATATGGTCTATAATAACCTCCAAAAAATATTGATAATTTTTTTAAACCTTTCATTCCATAACATCTATGTTTCCCTATTTTTCCCATCTTAGTTTTTTCACTACGGTAACTAGTTTTCTAACCTTGGTAATTTATCCATTAAGACTAAATTATTGTGAGACATATTAGATTATTTGGTATAAATTGATATAAATTATAAATATAATTTATAATCTATAAATCCAATGAGTGTTAAAAAATTATTTTAATACATGGCCATGTAACATACAAAAACACCACTTTACACGTAACTATGCTAACCGAGTTTTTACTATTTACCAATCAATAAAGACATTATAATAGAACAATTTTTCCATTAATGGACCCTTTTTAATATTTATTAATATTTAAAAATATGTTGACATATGATAGGAGTTTTATTTGTTTTAAATCAATTAATGAAATATCATTTATTATAAAACTACATCAATGTGAATGTGGACTTCATTAATTTAACTTAAATTTTTAAAAAATCAAGATAATAATTTAATTTTAATATATTATTTTCATACCATATTATCGTAATATATTCAGATAAAAAATAATGGAATACAATATTTCATTAAATTTACATCACATTTATTTTTTTAGTATGTTTTTTATTTTTTATTACTTAAATAACTACTGTGTTGGAATTTTAGAAGAATTTTATGTAACTAATTCATCTCTAAAAAATAAATATAAATTATTAATTAAAAAATATATCATTTATATTTAAAAATAATATATATAACCACAAAATGTTATTTTTTTCCTTATCCCAAAGCATTATATATATTTAAATTATAAAATGTCCTTTTTTTGTCTTTTTCCTTATTTAAATTAGTATATTTTTCATATTCAATGGAAATTGGCCAGAAATTTCCATATTTTTGATGATTTTATTGTTAGGTTAGAAATAAATTATATAAATAATATTAATATATTACTTTAGGCTATTTTAACTCTTTTTATTCTTGAATGACCCCCAATAAATAGATTTTTTCCTAGGCCATGGTAATTAAATTTTACTTCATTCACTATTCATTTTGGTAAAAAATTATGTGATCATTATTAGATAAAATAAATTATTCGTATTCATAAAATTTTTAATTCATTTTTTTCCATTCACATATGTGGAGGATATTATTAAAAATAACAATTTCATAGAGGCGATGAGAAAATGTGTTTTAGAATTGAAAATGTTCAAAAGTTTGTTGAGATTTTATATCTAATTTCAATATTAAAATGATTATAATGAAATAAATTGGATTAATATATTTATAATTTATTTAGTTATATTTTTAAAAAGTTATAATATAATTTATCTTTTTATATAATATTGGATAAAATACATTTATCTATTAAAATTCAGTATTTTTAACTATTCATCATAAAATGAAATGTTTCTGAAAAAACAGAAACAATTATCCTATAATAATTTTTATATTCATATTTAAAAAATTTAGTTTTTTTTTCATGTATAATTTTTAAAATTTTTAAAAACTAATTTTAAAATAGGTGCATGATAAATATACAATACAACTAATTTTTGAAAAAAATACATTTTTAAGCCTAAAATTAGATTTATTTTTACCTCATGTCCAGAAAACACATGGGATGAATGTAAACATTATGTTGGATATAAAATTTATAAATATAATTAATATAATTCTCTATTAGTTATTTTTTAATAAATTACTATAAAACACACATTTTCTCATAAAAATAGTTTTTAAAACAAATTATTCCTTTTATTTTGATCAGGGTTTTATTTTCATTTCTAATTAATCAGTCACCAAAGGGTCAATTAAATAATAATCTATAAAACATATTGTAATAATAAATTTAAACATATTCCTACCCACCATTCCAATTCCTAGGTGATAACTATTATATAATAATATTATAATATTATGTCATGCATTGATTAAAGTCAGTGTTCCATGTGACACATGATGAACTCTGTATTGTGTATAACATAAGAAAAACAAAGTGTTGCATGTCAACCAAGATTAAAATAGTGTTACTTGTATGGAATGAAAAAACAGGTCTTTTTTGTAATAATAAATATCAAAATATTTAATTTATTTTAATTAAAAATCACAAAATCATAGGGTGTTACAGTGAATAATCTCCACTCCATTATTCAGAAGGATCTAATAGAGAAAGACATAATGATACATAGACTAGTGAGCTTCAGCATCACCATTTAGAAACTATAATTATTATACATATTTATATATATTTAATTAAAAATAAGTTATTAACATCATAACATTCTGTTTGGTTAATTAAATATGTTTGGATGTTAGGATCAAAGAGATTAAAATGAGGATTATGAATCATAATAGAACAATTACTCAAGCACCATTTACTTATCGACATTGGAAAATTAAACAGGTTTAGTGAATGAAATTTTTTTTATGGTCATTTAGATATATGGTAATAATTATGTAGTGATGTATTGAGTTTCATGAAACCATAAAAATACTACAGAATGAAGGTATATATTGTTTTATATTTAATGAGATATGATTATACAGAAACGTATGTATAGTATTGTAAGTATTATTAAAAGGGATTAATAATATATAGAATGAATCATGTTATAAAAAATTGAATCTCCAATTTATCATTCTTTCATTTTATACTTATATATTATATGAAAGAATTGATGATTATCAACTAAAAATGTGACTTTGAGTCATCCCTGGTCAATGGTCATCATATAGTTTTACTGGCTATAATGAAATACAATTATTAATTTTGGTTTTAGTTTTTTATAAAGTCGCAAATTTTTCTCATGAGTCAAAATATGATTTTTTATGCTAGATGACCTCCAAGGATACTGCATGAAGTGTCATTTGTTATTTATTTGGTATTATTGGGGTTTATGATTCACATTGAATCCTTATTAAGATTTGTTTAAAATATAATTATCATGATAAAGTTTATACTTTGATTCATTTATTACACAGTCTCATAGAATATGATAATCAGTGGTTGGTTGGGAACGTGACTGATCATATCATAAGTTAACTTTAATCAAGAAGGGATTTCTATTCTCAATGATGAGTATGAAATCACAATAATCAATTGAGATAGAATGAGTAAGTTATTGGGTATACATATATTTGTAAGAATTCACCATTACAACCACCTACCTAATCATGGGTTTCTCTAACGAAAACTAGTAGCTAGCTAGTAGGAACATCCTAAAGCAAATAATTTTGGACATAAGGTTGAAAAAATATCAGCAACATGTCATTAAACCTCTCTCATACCATAAAAATCCATGAATCACTTATCAACATATAAAATATATAGTAATATCCACCATCCCACACCTATATATAACATTATAACAAATCCATTACAATAACATCATAACACAAACTCTGTCACATATGATGAGAATAACACCACATCATTAACTCCCATAACCACCCATAGGGTATAAAATATCATGTTGGAATCACTCCAACCATACAACAACCACAACCACAACTATGCATCATATATTCACCATTCTAACCACTCATTAATATGTTAATGAAAAAATGATGGCAATCATCCCCATTCCCCCCTTCGTGTATGTTCCACACCCATAATTTCACATCCACATCCCCCTCAATATATAAATGTGTCATGAAACTATATGAAGTCCAACATGTATCTTCCACATAAAATGCATGACCCACACCATGCGACATCATTAACCACCAGAAACTAGAGCCAATTAGTATTTTTCATCACTATAACATTTTTCCCTTAAAACTCACATACACATGACTTATTTGAGCCATAAAATCCCATAAATGTAAATAAAATGACAAAAATCACAAATATCAATGTTTCGCCACATCATCTATAATAGCCTATTACATATTTTTATGAATTTAAACTATTTGTTTGATTACCCAATGATTTTATATTTTGAGAGTCATTTATGGAGATTTATAGACTTTTTTATGATTTCTAGGACTGTACATAGTTTGCGCACAGTTTGAGCATGGTTTAAAAAAGTGTGCAACCTGGATAGTAGGGGATCAAAATGTTTCTGCACTATTGGAAAAAGTGTGTAGCCATACTGTGAAACATTTCCAATGGATCTATTCTGGGCACATGATTTCAGAATGGTATGTACTAACCATTCAACTTAACCTAAGAAAACATGCGCATTGTATTTAAATATTCATAAATTAAAATTAACGTATCACAACCCACTTATATAACCCTAAACTCCTATCACTAAAACCTAAATATATTCTCCATGTTTTTGGATCCCCATAGACCCTATTTTACTCTCCCAACCCAATCTATTGGCGGATCGAAGCACCAATCAAATAGGTGATCATCTTTCGGTGAGATCATTTATTCTTTTCTTGGATCAACCTTGTTCTCAGGATTTAATTATCCAAAAGGTCATGATAGCCTCTTGTTTTATTGGGACTTGATTAATTGATGGGGAATTATAGATCTTGGATATCCTCTATCTTATTTCACAATCTATCTTATTAGATATAGTTATCTCCATTGAAGGTGACCCATCTTGAATTTCTTTCTGTTGAATTACATAAATTCAAAGAATGTGTTTCTATAAGTTTCCTTATTTTTATGATTCATTATTTCTAGATAAATTCATAGATAAATGATTCTTAATTTATAAAACGTGTTTTATAAAACTCAACCATTTAATTCCTCAATTTTTTTGACAAATTTACCTTTGATTTGAACGTGGAATTAATTGAATGGCTACGATTTTGAAATCAATCAACATTTTATGAATTTTTAAAATTCATTGTTTTTTGGAATTACTTTTAAAGATTTTTAAAAGAATATTTAAGTGAATTTGAGGGCTTTGGATTGGGTTTTTATTTAGAAAATAAACATATTTTATTGGAATTAAATTAATTGAACTATTTTATATTTTCAAGATTGTTTCAAAGGCTTGATTTTTTAATTGACCAAGAACCGACTTAAAATGAATTTACTCTTACTTTTCAAATTAGTATTATTGGTTAATTTGAAATAAATAATTTATTCACATGGAAATAGTGTATAGAACCATTTTTTCTAAATTAATTCAATGATTTTAGTATTAAAAAACATCATTTAAATTCTTTTGGGATCTTTTAAAATAAATGATTATTTAAAAGACCAATTTGGTATTTTTAAATATGAATTTTGAAAGGAAGAAGGTATTATTACCCTTGTGAATATTGAATTTCTTAAAAGGATTTGGAATGAATATATTATCGTTTTAATGGCATGTATGTCACTTTAACGATGGATTCTGAAAGGAAATAGGTATGGTTACCCTTTTTTAATGAGGAAATTTTTTAAAATGATTTGATGTTAAATGATGATTTTTTATGGCCCGGTTGGCACTTTATTATGATATTACCTTGAAATAATACCTTTATGTAATTTTCATGATTCTTGTCGTTCCAATTATTATGTTTTGGAAAAGGGATTACTTACTATGAAGGAATTTGGGGTGATTGTGAGGTGTGATTTGAGGGCCAGTGCCCATGATTAATGATGATTAGGATCCCTATAATGATCCTCGTAACATGAAAATATCACTCACCTATTTTCACTTGTTGTGGGAACCTGGTTAGATAAATGATATTTCATAGATATATAATTTAGTAGTGGAATCACACCCATCTAGTGGATCCATTGAAGATTCGATCAGTTTAGGATATGGACTTGCATCCATGAAATATGTTGTGCATAAAACTAGTTTTACATAGGCCTATAAGACTATTTGTAATCCCCAAAATTGGTCACGTATAATTTGATTAGCTATTCTAAGGTAGACTCACTATCGTGCCTATTTTATTCGCATAACATCTATAAACATGATAATTGAAACATGATAGTGTTCATTGTCAATTTGTTGCACTAGAGTTTCAATTATTACATCATCTATTAGTATTATACACCTTGAATATATTTTATTGATTATTTTTCATCATTATATATTAGGCGTGTAATCTCAACTTTTCTTGATTAACTGAATTTATCTTGTGAAATGGTTTTCAAATCTTTTCATGAAATTTTTTATTTTTTATATGATAAAATGGCATGTTTTATAGTTTTAATTTAATAAATTATTTTTAAATGTTTAAAACACTATTTTCAACTAATCGAATTTCCCTCAAATTTTAAATCCTATTTTATCATATTTGAATTATATTATGATGCAATTTCATAGAATATATTTTTAAATCCTACTGGGATCTATAGGACACACCCTACTTGTAACATTTTAGTGTTTAGAATGCTTTATTATCTTATAGCATGTATTCATGTACTTCCCTTCCATTGTGGTTTTTATTTTGGGTTACCAAGGGTGGGTGACTTGGGACATGGTGGGTGGTCGTGGACCACCAAGAGGCTGGTTTTTGTTGTCATGTTCTACTTTTAGTTTTCATGGTGTCTCTTTGTACATTGGTATGTATGTATTGATAATATATATCTGATTATGTTTCAGAAATTTACTCTTTTATAATAATAATTTGAGGTAGAAATCACTCCCAACAGTTATTAGTTAATAACTAGGTTCTAATCACATACCTGTGGAGATTGGGAATTCTCTTCAGGTTTGTATCAAATCGGCTCACATATCGGTTTAGATGGTATTACAGGTTTGTTCTGTACAAATGATATCAGAGCTAGGGTTTTCCATAAAGGTAAATACTTGAATTTTAAATACTTATGTTATTTGGGGTGAGTCACGGTAGAAAGGTGATTATGAATTTTTCAGGACACAAGAGGTAGTATGTGAGTAGATTCTTGATCACCACCGCTTCATGGTGTTATTGAGTCACTAGGGCTGTTGGGAATTGAGTATTTCTATTGAGTTATTAGTTTTCTAATGATAAATTTTATTTAGATTCCTAGTGAGATTATCCTATATATGGGGGCTATATTATGAGTTTTTGAAAAATAATAGAAGTTTGACCACATTGGAAGCATGTTTTCATGGTCTAGTAAACTGGGAGGAATTGGGGTGCATAATTTGGAAATCCATCCAGGAATAGTTATGGTGTTGGTTTTTCATTTATCAACCTATACACCAATCATCTTATAGTTATAACATGGTTCTAAACTTGAAACCATATCCATATTTTTACAATTGATTCCACTTATGTGAGTTTAGATATGTGGGTTATAGATGTGGGATGCTTTATGCTCTTATTCGAATGTTTCAAATCTAATCCCTTGTTAATATTTTCAAATCCTATGTGAAAATTAAATTATGACTTAAAACATGTTTTTGTTAATTACATTGATGAATGTTTTCAATTACCAAAGAGTGAGTTTTATGAAAATTTTGGTTTGGAAAATTAATTATCAAAGACTATTATGTGATGTGGAAAAACAACGTTTTAAGAAGAAATTTTGGTTTTTAAAAGATTTAAATGGAAATGGTTTTGTTAATTAGAAAAAGGGGTTAATTCTTTTGAAATCCTGGAAAAATTTAAAATTACTAGTAAAGGGTTTTTGAATATGTGATTGATTTATAATAGTATTTATCACATTGAATGTAATGTGTAATGATTTATAAATGTTAAAATATTGTGTATTTTGAAATCATTAATGTTTTGGTTAAAATGGGTTGTGGCTCTTTTTAAAAGAATATGATCTCTTGTTGAGTGTTAATTGATGCCTGAGGTGATATGATTCCATTTTATGATGTTCATAAATGTATCCCAGAAATTCCTTCAAGAAAGATAAAATGTTTGTCCAACTTTCTGGTCCTTAGGGTGTTCCTTCTATTTTTCAAGAAGTAGAACCCCTTTTCAAAATCTATACCGAGACTCCATATTGCGTGTTGGAGAAAGAGACGTTCTAGCCATTTAAAACCATTAATGACTTCTTGAGTTGTCATCCAACTTCTTATAAAGGTGAAAGAGGTTATCTAGAGGTAGTGTAGTGGCTTGAAGATGTTAATGTGATATTTGATTCTCAGAAGACTCTTTAATCTCTAAAGGTCAACTCTATCCACTACTTATTTGAGGGGATCTGATAGGACTGGTGGGAGATTTTGATTACCTATAGTATGTGTGAAATAGTGTATTGGTAATTTGTCATTAAACTCTTTATTCAATGGTAGTATAATGAGGAAGTGAATTAGGAGAATGTTTCTGAGTTTCAGTAAAGATGATTTACCATATTCAATGTATTCCAAGATGTCATAATGTTTTATATGTTTAATACATGGACTTATTGGTGATGAATTTATTAAGGATGTCTCTTTTATAAAACATCTTCACCCAGAAATTATAACCATCAAACCTACAGAGTGGTTGATCTCTTATCCAGAGATGCTTGAAAGGCCTTATCAGCTGAAGTGATGCTCGAAATACAGCAGGAATTGATAAATTACACATTCCCAATTAAGGTAGTTCTATCTCGTTACGAAAATAATGGGACTCCCATGTGTTTATAGTGTGGATCACCTGGTCGTTCTAATATGTTTTTCTCAAAATCATTAAGAGTTTTTAAATGATGTGTCCAATTGTTTAACATTATGAGGTTATGTATGTTGGGAAATCATAAATAGAAAATTTTTCTAGAATATTAGCTCCATAATGTGGATCAGTAGATGCATCATGATAATATGGCTACAACTATAGGCCACAGTGTGATGATTCTCATACAATGGAAGAGCTTTTGGTTGCAATATTATTGTTTCATAAATCATATTGCAAACTCTTTGAGTTTTCCTTATTGTGACTTTTCTATTTTGGAAACCTTTTGTTTTTGGGATCTTTGTGGTGATATCCCTTGTGAGAGTGTAGTGCCCTATTGTGAACTGACCTAGATGTTGAGATATTTCTAGTTGTACATGGATAGACTTTGAGAATGTACTTGGGTAACTAGGATGATGTGGATTTTTGATAGACGATTCACACAGTGGTGCTGACATATTTTTAATGAGATCATCGAAGTATGTGGCTCAGTTTGAAAAATTCCACGTTACCATTGAATATTTAACCATGGTAGAATTCATTTTCATCTCTTTACCTAATATTTGGATGTTTTATCATTGATTTTTCTCATTAGAAAATAGATAAAGTCACTTATTTGGGTTTAAATGACATTATTTAATTATGTTATACCTCTTTGGTTAATATTTAATTGGTTAGGAGACCAATGCTAGGTATCCATTATTTATCATGTTTCTAGATTTTTTATGATATTATTGTTTTGTTCTGGGAGTTTAGTGCGTTGTTATCCTTTGGGTGAGTCTGTATTCTAGACCACAGACCTTTCACCTCACATGATGATTTTGGTATTTCTTCATGTGTCATCTTTTTCTATCATTCAGACTAAATTCTTTATAGGGACATAATGTCCAATGGTGGGGAGTATGTACCGTATCTTTAATGTTTTATGTTTTTTGATCCATATATTTTATTACCTAATTATTGGCTAACATCATGATTTGTTTCTGGAGTTTTAATTAGAAGTCTTGAAGTTTTCTAGTCCCGTGCACAGTTTGAACATGATTTGGGCATGGTTAGACAAAGTGTGGAGCCTGGACAGTAGGGGGCACACGATTAGTGCACGATGTGAAAATGGGTGTATCAAAACCATGAAACATAACCAGTGGCTCTATTATCAGTGCATGATTTGCACTAGATTATTACTAACCACATTAAATAACCATGGAATCTTTGAATTCCATAATTAATTTTTGGAAAATCATAATTAATGAACCAAAACCCCCATAAACAAACCTAAACCCATACCACACAAAACTAAATCATTTCACAAGATTTTTGGATCCCCCTAGAGCCATGTTTTATCTCCCAACCCCATATATTGTCAGATCAAATCTCTAATCAAAGTGGGGATCACCTTTCTATGAATTCTTGTATTATTTTCATGGATATCCCTTATTATTTTGATAATTTATTCTCAATGGTCATGGTGGTCTCTCATTTTGTTTGATATATATTGATTGTTGTGGATTTATAGATATAAAATATCCTCTCCCTTCTTTTAGGATCTATCTTCTTAGATCTTGAGATCACCATCAAAGGTGACACATCTTTGATTCATTTCTATTGGATTACATAAATTCCAATTATGTGTTTCTATGATTTTTCTTCATTTTGTGATTCATTATTTCAAGATAAATTCATTGATACATGTTTAATAATTTCTCACACATGTTCTATGAAATTAATCCACTGAATTCCTCATAAATTTTTCATTGATCAATTTCCCTTTGAATTGAACATGTAATTAATTGAATGACTATGATGTCGAAATATATCACCTTATTTTAAATTGTTCAAATTCCTTATTTGTTTAGATTTATTTTCAACGATATTTTAAAGGGTATTTTGGTAAAATATATGGATTTTTCTTTGGTTTGGATTTTAAAAATTAAATTCCTTTATTTGAATTAAATAAAGAGGACTATTGGATGTTTTCAAAATAGTTTCTAATTTATGAATTTATTAAATGACCAAGAAACCCCATTAAGTTAATTGAACATTTATTTGGAAATTTGTTTTCTTGGTTTTTTTGAAATAAATGATTAATTCCCATGGAAAGTGGTTATAGACCAATTTTTTGGAAATTCATTCAATCCTTTTAAAATTGTAATACTTAACTTAAGTGATTTTGGGATGATTTAAAATAAAATTTTATTTAAAAGGCCTATTTGGAAATTTTAATGATGAATTGTGAAAGGAAGATGGTATTATTACCCTTTTGAAAATAGAATTTTTTAAAAGGATTTGTAATGAATTGTTGATGGTTTTGATGGGCGGTTTGGAACATTAACGATGGATTGTGAATAGAAGCTGGTATGGTTACCCTTTTTGAGTGTTGGAATTTGAATTTATGATTCTTGATGGACCAGTTGGCACTTTATATTGATAATATATCTTCATAAACTCTGTATGTAACATTCATGATTCTTGAAATTCTAATTGTTGGGTGTTAGAAGAGGGATTATATACTTTGAAGGAATTGGGGGTGAGAGTGGGATGTGATTTGAGGTCTAGTTCATATGATTGATTTTGATTAGGATCCTCGTAGTGATCCATGTTACATGAAAATCTCACTAAACTCTTTTTACTAGACATGAGAACCATGATAGTTAGATGAGATGTCCTAGATATTAGCTTCACGAATCACAATCTTTTAGTGGATCCACAGAGAATGAGAACGGATCAGGCTAGAGAATTGTAGACAGGAAAGCTAGAGTATATGGAACTATTTTTCTGTAGATCCATGAGACTATATGTAAACCTAGAAATTGGCCTTGCTGTATTTTATTAGATATTCTAAGGTGGGCTCACTATCATACCTTGGTTGTACCGATGACATCCATATACTTTATACTTGATACATGATGTTGTTTATTGTATTTTTTTGGCAACAGAGTTTCCTTTCTTGAATTATCTATTATTATTATGAAACATGAATCAATTGTATTGATTATTTTTCATCTTTACATATCAGGTGCATATTATAATCTTTTCTTGACTATATGGATTTATCATGTGAAATGGTTTTCAATTATTCTAACAAAAATGATTAGTTATTAAATGGTAAAATGGATTCTTTACTGGTTTAGCATAATAATTGATTTTTAAATGTTTCAAACTATATTTTAAACTAACCCACTTATTCACCTATTTGTAATCATATTTTAGAATATCTGAATTATCTTATTAATTAAGTTCATAGAATATTTGGTGGAATCTTTCTGGTATCCTTAGCTCACACCCAACTTATAAAATTTTGGAGTTTGTGTCCATTATTATATTATAGCAGTTGTTCATGAACTTTTATTCCCTTGTGGTTTCAAGTTAGGGCTCTAAGGGAGGATGACTTGGGACATGTTAGGTGGTCCTGGACCACCGAAAGGTGGGTCTTTGGTTGTTATGTTCTACTTTTAGTTTTCTTAGCTTATGATGGTACAATTATTTTTGTGTTTTTATTTTTATATATTTGATAATTTTTCTGTATTATACTATATTATTTTAATAAATTTAAGGTGAAATAATTCCCAAAGGTTCTTTTTTAATTCCCAGGTTCTTATCGCCAACCATTGGAGATCTAGAACGCTCTTTGGGTTAGTAGTGAATAGGCTAAGATATCAGTTTAGATGGTATTCCGGGTTAGTTCGCAACATAATCCCCTATTTCCAAAAAAATTTACCGAATCCACATTAATTAGTTCATAGTAAAAAATAACAACCACACATTAATGAGAATAATTTTGGAAAAAATCTCATCATGAATATTGAAACAACTCCTTAGGAAAAAATTAACCACATAGGTAAATAATCCACAATCATCCATCATTCTTATTCCCACCAATTACTATTAGCTATTGTTATCAAATTTATTATACAATTAATTCAACTATGCCAAGTCATTCATTAAAACATACTCTATTTCAATTCATTCATTAATCTTACATCATTCTTGATTTGACCATTTCTATACATATCAGACATTAATTGTATGACAATATTAAATAATTTTCAATCAAAATAAGAATAATCAATACCAACTTATGATTCATCATTTCATCAAGGTGTATTTAATTTAGAATGAATTCCTAAATAATTTTAGATTCCACTTCCTATTTTAACTCCCCATTACCATTAAAATTTAGTAAACCAATTTATCCATTTTATAATAACGTCATTCACCACCACACCCCCATTTCTAGAAAAGATATAACAACACAACCCACAACACCAAGAATAGAAAAATAACAGTTCTTTAGTTATAGTTTCTATAAATTTTCTTTTTTTATCAAATTTATGTGATTATCTAGCTTTTAATTTGATAATGTTCTTTTATTATTTCAACAAAAAGAACAAAATAAAAATCATAAGATTACAATAATTATAATGTAGAAAATAAAATTAAAAAAATAAAACACATGAAACTCCATTTTTTTATCTTATTTCAATTTTATCATTTTAACATCATTTTTAATTTAATTTTTCTTTAATGAGTATTTACAATAATTTTTACCTATCCTCATAGACCCAAAATACTGATAACACCACATAATAAATTGAAATGAAAGAATTTGATAAGGTTATTAGATGAAATCTCAATAAGAATGATAATAATATCAATTCATGATGATAAAATATCAGTTTAGAAAATCCATTCCACAAATAACATTTCATAATGCCTACACAATTGTAAATAAGAAGGGAAAGAACATAAGTCCCAAAAAACATGATGTAACACAAAAAACCAAAAATTTTTTTATCCAAAATCATTATCATGGATGACTCATGATTAAGCCTCTCTAGATTAGAAATAAGGATAAAAAATAGAGCGAGGAGTAAGAAATTAATCTTAGATCATAATAAATATACCTCACAATGTTGACGGAAAAGGCCAATCCATGTTCCCTTAGAAAACACTATAGGGGTGACTCTAGTTACCCAGGGTTTGAGATAAATAAGAGAAATGATATAGATTTTTATTATATTCAATATTTATAAAAAGGATGTCAAAATATGAGACTACGATTATAGGGTTTGGAGAATGGTGATCATGTTGGGATTTTTAGAAATCCATGTCATAGAGTGGTCAACCACACAAGAATGGGACCAAGTTAAGCCCATATAGTAATGTCACAGAGTATATGAAACAAATATATCCCACATGACTTAACGGAAATACCAATACTCATATAAACATAAGTCTATATTTTGGCTTAGCTAGGATACCATGCTGATATAGTATAAGAATTGGACGAGACATGGGTATCAACCCCTAAGGATCCATGGTAAAATCTAAAAAACCATGAAAAAAGGTCCCCTATAGTGAAAACGACACCAAAAATACTCCCCATGGTTCAATGCTTCATCAACCATGTCCACACATCAAAACTTTCAACATGAAAATCAACAACCACCTCATAACAAAACCATGTGATATTTTAACCAACCAAACCTTAACCAAACAATTAGCACACCAAAAAATTTACCCTTATCCAATGTTTCATCATAAAATCCATGACCCCTCCTAATATCTTTCACCAAAACTATTAACAAATTAAATGGTACCTAAATTATAAACATATCAAATGATTCTCATCTATGATAATCAGAACCATACCTGGATAAGGAAAAACTGAAATGTATCCATAGAAAGGGAGGATGCAACTTCAATGGAACTATCACACTACGAACAACCCATGAGAGGGTTGTGCAAAAATATCTCTAACTAATAAAAACATGAATAAATACCCCCAAAAGACTAATGATACATATAAAAAAAAGTTAACCACCAAAAAAAGAGTTATGTCACAACATTGACCACATTAAATCACAACTGAATCCCCATCAAATAAAACCATCACATTGATCATATTTTTAAATAGAAAATATTTTAAATATATTCATACTTTAATGATAGAACATTGGAAAAATAATTTCATGAGTTATAATGAGAAAAAACAATAGCATTTGACTCTCAATCGACATACACATTAAAAATAATTTCCTAATCCTCCAAAATGATTTATTAAATGGAGAATATTAACCTAAAATATTTTCTTATCTAACATTCCACTAATGATTTTAAAACATGTTAAACAATGGATTAGTTATTTTTATTGTTCCACAAGAAATTTAATCTTAAAAAATCATCTCCCCATACACCATAAACATCCAGATTATCAACCGTATGGGGCTAATACATGTTACATCTCTAGAATATCACCTCACTCTATAACTATATGAACTCTATGTGGGATAACATATATAATTTAGCTCAACCTTACCAACTTTTTGTGAGGGACCTTCATAAAAATCTTCCACCCCATATAAATTTCTCTCTATCCTCTCTACTAGATCTCTTAGTGCTTCATAAGACCCTAATAGATGAGGCTAGGAAGATTGTGTATTCTATGGTCTCATGGTAGACTTAGAATACCACACATACATTCCCTCACTAAGAATAAAATGAAGAAAAAAATCCATAAAATCCATAAAAATTTTTCTAGTGAAATTCACAACCCATACTCATTCTAGATCACCTGAATCCATTTTATTTTGTTGCACATATACACTCAGGAAAATAAATCCCACTTGAATTATTAATAAAATTAATCCCAATGAATCTATTTTGGGAGGACATTCACTATCTCCTACCATTTCAAACTGTATCCTAAAACAATAAAAATAACAACAGAACTAAAAATCCATCTAGAGTCTTCAGAAACCCAAAAAGAAATATCAAATTATTATAATAAATCCTCAACATGGAGGTCGGATTCCCCACCAAAGAATTTCAAATCATCCTTTAGCTAAAACAAAAACAAGATTCTATAGTAGGATTCCTCTTTCTCTATTCCATTCCAAACATATCCTATGAGATTATATTATATATATTTCTATAAACACCCCATGTACATCATAAATCATACAAATTATTTAAATATCCTTGAGAGAGAAAAAAATCCTTATGAAGACCACTTCATATAATTTAAAACTCTTCCCAAATAGCATGATGCATGCCAATTCTCCAAAAAAACACTAATTAGCATAAAACACAATTCCATAAAACCATTAAAACACCACCCACATAACCTAATTCTTACCAAGGGAAAAAATGCAGTAAAAAGAACCCACCACCAATCAAACTACCTAACAATTTCAATCACATAACCTTCCTTCCACATAAATAACATTATGAACCTTTAAAAACAACAATATAACCATTCCACAACTACCACATATACCAAAACTATTACCACACACCACTTACTCTCCCAGAAATAATATTAAAACCATATATTCTACATCATTAAGGATACCATTACATTCCTTCCAAGGAAATAAGATGCAACCCGACTACGCAGAACATCACCACAACTAATCCAACCATAATAATTAAAAATCACTTCCTCACTAATCACTATAAGAAAACACATAAAACCAAAAAATAATAGAAATAAAAAACAATGAATAACTTTTTGATCATTCTCCTCAAAAAGATTGAGTGTGACCAGTAATTACATAATCACCAAATTTCATATTTTCACAGAAATATTTTCATTTCCAACATTAAATTATCGGTCTCTAATGTGAGGTGATTAAAATAATTTTATCACAACAAAAAATAATCTTTAAAATAGGTGAAATCATAAAAAATAATCACTTTATAAAAATTTTAAATGGATGGAATATAAATCCCAAGAAAAAGATTTACTATATGAAAACCCCATATGTTAGCCATAATTTAGAATAATGCTTTATTGTTTAAAAAACGAGTTTTAGGAGAACACATTTATTCTTGAAGGAATTTAATCATCAAATATCACATTTTAAACAACACCGAACATACACTTCAATGAAATCTACATAATTTACACTTTAATAACATCATATAGACATGCATTCAAATATAAAATGAAATTATTCTCTTGTTTTTTATTTATAGAACATGATTTCTATGCTCAAATTGATCATTATTTAGGAATTATACAACCATGGAAAAATGATTTAACATTACATAAAGGGTCAAATACATTTATTTTTATATTCAGGTACAAAATTCATGAAAAATAACAATCATGAAAAAATAGTTACTAGTTTTTTCATAAATGTCCACACACATGTTATTAACCTTTTGGATTGATTCCCACATAAATAATTCACATGTCACCTTTACACATGATCATTTATATTTCAATAACTACTCCGGTAATTAAAATCACACTTCTATGTGTAATATATAAATATTTAAACATCACAAAGCATTATACATGTATGAAAATAAAATAAATGTTCTCTTATTTAAAATCTATAAATTTTCACTATTGGTTATCCCTAAGCATGATTAATTTTTTCCATGAATTGAAGAATAAATGACAAAAAATAGGAGTGTAATAAATCCCTAACACATGTGTGTAATATATCTTGACTGGAAGATAACACGATAAAGATAATATTTTCATTTATTTTATTATGTAATTCAATATTTTCAGTCACACAAGTGTGTTCTTTTGTCGGAAATTTTAACATTATTTTGGTTTAGAATTATATCGAGCTTAATTGATAAAATTTCCATATTTTAGTTTTTTAACTATTTAAAATTAATCTATTATTCACAAAAAATAATTTATTTAATTGTTAAAACTAAAAAAACCCTTTATTATGGATTCTATGATCATTGTGTAACATTTCATAAAACTTGATAATGAGACAAATCATGCTATTTGAGGACCAAATGGATTATTAAACTAAAGATATGGAATCCATGACCGGATTTGGAAATAATCATAGATGGGAATATTTTTCCCTCACAATTGGCCCAATTGAGCTTATATTTTTATAGAAGATATATGAAATTAAAAGGATCAGTTTTTAAAATTCTATCCATTTTTTGATTTATCCACTTTCAATGCTATAGATGAACATGTAATAGAAAAGGTGGAATATGAAGAGACTTCCATCTAGAAATCAATTATTTAGTATTCAGGTTGTACCATTTAGTAGACACATCTGAATAATCTTAAGTTTTTTTAGTTGAGAGAGGAGATCTAGAAAAAAATTCAATAATACTAAATTTCTTAATTCCACCATTTAATATACCTACAACATGAGATATTTCAAAAAAGATTATGCATGTAAAATTGACCACACATTTATATAAAAAATGTAACTAGTATCCGTTTTAAAGTTTTTACATTATAGAATTCCATTTTTGTAGTTTTTTAGAATATTTTATGTTAAAATATTATTATTCTTTTTTAGTAAAAGTTATTTTTATTCTTATGATATTTTTTTCATTTTTATCATTTATGTTTCCCCGATTATACTTTTCAAAACTACATAAAAATGGAGAACTCGAATCAACATTTGCTCAATGTAAAGTAGATATGGTTTTTGTGTTTATAAACATTAATATTTCTTTTAATTATATTAGAACAATTTTATTTTTGATTAAATAAATTAAAATGATATACCTTGTAATTTCCTCTATTATTTGAGTTTATATTCATGTTCATCAATATTCCATCATTTTAATATTTGATTCATGCATATGATGGAGTATTACATGAAAATTGTTTCTCAGAGAAAAGATCCCGAAGATAGATTTATAAAGAGTTTTACCCTAGAGGAATATGTCATGTTTTTTTAAATAATATTAATATAAGAGGGTATAATGTTATAATTCTTCATCAATACATTATTTTAAATTTTAACTTGTCAAACGATTGATGAGAGCTCAATCGTGAATTCCCATGAAAAAGTTTCATTTATTTTAATAATCATAATGTTCTATAATATTTCAAATATATTTTTTTATTCATATGTTAATATATATACTGATCATATTTGTTTTATAGACTACTAGTGGTATTAGTGTTTCTGACTCTTTCGTCAGGTTGTGCGCATCCGTTTGTTCGAGGATGCGCTGGTCGTTTCCCCGCATTCCGGCTTTCCAAAAGTGGACGGAATCCGTGTCTTGTTCTGGGATGTTTGATCCTTGATCGAAATAGGATGATGGGATTTCAGTTCTGCCATCTATGGATTCCTCCTCGAAACTCATCACCTAGTCTGGGTCGCCCTCATAGATATAAGATGTTGTTCATAAAACTCTCCCCAGTACCATACTTTCATGGACTTCGGTTAATTACATTTCTTCTGTCGAGACTTTTCAAAGGGTCCAGTTAGAGTATAATACTTCGGTTAGGGGAGTAGTCACATTAAGACATCACTGGAATGTCTGGACGCTGGGATTGAAGTGAATCTGGATTTCTTCCCCTTATTATAGGGCTTCCCGAGGGAGCGGAATCCCGAGGAATCCCACGTCGAGTGCCGGTAACTATATGCCATGGGAATGTATCTAAGGTTTTCCTCAGCTTACCATGTTTAACACAGGGTATGCTGTAAGTTTAATGTCCAACGGAGATAGATCAGACTAATCAGAACACTGGTTTGAGTAGAACAGATAGGCATAACCCCTTTAGGGGAACACCGATGTGGGTGGGTTGATATGACCTTCCCGGGATGTGGCGGCCTAGGAAGGAATCGGTATAGATGATGGGACTCAAAGGAAGTGGAACCTCTGGGTTGGGGCATGACCATTCCGAGACACATAGGCTCAATGGAAAGATATGGAAATGGTCTTGAATTGGTGTGTGTCCATATGACAACAACCCAATGATGTAATGGAGCTTACGAATGATTAGCAGCCTGAGGTTGATCTGACAACACTGGGACAGACCAGAGGTCTGGGTCCCAGCTAATGGGACTACAACGGCTTAACGATGAATAGTGATCAGAACGGCTTACCGGTGATGGGGCTGACAACAGCTTACTACAGAATAGGGTTGAACATCAGGGAGGCTTCCTACATACCATGCCTTGGAATGGACCAAAGTATATGTAGTCCAGGATGGTTGGGAGCATGAACCTTAGGGAGGTATCCTACATACCATGCCTTGACATGGATTAAAGTCCACATAGTTCAGTATGGGTTTCGGTGAACCGACGTGAATTAGGACCCGGGGGTCCGGATGGATGGTGGGCTTGAACCTTAGGCAAGCTTCCTTCGTACCATGCCTTGACATGGATCAAAGTCCTCCTAGTTCGGGAGTTGGTGCGGGGCTTACACTCTAGAAAATCTAGGTGTTAGTGAACCAACGTGTAGATGGTCGGATCAACTGAGTGTTGGGATTGAACATGAGGTAGGCTTCCTATGTACCATTTCTTGACATGGAACAAAGACCACATAGTTAGGGTGGTTTGGGGCTTGACCATAAGGGAGGCTTCCTACGTACCATGCCTTGACATGGATCAAATTCCTCATAGCTCAGGTGGTTTGGGGCTTGAACCTTAGGGAGGCTTCCTATGTACCATTCCTTGACATGGATAAATGTACTCCTAGTTTGGATCAGGCTATGTTGGGCTTACACTCTAGGCTAACCAGGTGTTGTCATGGTGAATGCTTACTCTAACCCCACATGAGTCATGCTCGGTGTGAAAAACAAGAGGTAGCAAGGACCTGACCATCACGTGACGGAAGGTGCATCCGTGGGAAGTGAAATGGGTCTTAGGCTCTAAGGTCCCCAAAGAGGAAACAGGGTCTTACGTGTGATCTGCAACCAAGGGAGATGAAGACTAGGAATTACTCCAGGATGGAGGCCCGATGGTGATAAAGCCCAAAGGGATAGGGATTTGGCACCGATGAAAGGAGGGGCACTGCTGCCCATCCCGCCCTTTGCAGGCCTTTGTCATGGAGTCTAGGACTTACTCCAGGGAGAGACCTAGTGGCGAAAAAGACCAACGGGAGAGGGAAAGGGTGGAAAATCCCCTGTTCCCCTCTATCCTCTTGGTGCTGGGCATAGAAGATCGATAGGGGCGTACACCAAGATGGTTGCCCTTTCCCCGCGGACAAATGCCACTCTGATAAGGATGATATCATCCCCTGTGAGGGGTGATACCATCCCCATAAAGACGAGTGGGCGTAGAGAATGTCCGGGACGGGGGACCCCGTCCATCATACCTGGGGGGAAAGGTCACAGTTTAACATCATGTACTGAGGACGACGACACTTGGCAGTTTAACGCCCGGCAGCTCGGACAAGGCGGGACCTCCCTATACCCCTAGGACATACATAACCGGTACCCGCTACACCTTGGTGAAGGGAAGGTACTGACAACGCCATTACAAAATGTATGTCATGAGGTGATCCCCTTGGGGGTCCACATTATCATGGCTATATGAATAAGAAATATCCATTAGTGTGCCTATGCGAAGAAGCATAAGGAAAAGAAATGAAATGGGAGGTGTTGTCCAAGGGACATTGAAATCACTTTGTACAAACCTGGACGGTCGCACAGGAAGAGAAATTGCAAAGCAGAGGAGTTTATAGGCAGAGGCCATGTGAAGCTCTGGCACTCCATTTAGTGAAGGGTGCTTTCAGAAGGCTGTGCTTCGTGAATTGGACTATCCCAGCCTAAGCATAGGGCATACATACATATAGGGGTGCTTTTCAAAGTGGAAAGGGACTCACGGAGCACTGCTTCTCGAAGAAAAGGTGCCACATGAAGCGAGGTGTCGTGAAGAAGTGTCTTTCACGATGTACCATGACCCTACCTTGGCATATGGATCACATGTACGTGAAGGGTGTTTCGCGATGCCTAAATGCACCATGACTACCCGGGTCCCATTGGGGATCCCCTTCCTTCGCGAAGGCCTGTGGGCTTCATGAATGGAATCCATCCCAGAATAGGGCTTCAAAACATGGAAAAGGGGAGGAACTTCGTGGAGAAAAAGTACCTCACATAGCTCATGGTTCATAGAGAAAAGGGTGCTTGAGGATTCGAGAGATAGGAAATTGAATGGTCGGATTATACCCTTGTTGGGGTCAAGGGGTCTCAGTATTTATAGGCAAGAGGTACAGTGAAGTAGAGCTCACGCGGCACGAAGAGGGGTTTGGTTTCTCCATGGCGCGCCCTCGAACGTCAAACCGGTTCACAGAGGTTCCCGCCTCCTTTCTCCACGACGAGATCGTGAACGTCAAACGCATTCGCGGAGCCTCTCTCCTCCTTGATTCGCGGCGGGCTCATGAACATCAAACCGGTTCATAGGGCGTCCCGCATCCTTGCTTCTCGGTGGGCGAGTGGACATCAAACCGGTTCACAGAGCATGCCGCCTCCTTGCTTGGCATCGGCCACGAGGCTACCGAGGCTCTGCAAGTGGTCTTCGCAAGGCATCCCCATTGTGGCTTTCCATTCATTATTTTCCTTCCCACATTTTGGCACCAAAAATACCCCCCCCCTCAGACTTGGAGCCACAGATAAATCAAGGGTCGAAATCTGAGGGTCAATCACGAAAATCTTTGATCGTTTGCGAAGCTGTATCACGAAGAAGGCTCGCAAGGAAGATAGGGATTGCGCAAGCCGTGCACACCACGATGCTCATCGTGAATGAGATGCACCGCGAAGCTCCGAAGGCCGTCACCTATAAATAGGGGAGCTGACCTATATTTTTTCATTTCCCTTCTCCGCAATTTTTTCCTTTTACGATCTCAATTCACGAAGCTATGTGTACTACGTGAGTGTTCTCCACGAATCGGGTCTTCGCAACACACAATTATTTCTTGACTCCATGTTTGCGCTCCGTGATCTCATGCTTGATGGCCTAGGGAGGGCTTTGTGAACATGATTTTTGATTGAGCTCTGCAAAAGAGCTTCGAAAACCAACCTGAAAAATCGTCCAAGTTCAAGAACTAAATGGCTCATCAAGAAGTTTCCCAGGGGGTCCATGCGGACACATCTAGGAGAGATGAGATGGTGAACATTCTGGGACTAGGAGAGATATTTTCTAGCCAATCAGACCATAATTCGTTGGTGGAACTGCTATCAGAGAGACAGAATAACTAAATGTTGTGTACAAGGTTTCCCTTGTATGGATTCGGGTAGAGGGATGACATCTTAATCCATGAAGTAAGAAGGGATGAACTAACATACTGGTTCAGGAGCACACCATGCCAGTGTCAATGGTTCTGGGCGGTTGATGGCCATGCCAAAGAAGACTTCACACCCGTCGTCGCTGACTGTCTATACAATCATCTGAACAACATCGACGAGAAGGAATTGAAACTGGAGACATATCCTCCTCTATACGACACAATACTGAAGGCGGCTCTGAGGAAACTGGGGAAGGGGTGGTTTGAATAGTGTGACCTGCACCATGGTGGCATCTTTATAGATGACTGGGCATGGAACTACTGGGTAGGTGCCTTGTGTAAGGAGTTTGGGGTTGAGCTGAGGAGGGTGGGTCTATACAAGGAATTCTGGGCCTCTGAATAGCAAATCTATCAACTGAAACAACTCATGCTGGAGCTGTTGAGGATATGGTTATCTAGGACAAACACCTTCCATCTGCACCATGGGGATGTCGACATCGGCCTGTGGGATGTCAATGAGATTTCAAGGGTTCCGATACTGGGGGCCATGTATGAAAAATTTCTATTTGTCTTCAGTGCGTGAGAGGATCCAGAGAAGATGTAATGACTAGAAATGGCATTTATGGAGCTGTTGCTGAGAAGGATAAAGAATTGGTAGGAGATGTCCACTTCCAGCAGTGGTTCAAACAATTCCTGAAATTCTCGGGGCACCGACAGTTCCCAGCGAGGCCTCAAACATTCACGAAGGGGGTTCAATGAGGCAAGGAGCACTCGTACTTTGTAACGCCCCGACCCTAGTTACCCAGAGTCGGTGCATTATTACATAACATTGGCATGATCACAAGAAAGATCAAATCTCTAAAGACCGATTGGTTTAGTAGCCTTGGAAACACTAGATATATTCATAATGTTTACATTACATCATAAAATTAAAAACTACTACAACAACATAATGTCTCCATAATTCACACTCATATCCCCACATAATATCCCTGCAGGTCATTCATAATTTACTTCTTCACTTCCTGGGAAAAATAAAACATATAAAAGGGGTGAGCTCAAATGCCCAGTAAGGATAACAATATAGTGTAAACTTTCATAAATAAGAATAAACATTTAAGGCAATGTATAACTAAAACAAAAGCCTTTCAAACTTGAACTTTCAACTTTTTATGGCATAAATAAAATTAAATAATGCCTTTTACTCCTTCACATGGATATTCTACTAATCGAATAATCACATACAAAATCACTAACCACTTTCATAATGATGGAATGCATAATGCCAGACTATCATAACCACATAGCCAAGGGCTCGTGCCAAGACTACAAATATGATTTTGTCAAGGCCTTGTGCCAAGACACTAGTTTTCCTCATGAGACCTACCGATGCATCGAGGAGCTATAGCGGGCTCCACCCATCACATATTAAGTCCAATGCATTCCCATATGAAAAGGTTAAAAAATAACATAAACAGTCGTATTAAAACTAGCATACGAAATGTCAATAATTTCACCATAAACTATGAATGGTATAAAAATAGAACATCCACAGTCAAAAATATCACAAAACCTCCAATACAATATAGAAGTTTTGTATCATAATAAATCAACTTCAAATAAGCGTAAAATCCATCAAAGGATGTTGACATAGATGAAATCAAAACACTTTTTAGAGAAATATTGCTTTCTATTTTTGAAATCATTTAAGAGCCATAAAAATAAAACATTTTCTTGAAAATATTCTTATAAGCTTGTAAGGAAAACTTTGAAGATTTTATAACGGCAGAAAATAACCGCACTCGCTGTATAAGTTAAAAAAAACATTCTTACCTTAATTCTGTCGAAAAGGTTAAAAGGAACTTGTTTTGAAAACGACGGAAAGATTCCTCTTATAAAAAGTCAAAAAAGGGTATAAATGACTTTAACCCATATTCTTGTAAATAATATAAATGTTTGAAATACATTTTGAAGAAACATGGAAGTGGATTATAAAGAGATCCCAGTAGATTATTACATATAAACAACCTCAGATAATGAAGAGATTGTGAAATAACCCTTACCTTGTACTTTTCCTTTGTTGGGGTAGGTCAAACTCCTGTATAATGGTGAAATAATTGTTATTAAATTATACAGGAATCATATACATTAATATGATATCATATATGATCTTTTAATATTGATTTGATAATAATATCTTAGTATTATCGTTGTTTCGGGTGTTAACTTACTTGTTTTCTTTTATATGTTTTGTTACGTAAGACATGTTTATAAAGGATAGGATGTATATTATTCATATCTAGAATGATATCAAGTCCTTAAACATTCCTTTTTAAATCATCAAATGATAATTATACTTGAATGGATACGATGGAGAATGAATCTCATCGCGTTCGTGGAGACGGTAGTCCGTACGTACACACGAGTGACAATATCATTCTTTTGATTTTAAAATAATATATAAATGGATGATATATCATATATACAGAATCATTAACATGTTATATTTATTATTTACATGAGTTACACATCATTATTATACCCATCCAAATAATAATATATTGAATAACAATTACCCCACGACGTGGAGACGGTAAGCCGTACGTACGCACGTATGGTGACATGTTATTCAAAGGGTGGATAGAATACTGAATATGGTTGTACCATATTTATAATAACATCACAGTATATAAATGATACTAGAGTTATTATTTTAGAATGGTAACAACAAAGGAAGAAGAAGTGGAAGAAGAAATGAACTTGGAAAAGGGTGGTGAAATCATTACCTCTTCTTCGGGTTCTTCCTTTTGATTTGATCAAAAGGGCACCTTAGGTTGGCTTTATGATCAAAATAAGGCCCCTAGGTGGAAGTGAGGGATGTTGGGAGAGTATTTGGGCAGATTTTGGCCGAACCAAAAGGCTTTGAGGGTGTGAAGAAATGAGAAGGAGGAGTGCCCTTTTATAAGAGGGGTGAGGGGCACCTTTGGAAAAGCTAGAAATATTAATTTATAATAAATTCATATTCGGTTTCTAATGGCTCCAAAGTTGATTATTTAAATTTTAAGGTGGGGATGGGTCGAGAACAACTCATCCAATATAATTTAGACAGGTTTGGGTACTTATATTAACCTTATCATTAAGTATTAACTCTAAGTTAATTAGTTTCACTTTTACAATGTCTCTTTGTATTTTTATATAATATGGTTAATAAACATACTATATACATCCAGGCGACCCCCAAGTGGTCCATTAATGATGCACCTGTCATTATATAAGTCTCTTGGCCGAACCTTAGATTTTTAGGAATTTAATATCAATTAATAATATAATATTTGTTTTAAGAATTCTTTTATGTCAATTTTGACACTATTCAATAGTTGATTTTTTTGAAACTCATAACAGATTTATTACTTCAAAAAAAGTCAATTAAATCAATAATAATTTATCATATTATCCTATAAAATTAGTTTAATTTATTAAAATTTTCATATTATATTTATTGGGGTATTTATAATATCAATTAGTTTAATTTTTCACTATTATAGTAATTACTACATCATCATTGTGTCATAAATAAAATAACTTATTTAATGTCTAAAAATTATAAATAAAATATCATTATGTAGGAAATCTTTTTATATTTCTAATGAATATTTATAATCTAAAATCCAACATATATAACCCTATGTAACAATTGTTTTTCTAAAAGATATATGCTTGTGTCATTTTTGTATTCATTTTAACTTAATTAAAATAAAGTGTCATCATCACTTACAAGTGGATCCATGGGGTCCCAAAATCGACCCAAAGATGCCCATGGTCGACCATGTATCAACCAATAGGGTTAAGACACGTTTTAGGGTAATTTAGTATTATTATAATATTATTTTGTTTAACCCTTATTTACCGGATTTACCCTTAACCATGGTAAATAAAATATTTACCGCAGTAATTATTCAAAATGTCTAAAAATAAAAGTTACATATTTACACAATTTGAACATCCTGATTCCAAATATGGAATCAATTTTCCTAAATTCAAAACACAGAAGTGGCAGAAATTAATTTAAAATTAATTCCTGCTGTCAAAACAAAAAGCATGTTTTTAAGAGATAATAACTATCAAAAGATTGACACTTGTTTATGTTCGGTTTAATTGTAAAATTATGTCCAATGACCTACATTATATTAAATGGTAAAAATATATTATAAATATACTTTAATACCACTCAAATTCATAATTTATCACTATCAATTATTTTGATTAAAAAAGTTGTTTTTAATTAAAATTTAGTAATTTTCACTATTCATCAAAATATGAAAGTTATCCAAAAAGTACCAAACTTTCACCTTAGGATAAATTCGATATTCCGAATCCAAAAATGATGTACATTTTAAAATATAAAATATATATAATTTCAAAAAGTAGGTATTATTATTCATAACGGCTAGTTTAATTGGTGTGTTAGAACTCGGTGTTGCGTACAACACACGCTATCACATTAATCAAAGAGAATCGTACCGTAGAAGCTTGGGGTGTTACATTCTCCCCTCCTTCAAATAATTTCGTCCTCGAAATTTCTAGAATACTTATCACGTGAAAAGACTCGGGTGATTCTTCATCATAAGTTCCTCGGGTTCCCACGTTGCCTCTTCCATCTTATGGTTTCTCCACAAAACCTTTACCAGACGCGTCGTCCGGTTTCTCAGCACTTGTTCTCTTGTATCAAGAATCTTGATGGGCTCTTCGCAATAAGACAGATCAGGTTCCAGTTCTAATTCTTCATAGGTGAGTACATGCATTGGGTCAGGCATGTATTTCCTCAATAGAGATACGTGGAACACATCATGAACTTTGGAGTGACTTGGCGGCATTGCCAATCGGAAAGCTACAACCCCAATTCATTCTAGAATTTCGAAAGGTCCGATGTACCTGGGACTCAATTTACCTTTCTTACCAAAACTTATGACTCCCTTCCACGGAGATACCTTCAGGAAAACATGATCACCGACTTGAAATTACAAATCCTTCCTTCGATTATCGGCATAGCTCTTCTGCCTACTTTGAGCTGCTTTGATGTGATTTTGGATTACATTCACCTTTTCTACCGTTTCCTGCACCAGTTCTGGGCCTACAAGTTTTCTTTCACCAACGTCATCCCAACAGGTTGGTGTACGCCATCTCTTTCCGTATAACGCTTCATATGGTTCCATCTGAATACTCGAATGGAAGCTATTGTTATAGGAAAATTCTACCAGTGGTAAATATTGATCCCACATACCCTGAAAATCAAGTGAGCAAGATCTCAACATGTCTTCTAAGGTCTGAATAGTCCGTTCTGATTGTCTGTCTGTCTGAGGGTGGTAAGCAGTGCTCAAATGAAGTTCAGTATCCAGGGATTTCTGAAGACTTTTCCAAAATCTTGAAGTAAAACAGGGATCACGATCATAAAAAATCGATAAGGGTACTCCATGAAGTCTCACAACTTCATTAATATATAGTCTTTCTAGACGTTCCACGGGTAGATCTTCTCTTATAGCAAGAAAATGTGCTGACTTGGTAAGACGATCAACAATAACCCATATTACATCGTTCCTTCTAGGAGTCTTTGGTAGCCCCATGACAAAGTCCATCATAATATTGTCCCATTTCCACTCCGGTATGGGAAGAGGATGCATGACTCCTCCAGGCTGTTGCCTTCCAGGTTTCAGTTATTGACAAACCATACATCTTGACACAAAATCAGCAATCTCCCTCTTCATGTTGTCCCACCAAAAATGTTCCTTCAATTCTCTATACATTTTGGTGCTCCCAGGGTGTATAGAGAAATTGGAACTATGAGCATCATCCAGCAATTCCATTTTTAGATCAGGTATATTGGGAACACAAAGTCTCTTCCCGAATTTCAAAATTCCATCTTCATACACAAAGTCTCTCAATCTCCCATCTTTCACAGATTTAATATTCTTCCGAAATTCTTCATCATCAATCTAAGAACTCATAATCCTTTCTAGTAATGATGGTTTGGCAACCATTTGAAAAAGCATTGATGTTTCACCTTCCCTGGTTATTCCCATGTCCATCTTCACTAGATCCATGAAAATTGGATCCCTTTCAATTCTCATCATGTTCAAAACTCCATGGTCTTTTCTGCTCAAAGCATCTTCCACCTTGTTTGCTTTCCCCGGGTGCTAGTGTATCGTGCAATCATAATCCTTGAGTAATTAAAGCCATCTCCTTTGCCTCATGTTGAGTTCTTTTTGTGAGAAAATATACTTCAAACTCTTGTGATCAGTATAAATCTCACATTTTTCACCATAGAGGTAGTGCCTACATATCTTCAAAGCAAAGATCACAGCTGCAAACTCAAGATCATGAGTAGGATAGTTTTGTTCATGAATTTTCAACTGTCGTGATGCATAGGCAATAACTCTATCATTCTACATAAGGACACAACCAAGTCCTTTATTTGATGCATCACTATAAATAACGAACCCATCATTCCCCGATGGTAGAGTCAATATAGGAGCATTGACTAATCTTCTCTTCAGTTCTTCGAAACATTCTTCACACTCTTTTGTCCAAACAAATTTAACCCCTTTACGTGTGAGCTTCGTTAATGGGTTAGCCAATCGGGCAAAATTCTGGACGAAACGTCGATAATAACCTGCCAAACCAATAAATCTACGTACCCCAGTTATACTCGTAGGTGCTGGCCATTCTTGGATTGCCTTGGTCTTAGAAGGATCAACAGAGATTCCATCTTTAGAGACAATATGGCCAAGAAAAGAAATCTCCTGAAGCCAGAATTCACACTTGCTAAACTTCCCATATAATTCATGCCTCCTCAGAGTCTTCAAGATAATGCGCAAGTGATTTTCATGATCTTCGTAGGTTTTGGAGTATACCAGGATATCATCAATAAATACCACCACAAATTCATCAAGATACTCCTTGAAAACTCTATTCATCAGATCCATGAATACAGAGGGTGCATTAGTCAATCCAAACAGCATTACAGTAAACTCGTAATGCCCGTACCTGGTTCGAAATGCTGTTTTTGAAGGTATTCCTTCTTCACACACAACTGATGGTATCCAGATCGAAGGTCAATCTTTGAAAAGTATTGAGCTCCATGCAGTTGGTCAAATAAATCATCAATACGAGGTAGGGGATACTTGTTCTTTATCGTTATAGCATTGATCTCCCTGTAGTCGATACATAACCTCATAGATCCATCTTTCTTTTTAACAAAAAGAACAGGGGCTCCCCATGGAGAAACACTAGGGCGAATAAATCCCTTATTACTCAATTCCTCTAGTTGGTTCTTTAGTTCGACTAATTCTATAGTGGCCATTCTATAAGGGGTCTTCGATATAGGCCTTTATCCAGGAATCAAATCAATGGAAAACTCAACTTCTCGTTCTGGAGGATGTCCAGGAAAATCTTCCGGAAATACATCTACAAATTCTTTCACAACAGGTACATCCTCAATTTGAACATTCCTTTCCTCACCGACAGTTATTTCATTCTCTTCCTCCCCAATAATTGAATTTAGTTGAGCTACTAGGGGTGGATCTAAATAAGAATTAGGTGGTGACGATTCTGCTCTAAAAATAAGGTGTTCCTTATCATTATCATCAAGAATCGTAACCTCTTTCTTATTACAATAAATCTTCGCATCATAGTCCGAAAGCTAGTCCATAACGAGGATTATATCAAACTCAATCATAGGTATGACGATGAGATCAGCAGATAAAGAAAATTTATGTGCTCTAATGGGGACTGATTCACAAAACTTTGTTGCAATGATACTTCCCTTAGGAGTTTTAACTGACAACTCCCTTATTAAATCAAATTGGAAATATCTAATTTTCTTAGCAAACTGGGAAGATATGAAACAATGCGATGATCCAGAATCAAATAATGCATTTGCTAAACTTGAGGAAACCATTAAATTACCTGCCACCACGTCTTTTGGAGCTTCTACCTCAGCAGTAGTGATAGCATAAGCCTGGCCTTGATCCCTTGGCCTTTTCTGAGGTAAGTTCTCCTGACGCTTAGGACATGAATTTGCATAATGCCCCATCTCCCTGCAATTGTAGCACTGAACGTTGGTAGCTTCCTTCATCCCCTTGCAATCACGAGCTTGGTGGCCTTTTTCACCACACTTGTAACAGACACCCATTCCCTTCAAGCAAGTACCAGGATGTTTCCTCCCGCATTTACCACAAGATGGATATTCAACCTTTCCCTTATTCCCCTTATTTCCATTCCCAGATTGATCAGCAGGTCTCTTCTTCTCTTGCTTTGCTTTAAAGTCATAAGACTTAGAGAATTCCTTTTCGGTCTTGATAGCACATGAGACAATGTCTTCGTACGATGAAAAGGATTGTGAGACTAATGCTCGACGGAGAAATAGTTTTAACCCATCAAAGAAACGATCAATCTTACTTCTTTGGTTACGTATATAATCACCAGCCTACCTTGCTAACCTTGTAAAGTTAGCCTCATACTTTGTGACATTCTCATCTTCCTTTTGTCTCAGACTTAGAAATTGCATTTCCATATCTGCTCGATGGTCACGGGGAATGTATTTTTCTAAAAATAGATCTTTGAACTCCCTCCATTCCATATTTTATACTTCATCATCTTCCTTCATGTTTTGAATCAATGACCACCATTGATCAGCATCTCTAGTGAGGCGGTAAACTGCCATGATAACTTTTTCCCTTTCACTGCTCCCCAAAGCCTGAAATATTTTCTCTAGGGAATTTATCCATTTCTCAGCTACTAAGGGATTTGTACTCCCATTGAACGTTGGTGGTTGTTTCCTCATGAATCGATCTAACATTGATACTCCACGCTGCGGATCAGGGTGCTCTATACCGGTAAGGTTATTATTCATAACTTGAGTAAGTTGTCCCAGTATGGTGATTAGCTGATCATCACCAGTTGAATCACCAGCCCCACTATAATTATCTTGAGCAGGAGGGAAATCCCTACATGGAGTGCGTGCATTGATACGGTTTCCATTTCTTCCACTAGGCGCCATTTCTAAACAATGGCATAAACTAGATCAGTTTATGAATCAAAATACATAATCCCATACTTATAAAACACGTAACATAAATTGAACTATTTATGGATATAATCCATAATCATAAAAATGTTTTCTTTGAGGAATTATATAATCATAAACCCTTCATAATGATTTGTAAAGAAAATGAGAGTTATCATAAGCATATCCCCCGGGTGTGTCGTAACCAAGAGTGCAGCAAGGCCCGTTGTCGTGCACCAGTTCCCGTTCGAGTCTAGCTCAAAGCGGTGTTTTCGGGTTTTACCCCTAGGTACATCTGTGCCAGAGCCGCCTCTACCTGCTCATATCTAGTCAGGGATGTATTGCTCGGAAAACTCACAAAATCTCTACAATACCAAAATTCTAGGAAGTTCTTCTATACTAATCCTCAAAGTTCATCTTAGGTCTACGTGCTCTAATCAGAGTTTATCTAAATCTAGCTTCCAAGGTTTGTACTAAACTTCCTCGGATTCCTACTGCAATGCCCCAACCCTAGTTACCCAGAGTCGGTGCATTATTACATATCATTGGCATGATCACAAGAAAGATCAAATCTCGAAAGACCGATTGGTTTAGTAGCCTTGGAAACACTAGATATATTCATAAGGTTTACATTACATCATAAAATGAAAAAATACTACAACAACATAATATCTCCATAATTCACACTCATATCCCCACATAATATCCCTGCAGGTCATTCATAATTTACTTCTTCACTTCCTGGGAAAAATAAAACATATAAAAGGGGTGAGCTCAAATGCCCAGTAAGGATAACAATATAGTGGAAACTTTCATAAATAAGAATAAACATTTAAGGCAATGTATAACTAAAACAAAAGCCTTTCAAACTTGAACTTTCAACTTTGTATGACATAAATAAAATGAAATAATGCCATTTACTCATTCACATGTATATTCTACTAATCGAATAATCACATGCAAAATCACTAACCACTTTCATAATGATGGAATACATAATGCCAGACTATCATAACCACATAGCCAAGGCCTCGTTCCAAGACTACAAATATGATTTTGTCAAGGCCTTGTGCCAAGACACTAGTTTGCCTCATGAGACCTACCGATGCATCGAGGAGCTATAGCGGGCTCCACCCATCACATATTAAGTCCAATGCATTCCCATATGAAAAGGTTTAAACATAACATAAACATTCGTATTAAAACTAGCATACGAAATGTCAATAATTTCACCATAAACTATGAATGGTACAAAAATATCACATCCACAGTCAAAAATATCACAAAACCTTCAATACAATATATAATTTTTGTATCATAATAAATCAACTTCAAATAAGCGTAAAATCCATCAAAGGATGTTGACATAGATGAAATCAAAACACTTTTTAGAGAAATATCACTTTCTATTTTTGAAATCATTTAAGAGCCATATAAAATACAACATTTTCTTGAAAATATTCTTATAATATTGTAAGGAAAACTTTGAAGATTTTATAACGGCAGAAAATAACCGCACTCGCCGTATAAGTTAAAAAAACATTCTTACCTTAATTCCGTCGAAAAGGTTAAAAGGAATTTTTTTTGAAAACGACGGAAAGATTCCTCTTATAAAAAGTCAAACAAGGGTATAAATGAATTTAACCCATATTCTTGTAAATAATAAAAATGTTTAAAATACATTTTTAAGAAACATGGAAGTGGATTATAAAGAGATCCCAGTAGATTATTACATATAAACAACCGCAGATAATGAAGAGATTGTGAAATAACCCTTACCTTGTACTTTTCCTTTGTTGGGGTAGGTTAACCTCCTGTATAATGGTGAAATAATTGTTATTAAATTATACTGGAATCATATACATTAATATGATATCATATATGATCTTTTAATATTGATTTGATAATAATATCTTAGTATTATCGTTGTTTCGGGTGTTAACTTACTTGTTTTATTTTATATGTTTTGTTACGTAAGACATGTTTATAAAGGATAGGTTGTATATTATTCATATAGAGAATGATATCAAGTCCTTAAACATTACTTTTTAAATCATCAAATGATAATTATACTTGAATGGATACGATGGAGAATGAATCTCATCGCGTTCGTGGAGACGGTAGTCCGTACGTACACACGAGCGACAGTATCATTCTTTTGATATTAAAATAATATATAAATGGATGGTATATCATATATACAGAATCATTAACATGTTATATTTATTATTTACATGAGTTACACATCATTGTTATACCAATCCAAATAATAATATATTGAATAACAATTACCCCACGACGTGGAGACGGTAAGCCGTACGTACGCACGTATGGTGACATGTTATTCAAAGGGTGGATAGAATACTGAATATGGTTGTACCATATTTATAATAACATCACAGTATATAAATGATACTGGAGTTATTATTTTTGAATTGTAACAACAAAGTAAGAAGAAGTGGAAGAATAAATGAACTTGGAAAAGGGTGGTGAAATCATTACCTCTTCTTCGGGTTCTTCCTTTTGATTTGATCAAAAGGGCTCCTTAGGTTGGCTTTCTGATCAAACTAAGGCCCCTAGGATGAAGTGAGGGAAGTTGGGAGAGTATTTGGGCAGAGTTTGGCCGAACCAAAAGGCTTTGAGGGTGTGAAGAAATGAGAAGGAGGAGTGCCCTTTTATAAGAGGGGTGAGGGGCACCTTTGGAAAAGCTAGAAATATTAATTTATAATAAATTCATATTCGGTTTCTAATGGCTCCAAAATTGATTATTTAAATGTTAATGTGGGGATGGGTCGAAAATAACTCATCCAATAGAATTTATATAGGTTTGGGTACTTATATTAACCTTATCATTAAGTATTAACTCTAAGTTAATTAGTTTCACTTTTACAATGTCTCTTTGTATTTTTATATAATATGGTTAATAAACTTACTATATACATCCATGCGACCCCCAAGTGGTGCATTAATGATGAACCTATCATTATATAAGTCTCTTGTCCGATCCTTATATTTTTAGGAATTTAATATCAATTAATAATATAATATTTGTTTTAAGAATTCTTTTATGTCAATTTTGACACTATTCAATAGTTGATTTATTTGAAACTCATAACAGATTGATTACTTCGAACAAAGTCAATTAAATAAATCCTAATATATCATATTATCCTATAAAATTAGTTTAATTTATTAAAAGTTTCATATTATATTTATTTGGGTATTTATAATATCAATTAGTTTAATTTTTCACTATTATAGTAATTACTACATCATCATTGTGTCATAAATAAAATAACTTATTTAATGTCTAAAAATTATAAATAAAATATCATTATGTAGGAAATATTTTTATATTTCTAATGAATATTTATAATATAAAATCCAACATATATAACCCTATGTAACAATTGTTTTGCTAAAAGATATATGCTTGTGTCATTTTTGTATTCATCTTAACTTAATTAAAATAAAGTGTCATCATCACTTACAAGTGGATCCATGGGGTCCCAAAATCAACCCAAAGATGCCCATGGTCGACCATGTATCAACCAATATGGTTAAGACACGTTTTAGGGTAATTTAGTATTATTATAATATTATTTTTTTAAACCTTATTTACCGGATTTACCCTTAACCATGGTAAATAAAATATTTACCGCAGTAATTATTCAAAATGTCTAAAAATAAAAGTTACCTATTTACACAATTTGAACATCCTGATTACAAATATGGAATCAATTTTCCTAAATTCAAAACACAGAAGTGGCAGAAATTAATTTAAAATTAATTCCCGCTGTCAAAACAAAAAGCGTGTTTTTAAGAGATAATAACTATCAAAAGATTGACACTTGTTTATGTTCGGTTTAATTGTAAAATTATGTCCAATGACCAAAATTATATTAAATGGTAAAAATATATTATAAATATACTTTAATACCACTCAAATTCATAATTTATCACTATTAATTATTTTGATTAAAAAAGATGTTTTTAATTAAAATTTAGTAATTTTCACTATTCATCAAAATATGAAAGTTATCCAAAAAGTACCAAAATTTCACCTGAGGATAAATTCGATATTCCGAATCCAAAAATGATGTCCATTTTAAAATATAAAATATATATAATTTCAAAAAGTAGGTATTATTATTCATAACGACTAGTTTAATTGGTGTGTTAGAACTCAGTGTTGCGTACAACACACGCTATCACATTAATCAAAGAGAATCGTACCGTAGAAGCTTGGGGTGTTACATAATTGCAGTTTTTGGAGGATAGCCAGTGGACGACCTGGGGGTTCAGTGTCAGCCCTGAGCAACAACCGATAGTCCGGCTGGCGGCATTCATCACAGCTCTCATCTATGGTTGGATCCTACCAGTGAAGGATACCAACATGACAGTGTGACCAAGCACATTCATCATGCAGTCCACATTGGAAATAGGAGGGAGGGTCAACATAGGGATCTTGATGCTTTCCAAATTGTCAAAGATATAGTGTCACATCAGGGAAGGGAAGAGGCCACATAGGATATGCATACCATTTCATCTTCTATACGGGTAGATAGCGGCGCACATCAGGGGGGGTTTATGAGTACCCAAACCCCATCTCGCCTCCAGGGTCGAACTTCCGCCCCTCGATCCTGAACGTTGCGGGGTGCTTCCCAACCAAGTTTACCATGTCGTTCATATTGAACTGGGTGTGGAAGGCAGAAGAGTTCAATTTTCACCCATTTACATTGCAGACAGGGGTATTCAACGATGATGTCCGGGGAACGAAAGAACACTGGGACTACCTCATGGCCTTTCTGTGTGGAGTCTTGGTAGCGAGGGTGGACCACGAGTCTCTCTACAAGCCATACACCCCAAACCAGTTTGGAAGGAAATTTCGGTGCATGCAGCGACTGACTACATGTGTCTACATGGAGGTGCGCCATGAGGAACACATGTGTTTGATGTGGCAGATGTGGCTCATGTTCACACGAGAATACTGGAAGATGCAGAATGAATAGCCTCCACCTACCATTCTCTTCGAGATGGTGAAGGAGTATTCCATAATCTGGGAGGCAGTTTATCCGAGGGAGATGCTAAAATATCCAACCATTTGGGTCGGAGACTGTGTAAATTCCCCATCCTAAGGCCGGGACCAGAAGGTGGGAAGGGAATCTCACGGTGGTGGGGCTACTGTGGCGGCAAGATCTGCATCAGTTGAGGGTGAGGCATCAGGGGAGGATGCAACATCGGCAACGGATCCGGTGGTCCAAGGAGAAAAAAAATCACCTAGTGGGGCGGCCACCGAGGGGATTCCGCCGAATATCTACTCAGGCTCCAGGGAAACGGCTGCACTATATTCAAATGCCAAAAAAGCTACCTTCACAGAGGCTTGGGACATCTAGGAAGTCAACTGGAAATTCCTTGGCCCGTCTGAGTTATGGAAGCACCTGAACCGCCTTGGGATGAACTTTTTGAGGATAGGCCCTATTCGGGCTAGCTTTGCGGTACCCTAGGCAGAGGCAGAGCAATACCTGGCCGATCTGGGGTACATTATCCATTCCCTGGGTGCCCAGCATCCGATGACAGACCGGGTGAGGGTACTTCTCGATTGAACGGTCCCTCTAGAATTGTCGGCCGCTGAACTAAGAGAGTGCTTCCCTCTGCCGGAATAATCAGACGAGTCCTACTCGGGGGATGTGGTCGATAGAGGGTGCCCATTGGAGGAGGGAGAGGTCAGCGATAAGACCTCATATCTCGAAGATTTCATAGAGGCCCTTGAGGTAAAATTCCCAGCCCCTTCCTCAGGGCCTACTCCTGGTTTATTCTAGGATCCTTATTAATGTCCGCACTATGCAGGAGGATCTTTTACATAGACCTCATTCATATCCCACAACGGTTGCCATTACGGAACCTTCAAGCTCCACACCTGTGGCTGCATCAACTTCCATGTATGGTGAGGCTAGGGCACCCGACCTAGCTCCTTCAGAATCTCCAGACCTTCTGACCATATACGGGGGACCACGTTGTGGGGTCTCGAAGACTTCAACCCAGGAATGAAACCTGGATTTTGATCTCTGTAAGTCTCTTCTACAGAACTTATGAACTCCATCCAACGACCATGTTAACTGACATTCACGTCCATTTTTATGGGTACATAGTTCTTCAATTGTACTAGGCGGCTGTAGCGAGGTTGGTTGGGACTTCCAGCAATGCCCTTCCCAGAGGCATGCCAATGGTCGTTGAGGTGGATATCCAACTTGACAAAACTACAGCACTCCCGATCACCGGTGGGAATGTCAGCGGGGTTGTACCCGATGTCATTGAGGTGGGATCCGAATACAAGGACCAATCAGACAGCCCAGGTCCCGTCATA
Organism: Viscum album; assembly: GCA_963277665.1. Classification (NCBI taxonomy): domain Eukaryota; kingdom Viridiplantae; phylum Streptophyta; class Magnoliopsida; order Santalales; family Viscaceae; genus Viscum; species Viscum album. The sequence continues at coordinate 392,494,272 of OY728167.1, read as the reverse complement.
CCTGATCAAACACCAAATGTGGATCCTACTGAAGAGTTCCTAGGGTTGTTTCCTTCATATGAAACTTCCAATCATGCTGACTGGGACGAGACAACCTCTGATGAAGAGGACAGAAAAATATTCTGTTGCCGATCATGGGAGCTTTTCAGGCATTTCATTGATAACACCCCCAGACATTATAGATGGATGAGATGGATAGACATAACTCGCAGTTGCGTGAACTATGCGATGGGGGATTGGATGCCCAGCTCCCTCACAAGCTCATCCAAGATGTTATGGCAGAAAATTTTCAGAAGTATGACCATGACCTCAGTGTTAGATGGCAGTGGAGGAAAGAGATAAACATCAAGAGGCTCTAGGAGGCCAAAAACAAGGTTGAACAGTTGCAGGCCCGGGTAGATGAACACTCCACTTCCATTTCCATGCAATCTGAGCCCGTATCATGACTGATGTCCCAACTAGTAGAGGCCGAAGAGCGCATGTGGTAGGATTACCAAGAAATGACCATCATTCAGACTATTGTAGAGTGATCCCAGGGCGTGGCAGATGAGCTGTGCCCCATTTTTGTTGAAAAAGTGAGGGAGTGGAGTAGGCAGCATTTACTCCTGAATTCCCCAAGCCGGAGGGTGGAGTAATTGAATCTTTCCTTTGATGTGGTTAACGCTTCATGAGAGGGATAAACCCTCAGGTGCTGTAATGAATGTGACTTTTTAATGAACCTTCATTTTGTAATTACTTCAAAAAAACTGTGTGCATGTGCTCTGTTATGTGTGTTGGTTTATTTCGTTCCTGTGACATTGTTAAAGTGTCCAGTGATCATTCCCTAAGCTCACGTTGGTCGGGCCATATGTGAGAAACAAGGGGTGATCACATTACCACTTCATTCGAACACGGAAGTGCAAACCATGCTTCAGTTATCTGGGGATTTGAAAACCGATTCAGATTTCCAGAAGGAAATGGGAGAGGCCCGATCAAAGAATTGGGATCTCATAACAATCAATGTGCTGCTCTTCCAATGTTCCCTAGCACACATGTGGGGTAATTCCAGGGGAGTTAGAATGAGTCCGAACATAGGGAAACAGGAAAATGTGAATTATGATACCTCAAATTTGGAACACTATGGGGGTGGTGTGATAATAAAGGATAACTATTGAACGTCTTGGAAACACAGTATCCCAATTCTGTTAGCCTGAAATGGGGACAACAAATGAGGTTCGACCACTGACCATGTTCGAAACATGGGACCTGACTCCAAATGTCCTCCATTAGTCTTCAGGAACGTTGGCCCGGGATAGCAGGAGATCCCTAAGCTGAGCGGCCACACTATTAGGGGGTCCCTTTAGACGTGAAAGAGGACGAGGGCTCGAATAAAGGGAACGCAAGGCATGGGAGGTGGAGTGGTGGTTTTTTCAAAAAAAATTTTGACACTCTTGAAGTTACTCCACTGTGGTGGAAACTCATTAGATGGGAATATCTGTCTGATCATGGATTATTTTTACTTCAAGACAAGACCTCTATAGAAAGGAAGTTGTCGCACCCCAATATCACCATGGGGCCTACCGAATTTATTCGGGGAAAAGCTTAGTTACATAACTCCGCATGAGGGGTCAGGCTAAGGTGCCAAAAGTGAGAAAGTATGGGATTTGTGATTCCTGGGGCTAGACCCGAGATGAAATGTCTGGGTGTACCTATGTATCCTATAAGGATGGGAATCAAGACATACATTGTTCTGGAAAAGATCTTAGTTTAAGGTCTTAGAGCTCGGACCAGAGATAGTAGGCAACATGGGATACACATGGCGATATTACTCATACAACTCGACGTGAATGAGGACAATGTCCACACCATCAGGCATTCCCTGGAGAGGTTTCAGGTCGAGGGACTGAAAACAATAGTTATGCTAGCCCCGAGACATGATGCACGATCATTCCTACATATGCCACAGAGATGAGAATCAATCCATACATAGTTCAATGGGGTAGAATGGAAAGATACCAGTTCCAGTGATGAAAGGGGCATGAAAGTCTGGCCCTCACACTAAAAGAAGTGGCATTTGATAGTTCTTTTTTGTCTTTTAGGGTAGATGTGTGTTTTTTAAGCGACAAATTGAGGAACTAGGGATCCTGGTATCGCCAAGGGAATCAATACAGATGTTGGCATTAATAAATGGTACGATGGAGGACCGATACCCAACGTGATCCCCCCCACCATGGTGAGGTCATCACAATGAATTGTCGTTTTCCATCGTGCGGCCGGAACGATGTTGCCACAGTTTAGGGTCATGTGGTAGGACCCGATAGTATAGTTTAAATTCATATGTATTGGACTTGAGGGATTGAACGTGACATGATAAAGATTACGTGACATGAATGTGTACGGGGTCCACATCACGCCATGCGATACCCTAGGAAAGGAGCCTCAACCTGAGGGCCCGAAAGGGTTTATAGGATAAGGGGTAGGAGAGGATCGCTCCCAGTTAAGCTCGACCTAGAGACGCGACGTCTGGGTGATCCTACGTATCCCATAAGTATGAGAATCAGGCAATGCATAGTTCTTAAAAAAGATCCTATTTAATGGTCTTAGAGCTCAGACCGTTGGGGAATCAGGACCTTTCCAAATAGGCGCAGACATAAGTCCAACCCCTAAACATACACCAGTTGAACTCGGTGTAGGAAACAAGGGAGAAGAAGATCCTTGAAATATGGGGAACGTGCTTAGAGGGGAAGTTGATGTGGAGCCCGGAGAAATGTCATGCTGTGTCTTTGTCCTCGTAACGTGTGAAGGTGCACTGAGGGATAGTGCTAAAAGTGTCAAGATTCCACTTGGGCGAGATGGGTTAGAACATAATGTGAATCATGTAAACAACATTCATGGCCTGAAGGGGATACCATGGAGATGGAGGATTACTGCTGACCATGTTCAAAACAATGCATCCACATTGCATTAGCCAAAAATGGGGACAAACAAATGAGCATCGACCACTGACCATATTCGCAATGTGGGACTTATATCAATTTTTTGTCTGAAACCCATGGGGAAATTGGACCATGATGGTAGGAGAGACCATATGCCTAGAATCCATGCCATTTAAGGGTCCCTTCAGGTATAAAAGTTAATGGAATCCCAAATGATGGGGAACACGAAGCCTGAAAACTGAAATAGAAACTTTTCTAGGCCGAACCTGACACTCCAGGTCCTAGAACAGAGTACTCTTGGAAAAATTGGCGAACCACTATAAAGGTTCAAGGGGCTCAACTTGAGAGCATCCAATTCAAACTAATGAGTATAGAACAAAGAGATGGAGAAGTATTAGGAGGAATAGGTATATGGCACGGTTGTCACAAACCCTGTGTGATGGAGGACATAACCTCATTCCACACCATACATCCCTCTCATGAAAATGAATAGGCCAAGGGGCCTAGGTGACAGGGAGATCTATAAGAGAAGGGGGCCAGAACCAAAGTCAATATGTTCAGGCAGTCCTACTTATCCCATAAAGATTGGAATCAAAACACTCATTGTTCTTGAAGTTTCATTTTAACATCATGTGGTATGTTGTGAAGTTTAACATAGTGTGGGACAATGTACAGTTTAGGGTCATGTAGGACCATACAGTTTAAAGTCATGCTGGACTGGGCGGCTCAGTCAATGTATTTCTTGAGGAACATGGCGTCGGTGGGAGGAGTTATGCTCTCACCATCCATGGTCATCAGGGAGTATACACCATTGGGGTAAACCTTGTGAACAATGAAGGGTCCTTCCCATTTGGGCTCCAACTTGGGTGGTTTCCTACCAAGTATCATTGGTGTTCTTAGAGAAAACACCAAGTTGCCTTGCAGGAAAGAGTGTAGGTTAACTTTCTTGTTGAAGGCTCGATCCATCCTCCTCTGATGCCTTTCTAGATTGAGCAGGTCACAATGCCTATTCTCTTCAAGTGCTTCCAATTCAGCCAGACGGATTTTAGTTACTTTATCTGGTGATTTCTGGTCATAGAACATTGCGAAAAATAAGGGAAATTGAATCTCGATAGGCAGGACGACCTCAGTTCTGTACACCAACGAATATGGGGTCACCTGGGTGGAATTACGAGTCTTCGTCCGATAAGTCTAGAGGGCATTGGGGAGCTTATCCAGCCAACTCTTCATGTTCTGACAAACCATTTTCTGCAAGATGTTAGAGAGGGTTTTGATGAACACCTCAATCTTCCCATTTTCTTGTGAGTGATAGTGTATGGTATGGTTAGAGAGGATGTTGTACTTGGAAAAAAAATTTCAACTTTGCTTGTTGGAAGTTGGTGCTGTTATCGGTGAGGGTGGTGTGAGGGTCTCCAAACCGAGGGATGATATTGGATCTCACAAAGTCAATGATAGAATGGGCCATGGCCTCCTTGAGTGGGAATACCTCCACTCATTTGGAAAATAAATCCATAGCGGTCAAAATGAATTGACATTGCCGAGATGTCACCGAAGGATATAGCCCTAAAACATCTAATCCCCATACTGAAAATGGCTAAGAGTACATGGTAGTGTGGAGAGGCTTCGTTGGCCAATGAAAAATGTTAGCATGAACATGTCATGCATGGAACCTCCTGGAGAACTCGATGAAGTCATGGATCAGGGTGGGACAAAAATACCCTAACCTACAAAACATGTGAGACAGTTTCAACCCAGCCTGATGGGCACCGCAAGAACCGGAGTGAACCTCTCCCATGACCTATAGAAATCTCAAATCCCTGAATGAAACAGAGGAGAATAGCACCAAACCAGTGCTTATGGAGGATTGGCTCAAGGCTAGGACCACTCTGGATGGTAAACTGTGGCACGCGACATCCGATTCTCTCACGCTCCGCCCAGTTGGACGAGATATTTCCGTGTTGGAGGTATTCAACCAATCATGTCCTCCAATCGAGAATCATTTCAATCACAGCATCCGGGGACCCGGGGGTCCTGACGCGGAGTTGACGGCGGTAAGATGGATTTCCTGGGGGCCTTCATCGTCATCTGGGGTAATAGGAGCTATGACTCTCCAGTGACCCATGTGGATAATCAGATCATCCTATTCGGGATCTACAAGTGATGCAGATAAACTGGACAAAGCATCTACTCTACCGTTCTGTGACCAATGGACATGGCTAAACTCCGACCGAGAAGGGTACTGAGCCATTAGCTAGAGAGTACGTTCCAACAATGGTATGATCTATGGCTTCCTGACAACATAGACTCTGTTGATCTGGTTAATGACTAGCTCAGAGCCCCCTTTCAAATGAAAATGGTTCACGTCGATCTCAACGGCCAGCTCGAGGCCAGTAATGAGGGCCTGATACTCCACCTCATTGTTGGTGCCGCCTTCTAACAACAGGAATGAGTATCGAAGGATGGATTGCACTGGGGTAACAAAGACGATACCCAGGCCTACTCTGTTGAGTCTAGGATCATTTAGCCTCCTTCCAGTGGGGCTCAGGGAGGCGCCATCAAAGTGCATTTGCCAACACGGGATGGCGTGATCTACCGAGAGGATTGCCTCATTGGGAAAATCCAGGTCCAATGACTAGTCAATGGGGGATGGATGGGAAACAAGAATATAATCCAATGCTTGTACCTTGATAGCCTTATGAGTCATGAAACTGATGTCAAACTTATGGAGGATTACCACCCACTTCCCTAGTCGGCCAGCCATCCTGGGATGACTCATGATGTACTTCAACGGGTATACTCGGGACACCAGCTGTTCCTCGTGATGCTTCAGGTAATGTCACAATTTTTTATGGAAAATATGAGCGCAGGGAATCTCTTCTCGATGGGGGATTATCTGGTCTTTGTATTGCGGATCATGTAGATGAGGTAGTAGAGGCTGTTATCTGTCCCCTCATTGTTGTTCTGGGCGAAAAGGGCATCGAGGGACCATTCCAGGGCGGTGACACAGAGGACCAGCGATTTCCCAGAGATTGATGGCATCAAGACTATAGGTTGGAGTAGATACTGCTTGATTTCCTCGAATGTAGTCTGGTACTCTTCGTCCCATTCATAGGTGGTTCCCTTCTTCATGAGCCAAGAAACGGGCTTCCACTAGCCAGCCAAATTCACAATGAATCAGCGTTTGTAGGCCAAGTGTCCTTGGAAACCTCGATGATCCCAGATATTTTCTCGGGGGAGGCATCTGGCTGAAGGCCTTGATATTCCTTGGGTTGATCCCGATGCCCCGATGTCGGACAACGAAGCCAAGGAACATCCCAGAGGTGACCATAAGGAGCATTTTAGTGGGTTCATCTTCAGGTGGAGGAAACAGAGGAAGACGAACACTTTATCAAGATCCTTTAAATGTTCTAGGACATGGAAAGATTTGACCACAAGATCGTCCACATAGAATTCCACCAAGGTCTCAAGAATTATCATGAATATATGATGCATGGCCTGCTGATAGGTGGCACCTACATTCTTCAGGCCGAAGGGCATAACCTGGTAACAAAAAGTACCTTGGGGTACTCTGAAGTCCATGGAATCTTCGTCCTCAAGAGCCATCTGGATCTGGTTATATCCAGAGTATCCATTCATGAAGGAAAGGACTTGAAACCCAGCCATATCATCAATCAAGAGTTCTGTCACAGGAAGGGGAAAATAATCCTTCGGACAATGGCGGTTGGGATCGTGGAAGTCGATGAAGACTCTGACATGTCCATTCTTCTTCCTGACTGGTACTATGTTAGCCAGTAATTTGGGGAACTAGACATCTTTAATGAAGTTCACCCTGATTAGCATGTCAACTTCGGCATCAACCATGGCACCGTGAAAATGGTGCATCTTTCTAGGAGGCTATTTGAACCCACAATGATTTTTCGGAAGACCGAGGCGGTGGATGGATACCTGAGGATCTATCCCTGGAATCTCATCATAACTCCAAGTGAAAACATAATAATGCTATTTATGGAAGTCTATGTACTTATGCTGCTCCTCAGGGGGCATGGCGGCACTGATCAATATGGGTCTTGGATCAGCCACGCCACCAAGGTTCACCTGTACCAACTCATCGACTGAGGTGAAGACGCCCTCTTCAATGGAAGGGGGCATCCTCTATATACTCTTCTCCTCTTTTGGAGGAGGGATCTTCCATGAAGTGAGTTTCTACTGAGTTGGAAGACCCTGATGGGAGGTTAAAACCAGCTTGAGTGGCAGTGGTTATTGCATCAGGGGACTCTAGAATTATAGAAAACATATCAATGAAGGTTTTCAACCTGATCCCATCTGGTCTTCAGCCCAAGGGGCCACGCTTGATAATATCAAAGTAGTAGTGGAACTACGGTCAGAGCCAGCTTATTCCAGTCCAGCGAAACAGACAAGTATGACGTACTGTTGTTGCCATGAGCCGGACATCGTGAAACCTGATGGGAGTGGGAGGATATAGGATCACTAAGTCCTGATTCGTATAAGAATATGAAGTGATCTTCTAACACCACCTAGATTTGGGATTATGGTTCCCCCTTTTACTGGAGATGACAAAACATTTCACCATATCGGGTGTTTTGGCCTCCAACCGATGGATCTAGAAGACGTAGGTGTCATTCAGGCCTACCCAAGGTTCGGTCACAGCAGTGACGTGCTCAACATCACTTCACTGGACTTTTTTATCCTTGCTATTATAATAGTCAGTGTCCAGATTGTGGGCTTCACAAGAGGTGAAAGGATACGCGTCACCCTGGAGGACGCCCACTCGACCATTAAGGGAGTACTTGAGGCATTGGTGATACGATGAAGGGGCCACCGCATACAGGTGGAGCCAAGGCCTTCCCATCAATGCATTGTACACAGTGTCCTGAGAAACAACCATAAACTTGGTGCTGGAAACTAGGCTGCCAAACTAGGTCTTTAAACGGATCTTGCTGATCGGGGTCTGTTTCGTCCTGTCATATCCTTGGATTTTTAGGTCAGAAGGAGTCAATTCATCCCCAGATAATCCCATCTTACGGATTGTCTGCGTCGGGATAAGGTTGATCCTAGAGCCTATGTCGACAAGGCGGTGATTAATCTCCACACCGTTGAACTATACAGTGATATACAATAGGAGAATGTGCCCCTGTATAGGAGAACCTTCACCTTATCTGGAGAATGAGATGATGGAATGACATTCAACATTCTCAAATGCTTCAGCATGAAAATAATCTGTGGCTACTACATCTATCTCAAACTGGAGGGGGATTCTTAATGCCTCAACGAGGGTCTCAGACATATCTGACGACGAGCGAAGGGCTTCTAAGATAGAGATTCTTGCGGGAATGCTGGAAAGATTTTTGAGGACATCGTACGTCCGTACAAGGCTTGAACTTGTGCTTATAACAGGTCACTCTCTAACATGAGGTATGGTGGGCCCTAATGTCTAGACCAGCATATGACTTGTACTAGGAATATCCTTCCACCCACACATGGAATCCATTGGGGTACCTATCGAAGGGAGGTCAGAAGGACGAGACCAGTTTGTCGTAGGACGCAGCTGGTTGCGGGGTGGTAGGGGTGAGTCTGCCCGATCAAGCAGCACAAATGGCAGCGGAGGTAGATCTGAGGACACCAGATGAGGATATTTCTCATGTTAAGCTCTGTGTTGGGCATGCTTCCTGGTTTCAGTAGCATATACAGCCTAGCGAAATATTCTGACCTATCTACTTTGTCAACCCATATAGTTGCGGCTTCGCTGACATTGACGTCGGCTGGGGATGTTGGGGAGATCCACCCGGCGATCCTCATCATCGGGAGTCATATAGGGATTTAAAAACTCTATGGTGTTAAACGAAGTGTACCCTTGCCTATCACTTGAGATTTCATCCATTACTGGGTGGATCCTGGGAGGGATCCCCATCTCCAGAGGCATGAAGTCACATATAGTGTGGGGCGATTGTGGCACTGGGGGAGTGCATTGCTTTCCCTTGCACTGCCGATGCTTGCTCTTCTAGGAAGGGGATGGTTGTGAAGACACTTCAGAAGTAGTAGCAACATTTTTTGAAGGCTATGACATATTTAGCCATGCACGGATGATTCCATGGGCATGGGAAACCATCTTTGGGTCCATCCAGTTGTTATACTTCGGAGACCCGTGGTTAAAAACCTGCTTCCATTCACCTTCATAGCCACTACCACGATCTGGCCTCACGAAGACACACACCACCTGTGCTGGGTATGTACCCAACCTTACTATGTTGAACACATATAAATTATTGATGGTGTGCCCCAGGATGTAGTTATAATGGCAGTAGTTGGGGTGATCAATGAGATTCGCCTCTTTTGGCCTTCTGCACTCAGGTAGTCACATGATCCCCTGCTCCAAGGCGCTAGATAAGTAAGAAGGGACCTGAGCCTCCATGAATGAGTAGGTCTGATTCCTTGTTCTGGAAAGGGGGCTCTAGGAGCCTATCCCCAACGAGGGGCTGGAAGAGCCTGCTTAGGGGGAGGATCCTTATTATCTCGCCTAGGCGGTGGCGACACGTTACGCGGAGGCGCCTGCCGATTTTGAGGCTACCGCTATTGGGTTGGTGGCTGTGCCCATGGTGTCGAGCCTCTGTAGGGTTGTAGAGGTGGCTCCAGTGGTAGTAATTCTAGATAGTTGGGGGCCTCTATCTGGGCCACTGCAGCGGCCTCAGCTCTGGCGGCCCTCCACATGGGAATTACAAGACACAACGGGCTTGCCCGACCAGCTTGTTGAAAGGATTATTCGAGGCGCTGGGCCTTATCAAAGAAGTCTCAGAACGCTCCGGGATAGTTATGGGTGATTAGGGAGGGAATCGGTTCTGTCTTAACATTTCCCACACACATCTCCAGTAATTGCTCCTAATTCAGTGGCATGTCTAGGGAGTAGGTGAGTCCTTTCCACTGGGTGATGAAGTCTGTGACATGATCATCATGCCTTTGTTTGCAATTGAAGAGGTCTATGATGCTTGTCTTTCGTGTGGTGGAACTTAACTGAAACAGGAACGATCTACAAAGATCCTCCCATCCTAGTATTGACCCGGTAGGGAGCTAGCTATTCCAGAAGAATACAGACCCTTCCAATCTCTGTACAAAACATCAGAGCTTGGACTCAAATACACCTATTTATGGGTATGTGGTCACCAAAACGTTCTGATGAAATTTACTGAATCAATCCATAAAGGAATTATTGGAGGAGTGTTATGTGATTAGTTTCTATATTAAGAAAAGGCTAGAAGTGCAAAATGTTGATGAGAATGTGTTATTAGCATATTTGAGAGTTAATTATCCAATTGATGATTGGATTCATCTTAGACAATAAAAGGCACCCATTGTCATAATATTAGTAAAATCATATACAGTGGGGAGACATCAGAAGATTAGTTTCAATTGCTCATTGGCAATTTTCTCTTTCCGTTCAAATTGGTCATTACAAAAGCATTGAGGAAATAGTTTTTGAAAAGTGGAAATCAATAAATTTGTTTTGTGAATCCATGATCTATAAAAATGTTTTTTGAATTGAGACATCGGTATTTGTGGTTAGGGATAAGGAGATTAATTATAAAATTTATGTCGTGATTCCTTACTTAACAGAAGATTATGTTGGAGCACCATAGTCTTATGGGGTTTTTTCATCCATTACCCATCTAATTTTTAAAATGGGATGATATATATATAGAATTTATGATTATACAAACTTGAAAACCTATAATAAAGTATTACATTTGGGTTTTTATCTATTAATTAACCAAATCTACTCATTTTAATCCAATTACAGAGACTAAAAACCTACAAGAGATCATGAACTAGTATGTCAGGGAGACGTTGATGCTCTGTAGAGTGAATTCTTCGATTTTTTAATAGAGATTAAATCTTTACATCCTAGTTCTAGAAGGGGTTGTAAGAGTTTATGGGAACCTAATTGAGGTTAATTACCATTTTTCATATATATATATGTTTCGTTAGACAGAGTGAGTCATCCATATTCTGGAATATATTCTTCAAGAATATGTTCTTGACTTCAATTTTTCATTGGAGAATAATATTACCTTGAATTAATACCCTTTTACATTAGTTATTAGTATTAGATTAAACTTTTAACCTATTATGCATTGTATGGGATTCCATGTAATTAACTTTTTTTGGGAAGATATTGGTTAGAGGTCATTTATTGTTTCATGTCATGTTCAATTGATTATGGAAAAGGAAAAGTTGATCCATAAGTGGTTAATGAAAGCTTAGAGACACCAAAAATAATATGTTCATCACCATCATTGATATTTATAATTTGAGGCTGGTGGTCTGGTTTTTATCATAGTTTCTTCTCAACTAGGGCATCATCTCTTGGGAAATCCGATTAAGATATCTCGATTGTCTATTGTAACTTTTGAGATTGTTGAGTAGCTTATAAATGTGGAATATGTGTTTAACTTAACAGATTATTTAATCTCCATTCACATAATTCTCCATTTTTCCCTATTAAATAATTATCATTCAAATCCATCCCTTGTGATTTAATTAGAAGATATTATGATTAAACCGAATAACATAGTAGTTAAACATCCAATTAATATTATGGATTATAAATATAAGGTTTTGTGTAATAAAAATATCTCTTTAGTACATGTACTACATTAGTGTGTGTAAAGGATATCCATGAGACATTCCATATGGAAGAATTTATGAGGAAAATGTGGCCTTGTCTGTTTTTGAGTCCAAAATCATGATCACTTTCTATGGAAACAAAGTTACATGGTGCTGAGAATTTTTATTGTCTCTAGGTCACATGTATGTATTCTTCTAGATACTCTTCTTATATCTTGTTTGGTTTAAAGAATTTTCAAAATTATTTTGTAAATATTTATATAATGGGGGTATTATTTCTGGGCATGAAGTTTAGAAACACAGTTAGGTATAATTTTATAGTAACCATGTGGTATGGATCTATTTTTTCCAGTGTAAATTTTCATGGTTTGTCTAACCAGGATAATTTCCTGGAAAATATTATGATTTAATGGGTTTGGGCTATAGGATATAACATTGCTTTAGAATAAATTTTTAACTATTTCTATATTCTTAGGAAAATATATAATTTTTTTTTCAAGGGATTGTGGTTATCACATGGTTAGTGCATTGTATGTCTAACCGTGAGACCTAACTACAAAACCAGATCTGAACATATTAAAATAGAAAATTATCTTGATTACCCTAGTCCTTTTTATCTCTAACCACCAATTAATCCCTAATTATCTTGAACCGGACCCTCCTTGACACTCTATAAGACTTTCCCCTCAAATCCTTGGTGATCCTCAATAATTTTGTGTGGATCTATTTTTGGAATGTTCAGATCTACTCTCAATTTTTAATATTTTTTCTATATATATCCTGAATAGACTTTCCCATTGATCTGATGGAAGTAAATTGGGCTATGATTGCCTAATATTTTGATTTTCAACGGTAATTAATGAATTGTATTATAGAACTTGGCATGTGAGGAGCAGATCACTTTGTTTTCCATAATGTAATTTAAACCCGTTGATGATTCCGCTTTTAGTGAGTTAGGTGTCTGTATCCAATGGATGTCATCTAGGGGGATACTTGAATTTTCATAAAAAATTATTGGTTTAATGTTATTAAGGAAAAAAATTATATACATCAATCATATTTGATCTTTTATAGTGAAATTTTTTTTAAGGGGGATTATTATTAAAAAACATTTTTATTCACTTCAAGTGTTTGATTAAATTCAACAAAGATAATATAATTTTTTTGGGATTGGAATCTTGTACAAATAATTTTAAAATTCTTCAGATGGGAAAACTCTTGGGATACACGTGTTTGTTGCAAAATAGGATTCAATATTTTATCTAGATACCTTTGATGTCATAGTTTCAGAGACCCCATCTTGTATCCCATTTGTGAATCATTATTAGAACTTACTTGGATTTTTTTCTTTACTTTCCCACTTGTGTTACTTTTCATTGACCATGATCATATGGCATGGGAAATGTATTTTTTATAAAAACAATTAGAGGTATGTTTTATGAAAAACAGTTTTTATCTGTACTTCTTTAGGAAATTGTATTTTTTTGTACAAACTAGAACAGTCAATTTCATGGTGGAAGAGTTTGTATAGATTCACAGTGGTATCTTACTGGGAATTATCTCAAACCCTATATATTCTTTTGGATTTAAGTAGACATTGTTTTTTTGGAATCATATAAATGAAAGGGAATCATGTAGCTAGGGAACTCCTCCTGTTCAATATCATCTTTGATTGTTTTGTCATGATGAGGACTAACGATCACATGGAGTTAGACTCCTATATTGTGGGCCATCTTGTGTTCTAGATCATTTGAATATATGAATTGTTATGTATCATTTCTGTTTTTTAATTCTTCTTATAAACTTTTTTTAGACATAAAATATTATACATATTTCCAATGGTACATGATTCATGGTGTGGTGATGTTATGAGATAAATTATTCCCTCCCATTCCAATTTTGAAACTCATGTTCTTGTTGTTAGCCCATGGAAATCTAGATTGTTCTTCCGGTCTTATGGTAGGTCGATTTAGGTGATGTTTCATGTTGACCCGGTTTGGTTCATTATACCATGTAATTACATAATTAAATAAAGGGATCAAAAATAGTACTTTTATTCGAATAAAACATCACTTGGGTTATCAAATGTAAAACATAGGTATCTAAATTCATTATAATATTTTTGTAATATTTATTTCACAAATTAATATATATTTCATCTATATATATTTTTAGAAACATTCAATTCATTATTATATCATGGTGATGTCATAAAAATGATAGTATATATAAAAAATTGTATTTGTCAATATTTACCTAAAAATATTTATTTATAAAAAATAACATAAATTTAATCTAAGATTATTTTAGCCTAATAGACTAAAAAAATGAATACATTTAATATAATTCAAATATTAAAATTTTGAAACATAAACATTAAATAAAACCATACAATTAATGGAAAAAAATATTTGGAATCAGACCATCTTTTTCAACTAAAAAATTAATATATTGAATATGAGACCACAAAATCTAATTATAAACATTAATAAGTTAATAAATATTATTATTATTAATATTAACTTGTTTCTCACCTTCTTCCCCCTTAATAAAATCATGTACTCATAATTATATTCATTAATAAAGAGGAGAGGATAATTTTTCCCACATCTTTTTCAAATTCCCAAGTTTCTTATTATATCATATTGTTCTTCATAAATGTTTATCCAAGTGATTCAACTTATTCCACAATGCCTACTCTCTAAAATCATGAAAAATAACTAGATATATCTCATATGAAATATTCACCTCCAACTAAAAAACTTCATGTATCAAAACAGGAGATGCATCAGGTACTTATGTCCTTAACAAAAAAACATGAAAAACATAATGTACCTAAAATCTATGGTAAAGAAACTCAGTTAAAAAATCTTCCCACTTTCCCTAAAATTTTATACTGACCAATAATCCATAAACATGATTTTAAATTTCTTCCAAAATCATCAATACTTTCCATTGAGATATTTTATGAAAAAACATGATCTCCTACTTCAAAAAGAATATTTCCTCTTATTCATTGCACAACTCCTTTTCTTTCTTTATTAATTTATCATATGAAACTATATAATTTTTACCTTTTCAATGATATCATTTACCAATTATAGTACCAAAAATTTTCTCTCATCGCATTCTTCCCAACATGCTGAAATCTAACAACACATTTCATATAATACCTCAAGTGGTGACATTTGTCTATTGGAGTGAAAACTATTATTATAAGAAAATTACACTAATTAAAGTTGTGGTCCCAAATCTATCGCTAATCCAATGTGAAAACCCAGATCATATGCTCCAAATTTATAATTATATACTCTGACATCCTATCGAACTGAGCATGAAATTTTATAATAAAACATATCTCAGTGACCAATTACTTCTTAATTCCTTCCCAAAAATTGTATGTAAATGTGGGATTATGATATGATAAAATAGATAAGGTAACACAATATACCCTGACTCTATCATTAAAATATAATCTAGAAAGTTGATCAAAAGAAATGCTATCTCGAATAGTAATAAAATGAGTAGATTTATTCAATCAATGAACAATAACATCAATCTCATTATTAACTTGAAATGCCATTGGTAATCCTAATATGAAATACAAGGAAATATTTTCCTATTTCCATTTCCCGTTTCCATTTAGGTTTTTGAAATAAATTTAAAATACCCTTTACTAGTTTTCATTTATCATTAACCTATTAAAAAATCACACATTTCAACTTAAAATTATAAATATGTTTCATCATTCCTTCCCATCAATAATATTAATGAATTTATTTATATATATTGGTGCCCCCAAGATAAACCTAATACGAGGAGTTGTGAGCTTCACACAAAAATTACTTTTTAATGCAAAATCTCTCGATACACATATCCTCATTCCAAATATTATACCAACTAATTTATAAATATTAAAATTAGAAAAATTTACTTCTATAACTAATTTTATTCTTTTTCTCAAACCACAATCTTCTTTTTCAGTCTTTATAATTCGTTCAAACAAGGATGATTTTTATGATACCTAAGCCAATAGATAAATGTTTTTAAAATACACAAAATTTAATCATAGATTCATTAAATAATTAACTATTATATCATGTTTTAAATTAATTTTGGTTAATGATTCATTATCCTTTTTAATCAATGAATTTTCTCTTATGTTAGATTTCCTTGGTTAATAGTAAATTATAAAATCATAATCTTTTCTCAGTATCAGTCATCCTGATTATTTAATGCTCAACACTTTTTTAGTGATAAATATATTTCAAACTTTTATGATCCTTATATATATCACATTTATCCCCATATAGAATCTATTTATAAATTTTTAAATAAAAAACTACTTATAAAATAGTAATGTCATTTATTAGATAATTCATCCCTTGGGGTTCGAATTGGTGCCCTGCATATGTTGTCACTTGACCATATTTCATCAAAATAAATCCTAAACCCCTGAATAAATCATCATTATAAATAAAAAAATCACTATTTAATGATGGTATATATAAAAATAGTGAATTAAATAATCTTATTTGTAAATCCTAAAAACATCTCTCACATTCCATTTTCAATGAGACTCTAACTCCCTTTTGAGTAAACATTGTTAGTGGGTTGGATAACTGAAGAAATATTTTTAATAAACCATTTGAAATAATATGGTATTCCAAGAAAACAACAAGTATAAAAGAAAATATATGATATTGGCAATTATTCTACCACATTATTCTTAGAAGGATCAACATTTTTTTCAATATTTAATTACAATACATCCATGGAATGAAATATTCTATAACCAAATTAATATTTTCTATATTTTCAATACAAATTATTTTCCTTTTAAGTCTATAGAATAATACTGATATGATCATAATGATCCTCATATCATTTAGAATATACCAAAATATCATTAATAAATAGTAACCCAAATTTATCCAAATACTAACAAAACTATCCATTCATAACATCAATAAATAGGGTGAGTCAATTTTTCAACCCAAAGTGTATAACCAAAAAATTATTATATTCATACCTAATTAAAAACACTATCCTTGAAATGTATTATTCCATTAATTTAATCTAATGATATCAAGATATGAATTCAATCATTGATAAATATTAAACTCCATAGATCTCCCACCACTTTATTTGATAGCCCGGAGAAAGTGGCTCATACCTTGATCCTATAGGCTGGTCGTTTGTGTATTTGGAAGGCTGTGAATAATTTGAGGCACAGTGGGGTCCAGTCCTCTGGTATGTCTATAAGAATCCACATGAAAAACCTTCTCCTTGACCTATGATGTCTCTCTCGTAAGTGGGGAGATTCTCATTCACTTCGATGGATGCATATGAGGCAGCATGGCACCCAGGCGGTGGACACCAGTGCAAAAGGCCATTGGGTCCGATGGAACCCCCCATCGAGGGGTCTCAAGATGAACACCTATGGGTCTTGTAGTCTGGGGTTCTTGTGAGGGTGTGGGGATTTCTTGGACTCATAGGTCTTGGTCTAGTTGGGCTTTTCCCCTGTCCTTGTCCAAGGTTCTTCTCTTCGGGCTGAAGCCAAGGCTTTGATGTTGGGTTTTTCACTCTTCCAATAGGAAGGTATTTCCATTTTAGAGGTTGAAACAGACTCAAAAAATCCTCCATGACACCTTAAATTTCCTTTTCTCCACTCCTTGGTCTATTACCTATATAATTATAAAATGTATAGGTATGATCACCAACACTACTAAATTGATGCACTCCTAGAGGGAAGCAAATCAGTTGGCGGACTATCTTGCTTCCTTAGAGGTCATTGGTTCAGACCTAGTTTTTTCACTTAATTTCCATACTCTCACACCTGAAGGGGTGAACTTTATCATGGTATGCCTTCGGCCATCACCATTTTAGACCTCCTTAGGTCCCTTACTTGAGGGGTTGAGGGGTTGTGGGGTTGAGGTGTTGTTTTCTTTTCATTTCTTTAATAAAAATTGAAATGATGATGATGATGACTTTTTAACACCCTTATAATTATGTTTTTTGATGATTTACATCCTCCATTATTATATTATATTCACATTTTCATAATATCCCATCACATTACAATTAAAACACTTTATTTTCATGTTTACATTATTAGTTTGATCATTACCATTTATATTTTATTGGTTTTCATGATCCTAATATCCCAGCTTAGCACGCCATTAGAACTTTCCCCATCTCATATAAAATTCACAATAATGATTCTTACCACACTTATCATAATAAAGAGGTTTAATTATCCTTCCTTTACATTTCCTTTATGGATTTTCCTCATCATTTTCCACTTAGACTTCTTCTTATAATAATTATTACAAAATTCAACAAACTCTATCTCAAACTTCTCATCATATTGAACATCATCTTCATAACATACAAACTAATGAGAAACTAAATCTATTTGTTAACATGGTTTAAATCCTAATAAAATTTTTTCAATTTTACCATCATTTACCAATATTAAATTTGGTCTATACCTATCAAAAATGGTTAAATTATCTTCATTGGAGGAAATTGAGTCCTACTGAATTTTCATCAACTCAAATAAAAAATCATTTCCATTATATATCTATTAAAATTATGAAAATATTTCTTAAGGAATGTATTCTTAAATTTCACCAATTCCATGGTATCAATATTATAATTTTTATTGTTATTAAAAATTATATATAACCATCGATCAGATTCACATTCATAAGGATAAATAGAAAGAGTTACCTTTATATCATCATAACATCCTAAAACTTCAAATATCTTCTCAAGATCATTAATCTATACTTCATCTACCATTGCGTCTATAGCTCCACCAAATGTCAGAGAGTGGTATTTAATTAAATTCATCACTATTGATATATTTCTCTATAAAGAATTTGTTAAATCCCTAGCATATGTAGAACTATAGAAATCCTACATCGATTGACTTGATGCAACAAAATATTTCTCAACTCCCAGACCAACCATTACAGGTTATTTATTTCAAAGGATATTATCCTCTTATTTCCATTATACAATATTTAACATGTTTCCTATATATAAAACCATTATTAAAAACATTAGTTAGATGAATAAATAAGGAAGCCATCAATGTTTTTTAGTCAAATGTGTTTTGGTTCCATTTATTGTAAATATGTTAATATTGGTCTATCGATGAAGCTACTTGTAGAAGTTTGAGAGAAGAGTTATTTCTTAGTTTAGAGAAAAATATGAAGTCGGATGATTATTTATAGATCCTCAAAGTTTCTAATATAATTGTTTTTTAAATAAGTTCATGATTAGAGTTAAATTTTTTTGATGGATGATGTTATAAAAACACATGTTTTTTATATTGATTTTATATCAAACATAGAAATGTAGATATAGGGATTTTATACAATGTGGGAGTTGTAAAATGATAAGTTCCATAATATAAAAAGTTTGAGGATATGAATATATAAGGTTTTAGGTTAATGAAGATTAATATTTGAGGTTGTTATCAAACAAATAAAGATTGGATAAAAAAATTGTACCTATAGTAGAATAAGAGTTCATTATTCTGTTAGATAAAGAAGTATGAAATATATCAGATAGAGAGAGAGAGATAGTGATCACAAAATGAAGTTCATTTGCATAAACTCTAAAAATATCATTGAATATATAAGATTTAATAGACTCTCCATATATCATAGGATATATATATTTACAAATTTCATCAGATAAAATTTTATAAAGATCATCAGATATAGATTTACAAAGTAATATTGGATAAAGAGTTGAGAAGGTTAGCAGATGAACATTTATGAATTTTCAATGTATAGAGACATAAAATTTCATAAAATGGAGAAATTAAAAGTCCATAAAATTAATAAGCATCAATATTACCATATAATTATTTTCTACTACATTATAAATGTATTATTATATAATCTTATATAAGTCTGTCATATAAAGGATTTCTTATGAAGGAATCTAACATAGAAGTTCTTACATTCTTTTAGAGAGGGCAACCATTATGAATATATAATCTAAATAATTTGATAATGTTGAGTTCTACATTAAATATTTCTAAATATATATGATATTTAAGGAATATTGAGTAGATTATTGATGCTTATATTTGAGGATGTTTTTAAGAAGAATGTCGACCCTAGTTTCTCTGTAGACATTGAAGGTGGTCAAAAGAGAATTGAGTTGAGTTCGAAATTAAAATCAAAGCATATTATTTTTCCTATTTTTGTGGATGAAATATTCTTATATTAAGGGGTGGATCCTCATTAAGAATTTATTGTTTTAGTGATGAAAATTGAGGGAAAGAAGAGATTTTTTTGAGAGAGAGCACAATGTTAGTTTGAAACTAAGATTATACATGGTTGGAGAGGAGGAGTATTGGATGAAAGAGCTCTGGATAGGGATCCATCACATAGAGAAGTACATGATGGATATATTATTTGATAAAGGAGGTGTATTGAAAATAGTAGCATCATATTGAGGTTCATCAGACTGAGGAGCATCAAAATGAGGTTCACTATACAGAAGAGCATCAGATATAAGTATATTAGAGGACCGTTTATCTGGTAGAGCACACCAGACTATGTTTAATAGAAAATAGTGTACCAAATAGATTATTACTAAATACACAGTTACTTATGATCTTTGAGAATAGCCAGTTCATTTTGATATTGGAAGTACGTTTCATGAAGTGTTGACTCTATGGAGGGTTTTTTAAGATCTTGAAGAATTGTTACATAGGAAAATGATATCCAAAATACTTATGGAGTACAAAATTATGAAGTAGAATATATTTCTACAATAGATCTGAAAAAGAAGAAATAATATCCTACATATGGGGGTATAACCATTTGCGAAAGAGGCTTGTGCCAGGGGGTATAACCAGTGGAGAAGGAATAAGAGAAAATAAAGACTACTGGGGGTATAACCAATTATGGTCAAATAGATGTTTGATGTAGGGTGGAACCAAATTCAAAAAAAGGAACGATTATTGGGGTGTAGAACCAGCGACTACCTGTGCCTTATTAATAATGAATATATTGATAAAGAATCATGTTTGGGGAGATAACAAACAAGAAAATGACTATATATTTGTACTGAACCATGTAAATATAATTTGATGATCTCAATCATTATATTTGTTTCTTTTGGGAAGAGTTTGAGAGATATAATTGAGTTTATTGGTAACTCTCATAATTTTTAGAGGTTAGTTCTAAAAATAATTCATAATATAAAGTGATCACATATTCATACGCTCCCACTATCATTGATATTACACAATCACGAGAACATAAATTGATATAAAACACAAGGTTTCCTATAAAATATTCAAATATCTACAGTGGATTGAGAATATAAATTAAATAAATATAAGGGGTGTTCTTATATTTAGTGGTAAGAACTATTATTTTTGTAGGTATAGGATGTTTCCAAACCATATATCTATTAGGATATAAGTCTCAGATTCTAATAAAATGTGATTTATTCCCATTAACCATGTTTTTATACCAACTTCCTATAATTGAAATATAAAATTTGATTGAAAATATCAAAATTCCATTTTTATGGATCTCTCTCTGAGAAGGTTAATATAATGATTTTTGGGATATCGACTGCTAAAGAGATGTGGGATATTTTCAAAATAATATTTGAAGGAAACTTGAACTTAAAGGATGATAACATAAGGTGTTGAGAACCATATTTAAGATATCAAGATGTTCTATGATGAAAACATTTATGAATAATTTACAATGGTTAATGATATTGTTATAACCCCCTGAAAATCATTTTTTTTCTATTTTTCAAAGCCAGTTTATGGGTTCCCGGTAACCAAAAGTTTACAACCACAAACTCAAAGAAATATAAGCACAAAAGTAGGGAGAAAAACAACATAGACTTACATATCATAATAACTATACTCCTCACCACATCCCTTTCACGATTCTTCTCCTCTGGTATCCGTAACTGATTCCCATTATGGCGATCTCCAGTAGCTTTCACTTTGAACCCGAATCCTAATCTTATCAAGCATCGGTTGTTCCGGAGATGTCATTTTGACCACGCTACCCTCCTTAGAAGCCACGATCACCTCACTATTCTGTTTTGAAGTAGATCTAGTCTGCATCGGCCGAGGAAGGCAAGAGTAGTCTATCCTTGGTCGTCTTCTTGGTGTAGCAGATAAAGGCCCCTCAGCTAGAGCCAAAATATGCTTTCCATTTTGAACCACATCACTAATGGAATGGCCAGTAGTGCCACTCAAATTATCCTTCCCACCTCTAGACTTCTCCCTTCCTTTACCAGTTTACTCCCCTCAACTCAAACCAGGATTCCCTGCCTTTTTTACCCTCCAGTGGTCTGGGAATTTATTCTCCATTAAAGGAAGGCATTCATCATCAGTGGTCATCCTCCCCACAGTTGCGGCCTGCACCTCCTTCACGCCACCACCCTCCTGAATATCTTCCACCATCAGGGTTGCGTTCTTAGTCACCTTGTAGATATCTTCCACAGATAGAACAACTGGAACTTCCTCGAAATCAGTATCCTCGATGTCCTCCAAAGCCTCCACTCCACCCATAGTAGTTATGTTTTCCAAACCATCAACCAGATGTCTGTCAAGGACCTCCTCACTATCATCCTTTCCTCCATGATCAGCCTCGTCCAACCCCACAGTCAACATACAATCAGATAAACCTTCAAACCTGTTACTCAGTAACAGAAATGGAGCAGCCAATGGGTCCCAGCCTCTAGAATCCTTAGCACCCACCGGGGCAGCAAACTCCCCTGCATTCAAAACCCTTCCATCCCCAACCTTCCCAGCACTCACACTACCCAGTAAGTCCGAAATATTCATATTCCTCTTAACATATAAAGCTTCATAATCCCTTCTTCTCTTAGAGGATGCATTAAGAGACCCAGAAAACTTATATTCCAAAGCCAGACTAGCCACCATAGAACACCTTCCTCCAACAGCATTTCCTATCAACCTCTGGTCCCGATGAAACTCCATGTCTGCTTCCAAACAAATACCATTACCAGCGATCACAGTATCAGGCTGCTCAAAGCGACTGGTCCCCCACAGACGTGAATGAATTCCCCAATGATATACCTCTGCCGAATGACCCTGCCTCCTACAAGAACCACAGAACTCGATCCAATCTTCATACACAACTTGTTTCTTGCAACGATATTCTTCTTCAATTGTTATGAAAACTATGTTGAAAGGAGTGAGAGATGCGTCGATTTCAATAAACTAAAGGATTATATTATTATTAAGAAACTAATGAGAGACATTCATGAGAGGTTTGATTTCAAGGTTTAAACTCTAGAATATCAAGGGGATCTATCTTTGGATTAACATAAAAATGTTCTCATAGAACTTGTAATTAGAAAAGAAATATAATTTAAGAATAATTCTAATGACGAAGTATATTTGGAATCTATGCTAAAAGGATTATTCATATATAAATAATATTAAAAATAATAAAAACTATTTAGATGATTAGGATGATGAAGAGGACATCAAAAAAAATTCCTTCTTAGAGATACAAATTGGGAAATAGTAATTGAAAAGTTAAATAATATCCTAAGTGATGTAACTTTAATTGTAGTGTCCCTTTTCAAAGAAACTATCCGAATAAGATGATTAATGATTCTGAGTCTGTATAATATGATAATAATTCTTGTAAATAGATGTTTAAGAAACTCTAGAGAAGGTTTCTTATCAAGAATAATAATTTTACGAGTAGAAGAGAGATGGATTTCTCATCATATTGAAATGAGTCTAGTGGTGAATTCAATTTCTTAGATCATGTTAAAATGGAAAGTGCTTCATAGAGAAGTGATAATGATAAAGAAAATAGAAAATAATAGGAATATATTATAAAATAAAATTGTTAAGAAACTCTTCATCAAGTTACACAACAAAATGCAGATAAGAAAGCATTAAATGAGGAAACCGAGGTTAATTTTTTTTAATGGTGAGAATGTCTAAAATTAAATGAAATACCCTAATGTGATTAAGTAATATCATGTTAAAGTGGTTGATATATAAAATAAGACGACAAATCATGATGAAAATCCAATAGAATAGGAGAACCTCAATAATTAAAAACAACACTTATTTAGGAAATAAATAAAATCAATTTGATGCCAAAATAATTATAAAAGATGGTAAAATAACTTAATGAAAGATTTACAAAGAATGAGGAAGGATTTTTTGACACACAATCAATGTGTCTAATAGAAAAAAGTTAGTTAATTAATATAATATAGTACTTTACCAAATAATTTGTTGTTAATCTTGAATCATCTCTAGGTGGTAAAAATAATGGTCCAAACATGTATATTGATTCTATTCCTAAACAATCTCAATATACAACTACCTCTACTGAAAATTGAGCTCTGAAATATAATTTTGAATTATCTTGGACATAGATGATTAGTGATAAATAATATTCTATAAATAAAGTGTGAAATACATCAAAAATATTTCACCTTGAAGAAATATTTACACAGTTTGTAAGGATACAACTACAATAAACATCACAGTAGATCTACTATCCATAACAAATATTAATATTCAGAGATCACTACGGGTGTTGTGGAGTATTCAGTCAGAAATCCTACTCATTATGGTAAAATATATCCTCACCACTAAATAGGTATAAATCAATGGTGATCAATGGTAATTATATAAGAAAAACATTTCAATGAAATCAGTATGATGAATAAAATAATGTTAGGAAGATTAGAAATGCTAAAGTTTCAAGTGAGTCATGTGGGAAGCTCATGAAAGATGGGAAAGGAAAAAAAAACAATGTAAGAAAGTAAATATAATGTTCATAGTTATTTTCCCATATCAACTTAGCAAGTCTTGAAAGGTGGAGGAATAAAAAAATCTAATTTTAGAAAAATAGAAGAGTCAGGAATTAGAAGATGAGAATAAAGTTAAACATAAACTACCAACAAATGGTGGTTTTAGTATCTATAATAAAATAAATAGGTCTGATAAATTTGGTAATGATATTTAAAATTTTATGAAGATATTAATATCCCAATAGAAAAGTATAAAATGTATTTTTCAAACATAGTGTAATGAAATATTTGTAAAACTAAATGGAATATGATACTGTTTGATGATCATTTGATTATGTAACCATTTCAAGGTAATATGATAGCTTCATATGAAGATTCAACGGATGATAATAAATCCATTATGAAATATGTGATGGATAATCATAATGATAAAATAATATCACATGTAAAGGCTAATAAGAGGAAGAAGAATTATAGATAAAGAGGCTACTCTCAATATAAATATTAATTCTAAAGAACATTGAGGTTCCTCCATATTCCAACTATTTTTACTTATTAGAAATATAATTCAAGGAATTGAAGTGGAATATATAGAGGAGATTGATAAATGATGTATAATTTTTTATATGATAAGAGATATCCATCATGAATCATTTTGATCAGCATGATGATTGATAGAGTTCTACCCTTCAGGGGGAGAAAAGATGAATGTGAGTTATGGGTATCACACTTTTTATAGAGATTAAGTTATTATTTTTGGGAAATTTGAGATGTAAAGAGAGTTTAATTTATACAACTAAAAGTTTTTGATGTCGTTGTTGATATGGTAGTAGGTTTTATCTTAACAAACATACTCATATATCACTTGATACAAATATGTTTCAATAAGATTGAGTAAAGAATTATGTAAGAGAATTGATATGGATAACCTTGAACATATTGATTATAGAATCTTTTTTACTATATCGGTTTCACCCATGTAAACATTGAGTTACCTAATTGAATATTTTTTTATTAGATATTCAAGAGATACTATTATTCTATTGAGGAATATTTTCAGGTTCCTAAAATAAAATAAGATGAGTTGAGATGAACCCTATGTTTCCCTTTGCATTTGATTTTCAATTACTGGGAGAATGAAATAAAAACATCATATGGGGAGAAATAATTGAACACACATGCCAACATCAAATATTTTTATGGATATTGAAAACAAATAAAATGTGGTATTTTTGTAGTCTAAAGTGTTTTGGTTTCAATTTTTAAAATTTTTCAACATGTGTCTGTGGATAAGCTACATAGAGAAGTTTGAGAGAAGAGTTTTTTCTTAGTTTAGAGAACCATTATAAACTCATATGATGATTTAATGATCCATAAATCATATAATATAATAATTATTCGATGAAGTTAATGATTAAATCTATGTTTGTTCAAAAGAGAGAGTTATACAGAAATGGTTTTTCTATAATAAATTTATATTGAATGGAGAGATGTATGAAGCTGTATAGGATATAGATATAAATAGTTTCCAGACATAGATAGTTTTTATAAAGTTTATGTTATAAAATTTGTTAGGTTCAAGACTATAAAAAGGATTATGTTATGAATATTTAGAGTTTTTGTTATAAAAACTTATATTTTATAAGTTGTGGTCAGACAAAGAATTATTGAACAATTACATTATTCCTATAGTAGAAAAACAGTTCATTAGTCAACCGGACAAAGAAGTGTGAATTCTATCAGATATAGAGAGTCAATGATCACAAAAAAAAGATCCATTATAAATACTCTTAAAATATAATTAGATATATTAGATCAAATATACTCTCTAAATATCATAGGATGTAGACATTTTGATAGTCAATCGAGTGGAATTTTTAAAATATCATTGGATATGTTATTATAAAGTTATACCAGAAAAACAATTATGAAGGTGACTACATGAATATTTATGAATTTGTATCAGATGGAGATGTTCAATGTCATTTGACATAGAAATTTAAATTCCATTTGATAGATAAAGTTCAATATTACGATAAAGGGATGTGCCAGATCATCGAATAAATCAAGCCAGACGATATTTTGTGAGTCCATCGAATGATGGAATTTTTATAAAGGAATTAGGTAGAGAATTTCCCATGATGTATTATCAAGATTTTAATTCATTATTATACAATCTAAAAATTGTGATGATGATGAGATATACTAAATCATTTAAATATATTTAGTATTTAAATAATATTGATGATATTATTGACACTATTATTTGAAGAAGTTATTTCAAATAATGTTGACTCAAGTTTATTTAGAGACATTCAAGGTGGTCAAATGAGATTTAAGTTAAGTAGGAAATTCAAATTAGATCATGCTCTTATTCTTGGTTTTTTGGAATGATTATTTACATACAAAGTGTTGGAGGATAAATAATTAGTTGTTGTTTTTAGTGATAAATATGGATTGAAATTGATGAGGTTTTTTAAATAGAGCATCGAATGAGTTACCAACCAAGTTTATAATTTACTGAATAATATGACTATTGTATGTAAAATATCTTCATATATATCCACTAGATATAGAATAGCAATATGGATAAACAACCATATGAAGGAGGTGAATTATTTGGAGGGCCATAAGACTGAGGTTCACTGGATGGAGTTACGTCATAAAAAAAGAATATCATAAAGATGTGCATCAGATAGAGAACACTAGACTATGGAGAATCAAAAAAAACCTTATAGAGAATTAATAGACGGATAGTTTCTAGTTATGTTTTAGAAGATCCTAGTCCTTCTATGATCAGAAGAATGTTTCAAGACCAGCAGACTCTTCAAAGACTGATTAAATATATTAAATAATTTGTACACAATCTAGGGTGATCTAATTTTCTTAAGGTTGAAGAATATATGAAGAAGAATATATTTCTATACTAGATCAAAAAATAAGATGTAAGAGCTTGTAGTTGGGGGTATAACCAATTACTAAAGCGGTTCAGAGATGGGGTTATAACCATCCAAGAAGGAAAATGAGGAAAGAAGGACAGTTAGGGGTATAAAAAATTATGTTAGTAGTGTTTTTTGTTGGTGTTTAGAAACTGAAGGAACTGTTATTGGGGGTAAAACTAGTTGGTGCATGTGCCTTTGAATTCCTATTAAAGATAGTATAGAATCTATGTTGGGGGTTATAACCAGAATGGAATGAAGTTGGTTGTTATAAAAAACCCTATAAATAACAAGTTTTGTTGTCTCTACTTATGTTAATTTCATATGTGGTGAGGTTTAGAGATATGTTTTAGTGGATCAAATACTCTAACAAGTTTCATTGGTTGTGTTCTGAAATGAACTCAATTAATAATGTTATCATGAACATCAATAATATCTCATGACAATATAACCATATATGATCATCCCTAATGTGTCTTTTCATAATGACACTCTAACCACTAAATATTTCTAAAAAGTGGTTTAATACCAACTATAAAAAATCATAACATAAAAAACCCATAATTAAGAGTTTAATATAAATTTTGAATATTCATACATTCCTATGACATTTTGGGATTATGTTTTAATATAATTATGAAAAATGTTACATAACAAAGTGGAAACTTCCACTTAGGGTATATTGTTTACATAAAAACAAGTTTTTATGGTTAAAATAGAATTTTATTCCTAATAATTTTTGTTCATTAATTTCCATTAAATATTTAATAATGATATACCTTTATGTAGTTTCTATACATACTTATGAAATGTGATAAACATTTAAAACATAGGTTGAGGAAAAAAAGTTTTTTAAGTTATATAGAAATAATTGAAACCTATTTTTTCATATAAAAACCTTTAATTTCATAAGTTTCCCCATTTTTAATATAATTTCCAATATAAACTAATCATTTAATTACTCATGAAATATTCTTCATTGCATAATTGTTTTTAAAACAAATTGTGAGAAATCATAAAGGTGAAATCATAATCTTGAATGTTACATAGGAAAAACGAGAAATCATGAATATTTTTCCATGAAAAAAAACCTTTCACCGTAAAAGGGTAGTAAACATTCCTTTAAGGTCATTTTATTACTTCATGAACTCAAAATATTTCCAATAAAACTAATTAAAACCATATAACCCCACTTTAGTAATTTTGGTACATTATGCTCATATTGTGGTTATAAGAACCCTTATAATGAAATTACTTACCATGTTAACTCCAAAATATCTCCTCTAGAGAAAATATCATTTCCCAATGAATTGTAGGGATATATCAAATCGACCCATCCTCATATATAAATTTCAATAACTATAAAATGAATAAAACACATAGGGGAATCACTATAATTATAAAATTTATGACAACACTCATTTTATCCCATAAGAATAAGCATTATAGTTTCCCCATAAAAATAATGGTAATATCTTATTCTTTGGTAATTCGTTAAAATGAAAAATTCATTGAATAATGGAAAATGCATTTACATAGTAAACCCATTGAGAATTGAATAAAAATATTCATAATGAATAATGACCATGATAAAGGTAAAATGGGATTACATATTAAATGTAAAAAAATCACATCTTTATAAATAATTAAAAAAAAGACTCATTCAGAAAATGTTAAAGTGATTACCTTTTAAAATTATATTAATGATGTCATAGATAATTGAAAATGAAAATAAAAATGAATTTGAGTAAAAATAATGTAAATATTTTACCCATATAATGAATATGTATATGGATGAAAATGATTTCAAACGAAACCTTGAAACATTTAAAACATGGTTTTAAAGAAAAATACCATACCTCAAGTCCTGAATCTGCCCATATTAATTTTAAATTCCTCAATAATAAAATTATAATAAATATTTAATTTCATAAAAAAAAATTCATGTTTATTACGTTATTTTTATTTGTTTCATTTAATTTATTTTCAGGTTTTATTTAATTTCGAAAATGTTTAGTTTATGTCAGATGATTTGGGGTTATTAGATCCAAAATAGCTTAGGTGGGTTAACCAGGTTAAAGGGGACATAAAATGGTTCCATCATATTTATATAATATTAATAAGGTCATGAAACTAATATTTATTCATTAAATACACATTTATAACCTTTATTGTATGGTGGTGACTAAAAATGAAATGTGCCATTCATGGAGGTAGTAGTCCACACATAAACATGAGAGACATTTTCACTTTCCAATGGATGGAAGGGAAAGAAGGTAGAAAATGGAATATCTATACAAAATATTAATTGTGTTACAAATATAATAATTTTTATTTAATAACTCTTTATAACTATCCATGTGAAGTAGTGAGGAAAATTTAAATATGTCATGCAGAAAGGTGGTAGTTAGAATGTACTCACGAACAAAATTTCCGTTTTTAATATATAAAAATAAGGTATAGATTGGTTTTTTTCAACATAATGAAATTTTATTAATATATTGACACCAATTTATTTAGTTTAATATGTTTATATACAATTTGGATATGGTTTGAGAAAAAAAACATGAAAACACATGGTTTGAACTAATACCCCCTCCTTCAATAACCTATTTTATAGACACCTAAATCCCGAATAGATTAATATTTGGGGGATACAATAAAATTTCAGAAGTGAATATGTGTGTTTTAAACTCATTTGGGTAGATCATGGTTAATATAAAGTGACTAAAAGTGTGTGGATAAGTGTGGGGGTGTGGGGATCCTTTTAAAGATGAGATAAGTGGCACCCTTGGGAATACTGTAAACATTAAAATATTATAAATTTATTTTACAAGGACAAGTGGAAAAAATGAAATAAAAATTATATGGAAGGATATCTAATTTATTAAGCCACTATAATATCCTAACCTCTATGGTGATGCCCCATGATCATTTTCAGGTATTCTTTTACAATTGTTTTGATCATATCATGGCTGGGTTTTACTTTGGGGTTGTCTTAGGTTAATTTGTACACATTTGGAAGATCATGGGATTGTGCATAGTTGACACATAGTTTGGGGAAACTATATGGTTTTCCCTAGGGAATTGTGAACCGAATTTTGGATCTAGAGGAGGTAGTACGCAGTGTGAGGAAACTCTACATCTTCCCTGCCCAATCTATCTACCCTCAGGTAAAGGGGGTTTACACAATTGGTGCAAGATTTGTGAAATTTTCCCACAACCTAGGAGTTACCATGAACCCATTAGGTGAGTTCAAACAATTAAGGTTCATAGTTTTGAAAACCATTCACCTTTCCCTAGGAAATTGAGTTATGATTTACCCCCCACCCTAATAATTTTATTGAAATTCTTGAACCCTACATCTTTTACCCAAAATCCTCCCAAAACAACATAATTAGATTTAATTTCATCTTTGGAGGCTCCCAAAAGGATTCTAAGGCACCTCATACTCCGTTAATAGAGTATCAGTTATCTAGTTGAATGATAAACCCCTCTACGATATTTAATCTCTTCCCCATTTTGTTTCATCTCTCCCTCCTCTCTTCTAATAGGTGAAGAGGGATGATTTATCCACTATTTGAAATTGGTTTAGATCTAGGTTTTGATGGGTGTTGTTTTATAGGATCTTTATCCTAGGTATTTACCCTGTATCTTCTACACCATTTTGATTTTGATCATTCCACAACAAATTGCGGGTTATGATTTGGTGATCATTCATCAATGATCTTGAGGTAGGTTTTCTAATTTATATTTATAATAGTATTTATTATCATCTTGTGCATTAACATTTTTCATTTAATTGTCCAATTGTGAAGTTTCAATCTAATTTAGAATGATGAATTTTATTATGTGAAATTAATAAACCCTTCATGAATACCATTAGACCCGTTGGAAATTATGAAACAAGATTTAATGGAAAACCATGGGGTGATCTAGTATATTTGAAATAATGATTACGAAATGTGAAAAAGGGAAGGATGGGTTTTTGGAATTTTACTAAATCCTTATTTCACTTTAATAATTGGAACTAAATTGGTTGGTTGATCTAACCTTAAAGTGATAATGAAATATGCGATTAATTGTTGACAAATGGATTAATGGTTAATTGTCATATTTTTCCAGTTGATTAAAATATTGAACCATTGTTACGCCTGATAAATAAAATGGATCTCTATTATGAGAATGGTTGAATAATGGTTAATGTTGTTGATCATTGATATAAATGTGTTATATGTGATATCAGTGATTGATTTATCATTGGGGTGTGGGTGGGGGACTAATTCTATAAATCCCCATGAGGTGTTGGACTAATGATTGAGGACCCCAATGCATGTATGTTACTCAAAATTAAATTTTTATTCATAAATAAATTTTTAGGAATAGTGAGGAACCAAAACACTCAAAGAATAGGGTTCTCAAACACAGTAAGAGACAACAAAATCATTAAAAACAACTAACATTATTATAATCGCAGACCCTATATAGGCCCCATTTAAGGGAGTGTACCATCAAAGGGGTGTGCGATAGGGATTGATCCTCTAAACACCTATGGGGTTATAGGATTATTCTCTAGCACCCCGATATATTGGTACTTTTTTTTAATCTTCTAGGATATTGGAAATGAAATTGGAATTAAATGGAGAATGAAATACCATTATACAATGAATAATGATAACCTTCTGATTTATGGTTCAGAATCTATCACACGCAGAAGTAGGTATGATGTGGTCAGTTAAAGAATAATTAAATTTGAAACCTATTTATTTTCTATTTTTGTTTATTTATTCATTATATAACATCATACACTATTATAGACTATTTATTTCATTAGACATCATTGGTGGGGGCCTACTTAGTTATACTCACACCCTACATGTTCTAGGGGATCGGTACCCCAATAGACTTTATTTTTCTTGATATGATAACAGAAAGATCCCTGTGTTAGATAGTTAAGTTGGGATTTGGGATGAAGCATGGATGAGGGAACATGACATGATGTTAGAGCCCACTTAGGAGTTATCGGTGTGTATTTATTGTTAGTTTTAATTAAAAACTGTACACATATATGGAATGACATATTTACCTCTCGGGTTTATGGTCATTTTATTTATTCTTGGATTATCATGTAACATAGGTCTTTATTGATTATGACATTATCTTGATTAGTAATTATTATCCTATGGCTATTATTAATTTACTTTTTCTATTATACTGTTCTAATAAAGAAGGTGTATTGTCCCCATATTAAATACTATAACCTTTATTCTAATTGGAATCCACTGTATTATGGGTAGGGGTACCTATGGTCACATAACTAACAAGCTTATGGCATCAGCCTGGAGTACCCAGATCAGGATGTTACAAAGTGGTATCAGAAGATTTTTGTTTTCTTTTCAATTTTCATTATATTTGGGAATTGTAGAAGGGAGAATATGATGATATTTTACTTGTACATGATCTTGTTAATGGGATTATCTAACACATATATGGGGAAAAACCAAGTACCCACAATGGGATTGATGTTGTCTATTTTTTCTGTTACAATTAAATGTAATTTCATCTCGAGTGATGTACTTGTTGTGTGACATTATTATTTTTTGAGACTTTTCTTTGTGTACTAGTATAGCATGAGAGTGTAATATACATGCATCGTTATTGAAACTCTAAATTTTTTGTTATATATATCATTTTATTCATGGATAGAAAAGAAGGTTTTTGGTGAATTGTTAAAATGCAAATGATTTTCTTTATTTATTATTTATAAATTAAAATGTTTTCTAATGAGAATTTTATAACATTTAATTATTCTAAATGTAGTAATTTGAAATGTATAAAAGTATTTTATATTGGGGAAATATGTTATGATGGTTTTTACCTGATTTTATCTATGACCTAGGTGAGGGATGGTTAAGGGTAGTGATACTACTTTGGTTTTGACC
Source organism: Viscum album (assembly GCA_963277665.1). Lineage (NCBI taxonomy): Eukaryota > Viridiplantae > Streptophyta > Magnoliopsida > Santalales > Viscaceae > Viscum > Viscum album. The sequence goes on along the minus strand of OY728167.1, from coordinate 392,461,023 downwards.
ATGTGGTGGATTATGGGAGGGTTGACTTGTTATAGGCTTATGTGAATCCATATAATTAATGTGATTGTGATGTGTTATGTGTCCTAATATGAATTTTTATAATTATAGAGTTATGAATTCATGAAGAAGTTCGTTGATAGAACTATAGGAGGACATCAATGTAAATGATCCTTTAACAATGGATCCAGAGTCTCCAATAGTTCAGCGTGAAGGGATGGGAGATAAATTCCATGAGAAATTTTCTCAATTTATATATTTTATGGAGACATATCTAGGGTGGTATGTGAGGAATATTTCTAACTTGACACTATAGTTTATGTTTCATCGCCCTCTGACTTTCACTGAAGAGGGTGGAACCGAGGTGGCTATGTTCTAGATTGAGTCTATCCAAATGATCCTTGAACATTTAGAGACTCTTTTTGAGAGTATAGTTAAATTGGTTTCATATATATTGTGTGGATCATTTATTAACTAGGGGGATATTCATACTTGGTATGATAAGCTAGAGGGAATATTATGGAAGGACATCTAGGAGAATTTCTTTGACCCCTTTTACAATAAGATGCTCTGGTAGGAGAGGGTAGTTGTGTTTATAAAATTGACTTAGGGGGTATGTCTATGATGGACTATTCTTGTTGCTTCACCGACTTATGGTGCTTTGTCCCAGTACTAATAGAGGATGAGGGAAATGTGTTGAGGCACATTCTCGAAGTACATAAATGTGAGATTAATTCCCATGTTAATATCTTTCGTCTAGAGAATTTTTTTAAAGTGATGAATCAGGATCCCATTTATTAGGTGAGCCTGAAGGAGGATTCTGGTGGAATGTAGGTGTTTTCTGCTAGATGAGCTGTTGGTAAGTCTTCAAAAGGGAGTGTGAATCACTATTAAAATATCACCCAGAACAGTAGCAAGCAGAGTCTCCCAGGCGAAGGATCTCTTACTCATTGAAATTATAAAGTTCTTTTCCATCATTGTGGTAGGTCGAATCACTGTGGTAACTAGTGTCGCTTCCCACTGATAGAGTTTCGATCTTGTTGTAGGGTGGTACAGTTACAATGATTTTTCCATAACCCATGATGTATGTGTAGTGATGGATGATCTAGATAGAACCATCGTATGGGAATGGGTATTCTACATCGTACCATTCATTAAAATGGATAATTACTAGCTATTTCATTTGAGATATTGGATTTTGTACTTCGGTGCTAGAGAGACCATATAAGTAGAGTAATGAAACGTAAGGGACTCAAACTATATTATAATAAGAGCTATATGATAGTATCATGTATTTCATCCAAAACTTGTTGATAGCGAGGGTAGTCCATTAACAGTTAGAGGTACAATTCATGTATCCTCTATGCTTCCTAGTTCTTTATTTGATATTTGATAATTTCATTCATTTATGTCTTCTCAACTTTTGAACCGTTTCAATTTTAAGGTTGAATTTATGACTGGGGTTATTTCAATTGATGCACCATTGTGAGTGAAGTCGATGAACATCTCTTTACGCAAATAATGTTGTCTCAATGTTGGTGAGTAGTGTTTCCTTTGGGGTCATACATGATATGTAAGGTTCTGACATTGTTTTGTGAAGGTATCTATTTGTATCAAACTAATACCACATCAATTTTTACAGTAGGAGAGTGGCCTTTACATTTCCGGAGGGTGAAATTTATGTTCATCCTAGAGAATGGGATATCCTGGAATATCATGTAATTCCTATTCATCAACAATAGGGTAATCTCATTACCCAAGTTGCAAGTATTTTAGCAGATTATAGGGGTGTAAAGCGTGATATATTTCCGCATATAGTGAACCAGTTTCCAAACATGTTCCGTGAGGAATTCTTAGGGATTCTACCAGAAAGGGATTTTGATTTTACAATTGATATCATTCCTAGAGATGAACATGTTTCTAACCCACCTTCTAATATGGAACCAATATAGGTTTAATGTATTATGACTCGAATGGTACAGTCATTGGGTAAATGATTTATATGTCCATGGGAATCACCTTGGGATTTAGTAGTTTTGTTTTCTATGAAGGTCAATGGGATGTTACATTTCAATGTTGATTACCTGATGTTAAACCAAATGATGTTGATGAAATAGTCTCCTCTCATGTCTATCAATTATCTCTTTGACTAGTTGAGAAGATCTTATGTTTTCTCCAAGAATCACTTGAGATCAAGGTATCATTATTGGAGATTTATAACTTCTGATGTACTATAGACTGATTTAATAAGGAGGTATGGCCTATATGATGTTTTCATGATGCTGTTCAGGATGATCAACACTCTGGTTATGTTTATATCCATGATGAAATCAATCATCCACCAATACGTGGATCATTTTATTGTTTTTTTGGGATGACATCTTGGTGTACTCCTAGAGCCATGACGATCATTCCCAACATCTTCATATATTCTTGAGTAGACTAAGAGATCCTCGGCTATACGCCATGATGTCTAATTGTCTATTCTAGATTGAAATGGTAAATTCCGTGGATCGCATCATCTCAGATGATGGTTTGAAAGTGGACACATGGAAATTTTTGGTAGTTGTCTCTAGGTAAAGCCCATTAATGTTTCTGATATTCGTATCTTTCAGGGTGTAGAGTTATATTATTATATGTTCAAATAAGACTTTTCCCTCCTAGAATCACTTCTTTTCATCTTGAGTATGAAAGGGATAAGTTTTAATTGTATGGATCATGTGAAAATACTTTCCAAGAGTGGAAGAATCAGTTGACTACCGCACCGATCTTGATCCTACCCGACATGGGTGAGAATTATTCCATGTTTTTTATGTGTCGAAGATAGACCTTGGATCAGTGTTGATATAGGGAGATCGAGTTATGGATTATGGTTTGCGATATTTGAGGCCACAAAAACATAATTACGCTAAGCATGATCTTGAGTTTGAAGTGGTAGTTTATGTCATAAAGTGTTGGTGGAATTATCTTTTGGATGAATTTTTTTTGTGTATACTAAAAACAAAATCAACAATTTTATATTTTCCTAACGAGACATGAATCTCCAGATCTAGAGGTGGTTTGAGTATATGAAATATTTTTTTATTTGAGCTAGCATATATGCCCAGGAATGGAAAAACTTTTCGGATTCTTTGAGTAGGAAAACCCAAATTTATATAGTTCAAGATTATAGTTATGAGTGGAAGATGATGAACTTATTGGGTGAAATTCATATTGAAGTTCATGATATTCAGATGAAGATGATGATTGTGTCCTTATTAGTTGAGTTCACACTTCAACGCCAAACCAAGGATAATCTGTATGAGGATCCAGAGTGTTTGGATTTGAGGGGAATCCATGATCGTTGGGATTCACCTTTTGATTGGAATATAGATGAGGATGAAATCATCTATGTTCAAAATCATGTTGTTCTTCATACAAGTATGCAAGAAGAACTAATACATGAGTATCATGCTTCAAATTGGTTGTTAAATTCAGGTTTTACAAAAATGTACCATTACATACATTCTGATGGTTCTGGGAGTAGCAAAAGATCATTGGTGTATGTGCCCACTTGGGTCTTTGTCATTAGAAATCTTCAATCTGGGATCAATATGATGATTAATTGCAGACTGCACAGATCGAATCATAGAAATAGATAAAGATGAAGAAGGGTCCCGGAACCACAAACAAGGATCATCACTGGTTGATTATAATTAATTTAATTAATTGACAAGAAGTAACTTTTTGTATGTTCTTTCATTCTTGGAATTCATGATCATGCTCTGATGCGATTCGTCATTAGGTCATACAATCCAAGTGTAGACTTCCTCTAGCGGTGATCCACATGTGCACCACGTATCTTTGGATGTTGCCAAAGGATTTTCTAGGTGCTAGCATGGAGAAACATTTTCTTGAATTGTCCGCCTTAGATCGTCTTAGTCCGATGGAGGAGGATCTCTCTTTATATTCAGAGCATTCATGGAGGAAGGAGTTCTTTCAGTCTTGAGATAATTCTTTAGAATTTTTGTGCATAATGATTACGGAAAATTATGGGGTTGTGAGGATTTTTATAATCGTGTTTGAGGTCAAAGAGTTATGACAATAAATAAATGTGTTATGTGTTTTATTTTTCATTAACTCTTATTAAAAACCCCCATGTCAAATCATTAATTCAATGACATTCTCCCACGCTGATTATAATAAATATCATTTAATAAAAACATATTATATCCTAAAAATCCCGATTGGAAAAACTACACTGTGTGTAATTATTAATACACAGAGTCTACTTGTTTTTCATAAAATTACACAGAGTGTAATCATTAATACAAACAGTGTACTTTTTTTTCATTTCCTTTACAAAATGAAAACTACATGGCGTGTAATCATTAATACATGGCGTGTTCTTGTTTTCAAAATAAAAACTACACAGTGTATAATCATTAATACATGGCGTGTACATGTTTTCATTTTATTCCTACTCCAATTTTAAAATGATTTAGTCTTCCTTGAATAATTATTAAACCAAATACAAGAATAATATTTAATATACTTGAGATACATGGATACACTTAGTGTGTGACCCTCTATGCCTCTTTCTCATTGGCATTAGGCGGGCTTGTCTAATATCCAAGAATACTATCTTGCAACCGGTCAAGGAACCCTAGAGAAGGAAGTTGACGCCGCATTGACGTGTCACCCCATATGAATTCTTACCATGTAATTTAATCCCTTTGTATCAATATCTCATCAAGCTAGTTTTCTAGTAGTTTAATAAGACTATATGCTTGATCTTTCATTCATTGACTTCCAGAAATAAACTTGTCGTTACACCATGGCCATGGAATTTGGGAGACAGTTCTATTTCAATCAAAGGGCTCGAGATATATACTTCCATAAATATTGAATGTGAAAATCCTTCATCAACTTATCCATCAACAACATGTCATTGGTGACGCGCCCAATGTACCCTACTTCCCGCCAAATGTCTACGTCATGGTTTTCATCAGAAAATCTAAGTGTGCGAGTCATGACATGAGTTAATGATAATATTCCAGTCTAAGGACCATTACAAACACTCTTAGATAGAAATATCTAATGACACAAAGACATGAGGAATTACTATTGGAGGGTCTGTTCTCATAATATCCTATCTTGGAAATTACCAAGTGTGAACTCCATGTGGGAGAGTCTAATCTTCTTACGAGTACTCGCACATGACGGTCTGCATACTATGTGTCCAATAATTGTATTTCATCCAACCATAATACTTTATTTAAGAATATAGTTATAGCATTTCAAGGTTCTCATCATAGTGTGGATATTCCATGACCTTATTAATGCAAAAAATATTCCAAGACATTATTATATTATAGTCATGCAGAATAATGAACAATATATAATAAGTGTACATTCATGTAATCAAAGTACAAACAATTCGTTCTCAGGACACCAAATCTTCCAAACTCGCACATGAACTAGAGACAACTGCCTACAATTTTTAATCCGCTAGACCTCACATGAGGATCATGTTTCTTATGATTCAAGGATTTTTTTCAAGGTTTATTCCATATTTTCTTTCAAGGAAATATTACTCACTACAACTTCACCTCTCAGATAAAAATCCCTCAAGAGATGATACTTCTAAAGTATGTGCTTTTTCTGCTGATGTGACCTTGGCTCTTTTTCTAGTGCCACCGCTGAAGTATTTTTACAATAAAGCATGATAGGATCTTTACTGTTAGGTACTATATACATCTCTTGGATGAATCTTCACATCCATACTTCTTCTTTAGCTACCTAAGAAGTTGTGATATACTCAGACTCTGCTATAGAATCTGCCACCACACCTTTCATTGAGCTCTTCCAGCTCACTTAACCAATATTCAAGATGAAGATGTAACTAGTCTGCGACCTCATGTCATCTTGATCAGTTTGGAAACTAGAATATAAATGTCTTCTGATGACTATTTCCTCATCTCCTCCATAAACCGGGAACATATCTTTTGTACGCCTCAGATACATAAGGATATTCTTGACTGCCATCCAATGGAAGTCTCATGGATCAGCTTGATATCTTCCTACCGCACTTAATTCGTAAGAAAAATATATCATTTTACATAGCATAAATTACATGACTGACCCAATCACGGATGTGTAAGGGATCCTTGACATTTTTTTTCTCTACTCATGTGTTTGTGGACACATTTTCTTGGAAACATTAATTCCATGTGACACTGGAAACAATCCACTTTTGGATTGTTCCATACTGAATCTCTTCAGTATCTTGTCAGTGCATGTACTTTTACTCAGTCCCATCATTCTCTTGGATCTATCACGATGGATCTTGATACCTAGAATATATGCGGCCCTTCCCAAGTCTTTCATGGAGAAGAATTTTTCCAAACATTCCTTAACTGACTATAAGACAGGTACTTCGTTTCCAATTAGTAATCTGTCATTAACATATACTATTAGGAAAATTACTACACATCCACTAAACCTTTTGTAGATACAAGGATCATGTTCATTCTTAACAAAGCCAAATTATTCTAAGGCTTCATCAAAATAAATGTTCCATGAACTTAATGCATGATTTAATCCATAAAGGGGTTTCTGCAACTTGTATACCTTGTTGGAATCCTTTTGAGTAAGAAACCCTTCAGGTTGTGTCATGTAGACATCTTCCTGGAGGTTCCCATTATGGAATGATGTTTTTACATCCATTTACCAAATGTTATAATCATGGTAAGTAGACATGGACAATAGGATTCAGATGTATTTCAACATCCCAACTGGGGACAAGTTTACATCATTGTCAATTCCTTGACACTGTCTAAAACCTTTAGCAACCAATCGTGCCTTATAGGTGCTGACTTGTCCCTCCATGTCCAGTTTCATCATGAATACCCATTCATTACCAATAGGATTTACATCAACTAGAGGATATACCAAAATCCAGACTTGGTTTTGGTACAAGGAATCCATATCAGAATCCATGGTTTCATTCCACTTGGCAACATTTGTGCCTTCATATACATCTTTGTATGTAAAATATTATCATTTCCAACCAATAATGAGTCACCATCCTCAGTGACAAGAAAACCATATCAATTTGTTTCTCTCACCTCTCTCCTAATCCTACGCAGTTCTAGTGTCTCTGTAACATATTATTCTTCCATAGGGATTTGTGGAATCTGTCCTTGTACCAAATCCTGTGTATCTTGAGCCTCAATTTCATCGAAGTATATCTCGCTCCCACTATCTCTTTTGGATATGTGCTCCCTCTCATTGAATATGGCGTGTCTTGCCACTGTAACCTTTTTATATTATGCGGTATATAGGTAATATCTCCTTATTTCCTTGGGATATCCTATAAATATACACTATGTGCCTTGGGGTGCAAGTTTGTTACCTGAAGAGGCCTTAAAAAATGATTCACTACCCCACACATGTAAATTTGATAACATGGATTTGCGTCCATTCCATAACTCGTATGGAATACCATTTATCGATTTAGTTGGTACTTGGTTTAGTATGTGTGCTATTGTCTGTAATGCATATCCCAAAAAGGATAATGTAAGACTCACATGACTCATCATTGATCTCACCATGTCCAACAGGGTGCGGTTCCTCCTTTCACTTACACCATTCCACTAAGGCGTGTAAGGAGGAGTGAGTTGAGATAGAATCTCAAAATCCAATAAGAAATAAATGAAGTGCTGATTAATATATTCTCCTCCTCTGTATGAGCAGAGTTTCTTAATCTTTTTACCAAGATGGTTCTGAACTTCATTCTTGTATTCTTTGAACCGATCAAAATAATCCGACTTGTTCCTCATTAGTTGAATATATCCATATCTACAAAAATCATCTGTAAAAGTTATGAAGTACAATAACACACCCCGTTCTTCAATTGGAAATATTCCACACACATCTCTGTGAACTAATTCAATAATCTCTTTATCCCTTTCACCATTCCCACTAAATGGGGTTTTGGTCATTTTTCCTTGTAGAACCGCATGACATACACCAAGTGGTTTTAGTTCGAAATAATATAAATACCCATCCGGATGTAATTTTGTCAAATATTTCTCATTGACATGACCTATCTGTTGATTCCAAAGATGGATGTGGTATGAGTAAAGTGAATTAACTTTGTTATCGATTTCCATTACTTGGTTTGTGTAGTCTAACACATAAAGGTTTTTATATAAATGTGCCCTACCAGATCAAATGCTATCTTTATAAAAGTAGCAACATTCATTTCCAATCATGAAGATGAATCCATCAGTATATAATATTGATATTTAAATAATTTTTTTAGTAATAGAAGGCACATAATAACAACCCTTTAACACTAAGATCATTCCAGTTGGCAATGTGAGGTGGTAGTCCCCGACAACTAAAAAAGTAAGTCTGGCTCTCTTGGCTGCACGTAGATCCACATCACCTCAGTCAATCTTTCTGAATCAAATTGGTTCTTATATTTGGATACATATGTGAGCACCAAAAACAGTATCTAATACCCAATTGGTAAAAAAAGATATATTACATTCGATAAAAAATGCACTTGAAGCTTCCCCTTGCTTCCTTGGATGGGTGTAGTTTTTCTTCCAGTGGCCCTTCTTGCCACATGAGAAACAAACAGCCTCCGGTTCTCTTGCTTGCCCTTTGATCTTCCTTTTCTTCGAAGAACTTGAAGATGCTTTGGGCTTAAATCTCTTCGCCTTCCCTTTCCTTTTATTCACCATGTGGACCGAATGCTTTTCTTGCATCAAATCAATTTCCACTTGGAAAATGATGATTAGAAGATCAGATAAAGACTTCTCAATGTTTTTCATAATAAAATTTACAACAAAGTTAGAGATGCTATGGGGGAGTGATTAAATAATGTGATAGGTACCCATTTATTCGAGGAGTTTAAACCCTAGAACCTCCAAGTGCTATTTGTAGATAATGATCTTGACTACATGAGGCCCAACTGGGGCTCCCTCTCCAAGCTTGCTCTAAAATAAAACATTGGAGATCTCAAACCATTCCTATCTTGCTCACTTCTGGTATAGACCATGGAGGTGCTCTATCATTCTATAGGCTTCCATGACTTTATGAGACTTCATGAAATTTTTAGACATTGATGAAAGTATCAAGCATTAAATGTCGAGTGCATTGCTCAAATGTTGATCATTGACCAGGAAATCTTCATCACTCACCCCTTGGGTAGAAGAATTAGTAAGTCAGGACTCCAACACGTAAAAATTTCATTCATGGTATAGGATAACTATAACACCCCAAGCTTCCATGGTACACTTCTCTTTGAATAATACACCAGCGTGTGTTGTACGCAACATCAAGTTCTAACACACACCACGACCAACCAAAGTAGCCGTTATGAATAGTAATACCTACTTTTTAAAATTTTAGAAATTTCATCTTTAAAAATGGACTTCATTTTTGGATTCAGAGTATCGAATTTAGCCTAAGGTTAAATTTTGCTACTTTTCAGATAACATTAAAATTTTGATGAATAGTGAAAATTACTAAATTTTAATTAAAAACAACTTTTTTAATACGAATAATTAATAGAGATAATTTATGAATTTGAGTGGTTTTAAAGTATATTTTGAATATATTTTTACCATTTAATACAATTTTGGTCATTGGACATAATTTCACTATTAAACCGGACATAAACAAGCATCAATTTTTTGATAGTTATTATATCTTAAAAACACGCTTTTTGTTTTGACAACGGGAATTAATTTTAATTTAATTTCTGCCACATCTGTGTTTAGAATTTGGAAAAATGGATTCCATATTTGGAATCAGGATGTCCAAATTGTGTAAATAGGTTACTTTTATTTTTAGACATTTTGAATAATTACTTCGGTAACTATTTTATTTACCATGGTTAAAGGGTAAATCCGGTAAATAAGGGTTAAAAAATATTATAATAATACTAAATTACCCTAAAACGTGTCCTAACTATATTGGTGGATACATGTCTGACCATGGTCATATTTGGGACGATTTTGGGACTCATAGAGCCACTTTTAGGTTATAGGGACACTTTATATTAATTAAGTTAAAATAAATACAAAAATGAAATAAGCATATATCTTTTAGAAAAACAATTTTTACATAGGGTTATATATGATGGAGTTTCGACTATATATATTAATTAGAAAGATACAAAGATTTAATACATTATTATATTTTATTTTTAATTTTTGGACATTATATAATTTAATTTATTTATGACACAATGGTGATGTAGTAATTACATAATTAATGAAAAATTAGAATAATCGATATTATAAATACCCAAGTAAATTTAATTTTAGTCTTTTTATAAATAAAAATAATTTTATATGATAATATGACATGTTAGTATTTATTTAATTAATTTTTTTAGAATTAATCATTCTATTATGAGTTTTACAGAAATCAATTATTGAATAGTGTCAAAATTGACATAAAAGAGTATTTAAAAGAAATATTATATTATAAATTGATATTCAATTCCTAAAAATATAAGGTTTGGAAAAAGGACATATAACATGATAGGTGTATCATTAATAGACCACTTGGGAGTCTCTTGGATGTATATAGTGAGTTTATTAACCATATAATATAAAAACACAAAGAGGCATTGTAAAAGTGAAACTAATTAACAACGAGTTAATACTTAAAGATAAGGTTAATATAATAACCCATACTTGTCTAAATTCTATTGGATGAGTGGTTTTCAACCCATCCCAACCATAAAATTTAAATAATCTACTTTGTATCCATTAGAAACCGAATATGAATTTATTATAAATTAATACTTTAAGTATTTCCTAAAGAGTCCCTCCTCCCCCTTATAAAAGGACCCAACTTCTAACCAATTCTTCACACCTTCAAAGCCTTTTAGTTCGGCCAACCCCTGATGAACTAATCTCTAAACTTCCCTAAATTAAACATAGAGGCCTTATTTTGATCATAAAGCCAACCTAAGGAGCCATTTTGATCAAATCAAAAGGAAGAACCCAAAGAAGAGGTAATGTTTTCACCACCCTCTTTCAAGTTCCTTTCTTCTTCAAATTCATCCTTCTTTGTTATTTCTATTCTAAAATAATAAATCCAGTATATCATATATACTTTGATGTTATTATAAATATGTTACAACCATATTCAGTATTATATCCATCCTTTGAACGACATGTCACCATACGTGCGTACGTACGGCTTACCGTCTCCATGTCGTGGTGTAATTGTTATTCAATACATTATTATTTGGATGGGTATAATAATGATGTGTATTTTATGTAAATAATAAATATAACATTATAAGGATTCTGTATATATGATATACCATCTAATTATATATTATTTTAATATCAAAAGAATTATATTTTCGCTCGTGCGTACGTACGGATTACTGTCTCCACGACGCGATGAGATTCATTTCCATGTTCACCATTCATCGACGATTATAAAAATATATATTACTAATAAGTATGTAATATATGACATAATAATGCTACTGGGGATATATATATTTATATATATAAGTATTTATGTACATACATATATCTTATTCACTTACTTCCGTGCAATACAATAGGAAAACAGAAACAACGTTTATGCGTACGTACGGACAACCGTCTCCATAAATGGTGTTTTCCATTTCATATATATGTCTATTATACATATTTATATTCTAAATATATATGATATATTTATCATGTTTTATATTCTTGAATTATTTAAATCATGATCTAAGTGATACAACCAAGAGTAACAAGTTAAAACACATACGATAAATAAAGTGATTATTACCCAAAATGTTAACTTAACATGGAAATTATTATTAAATGGGTAATATAAAGTCATAAATGAATCAAGTATGATATCATAAATATTAATAAGCTTCTGGTATAATTTAATAACATACTACGATCTTCGTACAGGAGGTTAAACGTACCCTCGACTAAAGGAAAGTGCAAGGTAAGGGGTCTTCATCTCACTCCTTATTCACGTGAGATTCATGCCATATTGCCACTATTACCTTTTGTGTGGTGTGTGTACTGCCCATAATTATATTCTTTGTGTAATAAAATATAATATATGTGTATTTACATATTCATTGTATGATACCTCTTTCATGGGTTGTATTTTTCATAAGTTACCAAATTAGTAAGGGTTAATTTCACAATGTCTTTATTATCCGAGGTTGTTTTTAGATAAGTATCTACTGGGACATATTTATTATACATATCCATGTTTTATTAAAGTGTCTTCAAAGGGATTACTTTAAGGGACTCTTTTACTAGAACATCATTTCAAATGTTTTAAATATCAATTCTACTAAATCTTTCTCATTAATGTCCATGTCTTCAAAATGGTTTTTAAGGATTTATTTATATGGACATGAATGTTTTTAAAATTTTAATTCCTTTAAAAAGATTCAATGTGGTATGGGACATGTTGATTCAAAAATGTTTTTAAATGACTTCTTTTCTAAATTGTGTAACTTTTAAATGTTTTCATGAAAAGGGGTATTTCTCTCAAAGAGTTTTACAAATCAATCTCATCTATGTCAGAATTCATTAACGGATTATAAACATGTTTTGAAGTTGATTTATCATGATACAAATCATCCATATTGTGTTGAAGGTTTTCTGATATATTTGACTGTGGATGTGTTATTTTTATACCATTCATGGTTATTGGGCAAGGTATTGACATTTCACATGCTAGTTTTCATACAAATTTTCATGTTATATTCCATCATCTTCTTAAGATGAATGTGATGGACTAGTATGTTCTGGGTTGGGGACCGGTAAAGTAATCCCTCTGAGTTGGTGTCTGGTTATTAGAGGCACTCTGTGTTGGTGTCAGGTTATTAAAGGCACTCCGGGTTGGTGTCCGGTTATTCGAGGCACTCCGGGTTGGTGTCCGGTTATAAGAGGCACTCTGGGTTGGTGTCCGGTTATTAGAGGCACTCCGGGTTGGAGTTCGGTTACAGAGGCTCTCCAGGCTGGGTTTTGGTTACAGTTATACCTTAGTTCTTTGCATGAGGCCTTAAAACAAAAATTAAAGTTCGGTATTATGCATTCCATCATTATGAAAGTGGTTAGTGATATTTCATGTGATTATTACATTAGTAGAATATCCATGTGAATAAGTAAATGGCATTATTTCATTTTATTTCTGCCATATTAAGCTGAAGTTAAAGTTTAAAAGGCTTTTGTTTTAGTTTTATACATTTCCTTAAATGTTTATGCTTATTTTTGAAAGTTTCTGCTGTATTTCTTACCCTTAATGAGAATTTGAGCTCACCCCATTCTATGTTTTATTTTTCCCAGGATTCCTAGAAGTGTAATGTGATTGATATGCATGGTTAAGCCAAAGGAATAATGGCGTTCATAAAGATTATTTATGTTGTTTTTTTGTATTAAAGTGCAAACGTAACATTCATGTATGTGATCTATTTTTCCAAGACTGCTAAACTGATCGGTCCTTCGGGACTTGATTCCTTGTAATCATGCCAATGTATTAACATAATGCACCGACTCTGGGTAACTGGGGTTGGGGCGTTACAGTTGGTATCAGAGGAAGTTTAGCTATAACCTTGGAAACTATATTTTGTTAAACTCTGATTAGAGCACATAGCCCTAAGATAGACTTTGAGGATTAGTATGGAAGAACTTCCTAGAATTTTGGTATTGTAGAGATTTTGTGAGTTTTCTGAGCAATACATCCCTGTCTGGATACGAGCAGGTAGAGGTGGATTTGGCACAGATGTACCTATGGGTAAAACCCAAAAACATCGCTTTGAGCTAGACTTGAACGGGAACTGGTGCATGACAACAGGCCTTGCTGCACTCTTGGTTACGACACTCCTGGGGGATATTCTTAGGATAATTCTCATTTTCATTACAAACCATTATGAAGGGCTCATGAGTATATACATACTCAAAGGAAACATTTTTATGATTATGTATTATATCCATAAACTCTTCAATTTGCGTTAGGTATTTTACAAGTTTGGAATTAGTCATTGCAATTTATAAACTGACCTAGTTTATGCTATTGTATAGAAATGACGCCCAATATAAGGAATGTGAACTCCAGTAATACGTATGATCCATAGACTAAGAAGGATCATATATTTCATGGAATTAATCCATAATTTAGAAGGGAAATAGTCTCCCATGTATTATAATCATATGAAGAAATAGTATCATGTGTGGATAAGATAACTAAAGAGTTTACTGAGTCCTATGGCTTTGAAGGGAAGCAAAAGAAGAAAAACATGGAAGGGAGAAAGATGGATAAAGGGAAGAGGGAAAAGAATAATTTCCCCATATATGATAACTGTGGGAAGAAACACCCTGGAACATGAGTAAAAGAAATGGGAGTTTTTTATAAGTGTGTAGGAAAAAGGGAACGAAATACGTGAATGCATGGGTAAGAAAATGGTTTCAAATGTACAATGCTTCATTTGCAAGGAGTTTGGACACTACGCAAACCTATCATCAGACTATGCCACAAATGATGCTATTGGATAACAATCACATTATGATACTACCACAGATGAAGAGGAATGATTAGAGTTATTATGTTGATTATGTCATTTGAGTGTTGTATCAGTAATGTACGTGTTATAATAATTATGGAGTATATAAGGACTGCACTGCAGTACTATTTCATTAAGGACGTGAGATTGTGTGGAACAAAGAGAAGTGACTCAATAGTAGGTTAAATTTTTTGAAAATATATGGTTGAGAGAAAGATAAACCATAATATGGTTCTGATACCGAGGTAGTGATTTTAGAATAATACATGATTGATTTGGATAAATTATATTGGATATTCTTGACTACCTTGAAACTGATTAATGATTTGTATATTCCATCATTGTTGGGGTTTACAACATTTTTTTTGGATTGAAGGAGTATATATATTATTCTTTAATAAATAATGGATCATGAATGTAATCAATAAGGTTTTATGGTAATTCCAGATGTTGTAGTGTTTTAAAAGAATACATGGTGAAGGTGTTCACATGTTACTAAACGGAAAAAAGGATCTTCATTATGTTTAACATTCTTGTAAATTTTGTAATGTGAGTTTGGATAATAGTATTTTGGATAATTTTAATGGTTGGAATGGATTAAGTTTGAAAGGTTATTTTTTGTATTTTTATAAAAGGACAACACGCAGACCGTGTGACAACCCGTCGTGTCGGACAATGCTACGGGAATCAAACCCACAACCACAGTGAAATTGGGATTTATCTCATACCATTGTGCTACATGAACTTCCAGGATGGTATAATGTAGTTTCTTTAAATAAAGGGTCTTATATGTGAATTATAAATTCATTATATTTGGAACCCTATACGATTAGGATAAACAGAGTGTTTTTGAGTTTTATTATGTCTTGGGGTGAAAGATGAGTTTGTGGTAGAAATTTATTAATGGATAAATCTCTAATTATATAGTAAGTATATCTCCTTATGATCTTAGCCAATCTCATAAATAAATTCCTCAAAATTAAGAAAAGGAACTTAGAACAAAAATGGTTTCCTAGATGGTACCATAGATCATCACTAATTTATGGATTTGGGATTGTTGGCCTTTTCATATCCATATTCTCTACCACTCTCCATCAGATAATTGATGGTTAGATTTCTCTTTCATATCCATATTTTCCTACATGGCACCCTAGTATGTGTTATTTTCGGTAATCTTCATACTTTATACTCTTTATTTTAAATAGAGGCCTCATTAATTCATTTCTCGATGTGGGATTTGAACTAAGATATTTTGAAACGTCAAAAATGTGTTATCCTAATACCTTATGTTTTGTTGAACCGATGGTATTTTAAAACATCATAGATTGATGAATTTAAGGACCTCAATTTTAAACATGTTTGTGATTGATGACCTCAATCACTACCTATAAATATTTATGTCTTTCTCCAATTATATGTCAATAATTGCCACTAATGTATTCCTAATCGAGATCATAATTTTGTGGTGACCCTTTCATTTCTCTTTTCATCTTATTAAGACTAAATTTTATTAACCAAATTTCTGATGTGGGTTTTTCCATGAAGATATTTTCTACTTTCACCCTTTATTTTAAAAGAACAATATCAAATTGTGAGGACATAATTTATTGAAGGAGGGGAGAATGTAACACCCCAATCTTCCATGGTACGCTTCACTTTGAATAATATAGTAGCGTGTGTTCTATACAACTTCAAGTTCTAACACACACCACGACCAATCAAAGTAGCCGTTATGAATAGTAATAACTACTTTTTAAAATTTTAGAAATTTTATCTCTCAAAATGGACTTCATTTTCGGATTAGGATTATCGAATTTAGCCTAAGGTGAAATTTTGGTACTTTTCGGATAACATTAATATTTTGATGAATAGTGAAAATTACTAAATATGAATTAAAAACAAATTTTTTAATCCAAATAATTAATAGTGATAATTTATGAATTTGAGTGGTTTTAAAGTATATTTAGAATATATTTTTACCATTTAATATAATATTGGTCATTGGGCATAATTTCACTATTAAACCGGACATAAACAAATAACAATCTTTTGATAGTTATTATATCTTAAAAACACAATTTTTGTTTTGACAATGGGAATTATTTTTAATTTAATTTCTGCCACTTCTGTGTTTTGAATTTGAAAAAATGGATTCCATATTTGGAATCAGGATGTCCCAATTGTGTAAATAGGTAACATTTATTTTTAGACATTTTGAATAATTATTTCGGTAAATATTTTATTTACCATGGTTAAAGGGTAAATCCAGTAAATAAGGGTTAAAAAATAACATTATAATAATACTAAATTACCCTAAAATGTGTCCAAACCTTATTGGTGGATACATGTCCGACCATGGGAATCTTTGGGTTGATTTTGGGACCCCATGTAGCCACTTGTAGGTTATAGGGACACTTTATTTTAATTAAGTTAAAATAAATAAAAAAATGACATAAACATATATCTTTTAGAAAAACAATTATTACGTAGGGTTATATATGTTGGATTTTCGACTATAAATATTACATAGAAATATAAAAAGATTTCCTACATAATTATATTTTATTTATAATTTTTAGACATTATATATGTTAATTTATTTATTACACAATGGTGATGCAGTAATTAAATAATTAATGAAAAATTAGAATAAGCCATATTTTAAATACCCAAATAAATTTAATTTGAGACTTTTTATAAATACAAATAATTTTATAGGATAATATGACATGTTATGATTAATATAATTAACTTTTTTCGAAGTAACCATTCTGTTATGATTTTTACAAAAATCAATTATTGAATAGTGTCAAAATTGACATAAAAGAGTTTTTAAAACAAATATTATATTATAAATTGATATTCAATTATTAAAAATATAAGGTTCAGCCAAGAGACTTATATCATTATAGGTGTATCATTAATGGACCACTTGGGGGTCTCTTGGATGTATATAGTATGTTTATTAAGCATATAATATAAAAATACAAAGAGGCATTACACTACGGGAAAAAACGATACTTGCGACGGGTTATTTGCGACAGGAATAAGACCCGTCGCAACAACTCCGATGAAAAGGGTTTTTGCGATGGGAATATATTCCCGTCGCAAATGGTCAGTTATTTGCGATGGAAATACAGGACCCGTCACAATTGCAATGGCGCGGTTTGTGCGCCAAAACGCGGGAAGGATATTTGTGACGGGTGGAAGGCTACCCGTCGCAAGTACCCGACTGTGGAAAATAGTATTTGCGACGAGGAAATTTCCCCGTCGCAAAAAAGTATTCACCCGACACTATTGGCGATAGGCCCCATCGCCAATACTGGCCGCTGTAAATACTATTTGTGATGGTCACCTACAACCCATCGCAAATACCCCGCGGTGGTAAATACGGTTTTGCGATGGGACTATGTACCCGTCGTAACGGATAATCCAAGGGGAGGTATTTGCGACGTGTCCCGTCACAAATACCGGCGATGGTAAATATGAACTTGCAATGGGGATATCCTCCCGTCGCAAATACCGGCGATGGTACATAGTAAGTTGAGACGGGGATATCCACTCGTCGCTAATGGTGTGACATTAGCGACAGGCACGTCGCAATAACCCTTTTACCCGCCGCCCGTAATTAATGCGGGCGAAGGTATTAGGGACGGGCCCCGTTGCGAATACCGGCAGCAGTAAATAGATATTTGCGACAGGGATAGCCGCCATCGCTAAAGGTTTCTATTTGCGATGGGCCCGTTGCAAAAGGATATTTACCCACCACCTCTACTTAATGTGGGTGAAGTCATTTGTGACGGTATCCCGTTGCAATACGTCGTATTTGCGACGGTCACCCGTCGCAAATATGACCGTCGCAAATAATCTAACCTATATATACACCTCATCTGTTTTTTCCATAATATTCAGATCTCCATTCTTCTCTCTCTCTCGTTTTCATATCTGAGAAGAATTTTTTTTTGTTTTAATTTTTTCTTTCGAGAAGTGGATGGATGGAAGGATTTGGTGCAGATTATTAAAGGTATTTATATTTTTTGTAATATTTTTTTAAATTGAAAAATTATTTTTAATTGTTAATTTAATTTTTTTTAATAGAATGTTTAGCTATATAGTATAATTAGTTTATGTGTTTGTACCAAATAATCCTTGTCTGGATACGAACAAGTAGAGGTGACTCTGGCACAGATATACCTTGGAGTGAATACTCTGACAAGGTGTTTTGAGCATGACTTGGGGTAACCTGGTACACGACAACGTGCCTTGTTGCACTCATGGTTCGACACTCCCGGAGGATGTTTTGGTAATAATTAGAAATAAATATATGATTATCAAATAATTAAGAAATAATTAGATTTAATTGAAATAATGATCAAATAATTAGGAAATAATTAGATTTAATTGATTAGAAATAATTAGGGAACAATTAAAATAATTAGAAAATAATTAATAAGAAATAATTAGATTTAATTAATATAATTATCAAATAATTAGGAAATAATTAGATTTAATTAATTAGAAATAATTATAAAAAATTACAATAATTAGAAAATAATTAGATTTAATTAGGGAACAATCAGTATAATTAGGAAACAATCAGTATAATTAGGAAACAATCAGTATAATTAGAAAATAATCAGTATAATTAAGAAACAATTATTATAATTAGGAAACAATCAGTATAATGAGGAAAAAATCAGTATAATGAGTAAACAATCAGTATAATGAGGAAATGTGATTGACCGCTCATCTATCTCAATTTTCTTTTCATTTGTGTGTTGAGGCTTATAGGAAACTTCTGCCTCCACATGTAATATCTGCTTTTACTGTCAAAATTATCAACCTCCTCGCCAATATAGAGGTGAGGAGGTTTATAATTTTGACAGTAAAAGCACATATTACATGTGGAGGCAGAAGTTTTCTATCAACCTCAACACACAAATGAAAAGAAAATTGAGGTAGATGATGGGTTAATTACATTTGTTTGTCTATTCATTGATTGATTAACCACCCGACCTATATGCATATCTTCGCATTTCTAATTATTAACATAAATAGCAACATAAATAGTAACTTAAATAGTAACATAAATAGTAACATAAATAGTAACATAAATAGTAACATAAATAGTAACATAAATAGTAACATAAAAAGTAACATAAATAGTAACATAAATAGTAACATAAATAATAACATAAAAAATACTTATAATATAATGATTTTATTATTATATGTTTAATATTTATAAAAAAATATTAATATTATTAAAATTATAAAAAATTTATAAAATATTACAATTATCAATATTTTCATCAAGTTTTTCTTTATTCTTAACAGTTCAAATCTTAAAGGGTCGCCAATTTTTAGGTCATGGAAAATAAAAAATTTGCATCAACCGTGTCCAACGTAAACTCTATAATTGTTATTGCTTGGTTGATCACCTTGAAAGTAGCGTTGCAATAGGACAACCCATGTAATGTCTTTCTCATTACTTGTATCGCCCTATTGCAACACTACTTGAGAGATGAACAACCAAGTTAGAACAATTATAGAGTTTAAATTGGTCAAGGTTGACCCAAAATTTTAATTGGGCATGACCTGAAAATTGACGACCCTTTAAGATTTGAACATGTTAAGAATAAAGAAAAATCTGTTAGAAATATTGAGATTTCTAATAATTAATAATAATTACTAATAAAATTAATCAAAAATCAAATAAATTCAAGTACATGGTTATAAATAGGCATATTTATTTTTCCAAGTATTGCTAAATTAATAATAATTAGTGGGGATGATTACAAACCAATTGTGTCGCCTATAATTATTGGTAATTACTAATAAATAATTGTAATTATGTGTCTTCTTTTTTTAGGATATTGATTCTTATATGAAATTATTTAACTATAGTAATGATTTTAAATTTTTTAGAAACATATATATGAATATGGAACAAGGAAATCGACATCAATCATTATTAGATGATCGTGCTTGGATATATCAGTCCAAAATCCAAACGGTTCTAGTTTAAATCCTGTATATGTTGATGGTGTTGAAGCTTTCTTATCATTTTCATCATCAAACCCAGAATTTGTTTCAGAAGGGAAAATTAAGTGTACTTGTAAAAAATGTGCTCTGAGAACGTTTGAGACATTTGAAATCATTGGGAAACATCTCTTGTGTTATGGTTTTCAATCAGATTATATTTTTTGGTATCAACACGGTGAACGTAGTTCCAGAGAAGATACTAATAATTTGATTTCGAATCCATCATGGTTTCAGAATTTAGTACATGATGTTGGAGGGTCATCCGTTCAACAAACAGAAATTGAGGATGATGTTGATTTACCTCCCGAGTTGGCACCATCTAAATTTGATGAGTTGTTCAGGTCTGTTGAGGATGCATTATATCCTGGTTTCAAGATAAGTAAATTAGAAGTAGTTGCACAATTTATGGCTATTAAATTAGATAATGGGATTTCAAATAACTGTTTTGATCAGATATTTTCTTTGGTTAAAGCACTGTTACCTGAAGGAAATGTGCTGCCTGCTAATTATTATGAGAGAAAAAGACTCATTCATAATCTGGGCCTTTGTTATCAAGAGATCCATGCATGTTTGAACGATTGCATCTTATATTCTGGTGAAAATGAGTCGTTGGATAGTTGTCCCACATGTGGAAAATTGAGGTATAAAGAAGCTCAATCAGGGAAGTCTGGATTGATTCCTGTAAAACAGTTGAGATATTTCCCGCTTACACCCAGGTTGCAGTGTCTATTTATGTCTTAGAACACATCGACAAGGATGTCATGGGAAAAAACCAATATTTCAAATGGTACAATCTTGGTTCATCCATCTAATGGAGATTCATGGAAACATTTTGATCAATTGCATCTATCTTTTGCTTTAGAATCCCGGAACGTGCGATTGGGTCTTTCTACTGACGGTTTTTGTCCATTTGGATCTTTTGGTAGTCAGTATTCCTGTTGGCCTGTCTTTATAACTCCGTACAATTTTCCTCCATGGATGTTGATGAAAGAACCTTATATCTTTTTGAAATTATTAATCTTAGGACATCCGAAAAAAAATATTGATGTTTATTTGAAACCACTGATTGATGAGTTAAATTTATTGTGGAGTCATGGTGTTGATACATATGATGCTACTGTGAAACATAATTTTGTAATGAAAGCTGATTTGATGTGGACAATTAGTGACTTACCGGCATATGGAATATTATCTGGATGGAGTACACATGGTCCAAAATCATGTCCTTACTATATGGGAGACAACAAATCATTTCTGCTCATGAATGGAAAAAACCTTGCTATTTTGACTGTCATCGCATATTTCTTCCAATCGATCATCCTTTTCGGAGGAATAAATCTCATTTCAGAAAAGGCAGAAATGAAAGAGATGAACATCCAAAAATTATCTCAGGTACATAGTTACAATCAGTTGTATTTTCATTACCTTCCATCACTTTTGGACCTACAATAAACCACCAGAAAATTCATGGTTTTGGGAAAGAACACAATTGGACAAAACATAGAATTTTTTGGAATCTTCCATATTGGTCTGATTTGTTGGTCCAACACATGTTGGATGTCATGAATATTGAGAAGAACTGTTTTGATAATTTATTTCATACAGTTTTGGATACACCGGGTAAAACCAAAGATAATGTAAAGGCACGATTAGATCTTTCCCAAATCTGCAGGCGACCAGAACTTGAATTGTTTGAAAATGTCAGATCATAGAGATTAATGAAGCCAAAAGCATCTTATACACTGACCAAAGAGTGTCGCTTATTATTTTGTCAGTGGATTGCAGATTTGAGACTTCCAGATGGCTATGCTTCCAACTTGGGCAGATGTGTTAAAAATGGTCATATTACCGGATTAAAAATTCATGACTGTCATATTATAATTGAAAGGATTATGCATATTGGATTAAGAGGTTTTTTGAATGCTAAGATTTGGGATTTGATAACAGATATATCATATTTTTTCTGAGGCATGTGTGCGGCGACAATAGACTATGATACACTAAGCAAACTGGAAGAAGCTCTTGTTGTAATTATATGCGAATTGGAAAAAATCTTTCCGCCGACTTTCTTTGACTCGATGGAACATTTGATATTACATTTTCCACATGAAGCAAAATGTGGAGGTCCAGTTCAGTTTCAATGGATGTACCCATTTGAGAGATGCATGCAGAAATTGAAGAAAAAAGACAGTAACAAAGCATCAGTTGAAGGCTCAATTGCTGAAGCTTATTTGCAAGAAGAAATTGCTTTATTCTGCTCTCATTATTTTGAATCTGAATATCCCTCAAAATTTAACCGCATGGGCCGGAATGACGGGAATGTTGATGATGATATGAACAATCAATTATCAGTTTTCAATCAGCCCGAACATGGCTTTGGTGGAGTTCATGATATATGGCTTTCAGATGATGAAAATCATAGAGCTCATACATATGTTCTACTCAACTGTGAAGAAATGTCACCAATTGTACAGTGATTGCTCTTATCCTTTATTCTATAGATTCTGTTACAGTAAATTAATCATATTGTATTTGTAGTGTATATGATGATCATATCAAGAAACAATTTCCACAAGTTATAGCAGCTGGCTTAGAAGAACGCCGGCAAAAAAAATTTGCCTACTGGTTTCAAAAACTGGTAACATACGTTCTTTTTTGGTTTTACATATAAAATCAATTTATTACTTGTAATAGTGATAAATGTTTTACAAATTTTCAGGTATCTGTACATGCTGATAAGATTGATAGTCAATTGCGTATTTTGAGTAGCCCACCATCCAAAATGGTTAAATCTTATAATGCATGTGTGGTGAATGGTTATCGCTTTCATACATGTTCATATGGGGAATCAAAGAAAACAATGAATAGAGTTTTTTGTTTGAAGGGATCACATCATAGAGATATTAAAGTTGACTTTTATAGCATGCTTGAAAAAATTATTGAACTGTGTTATTTGGGACAGAATTATGTAACAATGTTTAAATGTCGATGGATGGATACTGAGAGAGGCCTGCATATTCATCCAACTCATGGAATTGTTGATATTAAACATAAAAGTCTTCTTGCAGTAAATGAACCATTTTTATTGCTTCATCAGGCACATCAAATTTATTATGAAAAATACTGTGCTACTGAAAAAGAGTTGGATGATAGGTGGAGTATAATAAAAGTTAAATCTCGAGAAAATCAGTTTACTCAAACTGAATGTGGTTCCACTGAAGTGCAAGGAAATGAAATTTTTTAGGACACTCCTCAAAACACTTATTTTTCACAAAGAGACATGAATATTGAGGACGACACCCCACAGTTAAGGGTCGATGGTGACGATGTAGTCAATGATGTTACAACTGAATTTGAAATGACAAGAGATGATGACAATGAAACTAATATAAAAATTGATGATGTTGATGAGGAAGATGAAGACATTAACATTGAAAACTATGAAGATGATGATGAAGATGAACATTGAGATAGTAAAATTCTGGTTTGAATCATAACAAATATATATCTATACATAATAGTTATTTTCAACTGTTTGCTAATAACAATCATTTCATGTTTCAGATGGACTTGGAAACATTTCGCCTATTGCTGGAGGCTGATCTACCTATGGATGATGAGGTTCTTGAGTCATCTGACCCTCAGGCTGTTGGCACTACAGGGAGAACTCGGAGGTGGCGTGGTCCTACCAGACTGATGATTCCAGATCCTATCCCGGAGCGACGTCCACCTCTTGGATTCAATGCGCACACGCGGTGGTATGGTAACCTGTGTATTTTAGTTATCTTTCATTATAATTTATTAATATTCGAATTGTTTGATTATTTGTTCTTTTTCCACAGTTTTACGCATATAGCTATTGGACATGGGAGCGCTATCTTGCACAATTACTTTTCTCAGCCCTAGCTCAGATGGGATCAGATTCCCGCTGATGTGCAGGCCGACATGTTTGATCATTGGCTGGTACGTAATTAAATATTATTTATTTTGAAATTTATTTCATTAATAACTTTATATTAGGGATTATGGTATCCCATCGACGAGAGCATGCGTGCCACTATCCGCATGACATGGGTGGTGTCTATGTGTGACCGTTTCCGTTAGTTTTTGCATAATTTGAGAAAGACGGCTGTGAAGAAAGCCGAAGTGACAGAATTTAATGAGTCCTATAGATCCCACCGACCAGAGTACATTTCATCTCACGTTTGGGATGGATTATGTACACACTGGTTGGGTGGTGGGTTTCAGAGGAGATCTACATTGGGTCGACAGAATCAGGGGAGACAAGAGGTGACGCATCGAGCCGGTAGTCGTACATTCAGTGCGCGTAGAGAGCATCTGGTAAGTACTTTTTTTAATATTTTATACAACTTTAAATATAAAAAGTTTATTTTATATTCATATAGGAAGCCGAGCAGCCCGGTATTTTGGTGTACGGAATTTATCAGAGGATGTACACTGACCCGACTACTGGAGAGATTAGAGGTGACTGCCAACGTCAGATTGTGGTTAGTATTATTTTCTTTTCAGTTTGCAAATTAAATGCATATAATCTATTCATTATTTTAATTTCTAATTAAAACTTATGGAGTCATATGAGGTCGAGACCTCTCAGACACAGGCTGAGAGTCAAGACGATACGGGTGATCAGACTAGTGCCCACCATTTTGATGAGACGGCATGGATGCAGGCGACCCAATATGGCTTCAGAAAGGGCAGATTAGTTGGTATCGGCTCTCATTTGACTCCTGCAGCTTATTATAGTACTACTGCGATGTCGGCGTCCATCTCGAGAGGAGCTCGTGGAGAGACATCATCTTCTGCCTCACAGTATCAGGAGCAACTGCGTGCTCAGAGTCAGCTTATAGAGGATTTGCGTCAGTGGCATGAGCAGATGCGTCAGCAGCACGACGGGGAGATGCGTCGATGGCAGGAGCAGATGCGTTAGCAGCAGGATGAGGAGAGGCGTCGATATGAGGAGCAACATCAGGAGTATATGGAGTTTATGCGTCATCCGACTCATAGTTTAGGGATGGATTTTCCTCCACCACCTCCTCCAGGTCCTCCAAATCCTCCAGATTATCCACCCCCAATGATTTTTTAGATGTAATAAACATTTGAGTTCGTAATTTATTGTCATATTAACTATTTACAATTCCTCTTTCATATTGGTACGAAATAATGTGATTTAATTTGTTTTTTGTAATATATTATTACTTTTCAGTATTATTTTTAATGTCTGCTTATTTTAGTAATATTACTTTTAATATTTAATATTTATTGTTAATATTGAGAAGTTTATAATTTTATTATTAATATTATTAATATTATTTTTTCATAAATATGTATGTTTATTTTATTAATAATATTATTATATTAATAATATTAGTACTATTATTATTTTTTGATATTAATATTTCATAATATATAATATAATATTATTTATATTCATATTATTATTATTTTTTTATATTTATATTTTATAATTATATTATATATATTTTATTATTAATATTATAATAATATAATTTATTTATATTATTAATATTAATATTATTATTATATAAATAGTTTAATAATAATAATATTATATTAATTTTTTATATTATTAATATTAGTATTATTATATTATATTATATTATTTATATTCATATTTTTATTATTTTATATTAATATTTCATAATTATGTTTTATATATTATTTATTTATATTATAATAATATAATTTTTTTATATTATTAATATTATTAATATTTTTATATAATATTATACGATTTGTAATAATTATTTTAATTATTTTATTTTTTTTAATATTTGCGATGGGAACATTTGCGATGGGATTTCCCATCGTAAATGTGTTTTACTGTACCATTTGCTACGGGATGAATACCCGTCGAGAAAACCTTTCTACGACGGTCCGTCGCAAATACCTTCGTCGCAAGTATTTTGTAAATTTCGCATTTGCGACGGGATTCTGACCCGTCGCAACTAATATATCGGCGAAGGCCCGTCGAAAATACCTTTTTTATATATAAAAGAAAACTAATTTGCGACAGGGGAAAAATACCGTCGCAAATACTCTTTTTGCAACGGGACCACTGCAAAAACACCTATTTTCGACGCCGTTTTCGGCAACGGGCAATTTTCGACGGAGCCCCATCGCAAAAGATCTTTTGTGACGGGATCCCGTTTCAAACCTGTCTAAATTCTATTGGTTGAGTGGTTTTCAACCCATCCCCACCTTAAACTTTAAATAATCCACTTAGGAGCCATTAGAAACCGAATATGAATTTATTATAAATTAATACGTTAAGTTTTTCTTAAAGAGCCCCTCCTCCCCCTTATAAAAGGACCAAAATTCTAACTAATTCTTCACACCTTCAAAGCCTTTTGGATCAGCACACCCCTGCCAAAATACTCTATAAACTTCCCTCACTTCAACATAGAGGCCTTATTTTGATCAGAAAGCCAACCTAAGGAGCCCTTTTGATCAAATCAAAATGAAGAACCCGAAGAAGAGGTAATGTTTTCACCACCCTCTTTCAAGTTCCTTTCTTATTCAAGTTCTTCTTTATTTGTTATTTCTATTATAAAATAATAACTCCAGTATCTCCTATATACTATGATGTTATTATAAATATGGTACAACTATATTCAGTATTCTATCCATCTTTTGAACGACATGTCACCATACGTGCGTACGTACGGCTTACCGTCTCCACATAGTGGTGTAATTGTTATTCAATACATTATTATTTGGATGGGTATAATAATTATGTTTATTTGATGTAAATAATAAATATAACATTATAAGAATTCTGTATATATGATATACCATCCAATTATATATTATTTTAATATCAAAAGAATGATATTTTCACTCGTGCGTAGGTACGGATTACCGTCTCCACAACGCGATGAGATTCATTTCCACATTCACCATTCATCGACGATTATAAAATATATATTACTAAAAAGTATGTAATATATGACATAATAATGCTACTGGAGATATATATATTTATATATATAATGATTTATGTACTTACATATATCTTATTCACTTACTTCCGTTCAATACTATATGAAAACAGAAACAACCTTTATGCGTACGTACGGACTACCGTCTCCATAAATGGTGTTTTCAATTTCATATATATGTCTACTATACATATTTATATTCTAAATATATATGATATATTTATCATGTTTTACATTCTGGAAGTATTTAAATCATGATCTAAGTGATACAACCAAGAGTAACAAGTTAAAACACATACGATAAAGAAAGTGATTATTACCCAAAATGTTAACTTAACATGGAAATTATTATTAAATGGGAAATTTAAGGTCATAAATGAATCATGTATGATATCATAAATAGTATTATGGTTCTGGTATAATTTAATAACATACTATGATCTTCATACAGAAGGTTAAACGTACCCTCGACTAAATAAAATTGCAAGGTAAGGTGTCTTCATCTCACTCCTTATTCCCGTGAGATTCATGACATATTGCCACTACTACCTTATTTGTGGTGTATGTACTGCCCATAATTATATTATTTGTGTAATACACTTTAATTTATGTGTATTTACATATTCATTGAATGACACCTCTTTCATGGGTTGTATTTTTCGTAATTTACCAAATTGGTAAGGGTTAATTTCACAATCTCTTTATTATCTGAGGTTGTTTTTACATAAGTATCTATTGGGACATATTTATTATCCATATCCATGTTTTATGAAAGATTTTTCAAAGGGATTATTTTAAGGGACTCTTTTACTAATCATCATTTCAAATGTTTTAAATATCAATTCTTCTAAATCTTTCTCATTAATGTCCATGTCTTCAAAATGGTTTTTAAGGATTTATTTATATGGACATGAATGTTTTTAAAATGTTAATTCCATTCAAAAGTTTCAAAGTGGTATGGGACACTTTGATTCAAAAATGCCTTTAAATTACTTCTTTTCTAAATTGTGTGACTTTTAAATGTTTTCATGAAAAAAGGGAATTTCTCTCAAAGAGTTTTACAAATCAATCTCATCTATGTCAAAATTCATTAGTGGATTTTAAACTTGATTTGAAGTTGATTTATCATGATACAAATCATCCATATTTTGTTGAAGGTTTTGTGATATATTTCACTGTGGATGTGTTATTTTTATACCATTCATGGTTTATGGGTAAAGTATTGACATTTTTCATTCTAGTTTTAATACAAATTTTTATGTTATATTTTATCCTCTTTTTAAGATGAATGTGTTGGAATAGTATGTTCTAGGTTGGGGACTGGTAAAAGTAATCCCTCCGGGTTTGTGTTCGTTTATTAGAGGCACTCCGGGTTGGTGTCCGGTTATTATAGGAACTTCGGTTTGGTGTCCGGTTATTAGAGGCACTCCGCGTTGGTGTCCGGTTATTAGAGGCACTCCGGGTTTGTGTCCGGTTATTAGAGAAACTCTAGGTTGGAGTCCGGTTACAGAGGCTCTCCAGGTTGGGTTCCGGTTACAGTTATACCTTAGGTCTTGGCACGTGGCCTTGACACAGAAATTAAAGTTCGGTATTATGCATTCCATCATTATGAAAGTGGTTAGTGATATTTCATGTGATTATTAGATTAGTAGAATATCCATGTGAATAAGTAAATGGCATTATTTCATTTTATTTCTGCCATATTATGCTGAAGTTCAAGTTAAAAGGATTTTTTTAGTTTTATACATTTTCTTAAATGTTTATGCTTATTTTTGAAAGTTTCCGCAGTATTTCTTACCCTTACTGAGCATTTGAGCTCACCCCTTTCTATGTTTTATTTTTCCCAGGATTCCAAGAAGTGTAATGTGATTGATATGCAGGGTTAATCCAAGGGAATAATGGAGTTCATAAAGATTATTTCTATTGTTTTTTATGTCTTAAAGTGTAAATGTAACATTCATGTATGTGATATATTTTTCTAAGACTGCTAGACTGATCGGTCCTTCGGGACTTGATTCCTTATAATCAGGCCAATGTATTAACATAATGCACCAACTCTAGGTAACTGGGGTCGGGGCGTTACAATAACCCAAATGTTCCTAAACCATTCCTGAAATTTACTACCGGTGAGGATATTGTCTTTATCCAGAATTGATCGTAGAGAAAATGTGGTTGACGAGTTTGTTATATTGATTCTAAAAATTAAAAGATCAGATTTATCATAACTTTCTTGATTAAATTTTATGACAAATAATAAATTTTATTAAGTATCCCACTATTTCATCAAGTCCCAATGTCCCTCACCATTGAACTCAGAATGTCTATTTTCTTTGACATTCTAGTGGAAAAGATCCATATTCCCCTTTAAAAAACCCCAAAAATGGTCGGTCAAGCTATTTCAAGGTATTTAGGTAGGATGTCCTTTTCCAACTATGAGCTTATAGTTCCTTGATCCATTGAGTGTACTCCCCAATCCTAAAATCATGACTTGGATTTCCTCAACACTTGCCTCCATTTTACAATAAGTCTAGAAAGGGAAACTCCTCTTGATATAAAATGTTTAAGTCAAACCGAAACATTCATAAGAGCTTCCTTTATAAAATTAAGTGTCCCAACAAGTGTTTGTCAAACACATAGTTTTATTGAGTCTTTCCCTTAATCGAGTAACGTAAGGCTTGGTCTGAATTAATATGGTATTTGAGCGATTTTAATCCATTACGTGTAGTTTCTCATTATCACATACTTGTCAATATTATGTTATTCTTTCTTATCTGATAAACAATGTTCCGATAATGTTTACACATAGTATGGTTTTTATTTTATTCCATATTTTCATATATTTTTATTTCATTGATTATATGATTGCGACAAAACATACATAATAAATAAACCATGAAATCAGACAGAAATAAAATAAGATGGCATGATCATGAGCATCTATTGGTTATCTTATCACGTGGTTTTGATAATCTAGACCTGGCCTAGGGAAAACACCTTGAACCTGATGGTTCATGTTTTTTAGATCCCACCTATTCACCTTTGTATCTTCTTGGGTTGGTTTTGCCTCAGCTTCAGATTCTGAACCATCTCCTCTGGCGTGGGAGATCCTCCATTACATGGGGTTTACATTAAAGAAACCATAGGCATGCATTCCCTACATTTTATTGGAAGAAGGCTTGCGGGCCAATTAATTAAAATAAAATAAATTTAAATTAAACCATACACATACAAAGGGTCTTTGGTCTAGATCATGATCATCCATAGCATGAAAAAACGTTTACGCATATTTATAATTTAAATTCTTTTAATTGTTATTTTATTTAAGACAAGTCGTGATTCAAATAAATTAATTATGATCTTATAATTAATCAATTATTTATCTTAAATTCCTTTATGAATTTACTTTAGATTATTCTCATCCATATTCCTTTTGTGGGTCATTGTACTTTGGAGGAAATTAGGTGAAATTCCATTTCTGGGAAGTACATGGCGTGTAGGTTATGTTTACATGGCGTGTATTTGTTTTCACCCATTATCCAAAATACACATCAGGGGTTTGGCATGTTTTAATGTACTTTGGAATTTTTTGTAGTACACAGCATGTAGATTAATCTAACATGGCGTGTACTTCCTTGTTACGTGGTTACCGGCCTAGGAATCCCATGTACGTAGTACATGGATTCTCCTTTTACACAGTTTTACCTAGGCCTGATCAGACTACACAACATGTTGATTAAACATACACGCCGTGTATTAAGGTTTCCATGCGCCATTCAATTCTGGTCAACATGGTGTATTAAATACTTAGGCATGCTCAATTCACATGGTGTGTAGTTTTCAGTACACGCCATGTATTCTTGTGTTGTACAGATAGAAAGAGCAGCTCTTATGGATGAGTTCCTCCTTTTTATTTTTATCAAAATTAAAAATTAATGGTCATTTTTGTGATGTGAATAGAGAAACAAAGGAGGAAGAGCAAATCTCATTTATTCAGTTTCAGAGAAATATTTATCTTGAATTGAATCAAATATAAAAGAATAAATTATCAATGAAAATTAAATAACTATAATAAATGTTGTAACCTCACTCTGATACCAATTTAAGGTTCAGTGCAGCAGATGCTCGTGGGTGGATGTGCTCACATGGATTTTTTTTCATTAGCAATGATCAATCCAGGATCAATATGACAATAAATGCCAGAATCCTTGGATCTAATGACAGAAATGGAAAAATAAGAAGAAGGGTCCCAGAACCACAAATGAGGATCGTCACAAGTTGATTATAATTAATTTAATTAAATGAAAAGAAGTAACATTTTGTTTGTTCTTTCTTCTTTGATATTCTTGATCATGTTCTGATGTGATTCATTGTTCTGTCGTAGAATCCATGTCTAGTATTCCTGTAGTGGTGATCCATAGATGCACCATGTATCTCTGGATGTCGCCAAAGTATTTTCCAGGTTCTAGCCTGGAGAAACCTTTGCTTGCGTTGACTGCCTTAGATCATCTTGATCCGATGGAGGATGACCTCTCTCAGTCTTGAGAGAATTATTGGAGGAAAGAGTTATTTCGATCTTGAAGGAATTATTTCCAGAATATTTGTGCACTAAAATTAAGGAAAAGTGTTAGGGTTGTGAGGATATTTATTATTGGTTTTGAGGTTATAGAGTTATGACAATAAATAAATGTATTACGCATTTTATTTATTTCATTAACTCTTATTGAAAACCCCCATGTCGAATCATTAATTCCTTAATATGCGCCCACTCTGATTATAATAAATATCATTTAATAAAACAATACTCTAACTTCAAAATATGAACTTACAAAACTACACGGCATGCAATTATTAATACACGGTGTGTACTTGTTTTTCATAAAACTACATTTCTATTAATAATTAATACACGACGTGTAATCTTTTTCATTTACTTTCCAAAATGAAAACTACACGGTGTGTAATCATTAATACACAATGTGTACTTGGTTTCAAAATAAAAACTACATGGCATGTAATCATTAATACACCATGTGTACTTGTTTTCATTTTATTCTTCCTCCAATATTGAAAAGATTTTGGCTTCCTTGAATAATTATTAAACCACGTATGGGAATAATATTTATTATACATGAGATACATGGATACACTTACTGTGTGACCCTCTAGGACTTTTTCTCATTGGCATTAGTCGGGCTTTCCTAAAGTCGAAGATTAGTGTCTAGTAACGGGTCAAGGCACCAAATAGAAATATGTTGATTCCACCTTGACGTGTCACCTCAAACGAATGTTTACCATGTAATTTAACCCCTTTGTCTCAATATCTCAACAAGAAGGTTTCATGGAAGTTTCATTAACCTATATGGTTGATCTTTTATTCTTTGACTTCTAGAAATAAACTCGTCATTATAACATGGCCAAGGAATATGGGAGACAATGATATTTCAATCAAAGGGCTCAAGATATCTACTTCCATAAATATATAGGGGAAAATCCTTGCACGACTTATCCATTAACAACATGTCATTCTGGATGCACCCAACGTGTCCTACTTCCCGCCAACTATCTACATGACAGTTTTCGTCAGCAAATCTAAGTGTGTGAGTCATGACATGTGTTAATGATAATATTCAAGTCTATGGACCATTACACACGCTCGCATATAGCAATATTTGATGACACCAAGACATGCAGAATTACTACTAGCGGGTCTTCTCTCATAATCACTTATTTTGGAGATTACAAAGTGCGGACTACATGAGAGAGAGTCTCATTATCTTATGAGTACTCGGACATGACTGTTTGTATGCTCTGTGTCCTATCATAATATGTCATCCAACTATAGAACTTTATTTAAAAATATTGTTTTTGAATTTCAAGGTTCTCATCATAGCGGGGATCTACCATGACCTTATTAATGAAAATAATATTCTAGGACATTATTATAAATTAGAAATACAGAACAATGAACAATATATACTAAGTGTATATTCATGTAATCAAAGAAAAAACAGTTGGTTCTTAGAACACCAACTCAAACACATTGGCAGTATTGGTGGTCAGGGATGAAAAGGGATATTTCATAGTTTATTACACAATGTTACACCTATCAGTAGGTGAAGGTCAACCATCAATGACATGGTGGTTTAATACAACAATTTCTAATTCAGAAATGGAAGTAGGATGATGTTACCATATACTTCAAGGTACTCATTCAGATGATGACTTTGAATAATGATGTTATATGGGTGATTGTGGACCGATTAAAAAAAGAATCCCATTTATTTCTTATCTTGGATAATTTCCCATTATATAAGTTGGGGGATATGTACATTCAATAGATAGTATGTTTACACAAATTACCATGGAGTATATATTTAGACCATGCTTTACACTTTACCTTATGATTTTAGAAATACTTATAAAAGGAATTGGGTAGGAAGGTGTTTCTGAGTGCGGTTATTCACTCACAGATAAATGGGAAGTCAAGACATACTATTCAAGTGTGATAGGACATTATAAAATCATTCATTCTAGACATAAGCGGTTCTTGGTAGAATCAATTAGCACTAATCGAGTTCGTCTATACCAATAGTTATTAGGAGACTATTAAGATGGAAACATATGAGGAACTTTATGGAAGGTTTTGAAAATGATCTCCATATTGGATTGACACATGTGAGTCTAATTTGATGGGACTGAGTATCATGCATGAGACATTAGAGAATGTCTTGCTGATTAGGAAGCATATTTCTCTAGGTCATTGAAGTTAGAAGTTGTATGTTGATCTACATCGATGACCCCTTGAGTTTAAATTGGGTGATCATGTATTCCTTCAGGTGTCTTAAATATTGGGTCACTGTAGGATTCAGAGGTAGGTAATGTTAGTACTCACGTTTTTTTACCTTTTGAGATTGAGGAGAGAATCGGGTTTTTGGAAAACTAATTAGATCTTCCATAGAGGTACACTTCTATGAATGATGTTTTCCATGTGTCCCAACTTCAGTAGTATCGCCCAAATATTTCTCATGTGGTCGAGGTTGATATTTTTTATGATGAGGATAATGAGTAATTTGAGGAGAATATGATCCGTATTATAGATCACAGTGAGAAGGTGATGTGGGGAGAGACCTGGTTGTAGGTATGAGTGTTATGGAATCATGGATGTGTTAATGGGGAAACATAGGAGAGAGAAACATTTATACAGGCTTAGTTTCCCTATATTTTTACCTGTGAATCTTTGAGATTCATGGGAGTCTATCTCAAGGACTATTTGTTTTAAGGTGTAGAGAATGTAAGATCCTAACCTCTCTATAGATTCCTCATGTTTTTTTCCAAGTATTCTTTACCTTAGTTTTGATCTTATCTTGGTAAGGTTTTACTTTGTGGTTGTTATAGGTGAATTTAGAGAAATTTGAAATTCCATAGGGATGTCCACAATTGGTTCATGGTTAGGGAAAATCATGTGGTTTTCCCCAGGAAACTATACACCCCTTTTTGGATCAATGGGAGGTGGTTCATGGTTTGAACAAACTGTGTGGCCTCCCTTCCAAATCAATGCACCCTTGGATAAAGTGGTTTTATGTGGTTTCCGTACGGATTTTCAAAATGTGAACCCATCTATGAGTAATCGTGCACCCCTTAAGTAAGGGTTCAAGATTACAGAACATGATTTGGAAAACCATGTTCCTCCACCTAGGAAATCATACACGTGGGATTTAAACACCCTAAAAAATTTATTTAAATTAGTAAACCCTTTGTCTTTTACTTAAAATCCTCCTAGATCAACATAATATGATTTCCATTGGTATTGGATTCTCTCAAATAGATTACAAGGATCATCAAACAACTTACATTGATAATCATAGATTTTTTTATTGATCAACTCGTTTACAATTTGTAATCCCTTCTCTATTTTGTTTCCACTCCCTCCCCTCACTCTTTCCCGATGAAGAGGGATGACTTTTACTTCATTGAAAATTTGTTTCAATCTTTTTTTTATGCATATTGTTTCATGGGATCTCTATACTAGGTATTTATCATATTAATTCTATCCCATTTTGATTCTGATCATTCCACATGAAATTCAAGGTTACAATTTGGTGAGCATTCATCAATGATCAAGAGGTAGGTGGCCTAATTGATAATTACCATAGTCATTATTGTTATCATGTGTGTGTAAGTTTTCCATTGCATGGCCACATTGTGAAATTGAAATATAAACAAAAATGATGAATTTAAATATGTGAAATTGGGAAACCCTTCATAGATCCCATTAGACCCATTGGAATTTATGAAACTAGATTTAATGGAAACCCATGGGGTATGCCAATATATTTGTAATGATGAATATGGAATGTGAAAAGGGGAAGGATGGGTTGTTGGAATTGAACTAAATACTTGTTACACTTTGATTATGGAAACTAATGTGGTTGGTTGATATAACCTTAAAGAGTTAATGAAATATGTGATTAATTTTTGAAAAATGGATTAATTGTGAATTTTCAAATTATTCCAAGTGATTAAAATAAAGAACCATTGTTATGTATGTTAAATGAAATGGTACTCTATGATTAAAATATATTGATAATGTTTAATGATATTGAATCTTGATATTATTGTGTTTTGAGTGATATTGTGATTGATTGATTAATGGGGTTTGTGTCTGGTATTAATTCATTAAAAAATGTTGATAATGTTTAATGATGTTGAATCTTGATAATGTTTAATGATGTTGAATGATAAAGTATGGGATAAGAACTAATGTTCCAAATACCGATGGGGTGTGGGATAGAGACTAATCCTCCAGATACCCATGGGGTGTTAGATTGATGCTCCAAGACCCCAACATAATGGTACATTGATTGATGTTCAAAGTTACTAGAAATTAAATTGGAATTAATTGAATAATTAAATCCCATGATATAATGAATTTTGATAACCCTACGATTTATGGTTCAGACTCCAGCATAGGATAAAAAAGATATGATGTGGTTGGTTAATGAATTATTAAATGTGAAACCTTTTTTTTTGTTTTTTTCACATTTTATACAACTACATACACTGTCATACACTAGATATTTCTTCAGACACTCTTGGGTTGGGGGGGGGGGTCGACTGAGTTTTACACACACTCTAATCCGGTCACCTAATTGGTACCCAAATAGACTTCAAGTTTTCAAGAAAAAATAAGTGTAAGATCCCTATGTTAGATTGATAATTTTGGATTCAGGATAGTGCATGGATGATGGAATCGTACACGATTTCGGGTCCTTATCGAGAGTTGTTAGTGTGTCTAATTATTATTTTTCATTAGACACTTGACACATATATGGCATGAAATTCTTTCTTATTTAGTTTATGGTCATTTTCCATGTTTTAGGATTAGAATTTGATGTTGTTCATTATTCATTATGCATTATATTTTTTAGTTATTATTATCCTTTCAATATTGTTTATTGATTTTCATTATTGTGATGCTCTGATAAATAGGGTATAGTCTCCGGACATTGAATATTATAAACTCACTACTAGTCAGAAACATCTGAGATACGGGGAGGAGTGCCTAAGGTCACATAACTAACCGGCTGGGAGCATAATCATGTGAAACCTAAATTAAGACATTACATCCACTCATCCAGTCAAATTATAGATAATATTTTGAGATATTTGTTTCTGTATCATTTAGTTTTTACACTTTTAACCCCTTTTATAATTTATAGTGGTGATAAACATTTATCATGGTAACTTAATGTTTTTTATAAAAATAAAATGTTCCTTATTACCCAATTTCAACAAGATGATAAAAAATATGGATTCCATTTAATAATATTTAATTCCTAAAATTGGTAAAAATTACTTCATTATAAATAAATAAAATGAAATGAAAAAAAAACTTTTTAGAAAAGTGTCATTAAAATAATAAAAATGAATTTAGACAAAAATAATGTATAGTATTGATTATCTTAATATATATTAGTTTAATATCTAATAGAAAAATTTAATGTTACTTTCAAACTAATTCAAAACCGAATGTAACATTATAATTAATTAATTAATTAGGGGGATCAATAAAAGTTCTTTTATTAAAATAAGACATCAAAGGTGTTCTAAAATGTCAAACATGGGTTTCTAAATTGAACATAATATTTTAAAAAGAATTATTTTAATTATTAAATATATATTTTGACTCTAAAATAATTTCTCAAACATTCATGTCATTATTCTATCATGATGATTTAAAAAAATGATTGTATTTATATGAAAAATATTTTTCACCATTCATTTAAAAATAAACTATTTACAAAAAAAATCCAAAAATATTAATCTAAGATAAGTTTGAAATAATGAATTCTAAAATGAATTTTGTTTAACCAAATTCAAATAATAAAATTTATAAATTTTACCATTAAATAAAACCTCATAATTTATAGAAATTAATTAAGTTGAAGAAAAAAATTTACATTTTGGCTAAAAAATTAATATATAGAATATGAGTGAATAAAATAAATTTATGAATGTTAATATGAAAATAAATTCATTTAATATTAATATTAATTGGGATTTAACAATTTTATTTTCCTTAATTTCAATTATTAATTTGTTTAAATAATTTAAAAAATGTTTTCTAATTATTTGAAAATATGTTTTGGGGATATTTATTTAAGTTATAAAGGGATATATAAATAAATTAATAAATAAAATTATATAATTAAATAACTTTTTATTAAATATTTATTTAATAAACATCCCATAATATTAACTAATAATATAGAAATACTATATTTTCATATTATATGGAAAAAGTTATAATTTTGACAGAAATTTATTTGGTTTAAATTTTATGTGTAATTTATTAAGTGTTTATAAATAAAAAAATAAAGGGAAATGTGTTAGGTTTTTTCTTTAAATTGTTAATTTTTAAAAATTACTTATTTTTGGTTTTTTTAATTTAAATGTTCCTTGTTTGATAAATTATTTAAACTATATCTCAAGTGGTGTTTTGATACCTAATATGGTAAATCATTTAATAATATTAAATATGTGATATTATGATTATTTAAGTTGTTTACATAATATAAATGAAGTATAAAATGTTGTATATTTAATATAATATCATATATGTACAAAACTATATAAAGGAATGATATGAAGAAAATCATATTAGAAAAGTAAATATATTTTTTATAATTATTTATTTATTGAATATTTATAATGCATGGATAAATTATAAAATTTTTATAATTTGATTTTATTTATGAATTGTTAATAAATAGATTATCTAATGCTTAAATTTTCTAATTATTCATTTATTTATTTTGTTCCATGATTTATTCATAAATATAGAGTGTTAAATTATGAATTTTATTGCGTGGTTTAGTTGAAATAGTTATGTTTATTTTATAAATCGTCGTACATAAATATAGGGAGTTGTAATGTATTTATGATATTTCATTCATTTTTATTTTACCATGAATTTGTCTTTTATTGGGTTATAATCTTTAATTATTTTGTTAATTATGATTTATATATATTAGTTGTTGGAAGTATGATGGAGTTGAGATGTCCCTTGAGTAATGTAAACCAAGATTGAAGGCCTTTAGGTGAGACCCATCACTAGACTAGGGTCATATTTCATATTAAGAAAAGTAGTGGTTGTCTTTATATGGCCCCAGGATTACTATTTTGTGGATTATGGAGTTCATATAATTGAAATCCATTACCTGAAAGGGTTTCGTATTGTCACGACCCGACCTCGGGGCCCGTGCCATGACTACCCAAAGCCCGCCTTCCATAGGCCAGGGGTTGGCGACTAGCACCAAGTCATAAATCCTGGTAAAAAGGGAAGGCATTGCCTTTTTAAAGTAAACAAGCACCACAGAGTAAGCAAGCGGAAGAAGTAAACACTAAGTAAAAGCTGGTACAACAGTAAGTGCAGAAAAGTAAAGAGGGCCGGAAATACAAGCCCAACTGTAAAGTACAACTGAAAGGGGAAAAATAGCAACTAAAAAGTAAAGCCGCAACGTCGAGCCGTCCACTGGAAGTCCCACCTAAAGTGTGGGTACAGATAGCCTCCACTGCTCCTCGGGTCCACCTGACCGCTCCGAGTACGTCCCACCCAGTGGTCCACCTCCAGGTACCGTCCTGCTCCGCAAGCCTCCACCACGATCAGCGATGTCCGTCGTCTGCAACCAACACAACGTAGTGCAAGCATAGCCCGTGCAGGGGTGAGTATAAGCTACTCAGTAGGGACCCCGAGACCCCCGAAGGTCTCCCAGAATCCACAAAGGAAAGACACAATCACGAAGTAACATCCGACACGGCTTAGGTATATGCCCATACATATACCTAAGTCATCAATTCTCGCTTGGCTCCAACATCTGTGCTCAAGTACAACCCAGTCCACACAGGAAAGCAAACGTAAAATCCACACAGGATAGCTCAACACAATCCACAAAGGAAAGTAAAACGTAAATCCACACAGGATAGCTCAACACAATCCACAATGGAAAGTAAAACGTAAATCCACACAGGATAGCACAACACAATCCACAAACGAAAGTAAAACAGAGTTTCAGCTCACTCAGGTATACTTCTTCGAATGACGATAGATATGATCACTGATCCATCTAAGTCATCGGACCCACAAAGGATCGATAGGTATTAACCCCCGCAAAGACTCACACAAGATCGGACCCACACAGGACCTGTAGGCGCTGGCTCACATAGAACTGCTGAGCGCTGACCCACACAGGATCGGTAGCACTGATCCACACAGGATTGCTGAGTGCTGTAGTTGTCGTCGTCAAATCCACTGAGGATCTATGCACAGTCATCGTCGTCACAGTAGCAGTCGCAGCTATCTCTAGGGTTCCCGCACACAGCAAGCTCGTTCGGGAGGGTCCGCTCCACCAGCCGAGAGACTGATATATCAACTGACACATAGTCCAGAGTTGATGTATCCAAAAGTTCCGTATCGTCAACAGGAACTCAACGTCGCAGACGACGCGTTAATCGGACACCCGGTCTGAGAGTTATTGGCTTTTTCGTCCCAGGGGCCCGGTTGGTTTTTAAGGCAAAACCAACCCGACCGTACTCCACCTGCATCCAAACCTCGGTCGGAGTATTCCAAAAGATCCGTCTCACATAGAGGAAATCAACAAAGTCGACGGCACGTCGATCGGACGTCCGAAGCTCAAGATATGAGCGTTTCCGCTCTGAGGGCCTGGTTGGTTTCGTGTACGAACCAACCCGGCCGAACCCAAAGTATTCGAAAACCTTGAGTGCGATATAATGAAACGACCGTCTCGATCCAGGGATTGCATCTCCACTGACGACACACCGTTTGAAGGCCCGTAGCTCAAGTTACAGTCAAAAGACCGAAAACGGTCCGAAGACGGGGGGTCTGTGCCCGGACCGACCCGACCCAACCCCCCCAGGGTCGGCCCGAACTGGGTCGACCCGACCAGGTTCCGGGTCCGACCAGGTTTGGCGTGGCCCGGCCCGGCCAGGGTGCGACCCGGCCGGTCGGGTCGGCCCGGCACGGCTCGTCCGAGCGGCCGAGCGAGGGAGCCGTGGGGCGCTGCCCCCGCGGGATGAAGGTGTCGCGGCCCCACGTAAGGCCGCGCTGGATCAGCGGACGCGGCAAAGCCGCGTCCTGTGTGTGCCGGACCCGCGCGGCAGCGGGTTCGCTGGCTGCCGCCGCCACGACGGCCCTGTCTGGCGGCGTGCCGGGGCGCCGCCGCCTCCGGCCGCCGGCGCCGCTGGTGGGTTCCGCGGGCCACCAAAGTTGCTCCGGTGGTCCGATTTCGTTTCTGTCTGCGCTGTAGCTCCTCCCGGGTCCCGTACTTCACTGCGGAAACAACGAATCACCTTTGCAACATGTTTTGTCGTCGCCCACCAATCCGCACATCAACGAAGAACTGCGGAGGGTTGTCGGGTTTTGTTTGTTTGGCCCACACCCTCCGCGTTAAGTGATAACAATTGGGAATAAAATATTCAACACATGAATAACAAGCAAGGCACAATTTTAATGGAATTAAAGTTAAACTTGATCCAGGTTCTTTGTTTTTAAAAGAAACAATCACATGAATAAAAATTATTTCACAAACAAACCCCTACCTCGCCAAGTCATCACACACACGTTCTTTGCGGACTTGATTGCCGCGATGGGAGGCGATCGTCGCGTCGCGGAAGGGCGTCACATCGTCGCGGAAGGGCGTCACATCGTCACGGAAGGGCGTCGCGTCGTCACGGAATACGGTGTCGCGTCGACGAACTCCGAGGTTCAAGAACATACAGATTTAATTAATAATTATTAAATCCATATTTTTGTTAAAAAACCACAAATAATTTAAAAGTAGAGCAACCCCCTACCTTGTCGTTGTCGATTAATGGTTGTTGCGGGGTTGGATTGTCATGAAAGAACATCGCAGAAGAAGAATCTCCAGCGTCGCGGTACTTAGAGCCGCATCGTCGATCTCCGAGGGCTCGGCATTCTTCGTCACCCTTCGTCAAAGGCCGGCATTCTTCGCGTTCTTCGTATTCTTCACGTTCTTCGCGTTCTTCGCGAAGGAGGATGAAGAACTTGAGGTTTGTGTCAAATCCTCTCAACGACCAACACTTAAGAAGAATAGCGTTGGTCTTATTTTATTAACATGACAACAAATGAAAAAAGAGATAAGTTAAGTAACGACCCATTAATTCAATGAATAAAACCTCCCAATTAATTAGTGCGTAAAGAATTTATGAAAACGCTTCAGTTGACTTTCATAATGACGGGTTTTCGCGGGGGAATTACTTAGCGGAAAAGAAACGGTGGGCTCGTGCGGGCCCCAACCCAAAAATATCCTACCAAGAGGGTAGGATATTTTGAATTGTACCCTATCCGCTTTAAATTATCTTACGCAGCTTTAAGTGGCTTTTATGTGGCTTAAGTGAAATAAAAATAAATTTGTTGCACCACTTTATTTTATTTCTTAACTTAAAGCCCAAAAATTAAAAACCACTCCCGAGCAAACACAACTCTGGAAGAGGCGTTTCTAAGCGGAGTATCGGCACTGCGATTTCATCGGTGACCTCAGAAATTGATTCCGAGAACCGGTTCAAAAGTTAGAAAAACCCACTTGTTCGTTCACTGAACGTACCCGAGCCAAACATCGGAAAATGATTCCGGGCACACCGGGCCTCGGAATCAGGTTCCGTCAAAAAGTGCGTTCTTGTAAAATTTCAATGAAAATTAAGAAAAAAATTTCCTTGAAATTTATGGGTCTTTAAATCACTCCCACCTCCGGGATTTACGTCCCCATAAAGATACATCATAAACTAGGGAAACAAATGTGGGTACTGAGCACGAATCTGAGCCTCCCGCTCCCAAGTGCTCTCCTAGAGGTTCCCGTGCTGCCATCTGATGTGCACTAGAGGAATCGATCGTCCACGTAGGACCTGCTCCTATCGATCCTCGATCACCACCGGGACCTCTGCAAAAGTTTCCCCATCATCAACGTCTAGCTCCCCATGGTTAATGATGTGCGTCGGGTCGTGCACGTATCTCCTCAACTGAGATACGTGGAAGACGTCATGCACCTGGTGCAACTGAGGTGGTAGAGCCAGACAATAAGCCACCTCGCCACTCCTGTTAAGGACTTGGAATGGTCCGATGAAGCGTGGAGACAACTTGCTGCCTCGGCCAAATCTTCGTAATCCACGTCGAGGTGAGACACGCAAAAAGACGTGGTCGCCATCCTCAAACTCTAGTGGCCTCCGCCTCCTATCAGCATAAGACTTCTGCCGGCTCTGAGCTATCCTGTAACAACCCAAGATTTTATGAAAACTATTATTTTTAATTTTATTAATGTCTTGTGTTGTACGCTACACCAAAAGGAGCTTGCACAACACGCATCCTTGACTTGCCTTGCATTACACGCAATCGCGTCCTTCCTCGATAGCGTGTGTAATACGCAATACCGAGTTTCACTAAACAACGATATGCTATTAAAATATTATTAAAACTAGCTGTTATGAATAGTAATAACCACTTTTTAAAATTCTGTAAATCTTATATTTCAAAATGAACTTTATTTTTGGATTCGGAGTATCTAATTTAGCCTAAGGTGAAATTTTGGTACATTTCGGATAACTTTCATATTCTGATGAATAGTGAAAATTACTAAATTATAATTAAAAAACAACTTTTTTAATCGAAATAATTAATAGTGATAAATTATTAATTTGAGTAGTTTTAAAGTATATTTAGAATATATTTTTACAATTTAATACAATGTTGGTCATTGGACGTAATTTCACATTTAAACCAGACATAATCAAGTGTCAATCTTTTGATAGATATTGTTTCTTAAAAACACGCTATTTGTTTTAACAGCGAGATTTAATTATAAAATTAATTAATGCAATTTCTATGTTATGAATTTGGTAAAATAGACTTCATTTTTGAATTCGGAATATGAAATATAGCTTAGGATGAAATTTTGGCTTTTTTCTGAAAACTTTCAATTTTTGATGAATAGTGAAACCACTAAGTGGTAGGTTAAAAACTGAATTTTGCATAAAACTTAATTTTACCGCTTCTGTGAATGGAATTTCAAAAATCCGACAAACACGGTTG
The DNA here is from genome assembly GCA_963277665.1 of Viscum album. Lineage (NCBI taxonomy): Eukaryota > Viridiplantae > Streptophyta > Magnoliopsida > Santalales > Viscaceae > Viscum > Viscum album. The sequence continues at coordinate 392,416,832 of OY728167.1, read as the reverse complement.
ATATCAGTAAGTAAAATGTGGTTCAATGAGATAAAAATAATTTTTTGGTGAATAGTAACTTTTTACTTTTTTTACCGCGGTTAATAGTAAATAGGGTAACTAAGGGTAAATATGATATTACTATTACCCTAACACATGTCCTAATTCTATTGGACAAGTGTAGTTCGACCAAAAACAAACTTAGAAATAAAATATGACCATTTAGGCCCACTTGGATTAGATTAGGACATTTATTATTAACTTATTTAAAGAAGAGTTAAAAGAGTTAAAATCAAAGTTTATTTACTAAAACATTTTTAATATAGGGTTATACATAAGATAAATTCTATTGTAAATATTAATTAGAAAGATAAAAAGCTTTCCTACATAATGGTATTTTATTTGTAATTTTTAGAAATTAAATAATTTAATTTATTTATGACACAATGATGATGCAGTAATCATCTTATTAATGAAATATTGACATAATTGATGTTATAAACACCAAAATAAATGTAATTTGAGAATTTTTATGAATTACACTAATTTTCTAGGTTAATATGATATATTAATGTTGATTTAATCAACTTGGTTTGAACATATAATTCTGTTATGAATTTCACAAAAATCATATATCAAATAGTGTCCAAATTGACACAAAATAGTTATTAAATCAAATATTATATTATTAATTGTTATTTTATTCCTAAAAATCTAAGGTTCGGCCAAATGACTTAGATAAGGATATATATATTAATAATAAACAATTTGGGGTTCGTTTGGCATGTTATAGTAAGTGTATTAACCATATAGTGAAAGAAAACAAAAAGACACGGTAAAAGTTAAATTATTTAACTTAGAGTTAAATCTAATTGATAAGGTTTAAAATAATATCCAAACATGTCTAAATTTGATTGGTTGATGAGATTACAACCCTATCTCATCTAATCTTCGAATATGAGTCATTTTTGGAGGTTTTTAAGTGGGGTTAGATTTATTATAAATTAATATTTTTAAGAATTCCTAAGGTGCCCCTCTCCTCCCCTAAAAAAGGACACCTCCTCCCCCTCCTCCTCACACCAATTTGAGCTCTCAAGCTCGGCCAACCCCTGCCAAAATCTCTTCTCCACTTCCCTAGAAACATCCTAGAGGTTCTGGTCTTCCTCAAAGACCAATTTTAGTGCCCTAAGAGGAGGTCTCAAAGAGGCGCTTCAAATAAGAGGTAATTACCGTTACCAATTCTTTCATCTTTATTTCTTCTTCCACTTCTTCTTCTTAGGTTGTTTCATTATTAAGTAATAACATAAGTATCAATCATATACTGATATTTTATTATAAGTATGAAACAACCCTATTTCACCATCTATCCATCCTACGGAAAAAGAAATCACCGCGCGTGCGTACGTACGGAATACCGTCTCCACGCCGTGGTGTAATCTATTTTCCACCACCACCTTACATGGATGGGTATAATGGTGTAAAGAATAACTATACATAGTTATTACAACATCATATTGATTCTGATATATTGTATAATCCACTCCAATTGAGTTCAATATTTATGGAAATGATATCATCGCTCGTGCGTACGTACGGACTACCGTCTCCACGACGCGATGAGATTCATTCTCCATGTTAACCATTTAAGAATGATTATAAAGTATATATAAGAAATAATAATGAAATATATGACATTATAAAGCTACTGGATTTATGTATATATATATATGTATGTCATATACTTACTTCCATTTCAAGACAATAAGGAAAGTAAAACAGCGTTCATGCGTACGTACGGACTACCGTCTCCATGAACGGTGTTTTTCATTTTATTTATCTATCTATTATATATATATATATACTGAATATATATGATATATAAATCAGATTTTATATTCTGGAAGTAAGTAAATCATGATATAAGTAATAATGATGTCAAGAACAACAAGTCAAAACACCTAAGATAAATGAAACGATTTTACCCAAAACGCTTCTTTATCATGGAATTTACAAAAGAACGGGTAATATAATGTCATAAGTGAACCATATATGATATCATAACAATGAATATGATTCTGGAATAAGTCAATAACATGATTTAAATCATTATACAGGAGGTTTGGACAGTTACAAAGCAAGTCGGACATAAGGTAAGGGAAATATCACAATCTCATTTTTTATCCGAGATTGTTTATTCGTAAGTATTTACTGGGGTGTATTTTATCATCCACATCCATGTTTCATCAATATGTGATATTATTTCCATCCACCTACAATTGTTTAAATCCATTTTTACCCTTCGGTGAGTTTTTAGTAATATGTATGAAAGGAATCTTTTGTCGTTTTTCGTACGAGGTACTTTTTGACTTTTCCGACAAAAGTACGAAAGAATGTTTTTTTTAACTTATACGGAATGAATGGATTTTTAAAACATTATTTCCAAGAAGCTTACTTTACAAGTTTTCAAGTTTATTTTTAATCAAATTCTTTAATTTTAAAGTTATATGACATGTTATGAAAGGAAAAATGTTTTTGAAGAAGAAATGATATTTTCCTCAAGAATAGAGTTCAAGTGTTTTATCAAAATTATTTTCCATCTAAAATAATAAAGGGTTCTGTTTTTATCCCTATTATTACATTGATTTGATCATGTTGTGATGGAATTATTTTTATGAATTCCGTTATTTTATATGAATTTATTTATGATGTCATGATGTTTCAAGAATCCCATTTTTGTTACATGTGTTATGCGATGATGTATGTTTTATGATTATGTGGCACACATAAGAAAGGATTCATTATAAGATGGGTGGGACCTATATCTCCCTCCAATGCATTGGGTAAAGATTTTATATCTCATGAGATAGACATGGCTGGAATGGTAGGTTATACCGGTTCAGTGAAACAGGACTGAAACGAGGGTTACTCGATTCAGAAAGGGACTTTGTCCACTAAGATAGTCTTGGCAATGAGTCATGACTAACAAGAAATGATTTTCCATGATTATGTGTGCATGCCACAAAGTTTCAAGTTTCATGTTATGATTATGGTGATCTCATTTTCACTTCTATGATTTGTTCCATGTTAAGATATTATGATCTCTTTTGTAGGTTATGATTTTCAAAAAGATATGATATGATTTTTATTTCTTTTGTTTACCCTTACTGAGCATTTGAGCTCACCCTTTTATGTTTTCTTTTCCCCAGGATATAAAGAAAGGTTTTAGGTAAAAAATAAGGGGAATATCTTTATGGGAGATATTGAAGATCTTTCACCACGATTAGAAGATTACGCTCCGAGTTTCCAAAGACACTAAACTATTACGGTCCTTGTGTGTGTGTTTTTGTTATGTACTAAGTATTCCGCAAAAGTAATGTAATGTCCATGTACGTCAGGCTTCGGGTCTCTACAGTTGGTATCAGAGGAAAGGTTTAGTCAACCTTTGGAAACCAGGATGCGAGAACTTTAGTGAGATCCCTAGAGATATTTCTAAGGTATGTCTAGGGATGTCCCTAAGGATAAGTATACGTATAGGTTATAGTACTAGAATTACGCTAACGATCATAGAATTAAACCTAATATGTTAGATATTGAAGGTACTCCCCCTTTATTATGTTGTTTTCCCTAGCATGATTTTTGCCTCTCACACTATTCTTTTTGGGTTTTAGAGAATGGCTGGAAACAAGATGATTCACGATAATGGAGGATATGATGGACAATGGAATGATATTCTTCATAATGAAATGGGATTTGGAAGTCCAAACATAATTATTATTCCGAATCAGCAATCTCATAATATGATCAATAAAGTAAAATTTGGTAAGTTTCCTGACTCGGCTAATAAGAGAAAGATGGAGTTTCATGATGATCATAGAGGAAAGAAAGTTCAATTTCCCCTATGTAAATCATGTGGGATGAGACATCAAGGAGAATGTTTCAAAGGAACTGGAAGATGCTTTGGGTGTGGAAAAGAAGGACACAAAGCAAATAAGTGCAAAGGAAAAGGTTCGGTTAACACCATGGATGAGGATAATGGTATTGCTACGACATCAACAATGGTTAAATGCTTTAAATGTGGAATGTACGGGCATTATGCAAACCAATGCCCTAAGGGAAAGTCTCATGAAGAGAATCAGTATGGTCGTATGGGAAGTATTTATGTTGACGATGACGAAGAAACTACAAATGATATGTGAGATGAAAGAAATGTTGAAGCTCGGTCAATGATCTAAGAATGTAGTGGAATGATTACATGTTTATCATGTGTAATGTTGTATAAGTAATCTCATGGAATAAGGAGACATCTAAGGATTGTTACACTGTTGTCTTTCCTTAAGTTTTGAAAGTGTATGATGAATGGTACCAGTAACCATGAAAGGTTATTCAGATACTTTTGGAAAGTAGATGATAAGTGCATAATGAAAGGATAATAAGACAATAAGATGTTTGATTGTATTCATGAGCTCATGATTGATATAAGGACTAAGTGATATCATGGTTTGAGTATATAGAATTTTGAGGATTTTGGTATGTGGAAGGTGTTAACTTTTAACTACATTCATGTTTTCACTAAGGTATTCAAGAGAATACATGATTAAGAACTTTGAATGTTTGGAATGTGACCAACAAAACATATCTTATGATATATGGGGACCAACGATGGTATTAAATCTCTGGTAATAGTTTTCACTTTGTTATGAGAGTGAACTGTATTATTATGGATAAGCCTAAGGATTGGAATGAATTATGTTGGACATAAGTTAGTATTGTTTGTTTTTCGATATTATTTATGTGATGTTATAGTAATGTAGGTTTAGAAAAAGAACAACCTGCAGGACGGGCGACAGCCCATCGCGTCGGACAAGGCTGTGGGAATCGAACCCACAACCGAAGTGCGACTGGCCTTTATCGCCTACCACTGGCCTACAGGAAGTCCCTGTTTAGTAGAAACTAGTTTTATTATATTAAGCAGTATGATATATGAAGTATAAGTCCATTTTAGGAACCATATATGATTAATCTCACTATAGATCGACTTATGCATATAATTTTTACTAACCATTTGTTTGAGACAGATGGAATGACTCGACATTCTATCACATGATCTGCTAACACTTCACGAATAACAAATTCAACTTCATTTATTTAAGAGATGAAGTGGAAATTTTTCAAGGCACGAACAATAGTGAGATTGTACCAAAATAAAGTAAGTATTTATTCTAATTCAAATTTTCAACTTTAGGGAAATGATCTTGAAAACCAAAAATGTTGTCCTAGTGATCTTATACCTGATGAATCAAATGGTACCTTATATCATCACAAATCTATGGATTTGTGATTATTGGCTTTTCCATAGCCCTGTTCTCTACCACTCTCCATCAGAACAAGATGGTTAGATTTCTCTTCCATATCCATATTTTCACCTATATGGAAACCCAGTGATTAGTTTATTTGGGTAACTGTTACGTTTCATACTATTGTTTTTAAAGATTGGTTTTGATTTTGCTTTTTACGATGTGGGTTTATATTAAATAAACTTTCGAATAGTAAACTATTTATAACCCCGACGAATTTCGAGGGCGAAATTCATTTTAAGGGGGGTAGAATGTAACAACCCAAGATTTTATGAAAACTATTCTTTTTAATTTTATTAATGTCTTGTGTTGTACGCTACACCAAAAGGAGCTTGCACAACACGCATCCTTGACTTGCCTTGCATTACACGCAATCGCGACCTTCCTCGATAGCGTGTGTAATACGCAATACCGAGTTTCACTAAACAACGATATGCTATTAAAATATTATTAAAACTAGCCGTTATGAATAGTAATAACCACTTTTTAAAATTCTGTAAATCTTATATTTCTAAATGAACTTCATTTTTGGATTCGGAGTATCGAATTTAGCCTAAGGTGAAATTTTGGTACATTTCGGATAACTTTCATATTCTGATGAATAGTGAAAATTACTAAATTATAATTAAAAAAAAACTTTTTTAATCAAAATAATTAATAGTGATAAATTATTAATTTGAGTAGTTTTAAAGTATATTTAGAATATATTTTTACAATTTAATACAATGTTGGTCATTGGACGTAATTTCACATTTAAACCAGACATAATCAAGTGTCAATCTTTTGATAGATATTGTTTCTTAAAAACAAGCTATTTGTTTTAATAGCGGGATTTAATTATAAAATTAATTAATGCAATTTCTATGTTACGAATTTGGTAAAATAGACTTCATTTTTGAATTCGGAATATGAAATATATCTTAGGATGAAATTTTGTCTTTTTTCTGAAAACTTTCAATTTTTGATGAATAGTGAAACCACTAAGTGGTAGGTTAAAAACTGAATTTTGCATAAAACTTAATTTTACCGCTTCTGTGAATGGAATTTCGAAAATTTGACAGACACGGTTGATATCAGTAAGTAAAATGTGGTTCAATGAGATAAAAATAATTTTTTGGTGAATAGTAACTTTTTACTTTTTTTACCGCGGTTAATAGTAAATAGGGTAACTAAGGGTAAATATGATATTAATATTACCCTAACACATGTCCTAATTCTATTGGACAAGTGTAGTTCGACCAAAAACAAACTTAGAAATAAAATATGACCATTTAGGCCCACTTGGATTAGATTAGGACATTTATTATTAATTTATTTAAAGAAGAGTTAAAAGAGTTAAAATCAAAGTTTATTTACTAAAACATTTTTAATATAGGGTTATACATAGGATAAATTCTATTGTAAATATTCATTAGAAAGATAAAAAGATTTACTAAATAATGGTATTTTATTTGTAATTTTTAGACATTAAATAATTTAATTTATTTATGACACAATGATGATGCAGTAATCATCTTATTAATGAAATATTGACATAATTGATGTTATAAACACCAAAATAAATGTAATTTGAGACTTTTTATGAATTCCACTAATTTTCTAGGTTACTATGATATATTAATGTTGATTTAATCAACTTGGTTCGAACATATAATTCTGTTATGACTTTCACAAAAATCATATATCAAATAGTGTCCAAATTGACACAAAATAGTTTTTAAATCAAATATTATATTATTAATTGATATTTTATTCCTAAAAATCTAAGGTTCGGCCAAATGACTTAGATAAGGATATATATATTAATAATAAACAATTTGGGGTTCTTTTGGCATGTTATAGTAAGTGTATTAACCATATAGTGAAAGAAAACAAAAAGACACGGTAAAAGTTAAATTATTTAACTTAGAGTTAAATCTAATTGATAAGGTTTAAAATAATATCCAAACATGTCTAAATTTGATTGGTTGATGAGATTACAACCCTATCTCATCTAATCTTCGAATATGAGTCATTTTTGGAGGTTTTTAAGTGGGGTTAGATTTATTATAAATTAATATTTTTAAGAATTCCTAAGGTGCCCCTCTCCTCTCCTATAAAAGGACACCTCCTCCCCCTCCTCCTCACACCAATTTTAGCTCTCAAGCTCGGCCAACCCCTGCCAAAATCTCTTCTCCACTTCCCTAGCAACATCCTAGAGGTTCGGGTCTTCCTCAAAGACCAATTTTAGTGCCCTAAGAGGAGGTCTCAAAGAGGCGATTCAAAGAAGAGGTAATTACCGTTACCAATTCTTTCATCTTTATTTCTTCTTCCACTTCTTCTTCTTAGGTTGTTTCATTATGAAGTAATAACATCAGTATCACTCATATACTGATATGTTATTATAAGTATGAAACAACCCTATTTCACCATCTATCCATCCTACGGAAAAAGAAATCACCGCGCGTGCGTACGTACGGAATACCGTCTCCACGCCGTGGTGTAATCTATTTTCCACCACCACCTTACATGGATGGGTATAATGGTGTAAAGAATAACTATTCATAGTTATTACAACATCATATTGATTTTGATATATTGTATAATCCACTCCAATTGATTTCAATATTTATGGAAATGATATCATCGCTCGTTGCTACGTACGGACTACCGTCTCCACGACGCGATGAGATTCATTCTCCATGTTAACCATTTAAGAATGATTATAAAGTATATATAAGAAATAATAATGAAATATATGACATTATAAAGATACTGGATTTATGTATATATATATATGTATGTCATATACTTACTTCCATTTCAAGACAATAAGGAAAGTAAAACAGCGTTCATACGTACGTACGGACTACCGTCTCCATGAACGGTGTTTTTCATTTTATTTATCTATCTATTATATATATATATACTGAATATATATGATATATAAATCATATTTTATATTCTGGAAGTAAGTAAATCATGATATAAGTAATAATGATGTCAAGAACAACAAGTCAAAACACCTAAGATAAATGAAACGATTTTACCCAAAACGCTTCTTTATCATGGAATTTACAAAAGAACGGGTAATATAATGTCATAAGTGAACCATATATGATATCATAACAATGAATATGATTCTGGAATAAGTCAATAACATGATTTAAATCATTATACAGGAGGTTTGGACACTTACAAAGCAAGTCGGACATAAGGTAAGGGAAATATCACAATCTCATTTTTTATCCGAGATTGTTTATTCGTAAGTATTTACTGGGGTGTATTTTATCATCCACATCCATGTTTCATCAATATGTGATATTATTTCCATCCACCAACAATTGTTTAAATCCATTTTTACCCTTCGGTGAGTTTTTAGTAATATGTATGAAAGGAATCTTTTGTCGTTTTTCGTACGAGGTACTTTTTGACTTTTCCGACAAAAGTACGAAAGAATGTTTTTTTAACTTATACGGAATGAATGGATTTTTAAAACATTATTTTCAAGAAGCTTCCTTTACAAGTTTTCAAGTTTATTTTTAATCAAATTCTTTAATTTTAAAGTTATATGACATGTTATGAAAGGAAAAATGTTTTTGAAGAAGAAAGGATATTTTCCTCAAGAATGGAGTTCAAGTGTTTTATCAAAATTATTTTCCATCTAAAATAATAAAGGGTTCTGTTTTTATCCCTATTATTACATTGATTTGATCATGTTGTGATGGAATTATTTTTATGAATTCCTTTATTTTATATGAATTTATTTATGATGTCATGATGTTTCAAGAATCCCATTTTTGTTACATGTGTTATGCGATGATGTATGTTTTATGATTATGTGGCACACATAAGAAAGGATTCATTATAAGATGGGTGGGAACTATATCTCCCTCCAATGCATTGGGTAAAGATTTTATATCTCATGAGATAGACATGGCTGGAATGGTAGGTTATACCGGTTCAGTGAAACAGGACTGAAACGAGGGTTACTCGATTCAGAAAGGGACTTTGTCCACTAAGATAGTCTTGGCAATGAGTCATGACTAACAAGAAATGATTTTCCATGATTATGTGTGCATGCCACAAAGTTTCAAGTTTCATGTTATGATTATGGTGATCTCATTTTCACTTCTATGATTTGTTCCATGTTAAGATATTATGATCTCTTTTGCAGGTTATGATTTTCAAAAAGATATGATATGATTTTTATTTCTTTTGTATACCCTTACTGAGCATTTGAGCTCACCCTTTTATGTTTTCTTTTCCCCAGGATATAAAGAAAGTTTTTAGGTAAAAAATAAGGGGAATATCTTTATGGGAGATATTGAAGATCTTTCACCACGATTAGAAGATTACGCTCCGAGTTTCCAAAGACACTAAACTATTACGGTCCTTGTGTGTGTGTTTTTGTTATGTACTAAGTATTCCGCAAAAGTAATGTAATGTCCATGTACGTCAGGCTTCGGGTCTCTACATATCCTCATCCGCTCCTGGATGACCTAGACCTTCTCTGTCATGGCCCAGACCATCTCTGGTCCCACAAGTGCTGAATCCCCAGGGTCTGTCCAGTATAAAGGAGAACTGCAAGGTCTGCCGTACAATGCCTCGTATGGTGCCATCCCGATGGTGGAGTGGTAGCTGTTGTTTTATGCGAACTCCACAAAGGGCAGGTGGTCCTCTCAGCTGCGACCAAAGTTGAGGAAACATGCGCAGAGCATGTCCTCTAGAGTCTGAATGGTCCTCTCCGTATGACCATCCGTCTGAGGGTGAAAGGCGGTGCTCAGACGTAGCTTCGTCCCGAACGCCTCCTGCAACCCCTTACAAAGCCGGGAAGTAAAGTGAGCATCTCGATCAGAGACGATAGATGATGGCACACTGTGAAGTCGTACAATCTCCTTAACGTAGAGACCCCCCAAGTTCTCCACTGAGCCCTGCTCTCTGATGGGTAAGAAGTGAGCCGACTTGGTGAGTCGGTCGACAATCACCCAGATGGAGTCGTGACCTCTGGAAGTGGGTGGATGTCGAGTCATGAAGTCCATAGATATGCCATCCCACTTCCACTTCGGGACCTTCAAGGGCTGTACCAAGACTGCTGGTACCTGATGCTCTGCCTTCACCTGCTGGCAGGTGAGGCATCGAGAAACGAACTCTGCCACAACCTTCTTCATGCCTGGCCACCAGTGCTATAATCTGAGGTCCTGGTATATCTTCGCCACTCCAGGATGTACCGCCCAAGGAGAAGTGTGAAACTCTCTCAGCACCTCCTCTTGTAAAGCGACTGGTACCAAGGTACGTCCTATGAAAAGGATTTCGTGCTCTGCTCCAAAAGAGAAGCCATCGGGTTCCTGTCCTGAGGATATCTGTGCACGCCGCGTCTCACAGTCAGTGTCACCATGCTGTGCCTCTCTGACTCACTGTAGTAGTGGAGGAGAGACTGTGAGAGACTGATGGAAGGCTGCACCATCTCTATCCACGAAGGATATCCGCAAAGCGGCTAGCTGCTCTGTTGCCTCTTCAAGTAGTTGAATGCCCGTCCACCTACTGAGAGCATCGGCTACTACGTTCCCCTTCCCAGGAGTATAGACTATCTCAAAGTCATAGTCCTGGAGGAACTCGAGCCATTGTCGCCGTCTCAGGTTCAGTTCCTTCTGCGAGAAGATGTACCTGAGACTCTGGTGGTCAGAAAAGATTGTAAAGTGCTCGCCCATCAGATAGTGTCGGCATGTCTTCACGGCGAAGACCACTACTGGTAACTCCAGGTCATGGGTAGCGTAGTTCTGCTCCTATGGCCTCAACTAACGTGATCCATAGGTGATCACTGCCTGCTCCTGCATCAAGGAACATCCGAGTCCGGTCCCTGATGCATCACAGTAAACTACGTACCCTACTCCCTCCTCAGGAAACCTCAAGATAGGTGTGCTGGTCAATCTCTGTCTCAGCTCCTGGAAGCTCTGCTGACATATGTCTGACCACACAAAGGGTATACCCTTCTTCTTCAAAGCTGAGAGTGGTGTCGCAACTCTGGAAAAGTCTAGCACAAATCTCCGATAGTATCCTGCTAGTCCCAAGAAACTCCGCACCTCCGTCACGCTCCTGGGTGGCTCCCAAGCTAACACTTCCTCGATCTTCGCAGGATCCACTGCAACTCCCGCCTCAGAGATGACATGTCCCAAGAAGTGGACCTCACGTATCCAGAACTGACACTTCGAGAGCTTTCCATAAAGCTGGTGCTCTCGGAGTGTGTCTAGTACAACTCGTAAGTGGTAGGCGTGCTCCTCCTCAGTCGTCGAGTAAATCAAAATGTCATCGATGAAGACCACGACAAATCGATCAAGGTATGGCTGAAGGATCCTGTTCATGAGGCCCATAAACACTGCTGGAGCATTGGTTACGCCAAATGGCATAACCAAGAACTCATAGTGGCCATACCGACATCTGTAGGCCGTCTTCTGCACGTCTTCGTCCCAAAATCTGAGCTGATGATAGCCTGACCTGGAGTCTATTTTCGAGAACCACCATTCTCCCTTGAGCTGATCGAAGGGGTCATCAATCCTCGGTAGCGGATACTTGTTCCTCACTATTACCTTGTTCATGTGACGATAGTCGACAAAAAGTCGCAAGCTCCCGTCTGCCTTCTTGGGGAACAATATCGGGGAATCCCAGGGTGAAACACTGGGTCGGATGAATCCCTTGCCCTGCAAGTCCTCCAAATGTTCCCGTAGCTCTCGAAGCTCAGCGGGGGCCATCCGATATGCTGGAGTCGATATCGGGGTTGTCCCAGGGTACAGGTCGATATGAAAGTCTACCTCTCTACGAGGAGGTAGCCCTGGAACGTCGTCGGTAAAGACGTCCGCGTACTGATCCACCACTGCAGGAAAACTAGGACTCCGCACGTCAACTGCTCCTAGGATGAGGCTAGCCAACTGATGAGTGATGGGCTGTCCTATCCTCTACGAAAGTCCATCCTATTCTGCGAAGGCTCCCATCTTTCCGGTGAAGGTGAACCTGCTCCCGTCGATGCGTATACATCACACCTTGCGCCTAATACAGTCGATCTGAGCATGAACTGTAGATAACCAATCCATGCCCAAGATGATGTCGTAAGGCCTCGACGCCTCTACAAGAAGATCCCAGCCGAAGCTCTCGCCTCCTAGAGTAAACTCACACTACTGGGACTAGTGTGTAATCGTCGAGTCTTCTCCCATAGGAGTCTCTAGCCGTAAGGATCAACCCAACGGCTCTGTTGGAATCTCTGAGCTCCGAACAAGGGCAGCGTCTATGAAAGAGTGACTCACACTTGTGTCTATAAGAACTGCAGCAAGAGTGGAATAGACATAGATCGTACCTCGAATCATCTCGGGCGCGCCGTGGTCGTAGGCCTCCGCTGCCCGGAGTTGTGCCTGCCTATGCCCGCCAGCTCCCTGTGGTCGGGGCGGGCCTCCTGGTGGTGGTGGTGGTAGAGCCTCAAAGCATCGCCCACCACCTGCTGCTCGGCCAACTCCTCTACCTCATCTGCCTCCTCCCTGCGGACCGCCACGGTCGACCCTCTGTCTCTGCCTGGGTGTCCCCTCAACTGTTTTCTGCTCCACGACATGGTGGGTCGGGCAGTCACGAGCCATGTGGTCCTGCCCGCCACATGCGTAGCACTGCCTGCCTCTCGAAAGACTGGCTCCGCGCTGTGTGCCCTGCACTGCTGAGCCAGTGTCCTGAGGTCGTCTGCCGGAAGGTCTGGTCTGCCTAGACCCATGAGTCATCCATCGGCTACCTACTACCGAAGACTCCGCTACCTGACGCCCTGCGGTAGGTCTTGCTGTGGACTCAGCCAGAAATCTCTCGATCAGAAGCGCTCGCTCTAGTACTCCTGCCTGAGTCAGAATGCTGAGGGAGATCAGCGATGCCCTGATCTCATGTCTCAATCCCTGCTCTAAGGTCTGGGCCTGGAAGAATGGGTCCCGTACCATGTCGGTCGAGTAGCGCGAGAGATCGGTAAATCTCGCTTAGTACTGGGCGACCGTCAAGCTGCCCTGCCGCAGCTGAAGAAGCTCCTGGATGCGCACCGCACGGAGGGTGGCTGGGGTGAACTCCGAGCGGAAGAGGCTCTCAAAGTCCGTCCAGAGAAGAGATGCCTCATCGTGCACCTGGAGCATCAAGCTCCACCATCTACCTGCTGTTGCATGCAGTAAGTTCGCAGCAAGGATCACCATGAGGTCTGCTGGTGTCCTCACTAGCCTGAAAACTCGTACGACTGCCTCCAGCCAGTCCTTGGCTGCCTGGGGGTCCGTCTCCCCGCGGAACCTGGGCGGTCGCTAGCATTGGAACTCATGCAGTTAACTGAGGCGATGTGCATCATCAGTGGCTGGTCCTGGAAGCCTCGGTGGCTCGGCGGGTAGAGGTACCGCCGGTGCCTCGGCTGTCAACGGCCCATGTACCGAGGCCTCATCGCTCGGCGGGCTGTCATCACGTACAACTCTTGGAACCCTAGCTGGCTGCCGTCGTGGGGCCATCCTGAAAAGAAACAGGTGCGCCACGGTCAGAAAAATATACTTGGTGAGATGATACAAGTAATCACAAAGAAAACATGAAACACACATGCAATCAATGTTTTCGTGCATTAAGTCGGAAATCAGAAGTCAGGGTCCTGGTGTACGGATACGTCGGCCTCCGCACCAACACTGGACTCCCTGGACTGATAACCACACCCAATACGCTAACCACTATTTCTTAACATAGAATAATGATCAGAGTCTACGGTAGAACCGACCACCTCTGATACCAATTTGTCACGACCCGACCTCAGGGCCCGTGCTGTGACTACCCCAAGCCCGCTTTCCATAGGCCAGGGGTTGGCGACTAGCACCAAGGCGTAAATCCCGGTAAAAAGGGAAGGCATTGCCTTTGTAAAGTAAATAAGCACTACAGAGTAAGAAAGCGGAAGAAGTAAACACTAAGTAAAAGCTGGTACAACAGTAAGTGCAGAAAAGTACAGTGGGCCAGAAATACAAGCCCAACTGTAAAGTACAACTGAAAGGGGAAAAACTGCAACTGAAAAGTAAAGCCGCAACGTCGAGCCATCCACTGGAAGTCCCACCTGAAGGGTGGGTACAGATAGCTTCCACTGCTCCTCGGGTCCACCTGACCGCTCCGAGTACATCCCGCCCAGTGGTCCACCTCCAGGTACCGTCCTGCTCCGCAAGCCTCCTCTACGATCAGCGCTGTCCACCGTCTGCAACCAACACAACGTAGTGTGGGAATATCCCGTGCAGGGGTGAGTATAAGCTACTCAGTAGGGACCCCGAGACCCCCGAAGGTCTCCCAGAATCCACAAAGGATAATCCACAAAGGAAAGATACAATCACGAAGTAACATCCGACACGGCTTAGGTATATGCCCATACATATACCTAAGTCATCAATTCTCGCTCGGCTCCAACATCCGAGCTCAAGTACAACCAAGTCCACACAGGAAAGAAAACGTAAAATCCACATAGGATAGCTCAACACAATCCACAAAGGAATGTAAAATGTAAATCCACATAGGATAGCTCAACACAATCCACAAAGGAATGTAAAACGTAAATCCACACAGGATAGCACAACACAATCCACAAAGGAAAGTAAAACAGAGTTTCATCTCACTTAGGTATACTTCTTCGAATGACGATAGAGAAGATCACTGATCCATCTAAGTCGTCTAACCCACAAAGGATCGATAGGTACTAACCCCTGCAAAGACACACACAGGATCGGGCCCACACAGGACCTGTAGGCGCTGGCTCACACAGAACCGCTGAGCGCTGACCCACACAGGACCAGACCCACACAGGATCGGTAGCACTGTTCCACACAAGATCGCTGAGTGCTGTAGTCATCGTCGTCGAATCCACTGAGGATCTCTGCACAGTCGTCGTCGTCGTCACAGTAGCAGTCGCAGCCAGCTCTAGGGTTCCCGCACACAGCAAGCTCGTTCGGGAGGGTCCGCTCCACAAGCCGAGAGGCTGATACATCAACTAACACATATTCCAGAGTTGATGTATCCAAAAGTTCTGTATCGTCAACAGGAACTCAACGTCGCAAACAGCGCGTCAATCGGACGCCCAGTCTGAGAGTTATTGGCTTTTTCGTCCCAGGGCCCAATTGATTTTTAAGGCAAAACCAACCCGACCGTACTCCACCTACGTCCAAACCTCTGGAAGAGTATGCCAAAAGATCCTCCTCACTTAGAGGAAATCATTAAAGTCAACGGCACGTCGATCGGACGTCTGAAGCTCAAGATATGAGCGTTTCCGCTCCGAGGGCTCGGTTGGTTTCGTGTACGAACCAACCCAGCCGAACCCAAAGTATTCTGAAACCTTGAGTGCGATATACTGAAATGACCGTCTCGATCCAAGGATCGCATCTCCGCTGACGGCGCATCATTCGGAGTCCCGTAGCTCAAGTTACGGGCAAAATACCGAAAACGGTCTGAAGAAGGGGGGTCTGGGCCCGGACCGACCCGGCCAGGGTGAGACCCGGCCCGGCCAGGGTGCGACCCGGCTGGTCGTGTCGGTTCGGCTCGGCTCGGCCAAGCGGCCGAGCGAGGGAGCCGCAGGGCGCTGCCCCCACGGGATGAAGGTGCCGCGGCCCCGAGTGGGGAAGCGCTGGATCAGCGGACGAGGCAAAGCCACGTCCCGTGTGTGCCAGACCCACGCGGCCGTGGGTCCGCTGGCTGCCGCCGCTACCTCCGGGTGACGGTGGGTTCCGCGGGTCACCGAAGTTGCTCCGGTGGTCCAATTTCATTTCCGTCTACGCCGGAGCTCCTCCCGGGTCCCGTACTTCACTGCGGAAACAACGAATCACCTCTGCGGCATGTTTTGTCGTCGCCCTCCAATCCACACATCAACGAAAAACTGTGGAGGGTTTTCGGGCCGTGTTTGTTTGGCCCGCACCCTCCACATTTGGTGATAACAATCTGGAATAAAATATTCAACACATGAATAACAAGCAATGCACAATTTTAATGGAATTAAAATTGAACTTGATCCGGGTTCTTTGTTTTTAAAAGAAACAATCACTGGAATAAAAATTATTTCACAAACAAACCCCTACCTCATCAAGTCATCGCACGCACGTTCTTTGAGGAATTGATCCCCGCGGAAGGAGGTGATCGTCGCGTCGTGGAAGGGCATCGCGTCATCGCGGAAGGGCCTCGCGTCATCACGGAATACGGTGTCGCGTCTATGAACTCCGAGATTCAAGAACATACAGATTTAATTAATAATAATTATATCCATATTGTTGTTAAAAAACCACAAAGAATATAAAAGGAGCACAACCCCCTACCTTGTCGTTGTCGATCGAAGGTTGTCGCGGGGTTGAATTGTCGCGGAAGAACATCGCAGAAGAAGAATCACCGGCGTCGCGGTACTTGGCGTCGCGTCTTCGATCTCTGAGGGCTCGGCGTTCTTCGTCGCCCTTCGTCGAAGACCGGCGTTCTTCGCGTTCTTCACGTTTTTCGTGTTCTTCGCGATGGAGGATGAAGAACTTGAGGGTTCTGTCAAATCCTCTCAACGAACAACATTTAAGAAGAATTGCGTTGGTCTTCTTTTATTAACATGCCAACAAACGAAAAAAGAGATAAGTTAAGTAACGATCCATTAATTCAATGAATACAACCACCCAATTAATTGGTGCATTAAGATTTTTTTAAAACGTTTAAGTTGACTTTCATAATGACGAGTTTTCACGAGGGCGTTACTTTGCGGAAAAGAAACGGTGGGCTCGTGCGGGCCCCACCCCACAAATATCCTACCAAGAGGGTAGGATATTATGAATTGTACCATATCCGCTTTAACTTAGCTTAAGTAGCTTTAAGTGGCTTTTATGTGACTTAAGTGAAATAAAAATAAAGTTGTCGCACCAATTTATTTTATTTCTTAACTTAAAGCCCAAAAATTAAAAACCACACCCGAGCAAACGCAACTCCGGAAGAGGCGTTTATAAGCAAGTACCGGCGCTGCGATTTCATCGGTGCCCTCAAAATTCGATTCCGAGTAGCGGTTCAAAAGTTAGAAAAACCAGCTCATTCGTTCACTGAACGTACCCGAGCCAAACTTCGTAAAATGATTCCGGGCACACCGGGCCTCGGAATCAGGTGCCGTCAGAAACTGTGTTCTTGTAAAATTTCAAAGAAAATTAAAAAAACAATTTCCTTGAAATTTACGGGTCTTTACACATATACCTTATGTCTGGGATTCATTTGGGTATGTATGAATATAATTATCTTTTAATTTGGGTTAGTAAAACAATATATGTGTTGTGTAAATAGTTACGCATCAATATGGTTAAAAAATAATTTTTTGGTGGAAGGGATAAGATTCAAAAATAAATAACTAAAAGTATTCATACAAATAAATGGAATAACATGACATAATATGGAACGTTGTAATCCCCTTTAAAATAATAATTGTTAAATTCCTTCCAAAGAGGTTCATGTCAAGACCAGGATCATCCAATTGGTTAGTGCTTGCCAAAGATGGGTTCCCCTAGATTATCAAGTGTCGGGAAAAAAATAATGGGTGTCTATAAGAGGATCAGGTTCCTATTCTTGGAATTTCGATTGTGTTACAATTGGTTGGGAGACCCTGATAGGATTATGTTGCAGGGGGAATTGATCTATGTTTTTATATATGATGCATTTAATAACTAATCGAGAAACATTAAATAACTATTAAAATTTAGTTGTATAATTAAAGACTAAAAATAAAGAAAATGAAATTATGAAATACTTGTAGAAATAAAAATAATGTTCATTATTTTTTAAGGCACTAATATAACATCAATTAATGTATAAAAATAAAAATAAGACTAATATATCCATTAAAATTTAACAATTCTAAAAAATTTATTTTTATATTATTTATTTTAAGGTTCTAAATATAATATATATAAAATATATTAATAATATATAAAATCTAATTAGTATCATATTAAAAATAAAAGCTACAATGGGTAATATTCTAAAAAAGTTATTTTCTAATGAAAATATTTTTCATTATTTTTTTTTTGAATTTTAAAATATTAACTTCATTTTTGTATTTATAATAAAAATTTTATATTTTTAATAGTTTTTGTATTTTGCTATAATTGTTGATTTTTAGGAGAATAGTGAACATATATTTTTTCCAAAACAATAGCTTCATAATTATAAAAGAAAGGAATACATGATTATAAACCTTTTAAGTGAAAAATTATTTTCTCAAGGAGTAAAACCATACATTTTGAAATACCCTTCCTAATTTATAAAATTTTTGAATAACTTTTTAAGAACTTATGTAATTCTTTACAATAAAAAAATGTCTTTTATTTTATTTAAATATAATTTTTGTAAAATTTCGATCTAGATTTATTTGAATGTCACAAAAAATTTATTTTCTAATAACAAACCAATTTTCTTCATAAAATTAAAATACAATGATAATTTCATCCTACACTTAATTTTTAGTCATAAAAATCCATATTTTCTAAAAACATATTTTTTCGAGATATATGCACTAATATTAAAATTGAGTTTTTGTACACATATAAATTATAAATGATAAAATTGATAACATATTAAGAATCAGTATTCCCAAATTGCATAACAATTTCTATTTTATTTATATTAATTAAAAGTAATTTACATTGGGAAAAAGTTGTTACCATGATAAAACTGAAAGTGGAAAAAGTTAAAATTCTAATCATAAAGGACATAAAAACATGATTAAAATATGTTTAAAATAAATGGTTGGGGGATCCCTGAAATTATATCATCTAACACTCTATTATTATGTATTTTGGAGACTTCATTACTAGTTAAACAAGTTCTCTCTTTATATTAATCTCAAATATTAACAAAAATGTCATTACCAACACTTAAAAAAGTGGCCTCTCACCACCCCTTCAAGAACACCATAGAATTTCAGTTTCCAAAAGAGACTTTTCCATTTTCACATCCCCTATAATTTCCTTCCTTTTACTTCAGCGTTATATTATAGGGTATTATCTTAATACCACTATTTCTAGGGAGTCTTCAAAGGGAAATCCCAAGCCCTCAATGAGATATGAGAACATTAGTAGAAGTCAAGAATTACATATATTTGAGAACTTTTTTGGAATATAGAAATTAAGGTAAGGGTTTTAAGATATGAATTTCATTTATTTAGATATTATTATTATCGACCACTTGTTTCATTTTTAATTTTCAATGGATTTCTTTTATGACACCTAAGATCTGTGCTCCTATATATTGTATCACAAACACATACATTACATACTTTCTATGATACGAGTTTAAAATCCCAAATATAACCATCCATAATAAAAAAATAAATAATGACTACTAATTCTCTAATATCTCAATGATCTTTTTAGGTTTATAAATTTATAAAATTAGTACATATCATAAACTAATAAAGACCATGTTCTTTGTATCGAGAATTTTTTTCCCACTATATACAAAACTACTTGAACCATAATGAGTCTTCAACTTCTCCCAAAAAATATTACACATGTTTAGTCCTTATAAACATTTCCCATGTACTAATTTTCTTCATATATTATCTAAATGGAAATATACGAATAGTTGGGATCAAAAACTCAATATGGAAGAACATACACTGAAATAATAATTATATAATCATGTAATAAATATTATGGAAGTAATAGGTAAAAAAATGAATCCATTTTCAACCTGAATATATATATATATATGATTATAAATTAAAACATGGATAATAATAATACTGACATCATACTGATAATATGAATAATGTTGGGCATCAAATGAATATTGTCAAGGCCTTATTCTAAGATACTATCCTATTATGAATTGAGGCAAACACAAAAACCCAACATGTTTTGTATCATGTGATATGTTCGGTCATTGAAGAGATATATGGTCATGGAACACATCCATCACCTGACAAGGTCCAATGCATTCACCATAATAGTTAACATTAATATTCATAGCACTCCCTAAGGAACCACTTACTGATTAAAAACATGGTTAGGAATATAATGAATGATATAGAATATCTATACATAATCAACCAACATTAGAAGTCAATAATCATAAAAAATATCAATACTTTTCCCTATGTTAGTAAAATGGATAACATGATCATAACCCATCCCAAGAAAGAAATTGTATGTTTAAATAATATAGAGTCAACATTCCAATACTAATTGATATTAGAATAATCATATATGGTGCACCAGTACATTTCATTATACCAATAAAAGCAATAACATGATCATAACAAAACCTCTAAAAGAAGGTGGATGGTTAAACAACACATAGTCAAATTTCCAAGAATCATCAATATTGGAATAATTATATACTATAATATAATACTTTTACCCCTACCAATAAAATGTATAATAGGATCATGAAACATCAAGAGAAAGAATGTAGAAGGTTGAAAAACAACATAACCGTAGTGCAATTAATAAAACATAGAAGGTTGTTTCCATTATTGAAAAACACCCTTCTAAATAGAATTCTTTTATTGATATCACAAAATAAAGGATCAAGAATTAAATTGTTTGATACCATGATTTAAATCCCCCAGATGATAATATATATATATATATATATATATATATTAGAGGAAAAATCACGAAATATAAATCCCATTAAGGTAAAGCCTTTTGAAAATGATTAGGGAAATGGAAGTGAAAGAATAAAATATCATTTAAAAAACATTTTAAACATTGACATAAAATGTACATTTACTTGTCACTTTCATAAATAACTTTTAAAAGGTTATGAGAATGAATTTTGTGCCGAAATTTTTTAAAAATAATCTCTAATAATGGATCCATGAAAATACATAAATTATAAATTGGATAAAAGAGGCAAGGAATAGAAAACATATGGATATGAAAGGAAAACTACTTTTTATTATTTTCATAATAATTTTGTTTAAAAGTAATATTTTAAGACTGAAAAACTTTAATTTTTACTAAAACATAATTTTCCTACATATAATTATAAAATACCATATAATAAAATATTTGGGTGGTATAATCAAATCATGGAATAGAAATGTTCAAGATGAAACATTATAACTTAATGAATTGAGACTTGAGTTATTAATATCTTTTATGTGAAACATACTCCATGAAGAATGATACATTTTAAAAATGAATTATGTTGTAAAAATGTCAAAAATTAGATAATACTACATAATAAATTCATATATTATATTTCACCTAACTTATATGAAGTACGTTTATGTTAACCATAATAACTTAATGAGTAAAAAATTGAGTTACCAAACACTCTTATGATTGAGGTAACACATGAGTCAAAATATGTTTCAAGATAAGATCATAATTTGTCTGATTTTACCCTATGAATTAAAAATAATTAATATATATAATAGTCATGGGATAGTAAATAAATATAACACCATACAAAGGAAACATGGTGCATAGCCCGTAACATGTCTCAAAGAATTAGAAATGATACGAGGAAAACCCATGCAATTTGAGTAACACCATAATAAAAACTCCTTGAAAGAGTCGGATTGTATATGAAAATAAAATAAAATGATTGAAATATAATTCATGATATGATATGTGAAATAGGAATTATTTAAATAGAATAAATGATCTCAGGTGCAAATTACTAAATATGTATGAAAGAGACGAATTTGAGACTAATACTCTTACCTCAATCCTGGCCTGTTCTCCACTTACACCAAAAGTCCATAGTAGTTAAATTACATTTATTAAAAGAATACGTAAAAACCTTATACATAACTTTAACCATTTATAATCTTAATTTTCTATTATTTTATACATCTAAATATTAGTCATTTTTACATGTTTTCAACATCGGGTGTAAGTAATCTTTATCGCTTTATCATGTTTTGTAAATGTGGTGTTGTTATATATTACATTTACAATGTAAATCAAAATTATATCATCTATTTTAATGTAATATAAGTTTCAAGATACTTTATAAAGCAATAATTTGATGTCATGTTACTTTTGGATACAAACCTGGAAGATGGAATCAGGGTTAATCATATTTTTGTTATTATTAATGAATGAAAAAGTGTTTTATTAATTAATGAGTAAAATGTTCATATTAACTTACCAAAAATAAAAAACCTTTATTTACATATTTATATCATCTTATACTAGTAAATATGTTTTCATAGTCATACATGATATAAATTCCGAATATTGTTCTGGTAGGTGGTTAAAGTGACCCAAACATGATATTAGCATGATTAATGGAATATCATGAGGCAGTTTAGTTACAATATTCGTATAATATAATCTAAATTGATCTTTTTTAGTTTTAATTAGTGTGAAATATTATAATTGGGAATAATTAAAATGATCATATATTTTATATGAATTAATTTCATAGAAAGAAGAGATCATTTTCCTCTTAGTTCTTTCATTTTAAACAATTGAACTAACGGTAATCAAGTTGTTGCTTATATATTTAATAGTTTTTCCAATTTTCCGTACCACAAACTCATTAAAATCATGAAAATAATATTTATACTTTAATATCATCCTCATAACTATACTTTTGATGTGGATATGGAAATAAAAAATTAAAATCAATGGTTACATGGAGGTGGTAGTCCACACGTGTGTATTGTTAATGATTTAATTTTATATTTAAAATGAGAAGAATTAAATTGATTTATTGTTTAATAATAATTAAAATGATATATATATATAATAATTATTTATTAAATACCCAATTTATACCATCCTTGTATGGGAGTTAAGGAACATGGAACACATTTCGTCGTGGAGACAATAATTCACATAACACATGATTCATCTTTCTATTTTTTTAATTGAAAAAAATAGTGTGGTTCATACTTATAAAATTATTATTATAAAATAAAATTATAATAATTATACCTATTCAATAATTATAATATTTTTAAATGAAATTATTTTAAGAAGTAGTGAACATAAATAAATAGAAAAATAAACGAGAGGTTATCAATTTAAACTTAACTTCTTGGATTATATCCTCTACAAATGGGTTAATACTTTTAGGGATGGTCTATTTAGAAGATAAAAACCTCCTTAAGGTGACTAGGAATGTGTATGAGATTATTTAGTAGATTTTGGGATGAAATAATTGGGTTTTGGTTTTAGGGGGAGTGAGTAGAGGATAGACCCTTTTAAAAGTGAAAATCAATGGCATTTTTGTATACACCTTGAAATTTTCAATAATGGGAGGTTTCTTTCAAGAAAAATGGATCTAAATTTGATAAATAATGGAGATTATTGGTTTTAAGGATTAAAAAGGTCTCTAGTAGAATTTATCACAGAGTTTTTAAACATGATTGAGGTCTTCTACTTTTATATACATTACTTTTACCATTTTCACATTTACCGTTGTAACTAGTTTTTACCTAAGGTATCATCTCTTTTATAACAATTTTTTTCATTATTAGATAATATAGAACCCGTAATTACAAATTTAAAATCCATATCATTTTACTTATTTTATAAATGTGATAAAAAATAATTTTAAAAAAATTTATAATGTATTAAAAATGGTTGTTGAAGAAATTTTTCTAATGTTCTAAAATGTCAAATATGGTGTTTAAAATTAAAACCAACATCTTAAAATTTGAAATCACTAATAAAATTCATATTTTATATTAGAAATATGGTTTATTCTATTAAAATTCATACAAAAATACTAATAATATCATAAAAATCATGTTATTTGTAAAAATGATATTTTGTATTATTTAACTAAAAATCATTCTTTGTTGAAAAATCCCAAACATTCATCTGATTATTATATTAATATTATGAACACAAAAATGATGTCTATATTTTCAAATTATATTTATAAAATTTTATAATTTAATATATAAATAAAATCTCAGAATATAGTACAAAATGTTTATAAGAAAAACTATCTTTTTAAAATGTTAACTATCATTTTTCTTATTTACTATAAATTAAAAATTAATTTATTGGTAATATATTATTAATATTATAAATATATTTTCTTATTATAAAAACATAATATAGTGATATTCTTGAAATAAAACACCAATTTTATAAAAATATTTTTTAGACATAAAATGATTTTCTTAATTATTTAATCTATAATAATTTAATTTCATTCATAATTATTGTATCAATTATTTTCATTAAATAATTATAAATCATTTAATATTATTCATTCCCAATAATTCAATGGATAGGTTTTAATATCCATAATTAATATTTATATTTGTATTATAATATATCATTTTTCCATTTCAGTTTGGTGTTGCGTATTGAGAAAGATATCGAACACATTGACTTATTTAATGGTAATAAAGTATTAATTTATTTGGGTGTTACATTTTATACCCAATAAATAAATTACATCCCCATAATTATAATTATTTCTCATTGAATAAATTAGTTAAGGGTATTTTTGATAGACTAATCATTTGAGATATAACCTCTATGATATCTTCAGTACTTATTCAGTTATGTCATGTTACTTGAGTTTCATCAAACAAATTTATCAATTGATATAGTTGTATTCCCAAGTATGTATGCACCCTAATATCCATGACTAACCTTTCCCAAAAAAGTTTGAATCTACATGTTAATAAATCAATGAATTTTTTTATATTCTTTCAAAATTAACTTTATCTTTAAACCTTAAATGGAATTAACCATTAGATTAATTGGTCACAAACTATAATCCAAAAAACAAGATGAACTTCACCAATATATCATGAATCAGTTATGAATCAGAATTTTGCCAAAAATTTCTAACATACTTCTTCAAAATCAACCAATACTTTATCATATCAACATTAGGAATATATAAACGTAAGAGTTATACATACCTCAATCATGAATTAACCAATAATTAACACCAAAAAAACAAACATGTCATAAAATCTATTTCAATGGTTATTTATTCCCTTTAATATATGTTTCCAAAAAGTTAATGTATAACTGCTTAAGAATAATCCTTAGATATTTCACATAATCCACATAACTTTATGTATATTCTAGAATATCATCGATAAATATCACCCTATAAAGAAAATTTATAAAAGTTTCAAGAAAATATCATTATTAATACCATAGGTAGGACTAGGAAACTTGTCTTTTCTATCATATAAGTAAAATATTATGATTCTCAATGATTTAAGAATTCTCCCTTATTTGGTTATATAAAATAGTTATTTCTAGATATATTCTTTTATCGAAATCATTTATATAGTCATGTTTCAACGAAATACTGAAATTCCAAAATAGTTATCAATAGAATAAAAGAAAATGATCATAGGAATATGAAAAATCAATCCTAATATGTATACATTAAATAAATGTTCATTTCATTCATTTATACGTCTAGTTAAATCTAGTTGACTTTATGTTAGGTTATCTTATAATTCTTAACATAAACCCTTAAGGTAAATATAAAACAAATCCCTCAGAGTGGATCATAAATACAAACTGATTACCCAAAGGATATTCCATAGGAGTCTCTCTCCAGGTTTGTAGGATTAGGTCTATTCATCGGGTATTAGGTTGACTATTGATTAAATTCTCAACGAACCCTTTTTGGATTCATTACCACTAGGTTAATTTATTCCTCATCCACATCCACATTCCATTAACCAAACATGGACGAATTTCAAGGAGAACCACCTTTTAATGACTTTACTAATATTTATGGTTGTCATACTATACCTAGATTAATCTATACTCTTTATAAAAAGATTCTCTAACACTAATCCCAAAATAAAATGTGCATTATTACCTTAACATTAAATAATATACTAATAACAATATTTTATCCATACCTTTGACAGTATGATTGACTATAAATTTTAAACCATGAAATTAGCTTCTACTAAACATACTAACATATAATTGTGCCTAAACCTTTCCTCTAATACAAAATTGGATCCAGGACCCAAACTTCTGGATCTGATGCCATAAACAAATACATTAAATACTTGTTTTGATGTCGGCATTAAAATAAGTGATATAACAATAAAAAATAAAAAATTAACTTTTTATTATTACATATCTTATATATCAAGTAACATGTTAGGATTATATCATTAGAGAATTAGGACACTTAATAAACTAATAAATACAAGGTTCCTTTTAACAAGAAAACATTTTTCCACTGTATATGAAACAACTTATTCTATTTTGATTCTTAAAAATCTCCTATAAATTATTCCCCAAATGTTATCCTTATAAATATGTCACATGCACTAAATTTATTCCTAAACGTTGGAAAATAAAACATAATAATGGGTGATCTCAAATTCTTAGTAAGGGAAAAAGTAAAACTGAATCAATCATGGAACAAACATTGCCTAAATATTATGGTAGGAATAGGTAACAAATATGAATCCAGAATCAACATGAAACTAAGTGAATCATATTTCCATGATAAAAAATGAAGACATTGATAACAATAATATAGATCTTTTTATGATGGAATCCATATTGTAAGACATAAAAAAAATCTTTTCAGGGTCTTCTTCCAAAACCTATCATGTTATGGGAAGAGGAATACACCAAAAAAAAACTATATTGTCTCATGAGACATTTCAGTTCATCTAGGGGATAAATAATTCTAGGAATATACCAAAACATGATTATGTCCAATGAATTCAATAAAATATCCAACCACACTTTCTATAAAATTCCTTAAGATACCTATTACTAAATAAAAACGTAGTTATCCATATAATGAATGATAAAAAATTTCAATACATTATTAGTCTATGTTAATAGTCAATAATGATAAATAATTTCAATAAATTTATCCATGTTAATAAAAGGTATAACATTATCATTAATCATCCTGAGGAAGAAGGTGGATATTCAAATAATACAAAGTCAACTTTCTAATATGTGTCGGTATTAGAATAATAATATATGGTGCTCCAATAAGATTCCCTTTGTCAATAAAATGGATAACATTAATATATCTTAACCTAAGAAATAAGGTGGATAGTCAAATAATACATAGTTAACTTTTCAATATTTTTCAATATGGAAATAATTATATATGGTTTGATAATACTTTTCACCATGTCAATAGAAGGGATAATATCATCATAACCCATTAGAAGAAAGAATGTGGATGTTTTTAAAATAATATAACCTTATTTATATAAATAAAATATCTAGGGACGTTTCCATACATGAAAAAACCCTTGCATAAAGTATGATTTGATCGGTATCACAAAGAAAGGGATAATGAATAAAATTGTTTAATACCACAAGTTCAATCCACAAAATGATTATATATGTGTGTGTGTGTGTGTGTCTGTGCGTGTGTGTGTGGGTTAGAGGATAAATAATGAAACATAATCCCTATTAGATTAAATTCATTTCAAAATAATTATTTAAATTGAATCACTAATTTATATGATCTTTTATAAAAACAATTTTAACATTGATTTCAAATGTAAATTTACATGTCTGTTTTAGATGTAACTTTTGAAAAGGTTAAGTGAATTATTTTGAAAATATTTACCTATAAAAAAATATACAGTTATGTATAATTTTAAATACAATAAATTTATATTGGATAAATTATGAGATGAAGACCAAACATATGAAAGTGAAAGAAAATCCCATTTTTATTATTTTAAAAATACCTTTGACCAAAACAAATATTTCATGAAGAGTATAAAATCATTCAATTATATTGAAAATTAATTTTATAAAGTAGGATTATAAAATTCCAAATAATAAAATATTATTGTGGAAGAACCCAATCATAGAAAATAAGATTTCATAATGAAACATTATAAATCAAATAAAGGATACTTGAGTTATCAATATCCCTTATGGGAAACATACTCCACGAAGCATGAAATATTTGAAAAAGGTTTTATGATGGAAAAATATAAAAAATGATAGAATAACACATAATTAAATCAAAATTTATATTTTTCCTAAATAATATAAAATACATTCAAGTGAATTATAATAATGTTATGAATGAAAATTGAGTTACCAAATACTTTTACGATTGGGGTAAAAATCAAGTCAAAAGATATTTGAAGAAAATAAATTTATTTGGATATGTTTATCACAAGAATTAAAATTAAATAATTAACATATCCTTAATGGGATATTAAATAAATGGAAAATAATGAAAAGGGAAAATATTTCGTAACATGTAACATATCTCAAGGAATTAGAATTGTGACCAAGAAATCATATGCAGCTTGATTAACACTTTAATCAAAACCCCTTGAAATAGTGGGATTATTAAGGATTTTAAAGTAACATGATTAAAATATAATTTATTATATGATATCTCAAATAGGTATTATATACAATACATAAATTAAATTAGGTCCATAATAAAAAATATGTATCGAAGAGATGAATTTAAGGCGAAAACCATTAGATCAATCATGATTCGTTCTATATTTGTAAAAAAACAAAATTAATTAAATTAATTTCATGAAATACATAAAAAAAAAAAATTTTAATAACCATATCCATTTATAATCCTAATTTCTAAATTATTCTATTTATATAAATAACACTCATTTTTTATATATTTTCAATATCGAGTGTAAGTAATCTTTATTGCTTGAAATATTTTCATAAAATTGATATTGGTATATATTAATTATAAAATTTCCATCCCTGATATATCATAGAAGTTAATCTAATATATTTTATAAGATAGTTTTTAAATCTATATTTTCATTTCATGTCAGTTTTGGTTATGAACCATGAAGACTAAATCAGTGATGATCTTGTCATTGTGATTTTTAATGAATGAAAGGTGTATTCTCAATTAATGAGAAAAATGTTTATATTAACATAACATAAAATAATTGTACATATTTATGTCATATTATAATAATAAATAAACTTTCATAGTCATTCATGATATAAATTCATAGTATTGTTCATGTAAGTGGGAAAATCGAAGCAAACATGAACCTACTATGAAAAATGGATGATTGTGAGATGGTTCAGTTATTGTGTCTTTATAATATAGTTATAATGATATAATTAATCATTTATTAGTTTGATATATCATAATTATAAATAATTATAATGAAAATATAATTATTATACATCCTTATATATAAATATGATATCAATATCCTCTTAGTTCGCTCATTTTGAATGATTTAATTAACCATAATAAACTATTGATCATATGATCAATTCGCTCTCTAATTTTTTATTACATGAACATAATGATATAATAAAAATAATGTTTATCTTTTAATCCCATCCTCATTACAATCCATGTAATATATAATTGGAGAAAAAAAAATCAGTGTTTTTAAGGAGGAGGTAGTCTATACAAAGGCATGGTTTACGATTTCGTTTTCCATATAATGGGAGAAGAAGTTAAATGTTTAATTGTTCCAAAATCCTAAAAATTATATAAATATATTTATTATTTACATAATTTATCATTTATACTATCATTTTATGTTGGTGATTTAATATTAAACATGTTGTGTCATGGACGTTGTAGTCTGCACCACACACGATTCACATTTTCGTTTTTCTTAATGGAAAATGGGAGTGTGGTTAATAATCATACCATAATTATAATGACTTAAAAGTATATTAATAATAATAATTTAATAATTTTAATATGGTAAAGTTAAAATTTAGTAAAAATAAATTCACATAAATAAATAGAGAAATAAAGGAGTGGTTGAAATTCACACCTCACTTCTTGGATTGTCTCCCTTGTAAATGGGGTTATACATTGAGGGATGGTCCATTTAGTAGACAATAAAACTCTTTAAGTTTTATATTAGTGTTTATTATAGTATTTTTTATATTTTTGATGAAATAATTGATTTATTTGTGAGGGCAAGTGAGCATATGAGACCTCCTTTTATAAGTGAAAATTGGTGGATTTGTTTGTAAAAACATAAATTTTTTCAGTAATGGTAGGTCACTATCAAATAAAATGTCCCTAAAATTTATATATAATGGATATTAGAAGATATAAGGTCATAATAGGCCTCAAATAACATTCCCAATTTTTTTTAAATTTGTTTGAGTTCTTTTAATCATAGATTCTTTAATTTTCAATTTTTGCCTTTACCGTGGTAACTGGATTTTACCTAAGGTAACATATCCTTTATACTTCAAAAATAAAATTTTAATTATTATGTAATTTAGAACCACTAATTATAAATTTAAAATCCATTTAATTTGATTCAATTTATCAATATGATAAAAATTATTTTGAAAATAAAAATGTATAATGTATTAAATTTTTTTTTTGAGAAAATATTTCTTATATTCAAATATATCAAATATGGGTTTCTAAATTAGAACCATAATTTTTAAAATTACATATTTAATTATAAAATATATATTTGGTCTTATAAAAATTTTTCATGAATTTAAATGGAATTCTTAAATACTAATAATGTACTAAAATCCATCTTATTTGTAAAAATGATATTTTACACTATTAACTTAAAAATAATTTTTTTTATAGAAATCCAAAAAAAAACACCTTAATATTATTTTATTAAGATTAATAGAAAAATATTTACATTTTTTCAAATTTAATTTACAATATTTTATAATTCAATATTTAAATAAAATCTTGAAATATAGTGAAAAACTGTTCATATTGGAAAATAGATTTTAAAAAATTAACTATCATTTATTATTATTTCCTATGAATTAAAAATTAATTTATTAGAAATACATTATTAATATTAGAAATATATTTTTATTATTATAAAATCGTAAAATATTTATTTTCTTAAAATAAGACACCAATTTTATAAAAATATATTTCTAAGCATAAAATGATATTCTTAGTTCTTTTAGATCTACTAATTAAATTTCAATAATATTAAAAGTAATACATAATTTTTTATGTAATTATTCCATAAATATGTTTATTCTATTCATTCCCACTAATTTTATTTCTAGGTTTTAAAATTAATACTTATTATTTAAATTTTTGTTAACATATAACATGGTTTCATTTTAGTTTAGTGTTGTGTTTGGAGAAATCCATCGAACACATTGCCATATTTAAAGGTAATTATATATTTAGATATTGGGTTGTTACATATTTTTTATAAAAAAATCATGAGATATAGAGTTTTTAAAAATTTATCTCATTTTCTACCTTATATGGATTTTGAATTATAAATACTAAGATACTGTATGGGTTTTGATTAATCAAACTCTCTTTCACTGAGTTATAATGATTCATGTTGAACTTTTTATTTTTATATTTGGATTCTTCCATGCTTAGATTTAATATTATAATTTGCCTTTCTCTCTATGAAAAATATTTTTTAAAATTTAAATATATTACCTTGATGAATTTCATCCTCAAGAATTATATCATTGTTGAGAATATTTCCCATCCACATTAACAACAGTTTCCCCTACTTGTCTATAATTTTACATCCCACAAATGTCCTCATTTTTAATGGGAATCCTAATTCTGTGTTATATTATATAAGCTTAAAATTTACCTTCTCTTCTTTTTAGAGAAAATTATAATCCATTAAAAATGTGGGTTTCTACAAAGGCATTTTAGAACATTAAAATGGATCTTCCAAACAACCTCTGTTTCTTTCAGATTACGTGTTCTCTTTATTTTTCTACCATTTTATGTATCTTATTCTCATATATTTTTTATGTATTCTGTATACATGTTCCTTAAATATATACCTATTTTAATTCACCTTTCTTTCGTTGAGAAATTATATTATTTAAGTTCCCTTTGAGTTTACCACTTTTAAATAAACCCAACTAAATTGAACTTTATGAATTCTTATTTCATAAAAATTGTATACTCCATAAAATGTTATCAACCATGAATAGTTTTTAATAATATATAATTTTATGTAAAACCAAATATGTTATATTTTTGTTTAAAATAAAACAATAAAATCGTTCCTTCATTAAAATATCCTTTGTTCATTTTAGAAATCATTATAATAGCTTATCCTAAATCACCCGATCAGGGTCTAGGTGGTACATGACCTCCAGATCACCACCCCTTATTCAAGATACTTTTTAATAGTGGTTATGACTTATCTAACATATGGGGAAACTATGACCTTAGTATTTATACATATCATTATAATCAAACAATAGAATAAACAACCAATGGAGGAAGATGAGAAAGGAATCATGTAAAGGGAAATAACAACATTGAGATAGGATGCTTTAACAGAATGAAATAAAATATCTGGAGTCACACATTTAGTAAATAGATCTCCAAAAAATTAGAGGATCAACATAAAAAATGAAAAAAAGTAATGAAACAAAATTCGCATCACTATTCCCAGAGTATGTCCTATTGTTTCCTAGATCCCCAACTAGTAGCAGCTACTCGACAATATATCATGAGGCCCTTACACTTCTTGGGACCTAGATCATAAATCTTACATGAATATCAAGATTCTCATATAGGGTGTCAGAATAATCGCAATAGGACACCACTAATAGGATCTTAACAAAAATGCAGAAACTGTAGATTAGTAGATGCTAAATAGAAAACAAGTGAAAAAATTACTATAAGTCATGTTGGGTCATTATTCAATGACCATGTGTAGTTGGGGTGATTCTTAAGTGGTAAAACCCATAATTAGGCTTCCAAAAGACTAGGGTTCAAATCCTCGCAAGCCCCTTGGGGGATTTATGATTCTATTGATGATGTAGGCTTGACGCGGTTAGGCAGTGATGCTGGCAAGATGATGTAGGAATGATGTTGCATTGGGCCTTTGGTCCATGTTTGTGGGACATTTTTACTTGTGCCTACATGCTATATAATGGGTTTCCCTCTTCCTATAAAGAAATAGGTCATTGATTTCATAATAAAAAAGGCTTCATCCCCAACTTTTTTAAAAAAAATATTGTGCACTAACCAATCCTCCATGATCCCTGGCCATACCTACTTCATCTTTGTACCACGAGGAAGGTTGTTTGGAACCCTGATTGAAATAGTAACCCATATTCCATGAATTTACCATAGTTCATGGCCCTTTCTGCACCCCAACACATCTTGTTGATTCTTGTAAAGTCAACCATATCTCACTGACCCATCGTAAATATATCACCCTTTACTATCCCAAAGGTTCATTGGAGGCCCAAAAATCACTATGTCCCATTCAAAAGGTTCTTGTGAGGACACCACATGTAACAAACATAGAATCCTTATTATACAAAAAATACCAAAACTAAGGGAAAAATCATTTCATCTCATCCATCATCAATTTGAGCCTAAACAGCCCAAAACAGGTCCAAAAAAATTCCTCAATTTTAATTTTCACATGTGTATATCCCCTATGTCAAACACAATTCCTAGTGGGAATTCCATTCTAACCAAGAATTATCACAATGTTCACCCCATAAAGGGTTCACTATTCATATATAGGCCTAATGTTTTTCAATTTTACCACAGGTAGAAGTGTCATGGGCCACCCATACACCAACACACACAATGATACACACATATTTATATAAAACACTATATAATGGTAAGGTTTTTTCTACCATAGGAACGATGAGACTAAACTATATAGGAGAATTTCTCACAATAATTCATTCACCAAAAATCCCTAAAAACAACCTCAAATTAATATCAATAGGGTTTTAATAAATAAAACCAAATAAAAAAATATATTTTAAACTATAAAAATGTTAGACATACCTATGGGAATTAATTGAAACAAAGAGAAATAAAAATTGGGAAGAAATTATATAATGAGGGATAAATTCCTCCCAAAGAGACCTACCCCATTAAAAATTCAAGAAATGAGTTAGGGAAGTGGAGGATGATTAATAAATGTGTTTTGGGTGGAATTATACAATAGTACCCAATTAAAATTCTCCCCACTTACCCCACTGACTAGCTACAAGACACCACTAACTTTTTAGTGTACTTGCAACAATTTTCTATATTCCTAAAATCTTCTCAGTGAGCCCCCAAACCATGTCTTTACTCATCAACAGACCAAAAACCATCAAAAATACTAATATAAAACAAATAAAATTTTGACACACACTAAATTGAATGGAGGTGTTAAAATATTTATAGGTTAGGTCTTCTCATCACTAAAAATCACTCATGAGGGTGTAGACCAAATAACTCTGGCCACTGCACCCATACATCTAATTCATAGACCCATGATTCCTCCTAGACCCCCCATGCAAGAATAATAATTGAACAAGAGGAAATATCAATCCATGTAGCACCATCT
The DNA here is from genome assembly GCA_963277665.1 of Viscum album. Classification (NCBI taxonomy): domain Eukaryota; kingdom Viridiplantae; phylum Streptophyta; class Magnoliopsida; order Santalales; family Viscaceae; genus Viscum; species Viscum album. The sequence goes on along the minus strand of OY728167.1, from coordinate 392,382,272 downwards.
CTCATTGATCAAAAATCTTCATCAAATGTTCCTCAAATAAAGAAGTTGGATCCATCTTGACATCCTCACTATCAATCATGTGAGTCAGGTATGGATCATACCTCTAAATCTACAAAACATGAAATATTTTGTGCTCCACTTTATTTCATTTTGGGAGATCCATTTGATAATATATATTCCCAATTAAATATAAGATCATCAATATAATTAAAAAATATGGTGATGGCTTCCCAAATTTCCTCAAATGTTGATTCACTAGTTGAGGTGACACTTTCAAGAATAACTGGTCACCCATGGGAAACACTAAGTATCATCACCACTGGTTAGAATACAAACATTTCCCACTCTTGGTGTTAGCCAACCTCTTCCAGATCAACTGCACCCACCCAAAATCCTCCTATACCATGTTCAATTGGATCACTTCCAACTCACCTATCTCATTCCAAAAAAAAATTATGTACATGGTCTAACATATAAATACATTAAGGGTACCATCTTAATTAAATCCTAAAAACAATTTTTTAGGAAAACTCTATCAATTATAGTTGGCTATCACATATCCCAACAAAATCAAACACATATGTCGTTAGTATATCCCAAGAATCTGGTTCTTTTTCTCTTACTGTTTGTCTTTTTTTGGGTGATATACGTTGCTAAACTTTATTTTTATTCTCAATATATTCTATATGCCTTTAAAAAATTATTATTTGAATAGACCATCCCAATATAACATGGAGATCCAAGGAAAACCATGAAACCATGTGATCTATTACACATAGATTCTTCCCAACTCATTTATAGATTGATCATATTGAATGGTTAAGAAGTGAGAAATCATTTTCAGGTGGTAAAACCTACCCAAATGACATAATTGAATCCTAAGTGTCCTTGGAAACCCCATAACAAAGTCCATTGTCACCTCATACCATTTACACACCAAGAAAGGAAGGTGATGAATTAACCCACTTGGCCAATTATCATCACTATCTGATAAGTTGGGAAATGAGTAACAAATCCTACTATATCTTTCTTCATTCCCATCCACTAGAAATGATATTTTATGTCTATATATATATATTTTTTGATACCAGATTCACCACCCACTATGGGATGTGACATTCACTCATCAATTCTACTCTCAAGGAAATAGGAATGAAAACCATTCCATGTACATGAAATGTGTCATTCCCATCCGTGAATCATCAGAGAATAAGTTCATTTCCCAAAAAAAAATCTTACATCAACTATCATTTTAGATCATATTCCAAGTCATCCATATCTAAATCCACCAAGGATGATGTGATAACCAGAGTATCATAAACCACATCTTCCTAATCCTCTAAAACATCCTCCTTCTAACTCATAAGGATTAACTATTCCTCTGATGACTGTATCCCCAATTATGGTGATATCCTACTAAGAGAATATTCAATAATGTTCCCCTTTATAAGGGAACATTCCATCTCAAAATTTTAATACATCCTGTACTCAACAAAATTTCATTGGATTTGGTTTGACACTATTTGAGAAAATATACATCGCAATATTTTGTCACAAGTTTATATAAAAAACCTCTCAATGAAAGGATAACAATACTAACACTTTGAGCATGATCCATAGATGCTAACTTTAGGTCACGAGTAGGGTGGTTCCACTTGTGGGGTTGTAACAAACATGATCCATATATGACTACTCTCTCACCCTACATTAAGAAATCCCACAAACCAACACCTATAGAATCATAGTGAACTATATATATGACCCCTGGGACTAGAAGATAAATAATCATAGTGGACAATAACTTATTAATTAACTCCTATAAGTATTTCTCAGAACTTCTATTTCAATCTAACATAACCCCCTTTTTAGTCAGCCCTACCATTGGTACTTTAAAATGGGAAAAGTCTTGAATGAACCATCTATAATATCCAGAAAATTCGAGGAATCTTTTAGTCTCAAACACATTTCTAGGAAATTCCCAATACCTCACATCCCCAACCTTATTTGGATAAATAAGAAATATATACCTCAAAAAACAAACACCCATGGAAACATTCTTCCTTAATCTAGAATTAATACTTAGAGAATGTGAAATAACACAGATCCACTCAAAGTGTGCTCAAAATGAACTCAATGTTCCTGGTATGAATCTGTGACATTTCTATGTAAACTATGATGAATTCATCTAAGACCAATACAAAAGAGTTCTGGTAAGGGTGAAAAAACTATATCATGAGACCCATGAACAATTATGGTGCATTCGTTAAACTGAAAGTCATCATGAGATACTCATATTACCCATATATAATCTTGAATGTTGACATTGGAACATCCTCATCCTGGAACCACAATCGTCGATACCCTAAGTGTAGGTCATTATTGGAGATCTATCAAGGTCTCATCAACTGATTAAATAGATCATCGATCCTATGTAGTGGGTATTGATTTTTTAACTGTAACTTGATTCAATTTTCGATAATAAATGCATAAAAAGTTTTCAATTATCCTTCATGGTAAATTAAACTGAAGAACCCCAAATAAAAGTTTATGAGAGAATAAATAATTTCACCTCTAGGTCATTGTGTTGTACATTAAACTCTATCATCTTATTGGTGCCATTTGATATGGGGGAATAAATATATTCTACTCACCCATCAAGATATTGATCTAGAACTAAAACCCTCTCTCAGGTGGTAGTCTTGAGATATTTTCTATAACATTTCCTGGTAAGAATCCACCACTAGAGTATATATGGATGTATTCATTACCTGATCCACTATGAGCACTACACCGAACTCATACTCTTTAATGGTATCAATCTATCTATGATTCAGTCCTACTATACCTACCCCCCATGTTTCACTCAACAAAATGGATGTACTCCTCTCCTATATGGGAGGTAAAATCCACCATCCCCTATAAAAATCAAGGCATGCTAAAAAAATCATCAATCAGTACATATTAAAGATGGAATTTAAACTCACCATATCAAGGACTAATAGATCCCATAGAATCTTGTAGTATTTAATCACTACAATACACGGGAGGTACTTTGGAACCTGATATATACTTTTCCTAGTAGATTTATCATGGAATAAAAAAACAGAAGGAAAAAATTATTTTAAACTCCAAAATATAAATAACTTAGGTAGAAATAATGGAAAGAGAATACATGATGTCAAACAAAGATATATAAAGTTTTGTGGAAATCAGAACCATAACTCTCACTATTGATGGTATCACTCCTTCATCAGATGGAACATGGTCAAGAGTATACACCCTACCAGTCCCAGATCCAAGGTCCTACTCCCATGACCACTATCTCACCTAAGGGATTAAACCCAGTATAACCTATAACATTTGATAATAATATAGTGGTCTTGGTCCCCTTCCTCATCTCCCTTAAAAATCCTAACTATGATCTTGAGATACTCTCAATAAATACCTCGAGGAATGATTCATCTACAAATTTCTACACACACCAAACTGAGGGAACCAGGAAAAAAAACATAGATACCCAATCCTTCCATAGGAAAGACTCTCCATAATATAATTGGAACACAAATTGAGGTAATCACATGGATTCCAACACAAGAAGAAAAAAGGGGGGGACTCTTAATGATGGAAGAGATACACCCCTCCCTTGTCTCGACTATCGCTCCCTTCCTTTGAAATATCAACATATATACACTTCCTACCACTAGAAGGATCTCTCATACCACTCGAAAACCCACAATTGAAAGTAGGAAGAAAACCCATTATATAATCCTCACCCAACCCCATCTCAATAGTAAGAGAATTATCAACCATCACCGAGTACATGGATAGGTAAAATGTATAAACCCAATGTCTAAACTATGAACGAAGGCCAACATAAAAATTTAATGCCTTATAATCCTCATTACCATCCACCAATGATGAAAAATGAATCAACTCCCCATATTTTCTTCTATACCCATCATCATATCATCCCCGACTAATGTTTCTTATACTCCTAATCATTATATATAATAAATTCTTTATGAATGAATTCTCTTAGATAAGAGGTCCCTAAATTATTACCATATAATATCCTCATGTCTCCTATCTTGGATCATCACACATCACCACTTCTTGGTAGTTTAATGAAATATAAAAGCCTTTAACTTCACTCAGTGATCATTAAAATTCTCCACCAATCCAAATATAATCTCAATGATATCAATCCAATATTATTTATATTGGGGACCACCCATTCCATAATATTATAGAGGGTACTTTTGATGGAAGTAATTGGAGAAAACACCCATGGGTATACCTCATTGAAGACACCTCCAACTCCCCCTCCCACCGAAATGATGTGGAACATGCCCAGTTGAAAGGGCTATTCCACATGAACTGTAAGAGTAGGATCATGTGAATCCTTAGCTCCCCCCAATGTCTTATGGTAAAATGGGAACATTCCCTAATTTGGGAGTATCAACTCCCACATTTTGAGGTGGGATCATGGGATATCAATGGGGAGGCATTATCTCAATTTCAATAGAAACTAAAAATATATTCAATTGGTTAACGTTACAATACTTATAAAGTTAGCAAGAGCACCCAGACACACAACGTTGCTAGTAAACAAAGCCTAGAGCTACTCACAACAACATGGAATAACAAAATCAGGACATAATGAATGCCTAGTCACACATTATGGTATGTACATGTAATTCGTAGTCATATAATAATAAAATTATAAACATTATTTGGTTAAATTAATTATATTTCATGAAAAATGTTTTTGGGAATATATTAAATATACTTTTGACCAATATTTAATAGATTAAAACCTATATCAATTACAAGAAATCGAGAATATGAAATGTAAAACAAAATTCATATTTATGATCAATGAACTAACATGATCTTTCCCACAATTCAAGTGTAAAATCCCATAAACTATAACTAATAAAATTCCCAAGAATATGATGAAATTGTAAAATCACATTCAATAGATTTAGATCAGTTTCCATGGAATCTCGAAGGTCCATTGTACAAGTAATATCCAAGAACAGGGTATATCTCCCACCCAAATAACATAAAACCTATCTTCATTATACCATACCCTAAACAGTAAGTCAACGAAAATACACTTGATTCCATTTTGTAACACCCTCTCCTGAATAACCCAGTCTATGACAAGGTGTCACATAACCACATGCTTTATTTCTCATATGAAAGAGATTTACTACAAGAATCAAGGACCTAGGTAACATATAGTGAGACTATTCCCTCATTGATTGTAAATTTCATAGTAAGCATGTAATATAATAAATAACCAAAAGGGGTATATAAGAAATGAACAAAAAATAAGGAAATTTGAATACAATTATGTAACATAATTATTATAGTCTCTAGAGTTATACATGTAGTAAACATGGATCTTTTTAAGTGGTGGATCAACATAAAAAGGAAACAAAATCATGGAAATAAAATTGGTTTTTCCACTCTTAGAGTATGTTTTTGTGTTTCCTCGATCCCCATCCACCAGCACCTACTTAATAGTATGTCATAGGTCACTTTACCTTAGCTATATCCCCAATCATAAAGACTTTAAAAACATTAGGATACCCATGCACGGTGTTAGAATAATCTCAGTAGGACAACAAAAGTTGGACCTTAACAAAAAAATGCAGAAATTATATAAAGGTAGACACCTTGATATAAAATAAATGCACAAATAACTATTAATTGTTCTGAGTCAACATGTTCATACCAAGAATCTATTAACCTTGGCACTACGTATGTCATCCATATGATAGAAGAAAGTTTATTCTAAACCATAATAGAAACAATAACCTATGGCCCGTTCCTGTCCCATAAGTCATGGACACATCTACACATTGACCCACCTTGAAGGTTCTTGGGAGGTCATCCATGTCACACCAACCCATCATGAAGGATTATGGGAGGTCCAACATATCATCCTAGCCTATCTTGAAGGATATTGGGATGCCAAATATTTCACCACATCCCGTATTAAAGGATCTTGGGGGGCCCAACATATCACCCTAGCCCATTTTAAAGGTTATAGAGAGGCCACCTCAAGAAAAGAGTGTTACATAATTAGTATGAACAAAAATACTATCAAAATAAAGGGAAATATTATTTCATTTCATCAGTCGCCTATTGGGTCCCAACAATCTTCAAATGATCCTAAATAAATCCCCAAAGGTTAAAGTTCTAAAGTAGACATCCATTGTTCCAAACATCATTCCAAGTAGAAATTCCACTCTAACCAAGAATTATCCTAATTGTCTCCCTTTAAAGAGTCTATTATCCCTATATGAACCTATCCATGTTTAATTATACCATATGTAGATGTATCACAAGATAATAACAAGTAAAAATATACATGCATATTTATGAAAAATGCTATGAAATAGTAATGGCTTCCCAACCTTGGGTGTGGTGAAAATAAACCACTGATAATCATTTCTCCCAATCATTATAACATTACAAATCTTGAAAAACAAATTGAAATTCATAACATTAATGTTTTAGGAAATTATGAAACATCCCAGGTAAATAAAGAATATAACATTTTCATATTTATTAAAATTTGTGAATTAAATATTAATTTTACTTTAAAGGGGATGCTATGTTTAATGGGGTAATCGATACACAACAATGGGTTTTTTTTGAAATCTTACATTTCACACAACGTTGAGTTATACTGAAAAATATTAATATAATATTATTATTTTAAATGGTAGTTAAAGCATAAACATATTATTGGTGGGAATTAACGAAACTAACTACAATATGATTACACATGTTGGTTAAATTTTTTTATATTTACTCAATAAAATTTAGATGCTTAAATTGAGAATGAATCCAATATTAAGCATGAAATACTCTAATATTCTATACAAAGTAATTTTACCACATTTTCATTGTGAACCCATTTTAAATATAGTTTTTGTCAATTTTATATGTTATATTTGACAAAATAAAATTCTTCTTTATAATAACGACATAAAAATTTACTTTGTTTGAAATTTTGGTATTTTTTTGATAATTTTCATTTTTTAATGAATAGTGAAAAATGATGTATTTTAATTCAAAACTGATTTTTAATCTCATTTATTTATATGGTTATATTATATTTTAAATTAATTTTAAAGTGTAATTATATTATATTTTTACCAATTAATACAATTTTGGTCATTGGATGTAATTTCACTTTGAAATTGGACAAAAACAAGAGTAAATCTTTTGATAGTTATTATTACTTAAAAAAACCATTTTTGACAATTGGAATTAATTTTAAATTAATTTCAGCTATTTCTGTATTTTGAATATGGAAAAATGGATTCCATATCTGGAATTAAGCATCCCAAATTTTGTAAATAGGCAACTTTTATTTTCATACATTATGAATATTTACTTCGGTAAATATTTTATTGACCATGGTTAAAGGGTAAATATGGAAAATAATGGAAAAACATATTATTATAATAATATTAAATTACCCTAAAATGTGTCCTAATACTATTTGTTGATACATTTCCGACCAAGGGCTTCCTTGGGTCGATTTTGGGACCCCATGGAGCCACTTTGGAGTGATAATAACACTTTATATTAATTGATTTAAAGTAAAGACAAAAATGACATAAACATATATCTTTTAGTAAATAAATTCTTAGATGGGGTTATATAAGTTATCTCCTTGACTAAAAATATTAATTTGAAATAAAAAAATATTTAATACATGATTATATTTTATTTATAATTTTTCGACATCAAATAAATATAATTATTTATTACAAAATGATGATGCACTGATTATCTTATTAATGAATTATTTAAATAAATGAGATTATAAAATTTAAAAAACCATCCAAAACCTATCCTATTATTCTTGGATGACTATATTTAGAACAAGAGTCATATTAATTTTTAATTTAATGAATTTTGGACCATTTCAACTTGAATATTTGTTTGTAAAAAAATAATATTTTCAAACATTCCTAAGGAGACCTTCCTCCCCCTTATAAAAGGACACCACCTCTAACCCATTAATCACACCCCTCAATCATTTTTGTCATCCAAAATCTACTCAATTAATGCCCATACATCCCTATATTTCTCATAGAATCATTTAACAAGTAATAAGACAATTCAACTACACCTTTTGGTTCAAACCAAAGGGAGATACCCAATTGAAAGGTAACGTCTACTTTTAAGTTCTTTTCTTTAATTTTACTTCTCAAACCACATAAAATCTCTTTATTCATTTATTTTATATCAATAACAGTGTCCTAAATATACTAGGCTTTTTATGTGAAGTATTCTAACTACACTTCCACACACCACCATCTAATGGATATGAATATACTATTTTTGTGGACTGCGAACTAGTGCCTCACGAAACGATGATTGTTCAAATATCGCCAACCACATATCATGGTGGCCATTTTGATGGAACTATATTTATATATGATATATAATATGTTTACGTGTTCTCTATTCTTATATTATTTTTATTTACATACATACCTTTTCTGATTTCAAATATTTGTAACCATGATAATTTCATTTGATAAAGTGCAGAGTACCGCCCCCTCAACGTGATATGATTCATTCATGACATACATGGAATGTATAAAGGATGAAGTTATGAAATTATGTAACATATATATCATATGATATTATAATGGAATTTTAATATACCTATGTATCATTATGTTTTCATTCTATTAAATAAGAAATAGAAATGAAAGTAGCATTCATGCATAGGTACAACTTACCGTCTCCAATGATAGTGAAATTCATTTCTTATCTCCAAATGTCATTTAATATTGTAAATATATATATACAGGATATTTATATGATATATATGATATCTAAATCATGATATAATTCTGGATATAATGGAATATTTACAACACGGACAACTTGTAATTAAAAGAAGTTCATTTTTTACTCAAGTTCCGAACATCAAAAAAATGTCCAATATGAACTCAAATAAATAACTAATTATTTTAACATGGTAAAAAGTGATATAAAAGGAATAATAAACTTTAATAAGGTTCTTAATAAATTATAAATTACCTTTATTTAATATTTAGTAAGAACAAGGAACAGACAAGACAAGTCAGACATGAGGTAAGGGGTTTTCATATCACTTTTTATTCCCGTGAGATTCATGCTATATTTGCCACTATTTCTTTTTCTGTGGTTTATGTACTACCTATGATTTTATTTTTTGTATAATATTATTTAATTTATGGGTATTTACATATTCATTAAATGATCCTTCTTTCATGTGGTGAATGTTTCGTAAGTTATCAAATCGGTAAGGGAACCTTTCATCGTACTGTTTTAGTCAAAGGCTTCTTATATGTTATGTCTTTAAATTTAAAATTTTAAATGTTGGGTTATGTTATTATACGTCGTTATTTGTTTACATTTTATTTTCATGTGATTATAGACAATTTTTATCTCATCAACTCATTTTCTTAATTTTTAATTAACGCCGTTAGGCTGCTGAATTTTCATAAGGGATCTTCTTAACCCAATTTCCATTCTTTGGGTTAATTGTATACTTCTTGATTATGTCATAATATGAATATGTATGGAATAAGTATTTATTTATTTATGTAGTAATTTTCACTCCCCTTTGTGTGGGTATACTTTTTATACACATAATCACTCCATTTCTAAATTCTCAAGTCATAGATATGAACTTGATAAGAGTAATCTTAACTTACTTTCCATTCATTGCGTTAAACATCCAAGTCATTGGTATTGTTTTTAAAAGAATATGTGTGAATGTACTATGATTTATTTACACCTAATATCCCATCATATTGAGTGTATTAATATTTTTCACACATAATTAGTTAATTGGTTTATCTTTAACCAAAGGATATGGTCTTTATAAGGGATTTCATCTAAATTTACATTCCATTGAGAGTTATTTGTTCTTATGCACCAATTAACTTTTATATGGTTTATATACTGTAAATTTACTTATTATATAATGAATTAATTTAATCTTATTATATTATGATGTTTTTATTACCTCAATTATTTGTTTTCAAGAATCTCTCATGTGGTTACAACCTCTATATCTAGAATATTATTATGAAGATTTATTCATCCAAATCATTTTCATTAGTGACCATGTTTTAAATTGGTTTTAAGGATTTATTTATATATACATTATTGTTTTAATATTTTTATACCTTTAAAAGTTTCAGAGTGGTATGGGACACTTTGATTCAAAAAACTCTTTATTAAATGTTTTAAATGGTTTTGAAAATGGTTTTGATAAAGCATTGATTATGACAATATCTTGAAATGATATATTATGATTTTCAATGTGGAAATGTTATATTTCCTTAATGATTATATTATGTTTTGTGATTTATAATGTTACATGGAAATTTGATGGGTGTTTACGTGATAAACCAAATGGATGGTGGTGATATGATAATCATGGACGGGTGGTTACGTTAAAACCTCCAATGCATTAGGTATGGAAGTCAGACGTATGGATATTCCATTTAGTGATATGTGTGGAAGTTTATTGTATGGTTATTCCATTTATGTATGTTTATTTCCCAAGTTACCTTTATATGTTACGTGTGCTTTATATGGGTTTTTTGGTAATATTTTGGTTACAAAAGGTTAATCAATGAGATTTTACTCAATGAAGAGTATTTACTACTTCATAAAGGGGAAAAGTATTACTTCTGATAATGTATTCATGGTTTCTTTGTTGTTTTGAAAAACTAATAGTTTAACATCTTGTTGTATCCCTTACTGCGATTTTTTGTCATCGTAGGTTTTTGAAATGTTTTTCACAGGACATAAAGTAGAATAGGGTCAAGTATGTGATCAAGGAAAAGTCATGCTCTCTAAAACATGGAACTAGACATGTTTCTTTTTAAGAGTTTTTATTTTATGAAAAAAATTGATAATTAGTAGTGTCTAAATATAATATTCATGTTTATATGTTATAGTTATGGCCTAATTATCTAAAAATATAAACCTGAAAAGATCCTCAATGTGTATTATTAATTTAATTCAAGATTATGTATTGTTTTAAGGCTGGGTCCTTATAGTTTGTATCTAAGGTCAGTTTATACAAATTTTGGGATTAAGAGTTTTACTTAAACAAATTTTTAGACCCTATGTATATTATTTCAGTTTAATCATTGTTTTATAACGTTTTTTTAGATCATGGAATGTCAGTTACAAATGGAAGGAGGAGTATCTCAAACAAAATTATTATCTCTTTCTGATGACATGCTTGTAATAATTATTATAAATTAATGTTCATATGATTGTGATACTTTTTCTATCATAAAAATCACTTGCAAGAAGTTGTTTTTGATATAAAAAAACTCTACTATACCTCGATATCATCATGGATCATCAGTTGTATTTAATCAAATCCTATATTCACAATATTGTCATATTTTCAAGAGAGGTAAATATTATCAAGGAATTTTCAAATATTTTACCTTATATCATGATTTTGAAGCATATTATGATTTTTGAAAAGGTTCTAAAGAGGGAGAACCATGCACAACCTATTTATATTTTCCGTTACAATATAGTCTCTTAGAACATACTTATGGTGTTTTAAAAGGACCATAGATTGGATATTTCAACTCAAATGCGGTTCAACTTTTTTATAAAAACAATGTTTTATTAAATAAAGTGAAATTATATGTCATACATGATTATTTTCCAAAACTATTTTTCTTTGAACACCCAAATGACCCAAGATATACAAGGTGTATTCAGATGAAGAAAGAAAATGATTTTAAATGATCTCTAAATCATTGTTTCAATGCACGGACCTTCTACCTATGTGAACAAGATGACGATGACACCATGTGGACTACATGATAAAGGTATGATGTTCTTTCTATTAGGAATAGTTTTATTTTATCATATGGAGGTGAAATGAAAAAAGAAAAATATATATAAGGCATAATGAATTAAGATAATGAGGTCTTAAATTGTTGGGATGAAAAAAAAAGGTATAAGAAAATCATTGAGGTTAAAACATGTTAGGGTTATTTTTGTGTTTTATAAAAAGTACACCATGTAATATGGGTGAAAACTCATCGTGTCAGGAAACGACATGGGAATCAAACCCACAACCAAAGGGTGACAAGGGTACATCACCTACCAATGGCCTACATGATGTCTCTGGATAGTTAGACTAATTGTTTAAAGTTAAATGATTTTCTTTGGATCAAGAATAAGTTTATTTTGGGAAATAATGTTTTATAAAATTGATATAATTAATATAGGAAAATAATATGGTTATTAAATTATAAAGGTTATTTTATATGTTGTTTTCTCTTTTGGAACATTATATGGTTAAGGGAAATATATACTATGAGATCTCATTTGTTGGGTAATGGTTGAAATTTTATTTTAGAAATATATATGTTTTTATTATGGACATATGGTGATTTGGGTTATTTATGTAAATGATTAACCTATCATAAATAATATTTTATTAGGTTAATTACACTTTAGTATGAGACTTTAGAGTAGTCTATGTTATTTGGAGATATTTTTTAAGATTTACTGTGGAAGAATATGTCATTAAATTATTTGTGTTTTGGGTTTCAAACATAGTTTGGATTATTTTGATGAATTTTAAGGAAAATTGTATATTGAATGGTCATTATGGAACCTTGGGTATTGTTTTTTGAATTTTGGATATTATGTGTAGTTTTTCTTTTTATGAAGCATTAACCTTTTAGGGGATTATCTGATCTTGTACTACCCATTTTGGTTTTGGTTGATGTCTAAGGACTGGGGAAATATATAGTTCATCATTTTTGAATTATGTGATACTCTAGAAGTTTATTCTAGAACTTTATATGTGACCAAGTTTGTTTGAATAATCATTATTTGGATAATAGATGAGATTGTGTTAGAAATTTAGTAAAGGATGAAAGTCTACATGACAATTATGTATGTTTCCTTATGTTTTTAGTTAAGCTCATAAATAAATTCCTCAAAATTATGAAAAGTAACTTAAAACAAAACTTACTCCATTAAATTTTCTTATTTGGGAATAAAAGACCCTTCAACCCATCACAATTTTGTGATTTTCTAGGGGATAACTTTCTCATAATAATGTTTTCTATAACTCTCCATCAAACCATGATGGTTTGTTTCTTTATCATAGCAATGTTTTCCTACATGGAATCCTTGTATGGGCTATCTCATGTGACCTTTGTAATTATCATTCTTTCTTTTAAAGTGATATTTTTATTGACTATTTTTATGATGTGGGACTTTAATGAAGTTTCCAAGCCCATTTTTTAAATTGAGAGGACACAATTCCCAAAATAGCGGAAGGAGGTAACATCCTAGGTAAATAATGAATATATAATTTTCATATTTACTAAATTTTTTGAATTAAATATTAATTTTACTTTAAAAGGGATGCTATGTTTTATGGAGTACCTAATACGCAATAACTAGTTTCATTGAAATCATACATTGTGCACAATGTTGAGTTATACTGTAAAATATTAATGTAACATTATTATTTTAAATGGTAGTCAACACACAGTCTTTATATTGGTGGGAATAAATAGAGCTAGCTAAAATATGATTAAAAATGTTTGTTAAATATTTTTACATTTAAAAAATAAATTTTAGGGTCTTAAAATGTGAATGAATCCAATATTAAGCATAAAATACTCTAATATTCTTTAAAAGGACGTTTTACCACCTTCTGATGGAGAAACCTTTTAAAATATAGTTTTTTTCACTTTTATATGTTATATTTTACAAAATAAAATTCTTCTTTAGAATTGGGAAATCAAAATTTACTTTGGATGAAATGTTTCTATTTTTCTGATAATGTTCATTTTTTAATGAATAGTGAAAAATATTATATTTTAATTCAAAACTACATTTTAATCTAATTTTTTTATATGGTTATATTACCTTTTTAATTAATTGTAAATTGTAATTAGATTATATTTTTACAAATTAATACAATATTTTTCTTTGGATGTTATTTTACTTTGAAATTAGACATAATCAAGTGTCAATCTTTTTATAGTTATTATTAATTAAAACATAATTTTTTTGACAATGAGAATTAATTTTAAATTAATTTCTACCACTTATGTGTTTTAAATTTGGAAAAATTTATTCCATATTTGGAATCGGGATGCCCTAATTGTTTGAATAGGTAACTTTTTTTATCTATTGTGAATATTTACTTCAATAAATATTTTATTTACTATGGTTAAAAGGTAAATCTGGTAAATAAGGGGAAAATTATTATAATATTATTAAATTACCCAAAAATGTGTTATAATCCTATTGGATGATACATTTCCAACAAAGCGAATACTTGGGTCGATTTGGGGACCCCAAGGCAACACATGGGAGTGATAATGAAACTTTATATTAATTGATTTAAAGTAAAGAAAAAAATGACATAAACATGTATCTTTTAGTAAATAAATTTTTACACGGTGATATATAAGTTATCTCTTCGACTAAAAATATTTATTTGAATGATAAAAATATTTCATACATCATCATATTTTATTTATAATTTTTAGACATCAAATAAAGCAAATTATTTATGACACAACGATGATGTAGTGATTACCTTATTAACGAATTATTTAAATAAATGAGATTATAAAATTTTAAAAACTACCCAAAACCTTTAAAATTATTATTGGATGACTTTATTTATAATAATAGTCATCTGATATTAGAATTTAATGAATTTTTGACCTTTTAAAATTGAATATAAGTTTATAATAATGTTTTTTTCATATATTCCAAAAGAGCCCCTCCCCCCACCTTATAAAAGGACACCACCTATAACCCATTAATCACACCACTTAAGCCCATTGGATCTTCCAATATATTACCAATTAATCTCTATACATACCTATCTTCCACTTAGATGCCATCCCCTTGGCATAAGGTAATTCAAGTAAACCTTTTGGTTCAAACAAAAGGGAGATACCCAATTTAAAGATAATGTCTTCTCTTAAGTTCTCTTATTTTATTTTACTTATACAACCCCATAAAATATATTAATTAATTTATTTTATAGAAACTCTAGTATAATTAATATAATAGGTTTTTTCTATGAGAATTATTTAAACTTCTCTTTCACACACATCCATCTAATGGTTACGAACATACTGTTTCTGTGGACGACGAACTACTACCTCACTAAATGATGATTGTTTAAATATCTCCAACCACCTCTCATGGTGTCCATAATGATGGAACTATATTTATATATGACATATATTCTGTTTATGTTTTCTCTATGCTTCTGTGGTTTTTATTTTAAAACATACCTTTATGCTTTCTAGTATGTGTAATCATGATAATTTCATTTGAGGAAGTACAGAATACTGCACCCTCAAGGTGTTATGATTTGTTCATGACATACATAAAATGTATAAAAGCTGGAGTTATGAAATAATGTAACATATATATCATATTATATTATACTGTCATTATAATATAACTATTTATCTTCATTTTTTCATTCCATTAAATATGAAATAGAAATGAAAGTAGTGTTCATGCATACGTACGTCATACCATCTCCATGAACGGTGCATTTAATTTCTTATCTCCAAATGTCATATAATATTATATATATATAATATATATATATGATATATATGATATATAAATCATGGACATAATTATGGAGATAATGGAATTTTGACCATATGGATAACTTGTAATTAAAATAACTTCATTTTTTACTCTAGTTCTGAACGTCAAAAAAATGTTTGATATGAAATAAAATAATTAAATAATTGTTATAGAAAGGTAATAACTGATATAAAAGGAATAAAAGAAATTTAAAAACGTTCTTTTCAAATTATAAATTAACCGAAGTTTATTATTCAGGAAGAACAAGGAACATACAAGACAAGTCAGACTTGAGGTAAGGGGTTTTCATCTCACTTTTAATTCCCACGAGATTCATGCTATATCTGCCACTATTTATAATTGTGTGGTGTCAGAAATTCCCATTATTATATTCATTATAAAATATACTTTAATTTATGGGTATTTAAGTCTTCATTATATGATCCTTCTTTCAGGTGGGGAATGTTTCGTATGTTACCAAATCGGTAAGGGAACCTTCTGCCGTACTGTTTTAGTCAAAGACTTCTTTTATGTTATGTCTTTAAATATATATTTTTAAATTTTGGGATATGATATTATATATCATTATTACTTTAAATTTTATGTCCATGTGATGATATACCCTTTTTCTCCAAACAAATAATTTTCTAAATATTTAATTGATGTTGTTAGGCTGAGTAATTTTCGTAAGGGAACTTCTTAAACCAATTTCCATTCTTTGGGTTAATCTTATAATTCTTGATTATGTAAAAATATTATTATGTGTGGAATCAATATTTATTTATTTATTTAGTAATTTACAATATTATTTGTGTGGATATACTTTTTATACAAATAATCACTCCATTGGTAAATTCTCAGGTCATTAATATGAACCTGATAAGAGTAATCTTAACTCAGTTTCTATTCATTGAGTTAAACATCCAAGTCATTGTTGTTGTTTTTATAAAAATATGTGTGAATTTCCTATGATTTATTTACACTAAATATCCAATCATTTTGAGTGTATTTATATTTTTCCCACATAATTGTGTCATTGATTTATCCTTAACCTAAGGATATGGTATTTATAAGGGATTTCATCTCAATTTACATTCCATTAAGTATTATTTGTTGTTATGCACCAATTCACTTTTATATGGTGTATATACTATAATTTGGCATATTATATCATGAATCCCCTTATTCTCGTGTTATTATATTTTTTTATTACCTTAGTTATTTGTATTAAAGCATCTCTCATTTGGTTAAGACCTCATTAACTAAAATATTTTTTTAACGGTTTCTTCTTCTATGTCTTTCTAATTAAAGACCATGTTTTAAAATTGGGTTTAATGATTTAATTAAATGGACATTAGTGTTTTAAAATGTTAATACCTTTAAAACATTAAACTTTTTATGGAACACATTTCTTCAAAAATCTCTTTATTAAAATTTTTAAATGGTATTCAAAATGGTTTTAATAAAACATTGATTACGCCAATATCTTGAAATGATATATTGTGATTTTAAATATAGAAATGTTATCTTCCCTTCATTCTGGTTTTATGTGTTATGATTTATAATAGTACTTGGACATTTTAATGGTGGTTACATCATAAACCAAATGACAGGTGGTGCCATGATAAACCAGGACGGGAGGTTACATCATAACCTCCAATTAATTTGGTATAGAAGTAGGGTATATGGATATTTTATTTAGTGATATGTGTGTAAGTCGACCATATGGTTATTAAATTTAAATATGTTTATGTCCCAAGTTACCTTTATGTGTTATGAGTGATTTATTTGGGTTTTATGGTAATATTTTTGTTACAAAAGGGTGAGAAATGAGGTTTTATTCATTGAAGATTATTTAATACTTCATAAAGGTAACAAGTATTACTTATGATAAAGTATTGATGGTCTACTTGTTGTTTTGAAAAACTAACAGTTTTCCTTCTCTCTGTATCCCTTACCGATCTTTTTTATCATCCCATGTTTTTGAAATGTTTTTCACAGGACATAAAGTGGAATAAGGGCAAGGATGGGATCATCGAAAAGTCATGATGTCTAAAAAATATAACCAGTCATGATTCTTTTTAATGGTTTTTATTTTATGAAAAAAATGGATACTGAGTAGTTGTGTCTCCAAGTAATATTCAAGTTGATATGTTATAGTTATGGCCTAATTCTCTAAAACTATAGACCTAAAAAGATCCACAATGTGAATGATTCATTTAATAAATATTATGTAATGTTTTATGGTTGGGTCCTTATAAAATAATCCCAATAAAAATATATATTTGAAGCTAGAACAATGATATACATACCTGAGGAAATCAAACTCAACAAACATGAATCAAAACGGTGAAGAAATGAGATACAGATATCTAAAATCCTTCCAAAGAGACCTCCCCCAATAAGAATTTGAGATATGGGTTGGCGAAGATGAGGATGAGGAGTAAAAGGGGTTTGGGACGAATTATAAAATTTCCCCCACTAAAAATTATACCATGTGGACACACCATATTTCCATTGGACACTAATGGGTAGTCGGTGGGTCCAGAAAGAATACCCAAACCACTAAATAGTCCACTGACAAGCCATTGGCCATGGATAAATTTTTCTAGACCTGAATTCTTCTCAATTATCCCTTGAAAAATCTCATAATCCCTCAATAGAACAAAAAAATTATAAAATACTAAAAATAAATAACTAAAAATATAATACACTTTGATTTGTGGAGGGGACTTACCAGCATCACCTATGTGGTTAGTTTTTATTCTTTCTTCTACTTGATAATTTTCATTAATTTCTATATATTGGAACCAAGTTTTCAAAGACATATGTTTCTCTATTAAAATGTGGACATCCAAAATTATTTCATCTCTTATTCACTTGGGAATCCTTATGATATTACCTTTAGTTAAAAATTGAGACACGATTATGAAACCCAGTTATTTCTCATGGATTTTATCGTGCTTATTATTTATGTATGGTTTCATTATAAACCTTATATTTCAGCGTATATTCTCCTTAAATAATTAATATATTAAATGGAATGTTTTACACACTATACATACCATGATTGAAAACTGTTGATTTTGTTAATACTATATATAACTATTAGAAACTATAAATTAAATTATACATGAATAAATATGTTTATTTTAATGATAAAATATCTATATAAGGAAATATAATAGGTATGTTTCATACCAATGAAATTGGAGGAAAAAAATTTAAAGGATCATTTTATTCTTAGAAATGTATTTTTTTCTAAATATTTACAATTATGTAATATGAATTCATATTTATAAATACTTGTGAGTAATGATGATAACATTTATTTTATATGACTAATAATATAATAATAATTTAATTAGTAAATGATAAGAAGTAATAATAAAGAATAGTTAACATTTTAAAAATCTATTTTCTAATTTTAACAATTTCCCACTTTATTTTATAAAAATATCGAATTCCCTAATAATATAAATTTACCATGAAAAATTTAATATCATTTTTTGACTACTAATAATTTATGTTTAATATTTTTATGGTTATTTTATAAAATAATTCATTATTTGGTGAATAGTTCAAGATAATATTTTTTAGAAATAATATGAATTTAATGAAAATTTTAATATATAGTTATGAATTAGAAATTTATAAACCCATTTTTTAAGACAAAATATTTATTTTATAATTATGTTAAATTTTTTAACAATTTATATTTAAATTTATAACCCATATTTGAAATTTTAGAACTGAAGATATATTTTTCAAAAGAGTATTTTTAATACATTATACATTTACTATATTAAAATTAATTTTTATCACTTTTAAAAAATTAATTAAGGAAATTATTTAAATTTTATAATCATTAGTACCAAATTATATAATATGTAATATATTATTTTAGATCATAAAGGATAAAATATCAATGTAAAGAACT
The DNA here is from genome assembly GCA_963277665.1 of Viscum album. NCBI lineage: Eukaryota > Viridiplantae > Streptophyta > Magnoliopsida > Santalales > Viscaceae > Viscum > Viscum album. Next base: position 392,362,663 of record OY728167.1, on the reverse strand, counting down.
AGTTGCCATGGTGAAAACTAAAATGGTAAAAAAAATTAACCTTTGAGATGATGTGCCTAACAAGTTTAATAAATATTTATAATTGAGTTTGGGACATATTTATTGACCGTATAGTTTCCCAACACCGTTATTTTCTTAATTTTTGAGCCACTTTTCAGGAGACTGACTTCCCATTATTGCAAATTTTGGGTATTTAAAACAAATGTAACACCCTTTAATTTATAAAAGGGGAACCCCACTCCTCACTTACCCTCACACCAAAACCCCCCACATTCAGCCCAATATCCACATAAACATATCCTAAAAACTCCTAGTAAATATAATTTAGTTTTTTTATTCTCATAATACATCCCCTCAATGGTTTATTCACCTTTTCAAAGGAGATAATCTAAGAAGTGTGGAATAGGGTTCTTACCTCTCCTTATTTTTCCTATTTCTTTATGTGATTTTCATTTTCATCCAATTTAATTTCACCATATTAAAATGATAACATCAGTAACATTATTTTATTTTTATATTTTTATAATTATGCTTCAATCACTAAACACCCTCCCCTTTTCCATTAATAAAAATGAAAACGTGAATAGTGTGTTGTGCTGACAATCACATCAATGACGCAACATGTTTTGATTTCCTTCGCCACCTTACAAGGATAGTCCAAATACTGAATTTAATATATAATTATGATATTTAATACATATTTTATATTCTAAAAATAGAAAACATATTACGCATTTTACCCATTCTATGGAAAATGAAATCTTCTACCATGTGTATGTGTGGACTACCGCCACTATGGAATGGTCAATCTCTATTTATCTTGCCATCACTACGTTAAAAGTATGGTAATGAGGATGTTTTTCAAGGATAAATATTATTTTTTTGATATCATTATGTTTTTGGTATGGGAAAATTGAGAAATATGTAATGATATGATCAACCAATGATTATAGTTAATTCAATCGTTTCAAACAAGCATAATATGTAGAAAATCCTTAATAAAAATTTCTTCATATTTTCATATCCATTACTTTTTCATCAATTTACTTTATAATTATGATAGATAATAATAATAAACAATTAATTATATCATTATATATTTTTATATAAAAACTATATCACCTCATAATCATCAGTAATCATGGTATGTTTGTGATTGGGTCAGTATGACCACCAAATTGAATAATAATATGAAATTGTATCATGGATGATTATAAAAAATTAATCATTGTTATGATGTCATATAAATATATAAATAGATATTTTTGTAATGTATACAATAATATTTAACTCATTAATTATGAAAACACCCTTCGTAGGTTTAAAATCACCAAATCCATTGTTGTTTTCATCTTATAAGATAAAGTATAAAGCAATCATGAAAAGAATATTTAAAATTAATAAACAATTATAATTCATACATTACATTAAATTTAATAAAATTTTAATTATTAGCTTTGGATTAATAATTAATATTCATGCTACTCAAGTGAAACTTGGACAAATGGTCAAAACTTTAAATACTCGATGTGGGAAAATATGTAAAAACTACCAATATACATTTAAAAAAATTATTATAAATAAAAATTATAATAATTTAAATGTATTAATAAGGTCCATAATATTATTTATTAAGATATTTATGTTTTTCATACATGATATTAGAGTGCATTCGACTAATACACGAAATAAGGTAAGGGTTTTTTGTGACTCAAATCTGTTCCTTTAGTCATAATCACTCTTCTTTGTCTGTAATTATTCAAGATAGATATATTATAGAATATTATTATTTTAGGGTGTAATAAAACCTAATTTTATAGATAAATCATGTTTCATGAAAAATTATTCTTCATTGATGCTTCTATTTTTCCTTTAAAATAAATTTTTGTTCCGAATAATTTCTTTTTATTTTAATGTATTTTTCCTCCATATCCATGTTATCATGTACCAAAAATATAATCCTCTATTTTTTGGAAATATAATATGGATTATTTTCTATGATTATAAAAATTTACTTTAACACTTATCAAAATTAAATTTTAATAAACTTTAAAATGATGTGGGTTTTCAAGCAACAATATTTCAAAAGATAAAAACGTGTTTTCCATCCTTTAAAAAATAAAATATTTTATCTTAACTTCCAAATTTATTTGACAAAAATAAATTATTTTCAAGGATATATCATTTTGAACACTTTCTAATATTATTTTAAAAAATCTATTTTCATTCTCAATAATTGTTTTTGAAATTAATTTACACTTCATCTTTTATAATAATGTTTAAATTGTTTTGTGAAAACATTAAAACATTAACTTACATTTTTCCTCAAAGTATTATATATCACGAAGTGATGTTTTGATCATCCTTTATATGTTATTATGCTATTAATCTTTTTTAAAGTGGTATTTCGATATCCTATAATTTTTTCAGTTCATGGGATGTGATAATTTTAAGAAACCCATTATTTTCCCATTGGTTATTTAAGATATGGGGATGATTGATTTTATGTGGAACATTTATGTATGTTTGATGATGGGGGTTCCTATATCACCATAAAATTCACTGGTATAATCTCATATATCAGTAGATAGTTAGGCATGAACATAACGAGTTTGTTTACATAGGGGAGTTCATGATTGGCTTGCTCACATTTTTAAGCATGGACATAATGAGTCTGTTCACAAGAGTGTGAGAATAATGGGATTTCTCACACAAATTTTCTTATTCATATAATTTTTCCACATTCCCATGTTTTTTAACATGTTGTGAAAAAATTCAAATATTCATTTCATTTCCTTTTTTTTATGATTATGCATTATTTATAAATTAATCATCACTTTTATGACATTATTATATGTTATTTGATTATTGAGATGGGTTTTGAGAAATTTCATGTCTTATATTCTTATTTAATGACATTTAAATGACATTATGTTGATATATAAAGTTTTATAATTGTCATATATTGTAATATGATCTATTATTATAATATTTATGTCTTCTTGTGATCCTTCATGTTTTTGACTTGATACATTATGATGTATTTCCCATTAATGAAAATATGTTCCCGCCACTTTCTTATGTTTAAAATCCCAATGTTATGAGGATGATTATACAATTTGGGATATCTGGAAATGGTTATATAGAATAATTATGATAGATAAATGTTCATAAGTTTTTTAAGATAAGATTTTTATATAGAGAATCTCCAAGACACTAATCCTTTTAGTCTTTGTGTTATGAATCTATTTGCGGGATGTATTATTTAAACCATGAAATTATTTACTTATTTAATTCATTCATATCTTGGGTCAGTATATTTTACATTAGAGTATGGTTTAGTTATTTTTGGAAATTATTTTATAGAAAATTATCGAATACCAAAGGAATATTCATAAGGGGTGAGACTACGTATAAGATAACATCTATAAATTTTTGTAAAATGAATATTGTCTGGTTCTCTTGAAAATTATATCCATGTCTGCATACCAAACGTGGATTTATTTTCTAGAACAGATGTTCCTAGGGATAAAAATACTAAAAATGGTGGATAGGGAATTAAATCATTCACCACCCAATGCATGACAAAGTGCCCTCACTCTGTACCTAGTTTTATACTCTTGGAGTATATAATTTCCACAATCACTTTCTTATTATAAACCATTACAAAGGATTTGTTTTCATAATTATTTTATGGTATTAGGTTAATAAGTATGATAGAACACAACTTAACATAACCATGTTAAAAGAAAGATATTTATAAGATCAACCAAGTGTGAAATATTTGAATAAAATGTACCATATTATAAAATAAATGATTTACTAGAGAGAACATATTAGGTTTGAGATTTTATATTAATATGTTCTTTTACTCAAATTATATTAGACATTATCATAAAATTTTTGTTGTGTTATTTATCTGGTAACATGATCTTAAAAATGAATATGTAATAGGTATGTCTCTTATAACTTATAGGAAAAATATTTAAGAAAAATTATTTCCTAGTCATACCTTGGGTAATTATCTAGATATACGAGTAGAAGATATATCTTGAGTTTCCCATGGGTCCCTTACCATATTCCTTTAGTAAAACATCATTAAAATTATTATGAAATGATTTATTTAAGGGGAGAATGTAACTACCAATTATATCACTATATATTCTCTTTAAATAAATAATATATTAAATAATGTCCCTCATATAATATATGTAACTATAAAGGAAAAAATTAATATATTTTGAATAATAATTATAACTATTAAAAACAATCTATTAAATTATCAAGGAATTAATAACAGATCTGATTTATAAATTTTTTATATAATGGGATATAATGGTTACTTTTAATACCTGGGTAATTGAATTGATAAAGTTAAAAAAAATTAATGAGATCAATTTATTCTAAGAAATGTATATTTTAAAATTACTTCATTTTCATTATATATGCATTTATATTTAAAGAAAATTATTAGTCGTGATGATAATAAATTTTATATGAATAATTTTTTAATACTAATTTAATTATTAAATGATATGAAATAAAAATAATGAATATCTAACATTTTAAAAAGTTGTTTCCAAATAAGAAAACTTTAAAACTATAATTTATTTTAATGCTTAATTATAAAAATTTTTATAGTTAATTTATAAAAAATAACACTTTTGGATTAAGAATAATAATATAATATGAAGATTAATTTCTATGATTTTTCTAAAATAATTTATTTTTAGCTGAGTAGTGTAAAATACAGTTTTTTACAAATAACAAGACTTTCATGACATTATTATATTATATGTAGAACTTTTAAATTAATGAAATATTTTTATAAGATTAAATCTGTATTTTATAAGTGGATTTGTAATTGTAAAAATTTTCATTTTCATTTATAATCCTATATTTAAGACTTTAGAATTTAAGTTATATTTTTCAATAAAAAGTTAATACATTATACATTTAGTATTTACAATTAGTTTTTATAAATTTATAAAAATTAAATGAAAAATTGATTTAAAATTTGGAATAATTTATTTCAAATTAAATAATAAAGAAAATTGTATTTTGGGGCATAAATGATAAATTTCCTAGGTAAAAAACCAATTACCACGGTGAAAATTAAAACTGTAAATATAAGTAACATTAGAAGTTAATGGATTAACATGTCTAAAAATGATTCAAATTTAGTGTTGGTGGTGTCAGTTGGAATTATCTATTTTCAACTCCATTACATTACAATTTTGGATCAAACATTCTTGAGAGTGACTTCCCATTATTGAAATTTTTTGGTTATTTATAAATATTTCACTCATTTAAACATATAAAAGTGTAACTCCATTCCTTACTTCCCCACAAACAAAAACCCCTTAATTTAATCCAACAAAATGGGCCAAACCACTTATTCACAATCCTATATACCATAAGGAGGTATTTTAATCTCAAAATACATACCCTAAACGTTTTAGTCCCCTTTTCAATAGAGATAATCCAAGAAGTGATGTATAAGTTCATAACCACCATTTCTTTTATTTATTTATTTATGTACTTTTCTTATTCTAAAAATTTTATTTCACCATCATAAAATGATAAAATCATTATCATTAATATACTAAGATTTTATTATAATTATGTTATAAGAACTAATTACCCTCATTTTTTTATTAAAAAGAGAAAACGCGAATTATGTGTTGTAAGGACTACAGCCTCCATGATACAACATTTTTTCTTTAGTTCAATACCTTAAAAGGATTTGCTTAATAGGGAATTTAATATATCATTATGATATTTATGAAATAATTTATTTTATTTAGTGATAAATTATATAACTCATTCTTCATGTTCAATGGAAAATGAAATCATCAACCATGGATTCTTGTAAACTACCGCCACCATAAAATGATTGATCACTATTTTCTATTTGATCAAATACTGACATGGATGATAATAAGAATTTTTTTAATGATAAATATTATTTTTATGATATAATTAAGGTTATATTTAAAAAAATTAGATAACTTGTTGATTATATTATCAATAAACGATTATCATTAATTCAATCAATTAAAACAAGTGTAGAAAGAGGAAAATAATTATTTCAAATTATGTAATATTTTAATATCCTTTAATATTTATTATCATTAAATATAAGTATGATATATCACAATTATAAACAATAAAATATATAATTACGGTACTTTTTTAAAGATTAGACAACTAAATCACTTCATAATAATCAATAATCATTTCATATTCATGATTAGCTCGGTTTTGACCACCTACTTGAACAATGATATATAAAATTATGCCATAGATGATTAAGTAAAAATAATTTTTGATTTAATATGATTAAAATATTTTAACAATGATTCTTTTTTTATTCTGGAAATTGTACATCAATTTATAACTAATTAATTATGAAAACACACTTCATTTTTTTTTGAAAATCATCTATAATTATTCTTTTTCGATTTCACCTTCTTGGAGAAAAACTAAGATTCTCATGAAAGGAAACATAAAAATAATAAATAATTATAGGTAAAAAAATTATAGTAACATTAATGAAATGGTAATTATGGATGTTAAAATATGATTAACATTCATGTTTCTCCTATGAAACTTGTAGAAACATTAAAAACTATAAACGCATGATTTGGGAAAATATGAAAAAATTACTAATATATATGTAGATAATGATTAAAATTGAAAATTATAAATATAGTAACGTATAAATAAGGTTATGGAATTATTTATTAAGATATTTATGTTTTTTATTTTGGATAATTGAGTAAATTTGACTAAGTGGAAAATAAGGTAAGGGGTTTTCGTGACTCAAATCTATTCGTTGGGTCATAATCACTCTTATTTGTCTATTATCTTTATAGATTGGTCTATTCTAACCGATAATAATTTTGGAATATATTACCACCTTAAATTATATTAAAATCATGTTTCACGCCAAATTATTCTTTCTTGATAAATCTATTGTTTTATTTAAATGCATTTTTTGTTAAGAATTATTTCCATTTCTTATAATGGGGTTTTCCTCCATATACATATTTTTAATTCCTACTAATGATATCCTCTATTTTATGTAATGATTTTTTGGATTAGTATAAATTTTTATAATAATTCAATTTAACCTTTATGGAAATAAAATTTTTATACTCTTTTTAATGACGTGGGTTTGCAAAAAATGTAATTTCAAAAGATAAAAAATGGGATTTATATACTTTAAAAAATATAATTTTTTTCTCCCTCACCATAATATTTTTGATAAAATTTATTTATTTTTTCTTATATTAAATTTTAAAATCATTACAATAATTTTATAAAAATCTATTCACTTATGCATATGAAAAATGTGTTTTTAATAGTAAGTTATACTTCATCTTGTATAGTTATGTTTAAAATAATTGTTGAAAACTTTTATATTTTCACTTTTATTTTTACTCCAATGTTTATTTACATGAAGTGACGTTTTTATAATCATATGTATGTTATTATGTTATGAATAATTTTGGAAAATGATATTTTATATCCTCTAATTTATAAAGTTCTGTTATGTGAAATGTTTAAGAAACCCATTCTTTTTCCATGGGTTATTTAAGATATGAAGTTGATTGATTTTGATTTGTGCACATTTTTATGGATGATGATGGGTGGGGTCATATATCACACTCTAATCCATAGGTTAAGGACTATATACCGTGACATAGTCAGGAAGGAACCTAATGATTTTTTTCACCATGTAGTCATCATTATGGGTTTTCTCAGATTTTTATGTATAGATATAATGAGTATTTTTACATAGGTGTAGCCATAATGGGATTTCTCAAACATATTTCCCTATTATTATATTTTTAACACATTACCAATTTTTTTATGATGTTATATTACTTTTTAAATATGAATTTTATTTCTATAACATGCCATATTTTCATAATTATTCCTTATTTTTTAAATATTCCACACTGTTATGTCATTATCTCATGTTATATGATTATTCAGATGTGTTTTGAGACATGTCATACATTTTATGAATTCTTAATGAAATTTTTATGGTCTTATGTTTCTATAACAAGTTTTATGATTATCATTTATGGTTGGATAATCTATTATTATGATAGTCATGTTTTCCTCATGTTCTCATTCATGTTTATCACTAGATGCATAATAATATGTTGTTCCCTTATTGACAATCTATTCTCACCCTTTTATTTTGATTCAATACCTTGGTTATGAATGTTATTATAAAATGTGATATATCAATAAAAAGTCCTAGAGGTTCATTATTTTGGATTGATTCCCCTAATTTTTATAACATAATATGTTTATGTAGCTAATCTCCAAGACACTAAAGCTATCAGTATTTGGGTTCAATGAATATTTTTGAGATATAGTATTTAAATAATGTGATTAATGTATTATTTACATAATCTTTATCTTGGGTTACTATATATTTTTTTCCTCATTTAGAATACATATTCATGTATATATTATGATTTTAATTAATTTTATGTGTGGGAATGAAATTATGTATATCATAGAAGCATTAGGTAATGTTTTAATCTCATGATATAAAATGTATGGTGCACATGTGGTTAGCCTAAGAATATTATGTTATGTGAATAGTGGGCCCATAGTTATATAGCTCCCCAATTCACTGGTTAATGTTTTTAATCTCATGATATTATATAAAATACAATGGTGACTGAACCAAATCTACTATGGGAATCTGTCAACTAGGTTTATGATAATGGGGATTGAACCCAATATGCCATTGGACTTTTTAAACTATGTTTATGGGAATGGGGTGTGAACCCAATCTTCCATTAGACCTTTTCCACTATTTTAATGGGAATGGAGAGTGATACCAATCCTCCATGGGACTATTTCAAAAATGATAGTCATGGAAGTGAGCCTTAACTTATGAGTATGATTCGATGATTTATTTTATGGACATATATTTATGATTCCCTAAACATATAATATCATTTCCATATTCCATGTTCCCATTCTAATCTCACACTCTTATTTTGTGGTCCATGTTTGTATTTTGAGATAGCATGTCCTTTCATTAGGATCTATGGATAACTCTTATTGTTCAATGATCTTTTTAATAAGAAATTTTTCCTTGAGCCTATTTTCTAAAATTCTTATGATCTAACCCAATATGAAATATTGAAAAGTTTTCCCTTACTAAGTGTTTTATCTCACCCTTTACCTATATTTCCCTTACCTTGATTATGAATATAAGTATAACTTATGATATGTCTAGAAGGGGGTATATGAGAGTTATATTATAGAGAAGTGTTCACAAGATTTGTAAAATATGTTTCTTATATAAATGGTCATCAAAGACACTAAACCAAAATTTTGTTTGACCATTGTGAGGTTTTTGTGAAATATAATGTTAAAAGTTTTATAATGAAGTTAAAAAAAGATATGTTTAGATTGGTTATTATTGGGATACCCTTATAGGATTAGGTTATCGGGATAATAAAGTAAAATCTATCTATATAATGGATTAAATAATGTGTTATCCACTCAATTGGTCAGGATTCATAAATCATATGATTGGGATAATTCCCTAAAGATATATTTATGTACTGGTAGAAACACCAAAGAAAAATAAATATTAGTGAAATATGGATGTTGTACTACTAATAAATTTTATGAGTTAAAATAAGGGACATCATTTTAATGTTATAAAATTTAATAAAATTACTTATTAATTTTTTCTAAAAAATGATATAGTCTGATAAAAAAATTATAGTTGATAAATGACAACATCACCACCTATATGAGATTTTTGGTCGATCTTTTAATGGGAAGCATAATGTAGGAAAAATTTAAACATATAAAAAACATCAGAATTGTTTTTATGTAAAGGAAATATTTTTATTAGTAAAACACATTATAAAATAAATTAACCATTATTGTTATTTCGTAGGTTAATAAATATGATTATAAGAAGAATATTTTGATTCACATAAGATTTATTTAATAATATATCTGGTAATGGTTTGATATTATTGTTGGAAATATTTTGATAATGTGAATTAGTTGAATAAATTTTTCTCAATTGTCTCAAATTATTTAGGATAGATAAAATGGGAAAGTGATGTCTAGGTTCTAATGATGTTTTGACTGAACAAGTGCATAAAATTTCAAACTGAAAGATTAAAGGTTAGTTTGAGAGTCCAGAAATGTTTCTTCAAATATTCATCTATGCTTATTGAAACATAATAGTGGTTTTAGGAAGGAGTACTAATTCCATAAGATATAATTTCATGAAATATTTGAAGGTGTTTTTGAAACCCTTTATAAATTCCATGTTAGGTATTAATGTGGTATAATTAATTCCATTTTAATGGTATACGATAACAAATTTGTACTATATTAATGCTTCAAACATATATAAGTTCAAAATCAAGTGATGATTAGATGAAATTTTTGGTTCGAATTTAAAAGATAAAATCAAAGGTTATTGAATCATTGATTTGAAGGTAAATGAATTTATTTAGAGCTATTGAATCTTGGTAATGGATGTTTATAACTATCTCATTTATCATATTTGATAAAATGAATTGTTTTCTAAAAACGTTTTTATAAACAATATTATATTAGTACACATGATTGGGGATTCATCAGACCCTCTAAAATACATGAGAATAAAATAAAGAGAAAAAATAAATCTAGGATAAAAGTGTTTATCTATATGTTTGTTAAAATATAATGGATTTTCTCCCACCACCATTAGTGGAATACGTTAAGGAAAACATAAATTTTAAATAAAATTCTCCGGCCATATAAAATATAATATTTGATATAGGAAAAATAGTTCTTTATATATCCCAATTCAAAAAACAAAAGATCTTTCCTAACATAAATTTTTTTTGAATCATAGAAATATATTCTGAATAGAATATAATATCTATGAGGTTAGTGAAAATATTTTCTTTTTAAAAGGTCAAAGTTAATAAATAAAATATTATTTCAATTAAAATATAAAATTAATGGCATATAAGCCCTCAATTCAGATAGACTAAATAACTGTACGGGCATACATAGAAAACACATTTGGTGTGCTTATCTATAGGGAGAGGGGGTTGTGATGTTCTCGTATATATGGTAAAAAACAAGTGATGTATTCATTTACCTGGTTAGCCAATACATAGATAATATAGAATGCCTGATGATTCTATATGTGTTAGACATTCCTTGTATACCATGGTCACTTAATATCTTAGATAAGTAGTTTATAAGAAAATTCATTCTTGTATATGTTGCATCTCGTATATATTTGTATAAAATAGGTGTTTTTGATATATATCATTTTAGATACCTTTATATCATAATTATCCCTAATTCATTCCTAGACGCCTCTCTTTGATTACATTTATGGATTCATGTTCATATTTTTTTCAATACTATAATGGCATATGTGGTTACACTTTATGGTTGAATCAATGGGGATTTATTTTGAGTTGGATAGATACTCTAAAAAATTAGATTTTGTAAAAAATGAGTTTTTGGATGGGTATTCACAAGATATTGAATGCGATGTGATACATAGTAAATTAAATGATAGATTTCCAAAACAGTTTTGGAATATATCCAAAAGGAGTTTTTGATAGAGTTTCACAATTTATTTAATATGTTATAATATAACGTGAAATGAAATAAAATGAGTCCTTAGTGTAAGTTGGATATTGAAGGAGATATTCTTTTAAGATTGTAAACATATATTGTGTTATCACCTATATCAAATGATACAATATAGTTATTTTTTATAGTAAGGAATATATATAGACTAAATGAATATTATGGTTTTGTAATATCATTTGCTATGATATAAATATATCATTTCCACTTACTTGACATGGAATTGGAATGTTAAAGGATATTGTTCAAACTTTCTCCTTCTGAAGATATCATTAAAGTGATACAAAAAAGGAAACAAATGGGTGTGTATCAATTTCCAAGGGTTATAACTAGATTTAATATATATTCATAACTCTTAATGTATGTGTTAATGTAGAGAAAATCGATAGTGTCCTGAAGTCCTCTATAAATAGTTATTCACCATGATATTGTGATTGATTAAGAATTACTATCTTTGATAGATTCTCCTATAATCATATCTCTCTCTTCAATTTCATTTTCCCTCCCTTTATACTATCATATTGTTGTTTGATGCTAGTCTTTCCTGAATATTTAGGGATTTTTTATATCCCATGGATACACCATAGAGGAGGGATTTTATTTGGCTACCTCTTTGTGAAATTCTTCAACAACATGAGGAAGATTAGTGCAGAAGTGTTCTTCAATGAAAGGTACACCGCAAGAACATTATTAATTTTATTTAAATCAAATCATATTATAATTAAATATAAGGTGTTTATTTTTGTTTATAAATGGTAGTTTTATAATGCGAGGATAAAATATAAAATGTTTATAATTTACCTTTATTTTTGATTTGTTCATAAATACTTTATGACAAGGTTAAATATATGGATTTTACATTTATTTATATTTTATATACATAAATCATATATTAAAAGTGTTATATTATGAATTTGGTTGTTTAATTTAGTATAAATAGTAGTCATAATTCTATAAATATACATACATTCATCTATGGAGTTACTACTAGGTATGATAATGTATTTACTTTTCATAAATTTTGACATTTTATCTTAATGAGTTATGAGTTTGAATTATGTAGTTAATTATGTTTTGTACATGTTAAGTGTTATAATTATGATATAATTAAGATCTAACTTGGTTGTAGTTTCCTTGTGTAGAGGAAATATGTGTTAGAATATTCAATGGCTTATTGGTTTAAGCCATGTCAAGAAAAGTGGGAGTTTTTGATCTATAGATCCTTACATAATATTTTGGACATTACTGATTTCATATAATTCTAATTCTTAACATGAAATGTTTTCATGTACCTTATGAATATGATTAATTTGGGTATGTGTGAGTATAATTGTCTTTATTTTTGGGTTAGTATCACAATCTATGAGTTGTATACAGAGGTACATATCAATATGGTTTAAACATATTGATTTATTATCTGGAATAAGATGCCAAACTAAATCAATAATGTAAGGAATATATATAAATGGGATATTGTGAGATAAGATGGTGATATTTAATCCAATTTTAAATGTTAAGTTTTATATTTCATAAAAATAATCACTTTTTGAGACCATGATCATCCAACTAGGAATGTCATTCCAAAATTGGGTTCCCATGGATTATCTTATATATGATGAGAAAGTACTGGGAGATCATTATAATATTAACTTACCATTATTGTAATTTTATTTGGGTAATACATATCTAGGAGACATTAATAAGATTACAGTACTAGAGTAATAGAGTTTAGTTTATGCAAATGATGGAATAAATAAAATATTCTCCACGGAAATATGATAATTTTCCAACTAAATTATATGATGAGTTTATAAATGGATTATCATTTTGGTTGGAAAACATTTAATAAAAGTCATTTTTATGTCTTTTTATAACATGATACCTCTCTTATAATAGCTTTAGATGTAGAAAAATGATATCAGCACTATCTAATGTTTTTTAGATATATTTTTCAAAGGATATGCTTAATGTAAGAAACTTTTTGGGGTTGGTAAAATATGAAAATTTCTTAAGAAATGAAATTTAGATATGTTAAATTGAACATCTTCATGATTAACTTAATGTTGATGTAAATCAATAATTCGATCAAATAGACGATTTAGATATATATAGAATGATTTACTCAGTGTTTCATTAAGGTTTCTTCTAGATATAGAATTCATTCTAGTATCATCAAATGAAATAATATTACCAAGTGAATTAGTTAATGAAAATTATTCTTATTATTCTTAAAGTGTTATCATGTGATATTTTTCTTCTAATGTAGTGTTAACAAAAAATAGTAAAATTTAAAACCAAAAGAATAAAATTTAATAGTAAATTCAAATAATGATTCTTTAAATAGAAAACATAGATCAATGAAACCTAAATATATTTTTTGGAAGGAGGATTAATGATTCCATAGTATTGGATTTTCATGAATACCCTAAGATATTTAAGAAACTCTATGTAAATTTCTTGTGAGATATCAGTGTTATGTAAAAAAATTATATTAGTTTGATATATTTATGTATAACACCAAAATATTTTATAAGAATAAAATTATTTTAAATTCCTTAAATGATAAAAAAACACTAACTTATCTTGTGATACACACAACAATGAGTTTCTTTGATAGCATGTGTTACATGCAAGACCATGTCTTACCGAACAACAATATACTATTAATATTACTATTTAATATGATAGTATTCACCTAGAACATGGAATGAAAGGTATTAATTGGATTAACTATCTTATGAAAATACATATTTTACATATTTTAATTTATTTATCATTTTTTTTGTAATAATATAAGAAGAAATGAAAATAAAAAGGAATGATTTTTGAAAATAGTTTTTTTTATAAAAGACAGTTTAATTGTGCATGCCACACTTAATATAAAATTAATTTCTACAAATTTTAGAATATTTATATTTAAAGGTAAACTTAATTTTTGAAATTTTAATACCAAAATTTTTAGATGTTAATTATTTTTTTCCAAAATCTTTCATTTTTTTATGATTAGCAATAAAATACTGGATTTTAATTGAAAATTTTCATTTCATATAAATATTTTATAAAACAAATTTATATTTTAAATTATTTATAAATTCAGAATATTTAAATTATAAATATATTAATCCAATATATATCATTTTATTCATTTTCATATTGAATTAATATATAAAAACATTGTTAACCTATGAACTTTTTCACTTTGAAAGCCCATTTTCTTTTCACTCCTAAACGATTACTTTTAAATTAAATTCTAACAAATATAAGAATTAAATTTGGAAATTGGACTAAATATTTGTAATAATATTAATTTATATTATATATAAGGGTAAACATATATTTTTTCCTAAATGATTAGTGAAAACAGTTAAAATTAATTACAGAGAATATGGTAAAAATTAGTTTACTTAGTGGTTAAACTTAGAATATAAGGGGAAAATGACCTAACAGCTTTTCTAACACCCATTGGATGGCCATTTATATACCCTTATATAATTAGGATTTATTTTTATGAGTCAGTGGGATACTATTAAATGAAATTAACCTATATAGAAAGTTAATTAATTAAAAAGATAAAAAAGAAACTATCTATGCTTTGAATGACTATAAAGATTTGGGATATTGAAAAAACCAACATAAGTTCGATTATAGGTAGTATTTGGAAATATAAATTATATTTTTTTTATCATATTAATTTATGTTTAATTTTCATAGATTATATAATTACATATAATTATTAATAAATTTCAACATAGTAATTATTTAGTTATCAATTAAATGAATCAAATGATAATAATAATATGAAAAGTGAGATAAAATGAGATAATTATTGTGTTAGATTATTTTTTATATTAATATATAATTTTAAACATGTTTTAACATAATATATTCAAATTCATTCATTGTATTGGTATTATTTAAACTCAATTTAAATGAATAATTCTAAATATTACATTAATGTTATTATATAATAAATGATATTTTATTAAATGATTCAAAATTACTTAAAAACCAATATTCTTACATGTTATTTGTAAATTTTAATAAATTAAAAATATTTTTCATTAAGAGAACAAATTATCTTTTATAATTATAATATTGATCCCTAAATAGTAAAAACTATTTTAGAATGGCTAGGGTTAAAGTAGTGTTTTTTGTTAAAATTAATTTCCAACATACTTGGTATTTATTATTTTATAAATTATATATCATATTTAGAATTAGTGCGTATAAATTTTATAATAATTTAAACTATTACTTATTGTCAATGTATATATTACCTATTTTAAAAAACTAGTTACTGTGTTAATAACAAAACAGGTAAAATTGAGAAAACTTAAAAGGTAAAGAACTATATGATATAAAAAATATTTTATTTATCTGTTTTGTAAGTTTCAAGGACCATAATGTCTCTATAATACATTATTTTTCGATTTGGGAAGCATGTGATGTAAGTGAGACGTCTCAATATTGAATACTTTTGTGTATTTTCAAGAAATTCACTCCTCCTCCGCTATAAAAGGGAACTCAGTCTCCCCACATCTCCACACCTCTCAAGCCATGCTTCTCATCCAAATATTACCCATATAACTAAAAACATACCTATTATCATCCTGGAAACCATTTTTAATGTAATGTTAACCTATTAGGGGTTTAGTGCAAACCAAACAAGATACCTGAAGAAGAGGTAATGTTCTTCAACAAGCATCTTTATTTAATTTCATTATCCAAATACTTTAATTATTATTATACAATTATTATATAATAAAATAAGTATCCTTAATATAATGATATTTTTTATTTTAAGGTTATGAACTAAAACTATTCACATGCCCATCAATACGGTTATGAAATCATCATTTGTGTGTACGGTGGACTACCGCATCGTGAACCAATGTTGTTCATTTTTTCCATTACCAACTCTCAAGGTTGGGAATAATGAAGGATATAAAGTTTATATATGATATTAATAACATAATTATACATATTTATTCATTATATCAAATATAATCTTTGTAAATTCCATATCATAGGGGATACGATATCGTCACTAGTGCATATGGTGGACTACCGGCTCGCGATGTGATGTGACGTGTTTTTAACTAACATGTTACATGGAAGTTAATAAGTGTAGAGATAATGAATATATATGATATAAAAAAATAATTATTATAGTCATTAAATAATTATATTTATTTAAATATAATATATCATTTCAATTATTACCTTTTCACACATAGAAAAGGTGATACCATCGTTCATTGAGGTGTGGACTACAGCCTCCTCGAAGTGATGTGATTAATTTTACATCCCAATAATGATATATATAAGTTTATATAATAAAATATAATAGTATTAATTATATAATAATAATTAATTAAACATAAAATATTAGATACATTTCTTCCATAATGATCATTAAAAAATAGAAACATTACTCATGCGTATATACAACATTCCATCTCCATGATCGTAACGTTTGTTCATTTTTCATAAAAATATTTTATGATTGGTTTTAAAAGTATTATTGATTTATAATTATTATAATTATTTCATGATTATTATTTTGGATGTTATCAAATAATTACATTTTTTCCATAGTCAACTTACAAAATTCAGTTTGACATATATGATTAATATTGTCATAACATCTGACATAAACATAATTGATTAAGTAATTATCTATAAATAGTTATTAACTGAAATAAAAGTAATAATAAACATGAAAATGGTTCTAAATAAATAAAAAATAAACATAATTTTATTATTTTGGATGATAAATACTTGCATGATGAATCAGAGTGATGGTAATGGACTTCGTCTCAATTTCCTTTCATTGAGGCATTTTTTGATGTTAGTCACCTATATTATTTTATAAGGTGTTTATATAGACCCTTTTACATTTTATATATTTAATTTGTCTATTCTATTTATATATTATTTTTTTATGTTACTATTTCATGGGTCTTATGATTTGAGTGTTTCCAAAGTGATAAGGGACTTTTCCTAAAAAAAATCCACTTTTAATGTTTTCCCTCAAACTCTCTCTATCTTCCATGTACATGTTTTAAAAATGTTTTTATTAATGATTATATATGGAATTAAAATATTGATAAATTAAATTTTATTTCACTTAAATTTATTTTATTTTTTTTCTAAAATGAATATTTTTTCATGTTTCATAAGAAACATTTTAAAAAACTACAAAAATGATGTTATATTCATAACGTACACATGGACAATGACCTTTCCACCACTATGATGATTATCTGATTTATATATTCCTTGGTAATCATAAATGTTTTATCAAATTAAAATCCCTCTTTCTATTTTTGGTTATTTTGGTATTGAAAATGGTTTTTAATGTCAAAAGGTATTTTGTCTTGATAATTTTTTTTAAAAGAAAATGTTATTTTTTTCATAAGTGTTTTCAATATGGATTTAAAAGAATTTTAAAAAGTGTTTTATGATGAAATTATATTATTCATGATATTTTACTTGAGAATCATATGAAATAGTTGTGCTCAATTAACTTATGTGAAGGGTTGAGCCCTATTATAGCTCCTGGGTGAGCCTGATATAGCTTATATGAAGTGTTATGCCACATTATAGCTCATGGGTATACTTGATATAGCTTATATGAAGGGCCGTACTCATTATTGATATCTAATAAATTTGGTAATGATTATATTGGATTTAAGTTGTATTTTTATTCCAATAAAAATATTTTTAAAAGTGTTTTATAAATATTCTTCTCTAAGTCACAAAAAAATATTTTTAATTACATGATATGAGTTTTAATGGATTTATTTAAGAAAAACATGTGTGTTTCTTTTCATAAAAATGTATCATTTCTTTATCTTAGAGAATATTTATTTAATGTTAAATATTTCATAGGATTTTATGTCTCTACTGAACTAATGGTTTCCTATATTTTTATATCCCTTATTGATATTTAATGCTCATCCTAAGTGTTTTTAAAATGTTTTCATAGGATTTACAGACTGGTAAGGGAAATGGAGAATTTAAGTTGACAGTAATGTAGATTTTCAAGAAAAATAAATCGGAATTTTTTTATGGTTTTATATTATGGGAAAGATGGATATGAATTATAAGTGTCCACATTGTTTTATGTAGTTTTTAAGGTATGAGTTATGGTATAATTCTCTAAAACACTAAACCTGAAAATATCATCAAAGTAAATAAATTTATTTCTTGATTAAAACTCAAGATCATTTAATATTTAAAGAAATATCCTTATAGTTGTTATCAAGGGGTAGTTTCAAAAAACTTAGAGATCAGGACAGTGTCAATAGCATGCCGTTAGAATATTTTACATTATGGTTAAGTTGAAATGATATAGAATTTTAAAGATTTATATGTTGCCTCATCTAAATAATTTCTGATTAGAAAGTTTTTCCATCGAGGAAACAAGATTTATGTAGTGGGGAGGCACCAAGAAAAAAATATCCTTCTAAATCAGAATCCTATGATAATTTTAATTTGAATAGAAATGATTAATTCAGGGATATCAATTGACCAAGCTATAAATGGTGGTGGTATCCATGCGAGAGAGGTACCCAATCAACCATGAAGGAACATGTCTATAATGGATAATTTCATAAGGCAACATCCCCCATCATTCAGTGGATAATTTTTCCTAATGGTATGATAAGGATGTATCAATTCCCTAGTGATGATATTTGATGTCATGGGATGATTAAAATGTAAAAATGTAAATATTTCCATCTATCATTTTGAAGGTGAATCTGATCGAAAGTGGTCTTTGTTTAAGAATACCCTATAGAAAGATGTTTTTGATGGTATGGAATGGGAAAAATTTAAGAATATTTCTCTTTAGAAATATTTCACTAAGTTTGTTTCTGTTAGGATGGGGAAAAAATTCCTTGAATTAAGGAAAAATGATAATGATTTTGTGACTGCATATGAAGGAAAATTTAAAATATTGTATAGGTATGTGTTTGAAATTATTTTAGAAAATAGTGGTAAAATTAATATATTTTACTCTTCTTTTAAATGAATCTTACGAAGAGTATTGGCGAAATGAGAATTTAAATGCAATAATAATGTTTTTTACTATGATGAGAAATTTTGGACGGAGTTTCCTGACACTTATGTTTCCTGAGATTAAAAGAGAAAGAATCGATCAATGTTTTCGGAAATGGAGAAGCATCCAAAAAATAACTACAGAGATAATCCTAAAACAAGTTCTAAGTATGGTAAAATAAATTTCAGGGAATAAATGTCAGGATTTGGAAAGTGTTTCTAGTGTGGTAAATTTGGTCACAATGTTTAAGATTGTAAATAAAAGAGTCATGACAAATCAAAGAATGAGATAACAGATATCCAGTCAATAGTAAGATGCTTTAGCTCAAATAATTTGTTCGATTATGATTATGTGTGTCTAAAGTTATTTACTCAGGGTGGAAATCAACATGATTAGAAGAAAAATGTGATGGAAAAATCATTTGTTACTTCTACAGTAAATGTTGGGAGAGCTGGTGAAGTTGTGAAAACTCAATAGAGCTAGGTATTTTTTATATTTGATTATAATATCAGTTAATTAGTCACCCCTATTTTTATGTTTTAAGTAATGGATGTAATTTATGAGATATTTAATTATTGTTCTTGGATATCTAAAGTATATATCTTCGCATAATAGTTATTAAAGGAATAATGTCTTTATATTTTATAGGCATAATGTAAAAGGTATTGAAAAACATTAGGCTTAATATGATCATTAACTTTTTTTAATAATAGTAAAATAATATTATTTAGCCTTGTTTAAAATTGGTTGTATAAAAAACCTTAGTAAAAAGGTTTATTAAATGAAAAATTTTATTTATAGGATGTCTATCCTTTAATTATCGTGATAATGTTAATATTTTAAGGATGCAATTTATTAAGGGTCAGGAGGATTTAACAAACCTAAATTCTTAAAATGGAAAGTTATTTTTAGTATATTAAATTATATTAAACACTATCTTAACTTTTTTATATGAAATAATGAGTTTCTTCAATAGCTCGAGTTACACTCAAGATGAAGTTTTAATCAACAAAAAAATATACTATTAATATTAATATTTAATATATTGTTTACCCCATTGACATTAGAATTTTTGGTATGAATAATATTAATTAACTTATAACAGAGTATAGTTTCAAAAAATTTATTTTCATATCAAATAATTAGTAATAAAATAAGAATCATTTGAAATAAAAAATGAATGTTTTCAAAAAAAGAGTTTTTCTAAAAGAAGGTTTCATTATGCTTTGTGCACATAATTTAAAATTAATTTTTACCACTTTCAAAAAATTTATCTGAAAAAATAAACGTTAATTTTTAATTTATTATACAAGAATTAACTTATGTAATTTTTTTTCTTTTTTTTAAATGATTAATTTTTAATGAATGGTGAATAATATTATATTTTAATTGAAAATTCCATTTTGATATTAATAATTTATAATACTGAATTATATTAATAAATTTTTAAGGTCATAACTATTCAAATATAAATATATTAATCCAATATAGGTAAATTTAATTATTTTTAGACTGTTTTTTTTATGAAAAAACATTGTGATATTTTGAACTTTTTTAATTTAAAACCTTGATTTCATGTCACGTCTGTAGGATTAATTGTAATGTAAATTCTAAAAATATGAATTGAATTTGAAAAAATGGATTCAATATTTGGAATTAGAATTATTAATTTAATCCATTATGGTTGACATAAATTTTTACAATAATCATTAGTGAAAAAATTTAAAATTAATTATAGTAATTAAGTTAAAAATGATTTTAGTTGGTTGTTAAGATTACAAAATAAGATGTAAAATGACCTACCGACTTGTCCAAAATCATTTTTTTTGAAATATTTCTATCCATACCACATTATTCAAAATTTTTATGAGTTATATTGATTATATTCTAGGATGGATACCAATATAATATTTTAGGTAATGAAAAATATAGAAAAAGGAACCTTCCTTGCTATTAATATATATAAAGCAGTGGGATATGAAAAAACAATATAGTTTCAGCTATTAGTATTTCTTTTGAAAAACAAATTTGATTTTATTATCATAATAATTTAACATCAGTGTTTAGAGATTAAATAATTACATTTAATGATTATGAAATGAAAACACCGTAATTATTTAGTTATCAATTTAATAAAATAAATGAAACTAAAAATATTAAAAGTTATGTAAATTAACTAAATTATTATTGTCCATTTTTATAGATAAATATATAATCATAAACATGTATTAATATAATATATTCATATTCCATCACAATATTTTTTTTAAATTCAATTTAAATGTATAATGTAAAAATTGACAATAATATTATTTTATAATAAATGATATTTTATTAAATTAGTTACAATTAATAATAAATATATATTATTTCAAGTTATTTTTATATGTTAAAAATTTCAAATATATTCCATTTATGAAAATATTTATAATTTATAATTATGATATTGAACATTGAATATTTAAAACATTGTTAACATGGTTAGGGTTAAAGGAATGTTATTTCAAGTTACATGCACTTGTGTTAAAAATAATTCCAAAAATTCTTAAAAAATTTTATTTCATAAATTATATGTAATATTTAAAATAATTGGGACTAATGTTTTTAAAAACTATCACTTTAATTTATTATTTAAATAAAAATTTACCAAGAATAGAAAACTAGTTACCATAATAAAAACAAAAAGGATAAAATTGAGTAAACATAATTACTAAGGATAGAAATCATACAAATGAATTTTTTTTTGTATGATTGATTTGATCATAATATTACTCCACTCCATTATTTTTCATTTTTTTAAGAATTTTATTTAACAGGGACCTCCTTATAATGAATACTTTTGAGTATTTACAAGAATCACACGTCTCCAATATAAAAGGTCACTCACTCTCCAAACATCTTAACACCTCTCATTCCATTTGTATCATACAAATCCAACCTATATAATTCTCAAAAATCCATAAAATCATCCTATAAACCTTATTTTGGGAATAAATCCAACCTAGTAAGGGTTTAGTGCACCCTAAAGGAAGATACCAGAAGAAGAGGTAATATTCTTCAACAAATATCATTATTTTAATACCTTCTCCAAATCAAAAACTATTCTTATAAATTATTTTATAATAAACATAGTATCATTAATATAATTATATTTTCTATGTTAATGTTACTACATAAAACCACACAGACTTCCATCAAATAGGCTATGAAATCATCATTAGTGTGTACATCGGACTACCACCTCATGAACTGATGTCAATTGTTTTTCCATTACTTCCACAGCAGGTTTGTAATAATGATGGATATAATGTTTTTATATGATATTTGTAGCAAAAATATACCAATATATAATTATATCATATATATCATTTTTAAATTCCATATTGTAAGGGATAAGATAACATTGCTCATGTGTATGGCGGAATACAACCTCGTAATGTAAAGTAAATCATTTTTTACAAGGACGTTACATGAAAGGTAATAAGGGTAAAGATAATGAATATATATGATATAAATTAAACAATTATTATATTCATGAAATAATTATCATTCTACAAATATAAGATAACATTTTCTTTATTACCTTTTTACAAACTGAAAAAATGATAACGTTGTTCGTGGACGTGTGGAATTCCACCTCCTCGAAGTGAGATATTCTATTAACATCACAGGAATGATATATAAAAGAAAATATAATTAAATATCATGGTATATATGATATTACAATCATTTTATAAAGATAAAATATTATATTCCTTCTTTTCACAATGATCTTTAAAAAATCGAAACATTCCTCATGTGTATGTACGACTTGCCGTCTCCATAATCATATCATTAGTTCATTTTTCATAATAATATTAAATGGTTGGTTATATAAGTATAATATATGTATAAATAAAATAAATATATAATAATTATTATTCTAGATATTTTTAAATAATTAGTGCTTTGACCATAGTCAATCTGCCAAATTTATTTTGACACATAAGTCGAATATGGTCAAAACATCCAACATAAACGTAATTCATTATGTAATTGTATATAGGATATTATAAGTAAAAAAATTTAAAAAACTATAAAAAGGCTATCAATAAATTATATAAACTACAAAATCTGAATATTTATAAATTTAAGGACACAAGTGACAAATCAGACTACAAGTAATGTACTTAGTCTCCCATTCATTTCATTGATGCATTTTTCAATTATATGAACCTATATTATTTAATAAGGTGTATATACAGAACCTTTGAAATGTTATATAAAAAATATATCTATATTATTTATATTTAAAAAAAATTAATGCTAATATTTTCAAGGTAATATGATTCAAGTGTTTCCCAAGTGATAATGGACTTTTCCTAAAAAAATCTACTTTTAATGTTTTTCCCCTAAACCATATTTGTATTCCATTTACATGTTCTAATGATAATTTTATTAATGATTTTTTATGTACATACAATATTTATAAATTAAATTTTATGTATAATTACTTTATTTTAGTGGTTTTATAAAATTAATCTTTTTAAATTTTGTATACTGAATCTTTAAACAAATAACAATGGGATTTTCTATTATTTATGTACATTACCACAATTACTATTTTTTTTCTAGCATCATTTAAAAGCTTTCCTATTTTCTTAAATGAAAAAAAACTCTTTACCTTTTTTTGGTATTTTTGTTTTGAAAATGAATTTTCAAGGAAAATGTATTTTGTTATTGAAAATGGGTTTTTAAAATAAAATGGTATTAGTTTTTTGAAAGTGTTTTCTATGGGTTTAATATAGTTTTTCAAATGGTTTTATGATGATATTTTGTTATTCATAATTTTTTACTTAAGCATTATATGAAATAGTTGAGGCCAATACTGCTTATACAAAGGGTTGAGCCCCATTAAAGCACACTGGTGATCCTGATATAGAATATATGAAGGGTTGAGGCCTATTATAGCTCATGATAAATATGTGAGCATGATATACTTTATATGAAGGGTTGATTCACATTATATCACATGGGTGAGCCTTATAATATTTATATGAAGGTTGAACCTCATTATAGATGTCCAATGCATTGGGTAATGTTTATATTAGATGTCGGCCATATGATTATTCAAATTAAAATGGTTTCGAAAGGTTTTTATGAATATGATGCTCTAAGTCACCTAAAAAGAGTTTTAATTTATTTTTATGGATTTTATAGGATTTTTCTTAGAAAAAACATGTGTTTTTTTATTGTAAAATATTTTATTTATTTATTTCAATGAACATTTATGTAAATGTAAATATTACATGGATTTTCATGTTCTTATTGAACTAATAGTATTCTTTATTTTTATATACATTGTGGAACTTTTGTGCTCAACCTAATATTGTTTTTAAAATGTTTTCATATGGTTTAAAGATGAAAAATTTAAAGAAAGAATTAATGTTAAAAGTTATCGATATTTTCCATGAAAATAAATTATGGTTTATTTTAAATATTTATATTATAAAAAAACTGAAACAAATCAGAAGTGTCCACATTGTATTATAAGGTATTTTATGTATGAGTTATGGAATAATTCTATAAAACACTAAACTGAAAAAATATTCAATGTGAATGAAATTAAATTATTGACTAAAACAAAAGATCATGTAAAGTTTATGTTCATTTACATATAACACAACACATAATCAATACATTATAAATGTTCTATGTATAAAGGATTTCAAAATCAAGGAAAGAATTGGTAGAACATAGATTTTTATTCAAACGATGAATAAAGGATTTGTAAAATCAAATATTGGAATGAAAAGAAATTTATTAATCTCTAATGGATGAAAATAAATATTCTTATAATTGTATAATTTATCTTATATGATAATAGATTGTTTTTTTAATAAAAATGTTTGCTATGAAAAATATGTGATGATGGATTCAACACACATCATTTATGATTCATCAGATTCTATTGTATACATGAGATGAAGATAAGGAAAAAATGTATTATCCAATATAAAAAATACCCAATAGGATATAGATATCATTGGTTATTAGTTAAATATTACCAATAAAAGGAAACAAGTTATTTCCTAAAAACAAAAGAGTTTGTAAATCTAAATATGATATTTTTAGGAGAATAAAGTGTCTAAGAGTCTAATGGGATGATGTTTGGACATAAATATGTTCATATTTGACAAATAAATCAGTATACTAGTCAAAACGTAATGTAAAATATCACTTTCAATAATTAAACATTTGATGTAAAGGGAACCAAATATTGAGATGATGTACTTGGAATGATCTTTATATAGTAACCATAAGTTATTAACATAATAAAAGTGGGTTTCATGGAGTTAGGGTGTATGAATAGGTTTAAGGATTTTAACAATAATAATATGATTAATAAGTCTCATTATTATTCAGACAAGCTTACATCATAGATAATACACACTAAATAGTTTAGTGGGAGGGTTTTAACCGATAGTCATGCAGAGATGTGCTTAGAATTATATAGATATATAATGAGTTTAACAAAAACCACTGGAATTATATCAAACATAAGGCTAGTATAGTTTTCTAAAATATATTATAAGTTATACATGTTCTTATGTATGGTTTTGTTAAGTATTCTTAAAGGAGTTTAATAATATAAAATGTATCATGTTTTACAAAAATAAATCTTCAATTTTTCATTATTTCACATTGGATACATTTATAGATATGTATATATATCATGAACATAAAAGATGATTGGTCTCTCAAAGTAAGACTTTCAGTTATACCAAAATAATTCTCATCTTGTATTGTTATATGTTATGATGAAGTGTTTTGGCTAAAATGATGGGGAATATTTTATCGTGATATTAAATACACTCATGAGGAAAGAAATATTTTTTTTGTGCTTGATAACCTATTGAGTGTACACTACATTTAGTGTCATGTAGTATGCATTTTGTATACATGGGTTTCATGGTTTATATTTTTAATCCCCAATACCTAAGGTTGAAAATATACCTATCATTGAACATTAATACTATGATACTTTTCTTATGAAATCCCTAATTCATAACTAATAATAGGGTGGTTGGGTATGTTGATGATCATTCCATCACTTAGAGAATAAACAAGATTGGTTTTTATCCCTTTCTATGGTATTTATGAAATATATTCCCTCAATTGAGATTGACTAAGGATCTATATGGTTGTACCTAGATTAAAAATATGATGTGTTTATCTATCGGGTAAGGGTAATGTGACGTTCTCCTCCATTAAGGTTAATGGAATGTGATTTATTCATCAACCTGGTCATTATATACTCTAAGAATAAAATATATATATATATATATATATATATAAATAATACTACATGATTGTAATACTCTATATCTAAGGTTTACATGATATCTGAGGAAAATGATCATATGGTAGGTCATGCTTTCAAATAATATATTTAAGAGACACTGGTATATAGATACATGTCTTTCATGAAGATAATTACAGGTCTCTTTGTATCCTAAGTAGAACTAATTATTTTTAGAAGTATTGTCTTTACTTACATTTATGAATTTTGGAATTTATATTTTTTTATGAACATAAATTAATTTGGGGTCACACTTTATGGTTGACTGAATGTGGATTTTGTTTGACTGAGATAGTTTCTCTAAAAATGTTATAGTGTTTATCTAAAAGGGGTTTTGGATGGGTATTCACAAGGTATTTCATAATATTTGATACATTTTGAAGTCAATGATATATTTCTAAAAGATTTTTAGAAGATATCTAAAAAAATTGTATGAGGTATCATAAATTTTTTAACATGAAACAATAAAATATATTGTGGAATAATGATTATGATGATTTAGTGTAAGAGGGATATTGATGGAGATATACCCAAAATACCATTCATATATGGTGTGTTATGAAATATATTGTAATGTATGATATATTTTTGTTATTAGTATTATATATATATATAAACCAAATGAAAATTATGGTATTTTAATATCCTTTGATAATATAGAAAGATATTATAACCACTTCCTCGACATTGAGGTGGAATATTAAAGGATAACATTCAAACATTTTCTTTCTTTAGTATTATTTGAAACATTTAATAAAACTGAATTCATGGGAGGAGAGGAATGGTCAAGGGTTAGATCTGGGTTTTTACTACATTCATAACTCATATCATATTAATTTATGTATGGTGGCATTAGAGTGTCCCAATAGAATTTATAATTAGGTATTCACCATAAGACAGTGATTTAATGAGCATGCATCTCTTTCTTTATTCTCCCATTCTTATAGATCTCTCTTCTACTCCCAATTCCATCCTAAGATACTAGTATATCATGGGTCGAGGAAAATACTACTCAATCATAATAATATACAATCTACCCCATGGATACACCATGAGGGATGATACCTTTTATTTATACTTAGTGATCTTCATCAACCACAAATGCTGAAGAAAAATAAGTGGTAGTGGAATCTTCAGTATAAGATAAACATGATAGCTGTTTCATAAATTTATATATAATATTTATTTGGATTATAATCTTATATTTCTTAGTATTTTAGAATTATAATTACTTTCTTTATAATAAAACATAGTATGAACCTTAGAACCATTATGGGTTTCTAAGTATTTATCAAATCTTGATTAAGGTATTAGAAGAAATTAGAATCCCATGTAACAGAGAACACCATGCATGAAACCAGAAACCATTTTTTTATAAAATAATGAAAACACATGTTGTGCACCTTTCAATGATGAATGTTTCCACAATTATCTTCATAATGTTCTTGAATAATATCACAAATAGGTATCCAAACAACATCCATCCTCCATAGTGTATCCATGGGTCATACCAAATCACTCGACCATTTATTAAGACACTCCTCCGACCATGATATGATACTATCTTGCTATGGAAAAGGTAGAAGAATATAGAGATATAGGTATGAGAGATTTGGTATAAGATACTTAGGTATAATAAATATTCATCTCATTGTAAATTCCACTTTATAAATTTCATTTAGACTCTCTAGTGTCACAATGAATTGACTCATACATTATGAGTTATATATGAAGTTACAAAATAGTTAGAACCCTCTAGCATTGTTATTACCCCATGATTTACATTTAATGAATTGTTTAAATTATAGTTAAAGAATGAGAAATTTTGAATGTTATCCTTTTACATTCCATGTCCATGTTAAAGTAGTGGCTATGATATCACGATATCCCTTAATACAAGGCATACAATATGTATAGTCTTCATGTATATCATTCCATATGAATTGAACATATCATAAAATATGATATGGCCTAATTAATTGGATTTATGGAATATCTATTTCAATATCCCACATGCACTATAACCTCATATACATTGTTCCATTTCACTTTGTATTATATCATATACAATAACTTGTGTAAGCATACCCAATAATCCATTTGCATATCGTCCAAAACCCTTTTGGGATATTATCATCATCTTCTACTTCTATCACATCATATATTGTACCTTTTGAATACTAATAGAAATACACCTTTTGGATAGACTCTGTATTTTTTAGAGTATCATATTGAGTCTGAATCAATCCGCATTCCCTCAACCAATTTTTTTTACCCCATGGGATTTGTAGAATTCATGGAAAATATAAATAATTAAATCTATAAATGTATGAAAAGTTAAACCTCTATAAAATCATCTATGTTACTCATGTTATTGGAAGATATATCTTGATTTACAATAAGAACCTATATCTTTATACATATTTCCACATTTTTTATCATATGAAAACATACTTTTTCATATGATCCCATTTTTTAAAACAAGTGACCACACGACATGATGTATCTCTATCCCACATAGCCTCATAATATATTATCAATTAATAGAGTTTGGAATGATCAGGTCAGTGAATATATTACATATCATTCACTTTTTGAATTATCACATCACAATACCCTCACATGCTAGATAATCACATGATACCTATAATATAGGTATGACTATACACATCCTCATGATATCCCAATTGAGGGAATTGATTTCATACTCATGATACAAGAGGATAAATTCTATCTTAGTTAACCTCCAATATATGACATGATTAGTAACATCACCAAACACCCATGATTTGAAACCCATGATACCAACACTAATTTTATGGTAACCTATTCCTGTTAGGGTATTTTGGCTCTATTTAGCCCAAATAAAATTCCATGAATAAGTAAAGATTTTTATGATCAAATATGCTCATTTCACATATTTTATGATTTGGATAGTAATCTAACTAAAGAGTTTAGTGATAGGGAAAATTCCAAATTGGCCAAAAGTTTAGTGAAGTATAGATATTGTTCCAGAAATAGATAAGATGAACTTTAAAAAAAAGGAATCATCATTTTATTAAGATCTCATTTAATAATAATATTTATTCAATGTTTTTAAAAAATTATACCCATTTAATAAAACATTTCAATGTAGATAAATGATATTATCATCATCCAACATGTCATTGAAATGAAAACTTAAAATCCAATGCTTAATGTAATCAATTTCCTAACACTGGAAACTTAAAACAGGTTCTTAATTAAGTAAATAATATGTGTTAGAATAATAACCACCTATGTAATAAAATATTGAAGTTGTTAAAAACATAGAATCTAGTTTCCTATGAAATCTATGGATAGATTCACTTATGGTTTCAATGGAATTAGATGAATTATAATAAAATAAATTTTTAGTCTTCTTTCATGTATTCAATATGATTGATTGTGTTTACGAATTAGTGACACTGAATATTTTCTTTATTGATTGATATGGTTATTAAATTAAGTCTATAATCATCATTGTATATATTATGATAATGTGAATTAGTTCAATAAATATTTAACCTATTGTCTCAATGTGTTGAGGATAGATGAACTAGGCATGAGAGGTCATAATTTAGGAACTAAATCAATAGTTCATGTGGGAAAATGTTCAAATTTTAAGAAGAAAAGTTAGTTTGAAATTATAATAAGGTTTCATGAAGTATCCGATCATGATCATAGAAACCTAGAGTTATCAAGGAGGTGTAATTTATCCATATGATGGAATTATCCACAATACCTAAAATATTTTTTCTTAAATCCATATAATTTGTATGATAGATATTGATGTTATCAGAATAAATTATTTGATTTTGGATTTTATATTATACCAATTTAGATTTATTTGAATGTATAAAACATTTATAAGTAAATATAAACAAATAATATTCCCAAAACTATGAACACCGAACTTGAAAAATGAAAAAATCATTCTACAAAAAAGAAATTATTATGTGTACCATATGTTTTAGAATTTCTTTATCCATTTTCATTATCTATGGTTGATAAAGATCACATGATAGGTATCCAAATAAAAACCCACCTTCGTGGTGAATCCATAAGTTGATAGTATAACCCAAAATTTTGGTGGGATTCAACTTTTCACTATGGAGTTATAGCACCAAGCTATGTATGAGTAGAAGAAAAAGTGATATTCTGGAGACAGATGTGTTTCACTAGATCTTAAGAAGGAATGAAATACACCATATCTATGGGGTTTCTACAATATATAGATAATGGGGCACACCCATGACTTAGATCACGTGTTATAACATATGATTTAATGCCACCATAAACCATTCATCCATCACATAAATTTGACACCCCTTATGATCATTTCATCTTATATAATAACTTTTTTAATGATAGTTTGTAGATATTGGTCAAATTTTTAACTAGTGAACATATTATTTATAGGAAAATATAGTGGATTTTATAACATAAAAACCTTAAAATAACCATAAAATAAAGGAATGTGATATACATATTCTTTATATATTTCATACAATATGATTTTCACTATTCATACAATACACTTTTTCCTGTATATCTCTTATATATGAGGGTTTATGGAATATAACCATCAATATCCCACTTATGATAAATACTCATATACTCAGTACCATTTCACATTACATTGTACCATATACAATAACATTTGAAACCATACTCAAAATTACTTTTAGATATATTCTAAAACACTTTTGGAAAGCTATCATTATTTTCAGTATTTATCAAATCCTACGAAATACCTTGTGAATACCCAATAGAATATATTTTGGATAAACTATAAAACAAATTTTGAGCCACTCTATGATCTAAACTCAATACACATTTATTAAAACAAAATTTTTGACCCCATGGGCCTTGTAGTATTGATAAAAAATATGAATAATTAAATCTATAAATGTTAAAAAAGATTTTCTACTAAAAAAACATCAATGCTACTCAACTTACCATGGGAAATGGAATGATCTCCATTAAACAGAAGTATCTCTACACCTATATCCACAAGATTAATCTTATAAAAGAGTGAATTATCATTTTTTTCCTATGTTTCATTTGTTTAAAACATCGAGGAACCATATGACATAGAGTTTTTCAATAAAGTATAGATAACTCCTATATTCTGGACTCTCTATGTATAGACTAACAAGGTTGATGAATGCATCACATTTCATTCACCTTATGGATAAGAACATCACATTCCCATAAAACATATAGAAATTAACATCATATGTATTTTCTAGGTGAAACTGTACACTTTCATATCCTATCTAAATTTTAGGCCCAAATTTCATACTCATCATACGAGAGGATAAATATAATCTTAGTTTGTCTCTAAATAGTGAAATTATTAGAGACATACCCAACAAACCTAGATTATCTAAGCCTCATGAATTATGTAGGAAATGGTATCACATTATGATGTTTATAATTCCTAGTATCTCCTTATTATAAGGTAGTAGAGACTCTAAATATGATCCATTCACCACTATTATACAAAATACATTTTTTATGACACTCAATGTGGTATACTCTATTGGTTATCCCATACAAAATACTTAATTTATGCCTTCTGAGAAAAATATTTATCTTATCATAATAATCATACTCATGATAACCAACGAATTTCATCATAACGTATAATATTCCATGAAAAACATTGGTTAGGTATAAATTAATGTAATATATTGAGAGGTTAATTAATATTTCATTTCATGTTATATATATTTATATATTTATATATATATGAATCTAACATGAAATAATGATAATGTAGATATTTTATTTTAGTATAACATGATAAATTTTATTATCAGAAACCCCTTTAAGAATAATCACAAAAAAATACATAAGTGTATGTATAACCTATAATATATGATAGACTTCTATATTTCCTTTATGTTTACTGCACTTTCAGGGGTTTTGTTAACTCACTTCATCTTTAAGAAATTCATGTGATATATCCATGTGAAATGATTATAGGAAGGCTCCTAATAAACTATTTAGTGAGTAATGTCTACAAAGTGAGATAGTTGGAATAATGGGGAGAACAAGGAATAATATTCGTATTCCTAAAATCCTTGAACATATTAAAACTTCTTAACTCTACAAAATCAAATGTTATAATGTCAACTTCTACTATCTACCTAGAATTAATTATAATCGCATCATCATCATTCTTGGAACCCACCCCATCAAACATTTTAATTGAAATCATTTGGTAATTAATGTAATAATTTACATTATCACTTAGCAACTCATCCAAAACTATTTTAGGATAAAGTGTCATCCACGTTGTTACAATAAGTAATTGTCACTATTTATATTTATATTTACTATCATACCCCAATCTCTTTTAAGATAATAAGTGAAATTTATATTGAATTTTGTTTTAAATAATTTTATATTTGTAATATTTTTATATATCTACATTTAAACACACTATCACTAGCCTCTAAGACATTATTTTCTCTCTGGAATATAACACTAAGATTCACAAACTCCATTGTGTTTATGAAATAAATCATATTTCCTTTAGTGGGAATAATTAATATATATATATATTTTGTATCATGTATGGAATTATATGTGTTTGGATCATTTTATTTGAAATAATAATACTCTTTAAAGTATACCATTGAATGTATTTTTTTGAGATGTTTGATTTTTTTTGAATGGTGAAAAATAATGGATTTTAACTGAAAACTGCTTTTTTATATAAATAATTTACAAAGTTAAATTATATTTTTAATTTGTTTTGATGTCATAAAAGTTAAATTGTACATATATTAACCCAATATAGGTCATTTTTATGATTTTAGAATTCAATTTTTATATAAAAACATTATGAACTTTTGAACTTTTTCACTTTAAAAAACTCATTTTCTCAGGTCTGTGGGATTAATATTAAGTTAAATTCTACCCATTCTGTGAATTGTATTTGAGAAACTGGTTTCAATATTTGGAATATTCATAATTTATATATCTAATAGGTTCAACTTAAATTTTTACCATAATGATTAGTGAAAATAGTTAAAATTAATTATAGAGATTAAGGTAAAAACGAGTCTACTTAGTGGTTCAACATAGAATATAAGGTGTAAAATGACTAAAGAACTTGTCAAAAACAACATTTATGACAACATTTAGACCCTTTTAACAATATTCCATATTTTATGAGTATTGTTTATAATATTCCATGAAATTTACTTATATAACAAGTTAATTAAAGAAAAAGATAAAAAATGAAACTGACATTCTTTTAATATATATAATGATTTTTGTAAATGAACATTGGTTCAGTTATAGTTATTATTTTTAAATAAAAGTTATATTTTTTTGTCATGATAATTTATATTTATTTTTTAGACATTATATAATTTCATATAATGATTATGAATTGTTAATGCATTAATTATTTAATTAGCTATTAAATGAAATAATGATGCTAAAATATGAAAACTGATGTAAATTGAGAGAATTATTTTGTTAAAATATTTTTTTAGAAGAATATAAAATTCTATACATGTTCTAACATATTATATATAAAAGAAATCCCTGTTTTTATATTCTTTAAATTCAATTTAAATGAATAAGGTAAAATTTGATATTAATGTTGTTCTCTAATAAATGTTATTGTATTAACAGATTTAAAATAACTAAAAACCTATCTTCATACAAGTTATTTATAAATGATAATAAATTAAAAATATTATTCATTAATGTACCAATTTATCTTTAATAAATAGCATATTTATCCATAAATAGTAAAAACTTGGTTGGCATGGCTAAGGTTAGAGTAGTGTTTTTGAGCTTTATATGTGCTTCTATTTAAATTAATTTCCAAAACACATGTGATTTTTTAGTTAATAAATTATATATATTATTTTAAATAAGTGGGAAAAAATTTATAATATTTCTCAAAATAAATTATTCTCAAAGGATAAATTACCTTTGTTAGAAATCTAGTTACTATGGTAATAACAAGATGCGTAAAGTAGAGTAAACAAATAGACTAAGGGAGAAATGATAAAATGTTACATTGAAGGTAATAAGGGTAATAAGGGTAATGATAATGAATATATATGATATACATGACATAAATATTATATTCAAGACATAATTATATTTCTATTAATATAATATAACATTTCAATTATTATCTTTTCACACATAGAAAACGTGATAATGTCAGTCATGGACATGTGGACTATGACCTCCTCGAAGTGATATGATTCCTCTTAAACCATATTAATGATATATATAAGTATATATAATCCAATATAATGGTATATATTATATAATATTATTTCTAGAAAAATAAAATATTACTTACCTGCTTTCTATAATTATCATTAAAAATGGAAACATTACTCATGCATATATAAGACCTACCATATACATGATCATAATGTTAGTTAATTTTTTCAAACCATTTTTAATGAATGGTTTTAAAAATATAATTTATATATAAATATGATAATTATTTCATTATTATTATTCGTTATATTTTAAAATAAGGCCCTCTTTGTCCATATTCAACCTACCAAATTCATTTTGACACACAAGCTGAGTATGGTTGACTCATCTGACTTGAACATAATTTATTGAGTAATTTTATATGGATTGATAAAAAGTGAAATGAAATTATTAATAAACATGAAAAATATTTTCATGAAATTAAAAAATTAATTTTTTTTATTATTCACGACTATAAATAAATGTGGGATGAATTGGACTCATGGTAAGAGGCTTCATCCCAATTTCCTTTAATTGCGGATTTTTCTGATTTTATGAACCTATATTCATTTATAAGGTTTATATACAGCCCCTTTGACATTTAAAATCATGTATTTATCTAT
This sequence comes from Viscum album, assembly GCA_963277665.1. Lineage (NCBI taxonomy): Eukaryota > Viridiplantae > Streptophyta > Magnoliopsida > Santalales > Viscaceae > Viscum > Viscum album. The sequence continues at coordinate 392,326,701 of OY728167.1, read as the reverse complement.
TCTCATAATATTAAATGTTTTTTTAATATTATTCTTTCATGTGTCTTATTATTCACGTTTTTCCCAAGTGATAAGGGAATTTTCATAAAAAATTCCTAATTTTATGTTTTCCCCTCAAACTATCTTTCTCTTCCATGTCCATGTTTTAAAAATGATTTTATTAATGATTTAATATATATATATATATATATAATATATATATATTTTATTTTATTTCTATTAACTTTATATTAATGGTTTTCAAAATGGAATTTTTTTTGTGTTTTTTATGGAACGTTTTCAAAAACGAAAAATGGGTGTTTTATTCGTAACATACACAAGGAAAATTGATTTTCTACAGTTTTGAATCTTATTTTATTTCTATCTTACATTTAAGGTTTAAATGTTTTCTTAAATGAAAAACTCTGTTTCACTTTTCTGGGTATTTTTGTATTGAAAATGGGTTTTCAAAAAATTGTATTTTCGTTTAGAAAATGGGTTTTTTAAATGATATTTGTTTTTCAAAAGTATTTTCCATATATATTTAATGAATCTTTTCAAATAGTTTTATGATGAAATTTTTTTATTCATGATATTTAAATTTATAATTATATGAAATGGGTGTGCCCAATATAGATTTTACAATGGGTTGAGCCACATTATAGATCCTAGGTGATCCTGATATATCTTATATAGAGGGTTGAACCTCATTATAGCTCATAAGAAATATGTGATCCATATATATCTTATATGAAGGGTTACGCTCTAGTATATCTCATAAGTGAGCCTAATATAGCTTATATGAAGTTTTATCCACATTATAGACCTAAAATTCATTGGGTAATTATTATAATAGAAGTTAGTCATATGGTTATTCAAATTAAAAGGGTTTTTAAAAGTGTTTTATGAATATGATTCTCTAATTCACATAAAAAGAGTTTAAATTGATTGATATGGGTTTTAATGGATTTCATTGATAAAAACTTGTATGTCTATTTTTTTGAAAACTTTTTATTTTGTTTACTCATATAACATTCATTTAAAGGTTAATATTTCATGGTTTATTATTTTCATACTGAAATAATGCTTTCCCTTCATTTTATATCCCTTATCGAGATTTTATGCTCATAATTTGTTTTTTAAAAAATAAAAGGACTTAAGAATTTGTATGGGAAATCAATATTTTATGTTTAAATTCATAGAGATTTTACTTGAAAAAAATCATAATTTATTTTAAGAGTTTTATATTACGGGGAAAATGGAAACTAATTAGATATGTACACTTTATATTTTTGGTTTGTTATGTAAGAATTATAGTATAATTCTACAGAACACTAAACCTAAAAAGATAATAAAAGTGAATTAAATTAATTTATTAACTAAAAAAATATCCTGTAATGAATAAGTTGATGTCCTTATAGTAGTTATCAACGGATATTATAGACCACATTAGAGGTTAGTATAGTGTTAATAGCATGCCATCATAATATTTTACATTATTGTTAAACTGAAATGATATAGACTTTTAATATTTCTTCAATGCTTCATTTAAACTATGTCTATTCAGAATGGTTTTATATATATGAAACATGATAGATTTAGTGGGAAGGTACTAAGAAGAAAATATCCTTCCAAATCAGAATTTTGAGATAATTGGAATTGGAACAGAAAAGACTGTTTCAATGATAGTTTAGTCGACACAAGCTATAAATGGTGGTGGTCACCATGCTAGAGAGTAACCCGATCAACCATGAAGGAACATGTCTATAATTGAGAATTTCACAAGTCAAAATCCCTCATCATTCAGCAGATTATCTTACCCATTAGTAGTATATGGATTAATCAATACCCTAGATATGATATTTGACATAATGGGATGATCAGAACCTTAAAAGGAAACTCTTTACATCTATTGTTTTGCAGATAATGTCGATTTGTGGGGGTCATTGGTTAAGAATACCAAAGATAAAGATAATTTTGATGCTATGGAATGTGAAAATTTTAATAATAATTTCATTGAGAAATATTTTCATAATGTTTTTTAGATTAGGATAGAGAAAAAATTTCTACAATTGAAGCAAGAAGATAAATATTCTATGGATTCATATGATGAAAAATTGAAAAGATTGGTCCGGTATGTGGCAGACTTTATTCGAGATAATGGTAGTAAATAAACATAATTTGTTGTAGGTTAAAACCAATATTATGAAGAGCATTAGTCAGATGATAATTTAAAATTTATGAGAATGTTTTTCATTGTTCTGAGAAAGTTGAGATGGAGATTTCCGACACTTATGTTCCTTGTGATGAAAAGAGAAGGAAACATTCAATTTGGAAAGAAATGGAGAAAAATAAAAAGAAGAATTTTGGAGGTAATCCCAAAACATGTTCTAAGTACATTAAAATACATTTTGGGAGTGTATGTCAGGATCTCAAAAGTGTTACCATTTTGGAATGTTTGGTCACAAGGTTTGTGACTACAAAGAAAAGAGTCATGAAAAATACAAGAATGGGATAACTGATATCCAGTCAATAGTAAGATGATTTATCTACAATTATTTGGCACCTTTTAATAATGTGTGTCTAAAGTTATTTAATCAGGGTGGAAATTAACATGATCAGAAGAAAAAAGGGTTGGATAGTCATTCTCTACTTCTACATTTGATGTTGGGACATCTGGTGAAGTGGTGAAAGCTCCAAAGAGATAGGTATTTTTCAAAGGCTGATCATAATATAAATGACTTAGGGAGCCCTCTTATGAATAAATAAGTAATAGAAGTACTTTGTGAGATCATTATTGAGTTTTCATAGATATCTGAAGTATATGTCTTGGTGGAATATTTATTAGAGGAATAATGCCTTTATATGTTACAGACATAAGTCTAAAGGTATTCATAACCTTTAGGGTTAATATGATCATTAATGTCATTTTAATACTAGTAAAATAAGATTATTTGACCATGTAAAAAAGTGGTTGTATTGAAATCCTTAGTAAAAAATTTATTAAATGATTAATTTTATTTCAATAATGTATATCCTTTGATTATCGAGATAAAATTCAAAATGCTCAGACACAATTTATTAAAGGTTAGGAGGATGTAACACCCTAAAATTATAAAAGAAGAAAATTATTTACTAAATTAACTTTTATTAAATTCATTAATGATTTTCTCTGATGACTTTAATTGCACACAAGACAAGGTTTTACCAAATAAAAATATATTATTAATATGATAATTTAATATGACAGTAATCAAATATACATTAGAAAGGACAGTAGGAATATGATTAAATAAATTATGAAATTTTTTTATATATGTTTATTTACTTATCTATTGATTACTAATAAAATCATAATAATTTTAAAAAAAAATTCTAAAAAAGTATTTTTTAAAGAAGATTTAATTATACTTGGATCACATAATTTAAAATAATCTTTTACCAATTTTAGAAAATTTATATGAAAAAATCATAATTTATAAAATTGGAATACCAGAATTACCTTATATATATATTTTTTTATTTTTTGTGAAATGTTTCATTTTTTAACAAATGTTTAATAATAATGCATTTTAATTGAAAACTACATTTTCATCTAAATAATTTATAATTCAAAATCATACTATGAATTGGTTTTAAATTAATAATAGTTAAATTATAAATAAATTGATCCAATATATGATATTGAAATGATTTTTATTATGCAATTTGGTATAAAAATATTATTCAAGTTAAAACTTTTTCACGTTAAAAACTCACTTTCTGATCACTTATGTGAGATTTATTTAAAAGTTAATTCTACCAATTATGTGAATTAAAATTGGAAAAAATGGATTCAATATTATTAAATATCATAATTTATATTATCTAATAAGGTAAACTAATATTTTAACCATAATTATTAGTGAAAATAGTTAAAATTAATTATAGTGATTAAAGTCCAATCAAGTTTACATTGTAGTTAAACATATAATATAATGTGTAAAATGACCTCCCAACTTTTCCAACACCATTATTGATATATTTTTAGAGTTATCACATTATTATATATTTTTATGTGTTATTGGGATACTATTCATTGATAAAGACCTATATAATAAGTTATGTAAAGAAGAAGACAAAAAGGAACCTTCCTTGCTTTTAATATCTATAATGATTTGGGATATGAACAAAAATAACATATGTTTAGTTATAGGTATTGTTTTGACATATATAATATACTTTTTTTCATAATAATTTATCATTAATTTTTTAGATTTAATTATTACATTGAATGGTTCGGAAATGTGAGAGAAGTAATTATTTAGTATGTAATAAAATGAAATAAAGGATACTAAAAATATTAAAATTAAAGTTAATTGACTTGAATAATTTTCTTCGATTATTTTTTAGATGAATTTATAATTTTAGACATGTTTTAACATCATATATTCAAATTCCATCATAGTATTTTTATTTTTTAAATTCAATTTAAATGAATAATGTCAAAATAGACATTAATGTTATTTTATAACAAATGATAGTTTATTAAATGAGTTGAAATTACTAAAAAACTATCTTATAACACATTATTTTTATATGTTAATAAATATAAAATATATTCCATTCATGGAAAATTTTATATTTTATAATTAACATATTTACCACTAAATAGTAAAAACATTTTTATCGCGGTTAGGGTTAAAGCAGTGTTTTTCCAAATTATATGCACTTCTGTTAAAATTTATTTTCGTCACACATGGTGTTTTTATTGTGGTAAAAACAAAAAGGTAAAATTTATTAAACATAATGACTAAAAAACAAATTGATACAAATGATTTTATCCTTTTGAGGTGATAGTTTTTATTGGATATAACATCTATCCAATCCATTTTTTTACATTTTTTTATGTACCTGATGTAAGGGGGACCACCCAACAGTGAATAATTTTTAGGATTAAAATAATTTCATTCCTCCTCCAATATAAAAGGGAACTAAAACTTCCAACTTATACACACATTTGAAGCCATTTGGATAATTAATAACCTAACCATATCACTCACCAAAATCCATAACCTAATCCTTAATCATTATGTTGATCATAAATCTAACCTTGGAAGTGTTTAGTGTAAACCAAAGAAAGATACCTAAAGAGGAGGCAATGTACTTCAACCATAATCTTTATTTTATTTCCATCTCCAAATCCAAAATATGTTCTTATACAGGGGTTATATAATAAACATAGTATCCTTAATATACTTATATTTGTTTATGTTAATGTTACTACCTTAAATCACACACACATCCATCAAATAGGTTTTGAAATCATCGTTCCTGTGTACAGTGTACTACCGCCTCACGAACAGATGTCATTCGTTTTTTAATTAAAACATCTCAAGGATGTGAATAATGATGGATGTAATGTTTTTATATGATATTTTTATAATAATTATGTCTATTTAGCCAATATATATTATATATCCTTTTTAATTCCATACAGTAGTAGATATGATAACATTACTCATGTGTACGGTGGACTACCACCTCGCAAAGTGATGTGAATTGTTTTTTACTAACATATTACATGGAAGGTAATAAGTTTTTATGAAATGAATATATATGATATTAATGTAATTATTTTGATATTATTTTCATGATTATATTTCTGTAAATATAATATATAATTTTTTTGGTTACCTTTTCACACACTAAAAAAGTTATAATGTTATTCGTGGACGTGTGGACTACCACCTCCTCGAAGTGATGTGTTTCCTTTTACATCACACGAATGATATATATATGTATATAAAATTAAATATCAGTGTATTTAGGATATTATTATCATTTTTTAAACTTAAAAGTTTACTTATATTCTTACCACAATGATCTTTAAAAAATAGAAAAGTTTCTCATGCGTACGTGCAGCCTATTGTCTCCATAATCGTAAGGTTCATTCATTTTTTTGAAAATATTCCATTATTGGTTATATAAGTATAATTAAGATATAAATATAATAATTATATCGCGATTATTATTTCAATAGTTTTTAAATAATAATAACTTTTACTATAGTCAACCTACCAAAGTCATTTTGAATTATATGCGGAATACGGTCAAAACATACGATATAAACATAGTTGATTATGTAATTGTATATATATTGTTAATAAGGGAAATAAAAGTGATAATAAAATTTAAAAATGTTCTAAATCAAGAAAATAATTAATATAATGTCATTATTCAAGAAGATGAAGACAGGCGTGATGAATCAAAATCTATGTAAGGAACTTAGTCTCAATTTTCTTTCATTGAGGAATTTGTTGTAGTTATACCACTATATTATTTTATAATGTTTATATACATACCCTTTTATATTATATATCAGTATTTAATATATTATAATGATATTTAAGATGTTTTTAATTTTAATCTTCCTAGGGGATTATTATTCAATTGTTTCCAAAGTGATAAGGGACTTATCCTTAAAAAACTCATCTTTTAATGTTTCTCAATAAAAATCTATTCATATTCCATGTACATGTTCTAAAAATTAATATTTTTATTATTTTATATGGAAATAAATGATTTATAAACTAAATTTTATGTCTCTTAAGTTTATTTCAGTGGTTTTAAAAATGGAATCCTTCTATGTGTTTTATACGGAATGTTTCAAAAAATTATAAATTTTTGTTCTATTATTTACATAAATAGTGAAAATTACATTTCCTCCACTATTATTGTTATTTGATTTATATATTACATTGAAATATTACATTTTTTCTTAAATTAAAAACCCTCTTTCACTTTGTTGGGTATTTTGGTATAGAAAATGTCTTTTCAAAGAAAAATTATTTTGTTATTGAAAATGGGGTTTTAAAATTAAGTGGTATTTGTTTTTCAAAAAGTGCCTTTCATAGGGGTTTAAAATATTTTTTCAAATTATTTAATGATGAAAGAGTTTTATTCATGATATGTTACTTGATCACTATACGAAACAGGTGAGCTCGATACTTCTTGTAAAAATGTTTTATCCCCATTATAGCTCACGGGTGAGCCCGATATAGAATAAATAAAGGGTTGAGCCTTGTTATGGATCATGATAAATGGGTGAGTCCAATGTATGTTATATAAAGTGTTGATCCCCGTTATAGCTCATGGGTGAGCTCGATATTGCTTATAAGATGGTGATCCTCATTATAGATCTACAATACAAGGGTTAATGATTATATTGGAAGTTGGACATATGGTTATTCCAATTAAAAGGGTTTTGATAGAGTTTGATGAATATAATGCTCTATTCTTTCTAAAAGTAGTTTTAATTTATTCATATGAGTTTTAAAGGATTTTTTTATGAAAATCATTTTTTTCTTGTGCATTTTTGATTATTTATTTCTCTCAATGATCATTTATGTAAAGTTAAATATTTCATTGATTTTTATGTTATTATTTACCTAATGGTTTCCTTTATTTTTATATCCCTTTTCAATATTTTCTTCGTGTCAATTTTTTAAAATGTTTTCATAGGGTTCAAGGATGGGTAAGGGAAAGCAATAAGTCAAATTAAAAGTCCTGGATACTTTCCATGAAAATAAATCATTATTTATTTTAAATTATTTATATTATATGGAAAATGGCTACTAATTTTAAGTGTCCACATTGTATTATATGGTTTATTATGTATGAATTATGGCCTAATTCTATAAAAAAAATAACATGAAAAGATCCTAAAAGTTAAATAAATTAAATTATTGACTAAAACAAAAGATCATGTAATGTTTAAGGTTGTATCATTATAATATGAAATAGAATCTATACAGATCAAATGTTTTATGTATAAAATAATTAAACATCAATAAATGTGCTGGTAGAAATTATAGTTTTTATTCCAATGAGGCAGAAAATATTTGTACAATCACATATTTTAATGAAAAATAATTTATCAAAATTATATGAATCAAAATATAGATGTGTATCTTCATATCATTTAACTCATATTATAAGAGAAGTTTTTTTTAACTAAATAGGGTTGTTATAAAAAAATATGAGATAATGGATTCAATATAAAAGGTTTATGAATCATCATATTCTGTAATATACATGAGAAGAAGATAAGGATAAAAATGGTTTATACAAGATAAATTAATTTATTTGAGACATTTTTTAAAATATTTGAGATATGTTGAAACCACTATTAGTGGAATATTTTAATGAATTAATAATTCTTTTAAAAATATTACTCAAAAAAACAATACCCTATATGATAAAGATAGAATTGTTTATCATTTAAATATTCCTAATAAGTAAAAATTGTTATTTCCTAAATACAATATAGTTTTCAAATCTTATAATGATATTTTAAAGAGAATAAACTTTATAAAAGTCTATTAGTATTTTTTTGACTTAAAGAAGATCAAAATTTAAATAAAATTTATTATCATAATCAAAACATAATGTAAAATAACACATTAAATGAAAATAATTGATGGAAAGGGATCCAAATATAAATATGATGTACTTTGAAAGATTTCTATGTAAGAAATAAATTTATTAACATAATAATATTGGGTTTTGTGGAGTTAATGAGTATGAATATGTTCACGACATTAAACATTAGGATGATGATTCCTATGTCTCAACATTATTCAAAACGTATTTCTTCATAGATATTACACACTAAGGAGTTTAGTGGGAGGGTTTTATTATATGGTCATGTATATATGTGATTTTAATTATATAGATATATAAAAAAATTAACAAAAATCTCTGAAGGTACTTCAAACATAAGTCTAGTCTGGTAGTCTATAATATATGATTTTTCAAACATGCTCTTATGTATGTGTTTGTAAAGTATTATTAAGTTATTTTAAGAATATTGAATGTATATTATTATATGAAAATAAATATCCAATTTATAATTATTTCACATTATATGCATTTATATATTTATATATATCTCTAATGAATATAAATGATGATTGGTATCTCAAATTATGACTGTATGTTATCCCAAAAATATGCTCATCTTATATTATTATAGTTTATGATGAAATGTTATGGTTATAATGAGGGGGAAACTTTTATTGGGATATGAAATATACTCATTAGGCACACAATAGGTTTTATATTCTTGTTAACCCAATAAGTGTATACTATATTGACTTTCATGTACTATGCATTTGGTTTACAACGGTTGCATGTTTTATATTTTTAATCCCCAATACCTGAGGTTGGAGAGATATCTATCATAAGAACCTTAATACATTGATACTTTTTGTATGAAATCCTTAATACTTTGATACTTTTCATAATGTTGGGTGTTGTGAAATCCCTCAAATGAGATTGTCTAACGAACTGTAAGGTTGTACCTAGATTGAAAAATGATGTCTTTATCTATTAGGTGAGGGGAATGTGATGTGCTCATCCATTAAGGTGAATAACATGGGATTTATTCAATGAACCGATCAGTATATACTCTAGTAATAAATAATATATGACTAGGTATATATTACTAACATAATCTATGTCTAGTGGTTACTTTATATCTGGGGAAAAAGATCCGGTGAAATTTCATGTTTTAAATAAGGTATCTAGTATACACTGTTATAGAGATACATGTGTTTGATGTATATCATTTTAGATCTCTTTTTATTCTAAGTTGCATTAATTATTTTCTAGAGTATTATTTGTTTCCATTTATTTATTTTCAAATTTATATTTTTATCAAGGATTGAAATTCTTGTGGGTTCCCACATTATGGTTGACTGAAAAGGGATTGAGTTTGACATAGATAGTTTCTCTAAAAGTATATTAGTTTTTATCTAAAATGGGTTTTGGATGGGTATTTACATGTTATTTCAAATGATATGATACATGATGATGTTAATAACATATTTCGAAAAGTTTTTTAGAATATATCTCAAAATAATTTTAGATATGATTTTGTAAATTTTTTTAAAGAAAAAAGTATAATATAATATGGAATAAAGTTTATGAATATTTTGTTTAAGTGTGATATTGAAGGAGATAAACCAAAAAACCCATGCATATATTATGTGATAGGTAATATTTTTTAATGTATGATATAATTTTTCTATATGGTATCAAATATATATATATATAATCAGATGAAAATTATGGTTTCGGAATATCATTGGATAAGATATAAATATATTAAAACCACATCCATGACATTCAAGTGAAACATTAAATGGTAACATTCGAACATTTTCCTACCTTCATTATCTTTCAAACATTTCACTAAATTTAATTCATGGGAGTATAGAAATGGTAAAATGTTATATCTATCCTTTAACTACATCCATAACTTGTATTGTTTGATTTAATGTATGGTGGCACAAGAGTGTCCCAATGGAATTTATAATGAGGTATTAACCAATAGATAGTAATTGAATGAGGATGCATATCTTTTTTTGATTATCCCATTATTATAGATCTCTCAGCTACTCCCATTTCCACCAAAATACACTACTATATCATGGGTGGAGTAATGTCCTACTCAAACATCATCATATTCAATCTACCCCATGGATACACCATGCAAATGGATAACTTTTATTTCCTTTTAGTGATCTTCCTCAACCGCAAATTCGGAAGAATAAGAAGAAGAAGATGTAGTAGTGTAATCATCAGTATAAGGTATAGATGATAGTAGTTTCTCCATTTAATATACACTATGGTTTTGGGTTTGACTCTTTGAGTTATTAGGGTTTTTGAATCCTGTGTAATTTTATTTTGATAATCAAATATCAAATAAACCTTAGAAATAGTATGTGTTTCTAGGTATTTATCAAAACATTATCAAGGTATTATAAGAAATTAGAATCCCAAGAAACTCATAACACCATGCATGAATCCTAAAACTATTTTCTATATAAAATTATAAACCACTTGTTGTGTACCTTTCACAGATGAATTATTCCACAATTATTTTCATCATATGCTTGAATAATATCACAAATACGTATCCAAACAACATATCTCCACCATAGTGTGTCCATAGGTCATATCAAATCACTAGATGCTTCATAAGGACACTTCTACACACATGAAATGCTAGTATATTGGTAAGGAAAAGGTAATAAAATAGAGATATATGGGAATGAGAGATTTTTTATAAGAGAGATAGGCACAATTAACCATCATCACATAGTGAATACCTCTTTATAAAGGTCCTTAGGACAATCCAGAGTCACAATGAATTGACTTGTCCATTATAAGTTATGAATAAAGTTAAAAACTAGTTATAACCCTTAGGAATTATTATTCTCTCATGGGTTTCATTTTATGAAATGTTTCAATAATATTTAAATCATGAGAATGTTTGAATGTTTGCCTTTAAGATTTCATGTACATGTCAAGGTAATAGTTATTGTATCTTGATATCCTTAAATACAAGGAATATGATATGACTAGTATTTATGTATATCATTCCATATGAATTGGACCTATCATACAATATTATATGGCCAAATTCATTGGCATTATGGAATATCCATTTCAATATCCCACATGAACTAAAGACTCATAGACTTTGTTTCATTTCACTTTATATTGTATCATATACAATAAGTGGTGAAAACAAACCCAAAAATACTTTTGGATATCTTCCAACCCCATTTTTTAATACTATCATCAAGATTATTTTATATCATGTCATATAAAATATATTTGGCAAACCAATATAAAAACACCTTTTGGATAAACTCTATAATATTTTTAGAGTATCAATTTTAGTCAAAATCAATCAACATTCACTGAACCATAATAATTGACCCCATGGGACTTTGTATCTTTGATAAAAAATACAAAACCCAAAATCGATAAATGTAAGAAAAGTGAAACCTATAAAAAAATGATCAATGTTACTCATGCAATAACAAGATCTATCTCGACCTCCATCAAACACATGTATCTTTATACCTGTTTCCACTAGTTATTTCATATTAAAGCATGAATTTTCAAATGATCCCTTTATCCAACACATAAAGTGACCATGGGAAATTAAGTATCACAATTGCACATATCCTCCTCATATATTCTCAATTCTCTGAGTTTAGAATGAACATGTCAATGAATAACTTACATATCCTTCGCCTTTTGGATTATTACATCACAAGAACCTCAGTAGATGGACAATAACATGATATGTATTATCAATTTACGATTGTACACTTCCTTATAATATCTCAATTGAGGAAAAATATATCATAATCATCATAATATAGGATATATTCAGTATTGTTTAATCTCAAGTAGATGACATGATAAGTAACATGCCCAAGCACCCTAGATTTTAAACCCATGAAACCAGCAATAATACTACGGTAACCTAATCCTATTAGGGTATTTTGGATAAGTCTAACCCAAATAAAATTGCAAGATAATGTAAAGAGTTTTATGATCAAATATCCATGTGTCACATATGATATGAATTGAATAGTTCCCTACCTAAATTGTTAAGTGACAGAGAAGATTCCAAAATTTACAAAAATCTTATTGAAATATTGATTTTTTCCCACAAACAGATATGATGATCTTAATAAAATGTATCATCATTTTAGTGTGATCAAATTAAATAAAAAATTTATTAAATTTTTTTAAAACATTATACTAATTTAATAAAATCTTTCGGTGTAGATAAATGATATCATCATCATCAAACTTGTCTTTGAAATCAATATTTAAAAGTGTAAACTTAATTTAATCTAAATTCATAACAATCGTAACTTAAAAAGGATTATAAATTATGGAAATTATATGTGTTTGAATAATACTCTACTAATTAATCGACTATTGAAGTTATTTAAAACATTGAAACTATTTTATTATGTATATGATGGATGGATTCAACAAAGTTTTAAAAGGGATTAGATAAAAAATGATAAACAAAATTTCATTATTTATTCATGTATTCAATATGATTCACTGTGTCTATGAATTAATTAGGCTAGATGATTATTTATGGGTTGATATATTAATTAAATTCATTCTATAATCAATAGTATAAATAATATGATAATGTGAATTAGTTTAATAAATATTTGACCCATTGTCTCAAAGTGTTTTGGATAGATGAACTAAGCATGAGATGTCATAATTATGGAACTATATCAACAGTTCTAGTGGATAAATGATTAGATTAAAAGATGACAAGTTAGTATAAAATTATAATATTGTTTATTATATTATTAGATCAAGATCATTGAATCCTAGAGTTATCTAGGAGGTGTAATGTTTTTATATAAAATAATTATCCATGATACCTAGAGAAGTTTTCTAAACATCATAAAATGTCTATGATAGATATTTATGCTATATGATTCAATTATTTGATTTTGGAGTGTATTGGATTTCAATTGGGTTTTATTGTATTGTATAACACTCTTATAAGAAAACACAAACAAATAATTAACCCAAAAATATGAACACCAAACTTGATTAAAGAAAACATTAATTTGTAAAAAGATGAAATGGTGAACTGTACCATAGGTTGTTGTATTTATTTATCTATTTTCATAGTTTTTTTTGATGAATATCAAAGGAGTGGTGGACAAATTAAAACCCACCTTCGTGGTTCATCTATTAGTTGAATGAATACCCCAACATTTGGGTATGATTCACCTTCTCACCAAGGTGTTTTAGAGCCAAACTATGTATGAGTAGAAGAAGATGTGAGATTTAGGAGAAATATAGGTTGAACAAGATATTAGGATGTAATGAACTTGTAACACCCCAAAATGATAAATGTTTAAATGACTAAGTGATATGACTCATGTCAACAAGGTGCACCTTCCTTTTCGGGAGATTGTGTGATTATAACTCCACAGTTAAGCGTGCTTGGCCTGGAGTAATGATCAGGATGGGTGACCCTCTGGGATGTTTCCCAGGGTGTGTGTGAGTGAGGACAAAGTACATTGGAAAGGACATGTGTTGAGCCTATGGGGACAATCATTAGTCATATGACCTATTTGGGCACGTGGGTGGACCCTAGGGTGGGCCCAACATGTCTGTGGGGGCAACTGGTTGTACCTGGTGGGCCAGGACCCGACGACCATGTTAAGGGCGGGGTGTCTGTGCTGTCACCAGGACCCGGTTGTCACAGAATTACACCATATCAATGGTGTTTACTCTATTATAGAGAAAATGGGACACTCCCATTCCATAGATCATATGTATAACATATCAGTTAATGAAACTACCAACCATGCATCCATCACATGAATAAAACACTACTTCTTAGTATTTCCTCTTGTAAAATAACTTATTTAATTATAGATTGTAGATATTGGTTGAATTTTTAACCAAGAAGAATCTTATTTACAATAAAATAAAGAGTTTATTGTCACATAAAAACCTTAAAATAACCTAAAAACAAAGTAATATTATATAATTATGATTTATATATATCATACCATACGATTTTCACTAATCATAAACTATATGTTTTCTACATATATTTTATATATGAGGGTTTAAGAAATATCTCCATTAATATCCCACTTGAACTAAATACTCAAAAACCTAGTACCATTTCATCTTATATTTTATCATATATAATAACATTTTAAACCTTACTAAAAAATCCTTTTATGTATATTCCAAAACACTTTTTGAAAGTTATCATTACTTTCACTATTTATTACATCATATGAAATACCTTGTGAATCCACATCAAAAACTCTTTTGGATAAACTCTAAAACACTTTTAGAACCACTCTACGAGAAAAACTCAATCCCCATTTAGTCAACCAAAATGTGTGACCCCATGTGCCTTTGTATAATAGGAAAATAATATGAATCACTCAATCTATAAATGTAACAAAAGAGTGGTCACTAGAAAATAATCAATGCCACACAAGATATAAAGGGATCAAGATTGATCTCTATAAAACACAACTATCTCTACACCTATGTCAACCAGATACATCATATTAAATCATGTATTGACATTTTTTTTCCATTTTTTACTTTTTCTAAGACAATGGGGAACCATTGGAAACAGATTATGTCAATATTGTATAGAAAAATCAGATGTCCTTGACTATCCATGTATAGATAGACTAGGCATATGAATGCATCACATGTCATTCAGCTTATGGATAAGAACCTCACATGCCCCCCCCCACAAATATAAAAGAACCTCATATGTATTTTCTATGTGAAACTATACAACTCTTTCTCCTATCTCAATTGACGACCCAAATTCCATACTCATCATATGAGAGGTTAAATGAAATCATAGTTATTCTCCAACTGATGACATGATCTGCAATATACCCAACCAAACCGGGTTAACAAAGCCTCAAAGATTATGTAAAAAAAGGTATCATATTATGAAGGTTTGCATGCTTGGTATCTCATAAATATCAGTTAGTGGAGAATCTAAATATGATCCATACACACCTATTATGAAAAATAAAATTTGTAGGACAATCTATGCGGTCTATTCTACGTGTTATCTGATACATAAAGATCAATTTATTCCTTGTAAAAAAATTTATCCTAACACAAGAATCATACTCATGATAACCTCATAATTTCATCATATCCTATAATAATCCCTGAAAAAACCTGCTTACGTATCAGTCAATGTCTTACATTGAGAGGTTAATTATTATTTCATTTCTATAAATACTTAAAAAACTATACCTAAGTGTATGTATAACATATCATATAACATAAACTTCAATATATCCCTTATGTTTTCTTCACTTTCAGGGGATTTTATATCTCATTGCATCTCTATGTATTTCAGGGCATATCTCTATGTGAAAATATTATAGAAGCACTCCCACTAAACTATTTAGAGAGTAAGGTCAATAAAGTAAGACAATTGGAATAATGGTGAGACATTGGAATCATATTTTTATTTCTTAACTCCTTGAACATATTAAAACTCCATATCTCTACAAAATCTAATGTTATAATGTCAAATTATGATTCCTACCGAGAATGCTTTCTAAGTACATCTTTGCCATTATTAGAACCCATCCATTAAAAAAATTCATTTAAATCCCTTTATAATTAATGTAAATATTTACACTATCACTTAAAAACACATCCTAAACTCCTCTAGGATAAAGTGACATCCACATTTTTATAGTAACTAAATGTTACTCTATATTTCTCTTTAAAATTATAACCTAAACTCATTTAGGATATTATGTGAAATTCACAATGAATTTTGATTGGCATAATATTTTATTTGTTATATTTTTACTTCTCTATTTTCTCTCCAGAATATAATACTATGATTCAAAAAACTCCATTATGTTTATGAAATAACTCTTATTTCCTTTAGTGCGAATATTTAACAAATAAACTATTTTTTCCATATCCTATAAGGAATTCATTGTGTTTGGATCATTTTCATTGAGATAATATTATTCTTTAAAATATTCCACTAAAGTTGGTTGAATATCAATTCATCATATTTTAAAAAAATACTCGATGAACCCTTTTATCCTGGATAAACAATTATCCCTATGTTATTATCAATAATATTATAGGACTTTATAAATCATAAACCGTGTGTATCAAATCTGTCATCTCTTATTTTTTATAACAAAACTTTGTTAATATAAAATGTCTCTTATTATATAATATAAACAATATGAAGATTTATATCCTTTAATTAGATCCATATGCTCATAACATATTCCTTTATATTCAAATATTTGATGTTAAAAATCTTTACATAATAACCTAATTAAAACTACAATCTATATCAATTATTCCATTGATTTTCAACTAGTATATATATACAAAATTTTTAATGTATAAATTTAGTATGATATCCCATTCAAACCCAATGAATTGATTTATATAATACTGATACTAGACATGTAAATTGTATGGAGTTTCTAAATCTCCTTCACGTATTATAGACAACTCCATCCAATGTATTCAATATTAATCCTTATTAATAACACTATTAGGTTTCTATGACAATGATTGATTACTAGAAAAAACATTATTGGACATTTCAATTATTGTTTACTCCTTAAATTTGAACTTTTACCCATATATAATATCAATAAAACACAAAACCCTAGACACCATATGCCCCATTACACCTTTTCTCAAAACTTTGTGAAAGAATGGTAATCATTTCTTGAAATTATTCCCATTTTCAAAATATTGAAATCAATAAAAATAAAATAAATTTCATAACCAAAACAATCCTTAAAGGATATCTTTAGTCTCACTTGATCATTAGAATACTCTATAACATTGACTATATGAGGAGATACTAATGTTCATTAGATCAATTTTCATATAATTCCCTTGAAAACATAATTGAAACACTTTATGATTCTCATATTAATCTAGATTCACGTATTGAATAACTTTAACTCTTGGTTACTCAAGAAGGTGTTTCTCTAACGTAGAGAATTTATGTTACTTATAAAAACATCTAAAGATACTAGTATTAGGAGTTACATAAATTAAGATTATAATTTTAAAGGATTAATCTCACATTTATTTTTTATTATGATGATATTATTATCTATAATATAAGATTTTATCAGTTGAGTATCATGTTTTACATTAATTTAATATGGTATTATATTAAATGTTCTCTTAGTAAAATAATGATACATTATAAATTCATCATATACATTAGTGGGGAAAGATCCATATTTCATCATTTCATAAACTGGGTATCCCATAAATAATCCATGACTATAACTATTAGATAACTATTCATAATCATATCATGTTTGAAAATTAAAAAACTGAATTGTTAACTCTTTATCCAAATATATCATGTGAATTCACTAAAATTTATTCCTTTGGTATCATAATGGTTATTGTTTCCCATCTAACTATAACCCAAAGAAAATTCCCTGATAATGAAACCCAATTGTTAGGAACACCTCATTACATTATTTCTTTGAAAAAGACAATCTAGGGAAATTAATATTTAGAATGACTCATTTGGTTGGATGATCGATATCTTAACAATTTTCACATTAGAATGAATATGAAACTTACTATTTTAAAGTGGATTTAATCTCTCAATATTATCTCATGTCATTAACAATTATGTATGAATGCTTATAATTAATTAATTTTGTATAATATTCCTTCCTTCAAATCAATATTTCTAAACCATACTGATGTGTAACTCTTTACACAGTTCATAGATTTAGTTAATAACCAAAACTAAAATCCAACAATATGTATACATATAAAAATTCATATAGTGCAGAACAAACAAAAAACTATTTCGTGTAAGGGAATATAATTATATTAAATCCATAATCCAAGTATTATTACACCTAGAGCCACAAATAGTTAACCCCCACTTCTCTAGAATAAGGTATAAGACACTACACTAGTGGTAACATTAAATAAAAGTGACTCTGCCCAATGATACATTACTCAAGAGATATCTCAACCCATAATAACTCTAACACTTAATATGTACTAATGATAATTAACTACTTAATTCAAGATCATAACTGAATTCAACCAAATATCAATATAGAAGAAAACTAAATCAATTTTCATACCTATCATCTAACTCATTGGATTCTTTTATGATAATATATTGATCTAGTTCAAGAATTGAACTAAATCATAAAACACAATTCATAATATAAAAATTATACCAATGAAAAAGTAGGAAATAAATTCTAAGTAAATGAAAAATTCAAATATTTAAACAATTAATAAATATATCTAAAAATAAACTATTTTAAATTTTGTTTTTTTATTTTGGAAATTCCATAATATTGAATAAATAAATAAAAATTATAATAATTTCCAATATGAACTCTTTTATATTATTAATTGAATGGAAATTACTATAAATATATGATATTACATTATGTATAAAATATTTATATTTAAATTATATTATGTAAACTATTTACAAAATCAAAATATCATATATTAATAATTATTTAATCCATTGATCAAATAAATCATCAAGACCATGTTTATGTGATTAAAAAAATTTCCCAAAAAAGTCCATTAATTTGAACAATTAAAATTAAATAATGTGAACAATGAATAATTTAAATTTAAACAGTATTATATTTAACCTTATTTTTTAATTTAAAATCACTTTATAAGTCATCCTTATTATTTATAAGTAAATAATTTATCTCTAAATTATATTTTAATTTATATAATTTCTCAGAGTTATTTCAATATGAACACAAAAAATTTTGGAATGATTATTATTAATGATTATTAAAAAATTTAATAATTAAATATAATCACCATATAATTAATAATTTTATAAACAATATTAAATTACTAAATATACATAAATATCTTTTATTATAATTTATTAATAATTTATAAATTATATAATTCATTTCAAAATTTAATTTTATAAAAAAACATGTTTCCTTCTCAAATTGTATTTAATTATATTGGTTGTATCATATAATATGATAGATAAGACTACAACGGGCAAACCATTAATGCTCAATCAGTCAAATATTATGACTGATAACCCTATTCCAACTTATGATATACAACATGTGTAAGGATTTTCTTTTCCACTTCCATAGAAAAGGGTAATATCAAATATTTGGGAAAATAACCTTGTCAATTAATTTAAAAAAATTTTGTTTCAAAGGAAAAACTTTACATATCAATTTCATATCCTGATCCAGATCGATATATCTAAGGTCATATGATGATCTGTTTGAACCCACAACACATCCCTATTATTGAATATGATATCAAAATATCATACGTTGTGACTTATAAAAACCGAGGGATTTGTACTGAGTTAGTGGCTATGATATACCATTTCATAAGTTATAACTCAATCGGAAAAAATAAAAATAAAAAATATATTTTATATTAGAGAATTTAGAAAGAATTGAGATTTCAAACACTTCATCTTATCATGGTTTAATGAATCAGGAAACGAAGATTTCTCTTATACTACTATAGGGTTTAACGGGATTTTATAACACTTATATATTAAAGTGGAAAAAAATAAGGACCCCAAATCAAGGAACATCATGCTTCATAAATGAAATCATTGTATGATAAAATGATGAAACAATGATTTATAACTTACATTATTTTTCTATTGTATCCATATTCATCATTAGGGGATGATGAAGATCGCATGAGAGATGTATTCATGCATTGAAAGAAACACCCATGATTCAAGTGGGATTAATCTTCACACAAAAACATACTAAAACATCCCTAGATAAAGGAGTAAGAAGAAGAGAGATTCGGGGAGAAGATAGGTTCAACTATATATTGTAAGGAAATGAATTACAGTATCTTGATGGTGTTTACTCCCTTGTATAGCTAATAGAAATCTACCATTCATTAACTCATACAATATAATGTCTTAGTTAATGCCACTACCAACCTTGAATGCATCACATTAATAAAACTACCCTTCTGAGGGATTCATACTATGAAACTATTTATTTAATGATAACTTGTGTATGTTGATCGAATGTTTAACCATTAAAAAACATGATTCCATGAAAATGTTGTGGTTGTTATCAAATAAAAACCTTATGATAACCCTAAAATAAATCCATATGTTAAGAATGATATACCCTATGATTTTCCTTAGATTTAGACTACATATATCATATATTTAAGGTTTTTGGGGATATCTCTATCAATGTATACTTTAAACAAAATTGTGTATAATGGAGTTCAAAATTGAGGTAAAACATGATGAATCTTATAGTTTTATGTTGAATGTTGAGTAAAAGGGTTGTTGAATAATGGTTTGAATTAAATGGAATATTTTGAAGATTAGATGGATCTTAATAAAAGATGTGTATTTTAATATCATTATCTTATATGATAACAGAATTTATTTGGTATTAATCAGTTTTTAGGAATAATATGAGATGATGGTTTTAATAAAATTGGTTTATGATTCATCAGATTCTATAACATAAGATGAAAATAAGGGAAAAACAATTTATCAAAGATAAAAATATTTATTTATATATTTTTTAAACATTGTGGATTGGATCCCACCATCAGTGGAATATGTTTAATGTATTTTTTTATAATTGTGATCCAAACACAAAGAATACCATATAATATATAGATTATATAGTTTATTTTTAAATATATACACTTAAAAATAAGTTGTATTTCCTAAAAACAAACTAGATTTTGCTTTTTATAATGATATTATAATGATAATATAGTCTATAAGAGGGTAGTGCAAGTGTGTTTAGACATAAATAAGTTTGATGTTTACATATAAAGGATTACACTAGTCAAAACATAAAGTTAAATATCAATTTAAAGGAAAAAATGTTGAAAATGGACACAATAATAATGATCATGTACTTATAAAGATTTCTAAGTATAAAAGAGAAGTTAACATAGTCACATTACATTTTGTGTATTTTAGAATTTCAAATATGTTCAAGTAGTTAAACATTTGGAATATGATTCCTAAGTTTCACAATTAATCAAACAATCTTACTTCATATATGTTACTCACAAAATAGAATATTGGGAGGGTTTTATTATATAGTCACATAGATATGTGGTTTAGAATGCATAGATATGTAATGAGTTTAACAATACCCCAGTAAGTGTAAATAATATAAGGATTATCAGGAAATATATCATATATGATATGTCAGATGGTTGATTATGTATAGTTTTGTGAAAATTCTTAAAGGATTTTATGAACGTAAATGTATCATGTTATACAAATGGAAATCATTGTGTTATCATTCTTTAATGTTGATTGTTTTTACATATATATATATATCATCAATTGAAATAATAATTGACCTATCAAAGTATGATTTTGAGTAAAACCTAGATGATTTTTATCATAGAGTATTATATTTTATGAAAAAAAGTTATTGTTTTCATTAGTATAACTCTTATATCATGATGTAGAATATTATCACTAGTCAAAAAATGAGTTTTTTTACTACGTGATCCTCAAAGTAACAATAACAAAAATAGGTATTAGTTAATGTTTTTTCCCAAATTCATTGTGCTTTTATCCATAAAGCACTAATACATGACGGTTATATAAACCACCATGATTTTATATGTCTATTATTAATTAACATTGATTTTTTCTATTAGTGGAGGCCCTATAACACAACTATAAATCCATGATTGGTGAAAATTTGGAAACCACTACTAAAATGAATGTAGTGGTTAACAAAACTACAATAAAGTGATGGTTACAACTGCAAATAATAAATTAGTGGTGGTATATTTCATTTTGTTTGTTTTTTACAAGAACTAAAAATGTTTATAACAACGTAAATAAATTAGCAGTGGGTTTTCATTGAGCAAGGACAGTTAAAAATGAAACTAATTATATAATAGTGGTTCATTTATTTAATAGTAAGTTAAAACATCACTAAATAAAAAATAAAATCATTAGATAAAAAATACCTTATGAATGTGATACAACTTGCAATATAAAAAATAATATGTCCATAGGGTAAAAAATTCATTTATTTTGGTACTCAAACAAACAAACAAAAAATAAAACATACAGAAATTACATACATTATATCACAATATTTTCTAATCATAAAATATAATTTTTTCACTCAGATACTCAAAAAACATCATATATAAGTTTTTATTATAATTATAACACATGAAAAGGGGAATCTGACATCAATGATACTCTCCTATATTAGTCTTTCATTAACCAGATGATTCATGTTTATATTTTTCCTATTGGCTAATAGTGTCCACTTCATCAGATGTCATCATTAAATTAATTTTAGAATATAAATTAGTCTTAATTTAATAGTGAATAAAAATATATTTATAACAATTAACATACTAATATTAAAATATTTAAATAAATATAACATATTTAACATCATTATAGTGTGTATTATCAAGGATGGAATGACTGTATCAATTCTATTAGTCATGCACTAAAATAGAGTACTTGTGACACATGTTGTGTCACAGTAGAGTTTATTTTATATTGTTTTATATTTTCATTGTTTATATTATATTTTGGTAATCTTGGGGACAAAATTCAAACTTTTGGACAATTTTTTGTTTTCTCATAGTTCGCCCGCATAGTCAATAGTGATAGTGCAACAACTGTGCATTTGGGTCCAAAATTTGATTGTATTGTTTGGAATGGATAGTTAAACAATCTGGGGTACTAAGGTAAATCATGACACATTCTTTGGAGGTTCTAGAATCCTCTTCATGGTTGGTGTAAAATTTACTAAATTTTATCACCAAACCATACAAGTCACCCCATTATTAAAATTTTTCAAATTTTAATTTATCCCCCTCCTTAATTAAAAGTCCCAACACCCATATTTTCCCATATACCTCATCACATAACTCCCCTTGGAGGCCTCCCCCCTCTCCAATTCCCCATTCTAATTTTCCACCACTCATGGATATTGAAGGGGATTCCTTTAGGACTCAAGGCCAGATTTTTTAGGTGTGGAAACTCCTTTATTCTAATCTACCTCTCTTCTTAGTATCTTCTTCCCCCCATTATTGTGTTCTAATTGGGCCAAACCCTAGGGTTCCATATTGAAACTATTTTTTTATTTTACTAATTTTATATTGTGGGGGCCCACCATTTGGTATTGTTTAACACATATTCAATGTTTTGGACCATTCTCTATAGACTCCAATAATAATTTCCCATACCTGAATATTTAATTTTAGAATCATGCATTTATTTCCCATTCAATTCAGTTTTTAAATTTTATAATGACAGTTTTACATGTCAATAAATAAATTATATAAGATAAATTAGTTTATACTTTTTGGTTTCTATAGAATAAAAATGGTTTTACCTATTTGAACGGTGGTTTCTAATTTTTTTCATAATAGATCACACCAATTTAATGTAATATTTTCAAAATAACCATCAAAATTGTGGTTTATAAATATATAAACAAAATCCCATGATTGAAAATGTTTTTTTATAATGTTTTTCATGTATTTTTAAGTGATACATGAAATTCCATGTACTGTAAAAATGTTTTCAAAAAAAAATTTTGAATAAATTGTGGGATTTGAAAATGTTTTGACCCCATTTGGGTTATATATTTAATTAAATATGGTTATTTTCATCTTTTTATATTTTTTATAAAAGTAGGAGTGGATTCTTAAAATTATTTTAGGTATCATTCTAATTCTTTCTAAATGGGTTTAAAAATGGGTGCTTCTTTATAAAAGATTTTCAAAAATTGACATTAAGAAATTGAATTCTTATCTAGTTTTAAATAATTTGTTTTGTAATTTATCATAATATTTAAATTTTTATTTTTTGTGTCCCTCTTCGATTTTACCCTTACTGGTTTCTAATTTATGGGTGGTGCATTATATGTGGTGAGAGATGAAGGATCTCTAGGACTATTACTTGAGATTAATTTAGAGGTGATAATGAGTTACTATCATTATTATTTTTATTCCTTCTTTGATAATTTTATATTTTCTCACTCACCTCTATTTTGTATTGATTTTAAAAGAACATTGGTAAGTTAATAGATTACATGATGTGTCTTGCTCTAGTCCAGTGTGCACAAGTGATGTTTATATTTCATACATATTTATTGAATATGAAGTTGGTATATTTTTGAATTAAAGTATGTTTTCCAAACCATTTATTTACTATTATATTCATTTTATGGAAGGACAGATAGAAATTCAGTTGAAAGGAAAATTGAAAAAAAAATCGCATGATGAAAATAGAAGATTAAAGCAAACATTGTAAAGAATCTAGTAATTTAATGATTCATGACGTAAAAGGGGATTCACATCATGAGATGTTCAAAGAATGAGTATGTGGATTGAAGTGGAAGATTAAAGTGGGAATGAAGCATAATAATATGAGAAGAAAAATTTCACACCATAACACACATATTCACAGTGTGAAAGTTTCAGATATCACATCACAAGTTTACATAGTGAATGGAAGGTGAAGTAATGTTGCCTGATTATTTAAATAATGAAATCTCATGTCACAACATGCATCCAATCTATGAAAAAAAATAATTACAATATTTTGTAATTTTGATTGAATCTTTTGGGGATCTGACATTAACTCAACCGGGGACTCTTAATGTTTATCCGAATAAACTAAATGGTTATATTTATGGAATTAAATCTAACATGGGGGTGGATATTTTCCTATAAATAAAATTAGTGGTTCTTCTAAAATTTTGGATGGAGATCAGAGCCTAGGGTGAGGTTTTGTGCTACTATGGTGTCCTCTAATAGGCCATCTCCAAAATTTCTATAGGATTTTTATTTTCCATTTATTTACTCACCCACTCATGCCTAGAATGGGGGGTGATTTCTTTCATGTAACGATGATTCCAATGAAGGTATATTGATGTAATAATTAATTTATAAATTAATAAATAATTCAGCATGGGGTTTTTACATTAATATATTTTCTCATATCTATTATTCTCTAATTATTTAATGCATGACCACTATCTTATAAGTGATTGAGTGAGTGATTTTCAATTCATTAAATAGAGTTTTTTTCCACAATGAATATTCATTTAATTGATTTTTATGTTTAAATATAGTTTTAGGTTACTTGTATTTTAACTATTTACTGTACATGACCATAGGAATGAGAGTCTTGAGATAGAGAGTGTATACCTATACCAAGGGATTTACTTTGACTCTATTATGATGACCATATAATTATTAGTTCATTATTTTAAAATTCATTACATTATAAAATTGAATTTTCAATTACAGGACTATGTTTTCCAAATTTTCCATGTCTCTCTCTATCACTCAAAAATAAACATGATTTGTGATTTTTTATTATTTTATACATTCTCTATTAGAGTATAAATTTATTTTTAAAATTAATTGAATTCCCCAACCAATCATCATGGGATTGACCACATACTTATATGATCTTATAGTACTTAATTTTATATTTGGAGATTAGTGGTTAATCACATTTATAAACTAATTAATAATATATACCTAGTATAATTAAAAAATACCACGGGTGGTTTCAAATGTTTAGTTTAATTTTCAGGGATAGGATAGGGGTTTATTTTATTTTGAAAATTTTGGGAAATATTTTTCTCATATTTTCCTATTTTTTGAAATTAGTTTAGGTTTTTCTTTATGATTTCATTTTATTTCACTTGGTTATTTTTTTAATGAAATGATTAAAATATGTTTTTCCTTAAAAAGAAAAATTAACCATCCATATTATAGATCTTCTACATAATGTTGATTAAATTAGAAGGATTAACTTCCAAATAGAAAGGTTCTTACAAACGTACCCAAGAAACGAATAGGCGAAAGTCCATGGCCTGGAATCATATTTTGAAGAGGTGTGTCATGTAATTAAATGCATAGTCAGAGATGTTGAGGTATGTTCAACTTAAAAATATGATTTTGTTTCCTAATAAATTATTCATTTAACATAATTAGTTCAGAGGAGTAGGAATAAGAAGAATTAGAAAAAGGAGATATAACTACTGATCAGGAGTGGTTTAATGAAAAATTCATAGGACATTAGAAAGAGAAGAAAAAAGTAGAATAAGGGACCTTAGATGTTCAATTTTAACATGTATTCCTTATAAATCTAATATCACCACATGAGGAAGAATAAGATGAGATAACCACTGAACATGAAGACATTATTGAAAAATTTGAAAAATAAAATGCACCCAGCAGTTGAATAAAATGCAATTACCATGTCTTGATAGATTTGGAAATTTTTTATACAAACACTAATGTTTTCTAGGTTTTTGTCACCTATTGAGAGTTTTAATCCAAATTCAACAAGGTATGTGAGGATAGATATATTGTATGAGAATCTAATTTATAATTAGGAAAATCTAAGAAGGTTAGATTTTTATCACACACCAATTCGCTAAATAAGGAAAAGGTTGAGAAACATGTCCATAAAATGAGTGTCTTGTGAGAGGAAACCCATGTTTTTTATTTTTTTCAATGATATAGATTTTAAAATTTCCATGGAAATAAGTATAGTTTTATATTAGAAATTTAGTTTCAATTACCAAATATTTTTTTGATTTAGTGAATAGACCTTATACTTTCATCTATTATGTTTTTGTGTATGTTCATACTGAATGTTCAAGTAGTATCAGTTGAATAAAATGAGCTCCATTAAAAAGGGTGTACCATTTTAGGTAAATTTAAGTGGTTGAAGGTGATTCAAACCATGAAAGAACAATTCAAAATATGAACTGTACAAAATAGAACCAGTATAAAAGATTCATAAAAGTTATCTCTTGTTAACCAAAGGCATCACAACAAAAATAGAGTTTTAATTTTAGTTCAATATTTTTCATTGATCCCATAATTTCTATTTTTATTTGTTTTTTTATTTTTAATTACAGAATGCATGCCTTGTACTTAACATTTGGATCTAATCACTAATATTGGAGGAAAGAATTACATAGGGTAAACATTATTAAATGTTTTGGATATATTTGTCAATACATTAATTGAGAAAATGGTGGAATGGATAAATAGAGATAAACATGGGGAAATGAATTTTGTATTTCATGATTTAGAAAGATTTTCTATTTTTTTGTAAATGATTTTTTTTTGAGATCATGCCATGTTTTTAATTTTATGAATTCATTTTGATGGGTTAATTTTTAGAGTTCATAACCATGAGTAACTATCCCAATTACAGGTTTTAATTCTTTAGATGTTTTATAATATTAATTATTCATATTCTTTCTTGAGTATATTTCTTGAGAGACTTGGGCATTCTTTCATCTATAACTTTCTTTGATACATGTCAATGTTATTACTGTATAAAAAATTAATATGATTCGAGAATTTTTTATTAAGCACATTATCCATCATCCCACTTTTACATTGACCACAATTTAGGCCCCTAGAAACCATGAATGACATTGTTGGGTATTCCCCACATTATATTCCTACTTTATCCTTTATTGCCCTACTCTTTATAATTTTCATTATTTTTATTAATTCAAGGGTTGGGGAGGTGATGTAAATGATGAAATGGATGGTTTACATTAAAGATATATTTTTTTATCCTTTAAGGGATTTTAGTAAATGTTTAATGTTTATTAATTATTGTACATTATTATATGATCTCTTATGAAATGATATGGGAAAAATCATTTTTGTCTTGTGATTTTCAAAAATCACCATTTTTTGAACAATAGTTTTATAATAATAATAATAAATATTATCATGAGGAGATCATTTGGGTTTGGGTAGTGGATGTGAGTCATTCCCAAATACAACATTAAAAAAATGAAAAAAATATCAAAATGGTGTTTCATTATTTTTGTTAATTTTTATGTGAGCCTACATTTATTTTTTGGGGGAAATAATAAATTTAATATTTAATGTGAGTATTTTAATTAATATTAAATTTTTATTATCATTAAAATTACATTAGAGATTAACCTCACTTTCTTATTTATTGATTTTTACATCATTTACCAGCCTACCATAAAGCCACATAGACATTTGATCCTTATTATGAGTCCCTCATTATTATTTGTGATTTATTTCTCCATGGGATGAAGAAATTAGATGCAGTGATATCCTGTGGTATGGAGCATGATTTTAGTTTGACAAAAAAATCATTCATGTATATAGAATGAGTGATGAGTGAAAATAATTCGAGGTGAGTTAAATTGAATGTTTCATGCACACTGATTATTAATTAAATAATACGAATAGAATAAAGGAATATCATGGTCATTTCAAAATAGAAACAGTGAAAAATGTCCTTGACCCATTTCATTGAAAAATTAGGGGTTTATGAAATTTTATCAATTGATTCTTAAAAATTTAATTCCCCATTGAATCAGATGATTCTATTTACATTGTATTAAAAACATGGTTCGGTGAGTGTCATTTGTAGCATGTTGATATGTTGTTGTCGAATATAAGACTGAATTTAAGTGTGGGAGGATTTTGAGGCTTATCATTCATGCATATATTTTTTTTATGAAACTAGTTGATTTTGGATTAAATGTAATATTGAAGACCTATTTATTTATTGTTTTATACATTTAATGGCATGAGACATTAGAATTTGTCTGGGAGGAAAATAAAAAAATACTGTTGTGGTGGGACAATAGAAGATTGAAGCTATAAAAAATGAAGAATCTAGTTATTTCATGATTAAAATCATAAAATGGTGATTCACATCATGAAATGTTTTAAGAATGACATCATAGAGTGATGTGGAGTCTTAAAGGCTGAAGAGTCTGTACCCAAGTGGTATGGGCTCCTTCTTGGCATCTAAGAGACCCTAGTTCAAAATCGGGTGGAGGTGAATTTCTAGGTTACTATAGCAGTAATGCAGCAATATTGTAGTAGGTACTATTTTCTACAGTAGCAGTCAGAACTATTCACCCGATTTGGGCCTTTGGGCCACCGGTTTGGGCCTACGAGTCTCAAGGACCTTCATGTCATCAAAGGCCTTATGGATTTAGGGCCTTCAGGACACAAAGATCATGGAGTAGCCCAATTCGCATAGAGCATGCCCCAAAAGAGTATCAGAGCAACAAGAGTAGTAGTCACCATACGTCAAGCTAATAGGATTAGAATCATGTGAGGGTATGACAATAGCCATCAGGAACAGGAATCGTTCAGCATTATACGGGGAAATGCTAGCCGATCAGCAATGGAATGTGGGGTGCTAAGCAATCAATGATGCAGACACTGAGGAGGGGTAGTTCTAATGGGTTGGGCCTACGAGTCATGTATTTGGCATGGTATTTCTATGGTCCTGCAGGTCATGTATAGAAGGTCATGTCGGGCCTTGTGCCTTGGTCATAGTGGTCATGTACGGGTTCCCCTTCACCCCATAAAAGGGGGATTATCCATAATAAAATAAAAATAAAGCCTTCGGGCCATTCGGTCAGGTAGAGTCTTAAATTATAAAAGAAGGACAAGCATATAGGTATCTACATTTAATGTTACGACGCCAACATTCATGGAGTGAATATTATAGATCTCACATCATGAATTAATATGATGAATGAAATTATTGGGAGTTAACATTAATTATTCAGAGTGTGAAATCTGATGTCAAATTGTGAATCCATTGGATGATATAAAACTATATTCTAAACATTGATATTTTTTACTAAATCTTAAGAATTTCTATATTTGACTTGGTTAGGGACTCCAAGGATTTAACCAAGTGTATTTAAAGGCCATAATTTTGGAATTAATGTTTTCCTTGCGATAAATAATTGCCTATAAATATATTTGGAGGAAATTTTGAAAAGGAAATTAGAGATCAAAGCTTAGGGAGAGGTTTTATGCTACCGTATAATCCTTCATTAGTCTATCTCCACAATTCCAATAGGATTTTTATTTTCCTATTATTTTCTCACCCTCCCATCGATAGAATAGAAGGTGACTTTTTTCATGAAATGGTGACTTAAATAAAGGTTAATTAATGTAATAATTATTAAATTTTGAATAAATAATTCATTTTGGGGTTTCTGTATTCATCTATTTTATCATATCTATTCCTCTCTAATTATTTAACTCATGACCATTGTCTTATAGGTATGTGAGGGATTACTTTTTTATTCATTAAATGGAGATTCACTTCTACAATATAAATTGGTATAATTACATTAATCATTTAAATATGGATTCATATTACCATCATTTACATTATTCAATATATTTTACCATAGGAAAAGGAGAGTGTTGAGATAGAGAGTGTCTACCAATACCAATGGATTCACATAGACTCGACACTGATGACCAGATAATTATTAATTCACTATTTTATAATTTATTACCTCATGCCCTTGTATTTTCAATTACCCAGTACCTTTTTCAAAATTTTTCCCACCTCTCTCTAAAATACACATGCTCTATAGTTTATAAACATTTTCTACATTTTCCACTGGTATAGGTTTTTATAATTAAATTGATTATATTCTCCAGCCTTTCCCCATAGGATTGGCCTTAGGATTAGATGATCATATACTAATTAAATGTAAATTAATTGATTATTGGTTCATTCAATGAATAAATTTCTAAATTCAATATCAACATTGAAATAAAAAATTCCTTTATAAAGTATCAAAAATCAAGATACTTCCCTAGGTGAGTTTCACCCTCCTAGGGGTTGGTATTGGTAGATCCCTCACACTCCTCATGGAAGATTATAGATGGAACATTTTTTAGGATACACATAGTGGCCTTATAAATCTGAGAACCATATCTAATACCATTCTAGTTTGAACCTATGGTGTATCCCATTAAACAAATCCATTTATAAGTGATTTATATAGGGAATAATTATCTTATTCTTGATTATTTTATTTTTTCCTGTATTGGTTATTGAACTCTTCATCTTGTTTACATTATTTAGTGATCTCATGACTCATGGTTCCTAAAATGTATATTATTTTATCCATTGTGTTTGGATGTTTTTATTTTATATTTTTTTCAATGTAATTGTTAAAATATTTTAAAGATAATGTTTTCAAATATATTTTTTAAAATGGTTTAAAAAATTGGTATTTTAGTCAAAATTATTGGGGCCATGGAAGTATATTTAATGATATTTTTTTATTTAAGGAAAATAAAATTATAATTTTATTAAATATCTAAATACATGATATAAACTTTTCATGAACTTATGTCTAGAAACATATTTTTAATCTTATTTCAAACTATCTCCTAGTGGATCTTTATTTAAAATCTAGGAATGTGGAAAATCAAGTTGTTACTTAATAGGCTTATTTATAACCATTCCTATTATTATATTTAATTTTCATGATTTTATTCCGATATTATTCATTAATAGGGTGTGTTTGGTGTTGGGGTTTATTCATGACCTGTGAGGTCATCTGAAGGTCAGTTTTTTATTTTTTTTAGTTTCCTAATTTATATTTTCCAAATCAGCCATCGGTGATTTAATTAAATTACATATTATAAATGAATTATATATAGGGAGTTATAGTAAAAACGATAAAGGTGTTTTCTGTGTCGGAGTTGGAGGTAAGATGAGGTATTACTTTTCCATAAATTATTTTAAATTTCATAAATTATTTATACTACTTCCTTGTGCTTATTTATTGGTATGGATATCCAACTTATAGACAGGTCATGCTCGATTTTATTTTGAAAGTATTATTTTATTTTTAATCTGATTTTAGGATGAAATCATTATCATATCATGTTATTAATGATTGGGTTCTTGTTTCTAGACTTGGATGATTGGGAATTCCCCTTAGGTTAGTGGTGAGTCAGTTTGTTTGTATGTTCAGGTGACATCCCCAGGCACGTTCATTACAAATTTTTTTAGATCATATATTATTAAGAGGGACAAGATTTCTAATTTCCTATTTTTTATTTGAGATGTCATATCAATATGGTGATAGGGTGGTCACAAAATTAAAGGTATGTTCAGAAGATATTCAAGATAATACTTTTCCATTAGGAGCCTCAAGTTTCTATTAGAAGTTGTATTTTAATTTTGAATTTGGTATTTTATTTAGATTTTTAATGTTTTTTATTTTAATCCTCATTATCATTAGATGAGTAAACTTGGATGTTCTTTTGGATTTGGGGATGAAAACGAAAAATGGGTTAGTGTCATGAGGATAAGTTGAAAGACCTGATAACCAAAGCAGAGGCTGAATGTTTGATCTTGAAAGCATATTTTTAATTATTGTGTGGTATCCCAATGGTCTATCAAACCATGTGGTCTAGTCAAGAATTATATTTCATCATATTTTGGATTCATATTTAGGAAACGTTTGAGTGACACCCCATGATGGGGGGAAATAAATGTTAGATTTTTGATAAGATGATGATAGATTCAAATTTTCTTGGAATTGTGGCGTGTCAAATTTTTTTGAATTGTTTGGAAAATATGTTTTGGGTGAATATAGGGTGTTTCATGTAAATTGATTTCGGCATGAAATGGAGACTTTAGGTTATTTTATAAAATGTAATTGGTTTTCTAGAAATGTGTTCGACGATTTGTTTGTTTTAAAATTGGTTAATTTTCTTATGAAGTCCTAAAAAAGTTATATTAAATTTTTTTATGGTTTAATTGGATGATTTTTTTAATCTATTTGAATGTGTTTTCAAAATAAGTTAGCTTTTTTAATGAAAATGAATATTTGGTAAATTTTGTAACATTTTGAAATGAGATTAAGATATTTTTTATGGGAGTGGATTTGATTTGAATATTTTTATTTAAAAAAATTGGGATTATAACTTATTATAAATTATTATGATTCTTTTAAAATGATTTTTGTGGACTTATTATCAATATTTCATGTTTTAAAGTGAAATGTTTTTGGTATATGTCCAATAATGTGGGTTGGTACAAAATAAATTATTTTTAGAAACATGACTAAATTGAGTTCATGTTTCATTTTATATTTAATATTCCCCCCAAAATGGTCTTGAGTAAATGTGAAGTTTATATCTCTAAGGGTAGTTATTTTCTCCCTCTTAGATATTTCCTAGAATATAAATTTTTGTATCAATAATTGTTATCCCCATTCATTGGTTTGGAAGTGTTTTATTTATTGGTTTTATTTGGGGACTAGGATTGGTTAATTTTACAACAACTAATTTGGTGAGTTAATCAGATCTGATCTCTTTGGGGTTTTTGAGTAATGGATTATTTTAATACTTTTTGTGTTGGATGAATAAAAAGTTGTGTTTAGGGGATTTTAATATTGTTTTTTTGGGAATTTGATGGATGGTTATTTTATGGATAGTGATGCATATTTTTTGTGTAACATATTATTTTTGGTGCATCCTACTTGAGTTTTTGGGTTTGTGATGGTTAGTTGAGTTAGGATTTGAATGTTATTTTTTGGTAGGTAATAATTAAAGGTATTGGGTACATTTTGTTTTCTAACTAGGGTGGGTGGATCACCAGTTAATCTTATTCATAGACTGTTATTTGGATTATTCATTTATAGATCCACTATGGGATGGTGATCTAGTTTGTGACCCTTGGTTATCCTGGTGTGAATGGCCCAAGGATAGAACTCATGTCATTTGTTGAGGATTCTTGTGGGCCATTCCTTGTTATTTGGATTTGGTTGTAATATTAGTAGTCTTTGTGAGTTTTATTTTTTATGTGCATAAGTGTTACATTGGGATGTCCTACTCTAAGAGTTTTATTTTCTTTATGTTGATGATCACAATCCATTTTTTCTAAATCTAAATATTTTTTGGTATTGTTATATTTAGTTTTTGATTCTTAATTCATTATTTCAAAATTAAATGGATTAAAATTGGTGGATAGGGACATGATTTTTATCCCTTTTCTCTTAGAACATTTATGATCTAGTTTAGGTCATGTTATTCTAGGAGATGTCTCATGATTTTGGGAGATCAATTTTATTGTATTTGGGATTTTTGGATGGATAGTTTGGTTGAAGTATCATTTAGAGTTGTTCTTTTTTCGATCAATCCTTACTTTTTTACCATTCCACCCACCTTATGAATTTAATGGGAATGTAATTTTTTTCTAACACCTTCTATAATGAACCAATTTTTTCGGGAAGAAAGTGGCATGATGGGGAGAATTATGACACTCTTTGTGTTACTATAGAGCATATTTTATATTATTTTATACAATTTTATATTATCCATTGTTTTTTTGGAAATTGTGTCTGAGTTTTGAATTTTATGGTACCTTTTGGCATGGTTAGTGCATGGTTATTTAAACCATGTGAGGTCTTTGTGGAAACTATGAGGAATGATTTTGAGGTTATTGTATCCTCCACATGGTTGGGGCACGGTATACTAAACAATGCAGGCCACAGAGTTTCTGACATTTTTAAATAATAAATTTATTTACATCCCAAATTAAAATCATTAAACCCCTATCTTCCTCTCCCTCTCATCAAAAAACTCTGTCGGGCAGCCTCCTACCCCAACATAGCCCCTCCTCCCACTTAGGATTCTCCCCTTACCATGGAGATTCAATGGGGTTACATCACAATTAAAAGTAGTATTATCGAGGTATTAGATCTCCTATATTATCTTCTTCCTCTCCTTTTGGTCCCTTATTCCAATATTGTTTTTTTATTTGGATAAACCCTAGGCAATTAGATTTGCTAGATTTTTGTGATTCTATTTCTTTTTCAGTGTTTGATCAATCCATTGTGTATTTTTTAACATGTATTAGAAGTTATGTAGCATTATCCAATGATTCCATGTTCGTTTTCACATGCCTTAACCTTTAATTTTATAACTTTTGATTTATCACCATTTAAATTCGTGTTTTAAGTTTTATAAAGAATTTATTGTTTGTGATTAATGAAATTAATGAAGATAAATTGGTTTTAATTTTGGTTTCCATAGAAAGAGTAAGATTTTCCCTGTTATAAATTTTGTTTTGAATAAATTTTTTTACCGAGAATAATAATTTCATATAATACATTCCAAATAACCCTAAAATATTCATTTCATATTAATAAAAACTATTTGGGGAATTCAAATGGATTTTTAGAAGGTGTCTATTAGTATTTAATGTGATACTTAAAATGATAATTATTATAAAAAGTGTTTTAAAAAAATATTT
Source organism: Viscum album (assembly GCA_963277665.1). Lineage (NCBI taxonomy): Eukaryota > Viridiplantae > Streptophyta > Magnoliopsida > Santalales > Viscaceae > Viscum > Viscum album. Next base: position 392,291,192 of record OY728167.1, on the reverse strand, counting down.
TGAATAAATAATGGGATTTAAAAATATTTTGATCCCATTTGTGCCATGTATGTAATTAACGATTATTTTTTAAATATTATAAGAGTTCTTATAAAAGAGGGAATTTTTTCATAAATTAATTATTGGTATCCTTATATTGCCTCACAAAGCGGTTTAAAAATTGGTTTATCTTTATAATAAAGTTTCAAAAAGTAATATTCTGGCTTGGCATCCTAAGATAGTTTAAATGGCCTATTTATATTTTTTACGTATTTAAAAAGGAATTTTGTGAGACCATCTTATTTTTAACCCCATGGTGGTTTCTCATTTATGGGTTGTGCATTGTATATGGTGACTGATGAAGAATCTATGTGTTTTTCTTGAGAGTACATTAGTGGTGAGGGTGAGTCATTATTATAATGATATTTTGATTCCTAATTAGTACAATATATGTATTATTGGTCACTGAAATTGTGTATTGATATCATACGAACCTTAGATAATGAATTGAGGATTGGATATGTGTTCCATAGACATAGTGTGTGTAAGATTTCTATTTCCCTATGAGAGTTGTTCAATCATAGGGGTTATCATAGGTGGGTCCTTGATACTCCCCGATAGAGATGTTGGATGTCATATTTTCATAGGATAGAAATAGTGGCCCAATTAATATGAGAACCGGTTCTAATATCATTTTAGTTAGTACCTATAGTGTAACCCATGAAAATTATCCATTGATTGGTGATTTATGCAGGGAATATTTATATTCTTATTGATCATTTTCCATTGGATTTTATTGCTTGTAGAAACATTCATATTGTTTATTTCATTGTATATCTCATGAATCATGAGGCCTAACCTATATGTTCTCTATCCATTTTGTTTGGTTTTTTTTCATTTGGATTATTTTAAAAGATATTTTTAAAACATATTTGGATTAAAGGAATCAAATATTTGTTTACTAAACGGTTTAAAAAATGGGGTTTTTGTTCAAAAATACATGGACTAAATAAACTTATATAAATTTATTTTTTTCATTCAAATAAAATAAAATGGAATATTTTTAGAATTTTTATGGACATGATGTTGTTTTTTATGAACCTTTGTTTGAAAAAATTATTTTATAATTATATTTCAATCCTGATCCAAATGGGTCTCTAATAAAAATTTAGGCATGTGGGAAGGTGGTGGTGAAGTATAGATATTGTTTATGCTCCAAACAATTATTATATTTCGGTTTTAGTATTTTGTTAATATCTTGTTTTTTCATGGTTTGTGTTTATCATCTTGGATTATTTGTGACTTGTGATGTCATGTGACGGTTGGTTGTTGTTTTCCTTTTTTCATTTATCAAACAAGGATTCCCTAATATAATTTCATTACATTAATGTAGATTCATTATATATTCTGAGTTATAGAGGTTAGGATAATGGTTGTTGTGTGAAAGGGAGTTTGATGTGAGCTGTGGGATTTATTTTCATTAATTTATTTTAAAATTCATTAGGGCGTTTACAGTGATTACCTAAACAAATTTTTTTGGTATACATGTTTTCCATGTGAAAGGGTCATGGTTTATTTTTTTTGAACGTCTTGTTGTGTTTTAACCCTAATTTAAGTGTGAAGTCATTATAATTTATTGTTCCTAATTCACTATCACTTTTAATTAACCTTGGGGGTAGGGAATTCCACCTTAGTTAGTGGTGAGAATGCTTGGGTTCATGTTTAGCTAGTAGCCTAGGTAGGTTCATTATAGTACCCAATGCACTCTCGGCTATTATAAAATTATCATATTAAGCTATTCATCATGTCCCATTCTCCTATATTATTTTCACATGGTTCATAATTATCTTTTATGATTTTAAGTAATCAAGAATATTAACTTTAAATGAAATTGTATGAGGAAGAATTGTAGGGAATGAAGATGATATAATCATAAAGACACATGAGGGGGATGAAAAAAACCCAACCCTCACCAATGACCACAATGTCATTTTCCCAAAACTCAGAAAATAGTATAACTGTAGGAGACTGATGATGATTATTGGGGATTTTCATCCCACACCACATTAATTATTCTCTAAAAATCGGAAAAATGAAAACATGATGTATTTCATTAAAAAACGTGAATTGTGATATATATTTCAAACACCAATGTTTTTTTCGGGTTCTTTGACATAATTTCTATTAGATTTCTTGTGCACATTGAACCAGAACACAGCTTTAATAACCTCAGAATAAAATTATTTTACTGATATCATCAAGGAAAAAAATGATAACTATAAAATATTAATTAAATAAAAGGTAATAAAAGTATTTTTAATAAATATCTAGAAGATTACCTTATTCAATATTATCTTCAAGAAAATTTTAGAACCATTTGTGTATGGTAAGACATATGTCTCATGGTTTGATGAATTTTGTAGAAGATTCCTCATAAAAATTGGAAATATTAATAAAAAGTCTATTATTTTTCATAAATTTTTCTCAATGTACTATGACAGTATCAAATACCATTTTTGAATCAGAATAATACAAATCCAAAAACTACTTCCACTAATCCAGAGGTATCCCTTCGCGTACCTTTTCATACATTTTCCCAATATTTTCAATTTCCATTAATGTAAAACCACATCATTCAAATAAAAATGCATAAAAATATTAATATTAGATATAAAAAAATAATTAGACACAAATTTTATGGGAATATCATAATAAAAATTTATAAATGTTTATTTTGACTTACTTTCTTTTGTTTATCAAAAAACTCATTCATCTAATTGATTAGAATATGACTCTAATACTGATATGTGATGGGAATGTAAATCATGTCACTTGTTAAATATCTTGATATCTACCCATATAAGCCTTCATCATTATCTAGAGGAACTCCATATATGTCAAAAAGAATAACTACTTTTAAATTTCTCAACCTCCAAACATTTTTTTTACTTATATTTTCTTCTGTCTTGTTATTATTTAAATATATTTTATAAATATATTCAATAATTACTATAAAAATATAATAATTTTTTTTTCACATGAACAATTATATACCAAAAAATGTCACACACTTGTTCCTTCATGATGTTAACACTCGTACCAAATTCTCATTCGATGAATGCTCCTCAGATGGTCCATCTGATCCAACCAATATCCCTATAGTAGAAGGCGATGTACCAAAAGTAAGGACTTTATTTGAGGAATATGGGAGCATATTAGATTTATTAAAATGATAAAATAAGGACATATCTAAATTAGGGAAAATACCTAATGTAGGTGGGAGCATATCAGATGGGTCATCTGACATGGTATGGGATGTTAAAGATCTGCTTGTATCATGAAATCATGTTTTTCATGGCATTCCTACATCTGATAAGAATATATAAAAATTTAAAACATTATATAACACATAAAAAATATAATGATTTGCTAATTTTATAAATTGATTAATTGAATTAAATTATTCTAAATAAAAAAATTATTTATAAGTTAATTGAGGACTAAACATACAATGAGTTAATTCATTTTCAAACTATATTATCCTCATCCTCCAACCCCATGACATATTTAGTTGTATTTGGGTTCAATTAACCCAAATTGTTTCTATTTTTATAATATTAGTAAATATATATATATAAAATTACACTCATTAATGAAATAAAATCATGATAAAATAAAACATAATATTTTTGTAATAAAAAAACATTAATATCAAAAACAATATTAACATCTGTAAAACTTTATAGATAAGAAATCAAAAAAAATATAATTATAATCATATATATATTATGATTTAAGATTTTATGATATTAATATATCATATAACATATTGAAAAAAATAACATATTTTATAAACCAAAAAAAAAATATAATTTTCCAAATATAATTTATTATTTAATTTAATTTAAAATTAACATCTATTTTGGTTTTATACCTTTTTTGTACATTAATAATATGTTTTGAATGTATTTCAATTAGAATATTAGTTATAACCAATAATATTGAATATTAATAAAAACAATTATATAATGTGTAGTAAATAAAAAATATTGAAAGGAATATACTATGAGGTAAAATTAATAGTAAAACATTGAATAAATTGATAATTATTATTCAGTAATCACATAATTAAAAAAAATAACTAGATAATAAACATAGAATATAAAATATGCCACCAATAATTCATTAATTGTTGATTATATTAAATAATCACTAATAAATGGATTGAAATTCATGTTTTATTCAAAATATATCTGTGTACATTATATAAATAAAACAGATATAATTTCTATATATATATTTATTCCGTATATATATAAATATATATGTGTATGTGTTCTAACTATAAATATGTATATATATTTTTAATGTATATCTATAAATGGTCTAAATATGTTTATATTCTACATATAAATTGAACATATATATGTTCTATATATATATATATATATATATCTTATGTCTGTATATATATAATATATATTTATTTAATATATATATATATATATGTTTTTATATGTTTTTTACATATATATAATATGATTACATATATCTATATGTCATACATAGAACAATAAATATATATATGTAAATTTTATTCTTATAAATAAAATATATTTATTCTAATTTAATATTCCTATTAATTATAACATATTTTATTATTATAGTTTCATTTTAACAGTATTTAGAAATGAATATTGTTGTAAATGCCAGATGTATCCAATTATGATAATATATTTACTCATATGTGTGGGTGAAATTACAAAATGAGTACTCATTGTACGGTAAGGATGTTGTTGGAGGGTTTTACAGGGGAGGACATCCTCATAGGGTCATAGAGTGAAGGATTTAATTGATAGTATGACTATATCTGAGGGTCATTGAGAGGGGAGGGTGTCGACTGGGGGTCTTCCAGAGGTGAGGATGTCATTTGAGGGTTTTTGCAATGTGAAAATGTCATGGAGGGGAGGGTGTGCCTAATGTGACTCCCCAGACCCATGCTCCTAGGTCTAGTGCTAAAAACACCACATATAATTTTTAATTTATTTACTAAAAAGGTCATTAAAAGAAGTTACTCAAAAATAGAAATACCTAATTACAAAATCAATTCTGAATAATGAGTCACCATATATGCTAGGATATTGTTCAGGTCTTGACTCTTAGTGAATTATGAAAATTCTATTAAAATTTTATATCTCATGTTAATCTATTAAATGGCCACTAAAACAATCCTTCAATTGCAACTACAACATCACTCGAGCTAATAAGTTCTTCATAATAACTCTTACTCGTCCATAATCTCATTGAAAACCATATTTTGAAAACTTGGGGTGAGCACAAAATTGATCGAAATGGGTTTTTAAAATAGACATCTTTTAAAATATTTAAAAACTATTTAAAAATGTTATTATCAAAAAGGAATACATTAAATTAAATAATACATTTTTTAGAAAAAAATTTCATTATCTTCATTAAAATCCAAAGCGTAGTCAAAAATAATAATAAAAATGATAATTCAAAATATTTCTTGATAATATTTTTAAAATTTATAAAAAAAAATTAATTTAAAACATTAAATATTTTATAAATACTAGAAATCCATTATCAATTTAAAAAAACTTACTTTTGAATAAAAATAATGAAATATTTTCATATAGAATATATTGAGTGATTTTAATAAAAAATTAAAGTTATTGTAAAATAAAACCATGATGCAACTTGGATTATATAAGGACATATAGGTTCTATTGGTCACTTGGTGTATAATGTCCCTCGATACTTGAATTCACTCCTCATTCCCCATATTTTTACATTCTTCGAGTACTAAATTTTAATAATACATTTTATAGCTTGGTATTTCTTGCACTAGGATTTCAATTATAAATTTATTTCAACACATTAACATAAGTTTTCAAAATTCATTTTTGAAAATAAAAGACATATAAATATGTTTATGGTTTATCCAGTAAGACAAAATAATTAATTAATTTTCTCGATTAAATACAAAATTTAATAGAAATACTGACTTGGGTCAAAAACACCTAAACAATTCCTGGAAATAATCCATTAAACTATATTTTTATGAGATATTATCTTTTAAAAAACATGTAATTTCAATGAGAATAAAATATTTCATGGTTTTATTATACGTTTAATAAAAATTGAATATATGGTAAAAATAAACTAATTCATGAATAGAAATTATTTTATAAGAAAATATGATTTGATAAAAATATTTTTTACATAAAATCAAAATTATAAAATATGGGTTCACCTTATAATAAAACCTTCAAGACAACTTATTAAGAGAATGTTTTACTCACTATGTAACGTATAACTAGAAAAAAATGATTGAAACTTGAATAAAATTTTTGAAAAAAAATTCTCATTACACATGAAATGATAACCTTAAAAAATCCTTAAAACCAAATAGAAATATATATTAATTTTTAAAACAAATAAATTATTATTTAAATTTATTTAGAAAATAGGATTTTCAAATTTGTTCTCCCTTACACAAAAAATGATAATTTCAAAAAAGACTCCCTAAAAACATTTTTATTAATTAAATACAATGAGCGTTTTCATTAAAGCATTAAAATATAATTTTAAATTTTTGTAATCATATTCACCATACAAGTAAAAAGTTAATTTTAAAAATATAAAACTTATGAAACTTTGATATTAATAAATATAAATAGAGTTTTTTTTTTGAAAATTTAAAATTTAATTTTTTCTCTTTTACCAAAAAAATTTCTTAAGCATAAAATGATAATTTCAAAAATAAAGTCCTTAAAAAGAAAATTGATATTAATTAGAAAAAGAAAAATTTTATTTTAAAATTAAAATTACAACTTTATATTTTCTTAAAAAAATTAACTTACTCATAAAATGATAATTTCAAAAATAAACACCTTCAAAATCACATTGTAATTAATTAATAATATATATATATATATATTTTAAATTGAAACTATAATTTTAAATTTTAAATTTTGTTTCCCGAACTCGTTTCTAACAAAATAAAATATAATGTATCTCCCAAGATTTCATCCTCCTTGTATGATTTTCTCTCTATTGTGATATTCTAAAACTCACTCACTCCACTCTATCACCACAATTGTAGTATGTGTCTATATATATATTCGATGATGTTTATTATAGAATTATTTTATGAATAATAGAAAGGAACATACTCACATATATAGGCCAACCCTCATTGGATTTCCAATACATTATAATACTAAAATAATATTTAACTCTATATGTCACTCATAAAAAATATGAGTGCAGCGACTCTAATTGAGGGATGATTTTTTCTCTAAGTTTTGTAGGTTCATGAATCCTAATAAAAATTTTACTCATACTCCTATAATTATCATGTGTCTATTTTTTTCCAATTTATTAGTTAGGGATTTATTCAAACACAAAGCTATATAAACTGTATAACTACTAATGACCTCACTACAAAATAAATGATAGAAGACGAAGCTTGGTTGAAATTTATCACACACGTACCACAATCTCGAGGGGACCCACAACCATGAGTGGGTGGAAACATTGTTCCCTAAATCTAGCATCACGTGATACCCCCTATGTGAGTACCAAATTACCAAATGGACGCAGGTTTCACTAGAACAAGATCACTCAGTTTCCATCTTGAACCAAAAAATCCCACAAAAAAACAGTCCAACCAGTCCCATCTACCCTCACACATATTATCAACATGAGAAAATAGTCCTCCACAACAGGACCCAGACACTACTTCTTCTCAAGTTTACACTGTGATCACTAAAGATATATTGTGTTGTGAACTCCCTTTTTTACATTTACTCGGGGTTGAAGTCAATTTATGGTTTAAATTTTTGAAGTAGTGTGATGGTGATGGTCAAGTTAATTGTTAGAAGAGTAAGGGGATGATGGGATCAAAAAAAATCATTTTTTTATTATAATATGTTTCCCTATTTATTTATCTTTAAACAATAATTTTTTTTATATCCATTTTCATCCTAATTTATTTATTATATTACCATTACAGTAATATTAGTATAGATTCCTTATAACTCTCTTAAACTAATACATTATATGTTATAATATCAACATTTTATAAATACTAATTTGAATTATTGATATCATTTGTGATGTAATAATTTTCATATTATATTTTGATTGTATCCTCATTTAATTGAAAATTTTGTAATTTATTATTTACCACCATCAATTATTTACCAATTTCCGGTTGTTTAAATATTATATCTTTCTAATATTTTAGATATACCATTAAGATTTTTAATTGACATGATATAAATATTATATATAAGTTCTATAATTTATAGTTATCTTGAGATATATTCTTTTCAAATTAATACGATTTATATATAATTATATTTGTTTCATATTAATATTTTATATACAGTAATATTTATATTAAGCAGTAAATGTAATATTATAAAAAAAATTATACTTATCATTCACATTTATCAAATTATTCGAGTTCATATTTTGATACATATATATATATAACCCATTTGTTCATATATACTTATCTATTTCATATCAAATAGAATAAATAAAAATATTATTAAAAACAAATTTCTAATACAACCTTATAAAATAAACTTTTAATTATAATATATATTTATATATATATTATAACCTAGGTTTATACACCCCCCTCCAATTAAATTAATATTAACCTCATTATTTTACATTTCTATATTTATTGATAACATCTGAATGTGTTCATAATATAGTCATAATATAATTTCTCAATATTTATCCATATTACTATCATAGGTAAAACTCATTTTTTACCTCATAATATATCTAAATTTTTATTTTTTACATCAATTTTCACGAGATATATTTAATTATAAAATGATATAGATTTTTAAAATTATAACTTTTATAACTACATTTCCATGATGTTTCTCACTATCAAATAATAAGACCAAGGTGGTTATGAAAATAACTGAATCTCATTAATATGGAAAATTTATGATAAGTTTCTTATCCATTAATACTTCCTTTCATCCCAAAATTCATTGAATCCCTTTATAATGTAATGCAAAAATCAAAAAAATACTATCTAATTTTCTTTTAGATTATAAGGTCTTTCTAAAATATATTTCAACCAAAATACCATTGTTCATTTTAAATAATAGTCTAGAAATTGAAAAAAATATATTTCTAACTCCTAAAATATTTTCAACCCATATTATTTAAATCTCAAAAGGAATCTAAAAAATTCCTTTGATACTAATAGTGATACCCTAGACCCACAAACCTAGCCCCACAGTAAAAAAACAGCATATATTTTTTATTTTATTTATTTAAAAGGGATTTAGAAGAAGTGACTCAAAGTAAAAAATATCAAATTAAATCTCTAAATCCAAATGATCTATCAAAAACATATTTGAGGATCCTTTTTAGGTTAACAGTTTTATAAAATTATGAAAATTATATTACAAATATAAATCTCATGTTAATCCTTCAAATGGGGACTAATACAATAAAATGATTTTTGTATCAATTTCACTCAAGTTAACCATTTCCTCATAATATCTCACACATGTCTCTAATCCCTATAGAATTTTTTTAAACACTGGGTGAGAAAAAAATTAACCATAAATGATTTTTAAAATAGATGTCTTGTAAAATAATTAAATACTCCTCAAAAACATTTTCGCCTAAATAAAAAACAGTAAATTTTATAAAAAAATCACGAATAAAATTTTATTTCATTTTCTAAAAGGAAGCGGACTTTCAAAAAAAATTATTATATTGATTGTTTCGAATTATTCATGGAAGATTTTTAAAATAATGTAAAACTACTTTTATTTAAAAAAAATAATATTTTATTAATTCTGAAATTCTATTTTACAATTCCATAAATTTAACTTTTGAATAGAAATTTTAAAATATGTCCTTACAGAATAAATCCATAGATTTTCAAAAATGATTTTTCTCAATCTTATAAAAATAAAACAATGACGTGACATAGAATATTAAATTCTATAAAGGCTTTACCCATCACATGATGGACAATGTCCCTTGAGGTTTTAATTACCTTCCCATTTCTCATCTTTTTAAAGGCTCTGACTGCCAAATTTTAATAAAACATTTTATATCAGGCTCTTTTTTCACTGGAATTTACATTATATATTTATTTCACAATGTTATCATTAGTGTTTAAAATTTATTTATGAAAATAGAGGCATATAAATATGTTCACGATTAATTGAGGAAAAATAAATAATTGATGAATTTTTTTTTCTAGAAATATAGAAATTAAAAGAAACACTAACAAGGGTAGGAAGCATCTAAAAATTATTATAAATATATATTTAATCTAAATATTTATAAGATTTTTTTAAAAAATATAAAACACCAATGAGAAAAAAATTGGTCATGGAAATACAATACTTCAAACAAAAATGGAATTCAAGGTAAAAATAAACTAATTCATGAAGAAAAATTACTCTTAGAAGAAAATACACATTGATAAAAATATTTACAATAAAAATTATAATTTTAAATATTTGTTCCCCTTTCAATAAATCCTTGATGGAAACTTATTAAGAAATTTTTTATTCACAAAGTACCATATAACCCATAAATAATATTTTTACCTTAAATTAGAAATCTTACAAAATTTATTATTAAATATTAAATGATAACATTAATAAAATCCTAAAAATCCACATAAATAATAATAATTTTTTTAAAAAATAAAGGCTTCATTATTATTTTTAAATATATATTTTTAATAAAATTCTCCCTTATGAAAAAAATATCAATTTAAAAAAAATCCTTAAATAAAACTAAATTAATTTAACAAAGGGTCTTGTTTGAAATTTTATGCAGGAATTTTAAATTCAAAAAAACACTCACACATAAAATGATAATTTTTAAAATAAACTCCTAAAAAACATTGAAATTAATTAAAAAATATATTTTTGATTCTAAATGTAAAATAAAATTTTAATTTTTTTAAAAAATTTCCCTTAAGTATAAAATGAGAATTTCAAAATAAACTCCTTTAACAAATTTCAAATTAATTAAAACGTGGAGATATTTATTTGAAAATTTAATATATAATTTTAAATTTATAAAAAAATCCCTTATTCATAAAATGATAATTTTAAAATTAACCTTCTTAAAATGAAATTTTAAATTATAAAAAAAAATAGAGTTTTATTTTAAAATTTTAAAAATAATTTTAAATTTCAAAAAACATATTTCCATTAGTTATTTCTAACTAAAAAAACATCAAAGGAATCACCTAAAATTTTCTCGTCCTTATAATATTTTATCTCAATGGTGATCTTCTAAACATTTATCTCTCCACTTTATCTCTCTCAACAAGTGAAATATGTGTCTATATACATATTTGGGGAAGCACAGTAAATATTCATTGGAGGAATAATCCAGAAGAACAAGGTCCCTTATATATAAATTCCAACCCACACAACACTTATAATAAAAAATAATTATAACATATTCCTTAACTATATGTTTTGGTGATGGAAAAATAAGATTTTGGAAAATCAGATATAAGCATGGTTTTATCTCCAACAGTCATGGGTCCATGAAGCCTAATAAATAATTTACACCTACTCCTATTATTCTCACTCAAATATTTTTTTTATGTGTTAGGGTTCTTGAAACTCATAGAAATATAACCTAAATATACTACTAACGAACTCACTAAAATTTCAACCTTGAAGATAAATTTTTTTCGGTTGTTGTTTATCACACACAACCCATGCTCAATAGCGGGTTTCAATTTGAAAAAAGTGTTCGACGGTGAAGGGTAGGTTCATCATGTGCAATGGATGAGGATGACATCATTGATTTATTTTTTTCATTCTACAATTATAATATGTTTTCCTATATATTTATTTTCAATGAAAATTATTATTTTTATCATTATATCAGTTGTTGTCATAATATGTTTATTATATTGTTGTTTTAATTATATTAGTGTAGTTTTCATATAATTATCTAAAACTATTACGTTATATGTTCTAATATATATATTTACCAAATAATATTTAAAATTATAAATATTTTTTGTGCCATAATACTTGTTATATTATCATTGGAATATATCATCCTTTAATGGAAATTTTTACAATTTATTATTTAACACCATAAATAATTAACATATTTTCTATATTTTAAATATTCTTTCATTTTAATATTTTATATATACCACTAAATTTTTTAATTGAAACTAAAAATTTATTATACTAGTAATATAAATAATAATTATCATGATATATATTATTTTAATATTAAAATGATTACCTTTAATTATTTTCATTTCAAAATTATATTTTTTTTTGTATAGATATATTTATATTTCGTAGTAAATTTTAGGTTACTATAAACACATATATTTTTTATTCACAATTATCAAATTATGACAACTCATATTTATATATATATAACCCATATTTTCATAGACAATTATCTAATTAGTATTAAATATAATAAATAAATATATTTTTAAAAATAAATTTATAATACAACATTATAAAATGTATTTTAAATTATAATATATATATATATATATGTATGTATATTATAACTAGGGTAATTAGACCAGAAGGTCGTTGCAAGGGAGGCCCAGAGGGGAGGTAAAAAGATTATGGATTGAACAAAGATAAGATGAAGAAATTGGTTCATGTAGATGATATTTTCTATTTGTTAGTGGTAGTATTATAAAACTACCAGAGAATGAATAATTCATGTTAGATTTTAAAAAATCGCCACTAATAATTATTTAGCGACATTTTTATTCACACTGGAACACATAAATTGGTGTAAATTCAATTTTCCGTAATTATCAGTAGATTTATATAACCACATCTAATAAACCACAGAAGTATCTGATTTTGTTTTAGTTAGCACACCACATGGAAAGGAATACACTATATTGTGGTATAATATGGGTTAATGGTTCATATTTAGAATCCCCATACCTGAGGTTGGTGATAAACCCTTCATGAGAAATATTATTCTTTTATACCATTCTTAAATAAGACTTGAGGCTTATGTAATCAGGGGTAGTTGGGTATGTGGTTGATCATGTCATTAGTTAGAGCTTAACAAAGATGGAATTTTTCCACTCATATGATGAGTATAACATTGGGTGCTTTTGTTATGATAGACTGAAGAAATGTATGGATATAACAAGAGATTATATATGATGTTCTTCTCCATTTGAGAGAGAGGATAGTGATTCCCTTATCCATAATGGTGAATTCCATATGATGTATTCATCAACCAAGTTAGTATATACTCATAGAAATGAGAATGTATGAGTATGTATATCAGGTTGAAATACTCTTTTTTTATAATAGGTTGAGGGTAAATCCCTCTTTATAGAATGAAAAATAAGGAGACCCATCTAATAGGAATGGTTGAAGAGGTAACCAAAAACATGATAGGAAAAAAGCGTTTAGAAAAATGACCTAAAAGTCCAATCAAGTTCCCAAATGTCCCTAGGGATGCAAATGTCATGGAATGAATATGTAAAATTCTTGTTGCCCCCTGCCAGCTAGAGTAATAGCAGAAAAAATCAAGATGAAGTGTCTCCCCCTGCCAAGAAGTTGCATGTTTTAAATCATACTAGAGAAATCGAGAAGCGTATCACATATCCATGTTACAATAGAGTATCTAAGAAGCACATCATGTTGTCAAATCGCACTGGAGTAGAAATGAAGGGCATCACGGAGCCAAATCACCACAGAGAAGCTGAGAAGTGCATCATGATACCATGTTCTACTAGAGCTACAAATAAGCACATCACAAATCCATAAGAAAAGAAAAAACATGGAAGAGAACCCATCCCATCGACAAAAATGTGGAGGGATGGTCGGATGGTAGGTTTCATCACATCTACCTCTCCTTCGATCTACCACCCAATAATGCAGACAAGAAAACCACTAATTTTACCGGATACCACACAACATCCATCTAAAAACACTATACATATCGACAAAGAAGATTTTATATCCATATATCAAACAATTTATAGACGAAAGATGAGTTTTGACACACTCACCCCCCTTTGGGGTTACCCACCCAGTGGCACCTGCAATAGGTGTACCGCACCAAATCAAACAGTGAAAAAACCAATTCCAGCTAATCATGCCCTTGCTTGGAGAAACAAACAGTCCCCACAACAGCACCTTTAAGAAGATAAACCTAATAATACATAGTCCAATAGAACCACACGTAAATGAAACAATGACAAAACTATCTCTCACACAAAAAATAGCATGAGATCCCCCATCGTCACTATCGAACACACCACAGGATGCATCAAACGACTCTCAACCACCACTCAATGCCTTCCCACCAAACACTATAATATGAAGAAGACCAACTGGTGTCATGAACAATGCCTCCCATGAGATAAATGCTCCTCAAAATCATTGTCTCATGAAGATCCATACACCATGGGTCCTCATATACACTGATCATGATGGGGAGATTTAATCTAAATCCAGATCTAGAAAAGAGGGAAGCAATCACGGGGGTGTCACCCATTTTGGTTGAATAAATGGGGACTAATTTTGAATCATAGTGATTTTTTAATAGTGTTTTATATTTAATCCAAAATGAGTTTTGGATGGGTATTCCCACGTTCTTTATATGATACATGGTGAAATTAATGATAGATTTCCAAAAATATTTTAGAAGATATCGAAAAGGAATTTTAGATATGATTTCACAAGTAAGTATATATGATGCAATTTAAGGTGATATTGAAAAAATTCTATAAGTATTTAATAAAAGTTAGATATTAAAGGATATATTATTTAAAGACCTCATATCGTATTATATGATATATTCTTGTCATATTTTATGGCATACATTTTGTTAATGAGTCTTCTATTCCATGTGGGTATATTATTGGTTATGATATATGATATCATAACTATAATTCCTTTTCTATTTTATTCCTTATGATATGTTGATGTCCTATTGCTTTGATATGCCTGAAATATAAAATGTGGTGAATTTAAATTGTGACCCACATTGACTATCATTGATGTATGTGTAATCTATTGAGTGAAACAACCCCAACTCTAATAACCCAGAGCCAGTGCCTACTTTATTAAATTATCATAGTTAAAATGGGTTAAATTCTAAATGACCAATCATTTTAGTAGTGTTGGAAAACCAAATACATACATGATACCCATTTTTCCTAGGGAAATAAAATACAAATAATATTAATAAATAAATTTGGAATCCCTTATCTCATTCTAGGAATTCTTCTTCATATCCGGGTGAAATTATTTAAAATAAAGGTTTGATCAAATTCACAATAAGTGTTCACATAATAGAAACTATCATAAATAAATAAGGAATAATAAATATGGATGGGCAAATAAGTGAAAAATAATTAAATTTAATGAATAATGAAACTATAATAAATGCATAAGGAATAATCAATATGGAAAAGTAAATAATTGAACACACATTCCATTTAATCAATAAACTGAGAATGAAATTCATCTTGAGATAATATCATTGAGAAAATCTCATAGATAATAATAATAACTTAATTATCAATGAAGGAAATGCTTAATTATTGTACATTATGATCTCAGTGATCATGAAAACCTTTATTATCAAGACCTTCCCCAATATATTTTAACACTACTGGGTAAAAACCCATCTGATTTGGTCACCTGATTTGTCACATGATACATGTCGACGCATTGTGGGGTTATTTATAACTTGGCCCCACCCATAACTGCATTTCCAGATAATTCCTCATATATTACGTAATAGATTTAATTTAGGAATAATATTCTATATCATATAATATCAACATTGAGAAAAGATCATGTATTTGTCAATATTTCCCTAGTTAATCAAATACCTATCAAGTAAACATTTAATGTAAGAATTGTTTTCGGTTTAGGGAATATTTATAACCATGATATAAATAGTTTGTATAGCCTTGAATTAGAACATTAATAATCATGAATAAATATCTATTCCTATTAAATACATCAAAGGGGAATTATATACACCACATAAAATTGAATAGGTGAGTATTAACAAAAATGACTCAATGAAATGGAAATTGAGACATAATACCTTATAATGATCATAACATTAAAGTGATAATTAATCAATGAATAGATTATGTGTATAAAATTTAAATCCACATTGAAATTTTTAAAATAAAACTTAAGATAAACAAAATTCATTATACATATAATCTTATAATATCATATGCAAACGAAGAAGTAATATATCCCAATGAAAATAAATTAAGTTATGGAATTGTTTAACACATTGAAACCTTCATGTAATATCACGTAAAATTAAATAGTTCAAATTGAAACATAAAATACAATTAATTATTAATGAATCATGATATTACATGTCAAACGGTAATTAAATTAACCATAGAAAGAAAATTATGTGCATAACATAACAATGTGCCTCTATGAAGAGAATTTGATATGGAGTCCCTTACCTCATGTTTTAATTTAGTTAATAATTATTTAACCTATTTTATGTTGGTTTTAATAATATTATTAATTTATAAAAAACAATAATCATATTTATAATATCATATATGTTCCTCTTATAACATTTTTCCACCCATTTGTTTAAAAACTTCATTACTTTAATTTTTTTTGGGTGTTAATTGCTTTATTTTTTCATGCATATTTTGTAATTGAAAGTTCATGTTCTTGTACACATGACATAATTAAATCATATCTAGAATGATTATAATTTTATTAATATAATATTTACTTAATATATACATTGTTATAACCAAAATTAAAATTCAGAGATGAAAAATGAATCACATCGCTTCCTGGGGATGGTAGGTCGTACATACATACGAGTGATGATATAATTATTTTTACGGGTGAAAGGGTAAGTAATTGGGTGATATATCAATAATAAAGAGTCAATATAATATCATATATATAACATATATTTATTAATATTATCCCTATTAAATTCCATTTAAATCGTAAGTGAAAACGAATCACATCACTTCGTGATGTGGTAGTCCTCCGTACACATGAGCGATGTTATCGTATTTGAAATGTTATAGAACATAGAAAGGTATATGTAACATTAAAATTATATAAATATAATGATACCATAAATATAATATACATGTGGTAAATTAATAATTATATATATCGTTGTAATTGTTTTATGGAAAAGGAACTATATCGGTTCACAAGGCAATAGTCCATCGTACACACAATTGATTATTTTATTTACCATTTGATAGAAGTGCAGATAGATAAATATTATTAAATAAACATAATAATATATTATTATATTTGAGATAATTTTGTTATAATATTGTAATTTTTAATACATAATGGAATATTGAAAATATAATAAATAAATTGAATAATATTTGTTTAGATAATTGTCATCTCTAAGAAGATCCTCCATTGGATATCATATAAAGGACCCATGGGATGGTCATTTAGTTGTACCAGAAGCTCCAAAATATTTATAATGATTTTGGAGAGAGATTTTTTTATTGATTTAAACGTAAAAGTGGGATTGGTAGGTGTGAATAATTGAGGGGATGGAGTTACCTTTTTTATGTGGGGAAAGGGGGGCACTTTGAAAAATACTTGGAAATTTCCCAAAAGAATCCAAAATGATAGTCATTCACATGAAAAAAGATTCCAAATAACCATATGTACGAATTTGGGATATTATATAATTTAAATATGTCTATATACTAATATTTTACAGGTTTTTATGTTATTTTTAACCTTTTTCTTCTTATTTAGCCCCTAGTAAACCCATTTATACCTTAACATAAGTAATTAATTTTTACTATTTTCTATATTAATTTTGGAAAAAAAAATTTAATCTTACCTTATTAGATAATATAATATATTTTTATTCCAATTATGGAATACATTTTCTAAAATTCAATTAATAAAGTGGAAGAATACATTTTAAAATTATACCAGCACACACAATAAAAAATCTAGTTTTTAGCAGGAAAGTTATCATAAGTATTGAAGGTTTTAATATCAAAATTAAATATGAAATTTCTTCCAATTATGAAAATTTATTATTATAAGATAATTGAACTAATTTTACTTTAAAACCAATTTAAAATAAAATTTATCTTTTTATATAATTTTAATGAAAATTCACTTTTTAAATAAAAATAAATATTATTTATAATTCATCAAAAAATGTAAATTTTTAGAAAAAAAATCACCCTAAGATAATTTCGATATGTTTATTTCAAATATGAAGTAAATTATATCAAATAAAGTTTTTACAAGTGTAAACAATTATTTTACCATAAGTGTACAAAAATTAAGGAAACCATTTTCTTTAGAAAAGTGTTTTTCAAAAAAAAATTTCCTGTCAAATGATTATTATTTAATTTTTAATTAATAGATATAAATTTATTTTATTTTATACATGTATAAACATTATAATTTCTATATTTTAGTTAGTATTCATATCCACCAACATAATGGTTTGGTTATAATTTTTATATCTAAATAATGTTTTAATAGAGTATTTATGTTTAAACCCAATGTTTCATGCATGAAAAGATATCAAAGAGAATTAATTTATTTAAAATGAAATAATTAATAATGTCTTGCGGTGTTACATTATTCCCTCTTTCAAAAAAACATCAACAATTTTTTTGGATATTACTTTCTAAATATATGAGGGTTGTTCTTCTTATCAATATCCTCTAGTTCCCATGTTCTTTCCTCCATTTTTTGATTTCTCCAAAGTCTCTTTACCAGAAAATTCTTCTAATTCCCCAATACTTTCTCTCTAGAATCAAGAATCTATATGGGGTTTTCATTGAATGATAAACCATGTTCTAATTATTTTTCATTATATGTGATCACATTCATTGGTTCTAGCATGTGAATCCTTAAAAATGATATATGAAAAACATCTTGTACATTTGAGAGAATTGGTGTCATTACCAAATGTTAAGAAAAAACTCCAATTATTTCATGAATTCCAAAGGATATAATGTACCTAGGTCTCAGTTTCTCTTTCTTACCCAAAAATAAAAAACACCCTTCCATAGAGATACATTCAATAAAACATGATCTCCCACATTGAATTATAACATTTTCCTCCTATTATCGATATAACTATTCTTCCTATTTTGATATACTTTAATGTTATTCTAAATAGCCTTTACCTTGGTTGTTGTCTCTTCAAAAAAATGGCTTATGATTTTCATTTCACCAACTTCACACAAAAATTTAGAGTACGATATCTCTTTCATATAATGCTTCATAAATTTCCATTGGAATATGTGAATTAAAACTATTATTATAGGAAAAACCTAATAAGGTTAAATACTAACCCCACATAACTTGAATGTCAAGTGATTATGACATAAACATGTCTTAAATTGATTAAATATTTCTTTTGGTCTATCCATCAATTTGAGGATGGTAGAAAATTCCCAAATGATCAGTATTAAGAGACTTCTGAAGACACTTCCAAAATTTCTATGCAAAATGGGGAACATGATAAAAAAGATTTAAATAGGTGTTCTATGAGGTCTTAAAATGATTAATATAAATACTCGAGTGGTAATAAAGAGGTAAATAATATCATATAGTGAGAAAATGTGTTTATTTGGTTAGGCGATCAATGATAACCCATATTGTATAATTATTTTTAGGAGTATTTGGTAGTACTATGAAAAATTCCATTGTATTTTCTTCCCATATCCACATAGGAATAGGAATAGGTTGCATAAATCCTCTATGATTCTTTATCATAGCTTTAACTTGTTTACAAACCAAACATCTTGAAACAAATTCATCCAATTTCCATTTCATGGTATCTTACCAAAAATGTTCCCTCAAATCCATATAAATATTTATGATACCAGGGTGTATACAAAATTTGAGCTATGAGAATCATCAAATAAATCCATTTTTAGCTCAAGTATATATGGAACATATAATCTCTTTCCAAATTTCAAGACACTATCTTCACAAACTAATTCTACTTGCTTCCAATCATTAAGAGATTTAATATTCCTCTAAAATTTATCATCATCATATTGATAAATTTTTATCTATTCTGATAAATATGTTTTCACAATAATTATAAAAGGTGTGATGTCTCTCCTTCCTTAATAATTACCATAGCCATTTTTATTAAATATATGAACATAGTTTATATCTCAGTCCTCATTTTGGAAAATAGAACTTTCCTAATAAATGCATATGCTACCATATTTTATTTTACCCCGGTGGTATTGTATTGATAAATCATAATCCTAGAGTATATCAAGATATATCTTTTGCCTCATATGGATGACTTTATGTGAAAATACTTATTTTATTCTTTTATGGTCTATGTATATCTTTTATATTTTACCATAGAGAAAATGTATTCGAATCATAAAAGAAAATATTATATATTCTAAATCAATATCAATGGTTCGATAGTTTTTTTGTGAGTCTTCTACTATATTAATAAAAAAGTAATTACTTTATCATTTTTTCATATGGACACAATCAAATCAATTATTACATGGATCACTATATATAATAAACTGATCATTTCTAGATGGTAGATTAAAAATTGGAGAATTAACCAAAATATAATACAATTCATCAAAAAAATCTTGAAATTCCTTTTTCCAAACAATCATAACCACTTTATGTGTAATCTTGGTTAATGGGCTATACAATTAAGAAATCATTATAACGAAACACCAATAGAAACCTGTCAAACTAATGAAATTGCTTAGCATTGTTATGTTCATTATTTTAGGATATTCTCTGACTAACTTTATCATCATAGGATCAACTAAGATTCCATCCTTGTAGACAATTTGGCCATGAAATGAAATATCAAGAATCTATAAGCCACACTTACTAAATTTACCATATAACACATTCCTTCTAAGAGTCTCAAGAATGATCCAAAAGTGATTCTCATATCCCTAATAGGTTTTATAATAAACCAAAATAAAATAAATGAATACAAAAATAAAATCAATAATATATTCCTTCAATACTCAGTTCATTATATCCATAAAAACATTGGTCTCATTAGTTAATCCAAATATAATTACCCTAAACTCATAATTCCCATACCTCATTTGCAATGTTATCTTCAAATTAATTCCTTATATAATTGTAGTTTATGATACCAATAATTATGTTCAATCATTGAAAAATATTGGGCTTCATGAAGTTGATCAAATAAGTCATAAATTTCAGTCATAGTATAATTTTTATTTATTGTAATATCATTGATTTCCCTATAATCAATTCATGTCCTCATGGAAACATCTTTCTTCTTAATGAAGAGAAAAAGGGATCCCCGTGGGGAAAAGGTAGGGCGAATAAATCCCTTACCACCCAACTCTTCTATTTTTTTCTTCAAGTCAACTAATTTCTCAGTGGAAATTATATTTGCATCCTTTGATATTAGTCTTGTATCATAGGATAAATCAATGGAAAACTCAACTTCATGCATAGGGGGATTTCAATGTAACTTCTCAAGAAATACATCATTGTATTCATATATAAAAGGTACATTCCCAATTTGAATCATACCTTCTTCGTACCAATATTTTTTATCTTCTACCAAAGAATCTTATTTAGTACAGCTACTGGGGGTGGATCTAGACATGTAAGAGATTATGATGTCTTTTTCACTAAAGAGAATAAATTCTAAAACAAATTCAAGATTCATAATTCATTCTTCTTATAGTAAATGATAACTTCATATTTTGAAATCTAGTCTATACCATGTATCATATCCAATTCATAAATAGGTATGATAACAAGATCAGTAAATAAAGCATGTTTATGTGTGATAATGGGGACTACATGACACATCTTAATTGTAGTGGGACTTCCCCTTGACTATTTTACATAACGAACCCCTTCTTAAATAAAAAAGGGAAGTGTCTAATTTTATTAGAAAATTGGGTAGATATAAATTAGTGCAAGGATCCAAAATCAAATAGAGAATTACCTAAATTTAAGGATATGATTAAAAAACAATCCACCACATCATTAATAACTTCCACCTTAGCTACAGTGATTGTGTACGTTTATCCTTCTCCCATGGGCATCTTCTATGGTAGATTACCTTGACGCTTCAGATATTGGTGTGAATAATTCTCCATTTCATTAAAACTAAAGTACTGTACATAATGTATTTGTTTCTTCCCATTACATTCAAAAGCCAGATGACCCATATGTCCACACTTATAATAAATTCCCAATCCTATCAAGCATTTCACAAGATGATTATTTTCATAGTTTTTTTCAGGTATAAATTTTGTCATTCTCTTCTTCTTCTTTGACACACTCCCTTTTTCATAGTTCTCATTCAACCATGTCTTTTCTTGATATCCCTTGTACATGTAGGACCATGATAATTCCTTCTATATTTTTTGGCACATAAAACTATTTAATCATATGGAAATAATAATTTAGGGACCATTACCCTTCAGAGACATGGATTAAGACCTTCAATGAAATGGTCAATATTGTATGCCATGTTACGTATACAATATATAACATACATATATAACCTAGTAAAGGTAGTTCTATACTTTGCAACACTTTCTTATTATTTTTTCATTAATTTAAGTATCTTTCTCGTTATTTTAGTTGGTTCCACATTTTGGAAATATTTTTTGAAGAATATATCAATAAAATATTTCTATTCTAATAGTTATATTTTCACTTCCTCCCTATTATTCTTGATCAATTACCACTATTGATCATCATTTAATTAGATACAATACACTAAAAAGTTAAAATTTTCCCCTTAATTGCATCCCAAGTCTATAAATATCATCTCTAAATACTTAATCCATTTCACATTAACCATTGTATTATTATTCACCAAATAATGGTGTATTCTATCATATATACTAATCCAACATATGTAAACCACAAAATGGAACATGTTTCTCCAACCAAGAAAGGTTATTATTCATAACCAGATTAAACTACCCTAATATAGCCGTAATTTTCTCAGTTCTAATACCAGATGTATTGGATATATCTGTAGGAAAATATATACAATATCTTTTAGTATCCATACCCTTATTCCTTTTAGGAGGAATTTCTAAAAAAATCATATATTGGATTAGCTCAAAAAATAATTAATTTTAAATCATAATGTAAAATTCAAAATATGGTTTAACACTTAACAAAAATTAAAATTTATACATTGTCAATCTCAGAATAAAAAACATGCTTCTATTGGGATATCTTAATTTTTAAATCATTCTCAATGGCTTGTAATGAAAATGTTAATTATCCTAAGAATATCTCACAGGTGTGTCAAACAATGTGTATAGTAAGTCCTATTATCGAGCACCATGTGAAAATTGGGTCTAACCAAATACTCCCTTTTAAGAGTTATTTCCCCTAGGTACCTCTGTTCCAGAACCACATCCATTCGTAGTATCCAGAAATAAATGTATTACTAGGAAAACATGAATAATAATTTATTTACCAAGACATTATGATGGTATTCTATATTTATCCTCAAAGTATCTCATATGGTTATATTCTCAAATTTATGTTTGTCATAATCTAGTTCCCATGGTTTCTACTAAAATTACCCTGATACCCGTTGTAACAACACCTACTGTAGTAACCCATATCAGGGGACTACATTATTTCCTTTGAATAGATACAAGGGGGTCAAATCCAAATGGATGTATCAATTTGATTTTTTTGGAGAAGTAGATGCAAATATGATACCTATTTTATATAGGTAAAAAAATAAAAAACAAAGTAATGGAAACATTTAGAATCCTTGAAATCATTCTAAAAATTATTCACCATATCATATGGAAAGGAAAAAAAATAAGGATGATCTCAACTTCTTTGTAAGGGTTATATATAGTGCAAGCTATTATAAATCAATAAAGCATAATTAATATTGAAATTAAAATAACTAAACACAAATCCTGTAAGAACTAAAAAGTATAACCTTCTAACAATGACACTTATTTAGGGACAAATAATGAAATCAAAATGAAAGATAATGAACTAATTTCTTCTCTCTCTACTCAAACTAATTCTATTAGTAGTCCTGCGGATTCTGGGAAACTAAATATTAATCCCAAGGCAGCCCAGGCCGAATCTAAGTCTTGTAATACTGCTGTCAGGGCATCACAATATGTTGAAAATGCTCTATAAAAACAGGACTCTAATATCATGTACGTTATGAATGACTGTATAGATCAGATGCAGTTCTTACCATCTAATCTAGACACTACCAAAAAGTAGAACATAGACAATTCAAAGGCACTAAGTACAACTTCATTACCTATTGATAGTGAGGAAATCCATATATTGTCTGGAAACTCTGTTTCAAACCATAATTCCAATTATTTGTTGATGTGTTCTAAGAGAACAACAGACTCTTATATGAGTGCTCCAATAACAGAACCTACAATGAAGAATGACAATATATCTTGTATTAAACAGGATTAGACCTCTAATAATATACAAGAGGATAGATTGTCTTCCAGAATAAAAAGCTCTGTAAAAAAGAAAAAGGGGAGTTCTAACTCCAAAAAAAATCCAAAAGAAGATCATTTTTTGGAATTTTCATGGTATTGATAACTTTTTAACCTTGATTGTTTTAAAGAAAATGATTGAAATTTATCATCCTTTATTGATTTCTATTGCGGAGAAAAAATGACTTATTCTTCTAAGTACTCTTATTTATGTCGAAATAATTATATTTTTACTGGTTTAATCATGAACAACATCAATGTTGAATCTCTATGGATTCTTTCACACTATTCTCTATAGAATATTAGTGTTTTCAATATCTATGACCAGATTTTTACTTTCAATTTTAATATAGATGACACCCATATTTTGTTTTCATTTTTTATGCTATGAATATATACAAAGAAAGGAGAATTATTTGGAATGATCTCTCTTATCATGGCAATAACATTAATGCTCCCTAGTTTATTATGGGTGACATTAATGCGATTCAAAACTACAATGATAAAATTGGACCTTATCATGCTTCTATCTCCCTAAGGGAATTAAAGGCCTCAATAGATAATGACAATATCATTGAAATTAATCTCAATGGTGAAGAATACACTTGGTATATAAGATACTACAACAAAGTACATGCCTCCAAGTTGGATAGAGCCTTCACAAATATCCTTTCTTTAGATAAATGGGATACTATATCCAGAAACACTCTTCATATGATGAAATCTGATCATCACACCATCCTGGTCAGTGTCTCCACCAAAGACATGAAACCCCATTTTCCTTTCAGATTTAACAATGTGTGGTTCTATGATGATGAGTGGTCTCACATCATTTTAACCTATTGGTCATCAATGTCGCATAACAATGATTTATGTGATTTTAATCTCAAATTAAAACATCTCAAATAAACACTAAAAACTTGGTGCTTCTCTAAAGCCAAACATACTAATAATGGAATCATGATTCTTGAGAAAGATATCAATGATCTTAAAAACAAAAAAACCAGCTCTGACCTCAACACTGACCCTACTCAAGAGATAAGCATTGTGGTCAAACTCAACTCTTTTCTCACGTTCAAATAAAATATGAGAAAACAAGCGCTTAAAATTAAATGGTTTACAGAAGGTAGTAGAAATACTAAATTATATAACTCTCTTCAAATATTAAGGAATTCATACATGCCTTTAACCTTTTTAGTAGATGCGGATATGATCCTTGACAATGAATATGACATCTCTCATCATATAATCTCCTTCTATGAATCCATATTCAATGGTTCTGCTATAAACAATGACCTCCTACCTGAGTTCATTCCTCGGGTGATCACTGATGAGGATAACTCTTTCGTTATCATCACTCGGCTAGATCATGATATTATGAACACTATCCTTAGTTTGAATCTTGATAGTTTGTTGGGTCCTGATGTCTCAACAATGGATTCTTCCAACATTATTGGGATGTGATTCAGAATGACATTTGTAAACTTTTAAAATCATTATTCATCAATGGGGTTCTTCCTCTCGTGTTGAATGCCCAGTTTCTCAAATTGATCTTGAAAGTGGATAATGATTATTATATTCATCCTTTTAGACCCATTTATCTTATCAACACCGTTTTTAAAATTATCACCAAAATAATATCTAACATAATTTCCACTCTTAAGGACCAAATTGTCTCCCGGAACCAATTTGGTTTTATAAAGGGTATATCCATTTAAGACTGTATTTACCTTGACTCTGAGTGTATCAATAATTGGAATAAAAATAACAGAGGAGGAAACATAGTTATTAATATTGGAATCATTAAAGCCTTTGAAACCATATACTAGAGTTTTATTTTCAAATTCCATAATGGTTTTTGTTTTAACCCCACTTTTATCACTTCAATTAGAACTCTCTTTAACATGGAATCTAACTCCATTTTGATCAATGGATCTCCCAAGGGCTATATTAAAAGCACCAAAGGTATCAGGAAAGGTGACCCCTTATCTTTCATAATCTTCTCAATAGCATAAGACTACCTCAGTTGTCTGATCATCCTCTTGGTGGACCAGAACAATCTAAAGCCCATACATGTCTCTAATTTGTGAAAGATTCTACTCATCTTTTTTATGCCGATGACATAATCCTTCTCCTTCAAGGTGACAAAATAAACATTCTTAATCTCAAACATGCACTCTCACACTATGAATAGGTCTCTAGTCAAACCATTAGTTGTAAAAAATCCTACATCCTCTTTGGGAAGAACATTCCTTCCCAATTGAAAATGAAACATTATCAATGACCTAGGTATAAAAGAAGGTACACTCCCTTTCACTTATCATGTTGTTCCTATTTTTTGGGCAGACCCAAATCGTGTCACTTTACGACTATTGTTGACCAAGTTCAAACCCATCTATCTTCGTGGAAAGGAAAATCACTCTCTATGACAGGCATGATGTTCCTTGTTAAATCCTCTATTGTCTCCAATATGGTTTATTCCATGATGGTCTATAAATGGTTGCTAGTCTCATTAAAAAAATGAACACCTCCATAAAAATTTCTTCTTAGAATGGTAGTGTTCTGGAAAGAAAACTTGTGACTATTCCTTGGTCAACTTGTTGAAATCCTATTATAAATGGCAGTATTGGTATAAAGAATATCAAATACTTCAAGGAATTCCATCAAGAAAGACTCACTTGGTACCTTTTTTCACAATACTTATTATGCTATTATCTTTCTCATAAATAGGTTCCTTGAAATACTTAAAATGGGAAATTTTTATTTCATTAATTCTTCAATATGGCCTTCCATCAAATACTCCTTTTCTATGATTTTGAATAATTCTAGATGGATAGTCTCAAGAGAATCCTCTATGAAATTTTGGTTGGATAATTAGACTTGAACACCATTAATTTCCACGTTATCTCCTGATAAATCTCTTAATAATACCAACAGCTCTATCAGAGGCATTTTAAACTCTCCTCATGACCACCTCTTATATACTATTCTGAACATCATTGAATTTTACACTTTCGCTCACACTAATGATTTCATAACATGGGAACCTACTGAAAATGGTATTCTTAACTCAAAAAATTTCTACAACCATTATTTCTATAACTCTGAGAGAGATTACATCTGGTTAAAAAACTTCAATAAACCTTGGACTAAACCTTCAAGATTCAATATCATTTGGTTTCTTTCTCACAACAGAGTTCCCACTGAAATTTTCCTCCAATATTCTGTCAACCAACTCAATTCTAAGTGAAAAATAAATAATCAACACAAATAAGATGCTAACCACCTCTTTCTCTCTTGTCTAATGCTACTCGTATTTGGAACTATATTCATTACATTTTTGAATGCATATGGTTGATTCTTGATTACATTAAAGCTCAAAAATATTGTGCATAAATGGAAGGCTCTAACCTCTTCATTACTGTAGTTGTTGAGCTCTACCATGTGATCTGGTATGATCGGAAAGATATTATTCATAATAATCACCCAATAAATCAAAATGCAGGTCCGATGAAGATCCTCATTTCCATACATGATGCTACTTTTATTCAAAAGGGACATTGCCAGAAAACCGTGGAGGACTTTTGGATTTTAAAACGTATAAGGATTATCAGTAATTTATGTCATCCAAATCACACTCTCGAGGTGTTATGGATAACCCCCTTCATTAATGGATCAAAATCAATATTTATGGCAACTCTAAGGGAAATTTGGGACCTATAAGATGTGGTGTTCTTTTTAGGAATAACATATGTCCTATTCTTGGATGATACATGGGTAAATGTGGCATTTCTACCTCCCTTTAAGCTGAGATACAATGTTTGATTCATGTTTTTTCCTTTTCCAAGAATTTTTGTTCGAACAACCTATGTATTGAAAGTGATTAGAGGACTATCGTGCAAGTGATTTGGAATGGAATAACACATCTAGCATGGCCAATTACTACATTTTTGATGGAATGCACCTATTCACATATCAATATTAATTATATCATCATGCATGTTTATCGAGAATCAAACATGGTTGTAGATAGTCTGACCAACATGGGAGTAAATCATGACATTACCTAGTTTGATGACCCTCATGATGCTCTTATTTCCTTTCATGAAATTGATTGTAATATGATCCCGTACATTAGACTCCAGTAATATTTTTTTAATAATATTTGTGCTATGGTCGTTTTTGGGCAAAGGCCTCAACCGTTTTAAAAATATGGTAAGATAAATAATTGAACACACAATGCATTTAATCAATAAACATATAATGAAATTCATAGAGAGATAATATCATTATGAAAAGATAATTGTATAATAATAATAAAATAATTCTTAAAAAATTAAATTATTAATTATTGCATGTAATGATCTCATACATCATGAAAACAATTATTTTCAAGACCTTAATCAATAATGTTTAAAACTACTAGGAAAAAACACATTTTATTTGGAAAATTTATTTTTCCCATGATGCATGTCGATACATCAAGGGGCTTTCTATAATCAACCCCCCCTGTAATTGAAAATCTAAATAATTGATAATATATAAAATAATAAATTTAATTCATGAATAATATACCTTATTAAAAAATATCCACATTTAGTAATGAACACCGATTTATTAATTTTTTTCTAGTTAATCAAATAAAAGTCAAAGTAAAAAGGTTATGTAAAACTAATATATAGTTTAGGAAATACATATATCCATGATCAAAATAATAAATATGACCTTGAATTGAAACATTAAACATCTTGAATAAATAATTATTCATTTTAAATAAATAAAATGGGTAGTATATACCCCATGTAAAAGGGAATCAGTGCATATTATCATAAAATACTCAATGAAATGTAAATTATGACAAAATATCATAAAACGATATTAACATTGATGTGAGAATTAATAAATGAATATATTATTTGAATAAAATTTAAAAAAACATATAAAAATTAAAAATAAAACATAATATAATCAAAATTCATTATACACATAATCTTATAATATAATAGGAAAATGAAGATGTAATATTACCCAATAGAAAGAAATTGAGTTATGAAATTCTTTACCACTTGGTAACATTCATGTAAAATACCCATAGATGAAATAATTAAAATTTAAACATTAAATACCATGAATTATTAAGGAATAATGTTATTAAATATCAAATTGTTAGTATATACATTAAATAAAATAAATTAGGTGCATAACATTACAAATACGCCTCAATGAATAGAAATTGATACAGAGTCCCTTGCCTCACGCTTTCCTTTAGTTGAACAAGATTTAAACTCTTGTATAATGGTTTTAATCGTGTTATTAATTTATAAGAGAATATAAATAATATTTATAATATCATTTATTATCCTCTTATAACATTTTAGCATCCATTTGATAATAATATTTCATTATTTTCATTTGTTTCAAGTGTTAAATTCCTTGTTTTTTCATTCATGTTTTATAATGAAAGTTATGGTTCTTGTAAAAAGGATATAATTAAATCATCTATATAATGATAATTATTTCATAAATTTCATACTTACTCACTATATTAATTATTTTAAAAACTCTTAAAAGTTATAAATGAAAAAAGTATTTCATCGATTCGTGGAGAAGGTAGGTTGTACGTATGCATGAGCGATTATATCATTACTTTATTGGGTGAAACGATAAGGAATTAGGTTATATATTAATTTTTAAAAATCAATATCATCTCACATATATCGCATATATTAATTAATTTTATCTATATTACATTACATGGATGGCCTAAGTGAAAACAAATCACATCACTTTGTGAGGCGGTAGTCCGCCCCGTACACACGAGTGAAATTATCGTATTTGAAATAAAATCGTATATATTATATTAAGTATAATAATATCATAAATTTCATATACATGTGTTATATACATAATTATATCCATTCTTTAAATGTGGTCATGGAAAACGAACTACATCGGTTCGTGAGGAGGTAGTCTTCGGTACCCAAGATCGATGATTTTATTTCCCATTTTATGGAATTGGAGATGGATACGTATTGTGATATAAATATATTACCATATAATTATATGTTATATAGTGGCTTTATTATATTATATGTTTTAAAATATAATTTACGGTGGAAAAAGAATAAATAAATTGTAGGATCATTGTTAAGATAATTACCTTCTCTAAGAGGAACCTCCCTTGGATCTCTTCTTAAATACCATATAGATGGTCATTTTGGATGAATATATCATATATAATATATATGTAGACTTTAGGGGGATATTTTTGTTGTTTTGTTTTAGAAAAATGTGTATGGGAGGTGCGATGAAATTGGGGGATAGATTACCCTTTTATATGTGGGGAATGGATACCTCCTTGGAAATTACTTATAAATTTCCCAAAATAATCCAAAATGATAATGTAGTTCACAAGTTAAAAAACCTCTAAATAACCTTATATTAAAATTTGGGATATTATATCATTGAAATATGGATATAAAATAATATTTTCATAAGTTTTTGGGTCATTTTTAACCCTTATATTTATAATGTAGACCACCACCAATCTCATTTTTACATTAACCACAATAATTAATTTTTATTGTTTTCACTATTAATTTTGGCCAAAAATTAATTTAAACTTATTTAATAAAATAAAATTTTATAATTCTAAATATACAATCCATTATTATAAATTCAATTCATATAATATGTATAATCCATTTTAAAATTACACATGCAAACGTAATGAAAAAAAGGGTTTTCAAAGAGAAAATTATCAAAATAATGGATGATTTTAATATAAACATTCAACATGAAATTTATCAAAATTAAATAAATTGAATTTATTATAGTATTATTGAACTAATTTTACTTTTAAACCAGTTTAAATTATAATTTAATTATGAAAATAATTTAAATTAAAATAAAGTTTAAAAAAATTAATATTTTTCACTATTCATCATAAAATGAAAATTTTTAGAAAAACAAGTAACATTCACCCTAATATAATATTGATATTATGAATTTTTAAAAAATAATTTTATAAAAATAATTATATAAAAAAAATTTATTGAAATTTTATAAATTAATTTTATCATAAGATCCCAATAAGTGACAAAACTATTTCATTTAAAAAAATTGTTTTCCAAAAAATATTTCTTTTTTTAAAATGATTGTAATTTTAATTATAATCAATAGATATAAATTTATTTTATTTCATACATTTATAAACCATATTATATTCATAATTTTATTAATACTATTTATACCCTCCACCTTAATGGCTATGTTATAATAATCATAGTTAAATAAAATTTTAATCAAGCATTTTCTTTAAAACATGGTGATTCATGTATCGCAAGTTATAAAATTTATTGAATTTATTTAAAAATAAATATTTTGTAAAGTCATGGGGTGTTATATAGAGACTCATAATGCATTCATATGATTAATTCATGTTCATTCATGGGTTATTGGATGGGATCATAGGTTATTGACTAGGATAAGGTCAAATTAATTATTTATAACCCCTATTGGAAACTATTATAGTTTGTAAGAATGGCTCAAATCCATAGGTAATGACTTATAAAAAAGTTTTTTTACCAATAATAACAAAAGATAATAAACAATAAAAGTTGAAAATAGTGATGATGTAGTTATTTTGATAATGAAATTGTGAGAGTGCAAGTGAAAGGAGAGAATGAATAGTGATGAAAATAGGTTAACAAATAACAAAGATAGAGATAGAGAATATATTAAGATACGAGCATGAATAATTAGTTGATAGGATAGAGTGATTTTATTGGTCAGTTTTACAAATTGTTTACTTCATTCATTCATTTTAATTAAGAAAAAACTAACCAACATGAGGTATACTAACCAATTTTTCTGATTGGCCAACCTATGAGTGAATGAGTCTTGGGGTTATTATACTTTAGGAATCAATCAATCAAAATGTTTTGGAATTATTTTTCACTAATTACATGTTGTTAATTAAACTTAGTGTACAGATCTCATTAAATTTTAACTTGTTAGTTTGAAACTCGTATGATTAAAAAGTTTTAATATGAATCCATTCGAGATTAATTCTCACTAGTACCCAATGTTTTGGAAAATAATATTTCTTAATTTGGATGATGAGAGTAACATTCAAATGAACAATTTCAAAGAATAAAAATAAAATTAGGTGTTAGTACAATCTTATTCCAACCAAACATTTTAGCAAAAGATCATGATCAATTAAATAAGAATTAATAATTTCATTAGAAATAAATCTATTAAAATTTTAAAAATTGAAATAAGATAGAAAGTATGAATAAAATTTTCTTATTGAGTATCTCCTCTTCTTACTCTGGTTTCACTATGATCTTCTTCAAAATCTTTCAAATTAGATATGCTCCATTTTCTCTTATTGACCTCATTGATCTCCCTTAAACTTTTTTCTCTCTTCTTCCTCAGATTATTTTTCTATTAATAACAGTTTTCACACCAATCCCTACCACATTATCAAAATCATAGATTTAAAATCTTCTCCTCATCTTCTACGTGGAACATTCACATTACATCTTCCCCCGAATTAGTAAAATTAGTTGATCTATTTCAACTAAATTTGATTTCCCATATGTGGTCATGTCACTGATCATTTATCAGTCTCCAGAACCATATCAGTTTAATCCATGAATTATGATTTTCCAAGATTGAATACATATTTTTCCTAAAATTAAGAAGATTATATATTTGGGTTTAATAAATATAGACTGGAGGGATGGTCTTTGACATGCTGGTCTATCGGATCTCCAATACTAGGCCCGATCCTATTATTGGGATGAGGGAATTTTGTCGACGGTCACATTGTATGTCTTTGAATTATTATAGGGTTTAGTTTATATAAAAAATGTAATAGTTAAAAATCCATGGAATGAATAGAAAATCCTTTTACTATGGGTCAACTACCTGTGATGAGCTTATAAAATCCTTATACTCACTCCCAAAGGCTTATGATTAGCCTAGAAAATCCTTACAGTAGGGGACAAAAACCTATGGTGATATTGGAAAATCCTTCCACTCAAGGCAAAATGTACATAATGAGTCTACAAAGCCTTACTCAAGGATGTCTTTGTAATATTTCCCTAAAAACTACAAAAAACCCCTCTTTATATGTAGTATTTATCCAAATTAAGCACATAATGAGTAGAAATAATAAAACTCTTATTTAAATGGCTATAAATAATTAAATTCATTAATCAATAAATTTATGAATTTTTATTAAAATATTTAGGATGAATAAATTATTTAAAAATATTATTTATACATTTAATTATTAATAAATTAAATTAATTTTCAAATTCAACATCTATTACCCAATTTTCATACATTCTCCAGTTAATGCACATTTTGTAACATAAACTCATTAACTTCAGAAAAGGATGTGGAAAATTATAATCAAAATATGTCCACATCAAATTCACCCAAAATTAAATATTTATTTATCCTCAAATAATATTTTCTTTTACTTTGTATATAGAAAATATGATTTTTAAAATAAACTCACAACGAAACATGTTGAAAAACTAATTTACATAGAAACAATATTGTCTAATGTTTTAAATAATTTTCACATAGGTCATAGATAGATTCGATTACACAATCTATAAACCAAGGAACCCTGAAATATTATGTTCTATTCGATTACACAATCTATAAACCAAGGAACCCTGAAATATTATGTTCTAGATTTTGGGATTGAAAATAGGCAATATTTAATTAGAATGAAAACAATACCAACAATAACTTTCCAAAATCACTTTTCCAGGGGATCTATAAAACAAATATCATCTTAAAACGTTATTTTTACAACTCAAATTATTTTCATATAAGTAAATTTCTCCTAATTCATTTGGGTTCAATATTACCCTCACCTTACTAAATTCAATTTTGATAGATAGGCTCTTTATTTGATTTTTTCCTAGATTTGATTTGTAAATTTCTATTATTGAAGGAGAAAATGGCATTGACTCACAAACTCGGTGTATAACCTCTAAAGATTGACCAGGGTATCCCAATTTCCCATTTTAATTCTAGGTTTGAACGAAATATATGGTGATCTTTTGAGTTGTATCCCTAAGGTGTTGTATTTCATAAAGTCCAATTCCAATAGGTTTCAGTTTTAACATCTAGTTTCGTTAAGTTCTAATACCAATTACAGAAAGATCTGTCTCATCACACCCCTATTCCTAGTACTTAAATAGAGTTTCAACAAAAACCAATGGGAAAAAATACTCACCAATCATAAAATTAATGAATTTCATACTAAATTTCAACCTTCATAACTATAATTCAATTACCCACTAGGCAAGGAAATATTTTAATATAATTTAAATAAAAAGTAATAGAAATTTGGAAGAAAAAATTGGAGAATTTATGTGAAAGATCATTGAATATTAGATTAGAAAAATTATAAGAACCTCTCCCCTCAATTGAAACCTAAAATTATACCCAATGTTGAATCCTATAGTGTTGATAGCTTTTTAGATAGTTTGGATAAATGTTTTTACAATTTAGAAGATCATAAAATGTATGAAAACATCAAAAGAAGTTATTGAATAGTAATCATTCAACATTTTCAAAAAAAATATAATTCAATAATCTTATGTTTTTACATTGTTAATAGTCACATGAATTCATAATTTAGATCACAAAGTAACATGATGAAAAATGAAATACCATGTAGAAGCATCAGAATCTAGAGGAATTTTATAGTGTTGGCTAGTTTATAAGTTATGTTCAAATTGATTTTCAATACAATGGATACCAAAATTCTAGACCCCAAATATGAAAAGAATAGATTTATTAAACATAAAAACTAATAGAAAAGGAATCCCCCAAACTTAATTTTTATAAAAAAAATTCTGAAACTAATTACATAATAATATTACAACATTACTCACCTAAATTTAGATCTTTTATCAGTAATGTTCAGAAAAATTTATTCTCCATTAAATCATAGAGAATTAACACTACTTAATCTATTCAGGTACCCGAACAATTAAAATAGATTAACTTTAATATGTAATGTAATGACCCGGAATGTAACGCCCCGACCCCAGTTACCCAGAGTCGGTGCATTATTACATAACCTTGGCATGATCAGAAGAAAGATCAAGTCTCTAAAGACCGATTAGTTTAGTAGCCTTTGAAACACTAGATACAATCATAATGTTTTACATTACACAAAAAAACATCTTGTCTTCATATCCCCTCATACTATCCCTGCAGGTCATTCATAAATTACTTCTTCATAATCCTGGGAAAAATAAAACATTGAAAGGGGTGAGCTCAGATGCTCAGTAAGGATAACATTATAGCAGAAGATTTCATAGTTAAGCATAAACACTTAAGGAAATTTATAATTAAAACAAAAGCCTTTTAAACTTGAACTTCATCATAATATGGAAAATATAAAATGAAATAATGCTATTTACTTATTCACATGGATATTCTACTAGTCGAACAAAAACATTCAATATCAATAACCACTTTCATAATGATGGAATGCATAATGGCAGACTATCATAACCACATAGCCAAGGCCTCGTGCCAAGACTACAAATAAGATTTTGTCAAGGCCTTATGCCATGACACTAGTTTGACTCATGAGACCTACCGATTCATCGAGGAGCTATAGAGGGCTCCACTCGTCACATATTAAAGCCAATTCATTCCTTATATGAACAGGTTTAAACATAACATAAACATTCGTATTAAAAATAGCATACGAAATGTCAATACATTAACCACAAACCATGAATGGTATAAAAATAGCACCTCCATAGTCAAACATAACTCATTAGATACAATATGGAAGATTGTATTGTATCATATTAACCTCAATCAAGAATAATTAAGGATGTTGGCATAGATGAAAATAATCATCAAAACTATTTGAGACAAATATCCCCCTTTTTCTTGAAATCATTTAAAAGTCACACTATTTGTCAAGAATCCATTTAAAAATTGATTTTTGAATGAAAGTGTCCCATACCACTTTGAAACCATCAAAAGGAGTTTTAATTTTAAAACTTTAATGTCCATATAAATAAATCCTTAAAACCATTTTTTAAAAACATGGACATTAATGAGAAAGATTTAGAAGAATATGTCTTTAAAACATTTAAAAATAGTATTTTAGTTAGAGTTTCTAACCAAAAGAGAGACACTTGAAAACAAATAATTGAGGTAATCAAAACTTTTTAATATCATGAGAATAAAAGGATTCATGATATACTATGTCAAAGTACATTATATACACCACATAAAAGTGATTTGGTGTATAACAACAAAGAAGTCTCAATGGAATGTAAATTGAGATGAAATCTCTCATAAAGGCCATATCCATAGGTTAAGGATAAATCAATGACATAATTATGTGTGAAAAATATAAATACACAAAATATGATTGTATATTTAGTGTAAAACAATCAAGGGATATTAACACATAATCTTATAAAAACAACACCAATGAATTGGATGTTTAACTCAACAAATGGAGAGTGAGTTAAAATTACTCTAATCAAATTCGTATCGATGACTTGAGAAATTATCAATGGAGTGATTATGTGTATCAATAGTATATCCAAAGGAAGGGGAGTGAAAATTATGAAATAATCAAATGAATAGTGATTACACACATAATCTTGGAGTAATATAATCAATGAAATATGTGTAAAGCCAAATTAGTGGAAATTGAAATTTCAAATTCCCTTATCGATTAGGTAACTTACAAAACATACACCCATGAAAGAAGGATCTTATATTGATGATGTAAATACCCATAAATTAATTTATATTACACAATGAATACAATCATGGGTTGTACACACACCACATGCAATAAATAAGTGGTGAACAATGGAATTCTCATGGAATTAAAAGTCAGATAAGAAACCCCTTACCATGTACTTTTCCACGGTTGGGGTTAGGTTAACCTCCTGTATAATTTTGAAATAATTGTTATTAAATTATTCATGAATAATATACATTAATATTATATCATATATGCTCTTTTAATGTTGCTTTGTTAATAATATCTTAGAATTATCGTCGTTTCGGGTGTTAACTTACTCATTTTCTTTTTTATGTTTTGTTATGTAAGACATGTTTTTCATAGATAGGTTGTATCTCATTCATATCCAGAATTATATCAAGTTCTTAAACATTATTTTTACATCATCAAATGAAAATTATATTTGAATGGGTACGATAGAGAATGAATCTCATCGCGTTCGTGGAGACGGTAGTCCGTACGTACGCACGAGCGATAATGTCCTTGTTTTGATATTAAAATAATATATAATTGGATGTTATATCATATATACAGAATAATTATCATGTTATATTTATTATTTACATGAGTTACACATCATTATTATACCCATCTAAAATAATAATATATTGAATAACAATTACACCATGACGTGGAGACGATAAGCCGTACGTACGCACATATGGTGACATGTTATTCAAAGGGTATATAGAATACAGAATATGGTTGTACCATATTTATAATAACATCACAGTATATATATTATACTGGAGTTATTATTTTATAATGGTAATAACAGAGAAAGAAGAAGTGGAAGAAGAAAGGAACTTGAAAAGGGGTAGTGAAAACATTACCTCTTCTTCGGGTCCTTCCTTTTGATTTGATCAAAAGAGCTCCATAGGATGGCTTTCTGATCAAACTAAGGCCTCTAGGTTGAAGTGAGGGAAGTTGAAAGAGTATTTGGGCATGGGTTTGCCGAACCAAAAGGCATTGAAGGTGTGAAGAAATGAGAAGGAGGAGTGCCCTTTTATAAGAGGGGTGAGTGGTACCTTTGGAAAAGTTAGAAATATTAATTTATAATAAAATAATATTTCGTTTATAATGGCACCAAAGTTGATTATTTAAAGGTTAGGGTATGGATGGGTCGAATACCACTCAACCAATAGAATTTAGACAGGTTTGGGTGATTATATTAACCTTATCTTTAAGTATTAACTCTTAGTTAATTAGTTTCACTTTTACAATGTCTCTTTGTATTTTTATATTATATGGTTAATAAACATACGATATACATCCAAGATACCCCAAAGTGGTCCTTTAATGATAAAACCGTCATGATATAAGTCTTTTGGCTGAACCATAGATCTTTATGAATTTAATATCAATTAATAATATAATATTTGTTTTAATAACTCTTTTATGTCAATTTTGACACTATTCAATAGTTAATTTTTTTGAAACACATAACAAAATTATTACTTCGAAAAAAGTTAATTAAATAAATACTAATATGTCATATTAACCTAGAAAATTAGTGTAATTCAATAAAAGTCTCAAATTATATATATTTGGGTATTTATAATATCAGTTATTCTAATTTTTCACTATTATGGTAATTACTGCATCACCATTGTCTCATAAATAAATTAAATTATTTAATGTCTAAAAATTATAAATAAAATAAAATTATGTATGAAATATTTTTATCTTTCTAATGAATATTTATAGTCTAATCTAAAACATATATAACCCTAGGTAACAATTGCTTTTCTAAAAGATATATGCTTGTGTCATTTTTGTATTCATTTTAACTTTATTAAAATAAAGTGTCCCTATCACTTACAAGTAGATCCATGGGGTCCCAAAATCGACCCAAAGATGACCATGGTCGACCATGTGTCAACCAATAGGGTTAAGACACGTTTTAGGATAATTTAGTAATATTATAATAATATTTTTTAACCCTTGTTTACCGGATTTACCCTTTAACCATGGTAAATAAAATATTTACCGAAATAATTATCCAAAATGTATAAAAATAAAAGTTACCTATTTAAAAAATTTGAACATCCGGATTCCAAATATGGAATCCATTTATCCAAATTCAAAACACAGAAGTGGCAGAAATTAATTTAAAATTAATTCCTGTTGTTAAAACAAAAAGCGTGTTTTTAAGAGATAATAACTATCAAAAGATTGGCACTTGTTTATGTCTGGTTTAAATGTGAAATTATGTTAAATGACCCAAATTGTATTAAATGGTAAAAATATATTTTTAATATAATTTAAAACCACTCAAATTTATAATTTATCACTATTAATTATTTCGATTAAAAATGTTGTTTTTAACTAATTTTTTACTATTCATCAAAATATAAAGGTTATCCGAAAAGTACCAAAATTTCACACTAGGCTAATTTAGTTATTATGAATCCAAAAATGAATTATATTTTACCAAATTCAAAACATAAAAGTTTCATTTATTAATTTAAAATCGATTCCTACTTTCGAAACCAAAAGGCGTATTTTTAAGAAATAATAACTATCAAAAGTTTGACACTTGTTTATGTCCAATTTCAAGGTGAAATTACGTAAAATTACCATCATTAGATTAAATAGTAAAAATATAATCTATTTATACTTAAAAATAGTTAAAATGTATAATTTAACGATATAAATTATTTTGATTAAAAAAGTTGTTTTCAGTTAAAATTTAGTAATTTTTCACTATTCACCCAAATATGAAAGTTATCAGAAAGACACCAAGACATTATTGATACTAAATTATTATGTCCCGATTCTAAAGAAGAATTTCATTTTGTCAAATTGAATATATAAATGTTTCAAATATTGGTTTTAAAAAGGCTTCGCCATTAAAAGGCTGTAAAATTTCATTTTTTGATAAATACTTCTTTTATCTGAAAAAATGAATTTGTTCATAAATCATGTCTTAGAAACTCATAATATGGATTAAATTTATAAGGATAATATAATATTTTAAATTCTGTTAATACTATTCATAACCTCTTTTGAACGGCTATTTTGGTAAGTCGTGGTGTACTTGAAATCAGTGTTGCGTACACCACAGGCTATTGTATTATTCAAAGAGAAGTGTACCATGAAAGATTGGAGTGTTAAATTCACCCCACATTCAATAAATTGTGTCCTCGCAATTTTAGAAATTGGGCTTGAGAATATAATGGAATGTCCCACATTTGAAAGTGTCAATAAAACCATTACTTAAAAAAAAGAAAGAGAGGTATAAAGGTCACCCAAGATAACCCATACCAGGATTCCAGGTAGGAAAACATGGATATAGATGATAAACTAAGTGTCATGTTCTGATGTAGAGGGATAGAAATCATGATCAGGAGAATGTTAACAATAAGAAAACCAGAAACTTGTGTTGGGACAAACGATAATTAGTCTCCTAGTAGGAAAAGTAAACAGACAAAATTTTTTGTATTAAGTTACATTACATAAGGATGAGGAATTCATTTATGATATTGACTAAGAATATAAAAATATATACTTACTTTTTATGTAGAGTTTCATTCTTTAATAAACTTCCACCACTAACTCATTTTTTAAACGATGAGTATTGAAGAAGACTTGGTTACACTGGAAGAGCTAGAATAAACTTCTATAGAATCACATGATCCATGCAGGATAAACTATATAATTACATTGTCTTTAGAGATTAATCAAAACCAAAATGGTTAGTACAAGATCTAGTGATCCCCCAAAAGGATATTCCTTGAGAGAAATAAACACTAATCTTAATTTCTAAAATTAAACCAACAATACCCCAAAGTTAAATAAATACCATTCAATAATCAATTTTCCTTAAAATCGTTCAATATAATCCAAACTAATATTGAAACCCAAAACATAGAAGAATTTGATTATGTAGTCTCCCATGTTAAATTTTATATCCAAACGACATCAAATACTCTTAAAGTCACATATTTAAAAGTAATTAACCTCATCACATATTCTCTATTATAGGTTAATCATTTCCATAAATACCCCAAATCACTATAAATCCATAATAAAAACGTACATAAAAATCTACCATTACTCCACAAATGAAACAACATAGTATTCTATTTTCCTTGGGCATATAGTGTTCCCAACAAAGCGAACATCATCCAAAATAACATTTATCACTTAATCACCAAATCATTTTCCTATACCAAGGGTATTCATTTGATAATACATAAGAACCCAAATCAAGTTATTATTGATCAATAAAATCATTTATCTAAAAATAATTAGTCACACTATCCAGGGAATTCACGTAGTCTAGTGGTAAGCGATAAATCCCAATCGCACTTTGGTTGTGGGTTCTATTCCCACAGCTTTGTCCAACACGACGGGTTGTCACGTGGTCTGCATGTTGTCCTTTTCAAAAACTATGTTTTATAACATTACCAAAATGAGATAAAATCCTCAAAATAACCATAACATAATTTAACCACAAATCTTATCTCATACCTTTCATTTTCATCCCAAATTATAATAACATATAATTCTCTCAAACCCCAATGATCATATAAAACCAAATGGCTATTTATACCTATATCCACAAGAGAATAGATAATTCTTTTTCAAATATCATTCTCACATGGAAAACTGCAGGGTTACAAATACAAGAGAAAATTATTCCAAAGTAAACCCATAAACAAGGATCACTAAAACTTTTTAAACATTTCTCCAACCATTTATTTCCACATAGCCTCTTCTTTGACCAAGAAAATATCCTATAGAATAGGGAATTCACTCGGGTAATGGCCAGGTCCCCTACATTTATGGAAAATGACTGTAAATGGAGTCTTGGGACCATTTTTATCTTCTTCCATAGTACTCTTCATTTTTCTTCGGCAATTATTCACTTTATGTCCTTCTTTCCCACATGTAAAGCATTTCTTTGCCCCATTGAGACACTTTCCTAGGAGTCTCCTTCCACATTTCCTACATGATGGAAATTGAGTATTCCTTTCTCCATGGTCTCCACTGCTAGAGCTCTTATCATTCATCACCTTTCTCTTCTTTTTTGAGTCCGGGAATTGGTTAATATATATATTGTTGATCATATTTTTGGAAAATTGATTTGGAATAAAGACGATATGTTTTAAGCCTATCAACATTCCATTTTGTTTCTCATTACCACCAACGTTCCCACCTTGTACATCATTCCCAAAGTCACTATGACTTCCTTGGAATCCAGCCATTGACTAAAACCAGAAAGCATTGTGTGAGTAACAGTAGTCATAAAATCATTTAGATATTAACATGTCACCATATTCTCAATTTGAAACACATTAGGATTAACCAAGGTCATTTACTATCATCTTATATATTTAATACTTTAAATCAGTTAGTAAAGAAAATGTAAATTATCCTAATCATATCCCCCGGGAGTGTCGTAACCAAGAGTGCAGCAAGGCCCGTTGTCGTGCACCAGTTCCTATTCGAGTCTATCTCAAAGCAGTGTTTTCGGGTTTTACCCCTAGGTACATCTGTGCCAGAGCCTCCTCTACCTGCTCGTATCCAGACAAGGATATATTTCTCAGAAAACTCACAAAATCTCTACAATACAAAAATTCTAGTAAGTTATTCTATACTAATCCTTAATGTGCATCTTAGGTCTACGTGCTCTAATCAGAGTTTATCTAAATCTAGATTCCAAGGTTTGTACTAAACTTCCTCTGATACCAACTATAACACCCCGACCCCAGTTAGCCAGAGTCGGTGCATTATTTCATATCATTGGCATGATCACAAGAAAGATCAAGTCTCTTATGACCAATTAGTTTAGTAGCCTTGGAAACACTAGATACAATCATAAAGTTTTACATTACACAAAAAAACATTTTCTCTTCATATCCCCTCATACTATCTCTACAGGTCATTCATAAATTACTTTTTCATAATCCTGGGAAAAATAAAACATTGAAAGGGGTGAGCTCAGATGCTCTATAAGGATAACATTATATCAGAAGCATTCATATTTAAGCATAAACACTTAAGGAAATTTATAATTAAAACAAAAGACTTTTAAACTTGAACTTCAGCATAATATAGCAAAGATAAAATGAAATAATGCCATTTACTTATTCACATGGATATTCTACTAGACGAAAAATCACATGCAATATCAATAACCACTTTCATAATGATGGAATGCATAATTCCAGACTATCATAACCCCATAGCCAAGTCCTTGTGACAAGACTACAAATAATATTTTGTCAAGGCCTTGTTCCAAGACACTAGTTTGTCTCATGAGACCTACCGATGCATTGAGGAGCTATAGAGGGCTCCACCCGTCACTTATTATGTCCAATGCATTCCTCATATTAACATGTTTAAACATAACATAAACATTCGTATTAAAACTAGCATACGAAATGTCAATACTTTAACCACAAACCATGAATTTTATAAAAATAGCACATCCATAGTCAAACATAACTAATTAGATATGATATGGAAGATTGTATTGCATCATATTAACTTCAATCAAAAATAATTAAGGATGTTGACATAAATGAAATTAATCATCAAAACTATTTGAGAGAAATACCCCCCTTTTTCTTGAAATCATTTAAAAGTCACACTATTTGTCAAGAAGCCGTTTAAAAATTTATTTTTGAATCAAAGTGTCCCATAACACTTTGAAACTTTCAAAAGGATTTTTAATTTTAAAACTTTAATGTCCATATAAATAAATCCAGAAAACCATTTTTTTAAAACATGGACATTAATGAGCAAGATTTAGAAGAATAGGTCATTAAAACATTTAAAAATGGTATTTTAGTTAGAGTTTATAACCAAAAGAGAGACACA
Source organism: Viscum album (assembly GCA_963277665.1). Classification (NCBI taxonomy): domain Eukaryota; kingdom Viridiplantae; phylum Streptophyta; class Magnoliopsida; order Santalales; family Viscaceae; genus Viscum; species Viscum album. The sequence goes on along the minus strand of OY728167.1, from coordinate 392,247,012 downwards.
TGAATACAAATAATTGAGGTAATCAAAACTTTTTAGTATAATGAGAATAAAAGGATTCATGATATACTATGTCAAAGTACATTATATACACCACATAAAAGTGATTTGGTGTATAACAACAAAGAAGTCTCAATGGAATGTAAATTGAGATGAAATCTCTCATAAAGGTTGTATCCTTAGGTTAAGGATAAATAAATGACATAATTATGTGTGACAAATATAAATACACTAAATATGATTGTATATTCAGTTTAAAACAATCAGGGGATATTCACACATAATCTTATAAAAACAACACCAATGAATTGGATGTTTAACTCAACAAATGGAGAGTGAGTTAAAATTACTCTTATCAAATTCATATCGATGACTTGAGAAATTATCAATGGAGTGATTATGTGTATCAAAAGTATATCCACAGGAAGGGGAGTGGAAATTCTGACATAATCAAATGAATAGTGATTCCACACATAATCTTGGAGTAATATAATCAATGAAATATGTGTAATGCCAAATGAGTGGAAATTGAAATTTCAAATTCCCTTATCGATTAGGTAACTTAAGAAACATACACCCATGAAAGAAGGATCTTAAATTAATGATTTAAATACCCATAAATTAAAGTATATTACACAATTAATACAATCATGGTCAGTACACACACCACATGCAATAAATAAGTGGCGAACAATGGAATTCTCACGGAATTAAAAGTGAGATAAGAAACCCATTACCTTGTACTTTTCCTTGGTTGGGGGTAGGGTAACCTACTGTATAAAGTTGAAATAATTTTCCTTAAATTATTCATGAATCATATACATTAATATGATATCATAAATGATCTTTTAACATTTCTTTGTTCATAATATCAAATAATTATCGTCGTTTCGGGTGATAAATTACACGTTTTCTTTTATATGTTTTGTTACATAAGCCATATTTGTCATGGATAGGTTGTATCTTATTCATATCCAGAATGAAATCATGTTCTTAAACATTATTTTTAAATCATCAAATGATAATTATACTTGAATGGGTACGATAGAGAATGAATCTCATCGCGTTCGTGGAGACGGAAGTCCGTACGTACGCACGAGCGACAATATCATTATTTTGATATTAAAATAATATATAATTGGATGGTATATCATATATACAGAACAATTATCATGTTATATTTTTTATTTACATGAATTACACATCATTATTATACCCATCCAAAATAATAATATATTGAATAACAATTACACCACGACCTGGAGACGGTAAGCCGTACGTACGCACGCATGGTGACATGTTATTCAAAGGGTGGATAGAATACTGAATATGGTTGTACCATATTTATAATAACATCACAATATATATATGATACAGGAATTATTATTTTATAATGGTAATAACAGAGAAAGAAGAAGTGGAAGAAGAACGGAACTTGAAAAGGGGTGGTGAAAACATTACTTCTTCTTCGGGTCCTTCCTTTTGATTTGATCAAAAGGGCTCCATAGGATGGATTTCTGATCAAAATAAGGCCTTTAGGTTGTAGTGAGGGATGTTGAGAGAGTACTTGGGCAGGGTTTTGCGAAACCAAATGTCTTTGAAGGTGTGAAGAAATGAGGAGGAGGAGGCCTTTTTATAAGAGGGGTGAGGGGCACATTTGGAAAAGCTAGAAATATTAATATATAATAAATTCATATTCGGTTTATAATGGCTACAAAGTTGATTATTTAAATTTCAAGGATGGTATGGGTCAAACACCACTCAACCAATATAATTTAGACAGGTTTGGGTCATTATATTAACGTTATCTTTATGTATTAACTCTTAGTTAATTAGTTTCACTTTTACAATGTCTCTTTGTATTTTTATATTATATGGTTAATGAACATACCATATACATCAAATCGACCCCCAAGTAGTCCATTAATGATAAAACTATCCTGATATAAGTCTCTTTGTAGAACCTTATATTTTTATGAATTTAATATCAATTAATAATAAAATATTTGTTTTAATAACTCTTTTATGTCAATTTTGATACTATTCAATAGTTGATTTTTTTGAAACACATAACAGAATGATTATATAAAAAAAAGTTAATTAAATCAATCCTAATATTTCATATTAACCTAGAAAATTAGTTTAATTCAATAAAAGTCTCAAATTATATTTATTTGGATATTTATAATATCAATTATTCTAATTTTCCACTATTATGGTAATTACTGCATCACCATTGTGTCATTAATAAATTAAATTATTTAATGTCTAAAAATTATAAATAAACTATCATTATTTATGAAATCATTTTATCTTTCTAATGAATATTTATAGTCTAAAATCTAACATATATAACCCTATGTAACAATTGTTTTGCAAAAAGATATATGCTTGTGTCATTTTTGTATTAATTTTAACATAATTAAAATAAAGTGTCCCTATCACTTACAAGTGGATCCATGGGGTCCAAAAATCGACCCAAAGATGCCCATGGTCGACCATGTATCAACCAATATGGTTAAGACACGTTTTAGGGTAATTTATTATTAATATAATATTATTGTTTTACCCTTGTTTACCGGATTTACCCTTTAACCATGGTAAATAAAATATTTACCGAAGTAATTATCCAAAATGTCTAAAAATAAAAGTTACCTATTTAAACAATGTGAACTTCCTGATTCCAAATATGGAATCCATTTATCCAAATTCAAAACACAGAAGTAGCAGAAATTAATTTAAAATTAATTTCTGTTGTTAAAACTAAAAGCGTGTTTTTAAGAGATAACAACTATCAAAAGATTGGCACTTGTTCATGTCTGGTTTAAATGTGAAATTATGTTAAATGACCCACATTCTATTAAATGGTAAAAATATATTTTAAATATAATTTAAAACCACTCAAATTCATAATTTATCACTATTAATTATTTCGAATGAAAATGTTGTTTTTAACTAATTGTTTTACTATTCATCAAAATATAAAAGTCATCCGAAAAGTACCAAAATTTCACACTAGGATAATTTAGTTATTCCAAATACAAAAATGAGGTCTATTTTACCAAATAAAAAACATAAAAGTTTCATTTATTAATTTAAAATTGATTCCTTCTTTCGAAACCAAAAAGCATATTTTTAAGAAATAATAACTATCAAAAGTTTGACACTTGTTTATATCCAATTTCAAGGTGAAATTACATAAAATGACCATCATTAGATTAAATAGTAAAAATATATTCTATTTATACTTCCAAACCATTAAAATTTCTAATTTAACAATATAAATTATTTTGATTAAAAAAGTTGTTTTCAGTTAAAATTTAGTAATTTTTCACTATTCACCCAAATATGAAAGTTATCAGAAAGACACCAAAACATTATTGATAGTAAATTCATATGTACCGATTCTAAATTAGAATTTCATTTTGTCAAATTGAATATATAAAAGTTTCAAATATTGGTTTTAAAAAGGCTTTTCCATTAAAAGGCGGTAAAATTTGATTTTTTGAAAAATATTTCTTTTATCTAAAAAAATGAAATTGTTTATAAATCATGTCTTAGAAACTCATAATATGGATTAAAATTATAAGGATAATATAATATTTAAAATTCAGTTAATACTATTCATAACCTCTTTTGAAAGGCTATTTTGGTAAGTCCTGGTGTACTTGAACTCAGTGTTGCGTACAACACACGCTATTGTATTAATCAAAGAGAAGTGTACCGTGGAAGATTGGGGTGTTACACGGAAATTTCAAGGAGAAGTTTTTTTAATTTATTTGTAATTTTATGAGTCTTTGGCTTCATACGACACCTGATTCTGAGGCCCTGTGTGTCCAGAATAAATTTCTGAAGATTAGCTCGGGTACGTTCAGTGAATGGACGAGCGGGTTTTTCTAAATTTTGATTTGGTGCTTAGAATTAAAATCTGAGGGCACCGATGAAACCGCATCGCCGATAATTCCTTAGGAGGACCTTTTCCGAAGGTGCGTTTGCTCGGGAGGAGTTGTTAAAAAAAGAGGATTTCAATGTGAAGTAAATTAAATTGTGTTACAATTTTATTTCATTTTCTATGTTGATATAACCTATGTGTGGAAGTTGGGTGGGACGTACTTGTTGTTAACTACCCTTGAGATAATAAAGGTGGGGTGGGGCCCACACGAGCCTGGCCCCTCACATTCCCTAACTCGTCTAAACCCCCCCCCCCACTTAAGATGTGTAACTCATCTTAACTTTTAAACTTCCCATTAATTGGGTGACTTCCCCTCTCCTCACATTTAATCCTGCCAACACACTAATTCAATTAATAGAATTATGTTTTTGAATTTTGAACACATGGCATGACTTAATAAAATAAGAAGTGCTTATTTTTTGGGTTAGATTGGTTGTGTTGAGGATTGGAGGAGAGAGCTCTATGTCTATTGAAGAACATCATATTCTATAGCGAATAAGGTCTTCATCCTCAACGAAGAACGACTACACTTTGTCCTGGATCATCGACTCGGAAACCTGGTATCTTTAGTCCACTTCTTCCTCCATGAAAAATGAGGAGGCACTGACGTGGAAACACTCCAATGACATGTCGTTCCTCCTCCTCTCTGAAGTTGGTGTGAGATGTCGTTCCCTTCTTGGATGCATGCCAACGCCGTCATCGAAACCACCCCCACGATGCTAGCTTCCGCAAAATTCTTTTGAGGTAGGGGTTTTTCCTTCGATCAAGTTTGGTTATTATCTTCATAAATTATTAAGACCTCTTGTTATCGTTATAACGGGAGGAGGCCAGACCGCACAAACACTGCCGATCCTCCTCCCATATTCATCTTGATCTTCATGAATTGTGATGGGAAAGACAGAACGGTGTCGTTGCACCATGCGGGAATGTGAGAACCACGACTGGAGCGGGCCGCGACGAAGGTGCGCGGCACCGTCACCCCGTGCCGGTGAGGCCGACGGAACCCGCGACCAGGAGCGGGCCACGGCGGAGGGGCGCAGTGCCGTCGCGCCATGCTGGTCGGACAGAGGCCGCAACCTAAGGGTGCGGTGGTGCAGAGGAGGGCGTCCGGACTCCGCCATCCACCAAAGCACCAGGAGGCGGGACCAGCAGGTCCCGTGGAGGGTTTTCGGCCGGCCATTTTTCAGATGTCCGGGGGTCGTAACCCCTGACAGGTTGCAAGGGCGGGCCCCCCAAGAGGGAGCCACCATTTCTCAATCAAGGGGGAAGATCCCCCCTGCATCCCGCTCTTCCGAAGGCCATGCCGCTGCCCAGGCCGGGCCGGGCCGCCTGCCACGGGCTGGGCAACCCGCGCGGGGCCGGACCCCCACACCAGACCTGGAAGCGCCAGCCAGGCCGGGCCGCGCCCAATCGGGCCGAACGTGGACCCGGGTTGGGTCAACCCGGTTCGGGCCGACCCATGGGGGTATTAGGATGGGTCGGACTGGGCCCAAACCCCCTGTTTTCAGACAGATCCATTCAAATGCCCATATCCTAGGCTAAGGACCTCTGATCGATGCACCGTTAGTTGAGTTGGGATCGTTGGATCAAGACGGTTATTTCGGTATATTATAATCAAGGTTTTGGAGAAAATTGTGTACGACCGGCTTGGTTCGAACACAAAACCAAATGTTCCCTCGGAGCAGAAATGCATATAACTTGATCTCCAGAAGTCTGATTGACGTGTCGTCGACTTTTTTAGATTCCTATTAGTGAGAAGGTTCTTTTTTCTTACTCCACTTGAGTTTTGGATGCAACTGGAGTACTGCCCAGTTGGGTTTAGCTTAAAAACCAACCAGGCCCCTGGGACAAAAAAGCCAATAACTCTCCGACCGTGCATCCGATTGATTTGTTACGTTAAGTTCCTATTTACAAGACGAAACATTGTGATGCATCAACTCTAGACTTTGTGACAATTTATATATCGACCCCTTGGCTTGTGGAGCGAACCTTCCCGGAATCGAGCGTGATGTGTGCGAGAACCCTAGAGCTGGCTGCGATGAGGATGACGACTTCCGTACAAGGATCCTCAGTGGGTTCGATGAGGATGACTATCGTACTAGGATCCTCAGTGGGTTAGATGTGGATGACTACAATACTGGTATCCTCCATGGGTTAGACGAGTATGACTACCATACTAGGTTCCTCAGTGGGTCCGACCTGGATGACTACCGTACTGGGATCCTTCGTGGGTTCGATGAGGACGACTACTGTACTGGGATCCTCCATTGGTTTGACGACGACAACTTCTATACTTGGATCCTCCATGGGTTTGGCAGCGATGACATCTGTACTTGGAACCCGCGTGGGTTCGACATAGGAGATGATTCAGAGGCTACATCAATCATGTCCACCTCTCTTCGTGATGAGTATACCTGGGTGAGCTGAGTCTTGACATTCAATCATTATCTTGGATATGATTGACTTTATTTCCTGTGTGGATTGGGACGCACCTTCCTGTGTGGATTGAGTTATACTTTCCTGTGTGGATTGGATTGTACTTGATCTCATGAGTTGGAGAAGAACTATAATTGATGACATAGGTATATGTATGGGCATATACCTAAGTAGTGTTGGTTGATACTTGTGTTCATATCTTTCGATTGTGGTTTACCCTTTGTGGATTTTGGGAGACCTTCAGGAGTCTCAGGTCCCTACTGAGTATCTTATACTCACCCCTGCATGGGATTCACCCGCACTACGATGTGTTGGTTGCAGATGACGGATAACACTGATCATGGCTGAGGTTTGAGGAGCGGATGGTACCTGGAGGTGGACTATCAGTTGGGATATACACGGAGAGGACGGCCGGAATCTAGGACCCGACGAGACTCACTGTACTCACCCTTCAGGTGGGAGTTCCTAAAGGACGTCCTGGTAGTTTCTGCTTGTCTTTCAGTTGTTGTACTTTACTTTTCAGTTGTTCTACACTTTTATTGGGGTTTGTATACTGGCCCATTTAATTTCCAGCACTTACTTGTGTATACAGTTTACTTAGTGTTTACTTAATTTTGTGCACTCCGTGGTGTTTGTTTTCTTTTATAAAGAAAATGTCTTCCCTTTTATCGGGATTTACGCCTTTGGTGTTAGTCGCCAGCCCCTGGCCTATGGAAGGCGGGCTTGGGGTAGAAACAACATGGTCCCCGAGGACGGGTCGTGACATGTAATAAGATAAAAATTCAATTTTAATGTAATCCTATATTTTAATTTTGGGAAAAATTATAGAATGATTTATAATATATCTCCTTTGATACATTTATGAAACTCTAAATTTCATTATAGTGGTCACTTCTAGTGGTCTCTCCAAGACATGGGTGAATATCCAATTTCCCTTAATATCAATAATCCTAGAATAGAACTAAGAGCACAATAAAAGGAATTATTATTAATAAAAAAATAGAAAGGATAAATCATGAACACAAATCATGGGTTAGTTCCCTTGAAATACTAATATAGTATTATGTAGTTAGACTTAGTGATAACAGATATTTAATAAAAGTATATAGATTTCAAGACCATAACAAACCTCACTATGTAATGTTTTATTCTCTAAAAATGACCAAAAATTGATGAATCACCTCTATAAAAATAATAATAGAACCATTTAACAACACTATTAGGATGGTTAAGGTTCTAAGCCACTAAGCCATTAGTTTACTAGGAAATAACTTCATCCTAGAACTAAACTGGAAATTTTTTTATCCAACCTTGAAATATCTATTCAAAATTATAGAATCATGAAAGGATTTTATTCTCTCTTTTAAAACATCAACACTCTCATAGGATTCACCTATAATTTAGTCTAACACCACCATACCTTATAACCTTATTTCTATATATGTATTGAAATCATAACTTAGGGCCTTCACAACCAAAAAAAATTGTTATTCTACCCCACAGTTAGATATTTGGTCATTCCAAAGATAATTATAAAAGGATACATCCCTATAAGGGTCTTGTACGTGTTCATGTAATCCCACAAATCTTAATCTATCATAATTAAACAATAATTCCTAGTGATAAACACTATCTCTTCAAGAATTTATTTGATCTATCTATTCAAAATTTTAGGTTGGCCGCAATACTATGAATGATAGGTTCTTCTAGTTTTGTGAGCACACCCATACTTTTCCATAAAATAAATGAAGTTATAAATCATGAAATTAGTTCTATTATCAATAATTTATTATTTAGGAACTCCAAATATAGAAAAAAATATTCTTCTTTATGAGTTTAACCACATTAGAATAAAGATTATTTGAAAGAGAAACCATGTTCGCCCACAAAGATATATAATTTATAACTATAGGTATGTATCCATTTCAATTATAAGATAGAAAATGTCCAACGACATAAAATCCCCCCACATCAAATATCTCAACCTCAAGAATTCCCATTTTAGGAAGCTCTTTTTTCCAATCAACATTTCCAAGCCATTGACACCTATCACATATTACTACCAGATTCCTAAGAACCATTGAATAGATTGAGCCAAAAATAAACTACCTTAGATAATTTCTAGTAATCTCTATTACCCTTATGGTATCCTCCCTATGGTGAATAATGGTAGCTCTCAAGTATTGGAATCATTTCCTCCTCTACTCACTTCTCCTTAAAATTATTTCATATCACCTTCTAAATAGTAATAGATCATCCAAAAATTAATATTTATACATAAAAATGAACTTCTTCCTTTAGTTATATTAAAATTCCATGGGCATGATAACAACTTCTAGGAATTCAAAAAAGTCATTATACTTAGAATATTTCCTCACTAAAGAAGCAAAAAATTATACATCTAGAAAAAAGGTGCTTACCACTTTTGGTTCTAGATCATGGTATTGGGTATCCTAGAAAAGTGGTATACAACAAGGTTTTTGGATCCTTTATTATCTTTGATATCCAAATAAAATTATTAAAAATGAAATTTCGATCTCATAATACATGGTTTGGATTCTTTCTTTGTTTGAAAATATTTCATAGTAGAATGGTTAGTGAAAATTATGACCTTATAACTAATCATGTACTTTATAAAAATGTCAAGGGAATCCATAATAGTAGCTAAATATTTTTAATGGTAGAGTAATTTTCGAGGAAACATCAGTCAACTTTATATTATTGTAAATCATAAGTAACTTATACACTTTCCTTTTCCCTAAAAAAACAACAAAATCATATCAATAGCTTCACACATAACCTCTAAAGGAGCTTTCTAATCCAGGGAAGTAATAAAAGGTGATGAAGTGAGTTAATCCATAAAAATAGTGATTTATTCTATTCATTTCACATCAAACACAAAGTAAATATCCTTAAAAAGTAGTAGTCATTATGTTCTGGTGATTTTTTTGAAATCGTTGATAAACCTCCTATCAAAACTGACATGTCCAACTAAAATCCTAATTCACTAAACATTTTTAGTAGGGAGAATATTTTTAGATCACATCAATTTTAGAATTATCTACCTATATCGCTCTCTTTGAATATTTTTTATAGAATAAAATTCCTTCTAGGAAAATGAATTGATATTTTTCTTAGTTTAAAAAAATCTGCTTCTTGGAATCTATCCAATATGGTTTCCAAATTACCTAGATAGTTTTCAATATTAAGTCCAATAATTAAAAGGACATCCATAAAAACCTCAATTGACATTTGAATCAATTATAAGAAAAAATAAATCATAAATCTCTAAAAAGTGGTTGGAGCACCACACGAGCCCATGGGAATTCTCCAATAGGAAAGTGTCTAAAATTGAAAAGTGAAATTGGTCTTCTCCTAATCGTCATGGGATATAATAATATGGTTGTAACCATATTATCCATAAATAAAGTACAACAACTCATTTCCAGAAAACCTATCAATAATTTTGTCATGAAATGGAATCACGAAATGGTCTTTCCTAGTGGGAGAATTTGGTTTTCTATAATCTATTCAAATTCTCCACTTGTTCCTTAAAGAAGTTTAGATTAGTTCATTATTTTCATTTGTAACAACTATCAACCCACTCTTCTTAGTAAAAACATGAATAGGACTAACCTAATGGCTATTTTGAATTTGAAAAACTATCCTAGCATTAATCAATATGATAACTATACCACTTTCCACTTCTTTCATGTTGGTATTAAGTCTCATTTTCCCTTCCACTCTCAATTTATGGTTAGGGTCCATAGGAAATTTTTATTTTCAGTATGGCGGACTTATCCAATTAATATCAGTTATTGACCAACCAAAAATATATATAAACTTCTTAAAGAAATTTAGAAAACTCTCTTCTTGAATTTTTTATATATTAGATGATATTTAATTAAAAGGTGAGGAATTCTCCCCCAAATATGAATATTTTAGGTTACAAGGAATGAGATACAACTCTAGTATGGATTCTTGTTACAATGAAAAAATATTTCCCAGTATATTCTCCTCAAATAAAAAATATATTAAATAGTTTGTTTAAAGAACTATAAAATTTTTTAAAAAAATTGATATATTTTCAATATAAAATATGACTATTAAAATAAATATATTAAATTAGATTTTATAAATTAAAAGTAACCATATCAAAAAATTAATAATGTAAGAAGAAATGGTATCTAAAAGTGGAAGTATTTCATAAGAAAACTATATATTGTTTTAATACTAATGTTGTTCCAATATATCCCATGTTGTTTATGTTTTTATGATCGGAAAACCCTTTATATGCTACTAATGATTTTTAAAGTCTTTTTATAGGGTTTTATCTTTACTTAAACCAATCTATTGTAATTACCAAAATTATTGATGTTTTTCTAAAATTTACTTATGTTTATATAATTATCCACATGATAAATCAACTATGTGGATATTTGGATTCATCTATCAATATGTAACGTCAATCAGCTATGTGAAGGAAATTACTACATAAATCTTCTATGTAGTGAAATGAGTAATGAGAAAATTGTCTATGTGAACAAATCCCCTACATGAGAAAATAGATATTTCTATTAAATAGCTACACAAATAAGATATGAGGTTCCAATCGGCTATGTGAATCTTTCAGCTATGTAAAATTTGACTACGTGATTAACATGACTATGCAATTTGGCTACAAAGAGAAAATAAACTATGTGGGAAAATGGTTGTGTGGATTAATTAGGCTACATGATTTTGAATCCATGGAATTCGGAAACATGGTGATCTAGATTTCTCTTCATGGTTCTGCAAAAAACATATATATTTTTATTGGTGTAATTTGAATGGAAATTAATTCTACCAATAAATTAATTAAATATTGGACTATTTCATTATGGTAAAATTGATTTATAAAAGTTTACAAGTGTTGAGAGAAGAAAATAATACAGTAATAATTCATTTTTCAATAATATTAACAAGGAATTTTGAGAAAATGAAAACTAGACTTAAATTCAACTACCATATTTCATGGGAGACCTTACTATGAAATATTAATAGATATTTCACACAATATTATTTGAATAATGAAATTGGAAACATACTGACGAATAGAAGAACATCACTTGCACTCTTAACTCCCTCTATCTCTCTCTCTCTCTCTCTCGAAGCCCTGTATGATGATCTGTTTTGAGAAAAAGAAAAATAATAAATAATTTGTTAATGTATGCTTCAAATATAAATTCTTCTATATGTAGAGACTCGATATTGACGTTAGATTAATTTTGTAGAAAACATAATACATGTCACAAAATGACTACCAAAGACCGTGTTAGTTTAGTGTCTTTAGAAACTCGGAATAAAAGATTCTAATCATGGTGAAAGATCTTCAACATCTCCTATAAAGATCTTACACTTTTGGTTTCTTACCTAAAACATTTATTTACTCCTGGGGAAAAGAAAAAATTATAAAGGGTGAGATAAAATGCTCAGTAAGGGTAAATATGGGGAACATAAAAAAATCCATAAACATTTAAACGTAAAAACATGAACATAAAACATCAAAATCTTGAGCAATGACATAAATCATGACAGTACAGATAGGCTTGGATCTATAAGGAACATTTATAATGATAAAATTGCATGGGAAAAAAACATTTAATTATGGGAAACCATTAATAACATGATATGATTTCCACAGTATCCAAGTCATTGCTTCCTAGACCCCCATAGTGGACAAATTCCATTACTGAACCGGATTTACTTGTTGTTCCAGCCCTGTACTACTGAACTGGATATACTTGTCGTTACAATCATGTCTATCTCGTGATATATAAATCTTCACTCAATGAATTGGAGGGATATATAGGTCCCACCCATCTCATAATGAAACCAATCTTATGTGTGCCACAAAATCATAAATCATACATCATAGCGTAACCCATGTAAGAAAAATGGGATTCATAAACATCATGCCATAATAACATATTCCATATAACATAAAAATAATTCATAAAAATAATTCAATAATAACATAATCAAATAAATGTAACAATAGGTATAGAAATAGAACCCTATATTATCTTTGATCTAAAATAATTTTGATAAAACACTTGAACTATGTTCTTGAAGAAAATAACATTTCTTCTTCAAATTTTTTTTCCTTTCTAAATATTTCATACAATTTTAAACTAAAAGAAGTCAATTGAAAATAAATTTTAAAACATGTAAAGGATTCTTCATGGACATATCTTTCTATGAAAGCATAAAAATCCATTCATGATGTATAAGTTAAAAAAACATTCTTCTCGTGCTTTTGCCGAAAAAGTCAAAAAGTACCTCGTGTGGTAATCAAAAGAAAGATTCCATCAATACCATGTGGTAAAATTCAAAAAAGGGTAAAAATGACTTTAAAAATACATGAAAGGATATTAAAAATTTTATGAAAACATTTTTATATTACATGGATGTGGATGATAAATATAACCCTCGTAAATACTTACGTATAAACAATCTCAGATAAAAATGAGATTTAAAAATTATCCCTTACCTTATGTCTAATATGCTTTGTACATATCCAAACCTCCTGTATAATGATTTAAATAATTTCATTGACTTATTCCAGAATCATAGTCATTGTTATGATATCATATATTCTCATATTCTTATCTTCTAATTAGTAATATTTCATTGTTACTTTTTATTCGGGTGTTCACTACTTTATGTTGTTATGCATGTTTTGTCGGATAAATTCTTATTACTATTTTTATGTTATAGATATATCATTTACATAATGGTATTATTATAATATATATAATATTTATTCAGTCAATTCATTTATATAATCATTTTTCAATGAAGATCATTAAGAATGAATCACATCACATCGTGGAGACGGTAGGTTGTACGTACGAATTAGCGATGATATCATTCCCAAAATTGTGGATTTGTATTGAAGTGTACGGTGGATAATATTTCAGAATCAATATCAATTTACAATAATTATATATAGTTATTTATTCCATCATTATACCCAACCATGTATGTTGGTGATGAAAAAAAAGATTACACCACAGCGTGGAGACGTTAAACCATACGTACGCATGCATGGTGAATTCATTTTTAATTGGATGGATAGAAGATAGAATATGGTTGTTTCATATTCATTATAACATCTCAGTATACAAGTGATACTGAAGTTATTACATAATAATGAAACAACTCATATAGAGGATGTTGCAATGAAATAAGATTGAAAGAATCGGTAAATTATATTACCTCTTCTTCGACGCGCCTCTTCTTAACCTTCTCTTAGGGCACTAAAGTTGGTCTTTTAAGAAATCCATGACCTCTAGAATGTTTATAGGGAAGCAGAGAAGGGAAATTTTCAGGGTTTGATCGATCTTGAAGGCTCAAAATGGTGTGAAGAGGGGAGGGATGAGGTGCCCCCTTTTAAGAGAAGAGAGGGGCACTTTTGGAAACCTCAAAAATATTAATTAATAATAAAATCAAAACCCACATAAAACCTCCATGAATTACTAAATTAGAAGAAGAGATGACATAGGATTGTTATATATTCATCAAATAAAATTTAGACATGTTTTATATTTATTTTAAATCATATCATTTTGATTTATCCTTATTTAATCTTTTTAATTTTATTTATGATAATAATATTATAATTTTTAAATTGTAATAAATACTTACTTATGTGTTGTAAAGTTTACATAATTAGATAAATTATTACGTTTTCGACAATTTAATTTTCAATTTGTAATTTTTAAATATTTTTGTGATTTTCAAAAAATTTAATAATGAGTCATTTTTATAAAATATCAGTAGTGTCAATTTTGACACTAAAAAATTATTCGAATTTAAATAAAATCCACATAGAAGATATATTCAATCAAAAATATTTAATATATTTCTATCATTTCATATTAATCGTAAAAATTTTTGGAGCACATTAATTTGTTCATATAATATTTATTTTGATATTTTTAAGACCACTTATTTGATATTTCTCTAAATAGAATAATTACAACAACATTTTTATATAATTATTTAATATACTTATTTGTTCCATAAAAACTAAAAATAAAATACTAGGATTCAGATAAATATAATTTATTTCATAATAATACTTTTATTATTATTTATCTTCTAAAACACCCATGTTTTAAAATGTTATATTTATTAAATTATGAAGGTGACAACTTTGACATCATTGAAAATAAAATAATTTAAAAGTCATAATATTTTTTATAAAGCACTAAATAGTCCAATATTCACTAAATGGTTGTTTATGGTATATATATACTCGACCAATAAGTTTTGGTAAACTGTTTGGGCCTTTTATGGGTATTATTATTTGAATGAACACTATATTATTGATTTTTCACTAAATAAACAATTTCTTCATCATTAATGTATAAGCTATTAAGGTAAATATATATTTCATAAAAATTACTAATAAATTACCATGATAAAGAAAAACATTTATCCTTAAAATTAGTATTTATAATCGAATTTATATTACGTATAACCTTATATAACAATTAATTTAATTATTAATGTTTGAGTGAGACATATTTCACTTTCCTTTAAATAAAATAAATTAAAGGACTTAATCACATCCATGTGGGTTAAAATAGATACCATTTCAACCCATGTATATTTTTGGACGAAATATAATCTTCCAATCTTATTAAGACAAGTGTTAGGGTAATTTTATAATATTATTTTTACCATTAATTACCTTATTTACCTTTAACTTGGGTAAATAAAATTTACCATGATTACTATTCATAATGCCCAAAAATAAAAAGTAGCCTATTAACATAATTTGGACCTACTGATTCCAAATATGGATTCAATGTTTCAAAATTCAAGATACAGAAGTTGCAGAAATTAATTTATAATTTATCCCGTTGAAAAAAAACAAGTTTTGTTTAAAACATTGCAAAAGATTGAAATTTTTTTACCTATGAATTCAATGTAAAATTAATGATAATGAAATAAATTATATTAAAGGATAAAAATATATTATATTTATACATTGAAACCATTAAATATTATAATTTAGTCATATAAATTGTCTCGATGAAAAAGGATGTTTTTAATTAAAATTTAGCATGTTTTTACTATTGATTAAAATAAGAAAGTTATGAAAAAAATACCAAAAATGTATCCAAAATAAATTTTTATATCTTGATTAAAAATAATTAGTTTATTTTTTCTAATAGAACTTATAAAATTGTCAAAAATTAGATTTAAAATGGGTGCGCCATCAAAAGGTGGAAAAACTGCATTTTTTTTAAATAATTATTTTACATGAAAAAATTTATTTTGTTCTCATACCATGTTCCATGAAATGTGTAAGAATAATGATAATTTTATAAAATTTTTCACGACCCATCCTCCGGGCCCGTGCCGTGACTACCCCAAGCCCGCCTTCCATAGGCCAGAGGATAGCGACTAGCACCAAGGCGCAAATTCCCGATAAAAAGGGAAGGCATTGCCTTTGTAAAATAAACAAACACCACAGAGGAAGAAAGAAGTAGAAGTAAACACTATGTAAAATCTGGTACAACAGTAAGTGCAGAAAAGTAAGTGGGCCAGTATACAAACCCAAACTGAAAGTAAAGTACAACTGGAAGGGAAAACAGCAACTGAAAAGTAAAGCCGCAACGCCGAGCTGTCCACTGAAATCGCACCTGAAGGGTGAGTACAGATAGCCTCCTCTGCTCCTCACGTCCAGACGACCGCTCCGAGTACGTCCCGTCCAGTGGTCCATCTCCAGGTACTGTTCTGCTCCGCAAGCCTCTACCACGATCAGCGCTATCCATCGTCTGCAACCAACACAAGGTAGTGCGGGCATAGCCCGTGCATGGGTGAGTATAAGATACTGAGTAGGGACCCTGAGACCCCCGAAGGTCTCCCAGAATCCACAAAGGATAATCCACAATGGAAAGGTACAATCACGATGTAACATCCGACACTGCTTAGGTATATTCCCATACATATACCTAAGTCATCAATTCTCGATCAGCTCCAACATCCGAGCTCAGGTACAGCCCAGTCCACACAGGAAAGAAAAACGTAAATCCACACAGGATAGCACAACACAATCCACAAAGGAATGCAAACAGGATTCAGCTCACATAGGAATACTTCTTGTTTGATGATAGAGATGATCAGGTAGTGCCACAGATTCATCTAAGTCATCAGACCAACAAAGGATCGATAGATACTAACCCCCGCAATGATCCACATAGGATCTGACCCAAAAAGGATCGATATGTAACTAACCCCCGTAATGACCCACATAGGATCTGACCCACAAAGGATCGATACATAACTAACCCCCACAAAGACCCACACAGGATCGAACCCACACAGGATCTATAGGTACTGGCTCACACAAAACCGCTGAGCGCTGACCCACACAGGATCAGACCCACACAAGATCGGTAGCACTGATCCATGTAGGATCGCTGAGTGTTGTAGGCGTCGCCGTCGAATCCACTAAGGATCTCTGTACAGTCGTCGTCGTCATCACAGTCGCAAACGCAGACAGCACTAGGGTTCCCGCACACAGCAAGCTCGTTCGGGAGGGTCCGCTGCACGAGCCGAGAGGCTGATACATCAACTGAAACATAGTCTAGAGTTGATGTATCCAAAAGTTATGTATCATCAACAGGAACTCAACGTCACAGACGGTGCGTCAATCGGACGCCCGGTCTGAGAGTTATTGGCTTTTTCATCCCAGGGGCCCGGTTGGTTTTTAAGGAAAAACCAACCCGACCGTACTCCACCTGTGTCCAAACCTCGGGCGGAGTAATCCAAAAGATCCGTCTCATTAAGTGTAATCCAACAAAGTCGACGACATGTCAATCAGACGTCTGGAGCTTAAGATATGAGGGTTTCTGCTCCGAGGGCCCGGTTGGTTTCGTGTACGAACCAAGCCGGCTAAACCCAAAGTATTCTGAAACCTTAAGTAAGATATACCAAAATGACCGTCTCGATCCAAGGATCGCATCACCGCAGATGGCACGTTGATCAGAGGTCCGTAGCCCGAGATATGGGCAAAGGGCCAAAAGGGTCCGAAAATGGGGGTTTCGGGCCCGAGACATACCCGACCCGAGACCCCCTGGTCGGCCCAAACTGGGTCGACCCGACCCAGGTCCAGGTCTTCCCGGCGGGGCGTGGCCCAGCCCGGCTGGCGCGGCGCGGCCCGGCCTGGGCGCGGCCCGGCCCGGCGCACTGGCGTGCGGCGCCAGCTGGCTCGGCCGAACGACCGAGCCGTTCGTTTTGCAGGGGGGGCTGCCCCCCCGTGTTTTCTAACCGCACCCCCCCCCCCCTTAATGGGAGCCGCTAGCTGGCCGGCCGGGGGTTTGAACCCCCGGTTTCCTCTTGTCCGGCCGGCCCGCCCCAGCCGGCCGGTTTCTTCCACCATGGGACCGGCGACGGCCGGTCCCCTCCTTGCTCCGAAGCCGTCGGCCCGTTTCCGGCCGCCGGTCCTGCTCCGATGCTGCCGGCCCTTTCCAGCCACCATTTACCACGCTCCCCCATGGCGCGGTACCGGCCGTTGCCTTCATTCGTCCGGTGCGGCGCGACGACGCCGCACCCCTCCGACGCGGCCCCTCTCCGGCCGCGGTGCATTGCGGTTCTCCGGCGTGGCGCGACGGCGCCATGACTTAGTTCATATTTTTAAAAAATGTGGCGTGTCAGCATCACGCATTCTTTCCGTTCGTTCCCACGTGGTGCGACGGCACCGCGTCACTTCTCGTCGTACCGCAACAACAAGAAAATAAAAGGGAGGGGAGTCGGCCGTATTTTTGCGGTCCGGCCTCCTACCGTTAATTGATAGCATGCGGTCCAATTATACGTGGATAAAGAACGGAAGTAAATCTCTAAAAGAAAACACATAAACTCCTACCTCATGCGAGTTTTAACGTAGGTTCATCGAATGAGGATTCATCGCGAGAAGAGATGTTGTGAAAGAAGACGTCGACGGCGTCACGGTACACAGCGTCGCGTAATCGGTTTCTGAGAACTCGACGATCTTCATCAGAGACTGGTGTGTTCTTCGCATTCTTTGTCGAAGACGAAGAAGTTCCACAAGCCCTTAGCCATTTTCTCCCAAAGACTCCACCACAAAAATCTAACCCAAAAATAAATTTATCCCACACTTAATTTATTAACTAGACATTAGTTTGAATTTCAAACAAACACATTAAACTCACTCTTCATTAACTACATAAGTTATTAATACTTAAGTTATCATATTTATTTGTGAGTTGAGGGAGTTAAGGAATGTGAAGGGGAGGGGTTCGTGTGGGCCCCACCACCCTCATAACCTTCCTTGGGAAGCTGGGTAGTTACCCAACTTCCACCCAAATCTTAAATCCACTTAGAAAAATAAAAATTGTAGTTAAATTTTTATGTTAACTTCCAAAAATGTTATCAACCTCTCTCGTGAAAACGAAACTCCATCAAAGGTGTCTCTAAGCAATTACCGGTGATGTGGTTCCATCGGTGCCCTCAGAATTCGATTCTGAGCACCGGTTCAAAAGTTAAAAATTCCCGTTCGTTCGTTTATTGAACGTACCTGAGCTAAAATTTGGATAGAAATTTCGGGCACACTGAGCCTCGGAATCAAGTGCCGTCAAGAAACTACATTCATGTAAAATCCCAAAGAAAATTAAGGAAAAATATCCCTTGAATTTTACAGGTCTTTACATTACTCCAACCTTAGGTCTTTACATCCCCATAAAGATACATCATAAACATGGGAAACAAATGTGGGTACTGAGCACACATCTGAGCCTCCCGCTCCCAAGTGCTCTCCTGGAGATTCCCGTGCTTCCATTTGATGCACACTAGAGGAATCGACCATCCACGTTGGACCCTCTCCTGTCGATCCTCGATCTCCATAGGGACCTCCGCAAAAGTCGCCCCATCATCAATGTCCAGCTCTCCATGGTCAATGATATGCGACGGGTCGTGCACGTATCTCCCCAGCTGAGACACGTGGAAGACGTCGGGCACCCAGTGCAACTGAGGTGGTAGAGCTAGGTGATAAGCCACCTCGCCAATCCTGCTGAAGACCTGGAATGGTCCGATGAAGCATGGAGACAACATGCCGCCTCAGCCAAATCTCGGTATACCACGTCAAGGTGAGATACGCAAGAAGACGTAGTCTCCATCCTCGAACTCTAGTGGCCTCCGCCTCCTGTCAGCATAGGACTTCTGCCGGCTCTGAGATGTCCTCATCCACTCCTGGATGACCTGGACCTTCTCTGTCGTGGCCTGGACCATCTCCGGTCCCACAAGTGCTAACTCCCCAGGGTCTATCCAGCACAAAGGAGATCTGCATGGTCGGTTGTACAATGCCTCGTATGGTGCCATCTCGATGGTG
This sequence comes from Viscum album, assembly GCA_963277665.1. Lineage (NCBI taxonomy): Eukaryota > Viridiplantae > Streptophyta > Magnoliopsida > Santalales > Viscaceae > Viscum > Viscum album. The sequence goes on along the minus strand of OY728167.1, from coordinate 392,227,222 downwards.
GAGTGGTAACTGTTGTTGTACGCAAACTACTCCAAGGGTAGGTGGTCCTCCCTGCTGTGACCAAAGTCGAGGACACATGCGCGGAGCATGTCCTCGAGAGTCCGAATGGTCCTCTTCGTCTGACCATCCGTCTGAGGGTGAAAGGCAGTGCTCAGACGTTGCTGCGTCCCGAACGCCTCCTGCAACCCCTTCCAAAGCCGGGAAGTAGAGCGAGCATCTCGATCGGAGACAATAGATGATGGCACACCGTGAAGCCGTACAATCTCCTGAACGTAGAGATGCCCCAAGCTCTCCACTGAGCCATGCTCTCTGATGGGTAAGAAGTGTGCCGACTTGGTGAGTCGTTCAACAATCACCCAAATGGAGTCGTGACCTCTGGAAGTGCATGGAAGTCCAATCACGAAGTCCATAGATATCCCGTCCCAATTCCACTACGGGACCTCCAAGGGATGTACCAGGCCTACTAGTACCTGGTGATCTGCCTTCACCTGCTGGCAGGTGAGACATTGAGAAACGAACTCCTCCACATCCTTCTTCATGCCCAGCCACCAGTGCTGTCGTCTGAGATCCTGGTACATCTTCTCCACTCCATGATGTACCGCCAAAGGAGAAGTGTGAAACTCTCTCAGAACCTCCTTCCATAAAGTATCTGGTACCAAGCTACGTCCTCTAAAAAGGACGTCGTTCTCTGCTCCAAAGAAAAAACCATCAGGTGCCTGACCTGAGGATATCTGTGCACGCTGCGTCTCACAGTCTACGTCCCCACGCTGTGCCTCTATGACACGCTGCAGTAGTGGAGGGGTGACTATGAGAGACTGAAGGAAGGCTGCTCCATCCCTATCCACGCCTCTAAGGGCACTGTTCAATCTCTGTCTCAGCTCTTCGAAGCTCTACTGACACCTGACTGACCACACGATGGGTTTCCCCTTCCTCCTTAATGTTCTGCAAAGCTAAAAATATTTCTCCATTGCTGAAAAGGGAAATCCGGTCTCATCCCCTGGATGAACCATGTTCCTTGCCTAAAATAGTCAATCCCATCATGATTAGTTAATTTATGGAATGGATGACATCATAAGGCCTCGACGCTGCTACCAAGAGATCCAACCGTTACTCTCGCCTCCAAGGGTTAAGTCACACTGTTGGCATCAGTGTGTGGTCACTGGATCTCCTCTAGTAAGAATCACTCAAGCGAGGGTCAAGTCAACAGTTTTTAACCGGAAACTCTTAGTAATAACAAAAAAAAGACAAGAAAGCAAACATCACCATTGAAAGTTTCTTTTATTACTTCAACTCAAAGTACAAGGACACAAGTAAACAAAAACTATGAAGCTATAGGAATTATGGGCAAAGGCCTCTATGCCTGGAGCTAGTCCCACACTAGTCCACCTGCTTCCGGAGCTCCATGATCGTAAGCTTCAGCTGCCTAAAGCTGTTCTCTCCCCTGAGGTCGGGGTGGACCTCCTAGTGGTGGTGGTGGTAGAGCCTCAAAACGTCGTCCACCACCTGCCGCTCGACCAGCTCCTCGGCCTCGTCCACCTGCTCCCTGTGGACCACCACGGTCGAACCTCTGCCTCTTCCTAGGTGGTTCCTCAAACATCTACTTCTCCTATGCATGGCGGGTCGGGCAGTCACGAGCCATGTGGCCTTGCCCGCCGCATGCATAGCACTCTCTTCCACTCGTAAGAATGGTTCTGCTGATTGTGCCCCACACCTCCGAGCCAGTATCCTGAGGTCTTCTGCCTGAGGGTCTGGTCATCCGGGACCCATGAGTCATCCGTCGACTGCCTACTACAGAAGACTCTGCTACATGCCATCCTGCGGTGCGTCTCGGTGCTTTTGTAGACTCAGCAAGAAATCTCTCGATGAGAAGAGCATGCTCCAGTACTCCTGCCTGAGTGGGAATGCGGAGGGAGATCAGCGATGCCCTGATCTCATGTCTCAATCCCTGCTCAAAGGTCCGGGCCCGGATGAATGGGTCTCGTACCATGTTTGTCGAGTAGTGTGAGAGATTGGTAAATCTCACCGAGTACTAGGTGACTGTCAAGCTGCACTGAAACAGCTAAAGAAGCTCCTGGATGCGCACCACATGGAGGGTGGCTGGGGCGAACTCCGAGCGAAAGAGGCTCTCAATGTCCGTCCAGAAGAGAGTTGCCTCATCATGCACCTGGAGCATCAAGCTCCACCCTCTGCCTGCTGCGGCGTGTAGTAGGCTCGCTGCGAGGATCACCATGAGGTCTTCTAGTGTCCTCACTAACCTGAAAACTCTCAGCACTGCCTCCAGCCAGTCCTCAGCTCCCTGGGGGTCCATCTCCCAGCGGAACCTGGGCGGTCGATGGCGCTGGAACTCAGTCAGTGCACTAAGGCGACGTGCATCGTCAGCGACGGGGGCTGGAAGCATCAGTGGCTCGGTGGGTAGATGTATCGCCGGTGCCTCAGCTGTCAAAGGTCCCTACACCGAGGCCTCATCACTCGGTGGGCTGTCGTCACACTCAACTCTCGGAACCCTAGCTGGCTGCCATCGTGGGGGAATCCTGAAAAGAAGCAGGTGCACCACGGTCAAAGAGTATACCTGGTGAGCTGACACAAGTAATCACATAGAAAACATGAAACACACAAGCAATCAATGTTTTCATGCATTAAGTCGGAAATCAGAAGTCAGGGTCCTGGTGTATGGATACGTTGGCCGCCGCACCAACACTGGAATCCCTGGACTGATAACTACACCCAATATGCTTAACATTATTACTTCACATAGAAAAAGATCAGATTCCCAAGTTCTGTTGTAGAACCGAACTCCCCTGATACCAATTTTTCACGACCCGTCCTCGAGGCCCATGTTGTGACTACCCCATGCCTGCCTTCCATAGGCCAGGGGCTGGCGACTAGCACCAAGGTGTAAATTCCCGATAAAAAGGGAAGGCATTGCCTTTGTAAAGTAAACAAAAACCACAGAGCAAGCAAGCAGTAGAAGTAAACACTATGTAAAAGCTGGTACAACAGTAAGTGCAGAAAAGTAAGTGGGCCAGTATACAAACCCAAACTGAAAGTAATGTACAACTGGAAGGGAAAACAGCAACTGAAAAGTAAAGCTGCAACGCCGAGATGTCCACTGGAAATCCCACCTAAAGGGTGAGTATAGATAGCCTCTTCTTCTCCTCGGGTCCAGCCGACCGCGCCAAGTACGTCCCGTCCAGTGGTCCACCTCCAGGTACCGTCCTGCTCCGCAAGCCTCAACCACGATCAGCGCTGTCCGTCGTCTGCAACCAACACAACATAGTGCGGGCATATCCGGTGCATGGGTGAGTATAATCTACTCAGTAGGGACCCTGAGACCCCTGAAGGTCTCATAGAATCCACAAAGGATAATCCACAAAGGAAAGATTCAATCATGAAGTAACATCCGACACTGCTTAGGTATAAGCCCATACATATACCTAAGTCATCAATTCTCATTCAGCTCCAACATCCGAGCTCAAGTACAACCCAGTCCACACAGGAAAGGAAAACGTAAATCCCCACAGGATAGCACAACACAATCCCCAAAGGAAAGAAAATAGGATTCAGCTCACACAGGAATACTTCTTGTTTTACGATAGAGATGATAAGGTAGTGCCACTGATTCATCTAAGTCGTCGGACCCACAAAGGATCAATAGGTACTAACCCCCGCAATGACCCACATACGATCTGACCCACAAAGGATCGATAGGTAACTAACCCCCGAAATGACCCACATAGGATCTGACCCACAATGGATCGATAGGTAACTAACCCCCGCAAAGACCCACACAGGATCGGAACCACACAGGATCTGTAGGTGCCAGCTCACACAGAACTGCTGAGCGCTGACCCACACATGATCGGACCCACACAGGATCGGTAGAACTGATCCATGTAGGATCACTGAGTGCTGTACTCATCGCCATCAAATCCACTTAGGATCTCCGTACAGTCGTCGTCGTCGTCACAGTCGCAAACACAACCAGCACTAGGGTTCCCGCACACAGCAAGCTCGTTCGGTAGGGTCCGCTCCACAAGCTGAGAGACTGATACATCAACTAACACATAGTCTAGATTTGATGCATCCAAAAGTTCCGTATCGTCAACAAGAACTAAACGTCGCAGACGGCACGTCAATCGGACGCCCGGTCTGAGAGTTATTGGCTTTTTCGTCCCAGAGGCACGGTTGGTTTTTAAGCCAAAACCAACCCGACCGTACTCCACCTGCATCCAAAACTCGGGCAGAGTAAGCCAAAAGATCCATCTCACTAAGAGGAATCCAACAAATTTGACGGCACTTCAATTGGACGGCTGGAGCTTAAGATATGAGTGTTTCCTCTCCGAGGGCCTGGTTGGTTTTGTGTACGAACCAACCCGCCTGAACACAAAGTATTCTGAAACCTTGATTGTGATATACCAAAACAACCATCTGGATCCAAGTATCGCATCACCGCTGACGGCACGTCGATTAGAGGTCCGTAGCCCGAGATATGGGAAAAGGACCAAAAAGGGTCCGAAAACGGGGGTTTCGGGCCAGAGACCGACCCGTCCCGAGACCCCCTGGTCGGCCCAAACCGGGGCGACCCGACCCTGGTCCAGGTCTGCCCGGCTGGGTGCTGCTTGGCCTGGCTCTGTGGCCCGGTACCGGCCGCGACCTTCATTCGTCCGGTGCGGCACAACGACACCGCACCCCTCAACAGCGGCCCCTCTCCGGCCGCGGTGATTTTGCGGTTCTCCAGCGCGGCGCAACGGCGCCGCGACTTAGTTCATATTTTTTAAAAACACTGCGTGTCAGCATCGCACATTCTTTCCTTTCATTCCCACGTGGTGCGACGGCACCACGTCACTTCCCATCGTACCGCAACAACAAGAAAATAAAAGGGAGGGGGTTGGCCGTGTTTGTGCAGTTCGACCTCCTCCCGTTCATTAATAGCATGCAGTCCAATTATACGTGGATAAAGAATGGGAGTAAATATTGAAAATAAAACACATAAACCCCTACCTCGTGTGAGTTTTAATGGAGGTTCGTCGAACGAGGATTCGTCGCAGGAAGAGACGTCGTGAAAGAAGACGTCGACGGCGTCGCGGTACACGGCGTCGCATAATCGGTTTCCAAGAACTCGGCGATCTTCGTTGGAGACCGGTGTGTTCTTCGCGTTCTTCGCCGAAGACGAAGAAGTTCCACAAGTCATTAGCCCTTTTCTCCCAAAGACTCCACCACAAAAATCTAACCCAAAATAAATTAATCCCACACTTAATTTAATAACTAGACATTAGTTTGAATTTCAAACACACACATTAAACTCACTCTTCATTAATTACATAAGTTATTAATACTTAAGTTATCATATTTAATTGTGAGTTGAGGGAGTTAAGGAATGTGAAGGGGTGGGGTTTGTGTGGTCCCCACCACCCTCATAACCTTCCAAGGGAAGTTGGGTAGTTACCCAACTTCCACCCAAATCTTAAATCCACTTAGAAAAATACAAACTGTAGTTAAATTTTTATTTTAACTTCCACAATTTTTATCAACCTCTCTCAAGAAAATGCAACTCCGGAAAAGATGTTTCTAAGAAATTACAGGCGCTGCAGTTCCATCGGTTCCCTCGGAATTTGATTCTGAGCACCGATTCAAAAGTTAAAAATTCCTGCTCGTTCGTTCACTGAACATACCCGAGCTAATCATCGGATAGAAATTCCGGGCACACCGGGCCTCGGAATCAAGTGCCGTCAGAAACTGCGTTCATGTAAAATCCCAATGAAAATTAAGAAACAAAATTCCTTGAATTTTATGGGTCTTTAAAAAAATCAAGAAGTATTTACTACTATTCATAACTGGTAGTTCATAATAATATTATAATAATATATCATTGTTTAGTGAAACTCGGTATTGCGTATAACAGACGCTATCGAGGAAGGTTGCTATTGGGTGTAATGCAAGCTAAGTCAGGGCTGTGTGTATTATAAGATTCCCTTGGTGTTGCATATAACAAAATCAAAACATAGTTCATTTATACATAGATCAAAATCTATACTTGGTGTTGTGTAAATTGAATTTTATTCGAAAGAAATTGAAATTGTGTGCAACAAATGCCAAGCATAGTGTTGCGTATAGTACAAGCTAATACGATAATGCGTATAGAGAAAACTAATCATGGTGATGCGTACAACACAAGACATCAAAGATATTAAAAAGAATATTTCTCATAAAATCTCTGGTTGTTACACTATCTATTTGTATACTCACATCAAGATCATTTTCACTATTATCTTCTCTCATAGAGATATCTTCCCTCCCGTCAGTTTCATCTTTCAACTATGAGATTCAATTGTAAAATTTAATCTTCCACTCTCATTATTGTATGTTTAGTCTTATTATACTAAATAATGAAGGTTTATAGTAAAAAAATCATGAAGTTTGATATTTTTAAATCCTTTTAGGATCCTGGTAAAAACATCATATTTTTTACTAAGTGATTCCTTCTTTCACTAACAGAGACAGTCACTATGAAAAGGACTGGTGCTATAGAAAATCATCATTCTCTAGGAGTTGAGTATTAGTGGAGTATACTAGGGGATTTATATCCCTGAACTACTATAAATATATTTTATTTGATCTATTTATTTTAGTTTCTATTTGTATTTTTTATGTGTGTAAAATATAAAATATTATGATATCACAAATAGGTTTTTTTTAAGGTGATTAAAACATCGTGAACTCAATCCACCCTATCTTGAGTCTTAGTGAAATTGATATCCAACCAAGAATTTGTATCTAATTAAGTATCATTTTTTATTTATATAATTTAAAATTTTGATGTATTAAGATTATAATTTAACTGGTTATTTTTAATGATAATATAGAAGGTATGTCTATGGTAAGAGCTACCTACTTCAATGGAGAAACTTATGGTCACTGGAATGCATGGTTGATAATATATTTAATGATACTAGGATTAAAGTTTATTTAAAAGCTTTAAAACCTCATAAAATCATAGATACTGAACCTAAAACAAGGTATTCCACCACTGAATATATCTATGAAATTAGCTCAATAGACATTAATGTTATCATATGGGGACTATGTCCTGATGAGTTCAACAGAGTTTCACAGCGTGAAATATCTTATTATATTCGTACTTCCATATTAGATTACTATGAAGGAAGTAAAAATTCTTGATCACGTAGATATAATAATTTCAAGATTATGTTTGACAATATTATAATAATGGAAGGGGAGGGAACCACTCGGTTTAATGGAAGACTTACTATGGATGTAAATAATGTTGAAGCTTTAGAAAATCCTATTATAGAACTAGATCATGATCTAAAAATCCTTTGAATTATACAACCTAGATGGAGTGGAATCTTAGCTACCATTAAGAAATATATTTTTTTCAAAAATTTCAAAATAAAATATCTTATTAGTACGCTTATGATGTACAAATAAAAAATGGACGTTGAGATTTGATATTATATGTTTGTTAAAAAGGAAAATACATCCTTGAATATTCATACATAAAAAGATGAAAAAAAGAATAAGAGTGTATGGTTATCTTAATTATCTATATAAGAAAATATATTAAGTAATCTAGAATCAAATGATGAGCTTTCATAGTTTTCCAAAAAGTTAAAAAAGTTTTACCAAAAAAGAATAGCCTTTGGAAAACCATTCAATAAGTATAATAAGTATGAGGGAAACTCTAAAGAGGTAACATTATATGAGTTTATTAAACTCAGGCACATCAATCCAGACTACACCCAACTACAAGATAATAAGAAATATGATAAGAGATAGTTTAGAAGGTATTGTAAAGAATAAATAAAATAAAACCATGAAGGAAACACATAGCTTTTATGAATATTTTTGTGCTGATAAATATTCAAGATCAAAAGATGAAATATCCAATAAAAAGTAAAACTTGTGATTTATTTCACGCACTGGTGAGGTAAACTCATTTTATTTTTCAAAGCATTATTCTGACTCTAAAAATGAAAATTAATCTTTTGAAGAATTAAATGAATATTGTACTATCCTTAAAAAATATAAAATATTGAAGAATTAAAATAAATACGTCAATAATTCATATACTATTTTTTTAAATGATGAAGAGGATTTTAATAATAAAATTTTAGTCATAATACCAAGATGGAAACTTTAACTGCTTATTGTATTGAATATGCTAACAAAATTAAAGTCATTTAAAAATCAGTTCAATATCATATTTATAATCTGAGTGTCTTCACAAAAGGATAAAAATACTTGAATCAAATTATTAGTAAAAATACGGTCTTGAAAAATTAATTTGGAATAGGAAGAAATGGTGAAAACCCAAATCATTATAAAAACAATTTTGTGTTGAGTTCCATGAAAAAAAACTTCTCCAATGTGATTTAATTTCGATATAGAGAATCGTGGAATTATATTAATATTTTTTAGTTTATTAAATTCATTGTTTTAAGAATTAATCATTCTCTTTTAATATATTTTCTCTAAATTTAGTGCTACAATATCTGGAAAACACAAGAAGATTTGGGTTCCAAAATATTTTGTTTCTATCATTGAAGGACCCATGAAAATATAGGTACCGAAATAATGCCTTATTTAATATGTTCTTATATGGAAATAATTCCAATCATACCAATGACAAGTGGTATAAGGACAGTATATTCTCAAGGAATATGAGTGAATATTTTTCTAATTTCCATTACTAATCTAAAATTGATGGATTCTATGTTATATTTTGTGATAATGATAAAGGAAATATTATATGGGTTGGATTAGTTAGAAATACAAGATCAATACTTATCAAAAACATTATTTATGTGGAGGGATTACATCAAAACTTGCTAAGTATTTTCTAACTTTATCATAAAGGTTATTATATTTATTTTTCAAATAATGATGACTCTTCTTTAAAAGATAAACTTCTTGAATTCAAGGAACCTATAACAGATAATACATATACATTAGATATTAATAATTTTTTAAGAAAAACATTATACTATTTAAATACTAAAATAAATGAATCTAGGATTTTTCATAGAATACTAGGATATTGTAATATTTTTTATTTGAGATAATTATCTAAGAGAAATTAAGATTCAGATTTACCTCAACTTAAATTGAACAAATAGACATTATTTGATGCACACAAAATTGGAAAGCAACACAAGTAACATTTTAAATCAACTAACGATATTGATACATCTAGGCCTCTATAACATATCCTCATTTATATTTTTGGACCATATATAATACTAAAGAAATTAAGAGAATATTTTTCTTATGTGTTAGTTAGTGATTTCACTAGATTTATTTGGATTTTATTTACTAGTAATAAAATTTTATCTTGTTTTGTTTTTATAATATTTTTTCAACTAGTTAAAAAAGAGAAAGATGTCAAAATTATTACTTTAAGAATCTACCATGAAGGAGAATTAGAAAACTATCTACTCAATTCTTACTATTTAAAACTTCGAATCAAGTTAAATTTTTATTCCCCCAAGAAACCTCAACAAAATTTTGTTGTTGAAAAGAGAAATAGAACCTTGAAATAAATCTCTAGAACTATGTTATGTGAATATAACATTCCCATTCATTTTTTCTAATGCTATAATTTTAGAATGTTATGACAAAGACAGATCTCTATTAGGTATATTTTAAATAAAAAACACTATGAACTATGGAATAATAGAAATCAAAAAGTAGGATACTTTAAAGTGTTTATATGTTAAGTTTACATTCTAAAAACAAAGGATAATCTTAGTAAATTTGTTAAGAATTCTAGTGAAGTATTGTTTATAGGATATTATAATTCATTCAAGTATTATAGAGTTTCTAACAAATGGTTAAATATTTTTTGAAGAATCAACTCATGTGAAATTAGATGAATTTTGATTAAAAATGAATCATGTTGATCAGCTAAGTGAATCTTTTGAAAACATGACACATGAACAACTTTTTGATAATAAAAAGGATGATTCGGAAGTTGATTTTATGGAACTAAATTTTAAAAGGATTGATACTTGGAAACATGGTATTGTGCTTCCAAGAAATCCAAGAACAATGAAAAAATATCCCTTAGAATTTCAAATAATAATATTAGAAGAAGGGATTAGCACTGTAATAATTATTGGAAACCGTATAAATATTTTTCCTTTATATCTCATCTAGAACCTAAAATCCTAGAAGAATACTTAGTTAATGAGAGTTGGGTTTTAGTTATGCAAGAAGATTTAAACTAATTCAAGAGTAATAAGGTATGAGAATTTTTTAAGTGACAGTTAGACTACCCTATTATAGAATCAAAATTGGTTTTTAGGAATAGACAAGATGGTCATGGTGTGATCACTTTGAATAAGGTTAGACTAGTATCTAAATGGTATAACGAAGATAAAGGGGTAGATTATAAAAAGGCCTTTGTACCCATAACTATATTATAATCTATTATGATTAATCTTGACTATGAATCCTACATTTATTTTAAATTAAATTATATGGATATGAAATCCTTCTTTTTAAATGGTTTTCTTATGGTGGAAGTTAATGTTAAACAACATCCAAATTCTGAAATTCCCAATTTTCCAAATTCAGTTTTCAATCATAGAAAAGTTATTTATGTCCCAAAACAAGAACCTATAGATTTTTATAATAGTATATGTTATCTCCTATTATCAAAATCATTTTTATTGGGAAAGTTTTATCCTAAACTTTTCATGAAATCTTCAACCAGATGTATTTTTTGTTTAAATATATAATGGTGATATTATTTTTGGTTCTACAGACATAGAATTGTGTAATGATTTTTCAAATCTCGTGAAAAAAATTTAATAATTATGATGGGTAAGATAAATTGGTTTATATGTTTTTAGATTTTTCAAAAATCCTTTGGGAATTTGATAAATCAAATTAAATATACATTTGAAACACTCAAGAGTTTTGGACTCGAAAATGGTAAAGTATATGAAACTCCTATTAGTTCTAATGAAAATATTGATTTTGATAATGATGGTAAACCTAGTGTTAATATGAAATATGTATAAATGATTTAGGGGGTCTACTATATTTGACTACTAGTAGACTATAAATTATTTTTTCAACATGATGTTGTGCTATATAAAAATATAATCCCAAATAAACTCCTCTAAAATATTCCAAAAGAATTTTAATGTAATGAAAAGTAATAATTTAACTTTTTATACTTCTTAAAAACCAATTATTTTAATTTGACTTCTTATTGAGATGTATAAATTATTGGTTGTAGAATATACATGAAGATAATGTTCAGAACCTTTCATTTTCTTGATAAATTCCAATTATCCTAATCTTGTAAGAAATTTCACTCGGTTTCATTATCTATAACAAAAATAAAATACATTATTGCAATTATTTGTTATGAATATATATATTGTTCATGAAACAAAACATGATGGATTTTGGATTCAATTATAATCATATCCCAATTAGATAGGATAAAACTAGTTCTATCAACATTTCAAAGGATCCAATAAACCATTAAGGAATAATGTATATAGATCTAAGGAATCATTTCTTGAGATATCATTCTCAAAAAGGTTATATCACTCTTTAATTTGTCTCTACTAAGAATCAATTGGTGAATATATTTATTAATCTCCTTTCCTGTGAATGACCAAATTTTATTAAGTGACAATTAGGGTTATATGAATTTAAATTATTTAAATTTATTTTATTCCTTATAATATTATCCCTTATTATTTCAATTATATTTCAATTTTTTTATTTATTAGTCTCTCTGTATCTCAATGATTTATGAAAATTAAAGGAATTTAATTTTCCTTAATTGGGCTAGATTCATTTTCTAAAATTAAATTACATTTTATTTTAAAATAAAAAATTTTTATTTTCATTATTTAATATTATTTATTTTTTTAAATTGAATCATCATCTAAAACATATTTAGATATGGAACTGCTTTCAAAATCGGATACGTGGCCAAAAACTCATCCATCTACTCCTTTAACATTCTCTAAATCCCCTTGATCCCTGAAGATGAACCATCAGTCATTTCTTTTGACCTTTTATTGATCTCCACTTGATCTTACAGTAATGGGGAATTATAAGCATGGTTACAACGGTGGTTCTAGATCTTCAATTAAAGAAATTATAGGTAGTTCACCACATCCATTTCTTGTAGGAAAAGTCAAGGATATGGATTTGATGAAAGGAACCAAAATTCTATTAATGGAATTATTTCAATTACAAGGATGGTAATTAGTTTTTGATGAGAGGAAATTAGGTTTTCTATTTGAGGAACAATTAAAACATTTTATGTGAAATGTTGAGTTTCAGTTTAGAAAAATATTGGATGTTCTTTTGTTGAATGTAAATGGTATTGATTTACTATTTTTACCCCTAAAAATGGATTAAGTGCCACATTTTCATCATGATGGTGTGTTCAGTTTTCGTCATACTTTAGTTTAAATGATAATAGTTAGACCGACTGATTTTTTCATGTTTTTTCATTACCTCAAATTTTGAAAAAAAATTCAAAAGACATAAAACAAAAATGGAATGTTTTATGTATGTTTATCCAAAATAGGATTGTTCAAAGGGCTGGTAAGATAGAGAAGGTGTTGTTTCAGTACATGCTCTTCATATATGCTCTGATCAATAATATTAAGATCAATTTGACTCTCCACATGATGAGAATCGTGCACCACTATTGTTGTGGTAAAGGTAAATTGAACTAATGTCACATTGGATGGTTTACCCACATAGTACTGAAAATTAAGGAAGTTGATCTTAGTTATGGAGAACTATTCAAGTGTAATAAAAGAAATACTTTTTGTGTAGTTATATTGATAACTTTTGGTTATAATTAGGATGATTACTTAAATTATTTATGTATTATTAGATAGGAAGCTAGAGCTCAAGTGGTCATACTGCCACCAACATCTAATCAAGGGGATCCATCCACTACCTCACCTCAAAGGGATGTAAAACCTATGGAGATGATATCTTCTATATAAGTGTAGGAGTCTGTTTCCAAGATAATAGAGCCTATAGGTTCATATATCGAAGAGGTTGTAAAATAATGAGTTCATATTAATGAATATAAAGTTATTACTACTACTAAATTTATGTAGAAAGTTGTACAAGTTTTTGAGGAAAATGCTAGATCTGAAAAGGAAATCCGAATTTTGATTGTCCCATGTGTGTTTGTTGTTGAAGTAAAATTTCAACCTGAGGTTTTTCACACTATGGTTTATCCAGTTTGTGGATCTACTCTTTTTTACATTTATAGAACTATAGATTTAGTTTCAAAAGAAGTTAATTTTCTCTCAAATAATCCAGAGCATAACCATCTACACTTCATGTAGAATAGGATACATATATGAGGAATATTTCTGAAAATTTAGTAGAAAATCATATTCAAAACTTTAACTATACAGTAATGATAGAATTTGAAAATAGCGGTGGAGATTATGCAGAGTTGAAGAAATATCTTATGTCATGAAATGATGAAATCATACAACTTAAGTAGAATTATGTTTCTAAATTAGATTTTGACATGTTAGCTAGGGTAATGGATTCCCATACAACATTGATTCAAAACCTCCAACCAATTTAATGTTTTCCTATGGTGTAATTTATGAGCAGATTAAGGTTTTAAATTATCAATTGAGTTATCGTAGAAGCGTTTATAGAAAAAAATATTAAATAAATGAACTAGGATTTCTTATGGAATCTCATAGGGATATGGTTTAGAACATTCCTCTAGTTAAATTAGTTTTTTCAATAGATTTTCATTATGATATTCAAAGTTCCAAGTATGAAATAAATGAAAGATTAAACACTTTGAAAAGTATATTTGTGTGTTAGTATAATTTCAATAGGAGGTTTCCTCTCACTATCACATCTAATTCTTTAGCTTTTGAGGCTCCATATTTCACGAATTAGATTGATAGTGTTTTATAATTTGAATTTATGAACCTATCAAATCCAATATTTATAGTGTGTCATGTTCACCCACGAACATGTGGAAGAGTTCAAAAAGTATTTATTGGTTGAGTTTCAAGAAACTAGAGAATTTTTTATAAGTCTTGGTATGGTGTATGATGCATCTTTGAACTACATAGTTGGATATCATTTGAAATATATTAGTTATTTGGTAGAAGAAACCTTGGGAGTAACCAATAATATAGGAGATATGGTTTCATTATCAATTAGTCCAATCAATAAAAACAATCAGTTCCTTTCACATATTTTGGTCATGATTCATGAAGGGACAGAATACCTACTCACAAACTCTTCAGAATAATATTTTAGTTCCTCAGATTTAGAGGAACCCCTACTGTACTAGTTGTCCCTAATGGAATAAATATTTTTTCTGTACATTCCTCGTTTTCTAGTTATTCCAATGGAAACTACTATCAGTTATCCTTTGCCAATTATTACCCCTTCTCTAGTTCCTCAAGATCCTTTTATTTATCTAACTGAGCATGGATAAATTCTAATAGAAAAGTTATACAACCTAGATCACATGTTGATATCTTGGGAATGTTTTTATTTAGTTTTCATGTTTTAAATGATAGAATTCAGATATTTTATTCCGAACCACATGTTGCTCCATCTATTTCACAGACCACTTCCAAATTTAGTGCCTCTTAGATATTATCATCTTGGAAGATTGAATCATTTAAAGGGATTTTGAACAATGGTTATGAAATAGTTTCCCAGATGTACAGACAAGACTGTACTACCATTCCCAATTTATTCAAGTTAAATATCATTAAGAGAATAGTTATGTGTATTGATTCATTTCTTTCTCTAAGAAGAAGAAAATATATTGGTATAGAAAAAAGAGATGCATATAGAGGTTCTAGATAGATTGTGTATGTTGTTATTAACCCATATTGGATTTATCATAAATTATACTCTATGGTTTTGGTCAAAGATACCAATGAATCTAGCGATAAAGGATCAACATCTTAAGATCCTATTGAGAAGATGCCTTTTTTTAGTGTTGATTCCTATGATTTTAGCATATATTTTATATATATTGAAATTTTCTTGAGAACAACTACCCAAATACCACTGGATATATCATGTTTTAGGACTAAGGATGCTTCTATAGAGATTATAAGTGTATTATTACCTCTAGTGGTTGACCCTCTAATTACCTCTTCCTCCTATTAAAACTTCAAGAAACATCTTCCTAAGCCTTATTCTAAATTTGATCCTATATAAATACCAATTTAATCTGAATAGTTTGTTTATATGTATATTTGGTTCTGGATAGTTGTGTTCTTTTAAATTTAATTTTTTTCAGCTTTGTGAATTTTTTAATTTCAGGATATTTCTGAATTTCAATCATGTCACAATTAAAATTCAGAATTAGAATTATCCTTAAATAGTTCATCATTCAATGTGTTATATTAACAGTGTTTTTAAACTCATTACCCTTCCTATTTAATGACACAAAATAGTGGCACACTTATAATTATGGGGGGGAATATAATAAATGGAGAGATTAAATGATTAACACAACATTTTAAAATTAATAATATATATATATATATATATTCTTTAAAATACTTAAACCATTTACAAATTTCATGTATATTGTTTAATTCATTTTGAGATAATCAAAATGGGGGAGAAGTTTTGACTTATTAATTTTGTTCCAACATATCTCATGTTTTTTATGTTTTATGGTCTCAAACACCCTTTATATGTCATTGATTTTTTTATTAAGTGATTTCATTGGGTTCTATCTTTCTTTAAATTTATATGTTGTAATTCAATAAATTTTGGAATTTTTACTAAAATTTTCATAAGTCTCAAAAATTAGATATGTGAGGAAATAAACTATTTCTATATTAGGATACATCAAGCAGTCGACTATGTCAATTCGAGATGTGAATTAAATTCCCATGTAAATATATTACATCATGAAATTGATTATGTCAAAATTACTTATGTTGATGAATCACCTATGTGATTAAACAGATGTTTCGATGAAATGACTGTTTAAATCAACTACATCAATTAGTCAAATTCATAAAATCATCCATGTAAGAAACAAATATTGTTAATTTTACTATGTGTAGAAAACTATTATGTGAGGACATTCTTACATGGATCAATTTGTCTAAGTGAATTTAAATCCATGTAATTCTTCTCTGTGGTTCTGCAACCAGCAAATTTATTACCATTATGATATTTAATGATTCTAATCAATTTATTAATTATTTTTCTATTTATTTATAGCAAAATATATTTCTAGAAGGTTTCATGTAATGAGATAAGAAAATTATGCAAGAATAATTCATCAATCTGTACTATTTATGAGGTATTTTTGAGAAAAGTATATCTAAAATTTAAGGTAAAAACTATATTTTATGGGATAATTTTTTTGTAAAATATTAATAGATATTTCATGAAAGATTATTCAAATAAATAAATAAGAAAAATACAGAAGAACGTAATAATAACACTTCCACTCTCAACTATCTCCCTCTCTCTGTGTCACTCAAAGCTCTCAATGTTGCTCTTTTTTGAGAAAAAGAAGAAGAAGATTCATTTTCTATAGTTGTGCTTCAAGGATTAATATTTTCTATATTCTAATAATATAATAAAGTTATTCTTACATATTTTCTTCTAACTCCTTGAAAATTTGGTTTAAAATAATAATAATATTGATATATTAATAAACACATGACACTGAGATTTAATAAAATTGTGATGTATTATAAAAAACTTTATTATTTAGATTTCACCGTAATAACTTCATTTCGTAGTTCCTTGAATCGTGTGTTCTAGTTTAAAGAATCACTACTTCCAGTTGGTTTTTATTGGATTTAATTAAAGAACTAGATACTTACAACATTTCTATATTCAAAGGGTACCTGCATTCCAAAGGCAGTTGTTCGTTAAGTTTGAACTTTCTGATACTTAGGAACATGAATTGGTTGAGATGATGGGAGTTCAGACTCATCACACCCTTTTGGGGGAAATTATTGTCTAATATGGGACTCTTTTTATAAATATAAGATATTTTCATGAACCCTTATTAATTTACCATGTATAAAATAAGTTTCCCTTGAAATTTTCAATGACTTATTAACATGTATAAAAAATAGAATCATTCGTATGTATTCGAGGATCTTCATTAATTGAGTTATACGTATGTATTTGATATTCTCCATTAATGGTATCCTCTCATATAGTATTTATAGATTCTTTTAATCATCTTTATGATGATACTGGTTTTTAAGCCACTCAGAGAGGCACTCTAGAATTTATTATCATATAGCGAGAGGAAGGTTTGTTTTGATATTGGGATCGTACCCATGAAATGGGTTACCTACATATCCTTGTGAAAAAATTAGAACCCTCATAGTTTGGTGCCACTTAATTGGACACATCATACCTTTTAATGTCATGTGATAAGGACCTAACTGTATAGTTTAATGTCATGTGGTAAAGACATCTAAGCGAAATGTTCTTAGTCAAAGTCTGGTGTGGTAATTATGCCAAAGTAGCACAATGAACTTGGGAAGGATATGATTTTCCACGTAAGATTATACCCTTTTAGGGATATGGCCCGAGGAGAACATGGTTTATTTAAGGTGTTAGGTTTGAACCTCAAGGAGGCATCCAATGTAGCCCATGTGTATGTGAATAAAATCCCATGTAGTTCGATGAATATCATAGGAGAGTATAATCCATTTAGAGAAATTATTTTTGATCTAATTCCGGAAAAAAAGATTCCTTGATGATTTGTCGATTCATTTGGGGCTTATTCCTAAGAAGGATTACCAGATTAAGGGAAGTAGGGTTGGATTCCTGAATAGGATACTAAGTGAGATCAGGCCTTGAGAAGGCTTCCTACATATCACAATTATTGTGGTAATTAGAGTTATTATAGTTCACTTTAGTGAGTGTTTGTGAAAATGATGAATTCATCACGAATCTCTAAGACCACGTGAGTCATGAACGGTGTGAGAAACAAGAGGATGTGAAAGATTCAACAATGACAGTCACATTTTTCCTCCTCTGTTAGTGGAATAGGGAGTGCCTATGGTGGCTAGGGTGGACGATGGAGAGGCGACAATGGAAGAGGGAACCCTAACGGGCCTTTCCCCTCTTCAATTTACACTAGAAAAGTGTCCAACAGAAGGAAGAAAGGATAAAGGTTAGGGGATAACACCAGGACGACTGCCCAATGGTGAAAAACATCATAGGGAGAGGGATAGGTTAATAAAGGTCCCTATTCTCATATCCCCTCTAGTCTTTGGCACCAAATAAGAGAGGAGGATCAATGATTCTACCTCCTACAAGAAAATCTAGGGGCTTACACCAAGATGGTTTCCCTTAGGGATCTTGGTAGAGGAGGTAGATTTATATTTTTCTTGCATGGAAAAGAATATTTGAACCGTACCTTCCCTACCATAAAATTGGGGTTCTTGTTCATCACTTTGATAGGGGAATGTCTAGGACCCAAAACCCTCCCCAAAACCGGGAACATCCCAACACTATTTCTATATGAAAATTCCATCTGACTACAGATATACAGACGCACAAACACTCCATGAATCCTAACCCCATTTTGAAACCAATGTGGGAATACTCTAACTATGGATATATAAACCCAAATAAAAGACATGATAATGTGCCATTCCCAAAGGTTTGGTGAGTCAGCAGATTTTGGTGGAGGTCTCAGCAGAATCCCTTTCAAACAAGGGATCCAATGAAGAAGAATCCTTGCCATGAATGTATATGAGGAAGTCTTGATGGATTATAGACTGAAGAGAGTAAGTGAATCAAAGAGGGGAGCTTATTCAGATAATTGCATGAAAGTATGGGCATGAAAGTAGGCTTGGGTGACATGATGTTCACTTAAGCGACGAATAACCTAGATGTTAATACATGGGAGAGACCTTGCTCAATCCTCCAAGAGTATTCACAGGTGATCCCAAAAGTGGGGCGCTCAAGTTCCTGTAGGAGGAATAGGCGGTGAAAAAGTATTTCTGATTTGGGGAGGTTGATCATATTAGGTACGCAATTGTTCTGGTTTTCAAATACTAAAAGGACTTAAGTCCAATGATCCTCCCTTAAGTCCTTTGCTTTAAGTGTTAAAGAACTACCTAGAATGTTTCAGAAGACCGGGGAGAAGTACTAGGGTGAACAGATAAGAAATTTAGATTTTGGGAAATTCTTCTGTACAAATGAAGGCCCCAAGGTTCTATTTATTGGAATAAATAGGATCATGGATGATATAAAATTGGGCGCACAAGTGACTTGCACACCAGATTGTGGCACGCAATTACCTCACGTGCCGATGGTGTTTTGGCAATACAAGGGAGCCGCTTTGAGGAAATATCCAAAAATAACATCTTCAATCAGCTCCAGCATGGTGGCTCACATTTTTGTGTGTGCAGGTACCATCACTGACCCCCATAAAAAATTTAGAGTCACACCGCGACATTTTTGAGCCCGGTTGAGGAAATATTACAGAGATGTGGATGGAAAACATTTCATGTTGTCTAAAAACAAGGCCATTAAATTGGTTGGTATGGATACAAGTAAAATCATTGTGAAATAAATTTACCATGTTCCCACTCAATAAAAAATTATTGATTAATTATTAGTAAATAAACACTCATTAAATAGTGAAGTCGTTTATGATTCAAAGAAGCATTTTCTTCAAAAATGTTTTTATTTCATTTTGTGTGTGGAATGTATAATTAATTTTTTAAAATATTATAATTTATATTTCATAAAATTAAAATAATTTTTGAAATCTAAATATCAAAATAAACACAGTGTTAAATTTTTTTATTTTTCTGAAATGATCGATTTTCTTGTGAATAGTGAAAAATACTAACCATTCAAATACTCTCATTTAATTTCATTAAATCATGTTATTTTAAAGTTACAATATATTTTTTATTTCTTCTTAAAGATACATATGATCCATTTTATTTATAATAATCCAATTTATTTCATTTTAATCATAAATATATATGATTTTGATATAAGTTAATTTTTGTTCTTAAAAATATTTTTCTAAAAACTGTTTTTTGTTGCATTTTATACATTTATATTAAAATTAAATTATTAAAATTCTATTAATACAATAATTAAAATTTTATACCACATATATAATATGTATGATATAATTTATTAAATTTATTTATTTTATGTTTGGTCATTATAAATGGTAACATTTGTAAAATTTATCACCTTAGTAAATGGTAAATTTGCTAATTAAGTTTACAAATAATGTGATAAATCATTAAAAATATATCAAACCCATAACATTATTTCATTTTATTATATTAATTCTAAATTATTATGCCAAAATTATAATATATTGATTTTTTTTGCTATTTTATTTGGATAATTACATTTAAATTATTTTAAGGAAAGAAAAATACAAAATCACACTCTCTTGCATTTAGTTTTCTCTAAAATGTTCATATAGGGATAAAAAATAGTTACGAATGAATCTTAAAGGTTATTTTAGGAATAAAAAAAATATGTTTATTATTTATTTATAATTTTATTCATTATATAATTTCCAGAAATACGTATACAATGCTGACATGGTGCTTGGGCAACTAAAGGAAAATACAAATTAGATAATTTTAAAAACATTAAAATTGATGTTTTTTAAATGAATTATGATCCCAAAATATTTTATTTAATAATAATATATTAATAATCGTTAAAATTATTATATTATAATTCCATATTTATTTATGACTTTAAAATAAAATTAAATGAATAATTTCAAAACAGAAAATAATTATATTTTCAGAAAAATAATATTTATTAAATTGTATAAAAATCATAAAAATATTGTAATAAAAAAATAATTATAATATATTATCATAAAATATCATCCCTTATGAATTAATGATCCAATTTTTAACTTTTAAGTAAAATTATAACCCTTTAGGATTGAAATAACTGTTATCATGGTTAAGGTTAAAATCACTTAACGAATAGGTTAAAAAAATGATAATGTTTCAAAGATCCAGATTCTATAAATTTCATTGGATGTTTATATTTCTAACTTATACTAATTTTATTCTGATATTTTTTCATTTGGAATAATTTATATTGAGAATGGATTTATTATATTTTAATCTTTTAATAAATTCCAAGTGTGTCACCGCCCCCACTTATAAAAGGACATCCGGTATCTATTATATTTACCCCACATTGAGCAATCTAAATTGAAAAAAATCTAAAAAAATTATATTATAATCTTTATTATACATTAAATATATGTGATTTAATTATTAAAATACCATTCAAATGGTCCTTGAGAAAGGATTTAAAGGAGGCCAAATGAAGAAGAGGTAATCGTCTTACCATACCGCTTTTGATTTCTTTCTTCTTCTAACACATCTAAATCAGTGGAATTAATTATTAAATAAAAAATTAAATATCTTAAATATTCAATAAAATTATTATGATTATGAATTCATGATTTCCACCTCTATTCCATAAAATAGAAAGTTAATGTATCGCTTGTGTGTACGTGTGGACTACCGCATCCATGTAGCGATGAAATTTATTTTCCACAACAATCATTAAGAAATTTTTATTATAATGTTTTTAATATTAATAATTTATATTTTTGATAGAATTATCCTTATATAATTATAATACCATATCTAACTTCTTACCATCCCATCGGTTATAAAATGACAGCATCACTCCTACATACGTCTAGACTACCACCTTCATGAAGTGATGTAATTTGTTGTCTATTTCCTCTTTACATGGAAGGTAATAAGGTTATATTTAAATAATATATATGATATAATAAGGATTATATCATGATTAATTATTATTCATTTTTCCTTCATTCTATTCGTCAAAAACTGAAAACATCATTCATGTGTGCATACAGCATACCATGTCCATGAATGGTGTAATTCATTTTTCTATATCTAATTAATATGAATGAATATAAATATAAATATATAATAAATATATATTATATTTATATAATTATTAATTTTAAAAATATTATGTAACCATTATCAATTTATAATAATTGGTACTGTAGAACTGAAACATGAATGGGAAACGAATTAGTTACCACCTAGAACAAGGATTTTAATAAAAAAAATTAATAAATGGGATAAAATATTTTATAAGTGAATAATATATAATATAATATATATTATTAAGGTTATGGAATATATTTATAATAAATATATTTTTATTATATAGGTTTTTCTATTTCGAACAAGGAAATACAAGAATTAAGGTAATGGATTTTCGTCTCACTTTTATTTTTGTGAGACACATTCCATATACAACTATTGTTTTTTATGTGATGTATATACTTAACATGAATGTATTTTATGATTACAATAATCAAAATTATGTGGATATACGTATTTATTTATACTTCTATCATTCATAATTTTTTTATTCATAGATTACCAATGTGGTGAGGGTTTTTCGTCTCAATATTATTTCATTGAGACTTGTTTGATGATATGCATCTTTGATTTATTATGATTTGTATATATGTCTGATTTGATAAGTTATATCATTATTAACCTTATTTTCATGATATTTATAATTTTAATCAATTTTATTCTTTAATGGGTCGTACCACAAAAAAGTTACCAATGTGGAAAGAGATTTTTGTTTCAATCTCATTTTAATCGTGATTGTTTATGCTTGAGTTTTCATTCGGGAAATTATATGATATTTATCTTATAAATCCTTGAAATTTTTATTATCCTCTGTTTATTTATATAGAATAAATTTTTTCATTTCAATTTCATCACATTAAGTACACAAGAGATCTGAAGAATGTTTTTAAAGAAAAAATGACTATGTTTTACTATTCGGCCAGGAATCTATTTCAACCATATCCATGTTTTATTTATAATGCATTGAAGAATGATTTCAATTATTCTAAATTTATTGTTAAAAACATTTTATCCATTTTTTATTTACTATAAGAAAACAAAGGAATATTCATGTTATTTTTAGAATGCGGTACTTTTTAATTTGTATCAAAAATGTTAAAGGAATATTGTTTTTAACATACACGATATTAAAAAAATTTACTACTATCATGACTGCTCAATTAATTGATGTTGTCTCGACCCAACACAATGTGGCCTGGGCCGATACTCCCCAATCCCACATCTAATAGGCCATGGGATTCAAACTAGTTCCAAGTTGATATATCAAACATATTAGAGGAAGTTTCTTAAAGTATCTGTATACACACCCATAAATACTTCCATGCAATAGTGCATAAATATAAAAATCTGGAAACTAAAATGCTTGCATAAACATATCACAAACCAAAGTACAACATAAGTAAAAAAATCTTAAAAGGTATAAACACATGCCCACCAAAAACCATATTTAAAATTGTACAAACTACTCAGAAGGTGGGGATCATTGTCAAATGAAACTACTGGAATGCTCCGCAACCCAACTCTGTAAAATGCCTTGGTAGGTCTATCTCACTATGATCTTCCTACCATAGGTACTCCAGGGAGTCCATGGAAAGGTCTATAGTCTGCACCAGACACGACACATGTGGGAAATGTCCATTCAGGGGTGAGTATAAAAATTCTAAGTAGGAACCCCAAAACCCTAAAATAAAGGGGAGAAACTGAAAGACAACCGTCCGCTCGACTTAGCTAGAGGAAAACCAATTGAGAGAGGAAATCCATATTGAACCATCCTGGGGTATACATAACTAGTTAGCATATACCAGAAGGGGTATCGACCTAGACATGTGACAAAACCACAAGGACTCCTATAATTACCCATATATATTTTTCTCAAGCTCCATGTCTCATTAGGTCCTGACCTCATATCCAACTACAGGATTCTACTCCAGACTCTAAAGGTGTCACACAACAAAGATAACACACTGCACGAGCTGATTCATCCCATATGGAACACATCTCAGAGATACACTCCATCAGGACCACTCTTCCATTCCTGATGGTACATCTGAGAGAACGTTCTCCATTAGAAACACCACACAAGGTCAAACTCTAGTGTCCACCACTAGAGGTCCTTCTAATGATAATGTACACCCTACATAAGGCTATAAGAATCCAAGTGGAGCGGACCACCCCTCACCACTGCAAACAGTTGAGGGATTACTCCTCTATTCTATTCACCATCTACATCCTCTCTAATGAGAGATAATACAAACACCAGACCCTTTCCACTACCCTGCAACTAATGGAGTACTAAGTCCTAACTAACCCTCCAAACCTTTTTATCTCTTTATTGGAGTGGCCCACACCTCAATCCATCGAGGGAGCTCTAACTCCAATCTTGGTATCATACATAAATAGTGGAGGGTACTACTCATCGTAACTATCTTCCATTGTCGACGGAGCTCTAGCTCTAATGGGGGACCCACTCCCCACCATTATAGTAAGATGGGGGATTAATAACTCGTAGATGAAGACCCACACCATTGAATGATAGGGGAGTACAACTCTATGGATATAGGACCATCTCCCTCTCATGACATGGGAGTACCACTTTGTGGATAGGGTACCCACACCCTAATATAACCAGGGGGTATCATATTACTAGTTCTATCACTATGGGGGACCTATACTATGATATAATAATAGAGTACTGACCCTAGGCAAGAGGACCCATTCGCTGGTACGTCAGGGGACTACCAAATCTTCAGGAATAACATGTATGGAGGACCCTCACCATCGAATGACATGGGAGTTCAGAAACCAAGGATATGGGACTGGAATCCTAACATGATAGATGAGAACCAAATCAATCTATACATCAGATATGGAGGACCCACACCCCACCACACCATGGGAGTACTGAATCCATAGATAGAAGACCTGCACCATTGTCTGGAAGGGGATTACCAACTCTATCTGGCCAACATTTATTAAGGGCATGTACCCTGTAATGGCAGGGAAGCACTGTCTGCAACTATACGAATGATATAGGGAACCTACGACCTATTTAGACAGGGGATTACCATCCCTGATAGAACTACCACATGGGTAGATAAACCACAAAAATGATGTGGGGAGTCCTATCTCCACCAAAGAAGAGAGGTAAGGGAAACTGGGGCCCTAATGACATAAGGGAGTACCAGTCACGACGTCACTCACAAATAACTACAATGATCTCTAACATCAGTCAAGAATCTCTGAATGTATTTTTATGCTTATCATACCTCGCATTATAACACTACCATAGGTAGGGGACCTGCACCTTGATACAATAGTGGAGTGTCACTCTACTATAATAAAGAGTTTAGGATACCCACATCCTAAAATGATAGGGAAGCGTACCAACCCCTAAGTGAACCTAGTGATCCACCATGATCACTACCCAAGGTTAAGCAATGATACTAAAGATTTGTTCTCAAATAATGACACCTAATATCTTTAAGGACACTACAGAGACCACCATCACATTATATGTGGAAAATTTCTCAAAATAGACTACACATAAGCCTAAATCCATGATATAGAGATGGATATATAAATGGTATAAGATCCCAAGAAGATCTCAAGAAGGTACACAGTTTGCATTTGGGTCTACAAAGTCTATGAACCGACCTGAGAACCTGTCTGTGTCACCTTTTATCATGTCTTGGCTGTTCATGTAAGATTACATGGTGTATATATCATGTACACTATATCTTCTGCCTCACTGAGCCCCCATTTTTGTACTTCCTCTACACGTCTCAACCATATGTGCCACACACACATCATGTACCACTTGGTACATAGAAAGTCCAGGCTAAATGGCCACTTGGTCTTGTCATTTTTCCATGCAATGTTTCCAGAACCATGTCAATGTGTTCCTTAGTCGTGTAGTTATACACAACCATTTACTATCACACGACTACCCTCTCCATATCCTTTGACCGCATGAAATGGGGTCACTACAAGGCCTATAACCCCATTGCATGGTGTGTAGTCTCCAAAAGTCATATTCCCTGAATGGTAATAACACACATTGTGTCCACTAGTTTACATGACATGTAGATGGTAATTACGTTGGGAATATCCATGTGAGTCGCCTAATTCACCCTATTTCTTCCAAAACCTACAAATCACCCTATAAGGGATCTTTAGCAATAGAAATAGGGATATAAAACATTAAAACAATGCATAAAAAGGGATCTAGACCAAAACTCAAATTTTTATTCCTTGATGGTGAAATGTTGAAGTATCGGGTGTAGAACGATGCCCAGATCATGCTTCTCCCCAATCTGATGATGATATGTGATAAGAATAGAAATTGACTACACCTTGTCTCATTGATTCAACCTTGGATTGTCCGTCAGCCAATGGGGGAGAGGAGGGGGGCTCACCAATCCTATATGTTGTGTGCACCATGGGTGGGGGAGGGTAAAAATGGGTTACTGATATAATTTTATTAAATTAATAAATCGTTATTTAACACACCACCACCAAATAACCTCCTATTGAACCCCAAATAGTATCAAATTTTATATCGCACCTCGGGTAAACACAATGTTCTAAAGTCAACAATGGTCTCATAATTATGATATGAGTCTCCTCTTGGGAGCTATTCCATATTGCAATGGATATTGTGTGCACATTACAAAATATATTTAAAGTTTTTAATATCACTCCAATGAGGATCTATGGGCCCCAAAATCCCATGCTGACCCAGCTCCTATCACTGTAAATATCATTTGAAATATTCTAACGTCTTATAGGTAAAAACTCAATTCATTAAATTCTCCCCAACTTAAGTATTTTAATCCTTAAAATATATAATTCCTAGGGACAAGGGAAAGAAACTAAGATCTCCACTAGAACTCCCACACTAGTGAACTCACTAAGGGTTCCCACACTGCCTACGTGAACGTCCTTAGGGGAACTCCAACTCCAAACCACACCCACATCGAGATCCAACTAGATTAACATTGTGCAATAAGAGGAACATGTATCATCATATGTGATAGTTGGAAAAAATCCATTTACCATGCTCCATCTGCAATCATAGGGTCTAGTGTTAAACCACCTCTCTAACCTAACATAGATTCCAACGTGGCCGCATGGTTCACATCCACCCCTGGATGAACTACCAAATGACCTCCTAAATCATTTTTCATTCAAGGTTGATGTTGATCACGTCAGGGTACCAAAAAAATTATTCCAAAAATATAAACAGACTATCTTACTTGGACCTTAGATATTGGAACACCAACTGAAACACAGCTCACCCAACCAAAAACAAAACCACACCCACAAGTTTCATCCCACCTGAGTATGGATGTTGGAAATCCATCCAAACTATAGAAACATATTAGGTTCTAACTACACTACTACCAGTCGGTTCATGCAAGGATCTCCCTCCAGTAGGGCTATCAAGAATAAGGGTCAAGAAGAAAATCTCCATTTTTTAATGTCAGGGCCTTCTCTGACACTCCATCACACAACCCTACCTCAAACACACAAATATAAGGAACTCATCCACCACACCTCGACATTATCCACTTTGAGTGTCATTAAATCACCAGAATGGTTTTAATCACATCACAAAAACACTTCATGGTGGTGAAAGTGTCCCTATTAATTTTGATTCTAAGGAAACATCAACAACACACACACATGGTCCAACCGATGCCCCGCAACACCTTGCTTAATCCTCAAGAAAGAATATAAAAGAATTGGGTACCTCACAAAAGTGTCTAGAAATTACTACATTATAAAATAAAAAGGACGCAGAGGATATCTCTATTCATCATCAGAGCTTCTGCGTCAAAAGATTCTATTTCATGTAGTTATTCTTGTGCTTGTACCATAGCTCCCTGATCCTAGCGTGGACCACCTAGGGGTGGTTGTTTCAACAACTTGACTGCCTACCACCTCCTACTACTCTCCCAAATCTTCTTCCACATCATCCATCATGAAGAACTCCCTACTCCAAACACTTCCTCTACCAAGGTGTTTCATGGATTGGCCCCCTCTTATTAGAACAATGGGTTGGGAAATCTCTAACAATATGTCCATTTCCATCATAGTCTTAATATTACCTCTCGTATAACTAACCAAATTCCCAAAGTGGCTCCTGCACTACATGCCCATGTGTTAGATTATATTAATGGTTATGCCTTATACAACGTAATTCATTCATCTTTATACTTCCAAATGTTGGAGACATCTCATCCTCGTGACCACCAATTCTGACCACACATTCTCATCCCACTTCCATGATACACTCTAATACCATAGCTCACTCCAATTCCCTTTAATAACTTGGAAGGAAAAAGGAAACCACACCTTCATAGATGTATCTTCAAAGGTCTTCATCAATGTTCTAGGATCTAAATAATTGGTCTCGAACAACATACAAGGAGTATAATGATAGGCCTACTAACCTTACCGAGTACCCATCAATGGTCATGCTACCATTTTGAATCTATAGAGGATCCTGGATATGCACTGATCTAAACATTGCTATGTAAATATTTTCCCTAAAGATTTTATCAAACTCTTCCCAAGTGAGTGTCTCCTCATCATGGGTCTACATCACTGGACTCCACAATCTCCCGGATGAACCCTATAGAAGGCTCACCACTAGGACCACTATTTGATATAGAGTTGTCCAAACAAGGTGAAAAATGTGTGTGACTACCTCGATCTAGTCATAAGACACCTGGGGCTCTGGATCACCCCAATACTTTAGGGGTCACTCCCTTTGGAAATCTTGAAATGCACTCAATCTGCACTCATCCTCAACATGAATTGCTAGAAAAACTAGCTACACAACAGGTGGTGTATCAACTGAAAGTCCACCTGTATGTACTGCCTTTGAACCAATTCCTGCACTAAAGGCTTATCATTGGACAGATCTTCATCACAATCATGTCATGGGACCCTGTCTATTTGTCGTCGTAGTGGAATCCTGAAACAGAATCAAGACATTCCTCAGATAAAGAGTATATCCTGGATGTTGCCTCAAGAAGGAAAGGGAACCCATATCCTATTCCTATATGATTCATGTACCATTATTTCTCTATGACCAGCATTCAAATGTACAAAGTAAAAAAGTAGCTTATTAGAGATTTGGAGAATGGATTCGTCGACTGCTGCACCAACATCATATCCCCTATCTTGACACCCTAACACTATTTCTATGATATACAAACCAAGTTCCTGACACTGATATCCCATAGTGGAACCTACTCTAATATTACTTTGTCACTACCCAACCCAATGAGGCATGGGTCATATCTCCCCAAGCCTACCTCTAATAGGCTGGGGGTAGGTACTATCACTAAATAGGAATATCACATAGATGATTGGACTTTCCCTAATTTACGTATAGGCAAGCACCCAAAAAAACAATATACAACATTACAAATACATAAAGTGATGGAAACTAAAATGCATCCATACATCAATCCCAAACTAGTGTACAACATAAGTATTGAAAGAGTAAAAGGTGAAAACACGTGCCCACCAAAAACCAACTGTAAAAGTGTCCATCCTGTTCAGAAGGAGAGGATCACTACCAAATACAACTTCCAAAAATATCCTCAACCCAACAATGGTAAACACCTCAGTCGGTCTATATCCCTATGATATTACTACCTCAGGTCCTTCAGGCACATGATCAAAAGGCATGTAGTCTGCGTAAGACATGACATTTGTGGGAAAATATCATGTAGGGTGAGTATAAAAAAACTCAATAGGCACCCCAAAAACAAAAAAATGGGGATCAACTAAAAGGCAATAGTCCGCTCATCCTAGCTAGAGGGAACCTAATTGAGAGAGAAACTCCATCTCAAACCGTCCATCAAAATACATGAATACTCAACTATTCCCACAATGGGTGTCACCCCAGGAATGTGAAAACACCAAAAGGACTCCCATAATCCCCCATATATACTCATCCTAGACTCTACGTATCATGAAGTCCTGAAATCATATCCATCTATAGGAAACTACTTGAGGCTCTAGTGGTATCGCATAACTCGGATAACACACTCCATCAGCTCATCCATCCCGAATGTCAAATTTCTGAGAGATACACTCCAACAGTAACACTCTATCATTCCTGATGTTATATGTGAGGGAATGCACTCCATTAGGAACCACTCACTAGGCCAAACTCGATTTCCCATAATAAGAGGTCTTGCCAACGCTATCTTGTACCCTTCCCAATGCTATTAGAACCCAATTGGAGATTCCCTCCCTTCACCACAACACACAATTGAGGTAGAACCACTTCGGACTATGCACCACATGCATCCTCTATAATGATATAGAAAGGAGGGACCTGCACCTCTCCATTTCCATGCAACCTAGAGAGTAATAACTCCTAACTAACCAGTGAAACCTCATTTTCTATTATATGGAGATTCCCACACCTCAATCCTTGAAGGATCTAACTCCTAACTAGATATTGCACCAAACTAGAGGATTCACCCACTCCTCATAACTGCACTCCACATTTAAGGGAGCTCTAACTCTAGTGGAGGACCTGCACCCCAATGCTATTGTAAGACGATGAAATATTAATCTCTAGTTGAGGAACCTCATTATTGTATGATAGGGGAGTAAAACTCCATTGATAAAGGACCCACAACATAGCGTGATTGGGGAGTACCACTCTATGGATAGATTACTCACACCCTGGTATGATATGGGAGTACCAATCTACCAAATCGATCACTATGGGGGATCCTCATCATGACATGATAGGGCAGTACCAACCCCAGGATAGAGGACCCACTCCTTGGTACGATAGGGTAGTACCAACTCTGATATAATAACATGTATGGAATACCAACACCTTAGAATGATAGGGGGTTCCGACCCTAAGGATAAAGGACCTTCGCCCTAACATGATAGGTGAGTACCCACTATATCTATACATCACATTTGGAAGACCCACTCCATAGAACAGTATGGGAGTACCAAATACACAAATAGAGGACTTGCACCATATCCCAATAGGGTAGTACCTACTCTCTTTGTCCAATGATTATGGAGGCCATGCACCGTAGCACGATAGGGTCTCAAACTATATGAACAATATGGGGAACTTGCCCGATTGTCCGATAGGAGACTAACATCCCTAATAGAACTATTTTATGGGTAGAGAACCCTCACCCATGATGTGGGTTGTCCAGTTTCCACCAAAGAAGAGCGGTAAGGGAAACTCACACCCTAACTCCATTGGAGTGTACCAGTCCCAGTATATCTCACTAAGAACCACACTGATCTCCAACATTGGCCAAATATCGATGCAAGGAGACTCATACTTATCAAACATCACATTGAAAAACTTCCATGTCTAGGGGACCTACTCCCAGATGCAACATGGGAGTTTCTCTCTACTGGCATAAAAATTCTAGGATACCCACATCCTAAGGTGATAAGGAAGGGTATCGACCCCAATGTCAACCCAATGATCGACCATGATCACTGCATAAGGTTAAGAATCGTTACTATATAACCATGCTCTAAAAATTTCACATTGTATCTCATAGGTCAATATGGAGGCCACCATCGTATTCTATGTAAAAAATTATTCATTATAGACTACTCTAATGCCTAAATCTGGGTTTCATAAAAGGAGATACGCATCGAATATGATTCCAAGAAGATCTAAAGAAAGTGAACGGTGTACACTGGGGTCCACATGGTGTGTGAACCCGTCTCAACACCCAGAAATTTCCCCTATTTTCATGTATTGGTTGGAAATGTAGGTGTACATGGTGTTTATAACCCGTAAATGGCATTCCTTACCTCACCCCGCCCCCAGTCGTGTTCTTCCTCCACACGGCTCAGCCATCCATGGCTCACACATGGTGTTTACCACCAACTACATGGATAGTTCAGGCTAAACAGCCACATGGATATGTCATTTTCTAATTCCAGTGTCTAGAACCCCATTCCTATGTACTTTAGCCATATAGTTCTAAATGGACATGTATTATCACAAGGCTAACCTGTCCATGTCCTCTAGCCACATGACATGGGGTCCCTATATGGTGATTAACCTAGATACATGGTGTGTAGTACAAAAAATTAATCTTCCCTAAATGGGAAGAGCACACATCATTTACACTAGTTTACATGCCGTTTAGATGTGAATTATGATAGGAATCTCCCAGTGGGTCACCCGATTCACCCCGGTTTCCCTCAAAACCTATAGATTGACCTAGAAGGGATCTATAGAAGTCATAAAATTGTTGTAAAACCTTAAAAATACATAAAATAAGTTATTATGGATAAAAAATAACCCTACATCGATTGTGAAATTTTGAAGCATTGGGTGTAGAACAACACCTAAATCATGCTACTCCTTGATCTGATGATAAATGGCACCAGGAATAGTGATTTGTATCCCCACATCACATAGATTTGGCCTCATATTGTCTGTTTTCCAAAATGGGAGAGGAGGGAGCTCACCTCTCCTATGTTTCAAATACATAAAAGGGGTGGGGGTGATGAAAATGGTTTATTAAGTTAATTTCATTAATTTAATAACTCTTATTTAACACCTTTTCACCAAATTCCCTATGACCGAACTCCCCATTCTAAAAAAATATTATATTGTTCCTAGGGTAAAGGCGAAATTATAAACTCAACCATATTATTAGAATTCCCTAATAAGACACATCTTGGGATTTATTCCATAATTCAAGAGAAACATTTCATGTGCAGAAAAATATATTTTATATTTTTAACATCACTTCGGTTAGGCTCTTAGGGCCCCAGAATCATATACTGACTCAGCACTAGGATTTAGAAATATTCATAGGAATATAATGAAGTATTATAGAACAAAATTCAAGTAATTACAGAATCTTCCATTAACTATTTCCAAATTTATTTTCAAATAAATTATTTCTCATAATATTTTGAAATAAAAATTATTTTAGAGAATTGATTTTAAATTAAAGAGTGTATTTTTCTCAATAAATATTACAAGGGAGCTTTTAAAGTAATTTTCATTTATTATAACATCCCTTGATGTTACATATTCTTTGAATAATCTATGATCCAAGATACCATCTTTATTCATTCCCAAAATGGTTTATAATTACAATGATGAGATATTTGTAAAACCCATTTATTTTCCTTGGGTTATGCAATATTGAAATGTTCAAATGATTATTAAACTTGTTTATTTTCCATGGTTTGTGGTATATGAGGAATTATTTATGATCTTATGGGAAACATATGAATAGATTATTATTATGTGAAGGGTGGGCATAGAATTATATATCACTTCAATGCATTGGGAAAAGTTTTATATATCATGAGATAACTATGTCATTAATGATGATATACTAGATCCACTATTGGATGCAAGATGATATGTTTGATCCACTATGGGAAATAAAGTATGAATCCAAATCCATTATGATATGTGAAATAGGTGTTGATTCCTATTCCAATATGATTTGATGGTCATAGTAGTTAATCTAGACATGAAATTGTTTTTATACCTATTATGGTTCCACACTCTTATAATGTTTTTTCATGCCTAGGATATGGACATATGGTTCATCATATTTATGATGAATCCTCAATATTATGATTTACATCTTTTGAAATGATAATTTTTTAGTACACCACTCGTGTTTATGATATATGATATATTTGGTATGAAATTTATATGTTATGGTCATGAACTAATGCCCATATGCTTATTTTATGCTTTCATATGATCATCGATTGAAATATCCCATGTTTACCCATACTGATCATATGGTCACACTATTTCTTATTTTACCTTTCCTTGGGTTATAATGAAATTTTTATGTAGGGAATGTCAAGAAATTAAAAAAGTGAGTACATTATGATAGATGATGAATAATATAACTAAATAATATGTTTATGTATATATTAAACAAATACATTATACATTAATTATTTTGGTGTGGATAAAAATGTTATATATTGAATATTCCTCTAAAAATATGTAATATTTATGTATGAAAATTCTGGGATTCAATATATCCTCTATCCTGGATATCTCTTCTCTTTTGTCAATTTCATATTAATACTATGATATTCATTTGTAAACATTCATATTTCTATTTCATTTTGGTAAGTGTTATCTTCTTATAATATGTTTTGAAGGTTTATTGTAAAATAACCATGAATATTTGTTTTTTTAAATACTTATAGTATTCCAGTAGAAGATCCTTTTTTTAAAAATTGGAGGATTCTTCCACTCAATTCGACAGTACCTGAGAAAAGGACGACTACTAGTGAAAGTCACCAAGATCATGTATTTTAGTGTTGGTGGAGTGGAATAGAGGATTTCTATTACCTTTAGTATTAGTTTAGTTGATCTTCATCCAATTATTATCGAAATTAGAAGTGGAGGTAGCTTCATTGGGGTTTTCTTTGGACCAAACCCAAGCCGAATTTGAGAAATCAATGGTTCTGAGAAATCATTTGCTGGAAAATCATAATCTTGTTGTACTTGTTGTGAAATCAATGCTATCTGAATCACCACCACCAACAACCACTACCATTATCTTACCCATGGATTTTATTTAAATTATATAATGTGTTTTATAAGTATAAATTATTATAATGTCATCATGTAATTTTAATCTATATAATTGAAAGGGAATATCAATTAAAAATCCATTTTAAGCATACTACCTTTTATTATTAGTGTGATGAGTTCCTATAATAAAATTAATTTATATCAATTTTAGATATTAATATTCATAAAAATAAATTACTATCCATTATATAGATATTCCTTGATAATAAATAAAATATAGTCACATTATACAAAGGAATATGTTTTTCTAAAAAATGTTGTTATATGCCCTAATCCATTACAATGAAAAAATATGAATTTTAGAATATTAAATTTATAAATTTAACTTAATTTTAGAAATAATCTGATAAAATATTACTTAGTATAAAATTTTGAGTTTTTTTTAAAAAGTTTGATTTTTTGTTCAAAAAATGCAGTTTTTATGAAAATAATTATTAATGTGATTTTATCATTATCTAATAATGTAATAGAAGAATATAAAACCTTTTAAATTATATAATACATTTTTAAGGAATAAAATTATCCTTTTTAAATTTTTCTTTTAGGTTATAAATCCTATGCCCAGCATTTTTAGAACAAAATTAAAATGATTGCATAATAAAAATTATTTTCATTATTTTCAAAGTAAGATTCAGTTTTTTCATTCCTTGAAATCCACATAAAATTTAATTGATTTAAAATAAATCAATTTATGTCGTTAAAATTAGTATAAATGATAATTTTATCTTATATATAAATTTCAATTAAAATAATATTATTTTTTAGAAAAAACAATTTTGTGTGCTTAATTGTGTTTATTTTATGAATAACCATTAGAAAAATTAGAAATTTTTTATGATAAAATTATCATATAATTTGAAATCATATGTTTCAAATTATGTAATAATTTTAATTTTAATTTTGGTCATTAAAATTATTTACTAGGGTAAAAAAATAATTACCCTTGTGAAACGTAAAAATGGTAAAATGTAATTACTAAAATAAAAATGAAAAAATGTGTTAAAAATATTTTTAAATGATTTATTCAGGTGATGTTTGACCCAAATACACATTCCCATCCACTTTGTTCCATTTTTTGTCCATTTACCCTTGAATAGAAACTTTACATTATTGAAATTGTAACGAATACTTCCCAAACTACCCTTCTATCCACTTATAAAAAATCCAAAATTCCCTCCACTTAAATACTCCCTTAACCTTATAATTACTCTTTTAAATCTAACAATTTTATCCTGTTATATTCCCCTTAAAATTATAAAATCATATTGGACCTATTACTAAGCATAAGACCATCATTTCAAAGGATAATTCCTAGGAAAAAAAAATCAATTTCTCAACTCGAGTGTCCACTTCTTCTTTGTATTTCCTTATTAATATTTTATTGTACAAAAAATTATATAAACATATAAATATATTAAAATAATAACAATTAGTATAATTAAATTTAATTATATTAGTTTTAAAAAGGTTATTAATTCCTTTCCATAAACTAAGAAAACAAGATAACATTGATCGTGTGTACTTTTGGATTATCGCCTCCACAAAGGGATGTTGTTAATTTTTCACCACCATATCAAAAGGATGGTATTATGGATGTATTTTATGAATAAATATGTTTTCTATGTCACAAATAAAATTCATAAATGACTATTTTTTATATACCATCATTTTTTCTATTCATTGAGAAATTGTATCATTAATCAAGCGTATAATTGACTACTGCCTCAACAAACAATGAATTTAATTTTTCATCACCACCAATCATGGATAGTTATAAGAATGAATTAAATGAGAATAAATGATAATTATTACATTTTTAATCATATTAATATTTCATATTATCAATATATAATTTTATCTCTTACTCATGAAACATTATAAAAGTTATCGTTTGGGTTGGTTTTACCACCTATGTGAACGATGTTATAATGATTACATCATAAAAAATTATGGGATATCATATAAACGTAATATACTTTAATAATAATTAATTTTTTATTACTTAATGATTCTATAAATATTTTATTAATATACAATCTTTGATTATTAAGCACATCAAAACTAGTT
Source organism: Viscum album (assembly GCA_963277665.1). Taxonomy (NCBI): domain Eukaryota; kingdom Viridiplantae; phylum Streptophyta; class Magnoliopsida; order Santalales; family Viscaceae; genus Viscum; species Viscum album. The sequence continues at coordinate 392,190,580 of OY728167.1, read as the reverse complement.
TATCATGTTTTTGATTTTCAATAATTGTATTCAGGTATTTCACTTAATGAAAATAATACTTATGGAATAATTGAAAAAATGGTTATTATATCTTGAATAATCGGGAAATTATGTAATCGAAACCACTTAGTAATAATTGACTTTCTTACCATGATATTTGAATGATACAAACAAACTATCATTCTATCTTTTTTTAATAAAAATAGCTATAATTTGGTAATATATTTGTAATGATGGATTATAAATAAACTTTATAAAGGGTAATGCATTTAAATAATTTTTTGAATTAAATACTTAAGTTATGTATTGTCATTATACATGATCTTATATCATGACTGATTTAGAGAAAACACAAAACAGGGGTTTTGATAATTTAATTTCAATTCATTGAGTTATACTCATCTTTATTGAATTGTATCATCAAAATTTAGTTCTAATAATCCAAATAGTGATATTATTTTAGAAAACCTCATTTTATTATGGTGAATTATGTTTTATATCCATGTCTTCTTCTATTATGATTTCATTTATAATGTGTGTGATTTTAAATAATTGTTTTTCATATTTTCAAAGAATCCTTTTCTTTTCCATGTCCATATTTTCCCTTCAAATAAATGTAGTGTTGGATCGTAATATAGATGTATATGTATATTAGATGGAGCAATAAAAGAGTGGGGGTTAATTCTAGATTAAAAAACTAGTTTATTTAATCACTTAATAAGAAACATAATTTATGAAATCTTAAACTCATAAAATTCTCAACTAATATAATTAATCATACAAGACTTGGAACTGATGGATAAATAAAGATGTAATACTATTAGTAATGTAATAAAATTGTATTTGAAAATATAATACAATCAATAAAGTTATATAAAAGTAAAATATTCTACCATACAATGTATAGAATAAATTAATATAATATGTAATAACAAAATCATAATTGAAACAATTACAATGAAAAAAATATGAATAGAAAAGGGAAAAAATACAATTCCCTTTCTAATACAAATAGTAGTGGAAATGTAAATGTATTAAAATTATTTTATCCCAAGGAGAAATGTATCCTGTCACCTAGGATAAAGGTCTATCTTACCACCTCCTTGGTAAGCCCTATATACAAAGATCAACACATCTGTCTTCCTATCCCCGGAAGTCCTCCATTATGAAGGTAAGTGGAACCTCTGTCCTTCAATCAATTGAAGGCCCTTGATACTAGGGTCGGAAGAATGTCTTCCAATCCCTGGAATTACTCGATCATTACCACAATGATTGGTTATAAAAAAAGAAACAAATAACTTATATGAATACAATAATATAGAACAAGTTGTTCACTTATTGTATCTCTAAGGCTTTTGAACAAAACAAGAGAGAAGTCACAACATATCTCTCTAGAACCTGATAAAAGAAAAATTTGTTTATTCTTATTTCAATGACCTCCTATTTATAGGATTCAGGTTCCAACAGTCATATTTTCTCCAACGGTCATAATTATTCTAAAAACACAGTGGGATATGGACACCTGGTATTACAATGGTCAAAACAAAACATAATACATGACATCTTTTTGATTAATAAAAAACCAACTCAAAAACATAGTTTTAGTTAGGCAGAAGTAAGTATAAATAAATTAAACAAAGAGTATGAGATACATGCAATCAGTATTGAAGTTATGATAAGAGTGAAATGCAATTAATAATTTCAATACAAAACTTTTTTTCTAGGATTAACATGATTACAATGCATATTGTGATTAAAAATTATTAATTGGTTAAGATTCTTAACTTGGTTACGATACAAGATATTCAATCTAGTTATGATATTTACATAATAAATGTATGGTGTAAAACCTAGTGATTATGCATACACTGGTTACGATTTTGTGATTACGATATATGATTACTATTAAGAACATAATCTGGTTACGATGTATGAAGTAAGAGATTGTGATACTGTACTTATCTTGATTATGATACATGGTAACAATACAGTATTGAACCTAGTGACGATGCATATTTAGGATGTGGTACTTAACCAAGTTACAATTTCAGATTATAATACAATACACCATCAGGCTATGATTCCTGATTTTGATGCGTGGAATAATCTTGTTATGATTGAAACAACATATGAAACAAAGTGAATTATCCAACAAACACAACATTGATAAGGATACATCAATAATGAAAAATAAATAGAGTGATTAGGATTGTTAAAACAACATATATTATTAATAAAATTTGATATTACTATATGTGTGATTTGTGATTTCCCAAAAAAATGATTTCTGGGAAAGTTGAAATGTATTTTGACTCAAAACGTTATCCTTATTTTAATAGATATTATGTTTTATCTCTTATGAACCCCATATTTATCATTAATGTTTTTTAATGGATGTTATCTCAACTCTTAAAATGATGTGGGTTTCATCAAAAGTGTAATTTTTCTATATAAAAGGCATTTAATTTCATGTTCTTATATTTTATCTTCAAACTCACATTTTATTATACAACAAATTTACTATTTTAATATTAATCATTTTTTAAATTAAATTTCTAAATTTCCATTTGAAACATTATAAAAAATCATTTGGAAATGATTTATAATCTATTTTAAAAAATTTTAAGGGTTTTAAGGAAATACTTTTTTTGAAAAAAATGATCCCAATTTTATTCACACTTCTAGACGATTTACATATAATGGAATTTTCTTTCCTGATTCACCTTCTATGTCTTATTATATTTTATTTAATTTTGGTGAACATATTTTGGTATCATTTTATTTCATTATATTTTTAAATTTATTTTATGAGAAACCATTTGATTATGTTATAAAACAAAAAAAAATTATTTCATTGGGACATTTTAGGGTCTGAGGATTTTTTTTCAATTGGCACACCAATGAATAGATTTTGAGATGGGTATGAACTATATATCCCTATAATTAATTTGGTAAAAGATTAAATCTCATGAGATAGAAATGTTATATGAATGGGTTAGTGAGTATCATTGTTCATAAAGGTTGAGTGTGATTACAGTTAACTCTAATCATTATTTTTTATGTGAACAGGTTGGAGGGTAGTCATATAAAAATGATAATAAATCCAATGTTGATCATTTTGACACATTCATTCCAACATTCCGTGGATCATGTTATATGATTCATGTTTTATTTTCCCATTCCTTAATAAAATTTTTATCTTTTGAGATTATATGTCTACCTTTCATGCTTATGGTTAGCACTTATTGATTTATGTTCTTTAAAATCAAATAATTTTCCTTATACATACTTTCCCACATGCTTATGATTTATCCTTTACTTTATTTGATATGTTATACCTTACTGAGTGTTTGAGATTATCCCTTGTTATGTTTTCAATTCCCTAATATTTTATTATTATTATTCCTCATGGAAATTCTATAAGGGGTTTGGTTTATAGATAAATTTTTTACATTGTTTAAAATTATTGTTTTTTTAGATTCCAATAAACTAAAATTTTAGTTCCTTCAGTTGTGTGACTATTTTTAAAAGTATTAATTAAACCATGATATCAAATTTATTATTTATGTATGTTTGTTTTGGGTTAATTAAGATGGTATTAAAGTGTGTTTTAGTTATTTTTGGTGATTAGTTTAGAGAAAAATTAATGAAAACCCAAGGGAAAATTTTAAGGGATAAGTCCAAGGATAGAATAACTTCCTAAAGTTTTGGTAAAGTAGATCTTGTGTGATATTTGTGGAAAATATATCCCTTTCTGGATACTACAAGTAGATACAAGCTATGGGAGATATGTACCTAGGGGTAATAACCCTAAAAAGGGTGTGTTGAGTATTAAATCAATCATTTCCTAATTCATAAATAAGATCCATATTTTCAAACTTAGTTTGACACTCTTGGAGGTTATTCTTGGGGTTATCACATACTTTTTTCGAACAACTATAAATGATTTGTTTTATATTTAATTTGAGGGATTAGGTTGAGAAGTTTAATACAACCAAACATAAATTAAACACATTCAAACTAAGATAGATATAGGGTAAAGAAAATTAATTATATCCGAACATGATAATGTAAAGGAACAAGTCATTTTACGGTTTAATTCCTTTTATGATTATGATAATTCCCCTATATTATTATCATTTCATCACTCATGACAACCCTTTTAGATTTAGTAATGTATGGAAGTTGTATGAACCATGGGAATGAGGGATAATACAAATATTACCTTGATAAAAAACCAAGAAAAATTTGAGTTGGAGTGATGAAACTTTTGATTATGTCAAACCAGGTATCATAGGATAAGATTAATAATTTGAACATTGTCAAAGTCCTAAACAAACAAAGTAAAATAAAGATAAGGCCTCATGAAAGATCAAGTGATGAAGAAAATAATTTAAATAATGGTTAAAGTATTATATGTCAAAATATTGGAAATATGTACCAAGGGAATCACAATAATAGGACCCGAAGGTTCTTTTATTGTAGAAGATGAGGTAATCAATAATTAAAAAGTAGTAGAAAAATTAAGAGTCTAGTTAGAATAATGGGATTATGAGGGGTGATTCCAAAATTAACACTAATAGTATTATGCCTCAAGTGTTGAAAACATGCACATTAATCAAGTAAGTTTCATAAAACCAAGGATGATAAGGATTATAGGTGTGAACAACCAATGCAGCAAAGGGAACATGTTGACTCTATTCAATGAAAAATGATGAGATGGATTTTTATAACTAAATCCTATACGTCATGATTTTGAATATGGGATCATTATCATAGACAATATAAGTTTCATGAATTATTTTCTAAGTGTACCACCTTGATATTTTGTTTATAAAATAAAATATCTAGTTGTATGATGGTTTCATTTTGAAATAAGATTTTATGAGCATATAAATATTAGTATGGTTCATTTAAATAGATTTGATGTAATTTTGGTAAAGGATTAACTATTTCAACATAGGCTCTATATTTACTGGTTATTGTTAGATTACCTAGAATATCCTCCCTAATGGAAAAAATGGATGGGGAAAGAAACAAAAATCAGTGTCCACCACAAAGATATCTTAATGTAACGATAATAACATATGACAACAATGAATCATCTTTGTAATCATCTATCAATGCACTTACACCGTGTATATACCCTGAGGTTTACAGAGATCTCGAAAGAATCATTTATATAGTGGATATAAAATAAAACACATTTCTTCTTACACTAGTGAAATAAGATATTGTTTTTATGTGAAAAGGAGGGAGGTTGCCTAGTGTCCTTTAGGATGGGAAGTTCAGGAATTGGGTTTGATCCCCCGGTTGACTTGAGACCATCTATCCTATGTGGGAAATAGTTTGGGTCCTACATGGCTCTATTATTCACACAAAGAGACTCCCAGAGTGAACATATCGATGCATTATTCCCCATACAACAATTATTTTAGAGATGCTAATATAATGGGAAACACAAGGACCAATGAAATGAGGGGTGTGTGAAGATGGGTGGATATCTATTGAAGATGTCCAGGAAAATGAGGAAATGATGGAGAGGGTGTTGGTAGGTGTAGAGGATGTGGCTACAATGGAAAGGGTCTAGAGTATTACAAATGTTGATCTCACTGAGATTTATGAGGATGAGGGGAATTATTTGTTGAATTCATCATTCAACCTAAAAATTCCACTAACATAACTAATTTGAAGAAACCAATGGGATGTGATATAGATTTGTGTAGTATAGCTATTATAAAAATAAGGAATTACATTTTATACCTTAAACCAATTTATGATAGTTTGTCACTGTCAGTCTAAACTATGAACACAAGGAAAAATCAAATGGTTCTTATCATTGGACAATGAGGGATATTTAACACTAACTATTAGGAATACACAATATAGGGATTATGATCATTATAATTTAATATATGTGATTGATACTTCATTAGAAAATTATGTCTTGAGTCATCTTATAGATAACCATAACAAACCTAATTAGTATGTAATAATTTAAAATTGATAGAAATAATTTTATTTAAGGGGGTAATATGTAATGACATGGAATTACACTATATATTCTCTTTAAATAAACAATATATTAAATAGTGTGTTTCACACACTATACAAAATAAAAACACCTGATATGTTTTGAATATAAAATATAACCATGAAAACATAGTCATTAAATTAATTGGTATAAATTGAGGCAACGATATAAAAAATCAATAAATATAGTATGAAAAATTTAATATATAATTTTTATTCATCCATAAAAAACCTATTTTCAGACCTCATAATAGAGGTAGCTTCACTATGGTTTTCCCAAGACCAAGGCTAATATGATCTTGGTCAATTTAGGCTTGAATGAAATCATTTATCAGTAAATTCTAATCTTATAGAACTTTATGTAAAATCCATGATAGAAAAATCATTTCCTGTGACTACAACTATCAGTTATCCTACCCTTATCTCTTACGAAGTGGTTTGTAAGTATAAATTATCATTATATCAATATTTAATTATTAGTTACAGAATCAAATGAGCATATCAATATAAAATATATTTTAAGCTTAATACAATTTTTCCAAGTTATGTGTTCCTATATTAAAATGATCATATATCACTTTTTGATATGTATATAAATAAAAGTAAATTATCTTCCATCCCATAGACATTCCTTGACAATAATTAAGAATACATTCACATTATACTCGGAAATGTTTTTCCCAAAAATTTATTCTTCTGCGACTTGCACATTTATATATTAAAAAAATTATAAAATTTTTAGAAATTTAAATTAATAAAAAGAAATCTAATTTTTAATTCATCATATCAAAATTTACTTAGTATGAATCTTTTTATTTTTTTTGAAAAGAATTATTTTTAGTCAAAAAATATTGTTTTTATGAAAATTATGATTTATGTGACATTATCATTATTTAAAAATGACATAGAAGACTAAAAAAACACTTTATGTAATCAAATATATATTTAAGGTATAAATGTATTCATTTTAATATATTTTTGTATCATATAAATCTTATGTCCAATATTTTTAGAACTAAATTAATATGTTAGTTTTCTTCCTTTTATTTAAATGAAGTTTTTACAAGGTAAGATTTAGTTGTGTATTTCATTAAAATCCACATAAAATTTATTTTATTTATAATAAATTAATATATTCCATTAATATATATAAAAATAATAATTTTATTACATAAATAAATTAAAATATGGAAAACATTGTTTTCTAAAAACATATTTTTACACAATCAAGTGTTTTTATATTAAAATTAACTTTTAAAAAATTTAGAAATTCTATTTAATATATTGATATACATATTTTAAATAAAAAATTTCAAATTAGGTAAGAATATCAATTTTATTTTTGGTAATTGAAATTAATTATTAAGGTAAAAAAATAGCTACCCCGATAAAAAGAAAAAATTGTAAAAAGTGTTTTAATAAGGAGAAATGGCCAAATCATGTTAAAAATTGTCTCTATGGGATATTTTTAGGTATGTTTAGACCCATAAATACTTAATAATCATTTTTTCCTTTTTCCCCTTTGAAATGTGAATAGTAACATTACATTATTGAAAATGAAAGGTTTGCTTCCAAAAATACCATTCTTCCCTATTATAAAAAATCCAACACTTCCTCTACTTCAAGACTCACATTCCCATAGAATTTATACATAAACATATATCATTTTTATCCTCCAATAACCCTATCACACATAAAAATCATTTTTTCATTATTATTAATCATAAGAGCTTCATTTCAAAGGATAATTCATAGTGAAAATTAAAGTCTCCAATGTGAGTATCAAATTCTTATTAGTGTTCCCTTCTTAATGATTCACTATCCTAACCTTCTATGAAATTGTAAATATAATTAAATTAGGATCATTAAAATAGTTAAATTTAATATATTAATTGGATAATAATTATTTGAAAAACCCAAGTGGATTATTTGGGTTGAAGTTGAAATTGTTATCGATAGGTTGTGTAGGTGAAAGTTAATTAGGAATATTTTGTAACATTTGTTTAACTAGTTTTATGTTTGAAGATATGTGCCAATTTTATTTATGGAATCACATTGATATAAAAAATAGAGAAATTATAAGAAGAAATTTTATGATGGAGGAAGAGATTGTATGTTTTCTTTTCACTTTATATGTGAAATGATCAAGGGGTTTTAATGGTGTTTACTAAAAAACTCGACTACCATTATAGCCATCCATTGAGGAATAAATACACTACTTAGGTGGTAATTCAAACCCAATAATTAGATTAGAAGGGTGGGAAAGGGTTTACATTTTCATAGTGTGCCCACAGATAGTTGCAAGGGATCATAGGTGATCCACATATGAGGCCACATATTGACGGGGAGGTTCTTCATTGAGCGATGCCAGCAGGAGTTAGGAGTGAACCATGATACATGCGTATATTCGGCTTAGTTTGTCCTTTGATATAGAAGAAATCATGAGCCAATGTAAATAATAAATGTGGTATTCATGAAATCTTGTCATTGTTCATCCATTAAAATGATACGTAAATAATAATGGTTATCTTATTTGTTTCATCAATGTCATTCAATCTGCGTCGTGGGTTGTCCTCTACAATAATTCATGAGTACTATACATCAAGAGATTGTCAAGCTATGTATTATGAATATCTAATGAAGTTTATGAGTACCATTTCATCATTATAATAAATCTAATATGATCAAGTCTTCATTAAACTCAGTTTACATGGTATAAAAAAGATTCAACTCAGGATTATCAATGGGAAGAAAATGTGATATTTTGAGTGATGTCGATTCTCGTTTTCATATAAGATAAGGTAAGTCGGTGCACTTGATTTGAGGTACTGAACATTAGTTAATTTAATATATTTTTATCTTTAAACACCATATACATGATAATTTCTTGTTTATGAGTTGAATACATATCCAAGTGATTTTTTTTGAAAGCTCAGATTGAAAAAGTGTTAGGGAAGTGCTCTGAATTTTTAAACCATATTCTATGAATTTTTATAGTTTCGTTCCAGACCTCCAAAATTGCATGATGTGTTTTTTATATCTGAAAACTAGTGTTGACATTCAAACTATGTTTTTTAAAGGGAAATTTAACCTGCATATACATTTATATAACCAAAATTGGGTCATCCCATTTTCTATTATATAAATGTGCATGATAATTATACATGATTGTATATCCATGAATGAATTGTATTTCATAATAATGTGTTGATATTGAGTTCTTGTAAAGGATTTTATCATGAAGAGACAATGCGAGACACTGTCGTGTGATATTTTTCATAAAGAAGAGTAGTTCCAATTATGTATTGGGATTCAATAGTGTGTTTGAATTCTATTTTTCATGATGATTGGTTGAGACACACACGTACTTTTGTGAAGCATACAATGAATAGTGTGTGTTCATTTATATGAATTCTCATTCACATATGACTACTTAATAACTTGAATATGAATGAGGCGGTTTGATTAGGAAATATACAACTAACACAGTAGTGTAGAATAATATTTAAGGTATTTTATATGTGCTTTCATAATTTATCATTTTCATTCACATTATATAACATGTGAAAAGTATACTGAAGATCTTGTGAATTTTCATTATTCTACAAAACAAATAAGCCCATGCATTTGTATACATGCATTATTTTTTAAAATGCACATGGAATATACAATGATGTAATGTTTGAAGTATTTTAAAACTAAATCTAGAAATTTTTTCAATATTTATACAAGATTAGTCACTGAATTAATAAGGTTTAAATCATTTGAACATTAGTTAATAGTGGTAAAGTTTAGGTAGTTTTAAGATATATTTTTAAGTACTTTAATAGTGTACACAATAATATCAGGTGATCTAGTTTTTTTCGTGAGATATAATTCATCCCAAGGTAGTGGAAAAGAAGTGTGAATAAAATAGAGATATTTTTATTGGTGGATCACATCTGGAGTGGATGAAGATTGTGTAGTTCCTCAGTGGGTCTCTAAAAAAGAAGAAGTCTCCATGTGGACTTTAGAGTAGGCTGGTGACATGTTGGAAACATAATGGGATGTATAAAGATTATCCTGTAGGACTTGGGGGTTTCTATAATTTGTGGGAACTTGTAATCTCAAGTGGCACTATTGATTGGAACAATGTGGGACTCAATTTGTTTGGGAATGGGTCTTACCCTAGTTTCAACCACTTGTATATAGTGGTGAATCTATAACTGGGGAGAATAACTGGTTTTAACAATGTGCAGGTCATTGTATCAAACCTTTTAAAATCCCCAAGTGTTGTGCTTGATTTTTATTATTTCATTCATGGAAAGGTGGATAATTAAAGATGAGGTATAAAGACATTAATCAGCCATATATGATGCATTAAAACGAAATATGTTTTAAAAAACAGTGTACCACTACTTCACCCCCCCCCCCCCACCCCTTAGTGGTACCTAACCAATACAAAGACACATCAATTGGTAATGGTGAAAAGGACCCTTCTAAAGATTCAATAAATTTATGAGAAATAGAGAATTTTAATTAAGTGACTGGGAAACTAATACTGACATTTATTGGTTATAACTACCACAAGTAGAGGAATAGGATGCTTCCTTTCCTTTTATCCTTTGGCCTACCAGTGAGAGATGCAACAATAGTGGGATTACCACCTATTTATAATGATGTTTCTAGGAATCAAGATGATTAGAAACATCTAGAAGTATATTTCGCGATTAAGAATGAAATCATGATGGATTTATCAAAATAATTATTCACTAAAGTGTTAGGTCTCCAAAATTATAAGGAGATCGAGGAAAAAATAAGAAGTAATTATGAGGAAAATCATAAAGTCAAGTAAGACAAGAAGAAAATATAGAGAATAACATTTGGGGGTTTTAAAATTACATATGATGAAATAATTGATGGATATTTCATTATATTTATTGAGATAGTAAGTAATAAATTAGGATTTGGTGAGAAGCTTGACGATTTAACAATTTTGAAAAAGGTTATGAGAAATTTTCCTCACAAATTTGATTTCATGATTTTAGACATGGATGATTGGGAAAACTTTTAATTGTATGAGTAACATAATATTCTCATATATTATAAAATGATAAAGGAAAAATATTTTAAAAATAACGGTAAAAGAAGAGATGTCCTTTTAGGATATAAGAAAAGGTATGTTCAAAGTTTTATAAGTTCAGGAATCAAGTAATTATGATGATGATAATGTTGATGAATACCTTAGTGAAATTTTTCCTCTTATTAAAATAGGTTTCAAAAAGGGGAAATAGATATTAAAATTTAAGAAATTAATCACGTTCTTTGTATGTAATGATATTGGAAATTTTTTTATAAATTTCCCAATGAAAATGATTGAATGAGAATATGATGATTAAATTGAGAAACCTCATAAATAGAAAAAGGATAAGAATAAAATAAAGTATTCCAGTAATAGTATGTGGAATTTGATGAAGAATAATACAAAAAAAACAATCATCTTATTTTACATAGGATGGTGAAATTGGTATATTTTCTAATGATGAGAAAGGATTCAAGTAGTGATGATGATAGTTATTTCAGAAACGATTTGGGATAGAGGATGAAAGAAGAGTTGGAAGATTCTATTGAGAGAATAATTAAGCTCAAGAAAGAGAAAAGGAAGCTAGAAAAAGAAAATAAAATAAATATAATTGAAAAGGAAGAGCATGCTAAAATTAAAATAGATCTTTTTTATGAAAATAATATGTAAAGATTGGAGTAATATGAGCTAGAAAAGATATTGAGTTATCTTTAAGATAAAATAACTCATAATTAGAAAGAGATTTCTGAAAAAAAATTAATGTATCTAATAGAAAAACATGAATTTAAGAGGATTAAATAATAATTTAATAAGTCTGTTGAGATAAAATCTGATTCATCTCAAGATTGTGAGTCCAAAGGTTCCAATAGATAAGGTACATTTTTTCCTACACAATTTCAAAAATGAAATGATATCACTAATAGTGAAGATGAATCTATGAGAACCAATAAGTCAAGAGAGGTAAATTTTACCTTATAAAAATGAGGAATTATTATGATAGGAATATAATTTCAGCCTAGGAAAAATCAAGCATGGATTAAAATAATACATAATCATGAATTTTATGTATAGGTCTATCAAAAAATATATGATCACAATTTAATGTATTTTTTATAGTTTTGTGGGAAGTATGATCATAGAGAATACACTTATTAGTACAACATGTCATTCCTAGTAAATAGGAATGAACAAAAGGGGAGCAATGGTGGATAGATAAAAATAGATTATCAAAGAAATAAAGAAGTGATCTGAAACCCATCAATGGTTCCAATACAAAACATGTATTAATGCTTAAAAAAATATTTTTGTAGATAAGGATTATAAGGTCATGGAGTTGTCATATTCATGACTAAATAACCTGGATAGGTGCTTTATGATTTTATATGGAAGAAAAATTGAATGGAAAATGAGTGGAATTCATGTACATCAGAGAATCAGTGTGAGACATGAAAAAGGTTGAGCATGAAAAGAAAAAATGGTTGAATATTTTTCTACATCAACTAAAACTGGCTAAACAAATTGATTAAAACCAAATCTATTCTATAGTTTAGGATAAGCATATTATTTCAAAATAAGATAACAAATATCCAAAAAAATTCATCTAGTTATGATGATCTAGATAATTAAAAGAAATAGTGTGAACAAGATGGATGTGTCATGGAGAACTCTATGAAATTAGAATAAAATAATGTTTCCTTACCTAGAAAGGTGCAGAAAACAACTTCACATGAATAAAAAGTTTATTAGAAGGTGAAATCTTCAAAATCAGAGAATAAAAGGAAGAAGGACAAGACACGGTTGAGAGGAAACTCATCTCCTGAGTTCTATTTCTGCAAAAAAGGCTCCTCCTTATTACCATATATATATATATACTTCTGCACTAACAAGAATGGAATGGAATGAGATATATGCATCCCTTTAGGGGGAGAATAGATTTTTTTAATCAAGTAAGTATTCACAACAATTGTGAATATGATAATCACTATAAAATTCATAATATGAATATTCTTGAAAAACTATTATCAAAAGAAAGTTGATATTGATCTAAAAGGGGGAGATATATGTTTTTTCACTTGAAATTTATGATTTTTTTGTTTGGATGATTGTAGGATAAATATTTTTTTAGGAATTTGTTTTCTAAGAATATCTAAGGTATGAAGTGAGAGTTATCTGAGAATTTTATAACATGTATGGTTTTTCATGGAGAGCATTGATCATCGTGGATACACACTCCTTTTTTCGACACTGTGTTTTCCTATATAGAAATAGAGTTCTTTTGGCTCAATGATCTTTTAAAAATAAAATTTTGGAATCACATTAAAGGGATAATAATATGTTTGATGATAATTTTTTATCATAACTATATATTTGGTTTTATTACCAACAAGGCGAGAATAGATCATTGATATTTGATATGAAATGTGTATTAAAAAAATACAAATGGTGAGAGTGAAGAATCCAAGTGTTTTATTTGGGTTGAAGTTTAAATTATTGTAAATTGGTTGTGAATATTAATGATAATGAGGATTTTATTGTGATGATTTTTGAACTAGTATTAATTTCAAATACAGGTGTCAATTATTATTGATGTTGACATATTAATATCAAAAAGAAATAAATTATAATATGAATGATTGAGATGGAAGAAGATATTTTATGTTCACCTTTCTCTTTATATGAGATATGGAAAAGTGTTTTTAATGGTGTTTATTAAAAAAATATCCTACCATACCAATCATGAAAGGAGAGCCACAACCACTACATTGGTGGGCAGTCAAATCCCCTAGATAGACAACATGAGTAGAAAATGGTGTACATGTGCATAGTGAACCCAAGATAAGGTGCAAGGGTACATAGTTGGGCCACATTCGGGGTGGAATGGCGGTGGATGTCCAGAATAGGCCATGTTAGTGGGATCCAAGAGCAAACCCCATTACACATTTTTTGTCGTCTTAGGACATGATTTTTTATAAAAGGAAATATATTACTGAGGAAATAATTGACGTGGAATTCGTAAAATCTTGTCAATGGTCTTCAATTAAAAATATAGGTAAATAATTAGGGTTATTTGATCGGTATCATTAGCATCATTCAATCAGCGTTGCGGGTTTTCTTCTACCATCATCCCGGAAGAATTTTTCTTCAGGAGTTTTCCATGTACCGTCGTATGAATATCGAGTTGTATTACTAAGTATCATTTCATCTAACTAATGAATTGAATGTGATTGAATCATCATGGTACTTTTTTCCAAAGATATAATAAAGAACTAGCTGATGATTAATAGTGGGAAGAAAATGTGATATTTATTGTGACAATAATTCTCATTGTCATGTAATATATGGAATGTCGTTGAACATGATGTGAGGTGGTGTACAACAGCTATGCTGGTGGAGTGTTGTCTATAAATACCCCAGACATTCTCATTCACTATTTATGAGTTGAACGCATATCTACGTGATTTTTTGAGACATAAAAGAGTGAAACAGAGTTGTGGAAGAAATCTTTTTTTCAGAATGTTCTATGAATTTATACAGTGTATTTATAGACCTCCTCAATTGCATGATGCATTTTATAATTTATTCAAATAGTTGTCTACATTCACATTGTGATTTAAAAAGGATAAAGTGAAGCCAAATCTACTATTACATGAATAACACATAGTCATTATATATTCATGTATGCGAAGGTGCATGAGAATTATACATGAGATTATAACAATACATGAAGGGTGTTTCACAAGAATTATTTGAGATTGAGTTCTTGTGAAGGAGTGTTTTGTGAATAGATTGTGTGAGACACTATCTCATGATATTTTTTCAAGAAGATAAGAAGTGAAATTTTCACAAAGGATTGAATAGTGTGTGTGCATTCCATTTTTTTAGAATATCAGTTTAGATGGCCATGTAATTACATGATGAAAATTGTGAAAAGGGTGTGCGAATGCATATATATACTCATGCACATGTGATTAGATAATCACATGAATAATCATGAGGTAGTCATCTTAGGCAGTATACAATTAACGTGGAAATGAAGAAGAATATTTGAGGAAGTGTATATATTCTTTCATAATTCATCATTTTAATGCATATGATATAACAAATAAAAATTATAGTGAGGACCCTTTGAATTTTGATTTTTTTACCAAATAAATAAGTCCATACAATTGTATACCTGAATGAAGTTTTATAATGCACATGTAATATACAATAAATGAATTGATTGAAGCCTTTTGAGACTGAAACCATTATTTTTTTCTTAGGAATACCCAAGTAGTCAATGAATTGATATGGTTTATATCATTTGAATATTTATGAACAAAAATAAATATCATTAAGTAGTTATACATTTGTAAATTGTTCTTGAATTTTGTACATGAGAAAATCAGGTGACTCTATTATTTTATGGAGAAAGGCTTAAACATTAGATTGTTCAAAAGTATTCAAAATATGACATAGATCTTTCTATCAGTAGATCATATCTTGTGCGACTAATGATTATGGAAATATTCTGTAGGACTATTAAGTAGAAGATGTCTACAATGGGACTCTGGAGTAGGATGGTGGGATGCGGGTAACACTATGGGATATAGTATAAAGTTATTACTATGGAACTCAGAAGTATCTAGTGTTGGTTGTATCATTTAATCTCTAGCGGGACTCTATAATGGAACACTCTCGGACTCAGTGTCGATAGTAGTGGGACATTCCCTGGTTTTAACCACCAAAAAATTGTGATGAATCTATAACTAAATAGAATAATCATTTTCAACAAGGAGTAGTTCTTTATACTAAACCTTGTAAAATCCTTATATGTTGTTATTTATTTTTATTTCTTTCTTCTAGGGAGAGTCATGGAATTAAATATGAGGGATCAAGACATTAATATGGCACATAGGTTGGACTAAAAGAAAATAATTCATAAAAATTAGTGTACCACTAATTCATGCCCCCTCTTAGTGGTAACTATATTATTCCTAGAAACATCATTATTATCTCTTTTCCATCCACTAAGAAAACAAGATATCATGGATCGTGTGTAAGTGAGGATTATCATCTCCATGAAGCGATGTTGTTCATTTTTCATCACAACCTCTCAAGGATGGTATCAAGGATGAATTTTATGAATAAATATGTTTTATATTTCACAAATATAATTATTAAATATTCATTTTATTTATACCATTGTTCAATATATTTATTTAAAAATGAGATCATTAATCATGCATACTGCAAACTACCACCTCTATAAACATTGAATTTCATTTTTCATCACCACCCATCTTGGATGGATATATTAATGTATTTAATGTTGACATATAATAATTATGATATGTTTATTTTTTTGAATATGTCATAGTATCATTATCTAAATACCTTCCCTTACTCCTGAAAACATTTTAAAACATTATAGTTTCTTTCTGTTTAACCACCTAAGTGAACTATTTTATTATGATTATTTTATAAAAAAATCATAGGATTCAATATAATGATTATATAATGTAGTAATAATTAATTTAATATGTAATAATGATTTTTGAAATGTTTTACTAATATTTTAAATATTTATCTATATATCATCGTTCAATCATTAAACACATCAAAACAAGTTATTCATGTTTTGCATTTACACAAACTATATTTGTGTATTTCACATAATGGAAATATTAAATAAGGAATAATTGGTAAAAAATGGTTATTCAATCGTGAATAATAAAATAATAATGAAGTTGAACCCACTTATTAATAATTTACTCCATTGTCATGATATTTGAATAAGAAAAAAACAAATTTTATAATTATTATTTATATAAATAACAATAACTAAGTAATTATTTGTAGTGAAGGATCATAAATAATGTATATAAAGGGTAATATGTTTGAATGAGGTCCTAAATTAAGTACTAAATTTAATTATTCTAATTATAAATGAGGCTATATTAATAATGATCTAGCAGAGATGTAAGTTATGTCTTATGATAACTCAATTAGATTTTATAAACTTATACTCATAATTATTAAACCTTATTTTCAAAAGATGGTTCTAATCATCACTATGATGATTTTATTTAATGAAGCTTCCTTATCTTGTGGGGAAATGTTTTATATCCACACCTTCTGTGATTATTTTTTATTTATAAATTCTTTGATTTCAAAGAATAATTCCCATATTTTCTTATAACCCTTTACATTTCCATTTTCATATTTTCCCTTCCAACAAATGTTAACCTTCTTATTTGGAAATTTATTTTGTTTTATATCTTATTAACTTCATATTTTTCATTACCATTTTTCAAAAAGGATGTTTTCTAAACCCTTAAAATGATGTGGATTTTGATAAAAGAATGTTTTTTTATATTAAAGGCTTTTAATTTCAAGATCTTATATCGTATCTTATAACCGACATTTTCTTATGAATGAAAATTATTATTTCAAGATCATTTATTTAGACAAAAAAATATTAATATAACATTTGAAACTGTATAAAAAATATTTTTTAAAATAATTATAAACATCATTTTACAAATAATTTTTAAATTATTTAAATAAATTTATTTTTAAAATAGTTTTTCTTCAAATTTTCTTATCTTTCTCTAAAAGATTTACCTATAATGTAGTTATGTTTAATTATTCAATTTTTATGTTCTCTTATAATGTATTTAATTTGGGTGAATAGGTTATTGTATATTTTCTTTTTATTTTTTAATTTATTTTATACTATACCATTTGATAATGTCAAGAAACCCAATTATCATTCTATGGGCTATTTTATGATGTGAAGATTTTTTTTCAAGTGGAAGAAAAACGTATAGATTAGGAGACTTGTGGGAGATATAGTTCCCTCTAACAAAGAATGTAAAGGATTATATATCATGAGATAGAAATTCTATGTGAATAGGTTTGCAAGTAGCTAGGTTCACAAAGGTTTAGTGTGATGGTGATTATTTCTAATCATAATTTTATTCATAAATAAGTTGGTGGGTATCCAGGTTCAAAATAATAAGAAATATTATGTTTATGATTGTTCCACATTAATTCTTATGTTCATTGGATCATGTAATATGCTTCATGTTGTATTTTTCATGCCATGATAATTGTGTTATTGTTTGGGATTATATGTCTACCATTCATGCTTATGGTTAAAATTTATTTATTTATATTATTTTAAAATATATATTTTTCTTTATTCATGATTTTCCATATGTTTCTGATTCAACTGTTATGATATATTATTTTTTCCCATTAGTAACCATTTTAGTTCACTTCTTATTATATTTTCCCTAATATATGATTTGAAGATTATTATGTCTCATGTAATTTCTATAAGAGGTTTCATTTATATATAAATGTGCATAGAATATGAAATAAGTAATTTTATATTTATATTCTCCAGGACACTAAAAATTTAGGCCCTGGGGTTGTTAGACTATTTGTGAGATGTATTAAATAAACCATGATATCAGTGTATTATTTATTTATATTTATCATTGGTATTTTCAGTTCATACCTAAGTAGAGTTTAGTAATTTTTTGAGATTGGTTTAGAGAAAAATTATGAAATCCCTATGGAAAATCTTATGGATATTCCAAATTATAGGATAACACCCTGATGTTTTGGTAAAGTAAATGTTCTATGGTTTTCATAGAAAATGAATGACTTTATTGATATTATAAGTGGATATAGGCTCTGAAATAGATGTACCTATGGGTAATAACCATAAAAAGGGCATGTTGTGTATTAACTCAATCTTCACGTAGTTTACACCAAAGATGCCAAACTGAAAACTGTATTTAACACACCAAGGGGATATTCTTGGGATGATCACATGAACTTAATGAGCCACCATAATTGATTGATTTCTCAGTTAATTTGAGGTATTAGGGTAATAATTTCCAGATAATGAAACTTAAATTAACCTAGGTCATAATAATATTAATATACGTTTAACTAAAGGATTTATAAGCCAAAATGATAATGTAAAATAACAAGAAGTTTTAATGTTGAATTCCATTTATTATTTCTGATAATTCCCCCATATTATTATCATTTCATTATTCATGATAACCCTTATATTTTTAGTAATGGATGGAACTAGAAGAAACCATGGGTGTGATGGAAAGTATGGAAATTAACTCGAAAAACAACCCCTCATAATGGGAGTTGGAGTGAGAAACCCTGCGTTTATTCCAAAACATCTATCATGGAATATGATTAATTATATGAAAATAGTATAAGTATCAAACAAACTAAAGATAATAAAGATAGATTCAAATTAAATATAAATTAATTAAGATAATAAAGGAAGAAATGGTCAATTTCCTATATGTCAAAAATGTGGAAATAAGAACCAAGAAAATTTCCTCAACATGAATAGAAGATAATTAACTTGTTGAAGTGGGGGTCATCGGGAATCAAACACCCATTGGAAAACAAAGAGGCTGGTTAGAATTATGGGAGTGGAAATCATGTATCCAAAAGCACCACTAATGGTTTGATGTCTCAAGTGTGGAAAACATAGGCATTACCCATGTCGGTGTCATAATCCCAAGGATTATAAGGATGATAGTCAAAAAACAAAACCAATAGAACAAGGTGTATTATGTTCAATGATAATTTATGGGATGGATTTTAATATCTAAATCCTCTTATTAATATTTATGAATATGGGATATTTAATCTAGACACTATAAGTTACCTAGATAATTATCTATGTGTACCAATCTAATGTTTTTTTACCTAGATAATTTTATGCATCCTATTTTATTAAATGATAATTGATATTTTGTTTCACCCTTATGTTTTTTTATTATCCATAAATGCACCAACACCGTGTGTAGGCCCTAATATTTCTAATGATATTGAAAAAAACATTCCAATGGTGGATATAAAACACAACGCCCCATCATTATCACTGGTGAAACATGACATAATGTTATGGTGAATAAGGGTGAGGCCACCTAATGAACTTGGGGTTGGGAGAAATTTTAGAATCAGGATCGATGCCTCAGAACACATGAGTCATGCCACATGTATGGGAAATAGTTCAGGTCTTAGAAGGCCCTATTTGGCAACATGATGTGACAACTAGAGTGAATGTGGTGGGGAATTCATCCCTTTCCAAAATTTATCCATGATGGTTTCATAGTGTGGGAAACATAAAGACCAGTGAAAACATAAGTTGAGGGGATGTGTGGTTATCAATTGAAGATGGAAACCTATGTGAGGGATAATATAGAGAGGGTGCATGCATGTGAGATAGAGTCCACCACTATGGAAAGGTCTAGGAGGGGTCTGAATGTGGATCTCAATGATCCCTGTAAGAATGAGGGGGATTATTTATAGACATCATCATTTGTAACACCCCAAGCATCCATTGAACATTTCCCTTAAAATAATGCGATAGCTTTCATTGTACACAACTTCGAGATTCTAACACACCGCGACCAATAAAATTAGCCATTATGAATAGTAATACACACTTTTTAACTCTTTAAAAATTTTATCATTCAAAATATTCTTAATTTTTGGATTTGGAATATCAAAATTATCATAGGGTGAATTTTTTGTATTTTTCTAAAAACATTCATTTTTTGATGAATTGTGAAAAACACTAAGTTATTAGTTAAAACCGAATTTTTATTTTAATAATTTTTTATTTTATTTAAATCTATTATAGTTAATAATAGATAAATAGTACCTATATAAGTTCAATGTAATTTATTGAAGTCTTTTTATATTAATTTTAAATATATAAAAATATTATTTAACTTTTTAACATCTTTTACCCACCTCCTATGAGCTTTTGCAAATTTGCATAAAACTTAATTTTACCGATTCTGTGAGTTTAATTTCTCAAATTAAAGAGACATGGTTGATATCATTAAGTAAAATTTGGTTTAATAAGATGAAAATAAGTTTTGTTGAATAGTGACTTTTGACTTTTATTTAACATGGTTAAAGTAAATAGGGTAATTAAAGGTAAAAATGATATTAATATTACCCTAACACATGTCCTAATTTAATTGAATAAGTTTAATTCGACCAAAAACAACCATACGAATAAAATATGATCCTTTAAGTCCACTTGGATTAGATTAGGAAATTTATTATTATTTAATTTAAAGAAGAGTTAAAAGAGTTAAAATAAATGTTTAATAACTAAACAATTTTTTAAATAGGGTTATACATATGATAATCATGAAAGAAAATATTAATTAGAAATCTAAAACTATTTCCTACATAATGGTATTATATTTATAATTTTTAGACATTAAATAATTAAATTTATTTATGACACAATGATGATGTAGTAATTACCTTATTAATAAAAGATTAAAATACTTGATATTATAAATATCAAAATAATTCTAATTTGAGACTTTTAATGAATTAAACTAATTTTCTAGGTTAATATGAAATTTTAGGGTTGATTAAATGACTTTTTTGAAGTAATAATGATGTTATGAATTTATCAAAAACAAAATACCAAATACTCTCAAAATTGACGAAAAAGAGTTTTTAAAACAAATATTATATTATTAATTGATATAATATTTCTAAAAATATAAGGATCATAAAAATGACTTAAATAAGGTTATATATATTAATAATGAACACTCGGGGTTCTCTTGGATTTTTATTGTAATTTTATTAACCATATAATATAAAACTACAAAGAGACATGGTAAATGTCAAACTAATTAATTAGGAGTTAAATCAATAAGATAAGGTTAATATAGTGACCCGAACTTATCTAAAATCTATTGGTAGAGTTAATTTCGACCCATCCCCACCTTAGCCTCAAAATAAATCAATTTGGAGCCATTAAAAACCTAAAATGATTTTATTATAAAATAATATTTTATGTTTTTCCTAAGGTACCCCTCACCCCTCTTATGAAAGGGCACTCCCCCTTCCCTCAAATTCACATTATCATAGCCTTTTGGCTCAGCCAACACCTACCCAAATATCCTATCAACTGTCCTGACTTCATCCTAGAGGCCTTACTTTAGTCATAAATCCATCCTAAGGATCTCTTTTGATCAAATAAAAAAGAAGATCCCGAAAAAGCGGTAAATATTTCATCACATCTTTCAAATTATCTTCTTCTTCCACTTCCTTTATATTTGTTGTTTATATTCTAAAATAATAACTCCAGTATCTTATATACACTTTTATGGTATTAGGGTACAACAATATTCATTATTTTATCCATCCAATGAATGACATGTCACCATACGTGCGTACGTACGACTTACCGTATCCACGTCGTGGTCTAGTTGTTATTCAATACATTATTATTTGAATGGGTATAATAATGATTTATAATTGATGTAAATAATAAATATAACATGATAATGATTAGGTATATATGATATAACATCCAATTATATATGATTTTAATATCAAAATAATGATATTGTCGCTCGTGCGTACGTACAGACTACCGTCTCCACAAGCGCGATGAGATTCATTCCCCATCGTATCCATTCAAGACTAATTTTCATTTGATGGTTAAAAATAATATTTAATTAAATAATATCATTCTATATATAAATAAAATATATCTCATCCATAACAAATATTACTCACATAACAAAGAATATAAGGGAAAACGAATCAGCTAACACCTGAAACAATGGTAATACTAAAATATTATTAACAAAGCATTATTAGAAGATCATATATGATATCATTATTATGTAAATGGTTCTTGTATAATTTAATAATAATGATTTAACTATTATACAGGTGGTTAAACTACCATTTACTAAGGAAAAGTACTAGTTAAGGTTTAATTCTATAATCTCTTCATTATCCGAAGTTGTTTATACGTAATTATCTACTGGGACATATTTATCATCCACATACACATTTCATAAAAAAATATTTCAAAAAAAATTACTATTAACTTGACAATGGGTTTAAGTCATTTATACCCTTATTTTACCTTTTATGTTTTCAATGGAATCTTTCAGTCATTTTCCAAACAAGGTACTTTATGACATTGTCGACCAAATTATGGTATGAATTTTTTTAACTTATACGGCGGGTGCGGTTATTTTTTGTCGTAACAACATCGTCGAAGCATACCTTACAAGCTTATAATAATGTTTTCAAAAATAAATGTTTTCTTTTATAATTACATGACTTTTAAATTATTTCAAAATATAAAGATATATTTCTTTAAAAAGGTTTTGATTTCATCTATTTCAACATCCATTGATGGATTTTAAAATAGTCTGATGTTGATCTATTATGATACAAATCTTCCATATTGTATTGAAGGTTTTGTGATATGTCTGACTGTTGATATTTTATTTTTATAACATTCATAGTTTATGTATTTACATTTTATATGCTAGTTTCAATACAAATGTTTATGTTATATTTCAACCCTTTCATATAATGAATGTAATAGACATAGTTCGTGACGGGTGGAGCCCGCTATAACTCCTCGGTGCATCGGTAGGTCTCATGAGACAACTAGACCTGGAATTGGCCGAGGCCTTCCCCAATTTGATATATGGTTTTGGCTGAGGCCTAAATCATTTTTAGAGGTCTTGGCCGAGGCCTTGACAAAATGTTTCAGAATGTCTGGCATTATAAATTACCTCATTAGGAAAATAATATTGATGGTTCATGTGGTCATTCGACTAGTAGAATACCCATGATTATGATTTATTATGGTGTTATTCACTCAGCTCATATTCCTACCATAAATGTGTTCATGTTTATTATTTGTAAAGGCAAGTGTTTTAAATTATTCACAATGCTTCATATTTATGTTATCTTCCATTGAATATTTACCCTTACTGAGCGTTTTAGCTCACCCATTTCTTATGTTTCATTTTCCCAGGATATGAATAAGTTATTTATGCGTGACTCATATGCATAATCTAGGAGGTTTGGATGGTTCTAATGGAATAAATTATTGTTGTATTTCATTTCAAGTTGTAAAGTTGAACTTATATATGAATATTGTTTACAATAATACTAATCTAATTGGTCTCTTGGTACATGATTTCCTTGTGATCGTGCCAATTTAATGTAATAATGCACAGACTCTGGGAAACTGGGGTTAGGGTGCTACAATCATTCGACCTCAACATTCCAGCAGCACCACTAATTTAAAGAAATATTGGGGATTGGTGATTAGTATTTGAGGTGTATCTACTATAAAAATACGGAATTTCATTTCATACCTTAAACCAATTTATGATAATATATAATTATATTTCTATATTATGAACACAAGGAAAAATAAAATAGGTCTTAACACCAATATATGAAATATATTTAACACTAATTGTTCGGAATAAACAAAATATTTAGATTATGATCATTATAAGTGAATATATGTGATTCATACTCAATTAGAAAATTAAGTCTTCATCTATATTATAGATAGCATTAGCTTACCTAATTAGTAAGTAATAATATAAAATTGAAAGAATACAATTTATTTAAGAGGGGAGAATGTAAAGACTTGATATTTCACATTATATTCTCCGTAAAAAATAATATATAAAATAGAATGTTTCGTACACTATAAGAAATTAAATTAAAAAACCATGATGTATTTTGGAAATAAAATATGACCAGTAAAAATTAGTCATTAAATTAGCTAGTATAAATTGAAGTATCCATATTGAAAAACTAATAAACAAAGTATGAATAAAGGGAATATATAAGCAAAATTATTCTATAAAAATCCAATTTTTTATTTTGTAAGGGAGGTAGCTTCATTGGGGTTTTTCTGGATCAAAATCTAAGACAAAATCGAACAATTATGGCTTGAGTGAAATCGTTTATGGGAAAATACTATGCTTATAAAATTTGTTGTGAAATCCATGTTAGGTTAATCACCACCTAAAACTGCCACTACCAGTTACATTACCCTTAGATCTTTTGTGGAGGTTATTAGGGGTTTTATAAGTTTAAATTAGTATGATAATAACATGTAATTATTATATATCGAATATAATTGTCATATCAATATAAAATCTATTTGAAGATTAATAAAATTTGTATTTTGACTTATGTGATCATATATTAAAATCAACTTATTTCAATTTTTATATTAATATATATAAAAATAAATTATCAACCATCTAATAGATATTCATTAGTAATAAATTAAAATACATTCACATTATAATCGGAAATATGTTTTTCTAAAACCATTTTTTTACCATTTGACTTTAAATTTTAACAAATATCTATGAATATTAGAATTTTAAATTAACAAAATTATCTTCATTTATTAATTCATCATATATAATTTTAATCATTATGAATCTTTTATTTTTTCAAAAAATATTTATCTTTAGTTCAAAAGTACGGTTTTTACAAAAAAATTTGATTTATGTGATTTTATCAATATTTCAGAATAAACTGGAAGACTAAAAAACATTTTATATAATAAAATATGTATTTAAGGAATTATATTATTAATTTTATTATATTCATTTTTTTATAAATCCTATCTCCATCATTTGTAGAACTAAATTAAAAGACAAGTTTAATAAAAAATATTTATGGTCATTTTTTGAATAGAGTATCTTCAAGGTACTATTTGGTTGTGGCTTTCCATTAAATCCTCGTTACATTTATTTTATTTATAAAAAATAAATATATTCAATTAAAATCAGTCATATGATAATTTTATCTTATATATAAGTTTAAATATGGAATATTTATTTTTATAAAATAAATTACGCAATTAAGTGTGTGTTTTTTTTAAAATTAAATATGTGCTCATTTAAAATTTTGATATGATAAAATGATCAGATGTTTGGAAATTATAATTCTCTAGTTAGGTAATAAGGTTAGTTTTAAATTTTTTCATTAAAATTAATCATTATGGTAAAAAATAGTTTTCCAGTTGTAACATCCCTGACCAGGGAGCCACTAACAGGTGCCCCGATCTAGGTCACCACATGGCCTATATCACAAATCCCCATACTCCAAAGGTTTCTGACAAGTAGATAGGGTCTAAAAAGAAAAATTGGGAGATTATAACCTTTTTACCATATTAATCCATAGCAGTTAGCAAAAGAAATAAAGGAAACAATAAGCAATGAGCCACAACATGTATTAATAACCACTACCCAAATAGGGTAAAAACCACAACCAAAAATAAATATTTCTTATCATGCTAACAGAGCCAAAAGTGAGGGAAACAAAAAGTAAATACAAATAAGTGAATCCCCAAAATTGTCCCTAACTCCTTGTTTGGATCCTCATCTATACATACCCCAATCCCAACTCAACTCCCTAGCGCTCTGCCTTTTCCGTTATCCAAACCTACAATAATGAATACTTCTTGGGTACCCAATAGAGGCTCGATCAGGGTGTGAGTACAACTCAGTAGGCCACCACCAATGGTGTCTACAAAATATCTAGTCTAAACAGATAGTGAATGCAAGTATGAAATAAATTAAAAGTTAAACCAAAGTAAAAAAATAAAGTTCCATTAGTTATAAATGAATAATTTAACCATCTCTATCATTATTACTATTATAATCACTTATTCCATCATAATTACTTAATCCATTTTCATCATGTGTTACATGGGTTATAAATTTTCATAATTTAATGGTCTGAGGCATTAAATAACTATGTATAAGAGAATAATTCATGTCCTTATCTCTATAGGGGTAAACACATCACAAAAAATACATTACACTCCCCTTGAAGCCTCTACCTGGGTGGTCTCATCAAATGAAAGCATAGAGGGAATAGATCTGTTATCCCCTTCCTTAACATAGGAATTTGGGGAAGAGTTTAGAGCCCCAATCTAACTCAACCTGTGGGAATAGAGCCTCAGGTCAATACCCCACACTAACAATCCATGTGTAAATTCTTATTTATCCAATCACCACAAACATACCATATCATAAACCATACTCAAATTCATATAAATAACAATCACAGCCCATAACAATATACATAGTAATTATTATTATTCCATAACTCAATAACACATTAGCCATTTACATTATGTAGTGCATTTATCCCACTTCCCATTATCATACCCCAACCCATTAAGAATGTTCAATAATTACATTTATATCAACCAATTTAACATACACATTAAATCTCTTATGAAATGGAATTTAACAAATTCCTCAATTTCCAAACCATTTTCCCATTTAATAGGTTCTCTATTTTTCATGTGTTAAACCCCTCAATAATTTCTAACATAATTCATATGCCATTTGAAAAAATCTCAATTAACCTAATTAACCCATTTCATTCCATGATAAACAACCCATTATTCAATTATAAACCCTAGGCACAATAATAATTATTACACTTTCAACTCATCCAACCATATTTACATGTTATTCATGGGATCTACATTATCAAATGTAAACTCTACACTTATGCTTATCAATTTCATGGTTCGTGTATGTCATCGCACCAAAAGGGAGGCCTTAAATTGGTCAAATCATCCTGAACACATCTTATGGGGATCACGAGGGGTTAAATTCATCATTTAAATGCTCATTTTACTAAATATTGCCAAAGGCACCAAAATAAAAATAAGAGATAACCATGAATGAAACAATAATTCATAAATCAACCCAACGACAATAAGATATAACCGGTAGACCACCTAACTCAAATACATTGATGAACACACTCTTAATCATACCCTTAGATCCAGATTCAAGAACTCCATGAATCCCAAACCTAGATTCCACTGAAAAAAGAGGGATCTGTGGATTTGAAAGAAGATAAGAGTAACCAAAAACCCTAATCTGGAATAGAGAAGCAAGATGAGGATTAGACTTCCCTAGATCAACGATCTACATCCAAAGACACTCCAAATGACTTTAAATCGAAGTAGAACCACCCTCGGAAATGTTTTTGAGCTTAGGTTCATCACTATGGTTGATAGGGGGAAATGGGAGGAAAAATTAGGTGAGAACCTAAAAATAATGAGGGGAAAGTTTTGGTAATATTCCACCTTCTAAAGGGGTGTATGGTTTGACTACATGGTTTTGAAAACCATGCCCAAATCATAAACCAACCACTATCCAAGAGGGGTGAGGTCACACAGATACCTAGGGATCTCCACAAGGTTTGAAAAACCATGCGCCAACTATGTGGAATTCCACTATCCAAGGCCACATGGTTTGGATCTCCCCCTTACATGGATTTCCTAACTGTGCATCTCCTCCACTTGGTTAGCGCAATTTGGGTGAATAGTTTACATTTAACTATGTTCCAATCATACAACATGCATATAATTTCTATTTTCCTATTTTCTTTTGTGCCCAAACCCCCTAATCTTACTCATTCAGTAGGTGGAATTTAATTTAAAAAATTATGGGGGTTCAAACCATAATTTTAACAACTACATAACTCAATGAAAACATTGATCTTACAACCTCCCAACCTTATAATGGATAGTCCTCAAACCAATATTCTTGATCATCACTAGGGTTTTAAGGTAAAAATATCAGGCCACAGAGTCCGCACATCTCACTCACATTTCAATGTTTCTTCCGAAACATTACCATGCTACAAAAAAATATAAAACAAAGCTACATTCGTTCCCCATAATACTTTCTCACTATTATACACAATACGAAACATATACTCCTCAAAGGATGCATTTGCCTCAATCTCCACATCCCAAACATCTATCACGTGAGATGTGTTATGGTGATATTTTTGAAGATGTGTAACATGAAAAACATCATGTATGCCATTATACCACTATCTAAGAGGCAATGATCATGCCATTGATTTGATCATCTCTATAATATCAAATGGACCCACATACCTAGGCACTAACATGCCCTCTTTATGAATCCAATTGTGACCCAACCTTGGTGACATCTGAAGAATCACATGATCACCCACCACAAACTCAATAGGTCTTTGATGAATATATGTGTACAACTTCTTCCTAATTTGATCCACTTCTATCCTCTTCCAAATCAACTAAACATGCTTTGACATATCCTGGACGAGACTTGGTCCCAACCACAGTGATTCTCTAGCTTCCATCCAACTCAACAAATATCTACACAGCCTATAATAATGTTCCTAAAATTTTATCATCAGAATTTTATTCTGGTAACTACTATTTTATGAAAACCTCAAAAGTCAAAAATTCATTTGCCACAATCCACCAAAATTCAGGACACAATCCCTCGACATGACCCATAGTACTCAAATGGTACGCTCTAATATCCCATCCATCTACAAGTGTAAATCCATACTCAAGAACTCCAGGGAGCCAAGAACCTTCTAAAATCCCTTCCAGAAGTTTGATGTGAAATGTGGATCGTGATCTAAAACTATAGTCCACAGTACCCCATGCAACTGCACTACCTCTCAAACATACAGTTCACCCAACTAATCAATGCTGAAAGTCTCTCTAATCGGTATGAAATGATCCAACTTATTCAACCGATCAAAAACTAACCTTAATGAAATATTCTTATGAGGTGTCCTCCAAAGAACTACCATGAAATCCATTGTTACATCATACCTTTCATATTCCATAATGGGAAATGGATACAACAAACCACCTGGGTGTTTATGCTCAGCCTTAACCTGCTGACAGGTAAGGCATCACACCATGAAACCTGCAACCTCTTTCTTCATCCATGTCGACCAATAATACTTATAGAGATCATGATACATTTTGGTCAAACAATGATTCATTTCCCACAATGATACATGAAACTCAAGCATCAAATCTTCCCGTATACATGTCTTCACAACAACATAACGACGAACACAAAAGATCTCATCATCACCAATAGCCCAACCAGATGGTGACCCCCCACTTAAGAATTTCCCTCATAATCATAAATTCTGGTTCCTCATGTTTTCACTCCTTAATCTGAAACGTAAGCATGGAATCAACTGGTAAGGATTAAATGGTCATCTTTCCTTGGTCATCCTATACCACAAGGTGAATTTCAACAAACAACACCATCATCTTGCACTCGGAGTTCGATTCCTAAACCGCTTGGCTTTGAGTTTTCTAACTCAAATCATCTAAAAAAATATTTCCCTTTCATGGAGTATAAACCAGATAAATATAAAAGGATTTCATGTATTCAACCCATCTTCACAATCGGCTATTCAAATCACACTGAGAGAATATATACTTAAGATATTTATAATTGGTATACACCATGAATTGGTCACACAATAAGTAACGCCGCTAACATTTTAATGCATAAACCACTGAATACAATTAATGATCATGAATAGGATAACATATTTCATGAGGCCTCAGCTGCTATGAACCACATTCAATAACCTGATCATCTTGCATTGACATTGCTCCCATCCCAACACTAGATGCACTACAAAACAAGGCATGCTTATTACCTATCTTTGGTGAGATCAGGATTGGTGTGGTACATTTCTACTTATTTAACTCTTTGAAATATTTATCATATTCTTATAACCATTACAACATGATATATTTACTATTCAATCCCAAAAGTGGTGCTGCTAAATGGGAAAATTCTTTAATGAACCTTTGGTAATGACCCTCCAAACCCAATAAAATTCGAACATCAGAGACATTCTTAGGCTACCCCCATGACACAAAAACATACACATTATCCAAGCCCACTGACAAACCTTCCTTAAAAATTATGTGACCAAATAAAATCACCCAATCAATCCATAAGGGACACTTGGATAGTTTGGCATATATCTTATTCTCTTTTAGTGTACTGAAGATGATGTTAATATGTTTGGCATGATCTTCATGGGTCTTAGAGTACACCATGATTTCTAACATGAAGAAAAATACAAACTAATCTAGAGAAGGGTGAACGACTCAGTTCATTAAGTCAATAATAATGGACAGTACATTGGTCAACCAAAACAGCATAACAAAAAATTCATACAACGCATACCTTCTCCTTAAAGCTTTCTATGGTACATCATAAGGCCTTACCCTCGGCTACTGATACCCAAATCTTAGATCATTTGTATAAAATACTGAAGCACCTCTCAAATGGTCGAAGAGATTATCAGTTCTCTGAAGAGGATATCAGTTCCTAACCATCATCTGATTTAGCTTCCTATAATCAACAAAAACTGTAATGACCCATTGTCCTTCTTAGAAAAAAAATCATGAGATACCCAAGATGGCATACTAGGACAAATAAACCCATTATTCTCAAATTCCTGCAACTATGTTTTAATTTACTAGAGTTCTTCCAATGCAATTTGTTATGGAGGAATAGAAACTTGTATTACTCCCGAAAAAAAACTCTATCATGAACTCAATATCTCTCTCAGGTGGAATCCCTAAGAACTCATCTATAAAAACATCAAAAAATTGATCCACAATTAGTTTATCTACTCCCCTATAATAAAACAATTAGGAAATCCAATTGGGCTATGAGTTCACCCAACTACTGACAAATTGGCCCTGCATGGCCTTCTCGAACATCCAACTCTCCAAGATGGACATAAATGTCTCCCTCGAGAGACGTTATCATTATCTAATGATGGTAAAAATTGATATGGTCCCGGTACATCACTATCCATTCCATACCCATAATCAGGTCCAAATATAATATCTCGAGGAAGAAAAAGTCCCCTAGAAAATAGTACCCACTAACCTTTAGAGAAAAACCGTCAAATTATCTGATATCCTCATATCGTACCCCCAATGGAGTATAAATCAAAAAAACCCCACACACAAATTCCATTGTTAGGACCATGAAAAATACAAAATGAGAATAGATAAAATAATGTGTGTTTTATATGCCAAATAAGGAACTAGAAAGTGTATAAGATATAAGGATCATACCTTGAACAGTCGATGGTACAGCCTTTCCACCTCTAGGTGTAGACTGAAGTGCATGAAGATGACCTACCCTTCTACAATGGGATCTAGCCTAAGTTCATGGTGTTTCAATACTCTTCTGATATTGATACTCTCTCACATGAGTAAAATGTCCACCTCCCCAACTAGTATGACCAATAATGATCCGACTACCTTTCTGATATGGGGTAACTGACCCCCTACCTACACTCGACATCAACCTCTATCCCCCATATGCACCTAATTTTCGAGGATTCCTATAGAACCTCTACACATGAACCATCCTACCACATGACCAGAAATAAACTGTTTGTTATGGAAACTAACCCTGCATATTCCCTAGCCAACCATATTGATTGCAGAACACATGGTCACCACCCTGAGAGGTCGATCCTCTCTTCTAACTACTCTGTGTACTTTCACTCTGATGGAAACTCCCAAAATGATGATTTCTTCCCTCGGAATATGCACCATTCATCCATCCAACTAGAACCACAAGTCCACTACCTGGATCCCCCTTCAGGTTCCCTTTTGAGATAATGTCCAGATCCCCCAACACTATAATCCTCTCCAAATTGAAGATATTCACCTGGGACTTGATCTCATTTCTAATTACATCCTGGAAATGTTTCACTGTAGTTTCTCCATCTCTTACCAACACCAGAATAAAGCAACACAAGTCAGTTAAATGACTATCATAATCCATCAATGACATAACCCCTTGGGACAAACTCATAAAACATATAGCCTTCTACCATTTAGGTATTCTTGATAGAAGTGTTCCTGAAATCTTTCATGATAATCATTCCAGATCATTCCATCTACCTTCTAATTCTAATCCACGATGTCCCAACAACACTTTTCCTGACCTCTCAACATATTTGACTCCAACTTGGATCACTTCTCATAAGGTGTCTTAAAATGGTCAAGAATCATCTAGATGGAATCTATCAAAAACATACCTTCCTATGTCTCACCCTCTCTAGTAAAGGTTGAAGGGTGTTGCTGCTAAAACTCTCTAGTTAGGTCGATCATACATAGTAAAACCATCCCTAGGTCCCATTCCATCATCTACATAAAATGACTGAAGTTATCACAAAACAACTCTTCTCTATTACCCTTAATCACCTGATCTTCTTACTCTACTACTGGGGGAGAAATATTGGAAACATCCTCTTATTTCCTTGCTGGGACACGTCTTCATGGTGGCATTTCTCAATAATGTTAAACGTGATCTTTAGAACACATAACATAAATCTTCTAAATTTTACACACAAGAAGGCCCTTCACTAGTCGTAAACAACCAATTCTCATATACTATACCAATGGATATCATCACACATAGAGCACCACAGTCTATTATACCTACTATGGGTCGTGGTCAACATGGGGTAAGCTAATTTACAGATCCATGGTCTTTCACTAGACACCTTTTTAAAACTATTTCCACACTTGAAATGTAAATCCTTCCTCTTAGCCACATTTCCCATTTCACATCTTATTAAAAACCCCAATTTTAACCCATTTATACCTTTCATTAAGCGTTACTATTTAATCATTCTTTAAAATTTATTCCATTTGACCCAGGTGCATTATTCATTTTAGATGCCTTTTCTTTAAATTTCTCAAGAATTTAAAACACATTCCACCTTTTATATCCCACACACCTATCCCATGTATTCCTACCATAATTCATTCCACATATCTCCCTAGGTGACTATAATAATGCATGAATTCATATTCTTGTGTTGTTTCAGCCATGAGTAAAATATCACCAAATAATCACATCACACAACAAGTTCATCACTCAATAGTGAAATACCATTCAACTATAACAACACAGATTAAGTACAACATTTCCAAAACATGGGTACTTGGGTGTTTCCTCATTCGTTGGTTAGCTAATAACATGAATGAGCTCATTTCCATGACCCAAAAAATCATATTCCTGCATATTCCATCCCAAATAATAATCCCATAGAAAAGAACATCTCTAATACCACTTTGTAATGTCCCTAACTAGAGAGGCACTAATCGGTTCCCTGATCTAGGTCACCACATGACCTCAAGTGTGCCTCCCCATATACCAGAGGTCTCTGACTACTAGTGAGGGACTAAAATATCACATGGGGAGAATATACCCTCTTTACCATTATAATCCAAAAAAAAATAAAATAAGAAATAAATGAAATAATAATCAATAATCCAAAACATGTATTCATAACAACAACCCAAATAGGGTACAAACCACAACAAAGAATAAATATTCCATGTCTTTTTATCAATGTTAAAAGTGATGGAAACCAAAAATAAAGACAATCAACTAAATCCAAAAAATTGGTACTGACTCCATGTATGGATCCTCTTCCATTTAAATCAAAATCCCAACTCAAGAAGAGTGTGAGTACAACTCAGTAGGCCACCACCAATGTTTTCTAAAAAATATCTATTCTAAACAGATATTACATGCAAGTATGAAATAAAATACAAGGTAAACGAAAGGAAAACATGGTTCCATTAGTTAAAAATATATACATTAACCATTTTTATCATTATTACTGTTATCATCACTTATTCCATATTCATTACTTAACCCATATTCATCATGTGTTCCATGGTTAGGAATTTAAATCATTTAAACAAGAGTATAAGGTATTCAATCACTATGCATAAGGAAATAATTCATGTCCCTATCTCACTTGAGGTAAAAAAAATCATAACAAATAAATTACAGTCACCTAGAATCCTCGGTATAGATGGTCTTATCGAATGAAACTGTTAGGGGAATAGATTCTACATCCCCTTCCTTATCCCATGCATTTTGTGGTGCAATTTAAATATTTTTTCTAACCTGACTTGTGGGAATATAACCTCAAGTCAACACCACACACTACCAAGCCATGTGCATGTGATTATTTATCCAATCACCACACACTTACCATATCATTAACAATACTCAAACAAATGCAAATGATAATAAAAATCCATAATAATCGACATCGGAATTAATATTATGCCATAATAAAATACCACATTTAACATTTACATTATATAGACCATTTAGCCTAATTCTCATTCTCATTCCCCAACCCATGAGGAATGTTAAATAATTCCATTTATATAAACCTATTTAACCTATTCATTAATTCCCTTATAAAATACCATTAAACATATTCCTCAATTTTCAAACCATTACTCATTTACCAAGTTACACATTTCATATGCACTAATTGTCTTAGGAATTTATAACATAATTCAAAAGATATTTGATATAATCTCAATTAACCCAATTAACCCATTTTATTCCATTAAAAACAACCCCTTATGCCATTATCAACACTAGTAAGAACAATTATTATTCAATTTTCCTCTCAAAAAACAATATTAACAAGTTCTTCATGGACCCTATGTTATCACATGTCAAGTATACACTTAACCTTACCAATTTCTAGGTTCACGAATGTTGGCGCACCCCATGGGTGGACCTAAACTAGTAAAATCATCCTCAACACATCCCACTAGAATCATGAGGGGTTAAATTCATCATTTAGTTTCTCATTTTACCAAATCTCACTAAATGATCCAAAATCACAATAAGAGATAACCACGAATGATACCAACCATGCACAAATCAAGCAAACTACAATGGGGTATAGCTTGTATACCACCTACCTCGAATCCATTGATGAACACACTCTTAATAAAAACCTTAGATATAGATTCAATCACCCCTTGAATCCCCAAAATATTTTACACTATAAATATATGGTTTAATGGATTCATAAGTATATTAGTTGAACCACAAACCCAAATCTGGAAAAGAGAATAAAGAGGAGTATTAGACTTACATGGAGCTTTGATCTGTAACCAACGACACTATGAACAACCTTAAATCCAAGGAGAACCTCCCTTGGGAATATTTGGGAGCTCAAGTTCGTCACTATGGTTGAGAGGGGAAATGGGAAGAATAACCGGGTGAGAAACTGAAATATCGAGGGGAATTTTGGTAATTTTATACTTTTTAATGGGGTGCACGGTTTTCGAAACTGTGTGTCAGCCACTGTCCAAGAGGGGTGAGGTCACACTGCAACTTGGGGAGATCTACACAGTTTGAAAAACCACAAACCAACCATACGAAAAGCCACTATCAAATGTTGCACGGTTCAGCTCTCCCCCTTGCATGGTTTACCTAACCGTGTATATCCTCCTCTTGGTTAGAACAGTTTGGGCACATGGTTTACACTAACCGTGCGCCAACCATGCAACATGCATAGAATCAAAATTTTCTTTTTTCCTATGTGCCCCTCTAACTCGAGATTCCTCATACACCCAATGAAAATTTATTTATGTCAATCTAATGGGGTTTACACCAAAATTTGAACGAGGACATACCTACCTGAAAACTGTTATTTTGCACCGATTAATGTAAAAATAATAGAAAAATATTTTATGTGGGGGAAAGGAACCAAACATGTTAAAAAAAGTTTTAAAATGATTTCTTAGGTGATTTTTTATCCATGCTAACTTTAACCTCTTCTTTTTTCTATTTTATGTTAATTGAACCATGAATAGTCACCTTATATTATTGAAAATGTAACAGTTACTCCCAAAACTACAATTTTTCCTCTTTTAAAAATCAATCACTTTCTCCATTTCATTATGCACTTTCCCATCTACTTTATCCTTGAAACTATTCCAATTTTCTACTATTAAAAACCCATCCAAATTCTAAAATCCTTTAAACACTATTATTAAGCATAATACCAACATTTTGAAGGATAATTTATAGGGAAAATTTAAATACCAGATTTGATTATCCACTTCTTATTACTGTTTCCTTCCTAATTATTTACTATAAAAACCTTATATAACATAATTAATAAAATGAAATAAGTATCTTTTTTATAATTAAAATTCATTATATTAACTGAGAAATAGTTATTAATTAATTTTCATCCACTAGGAAAACAAAATAACATCGATCATGAGTACATGTGGATTATCGCCTCCTTGAAGTGATGGTATTCATTTTTCATCACCCCCTCTAAAGTAAGATATCAAGAATGGTGTTGATGATTTTTTTTAAATGTAACAAATAAAATTTTTAAATGAATATTTTTTATAAACCATCATTTTTTCATTCATTTAGAATGGGATCGTTAATCATGCATATGGCCGACTACAACATCGATGAATAATGAATTTCGTTTGTCATCACCACACATATTGTATTATTTTAAGAATAGATTTGATAAGGATAAATTATTATTATAAAATTTTTACATTTCTAAAAATTTCATATTATCATTAGTTATAGACGTTCCCTTACTCATGAAATCATTATAAAATGTTATTGTATATGTTGTTTTTACCACCTATGTGAATGAAGTAATAGTGTTTATGTCATAAACAATTATTGGATGCCATAACTAACAAGTAATAATTATTATTTTAATATGTATTAATTATTGTGAAATTTTTTTATTAATATTTTAAATATTTATTAACATATCACCATTCAATTATTAATCACATCGGTACTATTTTTTCATGTTTCCCATTTTCACAAACCATATTCATGTGTTTCACATAATAAAAATAATATGTGAGGAAGACATAGAAATAATGGTTAATATATTTTTAATAATATAGGAATGATGAAATTGAAACCACATAATAAGAATCGACTATAATACCATGATATTTGAATGAGACAAATAAAAAAATGTTCTATGTTTCGTTAGTAGAAATAACTATCAGAAATATATTTGTAATGAAAGAATAAAATAACCTTTATAAGGGGTAATATATTTAAATAAGTTCCTAAATTAATTACTTGAGATAAATATTTTCTTTATACATGTTGTAAGATAAATTTTGAGTTAGAAAAAACCCAAGGTAACAGTTTTGATAACTCAATTACCATTCATTGAGCTATACTCCGATTTAATTAACCTTACCTTTAAAAGCATGTTCTATTAATCCCTATGATGATATTATGTTATAAATCATATTTATTATTTATTTATTTATTTTTTATATCAATGTATCATTCCATAATGATTTTATTTATAATTTGCATGACTACAAAGAATAATTCCCTTGTTTTCTAATAAACCATTTCTTTTCTATGTTCATATTTTCTAATCCTGCCAATGTTTTCTTTATTATTTGGAAAGCTACTATGTTTTATCTCTTGTGAACCCCATATTTCCCTTTACTAATTTTTAAATGTATGTTTTTCAAACTCTAAAAACTATGTGGGTTTTGACAAAAGTATAATTTTTTATATAAAATTCTTGAAAGTTCAAGATCTTATATTTTATCTTATAACCCATGTTTTCTTATTCCAAAAAAAATATTCTTTATAGATTATATATTTCCAAAAATAATTTTTTTAATATAACTTTGAAAATTTATTAAAAATTGTTTTGGAAAATATTTTAAACTCCCTTTTATAAAGATTTTACAAGGGTTCTAAAAAAATAATTTTAAAAAAATTATTTTCTACCAAATTTATTCTATGTGTATAAAATATTCACCTCATAATGATTTTTGTTTCATGATTCACCATCTATGTTCTCTTATAATATTTTATATTTGGTTAACAAGTTTTGGTAATATTTTATTTTATTTCTGAACCTCATTTAGGATATACCATTTGATAATGTAATGAAACCATATTTTATTTCTATGGGTTATTTTATGATATGAGTATTATTTCTTATGTGGCACAAAATTGTGTTCGTTATGAGGTGGGTTGGACCAATATCTTGCTTCAATTAATTAGGTAGAGGCTTATATATCATGATATAGAAATGTTGTGTGAATAGTTTAGAAAGTTGATAGGTTCACAAAGCATGAGTGTTATAACATTTGGATTTGTTCACAATTTTATGTGTGAACAAGTTAGTGGGTCTTCGGGTACACAATGATAAGAAATCCTATGTTTATGATTGGTCCATTATCTTCCATAAATTTAATGTATCATGTTATATGATTAATGGTCTATTTTATCATTCCATAGTAATAGTGTTATCATTTTTCATGATATATAAAACATTTATGATTATGGTTAACACTTATTGATTTATATAATTTTAAATTGGTTATTTTTCCTTATTCAGAATTTCCCTCGTATTTAAGATCTAACCATTATGGTATTTGATATGTTATCCGTTAATAATAATTTGATCTCACCCCTTATTATATATTCCCTTCTCTATGATTTGAAGATGATTATGTCTCATGGAATGTATAGAAGGTTTTTGGTTTATGGAGAAATTTTTATAGAAACAAATAAAA
Source organism: Viscum album (assembly GCA_963277665.1). Taxonomy (NCBI): domain Eukaryota; kingdom Viridiplantae; phylum Streptophyta; class Magnoliopsida; order Santalales; family Viscaceae; genus Viscum; species Viscum album. The sequence goes on along the minus strand of OY728167.1, from coordinate 392,151,353 downwards.
TTTCATTATGTTTCTAGTATCCAAGACACAAAAGATTTAGGTCCTTGGGTTGTGTGAATATTTATGAGATTATTTAATTAAACCATGATATCAATGTATTATTTATGTACATTTAGCTTGGTTCACTTTACTTGTTCACTATAAGGTAGACTCTTAGGAAATTATGTCCCATGTTATTCAATATGTTTCTTATAGTGAGCATAAAAACTGTAAAGTTTGTTAATTTACATATCCGAATTATAGTTTTCCTCATTAATTTCCAAAGTGGAAAGCTCACTTTTTTCTTTGTATTGATCATATTTGAGGGAATTTTCCTGGAAAACCAGATAATATGATTGTGTCAACATCTAACACCTTTATTTATCAAGTTATTACACATCATTTGAAGAATGTAAGGAATATCAAAAATCTCCCAAAAAGACATTAATATTATAAACAAAAAAAACATCTTCTAAAAATCTCCCCTAATAAAGAACATATGGGGTATCCTTCTCATCACTGGTGTCCCTATACAATTGTTATGATTTTTATAATTTTCATTTGGGTTTAGATTTTTTAAAAAATAAAACACATAAAGGTTTTCTAAATACTCCCCCTTAAGATCGTCAATGGGTTCTTCTTTTTTCCTAGGGAAGATTCTCATGGATTTTTCAGTAGGGTATTATCTATTATTTTTCTTATCAATTGGCCTCAAAAAATAATCATTTTCCATATTAATAGGTTCATTTTACTCAAAACACACATATATTGAATATATTTGACTTTTTAGGGGTATTTATGTTCTTTTAAAAATATTAGATTCCTCCCTTTTTTTCTCCTGGATTAAAAATTGGTTACCTTTTTAGAAATATATTATTGCTCAACTAGTGGAAGGGAAGGGAATTCCAAATATGATGATAATTTTTTTTCACACTATGAGAACAATATCATAAAATCAACATTCAGGTACAGTTTCCCCTACTCCAATTAGAAAATTATTAACTCTCTTAATTAGGTGGGTAAGGGACTAGTTAGCTAATAGTAGGACAATAGTGGTGCGTTGTGTAATTATTAGTCTCAAATGTGGGAAAAATAACTAGATTTTCACATTAAAGCTAAAAATTATATCACAAAAATAGTTTAACTAAACACCTCTATCTCTTAGAGTACAAGGGAAGAAATATCTTATAGGTTCTTGATGTTTGGTAGGAATCATGTATTGCAATACAACACTCCACTCATCTATGAGATTATATGTGGAAAATTCTTCAAATATTATTTTGGTTTTAGAAAATATTCTTCTATGACTTAATATGGGATAATATTTCAATTAAGGCCTCAAGTAAAGTTATATCAATTCGATGTGTCTATATATAATTTAAATAATTAAACAATTTAGTATCATGATTCTTCTTCTTGATTCCTTCAGGTTAAGGAATTGTTTGGGTTATTTTTTTCAAAATTGACTCTATATCTTCTTGAATATATTTATTCACTTATTATCTGTATTTTTTATACCATTTTCTTATGGTTTTTTAGTTGGAATAACATTTTTTTAAATTATTATAGTATTGTTGTCCAAATTTCTAAATTCTATGATTTTCAAATTTTAGGTTTTACATTAATCAAACTTTTATTTTTGATCAAGTTTAGGATCATTTTGAACTTCCTGGTGAATTTTGAAACCACATATAGTAGTTATATCAATTATAATTTTCTAGGGATTAGTATCAGTGGTTCTCAATAACTTCCCTTTCTCTCTGTTGTTCATTCCACTAGACAATTAACCCATATGTAATTCATTATTATGCATCCACAAATCTGACTCATCATTATCTGAATCATGTGGTTCTTTTTTTATCAAATTTGTATTTGATTTTTTTTAACTTTAGAAACCATTATACTCAATATAAGATGCAACACCCCCTCTAAATTACCTTGTGAATTATATGATTCGGCCCAAGGTTGGTTTTGGAATTGTTTCCAAGGATATTGTTGAAAACTAGGTGTAGCAATAGGTCTCAAAAACAATTCTTTCCAATAAAGGTTTGAATCATTTATATACCCTTTTATTAAAGAATTTTAGAATGGTTTATCTCTAAGATTCATTCTAGCTGGGTATCCTATATAATTTTCATTTTCTAGTGGTTATGATGGAATATTAAAATTTGGGAAAAAAGGTTTTGAGTGGAAAATATTCCATAGTGGTGGAATTTCCTTGTAAATTTATTTTGACTCTTTTCATTGTAAAAACCAGTATATTGGAATTCAGCTTGTTGAACAGCATTTATTTCCTTCCTAACCATTTTTCTTCTTCTTGAGACCTTATGCTGTGAATTTTAAGAAAGTGTGTTAAAAATGTGTGTTAATTTCTTGGACCTTTTATCACTAAAATCCCTTCAATATGATTTATTAATGATTTTTTGGTGTTATGGGGTGGGATTTTTGTGGAATGTGTCTATTAAAAAACTATGGAGTACATTGGTGATTTGGAAATTGTATGGGGAATCCTATAAATCTATCGCAATATTCATGGAATAACTCACCCTCATCTTGAAGAAAAACAATTATCTTGTGTTTAATTTCATTATTCATTATCCTAGGGTACAATTTCTTGTAAACATATTTAAAATTGATCCCAAGTGTCAGAAAAATCCTCCTATAACTATTGATCCCAATTTCAAGAATTTACCATGAGATTAAATGTGAATGCTCTCAGTTAAATCTATTCTTCACTAAGTACTATCAATGGAAACTGTAAAATCAAACAATATAATCCCCTAATGAATTCAGGTTAGTCCTAATTAATAATTACATTGAATTTTTCTAGAATAGATGTTGTTTGCTTCTTTATCTCATAGTTTATATACCATGGTGGAAGCCTAATACATTATGGGCTGTTTGAAAGTATCGACAATTGAAATTCTCAAATCCTAACACTCTCTATCAGCTCATTTTTATGTGGTGGTGGATTGATTTTTTGATTTTTATAATCCAAAATATCCATATAATCTTCCATATTTGTTTTTTTATTTCAAAAAGCACTAAGATGTCTTTAAATTTCTAAATTGATGGGATTTAATTTCTTATAAGATGATATGGTTTTCATGAACTCGTAGAGCTATAGATTATAAATAAAACTCATCATATCTTTTAGAATTTTATTTTATTTATTTTTTGAGAATTTTTTTATTAACATGGTTCCACGTGAAATTCTTGGAAATGACACCAAAATTTGGCTGGGTTCCTTGGTTTTTTCGTATATTGGGTCAAATTAATTTTTAATATGCACTAGTTATAACTTTTATAATTAGTAGGTAGGGTGAAAATACACATGGATAGACTTATGAAAATTTGTGTGACCAAGAAAAATAAATAATAAAACTCAATAAAAAGTGATAATTATGGTTATATAGTGATTTTGGTGATGAAATTTTGAGAGTGGAAGTGACAGGAGAGAGTGGACTGTGATGAAAACATGTGAACTAATAAGAGAGATAAATTAAGTCAAGAAATGAGAACGAGAAATTAGTTGATGAGATAGAGGAATTTTATTGGAGTGTTTTATAAATATTTTACTTAATATATGAATTTTAATTAAGAAAAATATAGTTTACCTGAAGGTGAATGTCCAGTTTTTTCAATTGTCCAACCTGTGAGTGAATTATTATTGGTGTTGTTCGACCTTAGCACTCACTCCATCACGTAGGGTTGAAATCAGTTTTCACTAAGTCTAAGTTATCAATTGAACTCATCGTGTTACTCTCATGATATTTTAACATGATAGTTTGAGACATGAATGGTTAAGTAGTATAAATATGAATTCATTTGAGATTAATTTTCACTAGTTCATAATTTTTATGAAAATTAATATTTCTTATGTTTAACAATGAGAGTAACAGCCAGTTGAAGAATAGTACAAAAAAGTAAAATTAATTACCAGCACAGTAACATTCTCCATAAGTATTTTTGAAAAATATTACATATAATTCAATGAGAATGAATAATTTATTTAAAATCAAATCTATTAAATATATAGAAAATTATAGTAGAGAGAAAGGATGAAAAATCTTCTCTTGTTGGGTTCCTCCTCTTCCGACTCTGATTGCTTTATGCTCTCACTCTGGCTCAATTTGATCAGTTATTCTCTAGTTCCACTTATTGAACTTCTATGTCTCCATAATATAGATTTAACTCTTCATTATCTTATTATTATCTTATTAATAATAGTTCACAGAAAAATTCCCACCTCTTGCTCAAAACAACAAATTCACAATCTTCTCCCTAGCTTCCACATGACACTTCCATTGTGCATCTACCTCCTCACAAGTTACAATATTTGAACCTTCACAACATAATGCACTTTTATAAACATTATCATGTCTCTAATTCTTCAATAAAATCTAGACACTTCTCAATTTCATCCATGAATTAATCGTTACCAAGATCATATCCCCCCTTTTCCCTCACATTATGTAGTTTCAATTTTACTGAATACGAACTTGAGAGATGGAATTTGACAGGATGGCCAATCATTTCTTCAATATTGTACCTAATCCTAGACTTTGTATTAAGACATGTGGTCTATGGTTTCATAGTAAGTCATTGAATTCTCGCAATGTTAATTTTCATCAAAAAATGTAAAAGTTTCAAATCATTATAATGATTCTAAAATACTTATGCTCAGGGCCAAATACTTGTAATGAGCCTCAGAAAAGCCTTATGCTCAAGGCCAAAGGCTTATATTGAGCCTGTAAAATCCATATTATTAATGAAAAAGGCTTATGATGTTCCTAGAAATTCCTTAGTCTTGGGGCCAAAGGTTTATGATAATCCTAGAAAATCCTTAAACCCTACTACCTTTGTAATTTTTCCTTGAAAACTATGTTAAATGACCTCTTTTAGTGTATGATTTATCAAAATTAAGTACATAATGAATAAAAACAACAAAAATAATATTTAATATACTTTAACCAATAAAATACAAGAATAAAGAAATGTATTGATTTTCATTAAAATACTAATGATGAATACAAGAAATAAAGATCACTATTTTTTTATTTAATTATCATGAAATTGAATGAATAGTCATATTCAAGAACAATTACTCAAGTTTCATAAAATATCCAATTAAATCTCATTTTGGAACTTAGAAATAATTTATCACATCAAAATTATGTGTAAAATTACAATCAAAATATAACCACATTAGCTATAAAAGGGTTTTGTAGCTGCACACACTGAATCATGTATTATAAAATGTAAGAATTTTATCTTGACCACTCAATGTGTTTCCTCATCCGATTATAAAATTAGGTTGTTCCATGATATGGTGTGAATATGAACACACCTCAAACATGGATAATTCTTCTATATCTCTTTATTGAACTCCATTTTTCATCTCAAGATACTATTATTTCATGGGTGGAGGAGATTCCCAATTGAGCATCAAGTGATTCGGTATAGTCCATGGATGCACCATCTAGGAGGGATGATGGTTGGCTTCCACTTTTTTATTTCCTTCAACCACATAATAGAGATTTTTTATTAGTTTTCATCAATGAATAGTACAACATAAGAAATTTATTGATCTCATTTCTCTTAGATGATAAGAGAATTTTGTACTAGCAAAGAGTTATTATAAACAATATATGATTATGGATTTGATACACGTGTTTTGTGATTCATCCTATTATATAACATGATTGAGAATAAGTTAATGGTAATAATGTTTTATAAATGATTAAAAAATATCATTTTGTTCCTTAAAATATGAGGCATATGATCTCATAATTAGTTGAATATTTCAAATAATAATCCATTCTATTCATAAATTTGATCCAAACACATAGGATACCATATAAAATATGGATACAATAGTTAATTTATTAAATATTCCTACTAAAATAATATAAGAGTTATTTCTTAAAAATATCGGACTCTATGAATCATAGCATGATATTATGATATGGAAATAATGTCTAAAAGGATATTGGTAATATGTTTACACCAATATAAGTTTTATATTAACAAATAAAGGATTATAAAATTCAAAATTGTAATGTGAAATATCACTTTCAAGTAAAAATTTTGATGGAAATGGTTCTAAGAATGATGATGATGTACTTATAAATTGTTTTAAGTATATAACTTAAGTTATTAACATAATAACATTGGATGTTGTGAAGTTAAGGAGTTTAAATAAGTTTTAGGAGTTGATTATTTAGAACATGATTTATAAATCTCCCAATTATTTAAATAGGATTACAACATATATGTTACTCATTAAAGAGGTCAGTGAGAGGTTTTTATCATATGTTCACATAGATATGTGAAAATTAATTACATAAAGATGTAATGATTTCGGAAAAAAACTAAAATTATAACAAACATAAGGATAATCTAGAATTATATCACATATTATATTTTATACAAGATCTTATGTATGGTTTTGAAAATTATTCTTAAATGAGTTGAAGTATATAAAATTTATCATGTTATACATAAGTTAGTGTCCGCTTTATAAGTATTTCAAATTGGTTTCATATATATATATATATACATATATATATACATCATGAAGTGAAATTATAATTAACCTATCATAGTACGACTTTGAGTTATCTCTAGATAATTATTAGCATGAATAATTATATGTTATGAAGAAATGTAAATTTTAGCATGAGTAAGATCCATGCATCAAGATATAGAATATTCTCTTGAAGAAACAAATAGGTTTTGTATGTTAGATGACCCACTAATTATATACCATAATGAGTTTCTTACACAATTTATTTAGTGTATTAGGGGTATATTGTTAATATTTTTAACCCCAACTACCAAAGGTTAGTGATATACCAAGCATGATAACCTTTACACTTTGACACCTTTCTTTCAAAATCATTGAGGATTATCTAATCAAGAGGTGGTTTGGTATGTTGATGATATTTTCATTGAGTTGACATTAACTAAAAAACATATCACTATTGTGTTATTATGATATATGAAATATCATATTTTGTATGGGTATAACATATTGTAAGCTCAGGCACTGAATATAATGTTGTGTAGGTATGATCATGGAACATTACACATATGCAGTGTCTATCATAACCAATGATATTTGATATGTTTGGATGATGGTATATGGGTCATTTTGTGTTGGGTTTAATCTCACATGGTCTTTGAAAAAATAATCTCATGTTGGTTTCCATACATTCTCTCTCTCCATATGAAAGTCCCTACATTGAATATTAATATTAGTTTAAATTCTATCATAAGTTGTTGGTCCCCATGACTACGGTGTTATTCTTATATAGGGAATGTGGGTTTAATATCATGATGTTCCCACAAGGTTTTTTTAATTCTTACATAAATACCACAACACATGATTCAATCCTACGCATGGAGAGACAATGTGGAATTAATGCTCTCAAGAATCCTTATCATAAGGTGTTGTTTCTATGTGCACCAAATTATTATTATATATCCCTATTATCCGTCATATAAAATTAATGATAGTGATAATGATCCCAGCAAGTCGCTTCTTATATCTTATTTATATCCATCAGAATGATATGTGGGGAAAATATATTTTTCTATATTTCAATTAGGAAATGAATTTGAGGGTTTATAAATTATTTACAAATCAAATATAAATTTATTTTAGGAAAACTATTAATTTATAATGGTTATTATAAATTATTTAATCATAAAATGTTTATAATTAATTATTAAATATTTATAAATCATTTATTAAATAAATATTAATAATATTAATTATTAATATTAAAAATACCTTTTTCAAATTATGTAGCTTGACATAGAATTTAGATGTACATTTTTAATATCGAAATTTTTAAGGGTGATTTTAGAAATGTGTATAAATAGAAAAATATGGGATATATATAGAAGAGTTTATATTAAATATTATGAATTATTCATAATATTTAATTTGAATATTTTAAATTAATATCATTATTTCAGAAAATGTTTAAACCACTTCAAAAAGTGTTTTGATGATTGATATGATAAATATTAAAATAATGATAAATATGTGGTATTTATATTATGTGAATTGTTTAAATAATATATTTGGAATATAAAATGTTTGTATTTCAATTAATATAATATATTGGAAGTAAAATCTATATAATGAATAATATGAAAGAGTCCATATTGATAAATAGAAATAAGGATTCAATATTTATTTAATTATTGGATGTTTATAATGCATTACTAAATTATAAAGTGTTTATAATTGCCTTATTTTTTAATTATTCATGAATTATTTATCTCATTTTTAATAATATGAATTATTTATTTATTTATTTTATTCCCTTTATTATTATTCATAAATATAATTGTTATACTATGAATGGTTTTATGACTTAGTTTAAATTTTTTAATTGAATCTTTAATTTACCACACATGTATATAAATAGTTATATCCTATATATGAGGATGGATTCAGTTTTCTTCTACCTTAACTTTGGCTTGTCCATGAGTTGTGCATAGAGTTACACATTAGTATGGTTTGAACACATTTATGTTGTTGAAGAAATAGAATAATGATATAAATCAATATAATTATGTATACATATAAATCAATAATATGAGATAAGATTATAAGATTAAATTGTCTTCGAAATACTAAGTGTTATATTCCCTCAGGTGTAAACACTTTTAAATACCTCAGTCATCCTACTTGGTAGGTCATGAAAAATATTAGTTCCCCTAGATTTTCGTGTATAATGTATTAAATTAATGGGCGACCCTAATATTATTAGGTTCCCACTCTAGAAATTTTTTTAGGTTTCACTTATCCATGATACCCAAATAGGATTAGGTTACCAAATGAATAGAGTTATATTTATAAATATGATGGATTGGATATAGTTTAATCCACTTATATATATAAAATTCATATATAATATGATTGGTATAATTCACTACCTAAATATAATGGTGATTGGAGAAATGAAAAAAGAAAATCAATGCTTAATTAAATGTAGATATTATCCCATAATTAGATATAATGAGTTTAAAAGGGGTCATCATTTTAGTGGGAGAACATTTAATAAAAGTCCTTATTAAATAAATGTAAAACATCATAATCATTTGATAAAAAAATCATATATCTATTATATGATAATCACCCAACTTTTAATTGAGATAAATATTTGGAAGGATAATCATAATTTAAGAAACTTATTAATGCTGAAATCATAATAAAAGTTATTATGTATGGAAATTATATGTGTTAGAACAATAAAATCATGAGTAAAAACTATTAAAGTTGTTTGAAACATGGAATATATATTCTTATAAAAAGAATATGTCGATTCACATGAGGTTTTAAACACATTAGATGAAAATTAGCCAAATTAATTTTGGTATTTATTTATATATTTAAAAATATTGATTATTTTAATTACTTGGCGAGACTAGAGGTTTCATTTATGTATTGATATGGTTATTAAATTAATTTTAGAATCATAATTTTGAAATATTCATATAATGTGAATGAGTTTGATAAATTTTTTCCCAATTTTCTAAAACTATTGAGGATAAATGAACTAGGAATGATAAGTTTGGGTTCTGGTGCTATATTGACAGTATAAGTGGGTGAAATTTCAAACCTAAATAATAAAAGATATTTGGAGAGTCCATTAATGATTCTTCAAGTGGCCATCCAAGGTCATTTAAACATATATTTATATGTAATTATCTACACAATTTCTATTATATTGTTTTTTTCTGGAATACCTAATGGGGTTTAGATTGCTAACTATTAGTTTCCTTATAAAGTTGAACTTTTTGAGATCTTGATCATCCAACGAGGTAGGTAATTCTAATGTGGGATGTTCTTGTATTATATTTTATAAGAATAGAATTAAATTGGTTACCCTATTAGTATTAGGTTCCCATCCTTGGTGATTTCATTATTTTAAAAGTGGATTGGAGGCCATAATTACATTATGTTACTGAAGGAATAGAGTAAATTTTATCTATATGATGGATTGGTTAAAGTTTTATCTACATAACTATCAAAAATTCATAAATCATATGATAGGTATAATTACCTTCCTAAATATCTAAGTGATGGGATAAATTTCTAGGATTCCAAAATTATGGTGAAATATATATTCTATCCCACTAATATATATGATGAGTTTAAAATGGGTCATAATTTTAGTGGGAGAAAATTTAATTAAAGATGTTATTAAATAATTGTAAAACTTGATAGTTATCTAATTAATCCTTATGTGGAATATAAATGATATTATGATCATTCAACTTTACTTTGAGATCAATATGTGAAAGGGGGATGTGAATTTAAGAAACTGACTAAGGATGGTAAATTAAGAAAATTTCGTAAGTATGGAAATTCTTTTTATTAGAATTTTACCCTCCTTAGTAACCATTTATTGAAGCTTTTTAACACAAGGAATCTAGATTAATATGAGAATAATAGATGGATTCACATTAGGTTTCAATGGTATTGGATTCATAATTACCAAATGAATTTCATTCTTCATTCATATATTAAAAATGATTAAGTACATTAATGACTTAGTGAAACTGAAGGATTCATTAATGGATTGCTATGGTTCTTTAATTAATTCTAGATTCGTCATTGGAAATATTATAATAATTTGAATGAGTATAATAAATTTTTATCCCATTTCATAATTTTATTTAGGATGGATGAACTAGGAATGAGATGTTTTTGTTATGATGTTATATCAACAGTACATGCGGTAAAAGATAAAACCAGATGGATAAAGGTTAATAATAAAGTCTAACAATGATTCTTCAAGTATCAAGTCATAGATATTGAAACCTAGAGTTATCAGGAAAGAGGATTAAAATTTATATTTGATGGAATTATCCAATATACCTAGTGGGGTTTGTGAAACTCTATGGAAGATCAATGTAAACTATTGGTGTTATAGAATTAAATTATTTGAATTGAAATGGTATATGATGCAAAATTAATACTTTAAAAATTTTGTGAGTATACAAGAGTTAAAAATAAGGGTATGACTTAATAGATCTTGTATTTTTTTAAATGGTGAATTTAAGGGTTTCTAAATCATGGAATTGAATGCAATGTAATATGTCAATATCTGATAGATCTCATAAAAGGATGTTGATCGTCATCTCATTTCTCTTACTTTTTATGATATGTTTTTTACTAACAAAGAGTTGTTATGAACAACATGAGATGATGAATTCAAAAAACATGGTTTATAATTCATCAAATTATGTAAGATATTTGAAAATATTATAAAAATGTTTTATCTTGGATAAAATAGTTTATCTGGGACATTTATTATATTATGATATATATGATCACACCACTAATATTGAAATATTTTAAAGAATATAGACTTTATTTATAAAATTACTCCCAACACATAGAACACCATATATGATATGGATATGATAGTTTAATTTTTTTAATTTCCTACTAAAAAAATAAGTGTTATTGCCTAAACACATAGTATTTTTTAGTCTTATTGTGTTATTATGATAAAAATATGGTGTTTAATAGTTATTAGCAGTCTGTTTGGTCATTGTGAAAATACCAATTGTTATATATATTTTTCATTCACTTTTTAATTGTTTTTTATTCATAACCTGGATAATTCATGTGGTAGATATGCAATATTGTTGGAAATAGAGATTCATAAGATTCCAAGGAAGAAAGTAAAAATCATGCCAAAGTGGCCAAGTACACATCGTGATGGCCAACTTCATGTCATGTAATTGATGATCACAGCTCGCATCAATCTATGAATCCAAGTTGTGACAAACCACAAAGACTGTAGAAATTTACAATCAGCGTCATGAATCCATATTACACGTCGTGACTAAATTCAAACCAGAAGAAATGAAATCAGCGAGGATTCAACACAAAAATCCAGAAGGCCATGGGGTACACGTCATGAACCACCTGCCCACGACGTGACCATGGTCAAAATTCATTAATCTGTGGAAGATTCACATGGCACATTGGATATCCTGTTCGAAGTAAAGAAGATCAAGGGTTCACGATGTGACAAGTAAGTACATGTCGTGATCATTTTCACCTATTTAAGGAGCAGCTCGACATCACATTTTAGAGACACTGGGATTATCTTTCTCTCCCTTTTAGAATCCCTTTAAAATTTCCTTCTCTTTTCCCTCTTAAAACACTTTAGGTATTTGTAATTCCTTTAGGTTTTCAATCAAAGATCCATGGATTCATTTTCTTCTACACCTTCAATTCTTAGGTCATTTCATTTCAATTTAATTACTTTAATGTAAGGTTTTATTTAAAGTATTATTTCCTATTTATTTCATATTGTTACATGTTTATTTAATTCAATTCCATTATCATTGTTTTATTATTTCCTTTATCCCTTTTATTTCTTTAATTAAAATCAATAGAATCTAAATGCATCAGGGGTAGGGATCAAGACTCGATGTATCTAAACGCTTAATTATACCTCTAGTTCACAACTTGGCCAACCTATTTGTATTAGTAATTAAGATATAAATCAACGGTCAAGCCCCATTTGTGCGACCATACCATGACCATCAGACATCCATACAAATGACCCTATCCAAATTTCAGTAAACTAAGACTATAACCATTAGTTTAGGGAACATTCTGTAATAGAATCTGAACATAATGCATCTAGGACTATAACTAGCATCCAGACCATGGAATAGTTACATCCTAGGTAGAACTAAAATACTATAATAAGGTTAACTAGAAACTACCACTTTCTTCACAGACTATGTAGTTAGGACCTTGCCAATAATAGAATTATGATCACATTTATCTAGATACATAGACATGATCCTGAACCCTCTATAATAAATTGATGTAAAACCGAAAAATATTTAAGAAACTCCCAAACATTAGTAAAACTAGTAAGGAATCTTACAAAGAATTCAAGACCAAATTTCTTCTCCCCAAAAATATCAACCTCCTCATTGAATCTACCACGGACTTCAACTATACTAACCCTAGTAGTTAGTAATATTTGAGACATAGTTAAATTTATTATCTGATGTGCCCATGTAAAAACAAATGACATGTGTAGATCACTCCTATCAAATTTTTGTTCCATTTTTTGGGAGGCAGTGCTGTTTCGTTTTTTTAGGACTCTGATCTAGATCTAGGATTACCTTTCCCTTACCCCATTTCCTTTGTTTTTATATGCACTTGCATCTCTTATCATTAACCTATGCATGTCCCAAGGTCACTTGACTCGTTCAAGTAATCATGATGAACATTCCCCTTTTTCCTTAGATCCCACGATCAAAAGGCATCTCTCTTCTCTTTGTCTGTCAGCGACGACCAAGCAATTCCATCATGTGGGACCAAACCTGCCAAACCACAATCATCAATTCAATCTGTTAGAACACCTAATAATCAAACAAGAGAATACGATCAAGGATTATGGATTTCAATCAATCCATGGTATGATCCCTAGCATTGTTAGACCCACTATCCATGCCCATAATTTCGAAATAAAACATGGACTCATTCATATGATCCAAAACATGAGGAAATTCAATGGACTTCAAAGCAACAATCTGCATGAACATATTTCCAACTTCCTGCAGGTCTGTGATACCTTTCACAACCAAGTAGTTTCTTCTAATGTAATAATACAATGCTTCTTGCCATTCTCTTTATGAGAATGAGCCAAGGAATGGCTAATGATTCAATCTATTGAGTCAATTACGACTTGGGAAAAACAATCCATGATGTTTATGGACAAGAACATCCCACTCATCTGGATCTAGAAGCTCCAGATGGACATTCAAAATTTCAACCAAATTTATTGATAGTTTTCTTGGGAAACATGGTACCGCTTTAAAGAATTAGTGAGGAAGTGTCTACATCAGGGATATGATATTTGGATACAAATCCAAACTTTCTATCAAGGACTCTATCCAGTGGCATGTAATTTCGTTGATGCATCTACTGATGGGGGTCTCATGTTCAAGACTCATGAAGCTGGAAGAGCCATTCTCAATGATGTCTCTCACTATGATAGTCTGTGGAAGAGTGATCATGGACCACCATGGTGTGGAATCCACCAGATTGATGAGACCACAAGGCTATCAGTGTAAGTGGAAGAGCTCACTAAAAAGTTAGAAGCATTTCAGATACCAACTACTCAACCCCCTAATGACCCTATCATGGAATTCCAATCATGTGAGATGTGTCGTGAAATGCATCTATATCAAGACTATAATGAGGTATATTAATAACCACAACAAGATTGTAATTATATAAATTAGAATAAAAAAACCTCCATTCTAGAAGAAATAGTATTATTAGAAGACGCCTTCTCAACAGCAACCTCAAAATAATCTGGGTTATTTTTAGCCAAGAGGTGGACAGAACCAATTCAGAGCTCAAGGAACACCAGGGTATCCTCTGATGAACCATGTATTAATACCACAAGATAAAAAAAACTATTCCCTCAAAGAGAACAACAATTTCAGCAACCTCATCCAAGACCTCAGCAAGAACCTATGAAAATAAATCTGTAAAACCTCCTGGAATCATTTGTGAAAAATTTTGATCAAAGAATGATGACCCATGAGACAAATATGGAAAACCAAGGAGCTTCTCTAAGGAACCATGAAGTGAAAATGTGTCAAATCTAAAAGACCTTATCTAAAGGATTACCAGGTACTCTACCTTGTAAAACTGAGTGGTACCCATGAGAGGAATCTAAGGAAATAGTTATGAGGAGTGGAAATAGTATAGACTTCCAACAAACCAAAGATGCAAGTCCACATGAAGAAGATCCGAGAAAACAACCAGTACCTGATGTAAAGGCTGATGAAGTCACTCCCACCTTACATCATGAATAAGTACCAGCTGAGAAGGAACATATACCTGATCAGCAGAAGGAACATATGTATGTTTCCCCACCACCATAGTAGCCACCTCTTCCCAATATAGAGAGAGCGATACAGGGTATTAATGAGACCCAGTATAAGAAGATCATGAATATGTTCAAGAAATTACATATCAACGTCCCATTTTTTAAAGAAACTTCTCAGATGCCTATGTATTCCATGTTCCTAAAAGAACATATATCAAAAAATAAAAAATAAAATACCTACGAGTCATCTTCTTAAATAAATAATGATCTTATTTTGTACAGTAGAAAATAGCACCAACTATGAGAGACCCTGGAAGCTTCTTAGTCCCCTGTGAGATAGGAAACAATAATTTTGATAGATTACTCTATGATCTAAGAGAAATAATTAACCATATGCCAATGATTATCTTTCTTAATCTTGGACTCAAATAACTCTAGGAGACAAGGGTAGCTTTACAATTAGTTGATTGCTCGGTCAAGAACCCTAGAAAAATTCTGGAAGATGTTCTAGTAAAAGTAGGAAGGTTAATATTCCCAGCAAATTTTCTAGTACTAGACATGGATTAGATAGAGATGTTATCATTATCCTTCTAATACATTTCCTAGAAATAGGAAAGGCACTGATCGATTTGAACAATGGAAGTCTCATCTTCAGAGTGGGAGAAGAACAAGTTGTGTTCAACCTAATTAGTGTTGTACAATACTCAGATGACAACATGGACTATAATGTCATATCTCTTACCCAGAATGAAGAAGATTCCATGGATAACAAGGAAGAAAGTGATGAATCTTTTATAGAAATAGTTGGAGGTTGTGAATTAAAAGAATTCAACTTTATTGAACCACCCACCAGAGATGTTATTCCTTCATTGATTCCATCCATCATTTACCCCCTTAATTGGACCTAAAGGATGTTTTATTATTTATCCCATCCAACATTCATCCTAGTAATTTAAAAAACTCATTTCTAGGGAATCTTCCTCCTTACCCATTATTGTAAACTCTTAATTATACATGGATATATCACCATAAAAATACATGACCATGGATTTAAGTTGTTTCCTGAACCATTTCGTGAGCACTATGTCATCAAATGAGCCTTAATTGAGTAAAGATCACGACTATAAATGAAGCATTGGCTGGGAGGCAACCCAGGTTAGGAGTTAGTTAAGTTAGAATAGGAAAAGTCTTTTGTGGGTCTTCTTTTTGTTTGAGTAAAGTGGTCTGGAAAGAAAGGAGGAAAAAATAGAGGAAACTAATGAAGTTCACGTCATGAACCCACAGGTCAGGATGTGACCCTTTTTCACTCTGAAATCAAATTTTCTCAAGGTTCACAATGTGACCCTCAGGTACACATCGTGATATGGCTTGGGACAGTTTTTAGAATACCAAAGGTTCATGAACCTTAGACCCCCCTCAAACCCTAGCCCCTCTCCTCCTAACCCACTCCCTCCCGCAGGCGACCCCTCCCCTTCCAACTCCAGGATACGACAACTCCATTCCTCTCATCTTCCAAGACCAAACCCTCCTCGTCCAAGCCTTCTAAAAGAAACACACACACATCACTCCTCCTCATATCGTAGCACACACTAAGAGGTTGTTGCCTGACCCTTCTTCTTCATCATCATGTTCTACCTTTACATCCACATCATCCGCCTCCGCAAGCCAATAGCCTGCTATTAAGAACTCGTGCGCTCCATCCATCTCGTAGGACATGAGAGTCTCCCCATATATAGAAGATAATATTCATTTACACCATGTTTTATGCTTTAAAAACCTTAATCAATGGATTAGTCTCATTCATCTCCTGGTGAAGCCCATGCGGGCCAACAAGACGCTTGATATGGTCATGCTTGTGAGGCTGAACGTCACAGACGACGTAATGAGTATATTGGAGATGTTGAATATAGATAGAATCATATATGTCTATGAGAAGACATACATGGACCTGTTCTTTGAGTTCCTACCCACCATGGACATTTTGGTGGATTCCCTTCACTTTAGTCTAGGCGGCTGACAACACCAGCTCACTATGGCCGAGTTTGGTGATGGACATGGTATCTACACCCAGTAGTTCATTATCTCAAACATCTATCCTAAATTGCAGACACAGCTCTCTTTGGAAGATGTGCTAAACATTTTTAATCTCATCTCCCTTGACCCTCGGTTCCACCATGACCCCAGGATGGTGAATTCCACCCAAATGAGGACTCTAGCTCTGTGTATACTGCTCCAAGACATGGAACACGTGTGGTTCACGTGAGGCAAGACTCATGGAAGCGTCAGCTTGTTTGATGTTCTTATCCTCGCTACTACCATGGGTGGACCTCCCATCAACCCGGCTGTCGAGTTCACCGCATACTATAGAGTGCTGACACAGAGGAGGTAGGGCATGCTTATGGGTTGGTAGTTCATACCATGGTTGGCCAGGTACCTCAAAGTTTTTGATGCCTCACATCCCCTCACCTCAGTAGGACCGGTCAAGCTGATTGATCTTGTTCTCCTGTATAAGATGAGGATGTTGGTTAAGGAGGGAGATGACAACTTCCAGGTTCCTAGAGTCTATGAGCCTGTAACCCAATCGGATGCACCTCGGGAGGCTGATCCGTAGGAGTAGCCACTGGTAGCAGCAACACACCCTCCTAACAAGCATTCTCCTGCCCACCCATCACCATCTGTAGCCCCGACCACCACCCGATCCACCCATCATGAACCCACCCATCCCACTCCATTTGACCATTGGGTACTCCACAATTGAATCCTAGCGAATCATTGCTATATCACTACCCACATTCACCTTCCCTTCATTGAGACTACATCTTTCACCCCTCCACCACCGACTACCATTAGACCTTCCTCATCCACCCTTCCTCCCTCACCCTATATGCCCTCTGACCTACCTCCCGATGTCACATACCCGACTACACAGTAGGAATTTCTCACAGAGTAGGCCTGGAAGGTTAAGGGACCAGCCACTGAGGGCACCTCTGACGTCCCTTTCATTGATCCAGTTTCCAAACACATTATGAATATAAATATTAGGGATTCACCAACACCCACCCCATCCAAACCTACCACCTCCACCACTCCACCATTATCCTCATCCCCACCTACCACTAATACTATTGCTGCTACTTATGGGGATTTGTTCGATCAGTTCATTTAATATTTTAATGATGGTCTGACCATGGAGAATATTTTTGGCCTGGAGAACTGATTTTTATTTTCATACTATAAGATATTTGGGAATTTTTTTTAGGGGTGGGATATTATTCAATTTCTTGTACATTACATGGATATATTTATATACATTCTTTGGTTTCTTTCACTCTTTCATGTGAGATTATTTTTAATTCCTTTTTCTTTTTTATATAAATTTATAGCTCCTTTGAGTCATATATTGTTATCGACGAACCCATTCCACCATCCATTATTTTGAATCATGTAACCCAGCATGTCACAAACATCTCTAATAAAATTCAGGATTTATCATTAGAAATCCACCAGCAACAACAACCACCTCAACAAATGAATCCATTTCTACCCCATTTAATATTTGGTTGAGCTGCACCTGAAGACGTGAATCCAGCTAAGCGACCTTGCGAACTCAAAGACACGGTGACCAGTAACTGCAAGAAAAAAAGGAGTAACAAGGCTGGTGGGTCCACTCTTTGAAATTTTTGTCTAGCCATCTGGATGACGATGAAAATTTAGCGCTTTATGGGAGGAAACCCATTGCTGTTTTAGTTTTTTTAGTTTTTTTTAGATTTATATTTTTTAGTGTTTCATTGAAGTACTTTGTAAAAACTATCATTAAATAAATAACATTGTTACCATTATCCCTTACTTTTTCAGCTGCCTGTTTTCAGATATTCAAATATTTACACCTGTTAATTAATGTTTGTTTGATAGTGTAATATTTTTCTACTAACATATTTTCTAGGTCCGTAAAAATTCAATTTTATGATAGCTTAGTCCCCCCCATGGCATACCATTCCATCACAGGTATCTCCCAAATCCCTATTTCTAAATTATTTCATCACTTCCATGTCAATTACATTACAAAAATTCACTACCACACCAATCCCACCAAATATTTCATAGACTGTGGGGAGACTATATCCTTTTAATTATGGGGGTGGTTTCTCATGATTTTACTAGTGATACACTTGATTTTTTCTTGTTCTCACAGTTTTAAGGGAAATTTTTCAAATTGATAAGCAGGATAAATATTTGAAAACCATTATGCCCATATAAATTACAAATAATGTTAAAAAAAAGTAAGAACTATGTTTCAGCCCTACTTAGAATTTTAGAATGATTGCTCATTTTGTTAGTTTAATTCAAATTTAAAATATTTGAAATTATGATTAACTGACTCACTTCTTTTGATTTATACCCTTTGTAATTTCATATTTTTATTTTATTCTCATTACCTGAGAGGATTCTAAGTCTTCAATATCATTTAATTTTCTGATCATATTTCTTGAGACATACCTAGGACACGTTAACCTACTAGAACTTTCACTGATATCTCATCAAAATGATGACTGAACAAGTGTTATTTTAAAATGATTGAGGCAGCCTTTGGTATCCAATTTACCTAATACCCACCTGACATTTATCCTTTGTTTAACCCATAGTTTCCTTGAATGACTTGTTAGAAGAGAATCTATTTCAAGCATATTTCCCTTCTTGTCCTGCTCATTGTACTATGATTGATGATTATTTCTGAACAAGTGTAGGGGAGGCATTCATGCAACATGGGATGCTTTCAATTTCAGAGATATATGGAGCACACTCCTGACTATTAGGTTGTAATATATATACCTTTTTGTTCAATATCATTTTTATTTTATTCCATTAAAAAATTTAAAAGAAAAAAATTATATGGGTTTTGTACTAGGAGGGTCAAAATCACCATTTTCTAGACCGATGAATCCCTCAAATGATCATATGTGGTTTGGTGATGGATGTAACATCTATCCTAGGAATAACTTTTAAAAAAAGTAAAAAAGAAAAATGGAACGGTAAAAAATCATTTCATTATCAACTTACTTGTTATACATTTGGATCCAACCTATGTTGATGAAGTATGGACCTAACTTTCTAGACAGAGGAATTTTTTCACACTTATCATATTGAATTTGCATTGTACATTAGATCTTACCCTCCTTTTGAGATATATTTTAACATTTTACCTACCAACCTACAGCCTTAGAGTTATCAACCTTGTATCTAAAAGTCCTCAAGGTTATTCTTATACTTGTCTTTACATGGTGTAGATGATATAACCAGTGCAAGCCTTTGGTTAGAAACATGGACTCAGCATATGAGAATACCTTACATACATTTTATGATGAGTGATGATAGAAAATCATGGTGAGGTAAATTACAACGGGGCATATAACATAAGGAAAAATTAATATATTATGATTAAAATAATAGAATTTGTTTTGAAAATCTAAACTATGAGACATGACTAATTTACTATGCATTATTAAAACCAGAACTTGAATACTTTTCATCTTAAACATAATTTAATTGCATGTATATAACATAAATTTATTAATTTACAAATTGATTTTCCTTTTGAAATCTTTGTTGAGATATTTTTCATGAGGACAAGAAATGATTCAAGTGTGGGGGTATTTGATAAGCCTAAATGTTATATATATATTTTTCTGTCACTTTTCCATTATTTTCATTTATTTACTAGATAATGCATGCGGTAGATGACCAATATCGCAAGAAATATATCTTTAAAATATTCCAAGGAAGAAAGGTAGAAACACAACGAAAATGGCCAAGTACATGTCCTAATGGCCAAGTTCACGTCGTGTACTTGGAGATCACAACCTGCATCAATCCGTGAATCCAAGTCATGACCAACCATAAATACTGGAGAAATTTCCAGTTCACCTAATTAATCCCTCATACACGTTGTGACAAAATTAAAACAAACGTCAAGATAACTACGAGGATTCAATGTAAAAAAAGCTAACTGGCCCTGAGGTTCACATTGTGAACCGCCTGTACACTACGTGACCATGGTAAAACATCATTAATCTGTAAAATATCAACATGAACGAATAGAGATCTTGGTCGAAGTAATGCGGATCAAGGGTGAATGATGTGATGGTTAAGTAAACATCGTGACCATTTTCTCCTATTTAAGGAGCATCTTGGCAGCACATTTTATAGAGGCTCGGATTATCACTCTCTCTCCCTTTTAGAATCCCTTCGAAATTTCTTTCTCTTTTCCCTCTTAAAACACTTTAGTTCATTATAATTCCTTTATGTTTTCAATCAAAGAGTCGTGGATTCATTTTCTCTAATTCCATCAATTCCAGCAACGTTTCATTTCCATTTCATTCCTTTAATGTATGGTTTTATATAAAGTATTCTTGCATGTTTATTTCACATTGTTGAATTTTTATGCAATTCAATTCCATTATCATAGTTACTATGATTTCCATTATCCCTTTTATTTATTTAATTGAGATCATGAGTAGCTAAACGCATAAGGGATAGGGATCAAGATTAGATGTTCTACATGCTTAATTTTTCCTATAGTTCTAAACATGGAAGACCTAATTGGATTTGTAATTAGGATATGAACGAATAGTCAAACCCCATTTGTGTGACTATACTGTGACCATCGGACAGTAAAACAAACGACCCTATCCTAAGTTGAATAAACTAAGACTATGACTATTATCTTTGAGAACATTCTTCAATATAAGTTGAACAAAATGCATCTAGGATTACAACAAGCCTCTTGATCAATGAATAGTTACATCTTAGGTAGAACTAGAATACTGGACCAAGGTTAACTAGAGACTACCACTTGCTTCAAAGAATAAGCAGTTAGGACATTTCAAATATTAGAATTAAGATCTCATTTATCTAGATATTAGGACTTGATCCTGACCCCTGTTTAATCAATTGATTTAAAACCCAAAAATACATAGGAAAGTCCCAAACGTTAGTCAAAATAGTAAGGTGTTCAGCAAATGATTCAAGACTATATTATTTATCCCTACAGAACAACATCCTCTTCATGGAATCAACCCTGGGGTTCTACTATTCTACTCCCTAGTAGTTAGTAATGTTTGGGACACATATAAATTTCTAATCTGATGCACCCATGCAGAAACAAACAACCCACACCGCTCATGCCTGTCACTTAGAGATGTTAAAAGTTAAAAAATAAAAGATTATACCAATCAAAAAATAAAGTGAAATATCACATTAAAGGAAATATTTTGATGTAAATGGTTCTATAAATGATGATTACATACTTAATAAGAGTTATAAGTAGTTAATATAAGTTATTAAAATCATAACATTTGATTATGTGTATTTACTGAGTTTGAATATGTTCATGGAGTTAATCAAGGAGTTGAACATTAGGAATGTGATTCCTAAGTCTCACTACTATTCAAACAGTCCTACATCATTCACCTTACTCACTAATGTGCTTAGTAGGAGTGTTTTGTCAAATGGTCACAAGGAGATGTGGTTGTAATTAAACAGAGCTATATAATGAGTTTATAGAAAACCCCTTAAAGTGTAATAAACATAAGTATGATATAGAATTATATCATATATGATATGATAAACATGCATTTTTATATGTTTTTTATATATATTTCTAATGGAGTCTAAGAATATAAAATGTATCATGTTATACAAAATTCAATCTATGATTTAACATTATTTCACATTGGTTACATTTATATGTATGTATGTATATATATAAATATATATATATTGAAGTTAAATGATTATTAAACTCTCAAATGTATTACTTTGACTTATAAATAACCAATGTTCTTCATGGATTATTATAGATTATGAAAAAATGTTATGGTTAATGTGAATGAAGTTCTTATGTCATGATTGTTTTTTATTGTCTAGGCCACCGGAGTGAGTTATCGAATCTTCCAGGTCAAAGGAATCTTAGGGTGAGGATTTAAATTCATTAATAATCTCCATTAAATTTAAAAATAAAATAATTCTTATATCAAGATATATAATATTCTCATGAGGCATAAAATGAGTTATGTCTGCATGATGTCCCATGACGTATACCACATTGATTTTCATATAGTATGTATTTAGTATAAGAGGGTTGTATGGTTTATATTTTGGGTCCACATACTTAAATATTTCAAGATATCTTTCATGGGATACTTCATACTTTGATATATTTCTCATGAAATTCTTAAGGGGTAACTAATTAGTGTGTTGTTGGGTATGGTGTTGATTATGTCATCACTTAGAGCTTATCCATGATTAAACATTTTCTATTATAATACGAGTATGGTATATAGGCACTCAATTGAGAGAGATTGTTGAAGTTTATGACCATACCTAGATAGTACATATGATATTCTTATATATTAAGCGAGGGGAATGTTATGATTTCATTCATACATATTAATAAAATGTGATATATTCATCAACATTGTCATTCTATACTTAGAGAATCAATAACATATAAGTATTTATATGATATTTAAATACTTCATGCCAGATAGTTGCATGATGTCTTGGAAAATGGGATCATATTAAAATAAATTCTTTCATATAATGTAGTTGGTGGACACCAGTGTAGAGTTACATTTGTTTGATGGAGATCATGTCATATCCCTTTGTATCTTGAGTAGCATTGATGCATTTGAGAGGTTGTTCATTACTTACATCTAGGAATTCATGAATTCATATTTATGTTTAATACTATAAATTCCCATGTGTTTACACTTTGTGGTTGGCTGAATAGGGATTGAGTTTTATTCAGAGAGATACTCAAAATATATTTTAGGGTTTTTAGAGAAGGATTTTTTGATGGGTATTTACAAGGTACTTCATATGATGTGATACATTGAGAAGTGAATGACAGTTTCCAAAAAAAATTGAAAATAACCAAAATGAGTTTCTTATATGGCTTCAAGAATTATTTTATATGATACATAATAAGGTGAAATAACATAAAATATATAAGTGTTTACTTCAAGTGATATATTGAATGATATATTCTTTAAATGACATACACATATGATTTTTTATGGCCTATATCATATTGTATGATATTTTTATTCCATGATATAAGATATCAATATATATAAACCAATTTCATATTACAATTTTGGTGTACCATTGGATATGATATAAAGATATTGTATCCACTTCCTTAATATGGATGTTGAATATTAAAGGCTAAAATTCAAACTTTCTCATACTTTATATTTATTTAAAACATTTCATAATATGAAATACATGGGAGAATAGAAATTCCATAGGGTTCCATCAGGTATGTAACTCCTTGCATAATTCGTAATGTACAATTAAATTAATAGTTAAAAGATAATGTCTTAAGGACCTTAATAAGGTGGTATTCGCTATAAGATTGTGATATACTGATTCATCCATTCTTCTACTGATTCTCTCATACTCATATCTCTCTTATATCCTCCCTTTTCTATCATGAGATACTTTCATATCCTGGGTGTAGGTGATTATCACGTTAGTCTCATGTGAATCAACATGGTTTGTGGCTAAACCATGGATGAGGGATTTCATTTGGTTAACACTTTATGTTTTTATTCAATCAAAATATGAATATCGTTGAGGCGTCATTCATTATTTAACTGTACAACATAAGTATTTTCAACATTTTATATACAGTGTGTTTTTGGGTTTCATGCAAGGTGTTCGTAGATTATTAGGTTTACAATATATTTTATCAACTTTTTTAAGTGTTAATATATTAATAGAAATCCATAAAAACACTCCTTGGGGATATTTAATTCCCTTAAATAACACATAGGTAGATGGATCTTGATAGATATGATGATTCATGGCATGGTGTTCTCATATAGATGACATTGGGGACACAACACCCCCCTGAAAATACACCCTATGGACATAGATCTCAAAAGGGGATCATATATTTTACTTACCATAGTTCCCTAGGTACCAAACCATTATTCTTATTATAGAACTTTATAATTAAATTTCTCCTTTCATATGCTATTTTTTCTAGGGAATTCCAATATATGTAGATACTTATTTTGAATTATACGTATGTTAGTATTTTTATTTTAACTTATAGGGTCTTAATTATATTTAATATGTGTAGTTAAAAATAGAATCACATGGTAATATTTACATATGTTTTACACAGATAACTTGGTCAGATTCTACATGGTTCATTATGCATGCATCCAGAGTACAACCTTCAAGTGAGTATAGATATTTTTTATCTGACATGGCTAAAAGAAAGGCATCACTATGAGAAATCAGATTCATTGACCATAATTGGTTAGGTTAAAGGAGGTGGTGGGTGATACATTCAAATCTATCATGGTGATATGGGTATCTCATTACATATTGGGTGTTTTCTTTTGTTCATGTATATATTACGTAGATGTATCTTTCTTAATCGGCATCTCATCCCCTCATTTACCCTTTTTTTAATTGAATAATAATCTTAGATAATGATTTATGTGTTCATTATTCTTCTTGTATTGTGATTTTTATGAGATTTATATTATCTTAGGGTTTGTTTGGTTTTGGGGTTATTTTTAAATATCTTTATTTTTATTAATGACTTTTTAATGTATGGAGAGGTCATGTGAGGTTATCAGGATGAACCCCTTTTCATTTAGTTTAATTATTTTATTAGGAAAAACCAATCCTAGTTGAGTATATAAATTCCTTAAAACTATTTTCCATCCAATGATTATTGAAAATATACATCAGGCATTACAATGAGCTTACTTGAGAATCAAAATGGAGTAACTAGGGTTGGTTTGTCATAAGGGTAGTCTGATATATAAAAACCTCATTCCATAATTTTTTGAAAATTTATAGGTATGTGGTTTTGAGTATTTTATGGGGAAATTATTTTCCATAAATTTAAATTAGAACTCAATTATTTTCATTGTCCCCAATTATTGAGGTATTTAGCTAGATTTCCATTACAGTTTGACATAGAATCATGTTCTCTAGGTTGAGAAGCTTCAATCCAACCCATGAAATGATCATCTATTACTTGAAATATTATTCTTAAATGATATAAAATTATTCATTATGTTATTTATCAAATTTTTTGACCCCTTTTGGTCACATAGGTAATCAAACTTCATATATGATCACTTAAGCTGCATTTTTTACCTCCTAAGTGATCATATTCAAATGTATATTTTATAACTTTTACAATAAATACCAAAAGACTCCATGGATTGACCTCAATCATTATATTAATATAAAATACTATTAAACACCCTAATAATAAATAAAAAAATATAAAAAATGGTTTTACAAGAGCCAAAAAATATTTTAATTTGTTTTGTAAGACATATGTTTTCTTTAAGAACTATTTCTTGGGTCCTTTTTATGTATATATACTAATTTTTTGAAATCTCAACCAAATTTTATAAATTTTCAGAAAACTAAATCATTTTTTATATTGATAATCCTGTGGATTCAGAATCTTCATAATATAAAAGAATCACATAATCACATAAATTCATGAATCATATGTTTTTCACCTCTTTTACCATTAGTTTATTCACTAATTGAGAAATACTCATTATATTTACAAGTGACTTTTCTTTGTATTTAAAATGGTTTCCATATTTTCTACATAATATGAACCTTAAAAATCATTTTTCCTTCTCTATATTTATCATAACAGATTATAAAATCACTATAAAAATAATTTAATACATTTTTATCCTTTATTTTACCATCACTTTAAGACCAACTATTGAATCATTTCATCTTATTATATATTTTTTTGTTCTCATTTCCATGTGATAATGCTTCAGCATATTTTATTTTCAATCAAAACATTTTAAAAAAACAATAATGATAGTTGATCTACTAAAAGTTACAATCAAAAAACTAAAACATCATGTTTACTTTTCTTCTAAACTCATAAAAAAGTTTATCATAATTATTAAAATCATTTTATATATTTATATCCTTTCTTTTATCATCCATTCAAGTCCATATTTTGAATCATTTCAACTAAATATAAATTTATTTCATTCTCTTTTCCATGTGTTTGAGCCCCTCCATACTATCTTTTTAATCAAAAAATAATTATAAGTTATTAATAAGAGTTGTTCTCTTAAATGTTACCCTCATGAAACTTAATCATCAGTGTCCTTTTTCTATTATGCTCATAAAAATTTATATCATCATTTTTAAAGTAATTAAATACATTTTATCCATTATTTTTTATAAAAAATATTTTTATTGATTATTTCATTTATAATAAAATATATATTTTCCCCTCATTATGATAAATATGTTTATTTATGGAAAACATGAGAGTAGATCATGCATTTGAAAATTTGATGTAAATATCAGTTTAAACATGCTAAAATACACTCTAGTGTTTTTTATATAAATATTTTTATATACCTTATTTGGGATTGAAATTTTTGTGCAAATACTATTCACTTTATGGGATATAATTTTAATTTAGAACATCCTCACTAGATAATCATTTTTGTGGAAGAAAATGGACCATGAATTCGATTATTTATTGGAATCATCATCATGGACACCACTTCACCATTTGGGATAAATATTATTTATTATGGATTTTATGGGGAAAACATTATGATAGTAGATAGTGAAACCAATTCCTTTAAAATCATACTTCTTCAAAGAAAGCTATTTAACATGTTTTTTAGTTTAAAAAGTCAATGAAAATAGGGTAAAAATATTTATCCAAGTTTACCATTCACACATATAATATCTTGTGAGTATTTGTTGTTTATATATGGTTGTTTGTGAACTAGGAGATTAAGGTTATATGAAACGTTTTTTTACTCTATTTGTTCAATCATTGGAAGATTAATAACTCTTAAATAATGGATTACTTCATCAATGCCTTCTTCTTCTTATTCATGTTGTAGTTTTCAATTATTTTAATAATAATATATATTTTTCTTCAATTTATATTTTTTTATCAAATTTTACTTCTAATTTTATTCAATTATTTGGTATATAAATTATGAGTAGAAGCTTGATTGGTTTATAACATTTCTGGACATTTTCATATGTAATTCATTTCTATAATGACTACTATTCCTTTAAAATAGTATCTTTTCTTATTTATCAATATAATTATAACATTACTCATTTATTTATTCTGAATCAATAATATTATTATAATTTATATTATTATTATCCATGAATTGTGGTTTAGTTTTATAAATACACTGAAATGATAAGAATTTTACACATGAGGTAGAGAATGTGTAAATTAAAAGAGAATAATCATAATCATTAAAAACATACAATGAGTGATTATTTTGTAGTGTTGAAATATAATCCCTACTAAATTTATCATAATTTCTAACCTGGATAGGATTCCAAATTCACCATTGACCATAAGTGTTCCTTATATTGATAATAAAATAAGGGTTCGACAATTACATGTTTTGGAGCTATACTCGGGTACAATTGATTTCATCTTTTTCATTGAGGTAAAATCTCATAGAGATTGGATTTCTAGAATGCGTGGTTTCCACTTATCCTCAAAGTGGTTTTTTAGAAAATTAAAAAAAAACGGATTGTAGGTTGGTTATTTTAATTTTATTTCTTTATTCCCTTTTTATTCTTCATTCTTTCCATAATGTTATTTTTTCTTATACAATTGATAAAAGCATCTCTCATTATATTATGGACCACTTTTCATCTTTTCACTTTTCATTTATTTATGACATGATCTAATCATATGGATTACTTTTATCTTGATCTCATGATTTAATGGAGCATTGTGGATAAAATAAAATTGTATTAGTCTATGGGAATTTTCAACATTAAACCAATTGGAAATTTTCTTCATTAATTAATAACCAACATGTATCTCACACTAAAATCTAGAATCAGGATTCAAATTAAAATTTGGACTGATACACCTTCTTCCAAAATTTCATAGAATCTCTATAGAAGACCCAAATAAACATCTTATAGAATTCAATGTCATTTTTTCAAAAATAAAACCAATAAATGTCTTCAAAAAAGAAATAAAATTAATTTTATTCCCATTTTAACATAATGGAACAATGAAATATTGGATAAATTATTTAAAACAAAAATATTTAATATGTTTTAATTATTTTAGATGTCTTTTATTATCTATATTTTTTCTAGTATCAAGGACCACATTCATTCTAAAGGGGATCACAAGGATCAAGTAAGAGTTAATGTATGAGTACTGGTAGTGATTCAAGAAGTTTTTTTAGATGTCTTATGCATCACCAAATTAGTAATAAAGTCCCCATATAGTACATTTATAAACTACTTACACATATGGATAGAATTATGGTTGATGCTACAATATGAGAAGAATCAATGTAAAAAAACATCAATAATTACACACGCATATATTAAAAATGTTTTCAAAAACTGCTACTAATTTTGTGGTTGAGGTAGACTAGATATAAGTAGAGTGCATCACATAATTCCTTCTTCTGTTGAAAATAAATGAATTGATATGATTTTTTGAGAATTTAACACAATGGTGAGAGATATTAGTTAGGCTCAAAATACATCGCATCCCACTATTGTGAGGACATATGTAATTTTTACTCAACTAGAACACCCTATTGATTGTTTCCCCTAATTAAAAGAGATAGGGGATTGTGTATTTGTATTAAATGGGAGACTATTTCAATATATAATACAACCACCACCTAAAAATAAGTATAATCTATTCTAAACAATATAAAAACTAGGATGGAATGATCTCCTAGACATTAGGTATGTCTTTGGATAGCAACAAGGGACTCCTTTTCAACAAAACATCCAACAGCCTCTACCTTGAAAATAGGGTTTTAAATAACCATAGAAGGGATTTTAACATTAAGAATCAATAATTTAACCAAAGTTATATTATAATATTTTTTATATTCGGAAACATATTTTTCTTTATCAACAGAATGAATTAAATATTCAAGGTATGATATTGAGGTATCCAAAAATGAAAATGATCCATATTTACACTACCATCCATGAACTGGTAAGTAATAACTCTAGAAATATTCCATCACATAATTATCAAAATACCATGCTAATGTTAGTTCAATCACACAAATACATAAGAAGAAAATGGCTAGTATACCATCTCCTATTTTTCCATCGGGATTCACCTCAACATTGGAGAAACCCCATTCAAGACCAATCAATGGGAAGCTAAAGGATAAATACAATAGTAAGTAGAATACTGATGATTTCCCTACTGAACCCCTTCCATATATAAATAGAGTTTTATATACCAAGAATATAGTTAATGATACGATGAAAAAAGAGGTTTTTGATATATTTAGGAGTTCTATTATCAATATCCCTGTACTTGAAGTAATCTTGAAAATATCAAGGTATACCGAGTTCTTGAAAGAATTTTTATGAATAGAAGATGGAAAACAGTAAATGAGTAGATAAAAAATTACAGTAATGTCTCATCCCTAATCAAACCCACCTCAATGATTCCAAAAAAGTGCAAGGACCCTTGTACATTCACAATACCCTGCACTATAGGGGAGTATAATTTCTTTAATTATTTATGTGATTCGGGTGCCTCTAGTAATTCCATACCTCACTTTTTTCTGTTATTTATTTGTATATGAGATTAATTTTATTAGTTTGGTGGTATAATTGTTAAATAGGTAAATCTCATACCTTGGAGTCCATGGTGATGTACTAGATTAGGTGAGAGATATGATATTTCCTACTAATGCTAAATTTGGAGGATGATCAAGTAAGTTCTCATCCTCTCATCATTACTGGTAGAACATTTTTCAAAAATATCTTGTGAATTATAAATTTTTGTGCGTGAAAACTTTATATATAATTTAAGTATGAGATCATAATATTTAATAGCTTGGACACCATGAAGTACACCTCAGAAGTCTATTTTGTTCGCTTCGTATTCTATTCTTAACCATCTTATAATGATTCTCTAAACATTGATATTTAATATTTTAAAAATGGGTATAATTATATGATTATATATATTTTGATTATTGGTTCTAGTTTGATGTCACAAAACATTTCCATGCATATTTCTTATGGTTAAAACACTCATTGATCTAATTATTTTGTAGATTCTTGTTCTGATTCTGGACATGTATTTCCGGATTATGGAATGGTTTTTGGGTTTGCATATCGATTTGATGTATTATTTTCTAATTTTGATAATTTGTATTGATATCCTAAAAAAATTTATATATATCTCGGTTTCCAACACATTTCCATCAAAACATAACCAACCCAAACTGAAACTCAAACCATTATCCCCTAATTTTGAAATATTATTACTAATTGAATAATGAAAAAATGACTGTAATTATTTATAATAACATCCTACATAAATAAAACAAAAAAATTAAATATTTTTAGGAATAATATTAGGAAAATTAGGGGGACCTTATCAAACATACCAGGTATTATCCCATATATTTTCATGAATAGTATTCTTTTTGAGGATGGGGATAAATGAGCTAGACAACCAAAAAAGGAGACTTAACTTCACACTATTAGAAGTCATAAATCAAGTTTTGGAAATTTTAATTGAATTAGTTATCATTTATCCCATATCTTACTCTCTGTCGGTTATCCCAGTCCATGTTGTACCAAATAAAATAGTGTTTAGTAATATAGAAAATCAAAATGATTTGTTAGATCCCATGAGAGAGGAAAATATTTTGTGAGTATTCATAGATTATATGATACTAAATTAATCCACTTGTAAGGACTATTTCCCCCTTACGTTAATTGACTAGTTTCTTGACAGGATTATGGGTATGCAAAACTATTATTTCTTGGATGGTTTCTATTCCAATTTCTAGGGTCCCATTGCAATATAGCATCAAGAAAAGGTAGTAATCACTTTAATATTCATCACATTTTCTTTATGGCCACTCATTTGATGAGTTTATATTGATTTTAGGTAATTTTTTTCATCAATTCATTGATAAGAATAAAATTTTAAACTTTCATTAATGTTATTTCATGGTAAATGAAAACATGGTCATAGGTTATGTTTTGTCACAGAATGGCATTGAGGTTAATAGATATACAGTATAAATCATTTCAAATTTTCCATATCCTATTGTTATTTTTTAAAATAAGATTAGGTTCAATCCCTCTACTAGTAAATTAAAAAAGGAAATACCCTTTTTAGAGTAGGTAAATAGGGAACCAAATACATAGATAATAGGCATATGAGAACATGGTCTTGTGAATACATGACCTAAAGACCAAAACATGGTATAAAGGACCTAGTGACCAATTTTACCAAAAACTAAGTCCCATGAAGAAGATAACCCGAAGTCCCAATAAGAAGCATGATTAATCTCATGAACTATCCATATATCTCACAGCCCCCACTACTATATCAATTCACTTATGCATGATGTTTGATCATTCCTTGGATATTCTGATTTTTATTGATGATTCAATAGAGATTTTAGTAATATCACTATAACCTTTTTCAAATCACATAAAAAAGATATTGACCTCATTTTTTATGATTTTTAGTGTATTATTTGATGATCTAAATAGGTTTCTCACCAATCCATAATCACACATCCCTCATGATGGGAGCTTCCATTTGAGCTTATGTTTGATGCTTCAATCTTCATAGTTGGGGTTGTCTTATAAAATTGGGTTGAGAGATGTCCCCATGGTATCACCTATTCGTTGGGGACATTGTATTTAGACCAAAAAAACTAAATATTAATAGAAAATTCTATTCTATATATATTATTTTCATTATATAAATTTTTATCTTTTTTATTAGACTCTAAATTAGTCATTTATTCAGACCATGTAGCCTTGAGGTACCTCTTGAAGAATAAAAATGAAAATACTAGACTTATCCATTAGATAATCCTCCTTTGATAATTCTACATATAGAAAATAGAAAATAAAGCTTCAATGAACTCGGTGTTATATCACATCTGTGTGATTACTCACATACTAGATGGAAAGAACTTAGACTGGGTACTACATCGGGATAAATTTTTCGATGTGCATCTTTATGAACTATGAGGTGTGCATCATTGGTATGTAGATTTAGTTAAATATAATTCCACATCTAAAATTCCTACGAACATAAAAAACACCAAGTTGAAATATTAAACGGTGATTATAGGTTTTATGTGTGGGATGATCCCTACCTCTGGTACGTGTATAGTGACCAAGTCATTATGTGGTGTGTTTCTGATCACGATTTTGAGTTTATTTTTCATTTGTTTATACATATAATTATGTTGGACACATTGGACCCAAAATTTTATCTATTAATGTCTTATAATTAATATTATATTTCCCTATAATATTATAAGATTCCCATATGTTTTGTAAGTAATGATCATGTTTCCATCACATTGATAGAATTTTTAGGAGACATGAGATGCCTCAACAACCCATATTATTCATTGAGATATTTTATTTACGAGGAATTGATTTTATTGTTCCTTTCCAAATATCATTTTCTTCTTTTATATTCAGTTTTTTTATTATATTAGAAAATGGGTGGAGTCTGAGGCCATAATGGCTGACAATTATCATGTTATAATGGATTTGTTCTAAGCTCGGAATTTTTATAGGTTTAAAATACAAAATGTGATCATAAGTCACCAAGGGTCACAATTTTTCATCCAAAATTAGGCTTCACTCCTTTTTAAGTATTGGTTAACATAAAAACATCTACTCTCAACCACCCCCAAAAAAATGGCCAGTATAATGTTTCAATTCAAAAGTTGAATTATATTTTTGAAGAAAATCTTGAAAATGATTTGAAAGGATTAGAGAAATCTCTTATATGATGAATTTTGGGAATATAAAATAATTTATAGGACTCCCACCAGTATTTCCCCATATCTTATTTTATTATGTAATTCTTCTCATATCCTCATTGTGGTTTAGAATTAGGAATTTCTAAACAATAAAGAAATAAAGCATGGATTAATCCCATGTAGGAGATCAATGGAAGTTACAACTTCAAGTGCTTGAGGATATATGACCGTAATTATAAGATAAATCATAGATATATAAATAGTTATCAATATAAACCCATGAAAATATAATATTAAATAGATAATTTCATGAGGGAGACAAAATCCTTATATATAGTTCACAACTGAAGCTGAATCATGGTATTTTTTGTTCTAGATTGTTAGGGCCTTATATTGTATCCATTTGTTTCATTTAGTGCAATGGATATTACAAAAGAGGTCATGGGAAGGATATTTAAAATAAATATTAAGTAGTTGAAGAAATACATTGAGGACCTCCCGCATATGTAGTTGATGTCATCACACTGAATGACCCCGTCATCACTTGATAACATCTGGATGTTCCTAACCCTTTCACCTTTATATTATTTTAATTATTTAACATTTCTAAATTTTAGGTGTATATATATTTTTCATAGGGTTACATTGAGGAAATTTTATGTTTTATGTGTGAGGGAGGGGATAAAATTTTATGTATCTTTTTTAGGTTTTTCATCTTCTTATTTTGTGTATTTTTTTTCAAAAAAACAGTAAGTGAAAATTGAATATCCAAAAATCATTATTCATTCATGAGTCACTTAAGAGGAAATTCTTTTGTTTTTGAAAAAAAATGACTGTTGATATGGGACATTTCTCTAGATTTCCAATTTTCAAAAAATTATTATGATTTTGATGGATTTTTGAAACCCATGAATCACTGGAACTAACCAAAATTTTAATACCCATCCTGAGAGGTATTATAAACTAATTCGACATCACATTTCAATTTCCCTCAATTCTTGAGAGAATATTTTATGTATTACCTTTCCCATGATTGTAAAAGGGGATGAATAGTGTAGTTGATAAAACAAATTTCTATAGAATATTTTATTGATAAAAAATTATATATTTCCCCCAAATGTATTAAATATGTTCAGTTATAGAAAATGGTGGATTAGATCATGTATTTGAAAATATGTCAAAAATTATAGTTTTACCCATTAAAGTACAGTCATGTATTTTTGACAAAAATATTTTTATGGGGATTATTTAGAAATAATTTTTTTAAAAAATATTCTTCACTCTATGGGATAATGTTTTTGATTTGTAACATTATTTGTAGATCAAAACATTGTGGAATAAAATGGTCTATTAAGTCAAAGACATACAAGTATTTTTATCATGGATACAACTTCACCTTTTGGGCCACATATTCGTCATTAGGCTTGTATTGGAATCCAATTTGGAATGTGGATATAGGATAAAATTTCACCGAAATAATACTTATACAAGGATAGTTGTTTCTTGATTTCAAAATTTCAAAAAGTCATTGAATGTGTGATTAAAATATTTGGTCAAATTCCCCACTCAAATTTATAAACTTGTGTGGCCATAGAATCCCTTCCACTATATAAATGTGTATATTATCATTTGGATAGGTTTTTAAATTAATTAAGAGATTTTGGTTGTATGATAAGTTATCTTACTCTATTTATCTATATATTGGAACATGGATACCTCTTGAAGAATGGATTACTTCATCCACAACTACTTCTTCTTCCCATTTTAGATCTCAATTCTTATAATAAAATATTTTATTTATCTTATTTTTATTTTATTTTATGTTATTTTTATTCTTATTTAATTCCATTATTTGGTTTATAAATCATATGTAGAAATTTTATTGGGTTATAACATTTCTAAAACTTTTCATATACATTTCATTTATACAATATCTACTTTGATGACAGAAGAGTATATTTTCTTAGTAATAAATATAATTCTAATATTCTTTATTTATTCACATTGAATCAATGATATTACAATAATTCATATTAATATGATCCATAAATTTAGTATTTAATTTATAAAAAGACTCAAATGAATATAATTTTTCACCCATGATCAAGAATGTAAGAATTGTAGAAAAGTATACCTATTTTTCAAAACCAAACCATGAGTGATTATTTTGTAGAGTTCAAATATAATCACTACTAAATTCATAATAATCTCCAATATGTATATGATCCTTAATTCACAACTGAATATAAGCCATCCTTGAAATGAAAATCGTATTAGGGTCCAATGATTTCATAGTCTAGAGCTAGCCTAATGTTCAATTCATTTCATCTTTGTTGTTGGGGTAAATTCCCATAGAACCTGGGGGTTACAAAATTATAGGGTCATAATTAAGTGGATTTTAATTTGAATATTGATTATTAATAAGTAAGTGAAGATTTTTATTTTTATCAATTATTTCTTATAAAAATATTTTCTCAAAAAATTTCTTTCAGTTACAATTTATAAATTAAATTTCAAAAAAACAATCATATTCCAACATAATTTTTATTATGATATAATTATCAAATAAACACTCCATCATTTTTCGTAGTTTAATTATTTTATTTTGTTTTATTAGTACCTTTAGGAGTTTTTTTATGTAAAATATCCCAAATAGAATGACTTTGTCCCACCAATCTATGGAACCTAAGTACAAAAAACTACACATTAGTTGAGAACTCCCACAACAACACTCCTCACTTTTATCATCCCTTAGAGGTAATTTGTTGAATCCTTTAAATTTAGTTCATATTTTCATAATTATATTATAAATGTGTGATATCTTATTTAGAATTTCTATTGAATCAAAATTGTTTAAATGGTTGATAAAAATTGGTTATAACATAAAATTTACCCAAAAGAATCTCAAACTTATGTATCCTTTTATGTAAAGTCTCATGAATTGGTTGATTAAAATGGATTTGAATTGGGTGTTACCATTAGACCTTAGGCATTTCTCCCAATATACAAAAATCTTTTCAAATAGTAGTGAGGTTCTGTGGGGTAATAGTTGGGTGATTTTACCCTTATATCAGAGTGTCAACATGTAATGGAAATTATCAAAAATATATAGCTCACATAAGAGATAAAAAGTGTATATGTCACGACCCGTCCTCGGGGCCCATGCCGTGACTACCCCAAGCCCGCCTTCCATAGGCCAGGGGTTGGCGACTAGCACCAAGGCCTAAATCCCAACAAAAGGGAACGCATTTCCTTTGAAATGTAAACAAGCACCACAGAGTAAGCAAGAGGAAAAGTAAACACTAAGTAAAGACTGTAACAAGCTGAGCTGAAAGTAAAGGGGGCCAGAAATACAAGCCCAACTGTAAGGTACAACTGAAAGGGGAAAAATAGCAACTGAAAGGAAAAGCCGCAGCATCGAGCCGTCCTCTGGAAGTCCCTCCTGAAGGGTGGGTATAGATAGCCTCCACTGCTCCTCGGGTCCACCTGACCGCTCCGAGTACGTCCCGCCCAGTGGTCCACCTCCAGGTATCGTCCTGCTCCATATGCCTCCACCATGATCAGCATTGTCCGTCGTCTGCAACCAACACAACGAAGTGCAGGCAAAGCCCATGCAAGGGTGAGTATAAGCTACTCAGTAGGGACCCCGAGACCCTTAAAGGTCTCCTAGAATCCACAAAGGATACTCCACAAAGGAAAGATACAATCACGAAGTAACATCCGACACGGCTTAGGTATATGCCAATACATATACCTAAGTCATCAATTCCCATTCGGCTCCAACGTCCGAGCCCAAGCACAACCCAGTCCACACAGGAAAGAAAAACGTATACCCACACAGGATAGCACAACACAATCCACAAAGGAAAGTAAACAGTAAATCCACACAGGATAGCTCAACACAATCCACAAAGGAGAGTAACACAAGATTCAGCTCACACAGGTATACTTCTTCAGATGACGATAAAGATGATCATTGATCCATCTAAGTCGTCGGACCCACAAAGGATCGATAGATACTAACCCCCACAAAGACCCACACAGGATCGGGCCCACACAGGACCTGTAGGCGCTGGCTCACACAGAACCGCTAAGCGCTAACCCACACAGGATCGGACCCACACAGGATCGGGCCCACATAGGACCTGTAGCACTAATCCACGCAGGATCGCTATGTGCAGTAGTCATCGCAGTCCACTGAGGATCTCTGTACATTCGTCTTCGCAGTCCACTGAGGATCTCTGCACAGTCGTCGCTATCGAAGTAGCAGTCACAGCCAGCACTAGAGTTCCCGCACACTGCAAGCGCGTTCGGGAGGGTCCGCTCCACGAGCCGAGAGGCTGATACATCAACTGACACAATGTCCGAAGTTGATGTATCCAAAAGTTCCGTATCGTCAACAGGAACTCAACGTCGCAGACGGTGCGTCAATCGGACGCCCGGACTGAGAGTCATTGGTTTTTTCATCCCACGGACCGGTTGGTTTTTAAGGAAAAACCAACCCGACCGTACTCCACCTGTGTCCAAACCTCGGGCGGAGTGATCCAAAAGATCCGTCTCACATAGAGGAATTCAGCAAAGCCGACGGCACGTCAATCAGACGTCCGTAGCTCAAGATATGAGCGTTTCCGCTCTGAAGGCCCGGTTGGTTTCCTGTACGAACCAACCCGGCCGAACTCAAATATTCCGAAACCTTGAGTGAGATATACTGAAACGACCGTCTCGATCCAAGGATCGCGTTGCCGCTGACGGCGAGTCATTTGGAGGCTCGTAGCTCACGTTACAGGCATTTGACCGAAAACGGTGCGAAGATGGGGGGTCCGGGCCCGGGCCGACCACCCCCTGGGTCCGCCGCACCACGTCGACCCGAACTGGGTCGACCCGATCCGGTCCGACCCGGTGAGACCCGGTCCGGTCTGGCTCGGCTCGGCCGAGCGGCCGAGCGGCTGCTGCGGGGCGCTGCCCCCGCAGGTCGGAAGTGTCGCGGCCCCCCCGCGTGGGGCCGCGCTGGATCAAAGGAAGTGGCTTTGCCGCGTCCGAGTGCGCGGAACCGACGCGGCCGCGGGTCCGTGGGCGCCGCCGCCGTGGCTTCTGCTACGGTGGCCCTGTCCGGCTGCCGGCGCCGCCGCGCCAGCGACCCACGCCACCGGCGGCTTCCTCGGGCCACTGGAGTCGCTCCGGTGGTCCGATTTCGTTCCCGTCTGCACCGCTGCTCCTCCCGGGACTCGTTCTTCACTGCGGAACCATCAAATTTCCATTGCGGCACGTTCCGCCATTGCCCGTCAAATTCGCACAACAACGAAGAATGACATAGGGTTGTCGGGACGTGTTCTTTTGACCTGCACCCTCCGCGTTAGATAAAAACAATGGGAGAAAATATTCAACACTTGAACCAACAATTTTAATAAAATAAAATTGTTCATATAAACCAGGTTCTTTAACATTAACGAAACATTCACCAGAATATAAAATAAAAAGGGGGTATTTCTAAAATAAATCCCTACCTCGTCAAGTTGTCGCACGCATTCTTCGCAGAATTACTCGTCGCGGAAGGAGGGGATCGTCGCGTCGTCGCGGAAGGGCATCACGTCGTCACGGAATCCAGCGTTGCGTCGACGAACTCAACGTACCAAGAAACAATAGATTTAATTATAGATAATTAAATCCATGTTTTGTTAAAAACCACAAAGGACATTTAAAAAAAGAATCCCGAGATCTCTTACCTCAAGAGTTGGAGATCAGAGATCGGGGCAGGGAAGAACCTCTCGGATGAAGCGTCGTAAAACTCCGAGGGTGACGACGTTTTTCGCGTTCTTCGCGTTCTTCGCGTTCTTCACGTTCTTCGCATTCTTCACGTTCTTCGCGAAGGAGGATGAAGGCACAAGAATCCTGTCAAAGCCTCTCAACGTGTAATCCTCCAAAATGTCTTATTGGTCTTATTTTATTATTACGCCAACAAACGATAAAGAGGTAATTAACGACCCATTAATTCGTAGAATTAATTCAACGAAAGAAACTGCCCAATTAATTCACGAAATAAACCGCCCAATTAAATGGTATGTTAAGAATTTAAGAAAACACGTCAGTTGACTTTCATAATGACGGGTTTTCGCAGGTGCGTTACTTAGCGGAAAAGAAATGGCGGGCTCGTGTGGGCCCCACCTCACAAATATCCTACCAAGAGGGTAGGATATTTTTGGATAGTACCCTATCCGTTTCAACTCAGCTGAAGCTGCTTTTAAGTGGCTTCAAGTGGCTTCCGTGTGGCTTAAGTGACAAAAAATAAATTTTGTCGAACAATTTATTTTATTTCTTAACTTTATGCCCAAAAATTAAAAACCACTCTTGAGAAAACGCAACTCCGAAAGAGGCGTTTCTAAGCAAGTACCGGTGCTGCGATTTCATCGGTGCCCTCAGAATTCGATTTCGGGTACCAGTTCAAAAGTTAGAAAAACCCGCTCGTCCGTTCACTGAACGTACCAGAGCCAAACTTCGTAAAATGATTCTGGGCACACTGGGCCTCGGAATTAGGTGCCTTCAGAAACTGCGTTATTGAAAAATTCCAAAGAAAATTAAGAAAAAAAATTTCCTTGAAATTTACGGGTCTTTACATTACTCCCACCTCAGGGCTTTACATCCCCGAAAAGATACATCATAAACTAGGGAGACAAATGTGGGTACTGAGCATGCATCTGAGCCTCCCACTCCCATGTGCTCTCCTGGAGGTTCCCGTGTTGCAATCTGATGCGCACAAGAGGAATCGATCGCCCACGAAGGACCTGCTCCTATCGATCCTCGATCTCCACTGGGACCTCCGCAAAAGTCTCCCCATCATCCACGTCTAGCTCCCCATGGTCAATGATATGTGTCGGGTCGTGCACGTATCTCCTCAGCTGAGATACGTGGAAGACGTCGTGCACCCGGTGCAACTGAGGTGGTAGAGCCAGGCGATAAGCCACCTCTCCAATCCTGCTGAGGACCTGGAATGGTCCAATGAATCGTGGAGACAACTTGCCGCCTCGGCCAAATCTCCGCAAACCATGTCGAGGTGAGACCCACAAGAAGACGTGGTCGCCATCCTCGAACTCTAGTGGCCTCTTCCTCATGTCAGGATATGACTTCTGCCAGCTCTGAGCTGTCCTCATCCGCTCCTGGATGACCTAGACCTTCTCTGTCGTTGCCCGGACCATCTCTGGTCCCACGAGTGCTGACTCCCCAGGGTATGTCCAGCACAAAGGAGATCTGCAAGGTCTGCCGTACAACGCCTCGTATGGTGCCATCCCGATGGTAGAGTGGTAGCTGTTGTTGTACGCGAACTCCACAAATGGTAGGTGGTCCTCCCAAATGCGACCAAAGTCGAGGACACATGCGTGGAGCATGTCCTCGAGAGTCTGAATGGTCCTCTCTGTCTGACCATCCGTCTGCGGGTGAAAAGCGGTGCTCAAACATAGACGCGTCCCAAACGCCTCCTGCAACCCCTTCCAAACCCGGGACGTAAAACAAGCGTCCCGATTGGAGACGATAGTCAATGGCACACCGTGAAGCCGTATAATCTCCTGAACATAGAGAATCCCCAATCTCTCCACTGATCACTGCTCTCAGATGGGTAAGAAGTGTGCCGACATGGTGAGTCGGTCAACAATCACCCAAATGGAGTCGTGACCTCTGGAAGTGCATGGAAGTCCAGTCACGAAGTCCATAGATATCCCGTTCCACTTCCACTCTGGGACCTCCGAGGACTGTACCAAGCCTGCTGGTACCTGATGCTCTGCCTTCACCTGCTGGCAGGTGAGGCACCGTGAAACGAACTCTACCACAGCCTTCTTCATGCCCGGCCACCAGTGCTGTCGTTTGAGATCCTGGTACATCTTCGCCACTCCAGGATTTACCGCAAAAGGAGAAGTGTGAAACTCTCTCAGCACCTCCTCTCGTAAAGCGACTGGTACCAAGGTACGACCTCTGAAAAGGACGCCGTGATCTGCTCCAAGGGAGAAACCATCAGGTTCCTGTCCCGAGGATATCTGTGCACGCCATGCCTCACAGTCAGCGTCCTCACACTGTGCCTCTCTGATGTGCTGTAGTAGTGGAGGGGTGACTCTGAGAGACTGAAGGAAGGCTGCTCCATCTCTATCCACGAAGGATATCTGCAAGGCAGCTAGCTGCTCTGTCACCTCCTCAAGTAGTTGAATGCTCGTCCTCCTGCTGAGGAAATCGGCTACTACGTTCCCCTTCCCAGAAGTATAGACTATCTCAAAGTCATAGTCCTGGAGGAACTCGAGCCATCGCCGCTGTCTGAGGTTTAGGTCTTTCTGATAGAAGATGTATCTGAGACTTTGGTGGTCAGAAAATACTGTAAAGCGCTCACCCATCAGATAGTACCACCAAGTCATCAGAGCAAAGACCACTGCAGCTAACTCCAGGTCATGGGTAGCGTAGTTCTGCTCATGCGACCTAAATTGACGTGATCGATAGGCAATCACGGCCCGCTCCTGCATCAGGACACATCCGAGCCCGGTCCCTGATGCATCGCAGTAAACTACGTATCCAACTCCCTCCTCAGGCAACCTCAAGATAGGTGCGTTGGTCAATCTCTGCCTCGGCTCCTGAAAGCTCTGCTGACATCTGTCAGACCACACAAAGGGTTTCCCCTTCTTCATCAAAGCTGAGAGTGGCGCCACAACTCTGGAGAAGTCCGGCACAAATCTCCGATAGTATCCAGCTAGACCCAAGAAACTCCGCACCTCCATCACGTTCCTGGGTGGCTCCCAAGCTAGCACTGCCTCGATCTTCGCGGGATCCACTGCAACTCCCACCTCAGAAATGACGTACCCCAAGAAGTGGACCTCACGTAACCAGAACTGGCACTTCGAGAGCTTGCCATAAATCTGGTGCTCTCAGAGTGTGTCTAGTACAACCCGTAAGTGGTAGGCATGCTCCTCCTCTGTGGTCGAGTACACCAAAATGTCGTCG
Source organism: Viscum album (assembly GCA_963277665.1). Taxonomy (NCBI): domain Eukaryota; kingdom Viridiplantae; phylum Streptophyta; class Magnoliopsida; order Santalales; family Viscaceae; genus Viscum; species Viscum album. Next base: position 392,108,665 of record OY728167.1, on the reverse strand, counting down.
ATGAAGACCACGACAAATCGATTGAGTTATGGCTGGAAGATCCTATTCATGAGGCTCATGAACACTTCTGGAGCATTGGTTACGCCGAAAGGCATAACCAAGAACTCATAGTGGCCATACCGACACCTGAAGGCCATCTTCTGCATGTCCTCGTCTCGAACTCTGAGCTGATGATAGCCTGACCTGAGGTATATCTTCGAGAACCACCGTGCTCCCTTGAGATGATCGAAGAGGTCATCAATCCTCGGTAGCGGATAATTGTTCCTCACTGTCACCTGGTTCAGGCGACGATAGTCAACACACAGTCGCAAGCTCTTGTCCGCCTTCTTGGCGAACAAAATCGGAGAAGCCCAGGGTGAAACACTGGGTCGGATGAACCCCTTGCCCTGCAAGTCCTCCAACTGTACCCGTAGCTCTTGAAGCTCAGCGGGGGCCATCCGATACGCTGGAGAGGATATCGGGGCTGTCCCGGGGTACAAATCAATATAGAAGTATACCTCTATGTGAGGAGGTAGCCCTGGAACGTCATCGGGGAAGACGTCCGCATACTGATCCACCACTGCAGGAAAACCAGGACTCCGCACATCAACTGCTCCAAGGATGAGGCTAGCCAACTGATGAGTGATGGGCTGTACCCTCCTCTGCGAGAGTCCATCCTTTGTTTCAAAGGCTCCCTTCTCACCGGTGAAGGTGAACCTGCTCCCGTCGGTGCGCACACATCGCACCTTGCGCCTAAAACAGTCAATCTGAGCATTGATTGTAGATAACCAATCCATGCCCAAGTTGATGTTGTAAGGCCTCGACGCCGCTACAAGAAGATCCCAGTTGAAGCTCTCACCTCCTAGAGTAAGCTCACACTGCCGGCACCAGTGCGTAATCGTCGAGTCTTCTCTAGTAGGGGTCTCTAGCCATAAGGATCGAGCCAATGGCTCTGTCAGAATCTCCGAGCTCCGAACAAGGGCAGCGGCTATGAAAGAGTGACTCACTCCTGTGTCTATAAGAACTACAGCAAGGGTGGAATAGACACAGATCGTACCTCGAATCATCTCTGGCGCGCCGTGGTCGTAGGCCTCCGCTGCCTGGAGCTGTGCCTGTCTCTGCCCGCCAGCTCCCTGTGGTCGGGGCGGGCCTCCTGGTGGTGGTGGTGGCAGAGCCTCAAAGCGTCGCCCACCACCTACTGCTCGGCCAGCTCCTCTGCCTCGTCCGCCTCCTCCCTGCGGACCGTCATGGTCGACACTCTACCTTTGCCTAGGTGGCCCCTCCACCGTCTGCTGCTCCTCGGTACGATGGGTCGGGCAGTCACGAGCCATGTGGTCCTGCCCGCCGCACGTATAGCTCTGCCTGCCTCTCGGAAGACTGGCTACGTGCTGTGTGCCCCGCACTGCTGAGCCAGTGTCCTGAGGTTGTCTACGAGAGGGTATGGTCTTCCTGGAACCCTGAGTCATCCGTCGGCTACCTGCTGCTGAAGACTCCGCTACTTGCCGCCCTACGGTAGGTCTCGCAGTGGACTCTTACAGAAAGCTCTCGATCAGAAGGGCTCGCTCTAGCACTCCTTCCTGGGTCGGGATGCTGAGGGAGATCAGCGATTCCCTGATCTGGTGTCTCAATCCCTGCTCGAAGTTCTAGGCCCGGAAGAAGGGGTCCCGTACCATGTTTGTCGAGTAGTGAGAAAGTTCGGTGAACCTTGCCGCGTAATGGGCAACCGTCAAGCTGCCCTGCCGCAGCTCAAGATGCTCTTGGATGCGCACCACACGGAGGGTGGACGGGACAAACTCTGAGCGGAAGAGGCTCTCGAAGTCCGTCCAGATGAGGGAGGCATCATCGTGCACCTTGAGCATCAAGCTCCACCATCATCTTGCTACTGCATGTAGTAGGCTCGCCGCGAGGATTACCAAGAGGTCTGCTGGTGTCCTCACTAGCCTGAAAACTCGAACAACCGCCTCCATCCAGTCGTCGGCTGCCTGGGGGTCTGTCTCCCCATGAATCCTGGGTGGTCGTTGGCGCTGGAACTCGTGAAGAGCTCTGAGGCGACGTGCATCATCAGCGGTCGGTGCTGGAAGCATCAGGGGCTCTGCGGGTAAAGGTACCGTCGGTGCCTCTGCTGTCAACAGGCCCTGTACTGAGGCCTCATCGCTCGGCAGGCTGTCGTCGCGCTCTAATCTCGGAACCCTAGCTGGCTGCCATCGTGGGGCCATCTTGAAAAGGAAACAAGTGCGCCATGGTCAGAACAGTATACCTGGTGAGCTGACACAAGTAATCATGAAAAAACTTGAAACACACATGCAATCAATGTTTTCGTGAATTATGCCGGAAATCAGAAGTCAGGGTCCTGGTGTACGGATACATCGGCTGCCGCACCAACACTGGACTCCATGGACTGATAACCACACTCAATACGCTAAACACTATTGCTTCACATAGAAGAAAGATCAGTGTCTGCGGTAGAACCGACCACCTCTGATACCAATTTGCAACGACCCGCCCTCAGGGCCCGTGCCATGACTACCCAAAGCCCGCCTTCCATAGGCCAGGGGCTGGCGACTAGCACCAAGGCGTAAATCCCAACAAAAGGGAAGGCATTGCCTTCGAAAAGTAAACTAGCACCACAGAGTAAGCAAGCGGAAAAGTAAACACTAAGTAAAAACTGTAACAAGCTGTGCTGAATGTAAAGGGGGCCGGAAATACAATCCCAACTGTAAAGTACAACTGAAAGGGGAAAAACAGCAACTAAAAAGAAGAACCACATCGTCGAGCCATCCTCTGGAAGTCCCACCTGAAGGGTGGGTATAGATAGCCTCAACTGCTCCTCGGGTCCACCTGACCGCTCCGAGTACGTCCTGCCCAGTGGTCCACCTCTAGGTACGGTCCTGCTCTGTATGCCTCCACCACGATCAGCGCTGTCCATCATCTGCAACCAACACAACGAAGTGCGGGCAAAGCCCATGTAGGGGTGAGTATAAGCTACTTAGTAGGGACCCCGAGACCCCTGAAGGTCTCCCCGAATACACAAAGGATACTCCACAAAGGAAGGATACAATCATGAAGTAACATCCGACACGGCTTAGGTATATTCCCATACATATACCTAAGTCATCAATTCCCGTTCGGCTCCAACGTCCGAGCCCAAGCACAACCCAGTCTACACAGGAAAGCAAAACGTATACCCACACAGGATAGCACAACACAATCCACAAAGGAGAGTGAACAATAAATCCACACAGGATAGCTCAACACAATCCACAAAGGAGAGTAACAAAAGATTCAGCTCACACAGGTATACTTATTTGGATGACGATAAAGATGATCACTGATCCATCTAAGTCTTCGGACCCACAAAGGATCGATAGGTACTGACCCCCACCAAGACCTACACAGGATCGGGCCCACACAGGACCTGTAGGCGCTGGCTCACACAGAACCGCTGAGCGCTGACCCACACAGGATCGGACCCACACAGGATCAGGCCCACATAGGACCTGTAGCACTGATCCACGTAGGATCGCTGAGTTCAGTAGTCATCACAGTCCACTAAGGATCTCTGCACAGTAGTCCTCGCAGTCCACTGAGGATCTCTGCACAGTCGTCGTCGCAGTCCACTGAGGATCTCTGCACAGTCGTCGCTGTCGAAGTAGTAGTCGCAGCTAGCACTAGGGTTCCCGCACACAGCAAGCTTGTTCGGGAGGGTCTGCTCCATGAGCCGAGAGGCTGATACATCAACTGACACAATGTCCAAAGTTGATGTATCCAAAAGTTCTGTATCGTCAACAGGAACTCAACATCGCAGACGGCGCGTCAATTGGACGCCTAGTCTGAGAGTTATTGGCCTTTTCGTCCCAGGGGCCCGGTTGGGTTTTAAGGAAAAACCAACCCGACCATACTCCACCTGCGTCCAAACCTCGGGCGGTGTGAGCCAAAAGATCCGTCTCACTTATAAGATTTCAACAAAGCCGACGGAATATCAATCGGACGTCCGTAGCTCAAGATATGAGTGTTTTCGCTCCGAAGGCCCGGTTGGTTTCGTGTACGAACCAACCCTGCCGAACTCAAAGTATTCCGAAACCTTGAGTGCGATATACCGAAACGACCGTCTCGATCCAAGTATCGTGTTGCTGATGACGGCGAGTCGTTTGGAGGCCCTTAGCTCAAGTTACAAGCATTTGACCGAAAACGATCCGAAGACGGGGGGTCCGGGCCCGGGCCGACCCAGCCCGACCCCCCCTGGGTCGGCCGAACCGGGTCAACCCGGTCCGACCCGGCGGGACCCGGTCCGGTCCGGCCAGGGCGTAGCCTAGCACGGACGGCCGGTTCGGGTCGGCTCAGCCGAGCGGCCGAGCGGCTGCCACAGGGCGCTGCCCCCGCGGGTCGGAAGTGTTATGACCCCCCGCGTGGGGCCGCGCGGGATCAAAGGACGTAGCTTTACCGCGTCCGAGTGAGCCGGACCCACGTGGCCGCGGGTCCTCAGGCGCCGCCGCCCCCGACTGCCGGTGCCGCCGCACCGGCGACCCGCGCCACTGGCGGCTTCCGCGGGTCCCCGGAGTCGTTCCGGTGGTTCGATTCCGTTCTCGTCTGTGCCGCTGCTCCCCCCGGGACTCGTTCTTCACTGCGGAACGATCAAATTTCCGTTGCGGCACGTTCCATCGTCGCCCATCAAATTCGTACAACAACGAAGAACGGAGGAGGGTTGTCGGGCCGTGTTCGTTTGACCCGCACCCTCCGCGTTAGATAAAAACAACGGGAGAAAATATTCAACACATGAACCAACAATTTTAATAAAATACAATTGTTCATATAAACCAGGTTCTTTAACTTTAAAGAAACGTTAAACGGAATATAAAATAAAAAGGGGGTATTTCCAAAATAAATCCCTACCTCGTCAAGTCGTCGCATGCATTCTTCGCAGAATTACTCGTCGCGGAAGGAGGGGATCATCGCGTCGTTGCGGAAGGGCGTCGCATCATCGTGGAATCCGGCGTTGCGTCGACGAACTCAATGGACCAAGAAACAATAGATATAATTATAAATAATTAAATCCGTGTTTTGTTAAAAACCACAAAAGAGATTTAAAAAAAAAGAAACCCGAGATATCTTACCTCAAGTATTGGAGATCGGAGATCGGGGCGGGGAAGAACGTCTCGGATGAAGCGTCGTCAAACTCCGAGGGTGACGGTGTTCTTCGTGTTCCTTGTGTTCTTCGTGTTCTTTGCGTTCTTCGCGTTCTTCGCGTTCTTCGTGAAGGAGGATGAAGGCACAAGAATCCTATCAAAGCCTCTCAACGTGTAATCCTCCAAAATGTCTTGTTGGTCTTATTTTATTATTAGGCCAACAAACGAAAAAGAGGTAAGTAACGACCCATTAATTCGTAGAATTAATTCAACGAATGAAATTGCCCAATTAATTCACGAAATAAACCGCCCAATTAAATGGTCTGTTAAGAATTTAAGAAAACGCGTCAGTTGACTTTCATAATGATGGGTTTTCGTGGGTGCGTTACTTAGTGGAAAAGAAACGGTGGGCTCGTGTGGGCCCCACCTCACAAATATCCTACCAAGAGGGTAGGATATTTTTGGATAGTACCCTATCTGTTTCAACTCATCTTAAACCGCTTTTAAGTGGCTTCAAGTGGATTCCAAGTGGTTTAAGTGAAATAAAATAAAGTTTCTCGAACAATTTATTTTATTTCTTAATTTTAAGCCCAAAAATTAAAAACCACACCTGAGCAAACGCAACTCCGGAAGAGGCGTTTCTAAGCAAGTACCGGCGCTGCGATTTCATCGGTGCCCTCAGAATTCGATTCCGGGTACCGGTTCAAAAGTTAGAAAAACCCGATTGTCCATTCACTGAACGTACCCGAGCCAAACATCGGAAAATGATTCCGGGCACACCGGGCCTCGGAATCAGGTGCCGTCAGAAACTGCGTTCTTGAAAAATTCCAAAGAAAATTAAGAAAAAAAATTTCATTCAAATTTATGGGTCTTTATAGTATACTAGGATGGAAACACGTATCATGGAATAACCATGAAATATATTAAATTATATAAAAGTGGGATGTTATATATAGTCAAATTAAATTAAATTAATTGGGTTGACCATGTTGGTTCATATTTATACATTATAATCAATATATACAAAAATAATAGTGCCAAACTAGCACCAAAGATCCACCCAGTCCATATCCAAAAACCATTTATATCCCACATATGTATCAATGGAACCTCCATCTCCAAATAACCAATTACAGGGCCCATTCCCTTTCTTGGGTCATTATAAATAAAGATGTATTCACTTTGAGAATCCTATGCAGGATATGAGTACAACTCAGTAAGCTACAAATAATATTATCCCTAAAAAATCCAATAAATACTTGTGCATGATCCATATGAAATTCTAGTGAAGGTAGGATTCTCACATCATGGAGTGATCGATAGCCAAACCATGTGTGATCATACCTTCCTTGACTAGTGCTAGAATGGGGAAACATACCCATTGCCTTAACACACATGGGCCCCCTCATGGTACTCTAACAAATAACATGGCACATCGAAGATCATAAAATCATGTGATTATCCAACCATAAAAATACCTCATTATTCATAACCTCTAACCCAATATCCTTGATGAACTACCCTCATACGATATGAACCTCACCCTAGAACGTTGATCATTATCACCTATCAATACCTTTCTCCATGTTTATAGCATATCCCTCTAAAAAATCAATGATCAACATCATGACCATATATCAATTTATATATAGATGATCTTGTCACCACGTTCATTCTATGTTCATATAATCCAATAACCTCATCTCAAATGGGGTGAAACCTCACCTATTTCATAGACACATACCTAGAAAACCTCAATTTCCACCATCGATAATGATCGACATCACTACACCTCATACTCGTGAATACCATCTTTGGTAAATAAGGATTAAAACTGAAATTTGGTGTCCATTGAAACCCCTTGCAACTCAATATCACATTCCTATAATTCTTTACACATGGTACATGGTTATCGGTGGACATTGTATTGATTTAAAACTCTCCAAGGACCACTCATGGCCTTGAGTGGTCTCACACACACAATAAGGAACCGAGAAAACAGATCAAAAATAAATAAGGTCATGAATACATGGTTTTTCATCCCAAATACTATACATCACATTAAAAACATGATTAAAACATTTGGAAAGAGTAGAGACAACCAACTTGGTACTATTATTATCCCAGAAATCCAATTCCATAGCCTAATTTGAACTGAGGGGGAAGAGATTTTGAATTTAGTTAAAAAACCCTAAAATGTAAATTTAAGTTTAAAACCACAATAATGGTGATAGAACCCAAAATAGATGAGGGAAATAGAATACACTAACCCATCCTAGGACTTGGGGATAGATTTCATAGTGATCAAATTATCAATAGATGGAATTCTCTTTAGAGGAGAGAAAACTCAATGGAGAGGTGCTCTAGCTTTTTTTGGGTTGAATGGTCTTCTCATCCATAATTTATATATATATATATATATTCTGAATTTAAATAATTTAATAAAAAAATCGAATCCCATAGAAACTTTGGTGGCCCCCAAGATGTCCCAATGCCGCTCCACTAGGATTCTAGTTGTAGGGACAATGGAAACTATCTTATCCATTGAAAATTTTATGGCCTCCAAATAGGTTTCTGGTGGGAACCTACTCATTTAAATAATCCTCCATCACAAACGCCAAACTTAGAGTCTCTAAAAACTAGTAAAACACCCATAACGGGCCTATATACACTTGGTTAGGGTTGTATAATACCCAAAACACATCTTCTAAACACTCAATTCATTGCATCCTCCCAAATATATAATAGCTTATCTATGAGTTGTTTTCGACCACACACTGACCAACCAAACTAAATCTAAAAATAACACTATACACATCCTCTAAGTATCGATATGGTTTTGAATACATCATTCATGTTTTGATTACCATGACAAATAGACTCGTAAAGTCATATTCCATCTATGGTTTCTTCTCCCACTATAGTGATCACTTCCCTGGTCACACAACAACCAAATTCCAGACATGATGATGGTTTCAAACCTGTCCCACATCATAGGTTCCACAATTACTGATCACCTAACACACCATTTATACACATTATTATTGATCTTTATAACCCCAAATATTTCCTAGTCGATCCATCCCCATAATTCACAAAGTGCACCATTACCTGTATTGGTAAACCATAACCAACAAAATAAAGTAATACCTATAACCATTAATGGCTCTCTAAACTTCTTGGAATACATCAGTTCAACCACATGCATTTGGATCTCCCTCCCTCCTCCATGTGTCAGACCTCTTTGTGAGGCCTCACTCTTTGTTGACCACTATCCCTATAGATAAAACAACATGTCCACCGTCATAATATATGCATACTAATGATTCCTTGCTACTTCCTTATTTCACCACTCCCAAACATAACTCATATGCATTATACTAAAAAAATCCTCATCCACCAAAAAAATATTAAATAACCCAATAATACCTCTCTAAGTGTCTCATCTTCCCACAAGCCCGAAACTCCTTAGGTATTTGATCACATTTTTTACAACATTTCCTAACTACCCACACTGGTTACACATTGAAGATGATCAAATATTAGGTGGAATATATGATCATCTATTCTAACCACCCTTCTAGGTCTCCTCATAGAACCACATCCTACCACATGAATCCCTACTACATTCCCCAATTGGGGCTACTATATAGCTTGAAACACCAATTTCCTTAATGTTTCATTTAACTATCAATGCCTACATCACCACTATAGAGAATGAAGTCTGGCTAAAAATGATCAATTATACACTAAAATCATTCTAATGTTTATCCAAAAATCATTTCACATTGGTTATCTCATCACCTGCTATTATTGATGCAAAATAAAACAGATCTATGAACATATTAGAATAATCCATGACTTCATCTCCCCTTAATTAAAATTCATAAACTTGTGGGGTTTCTTTACAATTGCTTTTTTAAGAGATAAATTCTCAAAGAACATTACCTAAAAATACTTCCATGAAATATCTTCATATATACAATGCTACACCTTCACATCCCACTATCATTTCACTAATCCCATAAGTATATATATATATAGTTTCACCCTCCAACCTATATAAGCCCTAATCTATTTAAATATGGTTCTTAAATGACTCATTTTAGTACATAGATTCTTGGGGTGGTCCCTCCACCTAAAAAAATAGAGGATGTTGAGACTAAACATCACATGTTAGATATATCATAGATGGATAAACACACTAAGTCCCCAGTCAATACTCTAAATAACTAACACTAAAACTAAACCAAATTTTTTCCTCGAATAGTCTTCCAATATCGATTGGTTTCTCCAATTACCGTAGAACCTCCACCTCTAGTGCATTCTCATTTCCTCCCTCAGGAGACCCATCTAATTTATGCCTCTATAGAACCAAATATCCACCCTTGGGGGAAGGATAGGTAAACATCATGGAAATATTTAAAGGAAAACCAGATTCCATACTCAATTCATATATCAAAGCAAATATATTGAAAATAGAGAATGTTCTAATATGTATTACATCCCACTATACCATACACCTCCCTATATGCACAAAAAGTTAATAAAATTCAACCTTGTTTTCATGTGTACCCATCTCAAGGTCAAGTTCCATGCACAAAAAAAGGATTTACATACATAATAATACCATAATTAGAGAACCATGTTTTATTTTGAGTATAATTCCACTAATAATATATACAAGAAAACATTAATTTGATTATTTCTGAAAATTTAAAAAACTACACCATTTTCTAGAAACAAATAATTAGACACACATAGGAACATGTATGACATGTGATCCCTACTTGCTTTAAATAATGTATGAATAGACTCACCATCTAGACTCTAAAATACATAATACATCCCATAATAAAAATTATTTTCTAATACACATCTCTTTAAAAATTTAAAAAACCATATTAATAAAACCTAAGAAAACCCAAAACCATTGAAACTTGGGTGTCACCTGTGTAGAAGTTAGATGCTCACCAACATATGGTGAATTTTCACGTATCATCCCTCTAAAACCTAAAATCTACCCTCTGAGATAATGAATGTATATCCCACTTTGTCACCATTTATAATAATAAATTCCCACTCTGATACAACTATGTAATTTCCCTCAACCTAGTCAGCCGGAATGGCTTTGGGCTAAGTAGAACTAATAGACCATAAGTTCACCTCCTCGTATTCCAGAGGATACCAAGTATCATAAAGTGTCTATGTCATGATAATGTGGATACAATAACATTATATAATAGTGTGAAAATTTAGTGGAAATTATCAAAATAAATAATTTACATTGGTGTTCAAAAGTATATACTAAGATGATAACACATATCACCATATAACATTAACATATAATCCATGATATAAAATTGAATTTCATATACAATCTCACAAAAAAACATGGTTACATATAGAAAACCAAGATAAAAAATACATAAATAACACATTAACATGATGATTTAAATTTTAGACCTTATAAAAATTTCCACAACCCAAATATTGAATGGAATGATGTATTAGATTTTAGCTGCATAAACATCTTATTTTATAACACTTACAAACATTTATCCATGATTTTTTTCCTCTATAACATTTTTTTGACATCACACCAGATATAAACATATTCATAACATAGTTAATGGAAATATAATAAAGGGGTGATCTCAAATGATCAGCAAGGTAAAAGATTTCATAACATGGAGGAGAACATGAGGGTGATAAAAAATATCATAATAAAAAATCATATGACCATAAATGATAATAATGAAACATTTTAGAGCTACATAATACCATAAAAATATTTTCAAGGAAGCATAAAAGATATTACATGGATTAAAAGACTTCTTAAAAATAAAATAACATTTGATCATGACATAAAATTTTGGAAAACATTAAATATAAGGAATAATAATGAAAACATGGAATTTCATAAAAATGAAATGTATATTGAAAATCTTTAATAACTTGATACACAACAGGGAAATATGTAAAAACCAAAATCATAGGAATAAATGTGTGATAACCCCCGTTATTCCCATTCCTATGTGAACACATGCATTATGTCAATGCCTCAAAACGTGATCAAACCCATCAAGCACATTCCTATGTAAAAAAACTCATTATTTAGATTCCAGGATTTCACGTGAGATATAAGTTGAAACCAATGTATTATAGGGTGATATAGGACCCCACCTATCATCATACGAACATATGTGTTCCACTTAAACTCAATCGTCATTATATCTTAGATAACCTAAGGAAAAAAATGTGTTTCCTAAACATATCACATAAAATAATGTTAAGAAATCATAGGATATAAAAATATAATTTTACAAAATGATTAATAACATAATAGTATATTGATGATGATAAAAACATCATTTCACGAGAGATAAAAATTGGTGGAAAAATATTTTTCAGAATACAAAATATTTCACAAAACCATTTAAACATTGTTATAAAATATGAAGTGTAAATTAAATTAAAAACTAATTTTTTAGAGGGGAAATATAAATATTTTTTGAAAGCTTTATTATAAATAGTTATAAATTAATTATCCTTTATAATACCTAATTTTTTTCAAAAAATATTTATTGGAAGATAAAACAATTGATTTTTTGAAAGATGGATAACCATTTAATCTTTTGAAATACAATTGGTTAATAACCCACATCATTAAAAAGTGTATTGGATTTACATTTTTAAGGTAAATATAATTATTTGAATCATATAAAATAATCCATATTATATTTCTCAAAAATATAGGAGGAAAATGGTGGGTATTAAAAACATGGATATAGAGCTAACATCTATTAATAGAAATCGAAATTATTCTTAATAAAAATTCATTTTAACAAAAAATATAATCATAAAAGAAAAATACTTTTGTGTGAAACATGATTCATAAAAAAATAGTGTGTAAAACACCCTAAAATCATAATAGGTTATAATATATCAATATTGATATATAATATAAAATAATAGTGATTATAACCCAAGGAAAAAGATTTGAGTAATCAAAACCCCTTACAAACTTTTTAAATTTAGAATAAAATCACCATGAGAGGTATAAATTTAAATATAAAATTTTATATCATTAATTATAATAGGATAATGTTACAATGTTATGATAGGGTGGAATTTACACCACAAAAAAAGGAAACATGTTGAACAATTTTAACATGTCTCAAGGAATTCGAATTTGTTACAAAGAAACCCTTACTTTATTTCCCCATTTAGTCAACTATTCTATAACCTATTGTAAGAAAAGATTAATATATTAATATACATATTTAATATACATATTCATAACTAAAACGATTTATAATTTTTATTTATTCTCATTATCTAAATGTAAATCAGATAGTGTTTACCTATTTTCCAACATCAGGTGTATGTAGTTTTAACTCCTTGTAGTAATTTAATAGAAACAGTATTGGTATTCATTCATCATCCAAATTTTATAATTAAAAGTTTATTAAATTTAATATAATGGATTTATTATAATGATTTATGAATTTTAAATTTCTTTTCATGAGTACTTCTATCGTTATCTTAGAATATGAAATCAAAAAAAATATTTTTGGTAATTTTCAACCTATGAAGAGAGTTTCCATAATTAATTAGTTACATATTGATATATACTTTAAAAATAATTATTGTAATATTTATATCATAATATAAAAGACATTATTTTTTCATATCATCCATGATATAATTTTATAGCATTGACTAAGTAGGTGGTCAAACAGACCTAGTCATAATCATATAATGATTGTTGATTATTATGAGGTGATTTAGTTGTAATAGAATTACACCAGAAGAATAATGATATCATTTAGTGTTTATTAGTGTGATATATAATAATTATAAATTAATTTGAATAATTATTATTGGATATAAAAAATTTTCAGAATTCGAATTAATGATTTTTCTCTTAGTAGACATGGTTGATTTTATAATAACCATTTATTGACCATATCGTTAATAAGTTCTCAAATTTTTCATACCAAAAGCATTAATTATATCATAAATATTATATTTATCCTTTTAAATAGTTCTTATTACCATCCATGTATGTCATTGATGAAATGAAAATATAAATCTCCCATTCTAAGGAGGCGGTAGTCCACATGTACGCATAGATGATGATTTAATTTTTCACAGAATGGGGAAAACATATATTATGGTTTATTGTTTTAGAATAAAAAATATTTCGTAAATGTATTAATTATATATTAAATATCATATTACTAAAAAAACTATATTGTTACAGGAAAAAAAAACACGTTGTATCTTGGAGGCGGTAGTCAACACAAGATTCTCGTTTTCATTTTTCTTAATGGAAAAGGGAAGGTGGTTAATGATTGCATCATCGCTATAATATCATATTATTATAATAAATACACTTATGTTATAATTATGATATTTCAAAAATAAATTTATATATAAATATAATAATATAATGAAATGGAAAAGAATAACGGGAATTTACAAATATATAATGTACTACTTTAATTATCTCCATTGTGGAGGGGACTAAACCATTGAGGGATGGTCTTTTGAGAAGATTGATAACTCCATAATGAGTATATGAGTGGTTACAGTATGTTTGGATATATTTTTAGAAGAAAATAAGGGGTTTTTTTGTGTGGATAAATGAGGAGAGGAGTCTACCTTTTATAAGTGAAAAGGTGTGGCATTTTTTTAAATATCCAAAACATTTCAATAATGGGAAGTAGCTATCAAGTAAAGTGGCTCCAAAATTTTGAAATAATTTATTGTAGAAGAGATAATATCTATCCACACTTCTAAAACTCAGTTAAAAAAATTAATCATGTTAGGCCCATTGCCTCTAAGCTTACTAATTTTTACCATTTTAGTTTTCACCACAATAACTAGTTTTTACCTAAGTGATTTATCCTCTATTATTTTAAATAAAATATTCTCTATTATATAATTTAGACCTAATGATTACAAATTTACAATAAATTTTATTTAATTCAAATTTTAAATGTGATAAAAATTTAATTTTAAAATACTAAATGTATAATATATTAAAACAATATATTTTTGAAAAATATAACATAAATTCTAAAATGAAAAATATGGGTTGAACAATTAAATCCCACATTTTTTAAATTATAATATCACTTATAAAATACATATTTGGTATAATGAAAAGTATTAATAAATTTATAGTTCATTATTATATATTAATAGTGTCATGAAATCCATTTTATTTATAAAAAAATTATTTTTCACTATTCACATAATAAATATATATTTTTATAAAAAACGTAATAATTTATATTAATCTTGTAACATCCTAGGTTAATAAAGGATATGATATTTTCTTATTTACTAATATTTGTGAATTAAATTTTAATTCTATTTTAAATTGGATTCTATGCTCGATGGCATACCTGATACGCAAAAACAGCTTTCTTTGAAATCATATATTGGAAACAATGTTGAGTTATACTGAAAAAGAATAATATCATATTACTTTATTAAATGGATGCTAACGCATAGTCGTTAGATAGGTGGGAATGAAAATAACTAACTAAAATATTATTATATATGTTTGTAAATGTCTTTACCTTTATCCAATAAAATTTAGAGGCTTAAAATGTTAATGAATCCAATTTTAATTAAAAATACTCTAATATTCTTTAAAAGGTCGATTTACCACCTTTTGATGGTGAACCCTTTTTAAATATTGTTTTGTCACTATTATATTTTATATTTGAAAAAATAAAATACTTATTTAGAATGGGGACATAAAAATTTACTTTGGATGAAATTTTTGTATTTTTCTGATAAAGTTCATTTTTTATGAATAGTGAAAAAGCTGTATTTTAATTTAAATTTTCCTTTTAATCTAATTTATTTATATGATTATATTATCTTTCTAAATGGATTTAAAGTCTAATTAGATTATATTTTTAACATTTAATACAATTTTTTTTGGAAGTCATTTCACTTTGAAATTGGAAATAAACACTTGATAATCTTCTTTTAGTTATTATTTCTTAAAAACAAGATTTTTGTTTTGACAATGAAGATTAATTTTAAATTAATTTATGAAAATTATATGTTTTGAATTTAAAAACAATAGATTCCATATTTGGAATCAGAAGGTCCAAATTTTGTAAATAGATAACTTTTATTTTTAGACATTATGAATAATAACTTCAGTAAGTATTTTATTTTCTATGGTTAAAGGATAAATTTGGTAAATAAGGAAAAATAATAATATTATAATAATATTAAATTATCCTAAAACATTACATAATCCTATTGGATGATACATGTCTTACCAAGGTCATCCTTGGGTCGATTTTGGGACCCCATAGAGCAACTTGTAAGTGAAAATGACACTTTATAAAAATTAATTTATATTTTAGGAAAATGTAACGTAAACATATATATCTTCGTAAAAAAAATTATTATGGACTATATAAGTGATATTTTCTACTACAAATAGTGATTAGAAATCTAAAAATATTTCCTACATCATGGTATTTAATTTATAAATTTTAGGCATCAAATAAATAAATTTATTTTTGAGACAATGATGATGTAATGATTACCTCATTAATGGATGTTTTAAATAAATGAGATTATAAAGATTAAAATAAATTTATTTTGAAACCTTTTATTCCATACAAAACTTTTAGATATTAGGATGACATTTTTATCATTGAATTAATGAATGTTTTTCTAATTAATGATTTTGTTTTGGATATTTTAAAAATTCATTATATGAACACTATTTAAATTGACATAAATGAGTTTTTAAAAAAAATATTATTTTATTAAAAGATATAATAATCCAAAAAATCTATGATTCAGAAAAATTAAATAGATAATGTTTAAAATTTCATTAATTAACCACTTTTGGTTCGATTGTAATTTAATGGTAACTATATTAACCATATAGTATAAATTTATAAGAGAACATTGTAGAAGTTAAATAAGTTAATAAAGTGTTAAATAAAAAAGATAAGGATTAAAAAAACCCGAAACCTATCCATTTCATATTGGATGGTTTTTCTTATCAAAATATTCATCTTATATTCTAATTTAATTTTTTGTGGATCTTTTGAAACCAAAAATATGTTTATAATTAAATAATACATTCAAACATTCCTATAGAGCCCCTCCTCCCCCTTATAAAAATCCATCAACTATAACTCATTACTCACACCTCTCAAGCCCCTTTTCTCATCCATACTCTGAAAAACATAATCTCCCAAGATCCCTATATTCCACCTATAAGTCTTACCTTTGGTAGAAGGCACTTCAATAATTCATTTTGGTTCAAACCAAATGGAGTTACCTGATTTAAAGGTAACATCTTCCCTCATGTTATCTTCTTTTATTTAACTTCTTCACCCTCTATGATCTTTTTATTCTTTTTTACATAAAAAACATGTATCATAAATATAAAAGGTTGTTTTTATGAGAGTGATTCTAACTACACTAACACACACCTCCATCTAATTGATACAAACATATAGTTTGTTTAGACGGTGTACTTTTCCATCACTAAATGATGATTGTTCAATCTTCTCCTACAAACTATTATGATATCAATTAAGATGGGAATATATTTATATGTGATATATATTATATTTATATTATCTCCATACTCTTATATTTTACATTTATATCATACCTTTATGGTTTCCATAATGGGTAAATATGATAATTTCATTTGAGGAAGTGTGGACTACCACCCCCTCAAAGTGATATGACTCATTCATGAAATATGTGGAACGTATAAAGGATGGATTTAATGAAATTATATATGATTTTATACTGAAATTATAATATACCTATGTATAATTATTTTTTCATTCCATTAAACATGAAATATAAATGAAATTAGTGTTTATGTGTACGTACGGCTTACCATCTCCATGAACGGTGCTTTTCATTTATTATATTCAAATGTTATGTACTATTATAAGTACATTTATATACTGGATATATTTGATATATATGATATCTAAATCATGAATATAATTCTGGATAAAATGGACTTTTGACCACATGGACAATTTGTAATTATAATAAGATTCATTTTTTACTCAGGTACCAAATATCAACAAAATGATCATTATTAACTTAAATGATTATGTAATGTTTATAAAATGGTAATAAGTGGTATAAAATGAATAATAAAACTTAAAGGGTTATGGAACAAGTATAAATTAACTTTAGTTTATTATTCAGGGAATTATTGAATGAACAGGTCAAGCCAGAGACGAGGTAAGAGACTTCATCTCAATCTCCTTTTATTGAAACATGTTTTGATAATACAGACCTCCTTATTCCACACGGTGTATAATAAAACCCTTTTACATTTACCTTCATTCAAAGGGAATATTTTTCAATGAAGAATTTTACTAAATGAAAAAAGGAATTTTTATTAACATTGTTGCGACAATGACCTCTCTCTTTCAGTAATCGTTATATGGCTTCCTCTATAAGCATTAATATTTTCTAAAATTGAAAAACAATCCCTTATTTACTTTTTTGGTGATTTTTTATTGAAAATGTTTTTTGAAATGGGATGGTTATTTCAATATCTTGAAATTATTTCATGTGATTAAAAATGAAATGTTATTAGTCAAATGTTTATATTTCCAATATTTTATGTGTTATGATTTTATAATGGTGTGTGGACATTTGACGAGATGTTACATGATAAACCAAATGAAGGGTGGAGTCATGATAAACCAGGATGGGGGGTTACGTTATAACCTCCATTGAATTAGGTATGAAAGTCAGCTGTATAGATATACCATTTAGTGATATGTTTGGAACTCGACCATATGGTTATTACATTTAAGTATGTTTATCTCCCAAGTTACCATTATATGTTATATGTTCTTTCTATGGGTTTTATGGTAATATTTTGGTTACAAAAGCGTAAGAATTTTTTTTTCAGTGAATAGTATTTACTACTTCATAAAGGTGAAATGTATAACTTATCATACATTATTCATGGTTTACTTGTTGTTTTGAAAAAATAACAATTTTCCTTCTTTGTGTATCCCTTACTGAGCTTTTTATTATAATCTAATGTTTTTTTGAAATGTTTTTCACATGAATTTATCGTGAAAAGGGTCAAGGAAGGGATCATGTAAAATTCATGATTTCTAAAATATTGAACTAGACATGAAACTTTTTCTCAAGAGTTTTTATTTTATGAAAAAAATTTATCATGAGTATATGTGTCTACATGTAATATTAAAATTGTTATGTATATGTTCTGACCTAATTATCTAAATATATAAACCTAAAAAGACCCTTGATGTGAATTATAAACTTAATTCAAGATTATGTAATGTTTTAGTTCAGGTCCTTACAATTGGTATCACAGGTCGGTTTAGATAACATTAGAGGTTAGGGTATTATTTAAGCATAAGTAACATAACTATAATGGTTAGCATATTAGAAATATTCAAAGTTTAATGAGTTTAATATAAGATTAATAAGTATATATTTGTCTTTACCCTCCTCATATGATATAATATGATGATTTTAATGATATTATAACACTGTCCATTTTTCATTTAGTAAATGGATTGATCAAGAAGGCACCCATGTAACAATGGATGTGAAGAAAATTGTGACGGTTTTCTGAATTAAAAAACAGAATGAAATGGGAGCTGCAATGTGAACTCTTATGGTTATTCTCAACCAACTATCTGGAGTCATGATTGACCAGCTGAACCTTGGTGATATTTATAAGGCACCGTATATGCGATAAACAAATACCTACATAAGTTTAGGTAATAATCATAAATGTATGTATACTCAAAAAACTATTTTTCAAGGGTGTGGAAAGAAACACCTATGGAAATGATTCAAAGGGACGGGAAGATGCTACAGATGTGGTCATGAAGGTTATAAAGCAATAACCTTCCATAGAAAATGAAAGCATCAAGTTGACTCTAGGAAATGGAAATATGTTCTTTCCCAAGGATCAATTGAATGTTTTAAATGTGGTGTGCACGATCATTATAGAAATAGATGTCCTATGAAGAAGGTTCTAGAATGGGATCGGTAGGATCATAAAAATATATGGTTACCAATTCCTAATTCCATTCTAATTGAAGATGTGAATACTGAAAATGACCAATGAAAGGTATGGATTATTCCTTAGCTGTTGTTTTGATATTATTGAATCTTAGGATATGATTCAAGATTTTGTTTGTAGGAAATAATGACTACAGAATAAGTTGAAAAATAATGGTTAATGGATCATAAATAACATTGAATGATTTTTAAGTATACATATAATGGATTCAAGAGTTATGGTAGATTTTAGGATGATGAAATGTTTAAAACTATTAAGGCTCTTTTGATGGTGGGATTACTTTGGAGGACTTTTTCTAGAATATGTAACCCTGAAGTTTGAAATGTGAACATTTTATTCAATAAGGAATTATATTTTCTTGTGTGGACATAATGTATAACCTTAGGGGTTTATATGATCTTTTTTTTAGGTTATGAATGGTTATTACATTTTCGGATACAAAATTAAGGGTATTATATAACCATTGTGGTTAAAATAGGTTATGGTTATTTTTTAGGAAATTATCTTTTTCTAGAATGTTATAAGAATCATATGGTTTTAGAAAAATTACAACCCATATGATGGGTGAAAACACTTCACGTTCGACAAGGACATAGGAATTGAACCCAAAACTAAAGGGAGAAAAGGGTGCATCACCTACCACTAGCCTATGTGAAGTCCTTGATTAGTATGACTTATTCTTTTTACATAAATTATTTTATGGATCAAGAATGAGTTGACTTTGGGAAAAATATGTTTTATCAAATGCATATCCTTTGTATAGTAAAATGATATGGTGATTAGGTGATAAAGGTTATTTTGGAAGATGATATCTCTTTTGGGTAACACTATATACTTAAGGAAAATAGAATACTATGGGATCTCATTAGTGGAGTAATGGTTGAAATTTTATTTTGTAAGAATATATGTTTTTATTGTGGACATATGGTGATTAGGGTTATTTATGGAAATTATTAACCTGTCATAGAGAATATGTGATTAGGTTAATTACACTTTAGTATGAGACTTTAAGAGTGGTCGATGTTATTTGGAGATAAATGTTAAGATTTACTGTGAAGGAATATGTGATTAAATACTTCTGAGTTTTGGGTTTCAATCATAGATTGGATTGTATTGAATAATTTTAAGGAAATTAATTAATTTAATGTTATTTGTTGAACTTAGGGTATAGTTTGTTGAATTTTGGAGATTAGTAATAGTATTTCTTTCTATAATGGATGATACTTTTTGGGGATTATCTGATCTTGTACAAACCATTTTGGTTTTGGTTAATGTATAAAGAAAAGGTAAATATATAGTTCATATTTTTTGTATTACATGATTCTCTAGAAGTTGATTCTAGAACTATTAATGTGACCAAGTCATCTTGAATACTCATCGTTTGGAGAAAAGATGAGTTTGTTATAGAAATTTAGTAAAGGATGAATGTCTACATGAAAAGTTACTATGTTTCCTTATGTTCTTAGTCATGTTCTTAAATAAATTCCTCAAGATTACGAAAATGAACTTAAAATGAATATATTGTCTGTTTAATTTTCTTACGTTGGAATCAAATACCATTTAACCCATCAGAAGTTTATGGTTCTCAAAACATTTACTTTCTCCTAATCATGTTTTCTATCACTCTCCATCAGAACATGACACTTAGTTTCTCCTCCATATCCATGTTTTCCTGGAATCCTAGTATAAGGCCCTAGCCTTAAACCTTACTTAATCTTGAGTTATTACAAGATTACACATTGAAGATCTATTCTGGTTTAGAGTTTTACAGAATTAGATCATAAAACATGGATTACATTCTACATTGAAACAAAGTGGTTACATAAAAGATAGTATTCATTTTCCCATAAAAAAAACATATTTAAAATAAAACATGGATTCTCTCTTCACACTTCCTTGACACTATCATCATATCATATACCCTTCCCTTGACCTACGAAAAAAATTTCAAAAACACGGGATGAGCATAAAAAGCACAGTAAGGGATATAACAATATGGAAAGGAAACATGAGTACATGTATACAAAAGAATCAATGAAATCGTACTATACTCATAAAACATTATAACTTTAACATACCTTATCAAATCATGAATAAATCATAGAAATCAAAAGACATAAGGGTAACTTGAGGCATTCATAAAATTCTTACGTAGGGAGTAACCCTCTTGTTTACATTCGGAATACCCATCACAGTATATTCCATAAATCTCTTTGGAGAAACCTCAACATTTAACCCCTTCACATTACCCAATGCTTTGGAGAGCTATATCAGGCTCACCAGCCCTTATTTTATCATGGAACCACCCGTCTTCATAATAATTCCAAAGAACCACAACATAATCATATCACATAAAACGTGCACAAAGTAAACTTAACATTTACACCTTTCAATCACAAGATATCAATACAAAACATTGATAGAAAAACTTTATGAAACCATTTTCAATACAAAAATAAAAGAAAAGTAAAACATGGTATTTGTTTTTCTTTTAAAAGAAGGTATTTCTTATAGAGGAAGCCAGTACTCAAATAATGGTCACGGCGGCGGAAAAGTCATTGTCGCCGCATATGTATGACAAAAACATTCCCTTTTTTCATTTAGTAAAACACTTCATATAAAAAATATTCCTTTGGGATAAACATAAAATTCAATGGGGTTTATACACTGTATAAAAGAAGGTTGTGTATAGTACAAAATATGCCTCAATGAATGGAGATTGAGATGGAGTCCCTTAACTAGGGTCCGACATGACTCAATCGTTCTTTATTCTCCTGAATAAAAAACTTGAGTTAATTTATACTTGCTTAAGAAACTTTTTCAAGTTCATTATTCCTTTTATATCACTTATTACCATGTCATTAACAATATTCTATTATTTAAGTTAATAACTGTCGTTTTAACGATCATTGGTTCTTGAGTCAAAAATAAACTCTTTATAATTACAAGTTGTTCATGTGGTAAAATATCCATTATTTACAGAATTATATTCATGATGTAGATATCATATATATCATACATATCCAGTACATTCATGCATTTATAATATTACATAACATTTAGAGGTACGAAATGAAATGCACCGTTCATGGAGAAGGTAAGCCGTACGTACGCATGAAAGCTACTTCCATTTATAATTCATATATAATGGAATTAAAAAATAATGATACATAATAGTATTTTAATTCCAGTATGGTATCATATATAATATCATTAAATACATCCTTTATACATAACACATATGGTATTAACGAATCAAATCACTTTGAGGGGGTGGTAGTCCGCACTTCCTAAAATGAAGATATCCCGTATACCCATAATAAAAGCCATAAAGGTATGCCATACATTAAAAATACAGAAGCTTAAGGAAAACATAAACATATTATATATCATATATAAATATAGTGACATCTTAATGTCCACCTTTTAAGGTGTTAGAAGAATATTGAACAATCATCGTTTCGTGAGGCAGAAATTCAACATCCACGGAAACAGTATGTTCTTTAACCATTAGATGTAGGTTTGTGTAAGTGTAGCTTTAATACTTATTATAACAACATCCTACTATATTGAAGATACTTTATTTGTTACAAAATAAATGATTAAAAAGTGTTTAGGGGGTTGGAGAAGCAAAATGAAACAAAATGACTCAAGTGAAGACATTACCTTAAAATCAGGTAACTCCCTTTGGTTTGAGCTCCAAGGCTTCCTTGGGAAGACTTATGCCCAAAGTTAGGCTTCTAAGAGTTATAGAGGGATGTGTAGAGACAAAATGGGCAGGGTTTGGCCGAGCCAAAGGCTTTGGAAGTGTGGTTAAGGAGGTAGAGGTGGGGGCCTTTTATAAGAGGAGAGGAGGGTCACTCTTGGAAAGTAAAGAAATGTTACTTTATTTTAAAATTATTTTCGGATTTAAAAGGTCCCACATTGATATAATTCTAGTATAAGGTGATAAGGGTTCTAAATATACCCAACCAATAGGTTTTAGACAAGTTTAGGTCTTAGATTTTACATTATCTTTTCATTTTATTTAAATCGTTAAATAATGAGGTAATCGATGCATTATCATGATGTCATAAATAATTTAATTTATTTAATTTCTAAAAATTATAAAAAAAATACTATGATGTAGGAAATCTTTTTATATTTCTAATGACTATTTATAGTCAAAAATCGGACTTGTATAACCCCATGTAAAAATTGTTTTAGTAAAATAACTCATGTTTGTGACATTTTTACTTTAACATTAAATTAAAAGATATTAATGTCATTTTCCTTCCATAGTGGCTCCATGGGGTCCCCAAGTTGACCAATGTATTGTCTTGGTCGGACAAAACACATGAAATAATGGTAGGACATGTGTCTAAGTCATTTTATATTATTAAAACATTATTCTTACCATAAATTACACTAATTACCTTTAATCGCTATTAAAAACATAAAAGTTACTATTCAACAAATAATTATTTTAATCCCATTTAACCAAGTTTTTCTTCTTTATGACAACCATGTATGTCGGATTTTTGAAATTCAAAACACATGGGTGGTAAAATTTCATTTAAACGAATAATCAGTTTTTATTAAGTACCACTTAGTGGTTTCACTATTCATCAAAAATTGATGTTTTTCAGAAAAATACCAAAACATCACCCTAAGCTATATATGATATTCCGAATTCAAAAATGATGTATATTTTATAAAATTCAAAACATATAAGTTGCAATAATTAGTTTAATAATTAATTCCCGTTGTGAGAGCAAATAGCTTGTTTTTTATGAAACAATAAGTATCAAAAGATTGACACTAGTTTAACTCCAATTTCAAAGTGAAATTAATTCCAATGACCACTATTGGATTAAATGGTAAAAATATATTCTAATTGAACTTTAAAACCAATTAAAAATATAATATAACTATATAATTAAATTAGATGAAAAAGCAGTTTTGATGTAAAATGCAGTATTTTTCACTATTCATTAAAAAAATGATCATAGTCAGAAAAATGCAAAGAAAATTATCCAATGTAAATTTCAATGTTCCAATCCTAAAAAATTAGTTTATTTTGACAAATAGAGATTATAAAATTGTTAAATTTTTGATTTAAAAATGGTTTGCCATAAAAAGGCAGTAAAACAATCTTTTAAAAATAGTAGGGTATTCCATGCTTAAGATTGAATTTATTCTCATTTTAAGCCTCTAAACCACTATCTAATTCATTAGTAGACATAGATAAAAATATCTATTATTCATTACTTACATGGTATGTTACATCCTTCCCCCCTTTATAAAATTGTGTCCCTGCAATTTATTTACTTATCAAATAAGTGCGGGTATTTAGCCCTCATTTCATTTTCAGATTCCCATGTTGCCTCTTCAATCATGTGGTTTTCCCACAAAACCTTTACCTATTGAATCACCTTATTTCGTAACAATTTCTCCATGTGGTCAAGAATCTGGACCGGTTGTTCCTCATAAGATAGGTTCTCTTCCGGCTGAACTACCTCTGGACTCAAAACATGAGATGGATCCGGCATATACTTTCTCAACATCGAAACATGAAAAACATTGTGTACCTGATATAAACTCGGAGGAAAATCCACTCGATAAGAAACTGATCCAACTCTCTCTAGAATTTCATATGGTCCAATGAACCTTGGACTCAACATTCCTTTCCTACCAAATCGTATCACACATTTCCATGGTGATACTTTGAGAAAAACATGATCACCTACCTCAGAAGAGAGATCCTTCCTCCTGTTGTCCGCATAACTCTTCTGCCTTCTCTGAGATGTTCACATTTGTTTCTGAATCAACTGGACTTTTTCTACCATCTCTTCTACCAATTCTGGTCCAATCAGCTTCCTTTCACCCATTTAATCCCAGAAAGCTAGAGTTCGACACCGCTTCCCATATAACGCCACAAATGGTGCCATCTGTATATTGGAATGAAAACTTTTATTATATGAAAATTCAACCAAGGAATGATGTCGATCCTAACATCCCTGATAATCCATCTAACAGGAATGTATAAAATCTTCCAAAGTCTGGATCATTCATTCTGATTGCCCATCTAATTGAGGATAAAAAGCTTTACTAAAATTTAATTCAGTACCCAACGACTTCTGAAGGCCTTTCCAAAAGTGAGAAGTGAACCTGGGATCATGGTCAGATACAATGGAGAGAGGAACTCCATGTAACCTGACTATCTCTTTAAGATACAAACGGGAAAGTTGATCTAGGGAAAAATTATCTCGTATGGAAAGGAAATGAGCAGATTTAGTCAAGTGATCAATAATAACCCAGATTGCATTATTGCCTCAAGTTGTATTCGGAAATCCCACAACGAAGTCCATGGATATATTCTCCCATTTCCACTCTGGAACTGGTAAAGGATGAAGCATCCCTTTTGGTAACTGCTGCTCTGATTTAACCTATTGACATGTCAAACACTTCACAGTAAAATCAGCAATATCTCTTTTCATTCCATCCCACCAGTAATACTCCCGCAGATCTCTTTGCATCTTAGTACTGCTAGGATGAACTGAAAATGGAGAACTATGAACTTCACATAACAACTCTCTTTTCAACTGTGAATCACAAGTCACACACAATCTCTTCCCAAATCTCAAAACTCTATCATTATCAATGTTGAATTAAGGAAACTTACCTTTCGGAACCAGCTCTACCTTTTTCTGCAACTCACTGTCTTGCTTCTGTGCTTGCTTGTTTCTGTTTCATAGAGAATATTTCACTGATAATTGAAACAAAACAGAAGGAAATCCTGCTCCAACAACTTCTATGCCAAATTTTATCAAATCCTTAACCAAAGGATCATGTTCCAAATGCAACATTGTTAATGAAGCATTACTTTTTCGACTCAAAGCATCAGCCACTTTATATTCTATTCCCGGATGGTAATGAATTGTACAATCATAATCCATGATTAATTCTAGCCATCTCCTCTGTCTCATGTTTAATTCTTTATGAGTGAATATATACTTTAAACTTTTGTGATCGATATATATTTCACACTTTAATCCATAAAAACAATTCCTCCAAATTTTTAAAGAAAAAACTACAGCAGCTAATTCCAAATCATGTGTAGGGTAATTTACCTCTTGAGTTTTCAACTGTCATGAAGCATAAGCAATTACCTGATCATTCTGCATTAGGACACAACTAAGTCCTTTCAATGAAGCATCACTGTAGAAAACAAACTCACCATTCCTGGAAGGTAGTGCCAAACTGGAGCATTCACCAATCCTCTGTTCAATTCCTGAAAACAATCATCACATTCTTTTGTCCAGATAAACTTAACACCCTTCCGAGTTAGCTTAGTCATTGGACTAGATAACTGTGAAATATTTCTAACAAACCTTCGGTAATATACCGCCAAACCACGATTGCTACGAATCATAGTAACATTTTTGGGTCTTGGCCATTTATTAACAACCTTTGTTTTTTCCGGATCAACAGTTATCCCATATTTAGAAACAATGTGACCAAGGAAAGAAATTTGTTTTAACCAAAACTCACACTTTCTGAATTGCCTATACAATTTCTTTTCTTTTAAGGTTTGTAAAATAACCCTTAAATGTGTTTCATGCTCCTCTTTACTTTTAGAAAACAACAAAATATCATCAATGAGAACAACCACAAACTTATCCAAGAACTCATGGAAAATTCTATTCATTAAGTCCATGAATACAGCAGGTGCATTATTTAGCCCAAAAGGCATTACTACAAATTCATAATGGACATATCATGTACAAAACACAGTCTTCAAAACATCTTCTTCCTTTACCTTCAGCTGATGGTACCCCGATCTCAGGTCAATCTTTGAAAAATATTGACCTCCCTAGAGCTGATCAATAAAATCATCGATATGGGGCAAATGATATTTTTTTCTTAACAGTGATGTTATTCAAGGATCTATAATCAATGGAAAGTCTCATTGAACCATCTTTATTTTTAACAAATAAAACAGGAACACCCCATGGTGATGTGCTAGGTCGAATGAAACCTTTCTCTAATAAATCTTGCAATTGCTCCTTCAACTCTAAAAGTTAAATTTGAGCCATTCGATAAGGGGGTTTTGAAATTGGCTTAGCATCAGGAACTAAGTCAATAGTAAACTCAACATCCTGATCTGGTATTATTCTAGGAAACTCATCAGGAAAAACAGCAGGATACTCATTTACCACTGGCACATCATTAATCTGAACAGTTCCCTTGTTTTCAACAATATGTGCATGATAACATTCATTTCCATATTTTACAAGTTTCTTGGCCTCTTGATACGTTATCAACAGTAAGGGTTCATTATTGTACACAAACTGTAATTATTTCAGAAAAAAAACCTTCTTTATCTCTATAGTCAATCTTATCATGGTAAATAGAGAGCCAATCCATACCGAGGATAACATCAAACTCTACTAGAGGTAAAACAATAAGGTTTTCAAGTAGGTTCTTTCCACATATAAGGATAAGAAGATTAATATAAATTCTTTTTGCCTCAAAATTACCCCCAGGTGTTTTTAACAAAAGTTCAGGAGTCATTTCTTGAGATGGTATTCCCATTTTACTAGAAACATTTTTAGAGATGAAAGAATGTGTAGACCCCGAATCCAACAACACACTGAAATAATCTGAAAAAACGAACAAAGTACCTGATACAACTTCATTTGATGGCCCGATATCTGCTGAAGTAGTTGCAAATGATTTCAACACCCCTTTCTGCTTGTAGTCTAACTGCTTCCCATCACTCAACCTCATTGTTGGACACTCATTTTCATATTGACCAATCTCATTGCACTTAAAATATTTCACTAACTGTAAATCAAATTTGGTCTTACCTTCACCTTGATATTTTTCAGTGCAATCATGAGCCTTATGTCCCATCTTACCACATTGGTAGCACTTTCTAGAATTCAGAAGACATTCCCCAGCATGCCTTTTACCACATTTATCACAAAATTGAAACTTAGTTTTCTTACCATTAGACGTTTTTGAATAATTCTTTCCTTTATCATGTCACCTCAGTCTCTTCTTCTGTTTGTTGTTATAGAACACTTGATCATCGGAAAACTCCATTTCCACCTTCTCAACACATCAAACAAGCTTTTCATAACTTTTGAACTCACTAGAAGCAAAATACCTTCGATATTTTGGCTTTAATCCTGAGTAAAAACGATTGATTTTACTATCAAGGTCTCGGATAAAATTTGGAGCATACCTTTAAAATCGAGTGAACCTTTGTTCATAGGCAGCCACTGAGTCTTCCTCTTGCCTCAATTCCAAGAATTTATTTTCCATCCTAAGTCGAATAGCCTTAGGAAAATACTTCTCAAGAAACATACCTTTAAATTCATCCCAATCGAGAACATGAATCTCATCCGCATCCCTGACATTTTTAACCATCGACCACCACTGATCTGCTTCACCCTCCAAATGGTAAATACCAAGACTAACCTTTTGATTGTCTGAACACCCCCATGACATCAAAAATATTCTCCAGTGATTTAATCCACCCTTCAGTTAGCACAGGTTCAGATGATCCTCTGAATGATGGGGGATGTTTCCTTATGAAATGTTCCACCACTAACATGTTCCTCTGCGGTTGATCTGGCTGATCTCGTGCATGGTTACCACCACCATTTATCGCATGAGTCAACTGCGCCATTACTGCAACAAACTATTCATTTCCAATTCCGACCATATCAGGATGCTGATTCAGAAGGTTATTTCCTTATGTATTCCTTTCTATAACTTCTTCCATGTTTTCTCTGCGGAAAACCATTCTGAAAAAACATGTCTTAGATGAAGGAACATGGTAATCTTCAAATGCTATATCATTTCCATTTGACCATAAAAAAATATTTTTGGATAATAATTAAATAGAATTCTAACTCCTATAGCTATCTAAACCGACCTCTGATACCAACTATAAGGCCCTAGACTTAAACCTTACTTAATATTGAGTTATTACAAGATTACCCATTGAGGATTTTTTCAGGTTTAGAGTTTTAGAGAATTAGATCATAAAACTTGCATTACATTCCAAATTTAAACAAAGTGGTTACATAAAATATTGTATTCATTTTTCCAATCAACAGAAACATATTTAAAATAAAACATGGATTCTCTCTTGACACTTCCTTGACACTATCATCATATCATGTACCCTTCCCTTGACCTGTGAAAAACATTTCAAACTCTTGGAATGAGCATAAAAAGCTCAGTAAGGGATATAAAAATATGGAAAGGAAACATGAGTACATGTATACACAAGAATAAATGAAATAATTCTCAACTCATAAAACATAAGCACTTTAACATACCTCATCAAATCATGAATAAATCATAGAAATCATAATACATAAGGGTAACTTGAGGAATTCATAACATTCTTACGTAGGGAGTAACCCTCTTGGTTACGTTTGGAATACCCATCACAGTATATTCCCTAAATCTCTTCGGAGAAACCTCAACTTTTAACCCCTTCACATTACCCAATGCATTGGAGAGCTATATCAGGCTCACCTGCCCTTAGATTATCACCGAACCACCCGTCTTCATAATAATTCCCAAGAACCACAACATAATCGTATCACATAAAACATGCACAAAGGAAACATAACATTTCTACCTTTCAATCACAATATATCAATACAACACATTGATATAAAGACATTATGAAAACCATTTTCAATACCATATTAAAAGAAAAGTAAAACATGGTATTTATTTTTCTTTTAAAAAGAAGGTATGGTTTGTAGAGGAAGCTGAAACTCAAATAATGGTCACAGCGGCGGAGAAGTCATTGTCGCCGCATACGTACGACAAAAACATTCTCTTTTGTCGTTTAGTAAAACACTTCATTTAAAGAAGATTAATTTTGGATAAACGTAAAAGTCAAAGGGGTTTATACACTCTATAAATAATGGTTGTGTATAAAACAAAATATGCCTCAATGAATGGAGATTGAGACGAAGTCCCTTACCTTGGGTCCGACTTGACTCGATCGTTCTTTAATCTCCTAAATAATTAACATGAGTTAATTTCTACTTTATTAATAACCTTTTTCATGTTCATTATTTATTTTATATCACTTATTACCATGTCATTAACACTATGTTATTATTTATGTTAATAACGGTCATTTTAATGATCATTGGTACTTGAGTCAAAAATAAACTTTTTATAATTAAGAGTTGTTCATGTGGTAAAATATCCATTATATCAAGAATTGTATTCATGATGTAGATATCATATATATCATATATATCAAGTACATGCATGAATTTATAATATTACATAACATTTAGAGGTAAGAAATGAAATGCACTGTTCATGGAGACGGTAAGCCATACGTACGCATGAACGCTACTTCCATTTCTATTTCATATTTAATGGAATTAAAACATAATGATACATAATAGTATTTTAATTCCAGTATGGTATCATATATAATATCATTAAATACATCCTTTATACATACCACATATTGTATTAACGAATCAAATCACTTTGAGGGGGTGGTAGTCCGCACTTCCTAAAATGAAGATATCGCGTATACCCATAATTGAAGCCATAAAGGTATGACATAAATGAAAAATACAGAAGATTAAGGAAAAAATAAACATATTATATATAATATATAAATATAGTGACATATTAAAGGCCACCTTTGAAGGTGTTAGAAGAATATGGAACAATCATCGTTTCGTGAGGCAGAAATTCGCCATCCACGGAAACAGTATGTTCTTTAACCATTAGATGTAGGTGTGTGTAAGTGTAGCTCGAATCCTTCTTATAAAAACATCCTATTATATTGAAGATACTGTATTTGTTACAAAATAAATGAATAAAATGTGTTTAGGGGGTTGGAGAAGCAAAATAAAACAAAAGCACTCAAGTGAAGACATTACCTTAAAATCGGGTAACTCCCTTTGGTTTGAGCTCAAAGGATTCCTTGGGAAGCCTTATGCCCAAATTGAGGCTTCTAAGAGTTATAGAGGGATGTGGAGAGACAAAATGGGCAGGGGTTGGCCGAGACAAAGGCTTTGTAAGTGTGGGTAAGGAGGTAGAGGTGGGGGCCGTTTATAAGAGGAGAGGAGGGGCACTCTTGGAATGTAAAGAAATGTTACTTTATATTAAAATGCGTTTCAGATTTAAAAGGTCCAAAATTGATATAATTCTATTATAAGGTGATAAGGGCTCTAAATATACCCAAAAAATATGTTTTTGACAAGTGTAGGTCTTAGATTTTACATTATCGTTTTATTATATTTGAATCGTTAAATATTGAGGTAATCGATGCATCATCATGATGTCATAAATAATTTAATTTATTTGATGTCTAAAAATTATAAAAAAAATACTATTATGTATTAAATATTTATATCTTTTTAATGACTATTTATAGTCAAAAATCGGACTTGTATAACCCCATGTAAAAATTGTTTTAGTAAAATAACTCATGTTTGTGACATTTTTACTTTAACATTAAATTAAAAGATATCAATGTCATTTTCCTTCCAAAGTGGCTCCATGGGGTCCCCAAGTTGACCCATGGATTTTATTGGTCGGCCATGATACATCCAATAAGGGTAGGACATGTGTCTAGGTCATTTTATTTTATTAAACCATTATTCTTACCTTAAATTACACTAATTACCTGTAATAGCGATTAAAAATTTAAAAGTTACTATTCACCAAAAAATTATTTTAATCCCATTGAACAAAATTTTTCTTCTTAATGACAACCATGTATGTTGTATTTTTTAAATTAAAAACACATGGGCGGTAAATTTTCATTTAAACGAAAAATCAGTTTTTATTAAGTACCACTTAGTGGTTTCACTATTCATCAAAAATTGAAGTTTTTTAGAAAAATACCAAAACATCACCCTAAGCTATATTTGATATTCCGAAATCAAAAATGATGTATATTTTAAAAAATTAAAAACATATAAGTTCAATTAATTAATTTAATAATTAATTCCCGCTGTTAGAGCAAATAGCATGTTTTTTATGAAACAATAAGTATCAAAAGATTGACACTAGTTTAAGTCCAATTTCGAAGTGAAAATAATTCCAACGACCACTATTGAATTAAATGAAAAAAATATATTCTAATTGAACTTTAAAACCAATTCAAAAGATAATCTAACCATATAATTAAATTAGAACAAAAAGAAGTTTTCATGTTAAATGCAGTATTTTTCACTATTCATTAAAAAAATGAACATTGTCAGAAAAATACCAAAAAATTATCCAATATAAATTTAAATGTCCCAATCATAAATAATAAGTTTATTTTGACAAATAGAGCTTATAAAATCGTCAAAAGTTTGATTTAGAAATGTTTTTCCATCAAAAAGGCAGTAACACAATCTTTTAAAAATATTAGTGTATTTCATGCTTAAGATTGGATTTATTCTCATTTTAAGCCTCTAGAACACTATCTAATTCATTAGTAGACATAGATAAAAATATCTAGTATTCATTAATTTCATGGGATGTTACACCTAGTATGGGTTATCTCATGTGACCTTTGAACTTATCTTTCTTCCTTTTATAGTGATGGTTTTATTGACTCTTTTTTCGATGTGAGACTTTTAATGAAGCTTCCAAGATGAATTTTAAAATTACGAGGAAGCAATTCCCAAAAGGGGGGAAAGATGTAACATCCTAGGTAAACAAAGGATATGATATTTTCATATTTACTAATATTTTTGAATTAAAAATTAATTTTACTTTAATGGGGTTACTATGTTTGATGGAATACCAGATACGCAACAATTGGTTTCTTTGAAATCTTACGTTGCACACACTGTTGAGTTGTACTAAAAAATAATAATATAATATTATTATTTTAAATTATTGTTAATGCATAGCCATTATATTTCCAAAAATGAACATAAATAACTACAATATTATTATACATGTTTGTTAAATGTCTTTACCTTTTATCCAATAAAATTGTGAGGCTTAAAATGTGAATGAATCCAATTTTAAGCCTAAATAATCTAATTTTCATTAAAAGGTCAATTTACCACCTTTTGATGGAGAATCCTTTTTAAATCTAGTTTTTTCCACTTTTATATTTTATATCTGAAAAGAAATTCTTATTTAGAATTGGGACATAAAAATTAACTTTGGATGAAATTTTTGTATTTTTCTATAAAGTTCATTTTTTATGAATAGTTAAAAATTATGCATTTTAATTCAAAACTGCCTTTTAATATAAATTATTTATATGATTATATTATATTTTTAAATGGTTTTAAATTTTAATTGGATTATATTTTTACCATTTAATCCAATTTTGGTCATTGGAAGTAATTTCACTTTGAAATTGGACATAAACATAGGTCAATCTTTTTTTAGTTATTATTTCTTAAAAACACGCTTTTTGTTTTGACAAGAGGAATTAATTTTAAATTAATTTTTACAAATTATGTGTTTTGAATTTGGAGAAATGGATTCAATATTTGTAATCAGGAGGTCCAAATTGTGTAAATAGATAACTTTTATTTTTAGACATTATGAATAGTAACTGCAGTAAATATTTTATTTACCATCGTTAAAGGGTAAATCTGGTAAATAAGGGTAAAAAATAAAATCATAATAATATTAAATTCACCTAATATGTTTCCTAATCCTGTTCGATGATATATTTCCAACCATGGTCATCCTTGGGTCTATTTTGGGACCCCATAGAGCCACTTGTATATGAAAATGACACATTATAATAATTAATTTAAAGTTAAGTAAAATGTAACCTTAACATATATATACTAGTAACAAATTTTTTATAATGGGATATATAAGTGATTTTTTATAGTATAAATAGTCGTTATAAATATAAAAATATTTCCTACATCATGGTATTTTATTTATAATTTTTAGACATCAAATAAATAAATTTATTTATGACACAATGATGATGTAACGATTATCTCATTAATGGATGTTTTTAATAAATGAGATTATAAATATTAAAATAAATTTATTTTTAAACATTTTATTCCATCCAAAACTTTTAGATAATAGGATGAAATTTTTATCATTGAATTAATGAATTTTGGTTGAATTAATCATGTTGTTTTGGATTTTTAAAAAACTCATTATATGAACAGTATTTAAATTGACATAAATGAGTTTTTAAAATAAATATTATTTTATTAAATGATATAATAATCATAAAAATCTATGATTCGGCGAAATAAAATATATAAGGTTTAAAATATAATTAATGAACCACTTTTTGTTTTATCGGAATTTTATGGTAACTATATTAACCATATAGTGTGAATATTTAAGAGAACTTGGTAAAAGTTAAATATGTTAATAAAGTGTTAAAAAATATAAGGATTAACAAATAACCAAAACCTGTCCATTTCTTATTGTATGATTTTATTTTTAAATATATCCATCTTATATTTTAATTTAATGTGTTTTTTGACCTTTTGAAACCGAATATAAGTTCGTAATAAAATAATACTTTCAAACATTCCTAAAGAGCCCCTCTTCCCCCTTATAAAAATCCATCACCTCCAACTCTTTACTCAAACCATTCAATCCCATTTTGTCATCCAACCTATGAAAAAAATAAGCTCCCAATATCCCTATATTCCAACTAGAAGTCTTACCTTATTAATAAGGAACTTCAATAAATCCTTTTGGTTCAATCCAAATGGAGTTACCCTATTTAAAGGTAACATATTCCCTCAAGTTCTCTTCTTTTGTTTTAATTATTCAACCAATATGATCTTTTTATTATTTGTTTACAAAACAAAAAATATATCTTCAACATACTAGGTGTTTTTTATGAGAAGGATTATAACAACACGAACACACACCTCCATCTAATGGATATGAACATACAGTTTCTGTGGACAGCGAACTACTGCCTCATGAAATGATGATTGTTCAATCTTATCCTACAACCTCTTACGGTGTCCATTAATATGGAAATATATTTATATGTGTTATATATTATATTTATATTGTATCCATACTTATGTATTTAACATTTATATCATACCTTTATGGTTTCCATAAAGGGTAAATATAATAATTTCATTTGAGTATGTGCGGACTACCGCCCTCTCAAAGTGATATGACTCATTCATTCCATATGTTGAACGTATAAAGGACAGATTTAATGAAATTATATATGATTCTATACTTAAATTTTAATATACCTATGTATAACTAACTTTTCATTGAATTAAATATAAAATTGAAATGAAAGTAGCGTTCATGTGGATGTACGGCTTATCGTCTCTATGAATGGAGCATTTCATTTCTTTTCATCAAATGTTATATACTATTATAAGTAAATATATATACATGATATAAATGATATATATGATATCTAAATCATGAATATAATTCTGGAGAAAATGGACTTTTGACCACATGGACAATTTGTAATTATAATAAGATTCATTTTTTACTCAGGTACCAAATATCGACAAAATGACCGTTATTAACTTAAATGATTATGTAATGTTTATAACATGGTAATAAGTGGAATAAAAGGAATAAAAAACTTGAAAACGTTCTTAAACAATTATAAATTAACTTTATTTTATTATTCAAGAGATTAAATAATGAACGGGTCAAGTCGGACACGAGGTAAGGGACTTTGTCTCAATCTCCATTTATTGATGCATTGTTTTAAAATAAACTCCTCCTTCTTCCACATAGTGTATAATAAACCCCTTTTACATTTAATTTCATTAAAAGGAAATATTTTTCTATGAAGCGTTTTACTAAATGGAAAAAGGAATTTTTTTATCATTATGGTGAAAATAACCTCTTTGTCACTGTAATAATTATTTAGATTCCTCTATAATCCTTAATATTTTATAAAATAGAAAAGAAACCCCTTATTTCCTTATTTGGGGTTTTCATATTAAAATTGGGGTTTTAAATGGATTTATTATTTCAAAATCATGAAATTATTTCTTGTGATAGAAAATGAATTTTTATTAGTGAAATGTTTATATTTGAAATATTTTATGTGTTATGATTTAATAATGGTACTTGCACATTTGATGGGTTGTTACGTGATAAACCAAATGACGGGTGGTGCAGTGATAAACTCGGATGGGAGGTGGCATTATAAACTCCAATGCAGTTTCTATGGAAGTTGTTCATATGTATATTCTATTTAGTGATATGTGTGCAATTCGACTATATGGTTATTCTATTTAAGTATGTTTATGTCCAAAGTTACATTTATATGTTATGTGTTTTTTCTGCGGGTTTTAAGGTAATATTTTGGTCACAAAAGGGTAAGAAATGAGATTTAATTCAATGAATATTATTTACTAATTTATAAAGGTGAAAATTATTACTTATGATAAAGTATTCATGGTTTACTTGTTGTTTTGAAAAACTAACAATTTTCCTTCTTTGTGTATTCCTTACTGATCTTTTTATGCTCATCCAATGTTTTTTTTGAAATGTTTTTCATAGGAATTAATCATGAATAGGGTGAAGTATGGTATCATGTAAAAATCAAGATTTCTAAAATATTGAACTAGACTTGACTCTTTTTTTGAAGAGATTTTATTTTATGAAAAAAAATAGATACTGAGTAGAAGTGTCTACATGTAATATTCAAATTGTTATATATATCTTATGACCTGATTCTCTAATGCTCTAAACCTAAAAAGATCCTCTATGCGAATTATTAACTTAATACAAGATTATGTAATGTTTACAGATGGGTCCTTACAGTAGGTATCAGAGGTAAGTTTAGATAACTTTAGATGCAAGGGTATTACTTAAGCATAAGTGACATAACCATAATGGTGAGAATAATAGAAAGAGTCATAGTTGAATGAGTTTAAGATAACATTAATAAGTATAAATTAGTGTTTCCTCTCCTTCTAAGATATTATATGATGATTTTACTGATATACTAACACTGAACATTATTGTTTTAGTAAATGGATAGATCTAGCAGTCACCCAAGTAACAATGGATGTTACGAAAATTATGATGGTTTTTTGAATTAAAAACGGAATGAAATGGGAGTTGTAATGATAACTCTTGGGGATATTATCAATAAACTATCTGGAGTCATGATTTACCACCTGAACCTTGGTGATATTTATAACGCATCATATATGCGAGAAACAAATCCCTAAGGATGTTCAGGTAATAATCATAAAGGTAAGTATAATCAAATACCTATGTGTCAAGGGTGTGGAAAGAAACACCTATGAAAAAGATTCAATGGGATGGGAAGATGCTATAGATGTGGTCATGAAGGTTATAAAGCAAGAACCTTCCATGTTAAAAGGAAGTATCCAGTTTACTCTAGGAAAGGGAAACAAGTTCTTTCCCAAGGATCAATTGAATGTTTTAAATGTGGTGTGCATGGTCATTATACATATATATGTCCTAGGAAAAAGGTTCATAATGGGATCAGTAGGCTTGTAAAAATATATTTTTACCAATTCCTAATGACATTCCAATTGAATATGAGAAATATGAAAATGACCAATGAAAGGTATGGATTATTTCTTAGCTGCTATTTTGATATTAGTAAATCATAAGATATAATTCATAATTTTGTTTGTAGGTAATAATTATTAAAGAATAAGTTGAAAAATAATGGTTAATGGATCATGAATAACTTTGAATGAGTAATAAGTATACATATAATGGATTCAAGAGTAATGGTAGATTTTAGGATGATGAATTGCTTAAAAGTTTTAAGGCTCTTTTGATGATGGGATTAATTTGGAGGACTTTTTCAAGTATGTGTAACCCTGAAGATTGATGTGTGAAAATTTTATTCAATAAAGAATTATCTTTTCTTGTGTGGAAATAATAGATAACGTTATGGGTTTATATGATCTTCTTTTAGGTGATGAATGGTTATTACATTTTGGGATGCAAAATGAAAGGTATTATATAAACTT
Organism: Viscum album; assembly: GCA_963277665.1. Taxonomy (NCBI): domain Eukaryota; kingdom Viridiplantae; phylum Streptophyta; class Magnoliopsida; order Santalales; family Viscaceae; genus Viscum; species Viscum album. Next base: position 392,070,503 of record OY728167.1, on the reverse strand, counting down.
TGGGGTTAAAATAGGTAATGGTTATTTTTTAAGAAATTATATTTTTTTAGAATATATAATAATGATATGGTTTTAGAAAAAGGACAACCCATAAGATGGGTGAAAACTTGTCACATCTACCAAGGTCGTAGGAATCGATCCCACAACTGAATCGCGACAAGGGTACTTCGCCTACCACTAGCCTATGTGAAGTCCCTAGTTAATATGACATATTGTTTTTAGTTAAATGATTTTATGGATCAAGAATAACATGATTTTGCGAAAATATGTTTTATCAAATTGATATCCATATTATAGTAAAATGATATGGTGATTAGGAGATAAATGTAATTTTGGAATATGTTCTATCTTTTGGGGAACACTATATACTTAATGAAAATAGAATACTATGGGATCTCATTTTTCGAGTAATGGTTGAAATTTTATTTTGTAAGAGTATATGTTTTTATTATTGACATATGGTTATTAGGGATATTTATGAAAATTATTAACCTATCATAGAGTATATTTGATTAAGTTAATTACACTTCAGTATGAGACTTTAAGAGTAGTTGATGTTATTTGGAGATAAATGATAGAATTTATTGTGGAAGACTATGTGATTAAATACTACTAAATTTTGGGATTCATTCATAGTTTGGATTATATTTATTAATTTTAAAAACATTCATTTACTTAATGGTATTTTTTGAAGTTAGGGTACTTTTTGTTGAATTTTGGACAATAGTAATAGTATTTCTTTCTATAATAGATTATCCTTTTTGGGGATTAAATGATCTTGTACCAGCCATTTTGGTTTCAGTTAATGTATAAATACAAGGGAAATATATAGTTCATATTTTTTGGATTATAGGATTCTCTAGAAGTTTATTCTAGTGCATTTGATGTGACCATGTCATCTTGAATAGTCATCGTTTGGAGAAAATATGAGTTTTTGGTATAAATTTAATAAAGGATGAAACTCTACATGAAAAGTAATTGTGTTTCCTCATGTTCATAGTCAAGTTATTAAATACGTTCCTCAAATTTATGGAAAATAACATAGAACAAAAAAATTGTATGTTTACTTTTCCTACTGGGGAGTCAAATACTGTTAACCCATCACATGTTTATGGTTTTCAGATATTTTACTTTCTCCTGATCATATTTTCTATCACTCTCCATCAGAACATGACAATTTGTTTCTCCTCCATATACATGTTTTCATGGAATCCTAGTATGGTTTATCTCATGCGTCCTTTGTACTTATATTTCATTCTATTAAAGTGATGGTTTTATTGACTCTTTTTCCAATGTGGGACTTTCAATGATACTTCGAAGACCAATTTTAAAATTGCGTGGATGCAATTCCAAAAAGAGGGGAAGGATGTAACATCCCAGGTAAGTAAAGGATATGATATTTTCATATTTATTAATATTATTGAATTAAATATTAATTTTACTTTAAAGGGGTTTCTATATTATTTGGCGTACCTGATCCGCAACAATTGGTTTTTTTGAAATCATACCTTGCACACAATGTTGAGTTATACTAAAAAATAATTCTATAATATTATTATTTTTAATTGTAGTTAACGCATAACCAATTTATTCGAGGAATTGAACATAACTCACTACAATATTATTATACATGTTTGTTAAATTTATTTACCTTTATCCAATAAAATTTAGAGTCTTAAAATGTGAATGAATCCAATTTTAAGCATAAATACTTTAATATTCTTTAAAAGGTCGATTTACCACCGTTTGATGGCGAACGCTTTTTAAATCAATTTTTTGTCACTTGTATATGGTATATTTGAATAAATAATTTTCTTCTTTAGAATAGGGACAGAAAATTTTAATTTGGATTAATTTTTGGTATTTTTCTGTAAATTTCATTTTTTATGAATAGTTTAAAATGATGCATTTTAATTCAAAATTGCATTTTAATATAATTTATTTATATGATTATATTATTATTTTTAAATGGATTTAAATTTTAATTGGATTATATTTATACTATTTAATCCAATTTTGGTCATTGGAGGTAATTTCACTTTAAAATTGGACATAAACACATGCCAATCGTTTTGTAGTTATTATTTCTTAAAAACAAAGTTTTTGTTTTGACAACGGGAATTAATTTTAAATTAATTTCTGAAAATTATGTGTTTTGATTTTCGGAAAAATGGATTCCATATTTGAATTCAAGGGATCCAAATTGTCTAAATAGATAACTTTTATTCATAGACACTATGAATAGTAATTTCAGTAAATATTTTATTTTCCATGGTTAATGGGTAAATTTGGTAAATAAGGGTAAATAATAATATTATAATAATATTAAATTACCCTAACACGTTTCCTAATCCTATTGGCTGATACTTTTCCAACCATGCTTATCCTTGGGTCTATTTTGGGACTCTATAGAGCCACTTATAAGTGAAAATGACAGTTTATACAAATTAATTTAATGTTAATGAAAATGTAACATAAACATATATCTCTAAGTAAAAAATAATTTTTAATTGGTTATAGAAGTGATTATTTCTACTATAAATATTCATTATAAATCAAAAACTTTTTCCTACATCATTGTAATTTATTCATAATTTTTAGAAATAAAATAAATTTATTTATTTATGACACAATGATGATGTAATGATTACCTCATTAATGGATGTTTTAAATAAATGAGATTATAAATATTAAAATAAAATTATTTTGAAATTTTTTATGGCATCCACGAATTTTATATATTAGGATGAATTTTTTATCTTTGAATTAATGAATGTTTTTCTAATGAACGAAGTTGTTTTGGGTTTTTTAAAAAGTGATGATAGGAATAATATTTATATTGACATAAACAAGTTTTTTTAAAAATATATTCTTTTATTAAATGATATAATAATCCTAAAAATATAATATTAGGAAAAATAACTTAGATAAGGTTGAAAATGACATTAATGAACAACTTGTGGTTCTATTGGAATTTTATGGTAACTATATTAACCATATATTTTGAAAGTATAAGAGAACATGGTAAAAGTAAAATAAGTTAACAAAGGGTTAAATAAAAAAGATAAGGATTAAAAAATAAACCAAACCAATCCAATTTTTATTGAATGATTTATTTTTTAACAATAGTAATTTTATCTTCTAATTTAATGAGTTTTGGACCTTTTGTAACCAAAAATAATTTTATAATAAAATATTACTTTAAAACTATTCTAAAGAGCCCCTCCTCCCCTTATATAAATCCATAAACTCTAACCCATTACTCACACCAATAAATCCCATTGGCACATCCAAACTCTAAAAAAATAATCTCCCAAGGCCCCTCTCTTGCACCTAGATGCCTTACCTTAGGCAGAAGGCACTTCAACTAATCCTTTTGGTTCAAACCAAACGGAATTATCTGATTTAATGGTAATGTCTTCCCACTAGTTCTCTTCTTTTATTTTACTACTTCACCCTCTATGATCATTTTATTATTTGTATACATAACAAAACAAGTATCCTAAGTGTAATAGGTTGTTTTTATGAGAAGCATTCTATCTACACTTACCCACATCTCCAACTAATGGATACGAACTTATAGTTTTTGTGGACGGTGAACTACTGCCTCATGAAATTATCTTTGTTCAATCTTCTCCTACCACCTCTTATGGTGGCCATTAATATGGAACTATATTTATATGTGATATATATTATATATATTGTCTCTATAGTCCTATATTTTATATTTATATCATACCTTTATGGTTTCCATAACATGTAAATAAGATAATTTCATTTGAGGAAGTGCGGACTACCGTGCCCTCAAAGTGATATGAATCATCCATGCCATATGTTCAATCTATAAAGGATGGAGTTAATTATATTATATATGACATTATACTGAAACTAAAATATACCTATGTATCATTATGTTTTCATTCCATTCAATATGAAATAGAAATGAAAGTAGTGTTCATGCGTACGTATGGCTTACCGTCTCCCTCAACGGTGCATTTCATCTCTTATCTCCAAATGTTATGTACTTTTACTAGTACATATATATATTGGATATATATGATATATATGATATATATGATATATAAATCATGAATATATTTCTGGAGATAATGGAATTTTTACCACATGGACAATTTGTAATTATAACGAGATTCATTTTTTAGTCAGGTACCAAATATCGACAAAATGACCTTTATTAACATAAATGATTATATAAGGTTTATCAAGTGGAAATAAGTGGTACAAAAAGAATAATAAACCTCTGAAATAAGTAGAAATTAACTTTAGTTTATTATTCCGGAGATTAAAGAATGAACGGGTCAAGTCGGACACAAGGTAAGGGACATCGTCTCAATCTCCTTTTATGGAGGCATGTTTTGATAATATACACCTCCTTCTTCCACACAATGTTTAATAAAACCCTTTGAAATTTACGTTCATTCAAAGGGAATATTTTTTAAGAATCCTTTTACTAAATTGCAAAATGAATGTTTTTTTAACATTGGGGTGACAATTACCTCTCCACTGTCGTAATCATTATTTGGCTTCCTCTAAAAGACTTAATATTTTCTAAAATGTAGAAGAAACCCCTTATTTTTTTCGATGTTTTCGTATTGAAAATGGTTTTTTAAATGGAATTATTATTTAAATATCATGAAATGATTTCTTGTGATTGTAAATGAAATGTTATTAGAAAAAATTTTATATTTGTAATATTTTCTGGTGCTATTATTTTATAATGGTACTTGGAAATTTGACGGGTAGTTACATCATAAATCAAATTACGGGTGGTGCCGCAATAATCTAGGATGGGTGGTTATGTTATAACATCCAATGAATTGGGTATGAAATTCAGTCGTATGGCTATTACATTTAGTGATATGTTTGGAATTAGACCGTGTGGATATTCCATTTATGTATGTTTATGTCCTATGATACCTTTATTTTTTATATGTGCTTTCAATGGGATTTATGGTAATATTTTGGTTACAAAATGGTAATCAATTATCTTTTTTCAGTGAAGAGTATTTACTACTTCATAAAGGTGAAAAGTATTACATATGATTAATTATTCATTGTTTACTTGTTGTTTTGAAAAACAAACATTTTTCATTCTTTGTGTATTACTTACTGAGATTTTTGTGCTCATCCTATGTTTTTTAATGCTTTTCATGATACTTAAAGATGAATAAGGTCAAGAATGGGATCATGGAAATTAATTATGTCTAAAATATGCACCTAAACATGACTCATTTTTTCAAGAGTTTTTATTTTATGAAAAAAATGGATACTGAGTACAAGTGTCTACATGTAGTATTCAGATTGTTATGTATATGTTATGACATAATTCTATAAAGCTCTAAACCAGAAAATATCCTCAATGTGAATGATTAACTTAATTCAAGATTATGTAATGTTTAATGTTGAGTCCATACAAAGCTAATATTTCAATTATTAATAAAAATTTAGTTTGATTTTTCAAATTAAATTTCTAGAAATTAGTAGTTTAACATTTAAATAAAAAAGATAAGATATAATTAATATATATTTTCCTATAAAAATAGATTTTCATAATATTAACCATTCTAATTCATATTTCCTATCATTTACTAATTAAATTAGTATCAACTAAATATTCATATAAAATATATTTTATCATATTTAATCACAAGTTTATTGAAATGAAAATCCATATCATATAAAAGGGAAATATTTAGAAAATATATACATTTCATAGAATAAAATGATCATATTAATTGTTTTAGTTTTATCAATTCAATTTCATAGGTTTTAAAAGTAACCATTATGTTACTTTCTATAAATATTTTATAAATAAAATAATCATATTTTTTCATGTATATTTTAATGGATATTTTCTAATGGTCATACATAATATTTATATTTTTATCTAAATATATTGTGGATCCCTTTAAGTCTAGTACTGTTTTTGGATCATGCTACCAAACATGTTGACTTATTTAAGGGTAATCATGTATTAAAATCTTAGAGTGTTATATTCTCACTGTAATGACCCGTGTATTTATAGAATAATAATTTTTTCATTTAAATTAATACTTATCAATAAGATATTAATTTTATGTAAAAGGGGATTCTTTTTATATAGAGTACTCAACACATAAAAACAGGTTTCTTTGAAATCTTATGTCGCACACAACGTTGAGTTATACTAAAAAAATATAACATTATTTTTATTTTAAAAGGTGGTTAACACTGAGTCGTTGTATTGTTGAGAATGAAAAGAACTAAATAAAATATTATTATCCATCCTTTGTAAATTTATTTATATTAATCCAAAAAAATTTGGAGTCTTAAAATAATAAAGAATCTGATTATAATCATGAAATACTCTAATATTCTTTAAAAGGTTGATTTACTGCCTTTTAAGGACATACCATTTTTAAATATAGTTTTAGTCACATTTATATGTTCTATTTGAAAAAATAAAATTTTTCTATAAAATCGGGACATCAAAATTTACTTTGGGTAATTTTTTGGTATTTTTCTGATAAAGGTCATTTTTAATTAATAGTGAAAAATACTGCATTTTAATTCAAAACTACATTTTCATCTAATTTATTTATATAGTTATATTGTTCATTTGCAGGGTTTTACAGTGTAATTGGATTATATTTTTAGAATTTAATCCAATGTTAGTCATTTGAAGTAATTTCACTTTGAGATTGGATATAAACATATGTCAATATTTTGATAGTTATTATCTCATAAAAACACGCTTTTTGGTTTTGACAATGGTAATTAATTTTAAATTAATTTCTGAAGCTTCTATGTTTTGAATTTGGAAAAATGGATTCTTTATTTGGAATCAAGAGATCAAAACTGTATAAATAGGTAACTTTTTTTGGACATTATGAATAGTAACTTTAGTAAATATTTTATTTCCCACGGTTAAAGGGTAAATCTGGTAAATAAGGGTAAAAAATAAGATAATAATAATATTAAATAACCCTTACACTTATCCTAAACCTATTGGAAGAGATATTTCCAACTAATGGAATTCTTGGGTATATATTGATACCCCATGTAGCCACTTGGGATTAATAATGATATGTTATATTAAATAATTTAATGTAAAGACAAAAATAACATAAACATATATCTTTTAGTTGAAAAAATTATATGGTGTTATATAAGTGATCTATTAGAATATAAATATTCACTTGATATCTAAACATATTATCTAATTCATGATATTTAATTTATAATTTTTAATGACTAAATAAATAAATTTATTCTTGACACAATGATGATGTAGTGATTACATTATTAATGATCGATTTAAATAAATGTTATTATAAATGTTAAAATAAAATTATTTTGAAAGTTTCGTGTCATCCAAGAATTTTATGGATGATTTTGACTTGTTATATTTGAATTAATGAACTTTTTTCAAAATAATATATTTGTTATGTATTTTTGAAAAGTCATGATATGAAGAGTATAAAAATTGACAAAAATGAGTTTTTAAAATAAATATTATTTTATTAAATGATATATTAATCCTAAAAATATATTATTTATCCAAATGACTTAAATAATGTTTTAAATATCATTAATGAACCACTTTTTATTATATGGTCATTTTATGGTATCTATATTAACCATATACTATGAATATATAAGAAGACATAGAAAAAGGTAAATTAGTTAACTAAGGGTTAAAGCTAAAAGATAAAGATTAAAAAATATCCAAAACCAATAAAATTATTATTTGATTATTTTATTTCGAACAATGTTAATCTAATATTATAATTTAATATGTTTTGATCATTTTTAAATCAAAAATAATTTTATAATAAAATAATTCTTTCAAACATTCCTAAAGAGCCCCTCCTCCCCCTTATAAAAGGCCATTAACTCTAACCCATTACCCACACCTCTCAAGCCCATTGGCTCATCCAAAATCTACCCAAATAAGATCCCAACATCCCTATATTCCTCCTATAATCCTTAACCTAGTATGAAGTCAATTCAAGAAAGCATTTTAGTTCAAACCAAAGGTTGTTATTATAAGGATTCTAACTACACTTACACACTCATCCATCTAATGGACTTGGAACATACTATTTCTGTGGATGGAGAACTACTGCCTCACGAAACGATGATTGTTCAATTAACTCCTACCGCCTCTAATGGTTTCCATTATGATGGAACTATAATTATATATGATATTTATGATATTTATATTGTCTTTATTATTATGTATTTTTCATTTAAATCATACATTTATTCTTTCCATAACTCGTAAATATGACAATTTCATTTGATGATGTGTGGACTACCGCCCCCTCAAAGTGATGTGACTTATTCATGCTATACATGGAAATTATAAAGAATAGAATTTATGAACTTATGTAAAATATATAAAATTTATATTATAACTGAATTATAATATACCTATGTATCATTTAGTTTTCATTCCATTAAAAATGAAAAAATAAATGAAAATAGCATTCATGCGTACGTAGGGCTTACTGTCCCCATGAACGATGCATTTAATTTTCATATATCCAAATGTTATGTACTATTCTAAATGCATATACACTGGATATAAATACATATATACTGGATATATATGATATTTAAATCATGAATACAATTCTGTAGATAGGGTACTTTTTACCCCATGGACAATTTGTAATTATAACAAGTTCATTTTTGACTCAAGTACCAAATATCGGAAAAAATGACTAATATTAACTTAAATAATTATTTAATCTTTATAACATGGTAAGAAGTGATATAAAAGGACTCATAAACTAGAAAAGGTTCTTAATCATGTATAAATTAACTTATGTTTATTATTCACTAAGAACAAGGAACAAAAGAGTCAAGTCGGACACGATGTAAGGCAACTTCTAAACCCAATTTCCATTCCTGGGGTTGATCTTATACTTCATGAATATGGAATGCTAAGATTATGTGAGAAATTAATTTTGATGTAAAATATTGTATTTATAATTTATTTATTTGTACTTATAGTGAATACACATAATCAATCTATTTTCTTTACAAAATGATCTTTGTAAGGGAACCTTTCGCCCTACTCTTTTAGTCAAAGATTACTTTTATGTTATGTCATTGAATTTACATTATATTATTTTAGAATATGTTCTTATATATCATTATTGATGTACATTTTATTTCCATGTGATGAAAAACACTTTTCTCTCTCATCAATTCATTTTCTTAAATTTTATGTGATGTCATTAGGATGTCGAATTTTCATAAGGGAATTTCTAAACTCAATTTCCACTCTTTGGGTTTTACGCATACTTTGTTGATTGTACTATGTCAATATTATGTCTGTAATATCTATTTATTTATTTATTTTGAAATTTAAACTTCCCTTTGGGTGGATATACTTTTGAAACACATAATCTCCCCATTGATAAATTCTTATGTCATTTATATTATCTTTGAAAGGGATTTTGTCTCAATTTACATTCCATTAAGTCTTATTTGTTATTATACCCCAATTCAATTATATATGATGTATATACTTACATTTTACATATTATATCTTGAATATACTTTTTTTCATGATATTATAATTTTTTATTAATGTTATTCTGTAATTATTTTTATTCAAGTATTTTGTCAAGTGGTAAGAGACTCTTTAACTAAAACGTTATTTTAAATGTTTTAAAGATTTATTATTCCAAATAGTTCTCATTAATTTAAATGTTTTCAAAATGGTTTTAGTGATTTATTTATATGGACATTAAATTTTTTAAATGTTAATTTCTTTTAAAAGTTCCAAATTGGTATGGGACACTTTGATTCAAAAATATATTTATAAAATGTTTTTAATGGTTTTTGAACAGGATTAAATTATATCGATATCTTTAATTGATATATTGGGATTGTAATGTGGAAATGTTATCTTTTCTTTATGAATTTTTTATGTGATATGATTCTGTAATGATACTTGGAAATTTCACAGGGGTTTACATGATAAAACAAATACAGGTGGTTCTCTGATAAACTTAGAGCCGGTGAGCCTGAGATTGCTCTCTAATTCATTGGATAACGTGAAAGAGGGAAGAGTTACTGTTTCTCCAAATATATTTATGGAATATACTATGATGGGTATTCCAAAGGTATCTCCCTACATAGCTATGAAATCTAAAACGTAAGTATGTTATGGATAACACAAGTTACCGTTATGATTTATGATTTCTGTGTGTTATTCATAAATACTATGATTTCATGAGGTATGTTAAAAAGAATATGTTTTGTATGTATTGATGGGATAATGTTTTATTTCATTATTTTATAATCCTTACTGAGCTTTTTATGCTCATCCCAAGTTTTGGAATGTTTTTCACAGGACTTAAATTTGAATAGCATAGGGGATGGGTTCAAGGAAAAGTCTAGAAGTCTAAAACATGTAACTAGACATGTTTCTTTTTTCTAGAGATTTTATTTTATGAAAAAATGGATAATGTGTAGAAGTTTATACTTTTAATATTTTATATTTTATATTTATGGCTTAATTCTCTAAAACTCTAAACCTGACATGATCCTTATTATGAATTATTAACATAACTCAAGATTTTGTAATGTTTAATGTCGGGTCCTTATTGTTAGTATCAATGGTCATTTTAGATAACATTAAATGTTAGGGTGTTATTTAGGCATAAGTGACACACACATAATGGTTAGCATATTATAAATAGTAATTGTTATTTTAGATAAGTCGAATGAGTTTAAGATAACATGAATAAGTATATCCTAGTGATTACCCTCCTCAAAAGATAATATATAATGATTTTATTGATATAATCACACTAACCATTTTGGTATTAGTAAATGGATGGATCTAGCAGGCTCCAAAGTAAAAATTTATGTAATGGAAACAATGGTGGTTTTCTGAATGAGAAACTGAATGTAATGGGAGGTTCAATGAGAAATATTGTGGTTATTCTTAACCAAATATCTAGAGACATGATTGACCACTAAAACCATGGTTATTTTTCTAAGGAATCATATATTTGATAAATGAATCCCAATGTAAATATAGGTAATTATCATAAAGGTATGTATATTCAAAAACATATGTGTCAAGGATGCGGAAATAAACACTTAGAAAAATTCTTCAATGGTACGAGAAGATGATTCAGATGTCGTAATGAAGGTCATGAAGCAATAACCTTCCATGAAAAAACGAAGCATTTGGTTGACTCTAGGGAAGGGAAAGAAGTTCTTTCTGAGGGGTCAATTGAATGTTTTAAATGTTGTGTGCAGCGTCCCCATGAAAATAGGTATCCTGCAAAGAAGGTTCGGGAATGGGATCAGTCGGATTATAAAAATATACGTTTACCAATTGCTAATGTCATTCCAATTAAATGTGAGGACAATAAAAATGACCTATAAAATGTATGGAATATTTATTAGCTCATGTTTTGAAATTACTTATATATTAGGAAATTATGCATGATTTTGTTTTTAGGAAAGAATTATAAGATAATAATATGTAAAAACATGGATAACGGATCATGTATAATGTTCTATAATTAATATGTATAGTAATTGAAGAGTTATGTTGGATCTATAGATGATGATATGCTTAAATTTATTAATGATAGGATTATTTTGGGATACCTTTTCCAGTATGTGTAACCCTAAAGTCTGATATATGAGAATTTTATTCAAGAAGAATTATCTTTTATTATATAGACATAAAAGATAACCTTAAGGGTTCATGTGATCATTTGTTTTTTAGACAATTTTGGGTTATTAATTTTTGGGATGCAAAATGTGAGGTATAAAATAACCTTTGAGGTTAAAACATTTTATGGTTATTTTTAAGGATTTTATCTATTTTTTATGGTTATTATAATCATACAATTTTGTAAAATAGACATCACGTAGACCATGTGACAACCCTTCGCATTGGACAAAGCTATGAGAATCGAACCCACAACCAAAGTATTACTCGGATTTATCATCTACCACTGAACTACGTGAAGTCCCTGGTTAGTATGACTTATTATTTTAATTAAATGTTTTTTTGAATCAAGAATAAGTTAATTTTGGGAACTTCTGATATCCTTAGTATGGGAAAATTATTTGTTGATTAAGTGATAAATTTTATCTTGGAATATGTTCATACTTTTTAGAACACTATATGCCTAAGGAAAATAGAATACTATGATTTTTAATTTGAGGAGTAATGGTGGAATTTTATTTTGGGAAGAATATATGTTTTTATTGTGGACATATAGTGATGGAAATTATTTACCTAACATATGGAATATGTGATTAGGTTAATTACACATCAGTATGAGACATTAAGATTAGTCGATGTTATTTGGAAATAAATGATAAGATTTACTATGGAAGACCATGTGATTAAATTCTTCTATGTTTTGGGTTTCAATATTATTTTGGATTATATTGAAGAATTTTTAGGAAAATTGTTTATTTTTTTGTCTTTGTTTATCTATGGGGTTTTATTTGGTGTATTTTGGAGATTAAAAGTAGTATTTTGTTTTATAAATGATTATCCTCTTTGGGGATTATCTAATATCGTACTAACCATTTCTGGTTATTGATAATGTATAAAGACAGGGGAAATATATAGATCGTCGTTTTGGATTATCTGATTCTCTAGAAGTTGATTCTAGTGCATTTTATGTGACCAAGTCAGCTTGAAAACTAATTTACCGGAGAAAAATTAGTTTGTGGTGGAAATTTTGTAAAGGATGAAAGTCTAAATGACAAATAAGTATGTTTCCTTATGTTCTTAGTAAGGATCATAAATAAATTTCCCAAATTTAAGAAAAATAACTTAAAACAAAAACATTTTCCATTTACTTTTCCTACTGGGGAATCAAAGACCATTTATCCCATCACAGGTTTGTGATTTTCTGATGGTTAACTTTCTCCTGATCATGTTTTCTATCACTCTCCATCAGAACATGACACTTAGTTTCTCTTATATATCCATGTTTTCCTACATGGAATCCATCTATGGGTTAGCTTGGGTGACCATTGTACTTCACTATTTTTTTTTCTTTTAATGTTATACATTTATTGGCTATTTTTTCTGATGTGGTAATTTCAATGAATTTTCCAAGCCCAATTTTAAAATAGCAAAGACGCAATTTCAAAAGAGGGGAAGGATGTAATGACACAGGTATTTATAGAATAATACTTTTTTATTTCTATTAAAACTAATGAATAATATATTAATTTTATGTAGAATTGTACTCTTTGTTTGATAGTGTACTCAACACATAACAATGGGTTTCTTTGAAATCTTATGTTGTAAACAACGTTGAGTTATACTGAAAAACAATATATTATTATTATTATTTTAAATTGTAGTTAACGCATAGTCATTATATTGGCAGGAATGAATAGAACTAAATAAAATATAATTATATATGTGTGTTTAATTTAATTACATTTATCCAATAAATTTTAGAGGCTTAAAATAAGAAATAATCTGATTTTAAGCATGAAATACTCTAATATTCTTGAAAATGTCGATTTATCGCCTTTTGATGGAGAACCATTTTTAAATCTAGTTTTTTTCACTTTTATATTTTTTATTTGAAAAATTAAAATTCTTCTTCAGAATTGGGAAATCAAAATTTATTTGGGTAAATTTTTGGTATTTTTCTGATAAAGTTAATTTTTTAATGAATAGTGAAAAATACCGCATTTTAATTTAAACCAACCTTTTCATATAATTTATTTAAATAGTTATATTATTCTTTTCGTTGGTTTTAAATTGTAATTGGATTATATTTTTATCATTTAATCCAATTTTTGTCATTGTAAGTAATTTCACTTTGAAATTTGATATAAACAAATGTCAATCTTTTGATAGTTATTGTTTTTGAAAAACACTCTTTTTGGTTTTGTCAATGGGAATTATTTTAAATTTAATTTATGCATCTTCTGTGTTTGGAATTTTCAAAAATGGATTCCATATTTTGAATTATGAGGTCTAAATTTTGTAAATAGGTATCTTTTATTTTTGGACATTATGAATAGTAACATGAGTAAATATTTTATTTACCATGGTTAAAGGGTAAATCTGGTAAATAACGGTAAAAAATAATATCAAAATAATATTAAATTAACTTTATACATTTCCTAAAACTATTTAATGAGTTATTTATATCCAAGGTCATCCTTGGGTAGATTTTGGGACTCCATGGGGCTACTTGGGAGTAATAATGACATTTTATATTAAATAATTTAAAGTAAGACAAAAATAACAAAAACGTATATCTTCTTGTAAAATAATTTTTATATGGGGTTATATGAGTGATCTATTATACTATAAATATTCAATTGAAATCTTAAAATATTTACTACATCGTGATATTTTAGTTATAATTTTTAGATACTAAATAAGTAAAATTATTTTTGACCCAATGATGATGTAGTGATTACCTTACTAATGAACGATTTAAATAAATGATATTATAAATGTATAAATACATTTATTTGAAATTTTTTTCCCATCAACGGTTTATGGATGATTATGACTTGTTATATATGAATTAATTAAATTTTTTAAATAATAATGTTTTTATGGATTTATAAAAACTTGTGATATGAATAATATAAAAAATGACTTTAATGAGTTTTTAAAATAAATATTATTTTATTAAATGATATAATAATACTAAAAAGCTAATAATTGGGAAAACGACTTAAATAATGCTTTAAATATCATTAATGAACCATTTTTAATTCGACTAGAATTTTATGGTAACTATATTAACTGTATAGTATGAATATACAAGAAGACATAGTAAAAGATAAATTAGTTAACTAAAGGATAAAGCTAAAAGATAAGGATTAAAAAATAACCAAAAACTATCCAATTATTATGGGATGATTTTATTTCGAAAAAAATACATATTTTCTTCTAATTTAATTAGTTTTGGATCTTTTTAAGCCAAAATTACTTTTAAAATAAAATAAATCTTTCAAACTTTCCTAAAGATCCCATCCCCCCCCATTATAAATGGCCATCACCTCTAACCAATTACTAACACCTATAATGACATTTTTCTCATCCAAACTCTACCCAATGAAGCTCCCAAAATTCCTCTAATTCTCATAGAACCCGTTCCTTAGGAATAAGATAATCTAATAAATCCTTTTGGTTCAAACCAATGGGAGTTACCCGATTTAAAGGTAACAACTTCTCTCAAGTTATTTTCTTTTACTTTCCTTCTCCACATCCTATGATAATTTTATTCTATTTTTAAATAAAAAAATATTATAATAAATATAATAGGTTGTTTTTATGAGAATTATACTAACTACACTAACACACACCTCAATCTAATGGACTTATAACATACTGTTTCTGTGAACGATGAAC
The DNA here is from genome assembly GCA_963277665.1 of Viscum album. NCBI lineage: Eukaryota > Viridiplantae > Streptophyta > Magnoliopsida > Santalales > Viscaceae > Viscum > Viscum album. Next base: position 392,055,106 of record OY728167.1, on the reverse strand, counting down.
TACTGCCTCACGAAAAGATGATTGTTCAATTATCTCTTAAGGCCTCTCATGGTTTCAATTATGATAGAACTATAATTATATATGATATATATGATATTTATATTGTCTCTATTCTTCTGTATTTTTCATTTATAGCATACCATTATGCTTTTCATAACTAGTAAATATGATAATTTCATTTGAGGAAGTGCGGACTACCGCCCCCTCAAAGTGATGTGAATCGTTCATTCTATTCATGCAATGTATAAATGATGGAATTTATGAACTTTTGTGACATATATAAAATTTATATTATAATATACCTATGTATAATTTATTTTTCATTCCTTTAAAAATGAAAAATTAAATGAAAGTAGCGTTCATGTGTACATACTGCTTACCGTCTCCATGAACAGTGCATTTCGTTTTCTTATATCCAAATGTTAGGGAATATTATTAATAAATATATAATGGATAAAAATACATATATACTTTATATACATTATATTTAAATCATGAATAGAATTCTCGAGATAATGGACTTTTGACCTCATGGATAATTTCTAATTATATGAAATTCATTTTTGACTCAAGTACCAAATATTAGTAAAACAATAATATTAACTTAAATAATTATGTAATGTTTATAACAAAATAATAACTGATGTTAAAGGAATAATAAACATTAAAAAAGGTTCTTAATAAATATGAAATTAACTTTTGTTTATTATTCAAGAAGATCAATGAACAAATGAGTCATGTCAGACACGAGGTAAGGGATCTTCTTAACCCAATTTCCATTCTTTGGATTGGTCTTATAATTCTTTAACATGTAATAATAATATTATGTAAGAAAATAATTTTGATGTCTTATATTGTATTTATAATTTATGTATGTGTACTTATATTGAATACACATAATCAATCTATTTTATTTACAAAATGATTTTTGTAAAGGAACCTTTCACCCTCCTCTTTTAGTCAAAGACTTATTTTATGTAATGTATTTGAATTTCCATTCTCTTATGTTGGGATATGTTCTTCTATATACTTATTTATGTACATTTTATGTCCATGTGATTAGAGAAAATTGTTTCCCTCATTAATTCATTTTTGAAATTTTTATGTGATGCTTTTAGGGTGTCAAATTTTCATAAGGGAATTTCTAAACTCAATTTCCACTCTTTGGGTTCTAAGAAAACTTAGTTGATTATATTATGCCAATATTATGTGTGTAATACCTTTTTATTTATTTATGTTGCAATTTCCACTTCCATTTTTGTGTGGATATACTTTTCCAACACATAATCACCCCATTAATAAATTCCTACGTCATTAATAAGATATTTTAATGGGATTTTGTCTCAATTTTCATTCCATTAAGTCTTATTTGTTATTATACACCAATTCACTTTTATATGGTGTATATAATTTCGTTTGAAATATTTTATCATTAATTTCATTATTTATCATGATATTATAAGCTTTGTTTAATGTTATTCTGTAATTATTTTTATTCAAGTATTTTCTCAAGTGGTGAGGGAATCTTTAACTAAAACATTAATTTTAATGTTCTAAAGATTTATTCTTCCAAATATTTCGGATTAATGTCCATGTTTTAAAAATAGTTTTAGGGATTTATTTATATAAACATTAAAGTTTTTTAATGTTAATTTCTTTTAAAAGTTTCAAAGTGGTATGGGACACTTTAATTAAAAAATCGATTTATAAAATGTTTTTATTGGTCTTTCAAAAGGATTGAATTATATCAATATCTTGAACTGATATATTGTGACTAAAATGTGGAAATATTATCATTACTTTATGAATTTTATATATGATATGATTATGTAATGATAGTTGGTTATTTTATGGGTGGTTATGTGATAAACCAAATATGGGCGGTTCTGTGATTAACCTAGGGTGAGTGAGGCTGAGATAGATTTCCAATGCATCGGGTAACATGACAGAGGTAAACATTAATGTTTATCCTAATAGATTTAGGGAATATACTATGATGGGTATTCCAAATGTAACTCCCTATATATCTCTGAAAGCTATAATGTAAGTATGTTATCGATTCCACAAGTTATCTTTAGGAATTATTATTTTTGTGTCTTATTCATAATAATTATGATTTCATGAGGTATGTTAAAAAGTGTACGTTTTTTATTTATTGGTGGAATAATGTTTTATTTCATTATTTTATAATCCAACTGAGATTTTTATGCTCATCCCATGTTTTGAAATGTTTTTTACAGGACATAAAGATGAATAGGGCCGTGGATGGGATCTATGAAAATTCATGTTATTTAAAACATGGAACTAGACATGTTTCTTTTTTCAAGAGTTTTTATTTTATGGAAAAAAATGGAAGCTGAGTAGAAGTGTCTACTTTGTAATTTTTGAGATTTAATAGTTATGGACAAATTCTCTAAAACTATAAACCTGAAAAGATCCTCAATGTGATTTCTTGACATAACTCAAGATTATGTAATGTTTAAGGTCAAGTCCTTATAATCTACCCCACAAATAAATTATGTCCTCACAATTTTAATTATCATATAACAAAGGAAATAACTAATGATCTCTAAATAATGATCATGACTTCAGTAATAATTTCTTGAGATATATCGAACTGAAAAACTCTAAAACATATCATTCTCATAAACACATACTTAACCCTAATATTTATTTTTTCTCTAACCATATGAGAAATGAGTATATCATAATTGTTTATCAATATCAACATTATATAATTTCTTTCTAATTTTTTTTCATAATCATCATTTCATATACTATCATTGGTTTATATGAAATGTGATCTTGTTATTACAAATAATTCTTCCTCTATGTTGAGAGAACCAATCCATTTCCAAAATATCATTAAATTTATTTAGAGGAATAATAATAATATTTTCATAAATAAAATTTTCCTAAAAATTAACTTGGGGTAAATTATTTATAAACATAAATGATTTATTTTATAATAGAATCATTGTGGTGATGATTTAACATTCTTAGAAAATTTCCTAGTCTTAATAGGTTAGCTAGAATAGATTATAGTGGCCAAAAATCTAATGTGGAGGGATTGTTTACCTTTTACACACTTCTTTCATGACCTAATATCAATATTATACTTTTCCCTTTCTTTATAAGGTCATTGATACCTATTACACTCAAAAATTCAATATTAGTGAATTTGTTTTCATAATTACAAAAATCCCTTAATTTGTTGAATTGAAGAGTGAGATGAGAATTAGCAGAGAACTTATTCTTTTCTATTTTCATTTTAACATCCCTTTATAATTGGTTACCTTCATAACCATCTATACCACATTAAAACATATAATTATCTTTCTTTGGTCATTTCCTTAGTGCTTCATTACATATTTTTGACATATAAGAAATTGAACATTATTTCCTTCATTATTTTCATCTCTTAATATTTAATGAGACTCTATCATTATATTTTTTATTGTGTTTGGGACTTATAATATGTTCACATTGTGAATCATATTTTTTAATAGTTGGTTTTTCATAATCACAACGTATCTCATTCCATATCCCATTCTAATGGGTTGTTCATTGAGGTAATTTTCACATTATCACGTGTACCCATTTACCTTCTAGTTTTAGTCATTACTAAAACCAAAAGGGTTAAAAAGAGTGATGAACCATTAAAAATATAAGGGAATTATTATAATAATGATACTAATTCAACCTTAAAATGTATTCTTTCATTTTCATATTATCCCATATTTCTTTTAGATCAAACAATGTCAATCTTAGTTTAACCTAGGTTACGTTAAGCTAGGTTATCTTATGATGATTAACCTAATATATTAAGTTAATTTGGACATAAATCCTTCATAGATATCCATAATGATCATATGATCAACCAAAGAATATCCCCCAAGAGTGTCGAAATGGGTGTGTAGTCAGCCCTCTTTATCATGCACCAAATGATGATTGAGTAAATGCCCAACACACCATTTTCAGGATTATTATCCTTAGGTACATCTGTTCCAGAGTATCTCTATAATATAAAAGGGGAATAGAGGTAGATTTTTTATTTTATCAGTAGTTAATAAATATCGAAATGGTTTCATAATGTTTTTTTAAAACACTAATAATTTTTTCATCAATATCAAAAAAAATTCAGTTTCACCAATTTAGCAACGGTTTTTGGGAAGTATTGCAAAAAAATATTTAGGGGTGATTATTTCAATTTTAGTAGTGTATTTTTCTCTCAAATATATTGAGGGATACACAGTGGTTTAAATTTTTATTGTGTTTAATAATATATTGAAATGGTTTAAACCAAATTTAAAAAAATTACAACATATAGTGGTGGTTTAAAACATCAATATATTACTATTAAAAAAATAAATGCTGAAAAACCACTTCCCCTATAAAAAGTATAGAAAACTAATGTAATCATATGAAAATAATATGATCAAATTAATAAGATACTATATTCATATAGTAAAATTACAAAACCAGGAATTATAAATGATTACAACAATCATAAACAAATCCCGATGGTCGTGGATAATACATGAAAAGAAAATAGAATCATATTGATAATCTAAAAACCATAACCGAACTAATGTAAATAGAGATTCAGTTAAAATATAATCAAAACATGAGAAAACTATAAGAAAGTTTAAACATATTCATTTATATAATTTATAATGACTTCTTGTATATAAATAATTATAGTAGGAATTTAGAATCAATAATAACAATATGATGAGTGCTAATATAGGCTTAAAAAGGTCTATGATATCAGTAAACACAAACCGAGGTTTATAATGATAGAAACCGAAATGAAAAAAGGTACATCATAATGTACGAAAAATTCAACATTTACAAGGTTAATAATAAAATCTAAAATAAATTGATTATAAATATTATTTTTTAAGATCAAATAACAATGAATGAAATACCTTATCATAACATTAAAATACACCACTAAAATCATTAAAAAATTTGCGTGTAAATTCAACACACAATAACCTCATCATGTTTCCACTTCATCAAATGCTTACATATAACTGCATTCCAAAATATTACCACTTCACTACATACCACCACTTAATAACATAACCCCACTATATATATAGAGCCCTACACCTAATTTCACAATATCACCGCCTCTACATATCCATTGAACACCTCTTTTACATTACCACAAAACATCCTCATAAATTATTACCACACCATAACTAAATATGTTCTAACTCGTCCGAAATGAAAAAATAACATGAAATTGATTACTATAATAATTTTCTCATAATAAGGATTCCACATGACGATAAAAAAATGAAATAATCCCCCATAATCTCATAATCCTTTCCTCCATCAATCCCTAGAAGCTATTGCATCCCCACATTAATTCATGAAACCACATAACAACCCTAAGACAACAATCATAACAATGATAACATGATAAATAATGGATAAAACCCAAAACATATAATGTCATGACTTACTTATAACATCCTCATTATATGGTCCAACCTATCTCTCTCTTAAAATAACCCTACTAAAACCATGTATTCTTCATAGTAATCTTTCACTACCCATCCCAACTCTAATATAAGATTTAATCAATTGAAAAAATCCATCACACTATAATGGAAGACATCACATGGAATCATTTAAAAAATAACCCAAAAGATCCTAAGATTTATGAGTATAAGGGAAACTCTGTAATAAAACATAGAAAATAAAAAAACATATAGATTTCATGTATGGTAATAGAAATATATATATCCCCTAACTCAAACAACAATAAGGTTTCTCGATCACCATATCGTAATGTTATTCTACCATGAGTTTTTTACACAACACCACCACTGAATCCAAATTCAATCCTCATTAATACCTAATGAACTCATATTGTCACCACCTCTCTCTCCATATCCACTCCTTACTAGCGACAGCTATATGATAATTTTATTAAAAATTAAATAGTGTTGTATTTAAATTTCAACTCAAAACTAATATAAATTTGTGTACTAAATGATTATGAAATTGTGTGATTTCCCTACTTACTCAATACATACAACAACACAATATCACAGGGGATACATCCAATAATATTCTTATATAATTAAACCAATTATTTCTATATAGTAATGACATATGTATCCTTCATCTATATATGATCCCCTTGTTTCTTTATTATGATTTGAAGTGATGAATTGTGTTTTTTTCAATGTAATAAATTTCTTCTAAGAATCTCTAAGATGGGAGTAACTATATCTATGAGTAGATGATGTTGAAATCCCTAGTGACCTACCAAATACCTCAGATAGTAATGGTCTTGAACCCATCCCACACACATCACCCTGAATCACTTTTCCAAATAATCAACCAACTAGATTGTCCTAGGAGACCAAGAAGGATTTTTCTGGATTAGCTTCCCATTATTCTTTTATTTTTACCAATAAATTAAATACCATTAATATTTATAGTAGTAAATATTAAAAAATTGAATGATGATAATAAATTATTACAATGAAAATGGAATTTAAACACCAACTTCATTGGTTGGATCAATCATATAACTCTCATTGAATTTAGTATTAACATACAATCAAAGTTCCCTTCAGGAGACTTAGTTCCCTAAAATATTAGCATGAATTAAAATAATATAAATAAAAAATAGTATATGAAATAGATAATTTTATCATATAAATATTTAAACTAATTAAAATATTACCATAGTTGATCAATTTATTGAACAACTATTTGAACTGGTCCTATGGGGGATGATTTGTTTTACTCAATATGATACATTTATTTCTGTAATCATCGTGATATAAAAACCAAGTAATATAATAGTAATGTATGAAAAGTAACCTCCATATCATATGCATGTATATATGTAACATGAGATTAATATAATAATATATTTCCAATACCATATACATCTCATGGTGTTAGATATCATAAAATACCTTCCACTACTCTCTAGGTACACCTTCATGTACCTTATCATAATCCTATTCAGTGGTAAATGATGTATTATTGAATTCATTCCATAATAAACATTTAAAATCTGTCCATTTTTACCCAAAATATTCAACATCCACTTTTGTGCAATAATATCAGCAATGGTAAAGTGGAATAACATCCGTCCAAAGATATTCATTTTTAAAATATTAAAATTTAATTAAATAATGTAATTCAATTTATCGATAATGTATTAAAATTACCTTTATAAAGGAATAAAATACTTTATTTTTTTATGATTGAGGTATATGCCTCCCATTCGAATATGTAATTATAAGGGTAACCATATTAGATGCCAAATAGCCTAGAATATGGATAAATAATCCCACAGTACCATCTATAGGGAACCCATAACGATTAAAGGGAACAACTATATTCAATCAATTTAGATTTTAGGCACTTGAATTACTAGAATTTTTCTTGGTAGTAACATTGTTCCCATGTTTAATGAAAAAAGAATGTATTAGTATAAAAATTTCAATAAATTTATTCACATTAAAATTTGTACCTTTAACTATCACCCTCCAAAATACTCATGAAGAAATGGGAGAGACCACCTATTCCCTCACAATAGATTCGTCACATGTTGAACCTGATGAATCGGGAGGTAATGTACCATATTTTGATGGGAGGTAGAAGGAGAGTGTTCTAAATAATGATGATAGGGAGATGAAGGGTGTATAAGACACTGATGGGAGGAAGATGGAGGGTATCCTAGATGATAAATGGAGGGAACCCAAGGGATCATCAGGTAATAGTAATGATATTTATATGGTTGGGGGACATCAACTGAGAGTCAACTGAGATCAATGAAATGATTCTACCTTGCTATTCTAGACATTTAAAAAATTAAAAATATCTTCAAAACATATATTTTAAAAAATTCATACAAAAAAAGAAATTTAGAAATGATAAATTATGCACAATACTAACAAACATAGTATACATATGTAAGATAATGAATGATTACAAATAATAAAATATGATATATAAATTTTCAAAATTAAACAACATGTTTATAAAAATAAATTTAAATTTAAATGATTTGATTTTCTCTGTATTATTTTTAAACAATGTATGGATTAATTTTGAGACCATCCACTAAGGTGGCATGCAATTCTGAGACCTGGTGTGTCGAGAAATAATTATTGAAAAATATTAAACAATTACATAGCACACATGAATAGTTTTTCCTAAAAAACTATAATAACATCAAAATAGGTTCCTGGATCAAAAATCATAGCATATCATTGATTTCATAATGGTTTTTTAACCCTAGGAGTGACCTTACATTGGTCAGTGTAGGTCATTTTGAAAAAGATATCATGTTCATAAAACAAGTAAAACAATTTCATAAAAATTATTTATAATAATTTTGTTGACACAATAACCAAATACTCTATAAATGTATCCTTATGTTGAGATCTAGGGTTATCCTCAAAACCATAGAATGTAATGACCCGCAATTTGAACCAGGTTAAAAAGTGGTATAAATTAAACTTTCTCAGTTACTAAACCGGTTGAGTTTATGACCGGGCTTTAGAACCATATTCTGAAGGTTGAAACCTTTCTTTTTAATGTTTTTGGACATGGCTGAATTCCCTGTTAATGTCCCGAGTGTCACGAGGTTTTTTGGGTGCGTCATACCCGAAGGAGGCTATTTTTTATAGAACAATAGAAGGCTCACTGTTGGCGCACGGTTCCCCAAACCATGTGGCCCAAACCATGCGACTTAAATCAGGGAGACAGAGGAGTATGCATGGCCTGCGCATGGTTTCCCCAAACTGTGTGGCCATCCCATTCGAGGTGCCTTGGTGTCCAGTGGGGTACCGCACGGTTTGGCAACCCGTGCCGGTCAAACCCTATACGGCCCTCCTTTTGTGTTTTTAATTAATTTTAAAAGGAATTTAAATTAAAAACCTAAGAAACTAAATGCTCTCTCCCTCACTCCTCTCAGCCAGAACCTGCACAAGCCCCCCTGGAGCCATGATGCACGGAGCTCCCCTCATCTCCCTCCTTTTTCAATCCTCTCCTCATTTCTCTTGAAGTTTACCTTCTGATCTTCAAGTTAATCCTTCTCCCATAGTCTCTTATCATTGTTGGGCCAAATCTGGCTCTCCCCCTTTCCCTGTTTCCCTTCTTCCAAGCACCACTAGGTTTAGGGTTTGTTTCATTTTGGTTTCTTTCTTGTCCCGCGTGTTCCAGGGTTGTGCAGATGGTCCCCTGAGACCTTGTCGGTGTGCGTACAACATCCTCCGCTGAAGGAGAGGTGTATTTCGATGATTTAGATCCACCAGTTTGTTTCCCAGGTAAGGGTTTTACTCGTGGCTTGTTTTTTCAGCTTCTAAATATGTGCTTTAGTAGATATAAAGGGTTCCTATTGTGATTGTTTCAAAGTTATTTGGAGTTTTCATCATGTTTCGGGTTACCGAAGATTAGGCGGCTCTTAGATAGAAAGCACCATGATCCGGAGTGGATGGATGGATCCACCTTGAGGTAGGGTGCCTCTCCTTGCCTTTAATTTAAAAGTGAATTATTAATGAGTTATTTCTTCAATTCTTTGGTATGGTAATTAAGAACGTTTAGTTTCAATAATTTGCTTATGTGAAAAGGGTGCAAATTTCAAGGACAAGGTTAAAATTGTTTCTTGGTCACTAATCTAATGATTCAATAATAAAACCCATCAATCAGAGGTGTGTTGTCTTCCAGATAAAAAGTATTGACAGACTTTTTAATCTTTCTTGTTGGATTTTTTTGGTTCCTCTTTGATGCTTTGTATGTGAACCTACTTTTTTGAGAAAAATAGAATGATATTAGTATGATACTTTCATTTGGGTCAATTTTCGATGTTAGGAAAATTGAGTAAGATAGTAACCTTATTGGGATGACATATGATTATATGGCATGGTTCCTCTAGAAGGTATCAAAGGGTTAATTAATGATAAACATATCCTTTAAGATGAAATAGATTAGGGTGGTAAGAACATGCCTTAGGATATTGGAATAAGCACGGCTAATGTTAATGTAATGGATCTAGTGAAGGGAACATACCGAGGAGGGGTCGTCCATATCACCACTTTATGATTTTTAAATTCTTATATGTCTTTGAAATGATATAAAATAAACGAAGAATGAATTGGGGGTTAGCCAATATCATACATGAGTGGGTTGCCTCATGTACCTTATATAAATGTGATGAATATGTTAATGTCTTGATTTGGATAATTAGGAGGAGTTTCCTTAAGTATAAATGTTATGAATATCATAAATGATGTGATAATGATACTTGAGATGGTTTTTCTTAAGTATATTTGTATGAACGTGATTATAACCTTTTAAGTGGATATGGCCTATATGGTTGATGTGTATGTGGTTTGTTTCTTTGAGTGATTATGAGGTAATGCCATAAGAAGTATACTATAGACATGTTATTATTGTGAGTGTGCACATGCTAATGTCTCATAATGAATGATAATAAAGGTGAGTGCATGTTGAGGCCACCTAGTGACAGATACGGTGTTGGGTGGGAGGAAGTTATACCCCATTCCAGTGTGACAGTACATGTCTGGAAGGTAGGCATTCTTACCCATGCCAGTTGACTTATAGTGATATTTTACGTGTCTGGATGGGAGGCATTTATATCCCATGCCAGTATTATGATTGTGATGGATGGGAGGCCGTTATACCTCATGTCAATTGAATGAACGTGATGGAAGGGTGGCATTGTTACCCCTTTCCAGTATCTTTTAGGAACGAGAGGTGTTTTCACCTCGTTTTCATTTCATACTAGGGATGAGAGGCATTCTTACCTCGTGCCAACTATGTTTAGCTGATGGGTGGGAGTCATGCATACCCCATGCCATCTTTTATAAATATTTACCTATGTAACTGTAGTGGCATTATCAGAATGAATCCCGGCAACGATCCAAAGCTGGTATAGCCATCAGATTTCCTTTAGGAAACATGGATGGGTGTTGTTCTTCTATGTTTTCCTACTTATTGAATCCTTCTATACACGATTACTATTTAATTTAATGTAAACTGTCTGGATTGGGTTAGACATCAGTGGTGCCGGCCTACTGAGATTATTATCTCACACCCTACTCGAGCCACCATTGCACTGGGGTACCTGAGTAGACCTTTTTGCTTGCAGTACATAGGCTATATACTGTTCTATTTTTACCTGAGGAGTTAGGAGTAGAGGACCAAGTGGGAGCATGGGATGCTCAGGAGAACGTTGTTGGGCTTCGTAGTCTTTTCTTTTAGTATTGTTTGTAAATCATGCTATATTGTTTCCTTTTTTCAGAAATGTTTCATCATTTGTACATACATGCATTGTAAACTGGCATTTTCCACCTTTTATAAAATGGGTATTATTATGTCATTCCTTGTTGTATTTCAATTCCATACTGTTTCCACTACTGAATGATATTTACTCTGACAATACTGATTTGTTACTCTAATATGAGGGTATAGTCTCCCCACTATCACCTCCTGAGACCCTCGCTAATAGTCGGCAGCCTCTGGCGTACGTGGAGACGCGCTTGAGGCCATGTGACCCACCGGTCCGGCCACAGGTTTGATGGTACGCCAGGATGGGATGTTACAAAGTGGTATCAGAGGAGTTTCTTTTTTCTAGTTTGGTTTTCTATTTAGCGATAGTAGACTGGGATAGGAAGGAGATAGAATTTGGTAATAAGCTGTTCTTAAGAGTAACTAACCTGTGTATAGGGAAAAGCCAAATTGGATCGAATGAAATTGTTATTTTAATGATTTTGATTATTACGGTTGATTTGTTTTCAAAATTGGGTGACACACATGGTTTCTGTTGATATTGTTGATGCAATTGCAGGTTTCACTTCTGTTGAAACCTGATGATAAGAGGGTATTCCATTTCATGTATCATATAGGAACTTTGTTTGAAATCACAATCCATGAATTATTCCATGCCATATAGGATGAATTTGTTGATGTCTACTATTGTGATTGTTGTTTTAGTAGTTATTCCATTCCTTTGTGATATAGCATGTTTCTTTGTCACTACTTTCGATAGCAAGCTAGGTTCAGTTAATATGTAATTGGTTTCTTTGACTAAATTTAAAGATTTTCAATTACGATGGGAGCCAATTTTTAGTTGCAAGGTGTATGGGCGCCATATAGATGGGAAAGGGTAACATGTGTGATTGAATTTATAGAAAAAGGGGATGCTAAAGTCAAATTTTAAAATGAGTTTAGTATTGATTAAAGGGAGCCAAATGCCAAACTGAAATGTGTATGGGTGATATACAGATTGATAGGTGGCCACCCATATGGCTGGATGATTTTTTTGAACATGTTAAATTCTGAAATATGTTTTTTTGGTCTGTTGGGAGCCTATTTTCAACCCATGGAGTGTATGGGTGCCTCATGAGTTGGTAACGAGCATCCCATAATGAATAAAATGGCTGGATGTTTTGCGAATTGGTTATGTGTGTAATGTTTTTTGTTTTTGAACTGGTGTGTTTTGTCTTTTTGGGACCCTCGTAGGTCTCCTTAATTGGTTTAAAAATGAATTTATTAAGATAAATTGCCTAGAAAAGATGGGATGTCGGATAAATTTTTAATGGTTAAAAGGAATTTTGTTGAAACATTCCTGTTTTTCATTGACTTGCTTGTTAAAAATCAAGTGCTTGGTGATTTTTGGTTTTCAAAGGTTACGTGATCTTTAGAATTTAATCTTTTAAAGTTATTATTAGATTAAATGTTATTATATATAAAGGTCTTAGAAAATGAACCTATAGTGGTGTCCTATGTTTGAAACCCTGTGTGAGGGTAGCTGAGTTTCTCTTTGAGTGACTTGGAATGAACCTTAGGTATTTTCCGTAGGCTGCTTTCATTTTTGCAATGATGTTAAATGTTTGGATTTTGAGATGGTGACTTTTGTTGTGCATGACCTAATTCTTTGGTCGACGTTTGTTTTTCATAAGCGGTTATCCTGTAGTTGGCAGTGCCCTTAGAGATTTTGTGTCTTGTTTGTACAGTGAGTTTTGTGATTTTTGGTACTGCTCTGGTGCCGTTGTCCCTTGTAGGATTTCTAGTTTCCAATGACACCCTTGTTCGTATGGGTGGTCATGTTCCTTTTGACATGGTTATGGGCTTGAGAATAAGGTAATGCTCTATATCAGCTGGTTAGATATGCCTCGGGCATGGTCGGTTGCTTGTTGGTCATTTGACCTATTCTTCTTCCCCAGTGATGAAAACATGGTATGTCATCACCCATGTTCACGGTCATAGTGGGTATTATGATGTTGGGTTAAATCTCTTGTGCTATTGAGGATGGTCTCGGGTCATCTATGTGGAAGAGAGAGTTGAGAATTTGAGAATTAAGTTGTCCCAATGCTCGAGATGATTTTTGGAAGACGCTGGTGGTTGACACACCGGTATTGTTGCGTTGGATTCCTCGTACATTTTCAAATGGTGATCATGGCTCGGAGGAGCAACATACATTTTTTTAAGTGGTTATGAACCATTTCTCTTAGGATAAAATAGTATTTTCTTCTTTCAATGACTGGCACCTCTAAGGTGGGGAGCGTCATGCTGAATTAGTAATGTGTGTCCTTCTGGGTAGAAGGAACACACCAAGAAGGACCATTTTGGAGATGGTTGGGTTTTGCTCAAATGCCTTTGGGTTTTAGTGGTAAGGATGATGGATGGAATGCCTCAGATGGAGAAAGTCATTATGATCAGTTTGATATCTCTATGTGTCGGCAGGTGAAGTCGAGTTTCTTCTTTAGAGTCTACCATGGGTGGTTTTACTATTCTCCTTTCCGGTTTTTGGTTATGACTAACTAGAATACATTTAAAATCCTCTTAGTGTAATCTGTTATGTGATGAGCATGTCCCCTATCTTGATTTCTTCCTGGATGCACGAAGAGAGCGTTTGTCTTATGCCGCACAAATGCTTTTAAAATCTATTGAGATCTTTTGGTTGTTCTCTTTTGGCGTTGCATGCGGGATACATGGTTTCCTCTCGTGGTTTGATCTTAAAGATGTCATCAGGAGTCGAGTATGAGCTTTGGTGAACGTTCTCATGGTATGTGTGATATTCCTTGGGAGAAGGAATCATTGTTCAGCTTATTATGTGTCAGCCGTCTCAGCCGGGTGACTTCTTGAATAGTCAGCCAGAGTGGCATGACCTTTTTTCACATGGGTTTTGAGGTCGATGGGGAATTGAAAATTTAGTTATTTCAAAATCACGCTCGGTGCGTCATTATAACGCTTGGGGAATGGTTTTGAAAGACAGTTCCAAAGGTGGTGGAGTTGTGGTTTGAGTTTTGACCGCTTAAAGTTAAAAATATCAGATGGAAAGTACCTATGTTTGGATGCTTGGTGAGAAGAGGATTGGTTAGTTTCTCTAGTATGATGGGCTAGGGTAAGATTTGTCTGGGTGTTTCGGTTGGAAAATGAGCGTTGGATCAGGTGTTGATGGCTTATGTGTCATGTGCTTAAGTGGTTGTTTGTTGGTGCGTGGGACCATTAGAAACATAACGCGATCGTTTGAACGAAGCTTCACGACCCTTGTAGGTCGAGTGAGGTGTGTGTGGTTCCCGATGCCTTCTCAGGGATGAGAAGTTATAAGGTGGAAAGGTTGTAATGACACGCATTTTGAACCAGGTTAAATAGTGGGTGAAATTGATCCTTTTCAGTTAATAAACTGGTCGAGTTTAAGACCGGGCTTCGGAACCAAATTCTGAAGGTTGAATCCTTTCTTTTTAATGTTTTTGGACATGGGTGAATGCCCGTTAAGTGTCCCGAGTGGCTCGCGGTGTTTCGAGTGCATCGTACCTGAAGGAGGTTGGTTTTTAATGAAAAACAGAATGCGCACAGTTGGCTTACAGTTTCCCAAACCATGCAGCCCAAACCGTGATATTTAAATCAGGGAGACAGAGGAGTCTACACGGCATGCACACGGTTTCACCAAACCATGTGGCCAGCCTGTGAGAGGTGCCATGGGTGTCTAGTGGGGTGCCGCATGGTTTTCACATGGTTTGGCAAACCGTGCGGGTCAAACCATGCGCAACCCTACTTTTGTTTTTTTAATTAATATTAAAATTAATTTAAATTAAAAACCTAAGTAACTAAATGATCTATCCCTCACTCCTCTCAGCCAGAACCCACACGATCCTCCCCCTATGGAGCAGCAACACACATAGCTCCCCTCGGCTCCATCCTCCTTCGATCCTCTCATAGGTTTTCTTGAGCTTTCCCATCTGATCATCAAGGTAAGACTTCTCCCTGAGTCTCCTCTCATTTTTGGGCTGATTTTGGCTCCCCCTTACCCTGTTTCCATTCAACCAAGCACCCCTAGTTTTAGGGTTTGGTTGATTTCGGTTTCTTTCTTGTTCCGCTTGTTCCAGGGTTGTGCAGAAGGTCCCCCGGGGAACTTGTTGGTGTGTGTACGACATCCTCTACCGAAGGCGAGGTGGATTGCGGTGATTTTGATCCATCGGTTTGTTTCCAAGGTAAGGGTTTTACTCGTGGTTTGTTTTCCCAGCCTCTAAATAAGTACATTAGTAGTTCTAAAGGATTCCTGGTGTTTTTTTCATGTGCTTTTGAGTTTTGGTCATGTTTCGGGTTGTCGGAGCTTAGGAGGCTCTTAGTTAGAAGGCGCCAAGATCTGGAGTAGATAGATGGATCCACCTAGAGGTAGGTTCCCTATCCATGCCTTTAATTTAAAAGTAAAATATTAATGAGTTATTTCTGAACTTATTTGATATGGTAATTATACAAGTTTAGTTTCAATTAATTGCTTTTGTGAAAAAGGAGTGAATTGTAGGGACAATGATAAAATTGTTTCTTGGTCACTAAACTAACGATTCAATAATAAAACCCCTCAATCAGTGGTACGTTGTCTTCAAGAGAAAAAAGTAGTGTTATAACTTTTATGTTGGATTGTTAGATTTTTGTGGTTCCTCTTCGATTATTTGTATGTGAACTTGCTTTGTTGAGACAAAAAAATGATATGGATATGATACTTGTGTTTGGGTCAATTTGTCATGTTAGGAAAATTGAGTAAGATAGTTACCTTAGTGGGATTACTTAAGACAATATGACATGGTTCCACTAGAAGGTATCAAAGGGTTAAATAATTATAATCATATCCTCTAAGATGAAATGGATTAGGGTGGTAAGATCATGCCATAGGATAATGGAATAAGCACGTGTTATGTTAATGGAATGGATCTAGTGAATGGGACTTACCTAGGAGGGGTAGTCCATATCACCTCTTTATGCTTTGTAAATCCCTATATGTCTTTGAAATGAAATAAAAGGAATGAAGAATGAATTGGGGGTTAGCCAATACCGTACATGAGTAGGTTTCCTCATGTACCTTATATAAATTTGATGAATATGTTAATGTCTTGATTTGGATGCTTAAGTGGAGTTTCCTTAAGTATAAATGGGATGAATATAGTAAATGATGTGATAATGATACTTGAGATGGTTTGCCTTAATTATATTTGTATGAAAATGATTATAACCTTTTACGTGGATATGGGCTATTTGGTTGATGTGTATGTGGTATGTTTCTTTGAGTGCTTATGCGGTAATGCAATAAGCAGTATACTATAGACATGTTCGTATTGTGAGTGTGCACATGATGATGCCACGTAATGAATGATAATAAAGGTGAGTTCATGTTGAGGCCACCTAGTGACAAATATGGGGTTGGGTGGGAGGCAGTTATACCCCATGCCAGTGTGATAGTACATGTGTAACAGCCCGAGATTTTATGAAAAATATTCTTTTTAATTTTATTAATGTCTTGTGTTGTACGCTACACCAAAAGGATCTTGCACAACACAAATCCTTGACTTCCCTTTCATTACACGCAATCGTGACCTTCCTCGATAGCGTGTGTAGTACGCAATTCTGAGTTTCACTAAACAATGAAATGCTATTAAAATATTATTATAACTAGCCGTTATGAATAGTAATAAGCACCTTTTAAAATTTTAGAAATTTTATCTCTCAAAATGGACTTCATTTTTGGATTCGTAGTATCGAATTTAGCCTAAGGTGAAATTTTGGTACTTTTCGGATAACTTTCATATTTTGATGAATAGTGAAAATTACTAAATTTTAGTTAAAAACAACTTTTTCAATCGAAATAATTAATAGTGATAAATTATTAATTTCAGTGTTTTTAAAGTATATTTAGAATATATTTTCACAATTTAATACAATGTTGATCGTTGGATGTAATTTCACATTTAAACCAGACATAAACAAGTGTCAATCTTTTGATAGATATTGTTTCTTAAAAACACGCTATTTGTTTTAACAGCGGGATTTAATTATAAAATTAATTAATGCAACTTCTATGATAAGAATTTGGTAAAATAGACTTCATTTTTGAATTCAGAATATGAAATATAGCTTAGGATGAAATTTTGGCATTTTTCTGAAAAACATCAATTTTTTATGAATAGTGAAACTACTAAGTGGTAGTTAAAAAACTGAATTTTTCATAAAACTTAATTTTACATCTTCTGTGAATGGAATTTCAAAAATCCGAGAGACATGGTTGATGTCAGTAAGTAAAATGTGGTTCAATGAGATGAAAATTATTTTTGGTGAATAGTAACTTTTTACTTTTATTTAACACGGTTAAAAGTAAATAGGGTAATTAAGGGTAAAAATGATATTATTATTACCCTAACACATTTCCTAATTCTATTGGACAAGTGTATCTCGACCAAAAACAACCTTAAGTGTAAAATATTATCATTTAGGCCCACTTGGATTAGATTAGGACATTTATTATTATTTAATTCAAAGAAGAGTTAAAAGAGTTAAAATCAAAGTTTATTTACTAAAACATTTTTAATATAGGGTTATACATAAGATAAATTCGATTGTAAATATTCATTAGAAATCTAAAAATATTTCCTACATGATGGTATTTTATATGTAATTTTTAGACATCAAATAATTTAATTTATTTATGACACAAAGATGATGCGGTAATTATCTTATTAATAAAATATTGACATAATTGATATTATAAATACCAAAATAAATGTAATTTAAGACTTTTTATGAATTCCACTAATTTTCTAGGTTACTATGATATATTAGTGTTGATTTAATAAATATGGATCGAAAATATAATTCTTTTATGACTTTCACAAAAATCATATATCAAATAGTGTCAAAATTGACACAAAATAGTTTTTAAATCAAATATTAAATTATTAATTGTTATTTTTTTCCTAAAAATCTAAGTTTCGGCCAAATGACTTAGATAAGGATATATATATTAATAATAAACAATTTGGGGTTCGTTTGACATGTTATAATAAGTTTATTAACCATATAGTGTATGAAAACAAAAAGACATGGTAAATGTTAAATTATTTATCTTAGAGTTAAATCTAATTGATAAAGTTAAAATAATAACCTAATCTTGTCTAAATCCTATTGGTTTATAGGATTTAGACCCTTCCCCACTTTAGCTTCGAAATAAGACCCTTTGGAACCATTATAAACCGATTTTGACTTTAATATAAAATAATATTTTGAGCTATTCCTAAGGTGCCCCTCTCCTCCCTTATAAAAGAACACCTCCTCCCCCTCCTCATCACACCAATTTTAGCACTCAAGCTCGCCCAAACCCAGCCATTTTCTCCTCTCCACTTCCCTAGAATAATCCTAGAGGTCCTGGTCTTCTTCAAAGACCAATCTTATTTCCCTAAGTGGAGGATTCAAAGAGGCGTTCCAAAGAAGAGGTAATATCCATTACCGATCTTTTCAATTTCTTTCTTCTTCAACTTCTTCTTCTTTAGTTTTTTCATGATAAAGTAATAACATCAGTATTAATTACATACTGATATGTTATTATAAATATGAAACAACCCTAATTCACCTTCTATCCATCCTATGGAAAAATGAAATCACCGCACGTGCGTACGTACGGAATACCGTCTCCACGTCGTGGTGTAATCTATTTTTCCACCATCACCTTACAAGGATGGGTATAATGGTGTAATGAGTAACTATTTATGATTATTATAATGTAATATTGATACTGAAAAAATATATATATACTCCAATACAATTCCACGATCATAGGAACAATATCATCACTCGTGCGTACGTACGGAATACCGTCTCCACGATGTGATGTGACTCGTTCTACATAATCTTCATTTCATAATGATTATATAAATGAATTGAATGAATTAATATGGTATATACTACACTAATACCATTCTGGAAATTTAGTATCTCTAACCTAAAGATAAGAATAAGAATTTATTCGACAAAACACGCATAAGAACAAAAAGTTATAAAGACTCGAGTAACAAGTAACAATGAAATATTACTAACAAGAAGCTAATAATATGACCATATATGATACCATATCAATATGTATGAATCTGGAATAAGTCAATAACATTATTTAAACCATTATACAGGAGCTTCAGACACGTACAAAGAAAATCAGACCTAAGGTAAGGGGAAATATCACAATCTCATTTTTATCCGAGATTGTTTATACTTTGGGGGGTGTATTTTATCATACACATCCATGTTCCCTCAATATGTAATATTATTTCCATCCACTTACAATAGTTTAAATCCAATTTTACCCTTCTGTGAGTTTTTAGTAAAGAATATGAAAGGAATCATTTGTCGTTTTTTCATACGAGGTACTTTTTGACTTTTCTGACAAAAGTACGAAGAATGTTTTTTTTAACTTATATGGCATGAATGGATTTTTAAAACATTATTTCCAAGAAGCTTCCTTTACAATATTTCAAGTTTATGTTTGATCAACTTCTTTTAGTTTATAATTGTATGACATGTTAAGAAAATAAAAGTGTTTTTAAATAACAAAGTATATTTTCCTCAAGAATGGAGTTCAAGTGTTTTATCAAAATTATTTTCCATCTAAGATAATAAAGGGTTCTGTTTTTATCCCTATTATTACATTGATTTGATTATGTTGTCATGATTTGTTTTATGATGTCATGATGTTTCAAGAATCCCATTTTTGTTACATGTGTTATGCGATGATGTATGATTTATGATTATGTGGCACACATAAGAAAGGATTCATTATAAGATGGGTGGGACCTATATCTCCCTCCAATGCATTGGGTAAAGATTTTATATCTCATGAGATAGACAGGGCTGGAACGATAGATTATACCGGTTCAGTGAAATAGGACTGGAACGAGGGTGACTCGTTTCAGAAATGGACTTTGTCCACTAAGATAGTCTTGGCAATGAGTCTTGACTAACAAGAAATGATTCTCTATGATTATGTGTGTATGCCACAAAGTTTCATGTTTTAAGTTATGATTATTGTGATTAAATTTCACTGCCATGATTTATCCCATGTTATGAAATTATGATCTCTTTTGCAGGTTAAGATTTCCAAAAGTTATGTGCTTATGTAAATGATGTGATTGATATTTCTTTTGTTTACCCTTACTGAGTATTTGAGCTCACCCTTTTATGTTTTCTTTTCCCCAGGATATAAAGAAAGGTTTTAGGTATAAAAAAAGGAAGATCTTTATGGGAGATGTTGAAGATCGTTCACCAGGATTAGAAGATTATATTCCGAGTTTCCAAAGACACTAAACTATTACGATCCTTGTGTGTGTGTTTTTGTTATGTACTAAGTATTCCGCAAATGTAACGTAATGTCAATGTACGTCAAGCTACGGGTCTCTATAGTTGGTATCAGAGGAAACTTTTATTCAACCTTTGGAAACTAGGATGCAAAAACGTTAGTGAGATCCCTAGAGTTATTTCTAAGGTATGTCTAGGGATGTCCGTAAGGTTAAGTATACGTATAGGTTATAGTACTAGGATTACGCTAACGATCATAGAATTAAACCTAAGATGTTAGATATTGAAGGTACTCCCCCTTTATTATATTGTTTTCCCTAGCATGATTTTTGCCTCTCACACTATTATTTTTGGGTTTTAGACAATGGCTGGAACCCGAAGGATCCATGTTGATCAATGAAATGGACAATGCAATGATTGTCCTCCTGAACAAAAAAATGTTATGGGAGATGGAGTGCAAAATCTTATTGCTATACTTACACAAGCTATGAATCATTCTGGACTTCCAAATGAACAGAGAAGGGAACAATATTCTATTGAGTCTTTCATGAGGCAACGTCCACATTCTTTCAATGGGTCTTCTGATCCACTTGTGGCTGAACAATGGATCAGTACTACTGAAAAGATATTTTCAGTTCTTCAATGTTCTGAACATGATAAAGTCATCTTACCAGTATATCGTTTGGAAGGTGAAGCTGATAAATGGTGGAATCTTATCAAGAATACGAGGCCAAGAGATGAAATTGAGTCCATGGAATGGGACGAGTTCATGAACATGTTTTTCAGTAAGTACTTCCCTCGTATTCTTCGAACAAAGATGGAGAAAGAGTTTCTTGAACTGAAGCAAAGGGATGATGAATCTGTTGGTACCTATGAAGCAAATTTTACAAGACTTTCAAGGTACGCTTCTGGTATTATCATCCAACCTGAAAGTAAAGTTGATCGATTTTTTAGTGGCTTAAAACCAAGCCTTCGAAGGGAAATAGCTATAAGAGACTTCAGTAGCTATGAAGAAATTGTGCGTTGTGCTATCAAGGTAGAAATGGAAGTTGGTGTTACATATCAATCTCATGGTTTTTACAAGAAACGAAAGATGGAGTTCAAGGAGAAATCTCAGAATAATGGTGAAAAGAAGATGAATGTTTCCTTATGCACAAAGTGTGGAAAGAAGCATGGTGGATATTGTCTTAAAGGGACTAGAAAATGTTTTATGTGTGGAAAAGAATGTCATCGAGCAGCTGAGTGTCGAAGTAATGGAAAAAGGGTTTCTAATGATGTGAATAAAGCAAACATTGCAGAGAACGCACCACCAACACTTCAATGCTTCAAGTGCAAGGAAATGGGGCATTATGCTAATAAATGCCCTAATGCAAGGGTTAGTGATGATCGACATGAGCAACCGCTTAAGGAAAAGGACAAAGGGAAGTCACATGCGATCACCATTGGCGATGTTGAATATGATAATGATGTGGTGGAATGATTAAGTGTTTATGTAATGGGATTCCAAAATATTGTTGTATCATAATGTATTGGAATATTTATGTATTGGTCTAATGTGGTATTCAAAGTGATTGAGATATTTTTGGAAATAAGATGATATGCGCATAATGAAGGGAAAATGAGAAAACGAAATGTTTAACAGTATTCATGTGCTCATGATTGATATAAGGACTAAGTGATATCATGGTTTGAGTATATAGAATTTTGAGGATTTTGGTATGTGGAAAGTGTTAACTTTTAACTGCATTCAAGTTTTTACTAAGGTTCAATGGGTATTCAGGAGAATACATGATTAAGGACTTTGAATGTTTAGAATGTGACCAACAAAACATATCTTATGATATATGGGGTTCAACGATGGTATTAAATCTCTGGTAATCGTTTTCACTATGTTATGAGAGTGGACTACAGTATTATGGATAAGCCTAATGATTGGAATGGATTATGTTGGACATAAGTTAGTATTGTTTAAGGATAGAAGTTTTTTCGATATTATTGATGGGATGTTATAGTAATATAGTTTTAGAAAAAGGACAACCTGCAGGACGGGCGGCATCCCATCGCTTCGGACAAGGCTGTGGGAATCAAACCCACAACCAAAGTGCGACTGGCCTTTATCGCCTACCACTGGCCTACAGGAAGTCCCTGTTTAGTAGAAACTAGTTTTATTTTATTAATCGTTATGATATATGAAATATAATTTCATTTTTGGAACCATATACGATTAATATCACTATAAGATGGACTTATAACTTTTGCTAACCTTTTTTTTGAAATAGATGGAATGACCCATCCTTCTATCACATGATCTGCTAATGCTTCACGAATAACAAATTCAACTTCATTTCTTTATGATATGAAGTGGAAATTGTTCAATTCATGAACAACAGTGAGATTGTAACAAAATCATGTAAGTATTTCTTTTAATTCATCAACTTTAGGGAAATGATCTTGAAAACCAAAAATGTTGTCCTAGTGCTCTTATATCTGATTAATCAGATGGTACCTTAGATCGTCACAAATTTATGGCTTTGTGATTTCTAGCTTTTCCATAGCCATGTTCTCTACCACTCTCCATCAGAACATGATGGTTAGATTTCTCTTCCATATCCATATTTTCACCTATGTGGAAACCCAGTGATAAGTTTATTTGGGTAATCGTTACATTTCATACTTTAGTTTTTAAGCCAAGTTTTGGAATTCTTTTTTACGATGTGGGTTTCTATTAAATAAACTTTCAAGTAGTAATCCATTTATAACCCCAACGAATTTCGAGGGCGAAATTCATTTTAAGGGGGGTAGAATGTAACAACCCGAGATTTTATGAAAAATATTCTTTTTAATTTTATTAATGTCTTGTGTTGTACTCTACACCAAAAGGAGCTTGCACAACACAAATCCTTGACTTGCCTTTCATTACACGCAATCGCGACCTTCCTCGATAGCATGTGTAGTACGCAATACTGAGTTTCACTAAACAACGAAATGCTATTAAAATATTATTATAACTAGCCGTTATGAATAGTAATAACCACCTTTTAAAATTTTAGAAATTTTAGCTCTCAAAATGGACTTCATTTTTGGATTCGTAGTATCGAATTTAGCCTAAGGTGAAATTTTGGTACTTTTCGGATAACTTTCTTATTTTGATGAATAGTGAAAATTACTAAATTTTAGTTAAAAACTACTTTTTCAATCGAAATAATTAATAGTGATAAATTATAAATTTCAGTGTTTTTAATGTATATTTAGAATATATTTTTAAAATTTAATACAATGTTGTTCATTGTATGTAATTTCACATTTAAACCAGACATAAACAAGTGTCAATCTTTTGATAGATATTGTTTCTTAAAAACACGCTATTTGTTTTAACAGTGGGATTTAATTATAAAATTAATTAATGCAACTTCTATGATATGAATTTGGTAAAATAGACTTCATTTTTGAATTCAGAATATGAAATATAGCTTAGGATGAAATTTTGGCATTTTTCTGAAAAACATCAATTTTTTATGAATAGTGAAACTACTAAGTGGTAGTTAAAAAACTGAATTTTTCATAAAACTTAATTTTACCGCTTCTGTGAATGGAATTTCAAAAATCCGAGAGACACGGTTGATGTCAGTAAGTAAAATGTGGTTCAATGAGATGAAAATTATTTTTGGTGAATAGTAACTTTTTACTTTTATTTACCACGGTTAAAAGTAAATAGGGTAATTAAGGGTAAAAATGATATTATTATTACCCTAACACATGTCCTAATTCTATTGGACAAGTGTACCTCGACCAAAAACAAACTTAAGTGTAAAATATTATCATTTAGGCCCACTTGGATTAGATTAGGATATTTATAATTATTTAATTCAAAGAAGAGTTAAAAGAGTTAAAATCAAAGTTTATTTACTAAAACATTTTTAATATAGGGTTATACATATGGAAAATTCGATTGTAAATATTCATTAAAAATCTAAAAATATTTCCTACATGATGGTATTTTATTTTAATTTTTATACATCAAATAATTTAATTTATTTATGACATAAAGATGATGCAGTAATTATCTTATTAATGAAATATTGACATAATTGATATTATAAATACCAAAATAAATGTAATTTAAGACTTTTTATGAATTCCACTAATTTTATAGGTTACTATGATATATTAGTGTTGATTTAATCCACTTGGTTAGAACATATAATTCTGTTATGACTTTCACAAAAATCATATATTAAATAGTGTCAAAATTGACAGAAAATAGTTTTTAAATCAAATATTATATTATTAATTGTTATTTTATTCCTAAAAATCAAAGGTTCGGCCAAATGACTTATATAAGGATATATATATATATTAATAATAAACAATTTGGGGTTCGTTTGGCATGTTATAGTAAGTTTATTAACCATATAGTGTAAGAAAACAAAAAGACACGGTAAAAGTTAAATTATTTAACTTAGAGTTAAATCTAATTGATAAGGTTAAACTAATAACCTAAACTTGTCTAAATCCTATTGGTTGATAGGATTTCGACCCTTCCACACTTTATCTTAGAAATAAGACCCTTTAAAACCATTATAAACCGATTTTGACTTTAATATAAAATAATATTTTGAGATATTCCTAAGGTGCCCCTCTCCTCCCTTATAAAAGGACACCTCCTCCCCCTCTTCCTCACACCAATTTGAGAACTCATGCTCAGCCAACCCCGGCCATTTTCTCCTCTCCACTTCCCTAGAATAATACTAGTGGTCCTAGTCTTCTTCAAAGACCAATCATAGTTCCCTAAGTGGAGGATTCAAAGAGGCGTTCCAAAGAAGAGGTAATATCCATTACCGATCTTTTCAATTTCATTCTTCTTCAACTTCTTCTTATTTAGTTTTTTCATGATAAAGTAATAACATCAGTATTACATACATACTGATATGTTATTATAAATATGAAACAACCCTAATTCACCTTCTATCCATCCTACTGAAAAATGAAATCACCGCACGTGCGTACGTACGGAATACCGTCTCCACGCCTTGGTGTGATCTATTTTTCCACCATCACCTTACAAGGATGGGTATAATGGTGTAATGAGTAACTATTTATGATTATTATAAAGTAATATTGATACTGAAATAATATATATATACTCAAATACAATTCCACGATCATAGGAACAATATCATCACTCGTGCGTACGTACGGAATACCGTCTCCACAATGTGATGCGACTCGTTCTACATGATCTTCATTTCATAATGATTATATAAATGAATTTAATGAATTAATATGGTATATAATACACAAATACCATTCTGGAAATGAAGTATCTATAACCTAAAGATAAGAATAATAATTTATTCGACAAAACACGCATAAGAACAAAAAGTTATAAAGACTCGAGTAACAAGTAACAATGAAATATTACTAACAAGAAGCTCATAAT
Organism: Viscum album; assembly: GCA_963277665.1. Lineage (NCBI taxonomy): Eukaryota > Viridiplantae > Streptophyta > Magnoliopsida > Santalales > Viscaceae > Viscum > Viscum album. The sequence goes on along the minus strand of OY728167.1, from coordinate 392,029,038 downwards.
ATGACCATATATGATATCATATCAATATGTATGATTCTGGAATAAGTCAATAACATTATTTAAACCATTATACAGGAGCTTCGGACACGTACAAAGCAAATCGGACCTAAGGTAAGGGGAAATATCACAATCTCATTTTTATCCGAGATTGTTTTTACTTTGGGGGTGTATTTTATCATCCACATCCATGTTCCCTCAATATGTAATATTTTTGCAATCCACTTACAATAGTTTAAATCCAATTTTACCCTTCGGTGAGTTTTTAGTAAAGAATATGAAAGGAATCTTTTGTCATTTTTTCGTACGAGGTACTTTTTCACTTTTCCGACAAAAGTACGAAGAATGTTTTTTTTAACTTATACGGCATGAATGGATTTTTAAAACATTATTTCCAAGAAGCTTCCTTTACAATATTTCAAGTTTATTTTTGATCAACTTCTTTTATTTTATAATTGTATGACATGTTAAGAAAATAAAAGTGTTTTTAAAGTAGAAAGGATATTTTCCTCAAGAATGGAGTTCAAGTGTTTTATCAAAATTATTTTCCATATAAGATAATAAAGGGTTCTGTTTTTATCCCTATTATTACATTTATTTGATTATGTTGTCATGATTTGTTTTATGATGTCATGATGTTTCAAGAATCCCATTTTTGTTACATGTGTCATTCGATGATGTATGATTTATGATTATGTGGCACACATAAGAAAGGATTCATTATAATATGGATGGGACCTATATCTCTCTCCAATGCATTGGGTAAATATTTTATATCTCATTAGATAGACAGGGCTGGAACGGTTGGTTATACCGGTTCAGTGAAACAGGTCTGGAATGAGGGTGACTCGTTTCAGAAAGGGACTTTGTCCACTAAGATAGTCTTGGCAATGAGTCTTGACTACCAAGAAATGATTCTCTATGATTATGTGTGTATGCCACAAAGTTTAATGTTTTAAGTTATGATTATTGTGATTACATTTCACTACCATGATTTATCCCATGTTATGAAATTATGATCTCTTTTGCAGGTTAAGATTTCCAAAAGTTATGTGCTTATGTAAATGATGTGATTGATATTTCTTCTGTTTACCCTTACTGAGCATTTGAGCTCACCCTTTTATGTTTTCTTTTCCCCAGGATATAAAGAAAAGTTTTAGGTATAAAAAAAAGGAAGATCTTTATGGGAGATGTTGAAGATCTTTCACCAGGATTAGAAGATTATATTCCGAGTTTCCAAAGACACTAAACTATTACAATCCTTGTGTGTGTATTTTTGTTATGTACTAAGTATTCCGCAAATGTAATGTAATGTCAATGTACGTCAAGCTACGGGTCTCTACAACATGTCTGTAAGGGAGGCATTCTTACCCCTTCCTAGTTGACTTATAGTGATGTTTTACTTGTTTGGATGGGAGGCATTTATACCCCATGCAAGTGTTATGATTTTGACGGATGGGAGGCAATTATACCTCATCCAAATTGAATGAACGTGATGGAAGGGAGGCATTGTTACGCCTTGCTAGTATCTTTTATGAACGAGAATCATTCTCATATCATTGTCATTTCATACTAGGGATGAGATGCATTCATACCTCGTTCCCTCTATCTTCAGCTGATGGGTTGGAGGCATGCATACCCCACGCCATATTTTATAAATATTTACATATGTAATAGTAGTGTTTTGATCAGACTGAATCCCAGCAATGAGCCGAAGCTGGTATAGCTGTCAGGTTTCCTTTAGGAAACCTAGATGGGTGTTGTTATTCTATGTCATTCTACATATTGAAACCTTCTATACCTTCTTATTGTTTAATTTAATGCACACTGTCTCGATTGGGTTAGACACCGGTGGTGCCGGCCTTCTGAGATTATTATCTCACACCCTACTCGGGCCGCCATTGAACTGGGGTACTCGAGTAGACCTTCTTACTTGCATGAAATAGGTTGTATGATGTGTTGTTTGTACCTGAGGAGTTAGGAGAAGAGGACCAAGAGGGATCTTGGGAGTCTCAGTAGAATTTCATCTTGATTTTCTGTCATTTATTTTAGTATTGTTTGTAATGAATGTCGTGTTCTTTCTTGTTTTCATAAATGTATCTTCATTTTTACATACATGCATTGTAAGCTGGCAGTTGCCACCTTTTATAAAATTGGTTTTTTCTGTCTTTTCTTGCTGTCTTTCAATTGTTTACTATTTCCAATACTGAATGATATTTACTATGAAAATATTGCTATGTTACTCTGATATGAGGGTATAGTGTCCCCACTATCACCTCTCGAGACCCTCGCTGCTAGTCGGTAGCCTCTGACATATGGGGTGTCACACTTGAGGCCATGTGACCCGCTGGTCTGGCCACCGGTTCGATGGTATGCCGGGCCAGGACGTTATATATAATCTCTAGAGAGTCTTTGGAGAGAACCTATGAAGAATTCTCTTGAAGAAACTGGGACAGATTATGGACCAATGATCAACACGCAACCAATTTTTGAAGGATCTTACCAATGATGATGACGCAACAATTGTTCCTCAACAGTGATAAAATCGATTCGAGTTGGGGAATATTATTTTGATTTTCTTTTCCACAATCTAGATTTCTACAATGAACACGGATCAATCAATGAACAAATTGGCCCATAGATCAATCGTTATATAGGATGGGTTATTTCTTGGGGTTTATTGGGAGTTTGATCTTGAAAAGTATTGTATTGTTTTAGCATTATAATGGTGAAAAACCATGATCAACATGAACATCAATCGAAGTTTGTCCATATCAATTTTTTTTCCTTTCACCCTTGATTCATAGTTCTTTGTGGGGTTTATCATTTTTCCCTATAGTTCGACTTTTCATAATTGATTGATCATAAATCATTGGATTCATGGTGAAATAATCCAAAATATTAGACCTGGAATCAATATGACTCGATGGAGGTGTGATAGTGGTTGCAGTAGCGGATCGAATGATGTTTGGTGTCTATTTCACATTATTTGGTGTGTACTGAATAATGGAGATGATCTTGATTTCTGATCAGATTAAAGGCCCAAATATTACCAATTGAGTGATGGCATGACCAAACAACCTTAGATCATGAGTTTCATAGAAAACTGACCTCCAGAATGGAAGATGAATGATTGACCAATGTGAGAGTGGGGAATAAGATAAGTTCTGGAAAACCCTAATACACATGGAATGTAGTCCCAAACTACATGGAATGTATCCCACATCGAATGACTCGGCATGTACCAGGAGTACATGGACACAGGGTGCAGTACACAGGTTTCTTACATGGTGTGTACACTCCCAGACAACATGTCCTGGATCATGTACATGGGTCACCCCATTTATTGTTACACATGCATGGATACAAAGGTTGACCCCATGTACTAGAACACGCCCTAAGTACATAGCCAGACCCCAGATATAGGGGCATTGTGTGTACCCCTTCTATATGCCATGTACTCTTCTAACACGAAATGGGATGAATTAGACAAGCCTTTTACACGGGAAATAACCGTGGTTAATAGGCATAGTCTCTACCCTTAATACACACCATGTACCCCTTTCTACATGGATTGGATCTCTTTTCCTCTGCATCCTGGAATTTTTATTTAGGTTTCATTCCCTTTATCTTTTCCCAGATGGTTGTGGTGAATAATTTCCTACTCCTGGTACTAAAATCCCTTTAGTATAACTTCATGGATATAGTTTTCAAAATTCCCCTCAAAGGCCCAGAGTGGTGTCCTCCATACATATTTTTGTCCTAGGTGGAGTTATTGGTAATTAAATGACCAACACTACACATGTGTCGATCTTATACTTAGCGGTTTAATCTAGATGGAGTTTTTGGTATCACCCCATGGCCCTGGATATGTTCCTCATCTGTTGTATCATATTCTCTTAATATCTATCAGTGTATATATCTCATGAAAGAACTCAATGAGTAGTATCCCTTGGAAGGAAATAATCCGTGATATCAGTCTTAGGAGTGTTTTTCCCAGATTAGTGCTTCGTGGAATCTTCAAACTAAAATCCTTGGGCTAGTATACTATGGTTGAGTCTTACTATTAGACTGTGTTATTGGAATGAGTATATCTAGATATTATTTTTATATGTGATGTGGATGTATACTTGTATATATTTGAGTGTACTTTCATTTTCTAAATTTATTTGTGGTTTTAGGGTGTACTACTGAGTATTATTATACTCTCTCGTGAATGTTATTTCCCCCCATGTGTCATGTATTGTGCAGATGCTCAACCCATTTGATAGAGTCCTAGGTGGATCATGACCAAACAGAGCTTAGTGAGATCAAACAGACCAAGGTGTGTTCTTACGGTTTTCATATAGCAGCCTCAGTGCCATTACTTAGAGGTTGGACTTTGGTTACAAACTCTTTGTGGTAGGCTTTTATTTGGCCCTATTTTACCTAACTTTACTTCATGTTGTTCTTTTTTTCGTGGGATATATATGTATACATGCTTCGGTTTCTTAATGGTTTTTAAATTTTATAATTTTTTGGGCATGGATATGTGCATGTTTGTATAAGTACATAGGCAATCCGTCCCATGTTAGTGATATGTCTACTCGGTGCTAGTCACCAGCCCCAGACCTATTGGAGGTGGGCTTGGGGAGCCATGGTATGAGCCCCACTGGGAAGGGTCATGATAGAGTTGTATCCGAGCTTGGTTCTACATTTGTACTGAGAGTCTGTGAGATTGGGATGGGGTAACTGTGATAAGTGTTTCGAGTTTGGATTTCAGGCCAGGGACTCCATTGTTGGTGTGGCAGCCAACATATTCATACCTTAGGACTCTAATCACAAACTTCTCAACTTGGTTCATGAGAAAACTATTAGAAAAGAAATTAATGGTAGCTGCATCATATAGGAATGGGTTGTGGTTTCCATGTCCTTCTAGAGTTATATCTCCAGATATAGTCATTGCCTGTAGTACACCTTGTCTACTTTTAGGATAACACGGTGGCATATGCTAGCTAGGATTAAAAAGATAGATCATAAGGATGACCCCCTCAAGGATGATTTTTGATATATGGACTAGTTCACAAGATGGTTCCTCCAGGTGGTGCCCTATCCATAACACCACTTATAAAGAAGCATGTGGTATGCGCAGTACCAGTAGATGAGGTGCGTAGCTGAAAGTGCTTCATGAGTTTTAATGAAAGAGGCCCCTCAGGTTCTGAGTTGATCCTTACCCATAAGAGGATGATGGCTGGCTTGAGTTGGTGACCTAAGTTTTCCATATAGTCTGGACATTATCCGATCAATCGATGGTCTTGGATGCGAGCCTTCTTCATGGATTTGCAGGATAGTGGTGGGATTTGGTTACCCAGACTCGTGATGAGGTGACTCTTTCCTAGACAAATATTGAGTGCATATTCAAAGATGAGTTATGACCAGATATGTTGAGGGATGTTCATATAAAGGAGATTATTGATCTCCAATAGGGAATCATGTCACTGTTAGATTATTCATAAGAGTTTACCAACCTTTCTAGGTACTCAATAGAAATGGTTTGATAATAGTTATTTAGGGCTCAAACCTTCAAGTGAGGTCTGTGTAGAGATATCCAACCCATTTTTATCCCTATGTTAATTCCTACTTATGATGGGGTTATTGAGTGGGATTTTGTTGTGAAACACTTCTTAGATGAGTTTATACAGCCGATGATAGTCAACAGTGGTAAATAAGGAGAAACAAACTCAGTAGTAGGGAGTTGATGTCAGTCTTAGAGACATGGATGCATGATACATTTTAGGAGGAGGACCCATGATAGAGGATCTAATGTTCAGGGATCACCGTGTGGGTATAATCAGCCTTGATAGAGTTGATTCTATTCATGGGATAGTATGGGGCATCCTCTTTGAGATTTTCCAACCCGTCGTACTGCTGATTGGGAGAATGTGGATAAACCATCGAGGTAGAGACAGTGACACGAGTAGGGAGATCCTCAGAGAAGTAGATGTGGTGGACGAGATGGGAGAGATTTATGAAGTGCTCATTGTTTCTACTTGTTACCACCACTACCCCTAGGTGTTCTATGCTAGGATAAAGGAGCAAGAGGACAAGGGAGGGGATAGATGTAGGCAGTCAAGGGTTATGACCTAGGGCCTCCATAAATTATTCAAGGAATGATCTATGAATTTTCTACTTTATTTTGAAGTATTTATAGACACATGTACTATCCATTACTTTCTTTCCACATACATTCTATGAGAATTATAGATTTAGGTTGAACCATTGACTCGACCCTTATGTTTGGAGACTCCTACTTGAGAAGACTTAGAGATCACACACGTATACCTACAGTGTGACCTGACTCTTGGAGGTGAGAGTTTCTATTGGAATATCTTAGTAGTATCATTAAGGCCTTATGATTTCATTCTTATCATGGATTAGTTATCTACATTTCATGCCCAAATTGACGATTTTAGGAAAAGGGCGTGGTGTGTCCACAGTGACGGAACAATGTTTTCCTTTGTTGGTTAAAAGGAAACCTAGGAAGAACAAGGTGGACTCATGCACAGGAGGGTGTAGTTTATTAATCACCAATTGACTAGCCTATCCTTCAGTGCAGTGGATGTTGTGAGTTCCAAGTTTCCTTTGGTGGTGGGAGTGTACAATGACGTATCTCCTAAAAATGTTCCTAGTTTACCTCCCCACATAGAGATAGACTTATACATTGATCTACACCTCGGGATGGCACCAATAGATACACTATAATATTGGATGGCTCTTACGGAGCTTCGTGATATGAGTATGAATTTGGAGGACTGGCTGAGGAAGGGATTTGTGAGACCTTGTCTTTCACCCTAGGGGCCCCAGTTTTGTTCACCAAGAAGTAAGATGGGAGCTTGAGGATGTGTGAGGACTATCGGTTCATTAATCAGGTGACTGTGAAGAGAAAGTATCCACTATGAAGGATCAATGACCTCTTTAATTAGTTGAGAGTGGTAAAATGGTTCTCAAAGGTTGACCTCAGATCAGGCTATCACCAATTGTGAGTACGAGATGTAAATTTTTTGAAGATGTCATTTTCATGTATCTATGGTCACTATGAGTACTTTGTGATTCCCTTTGGAATAATGAATTCCCCATAAGTGTTCATGGGACTCATGACCTAGATATTTCATCCCTACGTTGTGTGGTTTTTGGTGGTCTCCATCGATTATATCTTTCTGTACTCATCGTCCGAGGAAGAGCACACGAGACACTTGAGGATAGTTCTGGATGTACATGAAGATCATTAACTATATGGAAATCTATCAAATAGTTAGTTCTAGATTTAGGAGGTCCACTTTCTAGGACATTATTTCTCATTATATGGAGTGGAAGTGGACCTGATCCAGGTCGAGGCAGTTTTAGCTTTGAATCCACCTAAGAGTGTGATGGAGGTGCAGAGATATCTTGGATTGGTATACTATTATAAAATATTCATTCCTATTTTCTCCATGATATTAGCATCCATGAAATCTTTTACTTTAGAGGGTATGCCTTTTGTGTTCACAAAAAAGTTCTAGTATGATTTTTATCATTTCAGAAACAGTTTAATGAGTGCTCCAATTGTGAGATTGCCGAAGGAAGGTGTCGAGTACGTAGTGTTCTGTAATGCAATCGGAAATGGGATTGGTTATGTTCTGATTTTGATGTGAGTAGTGAATGCCTATGGTTCATGCCAGGTGAGACCACCTGAGAGAAACTATGTGACCCATTATCTTTAGGTAGATGTGGTAGTCTTCACATTGATGATGTGGAGAAACCACATGATGGGAGAGAAGTTCATCATCTACTCCGATCACAAGAGATTAAAATATATCTTCTCTTAGAAGGATATAAACTTGAGACAGGGTTGATGGATAGAGTTCCTCTATGATTATGAATTCTAAATTGCCTATACTCCTAGGATGGGGAACGTTGTAGTGGATTCTCTCAGCAAGAGTTCTTGTTCGTAGTTTCAAAACAAGGTGTCAAAGCAGTTATCCTTGTTGCACTTATCCTTTATGGAAAAGATGGAGTAATTTACCTCTAGTTGATGGTTTTTACACCTTCACTCTTACAGAAAGTTATGGAGGCACATATTTTGTATGCCGACTATGATACCCTACATTCTAAGATATCCATACTGCATACTCCTAATGGATTTTGAAAATGTGGGGAACATGTTGTTCTTTTAAGAGGATGCACAGTAGTACCTGTAACATTGCGAGAGGGGGTTATGAGGGAGTTTCATACGTACCCTTTGGAAGTACAACCAGGAATGTCAAATATGTACTAGGATCTTATATGTATGTTTTGGTGGCCATGGATAAAGAAAGGAGTTGTAGAATTTATCTCTCGATGCATTACTTGTCAGCAATTGAAGCCTGAGCACCAAGTTCCAACAGGTTTGGTTAAACTCCTTGAGGTTATAGAATGGTAGTGGGATGGGGTTTATATGGACACTGTGATGATATTTCCATGTATTTACATGGGACATGATGCCTTCTGGGATATTATTGATCGTATTACCAAGTCATCCCACTTCCTAGATATTCGATAATAATGCTCAGTAGAGAGCTTGAGACGCCTCTACGTTCAGGAGATAGTTTGAATCCATGGAGTTCCATTGAATATTTTTTCTAATTGTGATGATTTATTTCTATCCTAGTTGTGGAAGGGATTTCATGAGGTTTTTAGGACTTAATTACACTTGAGAATAATGTTTCACCCACAAACTGATTTCTTGATAGAGTATACCATTTAGGTTCTAGAGGACATTCTATGAGATTTCATGTAAGATTTTGTCCATAGTTGGGAGGATCACCTACCATTTGTGGGGTTTTTATACAAAAATAGGCACCATTACACAATTGGTATGGTACCATTTGAGGAGTTGTACAGGCAACCATATAGGTCACCACTTTTCAAAACTGACCCAGGAGGGTCGTCACTCATGGGCCCGGAGTTGGTAAGAGATACAACAGAGAAGGTATAGATCATCTAGTAGAGGATAAAAACTACATAGATCTGTCAAAACTCTTATTGTGATTTGAGGTAAAGGCCTTTAGAGTTTGAGTAAGGAGACCATGTGTTCCTACGAGTTTCACCTCAAAATGGATTACAGAGATTTGGCCATGGTGGAAAGTTATCTCTGAGATTCATTGGCCCTTTCCAGATACTATGTAGAGTTGGTGAGATGGAATACCACTTAGCTCTACAATCGAATTTAGACTGGGTACACGACATATTCCACATTTCGTAGCTAATGAAGTACGTTCATGACCAATCACACATTATCGACTGGGGTGAGTTGCACATCAATGACGGAGTAACTTTTTCTGAATACGTAGTAGAGATCGAGGATCAGTAGAAGGGGATACATTTTGGGTGATCGTTCCTTTGGTGCATGTCCGGTGGCAGCACAAGAATCTCTAGGGGATCACATGGGAGTGGGAGGCTCATATTCATTCTCAATACCCTCATCTTTTTTAGAAGCCCTTGTTTTTCCTTTTCAAGGATGTAATACCCCAAGGTGGTGGGAATTTAATGACTGGAATTCCCGTGTATTATTTTTAAATATTATATGGATTAATTTTGAGACTAGGTGCTAAGATGGAATGAGATTCTGTGACCCGGTGTGTCTGGAATAAGTGTTTGAAAAATATTAAAAAAATTAAATAGCACACACGTGATGTTTTCCAGAAATAGTGTAATATATTCAAAATGGGTTCTTAGATCAGAAATTTGAGGTGATAATTTATTTAATGATGGATAAATTATATAATATTTGGCCTAATATAGATCGGCACAGGTCGTTTGTGAAAAAAGATTATCGTTGGTGAAAAATGAATAAAATAATTTATTAAAAATTATTTAACTTTGTTGTGTTTGATGCAGTGACCAAATCCTCATTAAATGTATTCTTATGTTGAGATCCATGGTTATCCTCATAACCCTAGAATCTCCATAGAACTATTTGAGATAACCTGTAAAGAATTATCTCGAAAAAACGATGAATGATTGCGGATCGATGATCAACACGCATCTCATTTTTGAAGGATCTTTCCAACAATAGTGACACAACTACCATTCTTCATCAGTGACTAATCTGAATCGAGGTAGGGCATGTTATTTTGATTTTCAATTTCCAGATCATGATTTCTATGATGAATGCAGACCAATTAGAGAGTATATTGGCCTATAGATCGATCATTATGTGGGATGTGTTATTTTGTGGGGTTTAATGGGAGTTTGATCTTAAAATTTATTGGATCTGTTTATCATTATAAAGGTGATGAACCATGATTTACATTAAAATAAATCACAGATCGTCCATCTCATTTTTATTTATTCTTTTCTCCCCTGATTCATTGTTTTTCATGGTATTTATTATTCTTCCCCACAGTTCAAATTTTCTTAAATGGTCAATCATTACACATTAGATTCTTGGTGCTATGATATGAAATCATATATAAGACATTGGTACGAATTGGAGAAGGTGAGACGGTAGTTGAAGATGTATATAGAAAGATGGTTGGTGATGATTTCATGTTATTCATCATATAATGAAGAACAGTGGAGATCTCATTTTTCGTACTGATTGAAGGATCGAATCATACCGATTTGGTGATCGCATGATTGAATGACCTCTGATCTAGAGTTTTAATGAATGACCGAGCACCAGGATGTAATCTAGAAGCTCTACCAATGCGAGCAGGAGGAAGAAGACAGGTTTTGGAATAACTTGATACACACGACATGTAGTCCCTAACTACATGGCATGTAACCCCCTTTGAATGACTCAACTTGTATTAGATGGATTACACAGACATGGGGTGGAGTACATAGGTTGCCTACATGGCATGTACTCCCTGACCCAGCATGGCCTGGACCATGTACATAGGCTACCCCATGTATTGGTACATGGGTATGGATACACAAGCTGACGTCATGTACTGTCCCATGACCGGTGTACATGATCAGACCCCAAATATAGGTAAATGGTGTTTGACCCTTACACATATTGTGTAATCTTCTAACAAAACATGGTTCCAATTACATGATCCAATTACATAGGTAGTACCCGAGTTCAAGGTATATAGTGTGCACCTTTACTACACACTGTGTAGACCTTTCTATGTGGCTTGGATCTCTTTTCCTTCGTATCGTGCACAAGTTTCGTTAGGGTTCATTCCCTTTATCATTTACCTAAATTTTTTGATAATATTTTCTAACTCCTAGGACTATTATCCCTTCGCCAGGACTTCTTGGATAGAGTGATTGGAATACCTTTGAGAGGCCCGAATTATGATCCTCTATTCATCTTCGTACCCTTGGTTGAGTTCTTTGTATCCACATGACCAACACTAGAGAGGTGTCGATCCTCTACTTAGCAGGTTAATCTAGACAGAGTTATTAGTATCACCCCATGGAATTGGTTATGATCCTCATCTATTGTATCATATTCTCTTCAGATCTATCAGTGTATCTCTCTCATGATACTACCTGATGAGAAATACCTCTCAGATGGATGTCATTAGTGCTATCAGACTCAAGAGTGTGTTCTCCCAGATGAATACTTCATGGAATCCTCAAAATGAAATATTAGGGCTTGTATGCTATGGTTTGGGATTACCTTTTGACATTGTGTTTGGATTGAGTATATCTGGATATTCATGTTTTATTTTTTGTGTATGTATACTTGTATATAGATGATTGTACTTTCATTTATTGTATTTATTTGTGGTTTCAGGATGTCTTATTGAGTATTTTTATACTCACCCATGCACAAACTTTTCCCACATATGTATTGTCTTGTGAAGATGATCTACCCTTTTGACAGATTCCTAGGTGAACCATGCCCATCTGGTGCTTAGTGAGACCGAACAGACCAAGGTTTGTTCCTGTAGTTTTCAGACAGCATTACCAATACCTTTACTTATAGGTTGGACTTGTGTTTAGAGACTCTTTGTGCTGGGATTGTATTTGGACCAATTTTACTTTAATTTACATCCGATCGTACTCTGGTTGGGGTATATAGATGTATGAATTCATTGGTTTCTTTGTTTGTTATTGCATTTCATCATTTTGTGGGCATAAAGATGTGTGTGTGCGTACAGGTACATAGGAAATGCCTCATATATTAGTGATAAGCCTACTAAATTCTAGCCACATTCCTATGGCCAATTGTAGGTGGGAATGGGGAGTTGCGGCATGGGACCCACTATGATTGGTCATGACATTAAATATGATAATGGATCCAATGTACTAGAAATGAAAAACACATTTCATAGGTGGTTGATAAGTTAATGGATGACAACAAATACAATCATTTTCCTTCAATCATGTCATTATCTTACACCATCATTCATTATCTAATTTATCCATCCATAAATGACTAATATTTCCAATAGCATGATGGAAAAATAATTTGGTTTCAATTTTTGATGGTATTCAATGTCAAAGGTAAAATCTTCCACTTCATCACTCATATCATAAATGTCTCTTTGTTTTATGTGAACAAATACACTCCAATTATCATCCAAAATATCTTCCACATAATATACCATTTTTAATTCTGATTAGAAGATATATGAATCATATAATTAATGATCACTAACATTCATCAAGAAATAGATGTTTATATAAGTAAATTGAAATGAATCTTTTCTAATTCCATTGGTTATATCATCCCACATTAATTTTAATAAAACAATTGAAAAAATGATTTTGGTAGTTTAATTTGATAATATTAGTCAACATTCCATAGTATAAAAATTAAAAAACATTAAATATATCACTCTTCCACATTTTTAAACCCTCATCCTGATTTACTATATGATATTTAAAACCATTCTAGTTGTAAGGGTAGAAATTTATAGCCGGTTTTAGAGTACCTCAAGCTAGAAACTTAAAATCTTCTGGAAAATCAACATGAGTATCAGTATTTATGATCTAAAAAAAGTAATATACATTATTAGATTTATAAAATATTTTTTTCAAACTAATATACATATGGATTGCAATATTTATGAACTCACATGATGTGAAAACCATTCTACATGATCATTATTGGTAGGTTTTGTTATATCTTTATCATTTCGTGTTTTACATCTCATGAATCTCTTTGTTTGTATCATTATATATTCAATAAATGGATCTAAAACCATTTCTGTTAGTATAATATTTTAGTTCCTCCCAACTAGTCAGCCAATAGTATCGATAATTTTGTATTTCATATTTAGTTGAGATTGAGTCAATATATCTTCAACATGTCCAGATAAAATGAATATTTTATCAATATCATACAAGTATATGTTTTCCAAGATAATAAATTACTAATAACTCAAGATGGGGTGAATTTAGTTCCTATGATTTTCTTTACATAAAACCTCCCTCTTTAGGTATGATTGATTAAATATTTTTCCATAATTAAGATATGAAGTAGAAAATTAAAACATAAAGGAATTAGATTTAACACATGATATTTATCATGGTCCGGGAAATAGAAATCCCCTAGTATACTCCATGAACACTATACTGCATGAGTTTGATTATTTTCAAACTAACATCCCTTTTATCATGGGTTCCCAGGTGAGTACCAGCAGTTTTCACTTAATACAATGGTCTAAGAGACACCAACTAGGATCTCCAATTGAAGGACCTATCATCACTCTCAAGACACATTGTTACACTTAGTGTAAACAAAATAGAATGAATAAACATTGAATGAAATGGTTTCAACACATAGTTTCAAGTAGTAACTGGCAGTACTAGAAGATACATTCTACGAATAATATAATCTTCAAGGTATAGAACAGAATGATCTTCAGTGAAACTGATAGAACTGGTATGCCACGTATAATCATTTATGGTTGATCATTTATATGTACATTAATTCATAGTATTGATATGGATGTATTTGTGTGTGTATATCTATGCAATAGCCAACTATTCATTTTCAATATCTCATTTTAAATATAAGAATGAGATAATTATAATGGTTGAGTTATCCATTCATTGAGAATATTATAAGACATCCCATTTAGTACATGTGTCTATTCCTTCCAAATATATAAATTACATCTATAGTAGTGATGATAGAAATACTCTTGTTATTTGGATATTTCCACTCATAAAATAGAGACATACTATACATATCAATTTTTCCTTAAATGGATAATCTCATTTCTGATATGATCATAAATAATGAAATGAATTATCAACATATTATAAAAGTGATCATGAAATTCTGAATAATAGAAATATCTTCAAATGATATATAACTAATAGAACTATTCATCAAAACATAACTTCTCGAGAGACATTTTTAGACAATGAAAGTCTTTGAATTAAACTGATTGTAAGATAAACTAATTTCTATATTGCGTAAGATAATTAATCAGTTTAAGATAAAATATGTGACTATGACGCGATAGAAAACTTCTTCAAAATCTTCTGGATTTCATAAGATATTATTTTATGAATATCCTTTTTGTAAGATAATGTATTCTCATATTTTCATTCGGACTAAAGCATCTCACTTGGTCATTCAGAAACTCAACCATTCTATTCATAAAATAATGACTTATTTATTTAGATAAACATCCAATAGTGCATTTCTAATTCTGAGAATATGGAATATATTCTTCGATTATGTTAAGATAAAACAGTTTTACGTAGATAAAATACTTCACTCAGCAAATGATCAACTCTTAAATTTTTTTTCTAAAACAAATAAAATAACATTGTTAGAATAAAATTAGGGATTTTATGACTCATCAAAACACACACAAATTCTTTTTGTAACAGTATAATCTATCTAACAACCTCCCCGTTTTTTATGATCCTAAACCCCCCTAAATTAGAAAACATAAAATTCATGGTAAAAACATTTAATCTTTCAAAAAATTATCTCCATAGAATACAACATTAAAATGTTTTCTTTAATTTTACATTCTCCTTTTCCAATTCATAGATTAATAATTTTAAAACGTAAATTTTTATATTCACCTTTTCATCTATCCTTTTCAAAAATAATATCATGTATAATAACATTAATACATTAAATTTTGGTATTTTTCTTTTCTTCTCCCCCTTTTTTGATATGAAAAAGAAGCAGAGAAAATGAATAGAAATAATATTTCACATGGAAAATAGTAAAGAGTTAATGGTACTGATATTTCATTGAATTTAGATTAATGTTATGGAAATAAGTAATAGGAATCATTAATAAAATAATAAATTAAAATATGAATAGTAATTAGATACTAAAACATTTAGAAAATATATACAAAAAGATAAAATAGTATATAGTAAAAGGATAAAAAAATTCATAAGAAAAGAATTGTGAATAATTACTAAACAAAATGATGCATATCTTAAATAAAATTTTTATATAGAATATATAAATAATTAAAGCAGTAAAATCATTTAAGCATTGAAATTTTATCTTAAAAACCAAATTAAATGTTTAATTATTCCATTAAACTGGGAATGATACAAAATTTTGTAAAGTACCCATCCACGGGAAACCAATTATGAAAACTGAAGGTGTAGTTGTACTAACAGTTGGTTGTGAAACGGTTCTTTGGGTGTGGTTTCATGAAGTATAAATTCTAGAGAGAGGTTAAAGATGATTTAGGAAGATGGTGTTAGTTGTTTCTCTAATAACATCACCCAACATCAATAGAGATGATCCAATACCTTCTTGATCTCCTCAAGTGATCCTTACGGGTGTGGATTAGATGTTGAGAGAAGATTGTTGAGATCTCACAAAACTGAATATATCTATAGGAACAAATGATGGTGAGAGTATGATATAGGTACAGGTAAAAAACTTCTTTGGTAAATCATGGATTTCCATTTGAATTATTCCAGTCAGATATATGATTTATTTCAATCTTTGTAAGGAAGAATAGTGATGATTGGTGATTAGAGGTTTAGGCAGATGTATTCCTCTCATATGAAACAATTCATATTCATAGGCATCGATACATTTCACTATGTCATTATTATAAAATTCTATGAGAGTTTTATACACATTACATATCCTTTTTGAGAAATTTCCATGAAGATTCTAAATATCCCCCCCTCTCAACTCAAGAAGTTATTAACTTCTTCATCGCTTCAAAATGATTCTCTATCAGAGTGATTTAACGATAAACTAAAAAATACTTCTATTTTACTAATACATAACACTATTGGGGATCAAAAAAGGCATCAATTTATTATTCATTTTTTTCTTCTTTAGAATATTTTACCTTCAAACTATTTACAACTTCTTGGTTTAGGTCATCAAATCACATCTCTAAGACTTCAAAATTGTTGGCTAGAGATCCAGACATTTTTTTATAATACACCGATAATGAAACATAAATATTTTTTACTTATTAAATGAGAAGATAAATTTTTAGACATTTTTATTATAATGGATTAAGAATTTTCTTCTTGGAATGATCAATTGATGTAATATATTTCATAAAAAATAAAGCCATCCATCTGATTTCATCTGTTATATCTCTTTGAAGATTCATAATTAATTATTTAGGGAATAGGTAACACTTCATTGAGGTGAGTTTATAATTATTTTTTTATATCGATAGAGACTCCCTCTAACTTAGAAAAAAATTCTATTTGATTTGTGGCTTCAGAGGAGGGTTCCACTGTAAACTTTTCAACCACTAACTGGACAAACAACTTCACATAATTTATATCTTCTCATGAAATAGAATTATCATGAAATTTATTTATTTAATTTAATTATTCAACTAAAATTGATTTCAGGGATTCCACTCTCAACATAAACATTTAATAGTTACCATAAACTCTCTCAGTAATATATCTACAAAATTCTGGTAATGAAAATTTTCTTAAATCATCATTGACAGGATATATTCTGTCTTGCGGAAGTTCTATACTTTCAGTATGTTCTATTTGACTTTATGCAATGCGATGTAACTGTTCAGCATAATGAGATTCATGAGATATATATATTTATCTTCTTGAAGATAAAAAAATAAATTATTTAGAATGAGAATAAAAGATAAGAGGTGAATTTCATGGTCTTATTGATATGTTCCTCCCTTGACCAATAGAAAAAAGATGGGTGACAGTATATGATAAACTTTATTTATTGACTAGAGATGAATTAGTAGTAGGAGGTGGAATGTCCTGATGATAAATTTGTTCTCCAAATTTAACAACAAGTCTATCTCTCATTAACCTTTCTACAAGAGTCTCATCATCATCAAAACATTATCAAATCTCAGCACTCTGAACTGGTGTGTCTATAAAAAGTAGTATTTCTTATAGGTAGGATGACTCCCCCTAAGTGAAAGAAGTATTAAATTCAACTTTTTATGTTACTGGCATTAAGTTGTTCATAGATGAAATTATAACACAACTAATTTTTTCTCAAAACAGTTTCACCTCATGACAATTATTGGTTTTATTTTATCCAAAAAACTGTTTGGACTAGTTTTCTTTGAAGTTGTTTTTGGAAGCATGAAGAAGTTTTTCCTGAAAGTATTATCTTTTTCTAATAGAAAATAAATCAATTCAATTTTTAAATTTTAATTGATCAGACAAAAATGATGAAATTTTTCATCATAAACAAAAGATCAGATGAAAAATTATTAATAATGTTTATTAGTTTGTGAGGATGTTTTCTGGGAGAAAAGTTTCCTCAAACTCACCTTGGGTTTGAAATAAAAGGTTTGATCATAATGGGAAATTGTATCAGAGTTTGAAAGTATCCATACTAAATTTGATGATACTTTGTCGATATTTGAGTTATCATAAATCCTATGTTTTCTGGGAAAAGTTTTATGCAAGACTTATAAGGAAAGAGGGAGAACAGGTGTTGTCAATCATTTTGGGTTTTATTGGAAGCAAAGAAGATGCTGAAAGTATAAGAATTCATAATAATTTACAATTTAAGTCAGATGATGCTATGCTGGTCTTAAATGATCATAGAGTTATGAATAATTCGTGACACAAGAAGGAGTCTTTGGAAGAAAAAAGTTTTTATACAATGTATTCAAGTATTTGTTTATCTGTGTGAGATCATCGAACAAAAAATTGTTTGATGGATGGTAATTTGTGTTTGTAATGTGAGAAGTAAAAGATGATAGTTTTCATTCAAAATAATAAACCCTGAGATATATATATTTGGAGAAATAATTTGGTGATTGATGGAAGTTTTTGTGTACTAAAATTAGAAAATGAATAATGTTTCTGATGATACTGTTCAATCGGACACGGTGTGTCACCAATCAATTGGATATAGAATTATTTTTATTGTTAGTTTTTGGGACCAATAAAATGAAATGTAGTGGAGTTTTCTAGGACTGATTCATGTATAAATGTTAGTGAATGATTAACTAGATTATGATCAACAATATTGTTAACCATTTTCATAAAACATATTTTGGTTGACTTCATTTGGTTCATAAATAAAAGAATTAATATTTACATAAAAAGTGAGACAATGGAGAAATAAGAATTTTTGTTTGTTAAGTGGGTCAACAGTCCTCAAATAATATGTGGGGATGACTCATCGGACTAGAGGTGACAATGATCCATTAGAGTGAGGCAGAGAGCGATCTATAAAATGTTTTTTGGCACCGATACTTTATCAGACATAAGATCATCATTCTAAGGAAGTTGCTGAACTATTGAAGAAAAGATGAAATGTTTTGAAATTTATTCAAAAGTGTTGACAAAGGAAGGCTCGATGTTTGTTTAAAGAGGTATACTAATGTGTTTTTGAAGAGGTTTTTGGTATCTTTAGAAGTTTTGATGATGCTTATGGAAAACTAAAAGTAAAAAAAAGTCTAAAAAAGTTGAAACAATGTTTATTATAAAATATTTTCAATGTTTACAAGTGGTCATCGTGATAATGATTCATTGGTTATGATATATTAGAAAGAACATCATGAAAATATGAGTGACCATATGTCTTCATCATAATGAAGAAATAGAAATGAAAATTTGAACCAGACTATAGAATGGTTAGAAATTCTTAAGAAAGATAAATCATAGAGAAGAATCAAGAAGTTTGGAGAATAATCAAGAAGAGTAGAGAATCAATGAAGAAGTAAAATATGGATCCATAATGAAGGGTAAATTCAAGTTTCAATAAATTTGGTTAGGAAGGATAACATTTCAGATTCCAACATAAACCACTTTTGGTGCACCTATTAAAGGAGTAGAGTACATTGTACTTTCTAGCATATCTAAAAATTGTTCACACGTGGTTAAAGAGAGAGAATTTTTGGAATTTTAGAGAGAAAAGGTTTCCCAATATAGCATTCCTAAGGAAGATTTCCTGATAAAAGATGAATAAGTAAGAGTATATTCAATGATTAATAGATTGAAATGGGTCATCAGACCGAGGAATTGGACTAAGATTTTTGGAATGAGGCAAAAGTATTTTAGAATTTTTTTAGTAGTATTCTAGTAGAATAATATTTCTGGACTAAGTAATTTGACTGAAGAATAAAAAAAAAGTGTCATTAAAAATTCTTAAGAAGTTATTACCTACTATTGGATACACAAGTGAAGATTTGTTTTTAAATTTATCAAAAGTTAAAGGTTAGAAGGAAGCATAGTAACATGTTTAGAAGAAATTGGTGAATGTTTCTTAACTTTTTACAAAAACTTGTGTAACATCATTTTTACTTGTGTAAAATCATTGTTGTATTGATCATAGTGTTGCATAATTTTAAGGGTATATCCTACTTATTTTTATCCACCCAAAAGGATCATTTTAAAGTGGACTGTGTGGTACTAGGTTGTTTCCAAATGGTAACAAGGATGTAACTACTCTTTTTTAGTAGTGAAACTTGTAAATTCTTATGTTCTTATGGATGTGTGATAGTTTTTTTTAGTAAAGTAATAATTCATTTACAAGAGGTGAAGGTTGTTAAAAAATAAAGGAAGCTTTAATGAAAAATATATCACCAATTCACCTCCTCTGCGTCTCAATGATACATTGATCCTAACTGGGAAATATCAATTGGTATCAGAGAAAATGTTCCCTTCATTTACTCTTTTCATATTTTTTTAAAAGAGATGTTGTGACGGAAAATATGAATTGGGTGAATGTAAGGGGGTTCGTATCTTTGATGGGATGAACTATCATATAGGGGATGATATAATGTTGTCTTATCTTATTTCTCTTGGGTATGATGTTCGGTAAGTAGCTACAAATGGATTTCCTTATATTTATGAAAAATTTCCTCTCATGACTGTGGATAAGAATAATCTTGAGATTGATGGAGGATCTAAGAACACATTACTCTCATCACTTTATGGAAGTGAATTCCTAAGAGTGAAGGATTTTCATACTACCAAAGGTATCTGGGATAAGCTGAAGAACATTTATTAAGTAAATACAAAAGCAAATAATTAAAAGTTAAAAATATAGCAATTATAGTATGAAGATCTCAATATGGGTGAGTATGGATTAGTCGGTTACTTCCTTACCATGTTAAATGAAATTTTTAGCACTATTAAATGTATTGGTGAAAACTTATAATATTAAACTATTGTTGGAAATATCATTATAATTATTCCTCTTAATTCTTGATGCCAACGTTTTTTCATTAGAAGATAGAGATCCAAAAAAAATTATCTCTAGAAAATTTTAATAGTACTCTCATAAATTATGAAATGGTAAGGGATACAGTTATGAAACGAAACAATTGATAGAGAAATGTATTTCAAATAATCCAATAAAGACAAGCCTAAGAAGATTCTTGAAGAACAGGAAGAATCTAGCTATTTTGATCCAAAAAATGAGGTATGTAAATATCTTGATAATTTTTTATCCTTTGTTCGAAAACCTTGGGAAGATATATAGAAAAATATAAAGGGAAACTTCCCTTAAAATGATTTGAATGCGGAGCTATTGGGAATTTTGCATTAAATTGACCACGAAGAAAGAATGAAGATAGTATTGATGAGGATTATGAAAGGCAAATACAATCATGGATGAATCCGGGTGATAAGGATAAATCTTATTTCAATGAGAAAGAAAAAATAACACCAAATCCAAAAAGAGATGTTTTTTATCTAAATATGATAAATAAGAAGATAGTGAATCTAAATATGAAAATGCTACTAAGAATGTTTGAGAAAATACTTTCATTTCAATTTTTAACAATGAAGAGTTTGAATGTATCAGTTCCAAAGAAGATGAAACTCGATTATAATTTCAATGAAATATAAATTTAAAGAATGTATGAGAAATATTGGAATGCTTGAGAATTTAATCAAGAAATTAAAAAATGAAATATCCTCAAAAGAAGTCAATAATTATTTCTTGATGAGAATTTTAAGATTCTTGAAGAGATTGATGACTTGAATAAATATTTTAAGAAAGAAAATAATAGGAATGAACATATGGAAGTTAAGATGAGAGAAAAAGAATAATAATTGGAACATTCTCTACAAAAACATTCAAAATATGGAAATAGGTTTACAAGTTTTAATAAAACCATCTCAAAAGTTTGTAAATGTTCTACAAATGGTGAAGTTGATAAGGATCAAAATTTAATTTTAAAGGTTAATAAGAAAGATGAATTTTATTTGAAGAACAAATCTAGGAAAGTTATGTATATAGAAAAAATCCATAATGTTCAGAATTTAAATGTTTCTAAAAATCATGAGTCTAAAAAATTTAATACAAAATATTCTTTTGATAACGATGAAAAGAAAACTAAGATGAAGAAAGAGGTTCTAGTTGAAAACCAAAATTTTAGGATTAAATAATGATTTCATGTTAAAGAAAATAATGTTGCAGAGAAATATTCTCACAAATCTAGATAGTATGGAAATTATAAAGGTAAATATCCTTTCTATGGATACTATTAGTATTGTGATGGATTTAGGAACACACAAAATATTTGTTAGTTTAATCAACAACATTACAACTATTCCAGAAATTAAGGAAGGTAATGTTTGCAGGAGAGTCAATCATTTTGAATAAAGAATTCTGAGAAGTATGTTTTAAAGAAACCTGATAAGATTGTTGTGAAAGTTGTAAATAGATTCCAACCTTTGAATAATATTTCTAAAAGATGTGATTAACCAATATATCATGAAAAAAGGATTTGGTTTTGTGTTACGAGCACAACAAAAGGTTTATAACAACTCTTAGATGCTATATTTGAATAATAATAAAGGGAAAAAGCTCTTGTTATAAAATATTCACTCAAAGCTAAAAAAGAAAAATGAACAAGGATCTTGCATAGTGGGTTTTCTTATCATATTATAGAAGAATCCAACTTATTTAATAATGTGAAAGACTTTAAATAAGGAGCTGTGAGATTTGGCAATGAAGAATCCTTCAGAATCAAAGGTTTTTGGATATTCTATTACTCAAGAAGAAAAATTAAATTCCCAGAAATATTTGTTTATTGATGGGATGAAAAATAACTTTCTAAGTGTTTCACAAATTTTTGGTGAATTAAAAAAAGTTATTTTTAGAAAATATGGTGTTATTGTGAAAATATAGGATTATTAAAAAGTTGTTGCAAGAGGAAAATAAACAAAAGGAAAGTTGTTCCAAGCTAGTTATGTTCAAAACTCTTATTACATAAGCTTGATTAAAGAAAATAAGTTATGGAATAAAAGTATGGGAAATGTGAGCATGTTATCAAAGAGAGATAGTGTCCATTGACTTCCAAATATGTTAAGAAGTGATTTTTATTGTACAATTTTTCAGAAAAGTAATATTACAAACACTATTCATAAGAAAGTTGATTTTTTTTTCAAAATACCCCCAAGAATTTATTCTTTTAGACATATTTGGGACAATAAGAAAACAAAAAACCTATGGAGATAAGTACTTTATTACTTTCATTGATGACTTTATTGCATTACTTGTGTTATGTATATAAAACATAAGTTAGATGCTCTGAAAATGTCTAAAAGTTTCATGAGAAAAACTGAGAATGAACGTGAGTATTCAGTGAAGAATATGAGAACAGGAAATGCTGGTGCATACAAAAATAAATTGTTTTAAATTTATCTTTTGAAGCATAGAATTTAGTATGAGTTTATTACACAATACACTCTTTAAGAAAATGGTTTTTTTGAAAGAAAAAAAAAGAAATATAGTTGAAATGGGAAAAATTATGTTACCTGAACATGGTCCCTCTCATTACTTTTGGAGGAAAGTCATGGGAACTATTATTTATATTCAAAACTAATTTTCTATACGTCAAGTTCAAATATTACTCTACATGAAATTTATTATGAAAAAACTCTAATTTTGAAACACTTAAGAAATTTTTAGGAGTCCATGCATCATAAAGAAGAAAGGTATAAACCTTGGAATGTGTGAGTATGAGGTGAAAAACAAATTTTTATCGGATATTCCTTAGAATTAAGAGGATATATAATATTTAATAAGGGGATATGAAGATTAGATGACTCTATTGATGTAAAAGTTATTTAAAAAGATGATTAAGATGCTAAAAAACTCATGTAGATAAGAAAGACGAAAATAATGAAAGAATATTTGTAAATATTTCTGATAAAGATGAAAATAATTACAATCCTACTCAAGAAGATGAATTTGACTCATATATTTCTAGTGATGAGGAATAATATTGAAAATATCATCCCAAGGCGAGGAATAAAGTGGAAGTTCAAAACATAATTACTGATCAACATTAAAAGGTTATAAAAATTAGAATAAAAAATGTTATTACACAAACTTATTTATTTTCTAAATGTGAGATAAAATAAGTGAATGAATATTTTTAGTGTCCAGAAACAGTTTATGCTATGAATAAAGAGATGGATCATATTGATAAGAATGATACTTGGGAACTCATACCTGAGACAAATGATGAAAATTTTATTGGTACAATGTGGGTGTTCCTAAACAAGTTGAATAGAGATGGTCAAGTGATAAGAATAATTGCATGGTTAGTGTGAAAATGTTACTCAAAAATTGAAAGCATTGATTTTGAGGATACTTTTTTTCAGTTGCATGTTTATAAATAATCAGAATATTTCTTGCTATTGTTGCAAAAGGAAGTTAAAAAAATTAAGATGGATGTGAATTCATCATTTTTGAATGTTGATCATGATAAGAAAATTTATATTCAACAACCATGTGGATATATTTTTGGTATGGATGAAATTTATATTTTTAATTTGAAGAAATCCTTATATGGGAAAAAATAATACTTGAGGTAATGGTATTATAGATTTAATACCTACTTAAGAAATGTGAGTTTTAAGAAATGCAAGGAATATTGTAATATGTATATCAGATAAATTGAAGAATTTTCTCTCATTATAATTGATTATAATAATGACATTATCATTGATTGTAATGATGAATGAACTTTGTGAATAATTTACTGAAAAAATTAAAAAAAAATTCAAGATGTCGATGATGGGTGAAATTAAATACTTTATTGTTCAAAAATATCTCTTTAAAGAATAAACAAACATTTCTTTCTCAAGAAAATTATGCTAAGGAACTTCTTAAGAATTTTGGAATAGAAAATTTAAAATCAGTTTCCACACCAATTTCAGTGGGAACTAAGTTGACTAAAGATGGATAAGGAAAGTAATTTGACTCTAAATGGTTTCAAAAGATGATAGGAAGTTTCTTGTATTTCAATTCATCAAGAAAAGATTTTTTTATGCTACTTACTTATGTGAATGATTTTATATTTCTCTAAACGAATCACTTCTATTGACTGGAAAGTGGATTCTCAGTTATATCAATGGCACAATATATTTCAGAATCAGGTATGATAGCTCATAAAGTATTTATTTTTTTGGTTATTTAGATGTTTATTGGTTAGGAAATATTTAAAATATAAAATCAAAATTTGGTGTATTTTTCATTAGGGGAAAAAGTTGTGTTAGCTGTCATATAAAGAAACAAAATTTAGTAACTATTAGCACAATTGAAGCTGATTATGTTGCTTCCACCCATGATTACACCCAACTTATGTGGACTAAGACTATGTTATAAGACTTACTAGCTGAAATAAAGTTACCTCTTCTCTTGGGTTGTGATAATAAAAAATTCTTCAACCATACAAGAAATCAGGTACAATATTATCTTTTAAAAGGAATTGATATAAAAAACACTTCCTCAAAGAGAACGTGGAGAGTAATTAATTGAACCTAGAGTAAGATCCTACATCGGAACAAGATACTAACATATTCATAAAACATTTACTAAAGGAATAATTTTTCAAACTAAGGTTGAAAATGTACATCCAAACACTTTCCCATTAAGGTTGAGTTATGTTTTTTATCCCCTATATCATCTATTCATTGGATTTTGTTATCAAGGGGGATAATTTGTCATAAATATATCCATTCATATGTGCTAAAAATTTTAAGGAAGTGTGTATGTAGTGGGAGTGGTGGGTAAGTGGTGAAATCATCATGTAATTGTGTGAACTATTCTAATATTTTTTTGGATTGGTTTTAGGAAAATTGTGTTTAGAGGAAAGTGGAAGAAGTAAATATAGTTGTGAATATAGAATTGAATAAATATATAGAGAAAATATAAAGAAGATTCATGAGTCACTACTTTTGGATGTCATGGTTTTTATGTTAATGATTCTTGTTTCCTAAAATGATTCAGCTTAAGTAGGCTTAGAATTGTTGATAATTCATCAATAGTATGAAGTCACAATGTTCAATGATTTATGAACCATGGTTGACAAAAAAATCACAAGGGGGAATTTTTTTAGCAAATTTTATGAGAATATGTTTTTTGATGCTTAATGAATTTTGTACAGAAAGTATTTTATTTTATTGTTAAATAAAAAATTCAATTAAATTTGTAAATTTGTGATGATCAGATGAAAAGGATTAATGTTTTAATATTAATCAAAATATTGTACATAAAATTATTAAGAAATATCATCAGTTTGTGAAGAAGTTTTCTGGGAAAAATGGTTCATCAGACTCACCATGGGTCCGGAATGAATGTTTTGATCATAAAAAGAAATTGTATCAGAGTATGAATGTATCCATACTAAATCATATGATGAGTTTATGATCATGGAGTTCTCATAAATCATATGTTTTTTGGGAAATTTTTAATGCAAGACTTATGAAGGAAAGAGGGAGAAAAAGTGATGCCAATCGTTTTGAGGATTGATTAGAAGGAAATAAGATTCTGAAAAGATGGGAAGTCATAATTCTTTCCAATATAAGTCAAAATATTCTACAACAATCCAAAATGTTCTCAAATTCATGATGATTTCATGACACAAATATGATTTCTTAGAAGAATAAATTTTGAAGACAAGGTCTTCCGGTCTCATTTTATTGGTGCGAGATCATCGAATGCATAATTATTTGAATACTGGAAAGTTTTATTTGAAACAATGTTATCAAAATTTACAAGTGGTTATTGTAATGAGGAGTCTTCAGTTCTGAAGTTTTATCAAGAGAATTAATAAAATCAGAGTGTCTATATGTCTACATTGTAATGAAGAAATTGAAATGATAATTGGAATCAGACTGAAGAAAGGTTAGAAATTTGAAAGTGGATTGATGTTTATAGAAGATTTGAGAAGTTTCAAAAAGAATCAAGAAGATCAGAAAAGCACTGAAGAAGTCAAAGATGGATCCAAAATAAAGGGTAAATTTATGTTTCAGTAAATTTGGTTGAGTGGGAAAACTTTTCATATTTACACCTAAACCTATTTTGGAGAACTGTTAATAGGTGGAGAGTACATTGTACTGTATGGTGAATCTAAACACTATTCATGTGCAGTAGAGGAGAGATGATTTTTGGAGTTTTATAGAGAATAGGTTTCTAGATAGTGCATTCCTAAAAAAAGTTTTAAAGAAATAAGAATAAGAAGGAAGATCATATTCAGTGGTTATCAGATTGGACTAGGTCATCTGACTGAGAATTTTGACCAGAATTTCTGGACCGAGGCAGAAGCAGTTCAAATTTGATTCAGTATTATTCTGGAAAACTCATATTTCTGGATTGAGGAATTTGACTTTGACATTTGGTTGAGTGTCATTATTAAGTCCATAGATTTTCTTACCAACTTCTGGGTAGGAAAGTGAAAAATGTTTCGAAGTTTATCAAAATTTAAAGGTGATAAGGTAGCATAGTATCATTTTTTGAAGCAATTGGTGAATGTTTCTTAACGTGTTACACAAAATTTTATTATATCATTTGTGCTAGAAGAAGAATATGCACTATTGTATTGATCATAGTGCTACACAACTGTAACTGTATTTCATACATATTTGTATCAACACCAAATGATTTTTTTCTAGTGGATTGTGTTGTATTTGATTGTTTCCAAACAATACCATGTACGTAGATACTCTTGTTAAGTAGTGAACGTTGTAAATTCTTATGTTAATATATATGTGTGATTATATTGTTTTTAGAAAAGCAATAAACATTTAACAGGAAGAAAATTTTGTTTCAAAAGAAATGAAACTTAAAAGAAAAATATATCACTGATTCACCCCCCCCCCCTCTTAGTGATACATTGATCTTTTCTAGGAAATATCACAAACACCATCTTTTTGAAAGATTAATGTTAACATTCTACCAAAAGTAAAGAAATTTATAGAATTTTTCTATAAATTCAACATATACTTCATGACATATCATGATATATTAACGGGAATTTCAATCATAAAAAAGTATAGTAGAGTAACATCATGAATTAAAACTATTTCAAACTCACCATTATGCTGAGTGATGGAGGATTGGATGAACATGATAAGGACTTTCCTTTCTGTTTCTAGGTCCTTCACTAGTTTCTTAATAAGGACATTCCTTTCTGATATAGGTGTATCCATCATGTAGGATTTTGAAAAAATTATCCATATTCAATGAAGTTAACAAGAAAATATTTTGATTTAACATTTTCATGACCAAGTCATCATTGTCACCAAAATAGAACACTTTGTTCTCATAAAACTGAAGAAATTCCCTTTCAAACACAATCCATGTTTATCTGTCATGAAATAAATATTCCCATCCTTGATGATTGACAACATTCCTAAGTAGTATATCCCTTTTATCAAGCCAGTTGAAATCTATCACTCTCCCAATTAGTACTTTCTTAGATGTCCATTAGCACTTGATTCTACCCGTTGAGGCACTGTTGGTTATCGTTGTTTTTTCTATTAATGATAGGATTCATAAGATTTAAGGATTATGGAATTAAGGGTATAAATAGTAGATAGGAAGAGGGTTAAATGGTTTTAAAAATGTTTCCCATGTAGATTTGATACACTTGTTTTCATTTATGATAATCATGGGGTCTCCTAGTAATGTGAAGAGTAATTATTATTAAAAAAGTTGACTTGGTCTATATGATATGACTAATACTCAAAATGTAGTCATAAAAAATTTTAAAAATATATGTTAAATATCATATTTACTTTGAATATGAAAATATTCTGTATTCAAGATAACATTAAGTAAAATTAAATAAAAGTAATTCTGATTTAAGGAAATCAAATCTGATAGAAGGTGTAAGAACCCGGGTTTTCACTTAGGTATGGTTCCTTTAAATTTTAGATTAATTCTTCATTTTGGACCAACTATGGATTCCTAATGAGTTAGTGAAGGTCTTATAGGTGTCCGAGGCTTATTCAGATCCTAGAACTAATCTTATTGGGGAAACATGCATGGTTGCACGGTTAGAGTAAATTGTGCGGGTAGGGTGTACGATTAGATCAAACCATGTGGATGGTCTTCATTTTAAGGAAGAGTCATTCCATAGGGTTGGCACATGGTTTCCCTAACCATGATCTATAATAGTGTAGTAATTCTTTTTTCCTAAGTACATGCTGAGGGTTTATGCATGTTTTGGAAAATCATGCAGACCAATCATACACGGGCTAATTTCTGGGTAATTTTACATTATTACCATTAATGATCTAATTAAGATCTTATTTCCTCCCTAGTACGATTTAAAAAGGGATTTTCCTCCTTTCCTTTCATTTTGGATCATTTTGAATTCCTAAGATAGGGATCAATAGATCTACTTTATCTGGGATCCGTTTGATATTGTGTTCGTCATGTTGGATGTGCAACAGTAAGTACTCGAGTCTATTTGATCTGTTCTTCTTATCTATTTCTATCTACCTAGTTATTGAGGTATGAGAATTTTTATATTTTCTTAGATCTACTCCAATCCAAGCCAAATCAAGGGCCGATACTAGAGGAGGAGAGTAATTCAAGCCTAAGGTGTTTGTTCAATAACTCATCCCTCAAGTTCATTGATTTTGGAATTGTCATATGGGGGTCGCCAATTTAATTGGGTGTTGTTTATTGATTTTAGTTTTCATTTATATAATCATTAGAACTATATGGTTATGATATATCCCAATATGTGATTTTTTTTTTGTGTTTAGATCCACAACTCCATCCATCCCTTGTAGGATGTTATGCCATAATTTTTGATTTAGGGTTTTTCCACGTTTGATTCCTCGTTCGAGTGTGCCTTCACTTGACCTTTATAAGGGTAATATTTTCTATGTTTAATGGTTTGTTATAAATTTTGAATCATGTAATGGAAAGTACCATGTATTCTCACCACATTACCCACCTAAGGTAAGTTCTTCAATTTGATAATTAAATGCGAAATGGAAATTGGAAAGTATACTATTTATATGACTTGGCCTTATATGTAAATGGATAATAGGTTCCATGTCTGTAGCACCCAATTTTACATTAATATATGTCATATTAATAGACCATGATTATATAATATACCTTAAATAGATTAAATTAACTGGTTCATGTGACTTGTCATATTTACAATAATTAAAGGCAAGGATTGAACCAAATGGAATATTGATCAATTATGACTTGATTAAAGGGTTTCACAATACATGGACTATTAACACTAATTAAAGGTAAGGATTGAACTAATTGAAATATTATATGAATTTATTTTAAAAATATTATTGGTCTTACTAGATCTCAACTTTGATTTTATAGGGAATGCCTTGAGCACTCCGGAACCCCATTCCGATTCAAGGATGTGGCTTGCCTTGGTTGAGACCCATCGAGAACCAGATCCTTGTCTATCCTTGGATTCCTAGTATGACAATGTAGTATCACTCATGTAGTATTATAGGATTCCTTGGAAATAGTCCTTGGATCCATCATTGACAAGTAGGTTCCATGGATAAATCCCATCTGGCCTAGTCATTTCCTAGCCCCGTTTTACCTTGGATAAACTCCTTGGACTCGATAGGGGTCTTAATGTGGAATTCCTTATATTGGGGTCCTTGGATTACACTCTTACCCTTATCCAGACTGAGTTACTACTGAGTTAGTGACCCATGAGGTTTAGGTTCTTTGGTGAATACCATCGAACCACTTATTATTAATTATCAATTTTGGTTTCCTTGTTACATCTTAGAACTATCACTATTGTTAACATGTGACTTATTTATAACCTGGTAATAATCAAATGATTAATTTGTTACAAGTTCAGAAACCAACAAAAGGATAAATTGGGTACTTGGGTATTTAGTTACCTTGTACTACATTACATTATATATTCATTATTACACACTGTTATATTCCATTACACAGGCCAGATGTTATAGACACCATTGGTGGTGTCCCACTAAGATTTATATCACACCCTCTTTAGGTGTCGTTTGGTACCCAAAGTAGATTACATGAATATAGTTGTCGATAAAGAGAAGGGAATGACTTCAGACACTTGATTGATTGCTATTTAGGATAGAGATTGTTATAATATGACTAAGTCAGAGCTTGGGATTCTTGGTATAGTATATTTATTTTATTTATACATTTGTGGAACATTTTGGGCCTTCTATATAGTATCCATGTTTTCTAGTTTTCTAGTTACATGTCTTATAATAATCAGTTATTTTAGTTGTGTCAGTTATTTTTATCCTTATCTATCGATTAAAATATTCTGCTTCCGATGTTTACTTATATTGATTCTGCTGTTTATCTCAATTTATATTTACCTGCTGTGCTACACTCTAGTAATTAGGGAATAGTCTTCCCACGGACACACCTGAGGACCTTGCTGATAGTTAGTAGCTTCTATCTTTTTTTAAGATGAGATTGAGGCCATTCAGCACACTGGTACAGGGAACCTATTGAGTGACATCCAGATCCTGGATGTAGTAGCAGGAAATTGATTTAGTAAAAATTTCTACTTATTGATTTTTTATGCAAACACATTCTAAATATAAATCATTATTTTGTGAAAGATATATTTATAAATTATGTATTAAATAAATTTGATTTTTTATTGTACAGTTTGTCATATTCATTGAAATTTGTATATTACTTGTGTTATCACATTTTATTGGTACACAAATAAAATTAAATAAAAAATCAATTAAGGTGTATTTTATCCAAAAAAATTATGCACAAAAACTTCTCGCTAGAATATGTTCAGCTTCATCAATTTATAATTCTATTGAGTATTGTTTCTTACTCAACCAAGGAAATGGGGATTTTACAAGAAAATGATAGGTTCATGATGTGCTCTTCCTATCAAGTCTACATCCAGTAAAATTAGAAACAAAATATGTATTTAAATTAAATTCCAATGTTTTTGGAAAGATATGATAAAGATACACAGTTTCTTTTAAATATCTTAAAATTATTTAGGCAATATTAAAGTGATAATATTTTAGATTAGACTAAAATGTTGAAAAAATACTACTAAGAACATAATTTTGTGTATACATACAGTGAGATAAAAAAACAACCAATGATTCCTCTATATATCTTATTAACAACTGTTTTTATAGTTTCATCCATATCAAGTTTAATATTGTATCTCATAGGAGTTGAGTAAGTCTTGCTATTTTAATGTCGAAACTTCTTATGTAAATCAAGTATGCGTTTTCTTTGGTTTGAAACATTTCAAAAAAAATTGATAGATTTGAAATATTAGAAAATAGTTTAACTCACCCATAATAATCATTTCAACTTCTTTTTTTTATAAGTTTTTTATGTCATTCCACAATTTTAAATTTTTTAATCCAAAAATAACATCATCAACGTATATTTGTACTAACAAAATATCTAAGGATGCATTTTTTATAAATAATGTAGGATCTTCTATTCCTACTATAAAACCATTTGATAAAATAAAAGAACATAATATTTTATACCATGCTCTTAATTATTTTTTAAGTCCATATAGAGATTTGGTAAGTTTAAATACTTAATTTTAAAAGTAAAGGCCTTCAACACCAAGAGGTTGTTCTACATAAACTTCCTTCATCAAAAATTAATTTAGAAAAATAGATTTAACATCCATCTAGTAAAATTTAAAATTAATATAAGATGCATATTCTAGAAGGATTCTAATACCTTATAACCAAGCTACAGGAGCAAAGTTTTATTCATAATGTATTCCTACTTCATGACTATATCCTTTGAAAACTAATCTAGCATTATTTCTACTTATTACACCATGATCATCTTGCTTGTTTCTAAAAACCCAATTTGTTCCAATTACAGGATAGTTAGAGGGTCTTTCATCAAATTCAAAAAAAATCTTTTGAATTTATTTAACTCTTCTTACATATTCAAGAACTGACTTTCATCGAATTAATATTCTTCTAAAAATTTAGGTTCTATTTAGGGAAAAAAGGAAGAAAATTATACTAGGTTTCCTATACTTCTTCTTGTTTTCATTACATCATATAATCTTCCTATAACTATTTCTAGAGGACGATATTTAAGATTTCTTGGTATTCTAGTTAAAAAAATTATAGTTCACTAGAATCAACGCTTTCTTCATTTGGAATAAATAAATCAAGTTCCAAATCATCATCCTTTTGTTGTTAAAGAATATTTCACGTCTTATATCCTTGAGAGAATCACTTTGTTCATCAGTTTGAGTTATCCTGTGATCAAAAGGATCACATTAATCAAACATCACATGAGTTTATTCTTCAACAATCATGGACCTTTTATTGAAAACTATATAGGATTTGTAAGTATTATAGTAACATAGAAAGATACCTTCCTAAACATTTGAATGGAACTTGAAAATATTATCCTTTGTGTTCATGATATAAACCTTACATCCAAATACTTTGAAGTATCCTACCTTTGATTTTCTATTATTCCATATCGTATAGGGTGTTTTCTTTATGATATATCTTATTAGAACTTAGTTAATGACATAACATGTTTTGTTAGAAACTTTATCATCTAAATGAGTGGGAATGTTATATTCAAATGACATAGTCCTGTAAATTTCATGAAAATTATTATTACTGCTTTTAACAAATCCATTCTGTTGAGGTGTCCTATGGTAGAGAATGTATGATTAATTCCTTTCATGGAGCAATAATAATTAAATTCATGACTCTCAAATTCACCTCCATGATCACTTCTTAAAGTCGTGATTTTAGCAAATTTTTCATTTTTCATTGGCTTACATAAATTAATAAACACAAAACAAGATTCACTCTTAAATATAAAAAATTAAACCCATGTAAATCACAAAAAATAATCAACTAACACATAAACAAACAATTTTCCAGCAAGAAATGTAGTTCTAGTCAGTCCAAACATATCCATATAGATAAGATCAGTAGGTATAAATGTATAAACCTCTTTAATTGTTTAAAAAGATGACTTTTGTTGCTTACCCATTTGACCTGAATCACATTGATTCTTTTTATCCAATTTCTATTTAAAAAAGTCAGAAATAAAAATTTTTATGGAAAATTTTATTATAGAATGAACATTGTAATGTCTAAGCCTTCTATTCAAAATTCACGAATCATTAATTTCAGTATTCAACCAAAAAACTTTTTTTCAACACAAAGATGTAAGATCTATTATAAGAACATTATCTTTACTATGTGATTTAAACTTGAGAGATTTATCTTTTAACACTAAATGGGAATTATTAGAAAAATAAACATAATAGACATGATCACAAAGTTTATAGATACTTACCAGGTTGTTATTCAAGCCTTAAATGTAATGAAATTTGTTGATGAGAATAAACTGATGATTTCCATCAGATTCAATGCCATTTATTTATCTTTCTTCATTGTCACCAAATATGACATATCCTCCAACAATCTGGGATAGTATGTAAAACATTGAGAAATCACCCGTAATATGTCCTGAACAAGAACTCTATATAAACCATTTTTCATTCCTGTTCATATGTATCATTCCCTACAATTCAAAAATCAAGCAATAGAATTTTTTCATACCCAAACTCTTTTGTGTCAAAAATGGATCCTATAAGAGATATAGGTATCGAAATTTATTTTTGTTTTCTATAAAATGTTGAAACTTATTTTGAAAAATATTTTCTAAGAATAGAATTTTGGATTCCAAAAAATTAAGGATTTTTCAAATTATAGATATTAGTATAATTTCAATTTTCTACATAATAAAAAACAGTTATTTTAGAATAGGTTTTTTGTAACTATGTACAAAATAGTTTTTATAGAATTTAATATTTTCACCCTGAATTCCTATTCCAAACTTTTCTTTCATAAGTATATTTTGACCATGAATTTTATTTAGATAATTTTATCTTTTAGTGAAGACACTTGTGGAATCTTTAACGTTTTGAACCTCCTTCTGTAGGTTCTCTATTGTTTTATCTTATTCTGTATTTGAAGCAATAGACTTTTCTAGTTGATTTTGAAATTATGAAAGCTTCTTGTTCAAGTATTCCTCTTAATTAAAAACATTATTATAGGAATTTATGATATCCTTGTTTTTATTATTTGGGATTTTATATTTAGTCTCTAACATGGTAAAATATTCATTTAGTTATTTTTATGAGATGTGTTCATTTTCTAATTCATGATCAGGCACATAAGAATGACAAGAATTTACCTCATCTAAATGTTATGTAAATGATTTTTTGGCATTATGATTAATAGTTTCAACTTATGTTTTTGAGGATAAACACTCATTATAATCATTAGAAACACTCCAGGTGGCCTTCATAGATTTATTGGATTTATTTTTATAACCAACCATAGTGAAGTATTTCTTATCTATATTTTTATGATTATTTATCTGCAAATGATAACTATTTTATGTTTCCTAACTTCTTACATTCATAACATATTAGCTATTTAGAAATGTCCTCATTTTTCCTGTACATGTAGAAATGTTTCTGAAACATCTTTTCTTATTATAGAATTTTTTTATTTTTATGAAAACTATGTAAGCTCATAATTTGATCCATAATTACTTGAGGGGTTTTATTCATTAGATGATTCAGATATTTTTACACTTTTGTTCTTCCTGTCATCCTTATAAGTAGATACCTTCATGGAAACACTTTCTTTCTCGATCATCTTATCCTCACCGACTTTAGTTTCTGTTTTGGATTCATACAACATGAATGTTTTGATGAGGTATTTTATTTTAAAGTTCATGAATTTTTTAGATTGTCTGATAGTAGCTGAGATTCCACTCCACTTGGGTGGTAATACTATGATAACATTCAATGATTGTTTAGGATCAGTGATAGGTGTTCCTAAAGAAGTAATATTATTGACAATATCAGTGATCCTTCCATTTATTTGATTAATAATTTCACCTTTAGCTATTATGAAAGTGTCAAATGTACGTTTGGAGGTGGTATATCTAAGATCGTTCACATTATTGGTACCATCATATGCTACTACTATAGTGTTCAACATTTCATGTGTTGTTTGACATTGAGAAACTCTACGAAATTCATTTGATCTCAATCCACATATTATAGTGTTCATGTATTCCAAATTAAGATCATATTCTAATTCAGTTGTAGCATCCCACATTTGAGGTCCTGTCTTAGGAATTTCATAGGGATTTACTGCTTTTAGAAAATGTTTTAAGACAAGATTCTTTATTTAGATGGTCATACAAGTCTTCCAACAACTATAGTTTTAACCATTAAAGTACGGATATCTAAACATTGAAATACCTTCTCAGTATCATCCACAGAATCCATTTGAATGAAATATATTTGGAATTCAACCGTTGATATATGTGAACTCAAAATTCACTTTCTCTGATACCAATTGTTATCCCTAATAATGTTTAACTGAAACTAAAGAGGGGTGAATGGGGTACCTAAAATTTTCATTATAAATAACCTCCCTCTTCAGGTATGCTCAATAAAATCCTTTTCCTTAATAAAGATAGGTAGTGGAAAGTAAAAAAATAAAGGAAATAGATTTAAAATGGGATATTTTTATTATATTGTGGAACAAAAATCCCCTCGTACACTCCTCCAACACTATACTCCACGAGTTTGGTGATTTTCACTATAACATCCCTTTTACCAGGGGCTCCCAGCTAGGTATAAGATGTTTTTACTTAATAAAAAGGTACAAAAGCTTCCAACTAGGATCACCATTTACAAGACCAATTGTAACACCCTAAGCTTCCACGGTACATTTCTCTTGGAATAATACAATAGCTTGCCTTGTATGGAACAACATGTTTTAGCACACCACAACTGATCAAACTAGCTGTTATTAATAGTAATACATATTTTTGAAATTTTATAAATTTTATTTTTCAAAATGGACTTCATTTTTTTGTTTGGAATATCAAAATTATCTTAGGGTGAATTTTGGATATTTTTCTGAAAACATTCAATTTTTGATGAATAGTGAAAAACACTACTTTATTGTTTAAAATAAAATTTTTATTTAAACAATTATTTATTTTATTTAAATTTATTTTAAGTCAAAATAGATAAATAATACCTATATTAGTTCACTGTAATTCATTCTGTCTTTTTTTAATAAAACTATACATATAAAATTTTATGGAATTTTTTAACGTCTTTTACCCACCTACTAGGCACATTAGCAAATTTACAAAAAATTTAATTTTATCACTTTTGTGAAATGAATATCAAAAATATGAGAGACACGGTTGACATCAGTAAGTAGTATTTTTTTCTATAAGATTAAAATAATTTTTGTGAATCGTAACTTTTGACTTTTATTTACCACGGTTAAATGTAAAGAGGGTAATTAAAGGTAAAAATGATATTATAATTACCCTAACACATGTCATAATTCTATTGGATATGTTTATTTCGACCAAACTAAACATTACGAATAAAATATGATACTTTTGGTCCACTTGGTTTAGATAAGGACATTTATTATTATTTCATTTAAATAAGACTTAAAAGTGTTATATTCGAATTTTAATAACTAAAACATTTTTAATATAGGGTTATACATAAGATAATTCCTACTATAAATATTCATTAGAAAGATAAAAGTATTTCCTATATCATGATATGTTATTTATAATTTTTATGGATTAAATAATTAAGTTTATTTATGACACAATGATGATGCACTAAATACCTTATTAATGAATGATTAAAATAATTGATATTATAAATATTAAAATAAAATAAAATCGAGACTTTTGATGTATTACAATACATTTCTAGGTTAATTTTACATTTTATAGTTGATTAGATTTATTTTTTAAGAATAAATAATATTTTTATGACTTTAACAAAAACCAAATACTATAGTGTCAAAATTGACATAAATGATTTTTTAAAACAAATACTATATTATTAAATCATATAATATTCCTAAAAATCTAATATTCAAAAAAAGGACTTATATAATAATAGATATGTCATTAATTAACCATATGGTGTTTTCTTGTCGTTTTATAGTAATTTTATTAACCATATAATATAAAAAAACTAGAAGACGAGGTAAATGATAAACTATTTAACGAAGAGTTAATTCTAAAAGATAAGGTTAATATGGTGACCTAAACTTGTCTAAATCCTATTAGTTAATAGCTTTTCGACCCATCCCCACATTATCCTCGAAATAAATCCATTTTTTTACATTATAAATGGAATATTGATGTATAATAAAATAATATTTCATGGTTTTCCAAAAGTGACCCTCGCCACTCTTATAAAAGGGTACTTCCCATTCTCTCAAAATAACACAACCAAAGCCATTTGGCTCGGCCATAACCTGATAAAATATCCTCTAAACTACTATCAATTTAACCTAGAGGCATTAAATTGATCATAAATCCAATCTAAGGATCCCTTTTGATCAAATTAAAAGGAAGCACCCAAAGAAGTGGTAATAATTTCATCACCACTTTCAATGTTCTTTTCTTCATCCACTTCCTTTTTCTCTATTGTTTCCGTAAAAAAATAATAAATCCAGTACCTTATACAAAAATTGATGTTATTATAAATATGTTAAAACCATATTCATTATTCTATACAACCTATGAATGACAAAGTCATCATATATGCGTACGTACGGCTTACCATCTCCACGTCGTGGTGTAATTTGTTATTCAACACTTAATTATTTGGATAGGTATAATAGTGAGTATAATTTATGTAAATAAAAAATATAACATGTTAATGATTCTATATATATAATATTCCATCCAATTACATACGATTCCACCATCCATATAATGGTATTTTCACTCGTGCGTACATATGAATTACCGTCTCCACGTACACGATGATATTCGTTCCACATCATAACCATTGTAGAATAAATTTTATTTTATGATTAAAAATAATGTGTAAGAAATTAATATCATTCTGTATATGAATCAAATATATCTTCTCCATAACAAACATGAATTATGTAACAAAACATATAAAGTAATACGAATCTGTTAACACTTGAAACGATGATACTACTGAAATATCATTAACAAAGAAATATTAGAAGACCATATATGATATAATATTTATGTATGTAGTCATTGTATAATTTGATAACAATTATTTCACTATTATATAAAAGTTTAACCTACCATAAACTAAGGAAAATTACAAGTTAATGGTTAATTGGACAATCCCTTTACTTATTCGAGGTTGTTTATATGTAAGTATCTACTGGGACTTCTTTATCATCTACATATGTGTTTCTTAAAAATGTAATTCAATTTTTTTTACTATTTCCTGGAATATGGTTTATATTCATTTATACCCTTTTTTGTCCTTCTATAAATTTTTTTGAAAGGAATCTTTTCATTGTTTTCCAAATAAGGTACTTTATGACCTTTTCGACGAATTAAGGTAATAATGTATTTTTTAACGTATACGGTGGGTGAGGCTATTTTAGGCCGCTATAACATTGTCGAAGCATCCCTTACAAGCATATAAAAATATTTTCATACTAAATGTTTTCTTTTATAATTACTTGACTTTTAAATGATTTCAAAATAGAAAGAGATATTCATATCATATAGTTTTTGATTTCAACTATGTCTACATCCATTGATGGATTTTACATTTGTTTGAAGTTGATTTATTATGATACAATCTTCCATATTATATTGATGGTTTGACGATATGTTTGACTATGGATGTGCTATTTTTATACCATTGATGGTTTATGGTAAAATTATTGACATTTCGTATGATAGTTTTAATATGAATGTTTATATTATGTTTCAACCATTTCATATGAGGAATGCATTGGACTTAGTATGTGACTGGTGTATCCCACTATAGCTCCTTGATGCATCGGTAGGTCTCATGAGACAAACTAGTTTCTTCAAAAAGGGCCTTGAAAAAATCTTATTTTTAGTCATGGCACGAGCCCTTAACTATGTGATTATGATGTTCAGCATTATACATTCCATCATTATGAAATTATCTACTAATATTACATGTGATTATTCGACTAGTAGAATATCAATGTGAATATGTAAATAGAAATATTTTATTTATATTTTCCATTATTGGACTCTACTGTTTTGATAATCCCAAATCATGTTTAAATATTGATCATGATATATTAATCCATTTGCTAACCCTTTTTAATTTTTATTTATAATTATCTTATCCTGAACAATGTATACTCTTAAGTCTCATGACTTTGCTGCATCAGCTTATAGTTTACATTTATCTAAATGTATGTTCACTGTTAAAGGTTACTAGTAAGAGTCTTCTATTCAAGGTCACCGTTATGGCTCACTGTTACTCTAGTTCACTGATCCTGGAAGGTTACTGCTGAAGATCTACTGACACTAATATTGGCTACCGGTACAAGGTTACTGCCACAACTCTACTGATGACCTGCTTATCAAAGCTCACAGACAGAGAGTTACTATCACAAGGTCTCTACTGTGACAAGGCTTCTGTTAGAAGTTCACTATGAGACTCTTTCTCAAGTCTTCTGTTGATAACTTCACTATTCATGTCTATAGTTGGACAAGTCTACCGTTAGTAGAAAGCTACCACTGGACAAATCCTACTATTGAGATAGTCGACTGTTGTTCAAAGTCTACTGTTGGACATATTCCACTGCTAATGACATTATATGGTGAGATCAGTCTATCATTGGAAAGGTCACTGTTACAATAGTCTGATGTTACAAGTCTACTGATGAAGCTCATAGTTGAATAACCTACCGATGAAGCTCACAGTTGAATAGCCTACTGATGAAGTCCAAAGTTGGAAAGACCATAGTTGAAGTCTACCGTGTGACATTAATCTTCTACCAGTCTAATGATATTATATTCTTTCCTTTACCAATTTTATTAATAATATTATAATGGTAATGTCTGGAAAATTTAATGCACCTGAAATTATTTAATGTTATTTTCAGGCATCACAGGAAACAATACGATGTACGGGGAAGACCACGCATGGTTGAAACATTTTTTCAGTCGGCCCTTGCTGAACCAAATAAAAAAAAGATCAGTTGGAAAAGTGTACATATATATATATATATGTGTGTAGTGACAGTCAACAAAGAATAGAAGTAGCGTGGACATGTTGAATATACACACATAAAAGAGAAACATACAATATTTGAAGAAGAACACTCAAGCACTCATTCATAAGAACATAGAGCTTCACGGAGATCTATTGAAAGAACACATTTCAAGCTGTAGTGGTGTGATAAATAGAGCTTTAAACCCAATAAGTTGATCACCTCTACATCTAGAAGTCAGAACCTGGAAGTTGTTACACTATGTTTTAGAGGTAACTTGGAGAGAAGGATCAAAACATCATTTCCTTCATTCCAACGAGTCCAGAGTAGATCTTACAACAAAATAGAGCATTCTAAACTTATTCCTACTAACTTTATATCTATTGTATTTAAATACTTTACATTTGTGAGGAGTGTGTAAGTGTTACACACCATGACTCTTGTGCTTGAACTGAGGGATACTGAAAATCATTATACCAAACACTCTTTACATTTTTTCCCACAAATAACTATGGAAGAAGCCCAGTGTGGCTTGTAGTTTATTTTCGCACGTAGAACTGTGGTAAAGGTTGCAAAACCTGGACAGTTTGTGAAAAACTATTGTAAAGCCCGATACTGGTCGTGTATCACTTTTTAATATAATTTCATCGTGGCAGGTGATCACCAAGTGGAGAGTACTAAGTCATGACTTAAGACTAAACCTCCTGTTTAATTTTTTGTGTTCCTCTTTCACTACTCTTTTTTATTCTAAAATTTTGTGCTTATATTAGTAAAGATAGAAATTTGTTGTTACATTCACTCTAATAGTTAGTTCTGGTTAGTGTGTATATCTGATGTGTTTAGTAAACTTGTTTCAAAAGTCGAATTAGTTCTCATACTGATTCAACTGAGGAGTAATCAACATTTGAGAAAACTTTTGAACATTAAGTCACTTATATATCTACTGCCTTAATTGACTGGGATGTTTTAATTTGCGTGATTTTATTCCAAAAAGTTTTTATGAGAAATTTTAATTAGAACTAAATTCACAACCCTCTTGAGTATCCACTCGACCAACATTTGGTATCAAAGGCTATCCCACATGGTTCTCCTAGGACAAGACTACACAGTGTGTTTGTGACAGACAGAGGGTGTACAAGACGAGCTTCATCGACCCGTGTTGTCAATGACATGGCAGCATACATGGATCATACCACACGACATGTTCCAAGTGGACACAGTGTGTACCAGAAGAGTT
Organism: Viscum album; assembly: GCA_963277665.1. Lineage (NCBI taxonomy): Eukaryota > Viridiplantae > Streptophyta > Magnoliopsida > Santalales > Viscaceae > Viscum > Viscum album. The sequence continues at coordinate 391,987,076 of OY728167.1, read as the reverse complement.
TCACTGACCCGTGTTGTCGGTTACACGGCCGAATTCCAGGATTACTCTACGTGGCGTGTTCAAACTGGACACGACATGTATGACTTAATATTTATCCGTCCGTGTTGTTAGTCACAATGGAAAACACAGGGTCAACACCACACGACGTGTACAACAGGTAAACAAAATGTTCCCATAATAAATTCCATATCCTGAGTCTCTTCCCACATGGCCTATGAAATGGTTAGAGACTACACGGCGTGTACCTAAAGCACACGGCATGTTCTTAAGAAAAATTGTTCCTTCACAAACATAAGGACACACGGAGTGTGTTGCAATGATAGACATCATTTATTCTGGGTTTTTTCAGATAGTAAGCCTTAGAAACTACTTATAATCCCAGAAAAACTAAATACGAACATTAAAGTGCTAAATCCTGATCTATAAGGGCTCATACTCCTCGCGAATCAAAGTTTGGCATCTCATGCACGTCACAAACAAGGATCCTCCAAATTCCAGTACATGGGGGCCCATAACTCCTCAAGAACCAAATGTTGGAGTTCATGCAAACAACACCTTGCACAAAAAATACCTTATCAACCATCAGGTATTCTATCATGTCTTCTATCACAACAACATGCATATCTATCACAACAACTATCACAACAACATGCAGTCGCTAATGCATCCTAAATGGCATGGAAAGAATGCATGAAATGTGATTTCTAGAAAGTGAATATATGATGCATGAGATGGAACACCCTCATCTCATCAGGTTGACACAGAAATAGAACCTCAATAACATCAATAATAACAGCACAAAACATGTGAATCACCCAATGGTAAAATAAAATCAACTGTAAAATTGCAAAACCAGAAAATTGCAACAAACGAGGTAGATTAGATTTTCCCTGTACACAAGTTAGCTACTCTCAGGAATAGATTATTACCAAGTACCAATTATGTCATATCTCTGGCTATAGGCTCCAAGAAGTAACTCAAGATAAAAATAACCCTGTTGATAGCACTTTGTAACTTACTGGTTCTTGAAGCCAACCAGAGGTGCCCCGTACCCAGTTGGTCACATGGCACCAAGGGCATTTCCCCAAACGCCAGAGGCTACCTACTATCAATGAGTGACTTGAGTGTGATAGTGGGGAATCTATGCCCTTATTGGTAGAGTAACATGACAAAAATACACAAATAGAAATAACGGAAGTAGTAAACATACATACAATAATAAACAGCGGAAGACTTGAAGAAATAACAACTGGAGAACAAATATATATAAATGATACCTGATTCATATGTCTAGGAAAGCATCAAAATAAGTCACAATATTTAAATACAGTACTAAAACAAAGTATAAAAGAAAACAAATAAACTCCTCAACATCGCAAGCCTCAGCTTGGTCCCATGCTCTCTATCTCCATAGCACTCAAGTACCTGAAGTAGAAGGGAACTATCCCTTATCTATACCTATAGAAATATAATCTGTTTGGGTCTAAAATCATGACCCAAATAGGGTGTGAGACTAAATCATAGCAGGAAACCACCAAAATATATGTTCCTAATAGTCAGTGAGTATATGGAAGGTAACAAGTTAAAGGAAGGAGTAAACAAGGAAGTACTCAGTAGTCGCAATCCATAGTTTCAAGGAATTCAATTCATATATCAAGCATGCAGCTAATCAAAGAAGGTAACCCTTTATGTGTACTCACATCCTACCCCTCTGGTTCAACAAAAAAAACAAGCAACCCTATGGGAAGCACACACAGTCTCACCCCTCTGGTTCAACTTAAGTATAGACTCTCTGAGAAACCACTCACCATCAATTCCCCCTATAGTATCATATTGGTACTAAAGAAACTCTAAAAGTTTACTCAATGTCTCATTCCCCATTTGTCCTAGGTCGAGGAACTACAGACACTCTGAGGAAGCACTCAACGTCAATTCCCCTTGTGGTCTCACATCGTATAATTATAAAGACACTCTGGAGAATCCTTTATGTCCATTCTCCTTATGGGTTACTACACAAGGTTTTCACGACCCTATGTAAGTCACCAGGTATCATAAAATGTAGAGGACAAAGTAAACATTATGAACTACTTGGCTAACAGTCTACACCATATCAGCATATCAGAACAACATTCATACCATCCTACAAAACCTTGAATGGGAAAAGATAAGGCATCCTAAAAGGATAACCAGGAACAACTATCATAAACAGAACATGCATGGGAAATAACTTCCAAATAATTGAAATTAACCCTATTCACATTCAATTTTTCTTTACTCAAGCGTACAAGAATAGCAAGAAAACAACAGGGCTAAAATGGTAAACACACAATACCTCGTTCATGGGTATTGGGAGATTTTGCACATATAACTCAAAGATGTTCTACAGAAGGGTACAAACCACCTACCTTGGCGTTGGGAGATAAATATACTTGATTCTTAGGGTTTGAATCACATTATAATGCCAACGATATATGAAAACTTCAAAAACGTTTAATAGAGGATAACTAGAGAAATTTGAGGAATCATGAAACGAAGCTCAGGCAGAAGGTAGAGCTTACTGAGGTGATCCCAATGCAATCAACAGTAGTTGAATCAGAGTTCAGATGCTCAATCGGGAGCTCAGAGGAATATCGTTGTTGTATGGGATCTCTCGACCGAAAAAGACCTAGAGGGAGACGTTTTTGGTTATTAGATGGGACCCCGGAACGTTTAATGAAAAAAATGCACGGCATGTACTTTTAAATTAAACGACATGTACTTTTAATGTAAATGACATATACTTGTCATTTCCGTACTCTGCTTTAAGCATCCTCCAAGTCACCCCACACAGCCATGTGTAAGGCCGCTACACGGCTAGCACACGACAACACATGGTAACCGAGTACACAGCGTGTACTCATAAAGTACACGACATGTACTTAGGAAATTTCTAGAAACTCCTCTTCTTTCCTGAAAAAAACCAGAAAGAAAAAATATACCTGAAATGAATGTCTAGGTTCTTATGACTTCTCTCTCATATAAAGTGTTCTCACTACTTCTTCAGAAGATCCACTCACAGTTTAATGACTTTTAGGTCCATTAATTATCTCTAATTAATGCATCCTTCCCTGTATGTAGATGCTCTATTGAAGTACAAATTTCATCCACTGATGAATACCCCTTTCCCACTGATCAGTGGGAAACAACCTTTGGAAATATCTTTGCAAATATCCCTACTTCGTGAAGCTCCCAATTTCAAAAAACTCTAATAATCCTTCATGAAGTACCTACTTCTTTTCAAATAACACACCTTCATAGAGCTTATTGCTTTGTAGATCACACTACTTTGAAAATCACACTGCTTCATAGAGCTCAATCATTCATAGAGATTAGGTCATCTTAGAGCTCAAGCTATCTCAAAGACACTTCCTTCATGAAGCTCACTGAGACAATGTGGAACACACCACTTTCATGGAGCTAGATTAGCTGTCGTGAAGCTCCTTCATTATGTGAAGCACACTACCTCCGCGAACCTCCTTTTTGATTTGAGAGATGAAACTTTTTCATGAAAAAATCTCTACTCTTCTCAAGGGGTTCAAAGAATATTTATAGGTGATTCCACAGACTCAAGAACCTTCTATGAAAATTTAGTGGCATGTCAGCTCAAACCAAAAAGCTCTAAAATTTCTACTGAAATTATCTCTATATAATGAAGCACCATGGAAATTTTCGAATCCTAGAGCTCATCGTAATCGTGGTGTGTTCCATAAATTCCTTTTTGTTGTCATCATAATTATCCATCACAATTCTTTTTACCTCTGTTGTTTGTGAACCTCATCGTAATCGCACTACTCTCTGTCACTATTCTACAGGTCTTTTCAAAATACAATTCATGAATCCCATCTTCATGAAACTCATGTCTTTTCCATATTTTGATGAGATCTTCAAGGAAATCCAATTTTTTTGATGCTCACCAAATACCAAATTTTGGACCACAAAACATTTACAAACACTATAAAACGACACCATGTTGTATGTTTTATTTTGTACCACCTTCAGATCTTACATTCATTTTTCATGGTTCTTTGTCAACATGGATTGTTAAAAACATCTCTGAAACTCAAAAATTCACCATGAATAAATGTTTTTTCAACAAACACAACTAGCCCAAAAATGTTGCAATGTTAACCTGAGGGATTTTTTCCCAACACATTAGAAAAATTATCTTTTAAAATAAATAATAGTAGGTGTTCACTTATAACATATTCACATTTCCCATGAACATATTTATCTTTTACACCAACACAGATTGTATGGGAATTCCAATTTATTATGCCACTTCTTGGGAGATCCCTGAAAATTATTGCAAACAAATATTGTTGTGTGACTCGTATCATTAATATATTCAATCACATGCATGTGAAATTTACCTACTTAAATATTAATGTCGAATATTTATTAGATGTTTTTTTAATTAAAATATGCTTATTTTCATACATTCTAATAACTAATGAGACATTCATGTAATCCAATCACTTAATGAATCATGATCCATATTCATTGGTTGCCCTAATGACCTAGTAACTACCTCATTGATAATGGGTAAATTGAGTATTTTAAAATTAAGGTAAATAAAGACACTTTATTTTTTAGAAGTTGGAATAATGAAAAAGATAGTACCATTTTAAGTGAAGGCCAATGAGAAAAATACCTTTTAAAAGGGCATGACCCGAACAAAACAAAACAAAAATTAAAACACTCTTAGTATGACCAAAATGATACTTGGAATATAAATTTGGAAGTACCATACTTGGAACAACATGATCTTCATTGGAGTCTTCATCATTCCACCATACATGGTATAAGAAAAAATATGGGGAGCATGTGATCTCTTTCCCCAAAGATTGTGTAGTCTATAAAAGTTGTAATAACTAGGGCCTGTAGGAAACTAAATTATAATAGACACATGTCGTCCCCGCCTTGGGGACCATCCACGAACATGAATGGATCATCAAACTAATGATTTTCCTAATTGGATAATATATGTTCTTTGCAAGGTTCTTTTTCTATACTCACATAAAAAACAAAATTCTAATCACTCTTAGTAGGATAAAAATGATACTTGGAAGTTAAATTTGGAAGTACAAAAGTTAGAACAACATGATCTTTATTGGACGCTTCATCATTACACCTAGACCATCCCTGGTCTAAGAAAAAATAAGGTGATCATGTGTGTTATTTCCACAATTATTGTGTAGTCTGCATAAGTGGTAACAACTACAGCCCACAGGAAACTCAGTTTCTCCACAGTCATGTGTCTTCCCCACCCTAGGACCCACCCATATGTTCTAACAGGTCATCAGACTAATGATTTCCCCATAGGACAACACATTTTCTTTGCAATGATCATTGTCTGCAATCACACACACCCTGAGATACTTTCTCATAAGGTCACTCATCCTTGTCACTACTCCAGACTATACCTTTTTAATTGTGGAGTTATAATCATGTAGGCTCCCGAAAGGAAAGGTGCACCTTATTGACTTGGGTAGTAATATTTGTCATTTTAACCCATTATCTTTATGGGATGGTAGTTAATGAAAAATTTTGAATTTTTAAACTATAATATGACACACTTTTCCCCCTGATGGGGGAAAGAACATAAATGTGGAATCCTGATTCAACAATACAAACTCATAGCAGCTGATTACACGATTCATGTAAACATCCATAACAAAACAGAAGGAACTGGAATCATGATTAAAAAATAAAAAATCATAGTAGTTGAATACACAATTAACATAAAAATCCTTAACAAAACACAAGGAAAAATCATACACTGATTCCACATTGTTTCTATAGATGTAGGCAAGATGTTATGGTTAACATGTTTTCTCTAGGATCTTGGATTCAGCTAGGTGTACAAGATTCATTGCGATAAAAAAAATGCATTAGATTTAAGAAATAACTCCATGTACAATTCTCATACAAAGCACGTTGACATTTTCTATTGGATAAATTGACAAAAGGGGAAAAATCACAGAAGGTTAATACACAATTCACAAAAACATCCGTAACGAAACACAATGAAAACTCATACACTGAATCCACTTTGATGTTGTAGAGGCATTCAAGATGTTGTTGTCAAATAATTTTCTCTGGGAGGTTGGAATTTTATAGGAATACAATATTCATTGTAATATTCAAATTGATTTGGTTTTATGGAAGAACTCCATGTACCATTCTTAGACAAATCACAATGACATTTTCTATTGGATATAGTGAAAAAAGAGGTAGAATCAACACCTACCCACCAACTCTTATTAAAGATGGGTAGTAAATTTTAGCATTTTATTACTAGGGTGGTTGTTACTTCATATTGATGAATTCATCAACTATGATATTGATATACTTTATTCACCCTGGCCCCACAATTCACATAAACATACTTAACAAAACATGAGGAAAAATCATACACTATAGCCACTTTGATGCTGCAGAGGTAGGAAAGATTTTGTGGTTAATGAATTTTCTCTAAGAGCATGGAATAATCTAGGAGAACAAGATTAATTTTTATAGTCAAAGTGATTTTTATTTTTGGAATAACTTGATATACCATTCTCAGACAAAGCACATTGACATTTTTTATTGGATATAGTGGAAAAAGAGGTAGAATCAACACCTACCCACCACCTCTCATCAAAGGTGGGTAGTACCATTTATCATTTTCCTTCTAGGGTTGTAGTTACTGAACAATGATGAATTCATCAACTATGATATGGATAGAATTAATGCCCCCCACCCCTGACAATTCATATAAACATCCTTAACAAAAACAAGGAAAAGTCATACATTGAAGCCACTTTGATGCTGCAGAGGTAGGACAGATGTTGTAGTTAATGAATTTTCTCCAAGATCATGGAATTATCTAGGAGTACAAGATTCACTTTGATAGTCAAAGTGCTTTGGATTTATGGAATAACACCATGTACCATTCTCGGACATATACCATTGACATTTTGTATTCAATATAGTGTCAAAAGAGGTATAATCAACACCCACCCGCCACCTCTCGTCAAAGGTGGGTTGTACCATTTAGCATTTTCATTCGAGGGTGGTAGTTACTGCCCAATGATGAATTCATAAACTATGATAATGAAGTACTTTATCCCCCCCCCCCACCCCCATAATTCACATAAACATCCTTAACAAAACACAAGGAAAAATCATACATTTAAGCCACTTTGATGTTGTAGAGGTAGGAAACATGTTGTGGTTGAATAATTTTCTCTATAATCTTAGAATCAGCTAGGAGTAAATGATTCATTGTGATAGTCATAGTTCTTTGGAATTATGGAATAACTCCATGTACCTATCTCATAAAAAGAACATTGAAATTTGGTATTGGTTATATTGGAAAAAGAGGTATAAACAACACCTACCCACTACCTCTCGTCAAAGGTGGGTAGTACAATTTATCATTATATTTCTAGGGGGTAGTTACTTCAAAATGATGAATTCATCAACTATGATATTAAAATAATTTATACACCCCCCCCCACAATTCACTTAAACATCCTTAACAAAACACGAGGAAAAATCATACACTGAAGCCACATTGATGTTGTAGTGGTAGGAAGGATGTTGTGGTTAAAGCATTTTCTATTGGATCTTGGAATCATCTAGGAGTACATGATTCATTGTGATAGTCAATGTTCTTTCGATTTATGGAAGAACTCCATGTACCATTCTTGGAAAAATCACATTGAAATTTTCTATTGGATATAGTGTCAAAAGAGGTAGAATCAAAACCTACCCCCCCCCCACCTCTTGTCAAAGGTGGTTTGTACAATTTAGAAATTTTTTCTAGTGTGGTAGTTATTGCACAATGATGAATTCATCAAGTATGATATTGAAATTATTTATTCCCCTTGTAATGACCAGGATTTTCCATGTAATTTTTTTAATTATATGGATCTATTCTGAGGCTGTGAATTTGACGGTGTTTGATTTCGATGCCTGGTCTTCTCGGAACGGATTTTTAACATTTCTTAAGATATGTTCAATAAATGTGAGAGCATGAAATTCTTGCTTTTGAACTGGTTCTTGGAATTGAAATTTGAGGACACTGTTGTACTTGAAACGCTGGGATTCGCTTCGGGGGCCCTTAACTACAACCATAGTGGGTTCAGAGAGGAAGTTGGTTTTTGCAGTTTTCATGGAGGATTAATAAAAAATATCTAATTTATATTAATTATCTTCCACCTAGTTTTAAGGTTTTGGTGGTGGGGACCACAAGGGGTGGTCGTGCGTTTAATACAAGACATTAAATGCCCGATTACACAAAAATGTGTAACCACCCTACATACAATTAAGGAGGATCGTTAATTGCACTAATTAATAAATCTCTCTTAATTATGTTTTGTAAAGATAACTCCTCTACTATCTTCCTTTTAATCTTTTAATTCTTTTGAAAGAGGTGGTGTTTTTTGAGAGGGGTATTTTGGAGGAGCCTCTTGAAAAAGAACAGATCCATCAAGAAAGAACCAAAGATCATCATTTGGGAAGCATAATTGGAGGCTTCTTTCAGGATCGACGAGCACCGACCCAGATTCAAACGCGGGATGCTCTCCAATGTCTCATGAGGTAGGGTTTTTTCTTGCTTAAATTTCAATATTTGTTGGATAAATTATCTTCTCCCTTGATTAAGATGCTAACATGGAGGGCGCGTTCCAATCAAACAAGGCCTTGTCCCTCTGACTCTTGCATTATCGTTACATTCTATTCAGGTTAATTTTTAGGTTAGACGGAACCCAAATCTGGGGGTCAAGAAATTATTGAGACGACCCGAGAATCCCGTATGTGCGATCGAATGGGAACACAGACCACCGGAGTTCACCTGGTGGCCCGCGGAAGATTGTCAGCGCGACACTGGCATGGCAGCCCCAGCGACTGGCGTCGGCAGGCGAGGGCGGTGGCCAGCACCAGCCGGCTGCAGTGGTCGCGGTACGTCGTCACGCGTCATAGGAGGAGGAGGCCATGGATTTTCAGCCACATCAGTTGAGAATGGTGGCAGACATTGCCTGGCCGCTGGAGGTGGTCGCGGCTCGCAGCTGCGTTGGAGGAGGGACCCGCTATCTATGGGTATCGCGGCGATGAGGCGGAACCACGTGGAGCTGCCACTCAAGATCCAGAAAAATTTAGTTGTTTGGGAGAAAGGGGGAGTGTTTCCCCCCGTGCCATCTAGGTTGGGCCCCGTTCCCACCTGTGGGCTGAGTCGCGCCCCACTGCGGGCTGGGCTACGCCCTCCTACAGGCTGGGCTCGGCCTCCCTACAGGTCGGGCCTGACCGCGGCCCTGTGGGGTGAGCCATCCGTGGCCCGGCCCAACTGGTCTGGCCCAGTCTGGTTCGGGTAGGGCTAGGTCGGACCCAAGCTGGGTCAGGTCAGCCTGAACTGGTTCGGACTGGACCCAGACCAATCCTAGCCCAGTTTCGCTTAAAATGACATAACATGTAATCAAGACGTCCATTTATAAAACTGTCTACGGCGATGGGATATTTGAAGAGAGATGGTATTTTTGGTATAATCAACTTGAATTTGAAATAATTTCATATTACAAACAAATTGGATCGAACCCAATTCCAACTGGGCCCTCGGTACTGAAATGATTATAACTTAGAGACCTAGCATCCGATTGACGCGCCGTCTATCACATTGTAACCCTTAAGACATGGAGGCCCATAGGATTACTCCTTTCAGGAGAATAATGGTGGTCTAGGTATGACCTATATCTCTAGAATCATAATCTATGTCACTCAAGCACCCCGGGTGTGGGGAATCCTCTGGCTGCATGTCTTCGAAGTAGAGACCCTGTGTGGATTAGCATTATAGAGACCCTATGTGGATCAGCATCATGGATACCCAATGAGGACCAATTTTAGAGTGGACCATTGAGGATCAGCAACTAGTGACCCTATGTGGATCATCATCGAGAAACCCTATGTGGATCAGCATTCTAGTGCCCTTTTTTAGATCAACATTCCAACAACCCTATTTGGGACAACATTCTAGAGACCCTGTGTGGATCAGAAGTAGCATGACTCGATGAGGACAATCCTTATAGTGTCCCATCATGGAACATAGTCTTATGTACAAGAGTGGATCAATAGTAGAAAAACTTCTTTGTGGATCAGTTGTGGAACTTCTAAATGGAATAAGATGATATAGCTTAAGACTAATCATCTATATTCCTGATCTTTGAGTTGTATACCTGGTGTGAGCTGACTATTGCTTCGTGCTTTGTGATTGAGGTATTGATTTTTCGTTTTTCCTTTGTAAAAATCTGGGTGTCCTTCGGGGGTCTCGGGGTCCCTACTGAGTATTGTTATACTCACCCTTTCACAGGCATCGCCCGCACCTCGTTGTGTCTTTTGTACACAACAGACGGCTTTGACCGAGGTTTGGGTGCCAGGACTAGACGGTGCTCGAAGGTGGACCTTTAGACATGACGAGCTGTAGTGATGACCAACCGTGAGCTATACCTACCCCTCAGGTACGAACCTTGGCGGATGATTTTGGCATTTTTTTTTTCTATTCCTATTGTACTTCTCAATTAGGCTTGTATTCCAGACCCCTATACTTATAGTACTCACTCTTTTTTACGTTTAGTACACATCTTTTTACTATTGTAGTTTTACTGCATGGTCTGTGCTCTTTGTATTATTGGGATTCATATTTGCATGTTTAAAGGCAATTCCTTCCTATTTTTCAAGGATATGCCTTTCGGTGCTTGTCGCCACCCCTGGCCTATGGAAGGCGGGCTTGGGGTAGTCACGACACAGGCCCCAGGGGACGGTTCGTGACAAATTGGTGTCACAGGAGTCATTTATACTGAAGAAATAGGACTCTAATATTTTAATAGAGAAATAGTGTTATGTGTTTTGAGTGTGGTTTTCAGTTCGAGGATTCTAGTGTTGGTGCGGTGGCCAACGTATCGATACACGAGGACCTTGAATTCTGATTTCTGACTCTGTGCATGAAATCAATGATTACATGTATTTTCGAAGTGTTTTATTTTTGATATATTTATGTCAGCTCACCGAGTATAACTTATTGACTGTGGTGCACCTGTTTCCATTCAGGATGCCTCCACGTAGACAGCTGGCCAGGATTCCAGTGAGAGTTTATGATGACGGCCCTCTGAGTGATGAGGCTTCAGTGTAGGGCCCTATTACAGAAATAGAACCATCAGGTGGTGTAACAGTAGCACCAATACCTGTTGGGAAGCCATTTCCACCATCCCCAACTGAAAATGGTGCACGCTGACTGAGCGCGTTGCACGAGTTTCAGTGGAAGAGGCCTCCAAGGTTCCGAGGTGAGATGGATCCGCAGGCATTTGAGGACTGGATGGAGGGTGTTGTAACATCTCAGGTAAATAAAGAAAAATAAATTTTCATATTTATTAATATTTGTGAATTAAATATTAATTTTACTTTAAAGGGTACTCTATGTTCGATGGCGTACCCGATACGGAACAATGGGTTTCTTTGAAATCTCACGTTGCCCACGAATAATATAAGATTATTATTTCAAATGGTAGTTAACACATAGTCATTGTATTTGTGGGAATGAATAGAACAAACTAAAATATAATTATATATGTCTGTTAAATGTTTTTACATTTATCCAATAAAATTTAGAGGCTTAAAATGTGAATGAATCTAATTTTAATCATAAATACTCTAATAATATTTAAAAGGTCGATTTACCGCCTTTTAATGGAGAACCCTCATTAAAATCTAAATATGATCACTTTTATATGTTCTATTTAACAAAATGAAATTATTCATTAGAATCGTGACATCCAAATTTACTTTTCTTACATTTTTGGTACTTTTCTAATAAAATTCATTCTTTTAATGAATATTGAAAAATATTGTAGTTTAATTCAAATATGCCTTTTAATCTTATTTATTTATAAGGATAGATTATCTTTTAATTTTTTTTTAAATTGTAATTAGATTATATTTTTACCATTTAATCCAATTTTGGTCATTGGAATTAATTTCACTTCGAAATTGGACATAAACAAGTGTCAATCTTTTGATTGTTAATATTTCTTAAAAACACGCTTTTTTGATTTGACAATGGGAATTAAAATTAAATTTATTAATCCAAATTATATGTTTTGAATTTGGTAAAATAGACATAATTTTTGAATTCAAAATATCAAATATATATAATAGTGATTTTTTGGTATTTTTCTGAAAAACATAAATTGTTGATGAATAGTGAAAGCACTTAGTAGTTAAAAATCTGACTTTTTAATTTAAATGAAATTTTACCACATCTATGAATTGAATTTCGAAAATACAACATACATGGTTGTTATTAGTAAGTAATATGTGTCTCAATAAGATTAAAATAATTTTTGGTGAATAGTAACTTTTGACATTTATTTACCGTGGTTAAAGGTAAATATGGTAATTCACGATAAAAATAATATTAAATTAATATAAAATTACTTTAAAACTTGTCGTAACATTATTTAATGAATAATTACAGACTAGGAAAATCCTTGGGTGTGACTTTTGTCATTTTAAAGCCCCCTGGGTAAGATTATGATATTTATATCTTTTTTTAAGTAAAAATAAAAATATTATAAACATGTATTGTTTTGCTAAAAAATTTAATGTGGGGTTATATAATTGATATATTTGACTATAAAAATTCATTATAAATCTAAAAATATTTCATAAATTATGGTATTTTTTTATAATTTTTTGACATCAGATAAAATTAAATTATTTGTGACACAATAATGATGCAGGGTTTACCTCTTTAATAAATGATTTAAATAAATAAGATTATAAAGATTAAAATAATATACAAAACTTATCCAATAATTATTGGATGATTTTATTTCAACCATGAGTCATATTATCATATACTCTAATAATTATTGGACATTTAGAAGCCAAAAATCATTATATAATAAAATAATATTTCCACACTTTCATAAAGAGCCCCTCCTCCCCCTTATAAAAATCCATCACTTCTAACCAATTCCTCACACCTCTCAAGCCCCTTGTCTCATCCAAAAATTTCCCAATTAAGATCCCTTCATACCTCTCCTCCTCCTAAAAGCCTCACCTTAGGTATAATTCAATTCAAGAGGTCCTTTTGGTTCAAACGAATGGGAGTTACCGGATTTAAAGGTAACATCTTCTCTAAAGTTATTTTGAATTATTTTACTTCTCCAACCCCCTAAAATATTTTTAATCCTTTATTTTATAACAACAATAATATCCTCACTATACTAGTATGTTTTTATGTGAATTAGACGAACTAAAATTCCACAAAACTCCATCTAATGGGTAAAAAACATTCATTTTTTCTCGAAGCCAAACTAATGCCTCATGAAACGATGACTGTTCAATTATCTCCAACCGCCTCTCATGATGGCCATTAATATGGAACTGTATTTATATATTATATATTATATGTTTATTTTTTATTTTGGATTTTGTATTTTTCTTCTTATAGAATACCTTTATGGTCTCCATAAATGGGTAAACATAATAATTTCATGTGAGGAAGTGCGGACTACCACCCCCTCAAAGTGATATGACTCATTCATGCCATAAGTGGAACGTATAAAAGATGGAATTAATGAGATTATATATATGATATTATACTATAATAATAATATACCTATGTATAATTATGTTTTCATTCCATTAAATGTGAAATACAAATGAAAATACCGTTCATGTGTACGTACGACTTATCGTCTCTATGAATGGTGCATTTCATTTCTTAGCTACAAATGTTATGTACAATTATAAATACATGTATATACTGGATATATATGATATATATGATATCTGAATAATGAATATCATTCTGGATATAATGAAATTTTGACCACATGAACAACTTGTAATTATAAGAAGTACATTTTTTACTCAATTACCAAATATCGACAAAATGACCATTTTAACTTAAATGATTAAAAAATGTTTATAACAAGGTAAGAAGTAATATAAAAGTAATAATAATATTGAAAATTTTTATTAACCAAGTAGAAATTAACTTTAGTTTATTATTCAGGAGATTAAAGAATGAATGAGTCATGCCGGACACGGGGTAAGGGATTTCATCTCAATCTCCTTTCATTGAGGTATCCTTTGATTTCTACATGAATTTATATTATACATTGTATAAAACCCTTTTTAATTTTCATTTCATTAAAAGGGAATATTTTTCTATGAGGAATTTTACTAAACAAAAAAAATAATGTTTCTTTTAATGTAAGAGGTGACAACAACCTTTTTCATCGCTACGAGTATTATTTGATCCTTTAAATCCCTTAACAAGTTATAAAGTTTTTAAAAGAAAAATAAATACCATATAATCTTATTACGTATTTTGGTATTGAAAATTGTTTTATCAATGGATTGATTGTGTCAATATATTCAAATGATATATTTTGATTTCAATGTGGAAATGTTATCTTGAATTTATGCTTGTGTTATGTGTTATGGTTCTTGGGCATTGTTTACGTATACGGGTGATTCCGTGATAAACCTAGGGCTGGTGATCCTGATATAGCTCTCTAATGTATTGGATAACTTGATGGATGTAAACGTGAATGATTCTCCTAAGAGATTTAGGGAATATACTGTGATGGTTATTCCAACGTGACTCTCTATATAGCTGTGATAGCTACAATGTACGTATGATATGGATGCCACAAGTTACCATTATGATTTATGATTTCCCTATGTTATTCATAAATCTTATGATTTCATGAGTTATTATAAAAAGATTATGTGTTGATGAACTAATGTTTTTTTCATTGTTTTATAACCCTTATTGATCTTTTTATGCTCATCCCATGTTTTGAAATGTTTTTTTCACAAGACATAAATTGAATAGGGTCAAGGATGGGATTAAGGGAAAGTCATGTTGTCTAAAACATGGAACTGGACATGACTCTTTTTTCAAGAGTTTTTGTTTTATAAAAAAAGGAAACTAAGATGAAGTGTCTACTTTGTAATTTTTGAGATTTAATGTAATAATAATGGCTTAATACTATAAAACTCTAAACCTGAAAAGATCCTCAATGAGAATTATTCATTTAATTAATGATTATGTAATTTTTTAAGGTTGGGTACTTATAGTTGGTATTAGAGGTCAGTTTAGATAAAATTAGGAGTCAGAATATTCTTAAATTCATGTCCATAAATTAATTTAGGTCAAGATTGAAGTGATATAGCAATTACATATTACTATGTTGCTTTGCCTAATATATTTCTGTGTTCAGAATGGTTTACCACTGAGGAAACAGGGCAGCTATGATGGGACAACATTAGGAGGAAGACAACCTTCCAAATCAGCAACCTAAGATGGTAGGAATTAGAACTGAACTGTTCATTGTAGTGATGGTACAATTGACTCAGGCTATGAATGGTGGTTGTATCAATGCAGGAGATCAACCAGATCAACCGCACAGGAACATGTTAGTAGTGGATCATTTCATGAGGCAACATCCCCCATTATTTAGAGTATCATCTGACCCAATGCTAAAAAATGGTGGATTAAATCACTAGAGAAGATTTTTGATGTCATGGGGTGTTTAGAACATCAAATGGTTAGTCTTGATATTTGACATTTTAAAGGTGAAGCTGACCAGTTTTGGTAGATTGTGAAAGATATCATGGGTAGTGAGGAGATTGATTCTATAGATTAGGGTGAATTCAAATGTATGTTTCTTGAGAAATATTTTCCAATGGTGTTTCATCTTAGGATGGAAAAACAATTCCTGGATTTCAGGCAGGAGGATGAATCAATGGTTGCTTATGATGAAAAATTCACTCGACTGGCAAGGTATGCTCCAAATTTCATACGATATCTTGATAGTAAAATGAACGATTTTTATTCAGGTTTAAAGCCAAAGAATCGAATGGATTTAGCTTCTTTTGAGTTCAAAATTTATGAAAAACTAGTTCAATGTGTGGAGAAGGAGGAAATTGAGTTTTTCGATTATCATATGCTCTTTGACAAACAACATAATAAGAGGTCGAGGTTGAAGGACAAAGGGAAGAACTCTTCACAAAAGTATAATGGTAAAAAACATAAGTTTACAGATTGTGAAAATTGTGGTAAAAATCATTATGGAGAATGCCTTTTGAATTCTGTTAAGTGCTACCGATGTGGTAAAATGGGACAAAAGGCTCGTAATTGCACTGAAAAAGAAAAGGGTAATGGTAAGACAAAATCTAATTTACAGTCAGTAAAATTTTTCAAGTGCAATGAAATGGGTCGTTATGTAAATGAGTCTCCAATGAAGAACATACCTAAGAGAAAGCATCTAGACCATAAGAAGAAAGGGGTGGTGAAATCCTTTGCAATTACTTTAGAAGATTTTGGGCCATCAAATGAAGTAGTATAAGGTACATTGTTTGTTTGTTCAGATTATGCCAATGTACTGTTTGATTTATGGTCTACACACTCATTTATTTCTGAGAATATTTCTAGTAAATTTTGAATTCCATCTCAAGATATAAATCCTGAACTTATAGTAAAAACCCCGGGGGAAATTGTTGAGATAAAAAGAAATTATAAAAACCTTCATGTCCTTGTGTATGGAAAGAATCTACCTACAAACCTTATTGTTTTGCCTCTAGTAGAGTTTGATGTTATTTTGGGTATGGATCGGCTTTCTATTTACCATGCTAAGATTGATTGTAGAGCTAAAGAGGATTCTTTTCAGAAATATTTTTAGTTTGTGTACAAGAATGAACCCTTACTTTCGATAACATATCGAGAAGCTGCGAAACTAGTAAAATATGTAAATGAATGTTACCATGGACATATTATTGAAAATGATGGAATTCTTCAGATTAGTGATGTTCCAGTGGTAAATGAGTACCTTTATGTTTTTCTTGATGTGTTTCCTGGTATTATACCTGATCATGAAGATGAATTTATAGGTGACATAGTTCTAGAGGCTAATCCAATTTCAAAACACCCTTATCGAATGACTCAAATTGAACTTTTATAGTTAAAGGAGAATGTGCATGAATTATTTGATAAAATATTCATTCGACCTAGCACATCACCATGGGGTTCTCCTATCCTATTTGTTAAAAATAAAGATGGTTCAATAACACATTGAATTTATTATAGAGCATTGAATAACATCACTATTAAGAACAAGTATACCTTCCTCATATTGATGATTTGTTTGATCAGCTCCAGGGAGCTCAGTATTTTTCAAAGATTTGTTTGAGGTCAGGGTACCATCAGTTGAATGTAAAGGAAGAAGACATTCTGAAGACTGTGTTCCATACATGATATGGCCATTATAAACTCATGGTTGTGCCTTTTGGGTTAACCAATGATCCTGTTATATTCATGGATCTAACGAATAGAATTTTTCATCAGTTATTGGATAAGTTTTTTGGTTGTGTTCATTGATGATATTTTTGTTTATTCAAAAATAAAATAGGATCATAAAATTCATTTAATGGTTGTCTTTAAAACATTAAAAGAAAATAAACTATATGGAAAATTCAAAAAGTGTGAGTTTTGGTTGAAGAAAATTTCATTCCTTGGTCACATTATTTCAAAAAATGGCATATCCATTGATCCTACTAAAACTAAAGTTGTTGAAGAATGACCAAGACCCAAAAATATAACCGAGATTCATAGTTTTCTTAGTTTGGAAGTTTATTACCAAAGATTTGTGGAGAATTTTGCATAGTTATCTAGTCCAATGAATAAGTTAACTTGAAAAGTGTTAAGTTCATCTAGAAAAAAGAATGTGATGAAGGTTTTCAGAAATTGAAAAGAATATCGGTGAATTCTCCAGTTTTAGAATTAACTTCCAAAAATGGTGAGTTTGTTATCTATAGTGATTCTTCATTGAAAGGACTTGGTTGTGTCATAATGCAGAACTATCATGCAATTGCTTATGCTTCATGTCAGTTGAAAACTGATGAGTTAAATTACCCTACACATGATTTGGAATTAGCTACTGATGTTTTTTCTTTAAAAATTTGGAGGCATAATCTGTATGGAGTAAAATTTGAAATATATACTAACCACAAATTTTCTAAATTTGTATTCACTTAGAAATAATTGAACCTGAGACAAAGGATACGGTTAGAATTAATCAAGTATTATGATTTCACGATCTATTACCATCCTGGAAAAGAAAATAAAGTGGTTGATGATTTGAGTCAAAAAAGTAATGCTTCATTAACCATGCTATGTTTGGAATGGGATCCTTTAGTTTTTGATGTGATGAACGCTTTCATATAATTTTTTGGTGCATGAAATTCCACTCTTTTGTTTTAGGTGTTAGTGATATCATCCCTATCATATAGAATTAAGCAAGTGCATAAGGAAGATGGTGAGTTTTAGAAAAATGTAGAGTTGGTTCAGAAGGGTATGTTGTCTAATTTTAACATTGATAATGAATGTGTTTTGGGGTTTTGGAATAGATTATGTGGGCCTTGTGATTCACAGTTGAATAATGAGTTGTTATGTGAAGCTCATAGTTTTCCGTTTTCTGTTCATCCTGGAAGTAATAAGATGTTCAAAGATCTTCGAGAGTATTACTGGTGGGATGGAATGAAAAGAGATATTGCTGATTTTACTTTGAAGTGTTTAACTTGTTTGCAAGTTAAATCATTTTGGAAGTTACCAAAAGGGATGCTTCAGTATTTACTAGTGCCAGAGTGAAAATGGGAAAATATATCCATGGAATTCGTTGTGGGATTACCAAATACATCTTGAGGTAGTAAAGAAATCTTTGTTATTTTTGATTGATTGACTAAATCTGCTCATTTACTTCCAATTCGAGATACTTTTTCTATAGATAAACATTCTTGGATGTATGTTTAGGAGATAGTCAAGTTTCATAGAGTTCCCATCTCCATTATATCTGATCATGATCCCAAGTTTACTTTTAACTTTTGGAATGGCCTTCAGAATTCGTTGGGTACTGAATTAAATTTTAGTAAATATTTTAATCCTCATTCAGATGGGGAATCAGAGTGAACAACTCAGACCTTGGAGGATATGTTATGTTCTTTCATGATGGATTACCAGAGAAGTTGGGACCAATATCATTATTTGGTTGATTTTTGTTAAAATAACATTTTTCATTCCAGTATACAGATGGCTCCATTTGAGGCAGTATATAGAAAGCAGTTTCAAACTCCAGATTTTTGGGATGAAGTAGGGGAAAGTAAGATGGTGGGACTAGAATTGGACGAAGAGATGGTAGAGAAAGTTCAGTTGGTTCAGAAGCATATGAGAATAGCTCAGAGTTGGTAGTAATTTTAAGCAGATAACTGGAAATGGGATCATTATTTTGAGGTAGATGATCATGCCTTTCTCAAAGATTCTAAAATGGAAGAGTGTGATGTGTTTTGGTAATAAGGGAAAGTTGAGTCTGAGGTTCATTAGACCTTATGAAATCATGAATAAAGTTGGATCAGTTGCGTATAGAGTGGCTTTACCTCAAATTTTATCCTAGGTACACAATTTTTTCATGTTTCAATGTTGAGAAAGTATATTCTAGATCCATATCATGTTTTTAGCCCAGATGTAGTTCAGTTGGAAGAGAATCTCTCTTATGTGGAATAACCAGTCCAGTTTCCTGACCAAATAGAGAAAGTGTTGCGGAATAAGGTCATTCACCAGGTAAAGGTTTTGTGGAAAACCATATGGTTGAAGAGGCAAAGTTGGAATATGAAAATTCTATGAGGGATAAATACCCACATTTATTTGATATGTGAATAAAATTTTGAGGACAAAATTTTCAAAAGGGGGAAGGATGTAACATCTGAGGTAAATAAAGAATAATACATTTTCATATATATTAATATTTTTGAATTAAATATTAATTTTACTTTAAAGGGGATGCTATGTTCGATGGCATACCAGATACGCAACAATGGGGTTCGTTAAAATCTCACATTACACACTAAGAATATAATAATATTATTTTAGATGGTAGTTAACACATAGCTATTGTATTGGTGGGAATGAATAGAACAAACTAATACATGAATATATATGTTTATTAAATGTTTTTAAATTAATCCAATAAAAGGTAGAGGCTTAAAATGCGAATGAATCTAATTTTAAGCACAAATAATCTAATATTATTTAAAAGGTCGATTTACCTACTTTTAATGGAGAACCCTCTTTAAAATCTTGTTTTGGTCACTTTTATATGTTCTTTTTAACAAAATAAAATTCTTCTTCATAATTAGGGAATCAAAATTTACTTTGGGTTGTGTTTTTTAAATAAAATTCATTTTTTAATGAATAGAGAAAAATATTGTATTTTAATTCAAATATGCCTCTTAATCAAATTTTTTTATATGGTTCGATTATCTTTTTAATTATTTTTACATTTTAATTAGATTATATTTTTTCCATTTAATCTAATTTTGGTCATTTTAATTAATTTCACTTTGAAATTGGACATAAACAAGCGTCAATCTTTTGATAGATAATATTTCTTAAAAACGTGATTTTTATTTTGACTACGGGAATTAATTTCAAATTAATTAGTCCAACTTCTCTATTTTCAATTAGTCAAAATATGCATAATTTTTGAATTAGGAAAATAAAATATAGCTTATGCTGAATTTTTTTTATTTTTCTGAAAAACGTCAATTTTTTGATGAATAGTGAAACCCCTAAGTAGTAGTTAAAAATCTGACTTTTTCATTTAAAAGAAAGTTTACCGCTTCTGTGAATTGTATTTACAAAATATGACATACATGGTTGTTATTAGTATGTAAAATGTGGTTCAATAATATTAGAATAATTTTTGGCTAATAGTAACTTTTGACTTTTATTTACCACGGTTAAAGTTAAATATGTTATTTCAATGTAAAAAGAATGTCAAATTAATTTAAAATTACCTTAAAAATTATCCTAACCTTATTGGATGAGTAATGGCTGACCAAGACAATACGTGGGTGTGACATTTGGCCTTTTAAGGCCACATGGGTAAGATAATGATATTAATAAATGTTTTTAATGTAAAAATAAAAATATCATAAACATGTATTGTTTTGGTAAAACAATTCTAATGTGTGTATATATAATTGATATATTTGACTGTAAATATTCATTATAAATCTAAAAATATTTTCTACATTATGGTATATTTTTTAAAAAAATTTGACAGCAAATAAATTAAATTATTTATGACACAATAATGTTGCAGTGTTTACCTCATTAATAAATGATTTAAATAAATAAGATTATAAAGATTATAATAATATACAAAACCTGCCCAATTATTATTGGATGATTTTATTTCTACCATTAGTCATATTATCTTCAGCTTCAATAAGTTTTTACATTTAGATGCCGAAAATCATTATATAAAAAAATAATATTTTTACACTTTCCTAAAGAGCCCATCTTCCCCCTTATAAAAAGCCCTCACTTATAACCAATTCCACACACCTCCCAAGCCCCTTGCGTCGTCCAAACTCTACCAAAATAAGCTCCCTACATCCCTCTACTCCTTCAATAAGCCTTACCTTAGAAATAAGGAACTTCAAGAGGTCCTTTGGGTTGAAACCAAATGGAGATACCATATTTAAAGGTAACATCTTCTCTTTAAGTTCTTTTGTTTTATTTTACTTCTCCACCCCCCTATACTCTTTTTAATCCTTTATTTTATAACAACACCAGTATACTAAATATACTAGGATGTTGTTATTTGAATTATTTGAACTAAACATATGCAAACCTCCATATAATTGGTAAATGACATTCTGTTTCTGTGGAAGGAAAACTAATGCCTCATGAAATGATGATTGTTCAATTATATCCTCCCGCCTCTCATGGTGGCCATTAAGAGGGAACTTTATTTATATGTGATATATATTACATTTATGTTTTCTTTATTATTCTATATTTTACATTTTATATCATACATTTATGGTTTCCATAAATGGGTAAACCCGATAATTTCATGTGAGGAAGTGCGGACTACCGCCCCCTAAAAGTGATACGACTCGTTCATGCCATACATGGAACATATAAAGGATAGAGTTACTGAGATTATATATATAATATTATAATGGAACTATAATATACCTATTTATCATTATTCTTTCATTCCATTAAATATGAAATAGAAATGATAGTAGCGTTCATGCGTACGTACGACTTACCGTCTGCATGAACGGTGCATTTCATTTCTTACCTACAAATGTTATGTACTATTATAAATACATGTATATACTGGATATATATGATATATATGATATCTAAATCATGAATATCATTCTGGATATAATGAATTATTAACCACATGAATAACTTGTAATTATAAGAAGATCATTTTTGACTCAAATACCAAATATCGTCAAAACAACCATTTTTAACATAAATGATTACATAATGTTTATAACATTGTAATAAGTAATATAAGAGGAATAATAATCTTGAAAATTTTTATCAACTAGGTAGAAATTAACTTTAGTTTAATATTCAAGTGATTAATTAATGAATGAGTAATGTCGGACACGGGGTAAGAGATTTTGTCTCAATCTCCTTTCATTGAGTCATCCTTTTATTTATACATGACTTTCTTTTATACAGTGTATAAAACCCATTTGACCATCAATTTCATTCAAATTGAATATTTTTCTACAAGGATGTTTACTAAATGATGAAAAATAATGTTTCATTTAACGTAAGTGGTGACAACGACCTTTTCCATCACCGCGAGTATTATTTGATCTTTTGGCTTCCTTAACAAGCCGTAATGTTTATAAAAGAAAAATAAATACCATATACTCTTTTTACATATTTTTGTATTGAATTTTTTTTCAATGGATTGATTTTGTCAATATATTGAAATGATATATTGTGATTGCAATGTTAAAATGTTATCTTTCCTTTATTTTTGTGTTACGGGTTACAGTTCTTGGAAATTGCATATGTATACAGGTGGTTCCGTGATAAACCTAGGGTGGGTGAGGCCAAGTTAGCTCTCTAATTCATTAGGTAATGTGACAGAGGTAAACGTGAATGTTTCTCCTAAGAGATTTAGGGAATATTCTTTTATGGGTATTCCAATGTATCTCCTTATATAGCTGTGATAGCTACAATGTTATTATGATATGAATGCCATAAGTTACCTTTATGATTTATGATTTCTCTATGTTATTTATAAATTTTATGATTTATTGAGGTATGTTAAAAAGCTTATGTCTTGATGAACTAATGTTTTATTTCATTGTTTTATAAAACTTATTGATCTTTCTATGCTCATCCCAAGTTTGGAAAAAAAATCACAGGACATAAAGTGAATAAGGTCAAGGATGGGATCAAGGGAAAGTCATGCTGTCTAAAACATGGAACTGGAGATGACTCTTTTTTTCAAGATTTTTTATTTTAGGAAAAAAATGGAAACTGAGTAGAAGTGTCTACTTGGTAATTTTTGAGATTTAATGTAATAGTAATGGCCTAATTCTCAAAAACTCTAAACTTGAAAAGATCCTCAATGTGAATTATTCATTTAATTCAAGATTATGTAATTTTTTAAGGCTGAGTCCATATAGTTGTGGCCAGAGTTTTTCACCTGGTTAGGACACCAGCTGACCAGATGGTGATCCTAGTTTCCATTGTTTTCCCGAGAGCAGCATGGAGATGGTGGAGCCTGATGCTCCTGATACACGATGTGGTGACCCTCAACTGGGCAGATTTTGAGGGCCTCTTCAGGGCTCAATTTGATCCAGTGAATCTACACTCTGTGCGTATATATGAGTTTCTACAATTACACCTTAGCGGAAAGACTTTGGACCAGTACTCAGTGGGGTTCAGTAACCTCTCATGCTACTCTACCTACATGGTGCGGGACACTTTCATCAAGGCCTATAACTTCGAGTAGGGATTCTGATAAGTGATTAGAGCGTTGATTTATCTCTCAGAATTTTGATGAATGCTGGAGTGCGGGAGAGATCACTCTAGGTGGAGATCATCCTTGTTGAGTAGACATTGACAGCGAGACCCACCACCGGGCGACACATAGAAGAGTGATCTATGGCTGGTAGTAGGTAGATGAAACAGAGTTCCAAGAAGACTAGATCTTCTAGTGGATGACCCTGGGATGTAGGTTCGGAGGTGTCAGGCTCACGAGGTAGAGTAGGACAACAGAAGAGTGGACTATGATTCACGTACGGTGGGTAGGGCCACATGGCTCATGACTGCCCGACCTATCATTCTGACGACCTGCAGATGGTCAAGGGACTGCTGAGGCAGATGCAGATATTCGAGCGAGGAGGTCCGCAGGGATACATATGTGGAAGAGGAGGAGGTCATGCAGTAGGTTCTCAATGACGTTTTGAGGCTCTACTGCCACCACGAGGTGGTCCACCCTGACCACATAGAGCTTGTGGACAGGGGTGAGCTCAGGTCCAGGCAGCTGAGGCCTATTACCACAGCACTCCATAGATGATTTGAGGTATTGTATATGTCTACTAAAACTTATTTGAAGTAATTATAGACACATGTTCTAGTCACTCATTCATTTCCAAAGCTCTTTTTTGGATCTCAGAGATTATGGTGGAGCTATTGTCTCTATCCTTTTGATTAGAGACTCATACAAGATAAGATTCGACGATTACACACTGGTACCGACAGTGTGAGCTTACTCAAGGAGGCGAGAGTTTTGGCCAGGATCTTATTGTAGAGGCATCGAGGCCTTACGACGTCATCTTGGGAATGGACTGGTTATCCACAGTCTATACTCAGATTGAATTCATTAAGCACAAAGTGCGGTGTGTCCGCGAGGATGGGACCTTGTTTTCCCTCACCAGTGAGAATGGAACCATTGTATAATTGGATGGAATTACCCAAAGGAGGGTGCATCCGATCACAAATTAGTTGGCTAGTCTTACCCTCGGAGCAATTGATGTTGAGAGTCCGAGCTATCCTGTAGTGGTGGACCAGTATGCTGATGTATTCCCTGATGATGTTCCTGGATGACCTCCTCGTAGAGAGGTGGACATCTACGTATACCTGTACCCTAGGATAGAAATGATAACTACACCATAATATCGGATGGCTCCCACGGAGCATCATGAGTTACGGGTATAGCTGTACGACTTGCAATGTAAGGGGTTCTTGAGGCCCATTGTTTCTCCATGTGCAGCCCTGATTTTGTTCGCCACGAAGGCATATGGGAGTTTGAGGCTCTCTGTGGATTATCGGTGCCTAAACTTGGTGGCCGTGTAGAACATGTATCCACTTCCGAGGATTGATGATCTTTCGATCAGCTGAAGGGAGGTCGTTGGTTTTCAAAGATATACCTCAGATCAGGCTATCATCAGCTCAGGGTATGAGATGAGGATGTGCAGAAGATGGCTTTCAGATGTCGGTATGGCCACTATGAGTTATTGATTATTCCATTCAGTGTGACCAATGCCCCTTTCGTGTTCTTAGGACTCATGAACGGGATCTTTTAGTCATACCACAATCGTTTTGTGGTGGTATTCATCGACGACATCTTGACAAACTCAGCATCGGAGGAGGAGCATGACTATCATCTACAAATAGTTCTAGATACACTCCGAGAGCACTAGATTTATGGTAAACTCTCAAATTGAATGTTCTAGATATGGGAGGTCCACTTTCTGGGACACATTATCTAGGATACTAAAGTTGTAGTAGCTTCGGAGAGGATAGAGGTTGTGCTTGATTGGGATCCACCTTTGAGTTTGACCGAGGTGCCGCGTTTTCTGGGGTTGGATGGGTACGACTGGAGATTCGTACATGAGTTTTCCAAAGTTGCAGCACCCTTTTCTACATTGATGAAGAAGGGACATCAATTCATATGGATGGAGAGATTCCAATAGAGTTTTGAGGTGCTAAAACAAAGAATGACGAGTGCCCCCATCATGAGGCTACCAGAAGAGGGCGTTGGGTATGTAGTCTTTTGTGACGCATTAGGGACCAGGCATGGATGTGTACTAATGCCGGAGCGAGTAGTGATTGTTTATGGTTCACGAAAACTAAGACAGCATGAAAAGAACTACACTAGCCTTGACTTGGAGTTAGAAGTAGTGGTCTTCGCATTGAAGATATGGCATCACTACTTGATAGGAGATCATTTTACAGTATACTATGATCACAAGAGTATCAGGTATATATTCTCCCATAAGGAACTAATCCTGAGACATCATCAATGGATAGAGTTCTTCTTGGACTATGACTTTGAGATAGTATATACTCCTTGGAAGGGGAACGTGGTAGCAGATGCACTCAGTAGGATGTTTGGTCTACAGTTGCTGAGTGATGCGATAGAGGAGCTATCCGTGTTGCAGATATCCTTTTTGGATAGAGATGGAGCAGCATACCTCTAGTCTATGGTTTTCACTCCCCCACTTCTTCAGCAAGTTTGGGAGGCACAGATTGGGGACATTGACTATGAGGCTTGATGTGCTCAGATATCCTCAGGACAGGCACCTGATGGATTTTCTGAAGGTGGGGAGCAATTTATCCTCTTCATAGGATGCACCACGATACCAGTGGAGCTATGGGAGGAGGTTTTGAGGGAGTTACATTAGAACCCTATGGTGGTACATCCTGTTGTGGAGAAGATGTACTAGTACCTCCAGCGTCATCACTCTTGGCCAAGGATGAAGAAAGCAATGGCATAGTTTGTTTCACGATGCCTCACTTGTCAGCAAGTGAAGGTCGAGCATCAAGTACCAGTGGGATTAGCGCAACCACTTGAGGTACCAGAGTGGAACTTGGATGGTATCTACATGTACTTCATGAAAGGCCTACCACTTCAAAACAACAATCTTCCATGGTACGTTTCTCTTTGAATAATACAGTAGTGTGTGTTGTACGCAACTTCGAGTTCTAACACACACCACAACTAATCAAACTAGCCGTTTTGAATAGTAATACCCACTTTTTGAAATTTTATACATATTATCTTTAAAAATGGACTTCATTTTTGGATTCAGAATATCGAAATTATCTTAGGGTGAATTTTTGGTACTTTTTTGATAACTTTCATATTTTTATGAATAGTGAAAATTACTAAATTTTAATTAAAAACAACTTTATTAATAGAAATAATTAATAGCGATAAATTATGAATTTGAGTAGTTTTTAAGTATATTTAGAATATATTTTTACCATTTAATACAATTTTGGTCATTGGACATAATTTCACAATTAAACTGGAAATGAACAAGTGTCAATCTTTTGATAGTTATTATCTCTTAAAAACACGTATTTTGTTTTAACAACATGAATTAATTTAAAATTAATTTCTGCCACTTATGTGTTCTGAATTTGGAAAAATGGATTCCATATTTGGAATCAGGATGTCTAAATTGTGTAAATAGGTAACTTTTAGTTTTAGACATCTTGAATAATTACTTCAGTAAATATTTTATTTACCACGGTTAAAGGGTAAATCTGGTAAATAAGGCCTAAAAAATAATATTATAATAATAATAAATTACCCTAAAACATGTCCCGGCCTTATTTTTCGATACAGTTCTGACCATGGTCCTATTTGGGTCGATTTTGGGACAACATGGAGCAACATGTAGGGGATAGGGACACTTTATTTTAACTAAGTTAAAATAAATACAAAAATGACATAAGCATATATCTTTTAGAAAAACAACTTTTACACAGGGTTATATTTGTTGGATTTTCGAATATAAGTATTCATTATAATGATAAAAATATTTCCTACATAATGTTATTTTATTTATAATTTTTCGATATTATATAAATTATGTTATTTATGACTCAATGGTGATGCAGTAATTACCTAATTAATGACAATTTAGAATAATTGATATTATAAATACCCAAATAAATGTAATTTGAGACTTTTTTAAATAAAAATTATTTTATAGGTTAATATGACATGTTAGGATTTATTTAACAAACTTTTTCCGAATTAATCATTCTGTTATGATTTTTACAAAAATAAATTATTGAATAGTGTCAAAATTGACATAAAAGAGTTTTTAAAACAAATATTATATTATTAATTGATATTAAATTATTAAAAATATAATTTTTGGCCAAGATACTTATATCATGAGAGTTGTTCATTAATGGACCACTTTGGGGTATCTTGGATGTATATCGTATGTTTATTAATCATATAATATAAAAATACAAAGAGACATTGTAAAAGTGAAACTAATTAACTAAGAGTTAATACTTCATGATAAGGTTAATATAGTAACCCAAACCTGTATAAATCTTATTTGTTGAGTTTTTTTAGACCTATCCCCATCATAAAAATTATAGAATCCACTTTGGAGACATTAGAAACCGAATATTAATTTATTATAAAAAAATATTTCTAGCTTTTCTAAAGGTGCCCCTCACCCCTCTTATAAAAGGGCACTCCCCCTTCACATTAATTCACACCTTCAAAGCCTTTTGGTTAGGCCAAGCCTACCCAAATACTCTCTCAAATTCCCTCACTTCATCCTAGAGGCGTTACTTTAGTCAGAAAGCCATCCTATGGATCCCTTTTGATCAAATCAAAAGGAAGAACCCAAAGAAGAGGTAAGGATTTCACCACCCTTATTCAAGTTCCTTTCTTCTTCCACTTCTTTTTTCTTTGTTATTACCATTATAAAACAATAAATCCAGTATATAATATATACTTTGATGTTATTATAAATATTTTACAACCATATTTCAGTATTATATCCATCCTTTAAATGATATGTCACCATACGTGCGTACGTACAGCTTACCGTCTCCACGTCGTGGTGTAATTGTTATTCAAAACATTATTATTTGGATGGATATAATAATGTTGTGTAATTCATGTAAATAATAAATATAACATGATAATGATTCTAGATATATGATATACCATCCATTTAAGTATTATTTTAATATCAAAAGAATGATATTGTCGCTCGTGCGTACGTACGGACTACCGTCTCCACGAACGTGAGAGGATTCATTCCCCATCGTATCCATTCAAGTGTAATTCTCATTTTATGATTAAAAATAATGTTTAATGACATGATGTCATTATATATATGTATAATATAAAACCTATCCATAACAGACATGGCTTATGTAACAAATCATATAAAATAAAACGTGTAATTTAACACCTGAAATGACGATAATATTAAGATATTATTAACAAAGAAATGTTAAAAGATCTTATATGATATCATATTAATGTATATTATTCTTGTATAATTTAATAAAAATAATTTATCTATTATATAAGAGATTACCCTACCCTCAACAAAGTAAAAGTACAAGGTATGGGGTTTTTCATCTCACTCCTTATTTCCGTGAGATTCATGCCATATTGCCACTATTACCTTTTGTATGGTGTATGTACTGCTCATAATTGTATTATTTTTTCAATTAACATTAATTTATGTGTATCTAAATATTAATTGTATGATACCTCTTTCATGGGGTGTATTTTTCGTAAGTTACCAAATTGGTAAGGTTTTATTTCACAATCTCGTCATTATCCGAGGTTGTTTATATGTAATTATCTACTGGGATCTCTTTGTCATTAATATCAACGTTTGTTAAAAAAATATTTCAAATAATTCTTACTATATTATATACTATCATTTAACGTTATTTTTACCCTTTTTGACTTTTTATAAGATGTTTATAAAGGAATCCTTCCATCGTTTTCCAAACAAGGTCCTTTTTAACCTTTTCGACAGAGTTAAGGTAAGAATATTTTTTTAACCTATACGGCGGGTGCGGCTATTTTCCACCATTATAAAATCTTCAAAGATTTCCTTACAAGATAATAAGGATATTTTAAAAGTAAATGTTTTATTTTATAATTATGTTACTTTTAAGTGATTTCAAAAAATAGATATTCCTCTCAAATAGTTTTGATTTCATCTATGTCAACATCCTTTGATAAATTTTACAATTACTTGAAGTTGAGTTATTATAATACAAACCATCTATACTGTATGTAAGGTTTTGTGATATGTTTGACTATGGATGAGTTATTTTTAGGTCATTAATGACTTATGATTAATGTTTTGTCATTTCGTATTCTAGTTTTAATACGATTGTTTATGTTATATTTCATCCTCTTCTTAAGATAAATGTGTTGGACTAGTATGTTCCAGGTTGAGGACCGGTAAAAGTAAGCCCTCCAGGTTGGTGTCCGGTTATTAGAGGCTCTTCGGGTTGGTTTCCAGTTATTAGAGGCACTCCGGGTTGCTGTCCGGTTTTTAGAGGCACTCCGGGTTTGTGTCCGGTTATTAGAGGCACTCCGGGTTGGTTTCCGATTATTAGAGGCACTCCGGGTTGAGTTTGGATTATAGTAGCCCTTAGGTCTTGGCACGAGGCCCTAAAAAAGAAATTAAAGTTCATTACTATACATTCCCTCATTATGGAAATAATATTGATGGTTCATGTGGTCATTCGACTAGTAGAATACCCATGATTATGTTTTATTATGGAATTATTTACTCATCTCATATTGTTTTAATAAAAGTATTCAAGTTTATTATTGGTAAGGGAATAAGGTTTCAATTATTTACCATGATTAATATTTATGTCATTCTCCTCTGTATTAATTACCCTTACTAAGCATTTGAGATCACCCCTTTAAATGTTTTATTTTTCCCAGGACTCCAAGAAGTGTATTGTGATTGATATGCAGGGTTAATAAAAGGAAATAATGGCGTTCATAAAGATTTTTTATGATTTTTTGTATGTATTAATGTGCAATGTAACATTCATATATGTAATCTATTTTCCAAGACTGCTAAACTAATCGTTCCTTTGGGACATGATTCCATGTAATCATTTCCAATGTATTAAAATAATGCACCGTCTCTGGGTAAATGGGGTCGGGGCGTTACAGTTGGTATCAGAGGAAGTTTAGAAATAACCTTGGAAACTAGATTTAGATAAACTCTGATTAGATAACATTACCCTAAGATATAAATTGAGGATTATTTTAGAAGAAATTCCTAGAATTTTGGTATTGTAGAGATTTTGTGAGTTTTCAGAGCAATACATCCCTATCTGGATACGAGCAGGTAGAGGCAGCTCTCGCACAGATGTACCTAGGGGTAAAACCCGAAAACACCACTTTGAGCTACACTCGAGCAGGAACTGGTGCACGACAACGGGCCTTGCTGCACTCTTGGTTACTACACTCCCGGGGGATATGCTTAGGATAATTCTTAATTTCTTTACAAACCACTATGAAGGGTTTATGAGTATATTCCTCCTTAAAGAAAACATTTTTGTGATTATGTATTATATCCATAATCTATTCAATTTATGTTAGGTATTTGACATTTTTGGAATTATGAATTTTGATTCATAAACTGACTTAGTGTATTCCATTGTTTAGAAATGGTTCCCAGTAGAAGGAATGAGAACTCCCGCAATACGTATGATCCAAAGATTAAGAAGAGTCATATCATTCATGGTATCAAGAAAACATTTATAAAGGAAATAGTCTCCCATGTATTATCATCATATTAATAAATAGTATCAAAATATCAGTAAAGAACTCTCTGAATTCTATGGCTCTGAAGGGAATCCAGAGAAGAAAAGGATAGTAGAAAGAAATGTGGATAAAGGGAATAAGGGAAAGAAGGATTTTCCAATATGTGATAAATGTGGAATGAATCACCTTGGTAAATGCTTGAAGTTAATGGGAGTTTTTTATAAGTGTGGAGAAAAAGGACACCAAGTACATGATTGCAATGGTAAGAAAAAGTTTTCAAATGTACAATGCTTCATCTGCAAGGAGTTGTGACACTACACAAACCAATGTCCAAATCACCAGAGTACGCACCAAATGATTCTATTGGATAATAATCAAGTTACGATACTACCTCAGAAGAAGAGGAATGACTAGTGATCTTATGCTATTATTATAGAATTATTTTATTTGAGTGTTGTATAAACAGTATAATGGTTACATGAATTATGGAGATAAATAAGGATTATACTACAGTACTATTGTATTGAGGATTTGAGATTATATGGTTCTATGAAAAATGACTTATTAGTAAGCTACAATTTTTTTTTTGGAAAATAATTGGTTGAAGGAAAGGTAATCCTTAATATGATCCTGATAATGAGGTAGTGATTTTGGAATAAGAGATGGTTGATTTTGGTAATTCAGGATGTTGCGGTGTTGTAAAAGAATATATGAAGAAGGCGTTCACATGTTATTACCTGGAAAAAAGGATCCTCATTATGTTTCACTTCCTTGTAAATTTTGGACTGTGAGTTTGGATAGTAGTATTTTGGATAAGTCTAACGGTTAGAATGGATTAAGTTTGAAAGGTTATTTTTGGATTTTTAGAAAAGGACAACACGCAGACAGTGTGACAACCCGTCGCATCGGACAAAGCTGCGGGAATCGAACCCACAACCATATTGCGATTCAGATTTATCACCTACCACTGGACTACGTGAAGTCCCTAGATTTTATAATGTATTTTATTTTTTAAAAAGGGTCTGATATGTGAATTATAAATTCATTATATTTGGAACCCTATACGATTATAATAAATAGAGTATTTTTGAGTTGTATTATGTTTTGGAGTGAAAGATGAGTTTGTGGTTGAAATTTAGTAATGGATAAAATTCTAATTATAATTTATGTATATCTCCTTATGATTTTATCTAATCTCATAAATAAATTCCTCAACATTTATAAAAGGAAAATAGAACAAAAACTTTGTCCTAGATAGTACCTTAGATCATCACAAATTTATGGCTTTGTGATTGATTGGCCTTTTCATAGCCATGTCCTCTACCACTCTCCATCAGATATTGATGGATAGATTTCCCTTTCATATCCATGTTTTCCTACAAGGAACCCTAGTATGTGTTATTTTCGGTAACCTTCATATTTACCAATCTTTATTTTAAATAGAGGCCTCATTAATCCATTTTTCGATGTGGGATTTCAACTAAGATATTTTGAAATGTCA
Source organism: Viscum album (assembly GCA_963277665.1). Taxonomy (NCBI): domain Eukaryota; kingdom Viridiplantae; phylum Streptophyta; class Magnoliopsida; order Santalales; family Viscaceae; genus Viscum; species Viscum album. The sequence continues at coordinate 391,954,073 of OY728167.1, read as the reverse complement.
AACCCAAGTTTCCAATACCGAGCACAAATTGAGAGGACACAATTTATTGAAGGAGGGGAGAATGTAACACAACAAGCTTCCATGGTACGTTTCTCTTTGAATAATACAGTAGCGTGCATTGTACGCAACTTCGAGTTCTAACACACACCACAACCAATCAAACTAGCCGTTATGAATATTAATACCCAATTTTAGAAATTTTAGAAATCTTATCTATAAAAATTGACTTCATTTTTGGATTCATAATATCGAAATTCGCTTAGGGTGAATATTTGGTACTTTTCTGATAACATTCATATTTTGATGAATAGCGAAAATTACTAAATTTTAATTAAAAACAACTTTTTTAATCGAAATAATTAATAGTGATAAATTTTGAATTTTAGTGGTTTTAAAGTATTTTTAGAATATATTTTTACCATTTAATACAATTTTTGTCATTCGACATAATTTCACAATTAAACCGGACATGATCAAGTGTCAATCTTTTGATAGTTATTATCTCTTAAAAACACGCTTTTTGTTTTAAAAACGGGAATTAATTTTAAATTAATTTCCTCCAATTCTGTGTTTCGAATTTTGAAAAATGGATTCCATATTTGGAATTAGGATGTCAAAATTGTGTAAATAGGTAACTTTTATTTTTAGACATTTTGAATAATCACTTCGGTAAATATTTTATTTATTATGGTTAAATGGTAAATATGGCATATAAGGGTTAAAAAAATATTATAATAATAATAAAGTACCCTAAAACGTGTCCTAACCTTATTGGTGGATACATGTATGACCATGGGCATCTTTGGGACGATTTTGGGACCACATGGAGCAACTTGTAGGTGATTGGGACATTTTATTTTAATTAAGATAAAATAAATACAAAAATTACATAAGCATATATCTTTTAGCAAAACAATTTTTACATAGGGTTATATATGTTGGATTTTTGACTATAAATATTAATTGGAAACAAAAAAAAACTTTCATAAATAATTGTATTGTATTTATAATTTTTAGAAATTAAATAATTTATGTTATTTATGACACAATGGTGATGTAGTAATTACCTAATTAATGAAAAATTAGAATAATTGATATTATAAATACCCAAATAAATGTAATTTGATACTTTTTATAAATCCCAATAATTTTATAGGTTAATATGACATGTTAAAATTTATTTAATTAAATTTTTTTGAAGTAATAATTCTGTTATGATTTCTACAAAAATCAATTATTGAATAGTGTCAAAATTGACAGAAAATAATTTTTAAAACAAATATTATATTATTAATTGATATTAAATTCCTAAAAATCTAAGGATCGTCCAAGAGGCTTATATCATGATATTTGTATCATTAATGGACCACTTTGTGGTCTCTTGGATGTATATAGTATGTTTAATAACCAAATAATATAAAAATACAAATAGACATTGTAAAAGTGAAACAAATTAACTATGAGTTAATACTTAAAGATAAGGTTAATATAGTAACCCAAACATATCTAAATCCTATTGTTTTAGTGTTTTTCGACCTATACTCACCTAAAACTTTAAATAATCCTCTTTTGAGCCATTATAAACTGAATATGAATTTATTATAAAATAATATTTCTAGCTTTTCCAAAGGTACCCCTCACCCCTCTTATAAAAGGGCACTCCCACTTCTCATTAATTCACACCATCAGAGCATTTTTGATCGGCCAAAACCTACCCAAATACTCTCTAAACATCCCTCAATTCATTCTAGAGGCCTTACATTAGTCAGAAAGCAATCCTATGGAGCCATTTTGATCAAATAAAAAGGAAGAACCTGAAGAAGAGGTAATGATTTCACCACCCTTTTTCAAGTTCCTTTCTTCATCCACTTCATCATTCTTTTTTATTACCATTATAAAATAATAACTCCAGTATATAATATATAATTTGATGTTATTATAAACATGTTACAACCAAATTTCAGTATTCTATCCATCCTTTTAATTATATGTCACCATACGTGCGTACGTACGGCTTACCGTCTCAACGTCGTGGTGTAATTTTCATTAAAAACATTATTATTTGGATGGGTATAATAATGATGTTTATTTCATATAAATAATAAATATAACATGATAATTATTCTTTATATATGATATACCATCCAATTAAATATTATTTTAATATCAAAAGAATGATATTGTCGCTCGTGCGTACGTACGGACTACCATCTCCACAAACGCAAGGAGATTCATTCCCCATAATATCCATTCAAGTATAATTCTCATTTTATGATTATAAATAATTTTTAAGGACTTGATATCATTCTAGATATGTATAAGATACAACCTATCCATAAAAACATGGCTTATGTAACAAAACATATAAAATAAAATGAGTAAGTTAACACCCGAAACGACGATAATACTAAGATATTATTAATAATGAAATGTTAAAAGATCATATATGTTGTCATATTAAAGTATATTATTCATGAATAATTTAATAACAATAATTCTACCATTATACAGGAGATTACCCTACCCTCTACAAAGGAAAAGTACAAGGTAAGGGGTTTTTCATCTCACTCCTTATTTCTGTGAGATACATTCCATATTGCTACTATTACCTTTTGTGTGGTGTATGTACTGCCCATAATTGTATTCATTGTGAAATTCACTTTAATTTATGTGTATCTACATATTAATTGTATGATACCTCTTTTATGGGGTGTATGTTTCATAAGTTACCAAATTGGTAAGGGTTTATTTTACAATCTCGTCATTATCTGAGGTTGTTTATATGTAATTATCTACTGTGATTTCTTTATCATCCACATCCATGTTTCATAAAAAAAATTATTTCAAATCATTCTTACTATATTATAGACTATCGGTTAATGTTATTTTTACCCTTTTTGACTTCTTATAAGATGTTTATAAAAGAATATTTCCATTTTTTTCCAAAAAATATTCTTTTTAACCTTTTCGATAGAGTTAAGGTAAGAATGTCTTTTTAAACTTATACGGCGGGTGCGGCTATTTTCCACCATTATAAATTCTTCAAAGCTTCCATTACAAGATAATAAAGATATTTTCAAATTAAGTGTCTTATTTTATAATTATGTTACTTTTAAATGAATTCAAAAAAGAGATATTTCTCTCAAATAGTTTTGATTTCATCTATGTCAACATCCTTTGATAAATTTTACACTTATTTGATGTTTATTTATTATGATACAAACCATCTATACTGTGTGTATGGTTTTGTGGTATTTTTGACTATGGATGAATTATTTTTATCTCATTAATGACTTATGAAAAATGTTTTGGCATTTCGTATGCTAGTTTAAATATGATTGTTTATGTTATATTTCATCCTATTCTTATGATGAATGTGTTGGACTACTATGTTCCGAGTTGGGGACCGGTAAAAGTAAGACCTCCGGGTTGGTGTCCATTTATTAGAGGAACTCCGGGTTGGTGTCCAATTATTAGAGGCACTCCAGGTTGGTTCCCGGTTATTAGAGGCACTCTGGGTTGGTTTCCGGTTATTAGAGGCACTCCGGGTTGGTGTCCGGTTATTAGAGGCACTCCGGGTTTGTGTCCGGTTGTTAGAGGCACTCCAGGATGGGGTCCGGTTACAGTATCCCTTATGTCGTGGCATGAGGCCTTGACAATGATATTAAAGTTCAGCATTATACATTCCGTCATTATTGAAATAATATTTATGGTTCATGTGGTCATTTGACTAGTAGAATACCAATGATTATGTTTTATTATGGCATTATTTATTAATCTCATATTATTTCCATAGAAGTATGCATGTTTATTATTGGTAAGGGCATGTTGTTTCAATTATTTACCATGCTTAATATTTATGTCATTTTCTGCTGTACTACTTACCCTTACTGAGCATTTGAGTTCACCCCCTTCAATGTATTATTTTTTCCAGGATTCCAAGAAGTGTATTATGATTGATATGCAGGGTTAAGCCAAGGGAATAATGGCATTCATAAAGATTATTTATGTTTTTTTATGTATTAAAGTTCAATGTAACATTCATATATGTAATATATTTTCCAAGACTGCTAAACTAATCGGTCCTTCGGGAAATGATTCCTTGTAATCATGCCAATGTATTAAAATAATGCACCGACTCTGGGTAACTAGGTTTGGGGTGTTAGAACCATGTACATCCAGGGGCCACAATTCCATCTGGGTGATCATTGACTGACTAACCAAGTTGGACCACTTCCTACCCATCTGGGAATCGGGATTAGTAGAGGTCTTCAGATAACTCTACATACATGAGATTGTACGGCTTAATGGGGTTCCATAGATATTTTCTCGGACCATGATGCACATTTTACATCCCAGTTATGAAAGAGATTATAGGAGGCGTTCGGGACCCAGCTACTTTGGAGCACTACCTTTCATCCTAAAACGGATGGTCAGACAGAGCGGACCATACATGTTGGACTCTTCTTGTGTTACTCCTATTTTAAGGATCACAAATCCTACACATTCTGTAATGCTCTCTAATCATGTTTAATATATCTAATATCATGTGTACAGATGATTATTTTCTTTATGCATTACGTAAATCTATTCATGATCTTAATTGTTGTACATTACGTTTGATCATTGTACACTATATTTAATATAAGTGATAATGATTTCTTTCATGAATGATTAAATCTAATCCATTATATGTATATCACTATTTATGTATGAATACAGATATTTGGCTAGGTCTGAGAAACTGTGAGTCTGCCACCAGTTATGTTTCTCTAGAAAAGGATCCAGACACCGTGTGTCATGAACCGGGTCGGGTCACCATCCAACCATGTGCCCGACCCAGTCCGCGACATGGCCTGAAGGGTGTCCCAATCCCCACGGGCTGGCAGAAGTGCTCGGGTATCAAAACAATACATGGGAACAATTTACCCAAAATATAAACACAGAACAAAATAAAGATAAATGAATTGAACTAGAAGTAGACAACCAAATAGAAACGAATCAAAGAAGGAACTACACCATGAACCTACACGAGAAGATCATCACCAATCTGAACCACCATAACTAAGGACGATTCCTCGACCTGGGGATACACAAAGAACAAGGTCTACATACACCCAAAGGTGTATGTAGGGTGTGAGCAAAGATCCCAGTAGGATTCCACCGAGAAATGATTCCACGCATATTCATTAAATGAGAAACACATTTGCAATAATATTTAAAAGAAAGAATTAAAAGTTTTCCCAATTCTTTAAGAAAACATTTTTTCCCATTTTATGAAAGGTGTTTTAGTGAAAACAGTTTTAATGGGAAACAACATTTGATGAAAACAAATTTTAAATGAAAAACAAACATTCTCATAAAGTAAACTAGAAATCACACTATAACCATAGGTGAAGGTAAAGAAAGATGGATCACCAAACATGGGAAAGGCCTTGTGGGTGTTAGATAGCGTGGGTCCCAAGATCTGTGTGTCTTAGTGAAAACGTGGCATAGAAGGCTGTGACCCTCAGAAAACATGTCTTATAAGGCCATGACCCTCAGAAAACGTGGTTTAGAAGAACACAACCCTCAGAATCATATTTTTAGTTAGTGTTGTAATCGTTAGTCCTGCTAACTGAAATAGAGCAATAGCCACCTACGAATCACCAGCTCAATAGTCTAGTCCACCCTCCCAGCTACCAGGGATTCCCATTTGTTCTCAAGATTGAAAGGTCATTTCATAAGTAATAGTCAGAAACTCAAACAAAACAAGACACTACACACACCAAAACCACCATTTTCACATACAAAAACCATTTGAAATAATGCGCACACTAAAAACTCACTCCAAACATGTTTCACGTAATTTAATAAACCATTTAAAAAGGGTTATAAAAAAATTGTCAAAGAGTGCAACGAGGTATTTCAGACACACACAAAAATTGTTTATACTTCCAAAATTTTCTTTTAAATCACATACACACACCCAAACCTCTTTTCCAAAATAATTTCATAGTACACAAACAATTTAATAAAACGTTTACAAAAGTAACAAACTACATCCCAAAAATGTCACATGTCATAATAATTCAAATGCAACAAACATTAAAAACCACACACATGCATGCAAAATCCAATTTATTTTTGAAATAATACCCACAACAAAATCACAATCTACGTAGTTTACCAGATGCTATTAAATAGTTTGACACGGTTTTTCACAGAACACACACACCACTATCATATAAGTATTCCACTAACCAAAAAAATACACATTAAATTTCAACAAACAATCCACTACCCGCAATCCAAAAAAATAAGAATGACAGGTTCATTAAATTCACAAATTAATTTATCAGGAAATAATTATACGCAGAATCACCTACCTCGGTTTAGGGAAACACAAGACTTCCATGCGAAATCAGCAGCGCATGTCAAACACAACACGACAAACCAAATAGAATGTAATAAATAACGCATCAGACCAATTATACCAAAATTGAACCAAACTCAATTCAAAACTCTAACCACACTCAACCAGGATTAAACAACATGCAATAAAATAAAAACACACTTACAGCGGGAGTGTGGGAGGTCGGACGGAGGTTGAAGGAGGCTTTTAGAGTTGCGAAAGAAGGTGCGGGGTTGCTTTCCGGCGACGCAAAGGGGTGCGGGGCGGCCTTTGTGGGCCAGGTCGATTGGCGGGGTCGATGGAAAAAGGGGAGGCGGCACCGGCAGGGGTCAGGAGACGAGACAGAGTGCGGGAGGCCGACAAGGGATGGAAAGCACTAGGAGGTGGTGCTGCAAGGGTCGCTGGAGGGCCACCGAGGACGTCAGCGGGCGAGGTGGATGGTGGCAGTGCAGAGGTCCGGCGGTCAGGCTGCGCGGGTGCGGCGCGTCGGATGAGGGGAGGGCGGTGTGGGGTGCTGCGGGGCGGCGAGCCAGCAGCTGGAGCCTGAAGGGGAGGCACCTGTGAGAGGGAAGTGTAGGTTGAGGTGTCGCACATGGCCTGGGAAAGGGGGAGCAGAGGGGAGGGCAGCCTGAGCGGGAGAAGAAGAAAAAAATGAAGAAGGGGGGGTAGCCAAACCCAAAAAAGGGGTAGGAAAAAAATAAAATAAAATAAAAATAAAAATAAAGATAAAATGAAAAAAATATAAAATAAAATAATATAAAATAATATAAAATAAAATAAAATAAAATAATATTGATAATAATAATAATAATAATAATAATAATATCCCAAGATATCATTTTTATTTAAAAAAAGTCTTTTAAAAACTCAAATATTATTTGATTTCTATTTCATCACATTCCTAATTTTTATTTCATTATTAAAATTCATTTCATTTAATTAATTGGATAGCAGGAAAGTTGTACGGTAAACCGAGAAAAGTCGCACGGTGACCCAGGCGGGGCTGCGCGGCTTCGACCGCAGTGCGTTGGACGCAGTCAAGGAAAAAACACACATTTTAAAATAAGATTTCAAAATTTTAACTCGGGTTTCAACCCGAACCACCCGAGGTTCAAAAATTTATTGAAATAAAAAAAATTAAATACGACGGGTGTGAAAATTCTCCCCACCATAAAGATTTCGGTCCATGGAAAGCCACAACTAAGGTTGAGGCCCAATGTAGGAAACAACACCCCCTTGAGGTTCAAAAGGTATCCCCATGAAAGGAAAGTGAAAAGAGGCAAACACATTGTGCTCAGAGATAGCGACACAAAAGACAACCTTAAGGAACCTATAAAACACTTTTCTCTAAGTGTCACCTGCCCCAGAGCGCTAGAACACCTCCAGTTGATTTCGTAAGGAAAGGAACTCTCGCACCCACGGAAACCAACTTCACAAACCAAAACACCTCAAGAATTATTGAATGAAAATCACACCATTTTACAAGAATGAAGAAACAAGACCAACCCACATCCAAAGCATACTCCAATAGCCTACCACCGAACCATATGTAGGAACAAAATTGAATGTTCCAACACGGGGAAGCCCGATGGGGCTCCCCACCATTAAAAACATTCTAATGCCCTAGATGAGACTAGAAAATCGACACGAGGAGGCCCAGGCGGACTCCCCACACTTATGAGAAATCCCAACACCAACTCATTATAGAGACATTTGTGTGAGACCCATTGTGGGTCTCCCTACCATTAGGGATGAAAGAGCGTGCACAACTTTGAAAATTCTCTAACAGTGACCAAACACCCCACCACAAGGGGAGGGGAGGGAGGGGCCCAACTACCAGGGCCTTAAAACCACAACCCAAAACAATCTATCATCTTCACGTACCTGGATGATCACTGTTAATATTTGAGACCGCTTAACCCAAAAAACCCCATAAAGACCACTAAATGCAATATATCTGGTGGGATGTAACCCTCAAGACCTTATGGTGACGAGAATATCATGCCTCCTCGTAGCCACGAGAAACACCACACACCCAAATAGGTCGTTCAAAAAGGAACTATGATAGAAAACAATTTAACCCTCCATTACCTACAATACGGATGACATAAATAAGGTTGTGGTCCCGTACACTCCCGGGGTTCCTGACCACGTGCCAGCTTCACTTCGAAGCCTATGGCTGGAGCCCTGATGTTTGAATCATCTCCTGCCTCGTAGTCAGGTGTTGAAGACTCTCGAGCGGAGACTCTCCTTTTGGTGCCACACGCAATCATACTACAACCGAGGCAGCACCATCGTACACAACACACCATGGCATCCAATTACTTGCACACTAATCATTCACCAGAATGAGAGCATAGATGGTACATGTGGATCATGCATTGTTGCCCTAAATGAGAACATGACACCACAAATCATCACCGAGCACGATCATTGTTGTCGAGATAATCATTACACTAAGAAATACTTTAAACCACGTCTTGAACAACACTTGATTCCTTCAAATTACCATAGTAGCCTCATACGGCTAGGTCTTCCAAACTAGTATCCTAACACGAACCTTTTCATAAACGAAACAAACCAAAGAACAGAGGACATTTAGAACAATAGACCGCACCAACAACTTCGGGTTGCTTCCACCTTTTTCCCATTGTAGTTTCCTTTACCGCTTCCAAAAACCCATTGACTATCAAAGGGACCTCACACTGCAAGATTTCACCCAACCATGACCATTGCGGCCAATGAAAGCACTATGAACCGTTCAAACCATCAATCAACATCTATAATTCTGAACCACCTTCACCATTCCCTACTGGAATTTCTTTCATCTCTTCTAGGGGAACCTTTAGACACAACTATGTAAAATTCATACCTGATAACTCACATAACTCCAAGAGACCAAAACTCCCTTCAACACCCCTCACATCAGTCATACCGCTTTGAGCAGATTCGTTTAGTTATAAAAAAAGGAGAGGTGGGTTTAATTCTCGAATTCAAGAGGAGAGTTCCCTGATCAACTGGAGGGCCGGTCAACTGAGAGTTTCCCATGTCCACAAATCAATCACAAGTCAACACATTATGGGTGGCATACACTAGTCAATAAAGAAAACCATGGACCCAACAAAATTGGCCCAATGGCCAAGACATATGTCAAGCATACACTAAACGTGTAGGGGGAACCGCTGCAAGGGATACCTAAAACACTTTTTGAAAGAAACCATTATCTACATGTTTGCACACCAACTCATGAATAAGAATTCAAACTCAATACACAAATCACCCAATAAGATTCTCATCTCAAATCTCCTAACACCCAATATTTCCAAAAAACAAGGACACGCCACAAAAACACTGGTTGTTTAAAACACCAAAAGTTTCCTTTAGCAAAACTTTTTGAAAAGGGATGAAGCTAGTGGATTTCACCACCTCTAATGGTGTCCCATTGGCCTCACACATGCATGTTATCATACCACACTGGCACCAATCTCATTTCTATCCCAGAACTCATTCGCTCGTGCCACTAACCATTTCCATTTCCATTTATGCCCAAGCATGTGGTTTCCCAGGAGTGCATCAAAGATCAAAACAAGACATTTCCATATTTATTTCCAGAAATGAAACATTAAATCCACACTTTTAAAACCTCATACACCATTTTAATTTTAAAGCACTTCTTTTCAAAACATTTCCCAAAACCAAATCATTTTTACTTAAAAACTGGATTTCCATGATTCCAAAACAAAAGGACGATGAACCAAGCAGGAGGAGACTAGTGTCAGCGTGGGACTGGAGCATATGGTTGGCGGCCATACGCCAATCACACCACCAGCACAATGAGTATTTTAGAACTGAACCCTTGGATCCACATGGATTTCCAGACCCTGTGATCTCACTCGGACCACTGAGCCTACTCCCTTTTCATTTCCCCTAAATATGCTTAATCACAAGGACCAACGACTCAGACATCTCAACTCACTCTGGTAGATCATGTTCCTCCATGAGGGGTGTCGTCTAGGCACCTTAACCGTAGCCAGGACATCGTGTCCCGACAAAACTTGCTTCGGTCTACCATGACACTTTCCCATGAAAAGACCAAAAAGAGAAAACCTGCCTCTGCTACAATTTTTTCCCGAACCAGGCCGGGTCACCATCCGAACCGATGCCCGACCAGGTCCGGAACATGGCCCGAAGGGAATTCCTGATCCCCACGTGCTGCCACAAGTCCACGGGTATCAAAACAATACATGGGAATGATTTACCAGAAATATGAACACAAAACTAAATAATGATAAATGACTAGAACTAGAAGCAGATCACCATATAGAAACAAAACCAATACGGAACTAAACAACCAACCTGCATGAGAAGACCATCACCAATCCGAACCACCATCACTAAGTATGAAGCCTCAACCGGGGGATACAAAAAGGACACAGTCTACATACACCCAAAGGTGTATGTAGGGTGTGATCAAAGATCCCAGTAGGATTCCACTGAGAAATGATTCCACACATAATTATTAATTGAAAAATACATTTGCAATAATAATTAATGGAGAGAATTTAATGTTTTCACGGTTCATAATGAAAACAATTTTTTTCCCTTTTATGAATGGTGTTTTAGTGAAAACAGCTTTAAAGGGAAAAAAATTTAATGAAAGAATCTTTTAAATGAAAAACACACCTGCTACTAATGTAACCCATAAATCATACTATAACCAAAGGTGAATGGAAAGCAACAAGGAACACCAATCTCAGGAAAGGCTTCATGGGTGTTAGATAGCGTGGCCCCCTAGATATTCGTGTATTAGTGAAAACATGGCTTAGAAGGCCATAACCCTCAGAAAACGTGGCTCAGAAGGCCACGACCCTCAGAAAACGTGGCTTAGAAGACCACGACCCTCAGAATCATATGTTTAGTTAGTGTTGTAATCGTCAGTCCTGCTAAGTGAAAGAGAGCCATAGCCACCTCCGGATCACCAGATCACTCATCCAGTCATCCCATTTAGCTACCTGGGCATCCCATTTGTGCTCAAGATTCAAATTTCATGTCATAAGTCATAATCAAACACTCAAACTAAACAGGAAACTGCACACACCAAAACCACCATTTTCACACACAAAAACCATTTGAAATAATGTGCACACTAAAAACTCACTCCAAATATGTTTCACGTAATTTAATAAACCATTTAAAAAGGTTTATAAAGCAATGGTCAAAGAGTGCCATGGGGTTTTCAATCACAATAAAAAAATTGTTTATACTTCCAAAAAATTCTTCTAAATCACACACACACACACACCAAAACCTCTTTTCCACACGAATTTCGCATTACACTAACAATTTAATAAAACGTTTACACAAGTAACAAACTACTTCCCAATAATGTCACATAGAATAATAAAGAAAATGCAACCTACATTCAAAAACACAGACACGCATGCAAAATACAATTTCTTTTTCAAATAATACCCATAACGAAAACAAAACCTGGGTAGTTTATAAGATTCTATTATACACTTTGACACAGTTTTTCAAAGAACACACACACCTTTATCATATAAGTATGCTACTAACAAAATAAATACACATTAAATTTCATCAAACAATTCATTGCACGCAAACCAACAAATAAGAATGACAAGTTAATTAAATTTACAAAATATTTTTTCAAGCAATAATTATACGTGAAATCACCTACCTCGGTGTAGGGAAACACGAGACTTCGTTTCAAAATCGTCAGTGCATGACAAAAACACCACGAAAAACCAAATAGAACCTAATAAATAACGCATCAGAGCAATTATACAAAAATTGAACCAAACTCAATTCAAAACTCTAACCACACTCAACCAGGATTATACAACAAGCAATCAAAGAAAAAGGCACTTACAGCGGGGGTGAGGGAGGTCAGTCGGAGGTCGACGGAGCTGCCGGAGCTGTGCGAGGAGGTATGAAGAGGCTGTCCGGCAGAGCGAAGGGGTGTGGGGTGGCCGGTGGAAGGCTGTATGGTCAGCAGGTTTGCCAAAAAAAGGTATGTGGTGCTGGCAGGGGCCGGGAGACGCGGTGGAGTGCGGGAGGTGGGAAAGGGAGTAAAAGAAACAGGATGCGGCGCTGCAAGGGTCGCTGGAGGGCTGGAAATGTGGTCAGTGGGTGAGGCGGATGGTGGCGGCGTGGAGTTCGGGCAAGCAGGTTGCATGGGTACGGCGCGACAGATAAGGGGAGGGCAGTGCAGGGTGCCGTGGGGAACCGAGCCGGCAGCTGGATCGGAAGGGGAGGCACCAATGAGAGGTAAGAGTAGGGAGAGGCGGCACATGTGGCCTGGGAAAGGGGGAGAAGAGGGGAGGGTGGCCCAAGCGGGTGAAGAAGAACAAAATGAAGAGCGGGGGGCGGCCAAACCCTAAAAAGGGGGAGGAAAAAAATAAAATAAAAATAAAGATAAAGATAAAGATAAAATGAAAGTAAAATTAAAAATAAAATAAAATAAAATAAAATAGAATAATAATGATGGTGATTATAATAATGATAATAATAATAGTAATAGTAATATCCCCAGATAACATTTTTATTAAAAAAATCCTTTAAAAACTCTTATTTCATTGGATTTCTATTTCATCGCATTCTTAATTTTTATTTCATTATTAAAATACATTTCATTTAATTAATTGGACAACAGGAAAGTCGTGCGGTAAACTGAGTGACGTCATGCAGCGACCCAGGTGAGGCTGCGCAGCTTTGACAGTAGTGCGCTAGATGCAATCAAGGCCAAAACACACATTTTAAATTTAGAATTTAAAATTTTAACTTGGGTTTCAACCCGAACCACCCAAGGTCCAAAAAATTATTTTTTTTAAAAAAAATAAACACGACGGGTGTGACAATCCTCCCCGCCAAAAATCTTTTTTTCCCCAGAAAACCACAATTAAGGTTGAGACCCAAAGTTGTAAATGATAGCCCCTTGGGGTTCAGAAGGTATCTACATGAAAAGAAAGTGAAAAGATGCAAACACACCATGCTCAGAGATAGCGACTCAAAAGACAACCTCAGGGAACCCGTAAAACACTTTTCAATAAGTGTCACCCGCCCTATAGCGATAGAACACCTATAGTTGATTTCTTAAGGAAAGGAACTCTCACAGCCACAGAAACCAACTTCACAAACAGAAACACCTCAAGCATCATTGAATGAAAATCACACCATTTTACTGGAACGAAGAAACAAGACCAAGCCACATTCAAAGAATACTCCAATAACCTACCACTAAACCATCTCTAGGAATAAAACTGAAAAGTCCAACACGGGAAAGCTTGATGCTGCTCCCCATAATTAAATTTTTTTTGATGCATGAGACGAGACTAGAAAATCGACACGAGGAGTCCCGGGAAGACTTTCCACCATTATGAGAAAGGCCAACACCAACTCATTCTAGAGACATTTGTATGAGACCCATCATGGGTATCCCCACCATTAGAACCAAATGTGGGTACAATACTTTGAAAATTCTCCAATGGTGACCAAACACCCCACCACAAGGGGCAGGGAGGGAGGGGCCCAACTACTGGGCCGTTAAAACTATAACCCTAAAAAAACAGCATCTTCACATCCCTGGATGAGCACTATTCAAATTTGAGACCGCTTAACCTAAAAGAACCCATAAAGTCCCCTAAAAGCGATACATCTGGTGGGATGAACCCCTCAGGAAATTATGGTGATGAGACGATCATGCCTCCTCATAGCCATGGGAAACCCCACGCACCCAAACGGGTAGTTCGGAAAGGAACAATCCTAGAAAACAATTTAACCCTCCTTCACAATCAATACCGATGACAGAAATATGGTTTGGGTCCCGTACACTCCCAGGGTTCTTGACTACGTGCCAGCTTCACTATGAGGCCTATGGCTAGAGCCCGAATGTTTCAAGCATCTCTTGCCTCACAATCATGTATTGAAGACTCCCTAGTGGAGCTTCTCCTTCTGGTGCCATAAAAAATAATACTGAATCCAAGGAAACACCAATAGACACAACACACCATGAAGTCCAATTATCCTCACACTGAACATTCACCAGAACGAGAGCATAGATGGTACACATGCATCACCCCTTGTTACACTGAATGAGAACATGAAACCACAAATCGTCACCGAGCATGATCATTGTTGTCGAGAGAAGCATTATGATAATAAAGACTTTAAACCACGTATTTAATGAAACATGATTCCCACAAATGACCATAGAATCCTCAAATGATTGGGTCTGCCAAACTAGGAGCCTAACATGAACCTTTTCTAAAATGAAACCAACCAAAGACCAGAGGTCATTTAGAACAATATACAGCACCAACAACTTCGGGTTACTTCCTCATTTTCCTCATGAGTGTCTCCTTTACTGCTTCCAAAAAACCATTGACTATCAAAGGGACCTCACGTTCCAATATGTCACCCAACCATGACCATTGCAGCTGATTAAAGCACTACAAACCATTCAAACCATCAGTAAACACTGATAATTCTGAACTGCCTTCACCCTTCCATGCTGGAATTTCATTAACCACTTCTAGGGGAACCTTTAGACACAACGATGTAAACTTCATACCTAACAACTCACACATCTCCAAGAGACCAAAACTCCCTTCAACTCCCCTCACATCTGTCATCCCGCTGCTAGAGGATTCGTTTATTTATAAAAAAAGGAGAGGTGGGTTTAATTCTAGAATTCAAGAGGAGAGTTCTCTGATCAACTGGAGGGCCGAACAATGGCGAATTTCCCGTGGCCACACTTCAATAACAAGTCAATGCTTTATGAGGGGCATACAATATTTAAGATAGAAAACCATGGACCCAACCATACTGGTCCAATGGCCATGACATACTGCAAGCGGACAATAAATTTGTAAGGGGAACCACTGCAAGGGCTTCCCAAAACACTTTTTGAATGAAACCATAAACTACACATTTGCACACCTACTCACGAATAATAATTCAAACTCAATACACAAATCAGCTAATAGGATTCTCATCTCAAAATGCATCACTCCAAATATTTCCAAAACACATGGACACACCACACAAACACCGGTTCTTTAAAACACAAAATCATTCCTTTAGAAAAGATATTCGAAAAGGGACGAAGCTAGTGGATTTCTCCATAACCAATGGTGTCCCATGGACCTCACACATGAAGGTTCTCGTGCCACACTGGCACCAATATCATGTCCATCCAGGAACTCATCCGCTCATGCCATTAACCATTTCCATTTCCATATACGCCCATGCATGTGGTTTCCCAAGAGAGCACCAAAGATCAAAAAAAGACCTTTATATATTTTTTTCCAGAATAGGAACATTCAATCCACACTTTGAAAACCTCATATATAATTTTATTTTTAAAGTGCTTCATTTCAAAACAATTTCAAAAACCAAATCATTTTTACATAAAATCCATATTTCCATGATTTTAAAACAAATGGACGATGAACCAAGCAGGAGGTGACTAGTGTCAGCGGGTGACTGGAGTATATGGTTAGCGGCCATATGCCAATCACACCACCGGCACAGAGAGTTTTGTAGGATAGCGCCCCCAGCTCCACATGGATTTCAAAACCCTGCGAGCTCACTAGGACCCCTGACCCTACTCCCTTTTCATTTCCTCTAAATAAGGTTTATCACAAGGACCAACGAATTAGACCCCTCAACTTACTCTAGTTTCTCAAGTCCATGCACGAGGTGGGCTGGCCAGGCACCTTACCCGTAGATAGGACATCGAGTACCGACAAACCTAGCTTCGGTCAACCATGACACATTCACAAGAAAGGACCCAAAAGGGAAAACCTTTGTCCGATACCATTTTTTCACGAACCAGGCCAGGTCACCATCCGACCCGGTGCCCGACCCGGTCCACGACATGGCCCGAAGGGCGTTCTCGATCCCCACAGGCTAGCACAAGTTCCCGGGTATCAAAACAATACATGGGAAAGATTTACCCGAAATATGAACACAAAAAAAATAAAGATAAACTACTAGAACTAGAAGCAGACAACCAAATAGAAACGAAAAAATGAAGGAAATAAACCACCAACCTGCACAAGACGACCATCACCAATCTGAACCACCATCACTAAGCATGAATCCTCAGCCTGGGGATACACAAGGAACATGGTCTACATACACCTGAAGGTGAATGTAGGGTGTGAGAAAAGATCCTAGTTGGATGCCCCTGAGAAAAGATTCCACGCATAATCATTAAATGACATATACATTTTCAATAATAATTAAAGGAATGAATTTAATGTTTTCATAGTTCTTAAAGAAAAAAACTTTTTTCATTTTTATGAAATGTGTTTTAGTGAAAACAGTTTTAAAGGGAAACAACATTTAATGAAATCAACTTTTAAATGAAAAACACACCTGCTCCTAAAGCAACCCAAAAATCACACTATAACCAAAGGTGAATGTAAAGCAACAAGGAGAACCAAACTCAGGAAAGGCCGTGTGGGTTTTAGCTAGTATGGGTCCCTAGATGTTCGTGTCTTAGTGAAAACGTGGCTTAGTAGGCCACAACCCTCAGAAAAAATGGCATAGAAGACCATGACCCACAAAATCATATGTTTAGTGAGTGTTGTAATCCTCAATCCTGCTAAGTGAAACGGAGCCACAACCACCTCCGGATCACAAGCTCACTAGTCTAGTCCTCCCTACTATCTACCCAAGCATCCCATTTGTGCTCAAGATTCGAAGATCATGTCATAATTAATAATCAGACACTCAAACCAAAAAAGACACTACACACGCCAAAACCACCATTTGCACACACAAAAACAATTTGAACTAATGCGCACACTATAAAATAACTCTAAAAATGTTTCAAATAATTTAATAAACCATTTAAAAAGGCTATTAAAGCAATATTCAATGAGTGCCACTGGGTTTTTCACACACACATAAAAAGTTATTTATACTTCCATTTTTTTAATTCACGCACACACCCAAACCCCTTTTCCACACGAATTTTTCATTACACATACAATTTAATAAAAAAATTTACAAAAGTAACAAAATAGTTCCCAATAATGTCACATAGAATATTAAATCATATGCAACCAACATTCATAACTGCCCATCACCTCTTGTCAAAAGTGGGTAGTACTATTTAGCATTTTCATTCTAGGGTGGTAGTTACTGCACAATGATAAATTCATTAACTATGATATTGACAGAATTATTCCCCCCAACACAATTCACATAAACATCTTTAACAAAACATAAGGAAATATCATACACTGAAGCCACTTTGATGATGCCGAGGTAGGCAAAATGTTGTTTATAAAGAATTTTCTCTAGGAACATGGAATCATCTAGGAGTACAAGATTCATTTGGATAGTCAAATTGCTTTGAATTTATGGAATAACTCCATGTAACATTCTCGAACAAATCACATTGACGTTTTCTATTGGATATAGTGGCAAAAGTGGTAGAATCAACACCTACCCACCACCTCTCATCAAAGGTGGGTTGTGCAATTTAGAATTTTCTTTCTATGGTGGTAGTTACTGTACAATGATGAATTAATAATCTATGATATTGAAAGAATTTATCCCCCCACCACAATTAACATAAACAACCTTAACAAAACACAAGGGAAAATCATACAATGATTCCACTTTGATGTTGTAGAGGTGGGCAAGATGTTGTGGTTAAAGCATTTTTTCTAGGTGCTTGTAATTAGGTAGGAGTACAATATTAATTGTGATAGTAAAAGTGATTTTGATTCATTTAATAACTCCATATACCATTCTCGGACAAATAAAATTGACATTTTCTATTGGATATAATGACAAAAGAGGTAGAATCAATAACGACCCACCACATCTCATCAAATGTGGGTAATACCATTTAGCATTTTCCTTATACAGTGGTAGTTACTGTGCAATGATTATTTCATCAACTATGATATTTAAATAGTTTATACCCCCCCCCCCCCACAATTCACAAAAACATTCCTAAACAAAACCGAAAGAAATAACATACACTGAACCCACTTTCATGTTGCAGAGGTAGGCAGGATGTTGTGGTTAAAGTATTTTCTCTAGGAGCATGGAATCGTCTAGGAGTACAAGATTCATTGAGATAGTCAAAGTGCTTTTTATTTATGGATAACTCTATGTACCGTTCTTAGACAAATCACATTGACATCTTCTATTGGATATAGTGGAAAAAGAGGTAGAATCAACACCTACCCAGAACCTCTCATCAAAGTTGGGTAGTACCATTTAGCATTTTCATTCTAGGGTGGTAGTTACTGCACAATGACGAATTCATCAACTATGATATTGATGGAATTTATGCCCCCCCATAATTCACAATAACATGCTTATCAAAAACATGGAAAAATTGTACACTGAAGCCACTTTGATGTTATAAATGTAGGTAGGATGTTGTGGTTAACCATTTTCTCCAAGAGCTTGGAATCCCCTAGGAGTACAATATTCATTGTGATATCTAAAGTGCATTGGATTTATGGAAGAACTCCCTGTTCCATTATCGGACAAAGAACATTGACATTTTCCATTAAATATAGTGGCAATAGAGGTAGAATCAACACCTACCCACCACCTATCGTAAAAGGTGGGTACTACCATTTAGCATTTTCTTTATAGGGTGTTAGTCACTTCACAATGATGGATTCATCTACTATAATATTTACAGACATTATCCCCCCCCCCAATTCACATAAAAATCCTTAAAAACACAAGGAGAAATCAGACACTAAAGCCACTTTGCTGTTGCAGAGGTAGGCAAGATATTGTGGTTAAAGCATTTTCTCTAGGATCTTGGAATTAGCAAGGAGTACGAGATTCATTTTGATAATCAAAGTGGTTTTCATTCATGGAAGAACTCAATGTTCCATTCTCGGACAAATCACATTGAAGTTTGATATTGGATATAGTGGGAAAAGAGGTAGAATCCAAACCTACCCACCAACTCTCGTCAAAGGAGGGTAGTACCATTTAAGATTTAATTTCTAAAGTGGTAGTTACTATGAAATGATTAATTCATCAAAAATGATATTGACATACCTTATAACCCCCCCCCCCCAAATTCAGATAAAAATCCTTAACAAAACACTAGGAAAAATCATACACTAAATCCACTTTGATGTTGTAGATGTAGGAAGGTTGTTGTGCTTAAAGTATTTTCTCTAGGAGCTGGGAATCAGCTAGGAGTATAAGATTCATTGACAGACTTTATCCCCCCTCCCCACAATGCACATAAACATCCTTAAAAAACAGAAGGAAAAATCATACACTGAAGCCACTTTGATGTTGCAGAGGTAGGCAAGATGTTGTGGTTAAATCATTTTCTATAAGAGCTTGGAATTAGCTAGGAGTACAAGATTCATTATGTAGTAAAAGTGATTTGGATTCATGTAATTACTCCATGTATCATTCTCGGACAAAGAACATTGATATTTTATTGGATATAACGGAAAAGGATGTAGAATCAACACCTACCCACCACCTCTCTTCAAAGGTGTGTAGTACCATTTAGTATTTTATTTCTAGGGTGGTAGTTACTATAAAATGAATAATTTATCAACTATGATATTGAAAAAATTTATCACCCCCCCACAGTTAACATAAACATCCCTAACAAAACAAAAGGAAAAATCACACACAGAAGCCACTTTGATGTTGTAGAGGTAGGAAAGATGCTGTGGTTAAAGTATTTTCTCTAGGAGTTTGGAATTATAAAGAAGTACAAGATTCATTATGATAGTCAAAGTTTGTTGGATTCATGTAAGAACTCCAAGTACCATTCTCAGACAAATCACATTGACTTTATCTATTGGATATAGTGGGAAAGAGGAAGAATCAACACATACCCACCACCTCTCATCAAAGGTGGGTAGTACCATGTATCATTTTATTTCTAGGGTGGTAGTTACTACGAAAGGATGAATTCATTAACTATGATTTTTACATACTTTATTCCCCCCCCCCATAATTCACATAAATATCTTTAACAAAAAACAAGGAAAAATCATACACTGAAACAACTTTGATGCTGCAGAGGTAGGCAGGATGTTGTGGTTAAAATATTTTCTCTAGGATCTTGGAATCAACTAGGAGTACAAGATTAATTGTGATAGTCAAAGTTATTTGGATTTATGGAATAAATCTACGTACCATTCTCAGACATATCACATTGTCATTTTCTATTGGATATAATGGGAAAAGAGGTTGAATCAACACCTACCCACCACCTCTTGTCAAATGTGGGTACTACAGTTTAGCATTTTATTTCTAGGGTTATAGTTACTGCACAATGATGAATTCATAAACTATGATGTTGACAGAATCTATCCCCCCCCCCCCAAATTCACATAAACATCCTTAACAAAACAAAAGGAAAAATCATACACATAATCCACTTTGATGTTGCAGAGGTAAGTAAGATGTTATGGTTAAAGAATTTTCTCTAGGAGCTTGGAATGAGCTAGGAGTACATGATTCATTATGATATTAAAAGATATTTGGACTCATGGAAGAACTCCATGTACGATTCTCAGAGAAAGAACATTGACATTTTCTATTGGATATAATGGAAATCAAGGTAGAATAAGCACCTACGCACCACCACTCGTCAAAGGTGGGTTGTACCATTTATCATTTTATTTCTAGGGTGGTAGTTACTGCACAATGATGAATTCATTAACTATGATATTGAAATATGTTATACCCCCTATAACACCCCAAGATTTCATAGTTTTTTATTTCTTCAAAATAATTCAATAACTTTCACTACACGCAACACTGAGTTCAAATGCACCATGACTTGCCAAACTAGCAGTTCAAAAGAGGTTATGAATAGTATTAACTGAATTTTGAACATTAGATAATATTTATAATTTTAGAATCCATATTACGAGTTTCTTAGAATTATTTAAGAACAAATTCATTTTTTAGATAAAATAAGTATTTTTTTAAAATGCACTTTTACTGACTTTTAATGGTGAACCCTTTTTAAATCCAATATTTTAAAACATTTATATATTCAATTTGAATAAATAGAATTATTCTTTAGAATGGGGAAATCAAAAATTTACAATTTAAAACCCCACACTTTTTTGGTACGCTTCTCTTTGATTAATACAATAGCGTGTGTTGTACGCAACTTCGAGTTCTAACACACCCCACAACCAATCAAACTAGCCGTTATGAACAGTAATACCTACTTTTTGAAAATTTATAAATTTTTTCTGTCAAAATGGACTTCATTTTTGGTTTCGGAGTATCCAATTTAGCCTATGGTGAAATTTTGGTACTTTTCGGATAACTTTTATATTTTGATGAATAGTGAAAATTACTAAATAATAATTAAAAAAACTTTTTTAATAAAAATGATTAAGAGTGATAAATTATGAATTTGAGTGGTTTTAAAGTATATTTAGAGTATATTTTTACCATTTAATACAATGTTGGTCAATGGTCACAATTTAACAATTAAACCGGACATAAACAAGTATCAATCTTTTGATAGTTATTATATCTTAAAAACACGCTTTCTGTTTTTACAACGGGAATTTATTTTAAATTAATTTCTTCCACTTTTGTGTTTTGAATTTGGAAAAATAGCTTTCTTATTTGGAATCAGGATGTCCAAATTGTGTAAATAGTTAACTTTTATTTTATGACATTTTGAATAATTACTTCGATACATATTTTATTTACAATGGTTAAAGGGTAAATCCGGTAAATAAGGGTTACAAATTAATATTATAATAATACTAAATTACCCTAAAACGTGTTCTAACCTTATTGGTGGATACTTGTCCGACCATGGGCATATTTGGGTCTATTTTGAGGACCCCATGGAGCCACTTGTAGGTGATAGGGACACTTTATTTTATTTAAGTTAAAATAAATACAAAAATGACATAAGCATATATCTTTTAGAAAAACAATTTATACATTGGGTTATATATGTTGTCTTTTTGACTAAAAAAAATCATTAGAAAAATAAAAATACTTCCTACATAATCGTATTTTATTTATAATTTTTAGACATTAAATAATTTAATTTATTTATGACACAATGGTGATGCAGTAATTACATTATTAATGAAAAATTTGAATAATTTATATTATAAATACCCAAATAAATTTAATTTGAGACTTTTTATAAATACCAATAATTTTCTGTGTTAATATGAAATGTTAGTATTGATTTAATTAAACTTTTTGAAGTAATCATTCTGTTATGATTTTTAAAAAAATCAATTATTCAATAGTGTCAAAATTGACATAAAAGAGTTTTTAAAACAAATATTATATTATTAATTGATATTAAATTTATAAAAATATAAGTATCGGACCAAAGACTTATATCATGATAGGTGTATCATTAATGGACCACTTGGGGGTTTCTTGGATGTATATAGTATGTTTATTAACCATATAATATAAAAATACAAATAGACATTGTAAAAGTGAAACTAATTAACTAAGAGTTAATACTTAAATATAAGGTTAATATAGTAACCCAAACCTGTATAAATCCTATTGGTGGGTGTTTTTGACCTATCCCCACCTTAAACATTAAATAATCCACTTTGGAGCCATTATAAAGCGAATATGTCTTTATTATAAGAGAATATTTATAGCTTTTCCAAAGGTGCCCCTCACCCCTCTTATAAAAGGGAAGTCCCCCTTCTCATTAATTCACACTTTAAAAGCCTTTTGGTTTGGAAAAAAACTACCCAAATACTCTCTAAACATCCTTAAATTCATCCTACCGGAATTATGTTAGTCAGAAAGCCAACCTAAGGATCCATTTTGATCAAATCAAAAGGAAGAACCCGAAGAAGAGGTAACGTATTCACCACCCTCTTTCATGTTCCTTTCTTCTTTAACTTCTTATTTCCTTGTTATTTATATTCGAAAATAATAAATCTAGTATCATTTATATACTATTATGTTATTATAAATATGTTACAACCATATTTCAGTATTCTATCCATCCTTTGAATGAAATGTCACCATACGTGCGTACGTACGGCTTACCGTCTCCATGTCGTGGTTTAATCGTTATTCAATATATTATTATTTAGATGGTTATAATAATGATGTATAATTCATTTAAATAATAAATATAACATGATAATGATTCTGTATATATGATATAACATCCAATTATATATTATTTTAATATCAAAAGAATGATATTTTCGCTCGTGCGTACGTACAAATTACCATCTCCATGACGCGATGAGATTCATTTCCAAGTTCACCATTCATCGACGATTAAAAAAAATATAGTATGTAATATATGACATAATAATGCTACTTGAGATATATATATTTATATATATAAGTATTTATATACTTAAATTTATCTTATTCACTTACTTCCGTCCAATACTATATGAAAACAGAAACATCGGTTATTCGTACGTACGGACTACCGTCTCTATAAATGGTGTTTTCCATTTCATATATATGTCTATTATACATATTCATATTCTAAGTATATATAATATATTTATCATGTTTTAAATTATGGAATTATTTATATCATGATCAATGTGATACAATCAAGAGTAAAAAGTTAAAACACGTACGATAAAGAAAATGATTATTACCTAAAATGTTAATTTAACATGGAAATTATTATTAAATGGGTAGTATAAAGTCATAAATAAATCATGTATGATATCATAAATAATAATATGGTTCTGGTATAATTTAATAACATACTACAATCTTTGTATTGGAGGTTAAACGTACCCTCGACTAAATGAAAGGGCAAGGTATGGGGATTTCATCTCACTTCTTATTCCCATGAGATTCATGACATATTGCAACTATTACCTTTTGTGTGGTGTATATACTGCCAATAATTGTATTATTTATGAAATACACTTTAATTTATGTGTATTTACATATTCATTGTATGATACCACTTTCATGGGGTGTATGTTTCGTAAGTTACCAAATTGGTAAGGGTTTATTTCAAAATCTATTCATTATCAGAGGTTGTTTATATGTAAATATCTACTAGGACCTATTTAAAATCCACATCCATGTTTCATAAAAATGAATTTCAAAAAAAATTTACTATTTAATATACAATGGGATAAAGTCATTTATACCTATATTTTACCTTATACATTTTTGAAAGGAATCTTTCCGTCGTTTTCCAAACAAGTTACGTTTTGACCTTTTCGACAAAACTAAGGTAAAAATGTTTTTTAACATATACGGAAGGTGTGGTTATTTCCGATAGTTATCATGACTTTGAAGCATACCTTACACGCTTATAAGGATATTTTCAAAATAAAGGTTTTCTTTAATAATTATGTGATTTTTAAATGATTTAAAAAAAGAGATATTTCTGTCAAATATATGAAAATCCAGTGCAAATGTATGCGTATTTAACGCAAGCATAAAACTGTTTTCAGAAAACTCGACTCTCATGTGTGGTAGACAAGAAGGGATTGGGCGTGGACCCATCATGGCCTATAATTAGTCGAGAAGTCTCAAAATTGGTTATTTTGTTTTCATAAGTTTGTATAATATTTTCAAAAAAATACTAGAGTATATTTTACCAATTTTAAATGTAAGTATCTTCTAAAATCAATTGCATCGGTAGGTCTCAGGTGACAAACTAGTGTCTTGGCACGAGGCCTTGAAAAAATTTATTTTTAGTCTTGGCACGAGGCCTTGGCTACGTAGTTATTATAGTCTAGCATTATGCATTCCATCATTATGAAAGTGGTTAGTGATATTGCATGTGATTATTTTACTAGTAGAATATCCATGTGAATAAGTAAATGGCATTATTTAATTTTATTTTTCCCATATTATGCTGAATTTCATGTTTAAAAGGCTTTTGTTTTAGTTATAAAATTCCTTAAAAATGTTTATGCTTATTTATGAAAGTTTCTGCTGTATTGCTTACCCTTACTAAGTGTTTGAGCTCACCCCTTTCTATGTTTTATTTTTCCCAGGATTCCAAGAAGTGTATTGTGATTGATATGCAGGGTTAAGACAAGGGAATAATGGCGTTCATAAATATTATTTATGTTTTTTTTATGTCTTAAAGTGCAATGTAATATTCATGTATGTAATCTATTTTCCAAGACTGCTAAACTGATCGGTCTTTTGGGACGTGATTCCTTGTAATCATGCCAATGTATTAAAATAATGCACCGACTCTGGGTAACTGGGGTTGGGGAATTATAGATGGTATCTGAGGAAGTTTAGAAATAACCATGGAATCTAGATTTAGATAAACTCTAATTAGATAACATATCCCTAAGATAGACATTGAGGATTAGTATAGAAGAACTTCCTAGAATTTTGGTATTGTACAGATTTTTTGAGTTTTCCAAGAAATACATCCATGTCTGGATACGAGCAGGTAGAGGCGGCTCTGGAAATGATGTACCTAGGGTTAAAACCTGAAAACACCTCTTTGAGCTAGACTCAAACGGGAACTAGTTCATTACAACGGGACTTGCAGCACTCTTGGTTATGACATTCCTGGGGGATATGCTTAGGATAATTCTCATTTTCATTAAAAACCATTATGAAGGGTTTATGAGTATATTAGTCCTTAAAGAAGACATTTTTATGTTTATGGATTATATCTATAAACTATTCAATTTGTTTTAGGTATTTTACATGTTTGGAATTATTCATTGCAATTCATAAACTGACCTAGTTTATTCTATTGTATAGAAATGGCGCCCAGTAGAAGGAATGTGAACTCTAGTAATACGTATGATCCAAAGAATAAGAAGGATCATATATTATATGGTATTAAGCCATCATTTAGAATGGAAATAGTCTCCCATGAATTATTATCATATGAAGAAATATTATCACGTGTTGATAAGATAAGTAAATATTTCTGAGAGTCCTATGGATTTGAAGGGAATAAAGAGAAGAAAAGGATGAAAGAGAGAAAGATCGATAAAGGGAAGAGGGAAATGAAGAATTTTCCCATATGTGATAACTGTGGGAAGAAACACCCTGGAACTTTCCTGAAGTGAATGGGAGTTTGTTATAAGTGTGGAGAAAAAGGACACCAAGTACTTGACTGCAAGCGTAAGAAAAATGTTTCAAATGTACAATGCTTAATCTTCAAGGAGTTTGGACAATATGTGAACCAATGTCCCACTTATCAGACTATGCCTCAAATGATGCTATTGGATAATAGTAAAGTTATGATACTACCACAGATAAATAGGAATGACTAGTGTTCTTATGTTGTTATTTTGGAATTATTTCATTGAAGTGTTGTATCAATGATGTACTATAAATAAATAAGGATTGTACTACAGTACTATTTCATTGAGGATTTGAGATTTTATGGTACTAAGAAAAGTGACTCTACAACAAGTTAAACTTTTTGTAAATTACATGGTTGATGGAACGATAAACCTTAATATGGTCCTAATATTGAGGTAATGATTTTAGAATAAGATATGGTTGATTTGGGTAAATTATATTGGATATTCTTGACTGCCTTGAAACTGATTAAAGATTTGTATATTTCATCATTGTTGGAGTTTACAACAATTTGGATGGATGAAGTATATCCAGTATTCTATAATTAATAAGGGAGCCTGAATGTTATCAATAAGGTTTTATGGTAATTCAAGATGTTTCAGTGTTTTAAAGAAATACATTATGAAGGTATTCACATGCAATTACAGGGTAAAAATGATCTTCATTGTGTTTACCTTTATTATAAATTTTGGACTGAAGTATTTTGGATAGTTCTAGTTTTGATTATATTTGGATTTCCATAAAAGGACAACCCGAATGTCGGGCGGCAACAAGTCGCGTCCGACAAAGTCGTGAGACTTGAACCCGCAACCGAAGGGCGACAAGGGTGTATCACCAACCACTAGCCAACATGATGTCCTGGATTAAATAATGTAATTTTTTTAAATATATGGTAGATGAATTAAAAATTATTTTTTTGTAACCCTATACGAATAGGATAAATAGAATATTTTTTTACGTTCTATTATATTTTAGAGTGAATGATGAGTTTGTGGTAGAAATTAGTTAAAGGATGGAACTCTACTTGTCAAGAATATATTTTTCTTATTTTCTTATTCTATGAAGAAATTAATTCTTATACTTTATTTAAGGGTTCCTAAAACCAAAATTTTTTTATCCTAATACCCTATGTTTTTTTTGAACTGATGGTATTTCAAATCATCATAGATTGATGAATTTAAGGACATCTATTTTACACTTGATTATGATTGATAACCTCAATCACTACCTATAAATATTTATGTTTTTCCTCCAATTATATGTCTCTAATTTTCACCAATGTTCTCCTAATAGAGATCATAATTTGGTGGTGACCCTTTCATTTCTCTTTTCCTCTTATTAAGACTAAATTTTATTAACCCAATTTCCGGTGTGGGTTTTCCCACAAATATATTTTCTATTTTAAACCTTTTAATTTTGAAAATAAATTTCAAATTTATAGGATGCAATTTATTGAAGGATGGGAGAACTTAACACCCCAAGATTTCATAGTGTGTTATTTCTTCAAAATAATTCAATATCTTTCACTACACTCAACACCGAGTTGAAGCGCACCATGACTTATCAAACTAGCCGTTAAAAAGAGGTTATGAATATTATTGACTGAATTTTGAACTTTATATAATCCTTCTAAATTTATAATCCATATTATGAGTTTCATAGACATGATTTAAGAACAAATTAATTTTTTTAGATAAAATAAGTTTTTTTCAAAAATGCACTTTTACCGGCTTTTAATGGTGAACCCTTTTTAAATCCAATATTTTAAAACTTTTATATATTGCATTTGACTAAATAAATTTATTCTTTAGAATGGGGACATCAAAAATTTACAATGTAACACCCCATGCGTCTTCATTATGCTTCTCTTTGAATAATACATTAGCGTGTGTTGTATGTAACTTTGAGTTCAAACACACACCACAACCAATCAAACTAGCCGTTATGAATAGTAATACCAACTTTTTGATATTTTATTAATTTTATCTCTCCAAATGGACTTCATTTTTGGATTCAGAGTATCAATTTTAGCCTAAGTTGAAATTTTGGTACTTTTCAGATAACTTATATATTTTGATGAATAGTGAAAATTACTAAATTTTAATTAAAAACGACTTTTTTAGTATAAATTATTAATATTGTTAAATTATGAATTTGAGTGGTTTTAAAGTATATTTTGAATATATTTTTACCATTTAATATAATTTTGGTCATTGTACATTATTTCACAATTAAATCGGATATAAACAAGTATCGACCTTTTGATAGTTATTATATCTTAAAAACATGTTTTTTGTTTTGACAACGGGAATTAATTTTAAATTAATTTATGCCACTTCTATGTTTTGAATTTGGAAAAATGGATTCAATATTTGGAATCAATATTTCCAAATTGTTTAAATAGGTAACTTTTATTTTTAGACATTTTGAATAATTACTTCGGTAAATATTTTATTTACAATGGTTAAAGGGTAAATCTGGTAAATAAGGGTTAAAAAATAATCTTATAATAGTAATAAATTACCCTAAAACGTGCTCTAAACTTGTGGATACATGTCCGACCATGGGAATATTTGGGTCGATTTTGGGACCCATGGAGCCACTTGTAGGTGATAGGGACACTTTAAATTAATTAAGTTAAAATAAATACCAAAATGACATAAGCATATATTTTTTAGAAAAACAATTTTTACATAGGGTTATGTATGTTTTATTTTCGACTATAAATATAAATTAGAAAGATAAAAATATTTCCTACATAATGGTATTTTATTTATAATTTTTAGACACTAAATAAGTTAATATATTTATGATACAATGGTGATGCATTAATTACCTAATTAATTAAAAATTAGAATAATTTATATTATAAATACCCAAATAAATGTAATTTGAGAATTTTTATAAATACAAATAATTTTATAGGTTAATAGGGCATTTTTGGATTGACATAATTAAATTTTTTAGAAGTAATCTTTCTGTTATGATTTTTACAGAAATCAATTATTGAATAGTGTTAAAATTGACATAAAAGAGTTTTTTAAAAAACTATTATATTATTAATTGATATTAAATTCCTAAAAATCTAAGGACAAGACAAGATACTTATATGATGATAGGTGTATCATTAATGGACCACTTTAGGGTGGATTTGATGTATATAGTATGTTTATTAACCATATAATATAAAAATACAAAGAGACATTGTAAAAGTGAAACTAATTAACTAAGAGTTAATAATTAAAGATAAGGTTAATATAGTAACCCAAACCTATCTAAATCCTATTGGTTGAGTGGTTTTCGACCTATCCCCACCTTAATCTTTAAATAATATCATTCTTCTTTCCTTGTTATTTCTATTCTAAAGTAATAACTCCAGTATCTCCTATATACTATGATGTTTTTATAAATATGGTAAAACCATATTTTAGTATTCTATCCATCCTTTGAAAGACATGTCACCATACATACGTACGTACGGCTTACCGTCTCCACGTCGTGGTGTAATTGTTATTCAATATATTATTATTTAGATGATTATAATAATGATGTATAATTCATTTAATTAATAAATATAACATGATAATGATTCTGTATATATGATATACCATCCAATTATATATTATTTTAAGATCAAAAGAATGATATTTTACCTCGTGCGTACGTACGGATTACCGTCTCCACGACGCGATGAGATTCATTTCCAAGTTCACCATTCATCGACGATTATAAAAATATATAGTATGTAATATATGACATAATAATTCTACTGGAGATATATATATTTATATATATATATATATGTATTTACGTACTTACATATATCTTATTCACTTACTTCCATCCAATACTATATGAAAATAGAAACAGCGTTTATGCGTTCGTACGGACTACCATCTCTATAAACGGTGTTTTCCATTTCATATATATGTCTATTATACATATATATATTCTAAATTTATATGATATATTTATCATGTTTTATATTATGGAAGTATTTAAATCATGATCTAAGTGATACAATCAAGAGTAACAAGTTAAAACACGCACGATAAAGAAAAAGATTATTACCCGAAATGTTAATTTCACATGGAAATTATTATTAAATGTGTAGTATAAAGTCATAAATAAATAATGTATGATATCATAAATATTAATATGGTTCTAGTATAATTTAATAACATACTACGATCTTCGTACATGAGGTTAAACGTACCCTTGACTAAAGGAAAGTGCAAGGTAAGGGGTTTTCATCTCACTCCATATTCTCGTGAGATTCATGCCATATTGCCATTATTACCTTTTGTGTGTATATGTAATTCCTATAATTGAATTCATTGTGCAATAAACTTTAATTTATGTGTATTTACATATTCATTGTATGATACCTCTTTCATGGGGTGTATGTTTCGTAAGTTACCAAATTGGTAAGGGTTTATTTCACAATCTCTTTATTATCCGAGGTTGTTTATACGTAAATATCTACCAGGACCTATTTATCATCCACATCCATGTTTCTTAAAAAATTATCTCAAAACATTTTTACTATTTAATAGACAATGGGATAAAGTCATTTATACCCTTATTTGACGTTATACATTTTTGAATGGAATCTTTCCGTCGTTTTCCAAACAAATAATCTTTTGACCATTTCGACAAAAATATGGTAAGAATGTTTTTTAACTTATACGGCAGGTGTGGTTATTCTCTGCCATTATCATGCCTTTGAAGCTTACCTTACACGCTTATAAGGATATTTTCAAAATAAAGGTTTTCTTTTATAATTATGTTATTTTTAAATGATTTCAAAAAAAGATATATTTCTCTCAAATAAATGAAAATCCTGTCCAAATGTATACGTATTTAATGCAAGCTTAAAAATGTCTTCAGAAAACCCAACTCTCAAGTGTGGTAGACAGGAACGGATTGGGCGTGGACCCATCATGGCCTGTAATTAGTCGAGAAGTCTCAAAATTAGTTATTTTGTTTTCAGAAGATTGCATAATGTTTTTAGAAAAACACTGGTGTATATTTTCGAAATTTAAAATGTAAGTATCTTCTAAAAACAATTGCATCGATAGGTATCATGAGACAAACCAGTGTCTTGGCACGAGGCCTTGAAAAAATCTTATTTGTAGTCTGGGCATGAGGCCTTGGATACGTGGTTATGATAATCTATCATTATGAATTCCATCATTATGAATGCGGTTAGTGATATTGCATGTGATTATTCGACTAGTAGAATATCCATGTGAATAAGTAAATGGAATTATTTCATTTTATTTTTTCCATATTATGCTGAAGTTCAAATTTAAATGTCTTTTGCTTTAGTTATAAAATTCCTTAAAAATGTTTATGCTTATTTATGAAAGTCTCCACTGTATTTCATACCCTTACTGAGCGTTTGAGCTCACCCCTTTCTATGTTTTATTTTTCCCAGGATTCAAAGAAGTGTATTGTGATTGATATTCAGGGTTAAGCCGAGGGAATAATAGCGTTCATAAAGATTATTTATGTTGTTTTGTATTTCTTAATGTACAATGTAACATTCATGTATGTAATCTATTTTCCAAGACTGCTAAACTGATCGGTCATTCGGGACTTGATTCCCTATAATAATGCCAATGTATTAAAATAATGCACCGACTCTGGGTAACATGGGTGGGGGCGTTACACCCCCCCCTCCATAATTCAATTAAACATCCTTAACAAAACAGAAGGATAATTCATACACTGAAACCACTTTGATGCTGTAGAGAGCTAGGAGACCATGATTCACTGTTAAAGTCAAAGTGATTTGGATTTATGGAAGAACTCCATGTACCATTCTTGTACAAAGCACATTGACATTTTCTTTTGATTATAGTGGAAAAATACGTAGAATCAACACCTACCCACCACCTCTCGTCAAAGGTGGGTAGTACCATTTAGAATTTTTTTAGGGTGGTACTAACTACAAAATGATGAATTCATCACCTATGATATTGATAGACTTTATTCCCCCCCCCCCACAATTCACACAAATATCCATAAAAAACACAATGAAATATCATACACTGAATCCACTTTGATACTATAGAGGTTGGCAGGATGTTGTGGTTAAAGCATTTTCCCTTCGATCTTGGAATCATCTAGGAGTACAAGATTCATTGTGACAGTAAAAATGCTTTAGATTGATGGAAGAACACCATGTACCATTCTCAGACAAAACACGTTGATGTTTGTTATTGGATATAGTGGGAAAAGTGGTAGAATCAATACCTACCCACCACCTCTCGTCAGAGATGGGTAGTACCATTTAGCATTTTATTTCTAGGGTGGCAGTTACTACACAATGATGAATTCATCAGCAATGATATTGACATACTTTTTCCCCCCCACACACAATTCATATTAACATCCTTAACAAAACATAGGGAAAAATCATACACTGAATCCACTTTGATGTTGCAGAGGTAGGGAAGATGTTGTGGTTTAAGCATTTTTTCAAGGATCTTGGAATTATCTAGGAGTACAAGATTCATTGTGATAGTCAATGTTCTTTGGATTCATGGAATAACACCATGTACCCTTATTAGAAAAATCACATTGACATTTTCTATTGGATATAGTGGGAAATGAGGTAGAATCAACACATACCCACCACCTCTCGTCAAAGGTGGGTAGTACCATTTAGCATTTTATTTCTAGGGTGGTAGTTGATACACAATTATTAATTGAGAATCTATTATATTGACATAAACTTTGACCCCCACCCCCCACAATTCACATAAACATCCTTAACAAAACACAATGAAAAATCATACACTGAAGCCACTTTGATACAGCAGAGGATGGTCGGATGTTGTGGTTAAAGTATTTTCCTGAGGATCTTGGAATCAGCTAGGAGTACAAGATTCATTGTGAGAGTAAAAGTGCTTTGGATTTATAAATTAACTTAGTGTACCATTCTCAGACAATGAACATTGAAATTTTCTATTTTATATAGTGGGAAAAGAGGTAGAATCAACACCTACCCACCACCTCTCATCAACGGTGGGTAGTACCATTTATAATTTTCTTTCTAGAGTGGTAGTTACTTCACAATGATGAATTCATCAACTATGATATTGACAGACTTTATGCCCCCCCCTGATTCACAAAAGAATTCTTAACAAAACACAATGATAAATTGTACACTGAAGCTACTTTGATGTTGTAGAGGTAGGAAGGATGTTGTGGTTAAAGCATTTTTACCAGGAGCATGAAATCATCTAGGAGTACAAGATTCATTCTGATAGTCAAAGTGCTTTGGATTAATGTAATAACTCAATGTACCCTTCTCGGACAAAGCACATTGACGTTTTCGATTGGATATAGTGTCATAAGAGGTAGAACCTACCCACCACCTCTCGTAAAAGTTGGGTAGTACCATTTAGCATTTTATTTCTAGGATGGTAGTTACCGCACAATGATGAATTCATTAACTATGATATTGAAAGACCTTAACCCCCCCCCCCCCCACAATTCACATAAACATCCTCAACAAAACACATGGAAAATCATACATAGAATTCACTTTGATGTTACAGTTGTAGGCAAGATGTTGTGGTTAAATCATTTTCTTTAGGATCTTGGAATCAGCTAGGAGTACAAGATTCATTCAGATTGTCAAAGTAGTTTGGAATTATGGACCAAATCCTTGTACCATTCTAAAAAAAAGGACATTTACATTTGCTATTGGATATAATGGAAAAAGAGGTAGAATCAACACCTACCCGCCACCTCTCATCAAAGGCGGGTAGTACGATTTAGCATTTTCATTCTAGGGTGGTAGTTACTGCACAAGGATGAACTCATCAACTATGATATTGACATAGTTTATACCCCAGCCCCCCACAACTCACATAATTATCCTTAACAAAACACAAGGAAAAATCATACACTAAAGCCACTTTGATGCTGTAGAGATCTAGGAGTACAAGAATCATTGTGATAGTCAAAGTGATTTCGACATATGGAATAACTCCATGTACCATTCTAGGACAAATCACATTGACATTTTCTATTGGATATAGTGGGAAAAGAGGTATAATAACACCTACCCACCACCTCTAGTCAAAGGTGGCTAGTACCATTTAGAATTTTCTTTCTAGGGCGGTATTTACTACACAATAATGAATTCATCAATTATGATATTGATATACTTTATCCCCCCCACACAATTCACATAAACATCCTTAATAAAACACAAGTAAAAATCATACACTGAATCCACTTTGATGTTACAGAGGTAGGCAAGATAATTTGGTTAATGTATTTTCTCTAGGAGATTGGAATCAGCTAGAAGTACAAGATTCATTTTGATTGTAAAAGTGATTTAGATTTATGGAATAATCCCATGTACCATTCTCGGACATAGGATATTGATTTTTTTATTAGATATAGTGGCAAAAGAGGTAGAATCCACACCTTCCCACCACCTCTCGTCAAAGGTGGGTAGTACTATTTAACATTTTCATTCTTGGGTGGTAGTTACTTCACAATGATGAATTCATCAACTATGATATTTAAAGACATTATTCCCCCCTCCACACAATTCACATAAACATCCTTAACAAAATAGAAGGAAAAATCATACAACGAATCCACTTGGATGTTGCAGAGGTAGGCAAGATTTTGTGGTTAAAGCATTTTCTCTAGGAGTTTGGAATTAGCTAGGAGTACAAGATTCATTGTGATAGTAAAAATTCTTTGGATTCATGGAAAAACTCCATGTACCATTCTCATACAACGCACATTGACATTTCTTATTGGATATAATGGAAAAAGAGGTAGAATCAACACCTACACACCACCTCTCATCAAAGGTGGGGAGTACCATTTAGCATTTTCTTTCGAGGATGGTAGTCACTGCACAATGATTAATTCATAAAATATGATATTGACATACATTATACCCCCCCCCCCCAATTCACATAAACATCCTTAACAAAAAACAATGAAAAATCATACATTGAAGCCACTTTGATGCTGCATAGGTTGGCATGATGATGTGGTTAAATCATTTTTTCTAGGAGCATGGAAGGAGTTAGGAGTACAAGATTCATTGAGATAGTAAAAGTTCTTGGGATTCATGGAATAACTCTATTTACCATCCTCAGACAAAGCACATTGACAATTTCTATTTTATATAGTGGAAAAAGATGTATAATCAACACCCA
Organism: Viscum album; assembly: GCA_963277665.1. Classification (NCBI taxonomy): domain Eukaryota; kingdom Viridiplantae; phylum Streptophyta; class Magnoliopsida; order Santalales; family Viscaceae; genus Viscum; species Viscum album. The sequence continues at coordinate 391,918,403 of OY728167.1, read as the reverse complement.
CCCACCACCTCTCGTCAAAGGTGGGTAGCACCATTTAGAATTTTCATTCTAGGGTTGTAGTTACTGTACAATGATGAATTCATCAACTATTATATTGAAAAACATTATCCCCCCACCCACAATTCACATAAACATCCTTAACAAAACACATGGAAAAATCAAACACAGATTCCACTTTGATGTTGTAGAGGTCGGTAAGATGTTGTGGTTAAATCATTTTCTCTAGGATCTTGGAATGAGCTAGGAGTACAAGATTCTTTATAATAGTCGAATTGCTTTGGATTCATGGAAGAACTCCATGTACGATTCTCGGACAAAGCACATTGACATTTTCTATTGGATATAATGGAAAAAGAGGTAGAATCAACACCAACCCACCACCTCTCATCAAAGGTGGGTAGTACCATTTTTCATTTTCTTTATAGGGTGGTAGTTACTGTACAATGATGAATTCATAAACTATGATATTGACATACTTTATACCCCCCCCCCCACACACAATTCACATAAACAACCTTAACAAAACACAAGGAAAAATCCTACACTGAAGCCACATTGATGCTACAGAGTGCTAGGAGTACAAGATTCATTGTGATAGTCAAATTTCTTTGTATTTATGGAAGAACTCCATGTACCATTCTTGGACAAAGCACATTGGCATTTTCTATTGCATATAGTGGGAAAAGAGGTATAATCAACACATACCCACCACCTCTCTTCAAAGGTGGGTAGTAACATTTATAATTTTCATTCTAGGGTTGTAGTTACTCCACAATGATGAATTCCTCAAATATGATGTTGATATACTTTATTAACCCCCCCTACCCACACACAATTCATAAAAACATCCTTAACAAAACAAACGGAAAAATCGTACACTGAACCCACTTTGATGCTGCAGAGGTAGGCATGATGTTGTTGTTAAATACTTTTCTCTTGTATCATGGAATCAACTAGGATTACATAATTTATTGTGATAGTGAAAGTGATTTAGATTTATGGAAGAAATACATGTACCATTATCAGACAAATCACATTAATGTTTTTATTGGATATAGTGGCAAAAGAGGTTGAATCAACACCTACCCACCACCAGTTGTCAAATATTGGTAGTACCATTTAGCTTTTTCTTTCTATGGTGGTAGTTACTACAAAGTGATGAATTCATAAACTATGATATTGACATACTTTATGCACCCCCACACAATTCACATAAACATCCTTAACAAAATGTAAGGATATATCATACACTGAACCCACTTTGATGTTGCAGGGGTAGGCAAGATGTTGTGGTTAAATCATTTTCTCTAGGATCTTGGAATCATCTAGGAGTACAAGAGTCATTGTGATAGTCAAAGCTCTTTTTATTTATGGATGAACTCCATGTACCATTCTCAGACACAACACATTGACATTTGCTATTGGATATAGTGGAAAAAGAGGTAGAATCAACACCTACCCACCAAATCTCAACTAAGGTGGGTAGTACCATATAGAATTTTCTTTCTAGGGTGGTAGTTACTGAAAAATGATGAATTAATTAACTATGATTTTGAAAGACTTTATGCCACTGCCCATAATTCACACAAAAATTCTTAAAAAAACACAAGGAAAATCGTACAATGTAACCAATTTGATGTTGTAGAGGTAGGGATGATGTTGTGGTTAAAGTATTTTCTCTTGGATCCTGGAATCATATAGGAGCACAAGATTCATTGTGATAGTCGAGGTGATTTTTAATAATGGAAGAACTCCATGTACCATTCTCAGACAAATCACATTGATGTTTGCTTTTGAATATAGTGGAAAAAGAGGTAGAATCAACACCTACCAACCACCTCTCGTCAAAGGTTGGTAGTACCATTTAGCATTTTCTTTCTAGGGTGTTAGTTACTGCACAAGGATGAATTCATCTACTATGATATTGATAGACTTCCCCACCCCCCCCCCCCAAATTCACATAAACATCCTTAGAAAACCTCATGGAAAAATCATACTCTAAATCCACATTGATGTGGCAGCGGTAGGCAAGATGTAGTGGTAAATGAATTTTCTTTAGGTGCTTCAAATGATCTAGGAGTACAAGATTTGTTGTGATAGTCAAAGTGCTTTGGATTCATTGAAGAACTCCATGTACCATTCTCAGAAAAATAACATTGATGATTGCTATTGGATATAGTGGAAAAAGAGGTAGAATCAACACCTACCCACCACCCCTCGTCAAATTTTTGTAGTACCATTTAGCAATTTATTTTTAGGGTGGCAGTTACTGCACAATGATGAATTCATCAACTATTATATTGACATACTTTATAACCCCCCCCCCCCACAATTGACATATACATCCTTAAAAAAACTAAGAAAAATCATACAATGAAGCAACTTTGATGCTATAGAGGTTGGTAGGATGTTGTGGTAAAAGCATTTTCTCTAGGAGCTTGGAATCAGCTAGGAGTACGAGATTCATTGTGATAGTCAAAGTGATTTGGATTTATGGAAGAACTCCATGTACCATTCTAGGACAAATCACATTGAAATTTGATAATAGATATAGTGTCAAAAGAGGTAGAATCAACACCTACCCACCACCTCTCATCAAAGGTGGTAGTACCATTTAGCATTTTCCTTCTTGGTGGTAGTTACTGCACAATGATGAATTCATAAAGAAGTGTAATCATGATTCAACCGTACAAACTAGAGAAAATTTATGGATGAACTCCATGTACCATTCTTGGACAAAGAATATTGAAATTTACTATTAGATATAGTGGAAAAAGAGGTATAATCAACACCTACCCACCACCTCTCGTCAAAGGTGGGTAGTACCATTTAACATTTTCTTTCTAGGTGGTTGTTACTACACAATGATGAATTCATCAAGAAGTGGAATCCTATTTCTATAGTACAAACTAGAGCCACAATTATTGAATAACTCCATGTACCATTCTCAAAAAAAGCATATTGAAACTTGATATTACATATAGTTGAAAAAGAGGTAGAATCAACACCTACCAACCACCTCTCGTCAAAGGTGGGTAGTACCATTTAGTGTTTTCTTTCTTGGTGGTAGTTACTGAACAATGAAGAATTCATCAAGAATTGGAATCAATATTCAACAGTACAATCAGGAGCCACATTTGTGGAAGAACACCATGTACCATTCTCGGACAATGAATATTGACATTTGATCTTAGATATAGTGGAAAAAGAGGTAGAATCAACACCTACCCACCACCTCTCGTCAATGGTGGGTAGTACCATTTAGAATTTTCATTCTAGGTGGAAGTTACTACACAATGATGAATTCATCATGAAGTGGAATCATGATTCAATAGTACAACATAGAGCCACATTGATGCTGGAGAGGTAGGAAAAATGTTGTTGTGATAGTGTTTTCTCTAGGATCTCGCATTCAGCTAGGGGTAAAATAATTAATGCGATATTCAAAGTACTTTGGATTTAAGAAAAATAGATGTGCTCCAGGGATGTCTAAAGAGATGTGTTCGTGGAGAAAAAAGAGATATGTTCATGGTATGTCTAAAGCGATGTGTTCATGGAGCAGAAAGAGATGTGTTCATGGGATGTCTAAAAAGATGTTTCCAAGGGGAGTTTTGTAAAAAATTTATTCTTGATCAATAAGGTTTGTTTTTTTTCTTTTTATTTTATAATTTGAGAATCACAACACATCAACCAATTATGCATGCAAACTCGCAGCATGTGAGAGCTGAATTAGGTGAAACAAGCATAAGAAAATACAACCAGCGTGTCCACCTTGTGTATCTTCGTGTTGAAGGAATGAAGCATCACCATCTGTGGGTTGTCGATCATTTTGGGGTCACTCTCGATCCAGGTGAACGGAACCACCACTTCTGGCTCCGTGTGTGCCAAAAATAGGGTAAACACATCAAATGATAACGAAAATGGTGGAAATTAAAATCTGAGCTCACTTGAAAGTTGGGCCGTGAGATCGGTGATGACTATTTTGACACGTTCGTTTTGAGTCAACAACATTGGAAATCCATATTTCTTTACCCTCTCGAAACATTCTTCGGGATAAACTCCAAAATTATATAGAATACTGGGTGAAAAATCGTAGACCCATTGACACAATATGTAACCAGATGTATGCAGAAAATGAGAAGAAATGTGAGGGATTTGTGGTTCATTCCGGTTTTCAGCATAACCTAACAAGAAATCGGGGGAAAATCAGACGAAATTTAATGAAAATTTATGATTATTGGGAAAGAATATAGTGGTTCTTGAAGGAATGAACTTAATGAAGAATGTGCTGACCATTGCTGTGGAACTACAGAAGATCAAAGGAGGATGAACAAATCAATTGGGATTTATTTTCTCAGAAACCCGACTGCTGAAGGTTGCACGGACGAACAGATTGATTGAGATTAGAAAATTCCTCCTTTATTCACCATCTTCCTTTCTATTTTACAACAATAAAAAGGGTTTGATCCAAGTAATAACCTATATGATGGATTATGAATCCCTTAAAGTGATGAACCAAGACATGGTCAAGCCTGACCATTTCATTAACAACAACTTCTTCTAGTGACAGGACTAGATGATGTTTCTTTTTATAGTGTTGAATATTTTTGACATCCTGTAACCAATCCTTCCTCTCATTACATACAATCTTGCTCCAAATTTCAATGGAACACCTGTTAACATCACTCAAGTCGAACACATTCAATAAATGAGGATGAAACGCGATGATAATGAGTTTTTGTGTAATGGACATATTCTAAACACATTATCAAATTTCCTTTATGAACATTTTCACCAAATCAAGTCCACTTGAGAGATATGAGATGCACTGGAATTCAATTACAAAGACAAGGAAGAAGGTACTGATAAATTTATTATTGAAAATTGTCTTAATTTCATGATTTTTGATAACAAGATAGTGTTGGAGAAAGTTTGTGTGCTCTAAGTTATAACAAACAATATTTTTCCCCTTATGATTGATATACCAAAAAAAGTACAAGTTAGTGAAATTATTGTTAAATTTCCACCTATGTGGAAAGACTTTGGAAAATCACTCATTAAATAGAGTGAGGATATTTTCTTGGAACAATAGTGAAAGCTTATTCACACTGAAGAAGAATCAATGTTTAGAGACATGGGTATTGTTCACAACTTGATACAAATTTTAATATCGTTGAGGGAAAGAAACAACCAAAATCATCCTTATATTTCAAGATGAAATGTCAAAAAATCAAGAAAAAAGGAAACCATTTCAAGAAGAAAGGAAAATTCATTGTTGGTGGAAAACTAGAGCATTTTTCCAGGGAATATCACTATCAAATTAAGGTTGACTATCCCACAACTAGTATGCTAACTGAAGAAAATATAGTTGTGATGATATCCGTAGTCAATATGACTTTGAAAAAGATGAGATAGTGGATTGATTCTCGAACAACGGTTCATGCATGCATGTATTGTTTGATGTTCAAAAAATTTGATGATAGTATTATCACGATGGAAGTACACCTTCCCAATAATGCATGCATCAATGTTACCAGACTAGGTTGTGTGGAACTAGAATTTATTTCTGGGAAGAAGATGACTCTTCTTAATGTGTCGTATGTACTGGAAATTCAAAAGAATTTAGTATCTTCTGATATTCTTTGTATGAAGTGATTTTGGGTTTCATTATAATCCATCAAGGTTATCTTGTTTAAGGGAGGTATGTCTGTAGTTAAGTGGTACTCAAATGATGACATCTATTAGCTATCTATGTATAATATGATTAAATATTCTACAAACTTGATTGATTCCTCTAATTTATGGCATGATCATTTAGTGCATTTTTATTATGACTCATTAAATCCAATGAATATGTTAAACTTAATTAACTTTTAAAATGAATTTAATAAATGTAAAACATGTGTATAATCTATAATAGTTGAAAAACCCATTTGAAAGTGGCATGATAAATTTTGATATATTATATTTTTTACATTTTTTTATTTTTGAATTAAATCGTTTGTTAACTCATGGATGAAATAGGTATTTTATTAATTTTTTTATGAATATAGTAGATATTTAGATATATTTCTTCATTGAACCAAATATGAATCCCTTAGTAAGTTTAAATAGTATAAAGATGAAGTTTAAAACCAAAATAAACAAAATGATTAAATTATTATTCTCACATAGAGGTGGTGAATACTTTATGAATGAGTTTAATGAGTTCTATGAAGAAAATGGTATAATTTATCAAAATCTAATTCTTACACACCTCAAAAATATGGCTTACCTGAATAGAAAAATCATACTTTAGTAGAAATGTAAAATTGAATAATTAATACATCTATGTTACCATTAAAATTATGGGGTAAAGATTTATTAGTTGCATGTCCTATTCATAACAGGATTGTTTAAAGGAAAACTAAGTTGTCCCCTTATGAAATTTGGAAAGGTAGAAGAACTGATCTTTTATATTTTAAAGTGTGTGGGTGTTTAGCTTACTGTAGAGATTGTTTATCCTAAAAGAACTAAAATTGTATATAGAGGATTTAAGGTGTTTTTATAGGTTATATAGAATCTAAAACCCCAAAACCTAGTAAAATGGAGTTAGTGTCTTACATTATTTCATTATAATAAGATATAAGGAATCACATCCCAAAAGAAATGAATAATTTAGTAGTCATAGTAAACTAGATATATACTTGATTCTTCAATTACATTGGACAACAAAAATTACAACATAATTTTTTTGAGAATAAATTTATTCCATATATCATATCCTTAAATATAAATAATAGTAAACTTCTTGGATTCTTGAGAAAGAAAAAAAATAAGGTTGAGTTAAAATGCTCAGTAAGGGTTAGGTACAATGAAATCTATCATGAATTAACAACAAATAATCAATATGGTAAGGTAAATAACTTAACACACAATCCATTTAATCAATAACTTGACTATCATGATTATATAAGAAATAATCAATATGTAATGGTAAATAACTGAAAAGACATGCCATTTAATCAATAAATTCAGAAGGAAATGCATCAAGAGAGAATACCATTATGAAAGTCTCATGGATGATAATAAATTATTTCTCAGTGAAGAAAATACTTAATTATTGGATGTTATGATCTCAGGCATCATGATACCTCCAACATCAAGAGAATTCATAATACTATTTAAAACTATGTGTAAAAACCCATTAAATGATAACTTAATGATTTTTATCCTGAAACCAACCAATGAATTAAGGGGATATATAATTTTGGTCCCACCACTCATTGCATGTTCAAAATATTCCTCATATATCGAATAATCGATTTAATTCATGAATAACACTCCTTATCATCAAATATTTTTATTAAGTAAAGAATACATATTTATTAATATTTCCCAAGTTAATCAAACAAATTTTAATGTATAATTTCATATGTAGAAATGATATATGGCTAAGAAATAAATATACCCATGATAAATAATATGGATATTTAGGGGAAATTTAATGTCCACAGGAAGGTGAATAATTCGAGGGAAAGGTAATTACAACAAAAATGAATAAAAAAACTAAATATCAATATACTACTTGGTTAAAATGATCATTAACCATCCATAACAAATATAAGGATAGTATCAATCCAACATATACCCATTGGAGTAAGAATATTGAGTTTTTTCATTGATGAATAGAAATACTAAAAAATATCTTTAAAAACATTCTTAAGAAAAATATCCCTTTCATTTTGAAAATCACTTTTTAAAATTAAAATTTCAATAAAAATTGAAAATAATTTTCTTTGAAAATAAATTTTGAAACATATAAAGGCATATTTAAAACATTTAGTGGTCAGGAAGACAAAAAATTCTGTACGTGCTTAGTACGTTAAATAAATATTCCTTTTATATTTTGGGTAAAAGACAAATGAGCATTATTTTGAAATGGACATGAATATTCCTTTCATTTTTTTTTTGTAAAAGTCAATTTGACTAGAAATTTCTTTAATAAATCATTTTGAAAAGGTTAAAAACTATTTTGAAAACATTTTTAGAAAACAACGATTTAGAAGAAAATATATTTCCGACTGAAGAGAGAAAAGACATCCTATTTTCTTATAAACATTTCTCAATTATTTTATTTACTAAAGCGTGAAAAGGGTATTGTTAATTGAAAAATTCATGAATCAATAGAGGAGAATAAAACTAAATAGTTTTATTATCCAATTATTAACTAATTTTCTTAAATGGAAATTCAATCATAAACAATCCCAATTAAAATGAGATTGTGAGATAAACACTTACAAAGCTCATAATTTTGAAGTGATAATTAACAAATGAATCGATTGTGTGTGTAAAATATAAATAAACATAAATATGTGGATATAAAACATAATATATTCAAAATTAAATACAAGTAAAATCATAGAATATAAATGACAACGAAGAAATAATGTAACCCAATGAAAATAAATTGAGTTATGAAATTCTTTACCACATGGTAACTTTCATGTCAATACCTATGGATGAAATAATTAAAATTGAAACTTAAAATAACATGAATGATTATGTAATCATTATATTACATGTCAAATAGGTAGTATATACACCATAAAAATAAATTAGGTTCATAACATTATAATAAGCCCTAATGAAGGGAAATTGAGATGAAATGCCTTACAATAACATTGAAATGAGAATTAATAAATTAATAGATTTTGTGTGTAAAATTTATACCCATATATAAAAAATTTAAATATAATATAATATAATCAAAAGTCATTATACACATAATCATACAGTATCAACAGAAAAAGAAAATGTAATATAACCCAATGAAAAGAAATTGAGTTATACAATTATTTACCACTTGGTAAATTTCATGTCAAATATCCTTGGGTGAAATAATTCATATTGAAACTTAATGAACCTATAATTATTAATGAGTAATTTTATGTCATGTCAAAGGGGAATTATATACACCATATAAAATAAATAAGGATCATAACATTATAGCATTCCACAAGGAAGGGAAATTGGGATAAACTACCTTACATCATGTTTCCTTTTGGTTGAACATACTTTAACCTCCCATATAGTGGGTTTAAACATGTTATTATCTTATTATAGAACCATATTAATAATTATAATATAATATACGATACCTTTGTAACATCTTATCACCCATTCATTAATAAAATCTCTTTGTTTTCATTATTTTAGGTGTTAACTGTCTTGTTTTCTCATTCAGGCCTTATTATGAAAGTTCTGGTTCTTATGAATATTATATAGTTCCATAATCTAAAAAATAATAATCATGAAATCATAATAATATTTATCCACCAATTATAATTTTAATACCAATCATGAAATATGGTTTTTGGAAACAATGTATGTTACAATCATGTAGAAGGTAGGTCGTATGTACTCATGAGTAACATTTTCATTTTTCAATGATCAATATAGAAAAATGGTAACTTTTATTTTATATTTCAATAATTGTATTAAAACCATATATATCATATTATTATTTTAAAAATACTTATATATATAATCCATGTGGTGTTGTGATTAAAAGATAGCCACATCACTTCATGAAGGCGGTAGTCCACACATACATGAACAATGTTATCATTTTTCAGTGTATGGAAGAAAATGATATATTATATTTTACAAATGAAAAATATGTAATTAATATAAAAAATATTTCATTTATATAACATATATTCATTAAATGTATCCTTATTACCTTCCATGTAAAGCATTAGTTAAAAAATCATCACACTACATCATGAGGAGGTAGTTCGTCGTATGCATGAGGGGTGTTATCATATCCACTATGGAACATAATGTAAAAAGTTATATATGATATAATGAATAAATAGGTACAATTATGTCATAAATATCATATATAGTTTCACGACCCATCCCCCAGGTCCCATTCCATGACTACCCCAAGCCCGCCTTCCATAGGCCAGGGGTTGGCGACTAGCACAGAACGGAGTATTCCCTGAAACGGGAAGGCATTGCCTTTAAAACTGTACAAATACACAATCCAAGGACACAACAAGATGAAACCCCAAAGTATAATACAATAGTAAAAGTGTGTTGAAAGTAAAAGGGGTCGAAATAGAAGTCTCATTGAAATGTACAAGTACAACTGAATAGAGAAAAACAACTCCTGGATTGCCCACCGAGGATCCTAACTGAAGGGTAGGTACATCTTGCCTCCACAACACTCCACATCAGCCCGTCTCTTCCATGTACCCCTTGGTCCTAACACCCCCAAGTCTCTGCCTAGCTGCTCATCGTCTGCACAAGACACAAGAAAGTGCGGGTGAAGCCAGTGCATGGGTGAGTGTAATAATACCCAGTAGGGGATCCCGAGATCCCCGAAGGTCTCTCAGTAATCCACAATGGAAAACATCACAAGATATACCTCAAAGGTAATATCACAAGAATAATCTAAATCATGAAGCACAAATAAAAAGAGAAAACTCACTCTAACAGTATAACTTTGAGTTTATTAGGATATGGATGGCTAGTCATACAACCAAATCATCATATCAATAGTAACTCTACTGCAAACCTGTATTAGTCACTGGTGCATACCCGTATTGGTGGCTGGTGCAGACCCATATTGGTCACTGGTGCAGACCCGTTTTGGTCGCTGGTGCCGATCCGTATTGGTCCCTGGTGCATACCCGTATTGGTCGCTGGTGTAGACCTGTATTGGTCGATCTTCATCATCATTCCACAGCCATCCACTGGATTCCCACTAATATAACGTTTGATTTTGGGAGAACTACTCCTCGAGCCATTGGTCAAATTTCAACCGATACAAAGTCCTGCAAAAAGTATACCCAAGGGACCTCCCCTATCATAGGGGTCCCAACATGACAAACGACGCGTCGATCAGATACCCGGTTTCTGAGATATAAGCTCTATTGTAAAAAGGGCTTGGTTGGATTCTTGTCTGATCCAACCCAGGTCGCACGTCAAACTACGTGAAAACTCACTTAGAGTATCTCCAAAGGACCGTATTTCCACAAATGTCCTTATACCATAGACAATGCATCGATCAGATACTCGATCTGTCAGGTACACCCCTTTCCATGAAACGGGGGTGGTTGCACCTCTTTCCAACCCGACTCGGTCGCACCCGCCTGAATTTGCCAAAGGGAAAACTTCCCAAAATGTGTCCCAATGCCACTAACGGCATGTCCGACAGATACCCGGTTCGTTGTTTATGAGGTTTTATTTATTCGGGTATAGGTTGGTTTTCATCCCGGTCTGACTCAGTCTGACTAGCCCGATGCAACGGGTCCTGGGGTCTACTTTTCCGCACTCGGGTCCGGCCCACTAGGGGTCGGCCCGATTCACTGGGTCTGGCCCATTGGGGTTGGCCCGGTGTGTTCGTGGGCATGGGCCAAGGTTGGCCCGGCCCGTTGGGTGGGGATAGGCCCACCCGCGCTGGCCCGCAGGCCCGACCCGCTGGGTGGGGATGGCTTGATTGTTGGGTGGGTCTGGCCTGCTCGGTTGGCCTTCCTCGGGCTCGGTCGGCCTGAAGGCGGACCGTTGAGTCCCACTGGCCCCGTGATTGTGGGGCCATTTCACCCAGCCAGTGGGGTGCTACCCCACCGCGATTCAATGGTAGGCCATTCGGCCGACCGGATTCCGCCAGCGCAGCACAGCATGGGGCCACACCACCCCTTCCATCTACATCCCACTGTCTGTGGCTACTGCCGCCACTGGCACCTGTGGGTGCTGCCCTTTTGTCCCACACGGCTGACTCGGGTCGGTCACCTTCGGCCCCCGTAGCAAGTCATCGCACTCCACCTTCCAGCACTCTCGGTCGGTTTCTGTGGGTCTCCTCCACCCACCTCCGGCTGCCGCCAACATGCTGCGTCGGCAGTTTCTTCCACAGGCCACCATACGTGCTTCGGTGGTGCGTTCTTGGTATCGTCTGTGCCTACGGCTCTCCTCGGGTGCCGTCATAAAAAGGTGACATGATATTTCTCATTTCCATCAACTTGAGGAAACTGTCCCCAAATAACGCAACATGAGAGAAGTAGAAGAGGGTCCGAGCCTTGTTTGTTTGGCCAGTTCCCACAGCGTTAATCTGATAGCAGGTGGGAGAAAACAAATCATCATAGATGAACTAAAAAACATATCCCCTACCTAGATAAGATGTCCACTGATGATGATCGACAGAACCTCCTTCATCATTTTCATTGGTTCGTGATTTAGTGGTGCTCGTCACCGCTCGCTGAATCCGACCTCATCCTCTAGGTTATTAGCGTCTTAGTACTTTTCCAAATCTTCATTGCTTGGTGATGTAATTCCAACACCCTGCCCCGAGCTCTATATAAATAGGAGAGGAGAAAGAGTGTGTCCTGCATGAAGAAATAATGTGGTTTATTTAATTAATAAACCTCCAAAATTCTCGATGGTGTGGTTACAAGAAAATAAGAGTCAATCCATTTAATGGCTTGACATTTCGTCGATCCCGCAACCGTCGATCATCTGTTGGAGAAAGATAAAAGAAAATAAAACAAAAATTTTAATGTTATTCTATTATTTCTTTAAAAGCTGTAAAAACTAAATTTTCACCAGACCTACTACGGTCAAACTGAACCCTCCCTTAAGCGAATCCCGGCGCTGCGGATTCCACGGTGTCATTGGATTTTTAATCCAATCACCGGTTAAATATTTAGAAAATGACACCCACACTTTTACTGAATGTACCTTTAGAAAAGTTCAATAAATTTTTAACATTCACCCTCAACCTTTTCTGGTTGAGGATAGGATCTGCCTAAGGGAAACACATCCCAATGAACTCAACTGTACTCTCATATTTTCAATATGAGATACCATTTAGATGTTATGGACTTAAACAATAAAATAATTGTTACATAATTATTTTATATACCGCCAAAAACTAACTTCCATTGTTGGCCTATGTCGGCCAATGTTAGTATCTTCCTAAAGAAAGCATACCCTCATGAGCTCAGGAGTGGTCTCATGTTTTTAATCTGAGTCACTATTTGTGAGTTATAAGTATTTGAAAAATAAAATAACTCTATTGAATTATTTTATTTATGGTGATGCCATTTTTGGATTTTCTCACCGGAGGCCTGCACTGACTAAACATAAGTCACGCCTATAGTAAACCCGCTATGTTGAACGCAATGGTTCCCTCGAATTTCGGATCTAGGCACCAGTTTAAGAGTTATTCCACTTTTTTAGTAAAATCACTTACACACGCTATTTTATACATAACAATTTTCAACAGATCATTCCGGGCACTTCGAGCCTCGGAATCATGTACTGTCAGATTTTTCGACCATGAAATAATTCCAGATAATTTTAAAAAAAATATACGAAAATTCCAGGTCATTACATTCTCCCCACCTTAGGGATTTATGTCCCCAAAAGCCAAAACAAAGTCAAATCAAACAAAACAGGGTGTTGTGCATGAATCTGATCCTCCCACTCCCATGTGCTCTCTTGGAGGTTCCCATGCTGCCACAAAAATCGTACCAGAGGGATCGATCATCCATGAAGGACTCATTCCTATCGATCCTCTATCCCCATCGAGAACTCCGTAAAAGTCACCCCATTGTCAAATTCCAACTCGCCCTAGTCGATAACGTTCGATGGATCATGCACACATCCCCTCAGCTGCGACACATTGAAACCATTATGTGCCTAGTGCATCTGTGGGGGAAGAGATAGATAGTACACCACCTCTCCCACTCTGCTGAGAATCCAATAAGGTCCGATGAACATCATATATAGCTTTCCGCCTTGTCCAAACCTCCAAAATCCTAGTAGGGGTGAGACCCATAGGAAGACGTGGTCTCCCTAATTTGACTCCAAGGGTCTCCGTCTCCTGTTGGCATAAGACCTCTATTGGATTTGGGCAGTTTTCACTTATTGAAAAGTGAGGCATCATGATACAAACTCTGCCACTGCTTTATTCATCCCTGGCCACCAGTACTAATTTCATAGGACATGGTAAATCATCTCCACTCCATGATTTACTGTTAAATGGAATGTATGTAACTCCATCAACACCTCATCTTGAAGCAAAATTGGTACCATGGTGCATCCTTTAAAGAGAACGACATGCTCCCCACCTTTATAAAGTCCTTTAGGAGACTATACTGAGGATATCTGAGCACATCGGGCCTCACAGTCAACATTCCAAGCTGTGCCTCTCAAACTCGCTGGAGAATTGGGGGAGTGACCATCATAAACTGGAGGTAAGATACTCCATATTTATCCATGATGGATATCCGCAGTGCAACTAGCTACTTTGATGCCTCACTCAGCAGTTATAGACCAAACCTCCTGCTGAGTGCATCTGCTACCACGTTCCCCTTCCCAGGAATATAGACTATCTCAAACTCATAGTCCTGGAGGAACTCTATCCATCATCGTTGTCTCAGGTTCAGGTCCTTCAGTGAGATGATATACGTGAGACTCTTGTGATCTGAGTAAATAGTAAACCGTTCACCCATCAAGAAGTGCCGCCACATTTTCATTGTAAAACCACTACTGCTAACTCTAGGTCATGGGTAGCGTAGTTCTTCTCATGCTGTCTCAACTACCATGAGACGTAGGCGATCACTGCCCGCTCCTTCATCAAGAAAAAACCTATTCTAGTCCCTGATATGTCGTATTTGACTACATACCCAATGCCCTCTTCTGGTAGCCTCAATATGGGGGAACTTGTCGTTCTCTGCCTCAGCTCGTGAAGGCTCTTATAACACTTCTCTATCTATAGGAAATGCTCCCCCTTCTTTGTCAAAGCTGACATGGGTGCCGCTACCCTGGAGTAGTTAGGTACAAATCTATGATAGTACCCATCCAAAGTAGAAGTCCCTCTCCCATTCGAGGAGATAATCTTGGAAACATCTTTTAAAAATATTTCCCTACAATCTACCACTAATATTGGTAACTAAAAACTAAAAACTCTTATTGCCACAAGGGTAAGGTTGTCTAACACAAGAGTGATTGGCTGCACCCTCCTATGAATGAGTATATCTTATGCTATCTATGTTTCCTTTTAATCCAACCAAGGAAAAACCAATTCCAATGCTATAGATATACTACATATTTATTTTTCCTAAAATAGTAAATCTGAGTATGAACTGTGGATGACCAATCCATACCCAAACTAATGTCATAAGGCCTCGACGCTGACACCAAGATGTTCCAACCGAAACTCTCACCTCAAGGGTCAGATCACACTAATGGCATAAGTGTGATTATCAAGTCTCCACCAAAAGGTATCTCCAGACGTAAGGGTCAATTCATCAGTTTAATCGGAAACTCAAGGTCTCGAACAAGATTCGTGGAAAGAAAGAATAATTGGTACCCCTGTCTATTAATAAATCTGCTAGTTGTAAACACAGACTATACCTCTAATCATTTCGGGAGCCCTTGGGTCATACTCCTTGCACGCATGCAGCTACCCCCTTCCCTTGTCGTCCAGATCCCTCAGCTTTGTGGGGACCACATTTGGGTGGTGGTTGTAACATGTAGAGATTTATACCACCTCATGTTTCTCTCCTAGATCCAATTCTACATTTGCTTCCATAAAGAGTGATATGTCCCTATCACTTCCTCTCCCCGAAACATTTTACATGCCCAAGTATCTGAGACTGGCATCAGTTTCCTACTTTCCCACTACTAACATTCACTGGCTGTATCTACTCATCCAAAGAACATTAAACCATAATGGTTCTAACTATCACCCTAACATAAGTTGGAATGCATATAGGAATAGTGTTGTATCAGATGTCCCTAAAAACACCTCTCTCGGAGCTCTGATCCTTGAATCACTGACCGTACTATATTCATTGAGTACCTGAGATGGTCGGTACACCTCGATGAATAATCAGCTACCGATATGTCATCCTTCCGAAGATGTAGAAGCTCAAGGGAACACTCACCCCTTAGCTTTTTATGGTAAGAGACCCCCCTCTCTGAGGATGGTTCTCAAGATTTTCCACAGAGAATTCACCTCTTCACAAGATCAGGGTAATCTAAACCCTGTCATCATCCTGGTAACCCACGTAGAAGGCTCTCTATTGGGACCGACATCTGATCAAATGGTGCCTTGGATAGATGGAAACTCGAACACATCCTCAAGACAGTCCTTAGCCACATGTGAGTCAGGATCACCTCAGAACCTGAGGGGTATTTGATGCTGAAACACATGTAAGGAAATACTCCTACATGTGTCCTCTACTTGTACTGCTAGTTGAATTCGCTGACCAACGGGGAGTGATATAGTTGGCACACTACTCGAAGGTACCATCTCTGGAGATAGTCCATGTACCGAAGGCTCATCACCATGAGGACCATAAAAATAGTCATGAAATGATAATGACTAGCAGCTAGAATCACCATCTGATCTGATGGTGTCCCAAATAGGCGGAAAACTCTATCCATAGCCTCCAGTCAGTCCTCAGCTGTCTGGGGATCTGTCTCGCCTTGAAACCTCAGAGGTCTCTACTGCTGTAACTTATGCAAAGTGCTTAGTTGGATTGCATGGATCACTAGTAGAATATGTTGTTGATCCACACATTATTGCTCAGTGCTAATCCACATATGATCTCTCAATGCCGATCCACACAGGATCGGTATGTACTAACCCCCGCAAGACCCACATAGGATCTAACCAACATAGGATCGGTATGTCGCTGATCTGGGATGGGCCTCTCTAAGGCTGGTCCTTATTGGGTTTCACATTGATTATCCACACAGGGTCACTAGAATTCAGATCCACAAGGAGTCTCTAGAATGCTTATCCACCATGTTCTATAGAATGATGATCCACACAGGATCACTCGGTGGGCCATCATCGTGTACTTTCTCGGGAATCATAGCTCTATCTACGTGGCATCATCCTAAAAAGAAACAGGTGAACCATAGTCATTAAGTTATACCTAGTCATCTGACCCTAAAGAAACCAAGGAAAAACATTTCCAAAACACACACATTTAGTGTTTTCATGCACTGAGTCAGAAATTAGAATTTAGGGTTCTGGTGGATTGTTATGTCGGCCACCACACCAACACTGGACTCCCCGAACTGAAAACCACACTTAACACTATTACTCCATTGAAATGGTCAGTGTCCTAGTTCTTCGGTAGAACTAAATGCTCTGATACCACTATGTCATGACCCGTCCCCCGGGGCCCGTGCCATGACTACCCCAAGCCTGCCTTACATTGTACAGGGGTTGGCAACTATCAATGAAAAGCCTAATCTCTAAAATGATATGACATTACCTTTAAAACTGTAAAAATACACAATCCAATGACAAAAAAAGAAGCTACCCCAAAGTAAACTAATGCAGAAAAAGTAATGAAAGTAATAGGGGCCGAAATACAAGCCCAACTCAAAAGAACAAGTAAAACTGAAAAGAGAATAGTAGATTCTGGATCTCCCACTTAGGATCTTACCTAAAGGGTAGGTACAACTCGTATCCACAGTACTCCATGTCATCCTGTCTCCTCTGTGTACCGCTAGGTCCTGACCTCATAAATTCTCAGCCCAGCTACTCATCATCTGCACAAGACACAACAAGGTGCTGGTGATGCCTGGGAAGGGGTGAGTAGAGAAATACCCAGTTGGGGACCCCGAGACCCTCGATGGTCTCTCAGTAATCCACAAAGGAAAACATAACAAGATATAACTTAATGGTAATATCACAAGCATGATCTAAAGCATGAAGCACAAAGAAAAAGAGACAGCTCACTCTAATAGTATAACTTCAGGGTTACTATGATAGAGATGAATAGTCATATAGCGAGATCATCCTATCTATAGTAACTCTACTGCAGACCCGTATCGGTTGCTAGTGCATGCCCGTATTGGTCTCTGGTGCAGGACCGTATTGGTCACTGGTGTAGACCTATATTGGTCTCCATTACAGACCCATATTGGTCGCGTGTGGAGACCCATATTGGTCATTGGTGCAGACCCGTAATGGTCACTGGTGCAGACCCTTATTGGTTGATCTTCATCATCATCTCACAGCCATCCACTGGATTCCCGCGCATAGTACGCTTGATTCTAGAAGAACCGCTCCTCAAGCCATCAGTCATATTTGTACAGGTACAAAGTCTCATAAAAAGTATAACCAAGGGACCACCCCGTTAGAGAGGTCCCAACGTGATAGACGGTGCGTCGATCAGACGTCCAATTTGTGAGATATGAGCTCTTTTGTAAAATGGGCCTGGTTAGATTCATGTATGATCCATCCCAAGTCACACGTCAAACTCCATAAAAACTCACTTAGAGGTTCTCTAAAGGACCTTCTTGCCACAAGGGTTATTATTCCACAGACGGCACGTCGATCAGATGCATGGTCTGTTAGTTACACCCTGTTACGTGAAACGTGGGTGATTACACCTCAGTCTGGCCCGACTCAGTCAGGCCCAACAGAATATTCCAAAGGGACGGATTCCTAAATGGATTCCCAAAACCACTGACGGCGTGTCAATTGGATACCCTGTTTGTCTATTACGAGCATTTCTTTATTCAGGTACTGGCTGGGTCTAGGCCCGGTCTGACTCAGTCAGACTCACCTGATGCAATGGGTCTCGTTATCTACCTGACCCCGCTCAAGTCCGGACCACTAGGGGTTGGACTGGCTTGTTTTCAGGCCCAGGCTGCGGTTGGCCTAGCCCATCGTGTGGGGCTCGGCCCACCCACGCTGGCCCGTTGGTTCGTGGGTCCGGCCCGTTTGGCCAGCCTACATTTGGCTCGGTCCAATCGACGGCAGACCGTTGAGTCCAGCCGGCACCACCACTGTGGGGCCGTTTCGGCCGCACAGTGGGGCGCTGCCCCACCATGATTCAACGGTCGGTCGTTCGGCTGACCATCTTCTGCCAACCCTGCGTGGCGTGGGGCTGCATCATCCCATCCTATCGCGGCCTGCTGGCCGATGTAGGCACCTGCAGGTGCCACCCTTTTATCCCCAAATACTGGCTCGGGCCGGCCTCCTTCAGTCATCGCAGTGCATCGTCGCACGCCGTGAACCACCACCATAGCCGGTTGACACGGGTCTCCTCCAACCACTGCCGGCCGCCGTTGACATGGCGTGCCGGACGTTTCTTCTGAGGTCCCCCAAACGTGCTCCGCTGGTCCATTCTGGGCGTCGTTTGTTCCTACGGATCTCCTGGGGTTCCATCGTCAAAATGTGACTCGCTAATTCGCATTTCTATAATCTTGAGGAAACCATCCCCGAAGAATGCAGCATGAGAAAAGTGGTGGAGTGATTGGGCCTTGTTTTTTTGTCCTGTGCCCTCCGCGTTAATATGATAGTAGGCAGGAGAAAAGAAATCATTATAGATGAACTTAAAAACAAACCCCCCTACCTAGATAATACATCCGATGATGACAATCGACAAAACCTCCTTCATCATTGTACTTCGTTCGCGATTCGGTGGCACTCATCACCGCTCGCTGAATATGGCTTCGTCCTCCAGGTGGTTAGCATCACGGTACTTCTCCAGAGCTCCATCACTTGGTGAAGCTATTCTAACACCCCTCCCTGAGATCCATATAAATAGGACTGGCGAAAAAGTGTGCTCCGCATAAATAATTAATGAGATTCATTTAATTAATGAACCTCCTAAATTACCAATGGTATGGTTACAAGTAATAAAGATTAAAGCCATTGAATTTCATGACATGTCGTCAGTCCTACCACCACCGCTGAACTATTGGAGTAAGAGAAAAGAAAAGAAAATAAAAATTTCTATGTTATTTTATTATTTCTTTAAAAGACTGAAAAAATAACTTTTTCACCTGACCTAGTACGGTCGAAGTGAAGCCTCCCTTAATTGAATCCTGGCACTGTGGATTCAATGGTGCCCTCAAATTTTAAATCCGAGTACCGATTCAAATGTTAGAAAATGCCTCCAATGCGTTTACTGAACGTACCATTAAAAAAGTTCAATAAATTATTAACATTCACCCTCGACCCCTGACAGTTGAGTTTAGCCTCTAACTAAGGGAAACACTTCCCAACGAACTCAGCAGTACTCTCAGATTTTCAATCTGAGTTACCACTTAGAAGTTATGGATTTTAACAATAAAATAATTTTTACTTAATTATTTTATTTATGGCCTTAACCTAACTTCCATAGTTGGGCCGCGGTGGCCAATGCTGGTATGTACCTAAAGAAAGCATACCCTCATGAGTTTATAATTGGTCTCAGATTTTTAATCTGAGTCACCTTTCTTGAGTTATAAGACTTGGAAAAATAAAATAACTTTAATAAATTATTTTATTTATGTTTATTCCATTTTTAGGTTTTCTCACTGGAGGCCTTCGTCGACTAAACTTAAGTCGCGCCTCGGGTAAAATTGTTATCCTGAACACAATTTTGCCCTTGGATTTCTGATCTAGGAACCCGTTTAAGAGCTATTCCACTTTTTCAGGAAAACCAATTATGGGTGCTATTTTAAACATAACATTTTTCGACAGATCATTCCGGGCACTCCGTGCCACAGAATCACACGCCGTCAGATTTTTGTCTCTCGAAATAATTCCATATAATTTTAAAAAAAATATATGGATATTCCGAGTCATTACATATATACTTTATATCCATCATCATACCCAACTAGGAAAGGTGGTAATGAAAAACTGAATGAAATTGATTCGCGAGGTGGTAGTCCACTATACACACGGATGATGATTTCATAACCAATTTGATGGATGTAGAGAAAGATGTAGGTCATGAGAATAACAAAAAAAAATATCATTATATTTAAGATAATGAGGTTTTTATGTAAGCATTTTTTAAAATAATTAAAGGATGTGGAGGAAGAAATAAAATAAAAACACTCATTGAAGAACGTTACATCTTCTTTAGGTAACCTCCTTTGGTTTTCACCGAAAGCCTTCCTACATTATATGTATATATAATGTAAGGCTTATACTATGATATGAGGTATGTTTGGATGTTATTTTTTTATTTCTTGGATAAAAAAAGTATTGATGTTGTGAGTAGGATAAGAGAGTGTGTGGCCTTTTATAACTGACTACAGTGACACACTTGAAATTTTTGAAAATAAATAAGTTTAATCACGTTCTTCACATTAAAAAGGGTAAAAAATAAATTATTATTAATATTTATATATTATAATGTCAAAATATTTAAATAAAATAGTTATTATATAATTTTTTAGGTCATTTTATCCCTTTTCTTTTTATCTTAACTCCCCATCAATCCGTTTTTACCTCAATCACGGTAAATAATTTTTACTATTTTTACTATTCATTATGGTAAAAAATTATGTTAAACTTAATAGATAATATAAATTAAAATGATTAAAAATATTGAATCCATTATTCTAAATTACATTCATTTAAGTGAAAAAAATATAATTTAGAATTAATCCCATAGACACGGTGAGAAAGCGGGTTTTCTAAGAGAAAATGTTAAAAAATTTACAATATTTTTATATCACAATT
Organism: Viscum album; assembly: GCA_963277665.1. Taxonomy (NCBI): domain Eukaryota; kingdom Viridiplantae; phylum Streptophyta; class Magnoliopsida; order Santalales; family Viscaceae; genus Viscum; species Viscum album. The sequence goes on along the minus strand of OY728167.1, from coordinate 391,896,919 downwards.
CAATAGAAAAATGATTCCAATGACCTAAATCAGATTAATAGAAATATAACTAAATTAATTTTAATCTAAAACCAATTAAAAAATTAACTTATTAAATAATTTAAGAGAAAATAAAATTTTCACTAAAAATTCAATATTTTTCCATATTCATTGGAAATTAAAATATTTCATAAAAACAAAAAAAAACTCACCATAAGATAATTTTGATATCATTATATAAAAAATTAAGTTCATTTCATCAAATAATTTTTCTGAACGTGGTACAAATTAATTTTAAATAATGTGCACAATGTGCGACTAAACCATCTTTTAGAAAATTTACAATTTTTCAGATTTTTTTTAATTTTAAATGATTAATATTTTATTTATAATTAATAGATAACCATAATTTATATTTTCACGACCCATCTTCCCCATGATGAGGAAAGGTACGACCAACTGCCTGACCCTTCCATCATAAATTTTAAGGAGAGATAATAACCCTCGAGTCCTTCCTTCAATAGGTCCTGGAGTGGTGACTAGAACCAAGTGTACAAAATCACACATAATATGGAAGGTATTAATATTTTTATAGAACAAGATCAAGAGATAAGATGGTAAATCCCAAAAACTCCCAAACTGAAATTAAAAATTAATCAAAAAATCCATTACCATATGCATGTCCAAAATAAACCTATAAATGTACAAGAAAATATCTGAATAAAAGAAGCAATGACAATTGTCCGACACCTGAGCTAATAGGGTCCGAAACGTTCTTTAAAGTCCTCCAAGAAACCTGAAATTAGTTTTATATATGTAGGGTGAGTATACAGGTATACATGGCAGGGAAAATTAAAATCTCTCATGCACACGTGGGGAGACATTCTAATGCCTCTTGGGAAATAGTGGTAACCAAAACACCAAGAAGTGTAATTATCCAACCAACCTCACAAAGGAACACACCGAAAATAATGCATGTCAGGTAAAGTAATATAAATATTGCATCAATATTTGGGTACCCCACACCACTTTCCCACTAGTTATTAAGAAATCCAATGCATCATACCTCCCCCACCGGTTCCACTATAGTCTCATTACCACTACAACGACAACCTTGTGGGCCACCACAACCACGCATCCCGCCCACATAAAACTAGGCCACAACAACCTCACATAACCACCCTCGAAGAAACCTAGTCCAAAACAACCAATTCCATGCCTAAAGAAACCTTGGCCAAAACAACCACATTTATGCCCGAAGACACATGGGCCTCATCTCGAAGACATTTAGGAAACAAACCTTCCATTACACACCTGGTCCAACCACCACTGAAAACCCCACCCTAAGAGTCTTGGGCCATAACAAACCCCATGACATCACAAATTTCCTGAAGAGTCTTGGGTTACTTGGTAGAGGGAGCAGAAAAGGATCTATTAACTAGCCACATGTAATAATCTTGGAAAAAACATCCTCCCCCATGAAATGGGGTGTTGGAACGAAGTGATAAATATTGGTGGGTTAGTATAATAAACACAATAACTACATATTATACGTATAGGTAACCAAGAACTCATCCCAACTAAGGGGTTCTGAAACAATTATCTTACACCTGACCACTTTTTCATCAACATATACGTGCACAAATACACCCCAACCACATCCAGGAAACAACCCTCTTCTGGAAAAAAAGTTTCTGCATCGAACCAATTCTTATTTTCAGGTTCTAGTGATTACATTGAAATAACTCTCCACTAATAGGCAACTAAAAAGCATAAACACAAGATAAAACAACCCTGAAGAAGAAAACATCCTAGCAACAATTTGAACATTCACACCTAGTTCCCTTTTAAATTCACAAAAACAAAAGGGATCTGTGAGATCCGTCAAAGTACAAGAACCTATCCAATATCTAATATAACATATACACGCGACCTCAGATTCTCAAACTAGAAACCCTTAAACCAGAGGTTCCATTCCCATCAACACCACCCCACACATATCACTACAACAGAGTAAGGATGTTCGTAGATTTACCCACACTATTCATTCTGTCCCTTCTTCCCCTTTGGTTAACTAGGGTGATCACACAAGGATTCTTATTCATTGGGAATCTATTTATTCAATTGAGTTTACGTGGTTAACCATCTTCCATGTTATATCCATTAAATCAAAAAAAATATCCAGAAAATAGAGGTTTATTAGTGCACAAGAAAGGACCACCAGTTGCCATGATTTTCAGTAGGCATAAGCCCGTACAATTCACAACATAAAAAAAAATGATAAAAGAGAAACATCATCATCACCACCCACACCCCTTATTTATTTAAAAGTCTATATATTATCTTTATTAATGTTTGGTTTCATCTATGTCCTGAGGGAAACATTATCATACCCACCCCGAATGATGTACAGTAAGGAGAGACGAAGGAAAAAAACCCTACTTGGATGATCAACGATCAAAGTTTTCCCTTCACACCAAGAATTGAGGATGTTCTACTTGTAGTGGAAGAAGTATGAGGACTCCAAGACTAAGCGGGAAGGGCTCCATCATGGGAGCATGATTTGTCTTGGAAGGATGTCTTTAAGTGAAATAAGAGAAACCGAAATGAAAAATAAGAGAGGAACTCGTCTTAAGAAGAGGCAAGATCAAAAAATCATGGAGACAATTTCGAAGTACTCAAAAGTCCGATCATGGATCGACCAAATTATTGAGTGGTTCCACACATTGGGAGTAATTGAGAATTAATAATTCTTCATAGAGATGGTGGAGATAATAGTAGCAAGTAAACATATTTTCTTTTAAATGGGGAAAACGAACATGTAATAGGGGACAAAATGAAAAAACATGGTGAAGGGTGTGACTCCAAGTAAAAGGACACATGTTTTGGTAACTCCAGGGTTTCCCAACTCTTGGGGGTTTAAAACATATTTTACAGGCCTTAAAATGGTTTTAAAGGGGTATTAAAACACATTGACGTCAAAAGATACGTTATTGGATAGATATTGTAAAATCATGGAAAAAAATGGGAATGACTCACTAATGGGTGAGCCACCGTCGCCCTGGCACTGATGCTGATGGGTGCTACGGAAGATCCATCCGTGCCATCGACACCTGTCAGTGCCACTAATGCCCGTCGGTGCCACTGAGCCCGATTAGTGCCACCGACGCCTATCGGTGCTAGCGATGCTCATCGATTCCACCAATGCCAATCGGTGCCACCGCTGCCCATCCGTGCCACCATTTGTTTGACCGGAATTTTAGAAAACTTCACAATGAGTCACCGATGGTCCCCAGTATTCTCCAGAAACCAAAATTTGGAAATTTAATGCACCAGGAGGGTCCGGGCTATTACATAAGATACCTCTCAAACTATTCTCACCCTCAAGAATTTAAGGGTAAACCTGAAGAAAAGAGAGGGGTCCGAACAACCACCTCCTAAGATACCCCTCATGGAAAAACCAACCTAGAGTTATTCAAAAGATGGAACAAACCTTGATACATAGGAAGACCTCTCCCTAATTTATCTCTTGAACAACTACGAAAACACTACCACTCGCATCCCCAAGAAACCACACAAACATAAAAAAATCACATTGTCCAGACACATGGGTGAGGGAGATCCTTCCTCCTCGCCAAGATACTATCTGCTTTGGGTGGTACTGAATATCCCACATGGGTTTTATCACATCCACATTAATGCATCTTGATTATGGATTAGGTCCTCTTCTCCCAATTGTCATGTTTTTTTTCACACAAAAGAGAGAACATGGAAGCAAACTATCATACATTAAGTAGGGTCGACATTACATCATAAGTAATGCCTAATAGAAACACATGGTCAAAATAGAAAAAAAATATGGGTACTGGGCTCACATATGTGCGTCCCACTCCAAGGTACTCTCCTCGAGGCCACCGTGCCTCCACAACATAGGATCTAGAGGGATGGTCCATCCACGAAGCACCTTCTCCTTACGATCTTTGATTCTCACCGGTAACTCCACAAATATCACATCAGCCTCGATATCCAACTCTCCCTAGTCAAGGATGTGGGAGTCATCATGTAGATACTGACAGAGCTGAGATAAATGGAAGATGTTGAGGGCCCTTTTTAGTGGCAGTGGTAGTGCTATCTGATACGCTACATCACCAAATCATCTCTGCACCTCGAATGGTCCGACGAACCTGGGGGCAATCTTACACCCCCTATCAAACCTTTTCTACCGACATCGAGGGGAAAACTTCAGGAACACATGATCTCTAGACTCGAACTTCGAGGGTATCCTACTATGATCAAAATATGACTTCTTCCTGTCCTGAGTCGCCTTCACCCTCTCCCTCACAAGCTGAACCATCTCTGTCATGCTCTGCACTATCTCCAGGCCAATAACACCTACCTCCAGAACCTCATTCTAGCACATGGGTGAATGAAACGGCTTCTCGTAAAAGTCTTTCAACAGTGCCCTTACAATGGTATAGTGATTACTATTGATGTAGTAAAACTATACTAGAGGCAAGTGTCATTCCCATGATCCTCTTAAGTCTAAAACACGTGCCCGCAACATGTCCTCTAACATCTGGATGGTCCTTTCTACCTTCCCATCCATCTAAGGGTGGAAATAAGTTATAAAGAGAATCTATTTTCCAAAAGAACTCTATAATCCCTTCCTGACCCGTGAAGTAAAGAATGTATCCTGATCTAAAATGATGGTTCTAGGAACTCCGTGCAACCGCACAACATCACCCACATACTTGTGTGCTAAGGCACCCACATCCCTCTATGAATTCCTACTCAAGGAATTGACTACTATGTTCCCTTTTCTAGAGGTGTAGGAGATATGGAAGTCGTAGTCTGGGAGAATCTTCGTCCACCTCCGCCGCAGCAATTTTAGGTATTGCTAGTAGAATACATACCTCAATTTCTTGTGATATGTGAAGACTAAGAAGCATTCCCTGATGAGGTAATGATGCCAAAATATCATTGCGAATAGAACCACTTCAAGCTCCATGTTGTGGGTGGCATAGTTACATTCGTGAGGACATAACTAGACAGACCCATAATAGATCAGTCCCCGCAGTTGAATCGGTACACACCTCGAGTCTAGAATAGAATCATCACGGAACACTTCAAATGTTACCCCTTCCTTTTGAAATCTCAACAATGGATCACTGACCATATTCCCCTTCAGATAACTGAAAGACATCTGGTACTGCTCACTCCATAAAAAAGCATGGTCCTTTCTGGTCAAGGATGTCGAAGGTGCTGCAAATCGGGAGAATTCGAGCATGAACCTCCAGTAGTAACCTGCCAGACCCAGAAAGTACGAACATATGCCAAGTTCTTGGGTTCTTCCCAAGAAACAACTTCCTTGACCTTTGATGGGTCCACTACTATTCCTTTATGGGACACCACATGTCCAAGGAAGTGCACGTCTCTTGTCCAGAACATGCACTTGGTCAACTTATTGTAGAGATGGTGGTGTCGGAGGACCTCCAAAACCATCCTTAGATGCTCGGCATGATCCTCCTCTGATCCTAAGTAGATCTGGATGTCGTTGATAAACACGACCACAAAATAGTCTAGATACTCATGAAAAATCTATTTCATGATCCCAGTGAACACAACGGGTGCGTTCGTAATGCCGAACGACATGACCAAAAACTCAAAATGCCCATATCCACACCTAAAGGCAGTCTTTAGGATGTAACCCTCATTCATCCTCAACTGGTGATATCTAGACCATAGGTCGATCTTAGAGAACCATCATGCCCCGTTCAACTAATCAAAAAGGTCATCGATCCCCAGGAGGGGGTAATGGTTCTTGACCGTCACCAGATTCAGTCTCTGGTATTCTATGCATAGCCTGAAACCACCATCTGTATTCTATGAAAACAAGACCGGAGCACCACATGGTGACACACTCAGTCGGATAAAACCCCTCTTCATCAGGTCATCAATTTGAATCCACAATTCCCACAACTCAGAATGCACCATCCAATAGGGATCCATCAAAATCAGACAGGCGCCAGGTTGCAAGTCGATCCTGAACTCAACATCACCTCAAGGGGGAAGATTCATAACCTCTTTAGAGAAGAAATCCAAGAAATCACTAACAACCCCCAGAACATTCACCATCTCTAAGTCTTTTAACTCCACTGACAGCTAGTCTACCAAGGAAAAAAGGGGCAACACTCGCCGGCTGCCCTCCTGGCGACCCCGCCCACCAACGAAAGCTACATGCGGACCGCCCATATAAGAGAACAAGACCCTTATATAGAAGCAATCGATAAAAACATTCACAAAAAACATCCATTTGATACCCATGATGATATCATATGGCTGCATTCATAGCAAAAAGAGATCCCCACCTGACATATGTGGCCCCAACATCAGTCTGCATCCTCTACAAACATAAAATATGCTATTCTGACCTCCAACTGGCGTAATTATCACCAGGGACTTGGAGAGTCTCTCTATGTCTAGTCCCAAGGCATGGGATAGAACAGTTGAAATGAAGGACTGTTAAGATCCTGAATAAAACAAGGAATATGCAAGAGTGCTAAACAAAATGATTGCACATGAAACGACTTCTGGCCCTGCTAGAACTGCTACCTCTATGGAATGAAACTTCCCACACCCATCTCCTCTACCTCTCAGGTATCGACCACCTCCCTGACCACACCTTGGTTGAGGTCCCTAAGGAGTGACCTAAAGTCGATCTCCTCCTACACCGTCTTCTATCCTAGGAGGATGAGCTTGCTGTCCCTACTTCTGCTGCTAAAAAGTTCTAGATGGAAACTACTGCTGGTGAGGTGGTGGTTGAACCTACCCACCACACTATACTTTACTTGGTGTAGGCACTGATTCTGAAGATTACAATAACTACCATATATAAAGATACTTGGTACTAGTCTCCTAGATAAAGGGAAAGGACCGGGAGATCGAAATAGGAATTGCTAAGGATTTCTCCCTGCTGGCCAAAACCTAGAAGCCCCGGATGCTGGAGACCTGCTGCTAACAACCATACCAATTAATGAGATCAACAGGATCCCCTCATGTGGCACACATCCTAGTGTGTGCATCCTCCCTGACACATCATCATTCTTCTAAACCTACATGTACATCGATAGAGTTAAGGGAGCATATGTATACTGAAGGGAGGGTAAGAGTGCCTCCTCTAAGAAACTTTCCCGTGACTCTTCATCCGGGAAGAGGTTTGGAGTGAAAAAAAAGGTGATCCTTGAACTTGATCCCAAACTCCTTCACTGTCATAATCTCTTGCTGGAGGGAGATCTTCTGTTTTCTCTTTTCGTCCCTCATCGTGGAAAAAAGTAATTTCGCCTAGAACTCCTTCTTAAAGTCAGTCCACAAAACCTCAGCGACCCTCTTCACCCCAAGGTAGAGCATCTGACATTGATGCACTGATCCCTGCATCGAGCTTATAGTCAGAGGAACCAAATACTCTTCTAGAGCTCAGATCAATATAAAATCTATCACCAGCTCCTCAAGCCAACTCTCTGTCTCCATGTATGAGATGATACCCTCGTACTTCCTGGGGGTATACCGCTAAAAGACATGAAGTGTCTTATGCAACTGTTCATCATACTCCTCTCGATCAGTCCTCCGTTGATCACCCATATCATCCAGTTGGGCCGTGATTTCCCGTACTACTCATGGATGTCGTCTGGGTGCCATAACTGCAAGGTAAATAAGGAATGCATATGCCCGAGTAGTGTAAAAAATCCCTTTTAAATTTTACCAAAACTATTTATTAATTTTAATTTCTGAAAACACCCAAGACACATAAGGACACAAGTCATTATGATGCATGTACCTTTCCTAGGGTCTCTAACCAACAATCAATGTAGCCTCACATGGTCTTTTGGTAGGTCCATAGTCCTTGCATCAGATCACAGGGGGGCCAAATATCTTGTTTCCAAGCTAGAATTCCATGGCCTATTTCACACACCAAGATTTCCTAACAGTATTTCCCTACCACCCCATGCAATCCTCATTATGCCTAACCCTAAACTCCATCCTATCTCTCAACAACCATCTATAATACCATTCTATCACGAACCACCTTCCCCATGAAGTGGAAAGTGGCGACCAACTTCCAGACCATTCCTTCATCAATTTGAAGGAGAGATAATGACCTCTGAGTCCCGCCTCCAATAGGCCCTTGTGTGGAGACTAGCACCAAGGTTATAAAATCACATTTAATATGTAAAACATTACCATTTTTATAGAACAAGATTGAGAGATAATATGGTAAATCCCAAACAACTCCACAATTTAATTTAAAAATAAATCCAAAAATTCATTCCCATATGCATGTCCAAAATTAACTGATATATGTACAAGAAAACTATAAAGAAAAGTACCAAAAGAAAATAAAATCATCAACGAAAATTGTTAAACACCTGGCCAAGTAGGGTCCAACATGGTACTCATAGTCCTCCTAGAAACATGAAAGTAGTTTTATATACATAGGGTGAGTATACAGGTATACTCAGTAGAGAAACCAAAAGCTCTCGTGCACAAGTGGGGAGACATTCTAATGCCCTGTGAGAAATAGAGTTAACCAAAACACCTAGAAGGGTAAATATCCACCCAACCTCACTAAGAAACACACCCCAAATAATGAACATCAAGTAAAGTAATAGAAATAGTACATATATATTCGGGTACCCCTCACATCTTTACCACTAGTTATTAGGACATCCTATGCATAAGACCTACCCCACAGATTTTACTATAGTCCCATTTCCACCCCAACAACATCCTTGTGGGCCACCCCAACCACGCATCCTGTCCAGATACACCTGGGCCACCAAAATCACACATAACCTCACCCACAGATACCTGGGCCACAACCACCACCATGACGCCCTAAGACACATGGGCCACAACAACCACCATCACGCCCGAAGACACTTGGGACTCATCCCAATGACACATGGGAAACAAACATTCCCACACACACCTAGGCCAACCACCACTACAAACCGTACCAGAAGATTCTTGAGCCACAATGAACCTCAGGCTATCATAGCCTGCGTGAAGTGTCTTGGGATACTTGGGAGAGGGAGCAAAAAAGGAGCTAATATACAACCACACATAAGAATGTTGAAAAAAACATCCTCCCCCCTGAAATGGGGGTGTTCGGAATGATGTTCTAAACATTGGTGGGGTGAATATAAGAAACACAAGAACAACATATTATATGTATAGGTAACCAAGGACTCATCCCAACCTTGGGGTCCCAAAACAAAAAACAAGCCTTCACCCAACTACTTTTGCTGCTACCTCTACGTGAAAAAATACACCACAACCACAACTAGAACACAACCATCTTCTGGAAAATAATTTCCCCATTGAACCAATTATTGTAATCATGTTCATGTGATTCTGTTGAAATAATTCTCCACTAACGGGAATCTAATAGCAAAAACACATGCTAAAAAAACACTGAAGAAGAAAATAGCCAAGCAGCAATTTAAACATTCACACCCAGTTCTCTTGTAAAGTCACAACTACAAAATGGATTCGTGAGATCCATCGAACTACTAGAACCAAACCAAGCCCGAACATATTGACTCCACAAATCCTCAGATTCCCAAACCAACAACCCTTCATCTAGAGGTTCCATTCCCATACACATCACCCCACACATATCACCACAATATATCAAATATGTTCTTAGATTTACCCACACCATTCAGTAAGTTCCTTCTTCCTTTTTGGTTAACCTAGGTGATCACACAATGATTCTTATACATTGGAAATCCATTTAATCAATCGAGTTTACATGATTAACTAGTTTCAATGTTACAACCATTAAATAATAGGAATATACAAAAAATATAGGTTTGTTATTGTGAAACAAAGTGCCACCAATGACCTTGATTTTCAGTGGTCAAAATCCCATACAATTCACAACATAAAAACTAATATAAAATAATACAACAAGATTATCACTATCCACACCCCTTCATTATTTAATAGTCCTTTTATTATCTTTGTTAAGTTTTATTTTCATCTATTTCCCGAGGGAAACATTATCACACACACCCCGTGTGATGCAGAGTAAGGATAAATGTAGGGAAACCCCCTACTTGGATAATCAATGATCGAAGTTTTATCCTCACGCCATGAACTAGGGATGTGCTACTTGTAGAGAAAGAACTCCAAGGACACCAAGTATAAGTGGGAAGGACACAATAATGGGTGAAAAATTCATATTGGAAGGAAGTCTCCAGGTGAACTAAGAGAAACCTAAATGAAAAAGAAGAGAGGATCTCATTTTAAGAAGAGGCGGGATCCAAAAATCAGGGAGATGATTTCGAAGTACTTAAAATTTTGAACATGGTTTGACCACGCGGTTGGGTGTTTACACCTGTTGGGAATAATTTATATTTTACAATTCTACTCAGTGATAGTGGAGATAATGGTTTTGAGTTAATGTATTTCCTTTAAACGGAGATAAAGAACACGTAGCTGGGGAGAAACTAGAAACACACGGTGAAGGGTGTGACACCGAGAAAAATGCCACATGTTTTGGAAACTCAAGAGTTTTCCGATTCCTAGGTGTTTAAAACACATTTTTATCAGAATTAAAATTATTTTAAAAAACTTTTACATCAAAATATATGTTACTGGAGAAAAACTAGAAATTCCCGGAGAAATGTGGGAATGACTCACTAATGGGTGAGTCACGATCACCCTGGCACCGTCACCCTAGCACTGTCGCCCTGACACCGTCTCCCTGGCATCGTCACCCTAGAATTGATGTCGATTGGTGCTACAGATGACCAATTAGTTCCATCAATGCCCATCAGTGCCACCGATGCCCATCAGTGCCACGACACCCAACAGTGCCATCGATGCCCATAGGTGCCACCGAGGCTGATCAGTTCCACCAACAACCATAGGTGGAACCGACGCCCATCGGTGCCCCCGACGCCCCTCGATGCCACCAACACCCACTGTTTCCACTGAGTCTGATCAGTTCCACCGATGCTCCTAGGTGCCACCGTTCATTCGACCCAAATTTTGGCAAACTTGTTAATGATTCACCGATGGCCCCTAGGATACTCCAGACACCAGAATTTGGAAAAGTAATGGACTAGGAGGGTATGGGGCATTACATCATATACCTCTCAAACTAATCTCTCAATTAATAATTTTTGAATAAACTTGACAAAAATAGAGGGTTTTGAACAACCACCTTGTAAGGTACCCCTCATGGACAAACCTCCCTAGAGTCGTTCGAGAGACGGAATAAACCTTGATATCTAGGAATACCTCTCCCTCATATATATACTAAATAACTATAGAAACATTGAAAATATCCTCCCCGAGAAACCCCACAAACATAAAAGGATCACATCAGCCAGACACATGGGTGGGGGAGCTCCTTCCTCCTCGCCAAGATACAAGCCACTTTTGGCGGCACTGACTCGCCTACACGGATTTAATCGCATCCACATTAATGTGTATTGATTAGGGATTTGGTCATCTTCTCCCCATTGTTAGAATTTTTTTAACACAAAATAGAGGACATGGAAACAACATATCATACAATAAGTAGGGTCATCATTACATCATATGTAATGTGTAAAACAAACACATGGTCAAAACTCAAAATAGATTTGGGTACTGGGCACACATATGTGCCTCCCTCTCCCAGGTAATCTCCATGAGGGCAGTATGCCTCCACAACACACAAACCAGAGGGATGGTCCATCTACAAATCACCTTCTCCTTAAGATATTCAATTCTCACCAGTCGCCCCACAACCATCACATCATCCTCGATATCCAACTCTCCTTAGTCGATGTCGTGGGAGTCATTGTGTAGATACCAATGATGTTGAGATAAATAGAAGACGTCGGGGACCCTCTGTAGCAGCGGTGGTAGCGCTAGCTGATACGCTACCTCCCCGACTCATCTCAACACCTATAAGGTTCTGAAAAACCTATGGGAAAGATTACTCCTCCAACCAAACCATCACTGCCTACGTTGAGGGGAAACCTTCAAGAACACATGATCTCCATCCTCGAACTCCAGGGGTATCCTCATATGATCAGAATATGACTTCTATTGATCATGAGATGACTTCATCCTCTCCCGCAAAAGCTAAAACTTTTCCATCGTGCTCTACACTATCTCCGGGCCAAGAAAACCACCCTCCCCAACCTCTGTTCAACACATGGGTGAACAACATGGTCTCCCGTACAAGGATTCGAATGGTTCCATGCCAATGGTAGAGTGGTATCTTTTGTTGTAGGAAAACTCTACTAGAGGAAAGAGTCATACCCATGATCCTCCGAAGTCTAGAACACATGTCTTCTAACGTTTGGATGGTCCTCTCTATCTTCCCATCCATCTATGTGTGGAAAGAGGTGCTAAGGCAAAGATTATTTCTGAAAGCATGCTGTAATACCTTCCAGAACCCTGATGTAAAATGTGTAATGTGATTCAAAATGATGGTTTCGAGAACTCTATGTAGCTGTACAACTTCACCCATGTACTTCTATACTAAGGCATCCACTACTCTCGACTCCTTATTCTCCAAGAATTGAGCCAATTTCGTCAAGTGTTCCACTGCTATCGAGATAGAATCACAATATCCCTCATCTCTAGGTATTACTAGGACAAAATCCATCGAGACTCCATCCCAATTCCACTCGGGAACATCTAAGGGATGTAACAAATCGCTATGAAAATGGTGTTTAGCCTTCACCTGCTGACACATGAGGCACTTCGCCACAAATTGTTCCACTTCCCACTTCACCCCAGGTCACCAAAATTGACCTCTCAAGACCCGATACATATTGGAATCTCCTTGTTATTCTACTAGGGGTGAGTTATGGAAGTCACTGAGAACTCTCTTGTGCATATACAATGGGAAAAATAGATTTTCACAAAAAAAATATCTCATTCTGACCATCTTCTGACCATCCTTCTGGAGCATTGCCATGGCTAACACGATCATGCATCACTTCAGCCTATAAGTCTCCCCACTAAGACTCCTCCACCTACTGTACCAAGGAATTCTAAACTGTCATCTGAAACAGATATCCTCTTCCATCCTCTTCACCCACACCCAGATGTAAAGAAGACAAATCCTCCATTAATTACCAAGAAATTGTTGACTCCCAAACCACATCCCTCTGTGACTTCCTTCTTAAGGCATCAAATACTAAATTCCCTTTTCATGATGTGTAGGATATCTGGAAGTTGTATTACTGGATAAACTCCATCCACCTCTATTGCGGAATGTTTAGGTCTCGCTGAGAGAATACATACCTCAAGATATTGTGATCTATGAATACCACGAAGCATTCCAAAATTTGGTAATGATGGAAAACTTCAGTTTAAACACTACCACTGCAAGCTCAATGTTGTGGGTGGAATAGTTTTGTTCATTAGGACTTAACTACCCTGAAACATAACAAATCACTCCCCATTACTACATTAGTACACACCCCAAGCCTAGATAGGAAGAATCATATTACACTTCAAATGATACCCCTTCCACTGGAAACCTCAGCACTGGGCACTGACTAGCTTCCCCTCCAGATAGAAGAAAGCTGTATGGAACTGCTCACTCCATACAAAAGCCTGGTCCTTTCTAGTCAAGGCTGTCAAAGGTGCTACAACTTGGGAGAAGTCAGGCACGAACCTACAGTAGTAACCTACCAGACCCAGGAAACTACGAACCTCTTCCATGTTATTGGGTGTTTCCCAAGAAACAACTACCCTGACATTCATCTGGTCCACTTATATTCCTAGCTGGGACATCAAGTGTCCAAGGAAGTGCACCTCTCATGTCTATAACATTCACTTTTTCAACTTACCTTAGAGATAGTGGTGCCATAATACCTACAAATCATCCCTCAAATGATCAGTGTGATCCTCCTATGATCTTGAGTAGATCAGGATGTCGTCGATAAAAATTACCATGAATCGATCTAGATACTCACAGAAAATGGAGTTCATGATCCCCATTAACATACCTAGTGAATTCGTAATGCCAAACCACATGACCATGAACTCAAAATTCCCATATCTGCACCTAATGGAAGTCTTTGAGATGTCACTATCCTTCACCCTCAACTAGTGATATCCAGACCACAGTTTGATCTTAGATAACCATCTTGCCCCCTTCAACTGATCAAAAAGGTCCTCAATCCTTGGGATGGGTTAACGGTTCTTGACTGTCACCTGATTCAGTCTCCGGTAGTCTATGCACAGCTTGTGACCATCGTCTGCCTTCTTTTCAAAAAAGACTAGATCACCCCATGGTGACATGCTTGGTCGGATAAAACCCTTCTTCATCAAGTCATCAACCTGAATCCACAAATCCCACAACATAGAAGTCTCCATCAAATATGGAGCCATCAAAATCAGATGGGCACTGGGTTGTAAGTCTATCCCGAACTAAACATCACGTAGAGAGGGTAGAGTCACAAACTCTCTGGGAAAGACCTCTAGGAACTCACTGAAAACCCTCAAAACTCCCACAATATCTATGTCTGCTGACTCCACTAACAACCTGACTAACAAGGTATGAAGTGTTTCAACTCTCCATCCACCCTCATGACAACACCTCTCACCAAATAAAGCCGCCCGATGGCCACCCATATCTGAGAACAAGACCATTATCCAGAATTAGGCAATAAAATTATGCACATAAATAGATATTAGACACCCAGGATGATATCATATGGATGAATTTACTAGAAAAAGTGATCCCCACCAGACTGATGTGGCCCAACATCAGTCTAAATCCTCTAGAAACATCAAACTAGCTAGTCTAACCTCCAACTAGTGTACTCAACACCAGGTGAATGGAGAGTCCCTCTACATCTATAACGAAGGAATGGACTAGACCAGGTGAAACAAATGAAGGCTATGATCTTGAATCAAACAAGGCACATGGAAGAGTGCTTAACAAACTGATCGTACCTCTAAAGACCTCTAGACCTGCTAGAACTGCTGCCTCTATGGTGTGAAACTACCCACACCCAGCTCCCCTACCTCTCAGCCATCGACCTCCTCCCTGACCATTATCTGGTCGAGGTCCTGAAGGTGTGTCTTAAGGTCAGCCTCTTCCTACAACATCTGCTCTTGGAGGAGTAGAATCTTGTTGTCCCTACTGCTGTTGCTGCAAAGGTCTTGCTTGAAATTGTAGATGGTGAGGTGGGTGTTGAACCTGCCCACCCCCAATATACTGAACATGGTCTAGGAAATGATTATGAAGATTACCATGACTACCACAGATAATTAACCTCGGTCCTGATCACATAGAGAAAGGGTAAGTACCAGGAGATCGATACTGAAACTGCTAAGGACTGCTCCCCACTGGCCGAATCTTGGATGGCCCACATGCTGGAGGCCTACTCCTAATAAACTTCCCCTTTGACGTGCTCAACTAGATCCCCTCACATGGAACACCTCCCAGTGTTTTCATCCACTCCACCACTTCATCTGTCTTCTAAACCTCCATGTACGTCAGTAGAGTTAAGGGAGTAACCGCATACTAATGGGAGGGTCGGAGTGCCACCTCTTATAGTCTTTCCCTCGACTCTTTATTTGGGAAGAGGTATAGATAGAAACAAATGAGATAATTGAAATTGATCCCCAACCCCCTAACCATCATATTCCATTGTTGGAGGGATAACATCTATTGTCACTTTTCAGTATTCATCAAGGAAGAAAGGAATTCCACATGTAACTCCTTCTTAAAGACAGTCCACAAAACCTCATCATCCATCTTCTCCCTGAGGTAGAGTGTCCACCACTGATGTGTGGATCCCCACAACTATCCTAATGTCAGAGGAACCTAGTACACTAACGGAGCACAGCTCTAGATGAAAGCTATCACTAACTCCTCAATCCAGCTCTCTGTCTCCATGTTTGAGACGATGCCCTCGTACTTCCTGAGGGTTTTCCGTTGAAAGACATGAAGTGTATTCTTCCACCGATTGTCCTCCTCCTCTCTATTATTCCTTCCCTGATCAGCCATATTAGCCTATTAAGCCTCAATCTCCTGTACTACTCATGTACGTCGTCCAGGTTCCATATCTGCAAGGTAAACAAAGAATGCCTAATCCCAAGTAGTGTATAAGAACCCTTTTAAATTTTAATTAACCTTTTTATTCACTTTAATTTCCCAAAACACCCATGAAACGCAAGAACACAAGTAATTATGATGCATGTAACATTCCTTAGGACTCTACCCCGTAGTCAGTGTAGCCTCACCTAGTCTTTTAGTAGGTCTAGATTCTTTGCATAAGATCAAAGGGGTCCCTAAAATCCCCTTTCTTAGCTGGTCTTTCCTTGCCTATTTCGCGCACCAAGATTGCCTAACACTATTTCCCTCCCATCCCATGCAATCCTCACTGATCCTAACCTAGAACTCCATCCAATCTCTCCACAGCATTCTCTGATACCATTCTGTCATGACCCACCTTCCCCAAGATGAGGAAAGGGATGACTAACTGCCAGAACCTTCCTTCTTTAAGTTCAAGGAGAGATAATGACCCCAGAGTCCCACCTTCAATATGCCCCAAAGTGGAGACTAGCACCAAGGGTATAAAATCATATGTAATATGGAAGGTATTACCCTTTTTATAGAACAATATTGTGAGATAAGATGGTAAGTCCCAAACAACTCCAAACCTGAAAGTAAAAATAAAGCCAAAAATCCATTCACATATAAATGTCCAAAATAAATTGATATAAGTAAAATAAAAACTCCTAATAAAAGTACCAATAGAAAAGAAAATCAGCAACGAAAATTGCATAACACCTAAGCTTGTAGGGTCTGACACGGACCTCAAAGTCATCATGGAAACCTAAAAGAGGATTTATATACGTAGGGTGAGTATACACGTATACTCAATATAGAAAAAAATCTATCGTGCCTAAGCGGAGAGACATTATAATGACCCGTGAGAAATAGAAGTAACCAAAACAACTAGAAGGGTAACTATCCACCCAGCCTCACCAAAGAACACTCCCCAAATAATTCACGTTGGTTGAAGTAATAGAAATATCACATAAATATTTGGGTACCCCACACCACATTCCCACTCGTTATTAGGACATCGTACGCATCAGACCTCCCCCACCAGTTCCACTACAGTCCCACTACCTCCCCAACAACAACCTCATAGGCCAACAAGACCATGAATCCCACCTAAAGACACTTGGTCCACCACAACTGTACCTAACCATGCCCGTAGACACCTGGGACACAACAACCAACACCACGCCCATAGAAACCTGGGCGAAAACAACCACTTCCACACTCGAAGACACCTGGTCCAAAACAACCAGTGCCATGCTCGAAGACACCTGGGCCTCATCTCGAAGACTCTTGGGAAACAAACCTGCCCACACACACCTAGGCCAACCACCCCTGCAAACCCTTCCCAAATATTCATGGTCCATAATGAACCTCTGGCTATCACAGCCTGCCTGAATAGTCTTTTGGCTACCCCGGAGAGGGAACAAAAAAGAATCTAATAACCAGCCACTCGTAAGATTGTTTGTAAAACACCCTCCCCCATAAAATGGGGGTGTTCGACATGAAGCGATCAACATTGGTGAGTGCGTATAAGAAACACAATAAATACATATTATATGTATAGGTAACCATGAACTCATCCCAACCTAGGTTTTATGAATCAAACAACCATCCCACACCTGACCACTTTTGCTACTACCTCTACGTGCATAAATACACCACAACCACTCTTAGAACATAACCCTCATCTAGAAAAAAATTTCCCCATTGAATCCATTACTGTAATCATGTTAATGTGATTCTGCTGAAATAATTCTCCACTATCAGAAAGCTAACAGGAACAACCACAAGACAAAACAACACAAAAGAAGAAAACAGACAAGAAACAATTTAAGCATTCACACCCAGTTCTCTTGTAATCTCACAACAAAAAAATGGATCCTTGAGATATAAAGACCCATACTTTACATTCATTGGCATTAATTCAGAATTTATGCACACTTATTAAAACATACAACAAAACCAAGAAAGGACCGTATAGGTATAGAGTCTTTATAAACTTGGAAACATAAACAACTGGTTCATAAAGCATCTACTTTGCCTCCCATTTATTTCATCATATCTAGAGTCCCTTTTTGGCATATCCTACTTAATAACCTTCTTCCTGACCTGGGGAAATAAAACATACAAAAGGGTGAGATCAAATGCTCAGTAAGGGTAAAAAAATAAATATCAATCACATCATATACATAAGAACATAACTTTTGTAAATCATAACCTGCAAAAGAAATCATAATTTCATAACATGGGATAAATCATAGTAGTGAAATGTAATCCCAATAATCATAACATAAAACATGTAACTTTTTGGAGTACACACATAATCATTGAGAATCATTTCTTGTTAGTCAAGAATCATTTCAAAGACTATCTTAGTGGACAAAGTCCATTTCTGAACCGAGTTCACTCCTCGTTTCAGTCCTGTTTCATTGAACCGGTTTTACATACCGTTCTAGCCATGTCTATCTCATTAGATATAAAATCATTACCCAATTAATTGGAGGGAGATATAGGTCCCACCCATCTCATAATGATTCCATTCTTCTGTGTGCCACAAAATCAGAAACCATGCATCATAACACAACCCATGTAAAAAAAATGGGAATCTTAAACATCGTGACAACATAAAACAATTCATATAAGATAAAGGAATTTATAAAAATATAATTCCATCACAACATAATCAAATAAATGTAATAATAGGGATAGAAACAGAAACCTTTATTATCTTATATGGAAAAATAATTTTGATAAAACACTTGAACTCCATTCTTGAGGAAAATATCCTTTCTGCTTCAAAAACACTTTTCCTTTCTTAACATGTCATAAAATTATAAACAAAAAGAAGTTGATTAAAAATAAACTTTAAAACTTGTAAAGGAAGCTTCTTGGATATAATATTTTAAAAATCCATTCATGCCGTAAAAGTTAAAAAAACATTCTTTGTACTTTTGTCGGAAAAGTCAAAAAGTACCTCGTACGAAAAATGACAAAAGATTCCTTTCATATCCTTTAATAAAAACTCACCGAAGGGTAAAATTGGATTTAAAAAATTGTAGATGGATGGAAATAATATTATATCTTGAGGAAACATGGATGTGGATGATAAAATACACCCCAGTAAATACTAAAGTATGAACAATCTCGGATAAAAATGAGATTGTGATATTTCCCTTACCTTAGGTCTGATTTTCCTCGTAAGTGTCTGAACCTCCTGTATAATGATTTAAAGAATCTTATTTACTTATTCCAGAATCATAATTATTGTTATGATATCATATATGGTCATATTCTTAGCTTCTTAGTAGTATTATTTCATTGCTACTTGTTATTCGGGTGTTTATAACTTTTTGTTCTTATGCGTGTTTTGTCGAATAAATTCTTATTATTCTATTTAGGTTATAGATACATCATTTCCAGAATTTAATTAATGTACTATATATCATTTTTATTCATTAAATTCAATTATATAATCATTATGCAATGAAGATCATTTAGAACGAATCGCATCACATCGTGGAGACGGTATTCCGTACGTACGCACGAGCGATGATATCGTTCCCATGATCGTGGAATTGTATTGGAGTGTATGTATACTATTTCAGAATAAATATCACTTTACAATAATCATATATAGTAGTTATTTACATCATTATACCCATCCAAGTAAGGTGGTGGGGGAAAATACATTATACCATGGTGTGGAGACGATATTCCGTACGTACGCACGCGCGGTGATTTCGTTTTCCATAGGATGGATAGATGTTGAAGTAGGGTTGTTTCATACATATAATAACATATCAGTATATGATTGATACTTATGTTAGTACTTTATAATGAAACAACTAAAGAAAAAGATGTTGAAGAAGAAAGAATTTGGAAAGGATCGGTAATGGATATTACCTCTTTTTGACGTGCCACTTCTTAACCTTATCTTAGGGCAGTAGGGTTGGTCTTTGAAGAAGACCAGAACCTCTAGGATGATTTTAGGGAAGTGGGGAAGTGAAATGGGCCGGGTTTGGCCGATCTTGAAGGCTCCAATTGGTGTGAGGAGGAGAGGTAGGAGGTGCCCTTTTATAAGGGAGGAGAGGGGAACCTTTGGAAATATAATAAATATTAGTTTATATTAAATCCCAACCCCACATAAAAACTTCCAAAATGATTCATATCTGGAGATTAGATGAGATAGAGTTGTACTCTCATCAAAAAATAAAATTTATACCTATTAGGAATTTATTTTAAACATTACCAACTTGATTTATCCTTATTTATCAATTTAATTTTATTTGTGGTAATAATATTCTAAATTTTAAATTATTATTAATAATTACATATGTGTTGTGAATTTTCCATAATTTGACATTTTATGAAATTTTCTACCATATAAATTTTAATTTATAATTTTTAAATATTTGTGTGATTTTTAAACAATTTTATAATATGTTATTTTTATAAAATAACAATAGTGTCAATTCTGACACTATTCAATTATTTGAATTTAAATAAAATATATACAGAGGATATGTTCTAAAAAAAAGATTTAATAGATTAATAAAATGTCATATGTATCTAGAAAATTAGTGGAGCACATTAAATAGTGCATATAATAATTATTTTAATATTTTAAAACCATTTATTTTATATTTTAATCAAAAAATAATTTCAACATTACTATTGTGTCATAATTAATGATAATTATTTAGTACCTAAAAATTCTAAATAAATTTCTATGATGTAGATAATTGTATTAGATTTCTGGAGACTATTCATGTTCGATGTTTCATTAATTTTATCACCAAATTAAAATTATTATACTTATAATATTTGAGAAAGTGACATGTTGTCACATTCTTTGGTTTTAATAATAATTAAATTATTTTCACAGAAAAAAGTATATTAATTAAATATAATCCGACCCATTGATGATATGGGTCGACTTTTTGTCATCCAATAGGATATTGGCAGGTTTTAGTGTAATTTTATAATCTTATATTTACCCTTAATTACCCGATTTACCTTTAACTATGGTAAATAAAATATACCGTAGTTACTATTCATAATGCCCAAAAATAAAAAGTAGCCTATTAACATAATTTGGACACACTGATTTTGAATATGGAATCCATTTTTCAAAATTCATAACATATAAGTTGCAGTAATTAATTTAAAATAAATCCCGTTGATAAGAAAATAGGTTTTAGAAGTTAAAACATCGCCAAAGATTGAAATGTTTTTACCTATGAATTCAATGTGAAATTAATGCTAATGACATAAATTATATTAAATGGTAAAAATATATTCTATATATACTTTAAAACCATTCAATATTATAATTTAACAATATAAATTATCTCAATGAAAAAATTTGTTTTTAATTAAAAATTAGCGTATTTTTACTTTTCATCAAAATATAAAAGTTATTAGAAAAATATCAAAAATTTAACCAAAGTAAATTTTTATATCCTGATTCAAAAGAAGAATTTTATTTTGTCAAATTTAACATTTAAATGTGTCAAAAACTAGATTTAATGTGGGTGCTCCATCAAAAGGCGGGAAAACTACATTTTTTGATAAATACTTATTTTACCCAAAAACAATTATTTTGTTCTCTTACCATGTTCTAGAAAATGTGTAAGATGAATAATAATGTTGTAAAATTTAAAATTCATTTAATATTATTCATAACATCTAGTTTATAATATTATAATAATATATCGTTGTTTATTGGAACTCGGTATTGCGTACTACACACGCTATCGAGGAAGGTCCCGATTGCGTGCAGCGAAAGATTCCTTTGATGATTTATATAACATAAAAACAAAATATTTCTCATAAAAGTCTCAGGTGTTACATTATACCCCCCTTAAAATGAATTTCTCCCTCGAAATTCGTCACTTTGTAACAAACAGATGAGGATACATCTCCCTCATCATATCATCAAGCTCCCATGTAGCTTATTCTAATTGGTGGTTCCTCCATAAAACTTTCACCAAGCGAGTGGTCTTGTTTCGTAGTACTTTTTCACTAAGATCCAGAATCTCTATCAGTTGTTCTTCATAAGAATGATCTTGCTCTAGTAGTACAACTTCTGAGCTGAGTACATGTGAAGGATCAGATGTGTACTTTCTCAGGAGAGATACATGGAACACATCGTGAACTTGAGAGAGATTCGGTGGAAGTGCCAATCGGTAAGCTACATTCCCTACATGATCCAGTATTTCGAAAGGACAGATATATCTAGGGCTCAACTTCCCCTTCTTTCCAAATCTCATGACCCTCTTCCAGGGAGATATTCGTAAGAACATTTTATCACCCACTTCAAACTCTAGGTCTTTTCATCGGTTGTCGGCATAACTTTTCTATCGACTCTGATCTGTTCTTATGTGTTGTTGAATAGATCGGACCTTTTCTTCCATCTCATCAACAATATCAGGTCCTAATAGCTTTCTTTCCCCAACTTCATCCCAGCAAGTTGGAGTCCTGCATTTCTTTCCATAAACAGCTCCATAAGGAGCCATCTGAATACTGGAGTGAAAGCTATTATTATAAGAAAATTCCACCAAAGGTAGGTGTTGATCCCAACCACCTTTGAAATCCATAGAGCAAGCTCTCAACATATCTTCTAGAGTTTGAATTGTTCTCTCAGACTGACATTCTGTCTGAGGATGATAAGCAGTGCTGAAACTCAACTCTGTATCCAGAGTATGCTGAAGACATCGCCAAAACATTGAGGTAAAACTCGGATCCCGATCAGATATAATAGAAAGTGGTACTCCATTCAATCCTACCCCTTCCTTCACATATATCCTAGCAAGCTGATCTAGAGAGAAATCCTCTCTAATAGCGATGATGTGTGCAAACTTTGTAAGACGATCAACTATGACCCAGATAGCATTATTGCCTTTGGATGTTTTAGGAAGTCCTGTGACAAAGTCTATAGTGATGTTTTCCCATTTCCATTCGGGTATGGGTAATGGTTGTAACATCCCCTTAGACATCTGTCTCTCAGCTTTAACTTTCTGACAAACCAAGCATCGAGAGACATAATCAGCAACATCTCTTTTCATGCCATCCCACCAGAAGTACTCTTTCGGGTCCCAATACATCTCCGTGCTTCCAGGATGAATAGAGAATGGAGAACTATGAGCCTCATCCAGCAGCTCCTTCTTTAATTCGGGGATGGGAGGAACACAAACCCGATTCCTGAACTTTATTATCCCATCACAATCAAGGTTGAATTCAGGAACATTTCTCATCTTCTTTTGTAACTCGACATCTTCCTTCTATTCCTCTTTAATCTTCACATGTATAGATGGTTGAACATTCATTTGAGAAAGATATGATTTTCCCCTTTCATTATAATTCCAAGATCCATCCTTTGTAAATCCATAAATATTGGAACTTTTGTGATCCTCATCATTGACAAACTGGCATGGTCTTGTCGACTTAATGCATCTGCCACCTTGTTTGCTTTCCCAGGGTGGTAATGAATTGAGAAGTCGTAATCCTTAATCAGCTCCAACCATCTTCTTTGGCGCATATTCAGCTCCTTTTGTGTGAAAATATACTTTAAACTTTTATGATCAGTATAAATATCACACCTTTCACCATAAAGGTAATGCCTCCAAATCTTTAATTCAAAGATTACCGTAGCTATCTCCAAATCATGAGTTGGGTAATTTTTCTCATGTATTTTCAACTGTCATGAGGCATAAGCTATCACCATATCATTTTGCATAAGAACACACCCCAAACCCTTCTTGGATGCATCACTATAGATCACAAACCATTCTCCACTACAAGGCAGTGTGAGCACAGGTGCACTGGAAAACCTTCTTTTCAACTCCTTGAAATTCTCTTCACATTCCTCCATCAAAACAAACTTAACTCCTTTCCGAGTCAGCTTGGTGAGTGGATCAGATAATCATGAAAAATCTTTCACAAACTGACGATAATATCCAGCCAACCCAAGAAAACTTTGGATCTCAGTCACTGTTGTTGGTCTCGACCATCTTTCGATAACCTCTGTTTTTTCTGGATCCACAGATATCCCCTCTTTTGAGATTATGTGACCCAAAAATAAAACTCTATGAATCCAAAATTCACACTTGGTAAATTTGGCATAAATATTATCCTTTCTCAGGGTCTTCAATATAATTCTCAAGTGATCTTCATGATCTTCCTTGTTCTTTGAATATACAAGAATATCGTCTATAATGACTACCACAAAATGATCAAGATAGTCTCTAAAGACTCTATTCATTATATCCATGAAGATATCAAGGGCATTAGAAAGACCAAATGGCATCACTATAAATTCATAGTGCCCATACCTTGTACGGAAAGTCGTCTTTGGTATATCCTCCCTTTTGACCCTTAATTGGTGATACCCTGAATGAAGATCAATTTTGGAAAAGTATTGATCTCCACGTAGTTGGTCAAATAAGTCATCAATGTGTGGGAGTGGATATTTTTTCTTGATAGTGATCTTGTTAAGTTCTCGATAATCAATGCAGAGTCTCATTGATCCTTCTTTCTTCTTAACAAACAGAATAGGTGCTTCCCAAGGTGACGCACTAGGACGTATGAACCCCTTATCAAGATTATCTTGGAGTTGCTTCTTCAATTCTTGCAACTCAATTGGGTTCATTCTATAAGGTGTCTTTGAAATAGGCAAAGCACCTGGTATGAGTTCTATTGAAAACTCAACTTCACGATTTGGTGGGAGACCCAGTAATTCCCCCAGAAATACATCATCAATCTCCCGTGCAATGGGAATATTCTTCATCGTGAGTTTCTCACCAACCATTTGAGATAAATAACCTTCATTTAGTGGAATCAATACCCATAAAATGGAAGAAATTTCCACTGGAAGGTTATGTTCATCCTTGCATCGATAGACGATCATAGATTGATCTGGAATATGAAATGTGACTTCCCTTCTTTGGAAATTGATATGAGCTCCATGTAGAGAAAGCCAATCCATGCCAAGAATCACATCAAATTCCACTATAGGAAGGATCACAAGATTTTCAGGAAGCACATTCCCACAAACTTCAATCGGAGAAGAATTATAAACATTTGATGTGACTGTTGTGCCATTAGGGGTTGTCACAGCTAACTCAACATCTAACTGTTGAGGTAATATGGTGATATCCTTAGAAAATTCTTCAGAAATAAAGGAGTGGGTGGATCCAGAATCAAATAAAACATTTTCTACTTTAGAGTAGATGGTAAGTGTATCTTTCACCACATCATTATCGTACTCCACATCGCTGATAGAAATTGCATGTGACTTTCCTTTGTCTTTAGCCATAAGAGTTTGTTGATGTCGACCATCATCATCAACCCTTGGATTTGGGAATTGATTGGCATAATGCCCCATCTCCTTAAACTTGAAACATTGAAGTGTAGTAGGTTCATTCTGTGTGTCCCTTCCTTTGTTTGCAT
Source organism: Viscum album (assembly GCA_963277665.1). Classification (NCBI taxonomy): domain Eukaryota; kingdom Viridiplantae; phylum Streptophyta; class Magnoliopsida; order Santalales; family Viscaceae; genus Viscum; species Viscum album. Next base: position 391,871,388 of record OY728167.1, on the reverse strand, counting down.
CATTAGAAATCTTCTTCCCATCATTGTGGCATTCAAATGCCCGATGAACTTCCTTTCCACATTTGAATCATTTACATGTCCCTTTAAGACAACTCCCTCCATGTTTCTTTCCACACGTTGAGCATAAGGTAAATCTCATATTCTTTTCAGTGTGCTCTTTAGATTTTCCTTTGAATTCCATTTTCCTCTTCTTATCAAACCCATATGACTGATGGGTTACTCCAATCTCCATCTGGACTTTGAGAGCACATCGAACGATTTCCTCGTAGCTATTGAAGTCCCTTATGGCTAACGCCCTTCGAAGACTTGGTTTTACGCAACTAAAGAATCAATCGATCTTACTCTCAGGTTGGATAATAATACCAAAAGCGTACCTTGCAAGTCTTGTAAAATTTTCTTCATAAGTACCAACAGATTCATCATCCTTTTGCTTCAGTTCAAGAAACTCTTTTTCCATCTTTGTTTGGAGAATAGGAGGGAAGTACTTATTGAAAAATAAGTTCTTGAACTCATCCCATTCCATGGACTCAATTTCATCCCTTTTCCTCATATTCTTAAAAAGATTCCACCATTGATCAGTATCTCCGTCCAAACGATACACTGCTAGGATGACTTTATCATGTTCAGAACATTGAAGAACTGAAAATATCTTTTCAGTAGTACTAATCCATTTTTCATCAACTAATGGATCAGTAGGCCCACTAAAAGAAGGTGGACACTGCCTCATTAAGGATTCAACAGAATGTTGCTCCCTCCTTTGCTAGTTTGGATGTCCTGCATTATTCATATCTTGAGAAAGTTGTGTGATCATGGATACAATATTCTTTATTCCATCTCCCATAACGTTTGGTTGCTCAGGGGGGACAATCATTGCATTTCCCGTCGCATTCCCCATTAACACGGTTCCTTCGGGTTCCAACCATTGACTAAAACCTAGAAAAATAGTGTGAACAACACTAATTATAATAGGAAAACCACATAATCAAGAATAAAATTTTACACTTAAGGTATTATCATAGGTTGTTCATGGCCATTTCTAAAACTCTAAGATTGTGTTCTATGCTTAGACTTATCCTTAGGATTCTTACTAAGGCTTTCATATCCTAGTTTCCAAAGGTTGACTATACCTTTCCTCTGATACCAACTACAACGACCCATACGTTACATACATTGTCATTACTTCAGAATTTAAGCACAATTATTAAAACATATAACAAAACCAGGAAAGGACCATATAGGTATAGAGTCTTTAGAAACTGGGAAACATAAAAAACTGGTTCATAAAGCATCTACTTTGCCTCCAATTTATTTCATCATATCTAGAGTCCCTTATTGGCATATCCTACTTAATAAGCTTCTTCCTGACCTGGGGAAATAAAACATACAAAAGGGTGAGCTCAAATTCTCAGTAAGGGTAAACAAAAGAAATATCAATCACATCATATACATAAGAACATAACTTTTGGAAATCTTAACCTGCAAAAGAAATCATAATTTCATAACATGGGATAAATCATAGTAGTGAAATGTAATCCCAATAATCATAACATAAAACATGTAATTTTTTTTATACACACATAATCATATAGAATCATTTCTTGTTAGTCAAGACTCATTGCCAAGACTATCTTAGTGGACAAAGTCCATTTCTGAACCGAGTTCACTCCTCGTTTCAGTCCTGTTTCACTGAACCGGTTTAACATGACGTTTCGGCCATGTCTATCTCATGAGATATAAAATCTTTACCCAAGTCATTGGAGAGATATATAGGTCCCACCCATCTCATAATGATACCATTCTTATGTGTGCCACAAAATCAGAAACCATACATCATAGCATAACCCATGTATTAAAAATGGCAATCTTAAACATTGTGACATCATAAAACAATTCATATAAGATAAAGGAATTCATAAAAATATAATTTCATCACAACATAATCAAATAAATGTAATAATAGGGATAGAAAAAGAAACCTTTATTATCTTATATGGAAAAATAATTTTGATAAAACAGTTGAACTCCATTCTTGAGGAATATATCCTTTCTTCTTCAAAAACACTTTTCCTTTCTTAACAGGTCATACAATTCTAAACTAACAGAATTTGATTAAAAACAAACTTTAAAACTTGTAAAGGAAGCTTCTTGGGAATAATGTTTTAAAAATCCATTCATGCCGTATAAGTTAACAAAAAACATTCTTTGTTCTTTTGTCAGAAAAGTCAAAAAGTACCTCGTACGAAAAACGACAAAAGATTCATTTCATATCCTTTACTAAAAACTCACCGAAGGGTAAAATTGGATTTAAACAATTTTAGGTGGATGGAAATAATATTACATATTGAGGAAACATCGATATGGATGATAAAATACACCCCAGTAAATAATAATGTATAAACAATCTCGGATAAAAATGAGATTGTGATATTTCCCTTACCTTAGGTCCGATTTGCCTCGTAAGTGTCCGAACCTCCTGTATAATGATTTAAATAATGATATTGACTTATTCCAAAATCATAATTGTTTTTATGATATCATATATGGTCATATTCTTAGCTTCTTAGTAGTAATATTTCATTGCTACTTGTTATTCGGGTGTTTATAACTTTTTGTTCTTATGCGTGTTTTGTCGAATAAATTCTTATTATTCTCTTTAGGTTATAGATACATCATTTCCAGAATGGTATTAATGTCCTATATATCATATTTATTCATTAAATTCATTTATATAATCATTATGCAATGAAGATCATGTAGAACAAATCGCATCACTTCGTGGAGATTGTATTCCGTACGTACGCACGAGCGATGATATCGTTCCCATGATCGTCGAATTGTATTGGAATGGAAGTATACTATTTCAGAATCAATATCATTTACAATAATCAGATATATTAATTATTTACATCATTATACTCATCCAAGTATTGTGGTGGTGGAAAATAGATTACACCACGGCGTGGAGACGGTATTCCGTACGTATGCACGCGCGGTGATTTCATTTTCCATAGAATGGATAGATGTTGAAATAGGGTTGTTTCATACTTATAATAACATATCACTATATGAGTGATACTGATGTTATTACTTCATAATGAAACAACTAAAGAAGAAGATGTTGAAGAAGAAAGAATTTGGAAAGGATCGGTAATGGATATTACCTCTTTTTAACGCGCCTCTTCCTAACCTCCTCTTATGGCACTAGGGTTAGTCTTTGAAGAAGACCAAAACCTCTAGGATGATTATAGGGAAGTGTTGAAGTGAAATGGGTAGGGTTTTGCCGAGCTTGAAAGCTCATATTGGTGTGAGGAGGAGAGGGAGGAGGTTCCCTTTTGTAAGGGAGGAGAGGGGCACCTTTGGAAATATAAGAAATATTAGTTTATATTAAATCCCAACCCCACATAAAAACTTCCGAAATGACTCATATCAGAAGATTAGATGAGATAGGGTTGTAATCTCATCAACCAATAATATTTAGACATGTTAGGAATTTATTTTAAACATTACCAACTTGATTTATCCTTATTTATCAATTTAATTTTATTTGTGGTAATAATATTCTAAATTTTAAATTATTATAATAATTACATATGTGTTGTGAATTTTCCATAATTTGACACATTATGACGTTTTGACCATATAAATTTTAATTAATAATTTTTTAATTTTTTTGTGATTTTTAAACAATTTTATAATATGTTATTTTTATAAAATAACAATAGTGTCAATTTTGACACTATTCATTTATTTGAATTTAAATAAAATATATACAGAGGATATGTTTGAACTAAAAGCTTTAATAGATTAATAAAATGTCATATGTATCTAGAAAATTAGTGGTGCACATTAAATAGTGCATATAATAATTATTTTAATATTTTAAAACCATTTATTTGATATTTTAATTAATAAAATAATTTCAACATCACTATTGTGTCATAAATAATGATAATTATTTAAACCCTAAAAATTATAAATAAATTTCTATGATATAGATAATTGTATTATATTTCTGGAGACTATTCATGTTTGAAGTTTTATTAATTTTATCACCAAATTAAAATTATTATACTTATATGATTTAAGAAAGTGACATGTTGTCACATTCTTTGGTTTTAATAATAATTAAATTTTTTTCATGGAAAAAATTCTATTAAATGAATATAATCCGACCCTTAGGTGATATGGGACGACTTTTAGTCTTCCAATAGGATTTTGGCAGGTGTTAGGGTAATTTTATAATCTTATATTTACCCTTAATTACCCGATTTACCTTTAACTATGGTAAATAAAATTTACCATAGTTACTATTCATAATGCCCAAAAATAAAAAGTATCTTATTAACATAATTTGGACCCACTGATTCTAAATATGGAATCATTTTTTCAAAATTCAAAACATATAAGTTGTAGTAATTAATTTAAAATAAATCCCGTTGTTAAGAAAACGGGTTTTTGAAGTTAAAACATTCCCAAGATTGAATTGTTTTTACTTATAAATTCAATGTGAAATTAATTCTAATGACATAAATTATATTAAATGGTAAAAATATATTCTATCTATACTTTAAAACCATTCAATATAATAATTTAACCATATAAATTATCTCAATAAAAAAATTTGTTTTTAATTAAAAATTAGCGTATTTTTACTATTCATCAAAATATGAAAGTTATCAGAAAAATATCAAAAATTTATCCAAAGTAAATTTTTATATCCTGATTCAAAAGAAGAATTTTATTTTGTCAAATTGAACTTATAAATGTGTCAAAAACTAGATTTAACGTGGGTGCGCCATCAAAAGGCGGCAAAACTGCATTTTTTGATAAATACTTATTTTACCCAAAAAAATTTATTTTGTTATCTTACCATGTTCTAGAAAATGTGTAAGATGAATAATAATGTTGTAAAATTTAAAATTCAGTTAATACTATTCATAACGACTAGTTTATAATATTATAATAATATATTGTTGTTTAGTGGAAGTCGGTATTGCGTACTACACATGCTATCGAGGAAGGTCGCGATTGGGTGCAGCGAAAGATTCCTTTGATGATTTATATAACATAAAAAAAATATTTCTCATAAAAGTCTCGGGTGTTACATGAGATCTCTCAAAATAATAGAACCAAAAAAAGCCCCAACATACTGACTCAACACAACATCATATTCTCAGACCAACAACCTTTCAAGAAGAGATTCCATTCCAATCCACGTCACCCCACACATATTAGCACAATAGAGCAATGATGTTTTCATATTTACCCACACCATTCATTAAGTTCCTTATTTTCATTTGATTAACTATGGTGATCACACAAGGAGTATTATTCACTGGGAATCCATTTAATAAACTAAGTTTACAAGATTAACCTATTTACATGATATATCTATTCAATCATAGTATTATCTTGAAAACAATGGTTTATTAGTGTGTAGGAAAGGACCACAATCCTCCACTATTTATACTGGGAATAATCCCATACAATTCAAAACATGAAAATGAAGATAAAAGAATACAACAACATATCTTTTTATATCAATTATATATAACTTCAAAGATTCCCGATAAAGGAAACAAAATAAGGATGATCTCAAATTCTTAGTTAGGGTTAAGTACAATGGAGGCTGTCATTAATCAATAATAAATAAAAAATATGGAAAGTTAAATAACTAAACAAACATTCCATTTAATAAATAACTTAACTACCATAATTAGATAAGGAATTATCAATATATAAAGGTAAATAACTGAAAAAACATTCCATTTAATCAATGAACTGCTAATGAAATTCATCCAGAGATAATATCATTGTGAAAATATCATGGAGAATAATAACTAAATTCTCAATTAAGGAAATACATAATTATAGGATTTCTTTATATCATTCATCATGATACCTCTATAATAAAGACCTTTCACAAGATGGTTTAAAACTAAAGGTAAAAACATGTTTAATGACAACTTATTAATTTGACTTATGAGACCTATCGATTAATCGAGGGGATATATAATTCAGCAACCCACCCATAACTGTATATCCAAAGTATTCCTCAAATATCGAATAATTGATTTAATTCACAGATAATGATCCTTAGAATCAAATATCCATATTGAGCAAAGAATATATGTTTTTAGTGTTTCCCTATTTAATCAAATAAATTTCAATGTAGAAAACCATATGTAGAAATTATATATAGTTTAAGAAATAAAAATACCCATGATAAATACTGTAGATATTTAAACGAAATTTAATGCCCATAAGAAAGTTAATAATTCAAGGGAAAGTTAATGACTACAAAAATGAATCAAGGAAGTGAATATCAATACATTCCTTAGTCAAAATGATAACAAACCATCTGTAGATAGAATAAAGATTGTATCAATCTGACATATACCCATAAGACTATGAATAAATAGTTTTTGTTGCCAATGAATATAAATACCATAAAAATATATTCAAAAACATTCTTGATGAAAATATCCTATCCAATTTTGAAAATATCTTTTTAAAACTAAAAGTTAAAAAAACATTTTGAAAATAATTTTATTTAAAATAACCTTTGAAAATTATAAATTAATCTTTAAAATATTGAGTAATAATAACCTCATGAAATTCTATATATGTCATGTATGTTAAAACACAGATTCCTTTCACATGATGGGAAAATCCAAACAAGCCTTGTTTTGAAAACGACATGATGATTCATTTCTAATTTTTTTGGAAAAAGTAAAAATGGGTAAAAATGTAATTAATAAATCATTTTAATAATTTGAAAAACATTTTTGAAAACATTTTTAGAAATCATTATTTTGGAAGAAAATAAATTTCCAACTAAAGTATGAAATGTAGTTAGATTTTATTAAAAACATTTTTCAATTATTTTAAGTACCAAAGAGTTGGAAAATAGTAATATTACTTGAAAGAATAATGAATAACCAGAGGATAATAAAATCAAAATGGTTTATTATCAAATTATCAAATAATTTCCTTTAATGAAAATTCATGCATAAATAATCCTGATTAAAATGACATTGTGAAATAAATCTTTACCAAGATGATAAAATTGAAATGAGAATTAAACAATGAATCTATTATGTGTGTCAAATAAAAATAAAAAACAATTTGTGGATATAAAACATAATATAGTCAAAACTCAATACACACATAATCATATAAGATCAAATACAATGAATAAGCAATATAACACGATGAAAATAAATTGAGTTATGAAATGCTTTACAACTAGGTACTATTCCTTTCAAATACCTAAGGATGAAGTAATTATAATTGAAAACTAATATACTAGGAATTATTAATTAATTATGACATTAAATTTAAAATTGGTAGTATATACACCATATAAAATAAATTTGGTGTAAAACATTATAATATTCCGTTATGAAGGGAAATGGAGAAAAAATCCCTTACAATGATCATAACCTTGAAGTGAGAATTAATAAATGAATTGATCAAGTGTTTACAATGTAAATATAAATAGAAAAATTGGAAATAAAACATAATATAATTAATAGTCAGAATGCACATAGTCTTAGAATATCAAAGGAAAATGAAGAGGTAATGTAACCCATTGAAAAGAAATGGAGTTATGAAATTGTGTACCACTTGGTAATTTCCATGTAAAATCCACTGAGATAATGTAAATAAAATTGAAACTTTGAATACCATGAATTATTAATTAATCATGATATTACATGAAAAATGGGATTTATATATACCATATAAAATAAACTAGGTGAATAACATTACAATATTCCTCAATTAAGGGAAGTTTATTTGAAGTCCCTTACCTCATGCTTCATTTTGGTTGAACATGATTTAACCTCATGTATATTAGTTTTAAAAATGTAATTAAATTATTCCAGAACCATATTAATATATATAATATCATATATGATGCTTTTATAACATATTTTTACCTACCGTTAATATTATTTCATTTTTTTCAGTGTTTTAGGAGCTAATTATCTTATTTTCTCATTCGTTCTTTGTTTTAAAAGTTTCGGTTCTTGTGAATTTTATATAGTTACATAATAAAAAGAGTAATAATAATGAAATTATTACCACATTAATACATAAATTAATCTTTTAATACCAATCATGAAAGTTTATTTTGATAAATGAAGTACATTACAATCATGGAGATGGTAGTCCATATATACGAATGTGTAGCATTTTCATTTTTTAATGGTCATTAAAGAAAGATGGTAAGGAATATTATATATTTATAGAATGATAATAATATATACCATATAATATTATTTTTTTAAATATAATTCTATATATATCATCCATGTGGTGTGGTGATGAAAAGAGAGTCACATCGCTTCCGGAAAGCGGTAGTCTACACGTACACGAACAATGTTATAATTTTTCAGTGTAAGAATGAAAATTATATATTATCTTTGAATAATGATAAATATTTCATTAATATAATAAATATTTCATATATATTACATATATTTATTAAATATATCATTATTACCTTCCATGTAAAGTGTTATTGAAAAACTAATCACATTGTTTTGCGAGGTAGTAGCCCGCCATACATACGAGTGACATTATTGTATCCCCTATGGAATGAAACGTAAAAAGGTATATATATATATATATATATGATATAATGACTAAATATCTATATTTATGTTATAAATATCATACATATACTTTATATATTTCATTATACCCAACTATGAGAGGTGTTAATGGAAAAACAAATGACATGAGTTTGTGAGGCTGCAGTCCATTGTACACACAAATGATGATTTCATAACCCATTTAATGGTAGTGGAAATAGTTTTTGGTCATGAAAATAGAATAAAAAAATATAAGTATGTAGAATATAATGATTTTATTTTATAATCAAGGTTTAATAATAATTTAATGAGGTGCAGGAAGAAATAAAATAAAAACGATCATTGAAGAACGTTACCTCTTATTTAGGTAACCTCCATAGGTTTCCACCAAAAACCTTCCTAGGACGGATTTCAGCTAAAAATAAGTCTTATATGATTATAGATTGGAATTTGGGAAGTTATTTTTTTAGTTAATTTATAAACCAAGAGTGTTTTGTGTTTTTATGAGGAGGGGAGAGGGGGTAGCCTTTTATACATAAGGTGAGTGATACACAAGCAATTTTTGAAAATAAAAAGGTTTAAGCACATGTTTCACATGGAAAAGTCCAAAATTAATTATTATAGATCATTAAACATTATAAGGCCTAAATATGTCCATAAAATATATTTTACACAAGATTTTTGGTTATGTTAACTCATTAATGTTCAGTTTAGCCCCAGATAAACCAGTTTTTACTTTAACCACGGTAAATAATTTTTACTCTTTTTACTATTCTCTATGGTAAAAAATTAATTTTACCTTAATAGATAGTACAAATAATATTTCTTTCAAATATTAAATCTAATTTTCCAAATTAAACTCCTATAATAAAAAAATATAATATAAAATTAATCTCACAGATGTGACGAGAAAGTGAGTTTTCAAAGAGAAAATGTTCAAAAGTTTACAATGTTTTTATATCAAAATTAAATATCTAAATGATTCAAATTATCTAAATTATATTTATATATATATAATTTAACTATTTTTTCTTTAAAACCAATTTAAAATAAAAATCAACTTTATATATAATTTTAACGAATAGGTAGTTTTCAATTAAAATTCAGTATTTTCACTATTCATTGAAAAAATGAAAAATTTCTGAAAAATACCAGAAATTCAAACTATGATAATTTTTATATGATTATTTCAAAAATTAATATCATTTTACCAAATAAATTTCCTAAAATTTTAATAAAAATTATTTTTAAATTATGTGCACAAAGCATGACTAAACGGTCTGTTAGGAAATGTATAGTTTTCAGAAAACATTTACTTGTATTTTAAATGATTATTATTTTCATTATAATCAATAGATAACCATAATTATTATAATTTATTTATTATTATTTATACAAAAAATTTAATAGCTAGGTTATAATTGTATACTATATTATGGTTCATTTAGACTCGGGGTGTGTGTTTCACAAGCTATCAAAGAGATTAAATTTAAAAAATATATTTAAAGGGTTGTTTAAGAGCAGTTTTTCATGTTTTAAACACTATCAAATATAGTAATCTTATTTATAGTTTTGGGTTGTTATAAAAATAATATCCAATTATATAGAGTTATGGATTTGAAATCTAATATCATTATTGAATCAAGAGATGTTGTAATTTTTGAAAATAAATTTTATAAAGATGATGTGGGGGAGGATATTCCTCATGTCATTATACCTTTTAATTCATCCATTTCAAAAAAATAGTAGAGGATAATGAATATTTTTTATTGGAACCTAAACAGAGTACAAGACTCAGGAAGGAGAAACATCTACATCTATATTTTATTTCTCCCAATTACACAATTTTCCTTGTTAATTGAGATCAAAATAGTCATATTTTAAATATGTATCATATGGTATTGAATATAATATAAGATAAAAATACATATAATAATGATATGACTTCTAGAGATGTCACTTTCTGGAAAAAATAAATTATTGGGGAAATGGATTCTATTTTGAAGAATAATACATGGGTCATTATGGATTTACCAAGAGGTTCAAACCCTATTGGTTTTAAATGGGTATTTATAATGAAGTATGATTCCAATTGTTAAATTAATGTTTTTAAATCTATATTTTTTTTCAAAGGTTTTAGATTAAAAATGAGTTGATTATTTTGAAACTTATTCTCATGGAGCATGGATTACATTGAAAATCATTTTATTTATATTTTCATCAATTAATCATTTATATGTCCATACAATGGATGTTAAAACGACCATTTTAAATGGATAATTAAATTAATATATTTACATGGAATAACCATAAGGTTTTTATTTACAAGGAAATGAAAAGAAAATTTTTAAACTGGTTAAATCTCATTATGGACTTAAACAATCTCCAAATAAATGTAATGAGAAATTTGATTCTATTATTTTATTTAATGGATTTACTTCTAAAAATGTAGATAGACGTGTTTATTCTATGTTATCAAAATAATATGGAGTTCATTTTCATCTTTATGTGGATGATATGTTAATTTTTGTAACCAATATGATTGGTGTAAATAAATAATTCACTATCCTATATATTTCAAAATGAAGGATCTCAGAATATTTGATACTGTTATAGGTATAAAAGTTAGAAAATATATTGGAGGTTATTATTTAAGACAATCTCATTACATAGAAAAAATGATAAATAAATTTGGTCATCTTGGTTTCAAGGATGCTAATATTCCATTTGATTCTAGAGTTAATATTTTTATGAATACAAGTATATCCATAACAAAGATGGATTATTCTAGTGAAATTCGTTTTTTAATGTATGTAATGAATTTTACTAGAATTAATATTTTTTTGAGGTATGTAAAATGAGTAGATATACTAGTAATACCGGTGTGGATCATTGTAGACTTAAAATTATAATATTTGAATACTTCAGAAATGCCAATGATTTATGTTCGTACTACAATGATTATTCGACTGTATTTGATGGATACACTAATGGATGTTTGATTACCAGTATTGGTGATCATCAATCAATATTTAGATAGTTTTTTACTTTTAAAGGTTGTGTTGTTTATTAGGTGAGTAGGAAAAAAACATGTATTTCACATTGGAACATGTAGTTGTTGTTTATCTCTTTAGGAGCATGTGGAAAAGAAGATGAATGGATTAGGAATATTTTATTGGATATTATATTTTGTCATATTTTGATGCCTCCAATCTCTATAAATTGTGACAGTGAAACAACACTATCAAAATCATATAGTTTCATGTACAATGGATATTATATTTATAAGTTTTAGACATTATTGTGTGAGATTATTGTTAAAAGATGGTTCCATAATAATTTTCTATGTGAGATTATATAAAAACCTTGTTGATCTATTTACAATATCTCTACCAAGAGAGATCATTTGTACAACTAATAAAGTCATGTTGTTAAAAAATATATAATAAATAATTTTGGTAATGTAAACCCAACAATTTATTTAGGTAGATCCCAATAAAAGAGATTAATAGGTAAAAAAAGTTACAAAGCTGATTTTTGATATTGAAAATTATATCCCCAACTACTTGGTGTCAATATCATCCAGTATGACTAGAGGTTGAGTTATAAAATCTTAAGAAAATATTAAGACTTGATGAGTTATGTTTTTCTAATAAAAGAAGCACATTGTAATATTTTACCTATAGGAACATAGATGTGGTTCCACTTCTTATAGGAGTTAATGTGTTTACTCCGTAGAGAGTTTATGAAAAGGATATAAGCACATGACTATAAAAGTGATTCAAAATGAATTGTTAGATGTAAAAATCATTATATGTATGATATCTCCGATTTATCAAAAATTTTAATGTTTTGAAAATTTGTATATCAGATAATACATTGAGATATTGAGAATAAGTAAAGGTTTAAATTGAAATGCACCATTATTATTTATTATGATTCACTTGTGATATGGAGAGTAAATATTTATTAATACAAATGGGTGATTTTTATAATTTCATTCACAATGTAAATAAATAAATGTGGGATCCACATTTTTTTGTTTTGATTGATGAGGTTGACAAATATGTGGAATCCCACATTGGTAATGGGGTAAATTTCTCAATGCTCTTCCATTATAAAAACGGGCCTTGGGAATTATTTTCCATAAAAAATATATATTTTCCAAAAAAAATTACTGTATTTTTAAAATATATATTTTAGTAATTTTTTCTAATATATATATATATATATATATATATATATTATATAAATATAAATTCAAAATAAAACAAAAAAATTAATATTATATAAAATATTTTATAAAAACTACTAATGATGAGATTAGTCTTAATGATCAGATTTCAATTTTTTTGTATTCAAAATGGGTTTCCCCACCAAGATTTGTCTCTCTTAGATAAAATCAATGTATCTTTGGATCAAAATGGTGAGGTCAAAACAGTGCAATTCACATCAATTTTGATCTCTAAATAAAGAGGGAGTGTGATCGATCAATTAATCTCTTCAATCCGAAATTATCCAGATAACATCTCCCAACATCGATACTTCATGGTTGTCAAAATTTGGTGTTTGGTATTCCTAAAATCGTTGTAAGATCCTCAAGGGAAATTTTCACTGAGAAACCTATACCAATAATTGGTGGTGGATCAAACCATTTTGGATAGTGAATTAAATTCACGCACCGAGATTCATAAATTGCTTCTTTATTCTCCATCTACCTTTATATTTTCTAACAGGGGGAGTCATCCTAGGAGGGTCATCGAGTAGCCAAAGACCTCAGGGTGGTTACATGGATGGGGACTAGGTACCCATTGGAGGGAGGGTTATTACATGGTACCACAAGGGTTTTTTTAGTTTTTAATTAAATTTATTAATTGCTATAAAAATTTATTAAAACTCCACCTCATTTCTCCCCCAAAAGGCTTGAGCCCTTTCTCCCATTAAACTTTAATTTTCTCTTCCCAAAAGTAAAATATCCTCATGTTGTGGTCTAATCTCTGATCAGATCATTACGTTGGATCATGGTAGGTTAATCTACCCCTTATCATCAATCTATTCAAGTTTCATATCACTATTTCTTCACATTTCTTTGATTACGACTAATTTCATTGCTTATACTATGTTTCTAAATTCCCACCAGATATAGTCCAATAAACTAGTGATATCTAATGAGCAGGACCCTACTTGGTCCACATAGGTGGTCTTTTACATTCCCATTAGTTTTTATATGCTTCAAAAGCACTTTAGAAAATGTGGGATGCATGAATCATGTGAAGAATACCCAATTTGAATCCTAAATTTTATTTCTAGACTCTTTTATACTTTTGATATTTTTTTCATGTTGTGAATTAACCTATAATTGGAGTGCGTCCACCCCATTGTCACTAATGAATTTGCACATAGTGCGATGTGTTATAAAAAAAGACCCGGAGCCAAATAAGGGTTACCTTACTTATGTTTTATACTTAGTAGATTCATGTGTTCTTTTATACCTTCCCTTGATAAGGATTAATAAGAGACTATGATAGGCTATGGATGGGCTATCCTAGGTATGAGATCATGGGTGGGTGATTGGATTGAGAGCATGACCATTTAAGAGTTAAATGATTTGAAATTATACATGTTAATTATATGTGATAAATTGGTCACTATAATTTATTTCTAGTGGTACATCATCCTCTCTTGGTATAGTGCTGGTCTCTCATCCACTCGAGTTAGGACGATCATCCATCATTAACCCAGTCATTGATGTATTGGTGGTACCTCATCCAACTAAATCATTTTAGTAGTGGTGCATCATCATACCTTGATATGTTGGTGGTATATCATCCACCCTTAATATTTTGGTGGTATATCATCCAACCATATTATATTATAGTTATATCATTCACCCTGAGTTGGTTGGTGGTATATCATCAATCTTGATATTAATGATGGTAGTGCATCATACACCCTAGTTCTTATTATTAGTGGTTCCTCATTCACATGTGTAATGTTGTGTTTGTAACAACCCTGAATCCAGTTTCCTAGATCCTGGACCTTAGTTTATTACATTGGCATAGATACAATACTAGAATCCTAATGTTTACCAGTTTTTAAAACCAGATTACATACATGAAACTTACATTACAATTTAAACTATAAAATACAATATATCTGATATTTTGAGAGCATCAATATTATTTCCAATTATCCCTTCATATCAATCATAATATAAGTCTTGGAATCCTAGGAAGAATAAAACATAGGAAATGGGTCATCTCATATGCTCAGTAAGGGTAAATATACAATGGAAGCTATGAGTAAATATGGAATAAACCATATATAAAGGTAAATAACTAAAACACATGCCATTTAAATAATCACATGAGATTGGAAAATTAACCATTGACTTTATACTAGTAAAATAATCACATGAAAATAAATAACTAATATAAAAATGATAGAGTGCATAATTCTAAACATCTGAAACATACAGTCAAGGCCTCGACCAAGATATATAAAAATAAATGGTTAAGGCCTCAGCCAAATACATATATGATATTAAATGGGAAAGGCCTCAACCAAGTCCATATCTGGCTTGTCTCATGAGACATATCATCAAATCGATGGGCTATATAAGACTATGACCATCACATACTAAGTACAATGAATTCCTCATATGAAAGGGGTGAAACATAAACGACATAAACATTCATATTGAAAAACTAGTATACAAAATGTGAATACTTTAACTATAAACCATGAATGGTATCAAAATAAAATATTCATAGTCAAACTGATCATAAAACTTTATATAAAATATGGTATATGGTATCATAATAGTTCAAAATCAATCAACCATAATACCCAACAAATGATGTTTACATAGATGAAAATACTTTAATAAAATCATTAAAAATTTCTTGAGTGAAATTCCCATTTTTACTTTGAAACCATTTATTTAAAAGGCAGCACAATTTTAAAAGAAAAATAAAATTTCATTGAAAATAATATTTTAAACTTTTGATGGAATATTCAAGTCATTAAGGTGTCATTATAGCATAAAATTACTCTCATTCCATATAAGTTAAAAAAATATTCCTTCTGTATTTTTGTTATGAAGGTCATAAAGTACATCGTTTTAAAAATGAAAAAAAGATTCATTTCATACCGTTTAGTAAAAATTATAACATGGGTAAAAATAATTTAACCATTTGTAGGATAATAGTAAAAAGTAATTTAGAACTTTTGGTTAAGAAACATTGACATGGATGATAAATATTCCCCAACAGATACTTGCATAAGTACAATCTCGAATAATAGTGATATTGTGAAATTAACCATTACATTGTAGTTTAATTTAGTTTAATGTGATTTATCCTCCTATATAGTGGTTTAAAACATGTTATTAATATATAAGAGAACCATATCCATATTTATTATATCATATATGATCTTCTTATAACATTTTTCTAATAATATTCCATTATTACAATTATTTTAGGCGCTAATTGCTTTATTTTGATATGCATGTTTAGTTGTGAATGTATCAGTTATTTTTCATGGGATATAGATCCAACATCTACAGAATGATACTAATGTTATAAATATCATATTTAATCATTAAATATATTTTTAAAATTATTCTTTAATGGTTAACACAGAAAATGAATCACATCGCATCGTGGAGATGGTAGGTTGTATATAAGAACCTGATTCTTCCTTTAAGGTATAGATCATTACTTTTCAATTTATACTTACGAAAATGGGGGAAAAGATATCAAAGGATGGATGCAGGACTGTTACAAGATGTTTCTAGGGCCTAAATGCCAGGTACTTTTATCTACACATTGTCTATGGAGAGATGCACACCATGTAATCCTAGTACACGACCATGTAATGGTCTAGCCAAAAACTATATAAACATGGTGTGCAGTTTTATGTACACACCGTGTACTTTTCTTTTTTTGGTTAAATTAAGAAGTAGCATTGTTTTCTGTCATACAGACAAAAATGACTCCTTTTCAACTGATGATGCACCTAAAAAATCAGAACAAGGGTTTGGCTCCCGATTCATCATACGATCTCTGATTCGAACACCATCAGAACCATTGTAATCCTCTCATTGAGTACTCAATTACACATGATAATTTCTTCCCAATTTCATCTATCTATTGAGTTTTCAATGTTTGAAATTTTTTTATTGTTTTTATATCTACTCCATTCTATGTCGAATCAAAGCCTGATGTTGTAAGAGGAGAGTCGTACAAGTACGACGTAAGTGGTATTGTGCTTTTCATTGATTTTAGAGTTGATTATATATTCTTGAGTGCCGCACGCTCATTTTAGGGTGTCACATAATTGAATACTTACCTATGTTGTTACCTAATGTTGATTATGTAATTGATTTAATGATTATAAGGCATGTTTGAGATTGTTATCCTAGATTAAGGGCCACCTCATGGGTTCATTTTCCCTTGGAAGACCAACATTTATCCATTTGGACTAGGATTCCCATGGTCATGCCTTTGATTTCATTTTATGGGTGATTTAAAATGGAATTGGTTAATTGAATGATTTTATTCCCCCATGAGTTTATGTTGTTAACCATGTAGTAGTGTAATTTACATGTGTTGTTTTCATGTAGAAATTCTTATAAACCGGGCATGGCCCTAATAAATTATTAAATTATTACATACTAGGTCTGGATCTAGGTACATGCTAAAATTACTATATACTGGGTTTCGACCCTGATTGATTGCTGATATGCTTATATAACTAGTTTTTATTCAGTTCGGTGTTATGTTATACCATGGTTATCTGGTTTGGGTTAAACACACCAGGAGTGAGACATGAATAACACTTTAGGATGTACATGATATACTCAGATATAAATTGAATAATTAAATGACTAATGACATGTTTTCCAATACAAAGCACAATCTTGGATTCAACCTTCACTCATACTTGATTACATTTTCTTCTGAAACATCTATTGTTCTTTCTTTTGAGTACCTACTTTTTAAAAATTTCACTATTGTAAACTGCCTGTTATATATATATATTCACTGACAGATCAGCATAGATAATGGGTGGTTTCCTATTGGGATTTAGTCTCACACCCTATTTTGGTCATGTTTTTGGGCTCAAACTGATTATATGATTGCATGTGTTGATCACGGGAAGCACCCTCTTACTAGTATTTGATTTTCTATTT
This sequence comes from Viscum album, assembly GCA_963277665.1. Lineage (NCBI taxonomy): Eukaryota > Viridiplantae > Streptophyta > Magnoliopsida > Santalales > Viscaceae > Viscum > Viscum album. The sequence continues at coordinate 391,853,589 of OY728167.1, read as the reverse complement.
AGGAGCAGGAGAGAATGTGACCGATCAGAGGGTTGCGATGATTCTTATAGTTATTTTTTCTTTGGTTATTTTGGAACATATATTGGGGGCTTTTTCGATGTACCTATTTTGGATGTTTTCTTAGAACATAACATACTGCATCATCTTTTTTATGGAATGATGTTTGGTTTCTTATCAGTCTTCCACTATTAATTTTAGTTGTATGGTATTTACTGATTCCACTATTGTATATAATTGTTTTTCTATATTACACTCTTCCAACAAGTGTATATTTTCACTACTATCACACCCTATGCCTTTGAAACTAGTCGTCAGCCTCTGGAGTTTGTGGAAATGCACTTGAGGCCATGTGACCAACTGGGTATGGAGGACCTACTCAGTGGAATCCAAATTCAGGATGTTAAAAAGTGGTATCAAAGGTGTTTTCATTTTTGGTTTAACTTATTATTTGGTGATATTATTAAGGTATATGAAGGAAATAATGTTTGTTATTAGTTGTCCTCGGGACTAGCTACCCTAAGTACAGGGAAAATCCAAATTACCACAATTTAAATTGTTATTTTTGGATATTGAGCTACTATAGTTGATTCGATTTCACCGTTGGGTGATACTCTTGTAATTGTGATGTTATTATTGATATCATTGTGGTTTATTTGTTGTAACCTGATGAGATGAGGTTATTCCATCTCAAGAATAATATAGGACCTTGTTAGAAGTCCGATGTCATGCATTCTTTCCATTCTATTTAGAGAGAATTGTTTATTGCATGTTTTTTTTGAAAGATATTGTGCTGTATGTGAATGTTGTTGTGATAGGTACCATGATAGATATGTTTTCTGTTATGATAAGTGTATTGGCACATATCATGGTTGAAATAGATGCACGCCAAACTTTGGTCCCTGAAGAGTATGGGCCCTCTTGGATCAGAATTTGGTGGATCATATTTTGACAATGGGATATATATTTTGTTGTTATATACTATATGTGGATTCCAAAATTTGATTTGTGGGTTGTATTGGCCCCCACGGATTATAATTTGGCACATCGTTGTTTTATATTGCAAAAAAAGGGTTATGGGGAAGTTTCTGAGGCTTACTGTCTGGAAACCAAGACAATAGGGCTTGTGGTCCAATAAACACACACCATGTGTTCTTTTTTTTTGATAAGAGAGAACTTTTCTTCAGTAAATGCCATGTACTCGAAGTAAACTCTATGTGGTAGGTGACAATGTGTCCGACCATGTGATAGAAAACACGTGATGTTGGGTATTGAGCAGTACATGGAATATGCGTTAGATACCCCCAGTGTAGTTTTATGTAGGCAAAACCCATGTGAGTCTAGCCATATAGAAGTACCTGGTCAAGAAGGGAAACTTGTGTACATGATGTCTGTCAGTTGTTAGGTCAATATGGTTTCCTTATGAATTTTCTATTCCTTTATGTTTTGAAAATAACAAAGATACTTTCTTAAGGAAAATTATCATTCTCTAAGAATTATGTTCTTAAGTGAAATTTTCTTCCTCTAAGAAAAGTTTTAACTTTACCTTTGGTTTTCATTGTCTTCTCTGATGTTTCTTAAACCAAGTCTAACCAACATTTGTTCAAGTCAAAAATCGGATCCTTACAAAATTAAGAACCTTACTGTTTCTTATACTCTGATTTCCCCATAATTCAGACTCCAAATTCATTAAAATTCAGACTCTCAATTCTCTAAAATTCAGACTCCAAATTATATTAAATTTAGACTCCTAATTCTCTAAACTTATTAATCTTAATTATATGAAGTTCATACTCCTAATTCTCTGAAATTAAGACTCCAAATTATCTGAAATTCAGACTCTTAATTCTCTGATATTAAGACATTGAATTCTATGAAATTCAGACATTGAATTCTCTGAAATTCAGACTCCGAAGTCCTCAGAATTCAAACTTTGAGTTCTTCAAAATCCAGACTCTGAATTATATATAATTTAGACGTTGAATTATTTGTAAAATAGAATTCGAATATCATTTTTTCGAAACTCCTTTTTTCACTTCCTTAAGAATCACATTAAATGTTTTCCTTATATTTATTTCATTTCCTTAATGTATTGTTCCAACTTTATCAAATCCCATTTTACATATGTTTCATAACATTAAGAATGTTTTTCTAACATGAACCCATTTCTTTATAAATGTTTTTGTTACAATTAAATGATATCCTACATTTTTTTTAACTAATCGTTGGCTGAGTGACACCTGTCCAGGTCCCTCTATGATTCAAAGAAAAATATGACCATTGGAGGAGGATCCAACCATTCAATATGTTTCCAATAAAGAGGAACTCATTTGAACGAGTTCAATATATTAAAAAGAAATTATAGATTGTGATTCTATGAAGTGATATATAGAGAGAGAAACTATTGTTCATGGTGCAATCTGTTAACATCTTGTTCAACCGTGAACAACTTGTTCAGACTAGTGTGATTTTGAATGTTGTTGTGTACAATAGAGGGATTTTGGGGATATAATGACAGAGGTTCCAACTAGCTTAAATTTCTAGGACTTAAAAGGATAGGAAGACATAGGTTCTAACTACCATAAAAAGTTTGAGGGATTTCCGGGATAACAAGACAGACTCTGATATTCTTATTGAGGGCATACCCTAGTGTGGGTAATACATGCTTTCTGAAAAGTATAAATCATGGGACCTTTATCTATGGTTGTTGGATACCATTCTCTTTGGGTTAAAATATTTCCTAATGGTTTACTTAATTTTGTTACAAGTTTTATTTCCGCTGTATTTTTTAAAATAAAGCATGTATTCTTATAATTTTTTATACTTGTTTAACTCTGATGTAAATAATATTTTATATGATTTAAGGTATAATAATTATCTAAGTAAAACCAACTTATGTTTTCATAAGCCAAAATTGTTTAATTTTAGGTTTATTATAATCGGATACAGACCCTTCCAATTATCCCTTTATGTAAGAACCAAATATTTTTTGTGAATTTACCTTGTTTAGCTTTGTTACAAAAATAATTCCTTGAGGTTAAAAACGATAGTTTTTAAACCTACAATTCACCCCCTCTTGTAATTAATCTTCTACATCTATATTTTGATCCTAAAATTGGTATGAGAGTAGGTATCTGAAATAATTATTCTTACATATAGTTTTCTTAATCACCTTTTTCTTGCTCAACTTTAGTTTCTTATGTTTTTTTTAAAGATTTTTATCTTTTTTTTAAAAAATATTTTGCCGCTAATTATTTTTGGGTAAAAGATATTTTTTTATTATAGAATGGTATGTATGAATATTGGTACTACAGAAAACCTTAATCCTACTAGACCACCAATATTTGATGGTAATTATTATGAGTACTGGAGAGATATGATGAAGAAATGTTTTATTAACAGCAGAGTGGAAAACTTTCTTATGCTCATGAGAGATTACAAAATTCATGTTAAGGAAGTCATAACCTTCCCAAATAAAGAAAAACCTGAATAACAACTAAACTACAAGGTACGTAATAATATTTTATATTATATGACCAAGAATATATAAAATCAGATATCTTTTTATGAAGCAGCCAACTTTATTTTGATGAAACATGATATTACACATTTTGGAACTTCCTAATTCTGTAAAACTAGAAGAGCTATGCTCAGCGTTGAATATTATAGAGTTTTAATTCCTTATAGAGAACCTGTTTGCAATGTGAAAAAAATATTTATAACCATTGTCAAAAGTCTTCAATCTATGGGAGTGAAAGGTCTTGATGATGAAGTTCTTGTAGATAAGATAATTGATATCATTCCTAATGAATGGGAATAAAAAAGGATAGTTATTGATGAAAATAATAAAGTATCTAACATAACTCTTGATGAGTTATTTTTAACTCTTCTTCAACATGAAACAAGAATGAATAGAGATGTTGATTTATATAAAATAAAGAATGGTAATGGAAGCGTTTCCTTTACTACTATATCTAAATCCAATAATACAGAAAGGGTAACTAGATATAAAGTGAATTAATATGTTGTTATATCTGAATCAAGTGAAATTAATCTGTATAAGAATGAATTAGTCAATCCTGCTCAAAGGATGAACAGGATTCTGGGAAAGAAATATTTTTAGTATAGATATAAAAGAACAGACAGAAAGTGCAAGAAAGATTCTACAGTAACTTATTATGAATGAAAAATGGTTGGACATATTAGACCTGATTGTCCTATGCTTAAGAGAAAATATAGAAAGGAAAATCATTCTTAAAGGAACAAAAATAAGTACTAAAAATCTATGTATAAGAAGGTCTTAGAGGCTACTAACACATGGGGTTCTAGTTGTGGTGACTGTTTTGATGAATCTTTAGAATATGAATCATCTAGTTAGAATAATAGTGGACTTATAGAAAAATTACATATTGAAAATCAATGTCTTGTGGATAAAGTACGCAATGCTGAATCATTAACCAATATTTCTGTAAATGATAATTTTCCTAATGAATAATATTATTAATACACCTCATCATAAGATAATATCATACCTTCATTTTAAGAAGCTTATAGATTTTCTAAATTACCTGGGAATGAAAATTGTACGAAAAAAAAGATGTTAGGTAAAGAAAATTCTAGAATTCCTATTTTAACAAAATAATTATATGATCTTTCTAAAGATCATGATCATAATGTTCTTGATTTAGAAAAGTTTTCTAAAAACCTTAAGGAATTTAATTCTGGGAAGGTTAAACTTTCTAAGGATATTGAAAATGTTATTTATAAGAAACATATTTTATAGAATAACTCATGTTCAAAACTAATGAAAATGACTATAAGATTATAGTCATCAGTCTAAAATCAAAAAAAAATCCTTAAAAAAATCTATCAAATTTTACTTCTACAAGGAAAGAATTTGATAAAATGTATTCACAACTTCATCCTCTTAGGAATTGTTTAGGATTTGGTTATACTCACTCAAAACCTATTTTTAGTCATAACTATTTTGTTCCTCAAAGGGATTCTTTTTGCACCAAGTGTCAATGTGGTGGACATTGGGAGAAAAATTGTTCTTTAAATGAAACCCAACTCTTAGGTTTCCATAAGGCTTATTTTTTCAAAGAAAATGTGGATTCCTAAAATTTTTCTTTCTGAAATCTCTAGATCTAAGAAATTTTGGATTCCAAATGTCTAACTCTTATACTTTGAGGAAAATAAAGTACTGACAACAATACATGGTACATGGATAGTGGATGTTCCTGCAACATAAATGGTAACAAAATCTTCTTTCAAAATATTATCAAGATTAAATGAGGAAAATTAACTTTCAGAGATAATGCCCTGGGATAAATTTTTGGTATAGGTAACATTATTCTTCTTGGAAAATCCTTAATTTGAAAAATGTTTTATTTGTTAAAGGGATTCAGTACAACCTCATATGCATAATTCAATTATGTTATGAAGGTTACCTAGTGAATTTTAGGAATGATAAATGATTAGTACATAATTCCAAGGAATATTTTATTCTTTCATCCCATAGGAATGAGAATGTTTACACGGTTAACATAGAAGACCTTATGAGCTAAGATATACCTTGACATAGTCCAATGGAAGATCAATCTTGGTTATGGAATATAAGACTAGGACACTGTAATCTTAGTAACCTATGAGAACATTCAGAGGAAAAACTTGTTAAGGATCTACCAGATCTTTGATTTGATTCTTCAAAAGTTTGTGATCCTTATTAATATAGAAAGCAACATAAATGAATATTTAATCAATCAGTGAAGTCTCAACTTCCGATGTATTATAGATAGTGCATATGGATCTTTTCAGTCCAACACAAACTGGAAGCACTAGAGGGAAATACTATGTATTTGTTTTAGTTGATGATTACATTATATTTACATGGGTCTATTTTCTAGAAAAGAAATTTGAAGGCTATTCTTATTTTAAAAAATTTGAGAGAAAAATTTAAAAATGATAAAAACATTATATTGACAACTATTCATAGTGATCATGGGGGATAATTTCAAAATTCACATTTTGAGACTTTTTGTAGTAAGAAAGGCATTAATCATAACTACTCGGCCCCAAGAACTCCTCAACAAAATAGTGATTTTGAAAAAAGAAATCGAATTCTTTAAGAGATAACTATAAACATGTTGAGTGAATATTCAATTTCAAAACACTTTTGGGATGAAGATGTTAGTACTTCTTGTTATACTTTAAATTGAGCTTTAATTAGACATTTTCTTAACAAAACACCTTATGAATTGTAGACTGGGAAAAAACCTAAAGTGTCTTTCTTCAAAGTATTTGGATGCAAAGAATTCATTTTGAATACTAAATAAAACTTACAAAAAATTTCACCCAAATCCGATGAAGGAATTTTCTTAGGATATTCCACAACTTCTAAGGCTTATAGAGTTTTTAACAAAAATACTTGTACTATTAAAGAAACATTACATCTTAATTTTGCTGAAAATAATCCTTCTGTTTTTAAACAACTGCACCCTACTTATTCAGATTTGTTTTCAAAAAGTGATTATCATCCTCTGATGGAAAATCATTATAATAAGAAAAATATAAAAGAAAATGTTTCTGTCTATTTACCCTAGAAGAGTTTCAACCTTAGGTTGATGAATAGATTTTACAGAACCCAAATCAGTTGTTTCTTAAGAATCATCCTAGTGATAGTATCATTGGTGATGTAAATCAGCCTATAAGGGCTAGAAGTTATTTAATAAATAATGTAGAACATATGGAATTTCTTTCCCAATTATAACAAAAAATCACTGATGAAGATTTTGGTGATTATGATTGGATTAAATTTATGAAAGATGGACTAAATTAATTCGAAAGGAATAAAGACTAGACTATGGATGAAAAACCCCAGAAATATTCTATAATTGGAGTAAAATGGGTCTTTAGAAATAAATGTGATGAAAATGGAGTCATTGTAAGAAATAAAGCATTATTATTTGCTAATGGCTATGATCAACAAGAAGGAATATACTATGAATAATCCTATGCTCCAGTATTTATAATTGAAACTATTCATATTCTACATTCCTTTACAGCATTCATTAGTTTTAACCTTTTTCCAAAGGATGTGAAGTGTTCTTTCCTTAATGAATGTGTTCAATAGGAAGTTTATGTTGAAAAAGCTCATGAATTTGAGGATACAAAACATCCTAAATATGTTTTTAAACATACCAAGATTTATATTGATTTAACAAGTCCCTAGAGCCTGGTATGATAAAATTACATTATTTTTTCTTTAAAAATATTATGTTAAGTGAACTTCTTATCCAAATATTTTTATAAATAATGATAAGAAAAATGTTTTGATTGTTCAAATTTATGTTGATTAAATTATATTTGGATCAACTCTGCAATTTTTGACTAATTCATTTGAGAATCTCATGAAATATGAGGTTGAAATGAGTATGATGGGTGAGTTAACATTTTTCCTTGGTTTTAAAATTTCACAAAAACTATAATTAACTTATATATATCAACATAATAATATTAAATATCTTTTTAAGAAGTATGTATATGAGAACAATAAAAGTATAATCACTCCAATAGGTTCCTTAAATTCTCTTGATCTTGATGAAGCTGGGAAACCAGTAGATTAAAAATATTTAGAGGTATGATAAGCCATTTATTATACTTAATAGTTATTCATAAAAAAATAAATGTTTTAATTATTCTTATGTGAAATATATCAATATAATCTAAATTAATCTCATTTAGAAGTAATGAAAATAATTTTTCATAATTTAAAGGGAAACATGAATTTAGAACTTTTTTATTCTTCTGGAAATAATTTTGTTTTAAAAAGTTTTTCAGATGATAATTTTGCTGGATGTAGAATTGATAGGAAAAGTACATCCAAAACGTGTAATTTCTTAGGAGATTCATCAGTTTCTGGGTCATGCAAGATGCAACACTCATTAGCACTTTCCACTACTGAATCTGAATATATAACAGCTAAAATTTGTTGTGCTCAAGTGTTGTGGATGCAACACATACTCACAGACTATGGCATATGTTTTACCAAAACAAAAATAATGTATGATAATACTAGTTCCCTTTCCCTAAGAAAAAACATTTCACATAACTCTTGTGAAAAGTACATAAATATTAGGTATCACTTTCTTAGGGATCACACACTTAAATGAGGTATCATTCTTCAATTTATCAGAACACAAGATCAACTTTCTGAAATTTTTAAAAAATCAATACCCTCTAATAGATTTGAATACATTAAAAAAATTTAGGAATGATAACCATATTTTAATCTTCCATATTAAATTCTTAATGAAACCTATCTTCTTACATTAAGAAACTCAATTTCATAGGCGGAGTACATTTGTTGCTTCTTTAAATTTTTTTCCATTCCTAATTTTCTTTCGGAACCTATTTTTTTCCTTAATGAAATATTTGAAACCTAATTTTTTTATAAGGTTTTTGGAGCCACAAATTTTATTTTACTTAATAAAATTTTACAGAATATATGTTCTTCAAGAGAAAACTTATCAATATTGACAATTTCTTTCCAAACAATCAAGAAGGTATGTTTCCTTATATAAATATTCAAAATTTTATTTTTACTTGTCACTATTTCTATCTTGATTTATGAAAACTCAATCAAATTCACATTCCTTAAATTTGATTTTTCTTTAATACCTCAAAAGAACAGAACATTCCAAATCCTTCTTCGGCATTCATCACAACTGGTAGATCAGTTCAATCTAATCATAACCATTAGATTTATTCAATAATTCAAACTATCTCTGCGAAGACTATATAATTGCCCCCCATATTTCAGTCCCACATAGGGTTTTCAAGAGTTTTTTCACCGAAGCTATGCCCCCTACAAATCAGTTGTTCATATTTCATAGTTTCATTACATTCCATATGTCACATGAAATTTCCTCTCAAAAATTAGATGACATAAAACAAGGAAATAAAATATTGGAAAATATACAGAGAAAGGGTGGTAAACCCAAATTTCTTTCTGATGTATAATTCATTGATTTCGAAAGTTATAAAGAAAAATAGTTTGGAATGTCTTTGTGTAGCCAATTTGAAGAATTGTTGTCCAATTTATCCTGATCATCTCATAGAATTTTATGATTCAGTTTGTTTTTACAAAGAAGGAGGAAGGGAAAAGTTTTCCTTTAAGATATATGGTAAAACCAATTCGTTATCATTCATCTTGGATTCGAGCATTCTTGGTATTCCTTATGAAGGTGAAACAATCTTTTCTTATCACAAGATGCCATAAAAGGAAGGACGTTTTGAGAAGGAAAAAGCAATTCAGTTCCTTGGACTCAAGGGAGTCAAGTCTCTAATCATAAATCATCATACAACCAACTATCATTTGATAGCATTGTGGATGTGGGGATATATTATTCCAAGAAAGGTAGAAAAGGACTCTTATAAGAAGAGTGATATCTTTTTGATGTAATTTTTAGTTAATCTTATAAAGGTAAACCTGATTAAGTACATCCTTCTGGCCATAAGAAATATAAATAATGGAAACCTTAAGCCTTAGATAATCGTGTATCCATCGATCTTTTCATATACCATCATTCTCTGTTAAGAATCCTTGAAAATTCATTTTAATTCAAAAACCATTACATTTAAGATCATGTTTTTAGGTGATGAAACTCTGAGGTGGATAAAATTTGGTTTCAGTATCAATTCATGAGAGTTTTATCATCATTATAAAAGTGAGGTTCAAGCTTTAAACAAGAAAGGGGAAGTAGGATAAACTTCCTAGAAAACTCAGAAGAAGATAAAAAAGAAATAACTGTAACCAATAGAAAAATCTTCCATTCCAAAAACCAAGTCCGATCCACCTAGAACAAATATGTAAAAGACAATTTCTGATGAAGTGGTATCAAAATGGAGAGAGATGAAGAAGAAGGAGGAGGAGGAGGGTGAATCTAGAATTGGTTCAGACCCTACTGAGGTAAAATACTTGAAAATTCAGACAACATAAGATCTTGAATGGTCAAAAAATAGATGAAGTTGAAGAAGAAAATGTCAGAAGCTAAAAATATCCAAGCCCCTCTTAAAGATACTATGAAATAATCTGAACAGATCCAGGTACCAGAATCCTTCCTTCAAGAGTCATGTCCTGTAGAAACACCAGGAAAGAATATTTCAATTGTGAAACCTATTATGGAAGAAGATATAGTTTAGTAAGAATAATAAGAACAAGAATAATAGGAATAGAGTAATTATGTGATAAAAAAATGGCAGAATATAATGAGAAGGAGATTACTTCAGATAAGTTATCGATCATAACATACTAGGTTGAATAAACCAAAATATTCTCTAAAGGTAGAGACGATGATGCACATGATGAGGTTGATAAACCTACTAATGATGAAATCAGAAATCATTATTTTTTAAATCCTCAATATATTAATAGAGATACTGAGAAAGAAGATGTTGATAAAGATAAGAGAATCCGAGTCTCAGATAGTGAACATGAGACTCCAAAATTTGGGAAGGAAATCTCTAGATTTGATAAAGGAAAGTAAACAGTTGATGATTTACCCAAGAAATATGTGGTTGTGAAAGCTAAGAAAGATGTTAGTGGAACACTTAAAAGGAAAACATAAGAGATAAACAATGATTTCTCAATAGAAAAGGAACCAGCTTCTGAATCATCATCTTCGATGGGTCATGATTTTGTTGTTAAGTTTTGAAGAAGTTAGCGAACACAATACCCTTATTTCCAAGTATCGATTAAAGATTTCAGTTGAATAATTGTTCTATCAATATGTAGTTATATTAAATAATAATGCTCATATAAAATTTTATAAACCTTGAAGAAGAATTCTAAAATTTCATATTGGTTATGATTCTCATAAACGATCATGTAAGGAAATAACCAAATGGTCTAAGACAATGATTGATGAAATGAAAACTATTGATGACTTCCAAGATTCAGTAAAAGATTCTTTGATAAGTCATAGGACATGATCATAACCTCTCTACTAGTTTTTCAGATAAGATGAATCTTGAGAATGTCCCCTAAATTCGATAGGATAGAGATCTGAATGGGAATTTGAATTAGATTCCTCTAAATTCAAAGAGATAAAGAGAACTCATGGAAGAGTTGGAATAAAAATTCAAACATTAAAAAGAGGCAGTAAAGTCCTAGTAATAAATTCTAAAGTCTCAAGAAAAATGTATCAAGGCTCTTATAAAGAAGAATCAGGACCAGGATCATTTGCTCAAGAGGGTTGAGGATGACCACAAAGAGATGATGAAATTAAAGGCAACCTTGAGAAAACTCATTCCGAAGGAAAATAAGGATGAATGATTTTCATTCAACTATGATATTTTATTGTATTCTTCCTATAACAATTTTTTATATCATAAGGAAATTTTTTATCATTCCATTTTTTGGACTTGTATATTTCTAACCTTTCAGGTACAATTTTCTCATTCCCTCCATTCCTTTTTGAAAATAATAAAGGGGCATAAAAGAATGATAAAAATAATATTATGTGGAAAGAAGAGAATAACCTAAAATAAGAGGGAGATTATGTTAGGGGAGTCTACATAAAGTAGATTTTATTAACCAAGAATAAGTAACTTCTCTAATAAATACAAGAATACAATTCTTAGGGATTTCAAAACCTAAGGGGGAGATAGTCGTATACATCATGGTTCATAAGAAAAGGAAAATAACTATCAATTTTATAGTTTCAAAAGTGAATACCTTATTCCTTATATTCTTTATCGAAAGGTTGTCTGTTCTTTCCAAAAGGGGGATGTTGATGAGTCAATAAGGATTCCTTATTAATTTTCTATTCCTTTATGTTTTGAAAACCATAAAAACATTTTCTTAAGTAAAATTATCTTTCTATAAGAATTATTTTCTTAACGAAAATATTCTTTCACAACGAAAAGTCTTAACATTACCTTTGGTTTTCCATGTCTTTTATAATATTTCTTAAAACAATTCTAACCATATTTTTGTTAAGTCAAAAATTAGATCCTTATCCAGAATTCAAATTCTGAATTCTATGAAATTCTATCTTTGTATTCTTTGAAATTTACACTCCATATTCTATGAAATTCAGACTCCGAATTCTCTAAAATTCAAACACTTAATTCTATAAAATTTATACTCTGAATTCTATAAAATTTAGACTCTGAATTCTCAAAAATATAGACTCCAAATTATTTGAAATTAAGACTCTGAATTCTATGAAATTTAGAATCATAATTCTCTGAAATTAAGACTCTGAATTCCTCAGAATTCAGACTCTGAATTTCTCAGAATTAAAACTTGAAATTCCTATGAATTCAGACTCTGAATTCCTCAAAATTTAGACTCCAAATTCCTCAAAATCCGGAATCCAAATTTCTCATAATTCAAACTCCAAATTAATAATAATTCAGACTTTGAATTACATAGAATTAAGACTATAAATGATATATATTTCAAACTTTGAATTCGAAAGAGAATCCGAATATCAATTTTTCTAGACTCTGTTTTTCACTTCCTTAAGAATTTGATTAAAAGTTTTCCTTATAGTTATTTAATTTCCTTAAATTATTACTCCAAATTTATCGTATCCTATTTTAATTATGTTTCATAAAATTAGGGATGATTTTATTACATGATACAATTTCTTTATACATGTTTTTGTTACAGTGAAATGATTCCATACAATCTATTTCTAACTAACTGTTGGATGAGTGACACATGTCTAGGTCCCTATGAGATTCAAGGAAAAATATGATTGTTAGAGGTAGAGACAACTATTTAAGATTTTTCATATAAATAGAATATCATTTGAATAATTTAAATATATTAAAAAGAAATTACATACAGTGATGCTGTGAAATGATTTCTAAAGAGAGAAACTCTCATGCCTTGTGTGATCTGTGAACATCTTGATCAACCATTAACAACTTTTTCATCCTAGTGCGATTCCAATTTTTACTGTATAAAATCGAGGGATTATTGGTATAGGAAGATAGAGGTGACGAATACCTCAATGTTTGAGGTCTTCTGGGGATAGGAAAACAGAGGTTCTGATTAACATAAAAAGTTTGAGGGCTTATAGGGATAGAAAAATAGAATCTGATATTCTTATCGAGGGATTACCCTGGTGTGGGTAAGATAGAATTTCTTGAAATTATAAATTAAGGGACCTTTATCCAAGGTTATTTCATACACTTATCTTTGGGTTAAAATTTTTTCTACTTGTTTACATATTTTAGTTACATGTTTTATTTCCACTGTATTTTCTTAAAAAAATAAACGATAAATTTCTAATAATTTCTTATACTAGTTTAATATCTGATATAAATAAAATTCTACATGTTTTAGGGTATAATATTTATCTATGTAAAACATTCTTATGTTTTCTTAATCTTAACTTTTTTAAGCTTAGTTTTCTTATAATTGGACCTGGGTCCTTCTAATTATCCCTTTAAGTAAGAACCAAAGAGGGTTTGTGTATTTAACTTTCTTAACTATGTTAAGCATAGAATTCCTTAAGGTTAAATATGAATGTTTTTAAACCTAAAATTCACCCCCTCTTGTAATTGAGCATCTAAATATATATTTCAATCCAACATCAATATGACACTTCGTGTACCTTGGATGTTTACACTACCAAGGAAAGTGGACTTACACGACCATGTAAGAGTTTAAGGGGACACACCATGTTTAGGTTCTACACTCCATGTACCCACGTTTTTTGAAATTTTGGGGATTTTATTTTCCTGTTTTTATCTTGTGCTCTTGAACTATGTACCTTGATGAATATTCTTATACTGAGGTGTATGTGATGGAATTTATAGAGAAATTTCACCACGAACACCTCTAGTAGTATGCGAGGAGGGTGTAGACAAGAATAACCCAAATGTGGTAGGTCATGGGTTACTATTTGACCCTCCATTCATGATACCGAAGGAACCAATGGTTTCTCTGATCGCAGGTGCTGATACATATTTCCATGACAACTCTATGTGATTTATGCAGACTTTCCAGGGAGCACCTCAACCTGCCACTTCTATGGAATAACTGACTAGAGTGTTCTGGAAGTAACAACCTCCCTTATTTTCTGGGGATGGGGGAATGCAGACTACAGAGTCCTGGATAGATGAAATGGTATCCATCATTGAGAATCTGAATATGACTCTTAAGTGGAGGGTCAATCTTGTAACTTATATGTTGTGTGATTCTGCTAATAAATGGTGGGGTATGGTTACTCAGATAGGGAATCATTATGATATTCTTTGAGAAGTCTTCAAGACAGCCTTTTGTAACTATTTCTATCCTGAGACATTGAGGGCTGACAATGATTGGGAGTTTATGCATCTAGATTAGGGTAATATATTAGTTATGGATTACGCAACTTGTTTTACTAAGCTCCCGCACTCCTCACATGTTCTGATGGGTGACAATCTTTCACAGGCTAGGAGATTCAAAGATGGTATTAGGTATGAAATTCGATCGAAGGTGAATATATTTTGTATGACTACTGTATATCGATTGAAATCAGAGGGAATATGGAGGTGTGAGCCAGGGTAGTTGTACACCAAGATTTGGTACTATCTCTACAGGTAGTAGAAAGCATCTTCTTGATCTTACTCGTGGTGAATCTAGTAGTCAGAATGCTTCTTCAGGTATCCAGGTGAGGTGATACCAGTGTATAAATGTTGGTCACACAAAACCTTATTTCCTAATGGACCCAGTTTAATGTCGACCTGGCGGAAAGATGGTCCATCTACAATGATTCTGCAAGACATTTCTACTGGTAGCTAGTGAGAGAGGATATACATAGACTCCACATTCCGGAGGAGGGCCAACATCTTGTCACCAGTCAGAGAACATTAATCCGTAAAGTCACTCAGGACAAGGTGGGGGTCATGGCTAAGGTATCCAGACTCCATGTTTTCAAAGACAGCAGAGTGGATCATCTCAGGGATATCAGGTTGTGTCACAGGGCCACAGTGCATTCCAGACATTTGAAGTACAGTAGACACAACAGGAGAAGCATCTCAGACGTTCTACTATCAGAGGTACTATTCTAGTCGCCTATTTTTTAGATTATTCACTCTTTGATATAGGGTTTTCACATAGTTTCATATCTATTCCCACTATTGATATCCTATGGATTCTTGTTTTTACTTTTGATGATGTTATGAAACTAGACACTCCGTTAGGGATTAGAATGGTAGGTGTGAAATAGTGTAAGGAGTTCCCCCTTGAAATTGGTGGGTATCACTTTGTTTAGGATCTCTATGTAATAGAGATGACAGGATTTTATGTCATGCACAGAATGGATGGCCTAGTCTCCTTTAAATCCTTTTTCAATTGCTATCGCAGTAGGGTGAGTTTTATGTCACTAGAGGGAAGATCGTTTCTACACAAGGGTGAAAGGGATGTCCAGGTATACCGAGCTGGACCTAAGCACCGTGGGTTGAGTGGGATGACAACATAGATTTTTATTTTATATCTCAATGACCAGGGGACACGTTAGATTGATTTTCCTCCCTTGGATGATTGTTTTTGGGATATCTTCCATGATGAATTTTCATGTTTACCTCTAATAAGAGAGGTATAGTTCTCTATCAAGATTGTACCAGGAGATACACCAATATCCATTCCTCCTTATAGGATTTCTATGATGGGGTTGCAAGAGCTCATGAGGCATATAGAGGATCTGGGGTATAAGGGTTTCATCTGACCCAGTACTTCTCCATGGGGTTCGCCCCTTCTTTTTGTGAAAATGTGGATGATACCCTCAGAATATGCATGGATTATTGGAAATTTAACCATTTAATTGTTAAAAACTGATATCCCTTGACACAGATAGATGATCTGTTTTATCAACTTGGTGGAGCTCGAGTGTTATCAAATATTGACTTAATATCAGGGTATAACTAGGTGTGTGTTCAACCTACAAACATACCTCATAAAACCTTTCAAAGTAAGTTTTGGATATATAAGTATCTGGTTATACGGTTCAGTCTCAAGAACACGCCAGTGGTTTTCCTGGTATTTAACAACCGAGTGTTCCATCCCAAAATGGATTCTTTTGTGGTGGTTTTCATGGAAAAAATATTGGTGTATTCTCATAATCAACATGACCATTACAACTATCTTGAGATCATTTGGAATACACTAAGATAGAATCAGTTATATGATAATCTCCAAAGTGGTACTTTTGGATGGATCAGGTTCATTTCATGGGCCATTTCATCTCAGAGACATCAGTATCAATGGACCTAGAGAAGGTAAGATCTATTGTTACCGGGGAGAGTACCAAGAATGTCTTTGAGGTGTGGAGTTTTTGAGGGATAGCTTGTTACTAGAAGAATTTTATAAATGACTTCTTACACTTAGAAGAACCGATGAAAATAGTTACAAAGATGGGTGTGAAGTACATATGGTAGGATTATTTTGATACAACCTTTTAGATTCTAAATGGGTGATTAACGTCAGTACCAATAATGATTTTTCCAGAGCATGACAGAAGTTATACTGTATACTGTGACGCATTAGGTTTCAGGCTCGGAGTAGTGCTTATGTAGGGGGATCGAGTCATTGCATACAGGTCTCGACATTTTTTGCCACATGAGAGGAACTACCTAACACACGATCTTGAGTTAGCCACAATTTTTTATGCCTTATGTTGTTGAAAACATTACTCATTGGGGGACCATTTTTTGGTGTACACAGAACACAAAGTCACAAGTATATATTTACTCAGCATGATCTGAAAATGATTAAAAGAAGGTGGGTAGAATAACATCATTATTTTGAATTTAAGATTGCCTACATGCCTAGGAAAGACAATTCAATAGCCCATGCACTGAGCAGAAGGAATCCGATATAGTCAGTGCAGCAGACCAGTAGCGAGTGGAAACTGATGGCATTGTTCTCTGAGATGCATCTGGAGGTACACGACAGGTAGGGGAATACATTTCTTACATCCTTTATTGTTACCTCTACCTACTAGACATAGTGATGATGATGAAACTATCATATCCCAATGGAATAGTTCTATTAGAGAGTGTGGCACATGAGGACCCTCCTCCTAGTTGGACCATAGGCAAGGATGAGGTTCGGTGGTTAGATGGTCACATATGGGTGATAGCAGACATGCATGAGAAGCTAATGTGGGATTTTCATGCTTTAGTTTGGGCGGTGCATCCAGGTTTCACCATGATGTATTAGGATTTACATTGTCAATAATGGTGGCTAGTTATGAAGAGAGATGATGCTGGTTTTTTCATGAGACGTTCCGCCTGGAAGCGGGTAAAGGCAGAACACCAAAGACAAGCATGACTTTTGCAAAAACTACACATTCATGAGTTAAAATGGAATGATGTCATGATGGATTTTGTGATGGGTTTACCATGGTCACCCCAAGTTCATTATGTAGTATGGGTTGTGGTTGAAAGGCTTACGAAGGTTTCACATTTTCTACAGTTCAAGGAAAACTTCAATGTTGATGAGCTTGGAAGGTTGTACATCTAGGAGTTTGAATGAATACACGAGGTTCCTCATTCTATCATTTCAGATAGGAATGAACATTTTACACTTTGTTTTTTGAAATGGATATAGAGGGATTTGGGTACATAGGTGCTTCTGAGCACATCTTACCACCCCTAGACAGATGACTAGTTAGAGTGCACGATTCAGGCGCAGGAGGACATGATTCATGCTTGCATGCTAGATTTTGGGGGTTCCTAAGAGACACACATACCCCTTTTTGTGTTCACCTAAAAAAACAGCTTCCGTGATACTATTAAGAAGGTTCCATTTCAGGATTTTTAGGGAATACCATTCTGATCAGCCCTGTGTTGGCTGGGGGCAGGAGAGGCAGCTATGCTAGGACCTCGTCTAGTCCAGGAGAACACTAAGCAGGTTTATTTGAATTAGAATCAGATGACTACTGCACAGTCTCGTCCAAAATCACATTTCTATCACCATATATGAACTTCAATGTTTATGTTTGGGGATTGAGTTTTCCTAAATGTTGTACTGAGGATGGGACACAATTGGATTAGGAGAGAGGATAAGATTTCAACGAGATGCGTTGGTCTGTTTGAGATTCTAGATTGGGTCTGGCCAGTTTCCTATAGATTGAAGTTACCTCATTGGTAGATGGATTTTCATGATTTATTCCACACTTCCCAGTTTCGATGTTACTTTTTAGACCCGTCTCACACCATTCAGCCTAAGGAAGTGGAGTTGCAGGAAGATGTATCCTTTGAAGAGCACCCCTTTCATAATGTGGATCGTAGCAGGAATGTTCTATATGGCTGGTCTATTCCTTTGGTACAGGTGCTATGGAAGCACAACCATGTATAGGATAAGACTCGGGAGATAGAGGCTGATGTAAGCTCAAAGTGGCCAGAGTTGTTCTCAGAGAGTTCTTCATCACCCTTGGAAGGGAAATTCTGGGACAGATTTTTTTAAGGGGGAATTTTGTACGAACCCGATTCTTCATTTAAGGTACGGATCTTTCCTTTTCAATTTATACATATGAAAATGGGATAAAAGAGGTCAATGGTTGGATGATGGCCTATTACATGTCGTGATGGGGGCCTATACGCCATGTACTTCTATGTACACACCGTGTATGGAGTTCTACACACAATGTAATCCTAGTACATGACCATGTAATGGACTGGACAGAAACTGTATGGACATGACATGTAGATTCAGGTACACACTGTAAAATTTTATTTTTTTGATTAAATCGTCATGTTGCATCATTTTGTGTCAGATGGAAGAAAATAATCTTTTTCGACGTACGATTCACCCATTAAATCTGAAAGAGGGTTTGGCTCTCGATTCATCGTACGATATCTAATTCGAACACTTTTAGATCCATTGGAATCCTCTTGGTGAGTACTCGATTCTTCATTATCTTTTCTTCTTGATTTATTCTGTTTATTGAATTATCAAAGGTTGATATTTTTTGCTCGTTTTGTAGATCTACTACGTTCTAGGTCGAATTAATGCCCGACGCTAGACGAGGAGAGTCGTATTAGTATGAGGTAAGTGGTCTTGTGATTTTTGTTGATTATCGAGTTTATTATATATTCCAGAGTTTCACAAACCCATTTTTGGGTTCCTCATAATTGAATATTAACCTATATTTTTACCTAATGCTGATTAGGTAATTGATTAAATGATTATAAGGCATGTTTTATATTTTTATCCTTGATTGAGTGCCACCCCGTGGGTGCATTTCCCTTGGATGACCAACATTTAGCCGTTTGGCCTAGGATGCCTATGAACATGCCTTTGATTTAATTTTATAGTATATTTAAAATAGAAATTGTTAATTGAATGATTTTCTTCCCTCGTGAGTTTATGTTCTTAACCATGTAATAGTGTAAGTTACGCGTGTTGTTTTCCTAATAAAATGCTTATACACTGGGCATGGCCATGATACATGCTGAAATGATTATATGTCGGTTTTTGACCCTCGAACATTCTTGAATTCTTATATACCGGGTTTTGACTGTGATTTATTGTTGAAATGATTATATAGATGGTTTTGATTCAGTTTGGTGATATGTTATACCATGGTTATAAGGTTTAGGTTAAACACACTAGGTGTGATACTTGAATTCCACTTTAGGATGTTAAGATCAGACACAGTTAAAAACTGAATAATGAAATGAAATGACTAATGACCCGTGTCACACCCCGACCTTAGACACCTATTTATTAAATTTTATTTTTACTATTTACTCGGTCCAGTGTCATTTGGATGAGGTTTAGTTGGGTCCCGATTTGATATTTTCGAAGTTTGATGCTTTTGGTGGGTTATGGGTCGGTGTACAGTCACCACACCATTAAGAGAGACCGTGCTTTTGGTCCTGGTGAATTCGCGGTGGCGCGACATTTCAAATAAATAAATAATTAAATAAATAAATTACATTAAATGAAAAAGCAAGATAAAAAAAATTTTATATCTATAAAACAAGGTTAATGTTTAAATTATAATAATGAGAATATGTTTGTGCGAAAGGTAATATTATTATTTAATTTTGTAATAATAATGTTATTATTAAATTTCTATAAATATAATTATTATTTGAAATGAAATGTAATAAAATTTATCTTTTTGATTCTCATTAAGTTTGTTATTAATTTATTTTGTTATTATTAATATTATTATTATCATTTTTCTATTAAAATTATTAATATTATAATTATTGTAACATCGATATTATTATTATAACATAAAATAAAATGAATGAGAAATAATTATTAATATTTTTTTATTAATATTAATTGGTATTATTATTATGTTTTTATTTTATTATAATTTTTAACCCTAAACCTACCCCATACCCACATTCCCCCCCTTTCCCCCTTCCTAGTTGTATGCAGCATCCCCCCAACATTTTTCCACCTATGTGCTACGCACCTGCACGTCACTGCCGACCCCCCAGCCCTTCGTTCGTCGGCACACACCGAAGCCCATGCTGCTCTGGCCTCCTCGGTTCAACAGATCCCCAACTCTACCTCACCCTGCGGGTTCCTGCCACCCAGCCGACCCAGCCAGCTTCGCCACGCCCTGTGGGTTCCCACCACCCTGCCTCCCAGTCCAACACGGTCCCCCTCCTAGTCCGTTGTGACCTCCCCCTCTCGGTATGGCGCAGCCTCCCCCATCCGGCACGACCTCCCCCTCCCGGTCCGGCGTGGCTTCCCCTTTCCGGCACAACCTCCCCCATTCGGTTGGCTACCAATAGCTTCCCTCCCCTCACTATCCCATGATCCGGGAATCCTCCTCCATCCTCCTTCTTGACTGATCAGTATGAACCCCCTCCTTTACTGACAAAAATCTCTTTCAGTATATATTTTTCTCTATTTTTGTTATTTTTCTAAAATCAATCAACACTCTAATGTCGCGGGTCGTATTTTCTCATTTTTCTCAGTATCTAGGATATGTGTTTGGTCTACGGAGCGATATTCATCCTTCCAACAATGTTCTGTTGCATTCACATAGGTTGAGGTTGGTGTTCAATGGCTTTCATTTCAATTTCAATCCATTTGATGCTTTATTTTTTATTAATTATTATTTAAAATCTGTTTTTCACCACTATTATGAGTATGGTTCATTCGTGGAACCATTTTTCATGTTGGTATATTTGATTAAGAATATGTTTTAAATTATTTATTTGCTTCTGTCCATAAATATTTTTATCTAACTTGGTTGTAATTAGTGTCCTTACCATGGAATGGTTGTGTTGGATGTTTTGGGTGATGTTACCTCGTGCAAATATTTTATGGAGATTATTTTCTTTGAACTGGTTGGTTTATTGAACTTAAGTTTTTAGTGAAATGGTTTGATTTCTTTTCTCTCTTTGAAAGGTGGTTCCATGGTTTACTATGTGACATCGGGTGGTTTCAAGCAGTGTGAAAAGTTTTATATTTCATTTGGCATGCTTAATGATTAATTAGATGGGTGTGCATTTTATTTCAATACGTTACAGGTGTGTGTTTATTCATAAATGAGGGTTCTAGATGGGTTTTGTGTGTATAAATATTTGGATTCCTCTTTAGAATTGTTTTATATATTTTTTTAAAAGGGTTTTTAACTAATGCATGTGGTGAAAATCTTGTTTTGAAAATTTTTAGAGGTGATTGTGATTTTGATAGTGAATTAATAATATGTGGTTCATATTTGTTCAGTTGTGAACACTAAGATTCTTCTCTAAATGGACTGATTGGATCTTTTAAATGACTGGTGATTTATCCTGGCATGATTTAGTTTTTATAAACATCTTTGCAAAGTTCAAAGTGGTGTCTTAAATCCTTAAATGGGGTTTTCACATTAGGTTATTAATGGTTGATGTCCCATTCAGCTGTTGCAAGTGTGTTCATAATTTAAATGGCGCACGAGATTGATGAAATGAGTATTGAAGTGTTTTTCTTGTTGCAAAGGTGGTTCTGTGCCATTATTCATTAAATGGACTGTTTTTATGAAAAGGTTGTAAGGCCCGTTTGGCCACATTAGTTAAAATATGATGTTTGTTAATGTTTTTAGAAAATGGATTCTAAGTGCTTAAGAAAAATGGTTAAATACTAAGAAGTTAGGGTCTTATTTGGAACTTTTAAATGACTATTTAGAAAACCCCTCTAAGATTGAGTCTCCATCCAAGTAGGATGATCATGAGTTGGGAGGGAATTCGGTATGGGACCTCATCTGAGAAATTATTATTTAAGGCGGCGGACTAACCTTGAGGTGGCCGGGGTGGTTCCAGTTCATGTGATGTATTTAGTTATTTGTGTGAGGATTATTGGTTAGATGTGTGGTACACCCCCTTGAAAACAATATATGGGAACCTAGTATAGAAAAGAGGCTTACTGAGAATGATTACTGTACTAGTTTAGATTACGCACTGGCTAGTGGCCCATAGTAGAGGGATGTTTTGTTATTATTTCTATTGGGTTGTGCCTCTCGACTAGGACAGATAGGGAGACATGTGGGCATTAGGTCATTATGATGCCATTGAGAGTAGGAATGCCTTCTAGATGAGTCACATGTATAGTACGTTCTAGACTTCCTCTAAGATCCTAGGATTTCTCATGTTTCTCTATTACAAGTATGACTAGTGTTGTCTCCCTGACCATTTTGAATACCTTTTCTTTGTACATGGTATTGGTTATTATTTGGAGAAATGTGAATTTTTTTTTTGGTTTTAAAAGTTTTTCTATGTAGAGGTTTGACAAAGAAAGAACTATTCCATGTTTTCCTTCTTGTTACTTATTTTAAAATATGAGGGTAGTGGACCATGTTGTTTTTTTGTATTTAATATTCAAGGTAGATATAGAAATATATTTTTATAAATTTATTTCAAATTTGTATAAATGGAAGTGTTTTTTGAATGATTGACATGGACTTTGTGGTGTTTCCTACTAAACATTTCAATGCTCACCCCAACTTTATCTTTCGAGTTGCAGGTTCATTTTCTCATGAAGGTTCTTGGTTCAGATGCTCAATGTTGGAGCAGGCCTAGTTCTGAGTTGGGTGGTGACCAAGGAGGTCACATGGAGGTTGGGGAAATTATTTTGCATTATGTGGCTAGTTATATTTAGCTATCGTTAGTTACTATTTATCTATTTATCTTTTCTTCATGGGATAAATCATTCCCAACTGTTATGTGTTGATGCCCGAAAGTAGTTTCTAGCCCTTGGGGATCGGGAATGCCCCTCAAGACATGTTGCAGACCGGCTTGGGTGACCGGTTCAGGGTCAACCCGGGTTGGTTTGTGGCAACCCGTATGCCAATCCAATGCGCAATCCTGGGTTCGGACATCACTCATACTTGATTACATTGTCTTCTAAGACATCTGTTGTTCTTACTTTTGAGTACATACTATTTATTACTTTCACTATTGTACACTGCCTGTTTTATATATATATATATATATATATATATACATTCATTGAGAGATCGACACAAATCTTGGGTGGTTATCTACCGAGATTTAGACTCACACCCTATTTGGGTCATGATTTTGGGAAAAAACATATTATCTAATTGTAGGAGTTCATTAGGGAAAGTTACCTTCTACTGGTAATTGATTTTCTATTTAGGAGTAAGAGAGAATGAGACCAAGACGAGGCTTGCGAAGCTTCTGAGATTACTTTGTTCATTTGTGATTTTGAAACATATATTGTGGATTTCAACAGTTCACCCATTTTGGTTGTTTTCTTAGTAAATAACATGATACATCATATTTTTTATGGAATTATGTTTGGTTTCTTATTAGTCTTGCGCTTTTAGTTTCTGTTGTACGATGTTTATTGCTTCCTCTAATGCATATTATTTCTCCTCTATGTTACACTCTTCAAATGAGGGAATACTTTCCCCAGTGTCGCACCCTAGGACCTTGGTACAAGTCAGTAGCCTCTGGTATTTAGGGAAATTCTCTTGAATCCACATGACCAACTGGGTAAGGAGCACCAGTTCAGTGGCAACCGAATCCAGGACATCACATTGTATGTTCGCAGGAGCAATGGTATCATTCTCTAAATGGTGAAAGGGTAAGGAATTGGATGGTATATTAATTATAAATAATTGATATCATGTCATAAGTTCTATATATATCCATTATATCATTGATTATTCCCATCCAAATAAAGTGGGGATGAAAAATAGATTACACCACGACATGGAGATGTTAAGCTATACGTATGCACGCAGAATGTTTTCATTCTTCATTGGATGGATAAATCATGGAATATATTTTTAATATATAAATAATAATATCTAAAAATATATATTGTACTGTATTTATTAATTTGTTATGGAAAAACTCATTAATAGGAAGTAGAAGAATAAATGAACATGAATAATTTGGTAAAACATTTACCTCTTCTTTAGTGGAATCCCTTTTATTAACACTTTAACACCTCTAAGGTGGGGTTTCTACCTAAAATATGACCTATAGATTATTGGGAGTGATTATAGGAAGGTATTTTGGTAGATCTTATATGAACCATGTATGTTTTTAAGTGTGAGGAAAGGAAAATAATGGGTTCCCATTTATAGGAGAGGGGAGGTTCACTCTTGTAATTATTCAAACTATTAAATTAATATAAATTAATTTTTTTAAAAATTACTCCAAAATTATTAATTTAGAATATAAGATGATTTTGGGTTGAAATAAATTCTTAAAATGAAATTTAGATATGTTTTGACTATTTTTTAATACTTATCATTTACCATTTACCGTTATTTAACCTTTGTAATTGTTACTGTGATATCATGTAATTTTCACATTGAGGGTTAATATATTTACAATAAAATACCAAAAGACCAATAAATGAGTCATTGATTATATTTTAAGACTTATCAAAATCATATTTCCAAAAATTTATGTTTTTATAAATTTTATATCATTTAATAAAATACTATTTATTTTAAAATATAAATAATGTCAAATTATACACTATTCAACATTTGATTTTCAAAAAATATAATAACAACATGATATATTCCATAAAAATAATTTAAATCATCAATAATATGTCAAAATAATCCATAAATTTTTAGTATGAAATTAATTATATCAAATTATATTTATTTTAATATTTCTAATATCATTTATTCAATGTTTCCATTTATTAAACAATTAATGCATCATCATTGTGTCCCCATTTAAGGTAATTATTTTTTCAACAATATTATGAATAAATTAAAATGATGTATTTAATTATGTTATATTTTCAAATAATATTTATATTCAAACATATCCCTTATATAACCCCATATTATAAATATTTTACTTGTTAAAAAAAAGTGTGACAAAATTGATTTTTCTTTGAATATAATATTATAAACGTGATACTCTAATACAGGTGAAATCCAATGGCTGTAATTTCAGAATAAGGATTATTTTGGTAAAAAAAATTATCCAATGAAATTAAGGAAAGTGTTAGGGTAATTTTATTGAATTAATAATATTATTTTTACCCATAATTACCTGATTTACCCTTCATCTTGGTAATTAAAATATTGCTATATTTTCTAATCATATTGAGAAAAATAAAATAAGAATATTTACATAATTTGGACCCAATTATTATAACTATGGAATCTATTTTTAAAAATTAAAAACATAAAATGTTCAGTAATTAATTCAAAATTAATCCCCATGAAAGAATAAGAAAACGAGTTATTAAAGTGAAAACGTACAGTATATTGGATTGTTTTTGTATTCATATTCAACGAAAAATAGTTTCCAATGACCTAAATTTTAGTATTGATATAAAATAAATATAATTATACTTTAAAACCAAATAAAACTATAATTTAACTCTATAAATTATTTAGATGAAAAAACTGTTTTCAATTAAAATGTAATATTTTATCACTATTCATCCAAACATGAAACTTAATAGAAAAATACAAAAAATTCAATAGAAGTTAATTTTTATATTCCCATTTAGAATAGGAAGATTATTTTTTGAAATAGAATGTATAAAATTATCAAAAAGTAGATTTAAAATAGTTTCACCATTAAAAGTCGATATAACTACCTTTAAAAATATATAAACATTTATGATTAAATTTGCTTTTATTCTTATCTTAAGCCCATCAAACTTATTGGATAAAATTAAAAAACATTTGTTTGAATGTATAATATATATATTTCATTAATTTCTTTCACTAATAGTGATTATTTTAGTTTATTATGATAAAATAATTTTATGGGAATAAAAATAGTTATTTTTAATAAAAAAACGTCCTTTATATTAGATTGGTTATTATTTTTATTTCAAATGAATTAATTTTATAAACACATGTAAACTATATTTTCATAATTTAGTTAATCATATTCACAATCTCCAACTTAATGTATAGTTTTAAAATATTAGTATTTAATTCTATATCATTGTTTTTTTAATTTCGGTGCTGCGTGCAATATATACTATTAAAGAAATTTAATTTATTTAAGAAGAGATATACAATAAAATCTTGGGGTATTTCTTCTCCCCATATTCAATAAATTTCATCCTCATAATTTAAAATTTCATGTCAAAAATAAAAGGTTGATACTTGAAAATTTCTTTACAGGTAACCAAAATTAGAAATAGGGCTAATAAATCTTCCTCTTAGTAAGAGGTAAAGAGAAATGTAAAGGTCACATAAAAATTAGGATTTTGAATATGATAACATTAGTAGAAAGTTAAAACCAAGGCATGGAATATAAATATAGAAATAATGTTCTTATGTAGAGTGATAGAGAACATGATCATTAGAAAGTCTACCATTAAAAAACCAATAATCTTTGATGGGATAAAGATGCAATTGATTTCTCAGTAAGAAAATTAAATGAATAATTTTTTTGTTCCAAAATTATTTTCTCTATAGATGAGGGATTCCTTTAATATTATTTTATTCACTTTATTAAATAAAATTACTTGATTAATTTCTATGTCACAAGAATAATATCATCATGTATTTGTGCTTTGACCTGATTTCACTTCATCACTTACACGTAGAAGTGAATGTTCAATTAGAATTTTTTATGCCTAAAAAACTTTTAACGAATCAAATGATTTATAAGTAATTCCTTTATCCTTTAAATGTTTAATAAATCCAAATATGATAACACATATTATCCAAAAAATCAAACATTAACCTCAAAAAAAATGTCTAATTTCCATCTTAATCCATTCTAACCTTAAGACTCTTCCAAAACATATTTGTCCAAATTCACAGTCCAAAAATTTATTAGGAAGGTCAATAATTTTCAAAAATCAAATTGACATCATATTTTACAAACATAATGTTTCTATTATTATCAAATACCAAATATATGAATTCCTTGATCACCTTAAAACCGTACTGAAAAATTCATACTTTAAAATCATTAGAGAATAATTACTGGAGTACAATCCATATATATCTAATGATACATATAACCAGAATATCATAACATAATTAATGAACACAAAAACACAAATACATTAATTATTCTAATTCAACTATAGTAACAACATATGCTTTACCTTGTTCCATTTTCTTATTCTGAGGTATATTTCCTTGAATATTGGGGAATTCATTTTCATGATGTCCCATATCCTTATAATTTTATCATTGAACATTGGTTAATTCTCTATTTCCCTTGAAATCATAAGAATGATGGAATTTCTCACCACACTTGAAGAAAACTCCTTTTCCATTTAAGCATGTTCAAGGGTGTTTCCTTCCACAAGTATCACAAGTTGGAAAATTATTCTTTCATTTCTTTCCTTTATCCGAATCTTAATCCACTATTCCCTTCTTCTCTTACATTCCCTTACATTCATAAGACCTAGATAGTAATTTCTCTATCTTGATAGCACATGAGAATATATTTTTGTATAATGAGAATGTTTTGGAGAACAATGAATTTCATAAGAATGAATTTAACCCATAAAATAAATGATCTATCTTACTCTTTAGGTTACTTATGTAGTACAAAACATGCCTTGCAGATCTTGTGAAGTTGGATTCATATTTAGAAACATTCCCATCCACCTTTTGTCTCAAATTCAAGAATTTTCTCTCCATATCTTCTCTCTATTTGTGACGGAAATACTTTTCCAAGAAAATTTCTTTATAATAATTCCATTCCATGTTTTATATTTCTTATTCCTCCTTTATTTTTTGAATCAATTATCACCACTGATCTGCATCTCCTGAGAGATGATAAAATTCTATGACAACCTTCTCCCTTTTGCTACATACCAAATCAAGAAATATCTTATCTAAGTAACTTATCCATTTATCAACTAAAAATGGATTTTTAGTCCCATTAAATGATGGAGGTTGTTGCCTCATGAAGAGATCTAACATTTTTCATCTATGTTGTGGATCAGGATCCTCCATATGGTAAGGTTATTTTTCATAACCTGAGTTAGATATCCCAGTATAGTTATAAGCTGGTTAACACCAATTATAGTTCCATCTCCAACATCATTATCATTCATAGGAGGGAAGTCCCAATACAGATTATGTTCGTTGATAAAATATAAATTCATTAAACTAGGTTCTATTTCTAAATAATGTGATACTGTAAATTAGGTTATGAATAATAATTCATAATTTTGAACTAGAAAAAAAGTTAACATAAATTTAAAATTTATGTATATAAAATACTATAATAATAAACATGGTTTATTTGGGGACATGTTTACATTTAATTCATTCATAGTGGTTTGTAAATAAAATGTGAATTACCCTATGAATATCCCCTAGAACTGTCAAAATAAGAGCATAGTAATGCTCATTATTATGTACCCGGTTATGCCGGGTCAGGCCCGACGCACCTTGTCTTAGTTGTTACCACTAGGTACATATGTGTCATAACAACGTCTACTTGTATTATCCATACATGGATGTATTTTTAGGAATACCTACATATTATATACCATACCAAAATTCTAGGATGTTCTTATATTATTTGCATCAAATTTAATCTTAGGGTTTTGTTCCCTAATCTATGTTCTCTAAATCTAGTTTCAACGATTTCTACTAAACTTTTTCTAATACAAAATGTAATGACCCTGACCCTAGTATCCTGACGTTAGTGCGTCAATTTATTAAATTTGCATATAATGGAGACTTAAAACCCAAAGGGCTGTTCAATTTAACATTTTTGGTATCCATATTACAAACATGAACCTTACATTATAATTAAAACTATAAAATTTAATTTAATCAATACTTTGAGAGCATCAATATTCTCCAAGACTAACCCTACATATCAATCATAATATATATCTTGGAATCCTAGAAAAAATAAAACATAAGAAATGGGTGATATTATAAGCTTAGTAAGGATAAGCACACAATGAATGCTATGAGTAAATATAAAATAAATAATATGGAAAGGTAAATAACCAAAACACATTCCATTTAAATAATATTATGAGTGAGGAAAATTAACCATGGATATTATATTAGTCAAATAATCATATAGAAATCAATAAATAATCTCAGATTGATGGAATTCATAATGTTGGACATCTGAAACATATGGTCGAGGCTTCTACTAAAGCATCTCAAATTAAATTGTTAAGGCCTTTAGAAAATTGAAATCTAAAAATAAATGGGAAAGGCCTCGGCCAAGACCACATTTAGTTTGTCTCATTAGACCCATCGATGAATTAATGGGCTTTAGCGGGCCATGCACTTCCCTTACTAAGTCAAATTATTTAATCACATGGAAGGGGAGAAAGATAAACATTATAAACATTCGTATTGAAAAACTAGTATACAAAATACGAATACTTAAACTATAAACCATGAATGGTATCAAAGTAGAAAATCTATAGTCTAACTGATCATACAAACTTAAATAAAATATGTTATATTTTATCCTAGTATATCAATCTAAATAAAGAATAATATCCAAAAAAGGATGTTGACATAGATGAAAATAATCTAATATAATCATTAAAAAGTTTGTGACAGAATTTCCCATTTTATACTTTGAAACCATTTATTTAAATGGTTGAATTTATTTAAAAGAAAAAATTTTAATTTAAAATAAACTTATAAAATTATAATGGAATATTGAATAAATTAATGTTCCATGATGGTGGAAAAATATACTCATTCCATATAAGTTAAAAAAACATTCATTCTGTAATTTTTTCGAGAAAGTCATAAAGTACTTCATTTGGAAAATGACAAAAAGATTCCTTTCAAACCATTATGTAAAAAATAAAACATAGGTGAAAATACAATAAAAATTTGTAGGATAATAGTAAAAAATAATTTGGAAAACATTTTTAAGAAACTTGGACATGGATGATAAATATTCCTCTATAGATACCTACATATAGGCAATCCCGAATAATAATGAGATTATGAAATTAACCGTTACCTTATACTTTTCATTAGTTTAATGTGATTTAACCTCATGTATAGTGTTTTAAAATATGTTATTAATTAATACCAGAAACATATACATATTTATTATATCATATATGATATTATTATATCATTTTGTCAACAATATTCTCTTGTTACCCTTGTTTTGGGTGTTAACTGCTTCATTTTCATATGCATGTTTTATCATTAATGTCGATGTTCTTTTTCATAGGATATAGATCCAAAATATCCTTAATTATATTAATGTTATAAATATATTATTAAATAATTAAATACTTTTTTATAATTATCTTTGAAAGGCAAATATGGAAAATGAATCACATTGTGTCATGGAGATGGTAGGTTGTAGATAAGCATGAGCGATGATATCATTCTCTTAATGGTGAAAAGGTAATGAATTGGATGGTATATTAATTATAAATAATCAATATAATTTTATAAGTACTATATATATCCATTATATCCACCATTATACCTATCTAAATTAATTAGTGATGAAAAACACAATACACCACAACGTGAAGATGGTAAGCCATACGTACGTACACACTATGTTTTCGTTTTTCGTAAGATGGATAAATCATGGAATATGGTTTTATTGAAATAATAATAAAATATCATCATATATATGATAATTTATATATTACTTTATTATGGAAACAACACATCAACACGAAATATAATAAGAAATGAACATGAATAAGTTGGTAAAACAATTAGCACTTCTTTTGTGGAGTACCTTTGATTAAAACTTTAACACCTCTAAAGAGGGTGTTATACCTAAACTAATGCCTCTAGAATGTGGGTATGGATTATAGTAATATATTATTATAGATATTATCCAAACAAAATTGGTTTTTATGTGTGATGAAAGGAGAATAATGGGTGCCCTTTTATAGGAGAGGGGGGCACTCTTGGAATTCATCAAATTATTAAATTAATATAAATTAATTTTACAATATAAACGATGAAAAAATTATTAATTTATGATATATGATTAATTTGGATCAAAATAAATGTATAAAATGAAATTTAGGTATGTTTTGAATTTTTTTTAATCCTTATCTTTTAGATTTAACCCTTATTTATCCTTTTTAATTCTTACTATGATATCATGTAATTTTCAATTTGGGGGATAATATATTTACTATAAAATTTAAAAATATCAATAAATGAGTAATTGGTGAAATTTTATGACTTATAAAAATAATTTGGCCAAATTTTATATTTATGAAAATTTTATATCATTTAATAAACTATTATTTATTTTAAAATGTCAATAATATCAATTTTGACACTATTCATCACATGAATTTTAAAAAATATCATTACAACATGATATATTTAATTAAAATAATTTAATTAATCACTAATATATCAAATTCATCCATAAAATTCATTTGACTTTAATTATAACAAATTTTATTTATTTTAATATTTTTAATATCCATTATATGATTCTTCCATTAACTAAATATGTATTACATCATCATTGAGTCACCATTTAATGTAATTATTTTAACACTAAAAACTAAAAATAAATTACCATGATGTAGATAATAATTTTATATTTTATATTAATTTTTATAGTAAAAAATAACCCATATATAACCCCATATTAAAAATATTTCACTTGTTAAAAAAAGTATGAAAAAATTGACTTTTTCATTAATATAATATTATAAGTGTCATACTCTCATATAGGTGACTTCTAAAGGTTGAAATTTAGGACCAATGATGATTCTGATTTAAAAACACTCATAAATGTATTTATTACATGATTTAGGATAATTTTATAGTCTTTGCAATATTATTGTTACCCATAATTAACAGATTTACCCTTAATCGTGCTAATTAAAATTTTACTAAATTAAGTATTCATATGAAAAAAATAAGAGAATAATATTTACATAATTTAGACCCCCTGATTCCAAATATGGAATATATTTTTCAAAATTACAAAAATAGAAGATTCAGTAATTAATTTAAAATTAATCTCATTGATGGAATAATAAAACATATTTTTAAAGTGAAAAGGTACAAAATATTGTAATGTTTTTATGTTCATATTCAATGTAATGTTGATTCAAATTTATGAAATTGTATTAATGGATATAAAATTAATCTAATAATAACATAAAAACAAATAGAAATATAATTTAATAATATAAATTTTTTAGACGAAATATCTCTTTACAATTAAAATGAAATATTATATCACAACTCATCAAAACATGAAACTTATTGGAAAAATTAAAAAAAAAATTAACCCAAAGTAAATTTATATACTAATATTTAAATTAAAAATTTTATTTTTTCAAATATAATATTAAAAAGTGTCAAAAATTGGATTTAAAATATGTTCTCCATTAAAAGGTGCTAAACTTGTCTTAAAAAAACAAACATTTATGCTTAAAATTATTTTTATTTTTATATTAAGATATAAAATTTATTGGATTAATTTAAAAAACATTTTTTTAATATATTACATATATATTTCATTAATATATTTCACTAATAGTGATTAATTTAATTTATTATAATAAAATACTATTTTGGTCATAAAAATAGTTTATTAATAAAAACATATCCTTTATATTCAATTGGTTATTAATTTAATTTCCAATGAATTCAGTTTATAAAAAATTTTAAACTGTATTTTCATAATTTAGTTAATCCTACTCACAATCTTTAACTTAACGAATAGTGTTAAAATAATAATATTTAATGCTATATCACGATTTTTTTAAGTTCAGTGTTGTGTGAAACATATACTATCAATGAAATTGATTTTATTTAAGAAGAGACATACAATAAAATCATTGGGTGATATAGTGTTGGTGGTGTATCATCCACTTAATATGTACATCAGTGGTAAATTTTCCATCTAGTGAATTTCTTCCTCATTCTATAGGCCACACCACTTTCTCCCTTGGTGTTGGATTACTGATAGATCATTAACTTGGATGGGTTATGATGGAGATGCATTTTTTACCAAGTAATACCTAATTATGATAGTGTGTTCCTTGAGTAGTTTCAAAATGAATTAATAGGGGGAGTGGGTTAATTGAGTTATAAAATTATTCCTAAAATAAAACTCCTCTTTTATGATGAATTAGAAAACATCCTTAATAATATCTATAAAAAAATGAAGAGGAAATAATTAAATTAAAAAGAGATAGACATAAATGAATTTATAATGGTTCAGAGAAACAATATCCTCTAGTCCACTCCATTAACACTCTCTCATCAAGCATGATGATTTTCATTGAACTATCCATTTTCCTAGAGGATACCTAATTGAGTGAAAACAGTTGTCACTTGGTACATTATCCATGAGACTTTTTGGATCTTATTTATACGGATTATATATATCCTCTAACCACTCATAGTGAATGGAGTGTGTAATTTTTGAAAAAAGGAAAATATATATAGAAAAGTATTTCAGTTCATCGCGTAGTTTTAAGATAAAACTGATAGATTATCGAGCTTATTCAAAGAAAGAGAATAATTCAAATGAAACTATGAAGGTAGTTAATTTATTATAGATAAAATATTGGAAGGATACAACCACAAAACTTATACAATTTATTTTCCTTCTTTGAGATTATCCAAAATAGAGTTCTCATTTCGGAAGAATAGATTTCATTTTCAAGAGAGATTTCAAAAAGACCTAGGCAGACATCTTTATTCTATATATTTTTAAAATATGAAAAATCACATGATATATCTTTTCAAAATTGGTAAAAAAATTTATTTATTTTTCTTGAACGATTAGGTTGGAGTAAACTTCTAAATCATCATTATTCAGAAATATTCTCGAAATCTAGTAGAAAAAGTCTCCATTTTTAAATATTGACATTCTTATAAATAATAGACTTAAAAAAATCATCCATATGTTCTTTTACAAACTAATACATTTAAAGAAGAAAAAATAATTGTTATGACCCATAAAAAAAATTCACATAAATAAATACCTTGTTAACAAATATCAGTATAGACATCACCTTCATAGGGG
Source organism: Viscum album (assembly GCA_963277665.1). NCBI lineage: Eukaryota > Viridiplantae > Streptophyta > Magnoliopsida > Santalales > Viscaceae > Viscum > Viscum album. Next base: position 391,819,164 of record OY728167.1, on the reverse strand, counting down.
TTATTCTGTGTAGACATGACTCTTTTCTCTTGGTTCATTATAAATATGCATGATCCTACATGGCCATAAAACTATATAATGTAACCATCTGTCTATCCTACTTAACTGTGAAATTTTGTTGTATAAGCATCAATCTAGTTTTCATAACCATCATGCTATCAATATAGGCATCATAATATCCACATAAACATTATTATTCTATGAATATCCATTAGTTGTATATGTATGAGCATCATTCTACTCTACGTAACCATCATCTTGTCAAGATAACCATGAATTTTTTATACATAACCATCCCTATAAACTTGCATAGAAATCAATATTTGGGCACATATTCTTCAACCCAATTATAACCAACGTAAATTATAAATTTCAAAAAATAAAAAAATATTAAAAACATATTAATTAATAACTGAAAATTTCTCCAGATAAACTCATTATTTAAGTAAATATGAATTTTATATCATTAAAACTTATGATAAATTGTGATATTCTGGAACAAAATTAATATGTTCAACAATATTCCCACATTTCATGATCACAAAAACTTTATAATTAAAATATAAAATTTTACTATAAAAAGATATAATTATAGAATAAAAAATCTATAATGGGGATAAAGGTAAAGATTCGTATTCTCCCCATTATGAGTGGACATTTAGATAAAATATATCTATAAATAAAATTTTGTGTTTCCCATAATATTCTCCCCCATTTTTTGATAAAAAATGTAGTAAAAAAATTAAGAGGAAAAATGAATTTGAAATTAGCACACAAAAATATTAAATATTTGAATAAATTTTCCAAATTGAATACATATTTGTGCATTAAATCAAGATAAATGCGATAACCATAATTATTCAAATTAATATATTTTAAAAGCGATAAATGAAATTGATTAAATATCATCATAATTTCAGATATATAAAAATTAATTTTTATAATAAGAGAAAGGAATAAAAAATAGATTCAAAGATAGCATGATTTGTGCTCATGATTTGGATAGTTTGATGGTATCATATCAATGATAAAGATGATAGAGGTTGAGATAGGCTCTAAAGTAAAAATCACAGATCCTAAAATATTCCTTGATGTAGCCATAAATCCTCTTCGGGACGAAACATGATTATTATTCCAAAGAGGATTGAGAATCATCATTATTTCATGAGGGGAAATCCTCATTTATTTGATTATAAATAAATGAGGGGATTTTATTAGACTCATATTGATTTATATTTCACAGAAAATATACTTTATAAGTGGTATATTTTGAGTTCTCAACTTCTTCTCTCATAACTGCACTAGCATCTGGTTTGACATCTTGATGAGACTAATAAAATTTTAATTATCTAGCATTAAATGACTACTCATCAATAGATTTAACTACAATCCAATTACACAATGATTCATCTTAACCACTGGACTCAACTACCACTATATGAACATTCATAGCAGTAGATGTACCACTTCCACTTTTATGAACATCAACATATACGACTTCATGAGTCTCAAATCCAGGTGAAACCTCTATAACCACATAAATTTCAGGATCTCCAATTTTGTTTCATCCTTAAAATTATCTTGATCATCATATCTAGTAGATTATACTATTTATATAGGTCTTTCCATCATAGTCATGGATTGGTTAGGTATTAGAGATTCAGCTCTAGATTTCCCCTATGAAATTTGTAATGCATTCAATCAAAAAATATTATTTCTATTCTTCTTAATTATTAATCCAAAATATATTTTTTGAAAATGTATTCCACCTGAAATATAAAGTAATTATAATACTATTATAAATGATTGAGTTATGAATGTATTTAAATACCTAATACTCAACTATATTAGCAAATATCTTGTAGAGAAAGAGATATAGAAGAAGACCATCGGGGTAGAAAGAGATGATTTTCGACCATTGAGAGTAATTATATTTATAACATAACATATATCTTTGAAAATTTACCTTAAATTCATTTGAGAGTAAGAAAATTATGTACATGTATTGAGATAATATTTTTTTAAATTCACTTACTCTTAATACAAAACCAATTATTCAAAACATCAAGAGCACTTTTCTTTTAGGATCTAAATCATTAACTAACTAACATTTTATTCATTGTTCCAGATCTATTTTTTCATAACATCTTATAGAATAAAGGATTCATCATTCTCTAACCAAAGAATGAATTAATATTAAACATCATGAGGGTGATAATTCAACTCATCCACTTCAACAGAAGAAATAAAAATTTATTTCAAATTTACCTTAGATGAAATATTTTTTCAATTAGAGTAAAATGATAACAATAATTTTTATTGAACTTCCAAATATTCCTCTCAAATAAAACCTATATATTATTTTCATCCAACATGTGTTCTCAACCATGGATTGTTAATAATTTCTTAAGAAAAAAATCAGTGTGAATAATCCAAACAAAGTCCATAGATTTCCCTGAAAGTATATGGATCTCACTGATTGATATTCCCCCTCTCTTTGAGACACCCAAATAACCTTCCCAAGTCCCCTTAGTTTTGAGAGAAATTGAAGAATGGTTGAAAGTTTGACAGGATAAGAAATAGTGATTTGAGGATTTAAGTAAAGGAGTGAATGATCATCTTATAGTGGTTTTCGAAATCAAGACGGTTTTGAGACTAGGTTTAAAGTGAGTATCCTAAATAAGTAACACATAACTATTTTAGTTATGTGGAAATAAAAAAATCTATTTAAAAAATGAATAAACTTCTTGTTATCTTAAAACATAACATTACTTAGATATATATAAAAATCACAAAATCAAAATATAAAATAAATTAGAGAATTTATTCAATTGAATAAATTATCAATTAGAATAAGATTATATAAAATCAAATGATCCCAGTTTACTTCTTGTAAAATCAAATCACTTATCGGGTATGGGTTTTTTAAAAATATCTTCTAATTAATTTTCTATAAAATATATTTCTAAATATAAGTCACATTTTCAGGCATGATCCCATAAGAAATTTTGTATTAAATCAATATTATTGTTCTTCAAATGGTTTCTCAGATTTTTTAAAATGTTGATATAATAATTGTTATCATATAATATTTGAACATGATCAAAATTAAATTTGAATCCCATCAAAGTGAATTTCATCCACAACACTTGTTCACAACAACTATTAACTAAAATGTATTCATCTTCGATAATAGATAAGGTATTAAAATGTTGCTTCTTACTAAAACAAGAAACTATGAATTTTACTAAGAAATAGAAGGTACCATATATACTATTTTTTATCTAATCTAAAATCACCTTAGAATATTATATTAAATCAGATACAAATGTTTTTGCAAAAAAGTAGAGCTACAGAAATTTTTCCTTTTAAATTTCTCAAATTTGATCAGTATCTTTTTAATACGTCTATTTTGGGCTTTATCAAAATAAATAACTAAGACATACTAAAACATATATATTTTGTTTACTAACAGTCAGATATAGTAATCTACCATTTATTTCTATATAAATCTTCACACCCACTGGTTCCCTAGAATCATCAATGTTATATTTTAAATTGTATCTCATAGGAGTTTCATGTGTCTTAATGTTTTCAAGTCAAAATCTGTGCACTAAATCATGTATATACATTATTTGGGTTTAAAAATTTTCCAAAATATTTTTTATAAATCTAAAAACCATGAAATAATTATATTTATCCCATCATAATCATTTAAAATTCTTTTTTTAGGATATTAAGGGATTCTTTACACATTTTTTATTTGTCAAAGTAAAAAATTACATCATCTACATATATTTGAACCAATAAAATATAATTTGATAAAGTTTTATTAAATTATGTTCGGTCTTCCAAGACAATATAAAAACCATTTAAATTTTGAAAAGAACTTAATATTTCATACCAAGCTCTTGGTTATTTTTTATGTCCATAAAAACCAATTTTATGTTTCAAAAAATAATTTGGAAAATGTATATTTTCTAAATAAGAATGTTTTTCAACATAAACATCATCAACAAGAAAACCATTTAAAAATATAGATTTTGCATTCATATGGAATAATTTAAAATTCATATGAGATACATAATCTAAGAAAATCCTAACGGATTTTACCCTAACAACTTAAAAATTTTTTTTATCATAATCTATTCAATCCTCTTGGTTATATACTTTTCCATATAACCAAGCCTTATTTTTAGTGATCATAACATGATCATCCTGCTTATTTTTATAAAACCAATTTGGTTTATATAATGGGATAATCATAGTTTTTATCAACTAATTCGCATACATTGTTCATATTGAACTATTTTAATTCTTATTGCATTGATAAAAACAAGTTTTTAAATATTCTTCCTAGTTTTTAGGTGCAGAATTAGATAAAAAGGTAGAAAATTTATCAAGGTTAAATATACTTCTTCTAATCCTAAATCCCTCATCTAAACTTCCTATAATAGTTTCTAAGTAATGGTTTTTAAGGGTCACAGGCTATCTAGGCAACACACTCTCAGGTTCATCAGTTTAATTTATTTTTGGAATGGATTCTACAAGATCAAATCCCAAGTACACATTATTTTTTGTTTTTAAAGAGAGTTTAATGTTTTAATTTTTCTATAGAATCACTTAGTTAATCAATTTGAGTATTCGTATGATCAAAATGATCAATTTCATTAATTTGACAAGTGTGGATTCTTAAAATATCCTTAACTTTTTATTGAAAAGTCTATAAGTTTAGGAGGTAGTAAAATAAACTAGGAAGATTACTTCATCATATTTTTGGGTCACACATTCCAATATTATACTTAGTGTTTAATATGCACACATTACATAAAAAAATTTAAGTATAAAACGTTTGGTTTTTTGATACTCCATAACTCATGATGTATTTTCCATAATACATGCCTTATTAAAACTCTATTGATGACATATCATGCCATTTTAAAAAATTCATCCCAAAAGTTAGTTGACATGTTATATTTACACCTTATAACTTCAATATTTTAAAATAATAACTTTATGTTTTATAGTGTTAATAACGCACAACACCAAGCGTAAACGAACCATGAAATATTACTATTTAAATATTATTATTATGAACTAGCTGTAAAATTAGTGGTTATGAATAATATTAACTAATTTATGAAAAATATATAAAGGTACTACTCAATATAGATGTATTGATAACTTCTTAGTAAATAATCATCCAATTTTTAGTAAAGTCATTTTATTCGTCAAAAATAAGTTTTCTTCAAAAATGGTTTTACAACTTTTTGGAAGAAAACGTTATAATAAATTTCATGAAAATATAAAAAATTTACTGAAAAATTTATATAATTTTTGAAATCATCATATCAGAATTACCTTAAGGTGAATTTTTTATATTTTTCTGAAAACTTTTATTTTTCAATGAATAATGAAAATATTATTTTTTATTAAAAGTTGTGTTACGTTTAAATGTAGCGAGAAAGTCAAATTAAAATTTTTAATATCATGAAATTTTAATAAGTTAATTTTATAAATAAAAATCTGATTATATTATCTTAAATAAAAATTATACTTGAATTTTGTATAAAAATATTTTTATACTTAAAATCTATTTTTTTGAAAAACTATTTTTCATTGCGTTTTTCATTTTAATATTAAATTAATTTATTAAAATTCGAGAAATTTCATCTTGAAATATGTATTCCTTATTTGGAATCAAGAGGTCCAAATTTGGTTAATAGGTCCCTTTTATTTTTCGTCATATGAATAGTAACCATAGTAAGAATTTACACCACGCTAAGCGTAAATCGGGTAATTAAGGTTAAAAATAATATGATAAAGAGAAAAAATGACCCTAAATTATGAATTTATCCACCATGATTATTTGAATTAATAAATTAATACACATGTTTTAAAACTATGTAATATTTGTTCCACATTTCTTTGATTTTGACCTTTATATTATTTTATGTAAAGAAAAGTAAAAAATTCCATTCTCTTTGTTTTATTATCATTAAAATTTCGACATAGGGTTAAACACAGGATATATAGGTTCTAAAAGGGCTATTTTGAATATAATTTTTTTAACATTATGATTTATTCCTAAATTTTAGTGATGAAATATTTATATTAAATGCTTACAGAATACCGACACAATATTTATTTAAGTTACAGAAAAATAAAAGAAATTATTTTTAAAATATGACAAGTAATATAATTTGAATGAATTATTGGGTTTTATGTTTTTTTAGATAAATATAATATTTTAGTGACATGTTAATGGATTATATTTTAATTACACTATTTTAATATTGTTTTCAAAGTCAAATTAAATTAATAGTTCCAAAAAATAATATTAATGTTATTTTATAAAAAAAATATTTTATTAAATGATTTAAAATTATTAATAATCCTTTATTTGGAAAATTTATTGGTATATGTTTAAAAAAATCAAAAATGGTCCATTTATAGACCAATTTTCTTTTTTATAGTAACTATATTTACCCTTAAATAGTAAAACCTTCATTATCACGGTAAATGTCAAAAAGGGTTAAAATGGTTTTAAACAAATATATACAGGTAAAACAATAATCTAAACACATCCAAATATTATTTAATGATATTATTTTTACCCATACTCATCCAATATTTGAATTATATAAGTTTTGAACTTTTTTCCATTAAAATCAATTGATATTAATTTAATATTTTAATTAATTCAAATAGTGCCCCTCCTCTGTATTTTTATTCACTCATAAAAAAATTTAGTTAATACAAGCCCTACCAAAATCCATTAATAATAACCCTCTCCATGTTTTATATGTTTTTGGACATAACACCAACCTTAGAGTGTTTAAGGTGTAAAGTAAAAGAAGTAGTCTAATGAAGAGGTATAGTCTTTAACCAAATGTTTTGGTATTATTTATTATTATACATCTTAATTTTTTTCAGGAATTATGAAATAATAACAACAATATCATCAATATAATAATATGTTTTTATGTTAATTGAATGACCTATATCCATTTCCACTTCTATCAAATGGGAAACAGAACCATCGGTCGTGTGTACGGTGGACTACCACCTAAAAAACTAATGTAATTCATTTCCATTACCACCTCTTGATACTGGTTATAATGATGGATTTAATTTATATATATGATATTCATGACATAATAATAATTATATAAAGTAAAAATTATCTTTTATTCATCATGATCATTGAAAAATGGAAGTGTTACTCATGCGTACGTACAATTTACCATTTCAATGATTATAATGTAGTTCATTTTCCATAAAAATTATTCATGGTAGGTATTAAAATTAAAATTAATGTATAAAATTTATAATTATTTCATTATTATTATTCAATATATGATGATATAATGACTTCATTGACCATAGCTAACCTATTGAAGTCATCTTGGATGTATGGGATGGATGTCATCAAAAAATATGATGGGAACTTTATTGATTATGCAATTTAATATAACATTTTATGAAATAAAATAAAATTAATGAATAAATTAAAAAAGGTTCTTAATAAATTAAATAATTAACATATGTTTATTATTTAGGAATATAATTAATGTACAAGAAGATAGGGAATCTAGGTAAGGGACACTTTACCTTAAAAACTCATTTTAAATTATTTAAGAGTTAGTTTATAAATATTTATCTTCTATGAACATATTCTTAAAATTATTTCATTGATTTACTTATAGGAAAATAAATTAACTATAATGGAAATTTTGGGTCAATTTTGACTTTATTTAAAAGGATTTCAAAAGGAGTATTTTTAAGAAATGTTTTGACTTTATTTTTAAAAGACAAAAATATTGATATATTTTAATGTATACAACATCAAAGAGTCTTCCAACCAATGTAAGAATTATTTGATGTTCATGTTCCTTTAAAATATTTAATATTTTCAACAAATAAAAACCCACTTTCCATTTGTTCTGGGTATTTTCAAAAAAGGGGTTTAAATGAAATGGATATTTGAATATCCAAAAATGTTTTATTATGGGTTAAAATAATATTTTTATGAGTGTAATGTTGAAAATTTAATGCTTTCATATATTATAATTATTTTATTGTTGTTGGGAATTGTTTATAGTGGTGGAGGTTTGGTTATAAATCAATTAATAGTGGCTCTATACTAAACCAAGGGCGGGTAGTAATGTTTTAAACAAAGGATGAGTTGTTACGTTATAAACCAAGGATGGGTGGGTCCATTATAGTCCTCCAATGAATTGAGAAATAATAATGTTCTCTGCATAATTATGATGGAATTTTAATGATTTACCAAGTTACCTGTATGATTTATTTAGGGTTATTATTTTTTAGAGACCTCATTATTTCACAAGGTAACCATTTAATGGAATGAATTTTCTACTTCTTAATGGTGAAAAGTATTTCTATGTGAAAAAAATTTCATGAGTTTATCATGATTTTAAAGAAACCTTTATGAACATTATTTTTCTTATAAGTTTTGTAATGAAATGTTTTATGAATTTCTTTGGTCAGATAAGTTGATTTCTTGAGTAAGAAAATGTTTTTTTGGAGCCAAAACATTATTTTAAAAAATCATGATTTTTATGAGTATTAAAGGAATAATGGTTTTTATTATTTATTTTTGTGTATCTTATTGAGATTTTTGTGCTAATCCCATGATTTAATTTTTTTCAAAGGATTTAAATATGTTTAATAAAAAATAATAATCAAATTTGAATGTTATGAAGATTTTTAATCAAAATAAAACATGTTTACAAAGTTTTATATTGTGAAAAAGTTGGTATTGAGTGGAATTTCACACTTTTAAAGAGTCTTTAATAATTCCTTATACCTGTAAACCTAAATGGTCCTTGTGTATTTAAGTGATCCCATATTTACTTTTTGATGTTTTATATTATGGATGATTGAAATTTGGTATCATTTTTTATATCAAGCAATAAATTTAAGTTTATGTTTTTAAAACTAGATCAGGTAGTGTGGGATTAAGGTTGTAGAGTTGGTATTAGAGAAAAATAAGGGATTCAATCATTGGGAACATCCACATGTGAACATTGGGTGATGAGTGACCCTCTTACCAAGGGATTCATGAGGAATGGTATACCACTGAGGATGGTTGTAAGAGTCCTACCAAGAAGGTGTATCCACCCACAGATTGCTCTAATAGGTATCAATTATAGTCCATTGGTTCTAAGTCTAGACTATTAGAGTTGGTATCATATGTGAGTTTAGAAAAAAAAATTAGATTAAGATGTTTTTTTGATAGGTTATCTTAAGAGTTATATATAACATCATGGGTTTATGAGTTTAAGGTTTACTATAAGTTCAAAGTATTAGGAACCCCTTTTGAGGTTTTAAATAATTGGAACATAAATAAATTAATGATATTTTGGAAGAAATTTTATTAGGTTGAGGTAAATTTAACCCCTAGGTTTAACATGACATATTTTTTTAAAAGAATACTATTAATTTTTTGAGGATGTTATTCACATGTTTGGGAATGTTATAGGAATCATATTAATGTTGGTTTAGTAAAAAGAAAAACCCATGGTCTGGGTGACAAACCAACACATCCAGCAAGGCTATAGGGCTTGAACCCACAACTGAAGGGAGAAAATTGTGAAATTCCTACCAATGGCCTATATGAGGTACTAGTCGGTGTGACATTTTTTATTTTACATAAAAATATTAAATATAAAGATTAATTAGATTTTTAGAACATATGTTTTATCATATAGATAACCATGGGATTGAAATGTGATTTTTTGACAATTTCATTAATGTTGTAAATATACATAATTTTGGATAAGATTTTATTTTTATTTTAGGAATAATGCTAGAGTTATCTTTTAGAAGTACGCATGATTTTATTTTTTCTTTATGGTGATTCACTTTATTTATTGATATGATTAGAATATTTTGTAAATTATATAATCATGGAATATACATTTTGGGTATATGAATTTATAATTAACTAATTTTTATTGGAGATAAATATTAAATTAATCTTAGTAGAATATGTGATCAAATCATACTAATATTTGCGTTTCAATCTTAGTTAGCAATATTTTGAACAATTTTGTGTATAGTTGAACCTTTTATGATATTGTTGAATTTTGTAGATAAATGTATTATTTATTCATTTGAAGGTTTATTCATTTTGTAACTTATCATAACTTATGATAACTATTTTAATTGTGGTTAATTCTTTAAGATATGTGGAATATCTTGTTATAATTTTTGGATCATGTGATCTTTTAGAAGTTGATTTTAGAACATCAAATATAAAAAATTCATCTTGAATTCTTATCATTTGTATAAATAATGAAATTATCGTGGAAATTATCTAAAGGATGGAATTCCACTTGTAAAGTGAGAATGTATCTTTATTTTTTAGTATAAATGGTAAAGTAATTTCTTGACTATTGGAAATGGAACTTGAAATAAAAATGTTATCCTATCACCTTCCATTCCAATGAAATAATGGTCTTTTTAAACCTCTTTGGTTTATGGTTTTTTCGTTTTTAACTTTATCATGATCATTCAATTTATTATAATCAATTATATCAGTCACTCTCCATCATTATTTTGAATTTTCATTTTTTTCTCCACATCTATATTTTAACATTCCAATAATTTTCTCCAATTTAGAACACCAATATGTTTTATACCAGATGACCTTTTTACTTACATTTCTCACATTTTAAAATGACGTTTTATTAACCCATTTTATGTGGTGGAGTTTCAAGAAAGTTATTTTAAAATACCAAAAAATTTATTACCAAGATCAGGGTTAAATAATGAGGATGTTATTTATTGAATTTGGGGGGGGGGATGTTTAACACCCCAAGATTTTAAAAGAAGAATATTATGTTCAATAATGTCTACGACATGAAAAACTAAGACTAAAATGTAGTGGCCCTGGATTAACATAAATGATTATTATATATTTTTAGATGAATATTCAATACATTACATAAACAAATGTCTAAGGAGAATAATAGTTTAGCGCATTTTGAAAAATGGAAACAAAATCTTCTAACTTGGTGAAAGATCATAAACATTTCCCATAATGATCATCCAATTTAGTGACCTTCACAAGAATACCCTACTTAAAACAATTATTCATAAACTGGGGAAAGTAAACATAAGAAAGGGTGAGCTCAATTTCTTAGTATGGGAAAACTATAAAGATATGTAATCATGACACAAGCATAACAGTATGAGATCATGAGCATAATGTTGAAAATCTATGCCCGACATATCAAAGATCATAAACTTGAATCATTGAATACATATTGGCAATTAATAATACATAAATCATAAGAAAAAAATCATTAGTCATGAGAGCCTAATATTTTCATAAGACATAGACTTGTGGCATATACATCATTTTATAAATGTATGAACATGTGTAAATATAAATACGTTTACTCATCAAGTTAAGGAAATGAAATTAGGACCACGTATAAACTTATGAACATTAAATAATTACCATTCATGACATTATGAACATGTAATTAGGTTCACAGATAACATTGTGAACATGTAATCAGGTTCACTCATAGGAAGTTACACCTCCTAGGTGAGACACATCACAATCCTTAGTGGAATCCATGTCATACTATACTGGGTTCATTTCCTATTTCATCCATGTCTATCTAATGAGATATAATAATCATTACCCAAGGAACTTTTGGGGAGATATAATTCACATCCATCACAAAATGAAATCATACATATGCGTGGCATAAGATAAAAAAACATTCATCATATCATGACCCATAAAAAGAGATGGGCTTCATAAAAATCATATTATACCCATGAAATGAATTGGGTACCATAAAAATTTCATCGTGTCATAACTTATGGAAAAAATGGTAGGTTTCATAATCATTTCTTTATATAATAACAAGTGAAAAAAGTGGGTTTGACAAGAATTTTATCATGGAATGACCCATGGAAGAGAAAAATGTTTCATAAACAACTTCAATTCTAAAGCATAAACCAGTAAAATAAATAATATGAATGGTTTCCTTGGATAATATCCCCAATGAAGCATAAAATATATCAAAAGATGTCATCCTAGATTGAGAAGGATTTTGAAATATCACTTGGAGCATTTCATAAGGAAAATAATTGGTCATTAATAATCATTTTTAAGACATAAAACAAGTTCAAAATAATTATCTTTGAAAACCACTTTGAAAAATTATGAAGTAATATTTAGAAATCACTTAAAAAATTTCTAGATGAAAATATACTTTCCTATTTGAGAAATTATTTTTAAAGCATAAAACATTTTGAATACCTTTTTCTTTGAAATAACAATGAAAACATATAAAGGATTTTTGGAAAACCATTTTTAACACTTTTTAAAACATATTAAAATTTTAATATCCTTTTAATTAAATATGATATTAAAATATCATTTATTTTTTTTGTAAATCATTTTTAGAAAACATGGTTTCTAAATAAAACAGATTTCTGACCGTAGAGAGAAATTAAGATGGATTTCATTAAAAACACGTTATTAATTATATTATGTACTAAAGAGTGGAATATGGTACCATTACATTAATTTATAATGAATAACCATAGTTGAAGAAAATTCATGAGAATTATTGGGATATGGATTATAAGATTTCACCAATGGGAGCATAATCATAAACAATCTCGATAAATGATGTGTTTGTAGTAATAAACTCTTACCATTTTGGTAACATTGAATAAAAATCCCCATTAAACAATATCACTAAAAAAAGATTCAAATATTATGAAAATAAGGATATTCATGATATAACATGTAAAAGTGGCAGCAGGCACACCTTGTAAAATAATATAGCTGCATAATATTACATGTGTCTCAAAGAAGGAATATTGAGACAAAATTCCTTTACCGATTTGGTAACATTTCAACTCTAATACCCCTGAAATAGATATTCCAAAATGGAAATATTAATAAATATAAATTTTAAGATAACAATAATAAAATAAATTCATGGGAAGTATATACACCACATAAAATAAATGGGTGGGGAATATAGCATGTGTCTCACGAAGTAAAAAAGTGAGACATAAATCCCATACTTAAAGTACTGACTTCTATTGTACTCATTCATCATTAATATATAAAAAATATAAATTTATTATAAATATATTGAAAAAATATATTCATTTTTATCATAACATATATGATTTTATTATGACCTTTTTATGCATTTATTTACAATTCTATGTTAGAGTTACGTTTTGGGTAATAACCGCTTTATAATTCGTTTATGTTTTGAATTGTAATATTCTTGGACCTCTGAAATTAAAAAATCTCTAATATGATATATAATTATAACTAAGATATAAATATAATATATATATATATATATATTCATTATATATGTATTTATAATAATTTATAAAAGATAGAAATAGGAAATGGAATACACTGTTCATGGAGAGGGTAGACCATATGTACGCATGAATGTTGTTTCAATTTTATTGTCAGATTGAAAGAAATAAAGTTATATGATACATTATGATTCCAAAATAATTTTTATTTCATATATATCACAAATGTTTATTAATCCCATCCTTAATATATTCCATGTAAATCATGAATAAATCACATCACTTCACGCGACAATAGTCCTCCGTACACACAAACGACATTATTGTATTCCCACAAAATGGAAAACATGAATGTGTGATATAAAAATTAATGAATCATAATAAAATCATAAAAATAATAAATATCATATATAAACTATAAATCCATCATTATTACCATCCTTGAATGGTGGTAATAGAATAACTAAGGACATTGGCTTGTGAGGTGGCAGTCCTCCGTACAAACGAACGATGATTAAGTATCCAGTTTGATTAAATTTTGTGATGTTTTAGGTCATAAAATTAACATAAAAAAATATATGTATATTTAAGATACAAATGTTATTATATAATCATGAAATAAAAGTAATTATGAGGTTTTAGGAAGAAATAAAACAAAAACATTCGTTGATAAACGTTACCTCTTCTTCAAGTATCTACTTTTGATTTGAACCAAATTACTTACTTGGTTGGATTTATGCATAAATAAAAGATTTTAGTATTAAGATATGGATGTTTAGAAGTGATTTTGTAATTTATTGGATGAACTAATTGGGTTTTATGGTGTGAAGAGAGGGGAAGTGGTGGTGTTTAATTATAAGTGGGGGAGAGGACCCACTTGGATATTTTTTAAAAAAATGCATCGTTCCCATATTTTTACTTAAACAAATGGATTCAATAATGAAAATATTTGATCGATTAAGGGGTATGGTTGAAATATGTCCATAAAATGGATGTTGGACTAGTTTTAGGTCATTTTATCCTTAATATTAAAGTTCTACCCCTTGTAAAACTCATTTTTCTCTTAATCACCATGATTAATTTTAACTATTTTCACTAATAATCTCGATAAAAATTATGTTGAAATTATTAAAAATAATAAATTATTCTGAATAAAAATATTTAATCCAATTGTCCACATTCTAATCATAGAAGTGGCAGAAATAAATTTAAAATCAACCCTGTAGACGAGATTAGACAATGAGTTTTTAAAGTGAAAAATGCTTAATATTTTGAAATGTTTTTATATATAATTTCAATGTGTAATGTTGTAAAGAATATAATCATCCAAAATTTATTCATGTTATGTGTTTTTACGATTCACAAAATTCCATGTTTTATTCAATGAAGTATTTTCTAAATTGTTTCAGATTATGCTTATCTTACGTTATATGTCCAAATATTTATTTTATTATATGAAAGTACTTTATCATAAGGGAATTGAAGAATTCAATTTCTCAAAATCAGAAAGTATCATGTATGAATTTTTCATACAAATGTTGACTAATTTTATCAAGAAAGATGCCCTAGTCGAAATGAGATTATGAAATTACTTTATCTTTTGAATAGAATTTCTGAAGCGAGAAGAAGGTGAAGAAGAAAAATGTTATAGCAAAACATTATCTTATGTTGGAGAATTATATTAACAAGCATTGAAGTTATTTTATATTATAAGGATGAGCTTCTTTATCTTAAGAAAGTTATCTTATGATGAATAGTGACTTTAGTCAATATCTTATGAACATGTAGTACTACAGAATGTCATGATTACTTTACCAATCATTTGATAATCCACTTCAAGACTTTAGAGAACATTAGAAAGATATTATACATTTAAGGAATGTTTGGTCTTCACAAGACTTGCTTGAGTAGGATAATACGAAGAAATAGATGATTTATTGTATAAAAGAAATTCTTAAATTTGGAAGATTCAGTTACATATACATAATAGTCTGTTTCATCATGATAACTATTTATATCTCACTTCACCATTAGAGTTTTATTGTGTTCAAGTTTAAACAATCATATAAAAAGATCAGTTGGCCACTATAGAAAGTAGAGAAGAAGAATAGATAATTACTTTTACAACACCCTAGAGAATAATTCTGAAGACCAATACACAGTTAAGAAATAAATTTTTTAATGTTTTTCTCATAATTTATATCATTTTCACTAAAGATTATCCCAAGATACTTTTAATTATATCATTTTCTCTAGATGAATATTCATCTACTACCAGTTTTTCCTGCAACCGTGTACTACAAATGTACCTCTCAAATTTTATTTATATTAAATAGTATTTTAACTCAATGAAAGAGTTTTATTAAGACCATGGATAGGCCTTGTAATGGGAGAGCCTAGTTGAAAGATCCTAGACCTTTTTACTAAGTGAGATGATTATAATCAGATGAGAGACCCCACAAAAAGGGATGTTATTGTGAAAACCAGCAAACCCGTAGAGAAGAGTGTCGGTGGAGTGGACTTTGGTATTTTTTCCCTCAACCACTATAAATATCTATGTTAAAATTTATTTCCACATGTTTTTAAATTTCTAATATATATATTCTAAAGGAAATAATTGAAATTACATTCTTAGAAGAGGGTGATCTAATAATCATGAATTTTTAAGAACTCGATTCACCCACTCTTGATTTATTCATTCAGTCATTACAATGGACAATAATTGTTATTAGAGAAAGTGAATCTTGAGTTCACAATTGTTAAAGGTTGAAGTCCTAATATATATTCAAATGGATACTATGGATGATAACTGAGAATGTATTTCAATGGTTATATATATTTACTTCAATATAGAGAATTATGGTTACTGAAAAGCTCTTAAGATCATATATCTATGAAATATTGGTTTGAAAGACTACCAAAATCAATTAATCCCTGTGAAATTACTAAGATAGAACCTAAAACTAGGGATGTTGTAGTTGTAGTGAATTATGATTTAAAATCCAAAGATATGAATGATATAATTTTTGGGTTAGGACTAGTTGAGTTCTATAAGATCTATAAATTTCATAAATCACAAGAAATGTGGACCATTTTAGAAGTAACATATAAAGGCACTAACAACATGAATGATCTTAGATACGATAAAGATAATATTATGTTTGATACATTTATAATGGCTAAAGTTGAGAGAATTAATCAACAAAAATGGAAATCTCATGAAGATTTTGAAAAAAGTTTATACTCAAGGAATTCCTATAACTACGCCTAAACTGTCCGTACATTTTCTCCGAGTATTACCACCTAAGTGGAGTGGAATCTCATCCACTATTAGACAATATATATAAGTCAAAAATTTCAATATAAAATTTATCATCAAGACTATTATGATGTATGAATATAAAATGGAAACAAGAAGTGAAGATAATAAAATGATTAAGATGGAAAATGCTACCTTGAAAGTCTCTACTTATAAATCTGATAGAAAAAGAAAACTCATAAAAATATCTAAAGGATTTGAAGAAGGATTCTCAAGATAATATGAATCATATTATGAGATCTATAAATTTGATTGAATGCTCAAAAAGTTATATAACTATAGGTGAGGTTTCAGAATATCCTTAAATAAGAAAAGAAAGAATGGTGAAAAATATAAAGAGTTGAGATGCAATTAATGTAAACAATCGGGACCCATAAAACATGACTATTTGAAAATTAAATATGACACAAATATAGAAAATATATACTTCTAAAACATTATGTTTATGAAGTCTAAGAAAAATATGAAGGAATCCTAGAGTGATTTTGATGATTATAGCGAATGCATGTCATCAGAATCATAAGGTAAATCTACCAATCAAATGACCAACATATGATTTATGGAACAATCGGAGGAGGTAAATTCTTATTAATCTTCTAATCATGAATGTGAATAGGAAAATAAAAATATATCCTAAAAATAATTAAAGGTGTATTGAACCATGTTGAAAATCATGTTTAAAAGCCTAAAAAATAAAAATAAGGCTCTTCAAAATTCATAGATTAATATTTTTGGTGAAAAATAGAATCTAAAAAATCATATTTTAGTCTTGAAAAATCTGTTAGAAAATTAGATTTTCTTCAATTTTGAACAAGTCAAAACAATTTAAACCCTATAGAAAGAGGTCCAAAATTTCAAATATGGTGCATGTGTCATTACAAAAGTATAATATTATTTAAACAAAATTATTTGTGAAAATAAATCTAGAAAACAAAAACTCCGAATTGGAAGACCAGGTGAAAGGTATAAGATTTATAGAAAAATTTGTGTACCTTGATCTAAAAATAAATATCTTCCTAAAGTTACCTATTTTTTTGGGGTGAAATACAAAATGTTTCCAATATTTTTTATTTTAAAAAACCTAACGTTTTTGGAATCAAGTTTTTTTTAATGTTTTTTTTTAAAAATTGAATGTTTTCTAGAAAATTGGAAAATGTCTAGATCATAGATCTCTTTTATCTAACATTTATAGACCAAAAAAAATTTGGTTACCAAATAATTATGTTGTTTGATTTGTCACTGTAGGGAACTATCCATGAAAACATCAATATAAAATGGTTTATAAACATTGACTGTTTAGGGTATATGAGTGGATATTACTCAAAAATTAATTCTATATTTAATTATGTGGAGGATATGTAATGTCTAATGACAATGAAAAAAGAAAGATAGTCAGAACCAGATCAGTTGGAAATCCACATTCTATTCTCATCAGCAAAGTACCTTACGTTGAAGGCTTGAAACACAACCTGATAATTATTTGTCAAATTTTTTATGATGAGTATTCTATTAATTTTTCTAAAAATTACTACATAGTTTTTAAAGAAAAATTTATCAAATATAAATCACGTATAACATATAAAGTTTACCCACTAGATCTTAATTCCTTATGCATACAAAATTTAACAGTTTAAATGATGAAATTGATGAATCATGGATTTGACATAGAAGGCTTGGACATTACAATGTTCATTCCTTGTGAAAGTTATCTAAAATAAATATTATTTTTGATATTGCTAATATGAAATGGGTTAGAAGGAAACTATGTGATGCAAGACAAATGGGAAATAAAAACAAGTCATCTTCTAAACAATTTAAATAAGTTTAAACTTCTAATCCTCTTGAGCTTATCAATCTATATTTTCTCATACCAACTAGAGCTAAAAGTCCTAATGGAAATTAATTTATTTCTTTGTTAGTTGATGATAATTTAATATTTACATGGGTTTAATTTTAATGAATTAAAATCAAACCTTTTTTATATTAACCTTGGGCCAGCAATTTGGTCTTGGAGTCCTTAAGGCCTTCAGGAAACCCAGGCCTTCAGGTCATTAGGGATTTCAGGCCAACTATAAGGCCTTTGGGACACCTAAAGGCCTTTGGGCCACATGAAGTTTCCCTAGATAGACTCTACAAAGAAGGAGAATCCCCAGATGAGGATTCAGAGCATGCACACTCACCATAGGAGCACAAATGGATTTTGAAGAATGAGAGGGTATGTCTACGCTATTGGGACTAGCTTGTGCTTTCAGTGGAAGCTTAGACAGACAGTCATGTGAAGGTGGAGAGCTATATAATGATGTAGATTCTAGGGAGGGGATGTTCCATGTAGTTATAGTCTAATTGAATTCCCTAATACCTTTGGGTCATGTAATGTCTCTTAATCCTATAGGGCATGTAATCTCTAAGCCAATGGGCCTTATAAGGGTTCCCCCTTATGCCTTGAAAGGGGGGTTGTCAAATATCAATAAAAATTTATGCCTTTAGGACATTCAGGGATAATGTATTTAAAAAGCGATCATAGCATAAAGTTTGAGAACCATGAATTAAATTATTATTACTCTGCTAAATGAATTGAACAACTTTATGTTCCCCCAGGACACCTCAACAAAATGGTTTTCTGAAATGATGAATAATACTTTGAATGAAATTTATAGGACTATGTTGTGTGAATATAACATGTCCACTTATTTCTAAGATGAGGATATTCACACACTGTGCTATATCATTAACAGATTACTAATAAAACCTATATTATATAAAACACCATAGTAGTTATAGATTAATAAAAAACCCAAGGTAAGATACTTCAATGAATTTGGATATACGGTTTACAGCTTGAACACTAAAGATAAAACTGGAACGTTCAATCCAAATTCTTATGAAGGTATATTCCTAAGCTATTATTCCAAATATTATAGAGTTTTCAATAAAATTCCAAGGATTATTAAAGAATCATCTCATGTGAAATTTAATGAAAGTGATCATTTTGGTCAAAAAAATGAATGAAATTAATGATAAGAATAGTTTAGTAAAAAATATGAGATCTGAACATCTCCTTAATGAAAATAAGGATTATGAATTTGAAAATGATTACTTTAAATTTAATCCAATAAGGGTATGTACTAGTGAACAAAAAATTTTGTTTCCTAGAATACCTAGAAAACTTAAAGACCATTATTTAGAAATAGTTATAGGAAAACTATATGAAAAAGTAAGAACTAGAAGAAAACATGGAAATTCAGTAAAATTATCTACCTCTCTATCCAAATTATATCATAAATCAGTTGAAGAAGGAGTATCTGATGAAAGTTTTTTCTCATAAATACAAGAAGAGATAAATCAATCCCAAGAAATAAGGTATGCGAACTAGTTTAAATACCCTCAAACTATCCTATAATTAGAACAAAATGGGTTTTTAGAAACATAGAAGATGACCATGGTATAATAACTAGAAATAATGCTATATTGGTTTCCAAAGTATACAATCAAGAAGAAATAATAGATTATGAAGATACCTTTTCTCCCTTAGATATATTCGAATCTATTAGATTACTTCTATCATATACATATTATCTGAATTTTATGTTATATCAGATGGACGTTAAATATTCTGTTTTAATTTTTTTAATGGATGAAGTTTATGTAGAACAACCTAATAATTTTGAATATCCTAATTTAAAAATTATATGTTTAAACTTAATAAATATTTATATGTAATTAAACAAGATCCAAGGGCATGGTATTAATGATTAATTTCTTTTCTTTTGTGAAATGGTTTTATAGTAGTAATATCAAATCCTGCATTATTCAAAAAAACTACCTTCTCTAATATTTTTCTATTAAAAATATATGTAGTTAATTTTATTTTTAGATCCAAAAATAAAAAATTTGCGCAATGAATTTTCAAAACATATTAAAAATAGTTTGAAATGAGTATGATGGGTGAGGTAAACTATTTTCTATGATTTCATGTTTATGAAAAATATTTTCGAAACTTTTTAAATCCAAGAAAATACATACTCAACTTACTCAAGATGTTTTTATTTGAAAGCAGTTATACCTACGAAACTCTTATGAGTTCCAATATCAAACACGACATAGATGAAACTAGAAAACTATTTAAGAACAAATTGTATAGATGAATCATTGTATGTTTTTTACCTTTCTGCAAGTAGACCAAACATTATATCATTAGTATGTCTTTGTGCAAGATCCCAATCTAATTCAAAAGGATCACATTTGAATGTTCTAAAAAGAATTTTAAGATATCAAAATTGAACCACAACTCTTTCTCTTCTTTTTCTAAAAAAACTATGATTTTAATTTAATTTCATACTCAGATTCTGATTTTTATGGATGTAGATTATATAGAAAAATAACTTTATAAACTTTTCATTTCCTTGGTAAATCCCTGGTGTCTTGGTCAAGTAACAAACAACATTCTATATCACTATCAACTATTGAAGATGAATACATTTCAATAGGGATTTTTTATGCATATGTTCTATGGATGAAACACACATTAATGGATTTTGGATTTAACGTTAATTATGTTCCAACTAGATGTGACACTAGTGCTATCATTATTTCCAAGAATCAAATAAAACATTAATAAAAAAATAACCCTGACTTAATTAATAATTTCTTCTGAGATCATGAAAAGAAAAACGATATCTATTCAAAATTTGTTTTCATAGAAAAAAAATTACCAGAATTTTTTATTGAACCTTGGTCTGCAGATAAATTTGATTTTATTATGTCGGAATTAGGTATGTTCAATTTTATAAATTAATATTTTATACTATATCTCTCATATATAAATTAAACACACTATTAGTTTAATTTTAATTTTTCTCTATTCTTCTGTTTCAATTAATGGTCACATATAATAGAACACATCATCTACACTTAGTAATAATTACCCTAAAAATTACTGTGCAACCCCTTGATTCCCATGAATGATAAATATTATGTTTCAACTCTATTCATTAATCAGACTGCAAACCATTGAAACCTTCATTTCTCCTTGTTCAAACCCTCATTGAACTAATCATCAATCCCTTCCAAACTATTTTCAGTGGAAAAAACAAAAATAATTGATGATGCATTGACCAATAGAAGGGAGCATTGATGGATTCCATGAAAAGTGCTATGTGGATGAGATATAAATTTTCGATGGATTGATAAAATAGATATCTTGTTGAAGAGATTATTCCATTGTTAGGGATATGGGTTTTTTTGGATGATACATATACCTCAATAGTCTTCAAGAAGGAATTATGTGAGTTTTATGAGTTGACCATTTTTCATTTCCTTGATGATGAAGACATGGTTATTACAATTCTTAACCAGAAAAATTGGTCAGTAACCACAACCATGTTAGATGAATGGGTTAATATTCCTCATGAATGATACCTGTTATTCAACACCTCTTTATCTACAATGGATTTTATTTCCCCTCCAAAGATTATGATGTTTCTGTTCGGAACTACTAACATTGAGGAAAAGCATGTGAAGAATTTGGAGTTTGAGAGAAAAATTATGATCATATTCATCCAATCGGTATTTTCTCAACGAAATTGTGAGCTCGAAAAAAAATTATTTTTCAAGATATTTCCTTGTTTTATTTTTTCATGTTAAAAAAGTCTATAAATCTATCATGTTATATTTTATGATATATGTTCCATGTCCAAGACAAGTCTCTGAAATTCTACCCATATTGACGTATCTTAACCCTTGTTTTTCGGAGTGCTAAAGTTGTAATGGATGATATCAATTCAAATCATTGTCATGAGTTGACAAACATAAATGTGAGTTTACTAAGTAAAATTGGTATTCATTGGAATTTTTTGTTAAACAAACTTATTCTATTTTCTTAGATTCCAGTGGAAGACCCTTCATTGACTCAAGGAGAGAATTATAGTTTTCATGAGATACCAGTGATGATAGAAGAATTATCTCATAATACTGAGATTAGATATGTTCATGATAGTGAATAAACTCTAACACTAAGGTAATGTTTTGGGATTGGTATTTCGTTAGACCCACAAACTAGATTCTAGGAGATGCCCCCTCATATTTCTTCCTCTGTATCTATTCAAGTTCAAAAATAATGGATATCCTTCAATATCACTTAGATATATTCTATCAGTCATGATAAAAAATTTTATGAAATACCGAGAGTGCCTCCTAACTTAATTGAGTATCACTATCAAGAGTTGGAGAGAATGCATGAGTAAAGAGTCAAAAGGAAAAAATAAAAATAATCACATAACTTGGAAAAAGTGTCTAACATTTACAAGAAACTATCAATTCATAAAGATAGTGTGGAGTTCATTAGGAAAGAGTTTCCTCTGTTCCTCAATAATATGGAAATAGAGAAATACCTAAAGTTTATAAAAGTATTTATGAATTATCTCAACAAATATATTCAAAGTTTTTATCTAAATTTATAACTATAAAAGATCATATTGTTGAATAAAATTGATATGTAAGATTATTGTGTGATCAGATGGCCTCGAAAGATGATATTTGAGAATTGAGACTGTGGATTCAACCTATTTTAGAGAAGTTTTTAGAACCACACTATAAGGAAACTATGCATGGATCATATGTTCAGTTGAAAATAAATGAGTTATACTGGGCTATTGATACATTAACTATAGTTGTTGACTCTTTTTAATGTGAAGTCGTCATAACAGAGATATGTCAAAATTTTCAACTAAATATCATAGATAAAATTAGAAGGATACTAGTTACATGAAAGGAAGTTCTTGAATATATTGATAGATCAAAAAAAGAAATAAGTTCTATCCACAATCATAAACTTCCATAAGCCTAGGAAAATTCACATCAAGTAAAGAAGGATTTTGGTTTCATTGTCAAAAGTTTACGAAATTTTGATAGATCATTGTCAAAAAACCTTACAGAATTTGAAAATAAAGTTGAATACCTATATGATGTAGTGCTCAACAATATAAAGAAAAATTTCTCATATGATGATGAGGTAGAAGCTGATTCCTTTTAAAAATATTTAGATAAAATTGAGCCTTAAAAAAAGAAATTATTTCTGTCATAGGTATGATATACAATTATTTTGAAGTGTTAAGAAATTTGATATTAAATTGTGGAACAAAAGAATACTAATAGAACATCATTAGGAATTTATCTCAATGTGTGTGGAATTATTTCACATGTTCTTTGGATTATTGAATGAATGATATGGAAAAATATATTTATACCTCCACTGATCCACTTTTCCATGTTCATTGAATAAGGATTCCTGGATTGCAGATTGTTGACCACCACCCATCCACCTCTCAACAACTTAAAGAAATATTTTATGCTTCTAAGATTTATCAAAGGGAAAATATAAGGTTTTATAAAGAAATATATTTATTCTTACCTGAAACATCCTTTAAATTACACTTTACTCATTCAGATAAATTTAATATAGAAATGGGACAACAAGCTACTCGCAGCATCCAGTCAACACCAGTTTGGTTTTCTCATGGAGATCTCACTGGTCTTGGAGCATCCCTACTAGAAATAAGAGATCTTTTTGGAATGAAATATGAGACTCCTCTTCATTCATCTTCATTACCTCATTTTTAACCCCTTCCATTCAAGAATCGACGAACAAAAATTTGGTTCATGTAAATAGGGTGATATACTCATCCCTTTTATGTTCATGGAAGTGTTTCATAGTGGTTGGGAACTCTCAAAACAGCTGAATTATTCCAGATTTTATGGAATTTAAACATTTAAATATTTTTTACATTGACATCATTCTGAATAATCATTATGATTTATCTATTTAAATTGTTTCTACACGGATCATAATTCTTTACATTTGAATATTGTGCTATGATTATATTTATATTACGCTATCATTTATTTATACTATATTATTTTAATATTTCATTAAGAATTATATTTATTGAATAATCATGTTTATCATGAAATAGAATTAATTGATTACTACTATTTTTGTGTAATATGAACTCTATTACTTATTCTAAGTTTTTTTGATATCACAAAAAGTAGGAGAAGAAAAGGAAAATAAAAAAATTTAATTTTTTCTTCATATTTCAAAAACATGAGAATTAATGGAAAATTATGGCAGTAGGAAAGGAAAAGAAAAAGGCGAAAGTAAAATTTTATTATTTCTAAAATTTTAAGTTCAGTTTATGAAACTTTTATTTTTCTATTCAATGGGTTTTGTGATCACCAAAAAGTGTGAGATTCTTGGAAAGAACATATTTCTCCAACATATCTACATGTTATGTGTTTTGATGATTCAAAAAATACCTAATTTTATTCTAAAACGTTTATTCTAATTTTTCCCAGATCATTCTTAACATACATTATGTGTCCAAGTATTTATTTTACGATATGAAAGTATATTATCTTAAGGGAATTAAAGAATTCAGTTTCTCAGAATCAGAAAGTATCACATAAGATATATCTTAAAAAGTTCAAACAAGTTTCAAATGAAAGATGCTCTGTTCAAAATGATATTATCAAAGGATTTTATATTCTAAAAAGAATTTCCATAGCAAGATGAACTTCAGGAAGAAAAATGTTACAGTAAAACTATATCTAACACTAGAGATTTATAAAACACTACATTTAAGTTAGTTTATCTTACGAGGATGAGAAGATTTATCTTATAAAAGTTATCTTACGATGAATAGTGATTTAAGTCAATATATTATAAAGATATATTATTGTAGAACCTCATGATTA
Source organism: Viscum album (assembly GCA_963277665.1). Classification (NCBI taxonomy): domain Eukaryota; kingdom Viridiplantae; phylum Streptophyta; class Magnoliopsida; order Santalales; family Viscaceae; genus Viscum; species Viscum album. The sequence goes on along the minus strand of OY728167.1, from coordinate 391,793,750 downwards.
CTTTTCCAATCTCTCAATAAGAAACTCCATGCCTCAAGAAAACATAAAAGGTAGATTATCTATTTAAGGAATGTTTTGTCTACATAATATTTTCCTAAATAATAAAATCTGAAGAATGAGAATATTTCTGCTACAAAAGAAATTCTAATATTTAGAATATTTAGCTACATTTCTTTAATATCCCTTCTCATCAAGATCACTATTTATATGTCACTCAGCCATTAGATTTTTCCTATGTTCATGTTTAAAAAAGCTTATAAAAAGACTAGTTGTCTACTATCGAATGTTGAAAAAAAGAAACGATAGATGATAATTTTTAAAACACTTTAACTAAAAATTATAAATACTTCTACATAGTTAAGAATGAAAAAATTCATGTTTTTCTCATAAATTCTTTTAGCTTCACTGAATATTATCCCTATTTACTTTTATGTTTATCATTTTCTCAGGATGAATCTTCATCCACAGTTAATTTATGATTTCAACTATTTTCTACAAATGTACCTTTCAATTTTTTTTAAATATTTCATCATTTTGTACTCAGTGATAGAGTGTGGTTAAGATTGTAAGGTGATGGACTAGATTCCATGAAAATAGATGCCTATGCTAGTTGGCTATGAGGCCTCGAGCATTCCTCCATGTATTCCAGATACCTTCAACTAGTATTGAGGGAATATGGTGTGATAGTGGGAAGACAATGACCTCGTATTAGAGAAAGAAAACAATAGAAATATCTATGTACCATACACAACAATAAATAAACAGAGTGCAAAAGTAGTAAATAAAATGAAATGGAACATGTAATAATAATAAATGAAATATTTTAATATCCCTAACAACTATTTTATACATACAACACTGTTCACCCACTAGGCCGGCCATAAAGATACATAATTACAAAATAAACTAAAAAAGTACAAGGATCTACTACTAACATGAGGATATACCACATACCTTCCCGCGAGACACTTTTGAACTACACCATCCTAAAACGAAGAACCCACTTGAGCAGCTCTGCTCGATCACACCACACTGTCCCTCATCCCTATCCACCATGAAACTATGGTCAACCTGAAAAAAAGACATAATGTCTACATGTACACCAAGGTGAAAATATAGGGGTAAGAAATAGTCTCAGTAGGACACCCCAATGATGAACCAATAAATAATCAATTATAAGCATATGAAAAATCCACATGTCCATCCTAGTCGTGACACAACCGAAATGATAAGTAAATCCGATAATGTGAAACCACAATCGAACCCCATATTTGTGATCTCGATCAACTTGGAATGCTCCACCATGAATTACCATATCTATATTTGTATAGATTTATAGTCCCATACCAATACATATATACTTAAATATGAATATTCATGAGTAATGTTACTGAAATAAAATTATATAAAATAACATTCAATCCTTGGATTTGTAATCCTAATCGCCTGTACATATTGTGAAAGGGAATTTAGCTTGATTTCGTGCCACTCAAGCCGTGTATCATTATGTCAATATTTGGATCAATAATCCCAATCCACAAATACCTACTTCAGCCAATGCTGGAAAAGTATCTGAGAAACCCTTGTCACCATAGCGGGATACTCGTCATACATCTGGGTTCACTCATACTCGCCTCCAATCTCTGTAAAGAAGGATTCCATGGATGTACATCCAGAAGTCCTATAAATGTCCAAGAACTAGATGTCATGCTGATCATGCCATGTAAATCTAGTCTAATGTATGATCCCTAGGTCCTGGTTCATAGGTGATCACAAAATTTTGACTCGGATAAACGCAATGGGTCTGACCCTTAGGCAATCTATTGACAGATATCATCTATAAAACATTATGCCCACCCCCCAAGATCCAAATGTGAATATAAATCATATGTGTGATACTCCATGATCTAACACCATGACAAAGTAAAATCTCATAAGCATGATCCCAGAGAGCATTTATAGAGATCCTCATCATATGGAAATGTAGGAGAGCATAGTAATTCTCCACAAGCCACGGGTTGAGGAGAGCGTAATAATCCTCTATATATGAAAATTTTAGTGTAGAATAATCATCCACTGACAACCCTGGGTTTAAAAGAGTTTAATCATACTAATTAACCTATGATCCAAGGAGAGCGTAATCATCCTCACCACTTGGGAGAGAATAATAATCTTCACATATCATTACAAAGGATTCTATGGATATATATGAAAGTAGAAGTCTCAACATCCGGATTCTAAGAAACAACTACAGACATCCAAATATTATAATAATAAAATATATAGGCCTAATATCCAAATCCTAGGTATTACCTCTGGCTATACCAGTTAATATTAGAAAAACATGGCTCATAAGCTGGATCCTAGGAATAATGTCTAGGCATCCCAAAGAGAGAGAAAGACACCTTTTGATAGGCTTGATAACCACTAATTAGGAGGTACCTCTAGTTAACATCAATGCATCAACAATAAATTGGTGAAACCATAAAAAATAGAAAGTGTGGAAGAAATCTTGCACGCAAAACTATTTCCACAACTCCAAGGGCATAAAATTTTGACATGGGTTCTAAGGTGACACCTGATACTATCTCTACCCAAATGCGATGTAATAACTCAGGGCCAATCCAACAATGGGATCCCGTTGGGCCCCTCAAATCAAAACACTGAATAGGAATCCTACTTGGTATCCTCAAGGTCTAAACACAGGAGAATACATCCTACTTGGGACCCTTAGTTGAAAAGGTAAAGGAGACCTCCAACACAGGATCCTCAAATGGAATGTCGGCAGAGGCATCCTACATGGGATCTTCAAAACAATACATAGTTGAAGGGATCTAGTAGGGATTCCCAAGGATGACATGTATGAAAAGGCACCCATAAGGGACCCCTATTAATAAGAACAAGATTGAGGCATCCTATATGGGATCCTATAGGCTGAAATGTTAATAGTGGAATCCCATAAGGAATCATTTGGGAAAATAAGTATCATGACCTCTTGGTCTAGATGGGAACAAATATCAATGGATAAATCCTCAAAGGAAACTTATGAAGGAAAAAAAGAGAGAGAACTCAAAGCCCATCTCAGACCAGGGTGTCAATTTTGGTTGGTTTGAACACCCAACTGATCATTCTCATTTCAAGACTCTCTTAGGAAATGACTAAATTCAGTTTCTACTAGAAGAACCTCTCCATTTAAGAAATCCTTAAAATGACATCTAGGAGCCCTTAAAACATCCCAAGAGTTTCTGCATCATAATATATGGAGAAAAATACATAGAATATAATAATCAAGGTTACAATTATGACTCCTAGGAGAAAAGATATGGAAACCCTAAAACTGTTAAAATGGGGAAGTACACGACGTGTCACCATGAGTACACGATGTGTACACGTGATGCCCCACATGGGCGTGTACTCCCACTGGACATGGAATGTAAATGACCATGTACACGACATGTAAGATAGGTATACAACATGCACCCTTCATTGGGTACCTTCCCATGCCCCTTAACCAGCCTAGCCACATAATTATTCTGATCATGTATTTCTACATAGCATGCGACCCACATGGGGTCTGGTCGTGTAGTCTACACGACCATGTTCCCCTACATAGGCAACCTAGAAGGGTACACAGCTACAAGGATGAGTACAATTGCCTGGCATTTACACCCTATCACTTTTCATGTGCTTCAAAAACATCATCTTACCAAAACAAGAAGAACATATGACATGTGTTCCCCAAACCACATGTTGTGTAGGAGGGTTTTCCTAAACAGAAAACACTTAAAATGCCCCAAAAGCCCGTTTTGACCCCAACACCTATAGATCAAGCCACAAGGGGCCATAGGAAAGAATAATAGGGGATTAAATATTTTAAAATGGTTAAACTATGAGGATTTATGACAAAACATAAAATGTTCTACCTATGGGCGGAATCTGTCTAAGCTTCATCTATTTCCTCAGTCTACAGTTGACGCACATAGAACCGATATATCCTGAGCTCCACGGAAGCACCTAACAATCTCCATCTCCCCCTTTCTCTCTCCCTCTCCATTCATCTCTTTGGATGTGGATTAGTAGATCCCTAGAGGGTACACAAAAGAATCTAGGATAAAAATAAGAAAAGAAAATGAAGAAAAAGAAAAGAAAATGGGGGACCCTGCAGGCCTCAATGCCTAACATGAGTTTGTGCCCCGCCTTAGAATAAATCACTATTTCAGACTCAATGATAATGATTTATTCTCAGTCTAATGATCTGTTCAAAATATATCTCTAAATGAATTTTCATGAATAAATTAATATATAATTTATTAAATATTAAATATCAATTATTTTTCTAAAACTAAAATGAATCACAATTCAACCAAACTCATATATTAGGGTAGACACCCTATTTTGGGATGAAGAGAGTGGTCATTAAAATTTTTTGAGATCATGTGATAGGGGAAAAGGATCATTTTACCCTTTAAAAGAATCTAAATGAAAAAATTAAAAATTTTGCTAAAAAATTTAGTCCAAAAAAACATCGGTCGTTACATCCTCCACACTATAAACCTTCTCATCCCCGAGGAGCCTGGTGGTAAGACTAGTAGTCGGGATCTAAACCTGATAATCTACAAAAAATAAGCTATTTGAACTATATAATGAACAATCTCATACCTTCAACAACTGTCTCCAATATAGAAACATTTAATTGTGACCGATCTGGTACTCCCCATTATAGAAAAACCTTATTATCATCTCAACCCAAACTCTGATCCCAACAGCTCACAGAAATGATAGATTTCAACTGAAACAAGGGTCACCACCCTCAAATGGCCAGTGGTGCACTCCCCACCATATGGATTACCTTACACTTCCCCTTGAGTGAAACCTTAATAAGTTTCCTCTTCCTAACCAAGAAATAAATTTAAAAGAAATGAATCTCTCTATAGGGCCAACACTCTCTCAGCATAACAAAGAAAAATTTAAGATAGAGGATGTTTTTCTCTAACTAGGAGTAAAATACGATTCGAAAAAAGGGTGTATACAGCTCCCTCCAAGACATGCACACCATCCTTTCAATACCTATAATGGATTTATCCATGATTAAACCATATTACGGTGCCCCATTAATTCTCTCTCTCTCCTCTACTAAAGAGGTACATTCATTATTTAACCAGAAATACTAGGAAACCAAACCTATGGAATGTCTTGAAACCATTGGTCATCAACTCAAACCTAACCACTCATTGATTATGATTTAATGGAACCATGCGCACCTAGAATATACCTTTAACACCTTGCCTTTACTCCAGCAATTCATGCATTATAAGGCTGATATGGCCAAGCTACATGGTACACAAGCCTCATTAATCTAGAATCTCCCTTGGAACTACTCTTCAAAATTGAGAACCTCACATGCGCCAAATTTTTATTCTAGAATAAAATGTGAGCTATCATCATTCTAGTCATGAGAATCTACCCGCACTCTGACAACATTAGAAATTGTGGAAACACGGATCGAGCAGGCGAGGCATCGAAATAGTCATGCTCTTTGAAGCTAGGAATGATACCAAATCTGTAATGAACCATAATTTTATCAATGAAATTTCCCTTCTTATAATAATTTCATACGGGATAAATAACATAAAATCAAATAGATAACAAAATTCAAACATTATAAATGATGAATGAATGAAATATGATGTATTTTTAGAAGTTAAGAAGCTTGTACCGATGAAATAGTATCGTGACCTTAGTAATGATAATTTGAACCTTATGAATAGAAAACCAACCAAATGAATAGTAACCTCACCCATGAAAGTAAAAATAAAATTTAGGAATCTTATAAATGAATGTATGATATAATTATATCATAGTATAAGTTAATAAATATTTTAAAAATTATTAATTAAGTGTTGTATTTTTTGTAAATTATAAATATTTAATTATGATTTTATAATTAATAAAATTATTTAAAGGAAAATTTATTTCCATAAAATGTATTCATAAATTTATATTTTTTTGTCTAATTATTTTAAGATAATTTTATGAGAACTTTATTTTTTAAAGTGCAAAAATATCAGTTATAATTTTAAAATATATATTTTTCAAGAAAATGATGATTTTAATTGAAAATTAAATTTCTCATATTTAGAAAATTATATTCATAAAATGGAGTTCATTTTTTAATTCTACATTTCAAACAATGGTTAGGGTGAGTTTTTTGGATTTTTCTAAAATAGTTGAATTTTTGGTGAATAGTGAAATATGGTAATTTATGGTATATATACATTATAAGATAAATACACTATTCCATGAGTCATGAATGATTTAAGAACCATATTCTAGAATATACCTTAATTATTTTAATATTTTTTTGTGATAATTATCAAACTATTATGATTCATGATCCAAAATAAAAAAATTAATAAAATATTAAAAAAACACCCCTCTACTCTAATATAAATACCACCCCTCACCACCTCTACACCTCACACCTTGAAATATTTGATCCTTGTAAAATTTATTCCCAATAATATTCCCAAGATCCATCCCCATGTCTAGGATCCTTGTTTCTAAAAAACAGAAGAAAATCAATCCCTATGTAGAAGTACTCAAGGAGGATAATTCAAGAGGTAAAAATCCTCTCCCATTTTATTTATTTTCTTTTCAATTTCTTTTATTTTATTATCCTTCCATAAAATACCCTATAAAAATATAAATGATAAAGAAAAAATAATTTATATAATTTATTTCTATTTTTTTAGTTTATGATTCATAATCAAACTCCTCTATCTCTCTCTCTCTCTCTCTTATTCTATAATTGAAAACAATACTCGTGATGTATCAATTTACCGACATCATGGATGATGCATTTTCATTTTCCATTAATTCCGTTACAGATGGAAATAAAACAATAATTATGGTTAAAAAAATATTTTATTATACATATTACAATTTATTTAGTATTCTAGGACTATATTATATACATGATAATAATTAATAAGAAAAAACTATTTTGTGTCGATCGAAACACCGCCAAAATGATCTAAATGATTATCATTAAAGTTATATCTAATGAATCATCATAATATATTGAAAAATAATAATACATTATACTATTTAATATTTTTTATGTTCGTTAATATCATTTAATTATTATTTTATAGAATTATACTAATTTTATTTAATCTTAATTACTTATAAAAAAACTAACCGATCATGAAAACCAAGAAAAAGAAAGCTCCTGAACGATGAAATTAAGCTCTATAACTCCTCCCAATGGAAATAAACGAACATAATAAAACTAAAATGACTCAAAATTAATTTATAAAACTTACTAAATTAATTTATTAATTAATCTAGTTTCAATATCCAGGATGTTAAGTACAAGCACAGGATGCTTTCAGACATAAGGTAAGTGATTCAACCCAAACCTTCATTTTTTCCTTCTAGTTATTCTTTCAATATCTTTACCCCAATATAACACTTCTTTATTTTTTTTGTACATATTAAATATTCCATGATTATATTCCAGAATAATATATCAATTTCATTTTATCTTTCATTTATGAGTAAATTCATGTTTTACAAGGTTCTGTTCTCAACCCAATTCTGATTAAAGGGAATGTCTCAATTTCCTACAAATTTTAATGTTCCAAAGTTAATATGTATTAAGAAACCAATATTTTTATAAAAAAATATTTTTCCATGAAAAACTATATTTGTTCATTTATGGTTTTATACAAACAATTATGACAAATATAAATGATTTATCCATAATAACTCTTCTTTAAAAAGTAAAAGGGGCATTTCTCTCAAATATTCAAGGATTATTTTTATTAGAGTATTTTTATATATTTAAAAACATCTATTTAATTTTATGATTTATTTAGATTGATATCATATTATTATCATCTACCATTTTTTATTAAATGTTTTTTGATAAGTTTGACTATGATTGTGCTATCTTGATACCATTCATGATGTTACTCAGAATGATTAGTGATTATGTTTACAAATTGAGGATTTTTTTATTTTCATTTTTATATATTGTTTATGTTTAAAACAATTCATATGAGGAATGTATTTGACTTATAAAGTGATGAGTGGGTCCATATATATCCCCTCAATGCATCAGTATGTCTGATGAGAAGAAAACATGTATGGACTTGGCTGAGGCCTTTTCCATTTTCAAATATGGTTTTGGACAAGGCATTAATCATTTTTAGATGTCTCGGAAAAGTCCAAGATGGTATGTTTCAGATTTCCAAAATAATCATTCCCTCATTATGATATTAGTAATTGATTATCCATTTAAATATTTGACTAGTATAATATCCATGGTTGAGCTTCTTTCTCGTGTGATCATTTGTATGACATTATTTATTCGTATTTTATTCTTTCCATATCATCATCAAGATTATGTTCTAATGGCATGTGTTTTTATACATTCACCGTGAATTATTATTTATATTATATTCCACTTTATTACGTACCCATACAAACCATCTGACTCACCCCTTTCTTATGTATTATTTTTCCCTAGTATATGATGATAATTATCATGAATGACTTGTGGGTTTAATCTATGAGTTTTTAGAGTTTTCTAATAGAGTTTCTATGTGGTTTTTCATTTAAAGTTTTAATAAAAATTTAATGTATGTAATATGGATTTTAAAACTACTAAACTGATCGGTCCATTGGTAATCGAGTCTTCTATATTTTCCAATGTATTAATACAAGGCAATGACTCTTGGATACTGGGGTCAGGGTCTTTATAGTCGGTATCATAGAAAGTTTAGTAGAAATCATGGAAAATATATTTAGAAAACATAGATTAGGGAAAATAATCATAATATATACCTTGAGTATAATCATAATATAACATCCAATAATTTTCATAAAATTGAGATTATGTGGGTCTTCCTAGAAATACATCTCTTTCCGGACACTACAAGTGGATGTGGTTCGGGAACAGATGTACCAAGGTGTAACAACTCTGAGAAGGTGTCATGGGCTTAACTTGGGGTAATCTGGTATACAAAAACGGGTCTTACTACGCACCTCATTTGAAACTCATAGGGGATGTCCTGTGACAATTCATATTTTTTTACAAAACATTATGAAGGATTTAAAAGTAAATGTTTCCCCAAAGACACCATGTATATGATTTTTAGATTAGTTATGCACAAACATTCAATTTATATTAAGTTTTTTTCTAGTTTGAAATTATAAATTATGATTCATAACCTCGTTTAGTGTATGAAATTATTTATTAATGGATTCTAGTGTTAGGAATGAAAACCGTATCAACACGCATACCCCATGATAATGATGTTTGTATTGGATCTATGACTATTGCTGAGAAAAAATTAACTATACTAGGAAAGCTGACTTAGGTTATGAAAAATAACCTTACCTATATGAAGAATCCTGATCCACAATGTGGAGGAGAAATGTTATACCTCTATGTAGCTGAGTAGTGGATAAGTTTCTTATAGAATATATTTATTTCTTTGGGAAGCAATGATATAGAGAAGGTTAACATGACAGTGTATACTATCTCAAGAGATGCTGATAAATGGTCGTAATAGATTTAAAACACAAAGGATGAGTAAGAAATTAAAAATATCAAATCGAAGTATTTTAAGGAAATTTACCTTGAAAAATACTCTCCTCGTGAATAGCGAATAGATATGGAGAGGAAATTATTGAGTTTGAAACAAAAAGAGGATGAAAATGATGTGATGTATGAATCCAACTTTACAAGGTTATCAAGGCATGCTACAGACTACATACGAAATCCAAGGAGAAATAATGATTAATTCTATGATGGTTTAAAACCATTCCCCTTAAGGGAACTAGTATCCAAATATTTCTCATCATACGAAGATATAGTTACATGTGATATATAGATAGAGAAATAATTCTTTATGTCTTATGACTTTAATGGAAAAATGATAATAAGAGGGTGTATGAGAAAAGAATGGATAAATGGAAGAATAAAAAGGGGGAATTTTCCGACCTGATGTAGTTGAGGGAGGAAACACCATATAGCCTGCTTAAGAGGAAAAGGAGATTACTACAAGTATGGTGAGAAAGGGCATCATGATCATGATTTCAAGGGAAATAAAGAATATACCAATGTTTAAAACTAAAACTATATGGATATGGGACACTATGCAAATGATATCTATAAGGTTCAATGAATCTTTACGCATAAATGGACAAGAGAGCAAGGCCAAGCTCATGCAGGCACAACTGCTAAGGTAGAAGTTCCTAATGATGTGGTAGAAGGTATTTCAATAATTTCCTTAAACATATTCAATTCTTTATTTGATTCTGGATCATCTCATTCTTTTATATCCTCCCATTTTTCGAGGAAAATTAGACATTTACCTTTTGATTTAATAGTGGAGTTATCAGTAAAAAATACTAAGGGAAGTATCATGGAAACAATGAAGTGTCAGTCAATACCCTTTATGAAAAAAACGGGCTTTAGATGCTAACCATGTAATCATACCTATGACAGAATTTGATATAATCATTGGTATATTTTAGATTTCAAAATATGATGTGAAAATTTACTACAAAAAGAAGGAAATTATGATCAGTGAGGAAGATGCAGAATATCTTATCATTAGAGAAGAAACCTCAACATATGAGTCATATATGGATAAACCTCTAGTAGTTCTTCTAAATGAAATTATCAGGGAGGAAGAGAGAACAACATCAATAAACGAGAAAATAAATCTTAAAATTAAATAAGTACCTATTGTGCAATAATATATTGATGTATTTCCATAGGATTTACCTGGACATCCTCTAGAGATAGAAGTTGAGTTCTCTATTGATTTTATTCCTTGCACAAGACCTATATCAAAGGCTCCCTAAGGAATAGACATTGTGGAATTAGTAGAGATAAATAAACAACTAGTGGAATTTAGTGATAAGGGATTTAATCATGCTAGTGTTTCTCCATGGGTTGCCCCTTTTCACTTTTTCAAGAAGAAAGATGGATCCCGGAGGCTGTGCATTGAATATAGATAAATCAATGATATTATAATAAAGAATAAGTATCCCTTGTATCGCATTAATTGTTTATTTGATCAACTTCACAGAGCACAATATTTTTAGAAGATTGAAATTTGATCTAGATATCCTAAATTGTGTATGAGGAAGGAATATATTCCAAAGACAGTATTTCAAACCATGTATAGACATTACAAGTTTATAGTAAGTACATTTTTATTGACTAATGAACCTACTTTATTCATGGATATAATGAACATAGTTTTTAAGGAATATTTTTTTGACATTTTTGTGGTATTTGTTTATGATATCTTGGTATAATCCAAAAACTAAAAAGACCAAACTGTTATGATGACTCTTAGAAGTGATGAATTATATGGGATGTTTTGAAAGTTTGACTTTTAGAGTGAATTAATTTCTTTTCTTGACCATATTCTCTCCAAGGATGGAATCTCAGTTGATCCGGTGAAGACATAGGCGGTTCAAGAATGTTATACACTAGCGAACATAATTGTTTTTAAATATAAAAAATATCTATTATAATTAAAATTTAACAATTGTTGTGTTTTTGTTCATAATTTATAAAACAATCAATTTTTGTGTAAATAATGTATTTTGGTGATTAATTTTTTCATTTGGAATAATTTTAAAGTTAAATATTCTTTTATGTTTTATTTTTCATTTTTTATTCTTTTATTTTTCATTCTTTTTATTCATTCAGTTTTTATATTCTTTTAATTTTCAAAAGAATAATTTTATCAATTCATTATTTTAACCAATTTTTATTTAAATTTTAAATAAATAATTCAATTTGTTTTTAGTTCTTTAAATAATTAAATTATTTTAAACTTTTTAATTCTATTCATTTAATAAATTTATTTCATTTTAATTATTTAATTCTATTAATTCATTTAATTAATTAATTTGTTAATTAATTTAAGAAATTAACTTTAATCACTTTTAATTATTTTAAATTAATTAATAAAAATGTATGAAATTAAATAAATTATTTATTTAAAATAACTTGTATCTATTTTTACGTTGTTTCTATCTTTTCTTAATTTTTAATAAGTTTTTAATTTTAGTTGTTAATTTAATTCTCTGAAATTATTTGTTTTGTAGGAGCCACCATTTCTGTCCGAGTGGTGACTCATTGAGTCGCCATCACCGTTGGTGCTCCTCTCACAATAGAGACTCCCGTTCACCATTTCCATTATCAATGGTGACTCTAAATATGACAATAAATGATAAATTCAAAATTATAAAAATAGAATCTCATAAAGTGATGTAGAGTTATGATGAAAAAAAGACATTTGACATTTGAAAGCAGGAAGAGATGATAATGAAACTATAATATATAGTAATAATATAACATATGTTAATAATAATTTATAATATAACCTAATTAATAATTATTATAAAATAATGATATAAATAATAAATACCATTTATATTTATTTTCATTGTATTAGTTTTTTTCAATTTACAATGTTTAATTGTTGTACATGTATATATATATATATATAAATTGTACATAATATTTTTATAAAAAGATATATGTATATATATATATATATATTTTAATACTTGTAGTAAATTTTTGTGTATTATTATTTTATCTTTTTAGTTATGGTGGTGTAGGTTGTAGGAGGCGATCAAGCAGTTACAGAGGGGTGCGTAGGAACATTCAGTTGAGGGAGTATGATTCCATAATCATCAGATCTATTCTAGTTCATCACTACATAGGTAGGGGAATAACTATAAGTACGAGTAGTAAGAGGTTACGTCACTCCCACCACCACTAGTTCATCCATTACATTCTCCTGATCCTTCATCCAAATCCTGTCATTCCATCCCCTAGACCACATCATTCCATTCCATCTCCCAAAGAACCATCAATCATACCATCTTCATTCATCTAAGCAAATATAAGGGAAGTAATCGAGCAAAAGTAGAGCATCAAAGTAGGAGTCTGAGGAAGGATGTCATCTCGGAAGATATGTTTTCCATTTACTTTCTTCTTATTTCTGTCATTGTTTTCATTTTCGGTATGTGTAGCTAAATTGCATAGGGGGAATCCGAAGATTATGTTTTGAAATTATTTTTATGTTGTAATTTTAATTTATACAATTGAAATGGTTCAAATTAATCTCAACTATCTCATTTCATTATTAATAAGCATCATTTTCTTCATTATGCTGATAGGAGACAATATCGATCATTTTGGCTTTGAATTGTAACTGAAGTACTAAAAATAGGAAAGTTAATTTCCTCTTTTCCATTAAGAATAATTTTTATTAATAAGTAATGATTGAAATATCATTTCTGTGTAAATATTGAAGATCCATGTTGATCTACTAAATCAAGAGCTCAGTAGACCAACACCATTTTTTAACACCAAATCAATTGCAGTTAACTAGAGCATGAAAAAACATTTATTCAATTCATGACATTATGATCCCCCTAATCTCATCCACTATTTTTCTTTATCTATCTTCAATTTTTTCCACTGCATTCACGCACTCATTTCACTATTCATTTCACTCTTTTAATTTAGTTTAGTTTGGTCTTTCACACCTTTAGTCCATCTCTATGGTTCGAACTCCAAATTATAACTATACTAGTAGATTGTAGGGTTTATAAATTTCAAATTTTCATATACTCAATAACTTGTGTGACAATATTTTGTCACCATTTCTAGAGATGGAATGTGAAAAAAAGTTATGAAAACAAAAAAACAACAAAAACTAAAAAGAATAGAAGAGATAAAAAATATATAACATAAAAAAACTGTACCAAAATTTCTAAAAACTATTTTTGAAACTGGATGAACACTGGAGATTATAAGTCTGAACATGTAACAATAATTTTAGAAATCAACCAGCACTGTTCTATATTTATAAAAAAATGAAAATAAAAAATGGAAAACATGGAAAACATAGCTGAGAATGAAAATGTTAATGTTCCACAACCCACGGTTCCTGCCCCTAAGAAAACTAGACTTAGGGAGTTTCAAATCCCCACTGTTCAAGAAATTAAATTGAATTGGGTTGTCCACTGGGTCAAGGAATTATGAAATTAAGTAGTCTCATCTCTCTCAAATAACATTATTTAATGGTCTGCCAGTAGATTACTCACATGAATTCATTAGAGAGTTGTATGGTTCTTTCCAATAGCTGCCTTTACAAGATATGAGTGAGGATGGGTTGAGGTTGTGGTTGTTCCCATTTTATATTAAGGGCAGGGCTAAGACATGGTTCCATAATATTTTTGAGGAAATATTTCAAACCTGAGGTGAGGTATTCAATGCCTTTTCTTCCGAATTTTACCCCAGGAACAACACCATTGAGGTTAGGAACAAAATAACTATAATTCTCCAGGATGAGGGAGAGTTATTTCATGATACATTATAAGGCCACGACCTTAAAGATTACTTAATCATAAATTAAATGATTAATTCTCATAGAGGATCTTTTCAGGTTTAGAGTTTTAGATAATGAGGTCATAACTATTACATCTCAAAAGATTACATAGTATACACTTCTACTATGTTTCCATAAAATAAAAAAAACATAAAAAGAAACATGTCCAGTTCCATGTTTTAGATAGAATGTCTTTCTTTGATCCCACCCTTGACCCGATTCATCTTTATGTCTTGTGGAAAACATTTCAAAAACATTAGATGAGCATAAAAATCCCAGTAAAGGATACACAAAGAAGGAAAACTGTTAGTTTTTCAAAAACAACAAGTAAACCAAGAGTACATTACCAAAGTAATTCTTTTCACCTTTATGAAGTAGTAAAAACACTTCACTAAATAAAAGACCATTACTTACCCTTTTTTAACCAAAAGATTACCATAAAACCCATATAAAGAACACATAACATATAAAGGTAACTTTGGATATAAACATTCTTATATAGAATAACGATACGGTCGACATCCACACATACTTAATGGAATAGCCATACAGCCGACTTCCATACCCAATGCATTGGAGGTTATAACGTAACCACTCGTCCTGGTATTCACGGCACCACCTGTCATATGGTTTATCACGTAACCACCCGTAAAATTTCCATGTACCATCATTACACATAAAATATTGAAAATATAAACATTCCAATAACAAAATTTCATTTTCCATCACAATAAGCAATTCCAAGATATTGAATTAATCAATCCATTTTCAAAAATCATTTAAAAGAGATTTCTGAATCAAAGTGTACCATAACACTTTGAAGATTTTAGTGGAATTATAATTTTAAAACATTAATGTACATATAAATAAATACTGAAAACCATTTTGAAAACATGGACATTAAAGATAAATATTTATAATAATGAATCATTAAAACATTTAAAATGATATTTTTGTTAAAGAGTTTTTAACAGAATGAGAGACTCTTGAATAAAAATAATTGTGGAATAACATTTAATACAAACTTTATAATATCATGAGAATAAAGGGATTAATGATATAATATGTCAAAGGATAGTATACACACCATATAAGAGAGAATTGGTTCATAACAACAATGAAGTTTCAATAGAAATGTAAATTGAGATGAAATCCATTATAAAGATGGTATCCTTAAATTAAGGATTAATCTGTCACATAATTATGTGTGAGAAATATAAATAAACTCAATATAAGTGGATATTATGTGTGAAAAAATCATAGGTCATTCACACATAATCTTTGAAAAACAAAACCAATGACATAGATATTTAACTCAATGAAATAAGATTGAGTTATGATTTCCCATACAAGGTCGTAAGAATTTAGCAATGAGAAAATTATGTGTAGAAATAGTATATCCACACAAAAGTTTGGGGAAATTTCAACATAGATATTCCACACATAATATTGGAATTGTAAAATCAAGAAGTAGAGGTTTAACCCAAATAATTGAAAGTGGGTTAAGAAGTTCCCTAACAGAAATCCGACAACCTAACGGCGTCACTTTACAATTCAGAAAATGAGTTGATGAGAGAGAAGATGGTATCTCATCACTTGGACATAAAATTTACATAAATAAGGATATAGAATAACATATCCCAACATAATATTATGTTAATTTAAAGACATAACAAAAGAAGTCTTTTAAAAAGAGGTGGGTGAAAGGTCCCCTTACCGAGCAGGGTACCTTTCGAAACGCACACCCCATGGAAGAAGGGTCATAAAATGAAGATGTAAATACCCATAAATGAAATTATACTACAAAATGTGTATAATAATGGGCAGTACATACACCACACAAATTAAATAGTGGAAAACGTAGAATAAATGTCACGTGAAAAAGTGAGATGAAAAATCCCTTACAAAAACATGGCAGCCTAACAGTGCCACTTAAAACTTCGAAAAATGGATTTATGAGATCAAATAGGGTCTCTCATAATATGAAAATAAAAATTACAGTATTAGGAATATAAAATAACATCCCCAAACATAATAAAGATGATATTAAAAGAAATGACATAAAAGAGAGTACATAAAAAGAAAGAGAGAGTTTGGATCCCTTACCTCGTATCTAACATGACTCGATCGTTCTTTAATCTCCTAAATAATAAAATTTGGTCAATTTATAATTTATTAAGGAACTAATTTAAATATTATTATTCAGTTCATATCACATATTATAATGTTATAATAATTGGTTAATAAAGTGAGTTCATATCAGACGTTTTTGTCGATGTTCGGTACATGAGTAAAAATTGAACATGTTGGAAAAGAATTTTCCATGAAGTTATAGGTACATCATCTACAGAATAGTATTAATGTTTTAAATATCATATATATCCAGTATATATCCATTTTTTACTATTCTATAACATATGGAGATAAAAAATTTAAAAGCACCGTTCATGGAGACGGTAGGCCGTATGTACGCTTGAATGCTATTTTCATTTTTTTGTCATATTAATGGAATTAATGTTAAAAGAGAGATATATATATTATAATTACAGAATGATATCAATAATTTATATGTAATATATTACATATATATCCATTATATATATGTACTTAAAATAGTACATAACATTTGGAGATAAGAAATGAAATGTACGGTTCATAGAGACGGTAAGCCGTACGTATGCATGAACACTACTTTCATTTCATTGGCACACTAATTGACTTAAATCTAGATGAGAGAAATATATATTATAATTACATTATAATATAAATGTTATATATATCACATAATTTCATCAATTTCATTCTTTATACATTCCATGTATTTCATGAACGAGTCACATCACTTGAGGGGGCGGTAGTCCACACTTCCTCAAATTAAATTATCGCATTTTCACAACATGAAAAGAAAAAAGGTATGTATTAAATATATAATACAGAAGCATATAGAGGAAATAAATATAATATATATCATAAATAAATAGTCTTACATGTTAATGGACACCATGAAAGGTGTTAAAAGAAGATTGAACAATCATCGTTTCGTGAGGCAAAAAATCACCAACCACAGAAACAGTATGTTCATTTACCATTAGACAAAGGTGTGTGTAGTTTTAGATCTAATAAATCTCATAAAAACATCCTAGTATGTTTAATATACTGTTTTTGTTACAAAATAAATGAATAAAAAGATTTTATGGGGTTGGAGAAGCAAAATAAAATATAAGAACACAAGAGAAGACACTACCTTTAAATCGGGTAAATCTTTTTGATTTGAGCTCAAAGGCTTCATTGGAAAGACTTCTTCCTAAAGTGAGGCTTCTAGAAGTAATAGAGGGATGTGGATAGACAAAATGGGAAGGGTTTGGCAGATCCAAAGGCTTGAGAGGTGTGGGTAAGGTGGTAGAGGTGGGAGCCTTTTATAAGAGGAGAGGAGGGGCACTCTTGGAAAGTTATAAAAGGTTACTTTATTATAAAATGCTTATCGGATTTTAAAGGTCCATAAATTATATATTTCTAGGATAAGGTGATTATAGTTAGAAATCCACCCATACAATAGGTTTTTGACATGTGTAGGTCTTATATTTTACATTATCTTTTCATTTAATTTAAACCTTTAAATAATGAGGTAATCGTTGCATCATCATGGTGTCATAAATAAATTAATTTATTTAATGTCTAAAAACTATAAAAAATTATCATGATGTAGGAAATATTTTTAGCTTTCTAATGAATATTTATAGTAAAAATTATGACGAGTATAACCCCATTTAAAAAGTGTTTTATTAAAACAACTCCTGTTTGTGACATTTTTAATTTAACTTTAAATAAAAAGTTATTTATGTCATTTTCCTACCAGAGTGGCTCCATGGGGTCCCCAAGTTGACCCATGGATTTTCATGGTCGAACATGACACATCCAATGAGGTTTGGACATGTGTCTAGGTCATTTCATATTATTAAAACATTATTTTGACATTAAATTACACTAATTACCTTTAATTGCGATGAATAAAACATTAAAGTTACTATTCACAAAAAAATTATTCTAATCTCATTGAACCACATTTTACTTCTTGATGACAACCATTTATGTCGGATTTTTTAAAATCAAATCACAGAAGTGGAAAAGTTTCATTTAAACGAAAAATCAGTTTCTTTAACTACCACTTAATGGTTTCACTATTCATCAAAAATTGAGGTTTTTCAGAAAAATACCAAAAATTCACCCTATGCTATATTTGATATTCCGAATTAAAAAATGATGTGTATTTTACAAAATTAAAAACATATATGTTGCATTAATTAATTTAATAATTAATTTCCGCTGTCAAAACAAATAGCGTGTTTTTAAGAAACAATATCTATTAAAAGATTGACACTAGTTTAAGTCCAATTTCAAAGTAAAATTAATTCCAATGACCACCATTATATTAAATGGTAAAAAT
This sequence comes from Viscum album, assembly GCA_963277665.1. Taxonomy (NCBI): domain Eukaryota; kingdom Viridiplantae; phylum Streptophyta; class Magnoliopsida; order Santalales; family Viscaceae; genus Viscum; species Viscum album. The sequence continues at coordinate 391,774,865 of OY728167.1, read as the reverse complement.
ATATTATATATAAATTTTAATCTAAATTAAAAATATAATCTATCAATATAAATAATTCAGATTAAAAGGAGGTTATGAATTAAAATGCAACATTTTCAATGAAAATGATCTTTATCGGAAAAATAACAAAATTTTACACAAAGTAAATTTTGATGTCCAGATTCTAAAGAAGGGTTTTATTTTTTCAAATAAAACATATAAAATTGTCAAAAGTATATTTAAAAAGGGTTCTCCATCAAATGGTGGTTAATCGACCTTTTAAAGAATATTAGAAGATTTATGCTTAAAATTGGATTCATTTGCATTTTAAGCCTCTAACATTTATTTGATAAAAGTAAAAAAACTATTTGACAGACATATATAATCATTTTTTAGTTAGTTCCATTAATTCCCACCATTACAACAGCTAGGCGTTAACTACCATTTAAAATAATATTATTTTATTATTAGAGTGCAACGTAAGATTCCAAAGAAACTCGTTGTTGCGTATTGGGCACGTCATCGAGTATAGAGTTTCCTTTAAAGTAATATTAATATTTTATTCAAAAATATCGATAAATATGAAAATTTAATATTCTTTATTTACCTGGGGTGTTACATCCTTCCCCCCTTTTGTGAATTGCGTCCTCACAATTTAAAAATTGGGCTTGGAAGCTTCATTGGAAATCCCACATCGGAACAAGAGTCAGTAAAACTATCACTTTAAAAGAATGGGAGAGAAGTTAATATGTCACATGAGTTAACCAATACTAGGATTCCACCTATCAATATATGGATATAGAGGAAAAAACAAAGGGTCATGTCCTGATGGAGAGTGATAGTAAACATGTCTAAGAGAAAGTTAACAACAAGAAAATCACAAACTTGTGATGCGTTAAACGATATTCGATTCCCCAGTAGGAAAAGTTAACAAAAAATATTTTTGTTTTAAGTTACTCTTAATTGAGGAATTAATTTTTTATATTAGCTAAATCATAATGAAACATACTTACTTGTCACGTAGACTTTTATCTTTCACTAGATTCCTTAATCAAACACATATTTTCTCCAAAAGCCGAGTATTTAGGAAGGTTTGTTCGCATTAAGAGAGCTATAATCAACATCTAGAGAATCACCTCATCCAAAAAAGAAAACTATATATTTCACATGTCTTTAGACAAAAACGAAAACCCAAATTGTTAGTACGAGATCGGATAATCCACAAAAGGATAATCCTGCATAAAAAGAAAATCTATTCTTAATCTCCAAAATTTGTCCAACAAAACCCAAAGTTCAACGAAGACCATTCGATAAACAATTGTCCATAAAATTCTTCAAAGTAAAGAAAACTAATATTGAAACCCAAATATTTGAAGGATTTAATCACATAGTCTTCAAGGTACAAATTAACATTTATCTCCAAATAACATCAGTTGTTCTTAAAGTCTCATATTGAAAAGTAATTAACTTAATCACATATCCTCCATGACAGGTTATTAATTTCCATAGATAACCCAAAATAAACTTATTATAGACTCATAAGATCATCTAACTAATAAGAATTAGTCAAACTAACCAGGGACTTCACGTAGTCCAGTGGTAGGGGATAAATACCAGTCGCACTTTGGTTGTGGGTTCGATTCCCAAAGCTTTGTCCGACGCGACGGGTTGTCACACGGTCTGCGTGTTGTCCTTTTTCTAAAACTATATAATTCTTAAAACATTCCATAAATCAAGATAAAATATTCAAAAATAATCATAACATATTTTAACTTGATGTTTATCTCATGCCTTTCATTTTCCATCATATCATAGAGTAACCCTAAAAAGTAAGGATCATATAAACCCTAATGGTTACCTTTATAATTATTACCTGAACCTCCACATCGAGTTGGTCATCTCGTACATGATGCATTAGAGAACTCACCAAGGTTCAAGTGGTTGATCATAAATCATTTATAATTGGTTTAGCACAACCATAAGATTCCACATTGAATCCCCCATTTAATCCAGTCTCTTAATCAGAGAACCACCACAGTTTCCATCAAACCCATTGTCACTTTGGTGCCTGCTAGATCCATCCATTTACGAAAAACAGAAATGCCAGTGTGCCTATATCAACAAAATTATCATGTACTAATGAGGAAGATAAACACTAAGATATAATTACTCATTTACTTTATCTAAAAACTATGTCTCTTTCTAAAATCCTAGCCATTATGGTAATGTCACTTATGATTAGTGAATACCCTAACCTCTAAAGTTATCTAAACCGACCTCTGAAACCCACTATAAGGCCCCCGACTTAAACATTACTTAATCATGAATTAAATGAATAATTCACATAGAGGATCTTTTCCAGTTTAGTGTTTTAGAGAATTAGGTCATAAATATTACATCTCAAAAGATTACATAGTAGACACTTCTACTAAGTTTCCATAAAATAAAAAAACACTTAAAAAGAAACATGTCTAGTTCCATGTTTTAGATAGAATGTCTTTCCTTTATCCCATCCTTGACCCTATTCATCTTTAAGTCCTGTGGAAAACATTTCAAAAACTTGGGATGAGCATAAAAAGCCCAGTAGAGGATACACAAAGAAGGAAAACTGTTAGTTTTTCAAAAACAACATGTAAACCAATAGTACATTACCAAAGTAGTACTTTTCACCTTTATGAAGTAGTAAAATCTCTTCATTGAAAAAAATACCATTTCTTAGCCTTTTGTAACAAAAATATTACCATAAAACCCATATAAAGAATACATAACATATAAAGGTATCTTAGGATATAAACATACTTATATGAAATAACCATACGGTCGACTTCCACACATACATAATGGAATAGCCATACGGCCGACTTCCATACCCAATACATTGGAGGTTATAACATAACCACCCGTCCTGGTATTCACGGCACCACCCGTCATATGGTTTTCACGCAACCACCTGTAAAATGCCCAAGTTCCATCAATACACATAAAATATTGAAAATATAAACATTACAATAACAAAATTTCATTTTCAATCAGAATAAGTAATTCCAAGATATTGAATTAATCAATCCTTTTCAAAGATCATTTAAAAGAGATTTTTGAATCAAAGTGTCCCATACCACTTTGAAGATCTTAATGGAATTATAATTTTAAAACATTAATGTTCATATAAATAAATACTGAAAACCATTTTGAAAACATGGACATTAAAGATAAAGATTTAGACTAATGAATCATTAAAACATTTAAAATGATATTTTTGTTAAAGAGTTTTTAACAAAATGAGAGACTCTTGAATAAAAATAATTGTGGAATATCATTTAATACAAACTTTATAATATCTTGAGAATAAAGGGATTCATGATATAATATATCAAAGGACAGTATACACACCATATAAGAGTGAATTGGTGCATAACAACAATAAAGTCTCAATGGAAATGTAAATTGAGATGAAATCCATTATAAAGACGGTATCCTTAAATTAAGGATAAATCTGTCACATAATTATGTGTGAGAAATATAAATACACCCAATATATGTGGATATTATGTGTGAAACAATCAGAAGTCATTCACACTTAATCTTGGAAAAATAAAACCAATGACATAGATGTTTAACTCAATGAATTGAGATTGAGTTGTGATTTCCCATACAAGTTCGTAAGAATTTATCAATGTGATGATTATGTGTAGAAATATTATATCACCACAATGGTTTGTGGAAATTATAAAATAGAGATTAAACACATAATCTTGGCATAATAAAATCAAGAAGTAGATGTTTAACCCAAATAATTGAAAGTGGGTTAAGAAGTTCTCTTACAGAAATCCGACAGGCTAACGGCGTCACTTTAAAATTCAGAAAATTAGTTGATGAGAGAGAAAATGGTATCTCATCACTTGGAAATAAAATTTACATAAATAAGGATACAGAAGAAAATATCCCAACATAATAGTATGTGAATTTAAAGACATAACAAAAGAAGTCTTTTAAAAAGAGGAGGGTGAAAGGTCCCCTTAATGAGTTGGTTAACTTTCGAAACGCACACCCCGTGGAAGAAGGGTCATACAATGAAGATATAAATACCCATAAATGAAATTATACTACAAAAAGTGTATAATAATGGTAAGTACATACACCACTAAAAGGAAATATTGGGAAACGTAGCACAAATGTCATGGGAAAAAGTGAGATGAAAAATCCCTTAGGAAAACTCGGCAGCCGAACGACGCCACTTAAAACTTCCAAAAATGAATTTATGAGATCAAATAGGGTCTCTCATAATATTAAACTAAAAATTACAGTGTGAGGAATATAAAATAACATCCCCAAACATAAGAAAGATGGGCTTAAAAGAAATGACATAAAGGAGAGTACTTAAAAAGAAAGAGAGAGGTTGGATCCCTTACCTCGTGTCCGACATGACTCGATCGTTCTTTAATCTCCTGAACAATAAAATTTGGTCAATTTATAATTTCATAAGGACCTAATTTAAATATTAATATTCAGTTCATATCACATATTATAATGTTATAATAATTGGTTAATAAAGTGAGTTCATATCAGACGTTTTTGTCGATATTCGGTACATGAGTAAAAATTGAACTTGTTGGAAAATAATTTTCCACGTAGTTATAGGTACATCATCTCCAGAATGGAATTTATGTTTTAAATATCATATATATCTAGTATATATTCATTTTTTACTATTCCATATCATTTGTAGATAAAAAATTAAAAGCACCGTTCATGGAGACGGTAGGTCGTACGTACGCATGAATGCTACTTTCATTTTTTTTGCCATATTATTGGAATTAAAGTTAAAAGAGAGATATATATATTATAATTCCAGAATGATATCAATAATTTAGATGTAATATATGAAATATATATCCATTATATATATGTACTTAAAATTTTACATAACATTTGGAGATAAGAAATGAAATATACCGTTCATGGAGACGGTAAGCCATACGTACGCATGAACGCTACTTTCATTTCATTGGCACATTAATGAAATTAAAAATAGATGATAGAAATATATATTATAATTAAATTATAATATATATGTTATATATATCACATACGTTCATCAATTTCATTCTTTATACATTCCATGTATTGCATGAACGAGTCACATCACTTGAGGGGGCGGTAGTCCACACTTCGTCAAATGAAATTATCGCATTTGCACAACATGAAAAGAAGAAAGGTATGTATTAAATATATAATGAAGAAGTATATAGAGGAAATAAATATAATATATATCATAAATAAACAGTGTGACATGATAATGGCCACCATTAAAGGTGTTAAAATAAGATTGAACAATCATCATTTCTTGAGGCAGAAAATCACCAACCACAGAAACAGTATGTTCATTAACCATTAGACAAAGGTGTGAGTAGGTGTATCTCTAATACTTCTCATAGAAACATCCTAGTATGTTTAAGATACTGGTGTCTTTATAAAATAAATGAATAAAAATAGTTTTAGGGGGTTGGAGAAGCAAAATAAAACATAAGAACATAAGAGAAGACACTATCTTTAAATCGGGAAAATCTTTTTGATTTGAGATCAAAGGCTTCTTTGGAAAGACTTATTCCCAAAGTGAGGATTATAGGAGTAAGAGAGGGATGTGTAAAGACAAAATGGTCAGGGTTTGGCTGATCCAAAGACTTGAGAGGTTTTGGTAAGGTGGTAGAGGTGGGAGACTTTTATAAGGGGAGAGGAGGGGCACTCTTGGAAAGTTATAAAAGGTTACTTTATTATAAAATGCTTTTTGGATTTTAAATGTCCCAAAATTATATATTTCGAGGATAAGCTGATAAGAGTTAGAAATACACCAATCCAATAGGTTTTTGACATGTGTAGGTCTTATATTTTACATTATCTTTTCATTTTATTTAAATCGTTAAATAATGAGGTCATCGCTGCATCATCATGGTGTCATAAATAAATTAATTTATTTAATGTCTAAAATTTATAAAAAAATCATCATGTAGGAAATATTTTTATGTTTCTATTGAATATTTATAGTAAAAAATATGACTTTTATAACCCAATTTAAAAATTGATTTAGTAAAACAACTCATGTTTGTGACATTTTTATTTTAACTTTAAATAAAAAGTTATTTATGTCATTTTCCTACCAAAGTGGCTCCATGGGGTCCCCAAGTTGACCCATGGATTTTCCTGGTCGGCCATGACACATCAAATGAGGGTAGGACATGTGTATAGGTCATTTCATATTATTAAAACATTATTTTTACCTTAAATTACACTAATTACCTTTAATTGTGATTAATAAAACTAAAATGTTACTATTCACCAAAAATTATTTTAATCTCATTAAACCACATTTTACTTCCTAATGACAACCATATATGTCGGATTTTTTAAAATCAAATTATAGAAGTGGCAAAGTTTCATATAAACGAAAAATCAGTTTCTTTAACTACCACTTAGTGGTTTCACTATTCATCAAAAATTGATGTTTTTCAGAAAAATACAAAAAATTCACCATAAGATATATTTGATATTCCAAATTCAAAAATTCTGTCTATTTTACAAAATTGAAAACATATATGTTTCATTAATTAATTTAAAAATTAATTACTGCTGTCAAAACAAATAGCGTGTTTTTAAAAACAATATCTATTAAAAGATTGACACTAGTTTAAGTCCAATTTCAAAGTAAAATTAATTCCAATGACCACCATTAGATTAAATGGTTAAAATATTTTCTAAATAAACTTTAATATAAATTAAAAATATAATCTATCCATATAAATAAATCATATTAAAAGGAGGTTTTGAATTAAAATGCAACATTTTCAATGAAAATGATCTTTATCGGAAAAATAACAAAATTTTACAGAAAGTAAATTTTGATGTATAGATTCTAAAGAAGGATTTTATTTTGTCAAATACAACATATAAAATTGTCAAAAGTATATTTAAAAAGGGTTCTCCATCAAAAGGTGGTTAATCGACCTTTTAAAGAATATTAGAAGATTTATGCTTAAAATTGGATTCATTTTCATTTTAATCCCCTAACATTTATTGGATAAAAGTACAAAAACTATTTGACAAACATATATAATCATTTTGGAGTTAGTTCTGTTCATTCCCGCCATTACAACATCTAGGCTTTAAGTACCATTTAAAATAATATTATTTTATTATTAGAGTGCAACGTAATATTTCAATGAAACTCGTTGTTGCGTATTGGGTACGCCATCGAGCATAAAGTTCTATTTAAAGTAATATTAATATTTTATTCAATAATATGGATAATTATGAAAATGTCATATTCATTATTTACCTTGGCTGTTACATACATGGGATAGGTTCATTGGTATTTTTAGTTATATTCCCAACAATCTGTTAGCCCCTGATTTTCTGATGGACACTTTTTACAATGCCCTCACCCATTACAACTAGAACCTAGTGGATTAATCATGTGGTGGTGACTTATTTGATTCAACTTCTGATGAGATGAAACAATTGCTTCATAACCTGTCCCAAAAGTCTTATTACATGTTTTTGAGAAAGGTAACCATTCATAGGACTGATAAAAACTCAAGATTCTATAGTCAAACAATAAATTCTAATGGATCAGTGTTTTCACTGTGGGATATTCGGTCACATTCAGAGATATTGTTCCAATTTTGACCTCCGTATCAAATTAGATGAGAGTGCCCGGTATGTGGATTTTATGGATAGAAACCAAGGTGTCCAATCTCCTTTTTCCAATCAATATAATTATAGACATCAAGGTCATCCCAATATGTCCTGGAAAGAACAAGGTGTGATGAAATAACCCCCTCCCATAACTTCCACCCACAACCCAAACAGTTTTACCAAAACCAATATGGGGGGTTAGTTATCCTATTCTCATGGGGAATTAAAGGGGATATTGAAGCAATTGATGGGTGATATTATCTCACTTAAAAAGGATACAGATTCCAAGATTCAAAATTTAGAACATCAAATGGGTCAATTGGATAGAGATCAAGGTGGTATGGAAAAGGGCAACATACCCAGTACAACAAAGTCAAATCCAAGAGAAAATGTCATAGTAGTAAATACCAGGTTGGGACTAAAAATTATAGAAGTAGTGAGAGAACAACCTTAAAAGAGGAAACAGATGTTCATGAAGAATTTGGTACTAAAAAATTGAAAACCCCAATTGTAAAAATCTGGACAGGTTTAATGAAACTGAGAAAAGTGTTGAAAATTCACAAGAAAAAGCATGAGAACAAAGAAAAATGAAGTGGGAGTTAGTAAAAGAGGAAATGAATAAGGTATTGTTTTAGGATTAGAAGGCTAAACCACTTATTCTGAAGAACTACCCCCTACTATCCCTTTCCCAAAAAGGATTAAAAACACCAATGATCCTGACTATCTCAAGTCTCTTCAAATATATATGAGCTTCAATTTCAACATGCACTTTGTGAAATATTTGACAAAAATACATTCATACATTAAATTTATTAATAGGTTACTATATAATAATAGATATTGGTGTTAGAGATCAATAGTGATATTGAATTAGGAGTGTAGTAAAATTGTGCAAAAAAAATATTCCTACCAAACTGAATGACCTACGAATCTTTTATCATATCTTGTAAAATTGGTAAAAGTGAGTATATTAAGTGCTTTTTTGATCTAGAAGCTAGAATAAATCTGATTACCTATCCCTTATATGAAAATTTGGTCCTTAAGCAGTTGAACCAAATTAATTTACTCTACATATAGCTAATAGGTAACCTTTATACCCTTATGGGAGTGTAGATGACTTCATAGTTGATGTAGGGAAACATTCTTGGCCCACTAAATTTCCAATTCTTCACATAGAGTGTGATCACACCATCCCACTTATTCTGGGTAGGCCATTATTGGCCACTACTGGGGATCTCATTGATGCATCAAAGGATAAGATGACCCTTCAGGCAAGTGAGGATCGATAGGTATTCCATGTCTATAAGGATTCTCCACTAGAAGTGAGCTACAAGTTGATAGATGTTCTGGATGAGGTTTTTAGAGCTAATATGAGAAGGTAAAATCATCATCCCTTTGATGATTTAATCACTCAATTTTTAAAATAACATTTTCAAGAAAATTTTGTTGAGTCTGAATCCAAAAAGGAGCTGGAATGGTTGGGAAGATTTGAAAACCAAATTAGGAAATACATTTGTCAAAACCTTGAAGTTATCCTTTCCACTCCGAGATTTCTTTTTGATAGTTTTTTCAAAAAATTGTCAAAATTTTCAGCCCACCAAAGTTCCCATACGTGATGATACTTCACATTCTAAAACACCTAAGGGAAGTCATTCTGCTGCTTCTACATTGTCATTCGGGAGTGTAAGTGTTACAACTAAGGATAATTCTGGATCTAACCCTGTGAAACCTGATGTTGAAGTTGAGTCTTCAGAATCTATTATGTATGATCTAGAGGAGTTGATGGATTTTTTTACCAAATTTGGATAGTAGGTCTTCCCCTACTTATTTTCACCAACTCGATGATCAAATTTTTGTCCATGAGTTTGAGAGTTTATTAGAATAACATTATTCCTCTCCCGCTACTCCACCTAAAGAAGTTTCATATGAAATTAACTATATTGTTGACAATGACCCACTTAAACCAACTATTGTTTCTTTTTAACAACCTATTAATGACATAAGTGTGGGAGAGAATGTAAAGGAGGCTTTTACAAGTGTGCCAGATCACCTTAGATTTTCTGCTTAGATTTTCACTTCTCTAAAATTTTAACTAAGTGATATTATGAGTTTTGAAGCTATTAGTGGGAGGAGGCTTAGTCCCTAAGTTCTAGAATTTTTCAAAATAATTTTTCTTATTTATGAATTGAACGAGGTTCTGTGTGAACTTTCTGAATATTCAAATAGAAACACCAAGGGGTAAAGTAATGAGGAATCATACCGCTTGAATGATGATGGTTAGAATTTTGTTTAGGGAAATAAAGTCCGGATAGGGACATTAATCATATCACTACATGGGAGGGAATCCATGGTTTTACTTTTTTTCTAATTTTCTTTTCGGCTTGAATAACAGCTCCTTGTTCGATTGTGTGTCTATATGCTTTCATGACCAATAATTGCTGAATGTCATTGAAATATTTTTGGCCTTGATTGAAGGATTTTGGTTAATGCTTACTAGTTTTCACAAGGTGCAGGTGGACTGTGGTTGGGTGGAAGAAGTTTTACAAGTGATAGACTCTATTGGAACATTCTTGCTGGAAGGAAGTTGCTTGTGGAAGAACACTGGATATCCTTCCCTAACTCACACTTTGGTTGTGGTTTTCATTGAGAATTAAATTCCTTAAGGTTTAAGTTAATATGTTTACATATTTTAGGTACTTGTGTGGAGAATCCATATTTAATGCACAAGGAAAATATGGAGAGGCTAAAAAAAATAAATGTGAAGATTCTACATTCAGGGAAGGTCTATTATTAATTATAATTTTTTTTCAATATACTCATTCATATTACTTGCTACTTGCGGCTATGGGTGGGGAGTCTCCCTGTTAATTTTGAACAATTATGAACTATTTTTCCTTCTAGATTCTAGCATGTGGAAAACTAGAGAGTTTAAAATTTAATTGAACTTCAATGTAAAACCTACTAGAAGGCTTTGGGCGCTTTAGATATGTGCTTCCCAGTGATTTTTCTATTTTCGCATTCAGTGATGAGGGATGGGTTGCGCCTTTCGTTGTCTACCCCTGTCTTAGCATTCAACGAGGCTATGGTATACCTTAATTGTACGCCCATTTCACATTTTGGTAATGAGAATCCTACTCTTTCTATCTTCAAGAAATTTTTGGATTCCTAGGGATTGAAGTACGGGGTTCAAATATCAGTGTTACACAGGTTCTCCTTCTATTTTGTGCTTTCATCGTTGGAGGATTTTGTCAAGGAATGGTGTGTCACTTTGCGTGTAATGGTCTGTTTGCTCTTTAACCTCTCTCATTGGTCGATGGAGGCTCATAAGGGGAAGGAAATTCCTCGGGATGCAGTGTGGGTGAGCCTTCCAGGGCTTACGCTCCCTTACTAGAATGTTACCTTTCCCAAAGTAATTGGTGATTTTATTATAGGTTTTTTTTTCATGGAGACACACACTCATAGCAGGGAGGAGAGGATCATGCCTCATATTTGTATTGAGTTTGATCTATGTATCCCATTATCGGAGTTGTTATCTATGGAAGTGAAGGATTCAGTGGTATGGCTTTAGGATATCGTGTTCCCGATGTTTACATGGAACTGATTGTCCTGCCTCTATCAAGGGAATTCTATTCAAATATGTAGAAGAGGAAACCAAGGGGATCATCCACATTTTTCCAGACCTTCCATGTCAAGAGATATTATGGACCCTCATAGTGGAGGGTCATATTTGAAATTTTTTCCTTCTGCGAACAAAGATGTGGCCTCCTTATCTGGGCATAGTGATGCTTCTAGGTCTTTTGTTGCATGGAATGTTGTTGCTACCCCTCCAGCGTGTTCAAAAACACCTCCCTGCGGGGCCATAGTTCTCTTATACTCTAGTTCCAGTACTGTGGATCCATATATAAGATCTTGTTCCTCTCCCCTCGTTTTCTACCACGGTGAATTGATGGAGTTCATTTTCTCGGTTATCCAGAGAATGATCGTGTTTGAATCTTGAGATTTTCCTCTTGTGCCTTATGAGTCGTGTAAAGGTAAGGAGAGGGTTCTCAATTAGAAGGATGTATAGGAGTGTTTCCCCTATGGGCCAAAAGTGTTTTCTTGTGAGGTTTTCAAAGGAGGTTCAGGAATTTTTAATAAAGTGGAATTATCTTGTTCTTCTTCATCCCATATGTATCCTCGTACGATAATGAAGGGGAATTCCCATTCCTCTGAGCCACCTACAGCGGATGAAATAGGGGATGAAGGAATGGGATAAGGAGCTTCCACCTTTTGATCATAACATGTTGATTCTTATACAAAGTATTGATGGTTTGGATTCTAACCTAGAGGAGGAGTGTAATGACTTGGTGTTTGAAAATTTAATGGGTAAAAAGTTGTGTTGGGTGGAGATGCTCCTAAAGAAGGAGCGATTGGCCCAGGATTTCTCCTGGGTGAGTTGGTTGCAATAGGGAGACCGAAACACTGCTTATTTCCATGCGTGCATCAGAGAAAGAAGTAACTTCCATTAACCTAATATTTTGATGGAATATGGATCTTACACTAAGGATTGTGATATAGTGGGGGGATGACATTTTTCATTGTTAAGGATCTGCTTGATGGTCCTAATTTGGGGATGAACATGGGGTATCCTAGTGGGAAAGGTGAAATGTTGGAGGTGATTCCAAGGCTGGTCCCTCCACTAGAAAATGGGGGCCTGGTGGTGATTCCTTGTGTGGAAGAAAATCACTCGGCCTTGTAGAAACTCAACCTAGATAGTGCAAATGGTCTGGATAGTTTCCCATGATCTTTTTATAGAGGGGTTTGTGATGTGGTTAAGAAGGAGATAATAGAATCTATTTAGGAATATTTTTGAGGTGGGATCCTCCCTTGGGTTTCTAGTGCTACTGCAATGGTTCTCATCACAAATATTAAGAATCCATCCTCTCTATATCCCTGTAGACCAGTGATTTTATCTAACGTCCCCTATAAAAGTTTGGCGATTGTTATTAATCAGAGGTTGTCCAAATTCCTCCCAGACTGGATATTTCCAAAGCAACATGGGTTCGTGAAAGGACTCTCTATTCTAGGAGTGATAGCTCTAGCGCATGAGATGATAAGGGATATCAATGTAAAAATGCATGGTTCGAATTTGACTATCAAAGTGGATATGAACAAGGCTAATGATAGGATTTAATGGAGCTTCATTAACAGAGTCCTCTCGAGTATTGGCTTCTTGGACAGAGTAGTAGACCCCATCTTCAGGAGCATTAGAACTTCATGGATGGAGGTATCCTTTATTGGAAAGGATTGTGACTTCTTCAAGGCAACAAGAGGGATTCAACAAGGAGATACCCTCTCTCCCATCATTTTCATACTGGTGTAAGATATACTTAGTATACATATAAACTGAGGCCTATCTCAAGGAGTTATAACACCTTACAAGAGGAGGATGAACGTCCTCCCGATTTCTCATTTGATGTTGGCTGATGATACCATCATATTTTTGAACGGTGGTAAGGATTCCGTTCAAGGGATAAATGGAATTGTAGGGGAATATTGTCAGTGAAGTGGTCATGTCATAAGTACAAATAGGAGCAGTTTAATATCTCTAATAAGAGCACCCTAAGTCGAGTATCCAACATGTGTAGTTTCTTGGACATGCAATGAGTTGTTATTCCAATGGAGTACTTTTGAACGCCAATATCCTCTAGTAGACTCTAGGTTGGTGATTTTTATCCGGTTGTGAGTAGGATTACAAGCTGAGTTCTTAACTGAAAAATCAATTCCTTTCTTTTGGGAGTCTCATTACTTTAGTTCATAGTGTTCTATAGGCTCTCCCCGTTCATGTGATGGGTTCCTAAAATGTCTCTAAAGGAGTGATCAACAATGTAGACAAGATATTATGTTCATTTTTCTAGGATGCTAAGTTAGAAGGTAAAACGAATTGGGTTTCATGGGGAAAAATGGTGGTGCCGGTTCTAGATAGTGGGACTAGTGTACGGAGCCTCCAGATTACGATTCACTTAATTCATTCCAAGCTTTCTTTAGAAATTCTAAAGGAGTATATTTTATGGGGATGATCCATGTAAGAAAATTTCCAAGGAAGTGTGGAAGATGTTCATGGATATTTTTCTCCCATATGGGAAAAGATTTATCCTTTGGTCCGGTTTCTTCAACCGATCTCTTGATGGATTGTTGGCTCTAGGGAATTACTCTTTTGGCACAAAAACTGGGCTGGCTTTTTTCTCGGCATCCCTGGATTCCATGCCCCACATATATCGATGAAGGTGGTGCATCTCCATCCCAGGTTCACAAAGGCAATGTTGAACTTAGACCAGTAGGATCTTCTCAAGTCCATTGAGATCACTACCGGACAAGACTCCTGTGTGTTTACTCCTTCATCTTCAGGTGAATTTTCCACTAGAGAGTACTGAAAGCTAATTTTAGAGGAAACCCAACATGATGGGTGGAATTGAGTGGTTTGGTGCCACAAGATTCCAGAAAAGATCAACTTCATTATATGGCGCATCAGGAATTCTGTTGTAGCTAGGAATGATAATATCAAAAATCTAGGAATTAACTTGGCCTAGTTGTTCCACTATTGTGATATCAGGAGAGAGGAGAGTTTGTATCACTTATTTTTCGAGGGAGAGTGGGCTTTGGTGGTGTGGTTCTTTTTCAGAGGCTTTTTTTTTAACTCCACTCATCAGTGGGACCTTTCTTATTTCTTGGGAAATTGTTTTCAAGGCTTTTCTGGTTTGTAGAATGATCGGTTGTCTCGATCAGGGATATTGTGTGCTGGTTGCTGGTGCTTGTGGAAAGCCAGAAACCAAACGATATATGAAGGATCTATTTCTATGGAGAGAGTCATCATAGCGAGGAAATGCTTCCTATTGATGGAAATTATTTCACTCTCCCTTGTTTGGAGAGATGATCCTTCATTCAAACGTATCCACGTCTATAACCTCGTGTCCATTCCTCACCTAGTTATGACATAGGGACATTGGGTGTGCTGGAAAGACCCTGGTTCTAGCTTCAAGCTGAACATATATGGGTCTTTCTCCTTGGGAATCATTAAAGGATGGGGAGTGGTTCATGACTCATGGGGAAATGTCAATTTGTATTTTATGTTATGATTTGGAATGGGCACTCCCCTTTTGGCTGAGGCCAAGGCAATGCTCACCGGTCTCACTCTTTGTATTCAAGAACTTGTGTTATTAACTCTGGTAGAGACAAATTCCTTAATTTTCCTGATTCTTTGATGGGGAAAGGCATAACTCTGTGGTCCATATCCTTCCTCTTCAGGAATTTCAAATACTTAATTCATGATACCATCCAATATTCCCACACATGGAACGAGGGAAATAAGGTAGCCGACTATATGGCCTCCTTAACAGAGTAGGCCTCCATTCACACTAGTCTTTTTTCTTCTAATTTCTTGAAACCAGAGGCTGTAAATTTAATTAGAGGGGATTCCCTCAACCGGCACTATTTCAGACCTCCATAAGCATGGGGGCCATTTGGTTCCTTGCACCTTTTCGTTGAATGAAAAATTATTTTGGATGGATGGAATTGTGGGAGAGAGGGGACATTTTTTCACTTCAAATTCGCCTTAAATTCTTTTTAAAAAATTGTCAAATTTTTTCATTTTTTTCAAATTTAATTAGTTTTTTTCAATTTTCTCTTTCTCAACATAAGGATCTTATGGATTCACATTGAATATCATTTCTATCCTGTGTATTGGATACCAACGTATTGGAAGTTAAGGGTTTCACTGAGTTTGAAGCTGTTGGGGGAAAGTGATTTATGAGTGGAGTAGCACATTTTCATAATAGATTTTATGTTTAGGATCTTAGGAAGAGAGTGAGATATGATATATATTTGTGTAATTACGATTATGACGATAGGAAATTGGAACTTTTAACTGGATCCTAGGGGACTCATTTTTTTAAAAAAAACAATCACCTAATTGAGCATACTCAAATGATAATTATTTAATTCCATTGTTGCTGGAGTAAAATGGGAAATTAGGATCCCACGGTGAGTCTCTGAGAAAGGTACACTGGGTGAATTTCTATGAATAAATAAAATCCAATTTCAATTTTAATAAGTGATATGCACAGGGCTCTACACGTGGAATATAATTGTGAAAAATTAGAATAATGTGTCCTATCCAAAATGAGCTCATTTAGGTGAGGTGAATTTTGAACCCAAATGTAGAAAAGAATAATTGATTAAATTAAAGATCATTTCATTTGAATTGATTCAAAAAAAAAATTGGTATTTAATTGTCAGAACCTAGGATAAAGTCAACTTGAAGGTTCCTGTTGTTGCGGTTTTAATTCCACTTTTATCTAGCATGTCATCACTTTTGGAATTAGAACTTGAACGTGAATTAAACTAGGAAAGTTAGTAAAGTTCATGTATAAGGCATGAATTCTTTTACAGTGGATGAATCTATGTTTATCTTGATTTATAATATCTTTTTTTTAACTTGGAAGAACCATTTTTCTGAGCATTCTTTGAAAAGCCTGACTCTGTAGTGTTCTTCTCCTCTATTCTTAAAAAGTCCAGTCATGAACTTTTTGAGCCGAATGTGGCAAATAAATCATTCTCTTTATCAAAGTCCAAAAGCATGAATTTGTTTGAGGAAAAAAATATTTAAGTTTAGGGGAGTTTTATGTGGCTTTATTTCATTACTTATTTTCCACATCATTTTATTATTTTTTAAATATCAAAATATTTTATTTTAATTAATAATTAACAATTATTGTGTTTTTGTTCATAATTTGTAAAATAATCAATTTTTGTGTAAATCATGTATTTTTTTGTTTAATTTTTTTTATTTTGAGTACTTTTCCAATTAAATATTCCATTTTCTTTTTTTTCTTTTTTTTTCTTTTTTTTCTTATATTTTAATTTTCAAAATAATTAGATTATCAATTCATTGATTTAATCAATTCTTTAATTCAATTGTAAATAAATAATTCACTTTAGTTTTTAGTTATTTAAATAATTATCTTATTTTTAACTTGTTAATTCTATTCATTTAATAATTTGTTTTTTATTTAATCCTTTAATTTTATTAATTCATTAAATTAATTAATTGGTTAATTAATTTAAGAAATTAACATTAAATATGTTCAAATATTTTAAATTAATTACTAACAATTAATGACATTAAATAAATTATTTCTTGTAAATAATTTGTAACAATTTTTTACAATTTTTTAGCTTTGTTTAATTTTTAATTTGTTTTTAATTTTAGTTGTTAATTTAATTTGTTTAATTTATTTTTTGTGAAACAGTCACCACTGCAGTCTGAGTAGTGACTAATTGAGTTACCGTCACCATTTCTTCTTCTCTCCCAATGGTGACTCCCAATCACCATTCCCTTCATCAAGGGTGACTCGTTGAGTGACTGTCACCGTTGCCATTCCCAGTCACCACTGCCATTCTCTTTCCCACTAGCACTGTCCCTGTAAGCCATCACCCACGTATCAAACACACCTCTTCATCAATAGTGACTCATTGAGTCACCATCACCGCCCTCCTTCTATTTTTTAGTTCCACCCACCATCAAATCTCGCACGGCACCAACAGATCACACCAACGACAAAGAAATTTCAACAACACAAAAACACACAAGCAGCAGATTCATGATGGAACAAAATTAAACACCTAGAAGGAAGAAATTAGAACCCCACAAAACCACAATCAAACTTAGTATATACAGAAACCCACAAGTCAGAAAATGATCATTTTGTAACCCCTATTTCATATCTTATACCTTCACCAAGCACCGCTGAACCCCAAGCTCCCCTGCCTTCACTACTATAAATCTATCCTACAACCGCCGTTTGGTTCCATTCTCGAGCCACCACACAATCTTCACTCGTCCCCTACTGAATCCCTCATCCACACCTAAACCCCACACCCTAACCCGCCACTCACCCAATACTCAGGACCACCACGAGCAGAAGAACTGAGACCCTCTTCACCACGCTAAACCCCGATCTTCTGTCACCACTTAAAGAACCTGGTGCATGACCCTCTTCACCTCACCGCTATTGAGGCCACATCTGCAAGCATACCACTTTCCCCTTAGCTCGTTCTCCAACCGAACCTCCCTTCCTGAACCCGTCCTCTCCCAATTATCTCACTCGAACCCCATTCCCTCCCCTCATCTCCATTTTCTTTTGATTTTTTATATACTAATATATATTATAATAATATAACATATGTTAATAATAATATATATTATAACATAATTAATAATTAATATAATATAATGATATAAATAATAAATATCCTTTATATTTATTTACATACTATTATTTTGTTTTAATTTAGACAGATTAATTATTATATATATATATATATATATATATATAAATTTTACAAAATATTTTTATAAAAAGTTATATGTATATATATATTTATACTTGTAGTAAATTTATTTGTATTATTATTTTATCTGTTTAGTTGTGGTGGTGCAGATGGTAGGTGGTGATTATGAAGCTATGAAGGGGTGCACGTGAATATTCATTTGAGGGAGGTTGATTCCAAAATCGTTGGAAGAATTCACAATCATCACATCAGAGGCAGTGGTAGATTTAGAAGTATGATTAGTAGGATGTTACGAGACTCCCATCACCATCACTTAAGCCATTCCATTCTCCTGATCCTTCATCCAGATCCGGCCATTCCATCCCATGGACCACATCATTACATTACATCTCCTGAAGAACCATCAATCATACCATCTCCATTCATCTGAGAAGAGAGAGGGGAAGTAATTGAGCAGAAGTAGAGCATCAATGTAGGAGTCTGAGGAAGGAAGTCATCTTGGAATAAATGTTTTACATTTTCTTTCTTCTTGTTTCTATCTTTGTTTTCATTTTCAGTATGTGCAGCTAAATTGAATAGGTGGAATCAGAATGTTATGTTTTGAAATTCTTTTTATGTTTTACTATTAATCTATGCAATTAACATGGTGCTAATTAAGCGCAGCTATCTCATTTCATTCTCGATGAGCATCATTTTGTTTCTATGCTACAAATGGATAGGAGATGATAACGATCCATTTGCCTTTTAATTTTAACTGAAGTACTAAAAATGGAAAAAGTTAATTATATCTTTTCTATTAAGAATCATTTTAATTCCTAATTTATGATTGAAAGATAATTTCTGAGCAAATATAGAAGATATGTGTTGATCTACTTAATCGAGAGCTCAGTGGATCAACACCATTTTTTATCACCAAGTAAATTGTAGATAACTAGAACATGAATAGAAAATATTTTATACTATTCATGGAATTGCGATCCACTTAATCTCATCCACCGCTTGTCTTTCTATGTCTCCCATTTTTCTCACTACCTTCATGCACTCATTTAACTGTTTTACTTTCATTTTTTTGTTATTATTTGTTTGCGTTGTTTTGGTTTAGTTTGGTCTTTCACATCTTTATTCATCCCCTATGGTTAGACACCCTTCTTAATAGAGTAATAGTAGTTTTTAGGGATTAAAAATTTTAAGTTTTCACGTATCAATGATGTGAGGAGCCAATAACTGAGGTACATAGTTTCATCGATTTAGCTGGCTACTATCAGTGTTTTGTTTAGAATTTTTCCTCATTAGATAACCCTTTAACCATGATTACTCATAAAAGGGGTTACATTCATATGGAAAAAATAATGTGAAGAATGCTATAAATAATTGAATAAGATATTATTAAATTCTTTGATATTGGATCTACTCTCATGAAATGGTGGACTTGTGATTTATAGTGATTCTTCAAAGAAAGTAATTGATTTTTTTCTTATTCAGAGTGATAGAGTTATTGAATTTGCATTATGGGAGTCAAAAATTCATGAACATAACTATAAAACCCATGATCTTGAGTTAAAAGCTATAATATTTTCTCTAATAATATGGAGACACTATCTTTATAATAAATTTCATGAGATATATACTGATCACACGAGTTTGAAATATATCTTCTCTCAAAAATAACTCAACATGAGGAAAAGGAGATGACTCAATATACTCAGGGATTATGATTTTTCAACACACTACCACCCAATGTAAGAGAATAAAGGAACAGATGCATTGATCAGGTGGGATTATGATGTTTTGAACACAATGAGTATTGATAAGGATCCTAAGTACATGGATCTAGAAAAGATGGGTATGGAAATTATCACGGAAGGTGAAACATCATTACTTTTTCAAACGGTTTCCAAACAATTTTATTGGAATTGATTAAAAGTTTCAGTCTACTGATGAGAATATTCAAATGAAAATTACAGCTATGAATGATTTGAAGTTGGAAGAAATTGTCTATGAGGATGGAATTCTGAAATTTGGGAAGAGACTTTGTGGTCCCTCTTTACCTAAGTTAAAAGTGGAATTATTGGATGATTCCCATAGCTTTAATTTCTCTATAGACATTGGTAACACTAATATGTGTAGAGAGTTGAGGGAAAATTTTATATGGGACAATATGAAGCACAAAATTAATGATTATGTATTAAGATGTTTTGTCTTTCAATAGGTGAAGGATGAAAGACAATATCCTAGAGGATTCATGCAGCCTATGCCTATTTCTATCGGGAAATGAGATGAAATTACTATAGATTTTGTCACTTTTTTACTAATGAATCCTTGAAAGAATGATGTAATATGGGTAATTGTTGATAGAATTATAGAATCTACACATTTCCTCACTATAATAGAGGATTTTCCACTAGTGTTCCATGAACAAATCTATATTAATGAATATTGAATTCATGAAGCACCTCTTTAAATTGTTCTGATCGTGACCCATGATTTACATCAAAATTATAGAATAGTTTTCAATTTTTTTATACTGAGCTTCATTTGAGTACTTCTTATCACCCTAAAACTGATGGGTAGTCAAAAAAGATAATCCACACTTTAGAAGAAATATTGAGATCATGATCACTTGAATGTCAAGGCATGCGGGATTAGTATTTTCCTTTGTTATTGTTTTCCTAATACAATATTTTCCATTCTCCTCTTTAAATGGAACCATATGAATGATTTTATGGAAATAGATGTCGTACACCAACTTTTTGGGACGAAGTTGGTGAAAGGAAGATTTTAGGCCCATAGCTGGAGGAGGAAACAACGAAAATATTAAAGAATATTCCAAACCATATAAAAGTTGCTCAAAGTAGAGAAAATATCTATGTCAATAAACAAAAAAAGGATTTGAAATTTCAAGTAGGATATTGTGTTTTCTTGAATGTATCTCTATGGAAGGGTGTTGTAAGATTTGGAAATAAAGGGAAACTGAACCCAAGGTTCATTGGACCTTTTGAAATCCTAGAGAGAGTTGGAGCTATGGTACATCATTTGGTGATGCCACCTAGAATTTCTAAACTACACAATGTGTTCCATATCTCTTTTTTAAGAAAGTACATTCCAAACCAAACACTTGTCCTCACTTCTGAAAGAACAGTTTTGGAACCCGATTTATCTTACTATGAAGAGCCTATCCGGATTCTGGACTCTAAAGAATAGGTGTTGAGGAATCAAACAACTCGACTGGTAAAGTTACTTTTTAAAAAACATAAAATTGAAGATTCTATGTGGGAACTAGAGGAAATTATGATGAAGAACTAACCAAATATTTTTATGAGGTGACATTCTGAAAATTTTGAGGATGAATTTTTTTTTAGGAGGGGAGAATGTAACGACTCATAATACTATTAATGAATTTTCCCTTATAATAATTATTTTATATAGTATAAAAGAAATAAAATCACATAGATAACATAATAAAAACTTTATAAATGAATAATAAATGAAATATGAGGTATTTATAGAAGTTAAGAAGGCTATACTGATGAAATCTTAACTCGGCCTTAAGAATGGTAATTTGACCCTTATAAATAGTAAACTGGCCAAATGAATAATAAACTCCCCCATGAAATTATAAATAAAATTTAGGTATCTTATAAATGAGAGTATGAAATAATTATATCATAGTATAAGTAAATAAATATTTTAAAAATTATTAATTAAGTGATGGTATTTTTGTAATTTAAAAATATTTAATTATGATTTATAATTAATAAAATGATTTAATGGAATATTTATTTTCATAAATTGTATTTATAAATTAATATTTTCTTATCTTATTATTTCAAGATAATTTTATGAATCCATAGCTAATTTTTCAAAGTGTTATAAAATATGTTATAATTTAAAAATATATATATTTTTTGAGTAAATTGTGATTTTAATTAAAAATTAAAATTTTCTAATTTCTAAATTTATTCTTATAAAATGTATTTTTTTGAACTCTACACATAATTAATGGTTAGGTTGAATTTTTGGGATTTTTCTGAAATAGATGAATTTTTGGTAAATAGTGAAATACTGTAATTTACAGTACATATACATTATAAGATAAATATACTATTCCTTTATAAATAAATGATGTAATAAACATAATCTAGAAATTTCCTTCATTATTTTAAATTTTTTATTTATAATTCTCAAACTATTAATATTCTTGAGCCAAAATACTAATCAAATGAATAAAATATTCAAAACCACCCCTCTCCTCCACTTAAAATACCACCCCTAACCACCTCTTATACTCACAACATTCAAGATTTGAGGCTTATCAAATATATGCCCAATTCACTTCCCAATAACCTACCCCATGTTTATGATCCTTTGGTCTCAAAAAAATATCAAAACCAATCCCCTCAAGGAGGTTCTGAAGGAGGTGAATTCAAGAGGTAAAAATCCTATTTCATTTCATTTCTTTTATTTTCAATTTATTTAATTTTCATATCATTCCCCACCTCACCAGTAAAAAGATAAATGATAAATATAGTATCATTAATCTATAACAATTTTATCTTGTTAATATAATATCCATCATCAAACTACTTTCTATCGTTCTTTTATTCTATAATGAAAACATCGCCTGTTATGTGTGAATTTACAGACATCATAGACGATGCATTTTCATTTTCCATTAACACCTTCAAGGCATGTCATAAAAACCTAATTAAGGTTAAGTCATATTTTATTATACACATTAAAAGTTATTTTTTATTCTATAACCAGTATATATACATGATATTAATTAATAAGACAAACTATTTCGTGCCGATCAAATCACCACCAAAATGATCTAAAAGATTATCATTAATGCTCAATCTAACAAATCATCCTAACATCCAAAAAAATTATATATAATACGATTAAATATTTTTTTTTTCATTAATAACATATAATTCCTATTCTAGAAAATTATACTCGTTTTACATGAACTTCATTACATATAAACAAATTAATAGATCATGAAAACCCAGAAAACAAACGCTCCTGAATGATGAAATTAAACTCTATAAATCATCCAAAAGTACATAAATGAACTTAATAAAACAATAATTAATATAATTCATGTATATAAGGTTTTTAATTATTTTATTATTGAATCTATTTTCATTATCTAGGATTCTATGTACAAGTGAAGAATGCTTTCAGTCATAAGGTAAGGGATTCTGCCCGAACCTTCATTTTTCCATCGAGTTTTTCTTTCACTATCATTACCCTAATATAATGCTTTTTGATTTTTGTTTAATTATTATATATTCTATTATTACGTTCCAAAATCATATATCCATATCATTTTATCTTTATTTTATGGAGAAATACACATTTTACAAGGTTCCCTTCTCAATTCTTCCCTAGCCTGATTAATGGGAACACTCAATTTCCTACCCATTTCCATCTACCGACCATAATATGTATTAAGCACCATTATTTTTCTAAAAACACTATTTTGTTATGAAAAACTATATTTTTTGGTTTCTGGTTTTATACAAATAATTATGACAAATAAAAATGATTTCTCCCCAAAAGATATCATCTTTGAAATGTAAAAGGGGTATTTCTCTCAAGAATAACATGATGATTTTATTAGAGTGTTTTCATCTATTTCAACAAATTTTTTAAATTGTATTCCTTATTGAGATTTAAATCCTATGATTATCATCTACCATATTTTATTAAATGGTTCATGGTCATTTTTACTATGATTTTTCTATATTGATACAATTCACCATGTTACATAGAATGATTAGTGGTGAAGTTTACTTATTAGGGAAAGTTATTTACATTTCATATGTATATGTTGTTTAGGCTTAACACAATTAATATGATGAATTTACTAAACATATAAAGTTATTTTTGGGGCCCTCTATATCTCCTTGATGAATTGGTAGGTCTCATGAGACAAAGCAGATATGGACTTGGTCGAGGCCTTTCCCATTTTCAGATATGGTTTTGGAGAAGACCTTAATCATTTATAGATGTCTTGGAAATGGCCTCAATAGAATTTTTTAGATGTCCAAAATATACATTACCTCACTATGATATTTGTAATTTATTATACATGTGAATATTCAACTAGTATAATATCCATGGTTAAGCTTCTTTCACATGTGATTATTTATATGGAATTATTTATTTAGCTTTCATTATTTACATATCATGTTCAAGATTCTGTTATAATGGAATGTTTTATAGTAATTCACCATGCCTTATTTTTTATATTAACCTCCACTATATTACATACACTTACTGAGCATATGATCTCACCCATTTCTTATATTTTATTTTCCCCAGGTTATAAAGGTGAATATTATGAATCTATTATGGGGTTAATCTAAGAGTTTTTGGGTATTACCAAGGGAGTTTATATGTTTTTTCCTTTCAATTTGTAATGTAATGTTCATGTATGTAATTTGGATTCAAAAAATATTAAATTATTCAGTACCTTGGGATTATAGTCTTGTATATATACAAATGTATTAATATAAGGCACTGACATCGGGATACTGGGGTGGTGGTCTTTACAAAATCACCCCAGGTGCTTCATCAAAAAATGAAGGAATCAATATACCTTTCTCACAAAACACAAGAACATACCATGCACCAGTCTCAGAATGATCATATATCCAAGATCACATCCTAAAAATGCATCCAAAAACTCAAGCCAATCTCTCATGTGGGTTGTCGATGATCAAAATGAAAAATCAACCTACAAAGTTCTAAGTCAAAACTAAGGGCATCTAGGTCTCTAGCCTAGTCCTACTGATCAAGTCTCAGAACTAGGTCACAAGGTATTACCACTTATCCCTAAAGATAAAACCTATCCAAAGAAGCTAAAGATCAAAATGATCTATAAGTGATAGAATTGACATACTAACCTACTAGGACCTGATCCTCACTGGGCATAATCTTAATGAACCACCCCTAGATAGCATGATACCAATATAGAAAAAGAGACTGAACTGCCACTCACCAGGCTTCTGTATATGGTAACACCCATTCGAGGTGCAGTTCAGGAAAAAAATTCCTAGTATCCATTTACTTGATACTAATTTTTTTTACTAGATGTCAACAACATAAGAAACAAAACCCTACAAGGGGTACAACATAAAGTCCTCACATTCCATATTGACCTACTAGGGTCACTACACCTCCCATAAATGAGGACTGAGTCATCAGCCTCACAAAAAACACCTAAATGTATATCCACATAAGATTCCATAAAAATGATATATATATATATATAAAAGTAGGAACAATTAATTATGCCTCAATCATCAGTAAAAATAACACAGTAGAGGGCCTATATGATGTGAATCCTACATGCCAAATATGATGCACGAGACACATCTTGCCTTTGCCGGATAAGAGTCAAAATCTGTATCTGGCCCCTTTCTAATGGTCCAAGAGCTAAAAATCCACAATAAATGATAAAATCCTCACAACATGTGAATCTCTCAAGGAAATATTATATAAAATTGTTACATCACAAATCAGAACAATAATCCAAGACCCAGGAAACCAATAATTCTTATCTGAACAAGTGTTCTCGACGTACCAGTCCAATATCCATAACAAGTTCTAAAACACTCCTAATACTCCAATCTACCATATACCAAATAGTAAATACTATATAAATAATGGATTAGATACCACTTTGTAGCATCCTGACTAGAATTTCACTAATATGTTGCATCATGCTATTTGGTTACGAGTCATCAAGCATGCTTCACCATATCCCAAAGGCTTCCAACTAGAAGCGAGGGACTACAGTGTGATATTGGGGAGAATATGACCTCATATTAGAGTAAGAAAATAGAAGAAATAGATAAGTATCATAAATAACAATAATTAAATAGAGTGTGGAGAAATAAATAAACTGAAATAGAACATCCTATAATAATAAATGAAATGATGTAAAATCCCAAACAACTATGTAATACATACAACAATGGTCACCCACTGGGCAGACCATATAGATACATAAGTACAGAAGTAACAAAATGAATGTACAGGGATCTAATACTAACATCGATCCCGAAAACATACCTGACCTCCAAACACTATCAAACTACACTATCCCAAAATGAAGAACCCACTCGAGTAACTCTACTCGATCATGATGCTCTGGTCCTCTTCCCAACCCACCATGAAACTATACTCAACTTTAAAAGAAAACATAATGTCTAAAAATAAACCTTGGGGAACATTTATGGGTGAGAAATAATCTTAGTGTGCCACCCCAATGATGAAACTATAAAATATTCTACTATAAGTTTTTGAAAAAGAAACACACTTATCCTAGATGAGGTACAAATGAAAATATAAGTAAATACAATAACGTGAAACCACAATCGAACCCTAGGTACTCGATCCTGGTCAACTGATAAAGTGCCACCATGAATGTACATATGTATATACGTATACGTGTATTTTCCCAAGCCTATACATATGTACATAAATATGTATATTCATAAGTAAAGTGAATGAAATAACATAAAATCAAACATCATTCAAACCATGGGTCTATAATCCCGATCTCTAGAACATCCTTTATAGGGGAATTGAGATGGAATTCATGCCACTCAAGCTGTGTATCATTAATTTGATCTTTGGGTCTGTAATCCTAATCGGAAATACCAGTTTTAGCCAAATACCAAAAAGTCTCTAAGAAAGCTATGCCACCATAGGGGGGATTCTTGTCCAACACCTACGTTCACTCATACTCACCTAAAATTACTGTAAAGAAGGATGACAGGGAAGAACATTTGGACATGTTGTAAATGGACAAGAGCTTGATTTCAGGCTACTCATTACATGTTGATCTATTCCAATGTATGAGCCCTAGGTCCTGGTCCAAAGGATGTCATGACATTGAGACTCAGAGGAACTGTAAGGATATGAACCTTAGGAGATCTGTAAGTAGAGCTCACCCGTGAGACATCATGGACATCCCTCGAGATCTAAATGTGAATGCCAAACATAGTTGTAAGACATCATGCTCAACCACCATGAAAAAGTAATGTCTCATAAACCTAATCCCTGAGATTATGTCTAGAAATCCTTATCATATGAAAATAAAGCAGAGCGTTCTCATCCTCTATAAGCCAGAATTCAAAGATAACATAACCATCCTCTATATACCATGATTCTAGGAGAGTGCAATCATCCATTGACAACCTCGGGTTGAGGAGATCATAATGATCCTAATTTAACCCATGATATAAGGAGAGTGTAGTAATCCTAACTACTCGGGATGGCATAATCATCCATGAATATCATTACAAGGAACACTATGAATATATATCATAGTAGCAAGATCAATATCCAAATTTTAGGAAACAACTCTGGAAATCCTAATAATATAATAATCAAATATACAGGCTCAACAACCAAATCCTAGGTATTACCTTTGGGTATACCCGAAAATATCAAAAATAACATGGATCAGAAGATAGATCCTATGAATAACATCAGAGAATCCCAAAGGGAAATAAATACTACTCACATCAAGCTCAAAAACCACCAATAAGTAAGAACCTCTATCTAACATTGATGCATCAGTAATAAAAAACTTAAAGAATAAACCAAAGAGTGAAGGTGGCCAAATATCTACACCCAACACAGTTTCCACAAACCCAAGGGTTTACAAGTTCAACATGATTTATAAGGTTACAACCAATACCATCTGAACAAAAACCTGACCTACTAACTTGTGGTCAGTAAAAAAAGGGAACCCGCTGGGTCTATCAAGTAAAAACAATGAAGTCGCATCCAAATTGGGATCCACAATGTTTAAAAATAGGAGAAGGCATCCTACATGGGACCCTTAGCTAAGAAGGTAAAGGAGAAATCCTACATAGGATCCTCGAATATAAAGTCAATAGAGGCATCCTACATGGGATCCTTGAAATGGTACATTGGTGAAGGGATCCTTCTAGGGAATCCCTTGGTCAAAATGTAAGAAAAGGAATCCCATAGGGTACCCTAGTTAAAGGGAAAAATATTGAGTAATATTATATGGAATATTCTTGGTCAAAATATAAATAGAGGAATCCCACAAGGGATCCTCATAAACAACAAGTCCCACAACCTCCGGTGCTATAAGGACACATATCGCAAGTGAGACATCCTAAAAAAAAGTTACAAAGACAAAAAACAAGAGAGACCATTCATAGACCATCTCAAATCAGGGTCTCTAAATAGGCTGGTCTAAACACCCAACTGATCAATCATATTTCAATTCTCTCTTAGGATATGACTGAATTCAATTATTGGAGGAAGAACATCTCCATTCAAGAATCCCCTGATATGCCACCTAGGAGCCCTTAAAACACTCCAAGGGTTTCACCATCACAATCTGCATGAAATTATAATCATAATAGATTAATCATTGTTCCAATTTAGACACATGGAGGTCAAGATATGAAAAATCCTAAAAGGGTTACAAGGGGTAAGTACATAGCGTGTCTCTACGAGTACATGATGTGTACTCCCAAAGTACCACCAGGGTGTGTACTTTCCCCAAACATGGCATGTTAACGCCCATGTGCAAGATGTATAAGATGGGTACATGGTGTGTAAACTACATGGGGTACCTTCCTATGTACCTCAAACAAAAATGCCATGTACTTGGCATAGCTGTATACTTATACACAGTGTGCGATCTACATGGGGACTCGTCGTGCACTCTACGTGACCATGTGCCCCTACATGGGAAACATGATTGGGTACTCACCTACATGGATGAGTACCAGTACATGGAATATAAAACCTAGTACCCGATGTTTACTTTAAAAACTTCATCTTACCTAAATTGGAATAACACACAACCTGTGTTCCCTAAACCACACACATTGTATATGGTTTTTCCAGAACAAAAAACCCCGAAACACCCAGAAACCCCATTTTCACCCCCAAAGCAGCAGATCGGGTCACAAGGGAACATAAGATTAAATAATATAGGATTGAAACTAGAAAATTATTAAATTATGATGATTTATAGAAAAAACATAAAAAAATCTTAGCTTTGGGTAGAATCTGCAAATGCTTCACCCATTTCTACGGTCCATAATTATCGCACGTCGAACCGGCATGTCTTGAGTTTCACGGAGGTACCTCCCTCTTTCCCTATATCACATTATCACTCCCTCTACCTTCTTATATATTTCTTTAGTGAAAGATATCCCTCAGGGGAATACATGAGAAGGCAAGAGGAAAAGAAAAAAAAATTAAAGAGAAAAGGAAATGAAGAAAAAGAAGAGAAAAAGAATAAGAAAAGAAAAAAGGGGGGCCTCGACCGACCATGACACCCAACATAAGATTATGCCCCACCAAATAAAAAATACCTATTTTAGAATCAATGGTGAAGACATAATATAGATATGATGCCCTGTTTAAAATAAATTACAAAATGAACCCGCATGAATAAATTAAAATTTAATTTATTAAATATTAATTATTAATTATTCTTCTTAAATTTGAATGCCTCAGAATTCTACCAAATTTTATTATTAGGATAAAAACTGAATTAAAAAACAAATAGATTGTTCCTAAAAATTATTTGAGATCATATTCTAGGGGAAAATACCATTTTATATCTTACAAGCATCTGAACGAAAATATTCAAAGTTATGCAAAAAATTTCTGTCCGAAAAAACATTGGTTTTTAAAAAGATCATGGATAGGTCCTATAAAGGGAGGTATTGGTTGAAATATCTTGGATTTTTTTACTATGTTATGGATTTTTTTACTCAACTTGGAGCCCTTGGTAAAATGGTTGTTATAGTGAAAATCACCAAGCATGTAGAGGAGAGCACTGGTGGAGTGGACTAGGGGATTTTTATTCCCCAAACCATTATAAATTTCTATGTTAAATTTTATTTCCAAATGTTTTTACATTATTGATTCATATATTCTGATTGATATAATTTAGCATACATACTTTTAATAGGGTGATCTAATATTCAAGAATTTTTTAAGAACTCCCCTCACCCAGCTCTTTAGTTATTTAGTCAATCATTATCTAGGACAACAAGAAATTTATTCCAATGAAATAAATTTGATTAATAGATGTATAATTAAACAAATTATAATTTAAAACAAAATTAAAATATAATTTTACTATATAATTAAATAAATTAAAAGTTATTTTTCAATTAAAATCCCCTATTTTTTACTAGTCACCAAAAAATTATTTTTTTCTAAAAAATCCAAAAAATCCATCCTAAGATAATTTTGATGTTCCACTTTAAAAAATGAAGTATAGTTTTTTCAAATGTAATTTATAAAAGTTTTAAAAATTAGTATTAAAATTAGTGTGCTATTAAAAAGCAATAAAACTACCTTTTAAAAAAATTCAACTTTTTATGTGTAAAATTGGAGTTATTCTTATCTCTTGCCTAAAAAACACATAAGATTAAAATGAAATATTTTATTGAATATAATATATATATATATCTATCATTAAAATCATTAAAAAAAATTCTTTTTTAATTTCTTGATATAAAATGTATTTATTCATAGAAAAATAGTTTTTTCAGAAAATGAATTTCATTTTATTTAAAATAGTTCTCACGTTCAATTCAAATTAATTGGTTACCAAAGATTTAATTTTGTAAACATTCTTATAAAATATTTTCATAATTTAGTTAATCCTTTTCATATCCTCTATTCCAAAGGCTATATGAAAACAATAATAATATTTTATCAACATGTAATGTTTTGTTTAAACTCAGTATTGCGTGTAATGAAATATAAGCTTAGTGTTGCGTGTAAAAAAATATAAACATGGTATTCTGTGTAACATTATAAAAAATCATTTCTATGTTTACCATAAGTTAAAATTAGTGTTTCATATAGGGAAAACATAACATGGTGTTTCTTATAAAAAATATTAACTTTGTGTAGAGTGCAATGGAATACATCAAATACTTTTAATTTATTTAAAGAAAAAATTCATAAAAAGTCGGGGTGTCATATTCCACTCCCCTTAAAATGAATTTCTCCCACTAAATTTATCTAGGTCATCATTGTATTAATATGTGAAAAGTTACTTTCATACAAAACCACATTGAAAAATGAATAATAAAACGTCCTTTAAAAAGGGAAAGATGGATACATAATGGTTACCCAAAGTAACACATAACTATGTTTCCAAATAAGAGATTATTGGTGGGAGGTGAATATTTGGAAATGGAAGAAAATATTAAATAATTATATAGTGTGATAGATATCACTGATAATAAGAAAGTGGGTGATCCATAGAAACTTAATGATCACAAACCCATAAATTCATGACGATCTAAGGGACCATTAGATTCACTAAGAATGAATTTTCTCGGACAACATTTTTCCAAGATAATTTTCCTAAATTTGATTTTTTTTCACAAAGAGATATACTAATTTGATTTTATTTCATTTCATAAGAACAATCACTTCCATTAGTTGTGCCTTGATCAATTTCGACTTCACCTCTTACTCTAAGAAATAAAGGTAAGTTTTTTGTGTCTGAATCACTAATTGATAATAAGATCCACAAATAAAATGATAATTATTTCCATATATCTTTAGTTATCATAAAAAAAATGGTCTGTATAAGTTATCTAATATGCCTACACATAATATGGAGATATAATAATTTAATCTCTAAACCCCATTTGATGATTAACTTAAACCATTCCATAAATATTTAACCTTATAACCCTTCCAAAAGATGAAAATCCCAAACATTAGAAATAATTTTAATAAATTTCTCTAAATCATCTTAATATTGATACCCGAAATGTTATAAAGTAGCTTCTGGTTATCACATACCAATCTTTTGAATACCTTGATCATGTATTCACTTTAAACATGTTAATAACCTAAATTATTATAAATACTTATTGAAAACATGCATGATTTATTATTCCAAAGATTATTGGATATAATCATCAAATCTAGAAAATCTATAAACTCCATCGATGATAACATAAAACACTTTTTCAACAGATCCTTTATTAGTTCTGAGGTCATTGATATTGTACAATTTACTTTATACCCATCAATCATCTCTTTATCCAAACTGAACACTATTTTCATATCTTCTAAATCATATTAAGGGTAACCTTCCATTAATCATGTTTTTCCATAAAATACAAACTTTACATTAAATCAATTTTCCTGGTTCACCAGTACCATTTAAAATATTTTAGAAAATCCTTAATTAAAAACTTCTACAAAAAATCCTTAAATATTTCATGATTCATAGAACATAATCCTTGAATTCAAATACATTAATAATTTGATCATTCCACATTTACAAAAGATATTAAATATGATTTATCATCTTATACCACTTTTCTCCCATAATTCAACTATAGTCTCTTCATTGTAAGTTATATAACCATTACTCTCACCTCCTTGTAGATTCTGTTCATGAGATTTCCACTTAGGACATCGATTTTCATGATTCTCATACATTAAATTTTTAATGTGTCCAATAGTCATTGATACCATAGATAGACAATTATTCTCATCCATTGTGTTAACTAAACTTTTCATTTTCCCTTTTTAGTTACTTCATTGTGTCATTCTTTTACATAGTTAATGAAACGTCTCATCCCATTAAGACAATCCATTGATTACTTATTCCCACATTTTTAGACATATAAGAAACTGAATCTTCTTTCCTCTATGTTCTGCATTACTTTAATTCTCATTGAACTATTTTCTTATCTTCTTTGGAGATTCTAAGAGTTGATTAAGGTACACATTGTTAATAATATTCTATGAAAATTGATTAGGCATGATCACAATGTCATTCACTCTATTGATCATCCAATTTGACTGCTCATGATAAAATTTTCTATCACATTCAATGGTAAACCAATCCCTTCTAGTTCCCTCCATTGACTAAAACTAGAAATCATATTGTGAGCAACACTTATCATAGTAGAAAACAATATAATAATGAAAAATTACTTAAAGGATGTCTAAATTATGACACGTTATTTTAAATATATTACACCATAGGCTTATCCTAGATCATTCAAGATCATAATCTATTTAAATCCTTCATGATATTTCATAAAGAGTTTATGAATTTCCAAATCACATCCCCTAGTGGTGTCAAACCCGGTGTGTAGAAAGGCTCGTTGTTGTGCACCAGTTCCCGATCAAGTCTATCTCAATATGGTGTTTTCAAGATTGTTTCCCCTAGGTACAACTATGATAGATCCACATCCACTTATAGTATCTAGACATGGATGTAATTTCTTGGAAACTATTCACTATATCCTTTACCATACATCCATGACATTTTCTTATGCATTAACTCATCCTTAGACTTATCCTTAGAGACATCCCAAAGCATATATTTAGAAATATCCCTAGGTATGTCACTAAAGTTTTGTCATCCTAGTTTCTAAAGTTTAACTACAAATTTCCTTCGATACCAAATATTGTGTCCTAGAGTTAACCTACATGGATATTACACCTTTTTAGATTAATATTCAATACATTACACAAACAAAAACCTAAGGACCATAATAGTTTAGTGCCTTTAGAAATTTAGAAACATAATCCTTAAACATGGTGAAATATATTAAACATTTACCATAAAGATATTACCCTTTATTACTCTTCTCAAGAATACCCTAATTAAAAAATTCCTTTATAACATTGGGTAATGAAACATAAGAAAGCATGAGATTAAATTCTCAGTAATGGAAAACAAGAAAGATACACAAGCATGACATAAGCATAATGGTATGAGATAATGAGAATAAAATTAGAAAACCATATCGTACATATCGAAGATCTTAAAAATAAATCATTGAATAATGATTTGATGTTCATAAGACATTAATCAGAAGGAAAAATCATAAGTCATGAGATAATAATATTTTCATATGATATAGAATTGTAGAATACATATCATATTATAACATTTGGAACATGTGTAAATAGAAACAGGTTCATTTATTTTGTTAAGGGAATGAATTCAAGCCCACGTATGAACTTATGAACATAAAAATAGGTCCACACATAAAATTATAAACATGTAATCAGGTTCACACATAATATTATGAACATTTAATCGGGTTTACACATATGCAGTTACACTTCTGGGGAAAGACACACCACCATCACTAGTGGCTACCCAATCTTAATATACTGGGTTAACTTTCCATTACATCCATATCTATCCCTTGAGATATATAAATCATTACCAAATTTATTTGAGGGATATATAGGTCCCACCCTCTACATAATGAAATTATACATATGTGTGCCACAATATAATAAAACATTCAAAATATCCTGACCCATAAAAAGATATGGGTTTAATAAAAATCATATCATAACCCATGAAATAAAATATTTATAATAAAAATTTCATTATATCAAAACCTTTTTAAAGGAGACAGTTTCAAAATCATTTCATTATAGAATCACCAGTGAAAGAAAGTAGATTTCATAGGAATTTTCTCATGGTATGACCCATGGAACAGAAATGGGTTTCATAAAAGACTTTTCATCTTAAAAATAAACCATTAAAAGAAACAATAATAATGATATCCTTGGATCATATCCCTAGTAAAGCATAAAATATATCAAATTATTTCATCTTATATTGAGAAGGATTTTAAAATAACACATGAATTATTTCTAAAGGAAAATAACTGCTCGTTAAAAATATTTTTTTAAAGACATTAATCATGATAGAAACCCTATTCTTTGAAAACCAATTTGAAAACATATGAATTAATACTTAAAAATCATTTATAAAATTTATTGAGGAAAATATCCT
Source organism: Viscum album (assembly GCA_963277665.1). NCBI lineage: Eukaryota > Viridiplantae > Streptophyta > Magnoliopsida > Santalales > Viscaceae > Viscum > Viscum album. The sequence continues at coordinate 391,740,037 of OY728167.1, read as the reverse complement.
TTCCCCTTTTAATGATTCACTTTAAATCATAAAACATTTTGAAATCCTTTTTCTTTGAAAATAACCATGAAAACTGATAAAGAAAGATTTAACAAAAGTAAACATTTTTTAAACATATAAAAAATTTAAAATCCTTTTCATTAAAAAGGATCTTAATATATCATTTAAAAAAATTTGGAAAATATTTTTAGAAAATGGTTTTTGAAAAAATAGATTTTCAACCGAAGAGAGAAACAAGGTCAGATTTTCTTAAAAACACTTTCCTAATTATCCTAAATACTAATGAGTGAAATAATGGCACCATTACTTGAATATGTATTTAATAAAAATAAGAGAATAAAATTAATGAGAATTATTGAGATATGGATAGTAATATTCCACTAATCAAAGAATAATCATAAAAAATCTTGATAAACATTGAAATTGTAGTCATAAACTCTTACCATTTTGGTAAATTTGTATAAAAATACTCATTAAATAATATCATTACTTGAAGACTAAAATATCATGAAAATAAGGATATTAATTATATAACATGTAAAATAGGTATTTCATACACCTTTTAAAATAATATGGGTTCATAACATAACATGTTTCTCAAAGAAGGAAAATTAAGAAAAAATTACATTACCGACTTGGTAGCTTTTGAACTATAACCCCATTAAAGAGAGATCATCAAATTTATATGTGAATGCTAATAAATTTTATTATAATAATAATAATAAACTAAATTAACGGTCAGTATATACACCACATTGAAGAAAGAGGTGTTTAATGTATCATGTGTCTCAAAAAATTAAAATGTGAGATGAAAATCCATTACCTTAAGCCTTGAATAACAACTACAAAACTGGGATTATCTAGTCATAGGGCTTTAACAGCACTGTTAAAGGGGTCTTTAATAGTGTTAAAAAATGTTCTCTTAAAGGGGGAACTTTATCATTGTTAAAAAATACTAAAAAAGTGGGACCTTTATCATCACTCATAAAAAAGAGCTGATAGGGGGTCTTTAGCAGCACTTTTTTAGAATCACTGATAAAGACACCCATTTATCAACACTTTTTTACTAGAACTATTAAATGGTGTATTTCAAAAAATTACATTTCATTAAAAATAATATATTAATATATAAATATATTTATATTAACATAAATATAATATATATATTTTAAATATGTTTTATATAAGGAAAATAGGAATTTTAACACAACATATAAGACATTTCATGAAAATTGATTATAAAATTATTTAAAAATTATTTTTAATTAATAATTTACTAATTATTTTCAATTAATAGTCATTTAGTAAAAATTTGAAGCAAAATAATTCAAAAATTAGCAAAATATCTAAAATAAGTTGAAAATGTAACTCAAAAGTCAAACGACCATAACTTTTGATCAGGGTGTCCATTTTTGGTATCTACCACATATCAAATCATGTTTTGTGGAAAGCTCTATTTCCTATAGATTAGGGAAACCATGGTCTCATTTTCAAGGCCATAAAAGTCCCAAAAGGCCTCTAAAACCAAGTTTTTAGTTGGGATACACCAGTTGTTAACATATGATGGATAATCAGCATCATTTAAGGTGGTATTTTTTCCATTTTGTTGTAGAGACTGAGTTTATTACTAGGGATTACATTCATATTGATATTATGGATTTGAAATTTTTTTCACAATGTGCATTTATTTATAAAAAAATATATAGGAATATATATATACATTTTATATATTCACACATATAAATTTAATTTTAAAAATAAATATTTAAAAAAATTTACATAAAAAATATATTTCTAACTATATAAACTGTATCTAAAAAAACTAATATCCATTTTATTTAAAATAAAAAACTATGAATATTTATATATCAAAAAAATTAATGTATATATAACTATTATATATATATTTGTGTGTGTGTATTGACAAATAGATAAATATTTATCAACATATTCTATTATATATATATATAAATATTAATATATAATATATGTAAATAAATAAAAATATGTATAATTATATTTATAGATTCACACACACACATATAAATATATATATGGTTTTTTGTATTTATAAACCCACACATATACACACACACAAAATTATTTTATATATGTATTTTAAAATATATATAAAAATATAAATATAAATAAATACATATAAATATATGGATAAAATATTGTAGCATAATATATATAAATATATATATACCATAAAATGGAAAACAGAACAATAAAGGTGAGTGGAAAAGGAAATGGCATATGTGATGAAGGTCACATTTTTGAAACATGCTGAAGGTAGGGGTGCATGTGGGAGGGTGGAATTATCAAAAGCGATGATACAGGGGGAGCTGTAAGATCCCGAACTTTTTTGAAGGTACATCCTTGTTTTAATTTTGGCTATAATTCCTTTATTTTGGCTAATTAAATGGTTCTCAGGTGTATGAGGAGTTTTGGGGGGTATCCTAGGAGGTTTATGACAAAAAAGTAGTGAAAATAGGCCAAATAGTGTGAAGCAAATTTTTAGAGCACGGTTAGATCAAACCATGTTCCTAGACTAGGAAATCGTACAACATGGAGACACTTTCAAGTAGTTGATAACACACGGTTACCACATTGTTTTTCCAAACATGTGGGTGACACTAGGAAACCCTACATCATGGCCCCTCTTGGATATATAGAGTCGCATGGTTGGCACACAGTTTTTAAACCATGTGACCAAACCTTGAATCCTTTAAGAAGATGGAATTTCTAATTTTCCCCCTTGATCATATTTCCTTCTCCCCCAAATTTTCACTCCATTTGGCCTCCTACAACATGGGTAATGAACCAAACCCTCCAAAAATTCCAAGGGGTTATTCTCATATGATTCTATGACATTTGGAGTTTCATTTGATTTCAACCAATGATTTGGGTGGGTCCAACCATCCCCTTTGCTTTATTTTCTAGACCAGGGATTGTAGAATATATCATCTTCTTCTAAAGCCCTATAAAACTCACTTCTCCATAAAATTGATTATTAGGGATTTAAAGGGTGTTTTAATTCGAAACAAGGGATGTGTTTGGGCTAGTAATCGTCTCCGATAATGAGGTATGTAGTCTTTAAGCTTCCTCCCATAGTCATGATGTTTTACATGTGTATGTGGTTGTGCTAATGTATTTCCTTGTTGTGTTACATTGTCTTTGGTTAGGTTAAGCAATTCATAAATCATATTGAGGTGAAAAAACCTTCACGGACCCCGTTGGGTTTTTTGATAATGTTAGGATAAACCTAGGGTTACCCATGGGATATACCAAAACCTTAAAATGGTGAAATAAATTGGTAAACATTATGATAAGGGAAATATGAGAGCGAATGGGTTGTAAATTGTATTTGTGCATGTGTCTTGGTTAAAAAGTAAATTTTTTTATTTTTTGTTATATTTTTTAAGTGCCCAGTAGTATTTTAAAACGGTTTTATAGATGTGTTTTGGGGTTTGACTTGGCCATGGTTTTAAATGGAGAAACTGGTGTTGGAAAGGGTGGAATGTTTTTAATGGAGGTGTTGACCTAAATTGTTTTAAAAATGGTTTTTAATAATTAATTTCAAATGATGATTCGAAATGGGGGTGTAGCCCCTTCTTTGGGAAATTATTTAATGATTTTTTAGAATGGTTGAAATTGGAAATGAAGCCTTAGGGCATGTTTTGGTTTTCATAGAGAAAGACCCATGTTTTAAAGGGTGACTTCAAGGTGATTTCAAATGAGTATTATGAATTTTGTTTTATACCATGATGTTTTTAGTGGTTTTTTTGGTTTGGTTTGAAAATGGGTTAATTAGGTTAAAGTGAGGATGTGTCAAATGGATTATGAAATACGTCGAAGTTCCTAAGAAGGCTAGTACATATGAAATGGTTAACATGGTAGATTGGTATCGTCTTTTGAATTGAGTAATATGTTAAATGGGTTCCCATATAGGATTTTATGAATAAGTTAAATGGGATAATAAGGGAGATATTAAATTCTCTTAATGGGTTAGGGAATTAGAATTAGAATTCAGTCTAAAGGGGTTATGTAATGTAAATGGTAAATGTGTTATTGGGTTATAGAATCATATGAATTCCCATGTTTATTGTCACATATAGTGATTGTTTTGTGTAATACCACATATGGATTCTTCACATGGATTGGTAGTGTGGGGTATTGACTAAGGTTCTATGCCCATGGGTTGGTTTAGACTAAGTCTCTAAAGTCGACCCCAAAATGCACGAGTTAGAGAAGGGGATAAAGCACTATTACCCTAATGGTTTCATTCCACCCAAACTGAGGCTTTGAGGTGAGGAGTATGTGATGCTATGATGAGTTCATCCCTAGTAAGATAGGGACTTGAATTTTCCCTTATGTTTGATAATTGATTGTCTTAGGCTAGGTGTAAATGATGTAAATGCCTAATGGATGGAAAATGTGATAAAGATGAATTTAGTAATGAATATCGCATAAGTATAGAAATGGAAATTATGATGAAAACTACATAATTGATTATTGTAGTTAATAAAAATGTGTTGATTAGTGGTTTGGTAAATCCCTTATGGTTAAAAGTGTGGAATGTCCTTGTACCTTGTATTATATTCCCTATGTGAAATAAATTAGTTTTGTTGGTTGGATGACCCTAATATAATTAATGTATAAAATGAATATTATATATTTACGTAAATGGATTATTGGTTTTTTTTTACTTATTTCACTTGTTTATCTAAAAAACTGTTATACAGTCTATTCATTACTTTAGATATCATTGGTGGTGGTCTACTGAGTGGTACTCACACACTACTCGTGCCCCCATGGCACTTGGGTACCTAAGAAGATGTTACTTATTTTTAAGTACAAGTTCAGGATAAGGACCTGATGTGTGGTACATGCATGGGCTGTTTGGATGGAGTATGGGATGTTAGGAATGGTTGGGACTCGAGTCCAAGTTTGGGATATGTTTGGTGGTTTTGGTTTTATACATTATTTGTATGACTGTCTAACATGTAATATATTGATCATATTGTTTAGCATGTGATACTTAGTTATTTTTTATCACTGTCACATCTATCCATGTTATTTTTTTCACTTGTTATTATATTTTTTGATATTATTTTCTATTGTGTATTACTCTGAAAAGAAGGTATAGTCTCCCAAGGGTTCCTTTATAAACCCACGCTGCTAGTCGGCGACCTTTGGTGTACATGGAGGCACACCTGAGGTCATGTGATGACCCGACTTGGGGTACCTGATAGTATCCACTAGGTAAAGGATATTTGAAAGTTTCATCATAGAAAGTATTTTATCTTACTATTTGGGGAATAATATATAGGATAATAGGATATTGTTGGGTCTTGGTAATGAGATCATGCCTGGGTGACTCCATTACCCCATACGAGTGAAAATACAAGTTCCAAGGGAAGGAATTGATGTTCAGTTTTGTGATTTTAGGGTTTATTTTTATTTCCACCTCGATTGGAACACTTGTATGTGATGTTATTATTTTATGAGGATTATCTATTGGCCCAGTATGGAAAGATAGTCTGTATGAGTTCATGCATCCTACTAGGAACATAGTATTGGTAGGTTATCCATATGTTTCTTGTGGTTGATAGTACATTGAGGTTCATATTCTCATATTGATCTTCTCTTATGGTAAATTTTTTTGTTAGTTTTTCTTTGAAAATTTTAATAAATGGAATTATTTGAAATGTGAATTTGAATAATGCTTCGGTTTTCAAAATGTTGGTTAGTAAAAATATTTATGAAAAAGAAAATACATGGGGTTTTGTAAAATAGAAAGTTTTGAAATGTGAAACCAATTTTTTTAATTGGTAAAGTTGAATAAAAATAGAGAAGAAATGGGATGGAACTGATAGGGGTAATTGAATGGGTATACCTAGTGTTGTGATCTGACCTTGTGTGTGGGTGGTTTGGGTAGTAAGAGTACCCTGGTTTGAGACATTATTTTGAGGTCCTCGGGTTTTTTTTATGCTTTGTCATGTGGAAATAGAAGATGTTATTGTTGTTCCAATGATAGGGTTGTGATCTTGGGTTGTGACTTGTCACCTTGTAATGTGGATATGGTAACCCTAGTAGGTTTTGATCAAGAAAGTTGTGTTTTTGACCCTAGTATGGGTGTTTTTCTCATGGTGCCGACATATGTATGTGGATATTCATGGTATGAGACCTAGAATAAATTTCCACTAGGGTGTGTTAGACGCAGTATGTTTTAGAGTGGGGAAGGAGTGCTGATGTGAGAAAAAAGTTGGTTTAGGTTTGATGTTTGTGTCCTAGGTAGAGAGATCTAGTGACCTTTTCTTGATGTGACTCCTGTTTAGGGAGTTGGTACCGTTCGATCTTTGATGATGACCTATGAGACGAGTCGACTAGGGTTTTAGTATACTTGGAAGGACATGAAACAAGAAGATTTTTTGGACCTTGGAAGTGGTATAAATAGAGTGTTTCCTAGTGAGAGTTATCCTAGAGGGATATGAAGGAAAGATATTGGTTTCATAAATTTCACTCAAGTGGGCATTATGAGTTGAAACTTTTGGGATATCAAGGGTCTCCTCAAGAAATGTAGGAATAGTGTTGAAAGTTACTTAATATTAAAAGCACAAGTGATTTCTTTGGTGGACGAATTAGTTCATGGATGGTGCTATCAATTTTGGTAAAAGTGCATGGTTAGGATTTAGTTTTATTCCCAAAAGGTATCAGAGTGCTTGTGGTTTGTTGTAAGTTGGATTGAAAAGAATAAAGGTCATCAAGATCCTTTCCATATTTCTTTGATAATGTTTTTTCTAGGAATTGATGTAGATATTTGAAAAAAATATAAGGGTGACCAAGGCATGGATGGACTCTTTTGGTATGTGAGTGATACCCAATGTGATGGTGGTCACATGGATGGGTATGCATGTATAGATTTTTATTGGTTGGTCTATTGGATGATAAAGTTGAGATTTCCTTGAGTCCAATGGGGTTGATGGACTAGATGGAATGGTCAGATAAATGAGAAGGTGTTGGGCCTAGCTTAGGGGATGCGTGATCTGTGTAATCAATAGATGAGTTTAGTGTGTGGACGTAGGATAGTGAGATGATATGTGGGATTTGAGGATTTCCAGTTTTGGACACACATTGGAGAGGCACAATTTCATTATGATTGGTGAACAAGCTTCTTGGGATAATCACCTTTCGCAATTCCATGCGATCAGAGTGGGAGGTGCGGTATATGATTAAGGTAGTTGGGTTGTGCGTCATGAAGTGGTATTGAGAATTGGATAGAAGTCCTCTTTTGGGGTTCAGTGTTTTAATGTGGATGAGAAGATGGATAACTAAGAAGCCTGAGGCTTGCGACAAGTTATGGTGTCCCTATGCTGGAAGGTAACATTGACGATGGATAGTTTGTGGTGGTTTTTGTCGGAAACTTCTTGGTGTAACATTCATTAGTGAAGATAATATCCAATATCTTGAAATCATTATAGGTATGTTGAGAAGGATTTGGATTTATGACTAGAGGCTTTAATATGTTTTTTCTTAATAGAGGACTCCTTAGGGTTTATGAACTTGTGGTGGCACATGTAGAGTTGTGTGGTGGGGAGTGCACCATCAACTGGTTGTAGGTAAGGTCTTCCGAATAGAATAGATGTCAAATAATATCATGTAAATAGATCTTAAAAACCAAGAATAGGGATTGGTAATGTCAGTTTGGTTGTTTTGGGAAAAGCCTAACAACCACATCCAAGCCTGAGGTTCAACTTGCGATCGAGACATGAGCCGCAATGGTAGTAATGGATTGAGAGAAGCAGTGAGAACAATACCCATATGGTGGGGAGTAGTATGATAGTCATTGATGTATGAAGAATATCATGGAGTGGATGTGGTGGTATTGGGATGCCAATGATAATATAATAAGGGAATATTTGTGTTTCTTGGGCACCAGGTTGGCCTCCGATGTAGTGGTAGATCAAGTCAGGAGATAGATTTAGGCTCGTGATGGTTTTAGATGCGATCCAAGTGTTTTCACCAAAGGTGACATGGTGGGTTTTGTAGAGTCAAACATGGTTTTTGGAGTAGTGGATTATATGGGGGTGATGTTTTATTGGAGGGTGTTAATAGAATTCGGTACGTGTGAATAGATGATGGGACATGACTTATGTGAGAAGGTGTCATGTCCAAGTAGAGGATGACATGTTAGTAATGGAAGTGGGGATTCAACAGAGTGAGTCATTTGGAATGACCTAACTCGGTTTGGTAAAGGGAACAAAAATAGTTGGCTATAAGCCACCATCGATTAATGTTTTGTTGATAACTACACTCATGTGATAGTAATGATTTCGGAGGAAGAACCAAGTAGTATTGGTTGAGATAGGAATGATAGAATTGTGATCAACCATAGTAGTCTCTATGTGAAGGCTAAATGCCATGGCTGGGGAGAAGTCTTATAGATGTTTGGATGCTGTTAGTTGGAAAATGCATTGAGTGTACTTCAAAAGTTGAGTTGAGGTTCTATATCTCTCCTCATGGGAGGAAGTGTAGAGATAAAGTATACAGTGTAGAGCACCATAGTGGGAAAGTGGTTGGTTGGTGATGTAAGTGGTAGTGAGGGTTGAATGGTCTAGAGTGGCTGATTTTATTCTGTTTTAGACTCAGTAATAAATCGGGGATTGTGTTTCGACTAGTCGTGTGTCTTTAGATGAAGTTTATAATTGGGTGTGCTCTGGATGTTTGGAAATAAGGTGGGGCCATTGGGACTGATGTTTTAGACCAATGTGGGTCAGAGAGTGTGATTGGAATCTGCATATTCATTCAGTGATGCTGAACTTGTGTCATCATTAGGTTTATAAAAACTAGGTGTGATGACACAAAGTGTCTTCGGCCATGAATTGTGGAAAGGATCAAACCGAGGGTGTCATGGTTGGTTCTCCTAGGGTAATTTAATTCAGTTTTAGTATTATTCTTATTGTGGTTTAGTGATATTAAAAGACCTCTTCCTTGTGTTATTTTGGTAATGTTATTTTCTTGTGGATGATTCCTTCTGGGGAATCGAGTTGTGTTTGTGGATCATGGTGGGAGAATTATTTGGGGAAGGAAAATATCCTAGGATCGAGTATAGTGACAACATGCCCGTGTCCAGGAGAAAGCATGCAAAATTAAAGGTGATAGGTGGGGCCCTTGGAGTGACCTTGGGTCTTGGACGTTTAGTATGTTTTGGAAGTATGACTTGAGGTTTAACCATTATAAGGTGGGGGATGTTGTAAGGTCCTAACCTTTTGTGAATGTGCATCCTTATTTAAATTTTTGGATATAATTCCTTTTTTTCTAATGAAATGGTTCTCAGGAGTATGAGGAGTTTCAAGGGTGTCTTATGGGGTTCAAAACACAAAAGGAGGGGAAATGGGCCAAATAGCAATAAGCACACGATAGGTGCACGGTTAGATCAAACTGGGTGCATGGACCAGGAAACAGTGAGGCTTGGAGACACATTCTGTTAGTGGCTAGAACATGGTTTCCCTACGGTGTGTCAAACCATGTGGGTGAATCTAGGAAACCATGCATCTTATCACCTCTTGGACAGATGGAATCACATGTTTGGTGCACGGTTTGCATACCGTGCGCCCAAATCGTGCAACCTTTAAAGAGTGGCCATTTCTATTTTTTCCCATCGATATTATTTCCTTCACCCTTTATTTTTCACCCCATTTGGACCTCTACAACATGGGAGTTTCACCAAAACATCCAAGGAATTAAATGGATGATACACCTTCGATTCTAAGGAATTTGGAGTATTGTTTGATGTGAATCAAAGATCTAGGTGAGTGTAATCTTCCTCTTTTGTCTATTTTTTTGTATTAGGGCATGTAGAATCTCTCCCCTTTTTTAAAGCTCTAAAACACTAACTTTTCCGGAAAATTCTATGTTGAGGCATTAAATAGTGTTTGAGTTCGAATCAAGGGATGGCTTTGGGCTAATAATCGTCTCTGGCCATGAGGTTGGTGGTCTTTAAACATTCTACCATAGTCTGGATATTTTACATGTGTATGTGGTTGTTCCAATGTTTTTCCTTGTATCGGTCCCTTGTCTGGATATGGAATGTGATTCAAACCATATATTGATTTGAGATACCCATCATGGACCCCATTGGGTTTGTTTATAATGTGAGGCTGAACCTATGGTTACCCATGAAATGTTTTAAACCCTTTAAACAGTGAAATAAATTGGTAAACATTATGATAAAGGAAATATGAGAGTGAATTTGTTGTAAATTGTATTTGGGTAAGTGGATTGTTTAATCTTTAATGTTTTTGACTATTTATTATATTTCTGAAGTACCCAAGGGGAATTCAAAAAGGTTTTAAAGATGTGTTATAGAGTTTGAACTGACCATGGTTTTCAATTGAGAAATTGGTGTTTGAATGTGGGGAGTGATTTGAAAGTAGGTGTTAACCTCATTTGATTTAAAAAGGGTTGTTATTGAATAATTTCAAATAATTTTTTGAAATGGGGGTGATTCCCATTCCTTGTGAAATTTTTTAACTATTCTTAAGAATGGTCGAAAATTAAAATGAATCATTGGGGCATGTTTTAGTTTTCAAAGAGGAATTCCATTGTTTTAAAGGGTTAATTCAAGGTGATTTAAAATGAGTATTATGAATTGTGTATTATAAAATGATTTGGTTTAATGGTTTCTTTGACACGGTATGAAAATCGGTTAATTAGTTTTAAGTGAGGACGTGTCAAATGGATTGTGAAATACATTGAAGTGAATATGAAGGATAATATATATTAAATGATGAATATAGTAAATTATTATTGACTTGAAAATTTAGAAATATGTTAAATAGGTTTTCATAAGGGAATTGAAGAATAAGTTAAATGGGATAATAAGGGATTTATTGAATGTGCATAATGAGTAATATAATGAGAATTATAATTTAGGATAAAAGGGTTATGTATTTTAAATGGTAAATGTGTTAATGGGTTATGAAATTATAGGAATTCCCATGTTGATTGTCATGGATCATGATTTTTATGTTTAATATCAGATATGGCTTGTGATGCTGTATATTTAGTGGATGAATAAATAATCCAGTGCACATAGCTTGGTAGTGTGGGGTATTGAATGAGGTTATATGGCCATGTTTTGAGTTAGGTTTAGGCTCCAAACTCCACCCCTTAATTCATGGTTTAGGGAAGGGGATACAACTCTATTATCATGATAGTTGAATTCCACTCAGAATGAGGCTTTGATGTGAGGAGTACATATTGATGTGATGGGTTCATCCCTAGTTAGATAAGGACATAACTATTCCCTTATGAATGATAATTAACTAGTTTTTTTGACTTGTTTACCTAAGAGAAGATAATGGATAAAATGAATATTAGATAATTACTTAATTGAATTCCTAGTTTCCTAGTTTACTTATTGAAATTGTTTATTATCATATACCATTTTATAGGTTGTTCATTGATTTAGGCACCATTGTTGGTGGCTTACTGAGTTGTATTAACACCCTAATCGGGCCTCTATGGAACTTGGATAATCGAGTAGATGGTACTTGTTTTCAAGTACAGGTTCAGGATAGGGACCTGAGATGTGGTTTATGCATGGTTTATTTTGAAAGAGCATGGGATTTCTTGACCAGTTTTGTACTCATGTCCATGTTTGGGATCTGTTTGGAGGTTTCAGTTTTAGAAATTATTTTTATGATTTTGTGACATGTAGTATATTATTCATATTGTGTAGTGTGTCCTACTTGGTTACTTGTTGGTATTAGAACATGATTTCAATTTTATTGGGTTTTTTTGGTTGTTCTATCTATTAATATTATTTTATGTTTTGGTTACTCTAAAAAGTGGGTATAGTCTCCTCAAAATGTCTCCAAAAACTCACCCTTCTATTCGGAAGCCTCTGGCATATGGGGAGGTGCACCTGAGTTAATGCGATGACTCGACTCGAGGCACCAAATAGTGTCCATCATGTCAGGGATGTTATAGAAGCATTGATAAAGGGGTGGGGGTACTGAAAAAAAGGTGGTGGGGAAAAAAATTTATCCCCTTTATTAGAAGGTCCTTATACAGCACCAAAAATAACATTTTTAAATGTGGCCCTTAATAGTGCCGATAAAGGCTACCATTATCAGTTCTAAAAAAAGTACTAATAATGGCAAAATTTATAAATGATTTTTTAGTGCATTTAAATTGGGCCTTTATCAGTGATTTTTATGACTGGTATTAAATCCAAACCTTTAACATTATTCACATTATCAGTGCTTCTATAGCACTGATAAAACCCTTTTATTATTGCTGTTAAAGTCCTGATTTGCTGTAGTGAATTCCATTATAATCATTAAATATCACAATATAATAAATATAATTTTTTATAAATCTATAATAGAACCATATTAATTTATATCATATCATATTTTTTTTCTTATTACCTTATATTACCCATTAATTAACTATTCCAAGTTAATGTTACATTTTTTATAATAAAAGAATTTTTTTCATATATGTTTTGATTTGTTATATTCTTTGTTTTATTAATTTAATAATGATTTCATAATCTAAAAAATTATAATCATGATATAATTAATATATATATATATATATATGTATTAATATATATATTCATATTAATCTATAAATTATAGAAATAAGAAATGAAATACAATGTTCAGGGAGGCGGTAGGTCATACATATGCAAGAATATTGTTTCCATTTTCTTATCAGATTGAAAGAAAGAAAATTATATGAGACATTATAATTAAAGATGATTTTTTTGTAATATAGAGAAAATATGTTTATTAAACCCATCCTTAATATATTCTGTGTAAAGTGTGAAAAAATCTTATCACTTCACAAGGAAATAGTTCTCCATACACATGAACGATGTTAGCGTATTCCCATAATCTTGAAATCATGAAGGTATGTATTATATAACAATTCCAAAATCACAATAACATCAAAAAAAATTTAAATACCATATATAAACTAAAAAATCTTAAATATTCCCAACTTTGAAAGGTGGTAATGAAAAAAGGAAAGACATCAGTTTGTGAGGCAGTAGTTTGCCGTACACATGAATAATGACTGTGTATCCCAATTTATGGAAGTCTGTGAAGTTATAGGTGATACCTCTAAAAAAATATTAGTATATTGATGATATTGATTTTATTATATAAGCATGAAATAAAAATAATTGAATATGTTTGTTGAATAAATAAAACAAAAATGTTTGTTGATGAACGTTACCTCTTCTTCAGGTATCTCACTAAAGGATATTGTTGGTTGGATTTCAATGAAAAGGAAGTCATCTAGGATGAATGGAGGTATGTGGATAAGTTATTTGGGTAGTTATTTTATGAAGCAATTGGGATTTATTGTGTGAATATATGGAAATCGGTGGTGTCCTTTTATAAGTGGTAGAGAGGACACACTAGGCATTTTTTAGAAGAAAGTTTGGTGAACCTATGTTTTTACCTAAAAATGGATTCAATAATGAACAAAAATTAGATAGATTATGTTTTAAGGACCAAATATATCCATCCAATGGGTTTTGTAAAATTTTATAGTTCCCTTACCCCATTAAGTTTAATTTTTAGTCCCTTGGTAAACTCACTCTTCTCTTAATCACAGCGATTAATTTTAACTATTTTTATAAATAATTTTGGTAAAAAATTTAGTTAACGATATTATAAATTATAAATTATATTTATTATAAATTTTAATTCATTTTTCTAAATTCCATCATAGAAGTTATATAAATTAATTTAAAATTAATCTTTATGACGATATGAGACAATGAGTTTTTAAAGTGAAACATTTGGAATTTGTGAAATATTATTATATCAAATTTTAATGTGAAATTGTTTAAAATGACCTAAATTGGATTAATATATGAATAAATGAACTAAATATACATTAAAAAAAATTAAAATATAATTTAACTATATAAATAAATTAAATGAAATGGTTCTTTTTAATTAAAATTTAGTATTTTATTCTATTTACCAAAAAATAAATCATTACTAGAAAATACCGAAAATAATTTCTAAAATAATTTCGATGATATAATTTCAAAAAATGAAGCTTATTTTTTTTAAATGTAATTAATAATTATTTAAAAAAATTATTTATAAATAATCGTGCCATTAAAAGGCTTTAAAACTACCTTTTATAAAAGGAAACATCTTTTTATTTGTAAAATTGGATTTATTCTTATCTCTTACCAATAAAAAACATAAGATGAACGATAAATAGTTGATTGAATATATAATATTTATATTTAATTAAAATTATTCATAAAATGTTTTTTTTATTTATTGAGATAAAACATGTTTGTATATAGAAAAATAGTTTTTCAGAAAAGGAATATCTTAATTTTCAAATAGTTTTTACTTTCACTTATAATTAATTTTTTTAAAAAAAATATATTTTATAATCAATAAAAATACATATTTTAAAATTTTATTTAATAATTTTCATATCCTCTATTCCAACGGCTAGGTGATAACTATAATAATATTTTAATAACATGTCACATTTTGTTTAAAAACAGTGGTTCATGTAAATTAAGCTATGATCGGTGTTGTTTGTAACATGATATAAACTTGATATTTCATGTGACATAAGCGAAACTCAGTGTTTCGTGTACCATGAGAAAAAATCACTATTGTGCGTATTGCCATAGAAACTTGGTGTTCCTTGTAAATCAAGATTAACATGGTGTAGTATGAAATGCAAGCCTTCATAGAATTTTAATTTATTCGAAAAATAATAATTCCTAAAAACTCAGGGTGTCACCAAAATGTACCATGAAATATTATAACATTAATATGACCAATATAACCATGAAGTTAAATTGGTGGGTTTAAATGTTGATTCAATAAGGTTTCCTTTTGACTTTTCCATTCCTTTATGTTTTGAAAATCACAAAAACTCTATCTTAAGATAAATTTCCTTTTCCCTATGTTTTATCTTAATAAGGAAAATTTTCCATCCCTATAGAAAATTCATCCATACCTGTATTCATTGATCATATTTCAGTTCTCCTAATTCTAATTCATTATATTTCTATGTGTAAAAATTGGTTTCATAGTTCAAAACCTCACAATCCTATAAATACTTGGATATAGAGCATTCTGTTTCAGATCCGAATTCAGGTTTTGAGTTTTCGGAATTCGGACTCCGAACTCTTATGAATTCAGACTCTGAATTATACTAAATTCAGACTCTGAACTCTTATGAATTCAGACTCCAAATTCTACGGAATTCATATTCCAAACTCTTATGAATTTAGACTCCGACTTCTACTGAATTCAGACTTCTAAATCTTATGAATTCAGACTCCGAACTCTTATGAATTCAGTCTCCGAAATCATATGAAATCAGACTCCATATTCTACTGAATTTAGACTCTGAACTCTTATGAATTCAGACTCTGAATTTTCTTGAAATTCATACTCCGAATTCTATAGAATTCAGGTTACAAATTCCATGGAAAACAGAATCTGAATATCCATGTGTTACAAACAACAAATGTTTTTTTCATAGGCTCTGAACTTTTATTTTCCTTTTACTCCAAAAAATGGATTTGACTAGGTAACCATATTTGGCATATCCTTGATATAGTTATGAAATGATGTCATACATTCTATTTCGAACTAACTTTTTTTTGAGTGACACGTGTACAGGTCCCTCCGAGATTCAAGGAAAAATATGACTGTTGGAGGAGGGAGCCGACCGTTGGAGATGTTCCCATGAATAGGATCTCATTTGAACGATCTCACAACTTTTTTATGGTTCTATCAATCTAGATGTTACATGCTGTTAAATTGATTTATAAACAGATATAATCTGATGCATAGTGCATACTGAACATCTTGTTCAGATTGCTTCGTGTGACTCTGAATGTTGCTGAGTACATTCGAGGGCTTCTAGGGATAGGAAGACAGTGGTGCTGAATACCTTAAAGTTTGAAGACTTCCTTGGTGAGGAAGAGAGAGGTGCTGACTTCCTTAAAGTTCGAGGGCTTTCAGGGATAGCAAGACAGATTCCAATATTCCTATCAAGGGCTTAACCTCGTGTGGGTAAGACATAATTTCTTGAATGTATAAACAAAGGGGCCTTTATCCAAGGATGTTGGATACCCATCTCTTTGGGTTAAAATATTCTATACGTTTTACCTATATTGTTTCATTTTTATTTTCCATTGTATTTTGATTGATAATGAGAATATAACTATCTTATACTTCCTTGTTTTTGTATAATCTGATTAGTGATATTCTATATGCTTTAAGGTAGAATATTTTATTTGTAAACTTTTCTTAAGTTTCAATTCTGGAACAATATTTCTAGAACCAAGAATGTTTGTATAACTAAGAGTTCTTGGGAATTTACCTTGTTCAAATTTGTTAAACACAATTTTTCTTAAGGGTAAAAATGAAAGTTTTTACACCAAATTTAAAGGTTCCAAAGGAGTTTTGAAAGTATACAATTTACCCCCCTCTTGTATATTGAGAATATATATCATTATTTCGATCCTACAATTTGTATCGGAGGAGGTATCTAAAATAATAATGTTCACATATAAGTTTTTTGTATCAGTTTTCATTATTCACTATATTTTTCTTTCTTAGGAAATTTTTCCTTGTTTACAAACTTTTACTATTAACAAGATTTTATGGAATGCTTTTCATCGAGATGACAGGAATGAATGTTGGTTCTATTGACAACTTAAATCCTACTAGACCAACTATTTTTGATGGGAATGATTATGAAAATTGGAGAGATCGTATGAATACTTTTTTTATCAACACTAGAGTAGATAATTTTTTATGCTTACTGAAGGATATAAAACCCCTGATAAGGATGTCAGTACTTTCACAAACCAAGAAAAGAATGAATATCAACTAAACTACATGGTACGTAATACTTTAATTTGTTCTATGACTAGAAATATATATATATATATATATATATATCCAAATTTCATCTTGTCAATATGAAAATTTTATTTGGAAGAAGATTGAAGTAACTGACTTTGGAACTTCAAAAGTCATTGAAACTAGAAGATCCATGCCCAAAGGTGAATATCATGATTTCCTCTTTACTTATGGAGAACCTATATGTAAGGTACAAAAAAGATTCATGGCTACTGTTAACAACTTACAATCTATGAGTGATTAATGATTATAAGATGAAGCTCTTGCGGAAAAGATCATAGACATCAAGCCCAATAAATGGGAATATAAGAGGATAGATATAGATGAGAATAGAAAAGTTACCCAGATTTCTTTTGAAGAATTATTTGGAACTCCCCTTTAATATGAAACCATAATGAAAAGAGATGCTGATAATAATAAGAAGAAGAATGGAAATGGCAGTGTTTCTTTTACAAAAACTTTAAATCATATGAAATCTATGACTCATGAGGGAGTTACAAGATCCAAATATAAGAAGTTTGTTGTTCAATCCGAATATAGTGGATGTGAATCGTCCGAAAATGAGTTATCCAATCTTGCTCGAAGGATGAGAAATATTTTTGGACATATGATCTTTCAGTCTAGATACATGAAGAAATAAAATAATGATAAGAAAGTCTCAGAAGTCACTTGTTACAATTGGAAAAGAGTAGGGCATATAAGGCCAGATTGTCCTATGCTTAAGAAAAATAATAGAAAGGAAAATAATTCTGAGAGGAATAAAAAGATTCACTACAAAGCTAAAGCTAAGAACGTTTTGAAAGCTAATGACACATGGAGTGCCAGTGGTGGAGATTATTTTGAGGAATCCATAGAGTATGAATCATCTGTACAGAAGAATCTTGGTTTATCATCCATACTACCTATTGAAAATCATTGTTTAATGGATAAGGTACACAGCGCTGAATCTATTACAAATGTATCTTTGAATGAAAATTATAGTGATGATAAATATCATGAATCTTCGGATGAAGAATCTTCTTCTGATGAAGATAATACTTTACCTACTTATGAAGAAGTTTCTAGATTTTCTAAAATTCTTGAGAATTAAAATTCTAAAATCAAGAAAAATCATGATAAGGAAAATTCTAGAATCTCTATTCTTACTAAGGAAATATCATATCATTTTAAATATCTTAATAAGAATTTTTTTTATTTTGAATGTATTTTCAAAAACCTTGAAGAATATAATTCTGAGAAGGATAAACTTTCTATGGATCATGAAAATGTAATTTCTATGAAAAACATTTTAGAGACTTGATCTAGCTCTAAAAAAAATGTTTTTAAAGATAAAAACATGGTTATTAAACTAAAGTCCGATTTTTTTTCCTTGAGGAAGTGTTTTCTAAACTTTTCCTTAGGTAAGGAAAACTTTGATAATATGTATTCCCAAATACAACCTCTAAGGAATAGATCTAGTTTTGGTTACACACGATCTAAACTAATTTTTAGATATAACTATTTTGTTCCTCAATGTTCTCTATTCTTCACTAAATGTTAGTTTGTTCCTTACATAAAATTCAATCTTTAAATTTTCGTAAATCTTATTTTTCAAAGAAAATGTGGATCCCTATGATTTTTCTTTCTATGATTTATGGATCCATTAATGTTTGGCTTCCAAAACTCTAACTCCTTTATTTTAAGGACAATATATAAGGTTCCAATTGCAATACATGGTACATGTATAGTGGATGTTTCTGGTATATGATTGGTAACAACATTTTCTTTGAAAATATTATCAAGACAGATGGAGTAAAAGTAATATTCAGAGATAATACTCAGGCAGAAATTGTTGGTATATGTAACATTGTTCTTCTTGAAAAAACTTTGATTTCAAATGTTTTATTTGTTAAGGGTCTTAAGCACAACCTCATTAGAATAATTTAATTATGTGATGAACGTTACCTTGTAAATTTTAGGAATCAGAATTTCTTAATACACAATTCAAAGGCAGAGTTTATTTTTTCTGCCCATAGGCAAGAGAATGTATATACACTAAACTTATAAGACCATAGGATCCTGATCTACCTTTTCTTAGTGCAATGGAAGATCAATCGTGGTTATGGAATAGAAGGATAGGACATTGTAAACTTAGGAACATATGAAAACTTTCTATGAAAAGAATCTTTAAGGATCTACCGGTGCTTATATTTTATTTTTCAAAAGTTTGTGATCCTTGTAAATATGGAAAGAAATATAAATCTTGTTTTAAATCAATTGTTGATGTCTCAAAAACTGATTCATTACAGTTGGTGCATATAGAACTTTTTGGTCTAACAAAAATTAGATGTATTGGTGGAAAATATCATGTATCTGACTTTGTTGATGATTTTACTAGATTTATCTGGTTCTATTTTCTAGCAATGAAATCTAAATATTTATCTTATTCAAAAGTTTTATATCCCATGTTAAAAATTAGAAAAACATTCCATTGATAAATATTCATAGTGATCATGGAGAAGAGTTTCAAAATTCATATTTTGAAACTTTTTGTAGTAGAAAAGGCATTACTCATAACTTATCAGCACCAAGAACACCTCATTAGAATGGTGTTGCTGAAATAAGAAATAGAATTCTTCAAAAATAACTAGAACCATCTTGAGTGAATATTATATAGAAAAACATTTTTGGGCTGAAGCTGAAAGTACTGATTTTTATACTATTAATCGAGTTTTAATTAGACATTTTCTTAACAAAACTCCTAATGAGTTATGGAATGTTTGAAAACCTAGACTTTCCTACTTCAAGGTTATTGAATGCAATGTATTCATTTTGAATACTAAAGATAATTTATATAAATCCGCACGCAAATATGATGAAGGAATTTTCTTAGGATACTCCAAAACTTATAAGGCTTATAGAGTTTTCAAAAAAAAACACTTCTACTGTTGATGAAACATTACAAGTTTAATTTGATGAAACTAATCATTTTGTTTTTAAACAACCCCGACCTACATCCTCAGATGTGTTTTAAAAAAACTGATTTTCAACCCGTGATAGAAGATCCTTATGATAAGGAAAATGTTCAAGAAAATGTTTCTGAGACATTTACCCCAGAATATTTTCTACAATTTGTTGAGGAATAGGTTTTACAAAACCCAAATCAGTTGTTTCTGAAGAATAATCCCAGTGATAGTATCGTTAGTGATGTAAACCAACCTGTAAGGACTAGATGTTCCATAATAAATGAAGTATTACATCTATAATACATTTCCCAATTAGAACCAAAAGGCACTAATTAAGCATTTGGTGATGATGATTGGATCAAATCCATGCAAGATGAGATAAATGAATTCGAAAAGAATAATGTCCGGAAATTGGTTGAAAGACCTAAGGAAACATATGTTATTGGAGTAAAATGGATCTTCAGAAATAAATGTGATTAAAATGGAGTCATAGAAAGAAATAAAGCCATATTAATTGTTAAAGGCTATAATCAACAATAAGGAATAGACTATGAAGAAAAATATGCTCCAGTAGAAAGACTTGAATCTATTCACATTTTACTTTCCTTTGCAGCATTCGTCAACTTCAAACATTTTCAAATGGATGTTAAATTTTCTTTACTAAATGGTTATCTTCAAGATGATGTTTCTGCTTAACAACCTCCTGATTTTGAACATACAAAACATTCGGAACATGTTTTCAAACTTACCAAATCATTGTATGGACTAAAGAAAGCCCCAAGAGCCTAGTATGATAGAATTACAGTATTTTTTCTCCAAAATAATTATGTTAAGGGAAATTCATATCCAAACCTTTTTATAAATAAAGATAAGAAAAATGTTTTGATTGTTCAAATATATGTTGATGACATTTTATTTGGTTCAACCAAGAAATATTTAACTGATTCCTTTGCAGATCTAATGATTTATGAGTTTGAAATGACTATGATGGGTGAGTTAACATTTTTCCAAGGTTTCCAAATTTCTTAAAAACTAGAAGTAATTTATATATCTCAACATAAGTATATTAAATATCTTATTAAAAAGTATGGATATGACAGCACTAAGAGTATTAGTACTCCCATTGGTACCACAAATTCACTTGATCTAGATGATGCTGGGAAACCAGTGGATCAAACATCATTTAGAGGTATGATAGGATGTTTACTATACTAAATGGATAGTCGAACAAAATTAATGTTTTCTATATGCTTATGTTCCAGATATCAATCCAATCCTAAGGAATCTCATTTAAAGTTAGTGAAAATAATTTTTTGCTACTTAAAGGGAACCTTGGATTTATGAATCTTTCATACTTCTAGAAATGATTTTGTTTTAAAAAGTTTTTCGGATGCTGAATTTGGTGGATGTAGAATGAATATGAAAAGTACATCAAGAAATTATCATTTCATAGGAGACTCATTAGTTTCATGGTCATGAAAAAAGAAAAACTCAGTAGCACTTTACACTGCTGAAGTTGAATATGCAGCAGCTTGAAGTTATTGTGCTTAAGTGTTATGGATGCAACACACAATCATAGACTATGGAATGAGTTTTCCCAAAAAACAAATTTTGTGTGATAATACTAGATCCATTTCCCATAGTAAACACCCTAAACACCACTGTTGTGAAAAAACACATAGATATTTGGCATCACTTTCTTAGGGATCACAAAAAAAAAGATATCATTCTTCAATTTATCGGAATACAAGATCAACATGCTGATATTTTCTCAAAATCATTACCCTCTGATAGCATTGAGTACATTAAAAAAAGTTAGGAATTATAACAGTAAGGTAATACTTCTAATTAACTTCTTGTTGAAACCTATCTCCTTATAGTAACAAATTCCTTTTCATAGAGGGAGTACATGTGTTTATTAGGTTCTAAATTTTCTTTAATCAAGTTTTCTAAATTTTTCATTGTCAAAATTTTTTGTAATCAATGTTTCTAAATTTGTTTTGTAATAAATTTTGTAATCAAGTTTTCTAAATTTTTTCGTAATGAAAATTTATTATAATCATGTTTTCTAAATCTTTTGTACTCAAATTTTTTGTAATGAAGATTTTTGTACTTATAATTTTTGTAATAATGATTTTTCATACTCAAAATATTTTTAATGTAGTTTTTCATAGTCGATGTTTTCATAATTAAAATGCTCAGAATCTAAATTTCATCAAGAAGAATTTTACTCATTACGAATAATCTTCCTAAAAATCCAAGTGGAATGATTTCCCTTCCTAATTTTTTGTAATCATCTTTTACCTGTTTGAATTTTCATTTTGTTTTAAATTTTTTAGATTCACTTTTCCTTAATTCCGAATTTTTTTCTTAAAAACCTCAAAAAATCAGATTCTTTCAAAATTTCATTATGGCTATCATCTCAAATGTCAGATATTTTCAAGGAGTATTTCAGCTGTTTGATTAATTAATGAAGCTAAAATGTTACCTTAATCACCTATATAAAGCCTCCTTGATGATTTTCCCACATCAAAATTCAAGCTCTTGCATGATGAATCTTTTCCCTTTCTATATAAGTCCGTTATGAACTTCTCAGATCTTCCTCAATCTCGAATACCTTCTAAAGTATCTTCCCTGAATGAAATGTCGACTGTAAAGACAATACATGAATGACAGATTTATAGAGAAAGGATGGTTCATCCTAATTTCATTTCTATGTATGATTCTATTATCTCTATGAATATCAAGCTGAATGGGTGGGAAATTGTTTTCATATCAAATCTGGAGGCACAAGATCTGGTATATCCGGACTTTTTGGTTTAGTTCTATGATTCAGTAAGCTTTTTCAAGGAAGAAGGCAGAAATAAGTTTTCTTTTAAGTGCTACAGGAAGAAATATTATCTTTCATATACCAGGGTTGAATGTTTGACTGGAATTCCATATGAAAGGGAATATGAGTTCTATATTCACAAGCTACATTATGTTCTAGATATATTTGATACGGAAAAGTCCATGGATTTCCTTGGTCATTTAGATGTGAAGACTTTGAAAATAGGTCATCTATCTACAAACCTTCAAGTTAATGAATTATGGGTTCAAGGGTTTGTCTTTCCGAGAAAAGGAGACAAGGATACATTGAAGAAAAGTGATATTTATATTCTAGATTTCATGGTGAACTTAAGAAAGATAAATTTGTTGAAGTAAATTCTAGTTACGATTGAGAATATTTAAAATGGGAATTCAAAATCTCAAATTGTTATATATCCAGCCATTCTTTCAAAGATGATTATTCAGTTTTTAGAATCCTTCAAAATACCCTACAGATCATAGTCGAGGAATTGTAATGTTATGCTATTTACTGATGAAACTTTGAGAAGGATGAAAGTTTATTTTTCTATAAAATCCGAAGAATTATATGATTTTTCTGAAGAGGAAGTTGATTCTTTTTCAATGAAACATTAGGTGGTTGAAACCTCTAAAAAGGGTTGAAGGAAGAGGAAGGTGAAGGAAGTGGAAGAGAAGGAAAAAACCCCTGTGGCTAAGGAAACTCAATCTGCACCACCGAATCCAAGTAAACAAAAATCTTATCCTGATGAAGTAATAGAAAATTTAAGAGAGGATAAGAAAAATCAGAAAGAAGGGTAGCCTAACTTTGGCTTGGACCCTGCTGAGGAAAAATCCTTGAGGGAAAAGGCAGATGACGAGCATGAGAAGAAAAAGAAAGAGAATAAGTAGAAGAAAAAGATGTTTGAGGCTAAGATAGTTCAATCACTTCTTTTGGATACTAAAAAAGTATCTGAGAAAATTCTGGAACCAAAATCCTTCTTGATAGAAACATTATCAGAGACACCAAGAAAGAAATTTGTGACTCTAGAAAAAGGTCAAGAAAAATTAGTGGAATAAAAGGAAGAATAAGGCAGTGGTGATACCAAAGACATGATAAAGCAAGTAGAGGATTTTCATGATAAGGAAATCCATTCTAAAAAAATATCAATCCAAACTTCTAAAGCTGATTCTTCAAATATTTCTACACTAGGGAAAGATGAGAAGGGTGAAGAAGAATTGAATATGTTTTCTAACGAATAAAGCTCTAATCATGATTTCATACAACTAGAGGATGCTGAGGTAGGAGCTGAGAAGGAAGAAGTTGATGAATAAAAAATTGTTCAACTATATGGTATTGAACACAAACCACCAAATCAAGAAGAAGACATTTTGAAAGATGATATGCGAAAAAAGGTGGTTGTTGATACAATTAGAAAAGGTGTAGAAAGGAATTTCAAAAAGAAAAATAATTAAATAATACATTTCTCTATGTAAGGGGGAGTTCATCTAAGCGTAATTTTTCATCACAATGATTTTCCTATGAAAGATAATGAAATATCTCATTCAAGAATTCATAATATGATCCATAGTAGTTCCAAATCCTAAGGGGGAGTTAGTGGAATTGACTATGATTTATAAGTATATAGAGATATGTTTTTATTTCCATGTTAATAAAAATTATAAATCCTTATATTCTTTTTCGTAAGGATGTTTGTGCTTTCTAAAAGGGGAGATATTTTTGAGTCAATAATGTTTCCTTATGAGTTTTACATTCCTTCATTTATTGAAAATCACAAACACTATATCTTAAGGAAAATTTCTTTTTCCCTGTGTTTTATATTAATAAGGAAAATTTTCATTCCCCAAGGAAAATTCATCCTGACCTATTTTCATTGTTCATATTTCAGTTATTCTAAATCTAACTTTTTCTATTTATAAGTGTAAAAATCGGTTTAATATTGCAAAATCTCTGAATCCTATAAATACTTTGATATAGAGTATTCTGTTTCAAGATCTAAATTTAGGTTCTGAGTTTTTTGAATTCAGACTCTAAACTCGTATGAATTCAGAATCCGAAGTCTACTAAATTCAGACTCTAAACTCTTATGAATTTAGACTCCGAATTCTACTTAATTCAGACTCCGAACTCTTATTAATTCAGACACCAAATTCTACTGAATATAGACTCTGAACTCTTATGAATTCAGACTCCAAATTCTACTAAATTCAGACTCTGAACTCTTATGAATTCAGACTCCAAATTCTACTGAATTCAGACTCCGAACTCTTATGAATTTAAACTTTAAATTCTAGTGAATTCAAACATTGAATTTTATTGAATTCGGGTTACGAATTACTTGGAAAACTGAATCAGAATATATATCTGTTATAGAAACCAAATGTTATTTTTCATAGACTCTAATATTTTATTTTCCTTAGTCTCCGAAAAATTTATTTTACTAAGTAACCATATTTTTCCAATCCTTGATATAGTTATGAAACTATGTCGTACATTCTGTTTCTAACTAACCATTGTTTGAGTGACACATGTATAGGTCCCACCGAGATTCAAGGAAAAATATGACCATTAGAGGAGGGAGCTAACTATTGGAGTTGTTCTTATAAATAGGAGATCATTTGAATGATCTCACAACTTTTGTGTGGTTTTATCACTCTAGATATTACATATTGTTAAAGTGGTTTCTAGAGAGAGATACTCTCATGATTAATGCCTACTGAACATTTTGTTCAGATTGTTTCATGTGACTCTGAATGTTGCTGAGTATATTAGATGTCTTCTGGGGATAGGAAGACAGAGGTGATGACTACCTTAATGTTCGAGGACTTACTTGGTGAGGAAGACAGAGGTTCCAACTACCTTGATGTTCGAGGGCTTGCGGGGATTGCAAGACAGGTTCTGATATTTCTATCGAGGTCTTTCCCTGGTGTGGGTAAGACAGACTTTCTTGAAAGTATAAATCAAGGAACCATTATCCAAGGTTGTTGGATACCCTTCAATTTCGGTTAAAAGATTCTATACCTATTACCTGAATTGTTTCAAGTTTACTTTCAATTGTATTTTTATTGATAAGGAATGTATAACTATCTAAACTTGTTTTTGTATACTCTGATTAGTGATATTCAATACGCTATAGGGTAGAATATTTTCATCATAAACTTTTCTTATGTTTCATTTCAAGAAACATATTTCAAGTACCAAGTAGGTTTTTTGAACTAATAGGTCTTTCGAATTTACCATGTTTAACTTTGTTAAACACGGTTTTTCATAAGGTTAAAAATGAATGTTTTTATACCAACATTAAAGGCTCCAAATGAATTTTTGAAGTATACAATTCACCCCTATTGTATATTGAGAATCTACATAATTATTTCAATCCCACAATAAATTGGATTAAATTCTTTATGAAATATATATAAAGGTCCTACTCAATATAAATTTATTGATAACTTGTTAGTAAATAATCACTCAATTCTCAATAAAGTCATTTTATTCTTCAAAATAAATTCTTCAAACTCGTGTTTTAATACATTTTGTGACAAAATATTATAATCAATTTCAAGAAATATTATAAATTTTATCTGATATAAAGGACATAATTTTTTAAATGATCATATCAAAATTATATTATGTTGAAATCTTGATATTTTTTTTTGAAAAGTTTGATTTTTAAATAAATAGTAAAAAAAACTAATTTTATTGAAAACCATATTTTATGTTAAAGTATTTATGAAGTAAAAATATATTTATTATTAGTTTTAAAATTTAATTAGTACATTCATATTAAACATAATCCAATTATACACTTTGAGTTAATTTTATTCTTGAATTTGGTATAAAAAAATATTTATTCTTAAAAGAAATGTTTCTGAGAAACTACTTTTCAGTTCATTTTTCTTTTGAATATTACATTAATTTATCCATTTATATATATTTAATATTTCAAAATTGATTCAAAATTTTGAATCATGAAGTCAAAATATGGAAAATAATTCCCTTTTAGTTTTTTTCATTATCAATAGTATTCACAATAAATAATTATCATAACAGTTAGGGTAAATTGGGTAAATAAGGTTAAAAATAAAATGATTAGGACTAAAAAATGAACCTAACTCTAAAATTTATTATATTTTAAGAGTGGGGTTCAAAAATTTAAATATTTTTTTTGAAAATATAAAAATATGGTGCCCTTGTTTTTGATTTTTACCTTTATATTATTTTATGTATAGAAAAGTAAAAAAATTCATTCTCTTTGTTATATTATCCATAAAATATTATAACTAGAAGAATAAAGGAAATTTTCAGTTATAAAATTATTATTTTTAATATAAATGTTTTTATCAATGTAACTCATTTCAAATTTTTAGTGATGAAATAATTGCCTTAAATTTTTATGTAACGCCAACACAATATTTATTCAATTAATAGAATAATATTATAAATAAATTTAAAAATATTAAAAGTAATATAACATGAATGAATTATTGTGTTCTAAAATTTTAAAAGATAAATTTAACATTTTTTTTTAAATGTATTATATTCTAATTCAACTATTGTAATGTTTTTTTTGAAGTCAAATTAAATGAATAGTTCCAAAAAATGACATTAATGTTATTATCTAATAAATAATATTTTATTAAATGATTGAAACTAACTATTAATCCTATGTCCATACAAGTGTTTTTTATATGTTAAAAATCATCAACTATGGTCTATTTATGAACCAATTTTTATTTTATATATGCTATATTGATCCTTATAGAGTAAAAACTTCGTTACTGTGATAATAGTAAAAAATGGTAAACAGAGGTTAACACAAAGTGATAAGGGTTAAATCCTAATATAAAATTGTAAAATTTTTATTAGATGATAGTTTTCATACCCATATTAATCCTATATATGAATTATGTCTATTTTGATACTTTTTTCTGCAGAAATTAATTTCTATTAATTTAATTTTTTATGTAATTCCATGAGTACCCCTCCCTTCACTTGTAAAAGGAAACCTCCTATCCTATTTTCATCAAAAATCAAAAAAATATTATTTTGAAAATACCTTGATAAAATGTCATACTAATATCCTAACCCATGTTATAGAATTATTTTTTGGTGATAATACCACTCTCTAAGGGTTTAAGGTGTAAAATAAAGGATGTTTTCTGGAGAAGATGTATAGTCTTTAACCGAATATTTTAGTATTATTTATTCTTATACAAAATTAAAATATTAATAAAACAATATTTAATGTTAATAATATTATATTAAATATATTTTTATTTTTATGTTAATTTAATAACATATATCTATCTCATATTCCATTAAATGGGAAACAAAACCGTCGTTCGTGTGTACGATGAACTACCGCCTCACGAACTGATGTAATTTATTTTCCATCACCACTAATCATAGATGGTTATAATGATGGATTTAATATATATATATATATATATATATATATTATTCAAGATATCATAATCATTGTATACATATAAATTAATACCTACCTTATTTTTGTCCTGATCATTGAAAAATGGAAACGTTACTCATGTGTTCGTATGACTTTCCATCTCGATGATTGTAATACAGTTCATTTTTTATAACCATATATCATTGTTGGTTTTAAAATAATGATTTATGTATAAAAAATAAAATCATTTCATGTTTATTATTATTAATATGATTAAATAATGACTTCGTTGACCATAGTGAACATGTCGAAGTCATTTTTTACTTACGAGGTGGATATAATCAAAATGTCTAATTTGAATTTAATAGATTATGTTATATAATATAATATGGTATTAAATAAAATAAAAATATTTATAAAATGTAAAAATGTTCTTAATATATAAAATAATTAACATATGTTTATTATTCAGGAAGATAAATAACATACATGAAGAGTCATACTTGAGGTAATATACACTTTACCTTAAAACTCACTTTTTAAATTATTAAAAAATTTATTTTTTAAATATTTATATTCCATTTTAATAATCCTAAATTTTTTGGATGTACTTATATTGAAATAAATTAATTATAAAGGAAATTTTATGTCTCTTTTTACTTTCTTTCAAATGTTTTCAAAAGGGTTTTTTTGTAGAATGTTTTGACTTTCCTCAAAAAAGATAAAAAGAATGTTCTATTTTAATGTATATGGAATAATAGAATTTTCCCACCTTCATATCCATTATTTTATGAATATATTACATTAAAATATTTCATTTTTTTTATATAAAAAACCTCCTTCGATTTTTTTAGGGTATTTTCCAAAATGGGTTTTAAATGGAATTAATATTTCAATATTCGGAAATATTTTATTATGGGTAAAAGTAATATTTTTATGATTATAATGTTGAAAATTGAAATATTTTATGTGTCATGATTATGTTATGGTTCTTGGGAATTTTTTATGATGATAGGTGGTTCCATTATAAACCAAGCATAGGAGTTTCTCCTATAAACTAATGATGGGTGGTTACGTTATAAATCATGAACGGGTGATTATATTATAAACCAAGGATGGGTGGGTAAATTATTTCCCATCAATGCTTTTGGTAATGATTTTTTTCTCTAGATGATTATGATGGAAGTTGGATGACATCTAATGTTACATACATTATATATTTATTATTTCTATATTTTTTAAAGAAACCTCATGATTTCACAAGGTAATATAATGAGCTTATGTTTAAATAAATGTGTTTTATACTTCTTAATGGTGAAAATTATAACTCTGTGTAAAATCATTCATGAACTTATTATTATTTAAAAAACCATTATGAGTTTTATTTTTTCCTTTGAGATTTATGATGAAATGTTTTATGAACATATTTGTATTGATAAGTTGATTTATTGATTAATAAAATATTTTTCTATGCCCAAAGTTTATTTTTAAAGACAATTGTTTTATGATTATTCATGGATTAACAAGTTTACTTATTTATTTTTATGTCTTTTACTGAGATTGTTTTTTTCTAGTAAAATGTTTTAAAATATTTTTCATAGTATTTATAGATTTATAAGAACAAATAAAAAGTCATTTTGAAATTAAAGTGGTTTTTAATGTAATTAAAACATATTTTAAATGTTTTATATTATGGGGAAAATGGATATTTAGTGGATGTGTCCACTGAGAAATATTTTGTACCAATTCTCTAAAAATATTTACCTAAAAGGTCCTTGGGTATGTAATTGATCCCAGATTTCATTTTTTTTATAAGTTTTAGAGTCTTGAGATTGGTTCACATTTATTGGTATGATGCCAGAAATGTAATGTTTAAGTTTTTTAGCACCGAACCTAGGAGTGTGGGATCAAGGATATTAGAGTTGGTATTAGGGAAAAGAAGGTGATACAATCCTTGGTAAATATCTCATGTAAACATTGGGTGAAACAAGAATCTTTACCCAAGGGCTTCCTGAGTAAGGGTATTCCACTTGGGATAGTGGTAAGTGTCCTTATTAGGAGGTGAAACCTCCCATGGTGTGATCTTATAGGGAAAAATTATAGACCATTAGTTATAAGTGAAAAATATTATACACAAAACATTATTCTAGAAATATCTTTCAAGTTCATATTACTCCCTTCAGCAACATTATTCAATTTAGGTGATATAGGGGTAGAAAATTCATGTTTAATTCCATGTTTTGGAAAAAAAGTAATTAAATTCATGGTTTCAAAACCCTACCCCAAGAAAAATTATTAAATCAATAATTTTAGAATTATTTTAATTTTGAAATAATTTATAATTTTAATAACATAGTAGAATATTTTCTTTTAATCCTTATGAAATAAACCCATGTAAATCTTGTGAAATCATCAATCAAAATATTCAAAAAATATTTTCACCTAGGATTTCAGTTTTAGAGGGACTAAAAAAATCCCAATGAATAATTTATAAGGTTATAAATATAGAAATATATATAATTATTTTAGAAGATGACTTGTGTTACTTTCCCATTTGGAATTCATCACATAATTACTTTTTTTCCAGTTAATGTTGTATAAAATCAAAAACAAAAATTTACATAGAAAATTTTCTAATGGAATAAATATTATAATGTCAAAGACTTCTATACCAAATCCAAGATTCATTAATTTCAGTATTTAAATAATTTAATTTTTTTTACACTAAGAATAAATATATAGAGTGTAAATATCTTCAATTCTTAGAGTTCAAAATTTAATCAATTTATACTTGAAAACCAAACATTATTTTCTAGAAAAATAAATAGAAAAACCATCATCATAATACTAAGAGATGCCTATAAAATTGTTTTTTGATCCTAGAACATAGTTTACCTTGATGATAAAAATATATATTTGGTCTCCAATCGATCCAACTCCAATGCTTTTTCCATTATCATTATAACTGAATGTAACATATCCACTACTAACCATTGAGAGTGACTCAAACTTACAAAAGTATCGACTCACATTCCACAAACAACTGATATCCCTATACCATTTTGTGCTATTGTCCTTTTGGAATTTTCTGTTAAAAAATCAACAAGAAGATATTTTGTTACCCAAATTCACATGGGTTCAATAGTGTTAGCTATTAATTTTTTTGGCAACACAAATTTATCTTCACTTTTTAATATGTATAAAATTTCCATATTTTCAACACTAAAATTAGATATGTTTCTAGAAATAAAATAAATATTCACACAAAAAAATTTGTTATATATTGAATTTTTTTTTGACAAAATGTATATTTATACCATAATGAAGACAATTAATATTAGACATGATTTTTTTTTAAAACCAGCAATAAAATAATTCCTCTATAGATTATATTTTTATCTATCACTATTTATTCCTTATATACCTTTATTGGAATTTTTGTTACAAAGTATTTGGTTGGGGAAATCATACCCCTTATTAAATAAAATATCATCATATTTTAGAGTTTTTACTTCATCCATTAATTCCTTTGTTTTACAATCATGGAAAACAAAACCAGTAGCAGTTTCATGCAATTTTAATTTCAGTTCTAAAATGTGTTTGGATAGATCACTCTTTTTAATCAGAAAAATTTTATAGGTTTTCTTTTGATACTTCTGCATCTTCTTAAGAGACTAATACTAATATTATAGCATATAATAGTTTCATTTAATTTATCAAAAAGTAAAATTTTGAAAATCAAGTTCAAATTCTAAATAATAATAACAAACATGATGTACCTCTTATATTTAGACCATAAAGCACATGTTTGATTTCTAATTTGATTTTTTATGCTCTAAATCAGTCGAAGAGTTATCATAGGAGTCTTTAGAATCACTCTATGTGGATTCCATTTCTTTATTCTCAATCTTCTTGTAATCATATTCTATTTTGAACTTATTTTTAATGTTTTTTTTCAATAGAGGGCAATCAATCGCGATCTTGTTTTGAGTTTCTATCAAAAAAATTATTCCTTTTTAAGGATTTATTTAATACTATTATCTTATTATAAAACATTTTGAATGTAAATGAAAATCTAGGAATTTATTCATTAGAATATGATAATAATGACTCTTCTTAATTGTATGAGTCATAAAATAATTTTCTTTATGTTTTCTCTCATCCTATGAAGTAAAAAAATTAAAAATATTATTTTATTTCGTGATCAAATTTTGATCATCATCCTATTCTTGCATCTCTACCTCATACATCATAAGAGTATCAATTAGGTCATTTATTTTTGTATCATTTAAAGGTGTGTATTATATGATGGTAAAGGGTATCCTACTCTATTTTAGAGGAAAAAATGTAATATATTTTAGTACTTGATTTGATTCAAAAATTGGAGTTCCCAAGGAAATAATACCATTGACGATCTCATTAAATCTACCATTAATTTGATTTATACATTCACATTTTTTCCTTGAAAATGTTTCATTATTATGCTTATATGTTTTCTTACCTTTGTTGTCTGAAATTTTTAGTTCCCTCATAATATAAAATAATAGTTTCTCACATCTCATTTGTAGTAGAGTATAGTGAGACTTGATTGAACTCAAATGGACCACGAACATAGATAATAACATTAATTTATCTATAATTCAATTTATATATTTCTTGCTGAGTGGTATACAATAATTACGGTTCACATATATGAATTTTTAGGATGAAATATTTTATATATACTTGAAAATAATTATTTCTCATATATAAAACCATTATATACTTCTAGTAGACATAGTTCTATACATTAAAATATGGATCTATTCCCATATTAATTCCTTATTTCATTTAGAAATTTTATAATCAATAATAGATCTTTAAACTTAATCTACTCAATTTTTAGAACATTAAAATTCATTGGCTCTGATAACAATTATGGTCCAAGAGTAGTAACATAATGAATCAAGAGGGGGGGGGGGTGAATTTAGTTCTAAAATTCTTCCCAAAACAAAACCCTAATTATAATGGATTAACAAATGTCCATAACCTTTTATATCATAAATGAAATTGAAATAAATAGTAAATAAATAATCATACATATTGTAATTTATAGTGATTTAGGGAAAAAGATCCTACAGTCCACTCTACCAATGCCCTCAAGGCCAGCCTAATGATTTTCACTAAACCAACCCTTTTCCCAGGGGTTACCCAACTGAGTGTAATATATTATCACTTGTTACAATATCCCAAAGCATTTTATGGGATCCTATTTATAGGGACCAAACACATCCTCAACCACTCTTAGTTAATGGATTATGCAATATCAACAATAATTAAAAGATGTGTAGAAAAGAGTTTCCGTTTAGCAGATTATTTCAAGATGAAACTGAGATATGAGGGAGATTATTCAAATAAAAATTACATTTTAAATGTATCTCTAAAGATAGTTTTTTACTATACATAAAATCATGATATCATACAACCACAATGATTATACACTTACTTTTCCTTCCTTAAGATGATGAAAAATAGAGTACACATTCAAGAAGAATATTATTTAGATTCGAGAGAGATTTTAAAAAAGCATAGAAACATTGATCTATTCAATATATTTTTAAAATATGAAAACTCACATGATATATCTATTTATATGTGATAAATTTAATTATTTATTTTTATTTAACTAATAGGTTTGTGTAGAATTTCAGATCACAACTATTATTAATGATTTGTAACATTAACAACAAAGCGACCATTTTAGATGATATAATTTCTTACAAATGAAAGACCTATACCAATTATCCATATCTTCTTTTACCAAAACAAACTTTGATAATATAAAAGTAGCACTAGTGTTTTATATAAAAAAGACAATGATGATAAATAAAATGAGAAAAAATATTAGCATATTCATCACTTGTATATGGTTCACTCTATATAGACATGACTCTTTGCATTGGGATAATTGAAAATAGACATGTTACTACATACATAAAATGG
The DNA here is from genome assembly GCA_963277665.1 of Viscum album. Taxonomy (NCBI): domain Eukaryota; kingdom Viridiplantae; phylum Streptophyta; class Magnoliopsida; order Santalales; family Viscaceae; genus Viscum; species Viscum album. The sequence continues at coordinate 391,705,909 of OY728167.1, read as the reverse complement.
CCCAAAGGCCTTCAAATTTATTATTATAATAAAACCCCTTTTAAAGGAAGAAGGGGGATCCCTAATAGACTTCATGGACGTAATGAAAAAATATGACCCGAAGATTGAAACTAGATGACAACATGGAACTACCCCTCCATATAATTTGATCATCATGAAGTTATCCATAATTGAATGGATGATCAGAAAGAAAGTGTCTTGCGTCATAGCACATGCCTGAGCCAATGGATGATGCCAAACCCTCTCAAACATCCAAATTCAACAAGAATTGCAACGACGAACCACCAGATCTAGCTCTTCATTGGGGCCTGATCCATTTGATCGAGTCCATCCAACTTGGATCATCAAAAATCGCATACAAAATTAAATCAAAACACCAAAATCTAATATCACAATCGTGCAGTGATTCATTCCAAAAATACACAAATAAAAGTTTCAAACTTTCAAGACATCATCATCCTTTCTATGACCGCCTTCACCGTCAAGAAACCAGTACCACCTTGCCTCATGTCACACACCAGATCACCGGTAAGCTCCACCGGTGACTGCCATCACCATTAATACACTTCATCATCTATCGAGATTTCTCCACTGACGACATTGACATCCTTCTCCACCGATTGGATCTCCCAAAACTTCCTGGTAAACCCTACCGTTCACACAAACATAACCCAAAACCACTATTTATACCAACATACCCAACCAACTTAGAAGGGGAGTGGATCTAGAAGCCTGAGAAAAGTAGGATCAGCAGAGAATCCACAAAAAAAATAGAAGAACCTAGTGGGGATAGAACCCAAAACCATGCATGAAAAGAAAAATAAAAAACCAGCACCGTGAACAAAAATCCATGATGAATGAATACCACCGCAAAAGAACCAAATCACAGCCCATCACCACCATCACTTAAGGAGACCATTGATCCACCCAAGCACACATATGAGAGGTGGCAGCAACCCCAGACTGTATCACACTAGCTCTCAACCACAGACTTCCCCATGCCACGAAAGAAGCTGAGCCCACTGAAGATCGTGATTCTTCGATGCCACAGAATCCTGTTGTTGGCTACAATCCATGATGCCACCAGATTACCCTCAAACCCTCGAAACCAATGATCCAAAACCAATATCAATTCTGAAATTTGTAATTGAGCCTCATTGTCTACACAATAGGACAATCATTCCATGAACTCACCGCGAACTGATGAGCGATGTCGTGGCCGACTCAGAATGGAATGGTGGTGATCAAGAAACCCTAGCACCACGGAGGAGCCCCAAATGGGTGAATTGCGCTGACATATTCCTATATAGACATAAATATTTATAGTGTGACCATTATACTGTCTTATGTAAACATGAAATTCCTCTGTGTAAGCATCAATCTTGTTTGTGTAACCATTATGTTATCAGCATAAGAATCATGATATCTATGTAAATATGAATATTTTGGTCGTTGACATTAGTCATCTATGAATAAGAATCATTCTTCTTTATATAACCATCATCTTGTCTATATAACCATGAAATGGTTCTATATAACCATCATTCAAAACATTCATAGACACCAATACTTGGGAAATCATTCATCAACTTGATTATAACCAACCTAAATTATAAATTACAAAAAAATAAAACACCTTAGAAAATAATTAATTAATAACCTAAAAACCATTAAGATTGACTCATTAGTTAAATAAATGGAGTTTTTATGATCATAAAAACATAAGACAAATTGGGATATGTTGTAAGAACATTATTATGTCATATGAATAGCTCGTTCACCATGATTATGATTTGAGGAGTGATATATTGTTCATCCTCAAAATAAGGTCAATCTATGGGTATATCATCCATTCCATCACTATTGAAAGTAGGCATGATCAAATGTGGTTTGGATACTGATAATTCCTAAATGTGATGAGTTATTTATTTATTTTTTAATTATTAGTATTCCATATTAATCATGAAATTATATTTACCCTACCTTTTAAAGACATTGTTGGTATCAGCCTACTAAGTTGTACTCACCACCTACTCGAGCTCCTTAATACTTGATATGACCTCATGTTTTATGACCGAGGTAAGGGTAAGGTCCCTAATGCTTTTGATAGATGATATGGTGGTGTTTTTTTAGTTGGGGGATAAGACCACGCTAGGACACGAGATTAGTTAGTGCTAAACTCCATTATATTATTCACTTTTAGACTTGGTTGTATATGATCCTCCTATAAGGGATCCCGTTTTCACTTTTATGACTTAGGTGGCATGTATACTAGTTCATTTTTATTATAACCAGTAATTTCTATTTACTTTTGGATAGAAAATACTTGTTTTGTTTATCATTAAGTTGATGTTATGTCATAGTGACTATTTCATGATATTTCTTTCACTTTGATTTATGGTTTTCTATACCAGAGAGGGTATACTCTTCCCCAGATATACATTAACCATCATCGTGATTTGGAAGCCTCTGGAATATGAGGAGACATGTCTAAGGTACACAGTTACTTGGTTCAATCATAATTAATGTGATCCAAACCAAGGACATTACAAAGTGGTATAAAATTCTTGATTAATTTATTTTAGTATTTGTCATACAGTAGATAGAAGATAATACATTGGTATAGCTTAGAATAAAATATGTCCCCAGGAGTATCTAACCTATATATAGAAAATATCTAGGGTACCTTGGGTAGGGTTGATATTTTTGGTTTTCACTATTAATGATGTGTTATTATTTCTAAATATAATTCAATATTTATTTGTCTATAGTTTATAATTTTATTCTTGCTCTAGGCTAGATATAAGGTATGTGGTCAAGCATTATACATGGAACATAAGGATCATATGTGTTTCATATACATGTATGTGATTGATATTCTAGTTACGATACATGGTTCAGTAATTTAAGGTGTTTAAAACAACTTATATTGAGTTATCTTACATAACTTAATGGTGGAACTCTTGTTAACCAACCAATTGAAATTTGATTTTAACTCTAACATATGGTGGTTGGTAATGAGGACGTACTAGATTTATACATGATTTGAGAGTGAGTAGGTGGGTTTAGGATTAGAGCAACATGAAAGACCCTTATATCATTAGGTTTTTGTTTAAGGTAGTTCAAAATATATTTATTTTTTCTTAACCTAAACTATGATATCTAGAATTTTGATAGAATTATGACACAAGTCATATGATTGAAATTGTAGTGTCATTCCACTATGGTGACCTCTCATTGAACATCCATGGGGGGATATAAGAATTATTGAAAACATGGAGCTATATCCACTATTATTCCTATCCCCCTAATGATTTTTAACTCCACGAAATATTACTTCAAGTGTTACATTAAATGGGACCTGTGGTACTGAGATCCAAGCCGACGATGTCTGATCTGACTCGAGAGTTCCCGTTACAACACCAAATGATTTTTTACGAGTTATGTTGTACCACATAATGCATATTATTTGGTATATTATTTGTATAACATCATCAATCATCATGTGACACCCCTAAGAGGAAAGTGATTCTTTTTTCCATCATGATTCAAGGACTTGTGATGTGTTCGTGGGTGTTAGTGTTCTAGATATACCAACATGTATGGCTATCTCAGAAGGAATTAAAAATCTTTTTTTTGATTACTTATTCCTAGATAATTTGTTGTATAATAGTGTTATAGAGTTTATGCATCTTGTTATAGAGGAATGTTAGTGATGAATTATTCCACCTTCTTTACCAATCTTTTGTGGTTTTCACCATCATTGGAGAGTGAGGAGACTACTATGGTTAGATATTTTAAGGATATCCTATGGAATTCTATTTTATCAACGGTGGATACTTTTTACTTGAAATATTTCTTAGAGTTCATGAATCAAGATCTCATTATGATGATAAACCAGAAAGTTGGTAGATCATCTGGGTAGCTTGCTTCATCTACTTATATTGGGAGTGAGTCATTGGGTAGTAAGAATAAAAGGTTTAAGGGGTCTCTATAGGGTAGAAATAAATAATTTATCCAGGTTATGGGTTTTTTGCTTCCTCAGAGTGGATTCTCCTAAATTGAGTGTTATCAGTTTGGGAAGATGGGGCATATTTCTCCTAATCATGATAGATATTTGAAGGAGTGCCATTCCTTTGGGGATTTGGGGAACCTGCATAGGTTCTATAGCATAAAACAAAATTTGGATAGAATGTGTAAATTTAGATACACTTGGGGTTCAAGATTAGGTCCAGGATCACAACATCAGTTCATAAGCATAGGATCCTCTAATTGTATAGGTCGTAGAGGATGATGTGGTCACCAAGGTTAGTGGAGTTAATGTCAACAGAGTGATGCTTCTCATAGGAGATAGGAAACAAGATATTTGGCCAGATTTTAGGTCAACTTCATACCATTGAAAAATCTACTACTGACCAAAGAGAGGGACCCTATATAGATAGAGGGATGATTCTTATGTAATCTCCTCTAGAATCTATGTCTTTCAAAATGGGTGCATCACACCTTATATTTTATTAGTTTACTTGTGATATGGGTCTTTCTGTAGAATATCTATATGGGTTCATTCCCATCGATACTCCCTTTGGGATGTGGTTAGAGGGAATCTAGAGATGTCCTATGTGAGATATCACAATTAGAAGGTGTATGATTCTTTGATATTTATTCATGTTATAGTTGTGCAATTTCAATGTGATCCTTCAAATGGATTGGTTGATGTAGTATCAAGTGCATATCAATTGATACCATTGGTGGGTATATTTTATGACCTTAGAGGGTGAATGTTATACCAACATTGGTGAGTGGGGTTGGTAGGAAAGTCATTAGAGACCTATCTTTGGGAATATAAGGGTGATCTCAGATCAACATTCTAGTGTTTTTTAGAGATGAGTAGACACATGAAATTGAATCCCTCCTATTATTGATCTATTATAGGATATTTTTCTTGAATATTTATCTGGGTTTCTAGCTGATATAGAGTGACCAAATTCATAATCAAGCTTATGTTAGGCATGAATACCACATCCATTCCACCATAAAGGATAGATCTTGTAGATATCATAGATATGAAGGATCAACTAGAGGATTTAAAGGAGAAGGGAGTTATTCACTCAATCATTTCCCCATGGAATGATTATGTAATTTTTTACAAGAATGTGGATTGTTCATTGTGATTGTGTGTGGATTACTGAAGGCTAAACATTGTGAAAATTAATAACTAGTATCATGTTATTCATATCAATGAAATATTTGATTAGTTGAGAGGATCCAATAGATTCAATAAGGTTGAATTGAGTTCGGGTATCGCTAGTTGAGAGTAAGGCCTTATAATATTCCTCATATTAATTTCAGGAGCATGCATGGTATGTATATATTATGATGTTTTTTGGGTTAATGAATACATTCAAAATATTCATGAATATATTGAATATGATCTTTCATCCATATCTAGAATCATTCATAGTCATATTTGTTCATGATATCCTTTTATACTCCCAGTCAAGAGAATATAACCCTCACTATTATGGGATATTTTTGAGTACACTAAGGGAACATAAAGTTTATGAAAATATATTGAATTGTTAGATTGGATCAATGATGTGTGATTCATGGGGAACATGATATTTTAGGGAGGATTTTTAGTGGGCTCTGAAATAGTCAGGGTTGTGGTTTCATAGGAGGATTCAAATAACATATTTGAGGTATATAGCCTTCTTGGATTATTAGGTTACTATTAGAGGTCCATCCAACGCTTCTCTCATTTGGAAGTATGAGAATGACATTGAACCAGATGGGGGTGAAGTTCATATGGTTAGAAACATAAGAGAGATCCTCTAAGGATATGAAAGGGAGGTTGATATTTTTGATGATCATAGACTTACCTGAATAGAGAAAGGAGTATACATTATATTGCAATGCTTTAGGAGTTAGTCTTTGGATAATTTTGATGTAGGATAGTTGAGTGGTTTCTTATGAGTCTTGGTATCTACGATACTATGAGTGGAACTAACTGAATCATGATCTAGAGTTTGAAGTGGTGGTTCATCCACTAAGGTGTTAATTTGATTACCTAATATGTGTGAGGTTTTTAGATTATATTGACCATAATAGTTTAAAGTATATATTTTATAACTATTAACAAAACCTTAAATAGATATGGTAGTTCAAGTACCTAAATTATATTTATTTTGAGATGGAGTATACCCTTGTGAAAGGAAATGTTTTGGATGATGCAATGAGTAATAAGTGTCAAACATAGGTGATACATGTAGCAAGTAGGGAGTGACATATGATGATCCTCTTAAAAAATATGCACCTTGATGTTTAGGAGTATTAAGGTAGAGAAACTATTAAATCATTCAGTCTTACATCCTTACTCATTGATATGGTTAAGGAGAGTCAAGTTCTTAATTTTTATTGTTTATTTAATTGGGATAATATATATCGTGGGGTATCACCACCATATTGATTCCTTAATGAAAAATAATTCCATTACGTTTCAAGTAATGTGGTAGTCCCTAAGAGCATGTGCAAGGAGATAATGTAAGAATCACATTCTTCAAGATTTTTTACTCAACCTATTCTTACCATGATTTATATTGACATTATATATAGTATTAGTGGAATAGGATGAAGAAAGAAAAAAAGGTATATTTCTCACTTTTTAATGTCCCGGTGTGAGAAATACAAGCATAAGTGACCCATAGGTATTCTTAAATTATTACCCATTTCTAACAGGAAGGGGGATGATGTGATTAAGGACTTTGTGAAATGATTAATAAGGTCATATTTTGAATGTGATGTGGTATGGGTTATCATGGTCCAGTTGATGACGCCACACATTTCCTATCAATCCATGAGACTCATTGTATAGTTGATAAGAGCATATTATATGTATGAGATATACTATGTCTTCATGGGGTTCCTAGAAGAATCAATTACAATTAATATTACCATTTTAAATCATGATTATGGGAGGGTTTATAGAAGGTTCTTGATACATAGGTGCATTTGAGCACTCACTATCAACCATACAATGATAGGAAATTTAAGATGAATATTCCCGTATTGGAGGAAATTTTGTGACCATGGGTCTTTGATTTCAGTGGGTTTTTAGAGAACCATATTTTAATTAATAGAGTTCCCTTATAAAAAACTATCAGGTGCTGATTCAGATAGAACTGTCTGTGGCCTTATATAGTAGGCCATTCCAATAAACTCTATGCTGGTAAGAGACCTGGGAGTCAATTATTATTTGGTCACACCATGTTTAAGAGACATTATATCATAAATATTTGATCAGGAATTGGTCATGGATCACATATTGTAGGTAATGATATTATTAATACGGTTGAAGCTCTCTTCTAGAGTCTATGGTGGGAGATTAGGTTTTTCTAGGAGTGACACCTCAGTTGGGACAACCTTGTATACATTGGTAGGGATGTTGAAACCTAGGTTCATAGGTTTTTCTGAGGATGTCAAGAGGATAAATTTTATGGAATACCCATTAAATATTCCTTGTAGATACATTGTCATGTATGATATATTGTATATATCTCAGCTAAGGGATATCAACCTGAATCATCTCATGTGATCAACATCGAAGAGGTAAACCTGGATTATGATACATCAATCAAGGAATGAATAGTTCAAAATATATATCAAAGTGAGATGATATTTCATAGGATGAAGTACCTTCAGTACACATGTAGTGTTATCAATGGAATTTCTTGGAGGAAACCTGATAATGAGAGTACGATATACTGGCACAATGGTCAAAGTTATTTTCCAAAAAATATCAGCGATGTATCTCAGGGATGAGATTCTATATTATGGGATGGTAGTAACACATTATATGTTTTTAAGGGTTGAATTTGATTTAATTTTTACTAAAACCATTTTCTTTATGTAGGTTTTTTATGGGAGGTGTTAGTGAGGGCTCAGGGGTCCATTTTAGGAAGCTGAGTAGGTTTTGGGGGATTCATTCTTTTTCAAAGAAGCTACATGGTACTTGGTTTACTAGTACCACGTACTCGATGTTCCCAATAGAGGGAATTTTCCCTTAGAGGATCATCAGGTGGATGGTGTGCTTGAGTGAGTACCCATTGGAGGGAAAAGTACCTGGTAGAGGCAGGGTACGTTATCGGTACCCCTTGGGTGTTTTTAAATTTTTAATTAAAATAATTAACTTTTATAAAAGTTTATTAAAAGAATCCCCCATATAATTTCTTTTATATCATAATTTATCCCTTCCTCCCCTTCTTCTTTAATCTTCTCTTCCTAAGCTACAAATATAATATTTTTATGTTATGATCTTCAATCCAATCATCATGTTACATCACAGTGGGTAAGGATACCCCTCTTATTCACTATATTCTAATTTTATTTCACCTTTTATCCATATTCCATCAGTTATTCCTAATTTTATGGAATATGATAGGTTTTTCAATTCTTATCAGTTATGGACTAATCATCTTTTGGGATCCAATTAGTACGACCCTTCAATGTTTAGGTGGAAGTCCCTATGATTTATCATTGGTTTTTATGAGCTTAGCATATGCCATATGAACTGTACGATATGACAACCATGTTTGTAAGCCCAAATATTATATTATAAATTTTATTTATTATTTATTATGGACCATTTTATATATATTATAGCTATTAATGGTCTAGGAATAGGTGATCATTGGCACCATGGTCATCGATGAATTTCTGAATTGTGTGACATATTATTAAAATGATATTTTTAGCCTATTAAGGGTATCCTTATTTATGTTATAACCTTATGATCCACATTTAGTGTTTCATATTATCCTTTTAAAAGGATTTACATGGGAACAAAGTAGGCTATGGGTTGTCTGGCTTATGCAGGAGGCTTTGGGTGGGTTGATGGTATGTGAGCAAGGCCCCTTAAGCATTAAATGATTATGAAATATATGTTTTGATTATAAGCGATAAATAATTTATCATAATTACTAACTAATGGTGAATCATCCACCCTTGGTATGTAACCAAGATCTCATCCACTAATTTTGATCTAGTGATCCATCATTCACTATGAGGATGATTTATTAGTTGTACCGTGTCCACGTTGATATGGTTAGTGTTGGTGCATTGTCCACCCTTGATATGTTGGTGGAATATCATCCACCATTGATATGTTGGTCGTATATCATCCACCTATATTATTTCAGTGGAATATCATCCACCCTGGGTTATTTTTTAGTGGTAAATCACCAACATAGAGATTGATGTTAGTGGTTTATCATCCACTCCGGTAGTTATTATTAGAGGTTCCTCATCCAACCAGGGATTGTTTTGTTAGTGATGAATATTACACTTGGGATGTTTATTAGTGCTATATTTCAAACTAGAGTAGTGTTAATTTGTTCTCCAGATGATTCCTCATTCACCCTTAGTGTTGGATTAGTGATAGATTATTCACCTGGATAGGTTACTATGGTGATGCATCAGTCACCGAGTAATAATTGATAGTGGTAGCTAATTCACCTTGATTATGGTATGGGGAGGGATATATTTTTCATCATTGAGTTCTATCCAAACTATGTGAACATCATCCAATTACAGAACAAACCAAATAAGGTATGGAATCATGTGGTTTGGATATATAATATTCCATAATGTGGCATGTTATTTGTTTATTTTCATTATTATCATTTAATATAGAGAATTCACTTTTATTTAGTAGATATTTTAGTGACACCGTTTGTGGTGGCTTATTGACTTATAATCACACCCTACTCAAGAACATTTGTTCATAATAAAACTTATAATTTTTTTACCTAGTTAAGGGAAAGGGTACTATTACTATAGATATATGAGATAGAGTTTATTGGTTGGAGTCAGTAGAAGGGACCATGCCAGGAATCATGACCAGTCCTTAGAGACCTTATTTTTTTGTTTACTATTATACCTTTTCTTATATGATTTTACCATGAGAGATCCTGTAATCACTTGTCTGACTCATGTGACAGGTATAATTGTTCATTTTTAATAGATTTTTGTTTCTATTTGATTATGGTTAGAAATTTATACAAATTTTTATCCTTATGTTTTTGTTATGTTATGGTGACTATTTCGTAATATTTCTTCCTATATGATTTATGATTCTCTATACCAGGGCGGGTGTAGTCTTCCCATGATATACATTGAACCTCACCACTTTTCAATATCCTCGAGTGCATTGGGAGGCATGACTGAGATATGTAACTACCCAGTTTAGTCACGGTGTAGGTGAAACATAACAAGAATATTACAAATAATATATATATATATATATATATATATATATCTTTGTTTGTGTTAATATTATAATGTATTTTTTTAAATTTATATTCCATCAAAAGAACTAAATTTAAAATGAAAATTTAAATTGAAAAAAATAATTCATGGTGTTTGTTTATTTTTTATTTATCACACTTTATAAAATTTAACATTTATTCAATGGTAGAATAATTATCAACCAAAATCTCTCTAAACCAAAGGATCTTTCCATACATATTTGATTCAATAAATAAATAAATAACGATGTACCTTTTCTTTACTAATTTTTACTTATTGAATCTTTTCTATATGATCTTTATCGAGATAAAAAATAAGTATCCATTAGAGTCCTTCCACTTAGGGTATCCCTAGATGGTGAAAATATATAAATTTTAGTAAGAATCCCCTCATTCTCTTGGATTTCAAGAACCTTGTTCTCAAAGATAAAGATATAGATTGAAAGAAATAGATAAATATTTGGTCAAGGAGTTTCTATGAAAGAATCACATTAACCCATCTAAGGGATGAGAATATTTATATAGACAACCAAATACCTTATATGGAACGATAATGTACGACCATATTGACATGGAATTTTTTAAAAATCAAACATCACAGCCCATTTCATTTTAAATATCAATTTTTTAATAAATGTTTACAATTTAAATGATTATTATATACATTAAAAATCCCTTAACAATCATCATATGATGACCTAAACTGAGAATAATAGCATGGAGTGGAAGAATAAACTTGATCCAAGTGTTATCACGTAGTGAGGGTCACTACCATGGACAAATTTATGATGTGGTGACACTATCTATGTTTTAGTGTATCTAAAGGAAGACCATGATGCGAGACAAACCACTATGAGATGATGGTTCCTTTAGTGAAAATTTTCATCAATATCAAACTTTTTTTAAATCCATATAAACTTAACACACTTTCACTTTATATCACATCATATGAAACAACTTGTAAAACCATATCCAAGACGTTTTTGGATACGTCTAAAACAGAATTTGGAGATATATCATTCATTTTCACAATAGGCCACATTGTATAAATTTTATTTGTTACAATTCATCTACTAGTACTTTCAAATATCATAAAAATAAATTTTATGGTAGCTCTCAAATTATCATAAACTTGATACTTATTCACAAAACCACAAAGTGTGACCCGATGGGCCTTATTGCATTTGGAAAAATTATGAATTTCCGAATCAATAAATTTAATAAAAGATAAACCTCTAGAAAACCCTCAATGATACTCAAGCTATAAAGTTATATTTCATGATACCCATTAAACACATGTATCTCATTACATTTTTCAATCAACTGTATTACATACAAGTATTCATAATCATATAATCACTTTATCAAAGACATCAAGTGATCATTGGAAAAAATGTATTTCAATTCCATATTTCCTTCTAAAACATTCTCATTTCTACGAGTATAGACTATCCTGGTAAATTAATACATCAAATTTTATTCATCTAAATAGTTGAGAACATTCCAATGGATTTCAAATTCTACACATGTCCATACACTTCTAAATAATTTCTCATTTTATAGACCTAGTTTCATACTAATACTATGAGAGGAAAATTTATATCATGGTTAAGCCATAACTAAAGACTATATCAACAACATACCCATCCACCCCACTTTAGATAAGCCTCAATACTTCCATAAGATAGGTATCAAAGTATGAAGGTTCTCATACTATATATCTTTTAAAGATTAATTATTAATGAATCAATATAAAACATGTATTATTGGTATATTAATGACCGAGTATATACCACTCTAGATGGTATACATGGTGGGTCATCAAACACACAAAAATCCTTTTGTGCCTCATGAGAAAAATTCCACACCTCTATATAGAACCCAAATCCCAAAAATATTATCCTTCCATCACAACCTATTTTAATCTATAATTAACATCAATTAGAGTTCAATTATCATTACACTTCATGAGAATGTTCATCCTATATTAATGAACGATAATGTGTATAATACATTTTTAATTATATGAAATATTTTATATTTTTGAATAATATTAAGAATATTGAAAAAAAATTACAGAAATTCTTGTGGAATCATTTCCTATATGAGAAACTACTAGAAATGACATAAGATTATTTTATTTATGGGATTTTTTAAAATCATTACATCTCTATGTAATTCATACCACATCTTTATGTGACCATATGATAAAAGCCTCACACTAAACTCATATAGTGTATAAAAGTTATGACAAATGTTTTTTGAATAATAGTAAGATTTATGAATCATATTTATATTTACTAACATACCCTTTACTATTTTAGGATATTATGAGACATTTACTTTGAATTTGATAAGTTTAATATGTAATGTTTTACACATTAAACTCATCTATGTCCAAAAAACTCCCTATATTCTATAATATACAATATTATCTCCAAAAAACCATGATAAGATAAACAAAATATTTTTTGTAGTAAATAACACTCATTTCATATTAGTGATAATATTTAACAAATAAACAATTACAAAACATATCTAATATAATATTCTATGTGTTTGGTGCAATATTTTGAAAGGAAGACTATATTATTTTTATTATTCTAATATTTGGGGGTGGGAATGCTTTTCCAACAATAAATTGAATAAACTCTTTTATCCATGATAGAATATTTTTAAGCTCAAATCCTCTTAAAACCTGTTATAGAATAAAATAAAATCACAAATGATGTTTTTTAATATAAGGACCCGACCTTAAAACATTACCCAATCATTAATTTTAGACAAGAACATAAATTGTTACACAATGATGATCTTTTTGGGTTAAGAGTTTTAGAGAATTACGATATCTTACATACCTGACATACCACTTCCATACAAGAGGATACTACTTAAATAGTATCCATTTTTTTCAAAATATAAAACATTAAAACATAAAAAACAATTTCTTTAACAACACTCCTTATCAAACAACATAACTCCATTATTTCTCATACCCATCCTTATATCCCTTGGAAAAAATTCTAAACACATGGGATGATTATAAAACTCAGTAAGGGTTGAAAAGAAAGAAAATGTTAGTCAAGTGATAACAAGAAAACAAAAAAACCCATAATCATAAAACCCATCTACATAGAAAAATCATGTAGTTTCCTAGGGAAATATTTTCCATATGACTCTTATATTAACCATTACACATGGAATAAACTTTTTTCAACTTCCATCTCTGGAGAAACAAAGGCATTGGAGAGCTATAATGGGGATCACACGTCATATATTGAGCTATAATGGGCTCAACCCAACATATCTTGAGATATAATTGGAATAAACTAACTTATATTGAGCTATAATGGGATCAAAACAAGATAATTAATTTCCAAGGAACATATCACTATAATAAATTATCTTGAAATCATGAGACACAACTCATGCCATATATATATAAACAATGCTATTGAAATTTATTACAGAGAGTTTTTAAAGGATTTTAAAATGAAAGTCTATTAAAATATAATTTGAGTGAGAATTAATATAATTGAATGGATATTTTTATACGCTGTAAATACACATAGTTAATCATAATAGAAACAAAAATTCACCACATCAAAAATCCTAATACCACATAATGAATAATGAAGAAGGCTAACCCAAAGAATGGAAATTTGGTTAAGAATTCCCTTACCTCGGGTTCTTATTACATCAAAAGTGTTTAAATATAATGTATAATGGTTAAAAGAGTGTTATTAATATCTAAACCAAACATATTAATGTTTATAACACCTTATATGATCATTTTACAACATCATTGGACACATTTATTAGTAATATTTTGTTATTTACATTGTGTCGGGTGCGTTCTTTACATGGTTTCGATGATTTGTTCGTGATGGATATTCTTGTAGATTGGAAGCGAAAATTCAGAATTAGAATGTAATAGTATTGACATATTTAAATAACTATAAATTATACCATTTATCATTTTGAATATTTAAATGAGGATGATTCAAATGTTAAAACTTTATTGATATTTGTTTAGGTTATTTCGGCAATTCTTCGATCATAACAAACTCGTTTTGTATTATAAATTAATCACATGTGTAAAAAATGATTCTAGAAACATGGATAATATATAATACAAAAATTTTAATCTGGTTCAACCATAAAAATAGCATAATTTCCATATTTTAATGATGTAAAATAAATTGAAAGCACATCATCCGTGATGTCGGTAAATCGAAACACCACATATGATGTTTTATTTTCTTGAATAAGTGGGAGATGAGAAGATTTAAAATTTTAATATTACAAAAACATGTTGAAATAAAGAATATTTAAGATAGTTTATCTTAAATTAATATTTGATAAGGGTTGTTGAGGAATGAAAAATCAAATAAAGGAAGTTGAAATAATTGAATAGTTGAGAAATCCCTTATGAAAAATTTGGCAGCATAACGGTTATGAAAAAGGTTTTAGAAAACATTAAAATGAAAGGGGACATGGTTAAACCATCCATAAATTAATCATAATACAGTATAGAGATATAATAAAATGTAATAAATAAGATAGTATGGAATCTTGAATGTTATACCACTTAAAAGATAATTTGAATGGGAAAAAAAGAAGGAAGTTTAAAATTCTCTAACCTTGAAGAGTAACTACTAAGACATGAAGGTTGGGACCTTGGGGGCATGGGTACACATTCGGATGATTAATAGAGAGGTAAGAAGGCCAGATATTAGTTGATGATGAATTTAGAATGAATATAATGAAGTAATGGTTTCGTATTTATTGAAAAAGGGAGGGGATATTTTATTAATTTCTATGGGACACCTCATTAGTGGTTTTTTTAAAACCATGGTCTTGAACATGGTATTTGCCCATGGTATTTTCCACTTGGGACACCTAAAAACATATATTACTATATAAAAGTATACCAGAATTATTACATCATTATTACATCACTAATGATGTCATTAAACACAATGAAACACAAACTGTATTTTTATACTATTCACCGAAAAATGAACTGTTTCAAAAATATCCCAAAAATTCCCCCTAACTATTTTTCAACATGTAGAATTCAAAAATGAACTCAATTTTCTGAAAATAATTTTCTAAATATTATTAATTTAATTGTTAAATATAATCATACTTAATTTAATAATTAACAATTATAAATCTATAACTACTTTCATATCACATTAAAAAATTAACCAAGATTTCATTATGTTAAAGCCTTAATAAAATAAAATAATATTAAAATTTACTATTAATTAATGTAATATTACTATTCATATTACTATTCATTAGGGTAGGTTACTATTCAATAAAAATCAGGTTAATTCTATTAGACTCCAAATAACTTACTGAACTGAATTGTAGATGACCATTTTCGAAATACAAAACATAGATGTAGAAAAATTATTATTAAAGAATAGTTATAAATATAAATAAAACAAACTTTCATGCATTTAAATTTATTTTTATAAAACCATGCAGTGTTACATTATCTCCACATTCTTGAAATTGCATCCTCACAATTTTATTTACTTATCAAACAAGTGAGGGTACCTTTCCCTCTGAGCATTTTTAGACTCCAATGTTACTTATTCAACCATGTGGTTTCTCCACAAACATTTACCCGGTGGATTACATTATTCCGTAATACTGGTTCCCTGTGATGAATGATTTGAACTGTTTTCTATTCATAAGAAAGGTTCTCTTCCAGCTGAACTAATTCTAGGATCATGACATGTGATGAATCCGGATCATACTTTTTCAACATCAAAACATGAAAAGTATTATGTACCTAAGATAAACCTGGAGGGAAAGCTACTCGGTATGCAACTGGTCCAACATTCTCTAGAATTTCAAAAGAATCGATGAATCATGGGATTAACTTTTGTTTCTTAACAGAACACCTCAAACATTTCCAAAAAATATTTTACGGAAAACATGGTCACCTACCTTGAAAGATAAGTATTTCCTTCTGTTATCTGCGAAACTTTTCTACCTATTCTGAGTTGTTCTCAGGTGCTGCTGGATCATCATCATTTTCTCAGCCACTTCCTATACTAATTGAGGTCCCATCAACTTCCTTTCCCTGACTTTATCCCAAAAAATCGGAGTTCTAAACTGATTAACATACAATGCCCAAAACGGATCCATCTGTATATTGGAATGAAAAATTTTATTATAGGAAAAATAAACTAAAGAAATATGTTGATCCCAACTTCCATGGTTGTCCATTTAACATGTTCAAAGCATATCTTCCAAAGTCAAAATCTTTCATTTTCACTATCCATATTATTTGCGATGAAAAGTTGTAATTAACCATAATTCTGTGCCCAACGACTTCTGAAGCCCCTTCCAAAAGTTAAAAGTGATCTTGGGATCCCGATAAGATAAAATGGAAAGAGGAAGTCCATGTCACCTGAAAATCTCTTTGAGTGACAATCAAGAAAGGTGATTCAATGACATTGTATCTCAAATAGAAAGTAAATGTGAATATTTTGGCAGCCGATCAACAATAACCCAAATCACATCTTTACCTTGAGAAGTATTAGGTAGTCCTACCATGAAGTACATGTATATATTCTCCCATTTCCACTCTAGTATTGTAAAAGGCTAAAGAATCCCCTTCATTAACTACCGCTCTACATTAACCCTGTTGACATGTCAAATATTTCACAGAAAAGTCTGCAAAATCCCTTTTCATTCCATCCCACTTGTAATAATCCATAAGGTCTCTGTACATCTTAATACCTCCCGGATGAATTGAAAATAGAGAAATATGAGCTTCAAACATCAAATATTTCTTTATATAGGAATCACAAGCCACACATAACCTTTTCCAAATCATAAAACACAATCTTTATCAAGGTTATATTATGGAAACTTACCCATTTTAACCAATTATACCTTTTTCTGTAGCTCACGAGATTCCTTCTGCTCTTTCATAATTATGTCCAATGATGATGACTCCACTGAAACCTAAAAAACATATTTATTCCCTACACTAACAACTTGTAATACAAAATTCATCAATTCATCAATCAAGAGATCATGTCCCAAACGTAACAGGGTTAATGATGCATGATGTGTTTGACTTAAGGCATCTTACACTTTCTTTTCTTTTCCTGGATTTTAATTGGTTGAGCAATCAAAGTCCTTTGTCATTTTGATCCATCTTATCTACCTCATGTTTAATTACTTATGAGTGAATATATACTTTAGACTTTGATGATTAGTATATATTTTAAATTTGTCTCTATATAAATGGTGCCTCTAAATTTTCAAAGAATGAAACCACAACATCCAATTACAAATCATGTGTGGGATAATTTTACTCATGAGGTTTTAGTTGTCTTGAAGCATAAGCAATTACCTGATCATTCTACATTAAAAGATAACCAAGTCCCTTCAGCGAACCATCACTGTAGATGACAAACTCACCATTTCGGGATGGATATGAAAAAACTGGAGAATTCACCAATCTCTCCTCCAGTTCCTAAAATCAAACACCACATTCTTCTATCCAAACAAATTTAACCCATTTTCTTGTTAAATTTGTTTGTAGGCTAGATAACCATGCAATTTTTAACAAACCATCGATAATAACCTGCTAATTCAAGAAAACTACGAATATATGTTACATATGTAGGTCTTGTCCATTCATCAACCACTTTTGTTTTGGAAATATCAGCTATTATTTCATCCTTATTTACAATCCTCACAATAAAATAAATTTTTTGCAACAAAAAATAACACTTGCTGAGTTTTTAGTACAGTTTCTTTTCTTTTAATGTTTTCAAAATGACCCTTAGATGTTTTTCATGCTCCTATTTACTTCTATAATATGCAATAATGTCATCAATAAACACCACAAAAAACATATCAAATACCACATGATATATTCTATTCATAGGATCCATGAAAACAATAGGTGCATTAGTTAACCCAAAAGGCATACCTACAAATTCATAATGACCATAACTAGTATAGAACATAGTCTTTAGGATGTCTTCATCTATTCCTTTAAACTGATGGTACCCCAACATCAGTTAATCCTTCTAAAAATACCAACCTCCCTGTATTTGATCAAACAAATCCTCTATATAAGTAAAAGGATACTTTTTATAATAGTAATTTCATTCAAGGATCCATAATCGATGAAAAGTCTCATTGAACCATCTTTC
The DNA here is from genome assembly GCA_963277665.1 of Viscum album. Taxonomy (NCBI): domain Eukaryota; kingdom Viridiplantae; phylum Streptophyta; class Magnoliopsida; order Santalales; family Viscaceae; genus Viscum; species Viscum album. The sequence goes on along the minus strand of OY728167.1, from coordinate 391,687,410 downwards.
TTCCTAATAAATAAGACAGGAGCACCCTATGGTGAAGTTCTAGGTCGGATGAAGCCTTTATCTAATCATTCCTACAACTGCATTTTAAATTCCAGAAGTTCCATTTGGGCCATTCGATAAGGGGTTTATAAATTGGATTATCCTCAAGAACTAAGTCAATAGTAAACTCAACCTCTCGATTAGGAATAACACTAGGAAAATCATTGGGAAAAACATCCTGGTAATCATTTACCACTGTTAAATCATTAATCTAGATAGTTCCCTTATCATCAAAAAATGAGAAATATAACTTTAATTTATATCCTTTAAAAATTTCTTATCTTCCTGATATTCTATTAATGGTATGGGTTCATTCTTGTAAACAAACTGGAATTCTTTCTGAAAAAAACTTCTTTTTATCTGCAATCTATTTTATAATGATAAAAAAAGACAGTCCATACCCAGAATAACATCAAACTCTACTAAGGAAAAAAAATATGGTTTGTAGGTAAACTCCTTCCATAGAAAAGGATAGTGGGATTCTTATAATTTCTTTTTTCCATAATATTTCCTCCAGGTGTTTTTACCATGATATCTAGTTTCATTTCATGAGGTTCAATTCCTAATTTTTCAAAAAATTTCTCTGTAAATGAAGGAATGTGTAGACCCAGAATAAAAAAAAAGAATTGAGAAATTTGTAAAAACAAGAAATGTACCTGATACCACATCATTTGATGACTCAACATATTCTGAAGTGGTTGAAAAAGATTTTACCAAACCCTTATACTTCCAATATTTCTGAATCCCGGGTTGAGTAACTATCTTCGCAAAAACATTAGGAAACTAACCCAATTAATTAGAGTTAAAACATATCACCATCAACATGTCATTAATTTTTGGATAATTTTACACGAACTTATGCAGCATGTGTACAAAATTTCCACATCAGTATCATTTACCATAATTTAGAAGACATTCACTAGGATTCCTTTTACCACACATTTCACAAAAAGGGAAATTCATTTTCTTACCTCAATATTTCTTTGATAAATTCTTCCCTATTTCCTGCCAACATGACTGCTTATTATTCTTGTCATCATGAGGAAAATACGTGTCAAAAAACTCCATCTCATATTTTTCAGCATAATGAACAAGATTCTCATAGATTTTAAACTCTCATGAACCTAATTCTCTTTGCAAAAACTGTTTCAAACCAGATGAAAATCTATTAATTTTAATTTCCAAATCTAGAGTAAAATCTGTTATGTACCTAGAATGTCTTGTAAAATTGCATTCATATGTTTCCACAAAATCATTATATTTTTGATTCAGTTCCTATAATTTTTTGTCCATTCTGAGTTGAATAGTTTTGGGAAAATATTTTTCCAGAAAAGACTCTTAAAATCATCCCATTATAGACTATCAAGAACATCTCTTTCTCTTGTATTCTTAACCAGATACCACCATTGATCGACTTCACCTTCCAAACAATATATTTCTAGTATTACCTTTTGACATTATAAACATCCCATGATATCAAATATCTTTTCTAGAGCATTGATCTGTCCTTTGACTATCATTGGCTCAGCGGTTCCACTGGATGTTGGAGGATGTTGCCTCGTAAAATCCTCCACAAAAGATATATTTCATCATGGTAGATCATGTTTTTATCTATCATGAATACCACCCCCATTTATTTCTTGATTCAACTTAGCCATTGTTGTCCAAAATTGCTCGATTATGATTCCCAGCATTTCGGGCTGCAGATTTGGACAGACATCAGCCTCTTAGTGCCTTCCAACAACAGCTTCCCTATTTCTTCTGTGGATAACCATTCTGAGAAAACACAGCTTAGTAAAAACAACATGGTAAACATTATATTCTATAACATTTCAAATTAATGATAGATTAAATTTTTTTTATGGTTTTATATTAAAATCATCCTAGCCCCTAAAGTTATCTAAACCATTCTTCGATACCAACTATAGGGACCCAACCATAAAAGGTTACATAATCCTTAATTTTACGCAAGAACATACGTTATTAAACAATGAGGAACTTTTTGCGTTTATAGTTTTAGAGAATTAGGATATCTTACATACATGTCATACCACTTTCATACAAGAGGATACTACAAAAACAGTATCCATTTTTTTTCAAAATATAAAAATATAAAACATAAAACATGATTTATTTAACAACACTCCATATCAAACATCACGAATAAATTATTTATCTTACGCATACATATTTCATATGGAAATTTTTTTAAAAACATGGGATGACTATAAAACTCAGTAAGGGATAACAATAATGAAAATGTTAGTCAACTGATAACATAAAAATAAATAATTCTCACAATCATAAAAATCATTTGCATAGAAAAATAATGTAGTTTACTTGGGACATATTTACCATATCACTCTTACATTTACCGTTAAACATGGAATAAATTTTGGTCTACTTCCATATCTGCTGTACCCAATGCATTGGAGAGATATAATGGGTCTCACCCATCATATCTTGAGCTTTAATGGGCTCCACCCAACATATCTTGAGCTATAATGGGATCAACCCAACATATCATGAGATATAATGGGCTCAACCCAACATAAATAATGTCCAAGGAACATATCATGGTATTAAAGTATCTTGAAATCATGATAAACCAATCATAACATATACATATATATAAAAACAATCCTTTTGAAATTTATTAAAGAGAGTTAAAAAAGGATTTTAAAATGAAAGTCTCTAAAAATATAATTAGAGTGAGAATTAATAGAATGGAATGGATATGTTTATAGACTATAAATAAGCATAGTTACACATAATTTAAACAAAAATTAATCACACCAATAATCTTAATACCACATAATGAATAAAGAAGAAGGTTAACCCTAAGAATAGAAATTGGGATAAGAATTCCCTTACCTCAGGTTCTTATTACTTAAAAAGTGTTTAAACCTCATGTAAAATGGAAAAAAGAGTGTTAATAATATCTTAATAAAACATATTAATGTTAATAAATAATTATATGATCATTTTACAACATCATTCAACACATTTATTAGTAATATTTAGTTATTTATATTGTGTCGGGTGTGTTCTTTACATGGTTTTCATGATCAGTTCATGATGGATATTCTTGTCGATCAGAAGTGAAACTACGAAATTGGAATGTGATGGTATTTATGTATTTATAGAATCATAAATTATAACATTTATCATTTTGAATTCTTACATGAGGATGATTCATAAGTTAATGTATTATTGATATTTGTTTAGTTGATTTGGACGATTCTTCGATCGTAACGAACTCATTTTGTATTATAAATGAATAACATGTGTAAAAAATGATTCCATAAACTTATATAATATATAATACATAAATTATAATCTAGTTCAAACATAAAAATGGTTCATTCCCATACATTAAATAAGTAAAAGAAATTTAAATCACATCTTCTAGGATGTCGGTAAATCGACACATCATGGACGGTGTTTTAATTTCTTGAATAAGTGGGAGAGGAGAAGAAGTATTATGGTAAATATTACATAAACATGATGAAATACATAATATTTATGATACTGGATCATTAATGTCTCTGGGATATGTTGATTTAGGAAAGAAAAATAAAATAAAGGAACTTTAAATAAAAGATTAGTTGAGAAATCCCTTACCAAAACTTTGGCAGCATAATAGCTATGAAAAAGGTTTTATAAAAAATTAAAAAGAGAGGAGAAAGGGGTCACACATCTATAAATTATTAATAATAAAATATAGATATATTATAAAAAGGAATTAATAATATCATATGGAAACATTAAAGTTATACCACATAGAATATAACTTGAATGGGATAAAAAGAAAGAAGTTGAAAATTCTATTACCTTGAAGGGTATCTCCTAATAGTTGAAGGTTGGGACCTTGGGTGCGTGATGAAACATTAGTAGGATTACTAGGGAGGTAAAAGGTCAGATCTTTGTTTATGAGGAATTTGGAATAAATGGAATAGAGAAATAGGTTGGTATTTATAGAAAAAGGGAGGGAATATTTTATTAATTTCCAAGGGACACCTCATTAGTAGTTTTTTTTGAAAAACCATGGGCTTTCCCCTGGTATTTGACACTTGGGAAACCACATAAAATATCTTAATGTACACAAGTAGATCAGAATTATTACATCATTATTACATCATTGATGATGTCTTTAAACACACCGAAACACAAACTGTATTTTTTTACTATTCACTAAAAATTCAACTATTTAAAAAAAATCCCAAAAATTCACCCTAACAATTTTTCAACGTGTAGTACTAAAAAATGATTTCCATTTTTGGAAAATAATTTCTTAAATATTATCAATTTAATTTTAAAATAAAATCGTACTTAATTTAAAAATTAACCATTTTAAATCTATAACTACTTTCATATCACATTGAAAAATTATCCAAGATGTCATTATCTTAAATCCTTAAGAAAATAAAATAATAATACAATTTAATATTCATTTAGGTCATACTACTATTCATATTATTATTCATAAGGGTAGGTTACTAATCACTAATAATAAATTTGGTTCCCTTAGACTCCAAATAACATAAAGAACATAATTATAGATGACCGTTTTTATAAATTCAAAACAAAGAAGAACAAAAATTATGTTTAAAGGGTTGTTATAAATGTACATAAAACAAAGTTTCATTATTTTCAATTTATTTTTAGAAAACCTTACGGTGTTACAGTTAAATCCATTATCTTATGTTTTATGTCAACAATTATTTGTTCATAAACAAGTTCTCATTTCATAAAGGAGAAATTAGTTGAAAATAAACATCATTTACTTATATCGAATTAATATTGAAATATTTTATTACATTTTAAATCTTTAAATTAGAAAACCTTGGTACAATATTTGAACAAAAACATAAATCTCTATCATTTCATACCATGATTTTAAACTCCAATCTATTTATAATAGTTATAAAATATAAATTTGTTACCATATAACCTTCATAATAGAATAATTCAACATATAAAATAAATTTGTGATATGAGGTATCCATGGATCTTCTCAAAAACCGTCATATATTTTAGAAAATACTATCCTATGGAAATACTAACCAACTTCCTAAATTATTCCTTAGGTTTTAATGACCGAGGCTAATAATTAGAAAATCAAATATTCTTCCCCTAGATTAAACTTTTACCTATTTACACATTATAAGTAGTACATTATTATATACATACCATTTCATACAGAACCATCCTAAAATATTTGAAGAGATAGGGTAAACATTTCTTTAAATCAATCAAATTGTTGAAAAATTCCAATAATAATTCTTAAATGAGTTCCATATCAAGATCAACCATCAAAGGAGACCTCCATGTAACAACCTAGATCTTCGTTTCAGGTACGCCATTCCTTTTTCTGGAGTTTTTGAGAAAAATAATGTTTATGTAAATTTATGAAGTACACACCATGTACATTATGAGTACACGTCATGTACTCTTTTCCTGCTCGAAGTCACGTGTTGGCCGTGTCCGGGCCACACACACGGTGTGTAGGGGTGACCTGGAGGCCGATTTTGGTGGAGTACGGAAAAACCTAGTACACGCCGTGTAGTCTAAAAGTACATGCCATGTACATTTCTTTTTTTTTCATTAATTAGACCGGGGTCGCGCTTGATGCACAAAAATGTCTTCTTCTTGGTTCATTTCGTTCAAGACTACCCAGGATCCATGAATCTTCGACGAGTCCCTGAGCCTCCGACTGTTCTCCGATTCGAGCTCTGTTGACTACGTTGGAAGCACAACGGTGAGTTCTCTGTTATGATTTAGCCATGTTCCATGATTCCTCATTGTTTTCAAGTTATCATGGGTTGAGCGTTTTGTGCGTTTTCTCATATCTTCATTGTTCTAAGGAGAATCTGTCATCATGGTTCACATATATCAATCTCCTAGGATCAAGGTAGGTTGTTTGTGCCTTTCTGTTGAATTTCTATGAGTACGTTGTGAAAATTCTACCAATACCATTGAACGGGGTATTGTGTGTTTCTGTTTTTCCCTTGTTGTATTGCATACCTTGCTTGATAGCAAGATTAAATGTTTTTCCTATGATTATGGTAGTTTTTACTTTAATATGTTGTTTTCTATGCTTGTTCTCCCTGTTTGGTTTTTTTCCAGTTTCCATGCCTAGTTGTAGGATAGTGGAACTGTTTCTTTATTATGCTGTTGAGCCTTATATTGATAGCCAAGTATTTCTTGAGGATTACTTGGACATTGATACACGCACTGAGCATGTTTATTTCCACACAGGACTGTGAGAACCTAGTGTAGTAGACTATAGGTAGAATGGACGTAAGGGCTTCTCTAGAGTGTCTTTTAATACGATGTGAGATCACAGGGAAAATTGATGATGAGTGCTTCCTCAGATATTCTATAGTTCCTCGACATGGGCCACATGGGAATGAGACATTGAGTGTTTCCTCAGAGTGCATTTAACACGATACAAGACTAATGGGGGAATAGACGGTGATTGTTTCCTCAGGGAGTCTATTCTTAGCTGAACTAGAGGGGTGAGACTGTGTGTTCCTCCTAGAGGTTTTCTAGTACTTGTAGGTTGAACCATAGGGGTTAGGATTTGAGAGATACCCAGAGGGTTACCTGTTTTCTTCTTGTTTCTGGTTGTTTACTGGTGTACTTTATATCTTAGAACTGTGGATTATAGTTGTTGTGTGGTTTTCAGTTTATGGATTCCTGAACTCTTTCTTTCCTTTTATTCATTGACTGTTAGGCACAAATCGTTGGGTGATTGCCTACTAGGATTGTATCTCACACAATATTTGGGCCATGCTTTGCAACCATGTAGACTATGTTGCTGCAGGTATATATAAGGGTAATCACCCTTCTACTTCTGGTTCTTGATTGCAATGGAGCTGGAGAACATGGGACCGAGTCGAGGATTGCGATGTTGAGGAGTTGGTCATCTGTTTTTCTTTTAATATTGTTTTAGTACTTGTGTTCATTTGTATTTCAGCATGTTTTTGTGTTTTATTCATTCCATATACATATGTACCATGTTGAATCATTATTATTTTATACATTACTTCTGCTATTCAGTTGAGTTGTTGTATATTTTTTATTGTTTCCGCTATTGTGTCTGGTTGTTCTTTTGCTGTATACTTTACACAATGAGGGAATAGTTTCCCCACCGACTCACCAAGGCCCTCCCTGCTAGTTAGCAGCCTCTGGAGTTTGTGGAAACGTGCTTGAGGTCATGTGGCGAACTGGGTACGGGGCCCCAATGGAGGGGCTCTAGATTCGGGTCGTTACAAAGTGGCATCAGAGGAGTTCTTTTCTCTTGCCTTATTGTTTGGAGACTTCAGCCAGGGATAGGACAGATTCAGTACTTGGTATTAATTTTTGTTCGGGAGTAGCTAACCTGTGTATAGGGAAAAGCCATACTTCCTCATTAATTGCAGTTTCTGGTTTTGAGATTTTATAGTTGATATGATTTCACCTAGAGTGATTTACATGCTTTGTGTTGTTATTTTCTTGACGATTGCGGTTCTATTTCTGTAGCAACTCGATGAGATGCTGGTATGCCATCTCATGTATCATATAGGCACTTGTATAAATCACATGCCATGCATTCTTGCCACGCCATATAGGGTGAATTAGAGATTTCATGACGTTGTGATAGATATTGTGTATATTTTGCATTCTGTTGTGATAGATGCTTGATAGAATCTCTGCTGCCTTGTTAGAGGATTGGTTGTATTCTTTTTTGCTTAAATGAACACCAAATTTTGATTCTTGAGGTTTTATGGGCCCTCTTGAATCAGAAATTGGTGGATCATGATCATGTTCTCTCTTTTATATGACTGTAGGAGATTCCAAGCTTTGATTCACGGGGAGTATGGGCCCTCACAGATCAGAATTTGGAAGCTATTTGTATTGTTTTTAGTGTTTCTGGTATTTTGTGCAGTTTCTGAGCTACTGCCCAGAAAAACGCAAAATAAATGGTGTTTACTTTTTAGAAACACTCCGTGTAGTTTTCAGGACGTTTCACTGACCGTGCGAGCAGAAACATAGTGTCATGAATGTAACTTCAGGTACACGCCGTGTGCGGTTGGTACAAGCCGTGTAGTTCAGAGTTGTGTACCTGGCCGTGTCACTAACAACACGGGTCGGGGAAGCTCGGGTAGAACACGTCGGGTTGTAAAGGAACACGTAGTGTAGTCCTGTCCAGGTACCCAGCCATGTCACGAACAACACGGGTCAGTGTTACCTTCTCTTCCACATGCCATGTTTTTTTTCAGAACACGCCCTGTAGTTTTTTTCAGGTACCCGACTGTGTCAAAAACAACACGAGATGGGGTCACCTTCACTTATACACGTTGTGTTTATTCATAACACGCCGTGTAGGGTTCAGCCGTGTAGACGACTGTGTGTTTAAAAATCTGGGCCGCCGAAGCCTTGTCTAGTACAAGCCGTGTTTGTTTAGAACAATCTGTGTAGTCTTGGGTTAAGTCGGACCATGTGGGTTAGTCGTGTAAAGAGACTAGGGCAGGGGAATAGTTTTCAAGTATACGTCGTGTGTTGGGTCAACACACCATGTAGTTTATGGTCTCACACGACTTGTAGGGAAAGAGTACACGCCCATGTCAGTGGCTTAAGAAGACAGGCCGTGTAGTTTTTATACACGCCGTGTAGTCGTGTTTTGAAAACTTGTGTGTTCTTCTTCCCTTGTTGGCATTTTTTTCTATTGTGTTCTTTGTCCTTGATTTTCTGATCTAAGGTGTAGTTTTGATCTTTCAGAGCTATGCCTCCGAGACGTCCTCCGGTTGTACGTCCGTCGTCAGGTAGTGATCAGACGCCAAATATAGCTAATTAGGGAGTTCCTGCTGATCCTCCAGTCGGGCCAGCCTTGGCACCGACTGTCATATTAGTTAGAGGTGTTGATGTGTAGTTTAGGGAAGGTTTTATGAGGATGATGCAGACCTTTTAGGGAGCACCACCTCCTAGATCTTCTATGGAATACATGAGGAGGGTTTTTCAGCAGCATAATCCTCCCACATTCTTGGGGGAAGGAGAACCTCAGGCTGCAGAGTCATGGATGGAAGCCATGTTGACTACCTTCGAGCATCTGGAGACACCTCCAGAGAGGCGGGTCAAGCTCGCTACCCACATGCTCCGAGACTCTGCCAAGAGGTAGTGGGACGTGATCTAATAGGTGGGTCATCAGCAGCTTATGGATTGGGAGGAGTTCCAGCATGTGTCCTATGACTACTTCTACCCGGAGACCCTGAGGGACGATCGAGCCCAGGTGTTCATGATCTCTGAGCAGGGTACTCTTTCTGTAATGGGGTATTCCTCTCATTTCACTGATCTGCATTGTCTCACACCCCTCCAGGATGGGAGTGGGGTGTTATTAGCAAAGAAGTTAAAGGATGGTCTCAGGCGGGAGATCTTCTAACAGGTGAATCTCTTCTAGTTGACTTCCATCACTTCCATCATCTACCAGGCTAGGATTTCGAAGTACAATCTGAGAGACTCCGGAGCTGCGAGCCAGGACGGTTCTGCTTCCAGAGCTAGTTTTCCTCCAGATGATAGCAAGAAGTGTCGTAGAGAGTCTACGCACGGTGATTCGAGGAAGCGAGATGCATCATCAGGGAGCCAGGTGATATGATACCAGTGTGGATGGTCAGGGCACACAAGGCCACAGTTCCAGAGAGACCCCGTGGAGTGCCATATTGCGTCAATATGGGTCACCTTCAGCGTTTCCGCCATGTTTTCTCACCAGCAGCTGGTGACCAGGGTTCTTCCATGACTCCTCGTTCAGGAGTAGCACCACCAGTTTCTCACCAGTCGGGGAACTGGAGTTCTTCCGGTCGTTCGAGACAAGGAGGAGGTCAAGGTTGTGGCAATTAGCCACCAGTCCCTCAGCACCAGTAGGGATGTTCAGCTTAGAGTGGTCGTCCAGGGGCGCAGGGCCGTAGTGCAGGCTAGGCTTTTGCGGTGGAGCAGACCAATCAGGAGTAGGATCCCGGACCTTCTACAGTTCGAGGTACTGTCTTAGTAGGCTCATTTTTATCTTCATCTCTTTTAGATATAGGTGATACACATAGCTTTATCTCTATTGCAGTCATGGAGAGCCTTGGGCTCTACATCTTTCCTTCTGCTGAATCGTTGACACTAGACACACCTTTGGGGACAAGGACATCTAGTGTACGTCAGTGTAGAGTGTGCCCTCTCGATATTGCAAGGTATCGTTTCTTATGGGATATCTATGTCCTATAGATGACAGGCTATGATTTCATCCTCAGGATGGATTGGTTGGTTCCCTTCCAGGCAGTCGTCAACTCTTATCGCCGCAGAGTGAGTTTCATTTCACCAGAGGGTGAGTGTTTTCTTCATAGAGGCGAATGGGATGTTCAGTCGAGTCGAGCAGGAATCGAGCATCATGGGCTGGGAAGGGTGACAGCCCAGATTTCTAGTCTTTATCTGGATGATCAGGGGACTCCACAATTGGACTTTCCTTAGGTGGTAAATCGCTTCAGGAATGTCTTTCTAGAATAATTTTCACGTTTACCTCTAGGGAGAGAGGTAGACTTTTATATTGATCTCGTGCTAGGAGCAGCACCAGTGTCCATTCCTCCTTATAAGATGGATACACCTGAGTTTCAAGAGCTCAAGAAGCAGTTGGAGGAGTTGCAGGTATAACGACCCATACTTTACATACATTGTTAATACTTCAAAATTGAAGTACACTTATTACAACATATGACAAAACCACAAAGGACCGTATAGGTATAGTGTCTTTAGAAACTGGGAAACATAAACAACTGGTTCATAAATCTTCTACAGTGTCTCCCATTTATTTCATCATATCTAGGGTCCCTTTTAGCATATTCTACTTAATATCCATCTTCCTGACCTGGGGAAAAGAAAACATAAAAGGGTGAGCTCAAATGCTCAGTAAGGGCAAATAAAGGAAATAAAAATCATATCATATCTTTTTGAAAATCAAAACCTGCAAAAGAGATCATAATATCTTAACATGGAATAAATCATAGAAGTGAAAATGAGATCCCCATAATCATAACATAAAACTTGAAACTTTGTGGCATGCACACATAATCATGGAGAATCATTTCTTGTTAGTCATGACTCATTGCCAAGACTATCTTAGTGGACAAAGTCCCTTTCTGAACCGAGTTCACTCCTCGTTTCAGTCCTGTATCACTGAACCGAAATAACCTTCCGTTCCAGCCATGTCTATCTCATGAGATATAAAATCATTACCCAATGCATTGGAGGGAGATATAGGTCCCACCCATCTTATAATGAATCCTTTCTTATGTGTGCCACATAATCATAAATCATACATCATCGTATAACACATGTAACAAAAATGGGATTCTTGAAACATCATGACATCATAAATCAATTCATATAAGATAAAGGAATTCATAAAAATAATTCCATCACAACATGATCAAAATAATTTAATAACAGGGATAAAACAGAACCCTTTATTATCTTAGATGGAAAATAATTTTGATAAAACACTTGAACTCCATTCTTGAGGAAAATATCCTTTCTTCTTCAAAAACATTTTTCCTTTCATAACATGTCATACAACTTTAAAATAAAAGAAGTTTATTAAAAATAAACTTGAAAACTTGTAAAGGAAGCTTCTTGGAAATAATGTTTTAAAAATCCATTCATGCCGTATAAGTTAAAAAAAACATTCTTCGTACTTTTGTCAGAAAAGTCAAAAAGTACCTCGTACGAAAAACGACAAAAGATTCCTTTCATATCTTTTACTAAAAACCCACCGAAAGGTAAAATAGGATTTAAACCATTGTAAGTGGATGGAAACAATATTAAATATTGAGGGAACATGGATGTGGATGATAAAATACACCCCCGTAAATACTTACGAATAAACAATCTCGGATAAAAATGAGATTGTGATATTTCCCTTACCTTAGGTCCGATTAGCTTTGTATGTGTCCGAAGCTCCTGTATAATGGTTTAAATAATGTTATTGACTTATTCCAGAATCATACATATTTATATGATATCATATATGGTCATATTATTAGCTTCTTGTTAGTAATATTTCATTGTTACTTGTTACTCGGGTCTTTATAACTTTTTGTTCTTATGCGTGTTTTGTCGAGTAAATTCTTATTCTTATCTTTAGGTTATAGATAATTCATTTCCAGAATGGTATTAGTGTAGTATATACCATATTCATTCATTCAATTCATTTATATAATCATTATGAAATGAAGATCATGTATAACGAGTCGCATCACATCGTGGAGACGGTATTCCGTACGTACGCACGAGTGATGATATCGTTCCTATGATCGTGGAATTGTATTGGAGTATATATATATATTATTTCAGTATCAATATTAATTCATAATAATCATATATAGTTACTCATTACACCATTATACCCATCCTTGTAAGGTTATGGTGGAAAATAGATTACACCACGGCGTGGAGACGGTATTCCGTACGTACGCACGCGCGGTGATTTCATTTTTCCGTAGGATGGATAGAAGGTTAATTAGGGTTGTTTCATATTTATAATAACATATCAGTATGTAATTAATACTGATGTTATTACTTTATCATGAAACAACTAAAGAAGAAGAAGTTGAAGAAGAAAGAAATTGAAAAGATCGGTAATGGTTATTACCTCTTCTTTGAAACGCCTCTTTGAATCCTTCACTTAGGGAACTAAGATTGGTCTTTGAAGAAGACCAGGACCTCTAGGATTATTCTAGGGAAGTGGAGAAGGGAAAATGGCAGGGGTTTGCCGAGATTGAGTGCTCAAATTGGTGTGAGGAGGAGGGGGAGGAGGTGCCCTTTTATAAGGGAGGAGAGGGGCACCTTAGGAATATCTCAAAATATTATTTTATATTAAAGTAAAAATCGGTTTATAATGGTTCCAAAGGGTCTTATTTCGAAGATAAAGTGGGGATGGGTCGAAATACTATCAACCAATAGGATTTAGACAAGTTTAGTGTATTATTTTAACCTTATCAATTAGATTTAACTCTAAGTTAATTAATTTAACTTTTACCGTGTCTTTTTGTTTTCTTTCACTATATGGTTAAAACACTTACTATAACATGCCAAAAGAACCCCAAATTGTTTATTATTAATATATATATCCTTATCTAAGTCATTTGGCCGAACCTTAGATTTTTAGGAATAAATTAACAATTAATAATATAATATTTTATTTAAAAACTATTTTGTGTCAATTTTGACACTATTTGATATATGATTTTTGTGAAAGTAATAACAGAATTATATGTTCGAACCAAGTTGATTAAATCAACAATAATATATCATAGTAACCTAGAAAATTAGTGTAATTCATAAAAAGTCTTAAATTACATTTATTTTGGTATTTATATTATCAATTTTGTCAATATTTCATTAATAAGATAATTACTGCATCATCTTTGTGTCATCAATAAATTAAATTATTTGATGTCTAAAAATTACAAATAAAATACCATCATGTAGGAAATCTTTTTAGCTTTCTAATTAATATTTACAATCGAATTTATCTTATGTATAACCCCATATTAAAAATGATTTACTTATTAAACTTTGATTTTAACTATTTTAACCCTTCTTTAAATAAATTAATAATAAATGTCCTAATCTAATCCAAGTGGGCCTAAATGGTCATATTTTATTCCTAAGTTTGTTTTTGGTCGAATTACACTTGTCCAATAGAATTAGGACATGTGTTAGGGTAATAGTAATATCATATTTACCCCTAGTTACCCTATTTACTATTAACCGTGGTAAAAAAGTAAAAAGTTACTATTCACCAAAAAATTATTTTCATCTCATTGAACCACATTTTAGTCCTTGATATTAACCGTGTCTCTCGGATTTTCGAAATTCCATTCACAGAAGCGGTAAAATTAAGTTTTATGCAAAATTCAGTTTTTAACCTACCACTTAGTGGTTTCACTATTCATCAAAAATTGAAAGTTTTCAGAAAAATACCAAAATTTCACCCTAGGCTAATTTCGATATTCTGAGTCCAAAAATGAAGTCCATTTTGAAAAATAAAATTTATAAATTTTCAAAAAGTGGTTATTACTATTCATAACGGCTAGTTTTAATAGCATATTGTTGTTTAGTGAAACTCGGTATTGCGTACGACGCAAGCTATCGAGGAAGGTCGCGATTGCGTGTAAAGCAAGCCAAGCAAGTGTTGTGTAGAAAAAGATTCCTTTGATGATTTATATAACATAAAAGTCTCGGGTGTTACATTCTACCCCCCTTAATAAGAATTTCGCCCTCGAAATTCGTCACTTTGTAACAAACAGATGAGGATACTTCTCCCTCATCATATCCTCAAGCTCCCATGTAGCTTCTTCAAGTTGGTGGTTCCTCCATAAAACTTTCACCAAGCGAGTGGTCTTGTTTCGTAGGACTTTTTCGCTACGATCCAGAATCTCTATCGGCTGTTCTTCATAAGAAAGATCTTGCTCCAGTGGTACAACTTCTGAGCTGAGTACATGTGAAGGATCTGGTATGTACTTTCTCAGGAGAGATACATGGAACACATCGTGAACTTGAGAGAGATTCGGTGGAAGCTCCAATCGGTAAGCTACCTTCCCAACACGATCCAGTATTTCAAAAGGACCGATATATCTAGGGCTCAACTTCCCCTTCTTTCCAAATCTCATAACCCTCTTCCAGGGAGATATTCGTAAGAACACTTTATCACCCACTTCAAAATCTAGGTCTTTTCTTCGGTTGTCGGCATAACTTTTCTGTCGACTCTGAGCTGCTCTTATGTGTTGTTGAATAGATCTGACCTTTTCTGCCATTTCATCAACGAGATCAGGTCCTAATAGCTTTCTTTCCCCAACTTCATCCCAGCAAGTTGGAGTCCTGCATTTCTTTCCATAGAGAGCTTCATAAGGAGCCATCTGAATACTGGAGTGAAAGCTATTATTATAAGAAAATTCCACCAAAGGTAGGTGTTGATCCCAACCTCCTTTGAAATCCATAGAGCAAGCTCTCAACATATCTTCTAGGGTTTGAATTGTTCTCTCAGACTGACCGTCTGTCTGGGGATGATAAGCAGTGCTGAAACTCAACTCTGTATCCAGAGTATGCTGAAGACTTCGCCAGAACTTCGAGGTAAATCTCGGATCTCGATCAGATATAATAGAAAGTGGTACTCCATGCAATCTTACCACTTCCTTTACATATATCCTGGCAAGCTGATCTAGAGAGAAATCCTCTCTAATAGCAATGAAGTGTGCAGACTTTGTAAGACGATCAACTATGACCCAGATAGCATTATTGCCTTTGGATGTTTTAGGAAGTCCTGTGACAAAGTCCATAGTGATGTTTTCCCATTTCCATTCGGGTATGGGTAATGGTTGTAACATCCCCTTAGACTTCTGTCTCTCAGCTTTAACTTGTTGACAAGCCAAGCATCGAGAGACATATTCAGCAACATCTCTTTTCATGCCATCCCACCAGAAGTACTCTTTCAGGTCCCTATACATCTTCGTGCTTCCAGGATGAATAGAAAATGATGAACTATGAGCTTCATCCAGCAGCTCATTCTTTAATTCGGGGATGGGAGGAACGCAAACCCGATTCCTGAACTTTATTATCCCATCACAATCAAGGTTGAATTCAGGAACATTTCTCACCTTCTTTTGTAACTCGACATCTTCTTTCTGTGCCTCTTTAATCTTCACATGTATAGATGGTTGAACATTCATTTGAGAAAGATAAGATTTTTCCCCTTCCATTATAATTCCAAGATCCATCCTTTGTAAATCCATAAATATTGGATCTTTTGTGATCCTCATCATGGATAAACTAGCATGGTCTTGTCGACTTAATGCATCTGCCACCTTGTTTGCTTTCCCAGGGTGGTAATGGATTGAGCAGTCATAATCCTTAATCAGCTCCAACCATCTTCTTTGGCGCATATTCAGCTCCTTTTGTGTGAAAATATACTTTAAACTTTTATGATCAGTATAAATATCACACCTTTCACCATAAAGGTAATGCCTCCAAATCTTTAATGCAAAGATTACCGCATCCAACTCCAAATCATGTGTTGGGTAATTTTGCTCATGGATTTTCAACTGTCGTGAGGCATAAGCTATTACCATATCATTTTGCATAAGAACACACCCCAATCCCTTCTTGGATGCATCACTGTAGATCACAAACCTTTCTCCACTACAAGGTAGTGTGAGCACAGGTGCACTGGATAACCTTCTTTTCAACTCCTTGAAATTCTCTTCACATTCCTCTGTCCAGACAAACTTAACTCCTTTTCGAGTCAACTTGGTGAGTGGATTAGATAATCGTGAAAAATCTTTTACAAAACGTCGATAATATCCAGCCAAACCAAGAAAACTTCGGATCTCAGTTGCTGTTGTTGGTCTTGACCATCTTTCGATAACCTCTGTTTTTGCTGGATCCACAGATATCCCCTCTTTTGAGATTATATGACCCAAAAATGCAACTTTTTGAAGCCAAAATTCACACTTGGTAAATTTGGCATAAAGCTTCTCCTTTCTCAGGGTCTTCAATATAATTCTCAAGTGATCTTCATGCTCTTCCTTGCTCTTTGAATAGACAAGAATATCATTTATAAAGACTACCACAAATTGATCAAGATAGTCTCTAAAGACTCTATTCATTAGATCCATGAAGATAGCAGGGGCATTAGTAAGACCAAATGGCATCACGATAAATTCATAGTGTCCATACCTTGTACGGAAAGCCGTCTTTGGTATATCCTCCCTTTTGACCCTTAATTGATGATACCCTGAACGAAGATCAATCTTGGAAAAGTATTGAGCTCCGCATAGTTGGTCAAATAAGTCATCAATGCGTGGGAGAGGATATTTGTTCTTGATAGTGATCTTGTTAAGTTCTCGATAATCAATGCAAAGTCTCATTGATCCATCTTTCTTCTTAACAAATAGAACAGGTGCTCCCCAAGGTGACGCACTAGGGCGTATGAATCCCTTATCAAGATTCTCTTGGAGTTGCTTCTTCAATTCCTGCAACTCAATTGGGGCCATTCTATAAGGTGTCTTTGAAATAGGCAAAGCACCCGGTACGAGTTCTATTGAAAACTCAACTTCACGATTTGGTGGAAGACCCGGAAATTCCTCCGGAAAGACATCATCAAACTCCCGTACAATGGGAATATTCTTAATCGTGAGTTTCTCACCAACCATTTGAGTTAAATAACCTTCATTTAGTGGTATCAAGACCCATAAGATGGAAGAAATTTCCACTGGAAGGTTATATTCATCCTTGCATCAATAGACGATCGCAGATTGATCTGGAATATGAAATGTGACTTCCCTTCTTTGGCAATTGATATGAGCTCCATGTAGAGAAAGCCAATCCATGCCAAGAATCACATCAAATTCCACTAAAGGAAGGATCACAAGATTTGCAGGAAGCACTTTCCCACAAACTTCGATCGGAGAAGAATTATAAACTTTTGATGCGATTGATGTGCCATTAGGTGTTGTCACAGCTAACTCAACATCTAATTGTTGAGGTAATACGGTGATACCCTTAGAAAAGTCTTCAGAAATAAAAGAGTGGGTGGATCTAGAATCAAATAAAACATTTGCTACTTTAGAGTGGATGGTAAGTGTACCTTTCACCACATCGTTATCGTACTCCACATCGCTGATAGAAATTGCATGTGACTTTCCTTTGTCTTTAGCCTTAAGAGTTTGTTGACGTCGACCATCATCATCAACCCTTGGATTTGGGCATTGATTGGCATAATGCCCCATCTCCTTGCACTTGAAACATTGAAGTGTAGTAGGTTCATTCTGTGTATCCCTTCCTTTGTTTGCATCATTAGACATCTTCTTCCCATTATCACGGCATTCAAATGCCCGATGGCCTTCCTTTCCACATTTAAAACATTTACTTGTCCCTTTAAGACAACTCCCTCCATGTTTCTTTCCACACTTTGAGCATAAGGAAAAGCTCATCTTCTTTTCCGTGTGCTCTTTAGATTTTTCTTTGAATTCCATCTTCCTCTTCTTATCAAACCCATGTGACTGTTGGGTTACTCCAATCTCCATCTCGACTTTGAGAGCACATCGAACGATTTCCTCATAGCTATTGAAGTCCCTTATGGCTAACGCCCATCGAAGACTTGGTTTTAAGCCACTAAAGAATCGATCGATCTTACTCTCAGGTTGGATAATAATACCAGAAGCGTACCTTGCAAGTCTTGTAAAATTTTCTTCATAGGTACTAACAGATTCATCATCCCTTTGCTTCAGTTCAAGGAACTCTTTCTCCATATTTGTTCGGAGAATACGAGGGAAGTACTTATTGAAAAACAAGTTCTTGAACTCGTCCCATTCCATGGACTCAATTTCATCTCTTTGCCTTGTATTCTTAACAAGATTCCAGCATTGATCAGCATCTCCTTCCAAACGATACACTGCTAGGATGACTTTATCATGCTCAGAACATTGAAGAACTGAAAATATCTTTTCAGTAGTCCTAATCCATTGTTCAGCAACTAATGGATCAGTAGACCCGCTGAAAGAAGGTGGACGCTGCCTCATGAAGGATTCAACAGAATGTTGCTCCCTCCTTTGTTCGTTTGGAAATCCTGCATGATTCATAGCTTGAGAAAGTTGTGTGAGCATGGCTACAAGATTTTGCATTCCAGCTCCCATATCGTTTGGTTGCTCAGGGGGACAATCATTGCATTGCCCATCGCATTCCGCATTAACACGGTTCCTTCGGGTTCCAGCCATTGACTAAAACCAAGAAGAATAGTGTGAGCAACACTAATTATAATAGGAAACCACATAATTCAAGAATAAAATTTTCATGCTTAAGGTCTTATCCTAGGTTATTGAAGGCCATTTCTAAAACACTAATATTGTGTTCTATGCTTAGACTTATCCTTAGGGTTCTTACTAAGGATTTCACATCCTAGTTTCCAAAGGTTGACTATACCTTTCCTTTGATACCAACTATAACGACCCATACTTTACATACATTGTTAATACTTCAAAATTGAAGTACACTTATTACAACATATGACAAAACCACAAAGGACCGTATAGGTATAGTGTCTTTAGAAACTGGGAAACATAAACAACTGGTTCATAAATCTTCTACAGTGTCTCCCATTTATTTCATCATATCTAGGGTCCCTTTTAGCATATTCTACTTAATATCTATCTTCCTGACCTGGGGAAAAGAAAACATAAAAGGGTGAGCTCAAATGCTCAGTAAGGGCAAATAAAGGAAATAAAAATCATATCATATCTTTTTGAAAATCAAAACCTGCAAAAGAGATCATAATATCTTAACATGGAATAAATAATAGAAGTGAAAATGAGATCCCCATAATCATAACATAAAACTTGAAACTTTGTGGCATGCACACATAATCATGGAGAATCATTTCTTGTTAGTCATGACTCATTGCCAAGACTATCTTAGTGGACAAAGTCCCTTTCTGAACCGAGTTCACTCCTCGTTTCAGTCCTGTATCACTGAACCGAAATAACCTTCCGTTCCAGCCATGTCTATCTCATGAGATATAAAATCATTACCCAATGCATTGGAGGGAGATATAGGTCCCACCCATCTTATAATGAATCCTTTCTTATGTGTGCCACATAATCATAAATCATACATCATCGTATAACACATGTAACAAAAATGGGATTCTTGAAACATCATGACATCATAAATCAATTCATATAAGATAAAGGAATTCATAAAAATAATTCCATCACAACATGATCAAATTAATTTAATAACAGGGATAAAACAGAACCCTTTATTATCTTAGATGGAAAATAATTTTGATAAAACACTTGAACTCCATTCTTGAGGAAAATATCCTTTCTTCTTCAAAAACATTTTTCCTTTCATAACATGTCATACAACTTTAAAATAAAAGAAGTTGATTAAAAATAAACTTGAAAACTTGTAAAGGAAGCTTCTTGGAAATAATGTTTTAAAAATCCATTCATGCCGTATAAGTTAAAAAAAACATTCTTCGTACTTTTGTCAGAAAAGTCAAAAAGTACCTCATACGAAAAACGACAAAAGATTCCTTTCATATCTTTTACTAAAAACCCACCGAAAGGTAAAATAGGATTTAAACCATTGTAAGTGGATGGAAACAATATTAAATATTGAGGGAACATGGATGTGGATGATAAAATACACCCCCGTAAATACTTACGAATAAACAATCTCGGATAAAAATGAGATTGTGATATTTCCCTTACCTTAGGTCCGATTAGCTTTGTATGTGTCCGAAGCTCCTGTATAATGGTTTAAATAATGTTATTGACTTATTCCAGAATCATACATATTTATATGATATCATATATGGTCATATTATTAGCTTCTTGTTAGTAATATTTCATTGTTACTTGTTACTCGGGTCTTTATAACTTTTTGTTCTTATGCGTGTTTTGTCGAGTAAATTCTTATTCTTATCTTTAGGTTATAGATAATTCATTTCCAGAATGGTATTAGTGTAGTATATACCATATTCATTCATTCAATTCATTTATATAATCATTATGAAATGAAGATCATGTAGAACGAGTCGCATCACATCGTGGAGACGGTATTCCGTACGTACGCACGAGTGATGATATCGTTCCTATGATCGTGGAATTGTATTGGAGTATATATATATATTATTTCAGTATCAATATTACTTCATAATAATCATATATAGTTACTCATTACACCATTATACCCATCCTTGTAAGGTTATGGTGGAAAATAGATTACACCACGGCGTGGAGACGGTATTCCGTACGTACGCACGCGCGGTGATTTCATTTTTCCGTAGGATGGATAGAAGGTTAATTAGGGTTGTTTCATATTTATAATAACATATCAGTATGTAAGTAATACTGATGTTATTACTTTATCATGAAACAACTAAAGAAGAAGAAGTTGAAGAAGAAAGAAATTGAAAAGATCGGTAATGGTTATTACATCTTCTTTGAAACGCCTCTTTGAATCCTTCACTTAGGGAACTAAGATTGGTCTTTGAAGAAGACCAGGACCTCTAGGATTATTCTAGGGAAGTGGAGAAGGGAAAATGGCAGGGGTTGGCCGAGCTTGAGTGCTCAAATTGGTGTGAGGAGGAGGGGGAGGAGGTGCCCTTTTATAAGGGAGGAGAGGGGCACCTTAGGAATATCTCAAAATATTATTTTATATTAAAGTCAAAATCGGTTTATAATGGTTCCAAAGGGTCTTATTTTGAAGCTAAAGTGGGTATGGGTCGAAATACTATCAACCAATAGGATTTAGACAAGTTTAGGGTATTATGTTAACCTTATCAATTAGATTTAACTCTAAGTTAATTAATTTAACTTTTACCGTGTCTTTTTGTTTTCTTTCACTATATGGTTAAAACAATTACTATAACATGCCAAACGAACCCCAGATTGTTTATTATTAATATATATATCCTTATCTAAGTCATTTGGCCGAACCTTAGATTTTTAGGAATAAAATAACAATTAATAATATAATATTTGATTTAAAAACTATTTTGTGTCAATTTTGACACTATTTGATATATGATTTTTGTGAAAGTAATAACAGAATTATATGTTCGAACCAAGTTGATTAAATCAACAATAATATATCATAGTAACCTAGAAAATTAGTGTAATTCATAAAAACTCTTAAATTACATTTATTTTGGTATTTATATTATCAATTTTGTCAATATTTCATTAATAAGATAATTACTGCATCATCTTTGTGTAATCAATAAATTAAATTATTTGATGTCTAAAAATTACAAATAAAATACCATCATGTAGGAAATCTTTTTAGCTTTCTAATGAATATTTACAATCGAATTTATCTTATGTATAACCCCATATTAAAAATGATTTACTTATTAAACTTTGATTTTAACTATTTTAACCCTTCTTTAAATAAATTAATAATAAATGTCCTAATCTAATCCAAGTGGGCCTAAATGGTCATATTTTATTCCTAAGTTTGTTTTTGGTCGAATTACACTTGTCCAATAGAATTAGGACATGTGTTAGGGTAATAGTAATATCATATTTACCCTTAGTTACCCTATTTACTATTAACCGCGGTAAAAAAGTAAAAAGTTACTATTCATCAAAAAATTATTTTCATCTCATTGAACCACATTTTAGTCCTTGATATTAACCGTGTCTCTCGGATTTTCGAAATTCCATTCACATAAGCGGTAAAATTATGTTTTATGCAAAATTCAGTTTTTAACCTACCACTTAGTGGTTTCACTATTCATCAAAAATTGAATGTTTTCAGAAAAATACCAAAATTTCACCCTAGGCTAATTTCGATATTCTGAGTCCAAAAATGAAGTCCATTTTGAAAAATAAAATTTATAAATTTTCAAAAAGTGGTTATTACTATTCATAACGGCTAGTTTTAATAGCATATTGTTGTTTAGTGAAACTCGGTATTGCGTACGACGCAAGCTATCGAGGAAGGTCGCGATTGCGTGTAAAGCAAGCCAAGCAAGTGTTGTGTAGAAAAAGATTCCTTTGATGATTTATATAACATAAAAGTCTCGGGTGTTACAGTAGGAAAAGGGTATCATCCAACCCAGTACTTCTCCTTGGTGTTCGCCTATCCTGTTTGTGAAGAAGTCAGATGGTACCCTTCGACTTTTTGTGGATTATCGGAAGCTAACCCAGTTGACGGTCAAGAACCGATATCCCTTGCTGAGGATCGCTGACCTCTTTGATCAGATTTGAGGAGACTGGGTGTTCTTGATGATCGACTTGAGGTCCTATTATCATCAGTTGCGTGTTAGTCCATCAGATATACCGCTGACAACCTTCAGGATCATGTATGGTCTTTACGAATATATAGCCATGATGTTTGTTCTCATGAACGCGCCTACAGTTTTCATGGAACCGATGAACAGAGTGTTCCATTCTTACTTGTACTCCTTCTTCGTGGTCTTCGTGGATGATATCTTGGAGTACTCTCACACTCAACACAACCATGCCACACATCTTGAGATCGTTCTGAGTACACTGAGAGAGAATCGACTTTATGATAAAATCTCAAAGTGCCACTTATGGATCAGTCGGATTCACTTCTTGGGAAAATTAATCTCAGATGCAGGAGTATCAATGGACCCAGAGAGAGTGAGATCTGTAGATTGCTCAGAGAAGCTGAAGAACATCTTTGAGGTACGGAGCTTCCTAGGGCTGGCTGGATACTACAGATGCTTCATTCAGGACTTTTCTCATCTAGAAGCACCCTTGACCCGTTTGACCAAGAATGGGGTGAAGTTATTATGGTCATATTCTTGTGAGTCATCCTTTCATGAGCTGAAAGGGAGGTTGATGTCAGCACCAATACTAGTCTTGAAAGAACCAGGCAATAGCAACACTTTTTACTGTGATACTTCAGGTATCGGGCTAGAAGCTGTGCTTATGCAGGGAGATGGAGTCGTTGCGTAAGGGTCTCTGTAGTTGAGGCCACATTAGAGGAACTACCCAACGCACGATCTGGAGTTGGTAGTTTTTGTTCCTGCCTTACGCTATTGGAGACATTATCTATTGGGAGAGCACTTTTTGGTCTTTACCGACCACAAGAGTCTCATGTATATCTTCACTCAGCGTGATCTTAATCTGAGGCAGTGCATGTGGGTCAAGTATCTACAGTCGTTTGATTTCAAGCATTCCTTTACGCCAGGGCCGGGCAACGTAGTGGAAGATGCGTTGAGCAGTAGAACTCAGATTCAGGCAGTTCAGGAGGCCAGCAGTGAGTGGTAGTTTATGGCTCTGTTCTCTGAGATGCATCTAGAGGTGCACAAAAGTCAGGGACAGACTTTCTTATCTTTTGTTGTTATTACCTATACACTACTTGATCGGGTACATATGAGGAAGCTATCCGACTCATAAGTCTTAGTCCTGTAGGAGAGTGTTTCAGGAGAGGTGCCTCTTCCTGGATGGACAGTGGGTGAGGATTAGATCTTGCTTTTCCTGGGATGCGTATGGGTACCAGAAGACATACGCGAGGAGTTGATGCGGTATTTTCATTCCACAGTTTGTGTAGTTAATCCTTGCATCACCAAGATGTATCAGGATATTCATCGCCAGTACTGGTGTCCAGGTATGAAGAAGGATGTTCCTGGCTTTTTCATGAGATGTTCTACTTGTCAGCAGGTGAAAGTAGAGCATTAGTGACCAGTGGGTCTTTTGCAGTAGTTACTAATTCTGGAGTAAAAGTGTAATGATGTTGCAATGGACTTCGAAACTGGGTTTCTGAGGTCGGCTCGAGGGAACGATGTTGTTTGGGTTGTCGTCGATAGACTCACGAAGGTTGCTCACTTCTTGCTGATCAAGGAGACCTTCAGTGTCGATGATCAGGGATGACTTTACATCTGGGAGATTGTACGTCTGCATGGAGTTCCACAATCCATTGTTTCAGACAGGGATGTGTGTTTTACTTCTCGGTTCTAGTAGGGGCTTCAGAAGGCTTTGGTTACACAGGTCCTTCTGAGTATGCCATACCATCCCCAGAGAGATGGCCAGTCCAAGTGCACGATCCTGGTTCTTGAGGATATGCTCCGAGTTTGCATTCTAGACATTTGTGGTTCTTTGGAGAAGCATATTCCTCTGGTGGAGTTCGCTTACAACAACAGTTTCTAGGTGACCATTTAGATGGAACCATATGAGGATTTTTACAGTAGGCCATGCTGATCACCCTTATGCTGGCTAGAGGCAGGAGAGGCAGCTTTGCTAGGACCTCTTCTTGTTAAGGAGACTTCGGAGCAGATAGAGTTGATTCAAAAAAAGATGGCCACAGCACAGTCTCAGTAGAAGTCTTATGCTGATCATCGGAGACGACCTCTAGAGTTCGAGGTCGGGGATCAGGTTTTTCTACATGTCGCACCTAGGTTGGGACAGAAGAGGATTCAATGATAGGGAAAGCTTTCACTGCGGTATATCAGGCCATTTCTGGTGTTCGGGAGAGTGGGTCCGGTTGCTTATCGGTTGCGGTTACCTCATAGGTTCCGGGCCATGCATGACGTCTTCCACGTCTCTAATCTCCGATGTTACTTTTCAGACCCATCTCATGTCTTTCATCTTGAGGAAGTTGAGCTTGAAGCAGATGCGTCATTCGAGGAGCATCCTATCTGGATTGTCGATCGCTATATGAAAGTTCTCCGCAGGCAGTCTGTTCCTCTAGTACGGGTGCTATGGCAGCACAGGAAAGTATAAGAAGAGACCTGGGAAAGGGAGGCCGATGTACGATCATAGTGGCCGGAACTGTTCGTGGTTTCTTCTTCTACGCCTTTCTAGGAAAATTCTGGGATGAATTTCTTTATGGGGGGAAGTTTGTAAGAACTCGGATCTTCATTTCAGGTTATCCTTTCCCTTTTCTGGAGTTTTTGAGAAAAATAATGTTTCTGGAAATTTTTGAAGTACACGCCGTGTACTCTTTTCCCACTCGAAGCCGTGTACTGGCCATGTCCAGGCCACACACACCGTGTGTAGGGGTGATGTTGAGGTCGATTTTGTCGGAGTACGGAAAAACCTAGTACATGTCATGTACTTTAAAAGTAAACACCCTGTAATTTTCTTTTTTTTCATTAATCGGACCGGGGTCACGCCTGACGCACAAAAATGCCTTTTTCTTGGTTCCTTTCGTCTGAGAGCACCTAGGATCTGTGAATCTTCGAAGAGTCCCTGAGCCTCTGTCCGTTATCTGATTCGAGCTCTGTCGATTGCATTAGATGCATAGCGGTGAGTTCTCCGTTCTTCTATAGCCTTATTCCATGATTCCTCCTCGTTTTGAGGATATCTTGGGTTGAATTTTTTTTCCGTTTTCTAGATCTCTGTCTTTCAAGGGAGAATCTGTCATCGTGGTTCATGTATATCGATAACATAAGATCGAGGTAGGTGTTTTGTGCCTTTCTGTAGAATTTCAATGATTATTTTGTGCAAATTCTACCAATACCCTTGAACGGGGTATTGTGTGTTCTTTTTTTTCCCTTGTTTTATTTCTTACCTTCCTTGATTGCTAGAGTATATGTTTTCCTTGTGATTATAGTAGTTTTCACTGTGTTCTGTATGTTTTCTATGCTTGTTCTGCTTGTTTGGCGTTTTTCCAGTTTCCATGCCTAGTTTTAGGATAGTTGAACTGTTGCTTTGTTATGTTGTTGACCCTTAGATTGATAGCCAAGTAGTTCATACGGCTTACGTGGATGATGATACGTACGCTGAGCATGTTCATTTCCACACAGGACTGTTAGAACCTGGTGTAGTAGACCATAGAGATAATGGACGTAAGGGCTTGTCCAGAGTGTCTCTTAATACGATGTGAGACCCAGGGGGAATTGACGATGAGCGATTCATTAGAGATTCTGTAGTTCCTTGACGCAGGCCACAGGGGGAATGAGACTTTGAGTTCATCCCCAGAGATCCTTGAGCATGATACAAGTCTATAGGGTGTTTTGACGGTGAGTGCTTCCTCAGAGAGTCTATTCATAGCTAAAGTGGAGGGGTGAGACTGTGTGTTCCTCATATAGGGTTTCTAGTACTTGTAGGTTGAACCATAGTGGTTAGGCTATGAGAGATACCCAGAGGGTTACCTGTTTTCTTCTTGTTGCTGGTTTTTTACTTGTGTACTTTATATGTGAGAACTGTGGATTGTAGTTGTTGTTTGCTTTTCTGTTTACTACTTCCTGCACTCTTTCATGCCTTGTATTCATTGACTAATATGCACAAATCTTTGGGTGATTGCCTACATGGATTGTATCTCACACCCTATTTGGGCCATGCTTTGGTCACAAGAAGACTATGTTGTTGCAGGTATAAGTAAGGGAAAGCTCCCTTATACTTCAGGTTCTTGATTGCACTGTAGCTGGAGAGCATGGGACCGAGCCGAGGCTTGTGATGCTGAGGAGTTGCTCATCTGTTTTTCTTTTTCTATTTCTTTATTACTTGTGTTCAGTTGTATTTCAGCACATTTTTGTGTTTTCCTCTTTCTATATACATATGTACCATGTTGCATCATTATTATTTTATTCATTACGTCTGCTTTTCAGTTCAGTTATTGTATGCTGTCGTTTGTTTCTGCTATTGTGTCTGGTTGTTCTTCCATTGTATACTTTACCAAATGAAGGCATAGTTTCCCCACAAAATCACCAAGGCCCTCACTTCTAGTCGGCAGCCTTTGGAATTTGGGGAAACGCACTTGAGGTCATGTGGCGAACCGGGTATGGGGAACCAGTGGAGGGGCTCCGGATTCAGGTCGTTACACTCCAGTATCTCTAATTCGTAATTCTATTTACCTATATTGAGTACATGAGATAAGACTAAGGTTTCTCTAGATATTTCACAGAGAATGAAATTGAATCATTAAGTGAATTTATTTATTCTTCTCATAATCATCTAGATCCACTTGTTGAACATCATTAAAATTTTGTTACTTAGAAAGGTATTAACCTAACACACAAAATTTTACTTCTTTCTTAAGAAAAATTATTATGATTATATACCATCCTAGAAAGTTCATTCAATTAAGATCCTTTTTCTTTGGGAAATATCTAAAAGGTGCATTTGATGATGATTATTCCATTTATATACAATATAAGTTTTTATCTAATGAGTTTCAGGTTTTATATTCATTTAATATAATTTTATATTAAATGGGATCCCTCTAAAATGATAAACCATTTTAATTTCAATATATCCATTAATTGGAAAATACCTATATTTCACTAAGTAATGATTCTGATTTCTCAATTCTCCAACTTATTATCTATTTAGATAGGATATCTTACCAATCATTTCATATATGACTATTTGAGGTAATAATCCTTACCTAATCCATAATATTGCTAAAATCATCATTATTCCAAAGGTATCCTTCCCAATGATTGACCGGCTAATTTTAAACAAAATAGAGCATCAAAAAAGGACAATTAATATTTTTAGGGTTAATAATTACTTTATTTCCTTATATAAGATAATTCATAGACACCTTGGTTTAGTAGGATCTATCTAATTGAATGTCAAGGACTTGAAAAGTTTTTTATTTGTATAGAATCTAACACTTTGTATTTAAGGGGGTTTTTTCTCACCATCTTATCTCATGTCATTTAATTTACATATATGTGTAATCCTAAGGATTTAGTTTTGAATCCCTATTCCTTCAAAAAATAAATATGTTCAAACCATATTTATGTATAACTATTTACAAAATTCATTGATTGAGTTAATGATCCAAGTTAAAATGAAACTTATATTTATACATATCCAAATGAATCCTATGAATAAGTCACATTAAACCCTTTAATGTAAAGGCTTAGAATCATATAAAATCAAGAATCCCTACAATAGTAAGAATGAAACAACATGTAGATAACTCTTGATTTTCAAGATAGAGACTAAGCTCCTTGGCTAGTGAGCAGTTTGACCCTCAGTCCCTCTGCCCGTGATTATTTTTTCAATAGATTCCTCAATTCCATCACTATTTAAACACCTAATATGTATAAAATATAATTAAATTATTAATTAATGATCATAACTTGTTAAAATCCAAATATATTGTATAAGGAAACGAAATCAATTGTTATACATAGCATGTATCTCATTAAATAGATGCATGACAATTTATCAAAGTTTTTTAAACACTTAAAAATAAATAATACATCAATTAACAATATAAAACTATATATAAAAGAATAATAAAGAATTCAATAATAATAAATTAATTAAAAATTAATAAATTTATATATACGATGAATCTTTATGAACAATTCATGAATGAATTATACACTCTTTTAATTTAGGAATAGATAAACATGAATGATTCACTTTTATCAAATATGAAAATTTTCATCTTATAATTTTCATGCTTTTAATACAAAATTCTCATATTTTTCAAATGTGTTACATTTATGAATAATTTTATTATAATATATTATATATTTACTAAATTATGTATCCATTTACATAAATAAAAAATTATAAATGTAATTTTACTAATACAATCATTTAATAATTGAATTTATGATATAATTATAAATCAATATAAATGCTTTTATATTTTACATTGTTTTAACCATAATAATTTACTTTAAACCCATATCACATCTACCATTTTTTTGGTTGGTTTTAAATTCCACCATGGATTCAGTGTGGGACAAAAAAATATAATTCTCTTTGAAATTATACTCACTATATATTGTAACCTTTGAGTAACAAAATCCATTTTGGTTTTATGACTACACCATAAAAATGATTACTATGGGAGATATTTGGAGGAATTCATTTCAGGTTAGCCAAGCCATTTTGAGGAAACATTTTTGTTCAATGGTCATAAAAAGGAAAATAACTATTTTAGAATTAATCCAACCACAATTTTTATGTAGTTTATGGTGTGGTAATATCAGTTACACCATGTGGTTTTTATGGAATGAAATTCTATAAAAACCATGATCAATCCTAACATGAAAATGATATTATTTTCAAGAAGGAATTTATTTTTCCTTTATTTTTATTTCTCTAATTTCGTTATTTTTTTGGAATTTCTGGTGTTTTAGGGTTTCCTGAGTTTTGTAGTTTTGAACTACAGTAGGTCACTCTACGACTAAGGTGGACATACCATGACAATACTAGGTCTTATGTTCAAAATTTCGGGACAAGGGATGTCACACCATGATTTATCCCTAGGTATTTATATCACAAACCAAACTAAATACCTTGATACAACAATACCTGTTCCAACCCTAACATATCCCACAGTTCGTTCTTATTCCCCATAGGATAGTGACTATCTCTTGGGCATTAAGAAAGAGACAGAGGGAATGATATCTCCACAAGGATAAACAATCAATTTAGAACAATGAAATATATCAATAGATAGCTAGTAGCCGACACACTATATAAGTATAAAAACACCAAAATTGGCAGATAAATATCCCAAAATAATAAATATTCCAAAAAGTGATACAATATCCTTCATAACAATGTCCCAAAATCCCCATGTAATAAGTGCATCACAACTCCACTGGTCACTGCCATCACCCGAGGCCCTGCAAGTTAAGGACACCCACCACCTCCAAGTAGTGCTTTCTATTTCACTTTACCTAGAATAATATAATCTATAAACAACCTACGAAAAATTAGGGTCTGAGAAAAACAACCTAGTAGGATTTCACCAATGTTTTCCTAGGAAATTCCACAAAAAATAAACCATTTATGTTTCTAATTAATTAAATAAAATTCATGGTAAATAATTTTCACATTTTAAGTCTAAAAAGATTTCAAATCAAGTAGATAAAAAGTATATTAAAAATACACTTACATGACCATATTTCTAAAATAGAAGTGAATGAAAAAAATAGTTGAATAAAAACTGCCATGAAATAATAATAAAAATCACCATAGTTATATGCCCTGAGGTTCCTTAGTTTCTAGATCTAGAATCCAAACACTACTCATTCAATCTATCAAATTTCAATGAATTAACACATCTATGAGGCTCAGACCATCAATAATTACCAAAAAAACACCATTAGTAAAATCATGATGAATTTGGTTTAGTTAGAGTCTTTATCATCAATCCATTGATAAGGGGTCATTGTCCTCATGTGTTTGTCCAATTTACCCACTAACTACTCGTGCTAACATGTTCATTCAGTCAATAAATCAATCAATCTTGGGTAAATAATTGTTTTCAATTTTTTCAATCATTTATAGTTTAAATTCACAATTCTATGTTCTATTATGCCATTTCAATTTCAAAACCAAATCATGGGGTTTCATCAATTTCCTTCCTTTCAAAACCATTTTTCATTTTAATCCATTTTTTTCTCAAGAATCATCATCAAATTATTTCATCAAATCACTTTTAATTTTAATCTATATTCTCTAAAAATCCTCCCAATATTTTCAAATCTGTTGAATAATGGATTTATTTCTCAATTTCATACATTTTGAAATCAACAATCAAATATTCTCAATTAAAGTAAATCAGTCGAAAATAAATTTCAAATCAAAAAATAAATCAAGGTTTCAATTATAGGGAGATCCTTATCAAACCAACTACCTTTTTTCAAATAATCATTGAATTACCCAAAATCGGAGCCAGCAATGAAGAACTAAGGCAAGGAATATCAAAGAATAATCCCTAGAATTATAATTCACCAAATCATGGTTCCAATCCATCAACGAACATAGTATTCACCACTCTCAATGAAGGTGTGAGTGAAGATGTGATAATTCCAAAACAAATAGGTCACAATTTGTTGCGAGGGATCAATATAATCCACCAACAATTAAATATAAAAAGAAAAGTGGTTGAAGGAGACAAAATTGCATCTGGAGAGCCTCTAATAATGGGAGGGTCAAATTAGGTTTTATTGGGAGGATATAGTTTTCATAATTGAGGGATTCATTAATTTAATTATAATTTTATGAAAATTAAAAATCTCATTGCCAAATTTCTTAGTTTAATACACACATGTAGATTTAACCGTGCACCTCACCATATGTAACACCCCAAGCTTCTACGGTACGTTTCCCTTCGAATAATGCGATAGCGTGTGTTGTACGCAACCTCGAGTTCTAACACACACCACAACTAATTAAACTAGCCGTTGTGAATAGTAATACCTACTTTTTGAAATCATATATATTCTATATTTCAAAATGGACTTCATTTTTGGATTCGGAATATCAAAATTAGCCTAGGGTGAAATTTTGGTACATTTCGGATAACTTTCATATTTTGATGAATAGTGAAAATTTCTAAATTTTAATTAAAAACAACTTTTTTAATCAAAATAATTAATAGTGATAAATTATGAATTTTAGTGGTTTTAAAGTATATTTAGAATATATTTTTACCATTCAATTTAATGTTTATCATTGGACATAATTTTACAATTAAACCGAACATAAACAAGTGTCAATCTTTTGATAGTTATTATCTCTTAAAAACACGCTTTTTGTTTTGACAGCGGGAATTAATTTTAAATTAATTTCTGCCACTTCTGTGTTTTGAATTTAGGAAAATGAATTCCATATTTGGAATCAGGATGTTCAAATTGTGTAAATAGGTAACTTTTATTTTTAGACATTTTGAATAATTACTGCGGTAAATATTTTATTTACCATGGTTAAAGGGTAAATCCGGTAAATAAGGGTTAAAAAATAATATTATAATAATACAAAATTACCCTAAAATGTGTCCTAACCTTATTGGTGGACACATACCCGACCATGAGCATCCTTGGGTCAATTTGGGGACCCCTTGGAGCCACTTGTATGTGGTAGGGACACATTATATTAATAAAGTTAAAATAAAAATAAAAATGGCATAAGCTTACATCTTTTAGAAGAACAATTTTTACATAGGGTTATACATGTTGGATTTTCGATTATAAATATTCATTAGAAATCTAAAAAGATTTCCTACATAATGATATTTTATTTATAATTTTTAGACATTATATAATTTATTTTATTTATGACACAATGATGATGCAGTAATTACTAAAATAGTGAAAAATAAAAATAATTGATCTTATAAATACCCAAATAATTATAATATGATACTTTTAATGAATTAAACTATTTTTCTATGATAATATGATATATTAGGATTGATTTAATTGACTTTTTTCGAAGTAATCAATCTGTTAGGAGTTTCACAAAAATCAACTATTGAATAGTGTCAAAATTGACATAAAAGAGTTATTAAAACAAATATTATATTATTAATTGATATTAAATTCCTAAAAATCTAAGGTTCGGCCAAGAGACTTATATTATGATAGGTTCCTCATTAAGGGACCACTTGGGGGTCGCTTGGATGTATATAGTAAGTTTATTAACCATATTATATAAAAATACAAAGAAACATTGTAAAAGTGAAACTAATTAACTTAGAGTTAATACTTAAAGATAAGGTTAATATAAGTACCCAAACCTGTATAAATTCTATTGGATGAGTTGTTTTCGACCTATCCCCACCTCATCCTTTGAATAGTAAACTTTGGAGCCTTTTTAAACCGAATATGAATTTATTATAAATTAATATTTCTAACTTTTCCAAAGGTGCCCCTCACCCCTCTTATAAAAGGGCACTCCTCCTTCTCATTTCTTCACACCTTAAAAGCCTTTTGGTTCGGCCAAGCTCTGCCCAAATACTCTCCCAACATCCCTCACTACAACCTAGAGGCCTTAGTTTGATCATAAAGCCAACCTAATTAGCCCTTTTGATCAAATCAAAAGGAAGAACCCGAAGAAGAGGTAATGATTTCACCACCCTTTTCTAAGTTCATTTCTTCTTCCACTTCTTCTTCCTTTGTTCTTACCATTCTGAAATAATAACTCCAGTATCTCACATATAATGTGATGTTATTATAAATATGGTACAATCATATTCAGTATTCTATCCACCCTTTGAATAACATGTCACCATACGTGCGTACGTACGGCTTACCGTCTCCACGTCGTGGTGTAATTGTTATTCAATATAATATTATTTGGATGGGTATAATAATGATGTGTAACTCATGTAAATAATAAATATAACATGTTAATGATTCTTTATATATGATATACCATCCATTTATATATTATTTTAATATCAAAAGAATGATATTGTCGCTCGTGCGTACGTACGGACTACCGTCTCCACGAACGCGATGAGATTCATTCTCCATCGTATCCATTCAAGTATAATTATCATTTGATGATTTAAAAATGATGTTTAAGGACTGTATATCATTCTGGATATGAATAAGATACAAAAACCATGGCTTATGTAACAAAACATATAAAAGAAAATGAGTAAGTTAACTCCCGAAACGACGATAATTCTAAGATATTATTAACAAATCAATGTTAAAAGATCATATATGATATCATATTAATATATATGATTCTTGTATAATTTAATAACAACTATTTCACCATTATACAGGAGGTTAACCTACCCCAACCAAGGAAAAATACAAGGTAAGGGTTATTTCACAATCTCTTCATTATTCGAGGTTGTTTATACGTAATAATCTACTGGGATCTCTTTATCATCCACATCCATGTTTCTTCGAAATGTATTTCAAAACATTTTTACTATTTACAAGAATATGGGTTAAGGTCATTTATACCCTTGTTTGACTTTTTATAAGAGGTTTATAAAGGAATCTTTCCGTCGTTTTCAAAACAAGGTCCTTTTTAACCTTTTCGACGGAATTGAGGTAAGAATGTTTTTTTAACTTATACGGTGGGTGCGGTTATTTTCCACCGTTATAAAGTCGTTGAAGCTTTCCATACAAGCTTATAAGAATATTTTCAAAGAAAATGTTTTATTTTATATGCATCTTAAATGATTTCAAAATAAAAGGAGATACTTCTTTAAAAAGAATTTTGATTTCATCTATGTCAACATCCTTTGATGGATTTTAAGATTATTTGAAGTTGATTTATTATGATACAAAACTTCTATATTGTATTGAAGGTTTTGTGATATGTTTGAATGTGGATGTGCTATTTTTATACCATTCATAGTTTATTGTGAAAGTATTGACATTTCGTATGCTAGTTTTAATACGAATGTTTATGTTATGTTTAAACCTTTTCATATGGGAATGCATTGGACTTAATAAGTGACGGGTGGAGCCCGCTATAGCTCCTCGATGCATCGGTAGGTCTCATGAGACAAACTAGTGTCTTGGCACAAGGCCTTGACAAAATCTTATTTGTAGTCTTGGCACGAGGCCTTGGCTATGTGGTTATGATAGTCTGGCATTATGCATTCCAACATTACGAAAGTGGTTATTTATTTTTGCATGTGATTATTCGATTAGTGGAATATCCATGTGAATAAGTAAATGGCATTATTTCATTTTATTTATGCCATACCATGTTGAAAGTTCATGTTTAAAAGGCTTTTGTTTTAGTTATACATTGCCTTAAATGTTTATTCTTATTGATGAAAGTTTCCGCTATATTGTTATCCTTACTGGGCATTTGAGCTCACCCCTTTTCTATGTTTTATTTTTCCCAGGTAGTGAAGAAGTAATTTATGAATGACTTGCAGGGATATTATGAGGGGTTAATAGTGTGGATATGAAGACTTTGTTGTTGTAGTAGTTTTTCACTTTGAAATGTAATGTAAAACTTTATGATTATATCTAGTATTTCCAAGGCTACTAAACCAATCGGTCTTTCGAGATTTGATCTTTCTTGTGATCATGCCAATGTTATGTAATTATTGCACCGACTCTGGGTAGCTGGGGTCGGGGCGTTACAGTTGGTATCAGAGGAAGTTTAGTACAAACCTTGGAAACTAGATTTAGATAAACTCTGATTAGAGCACGTAGACCTAAGATGAACTTTGAGGATTAGTATAGAAGAACATCCTAGAATTTTGGTATTGTAGAGACTTTGTGAGTTTTCCGAGCAATACATCCCTGTCTGGATACGAGCAGGTAGAGGCGGCTCTGGCACAGATGTACCTAGGGGTAAAACCCGAAAACACCGCTTTGAGCTAGACTCGAACGGGAACTGGTGCACGACAACGGGCCTTGCTGCACTCTTGGTTACGACACTCCCGGGGGATATGCTTAGGATAACTCTCACTTTCTTTACAAATCATTATGAAGGGTTTATGAGTATATACTTCCTCAAAGAAAACATATTTATGATTATGGATTATATCCATAGATAGTTCAATTTATGTTAAGTGTTTTATAAGTATGGGATTATGTTTTTTTTTGATTCATAAACTGATCTAGTTTATGCCATTGTTTAGAAATGGCGCCTAGTGGAAGAAATGGAAACCGTATCAATGCACGCACTCCATGTAGGGATTGCCCTCCTGCTCAAGATAATTATAGTGGGGCTGGTGATGCAACTGGTGCTGATCAGCTAATCACCGTACTGGGACAACTTACTCAGGTTATGAATAATAACCTTACCCGTATGGAGCACCCTGATCCGCAGCGTGGAGGATCAATGTTAGATCGATTCATGAGACAACAACCACCAACGTTCAATGGAAGTACAAATCCCTTAGTAGCTGAGCAGTGGATATTTTCCCTAGAGAAAATATTTCAGGCTTTGGGGAGTAGTGAAAGGGAAAAAGTTACCATGGCAGTTTACCTCCTCACTGAAGATGCTGATCAATGGTGGTCATTGATTCAAAACATGAAGGAAGATGATGAAGTATCAAACATGGAATGGAGGGAGTTCAAAGATCTGTTTTTAGAAAAATACTTTCCTCGCGACCATCGAGCAGATATGGAAAGACAATTTCTGAGTCTGAGACAAAAGGAAGATGAGAATGTCACAAAGTATGAGGCTAACTTTACAAGGTTAGCGAGGTACGCTGGTGATTATATTCGCAACCCAAGAAGTAAGATTGATCGTTTCTTTGATGGGTTAAAACCATTTCTCCGTCGAGCATTAGTCTCACAATCCTTTTCATCGTACGAAGACATTGTCTCATGTGCTATCAAGACCGAAAAAGAATTCTCTAAGTCTTATGACTTTAAAGCGAAGCAAGAGAAGAAGAGACCTGCTGATCAATCCGGGAATGGAAATAAGGGGAAGAAGGGAAAGGTTGAATATCCATCTTGTGGTAAGTGCGGGAAGAAACACCCCGGTGCTTGCCTGAAGGGAATGGGAGTCTGTTACAAGTGTGGTGAAAAAGGCCACCAAGCTCATGATTGCAAGGGGAAGAAGGAAGCTACCAACGTTCAGTGCTACAATTGCAGGGAGATGGGGCATTATGCAAATGCATGTCCTAAGCGTCAGGAGAACTTACCTCAGAAAAGGCCAAGGGATCAAGGCCAGGCTTATGCTATCACTACTGCTGAGGTAGAAGCTCCGAAAGACGTGGTGGCAGGTAATTTAATGGTTTCCTCAAGTTTAGCAAATGCATTATTTGATTCTGGATCATCGCATTGTTTCATATCTTCCCAGTTTGCTAAGAAAATTAGATATTTCCAATTTGATTTAATAAGGGAGTTGTCAGTTAAAACTCCTAAGGGAAGTATCGTTGCAACAAAGTTTTGTGAATCAGTCCCCATTAGAGCACATAAATTTTCTTTATCTGCTGATTTCATCGTCATACCTATGATTGAGTTTGATATAATCCTCAGTATGGACTAGCTTTCGGACTATGATGCGAAGATTTATTGTAAGAAGAAAGAGGTTATGATTCTTGATGATAATGATAAGGAACACCTTATTTTTAGAGCAGAATCGTCACCACCTAATTCTTATTTAGATCCACCCCCTGTAGCTCAACTTAATTCAATTATCGGGGAGGAAGAGAATGAAATAACTGTCGGTGAGGAAAGGAATGTTCAAATAGAGGATGTACCTATTGTGAAAGAATTTGTAGATGTATTTCCGGAAGATTTACCTGGACATCCTCCAGAACGAGAAGTTGAGTTTTCCATTGATTTGATTCCTGGATCAAGGCCTATATCGAAGACCCCTTATAGAATGGCCACTGTAGAGCTAGTCGAACTAAAGAAACAACTAGAGGAATTGAGTAATAAGGGATTTATTCACCCTAGTGTTTCTCCATGGGGAGCCCCTGTTCTTTTTGTTAAAAAGAAAGATGGATCTATGAGGTTATGTATCGATTACAGGGAGATCAATGCTATAACGATAAAGAACAAGTATCCCCTACCTCGTATTGATGATTTATTTGACCAACTGCATGGAGCTCAATACTTTTCAAAGATTGACCTTCGATCTGGATACCATCAGTTGTGTGTAAAGAAGGAAGACATTCCGAAAACAGCATTTCGAACCAGGTACGGGCATTACGAGTTTACTGTAATGCCGTTTGGATTGACTAATGCACCCTCTGTATTCATGGATCTGATGAATAGAGTTTTCAAGGAGTATCTCGATGAATTTGTGGTGGTATTTATTGATGATATCTTGGTATACTCCAAAACCTACAAAGATCATGAAAATCACTTGCGCATTATCTTGAAGACTCTGAGGAGGCATGAATTATATGGGAAGTTTAGCAAGTGTGAATTCTGGCTTCAGGAGATTTCTTTTCTTGGCCATATTGTCTCTAAAGATGGAATCTCTGTTGATCCTTCTAAGACCAAGGCAATCCAAGAATGGCCAGCACCTACGAGTATAACTGAGGTACGTAGTTTCATTGGTTTGGCAGGTTATTATCGACGTTTCGTCCAGAATTTTGCCCGATTGGCTAACCCACTAACGAAGCTCACACGTAAAGGGGTTAAATTTGTTTGGACAAAAGAGTGTGAAGAATGTTTCGAAGAACTGAAGAGAAGATTAGTCAATGCTCCTATATTGACTCTACCATCGGGGAATGATGGGTTCGTTATTTATAGTGATGCATCAAAGAAAGGACTTGGCTGTGTCCTTATGCAGAATGATAGAGTTATTGCCTATGCATCACGACAGTTGAAAATTCATGAACAAAACTATCCTACTCATGATCTTGAGTTAGCAGCTGTGATCTTTGCTTTGAAGATATGGAGGCACTACCTCTATGGTGAAAAATGTGAGATTTATACTGATCACAAGAGTTTGAAGTATATTTTCACACAAAAAGAACTCAACATGAGGCAAAGGAGATGGCTTGAATTACTCAAGGATTATGATTGCACGATACACTACCACCCGGGGAAAGCAAACAAAGTAGCAGATGCTTTGAGCAGAAAAGACCATGGAGTTCTGAACATGATGAGAATTGAAAGGGATCCAATTTTCATGGATCTAGAGAAGATGGACATGGGAATAACCAGGGAAAGTGAAACATCAATGCTTTTTCAAATGGTTGCCAAACCATCTTTACTAGAAAGGATTAAGAGTTCCCAGACCGATGATGAAGAATTTCAGAAGAAGATTAAAGCTGTGAATGATGGGAGATTGAGAGACTTTGCGTATGAAGGTGGAATTTTGAAATTCGGGAAGAGACTTTGTGTTCCCAATATACCTGATCTAAAAAGGGAATTGCTGGATGACGCTCATAGTTCCAATTTCTCTATACACCCTGGGAGCACCAAAATGTATAGGGATTTGAAGGAACATTTTTGGTGGGACAACATGAAGAGGGAGATTGCTGATTTTGTGTCAAGGTGTATGGTTTGTCAACAAGTGAAAGCTGGAAGGCAACAGCCTGGAGGAGTCATGCAACCTCTTCCCATACCGGAGTGGAAATGGGACAATGTTACGATGGACTTTGTCATGGGGCTACCAAAGACTCCTAGAAGGAATGATGCAATATGGGTGATTGTTGATCGTCTTACCAAGTCAGCACATTTTCTTGCTATAAGAGAAGATCTACCCCTGGAACGTCTAGCAAGACTATATATTAATGAAGTTGTGAGACTTCATGGAGTACCCCTATCGATTGTTTCTGATCGTGATCCCCGTTTTACTTCAAGATTTTGGAAAAGTCTTCAGAAATCCCTGGATACTGAACTTCATTTGAGCACTGCTTACCACCCTCAGACAGACGGACAATCAGAACGGACTATTCAGACCTTAGAAGACATGTTGAGATCTTGCTCACTTGACTTTCAGGGTATGTGGGATCAATATTTACCACTAGTAGAATTTTCCTATAACAATAGCTTCCATTCGAGTATTCAGATGGCACCATATGAAGCGTTATACGGAAAGAGATGTCGTACACCAACCTGTTGGGATGACGTTGGTGAAAGAAAACTTGTAGGCCCAGAACTGGTGGAGGAAACAGTGGAAAAGGTGAAGGTAATCCAAAATCACATTAAAGCAGCTCAAAGTAGGCAGAAGAGCTATGCCGATAATCGAAGGAAGGATTTGGAATTTCAAGTCGGTGATCATGTTTTCCTAAAGGTATCTCCGTGGAAGGGAGTCATACGTTTTGGTAAGAAAGGTAAATTGAGTCCCAGGTACATCGGACCTTTCGAAATTCTAGAACGAATTGGGGCTGTAGCTTACCGATTGGCAATGCCGCCAAGTCTCTCCAAAGTTCACGATGTGTTCCACGTATCTCTGTTGAGGAAATACATGCCTGACCCAACGCATGTACTCACCTATGAAGATTTAGAACTGGAACCCGATCTGTCTTATTGCGAAGAGCCCATCAAGATTCTTGATACGAGAGAACAAGTGCTGAGAAACCGGACGACGCGTCTGGTAAAAGTTTTGTGGAGAAATCATAAGATGGAAGAGGCAACATGGGAACCCGAGGAACTTATGATGAAGAACCACCCGAGTCTTTTTATGTAGTAATACCCTAGAAATTGCGAGGACGCAATTATTTGAAGGAGGGGAGAATGTAACACCCCAAGCTTCTACGGTACGTTTCCCTTCGAATAATGCGATAGCGTGTGTTGTACGCAACCTCGAGTTCTAACACACACCACAACTAATTAAACTAGCCGTTGTGAATAGTAATACCTACTTTTTGAAATCATATATATTCTATATTTCAAAATGGACTTCATTTTTGGATTCGGAATATCAAAATTAGCCTAGGGTGAAATTTTGGTACATTTCGGATAACTTTCATATTTTGATGAATAGTGAAAATTTCTAAATTTTAATTAAAAACAACTTTTTTAATCAAAATAATTAATAGTGATAAATTATGAATTTGAGTGTTTTTAAAGTATATTTAGAATATATTTTTACCATTCAATTTAATGTTTATCATTGGACATAATTTTACAATTAAACCGAACATAAACAAGTGTCAATCTTTTGATAGTTATTATCTCTTAAAAACACGCTTTTTGTTTTGACAGCGGGAATTAATTTTAAATTAATTTCTGCCACTTCTGTGTTTTGAATTTAGGAAACTGGATTCCATATTTGGAATCAGGATGTTCAAATTATGTAAATAGGTAACTTTTATTTTTAGACATTTTGAATAATTACTGCGGTAAATATTTTATTTACCATGGTTAAAGGGTAAATCCGGTAAATAAGGGTTAAAAAATAATATTATAATAATACAAAATTACCCTAAAACGTGTCCTAACCTTATTGGTGGACACATACCCGACCATGAGCATCCTTGGGTCAATTTGGGGACCCCTTGGAGCCACTTGTATGTGGTAGGGACACATTATATTAATAAAGTTAAAATAAAAATAAAAATGGCATAAGCTTACATCTTTTAGAAGAACAATTTTTACATAGGGTTATACATGTTGGATTTTCGATTATAAATATTCATTAGAAAGCTAAAAATATTTCCTACATAATGATATTTTATTTATAATTTTTAGACATTATATAATTTATTTTATTTATGACACAATGATGATGCAGTAATTACTAAAATAGAGAAAAATAAAAATAATTGATCTTATAAATACCCAAATAATTATAATATGAAACTTTTAATGAATTAAACTAATTTTCTATGATAATATGATATATTAGGATTGATTTAATTGACTTTGTTCGAAGTAATAAATCTTTTAGGAGTTTCACAAAAATCAACTATTGAATAGTGTCAAAATTGACATAAAAGAGTTCTTAAAACAAATATTATATTATTAATTGATATTAAATTCCTAAAAATCTAAGGTTCGGCCAAGAGACTTATATTATGATAGGTTCCTCATTAATGGACCACTTGGGGGTCGCTTGGATGTATATAGTAAGTTTATTAACCATATTATATAAAAATACAAAGAGACATTGTAAAAGTGAAACTAATTAACTTAGAGTTAATACTTAAAGATAAGGTTAATATAAGTACCCAAACCTGTCTAAATTCTATTGGATGAGTTGTTTTCGACCTATCCCCACCTCATCCTTTGAATAGTCAACTTTGGAGCCTTTGTAAACCGAATATGAATTTATTATAAATTAATATTTCTAACTTTTCCAAAGGTGCCCCTCACCCCTCTTATAAAAGGGCACTCCTCCTTCTCATTTCTTCACACCTTAAAAGCATTTTGGTTCGGCCAAGCTCTGCCCAAATACTCTCCCAACATCCCTCACTACAACCTAGAGGCCTTAGTTTGATCAGAAAGCCAACCTAAGGAGCCCTTTTGATCAAATCAAAAGGAAGAACCCGATGAAGAGGTAATGATTTCACCACCCTTTTCTAAGTTCATTTCTTCTTCCACTTCTTCTTCCTTTGTTCTTACCATTCTGAAATAATAACTCCAGTATCTCACATATACTGTGATGTTATTATAAATATGGTACAATCATATTCAGTATTCTATCCA
Organism: Viscum album; assembly: GCA_963277665.1. Lineage (NCBI taxonomy): Eukaryota > Viridiplantae > Streptophyta > Magnoliopsida > Santalales > Viscaceae > Viscum > Viscum album. The sequence continues at coordinate 391,645,112 of OY728167.1, read as the reverse complement.
CCCTTTGAATAACATGTCACCATACGTGCGTACGTACGGCTTACCGTCTCCACGTCGTGGTGTAATTGTTATTCAATATAATATTATTTGGATGGGTATAATAATGATGTGTAACTCATGTAAATAATAAATATAACATGTTAATGATTCTTTATATATGATATACCATCCATTTATATATTATTTTAATATCAAAAGAATGATATTGTCGCTCGTGCGTACGTACGGACTACCGTCTCCACGAACGCGATGAGATTCATTCTCCATCCTATCCATTCAAGTATAATTATCATTTGATGATTTAAAAATGATGTTTAAGGACTGTATATCATTCTGGATATGAATAAGATACAACAACCATGGCTTATGTAACAAAACATATAAAAGAAAATGAGTAAGTTAACTCCCGAAACGACGATAATTCTAAGATATTATTAACAAATCAATGTTAAAAGATCATATATGATATCATATTAATATATATGATTCTTGTATAATTTAATAACAACTATTTCACCATTATACAGGAGGTTAACCTACCCCAACCAAGGAAAAGTACAAGGTAAGGGTTATTTCACAATCTCTTCATTATTCGAGGTTGTTTATACGTAATAATCTACTGGGATCTCTTTATCATCCACATCCATGTTTCTTCGAAATGTATTTCAAAACATTTTTACTATTTACAAGAATATGGGTTAAGGTCATTTATACCCTTGTTTGACTTTTTATAAGAGGTTTATAAAGGAATCTTTCCGTCGTTTTCAAAACAAGGTCCTTTTTAACCTTTTCGACGGAATTGAGGTAAGAATGTTTTTTTTAACTTATACGGCGGGTGCGGTTATTTTCCACCGTTATAAAGTCGTTGAAGCTTTCCATACAAGCTTATAAGAATATTTTCAAAGAAAATGTTTTATTTTATATGCATCTTAAATGATTTCAAAATAAAAGGAGATACTTCTTTAAAAAGAATTTTGATTTCATCTATGTCAACATCCTTTGATGGATTTTAAGATTATTTGAAGTTGATTTATTATGATACAAAACTTCTATATTGTATTGAAGGTTTTGTGATATGTTTGACTGTGGATGTTCTATTTTTATACCATTCATAGTTTATTGTGAAAGTATTGACATTTCGTATGCTAGTTTTAATACGAATGTTTATGTTATGTTTAAACCTTTTCATTTGGGAATGCATTGGACTTAATAAGTGACGGGTGGAGCCCGCTATAGCTCCTCGATGCATCGGTAGGTCTCATGAGACAAACTAGTGTCTTGGCACAAGGCCTTGACAAAATCTTATTTGTAGTCTTGGCACGAGGCCTTGTCTATGTGGTTATTATAGTCTGGCATTATGCATTCCAACATTATGAAAGTGGTTATTTATTTTTGCATGTGATTATTCGATTAGTGGAATATCCATGTGAATAAGTAAATGGCATTATTTCATTTTATTTATGCCATACCATGTTGAAAGTTCATGTTTAAAAGGCTTTTGTTTTAGTTACACATTGCCTTAAATGTTTATTCTTATTGATGAAAGTTTCCGCTATATTGTTATCCTTACTGGGCATTTGAGCTCACCCCTTTTCTATGTTTTATTTTTCCCAGGTAGTGAAGAAGTAATTTATGAATGACTTGCAGGGATATTATGAGGGGTTAATAGTGTGGATATGAAGACTTTGTTGTTGTAGTAGTTTTTCACTTTGAAATGTAATGTAAAACTTTATGATTATATCTAGTATTTCCAAGGCTACTAAACCAATCGGTCTTTCGAGATTTGATCTTTCTTGTGATCATGCCAATGTTATGTAATTATTGCACCGACTCTGGGTAGCTGGGGTCGGGGCGTTACACCATATAACCTTTCTGGGATTTTGGAGAGTGTCGCGTTGTCTAATAGTATAGTTAGAAAAATCATTTTCCAATCATGGGCTCCCTCATGGGATACTAGAAATAAGGTGAATAGTTTGAAAAACCTTCACCAACCATGCTATACCCACTATCCCATGACACACATTTTTAGGGGGAGGCCCCATAGATTAACCTAACCATGCACCCCCTCTATAACTTCAATAAATGGAACACAATTTCCTATAATGATATGAATATTCTACCGTAACGATGTGCCAAATATTTTTTTTCCTAAAAAAATCCAACAATTTATAAAAGAATCCAAAAAATAACTGAAAACAAGATCAAAACCAAGGATGATCAAAACAAGGGTATATAAGTTCCTAAATGTTTGTAAAAAGATGTAACAATCTCCCCATAATAAACAAAATATCCCCTATAAATACTATCAAGAAGTCTCCATATAAAAAATATGAGTCCACAAGTACCTAATCAATGAATCCCACTCCCAATCCTCATATGAATCAATACCATATTTCCAAATAACTATAAATAGATGTATGAAAATTCAATGAAGAACATTCATCTCAAAATCAATCATTCAAACTAGATGGTAAGTTGTGGATAAGGTTTGACATTAAGGTCCTCCTAGATCAATACATGTGATGGGTTAGAGAGTTAATTTATAAGATATGACACATAAAAAATGTTATTAATTTATTTCAACTAAGGTGGAAAAGCCAAATCGTAAACCACCTTGAAAATATTCTCAACCACCTCCAATAGTCCCATGTATCTTAATGCCAACTTTACCTATGTCCCAAGTTGTTGATGTCCAAAATAAAGTGAAACTCTCAAAAATATATGGTCCCCAATTAGAAACTCCAAATGGTGTAAATCATGGTCTTCATAATATTTATACCTAATTTTATCCATCAATATTCTTCGAAGAATCAAGTAAATCTTTATCGTTATTTATTAGACCAAACTAGGTCCAAACAAGTAATATTAACTAATCTACAACCAATATAATAGAGAGTTACACAAAAATACATACAAGGACTCAAGCGGTTCCTTCTTGATTTATTAGTTTTAATTATTGTAATAGGAAAACTAAACCTATCCCAACTATCTTTCCCAAGCTCCACCAAATTCAAAAATGAAATCATGAAGCTTGTCTTACGGGTCCTGTATAGCTTGTTCTATATAGCCATATATATGAGTATGATATAGCACGATCAAACTAACTAGAGATCCCATTTCCTCATGGAGGCCTCTCCAAAAATGAGAAGTGAATTGAGGATTTCTATCAGAAACTACAGTATATGGAACTCCATTTAATATGACGATATCCTGCACATATGGACATCCAAAATCCTCATCTTTGGTTATATTTTGAATGAGAATAAAGGGAGAAGATTGGGTTTTCTGATCAATCAATACCCATATAATATTATTCCATTGAGGTGTACACTAAAACCATATCACAATGTCCATCAAAATCCCTTCCCACATCCAATTCCGCATAAGAAGGGGCTAAATAAAACCTAAAAGCCTCTGGGGCTCAATCTTGACATTCTGACAAGTATAATAATGGGAAGAAAATTATCAATATATTGGCTCATACCTAGAAACCATAATAATCATTATATATCATTGAATATCTTCATTAAGCCTAGATAAACCACCTACCAGAAACAATAGAAATTCCCTATCATCAATATTCTCACATGAAGAGGTATGATGTACCAGCTCCAGAATCGTAGGATACCCTTAGACAATAAAGACCACTCATCGATTGTCTCCCCACCATTAAGAGAGTATCTATTGCTAAAAAATTATTCTTTGATCTACTACTCCTAAATAATCATCTCGAAAATAGAATATTAAAAATTTGAACTTAACTGAATAATCTCAGTATCATTCTACCAAAATTCAAATGCATACGAGCAAAGAGAGCCATCAAATTCTACTCTTATTATTTTTATTTTATAGCCCATATTGAAAGATTCTTTATCAAGACATCAAAATATAAATTCTCCATTCCTAGGGTGTATGAAATATCAAAATAAAAATATATTAGGTACTCCACCCATCACCACTGAAGAAGATTCAAATTATTTTACAGGAATACAAAACTCAAAATTCTGGGGCTAGATTAAATGTTAAACATTTCTCAAAATATGTAATGAAACAAACTCTTAAGAGAATGAATCACATCTGTAGGTTCAAGAACATGAGTAGTATAGTTCTACTTTCTTGGCCTATGTTATTGGTAACCATATCCCACTATGTGATAACCCTAAATGAGAAAAAAACCCAATCTCAAACTAGATCTATCGGAAAAGACCACATAACCCTTCTTAGACTCTAGAAGAGTAAAAAATAGAATATAAGTAATATGAAACTACAAATCATCAAAAGAATTATTAAATGTTGAATCCCTTAAGAAATTTACCCCTTTCCTAGTGAAAAAAGTCATTATAAAACCCAAATCTGATAAATCCTTAACAAAATAGAGGTAATACCTCGCTAATACCTAGAATATCCAAATATCAAAAACGTTATACTATTGTTTCTATATTATTACAGAATTTACTTTCATAGGATCAATCAGAATACCAGGTTTTGAGACCGTGTGTACTAATAACATCACATTTTTAGTCCAAAAATTACATTTTGACAGCTTGAAATAAAGTCAACGGTGTCTCAAAATTATCAAAATTTATTTTAGATGGTGCACATGATCTTTCGTAGTCTTTGATTAAATCAAGATGTCATCCAAAAACACAACCATGAATGAATTTAAATACTCAAGGAATATCCTATTTATCAACACCAAAAAAGCTATCAGAGCATTGGTCAGAGAAAATGGAATATCAAAGTAATCATAATAGTCATACCTACTCTAGAAGGTGGTCATCAGGATATCATACTCTTTGATTCTAAACTGGTGTTAACCATACAAATGATCAATTTTCATGAAAAAACTTAACCCCTTTCAACTGATAAAAAAAATCATCAATATAAGGAATCTAATGCATGTTCTTTACAATGACTCAATTGAGTTTTTGATAATCAATATAAAGGCAAAGGGTTCCATCTGTTTTTTTGGAAAAAGCAGAGGTTCCACCCAAGATGATGCACTTGGGTGAATAATTATTTTATCCAAAAAATCCTCTAATTGGGTATTTAACACCATCAATTATGTTTCTTTTATAAGGTAAGAGGGAATAGAGATAGGCCAGGTACCCAGTACCAAGTAAATGAAAAAATCCACCACTCTTATTTTTATAAAACACGAAAAGTCAGATTGAAACACCTTGAGGAACTCAATGACTACTAAAGGAATATCGCCTCTCAAATTTTTCTTCTCTATGTCAAAATAAAACATAAATTTCATTCTTCCCAACACCAGAAGAGTTGTTCTAACTATACTCAACCTCATGTCCCATTCTCCAAAAAAAACATGGAACACCCCATCTAGGGAAGTAAAGGATACCCAAAAATATAATAGTTATTCTAGTATTTATGGGAAATAATCCAATATATCACAAGAATTACATAAAATGGTTTCATATTGAAAACTAAAAAATACCAGATGAGTTCAATCTTTGATAAAGATAGGTCACATGATGGGCATTAGAGACTGTTCTCTCTCTTTGTTATGAGGGGTTTAGAAATATCCATCACAAAAGAAATAATCATCATAGGAAGTTTAAAAATATTTACAATGTGATTCGATAGGAAAGAATGAGACACATTTTTATTAATCGAGTAGTCACTAAAGATGATGTTATAGTAATGTTACATGTCAGTATCACTATACCCACATCGGTTTCCTCTAGAGACTCTTCAATTTCATAAAGAATCCTTATTCCAGATTGATGTGGGTGAAACCCATTATATATTGAATCATCTGACTAAAACTTAGGTATTTTTGGCTATGATGATTACCCTCCAATATGTGATGTAGAAGATACATGGAAGAACTTATACAGGCATCCAAAGCGACCGCACGACCATAATTATTTGGTGCCTCTGTATGAACCCGATTCAAATGACCACTATCGCCACATTGAATGAAATTAAATGAGACTTTTATAGACACCGTAGAATATCTAGAAAATTTATACTATTTTGATACACCATGAGAATCATCTTAATTCCTCTTTCCTTTAAATAATGTATCCAAACTACAACTAGAAGTAGGAGGAACTCCCACCAATCCTGACTTACTAGCCATGTCAAGCTCTATCATCAAATCCCTATCAAGTATGTATTTATAAGAGGTGAGATTCATCATAAAAAATTGATTTCAAATATCAAATAAAATAAACATATATAATATTTAGACCTCTAGCTTATCATTTGATACTACCTTAGGATAAAATTGAAAAAGATCAGAAAATATGTTTTCATACTGATTCATGGTTATATAACATTGTTAGAGGGTGAAATATTCAATATAATTATCGAAAACCATCAATTATAGATATAAATATTACATGAAAATATATTTTAAGTATTTCCACTACAAGCCTTCATAATTATTCACTACAACAATTAAATCTCACCATCTACGAATAGTCCCTTAAACCGTGAAGGCAAAATATTTCTACTTTATTGAATTTGGCATGTTCAAGAGCACAAAAAGTAGTTTAATATTTTTCAACCAATCCTATATCTCCTAAAGATTATTAAAGTCTTTTAATGATGATGTTTGATTCCAATGAAACTCATATGCATGATCTCTATCTTCATCCCTTTGAGGTTCCAACTACTAGAGCCTGAACAAGAATGGGTGTGACTAACTATCCATGATTTTGGACTATATGGACCACTATCTCAATGAGGTTCTAATAAAATAGAGGGTTCACTTGTTGTGGTTCATAGAAAGCTCCCTCCCTAGGACTATTAATTTCCATTATTGGGGGAATGGTACTAAAAAACAATAAAAGGAAACATAAAAACATTTTCAAGGATAATCATATCATAAAATTAATCAAGCGTTGAAGGAATAAAAGTTCTTTTAGATAGAAATAAAATTTATAGGATTTATGAAAAATTAGAACAATTTGGGATAAAGAATAGATTTAGATCAATTTATTCCTCAGAGATCATTTCCCAAACATCCATTGTGACTCATGGATTACTACGATGAGATCTGGCCCTGAACATGAAAATAAACTACCACTTATGTTCTAAGAACTATAACTCCTATCTACCAAGACTCCCTAGATTATATACCGAAATCAATAAAAGTTTCTCGAACTACATTAATACCAATGTTTCATGAACCAAATTTAATAACCTAGTACATAGGAACCTGATCCAATAATGACATGTCCTGATGGGTGTTCCTAATACCCATGGGCTGGTGACTATTTCCCTTCCATAAAAAATGATTTAGAGGGAATGTATTCACCACAAGGATAAATAATAAATATAGAACAGCAAACGATATCAATGTAAAGTTAGTATAACAAACAATCTAAATGGAGAAAAAAACCACAAGATGATACGTAAATATCTTAATACGATACATCATCAAAAAAATGACACAATATCCATTATAAAAAAGTCCCAAAATCTCTATGTAATGAGTATATCATAGCCCCACCATTTGATGAAATCTCCCATGGTCTAGCTATTCAAGCACCCTAATAATCTCCAAGTTGTGTTATCCCTTTCCCTAGGCCTATCATAACATAATCTCTAAATTCCCATAGGTAAAGGTAGGGAGTGAGAAACATAGACCAGTAGTATTTCACCAAATGTTCTATAAGTGATTCCGTAATAGGGAAACCATTATGCTTCAAATTAATTAAATAAAATGCATGCTCAATCATTTTCACATTTTATGTAAAAAAATATTTCAATAAATATTTATGGAAAGTATGTCAAAAATAGGATTAAATGAACATCTTCATTACATATATTGGTATAAGTAAAATAGTTCAATAAACACTAGCCTGACATAATTAAATCAAAATAATGAACCAAATTCATATTCCCTGAGGTTTATTATTTTTTGGATCTAAGATACTCACACTACGCATTCAATCAGTCATGGATTATAGTTTTCACATTTCCTTAAGGATTACACCATCAATATTAAATAAATCGACACCCCATCTAATAAAATCATTCCAAATTTGGTTTAGTAAGAGTTGTAATAAAAAATCCATTGTTATGGGGTCAGAGTCCTAGAATGCTAGTCTATTTTACCCACTATGTCCTGAGGATCACATGTGCATTGAATAAATCAATCATTCATTGGAAAATAATTCATTTCAAATTAATTCTTCATTCATAGTTGAAATAACCAATTTAAAGTTTTATCATTCCATTAAAATTTCAAAACCAAATCATGTGTTTTTATCAAGTTTATGCTTTTCAAAATAATATTTTTGTTAATGTAATTTTTTTCTCAAGAATCTTCATCAAATTGTTTCATAAAATCACCTTTAATTTCAATTAATCTACTTTAAAAATCCACCATATATTATCAAATCCTTCTAAAAATGGTTTTATTACTCAATTTCATGCCTTTTGAAATCAAACATCAAATATTCTCAATTCAAGCAAATAAATAAAAACAAATTTCAAATCAAGAAAGAAATCAAGGTTTCATGTGTAGGGAAAGTATTTATGGAACCACCAAACTTTTTTCACTTGATAAAACATCAACTCAAAATGGGTACCACCAATGTAGAGATGAAGGCGATGAAGATCAATAAATAATATAAATAATTATAATCCACACATCAATATTTTTATTCATAAAAGACAAGATGATTCAAAACTCTCATAGGAGGTTAAAGGGGAATAAGATGAATTCCAAAATCAATAGGTTACACTTACAAAAAAGGTATTAACTAAATCAACCTGCACTTCAATCCATGAAGAAAAGATGATAAAGGGTAAGAATAAACTATAGAGATCCTCCAAAACTAAGAGGGTAAAATTAGGTTTAATTTGGTGGAGATAAAATTTATAGTAGGGGGTTTTAGACATTAAATTATAATTTTAGGATATTTAAAAATCTTATCAAACTATTTATTAGGTTAGGCAATATTATTAGATCTAACTATACACCTAACCATGTTACCTTGCTGTGATTTTGGAGAGATTCACCTGGCTAGACATACAATGATACAACTTTATGCTCCCTCCTAGTATACTGGAAAATGTGTGTGAGGATTGGCCATATAATTTTATAACCACGGACCAACCATTCACCCCCACTATTTCATTACACACATTTTTAATGGGAGGTCATATAGTTTAAACTAACCATTCACCCCTTTATAACTATAACAAATTTCACAACGTTTCCTGGGCTAACAAGCATTGTTTCCCCTAACTATGTACCAACTGTGCACCAGCCTAGATGATTCCAAAAATTTCCTAAAGTCCCAAAAAAATCCAAAATAAGATAAAAAAATATTATCAAAAAAGGGGATAGAAGTACCTAAAATATGATAACATGATGTTATAATGATTCTTGATTTCTAATGGGGATGTTCATTCCATGAAATTGGATGTCACGTTGTGACATGCCCCAATGAAATGATGCCTAATATTTACTAGTGAAGTGCCCAGATCAGTGTGAATCACTAAGAGGGGGAGGGGGTGAATCAGTGATCCTTTAAAACTTTTTACTAATTGATTCTTAATCAATTAAACCTCTATGGCTGGTTAAAGCCTCGATCCACTCTTCTTGTATCTCTCACCTTTCCACGAATGATGCAGTAAATGTAAAGGCACTGGACACAAGGATTTACAAGGTTCGGCACCAAAGGCCTACATCCTTTCCATGCTCTCCCAGCATGGATTCTTCCATTATAACTTGTTAGAATTACAATGGTCGATACAGAGTCCCACTGTATCTCTCCTGAGTCCCACAGGAGGGTCTTTATACTGCGTCCCACAATGTTACCAGAGTCCCACTGGCCTGCTCCAGAATCCCACTGAAGACTTCTTTTCCCTGAGTCTCACAGGGGGCTTCTCCTGGCTCCTCGAGTCACACGAGTAGCTCTTCTTCTTGTTCAGCTCTTCAAGTAACTTCAGCAGCCTGGGATAAAGGCTGCTGGCCTTGCTCTTATCTTCTGATCACTTGTGGTTGATCAGGGCTTCTCATCTAGCTCAGGCTTTATCACCTTCTTCTAAGGATGACCTGGCTTCTCTCTTCAAGAATCTTCAACAGCCTCTGAAAAGGTCTGTTGGTCTTGCTCACAGCTTCTGATCACTTCTGTTGATCAGGGTCTTCTCAATTACTGAATACTCAGACAACTGATGTCTTTAACTTCAGTCTGGTCCAGTCTCACATCAGATCAACTTCATGCACTGAGTGCATGGAAACTCTGAATCCTCATGCACTGACTGCATGGTCTTCTCAATTTCTTCAAGATCTTCAAGTCTTGGACAACTCAAATGCACACAATCGGATTTGGCTTTGTTCACGTGTGCATGTGCATGCATGCATGCATGCACTCTCCTCTTTCTCCTCTTGGTGCAATAAACCCACAAAGGGTGTATTCTTATTAAGCACACACACCTTCTCAAACTTCACACACTTTATTCAATTTGGTTACACACTTAGAAGTGTGTTATACTCTAGTGTGAGAGTCTCCTTCTTCTTCTCCTTCTTAGTGTGTACACACCAATTAGGCACACACTAAGGTTCATCCTTCGCTTCTTGCACACACACAAGGCTACGGCCTATTGTTCATTTGCACTTATACCACCCGTAGGGTGTCTTCACTTTGCACACACACTTCCTTGTTCTTTTAATCTTCTTCAAAGTGTGCACTTCACTTATGCACACACTTGGTTATCCAATTTGTACACCCAAGGGCTACGTCCTCCCTCCTTCACTTTGCACACAAGGCATGCAAGTCTCGGCCTTCACTTGAATTGCACACACACACAAAAGTGTGGTATACTGCCTTGCACACACTTAACCCGTGGGTGAGATATTCTTCACCCGAACTTAATCATCAAGGAGGCGCGCAAGGGCTGTTTGATCCGCGGCCTTCACTTCTTCTTCAAAGCGCAAGACACACTTGGATTCACAAGGCAGCGCGCAAGTGTCACTGCCGCGCAAGCTCAAGCACAAGGGCCGCGCAAGATCTCGGCCAACCGCGGGGTGTGCAAGTGATGCGGCCTCGGGTCTTCCTTCCGCGCAAGGGTAAGGCGCGTAGGGAATCCTTCTTCTTCTTTCACGCAAGTGTGCACGAAAGGATCCTCAGCTGCACAAGTAGAATACGCGGGGCTTCTTTCTTCGCGAGGCAGAGAGCTCTCACGGGACACAAATCTTCAACAAGAACTTCAGCAAACTATACCGAGAGCATGGGCTCTCCTTTTATAGGCAGAGAAGCCTCATATCATCCGCGTGATACAATCTTTGAATCCCCGAAGTTTTCGGGTATTTCAAGATTTTTCAAATCTTGATATCTTCCTCTGTTTCACACGCGGGTATTTTTCTTTTATATTTTTCTCCTCTATGTGCATGCGACTTAGAACGCATGTACGGCCTCTGTTTTGGCCATCCCATGCAAAACACAAACACCCCGAGGCCTCGGCACTTCGTTTGCCTTCGGACAATACTCGAAATTCTCCATCCAATGTGTGAATGCATATTTTATTGCATGTATATGTTCCTTACGGAGAGACGAGCACAATGGTGCCTTCGGCTTCGAGAAAGACAGCCGGGAGCTCGACTTCAGTGCTCGGGTTGCTCCTAGTTCGATGGAGGCTCGCAGGGAGGCTTCGGCTGAGCTCGAGGAAGGAGATGGACGGGGAGCCGTCGGATCAGGCGATCGAAAGACATCGGACGGCTTGGATCAGATCGCGAATGGCGCGATGCATCGGGCGGCCGAGATCTGCCGCGCGATCACTCGGACGGCCAGGATGCGCTCCCGGGGATTTTTCCACATCCCACATCGAAACGGGGCGCGGTTTTGCCGCGGTTTATCAACCATCCGCTCCCCCAGCCGGCTCAGTTGAATCCTCTCCCTCCACGGTGCCGCCCTGCACCGTGTTCTCCCTGCGGGCGCGCTCTTCGCACACTCTCGCCTCTGCGGGCGCGCTCCTAGCGCCCACTATACACACTCGGGTGCGCGGGCTTCACCACCGCGTGCCCTCGGGGCTTATACACGGCCCCGACCCTTCTGCCTCAGGGATGCTTCCTTGGCCTTGAGGGTTCCCCATGGGCGTGGCGACCTTGAGTCCCACATGTGCCTTGGGTGATGACCCTCGGCTGGCCTCCTTGGTGGCCTAATTTTTTTTGGCAAAGTGTTGAATTAAAACACTATTAAAAACAAAGTTCTCCATATGAAACATGCCAACCCAAGTGCCCTTCTTTCTTCCTCCCATTTCTTCATTTCTTCTTCATAAGAATTCATCCAATCTCCTCAACATATATTCATTACTTAGGAGGGAAATTCTTTAAAGTTCTGCATCAACCGAGCTCTTGAATCAAATAATTCTTCAATGTTCTTCATTGATCTAATCAGAGATCAATTGGATCTTCTTCAAATTCACGTGCACTATGTGATAGTGCATGGACTTCTTTAGATCACGTCATCCACCTAGAAGTAGTGGATGGATCTTCTTCTATCTCCTCATGCATTGTTAAGACAATGCATGGTCTTCAAAAAATGTTGTGATATTGTATCATCAGGATACAAGTGCTTTGAACTTAAAGAGCAGCTCAACAATCGTCAGATATTACTAGAGAATGTTTCAACCACAACATCCTATGTCACTTAGTGAATCTCCTAAGTGACATGCATCTTAGTACCATGGCCATTCTCCATTTCTCACCAACACCATCACATCCTTTTTCATTCACATCTTGACATTCCTTGACATCCATTCATTCCAAGACAACTTCATGCCTCAATGACAACAAATGCAACACAATGCACTTCAATCTCCCCCTTTGTATTTGTTGTCAATACACCACTTCAGCACATATGAATGGGTCAATATGTGTGCCAATATTTTCTCCCCCTTATTGGCAATCAAATGCAATGGTGTGGTGTGGTTCTCTTTCAAAAATCTCTTCCTCCCTTATATATGCATTTTATTCAAAATCACTAAGAGAGGGATGATGTCACATGTTCTCTTGAGCAAGGAACCTTTAGTAGATCAACTCTAAGTCTACTTGGGCTAACCTGGTGTAGAAAACAAGAGTGATGTAACCAAGGTACTCAATGCTATCCATCATTCACTGTACATGTGAGATCATGCTTCAGGGGTTTGAAATTTTCAGATATAACAATGAATTTGCTAAATCCTGCACAACTTCACAAAACTCATTAGAAAGTTCAGGTGCAAAGATAAAGCTTCCCCTTTCATCCATTTGACTTCAATCAATACACCCCCTTAATTGTCATGATGAATACAATTAAGAAACAAGGGATGAAAGTATGATTGGAATACCTTCACTTTTCTTCAAGATGGTATTAATCTAAGAATCCCATCTTCTTCAGATTGGCTCCTCCTCAAGGGGTGCACTCCATTCTGTCCAAACCATCCTCCAGTTGAGAATGATCATCATCTTCAATTCCCTGCAGTGTTAGCACATGTAAATACAAGTGATTAGGGAATAAGATGGAACCTCCTTGATTCATCAATGTGAACAACAAGGTTGAGAAGATTCTCTCAACCGAGATGTCCCATTTTCACCATTATTCACACTTGCACATTTGATCTTCGATGATGTTTGTGCTGGTGTGGATCTCAATACATCTTCATGTGAAATCTTCTTCTTCCCTTTTGCCTTAGCAATTGCCAGAACTTCATCTTCAGCTTTCTGCAGATCTTTGGCAAGTTGCAACTGATTTGGCCATATGACAAGTAAGTCACTTGGAAGTGTGGCCTCAGTTCTGGAAGTTCCACATGGTTCTTTTGATGCTGTTAAGATACCTTTATTAGGCAACTTATTTTCAATCAATCCCTTCTGATTCTTCTGGATTGATTGTCTTTTTGAGTCCAGTCTGCCTCTATTGAATTTCATGGCTTCTTTACAAAGATCCATGGTATGACCTTTCTTTCCACAGTAGAAGCATGTTTTCTTGGTGGTCCTTCTGGATGCATCACCCTTCTTGGATTTAGACTCCAAGGACTTCTTTTCCTTTTTCAAAACCTTCTTGGGAGCATCTTCAACTTTCTTCTTGCTTCCCAAGGATTCTTTCTGAGCCAGGTTCTGTGATCTTTTCTTCTTTTGAGCTCTGGATACAGTTGGAGATTGACATGTATCTATTTGACCACTTTTGCACACATCCCAGATGTTATCAAGCAATCCAATTCTGTTAGCAGTAAACAGATGTCTCTGGACCTGTGGATGCTGCTTCTTTTCTTCTGGCTTTCTCCCCCTAGGCATGGGCTTCCTCTGTGCTTTGGCATTCAGTGGATTGTACCAACAATCCTTTGCACAATGCCCATACTTGTTACAACACCAACATTGACCCACAAATCTTGACTTTTTGATTCCTTCTGATTGTAGGGTACTTGTCTTGAATTGTTGTGCTGCTTCAGGAGAGCATTCTTTCTTCACTGTCTTCATCCATACTTGTTTGGATTCATTCTTCCATCCTGCACTTTTAGTAGAAACACTTTTAGAAGCATGAGTACAAGATGGTATGGATGGTACCTTCTTTTTAGAAGATGTTGCCCTTTTATTAGAGGATGTCTTTCTTTTATAATCATCCTTCTCAAAGCATACATGAGTAGCAACATTTCTACTTTCAGCTGACTGGGAGGATTTGGCTTTGGGTGATTTCTGAGTTTTCAATATCACCTCTAGTTCTAAGCATTTCATATTGAGGGAGTTCTTCTCATCCTCAATAGTTCTTAGCCTACCTTCCCAATTCTGTTTCAGCTGTTCCATCTGGTCATCATGCACCTTCTTTATTTCATGCAATGAGTTGTCAAGCTCCTTCACCATTTTGACTTTGTCTTCGAGTTGAGCATCTCTGACATTCATTGACACTTTATGCCTCTTTTACAGTGCATGGAAAACATCTTTGACCAATATCATAAAGAATTCTTTCTCAGAAAGGCTTCTTTCCAATTCTTCAGCAGTTTCTTCATATCTTTTATTGCAAAGAGAAATGGTTTCATCTTTAGCCTTCACCAGCTTTCTGAGAGTGTTGGTTATGCCAACCCTTTTTGCCAATTGGACTTCCAGAGAATTGGCTTCATCTTCTAGCTGTAATTTTTCTTCTTGAAGATCAAGGAGGCCTGTAGCTATACACATTGCCACATCCTTGGGGACTGTCTTCTGAAGATATTTGATTGCTTTTAGAAGATCATTGTTCCTTCCATCTTCATCACAGCTAGAGCAGGCTTCATCAGAATAATGATAAAAGGAATTGTCATCTGATGTGAATTTCACATTTCCTTCCATAGAAGGAGTTTCTCTGATTGCAACAACCTTCTTCTTCATCTACTTTTCCTGTTTCTTCATTCTGTTTTTCAGAGTCTTGGCAGATATCTCCATTTGAGGCTGTTCTTTCATTTCCTCAAATCTGCACTCCATCTAGACTCTCTTGGATCTTTTAGAGGTAACCTCCCTCTGATACCAATTGAAGTGCCCAGATCAGTGTGAATCACTGAGAGGGGGAGGGGGTGAATCAGTGACCCTTTAAAACTTTTTACTAATTGATTCTTAATCAATTAAACCTCTATGGCTGGTTAAAGCCTCGATCCACTCTTCTTGTATCTCTCACCTTTCCACGAATGATGCAGTAAATGTAAAGTCACTGGACACAAGGATTTACAAGGTTCGGCACCAAAGGCCTACATCCTTGCCATGCTCTCCCAGCATGGATTCTTCCATTATAACTTGTTAGAATTACAATGGTCGATACAGAGTCCCACTGTATCTCTCCTGAGTCCCACATGAGGGTCTTTATACTGCGTCCCACAGTGTTACCAGAGTCCCACTGGCCTGCTCCAGAATCCCACTGAAGACTTCTTCTCCCTGAGTCTCACAGGGGGCTTCTCCTGGCTCCTCGAGTCACACGAGTAGCTCTTCTTCTTGTTCAGCTCTTCAAGTAACTTCAGCAGCCTGGGATAAAGGCTGCTGGCCTTGCTCTTCTCTTCTGATCACTTGTGGTTGATCAGGGATTCTCGTCTAGCTCAGGCTTTATCACCTTCTTCTAAGGATGACCTGGCTTCTCTCTTCAAGAATCTTCAACAGCCTCTGAAAAGGTCTGTTGGTCTTGCTCACAGCTTCTGATCACTTCTGTTGATCAGGGTCTTCTCAATTACTGAATACTCAGACAACTGATGTCTTTAACTTCAGTCTGGTCCAGTCTCACATCAGATCAACTTCATGCACTGAGTGCATGGAAACTCTGAATCCTCACGCACTGACTGCATGGTCTTCTCAATTTCTTCAAGATCTTCAAATCTTGGACAACTCAAATGCACACAACCAGATTTGGCTTTGTTCATGTGTTCATGTGCATGCATGCATGCATGCACTCTCCTCTTTCTCCTCTTGGTGCAATAAACCCACAAAGGGTGTATTCTTATTAAGCACACACACCTTCTCAAACTTCACACACTTTATTCAATTTGGTTACACACTTAGAAGTGTGTTATACTCTAGTGTGAGAGTCTCCTTCTTCTTCTCCTTCTTAGTGTGTACACACCACTTAGGCACACACTAAGGTTCAGCCTTCGCTTCTTGAACACACCCAAGGCTACGACCTATTGTTCATTTGCACTTATACCACCCGTAGGGTGTCTTCACTTTGCACACACACTTCCTTGTTCTTTTAATCTTCTTTAAAGTGTGCACTTCACTTATGCACACACTTGGTTCTCCAATTTGTACACCCAAGGGCTACGGCCTCCCTCCTTCACTTTTCACACAAGGCATGCAAGTCTCAGCCTTCACTTGAATTGAACACACACACAAAAGTGTGGTATACTGCCTTGCACACACTTAACCCGTGGGTGAGATTTTCTTCACCCGAACTTAATCATCAAGGAGGTGTGCAAGGGCTGTTTGAGCCGCGGCCTTCACTTCTTCTTCAAAGAGAAAGACACACTTGGATGCACAAGGCAGCGCACAAGTGTCACTGCCGCGCAAGCTCAAGCACAAGGGTCGCGCAAGATCTCGGCCAACCGCGGGGTGCGCAAGTGATGCGGCCTCAGGTCTTCCGGCCGCGCAAGGGTAAGGCGCGCAGGGAATCCTTCTTCTTCTTTCACGCAAGTGTGCGCGAAAGGATCCTCAGCCGCGCAAGTAGAATGCGTGGGGCTTCTTTCTTCGCGAGGCAGAGAGCTCTCACGGGACACAAATCTTCAACAAGAACTTCAGCAAACTATACCGAGAGCATGGGCTCTCCTTTTATAGGTAGAGAAGCCTCATATCATCCGCGTGATACAATCTTTGAATCCCCGAAGTTTTCGAGTATTTCAAGATTTTTCAAATCTTGATATCTTCCTCTGTTTCACACGCGGGTATTTTTCTTTTATATTTTTCTCCTCTACGTGAATGCGACTTAGAACGCATGCACGACCTCTGTTTTGGCCATCCCATGCAAAACACAAACACCCCGAGGCCTCGGCACTTCGTTTGCCTTCGGCCAATACTCTAAATTCTCCATCCAACGTGTGAATGCATATTTTATTGCATGTATATGTTCCTTACGGAGAGACGAGCAAAATGGTGCCTTCGGCTTCGAGAAAGACAGCCGGGAGCTCGACTTCAGTGCTCGGGTTGCTCCTGGTTCGACGGAGGCTCGCAGTGAGGCTTCGGCTGAGCTCGAGGAAGGAGATGGACGGGGAGCCGTTGGATCAGGAGATCAAAAGACATCGGACAGCCTGGATCAGATCGCGAATGGCGCGATGCATCGGGCGGCCGAGATCTGCCGCGCGATCACTCGGACGGCCAGGATGCGCTCCCGGGGATTTTTCCGCGTCCCACATCGAAACGGGGCGCGGTTTTTCCGCGGTTTATCAACCATCCGCTCCCCCAGTCGGCTCAGTTGAATCCTCTCCCTCCACGGTGCCGCCCCGCACCGTGTTCTCCCTGCGGGCGCGCTCTGCGCCCACTCTCGCCTCTGCGGGCGCGCTCCTAGCGCCCCCTATACACACTCGGGTGCGCGGGCTTCACCACCGCGTGCCCTCGGGGATTATACACGGCCCCGACCCTTCTGCCTCAGGGATGCTGCCTTGGCCTTGAGGGTTCCCCATGGGCGTGGCGACCTTGAGTCCCACGTGTTCCTTGGGTGATGACCCTCGGCTGGCCTCCTTGGTGGCCTAATTTTTTTTGGCAAAGTGTTGAATTAAAACACTATTAAAAACAAAGTTCTCCATATGAAACATGCCAACCCAAGTGCCCTTCTTTCTTCCTCCCATTTCTTAATTTCTTCTTCATAAGAATTCATCCAATCTCCTCAACATATATTCATTACTTAGGAGGGAAATTCTTGAAGGTTCTTCATCAACCGAGCTCCTGAATCAAATAATTCTTCAATGTTCTTCATTGATCTAATCAGAGATCAATTGGATCTTCTTCAAATTCACGTGCACTAAGTGATAGTGCATGGACTTCTTTAGCTCACTTCATCCACCTAGAAGTAGTGGATGGATCTTCTTCTATCTCCTCATGCATTGTTAAGACAATGCATGGTATTCAAACAATGTTGTGACATTGTATCATCAGGATACAAGTGCTTTGAACTTAAAGAGCAGCTCAACAATCGTCAGATATTACTAGAGAATGTTTCAACCACAACATCCTATGTCACTTAGTGAATCTCCTAAGTGACATGCATCTTAGTACTATGGCCATTCTCCATTCCTCACCAACACCATCACATCCTTTGTCATTCACATCTAGACATTCCTTGACATCCATTCATTCCAAGACAACTTCATGCCTCATTGAAAACAAATGCAACACAATGCACTTCAACTAGGGCTAGTCACACTACCACGAAAGTCACAATGCATCAATATACCTTGGAAAAAAATTTAATTTTTAAATCTTTTGATTTTTCCATATCAAACATAAGACCCAAATGGTACTATATTTCATCTAATTCATGTTCCAAAATATATAGTGTGACACCCTATTTTTCTCTCTTTGGTTATTAGAAATTTTCTTCGATTTTAAGATTATTCTTCATGGCTGGGCCCTCTTTCCCCTCGTCTTCTAATTAATTCATTTATTCTCCTTTGTTTTCCACCCATTTGACAGTCCTGAAAACCTAGGATTTGCTGTTTCCCAACTTATATGTGGGGTTTTTCTTGTCCTTGGGTTTATCTGGGCCTTTTAGAGTTCTTTGTCCCTATTAAGTTAGATAATACTTCTCTTATCAAAAGAAATGATCTAAGGTTGGTGTTTCCTTGAAGTTTTATTTTTTAGTAAAACCATATATTATTGTGTATTATAAATCAATTATTATTAAAAATCATGCATTTTTTGGGATCCTTAGTAGACCATTACTTAATTGTTAAAGTCTTATGAGAATATATATTTATCTAAAAATTTGTTCCCATGGATCTTAACAATTATATTTTTGTATCTAATAAACATGAATTATACATGTTTGATTAAATGTCTTGGAAGTTTTTAAGAGAATTTTCATACATAAATGACTTCATAGATTTTAAAATGAATTATTATAAATTAAAAATTGAGATTGGGATATTATTTGGATAGTTTTTGTGTTATAAATGAGTATGATAAGAGTACTTCATAAATTATTATGTTATTTGTGTGTGGACCTTGTAGGTGATTTTATGTTATGTTTTTTATGGTAATTTTCATATGTATATGTTGTGTGGAAGATATTTCAAATTAATATCTTGATTTCAAAATTTAAAATTAGTTTTTAAAATATTCATGATAATCAAAAGGTTTCCAAAGGAATTTTTTATTTTGATTTCATTGTGTAATCAATTGGGACACATAGTACATTATAAATGAGTTTTGAGAATGATTTTAAAATTTTAAATTTCTTCAAAAAGATATTTGAAAATTTTATTACTTGTTTAAAACCCAAGTCCTAGATAGAATATTCTAGATATGGTTTTCTAAAATGAGTGACACCCTCTTTATGAGCCCATGATATCATAATATGTGTGGTATTGTGGAGTTACATAGTTTTGATATTGTTAAATGAAATAAAAAATTGGATTTACATTAGATAGTACATGGATTTAGTATGGGGAGATGTTAATTTATTATGTTTATATGTGATTTATATTTGATAAATTATTATTTACCTCCTACTTATATCTTCATGGGGGTTCTAGGAATATTATTGAGATATGAGAGATGGTTTTTACTCAAGACATGATGATATTGACTAGTTTCCCTAGTATATTAGACCCTTTCACTAAGGGGATTCCCAACGACGAGGCTAGTAGAGAATATTGGAAGGTTATTTTCTAGTGATGCATCGATAAGCTGAATGATGATTCCACCCAAGCGTGTCGAATATCATCTCATTTTTTTGTTTACAAGTATTCCATGATTAACTATATTTTTCAATTTTCTGTATACTACACTTTATTTTTAGTTCTATTTTAATTTTACTATTAGTGATTTATCTTGTAATATTTAATTTATTTCACTTTTTTGTTATGATTCTTGTATTATTTTATTTTATGTCTTTCGTTACCACTTATCTTGCTCCATCATAACTTTTAGTAACTATCTTTCTATGTTATTAAAATTAAATATGTTTTTACCCCTATATTTTTCTTGGTAATGTTTTTAATTATTTATCAATTAGTTCTCCTTTATATAATTGAAAAATTAGAGTTTAGAGAAGGTATTTCAAAGTTAATTTATAAATATATTATTTGAAGAAAGATTTTATTATTTTATAATGTGTTTTTTGATTTTTAAAGGAGAATTTGTAAATTATTAGGTTTTTTTTCTAAAATCGATCATATTTTCAAATATTTTATCTAAACTTGTGTTTATTTTATTTTTATGGAAACTTTTTTGGACAATTTTATGAAATCCTATTCGATTATTTATGATAACACCCTAATTATACCAATTTTTGTTAGTAGACTTTATTTTTTATTGAAAGATAATGTTCAGGTTTTTTATTGTCCATTTTATTGATTTATTTCCTTAGTTTCATGTGATGTAAATTATGTGTTGATGTTAGAGAGTGACTATGAGTAACAAGAAGATTACAATTTTAATTTTAGGTCTATTTTATTTATTTTTGTTTTTATATGTATCTACCATCTTAGCCTCCCTTGTATTTTAAATATATTTTTAGTGTTGTTTTATTTATTTGTTTCAATGATTATTTTTGGTTTTTACTCATTTGATTGGTGTTTTATTTTGAACTATTTATTATGGTTATGCATGAATGTCGAATGTAGGGACACACTATTTCAAAATTAGGGGATCATTCTGTTTCATGTGTATTATTATTTATTTTGGAAAAATCATTTCAATTTTGTATGTTTTCATGACTGATCATTATTTTGTAGCCCGTAGGGACAAGGTTCACCCTTCGGACCTTACCGCTGGTTGGCTCGGGTTCCCATTTCTAGAGTGGCCATGGATGGTTTTGAACAATATGGAATCTGAGAACTATATGTTATTTTGGGATCAAAGGTTTATTGGATATAGGAACATAAAAAATCAAGTGGTAGGTGTGGGGAGAGTCTAGAAAGCTATTTCTATTCATATCCTCGAGCTACCATAGGATGTTGGGATTGAGATTTATGAATCTTGAAATATGTTGTCTATATATTTTGGTTTGTTCTGATTTATGATTATTGGGGTCTAGAATTGTGTTGGAACTATGTTAGTTGATTAAAATTTTCTCATTTCTTGGGATGAATGTGGAAGAAGAAATGGGAGAACATGATGTGATCTCATGTACTAGAAAACAACGTGGAGTCTGTATGCAAGGTCATATTTAATACTGAATGACAATTTAATGATCCTTTTATGGTTCACAAAGCTATGGGGCCAACCCATGTTCAGTGAATAATCACTTTTTAAATAAGTTTTCATGATTAATTAATGTTATTAGATTTAGTTTTATTAATTTTTAGTAATGAAGAAACCTATTTTTATAAGGAGAGAGACTACATTATGAAATCTATAGAGAGTTTTTAGGAAAATTATTTGAAATTAATTTAAAATTTTGAAAATAATATAGGGATATTTTTAGAATGATTAAAATGAATTTAATTTTTGGTGACTTGTAAGTGTTTTCAGTATTGAACTTATAGTGTTTTAAAATGGTTCTCAAGTGGGGTATAATTATTTAAATCTAATTTGTGTGGTTTAAATATTTAAATGAAATAGTTTAAAGGAGTAATTTTAAACATCATTTGGTTTTATGGTCTTCTTGATAGGTGTTTGTGAGTTATTATTTTGAGATATTATTTTTTTCATGTTTTTTTTATTTAGGGATAATTATATATGGAGTTGTATTAATTTATTCACGAGTTTATATTATATTTAGAGTATGAAACCAAGAAATTTCCTAGTGGAATATTGGATGTTTTCCCCATCATGTTTTTCCCATATTATTATTTTTAGAGTTCTAGTGTCACTTTTCCAATTTTTGACTCCACCCGAACTTCAGATGGATAGGTAGATCCAAACCTCTCCCAGTGTTTTGAACTTGATCAACAGTTCTTGACAAGGAATTTCTTTATACCTTAGTATAAAACTATTATATGATAGCATATATCCATTTTTTAATTTATCCAGTGAGTTTGAGATCATATAATTGACCTCTACCATAAAATCGACGATGAGTACTGCATTGGCCACATATTTTGGTGAGAGCCCTCTATAATAAGTAAAGATTAAGTAAGATTAATATATGTTATAAATTCATAATATCTTGGTTAAATACTCTCATTATATTATCAGTGTTATGAAGTAGAGACTTTTTATTTTCTTCTGATGTGGTATGTTTTGGTATTCCATACTCCTTCCATTCAAAAAATTATATCGAGAATCCATCTTATGGATTGGTTGAGACCTATTTGGGAGTTCTATGAATTGAGGTGTTTTATTTTTTATTTTTGTAGTAGTTTAGTGGATCAATTTAAGGTGTCCTTATTTATCTTCTCTCCCTTATCCATTCAATTATGTTCAATCTTTTATTGTCATTGATATATGGATTTTTATTTTAGGTAATTCTGTTGAGTTAGTGTCCTAGGACTATTTTTTTGTACATTTCTTACATTTATATTGATCTATTGAATAATAATAAATCTATTATTACATATTTTTCATTTCTATACATGGATTTGATGTAATAATGTCCAAAATTATTTTTCACATTGATAGGGTTCTAGTTGTTTCCTGCTATGATGAGAACCTTGAAGTGCTATGATGATATTCCTAAATATATTTATATGATTGGATAAAATTTTATAAAGGGAAACATATAATGTGACTGTTAAGTGTGAGTAATCATAAGAGGATGATGCTTCTTCTCATGGAGTTCCCACTTGGTAATCTCCATGATGGAAAATTATGATAATAAACTACCGAGTAGGTATTCCTCATGTTTTTGTGTCATCTTATATTCATATATGTGATCTTCTGTAATGGTCCACAGAATTTAAGATAATAATTAATTCATGACATGACATGTTGACTTAGATTCTCTCATGAAAACTGTGACAATATATGTTTGCGGTTAGGTATGGTATGTTGGGTGCGTCACGATGAATATTTCATTAATGGATAAGTAGAGGAAGAATTTTCCCTTTCATAATTATGGAAGTTGATATCTCAACCCTTTGATTAGAATAGAAACATCACATTAAATTCCATGGACTTGGTTAAACAACATATTTATTTTATATATTTAAATAAATAGATATCAATCTTATAGGTTGGTGACACATATGTGCAACCTGCTTGACGATGTATTGTGATAAAGGGATTATATTACAAAATGAGTGTTCGTATGTGATTGTAATAATAGATAAATTAAGTTATTTATCTTGGGTTCCTTGACCGAGTTCTATATATTAATCTTAAAATTTAGGATATATCACCAAATGCCAATGATAAAGAATCCTAGTTGGTCAAAAACCAAGGGTTTTCATTAATATCAATTAAATTATACAGAAGTTAATTAATAGAATAAATTTTATTCTCAAGGATAAGAAATTCATGTTTTATCGATCAAAAATATTTATTTATGAATGAAATATTTATTAGGGTATTCAAAAAATTCTCAGGAGGATAAATGGACCAAGACTGCCTTCGTTGATAGATATTTATTTAGGAGATGGTAAATATTATATATCATTGTGAAGGTTGGCACACACCATAAAATAATAATAATATTATTATTATTATTATGCGTTATAAGCTTTATTAAAGATCATAATTTTATTTAAGGTCCAACATGAAATTAAATAAATATTTTTAACCTAAACCCAAGATCTATAAATAGAAAATTATATATATGGAGAAAATGATCAAAAATTGATAATTTAGAATAATTGAACACAACATATTTCTCCATCTTAAATATTACTCATCCCTTCCTCCCAAGAATGAGATGAAAACCTTTAATCTGAATGGGTCTTGGAGTGATCAAGATGAACAATGAAAGAGAATTGTTTCACCATAACCGAACCCAAAAATCAATTAGCTTTTCTTTGAGATCAAAGGATCACGTGTGGATCACTTATAGAGGGATTCAACATTGTAATCCTTATAGTGTAGTATAGATATTCCAAAAGGGTTTTCAGAAGATCAATATCACCAATAAAGAATGATCCTAAGCCTATGTATATCATTTCTTCTATATCTAAATAAATGTATTATAAATTTAAAATGGAAGATCCCCTCATAGGGTTTCAGGAAACTGAATATTAAATTAAATTTTAATATAACACCCACCAAAGGTGCTTCAACTACCCATGGAGCCTACAAATGGTATTAGATCCAATAAGAATATAAATATATAATTATTTTTTTAATTGTTGATCTTCATGCACAATCATAATTGAATATTTAATTTCATATTATCCATTATTTAATTCAATTTTAATTAACATACTTTGATATATTAATAATGTTTTTTCATTATTTCATTTTATTAAATGCATAAGAACAGATGAAGAATGACTAGAGATTCCATCGTGAAGTGCCTTTTTATTGTTTGGTAGGACTACATTGCATGGAGTGTAATTGCATAATACGCCATATATCGAAGTACACTATATTTGGATGTTCTGCAAGATACAGGACATAAAAAAAGTAACTACATGTGGTGAATTTATTTCATAGTGTGTGTGGACCGGGCTAGTCTAAATCATGGGTTGTTGGTTTACATGCCATGTATAATGTGTACATGTCATGTAGTATTCACATGTCAGTAGTGAAATTCACACAATATTTGTGGTAATTATACACAGTCAAACCATGTGAGACAAACAACATAGAGAAGTAATGACATTCAGGACATGTATGTGGTGTACAAGATATGTGGTTTATCATTTCCCATGGCCAAAATACATGCCGAACTATTTTGTGAGTTTTGTAGACACACAACCCGAGCAATACATGGAATGTAGCTGGTCTGTAAAAATCATGTTACCACAATCTATGAACACACTGAGTTATTTGAATGGTTATGCTGACACACAATAAGTCTGATTCACGATGTATAGTTGGCTTGTACACACAGTTTAGTAATTCCAAGGTATACACCATGTATTAAAAACGAGGTACAAACTGAATCCTTATGTGTTGAACCTGGTTACATAAAAACAAAGATACACAAAATGTTACTCGTAAGTACACACCTTATAGTCTGGAAATAAATGACATAATTAAATTACATTAAATTGATAATTTAGGCATTATAAACTTATTTTATTTTTCGACACCTTTTGTTATTGATAATTTAATAATGTTTTTTAATAATATTAAATTCTTAATTAATTTATTGTAATAATCTATAACAATTGGTTCTCCAATTTACTTTCTTTGAATTCCATTCAGAGTAGTATCTCTAAATAAATATCGATGGTCATTAAGATGAAAGGTAATTAATTAATTAGTTTGTTAATTAATTATTTACTTAATAAAAGTGATTTTATCTTAATAAAAAATAATGAAGGGAAATGAATAACTGGTTTACTTTTTCATATATGTTGCATGTATGACTGTTCATGAACTTAACCAACACCTATGTATCTGTTGGATTCTTTAATTTAATTTATCACATGAGTTTTTAATTATTTAATATTAAATTAAAAATGATGGTCTTCATCTATTCCCTCCCTCCATCATTATATAGGACCTACACATCCAGGGTTATTTATGTAATACTCATTAATCAATTTTTTGGTTCCCCCTCTTATGTGTGTATTATAAATACTTCTAATTAATGGAGTATCCCATGGTTCATGGAGGTGGTTCAAGACAGAATGATAATGATGCCATCCCAGTTGATTCAATGGTAGATAGGTGGAACACTATAACTCATACAAAGCAAAAAATATCTGTTTTATTCCATGAGGAAATCGTTTTATTTATTGCATGGTCAATAAATAAACCATTTGATAATATTATGACCAGGTTATTTATTATTAATTTTTTCCCTATGTTTTATTTATTTTATGGATGCATGAACGCTATCGCATAAATAAATTAATCAATGTAAAATGATTGAATATAAATAAATAAATTATACATAATTTTCTAACCAACATGGTTATTAAATTAAGTAAGATCCAGATAATATTTTCAAGCATTCTAAATGAAAAAAACGAAAAAAATTGTGAATAATAAATTAAAATATATCAAATTAATATTAATGTAGACTAATCATTCCATTATATTATTGGGAGTGAAACCATATAATTACATTTTCAAATGTCCATAGCATGAACACTTTATTTTATTGAGGAGTTACCTTGAGAGTTTGGGGATTAATTAATCAAACTTGTATTGAATTTAATAGACAATGTCTATTAAATACAAATTTGGAGGTAATTGTTGTGTTAATCCAATTTGGATTTTAGGATTGGGGATTACACTCAACAAATCAAGGATATGTAATCTCATATTTGGAAAGAGGACCTTTTAAATACGATCTTATGGTTTCCATACCAAATCATGAATCATAAAGAAGTGAAATATGGATCCTTACAATTTTAATGTTCTAGAAACTAGACATTCCATGTTTAATGGTGAGGGATATTTAGACATGTTAAAATAATGTGATATTTAATAAACTAAATTTTATTATTAATCGTATACTTTGTAATAGTGATAAGTACTAATAATAAGAACTTTTATAATTATATAAAAATTTCATGTTCACAATCCACACTATCCCTGTGATCTATATTGGAGAAAGACCATCTCCATATATAAAGAAGCTTCTAGGAGTGTTTTAGACATTTTGGGGTTGTTTTGTATCATAAACATAAATATTACATGCTAGAATCCTCAATTCCTGATTTTACCACTAAGGAGGTGTGTGAGGATGAGTTCATTGTTAACATGGATGCATATAGAAATATCGATAATCTCTATGGAATATATTAGGGGAGAGTTATACATGAATGGTTTGATATTTCTACATCTCCATTTCATAGAAATATTAGAGAAGAAGAACTAGATGTGCCATATATAGTAAATACGAGTGGATAAATTGAGGACCTATAAGTTATAAGGTTTAAAATTTGTTATTAACTGCCCATTGATATAATTCTTGCATCACTCCCTTAGAGATTCTCTAGTTTTTTTTGTTAATTTTCATATGAAAAACTTTGAGATGACACTCCCAAATCTACATACTCCTCTTCTCCATGTAGATAAAGAGATGAAGCTTGAAAATCCTTCCATACTTATGGTGAATAAATAGAAAGTCGAATAGAAGATCCCCAAAGACAAGGTTTCTTCACAATACCCTTATAACAAGATGAATATTAAGGGGAATGAAAGGTAGAAGGATTTTTTTTATTTTTAATTTTTTAATAAGGGCCACGAGAAGAAAAATTTCCCCTGGTCTAGAAAGTAAGGGGAAAATTCAATTGCATTTGTTGTCATGTTAAATTTATCTATTTTTATAAACTGGGTACTAGATATAGATTTTGGTTCTAAAATATGTATTCAAATATAGGAACCATGTAGATTCATAAATATTAATTGAGGGGAGGTAAATTTATGAGCATCCAATGGAGCTAAATTTGATATTATAGCTATCAGTGACTACCACCTCACTTTTCCAACTAGAATGATCTTTATTTTTAAAGGTTTTTATTATGTTCCATATGTTACCAAAAACATTATTTATGTATTCAAATTAGATATATAAGTATTTATTTTCAAATTTGAGAATAAATGTTTCTTCTTTTATTCCGATTATATTTTTTATATCAAGGATAATTTAATAATAGTCTATATGTGTTGGATTACACAAATCAAGTAATGACAATTGATAACAAAATTACTTCACATGTCTAATTCCAAAAACAACTTTGGAATCACCAGATAGGTCATATAAATGAAAAATGTTTGAATAAATTACACAAAGATGGATATTTAGATTCTATTGAATTAAAACCACTTGGTTCAGTTCAAACATGTTTATAAGGTAACATGATCAAATCCCTATTTAGTGGAAATGGGGAAAGGGCCAATCAGTTTCTCGAATTAGTTCATAATGATTTGTGTGGACCCTTTACTATTTAATCATGGGTGGGTAATAATACTTTATAACTTTTTCTAATTATTTTAGTAGATATTTATATGTATACTTAATGAGGTATAAGTTTGATCCTTTTGATAAATCCAAAGAGTATAAGAATAATATTGGGAACCATATTGTTTAGAAGACTAAGAAAATATGCATAGAATGTGGTGGATAATATCATAATCAAGACATAGATGATTATTTATTGGTGTTTGTGTTTCAATCATAACTCAATGTACTTTATACACCTCAATGGAATGGTGTAAGTGAAAAGAGAAACCACACCTTGTTGGATATAGTGAGATCAATGTTGTGTCATGATAGTATTCCATTATCCTTTTGTGGTATCCTTTATAAATAGTATCATACATACGAAATAAATTTCAAACTAAAGTGGTAGATGATATTCCATACCAATTATGGAATTCAATGAAACATAAATTTTCATACTTACATGTGTGGGTATGTGAAGCATTTGTTACGGCATATTCAAGTAACAAACTTCAACCCTGAGGAACAAAGTGTATCTTTATAAGATATCCCAAGGAAAAAATGGATATTACATAAATAATAATTTAGATAAAATGATAGTGGTTGATAAGAATCCCACCTTACTTAATAAGTATCAAATCTCCAAAAGAGATTGTGGGAGTGAGATAGATGCCAATGATGTTTAGGCTCAAGATACACAAGTATTGGAAGAGGAACCAATTCCAAAAATCCATATTGAATAAGTTGTTCCAGAGACACTTCTACAGTGTAGGAGTATAAGAGATATTAGAGAACTAGATTATTATGGTTTTATAATCCTCAAGGTTTGTGATAAATTATTAGTTGATAGAAATTATACTCTAACCAATAAGAAAGCAATAAGTGGAATAGATGTTTCCTAGCGTAAAGAATCCATGAATTATGATATAGATTCCATGTACCAAAACCAATTATTGATTTTAGAATATCCTTAAGTAGATGTAAAACCCATTGGCTGTAAATGGGTATTCAATAATGAATTATACATGGAAGGAAAATTCAGTACATATAAAGCACGACAGGTTGCAAAAGTGTTTAAATTGCATTTAGGCATTGATGAAATTGATACTGTTTCCCCAGTTTCAATGATTAAATCAATCAGAATTATACATACCATTATGGATTTATATAGCTATGAGATTTGTAACATGGAGTATAAAAAGCCTTCTTTAATATGAACCTTTAGAAATATTCCTATATAACCCAACCTCAACAGTTTTGGAATCCAAAGGATTCCAAAAAGATTTGAAAGTTTAAGAACCCCATTAATAGATTAAATAAAGAATATAAGTCTTGGAAAAATCCTTTTGATGAAACCATAATATAATTTAGTTTCATAAATAATAAATGTGACCCATGTGTCTGTAAGCAATTTAGTTGGAGTGTGATCATTTTCCTAATAGTATATTTTGATGAAATAATACTTTTTAGAAATGAAATTTCATTCTTATAGTTTATTAAGGCGTTATTGAATAAATTATTCTCCATTAAGGACATAGGAAAGGGGATATAAATTCTTGGGATCAAGATCCACTATGATATATCCAATGACCGATCGACCTAATTCAAGTTATATATTTTGAAAAGATTCCAAAGTGGATCGATATGGAACAATCCAATAGGGTATTATTTCCAATGTCACAATACATTTATATATCTTGGAAAATGTGTCTTTATACAAACAAGGAAATAAATGGAATCGAAGTTATTCCATACATGTCAGCAATTTGGTTAGTTATGTATTTTATGATATATACTAGGCTAGATGTCAACTATGAATTGAGTGTGGTAGGAAGATATCAAGATGACCTAGGTGACCACCATTTGATGGAAATAAAAATTATCCATAAGTATCTGAGGTATACGAAGGATATATTCCTGGTATATGAAGGATATGAAGAAATAATAATAAGAGGATATATAGATTATATTATCCAAATAGTTCAAGATGATATGAAATCACAAACTAGATACATCTTCACATTGAATACAGGAGTTATGATCTTGAATAGACCAAATAAGTCTATGGTCATAGGATCAATAGTAGAGTCTGAGTATATTGTGTCTTCTATGGTAGAAAAATAAGAATTTTGGATAAGAAAATTTATTCATGATATATATGTGTTACCTAGAAGTAAAGATCCTATTAAACATACTGGGTTAATACTATGAAATTGGATCTCACAAAGGATCCAATGTCACATTAAAAGATGAAGAAATAAATCACATAACAACCTAATATTTTGATACATTGATATTTTATTTTACTTGATGAATATTAAATAAATTACATAAACACACAGCTAAGAACCTTATTATTTTGGTGAATTTGGAGACTAAGTACACAATCATATAATCAAGTGAATGATCATCAACATCTCCCATAAAGATATTCCCCTTCAGCACTCCTCACAAACATACCCTATTTACAACATTTATTCAAAACATGTGGAAAGGAAACATAATAAAGGGTGAGCTGAGATTCATAGTAAGGGTAGAAATAAAAACACATAATCATAACACGAACCTAAGGGTATGAAAACATGTGAATAACATTTGAAAACCACACCATGAATATCAAAAATCATAATCTCGAGTCATGGCCTAATGGTTGGTAGTTCATAAGACATAAATCACAAGGAAACTGAAGAACATGATACATGGGATCATAACATTGTAATAAGACATAGAAATGTGGAAAACACATAATCATATAAAACATTATGTAAATTCTACTGACCAAGAAATTCATAACATGATTGGCTTGGTCTAACCACCCATATACCGACTTCAGGATTGTGATAACCACCCGTGTACCCTATTTTTCCTGATTGGGCTAACTACTAGTGTTCCCTCCATTTTGGGTTTGGGATAACCATCTGTATACCCACCTTTTTAGGCTTGGGATAACCTCCCTATACTCTTTTTTTTAACTAGTTCTAACCACCTATGTACCCTATGATATCCTCAAAAAATTTATCATTACCCAATGAATTTGAGGGAGATATAGGTTTCACTCATCATAAAATGAAAATCATTCATATGTGTGTTATAATATCATAAAACATTCATCATATGAGAACCCATGAAAATTAATGGGTTTTGTAAACATATAATCATAAAATATGGAAAAGAAACATGTTTTATAATCATTTCTTCATATATCATAACCCATGGAAAAGAAATGGGGATTATAATCCATTTATAATTTCATGATATCATAACCAATTGAAAATAAATGGGTTTAATAAACATCTTTTCAATAAAAAATTGACTATTCAAAGAAAGGATAAAAATTGTATCCTTGGATCATGTCCCAAGTAAAGTATAAGAAACATCAAAACAATGTCATCTTTGATGAAAAATTATTTTGAATGATCACATGGAATATTTCTTTATAAAAATATCCTTTCCAATTGAATATTTTTAAAATAAAAAAAAATTTAAAAAAATTTTCTTAGAAAATAATATTTAAATATATCTTTGAAATAATTCTTGAGGAAAATAACCTTTCTAATTAAAAAATAGATTTTTAAAACATATTTTTAAGATACTTTTCCTTTCAAAATAACATTGAAAACTTATAAAGTAATCATTAAATAAAATAATAGTCATGATACGGTAAAACTCCATTCATGCCTTACACATTAAAACAATGATTCATTTTATATTTTCAGAAAAAGCCGACTGGGAATTGTTTGGAATATTAAATGAAGATTCATGACAATTTTTTTTTGTAAAAATTAAAACAGGTTTAAAAATTTCTTTTATAAATTATTTTATGAATTCTATTTTTTTTAAACATTTATTGAAAACATTGTTTTGTATGACAAATAGTTTTCATTCAAAGGGATAAATAAATATGATCTTTTATAAAAACATTTTTACAATTATTTTAAGAAAAAAAGAATACAAAAATAGAACTTTTACATGAAAAAAATCATGAATAACCATAGGAGAGTTAAATTCATTAGAATTATAGATATTTATATCATAATAATTCATCATTAGAGACTTAATCATAAATAATCCCCAAAAGGATGAGATTATAACATAAAACAATTACAACTTTGGAAACTTTTAATCATAATAATCATGAATAGATAACATAAAATGAAATGTAAAATATCATGATAATAAAAAATTTGATTTTTTATGTAAAAGGGGACTTATATAGACCACATAAGAGAATATTAGTGTATAACATGACATAATTCTCAATGAAGGAAAATTGAGACAAAAACCCCTAACCAATTTAGTAATCTTTTGAATCATTATCCCCCAAAAAATAAAACAATAAAATTTAAATGTCATGAAAAAATTGAATTAGTATTATAACATGTAAAAGGGGTAGTATATACACCACAAAAAAGAAAAAAGTGGTGAATTTTCATATGTCTCTTTGAAATAAAAGTGTGACTAGAAATCCCTTACCGATTTGTTATATTTTGAACCATAAACCACATAAAAGGGAGATAATAAAATGGATGTGTAAACCCCAATA
Organism: Viscum album; assembly: GCA_963277665.1. NCBI lineage: Eukaryota > Viridiplantae > Streptophyta > Magnoliopsida > Santalales > Viscaceae > Viscum > Viscum album. Next base: position 391,612,010 of record OY728167.1, on the reverse strand, counting down.
ACTTTTTGGATAATCATCATAAAATAAATTCAAGGGTAGAATATAAACCACATAAAAGAAATATATTGTGAATATGTAATTTTTCTCATAGAAAAATAAATTTTAGATTGAAATTCTTTATCGCTTTAGTAATCTTTTAAATAATAATCCCAAATGAGGAATAAAAAAATGAAACTTTTAATATCATGAATTTTTTTATTAATTATATAACATGTAAAATAGGTATTATATACACTATATAAATGAAATGAGTAGTGAATTTGTGAATGCTTCCAAGATATAAAAGAGATGATTGAAATCCCTTACCCTAAGTCTCAACTTCTTTTATTCACATTAGAACCTCAAAAATAATAAATATAATTTTATAATAAATGAATTAAATAAAAATAATTATATATATCATACCATATATTATTTACTTATGTCCTTTTATTACCCATTTATTAACAATTCTATGTTAAAGTCACATTTTGGTTAATAACTGCTTTGTTATTTTATATATGATTTGAATTGTTATTTTTAATCCTTTTAATTTGATCATGGTTCCATAATCTACAGAATAATAATAATGAGTTAATAATAATATTTTTACATTAATTATAATTATATTGGAAATAAAAAAATATGATCTTTAGAAATGAAATACGTTATGTTCATAGAGATGGTAAGTCCTATGTATGCTTGAGTTACATTTCCATTTTTCAAAAATTATTATGGAAATGAGGTAAGTTATATTTTATATTAAAATAATTATAATAATATAATAAATATTATATTATTTCTTTAAATATACTTAAAAATATCAACCCTGTGGCTTGGTGATGAAAATAGAGAGTCTCATCACTTCGTGAAGGAGGTAGTCCACATGTACATGGACAACATTATCATCTTTTAGTGAGGGAAATGTTAAGAAAGAAAATAAAATATTATATTTTCAGAATGATAAATATTTCATTAGTAACATTGTTATTTCATTTATATCACATATATATATACCCAAATTATATTCCATGGAATTTGTTAGTGAAAAATGAATGACATCGCTACGCGAGGTGGTATCCCTCCGTACAAACGAGAACCATTAGCATCTCCCATACTGAATAGAATGTAAATAGGTATAGATAATATAATTACTATATAAGTAAAATAATGTTATAAATATCATATATATAATTTATATACATCATTATACTCAACCATCATAAGTGGTAATGGAAAAACGAATGACATCGGTTCACGAGTCAGTAATCCTCTATACACACAAGTCATGATTTCGTAACCAATTTGATAGAAGTGGAGATGGTTGTAGATAATGAAATTAACATAAGAATATATAAATAAATTTAATATAATGTTTTTATCATTTCATCATTATTTAATAATAATTTAAGAAGGTGGAGGAAGAAATAAAATAAAAACACCCGTCGAAGCACCTAACCTCTTTTTTGTGTAACCTCATTATGTTTGAACCAAATGGATTTATAGGTCGGATTTATGCCAAAAATAAGGATTATAGGATTATGTGAGGGAATTTTGGAAGTAATATAGGTAGGTATTTTATGAAAAAAATTCGTTTGAAGGTGATAGGAAGAGGATTAAGGGCGGACTTCTTGAAGTGAGGTGAGTGGAACAATTGTGATTGTTGAAAATAAAAAGGTGGTCCCTCGTTGTTATCTTGCCTTAAGGCTAAAAAATGGAGTTTCATAGAGACATATATATTATTGGGTTTAAATATTTCCATAAAATATAATTTATATAAGTGTTTAGGTCATTTTAACCATTATCTTTTTAGTTTAACCCCCGATAAACCTATTTTTACCTTAACTACGATAATAATATTTTACAATTTTCACAATTCATTCTGGTAAAAAATCAAGTTCAAATTAATAGATAATATAAATTATTTCTATTCTTAATATTTAATAAATTTTTACATATTTTTTTTCATAGACGTGGAAAATTTTAATTTACAATTAATCCCATACATGCAAAGAGAATGTATTTTTTCGAAGTGAAAGTATTCAAAAGATTACAATTTTTTTATATCAAAATTAAATAATAAAATTATTCCAACATACTAAATTGTATTAATATATATATATATATATATATTTGAACAAATTTTTCTTTAAAACTAATTTAAAATATAATTCTACTTTATAAATAATTTAAATGAGAAGGCATATTTCAAATAAAATTCAATATTTTTCATTATTCCTCAAAAAAGAAATCTTTTTTGAAATTTATAAAAAATTAACCATTATATAATGTTGATATTTTTTTTAAAAAATATTTTTATTTTTTAAAATAATGTTTCTAATATAGTTATATTTTTTTAAATTATGTTAACAAAAATTGACAAAACTATTTTTTAGAAAAATATAGTTGTAAGTTTAAAAATGGATTTATTCTTATCTATTAACTAGAAAACAAATAAGATGAATGATAAATAGTTTATTGAATATATAATATATAAATTTCATTAAAATAATTCAATAATATTTGTTTTTTAATGAATTAAGGTAAAACTTTTTTTTCCATAAAAATTGTTTTTAAGGAAAATATTTCTTGTATTTTCAAATAGTTTTCATGTTCATTATTAATTAATTTTTCGCAAAAGAATTCATAATATATATATATATATTTGTGTGTGTTTGTGTCTGTAAAGAATTTATTTTAACAATTTAGTTATTACCATTAATCCCTCATATTCTACTGTGTAGCTTCTAATTATTATATAATTATATTTTAATAATATGACACATTTTGTTTAAACATATATTTGTGTCTAAAACATGCTTAAATCAGTGTTATGAGTAACAAGATATTAACTCGGTGTTTCATGTAATGTAATCATAATATGGTGTTGAATGTAATTCCAGATATGTAAATTGTTAAAATCATTTGAAAAAATATATTTTACAAACACTCATAGTGTTACATTTTACCCCCCCCCCACTTAAAATAAAATCTTCCCTCAAAATTCATCATGGTAATTTGAGGGTTAGCATTTGAAAATTCCTTCATAGAAACCCACATCTTAAAAGGGTTAATTAAACATCATCTTGAAAAATATAAATTTATGTCTAAAAGTCATATAGAATAACATATACTAGGTTTCCAAAATAGGATAACATAGGTGAAAAGTGAAAACATAGACATATAATAGAAAACTAACACCCAAAAACAGATGGAGAGTGATAGAGAACATGGTCAGAAGAAAGTTAACAATAAAAAATCCATGAAGAAAAGAGGTGTGACAAAATTTTCATTGATATTATAAAAAATGACTATAAAGGACAACATTTTATTTCAATACCTTTTCCTAATATTGGGAAATTTCTTTTCCATATAGACTGAGAAAATATAAAAAATTTCTTAATTTATATATTTTTTTCATAGGCACAATTTCATCCTTTGGTTGTGCCTTGATCAATTTACACATTATCACTTAATCGAGGAGAAGAATTGATTTCATTTTTTAAGTAATAAATAAATTCCATAAAATAATGTTTACTCACTACTTATATATTTTGTTTTAAAAAGATTATCAATGGTTATCTAATATGGATAAATCATCATATGGTGAAGTAATACATTGATCTCTAAATCCTCATCTAAAGTTAAATATAAACCATTTTATAAATTTTTAAACTAATCACCCTTCCAAAATTCAATATTTATTAATACGGTCACTAAATTTCCCAAACATAACATTAATCCTCCAAATATCATTATGCTACACTTAATGATCACATGACAAATATGTGAATACCTAGGTCATATATTCTCATTAAGATTGGTACTAACTAGAATTAAAATAAAACCTCAATGAAAAAAAGAATTCTTACACATTGCTTGATTAAAACCATATATTATTGAACATTTTCCATAGATACAATAATGTTTTTAACTCGATTAATGATAACATAATCCACATTGTCAACAAATACATTATCATTTATGAGGTCATAAATACTATCAAATTAACGTTATCCATAACGATAATCAAAACCAAACAAAATTTTCTTCAGGTCATGAACATATTAAGGGTTATATTACCTTAATATTTTTTTTCCATAATATATTACCTTTCTTTTAAATCACTTTTCTAGGACATTAGTACTATTAAATATATCCTAGAAAATATTCAATGAAAATTTCATACAAAAAAATCATTATATATTTCATAATTTATATAACATAATTATTGAATTCCAATAAATAAACACTTCCACAATCCCACTCATTTCTCAAATAATTAACATGGATTAATTTCCTTATTCCATAACAATTATTTCATTTAATATTTCATTTGTAGCATATTCATTATCCAAAATACAACCATTACTTGTACAACCTTTCTGATTCTATTTATGTTCTTTCCCCTTAGGACATTGATTTTCATAATTCCCATAATTTACAAATTTTATACCTTCAATAGTCAATGATACCTTAGGGAGACCATTATTATAATCCATTTCATTGACTGAACTTTTCATTTTTTCCTTTGGAGTTACTTTCTCTATACCCTTCTATTACACACCCAAAATATCTTCCCATCCCACTAATACATTCCCTTGAGTGCATCATCCCACATTATTAACATATTGGAAACTAAATCTTCTTTCCTCCATGGTCTTTATTACCCTAAATCTCAAAGAAATCTATCATTATATTGTTTAGTGAGTTTGAGAGTAGGTTAAAGAGAAGGTTTCAAATAATATATCATGATAAATTATTAGAAATAATCAGAATATACTTTACACAAGTTATCATCCCACTTGTTTGATAATTATTAAATTTACAATCACGTTTAATGATAACCTAGTTTCTTTATGTTTCCTCCATTGACTAAAACCATAAACATAGTGTGAGCAATGATAATCATAATGCTAATCCAAGTAATCATGAAAATAAATTATAGGATGTATAAATCAAGAAACCATATTTTTTATCTATTAAACACAAGGTTTATCCAAGGTCATTCATAGTTATCATATATTTAAATAATTTATGATGGTTCATAAAGTTTTCATGAATTTCCAAATATTATCCCCAAAGATTGTCAAAATAGGTGTGTAGAATGGTTAATTGGCATGAACTAGGAGATGATCAAGTCTAGATCAATGTACCCTTTTCATTGTTATTACCCCTAGGTACCTCTATTCCAAATCCACAACCCTTTGTAGTGTCTAGATTGGGAAGTAATTTATTGGAAATCACTTTTTATATCCTTTATCAAAATTCAGGGACATTTTTCTATAATTTGACCCATCCATAGACTTATCATTAGATTCATACATAGATATATCCTTAGAAATATACATAGTCATCTCACTAACTATTTCTCATCCTAGTCTTTAATGGTTAACTAAACCTTTCCTTTGATACCAAAAATAGTGACCCATGATTATCATTCATATATATTACATCATTTAAGATTAATATTCAATACATTACACACACAAAATCATCAGGACCATAATAGTTTTTTGTATTTGGAGACTAGGTACACAATCATTTAACTTGTTGAATGATATTCAATATCTCCCATAAAAATATTAAACTTTATCACTCTTCACAAAAATACACTACTTAAACCCTATGTTCATAACAGTTTGAGAACATGAGCCTATCATTTGAAAACCATACCCTACATATCAAAGATCATAAAAATGAGAAATAGAATAAAGGTTAAATTTCCATAAGACATGAATCATAATAATATAAAATAACATGATCCATGATAGAATTACATTGGCATAAGACAAAGATAATTATAAAACACTTAATCACAGAAAAAATTTATTTGAAGGATACTGAACAAGATATTCATAACATGTTAGGTATGACCTAACCACCTATGTACCTACTATAGGATTAATAAAACCACCAGTGTACCCTATTTTTGAGGATTTTTATTACCACTTGTGCACCGTCCTTTTAGATCTTTTTGTAACCACTCGTGTACACTCCTTTCCAAGCATGGGATAACCACTAGTGTACCCTCCTTTTTGGGCGTGGGATAACCACCCATGTACCCACTGAGCTCATAGAATATTTATCACTACATAATGAATTGTATGTAGATATGGGTTACACCCATCACATAATTAGAATCTTAAATATGTATGTCACAATATAATAAAACATTCATCATATCAGATCCCCTAAAAAGAAATGGGTTTCATAAACATTTCATCATGACCTATAGAAAAGAAAAAGGTTTCATAATAATTTCATCACAAATTAATCCATGGAAAACAAATGGGTTTCATAATACATTCACCATTTCATCAAATCATAACTCATGGAAAAGGAATGGGTTTCATAAACATATTTTCAAGAAAACAAAAACCATTCAGAGAAAGGATAATAATGGTTCCCGTAGATCATATCCCCTGTAATGTATATGTAACAGAAAAGTATGTCATCTTAGATGGAATACTATTCTGAAAGATCACTTATTGTATTTCCTTAGTAAAATAAGACTTCCACTTTTAAAAAACTTTTTAAAACATAAATCATTTTATAAATCATTTTCATTGAAAATATGATTTAAAGATCATATTAAAACAATTCTTGAGGAAACTATATTTTAACTTTAAAAACAGATTTTTTAAAAGTTAGAACCTTTTTAAAATAATTTTCATTTGAAAATATCTTTGAAAAATGATAAAATAATATTCAAATCTAATAATTGACATGATGACATAAAATTTCATTCATGCCTTACACATTAAAACACATATACCTTTCCTATTTTTAGTAAAATACAAACTATAATTGTTTCGAAAATGACATGAATATTACTTTAAAAACAATTTGTAAAAATTAAAACATGGGTAAAATTATATTTAATAAATCATTTGGAGACTTATAAAAATATTTTTGAAACCATTTTTAGAAAACATACTTTTGGAAGAAAAATGGTTTTCAACCAAAGAGATAAATAAATATGATTTTTCATAAAGACATTTCTCAATTATTCTAATTACCAAAGATTGGTAAAATGATACTATTACCTAGAAAAATAATTAATAAACATAGGAGAATAAAATTAATTAGAATTATATATAGTTATATCATAATATTTCAACATTAGAGACAGAATCATAAACAATCCTCATAAAAGATGAGATTGTAAAATAAAACTCTTACCACATTGTAACTTTGAATTATAAGCCACAAGAAAGGATAACATAAAATGAAATTTAATATATCATGAGAATAAATAGATTCATGAAATTAATATTTATAGGGGATGTATTTACACATTATAAAAGATGATAGGTTCATAACATGACATAAGTCTCAACGAAGAAAAATTGAGACAAAAATACATGACCACTTTTTTAATCTATTGTATCATAATAAAAAATGAAGGGTAAAAAATGAAAATTAAAATATAATGAAAATAATTTTATTCATGATATATCATTTAAAAGGTGTCGTATATACACCTGAAAAAATAAATAAATGGTTAACTTTCATATGTCTCCCCAAAATAAAAGGGACACTAGAAATCCATTACTGATTCGTTAACTTTTGAACCTTAAACCCCATGAAAAATAAATAATAAAATGGATATGTATGCCAAAATAGTTTTTAGGAAAATAATCATAAAATAATTTAATGTTAATTATATACACCACATAAAAAACATGTGGTTAATATGTCATGTGTCTCAAAGAAAAATAAGAATTAGACGAAAATCCCATATCACATTAGTAATATTTTGAATCATAATACACATGAAAGAATAATAATAAATGAAACATTAAATATCATTAAATTAGTGTTAGTAATTATATATCATTGAAAATAGTATGTATATAAACCACACAAAAGAAACATGTTATGAATTAGCATATGTCTAACAAAAATAAAATAGTGAATAAAAAACCCTTACCATAAGTCTCTACATCCTTCATGCATGTTCAAACATCATATTTAATATATATAGGTTTATTGTAAATATATTAAAGAACCATAATTATATATATATATCATACCATATATGATTTACCTATGTACTTTTAATAACCGTTTGATAAGAATTCCATGTTTAGTCACATTTCTATTATTAACTGCATTGTTTTTTCATATATATTTTGATTTACTATTTTTTGTCCTTTTTTACTTTATAATGGTTAAATAATTTCAATAATAAAAATCATGAAAATTTACCATTATTATATATTATTATAATTTTAATACCAATCATTAAATACTATTTTTATAAGTGAAGTACGTTACGTTCTTGGAGAAGGTAGGCCGTACATACACATGGGTAACGTTTTAATTTTTGTATGTTCTCTAGGGAAAGTATAATAAAAATATCATAAATAACATATTTTTTCTTTAAATATACTTATACATATCATCCATGTAGTTTGGTGATGAAAATATAGATTCACATCGCTTCTTGAAGGCGGTAGTCCACAAACACACAAAATATGTTATCATATTCAAGTGAGTGAAAAGGTAACAAATAAAAAGAAAATTAACTTTTAGAAATGATAAATATTTCATGAATATAATAATTATTTCATTTATATAACATATACTTGTCATTATTTTCTTCTATTTATAGAATTCATAAAAAAGGAATAATATCGATTCTCTAGGCGGTAGTCCATCATACACACGAGCGACATTATCGTATCCCCTACGGAATAGAAAGTAAAAAAATTATATATGATATAATTACAATAAAGTTATAATAATTTTTTTAATATCTTATATATACTTAATATCCATCATCATACTCAATCTTTAGAGGTGTTAATGGAAAAATGATTGACATCTGTTTGTATGGAAACAATCCACCACACACACAAATGATGATTTCATAACCCATTTTATGGAAGTATAGATCATTGAAGGTGATTACATTAACATAAAAAATCAATGAATATTTAATATAATTATTTTATTATATCATCATGGTTTAATAGTTATTGAATTAGGTGGAGGATGAAATAAAAAAACGCCTATTGAAGAATGTTACCTCTTCATCGGGTAACATCAATAGGTTTACACCGATAGATTTCCTAGATTTTATTTCTGCCAAAAATAGGGATTCAAGGATAATTGGATGGAATTTTGGAAGTGACATTCATAGGTCATGTAAGATCAAATTTTTTTTAAAGGTGTAAGGAATAGAGTATAGGTGTGGCCTTTTATAAGTGATGTGAGTGGCACACTCTTAATTTTTTAAAAGAAAAAGGTTTACCCTCGTTATTATTATTCAAAAAGGCTCTAAAATAGTTTATTATTGAGACATAGACATTATAGGTTTAACTTATGGCTATAAAATATATTTTGGAAATTGTTTTAGATCATTTGGACCCTTATAGTTTTTTACTTTAACCCGAGGTAAACCAATTTTTACCTTAACCTTGATAAATAATTTTTTATATTTTCAAAATTGAGTTTGTTAAAAAAATTTAGTTAACCATATTATATAATATAAATTATTATGATTCTAAATATGTTGTATTTTTTTCTAAATTCAGTTCACATAATTAGAAAAATGTAATTTAAAATGAATCACACATACGTGATGAGAATCTGTTTTTTCAAAGAGAAAATGTTTAAAAGTTTACAATATTTTTATATAAAAATTAAAAATAGAAGTAATTAAAATGACAGAAAATATATTAATAAATATATAATATAAATAATTTTACATTAAAAACAATTTATAATATTACTTAACATTATAAATAATTTAAATGAAAATAAAATTCAATTTTTTTCACTATTCATCAAGAAATTAATCTTTTCACAAAATTACCAAAAATTTAAAAAAAAATTGATTATATAATTTAAATAAGAAATTTTATCTATTCTAATAGATTTTCTAAAAGTTTTAAAATTTATTTTTAAATTAAGTGTAAAAAGGGGGATAGAACATTTTTTAAAAAAGTATAGTTTTTAAGCGTAAAATTGGATTTATTATTATCTATTGCCTAGAAAACACATGAGATGAATGTTAAATAGTTTATTGAATATATACTATATAAATTTTACTAAAACATTCACCAATTTTTTTAAAGTTATTTATGTAAAACATGTTTGTTTGCATCAAAATTGTTTTCAAAAAAATATTCCTTTATTTTCAAATAGATTTTATTTAATTTTTTATTAATTGGTCACCAATGAATTAATTTTATATATATGTCTGAAGAATATATTTTTATAATTTAATTATTCCTATTCATATCTACTATTCCAATGTCTAGGTGATAATTATCATATAATAATATTTTAATAATATGACACATTACATTTAAACTCAGTGTTGTGTGTAATGCAAGCTAAACATAGTATTAAGTGTTACACACGAATAACCTAGTGTTGCATATAATGTAAGATTAAAATGGTGTTGTGGGCAACATGAAATATGAAAAAGGTTAAATTACTTTGATCAAAATATTTCAAAAAAACTCGGGGTGTAACTCTCTGAATTTATCATATCTGGAGGGAATTTTCTCAGAGAGGTGAGGTTGCAGTGAGTAGTATATTGAATGAAGAAAATGTGGGGATCCACTTTACTAAATACATGACTCAGAAAAAAAAAATGATTATCATTTGATATTTATCGTACATAAAGTCATAGGAATTTATCTCTAGTCTAAGAGGGTGTCTTTTGAAGTTGGTGTCCAAGGACCAAATATTAGTAATTTGATTACATTTATATTCAAAGTATTGAATATTAATAAAATATATTATTTCACATTTTTAATTGTTCTACATGGATCATATGTAACAAGTTTCTAGAGTATTATCTATATTTGTAGGGTCATAGGATCTCCTCGTTATAATAAGAACCTTGAAGATCTATGATGATATTCTTATATATAGTTTTGTGGTCAGATAATGAACTATGAAGGGACACATATAATGTGACAGTCATTCAAATGTAATAATAAGTGGATATGGATTATTATCATTATTTTTTCACCTAGTAATATCTAAGATGGGATATTATGATAATAAATCCACCGAGAGGTATTCCACATATTTTGGAGTCATCAGATATTCAAATCTACGATTGTGTGTAATGTTTTAAGATTATCATTAATTCAGGTCACAAAATTTTCACTTATATTTTCTGATGAAAAATGTGACATCATATATTCTTGGTGAGGTAGGGTATTTTGGGTGCATCATGATTGATATTTCATTAATGGATAATTTGAGGAATTATTTATCTATTATATCTTTATAGAAGTCAATATCACTACCCTTTAATTAGAAAATAATCATCTCTTTATATTCCATGGCCCTGGTGTAACAACACATTTATTTCATATGGTCAAATAATGATATATTCAGCATATAGGTTGGTAAAATATATGTGAAACCTACTTGATGAGATATCGTGACAAAGTAAGTATATTACACATTGAGTTTTTGTATGTGGTTATCATCCTTGCAACATTATGTTATTTATCTTTGGATCATTATGTAAGAACCTAGTTTTCCTATAATGTAAGAACCCTTTTATTTTTTGTTTAATTCCTTGCGGTTTTCCTAATATAAATTCCTTGTGAGGATATGAAAGAAATTAGGGGTTATGAGGCATGTTTTTTTCTAGAACCCCAGATGGTGGAAGAAATCACTAGGCCACATGGTTAGTAGAAACCAAGCCTCCAACTTCGTAAGGTTTATCCCAACCATATGTAGGGTTTTAGAGAGCAGAAGAGGGAAAAATGTTTTCCCTAATCATGAAACCCATGACACAAGCCCATGTAGGGGCCCTTCAATTTTTAAGAGAGGCTAATAAAACAAGTTGTGATTTTTCCCATATTTTCCTCATGAACCATGCATATTCCCACTTTGAACAGTATGACACACAATATTGGTGTAAAATTTAGAAAACCGTGTGGCCAATCCATGCAACCCACGGAATTTGTGTAAAATTACAAATTTTTACTTAATGAATTATATGTTTAACACCCCTCTATTCTTATCTAGTTCCAGAAAACATGTTGTTTTTATTCTTTCTTTGAGATCTCTCATCCAATCACCTAGGTTCTTTGATATTTCATCCATATGAACTTATATTCATGATCCAGTCATCTCATTTTTTAGACATTGGTAATTTTATAATCCCTTAGATCCTTTATTAATTCTTATTTCACATGAAGATTCTATTTTATTGAGGATCATATGCCATATTTTTAGGGTGTTTGTCTATTATTTATTTTTATTCTAATCCATGCCAAAATAAGGGCTGATACTGGATAAGGAACCTACTATAGGTGTAAGGTAGGTGGTATATGAATTTTCCATAAAAGTCTTGTCACTAATAAATTACCATCATTATGCGCATTCCAGTTTCCCTGGTTGTAGCTTCTAAAAATCATCTACCTTAATTCTAATTGTTTATCTTGTGTTATAAATCCTTAATTATATATGTTATTCATACCCTTGGAGGTTGTTACCTCAATGTTATCCATCTAATTAGGGTTCATACCATGTTATGCCTTTTTGGAGCATTTTTGAGATTATTTGAGACACCGTTCAGGTGTGATTTTACATAGACATATTAAGGTAATTATTCCATCATAAATAAATTAAAATTTAAATAATTAATTGGAAGGTATATTTATAGATATAACATGGCAAAGTTAAATTATAATTGAATATATTTTATATTGGATACATTTACCCTACCGCTTTTCATGTTAATGAAATATATGGAATGAACCTATTAAATGTATATAAATTAATGTGATGAATGGTTTCATGTTCTTTATATGCCTTGTAATAATTATTTAAAGATAATAGAATTAACCTATTAAATGATTAAATGGAATGATTATTTCATATCCCATGATTAAATATTTATATAAATTAAATGAGTATAAGGTGCATACTGCTTTTGAAACGTTTTATCATCATATGAATGGTCAAACTTGATATAATGTTGGATTCCTATGGGAATTCCATGATCACATAGAGGATAGAATTCCAATTCATTGATCTAATTCCTATGTATGATACCCACCATATAATTAGGTATTTGTCTTATTATGTGAATTCCTCAGTGTAGTACTAGGGATTTACTGACAATATTTTCTAGAAAATATAATTCCTTTGGTACACTTCTTGGATAAACTCCATGGATTCAAATTGATTTACTAGGACACACAGAGCCATAGATTCACTGAACTAGGCCAAGCCATGATCAGCTCAGGGTTACCATGGACATGCTCCATTGAATCAGATGGACTCATTTACAGTGGAATGCCTTGGGTGTTCCCATTAGATTACACTTTGTCCCCCATTTTTCCAGACTACATGTGTTACTACTATGAGTTGGATTGATACATAAGGGCAAGGATACCTAGGTTAAACCTTGGATCCTCCTTTATTATTATTATTATGATATATTTGGGCACTTTTGACACCATCAAATTATTTATCTATATAAATTGAATAATAATTAATGAAATGGATAAATGTTCAGACATCAACTAAGCCTAAAGCATGTATGAGATGTTTATTTTTAACAATTTACTTTATTATATACCTACACATTGTACTATTTATATTCACATACTAGATTGTATAAATACCATTGGTAGTGGTCAAATGAGATTTATCTCACACCCTATCTGGGCCATCTTTGTACAGGGGTATATTATATGATGGTTGGTGTGTAAAAGGTAATGTTTCCCACTTTATACACCTAAATTATCTACATTAGGATGGATATTGGTTGAAGATAAATGGGCTAGTGCTAAGGATGCTTCAAAGGTGGTATCAGAGAATTTTTCATAGGAGTGAATCATGTCTGTGACATCACAAAGTGGTATCAGATAATTTTTATTTTTATTATCTATTAATGTTTGGTAAATTTATAAAGGATATTAGGAATGTGTTGTAACTCGGTCATAAGATTTGCCTTGGAGTAGCTAACACACATTCGAGATAAATACAATGTTTAATAGGAATGGGAAATTGTCTTTCTGTTTTTTTCTTATTACATTTGATATATATTCACTGTTCAGTGATGAAAAAGAATTGTGGTATTTAATATGATATATTTCTATTTTACATTGTCATAGTATGGAAAGGATCATTGTTACATACATCATTTTAGGCACCTATGATTCACATTCCATGCATAAGTCATTCCATATAGGTGCATTTTACTGCTTATATTTCCTGTGTTACATGTGATTGTTGAGTGTGCCTTGATTGAGATATATTTTTATTCCACTAACATCTTTTGTAGGTAAAGTAAATTAGTTTTTTAAAAATTAATAACCATCCTAGATATTTTTTACATTATAGATAGATGGTGGAATCTTAAATAGACAATTTCAACTCATGTAAGCTTTGTAAACCTTGTTACATGAGCTGGGATTTAGCTATGATTACATGAATCTGAATTTAAATTAATAATATTTCTGGGATTTTATAAATTGGAATTGGTAATTCATTGAAACTAATACTTTGTATATTACCTGATACATTCTGAGAATTATTGTAAGGGGGCTAGTTATAATTACATGGGTATTGATCTCAGTTTATAAAGTGTATGTTCCTTTATAAATTAGGGATGGTAAACCATTTAATTGAACATTATATTATGTATTTTAGAACATAAAAACTTTAAATATGAATTTTGACTTATAAATGAATGGTTTATATTAAATGGATAGGCCATGTAAAAATTAAAGAGAATTTCCCTCCTTAAATTTTAATTGACCCTCCATATACTAGAACCCTTGAAAATCAAACTTCCACACTTGCCAATACCCTAACCATATTTGTGGGTAGTTGGGTCAGTATACCATGGGTAGTGATCCATTTTATTATTATATACTTCCATCAAAGATCCCATCTTTTTTGAATCTTCTTATGATGCATGTGCATATAATTTTTAGAGATATACCACCATGAGGTACTCTAGTCAAGTTCCAGGAATGTGGTAAAAACCATGCTCTAGTAGTGGTGGGCCCTAAGACACTAGTTATTCTTCCAGTAGTTCCACCCAAGGACCAAAATGGTATTCCTAAACTGGGAACTGAAACTCATCTTTTAGAGGGATAAAAACATCTTATGAAGTCTATAGATGGTTCTCCATAACCTGCACTTATGATTTCAGATTTCACTCACAAGTTCTAATTGATGCATCCTTCCATATTTTTTGGGGATGACTATCCAAAGGATACTAAGTCTTTACTATATGCCATTATTTCTATCTTATAGAATATGGAGATGCCTACAGAGACAAGGGTCAATATCTCCACCTATATGCTTTGTGATTTCACCAAGAACTGGTGGTATGAGAATACTCAGGCTAGTTATCATTAAGGCATGGTTTGAGAAGACTTCCAGACTACCATATATGACTAATTTTTCCCTTTAGATGCTGAGAGCTGACCAATGAAGAGAGTCATGAACCTACAGCAGGGTTTTATATTCTTCATGTAATATTTGGTACATTTTACTATGTTTAAATTCTTTCCACCACTTTTAACTGCTGATGAGTTATCGTGAATGATACATTTTGAGGATAGTATCATGTATTCCATCCACTCATAGGTAAATATATTTCTAAAATCTAACTTTTATGATATCATGCATCCTGATCTTATCAATGATTGATTCCTGATTGAGTATATTGTATTGGGCATATAGTTTCAGTGCTGAGATAGGTAAATAGTTTTTCTGATTGCAGGAAGCGTAGCCTTGAGGTTTCTTCTCAGATTCGTGGTATCCATAGTATCCACACTATCAGCTTTTTTATATGCCATCTATATGGACAGAAGGGAAATGTGAAGTATCTGTGTGATATAGACCCAATTGAGTGTCATTCATATGCTAGAATGGGTCATATTTTGAGTTTTTGTAGGACCTTTCCACCTATTTGTAGAGGAAGAGGACTCATAATAACTCAATAATTAGGAGGAGGATCAGTTACATTGTGTCAAGAAGGAAGCTGGAGCCACACCAACAGGATATATGGAGGAGGATTTCGTGGCTGTAGTATCTAAACTTTTGATTTTAAACACCAGCAGAGAGGACCTACTCAGGGTAGTCCAACTGTAGCTCAATGCCATGAATTAGGCCACTTTCACGCTTTATTGTTTATACATAAGGATAAATGTGTATTATTTTTGACTGTACGAGATAATATTCTAGTATCCTCTAATATTGTATCTTCTTTGTTTGATACAGGTGAATCTCACTAATTTATCTCTTTATCAACTATGGGGAGTCTTGGGATGGATATTTGGTACTTTTGTGGGGTGATGATACTGGAGAAACTATTGGGTATATGGTCAGAGGGTATATTCAAATTGAAGGAATGTCCAATTGAGGTTGGACAAAATCGTTTCTTATGGGACCTCCTCATCCACGAGATTATGGGATTCAATGACTTTATCAGGATAAATTTAATGGTTACCTATCACACCTATGTAGAATTTTATCACCAAAGGATATCGTTTACATCACAAGAGGGTGATATTTAGCTTCAAAAAGGTGATTGGAATGTCAAGGACGATATAGCTGGACTGGAGCATCATGGGAAAGGTGGAGTAACCAACTAGATTTCCAGATTTTTCTTGAATGGTCAGATCTTACATCTGATAGTTTTTCTTCCCATGGTGGATCATTTTAGGGATGAATTTCTCAAAGATATTTCTATCTTACCTCTTGATATATAGGTATATTTTATGATTGATCATATTCCAAGAGAAGATATAGTATCTATCCCTCCATATACGATAGAAGATATTGAGCTCTAGGAGCTCAAGATATAGTTGGAGGTATTAAAATCTAAGGGTTTTATCGAACCCAACACTTCATCCTATGGTTCACCTATTACTTTTTCTTATATGTATTATTGTAATATTTGGATATACATGGATTAACGGTGATTGAATTAGTATATGGTTTTGAAACCAGTATCCATTTCCTTGAATAGATGATCCCTTCAACCATATATGAGAAGTTAGAGTGTTTTCAAAGTCAAAATTGATACTTGGAAATAATAAGGTGTGAGTTAGGCCTTTAGATATACAACATGTGGCTTCCCAAAGTAAGTGAATAATTTATGAGTACCTTTATATTCTTTTTGATCATACGAATTCCCCCACCATTTTCATGGACTTGATGAATAGGTTTTTCCTCCCCTACCTGGATTCCATCATCATGGTTTGGTGGATTACATCTGGGTGTAATATCATACTCAAACAACCATGATAAAAATATTGAGATAATTTTTAATACATTAAGAGAATATATTTTTTATTTTAATCTTGCAAACATCCACTTATAGATCTAAAAATATCACGTATTGGGTCATATTATATTAGAATTAGGATTATCAGTTTCACCAGAGAAGGTGAGTGCTCTAGTTTTCTAGGATTATACCAAGAACATGTTTGATAGAAAGAGTTTCTTAAGAATGGTTTGATATTACATGCATTCATATAGGACAAATCTGGACTTTTTCACCTCTTTAAAATTTTATTAAGGAGGGTGTGGAGATCTCATAGTCTAAATCAGGCAAAAATTCCTTTCAGAATATAAAAGGAAAGATTACTTCAACATATGTTCTTAATGATCAAGATTATGGAAGAGGTTATATAGTGTTCTTTGATGCATCAAGCATTAGGATGGGTTGACTACTGATGTAGGAGGATTGATTAGTTGAGTATGGGTCAATCCAATTGAGAATTCGCAAGAATAACTACCTAACACATGACTTAAATCTTGGAGTAGTTGTTCATGATTTGCATTTCTGGAGACACTATCAAATAGAAGAGTGCATTGTGGGGTATAAAAATAATAAGATTCTCAAATATATCATTAATAAAAATAAATTTAATATTAAATGATTAAATGGGATGAATAACATCTGTATTTTGACCTCAATATTTCCTATATACATAGAGAGGGAATTGAAGTCATTGATGCAATGAGCCAGAAAAATAATGAACAAGTCATACCAGAAGCCAGTGATGAATGGAAATGTATGTACCTATTTTCTGAGTTGCATTTGGAGTTTCAAGAATATGAAAATAATTTTTCTTATAGACTTAGCAGTTACCTCCTCACTATGGGATAGGGTGAAGAGAAGGAAATACTCATACCATGAATCTTTGTTCCTACAAGAGAGTATTTCTCATGAGGACCCACCTTTAGATTGTTCTATCGATGGAAAGAAAATCATGTTATACATAGGTTTATCTGGTTTCCTATAGACATTAGAGAGTATCTGATGCAGTTGTCCCATGTTTCTTAGTGGTAAGTTCATCGAGACATCTCTTAGATATATCATGACATGCATAACAAAAATTGGTGTCTGGGGATGAAACATAAGATTGCGGGTTTTATCACTCAGTGTTACACCTATTAATAGGTTATGGTAGATAAATAGGGACCCATTGGCTTGTTAGAGCCGATGATTGTATGAAATAGAAATGGGAATATGTGGCGATGGATTTTGTGGTAAAATAAATGAAGTCTCCTTGAGGTAGAAACATAGTTTGGGTGGTTGTGGGTTGACTAAAAAAGGTATCCCTCTTCCTTCATATCTGGCATAATTTCTTAGCTGAGGTGCTATAAAGACTGTATGCACTAAATATTAGACAGCTATATAGGGCCCCTAATTCTCTCATTTCGGATAGGGATGATAACTTCACATCAAGGTTCTGGTAGGGGTTATTTATATATTTGGGTACACGAGTGATTTTTTGAACATCTTTTCACCCTAAAACTAATATATATTAAAAATGTATTATACAGGTGTTATAGGACCTGATCTGATCATTCATCCTTCATTTTAGTTTTTCTTTGGAAAATCATACCAATATTGTTGAGTTTTCCTATAGTAATAACTATTATGAGATTATTCTAATGGATCTCTATGAGTAATTATATAGTAGGACACACCGTTAACCCCTATTCTAGTTAGTGGATTGAGAGGAAGTGTTATTATGCCCTTATCTTGTCTAGGAGTGTTTAGGGTAAGTGTAGTTGATTAAAAAGTTTATTTCTAACAATCAGTCTAGATATAAGTCTTATTCTAATCAATATCAACAAATTCCTGAGTTCAAGGTCTGGGATCATGTTTTCTTGTGGGTATCACCCAGACTTGGCCATTGATGGATACAAAGGTAAGGGAGGCTGCTGCCAAGTTTTTCAGACCTTTAGAGATCTTGGATTGAGTCAGGCCATTAGTTTATTGGTTACTACTACCACGTTGGAACCATTCCATGCATGATGTTTTCCACGTTTCATAGATTCACCGATTTCATGCAAGCATGTCTCATGATTTTGATCCTAAAGATGTTTATTTAGATGATGATGATTCTTTTGAGGAGAATCCCATACACTGCATTAGTGGGTGCATGATGTCTATCTCAGTCCAATATGTTACTTTAGTATGGGTGCTATTGAATCAAAACTAGGTACATAACAAGACTTAGTAGTAACAGTGTGATATACATACTTAGTGGCCATATTTTTTCTCAGAGAGTGTTCTACTTCTCGTGGAAGGGAAACTCTATGAAAAGTTACTTTATGGTGGTAAGACTACAAGAACATGACTTTTCTATGGGTTATGTACCCTTTTATTTTTAGTATAATTTCATGGTTTAGTCCCAATATAAATTCCCAGTGAGAATATAGAAGAAAAAAACGTGTATGGGGATTTTTCAAAGCTCAAATCCTCGATTGGTGGAAGAAATCCTCAAGATAAACGGTTAGTATAAACTATGAAACCTAGTCTGGACAGTTTCTTGTAACCATGAGGGGTGTTTTAGAAAGCATAAGAGGGTACACAATTTTCCCAAAATGGGAATCCTTGTCAACCTGCATATGTGTAGGCTCTGTAGTTTTTAATATAGGGTAATGACATGGTTTTTGAACGGTTTCCCAAACATTGCAATTGAACCATGCAGGTTTCTTATTTGGGATGTTCACCACACATAGTTGGTGTATGGTGTGGACAATCGTTCTAGGAAACCGTGATACCTATGGAATTTGGGAAAAATTACAAATTTTCCCTTCATGACTAATATGTTTAACACCACCTTTCATTCTCTATTTTTAGTTGAAAATAAGTTCTTCTTCCAAATTTGAGATCTCTACTCATAACACATAGGTTCTTTGATATTTCATCGATTCGGCCTTCGATTCAAGATCTGATAATCTCATTGGATAGCCATCGGTAAGTGCTACTGTAACAACCCTAAATCTTATCAATGCAATTTACCTTCTTATAAATATTTTATATAGTATAAATCACATAAAATCACATATAGAACACAATTAAATTTTTATAAATGATGAATTAATTAAATAAGAGGTATTTCTAGAAATTAAGGAACCTACACCAATGAAATAGTAACATGAACATTAGAATAGTAATATAGACATTAAGAATAGTAATCTGTCCAATAGAATAGTAACCTCATCTATGAATGTGTATATAAAATTTGGGTATCATATAAATTTAAATAGTATATATTAATATCTTGGTATAAGTTAATAAATATTTAATGTGTGATAAATTAAGTTTTGGTATTTTTTTAAATCTTATATGTTTATTTGAAATGTTGTTGATTAATATAATGTTTTATAAGGTTTTTTTTTTCAAAAAATAGATTCATAAATTAATTTTTTATTTATACTATTATAAGATAATTTTATGAGACCCTATTTAATTTTTCAATGTTTCATACAATCATTTATAATTTTAAAATCGATATTTTTTGAATAAATGATGATTTTAATAAAAAATTAAATATATCATAACTGGAAAATTATTTTAGAAAAATGGATTATATCTTTTAATTATACAAATCGAAAAATGTTTAGGGGGGAAATTTTGGTATTTTTTAAAAATAATTGAATTTTTGTGAATAGTGAAATATAGTAATTTACGGTATTTAACATTATAAGTAAATAAATGAATTTTGGAGTAATGGTTGAGTCATGGGTGATGTAAGTTTCCTTTATATTGAACTAAAACACTAAATTTTCTGTATTTACTCATCCAAATCATCATTATTTATAGGCTTGATCCAAAATAATAAACTAATGAATACAATAATAAAAAAACAACCCTTTCCTCCACTATAAATACTACCTCTCATCACCTATTATCCTAAAACCTTCTAATTATTTTATCTTGAAAATATTACTCCAAATTCCTCACCGAATCCTCTTCCAAATGTTTTGGTCTTTCTGTTCTCACAAAAAGACCATTTCGAAGTCCCTTAAGGAGGTTCTTAAGGATACGACACTCAAGAGGGAAAACCTTCTATCTCTCTCAATTTTTTTTTATAATACATTCTTCACCTCCACTATCCAAAGTTACATGATAACACCACTATCATATATATAATATAATTTTATCATGTAAATGGTATACCCACCTTCAATTCTCTTTTATTCCCCTTTTGTTCTAAAAAGGAAAACATCACCTGAGAGGTGTCAATTCGCCACCTTCATAGATGATTTTTCTTATTATAATACTGCCTTTAAGGCTAGTCGTAAAACCATTTTTATAATTAAAACATATTATAATATGTGTGTTACAACCTATTTATTGTTCTGGAATCTATATATATATATAAATATTATTAATTAATAAAACAAAATAAGTGCGCGATGACCGAAAAATGCCGATATAATCTAAACAGTTATCATTAACATTTTATCTAATGAATCATCCTCATATATAAAATAATGATCTATAAGACCATTTATTATTTTTTAATTTAATTAATATCATATAATTTCAATTATGGATAACTATTCTCATTTCAGATGATCTTTAATACATGTATACAAGTGAATTAATCATGAAAACCAAGTAAAGAAACACTCATAAACTATGGAATTGAATATTATAACTCATCAAAAAGACTGTAAATGAACTCAAATCAATCAAATACATGTAGAATAGGTTCTAAATTAAAATTCTAATGAATATAATTTAATTATAAAATACATTAAGTAAATGTGAAAAATACTTTCAAACAAAAGATAATGGATTCTCTCTAAACCTTAATTTTTTCCTTCAGCTTACACATTCAGTCTCTTTAATCCAATGTAATTATTAATTAAATTTAAGAACATAAAAATTCTATGTATATGTTTGGAAAATATGTACCGAGATCAATTATAATTTCATTTATGAGGAAATACATGTTTTATAAGGTTCTCATTAAATTCTTCATAATATGCAATCCCTATTAAAGAGATAATTCCAATATTATATGCATTTTCAAGTATACTAAATAATTTATTTTAAGAAACTAATATTTTTAATAAATTAATCATTTAATAATTAAAAAATATCTTAGTTCATTTCTGGTTTTAGGAAAAAAATTATTCATTTTCATCTTTAAATACCCTTTTATATTTTCCTTTCAACCATACAAAAGTAGCCCATTTCTATAGTTTCTTTAACTGAATTTTTTACATCTCTTCACTTTAGTTAGACTTAATTTATCATTATATATGCTAGTTTTAGTGTGAATATTCTTTTAATATTACTAAATTATAATTTAATATTCTTTCCCTTTTATTTTATTATATATATATTTTTACAATATTATTTTATGAAAAATAAAAATGATTTTCTAAAAGAAATAATCTTTCCAAAGTGAAAAGGGTATATCTCTCAAGAATTTATAATTGATTTTATTTGGGTATTTTCATCTATTTCAACACCCTCTATTTAATCTTATGATTAATTAAAATTGATATCTTATGGTACCATATAACATATTTTGTTAAATGATTTATGATAATTTTTACTGGGGATATACTATCTCGATACCATTCTCCATATTACTCTGGATAGTTTATAATTATGTTTACCGATTGGGCAAATTATATGGATTTTAAATTCAAGTTTTAATATATATGAATATGTTGATTATGTTTCACCCCTTCATATGATGAATTCATTTTACTATGTTTCGGGTGGGGCCCTCTATAGCCTCTCGATGCATCGATAGGTCTCATGAGACAAACTAGTTTGGGTATTGAAAATTTTCTTACTCGATCATGTATGGTGTCTTGGATTAAGCCTTTATAGTATGCTTATAATGTCTCACATTATGCATTCCCTCATTAGAAGAATATTTATTGATAATCTATGTGATTATTTGACAAGTAGAATATCCAGGGTTATGTATATTTTTCATGTGATTATTTATATGGTGTTATTTAATCATCTTTTATTCCTACCATACTATTTTCAAGACTATGTTTTAATGAAATGTGTTTTTAGTTTTTCACCATTCCTTGTTATTTATATTTATTTATGATAACTTCCTATGTATTTATTACCCTTACTGAGCATCTGATCTCACCCCATTATTATCTTTTATATTCCCCAGGATTCAAAGATGTAAATAATTTATTGACATGAATGGATAAACTTGAATAATATGAACGTTTTCAATTGTTTTTCCTTGATGTTTTATATTTCAATTTATAATGTAAATATTTTTTTGACTTTTTTTACAAAACTAATAATCTATTTAGTCCTTTGGGATGCAATCACTTTTTCATTGTTCCATTGTAATAATGTAAGAAACCAGCTCCATTCTAATAGGGTTGGGGTCTTTACGATTTTTATCACAGAAATTTTAGTATAAACATTGTAAACTTGAATTATGAAAACATTTATTAGAGGAATATAAACCTAAAAATAACTTTTAGAATATTACCAATGTAACTAAGCTTATGATTTATATATTAGTTATACCTAAATTTTCAATTTCCATTAAGTGTTTCAATAGTTTTTGATTATACACTATGTTTCATAATTTTATGATATAATCTAGTGTATGAAATTTTTTATAAATAGAACATTGTGGAAGGAATGTAAACAATATCTACACATATAATCCATGTATGGATTTCCATATTATGGAAGCTAATGATGCTAGAGATGACACTAAATATAGAGATGAACAAATCCTATCAATATTGGGAAAATTGACTCACGTTATGAGAAATAACCTTACCCGTATGGAGATTCATTATCCACAACATGGTGTAACAATGTTAGACTACCTAATGCGATAACAACCTCCATCATTCAATGGGACTACAAAATCATTTGTAGCTAGGAAATGGATAAGTTACATTGATAAAATATTTCTCGCTTTGGGAAGTAATGAAAGGGATAAGGTTATCATGGAAGTTTATTATCTCATAGGAGATACATATCACTGGTGGTTGTTAATTCAAAATATAGAGGAGGAATAAATTGAAAATATGAAATTGAATGATTTTAAGGAAATTTTCTAGGATAAATATTTCCCTCATGAAGAGTGAGTGGATATGGAGAGGAAATTTTTTCAGTTTTAGATATAAAGAGAAATAATGTGTTTCTAACTATGAATCCAACTGTGTAAATTTAGAAAGGAATTCTATGGAATACATACAGAGTCCAAGGAGAAAAATTGATAGTTTTATTTATGGACTTAAACCAATACTTCGAAGGGAATGAGTCTCACAAACATTATCATCCTATGAGGATATAATATATTTTTCTATCTAGAAAAATAAATAATTCTTTATGTATTATGGTGTTGAAGGCAAAAAAAAATGTTAATAATAGAATTTAATATAAAAAATAACGTTAATAAAATAATGAAGTATTTTTTCATATGTGATAATTGTGGGAAGAAACAGCTCAGTACATGCTTTAATGGAATTATAGTTTGCTACAAATGTGGAGATAAAGGCCAATGGGATCATGATTTAAAGGTAAGGAAATAATATTCATATGTACAATGTCTTAAATTGTGATTATATGACACACTACACAATGTAATTTCCTAAGCATCAAGGGATTATAGATCATAATAATCAATAGGATTAGGGTCAAGCTTATGTTATTACTACAGTCAAAGTGAAATAATTAACATATTTTTCTTTTTGAATTCCAGAATTGCGTTATGATATTTTGGTTATAATAATCATGAGATATATAAGAATTCTACTATAATAATTATTTATTAAGTATTTGAAATCATATATTGAATATTACCATGAAAAATGATTCAGTAGTAAGTGGAACATTTGGTAGAATACATGGGTGAGGGAAATATGACTGTCACTGTGTTTTTTATGCTAATATAATAATGATCAAGTTATTTTTATGGGAATGTATTGGAGACCAAGAAACTTGTTAGTGACTTGATGGATTCTACTATCTTTGGATGGATTATTATGTGTTTGGATTTAAGGAATGTATTTGAAAACACGAATTCTTATTTTTTGGATAAATTATTGTTGTAATTAATCTTTTAAGGTGATAAAAGAATTTACAAATCTGGTATGTGAAAATAATATTTAATTATGTTTTTTTGAAAAAATATAATGTTATGTTTATTTTTGAAATTTAGTGACCTTCCTTATAAATTTTTGGTCTTTGAATTTGGCCAAAATTATTTTGGACGTGTCATAAAATTAATATCTTATTGAATGGAATAATATGACCATTGGTTATTATTATTTGAGGTTAATGTATGATTAAATATATTGGATATAATGTGCTTACCATTTTGGTTTTAGTAAAAATTTAAAGGCAAAAGGAATGACTTATGGACATTATGATTCATTAAAGTGCTTCAAGAATAAAAAAATCAATGTGAACATTAATTTCCTAGTGTATGGGGTGTAGAAAAAATAGATCGAAAAACAACCAAAGGATTAGATTTTTCTTATGAAATGGAAATTAATCAACTATGTTTATTTTCTAAAGTGACTTTATGAATAGTAAATGAATCCCCCAACTCTAGGGAAAATAATTTTGAAACAAAAACATTATTGGATTACTTTTATTTATTAGAAATCAATAGTATTTTAGCAAATAAAAAATTTAGAGTATTTTTATGGTTAATTTTCTAATAACCATGTACTCTATCAATCGTCATCAGAACCTGATAGGTAGATTTCTCTTCCTTGTCCAGGATTTCACTTCACACTAATGTTATCCTATTCGAAAGCCTAATTTTGTGGTGAGCATATAATTTACCTTTACCTATTATTAATAGGATGAATTTATTAAGCATATTTCTATTATAGGTTTCCCAAAATGTAATTTTAAAGTATCAACATTTGAATTTTGATGTACAATTTCAAATTTTGAGGAAGATATTTAATGAAGGAGGGGATAATGTAATGACCCAAATTTTTATCAATGGAATTTACCATATTATAATTATGTTATATATTATAAATCACATAAAATCACATAGAGAACACAATAAAACATTATAAATGGAGAATTAAGGTAGTAAGAGTTATTTCTAGAAATTAAGAAACCTATACTGATGGAATTATAACCTGAAAGTTAGAATAGTAATGTGACCATTAGGGATAGTAATCTGGACAATAGAATAGTTAATTCACCTATTAAATTATAAATAAAATTTTGGTATCTCATAAATAAAAATATGATATATCTATATCATTTTATAAGATTTTTTTTAAATGATAAATTAAGTGTCGGTATTTTTGAAAAGCATATTTTCTTATTTAAAATTTTATAAAAAATAAATTTTTTTAAATGAAAATTTATTTTAAGAAAATAGATTCATAAATAAATTTTTTGTCTTATGATTATAATATAATTTCATGATACCTAAATTAATTATTCAAAGTGTCATAAAATAAGCTATAATTTTAAAATCAATATTTTTTTGAATTAATGATGATTTTAATTAAATATTAAATTTCTCATCTTTAGAATATTATATTCATAAAATAGATCCTATTTTCCAATTCTACACAACAAAAAATGATTATGTTGATTTTTTTGTATTTTTTCTAAAATAATTGAATATTTAGTGAATATTGAAATACAATAATTTATGGTATTTAATATTACAAGTTAATAAATGATTTTTTGAGTAATGGTTGTGTCATGTATGATGTAAGTTGACATTATCTAGAACTAAGATTCTCTATTTTTTTATTTAGTCATAATAATCAAAACTATTGATAGTCTGGATCCAAAATAATAATCTAATGAATAAAATAAAAAACACCCCTCTTCTATACTATAAATACAGCACCTCACCACCCCATGTACTCACCTATTATAATCCTTGAATATTGAAAATATTCTACCCAATTCCACTCCAAAACCTCTTCACCACATTCTGATCTTTCTAGTCTCAACAGAAGACCATTTGCATGGTCGTTAATGAGGTTGTCAAGGAGACATAAATCAAGAAGTAAAACCTTCTCTCTCTCTCTCTCTCCCTCTTTCAATTTATTTCTTCCTTATAACTTCATCACATACCCTATCCAAAGTAACATGAGAAAGCCATTATCATATTTATATATATAATGTATTTTTAATATTTTAATGGTATATCCACCATCAATTCTTTTCAATTCCACTTTTTTTTTCTAAAAATGCAAACATCTTTCATCAGGTGTCAATTCACCTCCTTCGTGGATGATTTTTAATTTTCTAATAATGTCTTCAAGGATAGTAATAAAACCATTTTTATGGTTGAAAATTTTATAATATGTTTACTACAACTTATTTAGTGTTCTAGATCTAGTATATAAACATAATATTAATAAATAAAACAAAAGTATCGCGTGATGATAAAAAATATGAAATAATTATCTAAATAATTATCATTAACATTTTAATTTTCAAATCATCCTCATATCTATAAAAATTATATATAAGACTATTCAATATTCTAAAAGTTTATTAATTACATATAATTTCAAATAACTATTCCAATTTTACATCATCTTTCATACATGTATACAAGTAAACCAATCCTGAAAACCAAGTAAATGAACACCTCCAAAAGACAAAATTGAATATTATAACTCAATAAAAAGGCCATAAATGAACATAATAAAATTATTCTAAATCAAATACATATTTAATAGGTTATTAATTAAATTATTAATGAATCTAATTTCACTATCCAGGATATTAATCATAAGTGTAGAATAAGATTGGATATAAGGTGAGGGATTCTCTCCAAACCTTCATTTTTCCATTGGGTTATAATTTCTCTCTCTTTTACCCAATTAAATTATTAATTAATCTCATGTTATTGTCCTAAATTATTTTTGTATGTTAAAATAATATTTACCTATCTCAATTATTCTTTCTTTGATGATTAAATTCATGTTTGATAAGGTTCCCTTTCTATTCCTTCTAATAATAAAGTCCTATTAAAGAGAACTTCCCAATTTCATACCCATTTTCATGTATACTCCATATAATGTTTTTAGAAACAACTATTTTTATAAAATTACTCATCTCATCATGAAAAACTGTCTTAGTTTATTTTTGGTTTTATGAAAATAATTGTTCTATTTACTCTTTAAATACTCTTATATATTTTCCATTAAATAGTACCAAAGTGGATCATTTCTAAAGATTATTAAAAACTATTTTTTACATAATAACACTTCATTTGGGCATCATCTATCCTGATCATTTCCAGATTTTAGTGCGAATATTATTTTATTATTTCTCAAATATAATTTTATTTTCATTCCCTTTTCTTTTCTGTGATATACATGTTTACAAAATGTCTTTGTGAAAAATACCAATGAATTTTCAAATAAACTCTTCTTTCCAAAGTAAAAAAACTTTATTTCTCTTAAGAATTTATCAATAATTTTATTAGAGTATTTTAAACTATTTCAACAACCTCTATTGAATCTTATGAGTACTTGATATTTATCTCTTATGATACAATCTTCCATACTTAATTGAATGGTTTATGATTATTTTTATTGGGGATGTATAATATTGATACCATTCTCAATATTAATCTGGATAGTTTATGATTATATCTACTGATTGGGGAAATTATTAACATCTCATATATTAGTTTCAATATGAATGTATATGTTCATTATGTTTTACCCATTCATATGATGAATGAATTGGACTTAGTATGTGTTGGGTGGGGCCCCTTGTAGCCCCTAGATGCATCAGTAGGTCTCTTGAGACGAACTAGTTTGGTTATTGAAGCATTTATTACCTGATCGGGTAAGGTGTTCTGGCCAAATCTTTGATAATATATTCATGATGTCCCACATTATGCATTCCCTCATTATGAGAATATTTATTGACAATCCACGTGATTATTCAACTAGTAGAATATCCATGGTTATGTATCATTATCATGTTATTATTTATATGGAGTTATTTAAGAAACTTTTATTCCTGATATATTATTCTTAAGATTATGTTTTAATGGAATGTGTTTTTAATTTTTCACTTTGACTTATTTTTTATGTTTATTTATGTAAGCGTTTATATTATTTATTACCCTTACTTAGCATTTGATCTCACCCCATTATTATGTTTTATATTCCCTAGGATTCTAATATTTATATTCTGATTGAGATTCTTGGATAATCTAGAGGAATACAGATATTTCTAATGGATTTTCTATGTTATTTCCATTTCGAGATGTAATGTAAAATGTATATTTGTATCTAGTTTTAAAAATATACTAAACTATTTTTTCCTTTGGCATGTGATAAGTTTTTCATAGTAATAATGTAATAAAGTAAGGCATGACCTCTGGGATACTAGGTCCAGGGTCTTTACAACTATAATAATTAAACACATTTTTTCATTCTTCTTTCTCTCGACAAGGTTATCTTGATGAAAGATTATATACCCAATTTTCAGTAAGTTCATCCATTAATACATTTTATACTAATCCAGTAAAATATACGGTTAAATACTGGGTGAGGAATATACTACATGAATAAGGTAGGTGGTATATAAGTTTTTCTTAAACGTTTTTTCGATTATAAATTTATGTCATTGTGTGCATGCCAGTTTCACTGGGCATGGTTCTAAAATTCAACTACCTTAATTATTCTTGTTTATATTATGTTCTAAAGACTAAATTATAAATTTTATTAATGCCATTGGATGTTGTCACCTCGACAACATCCACCCAATTAGGTTACATACCATGTTATTCATTTTCCCCATTGTTGAGATTATATGAGACACCATTTAGGTGTTATTTAACATGGCCTTGTTAAGGTATGTGTTCCATCATAATTAAATAAATATATAAATTTTTAAATTGAAAATATATTTATATATATAACTTTTCCTAGATAAATTACAATTGAAATTATTTGATATTGGTTACATGTATTCTACCCCTTTCACGCAAATGAAAGGTATAGAATGAACTAATTAAATGTTTATAAATTAGAGTGATAAGTGTTTGCATGTCGTTTATACAACTTGTCATGGTTTTTGAAAGGTAATGGAATAAACCTATTAATTGATTAAATGTAATGAGTATTACATATCACATGATTACATATGTATATAAATGGAATAAGTATAGGTTGCCGGCTACTTTTTGATCTTTATAGGAATGGTCAGATTTCTGATAACCTTGGATTCCTGAGTGAATCTCTGGTGAACATAGTGGATTACATTATAATTCATTAATCCGATTTATATGGGAGTTACCAACCATAAAATAGTGTAATTTTCTTATTATGTGAATTCCCCAATGCTAGTTGGTAGCCTTCGACATATAGAGAAGCGCACTTGAGGCCATCTGGCTGACTAGGTTTAGTTACTCAAAAGTGAATTGGGTCTGGGACATCACACCTTGAACTATTTATAGATAATAACATTAAAATCTATCTAATAACACCTAATTACTATGAGAAACAATCCAATAAGACCATAAAATATTTTTTTTATTGATCTCAATTAAATTATATTTGAATTTAATTAATAGAATAACTATTATTCTCAAGATTAAAGTATAATTTTATTCTTGTTTCCTCAATCGCAAATATTAAATGATGAATAAAATATTTAAACTAAAAATTTATCTATAAATTTAGTATATTTGTTGGAGGATAAACATACGAAGTCCACATCCATTGGTAAATATTTATTTATGATCCTGTATATATTATTTATCATTGTTTAGGATGGTGAAGACCATAAAATAATAATAATATTATTATTATTATGTGGAATGGGGTTTATTAAATATCATAATATTACTTAAGTAATGACATGAAATTAAATAATTAATTGTAATCTAAACCCTAGATTTATAAATATACGGTTATGTCTATTAAGTGAATGATAAAAAATTGTAAATGTAGAATCGTTCTGCAAAAAAAAGTTTTCCCTCTCAAATTTTCATCATATCTTACCCTTAATAAGGAGAAGAAAACCTTCATATCTAAGGTATTTTGGAGTTATCTAGATGATAAAATAAAGAAAATTAATTCTCTAGGATAGCACCTAGAAATCAATTGGAATTTCTTATAGATTAAAAAAGCATGTTTGGATCACTTATATAAGAATTATAAACTTGAATCCTCACAACATAATGAATATAATTCATAATGGTTTTTGGAATATCAGCATCATCAATGAAGAAATATACTATCCACATGTATATAATTTCTTCTAGATCAAAATAAATTAATAACAAATTCAACATTAAATATCCACTCACAAGGTTTCAGGAAACTCAATATTAAATTAACTTTTAATAAAATTCCCACTAAAGGTGCTTCAGCTGCACCTAAAACCGACATATTCTATATCATGTGATTATTTAGAGACTTTGATGATTGATTCTATGAGATTATGGATATTCCATTGATCGAATATTCTATTTAGTTTTATCGATTAAATATTCAACATTTATTTTATGGTGATTCTATTAGTTTACCATTGTTCTATTGATAAATCAAATTGGTGAAATCCTTATTTGGTTGGGAAACCTTTTATAGATCTCAACCTTTGATGATTTCTTAGGGAAATATTATAAAATGATTATAATGTATTTGGAGATATTTTTTTCAATTTTTTTCTCATTCAAGTTTGATTTGGAGATTGAATTGAAGGGTAGTTCCTTTTTCAGTTTTATGTTCTTAATTATGTGTATTCACTTGCAATTCAGTGACTTTCTAGATATATATATAATATTATAGTGGGATAATTTTCAGAACCAGGATATTGATTTTGGGTATGAAAATGTGTTTCATTGATTTTTATTTTTTTGTGTCTCATATTTCATTATATTTATAAGAATATCAGATGGTTTATAGCTTCATGATTTCTATAGTTTAGAACTATAGTAGGTCAAACTATAACCATGTTAGTTTATATATCCATAATTACATGACATGGGGCGTTATGGCATGATATTTCCTTGGGAAGTGATGATTAGGTTATGTTGGGTGTAGTCACTTTGTGACATAGGGCATCACACCGCAACATGCCACTGGGAAGTGATGCCTCAAATATTATTGGGGGGCATGCCATGATGTAAGGAACTATGATATTAAATTCCCTAGATTGAATTTTAATTCCATGAATATTTGATTTTACCTATCTAATTTAAGGCCAACATGGGTCTCTCCTTCCTCTCATTCATGTGACGCACTCTATGGGAGCTCTATGCATAGATCCTTCCTTTTTTAAATTTTATTATTGAATTTTTTCTTCAATTTAAATCCAATTATTAATGTTTAATCTCTATTTCTATTTCTCATCTACTACTTTAATGGCTTCTCTTTTACATTACATCACTATTATGTTTTTAGATATCTAGGGATTTATTTCACATGTTTTTATATGGAGGTTATCTTCTCTTAGGGTTTCCCTTATCCTTTTGTAGTTCTGAAGCCCAATTAAGGTAGATAAGACTCTAGTTTTAAATAGATTTGGTTTGAGGTAGTTGTGTCTAAGAATTTTTATTTTCTAGATAAACCGTGTAGAGTATTCTAAATTTTATTTCATTAAAAGATTTACATTTTTGAAATGTTAGTAGTATATTATATAATTATTAATGTCTGATATTCTTATTAGTTTAACTAAAAATGGGTTCCTATGTATTTAAACTCATATATTTTTTTATAAAATTAATATACTTTCTTTCCATTTTATAAAATGACTAGGGTGGGTTTATTAATAAATTTTTATACATCAATATCATTATAGATTTTAAAATGACTTATTGTAGACTGAATAGATGTCTTGAGGTATTGATTTTCTAGTTTTTATTTATTAATGGGATTGATTATAATACATCATAAATTCATATTTTACTTTTACATGAATCATGTTTATGATTTTCAATTATATTACTTCATGAGACACTACCTATGTTTCTTTTTTTGGCGGATATTTCAAATTAATGTTTGTGTTTTTATGACATAAAAGTTTTTTATAAATGATGCACGATAGCCAAATGGTATCTAAAGAGTTTTTTATTTTGATTTTAATACTTATTTTAGATTCCCATTTAAAAAATTATAAATGAGTTTTAAGGATTATTATTAATTTTTAAATTCATTTAAAATGGTATTTGAAAATGCTAAATTTTGTTAAAAACCCAAGTCCTATTGGAACCATTGATACATGGTTTTCCTAAATGATCAAAATAGTCATTGGAAGCCCATGTTATCATAGTATGTGTGAGATTGAGTTTTTTTGTTATTATAATATTATTGTATTCTATATAAAGGGGTTTCTCATTATAGGGTGTGAAGAGGTGTGATTAGGATATGTGTTTGGGTTGTACTGATATGTGATTTATATTTGATAAAGGATTCCCCACCTCCTGTTTTTATCTTCATAGGGGTCATAAGATTCATAATAATAAATTAAAGAAGGATTATAAACTATTCATGATGAGACTAAATATTTTCCCCTCGTATATAACTCACTTTTACCAAGGGTAATGAAACATGTGAGTCTAATTAGAGAATATTAGGAAGTAATTTTATTGGAATTCGTCAATAGGATAGAATATGATTTCTACCATGTACATATAGGATCATATAACTGGATTTTATCAATTTTCCAAGATTACATATATTTTAAAATTCCTAGTTTACTACCCTTTAGTTTTAGTTATATTTTACATTCACTATGAAAGCTTCATCATGATATGTTCTATCTATTTCACTTTTTATATTATGATTCATAGGTGATTTTATTTTGTGGATTTTTTACCACTATTATTTTTCCATCAAAGATTTTATATCTAAATTGTTCTCCTATTAAAATTCTATATGTTTTTATCCCTGTAGTTTTCTTAGTTAATGTATTTACTTAGTTATCTTTGGGTTCTCCATTATATGATTGTAAAAGTGGACTTTAATGATGGGGTTTCAAAGGAATGTTTCAAATGGATTATTTAAATAATGTTTTTATTATTTCTTAAAGCCTATTTGGGATTTTGTTTTTAATATTTGAAAAGTGTTATAATCATTTTTCCTAAAAATGATAGATAAAATATTTTTAAATAATGTATTTCAAACTATATTTTTTAGTCTGTTTAGTTCATGGAAATGAATACTCTTTAGTGAAATACTACTAGTTATTTTATTCTCACACCATACTTATTTCAATTAGTCTCGGTAGAAATAGTATATTTCATTACTGGTTCATGTTCAGGTTTTCAAAATACTATTCTAGTGAAATTATTTCCCTTTTCACTTATAGAGAGGATCACATGATGAGGTAGGTGGGTGACTAGGAGTCATAATATGTCTTCATTTTTACTCTTCAGGTATCTTTTTTTATTCTAGACCACATATGTGTTGGAAATATTTTCCTCTATTGTGTATTGGATTTAGTTTTAGATTTTTTTATGTATGCAACTTGGATGTATATTTTTTATGACGCCTCGTTTGGTTGGTCTTTTATTTTTGAAGTATTTATTATGGTTAAGAATGGAAGTCCAATATATGGACGTACCAGGATATAATTTGGGTATAATTTTTATTTATGAGATTTATTTTTTATTTAGGATAAATCATCCTCATAGTGTATATTTTGATTCCCAAACAGTAGAATCAATCCCCTGGTGATCAAAAAACATCCTTTGGGCTATGCTATGGGATAACTTATGTTCCATGTTCTGGGGTGGCCTAGTTTCATTTTTCATAACTTCATAAATGACTTGGAAACCTCTACTATGACATGCCATAACCATATGGTAAGGAGGAACCATGACATAGTGATCGGATGACCATGACATAGATGAATTAAAAAACAACACTTTTTTATGAAGATCCATAAAAGGTTTCTTAATCAACAGAAAATGTGTTTTAATAACATTTATTCAAACCATTCCCATTTTTCAAAACATTTATGTCATAGTTATTTAACTCAAGAATAAAGATGAATCCTTTCTGGACATTACTATGTCAAGGTGACTTGATAGTAATTTATCCAATTTCTTAATTAAATAAAAATGACATTGAATAGTACTTGATACCACTAAAGGGTTTTAAATGGATCACCATCGTCCAAAACATAGTGCAAGAAACACTCTACAACCCAAATAAGAACTATGTTCTATCTATATTTTAGGAATGAATTAAAATAAATGATGAAAGATTTAACTTTTCCTTACAGATCTGAACCTATTGATTCTTTTCCACATGATCTTGATTGAGATCACAACGAAGTAGACAATGACTCTTTTCTTATATGGTATTCATGATCTATGGAAATATCACAATCTATCGAAAGGATATCCCCTTTTATAAGGTTTTCTAGAACCTTGAGTTCATAAAGAGAGAGATAAACAAATAATTAAATATTTGGTCATGTATTTTGCATAATAGAATCACATTAACCCATCCTAGGCCTTAACCTATTTATATATCCAACCAAAGACCATATTTGGAAGTCTATCATTTATCTATATTGATGATGTATTTTTCAAATGTTCTAACATTAGATCCCCTTTAAATGTTCAACTCAATTATAATAATAACCATTTAATGTTAAGATAATTATTTTAGATATCCAGACTCCTCTAACAACCATCATATGATTATGTAAAATGATAATGATAGAATAGAGGGGAATAAGGAATCTGATCTATTAATTATCGCATAATGTAAGTCACTTCCATACACAATATTATGGCAATACATATCATATTGTGGTGTATCCCATGACAGAAAAAGATGTGGTTTAAACCACTACTCCATGATGGTTCCTTTAGTACAAATTTTTATCACACACTATTTACCATACTAAAATATTTTAAAAAATTATATGAAATTTAACTTTTAAATGAAAATCTAATTTAAATAATTATATATATATATAATATCTGTGTGTGTGTGTCTGTGGGTGCACACACACATGTTTGTATGCAATATATAAT
Source organism: Viscum album (assembly GCA_963277665.1). NCBI lineage: Eukaryota > Viridiplantae > Streptophyta > Magnoliopsida > Santalales > Viscaceae > Viscum > Viscum album. The sequence goes on along the minus strand of OY728167.1, from coordinate 391,575,789 downwards.
TCAATGGATTTAAATATAAACCATTATTATATATACAAAAAATATATATTTCCTTTTTAAATGAAATTATTTTAATTTTAAATTAAAAAATTTATAAAATTAATTTAATAATTTATTATCACCAAATATGATTTATATTCAAATATAATTAATTATATATTTATATATATTTATATATTTATATTGTAATATATTTAATTTAGATATAATTATCTATATATATATATATTTTTATTTCAATATATATTATTAGAACATGGTTGATATATTTATTGATATAAATTTAGGTAATATATGTATATATATAAATCAGGAACAATATAGGTTGGATGAGCTCACTAAGTCAAGTGGTTATTTGATCATTCCTTATCCTGAGCACCTAGTTTTGAATCTACCATGCCTTTAAAAGCTCATTATTGTTTTTCATTTGATGGAATTTTATTAGCTCTCAAATATTCAGTAATATATGGTATCTTTATCTATGCTGAGAGAAACCCCTTTCTCAGTGCTAAAATTTGTAATACTGATAAAGGGTACCTTTATGAGCGTTTTCTAAGCATTGTTAAAGTTCATCACCTTTTTTACTTAAACATAACCATTGATATATTCTTCTTCTTCATCAATAGATTTATGGAAGGAAAATTCTTATTGAAAATGTAAAATCACATAGTTTTGTTGGATGAATCATTTGATAAATCAATGATATGTCATCAAAATTGGTTTTTATTATTTTTTCATGGATTGAAAATGGTTTTTATGATTATATACATTTATATGAATTAATCAAACTTCTTATATATGTTCATTCCCACATTATATATATATTTCTATTCTTAGGTACAATTGTATATACATATATGTGTATTATTTTAATACATTATGTTTATATTTTATGTATTTTATATAGTATAATTTATATGTATAGTTTATATTTTATTTTAAAATGTTTATACTTCATATGTATACTTCATATATGTATAAATTATAAAGTATATAAGGTATTCTTATGTATACTTGGTATATGTATATATTATGATCTTTATATACATATAAATTATTATGTTTATATGTATACATCAATATAATTTAAATAATACATTACACGTATAATATATATACTATAAATATGAATAAATTATTTTTTATATGTAAAATTTATATGATTTATATTTGTATAAATTATATTTTACATACATACATCATATGAATTATTTCTATTTGTATGTGTGCATGAGTATATATATAATATGAGAGTGTGTGCCTGTAAATAATTTCATAAATTAGTGTATTTTTTATAATATTTTATTATGTGAAATATGAATAATTTTGAACCAAATGGGATCAATATGAAAAGAAAATGGATGTATGATAATCAAACAATTAAAGAGTATGAGAATGGGGTCAAAGAGTTTATCATGTTTTTATTAAATTATGCAAATGAATCATTTTAATTTATTTTTTTTGTTTACGTTTATTTTACTCAATACATTTTTTTTCTATAAGATTTATAATAAAACTTTATTTTTATGGATTTGATAAATGTTATATAAATTATACTAAAAATAAGGAAGAACAAATTGTATCTTGTGATTGAAATAATATAAATTTTTATTGATAACCTGGTATTAGTATACGTTTATATAATGTTGTAGATTATATATAGGAAATGAAAACAATGGTTAAATATGATGTTGAATATTATCCAAACTATCTTAAAATTTTAATGATATATTGAAGGATAAAATTTTATTATTGTTTTACCAAATATAATACACTATTAAAAATACTAAAACAATAAACTTTATAATCTATAAATGATTGGAGTGATATATGTATTACAAATCTAAATTTTCTCATGAAGGAAATGTTACAATATGATAATGAAAATTCATGGTAAAATATATGATGATAAATATATCTATGTTAAATGGGTTGAGTTATAAAAAATACATGTATATCCTAACAAGTGTATATTATTCTGAATGGATTGTGCTTTTCTTTAAAAAATTAAAAATTGTGATGCTGCTCGATATATGAAAAATGAATCAAGTACTTCAGAATTCATATTTTAATTTCTAATCATTACAATATTTTGAAGACTATATAGAAGTTTGGAGAGTATAACATAGTTATAGAGACATGAAAATTAAATAAATCATGATAGAAAACGTTGATAACCAAAAAATATTTCTCTTTAGAAATAAAGTTATTATGTGTATCCTAATTTTTTAATGGATACATAAAACCTTAAACTTATGGTATCCATATATTGAATGAGTTTTTTTAGTATAAAAAAACTTATAGTACATCACAAATTATATTGTTAAATTATAAATTACCACCATCGTTATGCATGCATATAATGTACATTATTTTGATTCTAACTATTTAAGGTAAAACAACCTGGAAATGGTATTGTTGTTTCTATAGATCTATTGATTAATGATATGAAATTGATGTGGGATATGTGTGTTTTGATATAACATGATCATTAAAAAGAAAATTTTATGTTGAGTTCCCTATTTTTTGACATAATAAATGAAATTCTTACTTGTTATAATTTTCATAGGTATAACATTAAAGGTATGTTATGGTGTCCAATATGTAAAGAAGTACCACACTCAATTAGGTTGAAAAATTTTATGAAGATGATGTTTCATTGAAATTTTAAATTATTACCTTGATTAGATATATATAATTTATCGAAAAAAATAGTAGATATAAATTCAGAAGATGGTGTTATGTAGAAAAACTAACACAAATACCTGAAAAATACCTAACCATTATTTCCACAATACCTCAGGCATGTTTCCTAATCACCAGAGGCTTGCATATATCTCGATGGATAAAATAATGAATTATGAGAAGATATTTTATCTATTTGTTATTTATTTAACGTTTCCATTACCCCATTAAAAATTCATAAGGAAATATAAATACATCAAACAAATTAAAAATAAAACAAGTTTATTAGTTGGATAACCTAATCACCAAGGACACCTATTATTCCTGGGATGTGGTATACAAAGGAAGATATATGAAATTAATCACTAAACCATAATCCTAAAATACCCATACCAAATAACATTCATACAAATCCATGCATTAGAGATATATATAGAGACTAAAAATGGAAAAAACATTAGGGGAAATAAAAATAAAATTATAAGAGAGATATCTCATTTAGAGTGAATAAAAATTACCTAGGATTCCCTTATCTAGGAATAATTCCAAAACCCCCAAGGTTCATATCCCCTCCCAACTCCAATACCTATATTACCTTATGTTTTAGTGATTCTCATTTTTCTATATCATATATAATAGCATCTAAACACATCATAAAAAGAACATATGTTAGGTGTAAGTAAATCATACCCATTGGGTCATCAAAACTCAATCCCTACTATAACACCCCGAGATTTTATGAAAAATATTCTTTTTAATTTCATTAGTATCTTGTTTTGTACGCTACACCAAAAGGAGCTTGAACAACATTCATCCTTGACTTGCCTTGCATTACACGCAATCGCGACCTTCCTCGATAGCATGTGTAGTACGCAATACGGAGTTTCACTAAACAACGATATGCTATTAAAATATTATTAAACTAGCTGTTATGAATAGTAATAACCAATTTTTGAAATTTTGTAAATTTTATTTTTCAAAATGGACTTCATTTTTGGTTTCAGAATATTGAAATTAGCTTAGGGTGAAATTTTGGTAATTTTCAGATAACTTTCACATTCTGATGAATAGTGAAAATTACTAAATTTTAATTAAAAACAACTTTTTTAATCGAAATTATTAATAGTGATAAATTATTAATTTGAGTGGTTTTAAATTATATTTAGAATATATTTTTACAATTTAATAAAATGTTGTTCATTGGATGTAATTTCACATTTAAACCAGACATAAACAAGTGTCAATCTTTTGATAGTTATTATCTCTTAAAAACACGCTATTTGTTTTGACGACAGGAATTAATTTTTAAATTAGTTAATGTAACTGATATGTTTTGAATTTGGTAAAATAAAAAACATTTTTTAATTCATAAAATCAAAAATAGCTTAGGTATAATGTTTGGTATTTTTATGGAAACTTTCATTTTTTGATAAATAGTGAAACAACTAAGTGGTAGTTAAAAAACTGAATTTTTTCATAAAACATAATTTTACCACTTTTGTGAGTGGAATTTCAAAAATCCATGAGACACAGTTTATTTCAGTAAGTAAAATGTGGTTCAATGAGATGAAAATAATTTTTGGTGAATAGTAACTTTTTACTTTTATTTACCACGGTTAAAAGTAAATAGGGTAATTAAGGGTAAAAATGATATTATTATTACCCTAACACATGTCATAATTTTATTTGATAAGTGTAATTCGACCAAAAACAACCTTAGGAATAACATATGACCATTTAGGCCCACTTGGATTAGATTAGGACATTTATTATTAATTTATTTAAAGAAGCGTTAAAATAGTTAAAATCCAAGTTTAATAAGTATTCCATTTATAATATAGGGTGATACATAAGATAAATTCGACTATAAATATTAATTAGAAATATAAAAAGATTTCCTACATAATTGTTTTTTATTTGTAATTTTTAGACATTAAAAAATTTAATTTACTTATGACACAAAGATGATGCAGTAATTATCTTATTAATGAAATATTGACATAATTGATGTTATAAATACCAAAATAAATATAATTTTTGACTTTTTATGAATTACAATAATTTTATAGGTTAATATGACATGTTAGTATTGATTTAATTAACTTGTTTTGAGCTAATCATTCTGTTATGAGTTTCTCAAAAATCAATTACTAAATAGTGTCAAAATTGACATAAAATAGTTTTTAAAACAAATATTATATTATAAATTGTTATTTTATTCTTAAAAATCAAAGGTTCGGCCAAATGACTTAGATAAGGTTATATATATTAATAATAAACAACTTGGGGTTCGTTTGGCTTGATATAGTATGTTTATTAACCTTATAGTGTAAGAAAACAAGAAGACACAGTGAAAGTTAAATTATATAACTTAAAGATAAATCTAAATGATAAGGTTAAAATTGATACCTAAACTTGTCTAAATTCTATTGGATGAGAGGATTTCGACCCCTACCCACCTTATCTTCGATATATCAATTTGGAGCTATTAAAAACCGAATTTTACTTTATAATAAAATAATATTTTTAGTTATTCCAAAGGTGCCCCTCTCCTCCCTTATAAAAGGGCACCTCCTCCCTCTCTTCCTCACACCACATTGAGCCTTCAAGCTCCGCCAAACCCTGCAAAATTCTCTTCTACACTTACCTAGAAACATCCTAGAGGTCCTGGTCTTTTTAAAAGACCAATTTTAGTGCCCTAAGAGGAGGTCTCAAAGAGGCGCTTCAAAGAAGAGGTAATTTTCGTTACCGATTCTTTCACCTTTATTTCTTCTTCCACTTCTTCTTCTTTAGTGGTTTCATTATGAAGTAATAACATCAGTATCACTCATATACTGATATGTTCTTATAAGTATGAAACAACCCTATTTCACCATCTATCTATCCTACGGAAAACGAAATCATCGCGCGTGCGTACGTACGGAATATCGTCTCCACGCCATGGTGTAATCTATTTTCCACCACCACCTTACTTGGATGGGTATAATGGTGTACATAATAACTATATATGATTATTGTAAAGTGATATTGATTCTGAAATAGTATACATACACTCCAATATAATTCCACGATCATGAGAACGATATCATCGCTCGTGCGTACGTACGGACTACCGTCTCCACGACGCGAAGAGATTCATTCTCCACGTTAACCATTCATGAATGATTATAAAGTATATATAATAAGTAATCATGAAATATATGAAATAATAATGATACTGTATTTATGTTTATATATATGTATGTAATCTACTTAATTCCATTCAACTCAATAAGGAAACGAAAATAGCGTTCATGCATACGTACGGCCTACCGTCTCCATGATCGGTGTATTTCTTTCCATTTACTGATCTATTATATATATGTATATTCTGAATATATGTTATATATAAATCATGTTTTATATTCTTGAATTAAGTAATCATGATCTATGTAATCATATGAATAATTACAAGTCAAAACACAGACGAAAAATGAAACAATTTTACCCAAAACACTCTTTAACATGGAATTTACAAAAGAACGGTTAATATAAAGTCAAAAGTGAACCATATATGATATAATAATAATGAGTATGATTCTGGAATAATTCAATGACATTATTTAAATCATTATACAGGAGGTTTGGACACTTACCAAGCAAATCGGACCTAAGGTAATGGATAATTTTGCAAATCTCATTTTTATCTGAGATTGCTTATTCGTAATTATTTACTGGGGTTATTGTTATCATCCATGTACATGTTTCCTAAAAATGGATTCATGTATATTTAAATTCCTTTTTACACAATTCTGACTTTTACTACATGGTATGTAAGAAATCTTTCTTTTGTTTACATTAAGAGGTACTTTTTTTTGACTTTTCCGACAAAAGTACGATAAGAATGTTTTTTTAACGTATACGGCATGAAAGGATTTTTATGGTTTTATAAAGACTTATTTTCATGAAGATTACGTCAAAATATTTCATGCCTATTTTCAAAAAAAACCTTTTCTTCTAAAATTTCATGAAATTTTGTGAAAAGAAAATGATTTTGAAGAAAAAGGATATTTTCCTCAAGAATTCATTTAAAGTGTTTTATCAGAACCATTTTCATCTAAGATGACATCATTTCACACGTGTATGTTTCAAGTGTAATGTCTCTAGGTTTTACATGGTTTCACTTTTTTTTATTATGAAATGATATCCATTTCTTTTATATGGATTATGTGATGATGGGATGATGTTTATGAAACCAATTTTATTTATTGGGTTATTATGAATGATGTATGTTTATTTTGTGGCATAAGAAAGAATGATTTCATTATGAGATGGGTGGGACCTATATCTCCCTCTAATGAATTGGGTAAATATTTTATATCTCATGAGATAGACATGGCTGGAACGGTAGGTTATACCGGTTCAGTGAAACAGTACTGAAACGAGGAGTGAACTCGGTTCAGAAAGGGACTTTCTCCACTGAGATAGTCTTGGCAATGAGTCTTGACTAATAAGAAATGATTCTCTATGATTATGTGTGTATGCCACAAAGTTTCATGTTTTAAGCTATGATTATTGGGATTACATTTCACTATTATGATTTATCCCATGTTATGGAATTATGATCTCTTTTGCAGGTTAAGATTTCCAATAGATATGTTCTTATGAATATGACGTGATTGATATTTCTTTTTTTACCCTTACTGAGCATTTGAGCTCACCCATTTATGTTTTATTTTCCCCAGGACATAAAGAAAGGATTTAGGTTTAGAAAAAAGAAGATCTTTATGGTAGATGTTGAAGATCTTTCACCACGATTAGAACATTATATTCCAAGTTTCCAAAGACAATAAACTATTACAGTCCTTGTGTGTGTGTTTTTGTTATGTACTAAGTATTCCGCAAAAGTAATGTAATGTCCATGTACGTCAAGCTTCGGGTCTCTACACCTACCACTCTATTATGAAACCAAGTGTATAACATATTTTCATAAATAAAGTGGTCTAAAAAAGTATGGAGTTATCGATTTATAACATATGAGTCAATAAAAAATATATTCTAGGGATAATAAATATAAAACATTTGAAATTATGTCAATTTGATATATACATAAGATATTTATTACATAAGACATAATATTAATAATAACCTATGAATACATAATATATATCACAATAAATAGTATCATTTTTAATCCATAAACAGGAAATATATAAAATATAAAATAATGTTATGTATATCATGAAATATTGGTTCAGTTTCCCAGAGTTAAAAAAGATACTGAAGGAACCCATTGATACCACCTTTGAGCCAAGATCAGAAGTCTTTTTGGTAACCTAAAAAATATAATAATACCATAAATAATAATTCATGTGTCGAGGAAACCTCTTGATAGGGAATAATATTGGTCAAAGCACATTCCTTATGTGCATTATATTATTTTATATTGAGGACCACTACATTGTCCCCCAGTAAACACACACACACACAATCATCATGTAGGTGGTGTATCTATTCCAATAACTATCCACTCATGAAGGATCAAAAAATTGTCTACAAATATCCATAGGTATATATAATTAGTATTACTATAATATTCTAGGGAATCACCATTATGGGTAAAATGGACTTGGAAAAATGCCCATTTTCAACTATTTTTGTTATTAAAAAATATAAAAATCACATAGTGGAATATTTTTTTAGAAAATTATTAATTAATAGGAAAATATATTTCTATCTACAGATATTTCAATATAACAAACAAATTATGGCATGTTATATTATCCCACAGGGTATAATATGTGGCATGATTAATCATAAGGAATCATTACAAAATTCATAAAAAATATGTCATACTTAACCAAAATGAGACAAATAATGTATAACATGAATGTACATAACCATAAAAAATTACTTTCAAATTTCCTACAAATCATAATATATCATGTAGTTCAATAAGTTATATCTAATATAATGGATAAAAATATGGAATAATCACATAATATGGGAGCCATGGCCAATTTAAAATATACGATTTTAAAAAAATTTATTTAGAGGATCAAATCTTACCAGTTTAGGTTCACATTACCTCATGCCACTATTATCACTCCCACTAAAATCATATGAGAGGAAATAATGGGACACATACCACATTCTATACTGAACACGCTTTTAAATCATAATGGAATCATGTATTAGATTAACTCAAACCTTAGTAAATCTATGTTATTGAAATAAATTGTTTATATAAATATATCAATGTAAAATTGAAATAAAAATGGAATATATGAAACATTACCTCATGAATAAAAAAATAATATATCATTTAGCCTTGGATAATGAACTATAAAATATTTCAATTATTATAAAACCATAGAATAAGATTAGATTTAGGAACATGATTTAGTAAAAAATGTTTTGCAGAAAACTAGTGAAATATAATGACCTTATATAGAGTCCACCAATGGAGAGACCTTTTCTAAGGTTGACAAAGAATTATAATCTCTTATAATCATGGATCGTATGATTTTTAATAGAGAGGGAGAGAATGGAATCAATAACATGTACTTGTGAAGGGATAATTCCATAAATATATTGAGTTGTAACTTTTATGATTTAATTTAATAAGATAAATTTTCTTATTTTTAAGAAAACGATACACCAAAACCCTCCCAAATCTGGTTAGATTCCATTGGGTTTATTGTAGCCTTAATGCACCACAATATTTTTGATGGTATTCATCCAGTTTTTAGTGTCATATGCCACGTCATGTCATCCTTTTATTATTCATATAACCTCCTCCAACCCACTCCTTCAGTTTTAAATTCAACTAAACTTATAACAACATTATTAAATGATTAAAAAGGAAAAATACACTGTAAAATAGAAACCCATTAGTTGAGGGTCCCTGCAAACTCCCCATGATCAGGCTTATCATACTTGAGAAGCTTCAATGAGCCTCTTGAGGGAATAGACCTGGTCAGCAACCTTTCATTTTATCTTCCCTTTCCAATATTTCATCTTATATATTTTTATGTTCCCCTCCCACAAACACAGGTGTAATATTCCTCCCTCACAAAACCTTCTCTCTCCCATTAACATTACAAATAGTTTACTCCATATATGAATCATGTGTATATTAGTCGATATTGCCAAATCAAGTCACATGAATAGTATTATATATGTATTTACTCAGTTAAAAAACATAAAAAACACTATACACAAAATTTAATTTCTATAGAAATCTAAATATTAAGCTAACTATCATACATAACCCAGAAATTTAAAAAGGTATAACAAGCCTAAATCTACGATTTCATTATTTCCCTATTCATCGATGAACTAATTTTGGGGGGACTTTGAGAAAAAAATTATTAACAACATTTAATTGCAAAATAATTTCTGATGGAGTATATATTATTTTTGGTGGGTTTTAATAATAACTAACTACTTCAAAAATTAGTATCACTATCTCTATTATCTGTTGAACTATATTAGTCTCTATCTATAATGATCTTCTATTTTTAGTGTAACATAGAGGATAATTACATGGTCTACCATAGATAGCCACCAAAGGAGATAATTGAATAGATGACTAATAGTTTTTATTATAATAAAACTATACAAGAGATATATAATCTTCCTTGTAACCACAAAAATCAATAATAAAACACCTAAACATATATTCAGGTACATAAATATTTTTCTTAGACTAAAAATCAATTTAGCGTTGATAATACATACTCAACTAGACTTGAGTACCAAGGGATCACTATAATCCATTCAAGAACTAAGATATAAATCCTAGGTGGTCATAATGAAAAATAATCTATATCACTATATGAAGATTTGTGGTCTCTAAAACATATAAATTTCATTGTTCATATATGAAATAAGACTCATAATACGATGAAAATGAGGTTTCTTGGTGAGGTGATCAATAGTCATCCACACTATATCCGAATCATTTGGATATTGAGATAATCTAGTCAAATAGTATATTACAATATCAACCCATTTCCATACTCATAGAGGAGGTGGTTATAAGACAACGATGGTCCATTATTGTTTTACTTTATCCCATTGGAGAGTGAAAAACCAAAACAAAAACCAGAAGATTTCTCACTTGATACTAATCCAAATACATTGTTTAAAAATATCAAAATAATGTTTTCTATATCTAGATATAAAATCTACTTGGATGAGTGATATTGAGGTAACCCATCCATAAGGGAAATACTTATTTAATCTTTTTATGTTTATTTTTTTTGGATATTAGATACATAAAAAAAATTTAGAAACATTCTTCAACATCTCCAGCAAAACATCTTCTCAAATGATACCATTATTGACACCACATACATAATAAAATTCTTCATTACAAAGGGAATGTAAATATAAGAATGGGTGAGATTAGATTATCTATAATGATTGAAAACAAGATATATGAATAAAAGATAATAAGTGAATAAGTGATAATAAAATGAATATGTTTCTATGTCAACATGATTAGGTTTCATAAACATAACATAAAAAAATCATAGCCAACAAAACGTTAATCATAAATCATGAGTCACTATAAAAATATTCCAGAATAACATAAAAAATACGAGTCCTAAAAGTATCGAAGCATCTCCCAATAATCAGAATCCATGAAGCATAACATGGGAATGTTTCCTGACCTAGATATGAAACATATATAAAAATATAAAAATATTTATTATTCTTAGTCACACTAAAAACACTATAATAATATAGTGAATAGATTCCCTTAGTGGATTGGGTTAACTCTCTATTCTATAATCATAGTGGATAAAATCCCTTAGGGTATTTGGTTCACTCATTAGCCTCATAATCACAGTTGTAAAATTCCTTTATGGGTTTGGGGTCACTAGTCATTAATTATTATCTAATGGGATATAATTCTTTACCCAACACATTAGAAGGATATATAATTCTAGGCCCAAACATCCCATAGTGGATTGGGTTAACTCTCCACTCCTTGTCATCTCATTAAAATAAAAATCATTACCCAATGCATTTAAGATCTATGTAATTATGGGCCCAACCAACTCATAATGAAAAACCATACATATGTGTGTCATATAAACATGATAAAATTCATAATTCCATCATAGAATAATTAACCAGTGATAATGAAATGAGTTCCATAAGGATCATAAAAATGCATAAAAATAAATCAATTGAGAAAGAAAATAAATGATTTTATTAAAACATGTTTCCAATGAAACATAAGAAACATTAAAGGATATTAACATAGACTAAAAGTAATATCTAATATAATTGTAAAATTAATTTCAAAAATAAGAATACATATCCATAACTTTTCAATACCATTTATTTTAAAAGGAAACAAATTATAAAAAATAATTTTAGAAACATTCTGAGAAAATAAATAAAAATTACTCTCATAGAGTTATGAAAACTTGAAATATAATATTCTTAAAGAAAATCAATGAAAAAAATTGGATAATGTAACTATATTGAATATTTTCAAAATATTAATTTCAAAAATTTGTAAATAAATTAAAATTAAATAGAATATTTTATTAGATTATTATTGAATTAGATATAAGGACATTAAAAAATCATATACAAAATAAGGAAATGGTGGAGAAATATTCCTGTATGAAAACAGGAGACAATGTCAATTTCAATTATAAGCATCGATTAAAGTGAATTTAATCCAATTAGAGAAGAAAAGATGAAAAGTTGTATAAAAAATTAAAAATTGGATAAGAAAATAGATGGGGTTTTTTAGTGAAAGGTAAAATAGTCTTCCTCAATGGAAATTTAAACAAAATAAATATTTATTTCAACAAGAGATTGGAAAAAAATACTTACGTACTAGGTAACGTTGAAAAAAGAGCCCTTGAATGAAAGAAAATGAGATATATTTTTAAATCCCATGAATTTAATGAAAGATTTTATAGGATACAACCATGGGGAAGTATATACACCATATAAAATAATAGAGGTGGAAAATATAGAAAATATCTCAATGAATGAAAATTGAGATGAGAAACTCTTACATGGGACTTCCGCTCGCCGGGTGTTCTCTAACTCCCGGTGTAATAAATTTAATATTAATATTATATTTATAATAAAATTATTCATATTTTTTTTATAATACTATTCATTTAAAACTCATTATTACCCATATATTATTTTATTATTGTTAAAATTAATATTCTTATGTTAATTGTTCTCTTTTCCATGCATTCTTCCATTTGGAAGTTCCAGTCTATGCTCATTGATAGTGAGTTCATCATTTATAAAATATTAATGTATATTTGGTACATGGTGATGATATATTTTTGGATTCCCATGGTCATTTCAAAGAATTTATAGTTATGGTTCACATGGAATTCTTAAAAATGTCATTTTCATCGATATTTGAGTTAACAAAATAATTGAATTTAAAAGTGAATATATTTTAGCATATTGAAACTATATAATTATAAAAACATATTATATAAATCATTATTACATTATTTTTCTAGTATTTAATTTTTAATAGTCAATCATGATATAAATGTTATAACATAACTCATGTAGGTGAAAAAACCGACCCAAAAAAAGACACATTATAATGACCAAATGAGTGATAGCATGTTATAATATAATAATAAAATCAATTTTATAGAAGATTAATGATTCTAAAAACATGTTATAAAAGTGATAAATCTTATTTAATAAGATATTAATGAATAAGATAAATAATAAAAATTAGGGATATGATAAAACTTATGTTACGGGCATGGATCTTCTCTTAAAGAGACTCATGACTGACTGACTAAAAATTAATTTTTATTTCCAATCACTTTTAGGAAAAGTGAGAACATAACATCCCTTAACACCAACCAGAAAATGACTTGAAACATTCATAAAAGTACATATGCAGGACAACAACAATTCAACCAGCACACCACGAGACTACATATCATAATACTCATAATCATTTCTGCATCCCACACAAGAGTCCCCTTATGTCGTAGTCGTAACCGATTCCCACTCAGAGTCCGATTTATGTCGCCTCAAGAAGTAGTTACATTTATCAAAGCTCCCCGTCTGGTCCTGTAAAGGTTGTACTGGGCAAGGTTGTTTGATCAAGCTGTCTTTTTTGAAGGAAAGAATCACACCTTTGTCCCGCTTAAGGGATGATCTAGTACACATCGGTCGCGGAAGGCAAGAGAAGTCTTTCCTTGCTCATCTTCTTTGTGTAGCAGATATAGGTTCTTCACACTCAATCATCCTGCAAGTACCATTCTGAACAATGTCACTGAATGACAAGAATACTGGACCACTCATATTTTCCTCATTTCCCCCAGAAGTATTTTTCAATTTTGTCTTCGGTGTATTATCCTTGCAACCCAATGAATTCCCCCTCCTTGTCACCGGTGTGTTAATATCAGTTGAGGAAAGACACTCAACCGCTGCAGCATCTTCTTATACGACCATAGGGACGTCTTTGTGACCCAAACTGACTGAAATGTGCCCTTCCAAACAGGCCCCCTCAGCATCACCATAGAGCACAGGACCAGAATCCAAGCCAACTTTAAAAATGTCTTCTGAATGCCCTTTAAACCTGATGGTTAGCATGAGGAAGGGTTGATCTGAGGGGTCTAATCCTCTAGAACCCCTTGTATACTTTGGACTATCCATGCCCGAGGTAGTTCCCTTTATCCCCACCCTTTGTTCCTTTCCCAAGATTTCCCTATCCATGTGCTTCACCAAACAATCTTCATGGAAACACGATCCAGCCTCCTTCTTAGCCATGGAAGTAGAGGAGTCCTCCAAATCTTGTCATAGCCTGTTGAAAACCTCTGCAACCGTCGGGTTAACCTACGAAGACAAAACACATGGATTTTTAGTAGTATGAACTTCCATTGTTGACACCTTGTGAGCATCCTACCGGATATCCTTAACCTCAGGACTCTGAGTTCCCCCAACTTTGGGTCCCTAAGCCTCTGTGACCAGACCAGACATCACAACCACCTCTAGGATTTTCCCCGATGCAGCATTCTCTTTTCTTTCCACAACCTGCTTCCCCCTGCATCTTCCCTCCAATGACGGATCAATGACTCTCCTGTGGCAAACCTCCAAAGAGTGCACCAAACTCTTGCAAGATGGACAGAAATCGGTCCAATTATCATATACCACCTGATGTTTCCACCTGTAATCTTCTCTGATAGTGATCCAAACATAGTTGAAGGGAAAACGAGAAGCGTCCACTTTGATACATACATGAGAGTTCACCGAAGGGTTCTAAAACATGTGTGATTATTGTTTGGGAGATAATAAGGGTAGGGATTCGATAGGGAAATTATTGAATGGTGTTGGTTGTTGTGGATATTGGAGGGGTCCTTTTATTGGTGATCTTGAGCGAATTTTTTTTGAAAATACCCATTACTTAATTTGTAAGAATGAATTATTTAAATGGAATGTAGATATAAAATGAGAAAAAAGGGATATGATAATGCGAGGTTTATAATTTTCTCATCCATATATTTATATATATATTTTTTATGATATTTTAAGACATTACCCCTTAGTTAAATTGTTTTGACTCATTTTTCCATTACTTTGTTAATACAATTTTTACCTTGATAACTTATTTTTATACCTAAAAATAAAATTGAACATATTAACTAATATGGAAATTCTGATTAAAAACATGAAATTTATTTCATTGGATTTAATTTTTAATCATGAAAAAAAATAATTTTAATATAACAATTCATTATAGAAAATTTATTTTAAAAAATATATTTTTATGAAAAAAAATAATTTATTATTACTCCTTACCCATTAATAATCATTTGATGATTGGATTTTTTAAATATTTATATATGAACAATTAATTTTATTAAAATCACAATTTAATAGATATCAACTTAATTTATAAAAAATAAAACATATATTTTTTTTAAAAAAAATAGGGTTTTTAACAATAAATGATTACATCAAATCCCATAAATTATTTATCGTTTAAACATTAAATTTTATCAATTATTTTGTAATAGAATATTTATTTTAATTTTATTAATACATAGAATCATTCTTTAATACTAATAACAACAATAATGATAAATAATGAATAAAAATACATATTTTTATAATAAAACATATTAATTTACTATTGTATTTTATTTATTTCCAATTATTTATTATATTTGTATTAGTTTATTTTTAAATTTTTACTAAAAATTTTAAAAAATTAATGTATCTATTAGATATGGGTATGCCCAATGACCATATATCCAATGATCATATATCCAATCACCATTCATCTAATGAACATATATTCAACGACCATATATATAATGGCTATATTCCATTCCTACATACAACCTTATATACATATTTAAAATCATTCATACCATTTTTTTACTTCATTCTCCAAATTTCTATCATATTTATATTTTTTAATTATTTCTAAAGTTAAAATCAGTGGAATGGTATTTAAATAAAAAAAAGGATGAGTATCTCATGTCTGTAGTATTTTTATTTACTTGTGGTTTTATTCCTCTTGTAGTTTTTTTAATTATGTTTTATATTTCATTCCCATAATCTATTAATATTTATTTTTCATTGTAATATTTTATCTCAATAAGACATATCATGGTTCATTTTAGTCGTATGATTCTTGTGAAATAAGATATTCAAATTTTTTAAAGTAAATAAATTTATGGTGTTACATTCTACCACCCATTAAAAGAATTTTTCCCTTGAAATTTCATTACAATAATGTAAAAAATTAGAGTAATTACACCTTATCACTTCTCCAGATTTGCATGTAGCTTAATCAATCTTATGATTTCTCTAAATAACATTACCTAGTTGAGTGGCCTTTTTCACAGTTCTTTTTACACACAATCCTATATTTATACATGTTTTCCCCATAAGTGATATCATGTTTTAGTGGCACTACCTCTAAGTTTAGTACATGTGATGTATTAGGTATTCACTTCTTCAAAAGTAGTACATAGAACACATCACACACATGGGAGAGGATTTGTGAAAGTTAAAGATAATAAGATATTATCCCCACAAAATCAATTATTATGAACGGTACTATTTTTCTTGGGAAAATATTTAACTTCTTCCCAAATATCATAACACTTTTCCATGGTTATATTTGATGGAATACGGTATCTATAACATTAAATCCCAAATTTCAATGATGATTGTATATGTAGGTATTCTATCAAATTTTTATAGTTTTAATGTCTTATAAATGGTTTGAATCTTCTATAACATCTCTAGATTAGTATTTTTCCCAATATTTTATGTTCCTCGTCTTCTTCTCAACATGTTGGATTTTTTCACCCCTTCTCATACAAAGTCTCATATGAACCCATTTGAATGATAGAATTGAAATTTTTGTTATACGAGAACTCTATTAATCCCACTCGACATGACTTGTATTGGTTTTCAATCAAGGTTTAATATGTATTGGACAATAGTGGACGCAAAGTGGAGGTTTTGGTAAAGAATCATAGAGAATAAAAATTCACTATAACAATTGGGAATTTTGTTTGAGTATTTCATAAGTGGAAAAGGTGTGTGTTAAGGAGGATACATTGAATACAACAATTTAAGACCATTAAAATGTTTATTTTCTATTATAAAATAGAAATAATTGACATTGGGGGCATTAAAAATGTATTCATATATTATTGCATGAAAGATTAATAATATGTCCATGAAAAATTTTGTTAATTTTGACGTGGTGTTGATAAATGATTGAATTTTATTTTTGTTAATAATTTGTTAATATGTATTGGAGAATAGTAGAAAATAAGTGATGTTGATGTTAAAGAATCATCGATAATCACAATTCTCCATAACAATTGTGATGTTTTTTGAGTTATTTTTAAATGTCAAAGGCTTGTGTTGGGGAGGACACATTTCATACAATAAGTGATGTCCATAAAAATGATTATATTCATGAAGAGAATAAGAATTAATGGTTGGGGGGATGAAAAATAATATTCATATATTAGTTCATGATATTTTAAAGAGGGGGACATGGAAAATAATGTTACATTACACGAGGTGTTGAGAAAGTTTTGATTTTATCAACTTTATACTTGGAATTATTCATAGTAATTTTGATAGGAATTAATAAAAAAAATTAAAAAGCATGTAATGAACATGGACCAAATTAATACCACACATGGGGGATTAGGACCTCAACCACATTGTAGATTAAGTCCACAAAGATTGCATAGAGGTAGGAGTGAGCACACTTGGGTGAAAGAATGTATGGGTAGGGGAAAGAGGGGCAAAACATTTTGGTGCGGCACGTTAGGCCCGAATGTGTGAATGTGTAAGTGGTTGACAAAACCCCATGCCATCCCAGTTATATTATGGTTTTTTTTTTCAATAATAAAGAGGTACTCAGATGAAGAATATGTTTATGTGGGATGCTCAACCATAACTATTGTTCATTCATAATTAAAGATACAGATAAAAGGTTCACTGTCTGGTCTTATTTATTAGTGACATTTCATCAAGCTACGTGACTTTTCTACCTCGATCCTCATAAAAAATACATGTATTGAATGTTTAGATGGATTAAACTATAATAGATGAAGCTGAGCTACTTTGGTTATCCCAAGATTGTGAAAATTGTTTTTTGTAGTCTCAATATCCTACATGAAAAATATGTTTTGCATGAATGTGGTTATTTATAAGTGTGAACATTTGGTTGGATTCAAGTGATGTTGAAGAAGGCTAGATATTCATAGATGTATTCAAGATTATAAATGATCATAATTAATTCATGTAGTGTACGTGTGAGGATCTATCTTAAACTCATGTAAAGAGGGGATCCATGATTTTTTTGCGTCAAGTGATACTTAAAAGAAGGAATCTCATGTTTCATAATTTTCAATGATTCCAAGATCACTGGGAATTTACAATGTTTATTGGCACAATAAAAAATGTGGATATTTGAGATGTGATATAAGGATGTATTTATACCAATAAATACTGAAGATCCACCAAAAGTTAATTGTTATCATTCATCATTGAGAGAGATCTTGAAAAACCGATCCCCAATGATCATCATTTTTGTACATTATAGAGTTTTGAGAAGGTTTTATCTTTCATGAAGGAGAAAATAATCCCATGTTCTATTGACATGAAATTATTGAACACAATAATATATTGAAAAAACTAATATCTCACACACATTCTATTTTTTATTAACTTCTTTGTGACTATTAGATAGTGTCATCCACATTGTATTTCATGAAGGATAATTTCCACTTGCACAAAAATGTTTACACAATGATTTCATGTGCACATGTATACCTAATTCACACTCACATTCATTAAATAATTTCAAGATATAGTGATTTATTACACCCATTTTGATGAAGAAGACAAGTTGCAAGATGTGAACAGTGCTTCATCCATTATCACATTCATGCATATGGGTAATCTTAAGAATGAAAAATTTAATACCCACAAATCAAAACAGTGTGAATGAAAATATAATAATTACTCAAATAAATTAACGTGTTGAAGGTTTCACATTCCATCCAACAACAATTACATATATAAAGTTAACATGATCTAATCTTGTTGATAATTAAAGAAGAGGTTTTTTTAGATAGTATAAGTATTATTATTGTATAAAATAATATAGAATAATTTATGTTCATATTTATCACTCATAGAATAGATGATGCGTCTTGATTAGAAGAATAAATAATTACAGCCAGATAATTTATTGCACTAAGGAAATTGATCATGTATCGATGATCATATGTATTTTATCAAGACCAAAATGATAATTTAGTGGTTGTTTAAGACATTTGAATAGTACATGAGAAAGTTTTATTCATAGAAATAATGGGGGAAGGTCAAATATAATATTATATTGGATCAATACTTGAAGTAAGGTGAAGTATTCAGGTTGGTTCTGGGAGAAGGTGAAGTTATCTATTGGATCTAGGAGCAGAATGAGTCTCTTGGTTGTAGTTGAAGAAAGAAGTATTTCAGTTAGAGATGGAAGAAAAAAGTAGTCTCTTGGTTGGAAATGATGTAGAATTATTTCTACAAAAGCTAAATCATGAAAATCCTATTATATGGTCCTGGGAGCATTGTATCACTTGTTTGATAGGGAAGAATCTGTTACCAGGGGAAATAGATTGTTGAAGTAAGGAGTAGGATATTTTCTAAACCTTGTAAAACTCTCCATTTTTATAACTGAAAATGAGTTGATATTGATAGATAATATTATATGGAATGATAAAATTAAAAATTTAGAGATGTTAAATTCTAAAGAAAAGTAATTCATGAAAAGAAACCACTAATTCACCCCTACCCTCTCAGTGGTCAATCCGGTTTGGGGATTTTCAAAATCTACCTAGGGGAGGAGTGGATACCAACTTCCATAAAATCCATTGAACATGATCTTTGAATATATTATAGGATTATAATGGTCATTTTATATTGAACATCAATATTAGGTAGCTAAATAGTGTTGAATCTCCACATCTTATCCTATGCATAATGAAGACTTCTCTAGAAAATAAAGGAAAAACCAATATTTTTATTAGATAAAATTGATAGTGGTAATCCATGTAGCCTTACCACTTCATTTATGTATATCATGGAAATTTTATTGGGTGATAAATAATATCAAATATAATTGAATGATTTTGACTTCATAATGAGATCAACTATAACCCAAATGGAATTATGGATTTAATAATTATTGGGAAGTCCTACGATGAAATAAATGTTGATGTTATCCCATTTTAATATAAGTATGGGTAATAGTTTAATCACCCCTTAGAATTATTTAATTTTCCTTTAACTTTATATAATACCAAGAATTAATAAATATACTTTCAAATCTTCCCCATCACATTTTTCAACCATAAATGCTCTTGGATATTTCTAAACATAATTTTGCTTCTATGATGGATAGAGAATGATGAGTTGTGTGCAGCATCCAATAGATCCTTATTCAATTCTATTCTGAAAGGAACACATACTCTTTTCTAAAATCTCATAATTCTATATTTTTAATGTTAAACTCTATGATATTCCTTACATTATTCAAAAATATCATATCCTCCTTATATTCCTCTTTGGTCTTCGTACAGATGGCTGGTTGAGTAGTCCTTTGGGAAAGATAATATTTATCCCCTTCCCTTATGATCCCCAAGACCATCCTTCACAAATATATGTATATGGGTAACTTTAAATTCTCATCATGGATAAGGTAGTATAATTATTTCTTATGAGAGTATTTGACACATTAATTTCCTTCCCAAGGTGGTAATTTATTTTGTACTTTGATGAAATCTATCATACATGCTCTAAAAATTATTTTGAATTTTTTTACTAATCAAAACACAGGGGATAACCATGGTTTCCTACCTTGAGAATATTTTTCGATCACTCAATATACTAATAAAAGTTTTATATTTTTTTATTTTTATATTTATATTTTTTTGAAAATATTCAAAAATGGGTTTCGTTTGTGATGAATAATTAGTAAAAGGAAAGAAAATAAATTATTTCATGACAGAATGAAGCGAGCATGAAAAAAGTTACTTAAAAGAAGAACAATATGACAAGAAGTAATTGCTATAATTAACCCCCTCATTATTCATTCATAATTTTATATTATAATTAAATTTATTTAATTATTATCCTTGAATTGTTTTAAACCCCAAACCCAATAGATTTCTATTGGAAGAAATGATCCCTAAGTTATCATTGGGACAACCAATTGTGGCACTCTCCTTTGATTATGGCCCCAAATACAACTTATGGTTAGTGAAATTTTATGGTAGAATATATATCATGAAAAATGAGAATTAATTAATTTTTGGTATTATATTTGAACCTAAAAAAATATATCCCAAGATGATTAGATTTGGCGATTAGAGTTTTTCTCTCATGATTCCTATAAGCTTGTCTTAGTAGTATATGTTCATATCAATTGATTTTCATAAAAAATCAAATAAATAATAATAATTTATGGATTACATTGTGTTACTATATTCAAAATAAATAATTTCATGGAGTATAATTTGATCAATTATGAATGATAATTACTATTACTTGTGCAGAATTATCATCCTGGAGGAAATTTACATAATAAGAGGTTTGAAAGGGTAAAACTAAATCTCGTATCATATTTTAGATTCCAAGAAAAATATATAAAATATAAAGACTAAAATGGATGTGAAAATAGTTTTTTTTATGAATGAAATAGTTCAAAATCACAAATCACAATTAATTATAAAATAATAAATTGAATTCCCCTTGAAAGTGATCCTTACGTGCATGAATTCCTTCTCAAAATTTATTAGAAATGTAGAATAAACCCATTATCTTCTGACAATAACTCTCTAATCCACCAAAAATCCTTAAAAAGGTGAATAAAATATATTTATAGGGGTTATGGGAGTATAAAACTAGAAATGTTATATAAAAGCGAAATAAGAATTAAGTCAAATTGAAACCTAATTTTTGTGTTGTATCATAAAACATCATAAAGACTGAACTAGTTGTTGATCCATTTTAATTAAATATTATATTTTTTCTTATAAATCATGTAAAACATTCAAATTAATCTAAGAAAGGATGAAAATTTAATGTCTAGATGATTGAATTGGTGTCTATTTTTTCAACCGCAGCCTAACATTATGTAACACCCAGAAATTCTAATATAAGATAATTGTATTCGATAATGTGTATGACATGAAACACAAAGCATAAATTTAAATATAAAATCCCAAGGCTTTATGATATATTTAATATTTAAAATAATTAAAATATATCATATAGATATAAATTTATACAAAACTAATTTTAGAGTGCGCTACATGCTACATTAATTTTCTTTGAAATCTTGCATTACAAGTAAGACTGAGTATTACCAAAGAACCATATATTATTATTATTATCATTTAATATGATAGTCATCGCCTAACTATTGGAAGGTTGGGTATGAATAAGAATAACAAGATTATGGAAATATATATTTTACAATGTTTTATTAATTATTTAATAATTATTAATAAAAAATGAATCATTTTAAAGAAAAATAAATGTGTTTTAAAAAAAATATATTTCTAAAAGTCATTTTAATCATGTTTGGGGCACATAATTTCAAAATAGAACTTACCACTTATATATTTTTTTTGGAAAAATTAAACTTATTTTTTATAAGTGGAATACAATAATTAGTTTATTTTAAATTTATGGTATTTTTATTTGATGTTTCATTTTATTATGAATTGTTAAAAATACCAAATTTTAATTGAAAACTGTATTTTCATTGTAATAATTTATATAAATAAAATATATTTTTTATTTTTTGAAAGTAAAAATAGTTCATGTGTGAAGATATTAATTGATTTATCTTATGGGAATCATATTAATATTTATGTTTAATATAAAAATATTGTAAACTTTTGAACATTGTCCCATAAAAAACACATTTTTCACTTCGCATATGTGGGATTAATTTTAAATTAAATTCATCCAATTACGTGACTTCAATTTGAGAAATATGATTTTATATTTAAAATAATCAAAATTAATATTAACTACTAGGTCCAAATTAATATTTTAGTATAGTTATTAGTGTAAATTTAAAAAATTAATTACATCGATTAAGAAGAAACTCATTTTATTTAAGGAGAAAAGGTATTTACTTAGGGGTTAAACATATAATTTAAGGTGTAAAATCACCTAAAAACTTTTCCAAAACCATTTTTTATGGAAATATTTTATCCATAAACATATTATTATATATTTTTATTAGTTATTGGGATATTATTCAATGAAAGTGACCTATGTAAAATGTAAAGTAACAAAAAAGAAAAAAACCTTCACTGACATTAATATTTATAACGATTTGGGATAGGAAAAAATAAATATTTTAGTTTATAAATATTATTTTAAAAGGTAAATGATTTTTTATCAAAATAATTTATTTTAATTATTTTATATATTAAATAATTACATTAAATTCTTCAGAAATGCCAACATAAGAATTATTTAGTTAATAATTCACTTAAATAAATAGTACTATAAATATTAATGGTGATGTAAATTGAATGAATTATTGTCTTAAATTATTTTTTTAGATGAATATATCATGTCACATAGGTGTGAAGTTAATATATTCAACTTATATTATTGTATTGATATTTTTATATTTAAATTAAATAAATAATTACAAAATTAACATTAATTTTATTTTAAATAAATGATATTAAATTAAATGATTTAAAATTAATAAAAATCCTATATTAATCAAATATATTTTTAATTGATAATAAATATAAAATATGGACCATTCATGTAATAATTTTACTTTAATAATGAACATATTGACCCCTAAATAGAAAAAACATTATTAGCACATGTAGTGTTAACATAGTGATTTTGCGAATTACGAGCGGTTTTGTTATAACTAATTTACAAAAGACAAATTTTTTTTTAATTTTATAAATTATATATCATATTTAGAATAAATGGTCTCTAAAAGATTAAATAGTATTCAATTTAATTTAGTCTTAATGGAGAAATTACAAAGGTTATAAAACTAGTTACTGTGATAAAAATAAAAAGAATAAAAATGTAAAAATAGACAAAATAAGGAAAAAATGATTAAATATGTACCCATAAACCATCAAATCAATTATCATTCAATTTTTTCCACATTAGGTAAGGGATACCTCCCAATAGTGAATAAGTTTGAGTATTTACAAGAATTCTACTCCCATTCTTCTATAAAAGTGAACTCACCCCCCTCACTTATTCACACCTCTCAATCCATTTAGATTGAAAAGGATCTAAGAAAATAAATTCTCAAATTACCTATACTAATATCATAATCATTAGTTTGGTTATAAATTAATCCTTTGATGTTTTATTGCAATCCAAAAGAGTGTACTTGAAAGAGGCAATGCTCTTCTAAATGATTTTTTATTTTTTTCATTCTCCACCTCATCTAATTCAGATTATACCCTGATTATATCATAAAAATATAATATTCGATAAACAAAGATGTTGTTATGTTTAGTATACTACCTAAAAAATCACACAATTCCATCAAATTGTTTATGAAATCATCATTCGGGTGTATGGAAGACTACCTTCTCGCGAATCGACGTCGTTCATTTTTCCATTACCACCTCTCAAGGATTGGAATAATGTTGGATTTATAGTTTACATATGGTATTCATGATATTTAATATGTTATTATGATTCCATAATTATTATATCACACATACCTTTATGAGTTACATTTTGTGGGAATACGATAATGGCGCTCATATCTACAGAAAACTACAGCCTCACAAAGAGATGTGATTCATTCACGATTTACATGGAATGTATTAAGGTGGGTTTTAAAAAAATATGTGATATACTGATAAAATAAAAATGATACATAATAGATATATATATATATTATTTAATTTTATTTTTTCAATGTGACAAGAAAATGGAGCTAGACTTCATGTGTATGCACGGTATACCGTCTCCATGAATGGTGTATTTCATTTCATATCACCAAATTTATGGTATAATATAAATACATATATAATGAATATATATGATATTTATATTATGTTTTAAATTTTGGATATATTTAAATCATGATCGATTTAAAATGAATCAAAAAAACAATCCAAAACATTCTTGAAAAACAAAGCTGTTATTCCCCAAAATGGTGAAAATAATGAAAGATTATTAACGAATGAGATATAAGATGATATAAAAGGGTCATATATGTTATTATAAATGTTAATAAATTTTTATTATTAGTTAAAAACATTATTAAAACCATTATAAATAATGTTAAAGGGTGTTTAAACAAAAGTAAGGGTAAGGTAAGGGAATTCATCTAAATTTACATTTCATTGAGAGTTATTTGTTATTCCGAACCAATACACTTTTATGTGGTGTATATAATTCCCCTTTGACATGTAATTTCTTGAATAATTAATTTTTCATGGTACTTTATGTTTCAATTTGAATTATTTCATCAAACAGAATTTTATTTTAAAATTACCATGTGATAAAAGTTATTTTGATATATCACGTTTTTTGTGATTGAAAACTTTATCTTGAAACAATCAACTTATTATAACCATTTTCATTGAAGATTACATTTATATTATATATTAATATTCTTTTTTGATGGATATGATTATTACAAAAACCATATACCATTTTTACATATGGTGTTTACTTTTAATGTTATTTGATTAACTGGGGAATATCACAAAATACATATCCTTTACACAATATGGATATATGATGACAAGGCATATCAATATGGAATTAAATTGATTATTTCATATGGGAGTAACTATTTTGAATTGTAGTGACTGGTAGGTCCCATACTATATATATACCGCCTAGATGCATCGTTAGGTCTCATGAGACAAACCAATTGGCCAGATAAAATAGGGTACTACCTATAGTTTTAAACTATATAGAGGATAGATCTTAATAGTAGAGATTTTCATGTGTCTGAGACATGATGTACAATAATTAATAATTCCATTAATTGAGAATTTACTCATTATTATCCATGACATTTTCACTATTATATTATCTCTAAATGCATTTCATTTTTAGTTTATTGATTAAATGACATGTTTTTTTTGTTATTTACCTTTCTATATTGATTTTTACATAACTAGTTATTTAAATGGAATGTGTGATCATTTATTTACCATAATATATTGAATATTCTCATTTAATAATTATAAATTTCACTATAATTAAACCTTACTAAGCACTTTATCTCACCCTTATTTAATTTCCTTTCACAATGATTCCATGAAGTATACTATGAACAATATACATGGATATGAAAGATTGAATAAATTTATTTTCCTAAAAATTATGTTGAAATTTTTGAAGGAAAATTTATTATGTGAATCATGTATATATCTAGTTTAATCGGACTAATAAACTGATCAATTGTGTGGAATCTGATTCATTGTATCCTTTTCCAATGTAATTGTAGTAGGTACCAGCTATAGGATGTTGGGGTTGGAATCACTAACTATTAATTTTTGGGGCCATGTTCTCCATAAAAAAAATTCAGTTATAGATCTATATCTTCATATATAATAAGTATCCCAACATGTTTAAAATTATTTGAAAAATATTAGAATTTAAAATTAGGCACATATAAAATTTTATAAAAAAAATACGAAAGTGAAATCGAAATATAAATAATGGAATTTCCATGCAGTTTCCAAATCCATAATCCAATTAAAAATAATGATTAAATAATCACTAAATACTCAACATGGTAGAATTAAATAATTTATTATAAATATAATAATAAATAAAATTAAGGTTTATTGACGCCCCCATTTTGAATATTTCACTATTGGGTAATCACCATGTAACCACGTCAAAGTCCATAATAAAATAAATAATGATAAAATTATCGATATTTTTTATAAAATAGATTTTATGATGTCTCATTCATGATAAATAATTTCATTTAGTTTTCTTATCTAACACTAAATTTTTCTCCATACTCAATAATTTTTCCATGACCTAATCAAAACCCACCTAACATGAAATTCATATCTATATTCACTCCAGAGAAATTTAATCATAGGTTATGATCATACTCAAGTACATAATAATAACCATTGGAATGAAATGAATCTCTATTATCAACCCTATAAAGACAAAAATCAATATCAATCCTGAGGTATTTAAACATAGGACCAAATGAATTTGCAGATAAGGGTGTGTAAATAATTATATATAACATATTAAATCTCATAAATGAGGTTAATAATTAATCACATTACATGATAATAAAAAAACTCAATGAGAAATAATATTAAAAATAGTGAATGTCAAACTTTTAACTACTCAAATAAAAGGCTGAAAAATATCGAAATAAGTACAACAAAAGATACACCCTTTTTTATTGTCCTTTTATTCCCAAAAATTTCACTTTGAATAAATCGCACACTCATCTCCTAACCCATTATTGATCTGATACAAAAATAATTTTAATAATTATAACAATATAAAATGTTGAGGAAGAGTGATTATTGACCTTCCCAAGACACAAAACCTTTTTATATTCATTTTTTTATTTCTTTCATTTTTCAGTATTTTATTTATTTATTATTTTTTCTCTGAAAGGAATCAATATAATATATTGTTAAATAAATGATGGTCGAGTCCCAGTTACACTATAAAAACAGCCCCACACTTATTACCCAATTTTAATCATCCCCTGCAACCATATAAAAAATCTCTCAAACACTTAATCCATTTAATATCATAAAAAACACACAAAAAGTATGGTAGGAAGGATCAAATAAAATAATAAAATGGATTTTCCTATCATTCCCATTCAGAGATTATATATGATAAAATAAATAAAAAATATAAAGGTGGGTATCATGGATAAGGCAATAAAAACATGAAATTTCTCAAAAATATTAATGTGAATTTGTTCCACCGTAGCTTTTACATGATACAATGTATGTTCTAGTAAGAAAACATGATCAAGTATCATTAATGAAATAGGTGTTAGAATGAATAGGAAAATATGGGTTTAAAATATATCATTGGATAGAAAAATTATATGGTTTAGTGAATCATGACAAATAACTTGAAAAATTAGTAAAAATCATAAAAAAAAAATTGAAATTGAATTCCAATAAATGGTTGCCCTTACCAATGATAATTTAAAAAAAATTCCCTCAAAAAGTGATTCAAATAACTCAAAATCAATTTGATTTTGAATAATTATAATGAATTTCTATTGAATATTTAATTCCCTAAAAAAACTAATAAACATGAAATCTTAAATTGATTAAGAGCAATATCACACACTTAGATGAAACCACCCAATTGAATTAAAGTAAAAGAAGTAGGTGTAGGGAAGTAATCAAATAGGATGTAGAAATACAAATTTTTTTATATTTGATGGATATTAGTTATACTTCTATTTTCTACCTAATAAAAAATTCAAAATCTAAAAAATATAATAATTTATTAAAAGAAGAGTCAAATTATAATAATAATATGGGATTAAAAATATTCTTGGATCATCCCCTTGTGGTGATCTGTGTATGCTGCTTATTGCCTAGTAGTACTAGTTTGTTAACCCTGATTTGAAGTTAGATGAATTTTATACAATACAAAATAACAAATGTGTCTTTTCAAAGTGTTTATGAGTAGACACCTATAATGGAGTCCCCCAATGTAATTTATTATCTTGGATCAAGTATTACATAGAAGGGGAGGGGTGAATCAATGATAACTTTTTCTTTTAAGTTTCCTTTTTTATGAAACAAATTCAACCCCCTGTTAAGGAGTTATCAGTTTCATTGAAAATAAAACAATCACACATCCACTGGAACATAAGAATTTACTTGGTTCAATACTCAAAAATATTAGCTATTTCATTAGTATGGTTTTGAAAAAAAATCAAATACCAAACAATCCCCTTGAAAAACAATTTTTTTGTGTGGATACAATGAGTAGGATATGACCTAACACTTGTGTAGCCCTATGTCCGATACAAAAATTCATTTTCTTCCAGAAGAACGAAATTATGTAATACATTTTTTATAAAAATTTAATAAAATTTCACCATATTCTTCAAAACATGTTACTATTCTACCGTATCAACTTCCAGAAATATGATCTTCAAAATATTTATTCACTTTCCTACCCAGCAGTAGGTAAGAAGCTTCCTGAACATCA
Organism: Viscum album; assembly: GCA_963277665.1. Classification (NCBI taxonomy): domain Eukaryota; kingdom Viridiplantae; phylum Streptophyta; class Magnoliopsida; order Santalales; family Viscaceae; genus Viscum; species Viscum album. Next base: position 391,546,347 of record OY728167.1, on the reverse strand, counting down.
TAATTAAACTCAGTCCAATTTACCTATCTGATCTTCCCAATATGATTTTGATAATAATACTTTATTAGAAAAAATTGAAACAAATATGAAATATTTCTAACTCTGTCAGCAAATCCCAGTCTATTTTCTAGATAAGATCCGGAAACTCTACTTATGATCTACTCTCTTCTCCTATTTTCTTTACTCTAAAAAATTACAAAGGAATGCTTAATCCAAAAAATTCTACTCTCTAAAAACATTCAGTTTTGTAACATCTTGAACCTTAATTTAAATCAACAATTCCCTGATCCTAGTTGGCTACATGGCCTCAAGCGCATCCCCCTAAGCAATAGAGGCTCTTGACTAGAAGCGAGGGTCTAGGATATGTCTATAAGGAGACTATTCCATTTTACCAGAGAGTAATAGAAAAAATAAAAATAATATTCATTAATGGAAGAATATATAATATCCATACAATAAATACCCAACTTGAATAGATAATATTTCCAAAATGGTACCTCATGTATAGAAAATGGTGATACTGGTCATGTTCTATAAAGCATCCAAAATAGGTATATAGCATCTCAATACAATACATGTGTCAAAATAACAAAAATAAAAAAATTTATATCCCAAAATAGAATCATAATACTCACCTTGGTCTTGTGCTCCCTTTGTCCAAATCATGGAACAAAATCATTCATTGAACTGCAAGAGCTAACACCGATCCCTATAGGCATCCATAAATTCTGTTCATGTACCCAACAGTGGCCCAAACATGATGTGTGAAATAATCTCAGTAGGTAATCATTCAATGATATATACAATCTAGGACATGTAACATAAGCTATTGAAGTGTGGATGGAAATCAGGTATATAGTAAGAAGGAAAAGTACACATAGAATATTTATAACAAGAAATTGATACTATGTGGCCATTAAAGGCTCCCAGAGAAATATGGGTTTGCTTCTATTACAAGGTAGCTACTAATAAAGAGTAAATAACCAGTATTCCCCCACCATACATCCATATATTTCTAGTCAAGCATGACCTTTTCGTAAAACAAGTATAGTCCAAATACCCCTGACTAAGCCGTATAATTGATCAAAACACACAAACCATAGTCATTCAATATAATCCATAGTTTTAGACCAATAAGGGATGGATCTAAGGTGTAATGAACCATGGAAACCCGTGTTGAGTCCCATGAGCATCTCGATGAAAACTCAAAAATGTCACTATTTGATTCCAAGGATAATCTCAATTGAGTATGTATAAATGTGAGTCTAGCAATCTAGATCCAAGGGGGTTGAAATTATTTTGAATTCATTAAAAATCTATATCCAAGGGGAATACAAGACCATGGAATTTTATAACATAACAAAAGTTCTGTGGGTGAAGATACCATGTAATCTCAATGGAATAAATACCCTTGGTATACCAACCATGTCATCAAATACCATTTAATTTCATATCTCATTCCATCCAAAAATTTAAATTGAAATAAAACAATGATTATAACCACTCATTAAACCATTTACATTCAAAAAACAACCAATGAGTATACCCAGTCATTTAAAAAATTATATAAAATTCATTTTATCAATTCAACAAAGCATAACATGCCAAAACATAGAAAGGGAGGCAATAAATATCCAAAAACATAATTTTCATTTAACTATTAATTGGATTCCTCTAACTTGGTAAGCTCTATAACACATCCGTTGGATGGGTTAACAATTTGGAAAGGAACAGGGAACACCCCATGGGTGGCCTTTGTTGGGGAAACATCCTCTAAATAGGATCAAAGTAATCTAATGGAACACCTAGTAGATCTTAAATCATTGAATTTAATTAATTAAAATATTTTTAGGGTCGCAACAGAAATTTTGAAAGGTGGAATCATGATAAATAGATTAAAAAATAACCAAACCTCAAGGAAAATGTATAAACCACCTACAATAGGTCAGTAGTAGAGTTATAATTTAGTATTAGCTCATTCTTTGACTTAGATTAGTGGAAAAATGATGAACGGATGAAGAAAATGAAAATAGAGAAAAAGTTCTTGAACCTAAATAAATTCATTGATCCAAAGTTAAAAAATTAATGGAACAAAAGGAATTAAGATCTTATCGATGCGGATCCAATGCGACTAGTAGTTCTTGAATCAAATATCTGAAAGAGGATATGGATTAAAACCTATTTTATGTATTAATGGAGACCCCAAATGAGGTGTTGTCAAATAAAGGAGAAAATGATAAAATATGTTTAGGTTTAAAGAATTTTTATGGGAAAAATTACTATTTCCCCAAAACTCCTAGGTCACACATTTATTTCTAAGCACTACCATGCTTCCATAAAACTTGATCCAAGGGTATGGTCTTTCCTTGAAAGACTTTTTCACTACAATTCATGATAAAACTAGATTCCCATCAAAGGACACATCAATTTCTAGATCTACATTATTAACATAAATCTCATAAGTAAGATAAGGCTACACTACTAACTGAAAAAATAATAAAAAATCATTCCTATCATTATACAGTCATGGAAAATTCAATCAATACTCTACCGGCCGACTCCTATCCACATATCAAGGACCAAATCACCCGGCGCCACCTTAACCCGTTGTAAAACTCCAATGTGATCCAAAATCATCATCACCCAACGGTGATATGATATTCTTACTAGATTACCTAACATAAATCGATCCATAATCTGAGGTCAGATGATCCCACTCCATAACCAAACATCCAAAACACATCCAAAAAACCCAGGGCACTCACTCGATCATGATCTGATCCAACACTCATCATCAAGGAAAAAACACTATAACGGTACTCAATTGATCCTATCCAACCTGAAACACTGGTCACATCATCAACCAACCCCTTTCCTGCTTTGGTTCTTCTCACCATGCTCTTTAGTTTTCCACCACCATCTTATGGTGGTTGTCACCCCCACTATTGAAAAAGGCCACCAGAACCTTAACTCATCTTTCTTGACATACTTGATTCTTTTCCACACTCATGGCGCTCAACATCAATAAGAACACCATTGTACTTGTTCAGCCAACCTTTTACTCGAAACCAAACATGTTATACATGCACCCAACACCCATTTTCATACTAAGAACAACTCGAACACCTTAAATTTTACCTTCATCTTTGAAATGTTCATTCCACATAAAACATAAAATAGGAGGTGGGTCCTAACATATAAATTTTTTCCTGTTACCAAATAATGTAGGACTACCCCAACCAGCTTTTCCTAAAGCACCCATATTACTATGTTGACACACTACCCATTCACCGTTCCCTATATCCTTCCTACTTAAGGCCTATCACTATCATATGACTCACCTACCGAATTCATTTTCCTAACATTCTGTAAATTTTTCCATCAAGGAATCTGCTACCTTCCAAAAAATAATTTTTATTTACTACACCAATCAACATTCCAAACACAAGCCATCCTACCATCTACACATTGACTATGGTCGACTAGGTTCTTACTCATAACCCACATTCAATATTCATAACATACTCTTTATCTCTCAATCCATTCACTGAAGGCGGTTTTCAACTCACCATTTTATCTCTTGTTCTAAGAAGAGTTAGGCTATTCCCCATTTGGCTCATCCTGCAAACACTCAACTTCACTATTTTCGTGCCACTACTTTACATGACGAAGATGAATTCACACCTAAGGACACTCCTTGGTCACCCAATCACACCTACCAGAGTCCATGCCCGACACCCGATGAGGTTCTAGAACCCAACCGCCCTTTCCAAAAATCTTTTTCATGTCTTACCACACCCTTTAATGACTTTTACACAGGAATATCAAATTTCATTTCAAAATAACATAGTCTTGATCCAACTCCTTTCATGTTTAACCACCACATCCAAGTACCACCTATCCTTTTCTAAGGAACTCAACATCCACCTCACATGTTTTCCCTTAGCATCCTGATTCCACTACATCAACTCCATATTCTTTTCCACACATCTAGGATTGGCTCATCACTCCACAAATGAGGATTTTCCTTATATCCACTTTTAATAAGTAATAATACCCACCACGGATTATTATTCAATCATATACCAAATCCCAAAACATGAAATTTTCTAACTAGAATTACCCAGAACAAAAATACCTCACCCACCACCTATTCTCAGATTTTGAGAAAAACACCGAAAACGTTTTTAGTACCTATTCCATCCCAAGGACCTCAGCCATAATTAGTTGATGGTATACATCCCACCATCAAGCTCCACATACGCTGCTTCATGATAACAACCTCCAAGATGTCCCATATCCACCCAACACACAATTAACTCACCAGGAATAAATCCAAATATTTTTCAGTGTACTCTGGATGATGTTGAGATGTTGGGAATGATCATATCTAGATAGAAGTATGATAATAATTCTCTAATAAATGCGACCACAAATTATCCATCATCAATGCCACATCCCATTATGGGGACACATTCACCCTTTGAAAGTCTCAGGCTTCCCTGCCCATAACGTCTCATAAACACATATCTACCCTAACTCACCACCACTTATCAAATATATACCAAGAATTCATGAACCAAAATTTACATTGGATCTAACACCACCATAAAACTTGGTTTCTTTCAAAAAAAAATATGGAGATCCGCTATAGAAATATGAAGACCCATCACACCAATCCAAAACCAAACAATCAGTCACATATCCCTTGCTTTCCATTGATTTCACAAAAAATGATAAGCACTTGCTTATAAGCCACCTGTGTATATATCAGAAGTGGTATTATTCCCTCCTAGAATGTGACCATCGCAGGACCTAATTAGATCCTTCACGGTCATTCACTTTCATTTGACCACACACTGAAACTGACTTCAGATCATAGAAGAAAAACATCACAGGAGACTGAACCAAATATAATGTCCCTGTTCCAGGTGCCACCCAGAGGTGCCCCATACTCTGTTGGTCACCTGGCATCAAGTGTATTTCCCTGAATTCCAGAGGATATTGACTAGCAGCGAGGGCCTTGGGATTGATAGTGGGAAAACTATTCCCTTAAGTGAAGAGTAATGGAGTAGAAATAATCAAATAACAATAACAGAAGCAGTAACAATACCATACAGTAGTAAATAATGGAATTTTGAATGTAAATAAAAAATTGTATCATATATATAACAATAATGATGTGTGTCACAAGTATATAGGAAAGCATCCAAACAATTAACAATGCTAGAATACAGTACAAAACTAATGTACAAGAAAAAAAAGTAAACAACTACTCAGCATCAGAAACCTCAGCTTGGTCTCATTCTCTCCCGCTCCATATCATTCATGTACATGAAGTAGAAGGGAGCTTTCCCTTATCTATACATAGAAAAAATATAATCAATTTGGGACAAAAATAATGAATGAAACAGGGTGTGATTCGAATCCCAGTAGGCAAAAACCCAAATATCTATGTCAAATAGTCAGTGAATATATATGGAAATAAATAAGAAAAATGAAGCAATAAAAAGGACGTACTCCAAACTAAATAATCCTACAGTTTGAATTAAATTCATTTTCATGTTTCAAAATAAACATCCAATCAAACAAAAGTAACCCTCTAGGAATTACTCACCGCCAAACCCCTCTAGTTCAACCAATCAACCACGAGAAACCCTCTAGGATTTACTCACAGTCTAACCCCTCTCGTTCAGCTTTAACAAACACTATCTAAGGAATAACTCACCTTCAATTCCCATGGTGTTTTTTTATCAGTAACTATATAAACTCTGGGGAAGCACTCAATGTCCAATTCTCCATGTGGTCTCTCAATGTGGAACTGAAGACACTCTGAGGGAGCACAAAGTCCATCCCCCAAATGGTCTCGCATCATAACAAGTAAAACATACACTCTAGGGAATCCCTCAGTGTCAATTCCCCCTATGGTCTACTTTACCAGGTTCCCACAGCCCTGTGTAAGTCAATGATGCACAACGATGTTCAACAGAAAAATCAAACCTCATGAACTACGTTTCTAAATAGCTATAAGGAATATAACACCATCAGATAATATCTCTCCATCCTAACAACACTAGTCATGGAAAACAGGTATCCTAATAAGAAAAGATAGACCAAACGGTCAGTACCAAATCCAACATGGGAAACACATCCATAGCATGGGAAAATAACTCTATTCACAATCAAACAACCTCTACTCAGTCACACAAGGCATAACATCCATTAAAATGGAAAAATCCCTACACACACAATATCCAGATCTAGGTTATTAGGACTTTTTCACATAAAATTCATAGACTAACTACGGAAAGGAACAAACCACCTACCCTGAAATTGTACAATTGATATACTTCAGCATCACCCCTTGAATCATCCTAGAGCAATGTAGATCTAAAAAAATGTCTAAAACATTCAACCAAGGATATCTCATGAAAGAGGAAAAATCAAAAGATTAGACTCTAGAAGAAGGAAGAACTCACTGTGGAGATTCCAATGTAATGGATGACGGTTGAAACAGAGGATGGATGGAAATTTGGGGGCTCAAAGAATATTCGTCGGTATCCATCGCTCCTATAAGAGACAAACCTAGAAGAATCTATTTCTATCAATGATACGTGACCCCATTCCAATATAACAATTAAAAATACAAGTAAAATTTGCGTTATTTAAATGTATACTGGGTGTACTTTCCTTAAATGGCTCCCGCTTTAGGTGGTCTCCAGGTCACCACACATGACCATGTACTAGGTTGTTACACGACCAATATACGGTCACCTGCCACAACCGGGTACACCGTGTGTACTCCAAAGTACACGACGTGTACTCCATAAATCTTTAAAAACACATATTTTTAAAAAAACACCAGAAAAGAAAAAACATACCTAAAAAACCCTATGGGTTCATAAAAACTTCTCCCCTTAAAAAAATTCATCCCCAAATTTCCCTAGCAAGGAGGCACAGAAGAAGAATCCTTGAACAGCTGCGGCCACTACGATCGTACATTGGACTCCCCCTCCCAAATCTCATCATGTAATAACCTGTGCTACCATAGTACTCGTACTGGTGGAACATACCAGCCATGGATAACCTTTATACTATGATCGATAATCAAGATAATATTCTCCTAGAATGATGCATCCACCTCTAACTCAACCTCCTCAGGTTGAAAAACATGAGATGGGTCTGAGAAATAACACCATTACTGAAAAATGTTGAAGACATCGGGCATAGCCCAATACCTCTGAGGTAAATATAGCTGATAATCAACCAGACCAACCCTCTCCAAAACCTCACACTGCCAGATGTATCTCAGTGAAAGATTTATCTATCTCTGAATCCTCATGTGTCCCAACCTCAGTGTGACATGCCAAAAAACCTGATCTCCAACCTCGAACTCTAGAGGTCATCTAAATCGATCATCATAAGACTACTATCATTGCTGTGCCATATCCATTATCTTCTGAATCAAATCTATTTACTCTGTTGTCTCATAGACAAGATGAGGTCCCTACATAGCTGTATCTCCTACTTTCATCCAACATAGGGGTGATGGGCATGGACTACCATACAAATCCTCATAAGGTTTTATCTGTATTGTTTCTTGAAAACTATTATTACAGGAAAACTCCAGTAGAGGTATGCACTTATCCCAAGAACCTCCAAAATCTAGGGTCCCTTCTCGCAACATGTCCTCCAACACCTAAATAGTACACTCAGACTAGAAAACTATTTGGGTGTGGTAAGATGTACTCAGAAGTACCAGTGTACCCAATAACCTATTTAGTCCCTACCAGAACTGAGAAGTTAATAGGGTGTCCCTGTCTGAAATGATGGAATGTTGAACCCCTTGCAAGACTAGAATATCCCAGATGTACAACCTTCACAGCTCATCAACAGTGAAGGTATCCTTGATCGTAAAGAATTGTGAAACCTTTGTGAGTCTATCAATAACAACCCAAACCACATCATTCGCTCGAGGAAACCACGGTAACCCTATAAAGAAATTCCATCGTGACATTTTTCACTTCCACTGGGCAATTGGTAACTTCGGCAAAAGACCTGCTTATTGTTGATGCTCTTCCTTCACCTGCTGATAGGTGGAACACCTCATGACAAAACCAGCAAAATCTTTCTTCATACCTAGCCACCAATACTGACAGTGTAGATCTCAATACAGACGGGTGACACTAGGATGAACTACAAAAACTGAGGAATGAAATTCCCACATCAAATCGTCGCATATGTCTGCTGACACCCCTACACATCCATGAAAGTGAAAGATGTCATACTTTCCTATGGCTGATCCATGAATCAGGTCCTCTTCTGACACACTATCCTGTAGAACTAGGCCATAAGAATCTGATAGTTGCCTCATTTTCACTCGATCAATAAGAGCAAAGGTAACAACTACACAAGAAAGGAACGTTTTTTCATGTCTGTCATTCACCTCCAAATGAATCTTAGAGAACAAATCCATAAGCTACCGCTCACTAATGGACTCAAGAACTACTTGAATTTGAGTCCTCTTGCTCAATGCATCAGCCACTGCGTTGCCTTTCCCAGACATATAGGCTATCTCATAGTCGAAGGACTGAAGGTACTCGACCCACCTTCGCTGTCTCAAATTTAGATCACGCTGAGTGAAGATATACTAGAGACATTGTTGGTCAGCGAAAACCACAAAATTATCTCCCAGAAGAAAATTTCTCCAATAGCATAAAGCATGAGCAACTGTAGCCATCTTGAGATCATCTGCCAGGAAATTCCACTCATGTGGCCTCAACTACCGAGACCCATACACAACAACTTTTTCTCCCTGCATAAGAACTAATTCCAAAATGATACCTGATGTAACATAGTAAATTTTATAACTCTCACCCGACACAATAAAAACTAGTATTGGGGCTTAAGTCAACCTCCCTTTTAGCTCCTAAAAGGCTGACTCACAAAAATATGACCACAAGTACATCACACCCTTCTTAGTCAGGCTTGTTAGTGGAATTTATAAACATGAAAAGTCTTGTATGAAACTTTAGTAGTAACCATCCCACCCTAGAAAACTACATACATAAAAGTTGTTCTTTGGATTCTCCTAAGAAACTATTTATCTCACTTTATCTAGGTCTACAGATACTTTTTTCTCTGAGATGGCATGACCTAGGAAGTGAATCTGGTCCTTCCAAAAGTGGAATTTTGAGATCATAGCATATAAACAATGCTCTCTTAGTTTACTAAAAACAATATCAAGATGTGAGGAATTTTTGTGTTGAGTGTGAGAGAAAACCAAGATATATTCCATGAAGACTACAACAGAAGAATCCAAGTATGGATGGAAGAATCGGTTCATTAGTGTAATAAAAACCACAGGCACGTTCATGAGACTGAACGACATAACCACATACTCGTATAGACCATACCTTCTCTAAAAGGATGTAAGAGGTATATCAGATGGTATAATGTGCAACTAATGACAACCTGATCTTAAGTAAATATTTTAGAACACTCAGGATCCATAAAGCTAATCAAAGTGATCATCAATCCTCGACAAGGGATATCGGTTCTTGACCATCAACTAGTTCAGCTTCTGATAATCCATACAAAGTCTGAGGGTACCGTCTACCTTCTTCGCAAATATGATAGGAGAACCCCATGGAAAAGTATGGGGATGGATGAAACCCTTATCCTGTAACTCTTCTAAGTACTTAATGAGATCCTGTAACTCTAGTGTAGCCATCCTATAAGGAGGAATGGACACCAATGCCGCTCCTGGAACAAGGTCAATAAAAAATTCTACCTCTCACTCAGGAGGAAAACCTGAAAAGTCCTTTGGTCATCCAAATATAGACTAGAAATTTGGAATGTAACTCCTCCCAAACCATGATGCTCATGTCCTTCTATGTTCGCCTGGACATCCCATTCACCCTTGTGTTGAAACAAACCACCCTCTGGTGATATGAAACACAACCTGCAGTGATAGCAATCAACAACATCCTGGAAGGGAACCAATAATTTATTTCGTAGAATAACATCATAGCCTTTCATATCAATGACATAGAGGTCCCATAAGAAGTGACACCCACCAACCTCAAGAGGGAACTCATTGCACTAAATTACACAACTGTTCTTTCCCCCGACAGAGTATCCAGCATCAAGACATCAGCAGAAGTAAATATTCAGAGCCCAAGCCTATCCAAAACTGCAACAGATATGAAATAATGGGAATCGTATATATCTAAAAGTGTATCAGATAGAACTGAGGTAACTAGAATCGTACCTTAAAGAGTAGAGGGTTTGGGATCATGCTCTTTCTAGATCTTCTGTATAGAAAAATTTTGACCTGCGTCGCGACCCTCTGAAGCTGACTGAGATCCCTGAGCTAATCCACCATATGGATATCAAGAAATCTGCATCTAAGCACCATGGAAAAAACCTCGACCTTAGTCTGAACGACCGAAAAAACTCCAGTTCCTAGACAAATGTGAAACTGGTAGTGCTTTTCTTGAATGGGGAGTCATAGAAGAACCCCTATCACCAACTTAAGGTGAGAAAAACTGACAAAACCATTGAATATAACTCATCTTATCACACAATCACCACTCCACTGGGTCTCTCAGGTAATGTGGACTCGTATTCCCACTCTTCCGACACAAGTATCACACCACCTGGCTACCAGAAGAAGTTTCCCACCTACTCTGATCTCTACGTGTAGACTCCCTGTGACAATTCCTGCTTTCAGTATGAGGGGAACCAACTCCAATTGCCGAACCTCCCAAGATCACTGCTCTAGAATCACTTAGATTGCGCTCTGTGATCAGAACCTGGTTGACTATAGGGTTGTTGGAAGTCATCTTGATGATGTTTAGCTGAAAATGGATGTCATGCCAAAGACCATCCTCAAACTTCCTAACCAAGAATAAATCATCACCTCTTGGGATGGGTGTGAAGCGCTGCAGCTCTGTGAATCGAGAAGAGTACTCCATAACTGGGAGAGTACCCTGCTCTAGACTCATGAACTCTCAAGCCCGATCGGCCCTCAAAGACTACAAAAAGAAGTAATCATAGAAGGCCCACTAGAACACATCCCAAGCCACAACCTATTGGGGTCCCACCAAAGAGATCACATCCCACCATCTCTTGGAGGAATCCAATAGCATTTACATAGCGGTCTTCACCCTCCACTCTGTAGGAGTCTCCATATTCTCAAAGATTGAAAGCATGGCTTCTAACCATGATGGTACAGCCTAAGGTCCTTCATCCCCTGTGAAAGTAGGAGGGTTCTACTACTGAAAAACCCACCTCATCTATTCCATAGACAAGGCATGGTGCGGTACTCCCCTGAAGGTCTTCATAAACATCATAAAGTCCTCTCAGAACTGTACAACGGAACCTGTATATGGGATAATGGTTGGTGCCAAGACAGGCACAAAAGAACGATCTACTAGGGGTCCCAAATCCACCATTTCTGGGGTCTGATCATTTCCCTTAATCTGGCGTAAAACTTGTGGACGTCTCGGTGGCATGACTCAGCATAGTCAAGTTCACACCTTAGATGAAGATTATATAGGACTAAAACTTATAAGGGCAGCAAAATAATAGGAGGATGGAAACATTCAAGGTCTTAAAAAAAAGGATACACTGAGTGTATTACACTTACATGGCATGTTACCTTAAGCATCCACATGGGCATGTGCCTCTTCCAACCCAGGTCGTGTAGCACCACATACACGCGACATGTTCTCCTAACACGCGGCATGCGCTTTAATCACATTCCCCTTTTTGAGGTCATCTACATGAATAACCCACACAGTTTTCCTAAAATAATATTAAATGACATGTTCACCCTGAAAACGGTATGAAACACTTAAGTTTTAACCATCTGTGTCTTTAGCCACACAGTCGAAGTCATAGTTGACACTACAGAGTTTGTTTTTTCCAGACACAGTGTGTACTAGAAGGATTTCACCAACCCGTGTTGTTAGTCACATGGCGGATACATAGGTTACTCTACACGACTTGTTCATCCTAGACATGATGTGTAAAACCTAAGCTTCATCCAACCCTGTCGTTTGTCACACAGCTGGACACATGGTCCTTACAACATGGCATGTTCGTCCGGTAGAAGACATGTTCTTCCAAGGATTTTCCAACCCCATTTTTCTACCCACAGAGGTTTCCACATGGTTAAGAAATACATGATGTGTAATCAATGTACATGGAGTTTACATAATAAATGTTTTTCCCTCCTTAACAGAAGGATATATGGTGTGTATTCATAAATAAACAACATGTATTTTCAGGTTTTTCAGACACTAATCCTCTGAAACTACTCTGGAATCCAATAAATCACTGAAACAAATAGTAAAGTTCCAAATTCATATTTGTGGGGGGGGGGGGCATACTCCCTGTGAATCAATGCTTGGAATAATTTTCATGTCATATACAACTATAATAATTCAATGATCCACCGAATTATGATCCATGAGGGACCATAACACATCATGGACCAATGATTGGCGTTCATTCAAAAAAAACCTTACACAATCTAATACCCTATCAAATAGTAGGTATTCTACCAAGGAAACTATCACAACAGCATGCATATCTAGCACAACATCTATCACAACAACATGAAATCAGTAATGCACCCTAAATGGAATGGAAATAATATATGATATGTGATCTCTAGAAAGTTTTTATATGATGCATGGGATGACATACCCTCATCTCATTGGGTTAAAACAGAAATAGAACCTCAAAAACATCAATAATCACAACAAAAAAACATGTGAATCACCCAATAGGGAATTCAAATCAACAGTACAATTGAAAAACCAAATAAATTGTAATAATTGAATTAAATTAGCTTTCCCCAATACATGGGTTAGCTACGCTCGGGAAAAACTTATTAACAACTACCTATTCCATCCCATACCCGGAAATAGGCTCCAAACAGTATGTTAAGAAAAAAAGAATTCCTCTAATACCACATTGTTAAATCTTGGTTCTCGGTGCCACCCAGAGGTGCCCGATACCTGTTTAGTCACACGGCCTCAAGCACATTTCTCTGAATGCCAGTGGCTGCCGAATAAAAGTGAAGGACATGAGTGTGATAGTTGGGAATATATTCCCTCATTGGCCGAGTAATGCAGAAAAAATAAAAATATAACAATAGTGGAAGCCGTAACAATACCATACAATAATAAACAGTAGAAGAATGAATGTAAATAAACAACTGCTTCATATATATAACAATAATGATGCATGTCAGAAGTATCTAGGAATGAAGCCAAAAAAGTCCCAATTATGGAATATAGTACTAAACCAATGTACAAGAAGAACTACTAAACAACTAATCATCATCGCAAGCCTCAGCTTAGTCCCATGCTCTCCAGCTCCATAGTAGTCAAGTACCCAAAGTAGAAGGGAAATTTCCATTATATATACCTGCAGTAGTATAATCTGTTTGGGCCTCAAAGCATGACCCAAACTGGGTGTGATTCTAATCCCAGTAGGAAACCAATCAATGATATGTACCTAATAGTCAGTGAATATATATAGTTGATAATAGGAGAAATAAATCATTAACAAGGAAGAACTCAAATGTAAAAAATCCTACAGTTTCAATTACATTCATTTTCATGTTTCAAAATAAATATCCAATCAAACACAAGTAATCCTCTGGGAAGTACTCACAGCCTAATCCTTGTGCTTCAAATAATCAATCAAAATTAACCCATTGAGAAGTACTCATAGGCTAACTCCTCTAGTTCTGCTTTAACAATGACTCTCTGAGGAAGAACTCATCGTCAATTCCCCCTCTGGTCTCATATTGGTAAATATAGACACTATGAGGAAGCACTCAATGTCCAATTCCCCCTGTGGTCGCATAACGTGGAACTAAAGACACTCTATGGAAGAACAATGTCCATCCCCTCTATGGTGTCGCAATGTTAAAAGTAAAAAAGACACTCTGGGGAAACTCGAGTGCCCATTCCCCCTATGGTCTACTACACTAGGTTCCCACAGCCCTGTGTAAGTCAATCGTGCACAAAGATGTTCAACAGCCAAAGTAAACATCATGAACTACTTGGCTAAATAGCTAAAGGGCATATAACAGGATCAAATAATATCCCTCCATCCTAACAACACTATGCATGGAAAACAGGAAACCTAATAGGAAAATCAAGAATAAATGGTCAATATCAAATCAAATATTGAAAACACATCCATAGGATGAAAAAATAACCCATTTCACAATCATACAACCTATACTTAGGCACACAAGGCATAATAGGCATTAATAGGGATAAACTCCCTAAACACGCGATACCCCAATCTAGTGTACTGGGATCATTTTCACATAAAATTCAAAGACTAACTACGAAAAGGCACAAACCAACTACCTCAGCTTTGTACGATTGATATACTCTGGCATCGTCCCTTGAATCCGCCTAGAATGACATAGATCTACAAAAACGTCTAAAAAATTCAACCGAGGATATATCACTAAAGATTATAAATCAAGAGATGAGACTCTAGAAGAAGGAAGAACTCACTGTGGAGATTGCAACGCAATAGACGATAGTGGAAACAAAGGACGGATTGCGAGTCGGGGTCTTGGAGAAGATTCATCAGTATCTGTTACTCCTAGAGAAGACAGACCTAGAAGAAGCTATTTATATGAATGAGATGTGACCCAGGTCCGATATAAAAATTAAAAAGAAAAGTACAATGTATCTTATTTAAAGATACACGATGTGTACTTTCCTTAACCGACCCCTGCTATAGGCGGTCTCCATGTCACCCCACACAACCATGTACTCAGCCGTTACATGGAAAGTAAAAGGTCACCCACGACAACTGGGTACACAGCGCATACTCCTTAAATTTCCAAAACAATATTTTTTCTCAAAAACCCAGAGAAGAAAACACATACCTAAAAAGAAGGTCATGGTTCTTACACAAAACACATACTCAATCACTTGACCCTACATCCTGATTCATAAGACTCATTGGCCTTATGGAATTCTCAACATCTTATCCAATAACTAAACCATTCATAGAAACATGCCCCGCCATGTGACCACTCTTACCTCAGGTGCCACCTTCATAAAAAAGTATCCATCCACACTTCGGTCACCCTTTTATTGTTCAACGAAAATCAACATTGAGACTACCATTAAGCATCTTAAAAATAAACGGGTCAAACACCCAAACATCCAACCCTTCAGAACCAAACATATAACCTCCACTAGCACTCAGGTGCGTCCCAGAGAAGGAAAACAATGCATAACCAGGAACTTTTACGAAAAACACGATGACACTAACCATGAATTAATTCCACCACTAGAGAAACCACTTATGCTTCACATCCAAAGACACCAAAAATAATGGGCCAACCTCTCTTGATGCTGACCTCAATTTCCTTAAAACATCCAATGCCTAACCACAACTTGAGTGTCATCACCAAAACAATCAACCATCCCACTTATCTCCCCTAGGCCAAACCCATTGTAGGAAACACTCTCTGTGTTACACTACCAAATTCGAAAACATCCACCTGTGTGATACACACCTAAAAGAACTAGCATCCTTATCTAACTTCTCTCATAAGTTACATCAAATGTTTAATGATACCAACTCTCTAAACTGGAGTAATGACAATATAAATCCACTATCACTCACTCTAATATATACATACAAAGCCACAAAAAAATAATTCCCCATTGTGGAAATCTTACACCCATTCCAATACACACGACTCCTTTCACACCGAGCAACCATTTACTCTGTGTTCCTCACCGAATATACTGGTACACATACATCAGAATAACAATCCAAACACCCTCTTTGAGGTCCAAAACAAAACTCGCAAGGTACCCATTTACAATGGTCAACAAAAACCCCAATACAATCCTTAAGGTCCCATATACACCCTTCATGATCATGAACCACAAGGGTTTTTACACACGCATTACCAAACAATGTCTAACGATCCATAGGATATAGCCCTACCGAGGGTATAATATGCATATATATTTTAGCATACATAAAAACCAAGAAAGGCCTCACAGATCAAATCCAAGGTCTCAATCAGGGGCACTTCCACTTCCCAAACCATCCATATAAAGGTCCAGATAGACAAAACGAGGGAAACACACTACCTAGGTCCCTAAAAGCTCCTTAATCCTTAACAAACCACTCTATATACAATATACCCACAGTCATGATTACACCTCTAACACTACACTAAACCATCCCTACCATGGGTCATGGTTAACATGGCTAAACTAACTCAAACATTCACAACGTAAATCTTTCTCATTTAGTGACATTTCTATCTTTAATACTTTTTACAACAAACATCCTAACTCATTCTTAAATTTTAAATTATCATAATTTTTTACCATTCATTAATACTCCTTAAATTTACCAACTTTCATAACCATTATTAGACATTAATTTATTTGTATTTTTATGGAATTTGAAATGAATTATACCCTTTATTCCCCACACACCCTTCCCATGTGTTCCAACCATGTTTTATTCCACCTACATCCATAGGAGCCTATAATGATGCATGAATGAACAATTTCATTCCATTTCGTCCATTAGAAAAATATCATAAAATAATCACATCACAAAAAAGTGCATCACCCAATGGTGAAATACCATTCAACTATAACAATGCACATCAAAAACAATAATTACCACCCTACATAAATTGGGTTTCCCTCATAAATGGGTTATTTACTCTGAATCAGAAGATCATTTTCAAGGACCGACACATCCTAATATCCCTTCTACCTTACCAAATAATATGACCACCAAAAGGAACCGTCTCTAATACAAATTTGTAACATCCATGACTTGGAAGAAACTAATCGATGCTCCTATTAGAGTCACCACATGACCTCAAGCGCACCTCCCCATATGCCAAAGGTTACGGACTAGCAATGAGGGTCTAATAGATCACATGAGGATAACATACCCACTTTACCAGAGTTATCCAAATTAGTTAACATATAAAACAAAGGAAACTGTCACCAATAAACTAGAACCATGCATTACTAACCATTTCATAGAACTGGTTACTACCCACAACCAAGCAGTAAATGAGACATGTCGTTCTCTATAGGGTCATGTGATAGAAAATAATAATAAAAATAAACAGAGGAATCCCTAAAGGGATCATGACATCATGTCCAGATCCTCATCCATGCATATCCCAAGCCCGACTCAACTCCCAAGAATAGGGCCTTTCCCCATGTCATGACCTATAACCAAGAAATCTACTCAGGTATGCAACAAAAGCCATAACATGGTATGATTACAACTTAGTAGGCCTCCACCAATAGAGTCTACAAAATATCCAATCTAAATAGATAATGCATGTAAGTATAAAATGGATGAAAAGGTAGAGAAAATCCAACTCTATTGTCATTAGTTAACAATATTCACTTAATCAATTTCCATCATTATTATTATATCCAACACTTATACCATCTTCACTAATAAATTCGTTTTCAGCACATGTTCCGTGGGCTAGGCATTTACATCATTTACACAATGAACTAATAAAATCAATTATCATGCATAAGGTGATGCGTCAAGTTCCCTATCTCACTAGGGATAAATAGTTAATAAAATATACATCACACTTACCTTGGAACATCAGTCCAAGTTGTTTTATAAATTACATAAAACTTATCTTGGAGAATCAGGCTAGATAGTTTGATCCAATGCAACCATTTGGGCATAAAAATCATTCTGACACCCTAACCTCTATATTCTAGGGGTGGGTTAGAGCACCATTCCATCCTGATCCATGGGAGGAGCCTCAGTTCATTATCTAACACCACCAAGCCAAATGCACATTCTTATTTATTCATTTACCACATATACCATATCACAAACCATGCTAAATCAATAAACATAAAATTTTCAACTTACATTTAAACCAACACATGAATCATCATAAATCCTTATACCTTTAGCACATTTACCATTTACTTAATATAGCCTATTTTCTCCTATTGCATTTTTCATACAATAGCCCATTTTGCATATGAAAAAAAATTCTAACTCAGTAACCAATTAAACACCATTACGAATCAACATGATTTAATCCATTTACACATATTCATGTACATACCTTAACCCAATTTTCCAATTTATCATTCACATTCCTTAGGAAATCAACCAATTACCCTTATAAATCCATTATACATTTAACCAGTTAACATTAAAAGAAACAACTCCTTTTCCATGATAAAAACTAGACACAATTAACAATAATTTTTCATTGACTTTAAAACTTACATGTCAACATACTTTACATTGTCTCTAATGAAACATAAATCAACCCTATTCTTATCATTACAATTTTCCATGTTTGGGAACTGTAGCGCACCCCATAGGTGGCCCTAAACCAGTCTAATCATCCTCAATGCATCCTAAAGGGATCATGAGGGTTCTAAATCATCATTTAGATACAGTTTTTATCTAATATTACTAAATTCATTAAATTAAAATCAGGAGTGAAGAAAAATCACAACCATAAATGCAAAAATAAACAATAAAACTATGGGATATAACATGTAGACCACCTACCTCGAATCTGATGATGAATTCACCCTTGAACATAGCTTTGTATTTTTATTGAAGCACCCTTTGAATCCCCAAACTACAATCCACCAGAAAAAGGTGGTTTTATGTATTCTAAATAAGAATAAGAAACCACAAGATCTAATCTAGAAAAGAGAATCAAGGGAATGATTATAATAAATATAAGCTTAAATTCACAAACAATGATGCTCCAAGTTGCTTGGAATTGAAGAAGATTGATCCTGGGGAATCTTGGAGGAGTATGGTTCATCACTATGTCTAAACGACAAGGAATTGTGTGGAAAATAATGTGAGAACAATAAAATATTAATGGATAAATTTGGTAAATTACAACCTTTTAAAGGGCACAAGGCTTGGAAGCATGGTTTTCTACATTATGTTCCAACCATGTGCATGCTGCTGTTAATGAGGTTCTATTTACATGGTCACTTGGGAATCCCGCATGGTTTCAAAAATTATGCACCAACCATGCCGAATGACTCTATCCCAAGCTTCATGGTTTGGTCTCCCCCTTTTCACGGTTTACTCTAACCATGCACCAACCGTGCAACATGCACTAGATGGAAATTTTTCCATTCACTCATTTCTTGAACCACCAAGACACCATTGAGCCTCCTCATAGACACGATAAACATTCTTTTAGCACAAAATAATGGACCTAAACAAAAATTCAGGCAATAAAACATCTCTATGACGTACAGAATCTTACAAATATACATTTATTAGTTAATTATTAGAGGATTAAAAAGTATTTTGAGTGGAAACCAAATAAATTGGTTTCAATATATATATGCATGAAATATGAACTTCCAATGAGTCAAAATATAAACTTTAAACTCAATTATCTATGGGAGTTAAACAATGGCCCTCATGATATTTGTTTACATCAATAAAAATAATCATTCATATATGTATATCTTGTTCTCCCTTGTTTCTCATACGTTTTCTATAAAACTGATCCTGCTATTTTTGAATCAATTGTAATTATACTCTTGGTGATTAGGGAGACCCCAAGCACCAATCAGGTATATATGTCCATATCCAATAAAAATTAGGTGTTAATATCGAATCAACCAAAAGAGTAAAGTCATGATTTACCCTGATTCCAATCACCCACAAGAGTAAAGGAAAGATTGACCACAACCATGATCAAATGTAAGAAAAAAGGAAATTAACCATGAGTTAAATCGATCAAATATTTAATGAAGAGGATAGAATGTAAATAAAATTAACAAATTGACAATTATTTTGATCAACCACAAGAACAAATTAAATTCATCATGATTTAGATCGAATGAAAGTTTGTAGAAAAGGACCGAATACAAGAAGAAAGACACAATCGACCCCACTTTGATTGTTTAATGATTGTAATAGTAAATCAACCACATGTTAACAAGCTGATCAACCACGCTAGTATCAGATCGTCTAAAAGAAGAAATGAAATCAACCATCAGTTTTATTGACCCCAAAAGTAAAGGATCGACCAGAAGAATGAGCTGGAAGCTAGAACTAACTAAATCAATCCTTCTTCAAACTCAACATCTAGTTTTATCAATTAAAATATTTAGCTATTATAATATAATTTTAAATTTTTTCAACCTATAAGAACTGAAATATTATCCACCATGGGGGATAATAATTAAAAAAAATGGAGAAGGATCCCTTTGATGAAAAAAAATTGAGAAAATCTTTCTATCAATAGAGTGTGTTTTATTTTTTCATTATTATTTCTTCTTATTTCATTTCCATTGAAACTAATATTCATTTATTGATTGAATATTGGAGATATGATTGAGTATTTGATGATTTTTAATGTCTTAAAATTATATGAAACTATGTTTTTGTGGAACTTCCTTCTCGGCTTGAACTTGATTAAAATAATACATTTTTCTTAATTGGTTGGTATTATTCTTACCTTTAGTTGTTATTTTAATTATAATTTCAAATATATTGAAACATTCATTAGGTCCATAAACATACTGAATTACTTGATCTTTTGGTTGAAAATCATTGGTTTCTGTCATTTAGAAAATACCTGTCCATTCTATAACATGATGTGAAATGTATTAGAATTTTGATTTTTTTTAATTCCATTGAACCCTTTTAATGAATTTTGTACCATTGTAATGAAAATATATTTAAGATGAGTTATGTTACGTTTTATTCACATTAAGTTTCAAAATTGAGTATAATGTTGTATTTTATGTTTGGGGTAGGGGTCTTAAAAGGTTCTTAAATTTACTTCAGTGTTGTACACATCATAAAACCCTAATTATTTTCTTCAAAATTGTTTTTATTGAAATTCAATTTTCTTAATTCCTGAATCAATTTTTTTTGAATGATTTGAAGTTATTTTTTCTAAATTTAGGAGTTTAATCTTTTTGATTTTCCCACATATTTAATTAATTAATAAATTGCATTGATCTCAGAAATTTTTATTTCTTTTGGTAAAACTTTGGGAGTAGTATTTATCATATTCATTTATTTTGAAATTTTTAATCTTACATTAAACTCATAATAAAATAATTTAGTCTGGATTTTTAAAAGAACTTATAAAACATGTAAAAAATTTATTTCTTAAAGCTAAAACTGGTGGTTGACTTAATTATTCAATATTATTAATTATTATGAATATGCTACCATTAATTTTTCTATTTATTATGTGATATTAATGTGGGTCTGTTCACTTGGGGAAAAATAGAGTTTTGGATGTTTTGATAAATTCAATGTGATTTTTATTTACAAATTTTCAAAATTTTAAGTCTTGATAATTTGTTTTAATAATATAACCATGTTTTATAAAATCACATGTTTTGAAGAGATAAATAACATTTTATACTTTTTGAGAGTCCATGGAGGAAAAAAGTTTGAATACTAATTTTTAGCAACACTTTAACTTTTTCAACTTTGAGATTTCTTTTCTCCACTATGTTTTATAAATTAACTATTTGAGTAAAAAGTATATCTTAAGTGTGGATGAATTTTATATGGCCTATTTTAAATACTTTTTTCTATATCCATTTTTAGAAATAATAGTGTTTTTATGATAAAAATATGAATTTAGTCAAAAATTATTGATAACTAGATTATTTAAGTTGAAATAGTAATTCCTTGAAAATTTTATCAAAAATGGTGTTTTGGTGTTAAATTGATTAATGGACCTTTGATTTAATTTTTTTATATTTTTTGGGATGATTATTTTGTGGGGATTTTATTGAAATATCATTTTTAAGTTTTTCTTTGATTTTCAGTTTATGGATTTATATTTTAAAATGTTATCTCATTTTATTTTTTGACATATATTTTGGGGAAATATTTTGTTCCAAAATATTAAAATAGTGTAGAGGATCCAAATAATTTTATAATATTAATACCTATGAATTAAAACTAAAAATGATAAGGATAAATAGTGATAGTGACCAAATGTGTACAACCCTAATATTTTTTGAAAAAATTATATTTAAATAACTTGTGTTATTTGATCGGTTTTGTTATACAGAACACCAAGTTTTAATAAACAACACAACTTTTTAAAGATATTATATCTCCATTATCACCTTTCCATTGGAGTATTGGATATAAAGATGAATAAATAAATTATGAAATATATATATATTCTAAATATTTATAAAATTAATTAATTATTAATCAAATTATTATACATTAAAAAAATTATTTGAAAATAAAACTGATGTTTTCATTCTGAAAATTTATTTTTCTACAGGTAATGTATTTTTATATTAACAAATTAAATTAATAAATATTGGTGAATTATTTTAATTAACTGTATATATATAATTTTCTTGATAAATTTTTTTAAAAATGCAATAAGTGTTTTTCTAGGCATAATATAATAATAAATCTAGTTATATGTTAAAAAATGCATTTTTTTGAAAAGCGGCTTATGTCTCATTTTGCACCCTTACTCTAAAATTAATTTCATATATTTCTAGGTATTTAATTAGATAGTATTTATTATATAAATATTCATTAGGTTCAAATTTTGTAATGATGGCCTTTTTATTTTGGTAAATATGAAAAGTAAAAGTGAGAATCTTTATCACCTTAGTAAAAGAAAAAACATATTAATATTGATTAAAAATAAGTGACAAGGCAATAATTTTTCATACTAATTATTATTTTATTAATATAATTTAACCTTTTTCACCTTATTATATAAATTTATTTGTTTTAGGGAAACTTTTATATTAAAGTGATTTATATATTATTTAAATCAAAGAAAGTTAAAAAATGTCGCTCTCTTAGTTTTTAAATATCCTTTATTTGTTCACATCAGGACAAAAAATTGTTATGAATAAATAATAATTTTAAATTTTTAGTTAATGAAATTATTTTAATGATGGAAATTTATTAATAATATTTAGGTTGAGTATTATTACCTTAAACTCTTACACAATGCTAAGAGAGTTTGTATTAAGTTATCAAAAAAATAAAATGAATGATTTAGAAAATATTAAAAGTCATATAATTTGAGTATTTTATAGTGTTAAATGTATTTCATAGGTTAATATGACATATTTATATTTTGTTAGAATATTATATTCTAATTAAAAAAATTTATTTATGTCTTTCATGTTAAATTAAATGAATAGTTCCAAATTGTAAATAATGATGTTTTAGCAAAAAAATATTTTATTAAATTCTTTAAAACATATAAAAGTAATAAAATAAGACAATATGGATATGATATGGAGGAAAATTTAATTGTTTTCCATTTATTTTCCAATTTTCACCTTCTAATAAAAAATTACAACATTTAATATTGAAAAAGTAGTTATTATAGTTAAAATTGAAATTTGTTAACTAAGGGTTAATGAAATTTATAATGTTTAAAATGACACAAACATTTTTATAAAATTAAATATTTGGTTGTATTACCACTATAAACTAACTTATATAAAACTAAACATACATTTAGAGGAATTTTTAATTGAAATAAATTTATTATAATTTAATATTATGAAAAATCCCGAAAGATCCCCACACCTAAATTATAATAGGGCACCTCATTCTTCACTTATTTTCACCACTATGAGCCTTATATATAAATAAAAATATATAAATATCTCTTATAAACCTCCCAATAAAAATTATATAAGTTATTTTATTTACAAAAATCTAAACCTATATCCCTTAAGAGGTGATCTAATGGAGTTTTTTCAGAGAAGAGGTAATCGCCTTAACTGATCACTTTCCTTTCCACTCTTCTTTAATTATTATATATATATTGTATTTATAATAAAATTATAACTTTAGTATCCCAAAAATTATGAAATTATATTATTAATATTAAAACACAATTATAAACCCTCTTTCCCATAAAATGATAAGTGAAAGTATTTTCCTTGCATACACAAAACTTAACATCTCTTAAATGGCATGAAGGACTTCAATTTTTACCTTCTCTACATAATGATGCAATTCATTATTCATCACCATATTTTATTAATGAATATTATGATGAATTTTATATTTATATATGAAATTTTTGACATAATTATACTTCATTAATGATAATATCTTTTCTACCTTATTACCATCCAATTCCTTGGGAGATGATAACATCACTCATGTGTATGTATAGAATACCACCTCCACAAAGTGATGTGATTACTTTTTCTTTTTATATTTTAATTGGATGTTAATGAGGATTAATTTGAATAATATATAAGATATATATGATAATATTATTATCCAATAATGGTGAAAAAATAATTACTTTTCTTTCATTCCATTTGTTGAAAAACCAAAAACAGTGTTCATGTGTACGTATGAGTTATCGTCTCCATGAATGCTGTAATTAATGTTTATGTCCCTAAATTTTATTGATGAATATAAATATGAATTAGATGAATATATATTATATGTATATAATGATAAATGTTTTCATGGTGATTCAACCAATATAAATTTATAATAACTGGAAGTACTGAGAAAATATACCCTTTATAAACCCAATAGTTAGCACCCAGAAATAGAAATTTTAATATGGAATTACTAAGGGAGTGAAATGGTGTAAAGGGATAATATATGATATTATAAGAATGAAAATTTGTTTTTTATCTAATTTTAGTAAATTTTAATTTATTATATAGTATTTAATAGTGTATCCAAAGAAAGGATAACTCATGGTAATAGTTTTATGTCACAATCTCATTATTTATTGGGAATGATGATGACTACTCGTATGATGATGTAATATTATTATCTACCTATCAATATACTAATTATTATTATTATTACATGTCTTATTCTTGTAAATTCATGATTTCATATCATTTTCCCCAATATGGGTGATCAAGATACTGAGAATAAGTTTCTAATAATAATCAAACTTATTTCTCTCTTCGGTTGAATTTTTTTTTTCCATATCTATGTTCTCTAAAAAAGTTTTAAAGTATATTTTTTACTAATATCCTATAACATTTTAAATTCATTTTTACCCATGTTTTATTTTTTACAAAATTTTTTGAGAGTAATATCATTTTCATTTTATAAATTAGGTACTTTGTGAATTTTCTTAAAAAAGTGTGTTAGAAATGTTTTTTAAATTATATGACATGAAAAAATTGTCACGCCATCATGAATAATTTTTCTTTAAATATTCCTTTGAAAGTTGAAATGTTTCATTTAAAATATTTTTTTCAATTATATTTGTATTGTATTTTTAATATGTAATTTCGACATGGAATGTTTATTTTCTTCAAGAATGTTATAATGATATTTTATGTTTATTTTTATTCATCAAAGACAAAAAAAACTTTTATTTCACTCATGATTTATGGAAGATATTATCCAATGATTACATCCATATTATTTCTCTAAATTGTATATGTTTATGATGAAAATATTTATATGAAACCCATTCCTTTTACATGGTTGATACTATGATGAAATGATGATATTTTGATGAAACATGTTTATTTTCCATGATTTATGCTATGGTAAAATATTTATGTAACAAATTTATTTTCATGTGTTCTAATATGATGTATATTTTATGATTTTTTGGAACATATATGTATGATTTTCATTATGTGATGGGTGGTAAATATATAACCTTCAAATTCCTTGGGTAATGATTAATATATCATGACATAAACAGGACTGGAATGAGGGGTGAATCGAGTTCAGTAAGTGACTTTGTCCACTGTGATAGTATTATAAGTGAACCTAGAATACTATGATGGTTCAAGAAGTGAAATAATTTCTCTATGATAGTTCTGGAAACATGCCTTGACTACTAAGGAAATAATTTTCTATGCTTATGTGGATTCCACAATTCTAGGTTTTACATTAATGTTATTCTCTCATGGCTTATGTTCTTTAATTCCTTCATAATTTTTGTATTAAAAACTACCTATCTTTAATCAATGACTCCAAATTATGATCAATGTTATAAAGGGTATGGTTTTTAAATGTTTAGGGTATGTTCTTATACATTTTTCTCATGTTATTCATATATAATCATTAATATCTCTATTTTTTACCCTTACTAAGCATTACAGCTCACCCTTTATTATGTTTCATTTTCTCAGTTTATGAAGAAAGGTATTTATCAGGATATGTCCAACAAGGGTTTTTGTTATGATGATATAAGTGGGAGGTTATATGGAACTATTATGGACAAGTTTCTTATGTTACCATGTTTCTGAATATAATATAGTTATTAAATTATGGCATGGATTAAAAATGTTATGTAAGGAATAGTTAACAATTATGAAGTAAAATCTATGTATGAAAGGTATGGGTATCTATAATAGGTATCATTGATAGGTTTAGTTAAAAATTGGAAAATAGGATGAAAAAAAATTTATAAAGAACCCTAGGGATATGTCTAAGTACACAATAAAATCGTAAAGTCTTGGTAATGATTTTGACTGGCTTATGTCAAACATAAGGCATCACTGAAGAAGTTATTGCAATTTAGACATTATATAACTGATTTTTTAGAATTATTTGGTTTACCACTATGATTATTATTTCAAAAATTATTCTTTTTTGTTTTTTCCATTGAGTGGACCCCAAAGGAATCGTGTCAACTCTGAATGCGATGGACAATGAAATAATTTTAATCCTAATAAAACAAATTTTATGGGAACTTGAATGAAAAATATTTATGTTTTTCTCACAAAAATTTCTAAAGATATGAATCATGTTGAGCTTCTAAATGAAAAAGGGGGGAAATTATAAGTTGAGACCTTAATGAGTTAACATCCAACTTATTTTAGTGGGTCCAATGATCTACTATATTATTTATAATGAATCAGTACCATTGAAAATATATTTTCCATTACTCATGTTTCGGATCATGAGAATGTTATTTTGGATATTTATCATTTAGAAGGATAAAAAAATCATTGGTGGAATCATAAAAACATGATATAATAATAAGAAATTGAATATATAGAGAGGAATTAATTTGAAAGATTATTTTTCAATAAGTAATTTCCTTATATTCCTTATTGGAAAATGGAGAAAGAATTAATTCATTTAAAACAGATGGATATTGAATCTTTTGGTACTTATGTGGAAAATTCCACAAGACATTTGGGGCACTCTTATTTACCATCATCCAATCCTAAAATTAAGGTTAAAAATTATTCTATTTCATAAAACTAGTTCAATGAATTTTGTTAACCATAAGGTACTTTATTTGAAATTAATAAATCATTTGATGTGATATCACGGTGGAAATAGAGATTTGAGTTACCCATAAATATCATGGTTTTGATAGAAAACCAAAAATGAAATTAAATGAGAATTCTTAAAACCATATAGGGATGATGATTATCTTTCCTTTATACTGGACATGAGTAAGGAAACATGGGGGAAGTTTTCTTAAGGGAGCTGTTAAATTTTTCTTGTATTGAAAACAAAGTCATTAGGAAATTTAATTCCAATTTGATGGGAATATATATGCTAATGATGTGAATAAATAGATAGCTCTACAGAATGCACCACCCACATTACAGTGTTTTAAATGAAAGGAGTATGGTAATTATGATAACCAGTGACAAAATTTATAGGTTAATGATGATGATAGATTTAAATAACCACATAATCCCAGATAAAATGGAAAATCTCAAATGGTTAGCATTTTTGTTGAGGGGTACAATAATGAAAATATTAAAGGTACACATAAAATCCACTCTAGAACTGCTAATGTCTTTTTTTTATTTTGGATCTACCAAAATTTTTTATCTAAATAATATCTTAAGGGTATCATTGTATCACCTCAAAAATTAGATACAAGATTCTTCTCTAGTTGATGTTTCTGGGAATTTGTTTTCTTCAAATCTTGTCATCCAGTCTATAGTTTAATTTGATCTTATTTTTGGAAAGTATTTGTTTTTTCTATATAAATCCCATATAAATTAATAAGGAAGGGAATTTACATTTAATATTATGTACCAATCTATGACCTCCTATTAGTTTGATGATAAAATGAATTTTTTATGGATATTACATCCATCATATGGGTCATATTTCCTATTCAAAGGGGTGTTTATCTCAGATGGTTGGAGATAAACTCAAAATCAATAATATGACTATCTTATGGGAGTTTATTAATGTCTATATATAATAATTTCACAGCCTTCAACCAAATTGTGAAGTTAATTTTTAAATAGAACTCATACATGGTGCTATACATATTTCCAATACTCAATATAGAATGGCCCCGATTGAGTTTCAAGAATTGAATAATCAACTCTATGAGAATATTAAAAAGGATTCATTTATAAAATTGTATCACCTTGTTGTGAATGTATTCTTTTTTTTATAAATAAAATTGATTAATGCATATTTTATTTGATTATCAAGAAATTAACAAAATCAAAATAAAGAACAAGTATCCTCTACCCCATATTTATAACTAATTTGATCAACTATGAATATATCACTAATATTCTAGAATTGATCCTCAATAATGATATCATCAATTGAGGATCAATAAATAATATATATAAAAGATAATATCCCATCCAATGTATGGACACTATGAATTTATAGTGATTCCATTTCATCTTACTTATTCCCCAATTGTATTTGTGGATTTAACGAATAGATTCTTTAGATATTACATTTATTAGTTAGTAGTATTATTTATATATGATATTATTATTTTTTTTAAATATAAAATAATATCATTAATATCATTTAATAATTGTGTTGAAGACCATGAGTAAGGATGATATTTAAGGAAAATTCACCAAGTGTGAATTTTAGATTCGAAAATTTTCATTGTTGTGTCATATAATCAAATGTTAGTGTATATTAGGTGAACCATAAAATATAGAAGTTATTGAAAATTGGACCAGACCAACAATGTTGATATAGATCCATAGTTTTCGTTGTTTGGTTATAAATTATTGGCTATTTTTGGAGAATTTTTCAAATCCATCGAATCCACTAACCAATTTAACTCAGAAGAAAGCCTAGTTCCATTAGAAGGATGAATGTGGGGAATTTTTTAAGGAAATAAATAGAAGGATTGTTAGTGAACCTATGATTATGCTAACCTATAGTGTAGAATGGATTTTAATCTATAGTGATGCATCAAATATGGGACTTGGGTGCATCCTCATGAAAAAAGATATCGTTATTGTTTATTCATCATGACAATTGAAGGTACATGAGAAAAATTACCCAACTCATGATTTAGAGTTAGCTATAGTAATTTTTTGCATTAAAGATGTGGAGGCATTATCTATATGGAGAATGGTGTGAAATATATACTGATGAAAATATGTTAAATTGAATTTTCACTTAAAAAGATATAAACATTCACACAAGAATATAATTGGGGATTATTAAATAATTTGACTTCTAAATACATTACCACTATGGGAAAGTGATCATGTTGGAAGATGATCTGTGTCAAGAGGATAACGTTAAATTATCTATGATGAGACTGAAAAAAGAACCAATATTTTTAGACTTACAAAGGACATATCTTGAAATCTTAATGGGATGGGAGAAATATTATCTTTCTCAAAAGCGTGTGTAACTATCTACCCAAGTGAAGATTAAAGAGGCACATAAGGAAGATATAGAACTGTAAAAGTGGGTGAAAAATGTTTCAAATTTTAACCTTGAATTTTTTGGAATAGTAAGGTTTAAGAATTTTGTATGTGTCCCTTCAGTACTATATTTGAAGGAGATGATGGATTAAGCTCATAGTTCTTCATTATCTATTTATAGCAAAAGTATGAATATGTATAGATATTTGAAATAGTATTTATGGTGGGATGGAATAAATAGAGATGTTTAAAAAAAATTCTATGTTATTGATATATCAAAAAGTTAAGGATAAGTGAGTAAAGTATATGGGGTTGTTACAAACCTTACCCATCATATAATTGAAATGGGAAAACATCACTATGGATTTTATCATTGGAGTCCTCAAAACATATAAAAGAAATAATAGTATTTCAGTTGCAATTGATCCCCTAATAAATTTAGAACACTTTATTTAGATTATTTAAGAGTACTCTCTTGATCAAATTACTATGATATACATTACAAAAGTGGTAATATTTCAAGTTGTAGCACTATTAATTGTATTTGATCAGGATCTGAGGTTCACCATGATGTTTTGGAGGAGTCTTAAGTAGCGTATAGATATGGAGTTTTTTCCATAATTTCATATCATCCTTAGATATATGGTCAAAATGATATGACCATTATAACTCTATAATACATTTTGATAGCTTTATATTTGGATTTTGAAGGTGGTGGGATCAACAACTAACTTTTTTGGATTTTATTACAACAATAGCTTTCACTCTAGCATTCAGATGGATCCTTATGAATCCATATATTGTTGGAAGTGAAGAACTCCAAAATTATATAATAAATCTTGATTATTAAATCTATTGGGATATTATATAGTTGAGGAAATGGTATAGAATATTGGATCCATTCAACAACACATAATATTTTCTTAGTGTCAAAAAACGTTATGCAAAAAATTGTCAAAAATATATAGAGTCTCAAGTTTATGATAAGGTATTCTTATGAATATCTCCATGGAATAGGGTGATTAGATTTTAAAATAAGTGAAATTTAAGACCTAGGTATGTTGGTATTTTTAAATTCTTGATCTCATTGGGATGATTGGTTATCAATTAGCACTCACTCCAAATTTCTCTCAAGTTAATGACGTGTCATTACATCTCTCCTGAGAAAGTTCCTAACTGATACTAACTTGTATTAAACTCATAGGTTTTACCACTAGAGAATTATATTTCATATAAATAATAACAACTATAGTTTTTTTATAAAAACATTAAGCACAATGAAATAAGACCACTCACTTGGTAAAGGTTTGCTTTGTAAAAACCACTAATTTGAGAAGTTATGTGGGACCTAAATATATAATGTGGTAGAAGTGTCCCCATATGTTGGTGTAATAGTTATGAATTTTGATGTTGAAATTAATTTTAATGGGGTTATAATGCAACACCCTAATATTTTTAAAAATATTTATCTTTAAATAATTTGATTAATTTGATAGCTTGAGTTACACGCATCATCGAGTTTAAAGAACCACGTAACATTATTAGAATATTATGTGTCCATTATAAATAAGATGTTTGATTAATGGTTATGAATATTAATAACTAAATATTTAAAAATATATGGTCTATATATTTATAAAATTAATTCATTAGTTATTAAATGATTAGAATTAAAAATAAAAATTATTTGAAAATAAAATGATGTTTTTTATGAAAAATTATTTTTATACACGAAATGTATTATTATATTGTAATTTTTTATTAATCACTATTGGTGAATTATTTTAAGGAAATTTATATATTATTTACTTGATTAAATGTTTTACTTACTAAAAAATATTTTTTCAAGTCATATGATAAGAATAAATTCAGTTGTATGCTTGAACATGTATTATTCTAAAAAACAATTTTTTCACATTTTGCGAAAATAATTTAATTTTTTTTTCTTTTATAAGAATTCTGTTATATAAAATTTATTACAAATTTTTATTCATAAGGTTCAAATTTGGTAAATATACCCCATTTATTTTTGTAAATATCAATTGTAACCATGATAAAATTTATCACCTCAGTAAAAGGTAAATCTGGTTGATCTAGAATAAAAATAAGTTAAAAGACCATAATTTTTTAAAAAATATATCATTGGATGAATTTAATTATAACCTTTTTAGATTAGGCTCTAAATTTATTAGTTTAACGGACACTTTTCCTTGAAAATGATTTCTTTAATATTTAAGCCAAGGAAGGTTAGAAGATGTCACTCTATTAGTTTTAAATATTCTTCATGTGTTTACATAGGGAAAACTTTTTATGAATTATTTTTAATAATAATTCTATAAATAATTAAATTATTTTTTTGGTGGAATTATATTTATAATTTTTATGTATTACATAATAACTTTAAATGCTTAAACAACTCCAATAGAGTATTTATTTAATAAATAAAAAAAATAAAATAATTGAATTTGAAAATTTTAAAGGTTATATAATTTTAGTAAGTTATAGTTTTCCCAGAATTTTATAGGTGAATATGACATATTACTATTATTTTAAAAGATTATATTAAAATTAAAACTTTGTATTTGTGTAAAAATAATACTTACAATATTGAAAATAATAACATTTTATAAAAATAATAATTTATTAAATTATTTAAAATTATAAAAAACATGAAATAAGGAACGGTGGATATAAAATGGTCTAAAATTTCATAAATTTCCTTCTTATTCTCCAATTATCAACATACATTTAAAAACTATATCCTTTAATATTGAAAAAGTTATTACCATAGTTAAAATTAAAATTTGTTAACTAAGTGTCAATAAAAAAGATATGGTACACAATATGACCAAAAGCTATATAAATTTTATTTTTTGATTCTATTACAAAACTATAGTATATTATTTTCGAATTAATTTCCATTTTTATTAATTTTTCATGAGAATGATTTTAGTATAATTTAATCTGTTGAGAAATTCTAAAAGTGCTCCTCACCTCAATAATAAATGGTTTCCTCACCCCTAACTTATTCACATGAAATTTATCCATATATATTGATAAAAATCTATAAATTTATATTATAAACATATATAGACACATTATAGAGATTATGGTCATCCCAAAAGACCAACCCCACTTCCCTTTCGAGGATATCTAAAGGAGTTGTTTCAATGGAGTGGTAATCACCTTAACTGATCACCTTCTTTTCTACTCTTCTTTAATTATCCATGATCTGTGGTATTTTTCATAAAATAATAAATTCCGTATAATAAATATAGAAAATTTTATATGATGATTATTAAAACCTTGTTATAGACCATGTTTCCCAAAAAATAATTGATAAGTGAAACTAGCGCTCGTGCCTATGTATGACTTACTTTCTCCACGTAGAGGTACAATTCATTTTTCATAACCATATTTAATGGATTGGTATTATGATGGTTTTAATGTATATATATGATATTTAAGAAAAATTTATAATTATTAAATTATAATTTCATGTCTACCTCCTTACCATCCAATTCTTTTGGAAACGATAACGTCGCTCGTGCGTTTGTGTAGACTACCACCTCCTCGAAGTGATGCAATTCGTTTTTCATTTATATTTTAATTGGATGGAAATGATGAAGAATTTTATGAATTAATATTATATATATGATATAATAATGATCTTTTAAATGTATACTATTGTTTTCACTTATTTTGTTCTATCTATTGAAAAATGAAAATAATGTTCTTACGTACGTACTGCTTAATGTATCCATGAACAGTGTAATTAATTTCTATATCTATGACTTTTATGGATTAATATAAATATAAATATATTGAATATATATTATATTAATGTAATTATAAATATTTTGGATGTTATTTAACTAAGAAAAATATACAAGAACCAGAACTAATGAGCTGAAATACTCATGATAAAAGTAATAGTTAACACATGAAAATGATGATTTTAAAAAGGAATTATTAAAGGGGTTGTTAAAATAAAATACAGAGATATTATTTGATATTTTAATCATGGTAACTAATATTTTATAGAATTATAATAAATTTAAATTTATTATACAGGAGGTTAGAATGATTTCAAATCAAGGAGATGTCGAGTTAAGTGTTTTATGTTACAATCTCTTTATTTATCGATATCGATTATGACTACACCTATGATGATGAAATAATATAATATAACTCTCAATATATTCATTAATATTATTATAATCTGATTATCTCTTAAAAATACATGTTTCCCTTTAATTTTCCTCACCTTATGTTCCCAAGAGTTTGAAAATATGTTTTCAAGAATAATACACACATTTCTATCTTTGGTCAAAAATTATTTTTCTTCCATGTCGATGTTTACTAAAGAAGTTTTGAAAAATATTTCTACTATATACCTATGATTGTTTAAAATATTTTTTACCCATTTTTAAATTTTTAAAAAATAATTTTGAAAGGAATCTTCTTATCATTTTCCAAATGTGATACTTTGTGACTTTTCCTAAAAAATTATGGAAGGAATGCTTTTTAACTTATATTAAATGAAAGGATTTTCCCACCATCATGAATGATTTTGATTTGAAGAATCCATTACAAGTTTACATGGTTTTTATAATTTTTCCTTTATTTTTGAAAAGTTTTTTTAATAAATAATTTCATAATGGAATTTTTATTTTTCTCGATAATATTTTAATGATATTTTAATAATATTTTTATTCATTAGAGACGAGAACCATTTATTTATTTTATGATTTACTAGGAATATTTTCCAAGGGTACCATCCTTATTATTTTTATGGATATTTTATGTTTATGTTGAAAATATTTCAATGAAACCCATTCCTTTTACATGGGTGATATTATGATGAAATAATGAATTGCTTATCAAACCTCTTTCTTTTTAATGGGTTATGCTATGATAAAATGTTAATAAAGAACATTTATTTTCATGGGTTTGGATATGATGCATGTTTTATAATCATGTGTCACATATATGTATGGGTTTCATTAGGTAATGGGTGGGACCTATATCTCCATACAATTCATTGGAAAAATATTAACATCTCATGGGATATGTAAGACTGGAATAACGAGTGAACATTGTTCGACAATGGAATTTGTCCATTATGATAGTATTGGGAGTGAAATTTTACTACTGTGATAGTTTCGGGAGTAAAACAATTACACTATAATAGTATTTTGAAATATCATTTATTATTAAGGAAATTATTTTCTCTACTTATGTGTATGCCATAATTTCCATGACATATGTTAATATCATTCTCTCATGGATCATGTTCTTTGATTCCATTATGATTCATGAAATATAAACCACCATGATTTATTCCATGAATCAAGATTATGATATATGATATGAATGGCATGGTTCTTGAATGAAAACATCATGTTCTCATAAGACTTTCCATATATTATGCTTATATGATCATTTGTATCTCCTTTTCTCCCTTAGTGAGAATCATAGTTCACACTTTCTTATATTTCATTTTCCTATATTGTAATGAAAATTATTAGGAATCATATATCTATTAAGGGTGTTAGTTATGATGATCTAAGTGGGAGATGATGTAGAATGATTATGAACTAGATGTTTATGTAACCATGTTTCCAAAGATACTATACATCTATGATTCTGGCATAGATCAAAATGTTATGTAATGAATATTCATCTATTAAGTTATAATATCTACGTAAAAAAAGTGTGGTTCTCTATAACATGGATAGTGGGGATTTTGGGAGAACCATTAGATTTTCCTTCGATGATAAATTTAGGGCATTCTCAAATTAAAATATGAGTATAATTTTATATTTTGAGAAATCAATCTATAATCCATAAACCAATCCTATTTATCTATCATACATTGAATATAAAGACGATAATAGAAGAGACCTAGGTGGCTTAGTGAAAAATATATACAGAATTGGATCTTTTGAATAAAGAAGAATCTTATTTATTTCATTCTATGTTTACCATATGACTTTTATTATTTCATTATTGATCTCTATTAACTAAAAATTATTATTGGATAACTGTTTTTGGGTAAGATAATTTTTTTCTCCATTATTTTAATTTTTTCTTCCATTCTAAATTATGGGTTATTATGATTTTCTTGATTCAAACATTTGATATTTTACAAACCATTGATAATAAATTCCAGATGATCTTGTTGGTATTTTTCAACTGTTAAAATTTCATTTTTTTCAAAATATTTTTATAAGATATTTTTGAAATAGTGAATAACAAAATAAGATCAATGAAAATTTGATTTTAGCAGGAGAAACATCATGTTATCGACCCCATTTTGTTTTCAGTAATCAAGAAGATTCTAAACACACAAACTGAGGGTCTCCCTAATCCACATTTGGTTTTGGACTTTTCTTTTAAAGTGGATAACTATATCTAATTGTTATTTGATTAAAAAATATCAGTTTTAGAGGAAGAAAATTATAATCTCCATAACTCACTTATTTCTGGTCACTATTGTTGGTTTACTACTCCTATTTTAATTCTTACTTGCTTCACTTCATCATTTCACTATCCAGTTATCTCATACTGCACATCACCACTCTGCTATTGATCCTTCCACTACTTGTTTGTGTTTTCTCGAAGTTATAAGTTTTTTTCTTGAATTGAACAACCTTTATTATGGTTTATACCCCTTATTACTACTAAACATGGTTTATGGAGGGAGAGATAAGTAAATAATTTTAAAATATCAAATTAAAACCTATCGTATTTAATTAATCATAACTAGGCCATAAGTTTTATTATCAAAAACTCTCAAACCTCTTCTAATATACCAAATAAATTATTGATTTAAATTAATGAATTTCAATTCACGATATCTTCCTTTTCAACTTGTAATAAACCAAATAAATTCGTAATCTTCAATGATATTTCTTAGTTGAATGAATAGGATCACTCCTATGTAGAAAATGACAATCAAATATAACCTTTGAATTTAAGATCCTCATGTTAAACCATTAATCATATTACCATTAATGCAACAATATTATATGGTGGAATATAAATTACATCTTTTCATAATGATAGATTAATTAAAGACACATATTCAGATTTAGTTGGGTATCCTATAAAACTTTCAAAAAAACTATGAATGAATATTACAACATGTGGTAATGTATTTAGTTTTACTACTTCAATATCCTTGTGTAATAAATGTTTTTATTTAAATTATCATTACTCCAATATTCATATATTCACAAATATCTCAATATTCTTGAAAATTCCATTCTCTAATAAGAGTAAACTAAAAAGCAACAGGAAAAAAAATAAAACTCATATTTTTAGATTAGTTGATATAGTATTTGAACGAAATAAACCAATATTTGTCCAAAATAAAATTAAAAATTAAAAATATCCCTAAACAACCCTACAACTTGAGGATAAAATGAGAATATATTATTTTTATCAATTAACCCAAAATATTATATATGTTTATAATTTACAAAACATATTCTACTCCTAATCTCAAATGAGATAAAAACTACTTATTAATAAAATAATGAGATATTTTGTATAAAAATGGGAGTAAAATGATTTATGATACACTGATAATACCCCAGAATTCAAGAGGACTATCTACGTGATCTAATATAGACTGATTGACTATAAACACTCCTCCAAAGTTGTCAATATTGACCTATAGTAAAAGTATCTACCCAAAATGAGAATATTAAAAAAACCTCTATAGTTTTCCAAATTGATCTCAATGAAAAATTTACTTTGACTCGAAGAATAAATTCTTCTTAATATGAATGAATAATTTTCATTGATGAAATCATATTAGTATTCTACTCGAGCGAGTGGGAAAATAAAATTTTCAACACTGGTTACCATAGCAAGATATAGGCATCCCTATCGCTTTATGACATGCTTCATCTTTTTAACTGACTTGACCTTCCAACTATTGATCTTTTATTTCCTCTATGTAAAGATAAACTTAGAACTAGGGAGATTTTTTATTAAAAAATATTCTTACTTCTGTTTGGTGTCATAATTTCATCTGATTACATTTATAGATTAAATAGATCTATTCAACTTAATCATAAATATCCAGATATGATATAACACCCTATATATTTAATGTAATCTATGAAATTGGAGGATACCATTATGGTAATACATAACTCAACATTTTTTGTATCAAAATAAATTCCTCTTTGACTCACCGATCATTGGTAGGCCTTGGTTGAAGAGATTTTTCATGTGATTTTTCTTAATGAGTGGTTTGGGATATATGAAACAACATAATCTATATTAAAATATATATTCAAATAATATTACCATTAATAATCAACTAACTTTTAGATATATGCTCAAAATAATCAATATATAATTTAAAACTCCACCCCTCTCATAGTCATTTCATTTTCCGTAAGTGTTGTCATGATTTTAATAAAAGTTAAAAATCTATTAAATACATAATTTTAATTATAATAATGAAAGATCTAACTTGAAATTTGAATAAATTTATTTATAAATAATATGAATCAATTAGTAAGTTATATCAACATAGTTTTTCTTAACAAGTAAATTAGAAAATACTACTTATTTATTAATGATGTTTCCTATTATAATATTTATAAATAGTTTAAAAAATAATTTTTAACAAATTAATACAATCACATAAAATTTAATGTGGTCCTACATGTTCCTACTTACCAACATTAAATTATGATGCAAGATAATAAATAAGATAATCCATGGTTGACCAGAAGAAAAACCGGACTACAACGGGTAACTCAAGTGTATTGTATAATTATCCAAGGAATGTATATTTGTAGGTTAATTCATGAGTTTCTAAAAGACACATATCTTGGATACTCTCGATATCCATATATCTTGTTTGGATATGATACCATTTTTAATGACCCCGAAATTGATACATTCACAATATTTAAACTATATTTCCACAACACGTCAGACACACATTATAATAACTAGAGTTTATTATAATTACTAAGAGATAGAGAGAGATAATTAAAAATAATGGGATATTATTTTCACTAATTAATATTAATTTACACTACCCTAATTCTTGATAAATATTTAGCATGATGTATAAATATATATTCAGATTAAAAAAAAGAGAAATACATTCACCAATGGGAGAACTTATATTATAGGGATAGTCATTGTACTTAAATTGTGATATATTCATTAATTTATATAAAACGAAAATAAATATCAAAACCCAATAACAACCATATTGATTAATTATCAAACATAACTAGGTATAACTATTATAAAAATAGACTAACTGAAACAACTAATCTATTAGGGAAACAAAAAGAACTCTAATACATGAGATATCCCATATAAAATGATCAAGAATATCCCATGAAGTTCTTATTGATGTAATATTACAAAATCTCAAAAAGGTTCATCCATACTCCCAACTCTAATCCCCATGATCCCTCAAGAAACACTATTTTTTCCTTTACCAATATAATGAAAAACATTATCTACATCTATCCCAAAAAGAATATGTTTAGGGCATGGGTTCATAATAATCAATTGGTGGTCCCCAGCCGAACCTATCCCTATATCCACTAAATATTTATTTTTTGTTTTTTGGATGGAATATGTTATGGTTTAGTAGGATCTAACATATTTCTAGAAACTAACTACCACAAAAACTACAATATCGCAGGTTTAAATTAAAAATAGTAGTTAAAATGAAAACAAAATAAAAATTTGTGCCCATAAACCCCTCACTTTAGACTAACTGTATCACTCCTCATGCCATAAGAGGAATCCTCAATTTGTACACCCTTTCATAAAATCATAATCATATTCACCCACCAAGACAATGTTAAAAACCAACCTGCAACCCATAACAACATCTTTACTGAACCAAAATAGAGCCAATCCAATATAGTCCACCACTGACTAGACCGAACCATGTCGAACCATGAAAAAATAATAATGATATTTCAATATAAAACAAAATATATGACATAAGAACAATAATAAAGTGGTGTTTGAATAATCAAGGAATGATTAATTAATAATATATGAGTCAGTGAATATGATATTCTAAGCATAAGCAATATATAATAAGAAATAGTGTTAATGAGAGATAGGAATATAAATTATATAACATAGGAAACAATGTAAATTATAATAAAGATATGATATATATATATATATATTACAAGTGAAAAACCAATGATAATCCATTAATAAGAGATAAAAAACATATGAACTAATTTTGAGAAAATCAAGTAACATCAGTCTAGTTTCCTAGTACTAAACAAGCCACAAAGGGAACCCATCAATACATGCTTTGAGATTACAAATAAATTCTTGTTGATAACATTCATAATGGAGGAATACTAGACGTAATAAAACAAGTTCCCAAGGATAGATTTAATAATTCATAAGATTTATTAATGATCCTCAATTATTAGAATCATAGTATCTTGAGGTGTGACCCCTCACACTCATACACTTGTACACATGGACACATGAACACATGCACCCATGCACACATGCACACATGTACACACATAATGATAAACCAGATTACTCAATCCAAGCACTATTCACTAATTAAATACCCAAAATAAATTTTAAAATAATATCAAAATGTGTATATGAAATGTATAACATGGATTTCATTTGAACAAAAATATCTAGGGTGTAATGAACCTGAACATTATTACTTTTCCATAATTTCTCACCTGCTATAATATGAAATGAACTTTGAGGGAAAACATGTATATATAATATTTACTTAAATTACATATCTATAAATAACATAGGTTATTTAAATACTTCAAACAATCATGGGATGTCATTTAATCCAACAAGGTATAATGTTTGGAGTGTTTAATCATAAGGTATCATTACGTAAGGCATAAAAAATATGACATATATAATTGGAATGAGACAAGTCCTGTGTAACATGAAAATCTATAACTAGACCTAATGATGAAAGGATGTTATTTTCCCAATAATTAGAAAAAATCTAGGGTAGGGAAATATGGGGTTTATTAACCTGACCTAATAAAATATCAATTATAATATAATGAACACCACCATACTTAGTGAACACTAAAACTAGATTTTACTAATACTTAGTAAAAGAATAGTGAAAGGATTTATTTTTTTCAAAACCTTTAGATGGAGGGGAACTAGAATGTTGATTCAAAATAAAATATATTTCTAGAAATTATAGAAAGATGAGTCCCTTAACAAGATTCCAACAATATAAAGCATTATCCTAAGAAAGATGAAGCTTTGTTTCCTGCTAGAAGCCTAGATCATAGGACATTTAACAGAGATATATGGGATTCCCCAATGTATAGACAAAGAGAACCAATGTTTTTAAAATTATCGTGTTCCCATTTTATTATATATTTTAGATTTAATTAAAAATAAAATATAAACAGACCAAAAGTCTAGTGGTTTACCACCAAACTTCTGATGGACTTAAATGTCTCACTAGATCCCCAATGGCATCCATCTAAACTCCAATACCTTATGTTACCCCATTCCACTATTTTTTCTTCCAACATAAACCTCTAACCCCCTCCATAAGTTTAAAATTCTATTAAATTTTTAACACCATCATTTCATTTTTTAAAAGATAAAAACCAAAGTAAAATTATAACTTTTTTGTAAGGGTCACTACATTTTACACCTTATTTATTAATTAGTTTTGAAAATATTAATAAGTTAAAATATATGTTCAATATTTTTACAAAACATTCCTAAAAAACTTATTAAGATAGGTTATAAATATAGATCAATATTATTGGAACTAACTTATCAAAATTGTTTTTATGTCATAAATTTTCATGATTTCGTCCATATTGTAAAAATATATGTGATATTTTCATTGAATTGTTACTATATGCACTAGGTAATCTGAAATATGACATCAAGGATAGGTTATACATGATATATTTGGTTATAAGTGAAGATATAGAGATAGTAATAAAAATATCTTACTCTAATATATCTAACTCTATCTAAGAAAGAAAGATTTTAATTTTTCAAATTTTTGAATAGTGTAACAGTTATATAAGGGTATTTATCATATGAAAAATATCTAATCACTTAATCACTTAATGTAAAATGGTTTAAAATAACATGACTACCATGTTTTAATTCAAGGTTTATTTCATATTTCTATAGATTTAATTTTACTGAAAAATGTTCTACGCACAATTACTTATATTTTCTTCTTTTTCAAAGCTAATTTTAAAAATGAAATTGGTCTATTGAAGTTACAAAAAATATTAAAATATATTTCTATAATATTTTGTGAATTGGATATTCTCTTCTATCAATAATTCTATGATATTATGGTATAATTTATGGCTCTCTTAGTGATAAAGGCTTAACTTCTTAGTCTTCTACATTTTATATCAATATACCCCACTGAATAATATATGAAGATATTTAAAGGGTTTATTTAAAATAAAATTCAACCAAAAGGTTATATTTTGGGGAGGTATATTACTAAATAATTCATTACATCCTATATTGAAAATATATTTTACATAGATAGCTCTAAGATATCAAAATCTCACTATACTAGGCACTCTGATGGTGAATGAATTTTAGGAGTATATATTGTCACAATTCCATCACATATTAAGAACAATATCACCAATATATTTTACATAATTGTAAATAGGTTGTTTGATTTTATTTGACTCACAAGGAAAGTCTTTAAAAAAATAATGAAACAAGTACCAAAATCTAGATTTGAAATGTACATAATCAATAATTTGTATGAAGATTGTAATACTATATTTTTAAAGAGTAATATAAAAATCCTAAATAAATTTCTATAAGATAATGTCATTTATACATTGTTTATGAAATTAATTTTCATTCTTTCTATAAAATGTAACATCATGATCAAAGTAAAATGAATAATAGTG
This sequence comes from Viscum album, assembly GCA_963277665.1. Taxonomy (NCBI): domain Eukaryota; kingdom Viridiplantae; phylum Streptophyta; class Magnoliopsida; order Santalales; family Viscaceae; genus Viscum; species Viscum album. The sequence goes on along the minus strand of OY728167.1, from coordinate 391,503,734 downwards.
GAGTTACTACTGTGGAAGAAGCCATGTATGTATCTATACTATAGAAAATAGCCTAATTTATGTATATATTTTGTACATTGTAATCACATAAAAAATTATTGGAGTTAGATTATATGATATTTTATGTGATTAATTTTAAAATAAAATGGGTTGAAAAAATGGGTGTAGTTATAGTTGATGAATTGGTATTCATAAAAGCGAGTTTCTGTAAAGAATGATAAAAAGTTTAACCATTTAAAATGGTGTCATAGGATTGATGAATTTTATACACTGATTCCTGGAAATAAGAATTAGTCTATTTTTATTTTAATATCTACAAATACTATAAAACAAAATGAAATTTCATTATAGGATGATCCAATAATTTCTACAACACATTAATTTCAGGGTATCCCCAGTGTAGATAGTGTCATGGATGTTATAGGGGACCATAGAGAAATGATTTGGATAATTGATATAGGGTAAGATCTCTTGAATCTATATATAAATTAAAAGAAGTGTAATAAATATCTCTATTGTCTAAATATTATAATATATATATGTATTTTATTTTATCTATTTATTTTGTGTTTAATAAAATGTTTATATATTTTAATTTATTTATCTTACTAATGGTTCCTATAATGACTTATACACCTACAGATTCTATTCATATTGAAGAAAAAAAATATCAACAATCCCTAATGTAAGAAATAAGTTGAAGGTTAAAACTGGTACAAAAGAGATGAACCCGAGAAATGAAATTAAATCAAAAAAAAATCAAAGAGCATCTTTTCACATCGGTGTTTGAAAAAAGTCATTAAAGTAAATATGTATAGGAAAAAAATTAATGGTGGTATTTAATGTGAATGATCAACCTATAAGTTTAATAAAATCCATTTACATTAGTTATATAATGGTTTAGTACTCATATTAACTTACCAATTAATATAGATACATGAAATAATGTTGTTCTAACGATGAAGGGAACCATTTTAAATGATAATATGTTTACATTTTAGTAATGTTTAATTATTTTATTTAAAAATTAAATAATTAAATAATTTTTTTCTTTTTTCTTGAAAAATACATTTATTATTGATGAATTTTCAATGAAATATGTATTTAGGATTTTTTGGAAATACTCATTGAACATTTTGAATGGATTATTCCACAAAATATGTTAGAAATTCTGAGTTTAGTGTCAATACTCTATTATAATATATATATTTATATATATAATAGAATTAAAATCCAATTAAATTAGGTTGATTTATTTTTCTGTCATGATGAGGAGGATTCTAATGTATATATTAACAAATTATATTATTTTGAAATTACATGTATAATGTCCTTTTGTAAATAAATTTTAATTTGATAAATAATAAAAGAGATTTAATATAAACAATGTATATCACAACCACAATACTCCCACTATAAATGTGAGCATGACGTATGAATCACTTTTAAAATAATTGGTATATAATTTAAATTTTTCGTGAAACTTATTCTTGGAATAAAAAAATAATTAAAATTTTGTTTCTATGTTTATATGTAAATTTAATAATTGTATTCTATATCATTCTCTACACAATTTCATGTGCCGTGGAAGGAGGCTTATGAAAATAATAAAGGACAAATTGTTGATGAAAACATGAAAAAATTATGGGAAACATGTTTAAGTATGAAATAGATGAAATTTATTCTACATTAGTATATTAAGAAATAAAAACACTCAATAGTTTACTTTTCTTATTTATTTTATAGACAGGATTAGTCAAGAACAATAGGAAAACAATAATTAATTATGTTGTCTTTGAAGCCTCTAGAAAATTATGTCCATGTTAAAGGGTTGGGTTTCGAAGTCTCATGGAGAGCCATATTTATGAAAGTATGAGCATATATGTATCTTGATAAACAATAATGGAGTAAAATACAATCAATGTTACCATAAAAGAAAAGGAAAAAAATAAAAATGAGGTACTATAAAATCTATTATAAAAGGTTCAATAATAATAATCAACACAACAAAAACCACATTAATCATATCTATACACCTTTAGTTTTGAGGGTAACAATTCTCCTCAAAATCCCACCCACTAAAGGTAATAATATTTTTCAAAAGAGTTCATAATTCTATTAAAACAAACAATTATTAATAATTTTAGTATTTTAAAATATTAAATCAGAAAATTTATTATGATTCATATATATCGACACCCACACACTACCAAACATCTCATGGGGAAACATTAATTCTTATGGGAAACATATTTTATTAATTTAGAACTAAAATTAAACACTTAATACCTAAATTTATAAGACTGTGTGGTAAATTGTATGTTTGAGGATGAACCAATATAGATTGATTATAAAACCTTTTGAATAATTAGGAATGAAAATTAAATAATGAGAAGAATTAGATTCAGATGCTTTATCAAAGAAAGATGACCAAGAATAGTAATTATTAGTTTAATCCCTAGTGAAATGGATAGATAAAAATTCAATAATACATGTTTTTGGAATTGGATCTGAGTGAGCCCCCTCTCAGGGTGAACCCTCTCTATTCTAAATATGATACTTTTCATATCTTAAGTACTACAGTTAATCAATAAAATCGTGTATATGAAGACCCTATTTAAAATTAATTACCACAACCCACCAATGGTCACGCATGAGAATAAGTTTCTAGTTAATTCACTATAAATCAGAACAACATAAATCCTCAATTTTAATACAAGTAAGAGGAGAATAAGATATAGAATAATGGTATTAATACAAAAAAATACAACTAAAATTGATCATAAAATAATAATTTAATAGAATTAATAATTTATACTTACATTTACTGGCACTAAATATAATTAAACCCTCATGGTAGTCATGAAGGAGTGTACAAAAAATAAATTCAACAAAACATAGTAATAAATATTCCCCTATTATTTAATCCTTTAAAAATAATGTCCTATCAAGGCCACAAGATACCCCATATATTTATATATAGAATTCAACAATTGTATATCCTATCCTAAATAATGTATATCCCCTATATTTAATAAAAATATTCACTTCTTTGAAATCACCTCATTCTCATTTATATAGACTTCATGAAACAAACATACGATACTACTCTTTAAATCTACATTAAAATGAATCTTTTCTCATATGATGGAATAGTCGACTGGAAATATCAAATCAATTAAGATATAAAATATATGCTTTATATATTATCTCTATATAAAAAACTCATCAACAACTCATACTCTCATACTTTTTTATTTATGTTGTGTCATATCCATTTCCCACTATGACACATGAACCCATTCATCCATTTTCATATTTTATATATGAAACCATGGTGAAATGTGGAGCTATAACTACAGATCAAAGCTCATAAGAATTAATTCCAAATCAAATTACTATAATGATACTCACTTCATCTTAACAGTACTATAGCATTAGTGGAACTGTAGCAGCGGCTGCACTATAGCGGCGGAGGCACTGTTGCAAGGTACTATAGCATCAGTGGTACTATAGCAGGTACTGCAGCAGCATGGGTACTATAGCAGTATTGTTCACCGAGGGGTCTTTTGGGCCAAAAAATGGGCTTCCATGCCTTATATTCAGGCCACGTGGCCTTGGGCCTTTGGGATATGTCATGGGCCTCCCTCTACCCAGACATAAAAGTTGTCTTTTCATTAAATAATAAATTGAGGCTTCGGCCCCATCCATTAAAAAAATAAAGACAACTATAGTTCAGTAAAAACCATTTATCATCTACTCCAAGTACTGTGGCACAAACCATATATTTTTGTGTGCTTATATTTGAAATGGGAGTGCAACCATCAATATTCCCTTATTGATGACAATGGTTTTATAGTGTAGAACCATAAACTATAGTACAACTGGTGGTGATACATAGTTCTATGGAAGAAAAAACATGAAAAAAAGAGGGATGATTCCATTTATGAAAGTGATGAAGGTTTGTTGGGATTCAATCATCACACATTATACATAAGCACGAAATCCTACTCATTTATAAATCATATCTTAGAAGCATCATCTTTATTGGACATGGAGGTTCCAACCCATGTCATAGTTCATCCCACACATATTAACCCACACATGTGCCACACCTCCCCACTTCAGGTTTCGTCTCACTTGTTACTCTTGGATTAGCCTTGTGTTAACCCATATATGGTCATTGTGCATGATCTCCATGTCTGACACGTGATCCCTATGCTCTACTTGCCTTAACCAGTACGTGGGCACCTTTTTACACATTCAAAAGAGATTTTTTCACTAGTAAAGTTTCATAAAAAAATACATATATTTTCCCTTTTCCCAAATTCATTTAAAATTATTATTACCCATAAATAATTAAATAATTAACAATTACAGAAAAAATCAAAAATCAATGAAACTAATGAATTCAAATTCAAAAATTTTATATATAAAATAGAATAATATAATCCACCACACATAAAATAGTCATTTCTTCAAACATTAAATCTCAACTTAAACCACAAAGGGAACCCATTCTACTAATATTTAAATTCTATTATCAAAAACACAAATTCATTATCAATGGGTTCAAATGAATTTTTGGGAACACATTAATATCTATTTAAATTATATTTTTTCAAAGAAACTGATTAATCTTGTATTTTAATTTTTCCTATAAAAATTGACACTAATGTCCAAAATTCTTTTAAAATATCTTAATTTTTTATTACTAATCCTGATACTCTCTAATATTTCTCACTTCAACTTATTTTCCATCATCATTCATGGAAAAATTAAATGTGGTAATCCTCATTCCATTAATACAACCATTTAAACGTAATATTTTATAGGATATCAATTATCTACCCCATATATACAAATGTCACAAAAATTTTGGAGGACATTACATTAAGGATTGAATGAATTTGAGGTTAAAGGGAAGGTGTGAAATGGTGTGTATAGAAAATTAAATCATAATAGGTGGATAAAATCAATATAATATTTCATTATAATTAGAAGCAATGATTAATGAAAAATTTATTCTCAAATTATATCTCCCAAAATTCCCCAATTAAAATTAATGGATCATAATTATATGCATACAATGAATGATACACCCTCCTGTCTTATTTTTTTCTCAAAAATTACACTTGGGAAAAATTTCACACACTTAAATTGACTCAATTATGATCTCCTCAGGAAACAAGATTCAGTAGTTTTAACACAATTAGCGTATGATATATGGGAGGTTTTAAACCTAACTAATTAACAACCCATTCCCCCTCAATATTTAAAATTTTATCTATATTTAATTTTATATATTCACTTTTTTAAAGAGAGATAAACAATGAATAATATTCATGAACCTCTCCCACAACTGATGAAGCACCATTTTTTATTCTATTTAAGTGGAAACACCCATTTCACCAATGTATAAACTCTCCCCCACACATAAACAATTTAATATCATGAAAAACCACAAGAGTATGGGTATGACGGATGAAATATGTTTATAATGTGTCTCTTCATAAAATTATTATTTATAGATTCTGTGGGAATAAATAAGATTCAATGTTAAATTAGATCTCAATGATAGTGGATTAAATAAAACCATTCCTCAATGATCATAAATGTGACTTTTTATAATCAAAGTTTTTACAAGATCTCAATGCATGTTCTAGTAGGTAGAAATTCCCTAAGTATCACTCATGTAATGGGTATTACATATAATATGAAAATTTTTCTTAAAAAATATTAGGAATTGTATAAAAAATAATATTCGGAGACCACTCATGTAATTTAGAATAAAAAAATAATACACTTGAACTTAAAAAATTCAAGTCATGAAAATATATGGGAAATGTTGTCTAAATAAACTAATTATCCTCCCTATGTCATGATTCATCAAATATATATCTATATGTTTATCTATAATCAATAATTTGACCAAATTAATCATTAAAACTTGTTAACAATGAAATATAAAACATGGAATAATGAGCTTCATATGTATTAATTTTTTATAGACATAAAATGTAGTAAAATCTCAGTGTGCACGTGCACTTTTCAGTTAGATTTCAAAAAAAGATTTTGAAATGTAAATCAATGTAGGGGAGGTAAGAAAATGAATTTAAAACAACACATTACTTTCCTCATGGATCTACTTACATCATTTTATTGGACTTCGATGGGTCTTTATGCCTTCATAACAATGAACATATAAAATAGAAAAAAATAGTTAAAGTATAAGGTCCATATCATTAAATTTTAAAATTATATAAGGATTTCAAAATAATTTATTAATGATTATATAGGTCATATGATTGTTCATAAAATCCTAAAAATCAATAAAAGCCCCAGTTTCCTCCCACTATATATTTTGATAAAGTTAAGTTACAAACCATGTCTTTTTTTTATTTTATGTGATCAAGGGTCAGAAAGAAGTTACCCAATGTAGATCCATGAATGAGAGAAGTTGTGATTCTTATACAGAGATGGTTAATTTTACTTTTGTTTAGATTGACTTTTTTATTCCTCATGGTAGTACATTCTATACATCCATGGGCCCAATCCATTGGTGTTTGGTCCAAAACAAATTTAATAGTAAGTCATGGATTACCCAAACATGTTTTCCCTCCATAAAATTATTTTTTTTATCTGGACATGTGTTATACTAAATATTTCTAATAATTATACTATAATTATATTCCTCTACATGATAATATCCATTCTTTTATAAAATATCTACCCTATATATTCCAAAAATAGTAGTGAAAACCTCAATATCCTATATGATATCCTCACTCATATAATCCTATTTTCATTATAATTCATCAGAGACCATTGAATATAAAAAATGATTTTCTCACCAATAATCCTTATACAAAACTCCCCATTTAAAAATAAATTAAGGTTCTCCCCATGAAAAGAAATTTCCTTCCCAAATTAATGAGTATCTTCTCTTCAGCCATGTGTAACATAAGGATGTTGACTAAAACGTAAAACATATCCACTTTAATTAATATGTCCTCAATCATAGCATAAATATATATCACTTTTCCCTTTAATATAAGAGAAAATATTACATATTCATCTTTACCAATCATCAATCATTTAAATTTTAGTATGAAATGATGTTCACACTTTCTCTTAGATCACACAATGTTCTCCCAAAATTATAAGAACCAATGTTATTATAATTAATAAAATGATTGGATCATATTTTTTATTCAGTAAACTCATCAAGACTATGGATAATCATTATCTAAAGAGTTTTATTGTACCAATATCCTTAATAATCCTCTTTTTGGATACTGACTATTTTATAAAAAAAATCATATGTGGTAATGTTTGATAAATTATTTGTAATGGGAAATGATAATTTTTAGCCACTAAAAATTTTATAGAAATTTACCATGATTTTATTATAGCTTCTCTTAATATATCCTTCCTATAAAATATAGTATTTCTTTTTAGGTGGTGGAAATCCTTTTTTAACCTCTTTATAACATAGTTTCACATTTTTTCCACTCTCTATTCCTTCTTATTTTCCACTAGATTATACTATTATTTTGTTTATTCCTTATATTGTTTCTTGAATTTACTAGAATTTTTATTCATGTTATTTCACTTTTAATGGTGATATCCTTCAATATTCTATTTTTAGGGACCTCTATGTCCTATAAAATTAATCCTCTACTTGATCAGGTTGGCATGCTTTTCTACTTATAACTCCATATTCTACATGGAAATCATTTTATCTTTTGAATTGGCCTTTGGATCATTAATATAATCCTAGTTAGTTTTGATTAAAGGAGACAAGGAATCCTAAAATGGTTTAATTTGTATTTAGAGTGAAGGATATTGTTGATGTTGGAACACTAATGTTTTTTGATACCCTTAATTTTTTTTAATTGAGACTTCCAAACCGGAATTTTTATATTATAATTGATATAATTTTCATCATCAACATAGATAACTTGGGGTTAGTGCTTGTGCATCATTTCATCCATCTTCTTTGTCATGAAATTGATTTTTGCAACCATCAATCCATTTTTTTCAACCATATGGACTCCTCACTGATTTCCTTATTCGATTTTCCTTTCAAATCTATTGGTTTTCATTTTATCATAGATATTATAGCTTTAACTTGATGATTTCTTCATAAATTATCCCCAAGTGGAAACATCAATAATTAGAAAATTACATGGATAAAGTACCTTATATGAAGTTTTCATTAGCAACCACATATTTATACCATGTAGAGAACACTTATAATTTAAATATATAAACCTTTACCATGTACAATATAGTGATTATTTATTACACTAATTGGAATTTTATATTTTCACATGAATATACATATATTTTGAGGGAGGGAACAAATCTATTAAGAATTTTATTACCATGTAATCCCAAGGGGAGATAATGTGAAAAGGTAGAATTTCAATCAATTCATAGAATTTTTATTTCAATCAAAATGAAAACAATCTAAGCAATACAACATCAATAGAGATGATGTTAAAATGTAATGTATCATAGAGTTTGAGAAAACATAATATTTGGGTGTTTGTATATTCTTGAGGTATTCATATGGATTGTATTGAATTTGAAATCTTCTTCATAATTATAGGTTTTATGTAAAAGTATTTATAAGTAACTAGAGGTACTATAATTCTATATTGAGCCCCCACATTTTAATTTTGACCTTAATCCATTAGTTTTTGTAGCCCTGAATATCTCCCTCATACCACTTGATTAGATTATTGATCAATTTTTTCTACTCCAATCATGCATTCTTCCTTAATATTCCATTAATTCCATGGGATATTCTCTAACTCATGATTATGGTTAAAGATATTATCTTTGATTTTTCCACGAGTGGATCTGTTTGGATAAATATTTTTCCTAGAAATCACAACATAAATAGAAAAGGTGTAATAGAGAAATAATAACTAAATATGAATGAAAACTCCAAATAATTCTAAAGTTTATAAGAAAAGTTTCATGAAAATGATACTAGTTAAATGATTTCATTGGGGTACTATTAATTCCCACGATTAATCTAGTTTAGAAATTTAAAAATAAAATGAAACACTAATGATATACATAACTAATAAAGTAGAGTAAATGGAATGTTCACAATCAATCCCATAAATACATATTAAAAAACATTTAGAATATGAAAAGAAAAAAATAATAATAATATGTTTTAGAGACTAAATAAAATAAAGAGTAACAAGAATACAAAATATAATTCATATCTGAGTAGAGTATATTGATAATGATCTTATTGCTTATTCATACATGTTTCCCTATATACCATTCTCACCATGGTTCATCAATCGATTCATCCATTCTCATACTTTCCTTATGAAAGTAAGATTTAATGTAGAGCTATCACTACCAAGTAACACTCCTTATACCTAATTCATAATAAAATTCTATTAAGTGACCCACCATATAATAGGTGAAATGCTATTACACAACCTTTCACACACCATTCAGATCATCTCCTCCATCTTCATCCTATGGTATAAAAAAATAAATACACTACAACTCTCCTCTAAATAAAACTCACAATACACTACCTTATTTAAGTACTCTATAAAATAGTGTAAAGCTAATTTTGAAATGAACCAATGAAAATAAACATCTACCTCATCTATGGTGGAATCATATATTCTATGACATAGGCCCTTCATGAAGTTTTTAACTCCACTATGTTCCCACAACAAAAGAAGGTGATTACAGTAGAGAAACAATCTTCATATCACTCTATCAAGGAATTGTAACACAAACCAAATATTTTAGTATATTATTATTTTTAATGAAAATACAGTAATCAAGATCTCCTAATCACTGATAGTGGTTCTATAATATAGGATGGAAGACTGCAGTGAAACAGTTGGCGAGGGGAATCTCTAAGGAAGATAATGCATGAAAAAAGAAAGTTGATATTGTTTATGAAAGTGATGAATAATGGTCCGGATTTACTCATTTAAAATAAAACATTATTATAGAATCATACTCTTTTATAAATCATCGTGTGACCATGTCATCTCAATTAGCTTTCATGGTATTGAACCATGCCCTGATTCCCTTCCACATGTTTCAACCCACATGTGTGAAAAGTCTATCCACATCAAGATTATTCCAACTTGATTCTCTTGTTTTATCCATGTTCCATCCCTTACATTGCCCCTATACATAATATATATGTCTAGTGTATTCCCCCTATTTTCTAGTAACCTTATTCAGTGCATGCACACCATTTTAAACCTTCAAAACAACATTATTATCTAGTGAAGTCTCATAAAAACCATACATTTTGTTTATTTTTTTATCCTAAAATTCATTTTAAATTATTATTACCCATAAATAACAAAACATTGAATAATTTGTGAAAAACAATCAAATGATCAATGAAATAAATTATTCAAACTCAAAAATTTCATGCATAAAATAGAGATATCACAATTTGATTATAAGTGATATGTATAAAATATTCGATGTGACACCCCAAATCATAAACAAATACTAATTGATTAAGTGATAGTTTATATTTAGGTATATTAAAATCCATGTGTTGAGCTACATTTTCTCATTAATGATTTTTATATTCAAATGGAGAACATACTATTTTATCATTCTTAGCTTGTCATTTTAGTCATATAAAGTGATGCAACAATAAATTGGTTTTCCATTTAAAAATTATAATATATTCAACATACCTCAGGATGAATACAAAAGGTTTGAAGTAATATCAGTAATGAAAAGGGGGAAACAAAAAATTTGGGTCATTATAATATAAATTATCAATTACTAAATCAGATCATCCAATTTGGGATACATTTTCCCACAAATAAATCATCTATACTTATTGACATGAAAATATTATATTGATATAATGTATCAAAATGGTGATTAATTTTTCATTCTATTAAATAAGATTATATAATTCCTAGAGACTCAGGAAATTGTTAGTACTTAGAGTGTAACTAGAATTATCAGACAATAATGGTTAGAAGTCATTGATTAGATATAAATATAATGTATTTTTTTATAATTCTTATGTCTAATAATTTATGTACTATTTTTATTTAAATTTTATAAAATATTTTTTTGATAAATGTGAAGAGAACAAGTAAATAGTTGAGGATTGAGTATTTTATTATTGTCAGTTTTTTAAAAATTCAATATACCAAGAATTATTAAATGTGGAGTTTATGATGCTCTGATTATTAGATATCATGCTTGATGAAGCATCCATGTAATTCCATAGATTGATTTATGTTCTTCCATGATCTATGGAAATTAATGTGAGGATAATATATTGAAAAATTCAAGTGAATAAGTTCAATACATAATTGCATGAAAAATTATGAGCATTTATAAACTAGTCTTAAGGCCTATGAAATGTACTAATTGTGTTTGGAGTTTTGAAAATGTTTACAAGACGTGAAGAATTAAAAATTAAGAAACCATCCCATATTTAGATGAAGAATATTTTTCATAAAGACCATACAAATATTTATTTTCTTGAAGAAATACCCATTGGATATGGAATAATTTTGATTACTATACAAAATAATATTTTTCATAATGAATTGTTTAGAATATTATTGTTGATGATATTTGAGTAGGAATTATACTATAAAATTGGTCTACTGAAGGGAAACCAAGGACCCTCCTCGAATAAACATGTGGGAATATGTTCTCCCACATGGGAGGAGGGAAAACTTGTAAAACATTGCGTGGTAGGTGAGTGTATGAGGTCATGAATATCATCCACTTGGAAGACACATGGGAGTGCAAAGGATGCACATGAGGAACACATAGTATTTCTCGAGTGTACCATGAAATTGGGTGTCCTATCCCATGATGGTCACGTGGGTATTGTATTTAGGTGTTGACCCCAATGTCGTCTTGATCAATTGATGAATCAAGGAGTTTTATTAAGAGGCTTTGAAACAAGAACAAGATTAATGTGGGATCTAATGGCATGAAAAAATGTTCCTTCATTTTAAAAAGTTACATAAAGAATAATGGTCATCCAATATATTTTATCAACACTGTTCGATCAAGTTGAGTGATCATATTCAACCATTATTATTTATAGAGATCTCTATGTGAATATCAAGACAACTGATGATTGATAATCACTTATATCTAACATGACTTCCATCTCCAGTGATCAAACTAAGTGAGAGTGAGATATTCTTGATCTTCCTCAAGCCTTAAATGAAATGTCAATCTTGTATGCATTCAATAATTTGAAAATATCATTTAAGAATATTAAGAAGAATGTGTTTCATGAAAAACCTGATCATGTAAAGCCTTTTTTAGGTTATCAACATATCTCCAAGTCATCATATGAAAAGCATTCAGCATGAGAAGATTTTACTACCCCCAGTTTCTGGTAAGTAACCCTTATTTTATACTTTTTAAGTGCATGAAGCATATGGGAGATGATTGGGGAATGTTTGGGAGACTTTAAATGAAAAAAATGGAAAAAATTGGTGACGCACGGTCTACCCACGGTTTCTGAAACCGTGCGAAAGTCGTGCATGCGGTGGTCACTTTTGACAGAGGAGACCGCACGACATGCGCATGGTTTGGGGAATCCATGCGAGGAGATTGTATGGTGAACCCCTTCCAATTAGTGATGATTGCACAGTTAGCGCTTGACTTTACTAACCGTGCAGACGAACCGTGCGACGAATGTTTGCAAGGCAGTACAGACCGCACGGTTGGCGCACGGTTTGTCTAACCATGCGGACAAACCATGCGGTCACTTAAAGTTAGATCCTAAAATTGTGGATCTAAATATTTTTACCTTTAATTTCCTTTTTTAAGCTCCTAAACTGACCTAACTCAGGATTACTCTCCCTTTAATGTTGGAGGACTTCACCCAGGCGTTCTGAAGGAGATTGGAAGGGTTCTCTAGGCAAATCGAAGCCGAATTCTTATGGTATGTGATTGTTCTTGATCGGTTTCTTAGATCTACTTAGATATAATTTTCCTATTCTCTCATCTTCATAGATCTACACCCATTATGGGTATATCTAATTGTGGGGATGCCAAATATGACAATATTTGGTCCTGGTTGTGTTAAGAGAAGAGATCTAAGGAGGGTTTTTGGAGAATCGGCTCGGTTTTGTTGGCGTTCTTCATCCATGGTTGGTTTCTCCTAATTTGTTGTGGTATGTGGCTTCACTCTCAATTCCTCTTTCTTAAAACTTTAAGGATTAGTTAAAATTGATTTAATTTCTTGGTTTTTATTGTGAAATTTTGGTGCAAAGCATGTTATAAAGCCTCTTTAGTGTTGATTTATCGGTTTTCATGAAATTGTGGAAATTGAATGAATAGTGTGTACAAAGTGTTTTGGTTTCATGATATTAAAATTTTGATTTTAAAATATGGATTTTCTGGATTTGTAAAATGGTTTGGTGAAAAAGGTTTTCAATAAAAGGGTTGTTTTATTAAAATGGTTTTGGAATGGTTGAAATGGTGTGGTTTTTGGGCATACATGGTGTGTGTGATCATATTGAATTTACGAGACTTGGTTGAAATGTGACCTTGTGCTCGGTGAAAAAAGTGTAATGGAACATGTGGAATAATTACCATGTGACGACATGGTAGATCGACGAGAGGCCACTCATGAGTATGGAACATTCACAACGATGCATGCATGGGTAATGATGTGGTTATGTGAAATGGAATGGTTATGCCAAAATGAAATTGTGAATTTAATTGGAAACTTTTCTTGTTTCTTTTCTTGGAAAAGATAGTTTTTGGTTGGAAGAATGGTTTTGTGGGAAAAATTGATTTTGAAATGAAACTTTTTATATTGTGAACTATTTTGGAACTGTTTTATATAAAATGTTTTATATAAATGTTCTAACATGGTTTATCCTAGAGGTATCAGTTGGGAAGTCATCGGGGAAAACCTACTGAGTTTCATTACACACCCCCTACTTCGGCACGTTGGTGCTTTTGCAGATTTCATTTACTAGGTTGTTGGCAAGGGAAAGGTGGCACACGTATTTAGCACTACTTCGTGATTTTTGATCTGTTTGGTAGAGTTGGAGCATGGAGCTTGTGGAGACTTGGAGTCTTTGTTGTCTTTGAGTCTTGCCGATAGACTTTCCACTATTTACTCTGTTTTAGTATTGGTTTCCACTTTTTCACTTTGGTTTGTTTAATATGGAATAAATGGATGAACTATCTTGGTTTTAAATCATGCATCATATAGTGGTTTCTTGGGATGTTTATATAGTTTTCTTTGTTTTTGGTTGTTTCCATTTTAAGGGTAAATCGTCCCCTATGTGCTTTGAACGCTTCGGCATTTATATCCAGCATTTTGCGCCTTGGGGATGTCTCTTGAGGCCATGTAATGACTCATTGAGCTCTCAAGCCAATGAGAATTGGCGGGTCATTACAAATGGTATCAGTCTGGTCCTTCCATTGAGGTACAAATGGTATCAGCTTGTTTGGTCCATTCCTAACAAGTGGTCATTAATCTTCTTGGTCTTGGAGTTGAAATTACTTCTTGTCCTTTCCATGGGTTGGAATCATAGAAATGAGTAGTATTTTCAGAACATTAAAGGTATACCATAAAAGGACGTAGCTAACCCCTTTATGCTGAACTTCAAGTTACCAAGGAGTTAGGTACATATGTGTTTGGAGACACTTTTAGAATGTTAAAAATCTCATTGTCATGGGTTTATCCAATGAGATGAGCATGACATGAATTGTAGAGGAATGAATTCCCACTAGGATTTTATATATTATTTTGAGAAATGGATAATGGTTTGATGGAAAAGCGTGATTTCTGAAAATGTTAAGCATGTTTTCAAATGAATGATTTTGGAATGATAATGGTTGATGTATTTGGGAAATAGATTGATTTTCAAAAGAAAGAAAAGATTTGTTTTATAAATTGTTGGAAATAAATTTTGTGATAGTGATGTGATAAAAATTGAAATGCTAAGCCTTAAGTTGCTAGGAAGTTAGGGGAATGACATGGGTTGTTTATATAGAAAATGGAACTCGTTAGATGTTGTAGAAACCAAATGGAAGAGACTGCAGAGAATGTTGTCGCACCTGATCCACAGGTGAACCAGCAGCTAGTCCAATGTGTAGTTCAAGCGTTTCAGGTAGTGGACACGGGAAATCGGAGGGATGAGTCAAGGTATGTAGACCATTCCGTCCAGTTCTAGAAGACGAACCCACCAATCATTTGGGGTGATTCTGAACCAGAAAAGGCAGAGGTGTGTATAAGAAGGATGAATCGTATCTTCAATTTCATCGGCACACCAGTAGATCTGAAAGTAAATTCGGCGACGTATATACTAGAGGATCTTGCACGGAAGTGGTGGGAGCTAGTGGTGCAGGCTTAGGTGGATCAAGGCTTGAGTTGGGAGGAATTTGAGGAATTTTTTAATAAAAAATTCTATACACACACATTCACGATCCAGAGGACAATAAAATTTTTCATCCTGATGTAGGATAATCTCTCTATCATGGATTTTGTAGCTAAATTCATTAATTTAGTACGCTTTTCACCAGAGGTTGCTGCAAGTGCATCACTGAAGGCATGTATTTTTGAATTAGGGTTGCGATAGGATATTTGCTCGAAGATAGTTGTGCTCTATATTAGGGATTATATGGAGATGGTAAACAGAGCAACAATAGTAGAATGAAACATATTAGGAGTTTTGGGACGAGGAAGTATGATGATACCCATGGGAATGGGTGGGAACTCTAATGTTGGGAAAAAGCGGAAGAGGGGCACATACTTCCAAGGTGGGAGTGCGAATAAGAATTAAACGGTTGGATCAGTGAATTTTCCTCCACGACCCATGATGGAAGTCGGGTGAATTCAATGTGGTGTAATTGATCCCATGAAATGAGAATGTACAGCACCACTGAAAGAATGTCACAAATGCAACAAGATGGGACATCTTCAGCAATATGGTCGCAGTGCTCCAAGGTTGGGTGCGCGTGACACATCCCAGGTATCGTAAGATTCCTGTGCTTCGACAGGGCGATGACAACAAAATAAGTCTCTCCAGTAGAACAGATCTAATTATGGTGATTCCAGGAATACCATGACTCCTTAGGCAGGGAAATCTCAACAAGGCAAAAAGGAGCAAAGTTCAGCAACAATGAAATTTTATGGAGCGGATCAGGTGATTCTGGATGACCAGTCTAGACCGTCTATGGTGAGAGGTATGATTCATTTGAATTCTACCCTAATACAATCATTGTTTTATACTGGTGCATCGAATTGGTTTCTTGCTTCTCGTATTGTTGATTTGTTAAACATAAGAGTTTAAATGATGCCTTTTGTGATAAAACTTCAAACACCTCTCGGTGAAAGAGAATGTAGAGACTTCGTGTGTAGAGAATGTTCTATAACTGTTGATGGAGTTGAGATGAAATGGGGATTCCTTGTGCTGTATATGGATGTCTATGATATAATCTTGGGTATGGATTGGTTGACAACGTTCAAGGATCACATCGACTATTATAGCATAACATTCAGTTTCGCGATTGAGGATGGCGTGGAGCATCTCTTTAGAGAAGAAAGAGTGGTCAAGGTAGGTGAAACAGGCTTTTTGGCACCAGCAGTGGCAATGATCTCTTACAATTTGGCTATGTTAAACTTGGAATCAATGGATGAGATGGCGGTTATAGTTTTCAGAAGTTTTGGATCAATTTCTAGATGTTTTTCCTGAAAAATTCTCAGGGTTACTATCTGTCAGAGAAGTGGAGTTTACGATTGATCTCCTTCCGGGGACTAGTCCTATCTCACTTCCATCATATAGGATGGAACCAACAGATTTAATGGAACTGAATGTGTAGTTAGAGGAGCGGTAAAGCAAAGGCTTTATTCGGCCAAGCGTTTCTCTATGGTCAGCACCAGTTTTGATTGTAAATAAATCAGAAGGAACTTTGAGGCTATGTGTAGATTATCGTATACTTAACCAATTTACGATAAAGAATAGATATCCACTTCCACGCATTGATGACCTGTTTGATTAATTGAGGGGATCTCAGTGGTTCCGTAAGATTGACTTACGGTCATGATATCACCAGTTGCGAGTTTAGAAAGAGGATATTCCAAAGACAGCTTTTAGAAACAGATATGGCCACTACGAAAATGTAGTCATGCCTTTTGATCTAACTAATGCACCTGCAGTCTTCATGACTTTGATGAACTAGATATTTTAGCAATATATGGATTCTTTTGTTTTGGTGTTTGTCGATGACATATTGGTGTATTCATGAACAAGGGATGATAATGAGAATCACATGGTGATAGTGTTGGAAATCTTGAGAGACCATCAGTTGTATTCCAAATTATTGAAGTGTGATTTTTGGACACAATAGGTATGCTTTTTGGGCCATGTTGTTTTTGAGAAAGGTGTTTCAGTGGATCCATAAAAGATAGAAGATGTTCTTCCATGGCAACCACCGATGAATTTCATTCAGATACACAGTTGTCTTGGTCTAGTTGGTTATTATCGAAGCTTTGTGCATGAATTCTCATGACTAGCTTCGCCTATGACAACATTGACAAAGAAAACAGTGCATTTCAATGGACTGGGGAATTTCAAAGAACTTTTCAAGAGTAGAAAGTTCGCCTTACATCAGCACCAATATTGATCTTGTATGAATAAGGACAGGGGTGTGTAATGTCTTTTGATGCTTCCGTAATAGGGTTGGGTTGTGTTCTCATGCAAGGAGACCATGTTGTTACTTATGGTTCAAGTCAATTGAGAGTGCATGAGAAGAATTACCCAACACATGATTTGGAGGTGGCTGTAGTCGTACATGCTTTGAAGACATGGAGACATTATCTCTTTGGTGAAAAATTTACTGTGTTTATGGATCACTAAAGCTTGAAACACATTTTCTCACAGTGATATTTGAATCTGAGGCAGAGAAGACAGATGGGGTATCTTCAAATGTTCGACTTTGGCTTGATATATACACAGGGTAAGGGAAATTCGGTGGTCGATGCATTAAGAAGGAAGTGGTATGCTCAGTTGGAAAAGGAAGCTTTAGACGAATGGTAGTTGATGTCATTCGTAGCTGACATGCATGTGGAATGTGAAAACTGAGGTGATGTTGCGGCTTTCTTTTCAGCTACGCTTGTTCCTGATCTGGTAAAAGTGGTCAAAGAGGCACAAACATATGATTACGAATGTCTGGGAATGATTTTAAACTCAATGGTGGGGAGACCATTGATGGATGGAAACTAGAAGCAGGATCAGTTTTGTGTTTCAGAGATCATATGGTTGTACCTATAGTTTCTCAGGAACAACTCCTTCATGCTTACCATCATTCAAGATAGGTTGTACACCCAGGTACACAAAAGATTTATAAGGAGTTGAAGGCACAATTTTGGTGGTGCGACATGAAAAGGAAGGTGGCCGAGTTCGTCTCGCGATGCTTAACTTGTCAATAGGTTAAATTAGAAGATCAAAGACCAACTGGTATGTTACAATATTTATCTATACCAGTGTAGAAATGGGATTAGATAGCAATGGATTTTGATACAGGTCATCTATGAACAGTTCAAAAACATGATGCAATTTGGGTGATCGTGGATCGTCTAACAAAGTCGGCTCATTTCATCCCTATTTGTGAAACCCATACGGTGGAAGATATTTCAAAAATCTATGTCCGAAAAGTGGAAAAAGATACATGGTGTACAGTGTCTGTCATCTGAGATAGAGAACTGAGGTTGACATCTCGATTCTGGAAATCCTTACAACAAGCCCTTGGGACTAAGTTGACTATGAGCACGGCGTATCATCCCCACACGGATGGAAAATCCGAGCGCATGATAAAAACAATGGAAGACATATTTCGGGCATGTGTAATGGATTTTGGTGGATCATGGGTGGAGCATATACCCTCATTGGAGTTCTCATACAATAACAGCTATCAAGCTTCAATACGCATGGCTCTGTTTGAAGCATTGTATGGGCATCCTTGTCGTTCTCCACTATGATGGGCGGAAACGGGTGAAACTTCACTAATTGGGATGATCCTTGTCCAAGAAACAAGAGAGAAGATTTATTTAATACAAAAGAGGATGGAGACAGATCAGAGTTGTCAAAAATCCATTGCGGATCATCGCCGAAGACCCTTGTCATTTGCAGTGAGTGATCATGTCTTTTTGAGAATCTCTTCGAGGCTTGGACATTGTCGTTTTGGGAAGTGGGGCAAATTATCTCCTCGATATATAGGACCTTTTGAGATACAATAATTAATTGGTGATGTGGAATATCGGTTGGCATTACAACCATGGTTCATTGGAGTGCATAATGTGTTCCATATATCTTAGTTGAAGA
Source organism: Viscum album (assembly GCA_963277665.1). Taxonomy (NCBI): domain Eukaryota; kingdom Viridiplantae; phylum Streptophyta; class Magnoliopsida; order Santalales; family Viscaceae; genus Viscum; species Viscum album. The sequence continues at coordinate 391,484,376 of OY728167.1, read as the reverse complement.
AGTATCATCCCGATCCTGACCATGTGATCAGATGGGATCATGTTGACCTAGAGCCAGATGCTTCATTGGTATATATCCCGGTGCGGATTTTGGATAGGTAGGATAAAGTCTTGTGTGGAAAAATCATCAGCCTAGTGCGGGTTTTGTGGCAACATGGTCAGATTCAGGAAGAGACTTGGGAACGCGAGAAAGAAATGAAAGATCAGTGGCCAGAACTGTTTCAGGAAAGCGATGGTTTTCTAGTTTCTGGGGACGGAAAGTCCAATGGTGCGGAGAATGTAGTACCCCTGGTTTCTGGTAAGTAACCCTTATTTTATGCTTTTTTAGTGCATGAAGCATATTGGAGATGATTGGGGAATGTTTGGGAGACTTTAAATGTGAAAAAGGGAAAAACATGGTGATGCACACTCTACGCACGGTTTTCCAAACCGTGCGGAAGTCGTGCGTGCGGTGGTCACTTTGGAAAGAGGAGACCGCACGACGTGCACACTATTTGGGAAAACCGTTCTAGGAGATCGTGCGGAGCGCCCCTTCCAAGCAGTGTCGACCGCACGGTTGGCACACAATTTGACTAACCGTGAAGACTAACCGTGTGACGAATGTTTGCAAGTCAGTACAAACCGCACGGTTGGCGCATGATTTGTCTAACCATGCGGACAAACAATGCGGTCACATAAAGTTAGATCCTAAAATGGTGGATCTAACTTGTTATGAATTTAATTGACTTGTTTAAGCTCCTAAGAGTCCCTAACTTAGGATTACTCTCCCTTGAATGTTTGATGAATTATGACAAGCGTTCTGAAGGTGTTTCGAAGAGTTCTCTTGGCGAATCGAAGATGAATTCTTAAGGTATGTGATCATTATTGATCGGTTTCTTAGATCGACTTAGATATACTTCTCCTCTTCTATCATCTTCTTAGATCTATGCCCGTTATGTGTAGATATAAGGGTTTGGATGCCAAATTTGATAATATTTGATCCTGGTAGTGTTAGGAGATGCGATCTTAGGAGGCTTTTGGAGAATCGGCTCGGTTTTGTTGGCATTCTTCGTCTGTGGTTTGTTTCGCCAAATTTGTTGAAGTAGGTGGATTCAATATCGATTCATCTTTCTTAGAACATTAAGGCTTTGTTCAAATTGATTTAATTTCTTGGTTTTGATTGTGAAATTTTGGTGCAATTCATGTTATAAATCTTCCTTACTGTTGATTTATGGGTTTTGATGAAATTGTGGAAATTGAATGAATGGTTTGTACAAAGTGTTTTGGTTTCATGATTTTAAAATGGTGATTTTAGAATATTGATTTTCTGGATTTGGAAAATGGTTTGGGGAAAAAGTTATTCAATAAAAGGGTTTTTTTATTCAAATGGTTTTTGCAGGGTTGAAATGGTGTGGTTTTTGGGCATACTTGGTGTGTGTGTTCATATTTCATTTACGAGGCTTGGTTGAAATATGACCTTTTGCTCGGTGCCAAAAGTGTAATGGAACATGGGTAATAATTACCTTGTGATGACTTGGTAGATCGATGAGAGACCGCTCATGAGTATGGAGCTGTCATAACAATTTATGCATGGGTAATGATGTAGTTATGTGAAATGGAATGGTTATACAAAAATGAAATTGTGAATTTGATTGGAAACTTTTCTTGTTGCTTTTCTTGGAAAATAATGTTTTGGGTTGGATGAATGGTTTTGTTGGAAAAATGTTTTTGATATGAAGCTTGTTATATTTTGAACTGTTTTGGAACTGTTTTATATAAATTGTTTTACATAAATGTGCTAACATGTTTTATCCTAGAGGCATGGGTTGGGAAGTCATCAGGGAAAACCTACTGAGTTTCATTACTAACCCACTGCTTTGGAACGTTGGTGCTTTTGCAGATGTCATTTACCGGTATGTTGTCATGGGAATGGTGGCACATGTATTTAGCACAACTTCATGATTCTTGAGCTTTTTGGTAGAGTTGGAGCCTGGAGAATGTGGATCCTTGGAGTCTTTGTTGTCTTTGAGTATTGCTGATAGACTTTCCACTGTTTACTCTGTTTTAGTGTTGGTTTCCACTGTTTTACTTTGGTTGGTCTAATATGGAATAAATGGATGAACTATCTTGGTTTTAAGTCATGCATCATATTGTGGTTTCTTAGGATGTTTTTCTTGTTTTCGTTGTTGTTGGTTTTTTCCATTTTAAGGGTAAATTGTCCCCCATGTGTTTTGAACCCTTCAGCATTTATTGCCAACCTTTGGCGCCTTGGGGATGTCGCTTAAGGCCAAGTAATGACTCATTGAGCTCTCAAGCCAATGAGAATTGGCGGGTCATTACAAGATCTTGTCATAAACATCCTTAGTTGCATAAATCATTTGGGATCACGTGATCAGGTGACCATCTATGTGTCATATGAATACTCTGATATCCAGTAAATCCTTGACTCCTTAATGTTTTTCATCACATGAATTTGAAAAATGTGAGTGTTTTATCATTCAAAATCCTTGATATTTTCTGAGATCTTTAGATAATTGAAGGATGACATAAATAGAAATGAAAATATTAGGAGTTGATTTGATGACCTCATTTAAAAATATGGTGGCATAAATGAGGGGATCCATTCTGATGTTTTATATTCATTAGATACTATTGAAATAGAGAACCCATGTATACTGATATATAAAGAAGATAAAGAAACCCATGTTCTTTGATCTTGTGAAGTAGAATATCCCACATGATTTGTTCGCATAAAGGATTAGTCTTGAATGAATATCTTTTGATATCCATCCATCCCCGGGAAACTACATATTTCATAAACATTCATGGGATGATCCCAAGAAACCACTAAACTCCCCTTCCTTAGGTCAACATATAAACCAACATTTGAAATGATATGACCCACGAATTTAGCTTCACTAATCCAAAAGTGTTATTTTCTAAGATTCAATGGTGCTCTATTAGTGTGTTCAACATGATCTCCAAATGGTTTACATAGTCATATCTTGTGCGAGAATACACTAAAATGATGTGTATGAAGACCACCATGATTGAATCCAAGTACTAGTGGAAAACCCAATTCATCAAAGCCATAAATACTATATGAGAATTCGTAAGACTGAACAGCATGACCAGATACTCATACAATCCATACATATTCTAGAACAAAACAGTGGTATATCTGATGGCCTCAAATTCACCTGATTGTAACCCATATTTAAATCAATCTAGGAGAAAACCGTTACTCCAAGGATTTGGTCGAATATGTTCTCTATACGAGGAAGTGGATGCTAGTTCTTCACCATGAGAAGGTTTGGTTGGAGGTAATCCACACACAGTCTAAGGGAATCGTCCTACTTTTTGGTGAAAAGACAAGTGAATCCCATGGTGATGTGTTGGGTTAGAGAAAATCCATCACCTATAGATTATCAAGTTGATTATTGAATTCATGGAGCTTTGTAGGTGCTATACAATATAGAGTAATGGACATTGGGACCTCACCTAGAACAAGATCGGTGATGAAGTCATCCTCTCTCTTAGGTGGTATGTTGCTGAAAATGCCAAGGAATATGTCCCTAAAACGATCCACAACTGGTGGGACATCCACAAGCCACATTCCATGATTTCTCATGAAGAGGCTGGCCATCTGGGTTATCACTCCAACTAGTCTAGTATGATTTGGTCTAGCATGACTTTATTGGATATCCCATTCACCTATATGGATATAATTCCTTAACCCAAGTGATGTGAATGATACCACTATTACAAAAAATAGGAAAGGAAAGTGCTACCATTTTATCATCGCTAAAAAAAGTGTTGATTAAGGGGGCCTTTTACAGCGCTAAAAAAAGTGTTGATAAAGGGTGGCCTTTAACAGTGCTAAAAAAAGTGTTTTTAAAAGGGGCCCTTTATCAGAGCTTTTTTAGCACTGATAAAGGCCCCCCACTTTATCAGCGCTTTTTTAAGTGTTGTTAAAGGGGACCCCTTTATCAGTGCATTTTTTACTAGTGCTGATAAAGGGGGGATTTATCAGTGCTTATTCTGAGCGCTGATAAATTTTATGTTTCCAAAATAATAATTTTTTATGAAAAATAATATATTGTTATATATGTATATTTATATTGATATAAATATAATATATATTGTTTAAATATATGTATAAATATACTATTATATTTAATATATAAGAAACTTAGTGAAAATTGGTTTAATATATCGAAAAAATATTATTAATTAATAATTTGACAATTATTATTGATTAAAAATCATTTAATAACAATTTGAGGACACCAAAAATAAAAACAATTAATAAAAGATCTCAAATAAGTTGAAAATGTAACTTAAACTTCAAACAGACATAAATTTTGATTCTGGCATCTTTTTGAGCTCGACAACATATCAAATCGAAGCCTATGATGATCTCTACGCACTGGATACTGAGGCAAAGCTTGTGTCACATTTTTAAGGTCAAAAAAGGCCCAGAAGGCCTCCAAAACCGAGTTTTTAATCGTGATACCCCGATTGTTTAACATTAAAACAATTATAAATTTTGATTCGGATGTCTGTTATTCCTATGCCACATATCATAATGAATATTGCTTCCTTTTCTTTAATTTTACTAGTTGTGGAGTTGAAAAAGGATTCTCGATTTGATGTTATGGTCGTTTTAACATTTTATGACTTTTCGAAGACACATATATATGTATTCATTCATAAATATATATATTTCTATGTGTGTGTGTGTCTGTGTGTGTTGAATATATGTATGTATTTATCTATTTATTTATTTATAAATAAACATAAAAACATATTTTATAAATTTATTTAAAACTAATATTATAAATATATATTATTATACAAATACATATATGGATAAAAAATTATAACTAAAAATATACATATAAATAAATATAAGAATAAATATATATAATAATATATGAATAAATATATATATGTATTAATATAACTAAATATATTTATATTAATATGAATCTATATTAACATATGAATAAATATAACTATATATATATATATATATATATATCATTAAATAGAAAAAACAAAATGGCTAAGTGGTAAAGGTGGAAGCGTGCAAGGGGGAGGTCGTGGGTTCGAGTTCTGGTGGAAGCAAGGAGGTGCATGCAGGGGGCATGTGCTGGACGTGCAGTTAAGGGCTGCACGCGGGATTGCTCCACCTAGCGTTGGAAAAGGGGGCCCAGTGATGTAAAAAGGGGGGTCATGCACTGTTAAAAGATCCCCCCCCACCGAATTATATATATATATATATATATTTATTATTTTTCATTATTTTTGACTTTTATCAGCACTTTTTAAAAGCACTAATAATATGGGTCTTTTATCAGTGCTAAAAAGCACTGAAAAAAGGGGTCCTTTATCAGCACTTTTTTTAGCACTTATAAAAGACCCCATTTATCAGCTCTTTTTTAGCGCTGATAAAATGGACCCCCCTTTATGTTCAACTCGATTAACAGTGCTTTTTTAGCACCGTTAATTCACTTTTCTGGTTCTGATAAAAGCCATATTTGTAGTAGTGTACCCACCGGTGATATCAATCCACTTGAGCTTGATAAGGAACAAGACAATCCATACCACGAATGATGTCAAAATTGTTCATATCAAGGATGAAGAAACTCCATATAAAATGATATCCACCTATATGTAGGGCGAACACATTCAACTGGTGTATACCATCAGTTCAAGATTCTATCAGCATGTAAAAAGGTAACAAAACACTAGAATATTTGATCACTAGGCCGAGAATTGACATAGTTTTAGTAGAAAGAATACAGTTTGATGTACCTATATCAAAAAAATAAGATACTAAATTGGAGGCTACTAGAGTAGTACCTCGTACACTAGAAGACCCTCGACATTACTCCTTGAGAATAAGCTGCAATTCTTAGTTATGGCCTAAACTACAACCCTGAGATGCTACCTGAGTAGCCTGAGCAGACCACTCTACGGAGGCTAAAGATCTGAGGTCTGAATGCCTCAACCAAAACCATCTTCCTAGCCTGATTTTCATGTAGAATAAAAAATCCCATAATGATGTGGAGTTCTTTATCCTACACTTGAGATGAGGTTTTGCACAGAACCCCACTCACTTGGTACATGGGGAAAGGATCAACAGAATCATTGGATGTTCCCTCTCCTTCCACAAGCCAAACACTCGATTGGATTCTTTATACACTAGGGAATTTTATGGACTATCATTCCACAATGGTGAAAAACCACATTACTATTAGTGCATACCACCTGGCTAGTACTACCCTTACATATTCCCTCAATTTAATGTTTTCTGCCGTTGGATAACCCACTTCCCTTCCAAGAGGATGAACTGCCCCACCTCACATTACCAGATTCACTAAGGTTCTACTTAGTGATGTGGGCTTGGTTCACTATTTAAAAAATAATGGTTAGCAGAAAGATGTTTGCCTATAATAAAATAGTGTATGTGTTCCCATCCTCAAATCGCCTCACTGTCTTTAGCTCATCACTAGAAACATTAGGTGATAAACATTATAATTCGGTGAAGTGATATGAGTGTTCCATCACTGACATTCCACCTTGTTTAAGGTGCATAAACTCTCAAGCTCAATATTTCTTCATGGTATGTTTAAATAAGTAGTCATATATGATTGTATGTAAATCTTCCTAGACCCTACCTTGATGTCGAACAACATGAGTAAGGATCTCCCACCAATGCTTGGTATAGTCATATATCATGTAGGTGGAAATATTGACCCTAATCATTGGAGGTATCTCGATATGATGAAATATACACTGTTTAGACTCTAGCCATGAATCACCATCCTTTAGTCTATCATCCCTCAATAAGGTGGGAGGATGCTACTATTAGAACTCATGGGTTAGATCTTCCATTGTTGGGGCATGATGAGGATCACCCTATATAGATTTAATGAACTGAAAGAAACTATCCCCGAACTAAGCATCATTACCTATTTTAAGATAAATAGGAAGTTCCTTAAGTGGAATTATAGGTGGTATTATGGTTTGATCAAGGTCAACCACATCTGGAGTGTCCTCGTCCCCACATGTATAACATACAACATGAGGATGTCACGGTGGAATATATCTACATTTTCCATGTGCATTCCTCCAATAAGGTCTATAACATATAGGTAAATCGATAAATGTAAGAATGGTAAAAATCATGCCTATAACATAGAATAACCCTCATCCTTCTCTTGGAGTTAGGTCAGGGTGATAAAGAAACATAGATATATTATAGGATACATGACCTACTGCACACTACTAAGAACCAGATATGGTCAAGGTGTCAAATCACACATATAAGGCATCCATTTAATTTTAAAGGTCATGTTCATTTTTATTTATTTATATTTTGTAATTTATTTAAACCCTTTTAGATGGTTTAATTATATGGACTACCATTTACAATTTATAAGGGCCCATACACCTTATAAATTTAAATGTGCAATCCACTTAATCCTAACCATAACATGTTCTAGACCATGAAACCAATAGTCAATGCATCAATGTGCTATAACCGACTACTTGTTGTGTCTCCTTTAACATATTAAAGAAAATGTTTCTTGGTTAAGGAATTCACTTTAAGTTTTAGTTATGTTTTCTTAGTCCTACAAGGGAAAATAGATAAGGCACATCAACAAGAACTTGGAATAAAATCAATGCATATAGAATATAAATATGGCATGGCATAATGCATGGAGTTTTAATAATATGGTTCCTATTATGATGCATGATTTTATTATTCCCTTACATCTTTAGGTCAAGGATAAAAAACTTTTTTTAAAAATCAACGTCAATAAAAACAAAAAACAATTGTTTCATCCAATGGTGAAATCCACAAATATGTAACAACACAAGTAATAATATAATTTTCCATCCCAAGTTATTTGAGTTTCCACTATATGTGGGTTTTATACTCCCAAATACAAGCTCAATACAAAATTAAAATATCTTAGAATTTATTCTTGACATAATAGTAAGACATAAGGAAATGAAGCTCTTGTATCACATTGTAGCATCCCGCCCCGAATTCCACTTAATGATTCCCCGATACGATGGGCCAAAAAATCTTAAACACATGTCCCTAAACCCTATAGGATTCCATCTAGAAACAAGGACCATGGTAGTGTCTGTGGGGAGACAATTCCCTCAGTGATCAGAGTGGAGTGTATTAATACATATGAATAAATGAAATAGCAGAAGAAGACACTATATAACCAGACGAGTAACCCATCATGGTGGAATAAATATCAATATACAGAAACTAGTGAAAAAATAATAATAAAACAAGAAAGATAAATAAACAATAAGAAAAATATGACTAATAAATAGATATAAAGAGATAATGATGCTCAAGTAGCTATACAAAAATTAATATGTTGGGAATAGGGGATACAAGCATATACCACATGATATCAAAATTTAAAAAATCTAAAATTACTAATACAACTAGAATCATGAGAATATGATCAGTCCTCTATCACTAAACTCCATCCTATAACAATATATAAACCATCAGAAGATGGATGCTTCCCTTTATCAATACATGCAACCATGAAGCCTACTTGGGAACCAAAGTCAGCAGAATATGGGTGTGAGATATACTCAGTAGGACACTACCAATGGTTTCTAGATTAATCAATTACATGAAACATAAAATGAACAATCTTCCATAATTATTAAATGAAATATATAAAAAAATTAATAAGTATATTGGACTAGTATCCACTTGGGACATCTATCCAATGCTACCTGATTCAGTCTAAGTCTGTGTGTCTAAACCAAGTTATCATTCAATATTAAAGTGAGAAAAAATAAGTATAAAGTAATGGACTATCCCTAATCCTATGATTCATCTTGGGGGAAACATCCTTGATATTCTAAAATTAATGGCTCATTTCTTGTTTGAATCATTATTTTTTATTTTTTATTTAATTAACCTCATTGTAAATTATTTAGATTCACGCTATTCTAATCTATGAAAATTCTTAGAGAATTAAAATGTTTCTATAGGGGCTCAGTGTAAGACCAATTATAAGGGATTTTTTCCAAGGTGAACTAATAATAAGATCTTGAGTGTCAAGAATAGTGTGATGAATGCATGAACTAACCTTTGAGTCTATCCCAGTTATAGCACATTGGGGACCAAGTCTCTCTCTTGGAATGGTTCAACCATCATATTGCTGATCCCATCCATGGGTTATCCCCAAGGGAACCAATGTCACTAGTTTTTATGTAAAAAGAAAATGCACAGCTAGATCGTCCCAAATTGATCAAGTGTCACCCCATGGTGTGTTTACAAATCATTGAAAAAATAACTCCTTGCATAACCATCCCATACAAGGGATTATTAAGATAGAACCCCTTATATCACCCTCAACATTAAGGTGAAAACATTTAATCAATAAATTATTTAACATGAACCACATTATAGTCAACGAATTTAATTAGGCAAACCCTTTATGGAAAATAGTATAGGGCACATTTCCTAACAACTTGTCCCATTAATTTAATTCAATAATTCCATTTCTAGAATAAAGGGTAAGGTCCTAACTCATGGTTCCTCACCCTATTCAATTAAATTTATAAATCAAGGCTTTAAATACAGGCTAATTCCTCCTAATAACATGGTGACTAAAAAATATAATAGTTGTAGATGGGAAATAACAAATTAGGAATACCCAAAAGAGTTTCTTTGATCAATGTAATCTACCTCGGAGGTGATTCACTACAATATAGGCTCATCATACATATTCAAATCCATTTGGAATAATTTATTTAACATTTGGAGGAATCTTTATAATGGATTAATGAATATCACAATATTGAAAGTTATAAAATGCAATGAAAATTATGGGAGAGAACTATACCACCAACCTTATCCCCATAGTGCTTCCCTCATCTATAGTTGGCATTTGAATCGAGGTAGAATGAGTGTTATTAAAAGAATCATAAAATTATTTGAAAATAGGTAGAATACGTTTCACCTAAATACAGCAAAAAAAATAGGAATAAAAACATGAGAAAAATGATACGATTGAAGATCTTACCTCAAGCTTTCCAATGGATCCAAAAGAGATTTAAATAGATGAATAATGAGGGAGATATCTTGCTCCATAAGTTTAGAGGGAGGAGAGATCATGAGAGATAAAAATGTGGTTCATCAATTAGAATATATAAAGGGAGAAGAATGGGTGAGTAAAACATTTTATTAATGCAAAAATGGGAATTTCACCCACACTGGTTGGGGTGGACAGTTGGACAAACCATACACCAAAAAGGTAAATGGCCTCTTTAGAAGAGGTTTTCATGATATAATAACCATGTGACTAGGGTTGTACGGTTGTAAAAAAACTATATAGATCATAAAACCCCACTATCTCATTCTGTACGGTTAGGGATACCATGTGGGCTAGGCTGTATGTTTTTTACTAACCATGTGGCCCAACCCTCCTCTTCAAATTTCAGGGCTCCAAGCTCGGAACAATCCCCATGTACCCTTGAGACCTCATGACTTCACTAGAATCATTATTAGGGTCAAAAAAGGAGTTTAAACCAAAAAGGATATTTACTTTTGAGAAAATATGGGATGTTACAATGTCGGTGCCAATGTAGCTTTATTTTATGTGATGCAACCAAGCCACAAAATCTCCTTCAGGTGGAACCACCAAATTACTCCCACGTTGTATCCTTTAGTTAATAATCCATGAGATGGAATAATTAATACAGGACCACCTTAATTAATGTGCCTAATGAATAACACACCAATGGGAAGTAATGTATGATGTCATCATTGATTCTCTTCATTAATGAAGAGATTCGATGCTGGATGATATAGAAGGAAGAAATTACATTCATTCGAGGGGATGATAATCAATAGTTTCTTGAAAAGATATTAGAAGTTGTATTCATACCCAAACATTATTCATTACTTCACAGTGAAGGTGCTAACACCCTTTTACATATGTGATAATTCTTTAGAATAATTTTGGGATCCTTTGATTACTGTAATTCTTTGGAGTCATGAATCATTTTTCTCTATTTTATTGACCAATATAATGATTAATAAATTAAGGTAGAGACTACTAAAAAATAATATAGGTATTCCAGCTGATTTTTTTTTTCAATTATCATGTACATTGATTCTATCGAATATAGTTTGGGCTATTTTTGGGATTGCTTCAGCGGCCTTAGATCATAAATGACCACCTTACTGCCATTAAAAAGTCTATCTTAAAATTTTATAAAAGTGAATTAATGATAAAAAATAGTTTTTATTATTGCAAAGATATAGTAAAATGATTATTTTTTTAATTTATAACATATAGGAAAAAAATTCATGTCAATCGGGCCAATGATTTTACTAGAATAATTCATATAGTTTCCAATTAATTTTTTTATGGTTCAAAAATCATGAATACAATGATAAAAAATAAGAAAATAGTTATATATTGTAGAAAATTATTATGAGAAACATCATAAATTATTTTCTCAACTATAGAAAACCAACCACACATCAATATTATGTACGATATAATTGGAAAAATTAAAAATTAATTTCAATGTTTTTTATTATGTATTAAAAAATAAAAACCATGAAAACAACTCATTTTTCATGAATTTTTTGGAAAACAATATTCAATTCATTTTTTACCTATAGAAAATAAACTTAATTTAAATATGATGTGTGATGTTCTTGTAATGATTTAAAGTGTATTCTTTACTATTATAAGTCTTTATAGTTATATAAAAATGTGTCGAATGATTATAAATGGGAAATAATGTTATATTTTCACAATAATTTTGGATAATAATCTTAAGATCATTTTTTACTTATAGAAACAAAATAATTTTCATTCAAAATATAATTTTATTATAATAATGTAATGTATATTGTTGTGATGAGAAGTCTTACTAATTATAAATATGTATGTCTAATGATAAAAAACAAACATACATGAATTAAAAAAAAGTTAAAATGACTATCGATTTATTTTTTACTTGTGAAAATAAAGAACACATCAATCGAATGTGTAATGTGGCCTCAATGATTCAAAGTTAATTTTAAGAATTAGAAGCCTTTTATTTTTTATTATCATTCAAATAATCAAAACCAAGTAAATGATCACTGATTGTTATAAGAAGTTAGGAAAAATGTATACATCTTTTATGAGATGTTGGAATAAAACACACATCCATCTAATGTGTGATTTTCTTAAGATGATTAAAATTTAATTTTTATAATTGAAATTATTTCAGGTTATATAAAATTACATCTAATGATCAAAACAAAGGAAAATAGTTTATATTAACCTAATAATTTCGAATAATGATTATCGACTTATTTATGAAATGTAGAAATAAATTTTATGTCAATGTTACATTAAATTTTACAAGAATGACCCAAAGTGTATTTTTATAATTATAGGTTTTTTATGTTATATTAAGGGGGTTTAAATGTTCCTAATGACAAAATGTTATTGGAGTATAATGAAATACATGTAAAAAACACATTTATTATTTATGATATAAAGGGTGAAAACTCATATCAATTCAAAATGAAATTTCCTAGAAATTATCCAAACTCTATTTTTAGAACTATAACCTTCTTTTTGGATAAAAACACTCATTATATGATCTAATACAAGAATATGATTATGGATTATATTGAAAATTAAATAAAATTATTGGAATGTCCCATGATGTCATTACATTGACAAGTGTCTGATGTTTTCAATGTAGAGTTATCTTAAACCAACACCAACCACTAAGGTGTTGTATAACTAAAGTTGAGGATGATCCCATAAGGAACATAAAATCACAATAACAACTCTAAAATAGTATTTCGATATCCACAATTTCCTCAAAACTATATAATGTAACCATATCTAACTAAAAAGTAATGTATACCAAAAAAACTGAAAGGATGAAGAGAGGAGAACCGATATCAAAGGATAGTTTTTCTAGAAAGGGGTAACTAGAATGTACTTGAAAATTTTTCAAACTCATTAGTTATGTGATCATTAATGTAATCAATATTAATTTGATCATCCTCTATCAATACTACCCATGTTTCTCAAATCTCATGAATAGAAGAAATGAAATAATTAAAGTGAATTAAGATTAGATAAAAAATAAAATATACATCCAATTAACTTCTCATGAACTAAAAACCTCTATAATAATATTTTTCATTCATTATTAAATATATTTTTTTAATTATCTAATAAAAAAACATAAATATATTATGTTTTAGTGTAATACTACTAAAAAATATTTTCTTATAAGAGAAGAAGAATTAAAACATATAGTTAATTCCCTATTTTATAAATTCCACTAACTCCCATGGGCATGTACACTCATTATTGAGTGGTCCTAGACAACTAGGAAACTACACATCATCATTGGGAGAGTGGAGAGAATAAAACTAATAAATAATTTTATAAGAGCATAAATATTAATACAATGAGTAATCATTCAATTTATAAAATCCATAATTAAAAAATGTAAGGATAAAAAAATAAAGAGATAAAAAAACCCAAATTATAGTGACAACCTTGATTTGATGTTTCGAGATCCTTACCTACATTGTTTCCACCCATGTGTCAAGTTTCTTTTCTCTGGAAATCCCTTTAAATCCCACACATGATCTCCTATTAAATCTCCTTATCTCAACTGAAGTGATAAGAGAATCATATCATTAAAATCTATCACATTTGAAACCCTTACAGTGTAAAATCTCCATTCAAGGTGGGAAATAAACTTCATCCCAAAACCCATATCAAAACTACACGATTGCAGAATAATTTCTCTACCATTGTGAAAACTCTATCTTACCTATAATAAACCATAGTCTATGGCGAAAACGGTTCTACCACAACATGAGGTACATATCCACTATAGCTAAAACCCATTATGTGTCTGGGTAAACTATTCATGAGTCTTGGCCTCTATGCTTCTTCAAAATCATCAATACCATGGCATTGCAACATTGGTTACCATGGGCTACAGGAGGTATCATTTAGGCTTGACTTTCCTCCATGCCCAAGGAAAAAATTGTAGTACATGGTGTGAACATGTCTTTTCAAGATCTCATGAAGTACATGACATTATGCACACTTCTCCTCTTGAAGATACCCTTACATGCACGTATCATGACTCTTATGGAAAAAAATAGTCTTATGATTTTTTGACGGCATGAATCCTCCTTAGTGTGGTACTACTTATCCTTATATTTTTATATTATACTGTAAGGGAAAGTGTGATCATTAGTATCTGTGAAATAATCATGTCTTCTATATAAAGGGAGAACAATCTAGCTTTGATCTCACCCACTAGATATAATGGTTATCCACCATTAATTCACCACATTAAACCCTTGATGCAGCTGAAGTGGAAATCCATATAATGATGTTGTATCTACCATTCAATATACACTTAAATTTTAATAATTGATTTGTAATCATGAATCCCACATTGATTTTAACCTATGAAAATCATCGCCATATAATCCTAAACACTCCAAAAAACTATCGTGGTTCTCTCATCATTCCATCACACTCTATAAGCCTTACTCCTCCAAAATTTTGACTTATTATATGTCCTTAGTATCTTTCCTAGTTTTGAACTATGTTTGATATCCTCCACCATCTTCCCCTATGACACGATACACTGGCCTCCCAGTCGTCTTGTTACTGCCTTAGGATACCTTTGATCTGGTGATTGTAGGAAAGTGTTGACCACAACTATTAACCACTTGAAAAATATACATTTCCCATAAAGATTATTCAATTTTCTCATTTTTGACCATATTTGAATATAAGTATTCGATAATATTATAATTTATAAATAATATAAATTAGTAATGAGATTATTGTTCTCTAATAAAAAACCAACATATACAATCTAATAGAAATAAAGATATAAAACCCATATATCAAACATTCCCACATATAACCATTTTCATTTACTGAAGAATAATATCTTCATTAAATCTAATGGGATCCATACCTCAAAAAGATATACTTTCAAATTATAATTATTGTACATAAAAAAGTTATAATATAAAATTATAAAAAACAAAAATCTTAGCCAATAAAGAGACCTAAATAATTCTACATATATAATTTCAAATTTGAAACATTTTCCCCCATCCACTCATATTATTATATCTTTCATTAATATTTTTTCACCTATTATCTAACTTATTAGAAAAAATTTTTCCTAGCCATCAATATAATGAAATCATTGTTATTATCAATCTCAAGTATATACAAAATATCCATAGTCTTGTAAGTATTCTATATATCTACTTAAAATCATACAAAAAAATCAGGAGGAATTTTTATTAATGGTCTAATGAATATAATTCTAAGATTTTTTGGGAGATGTCGTGAAAAATTAATCTTAGAGGCTCGAAAAAGGGGGATATAATATTTTATAACATTTCAAGATATTAAATATAATGATAAATGAAATAAATTTTCCCATTCATATTACATGAAATGATAAAATGACTACTTCCACTCATCTTTCACATTAGTTTAAAAAACAACATTGAATAAAATAATATATTTTCATTCATATCTTAATAATTGTTTTAGTTTTTATAAAATTGTTTTTTATTTTACTCTTTTTTCCACAAATTGAGATACCACATATACAAAATGAATAATATCTCTTGAATCATTTCTCGCCAAATGATCAAGAGATGCTTCCCCCATACCCATTAATAGAACTCTCACTTAATTGTAGTATAAAATACCTAAATAAATATTTAAATATGACATGAATAATCACAAAATGGTTCCAAATAAATTGGGCTGGAAATATATTTATGATTTTAGGGTATTCTAGGATCTCTTAGGTATTTTCAAAGGATTAGATAAAGGGTAGGCTTGAAGATCATATGTGTTAACTTATAATTCAATTGAAAACATAAATAATTTAAATTTAGATCAAAAGAACCATATTTTGATAAGAAAAACAAGAAATCTTTTGTATTTATACAGATGATGATTTCTCTCAAGTAATAGATCATATGAGAGAAAAATTAAAAAATTCTTAGAACCCTCTTCAAATTGGGGAAAAATATATCGATCAATAAAGTAATTACATGAAAACTAAATAATATGATACTAAATGAATGATTTTATGAATTAAAATAATGAGTAAAAATTATATCACAAATCACATGAATAACACTCCAAATAAGAACATGACTCCCAAAAAATTCCACCTATATCTTTAAAATTTATGATCCTAATAAAAACAAATATTCCCACTTCCTAAAAACATTCAACCAAGTGATTTTATCTTCTAGATCAGCAATTTTAAAAAAATATAAGTGTCTCATAGATGAATTCAATTCATTAATTTTATGTATGAAAATTATTCAATTTGAAAAAAAACTTCTAATGGTAAAAGGTACATAAAATATAGGCAACTGAGAATAATTATCCACTATCTGTTTAGTTATATTATTTATTATATTCATTTGGAATATTCTTATTCTTATTTTGAACCAAAAAAATGAAAATATAGGCTCAAAAAATCCATCTTTAAAATATTAGGGAATTTAAACACCGACCACTAGGGATATTCCTAAAAGTATTTCATAAAAATAATTACTAGAAGGTAATAAATATATGTCTTACTCAAAAAATCAATTTATTTAAGGTATTTTTTCTAGAACCTAGTTCAATGTCATATAGTAAAAGACTAAAACGGAGGTACCAAATCTTGATTTAAAATTGACATTGAATTCCATACATTTGGTGTAAGTTCTTTTCTTCTAATCCATTATCCCTTAACACATTCTTGATAGTTGAACCATGATTCAAAACATTTTAATGCCTGATCAATAAACATAAAAACAAACTAATCATTTAAAAATTCATCATTCACCAATTCATTTTCTTCATTCTTCCCTTCCAACTCAATGATATATCTATGATTTTCAACTCCTTTCTTCTCTTCTTCCACTATTATATGTTCTTCATAAAAATCCCCCATAATTTCTAATCATTCCTCTTCTACCAATTTTTAATTTTATTCCATTTTTTCGTCAACATGTGTAGGTTATTCGTGCTCCCTATATTCTACCTCAACATTAGCTTCTTCATTAGGAGACTCATCTGATTCATCCTTTAATTTAGTTTAACAATTGGATCCTTCCCTTATAGTTATCCTTGATTATTTATGTATAATTTGGGGTCTTATTTGACTATGATGTCTCTTTGGAAAAATACTTTAGTTGTTCAAACCCTTCTATGAGTTTTTCTTCCACATAAAATAGGGTTTTATGTTATTAAATTGGGTAGTACTTTTAATATCCATATTTGTATGACCATATCTTCCATCCTTGATGTTCAATTATCCTTTTGAGAATATAAATTTTATATGAATGGATATCAAGTTGTTCATCCCAAAATATTTGGGTCTTCATATTTTAAATCTATAAACACAAACAGTAGAACCTAATTGTGTAAAATGAAAAAAAACAAAGCTTAAAAAATAAGAATGAGAAAGGGATGGTCTTTGATATAAGAAATCATTTTTTTTATCCTTCAATGGTTTTATTACTCCATAAATAAATAAACAAAATTACATGAATTGATAACATTTTAAAATATAATTGGATGATAGAATTTTGAATTTTTAGTTCACTTAAAATGACACTGACTACTATAGTATAATACAGCAAAAGTCCATGGTTGATACTATGAGGATTATTATGGCCCAATGACAAATATAAATAGTTTTTAGATCTGAAAAATTTTGTTAAGACAATATAATGGGACCTAAACTAAATAATTTTATAGAAAAACCCAAAAATAGAAACAAAAATGTGATGATAAGGGAACCAATATCAAAGGATGCTTTCTTTAAAATGGGGTAACCAGAATTAACTAATAAAAACGTGAAATTAGTAGTTGCAATATTTTAAATTTAAATTATATCAATTTGATCAACAGTTGTCAATAAGACCCTAGAATTTTGACTCTCATGACCATATGTTCATAAAAAATTAATGTGTATTACATTTATATCACGTAAGATAAAGAAAAATCCATTAATTTCTAATAAACTACATACCATTATATCACCAAGTTTTATCCATTAATAAATAAATTTATTCAATGATCTAATAATAAAACTAATAAATTAATGATGTATCCAAAAATAACACTAAAAACTATTATTATATGAGCAATGAATAATTGACCCATGTTGTACACATCCCTTATATTGATTCCACTCTCTCTTACACTTCTATCAAATCAATACCAAGTAGTCATGACAACGAGGGAACTTCACACAATTAGAGATAGAGAGTAGAGAAAATAAAACTATTAAATCATCGTATTGTAATATAAATATTACCAGAAAGAGTAATCGTCTAACATGTAAAATCCACAATTAAACAATTTAAACTAAAATAATAATATAAAACCCAAAACCTTACTAGGGAGACCTCCCTAGATCGATGCTTACATATCCTTCCCCTCATGACTGATCCCCTTACTATGTGGCCATTTTCATCCTGAAATCTCTCAAAATCATGTACGCAATCTCCCTTAAAATAGTCTTATCTATCATGAATAGATAATAAAATCAGATCTTTTAAGTCTATTTCAATCAAAACCCTTATGGAACAGTAGTTTCATTCATGACATGGAATACACTTCATCACAAAACCCCCACAAAAAAACTACATTCTCAAGGAATGATCTATCTTATATAGTGAAAAATATTACTTCTCTACAAAAAACACTCTATTAAATGGTAGAATAGGTTCCACAATGGCATTTGATACTTATTCCATATAACCAAAACCCTATCCATGGTGTGAAAAACTCACCATGTGTCTTGGCCTATGAACTACCTCAAACTCTTCATTACCATAATGACACAACACTAATTACCATATAATTCAATAGATCGCATGTCATATCAACACTCCTCTATAAACATTTTGAAAATAATTGAATGTGATGAAAAAGTTTCTTCAAAAAATATCATGAATGACCTAGCTCCATTCCCACATATCCTCTAAAAGTTACCCTAACATGAATTAATCAATACTCTTACATAAAAATATCACTCTTAAACTTTTCTCAAGGAAAAAAATTTTGTCAGAGAGATTTTTCTTATCAGTACATTTTTTCGACAATGGTAATTCATGATGAAAACATCAATAGGTGTGTTATGATTTTATCTCCAGTATAAAGGCACATAATCCTTGCATCACCATCCCCACAAAAAATAATAGTTTTCTATAGTGTTAATGGAACAGGAATGAGTGAGAAATATATACCATATCTATGAATGAATAAAAAAACTCAGAACAATGTCTTATCACTCATTCTCCACACACATTAATTTTAAAACATGACCTATAGTCTTAAATCCTATGTCAATTATCACCTCTACAAGGTGATTGTTCATAAGATGGAACACTCCAATCCACTACCATGGTTCTCTCCTAGTCCTTCCCCATTCCATGACCTATTATTCTCCACATTTTTGACTCGTGATGTGGCCCAACTCTCTTTACTAGCACTGAAAAACATTTTCTATGACTATTCATCACTTTCCCATTAACTATACTCCAATTGATATTGTTTCCAACTCATGATATATTTTCTAAGGTGATGAAAATCTGGTGTTGGCCATGTTTTTCAAACAATTTAAAAATATATTCTTTTCCTTCTATATGATTCCTCCATTATCTCATTTCAACTATATTGAAATGTATATATATATATATATATTCCACTCAATTATAGCATAAAAACAGTATAAATTAGGAAAGTGTATATTATTCCCCAATTAAAACCCAATATATATACATAACATAATTGAAATAAAGATATAAAATAGATATACCAGTGAACATATATTAGTCTTTATCCTATAGGAACAACATACACATCTATCTATCATTTGATATTTCTGGAATGAATCAAAGTACATTTTTAATTGTAATTGGTATTTATCAATATTTATTTCTATTAATTTATGGTATGTTGTGTTAATATTTTATATTATCCTTTTTAAACATTTTAATTGAATTATTCTTTTAGGATCATTATTTTTTTAAGAGATGATAAATGTTTTAATGGTAAACATTTCTTTAAGATTCATACTATTCTACCAATAATAACACATGACCCAAATTACATATATCAAATAAAAATTCCATGAATTTAATTACATGTTTTTGTGACCCAACCCCAATTTTGGAATCTCGAGACCCAAATTAGATTACCATATTACCTCAAGAACACTCACTGATTCCAAAAGTTATCAACTAATGTAGCTGGATAAACTAAACAAATTAGAAACGATTTTACCTAAAATAATAATAATTGATAAATGAATGTAATGTAAACATATTTTCTAAGAGTTTAAAATATAACTAGATTATAACAAAAAAGTATTTAGTTTAAAAAAACTTAAAAAGAAAAAAATGAAATCAAAAACATAATAAAGTTACTCAAGGTATAACGCCCCGACCCCAGTTACCCAGAGCCAGTGCATTATTACATAATATTGGCATGATCACAAGGGATGAAATACCGAAAGACATATCAGTTTAGTAGCCTTAGAAACACTTGATATATTCATAAGTCATTCATTACATCATAAATTTAAAAAACTACAACAACATCTTTTCTTCATATCCCTTCATACTATACTTGCAGGTCATTCATAAAATACTTCTTCACATCCTGGGAAAAATAAAACATTGAAATGGGTGAGCTCAGATGCTCAGTAAGGATAACAATATAGTAGAAACTTGCATAAATAAACACAAAAATTTATGTCAATGTATAACTAAAACAAAAGTCTTTCACCCTTGAACTTCATCATAATATGGAAAAGATAAAATGAAATAATTCCATTTAATTATTCAAATGGATATTATACTAATCGAATAATCACATGCAATATCAATAACCACTTTCATAAAAAGGGAATGAATAATGTCGAACTTTAATTTCTGTGTCAAGACCACGTGCCAAGACGTAAGGGCTAACTGTATCCAGAACCCAACCCGGAGATCCTCTGTAACCAGACTCCATCTCAGAGAGCCTCTGTAACCGGATTCCAACTCGGAGTTCCTCCAATAACCGGACACCAACCCGGAGTACCTCTAATAACCGCACACCAACCCTGAGTGCCTATAATAACCAGACACCAGCCCGGAGGGCTTAATTTTACCGGTCCCCAACCCGGAACATAGTAGTCCAACACATTCATCTTAAGAAAAGGTTGAAATATAACATAAACATTCGTATTAAAAATATCTTACGAAATGTCAATACTTTAACCATAAACCAAGAATGAAATAAAAATAACTCATCCATAGTCAAACATATCACAAAACCTTCAATACAATATGGATGTTTTGTATCATAATAAATCAACTTCAAATAAGCTTAAAATCCATCAATGGTTGTTAACATAGATGAAAACAAAACTACTTGAGAGAAATATCTCTTTTTTTGAAATCATTTAAAAGTCATGTAATTATATTGAAAACCTTTATTTTGAAAATATCTTTATAAGCATTTATGGTAAGCTTATAAGGTGTAATAATAGTGGAGAATAACCACACCTGCCGTATAAGTTAAAAAAACATTTTTACCTTAATTTTGTCGAAAAGGTTATAAAGTACCTTCTTTGGAAAACAAAGGAAAGATTCAATTAAAAAGTTTTTATAAAAAGTCAAAAGAGGGTATAAATGGAATTAAACCATTTTCTAGTAAATAGTAATTTTTTTTTAAAAATCATTTTTAAGAAACATGGATGTGGATGATAAAGAGGTCCTAGTAGATTCTTACGTAAAAACAAGCTCAGATAATAAAGAGATTGTGAAATTAACCCTTACCGATTTGGTAACTTACGAAGCATAAACCCCATGAAAGAAGTATCATAAAAGGAATATCTAAATACCCATAAGTTAACGTATATTATACAAAGAATACAATCATGGGCAGTACATATACCACACAATAGGAAATAGTGTTGATTATAGCATGAATCTCACAGGAATAGGATGTTAAATGAAAACCCCTTACCTTGTAATTTTCCTTGGTTGAGGTTAGGTTAACCTCCTGTATAGTGGTGAAATAAATTTTATTAAATTATAAAAGAATCATAGAAATTTGATATCATATATGATCTTTTATTATTGTTTTTTAATAATATTTTTGTATTATCATCGTTTCGGGTGTTCACTTACTCATTTTCTTTTATTTGTTTTGTTACATAAGGCATGTTTGTTATCCATAGGTTCTATATTATTCATATCCATAATTATATAAAGTACTTAAAAATTATTTTTAATCATCAAATGAAAATTAGTCTTTAATGTATACGATGGGGAATGAATCTCTTCGCGTTCGTGGAGACGGTAGTCCGTACGTACGCACGGGCAACAATATCATTCATTTGATATTAAAATAATATATAATAGCATGGTGTATCATATATACAGAATAATTATAATGTTATATTTATTGTTTACTTGAAATAAAAATCATTATTATACCCATCCAAATAATAATGTATTGAATAACAATTACACCACGACGTGCAGACGGTAAGTCGTACGTACGCACGTATGAGGACATGTCATTCAAGGGATGGATAGAATACTGAATATGGTTGTACCATATTTATAATAACATCCCAGTATATAGTAGATACTGGAGTTATTATTTTATAATGGAAATAACAAATAAAGAAGAAGTTCAAGAAGAAAGGTACTTGAAAGAGGGTGGTGAAAACATTACCTCTTCATTGGGTTTTTCTTTTTTATTTGATCAAAAGGGCTTCTTGGGTAGGCTTTATGACTAAAGGAAGGCCTCTGGAATTAAGGGAGGATAGATGAGATGGTATTTTGTAAGAGGTTGGATGAACCAAAAGGCTTTGAAAGTATGAACAATTGGTTAGAAGTGGTGTCCTTTTATAAGGGGGAGGAGTGGATCTTTAGAAAAAACATAAAGTATTAATTTATAATAAATTCAAATTCAGTTTCTTAATGGCTCCAAAGTGGATTATTCAATCTATATATTGGGTATGGGTCGAAATAATTTCATCAAATATATTTTAAACAGGTTTGGGTAATTATATTAACCTTATCTTTTAGTTTTAACTCTTTGTTAGTTAGTTTGACATTTACCATGTCACATTGTATTTTTATATTATATAGTTAATAAACATACTATATACATAAAATATACCCCCACATGGTACATAAATGATACACCTATCATGATATAAGTACTTTGGACGAATATTAGATTTTTTGGAATATAATATCAATTAATAATATCATATTTTTTAAAAAACTCATTTATGTCAATTTTGACACTATTCAACAATTGATTTTTGTTAAAGTCATAAAATAATTATTAATTCAAAAAAAATCCGTTTAATAAATCCTAGAATTTCATATTAACCAATAAAAGTCGTTTATGTCATCAAAACATTCAAATTATATTTATTTTAACATTTATTATACCTATTGTTTGATTCTTTCATTAATAATGAAAATTCTGCATCATTATTATGTCATAAATAAATTCTGTTATTCAACGTATAAAATTTATATATAAAATAACATTATGTAGGAAATATTTTTAGCTTTATAATGGATGTTTATAGTCGAAAATATAACATATATAACCCTATGTAAAATTTGTTTTTCTAAAAGATATATGCTTATGTCATTTTTGAATTTGCTTTATCACAATTAGTATAAAGTGTCATTATCACTTACATGTGGATCCGTGGGGTCCCAAAATTGACCCAAAATTTCCCATGGTCGGAAATGTATCCAAAAATAGGGTTAGTACATGTTTTAGGTTAATTTAGTATTATTATAATATTATTTTTTACCATTATTTACCGGATTTACCTTTTAACCATGGTAAATAAAATATTTACTGAAAAAATTATTCAAAATGTCTTAAAATAAGAGTAACCTATTTACACAATTTTGAAATCTTGATTACAAATATGGAAACCATTTTTCCAAATTCAAAACACAGAAGTGGAAAAAAGTAATTTAAACATAATTCCCATTGTCAAAACAATAAGCGTGTTTTTAAGAAATAATAACTATCAAAAGATTGACACTTCTTTATGTCTGGTTTGAGTGTGAAATTATGTCCAATGACCAACATTGTATTAAATGGTAAAACTATATTCTAAATATAATTTAAAACCAATTAAATTCAGAATTTATTACTATGAATTATTTTGATTAAAAAGCTATTTTTAATTAAAATTTAGTAATTTTCACTATTCATCAAAATATGAAAGTTATCCGAAAAGTACAAAAATTTCACCCTAGGATAATTTCGATATTCTGAATCCCAAAATTAATTCCATTTTGAAAGATAAAATTTATAAAATTTCAAAAATTGGGTATTAGTATTCATAACGGTTGCTTTAATTAGTTGTATTGTGTTAGAGTCTCGATGTTGCGTACAATGAAAGCTATTTCATTATTCAAAGGAAAACGTACCATGGAAGCTTGGGGTGTTACATTATCCCCTCATTAAAATAATTGCATCCTTGCAATTTGAAATTGTTCTTTGAAAATAAAATTTTGAAAATAGAAAATACCTTTGTGGAAAACCCATATTGGAAATCGGGTTAATAAAATTTAGTTTTAATAATAGGGAAAGGGAAATTTGAATATCACCACCAAATTTGGGTTTCTAAAAGGGAAACATTGGTGGAAATTATAGACATGTAATTAGAGGGAAAAAGTAAATATTTATAGGGAGTGATTGAGGTCATCATTCACAAACAAGTGTAAAATTGAGGGCCTCAAAGCCATCAATATATGATAATTTAAAATATCATCAGTTCAACAAAACATAAGGTATTAGGATAAAACATTTTTTGTCATAATATCCCTTATCTAAAGTTCAAGAAATAATTTCTTCATAGAATATGATAAATATATATATATATATACATCTTGACAAGTGGGTTTTTCATCCTTCAACTAATTTCTACCACAAACTCATCTTTCACACCAAAAGATAATAGAACTCAAAAATATTATATTTACCCTCATTGTATAATTTTCCAAACATTAACACATACCATTATAATAAAAAAATATCTTTTTAATAACCAGGGACTTCCTGTAGGCTACTGGTAGGTAATAAAGGCATGTCGCACTATGGTTGTCGGTTCGATTCCTACAGCTTTGTCCGACGTGACGAGTTATCACCCGACCTGCAGGTTGTCCTTTTCCTAAAACTATAGTATCATAATATTCCAGAAATAATCATATGAAATGTTTAAAACTTGAAAAATGCAATCCAAATTTCAACTTAATCCATTCCAAAACATTATAGTTATCCAAAGTACCTCTGTCCAGACTCTCTATAAAAGGTATCTAAATTACAAAATCAATTGCAACATCAGATTCTCCAAACAGAGTAATGTTTTTCATATTATCACATACTGAAAATATGATTACATTAGTGATATTAAAACCTTAATGAAAAAACAAGTACTGGAGTACAATCCTTATATATATCACGGTATTCTCATAACCATAATATTATCCTTGAGTCCAAACACAAATACATTAATTATTCCTCATCAACTATAGTAACAGTATAAGCTTAGACATGATCCCTTGGCCTTTTCTGAGGTATGTTTCCCTGATGCTTAGGATATTCAATTGCATAATTACCCACTTCTCTACAATTGTAGCATTTAACAATGATATCCTCCTTCTTTCCCTTGCAATCACGAGTCTGGTGACCTTTTTCTCCACATTTGTAACATACTCCCATTCTTTCATGCATGTCTCAGGGTGTTTCTTCCCACAATTTTCACATAATGGAAAATCCTTATTTCCCATTTTTCCTTTATCTGTCTCTTTCTCCATCGTTCTCTTATTATGTTTCTTTACTTTATTGTCATAAGATTTAGATAATTCCTTTTCTGTCTTGACAGCACTTGAGAAAATATCTTTGTACGTTGAGAAAGATTGTGAGACTAATGCTCGATGATGAAATGGATTTAAACCATAAAATAAACGATCAATCTTACTTCTTGGGTTACGTATATAATATACAGCATGCCTCGCTAACCTTGTATAGTTATCCTCATACATTGCGACATTATCATCCTCCTTTTGTCTCAGACTCAGAAATTTCCTTTCCGTATCTGCTCAATGGTCACGAGGAAAGTATTTTTATAAGAAATGATCTTTGATCTCCCTCCATTCCATAGTTGATACTTTATAATCATCCTTCATGTTTTGAATCAATGACCACCATTGATCAACATCTCCAGTGGGGCGGTAAACTGCCATGATATCTTTTTCCCATTCGCTACTCCCTTAGGCATGGAATATTTTCACTATGGAATTTATCAATTTCTTAGCTACTAAGGAATTTTTACTCCCATTTAATGTTGGTGGTTTCTGACTCATGAAGCAATCTAACATTGATCCTCCACACTGCAGATTAGGGTGCTCCATACGGGTAAGGTTACTATTCATAACCTGGGTGAGTTGTCCCAGTATGGTGATTAATTGATCAACACCAGTTGCATCACCAGCTCCACTATAATTATCTTGAGCAGGAGGGCAATCCCTACATGGAGTCTGTGCATTTATACAGTTTCCATTTCTTCCACTAGGCACAATTTCTAAACAATGGCATAAACAAGAACATTTTATGAATCAAAATACATAATTCCATACTTGTAAAAAACTTTACATAAATTGAAATATTTATGGATATAATCCATAATCATAAAAAGATGTTTTCTTCGAGGAAGTATATACTCATAAACCCTTCATAATGATTTGTAAAGAAAATGGGTATTATCCTAAGCATATCCCCCAGGAGTGTCGTTACCAAGAGTGTAGCAAGGCCCATTATCGTGCACTATTTCCCATTCGAGTATAGCTCAAAGTGGTGCTTTCAGGTTTTACCCCTAGGTACATCTGTGGTAGAGCCACCTCTACCTGCTCATATCTAGACAAGTCTTTATTTCTCAGAAAACTCACAAAATCTCTATAATACCAAAATTCTAGGAAGTTATTCTATACTAATCCTCAAAGTCTATCTTAGGGCTATGTTCTCTAATCAGTGTTTATCTAAACATCCTATGATACCAACTATAATGCCCCGACCCCAGTTACCCAGAGTCGGTGCATTATTATAGAATATTGACATGATCACAAGGGATCAAATCCCAAAATACCAATCAGTTTAGTAGCCTGGGAAACAATAGATATATTCATAAGTCATTCATTACATAATAATTTAAAAAAACTACAACAACAACTTATCTTCATATCCCCTCATACTATCCTTGCAGGTCATTGATAAAATACTTCTTCACATTCTTGGAAAAATAAAACATTGAAAGGGGTGAGCTCAGATACTCAATAAGGATAACAATGTAGCAGAAACTTGAATAAATATACATAAACATTGAAGGCAATGTATAACTAAAACAAAAGCCTTTTAAACGTCAACTTCATCATAATATGGCAAAGATCAAATGAAATAATTCCATTTAATTATTCACATGGATATTCTACTAATCGAATAATCACATGCAATATCAATAACCACTTTCATAATAAGGGAATGCATAATACTGAACATTAATATCTGTGTCAAGGCCTCATTCCAAGACCTAAGGGCTAACTTTAACCAGAACCCAACCTAGAGAGCCTCTGTAACCGGACTCCATCCCATATAGCCTCTGTAACCGAACACCATCCTGGAGTGCCTCTAATAACCAGAGACCAACCCGGAGTGCCTCTAGTAACTGGACACCAACCCAGAGTGCCTCTAATAAATGGACACCAACCTCGAGGACTTACTTTTATCGGTCCCCACCCCGGAACATACAATTCCAACACATTCATCTTAATAGAAGGTTGAAATATAACATAAATATTCGTATTAAAACTTACTTACAAAATGTCAATACTTTAACCATAAAACATGAATGACATAAAAATAACTCATCTATAGTCAAACATATCAAAAAAACATCAATACAATATATATGTTTTGTATCATAATAAATCAACATCAAATAAGCTTAAAATCCATAAAAGGATGATGACATAGATGAAATCAAAACTATTTGAGAGAAATCTATATTTTTTTAAATCATTTAAAAATCATATAATTATATTGAAAACCTTTATTTTGAAAATAAAATTATAAGCTTGTAAGGGATGATTCAAAGGTGTAATAATGGAAGAGAATAACTACACCCTCTGCAATTGATAAAAAAATATTCTTACCATAATTTTACCAAAAAGGTTATAAAGTACGTTATTTGGAAAACGACGGAATGATTCCTTTCAAAAAAATTTATAAAAAGTCAATAAAGTGTATAAATGACTTTAACATATTTTATAGTAAATAGTAAAAATGTTTTTAAATATATTTTTAAGAAACAAGGATGTGGATGATAAAGAGGACCCAGTAGATACTTACGTAAAAACAATCTCGGATAATAAAGAGATTGTGAAATTAACCCTTACCGATTTGGTAACTTACAAAAAATACACCTCATAAAAAGAAGGATCATAAAATAAAGATGTAAATACCCATATGTTAAATTATATTACACAAAGAATACAATCATGGTCAGTAAAAATACCACACAATAGGAAATAGTGGTAATTACAGCATGAATCTCACATGAATAAGAAGTGAGATGAAAACCCCTTACCTTGTACTTTTCCTTGGTTGAGGGTAGGTTAACCTCCTGTATCTGGGTAAAATAATTTTTATTAAATTATACAAGAATCATATCAATATTATATCATATATGATCTTTCAATATTTTTTTTAATAATATTTTTGTATTATCGTCGTTACGGGTGTTCACTTACTCATTTTATTTTTTATGTTTTGTTACGTAAGACGTGTTTGTTATCCATAGGTTCTACCCTATTCATATCTATAATGATATCAAGTCCATAAATATTAATTTTAATCATCCAATGAAAATTATTCTTGAATGGATATGATGGGGAATGAATCTCATCGTGTTCGTGGAGACGATAGTCCGTACGTACGCATGAGCAAAAATATCATTCCTTTGATATTAAAATAATATATAATTGGATGGTGTATCATATAGAAAAAATAATTATCATGTTATATTAATTATTTACATGAAATAAAAATCATTATTATACCCAACCAAATAATAATGTATTGAATAACAATTACCCCACGACGTGGAGACGGTAAGTCGTACGTATGCACGTATGGTGACATGTCATTCAAGGGATGGATTGAATACTGAATATGGTTGTACCATATTTATAATAACATCACAGTATATAGGAGATATTGGAATTATTATTTTATAATGTAAATAAAAAATAAAGAAGAAGTTGTAGAAGCAAGGAACATGAAAGTGGGTGGTGAAAACATTACCTCTTCTTTGGGTTCTTCCTTTGGATTTGATCAAAAGGGCTCCTTGGGATGACTTTCTGAATAAAGGAAGGCCTCTAGGATTAAGGGAGGATATTTTATATGGTATTTTGGCAGAGTTTTTCCGAACCAAAAGGCTTTGAGGTTATGAAAATTTTGTTATAAGTGGTGTCCTTTTATAAAGGGGAGGAGGGGCTCTTTAGAAAACACTTAAAGTATTAATTTATAATAAATTCATATTCGGTTACTAATGGATGAAAAGTGTATTATTAAAAGTCTACGGTGGTTATGGGTCGAAATAATTTAAACCAATATATTTTAGATAGGTTTTGGTCATTATATTAACCTTATCTTTTAGTTTTAAGTCTTAGTTAATTAGTTTGACATTTACCATGTCACTTTGTATTTTTATATTATATAGTTAATAAACATACTATATACATCCAAGACACCCAAAAGTGGCCCATAAATAATAAAAATATCATGATATAAGTCCTTTGTCTGAATCATATAATTTTAGGAATATAATATCAATTAATAATATAATATTGTTTTAAAAAACTCATTTATGTCAATTTTGACACTATTCAATAACTGATTTTTTTTAAAGTCATAACAACTTTATTAATTCTAAAAAAAACACATTTCTTAAATCTTATAAAGTCATATTAACCAATAAAAGTCTTGTATGTTATAAAAACTATCAAATTATATTTATTTTAACATTTATAATACCAATTGTTTGATTGTTTCATTAATAAGGAAAATACTTCATCATTATTTTGTCATAAATAAATTTAATTATTCAATGTCTAAAAATTGTAAATAAAATACCATTTTTTAGGAAATATTTTTAGCTTTATAATGAATTTTTAATGTCGAAAAGATAACATATATAACCCTATGTAACAATTATTTTTTAAAAAGATATATGCTTATATAATTTTTGTATTTACATTAACTTAATTAATATAAATTGTCATTATCACTTACAAGTCGATCCACGGGTTCCCAAAATCGACCCAAATATGCCCATGATCGGACATGTATCCACCAATAGTGTTAGGACACGTTTTAGTGTAATTTAGTATTATTATAAAAAAAATGTTTACCCTGATTTATCAGATTTACCCTTTAACCATGGTAAATAAAATATTTACTGAAGTAATTATTCAAAATGTATAAAAATAAGAGTTACCTATTTACACAATTTGGACATCCTAATTCCAAGTATGGAATACATTTTTCCAAATTCAAAACACATAAGTGGTAGAAATTAATTTAAAATTAATTCCCACTAACAAAATAAAAAACGTGTTTTTAAGAAATAATAACTATCAAAAGATTGACACTTGATTATGTCTGGTTTAAATATGAAATTATGTCCAATGGCCAAAATTGTATTAAATGGTAAAAATATATTATAAATATACATTAAAACAACTCAAATTCATAATTTATCACTATGAAATATTTTGAATAAAAAAGTTGTTTTTAATTAAAATTTAGTAATTTTAACTATTCATCAAAATATGAAAGTTATCCAAAAAGTACAAAAATTTCAACCTAGGATAATTTCGATTTTGAGAATCCAAAAATTAAGTCCATTTTTAAAGGTAAAATTTATAAAATTTCAAAAAGTGGGTATTACTATTCATAACGGTTGCTTTGATTAGTCGCGGTGTGTTAGAATCTCGAGGATGCATACCACACAAGCTATTTCATTATTCAAAGAGAAACGTACCGTGGAAGTTTGGGGTGTTACACAGGTTATAGTTCATTAATATTTTGATTCCTTCCATATCTTCACCATGGACCTAATGATCACCATAAAAAAATAAGTCTTCCTTTTCCTATATAACATCCAAGGATTTCTAATAGTCCACTGAAATTTACAAGTATGGGTTGAGAATAAAATCTACAGGAATCCCCCAGGGCTTATAAATAAGATAAAAAATGAGTAATCCAATAATAAATGATTAATTATATGTTTCATAAAACATTTAATAATTATCAAAACTCTAAAAATAAAAATCCCCTTCAAAAAAAAAAAATAAATAATAATTTTAAAGGAAATCAACAATTCTTTTAGAAAGTTAAAAAATATATTAATCTTGGAAGAAGTGATAATCATGTATAAACGAACAAGTTATAAGAATGAGCCCAGATATAAAAAATCATAAAATCTTCATATAAACTATGATATATGTAATATATTAGGTTACTGAGTATTTTTAGGACTATGATGTTAAATTCCCAAGAAAATATACAAGCTAGAATTTTAATTCAAAATTAGATGAACCATCTTCCACGTGGTTTAATATAATTTGTAAATTCATAACATGACCATACACCTCTTTTTCTACCTTTCCAAAATTTATAAAGAGTAAAAAATCGAACCATAAGGAACCATTCGTAGGCCATTTTATCAATCCAAATAACATAACCCCCATGAATAATAATAATAATAAAACTCTAAAGTAAAAAATATAACAAAAATTTCTTGAAAAAAAACCCATTTTCTAAAATAAATTCTAAAATCAACATTGTAACCATTGAAATATGGGGAAAACCTTTTCAAAATGCTCATTTGTATGAAATTTAAAAACACATCCCACCAATAGAAAACCATTTTTCATAACCATCATTATAAATCATATACAATAATTTATAAAAACCCTCATTTTAACAAAAAAATAGAGATAATAGAAACCCCAATGTAAATTATAAGTAATATTTTTAAACAAATAAAATTCAAAACACGCATATAAAAATTTATCAAAAATCATAAAGAAATAGTAATTATTTTAAAATCCATTAACAATTAACATGATGATGAGACATAGTTATGAACAGTTTTAATCATACCGCCTATATATACTTTCATTGTAATTTAAATGAAACCTAAATTTAATTATCCTTATGGGATGAATCTCCAAGACCCATCACCAAGAGTCATATATAAATAATCATTTATAAAAAAAGAATAATATCTCTCTTACAGAGTGGATTTGGTGTGGAACATGCATTGGAATGATCCTAATTATATTATGGAACAATTCAAGTTATTTTACATAAAAACTCCATGAATTTATATTTTATAGTTCATGAATTCCAATGTTTATCACAACCCCCATCGAAAAGGCATGACCCAGTGTAACACTACTGTTTCAAGGCATAAAAGAGGAGAATAAGTAATGATAATTATATAGTACATGGAATGAAACTCATGCCATTTTTGTAATGGGAATCCAAAATATTTTAAATCCCCTTAAAACACCTCAAATGTGGGGATACCAAAATGTTGAGTTTTATGACACTATCACAATTCTTAACCCTTTGAATATTTTCAATAAAATAAATTAAATTGTTTACATTAAATACCGAAATATTTTGACCACGCCTCTAATCCTCTGATTCAACATTCCATAATTATTCAATTATTAATGATGAATCTTGGGGAAAATATAGATCTCAATAGAGATCATATAATATAGATGAGATGTCTTAAAATAGAGCAGTTTTATTCTTTATTATAATTATCATTACCTCTATTTATCATCAATCCACTATGGAAACTTTCTAATACTATTTTAAAATTTCTATATTCATAATAAATTCATTCACCCCTCCCTCTTCCATTAATTACCTTCATTCCCTATAAATATTTTCCATGAAATAACCCTCTCAATAAAACTCTTTGAATTGTATTGATTTATGCAATTTGACTAACGTTATTATTAATCAATTATGCCAACCCCAAAACCCATAATAAATTTCATGATTTTAAATATCCACCCACAAAAATCCCATTCCAATAACAAAATTATTCAAAATCCCAAAAAATCATTCTTATTACATAAATAATCACATCATTAATGAAATTCCTAAGGTCTACTATCCCACAGTGATAACTCTATATAAATATCTCCGTACTAAATGTAACAACCAAGTTATTTATAGAAAAATAATTTTCTCCATTTAAATTAATATTTATTAATAATATGTTAATATTATGTTAAATATGACACTTTTTCCAATAGAGTACTCAACACTCTATAATGAGTTTCTTTGAAATCTTACATTGCACACAACTTTGAGTTATACCAAAAAATAATATTATTTTAAATGGTTATTAATGCATAGCCATTGTATTGTATGAAATGAACATATCATACTAAATTATTATCATAAAAGTTTGTTAAATGTTTTTACATTTATCTAATAAATTTTAGATGCCTAAAATAAGAATGAATCTGATTTTAAGCATGAAAAACACTAATTTTTTTAAAAGGTCATTTTACCGCTTTTTGATGGACAAACCTTTTTAAATATATTTTTGTCAATTTTATATGCTCACATAGAAAATATAAAATTATTATTTATAATAGGGACATTAAAATTTACTTTGGATGAAATTTCAGTATTTTTCTAATAAAGTTCATTTTTTTAATGAACAGTGAAAAATACTACACTTTAATTCAAAACTGTCTTTTCATCTAATTTATTTATATAGTTATATTGTCCATTTAATTGGTTTTAAAGTATAATTGGATTTTATTTTTATCATTTAATCCAATTATGGTTATTGGAAGTAATTTAACATTCTAATTAAACAAAAAACATGTCAATATGTTGATAATTATTACTTCTTAAAAACCAGCTTTTGGTTTTGACAATGAGAATTAATTTTAAATTAATTACTGTAAATTATTTGTTTTTAATTTTCAAAAATGGAATCCATATTTATAATTATAAGGTTCTAATTGTGTAAATAGGTACCTTTTTTTATACATTATGAATAGTAACTTCAGTAATTATTTTATTTACCATTATTAAATGGAAAATATGCTAAATTAGGGTAAAAATTAATATTATAATAATATTAAACTACCCTAAAATGTGTCCTAATACTATTTTATGACATATTTCCGACCATGTTAATTATTGGGTCTATTTTTGGGACCACATAGAGAAAATTTGATGTGAAAATGAAATTTTATAAGAATTCATTTAAAATAATGAAAAATATAAATTAAACATGTATTATTTATTAAAAAAAATTTATGTGGGGTTATATAAGTGATATATTAGACTATAAAATTTCATTATAAATATAAAAATATATTCTATACCATTATATTTAATTTATAATTTTTATATATCAAATAAATTAATATATTTTTGAAACAATGATGATGTAGAGATCACCTTATTAATGAATGTATCAAATATATGTGATTAAAAATATTAAAATAAATATATTCTAAAAAAAATTATTCCATACGTGTATTTTATGTATTATTATGACTTATTATATTTTAATAAATTAATACTTTTCTATAGAGTCATGTTTATATAGATTTTTAAGTAGTAGTGATTTTAATAGTATAAAAATTGACCTAAATGTGTTTTTAAGACAAATACTATTTTATTAAATGATATAGTTTTCATAAAAATAGAGAATTCGGCCAAATGACTTATATATTGTTTAAATTTACATTAATTAACCACTTTAGGTTCTATTTTTATTTTATAGTAACTATATTAACCATATATTATGAATATACAAGAAGACATGGTCAGTGTTAAATGAATTAACTAATGGTTAAAGCTAAAAGATAAGGTTAAATTTTGGATATAGACTTGTCTAAAACCAATTGGTTGAGAGGTTTTTGACATAAAAGAATATTATAATATAAATAAATTATATTGGGACCATTTTAAACCGAAAATCAATTTATAATAAAATATTAATTCTGGATATTCCTTAAGTGCCCCTCCTTCCTCTTATAAAAGGCCATAACCTATACCCATTAAATCACACCTCTCAAGCCCCTTGGCTCAAAAAAACTCTTCTTAAATAAACTCCCAACATCCATATCTTCATCTTAAAATCCTTAACTTTGGAAAAAGGAAATTCATGATATGCTTATAGCTTAAATCAAAAAGAGTTACCCATTTTGAGGTAATGTCTTCTATCAAGCTTCTTTCATTTATTTTCCCTTCTCCAACCCCCTAAAATATCTTTATTAAAATATTCTATAAATAAAATTATATTTAATATACTTGTAATTTTTTATTCTTATAATTCAACATACACTCACACACACCTCTATCTAATGGATACTAACATACTGTTTCTGTGTAAAGTGAACTACTGGCTCACGAAACGATGATTGCGCAAATTTCCCCTACAACCTATAATGTTACACATTATGATGGAACTATAATTATATTTGATATATATTATATTTCTATTTTATCTATTATAATTTTTTTATTTAAATGTTACCTTTATTCTTTCCTTATTGTGAAAATACGATAATTTCATTTGAGGAAGTTCGGACTACCACCCCCTCAAAATGATATGACTTGTTCATTCCATACATAGAGCCTATAAAGGATGGAGATAGTGAAATTATTTAACATATAAAAAATATGATATTATACTATAATTATAATATAACAATATGTCATTTAGTTTTCACTCCTTCAAATATGATAAATAAATAAAAGTAGTGTTCATGCGTATGTACGTCTTACCGTCTCCATGAACGGTGCATTTCATTTCATATCACCAAATGTTATGTAATATTATAATTACATATATATAATAGATATATATGATATTTAAATCATTAATATAATTCTGTAGATAATTAAATTTTTACCACATGGACAATTTGTATTTATAACAAGTTCATTTTTTACTAAAGTACCGAATATCGACCAAATGACCGATATTAACTTAAATAATTATGTAATTTTTATGACATGGTAATAAGTGATATAAAAGTAATAATAAACTTGAAAAATTTTCTTAAGAAATTATAAATTAATTTATGTTTTTTATTGATGAAGAACAAGGAACATATGTGACGAGTGAGACTCAAGGTAAGGGAACCTTTCACATTTCTCTTTTAGTCAAAGACTTATTTTATGTTATGTCTTTTAATTTCCATTTTATTATGTTGGGATATGATATTATATATAATTATATCTATAAATTATATTTCAATGTGATGAGAGACCCTTTTCTCTCTCATCAAATCATTTTCTGAATTTTAAGTGACGTCGTTAGGCTACCAAATTTTTGAAAGGGAATTTGAAAACTAAATTTCCACTCTTTAGGTTTTTCACATACTTAGTTGATTATATCATTGCAAGATTATATGTGGAATAAATAAATATATATGTTTTAATTTACACTTTCCATTTTATGGATGTACTTTTTCAACACATAATCAACACATTGATAAATTCTTATGTCATTTATACGAACATTGTAAGGTAAATCTGAGCTCAATATCCATTCATTGAGATAAATATCCATGTAATTGGTTTTTTTCAAGAATATGTGTTAATTACCTATGATTGTTTTACACTTAATATCCACTTATATTGGGAGTATTTATATTTTTCAACACATAAGTATGTTATTTATTTATCTTTAATCGAAGGATATGATCTTTATAATGGATTTTGTCTCAATTAACATTCCATTGAGACTTATCTATTTTTATACACCAATTAACTTTATATGGTGTATATACTTCCCTTTTACATATTATATCATTAATATCCTTATTCTCATGATATTATAATCTTTGTTTACTGTTATTCAATAATTACTGTATTCATGTATTTTCTCAAGTGGTAAGGGACTCTTTAACTAAAAAATTGTTTTAAATATTTTAAAGATTTATTCTTCTAAATATGTATCATTAATGTAAATGTATTAAAATTGGTTTTTAGTATTTATTTATTTGGAAATTAGTGTTTTAAAATGTTAATTCATTTAATTGTTTCATAATGGAATGGGACACCTTGATTCAAAAATCTCTTTATTAAATGTTTTAAATGGTTTTGGAAATGGATTGAATATTTCAATATCTTGAATTGATTCATTGTGGTTGATGAATGAAATTTTGTTAATTTCAATCATTTATGTGTTATTATTATGTAATGGTACTTGGAAATTTGATTGGTGGCTACATGATAAACCAAATACAGTTGGTTCCGTGATAAACCTAGGGCGGGTGAGCTTGAGATAGCTCTCTAATTCATTCGGTAACGTGAAGGAGGTAGATTTTAATATTTCCCCCAAGAGATTTAAGGAATATACTGGTATGTGTATTCCAAACATAACTCCCTAGGTATTTTTGAAAGCTACAATGTAAGTATGTTATGGATTCCACAATTAACCTTTATGATTAATGAATTCTGGGTGTTATACATATATCTTATAATTTCATTAGGTATTTTAAAGAAATTCTGTTTTATGATTGAAAAGTATGATTTCATTGATTTTTATGTATTGATGGACTAATGTTTTCTTTATTTATTTTATATCCCTTACTGAGATTTTTAGGCTCATCCCAAATTTTTGAAATGTATTTCTTGGGGTATATGGAAGGGTAAGATAAAGGAATAGTTCAAGAAGATTTGTATCAAGAAAAGAATTCTTGTTTTATTTAAGGAGTTTTATTTTTTTGAAAAAAAAATTTGGATAGAGTATAAGTGTCTAATTTGTAATATTGAGATATAATATAATAGTTTTGTCCAATTCTCTAAAACTCTAAACCTGAAAATATCATCAATGTGTGTTCTAACATAACTAAATATTATGTAATGTTTAAGGTTGGGGCCTTATAGTTTGTATCATTGGACAGTTATATACCTTTAGAGGTCAGGGTTTTATTTAAGAATAAGGGGCATAACCATAATGGTTTCAATATTATAAAGAGTCATTGTTATTTTACATAAGTTTAATGAGTCTAAGATAACATGAATAAGTATATATTAGTGTTTACCATCCTCATAATATAGTATATAATGATTTTAATGATATACTCACACTAACCTTTTTTGATTTAGATTAAATGGTTGGATCCAGCAGGCACAAAAATAACAAGGAATGTGAAGGAAACATTTATGGTTTTCTAAATAGGAAACCAGATGAAATGGGAGGTACAATGAGAGCTATTGTGTTTATTCTCAACCAACTATATGGAATCATAATTGAACACTTGAAACTTGTTGATTTATCTAAGGCATCATATATGTGAGAAATGAATCCCTATGTAATTTTAGTTAATAATCATGAAGTTACTCATATTCAAAAACATATGTGTCAAGGATATGGAAAGAAACACCTAGAAAAATGATTCAAAGGGATAGGAATATGTAATAGATGTGGTAATGAAGGTCATAAAGTAATAACCTACCATGGAAAAAGGAAGCATTCAGTTGACTCTAGGAAGGGGAAATACGTTCTTTCCGAGGTATCATTTGAATGTTTTAAATATGGTGTGCATGTTCACTACGCAAATAGATTTCCTATAAAGTAGGTTTGATAATGGGATCATCAAGACCATACAAATATATTTTTACCAATACCTAATTCCATTCCAATTGAATAAGAGGAAACTGAAAATGACCTATGAAAGGTATGGATTATTTCTAACTCATGTTTTGACATTTTCAAAATATTAGAACATTATGAATTATTTTGTTTAAAGGAAAGAAGTATAAAATAATAAGATCGAAAAAAATGGATAAATGATCATGAAGAATTTTCGATGATTAAGATGTCTACATTTTAAGAATTGAAGAGTTATATTGGATCTATGGATGATGATATGTTTAAATTTATTAATGATGGGATTATTTTGGAATACGTCTTGTATTTATAACCCTTCTGTTTGTTATATTAAAATTTTATTTGACTAATAATTATCTTTTCTTTTGTGGATATAGTTATAAATAACCATTATGGTATATATGATCTCGAAATTTGAGGCAATTGTTGGTTATTAGTTTTTAGTATGACAAATGTGAGGTATGAAATAACCTTTGATGTTGAAACAAATTACAGATATTTTTATGTATTTTATCTCGTTTTTTTGTAATCTTATAAAATTATATAGTTTTGGGAAAAGGAAAACATGCAGGCCGTCTGACAACTAGTCGTGTCCGACAAAGCTGTGGGATTAGAACCCACAACAAAAGTGAAACTGTGATTTATCACCTACCACTGGACTGCATGAATTCCCTGGTTAGTATGACTAATTTTTTTTTAGTCAAATTATTTTATGGATCTAAAATATTTTGATTTTTTTAAAATATGATTTATCAAATGGATATTGATAGTATAAGGAAATGACTTGGTGATTACGTGATTAATGTTATTTTGGAAGACATCCTCTCTTTTGGGAACACTATATCTCTAAGGAAACTAGAATTCTAAGGGATTTCATTTGAGGAGTAATGGTATGATTTTATTTTGGAAGAATCTATGTTTATATTGTGTACTTATAATGATTTGTGTTATTTATGGAAATTATTAACCTATCAATGTGAATATTTGATTAGGTTAATTACTTTTCAGTATGACACTTTAAGAGTCGATGATATTATATGGAGATAAATGTTATGATATTTTTATGGAAGACTATGTGATCAAATATTTCTGAATTTTGGGTTTCAAACATAGATTAGATTATTTTTAAGAATTTTTAAAGACAATTTTGTATTGAATATTCTTTTTGGAACTTTGGATATTCTTTGTTAAATTCTAGAGATTATGTGTAGTATTTATTTTTATAACCGATTATCCTTTTTGGAAATTATCTGATCTCATACTAACCATTTTGGTATTTGTTAATGTCTAAAAATAGGAGAGATATGCAGTTCATTTTTTTGGATTATGTAATTCTCAAGATGTTGATTCTAGCGCTTCAGGTGTGACAAAGTCATCTAGAATACTCATCATTTGGAGAAAAGATGAGTTTGTGGTAGAAATTTATTAATGGATGAAACTCTACTTGAAAAGTAAGTATATTTCCTTATGTTCTTTGTCAATATCATAAATAAATTATACAACTTCATGAAAAGGAACTTAAAAAAATTTCTTTTTTACACTTCCTATTGGGGAATCAAATTTCATTTAACGTATCACATGTTTGTAATTTTCTGGTGGTTATCTTTCTACTGATCATGTTTTCTATCCATCAGAACATGATGGTTTTTTCCCTTCCATATCAAAGTATTATTACATGCAATCCCAGTATGGGATATCTCGGATGAACTTTTTACATCTCTTTATTTCTTTTAATATGATAGTTTTATGGACTATTTTTCTGATGTGTGACTTCCAATGAAGTGTCCAAGACCAATTTTAAAATTGTGAGGATACAATTTCTATAAGGAGGGATGGACGTAACAATCTAGATATTTATAGAATAATAAATTTTATCATTTATATTAATATTTATGAATAACATATTAATTTTATATTAAAGAGGAATCTTTTTCCAATAGCATACTCAACACGCAACAACATGTATCTTTGAAATCATACATTGCACATGACATTGAGTTATACGGAAAAAAATATTATTTTAAATGGTTGTTAACGCGTAGACATTGTTTTGTTGGGAATGAACATAACAAAATAAATTATGATTAGGAAAGTTTGTTAAATGTTTTTACATTTATCCAATAAATTTTTAAGGCTTCAAATTATAGTGAATCTGATTTTAGGCATGAAAAGCTCAATTTTTTTTAAAATGTCATTTTACCACCTTTTGATGGAGAACCCTTTTTAAATCTAGTTTTTTTCACTTTTATATATTCCATTTGAAAAATTAAAATTCTTCCTTTGAATAGGGACATCAAAATTTACTTTGGATGAAATTTTGTCATTTTTCTGATTAAGTTCAATTTTTAATGAATAGTGACAAATACTGCATTTTATTTCAAAACTGCATTTTCCTCTAATTTATTTACATAGTTTTATTGTATTTTTAATTGGTATTAATGTATAATTCGATTATATTTTTATCATTAAATCCAATTATTGTCATTGGAAGTAATTTTTCATTTTAATTGGACAAAAACACAAGTCAATCTTTTGATCGTTATTACTTCTTAAAAACCCACTTTTTGGTTTTGACAGTGGGAATTAATTTTAAATTAATTACTAAAAATTCTGTGATTTTAATTTGTAAAAATAGATTCCATATTTAGAATCACAAGTTTCAAATTATGTAAATATGTACCTTTTATTTTTAGATATTTTGAATAATGAGATCAGAAATTATTTTATTTACCATGGTTAATGGGTAAATATGCTAAATAAGTGTAAAAAATAATATTATAATAATATTAAACTTCCTTATCATGTGTCCTAATACTCTTTTATGAGATATTTCTTTCCATGTTCATCCTTGGGTCAGTTTTGGGACCCAATGGAGCCACTTTGATGTGAAAATGACATTTTATAAGAATTCATTTAAAGTAAAGAAATATATAACACAAACATATCTTTTCTACGAAAACAATTTTTATGGGAGGTTATATAAGAGATATATTCGAATATAAATAGTCATTATAAAGATAAAAATATTTCCTATACCATGGTATTTTATTTATAACTTTTATACATAAAATAATTTAATATATTTATGACACAATGATGATGTAGTGATTACCATATTAATGAATGATTTAAATAAATGAGATTATAAATATTAAAATAAATTTATTTTAAAACTTTTTATTCCATACATAAATTTTATGGATGATTATGACTTTTTATATTTGAATTAATGAAGTATTTTTGAAATAATCACATTTTTATGTATTTTTAAAAAGTCGTGATTTGAATAGTATAAAAATTGACATAAATGAGTTTTTTATAAAAATACTATTTTATTAAATGATATTATACTCCTAAAAATACAAGATTCATCCAAATGACTTAGATAATGTTTAACATGTTCTAGGGTCCTGAGAAATCCACAAAGGGGAATAGGAATCCCCCCTTAATTTGAGAATGGATTCTACCCAATTTCCCTTTGAAGATTTGGAAACAATAAGAACAATACTCAAAATTGACAAAGGACCAACCGGTCTGCGTACCAATTCAACATCATTGGCACGCGGTCGGTTCACCGAGCCCCCCGCAGAACAACTTCATCCACGAAACGGAGGCGGAAGCCCCTATGCGGGTGCGAACCAGGACGAACACCAGGCCGGTCCACCATCGCGAACCGCCCCGACCGCGAACCGCGCCAGACCGGCCCATGCTGAGCGCGCTGTCATTCACGGAACAGAGGTGAAGACCTGTGTAGCTACTAATCACCCCTCAAACCGGCTTGGTTTGTAGGTTAGGTGCATTCAATGAACCCCCCGTGAACCTCAGATTGACAAAGTCATCCGTAGGCCAGGTTTTAGGTCATGGGCCTCCGAAAAAGGTGTTGCATGACCACAATACCACCCTTTCCCCCTCTATAATAGGACGTCAAGCGAAAGAAGAATGGGGAGGTGGATTCAGAGGCTTGGATATCTGGAGGCTGGAGGAGATTGAAGGATCGGATTTTCAAAGGAAGGAGCTTAAGTTTTCGCGAACCGTGAAGTTCCAATTCGCGAACCAGTATAGGTATAGAACTCGAAACAAATTGATAAAGAACCAAAAAACACATAACAAATTTGTGAAATGCGAACTAAAATTAAATCCATGAGTCATGGCCCCTCCACGGATGTACTCCCCATGGACCAGGGAGTTTATGCCCCTTTTTCGATCCAATACGCCGTGTAGAACCCTCCTACGCGGACGCAACCCTAACCGGTGATGTCCCTGGCCACCTCTACTCGCACGGACTCCAGTGCCGCATACCAACTTGGTACGCGGGCCAAACCCCAAGCCACATACCACCCTAGTACATGGAAGGCCCATCAGTCTGTGTACCACCTTGGTATGTGGATGACCTCTCCAACCGCATTGCACTCCCTTACGCGAAGGGCGCCACTCCTCATGCACCCATGTGGCCCACCAAATCCTTCAGTGTTTCCATTCCATGATCCAGAAAAAATCGTTCCAATCTGGATCGATCCTCCACAATCCCTTCATTGACCTATTCACCGTCCCCGATCCCAAGGCCTCTACTGAAGCCACCGGACCCATATGATGAAACCTTCAGGCGCGTTAGAGCACCACCGTGAGTTACCATTCTCACGATAGGTGAGGACAAATGGGTTACCCCGACCCTTGAGTGGATTCCCAAAGCATTCCTTGGTTCACATTCTCATGGTAGTGCAGGGTCTAACCCCTGGAGTCCCCTTTGTGCCTCTCCACTTTCCAGGATTGAGGGATCCCGCTGGCCTTTCCTTTTGATGAGGACCAGCGGTGAGCACTTCTCCCCTCTCTTGGGAGTGGCTAGGCATCCTTTCGGGAGTAAGCCCCACACAATCCTCTCTGAAAGTCAATGGACATCCCCTCCTTTCTGGGAAGGTTCATTACTACATCTTTGTATCCCCAACCCCTGCAAGCGTGACTTCGACCTCCCTCTAACATCGGGAATAGGGAGAATCCTGTGGCACTAGCCCTTTATCTCCACTGCTATAGCCATTGTCTCTACCAAGAATCTACTAAATTCGCCCTGCTCAGACATCATGGAGAAGGAGAGTCTTGTGGTTCTAGAAACCTTCCCTTTAGGGGGAAAAAGTGTGAGGCTTTCCAAGTCTGTTGCATCATCTTGTCTCTCACACCGAGCATGACTCACGTGGGCTTAGAGATTTTTGGTGGTTGTGGAGTCCGTACAATAGCGGTGGTTAAATTAACTACGTGGGTTTTGATCCTTATCTCCCAAAAAAGGAATGTAGGAAGCCTCCCTAAGGATCAATCCCAATAACAAACAACTCTTACGTTTAAGCCCAAATCAT
Source organism: Viscum album (assembly GCA_963277665.1). Classification (NCBI taxonomy): domain Eukaryota; kingdom Viridiplantae; phylum Streptophyta; class Magnoliopsida; order Santalales; family Viscaceae; genus Viscum; species Viscum album. The sequence goes on along the minus strand of OY728167.1, from coordinate 391,440,161 downwards.
CAAATCTACGTGGACATTGATTCCTGACTAACTGGGAAACATAGGAAACTTCCCTGAGGTGCAGGCCCAACCTTTATGTCTGACATACACCTTTTCCTGGTCATACCATGTTGTTATACCTCAGCAGGACCATCTCTGGGCCTAGTAAATCTCTTCACTTGGGTCTTTTGGGTAGCTTCTGTCTATGTCCCACACCAGATTTGACCAGGAATCTCTCACATGGGTGTCCTTGCCACATAACATTAAACTGTACGGTTGGGTCCTTGTCATGCGTCCATAGAAGGTGATGTGTCTCTTAAATTTGAATCGATCTACATGGATTCTGATTCCTCTCATGAGGATACATAGGGATCCTGTATCACAGGTTCGATCCAAATTTTATTGTCGTTATCTGTCCCCCCTAGATGACAATAATCTTTAGAGTGCCCAGTTATGAGGCTTTAAACCCGTACTGTCTCAATGAGTCCAAATTCCTCGGAGTCATTAATCCATTTAGGGATGGTAAAAATTGGGCCTAAATGATTTTGAATCCCTACATTCAGTTGATCATTTCCAACCAGGGGTAATCCATGGATACTATGCTTGGGGATAAACCAAAGATTCGTGAACATATGAATATGTCTTAAATCTATAAGAGCATCCTGAAATAGGAAATAATCTCCCCCCCCCCCAAGAGGGTGCGATGATCCCGACTTCCCATCCTCTCGAACAATGTGAGTTCTTAAGTGTCTCTTGTCAAATCGCATAGCGAACACCTGCCTTTGGAAAGAAGGTCCACATATCGTTGGATACAGAACTGTTGGGGATTTCTAAGGAAAAATTATGCACCCAACATGGGTGATTAAACAGAACTCATCCTTCTTAAAATCAACCATCGGTAGCAGCATTCCCCCCCCCCACGTCGAAATAAAAATGGTGAACACGACGTGAATCTATAACCCACATGAAGGATTTACCCTAATCCCCCTTTTTTCACCCTCAAACTCATGTGGAGGGCCAAGAAAGGAAATTAATTATGCATGGGATAATGAGATGATTCTTTGACGGGTTTGTTCTTTGTATTTGTTAAAATATTTTACAGGTACCAATCAGAACTCCCTTTGATCCAATTGAATCATGAACGAGCTCACAGACGCATACTTCAAGCAACACAATGACTGAGTATTCCCACAAATAAAGGACCCCGTCACCTAATTAGTGTCTTCAAAATGGGGTCTTGGATGCGTTTATCTGAGAGTACCACTTGAACGGTACTATCCCGACGGTGGAGGAGACCATGCAGGCCCTCCAGTCGGACAAGAACTGTCGGCCGCCTGCCTAGCAGCAGCCGCGAAAGCAGATCCAGATGGCTTGTGTTGCCACCTCAACCCATTTTGGGAGTCTATCCCCAGAACAAGACAATGCATACCTCCCTTATCATAGGGAGGTAGATGAGGCCAACACTGAGGACCTCATCCCCACTGAATGGGGTTCCTCTCTAAGGCCCCCACTGGAAGACATCGTTGTGGTTATGCAGCGACTCAATATCCTTACACTAGGGAGGATATCACCCCGAGGATCCAAGACCATACTCCCCACGCTCCGTCCCCTCAGACCACCCAAAAAGTGCAGAAAATGTGCAATCAGGGACCCGTCATCACCCTTGTCCATGAGGAGGATCTCTGCTACCCAGTCACAGAGACATATCATGAGCAGGAACATACACATATTCGCTCCTCCAAAGCCCTCCATCCTGAAATGGTGGCATTGTACGAGCAGGTGAGCATTCCTGACGTGTTTCGTCAAGCTTGTCACCCACACAGAACGACACCTTCTCGGTAGGCAGTTCTCCCTGCCCGGGGTCATGAAGCCCACCAACCAGATGTGGGGGAAACCCAGCGCCTACAAGACCAGCTCCTAGAAGTTGTTGTTGATTCCTACAATCCTAATATGGTGTCAATCAACAAATCCCACCATCCAAATGTTGCTGAAATTAATAGGAGGGAATGTCTCCCTGCCAACAATGGCCGCCAACTCGATATGGTGGGGAGCCAACATATGCAGGGCCAGCTCCCTATTGATGCAAGTAAAGTCCACCACCCTAATGTGGCGGCAAACGGAGAAGTAAACAGGCATATCCGGATACATGGACAGACTCGTTCACATACCCATACGTAGGATAATTGTCAGTACCCACTGACCACTAGAGGACTGGAGTAGGATATTCCAACTCTGATACTAGAATGGTCCTTCATGCCCGTTCCAGCCATAGATTTATCTCTTTATGTCATGTAAATGATGGAGGAGCAGGTATCGATCACACATCATATCTTGCAGACTTTCTAGAATGAAATTGCATCAGCGGAAACAGCAAGGACTCGGGCCCATGATCCCATCTCCCCAATTGAGGTGACTCATCTAAGAGATGATATAGTTACCTCAGATCAGATCTGTATCCCTGCTTCCACCCAGGAGGGTCGTCGGCCATATCCCACAATACAAGGGCAACCGGATCGAGAAGATTCACTCGTTCCAACTGGGGGAAACCTGTCGATCACGGTGGATGATCCAGAGTAGGCATATATCTCTGGTAAAACTCAAGATGTTCTTCGGAATATCCCGATAGAATAACAGGACCCAATTAGATAGGGACCCAAAGGTGAAGGCTGTTATCAACGGTAGACAGTCCCCACTGCCCGCAAGAGATTGCCTGAAATGCGTCGAAGGCAATCAGAAAATAAAGAGAGGGTTCATGACTATGCTCTTCTGGAAGATGGGGTTTCTGACGCCGATAAGAACATATCGAAGGCTCAGAACCCTACCCACCCATTACCATATTATGGGACTGGTAGTAGCAGTTTCGGAGGTCCTCCCCGCAATGTCTATACCAGCAGCTCTGAAGGTCCTCCCCAGAGCACCCGCAGGGGCCTCCCCACGGGCATATAACGATCGATCACAAGAGATTCTCTTTTTATGTGAGTCACAGAAGCCCTCTGTGTGACCAGAAGATCGAGTAGTAAGAAGGCCTTCCACTTGAGTTGTTCCACCCTGAAGGTCCTCCCCAGGGTATACATTGAAAACACTCTCTGTGCAGTGGGAACACCGATTATGATAGTATCCCTCACTATCATAGTCGAAACTACAGAGGCCCTCCCTACAGTGACATCTCATTACGACAAGAAGGTCATCCCCTTGTCGTGGCCTACCCTGAAGGTCCTCCCCAGGGGTTACGTTGCAACGACACTCTGTGTAGCCAGGAATCAAATCACGATGGTAGTCCTTTCCACTCTGATAACAGAGGTCCTCCTCGTAGAGACATCAAGCAACGAGAAGGCCCTCCACTCATTGTCGTAAATTATGAAAGCCCTCCCCAGGTTTTACCCTGTAGATATTCTCTCTACGACAGCTGTAATGGTAGTCTTAGCCATTGGGGAAGCTGTGATGGTAGTCCTCTCCACCATGACTGCCATTGTGAAGGTCATCTGCGCAATGGCCCCCATCAACAAGAAGGTCCTCCCCTTGTCGCGGTGTGACTTAAAGGTCCTCCCCAGGATACACATCAAATTTCAATCCATGATGGTCATCCTCACCGTGATGGGAGTTATTACGAAGGACCTCCCGATAACAGCGCGGTGCTGCCAGAAGGTCCTCCCATTGCTACGATACACCTTGGAGGTCCTCCCTAGGGTATGCAATGTAAAAGTACTCTATGTAGTGGGGAATCCATCTGTAATTGTTTCCCTCGCCATTACAGCATGGATAGCGGATGTCCTCTCCACAGTGACATATCATTTCGATAGGAAGGTCCTCCCCCTACCGAATCAAGCACAGAAAATCCCTCCTATGTGGAGGCACTAAGAAGGATGGGATCCAACATGTAATATTCCCAAATAGTCTCCAATGAAATCCTTCTTCAATCATGGGGTGGTTCGGGACCATGATCATCTCTTGAGCCACCTCAGAACCACCCACATGATAGTTTGATACCTACTAGCCCCACTACCTCCGACCACACTATCGGTGAGCGTCTCAGTTGGGCTGACCAGGTAGAGGAATCACTGGCAGAGGATCAGGATGACATGTTCCACCTGATGAAACGACTGGCCAGGGATGATGTACTAGTTATGTTTTGGCCCATAGCTACCTCTCAATTTGACATACCTAGAAACTTGTGAGAAGAATTTTTGCATGACATCCGCTCGAATATATGGAAAACCCTATGCCAGTTCAAATTAAGTTTCCTACCCAATGATGGGTATGTAGATCATGTCAAGACGATAGGAGACCTCCTGCATCACATTGACCTGGCAGCTCTTCCTTCGGTGTGGAAACCGTGATCAGAGAGGCGTAAAAAAACCTTGAGATAGCCTTATTCTTTACACTACACCAGTTGCGCCACCTCAATGGTGACGCCACTTTAAGAGTCCATATTAGAGGATGTGGAGAGCATGTTTCTCTAAATTTCACTCCGCTCCCCACCCAGTAGAACCCGTTCGACATAATTTCTTGTGACGTCATTGTTTCAAGACAGCAATCGAGTGGGGTCCCAATTCAAGAAAGGTGACCCGCCTGATAGAGACAGGTCTTGAGTATGTCTCAGAAGTGTTAGGCCCGACAGGAACAAGGCATTCATGATCTCTTAAATCATGCCACTGAAGGCATACAACCGGACCCTCGCCTAAGAGTGGCCAATCGGCCATCGTTTCTTGCCTCCCCAAATGGAATCGATTCAAATGTGAACTCGTCACCATATCTCGTCCACCTTTGAATGGGGGCACGCAAGATAAGGCAAGTAGTGATAGCAGTACCCACTGCATCAATCTGGGGCCAACCCCAGCCTGTAGGGCTGGGGGAATTTTTAACAAAATATTCCCCCTTAAGACTAATAAAAGCAGGAAGAGATGCAACGTCCAATGAATGGAGCTGACCCCAGCCCCCAGGGCTGGGGGTATTTTTATTACCTCAACAACAACATCCCCCACGAGAATCATTATTTTCTCATCTGGGGAGGATAGTAAGAAGAGGGGGTTCCTTCACTATCCCATCCTTTTAATCACCATCCCCTCTAATAGGGAGGCATACCATAAGGTCGCATCAAAGAACGCTCTGCATCACCGATCGTCAAGGAGCCCGAAAGAAATCTCAGGAAAGGAAGAGGAAGATCAGTAAAAGGCGCAGAAGATCCTCTTCCTATTTTGAAGATGACATCTCCGCTACCCCGTGGTATGCATACGTCTACGCCATAGAGGTTAACCCCACAGGTGACACCGATGATGATGCAAATTTGGATGGATCATGAGATGATGATTCTGTTAAGGCTGTGACCCACAATGAACCATTAGGAGTGCACACTTGAAACTAGGGGGCCACCCTAAATTTGGCCACCCCTCTAGCCAAACCTCTTCCGGTTACACTGCGAGTTCCCAAAAAGGATAAGAACAATGGCCCGATTCCCCTTAACCCACCTCCTCTCAGTATAAACGAGCCACTTATGCTCAAGGAGAGATTCGCTCAACAGGAAGAGGAGATGAAATAATTGAGACGGCTCAGCGCTGAGCTGCTCCAGAGGAACCTTCTTATTGATAGTGTTTCCCATGAATAGTCTCACCATGAAATCCCAGTAAGTTCTCCTCAAAGTAGATGGTTTTCTCTGGAAAATGAATCACAATTAGGGCCCCTGCAAAATATGGCACCCCGCCCATCCAACTATTTGAACCTGGATTCAGATGAATACCAAAACTTCCCTCCACTCAGTAAGCAACCAGAGAGAGTATGTTTTAACCCTATGAAGGTGCCACAAACGGCATATGCACCCTTGGTGTCGGCCGAGCTGGATCCTCAAGAAATGCCATGGGCTATACCCACCAAAGACTAGGATAAACAAGATGTAAATCAGGGTCTCACCAATACTATTGAGGCACTAATAGCTCGTCTAGAAGCGATGGAAGGTCGGCGTGCTCTGATACAGCCAGAGCGAAAGCCCTATCCAAATTGGGTGAGAAAAATGCCTCCTCCGCCCAACTTTGGGAGCCTTGTATTTCCTATATTAAATGGATCAGGCAATTCGGAACAGCATTTGATGCACTACGCATCTTATTGCGACCCCATGATGGGAACATCAGAAAAACAAGAAGCAGTGAAACTCAGATTATTCATGCGAACCTTCCAAGGATCTACCTTAATCTGGTATACGAGCCTTCCAGCTCAGTCAATAACGAGCTGGGAAGACCTTCGGTAGCAGTTCATGTTCCACTTCAGCTCAACGTTGCCTAAAACAACTGTCAGCAACCTCACGAATTGCAAACAAAGGGAGAACAAGAGGGTCTCAGACTTTATGGCCAGATGGAAGGGTCTGACCTACTCTCTGAGCATGCCACTTACCCAGGATGATATGCTCGCTATATGCATCGATGACCTCTAAGATGACCTGCGAACACCACTCATACCAGTGGACTGCACCACTGGATTCCGCAATCTCTCTTCCATCACCTAGAGAATTGATGAATCCCCGCATCGAACTAATCTATAGTCCTGGATATCCTCACAGGCTCCTCCAAATAGAGAAGTTAGGGATGAAGTGTCCTCTATCACGCTCAAACCAGCCCCTGTTCCAACTCCACCACCTAGTCTTCCAACGAATCATCAAGGTCCCCCTACATATCAGCGGCTACCTCCGCCCCAATGGGACGATCAGAGATGACCTAAGAGGAACTAGTTTGAGGAATGAAGACATAGAGTATACTCGTTCCAAGAAGATTATGTCTATGGCTACTTCATCGCCGCCATGAATTGAAAATTTCTCCACCTCCTGGAGCCATGGAAACCCGATGAAGTCAGCCACGACGACATGCTAGATTACTGTCCCTACCACCAAATGTTGGGACATAATATCCAAGAATGATTCGTCTTCAAAGACCTCCTGAAAAGGATCGTAGACTCCAGGAAGGTCTATCTAGGACCACCCCCCTGAATCACGTAGCAAACGTTTCTACCACCAAACCCGATAAAGGGGTGGGCTGGCAGGAAGTCCCCAGTAAAAAGGGGAAGAAATTTGATGATTGGATGTCTCAGAAGTCTGTTAACCGAGCTCATGGCACACTCTGAACTCATCTACAACAGCCCATGGTGACACCAATAGCCCCTAATGCTGCACAGCTGACAATATCGTCTTCACAATCCTCAATAATCCGGTCATCTATGCGTAATCAGAGAAGGGAGGAAGAAAGCACAAGAAGAGAAGCCTGAAACAAGGCCAAAGTTATCCCTAACGTTGTCGGATTTTATGCCCTCAAACTTGGCACCACGGGAACCGACCCACCAAACAGAATCATCAGGGACAACCAACCAGGATGACCCGTCACATGAAGAGGATCTAATATTTTGTTCCATCAATGTCGTCCATCTAATGGAACCGTTCCCCAACGAAGGGTATGGTTACAGACCTGAATTCCTAACAGAAGGGACCAGGATGGGGAATCACAAAAGTAGGGGATACCAGGGGAAGCATAGTCGTGGAAGAAACAAACCCTATGGTTTTACCCCGACCAAAACTATTAATATCACAGGAACCCGTGGGAGAGGCCTTCCACGGACTCAGCAGGAGAAAGAATATCCCTCCACCTCCACAAGCTACCACTCTGGCCCCATCATTCTGTGGTACCCATCAAAGGAGGAACATGTGTCTAGCTGCATAGTGCGCTTGAACAGACTGGTCAGGCCGAGTCTCCAGAATGTGGGAACACCGTCGACTTCCGACTCCACGGTCGATCCCTCCTCATCGCATACTCCAGTTCCCAAAGTGCATGTTAAAACTCTCAAACCAACAGAGAAGCATCAGAAGCTGGAGCAGAAATACGACATCCTTAAGCAGCTGGCGTCAGTTCCAACCAAGATGTTAATCTTGGATTCCCTGAGTTTTTCAGCAGACCTCAGGGAGGCGCTTATAGAAGCCTTGCTCAGCCCTAGGACTGTCAAACCGAAGTCACCGCCGCTGAGATTTACTTGACAGAGACTAGGCCACCTCATGTAATGTAGTGATTTTCTTCACCGATCAGGATGTATAGGCTATCATGCAAGGACACATCAAGCCACTATATGTGTCTGGAACACTAAATGATGTTGAGATCTGAAAATTATTTGTTGACAACAGCTCCAGAGTTAACCTCCTTCCCCTACATACACTCTGTATGTTGGGCTACAGTGAGGATGATTTGATACCCTCAGCTACAACTTTGTTGGTTTACAACAAGAGTGAATAGTAGCCTATGGGACAAATCAAGCTCAAAATCCATTTTGGCTACCTTGTGGCCTACTCAGAATTCTTGGTGGTTCGGCATAACACAAAATTCAATGCCATGTTGGGAAGGTCATGGCTCCATAAGCACATTTCCATTCCTTCATCCTACCACCAGTGTATCAAGCATTGCGTCAATGGACAAGGTGTGAAATTTTACACTGACAAGGCCCCTTTCGATATTTCCAAGTCACGCTACGTCGACGTTGGGTTTTCTGAGTAAAATAAAAAGAAACCTTCGATCGATGGTATCGACTGGGTCCCAGCTCCACATAGTCTGGAAATTGTTCCTGATGACCACATCAAGCAGCTCGGAGAAGACTACATACTACCCATCAACTATGTTGAGAGTAGGGGTTCAAGTTCGGACATGTACTCAGTTGTCCTCATGACTTTGGTCATGACGCCTGAGCTTATTAGTGTAGAAATGACTGCAACACTCTATTTGATGGAAAAAACTTGAGCAAGGATTTCCATAATGCCTCGCCACCATACTCTCAGGAGCCCGTGTAAAAAGCTCTCCCCCCGTCAGATCAAGAAGACAAGGATGTGGGAGAAGAGGAGGAGCAATATCTCAGGGATGCACCTCCTACGTTCGAGGATGGCATCTCCACCACTATGGATGAGCTCAGGGAAATAAACTTGTGTACTGAGGAAGACCCAAGTCCCACTCTCATTAGTGAATCCATGTCTTCCAAGGAGAATGAGGTATACACCTCCCACTTGAGGAAACACAGAGATGTTTTTTCCTGGAATTACACAGAAAAACTGGGACTCGATCCCGAAGTGGTGACGCACCACTTAGGTCTTCCAGAAGACCACCTGGGCTATAAACAAGCCGCCAGAAGGACGCACCCCATGCATTCTGCCAGAATAGAGGCTGAAGTCAATAAGCTTATCAAAGTAGGCCTGATTTGGGAGGTCCAATACCCCATCTGGCTGGCCAATGTGGTCCCCATAAAGAAAAATAATGGACAAATCCACGTCGGAATTGATTTCAGGGATCTCAACTGGCATTTCCTGAAAGATGATTTCCCGGTCCTGATCATCGAGTTATTAATTGACGCAACAGCTGGATATGTGGCTCTCTCCTTCATAGACGGTTATTCTCGGTATAATCAAATCAGGATGGCCCAAGAAGAAAAAGAATCCACCCACTTAAGGGCCCCTCAAAGAATATTCTACTATAGGTTCTTGCCCTTTGGTCTCAAAAATGCTTGCACCACATATCAACGCACTATGCATCGTATCCTTAAACCATTCCTGGGGATATGCGTCAAGGGCTGGGGGTCGGGAGGCCAGTGGGCAGGCCGTGCGGGGCGTGGGCAGGCCGGGTGGACACCGGGTAGGCTGCGGGTGCACTGAGTAGGGCTCAGGGGTACCGGGCAGGGTTTCGGGATGCCGAGAGGGGCACCGGGGTACCGGGAAGGGCGTGATAGGGGTGTCAGGCAGCGCACAAGGGTGTCGGGCAGAGCGCGCCAGGGAGCGTGCAGGGGCACCGGGCAGCTTGTTTGGGTGCAGGGAAGTGGCGTGGGGGCACCAGGCAGTGCGCCTGGGTTCCGGGAAGTGGCGTGGGGGTCCCGGGCAGTGCGCCTGGGCACTGGGCAGCATGTTAGGGTGCTAGGAAGCTGCGCAGGGTGCGGCTGTGCGCAGAGGCCGTGGGGGCGCGGAGGCCGTGGGTAGTGTGGCTTTTGATTGCTGTCTTCGTCATCATCGCCACGTGTACTGTCTCCGCCATCATCAATAAAACAACAAGAAAATGGAATAGGTTCAAGCAATGTTCATACGGCCCAAGCCCTCCTCGTTATGGCGAGAGCATTTGGCAATGAAGTGCTCAACAAACAACGAATAACAGAGGTTTAAACTCATACATAAATTAACTCAAAAATCCCCCTACCTCACTTGTCATTCATCGTTGAAGAAGTTATGAGAAGAGGGATTCGTTATGTTTATTTTGGAAAAGAATAAGCCGAGGATGGCGTCGGCATTCTTCCGGGTCGGACCAGCTGATCCGGGTCGGGTCGACCCGCCAGCCCACTGGGCTTGACCGGCCAGGCCCGTCTTTGCTTAAATGCAAATATCTCATAGACCACACGTAAGATTGACACGCCGTCTGAGGCACTGGTACCCTCATGACGAGGCGGTATTTTTGGGATAATCTAAATGAGTTTCGGACAAATTTGGAAAATGGCTGGGCTTGATCAAGCGTAAATCCAACCAGGCCCCTGGAATGGAAATGCCAATAACTCTCAGACCGGGCGTCCGATTGACGCGCCGTCTGTCTTGTTGGGTTCCTTACGATGTGAAGGAACTGTGGGATACATAAAATCAGTTCTTAATGATAGTTGATGTATCGACACATGGTTTGATTAGTGGACGCTCCTATAATCGAGCGTGCTGTGTGCGAGAACCCTAGGGTTGGATGCGACTGAGATGACATGATCCTCTGTGGGTTCAAAAGCGATGAATTCTGTACCGGGATCCTTCATGGGTTCGATAGCAGTGAAAATTATACCGAAAGACTATGTGGGTTCAACAGTGATGACTTCTATTCCAGGATCCTACGTGGGTTTGCAACGCTGATACTGTTCCCGGATCCTACATGCGATCGACAGAGGAGATGATTTAGAGGCTACATCTAATCATCTATACCCCTATTCATGTGTTTTATACCTTTTTGAGATGAGTATTGACATTCAATCATTATCATCAAGGTGATTGACTTTACTTCTTTGTAGATTGGGTTGTGCTTGGGCACGGGAGTTGGAGCCTGACTGTGATTGGTAACTTAGGTATATGTATGTGAATATATCTAAGTAGGGTTGGTTGATACTTAATTATTGTATATTTATTTAGTGTGTTTTATCTTTGTTGGATTTTGTGATACCTTGAGGGTGTCGGGGTCCCTAATGAGTATCTTTATACACACCCCTACATGAGCTATGCCATCACATCGTTGTGTTGGATGCAGACGACGGACAGCGCAGACCGATGCGGAGTGTACGAGAACTGGACGGTACCCAGAGGTGGACCTCATAACGAGTTGGCACCCAAAGGAGTCGGACAGAGGTGGAGTACTGAGGAGGATATCTGTACCTACCCTCCAGGTAGGATATGTGTTGGATGATCCAGGAGCTGTTGGGCACCTTTTACCTGTTTTTCTTTTAATTTTACCTGTTTTTCCTCTTCTTGTACTTTACTGTTGGCCTTGTATTCTGGCCCCCATTACTTTCAGTACACTTTTTTTAATGATTATACTTAGTGTTTTCTTCTTCTTGTACTCCGGTTGTGTGGGTTTATGTTTTATAACGGTAATGCCTTCCCAGTTTTAGGGATTTATGCCTTTGGTGATAGTCGCCAGCCCCTGGCCTATGGAAGGCAGTCATGGGGGAGTAACGATACGGGCCCCAAGGGACGGGTCGTGAAAAAATGTATTACTTAGATGACTTGGTGGTCATGTCAAGACAGAGCTCATATCTTCTGTCAGACCTTGAAATCGTCTTCAGTAAACTTTGACAACATAGCCTGAAGATGAACCCCTTGAAGTGTGCCTTCGGGGTCACCTCAGGGATATTTCATGGCATCGTCGTATGCCATCATGGCATCAAAGTAGACCCTAAAAAGGAAAATTCTATCCTTGGTTTACCACCTCCCCATAATCTCATTGAGCTAAGACGACTCCAAGGACACCTGGCTTACATTAGGAGTTTCATAGGCAACCTACGAGTAACTGTTTTTGATTCACTAGGTTAATGAAAAAGGGTGTTACGTACCAATGGATAGAGGATTTCAAAGAGGAATTTGAAATCCTAAAGAAGTAACTATTAAGACCACTGGTACTCATGCCAACGGTTGAAGGAATACCTCTTATCCTATATGTGACGGCCCTAGAGCGGTCACTGGGAGCCTTCCTCATGCAGAAAAATGATGTTAGCAGTGAAAACAGACTCTATTACCTTATTCGAACCATGATTGATGCTACGAATTGAAACTCAAATATTGAGAAGAGTTTTTTGGACTTGGTATTCGCAGTTCGAAAATTTCGACATTATCTGCAGCATCATGAAGTCCATTTGGTCTCGCATAGCAACGCTCTCAAATAAATCATCAGTTGTCCGATGATGGCTGGGCACCTATCTCGATGGGCAGTCATCCTGCAATAGTTTGACATCCGGTTTGTGCCTCAGAAAGCCATAAAAGTCCAGGCGTTAGCAGATTTTCTGTAAGAACATCCATCGATAGGGACCACCACACCGGACATCGATCTACCCGATGAAGACATCTTCTCGGTTCAAGAGGATCCCCCAACATGGGAAATGTACTTCAACAATGCATCCCGAAGCCCAGCAGGGAAGAGGATGGAGGATCCCAAATTTTACAAAGTGGGGTTGGGGATCATAATCATGTCCCCAAAAAGGCAGTTTTTCCGTATTCCATCCTCTTGTTAGAAGGATGTACGAACAATGAGGCGGAATTTCAAGCCGTCATTGTAGGCCTGGAGCGCGCACTCCAAGCGCAAGTGCAGCACCTTGAGGTTAAAGGTGACTCGGAACTGTTCATCAAGAATGTCAACGGTGACTATGCTATTAAAAAGGAGTAGATGATCCCCATGTTTGACCCTGTCTGAGGGATAATGGTGGAATTCTCCACAGAACCAACATTGACATGTATTACCTAGTCTCAAAACACTAAGGCTGATGCATTAGCCAATGCATCCACAACCCTAGCTGACTTAGTCCGGGTTGAAACAATTATCATTATTGCTCATCGTCAGATGGTATTTTCATTTTTTCAGACTATGAAGGATGAAATCAAGGAATTCAGTATTATCCCTGAGCCATATGCTCCTTCTACTGGCTGGATGATCCCCATTGAAAACTACCTTCAAAAGGGAGAACTTCAATCAGATTGGGTTGAACGAGAGAAAATACAGAGATGGGAAATCAACTTTCTCCTCTATGGTGGCACGGGTCAGCAAGAGGTCCTCTAAAAGCGAGGCCTCGACGGAGTTATCCTTAGATGCATTGAGGGAGAAGATACCACTACCGTCATGAATGAAGTACATGTCGAAGCATGTAGAGCACATCATTTAGGGTCTATACTTCCCCATCAGGTTCGATGTCTTGGATACTATTGGCCCACTATGGCATAGGATTGTGCGCACTTTACCGTAAAATTCCACTACTTCCAAATTCACTTCAACTTCATTCATCAGCCCCGAGAGTTACTTTATCAAGCCATGTTTCCTGGCCATTTGTCATCTAGGGAATGGATGTCGTGGGACCATAACCTCCCACCATGGCCAAACAACCAAAGTATATCCTCACAACAACCGACTTCTTTTCCAAATGGGCAGAAGTTGTACCCCTTAAGAAATTCGGGACAAGAAACATTTTTAGCTTTGTGAAATATAATATCATCATTAAATTTGGCATCCTTCATACCATACTGACAGATAATGGCACCAACTTCTACTCTACTGAATTGAAGAATCTGTACCAAGAACATGGTATCAAAACTAACCACTCATCCCGCTACAATGAAGCGGCTAATGAATAGACAGAGGCTTTAAACAAGGCCATGTCCAATATACTCCAGAAAATAGTGGACAAAGACAAGAGGTCATGGTTGGAAAAACTCCTCCATGCTTTGTGGGAATATCGTACCACAATGCCCACCACTAACTGGGCTACTCCGTACTCATTAGTATATGGAACAGATGTGGTCCTGCGAATTGAGCTCAAATTACCTTCGCTCTGTGTTGCCATTTGTGATCAGTTATCCAATGATGAGCAATCATAAAAATGGCTAGGTGAATTGGAATAGCTGGATGAAAAGTGGTTGCACACTTTGCACCATCTTGAACTATATCAGAACCAAATCGCATGAGCCTTCAATAAAAAGGTTCATCTTCGGTCTTTTTTGGAAGGAGAATTGGTGTTGGTCCTCTGGACCTCGATGATATCTGGAAAGAAACCTCCAAAGCTAGAGCCCTTGTGGGAGGAACCATATGTTATACACAAGGCCTACCCCAACGGAGCATATTCCCCGATCTCCATGGATGGACAGTTCACTACCGCTCCTACAAATTCAAGATTCCTAACGAAATATTTCACATAACCAAGCCCCGTTCGTCCGAGCTATAGGATGTTAAACTGCCATGCCTCGTTTGTTCGAGCATCAAATCATTAAACTGCCATGAACCATTCATCCAAGCTACAGGATGTTAAACTTCCAATCCCCAAGCTGTTCCAAACTCTATGACCCTAAAATAAGAGTATTTCATCCTTACCGAATGACGTTAAACTGAACGGATTCCAAATAACTACGTACTAATTTATTCTTGCCTTTGTAGGACACATTGTGACGCTAGGATCCCACATCATGGCCCAACCACGCCCAAATGAAGTTAAAAATGCCCTTTCCCCCCTGTATGGACCAACCCTGTACTGGCTGTATCCCTTTCAAAGAACTACATATGGCTTGATTCATGTTCTCACGGGATACGAAGTGACACCCGGACCCCATGACCGGGTCCATATTCCACCATAATCACCGCCCTCTCAACATGCCTATTCTCATGCCACCTAATCGAGACCTCTGCTATTCCTTGTTTCTCATAATGAGTATTACTCACAAGGGCTTAGGAATTATGGCTGGGTTCCTTCGCGTTAACACAGGCTGAATGACATCTAAAGAACTATGTACGGCTTGATTCCTGCCCACTTAGGATACGTAGCGATGCAAGGGTTCCACATCCTAGCCCAGCCACCCCCAAATGAAGCTCGAAATTCCCCTTTTCCCCCATGCACAGACCAGACCTTCACGGGGTGTATTCCTCAAAAGAACTACGTGTGGATTGATTCTTTCCCTCACAGGATACATAATGACGGCAGAATCCTATCTCATGGCCCAGCCACCGATCTTTTCTCATCCATACCGCATGATTATAAACTGCACGGAGTTAAAAATTCCCTTTGTCCTTACTGCATGATGTTAAACTGCACAGTCAAGTTTCCTTGCTGCATGTCGTTAAACTACACGGAATCCCCCTTGCATTCTAGTTCATCATCATCCTCACCGCACGACGTTATACTGCCCAGAAATCATCCTCACCAGATGAATATAAACTGCACAGAAATCATCGTGACCCAACCAATATATATGAAGAAACTGGACAGGAATAATCCTTGCGCGTTTGGATTCATCCTTTCCATACATCAGACTCCGCGACCCGGAAAATTGAAGAATTTCATAACCACCCATGGCTATAGGAAGTGGAATGTCGTCGACCTGTGGACACCTTTTCATGACTATGCAATCCATTCCCTCAGTGGATCTTTATATTGATAGCCCCTGGCCCGTCTACCAAAGGTAAGATTTCCTCAGGTGACACTCTTCCAAGTTCTGTAAGCTTACCGGCCTTAGAGCCCCCATATAATATCTCCTGATCCAAAAATTGTTTGTTTAGTGGTTTACAGGTTCTACCCCCCCCCCTCACATCCATGCATTTCTAGGGCAGCTCAACCTGGTTAGCCTATGTGTCTGCCTATGGTTCATATGAAGATCTACATCTGCGAACACCAATATGGGGCTAGTCTACTTTGACTCAACGAACAATTGCAATGAAGATGAACCTTGTATGCTTGGGCACAATTATCCCAATATGTCAGACTCTGTTCTATGAGAAATCCCGAATCTTCATAACCATCCATGGCCATTCGAAGTGGAAAGTCATCGACCCGTGGACACTTATGCATGACTATGCATACCATGCCCTCAGTGGATCTGCATATTGATCACCCTTGGCCCGTCTACCAATGGAAATATTTCCTCAGGGGGTACTCTTACTAGCTTTGCATGATTACCATCCTTAGAGCCCCCACACCGTATATTCATATCTGAGAAACTCTAGAGTTACAGTTTACACCCTCAATCCCCCACCTTGTTCAGAGTATACCCGAGCATCTTAACTCAATTATTCTTCGGGTGATTGTATCAATAGTCACCTAGTGGTCTGAACACTATGACTGTTAAACTAAGATTATTCCATCCTTACCCAAGATGTTAAACTGCATGGAGTAAAGGTACACCCCATGTGCGAGATAAATCAGTGCAGGGAACCCTTTGAGTTTTATCAGCAACCAGGGGCGAGCATACCCAACATGTCTAGATATTTCCTTACCAAATGACAGACTTTGTGGCCCGGACAATCGCGGATCCCCATAAACCTCCAAGGCCATCAGAAATGGAAATTCAGTGACTTGCGGACACCTATGGATGACTATGCATACCATGCCCTCAGTGGCTCTGCATATTGATCGCCTTTGGCCCGTCTACCAAAGGGAATATTTCCCCAGGTGACACTCTTCCTACCTTCATACGCTCAATATCCCTAGCGCCCCCATATCGTCTCTCTGGATCCAAGAAGCCCCAGAACCATAGTTTACACCATCAACTCTTCTCCACGTCTTGGAAATGTTGAGATATTCGAGCCCAGTTACATTCTAATCAAGAGTGGCCTTTGCAAAAACGTCCTTACCGTATGACGTTAAAACTGTATGGAGTGTGTCTTTTCCACTTGGCATGGAACTACAAAGACAAAGCATTAAACATCCAGGGAAATTCCTCCAACTATAATCATTTTTTTGGATTTAAAAATTCCCCCATCCACATTACACGATGTTAAACTGCCCAAAATTTAAAATACTCCCACGCCATTATTTCATGATAATAAACTGTATAGTATCTAATAAAAAAATTCCTTCCTTCCTCTTCGCATGATGTTAAAGTGCACAGAATATAAAATTCTCTTGTTCTCACCACATGACGTTATATTTCATGGTTAGACCATTTATGAGATCAGTGGGGAATGGAGGCTTTCCTCTATTCCTCAGTGCATGGGTTAGACCTGCATAAACCACCCTCTCACACCAGTGTGAGAAGGGATGACTTCACCCATTACTGGGAAATTTAGACTAGATGTTTCTCTCGTATCCAGTAACCCTCTCTTTGAAAATCACACTCTGTACATAGAAAGAGCCAAACTCTGGTAAGCCACTCCTGGTGGTCCCGAATCTCAACTTCCATGAAGATGCCCAACTATTGGAAGAAAAAAATCATTGACCTAAGGACACCTTTCTATGACTATGCATACCATGCCCTTAGTGGCTCTGTATATTGATCGCCCATGGCCCGTCTACCAAAGGAAAGATTTCCTTAGGCAATGCTTCCCACCGTACACCTCTTGGCCATTGAGACCCCATGTCCATCCCTGGATTTGGAAACCATCTGATCTGTAGTTTACCAAGCTTTTTCACAACCCTACTTGAGTATGGTCGAACATCTCTGGTGAGAATACCGAGAACCAGGGAAAGCCATTCCATTTTAAAAGAATGTACCAGCTACATTACTTTAAACAGCATCAAGCTCCAACCATCCTCCATGATAGCAAAATGCATAGAAAAGTTACCCCCCGTCCATACCCTTGATTGACATAGATGTTCCCATACCTTTTAGACATCACATACCCTTTCCAAGCCACCCCTGGTGGTCCCTATAATCCAAACGTCCATGATGTCTTCAGGCTATCAGAAATGGATAGTCATTGACTCAAGGATACCTTTTCATGACTATGAATACCATGCCCATATAAGCTAAGCATATTGATCACCCCTGCGCCGTCTACCAAGGAGAAGTATTCCTTAGGCAATGCTTTTCCTACCTCTGTTTATTGACACGACTTCTATGCCACAAGACATGCCCTGCATGTTGCTCAAATTAAAACATGTCCCCTCACATACATATGAAAGGTATTAAGACATCTTTTAATCAAACAAGCTTCATTGGGTCCCTCACCCCACCATATCTGGTCAATGTTTTTCGACCTAAAACATCAGTGATGATAGTATTATCAGCGGGACTCTAAACCGCTCACAAAAAGAGGCACAAAGCATGTTAGGATGAAATATTGAAAAGGGTGACCTAAGAAAAAGCCAAGATATACCTGCTAGCTCCCGACTACAAGGTCCTGGGAAAAAGTTAGGGTATCAGCATAAAAGATATAATGTTTTGGGGGTTTTTTCTATAAAATCCCAGCAATTGTCAAACTATGCTCTCTAGATCCCTTGGGCCAAGAAAAAATTAGATCATGTTTCTATTTTATCATTTCACTCAACCCTGATTATTCTATGTTTGGTGGATTATTATTTATACAACAACCATACTGGACAATTTCCATCATAGGAGAAGGAATCAATGTGTTATAAAAGAGAACAAAAATAATCATCTTTTCCTCTATTATGAAATTTATGAGAAAGGATTCCAAAATCTAGAGCCTCTTATAGTAGTAAAAGGTTATTACAGGAGACTCTCAAAAGATTCAAAAATTTGTATCAGGTGTTGGTGAGAATCCTCGATCGCTTGACGGAGATTCTGCAGCAGGGCCGTCTCAGCCTCCGAATAAGCTCGTAGTGCTTCCGACTCCTGTGTTTCCTTTAAGCTCACCCTCATCCTCTCCTCTATCTGTCACTCCCCTTATTCAATTATGGCCATAGCATTAGCCTGATCTTTCCGCAACCACTTCTTGTCACTATTCGACACCTCCATTCAAACTTCTTTTTAAGAATTTCCCTCTTAAGTCTCGTAACCACCCCCCGCATGGTCATGAGCTTTTTCCATATGATGTTTTAGGGTTACAACAAGGTGGGCTTCAGACTCAGTAGTGGAAAGGTGAGAATCAAAACCGCCTAGCCTCTCCTAGTCAACGACCACCTATTTTACTATATCATAAATACCATGGAAGTCAAAATCGTCGAATCCCAGTAGCATAAATAGATCACGCATCTTTGGGAATTTGGTTAGCATCTATGCTAAGGGCGTCTGAGAAATATGCCTCTAGATCTTCTCCCATTCCATTTGGCGAGTAGGTCCATGACTGGAGAGGGCCTGTTGATCAGGCTCGGAGTCACTCTTAAACTAATAGGTATACTATGGTATTAACGTCACCAAGGAGGGACCCAATACGGATTCAACTGCAAACTCCGACACTACACCAACTTCACCCCCGGTGGCTGTGGTCAAGGGCATGATTGGATCCAATGGCACAATCGTTGGCACTGACAGTTGTGGTCATAAAGCCCAAAATCCGATAAAGAGGATAAGTATCCCTAATTAGAAAAGATAATATATAAGATTTAGTGGAAAGAGATCGAGATGATTACCCCCAATCATCAAGGCATCGGTGCCCTCGAGCACTACACCACCGCTACCACTCAGAGAAGACACTATGTTTTCAATGGGAAATGGAGTCCTAGAAACACCAAGAGGTGACCAGGACATAAGGCCATGCCCAAGGCTAGAAAATCACAAAGAATCCCCCAAGTAGTTAACTACAGAGATCAAGTTCGGGGAAATTACTCCCCTAGTAAATAGAACAATGGCCCACTCTGGGTTCTCAACAACTGGAATGATAGCAGGCTCTCCATCCATCAAAATGGGATCTATGGTGTATGAGAGAGCTGACCCCATCAGATCTAGGGCCTCCTCAGTAATCACAAGCATCCCATCTTCTCTCGTAGCTATGGAGGTTGTGTGATCAGTGGGATTCTCATCTTCCACCTATTCCTCCTCTGTCATATTCCCGATTGTTGATGACCGAATGGAGGCGTCTGTACCACTAACTCCTTTGGTAGGGCCCGCCATCTCATCATGCTCAGACGTGGCTGTGCGTGGTCCCTTAGATATTAAACGAGCAGGAGGTACGACCACTTGTGCAGCCATAGCTAGGATACTGATCGACTCTACACCACAGCACCAAAAACAGTTAATAACTGGAGGAGTTAGAACATATGAGTTGATAATCGGGGAAATGGGAATCATAATTACCCATTATTTCTTGTTTGAGCCATTTCGATAATCGGGATGCCTGCCGATATTTCTGGATGTACCGATGGGACAATTTTTCTCCTGGAGTGCTAGGAGGATCCGGAGGAGGAAAGACAGTAGTCGGATCCGCAATAGTCGCTTCCATGTGCTCCACTACGCCCGAAGACCCTTCCTCGATGACCCCCGTAGTCAAAGTTGAATGTTTGCCTACTGTGGTACCCCAGGGAGTATACCATGGGAAAGGAATTTCCCCCTGAGATTCCTTAGCACACTGCGTGGGGAAATGAAATGTTAAAACCTTCACAATGTATAAGGGAGATGACCAGAATGGACGAGTAGGGAAACATCTTCCTAAGTATCATAAAATTCAGGATGCAATATCATCATGGACACCCAATTATACCCATAATGTCGGTTTTGGAGTGAATGAAAATTTGCATCCATGTCCTTCAAAGAAGTGACTATTTCATCCAGATCTTTTTACAACAACAAATAAGGAGGATAAAAGATAGTCCCAAAACCCGAAATATGGAGAGGGGACATTTGAATTAGCATCCAAACCTCTTCATTTGAGCCATTAAACCTCACGTCATCCCACATCCTCCATGTGACTAGAAACGTAGTTGTAACAGGAATAACTAGTCGGGGAGGATCGACTTGAGACGGTTGGGCAGTGATGGGGGTTGGTGGGTGCGCCGTTAGCTGTGGTTGTTTTCTAGGTCTCACAGCTGCCCTATAACTCTTAGGAGCTACCTATGGGCAGGACCTCAAAGGCAAAGAGGGAAATCATCTTACCTTAGCCACAATAGGGGAACCGGCGGAATCATCACCCCCTGAAGACTGATCGCTCCTATCCTCCTCCTTGTCAGTCACCAACCATATCATATATTGGACATGGTGAGGTAACACCGCATTACCCCAGCGTGCATGAATGAAGGTCTCAAGGTCTTGGAGATACCGATCAACCCTCTATGGTTATACATCATAAAAGATGTCAGCATGTGCAGATATGTAGCCCATCCCATCAAACGCTCTTTCCTCTTCCTGTAGATGCTGCCACAAAGAATGGGGGTACTGGCTGCGGAAGGGTTATTGGATTTTGAATTCATCCCATTTTCCCCAGGCCGTCAGGAAGGCAACATTAGCGGGTATGACCAACTGTCCCTGGGCAGCTTCAAGGGCATGCAAGGAGGCACCTCGGTCTGTTAAAACCTTCCCCAGAAGCATGGGACATGTAGGGTTATAGAGAACCTTTCCCAGACCGATTGGAGCACTATCCCCCTTCCACATATTATTTCTCTTTGATGGCTTGGAACTGAAGATAGTGGGCACCCACAGCCCTAACTAACCACCGGGTATGATTCAACCCAGTAGTAGGCATAATTTTTGGATAAGAAAGGCATAGGGTCTGCAAATTTGGGGGTCATAACCTCGCAACTGGTGTCCTCTCGGGTAAACATCAGCCATAGTTTCCTGGCTACCATCAGATGGCGGTTCCCATGAGAACCCTTAAGAGAAGGGGGACATAACATCTGGACGTAGCCAAACTGACCTTCGAATAGGCAGGTCGAATACACCTCGCAGATCAGCTCCCCACCAATACGAGCCACCAGGATACCCTCTAGGAGGGAAAATATGTTGCCCCTCTTGTTAAAATCCTTTGATAGGGAATTCGTGATTACGCCAGATGGGGAGGGGTATGGGTGGAAATTGAAATGATCGTAGCTCGAAGTTCGGCACAACAGAAAATGATTATTCTAAACCGTCCAGATTTCGTCCTTCTCTTGGGTTGCCCATACCTCGGGAATAATGTCACTGGTCAATTGAAGATATGGCCGGAACGTGTTACCCGAAATCTGTGATGGATTGATGAAAGTATAGAAATTCTTCACATGCACTCCAAGACAACCCAGAGGATCTGAAAATGGTCTGCCAAATGGTTTGGCAGGTTCCCCATAGTAATGTTGCCAAGCAGCCGGTAAATCCTAGACAAGACCAGAATGGCCAGATTGATAACATTGTCGGTGTCCAGCTGTGCTGCCATGAGAAAAGTAGAGACCCGCAGGCCTCCATACTCGTGTATGGGAAATAGCCAGCCACTCAAGAACATGGCTAGAAACACCACCAGTCGGAGCAACTGATCAATTCCTGGCACAAGTTCCCAGCCCCAGCTATTGAATTGGCCTCCCTCCAGAATCAACCAATAGCTATCCCTCTGCCTTCAGGACTCCATCAAAGGACAGTTCGTGTGCCTGCGTGGAAGAGCCATGGATCTTCCCTCTCTGGAGAAATATTTTATCCATTCATGATATGGGACAATCGGTTTTGGAGATATCTCTAGAAAAACATTTCGGGCGTGATCAATGAGTCATATCACCAAGGGGGAGTCCTCTCCTCATCATCCCATACATAAGGGGGAGGCAATAATTCTTCATACATACGTTCGACGATTGGAACTCCTGAGATCTGGAAGGCATCCCCAAGACTGATACCCACATCCCCATGGAATAGGTCAAAGGTGTTGGTATCCGGACTCTAACGGGTCATAAGTTGTTTGGAAAGAGCGCTAGGCCAATGGGTATAGGTCTGGGAACCCCAGGCAGCCTCATACAAACCCAAGACTTGCAGTTCCATTTCAAATTCCTCGCATCTCTGGCGAACCCAAATGGGACACCCCCAATCCCACAACATAAATACCCCTCCAGGACGGAGATCTTGGTCCGCTGACCAACCATGTTGGTTGTTAACCATAGAATTCCGGGAAATACTCTGGTAACAATAAATTTCCCCATCCTGGCAACGTTTTTCATTTGTCGGGGAAATAGTGAGGTGACTCAGCACAGACCCAGCAGCCGTGTCCTTTGGGATAAGCCACCCCTGGATGATATCATGACCTGGGGGATAGTACTGGAGAATATCCATGCTAAGGGATAATTGTAATGATATGGCACTGGGATCGGTGTATTGGAGAATAAGATGAACCCATAAGTAGGTAGGATGTTGAAAAAAGGATACTTCCGTTGTGACTCAGAATGAATGTTTGTAAGGGGTTGGTGCAGCGGAGCGATGCAGACTCCATCCAGGACAGAGCTGGCCACATCCTTTAGGCATTGATCACCAATTGTAAGAGGATCGGTGGTAGGCCTGGGTGTGGGTTGATGAGGAACCATATTTTCTCCCTACATTATGAAAACCAGGCAAATGTTTAGTCCCAAATAATAAAATTTCGACAGAATACCAAGTATTTGGAAAAGTAATCCATCAAGGAGCCATCATGATGAGATTTGCGGGCTGTCCTCAAAAGGTAGTTCGCGACAGCTACATCCTGCGAACTAGCCCTACACGAAAGAAGTCTGCGGCACTCTGGCCGGTGGAGCGTTGGTCAGCAGGCCGCGAACCATGCTACTCCACGGAATCTCGAATCTGGATTTAAATTTTTATGTTCAGAAAACCTATAAGGTTTTCAATGTTTGGTGTATTTCTAGTTCTCAGACTATTCGAGACCGCGTAGCAATTTAATACACAGTTCGTCATGACATACTTTTTAATTAATTAAAAGTTTTTGTTCACGACAGGGGAGATTGGTCCACAGGTGACAGCAAGCACGAATGAGGAGTGGTTCACGGAACTGGAAGCTGGCTCGCAGATGAATCTTTTTGGGAAGGAGGCAGGTGCACAGAGACAGAAAGTGAGAGCTCCTTTTTTGTGAGGAATCCAATAAATGAGAAGTTATGGACCCCAAATTTTAATGGTGTGGTCCTCTACCGGGTCCACCCCTCTACTGCAAACTACCCATGTTTCAGGACGGCTCTACATCAGAATAGCCTCCTCTTCGTTCTGATCGGACCCCATTACGATGGGTGGAATTTGTAGGGTCTTGAAAAATTCAAAAGGGGGAATGGGAACCCCCAACCTTAATTTGAGAATGGATTCTACCAAATTTCCCACAGAATATTGGGAAAAAAACATAAATAATACTCAAAATTGACAAAGTACTGACCGGTCTGCATACCGGTTCAACATAAGTGGAACGTTGGTGGTTCAACGAGCCCCCCACAGACCAACGTCGTCTGTGAAACAGAGGCAGGATCCCCTAAGTTGGTGTAGACCAGGACGAACGCCAGGCCGATAGACCGCAGAGAACCACCACAGCCATGAACCGCAGCTGACTAGCCCATGCCGAGCGCACTGTCGTTCGCGGAAAAGAGGCAGAACCATAAATGGCCACAAAGATCCCCGTGAACCAACTTGGTTCGCGGGCGAGGTGCATTCAATGAACCTCCGCAAACCTCGGATTTACCAAGTCATCCGTAGACCGGTTTTTCGGTCATGGGCCTCCGAAAAAGGTGTTTCATGACCACAATACAACCATCCCCCTATATAAAAGGATTTCGAGGGGGAGAATAATGGGGAGGTGTATTCGGATGCGTGGGTATTCAGAGAATGGAGGATATTGAAGGAGTGAATTTTTGAAGGAAGTACCTTAGGATTTCATGAACCGTGATGTTCCAATTCGCGAACCAGTACAGGTATAGAACTGGAAACGAATTGATAAAGAACTAAAAAACACATAACAAATTGGTGCACTGAGAACTAAAATTAAATCTGTGAGCCATGTCCCCTCCACGGATGTACTCCCCACAGACCATGGATTTTATGCCCCCTTTTCGATTCAATGTGCCATGTAGCACACTCCTACGCGGATGCAGCTCTGACCGGAAATACCCCTTGCCATTTGTTCTCACGCGGACTCCAGCACCGTGTACCAACTTGGTAGTCGGGCCAAACAAAAATCCATGTACCACCCTAGTAAGCAAAAGGTCCATCAGTCCGTGTACCACCATTTTACACATACGACCTCTCCAACCACGTAGCACACCCCTATGCGAAGGGTGCCACTCTTCATGCACCCATGTGGTCCGCCAACTCCTTCGATGTTTCCATTCCCTGGGATAGATAAAACCTTTCCCATTTGGCCCGATCCTCCAAAATCCCCTCATTGGCCTATTCACCAGCCCTGAGCCAAGGCCTCTACCGAAGCCACCAGACCCGTATGATGAAACCTTCAGGCACCTCCGCGCGCCACCGTGAGTTCACATACCCATGGTAGGTGAGGACAAAAGGGTTTCCCCAACCCTTGAGAGGATTCTTGAAACATTCCTGGGTTGACATTTCCACGGTAGTGTAGGTTCTGAGCCAGGGAGTCCACTTTGTGCCTCTCTAATTACCAGGATTGAGGGATCCTGCTGGCCTTTCCTTTTGATGAGGACTAGTGGTGAGCAATTGTTCCCTCTCCTGGGAGTGGCTAGGAATCCCTTCTAGAGTAAGGCCGACACCATTCTTTCCAGAAGTCAATGGCCTTCCCCTCCATTCTGGGAATGTTCATTGTTATGCCATCGTATCCTCGGCCCTTTCCGGCACAACATCTACCTCCTTAAACATCGGGAAGAGGGAGATTCCAGCAGCACTGACCCTTTCTCTCCGCCACCATAGCCATTGTCTCTACCATGCGACTACTACCTTCACCCCGCTCTGACATTAGGGAGAATGAGAGTTTTTCGGTTCTGGAATCATTACTTGGAGGAGGAAAAAGTGTGAGGCTTTCCATGTCTATTGCATTTTCTTGTTTCTCACACCGAGCATAACTCGAATGGGCTTCGAGATTTGTGGTGGTCGAGGCAGTTGTACAACGACGACAGTTAAACGAACTACGTGGGTTTTGATCCATGTCTCCCAAACAGTGTATGTAGGACGCCTCCCGGAGGTTCAACCCCAAAAACCATAAACTCTCACGTGTAATCCCTAATCATCCAAAACTACGTGGACTTTGATTCCTAGCCAACCGGGATACGTAGGAATCTTCTATGAGGTGCAAGCCCGACCATTAATTCTGACAGACACCGTTTTCACTATCAAACCATGTCCTTATACCCCAGCTGGACCATCTCTGGGCCCAGTAAATCACTTCCCTTGGATCTTCTAGGCAGCTTCAGCATAGGTCCCTGACCATCTTTGACCAGTCATCTCTTTCCCTGATGTCCTTTCCACATGACATTAAACTGTACTGTTGGGTCCTTGTCACACGAACTTAAAAGGTGATGTGTCCCGTTAAGTGGCATCAGGCTATATAGATTCTGATTCCTCTCATGAGGATACATAGGAAGCCTGTATCACGGGTTCAATCCAAACGCTCAAGTCATTATCTATCCCCCTGGATGATAATAAACTCTAGAGTGGCCAGTTATGAGGCTTTAAACCTGTATTTTCTCAATGAGTCCAAACTCCTCAGAGTCATTAATCCAATGACTGATGGTAAACCTCGGGCCTAAATGACTCAGAATCCCTATGTTTAGTTTATCATTTCCAACCAGGGATAATCCTTGGATACTATGCTTGAGGATAACTTAAAGATTCGCAAACATATGAATACATCTTAAATCTATAAGAGAGTCTCGGAAGAAGAAATAATCCCCCCCAAGAGGGTGTGATGAGCTCGGCTTCCCATCCTCTTGAACAATGTGAGTACTTATGTGTCTCTGCACAAATTACCCAGTGAACACCTACCATTGGAAAGCAGGTCCACGTATCGTTGGATATAGAACCATGGGGCATTTCGAAGCAAGAATGATGTGCCCGACATGAGTGATTAAATAGAACTCAGCCTTCTTAAATTCAACTACCAGTAACAGCGTCCCCCCCCCCCGCATCAAAACACATGTCATTAATGAACCAAATGAGGTTCTATGGGCAATTTATTCTAAATAATTAACCGTATAGTATGAATATACAAGAATACACAGAAAGAGTTGAATTAATTAACTTAGGATTAATGCTAAAAGATGGGGTGAAATTTGTTACCTAGACTTGTCTAAAACTTATTGATTGAGATGTTTTAGACCCAAAATCGTATTATATATGAAATAAATGAATTTGGGACTATTTTAAACAGAAAATAAATTTATAATAAAATAATAATTCAAGATATTCCTTAGGTGCCCCTCCTCCCTCTTATAATCGGTCATCACCTCTACAAATTTAATCACACCTCTTAAGCAATTTGTATCTTCCAAAATATATCCAAATAATCTCCCAAAATCCTTATATTCTTTCTATAATCCTTAACTTGGGACATAGTCAATTCAAAAAAATTCGGTTAGCTTAAATCAAATGGAGTTACCCGATTTGAGGTAAAGTGTTCTCTCAAGCATCTTTAATTTATTATCTCTTATCCAACACCATAAAATCTCTTTATTCAATTATTTTATAACAAAAATAGTATCTTCAATATACTAGGATGATTATATTCAAAGGATTCAACCTAAACTCACACACACCTCCATCTAATGGATACTAACATACTATTTCTGTGTACGATGAAATACTGGCTCACGAAACGATGATTGTTCAATTTTCCCCTACCACCTCTAATGGAGGCAATTATGATAGAAATATATTTATATATTATATTTATTATATTTATATTGTCTATGTTATAATTTTTTTAAATCATACCTTTAATCTTTCCATAATGTGTAAATATGATAATTTCATTTAAGGAAGTGCGGAATACCGCCCCCTCAAAGTGATATGACTCGTTCATTCCTTCAATGGAACATATAAAGAAAGAAGTTAATGAAAACATGTAATTTATATAGAATATGATATTATAATTTAATTATAATATACCTATATATCATTTAGATTTCATTTTTTTAAATATGAAAAGGAAATAAATGTATCATTCATGCGTTCGTACGACTTACCGTCTCCACGAACGACGTATTTCATTTATTATCTAAAAATGTTATTTTCTATTATAAATACATATATATATATACTGGATATATATGATATTTAAATAATGAATATAATTTTGGAGTTAATGGAATTTTGACCACATGGTCAGTTTGTAATTATAACAAGTTCATTTTTTACTCAAGTACCGAACATCGACAAAACGACTAATATTAACTTAAATAATTATGTAATATTTATAATGTGGTAATAAGTTATATAAATGAATAATAAACATGAAAATGGTTCTTCCTAAAGTATAAATTAATTTAAGTTTACTATTCAAGAAGAAGAAGGAACATACATGACGAATCAGACTCAAGGTAAGACAACCCTTCACCTTTCTCTTTTAGTCAAAGACTTATTTTATGTTATGTCTTTTAATTTAAATTTTCTTATGTTTGGATATGTTTTTATATATCCTTATTTCTGAAAATTTTATTTCTAAGTGATGATAGACCCTTTAATCTCTCATCAACTCATTTTCTAAATATTTAAGTGATGCTGTTAGGCTTCCAAATATTCATAAGGGAATTTCTAAAATTAATTTTCACTTTTTGGGTTTTATGCATACTTTATTGATTATATAATGCCAAGATTATGTGTGTAATAATCGTTTATTTATTTATGTAGTAATTTATACTTACCTTTGTGTGGATATACTTTTTCAACACATAATCACCCCACTGATAAATTCTTACATCAGTTATAAGAACATTGTAAGGGAAAGCTTAGCTCAATCTACGTTCATTGAGTTAAATATCTATGTCATTTGTTTTGTTTTTCCACGAATATGTGTGAATGAACTCTAATTTTTTTACACTTAATATCCACATATATTGGATGTATTCATATTTTTCACTCATGATTATGTTATTTATTTATCTTTAATCTAAGGATATGATCATTGTAAGCATTTTTGTCTCAATTTACATTACATTGATACTTATTTATTGTTAAACACAAATTCAATTTATATGGTGTGTATATATCCCTTTGAAATATTATATAATTAATATACTTATTCTAATGATATTATGATCTTTGTTTAATGTTATTCCATAATTACTTTATTCAATTATTTTCTTAAGTGGGAAGGTAATCTTTCACTAAAACATTTTTTTAAATGTTTTAAAGATTTATTTTTCTAAATCTATCTCATTAATATACATGTTTTCATAATGTATTTTAGGAATTATTAATATGGACATTAAAGTTTTAAAATGTTAATTCATTTAATATTTTCAAGGTGGTATGGGATACTGTGATTCAAAAATATCTTTATTAAATGTTTTAAATAGTTTTGGAAATAGATTGAATATTTCATTATATTAAATTGATTCATTGTGGTTTATGAATAAATTGTTGATAAATTCAATCTTATATGTGTTATCATTATGTAATGGTACTTGGATATTTAACCAGAGGTTACGTGATAAACCAAATACAGGTGGTACTGTGATAAACCTAGGACGGGTGAGCCCGAGATAGCTCTCCAATGAATTGTGTATGGTGAAAGAGGTAAACATTAATGATTCTCCTAACATATTTAGGAAATTTACTATGATGGGTATTCCAAACATAACTCCCTATGTAGCTATGAAAGCTAAAATTTATGTATGTTGTGAATGCCACAAGTTACATTATGATTTATGATTTCTATGTGTTATTCATAAATCTTATGATTTCATGAGGTATGTTAAAAAAATTATGTTTTATGATTTTAAAGTATGGTTTCATTGATTTGTATGTATTGGTGGACTAATGTTTTCTTTCCTTTTTATATATCCCTTACTAAGATTTTTATACTCATCCTATGTTTTTGAAATGATTTTCACAAGGTATAAGGAAGGTTAGGTGAAAGGAAGAATTCAAGAAGATTTATATCAAGAAAATAATTCTTGTTTTATGTAAGGAGTTTTTTTAGTCAAAAAATTGGATAGAGTAGAAGTGTCTACTTTGTAATATAGAGATTTAATGTAATATTTATGGACTAATTATCTAAAAATCGAAACATGAAAATATCCTCAATGTGAATTCTTGACAAAAATCATGATTATGTAATGTTTAAGGTTGGGGCCTTATACTAAATCTCCTGGATTAACTTTTCCAACCATATAATCATCTAATAAAAAAATCATGAAACACTAGAAGTAATGATATAAATTTAAAAAATATAAATTTATATATAAAATATGTAACAAATAAATAAATTAATAAAATAAAGTCATATTTCACATTATTAAATACTCACTAAAACCTAGGTGTTAAAATTATCCCCACCATAGATAGTTACCACCCTTGGAAAGATAGTTTATTTCCTAAAAATATATGCCCACTATGAATACATACAAGATTCCCTCTCCCATATTTCTTGTTTAATATTTTTGTGTTCCCAGATCACCCAAAATAAAAGAATATCCTTTCACCTTAACACCATTTATTTCCTATCCAATATTTTCCCTTCTATCCAACAAAGGTAATATCAGGTTCTAACTCTATCAATTTTCAATCATGAATTTGAAATGGATTCTATAAATATATCCTTATGTTAGATACATGAATGAAATATTTAATTTCCTTATATTATCACTACTAGAAAATTCACCTATACCCACAGTTCTATAAACATAGGGATACTGAGGCATCAGTATAGAGCTATTCCCAGAGTTTTATAGAAACTGTGGGTATATCCCTAGATATTTCCAAAATTCCCATAGTTTAATTTAAACTGTGATCATATATCTATACCCATGTTTTACAAAACCATGGTTGTAGATGATTACACCAGACATAATATACCCACGGTTATTGAACAGTGGGTATAGATCCTTGACCAATAATAAAATGCAACCTTCCTGCAGTTTAGTGCACAGAATGGAAAACTAGCATTCAAACCTAAATAGTATCCAATCCAAAAAAAGGAACTAAATACCTAGTATGATTTCTAAGTAAATATGAATGATATTAATGAATCGCTTGATGACACTATGGTTGAAACATGGCATCATTAAAAGATCTTGGTTCCAAAAAAGCAATATAAACATCATGTTTGATAATACTATCCTTGAAACATGTGGTCATAGGATGAGAATTATGAGTAATGGAATAAGTTGAATTGAAAGAATATTTCTCTAATGTAGGAGCATCATCAAGATATTGTCTCAAAGTATTCTCACCAAGAGGTTGTCCATAAAAAATACAATGAGGTGGGATGAGAACCAAGAGACCCATCAAGGAAAATTGAAGTAGCAAGATGTGAACTAGGATGATGAGAAGAGGAGAAACCAGTAGGTAGTGAACTATAAATTGAAATTGAAGAACCTTGGATATTAGCATCATTAGTGATGTGACAAAAATAATCCACTAAAAAGGAAGGAAAAAATATTTGGAAGTAGTTTCATATTTTTTTATGATGATAAATTTGAGTGCCAATGTTGAAAAGGAAACCCTGATTCTTCAAATACAGCATGTCGTGAGATAAAAACACTGCATGTTGAATCCAAACACCTGTATATGTTGAAGCCACTTTGTGTTTATTTTGTTTTAATTTTCAATAATGGAGGAAATATGCATGATTTCAATATGTGATGAAGATGAGATGCTTGGAAGGAAGTTGGTGTCCCTAAGCTGGTCGATGAGATGAAATAGAGTTTTGAGGTATTGATAAAAAATGTGTTTATATCTCAAAAATGTGTTGAGTTCTAAAAAATGAATGAGGATTGGTGGTGCATATTAATTCTTGGAAGTTGGTAGGTGTCCCCGTTATTTACGGGACAGAGAAAAAAAATTATTTTTTTCTATTGGAATAGTTGAGATCAATTATATGATAAAGTTGGATGAAGAAATTACTTTGAGTTCATATGCAGATTATGTGGTAACCGATTTGATTTAATAGTATTTTTACCCATGGATTGTGGATGATGTTGATCAGTTTATCTCTTTGAAGGTGTTATGAATAATCAACTATGATGCTTTTGGATCTAGAATATATGGAAATATGTATAGTTTTGTGAATAATAGAGTATTTTTGACCTCTGAATAGCTTTCCAACTTCCCCTCATCCCCAACCCTCCGCCTAACCCCCTACACTGCCTCCCCACCCTCCACCTGGCCCTCATCACTTTATGCCTACCCCCTCTCCTCCCCTCCCCTACCCCTCATCCCCCTGCACTACCACCCCACCCTCCCCTTATCACCCATAACTGCATTTCCCCTCCCCTCCCCCTCCCCAACCCTCTCCCCAGCCCCCTGCATTGCATCCCCCACCCTATCCCTAGCCCTCTTCACTACTTTTACCCTCCCCTATGCTCCCCCAGCCCCCTGCACTGCCTCCCCCACCCTACCTCAGCCACGTGTACTACCTCCTCCGCACACCCTACCCTCCCCCAGCCCCCTGCACTACCTGTCACCCCTCCCCCTAGCCCCCTACATTGCCTCCCCTCCCCCAAAGTCCCTCGCATAGCCTCTACCACCCTCACCCAGCCCCATCACTTCCTGAGCCCTACCCTACCCTCCCATAGCCACTACACAACCTTACACCCCTCCCCCAAGCCCCCTTCACTGTCGCCCCTCCCCCATCCCCCTGTAATGCCTCCCCCACCCTCGCACATCCCCATGTAGTGCATTCCCCTTCCCAACCCTCCCATATCCCCTTGCACTACTTGTCACCCCTCCCCCCAGCACTCGACACTATATCCCCTCCCATATCCCCCCTCCACTACCTCCACCACCCCCACCCCATCTCCCTACAATTGATGCCCATACCCTACCCTCCCCAACCCCCATCACTGCCTCCCCCACCCTCCCCCATCCCCCTGCACTGCCTGCCCCCTACCCTACCCTCCCACATCCCCCTGTACTGCCTCCCCACCCTCCCCCTAGCCCCCTCCAATGTCTGCCCCTACCCAACCCTCCCCATCCCCCTACACTGCGTCCCCCACCCTCCCCCAGCCCCATATAATGCCTTCCCACTACCCAACCCTCCCCCAGCCCCCTGCACTACCTCCCCCACCATCCCTCTAGCCCACTGCACTTCATGCACCCATACCATACCCTCCCACATCCCCATGCACTGCCTACCACCCTCCCCCAAGCCCCATGCACTACCTCCCCCACCCAACTCAACCCCCTGCACTGCCTTCCCCCTCCCCTCCCCAACCCTCTGTACTGCCTCCCCCACCCTCCCCCAACCCCATTCCCCTACACTTTATTCCCCTTACCCTCCCCTCCTGCCCCCCCCCCCCACCCAGCCCCTATCCCCCAACCCCTTCCCCCTGCACTTCCTTCTCCCCTCCCCTAGCCCTCTGCACTGCCTGTCTCCCAGCCTATTGTCCTCCCATACTGGTGATTCATTCACCACACCTAGGAATAGGTTAATCTCATAACACATATAGTGATCCTTGCAAGATCACTTAAACATTGATATCTTTCTTTACCACTTCTCCATAATATACAAGTCCGAGGGAGTATATTGCTAGCGATATGTGTGGTTGAAGAACCTCCTTGAAACACTATGAAAATAAATAACCATCCAATGCTAGAGTAGGAAGGTATGAAAAAAACTCAATAAAATGATTTTTGTACTCTAACATTGTTTAATATCCTTATTAGAGGCTATAAAATTCTATATCTTTCATTAAATTCACCACATTAGAAAACAATTATGAATGAGACTCACCTCAAAACTTTCAAAATATTCATCCTCCTATGGATTACTCTAAATAATAGACTTCCACCACTTCCAAGAAATCATGTTTTTAACTGTAAAGAGTAATTAATGGAGAAAACACACCTCAATACAGAAATAGGTGATACAATTCCATTGGATATGAGAAGAGGAGGACCAATAAAATAATCAACACACCTTAAAATAAATAACTATGAAAGATTTATAAAAAACAGCCCCATGATTTGGTTAAATTTACACTAAAATTGGATGAAAATCTATGAGAATAAGTAGAATAGGATAAAGAATATAACCTTGAAACACCAACCTAGAACCAAATAACCCAAAAAATACATGGAGAAAATGGATGAATCTATACATAGGGTTCTTTTATAACTAGATAGAATGAGGCTGAGGTAGAGGCAAAGGATGCAATGGAGGCGGATGTTGCCGTGGAGGCAAGGGCCGAGAGGTGGAGGTAGAGGAGACCACAGCTGGAATGAGGCGGAGGTGGCCGCAGAGGCAGCCGAGGAGGAGGAGGCAACGGATGGGAGGTGGAGGGAGGGGCCAAGAAGTGGACGTGGGGGCCGAGAAGCGGAGGAAGGGGACAGGAGGTAGAGGTTGGTGAAAGAGGTGGAGGCGGGGCTAGGATATGGAGGCGATGATGGAGCTATATGTTGGGAGGAAGAGGTAGAAGAGGTCTTAGAGGTAGAGGTGGAGGCGGTTGTAGAGGCAGAGGCAGAGGCGGAGGCAAGAAGGTGGAGGGAGGGAGGCGGTTGTAGAGATTCTCATCAGGAATAATGTATTTAAGTTATACATAGACCAAGGTATCAGTCTATAACTTCTGAGTGATACCACTCTTGTGGCCATCCACTAAGTTCTCTAACCATTTCTAGTCCTTTATCTCAATTTTGAACTATAACATTAATTCCATCCAATGTATAAGTATGTTTTTTGAATATTGTTTCATTAACAAGTATCTCCAAAATGCATGGATAGAGAAGAAAACTACATTATATAAAAACAAATATGAATGACTTTTATCCAATGAAATATGAAAAATAAGAAATTCCATTTCTATTCTTTTTTAGATTTCTTCGGATGAATAAAATATCCTTAAAGAATTGGAAATTGCATGGGAATTCCTATCCACCCTCTGCGATAAGACCACCCTAACAGCGACGTTTGAAGAATCACACATATAATAAAATAATATCTCCCTACATGAATGATAAATGATCATTGGCATGGTGATATGTTTTATTGAATCATTAAAGGAGGACCTACAAGAATCAACGAATAGAAAATCATAAACCATTTAATAAAATATCAATAATAGAAGAGAAATATTACAAAAATCATTATTGATTCATCAATATAAGCTTATTTTCCCTAAAAATATATAACATACCACACACTTATAGGATATGATAATGTATATATAATTTCAACATTAGTTATTTCCACAAAAATACCATACTCATAAACTACAAGCTCAAGGAACATTCCTTTTTTACCATTAAATGTCAATTTTCATAGTTCAAGACTACATTTTTCTCAATATTATGATGAAATGCTTTTCTTAAGCTATAAAGACATTGATTAAATGAGAAGAAAAATATATTAATTTTTTCTATGAATAATTCCATAAAATTATCAAGTAGATCAAAAAATATACTTAGCATAAATATTTGGAAGGTTACTGGGGAATTAAAAAAGTCTAAACAGATTATTTCAATTTGAGATTGTACCAAATGGGCATGTGAAATTTGTCTTCTCCTGGTCCTCTAGTGAAATAAGATCTTGTAAATAACCAATGAATCCATCCATGAAAAAATTGTGTGTCTTCGCATAATGTATATAAAGAATCTGATCATTGAATGAGATATGGAAATTATCCTATAAAGTGGATTTATTTAGTTTAACATAATAAATAAAATCAAACCAACTAATTTGCAACCTAATAAGAACTAACTTTTTCCTCTCAATTTTTACTTGTTTGAAACTAGTTTTCTTATGAAGAACAAGGATGGGGATAACCCATTGAGAATTTTATAGGAGATAAATGATACATACCATAAAACATTTATCAACCACTTTCTTTATACCTTATGATAATATTGAATTTGACCTCCTTTGTGGTTGTCTAACAAGTTTAGAACCATCCTCTAAATGAATCCTATGCAAGGAAATGGAAGGGATAATACTCAGTTTATCAGATAATCTCCACTCAATATCCTGGATATTCTCCATAAAAGTATCCAAAAAAATTTCTTGTTCTGGATGGTTATTGTTATAAATCATAACTTGAAAATCCTCACTAATAAAAAATAATAGTATTTGAGAGTCAAAGGTAATTACTTGAGTTCCAATGTATGTCAGTGTTGTATGGGTGGAATAATGGAAGGAATATAAATATGTTCACAATTAACTTCATTATTTGAATATATATAATTCAAATCAGAGAATAATGCATCTAATCCATCAGTATACTGAACAAACATATCATAATCAGAAAGTATATGGTCAAAATTAGAATAAAAATATACATAAAAAGTGAAACCAATAAAGGATTAATCATGAAAATCATATTTGTATATATTCTTAGACAACAATATTGAACCAACACTCAAAATATCTCTATAAATGGAGTAGTTATAATTAGATTTGTTTTTACAAGATGTTTCCAAATAGGAGACAACAAACACAAAATGATACTTTGAGGTGTACTTCATGGATTCAATAATCTAAATCTAAAAAATTTATATCCAAAATAAATTAAAATATACCCTAATATAAATTTATGATTATTTTTTTAGTTTTAATGAAGGGCCTCTTAATAAAATGGGGGTAAC
Organism: Viscum album; assembly: GCA_963277665.1. Classification (NCBI taxonomy): domain Eukaryota; kingdom Viridiplantae; phylum Streptophyta; class Magnoliopsida; order Santalales; family Viscaceae; genus Viscum; species Viscum album. The sequence goes on along the minus strand of OY728167.1, from coordinate 391,403,686 downwards.
AGTATATACCAGATAACCCATATTAAGAACATATAAATTGGTAGGAAAGATCATACCATTTACTAAAACAAGTACATATTCAAAGAATCCCTCCATATATACCATAGCTTTATTCTCCAATTACACCACTAATCTTGTTGGGTTTCACTAAAAAATCTACAATGAATAGAAAATAGTGTGGGGAATTACATTTATTGGAGCTACCATATCGCACAAAGAATCAAAAAAAGTGAAACTCCCCTATAGTGCATGGTACGATGAATATCCACGGATCATTACACGCTGTAGGTATCAATTTAGTTGTTTTAATGAATTTAGACAAATTTTATCCAATATTAATTCATTTTTCCCTTTTTCCTTATTTTTATGTAATTAATTTATTTCAAAAATTCATCATACCTTTGGATATTCTTAATTACCTCGAGAAGTGGTATGTTGATCTTAACTCTCTTGTATGGGTTCAACACATCTTTTTCATATTTCCTCATTATCCATTCTCTTAGTTTGTACCACATGTATATGAATGTGAAGTGGTATATGGTGTTCCTAATTATGATTTTTTACCATATCTTTCTCGTTTAGTTTCTCATCTACTCGGGGTGATAGTGGAATCCCACACGTTTGATTGAATCCTTGAGGAACGATTGGAACACATTGATTTTCTCTTTCATTCCCACTACTCAATATGATTTAACTGCCATTCCCTCTAGAATTTGGTGTGGGTTAAGAAGTTTGTTTTCAAGAGTTATTGATTACCCTTTCATGGAGGGAAGTATATATTTAGCTCATCATCATCTTCAATTCCCTCATCCTTGTACACTAAAACTTCCACTTATTCTATTGATTAAGAATAATTTGTTTCAAAATATCATCCATATTAGAATAATTGTTGGTTGTAATGAACCTTGTTCTTGATAACATATTGATTCTTGGGTTCTAAATTTCTTATTGTTTTTTTGGAAAGCATGTTCATAAGGTAGAGGTTTCTGGATGTTTTAATAAATTAGGGTCCTTTGTTGTTTTATAGAGTCTTACCTCATGTCTGAGTGATATTTTCACCATTTGTTTCTTGTTGGTGAAAAGGAATCATAAATATTATGGTTATGTGGTAGTTTGTTTTGCTTATATAGTCTACCATGTAATACAGCTACATAATCCTCTATCACTTGTAATTTAGTTAAGAAATAGACTGGGTGTTCTGGATTAATAAAAATTCCAAATGGCCTTGCTGGAGTGGTATGTGATGTATTTTGATCCAAATAAATCTATCTCACCATTGTGGTCAATTCATACAACTTAGTATTAATTAAATTATTTTTAATATAATTTAGACTTACTTGTTGTACTCTTATAACATCTAGTGTACCACTATTTCCAAATTTTTGAGAGTTTTTTCCATATTGTCAATAAATTCCTATAAAACTGGTTATTTGTTTTCAACCAATGATCCTCATGATGAGAAATCCAACATACACATATGAACAGGTGTAAAGAATTCAAAAAATCAGTGAATTAAGAGTTACTCTTTGATTTGGTGATGTGGATATCATGAACATAACATCTTGAATCACTCCAAAAACTGATACATTTACTTTCCAAGCGTTTGATGGATCTGTGAGATATCCTTTAAAATGGTAGTGATCCTCGATTCTAGAAGTAATCTCTACAAGAATAGACGATTCAAATAATTTTGACGTATTAAGTATTTATGTTTTATATAATACATATAATCCTTTACATTTCCATAAAGTGATAATGGAAATGATTTTAGTTCAATGTTATCTTTAATGAAATTTCTAGGTTTCATTGTTGAGCATGCCACATTAAATTAATTAAGGTGTTTATATTGATCCTCATTGAATAATCTATGGTATTTTTAGAGAATGTGAATTAACCAATATTTTATTAAAATGTTTTATTTGATAATTGGATATGAAATTCATGCATGTTGGTAATTTATATTAGGTGTATCCAACTTTCTAAGGGTTCCATCGTGGTCATTATTGATATTTTCATCCATTTTTATGATTTTATTATTGTTTCAGGTGTTCTTCATATTTCGGAATTTCTTGACTACTTTAATTACCTTGTTGGGTAAATGTTGACACTTACCATAGACTAAGATTGTATTATTCTATCCCTACGGTTGTTTTAGATATTATGGTCTACATCAAATGGATCCTTGGGATAATATCTTGTCATAATTTAGATAAAAGAGTGAATGTATTAAAATTAGACCATAACATCATTACAAGAAGTTTAAAATGATGGTAAAATATAAAATAAAAACTAAGAAAGTGAAAGAATGGAAAAGAAGATAAAAAGAGAATAAAATTAGAAAAATACCTCTAATTTGTTGAATAAAGTACTTTCCTTTAAAAAAAACACCAATTTGAAATGGACTATCATGGGTTCTCTAAAATAATTTTTCATTTTTTTCGAACTTAGGTGTGATAGAGTTATTGAACAAGTTTGTCTCTCAGTGACGCAATATATAAAACATCTTAATAATGGTATTATTAAAAAATAAAAAATAAAAACACTATGTAAAAATATGTGTTTTTTTAATGTTTTTAAATATTTAATAACTATGTGGGAATAAGATTGTATTTTTTTTATTTTTGATATCTAATTAAATTAATGCAATGAGTTGTTTTTTTAGAATTTTTTTAAAAAGATTTTATAAATTTAATTGTACCTATTCAATTAATTATTATTCATCATCATTAAAACTAAACTCCACTTAATTATAATCCCCTATTGTGTTAACCCTTGATCCCTATATGTGTTAACTTAACCGCAAATATGAACAGAAATAAATCTAGGCTTTCTTTCAAATGTGCAATAGTACCAACCTGATTATATTAATATTATAAGGCTCTATTTTGGTCAATGGTAAATAAGGGAACATATCCATTCTATAAATGTTGATTAATTTTGTTTTGGGACTATATTTAAACTCTATAAATTTATATCATGTGGTGTTATTTTAATTATTAAGATCATGCTCTCACAATTCACACGTCACTCGACCTCACATATTTTCAGTTTATTGTCCAATTGATGGATTGAATATTTTAAAATAAAAAATAAATTCATGGATTAGATAAAATTAATTATAATAACCAGATTGATTCAAAATAATTAAATAAATAAGGTTATAGGTAGACTAATTAATAAGAAAAACTACTCCTCTATGGGTAATGTATTCACTGTAGAAATGATTTTGCTTCACAAAGGCCTATAAATAATATAAAGACATAAAATTTATAATCTTGATATATATCCCAAATAGTTAGATTATATAAGAATAAAATTTATGAAAATAGAATAAATATAAGAGAGAATATGAAATTTATTATGCAAACACAAACATTGCATTGCAAATAAAAAGAATAATGCTTCGATGAAAGGACTGTTTCTTCAAGAGCCTCGCCTCTTTTAATGATCTGATAATTTGAGTGGAACCACTTATCCTATTACATAAAAATCATAATTCATGTCTAACCCCTTATAATGAGAAATATACACATTTATATAGGGGATGAAACATAGGGGTTACATGAGGTTACACAAGTGAAATGGAAAAATCGGCCAAATAATTGAATTGAAATTACACAAACTTGTTCTCCTCTAAAATGCATGAACCATTTGTCCTTCATAATTTTTGACTTATGTGAATTTGGGTAATATATATACTATCCAGATTTCTTCCCAATCCAAGCCTTAATGAAGATGATATTTCCTAAATGGTTAAGTGGTGTCCATGTGGACGAGTCCAATCCATATTTTTCTTCATGTCCCATTTTCACTAATCAAATATATGATCCATCATGAGTGATCCAAATTAAAAAAATTATCCCATTAACATCAGAATACTTTTTGGAAATTTATATTCCATATAATCCCCATATAAATTATTATGTCCAATATACTATAGTGAACTTTAAAGGGTTAAAACTATAATTTTTTTATATTTTCAAATGAATTATTTAATATATATTTTTTCCATAATTAAACATATTTATAACGAAATTGTGGGGAAAATATATAATTTTTTATCAATAAAATATTCAATAAAATTTCTTTATTCACTTAACCTTATTTAACCTTTGGAACTCATAGAAAAAGTTTCATGTTATGTATTCCAGATAATTTTGAGAAGATTTACCATTTAAAATTTATCAATACATAACTAAAATATAGGGAAAGTAATAATCTCATCAAGAATTCCATCTAAATAAATTATAAATTCAATGTCTTATAAATTTTATCGAAACACATTCCAGGGAGATTAATGGAACTAATCACACTAAAACATGTCATGTGTCAACTATTCCATTAATTCCCCAAGTGTGTTTTCTAAATATGACAATATCATATCTCCACCCTTTATTCAGTTTATTCTCATCATGTAAACCATTTCTTCATACCTAGTTTAATTCCACTAAACCCATTCTACGTTAAGTTGTAATTAAATTTCATGACTTGCTCACTTAGGAATTCCCAAATTCATACCATAAGCTCCTGACCAAGATATCCCATCGTGTTTTACATTTGATAAACCCATATTTATTATTATTATTATATATATATATTCATTTTTTGTTTATTTTTTTAGGGTATACAACTATGATATTTTAGGTGCCTAAACAAGGGTTAATTCGATAGAGTAATGAAATTGATAAGATATGAAATGAACATATGTATCAAATATTGGTGTAAACTAAAAAAACTACCTTAAATTACTATACCTTCAATTGAGTATGAAAAATTAGACTAGTCATGGTTGTGTGTAGTTATATATGGATAAATACATTAACCAATCTACCATAAAAAATGTAAAAAATAAAGGCTTCAAAATCTAATTTTTTTTATAAATAAACGAACAATAATATCATCGATGACATCCATTTTTATAATAATCAACCCTTAATGATGGAATCTTTCCCTTTCTTATCCTTGTACTAATAAATAATGAAAATTTAACATGGATTTTCAACATTTTTCCCATGTAATTGAGAATTTTACATGATGTTTTATTTTAATTATTTTCTGTGTTGTAGTTTTTTTAAATCCCCCAAAACACACACACACACAAAACATAGAGACAAAATCTCTAAATGAAAACCATTAAGAAGTGACCTAAAAATTTTGTTCCCAAACCTGAACATAAAATATCATGATTTCTTTAGTGAGAACCTATGACATGATATATGTACATAAAATTTATAATTTTAAATAGGTAAATTAATAAAAAAGTGAAACGGTTAAGGTCAGTATGAAGATCTAAAATGATGATGTGATCATGAAATATGATAATATCAACTGCACATTGGGGAATTTTCTCAATTTATATCTTCAATCACTTCCCATTACTCTAAATCTTCTTCCTATAACATCTTCTGTGATCTCAAATGTACCGTAAGAAAAATCATTAGATATAACATAAGAAACTAACCTACAGGTATTAAAATTATTTGTGAACTATAAATATAAACTTTTTAAACCTCATAAAAACCCCTCTTATGGATCATCTTATTAGGGGTTACACTTTCTCACTATTTATAGAGCCTTGAGTTTTCATACAATGGTAATAAAATCTCCCAATGTGCTTGAATTTGTATCATCCTTTGATATCTTTTTTGGGTTAAATCCATGTTTCACATCATTATCAACAAATATTCGAGATGCTCAACTTCCATGGGGAGATAACATTTGTTCCCAAAAACAATCTGAAATGGGGACATACTGATGGGATTTTCATATATCATCCTATAATCCCAAAGAACGTCATCTAAATGATTTCTAAAATTCATTTACTTTGGTTTCATGGTTTTCTCCGATATATTCTTCAAATACCAATTTGAAATGTCAACCTAGCCATTTGTTTGTGGGTGGTAAGAAGGTGAGACTTTATATTTCACCCTATAATTTTGAAGGAGGGAATGGAAATTCCAGCTGAAAAATGTGACCTTCATCACTAATTATTGACTTTAGTATTCCAAACATATAAGAAATATATGACTTAAAACCCCACTACAATATGATAATTTTTATCCTTAGTATCCTTCACCTCCACCCACTTTATAACATTATCAATAAAAGTAAGGATATAAAAATAACAAGAGGATATATGAGAAAAACCCATAAAATCAATACTCAAAACATCAAAAATCTCATAGGATAATATGAGTTGTTATTGAATCTATCATATCTAATAAATATTACCACTGTTTTGGAAAATAGAACCTGACTTTAAAAACATATGGGCATCATGGAGTAAACTAGGATAGTATAAATCTGAGTCAAAGACCTTCCTAACTATATGTTGGGGAAAAAGTTTCCTAAATAAGCGAGTGGATAGAATAAATGTAGAAGAGATTAAATCTATTTATTATGGATACATGTTCTAATTAGTTATTCAGTACACATGACCCAATGGTATGGGTCATCCCACACATAATATATGCACCCAATTTTAAATTTTAGACTTGATTTTTCTATATCTTTTTAGTAATTTTAGAGGAAAACAAGTAATTCACTAAATAAATATACCAAGGAAGTGCACATGATAGGGAATAGACATGATCATCCTAAAAATTGTCTATAATTGGTACATAATATGAGGTGTAATTCTCTAACATGTGAGTGATGCTACTCATGTGACTAGCCACCAAGATATCTAAGACATTAATTTTCCTTACTCAATATAAATCTAATGAAGTAATAAAATCAAATCTATATTTCATTGATTCGAATATGAATTCTCCAATAGGTATCTCAATGTTTAATGGTAAGATAAGAATAATATTTTAGGTCCCAAAAAATAAGAACATAATTTATCTAAAGAAAATATGAAAATAAGAAACGCCTCTTCCACAGTCACGTAGTTTTCTAGGGATGAATCTAATTCCCTTAAAGTATATGTAAATACATGGGAATTCCCTTCCATCCTCTTTGATATGAACACTAAAAATTATAATTTTTAAGCACCAAACATATTCTCAAATGGGATCTCCCACCATAGGGGATGAATGATCTCTGGTGTTGTGATACTTTTCTACAAATTATCAAAACAATCCCTATAAGAATAAAAAAATAAAAAACCATTGGAATAAATATTGATAAAGTATTTTATAATTGATGTAAAATAAATATGTTTCCAATAGAAATCATAATGTTAATTTATAGCATTAAAATCATAGAATAACTCATCAAATCAATCGATACACATAATGGCTATATTGTAAAAAAAATCATATGGTCAAAATTAGAATACACATCCAAATATAAATAAAAAAAGGTAGGATCACTCATGAAAATTATATGTGGAAATATTATTAGGAATTGATCTAGAGACATTTCTCAAAATCTCTCTAATAATTGAGTAATTATAATTATATGGGTTACGACAACATGGATGAAAATGTGAGACACCAAATGTAGAGTGATCCTCTAAGGGGAACTTCATGGAGTCCATATTATAAAGACTCACAAATTAATATCCTAAAACCAATGAAAGTGTACTGTAATGGTAATTAATGATCATTTTTATAGTTTTAAGGAAGGTACTAACTAGATAATGGGAGAATGAAAATATACCTGATCATCCCCCATGTTAATAACATAGAAATACCTTGGAGAGATAGTGTCCCTTACATGACCAAGTATATATTTAAGGAATACAACTAGATATTCCATAGTCTTATTTTATATTTTCAACCACACTCTTATCACCTTAAACTCACTAATCTATAAAGAAGTTAAAATAGACTGATACATTACATTTTTTGAAGCTCCCAAATCACATAAAGCATCAGAAAAGTGAGAATCCCCTATAGTATATGGTATGGTGAATGTCCTAGGATCCTTTTACTTCATAGGAATTAATTGAGTTGGTGTAATGATTACCAATATATTCTTTAATATATAGATTTATTCTTTTAATTTTATCCCTCTTTAGTTGGTGAAAATTTCTTTCAATACTTTAACATACCTTGGTATGTATTTAATTACTTTGAGAAGTGGGATGTTAATTTCAAATCTACCAAATTTTTCTAATACTTCATTTTTTCATTTCCTCTTTATTAATATTATTCATTTGTACCACACATCTAGGAAAGGTAATTGGTCTATGATATACCAAATCAAACATTTTTTTACATTCACTTTCTCTTTAGTTATTCATCTATATGGGGTGATGTTGCAATCTCATATGGTGGGATTAATCTTAGTGGAATCCTAAGAATACTTTTCTTATAAATTTTTTACCACTCCTCAATGTGATTATGATAAATCTATATTTAGAATTTAGATTTTGTTGAGAAGGACGATTTATATAGTTCATGCATACAAATTCATGTAGGGTAGTGGTGAATCTAACAAATTTTTGTCTTTAATTCCCTTAAATCCATACCCCAAATCATTAATTCATTATGTTGATTAATTAAATTTTTCTTCAAAATTCTATTATTTTTAGAATCTACCTTTTTTTTTGTGGAACCTTGTTATTTTTGACTTGTATATTCTTAAATTTCAAATCTCTTCTAGGTTTGTTGAAAATATTTTTGGAAAATTGCATGAAACTGAATGTTTTCAGGTAATTAGGGCCATTATTGTTGTCTAGATCCATACCTTTGGTCCAATTGATCTTTAAACCAATGGTTTTATAGTTTTGATATGGAAAAAAATTCTTTTGGGGTTGTTATTATTGTGGTTGCTTATATATAATCCTAGGTAATAGAGATTCACATTCCTTTTCCTATTATATTTGGGGCAAATAATCAGTACAAGGGTCTGGTTCAGTGAAAATTCCACATGGACTTTGAGTAGTGGGTTGTGATTTCCCTTGAGGAAAATAAATATTTATAAACATAGTGATTAATTAATCTAAATTAGTAACAATTAAATGGAATTAAAGAGAAGTAGGAATTTCCTGATGTGATTCTATAGCATGTGGTGTACCTCGATCACAAAAGTTTTGGGAGATTTATTCCATATTATCAATAAACACCTATGGAACTGTTGTTTTTTTTCTGACTGATACTTTTCCTGATGTGACATCCACCATTATCCACTCTATAGGTATAAGGAATTAATAGAAATAAAATATGAGGAGTTTTTCATAGATATGATGATGTGGTTAGCTTTATAAAAACTTCTTTAATCACTCCAAATATTTTTACATTGAATCGTAATATGCTTTTTTGACCCCAGACGTGTTCTTTCACATGAAAGTGGTCATCGATGTTGGGGAAAATATCTGAAAGAAAAGGCCTTTAGAATCATTAAAACTTGTTAATTATTCTCACTGTAAATAATACATAAATTAATTTGTAGTTCCATTAATTAACAATTGGAATTGTCTTAGTTTTATTTGATATATAAAGACATTTTCTATTCAATTGTTGAGAATACGACATTGAATTAGTTAAGGGGGTTTTTTATCCTCGTTAGATAAGACATGTAATTTTTGGATAAGGTGAATTAATCCATAATTTAGTCTAAAGTCTGATTCAAGAGTTTTATATAAGAGGCATACATGTTGATAATTAATATCAAGTATAAGAAACACTTGAATGGGTATATCGAGTTCTATATTATTATTTTCATTCATTGTATCCAAATTTATGCTTATTTATGGTTTAATTAAACTTCTGGATAAATTTTGACACTTCTTATAGATTGAGATTGTATAATTTGATCATCAAGCTTATGTTCAATCTAAACATCTAGATAAAAGATATCCTTTGAATGGGACCATGTCATAAATTAAATAATATAGACAAAAGAATAGATTTGGACCATAATATTAAGAGATGTAATTTGAAATGATGGTCTAAAAAAACCAGATATGGAAAGATGGATAAAGAAGAGAAAAATAAAATTAAATGAAAAAAATATCTAATTAGTTAAATTATGAACTTGGATTCCTAAAAATTATACCAATTTGAAAGATTCTATCATGGGTGATCTTGAATGATGTGTGGTCTTTTGGTAATTAGGTCTATTAGAGCAGCTAACCTAGGGAAACTATCAAAAAGTAAGTACAAAAAACATTTAATTAATTGTATTATGAAAATAAAATAAAATAACCACACTACTTTTAAGGACATGGGGGAATTTTTAAAATTTATAAAACTAAAAGAAGTATGTTGGAAGAAGATTTAATTTCTTATTTTTTAAAATTTAATTAAAAAAATGCAGTTATAAGATGTATTTTAAAAAATGATTTTAGAATATTTTATATATATTAACATACCTATTAAATTAATAATTAATCATTATTATTAAATTTAAACCCTACATAATTATTATTCCCAAATTTTGTAACCCTAAAACCCTATAGGAGTTAATGTAACCACATAGATGAAATGAATGAAACCCTAGAAATGCTTTAGAATTTAAAATCACAGAACCCTTCTTTGATTATTTTTATAAGGATATATTATGGATCACAGTAAATTAGGGAACATATAAATTAAATTAAAGAGGGTTAATTTATTTTAGGGATTTTATTGGAACTCTAAAAATTTATCCAAATTTGTTTTATTTTATTGACTAAGAACACACTCTCATAATTCACACAATACTTGACCTCAACTATTTTGTATTAATTGTTCAATTTATTGAGTTAATATTTTAAATTACAAAAAATTCATTGAAGATATTAAATGAATTAATTTAATCTCATATATTAAAAATATATAAATAAATAATGTTATAGGTATATCGATTGATAAGAAAAATACACTTCCATGGGCTATATGGTCATCATAGAAATGATTTTAATTCGGAATGGTCCAGAAAGCATAAAACACAATAAAATTATAAGTCATGATATTTATACCAAATAATTGAAGTGTATGAGAATAACTTCTAGGTAAGACATAAATAATATATAGAAAATGTTGTTTATCCTAAAAACACAAATATTACAATGCAAATAAGAAGAAGGATTCAATGAAAGGGCCCTTTCATCATAAGATAACTTGATTTAAATGATTTGAAAAATTTATTAGAACCACTTACCCTCTTCTGTTAGGTTTATAAATCACATAAAACCCATCAAAAATGATAAAAATACACATTTATATATGGAAGGGGGTGCTAGGATTATATGTGGTCCCATGTGTGAAATGGAAAAATCATAAAAGAATTTTAATTTAACATCCACTAACTTATTGAACTCAAAAACTAAAGTACCGGCTATCCTAAAAAAAGTATGATTTTATGGAAAAAGTTACTCTATCAGAAGATCAAATTTTTCTCCAATGAAATCCAGATTAATATTATATCACTTAAATAGGGAAGTGGTGTCCATGTTGATGATTCTAGTCTAGTTAAATATACATGGACCATTTTCTCCCATCAAATTTAATATCCATCATGAGTGGTTTAAATAAATATTGAATTCCATTGAATGTAGAATACAATAATGAAATATAATGTCGATATAAGAACCAAATAAACTATTTTTTCTAATATACTATAATTAAAGTTAAAGGGAGAAAAATGAAATTCTTGAAAAATTCTAAAATTAATGATCTAATACAATTTTTTCATAATTAAACATATTTAGATGAGTGTTGGGAATATATATAATTTATTATCAATAAAATATTCAATAAAATTATTTTTCATAAAAAAATCATGCCCCCTATCCCTACAGCCATCCCCAGGCCTAATATAAATCTCTTCATACCCTTGATCTACCTTAGCCTAAACCACTGTAGGCCCTATGCTCTGACCTGAAATACATACATAAGGTCTACATGTGAACTAATATTTCTGTGTAAGGTGTGAGAATAAAATATATTAAGGTATCACCAAGAACACGAATTTTAATCCATCATATGCATGAGTATATCGGTGGAATTGAAATATAAAAATCATGCACATCGATTCATCATGTGTTAACCAGTCCATCACAACACCCAATGAGGTACACACACCTATCTTGTCATTTGGTTATAAATAAGATAATATGACCTTGACTATATATTATTATTCATAATTTTAGAAACCAAATTTCTCCTCATTCTATTATAACAATTCCCAACCCATATGCAAGAATCAGGGTAGGGTAGCATCCAAAACCTCATCTTGATGCACGCAGACATAGGGAACCATCATGCATCTGAAATCCTTTACAAATACCTATTTACTACAGGGAATTCCATTTATAATCCATCATATAACAACCCATCCCCATGTGTGGTCCTCTACCCAATCCTATACTACAAAAGCTCAAACATGGGGACACCCACCTAGACCATGTCTGGGAAAGTCCTCGACTAGATACCCCAAAATATGGAAATTATCATCCACTAACTCATCCCTAAAGACACTGGGAAGATAAATCACACTAATAAATCTGTACAGACGCTAGGGAGGCCATCATACTGACCCAATCCATGCATGGAATGGTCATTAATCTGACACCCAATGGTGTTAGGAACCATCATTTACTGACGTAAGCCTCTAAGGAAAGGTAACCCAACACAATTAAATATCAATGCTGACTCTAGAGAGGTCTTCACAATAATCCATACCATGTATCTTTAAGGAAATTTCTGTCAACACAACACATGGGGCTGCAACCTATCACATTTCTTTTTAGTTGATATGAGGTCACAAGTCATTCGGGACCTAGCCCCTCATCGCAATATATATAAAATCACCTAACATGCATACATTTTTTTCTCTATACTTTCCATGGTCTCACCTTACTAATAAATCCTCATGCCTGTCACCCTTTAGTGACATCAGTTCTTGAATACTCACCCCGGCCTAAACCTTGTGGTCCGATCAAACCTCAATGAATCCCTCAACATTCCCAGAACCGCTACCCAATTAATCAAATCCCAAACTTACCCAACCATTTTAAGAGGGTTCATACTCTTAATATAAATCCCTTGACATCCAAATGCCAATTATTGAATAAAATATCCCACTCACCATGAGAACCCAGACTAGTCTCTCACATTAATACCGATTTTCGATCACTCGTGAGACATACCAGTCATTCCCATTGACGAAGCTCACATATTCATACATTTTATAATATAAATAATTTTTAATAATCCCATAATAGTTATATTTATGGGTAATTGTCACGTTTTTTTATTTTAGTGGTAATTTTAAATTAAATGCAAAAGTGGTTAAATCTGGAATTTTGACAGATTTTTATCGTAGGGTTATTTTGGAAATAATATTTTCAACCTTATTCAAAATAGAGTGATTATTTTTTTTAAAATAATTTATTGATTTTCCACCACTTTTTATTCATGAGTAATGTATTATTCTAAAATTTAGAGGCCCAAAAAATCATTTAATTTTGGAAATTTTCTTGGCAGACAGTGTGGACCTCAATGATGTAACAGAAGCATACCTCAGTGCACACACAACCAAATGAATTAATTCAAGATGGAAATGAAAGAGGATTAAATAGGTCACGTTATATAATATATTAATGTCAAAATAAGCTCATTAAAGAATTATTTGAATGGAAGAAACATGTAGAAGATGAAACAAGTCACTAGGAAGAAATACTTCCATTGATAAATTAATTCATAACATCTGATGAACACATCCAAAATGTCTCATATTTCATGGAGATACACTAACTAAATTGGGTAAAAACTTTTATTAAGGCTCAAATTGTTAATAGATAGGTTATAAGGTCATAATGGCATGGGAAGTTGAAGATTTGGTATTTAGCGAGTCAATTGGACTAATTAAATGACTCTGATTAAATTGGCCGTAACTCAAACATATGAAAGTAAATAAAGCTCAAAATTTAAATGTGACCATAGGAGATATTATGGAACAACTTTGAAGAAGAAAACTATTAAAAATACTGTGATATAATGGATAATTCATGAAGAAGCATTTAAAGTATATTTTTTGGAGTGAATTCCTTCACCCCCTCTTCCTATAAATATGTATCCTCTTCCCTTCTCAAAGAATTCACACTTCTATGTGGAAATTTTATATTTTTCTATAGTTTCATTAAATTTTAATAATATTATTATATTCTGATATATTTTTCTCAACTTATTAATTTCATTCTAATTTTTTTATCTTTTGTTTTCCACCTCGTTCTTCTCCACTACGATCTCGTGTACTCGTGATCATGAGTAACTAACCCAAGGATGTTCCTAGGGGATCAATCTAGTGTTGAACCCAAGTCATTATACCAGAATGTTTTATGATTATTATTTTCTTATAGTTAGGACTATTGGATATTAGTGGGAACGGTGAATTTTTGTCTCCACTTTCCAACCAAGATATAGCTTTCTCTTCTAGAATATTCTCCCTCGATCGAGGAGGTGGATGTGGGGTCTCTCGATGATCGTTGAGTGAATCATATATCCACAACCATAGGTATAAGAGGATGTTCTTTAATATGATGAATAATTCTCATTAAGTGTATTTGATGCTAAAAAATAGGTGATGAAGATTCATTCTGAATAATCTCCTGGGAGGATCTGCTTTCTGTCTAGCATCATTTTTTCTGCATTCATTCTTTATTCAATATGCATTGCATATTTACTTCTCATTATCTTTGATAATTATTTCACGAAAATTAATTTATTTTATTTTTATTTCATAAATTATAAATATATAAAAAAATTGAATTATAAGTAGTGATTAATTGATCGGAAAGGCTCCCCAAGAGAACGTCCAAGGCCATCCCATATGCTGCATTTAGTTATAAATATTTTTGAGAGCGCACACAACAAAGCTTCATCAAATTGGCACCATTTATAGGGATCCAAGTGGTCTTCACTCACTATTTTTATTCATATTTTGTAAATAATTTTTCCTTTATTTATGAAAAAAGAGAAAAATCATAAATTTCAAAAAAAATGTAAAACATTTCTTTGTTCATAATTTATTTTAATTCAAATTATTATTCATGGACTGAACAAAATCAGGTTCTAGAAAAAAAAAATTAATGATATTGATGATCAGTTTCAAAGGATTAGGGATAAATTGAAAAATCTTGAGATCCAAATAGAATTTATTGTTGAATATGTACGCAAATCCCAAGAGAAATCCGAACCTGATCTAGAACCTAAACCAAAAAAAGTTGTAGAACAGATTTAACAAATCATTTTTATGTTAAATAACATTAAGGGTTTAGAAATAACTTTTATAGGAACTAATTACATCATCTCTCACTCAACCATTGCTCTAGGAGGTCCCAGAAGTACACATTTCAGCTGATGAACTGATGGGAGATGAACATTTTTTGGAAGAATCCTAGAAAAGATTTGATGAACATAACTTAAAACCTGATCTTCCCATATTTGATATTGACACATCAATAAATTTCTATCTATAACTTTCTTTGGAAGATATTGATGAAGATGCACCTGCTAAGATTGAGTTTCTAATGGT
This sequence comes from Viscum album, assembly GCA_963277665.1. Classification (NCBI taxonomy): domain Eukaryota; kingdom Viridiplantae; phylum Streptophyta; class Magnoliopsida; order Santalales; family Viscaceae; genus Viscum; species Viscum album. The sequence goes on along the minus strand of OY728167.1, from coordinate 391,388,275 downwards.
CATGACAGTAGAGATCAATTACCAAGATTAATTACTTGAAATGGAAAATTTCATTATTAATACTTCATGTTTTAATCCTTTTCAATCTAAATTGTTTTCTAATTTCTCATTCATTGAAATTTATAATACAAAACAAATGGAGTACACTGTGGATGTTAAAAATTATACTACACAAGTAGCGACGATTACAGAATAAGAGTTGGAAAAACATGTGGTGGTGAAACTACTTCCTCAACAACATTTTTCATAGCATATGGAGGCGGAAACCCCAAAATTCAATAGATAGCACCCCTATATTCTATTCCCTCCTACTTAAAATCAAGAATTTAATATTTATTCTTTCTTGTGGGTTGGTATCATTCTTATCTTCATTTTGGTGATCTACTTTCAATGTTTACTCATGGGCATTGGGAAAATTTACATGTGGTGGTTTATCTCAACGAAACCACACCCACCATCTGATTGGGGATAATCTACTGCAGCTTCTTGACTATAGGTAGAGGAATCATAGCACCCACATGGGGGTCTAAACCATGTTCTATCATCTTTTCCCTTTATATTTCCATTTTATTTATTTTTCTTATGATTTATTTTATTTCATGATTTCTAGGTCTATTGGAAGTAGTTAAGAGCTTAACTCAAGGAATCTACTTTAGAAATAATATCAAGTTGTATCTTTCCTTCCCTTTAAATTTATACCTTTATATTTACATTTCATCAAGTTGAAATGAGGGGTAGTAAAATTTAATTATGAGGGGAGTGTCAACATTATTAGTTATTCCTGTGTGCTTTTCATTTTTGTATATCATATTTTTAATATTTTTGGTCTTTAATGAATATTCTTATCACTTTTCACACGTTAATTGATTTTTAAATAATTGAAATGATTTTTGAAAAAATATATCTTAAATGATGGTTGATGTGATTATTTTTACCTTGAATTAGATTATCATGCATTTTATGAGATTGAATTGTTTTTGAAATCCATTCCCATGAAATACTAACTCAAAATATTTTTCTAGTCCGGTGAGGTATTCTAAACAACTTTGACATATTCTTCCCAATACCCACACTTTCTTTAGGGAAACGTGAATTTTGTGTGAGAACAAGAATTTGTGATTTTTCTATTTCTAAGATTTAGATTTCATGGAATGTATTTGAAATTATTGAGTAATATATTTGGCGATCCACATTTTTTCTTGAGAAATACATTTACATGTATCCTTTAAAACCCTTAGATTCCATGAATTGCCTTATTGGTTTAAGCAACATTATAAGCCAATTATTCCTTACCATCCCTCGCTTTTAGTATTTTTGAATGGATATTTCAAGTTTGAGTGTTGATGAAGGGAATTTAATGTGTGTTCGTTTAGATTGGTATCATTTATGGGTTGAGCGAGGTGTGTGTCCATATTTTGGGTGGTGGATAATAAGAGAATTGGGTATGTGTAATCATTTCATTGTCGTTTATTTATTTCATCCATTTATTATTTAAAAAAATGTAAAAAATTGAGATGATCTTGAATTCCTAATTGTACATTATTGTATGACTCATATACATCTCAAAAACCATGGGCATGAATTTTCATTCATTCATTGTATTCAATTTTTAGCACATCCTTTATGAAAAAAACCAAATAAAATAAAATAAAATAATGTTGTTCCTTTCTGAAGAAAAAAAATGAAGGAGAAAACAGATTATATCATTCTTTTTAATTACATATTGTCTCATATACCATGTCATAAAATGGGGTGGTGTTTTTTAACATATTCAGGCGGGATTGAGAGAGGAATTTCCCGTGTTTTCACTTGAATTAATCATGCATTGTACTTAAGAGTCCAGCCACCTCTTTCTGGCATGAAACTTTTTCAATCATTTTACCACCAACCCTAAGCCACATAATAATTTGAACCATTAATTAAATCCCTCATTATTTAATTCATTTTCATGTTTCATTATATGGAGAAATGATAATTTTTACAAGCCTATGTTAACACATGCGATTCTATGTATTAGCATAACTCTAGATTCAATTTCTCTTGAGTAAAGAGTGATATAAAATTCAATGTGAGGTAAGTTATGATTGGACCATGTATTTATTTTTGAGGTTGAAAAATTTTGAATTATTAAAATTAAAATGAGATATAATTTTTTTCACAGATTATACATGATGAAATTATATTTTGGATAAGATTATTGATATTTTCTTATTTTTGATTGTTGTGTGGATTTTGATTTTGATTTAAGATGATTGCCCATCAGTGAAATGATTGAGTGTGGGGGAGTTATTAAGCTCCCATTTTCATAAATTTTATACTATTAATAATTTTTTATAATACCACCATAGTGTTATTTTATGGGTAATGTTCACCTTTTTAGGTTTTAATGGTAATTTGTGGTTAAATGAAAAAAGTGGTTAAATCTGGAATTTTGATAGATTTTTATCATAGGGGTATTTTGGACATAAAATTTAAATTATTATTCCAAATTGTGTGATTATTATTTTTTGAAATACTTGATTTATTTCCTACAAATTTTTATTTAGGAGTAAAGGTTGATCCAAGCATTTATAGGCCCGAAAAATTATTTAATTTGGGAAATTTTTCAGGCTGGACAACATGGACCCCACAGACGTAACAGAAGCATAAATCCCTATAGACACCAAAAAATTTATTTATTCTAGCTTAAAATTAAATAGGATTCAATAAGGCATGTAACAGATGAGTTTCAAGTCAAAAAAAGCTCATTAATTTATTATATTAGTGGCTAAAACATGTGGAAGATGGAACAGGTCACCAAGAAGAAACAGTTCCATTGAAAATTTAATTCATAACATCTGACGAACGTGTCCAAAATGTCTCATATTTTGTTTAGAGACACGAAATAAAGTGGAGCACAACTTTTTTTAAGGCTCAAACTTTTTAATCGATAGGATCGAAGATTATAATGGAATGGGATGTTGAAGAATTGGAATTTGGCGAGTCAAATGAACAGATTAAATGGATTTGATTAAATCAGACATAACTATTACATATAGAAGTAAATAAAGCTATACATTTAACGGTTACCAAAGGAGATGTTATTGAACAACTTTTAAGAATACAACTATTACAAATTCATCCATTTAATGGAGAATACATGTGGAAACATGTGGAGTATATTTTAGGGGTGAATTCTTTCACCTCTCTTCCTATAAATATGTATCCTCACCCCCTTATCAAAGCATTGGAACTTCTATGTGTCCATTTTCTATTTTTTAGTTTCATTAAATTGTAATATTATTATTAATTTTTAATATATTTTTCTCTTCTTATTAATCTCATTCTAATTTTTTATCTTTTGATTTCCACCCCATTCTTCTCCACTGTGATCTCCTATACTCGTGATCATGAGTAACTAACCCAAAGAAGTTCCTGATGGATCAATCTAGTGTTGAACCCAATTCATTATAAATTCATGTTTTATTCATCTTTTTTTCTTAGAGTTAGGTCTAGGGGATCTTAGTGGGAAATTTTCCTTTGTGTCTCCACTTTCAACCCGAGGCATAGCTTTCTCTTCTATAATATTCTCCCTCGATCGAGGAGGTGGATGTGCAGTCTCTCAGTGATAGTTGAGTACATTGTATATCAACACCCATAGGTAGAAGATTATGTTCATGAAAATAATGGATCATGCTCATTAAATATATTTGAAGCTAACAAATAGGCGATGAAGGTTTATTCTGGATAATCTCTTGGGAGGATCTCCTTTCTTTCTAGCATCATTTTGTCTATATTCATTCTTTCTGCATCATGAATTGCATATTTACTTCTCATTATCTTGAATTATAATTTCACACACATCTATATATTTTAGTTTTACTTAATAAATGATAAATACATATAAAAAATTTAATTATAAGTAGTGATAGATTGAATGCAAAATCTCCTCAAGAGAATAACCAAGGTCAACCCATATGTCTTATTTAGTTATAAATATTTTTGAGAGCGCACACGAAAACACTTCATAACCCATAATCATACATATTCAAGACCCTTATGGATGACCAATAACCCTATTTGACCTGGAGTCAACTATCTATTTCTCAGCACACGCCTAGATTCCTTCCCAAGGTTTCATGTCATCCACATGTTACCCTATCCCCTTTGAAAAAAAGTATCTCAGAAATCAAAAATCTCCCAAGTGATAAAGATAATTGTTTCTTATCTTGGGAGGTATAATCCATCCCATCACTTCACCTAAGGACCATACCTTCCCTAATTCCCTAATAAATTAACCATGAAACAAAATAATACATTCTCTCAAAATCATAAAAAAACTTTAGGTTTTGCGCCAAAAGAACCACCTACATAGAAAATGTCGTTATCCCCTCACCAAGATCCACTGAGACTCATCCAATAACATTATATTCCCATAAATGATTCTTCCAATCCCATCTAATCCAACATATTACCAAAAATTATCCTTGGGATCTATCGCACACACAAAAAACAAAAAATTAATTATAAAAAATTATAATTAATTATTTAACATAATGAATCGTGGAATAATTTCTAGAAAACTTATAGAGTACCTCCATTGAGCCAAAACATTGACCAACCACCCATGGAAGGTCTGTCACATCTCCCTGGCACCAACTAAGAAAAATATATATAATATGACACCAATTACATCATCAATTTAATTCCATTAAATTGAAATTGTTAATTAAAATTCTTTGATAATCATGACTTCAAAAAAAATACATCTGAAGACTGGAAAAAAAACATATGAGGGCATCCTCTTCATAAATAGAGTGAAATCCCCATCACCCTCTATTTATTCCACTGTTCTATATAGGATTAAAAATCCAAAAAATAGCCTAAAAATAAGTAAATCAAATTTAGAAAAGGGAGTAACCAAAACCAAATAAACATCTTACCTTGAATATCTTTTTCAAAACCCCCAAAACAAAACCCTGTTGAAGGGGGGTCAAAGAGATGTATGAGGAGAGAAAATTTGCTAATAAATTCCCTCCTTGATCCCCCATTCCATCTAAAACCAAAGGGGTCATATCTTGTAAATTATCGGTCTACCCCTGATAAAAACACTCATGTAGAAGGACATCATAATTTCTAGTGGGTCACTTTGGCTAGACATTATGGTTTTATTGACTATCTAGTGACAAAAATAAGGGTGGTGGGATACTTTCCACCCCAATGAATTTCCATTTCCACTACAACAACTTCGAAGACATCTGATCCCTCCTACATTAATCTCTTGAGAACCTGACCACTATCCAAGCAAGGAACACCACCTAAAATAATTTTTTTTGTGATTCCCAATGCGTCATATTTCCTTCCAAACAATGATTCATAGAACAAACCACACACTAATTTGAAAATAAAATTTCCCTTGGAAATCCCAATAATTTAATGACATGGTCCTCAAAAAAACCCAAAACATAACACATCTCATCCCTCAAAATCTATGGAAACCATGTAACCACATCTTTAGACCTACCTCAGTTGTCATAACACCAAGCAATTGTCACGTTCTATCACCAAATTCCAAATGGAACTCCATTATGAAACTCTAACACCAATCTCAGACACATTGGATTCTAGTCAGATCCTTGGAACACATATTTCATAACCCATATGATGTTCTTGACACAATTCCATCTTCACTTATTACAAAACACAAAAAAACCTATCAAACCTATAGCTTATTTTTTCCAAAATGATCAGCAGCTCACCTGGACACATCAACAAATGTTAATGCCTGACCCTGATTCCCTACACTTGGAGGCATCATAACATTTTAAAGGAACCAACACTGATGTTAAAATCTGACTCTTGTTGTATCCCAAATGTTTTGTCACCAACCATCTTCTTTAGCTATCGTGATCCCACCATGATAATTGACACACCTCCGATCTGTCACACATTTAGATCACACCAAAACAACCCTAACTCTGATGCTAGTAAACCGAATCCAACAAACACCATAACCAAACTCCAATGCTAATATTTTCTAAAGATCCTAGCTTAATCTAGTTAACCCACACACTGAAATCATGATTCCACCTCATCCACCCATGATAAATCTCTCATCCATGAAATTGAAAACAAAAATGATATGCACCCCAGACCAACATAATAATCCCTAAAATAGAAGTATCATTATCATTGTTCGCAAAACCAAACACTCAATATCTAAGAACTACACTCTATCTATCACCACACATAAGGAATGGATGTGACCAACATGCTCATACCTGTGAATCAACTCAAACTACCCTCTTCAACCCATTTCCCATTCACCAGAACATCCTTTTTAACAAAACTAAATATCATTAAAATGAGGTTCACACCCTAAAGCTTTCTATTAATCTTCTCCCCACTATATAATTTCCCATAAACTTCTCCTTTAACACCAACACCAAAGTGGTCACAGCACTTTGTACATGTTTCTCCACCCATGTAATTCTCTCCCATCTCGAAAAACTCTTTTCTAGGCTAATGTTCTGATCGAAAACACCATGGTACATCAATATATCACCAAAGTCACATTTCATAACTAAGTAAATATCTCATTTCTCACTTAATACTTGGTCTTACATGATTTCACACATCTATCTGAACACATCACTCACTACACCCTGAGAGTGACCCTGAACAGTAACTACCTCAGTTCCAACACACACACCAACCCCCCAAAACGATGAATTTTCCCAAAAAAGTCCCACCAACACCCACTCCCTACCACAAGGTAAATTTATCTAGTAATAAACCACTGACATGTCATTTCCCACTATTCAATCCAACCTCAACCAAACCAAATAGTTTTATTCCCCCACACTATCGGATTACTCAAACTAACTCATGCTCCCATGAGTCACATCTCACCTAACATCGGTTCATACACCTAAAACACTGACTATTCCCCACACACATGTTAGTCTGAACTAACCCAGAGTACCCTCAATTCTCATCTTCATAATAGGGGAATCAACCCATTCCCAAATAGAACCTTTTCCCACCCACCACACACCCTACATTCTCGAACCTTGAGTTTCTATCCACTCTTCCACCATAATAGCTAAAAATAATTCCAACTGACCAATATTGGTACAGAACTTGTACTAACCTCTAAAAAATCCATGATACTACAAGGACTTCAATATTAATTTCCTCAACCAACATTGGGATTTCACTCTCAAAGGGAAATCCATGTCCATCCTTGAACAACCCCACATGCATACCATCCCCTCATAGAGTCATCAATGGGGAATCAAAATTTTGATCCAAACCACATTGTAATCACCATACCCCATAATGAAGGGAATACATTTCCACTATTTGGAAACCTCCCAACATAAGATCCACATGGACAACAATCAAAAGAAAATTCACTGTGGTCCATCTGAGTATAATTCCACCAATAATTTATATAGGAAATCAATGTATACGTTATTGTTAAAAATTTACAAAACTCAAACCTACCATCATTAAATAATCATAGGAATGTACACATATGTCATTTTAATCCTACGTGACTATTATGATTCATTTATATGGTCTCTTTCTAACGGTCCAAAGCAAAACAGAAGTCTCGTGATTACCGTCGCAAAGAAAAAACCACCATAGACCATAAATGTATCCACCCAAACTCCAGTAACCCATAGCCAAATTCTACTCTATTAAATTAGAAATAGATACCAGAGAACACATCCCAAAAGACATTATTTTTTAGTGTAATTGATAAACAAGACAAATACATGATTCCCATTTTTTTATTTCGAAATAAAAAAAGAAAATATTCGGCATCCTTGAAACCCATTCCATGATTTCTTCCTCAAAACTTGGGAAACGAAACAAAATAAGGGTGAGATAAAATTATTATTAAGGGATAAATAAAGTGGAATAAAATATGAGTAAATAAGTTATATTCAGTATGGATTGTTAAATAACTAAAAATACACTCTATTTAACCAATAACTAGAGAAAAGAACGCATCCATAGATAATATCAATGCAGTAATCCCATGGATAAAAATACATGAATTATTAATGAAGGAAATTATTAATTTCAGATTTAATCATATAAGAAACCAAGATATATTTATCACCAAGTCCTTTCACTAAGATAGTTTCAACAATCGGTTGAAAAACACACAAAAAAAATTAAAAGGGATTTACAACTGGTTTTTCTCAGGAGACCTTCTATTACATCTAGGGAATATATAATTATAGGACCCACCCTTAAGTCCATGTCCATTTAATTACTTATATATTTAATGATAAATTTAATTCAAGAAATATGTCTTACCAAAAAATATCTGTATTGAAAAAAGAATAGGGAATATTAATATTTCCACATTCAATCAAATAAAATTCAATGTAAATATTTTTTTAAAAAATTTATATACAGTTTATGAAATAATAATATTTTTAATAAAAAGAATTTTTATATTTAATATAAATGTAATTTATATTGATAAAAAAGAATTTTATGTTTTACACAGAAGAGAATGACCACCAAATTAATCAAGAGATGTGATATGACCGTCATTTCATCAGAAAATTTGATTTTCTTGAAAATTCTTGTTTTTTAAAGAATAAAATAAAATGAAATAGAATCATCAAAAATTACTTTCCCTAGAATATTTTTAATTTTAAAACTATTGAAATATTTTAGAATAAGATATATATTGTGAAAATTTTATTGCAGCTAGAAAATATGTTATTGTCATATATATTAAAAAGAAACATTCCTTTTGACTTCTTATTAAGAAAGATGAAAATAAACCTTTTAGGAAACATTATAAAGATTCCATTTAATCTTTATAAGAAATAATAAATAACATCCAATGTTATTAATAAATAATTTGAGTAAATAAAAATGAATTGTGTAAATGTTTTTGAAAAATATAGACATAGAAGAAAAATATACCCTATGATAAAGTGAAATAAGATCATCTTTTCTTTTAAATATAACATTTCCTAATTCATGTTCTAAGAAGAGTAATTTTCAGAATAAACCATGGAAAAATTCATAAATATCCATACCATAATAAAATATATTGTGTTTATGAAGGGAATATTATAATATTCATTTAATGAAAAGATAAGAAATCCCAAAAAAAGAGATTGTAAAATAAATTCTTACTTATTTTTTATCTTTTATATTAAAACCCCTTGAAAGTGTAACCAAAATTGAACCCTTAATAATAATTAATAAATATAAATTCATGTTAAATATGTAAAAGTATTAGTATATACACCACATACAAATAAATAGTTTCTAAATACAAAATATGTCTCATTGGAGTGGAAATTGATACCAAATCCCTTACAAGGAACATATAATTGAAAAAAGAATTAGTCAATGAAGTCATTATGTATAAAAAATTGAATTCTAAAGGAAAAAATATTAAATAAAAAATTAAAATAAAATATCATTTCACATATAATTATGGAATAAAATAATTAATAAAGTAGAATTATAACACAATGGATGAAAATTGAGAAAAGAAACCCCTTAGCTTAGGTTCTGCTTGCCTTATAATTAATTTCAACCTCATATATAATAAATAAATATTAATTATAATTACATACCGAAACCATATACCTATATAAAACATAATATATGACCCATTTATAACATCTTATCTCCCTTTTGTTAAAAATATGTTATTGTTATCATTGTTTTGGGTGTTAACTCCCTCATTTTTTGATCAAAATTTTGGTTCGATAGTTACCACTTTTAATTTGATTATAATCCCAAAATATCCATAATTTCAATCCTGAATTAAATATCATATATGTTAATTATATATACATTAATATTCATCCAGAAAATATAGATATAGAAAAGTGAATTACATTGTTTATGGAGAAAGTAGGTTGTATGTTCACATGAATTCTATTTTAATTTCTTGTTGTATGGAATGAATGAATGATAAATAATAAATAAAATTTTAAAAAATATTTTTATATTATATATATATATTATATATTTATAAAATATATCCTTATTACAATCAATATAATGTTAAAATGAAGAACATAACACATCACTTTGTGGAGGTGGTAGTCCACAAGTACGCACGAGTAAAAATATTTTTTTCCAATGGATTTGAAGGTAAGAAGGAAGATATCATATTATAATTCAAAATTGATAAATATGTAATAAATATCATATATATTCATTATTTAAATATTTAAAACCATCAATGAAAAATGGTGAAGAAATTTGAATTACACCGCTATGTGGAGATGATAAGTTGTACGTATGCACACACTATATTTTCGATTTCCATAAGATGGAAAAGAATTAGAAAATTATTTTACCATAATAATACTAAAATAAAATTTTACTTATCATTAATGATTAATTATTTAAAAATGGTTAAAATAAATTTAGGGGATGTAAATGAAGAAATATGTTTGAAACTGTCGGTAATGATGATTTCCTCTTCTTTGGTAGAATTCCTTTTGATCTCATCTTAAGAGTCATTGGGTTGGTATTTTGAAAAAAAAATCCACTAAAAATTGGATAAGGATATATGAAATAGTAATTTTTAGGTTTAGTTGGATCAAGGTTTCTCAATGTGGTGTAAATAAATGAGATAGGGGGTGTCCATTTAAAAGTGAGGGGATGGGCATTATTGCAATTAAATAAAGTATTAAATTAATATAAATTAATTTTCATAGAAAAATGGAACCAAATTTAATTAATTATAAGATAATATTAATAGTATTCCTAATATTTGAATAAAATAAAATTTGGATATGTTTTGGTTATGTTTTCACTATTATCTTATAGTTTTAACTGCTAATTAACCATTTCGACAATTACCACAATATAAAAGTTTTCTACAATTTAATGTTATAGAATGTTACCATAAAAGGAAAATAAAAATTATATATGGATAAAGGTTTATATTTGGAAACATATAATATTTATTTGGATGAAAATACTATTTTTATTAATTTTAAAACATTTAATAAAACATTATTTATTTTAAAATATCATTAATGTCATTTTTTGAACTATTAATTTAATTTTAGTTTAAAAACAACATTATATTAAATTAGTTAAAATATAAAACATTAACACATAAATAATATGTTATATTTAATAATGAAATTCCTGGAACATAATAATTCAACAATTAGTTTTTAAAAATTTAATAATTTTAGTTCTATTAATTAAATAATGATTTTCTTGGTGTAATATAAGAATTTTATAAAATTATCCCATCACTAAAATTAAAGACAAATTACCAGATAAAAAATTTAAATTACATTAAAAATAATCTTTTATATTCATTCATAACATATTCTTATCCTTAAGTGTACATATAGAAGAAATTAAAATCCAGAGAGGGACATTTGAAATTTTCATTACTTAAAATAATATAAACATCATTAAAAAGGTAAAATATTTAAAAAAATTCAATATATTATAACTTGGGATATATATTTAAGAATTAAAATAATAAAATTACATTAGGGAACGTGTTGGGTAATTTTTTATTCCATACAAATTAGTTGTAACCTCAATTACCTGATTTACCCATTACAGTTGTAACAAATTTTACCACAATTACTATTCATAATGCCTAAAAATAAAATGAAGATATTTAGTAAAATAAATAAGCATTATAATAAATATGGTATCCACTTTTAAATATTCAATAATTGGATGAAATTAATATTAATATTAATACATAAAATAAAACGAAAAGAAGTTGAAATTTGAAAAATGTATTTTTAAGCATAAAAATAAAGTTATATCAAAATCAAGACTTTTTTATTAATAATATATTATTATAAATAAAAATATCAAGTTAAACATTAATAAAAATAAAAAATATAATGGGACTTTTAAATTACATGATTTCATGAAAATAATTTACAATATTTGAAAAATTGGTAATTTTCACTATTAACTGAAAAATTATTCTTTTCAAAAAGATATGAAACATTCACCGTAAGTTAATTTTGAAATTATTATTTAAATAATAATTTTAATTTTGAAAAATAAAATTCATAAAATTTATAGAAATTAATTATAATTCTGATACACAAAGAGAATAAAATCATTTTTGAACCATAAAATGACTTCACTAATAATTGAGTACTTATTTCCTAAGAATTATTCAATACATTTGTATTTATTAGGAACATTATAAATATATTTCACAATGTTTTTCCTAATATTCATACCCACAAATTTAATATAAATTTTATAATGGTCACATTTAAATAATAATATTTTTATATTACATCTCAATTTGGTTAAATCTATATGTTATATTTTAAGCAAGTCATCAACCTTATTATTCACTATAACTAACTTTTTAGGGTGTTAAATTATCCCCCATAAATAAATTGATCCCGAGAAATTTTATATCATTCCTCAAACTTTCTACCATTGATGAAATACCACAAAATTCATTTTGATAATACAACTTCTTTTTTGAAATCAAAAGTGGGAACATAATGGTTGTAACGACCCGAAATTTTTAATAATATTTGTTTCTTAATTTTTTGTGTCATTTTATTTTAAAATCAACAAAATTTTATCTTTTAATTAGTGAAGTGAGTATAATTCAAATGAGACCGTTGGGTTTCGACTATTATATGACCGTTGGGAACTATACTCTTAACATAATATTTATTGTTTATAAATAAAAGTTATCTTGGTTAATTAATACAGAAAAAAGATTGAATGGCCTCATCTAGTAGACATGTGTCATACGAATCTCATATTTCTATGCTTGGGAAGGAGGTATCATCACTAGGTCACTGGGATTTTCTCTAGACCAAGCCCAAGACGAACTTCAACATGTGAAGCTTGAATGAAATCACCTATAAGAGAAGTTCAAGTTGATAGAAATCACCACTCGGGCAATGTTGTCCATTACGCCGCAATATTCTATAACCATAGCATAACATACACATAGGTCATATGCTGGTGTTATAAGGGGCTATGTATCAAGACATTAGCTACTTTGTGTAATCATTTTATATAACTAAAATTGTTGTTTCTTATTATTTTAATGCTTGTGAATTTCAAAAGTACGAATAAATATAGGATGTATATTATTGATGTTTTTTGGAAAAAAGGGTATTATAAAATATTTATGTAAACTTAAAATAATTAATAATGTGAAATGATTTTCAAAAAATGGTCTTCTACAGTTGTGACCAGAAAGAAATTTAGAGTCTAATAATATCAAAATAATTTTTAGTGAATAGAAAATTATGGATAGTAACATACTTTTATAAATAGTAATTAATTTTAATGAATAGTAAATCGGCCAACAAAAATTGAAACATCACCCATGAATATATAATTACATTTGAGACATCCTAAAAGTGGAAACAATTATCATAATATAAGTTTTTGGTATTTTTTTATGTCATAAATATTTTATTTACAATTTTATAATTAATTTATTAATTCCAAATGGGAATTTATTTTCATGAAATGTAATCATATATTGTTACTTTTTTTTCTTATGGTTATACAATAATTTTATGGGACATTGATTAGTTTCTTAAGGTGTTATAAAATGAGTTATAGTTTTATAGTTGTATTTTTGGAATCAATAATGATTTTATTTAACAATTATTTTTATAAAATTGATTTCATATTTGAATTCATATCATTGATATTAGGTTAGGGTAAATTTTTGGGATTTTTCTGAAACAGTTGATTTTTCAGTGAATAGTAAAAATACAGTTTTGAGTTTCGTGTGTTTAATGACATCATTGATGATGTAATCATGATATAATAAAGCTTTTAGACTTTTTAATAGTAATATATATTATGAGGTTTCCCAAGTGTCCAATACCCTGGGAAAATACAATGGTAAAGCCCATTGTTTTGCAAATACCACCGATGAGGTGTCCCTTGGAAATTAATTAAATATTCCCTCAGTTTTGCTATAAATACCACGACTTTCCCTCATTCCATTCATTATAAAATCATCATCAACGAATATATGGTCCCTTTACCTCCCATTGAGTCATCCCAAGTTTCCCTCAATCCTCCTAAGGTCCCATCCTTGATGATTTCGAAGTTACTCTTCAAGGTAAGGGAACCTTTCACCCTCCTCTTTTAAGTCATCACTTCCTTTATGTTATGTTTTATAGTTCCATATTATCATGTTTGTGATTTTTCTTATACATATTTAATACTTTCCAATTCATTTCCAATTGATTAGATACCCTTTCCACTCTCATCAACTGATTTTCTGGATTATTAAGTGATGTTGTTAGGCTGCCAAATTTTCGTAAAAGAAATCACATCTTTTATTTTCATTCTTGTTTCCTTTCCAGGTGGTATTTCAGTATAATATCCATAATATGATCTTATTTACTCTTTATTATATACCCATTATGTTTTATTATTCATTTATAAGTTTGTTACCCTTGTCCCCTCTCTTTTTAATGTTTTCTAAAGACATGTTATGTATTCGTTATGCTGTAGAAATTTCGTCTCAAAATTTCTCACTCTTTTTCTAAAGAATTATCATGTTTATTTATGTGGATACCCAAATATATATTCATTTCCAGAGGTATTCATCAATACATAAAATTGATATATTTTATTCTTGAATTTACATACATATAACCCTCACTCCCTTTCGATGGCTTATAAATGACATAATGATCTTATTTTTATGCACTTTTAAAACATTGAGATTTCGAAATGAAACCCATTTCTTTTATTCTCTATAGGTTATTTATGAATGTTTGATTATGATATATATAGGTCAAATGATAATAAAAACATATTAAGGGTGCGCCTTGATATTTCCCCAATGCATTTGGTAATGAATTAATCTCTAGAGATGACAAGTTTCATGATATCTTGGTGAATAACCATGGTAATTTTTATGACACCTTGGGGATGAACCTTGGTGATATGTTCATGAATGTATAAATGAAATGTTTTAGCCACGTATACAAGTTATGGTTCATGTTATTTTCATTATGATAGCCTCTAATTCCATTTTCACGTCTTTTTATTTTTCATCAAGTTCTTATTGATATCACAAGTAAACTAATTCACTCTCTTTCTTTACTGGGCCATCTACTCACCATTTTCTTCGAATGTATGTCTCCAGGTTATGAGATGCCGTAATTGTATATATAATGAAATTTTCAAGAAGATTTTCAAGGGAATTTGAAATAGTGTTTTACGTTTTCATGTTTATTTGTTCCTGATTTCAAACACACTAGACTATAAATATCCTCTATTTGTAAATTGCAATGAATAGTTATGTAATAAAAAGGCAGTATTCCATAGTTGGTATCAAAGGATAGTTTAATTATTTATGGAAATTAGGCTATAAAAACATTAGGAAGAAAACTATAGAAAAGTTTAAATATTTTAAATCTTCCTGGAATTTTTTTTAGTATTGAGTTGTTGGTTTATCAAGCAAATAAATTCATGTCTAGATACGAGCAGGTGAAGGCGGCTCTATCACAGATATACCTAGGAGTGAAAACTCCGACAAAGAGTTTTGGGCCTGACATAGGGTATCCTAGTAAATGACAACGATCCTTGCATCACTCTTCGTTACGACACTACCAGGGGATATGTTTGGTTAATCACAAGCTTTTTATGAATCATTATGAAGGATTTATAGAGAAATTTAATTGTTTAATAATTATGTTTTAAGAAATAAAATCCATTTAAGTTAAAATATTTGAAAATGAAATAAGTTTATCAATATGGTTTTATTCTTTTAGTAAATGTCAGGAAATATCAAGAACCGTACAAATGGTGACTGCAATGGACCATGCACTGGCGACCCTCTGATGGAAGCCGAAATGGAAACATTCATGACAATGATGAACCAAATGACTCATGTTATGGGAAATAACTTGAATCTAGATGAGAGATTGATTTCACTGTGATGGTAACAAAATTCTGTTGAATACTTTATGTTTCAATGACCACCAACCTTCTGTGGATCGACTGACCCATTAATTTCTGAATAGTGGATCAGATCTATAGAGAAGATCTTTTATGGGCTCCACTATTCAAAGAAAGAGAAGGTCACCCTGGATGTCTATCACATTGAGGGAGAAGCTGATTAGAGGTGGGAACTGATTAAAAACCCAAGTACAGGAGTGGAGGATGAAGCTACGGAGTGGGAAGTGTTCAGTGGGATATTTTTCATTAAATATTTCCCTCATTCCATGAGATCAAAAATGGAGAAGGAGTTTTTGAGATGAAGAATAAAGAGAATGAATCTGTGGGAAGCTACGAGATGAACTTCCCCAGACATTCTCTCTATACCTCAAGCTTTTTCATGGATCCTAGTGGTAAGGCTGATATATTCTTTGGTGGTCTAAGACCTCATCTACAAAATAATCTTGCCAAATAAGACTATGACAGCTATGAGGAGATTGTACAGAGTACAGTGAAAGTTGAACTAGAGTTTGGTGAGATGCAATGGTCTCATAAATCCAAAGACAAGAATAGATCGATGGATCACAGCTTGGGGAGGTCCATTGATTAGGTAAGAGGATGAAATCAAGTGAAACGTCCCACATGTAATAGATGTGGGGAGAAACATTCGGGGAACTTCCTTATTGGAAGTTGAAAATTCTACAAGTGTGGAAGAGATGGCCATATTGCACGGAATTGTCGTAGTGTAGTGAAGCCTCAATTTCACAACACTAACCACAAGGGTACAATGTTTTAGGCCCTTCATGATATCTAGTGCTTTAATTATGGACAATTTGGGCACTTTTCCAATCACTGTCCAAATCTGAGGGCGGTGGAGGAGAACCACCATCAGCCTCAACAATGGCTAAGGGAGCAAGGTCATGATCTTGCTATCACAAAATCTAAATTTGAAGCTCCGAATGATGTGTTAGTAGGTACTCTTATTGTTCTCTAAAATCTAGAAAGTACATTGTTTGATTCTGGTTCTACAAATTCTTTTATTTCCTCCATGCTTGCAATGAATTTAAAATCAACCCCCAATTTTATAAAAGTAGAGTTATCAGTCAAGACTCCTGGTGGGATTATACAAGCATCATCGGTGTTTAGAAACTCTATTATTTACTTTATTGATCCCAATATTATCACAAATATAGTAGTCATTCCCATTCTAGAAATAGACATTATACTAGGGATGGAATGGCTCTTAAAGTATAATGCAAAGATCAAATGCAGAAGAAGGAAATCTCAGTAGTCTTGAATGGGAAACCTACATTTATCTTCCATGGAGGGATATCTCAACCTGATCTTTGTCTATAAGAACCTCCTATATCCTTATTTATGGATTTGATCGGTGAAGAATAAGAATGAAATGAGAGTTTAAGGATAGAAAATATCCCCATCATCCAGAAAAATGTTGATGTATTTCCTGAGGAGTTACCCAGACCTCCCCGGAAATAGAGTTAGAGTTCTCTATTGAACTCGTACTTGGGTATCATCTGATATCTAAGACCCCCTATTGGATGAAAAATGTGGAGATAGAGGAATTAAAGAAACAACTCCAAGATAATTTGGAAAAGGGGTTTATCCGACTGAGTGTGTCTCCATGGGGAGAAAATGTTCTCAATGTGAATAAGAAGGATGGATCAATGCAGTTATACATTAATTATAGAGAACTGAATGAGTTCACATTAGAGAACAAATACCCTCTTCCAAGAATTGATGACTTATTTGAAAAACATCATGGGGCTCAATTCTTCTGTAATATTGATCTTCGTTCTGGTTATCATCAATTGAGGGTGAAGAAAGTAGATATTCCAAAAACTACCTTTCGATCATGATATGGGAATTATGAGTTTTTTGTTATGTCCTTTAGACTGACTAATGTACACGTTATTTTTAGGGACATGATGAATATAGTCTTTAAGGACTAACTTGATAACTTTGTGGTAATTTTAGTGATGGTATTCTGATATATTCCAAAATTCGTGAGGAGCATGAAGATTGTCTAAGGTTTATTTTTAAAACTCTATGTAAGGAGAGGATTTTTGGAATGTTTATTAAATGTGAATTTTGGTTTCACCATGTTGCTTTCTTGGGGCACATTTTTACCAATGAAGGAATCAAAGTTGACCCTGTAAAGACACAATTTGTAGAGGAGTGGGCTCAACCTTCAACAATAACTGAGATTCGTAGTTTCCTTGGACTAGCGAGATATTATAAGAGGTTTGTGAAAAAAATTTCACGACTTTCAAATCCATTAACCAATTTATCTTGAAGAGGGGAAAAGTTCATTTTGACAAATGAGTGTGAGGAATGTTTTCAAGACCTGAAGAAGAGATTAGTTACTGCACCCATGATAAATATACCCTCAAGTGGAGAAGGAGTCGTTATTTTTAGTGATTCATATCTCAACGATCTTTGGTGAGTACTCATGAAAAATGAAAAGGTCATTGCTTATTCATATTGACAGTTGAAGACTCATGAGAAAAACTATCCTACACATGATCTGGAGCTGGATGTGGTCATTTTTTCTCTGAATATATAGAGGCATTATCTTTATGGGGAGAAATATGATATATACACAGACCATCAAAGTTTTTAGTATATTTTCACACAAAAATAAATTTAAAATGAGATAGAGGAGATGGTTGGAACTTCTCATAGACTATTATTGTTCGATTCATTATCATCTCGGAAGAGTAAACAATGTCGATGATACATTAAGCAGGAAAGACCCAGTTGTTCTTTACATGATGAGGATTCAAAGAGATCCTCTGACCAATGACCTATTAAAGCTGGACAAGGGAATTATAAGGGAAGGGACATCACTAACCCTAGCCTAAATAATTTATCAACCGTCATTACAAAAGAAGATCAAGAAAGCTCAGAAAGAAGATACTTTATTTTAGAAGAAGTTTGAGGCTTTGAAGAATGGAAAGTTTACATTGTGCAATATTGATCAAGAAGGTGTACTTAAATTTCATACAAGACTATGTATTCTATCTATTCCGGAGATAAAGAAGGAGCTGATGGATGAAGCTCATATCTCTAATTTATCTATACATCCAGGAAGCTCAAAAATGTGTAGGGAACATCATGATCATTATTGTTGGGATAATATGAAAAAGGAGATTGCTGACTACACTTCAAGGGGCATGGTATGTCAGCAAGTGAAGGCAGAAGGACAACTTCCTAATGGGTCATTGCAACCACTTCCCATACCATCATGGAGGTGGGAAAATATCACAATGGACTTTGTCACTGGTCTCTCGAGAAATTCCAAAGGAAATAATGCGATATGGGTTATTTCGGATCGTCTCAACAATATTTCCCATTTTATCTCAATTCAAGAAGATTTCTCACTTGATCCACAAGCCAGGATTTACATAAAGGAAGTGTTAAGGCTACATGGAGTTCTACTTTCTATCATATATGATAGTGATCCAAGGTTCAAATCAAAATTCTGGAGAATACTTCAAAATGCTCGGAGCACTTAATTGAATTTTAGTATGGACTATCACCCCCAAACTGAGGTAAAATATGAATGTACTATTCAAACACATGATGAAATGTTGAGAACATGCTCAATAGAATTTAAAGGTGTATGTGATCAATATCTCCCTTTAGTTGAGTTCTCCTACAAAAACAGCTTCCACTCGATCATTCAAATGGAACCCTATGTAGCTCTATATGAGAAGCGATGTAGAACTCTTACTTGTTGGGAAGAATTTAGTGTGAGAAAAATTCATGGGCCTGATCTTGTGTAAGAGATGACAGAAAAGGTCCATTCCATCCAGAAACACATTAAGGCTTCTTAGAGTCGGCAAAAGAGCTATGCTGACAACCGTCGAACAGAATTGGATTTTTATGTTGGTGACAAGGTCTTTCTTCAAATTTAACCTTAGAAGAGAGTCATGAAGTTTGGGAAGATAGGGAATCTCATCCCTAGGTACATTTGTCCCTACGAAATCCTTGATCATGTAGGTGCAGTGGCCTATCATCTTGTACTTCCTCCAAATCTAGCACAAGTTCATGATGTCTTCCACATATCCCTCTTGAGGAAGTACATACCTGACCCTTCACATGTACTAAATCCAGAGGCGGTACAATTTGAACATGACCTCTCTTATGATGAGAACTTGGTGGAGATCTTGGATTGTAGAGACAAGGTTCTACGCAACCAGATGACTCACCATGTTAATGTGTTATAGAGGAACCACAAATGCGATGAAGCCACGTGGGAACCAGAGGAGTCTATGTGGTAGAAGTTCCCACACCTTTTCTCTTCTTAGGGTACGAGTTAAAATTTTGAGGATGAAATTTCTTAAGGGGGGAAGAATGTAATAACCCGAAATTTTTAATAATATTTTTTTACTAATTTTGTGTTTCATTTTATTTTATACTCAACAAAATTATATCCTTTAATTAGTGAAGTGAGTGTAATTTAAATTAGAACATTGGGTTTCAACTATTATATGACCATTGGTCAATATGATCATTGGAAACTATACTCTTAACATTATATTTATTGTTTATAAATATAAGTGATGTTGGTTAATTAATACAGAAAGAATATTGAATGGCCTCATTCAGTAGACTTGGGTCGTACAAAGCCCATCTTTCGAAGATTGGGAAGGAGGTAGCATCTATGGGCTTTACTCTGAACCAAGCCCAAGACAAACTTTAACATGTGAAGCTTGAATGGAATTGCCTCTGGGAGAAGTTCAAGCTGATAGAAATCACCTCTCATGAAATGATTTCTGAGCCACAGCAAGATTCTATCACCATAGCACACCTTACACTTATATTCTATGATGGTGTTATAAGGGGCTATGTAATGAGACCTTAACTACTTTGCATAATCCTTTTATATAAATAAATATGTTATTTCCAATTATGGTAATGTTTTTGAATTTCAAAAGTCCGGATAAATATAGGATGTATATTATTGATTAATTTTGGAAAAAATATTTAATTTTAAAATATTTATGTAAACATAAAATAATTAATAATGTGAATTGATTTTCATATAATGGTCATCTATAGTTGTGAACAGTAAAAATTTTAGAGTCTAATAAGATCAACTTAATTTTTAGGCAATACAAAATATGAATAGTAACATACTCATATGAATAGTAATGAATAGTAAATTGTCCAAAAAATAGAAACTTCAACCATGAATGTATAAATAAATTTTAGACATTTAAAAGTGGAAAAACAATCATAATATAAGTTTTTGTATTTTTGTATGTCATAAATATTTTATTTACAATTTTATAATTAATTTAATAATATAAAATGGAAATTTATTTTTATAAAATGTAATAATATATTGTTACTTTATTTTCTTATGGTTATATGATAACTTTATGGGACCCTGATTACTTTCTTATGGTATTACAAAATGAGTTATAGTTTAAAAGTTTTATTTTTGGAATAAATAATTAATTTATTTAGAAATTAAATTAAAAATATTTAGAAAATTATTTTCAGAAATCGGAGTTCAATTTGGATTTCAAAGCATTAATATTGGGTTAGAGTAAATTTTTTGGATTTTTCTGAAACAGTTGATTTTTTGGTGAATAGTAAAAAAAATGTTTTCAGTTTCAGGTGTTCAATGACATCATTGATGATGTAATCATGATGTAATAAATCTTGTTGAATATTGAATAGTAATATATTTTATGAGGTGTCCCAGGTGGCTAATACCATGGTCAAATACCGTGGGAAAGCCCATGGTTTTTCAAATACCACTGATGAGGTATCCCTTGGAAACTAATTAAATAATCCCTCACTTTTGCTATAAATACCAAGACTTTCCCTCATTACCTTCATTAAAAAATCCTTCTAGACAAATATATGGTCTCTTTACCTCCCATGGAGTCCTCTCAAGGTTCCCTCAATCTTCCGAAGGTCCTGACCTTCAAGCTTTCGAAGTTACTTTTCAAGGTAAGGGAACCTTTCACCCTCCTCTTTTAAGCCATGACTTCCTTTATGTTATGTCTTATAGTTCCATTTTGTTACGTGGGGTCTTGTTCTTATATATCGTTACTACTGTCCGTTTCATGTCCAAATTATGAGATACCCTTTCTTCTCTCATCAATTGATTTTCTGGATTTTTAAGTGATGTCGTTAGGCTGTCGGATTTTCGTAAAAGAAATCACATCTTCTCTTTTCTTTCATGTTTCCATTTCATGTGGTATTTCAGTCTAATGTCTATAATATGATCTTATTTATTCTTTTTTCTGTACCCATTATATGTTATGATTCTTATATAAGTACTCTACCCTTGTCCCCTCTCTTTTAAATGTTTTCTAAAAACATGTTATGTAGCCATTATGCTATAGAAATTTCATCTCAAAATTTCTCTTTCTTTTTCTCAAGAATTATCTTGTTTATTTATGTGGATCCCCAAATCTATTTTCATTTCCAGGGGTATTCATAAATACATTAAATTTATCTCTTTTATTCTAGAGTTTACATACATATAACCCCCACTCCATTTCCAAGGGTTATAAATGACATAATGATCGTATTTTTAAGCACTTTTAAAACGTCACGGTTTTGAAATGAAACCCATTTATTTTATTCTCTATGGGTTATATATGAAATGTTTGATTATGATCTATGTGGATCACATGAAAATAAAGACATATTAAAGGTATTCCCTGATATCTTCACAATTCATTGGGTAAATAATTAATCTCTATAGATGACAGTTTTCATGATAACTTGGTGAATAACCTTGCTAATTTTTATGACACCTTGGGGATAAACCTTGGTGATATGTTCCTGAATGTCTAAATGAAATGTTGTAGCCACATATTGAAGTTATGGTTCAAGTTATGTTCACTATGATATGCCTCTACTTCCATTTCTCATGTCTTTATGTTTTTCATCGGGTTCTTATTGATATCACAAGTAAATCGATTCCCTCGTTTTCCTTAATTGGCCTTCTGCTCACCCTTTTCATTGAATGTATGTCCCCAGGTTATGAGATGCAGTAATTGTAGATAGGATTAAATTTTAAAGAGGCTTTTCAAGGGGATTTAAAATAGTGTTTTATGTTTTCATGTTTTATTATTCCTGATTTCCAAGACACTAGACTTTAAAGATCCACAGTTTGTAAAATGTAATGAAATGTTATGTAATAAAAAGGCGGAATGGCATAATGGTTACCTAAAATATAACATATTTGGTTTTTTTGATAATAAAAACCTTAGAAAAAAATAATATATTGAAATATAGGACAATAATAACATCTGAGGACTAATATAGAGTGAAATGGAACATAGTTTCTAGATATTTAGCAACCACAAACCATAAATTAGGGAGGGGTAAAAATACCATAAATTCATCAGAAATGAATGTAAAAGGATAAATTTTTCAATTTCTAGATCTTATTGAAAAATTTGAGGCATTTTTTAACTATCAATTTAGGTAATTAATAAAATTTAATTAGTTGATTTATTTTCATTTTATAAGGATAATTTCATCCTTTTGTTGTTCTTTGAGGAATTTCCTATTCATCTCTTATTCCTAGAAATAAACATTCATGATGTATTTTTATTAATGAAGAACTAATATTAACTTTTAATTAAAAATAATATCCATAAAAGAATAAAAATAAATTCCATATTTCTCTAAATATTTCAGAAAACCACAATGGTCAGCATAATTTTTCCAATATGGATAAATATAACACATTAATCTCTAAATCCAAAATAACAACCCCTAAAGTTCAACTTAATTCATTCAAAAAATAGTTAACCTTAATAATACTCATAAATTTGTCTAAAAAATTAAAATCAAAAAATCCAAAAAAACATTATCAACCACATATCCATAGAAAGCACATAGTTGCTCAAAATTGGACATACTAAACATGTGAATACCTTGATAATTTATTAACTATAATATAGTTAGAATATTCCAAAATAATTTGAATCACTACAAAACCAATACAAAGACATATATTTTTTCACAAGTTAACAAAATATTTATCCCTCAAATGAAATCCTATCCTAGAAAATAATATTCAATTTACATAAATCATATAATGTTTCCTAGAAATATAGTGGGCTGTTTATGAAATAACATTAATCATTTTTTCACCAAATCACTTTTCTGCCCCATGGTTTTCTATATGATCAAACATATATCCCCATAAACACCTCATCATGAATGATCATATTAACATTAAAGTTTATGAATAAAATTAAACTTGTATCAACAAAATATAAATTTATTATTCCTCAAATAACTTTTTCAATAAATCATATACTAAACTAAAGGGATATATTCACATAAATTTCATCTAAAATACACTTAATAATTTAAAACATTAATCTCATGAAACCTAAAATGGGGTATCTGTGACTTTATACTTGTTAAGAAACTCATACTTATCAACCTATCATCATCATCACATTAATATATTTAAAAGTGGAGATAAGGGAAGGGAAACACGGGGGGTACTAGGGAGGATGGAAAAAATGTAAGCTGAGGGAATCCCCTCTCACACGTTCAACCGCCTCTTGTAAAAGATGATTGAGATTTTAAAAGAACAAGGTACCCATGCCATGAATCGTGATCGATGCCATATAGTCTGCCACCTTATTTCCTTCATGCCACATATGGTTCACCCGGATATTAGCGAGGATGTTTTTGCTTCTCCTAATATAGTATGAGATAGAAAGTGGGGTTGGGAAAGCACCATGCAGTGAGTTGAGGAGAATTTGGGAGTCCTTTTAGCTTCAGTGATGTCAATGCACCCTTGGAGGTAGAGGGTGAGACCATAGAAGAAGGCAAGGGCCCCTTCTTGTATGGAGGTGTGCACGCTCGCGCGTCGTTGGCCACGAGCGAAAAACTAAAATTTATAACCTACTTACTACTTTGGATAGTGGTAAGACAAGGTCGAACCACAGAGAGGCCTGTTGTTGTGTTTGGTGTTCTAAAAAATAAACAAACCAAAAACACACATGCAAAAATTGAGCAAAGACAATTGGTGGTGGTGAATGAAGTGAATGAGATTTAGTGTGTATAGAAGAAGGGAGAGGAAGTGAGTTCAATGGAGTAGACATAGCAGCAATAGAATTTGGGGTGAAAAGGACCAATAGATGAATATGGGGGGAAATTCCACTGGGTGATTTGATGTTGGTTAGCCTTATTCATGCATTGGGAATTAAGAGCAAGGATCTAACTAGAAGTAACTGTCCAGAGTTTTCATCTGGTCATTTTGTGATGAAATAGCTCTTATAGTCCCTCGAATGTAAAAGTCATTCCATCCAATGGTGAAATTAAGTCAGCAGTCACTGAGCTTAACTTGTCAGTTGAGTTCGGTTTGTCTCTCTCATTTGAGAATAATTCACTTTTCTGTGAATTACATAGAGTGAAACTTTTTTTATTACGGTACAAACAAGATCGGTTTTCACACGATCCTGTTGTTTTGAAAATAATCCCATATTTAAAAAATGATAGAGATGATCCAATTAAGTGATGTGGTGCATGAATGAGCTTAAACAACTCAAATCAACCATATTATTTCCCCAACGGAAATTAGCTGGACATATTGGATGGTTTTAATGAAACAATATATTTAAGGTCGTTGAAATTCATATTGAAATATGTTGCAGAAAAATAGAGCATAAGGAAAAATAAATTTTTGAACTCCCTGTTACTTCTCCTGAAAGTACAAGTTCCTACTGCTCAATGGTGGAAGCGACATTGAGATGCACTCGATGTCCCGCCCTGGGAATCGAGGTGTGGAAATTCTCTGATCTCGTACACCGATCTACTCCAAGGAAGATGTTGTAAGTTGCTCCTACTCTGCTCCCCTAGTCTGGAACAAAGTCTCGCTACCTCTCCCTGGTTCCAATGTGTCTATAAGTGTGTCGACATGATGTCCCTCCGCTCCTGATTAGAATGGTTGATCCCGTGCATTCATCACCCAACCGAAGTCTCTAAAATCTCCCTCGATAAGTTCTAGAGCTTCCATGTGGCACTTTCACTGTGTTTCTCCTCCCGCGCTGGTCACCAGAGCAGTTTCTCCTAACTGAATGAAAAATATGCGCGCGCGGCGAGCCAATTTCTTCCCTGGACACCGCAGATCCATGTGGCGCGCTTCCATGTGCATTTCACCCTCTTTTTAGTGAACTCTATGTGATTTCATCTTTCCCCCTACCACGAAACAACAAAATACACACATGGGTCAAGTACGAAATAAATGAAACCAACTATATATATACTATATATTTGCAACACTAAAATAAAAATACCAAAATCTAATATTATGAATAAAATAATAACTATTAATAATATATAATAAATATAATAAATTAATATATACATTTATTAATAAACTTATTATTATTATTATTCTATAATATATATAACACATAATAAATGAATTATAAAAAAATAATGTACCCAATTATATATTATTCATGTTATACTAATTATATTTAGTATGTATGTTAATATCATAATTATTATCTATTATATATAATTATATTTATTAATATGATAATCTTATATTATATATAGGCTCTTATACAATTATTAATTAATACTTTTATTATCATTCTATAATATATGATATATATACTATATACTATATATATTATATTATATGATATGATATAATAAAATAGATTAAAAACTAAACTAAAAAAAGAAAAGATGAAATGGGGGAGGGGACATGTGGTTCTGTGTGGAGAAAAGGGAAAAACATGGGGATGAAGAAGGTCGGTCTTAGGGCAAGAGAGGCAGCGGGACATGGCGAGGTCCGGAGGTTGTCAGGCAAGATCGTCCATTGGTTTTTAGAGGATGGAGGGAGCTGCTCGTCTTGAGAGAGAAGACAGGGCGGTGTGGGGTTCAGCGCAGGGTAGGGCAGGCAGCGGCAGTATGCGGCGAGGTGATGAAGGAGGCAGGGACAATGCGGTCGATATGGGGTTTGATACCGTGGCAGGGGTGTTGCGCAGGTATGGAAAGGGGGCACGGAATGGCAGGGAAATGATATCTGAGGTGTGGGAAAGGGGTGCGGAGAGCGGAGGATGTGTGGAGCGGCTTCAACAGGGAAGTATGCGGTGAGAGTTCTGTTTGTGCAGCAAGGTGGAAGCTCATGTGCGGCGAGGAAGGTGGTGCGAGACATCAGGTGGCTCTCCGGCGAGCAGGGGGTATGGATTGGATCGGCTAGGGTTCAGAAGCCAACTGGAATTGGTTTTGTGATTATGGTTACTACTGTGGAATTCATTTTCATGCTATTGGATTTGTTTCACTGGTAGGTTTGATATGTGAATGAGGGGTGAAGAATATGAGTAACGGTGAGGAAATGAGAGAGAGAGACGTATCAGTGAGAAAATAGCAGGGCTAACAGTGAGTGGAGGGGTGTATCAGTGAGGTGGAGTGTATCAGTGAGGTTATGTAGGGGCGTAGTTGTATCGGTGAGGAGTATCGGTGATGAAATGGAGTATCGGTGAGGTTTATGCAGCTACTAGTAGAGGGGGTATGGTAACAGTGAGGAAAAGTCTACCGGTGAGGTGAAAGCTATATCAGTGAGGAAATGAGGGAAAGAAGTATCAAGGAGGTAAATGGTAGTATAACAGTGAGGTGTGTTGTATCAGTGAGAAAAAATATAACAGTGAGGCAGAGTAATGGTGATGAAATAAAAATGGTATCGGTGAGGTTTTGTGTATCGGTATCAAGGTCACTACTAAGGGCGGAATGTGCGACCGCAACACATTTGAACAAA
This sequence comes from Viscum album, assembly GCA_963277665.1. Lineage (NCBI taxonomy): Eukaryota > Viridiplantae > Streptophyta > Magnoliopsida > Santalales > Viscaceae > Viscum > Viscum album. Next base: position 391,360,560 of record OY728167.1, on the reverse strand, counting down.
CACAACAAAGAAAATTTAAAAAATAAAATCATTTAATGAAACTAATAAATAAATAAATTTATAAATTAAATAGAATGGAATTAAAAACTAAGAACAAAAAATTTATATAATAAAATTAATGAAACTTTATTTAAACAAATGAATTAATTTGGTTTGAAAAAATAAACAAATTTAATTAAAGAACAAATAAAAATATTTATAGTAACTTTATTACATTATTTAATCAATTAATTAAAGAATTAATTAAATTGAAGAATAAAAAATATTAAACGAATAAATTTAAATTGTTAATATAATTAAATTATTAAAATACTAAAAACCAAAAAGGGTTATTTATTTACAATTTAAGGAATAAGGAATTTATTTATTTAATAAATGAATTAGTAAACTAACGAGAATTAAAAATTTTAAAAATTAAAGAATAAATAAATAAAAGTCTAATTGGCGAGACTATGTTAATTTAAGACTTATTTAAAATGACACTAATGTACACTAAGACACAGGTTTTAAACTAAAATTGATTATTTTACACAAAAAAGTACAAAAACACAGTAGTTATCAAATACTGAATAAAAACAATCATTTTGGTGTAAAAAAGTCATAAAAAATGCATAGATGATGTGGAAAAGAGTGTAAGAACACTGCCACATAAAACTCCCCCACACTTAAAGCTTTGTTTGTCCTCAAACAAGTACATTCCCTTAAACTTTAAAACAAAACTATGAATTGTGAATTTCATCTCAAAAAGTGCATGATTGAACTTAAAAATCCAGATGGACATGATCAAACAATGAGTCAGGTTTTTCAAAGGTATTCAAAAATGTTGTCATGTCTAGCTTCAAAAGCCCACTGGATGTCAAGAGCTTCACAAACTCATACAATGTCAATTATGTCATGCCTCCTATATGTATTCATAAACTGTCATACTTCACCGTCCAATTCAAGTACTGATTCAAGGAGTGATGAAAGGGTAGATGCTGTGGAATTCAAAACTTAACCAAGGGAACCTACCGTTCTCACCTTCTTCCGGGTTCCAGAAATTAAAGTCCATGAAATTGATAACATTATTTATTCAACCTAAATTAAAATTATCCAAGTCAATTGCTCTCTTCATCATCTGGGTTCAAAATTTCCCTCACCTTAATGAGTTCATTTTTGACAAGGGCACTTTATTTCACTTTTTCCTTGCCATATTCCATGTGCAGAGCACTGTGCATAGCACTTATTAATATTGAAATTGGCTTTATTTATTCACTGAAATTCACCCAATGCACCTTGTCTCAGATACTCACTGTGGGATCCCATTTTCCCATTTTACTCCAGTTTCAATGGACTAAATTAATAATCATTCAGATTGACTTCCTAAAGTGATTGAATATTATTTAATAGAAATGTGAGTCCCCTGGTTTCTAGGGAGAACTTCTAGTTACTCTAAGTCAGAATCCTCATTCCACAAGACCTATTCTGTCACACTCTCATCCTCAGTTCCTAAACATAAAGGTTCATAGAGACAGTGAACAATTGCACTCAACAATAATTCATACTTAACAGTTTTTGACTCAGTGCCACTCTTAACATCCATCAAATAGTTATCCACTAAATAAGACATAAATGAAGTACCAGTGAACCTCCAATGACCATAAAATGATTAAATAATCTTAAAAAAAATTAAAGGTATTTTGAACCATTTTTGAAAAAAATTGAAAAAAAATTGAACAATTTTTTAATCAAAAACCGAGGTTCAATAAGGAGGAATTCGACATGACGCAAGAATGACCACTCTCCCATGAATTAAAACGTAACATTGTCCCCAGTGTTGAATTTCAAGGTGGGAGACAATTTAAGTTCAAAACAGATGGAAATTTCAACTGAAAAAGGTTATGGAGGGGTATCAATAAAGTTCAAAAAATTTATTTTCCACACGAAAAGTGAAAGAAAATAAAAAAACAAACAAAAACAGAAGAGACCGACCCCACCAACCATCACTAGAATTACATAGAGTTCTATTCCTAAGATTTTCATGCTTTAAATCAGTGTGAGAAAACAAAAGATTTTATCAATTTATTCAAATGGTATCATGATTAACAAAGATGTGCAGTAGCAGCATAATGAAATTGAAAGCATTGAGTGCATGAAGGTACTACAAATCATCTCAAAATATATTCTCGACTAAGTAGATATAAGCATCTGACACCCAATCAAGGAAACATAGTCATTACTCACATATTGGGAGGAATTCCCCCACACTTAGTTCACAGTGAAGAGTAAGTAAGTAATTGAAAATAATAATGGTAGAACAACACTTCCCTGAATTATTGGACCTTTAGAAGTGGATTTCATCAAAAAATCCTCTTTAGCATCACTGGGTTATTACCCCTCTTCAGTGACCTGCAGGTGAAAAGAAGTAATATAAGATTGTAAATTTTAAAGTTCATGATATGTAACCCTAGAGAGTGAGTAGAGAGAAATGTTATCCATATAATGCAGTGGATTGCTCTCATGGGTTTTATATGCTATGTTTCTGGTAGTAAAACACTTTCTAACAAAACAATAGATCATGAGGCACCATCAGCAGTTAAGCAATTGAACCAGAGAACAAGTTGAATGGATGAACATTATTGAAAAACATAAAAATAAAAGAGAAACAACAGATAAACCATGGGTTAGTTCCCATGCAACACTAAGTTTATAGTCCTCATTTAGACTTGAATCATCTCATTCCTCCAACAGAGATATGGCAGCCGAGCCCTTTGGCAGTCCTTCAAAGAAGTTCTTAATTCTTTGAAAATTAACTAAGAAAGGCTGATTCTCTTCTCCAACCAGCTCAACAGCTCCATTAACAAAGACTCTAAAAATGGTAAAGGGTCTTGACCACATGGACTTTAACTCTCCTGGAAACAGCTTCATTCTTGAATTGAAAAGCAGGACCCTCTCACCAACCTTGAAATTCCTCTTTTGAATGATTGATTCATGAAAACGCTTTGCTCGTTATTTTTAAATTTCAGTATTTTCATAAGAATCAATTCAGATCTCATCCAACTCATTCATCTCTAGTAGTATCGTCTCTCCAACAGACTTAAAATCAATGTTAAGAGCCTTCACTGCCCAATAAGATCTCTGTTGTAACTCAATAGGTAGATGGAATGCTTTCTCGAAGAGTAACCTATATGGTGACATCCCTATAGAAGTATTATAAGTAGTTCTATAGGCCCAAAGGGCCTCGTCTAACTTCCTTTACCAGTCTTTCCTAGAGCTCGACATTGTTTCCTCTAAAATTTGTTTGAGCTATCTGTTTGAAACTTCTGCTTGTCCACTGGATTGTGGGTGGTAAGTCGTGCCTATGCTATGTGAGCACCCATACTTCTCCATCAAACCTTTTAACTAATAATTCATGAAGTGAGTTCAATTATCAGTGATAAATTCTCGAGGCAAGAAAAGATGTTTTTCTTTATTAATTTTACCACACAAGTAGCTGAATTACCGGGCAGAGCTACTGCCTCAACCCACTTGGACATGTAGTCCACAACAACCAAAATGTACTCATTCCCATAAGAAGATGGAAATGGTCCCAGGAAGTTCAAGCCCCACACATCAAAGATTTCAACCTCCAGGATACCTTTTTCGGGTAGTTCCTGCCTTCTACCAAAATTTCCCAACATTAGAAATTTTTCACAGCCAATAACCAGACTCCTTGTATCTTTAAACATTGTTGGCCAGTAGAAACCATCTTGTAGGACCTTCTGAGTAGTCCTTTATTATCCTTGGTGGCCACCCCAAGGTGAAGAATGGAAGCTCTCAAGTATGGGAAAAATCTCATCCTCAACCACACATCTTCTCAGAAACCCATCAGCACACCTCCTAAAGAGAAGAGGTTCATCCCAAAAATAATATTCTAGTTCAGATATAAACCTCTTCCTCTAGTTGTGTGAGAGATCCTTGGTCATGACTCCAGCTGCCAGAAAGTTGGCACAGTCTGCAAACTAAACAAACTACTGCATAGAAGCATCAAACAACAGTTCATCAGGGAAAGAAGTAATGATCTATTTTGGTTCCTTACATGGGGAATTGGGAAATCTGGACAAGTGATCTGAAACAACATTCTCAACACCCTTATTATACTTAGTTACTAAATCAAACTCTTGTAGCTACAAGTTCCACCTCATGAGTCTCGGCATTGAGTCATTTTTAGCTAGAAAATACTTAAGGGCTGAATGATCTATGAAAACTTTGATCCTTGATCCTATCAAATACAGCCTGAACTTTTCCAAAGCAAACATCATAGCAGCCAACTCCTTTTTATTGGTAGAATAATTCTTCTTTGCATCATCTAGAAGCTTTCTTGCATAATAAATAACATGAATTTTCCTATCCTTCTTCTTCCCTAACAGAGCTCCTACTGCAAAGTCACTAGCATCACACATAACCTCAAAAAGAAGCTTCCAGTCAAGGGCAGTGATTATAGGTGAAGTAGTTAGTGTCTCTTTGAGGAGATTAAAGGTTTCTAGACATGTTTCATCAAGGACAAAGGGTGTTTCCTTAACCAGCAGGGAGCACATTGGTATAGTAATCTTAGAAAAGTCTTTAATGAACCTCCTGTAGAACCCAGCATGACCCAAAAAACTTCTAATTCCCTAGACATTTTCAGGTGGGGGAAACTTCTGTATGGCCTTGATTTTAGCATTATCGACCTCTAACCCCTTCTTAGAAACTATGTGTCCCAAAACAATGCCTTCAGTGACCATGAATTGGTACTTTTCCCAGTTTAAGACTACGTTGATTTCTTGTCACCTTTATAACACTAGTTCCAGATTTTTTATACAGTTATCAAAGGTATCTCCCACGATAGAAAAATCATCCTTGAACACTTCAATAATCCTTTCAATTATGTCTGATAAAATGGCCATCATACACCTCTGAAAAGTGGTAGGAGAACCACACAAGCCAAAGGGAATCCGCTTGTAGGAAAATGTACAAAATGGATAGGTGAAGGTGGTTTTCTCTGGGTCCTTAGGTGAAATTTCAATTGGGTTGTAATCAGAATAACCATCAAGAAAGTAGAAGAATTCATTCCCTGCCAACCTCTCAAGATTTTGATCCAAAAATGGCATGGGAAATTGATCCTTTATTATGGAAGCATTCAATTTTCTATAGTCTATATATACTCTCCATTTATTCACTGCTCTAGTTTGGATTTTCTCATTTCTTTCATTAGTGACCACTATCACTCCACTCTTTTTGGGAACCACCTGGACAGGACTAACTCAAGGTCTATCAGAAATTGGAAAAATTATTCCAGCATCCAGCAACCTAATCACCTCTTCTCTCACAAATTCCTTCATGTTGGGGTTGAGTCTTCGTTGGGCTTATACTCTAGTCTTACATTCAGGTTTAATAGTAATTTTATCCATACAGAAGTCTGGACTTATCCCTTTGATATCAGCAATCGACCAACCTATGACAGACTTATACTTCTTCGAAACAGTAAGTAGATTTTTCTCTTGACTCACTTCAAGATTTGATGAAATAATCACAGGAAGGGTTGAATTGTCACCCAAAAAGTCATATTTGAGATGGGCAGGGTGGGGCTTATGTTCAGGGATGGGTGGTGACTAGCATGAGGGAAGATACTTGGGCATGGGTGGCCCAAGGTCATCATGCTTCTTCTTAAAGAAGGCAGTAGACAAGGTTTTTTCCTCAGTACAAGAGCTTCCAAAAGTTATCTCCTTAAACTTAGACTCCTCCCTCAGGGTAATAATGTGCACCAAAACAAAATCATCTAGTTTCTCCACAAATTCACCCTCATACTCATCAAAAAATTATCTCTCCTTACTTGAGCTGATCCCCATGCAAGAGGCAGCAGGGATTTCAAGTTCACTATTGATTTCAGCTATCATTCTTAGAAACTCTTCTTCCTCCTTATCAACCCTACTCTCAGCAACTAACATCTAATATTTTGGGAAAATTGGATGGGTGGGTTCTTGGATTTTCTTAAACACATTGAATTACTCTTTCTCTTCACCCCAATTGAAAATCAGTTTCCACTAAGACACATTTATCATAGCTCCCCATGTGGCCAAGAAGGGCCTACCAAGAATGATAAGAACCTCCTGGTCACACTGTATATCAAGGATAAGAATGTCAGCAGGAAAAACGAGTTTTCCTACTCCCACTAACAAATCATCTACCCTACCCACTGGATGAGTAATAGACCTATCAGCATGTTGTAATACAACAGTGGTGGGTTGGGGAACTCCTAACATCGGGTGCTAAAAAAGTGACAGTGGAATCAGATTAATACTAGTACCTAGATCACATAGACAGTTGAACTCACCACCTATATCACAAAATTTTCAAGGGATGAAAAAGATTCTAGGGTCCTGAAGCTTAGCAGGTATCCTATTCTGCAAGATTTCACTACAATCCTCTGTTAAGCTATAGGTGTAAAATTAATATGATGTCTTTTTCTTTGAACAGATTTTCTTGACAGACTTTAGATATGATGGTATTTGAATCAATGCTTCCATGAATGGGATATCAATGTTCTTCTTTTTAACCACTTTTAGAAATTTCAACAGTTCAGAATCATGAATTAGTTTCTTAATTCATTGAGGGAAGGGGATTGCAGGGGAAAAATTCCTCACAATTGGGGGCATCTCTACAGCTTATTCTTCAAAAAATTTCTTCCCATTATTTTATTTGTTCTTCAAGACATTTTCGTTGGATTTTTGAGTTGGAACAGTAGGAACTAGAGGAATTCTAGTGGTTCTGTCATGTTTTCCAGATTCAGGTTCTTTCAGATTTGAGTTTACAGTTTCATCTAGTTTCTCATTTTCAGCATTTTGGGGTTCTTTCCCAGTCTCTTAGTGAGTTTGGAGACCACTTCTGGTGGTCACAGCCATGGAATTCTCCCTAGTATTGGCTTCAGTGGTGCTGGGAAGCCTACCCTTTTCTCTATTGCTAGCATCCCTAGACAACTACCCCATTTGAATTTCCAAGTTCTTCACTATAGAATCCATTTGAACTTTATCAAAATAATTTTTGGTCTTTTGTTCATCAAACCTCCCTATCAACTGATGGAAAATATCTCTCACCTAATCTTTTGAGTTGGATGACTCAGCCATTGGTTGGGATTGGGGTTGTAACTACTGTCTAGGAGGATGCTAGAATCCAGGAGGGGCAATAGGTCGAAAGACTCCCTACTCCCTCCATGAAAGGTTCGGATGGTTCCTATACCCCTGATTAGAGGTGTTGGAAAAAGGATCATCCCTAGGCTGCATCCGAGGTCCATTGCCAGCAATTCTGGAACTCTCATGAGGTTAGATAGGCATATAAAAGTTTGGATAACAGGTTTGAGAATGGCCATACATTCCACAGTGGTGGCGCTGTACCATAAGGATTTGATGTGGGTTCTCATTAATAATCCCAACAGCTTGGGATTCAGCTTGAGGAGCAGGGGTGGTTTCTTTTCTCAAAATTGTTCTCCTCCTAGAGCATTTGTGATAGGAATTCTAGGCTAAGGTTTTAAAGATCTGTTTGAGCTCCTCAGCAGTCCTATCACTAAAATCTCCTCCAGAAGACTGATCCATCAAGGTTTGGTGGTATGGAGTGAGCCTATTGTAGAAGGTGTCCATAAGTAATTGAGGTGTATATTGATGGTTTGGAAACTGCCTAAGAAAACCTCTAAACCTATCACAAGCTTCATGAAACAGTTCCCCTTCATCCTGAAGTAATCCAGTGATTTTGTGTCTAATCTCACATGTCAACCTCCTGGGACAGAATTTCATTGTGAAGGCATTGTAAACTTGATCCCCGGTGACAAAGATATCTTCTCCTAACTATTGGAACCAAGACCTATCATTTCCATTGAGGCAGAAGGGAGCACTCTCAATTTAAGCTCTTCCTCAGTGAGACGCCTTCGTGGCAGCTGCTGGACACTGCAATAGAAGGCTCTAATGAAGTCAAGAGAGTCTTCACTAGGCATTCCATTGAAGGTAGGTAGATAACTAAGCATGTATTGCTTGATCTCATAATTCTTGGACCTAGGAGAGAGTCTAACGCATGAAGGGTTTCTAGACACTGACGGTAGAAAGAACTCTCTCAAATTATACCTCTCAACTATCTCATTCCTGTGTTGGTTCATCATTCCATGTTGGTTCGCATTTTCAGGAAGTGGATTGTTCAGGTTTTCATTTCTGTTTTCTTCCATTTTGACCTTTTCTTTATTATTTTTCACTTCGTTGAGGTGCTTATCAATCTTAGGGTTTCCAGGTACTATGTGCTTGTACTTAGACCTGGTTTGCATGTAGTAGGTTCACAATTTTTTTGAATTTCAATTTTCTTTTTTCATATTTTTAATGATTTTTATATGATTTTTTTGTTATGTTTTTATGTGAATTTTTGTTTGGTTTTTATTTTAAACGTACAGAGCCTCCTCAGAAACGGTGCCAAAATTTGCACACTCGCGCGTGGTTGGGCACAGGAGGAAAACTAAAATTTATAACCTACTAACTACTTAGGATAGAGGCAAGATAGGGTCAAACCACAGAGAGGCATGTTGTTGTGTTTGGTGGTTCTAAAAAATAAACTAAAGAAAATACACATGAAAAAATCGAGAAAAGAAAATTGGTGGTGGTGAGTGAAGTGAATCAGATTTAGTGTGTGAAGAAGAAGGGAGATCTAGTGGGTGCAAGGGAGTAGATAGAGCAGCAAGAGAATTTTGGGTGAAAATGACAAATAGATGAATAGAGGGAAAAGTCCACTAGCCGATTTGATGTTTCTTAGCCTTATTCATGCACTGCGATTTAAGAGCATGGATCTCACTAGAAGTAACTGGCCAGAGTTTTCATCTGGTCAGTTTGTGATGAAATAGCTCTTATAGTCCCTCGACTATAAAAGTCATTCCATCCAATGGTGAAATTAAGCTAGCAGTCACCAAGCTCAACTTGTTAGTTGAGTTCAGTGTGTCTCTCTCATTTGAGAATAATTCACTTGTCAGTGAATTACATAGATTGAAATAGTTTTTATTAAGGTAAAAAAAAGATTGGTTTCCACACGATCCTATTGTTTTGAAAAGAAGCTCGTCTATAAAACATGAGAGAGACAATCCAATTAAGTGATGCGGTGCATGAATGAGGTTAAACAACTCAAATCAACCATCTTATTTCACCAAAGCAAATTAGCCGGTAATATTGGATGGTTTTAATGCAACAATAGAGTTGAGGTCGATGAAATTCATATTGAAATAAGTTGCAGAAAAATAGAGCCTACGGAAAACTAAATTATTAAACTCCCTGCTACTTCTCCTGAATGTACTAGTTCCTGCTGCTCAATGGTGGAAGCGACACTGAGATGCGCTCGATGTCACGACCTGGGAATCGAGGTGTGGAAATGCTCTGATCTCGTACTTCAATATTCTCCAAGGAAGATGGTGTAAGTTTCTCCTGCTCTACTCCCCTAGTCTGGAACAAAGTCTCGCTACCTCTCCTCAGTTCTAATGTGTCTGGAAGTGTGTCGACTTGATGTCCCTCTGCTCCTGCTTAGCTTGGTTGATCTCGTGCATTAATCACCCAACCGAAGTCTCTGGAATCCCCACAATAAGTTCTCGGGCCTCCACGTGGCGCTTTCACTGTGCTGCTCCTCCTACACTGGTCACCGGAGTTGTTGCTCCTAACTGAATGAAAAATATGCGCACGCGGTGAGACAATTTCTTCCTTGGGCACCGCAGATCCATTTGGCGCGCTTTCATGTGCATGTCACCCTCTTTTTAGTGAACTCTATGTGAGTGCATCCTGCCCCCTGCCACGAAACAACAAAATACACACGTGGGACAAGTACGAAATAAATGAAACCAACTATATATATACTATATATTTGTAACACTAAAATAAAAATAACAAAATCTAATATTATTAATAAAATAATAACTATTAATAATATATAATAAATATAATAAATTAATATATTCTTTTATTAATAAACCTATTATTATTATAATTGTATAATATATATAACACATAATAAATGAATTAAAAAAAATAATGTACACAATTATATATTAGTCATGTTATACTAATTATATTTAGTATGTATGTTAATTTGAAAATTTTTTTCTATTATATATAATTATATTTATTCATATGATAAACACATATTATATATAAGCTTTTATACAATTATTAATTAATCTATTTATTATCATTCTATAGTATATGATATATATACTATATACTATATATATTATATTATATTATATTATATTATATAATAAAATAGATTAAAAATTAAACTAAAAAAATGAAAAGTTGAAATGGGGGAGGGGTCGGGTGGTTATGTGTGGCGAAAAGGGAAAACAGGGGGATGAATGAGGCCAGGCTTAGGGCAGGAGAGGCGGCAGGACACGGTGAGGTCTGGAGGTGGTCATGCGAGATCGGACAGTGGCTTTCAAAGGATGGATGGAGCTGCTCGGCTTGAGAGAGAAGGAAGGGCGGCGTGGGATTCAGCGCATGGTAGGGCAGGCGGCAGCAGTATCCGGTGAGGTGAGGAAGGAGGCAGGGACAGTGCGGGCTAGAGGGGGTTTGATACCGCGGAGGTGGTGTTGTGTAGGTATGGAAAAGGGGGTGCGGAAAGGTAGGGAAATAATGTCCGAGGTGTGGGCAAGGGGCGCGGAGAGAAGGGGATGTGCGGCGCGGCTTCAGCAGGGCAGTATGCGGCGACTGTTCTGTTCGTGCAGCAAGGTGGAAGCTCGAGTGCAGCAAGGAATATGGTGTGAGGATTTGGGTGGCTCTCTGGAGAGTAGGGGGTTCGTCTTGTAATGGCTAGCGTTCAGAAGCCAACTTGAATTGGTCTGGGGATTACGATTACTGTTGTGGAATTCATTTTCTTGATGCTGGATTTGTGTCACTGGTTGGTTTGCTGCGTGAATGAGGGGTGAAGAATAGGAGTAACAGTGAGGAAATGAGAGAGATATATGTATCGGGGAGAAAATAGTAGGGCTAACAGTGAGTAGAGGGGTGTATCGGTGAGGCGGAGTGTATCATTGAGGTTATGTAGGGGCGGAGGTGTATCGTTGAGGAGTATCGGTGACGAAATGGATTAGCGGTGAGGTTTATGCAGCTACTGGTAGAGGGGGTATGGTAACGGTGAGGAAAATTCTACCGGGGAGGTGAAAGCTGTATCGGTAAGGTAAATGGAAGTATAACAGTGAGGTTTCTTGTATCGGTGAAGAAAAAAACAAAAGTGAGGGAGAGTAACGGTGAGGAAATAAAAAGGGTAACTGTGAGGTTTTGTGTATCTGTAGCAAGGTAACCGCTAAGGGCGGAATGTGAGACCCAACACCTTCAATCAAACACAATAATGAAAATTAAATAAATAAAATAATTTAATGAAACTAAAAAATAAATAAATAAATAAATAAAATAGAATGGAATTAAAAACAAAAAACAAAAATGTTAAATAATATAATTAATGAAAATTTATTTAAACAAATGAATTAATTTGGGTTAAAAAAATAAACAAACTTAATTAAAGAACAAATAAACATATTTATAGTAACTTGCTTACATTATTTAATCAATTAATTAAAGAATTAATTAAATTGAATAATAAAGAATATTAAACTAAAAAAATTTAGTTGTTAAACTAATTAAATTATTAAAAGACTAAAAACCAAAAAGAGTAATTTATTTACAATTTAAAGAATAAGGCATTAATTAATTTAATAAATTAATTAGAAAACTGACGAGAATGAAAAATTTTAAAAATAAAAGTTTAAATAAATAAAATTCTAATTGGAGAGACTATGTTAATTTAAGACTTATTTAAAATGACACTAATGTACATTAAGACACATGTTTTAAACTAAAACTGATTATTTTACACAGCAAAGTACGAAAACACAACACTTATCAAATAATAACTAAAAACAATCATTTTGGTATAAAAAAGTCAATAAAATTCAAAAAGGATGTGGAAAAGAGTTTGAAAACACTTCCACATAAAGGTGTCATTCCCTAGGAAGATCGTGAAATCAAACACAAAGGAGACTCTGTCATCATAAACCTCCCCTTCTCCCTTCATGTTCCCCTCAGAGCAGGGTCCGTCTGTGTTAAGCTTCAATCCATAGGAAGGTGGATGCCATCAGACCCAGTTTTTTGTCGGGGTTGCAATTGGGGGATCCTGGGAAGATGAATGTAGGAACTATAGTGAGGGAGATTCTATCTATAATTTAGTGAATCTAATAAGATCTTGGAGGATGCACTGGGTGCGAGTGGTGATGACCCTTGCTGGAGAAATGATTCCTTTATATCTTTCTTTGTTCCTCACATGCCAAATACACCACACACCTGCAAGCAATATAATGGTCCGGTCTGACCACTCACCTCCCTTATCACCTGAGCCCTAGAACTAGAGGGAAATTAAGGACTCAATGTTACAAACCTAGATGGGAACATGAGTGAGTGCATCGAAGGCCTTCCAAACTTCTTGGGCCCAGACACCCCCCCCCCCAGGAAGAGGTGCGTAATGCTTTCCTCTTTATGGTCTATGCAGTGGGGGTAGTGGGAATCCATAGAAATGCCTCCTTTTTTGACTTTATCATTGATGGCCAGGGAAACATACCTAATCCTCCATGTGAAGAAGTTAATCTTTGTTGGGATGTGCTTGGGCCAGATGATATTGTTCCATTGGTCTTGCTGAGGAGGAGGGATCAAGATGCTTCGACTGGCTTTAGTAGAGAAGGCGCCCGAGCTAGAGGGGTGAAGATAAACCTTTCTACTTCTGAATTAATGTTGATGAGTTGGAACGTCTCTATTTTATCCTTTTCCAGCACTTCCTTTATAAAGGAAGGGTAATTACTGGCTTCCCCATACAAGATATTGTAAGTAGGACACCTCGGTAAGCTGAGGGCACTGCCCGACAAGTTGGCATGCCAAAAGGAGACATTCTCTTCCCCGATGACCCAGCAGATATGTGGTAAGATGGCCTAAAACATATCCATATATAATAAAGAATAAGAAATATCAATATTTCCCCATTCAAACAAATAATATTCAAAGAAAACCTTTGTATGCAAGAATGGTATACGATTTAGGAAATAATCATATAACTAATACAAATATTTTGTATATTTAAGGTAAATGTAATTTCTAATTATTACAATAAATTGAAGGTTTAAAGAGGAATTTAATGGAAATGAATTTATTCAAGAATTTATGGGTTACCATTAATTTAATATAATTGTATATTTAATAGTAAAATCATGTCTTTTAAAGAATATAAGAAAATGAAATCAAAACATTTAAACTAAGATTTCATTAAATATTATTCTTTTTGAAACATATTTAAATATTATAGAAAAACATAAATACTATAAAATGGTTCTGATGGGGGGAAAATCTATTAACATCATATACATTAAAAATTAACTTTTCTTTTGACTTTTTTGTAACCAAAGATGAAAATAAACCTTCAAAGAAAATTGGAAAAATTAATTTAAAACCTTTTAAAATGTAAAATATGACATTATATGTAATTAATAAATCATTTGATCAAATAAAAAGAATTTTGTTAAATAATTCTAAAAAATATAAATATGAAAAAGAATATATACACGATCAAAAATATAAATAAGTAGAGCTTTTATTTTTAAAAAAACTTTGCTTGTTTTAATTTACAAAGAAAAGAAAAGTTAGAAGAAACTATAGAAAAACATTAAATATCCAAATTATAAGAGAATGTATGTAGTTTATGAAGGAAGTATTAAAATATTCTAAAATTAAAATATATTAAATCCCAAAAGAAAATGAATTATAAAATAAATTGTCACCCCTTTGGTTTATTTTATATTGTATCCCCTTGAAAGGGTAAGACGAATTGAAGCTTGAATAATCATGAATAAATATATATATTCATGTTAAATAAATAAACTTGGTAGTGTAAACACTACATAAAAATAATTAGGTTCATAATACCAAATATGTCTCAATAGATCGAAAATTGAAAAAAAATCCATTACAAAGATCATATCACTTTTTTTAAAGATTGAGGTGCAGTGACCTCTTTATTGAAACAAAAAAGACATACGGTTAAGAGTACAAATAAGAACCATTTGGTACCATAGAAAGACAGAACGAGAAAGATGAAACTATTCTCAAGCGGGTTCTCATATAGTGGTAAAGAAGGCACCCACCTTTTCCACTGGGGGGGGGGTCGACCCCTTCTCCCTGTCTTTGCTTGTATCCACGCACCACCTTTATCATCGGAAGGTTCTTCCACAGTAATGGGATCTATGATAGACACAGATGGATCATCATTCTTTGATCTAGATTATTTACAATTGGTAGTGATCATATCAAATGGGTTAGAAATGCAAACAGTATAGAGTACCTTCAATATAGGATATGTGATGTCCTTCATGGATATTAGTCCTTCCTTTGGCATGGAATCTTTAGGCTTGTCCAACTTCTTCTATGCCACATCTTCTATGATGAAGTTACTCAAGGTCATCAGAGTGGAATGGGACTTATTTTACTACTGAATCATACATCATTTATCAGGTAATCCTGTAGGAGGTATGGACAACAGAGACACAATCTGCAATGAAATGGGGTCTTTCTCTCAATCAGGATTAACATTGCAGCATGTGTCCTTAGTAATGAAAATAGGGACCTTAGTAACAACTTCTTATTGTGCTTTGTAATGGAATTAGTCTTTTATCTTAACCTTCGTAGAGGTCACAACTTCTAGCACTATGGGCCTGAGAGCTCTCTCTCCATTTGACTGTCCTCAGTGTGTGATTATTTTCCTTCACCTTCCATGCACTTGACCAGAACATCCATGAATGAAAGGACTACACCTTGGTTATTACATTATACAATATCATCCCAACTGACCTTTCTTGGTCCATGAAAGAAATTCCTTTATCCTATAGCAAAATCTGATTTTTAGTATGTCCATGAGTCTGCAACTCAGACTAAGTCATCCCATCCAGGAAATTTTCAGAGGGAGAAATTTGGCTAGTAGGAACCTAAGGTTCACCTAGGTACTTTTTTAAATTTTCATCATTCCCTTGGGAGGGTTTGAGTCTCTCATTTATTATACAATGAAACTCATTGTGCCCTTTCAGCATGCATTTAGCACAATTCATGCTTGATCGGTAGTTGGACCTGGAGTGTCCAATCATAGGGCACACTTCACAAAATGGAGGTAGTTTTTCATATACAATTCTCAAGTTGATTTCGTCTTGTGATGTAGAGATAATCACCTTATAAATAAAAGTAGATCCTAAATCAATATCAACTAATATTATGGAAAAATGGCCAAAAACTAACATTCTCAATGGCTAGGTACATTCGGGTTGGAATTCCTATTGCAGAGGCAATGTCAAATAGAATCTGAGAGATCCATAAATCCCAATTTAATCTATAAATCTTGATCCAAACATGGGAAAAAAGTGTCCTTAAAATCATAAAGGCTAAAATTTAGGTTATATTCATAAATCCAAAGAGTTCATAGTTTCAGGTTTACTGACCTAGAACCCCATGCTCGACCTTTCAGTTCGGTAGAAGGTAAAAGCCAATGGAAAATTACCCTCCCAAATGAGACATATTTAAAATTATTCAAACCCATTATCTTAGAAAAATGGTCATTAAGTTTAGAAATTTTCTAGGTTTTCATACCCTTATATAAAGAGATTTGGGTGATAAAAGAGTTCTTATAGAGTTCTATCATTTGGAAGATTTCCCCTTCTGAAGAAGAGATGTGAGGTATGGAACCCTTTCTAACAATACATTGTGCAATGTGATTTTATGGGAAGTCGAAAGAGCCATCAAGAAATCTCGAGGGATAGAGAATGTGTAGCTATTATTCAAGATTCTAAACATTATTTGTTCCCTTCGAGATCTAGTGAGAACAAATATGTTGAGAATCATAGAATAAGAGGTTCAAACAACTTGGGTGGGATAGATTTACCCAATAAAGTATAACCCAATGAATGAAAATTGAGTTAATAAACCCCTTACATATTCTTTGAATTGCCTCATAAGTAATTTAAACATTCAGTATAATAAATTTTTATTTATAATAATTAAATAAAATAAACATATAAAAATATATAATTTCATATATAATCCATTTATATGATATTATAACATTTTTATTAGTAATATTTTTTTATATTTATTATTTTGGGTGTTAGCTATGTCATTTTTCTTAAGAATTTTAGTTCAGTAGTTTCAATCCATGTACTTTGATTATGGTTCCATAATATCTTGAATGTTAGTATGGATATAAATATCATATATATTCATTATATATATATATATATATTCAAATCCATAAAATGTAGATATTGAAAAACTAATTGCCTTATTAATAGATATGGTAGGCCGTATGTACGGATGAACGACATTTTCAATTTTCAGTGGATGAAATGAAATAAAGAAAATAAATAAATAACCTTAGAAAATTCATTTTTATATTATATATATAATATATATTCATTAAATTTATCCTTATTTCAATCATGAAAAGTGGAAATGAATAACGGATCACATCGCTTCATAGAGGTGGCAGTCCACATGTACGCAAGAGTGACATTATTGTTTTCCAAAGAATTGGATAGTAAGATGGTAGATATGATATAATAAATATAGAAGAATAATTATAGCATAAATATCATATATATTCATTATTTCCGTATTTATTACCATCCATTTAAAATTATGATGAAAAATGAATTACACCATTGTGTGGAGACGGTAAGTCATACGTACGCACAAGATGCATTTTCACCTTACATAGGATGGGAAATAGGTTTAAAATGGTAGTAACATAATAATAATAAAATCTTTAAATATATTAATTATATTGTATTAATTATTTAATAATGGGTACAATAGACTTAGAGTAAGTATACTATGGAATAAATCTGAAAGAGTTGTTAAATACAATTACATTTTCCTTGGTGGACTTTCTTTAGATCTCATCTTAAGGGACATAGGGTTGGTATTTTGGAAATAAAAAAATATATAAAACGTGAATAATGATGCTATAAAGAGATATAGATAGGGTTTAGATGAGATAGGTTTCTCAATGAGGTGTCAAGAAATTAAAGGAGTGTCCTTTTATAAGTGATGGGAGGAACATTCTTGTAAATACTTAAATATTAATTTAATATATATTATCTTTTAGTGAAAAATGGATCCAAATTGATAGAATATTAATATAATATTAGGAGGAGTCAAAATACTTTAAATAGAAAAATTTAAACATGTTTTGGTTATGTTTTCAGATATATGTCTTAGTTTTAACTCCCCGTTAACCCTGTAGATAATTACTGCAATATAAACGTTTATACCCTTTAAGGGACAATAATTTTACCATAAAAAGGAAAATAGACCCATTAATGGACCATATTTTATATTTTAAACCATATCCTATTCACAATAGAAAATATAATATTTCTATAAATTTTAATTCATTTAATATAATATTATTTCTTATGGAATATCATTAATGTCATTTTTTGGAAAATTCATTAAATTTTACTTTGAAAAGAACATGAAAAGAAAGGATTTCGAATATAAACCATTAAAAATAAATAATATGTTATATTTCACAATAAATTTTGTGGTATGTATTAATTGATAACAATTATATTACTATTAATAATTCTAAAATAATTTATTTTATTTTTATTTTTATTGAATAAATATTTTGTCAACAGTGTGTTAGAATTTAAGGAACTTATTCCTTAGATAAAAAATAGAAATAAATTAATTTGATAAATATATATTATATATGTTCAAAATAATATTTTATAATATTTCATAAAATATTCTTATCCACATGTGGAAATATAAATGAAATTAAATGTAAGAGATGTACATCTTGGGATTTTCTTTACTTAAAATAATATAAATGTCATTATGATGGTTAATATCTGCAAAATTCCTTATATTAAAATTTTGGATTTATATTCAAAAATTTAACCTATAATATGAAATGATGGAATGTGTGGGGTGAAATGATGAAATGTTTTGGGTGGATTTTTAATGCCTTATCACATTATTTTTAACCTTAATTACCCGATTAACCCTTTATCGATGCAATAAATCTGACCACCGTTTCTGTTAATAATGGTCAAAAAAAGGGAACTATTTTAAAATTTGAAAATATTGATTCCATATATAGTATCTATTTTTTGATATTCAATTTCTTTCAGTTCTGTAAATGAATTTCAATATAAATACATAAAACTCAACGAAGTATTTTTTTATAAAAGTTCATTTTTTTCAAAAAAAATTAACATATATCAAAATCATCATAATATATCAATAAAATTATATTATTATAAATAAAATAGTTCATATGAAACATTAATACCAAATAAAAAATATATTTGGAATTTCAAATTACATGATTCAATTAAAATAAATAAAAGTATCTAAAAACTCGATATTTTTCACTATTCCTTGGAAAAAATTAAAAAAGGAAAAATTAGAATAAGAGAATTTATATTTGATTTATTAAAAAATTATATTTATTTTTTAAAATAAATATTCTAAAATTGGAAAAAATAAACTATAATTTCCACAAAAAATAAATACAATCATTTTTGATGAAAATGTGTTTTTGAATCATAAAATGACTTCACTAAAAATTTAGTGGTTATTTCATAATTATTAATAAATAAATATATATTGAGTATGAAAATTATATATATATATACATATTTCATAATTTTTTTACTCAAGTTCATACCCACCAATTCAACGATTAGGTTATAACATCCTAATTTAATTAATAATATTTTTTTGTTACAAATCAATTTTATTAAATCTCGGTGTTGCATGTAAAGTAAGATAAATTTTTTTATTATTTTTATAAAATAAAATTTTAGGGTGTGTAAATAAACCTCAAAACCAATGTTCACAACCTGAGGTGAAGGCATACAACCATAACATCAGAAACAAAGACTAATAACCCCATTCCCTAATAACATGGAATTCCTTCCTGAACAAGGGTTCTTGATGCACCAGTCTGTTATCCATCATAGGTTATGACACACCATATACCACCAATATACTATTTTCCCAACTCATAATAGTACATTTTTTTGTGCATGTGCTTTCGTTTTTTGTTTGGATTGATTGCAACTCATCTCATGCTTGTTTTATATTTTCATTCATTTAAATGTTTAATTGTGTCCAATTACATGTTTGAAGTAGGTTATATTTTTTATAAATTGAATTTTATATTGATAAAAGTATTTTTAACTTTGATTATATCGTAATATTTATTTAGTTTAAATTTATTTATATCTCTTTTTTTGATAGATCATTAATGTTCTATATGTTTTACATTTTGTTCCAATGAAAAATAAGTCCTTAATGACCATAAAAAATAATATATATTTATTTTATAATTTTCTATAATAGAAAAAACAATATTTACCATGTTTCCAAATTTTGATCCATGTAGCCAATTTAAGATTCATATTGTCGACTCTGAAATCCACATAACTGATTCAAATAATCTAGTTCCCATTGTATTTTGACCATATCATGGGCTACATAACTCCAAATTGAGTGATTATTTTTTGGAAATATATGAAATTTTCATACATGAAATTACAATAAATAAACTTTTTAATTAGTCTATTTCTTGTCCTAAATTGTGTATGATGTTACTGAATGTTTTTATTCTGATATCTACTGTTATTTATGATTACTTGAGTTATATTTATCTGATAAAGGCGATTCTCATTTGTTTAGAAAGGTAATACAATTTTATAAATATAATTAAAATGGAAAAAAATAATTCATCATTTATAAAGGAAATTTTTATCTTTTAAATTTTAGAAAACCATCTATCTATAATTTTTAGGAATTCCCTTACGTGAATTTTTTACATGAGAAATTCCCATATGTTAGAAAATCACTTACATAATTGCATTATGTGAAATACCTACATATTGAACCTGTTATGTTATTTTACTATGTGGTAAATTTGAGTATTTGGAGAAAAATGATTACATTAAAAACTCATATGTGAATTTGGATAAATAGATTACTGAAATTCCTATAGAAAATAATGGTCTCTTTTACATTTTTTATATATTATGATTTGTTTCATGTTCATGTCATATATTTAAATTCTTGTAATGAATTTATTAATTAATTTTATTTATGTAGAACTTATTTGAATTAATTTTCATTGTTTTAAATATGTATTTGTGATGATCACAAACTAATTAATATTCACACATGGAACATAAAGCTTACAACTCAAAAATACATTTTTTTTATTTTAATTTATTTTCATTGGTTTTATTCATTTTAAATTAATATTAGATGATATTTATATCCTTATTATATTTAATACAATGAATTAAGTGTTATTAATTTTTTAATATTTTCATATATTTGCTTCTTATTTAAGAAGGAACATTTTTGAATTTCTTATTTAAAATTCAAACATGCTATTTTCATGGGATATTTTATAGACCGATTATTATAGAAACCAATTAAATTATTTTTCATATTATTTTGAAATTTTTTGAATCAGTGTCAATAGTTTTAAATTTGGGTTGCGATTTTAGTTACTAAAATAAAAGGATAATATCTTTTTCTCACTCTTTTTGAGAATCTAGTTTTATCATTTATATTATTATGAATTGTTCTAAAAATTTTCTCAAGTGTGTTTTCCATATAGTTTTCTATTTTAAAGGACTCTATGATTATTGGAAAACATACATAGAAATAAAATATTATAACATGATGATTTTATACAACCTAATGATATAAAAAGTGTTAATACATTGCGAACATTCATGTTATCCTGTACACTTTTTTTACTACTACTAGACGATCTCTCAAGGGATAAACAAAAATTCCATCAGATTTTGTTACCTTGATGAGATGATCAAAATGATAAAACACTAATGAACCCATACCTTTGTAGTATTCTTCTTTATATTTTTATTTTATTTTCTAGGGTCGGTAAGAATTATACCCATCGTTCACATATTCTCACATTCTCTTTATGATTTTACATAAATAATAATTTTTCTCTTTTCGGGTTTTGACTCTCATATTCTAATGTCAGGATTCGAGAGTTATGACTCTATGTATCAAAATTCAGGTCATTTGGGTTATTACTCCTAGATTCTAATATGAAGACCATTCTGGTTGTTACTCCTAGTATCTAAATTCAGGTTTGTAATTGGGGTTTGACTCCTCAAAAGAAAGTTAGGTTTATGGTTATTCTAGTGCCATAAAAAAGTAATTTATAATTAGATTATGGTTCCCATTTAAAAATTAGGTTGTTCCCCATGCATCTCTCATAGAGTAGGGAGGTATAAGACTGGACTAGGTCCACTTTGGATGGATCCAGTATAAAAATATTGGTTTTCATTATTTTATTACCATGTCTAACTAACTCTTATAATTAACTCTAATAATTATCTCTGATAATTAATCTCTTCATTTAAACATTTAATCTCATATTTTAACCCCCTAGAGACTTTCTTAAATCCTATTCCAACCTTAAAAAAATCTTTTTTACCATTTTGTTACCCAAATAGGAACCTATCTGAGATGGGACACCGCATGGCTTCAACTGTGCCTCCCATATGTCAGAGGCTCTCAACTAGTGAAAAGGGCCTAATCCATAAAATGCGGATTCTATTCCCTCAAATCATGGTCATAAAATATTGTAAATTACCAAACATCATCCAAATAATACCATATCACATAAATTAAACAAACATAGGCAATCACAAAGAAGATGTTGTCATGAAATCATATAACTGATCACCCACTGGGATAATCCGAAATACAAAACAAAACCATAACACAAGGAAGGCACCCTATCCCCACTTCAATACTTTGGCCTCAACCCAATCTAATGTTACACTATAGCTACATCTACCTAAAATCCTAAATGACATGTGACCCAAATAGAAATGCAGACATAAGGACTTCTTGTGCACTTAGATTTCCATGTATGGTTTGAGCATAAAACTCCAGAGGGTATCACCAAGAACCCTTATTATACACCATTATTTAAATGTGTATTAATGAGGGAAAAATAAAAGATAGGCTCACTCAGTCATCATGCATTAATCGAGACACCATGACACCTGAAGAGGTAAAAATTTCTATACAGACATTAGTTTCTAACCAAGAAACCCAAATCTTGACCATGCTTACTTCAGTGACATACTTAAAAACACTCATCAGCTCATTCCATCATAATAATTACCAACTAGTGCCAAATGAATCATGGTTGGGTGGTATCAAAACTTAGATAAAAAATGCATGATATTTCCCTAATCACTCTATGGAGGTATATTAGTAATCCATCGTATAATGAAAAAACCCCCAGGGTAGTACTAAGACCAAGCCTGTGTTAGGAAATTTCTTACACATGCACACCGACCAATGCCACATCTTTTAAGGTCATAAAGCAAATACGTGAGAGTCAGGGCACTTTCATTTATAAAACCATCCCCATAGACACATGAGAGGTCTGTCACCCTGGCTCATCCCTACAGACTCAAGGGATTCCATCAAACAGACCAAATCCATGTGTAGAAAGTTCCTTGAAACAATACATGAATGATAAGGGTTTAATAATACACTAAAACAAGACACTAAGGGAAAATTTCCAAGTATACCTACTCATCTCTAATGACTCTTGGGAGGTTCATGATCACACATCTTTGGGCATGGGTGACAAACTAAAATTTATAACCTACTCAGTACTTAGGACAATGGAAAGACAGGGTCGAACCACAGGGAGGCCTGTTGTTGTGTTTTGTGTTCAAAAAAATATAATAAACAAAAACACACATTCAAAAACAAGAAAAAACACTTGATGATGGTGAATTGGAGTGAATGATATTTAGTGTGTGAAGAATTGAGGGTGAGATGGTGAGTGCAACGTGAGTAGATATAAACAAAGTAGAAAGAGGAATTGGGGTGTGAACAGCCAAAAGATGAATAGGGGAAGGTCCACCAGCAGATTTGATGTTGCTTAACCTTGTTCATGCACTGAGATTAAGAAATATGGATCTGACTAAAAGTAACCAGCCAGATTTGTCATCAGGTCGGTTTGTGATGAACTAGCTCCTACAGTCCCTCGACTATAAATTTCATTCCATCCAATGGTGAAATTAAGTCAGCAGTCACTGAGCTCAACATTTCAGTTGAGTTCGGTGTGTCTCTCTCTTTCGAGAATAATTCACTTGTCAATGAATTACATAGATTGAAACAGTTTTTTTATTATGGTACAAACAAAATCTGTTTTCACACGATCATGTTGTTTTGAAAATACGCTTGTCTGTAAATAGTAAGAGAGATAATCCAATTATGTGATGAAGTGCATGAATGAGGTTTAAAAAAATCAAATCAACCAGCTTATTCCCCCCCCAAAGGAAATTATCTTGACATAGTGGATGGTTTTAATGCAACAGTAGGGTAAGAGATAATGAAGTTCATGTCAAATTGAGTTGCAGAAAAACAAAGCACAAGACAAATAAGAATGTTCGTCTCCCTGCTCGAGCTCTCAGAAACTCTAACTCATGCTGCTTGATGGTGGATGCAATGTTGGAATCCGCTCGATGTCCCGCCCAGGGAATCGATGTCTGAAATGCACTGGTCTGCTGCTCTTAGTACTCCAATCTATCTCCAGTTCCGTCTATCTCCTGAATGATCAAAATTATTGCTGCTTGTCTCTCTGGTTCCAATCTGTCCTGACTGATGCCTCCCTCTTCCAGCTTAGCTCGATTGTTCTATCACTAATGCCCACCCTTGATGAATTCTAATCACCCCCATAATCAAAGTCTCTATAATCTCATATGAAGTGTTCATCCACCTGCACGTGGCTCCTTCATAGTTCCATGACTCCTGCACTTGTCACCGGAGCAGTTGCTCCAAACAGAATGAAATGGTGCTCGCGCGGTGACCCACAACCCTCTGCAAAAAATGCATGAGTCAGATTATGTAAATATACATATATACCTACTTAAAAGTACTTATTAATGTATATATATATATATATACTAAATAAAACATGCTTATAAGAATATATATTTTATAAAACCTAATACTATTATTAAAACAATAACTATTATATTTAATTAAGAACAAATATTATTATACAAAAAAATAGTATTATATATATAAGATAATATTCTTTTATTAATATAACAATTATTATCATATTGTATATGATATATAATATATAAAACAATGTACATAATTATATATTATTAATGCTATACAAATTATATCTATAATGTATGTTAATATCAATATTATTATCTATTATATATAATTATATTTATTAATATGATTTACTAATATTATATATATATAAGCTTATATATAATTAATATAACTATAATTATTATTGTATAGTATATGAAATGTATATTTTATAATATATATATATTATATTATATGTTATAATAGAAGTAAAACTAAAAATAAGAAATATGAAAATGAAAAGAAAAGGGGGAAGGGGGATCTGGTAGGGGAGACAGTGGCGGTATGCGGTGAGGTGAAGTGGACAGCGGTGTCAGCTTGCGGTAGGAGCAGGGGAATGCGGCTTCGGGTATTGCGCATGTATGGAAGGCAAGGTTCGAGGCGGAGCTGAGCAGGCGGGTCGGGATCTCAGTGACTCGGCGCAGGGGAACCGAGATGATGCGGGTGTGTCGCGACGGCTAAGGGGGTGTGGCTCGGAGAGATAGGCGGGATTCAGGTATTCCAACAAGGGGGAGACGGCACAGTGGAGGCATGCAGATAGCTCGGGTGCGGCGATGCGAGGCGGCGAGGTGAGGAGGTGAACTTGCGGCAAGGGTATGGGCTCAAAAAGAGGAGAGGGCTTGGGCGCGGTTGGTTTCTTGGCGGTGAGGGGTCAGTGAGGGTTTAGGGCAGGGGAGGTGGAGAAGAAAGGGGTTTGGGTGGCTCCGCGGAGATTGGAAGCAGTGCTGGTGTAGGCAAATCAGTGGCGCATCGAGGCCGAGGGTTCGCGGCGGCTTCGGTTGTGATTCTTCATTAAGATTTTGAGTTTTCTGGTGATTGAGTCTACTGCTGTGTGAACATTTATGTGTGAGGTTGTTGGTTTTCTGCGTGAAGCTGTGGATGAGGATGGATCAGAGTGGAATGGTGTGGTAAGGGGACGGGGAGGTAGGGAGAGGGAAAAGTATCAGTGAGAAAATACTAACGGTGAGGTGGAGGGTATCAGTGAGGAAATAAAACATGACAGTGAGGAGGGGTTAACAGTAAGTTATCAGTAAGGAAGGGATAGAGAAATGTATCGGTGAGGGTTTAGTAACGGTGAGGTAATGAGTATCAGTGCAGAAGAGCGGTGGGAATGAGGGCGAGGTGTATCGGTGAGGTAAAATGGAAATGTAGAGGGTAAACTGTATCAGTGAGGTAAAATGTATCTCTGAGGATGAGCGGGGATAACAGTGAAGAGTAACGGTGAGGTGGTGTAACCGTGGACTTAGCCTGGCAGTGAGAAAAAGTAGTGAGGTATCGGTGAGGATTTGTGTATCGGTGAGGTTTTCTATATCAGTGAGGTAAGATGCATCGGTGAGGATGAGCGGGCATGTATCATTGAGGGAGGTCAGCAAGTGACCGCAACACCTGTGAACAAACAAAACAAAGAAAATTAAATTAATAAAATAATTTAATAAAACTAAAAATAAATAAATCAATGAATAAATTAAATTAAAAAAATGGAATTAAAAATAACAAAGTTAAATAATAAAATTAATGAAACTTTATTTAAACAAATTAATTAATTTGGGTTAAAAAAAATTAACACATTTAATTAAAGAACAAATTAAAATAATTTCAGCAATTTGCTTAAATTATTTAACAAATTAATTAAATAACTATTTAAATTGAAAAATGAAAAAATTAATTGAATTAAACTAAATTGTTGAAACTAATTGGATTATTAAAATACTAAAAACCAAAAAGATTTATTTATTTAATGTTTAAAGAATAAATCATTAATTAATTTAATAAATTAATTAATAAACTAAATAGAATAAAAAATTATAAAAATAAAAGAATAAAATAAATAAAATTATAATTGGCGAGACTAAGTTAATTTAAAACTTATTTAAAATGACACTAATACACATTAAAACACTTGTTTTAAACTAAAAATGGATTATTCTACACAAAAAGTACAAAAAACCCAACAATTATTAGATATTTAATAAAAAACAACATTTTAAAATAAAAAAAGTGAGTATAAAATACAAAAAGGATGTGGAAAAGAGCGTTAAAACACTACCACATCAAACTCCCCCACACTTAATGCTTTGTTTGTCCCCATAAAAGCACATTCCTTTAGACATTAAAATAAAACTATGATTTGTGAATTTCAGCTCAAAAGGTGCATGATTGAACTTTAATATCCAGATGGATAGGACCAAACAATGAATCTAGTTTTTTCAAAGGTGTTCAAGAATGTTGTCTAGTCTAGCTTCAAATACTCATTGGAAATCAAAGGCTTCACAAACTTATACATTGTGAAGTATGTTATGCCTCCTATTATTTGAATGGATTTATTTTGAAATGATATCCATTTGTTTTATATGGATTATGTTATGATGGGATAATATTTATGAAACCCATTTTATTATTTGGGTTATGATAAATGATTTATGTTTATTTTGTGGCACTCGTAATAATGATTTCATTATGAGATGGGTGGAACCTATATCTCCCTCTAATGAATTGTGTAATGATTTACATCGCATGAGATAGAAATGGCTGCAATGACAAGTAAATCTGGTTCAGTGATAAAGGGCTGGAATGACAAGTAAACCTGGTTTAGTAATGGACTTTGTCCACAATGATGGTCTTGGCAACAATGCATTGGATACTTTGGAAATCATATCATGTGATTAATTTTTTTCCATAATTACATGTTTTATTCCCGTTCTATTTTATCATGATTAATGTTCCTTTATGATCTATGCCTTATGTACTTCCAATATTCATGTCATTGCTCAATATTTTGATGTTTTATGTTTATGTTTTTACGTTCAAATGTTTATGGATTGTTTTTCTGTTCTCCATGTTTATCCTTACTGAGCATTTGAGCTCACCCTTTTTATGTTTTCTTTTCCCTAGGTTATAAATAAAGGTTTTAGGTAAGAAAAAAATGGGGATGATCATTATGGGAGATGTTAGAGATCTTCCACCATGATTAGAAGATTATGTTCCGAGTTTCCAAAGACACTAAACTAATATGGTCTTTGGGTGTATTTTTGTGTCTTGTATTATGTTTTCCACAAAAGTAATGTAATTTCCACGTACATCAAGATTTGGGTCGTTATAGTTTTTATCATAGAAAAGGTTTTGTCAACATTTGTAAACTAGGATGCAAAAACATTAGTGAGATACCTAGAGATATTTCTAAGATATGTCTAGGGATGTCCCTGAGGTTAAGTATAATTATAGGTTACAGTCCTAGAACTATGATAATGATCATGAAAAACCTAGGATAAAACCTACGATATTAGAGATTGAAATTACTCCCCCATTATTATGTTGTTTACTGTGTATGATTTTTCCCTCTCAGACTATTATTTTTGGGGTCTAGAAAATGGATGGAAACAAGAAGATTCATGTTAATGGAGAATATTATGGACAATGGAATGATATTCTTCATGAGAAACCAAATGAAATGGGATTTGGAAGGAAACATTGTTATTATTCCTAATCACCAATATCATAATATGATCAATAATCTCAACTTTGGTAAGCTTCCTGACTCAGCTAATAAGAGAAAGATAGAGTTTCATGATGATCATAGAGGAAATAAAGTTTAATTTCCCTCATGTATGTCATGTGGGAAGAGGCTTCAAGAATAATGTTTCAAATGAACTAGAAGATGCTTTGGGTGTGGAAAATAAGTACACAATGCCAGTAATTTCAAAATAAAAGGTTAATTTAACACAATGGATAAGGATAATGGTATGGCTAAGACATCAATAATGGTTAAAGGTTTTAAATTTTGAATTTACTGGAATTATGCAAATCGATGCCGTAAGGTAAAATCTCATGAAGAGAATCAGCATGGTTTTATGGGTCTTATTTATGTTGATGATGATGAATAGACTACAAATTATATATGTGATGAAAGAAGTGTTGAGGAATAAAATGATGAAGGTTGGTCAATGGTTTAATAAGGTAGTGGAATGATTACATGTTTATCAAGAATAATGTATGGTACTATGGAATAAAGAAAAATCTAAGGATTGTTACACTATTGTTTTCCCTTGAGTATTCTAATGTATATGTTGAATTGTACCTGTAACTATGAAATGTGATTGGAATATTTTTGGAAAGCAGATGGTATGAACATAATGAAGGTATAAAGAGAAAATAATATGTTTGATAGTATTAATGAGCTCATGACTGATATAAGGACAAAGTGATATCATGGTTTGAGTATATTGAAATTTTGAGATTTTAGTATTGGAAAGAGTTAACTTTTGATGGAATTTATGTTTTCAATAAGGTTCTATTGTGTTTCATGTTTCAAGAGAATACCTGATTAAGGTATTCACATGTTTCTAATTTGACCAACAAGATATATCTTATGATATATGGGGGATAAATGATTGTATTCACATTCTTGGTAGATGACCTTTCTAGTAATTATATTCATTATACTATGATATTGGACAGAAGTGTTTTGGATAAGCCTAAAGATTGTAATGAATTAATTTGGACATCAGATAGTATTGTTTAAGGCTAGAACATTTTTTTCGATATTATTTATGGAATGATATAATAGTGTTGTTTTATAAAAATGAAAACATGCAGGACGGGCGACAACCCATCGTGTTGGACAAGGATGTGGGAATAAAATGCACAACCGAAGTGTGACATGCCTTTATCGCCTACCACTGTCCTACAAGAAATCCCTGGTCTGTATAGATTATTTTTAAGAGGTATGATAGATGAATTATAAGTCCATTTTTTGAAGCATATACGATTAATCTCACCATAGATGAAATTATGGATATTTAATAACTTTTGCTAACTTTATGATTGAGACAGATGGAATGACCTCTCATTCTATCACATGACCTGGTAACACTTCATGAATGACAAATTCAACTTCATTTATTTAAGAGATGAAGTGTAAATTATTCAAGGCACGAACAATGGTGAGATTGTTCCAAAATCAAGTAAGTATATATTGTAATTCAAAAATTCTTGAACATTGGGGAAATGATCTTGAAATCAAAAAATATTGTCCTAGTACCCTCATATCTGATGAATTAGATAGTTACTTAGATCATCACAAATTTATGTCTTTGTGATTGTTGGCTTTTCTATAGCCATGTTCTCTACCACTCTTCATTTGAACATGATGGTTAGATTTCTCCTCCATATTCATATTTTCACCTATATTCTCCTACATGGATGCTCAGTGCTGAGTTACTTTGGGTGACTGTTATGTTTCTGACTTTCCTTTTTAAAATTATGTTTTAGTATTCCTTTTTACAATGTGTGTTTCTATGAATTAAACTTTCAAGTAGTAATCCATTTATAACCCCAACGAATTTTGAGGGAGAAATTCATTTTAAGGGGGGTAGAATGTAACACCCCGAGATTTTATGAGATAGATTATTTTAAATTTTATTGATTTCTTCTACTGTATTCTTCACTAAGATTATCATTCTCTATACGCAACACCATATTAGCTTGTAGTGTATGCAACACTATTCTTGGATTGTGTGGCAATTTCAAGTTCTTTCGAATAAAATTCATTTTACACAACACCAAATATATATTTTGATCAATGTATAAATGAATTATGTTTTTATTATCTTATATGCAACACCAAAGGAAGATTTCACTACACACATCCCAAACTTGGCTTGCATTACACCCAATAGCGACCTTCCTCGATAGCGTGTGTTATACACAATACCGAGTTTCACTAAACAACGATATATTATTATAATATTTTTATAAACTAGCTGCTGGAATAATATTAAATAAATTTTGAATTTTATAACATCATCATTCATCTTACACATTTTATAGAACATGGTATGTGAAGAAAATAAATTTTTTGGGTAAAATAAGTATTTTTCAAAAAAAATGCAGTTTTGCCGCCTTTTGATGGCGCACCCACTTTAAATCTAGTTTTGACACTATTATAAGTTAAATAAGACACAATAAACTTATTCATTTCAATAAGGATGTAAAAATTTAATTTGTATAATTTTTTTATATTTTTCTGTTAAATTTCATATTTAGATGAATAGTAAAAATACGCTAAATTTTAATAAAAAAACAACTTTTTCATCAAGATAATTTATATGGTTAAATTATAAAAGTTAATGGTTTTAAAGTATAAATATAATATATCTTTACCATTTAATATAATTTATTTCGTTATCATTAATTTTAAATTGAATTCATAGGTAATATCATTTCAATCTTTGGCAATATTTTAAACAAAAACCCGTTTTTTTAAACAACAGGATTACTTTTAAATAAATTAATGCATCTTATATGTTTTGAATTTGTAAAAATTTATTCCATATTTCAAATAATTAGGTCCATATTATGTTAATAGGATACTTTTTATTTTTGGGCATTATGAATTGTAAGTACGGTAAATTTTATTTTCCACTGTTAAAGGTAAATCAGGTAATTAAGGGTAAAATTAATATTATAAAATAATCATAACACCTTCAAAAATTTTATTTGATGAATTAAAGTCGACCCATATCACCTATGTTTCAGAATTAATTCATTTAATTCACTTTTGACCATAACAATGATGTAATTATTATTAAAACCAAGGAAAGTGACAACATGTCACTCTCTTATATCTTATAATTGTAATAATTTTAATTTAGTGATATATTTCATAAAACATAGAATATAAATAGTATCCATAAATATATTAAAATTATATAAATCGAGTGAATTTATTTAGAAATTTTAGGGATTAAATAATTATCATTTTTGATGAAGCAATAGTGATGTAGAAATTATTTTATTGATTGAAATATCAAATAAATGGTTCTAAAATTATTAAAATAAATATTATATAAACTAATTAATGTT
Source organism: Viscum album (assembly GCA_963277665.1). Lineage (NCBI taxonomy): Eukaryota > Viridiplantae > Streptophyta > Magnoliopsida > Santalales > Viscaceae > Viscum > Viscum album. Next base: position 391,329,430 of record OY728167.1, on the reverse strand, counting down.
ATCCAAAAAATTTATACAAGAATTAGACATGTTAGTAATATATTAAATATTTTGGTTCTAATATATCCTCTATGTGGATTTTATTTAATCTCAAATAAATGAATAGTGTCAAAATTGACACTATTTTTATTTTATAAAAATAACATATTATAAAATAGTTTAAAAATAACAAAAATATTTAAAATTAAAAATTGAAATTTATATGGTCGAAAATTTAATAAAGTATCCAATTATGGAAAATTCACAACACATAAGTAATTATTTATAACAATTTAAAATATATGACATTATTACAACAAATAAAATTAAATAGATTAAATAAGAATAAATCAAGTTGATCAGGTATAAAATAAATTCCCAACATGCCTAAATTTTATTTTAAGATTATTTTAAAACCCTATATCATCTCATCTAATAATTGAGTCATTTCGGAGGTTTTTAAGTGGGGTTTGAGATTATTATATATTAATATATTTGAGGTTTCCAAAAGTGTCCCTCCCCTACCTTATATAAGGGAACCTCCTCCCTCTCCTCTTCACAACATTTTGAGGCTTCAAGCTCGTCCAAACCCTGTCCATTTCTCTTATAAACTTCCATATCAACATACTATAGGTCTTGGTATTCTTCAAATACCAGCTTTAGTGCCCTAATAGGAGGTTTAGAAGAGGCAGGTCGAAGAAGAGGTAATATCCTTTACCGATTTTTTCAAATTTATTTCTTCTTCTATTTCATCTTAATTATTTGTTTATTAAAAAGTAATAACATCAGTATAACTCATATACTTATATGTTATTATGAATATTAAACAACCCTATTTCACCTTATATCCATCCTATGGAAAATGAAATCACCGTGCGTGCATACCTATGGAATACCGTCTCCACATCGTGGTGTAGTCTGTTTTCCCCTACCACCTTACATGGATGGGTATAATGGTGTAAATAATAACTATAGAAGATTATTATAACATGATACTAATTCTAATATAATCTATTATCCACTCTAATTCCATTCAACAATTATAGGAATGATATCATCACTCGTGCGTATGTACGGATTACTGTCTCCACGACGCGATGAGATTCATTCTGCATGTTAACCATTCAAGAATGATTATAAAGTATATATAATGAATAATAATGAAATATATGACATAATAATTCTACGGTATATATATATATATATATATTTCATCTACTTACTTCTATTCAATTCAATAAGGAAATGAAAACTACGTTCATGCGTACATACGGCCAACCGTCTCCATGAATGGTGTATTTCATTTCATTTATCTATCTATTATACATATATATACTGAATATATAGGATATATAAATCATGTTTTACATTCTTGATGTAAGTAAATCATTATAAAAATAATAATATCAAGAAAAACAAGTCCAAAAATGTGCGATAAATGAAATGATTATTACCCAAAACATTGCTTTAACATGGAAATGACAAATGAACGAATAATATAAAGACCTATGTGAATCATATATGATATCATAAATATTATTATAGTTCTGTTACAAGTTAATAATATGTTTAAACCCACTATACATGAGTATTAGATATGTACATAAGAAATCAGACCTAAGGTAAGGGATAATTATTCCAATCATGTTCTTATCCGAGATTGTTTATTCGTAAGTATTTACTGGGGTTATATTTGTCATTAATGACCATGTTTTCTAAAAATGTTTTAATAAAGTGTTTAATATTATTACATGTATGTTTAAAGTCATTTTAACCCTTTTTGGACTTTTACCACATGGTATGGAAGGAAATTTTTTTACCATACGAGGTACTTTTTTACTTTTCCAAAAAAACGTACGAGGAGAATGTTTTTTTAACTTATACGGCATGAAAAGATTTTTAAGGATTCATAATAACTTTTTTACATGAAGATTACTCTAGAAGATTTCATTATTATTTTGAACAGAATTCTTTTCTTTTAAAATTTCATGGAATTTTGAGAAAATAAAATGATTTTAAAGAAGAAAGTATATTTTCCTCAAGAATTCATTTCAAGTTTTTTATCAAAACTATTTTCCATATAAGATGTAATTATTAATATTTTTCTGTTTAAATTATAATGTGTCTATTATTTGAATGGTTTGATTTTGAAATGACATCCATTTGTTTTATATGGGTTATTTTATGATGGGATTATTTTTATGAAACCAATTTTATTATTTGGGATATAATGAATGATTTATGTTTATTTTCTGGCACACATAAGAATGATTTCATTATGAGATGGGTGGGACCTATATATCCATCCAATGCATTAGGTAATGATTTATATCTCATGAGATAGACATTGCTGGAATGTCAATTAAATCCAGTTCAGTAATACAGGGCTGGAATGACAAGTAAACCTGATTCAGTGATGGACTTTTTCCACTATGATGGTCTTTGAAACAATGCCTTGGATACTATTGAAATCATATCATGTGATTAATGGTTTTCCAAAATTACATGTTTTATTCCCATGCTATATTATCATGATTAATTTTCCTTTATGATCTATGCCTTATATACTGGCAAGATTCATGTCATTGCTCAAGATTTTGATGTTTTATATTCATGATTTTACATTCAAATGTTAATGGATTATTTTTATGATCCCCATGTTTACCCATACTGAGTATTTGAGCTCACCCCTTTTATGTTTTATTTTTCCCGGCATATATATAAAGGTTTTAGGTAACAAAAAAAAGGGGAAGATCTTTATGGGAGATTTTGAAGATCGTTCACCATGATTAAACGATTATGTTCCATGTTTCCAAAGACACTAAACTAACACGGTCTTTGAGTGTCTTTTTGTGTCATGTATTATGTTTTCCACAAAAGTAATGTAATGTCCATGTATGTCAATATTTTTTTCATTATAAACTACACCATATTCCTCAAAAACCCATCGACTAACTCATTTTATATAGCACAATGGGTTAGTGAATCCCATGAAATATGAACTATCCCATAATAAGAGTATAATCGCATCTATCTCAGGTGACCAGAATAACCCTTAGAGCCCTAAAAGGTATACTTCTATCAGGGGACTGTCTCTGGAAATGTATTGTACACCTAGATCCTTTTTCATGTCATCTACTTCTGGTTGTATATGTCTTTTCTCTAGGGTTTCCACTTCACGAACTAAAAACTGGTGCATGATCCACTATGAATATCTCTACGACTAAGGCACTCTCTAATAGTCCAACATAATATTAAATGAAAATAATTAATAATACAACTCAAATATCATGGTGAAGACAACACTAAAATGTCTATTCTTTAACGTAAATATGATAATCTATAACCATGGAGTACCCCGAGAGGGTTATGAACCTCGACGTGTTCTGTGCGACTAACATGATGCCTTACTATACATTAAAAATATCCTAGATATGTGCCTACCTCAATATCTCTAGATTAAATTCCTCTTTAAAAATACAACAAAATAGTATCCAATATCCATAAAGGTATATCACATGGCCCTCATTGATCTGAAACATCTGAATTTTCTATTGTATATCTATAGAGTATGTGATTAATTAGACTCAGTGTATCCCCCATAGGAATCCCCAATGTTTTTTGTGAATAATTTGGATGAGTGAATGAGTTTATGCATGGATTATCATTTTTGGAATCAAGTGACTGTTATGAATACTTATCCATTTCCGTGATTTGATGATCTCCTTGCACAATTAAAAGGGGAAAAGTATTTCAAAAATAGAGACCCCAAGTTGAGTTATTTCCAGTTATGAGATTATGTTAATGGTATAAGGGGGAAAAATTTTGTGACCCAATAGTCACTAAGAGTGCTCGGTGATTACCTTCAGTATGACTAATTCCAGTAGTGTTTTACTAGGATATATTCTAATTCAGAGGTAGTCCATGATTTCATACATGTCCTAAAAACTATGAACACTTGAGCAAAATTACATTACACGTGATTGGTAATAAGAAATTTTAGTGTTCACCTAGAAACTCTAGTGATAATATCTTATAGGAGAGTAGTTTATCATTTATTCTGGCCATAAGATTCTCAGGTATATATTCATTTAGAAAGACCCTAACCTGAATTAATGGAGATTACTAGAGATCTTATAGGACTTTGTTTCTTGATATATTATATAATACTAAGAAGGGGAATGTGGTAAAAGAATTTATTAGTATTAAATACTATTTTTGATTACAAACTGAGGAAAAAAAGTAGTGGACCTCTTTGCAGTTGAACCATATGGATGAGGATGGATTAGTTTACCTTCAATCGATGGTTATGAACCCATAACTTCTTCATCAGATCAGGGAGGCACAAAAAGAAAATTTTCATTGTGAGACCTTGTGTTACTAGATTATACAAGACATTATTCTAATGGTATTTTTGAATGTGGGGATCATGTCATCCATTTTTAAGGATAGACGATGGTACCAATCATATTTTCGGAGGAGGTTCTAATGAAGTTTTATACATCCCCCTTACTATTATATCACGAGGTGGAGAATATTTACTATTAAATTATAGTTAGTTATTATGGATAGGAATGAAGATGAGTTTTTCTTATTTGATCTCTCGATACTTCACTTGTTTGTGGGTGTAGTCCAAGAATTAGTTAACAATGGTTTTGAAAATTTCTCTAGAGGTTCCTTAGTGGAAGTCGGATGAAATATCTATGTATTTTTTGGGAATTATATGAATATATATAGATTATGAGACTCTATTTATGATTTTATATCAAATAAAAATGTTTCATAACATTCTATCCATCCGATAGAAGAGTTCATTGGAGAGTTTGGGATGATTGTATGCCAAGGAGATATTATGGATTTATAGAGTCCCCTTGAAGATTATTTTAGCCCATGATGCTAACATCACAACATGATTATATAGATATTCATAAGATTATTTGGGGACTAAATTTTAGTTGATCATGATGTTTCACCCTCATATTAACTATAAGACCGAGTGAACTATTTAGGCCCTATGGGACATGATCTAGGATTACATGTTATAATTTTATTATATATAGGTAGTCCACCGATCCTTGGTGGATATTGAATAAAAAAATATATACCATTAAAATTTTGTGATGGAACCATTCAATTTATTTTATGTGACACCAAAAGGTCACTTCTATAATGGACAGATCCATGGGAGTAATCACTTATGGACCCAATGGTGGTACATGCAATGATAGAGAAGGTTAAGATCATCTAGGTGTGGATGACTATCCAGATCCATCATAAGTCCTATGAGGATAAACTATGGACACATTTTGAGTTTTATTAGGTAGACCATATTTTCTTTAAGGTATCACCTTGTTGAGGATTGTGGAAATTTGGTTAGGATGATAAGATATCTCTAAGGTTCGTTAGCCATTTTTGGATAATAAACATGGATGGAGGGTTGGAACACTATTTGGACCTACAACAATTTTTATACTTGGTGCATAATGTCTTTTATGTGATTTATTGGATGAGATACATGCATTATGTAAAGAACATTAATTAATGGAGTGAGTTTGACATTGGGGATGGATCTACCTTATCAGAGTTCCCACTAGAGGACAAGGGTCAGTAAGAGAAGACCCTTCATGATAATGAAATTCAATTGTTTTGAATTTTTTGGCAGCATGTGAACCACTAGGACAGATCATTAGAGTGTGAGAACCCAATACAATTCCAATACACTCACCTGTTTGAGTAGGTTTTTTCTTTTTAGGATGAAAATCACTGGGGAGGGGAGAATGAAACAACTCCATTTTTCTGTTAAATTATTTATAATATTATTAATGATATTTACAGAGTAAGGTTTAGATTTAAAATGCTTTTATAGTCCCTATGATGGTTTCCAGTATCTTAAAGTGAGTTTTTGAGGGTTTCTATGTAATAAGTGAAACACCATGGCCAGGTACAAGCCGTGGTGGCCCTTACATGAATTGTTGTAAGACATGAAAGGTGAGAAAATCTGTTTCCAAGATAGGGTGGTAGTTGGAGATTTTTATTGGACACATTCTGGGAAACCACACCATGGATGATTTGGAATTTGTGGTGATAAAAAACAGAGTTCTTAGTGGACACCAATGGTGGATAGCTATTTTGTTGTGTTCTCAAGAACCACCATGGATAAGTCTACACCGTGGTGTAAGAATGGTGATGGTCATTCAATTTTAAACACAACATTTTCATATACTATTCCAGGGGTGGGGGTTACAAATCCTTAATTTAAATACAAAGCATTTGATTTCAGGGTGTTAATGACACTTTAATTCACTATTTCTATTGATTAATTGATTATTACTCCTTCTCCAATCATCATTCACCAGATCTAGTTAATTTTTTTTCCAATCATCCTAGGATTTCAAAACTAATACTAGTAAGAGATAATTCATTCTTCTCTATTTCTACCAATGAATATTCATTCATTTTATCCCGACGATTAAACCTTGGGTGATGAGGGTTAGTACCCAGATATTGATGATGTCTAAGATTGAGGATTTTTTGAGTTGGATGTGAAAGAAAATACCTTATTGAGTAGAACATGTGGATCTCTCCTTTGGTGATAAGACAAAACTAGAGTAAGTCATTTTTTATTGTCATTTAATTTCCCTTTTCTTGGTTATTGAGATGATAAAATATTAATTCCCTTAAATTTAAATCATTGATTGATCTGGTTGTATTGTTTTCCTTTAATTTTCTTCCCTGAATTATGAATTTTAGAATTAATCTTCCTTATGAATTTGTTTATTTTTTTATACTTTCCATTATTTATATTTTATCTATGTTATTCAAATGAAAACATGAAATTTAGTATTCTGACCATTAAGTTTCATACCTTTATCTCTTCTTTATTTATTCATCATCGGCATTTCAATTGGCTGATGAATGCACTATCCAAAAAACCTTCTTCATGGTGTGTTTGAAAATACATAACTCTATATTGTTTATGTGAGTTTGATATCTAGATTGGAGATATGAAAAGGTCATGATAGTGATGATGTAAATACAACGGTGTTGTAGCCGATGTTGGTTGTTTGGGATAGTTTACTTGGGTGTTTCATTCTGGTTGTATGACAATGATGGCATGTGAATAGTACAGTTTATCCATGGGATTTTCTGTATGAGGCATGAGATGGTATTAGTGTAATTTTTTGGACAATTTTTTACATGTGTAATAACTAGAGTTTTTTATATACTGCAATAAACATGATTTATGGTATGAAATATCACATTTCATGTAAAACCCTCCTAGAAATATTTAGCCTTTTACTCTAAAAGTATCACATATTCATGAATTTTGTTAACATACAGTGTGACTCCTATACTGGATTTAATTTTGATTGATTATGTTTTATTGAATATTTTTAGAAAGAGTTCGTTTCTCGTTTCTATCAATATACAAGAACATAGGAATCCCATTCATAATAGAGGACAAGAAAACCCCTAAATGGGATACTACTATATAGAGAAAGGTATCCCACCATGTGACTTGAGGTGTAATCCTCCGTCTTTTCATCCCTAAAATGGGCTAGGTATCCCATTACTGACATCCATAGTTTTTAATCACATTCAAAGTTGGTTATTTTGGTTATGGTCATGTATCACCCCAAAGGCTCTATGTGTGACCCCTATCTGCATATCTTTATCCTGTAAAATCCATATGTGTTGGAGAGATCAGATGAGTGAGTTCCCTTGAATGATCATTTCCTTGGAGCATCATATAGAATCCCATGGTTTGATTTAGGGACATAAATCACTATAGACATGGACTATTCCCTTGAGAATATCTTGGTTTATATCTTTTCTGTCATTTTTTGTGATTTAGATCTAATTCCATACATGATTCTTTTTATTTGGTGTTTTTTGGTGTTCTACTAAGCATGTTTATAATCACTGATGTGTGGTCTCTTATGCATCATTTCATGTATTATAAATATGAAAAACATTTTATATATTCCTCGGTTGACCAAGAGCCGATGAAGCATATTCTTAGTAGACCAACCACATAATATTATAGGAGTTTCATCATGATAGTATTTCCATTTTTATTTAGTAGGTTGAAATGTTTTTACAGTGTTGGTGGGATTATATTTTTCCCATTTTCATTTACCATGCTTTTTGGCATAACATTATGTGGGATTAGTTATTTTCTATGCATTTTCAGTATTATTTTTTTATCCATTTTTAGTTTTTAAGGTTGTATGGTGTTTTGTGTGTACTTGTACTTTAGTCTACAACATCCCATGTGTGTGATATTTCCCTTTTAAAGCTTATCGCATGTTTTTGGCCAACTGATGGTAGGTCTTGGGGTGTCACTTTCATCTTTCCAAATAATATGTAGGACCTGATTGTCTATTTCATGATAATAACATCATATGAAATTCAGATACTTTTACCCATGTTAATAAAATAATATTCTTCCTTGGTGAACATCATAGAACAAGAAGTATGTAAAATGTGATGTTTACAATGTATAAAGAAATGATCATATGGATATTTCTATTCTATAATGACATTATCATATGTCGCACATATAAATAATGTGGATGGTTTAAAAATAACATAAACCTAATAGAATAATGAATATATAGAAGGATGTTTAAATAAGTGACAAACACCCTTAGTAAAAAAATACTTTGACCAACACAAAAATGTAAAGGATTAAGAATTGAGTTGTTTTTTAATGTGATTTCAACCAAAAAATGATAATATATTCATAAATTAGTGGACAAATCATGAAACATAACCACCATTTGGGTAAATAATTTTGAAAATTATAAGGGAAATGAAAGAGAAAGCTTAAAATATCTCTTACAGAACATTTTTAATATTGACATAAAATATAAATGTACATGTTTCTATCAAATAAAAATTTTGAATAGGAGATATTAAATAATATGAAATTCGTTACTTTCAAAGAGAATATCTAGTAAAGGAAATATATAAATAAAAAAATTATGTTGGCTAAATGAGGAGAGGAAGATACTTTTAATTTAAGTGAAATGGAAAACTATTTAAATTAATTTCAAAATACCTTTGTTCTAAACTCGAGTTTTATGAATATAAAAAAATATTAATCTATATTAAACCATAAATTTAACATACTGGTTTATAAAATACAATATAATAAAAAATTAGGATGGGTTAACCCTATAATGGAAAATAAAAGTTCAATATGAAACATTATAACTTAAAGAAATGGTTTTTGAGTTATCAAGTTCCCTGAGGGGAAACATACTCCATGAATAATGAAACATTTTATATGAGGTTTATGTGTTAATAATTTAAACAATTATATAAATACACATAATAAAATCAAATGATAATATGTTCCAAGATTATATGAAATAAGTTCATGTGAGTGAACCTGGCTCAGTAAATGAAAATTTAGTTACTAAAAACAAAAGTGCACCACCCGTAACGTGAGAGGCTGCCAACTAGAGGTGATGGCCTTCATTATGTATGTGGGGAGACTATTTCAAAATAGTCCATAGAAGATAAAAAATTATATATAGAAATAATAAGAACCAGTAGCACCAACAATATATATCTGTGGAAAAAACCATAATTAAATTTTCAAGATGAAGGAAAAATTACCAGAAGATTAATAATATTTATATATTTCCATGAAGATGATGCTATAAAAAAGAGTATACAAGGGTAAGAGAATAAAAACATATAAAACATGTAGAAGAAACTACTAATACTAGAATCTTGAGAATGTTCTCTCTCCCCTACTTGAAAACTCCATCCTATAAATATAAACTGGTCAAGAATTAGAAGATGTCTACTTCATATTGTTTATACTTAAGACCATAAATTTTAATCTGGTACCATAGGATCCTAATAAGGGGTTGAGATAAAATCTCAATAGACCATCACCCATGATGACTTGTCCATTCCATTTCATTCAATATAACATAAGCAGTATGACTTAATAATTTTAATTCATTACTAATTAAATAAATTAATTCATTGGACTAAGTTCCACATGGAGACCCATATAATCTACCTACTTCAGCAAAAGTTAGGGGTTTTGAACCATGTGATCCTGAAATAGTAAATTGGGGTAATGTTAAAGAAGATGGACTATACCCAATATTGTTATTGGGATTGGAGGAAACGTCCCAACATTTTCCTAATCCAATGGTACTTTCTCATTTTAAATCATTTAATTATTTTTCAATTAAATTTGAAATATATTTATGGATTATGGATAGTAAACTGTATAATGTCATTGAAAACCCTGAGATACTTTCCAATTATCTCTAAAGGGGCTTGGTATAAGTCCAATACCAAGGATTATGTCCATGGTGACCGATGAATGAAGATTCATGTATCACTCTAGGAATAGTGACAAACAAAATGAACTGACCTCTGAGCCTGTACCTAACATCATACATTGGGGCCCAAGTCTTTATAATAGTGTGGTATAACTATCATACCATCTAGCTCATCCATGGGGTCTCTCCCAGGGAAATAGTGTCACTTGTATGGATGTAAAATAGAAAAGGCACAGAGAGCCTATCTCAGTTTGAGCTAATATCTCCCCTGATATGTTTAAAAACATTAAAACATCTATATAAGGAACAAGAGTCCATATGAGGGGTACTTAAGTTATAACCCCTTGATGCACTCTCATATCTATGGTGAAATACTTGAATAATAGCCACTTATATAAAAATTCAAGCAGGAGGGATCATTTCATTTAATTCAAGCCCTTATAACTCAATATCCAATTTAGTAAAGGAATCCAATTAAGAAACCATTTTTTAAGGGAGGAGTATGTAAGAGACTATCCCATAGACATCCCTAGAAAACATTTATGTATATAAGTCATGGTATTTATAGTCAGAAAACCCTTTAAGGGTTATCAAAAAACCAAAGGAAAAATGTGAAACTAAGCATTTAATGTGAGACTCACCCATTTGGGTAATAATGAACTTGTTCATCAACCCAAGGGTTTGATTAAATTCTATCTTGAGTTAATAATATAATGTTTATACATTAATTTTAATTCAATTTGAAAAGATGATACAATGCTAGAAATGTACGGATCGAGGAACGATATCACAATTTTTAAAATATAAAGAAATTTTGGGGAAAAAACAAGACCACCCACCTTAGCCTTGTAGAGCTTCCCTCATCCAGTATATACCTTTGATTCAATGTAGGTTGTAAGATATCAATGAAACCGTCAAGTGACCTAAAAAGGGTCCAAATTATATTTCACAAAAATATTGGAATAAATGGTATGAAGAACATAAAATATGTAATAGATGATAAAATATTTACCTTTACCACTCCATTGGATTTGATGGTGAGCGAATCAGTTGATGAACAAAGGTGGTGGCTTGGTCCCTCATTATTGAGATAGTAGGAGATCCACATGAAATGGAGTATGGATCCACTAGAGAAAATTAAAATGGGAGGAAGAGAATATTGTTTAAAACTTTTAAGAGGTTAATTTTGTAAATTTCACCCACAAAAACAGTTGTGCATAGATTTCCGCTGGGTTGTCCAATCCATGCACTAATAATGCGCTAGTCATTTCTATAAAGTGGCTCACACAGTTAAGCGCACATTTTATGTAACCATGTTTATACCATGTGAAAGTGAACTATTTTGAAATCTTTCATCATTTAATGGAGATATTACCTGGGTCTCGTGGTTTCAGAAAAATAGTGTGGCTCTTAGGTTCCTTCTGTATGCATCCGCATGGTTTAGGAAAAGTGTGTGGGGTGGGAAACATAGTTTCTTCTAATCATATAGCCAAAACATTCTTCCCGTTTTGGGGGCTTGGGGATATAAACAAGCCCTAGATTCACCCAAACACTCTTTATGATGATTATGAATCATATTTATGAACATTTAAAATGAATTATAACAAAAAAACATTCCATACCTTAAGGAAATGTCAGAACATTTCAACCTACACACCTTAGGACAACTCGTCCATGAGTTTCTCTTATAAATCTCGTAGAACATTGTTAGAGAAGTGTTTGGTCCACTTCAGACATACAACAGGCTCTCGATCCTGTGTATAATGTTTGACACATCATTGATGGAATAACACCCACACCAAAAGATATATCATGCCTTAGAGAGCCATCATGTTGCAATCAATGATCCATATAGGACTCTCCGTGAAGGATGCATCATCCTCTAGCTTGATATATTCAGGGTCAATCAAATGATATGGGTCTAGATGATACCATCAAAGATGATATATGTGTAAGACATCTAGCATGGAATAGTACCTTTGATGTAGCTACTACTAATAGTGTAACAGCTCGAGATTTTATGAAAAATATTCTTTTTAATTTTATTAATGTCTTGTGTTGTACGCTACACCAAAAGGAGCTTACACAACACACATCCTTGACTTGCCTTGCATTAAACGCAATCACGACCTTCCTCGATAGCGTGTGTAATACGCAATACCGAGTTTCACTAAACAACGATATGCTATCAAAATATTATTAAAACTAGCCGTTATGAATAGTAATAACCACCTTTTAAAATTTTAGAAATTTTAGCTCTCAAAATGGACTTCATTTTTGGATTCGGAGTATCGAATTTATCCTAAGGTGAAATTTTGGTACTTTTCAGATAACTTTCATATTCTGATGAATAGTGAAAATTACTAAATTATAATTAAAAACACCTTTTTTAATCAAAATAATTAATAGTGATAAATTATTAATTTGAGTGGTTTAAAAGTATATTTAGAATATATTTATACAATTTAATACAATGTTGGTCATTGGTTGTAATTTCACATTTAAACCAGACATAATCAGGTGTCAATCTTTTGATAGATATTGTTTCTTAAAAACACGCTATTTGTTTTAACAGCGGGATTTAATTATAAAATTAATTAATGCAACTTCTATGTTATGAATTTGGTAAAATAGACTTCATTTTTGAATTCGGAATATGAAATATAGCTTAGGATGAAATTTTGGCATTGTTCTGAAAAACATCAGTTTTTGGTGAATAGTGAAACTACTAAGTGGTAGTTAAAAAAATTGAATTTTTCATAAAACATAATTTTACCGCTTCTGTGAATGTAATTTCAAAAATCCGAGAGACACGGTTGATGTCAGTAAGTAAAATTTGGTTCAATGAGATGAAAATAATTTTTGGTGAATAGTAACTTTTTACTTTTATTTACCACGGTTAAAAGTAAATAGGGTAATTAAGGGTAAGAATGATATTAATATTACCCTAACACATTTCCTAATTCTATTGGACAAGGGTATCTCGACCAAAAACAACTTTAAGATTAAAATATTATCATTTAGGCCCACTTGGATTAGATTAGGACATTTATTATTAATTTATTTAAAGAAGGGTTGAAATAGTTAAAATCAAAGTTTAATAAGTAAATCATTTTTAATATGGGGTTATACATAAGATAAATTAGACTATAAATATTCATTAGAAAGCTAAAACTATTTCCTACATAATGGTATTTTATTTATAATTTTTACACATTAAATAATGTAATTTATTTATGACACAATGATGATGTAGTAATTATCTTATTAATGAAATATTGACATAATTGATGTTATAAACACGAAAATAAATGTAATTTGAGACTTTTTATGAATTACACTAATTTTATAGGTTACTATGATATATTATTGTTGATTTAATCAACTTGTTTCGAATATATAATTCTTTTATGACTTTCACAAAAATCATATATCAAATAGTGTCAAAATTGACACAAAATAGTTGTTAAATCAAATATTATATTACTAATTGTTATTTTATTCCTAAAAATCTATGGTTCGGCCAAATGACTTATATAAGGATATATATATTAATAATAAACAATTTGGGGTTCGTTTGGTATGTTATAGGAAGTGTATTAACCATATAGTGAAAGAAAACAAAAAGACATGGTAAAAGTTAAATTACTTAACTTAGAGTTAAATCTAATTGATAAGGTTAAAATAATACCCTAAACTTGTCTAAATCCTATTGGTTGATAGTATTTCGACCCATACCCACTTTAGCTTCGAAATAAGACCCTTTGGAACCATTATAAACCGATTTTTACTTTAATATAAAATAATATTTTGAGATATTCCTAAGGTGCCCCTCTCCTCCCTTATAAAAGGTCACCTCCTCCCCCTACTCCTCACACCAAATTGAGCACTCAAGCTGGGCCAACCCCTGAAAAAATCCCTTCTCAACTTCCCTAGAATAATCCTAGAGTCCCTGGTCTTCTTCAAAGACAAATCTTAGTTCCCTAAGTGGAGGATTCAAAGAGGCGTTCTAAAGAAGAGGTAATATCCATTACCGATCATTTCAATTTCGTTCTTCTTCAAACTTCTTCTTCTTTAGTTGTTTCATGATAAAGTAATAACATAAGTATTAATTACATACTGATATGTTATTATAAATATTAAACAACCCTAATTCACCTTCTATCCATCCTACGGAAAACGAAATCACCGCGCGTGCGTACGTACGGAATACCGTCTCCACGCCGTGGTGAAATCTATTTTCCACCACCACCATACTTGGATCAGTATAATGGTGTAAATAATGACCATATATGACTATTATAAAGTGATATTGATTCTGATATATTGTATCATCCACTCTAATTCAATTCAATAATTATGGAAATGATATCATCGCTCGTGCGTACGTACGGACTACCGTCTCCACGACGCGATGAGATTCATTCTCAATGATTAACCATTAATGAATGATTATAAAGTATATATAATAAGTACTAATGAAATATATGACCTAATAATGATACTGGAATTATTTATATTTATATGTATGTAATCTACTTAATTCCATTCAATTCAATAAGGAAACGAAAACAGTGTTCATGCGTACATACGGACTACCGTCTCCATGAACGGTGTATTTCTTTCCATTTACTGATTTATTATATATTTATATTCTGAATATATATATATATATATATCATGTTTTATATTCTGGAATTAATTAATCATGATCTAAGTAATCACATGAATAATTACAAGTTAAAAACACGAACGACAAATGAGACTATTTTACCCAAAACGCTACTTTAACATGAATTTACAAAAGAACGGATAATATAAAGTCATAATTGGACCATATATGATATAATAACAATTAATATGATTCTGGAATAAGTCAATAACATGATTTAAATCATTATACAGGAGTTTCGGACACTTACAAAGCAAGTCGGACCTAAGGTAAGGGAAAATATCACAATCTCATTTTTTATCCGAGATTGTTTTTACTTTGCCATTTACTGGGGTGTATTTATCATACACATCCATGTTTCATCAATATGTAATATTATTTCCATCCACCTACAATTGTTTAAATCCATTTTTACCCTTCGGTGAGTTTTTAGTAATATGTATGAAAGGAATCTTTTGTCGTACGAGGTACTTTTTGACTTTTCCGACAAAAGTACAAAGAATGTTTTTTTTAACTTATACGGCATGAATGGATTTTTAAAACATTATTTCCAAGAAGCTTCCTTTACAGGTTTTCAAGTTTATTTTTAATCAACATCTTTTATTTTAAAGTTGTATGACATGTTATGAAAGGAAAAATGTTTTTGAAGAAGAAAGGATATTTTCCTCAAGAATGGAGTTCAAGTGTTTTATCAAAATTATTTTCCATATAAGATAATAAAGTGTTCTATTTTTTATCCCTATTATTACATTGATTTGATCATGTTGTGAATTCATTTATCTTATATGAATTGATTTATGATGCCATGATGTTTCAAGAATCCCATTTTTGTTACATGTGTTATGCGATGATGTATGTTTTATGATTATGTGGCACACATAAGAAAGGATTCATTATAAGATGGGTGGGACCAATATCTCCCTCAAATGCATTGGGTAAAGATTTTATATCTCATTAGATAGACATGGCTGGAACGGTAGGTTATACCGGTTCAGTGAAACAGGACTGGAACCAGGGTGACTTGGTTCAGAAAGGGACTTTGTCCACTAAGATAGTCTTGGCAATGAGTCATGACTAACAAGAAATGATTTTCCATGATTATGTGTGTATGCCACAAAGTTTCATGTTTTAAGTTATGCTTATTGGGATTTCATTTCACCACTATGATTTATCCCATGAAATGAAATTATGCTCTCTTTTGCAGGTTAAGATTTCCAAAAGTTATGTTCTAATGAATATGATGTGATTGATTTTTATTTTGCTTACCCTTACTGAGCATTTGATCTCACCCTTTTATGTTTTCTTTTCCCCAGGATATAAAGAAAGGTTTTAGGTAGAAATAAAAATGGATGATCTTTATGGGAGATATTGAAGATCTTTCACCACGATTAGAAGATTACGTTCTGAGTTTCCAAAGACACTAAACTATTACGATCCTTGTGTGTGTGTTTTTGTTATGTACTAAGTATTCCGCAAAAGTAATGTAATGTCCATGTACGTCAGGCTTCGGGTCTCTACAGTTGGTATCAGAGGAAAGGTTTAGTCAACCTTTGGAAACTAGGATGCGAAAACATTAGTGAGATCCCTAGAGATATTTCTAAGGTATGTCTTGGGATGTCCCTAAGGATAAGTATACGTATAAGATACAGTCCTAGAACTATGGTAACGATCAAAGAATTTAACCTAAGAAGTTAGATATTGAGGATACTCCCCCTTTATAATGTTGTTTTCCCTAGCATGTTTTTTGCCTCTCACACTATTCTTTTTGGGTTTTAGACGATGGCTGGAACCTGAAGGAACCGTGTTGATCAATGAAATGGACAATGCAATGATTGTCCTCCTGAACAAACAAATGTTATGGGAGATGGAGTGTAAAATCTTATTGCTATGCTTACACAAGCTATGAATCATTCTGGACTTCCAAATGAGCAGAGAAAGGAACAGTATTCTATTGAGTCCTTCATGAGGCAACGTCCACCTTCATTCAGTGGGACTTCCGATCCACTTCTTGCTGAACAATGGATCAGTACCACTGAAAAGATATTTTCAGTTCTTCAATGTTCTGAGCATGATAAAGTCATTTTAGCAGTATATCGTTTGGAAGGTGAAGCTAATCAATGGTGGAATCTTATCAAGAATACGAGGAAAAGAGATGAAATTGATTCCATGGAATGGGACGAGTTCAAGAACTTGTTTTTCAGTAAGTACTTCCCTCGTATTCTTCGAACGAAGATGGAAAAGGAGTTTCTTGAGCTGAAACGGAAGGATGATGAATCTGTTGGTATATACGAAGCGAATTTTACAAGACTTGCAAGGTATGCATCTGGCATTATCATCCAACCTGAAAGTAAAGTTGATCGATTTTTCAGTGGCTTAAAACCAAGTCTTCGAAGGGCATTAGCTATATGAGACTTCAGTAGCTATGAAGAAATTGTGTGTTGTGCTATGAAGGTAGAAATGGAAGTTGGTGTTACATATCCATCTCATGGTTTTGAAAAGAAACAAAAGATGGAGTTCAAGGAGAAATCTCAGAATAATGGTGAAAATAAAATGAATGTTTCCTTATGCTCAAAGTGTGGAAAGAATCATGGAGGAGATTGTCTTAAAGGGACTAGAAAATGTTTTAAGTGTGTAAAATAAGGTCATCGAGTAGCTGAGTGTTGAAGTAATGGAAAAAGGGTTTCTAATGATGTGAACAAAGCAAACACTGCAGAGAACGCACCACCAACACTTCAATGTTTCAAGTGCAAGGAGATGGGACATTATGCCAGTAAATTCCCTAATCCAAGGGTTAGTGATGATCAACATGAGCAACCACTTAAGGCAAAGGACAAAGGGAAGTCACATGCGATCACTATTGGCGATGTTGAATATGACAATGATGTGGTGGAATGATTAAGCTTTTATGTAATGGGATTCCAAAATAGTGTTGTATATAGTATCGTGGAATATTGGAATATTTATATTGGTCTATTGTGGTTTTCAATAATTTTATGGTACCAGTAACCATGGAAAGTGATTGAGATATTTTTGGAAAAAGAATGATATGCGCATAATGAAGGGAAAACGAGAAAATTAAATATTTGATAGTATTCATGAGCTCATGATTGATATAAGGACTAAGTGATATCATGGTTTGAGTATATAGAATTCTGAGAATTTTGGTATGTGGAAAGTGTTAACTTTTAACTGAATTCATGTTTTCACTAAGGTTCGATGGTTATTCAAGAGAATACATGATTAAGGCCATTGAATGTTTGGAATGTGACCAACAAAACATATCTTATGATATATGGGGATCAACGATGGTATTAAATCTCTAGTAATCATTTTCACTATGTTATGAGAGTGGACTGTTGTATTACGGATAAGCCTAAAGATTGAAATGGATTATGTTGGACATAAGTGAGTATTGTTTAAGGATAAAAGTTTTTTTTCGATATTATTGATGGGATGTTATAGTAATGTAGTTTTAGAAAAAGGACAACCTGCAGGACGGGCGACAGCCCATCGCTTCGGACAAGGCTGTGGGAATCGAACCCACAACCGAAGTGCGACTGGCCTTTATCGCCTACCACTGGCCTACAGGAAGTCCCTGTTTAGTAGAAACTAGTTTTATTATATTAAGCAGTATGATATATGAAGTATAAGTCCATTTTAGGAACCATATATGATTAATCTCACTATAGATCGACTTATGTATATAATTTTTTCTAACCTTTTGTTCGAGACAGATGTAATGACCCGTCATTCTATCACATGATCTGCTAACACTTCACGAATAACAAATTCAACTTCATTTATTTAAGAGATGAAGTGGAAATTGTTCAAGGCACGAACAACAGTGAGATTGTACCAAAATAAAGTAAGTATTTATTCTAAGAAAATTGTCAACTTTAGGGAAATGATCTTGAAAACCAAAAATTTTGTCCTAGTGATCTTATACCTGATGAATCAGATGGTACCTTATATCATCACAAATCTATGGATTTGTGATTACTGGCTTTTCCATATCCATGTTCTCTACCACTCTCCATCAGAACATGATGGTTAGATTTCTCTTCCATATCCATATTTTCACCTATATGGAAATCCAGTGATTAGTTTATTTGGGTAATCGTTACATTTCATACTTTAGTTTTTAAAGCCAAGTTTTGGTATTCTTTTTTTACGATGTGGGTTTCTATTAAAGAAACTTTCGAACAGTAAACCATTTATAACCCCGACGAATTTCGAGGGCGAAATTCATTTTAAGGGGGGTAGAATGTAACAGCCCGAGATTTTATGAAAAATATTCTTTTTAATTTTTTTAATGTCTTGTGTTGTACGCTACACCAAAAGGAGCTTGCACAACACACATCCTTGACTTGCCTTGCATTACACGCAATCACGACCTTCCTCGATAGCGTGTGTAATACGCAATACCGAGTTTCACTAAACAACGATATGCTATCAAAATATTATTAAAACTAGCCATTATGAATAGTAAGAACCACCTTTTAAAATTTTAGAAATTTTAGCTCTCAAAATGGACTTTATTTTTGGATTTGGAGTATCGAATTTAGCCTAAGGTGAAATTTTGGTACTTTTCGGATAACTTTCATATTCTGATGAATAGTGAAAATTACTAAATTATAATTAAAAACAACTTTTTTAATCAAAATAATTAATAGTGATAAATTATTAATTTGAGTGGGTTTAAAGTATATTTAGAATATATTTTTACAATTTAATACAATGTTGGTCATTGGTTGTAATTTCACATTTAAACCAGACATAATCAAGTGTCAATCTTTTGATAGATATTGTTTCATAAAAACACGCTATTTGTTTTAACAGCGGGACTTAATTATAAAATTAATTAATGCAACTTATATGTTAAAAAATTGGTAAAATAGACTTCATTTTTGAATTCGGAATATGAAATATAGCTTAGGATGAAATTTTGGCATTGTTCTGAAAAACATCAATTTTTGATGAATAGTGAAACTACTAAGTGGTAGTTAAAAAAACTGAATTTTTCATAAAACATAATTTTACCGCTTCTGTGAATGGAATTTCAAAAATCCGAGAGACACGGTTGATGTCAGTAAGTAAAATGTGGTTCAATGAGATGAAAATAATTTTTGGTGAATAGTAACTTTTTACTTTTATTTACCACGGTTAAAAGTAAATAGGGTAATTAAGGGTAAGAATGATATTAATATTACCCTAACACATGACCTAATTCTATTGGACAAGTGTATCTCGACCAAAAACAACCTTAAGTGTAAAATATTATCATTTAGGACCACTTGGATTAGATTAGGACATTTATTATTAATTTATTTAAAGAAGGGTTGAAATAGTTAAAATCAAAGTTTAATAAGTAAATTAATTTTAATATGGGCTTATACATAAGCTAAATTCGACTATAAATATTCATTAGAAAGCTAAAACGATTTCCTACATAATGGTATTTTATTTATAATTTTTAGACTTTAAATAATTTAATTTATTTATGACACAATGATGATGCAGTAATTATCTTATTAATGAAATATTGACAAAATTGATGTTATAAACACCAAAATAAATCTATTTTGAGACTTTTTATGAATTCCACTAATTTTATAGGTTACTATGATATATTAGTGTTGATTTAATCAACTTGGTTTGAATATATAATTCTGTTATGACTTTCACAAAAATCATATATCAAATAGTGTCAAAATTGACACAAAATAGTTTTTAAATCAAATATTATATTACTAATTGTTATTTTATTCCTAAAAATCTAAGGTTCGGCAAAATGACTTAGATAAGGATATATATATTAATAATAAACAATTTGGGGTTCGTTTGGCATGTTATAATAAGTGTATTAACCTTATATTGAAAGAAAACAAAAAGACACGGTAAAAGTTAAATTATTTAACTTAGAGTTAAATCTAATTGATATGGTTAAAATAATACCCTAAACTTGTCTAAATCCTATTTGTTGATAGGATTTCGACCCATCCCCACTTTAGCATCTAAATAAGACCCTTGGAACCATTATAAACCGATTTTGACATTAATAGAAAATAATATTTTGAGATATTCCTAAGGTGCCCCTCTCCTCCCTTATAAAAGGGAACCTCCTCCCCCTCCTCCTCACACAAAATTGAGCACTCAAGCTCGGCCAACCCCTGACAAAATCCCTTCTCCACTTCCCTAGAATAATCCTAGAGGCCCTGGTCTTCTTCAAAGACAAATCATAGATCCCTATGTGGAGGATTCAAAGAGGCGTTCTAAAGAAGAGTTAATATCCATTACTGATCTTTTCAATTTCTTTCTTCTTAAAACATATTATTCTTTAGTTGTTTCATGATAAATTAATAACATCAGTATTACTTACATACTGATATGTTATTATAAATATTAAACAACCCTAATTCACCTTCTATCCATCCTATGGAAAACGAAATCACCGCGCGTGCGTATGTACGGAATACCGTCTCCACGCCGTGGTGAAATCTATTTTCCACCACCACCTTACTTGGATCAGTATAATGGTGTAAATAATGACCATATTTGACTATTATAAAGTGATATTGATTCTGATATATTTTATCATCCACTCTAATTCAATTCAATAATTATGGAAATTATATCATCGCTCGTGCGTACGTACGGACTACCGTCTCCACGACGCGATGAGATTCATTCTCAATGATTAACCATTAATGAATGATTATAAAGTATATATAATAAGTACTAATGAAATATATGACCTAATAATGATACTGGAATTATTTATATTTATATGTATGTAATCTACTTAATTCCATTCAATTCAATAAGGAAACGAAAACAGCGTTCATGCGTACGTACAGACTACCGTCTCCATGAACGGTGTATTTCTTTCCATTTACTGATTTATTATATATGTATATTCTGAATATATATATATATATAAATATACATATATCATGTTTTATATTCTGGAATTAAGTAATCATGATCTAAGTAATCACATGAATAATTACAAGTTAAAAACACGAACGACAAATGAGACGATTTTACCCAAAACGCTACTTTAACATGAATTTACAAAAGAACGGATAATATAAAGTCATAAGTGGACCATATATGATATAATAAAAATTAATATGATTCTGGAATAAGTCAATAACATGATTTAAATAATTATACATGAGGTTCGGACACTTACAAAGCAAGTCGAACCTAAGGTAAAGGAAAATATCACAATCTCATTTTTTATCCGAGATTGTTTTTACTTTGCCATTTACTGGGGTGTATTTATCATCCACATCCATGTTTCATCAATATTTAATATTATTTCCATCCACCTACAATTGTTTAAATCCATTTTTACCCTTCGGTGAGTTTTTAGTAATATGTATGAAAGGAATCTTTTGTCGTACGAGGTACTTTTTGACTTTTCTGACAAAAGTACGAAGAATGTTTTTTTTAACTTATATGGCATGAATGGATTTTTAAAACATTATTTCCAAGAAGCTTCCTTTACAAGTTTTCAAGTTTATTTTTAATCAACTTCTTTTAATTTAAAGTTGTATGACATGTTATGAAAGGAAAAATGTTTTTGAAGAAGAAAGGATATTTTCCTCAAGAATGGAGTTCAAGTGTTTTATCAAAATTATTTTCCATATAAGATAATAAAGGGTTCTATTTTTTATCACTATTATTAAATTGATTTGATCATGTTGTGAATTCATTTATCTTATATGAATTGATTTATGATGTCATGATGTTTCAAGAATCCCATTTTTGTTACATGTGTTATGCGATGATGTATGTTTTATGATTATGTGGAACACATAAGAAAGGATTCATTATAAGATGGGTGGGACCTATATCTCCCTCCAATGAATTGGGTAAAGATTTTATATCTCATGAGATAGACATGGCTGGAACGGTAGGTTATACCGGTTCAGTGAAACCGGACTGGAACGAGGGTGACTCGGTTCAGAAAGGGACTCTGTCCACTAAGATAGTCTTGGCAATGAGTCATGACTAACAAGAAATGATTTTCCATGATTATGTGTGTATGCCACACAGTTTCATGTTTTAAGTTATGCTTATTGGGATTTCATTTCACCACTATGATTTATCCCATGATATGAAATTATGCTCTCTTTTGCAGGTTAAGATTTCCAAAAGTTATGTTCTTATGAATATGATGTGATTGATTTTTATTTTGCTTACCCTTACTGAGTATTTGAGCTCACCCTTTTATGTTTTCTTTTCCCCAGGATATAAAGAAAGGTTTTAGGTAGAAAAAAAAGGGAATATCTTTTTGGGAGATATTGAAGATCTTTCACCACGATTAGAAGATTACGTTCCGAGTTTCCAAAGACACTAAACTATTACGATCCTTGTGTGTGTGTTTTTGTTATGTACTAAGTATTCCGCAAAAGTAATGTAATGTCCATGTACGCCAAGCTTCGGGTCTCTACAAATAGGATACCATCCTGACTCTCTCCACTATCTCGAAAGGACCAAAAAATCTAGGTAATGACTTGAATTGTATCATAATTTGTCTCTGACCCAATCTAGGTGACACATTTAGGAAGACATTATGTCCAACCTTGAACCCCATAGGTCTATAATGACGATTTTTATAAGGATTATACCTAGACAGAGCTATTTCTATATTCTTCTGAATCATCTATACTTTCTATTAAGTATCATGAACAATACTAGGACCCAATAGAGCTTCCTCACTTGTTTCAAGCTAGAAAAGAGGTAAACGACATAGTCTGTGATAGAGATCCTCATATGGATCCATCTGAATCTTTTCCTGAAAGATATTATTGTATAAAAAACTCAACAAGTGTGATATGCTTCTCTCATGAGCCTATAAAATCAAGAATTTAGACTCTATGAATATCCTAGAACACATTCATGGGACGCTCAAATTGCCCATTAGTCTGAGGGTGATATGAAGTACAGAGGATCACATGTGAACCTAGTGCCTTCTACAACCCTTTCAAAAACATTAAAGTAAAGTAGACATCTTGGTTGAAAATGATAGAATAAAGAACACTATGTAGTCTCACTATCTCCTGAATGTATGGCCTTCATATCTAATCATTATTGAAGGTATCCTATATAAGTAAAAAGTATGAAACCTTGTTATGTTGGTCGGTGATTACCCCTATTTAATCAATCCCTTGAGGGGATATTGTAAATATTGTCATAGAATCCATAGTGACTCCATTCTATTTTTGCTTAGGAATTTAGGGAGACTATTGATTTCTAGCAGGCTATTGGTGTTTTTCCTTCACATGATGACAGGTGGAGCACCTAGAAATAGAGATCACTCTCTTCCTCTTCATACCATAGCACAAGTACCAACAATAAATATCTCTATAAATCTTGGTTACCCAAGGATGAAGTACCCATATAGAGCCTTGTGATTCCCTCATCATATATTCCTGTATATCTGAGGCCACCTATACATAATTATGTAAGACTAGGGTCTCACTCCCATCAACAACCCAACCATGAGGCATGTTCGTTCATGTGGAACTCTCAGTAAAAACAGGGCTAATAGAATTTGATTATTACCTCATATAAACCCATTCCATAGTGGAGGAGGTCGCCAATAGAGTTTCTAGAACTAGTTTCCCATGATATTACTAATCTGTAATATGCATCTGAGTGAACATATCAATCAAATTCCACTCACTGGTAGACTCCATTATGGTTTGTGTCTGAGTCTTCTAGCTCAAAGAAACATCTACAACATTCAACTTTCTAAGTGTGTAGGAAATCTAAAAACTAAAGGATGGTAGGTATTATACCCACCTACACTTACTCATATTCAAGTCTCACTATGAAGAGGTGTATTTGAGACTGTTATGATCTGTGTAAACAATGAATCAATAACTCAATAATATGTGTCTCCAATAGCTTAGAGTGTGAAACATGGCTACTAGATTGAGGTAGTGTGTAGGATATATCTTTTCATGGGACCTCAGCCGGAGAGATCCATACACTACAACCCATTCAACATGCATTAAAACTACACTAGGATTGATCGTAGAAGCATCACAATAGACATTATAACTTCTTATTGAATATAGGAGAATCAAGATTAGTGATGAAGTGAGTCATCCTTTTAACTGCAGAAAATATATCTCACAAGGTGCAGTCTAGTTGAATTTTGTTCCTTCCTAAGTCAATGCTTTATATGGAACTACCAAGAATGAAAATTCCTAGATGAAATATCAGAAATATTATTCTATCCCTAAGATTTTGTGTATGAAAAACACATTCATGTGATGATCCCAGGAAACCATGTGTCTCCCCTTCTATGGGTCAACTGATACTCCTGAGTCAGATATTTTATGACCCTTGATGTAAACCTTGATGATCCAAAAGTGTCATTTACTGAGTTATGCATATATCTTGTACTCTATTGGTGTACTAATCATGATCTTAAGATGACTGACATGTTCGTTTCTAGTTTATTATTACACTAATATTTCATTTATGAAGACCACCAAAAAAGAATCATGATACATGTGTAAAACCCAATTCATCAAATCCATTAAGACTAAAAGTGTGGTCATCAGACTGAAAGACATGAAATGATACTTATATATACTATACCTACATTAGAACTCCATACATGGTATTTTGAATTTCCTCACTCACAGCTGATGGTAGAATGACATCAAATAATTCATGGAGAGAACAGTTGATCCAAAGATCTATCCAAATAAGTCTTCAATGTGATGAAGTGGATAACTATTTTTCATTCTATGTTGGTTCAGTCGATGATAATCCATGAAGAATATAAGGGTACCCTCTGACTTCTTTCCGAAAAGGATAGGTGAATCCCATGGTGATGTGCTGGGTTGGATAAAGCACTTATCCTATAATCCTTTAAGCTTATTTTGATGTTCCTATATCTTGGAAGGTAACATCCCATATAGAGGAATGGACACTGGTGAAGCACATGGAAAAATATTGACGGTGAAATAAATCACCCTCTTATGTGGTAAGGTGGAGAAATTTTCATGGAATACGTCCCTAAAAAATTCCACCATTGGTAGAAAATCCAAAATATGAATTTTCTAATCACTCATATAGTGACTAGTCATCTGGGATATTACTCCACCCAACCTATTATACTTTTTTCTAGCTTGACTTTCCAGGATATCCCATTCATCAATATGGATATTCTTTTTCCCTTGGGTGATGTTAATGAAACCTGAATGTGATAGAAATCCACCTGGGCTCGATAATGTATAATCGAGTCCATACCAAGAATGACATCAAAACCAGTCATTTGTATGATGAATAAAATCTATAGACAACAGTACCCACCTATCTCAAGGGGAAAATCTTTTCACTATAAAATACCCTCAGTCTGAACACCAAACTACATGTCAAGGTTCATAATGCCACAGAAGTATTCCACCACTATATCTAGACTTCCCATAATTGCAGTAGATAAAAATGAGTGTGACAAAACTATATAAAATAATGTAGATACTAGTGTAGAGCCTACCAGAATAGTACCTCTAACAACATATATCCCTATATTGTTCTCCTTAGGCATAGGATGAATGAAATAGATATGGGATGAACCACAACCCTAACATACTACTTGAGTTGCCTGAGCTGGTCCACTATGTTGAAGATGGAACTATAAAGCCTGACTGCCTTTGAAAGGACCACCTACTTAGACTGAATGGTTTGTAGAATACAAAATTCCTGCTAAATTATTTGTCACAGATCATGCACCGAATTTCCTTCCAGGCACAAAGCCTTGATCACTGGGCAGTCGAGGAAAGGACTGATAGAAAAACTATAGGTGAATCATCTTGCTGTAAGCCCAACACTCGATCGGGTTCCTCGAACGCTAGTGATTTTTGTGTCCCAGTCTGCCGCACTATTACTACCCCATAAGGATTCTTTTCCATTCCACCTGGGCAATACTACCCCCAAAATTATCCAAGAAGTGTCACTTCCTTCCACTAGATAAAAAACTACTATGACTGGAATTTGTACATCCCAATTTCTTGTCACCTGACTCAATCATGCTCTGCTCAGTGATAAGGTCCTGGTTGACTATCTCAAAAATGGTGGTTAGTTGAACAAAATTCAATTGCAAATAGATGGTATAGGCATGACCATCCTCAAATCTCCTCATAGTAGTTAGCTCATCCCCTGTCAAGGTTGGTGAAAAATGATATAATTCATGTAACATGCTAATTATTTCATCCCAAACATGTCACCATGCTCAAGGTATATAAATTCCCGAATGCAACTTGTTCACAATTTCTTAGCTAAGAAATAGTCGAATAAGTCTTTGTAGAAGTCCACCCAAACCGTATCCTAGTGTTGGCCAAACTGATTTATCATGTCCCACCAATTCATGGTAGATTCAAGTAATATATAGGTCATGAGTTTGACCCTCCACTATAGAGGGATCTCGGTATTCTCAAAGATTGGACTCATATCCTCTAACCATAAATCGGCATTCTGAGGTCCACCATCCCTTGAGAAAGTTAGAAGATGTTGTTGCTGGAATACAAAGTTCACATCTATCATAGAAGTTTTAGTTTAAGGGGAACCCTGAAATAATTTCATAAAGTGAAGGAATCTATCACTGAACTAGGAATCAGCATGCAATGGAAGGTCTAAAGGAGGTACCTTAGGTGGCACTATGGGAGGTGTCACAAGTCAATCTGGTCACACCAACACTAGATTATGTTCATAATAAAATTACTGGGGTACAACATGAGGTCATCATGGTGTAATATCTCCACAAATGCGAAACACGTGTCTCAGACATGATTTAAAAAACAAGGAAAGTGATATGAAGGATCGGCACAAGGCTATCCTTATTAAGAAACACACTCGTCTATATACTCCAATAGTTATGTATGGGTGAGAAGAATGAACAATTTAAATATCATAAGATACATGATCCACAACCTGCTACCAAGTTTGGGTTAGACTACAGTCTCATGTTTTAACATAAAAGGTGTTCATTTCATATTATGGATCATTTTAGATTATTTGTGTATTTAAATTACCTTTAAGTGGTTGAATTAGATGAATCTATATATCAATTTTATAAGGGACCATACACATTATAAACTATATGGTGGTTTCCATTAAATCTTTACCACAACATGTTCTATACCATGTGACTGAAGGTCTAGGGCTCAATGTGCCACAATTGGCTATTTAAGGAATTTTCTTTAACCAATGTTGGAAAAAACTGTTAGGTAAAGGAAAATAATTTATGTTCCACATATATTTTCTAATTTTTTCAATAAATGTTAGTAAATTTATATATAGTAAAATCAAACAATGCAATGTATAATAATAAATAACAACTAGGGATCACATGTGAAACATGAAATTCTTGTAGAAATATAGATATGTCAAGCCATAATGCATAATATTTTTATATCATGTTATGCCTAATATGATGCATGTATTGATGTTATCCAGTATAATCAGCATAAGATAATAGATATCCCATCAAAATAAAAAAAACAAAAACCATGTTCATCACCTTATGGTTAAATCCCTGATTTTGTAACAAGAATAGGAAATAAAAACAATTACTCATCCCGGGCAATTTGGGGTTCCCCTGTATGTGGGGTGGCTAAACCTAGAAACATGATCATTACCAAATTCCATTATCCTAGTATCCTATTTAAATCCAAATAGTAAGACAAAAATGAGAAATATGGCTCTGATACAACTTTTTATCATCCCTCCCCTGATTCCACACACCGGTTCCCTGAGACGGTTGCCCACAACACCTCAAGCACACCTCCCTTAATGAACGAGGCTACTGACTATTAGAGAGGGACTTGGGTATGTGTGTGGGAAGACTATTCCCTCATAGATAAGGGTAGGGAGAAACATTATATTCCTAAATAGTAACAAAATATATAAACAACAATAGATATGAGTGTAAATAACCATAATTTAATTTTCGAATTAAAGGAATAGTAAGAGGAAGCTGAATAGTATTAATAAATGTCAATCATGATATTGCTATAGAAGAAGTGTATTCAAGGGGAAGGGAAAACGCATATACAAAATGCTATAAAAAATATAAAAGTGGAAGACGTCTTGGAATATAATCTCAAGCATATGCGCAGTCCTTCTCTCCAAAACTCTTATAACTGTAAACCGACCAAGAATGAGAAGCGGGTTGCTTCCCTTTGTCTATACCTACCACCATAAAGTTTTTTTGGGTTCCAATGGTACCCGAGAAAGGTGTGAGATACAATCTCAGTAGGACATTGTACTTGGTGTCTTGGAAGTTCCATTTTATGCAATATAACACAATTAATAATACTTAATAATTTAAATGTGTTTCAGAATAAATAAATTACTATATTGGAGAAGGATCCACTTGAAGACCCATCCAATATACCTTCTTTTCCCTATGAATGTGTGTCATAATTTGAGTGATCATATTATGTTAATGTAATTAGGGTATTGTGAAATGAGATGGACTGTACATGAGATTTTTATTGGGCTTTGAGGGAATGTCCCTAAATTTTTGAAATCCAATGGTAAATTATCTTTTGAGAAGATTTAATTAGTTTTCAATTAAATTTTAAATATAATTATAGATTATGGATAGTGAACCTTATATCATCATTGAAAATCTTGATAGACTTTCTATGTATCTGTTTTAGGTCTCAGTATAAGTCCAATTCCTTGGTTTCTGACTAAGTTGATTAAAGAATAAAGTCTCATGTATCACACCAGGAATGTTGAGAAACAACAAGAACTTACATATGATCCCATACAAGGTATCATACATAGGGTACAAAGTCCCCCCCTCATGGAATCACTACTAGAAATACGACCTTTCCCAATGCTTCTATACCAAAGGTTTGTAAAAATCGTTGGTATAGGTCCATTTTCCCAACGGTTTGGCCAAACCGTTGGAAAAGCCCATATTGAGGTCACTTTTCCTAATGGTTTTCCAAAACCGTTGGGAAAAGGTATATCATTCCCAACGGTTTGGCCAAACCATTGGGAAAAGTCATCTCGGTGGCCACTTTTCCCAATGGTTTTCCAAAAAACTTTGGAAAGGGTATGGATTTTCCATTGGTTTGGCCAAAACATTTGAAAAAGTCCACTTTCTGGCCACTTTTCGCAATGGTTTTCCAAAACCATTGGGAAAGGGTATAGTTCTCCCAACAATTTGGCCAAACCGTTGGGAAAAGTCCACTTTTTTGCCACTTTTCCCAACGTTTTTGCCAACCCATTGGGAAAGGGTGGGTACCTATCCCAACGTTTTGTCCACCCATTGGGATAGGACCCCAATATACCAACATCACTCCTAGAATCAAAGGACTATACCAACAGTTGTCAAAACTGTTGGTATAGGTCTATAACAACGGTTTTGACAACCGTTGGTATAGGTCCTTTGATTTTTTATCAGATATTCTTACTGAGACCAATATATAAATCAAATTTGAAAATAATTATGAGAATACATATATATATTTATGAAATTGTGTTCACAAAAGTCATGTTAGGTTAGTGGTTAGTTCATTCAATGATAAACTAGGGGTCCTGGGATCAAATCCCAGTGAATGTTTTTTTGAAATACATATACAAACGGGTTTATGAAACTATTGGTATAGATTTTCATATTACATATACCAACAGTTTTCAAAACCATTGGTATGGGTCTATACCAACGGTTTCCCCAAAACCATTGGTATAGATCTATCCCAACGGCTTACTTGGAAATTGTTCTCCAAACCATTGGTTGCTATACCAACATTTTGGAGGCCTATACTAATGGTTCCAAACCGTTGGTATAGGTTAGTTTTTCAGTAGTTAATTGTACAACCATTGTGGCTTGATCCTATCCATGGGGTCTCCCATAGGGAACCAGTTTAACTCATCTAGAGGTAAAACAAAAATGCTTGATGAGCCCAACTCAGTAGTAGTAGAAATCACCCATTCTGTGTTTATAAAACATTATCAAAATCTAAATATAGAATAAGAGTCCATACAAGGGTTCATTAAGTTATAACCCCTTGTTTCAATCTCATCTCTAAGGTGAAATATCTGAATATGCACCATGTATATAAGAAGTCTATCAAGTGGGATCATTTCATTTAATTCAAGCCCTTATAACTCAATAGGAATATTAGTCAAGGAATACATTCAAGAAGCCATTTACTAACATCAAATGATGTAAGGCTTGATCCCATATATAACCCTGTAAAATATTTAAATCAACAATTCAAGGTATTTGTAATTGTAAAACCCCATTAATGGTGATCAAAGAACAAAGGAAAAAATAGAAACTAAGAATTTTTAGTGATACTCACATATTTGGGTAACTATGGTCAAGTACATTAACCAATGGGGTTAACTCACTTCTTACTCGGGTCACCAAAAGCATGGTTAGAACATCATTTTAATTCAATTTGATAAAAATAGGCAATGATGGAAAATTTAGGCTTGGGTCTTAATGGCATAATTTATAGACTGAAATGAAAGGATGGGAAAAATCCAAGATCCCCTACCTTAGCTTCGTAGATCCTCCCTCCCCCAGTCTCAACCGTTGATTAGAACGAGGTAGGAAGAAATTGAATAAAACCTCAAATTTCCTAAAAGTGAGGAAAATGATCATGCACCCAATTAGAGAAATAGATGGTACAAAGAACTTGAAATGTGTTAGAGGGGATTAAATATCATACCTCTAGATTTCCAATGGATCAGACAAAAAGGGAATCAGATGAAAAACTATGAAGGTAGCTTGATCCCTTTTTCATGATAGTACAGGATCTCCACATGAAATATAGGAGGGATACATTAGGGAAATTGAAAATGGGAGGAAGAGAATTCGGTTAAATCATTTAGAAGGATACTTTTCATAATTTCAACCAAAAAACTACACACAGTTTGGCCATATGGTTGGCCAAACCATGGAACAACTATGAACCAGTCACTGTTATAAATTGGAACCTCAGAACAATAAGCACATCATTTATCTAATAGTGCACAAACCATGAAAACTGCACTGCCCTGAAAGCCTGAAGCATCATATAGGCATATTACCTAGTTCCCACATTTTAATAAAAACTGTGAATCCCCCATATTCCCCTCTTTCTGCAACTGCATAGTTCAGGAAAACAATACGAGTTGTGCAGCATGGTTTCTCCTAACCTAGGACACATAATTTTCTCCTCATTTCAAGGCTCTAGGATCAGAATGAGTCTCAGATATACCCAAAAACATATTTAACTTGATTAGGAATCACAATTATGGAAATGTAAATGGAATTGCAACAAAAAAAATGTTCAATGCCTTTTGGAGAAGTTGGGAAGTCACATATAGGCTAACTAATGGTTACTATAAGATTTTGAAAGTGGGAGAGGATTCTAGGAGGATTAAAATAGAACAATTTCAAGGATAAATTCAAATAAAATGTTACTATGGATGTGGTATTGATATTACCCTTTTATAGGTGAAGGGAATTGTAGTTTTTGGAGTGACCCATGATGTTTCAATAATGTATGGTTACTATTCAAGTGAAAATTTCCAAAAAATCGAAAATTCAAGTGAGAAAAATGAGTTTGGATTGAAAATCACATCAAACACTCCTTTTAGAAAAAATTAGAGTATTATATAATTTTTTTTACTCATTTTATATTTTACTCTAATTTATTTTTACCTTAGTAATTAATTTATAGCCATTGTAAATGTTTTTTATGAAAAATATTAAGAAAGAAATTTTTAGGCTATTTGATATGTCTAATTACAAATTTAAAAATCATTCTATCAAATCGAATTTTTAATGATTTATGATTTAATTTTAAAATAAATATAGTTAATTCCACATATTTTTTTTAATAAATAACAATTTTTTTCTTTATATTTATATAGATAAAATTATCATGGAAACAGATTTTTCAACAAACCATTATTTTATCAATGGAATTTAATTCTTATAATTATGTCACAAAACACATAGGGAACCCAATAAGAACATTATTATCAAAAATTATTAATGATACATTAGTCTATAATTTAACCAATAAGAATAACAGATAATATAGTGGGGAAATCAATAGAAAATAAGATAACAAAAATTGGAACATTTGGATCTGTTCAATCCACCAGAATGAATGCACTCACTAAAAAATCTATAAAGATAAAACAAAATGTTAATAATAAAATATTTATTCTTAAGATGAAATTATATACATAACCTTAAGGGAAAATAGAAGTGATTTAAGATATAATGATGTAAGTGGTATCTATATAAATTAAGGAACCTCTCTGACCGTTATAAATCTGACTGTTAGGAAAAGTATTATGGTTTTTAGAATCGTAACCCACCTATATAAGTATAAAATAAAATTTATGTATTTTACAAATAAAAATTAAATATTTATATCATGGTATAAGTAACTAATTTTTTTAAATAATACATTAGGTATTGGTATTATGTGAAACGTAAATGTTTATTTACAATTTTATAATTAATATAATAATTTAAAAGAAAATTTTTTTGTATAAAATATATTAATAAATAATATTATGTTTTATTAAAATTATATGATAATTTCATGTGACCTTAATTATTTTTCCAAGGGTCAATATAATCAATTATAATATTAAAATGTTTATTTTTTGAATAAATGATGATTTTATTTACAATTTAAATTTATAATATGAAGAAAATTATTTTAAGAAAATTAATTTCATTTTTTAAATCTACACATCAAAAGATCGGTTAAAGTGATTTGTTTTTGTATTTTCCTAAAATAGTTGAATTTTTCCTGAATACTGAGATGCAATAATTTATGGTATTCAATTTTTTTCCAAATAGATGATTTATTGAGTCATGAATTTTGTAAGAACTCATTGGATAAAACTATACTTAAAAATTTAATGTATTTAATAATTTTAATAAACACTGTCGATTTCCTTGAGCCAAAATAATAAACTAATGAATCTAATAACCCAAAACACCCCTCTCCCCCTATAAATATCACTCTTAACCACCCATATCCTTATACCATATAAGACATTTAGAATGAAAATAATATAGATAATTCTATTACTAAGCCTCTTCTCCATGTCCATGTGATTTTATTCTTAAATCTACACCAATTCCATGTTCCTTAAGTGGTCCTTCAAGGAGGTGTTATTCAAGAAGTAACTTATTCAAAGAATATATTTTAATTTAATTTATTCTACTACCTTCCCATCATCTATTTAATCTATAAATACATAATAATTATAGTGTAATGTATATAATTTAACTTTTTATTTCTAATTTAATATCTTATATTGACATTTTTTCTTATATCCTCTTATTCAAAGAAATGAAATCATTGATAAAATTATTGCGGTTTAACATCTCCATTGATAATGATTTAATTTAATTTTTTTACCTTTTTAATGGATGGTCATTATTAAATTATTATAGTTATACCCCATTATAATATTTATATTATAACATATTTGATGTTATGGAACACATATAAAAATAATAATATTAAATTAAATGGCTCTGATTCATGATGGCAATAAAAACTGCCAAAAATAAACTAAACATTTATCATTAAAATTTTATCTAATGAATCATACTCATATTGGAATGAATAGTTATATATGGGAACATTTAAAATTCAAAAATTTCTTTATTAACATATAATATTACTTTTTTATTACTAGTCTCTTTTGACTAGAAAATCCATATATATACACAAGTTAACCGAACATTAAACCATGAAATGAACTCTCCCAAAAAAAAGAAATTAATCTTTATAACTCATATAAATGTACAATAATGAACTTAATAATGTTATAAAAATTAAAATACATTTATAATTGTTTCCCATTTTAGTAATCAAAGAATCTAATTTGAATATCCAAGAAATTAAGTGCAGGTGCAGAACACATTCATGCATAAGGTAATGGATCTCTTCGAACCTCCATTTTTTTCTCTTTTATCAATATTTACCCCAATTTATTTATTCATTATTATTATATAAATCTCTTAAATTTTCTTTTATATATTCCAAATATGTGTATAGATATCAATTTGTCTTTCTTTGTCGGGAAAAACATGTTTTAAGAGGATCTCATCTCAATTCCTCTTGATAAGAATGCCCGATTAAAGGGATCTTCTTTTTTTATTACCCATTTTAAAGTACACTTAATAAAATGTTTTAAAAAACTAATATTTTTATAAAACAGATAATTTTATAATAAAAATTTATTTTAATTCATTTTTGGTTTTATAAAAATAACTATTCGATTTTCTGATTTAAAGACTCATAATTTTCGTTAAATAAACAACACTTTAGTGGATCATTTATATAGTTTCCTAAAATGTTTTCTTTCATGTAATCATCTTAGTTTGAAATCATTTATCATAAAATATTTTTTATTTTTTTATTTTTTTATTTTTCATAAATTATTTAATCCCTCTTTTCATGGATACCATTTTGATACACCCTTTGGTTAGGTCTTATGACATGATTACGAAACCCATTTATTTTCATAGGAAAACCGTATGACCATTCCTTATGTGTGATTTCTTTATGTGGAACACATATTCATGTACATGTTATGATGGGTACAACAAGATATAACTCCAATTAATTGGGTAATTTTTTTTCTCATGAGACATTATATATGGGATTATGGAGTAAACCTATTCCATTATGGGACTTTTTCCACCATGTGATATAGTCTGGGAAGTTATCCTTGACTCATGTTTATGTCGTGTTATATGTTAATACCACATTCCAATATTTCCAGGACAATAATGTTCCATGTGGTATATTTTATTCTTTGATATGTTTTTTCTTAATCTATTCCTTCTATGTTATCATGTAATGTATTATAATTCATTTTATATGCTTTCATTACCATGTTTACTCCGTTAGATGGCTATTTATCTCACCCCTCTTATTTATGTATTCCCTAGGTCATCCTATGTAGTAGAGGATATAAAGGAATCTAGGATCTCATTATCTATATTAATCAAATATGGTTTATTCTAGTACCATGTTTTCTAATTAGGTACATAGTGGTCCAAAGATTCTAGAATTTTTTATCCCTGATTTCTATATATTGTATAATTCTACTCAAAATCATTTTAATATATGCAAAAAATATAGGGACACTAGAGTTTGCATCATAAAATGGTCTATTTATTTCTTGTGATTAGGACTGGGAAAATTTTATAAAACCCTAGGGATAATTCTATCTCCATACATAAAAATCTTGAAACATATAGAATCATATGTTAGAATCTAATTTTTTTAAGTTAGTCCTTATTTTTTTTCCTTTTTATATTTTCAATTTATTAGTATTAAATCACCATAATTGAATTCTATTTCAATTTATTTAATTAATGGATTGAAATTTGAGAATCGATGATAAAACCCAATGTGGTAGGAAATGCAATTATTTCCCAAATAAAATCCAATTATTACAAGACTGAGATATCAAAACATCATGAAAATACTAGTTCAAATGGATCATGTTATGGATACTATATTGAATATTTGTGGGCACCCTACTTCTCCCATGAAGGAAAAAGTTGAGGTTGGATCATTTCAGTGACAAAGTTATTTTATCATTAGGATTATTCTGATCCCTTGATCATGGAATAATGGATTAACTCCTTTACATATAGATTTAGTGATCTTAAGTGTTTATAAGAAGATAAGTTGTTATTGGAGGTCTATCTCTTTTCTCGGGATGCTAAAAAGTGGTTGAAACTAATCAAAATTAAAAAAATCTATATAGGAAATTGATTTCATGGAATGGGGAGAATTCAAGAAAATATTTTTA
This sequence comes from Viscum album, assembly GCA_963277665.1. Classification (NCBI taxonomy): domain Eukaryota; kingdom Viridiplantae; phylum Streptophyta; class Magnoliopsida; order Santalales; family Viscaceae; genus Viscum; species Viscum album. Next base: position 391,292,620 of record OY728167.1, on the reverse strand, counting down.
TGCAAAATGTTTTCCCTAAATTCTCTATATTATTATGGTGAGGGAGTTCCATAGACTGAAGAAACTAGGAGAAAAATATATCTGGGCATATGAGGAAAACAATATAATAATTTCATGATACACATCCATATTTTTCATGAACACTAAATGTAAGGTGGATCTATTCATTAGGGGATTAATGTTGAGTCTATGAAAATCCATGGTGATTTGAGACATTTACAGAGATGAAAATATTGTCTGATGTCGCTAAAGGTTTATATAGAGATTGGTGAATCTTTTTGGTATTTTGGGAGAAGAGATAAAAATAGGAATATTGAGTTTAATATTAGAATATCAAAAAAAATCACATGAAATAAATAAGACCAACATCCCATATGTCAAATGTGTTGGAGGAAGAATCATAAGATATTTCTAAAGGGAACCAAGATAATATTAAAATGTTAAAGAGAGGTGTATCATGATAATTATTTTTCAAAGGATTTGAAGAATCCCAATAATGATGAATAAAATTTTAGTTTTATATCAATAATCATCATGTAATGGAGTGTTTCAACTATATGGGGAATTGGAATTATGCAAGCCAATTCCATAAGCTAATGGATTTTGGAGGAAATAAAAAAACAACTTCTAAGGGAGCATGAAAGGTCATATGCTATCACTATTGATAAGGTGGATCCCAACAATGATTTAGTGATAGGTACACTAGTTATTCATTAAATAATATTAAAGAAACTATTTGATTATGATTTTATGTGTTCATTCATACATTAAAAGATTAGTAAAACTATTCATACACCACCTCAAAATATGAAGGTTGTGTTATATATGATAATACGGAATTGGGAAATTTTATAATATAATTTATATAAACCCCCCCCCTGGTTAATGTTTTTGGACTGAACCTCCCAAAAAATACCCTATTACTTCCTTTAGTATAGTTTGGTGCTATATTGGGAATGGATGGGTTATCTTTATATGGGGATAACATCAACAGTAAGTAAAGGGAGATCACTCTTCACATCCAGAGGCATCCCCCAATTCTATAAAAGTTTATGGAGGATGATTAATATCTTTCAAAATCATCATCTCAATTGTGGATATTATTGTCTTATGATAAATCATATCAAGATCAAATGATTTTGAATATAGAGAGTATCATGCTAGAATACATTCCCATTGTGAGAGACTACACTGATGTATTTCCTAAAAAATTCTATGGTCTTCCACCTGATTTAGAGATTTAGATTCCAATTGATGTTATATCTGGATCTCTTCCCATATCAAATAATCCTGATAGTTTGGACCCAAATAAGTAGGAGGAACTAAATAAGTAGTTACAAGATAATATTGAAAAAAAAATTATATGTATGAGTGATTCAACTTAGGTTGTTTCATTCCTCTACACCGGGAAGGGTGGTAGATTAACATGCCTCTACATTTATTATCATGATATCAAAAAAATGATAAATTGTAGTCATCCCATACCATAGGTAGATGAATTTTTCCAACAGCTATGTGGGGGAAATTATTTCTCAAAGGTAAAACTTCAGTTAGGATATCTCCAATTAAAGGAGAAGAAGATATTCCCATTACTAACTTTAAAACATATTATGGACACTATGAGTTCATAGTGATGCCATTTAAACTCATTAATTCCATGTAATTTTCATGTACCTAATGAATGAATTCTTTAGATATTACCTCGATATATTTTTTGGAAGTATATATAGATGATATTATGACATAATCCAAGGGAAAGTAGGAAAATGAAATGTATTTGAATAATATCATAAAGACATTGTGAGGTGTGAAACTATATGAAATGTTTAGTAAATGTGAGTTTCGGATAGGGGATGTATCATTCTTGGGGTACATTATCATCAACAAAGGGATATATCTAGACCTTTCTAAAACAATACAAATTGAGGAGTGTCCCAAACCAACATTTTTAATGGATATACATAGTTTCCTTGGCCTAGATGGGTATTAATAATGAAATGTGGGTAAATTATCAATATTTTGAAACCCACTAATAATTTTTAATGAGATGGGAGTAAAGTATGTTTGGATTAATGAATTTGAATACTGATTTAAAGAGCTAAAGAAGAGGTTTATCACTAAACTAGTAATTTCACTGCTGACAAGTGGAAAAATCATTGTGGTATAAGGTGTTCAATTAGAGAATATCATATGATTTTTACTTATGATAAATGATAATTTAAAAACCTATGACTCATGAAAGCTGATTGTTGATGAGAAAAACTATCCCAGGATTGATCTGGAGTTAGCAGCTGTGATCTTGGCATTGAAAATCTAGTGGCACAACCTCTTTGTGGAGAATTGTGAGATATATACTAATCATAAGAGCCTAAATATATATATTTACATATAAGGAGAATAATATGAATTATTTATGCTGGTTTGAGCATGTCATTGAGTATGAATGTTTAATAAACTATCATCCTAGTAGAGGAAATAATGTGCTGGATACACTATGTAAAAAGGATCTTATAACATTGTCAATGGTGAAAATTTAGAATGATCTATTCTTATTATAATTTAAAAGGATAGACATGGGAATCATAAAAAAAGGTGAACCATCATTCCTTTCACAAATAATTTATCCAAAATCCCTTTCTAAGAAGATAATGGATACTATAAGAAATGATTTGGAAATTCAGTAGAAGATGGAATCTATTGGAAATGTTAAATCCTCAGAGTTCAAAATTGATGAGGAACGAGTTGTAATATTTGGGTCAATATAATGTGTAACATCTAATTATGAGATAATGTGGTATATTTTTAATGATGCACATAGCTCAACCATCTCCATTCACCAAGGTAGTACAATGACATATCACGATATCTGATGGAACTATTGGTTGAAGTATATGAATAATTATATCACTGAATATAAAATAATGGTTTTTGGATGTCATCATGTGAAGGATAAAATGAAAAATAATCTAAGTGGATGATGAAACCATTACCCATACCTACATGGAAATGGGAAATCATCACTATGGACATTTTCACTACACTTACTATGAAATCTAGTTGAAATAATTCTAAATGGGTAATTGTGGATCTTCTTATAATGAATGTTCACTTAATTGATATTTGAGAATAAATATAACTCGAAAAATATCCATGGATATACCTCAAAGAGGTTGTGAGGCTTAATAGTGTATGATTATAAATTATATTTGACTAGGATCTGATATTTACCTCAATGTACTTGAATAGTCTCTAAAGTTCTCTAAATAATGAGTTGAAACTCTGTAGGATGTATCACCCCCAAACTAGTGGCCAATCTAAGAATACTATTCTATCACTATAAGATATGCTGAGATCATCATAAATGGAATTTGAAAGAGTATGATATCATCATTTTACACTGGTTGAGTTCTTATACAATAACAGTTTCCACTTAAGAATCAAAATGGATCCATATGAAGCCCTTTATGGGAATATGTGTAGAAAAATTTCATGATGGGATTATGTTAGTGAAGTTAAGCTATTGGGACCTCAAATGGTTGAGGAAGTGTTAGAAAATTTGAATACCATAAAATAGAATATCTATAGTTCATAATGTTGAAAGAAGATATATGTAGAGAATATTTTATAGGACATGGAGTTTGATGTTTGAGACATGGTATTCCTCTAAATATCTCCCTGTAATAGAGTCATTATGTTTGGGAAGATAAGTAAGCTAAGTCCCAGTTACATTGACATCTTTGATATTATTGATCATGCTGGAGCTATGGACTATCTAATAGCAATTTCTTCAACTATGTATGAAGTATATGACGTATTCCACATATCCCTCATGAGGAATTACATACTTGATCGATACCATGTACTGAACTTAGAATTGTTACAGTTGGAAAACAATATCTCTTATGAGGAGAATCTGGTGAAGATTTTGTATCAAAGGGAAATGGTTCTATGAAAAACGTCAACTCACCTAGTCTAGGTACTATATGGAAACCATATACTAAAAGAGGTGACATGGGAACCACAGGAAGGGATGAAGGATAAATACCCTCATCTATTTTCGAGGGAGAGATTTCATAAGAGGGGAGAATTTAAAAACGATGAATTTTATCAATGTAATTTCCTTCTTACAACAAAGTCACAAAACACATATAAAACACAATAATAAATTATCCTCATAAATGGAGAATGATATATTAGTTAAAAAATAAATAAATAATAATACCAAATATTACAGTGGGACAATAAATAAAAAATAAGATAACTAGAATGATAAAATTTGGATATTCTCAATCCACTAGAACAACCACATGCACGAAAAATGTTGTGTGGGTACTGTAGTAGTATTGTTGCAGGTACTGTAGAAGTACTCTGCAGGTACTATGTGGGTACTGTTTTATATACTGTAGTTGATACAGTAGCAGTACTTTAGCAGTTAATGTTCGGTAATGTAGTCCTCGGAAAAATTCAACTTGGGCCACCAATTTGGGCTTGGAGTCCTTAAGGCCTTCGGGTCTCCCCATCCTTCCGTTTAGTGAGGCTTTTAGTCCACCTTTAAGGCATTCGGGCCAACTCAAGGACTTCATGCCACAAGATCAGTGCAGTTTTTCCATACAGACTCTACAAAATGGAGCAGCCCCAGAGGAGGATTCAGAGCAAGTCCACTCACCAGAGCAGAACTAAATGGAATTGGAAGAATGAGAGGGTATGGATACACCAATGGGACCAGATTGTGCTTTCATGGGAAGCCTTTCCGGATGTCAATGCAATGGAGGAGAGCTACCATCATGATACGGAGGCTAGGGAGGGGCAGTTCCTTGTAGTTATAGTCTGCTTGAACTCCCTAAGACCTTTGTGTCATGTAATCTCTTAACCCTACATTACATGTAATTTCTATGCCTACAAGCCTTGTAAGGGTTCTCCATCATTCCTTTAATGGGGGTTATCAAAAATCAATTAAAAAATGAAGACTTTCAGGCCATTTGGGTAAGGAACCTTTATGATGGTTAAAATTTGAACATTGAAATAGTAATACAACCATTAGGAATAATAATCTGGATGTTAGAATAGTAACCTCACCTATGAAAGTAAAAAATAAAATATTGATACTTTGTTAATAAAAAATAATATATTTATATCATGGTATATGTAAATAAATGTTTTAAAAATGATAAATTAGTTGTCAGAAATTCTAGGAAATGTAAATTTTTATTTATAATTTAATAATTAATATAATGATATAAAATTGTTTTTATTATCATAAAAGAGGTTCATAAATTAATATTACATTGTATTATAATTATATTAAATTTTTTGTGACCTTAATTAAATTTTCAAAGGGTAAAAAATCGATTATAATATTAAAATATGTATTTTTTGAAAAAATGAGGATTTTATTTAAAAATTAAAAATTTTATATTGACCGAATTATTTTCATAAAATCGACTCTTTTATTTTAATATAATTATAAAAAATGGTTGGGGTGAATTTTTTTATTTTTCTGAAATAGTTGATTTTTTGGTGAATAGTTAAATACAGTAATTTATGATATTTAACATTAGTAGTCAAGTACATGAAATTTTTAGTCTTTTATGTTATCTAAATTAATTGGTTTAAACAATAAAAAATCATTTAGTATGTATAGTCATAATAATAAAAACTATTGATAGTCCTGCGCCAAAATAATAAACTAATTAATATAATAATTAAAAACACCCCTCTCTTCCCCTATAAATACCACCTTCACCACCCAATTTCCTCAAACATTATAAGATTTATAGCTTTTTAGTATTCTTCTAAATTCTTTTAAAAATTCAACTTTACATGTCTAATTATTTTTTTCTCAATAAAATTCCAATTCCATGTTCCATAAGGGATCCTTCAAGGAGGTTATATTCAAGAGGTATCTTTATCAAATAATCTATTTTAATTATTTTTTCTTCTTCTTCCTTATAAAATGATCCTTCAAACATAAATAATAATATATTATATGTTAATCATATACTTTAATGTTATATTTATAATGGATAATCTTTTTTCCACCACTTTTCTTATCTCCTATTATTCAATGAAAGGGAACTATTTTCCAAATAATGGGGGTTTACTCTCTTTATGAATAATGATTTTTTTTTTCTATTACCTCCTTGAAGTCTTGTAATAAAACCATTATTATGGTTAAATAATATTACAATATGTATATTATAACTTATTTCATGTTCTGTAACAAATATATAAACATAATATTAAATAAAATGACATGAGTTCGTAATTGCCGTAAAAAGTGCCAAAAATAAACAAAACATTTGTCATTAATGTTTTATCAAATGAATATTCCTTATACCATAATGAAAAATAATAATTTGGAACATATAAAAATATTTAAATAAATTAAAACTTCATAATTTCACTTTTTTATTACAATTCACATTTTACAAGAACATCTATAAATATACACAAGTTAACCGACCATGGAACTGTGGAATGAACGCTCCCTAAATGATGAATTTAAACATTATAACTTATCAAAATTTCCATAAATGAAAATAATAAAATTATATTATATAAGATAAATCTATAAGTGGTTATAAACTAAGTAATTAGTGAATCTAATTTTACTATCCATGACATTAAGTGCATGTGAAGAATTCATACTCACATTAGTTAATGGATCTCTTAGAACCTCAACTTTTTTGATTTGGGATATGATATCTAGCCCATTACCCCAATTTATTTCACCATTATTTTCATATACATCTAATATATTATTATTTTTATGTTCCAAACATGTGTATATTGCACAATTCCAAATTCCTTTTATGGGGAAATTCATTTTTGAGATGTTTCATTCACAATTCCTCTCAATAAGAAAGTATAATTAAAGGGAAATTATCTATTTCTTACCCATTTTAAATTAAACTACATAAACTATGTTAAGAAAAAAATATTTTTCTAAAATATCACATTTTTTCATGAAAATATATTTGTGTTAATTTCTAGTTTTATACAAACAAATATACATTTTTCCTCTTTAAATAGTCTTTCATCTTTTCCCTTAATCTACATTAATGTAGATCATTTTTAAAGATTCATAAACACAATTTTTTCATGCACCCATTTCATTTTTACATCATTATTAATAAACTATTATTATTATTTTATTTATGTTTTAAAAAATGATTTAATCCCTTCATTCATGGATTTAATTTTGATACACCCTTTGGTTATGCCTTATGACATGATTATGAAATCCATTTCATTCCCTGTGTAACCCTTATGGTAATTCCTTATGTTTGATTTCATTATGCATAAAATATATGAATGTATATGTTTTGATGGTTGAACCCATATAGTGCTCCCATTTATTGTGTAATGTTTTTTCTCTTGAGACCTTATGTATTTGATTAGAGAGTAAACGTAGTCCATTATGGGACTTTGTCAACCATGTGATATAGTCTTCACAGTCATCCTTCACTCATGTTTATGTCATGTTATATGTTATTTCCACATTCCAATATTTCAATTTTAATAATACTACATGTTCTGTATGTTATTATTACATATGTTTATTCTTGATACATGCCTTTTATGTTATCATTTTATGTCTTCAAACTCATTTTTATGCTTTCATTCCCATGTTAATTCACTTATTGGGCTTTATAGATCATCCATTTTGTCTATGTATTCCCCACATTATCCTATGTAGTTTTAAGAGGTGAAATGAAGTTAGGATCTCATTATGTAGATTAATAAATGATTTTTTATTCTAGTTTCATGCTGTCTAATTATGTACCTATCCCTCTAAAGACACAATCATTTTTGTTCATTGGTTTGTATTTGCTGGACAATTATGCATAAAATTATGTAAAAATATGTAATAAAGTCTAGGGTCTCCATATATTTTAAGGATATAAATTTATTTATTATAAAAAAAATAATGCATTTTAGGCTTTCAAGGAATTAAAAAAAATTATTTTGAAAACACTTGGTTTAAAAAAATAATTCAAGTAGTTTTTATTAATGTAAAATTATAATTAGTTCTAAAAAAGTGTGGAATATGATTTATGAGTTCAAAAAATATTTTAAATATGCATATTATTATTTTATAAATTCATATTTTATTTTATAAAATGTTTTTAATCTTCTATGTCATTTTTATATTACAAAAATTTTATAAATATTACATGTTTCGTGAAAAAAATATTTTTCAACTAAAAACCGACCATATTCGAAAAAACTCAAAAATTAATAATAATTAAATTTTTATATAAGGTATTAAAAAATTAAGATAGTTTTTTTAATTTTAAATTTCAAAATTTAAAAATTTAGTTTTTGAATAAAATCATAGAGTATAATAAAAAAATCACTTTTATTGGAAAATAAAAATTTTAAATATTAACTATTTTATTTATTGTTATTTCATATCACTTGATTACTGAATTTTTTTATAGTAGTTATTAGTAACAAACATAATTTATTATCAACAATCATATGTTTCTTGAAATAAAAATTAGTATTTCATAAAAAGGAAATTTTAAAAAACATACTTTTATAAAAAATTAATGATCTTATTTATAATATCATGTAGACTAATGGAATTTAATTGATATCAATTGTAGTATTTATTTTATTTATACATATATTTCATAAATCTATTACCTCTATTAATTCCCAAAAATTCAAGGTCTAGGTTTTAATAATTACAGTTAAATATATATATATTATCCAAATATATCACTGTTTTATTTATGATTGTAGTTTCATGTGGGGAATGATATCAAAAACATTGAATTATTTGAAGGTAATCATATATTAATATCTTGGAGTGTTATATTATCCCCTCAAAAATAAATTTCATCATTGTATTTTTAATTATTAATCATTGAAAAATTAGGTGATGGTAATCTTAACATATTCATCATTCAGTGTATAAGCTCTATGACATCTATCGTACTCTCTTAGGCTCTATCAAGTTACTTATAATTCATTAAAATTCATTATCCAACCATACAATCCTATACCCAAGTATTTTTATACCTTAATCATAAAATCTTAGTGACATAACATTCCCAAAAACCTATTTAAATTTCAGAGACACTTAACCATAATTAGTTTGTATATTCCTAGAAAAAATTAATTTATCATTAACCCTTAGATTGTTAAACCAATATCTCATAAGGTAACACACTAGCCTCTACATATCATAATTGTAACATCCTAGGTGCAATAACCACTATATCTAGTTCCCAAAGCCAGATCATTACATGACCTTATTCACACCTCCCATTATTCCAGAGGCATTCGACTAGTAGCACAGGTATACGGAGAAATGTTGTGAATCATATACCCTCCTCTTGGAGGAATGGAACTGTAGAACTAATGTCAATAGATATAATTACTAGCAGGAATAAATAAATGGACATCATGTCAAAAATTTCCACTATGACAAAGGAAGACTTAATACATCAATGAAAGGTATACTCTACATGTCTAGAAATCATTCAAATAAAATCTATAACCAAAACTACCAAAATATCATGAACACAAAACTGAGTCCTAACCCATTCCAAACCACCCATGCACCAACCTTTAATCCCATGAAAAACCAAATAGAAGGTCCCTATCCTGAACATGTATGAGAAAAAAGCAGAATTTTCTTGGGTAAACAAGCCCCATAGTGGTCCGAGCAGGATGTGAGTAGAACTAAGTAGGACACCACAAACGATGCCTAAAGAAATATCCTATCTATAGATTAGTTAATTCAGATAATAAAATTTCACAAATAAACAAGGAAAGAAAAGTAATATAAATGTTTCTCTGGATTAATCATCAAATAGGTAACCTATTATTATTTATGTTATCAACTTGTAACCAAATAAATGAACTACCTCTGGTCACACTTGATACCTACACTATGTAATAAGGGGTCATGCACTTTTAATGAAAAGGAAATTAACTAAACATTGTTTTTAAACATACCCAAGATCCTTTTTCTGGTAATCAAGAGATGTCCATCGGTTTTTTAAGTATAAATCCTCAGTATGAAATCAAAAACCCTACCATGTCCATACATTGGGAAGCGTAGAGCCTCAGTCCGACATGCCAATCATACATTATATAAAACATTACATGGACCCTTAGTCCTGTAAGTCTCATAAAATTCAACTATTAGGGGCATAGATCCTCATTCGGACTCCCTAAATCAAGCATTATAGTGGTAGGGTTTATAGCATCGGTCTATCCCAACCCATGGGCATGGAACCTCAAGTCAATACCCTGAATACAACCAATCCATGTGCGCATGCTTCATTATCCATAAAACATTTAACAAACACACACCACAACCATAAGAACATTTATAATTTAAAATCATTAATCATTATAAATACCCTAATTACCAGGATTATCCAATTAACATAAACACCATTCTTCCAAACACCCCCTTATGCTATTTTATCCACTAAATAACAATTAACATCAACTTAATTTCACAATTCAATGATATCACACAAAAAAAATAACATATTTAAAATCAACCTGAATCCACACATTAAAACACATGTCTTCTTATTTGAATAAAAACTAAAACATTATCCAAGGATTTCAATACCATTATCAAATAATCATTAACCATTTTACACAAGAAAGGGAAAACAACCCCATTTCAAATAATAATTTTAAATCCATTATGTAAGACCCCTTTAAAATAATTATGAGGTGAGATCCTCCTTTGAAAACATTACTCACTTCCAAAACAACAATTACCTTCATTGAAAATCATGGATGGGTGTAAACCCAAAACACATCATTTAAAATGTTTAAAAAACCCCCTTGGGTACTCAAAAGACTAACATGAAAGCATCCAAGTTGTCTGATAATATAATTACATGTACCCAAAAGCAATTCCCAACCAATTAATTTCCTCAATTACCCTATCATAATGTTTACCTACTCATTTAAACATTTTCATGGATTTTCATACCCCTAGGGAAACCCTTAGTTCAGTCTCAAATCATCAAAGAACTGAACGAGGTCCATGAAGGTTATTGAACCTCAATCGAAGGACTAATTCAATTTCCATATTAAAATACATAAAAAATCAATAAGTAAGTACACTGGAACAACCACTTACACATACATAATAATGAGACTATGGGAAAAATCATTAAGAAAACCTACCTTATGCTCGTATACAGCAGATGGACTAAGATTATCCCTTGATTCAGACATAATCAACCAAGAAATACCTAAAATATATTCTCTTACAAAATTAAGGGTTTTAGAGTTTCATAAGGAGATGAAAGCACACAACAAGACTCTTCTAGAAAATGGAAGGAAACAATGTCAATCACTTACCCAGAGCTTCGGTTTTCACCCCACAACACTCCAAACACCTAAAAATTGAAGGATTATCACCCATGGAGGAGGAGGGTGCTGCTGGTTTTTCACCCTAGCTATCAAGGGTTTAATGGGGTTAAAATATGGGGGATAAATAAATATGATTGAGAGGGTGAAATGGAAATTTCCCACCTTTTAAAGGTTTCACGGTTTGGCCGCATGTTTAGAAAAAACGTGCGGCATCCATGTGAGTCCCTCTGTCCAAGAGGGGCCATGCCTCAAAATATCCTAGAAACACCCATGCAATTTGGAAAACTGTGTGGTGCCTGTGCACTAGCCTTAGTCCGATAGGAAGCCTGGCCACACTGATCCCTGTCCGGGCGCACAATTTTTACCAAACATGTGCCAACCGTGTGATGCACACTATTTGGACTCTTAACTCCTCTATTAATGTAAAAAAAACCACAGTACACCCATGATACATACTATAAAACCAGTAACCACTTAATTATCCATAAATAATTAAGTTTAAACATAATTTAAATAAACCTATAACTCCACGAAAGGTCAGGATCTCAAAATAATCCCATAAATGAGAAAAAACTCTAATAAAAATGTCATGAATCAATTATCAATCACAAGGGTAAAAATTACCATTGAGAATAGTTCTTTAAAATAATACCACTTGTTATTATGTCAACATATTATTTATATTAAACTAACAAGTTTTCATTCCTCAGTAATGTGTTATCCAAAATTTATTCCCCAAAATATTACATTGTTCAAAAATCAATTTATAATGTAATTAATACCATTTAATAAATGATTCCATAATTTTAAGGTAATAATCCAGAATAAAAATCATTATATTTTCCCATAATCTTTATAACATATATAATACATCAAAATTTCATTTAAGCATATCACTTGACAAATTCAAATAGCTAAGAGTTTTAAGATATAGTTTCAATTAAAATATAAATTTCTATACTATAGGAGGTCTATAAAATCCATATTTACTTCATAATTTAAATAATAAGAAATTATTTACCGTTTACTTATGATCCCTTATTAAACTATAGCATATAGTTTTTTAGATATATACCTTTTTCAGAATCATCATCATGGTCCTGTTTCATTCAAACACTCAAACAAAAATTGTTATGATAATATCCAAAATACGAATATTAAGACATAAATATAAATATGTCATCCTTTATGACACCTTTAGTTTTAACATATGATAAATCCACTTCAAATTATGGTTTACTTGGTTTAACCACTCATTATCCATTGTAATTTTTCTATTTGGTTCTTTATCCTAATTCAATATATAATAATTTAATCCTTCATAATGGCTCGCCAATAGAATGTTATTAACCAATTCATATTCCCAAAGAGTCTCTTGAATTTTTTTTAGTATTACTATCACATGTCATGCATCAGAGTATTGATTGATTCCATGATCATTAAAACCCTTTATGTGCCGTGTTCCCATAGGTTCATCTATGTGATAGTTTTATCATGTTATATCTAACCATACATGGATTTATTTCTATGAAAAGCCACATAATATATAATTTACCGAAAAATCAAGATTTTTTTAATTACATAGAATTAATACTAGGATTCTTAGTAATTTTATATCATCCTAATACCTAAATAGATTGTGTATTATGATCATATTATTAATCCATATAATATTCCAACTAGTTATCTGTTATGATCACCCTTAACATATCAACCATTAAATTATCCTAAATAAATATAATAATCAAAATAGGTATCTAAACATTTCTTTTGATAGAAATTCTGGCATCGTAGACCTATGATCCTAAATATGATCCTCATAGACACATAAATTACATACTTTCTTTGATATCTCCTACAAATACCTGAATAAAAACATCCAAAATTACAAAAATCAATAATGATTATTGAATTACTTACATCATAAGTATTTTTTAGGTTTAAATAATTAGAGAATTATGAATCATGATAAACTAATAATTCCCATGTATTTCTCCACTAGTTGAATTTTATTTCCATTATATATAAAAACTAATTAATTCATGATAAATCTATATCATCTAACATAAATTCTTCCACATGTTCTATCATTCTAATCATGTCATGTGTACTACCTTTCTTCATAACATGGGGAATGGAATGAAAACATAAGGGATGGGTGATCTCGAATACCCATTAAGGGAAACATATTACTAAAAAATCATTGAATAAACATGGAATATATATTATGATAGGAATAGGTAAACAACATGAAGTCCTAATCAACTTGAAACTAGGATCATTCTATATCCATGAAAATAAATGAAAAATGTACGTTAATAATAATGATCTAATAAAGAAAAAATGCATAGTTATAGACATCAAAAACCTTTTTTCAAGTCCCTATGACTAGATATTTTCTTTTCACTGAGTCAATAGTCAAGGAATCATGCTGAATTGGGTAGGTATACAGAAAATACCAAAACTCGTTTTTTCTCATTAGACCTATCGATGAATCAAGGGGCTATATAATTTTGGGGCCCACCCATCACCGAATTAACTCCAATGGATTCACTATATGTGTTTAAAATACTTTTCATACAATTACCTAAGGAAACTTTGGATGAATAAAAACATTTCTACCCATAATATATAGAATACATTATTTGAATACATGATCAACTTATATTTCCTGCAAATAATCCTGAAGAATGTCAATAATTTTCCCCATTTAAATTAGTGTGTTAACATGATCATAACCCATCCTGTAAAAAAAATTGGATGGTAAAATAATACATATTCAACTTTCCCATAATCATACATATTGGAATAACAAAATAAAGAACGCGAAAACATTTCTGCATGTTAAAAAAATATCATTCTTCGAAGGTGAACATCATCTAATATGAAATATTTAAAATGTGATGTCGCGACTATGTAGAGAAATGGATATACAAGTAAGTAAATACATGTATGAAATGATCATAATAAATCTATAGAAAGAAGGTTAATTTTTTCAAAATAACAAAACCCAATTGCAACAAGGGAAACATAGAAGGGTGTTGATGTCAGGACCTATCCTCGGGGCCCATGTTGTGACTACCCCTAGCCCGTCTTCTATAGGCCAGGGGCTGGTGACTAGAACCAAAGGCATAAATCCCGATAAAAGGGAAGGCATTGATTTTATATAAGAAAACAAACACCATAGAGTACACAAGCTGAAGTAAACACTAAGTAAACTGAGTATAAAAGTAAGTGCTAGACAATAATTGGGCCAGTATACAAACCCAACTGAAAGTATAGTACAACTGAGAAAAGAAAGTACAACAGCAGAAAAGTAAAGCAACAACCACCAAGTCGTCCTCTGGAAACCCCACCTAAAGGGTGGGTACAGATGGCCTCCTCCACTCCTCAAATCCGTCCGTCCGCACTATGTACGTCCCGCCTAATATTCCTCCTCCAGATATCATCCTGCACCACAAACCTCATCTATGATCAGCATTGTTTGTCGTCTGCAACCAATACAACGTAGTGCGGGCATAGCCCGTACAGGGGAGAGTATACGAGACTTAGTAGAGACCATGAGACCCCCGAAGGCCTCCCAAAATCCACAAAGAAAGATAAAAATACGAAGTATCAACCAACACTACTTAGGTATATGCCCATACATATACCTAAGTCATCAATTCCAGTTCGGCTCCAACTCCTGAGCCCATGTACAACCAAGTCCACACAGGAAAGTATAACCCTGTCCACATAGGAATGAAAGTCAATCATATCGATGATAATTATTGAAAATAAAGACTCATCTCACATAGGTATACTACTCACAAAGAGGGGTGGAGATGATTAGATGTAGCCTCCTAATTATCTCCTCTGTCGAACCCACGTAGGATCCAAGTACAGAAGTCGTCGTTACCGAACCCACGTAGGATCCAAGTACAATAACCATCGCTTCCGAACCCACTTAGGATCCAAGAACAGTCTTCATCGTTGGTAAACCCATAGAGGATCCAAGTACAGTCATCCTCACTACCTAACCCACGTAGGATCCAAGTACAGTCGCCATCGTCGTCGCAGTCACAGCCAGCTCTAGGGTTCCCGCACACAGCACGCTCGATTCCGGGAGGTTCCACTCCATGAGCCAAGGGATTGATAAATCAACTCTAAAAAAGTTCGGATTTGATGCATCAAAAAGTTCTAACTCTTTAATAGGAACTCAACATGACAGAAATCACGTCAATCGGACGTCCGATCGTTACGTTATAAGCGTTTCCGCCCCAAGGGCCCGATTGGTTTTGGGTTCAAACCAGCCCGGCCAAACCCAAAAATAATAAAAACCTCTAGTTTAATATACTGAAACAACTGTCTCGATCCACGGATCCCAACTCAACTGACAGTGCATCGATCGGAGGCTTGTATCCCAAGATATGGGTGTTTGAACGAACCTGGTCCGAAAATAGGGGGTCTGGGACCAGTCCGACCCGGCCCAATACCCCCTGGGTCGGCCCAAAGGGGGTGACCCAAACCGAGTCTAGGTTCGGCCCGATTGTTCATGGCTCGGCCCGGCTGGCGTGGCCCGGCCCGATGCTGGTGGCCCGGCCAGGCTCTGAATCCGGCTGCGGTACGGCTGGCGGCCGAGCGGGGTGCGAAGGGGGCGCAACCCCCTTTGTTTCAGAAATGGTGGCCCCCCGGTGGGGTCTAACCTAAACGAGGGTCGAGGGGTTACAACCCCCCGGTGTTTTGGAAAAATGGCCGGCCGGTTTAGCTGACACGGGACCCTTCAGGGTCCCGCCTCCTGGAGTCGTCGGCAACCAGCACAGCCGGCCGCCCCTACTGAACCGCTGCGGCCTAAGGCCACGGCTCTTGCTCGACCGGTGCCCTGCAATGGCACTGCAGCCCTCCGTCATGGCCTCCCTTGGCTCTTTCGGTGCCTCGCCCCGCCGATGCGGCCTGATCCTAGCCGTGGCCTCACCGACACGGTGCGACGGTGACGCGCTCCACCGTCGCGGCCCGCTCCGTCTGTGGTCTTCTTCGTCCCTGCGCGGTGCAACTGCACTGCGCTGCCTCTTCCTCGAATATCAATGATGGTCAACACAAAAAAGGGGAGGAAGATCGGTCGTGTTTGTGCGGTCTGATCACCTCCCGTTATGATGATAACAAGCTGTCAAACTAAAAAATAATGATCAACAGCAAAACAAAGAACAATTTTAATTCATTAAAATTGAACATTACCCCTACCTCAACAAACGATGAAGAACGTCGGCATTACGGTTGACGGCGTCACATGGTGAGGTTTCGTAGACATCGACGGAAAACGTCCGAGGAGGAAGCGGAATCTCCTCTTTTTATCACGGAGAGAAGAAAACAAAGCGTGATGTCGTTGGAGAGTTTCCGCATCGGCGTTTCCTTCCATTTCGCAGAGGAGGAAAAGGAATAAGAAACAGGTGTTGCCAAGTCGATGTTCTTTGCCGGAAAATTAGCATTCTTCATTGAGGATGATGTTCTTCAAAATAAAACTAGGGCTTTCTCCCAAAGTCTCAACACAGAAATCCAATCAACAAAATAAAATAAGACGCCTCCTTATTTATTAATTCATACCATGCATTCAAAAATTACAAAATTCAAAATCCAATTTGCTGAATTAATTAAACCATGAGTTTTCTAATTAATTAATGATAGGTTGGAAAGCTTTAATGAGGGAGAGAGGGGAGTTACTCAAATAATGGTGGGAGTTAGGGTATTGGGGAATGTGAAGGGTTTGGGCTTGTGTAGGCCCCACCTCACTGTTATCCTCACATGGGTAGTTAGTAACTGGTGGGTCCCACCACAACTCCCACACATAGGATATAACCACTTGGAATAAAGAATAAAAATTGTTCTACAATTTTTATTGAATTCTTATTTAAACCACAAAATTAAACTCCTTCTCCCGTGAAAATGAATCTACGGTAAAAGTCCTCATAAGAAATTATCGGAAATGCAATTCCATCAGTGCCCTTGGATTTCAAATCCGAGCACCGGTTCAAAATATAGAAAAACTTTCATTCGTTCACTGGACGTACCTGAGATAAACTTCGGAAATTGATTCCGGACACATCGGACCTCGGAATCAGGTACCGTCAGAAACTACGTACTCATAAAATCCAAAAGAATTTATGAAATACTTTTGATTGAAATTTAAGGGTATTTACAGTTGAAATAACGTAAAAATCCCCTGTAGAAAATAATTATTCAATCAACATAAAAAGGATAAATAATCGAATTATTTTATACAATGTGTTCAATAACAAAAATTATAATATATACATATATTAGAGGATAAATCAGGAATTATAAACACCATTTGGGTAAATCCTAAGGAAAATGATGATACAAATGGAATAGAAACATAAAATATATTTCAATAAACATTTTTAACAAGGACATAATATATAAATTTACATCTATCTATAAAAGTAAACATTTAAAAAGTTGAGTTGAAATATTTATAAAATTATTAATTTTAAAAGGACTCTATAATATTGTATATTGTAAAATACATAATGTTTTTTTTGGATAAATGTGGATAGGAAAATCAAACATATGAATGTTAAAAGAAAAACCCTTTTTATTACATTTGAAATACCCTTGTTCCAAATTAATATTATAAGAGGAGTAACAAAAAAAAATTTATTATAATATAAATTTATCTATGTGGATTATAAATTTAATTTAATAAAATATTGTGGTGGTAGAACCCTAGATTGGGAAATAAATGTCCGAGATGAAACATGCATCTAAAAGAAAGGATATTTGAGTTATCAATATCTCATACTGACAGCATACTCCGTGAAGCCTTAAACATTTGAAAATGGATTTATGTGGTAAAAATGTAAAGAATGGGGGAATAAGACATAATACTATAATTGCGAATAATCTAACCAAATTATTTGAAATAAATTTAAGTTAACTATAATAACTCAATGAATGAAAATTTAATTACTGAAAACTCTTTTGAATGTTTTAACACTTGAGTAAAAATATATTTGATGAAAATAAATTTATTTGTATTATTTTAAATCCTGAATTATAAGGAAATAATTTATAAAACAATTTATGGGATATTAACTAAATATGACACCATACAAATGAAACATGTTGTATAAGTTTTAACATGTATCAAATAATTATAATTGATACCATGAATACCCATCCGACTTGAGTAACATATTAATAAAATCCCATTGAAAGAGTTGGGTTGTAAATGAAATTAAAATATAATGATTAAAAAATAAATCAGGATATAATATCTGAAGTAAGTAATATATACACAATAGAAATGAAATTAAGTGAATAATACAAAATATGTTTCTAAGAGGGGAATTTGGGAAGAAAACACTTTTCTGGATCCTAATTCAATCTACACTTTCATTAAATCTCCTGAAAAATTAAATTTAATTCGTTATAAAAAATATTAAAGGAAATCCTTCAAAACCATAATCATTCATACTATTAATTTACTATTATTCTATAAATACCTTGATTAATGGCGAATCATCATAACTTAATATACTACAAATGAGTTACCAAAAAATCTTACGTCTAGAGTAACACTCGAGCCAAAATAAATTGGATGAAAAGAAGTTGATTTATCTTAGTTTATCCAACGGATAATAGGAAAATAATTTATAGTAATTTCATGGCATATTAAATCATTATAAAACATAAAAAATAAACATTTTCCATAACCAGTATCAAGTCGCAATGAATAGTAATTGAGGCTAAGAAAACCCATGCTTCTTGAATATAATTTTAATGAAAACACCTTAAAATAAAGGTTTTGTAATTAATTTTAAAATACCATGATTAAAATATAATTCATTATATAATATATAAAAAATAATTTATATTCCCTAGTTAAATGAAATTAGGTGCATAATATAAAACTTTTCTCAAATACTGGAATTTGATATGAATCCCCTTACCTCAGTCGAGATTCATTCTAACAAAACACCAATTAGAAAAAATAAGGAAAATAAGTTCATTAAATACATAAAAATTGGATCATTCAAACCTATAAACATTTACACTACTTTTTTATAATCAATATATATATATATTAGTCAGTTTGTACCTATTTTCAACACCATTTGTAATTAATCATTATCACATTGATGTAGTCAAATAAAAAATGATGTAGGTATTCATTATTGTTAGAAATTTAATCATTCCAAGATAAATAAGTGTATAGTAAAAGATTTTACAAGAGATATTATAAATCTATAATGTCATTTCATGGTTGTTTTAGTTATGATGCAAGAGGTTGAAGTAAATGACCATCATGTTTCGTTTTTTCTTAATGAACAAAGGGTAGTATATATTAATTATTGAGTTAAATATTAATATAACCATACATGAACAAATAAAAAAATTATTATCATATATATATATATATATATATCATATTATACATGTAATTATGTTATTTTAGAAAATAATGATAAAAATTCATTGTAGTTCAAGTAGGTAGTTAAACAGTCCCAAACACAAACCTACCATGATTAATGGATTATTTGGATGTGGTTTTGTTGTAATATCATTATACCAGTAAAATAATGATATTATATTGTTCTTATTATTGTTATATACCATAAATTTTAACAAATATATATTGGATATAATTTGTATGAAGACATTACTTTGAAATAAGTGATCACTTCCTTCTTAGTTCATTTTTTAATGGAATGAATCAATGATAATAATTTTTTAATAATATCATTAATAGGTTATAATATTTTTCTTAGAAAATAATAATGAATATATATACATCATTTTTTCCTCTATTACCATCCTCATGACCATCCATGTATGATACTGATGGATATTGGAACACATTGCAATGTGGAGGTTGTAGTTCGTACAATTCATGAATGTAACACCCAAATCTTCAATGGTATGTTTCCCTTTCAATAATACAATAGCTTGCGATGTACACATCTTCGTGATCTAACACACCATGACCAATCAAACTATATATTATGAATATTAATACCAACTTTTTAATTTTTATTTTTTAAAATGGACTTCATTTTTTGATTGGAAATATCCAAATTATCCTAGGGTGAATTTTTTGTATTTTTCTGAAAACATTTTTTTTGATGAATAGTGAAAACACTTATTTATTGTTTAAAAAATACTTTTTATTTAATTAATAATTTATTTTATTTAAATTTATTTTAAGTCAAAATAGATACATAATACCTATATTAGTTCAATTTAATTCACCAGAGTCATTTTATAATAAGATTAGTTGTATAAAATTTTATTGGACTTTTTACCATCTTATATCCACCTTCTAGGAATGTTATCCAATTTTCATAAAACGTAATTTTACCACTTATGTGAATTGATTTTCAAAAATCTGAGATACATGGTAGCATCATTATGTAAAATGTGGTTCAGTGAGAAAAAAATAATTTTTGGTGAATAGTTACTTTTAACTTTTGTTTACCGTGGTTAAAATTAAATAGGGTAATTAAAGGTAAAAATGTTATTATTGTTACCCTAAAACATATATTAATTCAATTGGATAAGTTTATTTCGACCAAAAATCAACCTTAGAAATAAAATATGATCTTTTTGGTCCACTAGGATTAGATTAAGACATTTATTATTATTTTATTTAAAGAAGAGTGAAAAGTGTTAAAATCATAGTTTAATAATTAAAAAACATTTCATATAGGGTCACACATAAGATAAATTCGACAATAAATATTCATTAGACATATAAAAATATTTACTATAGAATTTTATTTTATTAATAATTTTTATACGTTAAATAATTTAATTTATTTATGACATAATGATGATGTAGTAATTACCTTATTAATGAAAGATTAAAATAACTGATATCATAAATATCCAAATAAATATAAATTGAGTCTTTTCATGTATTCCACAATTTTTTTTGTTAAATATGACATTTTAGGGTTGATTAAATGAATTTTTTTCTAATTAATTCAGTTTTTAGGACTTTAAAAAATCGATTATTAAATAGTGTCATAATTCAAATAAATGATTTTTTAAAACAAATACTACATTATTTATTGATATAATATTCCTAAAAATATAATGTTTGGACAAAGGACCTAAATAAGGTTAGATATATCAATAATAAACCACTCGGAGTTTTCTTGGATTTTTATAGTATGTTTATTAACCATTCATTATAATAATACAAGAATACATTGTAAATGTTAAACTATTTATCCAAGAGTTAAATAAAAAATATAATGTTAATATGGTGACATAAACCTACCTAAAACCTATTGGTTGAGATGACTTCGGCCCATCCCCACCTTATCCTCCAAGTAAATCCTTTTGGATCCATTATAAACCGAATATTATAGTATAATAAAATAATATTTCAATCCTTTCCTAAAGTGACCATCACCTCTCTTATAAAAGGGTACTTCCCCTTCTCACAAAATAACACATCCAAATCCATTTTTCTTAGCCAACCCTTGCACAAATATCCTCCCATCTTCCCTCACATCAAACTATAGGCCTTACATTTTTCATTAAGACACCTTAATGAGTCTTTTGATCAAATAAAAAAGAAGCACCCGAAGAAGTGGTAATAATTTCATCACCTCTTTCTATGTTCTTTTCTTCTTCCACTTCCTCATTATTTGTTGTTTCCATACCAAAATACTGAATCTAGTACCTTGTATATATTGTGATGTTATTATAAATATGGTAAAACCATATTATTTATTCTATCCAACCTATAAATAACAAATTCACCATACGTGCGAATGTACGACTTACCGTCTCCACGTCGTGGTGTATTTTTTCATTCAAGACTTCACTATTTGGATGGGGATAATAAATAGTATAACTGATTTAAATAATAAATATAACATTTTAATGGATCTTTATGTATGATATACCATCAAATTACAAACTATTCTACCATCAATAGAATGGTATTGTCGCTTGTGCGTACGTATGGATTACCGTCTCCATGAACGCGATGAGATTCATTCTCTATCGTAACCATTCAATAATAATTTTCATTTTACGATTATATATAATGTTTAAGAACTTAATATCATTATGGATATTAATGAAATAATATTATCCATAACAAACGTGACTTATGCAACAAAACATATAAGGGAATACAAATTTGTTAACACCCGAAACAATGATAATACTAAAATATTATTAACAAAACAATATTATAAGAGCATATATAATATCATATTTATTTATGTGGTTCTTTTATAATTTAATAACAATTATTTAACAATTAAACATGAGGTTAACAAACCCTAAATCATGTAAATGTATAAGTTAAGGGTTAATTCTACAATCTCTTCATTATCCGAGGTGGTTTACACGTGAGTATCTACTGGGAACTCTTTATCATCTGCATCCATGTTTCTTAAAAATGTATTTCAAAATATTCTTACTATTTACTAGACTATGGGTTAAATTAATTTATACCATTTTTTGACTTTTTATAAAAGTTTTATAAAGTAATATTTTCGTTCTTTTCCAAACAACGTCCTTTACGACCTTTTCAAAAAAATTAAGGAAATAATGTTTTTTAACTTATACGGTGGGTGTGGATAATTTCCACAACTATAACACCATCCAATCTTCCATTAAAATATTATAAGAATATTTTCAAACTAAATTTTTTATTTTAAAATTACATGACTTTTAAATGATTTCGAGAAAAATAAAGTGATATTTCTCTCAAATAGTTTTGATTTCATCTATGTTAACATCCTTTGATGGATTTTACCCTTTTTGAAGTTTATTCATTAGGATAAAAATATTCCATATTGTATTTATGTTTTTGTGATATGTTTGAATATGGATGTGTTATTTCTATACCATTCATGTTTTATGGTTATAATATTAACATTTTTAATACTAGTTTTAATATAACTGTTTATGTTATGTTTCAACCTTTTCATTTGAGGAATTTAGTGGACTTTGTAAGTCAATGGTGGAGCCCGCTATAGATCCTCAATGCATTGGTAGGCCTCAAGAGAAAAACTAGTGTCTTCGAACAAGGCCTTGAAAAATTCTTATTTTTAGTCTTGGAATGAGGCCTTGACTATGTGGTTATGATGTCCGAAATTATGCATTCCATCATTATGAAATTGGATACTGATATTACATGTTATTATTCGACTAGTAGAATGTCCATGTGAATAATTAAATGGGATTATTTGATATATATTTTCCATATTATTCTGAAGTTTATGTGTAAATGTCTTATGTTTTAGTCTTATACATTTCCTTAAAATGTTTATGCTTATTTATAATGGTTTTCGCTTTATTATTATCCTTAATGAGCATCTGAGCTCACCCCTTTATTATGTTTTATTTTTCCCAGGATGTGAAGAAGTATTTTAAGATAAACCTACAGTAATAGGATAAGGGATAAGAGTATGTTCCTAGGGGACACAATGATGTTGTTTTTCGTTATTTGATGATGTAATGAAAAACATATGTATATATCTAGCACTTCCAAGGATACTAAACCGATCGGTCATTCGGGACAATATCCCTTGTATCATGCCAATGTTATGTAATAAATCCCCGACTCTGGGTAACTAGGTTCGGGGCATTACAGTTGGTATCAGAGAATGTTTATTACAAAACGTGGAAACTAGATTTATAAAAACACTTATTAGAGAACATTTCCTTAAGATTGTCTTTCATGAATAGTATTGAAGATCTTCCTAGAATTTTGGTAGAGTAGATATTTTTTGTATTTTCCATGCAATACAACCCTATATGGATATGAGAAGGTAAATTATTCTCTAGCATAGATGTACCTAGGAGTGAAAACTATGAAACGAAGTTTCGGGTTTTACCTGGGGTATCCTGGTACAAGACAACGGGCCTTGACGCACTCTTGATTACGACACTCTCGGGGGATATACTTAGGACAATTCAAATTTTCTTTACAAACCATTTTGAATTATTTATGAATGTATAATTCTTCAAAGAAAACATTTTTTATTAATATGGATTATATCCATAAATTGTTCATTTTATTTTTATGTGTTTTACAAATTTTGAATTATGTATATCAATTAATAAACTAATATAGTGTATGAAATTGTATAAAAGTAGAACCTAGTGGAAGAAATGGAAACCGTATCAATGTGTGTAATCCATGTATGGATTTACCTAATACGCGCGTTAATTATAGTGGAGATAGTGGTTAAACTAGTGCTGATCATCTTATCACAATTCTAGGAAAACTCACTCTGTTTATGAATAATAACCTTACCCGTATGGAGAACATTGATCCACATAGTGGAGGATCAATGCTAGACTTCATCATGAGGAACCAACCACAAACATTAAATGGGACAACAAATAAATTATTAGCTAAGCAATGGATAAGTTTCATAGAGAAAATATTTCATGCTTTGGGGAGTAGCGAAAGGGAAAAAAATTCATGGCAGTTTATCACCGAACAGGAGATGCAGATCAATGGTGATCATTAATTCAAAAAACAAAGGAGGATGAAAAGGTATCAAGTATGGAATGGAGGGAGTTTAAAAAGATTTTCTTAGAAAAATACTTTCCCCGTGACCATCGAGCGGATATGGAAAGACAATTTCTGAGTCTGAGTCTGAGATAGAAGGAGGATGAGAATGTCACAAAGTATGAGGCTAACTTTATAAGGATATGAAAGGAATTCTGTAGATTATATACATAACCATAGGAGTAATATAAATAGATTATTTTATGGGTTAAAACCATTTCTCCATCGACCATTAGTCTCACAATCTTTATCTTCATATGAAGGTATAATCACATGAGCTATCAAGACAGAAAATGAATTCTCTATGTTGTGAAACTTTAATGAAAAGTAGGAGAAGAAGAGTTATGCTAAACCCTCTGGAAATGTTAATAAGGGGAAGAAGAGAAAATTTGAATTACCATCCTACAGTAAATGTGGGAATAAACACCTCCATACTTTCCTAAAGGGAATGTGAGTCTGTTGCAAGTGTGGTGAAAAAGGCAACCAAACTCGTGATTGTAAAGGGAAAAAAGAGGCTTTCAATGTTCAATGCTATAATTTTAGAGAAATGGGGCATTATAAAAATGAGTTCCCTAAGATCCAAATAAACATACCTCATAAAAGGCCAAGGGAACAAGGCCAAGCTTATGCAATTACTACTGCCGAGGTAGAAGCTCTGAAGGATATGGTGGTAGGTAATTTAATTGTTTCCTCAAATTTATCCAATGATTTATTTGATTCTGGATCATCGCATTGTTTCATATCTTTCTATTTTTCTAAGAAAATTAGATATTTACAATTTGATTTAACAAGGGATTTTTTAGTCAAAACTCCTAAGGGAAGTATCATTGCAACAATGTTTTGTAAATTAGTTCCCATTAAAGAATTTTAAATGTCATTTATCAGCTGATCTCATCATCAAACCCGTGATTGAATTTGATATAATCCTCGATATGGATTGGATTTTAGACCATGAGGTGAAATTTTATTGTAAGAAAATGCGGTAATAATTTTTGATGATGATAAGTAGTACCTTATCATTAGACTAGAAATTTCACCATCTAATTATTATCTAGATCCACCCCCAGTAGCTCTACTAAATTCAATTATTGGGGAGGAAGAGAATGAAATAACTATAGGTAATTAAAGGAATGTTCAAATAGAGGACATAGCTATTGTGCAAGAATATGTTGATGTGTTTCCAGAGGATTTACCTGGACATCCTCAAGAATGAGAAATTTAGTTTTACATTGATTTAATTCTTTATTCAAGGCCCATATCAACGATCCCTTATAGAATGGCCACTATAGAATTGGGGGAACTAAAAAACAACTAGAGGATTTGAGTAATAAAGGACTTATTCTCCCTAGTGTTTCTCCATATGGAGCCCCTGTTCTTTTTGTTAAGAAGAAATATGGATTTATAAGGTTGTGCATTGACTATAGGGAGATCAATTCTATAATAATGAAGAACAAGTATCCCCTACCTCGCATTATTTGATCAACATAATGGAGCTCAATATTCTTCAATGATTGACCTTCGATCTTGATACCATCATTTGTGCGTGAAGAAGGTAGACATTCCAAAGACAGCATTTCGAACCATGTATAGGCATTACAGGTTTATAGTAATGCCTTTTGGTCTAACTAATGCACCATCTTTTTTCATGGATCTAATGGAAAAAGTTTTCAAGGAATATCTTGATGACTCTGTAGTGGTATTTGTTAATGATATCTTGGTATTGTCCAAAATCTATGAAGATCATGAAAATCACTTGCGTATTATTATAAAGACCCTTAGAAGAAATGAATTATATGTGATGTTTAGATAGTGTGAATTATAGCCTCAGGAAATTTCTTTTTTGTGTTATATTGTCTCTAAGGATGGAATATCTGTTGATCCTTCTATGACAGGAGCAATATAAGAATGGCTAGCACCGACAAGTATAAATGAGGTACATTGTTTTATTGGTTTAGCAGATTATTATTGGCATTTCATCTAGAATTTTTCCTCATTTTCTAACCCATTAATTAATCTCACTGTAAAGGGGTTACATTTGTTTGGACCAAAGAAGGTGAATAATGTTCTAAAAAGAGAATAGAAGATTAGTCAATTATCCTATCTTGACTCTACCATCGGGGAATGATGGGTTTGTTATTTATAGTGATGAATCAAAGAAAGGACTTGGTTGTGTCCTTATATAGAATTATAGAGTTATTGCCTATGAATTAATACAGCTAAAAATTCATGAACAAATTTATCCCCCTCATGATCTTGAGTTAGTAGCTGTAATATTCTCTTTGAAGATATGTAGACACTATCTCTATGGTAAAAAATGTAAGAAATATACCCTGCACAAGAGTTTGAAGTATATTTTATCACAGAAATAACTCAATATAAGGCAAAGTTGATGGCTTGAACTGCTCAAGGATTATGATTGCACCACACACTATCTCCCTGGGAAGGCATATAAGGTGGCAGATGCTTTGAGCAGAAAGGATCATGGAGTTCTGAATAAGACGGGAGTTGAAAGGGATCATATGTTCATGGATCTAATAATATGGATATGGGAATAATAATGGAAGTTGAAACTTCAATACTTTTTCAAATTTTCTCCAAACCATCTTAACTAGAAAGGAAAAAAAGTTATAAGGCTGGAGATAAGGAGTTTAAAAAGAAAATTAACCCTGTGAATGATGGGAGATTGATTGACTTTGTATATGAAGATGGAATTTTGTAATTTGGAAAGAGGACTTGTGTTACCAATATAACTGATCTAAAAAGGGAATTATTGGATAATTCTCATAGCTCGAGTTTTTCTATTCACTCTGGGAGGGCTAAGCTATATAGATATTTTAAGGAACATTTTTGGTGGGACAACATGAAGAGGGATATTGCTGATTATGTGTCAAGATGTATGGTTTTTAAACAATTGAAATCTATAAGGAAACATCCTGGAAGAGTCATGCAACCTCTTCCCATACCTGATTGAAAATGGGATAATATTATGATGGACATTTTCATGGGGCTATCAAAGACTCCTTGAAGGAACGACACAATATGTGTTATTGTTGATCGTCTTACTAAGTCATCTCATTTTCATTCTATATGAGAATATTTTCCACATGAACGTTTAGAAACACTATATATTAATGAAGTTGTAAGACTTCATGGAGTAGCCCTGTCGATTGTTTTTTACCTTGATCCCCATTTTACATCATGATTCTGGAAAAGTATTCAGAATGCCTCGGATACAGAACTTCGTTTGAGCAGTGCCTACCACACTCAAACTGATGGACAATCAAAACGGACTATTCCAACCATAGAAGACATGTTGAGATATTTTCCACATGACTTTCAAGGTATGTGGGATCAGTATTTACCTTTGGTAGAATTTTCCTATAACAATAGATTCCATTCATGTATTCATATGGCAGCATATGAAGAGTTATATGGAAAGAGATGTCGCACACCAACTTGTTGTGATGATGTTGGTGAAAGAAATCTAGTTGGCCCAGAACTTGTTGAGGAAACAATTGAAAAGTTGAAGATTATCCAAACTCACATCAAAGAAGCTAAAAGTAGGAAAAAGATCTATGCCGACAACCGAAGGAAGGATTTGGAATTTCAAGTTGGAGATCATGTTTTCTTTTAAGGTATCTCCATGGAAGGGTGTTATATGATTGAGAAGGAAGGGTAAATTATGTCTCAGGTACATCGGACCTTTTGAAATTCTTGAACGAATTAGACCTTTAGCATATCATTTGGAAATTCCGCCAAGTCTCTCTAATGTTCATGATGTGTTCCACGTATCACTATTGAGAAAATACAAGCTTGACCTAACGCATGTACTCACCTATGAAGAAATTGAACTGGAACCTGATTTATCTTATTGTGTATAGCCTATCAAGATTCATGATACCAGAGAACAAATGTTAAGAAGCAAAACTACTTGTCTGGTAAAAATTATATAGAGAAACCATAAGATGGAAGAGAAAATGTGGGAACCCGAGAAACTTATGATGATGAACCACAAAAATATTTTTGTGAAGTAGTATTCTAGAAATTTCGAGGACTAAATTTTTTTACGGAGGGGAGAATGTAACACCCCAATCTTCCATGGTATGTTTCAATTTCAATAATATAGTAGCTTGTTTTGTATGCAACTTTGAGTTTTAATACACCATGACCAATCAAACTGGCCATTATGAATAGTAATAACCAATTTTTGATATTTTATAAATTTTATTTTTTAAAATGGAATTCATTATTAGATTTGGATTGTACAAATTATCTTGGGTGAATTTTTTGTATTTTTTTTGAAAACATTAAATTTTTGATTAATAGTGAAAAACATTATTTTATTGTTTAAAACCAACTTTTTATTTAAATAATTATTTATTTTATTTAAATTTATTTTCAGTCAAAATAGATAACTAATACCTATATTAGTTCACTGTAATTCATTGGAGAAATTTTATTATAAAATTAGATGTATAAAATTTTATTGGACTTTTTACCGTCTTTAACCCACCTTCTAAGAACATTACAAGATTTGCATAAAACGTAATTTTGCCACTTCTGTGAATGGAATTTAAAAAATCTGAGAGGCACAGTTGATATCAGTAAGTAAAATGTGGGTCAATAAAGTGAAAATAATTTTTGGTGAATAGTAACTTTTGAATTTTATTTACCACGGTTAAAAGTGAATAGGGTATTTAAAGGTAAAAATTATATTATTATTACCCAAACACATGTACTAATTCTATTGGATAATTTTATTTAGACCAAAAAAAAATTAGGAATAAAATATGATCTTTTTGGTCCAGTTGGATTAGATTAGGAAATTTCTTATTATTTTATTTAAAGAGTTAAAAGTGTTAAATTCAAAGATTAATAACTAAACCATTTTTAATATAGGGTTACACATAAGATAAATTAGACTATATGTTTTCATTATAAATATGGAATGAATTCCGACATAATGGAATTTTAATTATATATTTTTATACATTAAATAATTTAATTTATTAATGGCACAACGACGATGTTGTAATTACCTTATTAATGAAAGATTAAAATAAATGATATTATAAATCTCCAAATAAATGTAAATTTAGACTTTTGATTAATTCAAAAAAAATTATAGGTTAATATGACATGTTATGGTTGATTAAATGAATATTTTTTGAATTAATCAAGTTGTTAGTACTTTAAAAAAATCAATTACTAAATACTGTCAAAATTGACATAAATGAGTTTTTATAACAAATACTGTATTATTGATAGATATAATATTCGTAAAAAGGATAATGATTGGGAAAAGGACTTATATAAGGTTAGATATATCAATAATGAACCACTTGGGGTTCTCTTGTATTTTTATAGTATGTTTATTCACCATTCATTATAATAATACAAGAATATATGGTAAATGTTAAACTATTTAACCACGAGATAAATAAAAAAGATAAGGTTAAAATGGTGATGTAAACCACTCTAAAACCTTTTGGTTTAAATTATTTCGACTCATAACCACCTTATCTAGGAAATAAATCTTTTTTGATCCATTATAAACCGAATATTATTGTATAATAAACTAATATTTCATGCCTTTCCTAAAGTGACCCTCACATATCTTATAAAAGGGCACTTACCCTTCTCTCAAAATCACACCTACAAAGCCATTTGACTCAGCCATATCCTACCCATATTTCCTCCCAACATACCTCACATTAACCTAGTGTCCTTACATTGTTCATAAATCCAACCTAAGGATCCTTTTGATCAAATCCAAAGGAAGCACCTGAAGAAGAGGTAATAATTTCATCACCTCTTTCTATGTTATTTTTTTCTTCCACATCCTTTGTATTTGTTTTTTACATACCAAAATAATGACTCCAGTACCATATAAATACATTTATGTTATTATAAATATTTTACAATCATATTCATTATTCTATCCATCCTATAAATTACAATGTCACCATACGTGCGTACGTACGCATACCGTCTTCGTGTCATGGTATAGTTTGTCAGTCAACACTTCACTATTTGGATGAGTTCAAAAATGTGTATAAATGATGTAAATAATAAATATAACATGTTAATGGTTATTTATATATGATATACCATCCAATTACATATGATTACACCATTAATAGAATGGTATTTGCGTTCGTGCGTATGTACGGATTACCGTCTCCATGAACGCGCTGAGATTCATTCCCCATTGTAACCACTCAAGAATAATTTTCACATTAATATTAAAAATAATTTTTAAGAAAATAACATCATTCTGGATATGATTCAAATACATCCTACCCATAACAAATGTGACTTATGTGAAAAAACATAAAAAAGAATATGAATCAGTTAACACACAAAACAATGATTCTACTAAAATATTATTAACAAATCAATATTAGAAGATCAGATATGATATCATATTTATCTATGTGGTACTTGTATAATTTAATAACAATTATTTATTGATTATACATGAGATTAATGTACCCTCGATTAATGAAAAGTACAATATAATGGTTAATTCTACAATCATTTCATTATCCGAGGTTGTTTATACGTGAGTACCTACTCGGACCTCTTTATCATCCACATCCGTGTTTCTTTAAAATGTATTTCAAAACATTTTTACTATTTCCTAGACTATGGTTTAAATTCCTTTATTCCCTTTTTTTTATAAAATTTTTATAAAGTAATATTTCCTTCGATTTCCAAACAATATCCTTTACATCCTTTTCGACCAAATTGAAGAAATTGTTTTTTAAAATTATATGGAAGGTGCAGCTATTTTCCACCATTATAACACCTTCGAAGATTCAATTACAATATTATAAGAATATTTTGAAAATAAATGTTTTATTTTATAATTACATGAGCTTTAAATGATTTCAAAAAAATAGAGAGACATTTCTCTCAAATAGTTTTGATTTCATCTATATCAACATCCATTGATGGCTTTTACACTTGTTTGAAGTAGATTCATTATGATACAAATATTTTATATTGTATTGAAGCTTTTGTGATATTTTTTACATTGGATGTTTTATTTCTATACCATTCATGGTTTATTGTTTAATTGTTAACATTTCGTATTCTATTTTTAATATGAATGTTTATGTTATGTTTTAACTGTAGGATTGAAATATGATGTAGATGATCAATATACAAGAGGGGGTGAATTATATACTTTAAAATTTCCTTTGGATCCTTTAAAGTTAGTATAAAATCATTCGTTTTAAACCTTAACCAAAACTGTGTTTAACAAAGTTAAACATGGTAAATTCACAAGACCTCTAAGTTCTACAAACTTGCTTGATTTAGGAAATATGATTCCGGAAATGAAACTTATGAAAAGTTTACAAAGAAAATATTCTACCTTTAAGCATATAGAATCTCACTATATAAGAATAAGGAAGTATAGGATAGTTATACTTTCCTTATCAATCAAAAATGCAGAGAAAGAATAAACATGGAAGAATACAAGTAACAATTATAAAATCTTTTAACCCAAAGAGAAGGGTATCCAATAAAATTAGATAAAGGTCTCTTGATTTATAATTTCAAGAAAGTATGTCTTACCCACACTAGGGTAAGCCCTCGATAGGAATATTGGATTCTATCTTTCTATCCTCTAAATCCCTCAAACTTCACATTAGTCAGCACCTCTTTCTTTCTCACCAAGTATGTCCTCAAAATTTAAGGTAGTAGGTACCTCTATCTTACTATCCCCGGAAGCCCTCGATTTTACACAACAAAAATCAGAGTCACACAATGAAATCTTAACAAGATGTTCAGTATGCACTAAGCATGAGATTATATCTCTCTAGAAATCACTTCAATATCATGTGTTCTCTAGAGTGATCAATGTTTATCAAAAGTTGTGAAATCATTCAAATGAGCTCCTATTTATAGGAAAATCTCCAATAGTCAGCTCCCTCCTCAAACAATAATATTTTTCCTTGAATCTCGGAGGGACCTGTACACGTGTCACTCAAACAACAGTTAGTTTGTAAAAAATTATATGACATCTTTTCATAACTATAACATGGGTACAAAAAAATAATGTTTCTAAAAAAAATCCATTTTTCAGAGTCTAAGGAAAATAAAATCTCAGAGTCTAAGAAAAATAATATTCGGTGTCTATAACACATGGATATTCAGATTCTGTTTTCCAAGGAATTCTTATCCTGAAATCTAAATAATTTCGAGCCTGAATTTCAAGGCAATTCAGAGTCTAAATTTAGTAGAATTTGGAGTCTGAATTCAATAGAATTCGGAGTCTGAATTTTGAGAGTTTAGAGTATATATTCAGTATAATTCAGAGTCTTAATTCATATGAGTTTGGAGTTTGAATTCAGTAGAATTCAGAGTCTGATTTCATAAGAGTTCGGATTAATAATTCAGTAGAATTCGGAGTCAGAATTCATAAGAGTTAAGAGTCTAAATTGAGTAGAATTCGGAGTCTGAATTCAGAGAGTTCAGAGTTTTAATTTAGTAGAATTCAAAGTCTAAACTCATATGAGTTTGGAGTCTTAATTCTGTAGAATTCGGAGTCATAATTCTTAAGAATTCAGAGTCTGGATTCAGTAGAATTCGGAGTCCGAAATCAAAAAACTCAAAAATAGAATTAGGATCCTAAAATAGAATTCTCTATATCCATGTACTTATAAGATTCTGAGGTTTTTCAATATGAAACTGATTTTTAAACATAGAAATATAATGAGTCAGATTTAGAAGAACTGAAATATAAATAATGAAAATATTAAGGATGAATTTTCCCTAGGGACGGAAAATTTTCCTTATTAAGATAAAACTTAGGGAAAAGGAAATTTTCCTTAAGATAGAGTGTTTGTGATTTTAAAAACATGAAGGAATGAAAAATTCATAAGGAAACCTTATTGACTCAACAGTATCCCACATTTTGGAAAGCACAAAAATCCTTACGAAAAAAGATTATATGGACTCAAAATTTTTATGAACATGAAAATAAAAACGTTTCTCCCTTTACTTATGGATCTGAGTGAATATGACTAACTCCCCCTTAGGGTTTGGAACCACTACGGATCGTATTCTAATTTCATGAATGAGGTTTTTCATTATCTTGAAAACTAAAATCTTTATGATGAAAACTCCCCCTTAGATGAAACCCCCTTATAGAAATTTCATCTTTAATTAGTATTCTTTTGGACATTCCTTTCTCCCCCTTTGTGATTTTCCAAAATGGATTAAGGGGAATGGAAAATAAAATACAGTACCTTAAATATTAGTAATAGACATCAAAATATATGAAGATCAACAACAAAAATCCAATATGATTGGAAAAAAAATTTACAACAAAGAAAGTGCAAAAAATGATCAGAATTGAAAAAAAATTATCCTTCTTTCTCCTGTGATATCAGATTATTCAGTATGGTTTTCTACTTCTTGATCTCTCTATGATCATCTTATGAACGCTTGAGAAACTGATCCCGTTCTTCAACATTCTTCTCTAAGACTTTAATTTTCTCTTCTTGAGCCTTAAGAGCCTCTTCCTGAGCATTAAAAACGTCTTCTTGCTTAACAATATTTTCTTCTATCTCAATTCTGAGATCCATTTCTCTCTTCCAAATCTGAAAAACTGAATATAATTTCTCATTCAGATCATTCACTTCTAGCTTCCAAGTATTTTCTTCAAGAGATAGCTTTTACTCAAAATAATTAGTGAGATCATTGATCTTACCATCTTCATTATCAAATGCATCCTTAACATCATCATGAAACTGATTAAAGATTCTAATTTATTCTATCATTTTTCTTGAACTACTTTTCAACTTCTTACAATATCTTCTATGATTCTCATAACCTATGAGAAAATATTTCAAATCTGCCTCTACCCTAACACATTTATCCATCACCATGGATACTGAATGTGATTTCTTATTTAGTGTATGTTGGAGCATTTGGAACCTTAATTCTATGCTCAGGAATAGAGGAATAGTTCCAACAATCTTTTTCAAAGATTGAACTACAAAATCATGTCTAATAGAGAACAATTCTGAATCTCAGACTTTGGTTGGTGAGGGTACATTTTCTATCTCAGCAGCCTACCCTTCAATGAAGTTCCAATTTCTTTCTTCTTTACCACTGATTTTCTAGGTGTATCCACAACCACTTTTTCTCCATTATCAACCTTTGGAATTATTTCTTGTTGATTAGGGGACTTGTGTTCACTATCAGATAACTGCACAATCTTATCTTTATCAACTTCATCCTTCTCAGCTCTTGGCTCAACATCCTCTGGTTATATGAAATCGTGATTGCTACTTTCCTCTTCAAAAAACTTATTCACTTCTTCCTCATCCTTCTAATCCTTTCATGGTGTATCATTTTTTTAAGGCTCGGCTTCAGATATTTGGATTAACAACTTCTTAGAAGCACTTTGCTTCTCATGAAAATCCTATACTTGCTTTATCAAATATTTGGTATCACCGCTGCCTTCTTCTTATTCTTCATACACTTCTTCTTCTTGCACAATTTCTCCCTCTTGGCCACATTCCAGAAATACCAACTTCTTTCCCAGACTCTCTGTGATTTGTTCTACTAAAAATGATTCTAGTACCGGAATTTTCTCTGATGCTTTCTCAGCATCTTTAAGAAGGTATTGAAATATCTTAGCCTCATATAACTTCTTATTTTTCTTCTTTTATTTTTGTTTCTTCTCAAGATTCTCAGAAATATTCTCCTTTAGTTCTTTTTCCTTAGTAGGATCCAAACCAAAACTAGGCTCCCCTGCATTCTTGTTCTTCTTATCCTCTCTCCACTTAACTACTACCTCATCAGGATAAGCTTTTTGCTTCTTTGTCTTCGAAGGTGTGGATTGAGTTTCATTAGCCACTGGAGTTTTCCCTTTTTCTTTGGGTTCCTTGCATTTCTTCTTCTTTCCACCTTTCTTAGAGGCTTCATCTACCTCCTATTTCTTTGATAAATCTTCTACCTCCTCCACAGTCAAATCATAGAATTATTCGGATTCTTTAGAAAACCCATGTTTCATCCTCCTCATAGTATCATCACTCAACAACATTAGTTTACAATTCCTTGGCTTAGAACTATAGTGAATATTGAAGGACTCTAATAAATGAACAATAAGTTTTGACGGAATGGCTGGATACATAAAAATCTGAAACATCATACTTCCATTCTTGATATACTCAATCGTAATCAAAATTTACTTAACCAATTTTATCTTTCTAAAGTTCACCAAGAAATCCTCAAAATAGATGTCACTCTTCTTCAGGGTATCCTTGTTAACTTTTCTCAGAATTATAAAACCTTGAACCCATATTTCAAGAATCCTTATGTTCGTAGTCAAATAAAGAATCTTTGAAGTCTTCACATCTGAGAGACCTAGGCAAGCCATGGCCTTTTCCTTGTTAAAAGATGATATCACATCGGGTAGCTTGTGTGAGCAGAACTTTGCCTCACCCTCATATGGAATTCCTACTAGATTTGCTTCCATGCTATAAGAAAGAGCATAAGTCTTCCCATAGATCATGAATTAAAACTTATTTCTTCCTCCTTAAATGAAAAAACCCATTGCCTCATAGAATTCAACTAATAACTCAAGATACACCAGATCCTGAGCTCCTGGTTTCAATACACAAACACTATCTCGGCCATTCATCTTGATATTCTTTGAAACGACAGACTCATATTTGGCATAAAATTTCATATCAACTAACTTCTCTCGGTAGATTTTCTACTTTGATATTTCCTTAACTGTTGATATTCCATTTTGGTAAGAAACTTCAGCAGACATTCCGAAGTAAGGAAACATGAGAAAATTGGAACAGGCTTAAGTAGATAGGGTAGAGCTTCACTAGGAAAGATCTTGGAGTTTGATGTGGTACAAGCATCGGGGAGGCTATATATACGCGTTTGAGGTGACGGTTCAACTCCCATACTCAATCCAACAGTTAAAAAGACTTCTGGTCATATCGGACGGCTGAGATGATGACTGTAAGGAAATTTTGATAGAATCTGATCATTTCATGTTTTTAAGAAAAAAGAATTTGGATTTAAGAAAATGTCAATCCGAAAAATTTAAAACCAAAATAAAATACCAATAAGTAAAATATTATTACAAAAATTTGAGAAAGGAAACATACCATTCAGATTGATAGGAATATTATTCATAATAAAGAAAATTTTTCTTGAAGAACATTAGATTCTAAACATTTTAATTATGAAAACATCAACTAAGAAAAACTCCATTATTAAGATTTTGAGTACGAAAATCTTCATTACGAAAATTTTAAGTATGAGAATCTTTATTACGAAAATTTTATGTACGAAAATTTTCATTACAAAAATTTTGAGTACGAAAAATCTTTAAAACCTGATTACAAAATTTTAAGCTTTGAAAACAAAATTTAGACTACAAAAAATTTAACTATGAAAATTTTGGAAAATAGTATTACAAAAATTTTGACTATAAAAAATGTTGAAAACCGAACAAACAAATTTACTCGCCCTATGAAAAGGATTTTGTTACTGTAAAGAGATAGGTTTCAAAAAGAAGTTAATAAAGAGAATTTCCTTATGGTTATCATTACTAACTTCTATATAAAGTAATCAAATCTATCAAAGGGTAAAGATTTTATGAAAATATCAGCAAGTTGGCCTTGTGGTCCGATAAATTGAAGAATAATATTTCCTTTTTTGTGTGATCCATAAGAATGTGATGCCTAATATCTATCTGCATTTCATGAGAGTGATATGTAGGGTTTCTACATAGGGAAATGGAACTAGTATTATGACACAAAATTTGTGTTTTGGTAAATATCATACCATAATCTGTGAGTGTCTGTTACATCCAAAACACATGAGTACAACAACTTCCAGCTACAACATATTCAGCTTCAACAGTGGAAAGTGCTACTGAGTGTTGCTTTTTTCATGACCAAGAAACTAATGAATTTACTATGAAATGACAAGTTCCGGATGTAGTTTTCCTATCCATTCTATATCCACGAAAGTCAGCATCTGAGAAACTTTTTAGAATAAAATCATTTATAGAAGTATAAAAGAGTCCTAAATCCATAGTTCTCTTTATGTAGTGAAAAATTATTTTCATTACCTTTAAAATAGATTCCTTAGGATTGGATTGATATCTGGAACATAAGAATACTGAAAACATTAAGTATGGATGAATATCTATCAAGTATAGTAAGCTTCCTATCGTACCTATAAAAGATGTTTGATCCACTAGTTTCTCAGCTTCATCAAGATCAAGAGAATTTGAGGTACCAATGGGAGTAATAATAATCTTAGTGTTGTTATATCCATACTTTTTAAGAATATTTGTAATATAATTATGTTGATATATATAAGTTATTTCTAGTTTTTGAGAAATTTTAAAACCAATGAAAATGTTAACTCACCCATCATACTCATTTCAAACACAGATTTCATTAGATCCGCAAAGGAATCAGTTAAATATTGCAGATTTGAACCAAATATAATGTCATCAACATTTATTTGAAAAATCAAAACTTTTTTCTTATCTTTATTTATAAAAAGGGTTGGATCTTCACTTCCCTTAACTTAATTATTTTGAAGCAAAAATATTGTAAGTCTATCATACCAAGCTCTAGGGGATTCATTAAGTTCATACAAAGCGTTGGAATGTTTGAAAACATGTTCAGGATGATTTTTATCTTCAAAACCTAGAGGTTTTTCATCAAAAACGTCCTCTTGAACATAACCATTAAGGAAATCACATTTAACATCCATTTGAAAAAGTTTGAAGTTGAAGAATTCTGAAAAGGCAAGTAAAATGTGAATAGATTCATGTCTTGCTATTGAATCATAGGTTTCTTCATAGTCTATTCCTTCTTGTTGATTATAGACATTAATAACTAATCGAGATTTATTTCTTACTATGACTCCATTTTCATCACATTTATTTCTGAAAACCCATTTAACTCCAATAACAAATGTTTCCCAAGGTATTTCAACCAAGGTCTGGAAATTATTCCATTCGAATTCATTTTGTTCATCTTGCATGGATTTGATCCAATCATCATCACTTAAAGCTTCATCAGTTATTTTTTGTTCAAATTGGGAAAGGAATGCTTGATGATCTACTTCATTTCATATGGAACTTCTAGTCCTTACAGGTTGGTTTTCATCACCAATGATACTATCACTGGGATTATTTTTTAGAAAATACTAATTTGGGTTTGGTAAAACTTGTTCATCAACATATGGAAGTAAATCTTCTGGACTAAATGTCTCAGATACATTTACTAGAATATTTTTCTTATCAGAAGGATCTTCTATCAAGGGTTGAAAATAAGTTTTTGAAAACACATCTGAGGATGTAGGTTGGGGTTGTTTGAAATCAAAAGTATCAGTTTCGTCAAATTTGACATGCACTGTTTCTTCAACAGTACAAGTGTTTTTGTTGAAAACTCTATAAGCCTTATATATTGTGGAGTAGCCTAAAAAAATCCTTCATCAGATTTGGGTGTGAATTTTTGTAAATTATCATTAGTATCCAAAATGAATACATTGCATCCAAAAACCATGAAGTAGGAAACTCTTGGTTTTCTACCATTCCATAACACATAAGAAGTTTTATTAAGAAAAGGTCTAATTAAAACTTGATTTATAGTATAAAAAGCAGTACTTAAATCTTCATCCCAAAATTTTTTTTCTATAGAGTATTCACTCAACATAGTTCTAGTTATATCTTGAAGAATTCGATTTCTTATTTTAATAACACCAATCTGTTGAGGAGTTCTTGGTACCGAGAAGTTATGAGTAATGCCTTTTCTACTACAAAATGTTTCAAAATCAGAATTTTGAAATTCTCCACCATGATCACTATGAATAGTTATCAATGGAAGGTTTTTCTCATTTTTAACAAGGGCTCTAAAACTTTTTAAATAAGAAAAATCTTCAAATTTCATTGCTAGAAAATACACCCACGTAAATCTAGTAAAATCATCAACTAAGACAAATACATAATATTTTCCACCAATA
This sequence comes from Viscum album, assembly GCA_963277665.1. Classification (NCBI taxonomy): domain Eukaryota; kingdom Viridiplantae; phylum Streptophyta; class Magnoliopsida; order Santalales; family Viscaceae; genus Viscum; species Viscum album. The sequence goes on along the minus strand of OY728167.1, from coordinate 391,252,686 downwards.
CTTCCAGTTTGTGTTGGACCAAAAACATCCATATGCACCAACTGTGATACATCAGAAGTTGAAACATCACTGACCGATTTAAAACTTTATTTATGTTTCATTCCATATTGACAAAGATCACAAACTTTTGAAGAATCAAATCTAAGATCTGGTAGATCCTTAATGATCTTTTCCTTGAATGTTTTCATAGGTTCCTATGGTTACAGTGTCCTAACCTTCTATTCCATAACCAAGATTGATCTTCCATTGAACTGAGGCAAGGTAGATCATGGCTTCTATGGTCTTCTATGTTCAGTGTGTATACATTTTCATGCTTATGGGCAGAAAGAATAAATTCTTCCTTTGAATTGTGTATTAAGAACTATCATTCCTAAAATTCACAAGGTATCCTTCATCACATAGTTGACTTATGATATCTTGGTTGTTCTTAAGACCCTAAACAAATAAAACATTTGAAATAAAAGTTTTTTCAAGAAGAAAAATGTTACCTAAAACCTATAATTTCTCCCAGAACATTATCTATGAAAGTTACTTTTCCTCCTTTCGACTTGATAATTTTTTCAAAGTAGTTTTTGTTACCATTCATGTGCTGGGAACATCCATTATCCTTTTACCATGTATTGATGTTTTTTACATTCTCTATTTTATTGAAAATAAGAGTGTTATACATTAATAATACAAACTTGTGTGGATCTAGAAACTTCAGAAATAAAAATATTTGGTATCCACATTTTCCTTGAAAAATAATCTTTATGAAAACCTAAAGACAATGTTTTGTTTAAAGAACAATTTTTCACCCAATGTCCACCAGACTGACATTTAGTTCAGAATGATGCACATTGAGGGAAAAATAGTTATTACTAAAAACTGATTTAGAATGGGTATAACCAAAACTATAACTATTCCTTAGAGGTCAAATTTGGGAATAAATTCTATCAAAATTTTATTTACCTAAGTTAAAGTTTTACAAACACTTAATTAAGGAAAATATTTTGGATTTTAGTTTAATAACCAAGTTTTTATCTTAAAAAATATTAGATTTAGAACTAGAGCTAGTCCCTAAAATATTTTTCTTAGAAATTACTTTTTCTAGATCCTTAGAAAGTTTATCCTTCTCAGAATTAACTTCCTCATGGTTTTTTGAAATATATTCAAAATAAAAAATTTTCTTATCAATATCATTAGAAAGATATGATATTTCCTTAGTAAGAATAGTATTTCTAGAATTTTTCTTTATCAACCTTTTTAATGAGTTTAAAATTCTCATTTTAAAAGATTTCATAATATATAGAAACTTCTTCATAAGTAGGTAAAGTATTATATTCATCAGAATAAGGTTCTTCATCTGTAGAATCATAATATTTTTCATCACTATAATTATAATTCAAAGACATATTTGTCATAGATTCAGCATTGTGTACCTTATCCATTAGACAATGATTCTCAATGGGTAGTCTGGATAGTAAACCAAGATTATTCTGACTGGAAGATTCATACTCTGAGGATTTATCAGAAGAGTCTCCACCACTTACACTCTAGGTTTCATTAGCTTTCAAAACATTCTTATCCTTAGCCTTGTACTGATTTTTTTATTCCTCTTAGAATGCTTTTCCTTTTTATCCTTTTTCATGAGCATCGGAAAATCTGGCCTTATATGTCCTTCTCTTTTACACTCATAGAATGTGAATTCAGAGTCTTTCCTGTATTTTCTATCATTATTCTTGTATCTAGATTAAAAATAGTTATTCCCAACAATCTTGTTCATCCTTAGAGCTAGATTAGCTATCTCGTTTTATGAAGATTCAATTCCACTGCATTCATATTGAATAACAACCTTCTTATATTTGGATCTTGTAACTCTCTTATGTGTCCTGGATTTCATATGATTTGAATTTGTTGTAAAAGAAACACTGCGATTTCCATTATTCTTCTTAATATTATCATCATCTCTCTTATTTCTGGTTTCATGTTGAAGAAGGGTTCAAAACAGTTCATCAAGAGAAATCTGGTTAACTTTCCTATTATCATATATATCTGTTCTCTTAGATTCCCATTCGTTGGGAATGACATCTATGATATTGTCAACAAAAGTTTCATAATCTAATACTTTCTCACCAATAGATTGTAAACTGTTAAAAATATTCATTAATATTTGTTGTACCTTACAAATAGGTTCTCCATAAGGAAAGAAGAAGCCATGATATTCATCTCTGAGCATGGATCTTCTAGTTTCAATGACTTTTGAAGTTCCAAAGTGAGTTACTTTAAGCTTCTTCCAAATACAATTTGCTGCTTCACAAGATGAAATATGGATATATATATTTCTAGTCATGGAACAAAGAAAAGTATTGTATACCTTATAATTCAATTGATATTCATGGTTTTCTTGACTGCTGAAAGTAATAACTTCCTTCTCAGAGATTTTATATCCTCCAGTAAGCATAAAAAATTTATATACTCCAGTGTTTATAAAAAAATTCATTATACGATCTCTCCAATATTTGTAATCATTCCCATCAAAAATAAGTGGTCTAGTAGGATTTAAGTTGTCAATAGAACCATCATTTAGTCATGTCATCTCAAGGAAAAACTTTCCACAAAATCTTGTTAACAGTAAAATTTTGTAAACAAGGAAAAATTTCCTAAGCAAGAAAAATAGAGCAATGAAAAGTTGAGAAAGAAAAACTTATATGTGAATATAAGTATTTTAGAGACCTTCCTTTGATACCAATTGTAGGATCAAAATATGATGTAGATTCTCAATATACAAGAGGGGGGTGAATTGTATACTTTAAATATTCCTTTGGAACCTCTAAAGTTTTTATAAAAAAATCCGTTTTTAACCTTAATCAAAACTGTGTTTAACAAAGTTAAACAAGGTAAATTCACAAGAAATCTTATTTTTAAAAACATTCTTGATTCCAGAAATATGATTTTGGAATTGAAACATAAGAAATGTTTACAAAGAAAATATTATACCTTAAACTGTGTAGAATCTCACTAACCAAATTATACAAGAACAAAGAAGTATAAGATAGTTATACATTCCTTATCAATCAAAAATGCTGTGGAAAAATAAACTTGAAACAATACAAGTAACAGGTATAGAATATTTTAACCCAAAGAGAATGGTATCCAACAACTTTGGATAAAGGCCCCTTGATTTATACTTTCAAGAATGTCTATCTTACCCACACCAGGGAAAGCCCTCGATTGGAATATCAGAATCTTTCTTGCTATCCTTGCAAGCCCTCGAACTTCAAGGTAGTCAAAACCTCTTTCATTATCAACAAGGAAGTCCTCGAACTTTAAGGTAGTCGGTACCTATGTTTTCCTATCCCCAGAAGCCCTCGATTGTACACACCAACAATCAGAGTCGCACAAACCAATCTGAACAAGATGTTCAGTATGCACTAAGAATGAGAGTGTCTCTCTCTAGAAATCACTTCAATAGCATGTGGTCTCTAGAGTGATCAACAATCATCAAAATTTATGAACTCGTTCAAATGGGCTCCTATTTATAGACACATCTTCAATGGTTGGTTCCCTCCTCCAAAGGTCATATTTTCTTTGAATCTCGGAGGGACCTTTACACATGTCACTCAAATAATGTTTAGTTAGTAACAAATTGTATGACATTGTTTCATAAATGTACATGTTTAATCAAAATATGGTTTCTTAACCAAATCAATTTTTTGGGCTCTAAGGAAAATAAAAGTTCGGAGTCTAAGAAAAATAATATTCGGTGTCTATAACACATGGATATTCAGATTCTAATTTACAAGGAATTCTTAACCTGAATTCTATAGAATTAGGAGTCTGAATTTCAAGGAAATTTGGAGTCTGTATTATGTAGAATTCAGAGACAGAATTTAGTCAAATTCAGAGTCTGAATTCAGAGAGTTCAGATTCTAAATTCAGTCGAATTCGGAGATTGAATTCATATGAGTTCGGAGTATTAATTCAGTTGAATTCAGAGTCTGATTTCATAAGATTTTGGAGTCTGAATTCAGTAGAATTTAGAGTCCGAATTCATAAGAGATGGGAGTCTAAATTCATTAGAATTCCGAGTCTGAATTCATAGAGTATAGAGTCTGAATTCAATAGAATTCGGTTTCTTAATTCATATGATTTCAGAGTCTCAATTCAGTAGAATTAGAGTTTGGTTTCATAAGAGTCTAGAATCTGAATTCAGTAGAATTTGGAGTCTGAATTCATAAGAATTTGGAGTCTGAATTCAGTATACATTAGAGTCTTAATATAGAAAACTCGGAACCAAAATTCAGATCCTAAAACAGAATGCTCTATATCCAAGTACTTATAGGATTCCAAGGTTTTGCAATATGAAACCGATTTTTATACTTATTAATAAAATGAGTTAGATTTAGAAGAACTAAAATACGAATAATGAAAATAGGTAAGGATGAATTTTCCTTGGGGAGGTAAAATTTTCCTTATTAAGATAGAACTTAGGGGAAATGAAATTTTCCTTAAGATATAGTGTTTGTGATTTTCAAAACAAGAAGGAATGGAAAATTCACAAGTAAAACTTATTGACTCAATATCAAACATTTCATATGAGGAATGCATTAGACATAGTAAGTGACAAGTCTAGCCTACTATATCTTCTCGATGCATCGGTAGGTCTAATGAGACAAACTAGTGTTTTGGAATAAGGCCTTGACAAAATATTATTTGTAGTCTTGGAACGAGGCCTTGACTATGTGGTTATGATGTTCGATATTATGCATTCCATCATTATAAAATCAGATATTGATATTACATTTGATTATTTGACTAATATAATATCCATGTGAATAAGTAAATGGAATTATTTGATTTATATTTTTAATATTATGTTGATGTTTATGTTTAAAAGGATTATTTTTTAGTCTTATACTTTGCCTTAAAATTTTTATGCCTATTTATGAAATTTTCTGCTTTATTGTTATCATTACTGAGCATCTGAGCTCACCCCTTTCTTATGTTTTATTTTTTCTAGGATGTGAAAAATAATTTTACGATTAACTTGCATGAATATGCTAAGGGATAAGAGTGTGTTCAAAGGGGACACAATATTGTTGTTTTTCTTTATTTGATGATGTAATAAAAAACTTATGTATATATCTAGAACTTCCAAGGATAACAAACTGATCGGTCTTTCAGGACATGATACCTTGTATCATGCCAATGTTATGTAATAATGCACCGACTCTAGGTAACGAGGGTCAGGGCATTTTAATGAACAACATTTTTTTCATAATGGATGGGTATATGAATAAATAGTGATAATAAAATTAATATAGCAACATTAAAGTATAAAAATTATACTAATATAATTATATTATTGTTTCTATAATAAATTTGAGATCGTATAATTAAGAAGATAAACTAAATAGTTTATAATACACATGTTTGGGACTTGAATTTTCCTTGGAATTAACCTTTGAAATTATATACTTTTTGAAAATATTGGTGAAAATAATATTTTGAATTTTGGAGAGGGTTATATAAGTTAAAAATAGAATATTTTCAAAAATAAATTACAATTATATGTGAGTACTCATGTAGTCAAGATATTAGCATTTTATAAGGGAAGGGTATGGATGTTTTGGGAGTAACCCTTAAATTTTTACTTTTGTAAGTTTACTATTAAAGTATAAAAGGATCCAAAATGGAAAAATATGATAAGGAAAAAATTTTGGGTCTAATATCAAATTAACCACTCCTTTTTAGTCAAATTATTGTGTTTTATCTATTTTTTATATATCTTTTCATCTTTGATGTAAATTTTTTCCCATGCGAATTAATTTCCATGTTTAGTAATTAATTTTAATGAAAAATTTTACGAGTTAAAATTTTTCATAATTATATGATTATAGTCTAAATTAGTAAAATAATTTTTTCCAATAATGTTACTAATGGTTCGAAAAGTTAATTTTATAATAAATACACCGAATTATGTGAAAATAGTTTTTTCTATGAAACATCATTTTCAATCATTCAATTAAAAAATAATATAAAATTTCAATGGATATAGATTTTAATGAAATAATTGTTTTTAAATGTTTTAGGGTTATTCCCCCATTATTAAACAAAAATAGATAACCCCTTTTACAAATATGGTAAATATGGTACCCATTACAATGAAAAGGAACAGATTCCTTAAACAAATCTGACCCAATGGTCCTTACATGGTCCTTAGTTTTCAATGCGAAGGAGATTTCAATGAAATCCCCAAAAATATTATCATCACCCCCTACTAGACCATGAAACAATGATATCAGTCGACGATAATGCATCACCCCTAACATCAACTGATTCATTATGAAACCAAAAAAATGATATGACTCGTTCATGGAAATATAAAATCTACCCTCCCATGAAAAAACTTGATGAAAAGAAAATTATGAAATTTGTTTTTTATTAATGTAATATTTTTATTGGTTAATAAAATTTTGGACATAGGATTTATGATTCAAAAGAATATATTAATATTTAATATTATTATTCCTTAAATTCACATTTGATTACTGAATAGGTTTTTTGAACTTCTGGGTTATTCTTCTTTAACTATTAAATCATATGAATTTCAATTTTTTTAAATATCATATTTTTTGAAAAAAACGTACATTTTCAGAAAAATCCTAAAAATTTAAGCTTAGTCAATTTTGATATAATAAACTCCAAATTTAAGTTAGTTTTATTAATTTCAAATTACCAAATTTTAAATTTTTTTTTTTGAAAAAGTAGAAAAATATAATGAAAACTCGTTTTTATTGGGAAATGAAATTATTAAATATTAAATCTTATTATTCTTATTTCATATCATTTATTAACTAAATTGGTGTTAAAAAATTTTTAATACCAAAAATAATTTATCATCATTAATCTAATGTTTCTAAAAATATAAATTAATATCTCATAAAAAGAAAATTTTTATAATTATTTTTTTATAAATAATAATTGAACTTTTTAGTCATTTTATGTAGAAAAACTTTATTTCATGGAAATTAAATGTAATTTTTTATTTATACATATATTTTATAAATTGGTTACCCGTATTAATTTACACTAATTAAAATGCTTTATTTTAACTATTATACTTAAAAAAATTATTTTATCTATATATATCATGTGTTTTCATAATTTTAGTGTTCCATGTCAAGAATGCTATAGAAGTAATACACTTTTTTAAAGGTAATAGTAATTTAATATATCAGGGTGTTTAACCATAATAATAATGAATAAAATATTTAACCATTTTGAGGAAACATTTAAATAATTTAATAGATAAACACTTTTAAATTTATCATTCACATTATTACATAGTCGTTTCTTTATACGGAACTTGCATATTTTGTTTTTCAAAATCACTTTGAAAATTTATAAAAATTAAATGCTAATTGGATATATGCATATCCTAATGGTCATATTATTATATCTCTTTCTAAATTAATAAAAATAAAATGCTAATTGGAAAAATATCAAACTCAGAATAATTGGTCAAAGTGGAAGTCTCGAGTGGGGAGTGAATTGAGTTTACAATTAAAATTTTCTGTTAAAAAAATTTTAAATCTAAATACGCTAATTTATATAATATTCCTTGTTAACTAAAACTGTAATCTTATTTAATTTTATCTTTCACAGGTATTTTTTGATGTTTGGTCACAAAACATTTAAAACAAGTTTTATGAATCTATTAACTTTTAAAATAGGTTTAAATAGAATCACACACCATATAGAATACAAAAAATTAAAATAAAAAACTGAAGTATTGTTTTGTAATTAATATTTATAAAATAGATAATAATTTATTTTGAAAATATATTATAACAAAATATATAATAAAACATAAATGAAAAAACAAGTGGTTTTGTCTGATGTTAATTCATAATCCCCTCCACTTAAAAATCACCCTTTTTGATGAAATATATTGTAAAATAAACTAATCCACAACAAAGATAAGGTTTTAAAAAATAAAACACAAGGTTGTGTAGGCTTCACAGATCCTCTTCCTCTATTCTATGTGGGAGAAATAAAAGATATCATCTGAACATAGGTATTCTAGAATTAAATGTCATATTCCCAAGTAATCCATGGGATAACGAGTAATGAAATGAGAAGGGGAGTGTTTTGAACTCTCCAATTCAGTACATGTGATGGTGCTAAAGATTTAATAAAGTATATCACACATAACTTGAATTTAAATAAAATAGAGTATGTGAAAGAAAAAAAATTACAAGAATCCATTTATTTTGTCGTATAGAATATTCTTCTGTAGAAATTTTCATCTTTCAATTTGTAATTTGAGGCAAGAATATGTTTAGTTTTTAGATGTTTCATAGATGTTATGGTTTGAATATAATGTCATAGAAATTCAAAATAGTTTATATATTCTTCCAATTCATTATGGATAAAACTCCAATGTCAGGTGTTATTTTCATCTATTTATTTTAATGCCTTTTTTATATATTTATTTTAACTTTAAAAATAAGTTTATATCCTAAAATTTACTTAAAATAATCATCATGAATATCCCTATTTTTTGGCAGGAAATCCGGGATCCAGAAATTGTTTTTACTGAAATTTAATTCTATCTATGAAATTTGTAAGATTAATAAATAATAATATTATAACATAAAAATTTCTATTAGATATATTCAATTTAATATTTCTACATTTTCATCCAAGGTTACTTCCATACTTTTCAAAAAAAGTGGTTTATTTGTATGGTGGATCATTTTATCTTATGAGTGATCATTGTTTCTTATAGAAGATCACTTCATACTTTATGTTGACCACTTTGTTCTTATGGTCAATCATTTTTTCATAATATTGATCACTTTACTTGTATCCGACTAAATACTTTTTCAATTTTGATACTACTAACCATAGTCACTTCACTTGGTCTTGTGTATGATTCTTCAAATCAAATACCATAACATAGTTTCCTTCTTTTGGTCTTATGATTGCATAATTAATTATGTGGTCAATCCAACTAGATTTATGGTTTCTCTATTAGAAGTGTGGTTTATGTCTTCCTTTACAAAAAATATTGTGGTCGTTGATTGGATTAGAACATACAATCGATCTATTTAGTATAGCTGTTACATGGATACTTTCTCATATACTTCCCATGGTTTATTAGGAGGTTGTATGGGCGATCACATATATTGTGTGGTTGATTGCATGTACTGTGTGGTCTAGCATAGACTTAACATAATTAAAATTATTTTATAAAAATATAATTTACATTCATAAAACATAAAATGGATTGTAAATAAAATAATCAACATATATTATTATTCAAATACTGAATTAGAAGTCTAATCCAATAATATCTCCCTTTCTATAAAAACAATCATGGCACAAATGTTAATCTGATTAATTAAATATTTGGTCAACAAAAGGTGTAATATACTATATAAATTGGAAATAATGTGTATTCACTACCATTCTAGTAAAAAAAATATTTTACAAAATAAAATAACAAATTCCACATTTTTTATTTCTTTTATACCTTTTACTCCCCCTTGGGACTATCAAAAAGAATTTACAATGGGTTAAATAGTTAATAAGTAATATGTAGAGAAGAATCATAGAATAAGAATTACACACATATAATTAAGAATAAACTATTATTTCCTTAACTATTCTAAAAATTATAAACTAGTTATTTCATATACTAATGAGAATTAAATTCATCAGGCACTGTATGGGTAGAAGTGTGAAAGGGATCAATCCTTTTTCCAAAAACTCGAGTATGGGAAGTAATTGTAGGTCAAGGAAGTTTAAGAGTCTTACGATGTTGGTTGATTTTGAAACTAGAATGATTCTAAAAAGGTATTGGGAAATAGGGAGTAAAAAATGTCTTATTGGTGGTATAGGTGAGTTAGTGTTTACAATAGATGAAGTAGTAGAAATTGAAACTGATGTTGTGATGTGAGGCAATAGAAGTACTAGAGGGGTTAAAATAGTTGCATTAACAAATCACATGTAATTTTTTAATATCCTAGTAATATATAATGTATATCCAATCCCTAATTCTATTACATTAAGGAACTCATGTTTCTATGAAATGAATTTATTTAGAAGAGAATTAATCACCTATAACTTCCCTATAAAATCATTTAAAACAGTTGTTAGAGGTGTAATTTTCAAATCTATGTCTAATGACATGAACTGAGTCTTATGGAATATTTATTGTAAATCCTTTTTCATAATACTTTATTGCCCCCTTCATTATACCTTTATCCTCATTAGTATAAATAGAATCATCCTTAACAAATTTAATATTTCATTTCTCTGTGAGAAGAAATACCTATTTGAATATTATTTCTCACATCCTTTACATTTTCCTGAACACTTTGAATATCATCATTAATAAGAAATAAAATTTAATTCTCATCCACTAATAGTATAAGGTGGAGATTATAGAGTATAAGTGAAACACCTTGAAATAATAAAGGGTTAAAATACTAAGTGATATGACTCATGTGAACCATGAACACCTTTCTTTTATGAAGCCTACTGGATTATAACTCCATATTTAAACGTGCTTGGTCTCGAGTAGTTATTAGGATGTGTTACCACCAGAGATGTTTCCTATAGTGTGTGTGAGTTTGGAAAAAGTATACTAAAATAACATGTGCAAGCCTATGGGGACAATCATTTGTGTAATAACCCAGTTGGGCACATAGGTAAGCCCTAGGGAGGGTACCACATGTCTGTAGGGAAACTAGTGGTATATAGAGAGACATGATTTGATGAACATATTATGGTGGTGTTTTTGTGCTATTGTTAGGGCCTAGTTGTTACATAGGTATCACAACAGGAACACTATCTTTAGTGAAGTTTCACTACATGGGTTGAGATTTGTGGTCCACAATGAGGACGTTGATCTATAAAGGGATGAGGAGTTGAATGTAGCACCCAATAATGATGAAGGGTCGAAATACTAAATATTATGACTCATTTCAACAAATTTCAAACTTATTTTTAGGATCCTACCTTATTATAACTCCACATTTAAGCATTTTTTTGGAGTAGTGATCCGGATGGGCAATCTCCTAAGAATCTTCTCATGGATTGTTTGAGTGAGGAGAAAGAACACTTAAATAAAATGGGTTTTTTGTGGGGATTCATTAGTCTAATAACTCGTTCAGACATGTTTGTGGGCCCTAATGAGGGAGCCACGTGTCTGCAGGGCAAGCAGTGGTACCTGGCGGGCCAGGACCTAATGACCATGATAAGGCGGGGTGTCTGTTGTTTTAGTGGCATCAATTTGATAAATAAGTTATTGTTTTTTATGGATGGTCATCACTAAAAGAAAATTTACATCAATGGTAGCCAAAAAATATGGCCGGTCAACTTTAAGGTCTTTAATTTGGGTTCAAGAACATTCCATTTCTATTCTAAAAGATAATATATCTTGGTGCATATGCTCTAGTTTTAGAATCACCATAAGATAGATGTGTAAAACATCACATTTAATAATTTATGCATTGTTTTCCACTCATTCATGATTATTATCATATATAATTTTCAACAAAATCCTATATGACTTAAAAATGTTCATTATTTTATGTACGAATTCTATAAATTTTATGACAGATGGTTGGAAAAAAGTGGGTCTAGCTTCGTGGGATGGAGTAGATCAGTCTTGAATAGGAGGGGAGTTAGTAAAAATATAATCATATAAATCATAAAAATGATCACTAAACTTCATATTTAATCTACTAGTTCCTTCATTAGTATAAAATATCCTAGTTGGCCACTCAATTTCATTTAATGAGGCCTCAAATTCTTCCTATAAATCTTTTATGGTGTAAGAACCTAAATCCTCATTTCATGTATGGATCTTTATTTCAAGTTTTTTATTAAAAAGGAAGATTTGGAAGTTTTATAAGTACACACCGTGCACATAATAGTACAGTCAATGTACCCAGTTTCCACAGGTAGCCGTGTACTGGCTATGTAATGGTTCATTACATGGCCATGTGGGTGACCTGGAAGACCGCCTAAAGCGAGGGCCGATTGAGGCTAGTACATGACGTGTACATTAAATTAACACGTATTGTATTTTTCTTTTAATTTGATTAATTGGATCGGGGGCGCGTCTCATCTCTAGAACATGTTTCTTCTTCTCGTTTCTTGTATAGGAGACCGACGTATGGCTAAGAATCTTTGAGATCCTCCCATTTATCTGTCCAAGCTCTGATTAAGATGTCATCGGCAGTATTGGATTCCCACTGATGAGTTCTCTCTTTCCCTATAGCTTCTCTTACAGATTTCTCCCCTCTCATGATATATCGACGGTAGATAATTTTTACCCTTTTTTAGATCTATGTCATTCTAGGCAGATTCAATGGTCCCAGTTTAATAGTGTTCATTGTACAATGTCGATGTAGGTGGTTTGTGATTTTAATTGGACTTTTTGAATTATATATCCCTAAAGTGATGAAAACCCATGTTTGGGGTATTGTGTGTTTAGGATTTTCCCCTGTTTAACTCCTACTACGGTGTGGTTGATTGTTTAAGGGTTGTTTCTTATACATAAGATTGTATACCATTTTTTAATGGCACACCCCATGGGTGCGTTCCCTTGTTTTACTATTATTGGTTGTTTGGCCTAAGTTTCCTATGAGGAATACTATATTTCCATGCCTTGAGTTTTTTAGGATGGATATTTTTGGTTATATGTGATTCTTGTGATTGGGATTTTATTACATATGATCAATGTAGTAGTTATAAATAAATTTAGAGCCTTTAATGAATGTTGTATGTGTGCTGATCATCCTTGGATAGTGAGAGCCTTGGTCTAGGAAAACTGTTTGGGGGGGGGGGTTCCATGTTTATTTACATAGGACTGTGAGAGCCTTGGTGTAGACATTGATATAGGGTTATTGACTATAAGAGCAACCCATGAGGTTGTTTATGATTATTTTTATGCTATCTGGACCCAGGGGGTGTTGACCATGAGATCCGCCCAAATATCATTTATAAATTTGTTATGTTTTGCTGACCCATGTCTATTGACCATGAGAGTTTCCCAGGTGGTTTTTTGTAATTGATTAATGTTATATTAATCCAAAGGGTTTATAATGTGAGAGATTTTCCCAAAGGTTGTTTCTTAATGTTCAAATGATTTATTATTTGTTTGTGACGAGTTTTCCAATCCAAAGAAAAAGCTTGGAATCTATATTACATGGTTTCTATAGATGGTCTTTTGAGACATTTATTATTACTATTACTTGGAAAAATATAGATCTTAGGCAAGATCCCGAGATTTCATTATTCAATGTTTTTAAATAATTAATAAATGTAAATGAATGTAATTGAAACTGTATGATTGATTACTTTCAAGTAATTACTAGTTTATTTCATCATTATGTATATTGCATTTTATATATATTCACTGATAGTTAAGCACATATCTTTTGGTGGTTTCCTTTTGGGATTCATCTCATACCTTTTTTGGGTCATGCTATTGGACCCAAAGATATTATATGGTTGTAGTTATAGATAAGGTAAATTTCACTTCTACATCTTTTACTTGATTGTTGTTGGAGCTAGAGCGCATGGGACCATGCTAAGGCTTGCGATGCTATTAGAGTTTACTGCTTTATGTACTTTGGTTTCAATATTTTATTTCCAGCATTTTGACTTGTTTAATTGTTTTCTTAGATACCTGTGACATGCATCATTTATTTATATATGTATGTTGCATTTGTTTATACTATTTGTCTTCTACTGTTTACTTCTATTGTATGACATTACTGCTTACACTACTTTACTATTTATTTCTACTGTGTTACTCTTCCAGTGATGGAATAGTTTCCGCACTATCACACCCATGACCCTCACTTCTAGTCAGCAGCCTTTGGCATTCAGGGAAATGTGCTTGAGGCCATGTGAACAACTAGGTACGGGGTACCTTTGGGTGGCACCCGGAACCGGGATCTGTCAAAGTGGTATCAAAGGTGTTTCTTTTCTGCTTTGTCTAACTATTTGGAGACTATAGCAATATATAGGAAAGAAAGGTAGTTGGTAATAAGTGGTTCCCGAGAGTAGCTTACCCTTGTACAAGGAAAATCCAATTTACCTTGAATATTTCAATTTTTCTGGTCTGGCAATTGTTACAGTTGATTTGATTTCACCATTGGGTGACACACTTGTTTTGTGCTGTTATGATTTACATTATTGAGGTTCTATTTCATTTGCAACCCGATGATATGAGGGCATTCCATCTCATTAAATATATAAGAACTTTCTAGATACCACCTATCATGAATTTTTTAATGCCATCTAAGGTGGATTACTGATTGCATTCTGTTGTGATAGATTTTTTGCTAGATATACATGATGTTGTTATAGAGGTCGTGATAGAATACTTTCTATTTTGATGGGGTATTGGATTGTGTCATTTTAGATTTGTATGGATGAAAAACATTGGTCCCTAAGGTGTTATGGGCCCTCTTGGATCAGAATTTGGGGGATCATGTTTGAAATTTAATTTAATTATGTCACGTTATTATATGAATAAGGATTACAAACTTTTATTTGCGGGATTACGTGCTCTCTTAGCTCATTATTTTTCATTACATGCAAATTTTTTTATGTCTTCAGGGCTTCGAGAGAATTTTTAGAGGCTTACTATCCAGAAACCCAGATACCAAAGTGTGTGGTGTTATGAACACACGCCATGTCTTCTTCTCTTTTGGAAGAAATAAATTTTCTTAAGTACACATTGTGTACTAGGAGTACATTCCCTATAGTGCTTGACCGTGTGACTGTATGTGAGAGAATATACATGGGGTAAGGAAACTTTTTGTAGAACACGTCATGTCTGGATTGTACATGTTGTGTTGTAAAGACCATATATCTGAACGTGTGACTAACAACATGTGTGGATAAAACATAGGTTGTACACGTCGTGTCTCAATCTTGCATGTTTTATAGGGTTGAATGTGTCTCTAACTATGTGATTAATGACAATGGAGGTTAGAACATAGTTGGTACACACCGTGTGTAGGGTGAACACGTCGTATAGTGTTACCCAAGTGGGAATAATGCAGTTTAGCTGTGTAGAAGAACTTTGGAAGGAGGGAAAATTCAAGTACACACCATGTCTGAGGATGAACACAATGTGTGTAGGGGTGTTAGATGAAAAGTTTTGGAAGAGGTACGGGCCCATGTTGAAACCTTTGGGAGAACAATGTGTGGAAGATATACAATCTGTAGGACCCTGTTTTGAAAAAAACATGAATGTTTTATTATCCTATTCCTTTCTTGCACTTCTTGGAATTATTCCTTGATAAACATGAACTGAGGTCTGCGCTTGACCTTGCAGATTCATGCCACCAAGATGTCCTTCAGTTGTGCACTAGGTGAAGGGTGATGACCAGACACAAGAAACGATATATCTAGGACTACTAGCAGATCTTTCCATCATGACCATCTTGGCACAAGCTGTTATACCAGACGCAGGTGATGGTGCACAGTTCCATGAAGGCCTTATGAGGATGAAGAAGACTTTACAGGGACCACCAAATCCTACCTCAACCATGGAAGAGTTGATGAGGGTGGTCCAGCAGTATCATCCTCCCACTTTTTCTGGGGATGGGGGACCACAGGCTATAGAGTCGTGGTTGGAGGTCATGCTTACCATCGTTGAGCATCTGGAGAAACCACCAGAGAGGAGGGTGAATCTTGTAAATTAAATAATACATGATTCCTCCATGAGATGGTGGGATTTTATCACACAGGTGGGAAACTATATAGATATTGATTGGGAAGACGTTTAGAGGATCTTCTATAACTACTTCTACCCCATGATGTTGAGGGTCGACCGAGCTTGAGAGTTCTTGAATTTGGAGTTAGGAACTCTTTCATTGATGGAGTACTCTTTCCGTTTTACATAGATTCATAATTTCACAATCTTTCTATGAGGTGACAAGTTATATTTGGCTAGGAGATTTGAGAATGGTCTGTAGTATGACATTTGATCGTAGGTAAATGTCTTCAAACTGTCCTCGGTGATGGCTATAGAGATTCATCTATTGATTACCGAGCGCATTCAGAGGAAGTTGGGAGCTGTGATCCAGGGTGGTTTAGCATCCCGGGCCGGTACTCCTTTGATTGATAACAGGAAGTGCCACAGGGATCCATCACGTGGTGATTCCAGTAGCAGATATGTGTTTACTGGTAGCTAGGTTTTGTTTTACTCATGCGGGTAGAGTATGCACACAAGACCTCAGTGCCCGAGACACCCAGTTGAATGCCATGATTGTGGAAAGACGGGTCATATTCAGAATTTTTTCTGGTTCTTCTCACCAGAAGCTAGTGAGATGGTATCAGTTATGATTCCACATTCAAGATCAGGAACATCAGTTTCTCCTTAGTCAGGGAATTGAAGTTCGTTGGGTTGTTCAGGCTGAGGAGGTGGTTATGGCCATGGTAGCCTGTCAGTAGGTTTTTAGAAAAAGGAGGGTGGATCATCTCTGGGTAGTTAGGTAGGGTCATGGGGCAATGATACAGGTCAAACATTTAATGTGGAGCAGACCCAGCTGGAGTAGGATCCCAGACCCTCTACGGTTAGAGGTACAATTCTAGTTTCCTCAGTCTTAGCTTCTACTCTTTTTGATACAGGGTCTTCACATAGTTTCATATCTATTGTTGTTCTGGATAGCCTTGGTTTCTATATATTTAAGTATAATGATGATATAAATCTAGACACTCCGTTGAGGATTAAGAAGGCTAGTTTAAGTCAGTTCAAGGAGTTCTCTCTTATGATTGGTCGAAGTCACTTCTTATGGGACTTCAATTTCTTAGAGATGATAGTCATAGATTCTATTAGTTGAATGGACTATTTGGTCTTCCTTTAGGACATTTTTGACTGATATTGACACATTGTGGGTTTCACATCACCAGAGGGTGGGTATATTATACACAATGGATAATAGGATGTCCATGTGAGCAGATATGGACCCGACCATCATGGGTTGGGAGAAATTACAGTCCAGGTTTCTATTTTGTATCTGGATGACCAGGGGACTTCACAAACTGACTTTACTCCAGTGGTGGATCATTTCAGGGATTTCATTCCAGATGAATTTTCCAGTTTACCTCCTAAGACAGTGGTATATTTCTCTATTGAGCTTGTGCCAGGAGTGGCACCAGTGTCCATTTCTCATTATAGGATGGTTACACTAGAGTTATAGGAGCTCAAGAAGAAGTTATAGGAGATGAAATCAAAGGGTTTCATCTAACACAGTACATCTCTTTAGGGTTTAACTGTGCTTTTTGCAAAGAATTCATATGTTACCTTCAAACTTTGCGTCCATTATCAGAAGCTAAAACAGTTGATAGTTAAGAACCGATATCCCTTTTCTAGGATTGATGAACTCTTTGATCAGATTTGAGAAGAACAGGTGTTCTCGAATATTTACATGAGATCTGGATACCATCAATTTTATGTTAGACCATCAGATACACAGCTTACAACCTTTCTTAGAAAGTATGGTCTATACAAGTATATGGTTATACCGTTCGGTCTCACAAACGTGCCTACAGTCTTCATGTCACTGATTACCCAAGTGTTCCACCCTTACATGTATTATTTTGTGGTTGTTTTCATGGACTATATCTTGGTGTACTCTCAAACCCAACATGACCAAGCCACCCATATTGAGATCATTTTGAGTACACTAAGAGAGCATCGGTTGTATGTTATGCGCTCGAAATTCCACTTTTGGATGGACCCGATTCACTTATTAGGCCATGTTATATTAGGGAGAAGAGTATCAGTAGAGCCAGAAAAGTGAAATCAGTAGTTTCTTTAGAGAATTAAAAGAAAATCATTGAAGTATGGAGTTTTCTAGGGATTTGTGGTTACTATAGGTGGTTTATACAGAAATTTTCACACTTTGCAGCACCACTGATGGGACTGAATAAGAAGGGTGTAAAGAAATTGTAGACAGATTCCTTTGATTTATCTTTTCAAGAGATTAAAGAGAGATTGACTACAGAACTGATACTTATTTTATCAGAAATAGGAAAGACTTACACTGTTTACTGTGATGCATTAGGTGTCTGGCTGGGAGCAGTGCCTATGCAGGGGGAACGAGTCATTGGGTATGGGTTTCGGCACTTGATGCCACATGAGAGTAATTCCTCAATTCATGATCTTCAATTGGAACCATTTGTGCATTATTTGCACTGTTGGAGACATTATCTTTTGGGAGAGCATTTAGTGGTGTTCACTAACTACAAAAGTATCAAGTATATATTTACTCAACATGATCTAAATTTTAGACAGTGAAGGTGGGTTGAGTACCTTCAGTCTTTTGACTTTGAGCATTCCTACACTCCTAGAAAGACAATGCAGTTGCTGATATATTGAGCAAGATGAATTAGATACAAGCAGTTCAAGAGGCCATCTATGAGTGGAAGCTTATGACACTATTCTCTGAGGTGCATTTGGAGGTGCACGATAGACATGGGTAGACTTTTTTTTATTCTATATCATCCACCTCTACACTAATGGATCAATTGAAAATGTGGAATATATCATATTGAAAAGGCCTATTCCTACAATAGAGTGTGTGGGGAGAGGACCCTACTCCAAGGTGGACCATAAGCGAGGATAAGGTCTTGCATTTTCATGTGTGTGTATGGGTGTCATCAGACATATGTGAGGAGTTGATGTGTGATTTTCAATCCTCGGTTTGGGAAGTTCATCTTGGTTTTACCAAGATGTATCAATATCTACACAGTTAGTATTGGTATCCAGGTATGAAGGAGGATGCAACTGGTTTTGATAGGAGATGTTCCACCAGTCAGCAGGTGAAGGCAGATCATCAGCGACCAACGTAGATTTTAATGTAGTTACCCATTCCTGAGTGGAATTGGAATAATATCGTGATTTATTTCAAGAGAGGTTTACCAAGGTCTCCTCGAAGAAATGATGCGGGTTGGGTTGTTGTTGACAGACTCACGAAGGTTTCACATTTCATTCCAATCAAAGAGACCTTTACTGTTGATGATCTTGGAAGGTTGTAAATCTGATAGATTATACGTATACATGGGGTCCATAATCTATTGTCTTAGAAAGGGATTCTCGGTTTACTTCTCATGTCTATAAGGGACTATAAAGGGATTATGGTATACAATTACTTCTAATTATGACATACCATCCCCAAACAGATGGCCATTCCGAACACACGATTTTAGTTTTTGAGGAAATTCTTCGGGCATGCGTCCTAGATTTCAGGGGTTCTTGGGAGAGACACATACACCTAGTGGAGTTTTCCAACAATAATAGTTCTCAGGTGATTATTCATATGGAACCTTATGAGGTTTTGTACAGTTTTCCATGTTGATCACACCTATGTTGGCTGGAGGGTGGAGAGAGAGATATGTTGGGACCTCATCTTTTCCAGGAGACCACTGAGAAGGTGGAGTTGATTCAGAAGACGATGACTATTTCACAATCTCTCCAGAAATCTTCTGTTGATCAATGGAGATAAACTCTAGATTTTGAGGTCTGGGATCATGTTTTCTTATGTGTCACACTGAGGTTGGTGCATTGGAGGATAAAGAGACATGGAAATCTTTCACCGAGATACGTCAATCCATTTGAGGTTTTAGATAGAGTTAGGCTAGTTGACTATTGGTTGCAGTTACCTTAGTGGTACCAGGATATACACGACGTATTTCATGTTTCTCAGCTACAATGTTAATTTTTAGACTCATCTCATGTTTTTCCACCTGAGGAGGTTGAGTAGGAGGTGGTTGCATCCTTCGAGTAGAACCCTATTTGGATTTTGGATCACAACATGAAGGTTCTATGTGGCCTATACACTCCACCGGTACAAGTGTTATGAAATCATGGGTGTGTACAGGGAAAGACTAGGGAGAGGGAGGTCAACGTACGATCACCGTGGCCAAAGTTGTTTGAAACTTTTTCTTCAACACCCTTGTAATGGAAATTCAGGGATGGATTTCTTTAAGGGTGGATGTTTGTGAGAACCCAGATCCTCATTTTAGGTATTAATCATTATTTAGTACTTTATTTTGAGGAAAAATGAAGGGTTTTGAATTTTATAAGTACACGATGTGTACTTAGAAATACACTCCATGTACCCGGTTGACACGTGTTGTCGTCTACTGGTTGTGTATCATCCAATTACATGGTTGTGTGGGTGACCTAGGAGACCACATAAATTGGGGTACGAGTGAGTCTAGTACACGACATGGACATTAAATGAACACACATTGTACATTTCTTTTTATTTGATTAATTGGCTCGGTGTAACACCCCGATATTTTATGAAAAATTTTATTTTTAATTAATTTCTTTTGTTGTACGCTACACCAAAAAGATCTTGCACAACACGCATCCTTGACTTGCCTTGTATTACACGCAATCGCGACCTTCCTCGATAGCATGTGTTGTACGCAATACCGGGTTTTACTAAACAATGATATATTATTATAATATTATTATGAACTAACCGTTATGAATAATATTAACTAAATTTTGAATCTTATAACATGATTATTCAACTTACACATTTTCTAAAACATGGTATAAGAACAAAATAAATTTTTTGGGTAAAATAAGTATTTTTCAAAAAATGCAGTTTTGCCGCCTTTTGATGGCGCACCCACTTTAAATCTAGTTTTTGACATGTTTATAAGTTCAATTTGACAAAATAAAATTCTTCTTTTGAATCAGGATATAAAAATTTACATTAGATAATGTTTTGATATTTTTCCGATAACTTTCATATTTTAATGAATAGTAAAAACACGCTATATTTTAATTAAAAACAACTTTTTTCATCGTAATATATTATGTGGTTAAATTATAATATTTAATGGTTTAAAATTATAAATAGAATATATTTTTACCATTTAATATAATTTATTTCATTATCATTGATTTTACCTTGAATTCGTAGGTTAAATCAATTCAATCTTTTGCAATGTTTTAAAGAAAAACCCGTTTTCTTTCAACAACAGGATTAATTTTAATTTAATTTCTGCATCTTTTGTGTATTGAATTTGGAAAAATGGATTCCATATTTGGAATCAGTGGATCCAAATTATGTTAATAAGCTACTTTTTATTTTTGGGAATTATGAATAGTAACTATGGTAAATTTTAATTACCATAGTTAAAGGTAAATCGGGTAATTAAGGGTAAATATAATATTATAAAATTACCCTAACACATGTCAAAATCCTATTGGATGACTCAAAGTAGACCCATATCACCTAAGGGTCGGATTAGATTCATTTAATGGACTTTTGTCTATGAAAATAATTTAATTATTATTAAAACCAAACAATGTGACAACATGTCACTTTCTTAAATCTTATAAGTATAATAATTTTACTTTAGTGATAAACTTCATGAAACTTCGAACATGAATAGTATCCAGAAAGATAATACAATTATCTACATCATTGGAATTTATCTAGAATTTTTAAGGATTACATAATTATCATTTATTATGACACAAAGATGATGCAGTAATTGTCTTATTAATAAAATATTGACATAATTGATGTTATAAATCTCCAAATAAATGTAATTTGAGACTTTTTATGACTTAAGTTAATTTTCTAGGTTACTATGACATGTTATTGTTGATATAAGTAACTTTTTTCTAACTTATAATTCTTTTATGAATTTCATAAAAATCATGTTCCAAATAGTGTCAAAATTGACATAAATTAGTTTTTAAAACAAATATTATATTATTAATTGTTATTTAATTCTTAAAAATCTAAGGTTTGGACAAATAACTTAGATAAGGATATATATATTAATAATAAACAACTTGGGGTTCGTTTGGCTTGTTATGATATGTTTATTAACTATATAGTGTAAGAAAACAAAAAGACACTGTAAAAGTTAAATTATTTAACTTAGAGTTAAATCTAATTGATAAGGTTAAAATAATAACCTAAACTTGTCTAACTCATATTGGATGAGAAAATTTCGACCCATCCCAACTTTATATTAGAAATAAGACCCTTTGTAACCATTATAAACCGAATTTTACATTAATATAAAATAATATTTTGAGATTTTCCTAAGGTGCCCCTCTCCTCCCTTATAAAAGGGCACCTCCTCCCTCTCCTCCTCACACCAATTTGAGCATTCAAGCTCGGCCAAACCCTGCCAAAATCTCTTCTCCACTTCCCTAGTATCATCCTAGAGGTCCTGGTATTCTTTAAAGACCATCCATAGTTCCTTAAGTGGAGGTTAAGTGAAGGCGCGTCAAAAAGAGGTAATATCCATTACCGATCTTTTTTCAATTTCTTTCTTCTTCAAATTATTCTTCTTTAGTTTTTTAATGATAATGTAATAAAATCAGTATTTCTTATATAATGATATGTTATTATAAATATGAAACAACTATAATTAACCTTCTATCCATCCTACGGAAAAAGGAAATCACCGCGCATGCGTACGTACGGAATACCGTCTCCACGCCGTGGTGTAATCTATTTTCCACCACCACCTTAATTGCATGGGTATAATGGTGTAATGAGTAAATATATATGATTATAATAAATTGATATTGATACTGAAATAGTATACATACACTTAAACACAATTCCACGACCATGGGAACGATATCATCGCTCGTGCGTACGTACGGACTACCGTCTCCACGACGCGATGAGATTCATTCTCCACATTAACCATTCATGAATGATTATAAAGTATATATAATGAATAATAATGAAATATATGACATGTTAAATCTACTGGATTTATGTATATATATATGTATGTCATCTACTTACTTCCATTCAAGACAATAAGGAAAGGAAAACATCGTTCATGCGTACGTACGGACTACGGTCTCCATGAACGGTGTGTTTCATTTCATTTATCTATCTATTATATATATACTGAATATATATGATATATAAATCATTTTTTATATTCTGGAAGTAAGTAAATCATGATGTAAGTAATAATAATGTCAAGAACAGCAAGTCCAAACACCTACGATAAATGAAACGATTTTACCCAAAATGCTTCTTTAACATGGAATTTACAAAAGAACGGGTAATATAAAGTCATAAGTGAATCATATATGATATCATAACAATGAATATGGTTCTGTAATAAGTTAATAAAATTATTTAAATCATTATACAAGAGTTTTGGATACGTACAAATCATATCAGACATAAGGTAAGGGAAATATCACAATCTCATTTTTATCCGAGATTGTTTATACTTTAGTATTTACTGGGGTGTATTTTATCATCCACATCCATGTTTCCTCAATATGTAATATTATTTCCATCCACCTACAATTGTTTAAATCCAATTTTACCCTTCAGTGAGTTTTTAGTAAAGGATATGAAATGAATCTTTTGTCATTTTTCGTACAAGGTACTTTTTGACTTTTCCGACAAAAGTACGAAGAATTTTTTTTTAACTTATACGGCATGAATGGATTTTTAAAACATTATTTCCAAGAAGATTCCTTTACAAGTTTTCAAGTTTATTTTTAATCAACTTCTTTTAGTTTAAAATTGTATGACATGTTAACAAAGGAAAATATTTTTGAAGTAGAAAGGATATTTTTCTCAAGAATGGAGTTCAAGTGTTTTATCAAAATTATTTTCCATCTATGATAATAAAGGGTTCTGTTTTATCCCTATTATTACATTGATTTGATTATGTTGTGATGGAATTATTTTTATGAATTCCTTTATCTTATATGAATTGTTTTATGATGTCATGGTGTTTAAGAATCCCATTTTTATTACATGGGTTATGCAATGATGTATGATTTATGATTTTGTGGCACACATAAGAATGGTATCATTATGAGATGGGTGGGACCTATATCTCCCTACAATTCATTGGGTAAAGATTTTATATCTCATGAGATAGACATGGCTGGAATGGTAGGTTATACCAGTTCAGTGAAATAGGACTGAAACGAGGGTGACTCGGTTCAGAAATGGACTTTGTCAACTGAGATAGTCTTGGAAATGAGTCTTGACTAATAAGATATTATTTTCTATGATTATGTGTGTATGCCACAAAGTTTCATGTTTTATGTTATGATTATTGGGATTTCATTTCACTACTATGATTGATCCCATGTTATGAAATTACGCTCTCTTTTGCAGGTCATGATTTCCAAAATGTTATGTTCTTATGAAAATGATGTGATTGATATTTATTTTGTTTACACTTACTGAGCATTTGAGCTCACCCTTTTATGTTTTCTTTTCCCTAGGATATAAAGAAAGGTTTTAGTTAAATAAAGGAAGATCTTTATGGGAGATGTTGAAGATCTTTCACCATGATTAGAAGATTATATTCCGAGTTTCCAAAGACACTAAACTATTACGTCCTTGTGTGTGTGTTTTTGTTATGTACTAAGTATTCCGCAAAAGTAATGTAATTTCCATGTATGTCAAGCTTCGGGTCTCTACAGTTGGTATCAGAGGAATGGTTTAGTCAACCTTTGGAAACTAGGATGCGAAAACGTTAGTGAGATCCCAACAGATATTACTAAGGTATGTCTAGGGATGTCCCTAAGGATAAGTATACGTATAGGATATAGTCCTAGAACTACAGTAACGATCTTATAATTTAATGGAGGGAACCAGAAGGAATTCGGTTAACATTGAATCCAATGGAAAACTTAGTGACTATGAGCAACAAAATTGTGTAATTCCTAGAGAGAAAGATCTTGTGATTATGCCAAATCAGTCATCGCGATATATGATTAACAAGGTGAAATTTAGTGGTATGATTAATTCATCAAAGAAGAAGAAGATAAACTATTATTCATGTTCGCATGTTGAGGAGAATAAAGAAAGGAAGATTGAGATTTCTAAGGAAGGGAAGAAGAACCTTGAGGAATACCTCAAATGGAGGGACCGATGTTATCTGTGTGGAGAAAAGGGTCATAGAGTGACAGACTGTTTTGGAGTTCAATGTATTATTTGTGGAGAACATGGGCATTACCCAACTCAATGCCCTGACCTAAAAAGTTACTTCTAAATCAAGGAAGGACTTATTCCAGGACAATCATTGAAGTGGATGGACTGAAGTGTTTATGTATTGGTATTCAGGAATAATGTTGTTGAGGTACTTTTATGGTGTATTGAAATATTTATGCATTGGTCTATTCTAGTTTTCAATAATTTTAAGGTACCGGTAACCATGAAAAGTGATTCAAATATTTTGGAAAGTAGATAATATACGCATAATGAAGGGATAAGGAGAAAATGAAATGTCTGAGAGTATTCATGAGCTCATGATTGATATAAGGACTAAGTGATATCATGGTTTGAGTATATAAAATTTTGAGGATTTTGGTATGTGGAAAGTTTTAACTTTTAAATGCATTCATATTTTCACTATGGTTCAATGGGTAATCATTTTTCAAGAGAATACATGATTAAGGCCTTCGAATTTTTGGAATGTGACCAACAAGACATATCTTATGTGGATCAACGATGGTATTAAATCTCTGGTAATCGTTTTCACTATATTATGAGAGTGGACTGCAGTATTATGGATTAGCCTAAAGATTGGAATGGATTATGTTGGACATAAGTTATTATTGTTTAAGGATAGAAGTTTTTTCGATATTATTGATGGGATGTTATAGTAATATAGTTTTAGAAAAAGGAAAACTTGTAGGACGGGCGACATCCCATCGCGTCGGAAAAGGCCGTGGGAATCGAACCCACAACCGAAGTGCGACTGGCCTTTATCACCTACCACTGGCCTACAGGAAGTCCCTGTTTAGTAGAAACTAGTTTTATTATATTAAGTAGTATGATATATGAAGTATAAGTCCATTTTAGGAACCATATATGATTAATCTCACTATATATGGACATATGTATTTTTTGATAACTTTTCTAACCTTTTGTTTGAGATAGATGGAATGACCCATCATTCTATCACATGATCTGCTAACACATCACGAATGACAAATTCAACTTCATTTCTTTAAGAGATGAAGTGGAAATTGTCCAAATAATGACAAACGGTGAGACTATACCAAAATCACGAAAGTATTTCTTCTAATTCCAATTTCATCAACTTTAGGGAAATGATCTTGAAAAACCAAAAATGTTGTACTACTGCCCTTATATCCTATGAATCAGATGGTACCTTAGATCGTCACAAATTTATGGCTTTGTGATTGTTGGCTTTTCCATATCCATGTTCTCTACCACTCTCCATCAGAACATGATGGTTATATTTCTCTTCCATATTCATATTTTCACCTATGTGGAAACCCAGTGATTAGATTATTTGGGTAACCGTTACGTTTCATACTTTTGTTTTTAAAGATTGTTTTTGGTATTCCTTTTTACTATGTGGGTTTCTATTAAAGAAACTTTCCAATAGTAAACCATTTATAACCCTGACGAATTTCGAGGGCGAAATTCATTTTAAGGGGGGTAGAATGTAACACCATGAGATTTTATGAAAAATATTTTTTTTATTTAATTTCTTGTGTTGTACGCTACACCAAAAAGAACTTGCACAACACGCATACTTGACATGCCTTGTATTACATGCAATCGCGACCTTCCTCGATAGCGTGTGTTGTACGCAATACCAGGTTTTACTAAACAACGATATATTATCATAATATTATTATGAACTAGCCGTTATGAATAGTATTAACTAAATTTTGAATCTTATAATATTATTATTCATCTTACACATTTTCTAAAACATGGTATATGAACAAAATAAATTTTTTGTGTAAAATAAGTATTTTTCAAAAAAATGCAGTTTTGCCGCCTTTTGATGGCGCACCCACTTTAAGTATAGTTTTTGACATGTTTATAAGTTAAGTTTGACAAACTAAAATTCTTCTTTTGAATCAGGACATAAAAATTTACATTAGATAATGTTTTGATATTTTTCCGATAACTTTCATATTTTAATGAATAGTAAAAACACGCTATATATTAATTAAAAACAACTTTTTTCATCGTAATTTATTATGTGGTTAAATTATAATATTGAATGGTTTTAAAGTATAAATAGAATATATTTTTTCCATTTAATAAAATTTATGTCATTAGTATTGATTTTACCTTGAATTCGTAGGTTAAATCAATTCAATCTTTTGCAATGTTTTAAAGAAAAACATGTTTTCTTTCGACAACGGGATTAATTTTAATTTAATTTCTGCATCTTTTGTGTATTGAATTTTGAAAAATGGATTCGATATTTGGAATCAGTGGATCCAAATTATGTTAATAAGCTACTTTTTATTTTTTTGAATTATGAATAGTAACTACGGTAAATTTTATTTACCATAGTTAAAGGTAAATCGGGTAATTAAGGGTAAATATAATATTATAAAATTACCCTAACACATGTCAAAATCCTATTGGATGACTAAAAGTCGACCCATATCACCTAAGGGTCGGATTAGATTAATTTAACGGACTTTTGTCCACAAAAATAATTTAATTATTATTAAAACCAAAGAATGTGACAACATGTCACTTTCTTAAATCTTATAAGTATAATAATTTTAATTTAGTGACAATCTTCATGAAACATCGAACATGAATAGTCTCCATAAAGATAATAAAATTATCTACATCATAGGAATTTATCTAGAATTTTTAGGGATTAAATAATTATCATTTATTATGACACAAAGATGATGCAGTAATTGTCTTATTAATGAAATATTGTCATAATTGATGTTGTAAATGCCCAAATAAATGTAATTTGAGACTTTTTATGACTTAAATTAATTTTCTAGGATAATATGACATGTTATTGTTGATATAAGTAACTTTTTTCGAACTTATCATTCTGTTATGAATTTTATAAAAATCATGTACCAAATAGTGAAAAAATTGACATAAATTAGTTTTTAAAAAAAATATTATATTATTAATTGTTATTTAATTCCTAAAAATATATAGTTCGGCCAAATTACTTATATAAGGATAGATATATTAATAATAAAAAACTTGGGTTTCTTTTGGCTTATTATGGTAAGTTTATTAACCATATAGTGTAAGAAAACAAAAAGACACGGTAAAAGTTAAATTATTTAACTTAGAGTTAAATCTAATTGATAAGGTTAAAATGATTACCTAAACTTGTTTAATCCTATTTTATGAGAGTATTTCTACCCATACCCACTTTAGCTTCGAAATAAGACCCTTTGTAACCATTATAAACCGAATTTGACCTTAATATAAAATAATATTTTGAGATTTTCCTAAGGTGCCCCTCTCCTCCCTTATAAAAGGGCACCTCCTCCCTCTCCTCCTCACACCAATTTGAGAATTCAAGCTCGGCCAAACCCTGCCAAAATCTCTTATCCACTTCCCTAGTATCAT
Organism: Viscum album; assembly: GCA_963277665.1. Classification (NCBI taxonomy): domain Eukaryota; kingdom Viridiplantae; phylum Streptophyta; class Magnoliopsida; order Santalales; family Viscaceae; genus Viscum; species Viscum album. The sequence goes on along the minus strand of OY728167.1, from coordinate 391,224,286 downwards.
CCTAGATGTCCTGGTCTTCTTCAAAGACCATCCTTAGTTCTTTAAGTGGAGGTTAAGTGAAGGCACGTCAAAAAGAGGTAATATCCATTACCGGACTTTTATCAATTTCTTTCTTCTTCAACTTATTATTCTTTAGTTGTTTCATGATAAATTAATAACATCAGTATTTCTTATATAATGATATATTATTATAAATATTAAACAACTCTAATTAACCTTCTATCCATCCTACGGAAAAAGGAAATCACCGCGCGTGCGTACGTACGGAATACCGTCTGCATGTCGTGCTGTAATCTATTTTCCGCCACCACCTTAATTGGATGGGTATAATGGTGTAATGAGAAACTATATATGATTATTATAAAGTTATATTGATATTGAAATAGTATACATACACTTCAACACAATTCCACGACCATGGGAATGATATCATCGCTCGTTCGTACGTACGGACTACCGTCTCCACGACGCGATGAGATTAACTCTCCACATTAACCATTCATGAATGATTATAAAGGATATATATAATGAATAATAATGAAATATATGACATTTTAAATCTACTAGATTTATATATATATATATATATATGTATGTCATCTGCTTACTTCCATTCAAGACAATAAGGAAAGGAAAACAGCGTTCATGCGTACGTACGGACTACCGTCTCCATGAACGGTGTGTTTCATTTCATTTATCTATCTATTATATATATATATACTGAATATATATGATATATAAATCATGTTTTATATTCTTGAAGTAATTAAATCCTGATATAAGTAATAATAATGTCAAGAACAACAAGTCCAAACACCTACGATAAATGAAACAATTTTACCCAAAACGCTTCTTTAACATGGAATTTACAAAAGAACGGGTAATATAAAGTCATAAGTGAACCATATATGATATCATAACAATTTATATGATTCTATAATAAGTTAATGACATTATTTAAATCATTATACAGGAGGTTCGGATAAGTACAAAGCATATCAGACATAAGGTAAGGGAAATATCACAATCTCATTTTTATCCGAGATTGTTTATACTTTAGAATTAACTGGGGTGTATTTCATCATCCACATCCATGTTTACTCAATATGTAATATTATTTCCATCCACCTACAATTTTTTAAATCCAATTTTACCCTTCATTGAGTTTTTAGTAAATGATATGAAAGGAATCTTTTATCGTTTTTTATACGAGGTAATTTTTGACTTTTCTGACAAAAGTACGAAGAATGTTTTTTAACTTATACGGCATGAATGGATTTTTAAAACATTATTTCCAAGAAGCTTCCTTTACAAGTTTTCAATTTTATATTTAATCAACTTCTTTTAGTTTAAAATTGTATGACATGTTAAGAAAGGAAAATGTTTTTGAAGTAGAAAGGATATTTTCTTCAAGAATAGAGTTCAAGTGTTTTATCAAAATTATTTTCCATCTAAGATAATAAAGGGTTCTGTTTTATCCCTATTATTACATTGATTTGATTTTGTTGTGATGGAATTATTTTTATGAATTCCTTTATCTTATATGAATTGTTTTATGATGTCATGGGGTTTAAGAATCCCATTTTTATTACATGGGTTATGCAATGATGTATGATTTATGATTTTGTGGCACACATAAGAATGGTATCATTATTAGATGGTTGGGACCTATATATACCTCCAATTCATTTGGTAAGGATTTTATATCTCATGAGATAGACATGGCTAGAATGGTAGGTTATACCAGTTCAGTGAAACAGGACTGAAACGAGGGTGACTCGGTTCAGAAATGGACTTTGTCCACTAAGATAGTCTTGGTAATGAGTCTTGACTAATAAGATATTATTCTCTATGATTATGTGTGTATGCCACAAAGTTTCATGTTTTATGTTATGATTATTGGGATTTCATTTAACTACTATGATTTATCCCATGTTATGAAATTACGCTCTCTTTTGCAGGTTATGAATTCCAAAATTTTATGTTCTTATGAAAATGATGTGATTGATATTTCTTTTGTTTACCCTTACTGAGCATTTGATCTCACCCTTTTAAGTTTTCTTTTCCACAGGATATAAAGAAAGGTTTTAGGTTTAAAAAAAGGAAGATCTTTATGGGAGATGTTGAAGATCTTTCACCACGATTAGAAGATTATATTCCGAGTTTCCAAAGACACTAAACTATTACGATCCTTGTGTGTGTGTTTTTGTTATGTACTAAGTATTCCACAAAAGTAATGTAATGTCAATGTACGTCAAGATTCGGGTCTCTACACTCGGGGTCGAGTCTAATCTCCAGAACATGTTTCTTCTTCACGTGTCTCTTACAGAAGAGCGATGTATGGCCAAGAATCTTCTATATCATTCTATTCATACTTCCAATCTTCGATTGAGACACCTATGGGAATTTTGGATTCCCACTGGTGAGTTATCTCTTTCCCTAGGTCCTCTCTTCATGATTTCTCCTCTCTCATGATTTATCGAGGGTTGATCGTTTTTACCCTTCTTCTATATCTATGTCATACTAGGTCGATTCAAGGGCCAACATTCAAGTGTGTTCATCGTACTACATTGGGGTAGGTTGTTTGTTCCTTTCATTGATCATATTTGAATTATACATGCCTAATGTGGCGAATACCCATGTTTGGGGTATTGCGTGTTTTGGATTTTGACCTTGTTTAACTCCTGCAATGATGTGGTTGATTGTTTAAGGGTTGTTTCCTATGAATAATATTGTATACTTTTTTATGGGACACCCCATGGGTATGTTCCCTTTTTTGACTGTTATTGGTTGTTTGGACTAGGTTTCTTATTAGGCATACTGTGATTCCATGCCTTGAGTTATTTACGATGGAGTTTTTTTTATATGTGATGCTTGTGATTATGATTTTATTAATGTTGAGTCATTTAGAAGTTTTAATTATATGTATAGCCTTCAATGAATGTTTTATGTGTGCTAATATTCCTTATACTGTGAGTTACTTCGACGAAGAAAACTATGGGGGTTTCCATGTTTATTTACACAGGACCATGAGAGCTTTGGTGTAGAATTTGTCCCTGGGTTATTGAATGTGAGATCTACCCAAGAGGTCGTTTATGATTATTTTTATTCTATTTGTACCCAGGTGTGTTGACTGTGAGAGCCACCTGGAGGTCATTTATAAATTTTGTTATGTTGTGATGGCCTAGGTGTATTGACCGTGAGAGCTGCCTAGGTGCTTTTTGGTAATTGACTCGTACTATGTTAAACAAATGGGGTAAGACAATGACAGATTTCACAGAGGGTTGTTTATTAAAGGTTGAATGATTAATTGTTTGATTTTGATGAGTTTTCCAATCCAAATCACAGGCTTGGACTCAGTTTTACTTGGTTTGTTTAGATGGCCTTTTGGGACGTCTATTGTTACAATTACTCATAGGTATATAGAGCTTAGGCTAGATCCTAATATTTCATTATTATATGGTTTGAAAAATTAACAAATTAAAATTAATTTAATTGAAAATATAGCATTGTTTACTTTTGAGTACATCCTAGTTTATTGCTTCAATTTTTATATTGCCTTCTATACATAGTCACTGATAGTTAAGAACATATCTTTTGGTGGTTGCCTATTGGGATTCGTCTCACACCATGATTGGGTCATGCTTTTGGACCCAAAAATATTATATGGTTGAAACTATAGATAAGGTAAAGTTCCCTTCTACATCACGCACATGATTGTTGTTGGAGCTGGAGAGCATGGGACCATGCTGAGTCTTCTGATGCTGTTGGAGTTTACTACTTTTTGTACTTTGTTTTTATTATTTTATTTCTCATATTGTGACTTGTTTGTATGATTTATTAGATAAATGTGACATTAATCATTTATTTATATATATATGGGTGTCTGTGTGATGTAGTTTTTTTATATAATTAGTCTTCCATTGTTTACATCTGTTGTACGATATTTCTGCTTCCACTACATTACTATTTCTTTCCACTGTGTTTCTCTCCCAATGAGGGCATAGCTTCCCCACTATCAAACCTACGTCCTTCACTACTAATTGGAAGCCTCTAGAATTTGGGGAAATGCACTTGAGGCCAGGTGACCAACCAGGTATGGGGGGACTTTGGATGGCACCCAAAACTAGGACATTACACATTGAAACAACCTCTCTTCTAGGAGAAGATTTATATATTTACTCTTCATGATAAATGATTGTAAGAATTTATTTTTGAGAAAGGGGACTAGCTAATAACTACATGATCTCTTCATAAGAGTTAGTATGTACTGGTATTTTCTAATGTAGGTGTAGTATGATTTAGATCAACTGATCACTCTTCCCTTAAAACAGTAACAGGAATATGTTCATCTGGAAGTGGATCATTATCATCATCATCACCCTTTCCATTATTTCCATCAACCTTTTAAAAATAGTAAAATTTTCAACCTTTTATAGTATTTATCATCATTTTGATATTTATTTATGTTAACATCACTAGGAGAAGATGCACTCATATCAAAGATAGAGTTATACATATGTGTTTATTCATTACATGGCTAGGAATCAAAAATGGTATATCCTCATATTTCTAACAATAGTGGACTCTCCATAAAAATATGAAACATATCATTGTCACTTTTATAATCTGTAATATCTTTTCAAACATCGAAGACCCAGGAACTCTCTCCCCATAAGGTGGTCAATATTCCCTTTTTAATTATTTCATCAAAGACAATTTTTGTTCTCTAATAGTTTCCATTGAAACTTCTGAATTCCAATGAAATTCCTAGGAAAATTATAGATCTTCTCTCATAACATTTCATTGATCTGTAATATCATAGACAAGAGTCCAATCCAATTTTTATTTAAAATCATTTCTGGATTCCTTTTCCAAACCCACAGTTTTTTTATTCATCATCACTTAAGGAATAATCAACATCTACAATTTCTACTACTTCAGAACCATTTTCAAATAATCTTCTTCACTTAGATGGATGAGTGATAGGATTTAATTTGTCATTAATCTTGTCCTCCTCAGTTATACACAAACATTTTCAGGGATTCAGTTTAATATTCATCCTCTTATAGGTAGTCTAACCCAATTTGATACAACTTGGAGAAATTGTACTCTCAAATCTAAGAGGAATCAAATTTATCTATTCTAGAAGCACCGAAATGAACATCATATAAGGAATAGTGTTACATATTAAAGGTTCCTGAGTTAAATTCCCCATATTCCTTATTTATAAATAATTCATAGTAATATGATTTCTATGTATCATATTTTATAAAAGAATAAATCTCGATAAGTTACCTAACTGAAATATACCTTCCCAAGGAAAATAGTTTTTTGAATTAATTTTAAAAGACACCTACATTAAGAACAAAACACATTCGTATTAGGTCTCCATTATGATCTAATATAGATTATTTCCTCCATCTCATTTCCATTCATGAAATGGGTATGGTTCATAGGGAAAGAGCTCTAGTGGCCATCATATTCTTCAATATGAAAAACATTCATTCATGTAGCCTGGAAAGTTAGACTGAACCCACATTATTGACTTTTTATGACTATTTTCATCACACCCTCATAAACTATATAATTTAACACCATATTTAGATAAAACTATTTAATAATGGGAATATAGAATGGTCAATTTTCATCTAAAAATAAATGGTCTAGTTCTGATGAAGAATAGCACTCCAAATAAATGATAAACTAGTCCTAAACCATTGAACACGAACTTCCCTTTCACATATTACTTCAAGAGATATAATGTTTGTATTTTATATATTAATTGAATTTATTGAACTTCCCTTTACTCTCTTAGATGATTCCGGAACATCTTCTCCAAACTATATCTTCATATCAATTGAGAAAACTGAGAATCATGAATTTGGATAAAGTTATTGGAATGAGGGTTTTATTAACAGGGATATGAAAAGTGGCTTTGATTCAGTTTAGATGTAGTGATACTATTCCACTATGATTTGAAAATTCAATTATTTAAGTATTTTCTTTTATATTGACATGTGATATATAATAATATGTATTCAATATATTCATAAATCTATATAATGTATTTCAAAAAAGAGATAACTTATGTAGAAAGAATATTCAATAAAAGAATAAATTTAAAAAAAATTAAAATAAATGTTAAAGGACTTCTATTTTTTTTTAAAAATCATCCATATTTCATATTTGATATAACCTAATATTTCATGATCTAATGGATTTTTGAAAATATCTACATGATGATTCTCTATTCCAATTATTTCAATAGTGATATCTCATTTTTAAAAATAATCTCTCAAAAGGTTATGTCATATAACCTTATGTTTTTCTCTAGAATGTGATACATTTTTTTAGAAATATTTATCATAATTATATTTTCAGAATTTATTTTTCAATTTCCTAATTCATATCCAGAGATAAATAAGGTGTGTTTCATCCAAAAAATTAGTTCACAATAACTAAATGCATATATGTAATCAGCTTGAACAATAGACAATGAAACAAAATTACGTTTCTTACTACACCATAAAACTAAAGACATTCCAAAAAACATAACACGTTAGAGAGGATTCTTTTAGATCTAACCTATATGAACTGAAATCAGTATCTAAATAACTAATTAATTCAAATACATTTCATTTAGGGTAAAAAAATCCAAAATTGGTTGTACACATGAGGTATTTAAAAATTATTTTCAAATAAAATATAGGATATTGTTTTGAATTTGATTGAAAACATTCCCACATGAAGACACTGATCATAATATGCTATCAATTATAAGTTATATAAAATAAACATCCAATAATACCTCAATAAATAGTTTTATCTACTGATTTTCCGATCTCATCATGATCTAGCTTATATCTTGTACTCATGGGATTATTACAGCTCTTGGTGTTATCCATGGAAAAAAGTTTTAAAGTTCCTTGATGTATTTTTTATGATTTCAAACAATCCCCCCTTATTTTTTGAAGAATATGGAATCCATTAAAGTATTTTAAACAACCATTAAACTCATTTCAAATTATTTTTGCATCATTTTTCAAAATTGAATGCACAATTTGTATTTATATGATCTAAAAATAATATCTTCAACATAGATTTTTACTACTAAAACATTTTTGAAATTATTATAATAAACAAAATAGTTTCTAAAACAAATTTATTAAAACCTTTTTAAATATGAGAATTGGTTATGTTCACATACCATACTCTAGGATATTTTTGTAATCAACATATAAAATTTTTTAATTAAAAAAATTACTCATAGAATGAGGGTTTTGAAAACTATATGGTCAAAAAAACTAATCCCTAATTGTATTCCAATTTACAAATTCACTATTAACATGCATCTGATATTGTTTGAAAATAATATTTGATGCATATTAATGAAATATTTTGATATAATTATGTCATGATACTAGTGAAAAGGTTTCCTCATATTTAATACCTTTTTATTGACAATATCATTGTGAAACTAGTATTTCTTAATTTCTAATTATTAAACCATACTATTAATCCTTTTTATATAAACCGACATGCTTCCAATAGTCTGGAAGCCTTGAATTCGTTCTACTAGTTCCCAAGAATTTTTTAATTAAATTTTATTTAATTCATCTTATATTTCGATTACCCAGAATTCAACATCAATTGCTTCTATGATGTTCATAGGTTATAGTGGTGACAATAAGGATTTAGGTCTGGCCTGATTTTGAAGAGAATATAATGTCGGGGTTCATATATCTAGGTCTCCCACAACTACATATAAGGGATGGTATCTATGATTCATAATGATCATAGGGATTAAATTAGTTGATAAATATTTTTAATTTATTTGTTCATGTTCAAAAATATTTGTTGAACTACGTTATTTTTATACAGGATACAATGAATTATTACTAGGTTTGGTATATATTGTTAAATTCAAAAGTCCTTCCTCAGGGTTATTTTAAGAGGTATTTGGTATATGTGGATATGTTTCATTAAATTTAACATGTAAAAATTCTTCAAGTATTTTAATCCTTTTACAGAATACCCTATATGATATATTAGATGCCAAATATTCAAGTAAAATCCCTTCGTCACTATTAGATATTTTCCAAAATTATCCAATTTGTTTAGCATAAGTACATTTCATCCAAAAACCACTAAAGTAATTAACCTTTATGGTTCTACCATTCCATAAATCATAGGGTTTTTCTTTCAAATAATTCTAATAAGAGCTCTATTAATAATATAGTAAGCTCTATTCATATCCTCTACCTGTAACACCCCAATCTAGAACTCTGACTCCAAGATGGTGTGTTGTGGGACCTAATCCATTCCTCCCTATATGAAACATGATACAAAATACTAGAAATGTCCTATGTACATCAGTGGGGATACTATACCAATAGTATCATGCAAATGAGTTGATAATATTAAAGGGTAACGATAATAATAATAAATAATCTATCTTAGTAAAAATTCATTAATCTCAAAAAATGAAATACATAAGCAATAATTCCAAAGATAGAAATATTATCCTAAATATAAGCTACAAAAAATAAATGAAAAAATATATAAATATATTTTGGGACCTTCAAGGTTTTTCTTGATCCAATCTGGCTCTATGATCTAATACTCAATCATCTGTCATAGGGCCTTTGACCGTTGTTGGATCTCAGGTCATCAAATCTATAAGAACACCCAAATGGCTGAGTAGTGTGTTAGTAAAGGAAAATTTTGGAAACAATTAATGGGTACTTAAAAAGTGTACACATGCATAAGATTGTATAAAATAATAATAAATAAATACACACATAAGTAAACACCATGCCGAGCATTCATACACTGACCAAGCCATTATGGAACCCTGGTTGTACCTACTTTGGCACCATTCTAGAAAACATTGAAATAGTTATAGAAATATTACGATAGCAGAGCCATATTCAGTCCACATAATTGAAATATTGGCCCCTATCCCTAGGCCAAACAAAAATAGGTCATCATATCTCAGTGATATCTCATGGTCAGTTCACATTGACAATCACGCCCCCACTATTTCCATAATGGTCTAATCACATGTGATATTCATGAACCATAATCATCACACATGGGTTTGATCACTCATAATCATAATTCCCCTAGTAATGCCACACTTTATCATTATTACCCTTCTTCCATCTTTTCCTTTTCATCAAGTCACATGCTATGTTAGATCATGCTCACCCCTCTAGGGCTACCGAGTAATGATAGGTCCCTATCTCTTGGTTACCATGCATAACCAAAAAACATATCATTTCCCAAGAATACCATAACTAATAAGCGGTATCACATTAGGGAGCACCTAATATATCATACATTTGAGTCGAAACCAAAAATTCACACACATGAGAAACTGAAAATGGTCTAAATCATCTTATCATATCATGTCATAAATTTTAATCATGGCCTAATCATGGTAAGGAACCTATAACCAAATGGTTTCCTAAGTAGACATTGAGTTTTTTCATGTTTATAATCACACAAATATTGTCCACACACAAACCAAATGATGTTCACATGAAAAAATATCCTTTTATGGGCTTCTAGAGGGACTCCGTGGTGCAAGGAAAAAGGTTTAAATGTGGTGGTGTATAGGAGCAACCAGAACATAGAAATTAAGTAAAGTCTCTATGGTGCAGTGGTTGGCCACCATGGTGAAAATATATGGTTTCATTATGGAATAGGGCTCTTAACCACTATATACATCATTGTGGGTGTTCATGCAGTATTGAACAATTCTAGATAATTTAATGCATTGGTGTATGAGAGTAGATACAATATGTAGGACAATTATAGTGACTTTGAACTAATAAAATGATGCTGAATATAGAGGAGTATTATGGTGTTAATAGGAAATATATGAAGGTTTCATATTCATGAAGATCCCTCAGAAAACCCATAAATTTCATTAAATTTATGATAGAAACTCCATCCCAATTCATGACTATAATAGCACATTAAAACAGTTGAATACTGAAGACTATTGGCCAACTAAAACAGAAAAGGAGAGACTCCCATCAGTGTGTTCTGAGGTGTTATGGAATAGACTCCTTGTAATAATCATCCATGGCATATCCTCCCTTGATAATGAATACTGTAACACAACCTTTGGTTATATAGCACAACACTTGACCCACACTTTTACTACAACATATCCATTTTCTTTATGGTAAAAATACTTACTCTGCAGCATGGCCATGTGTGTTACAAAACTACCTCCCTATTTTTGGTAGTAAACTTTGTGAGAAACTCACATAATCCTTTAAAAGCTCACAAGAAAAACCAAAACATGGATTAAGGTTAAAAAATAGGGAAATAAAATACTTTATCTGAGAACATGAATTTTATGGATTTACAATCCCCGCCTCTAAAATATATCACATCATCAAGAAGTGTCTCTATGGTTCTTTATAAAATAATTCCACCACTAAGCTAAAATTTTGGCTTCTTTTTCCCTATTCAATACCTAATTCAACCCATTCTACCACCAAATATGGACATGTGGTACAGTCTCTCTTGGAGTACATTACCACTCTTGTCTACAATCCATATTAGATGCTCCTCATATTATTTATCTAGTCCCAAGTTAATGTCCTCATAGTCTATAATATTCTAAGGACTGGAAATGTACCTCAGAAGCTAATAAATATGAAATATATCACGATTCCATGATAACAAAAAATATGTTCTAGATGGCATTCCCTTTTCCTAGCCATCTTGATGATCTAAAAGTGTACAATAAATTGTGGTGCTAGATTAAACTAAATTTTCTAATGTCACTTCTCTAACTAGGGAGTCACTTTGAAGATAACTTGATCACCCAGAATAAAATCCAAAGCCTCCTCCTATGGTTGAAATATAATCTCGTTCTAATCTAAGTAGTGATCAGTATATTCTATATAAAATGTACTCTTAGAGGGATCCTTAACGATACTAGGTCCCACAAATTCTACATCACCCTTCAAATGGCAGCAGATAGGTGAGTGACACACACTCCCACTCAAAGACTCATAATATTCCATCTAAAATGATTCCTAGTAGCTATTATTATTAAAAAACTATACCAAGGCTAGGTGATCATCCCACAAAGTACGTGATGCAAGGTCAAAGAATAACCTATGAAAAGTATATAATCCACTTGGATTTTCCTTCTATCTTAGTACGTTACATCATTCTCAATCTCAAAAAATATCCTAGATATGTCTACAGTCCCTTGAAAACACAAATTTTATAACATTCATCTATATCTGAAAAAAATTATCATGGGTACACCATGAAAGAGTATGATCTCTCAAACATATATCCTCACCAAATCCTCTACTAATTGAGTATATTAGATCAGTAAGAAGTCATATATCTTCATTACCCAATTAAAAATCATCCATGCTACATCACATTTACTCGAGGTCCTTAGAAAACCTATCACATTGTGCATAGTGTTGTCTTTCCACTTCCACATCGGTATATGAAGGGGATGAGGAAAACTACTAGCTCACTGAGACTTAACTGTCACCCATTGATATGTAAGGCATTGAGTGATGAAACTAGAAATATCCATCATTATACCCAGCCACCAGAAATAAAATCTCATGTCATGATACATCTTGGTGGCATAAGGATGTAATTCCCATATAGATGTGTGCTAGTTTCTAATCATCTCATCTCTAATAGATGTAGGTAAAAATACTCTCATATGTACCAAGATCACGTCATCTTCATCCACTAACTTTCTGAGCATTGAATTACCACTACGTATAAGTACCTTCATAAAACAAATATATTTATAAATTTCACTATAATGACCTTTTATTCTCATACATGGATATTCAATCTTTTTTACGAGTATTCATTAAATTACATAGATATATTCTTGAGGAACGTAATAGCTTAGAGTCATTGGAAACATGGAACCCAATTGTCTCAATTCATAGAAGATATTCAATTTATCCCATAAATATATTACTCATTATTACTTATACACAAATACCTGTCTTCATAACGATATTTCTTGACTTCCTGCATACACATTCAAACCCCTTTTCTTAAAATCCCCTCTTTTAGATCTCCTATTAAGGACCCTAATGTTGATCTTCTAAGGGGACCAACAACACTATTACATGGATAGGTATGTTGGGTATGAATTATATTAGGGTTAGGAAAAAATATATTTCTTTAAAGGTTTGATGAAGTGGAGGGTGTTCGTAGACTTTTATAAATAGGGGAAAGGAACCCACTTGGAAACTACTCAGAAATTTCCTAAAAGAATCCAAAATAAAACATTCATTTGAAAAAATGATTTGAAATGACCATAAATTCTATATTAGGATGTATAAGATTTCTATATAGTCATTTAATAGGAAATTCACAAATTTTATTTTCATTTTAACACTTATCATCTTAGTTTAACCCATGGTAAAACAATTTTTACCTTAATCATGATAATTAATTTTTTAATGTTTTCACTATTTATTTTTGAAAAAAATTAAATTTACATTGTTTTAAAATATAAAATATTATGATTAAAAATATGGAACACATTTTTTTACCTTCTATTGTTAATGGTTTAAATTTTTAATTTAAAATTAACCCCAAATACACGATGAGAAACCTAGTTTTAATATGGAGAATGTTCAAAAGTTTACAATGTTTTAGTATCAAATTTTAGTATAAAATTGATTCTAATGAACTAAATTGGATTAATATATATGTGGTTGAGAAAATTTTACTTAAAAACCAATTTAACATATAAAATAACTTTATAAATAATTTAAATGACAATGTTTTTTTAAATTAAAATTCAGTATTTTTTACTATTCAACAAAAAATTAATCTTTTCATAAAATTATCAAATAAAATACCTAAGATAAATTATACATTATAATTTCAAAAATGAAATTAATTTTTGAGAAATTAATTTTATAAATTATTCAATAATATTTTTTAAAATAGGTGTGGAAAATGGGTGACTATGCTGCTTTTTAGAAAAATACATTTTTCAAGAGTAAAGAATGAATAATTATTATCTCTTATATAGAAAACACATAAGATAAATTTTATTAATTTTATTGAATATTTAACATTTAAAATTAATTAAAATAATTCATAAACAGGGTTTTATGAAATTTATTGAGATAAAAATTATTTTATTTATAAAACTTGTTTTTTCGAAAAAACATTTTCATTATTTTCGAATAGTATTGGCATTAATTTTTTTTAATTAATTGGTCACTAATGATTAATTTTATATGCATGATTAAATAATATATTTTCATAATTTAGTTAATATTATTCATAATGTCCATTCTAATGGTTATATTATAATTATGATTATAATATTTTAATAGTATGTCATGATTTATTTAAACCCAATGTTGCATGTAACAAAAGAAAAATATAGTATTGTGTGTAAAGAGACATAAAAATAGTGTTTCAGATAACGTAAAATATTTGAAATATTAATTAAATTTAATAAAATATTTCACAAAATATGAGTGTTACATTCTACCCCCTATATATTAAATTATTCCCTTAAAATTCAGCTCAGTCGTCAACGGTTTATCATTTGAAAATTCCTTCTTAGATTCCCACATAATAAGAAGGGTTAGTAAAGCATCCTCTAGGAAAAGAGAAATGGATGTCTGAAATTAATTTGGAATAATACATATTATGATTCCAAATTGAATAACATAATTGGTAAGTGAAAACATTTACATAGAACAGAAAACTAACACTCGAATAGCGATAAAGAGTGGTAGAAAACATTGATCATAAGGAAGTGGGTTATCTAGAGAGTATTAATGACCATAAAAAAGTAAACAAAATAGGCATGATGAAATTCATTGATATCAAAAAAATGATGATAAATGGAAATCATATTATTTTAATATCCTTTTCCTAATGTTGTGGTATTCATTTTCTATCAAGACTAAGAACATATTAAAATGTAATTTCTTGATATGTTTTTATTTCGTTATAATTATTTCATCATTTTGTTGTGTCATGATCAATTTCCACTTCACCTATTACTCTAAGATATGTTTTTTTGTTTATAAAGAACTAAATAAGACCTATAATGTAAATATAATTCATTACATCTGTATCTAGTTAAAAAGGTTTAACACTAGTTGTCCATTATGGAAAAATATTTATATGTTTAAGTAATACGTTAATCTCTGAAACCTTATCCAATGTTTAACATAGACCATTCCATAAATGGTTAAACTTATAACCCCTCCAAAATAAAAAATTTATAAATAAGCTCACTAAATTATTCAAAATCAAATTAACATTAATCACCCATATATAATAAAATATATATTGATTGTCACATACCAAAATGGTAATAACATTATCATCTAATCTCTTTAAACATGTCAATAACCTGAATTACCATAAAACCATACATAAAAAACATGATACCTTACATAAAACACATATTATTTGTTATATTCCATAAATCCAAAAATGTTGTTAACTCCATCAATGACATCATAAACCACTTTTTTAATAAATCATTATTCAATTCCATATTAATAAATATTATCCAATTTACTTGTTCATATAAAACACCTCATTATCCCAACATTATTATCTCATCATGTAGAACATATTAAGGGTTTCCATTAATCAAAATATCACCTTCCATTAAATCACTTTTCTAGTCCATGAGTACCATTTAATATATTTTTGAAAATCCTTAATGAAAAACAGACAATCATTATGTATTTAATGACTTATATAACATAATACAATAAATGAATACTTCAATCATCCAAATACCTTCTCAAATCATTATCAACCATTCTTATTCTCATTCCTTAATACCTCTTTCAATTTATATGTCATTAGTAGTCTCTTCATCACCACCAACGAAACCACTAATCGTAAAACCTTACTGACTATCTTCACAAGATTTCCCCTTACGACGTTGATTATCATAATTACCATAGGACTTCGGGTATTGACTACAAAAATATGGGATCAAAAATGGAGAGAATCCTCTTCAAGAAGAGGAAACCTGAGAAGGAGGGGCCTGACTCATTTTGGGTTAAATGACCTTCCCCCTCTCTAATTTATATATAATTTCCAAATTTAATTAAACTAATAATACAATTTAAAAAAAAGGATCCCATAAAAACACTGTTTTCTACTATTAGGACTCTAGTGGCCCAATGGGGTCCTGATGCCCTTCCACTGGGGTTATAGTGGCAGGGTCAGTGAGATTTCCTTGGCAAAAAAAACTCTGGTGACCTCAAAGTGGGGTTTTGGTGGGAATCTTATAATTTATAGATTCCTCCATCGTCAATACCCTACTCTAAAACATGACTCCGGGTCTCATTAAAATACTCTAACACCCAAAATAGTCATAAATATAGATGTTTAAGTTGGTTTTAGACCCAAAACACCTCATTTAAACATATGTCCTATTACATCTTATACTACACACAAAACAAAATTATAACATCGTTTTTAATAGCATTTAACACTTTTTTATTCTTTGTTTCATTACCCCTTCAAGGTCATTTGTTGAATCCCTTCATGTTTCTATATACTTTTTTCGTTATCTTTCATATCTAAGGTAGATCCTCTGTCATCTCTTTTTATTAGGTCCACTAGGATAGATACCCTGAGAGGGGGGTGAATCAGGGTATGACAGATTAAAAAAACTACCCCTTTTGATCTTTTTTTGTTGTTAAAAAAAACTCTCTTCTCTCTTTTTCTTATTACAGAGTATGAAAATATCTTAAAGCATTCACAAGACACATCATATTTGCTTGGTTCACCCTCAGTATGTTACGTCCATGGAGCATACATCGATGATGTGATTATGTACCAAATATACTATAAGTACAATGTTGTTTAAATATTTGAAATGGAATCATTATACCTCCTAGTTTACAACCAATCACAATTTGATAGCTCACTGCTCTCTTAGATAAAGTGTGATCACTACTTCTTCCGAATATCCACTCACAGTTTAAAGACTTGTAGGTCCCTTCATTATCTCTAATGAATGCATCCTTCACTGTTTGTAGATGCTATGTTGAAGTCTAAATTTCATTCACTGATGAATACCCCTTTTCCCCTAATCACTGGGCAATAACATTTGGAAATACCTTCACAAATATCCCTACTTCGTGAAGCTCTCAATTTCACAAAACTCAAACAAGCCTTCGTGAAGTCTCTACTTCTTCACAAAGCACACACCTTCGCAGAGCTCACTTGTTCGTAGATCACACTGCTTTGCAGAGCACATCGCTTCATAGAGCTCAAGACTTCGCAGTGCTTTGGTCATCGCATAGCTCATGTTATCACAAAGCGACTTCATTCACAAAGCTCACTGAGCCAACGCAGAACACACCTCTTTCATAGAGCTATATTAGTTTCCCCGAAGCTCATTCCTTTTGTGAAGCACACTACCTCCGTGAACCTCCTTTATGATTTGAGAGTTGCAAATTTTTGATGAAAAACTCTATATTCTTCTCAAGGGGATCGAAGCATATTTATCGGTGATTCCACCGACTCGAGAACCTTCTGCGCAATGTTAGCGCCACGTCAGCTCAAATCGAAAAGCTCCAAAATTTCCGCTGAAATTATATCTATATCACGAAGCACCATGGAAATTTTTGGACCTAAGAGCTCATTGTAATCGCAGAGTGTTCCCTAAATTCCTTTGTGTCGTCGTCACAATGCTCCCTCACAATGCTCCTCGCCTCTATTTTTCTCGAAGCTCGTCATAATCGCAGAGCTCAGAATCAATATTCTTCATGTCCTTGTGAAATACAATTTATGAAGACCGTCTTCACAAAACTCATGCCTTTACCATATTTTGATGAGATCTTCAAGGAAATCCACTTTTAACAATTCTCACCAAATCCAAAAGAGTGGACCCCAAAAATTTAGAAAACACTGAAAAATGGTGCAACTATGTAACTGTTCTTTTTACCGCCTCCAGATATTTCCTTCCTTTTTCATGGTTCTTTGTCAACATGTATTGTGAACAATATCTCTAGAACTCGACAATTCACCATGAAAACATACTTAGTCAACAAACATAACCATCCCAACAATGCTGCAATGTTACCTTGAGGGATTTTTCCCATCACTTTTGTAAAATAATTTCTTTAAAAATCAATAATAGTAGGTGTTCACTTATAACTTACTCCCTTTTCCCAAGAAATTATTTATATTTGAAACCAACACAGGTTTTATGGGAATTCAAATTATTTATTCCAATTTTTGGGAGAGCCCTAAAAATTATGTCAAATAAATATTGTTTTGTAACCCGTATCATTAATACATTCAATCTCATGTACTTGGATGTTTCCATAATAAAACCTTAATGTGAAATATTTATTGGTAGTTTTTTTAATTAAAATATGCTTCTTTTCATACATTTCAAGAGTATTTTAAATTTAAGGTAAATAAAGACACTTGATTTTTTAGATGATGGACTATTGATAAAGATAGTACCTTTTTAAGTGAAGGACAATGACAAAAATACCTTTCAAAAGGGCATGACCTGAACAAAAAAACAAAAATTAAAACACTCTACGGCCCATAGTAAACTCAGTTGTCCCATAGAAACTTGTCGTCCCCACCTTGAGGCCCATCCACATGCCCAAACGGGTCATTAAACTAATTATTTTCCTCATTGGGTAATATATGTTATTTTCAATGTTTTTTTTCATACTTGCATAAAAAAAAATATAAACACTCTTAGTATGATGAAAATTAAACTTGGAAGTTAAATTTGGAAGTACCAAAGTTAGAACAACATGATCTTTATTGGAGGCTTCATCATTAAACCTGGACAATCCCTAGTCTAAGAAAAAATATGGTGAGCATGTGAGTTGTTTCCACATTTATTGTGTAGTCTACATAAGTTGTAACAACTAGGGCCCACATAAAACTCAGTTTCCCCACAAACATGTGTCTTCCCCACCCTCGGGTCCACCCATATGCTCGAACATGTCATCAAATTAATGATTGTCCCCACATGACCACACATGTTCTTGGAAATGTTCATTGTCTGCACTCTCACACACCCTAAGATTCTTTCTCAGAAGGTCACTCATCTTGGTCACTACTATCAACTAAACCTATTTAATTGTGGATTTATAATCTTGTAGGCTCCTGAAAGGAAATGTGCACCTTATTGACATGAATAGTAAGATTTATCATTTTAACCCTTTATCTTTATGGGATGGTAGTTAATGCACAATGTTGAATTCGTGAACTATGATATTAAAGGCTTTATCCTCCCCCCTGAGAGGGGATAAAACATCGATGTCGAATCATGATTCAACAATACAAACTCATAGCAGTTGAATACATGATTCACATAAACATCATTAAAAAAACAAAATGAACTGGAATCATGATTAAGAAATACAAACTCACGGTAACTAAATACACAATTCACATAAACGTCCTTAACAAAACACACAGAAAAATCATACATTGAAGCGACATTGATGTTGCAGAGACATGGAAGATTCTGTAGTTAAAGCATTTTTTCCAAGAGCTCGGATTCAGATAAGAGTAAAATATTCATTGCGATAGTAAAAGTGCTTTGGATTTAATGAATAACTTCATTTAAAATTATCAGAAAAAGCACATACACATTTTCTATTGGATATATTGACAAAAGAGGTAAAATCACAGCAGCTGAATACACAATTCACATAAACATCCTTAACGAAACACAAGGAAAAATCATACACTGAATCCACTTTGTGGTTAAATAATTTTCTCTAGGAGTTTGGAATTATATAGGAGTACAGGATTCATTGTGTTAGTCAAAGTGCTTTGGATTCATGGAATAACTCCATGTACCATTCTCAGACAAAGCACGTTGACATTTTCTATTGGAAATAATGGAAAAAGAGGTAGAATCAACACATACCCACCACCTGTTGTCAAAGGTGGGTAGTACCATTTAGAATTTTCTTTCTAGGGTGGTAGTTACTACACAATGATGAATTAATAAACTATGATATTGGAATACTTTATACCCCCCCCCCCCACAATTAACATAAACATCCTTAACAAAACACAATGAGAATCATACACTAAAGCCACTTTGATGCTACATAGGTTGGCAGGATGTTGTGGTTAAAGAATTTTTTCTAGGAGCTTGGAATGAGCTAGGAGAACAAGATTCATTGTGATATTCAAAGTACTTTGTATTTATGGAATAACTCCATGTACGATTCTCAGACAAAGCACATTGACATTTTCTATTGGATATAGTGGAAAAAGAGGTAGAATCAACAACTACCCACCACCTCTCGTCAAAGGTGGGTAGCACCATTTTTCATTTTCTTTCTAGGGTGGTAGTTAATGCATAATGATGAATTCATCAACTATGATATTGATTTACTTTATCCCCCCATACAATTCACATAATCATCCTTAACAAAACACAAGTAAAAATCATACATAGATGCCACTTTGATGTTGCAGAGGTCGGCAAGATGTTGTGGTTAAAGCATATTCTCTAGGAGCTTGGAATGAGCTAGGAGTACAAGATTATTTATGATAGAAAATGTTCTTTTTATTCATGGAAGAACTCCATATATGATTCTCGAACAAAGCACATTGACATTTTATATCAGATATAATGGAAAAAAGGTATAATAAACACCTACCCACCACCTCTCATCAAAGGTGGGTTGTACCATTTAGCATTTTATTTCTAGGGTGGTAGATACTGAACAATGATTAATTCATCAACTATGATATTGACATAAGTTATACCCCCCACAATTCACATAAACATCCTTAACAAAACACAAGGAAAAATCATACACTGAATCCACTTTGATGTTGTAGAGAGCTAGGAGTACAAGATTCATTGTGATAGTCAAAGTGCTTTGGATTTATGGAAGAACTACATGTACCATTCTTGGACAAATCACATTGACATTTTCTATTGGATATAGTAGAAAAAGAGGTAGAATCAACACCTACCCACCACCTCTCGTCAAAGGTGCGTAGTACAATTTATCATTTTCTTTCTAGGGTGGTAGTTACTCCAGAATGATGAATCCATAAACTATGATATTGATATACTTTATTCCCACCCCCCCCCCCAACAATTCACACAAACATCCTTAGCAAAACACAAGGAAAAAAGCGTACACTGAATCAACTTTGATGCTGCAGAGGTTGGCAGGATGTTGTGGTAAAAGCATTTTCTCTAGGAGCTTGGAATCTTCTAAGAGTACATGATTCATTGTGATAGGAAAAGTTCATTAGATTTATTGAAGAACTCCATGTACCATTCTTAGACAAATAACATTAACGTTTGATATTGGATATAGTGGCAAAATAGGTAGAATCAACACCTACCCACCACTTCTCGTCAAAGGTGGGTAGTACCATTTAGCATTTTCATTCTAAGGTCATATTTACAGCACAATGATGAATTCATAAACTATTATATTGATATAATTTATGCCCCCCCCCACACACAATTAACATAAACATCCTTAACAAAACACAAGCAAAGATCATACACTGAAGCCACTTTGATGTTCCAGAGGTAGGCAAGATGTTATGGTTTAATCATTTTATCTGGGATCTTGGAATCATCTAAGAGTACAAGAGTCATTGTAATAGTCAAATTGATATTTATTTATGGAAGAACTCCTTGTACCATTCTCATACAAATCACATTGACATTTTCTATTGGATATAGTGGAAAAAGAGGTATAATCAACACCTACCCACCACCTCTCGTCAAAGGTGGGTAGTACCATTTATCATTTTTTTTCTTGGTTGGTATTTACTGAACAATGAATAATTCATCATCTATGATATTTAAATACTTTATTCCACCCCCCATAATTCACACAAACATTCTTAACACAACATAAGGAAAAATTGTACACTGAAGCCACTTTGATGCTGTAGAGGTCGGCAGGATGTTGTGGTTAAAGAATTTTCTCTAGGTGCTTGCAATCGTCTAGGAGTACAAGATTCATTGTGATATTCTAAGTGATTTGGATTTATGTAGGAACTCCATGTACCATTCTCGGACAAAGCACATTGACGTTTTTTGTTTTATATAGTGAAAAAAGTTGTAGAATCAACATCGACCCCCCACCTCTCGTTAAAGGTGGGTAGTACCATTTTGCATTTTCTTTCAAGGATAGTATTTACTGTACAATGATGAATTCATATACTATGATATTGATATAATTTATCCCCCCCCCAACAATTCACATAAACATCCTTATAAGAAAACAAGGAAAAATCATACACTAAAGCCACTTTGATGTTGTAGAGGTAGGAAAGATGTTGTGGTTAAAGTATTTTCTCTTGGAGCTTGGAATGAGATAGGAGTAAAACATTCATTGTGATAATCAAAGTGATTTGGATTCATGGAAAAAATCCATTTATCATTCTCATACAAAGAACATTGATGTTTTCAATTGGATATAGTGGAAAAAGAGGTAGAATCAACACATACCCACTACCTCTCATCAAAGGTGGGTAGTACCATTTAGCATTTTCTTTCAAGGGTGGCAGTTACTACGCAATGATGATTTCATCAACTATTATATTGAAATAATTTATAACCCCCCCCCCACACACACAAATTCACATAAACATCCTTAACAAAACACTTGGAAAAATCATACAATGAAACCACTTTGATGCTATAGAGGTAGGCAGGATGTTTTGGTTAAAGCAGTTTCTCTAAGATCTTGGAATCAGCTAGGAGTACAAGACTCATTGTGATAGTCAAACTGCTTTGGATTTATGGAGAAACTCCATGTACCATTCCTGGTCAAAGCACATTGACGTTTGATATTAGATATAGTGGAAAAAGAGGTAGAATTAACACCTACCCACCACCTATCATCAAAGGTAGATAGTACCATTTAGAGTTTTCTTTCTAGGTGGTAGTTACTGTATAGCGATGAATTCATCAAGAAGAGGAATCATGATTAAATAGTACAAACTAGAGCCACATTTATGGAATAACTCCATGTACCATTCTTGGACAAATAATATTGACATTTGATATTACATATTGTGGAAAAAGTGGTAGAATCAACACCTACCCACCACCTCTCGTCAAAGGTAGGTAGTACCATTTAGAGTTTTCTTTCTAACTGGTAGTTACTTCACAATGATGAATTCATCAAGAAGAGGAATCATGATCCAACAGTACGAACTATAGCCACATTTAGGGAAGAACTCCCCCACCACCTCTCGTCAAAGGTGGGTAGTACCATTTAGCGTTTTCTTTCTAGCCGGTAGTTACTGCACAATGATGAATTCATCAAGAAGTGGAATCATGATCCAACAGTATAGACTAGATCCACATTTATAGAAGAACTCCATGTACCATTATTTGACAAATCATATTGACATTTGATATTTGATTTAGTGGAAAAAGAGGTAGAATCAACACCTACCCACCACCTCTTGTCAAAGGTTGGTAGTACCATTTAGTGTTTTCTTTCTAGGTGGTAGTTACTTCACAATGATGAATTCATCAAGAAGTGGAATCAAGATTCAACAGTACAAACTAGAGACACATTTATGGAAGGACCCCATGTACCATTCTCAGACAAAGCATATTGAAATTTGATATTATATTTAGTGGAAAAAGAGGTAGAATCAACACCTACCCACCACCTCTCGTCAAAGATGGGTAGTAACATTTAGCGTTTTCTTTCTAGGAGGTAGTTACTGAAAAATGATGAATTCCTCAAGAATTGGAATCATGATTCAACAGTAAAAACTAGATCCACATTTATGTAAGAAATCCATGTACCAATCTTGGACAAATAATATTGAAATTTGATATTAGATATAGTAGAAAAAGAGGTAGAATCAACACCTACCCACCACCTCTCCTCAAAGGTGGGTTGTACCATTTAGCGTTTTCATTCTAGGTGGTAGTTACTTTATAATGATGAATTCATAAAGAAGTGGAATCATGATTCAACAGTACAAACTAGAGCCACATTGATCCTGTAGAAGTAGGAAAAATGTTTTTGTGAAAGTGTATTCTCTAAGAGGTCACATTCAGTTAGGGGTAAAATATTTATTGTGATAGTAAAAGTACATTGTATTTAATCAAAATAGATGTGTTCATGGGATTTCTATAGAGGTGTGTTCATGGAGGAAAAAGAGATGTGTTAATGGGATGTCTAAATAGATGTGTTGATGGAGCAAAAAGAGATGTGTTCATGGGATGTCTAAAGAGATGTGTTAATGGGGAGTTTTGTAAAAAAAATATTCTTGATCAATAATGTTTTTTTTGTTTTTTTTATTTACTGGTTTGAGAATCACAAATCACCAACCACATATTTATGCAAACTCACATCATGTGAGAGCCGAATTTGGAGAAAAAAGCATAAGAAAACACAACCAGTGGGTCCACCTTGTGTATATTCATGTCGGAGGAATGCTGGTTCACTATCTGTGGGTTGTCGATCATTTTGGGGTCACTCTCGATCCAGGTGCACGGCACCGCCACGTCCAGCTATGTGTATGACAACAATAGGGTAAATGCATCAAATGATAATGAAAATAGTGGAAATTAAAATGCGAGCTCACCTGAAAGCTGAGTCGTGAGAACAACAATGAATGATTTAACACTTTCGTTTTGAGTCAACAACATTGGAAGTCCATATTTATTCTCCCACTCGAAACTTTCTTCAGGATAAACTCTGTAATTATAAAGAATACTGGGTGAAAAATCATAGACCCATTGACGCATGACGTAACCAGATGTATATAAGAAAGGGGAAGAAATGTGAAGGATTTTTGGTTCATATCTGTTTTCCACATAACCTAACAAGAAATCGGGGAAAAACAGATCAAATTTAATGAACATTTAAGATGTTTGGGAAAGAAAAAAGTGTTTCTTGAAGGAATGAACTTACCGAAGAACTCACTGACTATTGCAGTAGAATCGTGGAAGATCAAAGGAGGACAAACTGATCGATTGGGATTTATTCTCTCAGAAACCCGACTGCTGAAGGTTGCAAGGAAGAACGGATCGATTGAGATTTGAAAATTCATTCTTTATTCTCCATTTGACTTTCTATTTTCCAAAAATCAAAAGGTTTTTATCAATGGAAGAACCTAGATTATGGATTATGAATCCCTTAAATTGGTGAACCAATACATGGTCAATCTTAACCATTTCAATGACAACAACTTCTTCTAGTGACAGGACTAGATGAAGTTTCTTTTTACAGTGTTGATGATTTTTTACATCCTGTAACCAAACCTTTCTCCCATTACAGACGATCTTGCTCCAAATCTAAATGGAACACCTGTTAACATCACTCAAGTTGAACACATTCAAGCAATGAGGAAGAAATGAGAAGACGATGTGTTTTTGCATAATGGAAATATTCTAAACACATTTTCAAATTTCCTTTATGACCATTTTTACAAAATCAAGTCCACTCGAAGGATATGAGATGCACTCGAATTCAATTACAAATATAGGGAAGAAGGTACTGGTAAATTTATTATTGAAAAGTGTTTAATTTCATGATTTTTGATAACAAACCAGTGTTAGATCAAGTTCATGTGCTCCAAGTTATAACAAACAATATTTTTCCGCTAAAGATTAATATACCCAAAAAATTTCTAAGTTAGTGAAATTATTGATAAATTTCAATTTATGGGGAAATACTTTGGAAAATAACTCATTAAAAAGAGTGAGGATATTTTCTTGGAACAATAGAGAAATATTCTTCACACTGAAGAAGAATCAATGTTGAGAGACATGGGTATTGTTCACAACTTGATACCAAGGTTAATATCATTGAGGGAAAGAAACAACCAAACTCTTCCTTATATTTCATGAAGAAAAGTCAAAATATCATGAAATAGCACAACCCTTCAAGAAGAAAGGATAATTCATTGTTGTTAGAAAACTGGAGCATTTTTTAAGTGAATATCACTATCAAATGAAAGTTGACAATCCCGAAACTAATATGCTAACTAAAGAAAATATATTTGCGATGATATCTGAATTCAATATAACTTTGACGAAGATAAGATAGTGAATTGATTCTGGAACAACAATTCTTGCGTGCAAGGATTGTTCAATGTTCAAAAAATTTGATGATAGTATTATCACGAAGGAAGTACACCTTGCCAGTAATGCATGCATCAATGTTACCAGACATGGAAGCGTGGAACTAGAATTTACTTTTGGGAAGAAGCCGACTCTTCTTAATGTGTTGTATGTACTAGAAATTCAAAATAATTTATTATCTATGGATATTATTTGTATGAAGCGATTTTGGGTTTCATTATAATCCAATAAGGTTATCTTGTTTAAGGGAGGTATGTTTGTGGTGATGGGGTACTCAAATGATGATATATATCAGCTGTCTATAAATAATATGATTAAATCCTCTACTAACTTTATTGAGTCCTCTAATTTATGGCATGATCATTTTGCGATTTTTTATTATGATTCACTAAAAGCAATGAATTAGTAAAAATTAATTAACTTTAAAAATGAATTTAATAAATGTAAAAAATGAGTATAATATAAAATTGTTAAAAAACCATTTGAAAGTGGTAAGATAAATCTTGATATATTAGATTTTTTACATTTTTTTATTTTTGAATTAAATGGTTAGTTAACTCATGGATGAAAAATGTATTTTATTACTTTTTGGATGAATATAGTATATATTTACATATATTTCTTCATAGAACGAAATATGAATCCTTTAGTACGTTTAATAAGTATAAAGATGATGTTGAAAACCAATTAAACAAAATTATTAAAGTATTATTATCAGATAGAGGTGGTGAATACTTTATGAATGAGTTTAATGAGTTCTATGAAAAAAATGGTATAATTTATCAAAATATAATTCTTACAAACCTCAAAAAAATGGCTTAGCTGAATGGAAAAATCATACTTTAGGATAAATCAAAAATTTCAAGATTAATACATATAATTTACTATTAAAATTATGGGGTAAATATTTATTAGATGCATGTAATATTCATAATATGATTGTTTCAAGGAATACTAAGCTATACCCTTATGAAATTTGGAAGGGTTGAAGAACTGATATTTTATATTTTAAAGTGTGGAGGTGTTTAGATTACTATAGTGTTTTTGATCCTTAAAGAAAACACAATTGGTTATAGAGTGATTAAAGGTGTTTTTATTGGTTACATAGAATGTAAAACCCCCAACCCTAGTAAAATGGAGTTGGTGTCTTACTTTATTACATTATAATAAGATATTAGGAATCACATCCCAAAAGGAATGAATAATTTAGTAGACTTAGTAAACTAGATACATACTTGAGTATTCAATTACATTTGACAACACGGGTTACAACATAATTTTTTTGAGAATAGCTTTATTCCATCTATAAAATACTTAAATATCAATAACAGTAAACTTCTTTGATTCCTAAGAAAGGTAAAAAAATTAAGGTTGAGTTCAAATGCTCATTAAGGGTTAGGTACAACGAACTATATCCTGAATTAATAACGAATAATCAATAAGGTAAGGTAAATAACTGAACACACAATCCATTTAATCAATAACTTGACTATCATGATTAGATATGGAATAATGAATATGGAATCGTAAATAACTGGAGAAACATGCCATTTAATCAATAAATTGAGAGTGAAATTCATCCATAGATAATACCATCATGAAAGTCTTGTGGATAATAATAAATGAATTCCCAATGAAGAAAATACTTATTTATTGGATGTCATGATCTCAGGCATAATGATACCTCTACCATCAAGATCTTTCATAAGTCCATTTAAAAATATGGGTAAAAACCCATTAAATGATAACTTACTGATTTGTCTCCTGAAACCTACCAATGAATTAAGGGGCTATATAACTTTGTTCCCACCCATCACTACATGTTCAAAACATTTCTCATATATCTAATAATCAATTTAATTCATGAATAACACTCATTATCATCAAATATTTGTATTGAGTAAAGAATACATATTTATCAATATTTCCCAAGTTAATAAAATAAATTTCAATGTAGAATGCCATATGTAGAAATGATATATGGATAAGAAATAAACATACCCATGATAAATAATATGGATATTTTGGGTAAATTTAATGTCCACAGGAAGGTGAATAATTCAAGGGAAAGTTAATTACTACAAAAATGAATAAAAACTGAATATCAATATTTTACTTGGTTAAAATGATCATTAACCATCCATAACAAAAATAAGGATAGTATCAATCCAAAATATAGCCATTGGATTAATAATAAAGAGTTTTTTCATTGATTAATATAAATACCATAAAAAGATCTTCAAAAACATTCTTAAGAAAAATATCCCTTTCATTTTGAAAATAACTTTTTAAAACTAAAAGTTCAAAAAAATTGAAAATAATTTTCTTTGAAAATAAAATTTGAAACATATAAGGACATCTTTAATACATTGAGTGGTCAGGAAGACAGAAAATTTTGTAAGTGCTGAGTATGTTAAAAAAAATATTTCTTTCATATTTTGGGTATAAGACAAATGAGCATTATTTTGAAAATGACATGAAGATACCTTTCAATTTTTTTTAAAAAAAGTCCAAATGACTAAAACTGACTTTAATAAATCATTTTCAAAGGTTAAAATCTATTTTGAAAACATTTTTAGAAAACAAGGCTTTGGAAGAAAACTGATTTCTCGCTGAAGAGAGAAATGAAATCCTATTTTCTTAAAAACATTTTCTAAATTATTTTATGTACTACAGAGTGAAAATGGTACTTTTAATTGAAAAATTCATGAATAAATAGAAGAGAATAAAAATAAATGGTTTTATTATCCAATTATTAACTAATTTACTTAAATGGAAATTCAAGCATAAACAATCCCAATTAAAATGAGATTGTGAAATAAACCCTTACAAATCTCATAATGTTGAAGTGATAATTAACCAATGATTCGATTGTGTGTGTAAAATATAAATAAACATAAATATGTGGATATAAAAAATAATATATTCAAAATTAAATACATGTATAATCATATAATATTAAATACAATGAAACATTAATTTAACCCAATGAAAATAAATTGAGTTATGAAATTCTTTACCACTTGGTAACTTTCACGTCAATACCTATGGATGAAATAATTAAAATTGAAAGTTAAAATACCATGAATTATTATTTAATCATTATATTACATGTCAAATGGGTAGTATATACACCATATAAAATAAATTATGTTCATAACATTTTAATAAGACTCAATGAAGGGAAATTGAGATGAAATCCATTACAATAACATTGAAGAGAGAATTAATAAATCAATATATTTTGTGTGTCAAATTTAAACCCATATATAAAAATT
The DNA here is from genome assembly GCA_963277665.1 of Viscum album. Taxonomy (NCBI): domain Eukaryota; kingdom Viridiplantae; phylum Streptophyta; class Magnoliopsida; order Santalales; family Viscaceae; genus Viscum; species Viscum album. The sequence goes on along the minus strand of OY728167.1, from coordinate 391,195,894 downwards.
TTCAATATAATATAATATATTCAAAATACATTATACCCATAATATTAAAATATCAAGGGAAAACTAAGAAGTAATATAACCCAATGAAAAGAAATTGAGTTATAAAATTCTTTACCACTTGGTAACTTTCCTGTCAAATATTCTTAGGTGAAATAATTCAAATTGAAACATAATGTACCAGTAATTATTAATGATTCATTTTATTACATGTCCAAGGGGAATTATATACACCATATAAAATTAATTAGGTGTATAACAATATAACATTCCTCAATGAAGGGAAATTGAGATGAAGTACCTTGCATCACGTTTCCTTTTGGTTGAACATACTTTAACCTCCCATATAGTGGTTTTAAACACGTTATAAACTTATTATAGAACCATATTAATATTTATAATATAATATATGATCATTTTATAACATTTTATCACCCATTCATTAATAATATTTCATTATTTTCATTATTTTAGGTGTTAATTGTCTTGTTTTCTCATCCATGCTTTGTTATGAATGTTCTGGTTCTTATGAATATTATATTGATCCATAATCTACAAAATAATAATCATTAAATAATTATCATATTTATACATCAATTATAATTCTAATACTAATAATTAAATATGGTTTTTAGAAATAAAGTATGATACAATCATGGAGACGGTAAGCCGTATATATGCATGAGTAACATTTTCATTTTTCAATGATCAATATAGAAAAAAGGTAAGTAATATTTTATATTTCAAGAATGATATTAATATCATATTATTATTTTAAATATACTTAAATATATATATATATTCCATGTGGTGTGGTGATGAAAAGATAGCCACATAACTTCATGAAGGCGGTAGTCCACACATACATGAACAATGTTATCATTTTTCAGTGTATGAGAGAAGATGATATATTATATTTTAAAATTGATAAATATGAAATTAATATAAAAAATATTTCATTTATATAACATATATTCATTAAATTTATCCTTATTACCTTCCTTGTACAGAATTAGTGAAAAAATCATCACACTGCTTCATGAGGAGGTAGTTCATCGTATATATGAGCGGCGTTATCATATCCACTACGAAACAGAAAGTAAAAAAGGTATATATGATATAATGAATAAAGAGGTATAATTAGGTTATAAATATCATATATAGTTTCATGAACCATCCCCTAGGGCCCATTCCATGACTACCCCAAGCCCGCCTTCCATAGGCCAGGGGTTGGCGACTAGCACCGAAAGGTGTATTCCCCAAAACGGGAAGGCATTGACTTTAAAACTGTACAAATACACAATCCAATGACACAATAAGAAGAAACCCTGAAGTAAACTACTGTAGTAAAAGTGTGATGAAAGTAATAGGGGTCGGAATACAAGTCCCAATGAAATGTAAAAGTACAACTAAAAAGAGAAAAACAGCTCCTAGATTGCCCACCGATGATCCTACCTGAAGGGTAGATATAGATTGTATCCACAGCACTCCACGTCAGCTTGTCTCCTCCATCTACTGCCTGGTCCTGACTCCCCCAAGTCTCTGCCCAGTTGCTCGCCGTCTGCATAGGACACAACAAGGTGTGGTTTAATCTCGTGCATGAGTGAGTATAACAATACCTAGTAGGGGAACCCGAGATCCCTGAAGGTCTCTCAGTAATCCAAAAAGGAAAACATCACAAGATATACCTCAAAGGTAATATCACAAGAATGATATAAATCGTGAAGCACAAAGAAAAAGAGACAACTCACTCTAACGGTATAACTTTGAGGTAATTAGGATAAGGATGACTAGTCATACAACCAGATCATCCTATCCATAGTAACTCTTCCGCAGACCCGTATTAGTCGTTGGTGCAAACCCATATTGGTGGCTGGTGCAGACCTGTTTTGGTCACTGGTGCAGACCCGTATTGGTCACTGGAGAAGATCTGTATTGGTCCCTGTTGCATACCCGTATTGGTCGTTGTTGTAGAACTGTATGGGTCGATTTTCATCATCATGTCACAGCCAGCCACTGGAATCCTGCTCATAGGACGTTTGATTTTGGGAGAACTGCTTCTCAAGCCATCGGTCAAATTTCAACTGGTAAGAAGTCCTAAAAAAAGTATACCCAAGGGACTTACCCCATCATAAGGGTCCCAACGTGACAGAAGACGCCTCGATCGGATACCAGCTTTGTGAGATATAGGCTCTTTCGTAAAAAGGGCCCGGTTGGATTCAAGTCTGATCCAACCAAGGTCGCATGTCAAACTCCGTCAAAACTCACTTAGAGTATCTCCAAAGGATAGACTTTCCAAATGGGTCCTTATACCATACACAACGCATCGATCGGATCCCTGATCTGTCAGTTACAACCCATTCCATGAAACAGTGTTGATTGTACCTCTGTCTAGCCCGACTCGGTTGGGCCCACCAGAATATGCCAAGGGAACGCTTCCCAAAAGGGGTCCCAACACCACTAACGGCGTGTCAAACAGATACATGGTTCATTAGTTACGAGTGTTTCTTTATTTGGGTACTGGTTGGGACTACGCCCGGTCTGACTCGGTCTGACTGGCCCAATGCAACGGGTCCCGGGGTCTACCAGACCCCACTCGGGTACAGCCCACTAGGGGTCGGCCTGATTCACTGGGTCCGGCCCATCGGGGTTGGCCGGCTTTTTCGCAGGCCCGGGCCAAGGTTGGCTCGGCCAGTCGGTGGGGCACGGCCCACCCGTGCTGGCCCGCAGGCCTGGCCCGTTGGACGGGGCTGGCCCGGACTGTTGGGTGGGTCCAGCCCGCAAGGCTGGCCCACGTCAGGTTCAGTCTGCCTAATGATAGACCATTGAGTCATGCTGGCCCTGCAGTTGCGGGGCCGTTTCAGCCAGCCAGTGGGGTGTTGCCCCATCACAATTTAATGGTCGGTCATTCAGCCGAACGGATTTCGCCAACGCGGCATAGCACGGGGCCACGCCGCCCCTTCCTTCTACAGGTTGCTGGCTGCGGCTGCTCCCGCTGCAGTTGTTGCCGCCTCCGGCACCTACGAGTGCCTCCCTTTTCTCCCGCACGACCGACTCGGGCCGGTCACCTTCGGCCACCGTAGTGAGCCGTCGCATGCCACCTTCCACCGCCCGTGGCTGGTTTCCGCGGTTCTCCTCCGGCCACTGCCGGCCGCCACTGACATGGCGCGCCGGTGGTTTCTTCCACGGGCCACCAGACGTGCTTCGGTGGTACATTCTTGGTGTCATCTGTGCCTACGTCTCTCCTGGGGTGTCATCGTCAAAATGTGACCTTCTATTTCATGTTTCCATCAACAAGAGGAGACCGTCCCCGAATAACGCAACATGATTTAAGCGACAGAGGGTTCGAACCTTGATTGTTTGGACCGCGCCCTCTGTGTTAATATGATAGCAGGCGGGAGAAAAAAAATCAACATAGATATACTTAAAAACATACCCCTTCCTGGATAATATGTCCAGTAATGATGATCGACAGAACCTCTTTCATCATTGTCGTTGGTTCGTGATTCGATGGAGCTCATCACCGCTCACTGAATTCGGCCTCTTCCTCCAGGTGGTTAGTGTCACGGTACTTTTCCAGAGCTTCGTCTCTTGGTGAAGTCCTGCCAACACCCCTCCCTGAGCTCCATATAAATAGAAGAGGAGAAGGAGTGTGTCCCGCATGAAGAATTAATGTGGTTTATTTAATTAATGAACCTCCCATTTTCCCAATGGTGTGGTTACATGTAAAGAAGATTCAATCCATTTAATGGCTTGACATGTCGTCAGTCCTGCCACCGTCGCTCGTCCATTGGAGAAAGAGAAAAGAAAAGAAAATAACAATTTTATGTTATTCTATGATTTATTTAAATGCCGCAAAAACTAACTTTTTCACCTGAACTAATACGGTCGAAGTGAACCCTCCCATAACCGAATCCCATCACTGAGGATTCAACAGTGCCCATGGATTTTTAATCCGAGCACCAATTCAAAAGTTATAAAATGCCGCCCACGTGTTTACTGAACATACCATTAAAAAATTTCAATAAATTATTTACATTCACCCTCGACCCGTTCTGTTTGAGGTTAGGATCTGCCTAAGGGAAACAAGTCCAAATGAACTCAATGGTACACTTGGATTTTCAATATGAGTTACCATTTAGAGGATATGGATTTTAACAATAAAATAATTGTTACTTAATTATTTTATTTACGTCCATAAACTAACTTCCATAGTTGGCCTGTGTTGGCCACTGTTAGTATCTTCCTAAAGAAAGCATACCCCCACGATCTCATCAGTGGTATCATATTTTTAATCTGAGTCACCATTTGTGAGTTAAAAGTATTTGAAAAATAAAATAACTCTATTTAATTATTTTATTTATGGTTATGCCATTTTTTTGGTTTTATCACAGGAGGCCTAAAAAGACTAAACATAAGTCATGCCAATGGTAAACCAACTATCCTAAATGCAATGGTGCCCTCAGATTTCTGATCCAAGCACCAGTTTAAGAGTTATTCCACTTTTTCAAGAAAACCACTTACAGACACTATTTTAAACTTAACATTTTTCGACGGATCATTCTGGGCACTCCAATCCCCGGAATCACACACAGTCATATTTTTTGATCTTGAAATAATTCCTTATAATATTTAAAAAATATATAAAAAAATTCCAGGTCATTGAATTCTCCCCACATTAGGTATTTACGACCCTGAAAGCCAAAACAAAGGAAAATCAAACAAAAGAGGGTTCTAAGCATGAATCTAAGCCTCCCTCTCCTATGTCCTCTCTCGGAGGTTCTTGTGTTTCCACCAAACTCGTACCAGAGGGATCGATCATCCACGATGGAGTTTCTCCTGTTGATCCTCTATCCCCATCGGGAACTCCATAAAAGTAACCCCATCGTCAAAATCCAACTCGCCCTAGTCGATAACGTGCGATGGATCATGCACGCATCTCCTCAGCTGTGACACATGGAAACCATTATGTACTCAGTGCTTCTGTGGGGGAAGAGATAGATGGTACAACACCTCTCCCACTCGGCTGAGAATCTTGAAAGGTCCGATGAACCACATAGATAGTTTGCCGCCTCGGCCAAACCCCTTTAATCCTGGTCGGGGTGACAGCCGTTGGAAGACATGGTCTACATCCTTGGACTCCAAGGTTCTCCGTCTCCTATTGGCATAATACCTCTATCGGCTCGGTGCAGTTTTCACTTGCTGACAAGTGAGGCATCATGATACAAACTCTACAACTGCTCGCTTCATCCCTAGCCACCAGTACTAACGTCGGAGGTCCTGGTACATCTTCACCACTCCAAGATTTACCGTTAAAGGGAATGTATGGAACTCCCTCAACACCTCATATTGAAGAATCATTGGTACCATGGTGGATCCTCTTAATTGAATGACATGCTCCCCACCTTAAGAAAATCTTTTAGGAGACCGTCATGAGGATATATGAGCACGTCGGGCCTCGCAGTCAACGTTCCAAGCTTTGCCTCTCGAAATTGCTGAAGAATTGGTGGATTGACCATCATAAACTGGAGGTAAGATACTCCATATTTATCCATGGAGGATATTTTTATCACAAATAGCTACTCTGATGCCTCACTCAGTAGCTATAGACCAGACCTCCTACAGAGTGCATTTGCTACCACGTTCCCCTTCCCAGGAGTATAGACTATCTCAACGTCATAGTCCTAGAAGAACTCTAGCCATATTCGATGTCTCCGATTTAGGTCCTTCTATGAGAAGATATACCTGAGACTCTTGTGATCTGAGTAAACAGTAAACCGTTCACCCATCAAGTAGTGCCCCGAAATTTTCAGCGTAAAGACCACTGCTGCTAACTCTAGGTCATGGGTAGCATAGTTCTTCTCGTACTTTCTCAACTACCATGAGTCGTACGCGATCATTGCCCGCTCCTTCATCAAGAAACAACCTAGTTTGGTCCTTTATACATTTCATTAGACTACATAATAAACTCCCACTTCCGTTATCCTCATGATGGGGGAACTTTTCATTCTCTGCCTCAGCTCCTGAAATCTCTACTGGAACTTCTCTGTCCATCGGAAAGGCTCCCCCTTCTTCGTCAAAGCTGACACGGGTGCCGCTACCCTGGAAAATTCATGTACAAATCTCTGGTAGTACCCAGCCAAAGCAGAAGTCCCTCTCCATTTGAGGAGGTAATCCTGGAAACATCTTTTAAAAAATATGTCCCCACACTCTACCACTACTATTGGGAACTGAAAACACAAAAAATCTTATTGCCACAAGTGTAAGACTGGCCCACTCAAGAGTGATCGGATGCACCCTACTATGCATGAGTTTATCATGTGCTTCCTATGTTTCCTTTTTCTCCAACCAAGGAAAACTCCATTCCAACACTATAGACATTCTACATATTTTTTCCCTAAAACAGTCAATATGATTGTGAATTGTGGATGACCAGTCCACACACAAACTAACATCGTAAGGCCTCGACGTTGCCACAAAGAGGTTCCAACCAAAACTCTCGCCTCAAGGGTCAGATCACACTATTGAAATAAGTGTGATTATCAAGTCTCTTTGAAAAGGTATCTCCAAAACGTAAGTGTCAAGTCATCTATTTAACTAGAAACTCAAGGTCTTGAACATGATTCGTGGCAAGAATGAATGATTGTAACCCCTATCTATTAATAAGTTTTCTAGTTATAGACACAGACTATACCTCGAATCATTTCGGGAGCCCTTAGGTCACACTCCTTGTCCACATGCAGCTACTCCATTTCCTTGTCCTCCAGATCCCTGAGCCTGGTGGGGACCACATTGGGGTGGTGGTTGTAACATGTCGAAATGTATACCACCTCATGTTTCTCTCCTAGCTCCACTTCCACATCTACTTCCATTAAGAGTCATATGTCCCTATCACTTCCTCTTCCCAAAACATTTTACATGCCCAAGTATCTGAGACTGGAATCAGTTTCCTATATTCCCACTACTAACATTCACTGGATGTATCCACTCAGCCAAAGAACATTAAACCAAAAAGGTTCTCACTATCACCCTAATATAAGTAGGAATGCATAGAGGAATAGTGTTGGATCAGATGTCCCTAAAAACACATCCCTCAGAGGTCCGAGCCTTGAAGAACTGACAGTACTGTATTCATTGAGTACATGGGATGGTCGGTAAACCTCGATAAATACTCAGCTACCGATATTTCATCCTACTAAAGCAGTATAATCTCTATGGAACACTCACCCCTTGTATTTTTATGGTAAGAGACCCCCTTCTCTGAGGATGGTTGTCAATCTTGTCCATAGAAAAGTCACCTCTTCGCAAGATCAGGGTAATATAAACCCTGTCATCATCCTGCTAAGCCACGTATACAGCTCTATACCAGGACCGACATCAGATCGAATAGTGCCTTAGATAAAAGGAAACCCGGCCACCTCCTCAAGCCAGTCCTTAGCTACATATGAGTCAGGCTCGCCTCAAAACCTAATGGGTATCTGATGTTCAAACACGTGTAAGGTACTATATAATGACCCATAATTTCGATATATGTTTATTACTTTAGAATTTAATCATACTTATTACAACATATAAAAAACCATGGTAGGACCGTATAGGTATAGTGTCTTTAGAAACTGGTAAATATAAACAACTGGTTCATCAAATCATCTACATTGTCTCCCGCTTATTTCATCATACCTAGAGTCCCTTTTTGGCATATCCTACTTAATAACCTTCTTCCTGACCTGGGGAAAATAAAACATACAAAAGGGTGAGTTCAAATTCTCAATAAGGGTAAACAAAAGAAATATCAATCATATCATATTCATAAGAACATAACATTGTGAATATATTAACCTGCAAAAGAGATCATAATATCATAACATGGGATAAATCACAGTAGTGAAATGTAATCCCAATGATCATAACATATAACATGAAAAATTTATCCATACACACAATATCATATAAAATCATTTCTTATTAGTCAAGACTCATTTCCAAGACTATCCTAGTGGACAAAGTCCATTTCTGAATTGATTTCACTCCTCGTTTCAGTCATGTATCACTGAACCGGATTAACTTGTCGTTCAAGCCATGTCTATCTCAGGAGATATAAAACTTTACCCAATGCATTGGAGGGAGATATAGGTCCCACCCATCTCATAATGAAACCATTCTTATGTGTTCCACAAAATCATAAATCATATATCATAGCGTAACCCATGCAATAAAAATGGGATTCTTAAACATCATGCCATCATAACATAAACCATATAAGATAAAAGGACTTCATAAAAATAATTCCATCATAACATAATCAAATAAATGTGAAAATATGGATAAAAATAGAACCCTATATTATCTTATACGTAAAATAATTTTGATAAAACACTTGAACTCCATTCTTGAGAAAAATATCCTTTCTACTTCAAAAACATTTTTCCTTTCTTAACATATCATACAATTTTAAACTAAAAGATGTTAATTAAAAATAAACTTGAAAACATTTAAGGGAATCCTTAGGGAAATAATTTTTTATGAAAACATAAAAATCCATTCACGTCGTATAAGTAAAAAATCATTCTTCGTGTACTGTGGCCGGAAAAGTCAAAAATTACCTCGTACTGAAAACGAAAAAAGATTCCTTTCATATCATTACTAAAAATTTACCAATAGGTAAAATTGGATTTAATCAATTTTAGGAGGATAGAAATAATTTTACATATTTTGGAAACATGGATGTGAATGATAAATATTCCCCAATAAATTCTAAATTATAAACAATCTCGGATAAAAATGAGATTGCGAGATTTTCCATTACCTTAGGTCCGATATGCTTCGTATGTATCTGAACCTCATGTATAATGATTTAAATAATGTAATTTACTTATTACAAAATCATATTTATTGTTATGATATCATACATGGTCATATTCTTATCTTCTTATTAGTAATATTTCATTACTACTTGTTATTCGGGTGTTCATTGCTTTATGTTCTTACGCATTTCTTATTAAATAAATTCGTATTCCTATTTTTAGGTTATAGATACATTATTTACAGAATGGTATTAGTGTGATATATATCATATTTATTCATTCAATTCATTTATATAATCATTATTCAATGAAGATCATATAGAACGAGTCACATCACATCGTGGGGACGGTAGGACGTACGTACGCACGAGCGATGATATCATTCCCATAACTATTGAATGGTATTAGAGTGGAATATGGAATGTATCAGAATTAGTATCATGTTATAATAATCATATATATGTATTCATTACACCATTATACCCATCCAATGTAAGGTCGTGGTGGAAAATAGATTACACCACGGCGTAGAGATGGTATTCCGTACATACGCACGCGCGGTGATTTCCTTTTCCGTAGTATGAATAGAAGGTGAAATAGGGTTGTTTCATATTTATAATAACAAATAAGTATATTATTGATACTGATGTTATTAATTTTTTATGAAACTAATAAATAAGAATAAGTAGAAGAAGAATTAAAATGGAAAGAATCGGTAAAGGATATTACCTCTTCTTTGACGCGCCTCTTCTTAACCTCCTATTAGGGCACTAAAGTTGGTATTTGAAGAAGACCAAGACCTATATTATGTATCTAGGGATGTGTAGAATATAAATTGGCAGGTTTTGGCCGATCTTGAAGTCTCAAAGTGGTGTGAGGAGGAGAGGGGGGAAGTTCCCTTTTATAAGGGAGGAGAGGGGCACCTTTGGAATTATAAGAAATATTAATTTATAATAAATTCAAACCCCACTTAAAAACCTCAAAAACTTACTCCAATCAGAATACTAGATGAGATATGTTTGTAATCTCATCAACCAATAAAATTTAGACAGCTTGTGAATTTATTTTAAACATTATCAACTTGATTTATCCTTATATAATCTATTTATTTTTATTTGTGGTAATAATATTCTAAATTTTAATCAATATAAATAATTACTTATATGTTATGAATTGTCCATAATATTATAATTTATTACATTGAAGACCATATAAATTTTAATTTATAATTTTTAAATATTTTTGTGATTTATAAACAATTTTATAATATGTAATTTTTATAAAATAACAATAGTGTCAATTTTGAAACTATTTATTTATTTGAATTTAAATAATATATACACAGAATATATGTTCGAACTAAAAGTTTAATATATTCATAACATGTAATATTTGTCTAGAAAATTAGTGGATTGCATTAAATAGTTTATATACTATTTATTTCAAAACTTTTAAAATAATTTATATTATAATTCAATCAATAAAATAATATCAATATCAATATTGTGTCATTATTAATAATTATTATTTAATCCCTAAAAATTATAAATAAATTAACATGATTTAGATAATTTTATTAGCTTTCTGGAGACTATTCTTGTTCGAAGTTACATGAAGTTTATCACTAAATTAAAATTATTATACTTATAAGATTTAAGAGAGTGACATGTTGTCACTTTCTTTGGTTTTAATAATAATTAAATTATTTTAATGGTCCAAAGTCCATAAAATGAATTTATTATGACCCATTGGTGATACGGGTCGACTTTTAGTCATCCAATAGAGTTTTATCATATGTTAGAGTAATTTTATAATCTTATTTTTACCCATAATTACCTGATTTACCTTTAACTGCAGTAAATAAAAATTACCATAGTTACTATTCATAATATAAAAAAAATAACCTATTAACATAATTTGGACCCAATGAATCCAAATATAGAATCCATTTTTTAAAATTCAAAACATATAAGTTGTAGTAATTAATTTAAAATTAATCTCGTTGTTAAGTAAACGGGGTTTAAAATTTAAAACAATTCCAAAGATTGAAATGTTTTTACCTATGAATTCAATGTAAAATTAATGGTAATGAAATAAATTATATTAAATGGTAAAAATATATTCTATTTATACTTTAAAACCATTAAATTTTATAATTTAACCATATAAATTATTGCGATGAAAAAAATGGTTTTTAATTAAAATATAGCGTGTTTTTACTATTCATTAAAATATGGAAGTTATCAGAATAATATAAAAAATTTATCCAAATTAAATTTTTATATCTTGATTCCAAATAAAAATTTAATTCAGTCAAATTGAACTTATAATCATGTCAAAAACTTTATTTAAAGTTGGTGCGCCATCAAAAGGCAGCAAAACTGCATTTTTTTTAAAAATACTTATTTTACCCGAAACATTTATTTTGTTCACATACCATGTTTTAGAAAATGTGTAAGATGAATAATAATGTTATAAAATTAAAAATGTAGTTAATAATATTCATAACGGCTAGTCCATAATAATATTATAACAATATATTGTTGTTTAGTGAAACTCGATATTGTGTACGACACACGCTATCGAGGAAGGTTTCTCTTGCGTATAACGCAATCCAAGATAGTGTTGTGTGTAGTGAAAGATTCCATTGATGTTTCATATAACATAAGACATAAAAAAAGTCTCATAAAATATCAGGGTGTTACATTCTAACCCCCTTTAAATGAATTTCTCCCTTGAAATTCGTCACTTCGTAACAAACAGATGAGGATACCTCTCCCTTATCATATCCTAAAGCTCCCATGTAGATTCTTCTAATTGGTGGTTCCTCCATAAAACATTCACCAAGAGAGTGGTCTTTTTAGTAGAACTTTTTTGATATGATCCAGAATCTCTATCGGTTGTTCCTCATAAGAAAGATCTTGCTCCAGTGGTACAACTTCTGAGCATAGTACATGTGAAGGATCGGGTATGTACTTTCTCAGGAGAGATACCTGAAACACATCGTGAAATTAAGAGAGATTCAGTGGAAGCTCCAATCGGTTAGCTACCTTCCCAACACGATCCAGTACTTCAAAAGGGCTGATATACCTTGGGCTCAACTATCCCTTCATTCCAAATCTCATTACTCTCTTCCAAGGAGATATTCATAAGAACACTTTATTACCCATTTCAAACTCTAGGTCCTTTTTTCAGTTGTCAGCACAACTTTTTTGTCGAATCTGAGCTGCTCTTATGTGTTTTTGAATAGATCTAACCTTTTCTACCATCTCATCAACAAGATCAGGTCCTAATAGATTTATTTCCCCAGCTTCATCCCAGGAAGTTGGAGTTGTGCATTTCATTCCATAGAGAGCTTCATAAGGAGCCATCTAAATACTGGAGTGAAAGAAATTATTATAAGAAAACCCCACCAAAGGTAGGTGTTGATTCCAACCACCTTTGAAATACATAGATCAATCTCTTAACATGAATTCTAGAGTCTGAATTTTTCTCTCAGACAGACCGTCTGTCTGAGGATGATAAGTAGTACTAAAACTCAACTCTGTATCTAGAGTATTCGGAAGACTTCTCCAGAACATCAAAGTAAACCTTAGATCCCAATCAGATATAATGGAAAGTGGTACTCCATGAAATATTACCACTTCCTTTACATATATCATGGCAAGCTGATCCAGATAGAAATTTTCTCTAATATCAATGAAGTGTGCCAACTTCGTAAGATGATCAACTACGACCCATATAGCATTATTTCCTTTGGATGTTTTAGGATGTCTGGGGACAAAGACCATAGTGATGTTTTCTCATTTCCATTCAGGTATGGGTAATGGTTGTAACATCCCCTTAGAATTATGTCTCTCAGATTTAACTTGCTGACAAACAATGCATCGAGAGACATATTCAGCAACATCTCTTTTCATGCCATCCCACCAGAAGTACTCTTTCAGGTCCCTATACGTCTTCCTGCTTATAGGATGAATAGAGAATAAAGAACTATGAGACTCATCCAGCAGCTCCTTCTTTAATTATGGGATGGTAGGAACACAAACCCAATTCCTGAACCTTATTCTTTCATCACAATCAATGTGAAATCTAGGAACATTTCTCACATTCTTTTGTAATTCCACATCTTCTTTCTGTGCCTCTTTAATCTTCATATGTATAGATGGTTGAACATTCATTTGAGAAAGATAATATTTTTCCCCTTCCATTATAATTCCAAGATCCGTGCTTTGTAAATCAATAAATATTGGATCATTTGTGATCCTTATCAAGGATAAGCTAGCATGGTCTTGTCGACTTAATGCATCTGCCACCTTGTTTGCATTCACAGGGTGATAATGAATTGAGAAATCGTAATCCTTAATCAACTCCAACAATCATCTTTGGCACATATTCATCTCATTTTGTGTGAAAATATACTTTAAACTTTTATGATCAGTATAAATATCACACCTTTCACCATAAAGGTAATGCCTCCGAATCTTTAATGTAAAGATTACCACATATAACTCCAAATCATTATTTGGGTAATTTTGCTCATGGACTTTCAACTGTCGTGAGGCATAAGCTATCACAATATCATTTTTCATGAGAACACACCCCAATCCCTTCTTGGATGCATCACTGTAGATCACAAACCTTTCTCCACTACAAGGCAGTGTGAGCACAGGTGCACTAGATAACCTTCATTTTAACTCCTTGAAATTTTCTTCACACTCCTCCGTCCAAACGATCTTCACTCCTTTTTGAGTCAACCGGGTGAGTGGATTAGATAACCTTGAAAAATATTTCACAAAACGTCGATAATATCCAGCTAAGCCAAGAAAGCTTTGGATCTTAGTTATTGTTGTTGGTCTCGACCAGCTTTCGATAACCTCTGTTTTTGCTGGATCCACAGATATCCCCTCTTTTTAGATTATGTGACCAAAAAATGAAACTTGTTTAAGCCAAAATTCACACTTAGTAAATTTGGAATAATGCTTCTCCATTCTTAGGGTCTTTTATACAATTCTCAAGTGATCTTCATGTTCTTACTTGTTCATTGGATATACAAGAATATCGTCTATAAAGACTTCCAAAAACTGATTAAGATAGTCTCTAAAGACTCTATTCATTATATCCATGAAGATAGGAGGGGAATTAGTAAGACCAAATGACATCACTATAAATTCATAGTGTCCATACCTTGTACGAAAAGCTGTCTTTGGTATATCCTCCCATTTGACCCTTAATTGATGATACCCTGAATGAAGATCAATCTTGGAAAAGTATTGAGCTCTGTGTAGTTGGAAAAATAAGTCATCAATTCATGGGATAGGGTATTTGTTCTTGATAGTAATCTTGTTAAGTTCTCGATAATCAATGAAGAGTCTCATTGATCCATCTTTCTTCTTAACAAACAGAATAGGTGCGCCCCAAGGTGACTCACTAGGGCGTATGAATCCTTTATCAAGATTCTCTTGGATTTGCTTCTTCAATTCCTACAACTCAATTGGGGCCATTCTATAAGGAGTCTTTGAAATAGGCATAGCACCCGGTATGAGTTCTATTGAAAACTCAACTTCATGATTTGTTGGAAGACCTGGAAATTCCTCTGGAAAGACATCATCAAACTCACGTACAATGGGAATATTCTTAATCGTGAGTTTCTCACCAACCATTTGAGATAAATTACCTTCATTTAGTGGAATGAAGACCCATAAGATGGAAGAAATTTCCACTGGAAGGTTATTTTCATCCTTACATCGACAGATGGTCATATATTAATCAGGAATATTAAATGTGATTTCCGTTCATTGGAAATTGATATGAGCTCTATATAAAGAAAGCCAATCCATGATATAATCACATCAAATTACACTATAGGAATGATCACAAGATTTGCAGGAAGCACTTTCCCAAAAAATTCAATCATAGAAGAATTGTAAACTTTTGATGCGACCGTTGTGACATTATGAGTTGTCATAGCTAACTCAACATCTAATTGTTGAGGTAATACGACGATGCCCTTAGAAAATACTTTAGAAATAAATGAGTGGGTGGATCCAGAATCATATAAAACATTTTCTACTTTAGAGTTGATGGTAAGTGTACCTTTCACCACTTCGTTATCATACTCCACATTGCCAATTGTAATTACATGTGACATTCTTTTGTTTTTGGCCTTAAGAGTTTGTTGACATCGATCATCATGAACAACCCTTGGATTTGGGCATTGATTTGAGTAATGCCCCATCTCCTTGCACTTGAAACATTGAAGTGTTTGAGGTGCATTCTATGTATCCCTTTCTTTGTTCGCATCATTAGACATCTTATTCCCATTATTTCGACATTCAATTGCCTGATGGCCTTATTTTCCACACTTAAAACATTTGTTTGTCCCTTTAAGACAATTCCCTCCATGTTTATTTCCACAATTTGAGCATAAAAGAAAACTCGTCTTCTTTTAAATGTGGTCTTTAGATTTTCCTTTGAATTCAATTTTCCACTTCTTATCAAACCCATATGATTGATGGGTTACTCCAATCTCTATCTCAACCTTGAGAGAACATCGAACAATATCCTCGTAACTATTGAAGTCCCTTATGGATATTTCCCTTCAAAGACTTGGTTTTATACCACTAAAGAATCGATTGATCTTACTCTCAGGTTGGATAATAATTACAGAAGCGTACCTTGCAAGTCTTGTAAAAAAATTTCTTCGTTGGTACCAACTGATTCATCATCCTTTTGCTTCAGTTCAAGAAACTCCTTCTCCAACTTTGTTTGAAGAATACGAGGGAAGTACTTATTGAAAAATAAGTTCTTGATCTCGTCCCATTCCATGGACTCAATTTCATCCATTTTCATCATATTCTTGATAATATCCCACCATTGATCTGCTTCACCTTCCAAACGATACACTGATAAGGTGAATTTTTCATGTCCAGAACATTGTAGAACTGAAAATATCTTTTTAGTGGTACCGATCCATTGTTCAGCCACTAATGGATCTGAAGACCCGCTGAATGAAGGTGGACGCTACCTTGTGAATGATTCAACAGAATGTTTCTCCTTCCTTTGCTCATCTGGAAGTCCTGCATGATTCATATCTTGAGAAAGTTGTGTGAGCATGGATACAAGAATTTTCATTCCATCTCCCATAATGTTTAGTTTCTCAAGGGGAAAATCATTTCATTGTCTGTTGCATTCAGCATTAACATGGTTCCTTCGGGTTCCAACCATTGACTAAAACCAAGAAGTATAGTGTGAGAAATAGTAATTACAATAGGAAAACCACATAATCAGTAATAAAATTTCACACTTTAGGTCATATCATAGGTTATTCAGGGCCATTTCTAAAATACTAATATTATGTTCTATGCTTAGACATATCCTTAGGGTTCTTACTAAGGCTTTCACATCCTAGTTTCCAATGGTTAAATATATCCTTCCTCCATTACCAACTATAAAGTCCCATAATTTAGATACATGGTTATTACTTCATAATTTAAGCATACTTATTACAACATATAACAAAACCATGGTAGGACCGTATAGGTATAGTGTCTTTAGAAACTGGGAAACATAAACAACTGGTTCATAAAATTATCTAAATTGTATCCTGCTTATTTCATCATATCTAGAGTCCATTTTTGGCATATCCTACTTAATACCATTCTTCCTGACCTGGGGAAAAGAAAACATACAAAAGGGTGAGCTCAAACGCTCAGTAATGGTAAAAAAAGAAATATCAATCGTATCATATTCATAAGAACATAACATTTTGAATATCTTAACCTGTAAAAGAGATCATAATATCAGAACATGCGATAAATCGCAGTAGTGAAATGTAATCCCAATGATCATAACATATAACATTAAAATTTGTGGCATACACACATAATCATATAAAATCATTTCTTATTAGTCAAGACTCATTTCCAAGACTATCTTAGTGGACAATGTCTATTTCTGAACCGAGTTCACTCCTCACTTCAGTCATGTATCACTGAACCGGATAAACTTGTCGTTACAGCCATGTCTATCTCATGAGATATAATTCTTTACCCACTACATTGGAGGGAGATATAAGTCCCACCCATATCATAATGAAACCATTCTAATGTGTTTCACAAAATCATAAATCATATATCATAGCATAACCCATGTAATAAAAATGGGATTCTTAAACCTTATGCCATCATAACATAAACCATATAAGATAAAAGGACTTCATAAAAATAATTCCATCATAACATATTCAAATCAATGTAAAAATAAGGATATAAATATAACCCTATATTATCTTAGATGGAAAATAATTTTTATAAAACAATTGAACTCCATTCTTGAGGAAAATATCCTTTCTACTTCAAAAACATTTTTAATTTCATAACATTTCATACAATTTTAAAATAAAAGAAGTTAATTAAAAATAAACTTGAAAACATGTAAGGGAAGATTCATGGAAATAATTTTCTCTGAAATTATAAAATTCCAATAACACCGTATAAGTAAAAAAACATTCTTCTCGTACTTTGGCCGGAAAAGTCAAAAAATACCTCGTACTGGAAACGACAAAAGATTCCTTTCATATCATTACTAAAAATTCACCAATAGTTAAAATTGGATTTAATCAATTATAGGAGTATAGAAATAATATTACATATAGAGGAAACATGGATGTGGATGATAAATATTCCCTAGTAAATTCTAAAGTATAAACAATATCGGATAAAATTGATATTGCGAGATTTTCCCTTACCTTAGGTCTGATCTGCTTCGTACATGTCCGAACCTCCTATATAATGATTTAAATAATTCCATTAAATTATTACAGAATCATATTTATTGTTATGATATCATACATGGTCATATTTATGTCTTATTATTTGTAATATGTCATTGTTACTTGTTATTCGGGTGTTCATTGCTTTATGTTCTTACGCGTGTCTTGTGGAATAAATACATATTCCTCTTTTTAAGTTATAGATACATTATTTACAGAATGGTATTAGTGTAATATATATCTTATTTATACATTAAATTCATTTATATAATCATTATTCAATGAAGATCATGTAGAACAAGTCGCACCACATCGTGGAGATGGTAGGTCGTACGTATGCACGAGCGATGATATTGTTCCCATAACTATTGAATGGTATTGTAGTGGAATATGTAATGTATCAGAATTAGTATCATGTTGTAATAATCATACATATTTATTCTTTACACCATTATACCCATCCATGTACGGTGGTGGTGGGAAACATATTACACCACGGTGTGGAGATGGTATTTCGTACGTACGCATGTGCGGTGATTTCATTTTCCATAGGATGGATAGAAGGTGAAATAGGGTTGTTTAATATTTATAATAACATATCATTATATAATTGATACTGATTTTATTAATTTATGATGAAACTAATAAATAAAAATAATTAGAAGAAAAATTAAAATGGAACGAATCGGTAAAGGATATTACCTCTTCTTTGACACGCCTCTTCTAAACCTCATCTTAGGGAACTAAATTTGGTCTTTGAAAAATACCAGGACCTCTAGTATGTTTGTAGGGAAGTGGAGAAGAGAAATTGGTAGGGGTTGGCCCAGCATGAAATCTCAATGTTGTGCGAGGAGGAGAGGTAGGAGGTGCCCTTTTATAAGGGAGGAGAGGGGCACCTTTGGAATTATAAGTAATATTATTTGATAATAAATTAAAAACCCACATAAAAACCTCCAAAAATGACTCAAATACGAATATTAGATGATATTTGGTTGTAATATCATCAACCACAAAAATTTAGTCAATTTGGGAATTTATTTTAAACATTATCAACTTGATTTATCCTTATATAATCTATTTAATTTTATTTGTGGTTATAATATTCTAATTTTTAAATCAATATAAATAATTACTTATATGTTGATAATTTTCCATAATTGTATACTTTATTAAATTTTAGACCATATAAATTTTAATTTATAATTTTTAAATATTTTGGTGATTTTTTAACAATTTTATAATATGTAATATTTATAAAATAACAATAGTGTCAATTTTGACACAATTTATTTATTTGAATTTAAATAAAATATACACAGAAGATATGTTCGCAATAAAAGATTTAATAGATTCATAACATGTCATATTTATCTATAAAATTAGTGGATCACATTAAATATTTCATATAATATTTATTTTAATACTTTTAAAATCATTTTTTTGATAATTCAATTAATAAAATAATTTCAACATCACTGTTGTGTCATAATTAATGTTAATTATTTAATACCTAATAATTATAAATAAATTCACATGATGTGGATAATTTTATTTTATTTATGGAGACTATTCTTGTTCCAAGTTCCATGAAGTTTATCACTAAATTAAAATTATTATACTTATCAAATTTAAGAGAGTGACATGTTGTCATTTTCTTTGGTTTTAAGAATAATTAAATTATTTTAATAGTAAAAAGTCCCTAAAATGAATTTATTCTGACTCTTAGGTGATAAGGGTCGACTTTTAGTCATCCAATAGAGTTTTGGAAGGTGTTAGGGTAATTTTATAATCTTATTTTTACCCTTAATTACCCGATTTACCTTTAACTGTAGTAAATAAAAATTATCGTAGTTACTATACATAATATCAAAAAAAAAGTAACCTATTAACATAATTTGGACCCAATGAATCCAAATATGGAATCCGTTTTTTAAAATTCAAAACACAGAAGTTGCAGTAATTAATTTAAAATTAATCTTGTTGTTAAGAAAACGGGTTTTAAAAGTTAAAATATTTCCAAAGATTGAAATGCTTTTACCTCTGAATTCAATGTAAAATTAATGGTAATAACATACATTATATTAAATCATAAAAATATATTATTTTTATACTTTAAAACCATTAAATATTATAATTTAACCATATAAATTATTGTGATTAAAAAAGTTGTTTTTAATTAATATATAGCGTATTTTTACTATTCATTAAAATATGGAAGTTATCAGAATAATATGAAAAATTTATGCAAGGTAAATTTTTATATCCTGATTCCAAAGAATAATTTTATATTCTCAAATTGAACTTATAATCATGTCAAAAACTATATTTAAAGTTGGTGCGCCATTAAAATGTGGCAAAACAACATTTTTTAAAAATACTTATTTTACCCGAAAAAATAATTTTGTTCACATAACTTGTTTTAGAAAATGTTTAAGATGAATAATAATGTTATAAAATTCAAATTACAGTTAATACTATTCATAAAAGCTAGTCCATAATAATATTATTACAATATATCGTTGTTGAGTGAAACTCGATATTGCGTATAACACACGCTATCGAGGAAGGTTGCTCTTGCGTATAACGCAAGCCATGCTAGTGTTGTGTGTAGTGAAGGATTAACTTGATGTTGCATATAACATAACACATAAAAAAAATATTTATCATAAAAAATCAGGGTATTACACACTAAGCCTACATGTGTCTTCTACTGGTATCGCCGGTTGTAATTGCTGACCAATGGGTAGGGATATAGATGGCACACTACTTGAAGGTACCATCTCTGAAAAAAATCCATGTAATGATGCCTCATCACCATGAGGACCATCCTCATGGTCACGCACTGATATAGACTAGAAGCTAGGATCACCATCTGATCTACTGGTGTCTAAATTAGGTGGAAAAATCTCTCCATAGCCTCCAGCCAGTCCTCATCTGTCTCGGGATTTGTCTCGCCTAGAAAACTCAGAGGCCTCTGCTGCTGGAACTGGTGTGAAGTGCTCAGTCGGCATGCATGGTCCACTAGTAGAATATGTTGTTGATCCACACATGATTGCTCGATGCTAATCCACACAGGATAGCTTGGTAAAGATCCACAGAGGATCAGTATGTACTAACCCCCGCAAGACCCACATAGGATCTAACCCATATAGGATCGGTATGTCACTGATCCACAATGGGCCTCTCTAAGGCTGGTCTTTGTTGGGCTGCACACTGATGATCCACACAGGGTCACTAGAATGTTGATCCACACTGAGTCGCAAGAATGTTGATCCACACAGGGTCGCTAGAATACTGATCCTCATAGGATCCCTCAGTGGGCTGTCATCGTGTACTCTCTCGGGAATCGTAGTTATTTATCTAAGAAGCAGCATCCTGAAAAAGAATAGGTGCACCATAGTCATTATGTTATTCCTGGTGAGCTTACTCTAAATAAACTAAGGAAAAACATTTCTAAAACACACGCAATTAGTGTTTTTGTGCACTGAGTCAGAAATCAGAGTTCAAGGTCCTGGTGTATGAATACGTCGGCCGCCGCACCAACACATGACTCCCCGAACTAAAAACCACACTCAAAACACTTAGCATTATTGCTCCATTGAAAAGATCAGTGTCCTAGTTCTTCAGTAGAACTGACTGCTCTGATACCACTTTGTCATGACCCGCCCCCCGGGGCTCGTGCCCTGACTACCCCAAGCCCGCCTTCTATAGGCCAGGGGTTGGTGACTAGAACTGAAAGGGTAATCCCTAAAACAGGAAGGAATTACCTTTAAAACAATAAAAACATACAATACATGGACAAAACAGGAAGCAACCCCGAAGTAAACTACTACAGTAAAAGTGATGAAAGTAATAGGGGCTGAAATACAAGCCCAACTAAAAAGAAAAAGTTAAACTGAAAAGAGAAAAGTAGATTTTGGGTCGCCCACAGAGGATCCAACCTGAAGGGTAGGTACAGATCAAATCCATAGCACTCTATGTCATCTCGTATCCTCTGTGTACCACCTGTTCCTAACTCCCTCAAGTCTAAGCCCGGGTGCTCATCGTCTGCACAAGACACAATAAGGTGCGGGTGAAGCCCATGTAGACGTGAGTATAATAATACCCAGTTGGAGACCCCGAGACCCTTGAAGGTATCTTTGTAATCCACAAAGGAAAACATCACAAGATATACCTTAAAGGTAATATCACAAGAATGATCTAATACCTGAATCACAAAGAAAAAGAGACAGCTCACTCTAACGGTATAACTTCAAGGTTACTAGGATAGGGATTACTAGTCGTATAGCCAGATCATTCTATCCTTAGTAACTCTACTGCAGACCCATATTGGTTGTTGGTGCATACCCGTATTGGTCCCTAGTGTAGACACGTATTGGTCACTGGTGCAAACCCGTATTTTTCGCCGGTGCAGACCCCTATTGGTTGCTGGTGGAGACCCTTATTGGTCGCTGGTGCAGACCCATATTGGTCGTTGGTGCAGAACCATATTGGTTTATCTTCATCATCATGTCACAGCTAGCCACTGGATTCCCACTGATAACACGCTTGATTTTGGGAGAACTGCTCCTCAATCCATAGGTCATATTTCAACTGGTAAGAAGTCCCGTAAAAAGAATACTCAAGGGACCACCCCGTCAGAGGGGTCCCAACGTGACCGAAGGTGCGTCGATCGGATGTCCAATTTGTGAGATATGAGCTCTTCTGTAAAAGGGGCCTGGTTGGATTCAAGTCTGATCCAACCCAGTTCGCACGTAAAAATCTGTCAAAACTCACTTAGATGTTCTCTAGAGGACCGTATTTCCACAAGGGTTCTTATGCCATAGATGGTTCATCGATCAGATGCACGGTCTGTTTGTTACACCCCTTTCTATGAAACGAGGGTGATTGCACCTCAGTCTGGCCCATCTTAGTCGGGCCCACCAGAATATTCCAAAGGGATATCTTCCTAAAATGGGTCCCAACACCACTGACAGTGTGTCAAACGGACACTCAGTTTTTCAGTTACGAGCATTTCTTTATTTGGGAACTTATTAGGTCTGGGGTCGGTCCGACTCAGTTAGACCGACCCGATGCAATGGGTCCCGTTGTCTACCTGAACCCTCTCAAGTCCGTCCCACTAGTGGATGGACCGGCTTATTCGCAGGCCCATGCCATGGTGGGGCCGACCCGTTTAGTGGGGCTTGGACCACCCACACTGGCCCGCTGGTTCGTGGGTCCGGCCCGTTGGGCCGGCCTGCTTCTGGCTCAGTCCAACCGAAGGCGGACCATTGAGTCCCTCTGGAACCAATGTTGTGGGGCAGTTTCAGCCAGTTGGTGGGGCGCTGCCCCTCCGCGATTCAACGGTCGGTCATTCGACCAACCGGCATCCGCCATCCCAGCATGGATTGGGGTTGTGTCGCCCCTTCCTATTGCGGTACGTTGGCCACTGGCAGCACCTGTGGGTGCTTCCCTTTTTTCCCGCAAGACCGGCTCAGGCCGGCCGCCTTCAGCTGCCGCGGTGTGCCGTCACACGCCGCTGACATGGCGCGCCAGCGGTTTCTTCTACGGGCCACCGGACGTGCTTCGCTGGTCCTTTCTTGGTGTCGCCTATGCCTACAGATCTCCCAGGGTGCCTTCGTCAAAACATGACCCGCTAATTCGCTTTGCCATCAACTTGAGGAAATTGTCCCTGAAGAACAAAACATGAGAAATGTGGTGGAGGGTCTGGGCCTTGTTTGTTTAGCATGTGCCCTCCACTTTAATAAGATATTAGGCGAGAGAAAAGAAATCATTATAGATGAACATAAAAACAAATCCACCTACCTGGATAAGATGTCCACTGATGATGATCGACAAAACCTACTTCATCATTATCATTGGTTCGGGATTCGGCGGTGCTCATCACCGCTCGTTGAATCCGGCTTCGTCCTCCAAGTGGTTAGCAACGCGGTACTTTTACATATCTTCGTCGCTTGGTGAAGCCATGCTAACACCCCTCCCCGAGATCTATATAAATACAAGAGGAGAAATAGTGTGTCCCACACGAAGAATTAATGAGGCTCATTTAATTAATAAACCTCTTAAATTCCCAACTATGAAGTTACAAGTAAAGCAGAGTAAATCCATTGAATGTATTGACATGTGGTCGGTCCCGCCACCACCGTTGAACTATTGGAGAAAGAGAAAATAAAATAAAATAACAATTTCTATGTTATTTTATTATTTCTTTAAATGCCGTAAAAACCTAATTTTTCACCCGACCTACTACGGTCGAAGTGAAGCCTCCCTTAAGAGAATCCTGGCACTGTGGATTCAATAGTGCTCTCGAATTTTTAATCCGATCACCGATTCAAATGTTAGAAAATTCCACCCACACGTTTACTGAACGTACCTTTAAAAAAGTTTAATAAATTTATAAAATTCACCCTCGACCCGCACTGGTCGAGGTTATGCTCTGACTAAGGGAAACACTTCCCAATGAACTCAACGGTACTCTCGGATTTTCAATACTTGTTACCTCTTAGAAGTTATAGATTTTAACAACAAAATAATTTTTACTTAATTATTTTATTTATGGCCTAAATCTACCATCTGTAGTTGGCCCTCGTTGGACAATTTTGGTATCTGCATAATGAAAGAATACCCTCAAGTGCTTAGCAGTGGTCTCATATTTTTAATTCGAGTCATCGTTTATGAGTTATAAGCATTTGAAAAATAAACTATCATTATTTATTTATTTTATTTACATTTATGCCATTTTTAGCTTTTCTCACCGGAGGCCTGCGCTGACTAAACATAAGTTGCGCCTAGGGTAAACCTGTTATCCTGAATGCAACAGTGCCCTTGTATTTCTGATCCAGGCACCTGTTTAATATTTATTCCACTTTTTCACTAAAACCACTTACACGTGCTATTTTAAACATAACATTTTTTGACAGATCATTCCGGGCACTCCGGGACTTGGAATCACACGTCGTCAGATTTTTCTGTCATGAAATAATTCAATATAATTTAAAAAAATTATATGGAAATTCAGGGTCATTAAATATATACATTATATCCATCAACATACCCAACCGTGAGAGGTGGTAATGAAAAACCGATTGAAATTGATTCGCAAGGAGGTAGTCCACCGTACACACGGATGATGATTTCATAACCAATTTGATGGATGTGGAGAAGGATGTAGCTCCTCAGCATAACACAAAAAAAATCCCATTATATCTATGATAATGAGGTTTTTATGTCAGCATGTTTTAATAATAATTAATGTATGTGGAAGAAGAAATAAAATGAAAACACTCATTGAAGAACATTACCTCTTCTTTAGGTAACCTCCTTAGGTTTTCACCAAAAGCCTTCCTAGGTTATATCTATATATAAAGTAAGGATTATAATATGATATGAGGTATTCTTGGAAGTTATTTGTTTAGTTACATGACTAAAAAGGTATTGATGTTGTGAATAGGATAAGAGAGTGGGTGGCCTTCTATAACTGACTTGAGGGACACACTTGTAATTTTTGAAAACAAAAAAGTGTAATCGCGTTATTCCCATTAAAATGGGTAAAAAATAAATTATTATCAAGATTTATATATTATAATGTCGAAATATGTAAATAAAATAGTTTTTATATAAGATTTTAGGTCATTTTAACCCTTTTCTTTTTATCGTAACTCTTGGTAAATCCGTTTTTACCTCGCGGTAAATAATTTTTACTATTTTTACTATTTATTAGGGTAAAAAATTAAGTTAAACTTATTAGGTAATATAAATTACAATAATTAAAAATATTGAATCCATTCCTCTAAATTAAATTCATTTAAGTGAAAAAATATAATTTAAAATTAATCCCATAGACGCAACGAGAAAGCGGGTTTTCAAAGTGAAAATGTTCAGAATTTTAAATAGTTTTTATATCAAAATTCAATATAAAAATGATTCTAATGACCAAAATAAGATTAATAGAAATAGAAATGAACTAATTTTAATCTAAAACCAATTAAAAATATTAACATTATAAATAATTTAAGATAAAATACAATTTTTAATAAAAAATCAATATTTTTCCATATTCATTGAAAATTAAAATATTTCAGAAAAACAAAAAAAATCACCATAAGATAAAAAAAACTAAGTTCATTTCACGAAATAAATTTTCTAAAAGTGGTAAAAATTAATTTTAAATTTTGTTCGCAATGCGCGACTAGACCATCTTTTAGAAAAAATACAGTTTTTTAGAATTTTTATTATTTTAAATGATTCTTATTTTATTTATAATAAATAGATAACCATAATTTTTATTGTTAGGACCCATCTTCCCCAAGATGAGAAAACAGACAATCAACTACCTGACGCTTCCTCCTTAAAGTTTACGGAGAGATAATGACCCTCGAGTCCTGCTTTCAATAGTTCCGGGAGTGGTGACTAGCACTAAGGGTATAAAATCACATGTAATATGGAAGGTATTACCAATTTTATAGAACAAGATCTGAAGTTAAAATGGTAAATCCCAAACAACTCCAAAACTTAAAGTAAAAAATAAATCAAAAAATACATTACCATATGCATTTCAAAAATAAACTGATAAAAGTACAAGAAAAACTCTAAAGAAAAGTACCAAGAGAAAAGAAAAGAAGCAACGACAATTGTCCGACGCCATAGCTAATAGGGTCTGACACGGTCCTCAATGTCCTCCTGGAAACCTGAAAGCATTTTTATCTATATAGGGTGAGTATACAGGTATACTCAGTAGGGAAAACCAAAAGCTCTCGTGCGCAAGTGGGGAGACATTCAAATGCCCCATGCGAAATAGAGGTAACCAAAACACCTAGAAGGGTAACTATCCAACCAGCCTCACCAAGGCACACACACCAAATAATTCATTTCAGGTAAAGTAATAGAAATAGTTCATCAATATTTGGGTACCCCACACCGCTTACCCACTGGTTATTAAGACATCCTACACATCATACCTCCCCCACTGATTCCACTATATTCCCATTGCCACTAAAACAACAACCTTGTGGGCCACCATAATCACACATCCCGCCCGCATAAAACTGGGAAACAACAACCTCACATAACCACGCTTGAAGAAACCTTGGCCAAAACAACCCATGCCACACCTGAAGACACCTGGGCCAAAACAACCACAACCACGCCCAAAGACACATGGGCCTCATCTCGAAGACACTAAGGAAACAAACCTTCCCACACACACCTAGGCCAACCACCACTTCAAAACCTGACCAAAGTTTCTTGGGCCATAAAGAACCTCAGGATGTCACAACTTTCTCGAAGAGTCTTGGGTTACTTGGGAGAGGGAGCAGAAAAGGAGCTAATAACCAGCCACTTGTAAGAATGTTGGAAAAACATACTCCCTCATGAAATGGGGTGTTTAGAATTAAGTGCTCAACATGGGTGGGTGAGTATAAAAAAAAGAACTACATATTATACGTATAGATAACCAAGAACTCATACCAACCTAGGGGTTCTGAATCTATCATCCCGCACCTGAACACTTTTTTTGCTACCTCTACGTGCACAAATACACCACAACCACAACCCGAACACAACCCTATTATGGATAAAAGTTTCTGCATCAAACCAATTCTTATTATAATTTTCAAGTGATTACATTGAAATAATTCTCCACTACTAGGCAACTAACAGGAACAACCACAGGCTAAAACAACACTGAAGAAGAAAACGGACAAGCAGTAATTTAAGCATTCACACCTGGTTCCCTTGTAAATTCACAACAACAAAAGGGATCCGTGAGATCCGTCAAAGTACTATAACCAAACCAATATCCAACATACCAAATACACGCAACCACAGATTCACAAAATAACAACCCTACAACCAGAGGTTCCATTCCCATCCACGTCACCCCACACATATCACCACTATAGAGAAAGGAAGTTCTCAGATTTACCCACCCCATTCATAATGTTCCTTTTTCCCCTTTGGTTAACTAGGGTGATCAGACAAGGATTCTTATTCATTGGGAATCTATTTAATCAATTGAGTTTATGTGATTAACCAGTTTCCTTGTTACATCCATTCAATCACAAGAATATCCAAAAAATAGAGGTTTATTAGTGCACAATAATGGACCACCCATGGCCATGATTTTCAGTGGTCATAATCCCATAAAATTCACAACATAAAAACAAAGATAAAAGAAAAAAATAATCATCACCATCCACACCACTTCATTATTTAAAATTTAGTTTATTATATTTGTTAAGGTTTGGTTTCATCTACATCCTGAGGGAAACATTATCACACCCACCCCGGATGATGCACAGTAAGGAGAGGTGAAGGAAAAACCCCATACTTGGATGATCAACTATCAAAGTTTTCTCTTCATGCCAAGAATGGTGGATGTGCTACTTACAGAGGAAGAACTCCAAGGACTCCAAGACTAAGCAGGAAGGGATCCATCATGGGAGCATGATTCATCTCAGAAAGAAGTATCTAGGCACACTAAGAGAAACTTAATGGAAAAATAAGAGAGGATATCGGCTTAAGAAGAGGACAGATCCAAAAATTAGGGAAACGATTTCAAAGTACTCAAAAGTAAGATCATGGCTCGACCAAAAGATTGAGTGGTTCCACACGTTGGGAGTAATTGAGATTTAATAATTCTCCTTAGATATGGTGGAGATAACAGTAGTGAGTTATCATATTTTCTTTTAAATGGAGAAAAAGAACATGTAATAGGGGGAAATTGAAAAAACACGGTGAAGGGTGTGACACCATGTAAAAGGACACATGTTTTGGTAACTCAAAGGGCTTCCTAGCTCTTGGGGGTTTAAAAAAACATTTACGAGCCGTAAAATGCTTTTAAAGGAATATTAAAATACTTTGACGTCAAAAGATACATTACTGGAGAGAAATTGGAAATTCTTGGAAAAAACTGGGAATGAATCACTAATGGGTGAGCCACCATTGCCCTAGCACTGATGTCGATTGGTGATATAGATGACCCATTGGTGCCATCGACACCCATCAGTGCTACTGATGCCCGACGGTGCCACTGACCCCGATCAGTGACACCGACGCCCATTGGTGCCAATGCCTTTCATCGGTTCCACCGATGTCGATCGGTGCCACAGATGCCAATCGGTTCCACCATTCGTTCGACTTGAATTTTAGAAAACTCCTTAATGAGTCACTGATGGTCCCCAGTATACTCTAGAAACCCAAATTTAGAAATGTAATAGAAAAGGATGGTCTGGTCCATTACATAAGGTACCTCTCAAACTATTCTCACCATCGAGAATTTAAGGGTAAACCTGAAGAAAATAGAGGGGTCCGAACAACCACCTCATAAGATACCCCTCACGGAAAAACCACCCTAGAGTTGTTCAAAAGCTGGAACAAACCTTGATATCTAGGAATACCTCTTCCTCATTTATCTCTTGAATAACTACGAAAACACTACCACTCTCATCCCTAAGAAACCACACAAACATAAAAATATCACATTGTCCAAACACATGGGTGAGGGAGCTCCTTCCTCCTCACCAAGATACTATCCTCTCTGGTTGGTACTGACTCTTCCGCACGGGTTTAATCACATCCACATTAATGTGTCTTGATTAGGGATTAGGTCCTCTTCTTCCTATAGTCATTATTTTTTTCACACAAAATAGAGAACATGGATACAAACTATCATACAGTAAGTAGGGTCGACAATACATCATAAGTAAAGCATAAAACAAACACAAGGTCAAAACTCAAAACAACTATGGGTACTGGGCACACATCCATGCCTCCCACTCCCAGGAACTCTCCTCGAGGCCACTGTGCCTCTATAACACAGGAACCAGAGGGATGGTCCATCCACGCAGGAACTTCTCCTTAAGATCTTCGATTCCCAATGGTCACTCCAAGAATGTCACATCATCCTTGATATCCAACTCTCCCTAGTCGGGGATGTATGATTCATCTAGTAGATAATGATAGAGCTGAGATAAATGGAAGATGTCAGGGACCCTTTGTAGCAGCAGTGGTAGTGACAGCTGATACGCTACCTCTCTGAATCATCTCAGCACCTCAAAGGGTCCGACAAACCTAAGGTAAATCTTACTCCTCCTACCAAAACATAGCTACCGACATCGAAGTTAAACCTTCAAGAACACATGATCTCCAACCTCGAACTCTAAGGGTATCCTCATATGATCAGCATATGACTTCTTCCAGTCCTGAGCTGCCTTCATCCTCTCCCGCACAAGCTAAACCTTCTCCATCGTTCTCTGCACTATCTCTGGGCCAAGAATGCCTTCCTCCAAAACCACTTTCCAGCACATGGGTGAACGACATGGTCTCCCGTAAAAGGATTTGAATGGTGCCCTTACAAAGGTAGAGTGATAATTATTGTTGTAGTAAAACTATATCATAGGCAAGTGTCATACCCATGATCCTCCGAAGTCCAAAACACATGCCTGCAACATGTCCTCTAACATCTGGATGGTCCTCTTTGTCTGACCATCCGTCTAAGGGTGGAAAGTGATGCTAAGAAAAATCTAGATTCCAAAACCATGTTGTAATCCCTTCCAGACCCGTGATATAAAGCATGTATCCCAATCTGAAATAATGGTTCTGGGAACACAGTTCAGCCGCAAAACTTCACCCATATACTTCCGTGCTAAGGCATCCACTACACTCGACTCCTTAATTGCCATGAACTGAGCCAATTTTGTCAAGTGGTCAACCACTACCCAGATGGAATCACAGACTCCCTCGGATCTAGGTCGTATTATGACGAAATCCATCAAGACGTCATCCCACTTCCACTTGGGAATGTCTGAAGGCTACAATAGAATGACAGGAACACGGTATTCAGCCTTCACCAACTGACATAAGAGGAACTTGTCCAAAAATTCTTACACTTCCCACTTAACCTTGAGCCACCAAAAGTGACCCCTCAAGCCTCGGTACATCTTTGAAACTCTTGGGTGTACCGCTAGGGTTGAGTTATGTAACTCACCGAGAACTATCTAGCACATAGCCACTGGGAAAAACAACTTTCCATGAAATAGTATCTGATTCTTACTATATTCTGACCATCCTTCTAGAGCATTGACCTGGATAATACGATCACACATCACATCAGCCTCTAAGTCTCCCCACTGAGACTCCTCCACCTGCCGTACCAAGGAAGACTGCACTGTCATCTGAAATAGACATCCTATACCATCCTCCTCCCTCGTGCTCAGATGTAAAGCAACCAACTCCTCGATTACATTCCAAGCATATAATGACTCCCGAACCGCATCCCTCTGTGAATTCTTACTCAAGGAATCAACTACTACATTACATTTTCATGAGGTGTAGAAGATATGGAAGTCGTAGTCCTGTAGAAACTCTATCCACCTCCATTGTCGCACGTTTAGGCCATGCTAGAAGAATACATACCTCAAGCTCTTGTGATCTGTGAAGACTACGAAGCATTTTCTGATGAGTTAATTCCGCCACAACATAATTGAGAATGGAACCAATACAAGCTCCAGGTTTTGGGTGGAATAGTTAAGTTCATGAGGACGTAATTTCCTAGACCCATAACAGATCACTACCTGCTTCTGCATCAGTACGCACACCATGTCTAGACCGGAAGCTTCACAAAACACTTCAAATGTTACCCCTTATTTTGGAAATCACAACACTGGAGTGCTGATGAGATTCCCCTTCAGATAACTAAATGTCGTCTGTTACTGCTCACTCTATACAAATAGCATGATCCTTTCTGGTCAAGGCCATCAATGGTGCTGAAACTCAGGAGAATTTGGGCACGAACCTCTAGTAGTAACCTGCCAGACCTAGGAAACTACGAACCTATTCCACGTTCTTGGGTGATTCCCAAGAAACAACTTCTTTGACCTTCGACGGGTCCACTACTATTCCTTGATGGGACACCACATGTCCTAGGAAGTGCACCTCTTATGTTCAGAACTTTCACTTGGTCAACTTCCCGTAGAGATGGTGGTGTCGAAGGACCTCCAAAACTATCCTCAGATTCACGGTTTGATCCTCCTCTAATATTGAGTACATCAGGATGTCATTGATAAAAACTACCAAAAACTGGTCTAGATACTCATAAAAATAGAGTTCATTAGCCCAATGAACGCAAATGGTGTGTTCATAACTCCGAACAACATGACCACAAACTCAAAATGCCCATATCCACGCCTAAAGGTATTCTTTGAGATGTCACCCTCCTTCACCCTCAACTAGTGATATCAAAACCACATGTTGATCTTAGAGAACCATCCTACCCCCTTCTACTAATCAAAAAGGTCGTCGATCCTAGGGAGGGAGTAACAGTTCTTGACCGTTACCTGATTCAATCTCTGGTATTTTATGCACAGCCTGAAACCACCATCTGTATTCATTGAAAACAAGACTGGAGAACCACATGGTGACACACTCAGTCAGATAAAACCCTTCTTCATCAGGTCATCAACCTGAATCTGTAATTCCCACAACTCAGAAGGAACCATCCGATAGGGATCCATCTAAATCGGATAGGCATCGGGTTGAAAGTCTATCCTGAACTCAACATCACCTCGAGGGGGAAGATTCATAACCTATTCAGAGAAGACGTCCAAGAAATAACTGAGAACCCCCAGAACTCCCACTATCTCTGAGTCTTCTAACTCCACTAACAGCTCGACTAACAAGGAAAGTAGGTGTTGCACTCACCGGATGCCCTCCTGGAGACCCCGCTCACAAATGAAAGCTACATGATGATCGTCCATATCTGAGAACAAGAACCTTATCTAGAAGCAGTCGAAAACAAAATGCAAAAAAAACATCCAGTTGATACCCATGATGATATCATATGGCTGCATTCATAGAAAAAAGATATCCCCACTAGACTTATGTGGCCCCAACATCAGTCTACATCCTATACAAACATCAAACAAGCTATTCAGACCTCTAACTAGTGTACTCAACACCAGGGGCATGGAGAGTCTCTCTACTTCTAGACCCAAGGCATGGGCTAGAATGGGTGAAACAAAGGAGCATGAAGATCCTGAATCAAACAAGGAACAAGCAAGAGTTCTAAACAAAATGATCATACATGGAATGACTTCTGGCCCTACTGGAACTGTTGCCTCTGTGGTGTGAAAATTCCCACACCTAGCTCCTCTACCTCTCAGCTATCGACCACCTCACTGACCAAACCCTGGTCGAGGTCCCTAAGGAGTGACCTAAAGTCAGCCTCCTCATATAACGTCTTCTCTCAGAGGATAGGGAGCTTGATGTCCCTACTTCTTCTGCTAAAAAGTTCTGGATGGAAACTATTGCTGGTGAGGTGGACGTTGAACCTACCCACCCCAACTATACTTCACTTGGTCTAGGCACTGATTCTCAAGCTTCCAATGACAACCATAGATAAACCACCTTAGTCCAAGTCCCGTAGATAAATGGAAAGGATCGGGAGATCGAAATTGGAATTGATAAGGACTACTCCCCACCGGCCAAAACCTAGAAGCCCCTGATGCTGGAGGCCTGCTGCTAACAACCTTCCCCTTTAAGGAGATCAGCTGGATCCCCTCATGAGGAAAACCTCCCAGTGTGTGCATCCTCTTTACCACTTTATCCTTCTTCTAATCCTCCAAGTACATCGGTAGAGTGAAGTGAGTAACTGCATACTGAAGGGAGGGTCATAGCGCCTCCTCTAAGAAACTTTCCCATGACTCTTCATCCGGGAAGTGGTTTGGAGTGTAATGAAGGAGATCCTTGAACTTGATCCCCAACTCCCTCACTGTCATAATCCCTCACTAGAGAGAGATCATATCTTGTCTCATTTTAGCCCTCATCATGGAATAAAGGAATTCCTCCCAGAACTCCTTCTTAAAGTCAGTCCACAAAACCTCAGCTACCCTCTTCACCACAAGGTAGAGCATCTGCCCCTGATGTACCGATCTCTGCATCTAGCTTATATTCAGAGGAACCCAGAACTCATCTAGAGCACAGATCAAGATAAAATCTATCACCAGCTCCTTGAGCCAGCTCTCTGTCTCCATGTATGAGATGCTGCCCTCGTACTTCCCGAGGGTCTACCACTGAAAGAAATGAAGTGTCTTATACCACTGTTCATTATCCTCCTCTCGATCAGTCCTTCGCTAATCACCCATATCTACCTACTGTGTCTTGATTTCCCTTATTACTCATGGACGTCATCTGGGTTCCATAACTGCAAGGTAAATAAGGAATGCCTATGGACAAGTAGTGTAAAAAATCCCTTTAAAAGTTTACTTAAACTATTTATTCATTTTAATTTTTGAAAACACCCAAGACACACAAGAACACAAGTCATTATGATGTATGTACATTTCCTAGGGTCTCTAACCCACAATAAATGTAGCCTCACATGGTCTTTTGGTAGGTCCAGAGTCCTTGAATCAGATCACAGGGGGGCCTAATATCATGTATCTTAGCTGGACTTCCATGGCCGATTTCATGCACCAAGATATTCTAACAATATTTCCCTACCACACCATGCAATCCTCACTATGCCTAACCTCAAACGCCATTCTGTATCTCAAAAACATCCTCTGATACCATTCGATCATGACCCACCTTCCTTAAGATCAGGAAAGGAACGACCAACTTCCAGAACATTCCTTCTTCAAGTTGAAGGAGAGATAATGACCTCCGAGTCTTGCCTCTAATAGGCCCATGTGTTATACTAGCACCAAGGGTATAAAATCACACGTTATATGGAAGGAATTACCCTTTTATAGAATAAGATTTGGAGATAATATGGTAAATCACAAACAACTCCAAAACTGAAAGTAAAAATAAATCTAAAAAACTATTCCCATATGCATGTCCAAAATAAAATGATACAAGTACAAGAAAAACTCTGAAGAAAAGTACCAAAAGAAAAGAAAATGATAAACGACAATTATTCAATGCCTGAGCTAGTAGGTTCTGGCGTGGTTCTCATAGTCCTCCTAGAAACCAGAAAGCAGTTTTATATATGTAGGGTGAGTATATAGGTATACTCATTAGAGAAAACCAAAAGCTCTCGTGCACAAATGGGGAGATATTTTAATGCCCTGTGAGAAATAGAGGTGACCAAGACACCTAGAAGGGTAACTATACACCCAGCCTCACCAAGGCACACACCCCAAATAATTCACATTAAGTAAAGTAATAGAAATAGTACATCTATATTTGGGTACCCCGCACCTCTTTCCAATCAGTTATTAGGACATACTATGCATAACACCTACCCATTGATTCTAAAACAGTCACTTTACCGCCCCAACACCAACCTTGTGGACCACCACAACCACGCAACCTTCCCACAGACACCTGGGCCACCATAATCGCACATAACTACACCCATATACACTTGGGCCACAACCACCACCACTACGCCCTAAGACAACTGGGCCACAACAACCACCATCACGCCTAAAGACACTTGGGACTTATCCCAAAGACAGTTGGGAAACAAACCTTCCCACACACACCTAGGACAACCACCACTGCAAACCCTACCTGAAGAGTCTTGTGAAATAACGAACCATAGGCTATCATAGCCTGCCTGAAGAGTCTTGGGCTACTTGGGAGAGGGATCAGAAAAGGAGCTAACAAATAACCACTCGTAAGAATGTTGTAAAAAAACATCCTCCCAGATGAAATGGGGGTGTTCAGAAAGAATTGTTCAACATAGGTGGGGTGCATATAAGAAACAAAAGAACAAAATATTATATATATAGGTAACTAAGAACTCATCCCAAACATGGGTTCCAAAACACACAACAATCCCACACCCGACCACTTTTGTTGCTTCCTCTACGTCCAAAAATACACCACAACCACAACTAGAACACAACCCTCTTCTAGAAAATAATTTCTCCATTGAACCCACTATTTTTATCATGTTTAAGTGATTCTATTGAAATAATTCTCCACTACCAGTAAACTAATAGGCAAAACACCATTCTAAAACGACACTGAAGATGAAAATAACCAAGCAACAATTTAAGCATTCACATCCAGTTCTCTTGTAAAGTCACAACAACAAAATGGATTTGTGAGATCCATCGAACTACTGGAACCAAATCAAGCCCAAAAATACCAACTCCACAAGGCCTCAGATTCTCAAACCAACAACCCTCTAGCCAAAGGTTCCGTTCCCATCAACATCACCCAACACATATCACCACAACATATCAAGGAAGTTTTCAAGTTTACCCACACCATTCATTAAGTTTCTTCTTCCTGTTTGGTTAACCGAGGTGATCACAAAAGGATTATTATACATTGGGAATCCATTTAATCAATCGAGTTTACATGATTAACTAGTTTCTATGTTACAACCATTCAATTATAGGAATATCTAGTAAATATTGGTTTATTATTGCTCAACAAAGTGACACCAATGACCTTGATTTTCAATGGGCATAAGCCCATACAATTCACAATTTAAAAATGAATATAAAAGAATACAACAACATTATCACCATCCACACCCCTTCATTCTTTAAAAGTACATTTATTATATTTGTTAAGGTATGGTTTCATCTATGTCCTGAGGGAAACATTATCACACACACCCCGTATAATGCACAGTAAGGATAACTAAAGGAAAAAACCCCTACTTGGATGATCAATGATTGAATTTTTCTCCTCATGCCAAGAACTGGGGATGTGCTACATGCAGAGGAGGAACTCCAAGGACTCCAAGTCTAAGTGGGAAGGACTCCACCATGGGTGCACAATTCATCTCAGAATAAAGTCTCCAGGTGCACTAAGAGAAACCTAAAGGAAAAGGAAGAGAGGATATCATTTTATGATGATGCGGGATCAAAAAATCAGGGAGATTATTTTGAAGTACTTAAAAGTTAGATCATGTCTCAACCACATAGTTTGGTGGTTCCACATGTTGGTACTAATTTAGATTTTACAATTCTCCTCTGAGATGGTGGAGATAATGGCTGTGAGTTAACGAATTTCCTTAACAGAGAAAAAGAACACGTATCAAGGGTGAAACTAGAAACACACGGTTAAGAGTGTGACACCGAGAAAAAGGCCACATGTTTTGGAAACTCAAGGGTTTCCCGACTCTTAAAGGGTTTAAAACATATTTTTACAGGCCTTAAAAGGCTTTTAAAACGCTTTTACGGTGGCACCGTCACCCTAGCACTGTCGCCCTATCACCATCTCCCTGGAATTGTTGCCCTAGAACCGATGCTGATTGGCGCTACAGATGACCCATCAGGGCCACCAACTCCCATCGGTGCCACCGACGCCCATCAGTGCCATGACTCTCATTGGTGCCATTGATGCCCATCGGTTCCACCGAGGCTGATCAGTGCCATCGACAACCATCGGTGACACCGATGCCCATCGGTGCCCCTAACGCCCCTCGAAGCCATCGACACCCACTGGTGCCACTATGGAATATCAATGCCACCGACGCTCCTCGGTGCCACTGTTAATTCGACCAAAATTTTGGAAAACTTTTTAATGAGTCACCGATGGTCCCCAGGATACTCCAGACACTAGAATTTGGAAAAGTAATGGGCTAGGAGGGTCTGAGAGATTACATCAGATACCTCTCAAACTATTCTCTCCCTCAAGAATTTTTGAATAAACCTGATGAAAATAGAGGGGTCCGAATAACCACCTTGTAAGATACCCCTCATGGACAAACCACCCTATAGTTGTTCGAAAGCCGGAATAAACCTCGATATCTAATAATACCTCTCCTCTATATATCTACAAAACAACTACAGAAACACTACCAATCTCGTCTCTGAGAAACCCCACAAACATAAAAGGATCACATCATCCAGACACAAGGGTGGGGGAGCTCTTTCATCCTCGGCAAGATACTATCCCCTTTTGGTGGCACTGACATACCCGCACGGATTTAATCGCATCCACATTAATGCTTATTGATTAGGGATTAGGTCATCTTCTCCCCATTGTTAGAATTTTTTTTACACAAAACAGAGAACATGGAAACAACCTATCATTCAATAATCAGGGTCAACATTACATCATAAGTAATGTATAAAACAAACACAAGGTCAAAACTCATAACAGCTTTGGGTACTGGGCACACATCTGTGCCTCCCTATCCCAGGTAATCTCCTCGAGGCCACCATGCCTCCACAACACAAAAACCAGTGGGATTGGCCATCCACGAAGAACCCTCTCCTTATGATCTTAAATTCTCACAGGTCACTACACAACCATCACATAGTCCTCGATATCCAACTCTCCCTAGTCAATGACGTGGGAGTCATTGTGTAGATACCAATGATGTTGAGAAAAATGGAAGATGTCATGGACCCTCTGTTGCGGTGGTGGTAGCGCCAGCTAATACGCTACCTTGACAACTTGTCTCAAAACCTATAAGGGTATGACAATCCTAGGGGAAAGATTACACCTCATACCAATCCTTCGCTTCCTGCGTCGAGGGGAAACCTTCAAGAACACATGATCTCCAGCCTCAAACTCCAGGGGTCTCCTCCTATGATCATAATATGTCTTCTGCTGGTCTTGAGATGTTGTCATCCTCTCTCGCACAAGCTGAACCTTCTCCATCGTGCTCTACACTATCTCCAGGCCAAGAACACAGCCCTACCCAACCTCTGTTCAACACACGAGTGAACGAAATGGTCTCCCGTACAAGTATTTGAATGGTTCCATGCCAATGGTAGAGTGATATATTTTGTTGTAGGAAAACTCTACTAGAGGAAAGTGTCATACCCATGATCCTCTGAAGTCCAAAACACATGTCCTCTAACGTCTGGATGGTCCTCCTTATCTACCCATACATCTATGTGTGGAAAGTGGTGCTAAGGAAAAGCTGGTTGCTGAAAGCACGTTGTACTCCCTTCCAGAACCATGAAGTAAAGCGTGTATCGCAAATCAAAATGATGGTTTTGGGAACTCCTTGTAGCCGTACAACTTCACCCACGTACTTTTATACTAAGGCATCCACTACTCTCGACTCCTTAATCTCCAAGATGTGAACCAATTTCATCAATTGGTCCACCGCTACCCATATCCAATCACAACCTCCCTCATCTCTGGGTATTCCTATGACAAAATCCGTCGAGACTCAATCCCAATTCCACTCGGGAACGTCTATGGGATGTAACAGACTGCTATAAAAATAGTGTTCTGCCATCACCTTCTAACACATGAGGCACTTTTCCACAAATTGTTCCACTTCCAACTTCACCTCGGGTCACCAAAGCTGACCTCTCAAGATCCGATACATATTGGAAACTCTTTGGTTTACCGTTAGGGGTGAGTTATGGAACACACCGAGAACTATCTCATGCATAGCCATTGGGAAAAACATATTTCCACAAAACAGTATCTGATTCTAACCATCATCTAACCATCCTTCCGAAGCATTGACTTGGCTAACACGATCTTGCATCACATCATCCTATAAGTCTCCCCACTGAGACTCTTCCACCTACCGTACCAAGGAAGACTACACTGTCATCTGAAACAAATATCCTCTACCATACTCCTCTCTCACACCCAGATGTAAATAATCCAACTCCTCCATTAATTTACAAGAATATGTTTACTTTGAAACGACATCCCTCTGTGACTTCTTGCTTAAGGCATCAACTACTACATTACCTTTTCCTAAGGTGTAAGAGATCTTGATGTTGTATTCCAAGATAAACTCCATCCACCTCCACTGTGGAAAGTTTATGTCTCACTGGGAGAAGACATACCTCAAGATATTGTGATCTATGAAGACCAAAAAACGTTCCAAAATGAGGTAATGATGCAAAAATTTAGTGTGAACACAACCACTACAAGCTCCAAGTCATTGGTGGAATATTTATGTTTGTGAGGACGTAACTACATTGACACATAACAGATCACTCCCCACTGCTGCATTAGTACACACCCCAAGCCAAGATAGGAAGAATAACAGAAAACATCAAATGATACCCCTTCCTCTGGAAACCATAGCACTGGGGCACTGACTAGCTTCCCCTCCAAATAGCTTAAATTTGTATGGCACTGCTCACTCCATATAAAATCCTGGTCCATTCTGGTCAAGACTGTCAAAGGTGCTGCAACATGGGAGAAGTCAGGCACGAACCTACGGTAGTAACCTACCAGAACCAGGAAACTATGAACCACTTCCACATTATTGGGTACTGCCCAAGAAACAACAACCCTGGTCTTTGATTGGTTTACTGTTATTCCCTATTGATACATCACGTGTCCAAGGAAGTTCACCTATCATGTCGAGAACTTGCACTATGTCAACTTCTCGTAGAGTTGGTGGTGTCATAGGACCTACAAAACTACCCTCAAATGATCAGTGTGATCCTATTATGATCTTAAGTAGATCAGGATGTCGTCGACAAACATGACCATGAACCAATCTAGATACTCGTGGAAAACGGAGTTCATGAGCCCCATTCACATAAATGGTGCGATCGTAATGCCGAACGACATGACCATGAACTCAAAATGCCCATATCTACACCTGAAGGCAGTATTTGAGATTTCACTATCCTTCACCCTCGACTAGTGATATCAAGACCACATTTTGATCTTAGAGAACCATCCTGCCACATTCAACTGATCAAAAAGGTCATCAATCCTTGGGAGGGGTTAACGGTTCTTGACCATCACCTGATTCAGTCTTCGGCAGTCTATGCACAGCTTGAGACCATCGTCTGCCTTCTTTTCGAAAAAGACTGGATCACCCCATGGTGACACGCTTGGTCAGATAAAACTCTTCTTCATCAAGTCATCAACCTAAATCCACAACTCCCGAAACATAGAATACACCATCCGATATGGAGCCATCAAAATCATATGGGCACCGGGTTCTAAGTCTACCCCAAACTCAACATCATGTCAAGGGGGTAGAGTCACAACCTCTTCAGGAAAGACATCTAGGAACTCACTGACAACCCTCAGAACTCCCATAATCTCTACGTTTGCTGACTCCACTGACAACCCGACTAACAAGGAAAGAAGGGGTTCCACTCACCATCTGCCCTCATGACAACCACGCTCTCCAAAGAAATCCACACATTGGCCGCCCATATCTAAGAACAATACCCTCCTCCAGAAGTATTCAATAACATCATGCACATAAAATAGCAAGTCGATGCCCAGGATGATATCGTATGTATGAATTCACAAAAAAAATATCCCCACCAGAGTCATGTGGCCCCAACATCAGTCTACATCCTCTAGAAACATCAAACTGGCTAGTCTGACCTCCAACTAGTGTACTCAGCACCAGGGGCATGGAGATTCTCTCTACATCTAGAACCAAGGCATGGACTAGACCGAGTGCAACAATGGAGTGCTAATCTTCTGACTCAAACAAGGAACATGAAAGAGTTCTAAACAAACTGATCGTACCTCTAAAGACCTCTGGACCTGCTGGAACTACTGCCTCTATGGTGTGAAACAACCCACACCCAGCTCCTCTACCTCATGCCTGTCGACCACATCCTTGACCATTCTCTATTCAATGTCCCTAAGGAGCATCCTAAGGTCGGCCTCCTCCTACAACATCTGCTCTCAGAGGAGCAGAAGCTTGTTCTCCCTACTACTACTGCTTAAAAGGTCTTGCTAGAAATTGTTGCTGGTGAGGTGGGTGTTGAACCATCCCACCCCCACTGTACTGCACTTTGTCTAGTAAATGATTATGAATATTCCCATGACTACCATAGATAAATCACCTTGGTCCTGGGCCCATAGAGAAAGGGTAAGGACCAAGAGATTGAAACTGAAACTTCTGAGGACTACTCCCTGATTAGCCACTAAATGTGGATAATATTCATTGTTAATATATATAATATTCATGTGCATTATTTTTCATAATCACCATTTTAGTGCATTTTACACATTGAACATCATTTCACATTATGATTGTAATTCTTACTTAAAAATGCACTATTATGTGGAACATTTTTTAACATCATTAAAAGTACCCAATGATTAATTTTATTTTAAGGAATATAATTTTACATATTTAATTTTTATATTTTTGTAAATTGATCTTAACTTAAATATGAACATTTTTTATATATGGATAAATGGAAAATTCATGGAAGAAGATGGGGATATTTTGTGATGCAAAGAAACAATTTTGAAGAAGTCAGATTGGACACCAGCCCACTGATGAGAATTTGGGACCCACCTTTCAAACCCAATGAAGCCCAAATTTGGTGGGAGGATATAAGAAATATATATGAAAAAATAATTATTCATGATCCAGTGATAATTCTCCATCCATTGTCGTCATTTAGGCGGCCCAATTTGGAGATAAAATTTCGGGCCAGATTCTGCTGCTCGGAAAAACACCCCACTAATATAATCATAACTCCCAAACCACCCCTCCAAATGAGGCCAAATTTCCAGGAGGTTAGGATACATTCGGGGATACATTTTCTTCTTCTATGGCCCACTCAAATTAGTCCATCTAGAAGGTCTTACAAGCACGTATGTTATGTGGATGAATGTTGGATGCCACCTCGGGTCAAGGGTGGAAACATAAACTCTTCCTCAACATTCCACCCACCTACGGCCTACCCAAATTAATTAAGATGTTTTGTACTATTTTAGGCACGACCGAAGGCTACAAAGATGACTATTTAAGGAAGTGGTGGTGGATAAGTTGATCATCTTTGATGCTTTGTTCAATTGTAATGCTATGCTGTGATTTTGTTGTCTCAAGTTTGTCTTTCACATGTAAGTTGTTCAATTCACTTTAGATTCTTAATAAAAGTTATTCTTCTCCTCTTATTCTATTTTTATGCATCTTACTTTGATACCATTTCCTCATTTTGTGAATTTATTCACACCAAATCTTGTGAAATTATTCACACAATGGTGGAGTGATCATTTTATTTTTGTTGTTTTATTTACTTCTCCATTTCCTCCCTCATGAGTCTACTTTCCGCTTCCATTGAAACCATGGGATCAATGGAGGGCTAAACCACTTATGGGTTGATCAAAGGGAGTAGAAAGGGGCTGGATTGGATGTTATTTATCACCCCATTAATGTATAATCACTTCTTTAACTGGGATTTTTATTTGTTTATTTTTAAACTCCATCATCCTTGTTGAATTTAAGGCCACACACTTCAAGTGCTAATACAAACCTTTACATTAAAGTGATCAAAACATTGATCCTTCAAGTGTATAGGTGATTAGTGTTAAAGGGGGTAGGCATTAAACCAGTAAGTGATGATGTTGTTTTATCTCCTAAATGAACTCATCTCAAATATAATAAATTGAAATCATTGAAAAGGAAATACGTCCAATCCACCCCAAGCGATAACCTAGGATCAACTCATTATTTTAAATTGAATTCACATAAATCTGTTAGTTATCCTGTAAACCCCTATAAAATCAACCCAAGTTTGCCACTTAATAGCCAAAAATAGTCCATATAATGTACATTTCTATAGGTTTTTTCTTAGGTCTATGAGGATTCGATAACCCAAACTAAACTACAAGGACCGTTCTACCTTCATCTCTTTGGTAAATTTGATCGAGAATCATATTTTGGCACCATTTCTGGGGACCCAAGTAAGTCATCTAAACACCCATTCTATTCTCCCCAATTTCATCTTTTCTCATCCAAATTCTCTTATCTTTTCCCTTTCTCGTTTTTTTTCTTGTGGCGCATGTCCGCCTACACCCGCATTCAATCAAACCGTCTAGTTAGGATGGATAGTACTGGGGTTGAGGAGTCAATTACACCAAGGGAACTCTTTCCATTAGATCCTAATCTTCCTAATACTCCAGAGTCAAAAATTGAGCCTATTTAAATGGAAGGTCTTCAAAGAAACCAACTCATAAACCCAGGTGGGAACCAAAATGGAAACCCAAATGAGGCAGCCCCAAACTTGGGGAATGCAATGGATCAAACCATGAATGACTACCTCACACATTCCTGGACCAATTCCCCCTCATGAATTAGATATAATTACCTAGGAGAATCAAACTACAAATTTAAACCCCATGTCCTAAACCACCTTCCCACAATCCATGGAATGGAGTTCGAGATGCCCTACCTTCACATTAAGGAGTTCAATGACATTGTAGAAACCATGTGTCCCCCACATCAACTAGAATCAACTAATATGAGTCTATTTCCTTTTTCATTAATAGATCGAGTTAAAAATTATCTAAAAAATTTGAGACCATCA
This sequence comes from Viscum album, assembly GCA_963277665.1. Taxonomy (NCBI): domain Eukaryota; kingdom Viridiplantae; phylum Streptophyta; class Magnoliopsida; order Santalales; family Viscaceae; genus Viscum; species Viscum album. The sequence goes on along the minus strand of OY728167.1, from coordinate 391,152,125 downwards.
TCCATAAACTCTTGGTACCAACTACAAAGAGATTTCTACAAAAAAATACTTTCCCCACCACAAAACAATTGCACTTCAAAAGTGTATCCAAAACATTTTTGTAAAAGAGGGAGATTCAATCTATGAAACATGGGAGAGGTTCAAAGACACTCTAAACATGGTTCCACACCATGGTTTTTCTATTCCTGAACAAGTGATAATTTTCTATGAATGGTTGGGTCTGGGGAACAAACAATTCATTGACATGATGTGTAATGGAACCTTTAAAAACCAAGCCCCAAATGATGCTTACGAGTAGCTAGAAATCCTTTCTGAACAAAACCAAACACGGGGAACTTCACGTTATTCTGAAAAGCCACAAAGAAATACTAGAATTCATACACTTAGATAAGAGGAATGCCTCAGGGATAAACTCGCAGCACTCTCTAGGAAGGTTGAAGAGATAGACCTCAGGAAAGTCTATGAAATCCAAACTGTTGACCCTGTGTTCACAATTTGTGACAAACATGACCATAAGATAGAAAACTGCCCAACCATTCCATCCATCACAGATGTTCTTTTAGGAGGACCCCTAGTGGATGTAAATTCCTTGAACTTTCAAAAGCCTCAATACCAAAACAACTTCAACCCAAGGTATAATGACCAGCTAGGCTTCCGCTGGAAAGATAACCAACAACCTAGACAAATACAGGGAAAAAATCCTTACCCACATCAGAACTACCAATCCCATAACCAGTTCCAAACCCAACCTATCCAATACCAACAGCCACCGGTCCATTTTCAACAAAACATCCCACCTCCAAAATATCCCCCTGGGATAAACCAATCTTCTCTAGCACCAACCCAAACTGTTCCACGAATCATACTAGAACAACTGTGCAAAAAAATGGAGAGGATGAACTCAGAAGTATCTTCCCTAAAACAAAAACTTCAAACCATAAAAATTGGAAAGGCACCCATGCCTACTCAGGCAGTTCCATCCTCAACTTCAAGGGGAGAGTCAATTTGTGCTAAAAAAACTCATGAACAACTAAAGGTTGTGACTATTTTAAGCAGTGGGAAATCAATTGAGAAACCAGAACAACTAATTCAGAACCCACCTGAAGATTCAAACTTAGATGAAAATTCAAATGAACCACAAGATAAAACTGAGGAAACTGATAACAATGTGAAAGAAACAACACTTCAACAAACAACCCCACAACCTACACCATTTCCTCAACGCATGAGGGGGAAACCCAAGCCTGAACTGAGTGAAACATTGAGGGATAATGTGAGTACCACCATTCAAGGGACCATTCCTCCTAATATGAAAGACCCAGGTTTCCCTTACATCAATGTTGAACTAGGAGAAAGCAATGTTGTCAAGGCCTTGTGTGATCTAGGTGCTAGTGTCAATCTCATCCCATATGCCGTGTACTGCCAGTTAGGCCTAGAAGAACTCCAACCCAAATCTGTCACACTTCAACTTGCTAATCATAGCATTAGGGTTCCAAAGGGTATTTTAAAGGACGTTTAGGTAAAGTTTGAAAACTTCATCTACCCTACTGATTCATTGTCCTTGACAACCATCCAAACTTAGGAAATAAGGAATAAACCCCAATCATCATTGGCCATTCTTTTCTTGCAACAATCAACTCTGTTATCCGAGTCCGAAATGGGACCATGACCATCACCTTTGGGAACATGAGTCTAGACTTGAACATCTATAATGCAAGATCACAAATAGGGGATGACAAGGACATTCATGAAGTAAACATGATAGGAATCATTGATAATGAATCCATAGAACATCAAGGAATATTTGCTGAATTTTTAATTCAGGATGAGATTGATTTATTTTGTTCACATGAAGGAAGTTTATCTCCTTGGCTTGAATCATTTTCAAATTTCTCTTATGATGAACTCTTAGGTCCATGAATCAGTGAAACCTTTCAGGAAACCAATTTCATGGATACCAATCAAACTTCCTTCCCTAAATCTGATCGAGCCAATCTACTAGCTGAAACTTATATATGTGGGGAATCAAACCTATCTAAAACTCTAAAAATGAAATTGAACATGATCCAATTTCCCAATCTTCTGCTGAAATTCTGAACCAATCTGATCTTGAATTGAAGTAACTTCCCGCTACACTCAAGTATGCTTTCCTAGGGGACAATCAAACACATCCTATTGTCATTTCTTCTTCTCTTGAAGCAAATCATGAGAGGATTCTTCTAGATGTCCTTAAGAAACATAAGAAAGCCATTTGTTGGACCCTGTCTGATATTCCTGGGATTATCCCACTTATCGGGACTCATAGCATAATTCTAGAATCTGATTCAAAGCCATGTCGTCAACCTCAACGGTGACTCAATCCTAATCTCATGGAGGTAGTAAGGGAAGAACTTATGAAATTGTTAAAATCTGGTGTCATATATCCCATAGCTGAGAGTGATTGGGTGAGACCAATCCATGTGGTTCCAAAAAATTCTAGAATCACAGTGATAACCAATGTGGATGGAGATATTCTTCCAACATGGGTGAGTAGTGGATGGAGGGTCAGAATTGACTATAGGAAGCTAAACTCATTCACCAAGAAGAACCATTTCCCCTTAAAATTCATTGACCAAGTCCTTGAGAGAGTGGCGGGTCATGCCTTCTACTATTTCATAGATGGGTACTAGGTGTACAATAAAATTGAGGTCTCCCTAGAGGATCAAGGGAAGACTACATTCACATGTCCATTTGGTTCCTTTTCCTTCAAATGCATGGCCTTTGGTTTATGAAATTCTCCTGGAACCTTCCAGCGGTGCATGATGGGAATCTTCTCAGACATGGTAGGGTATTTTCTAGAGGTCTTCATGGATGACTTATCTGTGTTTGGGGACGCCTTTGAGGGATGTCTGCATAATGTGGATGGAGTCTTGTCATGATTTGAAGAGAAGAATCTGGTCCTAAACTGGGAAAATGTCATTTCATGGTTAACAAGGGACTAGTTCTAGGACATCTGGTCTCGGGTAGGGGGATTGAAGTTGATAAAGCCAAGGTTGACATCATTCGTCACCTTCCATCACCCAAAACTATCAAGGAAGTGAGGTATTTCTTAGGACATGCTGGTTTCTATAGAAGATTTATCAAAGACTTTAGTTCAATCTCCCGTCCCCTTTGTGCTCTGCTAGTAAAAGATGCTCCATTTGTTTGGATAGAAAGATGTGAGGGTTCATTCTCAACCCTCAAATCCCCTCTCACCTCTCCCCCCATCATGAAATCTCCAAATTGGAACCTTCCTTTCAAACTTATGTGTGATTCCAGTGAATTTTCTGTAGGATCTTGTGTTTGGACTATGTTGTGATAAAAATCTTTATGTCATTGATTATGCTTGTAAATCCTTAAATGATTCCCAAATCAACTACACCACCACTGAAAAGGAGTTAATTTCTATTGTGTTTGCCTTACATAAGTTTTGGTCCTACCTCTTAGGATCCCCCATCACTGTGTTCACTGACCATTCTGCACTAAAATACCACTTCCAAAAACAAGATGCTAATGCTAGACTGATTAGGTGGGTCCTTCTCTAACAAGAATTTGACCTCATAATCAAGGATAAAAAGGGCGTTGAAAATGTTGTATCTGATCACCTCTCTAGGATGGAATTCAAAGACAAATCAAATAACCTTTCTGTGTCTGATTCATTTCCTAATGAACACCTATACTTCGTGACTGACTGCCCTTGGTATGCCGACATAGCCAATTTCTTAGTTACAAGAGTCATTCCAAAATTCTTAGGGACTCAAGCTCGAAGGAAATTCCCTTCTGATGTTAGAAACTATGTGTTTGATGATCCATACCACTATACGTTCTTCCCTGACCAAGTCATTAGGAGGTGTGTCCCAGAATCTGAACAAGAGTCCATCCTTAACTTCTGTCATAGTGAGGCATGTGGAGGTCACTTTTCCTCTATGAGAACATCTTCTAAGATTCTTCAATGTGGTATCTTCTGTCCCACCCTCTCAAGGGACTCTTACACATTTTTTCCAAGTTGTCCTAGGTGTCAACAAGTAGGGTCCGTCACAAAAAGCAATCAAATGCCACTCACACCCATCTTAGTGGTTGAAATATTTGACAATTGGGGAATTGATTTCATGGGTCCCTTCCCAAACTCTAGGGGATACCTCTACATACTATTAGCTATTTATTATTTATCAAAATGGGTTGAGGCCATTCCCACTAAGTCCAACGATCATCAAGTTGTGATTCGATTTCTAAAAGAGAACATATTTTCTCGATTTGGAATTCCTAGGGCTATAATCAGTGATAGAGGAACCCATTTATACAACCGACCATTCTCTTCACTCATGTCTAAGTATGTTATTTCTCATAAAGTTTCCACTACATACCATCCTCGAACCAATGGTCAAGCTGAGTTAGCGAATAGGGAGATTAAGCAAATTCTTGAAAAAACTGTCAACCCCTCTAGGAAAGATTGGTCTGAGAAACTCTTAGATGCTCTTTGGGCCTATCAAACCGCATATAATACCATATTAACAATGTCCCCATATATGTTGGTTTATGTAAAATCATGCCATTTACCTGTTGAAATTGAGCATAAGGCCTTTTGGGAAATTAAGAAAATGGATTATGACCTCTCATTGGCTGGAACAAAAGAGAAATTAGATCTCAATGAACTGGAGGAACTAAGGATGGAGGATTATGAAAATTCAAGGATTAATAAAGCTAGAGTTCAAGCCTACCAATCTAGGAATATCAAGGTCAAACATTTTGAACCGGGAAAACTTGTGCTCTTGTATAGTTCAAAACTTCATTTACATCTGGGAAAGTTAAGGTCTAGATGGTCAGGAACTTTCATACTGCATCATGTATTCCCCCATGGGGCAGTAGAGATTCAAGAACCCACAAGTGGTTACATTTTCAAGGTCAATGGTCAAAGGTTAAATCCATTTATTGAATCATTCAATAAACAGGAAAAAGAGGTTGAGTTAACTGAGCCAACCTATGAACCAGGAAAAAATTGATAGATTTAGGGTCCATGTCGAGCTAACGACATTAAACAAAGCGCTGCATGGGAGGCAACCCATGGTTTTCAAGTTTCCTATCATTTTGTTGTGTTAATAAAATTTATATTTTACATAGGATTAATTCATCATTTTTATATTTAAAAAAGGTTTTTGACATGTTCTTTTATTATGAGTATGGATGGGTATGAAAGGGGAGCACCGTATTCACCTGTGTCATGCGGTGTGATCCCTGAGTAATACCTTACCCAGAAAATTAAAAGAAGACAATGTATCATTAGTTTCATTTAAAAAAAATAGAAAAATAGGAAAAACCATAAAAATGATGATACTTGGAATTAAATAAGTCGGTGTGTTGTTTGTTTTGTCGGGTTTTTTCTCCTTTTTATGGTTCAGGTACTATTTTGGGTGATACATGTTCAATCAAGGAGGTGCCTACATCCCCCAATAGATCAAAGGACTAATTTGGAGTATCAAGAACTTCAACTTCAACCACCAGGTGATTTCATTCCATGATCCTTAGTTTCAATTTCCTTTTTGAACTTCCATTATCTGCCTCTACTACTTCTAAATTTTTATTTCTTCAAACACTGGGGACAGTGTTGTTTTATGTTGGTGGAGATAAAATAAAAAAAAATCTTTTGTGTCAAAAAATGAATGATTTGAAAAAAAATGTGTAAATGGAAGGAAAAATTCATTTAACTTTGAACATGGTAATACACATTACACACTTTGAAACTGAATATCAAATAATTTAGCATGCCCTGATTCTGATTTCAATCCTTTTATAATTTCAAGAGAATAGATTTTGGAAAGTATGGCTGTCCAATGTGATATTTCATCGTTTATATTTTCATCAAGATAATAAATGGTCATAATGAACATCCTTTGGATAGTGGGGTATTAGTTGGAGTTCATGGGGTCCTTAAATTAAATAGCATAGGTTTGGTGATCATTATAGTTTTAATATGAGTATTCAATAAAAAAATAAAAAAAATAAAAATAAATTTGTGCGTAGAGCAATGAAATGACCTAATGTGTGGCTTTCGGCACTTGGGGATCTTGACTCCATAGTTGTCTGGCCCAGAGTTAGTAATTTTATCTCTATTCTTGGTAATTTGAATTTGTTTTTGACTGATTTAACTTGAGATGAAGCCTGAGTATGTGGGATTCACTTGGTTCCCCAAGGTCTTTGAGCCTGGGAGTCATCGGCAAAGTCTCGCTACAGGGGTTGACTCTTTTGAGAGCAATTTCAATTACTATTGAAAAATTGCAAAAAAACAAAAAAATATGATACAAAAAAAATTGAATACTCATCTTAATATTGAAATGTGTTTCCACCTAGTGCTTCCATCATTTCCCCCTTGAATAAAGATGAACCCCCATGTCTATTGTAATACACAACACATCCTCAAACTTAATTGATATTGGATGAAATATGGCAATGAATTTGAACAAACGAATGGTCTTGGGATTGGGATCTGCTTACGAAACTTTCTTGTATTAAAATATTTTGATGGGTTTCATGATTGTTTTGGATACAGGTTTTTTGTGATCACTGTGTATTAAAATGTTTTTGGAAAAGGGAATTCGAATTTCATTTTGATGAGATATACTCTGCTCGGGACTAGAAAAACTCAAGTTGGGGGGGTGTGATTATCCACTAAATGAGGATAATATTCATTGTTAATATATATAATATACATGTTCTTTATTATTCATAATCACCATTTTAGTTTATTTTACACTTTGAACATCATTTCACATTATGATTGTAATTCTTACTTAAAAATGCACAATTATGTGGTACATTTTTTAACATCATTAAAAGTACCCAATGATTAATCTGATTTTAAGGAATCTAGTTTTACATATTTTAATTCTATATTTTTGTAAATTTATCTACACTTCAAAATGAACATTTTTTATTCAGGGATCAATGGAAAATTCATGGAAGAAGATGGGGATATTTTGTGATGAAAAGAGACAATTCTGAAGAAGTCAGATTGGACACCAGCCCACAGATTAGAATGGTGGACCCACATTTCAAACCCAATTAAGCCCAAATTTGGTGGGATGATAGAAGAACTATATAGGAACAAATAATTCTTCAAGAGCCAGTGATTCTTCGGCCTCTATTGTGGTCATTTAGGTGACCCAAGGTAGAGATAAAATTCTGGGCCAGATTCGGTGGCCCAAAAAAACAGCCCACTAATATAATCATATCTTTGAAACCACTACTCAAAATGAGCCCGAATTTTACAGGAGGTTAGGAGAGATCCGGAGATCCATTTTCTTATTCTATGGACCACTCTAATTAGGCCATATAAAAGGACTTCTAAGCACGTATGTTCGGTGGATGAAACCTGGATGCCACCTCGGCACAAGGGTGGAAAAATCAACTCATCCTCAACTTTCCACCCACCTATGGCCTACCAAAATTAATTAATATGCTTTTTTCTGTTGGAGGCTCAACCCAAGGCCCCAAAAATAACTATTTAAGGTACTGCTGGTGGAGGAGTTGATCATCTTTGATGATTTGTTCAATTGTAATATTATTCTCCGGTTTTGTTGTCTCAAGTTTGTCTTTCACATGTAAGTTGTTCAATTCAGATTAGTTTCTTAATAAATGTTATTCTTATCCTCTTATTATGTTGTTCTAAATCTTACTTTGATACAGTTTCTTCAATGTGTGAATTTATTCACACCAAATCTTGTGAAATTATTCACACAACGGTGGAGTGATCATTTTATTTTTGTTGTTTTCTTTACTTCTCCATTCCCTCCCTCATGAGTCTACTTTCCGCTTCTATTGAAATCATGGGATCAATGAAGGGCTAACCCTTATATTGGTTGATCCAAGGGAGTAGCAAGGGGCTGGATTGGATTTTATTTATCACCCCATTAATGTATAATCACTTCTTTAACTGAGATTTTTATTTGATGATTTTTAAACTCCATCATCCTTGTTGAATTTAAGGCCAGACACTTCAAGTTCTAATATGAACCTTTACCTTAAAGTTCTCAAAAAATTGATCTTTCATGTGTATAGGTGATTATTATTAAAAGGTGTAGGCATTACACCAGTAAGTGATGATGTTGTTTTATCTCCTTAAATAAACCCATCCCAAATATAAGAAATTGAATTAATTGAAAAGGAAATACGTCCAATCCACCCCGAGTGATGACATAGAATCAATTCATTCTTTTAAAGTGAATTCACTTAAATCTGTTAGTTATCCTTTAAAACCATATAAAATCAACCCATGTTGGCCTCTTAATAGCCAAAAACAGTCCATAAGATGTATGTGTCTATAGGTTTCTTCTTATGTATCTGAGGATTAGATAACCAAAGCTAAACTACAAGGACCATTCTACCTTCATCTCATGGGTAAATGTGAGTGAGAATCCCTCCCCACCGGCCGAAACCTAGAAGGCCCTAATGCTGGAGGCCTACTGCTAACAACCTTCCCCTTTGATGAGCACAACTGGATCCCTTCACATGGCACACCTCCCAGTGTTTTCATCCTCTCCACCACTTCATCCTTCTTCTAAACCTCCAAGTATGTCGGTAGAGTTAAAGGAGTAATCGCATACTGAATGGAGGGACGGAGCGCCTCCTCTTAGAGTCTTGACCTCGACTCTTCATTTGGGAATAGGTATATTTAGAAACGAATGAGATCCTTGAAATTTATCCCCAACCCCCTCACCATCATAATCTCTTTTTGGAGGGAGATTAGATATTGTCTCTTTTCAACATTCATCGTGGAAGAAAAGAATTCCACTCATAACTCCTTCTTAAAGTCAGTTTACAAAACCTCATCTTCCCTCTTCTCCCTGAGGTAGAGTGTCCACCACTGATGCGCAAATCCCCGCATTTATCTTATATTAATAAGATCCCAGTACACTACCATAGGTCAGATCAAGCTAAATGTTGTCACCAACTCCTCAAGACAGCTCTCTGTCTCTATGTCTGAGACGCTGCCCTTGTACTTCCCGAGGGTCTGCCGCTAAAAGACATGAAGTGTCTTCTTCCACTGGTTGTCCTCCTTCTCTTGATTAGTCCTTCCCTGATCAGCCATATTATCCTAATGGGCCTCAATCTCCCATACTACTCATGGACATCGTTCGTGTAACACCCCTAGCTCTTACGGTACGCTTCTCTTTGAATAATTTTATAGCGTGTCTTGTACGCAACATCGAGTTCTAACACACCACAACCAATCAAACTAGCCGTTATAAATAATAATACCTCTTTTTTGAAATTATATATATTTTATATTTGAAAATAGACTTCATTTTTTGATTCGGAATATCGAATTTAGCCTAGGGTGAAATTTTGGAACTTTTCGGATAACACTTAAATTTTGATGAATAGTGAAAATTACTATATTTTAATTAAAAACAACTTTTTTAATCGAAATAATTTATATTGATAAATTATGAATTTGATTGGTTTTAATGTATATTTAGAATATATTTTTACCATTTAATATAATGTTGTTCATTGTACATAATTTTACAATTAAACCGGACATAAACAAGTGTCAATCTTTTGATAGTTATTATCTCTTAAAAACACACTTTTTGTTTTAACAACGGGAATTAATTTTAAATTAATTTCTGCCACTTCTGTGTTTTGAATTTAGAAAAATAGATTCCATATTTGGAATCAGGATGTTCATATTGTGTGAATGGGTAACTTTCATTTTTAGACATTTTGAATAATTACTGCGGTAAATATTTTATTTACCATGGTTAAAGGGTAAATCCGGTAAATAAGGGTTAAAAAATAATATTATAATAAAAAAATTACCCTAAAACGTGTCCTAACCTTATTGGTTGATACATGTTCTACCATAGCCAACTTATCATCGATTTTGGGACCCCATGGTGCCACTTGTAAGTGATAGGGACAATTTATTTTAATCAAGTTAAAATTAATACAAAAATGACACAAGCATATATCTTTTAGAAAAACAATTTTTACATAGGTTTATATATGTTGGATTTTCGACTATAAATATTTATTAGAAAGCTAAAAAGATTTCATACATAATTATATTTTATTTATAATCTTTATAAATTAATTAATTTAATTTATTTATGACACAATGATAATGCGGTAATTACCATAATAGTGACAAATTAAAATAATTGATATTTTAAATATCCAAATAAATATAATTTGAGACTTAATAAATTACACAAATTTTCTAAGTTAATATGACATGTTAGGAATGATTTAATTTAATTTGTTTGAAGTAATAATTCTGTTATGAGTTTCACAAAAATCAACTATTGAATAGTGTCAAAATTGACATAAAAGAGTTTTTTTAAAAAAATTATATTATTAATTGATATTAAATTCCTAAAAATCTATGGTACGGCCAAGAGACTTATATCATGATATTTGTATCAATAATTGACCATTTTGGGGTCTCTTGTATGTATATGGTAAGTTTATTAACCATATAATATAAAAATACCAAGAGACATTGTAAAAGTGAAACTAATTAACTTAGAGTTCATACATTAAGATAAGGTTAATATAGTAACCCAAAACTGTCAAAATTCTATTGGTTAAGTGGTTTTCGACCCATCTCCACCTTATAATTTACATAATCAACTTTGGAGCCATTAGAAACCTAATTTGAATTTATTATAAATTAATATTTCTAGCTTTTCCAAAGGTTCCCCTCACCCCTCTTATAAAAGGGCACTCCTCCGTCTCATTTCTTCACACCTTAAAAGCCTCTTAGTTCGGCCAAAATCTGCCCAAATACACTCCCAACATCCCTCTATACAACCTAGAGGCCTTAGTTTGATCAGAAAGACAACCTAAGGAGCCCTTTTGATCAAATCAAAAGGAAGAACCCGAAGAAGAGGTAATGATTTCACCACCCTTTTCCAAGTTCCTTTCTTCTTCCACTTCTTCTTCCTTTGTTGTTACCATTATAAAATAATAACTCCAGTATCATATATATACTGTGATGTTATTATAAATATGGTACAACCATATTCAGTATTCTATCCATCCTTTGAATAACATGTCATCATACGTGCGTACGTACGGCTTACCGTCTCCACGTCGTGGTGTAATTGTTATTAAATAAATTATTATTTGGATGGGTATAATAATGATGTTTAATTCATGTAAATAATAAATTTAACATGATAATGATTATTTATATATGATATACCATCCAATTATATATTATTTTAATATCAAAAGAATGATATTGTCGCTCGTGCGTATGTACGGACTACCGTCTCCACGAACGCGATGAGATTCATTCTCCATCGTATCTATTCAAGTATAATTCTCATTTGATGATTAATAATAGTATTTAAGGAATTGTTATAATTCTGGATATGAATAAGATACAACCTATCCATGAAAAACATGGCTTACGTAACAAAACATATAAAATAAAACAAGTAAGTTAACACCTGAAACGACGATAATACTAAGATATTATTAACAAAACAATGTTAAAAGATCATATATGATATCATATTAATGTATATGATTCTTATATAATTTAATAACAATTAGATCACCATTATACAGGAGGTTAACCTACCCCAGCCAAGGAAAAGTCCAAGGTAAGGGTTATTTCACAATCTCTTCATTATCCGATGTTTTTTATACGTAATAATATACTGGGATCTCTTTATCATCCACATCCATGTTTCTTAAAAATGTATTAAATTTTTTTTAACTATTTAAAATAATATGGGTTAAAGTCATTTATACCCTTGTTTGATTTTTATAAAGGAATCTTTCCATCGTTTTCCAAAAAAGTTGCTTTTTAACCTTTTCGACAGAATTAAGGTAAGAATGTTTTTATAACTTATATGGCGGGTGCGGCTATTTTCTGCCGTTATAAAGTTGTCGAAGCTTCCCTTACAAGCTTATAAGAATATTTTCAAAGAAAATGTTTTATTTTATAAATATATGAATCTTAAATTATTTCAAAATAGAAAGAGATATTTCTCTAAAAAGATTTTTGATTTCATCTATGTCAACATCCTTTGATGGATTTTACGCTTATTTGAAGTTGATTTATTATGATACAAAACTTCTATATTGTATTGAAGGTTTTGTGATATGTTTGACTGTGAATGTGCTATTTTTAACCAATCATGGTTTATGGTGAATGTATTGACATTTCGTATGCTATTTTTAATACAAATGTTTATGTTATGTTTAAACCTTTTCATATGGGAATGCATTGGACTTAATATTTGATGAGTGGAGCCTGCTATAGCTCCTCGATGCATCGGTAGGTCTCATGAGACAAGCTAGTGTCTTGGAACAAGGCCTTGAAAATATCTTATGTGTAGTCTTGGCACAAGGCCTTGGCTATGTGGTTATGATAGTCTGGCATTATGCATTCCATCATTATGAAAGTGGTTATTGATATTGCATGTGATTATTCGATTAGTAGAATATCCATGTGAATAAGTAAATGGGATTATTTCATTTTATTTTTTCCATACTATGTTGATGTTCAAGTTTAAAAGGCTTTTTTTTAGTTATACACTGCCTTAAATGTTTATTCTTATTTATGAAAGTTTCTTCTATATTGTTATCCTTACTGGGCATTTGATCTCACCCCTTTTCTATGTTTTAATTTTTCCCAGGATGTGAAGAAGTAATGTATGAATGACCTGCAGGGATAGTATGTGGGGGATATGAGTGTGGAATATGGAGACTATGTTATTGTAGTAGTTTTCACTTTATGATGTAATGTAAAACTTTATGAATATATCTAGTGTTTCCAAGGCTACTAAACCAATCGGTCTTTCGAGATTTGATCTTTCCTGTGATCATGCCAATGTTATGTAATAATGCACCTACTCTAGGTAACTGGGGTTGGGGCGTTACAGTTGGTATCAGAGGAAGTTTAGTACAAACCTTGGAAGCTAGATTTTGATAAACTCTGATTAGAGCATGTAGACCTAAGATAAACATTGAGGATTAGTATAGAAGAACTTCCTAGAATTTTGGTATTGTAGAGATTTTGTGAGTTTTCCAAGCAATACATCCCTGTCTAGATACAAGCAGGTAGAGGCGGCTCTAGCACCGATGTACCTAGGGGTAAAACCCGAAAACAATGCTTTTAGCTAGACTCAAACGAGAACTGGTGCACGACAACGGGCCTTGCTGCACTCTTGGTTACGACACTCCCGGGGGATATGCTTAGGATAACTCTCATTTTCTTTACAAATCATTATGAAGGGTTTATGAGTATATATTTCCTCAAAGAAAACATTTTTATGATTATGGATTATATCCATAAATAGTTCAATTTATGTTAAGTGTTTTATAAGTATGGGATTATGTATTATGATTCATAAACTGATCTAGTTTATGCCGTTGTTTAGAAATGGATCCTAGTGGAAGAAATGGAAACTATATCAATGCACGCACTCCATGTAGGGATTTCCCTCCAACTTGAGATAATTATAGTGGAGCTGGTGATGCAACTGGTTCCAATCAGCTAATCACCATACTGGGACAACTCACTCAGGTTATGAATAATAACCTTACCCGTATGGAGCACCCTTATCCGCAGCATGGAGGATCAATGTTAGATTGATTCACGAGGAAACAACCACCAACGTTCAATGGGAGTACAAATCCCTTAGTAGCTGAGCAATGGAAAAATTCCCTAGAGAAAATATTTCAGGCTTCGGGGAGTAGTGAAAGGGAAAAAGTTATCATGGCAATTTACCGACTCACTGGAGATGCTGATCAATGGTGGTCATTGATTCAAAACACGAAGGAAGATGATGAAGTATCAAATATGGAATGGAGGGAGTACAAAGATCTGTTTTTAGAAAAATACTTTCCTCGTGACCATCGAGCAGATATGGAACGACAATTTATGAGTCTGAGACAAAAGGAGGATGAGAATGTCACAAAGTATGAGGCTAACTTTACAAGGTTATCAAGGTATGCTGGATATTATATATGTAACCCAAGAAATAAGATTGATCGTTTCTTTGATGGGTTAAAACCATTTCTCTGTTGAGCATTAGTCTCACAATCCTTCTCGTCGTATGAATACATTGTCTCATGTGCTATCAAGACCAAAAAGTAATTCTCTAATTCTTATGACTTTAAAGAAAAGAAAGAGAAGAAGAGACCTGCTGATCAATCTGGGAATGGAAATAAGGGGAAGAAGGGAAAGGTTGAATATCCATCCTGTGGTAAATGTGGTAAGAAACACCCTGGTACTTGCTTGAAGGGAACACGAGTCTGTTACAAGTGTGGTGAAAAAGGCCACCAAGCTCGTGATTGCAAGGGGAAGAAGGAAGCTAACAATGTTCAGTGCTACAATTGCAGAGAGATGGGGAATTATGAAAATGAATGCCCTAAGCGTTAGGAGAACATACCTCAAAAAAGGCCAAGGGATAAAGGCCTAGATTATTCTATCACTACTGTTGAGGTAGAATCTCCGAAAGACGTAGTGGCAGGTAATTTAATGGTTTCCTCAAGTTTAGAAAATGCATTATTTGATTCCGGATCATTGCATTGTTTCATATCTTCCCAGTTTGCTAAGAAAATTAGATATTTCTAATTTGATTTAACAAGGGAGTTGTCAGTTAGAACTCCTAAGGGAAGTATCATTGCAACAAAGTTTTGTGAATCAGTCCCCATTAGAGCACATAAATGTTCTTTATCTGATGATCTCATCCTCATACCTATGATTGAGTTTGATATAATGCTCGGTATGGACTGGATTTTGGACTATGATGCGAAGATTTATTGTAAGAAGAAAGAGGTTACGATTCTTGAAGATGATGATAAGGAACACCTTATCTTTAGAGCAGAATCATCACCACCTAATTCGTATCTCGATCCACCACCAGTAGCTCAACTAAATTCAATTATTGGGGCGGAAGAGAATGAAATAACTATGGGTGAGGAAAGGAATGTTCAAATAGAGGATTTACCTGTTGTGAAAGAATATGTAGATGTATTTCTAGAAGATTTACCTGGACATCCTCCAGAATGAGAAGTTGAGTTTTCCATTGATTTAATTCCAGGATCAAGGCCTATATCGAAGACCCCTTATAGAATGGCCACTGTAGAATTAGATGAACTAAATAAACAACTAGAGGAATTGAGTAATTAGAGATTTATTAGCCCTAGTGTTTCTCCATCGGGAGCCCCTGTTCTTTTTTTTAAAAAGAAAGATTGATCTATGAGGTTATGTATTGACTACAGGGAGATCAATGCTATAACGGTAAAGAACAAGTATCCTGTACCTCGCATTGATGATTTATTTGACCAACTGCATGGAGCTCAATACTTTTCAAATATTGACCTTCGATCTGGATACCATCAGTTGTGTGTGAAGAAGGAAGAAATTCCGAAGTCAGCATTTCGAACCAGGTACGGGCATTACGAGTTTACTGTAATGCCTTTTGGATTTACTAATGCACCCTCTGTATTCATGGATCTGATAAATAGAGTTTTCAAGGAATATCACAATGAATTTGTGGTGGTAATTATTGATTATATATTGGTATACTCCAAAAGCTACGAAGATCATGAAAATCACTTTCTCATTATCCTGAAGACTCTGAGAATACATGAATTATATGGAAAGTTTAGCATGTGTGAATTCTGGCTTCAGGAGATTTCTTTTCTTGGCCATATTGTCTCTAAAGATGGAATCTCTGTTGATCCCTCTAAGACCAAGGCAATCCATTAATGGCCAGCACTGACGAGTATAACTGAGGTACGTAGTTTTATTGGTTTAGCAGGTTATTATCGACGTTTCGTCCAGAATTTTTCCCAATTGGATAACACATTAATGAAGCTCACACGTAAAGTGGTTAAATTTGTTTGGAAAAAAGAGTGTGAAGAATGTTTCGATGAACTGAAGAGAAGATTAGTCAATGCTCCTATATTGACTCTACCATCGGGGAATGATGGGTTCGTTATTTATAGTGATGCATCTAAGAAAGGACTTGGTTGTGTCCTTATGCAGAATGATAGAGTTATTTCCTATGCATCACGGAAGTTGAAAATTCATGAACAAAACTATCCTACTCATGATCTCGAGTTAGCAGCTGTGATCTTTGCTTTGAAGATATGGAGGCACTACCTCTATGGTGAAAAATGTGAGATTTATACTGATCACAAGAGTTTGAAGTATATTTTCTCACAAAAAGAACTGAACATGAGGCAAAGGAGATGGCTTGAATTACTCAAGGATTATGATTGTACGATACACTACCACCCGGGGAAAGCAAACAAGGTGGAAAATGCTTTGAGAAGAAAAGATCATCGCGTTTTGAACGTGATGAGAATTGAAAGGGATCCAATTTTGATGGATCTAGTGAAGATGGACATGGGAATAACTAGGGAAAGTGAAACATCAATTATTTTTCAAATGGTTGCCAAACCATCTTTACTAGAAAGGATTAAGTGTTCTTAGACCGATGATGAATAATTTCAAAAGAAGATTAAAGCTGTGAATGATGGGAGATTGAAAGACTTTGTGTATGAAGATGGAATTTTGAAATTCGGGAAGAGACTTTGTGTTCCCGATATACCTGATCTAAAAAGGGAATTGTTGGATGATGCTCATAGTTCCAATTTCTCTATACACCCTGGGAGCACCAAAATGTATAGAGATTTGAAGGAACATTTTTGGTTGGACAATATGAAGAAGGAGATTGCTGATTTTGTGTCAAGATGTATGGTTTTTCAATAAGTGAAAGCTGGAAGGCAATAGCCTAGAGGAGTCATGAAACCTCTTCCCATACCGGAGTGTAAATGGGACAATATTACGATAGACTTTGTCATGGGGCTACCAAAGACTCCTAGAAGGAACGATTCAATATGGGTTATTGCTGATCGTCTTACCAAGCCAGCACATTTTACTACTATAAGAAAAGATCTACCACTCGAACGTCTAGCAAGACTATATATTAATGAAGTTGTGAGACTTCATGGGGTACCTCTATCGATTTTTTCTAATCGTGATCCCCGTTTTACTTCAAGATTTTGGAAGTGTCTTCAGAATTCACTGGATACTAAACTTCATTTGAGAACTGCCTACCACCCTCAAAAGGATGGAAAATCAGAATGAACTATTCAAACCTTAGAAGACATGTTGAGATCCTGCTCAGTTGACTTTCAGGGTATGTGGGATCAGTATTTACCTCTGGTAGAATTTTCCTATAATAATAGCTTCCATTCGAGTATTCAGATGGCACCATATGAAGTGTTATACGGAAAGAGATATCGCACACCAACCTGTTGGGATGACGTTGGTGAAAGAAAACTTGTAGGCCCATAACTGGTGGAGGAAACGATGGAAAAGGTGAAGGTAATCCAAAATCACATCAAAGCATCTCAAAGTAGGCAAAAGAGCTATGCCAATAATTGAAGGATTTGGAATTTCAAGTCGGTGATCATGTTTTCCAGAAGGTATCTCCATGGAAGGGAGTCATACGTTTTGGTAAGAAAGGTAAATTGAGTCCCTGTTACATCAGACCTTTCAAAATTCTAGAACGAATTCGGGTTGTAGCTTACCGATTGGTAATTCCGCCAAGTCTCTCCAAAGTTCACGATGTGTTCCACGTATCTCTATTGAGGAAATACATGCCTGAAACAACGCATGTAATCACCTATGAGGAATTAGAACTGGAACCCGATCTGTCTTATTGCAAAGAGCCCGTCAGGATTCTTGATACGAGAGAACAAGTACTGAGAAACCGGATGACGCATCTGGTAAATGTTTTGTGGAGAAACCATAAGATGGAAGAGGCAATGTGGGAACCCGAGGAACTTATGATGAAGAACCACCTGAGTCTTTTCATGTGATAAGTATTCTAGAAATTTCAAGGACAAAATTATTTGAAGGAGGGGAGAATGTAACACCCCAAGCTTCTACGGTATACTTCTCTTTGAATAATGTGATAGCGTGTGTTGTACGCAACATCGAGTTATAACACACCACAACCAATCAAACTAGTCGTTATAAATTGTAATACCTCCTTTTTGAAATTATATATATTTTATATTTGAAACTAGACTTCATTTTTTGATTCGGAATATCGAATTTAACCTAGGGTGGAATTTTGGAACTTTTCAGATAACACTTATATTTTGATGAATAGTGAAAATTACTAAATTTTAATTAAAAACAACTTTTTTAATAAAAATAATTTATATTGATAAATTATGAATTTGAGTGGTTTTAATGTATATTTTGAATATATTTTTACCATTTAATATAATGTTGGACATTGTACATAATTTTACAATTAAACCGGACATAAACAAGTGTCAATCTTTTGATAGTTATTATCTCTTAAAAACACGCTTTTTGTTTTAACAATGGGAATTAATTTTAAATTAATTTCTTCAACTTCTGTGTTTTTAATTTGGAAAAATGGATTCCATATTTGGAATCAGGATGTTCATATTGTGTGAATAGATAACTTTTATTTTTAGACATTTTGAATAATTATTGCGGTAAATATTTTATTTACCATGGTTAAAGGGTAAATCTGGTAAATAAGGGTTAATAAATAATATTATAATAATAAACAATTACCCTAAAACGTGTCATAACCTTATTGGTTGATACATGTTCGACCATAGGCATATTTGGGTCGATTTTGGGACCCCATGGTGCCACTTGTAAGTGATAGGGACACATTATTTTAATTAAGTTAAAATGAATACAAAAATGACACAAGCATATATCTTTTAGAAAAACAATTTTTACATAGAGTTTTATATGTTGGATTTTCGACTATAAATATTCATTAGAAAGATAAAACGATTTCCTACATAATGATAGTTTATTTATAATATTTAGAAATTAAATAATTTACTTTATTTATGACACAATGATGATGCAGTAATTACCATAATAGTGAAAAATTAAAATAATTGATATTGAAAATACCCAAAAAAAATTAATTTGAGACTTTTAATGAATTGAACTAAATTAATAAGTTAATATGACATGTTAGTAATGATTTAGTTGACTTTTTTTGAAGTAATAATTCTGTTATGAGATTCACAAAAATCAACTATTGAATAGTGTCAAAATTGACATAAAAGCGTTTTTAAAACAAATATTATATTATTAATTGATATTAAATTCCTAAAAATATAATGTGTGTCCAAGAGACTTAAATCATGATATTTGTTTCAATAATGGACCACTTGGGGGTCTCTTGGATGTATATGGAATGTTTATTAACCATATAATATAAAAATGCAAAGAGACATTGTAAAAGTGAAACTAATTAACTTAGAGTTAATACTTAAAGATAAGGATAATATAGAAACCCAAACCTGTCTAAATTCTATTGGTTAAGTGTTTTTCCACCCATAACCACCTTAACGTTTAAATAATCAACATTGGAGCCATTAGAAACCTAATATGAATTTATTATAAATGAAAATGTCTAGCTTTTCCAAAGGTGCCTCTCACCCCTTTTATAAAAGGGAACTCCTCCTTCTCATTTCTTAACACCCTAAAAGCCTTTTGGTTCATCCAAAATCTGCCCCCATACTCTCCCAACTTCCCTCACTACAACCTAGAGGTCTTAGTTTGATCATAAATCCAACCTAAGGATCCCTTTTGATCAAATCAAAAGGAAGAACCCGAAGAAGAGGTAATGATTTCACCACCCTTTTCCAAGTTCCTTTCTTCTTCCACATATTCTTCATTTGTTGTTACCATTATAAAATAATAACTCCAGTATCATATATATACTGTGATGTTTTTATAAATGTGGTAAAACCATATTCAGTATTCTATCCATCCTTTGAATAACATGTCACCATACATGCGTACGTACGACTTACCGTCTCCACGTCGTGGTGTAATTGTTATTCAATAAATTATTAATTGGATGGGTATAATAATGATGTGTAATTCATGTAAATAATAAATTTAACATGATAATGATTATTTATATATTATATACCATCCAATTATATATTATTTTTATATCAAAAGAATGATATTGTCGCTCGTGCGTACGTGCGGACTACAGTCTCCATGAACGCGATGAGATTCATTCTCCATTGTATCCATTCAAGTATAATTCTCATTTGATGATTAATCATAGTATTTAAGGACTTGATATAATTCTGGATATGAATAAGATACAACCTATCCATTAAAAACATGGCTTACATAACAAAACATATAAAAGAAAACGAGTAAGTTAACACCCAAAACGATGATAATACTAAGATATTATTAACAAAGACATGTTAAAAGATCATATATGATATCATATTAATGTATATGATTCTTGTGTAATTTAATAACAATTATTTCACCATTATACAGGAGGTTAACCTACCCTAGCCAAGGAAAAGTACATGGTAAGGGTTATTTCACAATCTCTTCACTATTCGAGGTTGTTTATACAAAATAATCTACTGGGATCTCTTTATCATCCACATCCATGTTTCTTACAAATGTATTTAAAAAAAATTACTATTTAAAAGAATATGGGTTAAAGTAATTTATACCCTTGTTTGACTTTTATAAAGGAATCTTTCCGTCGTTTTCCAAAAAAATTTCTTTTTAACCTTTTCGACAGAATTAAGGTAAGAATGTTTTTTTAACTTATACGGCGGGTGCGTCTATTTCCCGCCGTTATAAAATTTTTGAAGCTTCCCTTACAAGATTATAAGAATATATTCAAAGAAAATGTTTTACTTTATAAATATATGACACTTAAATTATTTCAAAATAGATAGAGACATTTCTCTAAAAAGAGTTTTGATTTAATCTATGTCAACATCCTTTGATGGATTTTACGCTTATTTGAAGTTGATTTATTATGATTCAAAACTTCTATATTGTATTGAAGGTTTTGTGATATTTTTTACTATGAATGTTCTATTTTTATACCAATCATGGTTTATGGTGAAAGTATTGACATTTCGTATTCTAGTTTTAATATGAATGTTTATGTTATTTTTAATCCTTTTCATATGGGAATGCATTGGACTTAATATGTGACGGGTGGAGCCTGCTATAGCTCCTCGAGGCATCGGTAGGTCTCATGAGACAAACTAGTGTCTTGGCACAAGGCCTTGACAAAATCTTATGTGTAGTCTTGGCACGAGGTCTTGGCTATGTGGTTATGATAGTCCGGCATTATGAATTCCATCATTATGAAAGTGGTTATTGATATTGAATGTGATTATTCGATTAGTAAAATATCAATGTGAATAAGTAAATGATATTATTTCATTTTATTTTTTCCATACTATGTTTAAGTTCAAGTTTAAAAGTCTTTTTTTAGTTATACACTTCCTTAAATGTTTATTCTTATTTATGAAATTTTCCTCTATATTGTTATCCTTACTGGGAATTTGAGCTCACCACTTTTCCATGTTTTAATTTTTCCCAGGATGTGAAGAAGTAATTTATGAATGACCTACATGGATAGTATGTGGGGGATATGAGTGTGGAATATGGAGACTATATTGTTGTTGTAGTTTTTCACTTTATGATGTAACGTAAAACTTTATGAATATATCTAGTGTTTCCAAGGCTAGTAAACCAATCAGTCTTTCAAGATTTGATCTTTCATATGATCATTCCAATGTTATGTAATAATGCACTGACTCTAGGTAACTAGGGTCGGGGTGTTACAGCCCTGGTTCCATAGCTGCAAGGTAAACAAGGAATGCCTAATCCCAAGTAGTGTAAAAGATCCCTTTTAAATTTTAATTAAACTTTTTATTCAATTTAATTTCCAAAAACACCCATGACACACAAGAACACAAGTCATTATGATGCATGTACCTTTCCTTGGGTCTCTACCCCACAATCAGTGTAGCCTCACCTGGTCTTTTAGTAGGTCCATATTCCTTGCATCTGATCACAAGGGGCCCTAAAATACCATTTCTTATCCATCCTTCCCTAGCCTATTTCATGCACCAAGATTTCATAACACGGTTTCCCTCCCATCCCATGAAATCCTCACTAAGCCAAACCCTGAACTCCATAAAATCTCTTAACAACCTCCTCGGATACCATTCTTTCATGACCCGCATTCCCCAAGATGAGGAAAGGGACGACTGACTGCCAGAACTTTCATTCCTCAAGATGAAGGAGAGATAATGACCCTAGATTCCCACCTTCAATAGGCCCCAGAGTGGCGACTATCACCAAGGGTATAAAATCACACGTAATATGGAAGGAATTACACTTTTATAGAACAATAATGGGAGATAAGATGGTAAGTCCCAAACAACACCAAAACTGAATGTAAAAATAAATCCAAAAATCCATTCCCATATTAATGTCCAAAATAAATTGATACAAGTAAAATAAAAACTCGTAAAAAAAGTACCAATAGAAAAAAAATCTGTAATGAAAAATGTCTAACACTAGAGCTAGTAGGGTCCTACACGGACCTCAATGTCCTCATGGAAACCTAAAAGCAGTTTTATATATGTAGGGTGAGTATACAGGTATACTCAATATAGAAAACCAAAAGCTATCGTGCATAAGCGGAGAGACATTTTAATGACCCGTGAGAAATAGTGGTAACCAAAACACCTAGAAGAGTAACTATCCACCCAGACTCACCCAAGAACACTCCCCAAATAATTCACATCAGGTGAAGTAATAGAAATATCACATCGATATTTGGGTACCCCACACCACATTCCCACTCATTATTAGGACATTTTATGCATCAGACCTCCCCCACCAGTTCCACTACAGTCCCACTGCCACCCCAACAACAACCTTGTGGGCCACCACAACCATGCATCCTACCAGAAGACACCTGGTCCACCACAACCGTACTTAACCATGATTGCAAACACCTGGGCCACAATAACCACCACCATACCCATAGACTCCTAAGCCAAAACAACCACTTCTACACTCAAAGACACCTGGTTCAAAACAACCACTGCCATGCTTGAAGACACATGAGACCCATCTCGAAGACACATGGGAAACAAACCTGCCCACACACACCTAGGCCAACCACCACTGCAAACCCTTCCCAAATATTCTTGGGCCATAATGAACCTTAGGTCGCCACAGCCTACCAAAAGAGTCTTTGGGATACCTTGGAGAGGGAGTAGAAAATAAGATAATAACCAGCTCGTTGTAAGAATGTTGGGAAAACACAATCCCCCATAAAATGGGGGTGTTTGGCATGAAGTGATCAACATTGGTGGGGTGCATATAAGAAACAAAAAAAACCTATTATACTTATAAGTAACCAAGAACTCATCCCAATATAGGGGTTCTGAAACAAACAACCATCTCGCACCTGACCACTTTTGTTACTACCTCTACGTGCACAAATACACCACAACCACTCTTAGAACACAACCCTCTTCCGGAAAACAATTTACCCATAGAACCCATTCTTGTTATCATGTTAAAGTGATTCTGTTGAGATAATTCTTCACTACCGAACAACTAACAGGAACAACCACATGCCAAAACAACACTAAAGAAGAAAACATCCAAGAAAAAATTTAAGCATTCACACCCAGTTCTCTTGTAAAGTCACTACAAAAAAAGGGATTCGTGAGATCCCTTGAAGTACTAGAACCAAACAAACCCCCAACATACTGAATCCACAAGACATCATATTCTCAAACCAACAACCTTTCATGAAGAGGTTCCATTCTCATCCACGTCACCCCACACATATCACCACAATAGACCTATGATGTTTTCAGATTTACCCACACCATTCATTAAGTTCCTTCCTTCCGTTTGATTAACTAGGGTGATCACACAAGGATTATTATTAATTGGGAATCCATTTAATAAACAAAGATTACATGATTAACCAGTTTACATGTTACATCCATTCAATCACAAGATTATCTAGAAAATAGAGGTTTAATAGTGTGTAGGAAAGGACCACAAACCACCACGATTTATAGTGGTAATAATCCCATACAATTCACAACATAAAAATGAAGATAAAAGAATAAAACAACATCATAATCATCCCCACCCCTTCATTCTTTAAAATTCTATTTGTTATATTTTTTAAGGATTGGATTCATCTACATCCTGAGGGAAGCATTATCATACCCACCCCACACGATGCACAATAAATAGAGATGAAGGAAACCCCCCCCCCCCCTATATGGATGATCAACGATCAAAGTTTTCTCCCCACGCCAAGAACTAGGGATGCGATAATTATAGAGGAAGAACTCTGAGGACTCCAAAGTTGAGCAGGAAGGGCTCCATTACGGGTGCATGATTCATCTCAGAAGGAAGTCTCTAGGCGCACTAAGAGAAATTGAAAGTAAAAAAGAATATAGGATCACAAATTAAGAAGAGGCAAGATCCTAAAATCAGGGAGATGATTTCAAATTACTTTAATGTCGGATCATGGCCTGACCATGCATATGGGTGGTCCCACAGGTTGGGAATAATTGAGATTTAATAATACTCCTCAAAGATGGTGGAGATAATGGCTGTGAGTTAATATATTTCCTTTAAACGGACAAAAATAATAAATAACAAGGAAAAAATAAAAAAACACGGTGAAGGGTGTGGCACCGAGAAAAAGGCAACACATTTTGGTAACTCAATGGTCACCCAACTGTTGGGGATTTAAAACATCTTTTACGGGACTTAAAATGATTTAAAATGGGTATTAATGCACTTTTAAGTCAAATGATACATTAATGGAGTGAAAATAGAAATTCTTGGAAAAACTGGGAATGACTCACCGATAGGTGAGTCCCCTCCACCCTGGCACCATCGCCCTAACACCAATGCCAATTGGTGCTACAGATAACCCATTGGTGCCACCGATGCCCATCACTGCCACTGATGCCCATCGGTGCCACCGACGCCCATAGGTGCCACCGACGCCCATCAGTTCCACCGACGCGCATCAGTGCCAATGATGATGATCGGTGCCACCGACACCCATCGGTTCCACCAATGTTGATCGGTGCCACCATTTGTTAAACCCAAAATTTGGAAAACTCCATAATGAGTCATTGAGGGTCTCTATGGTACTCCATACACTTGAATTTTTTAAAGTAATAGACCAGGAGGGTCGAGGCTATTACATTCATAATTTAGTGATTACTTTTGATATCCACCAATTTGAAAGATAGTTTATAATGGTAAAAAATATTGTGGTTTATTTAGACTCGGGGTTATGTGTTCTGAAAGCTATTGAGGATATTAAATTTATAGAAATATATTTTCTAGTATGTATAAGCTCAATGTTACGTGTTATACACGCTATCAAATACAACGTTATTATTTTATAATTTTGGGGTGTTACAGTATCTCAACTATAAAGAAATTGTGTACTTTTAATTTAAACTTGATCTCGGTAATTTAGGGTTTGATATTTGAAATTTCTTTTTTTGAAAACCCACATTTTAAAAAGAGTTAATAAAATATCCTCTTAATAAGAGAGAAAGGAAAGTAAAAAAGGACATATAGAATAACATATAAATAGGTTTCTAGGTAGGATAACATTTTATGGAAAGTGAAGATATTATAATGGAAGAAAAGTATAAATAATTATAGAGAATAATAGTGATCATTGATCACAAGAAATTGAATGATCAATATAAATTTAAGGACCAAAATAACCATAAATATGTGATGATTTAACTGACCATTTGATTCATCTGATATAAAGGAAATAGTATAACATTTTTTTTCATGATCATTTTCCTATGGTTAAAAATTATTTTACTATCTATGAATAAAAGGAAATATACTTACTTGATATGTTTCTATTTTATAAGAACAATGTTATCCTTTTGTTGAACTTTTATCAATTTCTAATTCATCAATTACTCCATGAAATAATTATCCAAAAAATTAATTTTTTAATACCTAAATCACTAAAATTCAGTTTTAACGGATTCTAAGATCCATTAAATAGTGAAAGGTCTTTCCATACATCTCTAGATATTTTGTAAGACCAATATGGTTAGCATAAGTTATCAATATAATAAATTAATCTATATACCTCAACAGCAACACCAATGGTTCATCATTAATATGTACTCATCAATTTTTTAACTAAAATAATGATATATTAACCAAAATATTACATAGGACAGTGGTGGGAACTAATCCCTACCATCCTTCGGTCATGGGTTCAAGCCGCACAACCTTTTCAGATGCGATGGTTTGTCACTTGGTATGTGGGTTTTCCTTTTTCTAAAACCATATTAATATAATTCCTATAAAATTCCCAAATTTTGATAACCCATAATTACTACAACATTAAAGATAAGATAAAACTAAATGTTTACATATACCTTTAAAATTAAATCCAAAATTAAAAGGAATTATTCCTCAAATAACTCTTTCATATACAAAATGAATGGTTTGTATTCCCATACATGTTTTCCAGGAATACCCTTAATCATGTTATATACCCCCAAAAAAAATTTCAAAAGGAGTGTTTATGAATTTGAACTTATGATCAACCTTAAACTCATAAACCTCTGATGGTATCCTTAACACTTATGTCAATTAATACATATATTCTTATGATATTTTAAACAATCCTTATATGTTTCATGATTCTTATAACCAAAATACCACTGGTAAAAATACATCTAAATTTTAATTCTTAAATCTCAATAAATACTTCATCCATTTTATTTCCATATAGGTCCTTTATTGGTATAGGGTTTAGCCTTTATAAGAGGTAATTGAATTGGATAATTACCATGTTAACCAAATTTAAGACAAAGAACTATAAATGAATCCCTTGGATGAGATTTATTTCCTTCCATCATAATCTTAAATTTTACTAAAATATTATTTCCTTTATGCCCTTAGTTTCAACACATAATGAATTTTCCTACTCTTTTGAGACAATTTCTGGGATTTCTCTTTATAAATTTATGACATGAAGTAATTCAACCCCTCTTTCCTCTATGGTCTCTATCACTCGAGCTCTAAGTGAACTCCATCCTTATCTTCTTTGGTGAGTTAGATATTTAGTTAAGGTATATATTGTTAATCATGTTTCGAGATGACAGATTAGCAATAATCATGATATCTTTGACACGTATAATCATCCCATTTAGTTGATCATATTCCCCACACTATCCTTCATATTCAATGTTAACACCATTCCTTCATGTTCTATCCATTGACTAAAACCCAAAAAAATAGTTTGAGAAACAATAGTTGCATTGTGAAAACCACATGATAATTTATAGGATGTTAAAATCATGAAACTATTTTTTAATATAATACACCTTAGGTTTAAAATAGGTTATTCATTTTAATAATATATTTAAACCTTTCATAATGGTTTGTAAATAAAATTTTAGTTATCCTAATCAAATCCTCTAGGAGTGTCAAAATAGGTGCATAGTAAGGCCCATTTTTATGAACTAGGTAAAGATTAGGTCAATCCCAATGCTCCATTTTCATGGTTATTACCCCTATATACCACTATTCTAGATCCACATCCACTTATAGTATCCAAAAAAGGATGTATTTATAGAAAAACAACATAATCTCTTTATTTCCGTTTTTTTGGATATTCTTCTATACTTATCCTCAATGTCTACCCCAATCTATGTTTTTCTAATCTAGTTCCCAAGTATTCTACTAAACATAATATGATACCAACTACAACAACCCCAACCTTAGTAACCTTTAGTCACTGTCTTAATTTATTAAATTAGAATAAGATATAAGGATTTTTATCCCAATGAACCAAATAGTTTTGTAGTCTTGGTAAACTCGATACAAACATTAGACTTCCATTACATTTACAAACAAAAATTACAATATAATATTTTTTAGAAAAACTTTATTCCATCTAGAATATATTTGTATATCAATTATAGTAAACTTCATAGATTCCTAGAAAAGGAAACAAAATAAGGATGATCTCAAATGCTTAGCTAGGGTTAAGTAAAATGGAAGCTATCATGAATCAATAATGAATAATAAATATGGAAAGGTAAATAACTAAACAAACATTCCATTTAATAAATAACATAACTACCAAAATTAGATTTCAAATAATCAATTTAGAATGGTAAATAATTGAAAAAACATTCAATTTAATCAATGATCTGTGAATGAAATGCATCCAGAGATAATATCATTGTGAAAATATCATGGATAATAATAACTAAATTCTCAAAGAAGGAAATACATCATTATAGGATGTTATGATCTCTTGCATCATGATACCTCTAAAATAAAGACCTTTCACAAGATGGTTTAAAACTACAGTTAAAAACCTGTTTAATTATAGATTATTAATTTGACTTATGAGACCTACCGATGCATTGAGGGGATATATAACTCAGGGACCCACCCATCACTACATATCCAAAGTATTCCTCATATATTGAATAATTTATTTAATTCATAGATTATGATCCTTAGCATCAAATATCCATATTGAGTAAAGAATATATGTTTTTTAGTGTTTCCCTAGGTAATCAAATAAATATAAATGAAGAAAACCATGTGTAGAAATTATATATAGTTTAAGAAATAAAAATACCCATGATAAATACTGTAGATATTTAGGAGAAATTTAATGCCCATAGAAAAGTGAATAATTCAAGGGAAAGTTAATGACTACAAAAATGAATAAAGGAAGTGAATTTCAATACATTCCTTAGTCAAAATGATAAAAAACAATCTGTATAAAGAATAAAGATTGTAACAATCCAACATATTCCCATAAGACTAATAATAAACTGTTTTTGTTGCTGATAAATATAAATAACATAAAAATATCTTTAAAAACATTCTTGAGGAAAATATCCTATTCCATTTTGAAAATCACTTTTTAAAACTAAAAGTTAAAAAATCATTTTTAAAATAATTTTTTTTAAAATAACCTTTGAAAATTATAAATTAATCTTTAAAATATTCAGTAATCATAACCACAGGAAATTCCATACATGTCATGTATGTATAAAAAATATTCCTTCAACATGTTGGTAAAATCCAAACAAGCCTTGTTTTGAAAACATCATGAAGAATAATTTAATTTTTTTTAGAAAAAGTTAAAATGGGTAAAAATGTACTTAATAAATCATTTTGAAAAGTTTAAAAACATTTTTGAAAAAGAAATTAGAAAAAATTATTTAGCAAGAAAATAGATTTCCAACCAAAGAAAGAAATGTAATCGGATTTTATTAAAAATAATTTTCAATTATTTTAAGTACCAAAGAGTTGAAAAATGGTAATATTACTTGATTGATTCATGAATAACCATAGGATAAGAAAATTAAATGGGTTTTTTATCTAATGATCAAATAATTTCCTTTAATTAAAATTCAATCATAAATAATCCTGATTAAAATGAGATTGTGAAATAAATCCTTACAAAGATGATAAAATTGAAATGATAATTAACCAATGAATCTATTATGTGTGTCAAATATAAATACACATAAAATTTGTGGATATACAACATAATATAGTCAAAACTCAATACACACATAATGATAGAATATAAAATACAATGAATAAGTAATATAACACAATGAAAATAAATTGAGTTATGAAATGCTTTACCACTAGGTAAATTTCCTCTCAAATACCTAAGGTTGAAATAATTCTAATTAAAACCTAAAATACCAGGAATTATTAATTAATCACGACATAAAATTTCAAAGTGGTAGTATATACACCATATAAAATTAATTATGTGTAAAACATTATAATATACCTTTATAAAGGGAAATTGAGACAAAATACCGTATAATGATCATAACGTTGAAGTGAGAATTAATAAATGAATATATCAAGTGTTTAAAATGTAAATATAAATTGAAAAATTGGAAATAAAACATAATATAATCAATAGTCAGTATACACATAATCTTAGAATATCAATGGAAAATGAAGAGATAATGTTACCCAATGAAAAGAAATTGAGTTATGAAATTGTGTATCACATGGTAACTTCCATGTAAAATCCACTTAGATCAAATAAATAAAATTGAAACTTTAAATACCATGAATTATTAATTAATCATGATATTACTTGAAAAATTTGAAATAAGTGAATAACATTACAATATTCCTCAATGAAGGGAAATTGAGTTGAAGCCCCTTACCTCACGCTTCCTTTTGGTTGAACATGCTTTAAAGTCACTTATATTAGTTTTAAAAATGTAATAAAATTATTCCAGAAACATATTATTATTTATAATATCATATTTGATGCTTTTATAACATATTTTCACCTATCTGTTAATAATATTTCATTATTTTCATTTTTTTTGTGAGCTAATTATCTTGTTTTCTCATTTGTTCTTTGTTATGAAAGATTCGGTTCTTGTGAATTTCATATAGTTACATAATAAAAAGAGTATTAATAATGAAATTATTATAAAATTAATACATAAATTAAACTTTTAATACCAATCATGAAAGCTGATTTTGAGAAATGAAGTATGTTACGATCATGGAGATGGTAGGCCATACAGACACATGAGTAGCGTTTTCAATTTTTGATTATCATTAAAGAAATATGGTAAGGAATATTATATATTTATAGAATTATAATAATATATATAATATAATATTATTATTTAAAATATATTTATATATTTATATATCATCCATGTGGTGTGGGGATGAAAAGAGAGTCGCATCGCTTTCTGAAGGCGGTAGTCTACACGTACACGAACAGTGTTATCATTTTTCAGTGTAAGAAAGAAAATGATATATTATCTTTCAATAATGATAAATATTTAATTAATATCATAAATATTTCATATATATTACATATATTCATTATGTTTATCATTATTACCTTCCATGTAAAGGGTTCTTGAAAAATGAATCACATCGCTTTGCGAGGTAGTAGCCCGCCATACATACGAGTGCCATTATTGTATCCCCTATGGAATGAAAAGTAAAAAGGTATATATATATATATATATATATTATAATGACTCAATAGGTATAATTATGTTATAAATATCATATATATACTTTATATATATCATTATACCCAACTATGAGAGGTGTTAATAGAATAACAAATGACATCAGTTTGTGAGGCTGTAGTCCATTATACACACAAATGATGATTTTGTAACCCCTTTAATGGAAGTGGAGATGGTTTTTTGTCACAAAATTATAATAAAAATTTATAATTATGTTTAATATAATTATGTTATTTTATAATCATTTTTTGGTAATAATTTAATGAGGGGAGGATGAAATAAAATAAAAACGCTCATTGAAGAACGTTACCTCTTCTTTAGGTAACCTCCTTAGGTTTTCACCAAAAGCCTTCCTATGTTGTATTTATGACAAAAATAAGTCTTATATGATTATAGGGGGGAATTTGGGAAGTGATTTTGTTAGTTAAATTCTAATCCAAGAGGTTTTGATGTTGTGAGGAGGAGGGGAGAGGGGTAGCCTTTTATAAGTGAGGTGAGTGATACACAAGTAATTTTTGAAAATAAAAATGTTTAACCACATTTTTCACAATAAAAAGGTCCAAAATTGATTATTATAGATAATTAAACATTATAATGTCTAAATATGTCCATAAAATATATTTTAGACAAGTTTTGTGGTAATTTTAACCCTTTTATCTTCAGTTTAGCCCCAGGTAAATCAGTTTTTACTTTAACCGCAATAAATAATTTTTACTCTTTTTACTATTCACTATGGTAAAAAATTAAGTTGACCTTAAAATATAGTATAAATAATATTTATTCCAAATATTAAATCTATTTTTCTAAATTATATTAATATAATTTAAAATATCTAATAAAAAATTATTCTCGCAGATGCGACGAGAAAGTAAGTTTTCAAGCAGGAAACGTTCAAAAGTTTACAAAGTTTTTATATCAAAATACAATATTTAAATGATTTAAATTAACTAAATTTTATTAATATATATATATAATTTAACTATTTTTTCTTTAAACCCAATTTAAAATATAAATCAACTTTAAATATAATTTTAACGAAGAGGTAGTTTTCAATTAAAATTCAGTATTTTTCACTATTTATTGAAAAATGAAATATTTCTGAAAAATTCCAAAGATTAAACCTAAGATAATTTTTATATGATGATTTCAAAAATTAATTTCATTTCACCAAATAAATTTCCAAAAAAAATTTAAAAATTATTTTTAATTTATGTGCACAAAGCGCGACTAAACCGTCTTTTAGGAAAAGTATAGTTTTCAGAAAACATTTATTTTTATTTCAAATGATTTTTGTTTTATTTATAATCAATAGATAACCATAATTATTATAATTTAATTAGTATTATTTAAACCTCCAATTTATTAACTAAGTTATAATGGTATACTATATTATGGTTCATTTAGACTTAGGGTGTGTGTTTCAGGAGCTATCAATGATATTAAATTTAAAGAAATATATTTCATGGGTTGTTTAAGATCAGTTTTGAATATTATAAACACTATTAAATATACTATTCTTATTTTAAATTTTTGGGTTTTTATAAAAATAATATCCAAGTATACAAAGTTTTAGATTTGAAATCTAATATCATTATTGAATCAAGAAATGTTGTTCTTTTTGAAAATAAATTTTATAAAGATGATGTGGAGGAGGCGATTACTCATATCCTTATCCCTCATAATTCATCCATTTAAAACAAAATAGTAGATAATAATGATTATTTTTTATTGGAACCTAAATAGAGTACAAGACTCAGGAAGGAAAAACATCTACATCTATATTTTATTTCTCCTAATTACACAATTTTACTTTTTAATTGAGATCAAAATAATAATAATTTAAATAAGTATCCTATGGTATTGAATATAAAATATGATCAAAATACATATAATTAATATATTACTTCTAGAGATGTCACTTTGTGGATAAAAATAAATTAATGCGGAAATTGATTCCATTTTGAAGAATAACAGTTGGTTCATGATTCATTTACCAAGAGGTTCAAACCCTATTGGTTTTAAATAGGTATTTATAAAGAAGTATGATTCCAATGGTATAATTAATGTTTTTAAATATTGATTTTTTCCAAAGGTCTTAAATAAAAAATGGATTTATTATTTTGAGACTGACTCTCATGAAGCTTGGATTACTTTGACAATCATTTTATTTATATTTGCTTCAATTAATCATTTTTATGTCATAGAATGGATGTTAAAACTACCATTTTAAATGGACAATTAAATGAATATATTTACATGGAATAACCATAAGGTTTTTATTTACAAGGAAATCAAAAAATATATGTAAAATAGTTAAATATCATTATGGACTTAAACAATATCCAAAGCAATGGAATGAGAAATTTCATTCTATTATTTTATTTAATGGATTTACTTATAAAAATGTAGATAGATGTGTTTATTCGATGTTAAAAAAATAATAAAAAGTTAATGTGTTTCTATATGTGGATGATATGTTAATTTTTGTAACCAATATGATTGGTGTAAATTAAGAATTCTCTATCCTCTATATTTTAAAATGAAGGATCTCAGAATATTTGATATTATTATAGGTATAAAAGTTAGATATCATTTTGGAGGTTATTATTTAAGTCAATCTCATTACATAGAAAAAAAGTTAAATAAATTTGGTCATCTTGGTTTCAAGGATGCTAATATTCCATTTGATTATAGAGTTAAAATTTTTATGAATACAAGTATAACCATAACACAAATTGAGTATTCTAGAGAAATTTGTTCTTTAATGTAAGTAATGAATTTTACTAGTCTTAATATTTTATTTGCGGTATATAAAATGAGTAGATATACTAGTAATACTGGTGTGGATCATTGTAGATTTAAAATGATAATATTTTAATACTTGAGAAATTCCAAAGATTTAAGTTCATACTAAAATGATTATCTGACTGTATTTCATTGATACACTAATGCAAGTTTGATTACCGGTATTGGTGATAATAAATCCACATTTGGATAGTTGTTTACTCTTAAAGGTTGTGTTGTTTCTTATGTGAGAAGGAAACAAACATGTATGTCACATTGGAACATGTAGTTGTAGTTTATCACCTTAGGATCATGTGGAAATGAATATGAATGGATTAGGAATCTATTATTGGATACTAGATTTTGGCCCAGTTTGATGCCACCAGTCTCTATCAATTGTGATAGTGAATCAACTTTATCAAAGTTATATAGTTTCATGTACAATGGAAATTATATATATAAGTTTTAGACATGATTATGTGAGATAATTGTTACTAGATGGTTCTATAACAATTGTATATGTAAGATTATATAAAACATTTTTGATCTGTTTACAATATCTCTACCAAGAGAGATCATTTGTACAAATAATAAAGGCATGGGGTTAAAAACTCTATAATAAATCATTTTGGTAATTTAAACCCAACAATTTCTTTAGGTAGATCTCAATAAAAGAGATTAATGGGTAAAAAAAGTTACAAATATGAATGTTGATATTGAAATTTATATACCCAATTACTTGGTGTCAATATCATCCAGTATGACTAGAGGTTGAGTTATAAAATCTTAAGAAAATATTAAGACTTGATGAGTTATGTTTTTCTAATAAAAGAAGAACATTGTAATATGTTACCTATGTGAACTTAGATGTGGTTCCACTTCTTATAGAAGTTAATGGGTTTACTCCTTAGAGATTTTATGAAAAGGATATAAGCACAGGGCTATAAAAGTGATACAAAATGAGATGTTAGATGGAAAAATCATTATATGTATGTTATCTCTGGATTATCATAAATTTTAATGTTTTGAAAATTTTTAAATTAGATAATACTTTGAGATATTACTAATAAGTAAAGGTTTAAATTGAAATGCACCTTTATTATTTATTATGATTCACTTGTGATCTGGAGAGTTAATATTTATTAATAAAAATGGGGTATTTCTATAATTTTATTCACAAAATAAATAAATAAATGTGGGTTCCACACTTTTTTGGTTTTGATTGATGAGGTTAACAAATATGTGGAATCCCACTTTGGAAATGGGGTAAATTTCTCAAAGCTCTTACATTATAAAAACAGGCCTTGGGAATTATTTTCCATAAAAAAATATATATTTTCAAAAAAAATTAATGTATTTTTAAAATATGTATTTTAGTAATTTTTATCTTATATATATATATAGATTTATATATATAAAGAGAAAAAACAAAACAAATAAAATAAATATAAAATAAATATTTTATAAAAATGACTAATGATGAGATTAGTTGTAACGATCAGATTTCAAATTTTTTGAAATCAAAATGGGTTCCCCCCACCAATATTTGTCTCTCTTAGATAAAATCAAACTATCATTTGAGAAAAAAATGGTAAGATCAAAATAGTGTGATTCACATCGATTTTGATCTCTAAATAAAGAGGGAGTGTGATCAGTAAATTAATCTCTTCAATCTAAAATTCTCAAGAGAAAATCTCCCAACATCAATACTACATGGCTATCAAAATTTGGTGTTTGGAATTCCAAAAATCATTGTCAAATCCTCAAGGGAATGTTTCACTGAGAACCCTATACCAAAAATTGGGGGTGGATCAAACCATTTTGGACAGTGAATTAAATTCATGCACCGAGATTCATAAATTTATTCTTTATTCTCCATCTACCTTTATATTTTTTAACAGGGGGGAGTCATCCCTGGAGGGTCATCGAGTAGCCAAATACCTCAGGGTGGTTACATGGTTGGGGAATGGGCACCCAGTGGAGGGAGGGTTAGTACTTGGTACCCCATGGGTGTTTTATTTAGTATTTAATTAAATTTATTAATTGAAATAAAAATTTATTAAACCACCACCTCATTTCTCCCCCAATAGACTTGAGCCCTTCCTCCCATTAAACTTTATTATTCACTTCCCATGAGTTGAATATCCTCAAGTTGTGGTCTAATCTTTGATCTGATCATTACGCTAGATCATGGTAGGTTAATATACCCCTTATCTTCAATATATTCAAGTTTTATATCACTATTTATTCATATGTCTTTTATTATGAATAATTTCATTTCTTATACTAGGTTTCTAAATTTCCACCAGATATGGTCCAATAAACTACTGATATCTAATGAGCAGGACACTACTATGTTCAGGTAGGTGCTCTTTTACTTTCCCATTAGTTTTTATAAGCTTGGAATTAATTTTAGAAAATGTGGGATGCATTAATCCTGTGAAGAAGCCCCAATTTAAATCTTAAATTTTATTTCTAGACTCTTTTATACTTTTGAGATTTTTTCATGCTGTGAATTAACCTAGAATTGGTGTGCATCGACCCCATTGTCTCTAATGACATTCCACATAGTGCTAGGTGTTATAAAAAAATGTCCCATAGACAAATAAGGGCTCCCTTACTTATGTTATATACTTATTAGATTCATGTGGTCTATTATACCTTCCCTTGATAAGGATTAATAAGAGACTATGATAGGCTATGGATGGGTTATCCTAGGTATGAGATCTTGGGTGGGTTATTGTCTTGAGAGCATGACCATTTAAGAGTTATATGATATTAAATTAAACATGTTCATTATATATGATAAATTTTTCACTATAATACATTTCTAGCGGTACATCATCCTCCCTTGGTATAATGGTGGTCTCTCATCCACTCAAGTTAGGACGGTGAGCCATCATTCACCCAGTGGTTGATGTATTTGTGGTACCTCATCCAACTAAATCTTCTTAGTGGTGGTGCATCATCATACCTTGATATGTTGGTGGTATATCATCCACCCTTAATATGTTGGTGGTATATCATCCACCCATATTATGTTATTGGTATATCATTCACCCTGAGTTGGTTGGTGTTATTTCATCAATCTTGAGATTAATTATGGTAGTGCATCATACACCCTGATTGTTATTATTTGTGGTTTATCATTCATATGTGTAATGTTGTGTTTGTAACAACCCTAAATCAAGTATCCTAGATCCTAGACCATATTTTATTACATTGGCATAGATACAATACTTGAATCCCAAAGTTTAGCTGTTTTTGAAACCATATTACATACATGAAACTTACATTACAATTGAAACTATAAAATACAATATATCTAATCCTCTAAGAGCATCAATATTATTTTAGATTAACCCTTCATATAAATCATAATATACATCTTGGAAACCTAGGTAAAATAAAACATAGGAAATGGGTCATCTCATATGCTCAGTAAGGGTAAATATACAATGGAAGCTATAAGTAAATATGGAATAAACAATATAAAAAGGTAAATAACTGAAACACATTCCATTTAAATAATCATATGAGATAAGAAAATTAACCATAGATATTATACTAGTAGAATAATCACATGAAAATCAATAACTAATATAACAATTATAGAGTGCATAATTCTAGACATCTGAAACATACTATCAAGGCCTCGACCAAGATATCTAAAAATAAATGTTTATTGCCTTAGCCAAATCCATAAATGAAATTAAATGGGAAAGGCCTCCACCAAGTCCATATCTGGTTTGTCTCATGAGACATATCATCATATCGAGGGGCAATATAAGACCCTGACCATCACTTAGTAAGTCTAATGAATTCATCATATGAAATGGGTGAAACATAAACAATATAAACAATCATATTGAAAAACTAGTATACAAAATGTGAATACTTTAACCACAAACCATGAATGGTATCAAAATAGAATATTCATAGTCACACTGATCATAAAACCTTATATAAAATATGGTAGACGGTATCATAATAGATCAAAATGAATCAATCATAATACCCAATAAATGACGTTGACATAGATGAAAATACTCTAATAAAATCATTAAAAATTTCTTGAGTGAAATTCCC
Organism: Viscum album; assembly: GCA_963277665.1. NCBI lineage: Eukaryota > Viridiplantae > Streptophyta > Magnoliopsida > Santalales > Viscaceae > Viscum > Viscum album. Next base: position 391,114,289 of record OY728167.1, on the reverse strand, counting down.
ATTTTACTTTGTAAGCATTTATTTAAAATGAACTACAATTTTAAAAGAAAAAAAATTTCATTGAAAATAATCATGTAAACTTGTGAAGGAATATTCAAGACATTAAGGTGTCATGATATCATAAAATTCCTATCATTTCATATATGTTAAAAAAATATTCCTTCTGTATTTTTGTTATGAAAGTCATAAAGTACTTCATTTGAAAAATGACAAAAAGATTCGTTCCATACCATTTATTAAACATTATAACATGGGTAAAAATACTTTAATCATTTTTAGGATAATAGTAAAAAATAATTTATAAGTCTCTATTAAGAAACATTGACATGGATGATAAATATTCCCCAACAGATACATGCATATATAAAATATTGAGTAACAGTGATATTGTGAAATTAACCATTACCTTGTAGTTTAATTTAGTTGAATGTGATTTAACCTCATGTATAGTGGTTTAAAACATGTTAGTAATCTATAAGAGGACCATATCCATATTGATTATATCATATATGATCTTATTATATAATTTTTTAATAATATTCCATTATTACCCTTATTTTAGGTGTTAATTACTTCATTTTCATATGGATGTTTTGTCATGAATGTATCTGTTATTTTTCATATTATATATATCCAACATCTATAGAATGATATTAATGTTATAAATATCATATTTAGTCATTAAATATATTTTTAAAATTATTATTGAATGGTTAACATATAAAATTAATCACATCACATCATGGAGATGGTAGGTTGTATGTAAGAACCCGATTCTTCCATTAAGGTATAGATCATTAATTTTTAGTTTATAATTAAGAAAATGGGGGAAAAAGAGGTCAAAGGATGGATTCAAGACTGTTACATGATGTGACTGGGGCCTAAACACCGGGTACTTTTATATACACGTCGTGTATGGAGAGATGCACAGCATGTAATCCCAGAACATGACCATGTAATGGTCTATCCAGAAACTATATGGACATGGTATATAGTTTCAAGTACACACTGTGTACATTTATTTTTTTGTTTAAATTGGGAAGTAGCATTGTTTTGTGTCAGACAGACAGAAACGCCTCCTTTTCGACATACGATGCACCTAGAAAATCCGAACGAGGGTTTGGCTCCCGATTCATCGTACTATCTCTGAGTCGAACACCATCAGAACCATTGGAATCCACTCGGTGAGTACTCAATTACACTTGATCCTTTCTTCCCGATTTCATATACCAATTGAGTTATCAATGTTTGATCATTTTTTATTGTTTTGTAGATCTACTCTATTCTATGTCGAATCAAATCCCAATGTCGGACGAGAAGAGTCATAAAAGTACGACGTAAGTGGTCTTATGATTTTTGTTTATTGTAGAGTTGATTATATATTCTAGAGTGCCACACGCACATTTTCGGGTGTCACTTAATTGAATATTTACCTATTTTGTTACCTAATGTTGATTAGGTAATTTATTAAATGATTATAAGTAATGTTTGAGATTTTTGTCCTTGATTAAGGGCCACCTCATGGGTGTGTTTTCCCTTGGATGACCAATGTTTATCCGTTTGGACTAGGACGCCTATGGTCATGCCTTTGATTTCATTTTATGGGTTATTTAAAATGGAATTGGTTAATTAAATGATTTGATGCCCCCATGAGTTTATGTTGTTAACCATGTAATAGTGTAAGTTACATGTATTTTTTTCATGTTGAAATGCTTATAAATAGGGCTTGGCCCTGATACATTCTTAAATTATTATATACTAGGTCTTGATCCAGGTACATAATAAAATTCTAATATACCGGGTTTCGACCTTGATTGATTGCTGATATGCTTATATAGCTGGTTTTTATTTAGTTTGGTGTAATGTTATACCAAGGTAATATGGTTTGGGATAAACATGCCAGGAGTGACGCTTGAATAACACTTTAGGATGTCCGAGCTAGACTCAGATATAATTTGAATAATGAAATGACTAATGAAGTGTTTTCCAAGACAAAGCACAAGCTTGGATTAAACCTTCACCCAAACTTTATTACATTGTCTTCCAAGACATCTGTTGTGATTACATTTGAGTACATACTTTTTACAAATTTCACTATTGTACACTGCCTGTTATATATATATATTCACTAACAGATCAACATAGATCTTGGGTGGTTTTCTATAGGGATTTAGTCTCACATATTATTTGGGTCATGCTTTTGGGCCTAAACTGATTTTATGATTGTAGGTGTTAATCAGGGGAAGCACCCTTCTACTGGTATTTGATTTTCTATTTAGGAGCAGGAGAGAATGGGACCGATCTGAGGCTTGTGATGATTCTTATATTCCTTTTTTCATTTGTGATTTTGGAACATATATTGTGGGATTTTTCAATGTATCTATTTTGGATGTTTTATTAGAACATAACATACTGCATCATCTTTTTTATGGAATGATGTTTGGTTTCTTATCAGTTTTCATCTATTAGTTTAATTGTATAGTATTTACTGCTTCCACTATTGTATATAATTATTCTTATATGTTACACTCTTCCAACGAGTGTATAGTTTCACCACTATCACACCCTAGGCCTTCCCTACTAGTCGGAAGCCTCAGGAGTTTGTGGAAATGAACTTGAGGCCATGTGACAAACTGGGTATGGAGGACCAATTCAGTGGAATCCGAATCTATGATATTAAAAAGTGGTATCATATGAGTTTTCATTTTTGGTTTGTCTTATTATTTGGTGAAATTAGAAAGATATAGGAAGTAAATGGAGTTTTTTTATTAGTTTTCATTGGGATTAGCTACCCCATGTGCATAAAAAAGCCAAATTACCACAAATTAAACTCTGATTTTTGGATTTTGAGCTATTACAGTTGATTCGATTTCACTATTGGGTGATACACTTGTAATTATGATGTTATTATTGATATCATTGTGGTGTGGTTTGTTTCAACCTGATGAGATGAGGTCATGCCATCTCATGCATCATATAGGCCCTTAATAGAAGTCAGATGTCATGTGTTCATTCCATTCCATTTATAGATCATTACTGATTGAATGTTTTTTTGAAAGATATTGTGCTAGATATGCATGTTGTTGTGATAGGTACCATTATAGATATGTTTGATATTATGATAAGTGTATTGGTACGTATCATGGTTGAATTAGATGGACGCCAATCTTTGGTCCCAGAAGAGTATGGGCCCTCTTGGATCGGAATTTGGTGGATCATGTTTCGACCATGGGATATATATCGTGTTGTTGTATGCTATATGTGGATTTCAATATTTTATTTTTGGGATGTATGGGCCCCCACGGATCAGAATTTGGCACACCGTTGCTTTATTTTGAAAAAACAAGGGTTATGGGGATGTTTTTGAGGCTTACTGTCTGGAAACCTAGACAACAGGGTTTGTGGTCCTATGAACACACACCATGTTCTCTTTTGTTTGGGAAGAGATAACTTTTATTCAGTACGTTCCATGTATAGAGATTACACTATGTGTGGTAGGAGACCGTGTGTCCGACCATGTGAGAGAAAACACAGGCTGTTGGGTCTTGAGTAGTATACACCGTATGCGTTAGGTACACCCAGTGTAGTTTTATGTAGGCAGAACCAATGTGAGTCTGGTCATATAGAAGTACCTGGTCAGGAGGGGAAAATTGCATAAACGATGTGTGTCAGTTGTTAAATCAGTAAGGTTTCCTTATGAATTTTATATTCCTTTATGTTTTGAAAATCACAAACATATTTTCTTAAGGAAAATTATCATTCTCATAGAATTATTTTCTTAGGTAAAATTTTCTTCCTCTAAGAAAAGTTTTACCTTTACCTTTGGTTTTCATTTTATTTTCTAATGCTTCTTAAACCAAATCTAACCATCATTTTCTTAAGCCAAAAATTGGATCCTTGCCTAATTAAGAACCTTTCAGTTTCTTATACTCTGATTTCCCCATAATTCAGACTCTGAATTTTCTAAAATTCAGACTCTCAATTATTTAAAACTCAGACTCCTAATTCTATTAAATTTAGACTCCGAATTCTCTAAAATTATGAATCTGAATTATCTGAAGTTCATACTCCGAATTCTACGAAATTAAGACACCCAATTCTCTGAAATTCAGACTCTTAATTTTCTGAAATTCAGACTTTTAATTCTCTGAAATTTAGAATTTGAATTATCTGAAATTCAGACTCCAAATTCCTCAGAATTCAAACTCTGAATTCCTCAAAATTCAGACTTTGAATTCTATAGAATTTAGACTTTGAATTATTAGTAAAATAGAATCCGAATATCAATTTTTATAAACTCCATTTTTCACTTCCTTAAGAATCCCATTAAAAGTTTTCCTTATAGTTATTTCATTTCCTTAAAGTATTGTTCCAACATTATCAGATCCTATTTTACATAAGTTTCTTAAACATAAGAATGTTTACCTTACATGAAACAATTTTATAATACATGTATTTGTTACAATGAAATGATATTGTAAAATTTGTTTCTAACTAATCATTGGCTGAGTGACACCTGTCCAGGTCCCTATGAGATTCAAGGAAAAATATGACCATTGGAGGAGGATCCAACCATTGAATATTTTGACTATAAATATGACCTCATTTGAACAAGTTCAATATATTAAAAAGAAATTACATTCCATGATTATATGAAATTATTTATAGAGAGAGAAAATCTTGTTCCTTGTTCGATCTGTGAACATCTTGTTCAACTGTGAACAACTTGTTCAGCCTAGTGTGATTCTGAATGTTGTTGTGTACAATAGAGTGATTTTGGGGATAAAAAGGCAGAGGTTCTAACTACCTTAAAGTTCTAGGACTTACAGGGATAGGAAGACAGAGGCTCTAACTACCTTAAAAAGTTTTAGGGCTTGTAGGGATAACAAGACAGACTTTGATATTCTTATTAAGGGAATACCCTAGTGTGGGTAAGACATGCTTTCTGAAAAGTATAAATCAAGGGACCTTTATCCAAGGTTATTTGATACCCTTCTCTTTGGGTTAAAATATTTCATAATTGTTTACATGTTTTTGATACAAGCTTTATTTCCGCTGTATTTTTTTAAATAAAGAAAGTATTTTTCTAATTTCTTATACTTGTTTAACTCTGATATAAATATGATTTTATATGCTTTAAGTTATAATATTTCTCTAAGTAAAACATGCTTAAGTTTTCATAAGCTTAACTTTTTTATGTTTAGGTTTATTATCATTGGATATGGGCCCTTCCAATTATCCCTTTAAGTATGAACCAAATATATTTTGTGAATTTACCTTTTTTAACTTTGTTAAAAATAGAATTCCTTAAGGTTAAAAATGAAACTTTTTAAACCTATAATTCACCCCCTCTTATAATTGAGCATATAAATATATATTTTGACCCTAAATTTTGTCTGATCGTAGGTATATGAAATAATTATTCTTACATATAAGTTTTCTTGCTCAACCTTTTCTTGCTCAACTTTACATTCTTATGTTTTTATTAGAGTTATTATCTTTGTTTAAAAAAAATTTCTCCTAATAATTTTTAGGGAAAAGATATATTTTTATTATAGAATGGAATTTATTAATTTTCATTCTATAGAAAACCTTAATCCTACTAGAACACCAATATTTGATGGTAATTATAATGAGTATAGGAGAGATAGGATGAAGACATTTTTTATTAACATCAGAGTGTAAAACATTGTTATGCTCACAAGAGATTACAAAATTCATGATAAGGAATTCGTAACCTTCCCAAATAAAGAAACACAAGAATATCAACTAAAATATAAGGTACATAATACTCTTTTATATTCTATGACCAAAAATATATAAAATTAGATATCTTTTTGTGAAGAATCCAACTGTATTTGGAAGAAACTTGATGTTACACATTTTATAACTTCTAAAGGGATTGAAACTAGAAGTCCTATGCTCAATGTTGAATATCATAAAGTTTTATTTCTTTATAGAGAACCTGTTTTGAAAGTGAAAAAAATATTTATAACCATTGAAAATAGTCTTCAATCTATGGGAGAGAAAGGTCTTGATGATGAAGTTCTTGTAGATATGATAATTGATATCATTCCCAATGAATGAGAATAAAAAAGGATAGTTATTGATGAAAATAGTAAAGTATCTAACATAACTGTTGATGGGTTATTTTTAACACTTCTTCAATATGAAACCAGAATGAATAGAGATGTTTATTTCAACAAAAAGAAGAATGGTAATGGAAGTGTTTCATTTTCTACAATATCTAAATCCAAGACTATAGAAAGTGTAACTAGATACAAAGCTAAGAAAGATGTTGTTATATCTGAATCAAGTGAAAGTGATCAGTATGAAAATGAATTAGCCAATCCTACTCAATGGATGAACATGATTATGGGAAAGAAATATTTTTTGTAAAGGCATAAAAGAAAAGAAAGAAAGTGTAAGAAAGACTCTACAGTGACTTGTTATCAATGAAAAATGGCTGGACGTATTAGACTCGATTGTCATATGCTTAAGAGAAAATATAAAAAGAAAAATCATTCTGAAAGGAACAAAAATAAGTACTAAAAATCTAAGGATAAGAAGATCTTGGAGGCTACTGACACATGGAGTTCTAGTGGTGGTGAATCTTCATATGAATCTTTAGAATATGAATCTTCTAGTTAGAATAATTGTGGACTTATAGCCAAATTACCAATTGAAAATCATTGTCTTATGGATAAGGTACACAATGAAAAATCTTTAACCAATATTTCTTTAAATGATAATTTTCCTAATGAAGAATATTATGAATATTCCTTATCAGAAGATAATACCTTACCTTCATTTGAAGAAGTTTCTAGATTTTCTAAATTACTTGAGAATAAAAATTGTAAGAAAAAATAAGAAGTTAGATAAAGAAAATTCTAGAATTTCTATTTAAAAAAAGAGATATATATGATCTTTCTATATATCATGATCATAACGTTCTTGATTTAGAAAATGTTTCTAAAAACCTTAAGGATGTTAATTCTGAGAAGGATAAACTTTTTAAGGATCTTGAGAATGTAATTTCTATGAAAAATATTTTATTGAATAACTCAAGTTCAAAACTAATGAAAATGAGGATGAGAATATATTCATCAGACTAAAATCCAAAATTTTTTCCTTAAATAAAATTTATCAAATATTACTTTTGAGAAGGAAAGAATTTGATAAAATATTTTCACAACTTCATCCTCTTAGGAATTTTTCTGGATTTGGTTATACTCTCAAAACCTATTTTTAGTAATAAATATTTTGTTCCCCAAAGTGATTATTTCTAGACAAAGTGTCAATGTGGTTGTCATTGGGAGAAAATTTTTTCTTTAAATAAAACCCAATACTTAGGTTTTCATAAGGCTTATTTTTCAATGAAAATGTGGATTCCTAAGATTTTACTTTTTGAAATTTCTAGATCCAAGAAATTTTGGATTCCAAATTTCTAGCTCTTTTACATTGAGGAAAATAAAGGATGTACCGACAAAAATACATCATCCATGGATAGTGGATGTTATTGAAACATGAATGGTAATAAAAACTTCTTTCAAAATATTATCAAGATTAAAGGTTGAAAATTAACTTTCAGAGATAATTTCCAGGGCCACATTTTTGGTATAGGTAACATTATTCTTCATGGAAAAGCTTTAATTTAAAAAAAAAATTATTTTTTAATGTTATTAACTAAAACCTCATAAGCATAAGGTAATTTTGTGATGATGGTTTCCTTCTGAATTTTAGGAATGATACATGATTAGTACATAATTCTAAGGAAGAGTATATTCTTTCTTCCCATAGGCATGAGAATTTTTACACACATAAATTAGAAGACCTTATTAGGTATGATATACCTTGACTTAGTGAAATGGAAGATCAATCTTGGTTATGGAATAAAAGACTAGGAAACCTTAAACCTAGGAACCTATGAAACATTTCAGAGAAAAAACTTGTTAAGGATCTACCATAGCATAGATTTGATTCTTCAAAAGTTTGTGATCCTTGTTAAAATGTAAAGCAACAAAAATGAAGATTTAATCAATCGTTGAAGTCTCAACTTCTGATGTATTACAACTAGTGCGTATGAATCTTTTCAGTCCAACATAAACTGCAAGTACTTGAGGAAAATACAATGTATTTGTTTTAGTTGAAGATTACATTATATGTATATGGGTCTATTTTCTAGAATAATAAATCTGAAGGATTTTATTATATTAAAACATTTAGAGAAAAATTTAAAAATGAGAAAAATATTCCATTGAAAGATATCCATAGTGATCATGGGGAATAATTTCAAATTTCACATTTTGAAAATTTTTTTAGTATGAAATGAATTACTCATAACTTATTGGCCACAAGAACTCTTTAACGAAATGGTGCTGTTGAAAGAAGAATCAAATTCTTTAAGAGATAACTGGATCCATGTTGAGTGAATATTCAATTGCTAAACACTTTTGGGCTGAAGCTGTTAGTACTTCTTATTATACATTAAATCGAGTTTTAATCAGACCTTTTCTTAACAAAACACCTTATGAATTTTGGAAAGTTTGAAAACCTAAAGTTTCTTACATCAACGTATTTCGATGCAAAGTATTCATTTTGAATACTAATGAAAACTTAAATAAATTTTCACCCAAATCTGATGAAGGAATTTTCTTAGGCTATTCCACTACTTTTTTTAACAAAAATACTAGTACTATTAAAGAAGCACTGAATCAAAATTTTTATGAAACTAATCCTTTTGTTTTTAAACAACCCAAACCAACTTCAAATTTGTTTTCAAAAATTGATTATCAACCTTTGATGGAAAATCATTCTAATAAGAAAAATACTCAAGAAAATGTTTCTGAAGTATTTACCCCAGAAGACTTTCTAACTTATGTCGATGAATAGATTTTACAAAACCCAAATCAGTTATTTCTTAAGAAACATCCCTGTGATAGTATCATTGGTGACATATATCAGCCTATAAGGACTATAAGTTATTTAAAAAATAGATTAGATCATATATCATTTCTTTCCCAATTAAAACAAAAATCAATGATGAATCTTTAGGTGATGATGATTGGATTAAATCTATGCAAGATGTACTAAATTAATTCGAAAGGAATAAAGTATACTCCTTGGTTGAAATAACTAAGAAAACTTCTATAATTGGAGTAAAATGGGTCTTCAGAAATAAATGTGATGAAAATGGAATCATAGTAAGAAATAAAGCAAGATTAATTTCTAAATGATATAATCAACAAGAAAGAGTATACTATAAATAAACCAATGCTCGAGTAGTTAGACTTGAATCTATTCGTATTCAACATGACTTTGCAGCATTATATAATTTTTAACTTTTTCAAAATGATGTGAAGTGTTATTTCCATAACGGATATGTTCGATAGGAAGTCTGTGTTGAAAAACCTCCTATATTGGAGGATACAAAACATCCTGAATATTTTTTAAAACTTACCAAATATTTATATGAATTTAACAAGTCCCTAGAGCATGGTATGATAGGCTTACATAATTTTTCCTATAAAACGATTATGTTAAGGGAACTTCTTATCCAATTATATTTATAAATAATGACAAGAAAAATGTTTTGATTGTTTAAATTTATGTTGATTACATTATATTTGGATCAACTCACCAATCTTTAACTAATTCATTTGAAAATCTCATGAAATATTTGTTTGAAATGAGTATGATGGGTGAGTTAACATTTTTCCTTGGTTTTAAAATTTCTCAATAACTAGAAGGAACTTATATATATCAACATAATTATATTAAATGTCTTTCTAAGAAGTATGGAGATGACAACACTAAAAGTATAAGAACCCCAATAGGTGCCTCAAATTCTCTTGATCTTGATAAAGCTGGGAAACCAGTAGATCAAACATCTTTTAGAGGTATGGTAAGAAGTGTATAAAACTTAATAGCTAGTCATAAAAACTTAATTTTTTCAGTATTCTTATGTGCAAGATATCAATCTAATCTAAAGGAATCTCATTTAGAAGTAGTGAAAATAATTTTTCACAATTTAAAGGGAACCATGGATTTAGTACTTTTTTATTCTTCTATAAATGATTTTGTTTTAAAAAGTTTTTCGGATGATAATTTTGGTGGATGTAGAAGGGATAGGAAAATTACATCCAGAACTTGTAATTTCTTTGGAGATTCATTAGTTTCTGGTTCATGAAAGAAGCAACACTCAGTAGCACTTTCCACTACTGAAGCTGAATATGTAACAGCTGGATGTTTTGTGCTCAAGTGTTGTGGATGAAACACACACTCACAGACTATGGCATAAGTTTTACAAAAACAAAAATAATGTTTGATAATACTAGTGCCCTTTTTCTAAGAAAAAAACATGCACATCACTCTCGTGCAAAGTACATAGATATTAGGTTTCCCTTTTTTAGGGATCACACACTTAAAGGAGGTATCATTCTTCAATTTATCATAACACAAGATCAACTTTCTAACATTTTTAAAAAATCATTACCCTATAAAATATTTGAATACATTAAACAAAATTTATGAATGATAACCATAAGTTAATCTTCTTTATTAAATTATTTTTGAAACATATCTCCTTACATTAAGAAACTCATTTTCATAGGAGGAGTACATTTTCTACTTCTTTAATTTTATTTCCATATGAAATTTTATTTCGGAACTTATTTTTTCCCTTAATAAAATATTTGAAACCTGATTTTTTTAATAAAATTTTTAGAACCTGGAATTTTCTTTTCCTTAATTAAATTTTACGGAATCTATGTTCTTCAAGAGAAACCTTATCAATATTGAAATTTTTTTCTAAATAATCTATATGGTATGTTTCCTTATATAAATATTCATAATTTTATTTTTACTTGTTGGTATTTATATATTGATTTAAGAAAACTCTATCAAATTCATATTCCTTAAATTCGATTTTTCCTTAAAACCTCAAAAGATCAGAACATACCAAATCCTTCTTCATTATTCATGTCAACCATTAGATCAGATCAAGCTAATCTTAACCATTGGACTGATTCAAGAATTTAAACTATCTCTATGAAGCTTATATAAAGGCCACCCATATTTGAGTCCCACATCGGGTTTTCAAGAGTTTTTTCACTAAATCTATGCCACGCTACAAATCAGTTGTTCATATTTCTTAGTTTCCTAACATTCCAGACGACACTTGAAAATTCCTCTCAAAATTAGATGACATAAAACAAGGAAATAAGATATTGGAAAATATACAGAAAAAGGTTGGTTAAACCAAATTTCTTTCTTATGTATAATTCTCTAATTTCAAAAGTTATAAAGAAAAATAGTTGGGAAATTTTTTGTGTATCCAAGTCGAAGAATCATTTTCCAGTTTATCCTGATCTTCTCATAGAATTTTATGATTCAGTCAGTTTTTACAAAGAAGGAGGAAGGGAAAAAATTTCCTTTAAGATATATGGTAAGACCTATTAATTATCCTTCACCTTGGATGTAAAAATTCTTGGTATTCCTTATGAAGGAGAAGAAATATTTTTCTCTCACAAGATTCTAGAAAAGGAAGGAAGTTTTGAGAAGAAAATGAAAATTGAGTTCCTTGGACTCAAGGGAGTCAAGTATCTAAAGATAAATCATCTTACAACCAACTATCATTTGTTAGCTTTGTGGATGCAGGAATTTCTTATTCCAAGAAAGCTAGAAAGGGAGTCACTTAAGAAGAGTGATATCATTATGATGGAAGTTTTGGTTAATATTATAAAGGGAAACCTGATCAAGTACATCCTTCTGACCATAATTAATATAAAAAATGGAACCCTTAGGTATTATATAATCGTGTATCTATCGATCTCGTCAAAGACAATCATTCTCTATTTAGAATCCTTGAAAATTAATTTTAGTTCAAAATCCAGAACATTTAAGATCATATTTTGATGTTATGAAACTCTGAGGAGGATGAATGTTGGTTTCAGTATCAAGTCATGAGAGTTTTATGATCTTTATGAAAGTGAGGTTCAAGTATTAAACAAGAAAGGGGAAGTAGGAGAACCATACAATAAAACTCAGAAGAAGTGAAAAGGGAAATAATAGTAACCAATAAAAAAATATTCCATTCTGAAAACCCATTCAGCTCCACCCAAAAAAAATAAGTAAAATACCATTTTTGATGAAGTGGTATCAAAATGGAGAGAGATGAAGGAGGAGGAGGAGGAGGAGGAGGGTGATTATAGCTTCGGTACAGACCCTACTGAGGTAAAATCCTTGAAAATTAAGACAGTAGAAGATCCTGAAAGGTATGAAAAATAGAAAAAGTTGAAGAAGAAAATGTCAGAAGATTAGATCATCCAAGCCCCTCTTAAAGATACTGAGAAATAATCTGAACAGATCCAAGTACCAGAATACTTCCTTCAAGATTCAGTTCCTGTAGAAACTCTGGGAAAGAAAATTTCAATTCTGAAACCTATTGTGGAAGAAGAGATAGTTTATTAAGAATAATAAGAACAAGAAGAAGAGGAATAGAGTGATGATGTGATAAAAATGTAATAATAACCTGAGAAGGAGATTACTTTAGATAAGTTATCGATCAGAACATACCAGGATGAATAAACCAAAATAATCTTAGAAGTCAGAGATGATGATGCATGTGATGAGGTTGATAAACCTACTGATGATGAAAGCAGCAATCATGATTTTTTTAATCCTGAAGATATTAAGAGAGATACTAAGAAAGAATATGTTGATAAAGATAAGAGAGTCCAAGTCTCAGATAGTGAACATGAGACTCCGAAAGTTGGGAAGGAAATCACTAGATTTGATAAAAGCAAGTAATCAGTTGATGATTTACCCAAGCAATATGTGGTTGTGAATGCTAAGAAAGATGTTAGTGGAACATCTAAAATGAAAATTAAAGAGATAGATAACGTTTCCTCAATAGCAAAGGAATCAACTTCTGAATCTTCATCTTCAATGGGTCAGGATTCTGTTGTTCAGTCTTTAAAGAATTTAGCGAACACAATACCCTTATTTCCAAGTATCGATTAAAGATTTAATTTGCTTAAAAATTATATCAATAAGAAGTAGGATTCAATAAGCATGCTCATAAAACTTTTATCAATATTGATGCATAATTCGAAAATTTTCATATTGGTTATGATGCTCAGAGAAGATCATGCAATGAAATAACCAAATGCTCTAAGACAATGATTGATGAAATGAAAATTATGGATGACTTCCAAGATTCAGTAAATGATGCTTTTGATAAGTCATATGACATGATTAGGAACCTCTATACTAGTTTTTCAGATAAGATGAATCCTAAGCAGGTTTCCCAAATTCGAGAGGATAGAGATTTGAATGGGAAGTTGAATTCAATTTCTCTAAATTCAAATAGAGAAAGAGAACTCATGGAAGAGTTGGAATAAAAGTTCAAATATTTAGAAGAGGAATTAAAGTCCCATACATAAATTCTAAAGTCTCAAGAAGAATGTATCAAGGCTCTTGAAAAAAAGAATCAGGACTAGGATCAGTTGCTCAAGAGGTTTGAGGATGACCACAAAGAGCTCATGAAATTAAAGGAAACCATGAGAAAACTTTTTCCAAAGGAAAAAAGGATGAATGATTTTCATACAACTATGATCTTTTATTGTATTCTTCCTATAAAACGTTTTCCTATCATAAGGAAATTTTTTTATCATTCCATTTTTTTATCTTGTATATTTCAAACCTTTCAGGTACAAATTTACCATTCCCTCCATTCCATTTTTAAAATAAAAAAGGGGCGAAAAATAATGATAAAAATAATATTATGTTAAAACAAGAGAATATCCTAAAAGAAGAGGGAGATTATTTAAGGGGGATTCTAATTAAAGTAGATTGTATTAAGAAAGAAGAAGTAACTTCTCTAATAAATCCAAGAATACAATTCATAGTGATTTAAAAACCTAAGGGGGAGTTGGTCATACACATCATTGTTCATAAGAAAAGAGAGATAAGTATCTATTTTAAAGTTTCAAAAGTGAATACCTTATTCCTTATATTATTTTTCAAAAGGTTGTTTTTTCTTTCCAAAAAGGGGGAGATTGTTGAGTTAATAAGGTTTCCTTATGCATTTTTTATTCCTTTATGTCCGGAAAATCACAAAAACATTTTCCTAAGTAAAATTATCTTTCTATAAGAATTATTTTCTTAAGGAAAATATTCATTCACGAAGAAACATTTTAAATTTACCTTTGGTTTTCATTGTATTTTATAATATTTCTTAAACCAAGTCTAACCATATTTTTGTTACGTCAAAAATTAGATCCATGCCCAGAATTCAAATTCTGAATTCTCTGAAATTCTATCTCCGAATTCTTTGAAATTTAGACTCCATATTCTATGAAATTCATACTCTGAATTCTCTAAAATTCAAACTATTAATTTTCTAAAATTTAGACTCTAAATTCTATGAAATTTAGACTCCTAATTCTCAAAAATTAAGACTCCAAATTCTTTTAAATTAGGACTCCAAATTTTATGAAATTCAGAATCCTAATTTTCTGAAATTCGGACACCAAATTCCTCAGAATTCAGACTCTGAATTTCTCAGAATTCAAACTCCAAATTCCAAATAATTCAGACTCCAAATTCCTCAAAATTTAGAATCCAAATTCCTTAAAATTCATACTCAAAATTTCTCATAATTTAGGCTCCAAATGACTAATAATTCATACTTCAAATTACTCATAATTAAGACTCTAAATGCTATATAATTCAGATTCCGAATTCAAAAGAGAATCTGAATATCAATTTTTATAGACTCTGTTTTTCACTTCCTTAAGAATTTGATTAAACTTTTTCCTTATGGTTATTTAATTTCCTTAAAGTATAATTACAAATTTATCAGATCTTATTTTACATAAGTTTCCTAAAATTAAGAATGAATTTATTACATGATACAATTTCCTTATACATGTTTTTGTTACAGTGAAATGATGTCATACAATCTATTTTTAACTAACTGTTCGCTGAGTGACACTTGTCCATGTCCCTCTAATATTAAAGAAAAAATATGATTGTTAGAGGCAGAGCTGACAGTTTAAGATTATGCAGATAAATAGGATATCATTTGAACAAGTTCAATCTATTAAAAATAAATTACATGCAGTGATGCTATGAAAGAATTTCTAGAGAGATAAACTCTTGTGCCTTGTGTGATCTGTGAACATCTTGATCAACCATGAACAACTTTTTCATCCTAGTGCGATTACAATTTTTATTGTATTAAATCGAGGGATTCTAGGTATAAGAAGATAGAGGTGGTGAACACCTTAATGTTTGAGGACTTCTGGGGATAGGAAAACAAAGGTGCCGACTAACTTAAAAAGTTTGTGGGCGTGCAGGGATAGCAAGACAGAATCTGATATTCTTTTCGAGGGATTACCCTAATGTGGGTAAGATAAAATTTCTTGAAAGTATAAATCTAGGGACCTTTATCCAAGGTTGTTCCATACCCTTCTCTTTGGGTTAAAATATTTCCTACTTGTTTACATGTTTTTGTTACACGTTTTATTTCTACTATATTTTCTTAAAAACAGAAAGGATAAATTTCTTATACTTTCTTAAACATGTTTAATATCTGATATAAATAAAATTATATATGTTTTAAGGTAGAATATTTATCTAAGTAAAACCTGCTTAATTTTTCTTAAGCATAACTTGTTTAAGTTTAGTTTTCTTATAAATAGGCATGGGCCCTTCCAATTAACCCTTTATGAAAGAAACAGTGAGGGTTTGTGAATTTACATTGTTTAAATATGTTAAACATAGAATTACTTGAGGTCAAATATGTCAGTTTTTAAACCAAAAATTCACCCCCCCCCCTCTTGTAATTGAGCATCTACATCTATATTTCAATCCAACATCATTATGACACGACGTGTAACTTGGATGTTTACACAACCAAGGCAAGTGGTCTTACATGCCCATATGAGAGTTTAATGGGACACACCATGTTTAGGTTCTACACTCCATGTACCCATGTTTGGTGAAATTTTGGGGATTTTCTTCTCCTATTTTGTTCTTGTGCTCTTGAACAATGTATCTTGATGAATATGCTAATACTGAGGTGTGTGTGCTGGACTTTATAGGGAAATTTCACCACAAATACCTCTAGTAGTATGCAAGGAAGGTGAAGACAAGCATACACCAAAGGTGGTAGGTCATGGGATACTAGTGGATACTCCATTCATGTTATCCAAGGAATGAATGGTTGCTCCGGGCACAGGTGTTGATGCATAGTTCCATGAAAACTTTGTTTTATTTATGCAGACTTTCCAGGGAGCACCTCAACCTACCACTTTTATGGCTGAACTAACTAGAGTGTTCCGGAAGTGACAACCTCCCTTATTTTCTGGGGATGGGGGAATGCAGGCTACTGAGTCTAGGCTAGAGGACATGGTATCTATCTTTGAGAATCTGTAGATGAATGTTATGTGGAGGTTCAATCTAGCAACTTATATGATGCGTGATTCTTCTAAGAGTGATTGGGATGTGGTTACTTAGATAGGGAATCGTTGTGATATTCCTTGAGAAGACTACAAGATATACTTTTATAACTATTTCTATCTTGAGACGTTGAGGGCCGAAAATGATTGGGAGTTCATGCATCTAGAGAAGGGTGATCTATTAGTTATGGATTACGCAACTCGTTTTACTGAGCTCCCACACTTATCACATGTTATGATGGGTGACAATCTTTTACAGGCTAAGAGATTCAAGGATGGTATCAGGTATGACATCCGATCAAAGGTGAATATATTTCATATGACTACTGTATATAGAGTGAAATTAGATGGAATATGTATGTGCGAGCCAGGGCGGTTCAACACCGAGATTTGTTACTATCTCCATAGGTAGCAGAAAGCATCTTCTGGATCTTACTCGCGGTGAATCTAGTAACCAAAACGCTTCTTCAGGTTTCCAGGTGAGGTGATACTAGTGTATAAATGTTTTTCACACAAAACCTTATTTCCTAATGGACCCAGTTGAATGCCGATATAGCAGAAATATGGGCCATCTAAAATGATTCTGCAGGACTTTTACCCTGGTAGATAGTGAGAGAGGATCTACATAGACTCCACATTCTGGAGCAGGTCCAACATTTGTCACTAGTCGGAGAACTTGAATACGTCAAGTCACTCAAGACGAGGTGGTGGTCATGGATAAGGTAGCCATACTCCATGTTTTCAGAGATAGAAGAGTGGATCATCTCTGGGCTATCAGGCTATGTCACAGGGCCATAGTGTAGGCCATACTATTGAAGTGCAGCAGATACAATAGGAGAATCATCTCAGACCTTCTACTATCAGAGGTGCTATTCTAGTCACCTATGTTTTAGATTCTTAACTCTTTGATATAGGGTCTTCACATATTTTCATATATGTTCACATTGTGGAGATCCTAGGGATTCTTGTTTTTACTTTTGAAGATGTTATGAAACTAGACACTCTGTTATGGATTATAATGGTATGTGTGCAACGATGCAAGGAGTTCCCCCCTTTTAATTGGTGGGCATTGCTTTTTTTAGGATCTATATATCTTAGAAATGATAGGATTTGATGTCATACTCAGAATGTACTGGAAATTCTCCTTTAATTCCTTTTTCAATTTCTTTCACTACAGGGTGAGTTTTATGTCACTAGAGGGAATATCATTTCTACACAAGTGTTAAAGGGATGTCCAGGTAAACCGAGCTGGACTTAAGCATTGTGGGTTGAGTGGGATGAGAACATAGATTTGTAGTTTATATCTCGATGACCAGGGGACATGTTATATGGATTTTCCTCCTATGGTTGATTATTTTAGGGACATCTTCTCGGATGAATCTTCACGTTTACCACTGATAATAGAAGTAGAATTCCTTATCAAGCTAGTTCCTGGAGCTACAGCTGTATCCATTCCTCCTTATAGGATTTCTATGATGGGGTTCCAAGATCTCAAGAGGAAACTAGAGGATATTAAGGCTAAGGGTTTCATCTGACCCAGTACATCTCCTTGGGGTTCGCCGCTCCTTTTTGTGAAAAAGGCGGATGGTACCCTCAGGCTATGCATGGATTATTGGAAATTGAACCATTTAATGGTTAAAAACTGATATCTCTTCCCACAGATAGATGAACTGTTTCATCAACTTCGAGGAGCTCGAGGGTTTCAAAGAATGAATTAATATAAGGATATCACTAGGTGTGTGTTCAACCAATAGACATACCTCTTACAACCTTTCATAGTAGGTATGGTCTATATAAGTATCTGGTTATGATGTTCAGTCTCACGAACGCGCCAGTGGTTTTCATGGAATTTATGAACCGAGTGTTCCATCCTTAAATGTATTCTTTTGTGGTGTTTTTCATGGATAAAATCTTGGTGTGTTCTCATAATAAACATGACCATTCCAACTATCTTGATATCATTTGGAATACACTGATAGAGCATCAGTTATATGATAATCTCACAAAGTGGAACTTTTGGAGGGATCAGATTCATTTCTTGGGCCCTGTCATCTCAGATACAAGAGTATCAGTGGACCTAGAGAAGGTAAGATCAATAGTTACCTGGGAGTGTCCCAAGAATTTCATTGATGTGTGGAGTTTTCTAGGGATGGCTTGTTACTATAAGCATTTTATAAATGACTTCTTACACTTAGAAGCACTGATGTAAATATTTACAAAGATGTTTGTGAAGTACATATGGTCAGATTCCTGTGAGACAAACTTTTTGAAGCTAAAAGGGAGATTAACATCAGCACCAATACTGATTTTTCCAGAGCTGAGTAGAGGTTATACTATGTACAGTGATGCATTAGGTATCGGGCTGGGATAATTGCTTATGTAGGGGGATGAGGTCATTGCATACAGGTCTCGACAGTTTAGGAAACATGAGAGGAACTACCGATCACACGATCTCGAGTTAGCCAAAGTTTCTTATGCCTCACGTTGTTGGAAACATTACTCATTGGGGGAGCGTTTTGTGGTCTACACAGAACAAAAAGTCTCAAGTATATATTTACTCAGCGTGATCTGAATTTGAGGCAGTGAAGATGGGTAGAATACCTTCATTGTTTTGACATTGATCTTTCATACATGTCTAGGAAAGACAATGCAGTGGCCCATGCACTGTGCAAAAGGACTCAGATATAGGCAGTGCAGTATGCTAGTAGCGAGTGGAAACTGATGGAATTGTTCTCTCAGATGCATCTAGAGGTAGATAAAGGGTAGGGGAATACTTTTCTTACATCCTTAGTTGTTACCTCTACCCTACAAGACATAGTGATGATGAGGAAACTATCATATTCCAAAGGACTAGTTCTATGAGAGAGTGTGGCAAATTAGGACCCTCCTCCTGGTTGGACCATAGGATATTATGAGGTTCTGTGGTTACATGGTCGCATATGGGTGTTAGCTAACATGCATGAGAAGCTGATGCGGGATTTTCATGCTTCAGTCTGGGCGGTGCATCCAGGTTTCACCATGATGTATTTGTATTTACATTTTCAGTAATGGTGGCTATTTATGAAGAGATATGTGGCTGGTTTTGTCATGAGATGTTCCACCTTGAAGCGGGTGAAGGCAGAACACCAAAGACCAGCATGACTTTTGCAGCAACTACCCATTCTTGAGTTGAAATAGAATGACATCACGATAGATTTTTTTATGGGTTTATCATGGTCACCCTAAGGTAATTATGTAGTATGTTTTGTGGTTGACAGGCTTACGAAGGTTTCACATTTCCTACAGATCAATGAAACATTCAATGTTAATGAGCTTGGAATGTTGTACATCTAAGAGATTGTACGACTACATGAGTTTCCTCATTCTATCATTTCAGATAGGGATTACCATTTTTCTCTTTTTTTGGAAAGGGGTAAAGAGGGATTTGGGTACATAGGTGCTTCTGAGAAAATCTTACCACCCCCAGATGGATGACCAGTTAGAATGCACAATTCAGGCTCTCGAGGACATGCTTCGGGCATGCATGCTAGATTTTGGGGGTTCCTGGGAGACACACATACCACTTTTTATGTTCACCTAAAACAATAGATTCCACGATACTATTAAGATGGTTCCATTTGAGGATTTTTATGGTATACCATTCTGATAACCCTTGTGTTGGCTGGAGGCAGGAGAGGCAGCTATACTGGGACCTCGTCTTGTCTAGGAGAACACTAAGTAGGTTTAGTTGAATCAGAATCGGAAGAATACTGCACAATCTCGTCAAAAATCACATGTTGATCACCATATATTAACTTTGGAGTTTGAGTTCGGGGATTGAGTTTTCCTATATGTCGCACTGAGGTTGGGACATAAGAGGATCAGGAGAGAGGGTATGATTTCATCGAGATGTGTTGGTCTATTTTCGATTCTAGATTGGGTTGGGGTGGTTTCATATAGATTGAAGTTACCTCATAGGTAGATGGATTTTCATGATGTATTCCACATTTCCCAGTTTTGTTGTTACTTTCAAACTCGTCTCACACCATTCAGCCCAAAGAAGTGGAGTTGCAGGAAGATGCATCCTTTGAGGAGCACCCCATTCATAATGTGGATCATAGCACTAAAGTTCTATATGGATGGTATATTCCTTTGGTATCTGTGCTATAGCAGCACAACCAAGTATAGGATGATACTTGGTAGATGGAGGGGGCGTATGATCATAGTGGAAAGATTTGTTCTCAGATAGTTCTTCATCACCCTTGGATGATTAATTTAGGGATGAATTTCTTTAAGTGGGAAGTTTGTAAGAACCTGGTTCTTCATTTAAGGTATGGATCTTTCCTTTTAAATTTATACATAAGAAATTGGGATAAAAGAGGTCATAGGTTTGATGTAGACCTATTACATGGAGTGATTGGGGCCTATAAGCCGTGTACTTTTATATACACACTGTGTATGGAGTTCTACACACCATGTAATCCTAGTACATAACCATGTAATGGTCTGGAAAAAAACTGTATGGAAGTGACATGTAGTTTCAAGTACACACTGTGTAATTCTCTCTTTTTTTGATTAAATCGTCTAGGATAATCATTTTGTGTCAGATGGAAAAAAATAGTTCTTTTTGTCGTACGATGCGCCCAGAAAATCTAAAAGAGGTTTTGGCTCCCAATTCGTCCTACGATATCTAATTCAAACATTGTCAGATCCATTGGAATACCCTTGGTGAGTACTCGATTATTTTTCATCTTTTCTTTCCGATTTATTATCTTGATTGATTTATCGAAGGATGAGAGTTTTTTATCGTTTTGTAGATCTACTACATTCTAGGTCTATTCAAAGACCAACGCTAGATGAGGAGAGTCATACGAGTACGAGGTAGGTGGTCTTATGATTTCTGTTGATTATCTAGTTGATTATATATGTCGGAGTGTCGCACACCCATTTTAGTGTGTCTTCTAATTGAATATTGTCCTATGTTGTTACCTAATTCTGATTAGGTAATTGATTAAATGATTATAAGGCATGTTTTAGATATTTATCCTTGATTGAGGGCCACCCCGTGGGTGAGTTTTCCCTTAGATGACCAATATTTAGCTGTTTGGAATAGGATTCCATTGGGCATGCCTTTGATTTACTTTTATAGGTTATTTAAAATAGAAATGGTTAATTGAATTATTTGATGCCCACATGAGTTTATGTTTTTAACCATGTAATAGTATAAGTTACGCATGTTGTTTTCATGCTAAAATGCTTATACAGTGGGCTTGGCCCTTATATACGCTGAAATGATTATATGTCGGTTTTTGACCCTCGAACATGCTGTAATGCTTATATACTATGTTTTGACTATGATTGATTGATGAAATGATTATATACCTGGTTTTGATTCAGTTTTGTGCTATGTTATACCATGGTTATATGGTTTAGGTTAAACACACTAGTAATGATACTTGAATCCCACTTTAGTATGTTAGGACCAGACACAGTTATAAATTGAATAATGAAATGAAATGACTAATGACCCGTGTCACACCCCGACCTCAGATAGCTATTTATTAAATTTTATTTTTACTATTTTTTCAGTCTCGCGTCATTTGGACAAGGTTTAGTTGGTTCCTGGTTTGAAATTTTCGAATTTTGATGTTTTTGGTGGGTCTTAGGCCGGTGTATGGTCACCACACCATTAGTAGAGACCGTGCGTTTGGTCATGGTGAATGCGCGGTGGCGCGACATTTCAAATAAATAATAAATTAAAAAAATAAATAAATTTAATTGAAAAAGTATTATAAATAAAATTTTATATCGATAAAACAAGGTTAATGATTAATTTATAATAATGAGAATATGTTTGCGCAAATGGTAATATTATTATTATTTAATTTGGTAATAATACTGTTATTATTAAATTGTTGTTAATATAATTATTATTTGAAATGAAATGTAATAAAATTTATCATTTTAATTCTCATTAAGTTTGTTATTAACTTATTTTGTTGTTATTAATATTATTATTATCATTTTGCTATTAATATTATTAATATTATTTTTATTGTAACATTGATATTATTATTATTATTACAAAAAATAAAATTAATGAGAAATAATAATTATTATTTGTTTTATTAATATTTATTATTATTATTATTATTATTCTTATATTTTATTATTGTTTTTAACCCTAAACCAACCCCATACCCACATTCCCCCCTTTTCCCCTTGCTAGTTGCACGCAGCATCTCCCCAACCTGTTTCATCCTGGACGCTGCACACCTGCACGCCACCGCTGACCCCCCAACCCCTTTGTCCGTCGGTGCGCACCGAAGACCCTACCGCTCCGGCCTCCTCGGCGCACAAGATCCCCAATTCCGCCTCACCCCGTGGGTTCCCGCCACCCAACCGACCCAACCAGCTCCACCTTGCCCAGCGGGTTCCCGCCGCCCAGCCTCCCAGTCCAGCGCGGCCCCCCTCCTGGTCCGGTGTGACCTCCCCCTCTCGGTCTGGCACAGCCACCCCCGTTCGGCAAGACCTCCCCCTCCCAGTCTGGTGTGGCCTCCCCTGTCCGGCGCAACCTCCCCCATCCGATCGGCTTCCGACCACCACCCTCCCCTCGATGTCCCATGATCCGACCAGCCTCCTCCATCCTCGTTCTTGACATATCAACATGAACCCCCTCCTTTACCGACAAAAATCTCCTTCAGTATATCTGTTTCTCTATTTTTGGTGTTTTTCCCAAATCAACCAACACTCTAATTTTGTGGTTCGTATTTGTTCGTTTTGCTCGGTATCTAGGATATGTGTTTGGTCTATGGAGCAATATTCTTCCTTCTGACAATGTTCTGTTGCATTTTCACGGGTTGAGGTAGGTGTTCCATGCCCTTTGTTTCAATTTCAATCCATTTGATGCTTGAATTTTTATTAATTAATATTTAAAATATGTTTTTCAGCACTATTATGATTATAGTATATTTATGAAACCATTTTCTTGTCGGTAAATTTAATTAAGAATATTTTCTAAATTGTTTCTTTGATTCTATCTATAAATATTTTTAGCTAACATGGTTGGAATTAGTGTCCTTCCCTTGGAATGATTGTGTTGGATGTTTTGGGTGATGTTTCCTTGTGCAAGAATTTTATGGATATTATTTTCTTTGAACTTATTGGTTTATGGAACTTGAGGTTTTAGTGAAATGGTTTGATTTCTTTTCTCTCTTTGAAAGGTGGTTCCATAGTTCACTATGTGACATCGGGTGGTTTCAAACAGTGTGAATAGTTTTATATTTCGTTTGGAATGCTTAATGCTTAATTAGATGGGTGCGCATTTTATTTCGATACATTGTGGGTGTGTGTTTATTCATAAACGAGGGTTCGGGATGGGTTTTGTTTGTATAAATCCTTGGATTACTCTTTAAAATTGTACTATAAAATTTCTAAAAAGGGTATCTAACTAATGAAAGTGTTGTGAATCTTGTTTTGAAAATGTTTAGTGGAGCATGTGATTTTGAAAGTAAATTTATAATATGTGGTGCATTTTTGTTAAGTTTTTCACACTACGATTCTTCTCTAAATGGCCCTATTGGATCTTTTAAATGACTGGTGATTTATCCTGGCATGATTTAGTTTTTATAAACATGTTTGTGAAGTTCAAAGTGGTGTCTTAAATCCCTAAATGGGTTTTCCACATTAGGTGATTAATGGTGTGTTCCCCCTTCGACTGTTGCAAGTGTGTTCCTAATTTAAATGGTCCGCAAGATTGATGAAATGAGTTTTGAAGCGTTTTCCTGGTTACAAAGGTGGTTGTGTTCTGTTATTCATTAAATGGACTGTTTTTGTGAAAAGGGTGTAAGGCCCGTTTGGCCACATTAGTGAAAATATTATGTTTGGTAATGTTTTTAGAAAACGGTTTCTTTTTGTTTCAGGAAAATGGTTAAATACTATGAAGTTAAGGTCCCATTTGAATCTTTTAAATGACTATTTATAAAACTCCTCTTAGGTTGAGTCTCCTGCCAAGTTGTTTGATTGTGAGTTGGGAGGGTCCTTGGTATGGGACCTCATGTGAAAAATTATTATTTAAGGCGGGGGACTAACCTTAAGGCGGATAGGGTGGTTTCAGTTCATGTGATGTGTTTGGTTATTTGTGTGAGGATTATTGTTTAGATGTGTGGTACACCCCCTTGAAAACTATACATGGGAACCTAGCATAGAAAAGAGGCTTACTAAGAACAATTACTGCATAGGTTTAGATTATGCACTGTCTAGTGGCCCATAGTAGAGGGATGTTTTCTCTTTATTTCTATTGGATTGGGCCTCTCAACCAACCTAGGCAGGGAGGCGGGCAGGCATTAGGTCATTATGATGCCATTGAGAGTAGTCATGCCTTCAGGATGAGTCACATGTATAGTACGTTCTGGTCATCTTAAGAGTTCCTAAGATTTCCCATGTATCCCCATTACAAGTATGACTAGTGTTGTTGCACTCGCCATTTGGAATACCTTTTCTTTGTACCTGGTTTTGGTTTTTATTTGGATAATTATGAATGTTTTTTTGGATTTAAAAGATTTTCTAAATGGAGGTTTGACAAAGAAATAACAATTCCATGTTTTCTTTCTTGTGTCTTGTTTTAAAATAAGAGGGCAATGAACCGTGTTTTTTGTTTGTATTTAAAATTCAAGTTAGATATAGAAATCTATTTTTATAAATTTATTTCAAACTGGTATCAACATAAATGTTTTTGGAAAGAATGAAATGGACTTTGTGGTGATTCCTACTAAGCATTTCAGTGCTCACCCCTACTTTATCATTCCATTTGTAGGTTTAGTTTCTCATGAAGGTTCCTATTTCAGCTTCTCAATGTTGGAGAAGGCTTGGTTCTGAGTTGGGTGGTGACCAAGGAGGTCACAAGGAGGTATTTGTAGTTATTTTTCATTCTGCTGCTAGTTTTATTTGGCTATCGTTAGTTTCTATTTATCTATTTATCTTTTGTTCATGGGAAAAAGCATTCCCAACGGTTAAGTGTTGATGCCCGACAGTAGTTTCCAGCCCGTGGGGATCAGGAACACCCCTCAGGACATGCTGCAGACTGGCTCAAGTGACCAGTTCAGGGTCGACCTGGGTTGGTTCGTGACAACCCATATGCCAATCCAAAGCACAATCGTGGATTCGGCCTTCACCCATACTTGATTACATTATCTTCCAAGACATCTATTGTTCTTACTTTTTAGTACTTACTGTTTACTACTTTAACTAGTGTACACTGCCTGTTATATATATATATATATATATATATATATATTCATTGACAGATCGACACAAATCTTGGGTGGTTACCTACTGGGATTTAGTCTCACACCCTATTTGGGTCATGATTTTGGGACAAAACCTGTTATATGATTGTAGGTGTTCATCAGGGAAAGTTCCCTTCTACTGGTACTTGATTTTCTATTTAGGAGTAGGAGAGCATGTGACCAAGATGAGGCTTGCGATGCTTCTTAGATTCCTTTGTTTTTTTGTTATTTTGGAACATATATTGTGGATTTCAACAGTTCACTGATTTTGGATGTTTTCGTAGTACATAACATGTTACATCATCTTTTTCATGGAATGATTTTTTTTTTCTTATTAGTCTTACACTGTTAGTTTTAGTTGTATGGTATTTATTTCTTCCTCTATTGTATATTATTTTTCTTCTATGTTACACTCTTCTAATGAGGGAATATTTTCCCCAATATCACACCCTAGGAACTCACTACTAGTTAGTAGCCTCTGGTATTTAAGGAAATTCTCTTGAATCCACATGACCAATTGGGTAAGGATCACCAGTTCAGTGGCATCCGAATCCAGGACATTACATTGAATGTATGCAGGAGCAACGACATCATTATCTTAATGGTTAAAGGGTAAGGATTTGGATGGTATATTAATTATAAAGAATTTATATCATGTAATAAGTAATATATATATCCATTATATCATTGATTATACCCATACAAATAAAATGGGGATGAAAAACAGATTACACCACGACGTGGGGACAGTAAGACATATGTATGCACATGGAATGTTTTTATTCTTCGTTGGATGGATAAATCATCGAATATTGTTTTACTATAATCATAATAACATCTAAAAATATATATTATACTGTATTTATTACTTTATTATGGGAAAAACACATTACAAGGAAGTAAAAGAATAAATGAACTTGAATAATTTGGTAAAACATTTACCTCTTCTTTAGTGGAATCCCTTTGATTAACACTTTAACACCTATAAGGTGGGGTTTCTACCTAAAATAAGGCCTATTGAATGTGGGGAGTGATTATATGAAGGTATTTTGGTATATCTTATATGAACTAAGTAGTTTTTTAAGTGTGATGAAAGGAAAATAATGGGTTCCCTTTTATTGGAGAGGGGAGGGTCACTCTTGGAATTAATCAAACTATTAAATTAATATAAATTAATTTTAAAATAAAAATGCCTCAAAACTTATTAATTTATAATATAGGATGATTTTGGGTTGAAATAAATTCATAAAATAAAATTCAGATATGTTTTGACTATTTTTTAATCCTTATATTTTAGCATTTATAGTTATTTAACCTTTGTAATTTTTACCATGATATCATGTCATTTACACTTCGAGGGTTAATATATTTACTATAAAATACCTAAAGACCAATAAATGAGTCATTGATTATATTTTAAGACTTATCGCAATAATTTTTGGAAAATTTATATTTTTATAAATTTTATATCATTTAATAAAATACTATTTATTTTAAAATATTAATAATATAAAATTTTACACTATTCAACATTTGACTTTTAAAAAATATAATAAAAACCTGATATATTAAATAAAAATAATTTAAATCATCAATAATAGGTCAAAATAATATATAAAATTTGAGTATGAAATTAATTATATCAAATTATATTTATTTTAATATTTCTTATATTATATATTCGATGATTCCATTAATTAAAAAATTACTAGATCATCATTGTGTCACAATTTAAGGTAATTATTTTGTCAAAAAAAATTATGAATAAATTAAACTGATGTATATAATTATGTTATATTTTAAAAAAATATTTATATTCAAACATATCCCATATATAACCCCATATTATAAATATTTTACTTGTTGAAAAAATGTGACAAAATTGATTTTTCCTTGAATATAATATTATAAACATCATAATCTAATAAAAGTGGAATCCAAAGGCTGTAATTTAGAAATAAGGATTATTTTGGTAAAAAAACCTATCCAATTAAATTAGGACAAGTGTTAGGGTAATTTTATTGTATTAATAATATTATTTTTATCTATAATTACCTGATTTACCCTTCACCTTGGTAATAAAAATATTGCTAAATTTTCTATTCATATGGACAAAAATAAAATAAGAATATTTACATAATTTGGACCCAATTATTAAAACTATGGAATTTATTTTTCAAAATTAAAAACATAGAAGTTTCAGTAATTAATTTAAAATTAATCCCCTTGACGGAACAATAAAATGAGTTATTAAAGTGAAAATGTAAAAAAGATTGTAATGTTTTTATATTCATATTCAATGAAAAATAGTTTCCAATGACATAAATTGTATTAATGCTATAAAATAAATCTAATTATACTTTAAATCTAAATAGAACTATAATTTAACACTATAAATTATTTAGATGAAAAAATTGTTTTCAATTAAAATGTAATATTTTATCACTATTCATCCAAACATGAAACTTATTAGTAAAATACAAACAATTCAATAAAATTAAATTTTTATATTCCCATTTAGAATAATAAGTTTATTTATATAAATAGAATGTGTAAAATTATCAAAAATTGTATTTAAAATATTTTCACCATTAAAAGTCGATAAAACTACCCTTAAAAAATATAAACTTTTATGAGTAAATTTGGTTTTATTCTTCTCTTAATCCTATCAAAATTATTGGATAAAATTAAAAAACATTTGTTTGAATATATAATATATATATTTCATTAATATTTTTCACTAATAGTGATTATATTAATTTATTATGATAAAATACATTTATTGGAATAAAAATAGTTATTTTTAATAAAAAAACATCCTTTATATTAAATTGGTTATTATTTTAATTTACAATGAATTAATTTTATAAACACGTGTAAAATATATTTTCATAATTTAGTTAATAATATTAACAATATCTAACTTAATGTATAGTGTTAAAATAAAAGTATTTAATTCTATATCACAGTTCGTTTAAGTTCGGTGTTGCGTACAATATATACTATTAATGAAATTGAATTTATTTAAGAAGAGATATACCATAAAGTTATAGGGTGTTACTTCTCCCCTTCATCAATAAATATCATCCTCACAATTTTAAATTTCACGTCAAAAATAAAAGTTTGATACTTGAAAATTTCTTTGTGGGTAACCCACATCAGAAATAGGGTTAATAAAACATCTTATTAATAAGAGGAAAATAGAAATTTAAAGGTCACCACAAAATTAGGATTTCGAATCGGATAACATTAGTAGAAAGTGAAAACCTGGAAATAGAATAGAAAAATAAACATCATGTTCTTATGGAGAGTGATAGAGAACATGATCATCAGAAAGTATACCATCAAAAAACCATAAATCTTTGATGGGTTAAAGAGGCCATTGATTTATTAGTAATAAAATTAAATGAATAATTTTTTTGTTCCAAATTTATTTTATCTATAGATGAGGTATTCCTTTAATATTAAGACAAAAACTTTATTAAATAAACTTGATTAATTTCTATATCACATGAATAATCTCATCATTTTTTGGTGCTTTGATCTATTTTCACTTCATCAGTTACACCTGGAAGTGAATGTTCAATATGAATTTTTCATGCCTAAAAAAATTTTAACGAATCAAAGTATCCCTAAGTAATTCCTTCATCCTATAAATGTTTCATTAAACCAAATATTATAGAACATAGTATCCAATAAATCATACTTTAACCTCAAAAACAATGTCTAATGTCCATCTTAATCCATTCCAACCTTAAGACTCATACAAAACATATCTGTCCAAATTCACAGTCCAAAAATTTATTCGGAGGGTCAATAAATTTCCAAAATCAAATTAACATCATATTTTACAAACCACATAATGTATCTATTATTATAAAATACTAAATATATGAATACCTTGATCACCTTAAAACCTTAATGAAAAATTCATGCTTTCAAATCATTAGAGAATAATTACTGCACTACAATCCTTATATATCTAATGATACTTATAACCAGAATATCATAACATAATTAATGAACACAAATACATTAATTATTCTACTTCAATTGTAGTAACAACATAAGCTTGACCTTATACCATTTTGTTCTTCTGAGGTATATTTCCTTGAATCTTGGGGCATTAATTTTCATAGTGTCCCATCTCTTTATAATTTTGTCATTGAACATAGGTTAATTCTTTATTTCCCTTGAAATAATAAGCATGCTATAATTTCTCACCACACTTGAAGAAAACTCCTTTTCCATTTATGTAAATTCAAGGGTGTTTTATTCCACATGTATCACATGTTGGAAAATAATTCTTTCCCTTCTTTCCTTTATCCAAATCTTACCCCACCATTCTATTCTTCTCTTACTTTCCCTTAAATTCATAAGACCTAGATAATTATTTCTCTGTATTGATTGCAAATGAGAATATATCTTCGTATAATGAGAATGTTTTAGAGACCAATGACTTTCATATGAATGAATTTAACCCATCAAATAAATGATCAATATTACTCCTTAGGTTACTTATGTAGTAAAAAACTTGCCTTGTTGATATTGTGAAGTTTTATTCATATTCAGCAACATTCTCATCCTCCTTTTGTCTCAGATTCAAGAATTTTCTCTCCATATCTTCTCTCTATTTGTGAGGGAAATAATTTTCCAAGAAAATTTTCTTATAATTCTTCCCTTGAATGTTTTATATTTCTTATTCCTCCTTTATTTTTTGAATCAATGATGACCATTGATCCGAATTTCTTGAGAGATGATAAAATTCCATGAGAACCCTCTCCCTTTTTCTACTTTCCAAAGCAAGAAATATCTTCTCTTAGGAACTTATCCATTTCTCAACTAAAAATGGATTTTTAGTCCCATTAAATTATGGAGGTTGTTGTCTCATGAAGAGCTCTAACATTTTTCCTCTGTGTTGTGGATTAGGATTCTCCATATGGGCAAAGTTATTTTTCATAACCTGAGTTAGTTATCCCAGTATAGTTATAAGTCGATTAACACTAATTGTAGTTCCAGCTCCAACATCATTATCATTCATAGGAGGGAAGTCCCTATATGGATTATGTGCATTGATAAAATTTAAATTCCTAAAACTATGTTTCATTTCTAAATAATTTGATACACTAAATTAGGTTATGAATCATAATGCATAATTTTGAACTAGAAAAACACTTAACATGAATTAAAAATTTATGTATAGCTAATTGTATAATAATAAACATGGTTTTTTGGGGACTTATTTAATTTTAAATCCTTCATAATGGTTTGTAAATAAAATGCAAATTACCCTAAGAATATCCCCTATAACTGTCAAAATAGATGCACAGTAAGGCTCATTATCATGTACCCAGTTATGCCGGGTTAGGTTCGACGCACCTTATCTTAGTTATTACCACTAGGTACATATGTGTCAGAACAACTTCTACTTATAGTATATATACATGGATGTATTTCTAGGAATACCTACATAATATATACCATACCAAAATTCTAGGATGATCTTTTATGATTTTCATCAAATTTAATCTTAGGGTTATGTTCCCTAATCTGTGTTCTCTAAATATAGTTTCCACGATTTATACTAAACATGCTCTAATACCAACTGTAATGACCCTGACCCTAGTAGCCCGAAGTTAGTGCCTCAATTTATTAAATTTACATATAATCGAGACTTAAAACCCAAAGGAATGATCAATTTAGTAGTTTTGGAATCTAGATTACATACATGAACTTTAAATTAATATTAAAACTTTAAAATTTAATATAATCAATCCTTTGAGAGCATCAATATTCTCCTAGATTAACCCTTCATATAAATCATAATATATAAATTATAATCTTTGAAAAATTAAAACATAAGAAATGGGTGAGATTATAATCTTATTAAGGATAAGAATACAATGAAAGCTACGAGTAAATATAAAATAAATAATATGGAAAGGTAAATAACTGAAGCTCATACCATTTAAATAATCACATGAGTGATGAAAATTAACCATGGATATTATACTAGTAAAATAATCATAAGGAAATCAATAAATAATATCACATTGATGGAATGGATAATTTTGTACATCTGAAGCATATGGTCGAGGCTTCGACTAAAGCATCTGAAAATAATTGGTTATGGCCTTTAGAAAATCCATATCTGAAAATAAATGGGAAAGGCATCAGCCAAGTCCACATTTAGTTTGTCTCATTACACCTATCGATGCATCAAGGGGATATAGTGGGCCCCTTACTTCACTTACAATGTCATATTATTTACTCACATGGAAGGGGTGAAAGATAAACAACATAAACATTTTAATTGAAAAAATATTATACAAAATGCGAATTCTTTAACCATAAACAACGAATGGTATCAAAGAAGAAAATCTATAGTAAAACTGATCATAAAAACATAAATAAAATATGTTATTTATTATCATAAGATATCAACCTAAATCAAGAATAATATCCCTAAAATTATGTTAAAATAGTTGAAAATAGTCCAATATAATCATTAAAATTTTCTTGACATAATTTCCCATTTTTTTACTTTGAAACAATTTATTTAAATAGATAAAAATTTTAAAAGAAAAAATTTTCATTTAAAATAACCTTGTAAACTTATAAATTAATATTGAATAAATTATTGTGCCATGATGGTGGAAAAATATACTCATTCCCTATAAGTAAAAAACATTCATTCCATATTTTTTTCAAGAATGTCATAAAGTACTTCATTTGGAAAATGACAAAAAGATTCATTTCAAACCATTATGTAAAAAATAAAACATAGGTGAAAATAAATTAATCATTTCTAGGATAATATTAAAAAATAATTTGGAAAACATTTTTAAGAAACATGGACATGGATGATAAATATTTCCCTATAGATACTTACATATAGACAATCCTGAATAATAATGAGAATATGAAATTAACCATTACCTTGTACTTTTCTTTAGTTTAATTAAATTTAACCTCATGTATAATGGTTTAAAACATTTTATTAATTTATACAAGAAACATATCGATATTTATGGTATCATATATGATATTATTTTTATCATTTTGTTAATAATATCCTCCCATTACCCTTGTTTTGGGTGTTAACTGCTTCATTTTCATATGCATGTTTTATCATTAATGTCTCGGTTCTTTTGCATATTATATAAGTCCAAAATATCTATAATTATATTAATTATATAAATATCATATTTAATCATTAAATACATTTTTATAATTATCTTTGAAAGGAAAACATGTAAAATTAATCACATTGCGTCATAGAGATGGTAGGCAGTATATACGCATGAGCGATGATATCATTCTCTAAATGGTGAAAAGGTAAGGAATTGGAGGGTATATTAATTATATCGAATAAATATAATTTTATGAGTACTATATATGTCCATTATATCCATCATTATACCTATCTAAATTAAGTAGTGATGAAAAATACATTACACCACAACGTGAAGACGGTAAGCCGTACGTACGTACACACTATGTTTCCGTTATTTGTAAGATGGATAAATCATGGAATATGGTTTTATTGAAATAATAATAAAATATAATCATATATATGATACTTTAGTTATTAATTTGTTATAGAAACAACACATGAATAGGAAATATAATAAGAAATGAACTTGAATAAGTTGGTAAAATAATTAACACTTATTTTGTGGACTCCCTTTGATTAACACTTTAACACCTCTAAGGAGGGTGTTATACCTAAAATAATGCCTCTAGAATTTGGGTATGGATTATATAAATATATTTTCATAGATATTACCCAAAATAAATAGGTTTTTATTGGTGATGAACGGAGAATAATGGGTTCCCTTTTATAGGAGAGGGGGGTGCACTCTTGGAATTCATCAAATTATTAAATTACTATAAATTAATTTTTACAATCTAAATGAATAAAAAATTATTAATATATAATATAGGATTAGTTTATGTCCAAATAACTTTATGAAATGAAATTTAGGTATGTTTTGAAATTTCATTAATCATTATCTTTTAGCTTTAACCCTTATTTACCCTTTTTAATTTTTACCGTGATATCATGTAATTTACAATTTTAGGGATAATATATTTACTATAAAATTTCAAAATATCAATAAATGAGTAATTGGTGAAATTTTAAGTCTTATAAAAATAATTTGGTCAAATTTTATATTTTTGAAAATTTTATAACATTTAATAATCTTTTATTTATTTTAAAATGTCAATAATATCAATTTTGACACTTTTTGTCACTTGAATTTTATAGAATTTCATAAAAACATGATATCTTTGATAAAAATATTTTAATTAATCATTAATATATCAAATTAATCTGTAAAAGTCATTTATTACTTTAATTATAACAAAATTTATATATTTTAATATTTTTAATATCCATTATTTGATTCTTCCATTAACTAAATATGTATTTCATCATCATTCTGTCTCCATTTAAAGTAATTATTTTATCACTAAAAACCAAAAATAAATTACCATGATGTAGATAATAATTTTATCTTTTAAATTAATATTTATAGTAAAAAATACCCCTTATATCACCCCATATTAAAAATATTTCACTTGTTAAAAAAAGTGTGACAAAATTGACATTTCTTTGAATATAATATTATAAGTGTCACACTCTCATCTAAGTGTATTACAAAGGATGAAATTTTGGACCAATGATGATTATGGGTTAAGAAAACTCATAAATGAAATTATTACAAGTTTTAGGATAATTTTATAGTCTTTATAAAATTATTTTTATCCATAATTAACAGATTTACCCTTAATTGTGGTAATTAAAATATTATTAAATTTATTATTCATATGAAAAAAATAATATAATAATATTTAAAAAATTTAGACCCCCTGATTCCAAATATGGAATCAATTTTTCAAAAATTCCTAACACAGAAGTTTTAGTAATTAATTTAAATTTCATCCTGTTGATGGAATAAGAAAACATGTTTTTAAAGGGAAAAGGTACAAAATATTGTAATGTTTTTATGTTCATATTCAATGTAAAATTGACTCAAATGTCCAAAATTTTATTAATGGATATTAAATTAATCTAATAATACTTTAAAACCAAATATAAATATAATTTAATACTATAAATTTTTTAGAAGTAAAATATTTCTTCAATTAAAATGAAATATTTTATCATTGTTCATCAAAACATGAAAATTATTTGAAAATTAAAATCAAATCAAGAAAAGTAAATTTATATATTTCTATTTAAAATAAAAAATTTATTTTTTAAAATATAATATTAAAAAGTGTCAAAAATTGGATTTAAAATAGGTTCTCTATTAAAAGGCGCTAAACTTGTCTTTAAAAAAAATAAACATTTATGCTTAAAATTATTTTTATTCTTATATTAAGACTATAACCTTTATTGGATTAATTTAAAAAACATTTTTTTAATATATAACATATATATATATATCCTTAATATATTTCACTAATAGCGATTAATTTAATTTATTATAACAAAATACAATTTTGGTCATAAAATTAGTTTTGTTAATAAAAAAATATCCTTTATATTCAAATGGTTATTAACTTAATTTCCAATGAATTCAATTTATAAACATTTTTAAATGATATTTTCATAATTTTGTTAATCCTACTCACAATATCTAACTTAACGGATAGTGTTAAAATAATAATATTTAATGTTATATCATGATTTGTTTAAGTTCGGTGTTCTGTGCAACGTATACTATCAAAGAAATTGAGTTTATTTAAGAAGATACATACCATACAATCATGGGGTGATATAGTGTTGGTGGTTTATCATCCACATATGATGTACATCAGTGGTATATTTTCCATCTGGAGAATTGCTACCTCATTCTCTAGGAAACACCTCTTTCTCCCTTGGTGTTGGATTGTTGATAGATCATTCACTTGGATGGGTTATGATGGAGATTCACTGTTCACCAAGTACTACCTAATTATGATAGTGTTTTCCTTGAATAGTTTCAAAATTAAAGAATAGGGATAGAGGGTGAATTGAGTTATAAAATTCTTCCTAAAATAAAACTCCTATTTCATAATTAATTCGACAACATCCTTAAAAATCTCAATAAAAATGAAGGGGAAATAAATAAACAGGAAAGATATAGACACAAATGAATTTATAATGCTTCATGGAAAAAAATATCCTATAGTACACTCCATTAACACTCCCTCAGCAAGCATGATGATTTTAATGGAACAATCACTTTTCCTTGGGGTTACCTAATTGAGTGAAAATAGTTGTCACTTTGTACAGTATCCATCAGATTTTTTGGATCTTATTTATAGGGATTGTATATATCCTCTAACAACACTTAGTGAATGGAGTGTGTAATTTTAGAAAAAAGAAAATATATATATATAAGTGTTCTAGTTCATCACGTTGTTGTAAGAAAAAACTGATAGATGATAGAGCTTCTTCAAATAAAGAGAATAATTCAAATGAAACTATGAAGGTAGTTAATTTATTATAGATAAAATCATTGAAGGATACAACCACAACACTTGTACAATTTATTTTCCTTCTTTGAGTTGATCCAAAATAGAGTTCTCATTTAGGAATAATAGATTTCATTTTCAAGAGATATTTCAAAAAGACCTAGGCACACATCTCTATTCTATATCTTTTTAAAATATGAAAAATCACATGCTCTATCTCTTCATAGGTGGTAAAAAAAATTATTTATTTTTCTTGAACTATTAGGTAGGAGTAAAATTCTAAATCATCACTATTCTTAAATCTTATCAAAAGCTAGAAGAAAAATTATCCATTTTAGAATATTGAAATTCTTATAAATAATAGACTTAAAAAAATAATCCATGTGTTATTTTACAAACTCATACTTTTAAAGAATAAAAAAACATTGTTATGACCCATAAAAACTCCGATAGTAATAAATACCTTGATAACAACTATTATCATAGACATCACTTTCATAGGGGTTATTCTTTGTAGACATGACTCTTTGCTTTGGATCATTATAAATATGCATGATCCTACATAGACATAAAACTATATAATGTAACCATCTATCTATCCTACATAACTATGAAATGTCATTGTATAAGCATCAATCTAGTTTTCATAAACATCATGCTATCAATATAGGCATCATAATATCCACATAAACATGATTATTCTATGCATATCCATTAGTTGTATATTTATAAACATCATGCTACTCTATGTAACCATCATCTTGTCTAGGTAACCATGAATTATTTATACATAACCATCACTATGTACTTTCATAGACATCAATATTTGGGCACATATTCTTAAACCCAATTATAACCGACTTAAATTGTAAATTTAAAAAATAAAAAAACTTAATAAAATATTAATTAATAACTTAAAATTGCTCAAGATAAACACATTAGTTAAATAAATTGGATTTTTTGATCATTAAAACATAGGATAAATTGTTATATTCTAGAACAAAATTAGTATGTTCAATAATCTTCCCCCTTTTGATGATCATAAAACCTGTATAATTAAAATTTAAAATTTTACTATAAAAAGATATACCTAGAGTATAAAAAATCTATAATGGTGATAAAGATTACAATTATGATTATCCCCATTATGAGTGGACATATAGATAAAAAATAGATATTGATAAAATTTTATGTTTCCCATAATATTCTCCCACATTTTGTGATAAAAAAATTAATAAAAAAACTATGAGGAAAAATTCATTTGATATTAGAACACTAAAATATTAAACTATTGGAATAAATTTTCCAAATTGAATATGTATTTGGGCATTAAACAGAGATAAATAAGATAACCACAATTATTCAAATTAATTTATTTTAAAGGTGTTAAATGAAATTGAAGAAATATCATCATAATTTCAGTTGGATAAAAATAAATTTGTATAATAAGAGAAATAAATAAAAAATAGATGCAAAGATACAAAGATTTGTGCACATGATTTGGCTAGTTTGATGGTATAATATCAATGATAAAGATGATAGAGGTTGAGATAGGTTCTAAATGAAAAATAACAGCACCAGAAAAAGTCCATGAAGTATCCTTAAATCTTTTTATGGAAGAAACATGATTATTATTGAAAAGAGGATTGAGAATCATCATTATTTCATGAGGAGACATCGTCATTTCATTGATTATAAATCAATGATGGGATTTTATTAGACTCATCTTGATTTTTATTTCACCTAAAATATACTTTATAAGTGTCATATTTTGAGTCATCAACTTCTTCTCTCATAACTGCACTGGCTTCCGGTTTGACATTTTGATGAGACAAATAAAATTTGAATTATCTAACATTAAATGACTACTCATCAATAGATTTAACTAAAACCTAATTACACAATGATTCATCTTGGCTACTGGACTCAACTACCACTATATGAACATTCACAACAGTAGATGTACCACTTCCACTTCTATGAACATCAATATATACAACTTCATGAGTCTCAAATCCAGGTGAAACCTCTATAACCACATAATTTTCAGGAT
The DNA here is from genome assembly GCA_963277665.1 of Viscum album. Taxonomy (NCBI): domain Eukaryota; kingdom Viridiplantae; phylum Streptophyta; class Magnoliopsida; order Santalales; family Viscaceae; genus Viscum; species Viscum album. The sequence continues at coordinate 391,076,034 of OY728167.1, read as the reverse complement.
CTACAATGTTTTTTTCATCATGAAAATTATCTTGATCATCATATATAGTAGAATATACTAGTGATATAGGTCATTCCATCATATACTTGTATTGGTTAGTTACTAGAGATCCAACTCTAGATTTCCCCTGATAAATTTGGAATGCTTTCATTCTAAAAATATTATTTCTATTCTTCTTACATCTTAATGAAAATGATTTTTCTAAAGTCTATTCCACCTGAAATATAAATTAATTATAATACTATTATAAAATATTGAGTAATTAATGTATTTAAATACCTAATATTCAACTATATTAGCATCTTTCATTTATAGGATGAGATATAGAAGAAGACCATCGGGGTAGAAATAGAGGCTTTTCGACCATTGAGAGTAATTATACTTATAACTTAACCTATATGTTTTAAAATTTACCTTATATTATTTTGAGAGTTAGAAAATTAATTACATGTATTGAGATAATAATTTTTTTAAATTCACCCACTCTTAATACAAAACCAATTATACAAAACATCAAGATCACTTTTCTTTTAGGATCTAAATCATTAACTAACTAACATTTTATTCATAGTTCTAGATCTAATTTTTTTCATAACATATTATGGACTAAAGGATTCATCCTTATCCAAACTAAGAATGAATCAATGTTAAACTTCATGAGGGTGATAATACAACTCATCCACCTCAATAGAAGAAATCACAATTTATTTCAACATTACCTTAGATGAAATATTTTTTCATTTAGAGTAAAATGATAACAATAATTTTTATTGAACTTCCAAAAATTACACTCAAGTAAAACCTATATATTATTTTCATCTAACATGTGTTCTCATCCATGGAGTGTTAATACTTTTGTAAGAAAAAAAATCAGTGTAAATAATCCAAAATAAAGTCAATAGATTTACCTGAAAGTATGTGGCACTCACTGATTGATACTCCCACTATCTTTTAGATACCCAAGGCACCTTCTCTAGTCCCCTTAGTTTTGATCAAAATTAAAGAATTGTTGAAAGTTTGATAGGATTAGAAATAGTGTTTTAAGGATTTATGTAAAGGATAGAATTATCATGTTATAGTGGTTTTCGAAATCAATACAGTTTTAAGACTAGGTTTAAAGTGAGTATCCTAAATAGGTATCACATAACTATTTTAGTTATATGAAAATAAAAAAAATCAATTAAAAAACTGAATAAACTTCTTGTAGTATTAAAACATAACATTAATTAGAGATATATAAAAATCACGTAATCAAAATATAAAATAAATTATAGAATTTATTCAGTTGAATAAATTGTCAATTAGAATAAGATTATTTAAAATCAAATGATCCCAGTTCACTTTTTGTAAAATCAAATCACTTATCGGGTATGGGTTTTTTAAAAATATCTACTAATTAATTTTCTATAAAATATAATTCTAAAGATAAGTCACATTTTCATGCATGATACCTTAAGAAATGATGTCTTAAATCAATATTATTGTCATTCAAATGGTTTCTCAGATTCTTTTAAATGTTGATATAATTAGTGTTATCATATTTTATTGGCACATGATCAAAATTAAATTTGAATCCCATCAAAGTGAAATTCATCCATATAACTTGTTCACAACAACTATCAACTAAAATGTATTCAACTTAGATAATTGATAAGGTAACCAAATGTTTCTTCTTACTAAAATAAGAAACTATGGATTTTACTATGAAATAGAAGGTACCATATGTACTATTTTTTATCTAATATAAAATCACCTTAGAATATGAAATTAAATCAAATGCAAATGTTTTAGGAAAAAAATAGAGATAGATAAATTGTTTCATTTAAATATCCCAAAATTCGATCATTATCTTTTTAATACGTCTATTTTGGGTTTTAGCAAAATAAATCACTAAAATGATGAGCATATTTTATAAATTATATTATATTTTTATTTTAGGATTAATGTCAGAATTATCTTTTGGAAGTATACATGATTTTATTTTGGATTTATTGTGATTCAGGTTATTTATTGAAATGATTAGCATATTTTATAGATTATATAATCATAGAATATACATTTTGGGTATTTGAATTTATAAGTAACTAATTTTTATTGGATATAAATATTAAATTAATCATAGTAGAATATGTGATAAAATCATACTAACATTTGTGTTTTAATCTTAGTTAGGAATATTTTGAAAAAAATTAGTATAGTTGAATGTCTTATTATATTGATGAATTTTGAAGATAAATGTATTATTTATTCATTTTAAGGTTTATTCATTTTTTAAATTATCTTACCTTATGATAACTATTTTGTTTTTGGTTAATGCTTTAAGATATGGGGAATATCTTGTTATAATTTTTGGATTATGTGATCTGTTAGAAGATGATTTTAAAACTTCAAACATAATTAATTCATCTTGAATAATCATTATTTGTATAAATAATGAAATTATGGAGGAAATTAACTAAAGTATGGAATTCCACTTTTCAAGTGAGAATGTTTCCTTATTTTTAGTCTAAATGGTAAAGTAATTTCTTGACTATTGGAAAAGGATCTTGAAATAAAATTGTTATCATATCACCTTACTTTGCAATGAAATAATGGTCTTTTTAAACCTCTTTGGTTTATGGTTTTGTGGTTGTTAACTTTATCATGATCATTAAATTTCTTATAATCAATGATATCATTCACTCTCCATAATTATTTTAAATTTTTTTTCCTCCACATCTATATTTTCACTTTCCAATACTTTTCTCCAATTTAGAACCCCAATTTGTGGTATACCAGATGAACTTTGTATTTACATTTATCTCTTTTCAAAATGAAGTTTTATGAACCCATTTTATGAGGTGGGGTTTCATGAAAATTATTTTAAATTTCAAACCATTTATTAACTAGATCAAGTTTAAATTTTGAGGATGTTATTTATTGAATTGGGGGGGGGGTGTTTAACACCTCCATATTTTAAAAGAAGAATATTATGTTCAATAATGTATAGGACATGAAAAACTAATCCTAAAATATAGCGACCCTAGATTAACATAAATGATTATTATATCTTTTTAGATGAATATTCAATACATTACATAAACACATCCCTATGGAGAATAATAGTTTAGTGCATTTGGAAACTTGGAAAAAAATCTTCTAACATGGTGAAAGATCATAAACATTTCCCATAATGATCTTCCACTTTAGTGATCTTCACAAGAATACCCTACTTAAAACAATCATTCATAAACTGGGGAAAGGAAACATAAGAAAGGGTGAGCTCAAATTCATAGTAAGGGGAAACAGGAAATGTAACAGCCCGAGATTTTATGAAAAATATTCTCTTAATTTCATTAATGTCTTGTGTTGTATACTACACCAAGATTACCTTGCGCTATACAAAACACCGTATTAGCTTGTAGTATACGCAACACTATTCTTGGATCGTGTTACACACAATTTTGATAATAGTTATTCTACGCAAAATTGAGTATATATATATATATTCAATGTATAAATGAAATATGGTTGGATTATTTCATACGAAACAATGAAGGATTCTTGCACAGCACGCAACCCTGACTTGGCTTGCATTACACGCAATCGCGACCTTCCTCGATAGCGTGTTTTGTACACAATACAGGGTTTTACTAAACAACGATATATTATTATAATATTATTATGAACTAGCTGTTATGAATAGTATTAACTAAATTTTGAATCTTATAACATTATTATTTGTCTTGCACATTTTCTAAAACATGGTATAAGAACAAAATAAATTTTTCGGGTAAAATAAGTATTTTTCAAAAAATGCAGTTTTGCCGCCTTTTGATGGCGCACCCACTTTAAATCTAGTTTTTGACATGTCTATAAGTTCAATTTGACAAAATAAAATTCTTCTTTGGAATAATTAAATAAAAATTTACTTTGGATAAATTTTCATATCATTCTGGTAACTTTCATATTTTGATGAATAGTAAAAACACGTTATATTTTAATTAAAAACAACTTTTTCAATCGAAATAATTAATAGTGATAAATTATGAATTTGAGTGGTTTTAAAGTATATTTAGAATATATTTGTACAATTTAATACAATGTTGGTCATTGAATGTAATTTCACATTTAAACCAAACATAAACAAGTGTCAATCTTTTGACAGTTATTATCTTTTAAGAACACGCTATTTGTTTTGACGAGGAGAATTAATTTTTAAATTAATTAATGCAACTGATATGTTTTGAATTTGGTAAAATAGACATCATTTTTGAGTTCATAATATCAAATATAACTTAGGCCTAATTTTCGGTATTTTTCTGGAAACGTTCATTTTTTGATGAATAGTGAAACCACTAAGTGGTAGGTAAAAAAATGAATTTTTTATAAAACTTAATTTTACCACTTCTGTGAATGGAATTTCTGAAATTGGAGAGACACGTTTGATGTCAGTATGTAAAATGTGGTTCAATGAGATGAAAATAATTTTTGGTAAATAGAAACCTTTTACTTTTTTTTACCACAGTTAAAAGTAAATAGGGTAATTAAGGGTAAAAATGATATTATTACTACCCTAACACATGTCCTAATTCTATTTGATAAGTGTAATTCGACCAAAAACAACCTTAGGAATAAAATATGACCATTTAGGCCCACTTGGATTAGATTAGGACATTTATTATAATTTAATTCAAAGAAAAGTTAAAAGAGTTAAAATCAAAGTTTATTTACTAAAACATTTTTAATATAGGGTTATACATAATATAAATACGATTGTAAATATTCATTAGAAAACTAATACGATTTCCTAAATAATTGTATTTTATTTATAATTTTTAGACACTAAATAATTTAATTTATTTATGACACAATGATGATGCAGTAATTACAATAATAGTGAAAAATTAGAATAATTGATATTATAAATACCCAAATAAGTATAATTTGAGACATTTTATGAATTACTCTAATTTAATAGGTTAATATGACATGTTAATATTTATTTAATTACCTTTTTTCGAACTAATCATTCTTTTATTATTTTCACAAAAATCAATTACTAAATAGTGGTAAAATTGACATAAAATAGTTTTTAAAACAAATATTATATTATTAATTGTTATATTATTCCTAAAAATCTAAGGTTTGGCCAAATGACTTAGATAAGGTTATATATATTAATAATAAAAAACATGGGGTTTGTTTGGATTGTTATAGTATGTTTATTAACCTTATAGTGTAAGAACACAAGAAGACACATTAAAAGTAAAATTATTTAACTTAATGTTAAATCTAAATGATAAGGTTAAAATAGGAACCTAACCTTGTCTAAATTCTATTTTATGAGGGGATTTCGACCCATACCCACCTTAGCTTCGAAATAAATCAATTTTGAGCTATTTAAAACCGAATTTGACTTTATAATAAAATAATAGTTTTAGTTATTCCAAAGGTGCCCCTCTCCTCCCTTATAAAAGGGCACCTCCTCCCTCTCTTCCTCACACCACTTTGAGCCTTCAAGCTCGGCCAAACCCTGAACAATTCTCTTCTCCACTTCCCTAGAAACATCCTAGAGGTTCTGTTCTTCCTCAAAGACCAATTTTAGTGCTCTAAAAGGAGATCTCAAAGAAGAATTTCAAAGAAGAGGTAATGTCCTTTACCGATTCTTTCATCTTTATTTCTTCTTCCACTTCTTCTTATTAGGTTGTTTCATTATGAATTAATAACATCAGTATCACTAATATACTGATATGTTATTATAAGAATGAAACAACCCTATTTCACCATCTATCCATCCTATGGAAAATGAAATCACCGTGCGTGCGTACGTACGGAATACCGTCTCCACGCCGTGGTGTAATATATTTTCCACCACCACCTTACTTGGATGGGTATAATGGTGTACATAATAACTATATATGATTATTGTAAATTTATATTGATTCTGAAATAGTATACATACACTCCAATACAATTCCACGATCATGAGAATGATATCATCGCTCGTGCGTACGTACGGACTACCGTCTCCACGACGCGATGAGATTCATTCTCCACGTTAACCATTCATGAATGATTATAAAGTATATATAATAAGTAATCATGAAATATCTGAAATTATATTTATACTGGATTAATTTTTATATATATTTATGTCATCTACATAATTCCATTCAACTCAATAAGGAAACGAAAACAGCGTTCATGCGTACGTACGGCGTACCGTCTCCATGAACGGTGTATTTCTTTCCATTTACTGATCTATTATATATGTATATTCTTAATATATGTTATATATAAATAATGTTTTATATTCTGGAATTAAGTTATAATGATCTAAGTAATCATATGAATAATTACAAGTCAAAACACGAACGACAAATGAAACAATTTTACCCAAAACACTCCTTAACATGGAATTTACAAAAGAACGGGTAATATAAAGTCATACGTGAACCATATATGATATCATAACAATTAGTATGATTCTGGAATAAGTCAATAACATTATTTAAATCATTATCAGGAGGTTCGGACACGTACAAAGCATATCGGACCTAAGGTAAGGGATAAATTTTGCAAATCTCATTTTTATCTGAGGTTGCTTATTCGTAAGTATTTACTGGGGTTATTTCTATCATCCATGACCATGTTTTATAAAAGTGTTTTCATGTATGTTTAAAGTTATTTTTACCCATTTTTGACTTTTTGACTTTTACTACATGTTATGTAAGGAATCATTCTTTTGTTTACGTTACGAGGTACTTTTTTGACTTTTTCGACAAAAGTATGAGAAGAATGTTTTTTTAACTTATACGACATGAAAGGATTTTTATGATTTCATAAAGCCTTATTTTCATGAAGCTTCCTCCAAAATATTTCATTACTGTTTTCAACAAAATCTCTTTCTTTTAAAATTGCATGACGTTTTGTGAAAAAAAAATTGATTTTGAAGAAGAAAGGATATTTTCCTCAAGAATTCATTTCAAGTATTTTATCAAAACCATTTTTCATCTAAGATGAAATTATTTCATATGTGTATGTTTCAAGTATCATGTATATATGATTTAAATGGTTTCACTTTTCTTACTATGAAATGATATCCATTTATTTTATATGGATTATGTGATGATGGAATGATGTTTATGAAACCCATTTTGTTTATTAGGTTATTATGAATGATGTATGTTTTTTTGTGGCACAAGTAAAAATGATTTCATTATGAGATGGTTGGGACCTATATCTCCCTCCAATCCATTGAGTAGAGATTTTTTATCTCATGAGATAGACATGGCTGGAATGGCAGGTTAAACTGGTTTAGTGAAACAGGACTGAAATGAGGAGTGAAATTGGTTCAGAAATGGACTTTGTCCACTAAGATAGTCTTGGAAATGAGACTTGACTAATAAGAAACGATTATATATGATTATGTGTGTATGCCACAAAGTTTCATGTTTTATGTTATGACTATTGGGACTACATTTCACTACTATGATTTATCCCATGTTATGATATTATGATCTCTTTTGCAGGTTAGGATTTCCAAAATGTTCTGTTCTTATGAATATGATGTTATTTATATTTCTTTTGTTTACCCTTACTGAGCATTTGAGCTCACCCTTTTATGTTTTCTTTTCCACAGGATATAAATAAATATTTTAGGTAAAAAAAAGGAAGATCTTTATGGGAGATTTTGAAAATCTTTAACCACAATTAGAAGATTATATTCCGAGTTTCCAAAGACACTAAACTATTACGGTCCTTCTGTGTGTGTTTTTGTTATGTACTAAGAATTATGAAAAATTAATGTAATGTCCATGTACGTTAAGCTTCGGGTCTCTACAGTTGGTATCAGAGGAAAGGTGTAGAGACCCGTAGCTTGACGTACATTGACATTACATTACATTTGCGGAATACTTAGTACGTAACAAAAAAAACAAACACACAAGGATCGTAATAGTTTAGTGTCTTTGGAAACTAGGAACGTAAACTTCTAATCGTGGTGAAAGATCTTCAACATCTCCCATAAAGATCTTCCTTTTTTTTATACCTGAAACCTTTCTTTATATCCTGGGGAAAAGAAAACATAAAAGGGTGATCTCAAATGCTCAGTGAGGGTAAACAAAAGAAACATCAATCACATCATATACATAAGAACATAGCTTTTGGAAATCTTAACCTGCAAAAGAGCTCATAATATCATAACATGGGATAAATCATAGAAGTGAAATGTAATCCCAATAATCATAACTTAAAACATGAAACTTTGTGGCATACACACATAATCATAGAGAATCATTTCTTGTTAGTCAAGACTCATTGCCATGACTATCTTAGTGGACAAAGTCCCTTTCTGAATCGAGTCACCCTCGTTCCAGTCCTGTTTCGCTGAACCGGTATAACCTACCATTCCATCCATGTCTATCTCATGAGATATAAAATCGTTACCCAATGCATTGGAGGGAGATATATGTCCCACCCATCTTATAATGAATCCTTCTTATGTGTGCCACATAATCATAAACCATACATCATAGCATAACCCATGTAATAAAAATGGGATTCTTAAACAACATGACATCATAAAACAATTCATATAAGATAAAGGAATTCATAAAAAAATTTCCATCACAACATAATCAAATCCATGTAATAATAGGGATAAAAACAGAACTCTTTTATTATCATAGATGGAAAATAATTTTGATAAAATACTTGAACTCCATTCTTGAGGAAAATATCCTTTCATCTTCAAAAACACTTTTCCTTTCTTAACATGTCATAAAATTTTAAACTAAAAGAAGCTGATTAAAAATAAACTTGAATACTTTTAAAGGAAGATTCTTGGAAATAATGTTTTAAGAATCCATTCATGCCGTATAAGTTTAAAAAAACATTCTTCGTACTTTTGTCAGAAAAGTCAAAAAGTACCTCGTACGAAAAACGACAAAAGATTCCTTTCATATTCTTTATTAAAAACTCACCGAAGGGTAAATTTGGATTTAAACAATTGTAGGTTGATGGAAATAACATTACATATTGAGGAAACATGGATGTAGATGATAAAATACACCCCAGTAAATTTCAAAGTATAAACAATCTCGGATAAAAATGAGATTGTGATATTTCCCTTACCTTAGGTCCGATTTTCTTTGTACGTGTCCGAAGCTCCTGTATAATGGTTTAAATAATGTTATTGACTTATTCCAGAATCATACATATTGATATGATATCATATATGGTCATATTCTTAGCTTCTTGTTAGTAATATTTCATTGTTACTTGTTACTCGGGTCTTTATTGCCATTTGTTTTTATGCGTGTTTTGCCGAATAAATTCTTATTCTTATTTTAAGGTTATAGATACCTTATATACAGAATGGTATTAGTATAACATATATCATATTTATTCATTCAATTCATTTATATAATTATTATGTAATGATGATCATGTTGAACGAGTCGCATCACATCGTGGAGACGGTATTCCGTACGTACGCACGAGTGATGATATCGTTCCTATGATCGTGGAACTGTATTGGAGTATATATATATTATTTAAGTATCAATATTACTTTATAATAATCCTAAATAGTTACTCATTACACCATTATACCCATCCTTGTAAGGTGATGGTGGAAAATAGATTACACCACGGCGTGGAGACGGTATTCCGTACGTACGCACGCGCGGTGATTTCATTTTTTCCGTAGGATGGATAGAAGGTGAATTAGGGTTGTATCATATTTATAATAACATATAAGTATGTATGTAATACTGATGTTATTACTTTATCACGAAACAACTAAAGAAGAAGAAGTTGAAGAAGAAAGAAATTGAAAAAGATCGGTAATGGATATTACCTCTTTTTGAAGCGCCTTTTCTTAGCCTCCACTTAAAGAACTAAGGATGGTCTCTAAAGAAGACCAGGACCTCTATGATGATACTAGGGAAGTGTAGAAGGGATTTTTTCAGGGGTTGGCCGAGCTTGAGTGCTCAAATTGGTGTGAGGAGGAGGGGGAGGAGGAGCCCTTTTATAAGGGAGGAGAGGGGCACCTTAGGAATATCTCTAAATATTATTTTATATTAAAGTCAAAATCGGTTTATAATGGTTCCAAACGGTCTTATTTCGAAGCTAAAGTGGGGATGGGTCGAACTCCTATCATCCAATAGGATTTAGACAAGTTTAGGGTATTATTTTAACCTTATCAATTAGATTTAACTCTAAGTTAAATAATTTAACTTTTACCGTGTCTTTTTGTTTTCTTTCACTATATGGTTAATACACTTTCTATAACAAGCCAAACTAACCCCAAATTGTTTATTATTAATACATATATCCTTAGCTAAGTCATTTGGAAGAACCTTAGATTTTTAGGAAGAAAATAACAATTAATAATATAATATTTGATTTAAAAACTATTTTGTGTCAATTTTGACACTATTTGATATATGATTTTTGTGAAAGTCATAACAGAATTATATGTTCGAACCAAGTTGATTAAATCAACACTAATATATCATAGTAACCTATAAAATTAGTGGAATTCATAAAAATTCTAAAATTACATTTATTTTGGTATTTATAATATCAATTATGTCAATATTTCATTAATAGGATAATTACTACATCATCTTTGTGTCATAAATAAATTAAATTATTTGATGTCTAAAAATTACAAATAAAATACCATTATTTAGGAAATCTTTTTATCTTTCTAATGAATATTTACAATCGAATTTATCTTATGTATAACCCTATATTAAAAATGTTTTAGTAAATACACTTTGATTTTAACTCTTTTAACTCTTCTTTGAATTAAATAATAATAAATGTCCTAATCTAATCCAAGTGGGCCAAAGTGGTCATATTTTATTCCTTAGATTGTTTGTTGTCGAATTACACTTGTCCAATAGAATTAGGACATGTGTTAGAGTAATATTAATATCATTCTTACCCTTAATTACCCTATTTACTTTTAACCGTGGTAAATAAAAGTAAAAAGTTACTATTCACCAAAAATTATTTTCATCTCATTGAACCACATTTTACTTACTAACATCAACCGTGTCTCTCGGATTTTTGAAATTCCATTCACAGAAGCGGTAAAATTAACTTTTTATGAAAAATTCAGTTTTTTAACTACCACTTAGTAGTTTCACTATTCATCAAGAATTGATGTTTTTCAGAACAATGCCAAAATTTCATCCTAAGCTATATTTCATATTCCGAATTCAAAAATGAAGTCTATTTTACCAAATTCATAACATAGAAGTTGCATTAATTAATTTTATAATTAAATCCCGCTGTTAAAACAAATAGCGTGTTTTTAAGAAACAATATCTATCAAAAGATTGATACTTGATTATGTCTGGTTTAAATGTGAAATTACATCCAATGACCAACATTATATTAAATTGTAAAAATATATTCTAAATATACTTTAAAACCACTCAAATTAATAATTTATCACTATTAATTATTTCGATTAAAAAAGTTGTTTTTAATTATAATTTAGTAATTTTCACTATTCATCAGAATATGAAAGTTATCCGAAAAGTACCAAAATTTCACCTTAGGCTAAATTCGATACTCCGAATCCAAAAATGAAGTCCATTTTGAGAGCTAAAATTTATAAAATTTAAAAAGTGGTTATTACTATTCATAACGGCTAGTTTTAATAATATTTTAATAGCATATCGTTGTTTCGTGAAACTCAGTATTGCGTACTACACACCCTATCGAGGAAGGTTGTGATTGCGTGTAATGCAAGGCAAGTCAAGGATGCGTTTTGTGCAAGCTCTTTTTGGTGTAGCGTACAACACAAGACATTAATAAAATTAAAAAGAATATTTTTCATAAAATCTCGGGCTGTTACATTCTACCCCCCTTAAAATGAATTTCGCCCTCGAAATTCGTCGGGGTTATAAATAGTTTACTATTCGAAAGTTTCTTTAATAGAAACCCACATCGTAAAAAGGAATACCAAAACTTGGCTTTAAAAACTAATGTATGAAATGTAACGATTACCCAAATAAACTAATCACTGGGTTTCCACATAGGTGAAAATATGGATATGGAAGAGAAATATAACCATCATGTTCTGATGGAGAGTGGTAGAGAACATGGCTATGGAAAATCCAACAATCACAAAGCCATAAATTTGTGACGATCTAAGGTACCATCTGATTCATCAGGTATAAGATCACTAGGACAACATTTTTGGTTTTCAAGATCATTTCCCTAAAGTTGAAATTTTGAATTAGAATAAATACTTACTTTATTTTGGAACAATCTCACTGTTGTTCGTGCCTTGAACAATTTCCACTTCATCTCTTAAATAAATGAAGTTGAATTTGTTATTCATGAAGTGTTAGCAGATTATGTGATAGAATGACGGGTCATTCCATCTGTCTCAAACAAAAGGTTAGAAAAAGTTATTAAATATACATAAGTCATTCTATAGTGAGATTAATCATATATGGTTCCTAAAATGGACTTATACTTCATATATCATATTGCTTAATATAATAAAACTAGTTTCTACTAAACATGGACTTCTTGTAGGCCAGTGGTAGGCGATAAAGGTTAGTCGCACTTCGGTTGTGGGTTCGATTCCCACAGCCTTGTCCGAAGCAATGGGCTGTTGCCCGTCCTGCAGGTTGTCCTTTTTCTAAAACTACATTACTATAACATCCCATCAATAATATCGAGAAAACTTCTATCCTTAAACAATACTAACTTATGTCCAACATAATCCATTCCAATATTTAGGCTTATCCATAATACTGCAATCCACTCTCACAACATAGTGAAAACGATTACCAGAGATTTAACACCATCGTCGATCCCCATATATCATAAGATATGTTTTTTTGGTCACATTCCAAACATTCAAAGTCCTTAATCATGTATTCTCTTGAATACCTTAGTGAAAACATGAATGCAGTTAAAATTTAACACTTTCCACATACCAAAATCCTCGAAATTCTATATACTCAAACAATGATATCACTTAGTCCTTATATCAATCATGAGCTCATGAATACTGTTAAACATTTCATTTTCTCGTTTTCCCTTTATTATGTGCATATCATCTTATTTCCAAAAACATTTGAATCACTTTGAATACCACATTAGACCAATACATAAATATTCCAATACTTTATGATACAACATTATTTTGGAATCCCATTACATAAACACTTAATCATTCCACCACATCGTTATCATATTCAACATCGCCAATGGTGATCGCATGTGACTTCCCTTTTTTCCTTTGCCTTAAGCGGTTGCTCATGTCGATCATCACTAACCCTTGGATTAGGGCATTTATTAGCATAATGCCCCATTTCCTTGCACTTGAAGCATTGAAGTGTTGGTGGTGTGTTTTCTGCAGTGTTTTCTTTATTCACATCATTAGAATCCCTTTTTCCATTACTTCAACACTCAGCTACTCGATGACCTTCTTTTCCACACTTAAAACATTTTCTAGTCCCTTTAAGACAATGTCCACCATGCTTCTTTACACACTTTGTGCATAAGGAAACATTCATCTTCTTTTCACCATTATTCTGAGATTTCTCCTTGAACTCCATCTTTCGTTTCTTGTCAAAACCATGAGATTGATATGTAACACTAACTTCCATTTCTACCTTGATAGCACAACGCACAATTTCTTCATAGCTACTCAAGTCTCTTATAGATAATTCCCTTCGAAGACTTGGTTTTAAGCCACTGAAAAATCGATCAACTTTACTTTCAGGTTCGATGATAATACCAGAAGCGTACCTTGCAAGTCTTGTAAAATTTGCTTCATAGGTACCAACAGATTCATCATCCCTTTGCTTCAGTTCAAGAAACTCTTTCTCCATCTTTGTTTGAAGAATACGAGGGAAGTACTTACTGAAAAACAAGTTCTTGAACTCATCCCATTCCATGGACTCAATTTCATCTCTTTGCCTTGTATTCTTGATAAGATTCCACCATTGATCAGCTTCACCTTCCAAACAATATACTGCTAAGATGACTTTATCATGCTCAGAACATTGAAGAATTGAAAATATCTTTTCAGTGGTACTGATCCATTTTTCAGCCACAAGTGGATCAGAAGACCCACTGAAAGAAGGTGGACGTTGCCTCATGAAGGACTCAATAGAATATTGTTCCCTTCACTGCTCATTTGGAAGTCCAGAATGATTCATAACTTGTGTAAGTATAGCAATAAGATTTTGCACTCCATCTCCCATAACATTTGTTTGTTCAGGAGAACAATCATTGCATTGTCCATTGCGTTGATCAACATGGTTCCTTCGGGTTCCAGCCATTGTCTAAAACCCAAAAAGAATAGTGTGAGAGGCAAAAATCATGCTAGGGAAAACAACATAATAAAGGGGGAGTACCTTCAATATCTAACATCTTAGGTTTAATTCTAAGATCGTTAGCGCAATTCTAGGACTATAACCTATACGTATACATAACCTTAGAGACATCCCTAGACATACCTTAGAAATATCTCTAGGGATCTCACTAAAGTTCTCGCATCCTAGTTTCCAAAGGTTGACTAAACCTTTCCTCTGATACCAACTGTAGAGACCCGTAGCTTGACGTACATTGACATTACATTACATTTGCGGAATACTTAGTACGTAATAAAAAAAACACACAAGGATCGTAATAGTTTAGTGTCTTTGGAAACTCGGAACGTAATCTTCTAATCGTGGTGAAAGATCTTCAACATCTCCCATAAAGATCTTCCTTTTTTAATACCTAAAACCTTTATTTATATCCTGGGGAAAAGAAAACATAAAAGGGTGAGATCAAATGCTCAGTAAGGGTAAACAAAAGAAACATCAATCACATCATATACATAAGAACATAGCTTTTGGAAATCTTAACCTGCAAAAGAGCTCATAATATCATAACATGGGATAAATAATAGAAGTGAAATGTAATCCCAATAATCATTACTTAAAACATGAAACTTTTTGGCATACACACATAATCATAGAGAATCATTTCTTGTTAGTCAAGACTCATTTCCAAGACTATCTTAGTGGACAAAGTCCCTTTCTGAATCGAGTCACCCTCGTTCCAGTCCTGTTTCGCTGAACCGGTATAACCTACCATTCCAGAAATTTATATCTCATGAGATATAAAATCTTTACCCAATGCATTGAAGGGAGATATAGGTCCCACCCATCTTATAATGAATCATTTCTTATGTGTGCCACATAATCATAAACCATACATCATAGCATAACCCATGTAATAAAAATGGGATTCTTAAACAACATGACATCATAAAACAATTCATATAAGATAAAGGAATTCATAAAAAAAATTCCATCACAACATAATCAAATCCATGTAATAATAGGGATAAAAACATAACCCTTTTATTATCTTAGATGGAAAAAAATTTTGATAAAATACTTGAACTCCATTCTTGAGGAAAATATCCTTTCAACTTCAAAAACCCTTTTCCTTTCTTAACATGTCATAAAATTTTAAACTAAAAGAAGTTGATTAAAAATAAACTTGAATACTTGTAAACGAAGCTTCTTGGAAATAATGTTTTAAGAATCCATTCATGCCGTATAAGTTAAAAAAAAGATTCTTCGTACTTTTGTCGGAAAAGTCAAAAAGTACCTCGTACGAAAAACGACAAAAGATTCCTTTCATATTCCTTACTAAAAACTCACCGAAGGGTAAATTTGGATTTAAACAATTGTAGGTTGATGGAAATAACATTACATATTGAGGAAACATAGATGTGGATGATAAAATACACCCCAGTACATTTCAAAGTATAAACAATCTCGGATTAATACGAGATTGTGATATTTCCCTTACCTTAGGTCTGATTTGCTTTGTACGTGTCCGAATCTCCTGTATAATGGTTTAAATAATGTTATTGACTTATTCCAGAATCATACATATTGATATGATATCATATATGGTCATATTCTTAGCTTCTTGTTAGTAATATTTCATTGTTACTTGTTACTTGGGTCTTTATTGCCTTTTGTTTTTATGCGTGTTTTGCCGAATAAATTCTTATTCTTCATTTAAGGTTATAGATACCTTATATCCAGAATGGTATTAGTGTAACATATATCATATTTATTCATTCAATTCATTTATATAATTACTATGTAATGATGATCATGTAGAACGAGTCGCATCACATCGTGGAGACGGTATTCCGTACGTACGCACGAGTGATGATATCGTTCCTATGATCGTGGAACTATATTGGAGTATATATATATTATTTAAGTATCAATATTACTTTATAATAATCATAAATAGTTACTCATTACACCATTATACCCATCCTTGTAAGGTGATGGTGGAAAATAGATTACACCACGGCGTGGAGACAGTATTCCGTACGTACACAGGCGCGGTGATTTCATTTTTTCCATAGGATGGATAGAAGGTGAATTATGGTTGTATAATATTTATAATAACATATAAGTATGTAATTAATAGTGATGTTATTACTTTATCATGAAACAACTAAAGAAGAAGAATTTGAAGAAGAAAGAAATTGAAAAATATCGGTAATGGATATTACCTCTTTTTGACGCGCCTTTTCTTAGCCTCCACTTAAAGAACTAAGGATGGTCTTTGAAGAAGACCAGGACCTCTATTATGATACTAGGGAAGTGGAGAAGGGATTTTGGCAGGGTTTGGCCGAGCTTGAGTGCTCAAATTGGTGTGAGGAGGAGGGGGGGAGGTGCCCTTTTATAAGGGAGGAGAGGGGCACCTTAGGAATATCTCAAAATATTATTTTATATTAAAGACAAAATCGGTTTATAATGGTTCCAAAGGGTCTTATTTCGAAGCTAAAGTGGGGATGGGTCGCAATCCTATCATCCAATAGTATTTAGACAAGTTTAGGGTATTATTTTAACCTTATCAATTAGATTTAACTCTAAGTTAAATAATTTAACTTTTACCGTGTCTTTTTGTTTTCTTTCACTATATGGATAATACACTTACTATAACAAGCCAAACTAACCCCAAATTGTTTATTATTAATACATATATCCTTATCTAAGTCATTTGGACGAACCTTAGATTTTTAAGAATAAAATAACAATTAATAATATAATATTTGATTTAAAAACTATTTTGTGTCAATTTTGACACTATTTGATATATGATTTTTGTGAAAGTCATAACAGAATTATATGTTCAAACCAAGTGTATTACATCAACACTAATATGTCATAGTAACCTAGAAAATTAGTGTAATTCATAAGAAGTCTAAAATTACATTTATTTTGGTATTTATAATATCAATTATGTCAATATTTCATTAATAAGATAATTACTGCATCTTCTTTGTGTCATAAATAAATTAAATTATTTGATGTCTAAAAATTACAATTAAAATACCATTATTTAGGAAATCGTTTTATCTTTCTAATGAATATTTACAATCGAATTTATCTTATGTATAACCCTATATTAAAAATGTTTTAGTAAATAAACTTTGATTTTAACTCTTTTAACTCTTCTTTGAATTAAATAATAATAAATGTCCTAATCTAATCCAAGTGGGCCTAAGTGGTCATATTTTATTCCTAAGACTGTTTTTGGTCGAATTAAACTTGTCCAATAGAATTAGGACATGTTTTAGGGTAATATTAATATCATTCTTACCCTTAATTACCCTATTTACTTTTAACCGTGGTAAATAAAAGTAAAAAGTTACTATTCACCAAAAATTATTTTCATCTCATTGAACCACATTTTACTTACTGACATCAACCGTGTTTCTTGGATTTTTGAAATTCCATTCACAGAAGCGGTAAAATTAAGCTTTATGAAAAATGCAGTTTTTTAACTACCACTTAGTAGTTTCACTATTCATCAAAAATTGATGTTTTTCAGAACAATGCCAAAATTTCATCCTATGCTATATTTCATATTCTGAATTCAAAAATGAAGTCTATTTTACCAAATTCATAACATAGAAGTTGCATTAATCAATTTTATAATTAAATCCCGCTGTTAAAACAAATAGCGTGTTTTTAAGAAACAATATCTATCAAAAGATTGACACTTGATTATGTCTGGTTTAAATGTGAAATTACATCCAATGACCATCATTGTATTAAATTGTAAAAATATATTCTAAATATACTTTAAAACCAGTCAAATTAATAATTTATCACTATTAATTATTTCGATTAAAAAAGTTGTTTTTAATTATAATTTAGTAATTTTCACTATTCATCAGAATATGAAAGTTATCCGAAAAGTACCAAAATTTCACCTTAGGCTAAATTCGATACTCCGAATCCAAAAATGAAGTCCATTTTGAGAGCTCAAATTTCTAAAATTTAAAAAGTGGTTATTACTATTCATAACGGCTAGTTTTAATAATATTTTAATAGCATATCGTTGTTTCGTGAAACTCAGTATTGCGTACTACACACGCTATCGAGGAAGGTTGTGATTGCGTGTAATGCAAGGCAAGTCAAGGATGTGTGTTGTGCAAGCACTTTTTGGTGTAGCATACAACACAAGACATTAATAAAATTAAAAAGAATATTTTTCATAAAATCTCGGGCTGTTACATTCTACCCCCCTTAAAATGAATTTCGCCCTCGAAATTCGTCGGGGTTATAAATAGTTTACTATTCGAAAGTTTCTTTAATAGAAACCCACATCGTAAAAAGGAATACCAAAACTTGGCTTTAAAAACTAAAGTATGAAATGTAACGATTACCCAAATAAACTAATTACTGGGTTTCCACATAGGTGAAAATATGGATATGGAAGAGAAATCTAACCATCATGTTCTGATGGAGAGTGGTAGAGAACATGGCTATGGAAAAGCCAACAATCACAAAGCCATAAATTTGTGACAATCTAAGGTACCATCTGATTCATCAGTTATAAGATCACTAGGACAACATTTTTGGTTTTCAAGATCATTTCCCTAAAGTTGAAAATTTGAATTAGAATAAATACTTACTTTATTTTGGAACAATCTCACTGTTGTTCGTGCCTTGAACAATTTCCACTTCATCTCTTAAATAAATGAAGTTGAATTTGTTATTCGTGAAGTGTTAGCAGATTATGTGATAGAATGACGGGTCATTCCATCTGTCTCAAATAAAAGGTTAGAAAAAGTTATTAAATATACATAAGTCATTCTATAGTGAGATTAATCATATATGGTTCCTAAAATGGACTTATACTTCATATATCATATTTCTTAATATAATAAAACTAGTTTCTACTAAACAGGGACTTCCTGTAGGCCAGTGGTAGGCGATAAAGGCCAGTCGCACTTCGGTTGTGGGTTCGATTCCCACAGCCTTTTCCGAAGCGATGGGCTGTCACCCGTCCTGCAGGTTGTCCTTTTTCTAAAACTACATTACTATAACATCCCATCAATAATATCGAGAAAACTTCTATCCTTAAACAATACTAACTTATGTCCAACATAATCCATTCCAATCTTTAGGCTTATCCATAATACTACAATCCACTCTCACAACATAGTGAAAACGATTACCAGAGATTTAGCACCATCGTCGATCCCCATATATCATAAGATATGTTTTTTTGGTCACATTCCAAACATTCAAAGTCCTTAATCATGTATTCTCTTGAATACCTTAGTGAAAACATGAATGCAGTTAAAATTTAACACTTTCCACATACCAAAATCCTCGAAATTATATATACTCAAACAATGATATCACTTAGTCCTTATATCAATCATGAGCTCATGAATACTGTTAAACATTTCATTTTATCGTTTTCCCTTTATTATGTGCATATCATCTTATTTCCAAAAATATTTGAATCACTTTGAATACCACATTAGAACAATACATAAATATTCCAATACTTTATGATACAACATTATTTTGGAATCCCAATACATAAACACTTAATCATTCCACCACATCATTATCATATTCAACATCGCCAATGGTGATCGCATGTGACTTCCCTTTGTCCTTTGCCTTAAGCGGTTGCTCATGTCGATCATCACTAACCCTTGGATTAGGGCATTTATTAGCATAATGCCCCATTTCCTTGCACTTGAAGCATTGAAGTGTTGGTGGTGTGTTTTCTGCAATGTTTGCTTTATTCACATCATTAGAATCCCTTTTTCCATTACTTCAACACTCAGCTGCTCGATGACCTTCTTTTCCACACTTAAAACATTTTCTAGTCCCTTTAAGACAATCTCCACCATGCTTCTTTCCACACTTTGTTCATAAGGAAACATTCATCTTCTTTTCACCATTATTCTGAGATTTCTCCTTGAACTCCATCTTTCGTTTCTTGTCAAAACCATGAGATTGATATGTAACACCAACTTCCATTTCTACCTTGATAGCACAACGCACAATTTCTTCATAGCTACTGAAGTCTCTTATAGCTAATGCCCTTTGAAGACTTGGTTTTAAGCCACTGAAAAATCGATCAACTTTACTTTCAGGTTGGATGATAATACCAGAAGCGTACCTTGAAAGTCTTGTAAAATTTGCTTCATAGGTACCAACAGATTCATCATCCCTTTGCTTCAGTTCAAGAAACTTTTTCTCCATCTTTGTTTGAAGAATACGAGGGAAGTACTTACTGAAAAACAAGTTCTTGAACTCGTCCCATTCCATGGACAAAATTTCATCTCTTTGCATCGTATTCTTCATAAGATTCCACCATTGATCAGCTTCACCTTCCAAACGATATACTGCTAAGATGAAATTATCATGCTCAGAACATTGAAGAACTGAAAATATCTTTTCAGTGGTACTGATCCATTGTTCAGCCACAAGTGGATCAGAAGACCCACTGAAAGAAGGTGGACGTTGCCTCATGAAGGACTCAATAGAATATTGTTCCCTTCTCTGCTCATTTGGAAGTCTAGAATGATTCATAACTTGTGTAAGTATTGCAATAAGATTTTTCACTCCATCTACCATAACATTTGTTTGTTCAGGAGGACAATCATTACATTGTCCATTGCGTTGATCAACACGGTTCCTTCGGGTTCCAGCCATTGTCTAAAACCCAAAAAGAATAGTGTGAGAGGCAAAAATCATGCTAGGGAAAACAACATAATAAAGGGGGAGTACCTTCAATATCTAACATCTTAGGTTTAATTCTAAGATCGTTAGCGCAATTCTAGGACTATAACCTATACGTATACTTAACCTTAGAGACATCCCTAGACATACCATAGAAATATCTCTAGGGATCTCACTAAAGTTCTCACATCCTAGTTTCCAAAGGTTGACTAAACCTTTCCTCTGATACCAACTGTAGAGACCTATAGCTTGACGTACATTGACATTACATTACATTTGCGGAATACTTAGTACGTAACAAAAAAAACAAACACACAAGGATCGTAATAGTTTAGTGTCTTTGGAAACTCGGAACGTAATCTTCTAATCGTGGTGAAAGATCTTCAACATCTCCCATAAATATCTTCCTTTTTTATACCTAAAACCTTTCTTTATATCCTGGGGAAAAGAAAACATAAAAGGGTGAGCTCAAATGCTCAGTAAGGGTAAACAAAAGAAACATCAATCACATCATATACTTAAGAACATAGCTTTTGGAAATCTTAACCTGCAAAAGAGCTCAAAATATCATAACATGGGATGACTCATAGAAGTGAAATGTAATCCCAATAATCATATCATAAAACATGAAACTTTGTGGCATACACACATAATCATATAGAATCATTTCTTGTTAGTCAAGACTCATTTCCAAGACTATCTTAGTGGATAAAGTCCCTTTCTGAATCGAGTCACCCTCGTTCCAGTCCTGTTTCACTGAACCGGTATAACCTACCATTCCAGCCATGTCTATCTCATGAGATATAAAATCTTTACCCAATTCATTGGAGGGAGATATAGGTCCCACCCATCTTATAATGAATCATTTCTTAGGTGTTCCACATAATCATAAACCATACATCATAGCATAACCCATGTAATAAAAATGGGATTCTTAAACAACATGACATCATAAAACAATTCATATAAGATAAAGGAATTCATAAAAAAAAATTCCATCTCAACATAATCAAATCCATGTAATAATAGGGATAAAAACAGAACCCTTTTATTATCTTAGATGGAAAATAGTTTTGATAAAATACTTGAACTCCATTCTTGAGGAAAATATCCTTTCAACTTCAAAAACAATTTTCCTTTCTTAACATGTCATAAAATTTTAAACTAAAAGAAGTTGATTAAAAATAAACTTGAATACTTGTAAAGGAAGCTTCTTGGAAATAATGTTTTAAGAATCCATTCATGTCGTATAAGTTAAAAAAAACATTCTTCGTACTTTTGTCGGAAAAGTCAAAAAGTACCTCGTATGAAAAACGACAAAAGATTCCTTTCATATTCTTTACTAAAAACTCACTGAAGGGTAAATTTGGATTTAAACAATTGTAGGTTGATGGAAATAACATTACATATTGAGGAAAAATGGATGTGGATGATAAAATACACCCCAATAAATTTCAAAGTATAAACAATCTTGAATAAAAACGAGATTGTGATATTTCCCTTTCCTTAGGTCTGATTTTCTTTGTACGTGTCCGAAGCTCCTGTATAATGGTTTAAATAATTTTATTGACTTATTCCAGAATCATATGTATTGATATGATATCATATATGGTCATATTCTTAGCTTCTTGTTAGTAATATTTCATTGTTACTTGTTACTCGGGTCTTTATTGCCTTTTGTTTTTATGCGTGTTTTGCCGAATAAATTCTTATTCTCCATTTAAGGTTATAGATACCTTATATCCAGAATCGTATTAGTGTAACATATATCATATTTATTCATTCAATTCTTTTATATAATTACTATTTAATGATGATCATGTAGAACGAGTCGCATCACATCGTGGAGACGGTATTCCGTACGTACGCACGAGTGATGATATCGTTCCTAAGATCGTGGAACTATATTGGAGTATATATATATTATTTAAGTATCAATATTACTTTATAATAATCATAAATAGTTACTAATTACACCATTATACCCATCCTTGTAAGGTGATGGTGGAAAATAGATTACACCACGGCGTGGAGACGGTATTCCGTACGTACGCACACGCGGTGATTTCATTTTTTCCGTAGGATGGATAGAAGGTGAATTAGGGTTGTATCATATTTATAATAACATATAATTATGTAAGTAATACAGATGTTATTACTTTATCATGAAACAACTAAAGAAGAAGAAGTTGAAGAAGAAAGAAATTGAAAAAGATCGGTAATGGATATTACCTCTTTTTGACACGCCTTTTCTTAGCCTCCACTTAAGGAACTAAGGATGGTCTTTGAAGAAGACCAGTACCTCTATGATGATACTAGGGAAGTGGAGAAGGGATTTTGGCATGGGTTGGCCGAGCTTGAGGGCTCAAATTGGTGTGAGGAGGAGGGGGAGGAGGTGCCCATTTATAAGGGAGGAGGGGCACCTTAGGAATATCTCAAAATATTATTTTATATTAAAGTCAAAATCGGTTTATAATGGTTCCAAAGGGTCTTATTTCGAAGCTAAAGTAGGAATGTGTCACAATCCTATCATCCAATAGGATTTAGACATGTTTAGGGTATTATTGTAACCTTATCAATTAGATTTAACTCTAAGTTAAAGAATTTAACTTTTACCGTGTCTTTTTGTTTTCTTTCACTATATGGTTAATACACTTACTATAACAAGCCAAAAGAACCCCAAATTGTTTATTGTTAATACATATATCCTTATCTAAGTCATTTTGCCGAACCTTAGATTTTTAGGAATAAAATAACAATTAATAATATAATATTTGATTTAAAAACTATTTTGTGTCAATATTGACACTATTTGATATATGATTTTTGTGAAAGTCATAACAGAATTATATGTTCGAACCAAGTTGATTAAATCAACACTAATATATCATAGTAACCTATAAAATTAGTGGAATTCATAAAAAGTCTAAAATTACATTTATTTTGGTATTTATAATATCAATTATGTCAATATTTCATTAATAAGATAATTACTGCATCATCTTTGTGTCATAAATAAATTAAATTATTTGATGTATAAAAATTACAAATAAAATACCATTATTTAGGAAATCTTTTTAGATTTCTAATGAATATTTAAAATCGAATTTATCTTATGTATAACCCTATATTAAAAATGTTTTAGTAAATAAACTTTGATTTTAACTCTTTTAACTCTTCTTTGAATTAAATAATAATAAATTTCCTAATCTAATCCAAGTGGGCCTAAGTGGTCATATTTTATTCCTAAGACTGTTTTTGGTCGAATTACACTTGTCCAATAGAATTAGGACATGTGTTAGGGTAATATTAATATCATTCTTACCCTTAATTACCATATTTACTTTTAACTGTGGTAAATAAAAGTAAAAAGTTACTATTCACCAAAAATTATTTTCATCTCATTGAACCACATTTTACTTACTAAAATCAATCGTGTCTCTCGGATTTTTGAAATTCCATTCACAGAAGCGGTAAAATTATGTTTTATGAAAAATTCAGTTTTTTAACTACCACTTAGTAGTTTCACTATTCATCAAAAATTGATGTTTTCAGAACAATGCCAAAATTTCATCCTAAGCTATATTTCATATTCCGAATTCAAAAATGAAGTCTATTTTACCAAAATCATAACATAGAAGTTGCATTAATTAATTTTATAATTAAATCCCGCTGTTAAAACAAATAGCGTGTTTTTAAGAAACAATATCTATCAAAAGATTGACACTTGATTATGTCTGGTTTAAATGTGAAATTACATCCAATGACCAACATTGTATTAAATTGTAAAAATATATTCTAAATATACTTTAAAACCACTCAAATTAATAATTTGTAACTATTAATTATTTCTATTAAGAAAGTTGTTTTTAATTATAATTTAGTAATTTTCACTATTCATCAGAATATGAAAGTTATCCGAAAAGTACCAAAATTTCACCTTAGGCTAAATTCGATACTCCGAATCCAAAAATGAAGTCCATTTTGAGAGCTAAAATTTCTAAAATTTAAAAAGTGGTTATTACTATTCATAACTACTAGTTTTAATAATATTTTAATAGCATATCGTTGTTTCGTGAAACTCAGTATTGCGTACTACACACGCTATCAAGGAAGGTTGTGATTGCGTGTAATGCAAGGCAAGTCAAGGATGCGTGTTGTGCAAGCTCTTTTTGGTGTAGCGTACAACACAAGACATTAATAAAATTAAAAAGAATATTTTTCATAAAATCTCGGGCTGTTACAAAAGGTTTAGTCAACCTTTGGAAACTAGGATGTGAAAACATTAGTGAGATCCCTAGAGATATGTCTAAGGGATGTCTAGGGATGTCTCTTAGGTTAAGTATACATATAGGTTATAGTCATAGAATTGTGATAACGATCTTAGAATTTATCCTAAGATGTAAGATATTGAGGGTACTCCCCCTTTACTATGTTGTTTTCTCTAGCATGATTTTTGCCTCTCACAGAATTCTTTTTCTGTTTTAGTTAATGGAGGGAACCAGAAGGAATTCAGTTAACATTGAATCCAATGGACAAATTGGTGACTATGAGCAACAAAATTGTGTAATGCCTAGAGAGAAAGATATTGTGATTATGCCGAATCAGTCTTCACGATATATGATTAACAAGGTGAAATTTAGTGGTATGCCTAATTCATCAAAGAAGAGGAAGATAGACTATTATGCATGTTCGCATGTTTAGGAACATAAAAAAAAAGAAGATTGATTTTTCTAAATAAGGGAAGAATAACCTTGAGGAATACCTCAAATGGAGGGACTGATGTTATCTTTGTGGAGAAAAGGGTCATAGAGTGACAGACTGTTATGGAGTTCAATGTATTATTTGTGGAGAACATGGTCATTACCCAACTCAATGCCCTGACCTAAAAAGTTACTTCTAAATCAAGGAAGGACTTATTCTAGGACAATAATTGAAGAGGATGGATTGAAGTGTTTATGTATTGGTATTCAAGAATAATGTTGTGGAGGTACTTTTATTGTGTATTGGAATATTTTTTTATTATTCTATTGTGGTTTTCAATAATTTTAAGGTACCAGTAACCATGAAAAGTTATTCAAATATTTTGGAAAGCAGATGATATGCGCATAATGAAGGGATAAGGAAAAAAATGAAATGTTTGATAGTATTCATGAGCTCATTATTAACTAAGTGATATCATGGTTTGAGTATATAGAATTTTGAGGATTTTGGTATGTGGAAAGAGTTAACTTTTAACATAATTCATGTTTTCAATAAGGTTCAATGGGTATTCATTTTTTTCAAGAAAATACATGATTAAGGCCTTTGAATGTTTGGAATGTGACCAACAAGATATATCTCATGAAATATGGGGATCAAGAATGGTTTTAACATGCTAGTTGTATAAACTCTTTGGTAATCGTTTTCACTATAATATGAGATTAGACAACATTATTTTCGATAATCCTAAAGATTGGAATGTATTATGTTGTACATAAGTTAGTATTGTTTAAGGATTGAATTTTTTTAGATATTACTTATGGGATGTTATATTAATGTAGTTTTAGAAAAAGGACAACCTGCAGGGCGGGCGACAGCCCATCGCGTCGGACAAGGCTGTGGGAATCGAACCCACAACTGAAGTGTGACTGGCCTTTATCACCTACCACTGTCCTACAGGAAGTCCCTTTTTAGTAGAAACTAGTTTTATTATATTAAGTAGTATGATATATGAAGTATAAGTCCATTTTAGGAACCATATATGATTAATCTCACTATAGATCAACTTATGTATATTTAATAACTTTTTCTAACCTTTTGTTTGAGACAGATGGAATGACCTATCATTCTATAACATGATCTGATAACACTTCATGAATAACAAATTCAACTTCATTTATTTAAGAGATGAAGTGGAAATTATTCAAGGAATGAACAACAGTGACATTGTACCAAAATAAAGTAATTATTTATTCTAATTCAAATTCTTCAACTTTATGGAAATGATGTTGAAAACCCAAAATGTTGTCCTAGTGCCCTTATATCCTATGAATCAGATGGTACCCTAGATCATCACAAATCTAAGGCTTTGTGATTTTTGGCTTTTTCATAGCCATGTTCTCTACCACTCTCCATCATAACTTTATGGTTAGATTTTTCTTCCATATCCATATTTTCACCTATGTTCTCCTACATGGAAACCCAGTGATGAGTTAATTTGGGTAACCGTTACATTTCATACTTTTGTTTTTAAAGATTTGTTTTGGTATTCCTTTTTACGATGTGTGTTTCTATTAAAGAAACTTTCGAATAGTAAACCATTTATAACCCCGACGAATTTCGAGGGTGAAATTCATTTTACGGGGGGTAGAATGTAACACCCCGAGATTTTATGAAAAACATTCTTTTAATTTCATTATTGTCTTGTGTTGTATACTACACCAAGATTACCTTGCGCTATACGCAACACTGTATTAGCTTGCAGTATACGCAACACTATTTTTGGATAGTGTTACACACAATTTTGATAATAGTTATTCTACGCAACATTGAGTATATATATATATATATATATTCAATGTATAAATGAAATATGGTTGGATTATGTTATACGAAACAACGATGGATTATTGCACAACATGCAACCCTGACTTGGCTTGCATTACACGCAATCGCGACCTTCCTCGATAGCGTGTGTTGTACACAATACCGGGTTTTACTAAACAACGATATATTTTTCTAATATTATTATGAACTAGCCCTTATGAATAGTATTAAATAAATTTTGAATCTTATAACATTATTATTCATCTTGAACATTTTCTAAAACATGGTATAAGAACAAAATAAATTTTTCGGGTAAAATAAGTATGTTTCAAAAAATGTTGTTTTGCCGCCTTTTGATGGAAGACCCACTTTAAATATAGTTTTTGACATGTTTATAAGTTCAATTTGACAAAATAAAATTCTTCTTTGGAATCATGAAATAAAAATTTACTTTGGATAAATTTTCATATCATTCTGGTAACTTTCATATTTTGATGAATAGTAAAAACACGCTATATTTTAATTAAAATTAACTTTTTCAATAGAAATAATTAGTAGTGATAAATTATTAATTTGAGTGGTTTTAAAGTATATTTAGAATAATTTTTTACAATTTAATACAATTTTGTTCATTGAATGCAATTTCACATTTAAACCAGACATAAACAAGTGTCAATCTTTTGATAGTTATTATCTCTTAAGAACACGCTATTTATTTTGACGACGGGAATTAATTTTTAAATTAATTAATGAAACTGATATGTTTTGAATTTGGTAGAATAGACATCATTTTTGAGTTCATAATATCAAATATATCTTAGCCTTATTTTTGGTATTTTTCTGGAAACTTTCATTTTTTGATGAATAGTGAAACCACTAAGTGGTAGTTAAAAAAATGAATTTTTCATAAAACATAATTTTACCACTTCTGTGAGTGGAATTTCAAAAATCCGTGAGACACCGTTGATGTTAGTAAGAAAAATGTTGTTCAATGAGATGAAAATAAATTTTGGTGAATAGTAACTTTTTACTTTTTTTACCACGGTTAAAAGTAAATAGGGTAATTAAGGGTAAAAATGATATTATTATTACCCTAACACATGTCCTAATTCTATTGGATAAGTGTAAATCGACCAAAAATAACCTTAGGAATAAAATATGACCATTTAGGCCCACTTGGATTAGATTAGGACATTTATTATTATTTAATTCAAACAAAAGTTAAAAGAGTTAAAATCAAAGTTTAATTACTAAAACATTTTTAATATAGGGTTATACATAATATAAATACGATTGTAAATACTCATTAGAAATATAATAATATTTCTTACATAATGGTATTTTATTTATAATTTTTAGACATTATATAATTTAATTTTATTTATGACACAATGATGATGCAATAATTACCATAATAGTGAAAAATTAGAATAATTGATATTATAAATACCCAAATAAGTGTAATTTTAGACTTTTTATGAATTCCACTAATTTTATAGGTTAATATGACATGTTAATATTTATTTAATTAACTTTTTTTGAACTAATCATTCTGTTATGATTTTTAAAAATATCAATTACTAAATAGTGGAAAAATTAACATAAAATAGTTTTTAAAACAAATATTATATTATTAATTGTTATTTTATTCCTAAAAATCTAAGGTTCGGCCAAATGACTTAGATAAGGATATATATATTAATAATAAACAACTTATGGTTCGTTTGGATTGTTATAGTAAGTTTATTAACCTTATAGTGTAAGAACACAAGAAGACACATTAAAAGTAAAATTATTTAACTTAATGTTAAATCTAAATGATAAGGTTAAAATAGGAACCTAAACTTGTCTAAATTCTATTGTATGAGAGGATTTAGACCCATCCCCACCTTAGCTTCGAAATAAATCAATTTGGAGCTATTTAAAACCGAATTTGACTTTATAATAAAATAATAGTTTTAGTTATTCCAAAGGTGCCCCTCTCCTCCCTTATAAAAGGGCACCTCCTCCCTCTCTTCCTCACACCACCTTGAGCCTTCAAGCTCAGCCAAACCCTGCCAAATTCTCTTCTCCACTTCCATAGAAACATCCTAGAGGTTCTGGTCTTCCTCAAAGACCAATTTTAGTGCCCTAAAAGGAGATCTCAAAGAAGAACTTAAAAGAAGAGGTAATGTCCTTTACCAATTATTTCATCTTTATTTCTTCTTCCACTTCTTCTTATTAGGTTGTTTCATAATGAAATAATAACATCAGTATCACTCATATACGCATATGTTATTATAAGAATGAAACAACCCTATTTCACCATCTATCCATCCTATGGAAAATGAAATCACCGCGCGTGCGTACGTACGGAATACCGTCTCCACGCCGTGGTGTAATCTATTTTCCACCACCACCTTACTTGGATGGGTATAATGGTGTAAATAATAACTATATATGATTATTGTAAATTGATATTGATTCTGAAATAGTATACATACACTCCAATACAATTCCACGATCATGTGAACGATATCATCGCTCGTGCGTACGTACGGACTACCGTCTCCACGACGCGATGAGATTCATTCTACACGTTAACCATGCATGAATGATTATAAAGTATATATAATAAGTAATCATGAAATATATTACATTATATTGATACTGTATTTATGTGCATATATATGTATGTCATCTACTTAATTCAATTCAACTCAATAAGGAAACGAAAACTGCATTCATGCGTACGTACGACCTACCGTCTCCATGAATGGTGTATTTCATTCCATTTACTGATCTATTATATATGTATATTCTTAATATTTGGTATATATAAATCATTTTTTATATTCTGGAATTACGTAATCATGATCTAAGTAATCATATAAATAATTACAAGTCAAAACACGGACGACAAATGAAACAATTTTACCCAAAACACTCCTTAACATGGAATTTACAAAAGAACGGGTAATATAAAGTCATAAGTGAACCATATATGATATCATAACAATGAGTATGATTCTGGAATAAGTCAATAACATTATTTAAATCATTATACAGGAGGTTCGGACACGTACAAAGCATATCGGACCTAAGGTAAGGGATAAATTTTGCAAATCTCATTTTTATCTGAGATTGCTTATTCATAAGTATTTACTGGGGTTATTTCTATCATCCATGTCCATGTTTTATAAAAGTGTTTTCATGTATGTTTAATGTCGTTTTTACCCATTTTTTACTTTTTGAATTTTACTACATGTTATGTAAGGAATCTTTCTTTTGTTTACGTTACGAGGTACTTTTTTTACTTTTTCGACAAAAGTACGAGAAGAATGTTACTTTAACATTTACGAAATGAAAGGATTTTTACGGTTTCATAAAGCCTTATTTTAATGAATCTTCCTCCAAAATATTTCATAACTGTTTTCAACAAAATCTCTTTCTTTAAAAATTGCATGACATTTTGTGAAAAAAATTGATTTTGAAGAAGAAAGGATATTTTCCTCAAGAATTCATTTCAAGTATTTTATCAAAACCATTTTTCATCTAAGATGACATTATTTCATATGTGTATGTTTCAAGTATCATGTCTCTATAATTTAAATGGTTTCACTTTTCTTATTATGAAATGATATCCATTTCTTTTATATGGATTATGTGATGATGGAATGATGTTTATGAAACCCATTTTGTTTATTGGGTTATTATGAATGATGTATGTTTTTTTTGTGCCACAAGTAAGAATGATTTAATTATGATATGGGTGGGACCTATATCTCCCTCCAATGCATTGGGTAAAGATTTTTTATCTCATGAGATAGACATGGCTGGAACGGCAGGTTAAACCGGTTCAGTGAAACAGGACTGAAACGAGGAGTGAACTCGGTTCAGAAATGGACTTTGTCCACTAAGATAGTCTTGGCAATGAGTCTTGACTAATAAGAAATGATTCTATATGATTATGTGTGTATGCCACAATGTTTCATGTTTTAAGTTATGATTATTGGGATTACATTTCACCACTATGATTTATCCCATGTTATGATATTATGATCTATTTTGCAGGTTAAGATTTCCAAAATGTTATGTTCTTATGAATATGATGTGATTGATATTTCATTTGTTTACCCTTACTGAGCATTTGAGCTCACCCTTTTATGTTTTCTTTTCCCCAGGATGTAAAGAAATATTTTAGGTAAAAAAAAGGAAGATCTTTATTGGAGATGTTGAAGATTTTTCACCACGATTAGAAGATTATATTCCGAGTTTCCAAAGACACGAAACTATTACGGTCCTTGTGTGTGTGTTTTTGTTATGTACTAAGTATTCAGCAGAAGTAATGTAATGTCCATGTATGTTAAGCTTCGGGTCTCTACAGGAAATATACGTAATCATCACACAAGAATAAAAATATTAGATCATGAGCATAATGTTGAAAAACTATGCCCTGCATAGCAAAGATCATAAATTTGAATCATTGAATAGATATTGTTAGTTAATAATACATAAACCATAATAAAAAATTCATTAGTCCTGAGAGAATAATATTTTCATAAGACATAGACTTGTGGCATACACATCATTTTATAAAAGTATGAACATTTCTAAATATAAATAGGTTAACTCATCAAGTTATGGAAATGAAATTAGGACCTCCTATAAACATATGAACATTAAACCAGTCACATGCATAACATTATGAACATGTAATTAGGTTCACAAATAAAATTCTGAACATGTAATCAGGTTAACTCTTAAGAAGCTACACCTACTATGTGGGACACATCACTATCCTTAGTGGAAGCCATGTCTTACTTTACATGGATCATTACCTGTTTCATCCATGTCTATATCCTGAGATATAAAAATCATTACCCAAGGAAATTTTGGGGAGATATAATTCCCATCCATAACATAATGAAATCATACATATGCATGGCACAATATAATAAAACATTCATCGTATCATGACCCATAAAAAGAGATGGGTTTAATAAAAATAATATTATACCCATGAAATGAATTGGGTACCACAAAAATTTCATCATATAATAACTTGTGTAAAAAATGATACGTTACATAATCATTTGATCATATAATAACCTGTGAAAAGAAGTGGGTTTGATAAGCGTTTTATCTTGACATGACCCATGGAAGAGAAAAATGTATCATAAACAACTTGAATTCTTAAACATAAACCATTAAAATAAATAATAAGAATGGTCTCCTTGGATCATATCCCCAATAAAGCATAAACTATATCAAAGGATGTCATTCTATATAGAAGAGGATTTTTAAATATCACTTGGAGCATCTCATAAGGAAAATAATTGTTCATTAAAAATTATTTTTAAGAAATAAAACATGTTCGAAATTATTTTCTTTGAAAATCACTTTGAAAAATTATGACGTAATACTTAAAAATAATTTAAAAAAATTCAAGATGAAAATATACTTTCCTATTTTAGAAATGATTTTTAAATCATAAAACATTTTGAATACATTTTTCTTTGAAAATAACCTTGAAAACATTTAAAGGATGTTTTGAAAACCATTTCTAACACTTTTTAACACATACAAAAATTTTAAAATCCTTTTACTTAAAAATTTTATTAAAATATCATTTATTTTTTTTTGTAAAACATTTTTAGAAAACATGGTTTCTGAATAAAATAGATTTCTGAACAAAGAGAGAAATTAAGATGGATTTCATTAAAAACACTTCATTAATTATATTATGTACCGAAGAGTGGAATATGGTACCATTACATGAAGATATAATGAATAACCATAGGAGAAGAAAAATCATGAGAATTTTTGGGAGATGGATCATAAGATATCATCAATGGGATCATAATCATAAACAATCTTGATAAATTATGAGATTGTAGTAATAAACTCTTACCATTTTGGTAACATTGAATCAAAATCCCCATGAAATAATATCACTAAATAAAGATTAAAATATCATGAAAATAATTATATTCATGATATAACATGTAAAAGTGGCAGTAGACAAACCTTGTAAAATAATATAGGTACATAACATAACATGTGTCTCAAAGAAGGAAAATTGGGATAGAATTCCTTTACGATTTGGTAGCATTTGAACTCTAATACCCATGAAATAGAGATTATAAAATGGAAATATTAATAAAAATAAATATTAAGATAATCATCAGAAAATAAATTCCTAGGAGGTATATACACCACATAGATAACGAGGTGGTGAATATAGCATGCATCTCACAAAAGTAAAAATGTGATACATAAATCCCATATCTTAACTACTAACTTCTATTTTACTCATTCAATATTTCTATATATTAAATAAAAAATTATTATAAATATATTGAAAAACTATATTCATTTATATCATAACATATCTGATTTTCTTATGACATTTTTTATGCATTTATTAACAATTCTATGTTAAAGATACGTTTCGGGTAATAACAACTTTGTTTTTCGTATATGTTTTGATTTGTAATATTCTTGGTCCTATGACATTAATAATGATTTAATATGATATATAATGATAACCACGATATAAATATCATATATATATTCATTATACATGTATTTATAATAATTTATAAAATATAGCAATAGGAAATGAAATACATTGTTCATAGAGACGGTAGACCATATGTACGCATGAAAGTTGTTTCAATTTTATTATCATATTGAAAGAAATAAAGTTATATGATACATTATGATTCCAAAATAAATTTTATTTTAAATATATCACATATTTTTATTAAACCCATCCTTAATATATTCCATTTAAATCATGAATGAATCACATCACTTCACACGATAATAGTTCGTTGTACACACAAACGATGTTATCTTATTCCAACAAAATTGAAAACAAGAATGTGTGATATAAAAATTATAGAATCATAATAAAATCATAAAAATAAAAAATATCATATAAAAACTATAAATCCATCATTTTACCAACCTTTAAAGGTGGTAATATAATAACTAATGACATCAGCTTGTAAGGTGGTAGTCCGCCGTAAACACGAACGATGATTACATATCCCATTTGATTGAATTTTGTGAAGTTTTAGGTTATATCATTAACATAACAATATATATGTATATTTAAGATACAAATTTAATTATATAAGCATGAAATAAAAATACTTATGAGGTTATAGGAAGAAATAAAAAAAATGTTCGTTGATAAACGTTACCTATTCTTCAAGTATCTACTTTTGATTTGAACCAAATGACTTCTTTGGTTAGATTTATGCATAAAGTGAGGATTTTAGGATTAATATATTATTGTTGGGAATTTATTTGTTTATTTATTGGATGAACTAATTGGGTTTTAAGGTGTGAATAGAGGGGAAGTGGTGGTGGCTATTTATAAGTGGGGGAGAGGACCCACTTGGATTTTAAAAAAATAAGTTTCATCATTCCCACATTTTTACCTAAAAAATGGATTCAATAATGAAAATATTCGTTCAATTAAGGGGTATGGTTGAAATATGGCCATAAAATAGATGTTGGACTTGTTTCTAGGTCATTTTCCCCGTAATATTAATGTTGTTTCCCTTGTAAAACTCATTTTTTTCTTAATCGCCATGATTAATTTTAACTATTTTCACTAATAATCTCAGTAAAAATTATGTTGAAATTATTTAAAATATTAAATTGTTCTGAATCAAAATATTTAATCCATTTTTCCAAATTCCAATCATAAAAGTGACAGAAATATATTTAAAATTAACCCTTTAGATTGGATGAGACAATGATTTTTTAAAGTGAAGAATGTTAAAAAGTTTGAAATTTTTTATATATAATTTCAATGTGTAATGTTGTAAAGAATATATTTATCCAAAATTTATTCATGTTATGTGTTTTTATGATCCAAAAAATTCCATGTTTCATTCTAACAAGTTTTTTCTAAATTGTTTTAAATTAGGATTATCTTACGCTATATGGCCAAATATTTATGATAGTACTTTATCATATGGGCATTGAAGAATCCAATTGCTCAAAATCAAACAATATCGCGTATGAATTTTTCATACAAATTTTTACTAATTTGATTAGGATAGATTCTCTAGTGAAAATGAGATTATGAATGTACTTTATCATTTGAATAGAATTTCTGACGCAAGAAGAAGTTGAGGAAGAAAAATGTTATAGTAAAACTTTATCTTATGTTGGATAATTATATTAAGATGCATTGAAGTTAGTTCATATTTTAAGGATGGGCATCTTTATCTTAAGAAATTTATCATATGATGAATAGTTCTTTCAGTCAATATCTTATGAAGATCTAGTACTACAGAATGTCATGATTACTTTACCAATCTCTTAATAATCCACTTCTTGTAATTGGTGCACATGAAAAAGATTTTATAAATTTAAGGAATATTTGGTCTGCACAAGACTTTCTTGAGTAAGATAATACGAAGAAAGAGAAGATTTATTCTATAAAAGAAATTCTTATATTTGGAAATTTCGGCTACATATACATAATAGTCTATCTCATCAAGATCACTATTTATATCTCACTTGACCATTTGAGTTTTCTTGTGTTCAAGTTAAAACAAGAATATAAAAAGATCAGTTGGCCACTATAGAAAGTAGAGAAGAAGAATAAATTATTACTTTTACAACACCATAGAGAAAAATTCTGAAGACCTGTACACAGTTAAGAAAGAAATTTTTTCATGTTATGCTCATCATTTCTATCATTTTCACTAAAGATTATCCCAAGATACTTTGAATTATATCATTTTCTCTAGATGAATCTTCATTTACTGCCAGTTGTTTCTTGCAACCATGTACTGTAAATATACCAGTCAATGTTTATGTATAGTTCATAGTGTTTTCACTCAGTGAAATAGTTTTGTTAAGACAAAGGATAGGTATTTTAATGGGAGATCCTAGTTGAAAGATCATGGACCTTTTTACTAAGTGATATTCTTATACTCATCTAGGAGACCCTTGTAAAAGGGATGTTATTGTGAAAATCAGCAAGCTCGTAGAGAAGAGTGTTGGTGGAGTGGACTTGGGTATTTTTGTCCCTCAACCACTATAAATATCTATGCTAAATTTTCGTTCTACATGTTTTTAAATTTCCAATATATATATTCTAAAGGAAATAATTAAAATTACATACTAAGAAGAGGGTGATCTAAAAATCATGAATTTTTAAGAAATCAATTCACCCGCTCTTGAGTTATTCAGTCAGTCATTATATTGGACAATAATTGGTATTAGAGAAAGTAACTCTTGAGTTCACAATAATTAAAGGTTTAAGTCCTAATATATATCTTCAAATGGATACTATGGATGATAACTGAGAAGGTATGTAAATGGTTATATCTATTTACTTCAATGGAGAGAATTATGGTTACTGGAAAGCTCTTATGATCATATATCTGAGAAATATTGGTCTGAAAGTCTACCTAAAGCATTTAAGCCTAAGATAGAACCAAAAACTAGGGATGTTATAGCTTAAGTAAATTATGATTTAAACTCCAAAGATATGAATTCTATAATGTTTGGGTTAGGACTAGATGAGTTCAATAAGATCTATCAATGTCATAAAACACATCAAATGTAGACCACTATAGAAGTAGCATATAAGGCACTGACAACATAAAAGATCTTAGATACGATAAATCTAATATTATGTTTGATACATTAAAAATGGATTAAGGTGAGTGAATTAATGAACTAAATGGAATTCTCACATAGATTTTTAACAACATTTCTACTCTAGGATTTCCTATAACTAAGCCTGAACCGACATTAAAATTTCTCAGAGTATTACCACCTATGTGGAGTGGAATCTCATTAACTATTAGACAATCAATATAAGTCAAAAATTTCAATATTAAATATATCATCAAGACACTTATGATATATGAATCTAAAATGGAAACTAGAAGTGAAGAGAATAAAATGATCAAGAAGGAAAATACTACCTTGAAAGTCTCTACTTATAAATATGATAGAAAAAGAAAAATCATAAAAATATCTAAATAATTTGAAGAAGAAGGATTCTCAAGAAAATATTAATCAAATTATGAGCTCTATAAATTTGATTAAAAGTTCAAAAAGTTCTATAACATGAGGTGAGGTTTCAGAAGATCCTTAAATATGAAAATAAATAATGGTGAAAAATATAAAGAGTTGATATTCTATTAATGTAAAAAATTGGGACCCATAAAACAAGACTGTTTGAAAATTAAATATGACACAAATATAGAAAATATATACTTCAAAAATACTAGATTTATGAAGTCTAGGAAAAATATGAAGGAAACCTGGAGTGATTTTGATGTTTTTAGAGAATGCATGTCATCAGAATCATAAGCTAAATCTACAAATCAAAAGGGCAACATATGCTTTATGGAATAATCATATGAGGTAAATTCTTATTATTCCTCTAAGAATGAACATGAATCGAAAAATAAAAATATATCATAAAAATAATTAAATATGTATTGAACCATTTAGGAAATCAAGTATAAAAGCCTAAAAATAAAAATAAGTCTCTTCAAAATTCTTACAATAAGATTTTTGGTGAAGAAGAGAATCTAAAAAAATCATATTTTAGTCTTCAAAAATCAGTTAGAAAAATATATTGTCTTCAATGTTAAACAATTCAAACAATATAAACCCTATAGAAGGGGGTACAAAATTTCAAATATGGTGCATGTGTCTTTACAAAAGTAGAAGATTATTTAAATAGAATTCATTATCAAAATAAATCTAGAAAAAAACTCAGAATTAGAAGACTAGGTGAAAGGTATAAGATTTATCGAAAATATTTTGTGCCTTGATCTATAAAAAAATATCTTCCCAAAGTTACCTATTTTCATTGTGGTGAAATACAAAATGTTTCCAATATTTTTAATTTTAAAAATCCAAAAGTTTGTGGAATCAAGTGTTTTTCTTTTAAAAGATTTTTCAAAACAAATTGAAATGTTTTATAGAAAAGTGGAGAATTTCTGGATCCTAGATATCTTTTAGCTAACATTTCTATACCAAAAATTATTTGGGTACCAAATAATTATGTTGTTTGATTTTTCATTGTAGGGAACTATCCATCAAAACATCAATAAAAATGGTTTATAAACTGTGACTATTTAGGGTATATGAGTGGATATTACTCCAAAAATAATTCTCTATTTAATTATATGGAGGATATGTCATGTTTAATCACAATGAAAAAAAGAAAGATAGTCAGAACCAGATTAGTTGGAAATCCTCATTCTATTCTCATAAGCAAAGTACCTTACGTTGAGGCTTGAAGAACAACCTGATAAGTATTTGTCAAATTTGTTATGATGAGTATTCTATTGATTTTTCTAAAAATGATTACTTAGTTTTTAAAGATAAATGTATAAAATATAAATCACCAAAAACATATAAAGTTTACACACTAGATCTAAATTCCTTGTGCATACAAAATGTAAACCGTTTAAATGATGAAATTGATGAATCATGGATTTGACATAAAAGGATTAGACATTACAATGTTCCTTCCTTGTGAAAGTTATCTAAAATAAATTTTCTTTTTGACTTTCTTAATATCAAATGGGGTTGAAGGAAACTATGTGATGAAAGCCAAATTGGCATGAAACACAAGTCATCTTCCAAACCATTTAAAGAAGTTGATACATCTAAACCTCTTGAGCTTATCCATTTGTATTTTTTCAGACCAACTAGAACAAAAATTCCTGATGGAAATTAATTTTTTTATGTGTTAGTTGATGATTATTTAATATTTACATGGGTTTACTTTTTATGAATTAAAAGAAAACCTTGTTCTATTCACCTTGAGCCACCAATTTGGAATTGGAGTCCTTAAGGCCTTCAGGCCACCCAGGCCTTCAGGTTAGTTGGGCTTTCTAGCCAACTATAAGGCCTTTGGGCCCCCTCAAGGCCTTCAGGCCACATGCAGCTTCCCTAGACAAACTCTACAAAGAATGAGAAGTCCCATAGGAGGATTTAGAGTAGGCACACTCACCATAGGAGGACCAATGGATTTGGAATAATGAGAGGGTATGGCTATGCCATCGGGAATAGCTTGTGCTTTAAATAGAAGCCTATCTAGACGGTCATGTGAAGGTAGAGAGCTACATCATGATGTAGATTAAGGGGAGGGGATGTTCCTTTTAGTTATAATATGATTGAATTATCTAAGACCTTTGGGTCTTGTAATGTCTCTTAAGCATTTGGGGCATGTAATCTATAAGCATACGGGCCTTGTAAGGGTTCCCCCTCATACCTTAAAAGGGGGGTTGTCAAAAATCAATAAAAATTAAGTCCTTTGGGACATTCGTGGTTAATGTATTTAAAATGCTATCACGGTAGTAGGTTTGAGAATCATGAATTAAATTATTATTACTCTGAGAAATGAATTGAACAATATTATCTGCCCCCAAAACACCTCAAAAAATGGTTTTCTGAAATGAGTAATAAGACTTTGAAAGATATTTATAGGACTATATTGTGTGAATATAACATGTCCACTTATTTCTAGGATGAGGATATTAACACAGTGTGCTATATCATTAACAGAGTACTAATAAAACTTATATTAAAGAAAAAACCATATTAGTTATGGAATAATAGAAAACCCAAGTTAAGATACATCAATGAATTTGGATGTATGGTTTATATCTTGAACACTAAAGTTAATACTGGAAAGTTCAATCCAAATTTTTATAAAGGTATATTCCTAAGCTATTATTCCAAATATTATAGAGTTTTTAATAAAATTCCATGGATTTTTGTAGAATCAACTCATGTGAAACTTGATGAAAGTGATCATTTTGGTCCAAAAATGATTCAAATTAATGAAAAGAACAATTTAGTAAAAAATATGAGACATGAACTTCTCCTTAATGAAAATAAATATGATGAATTTGAAATTTATTACTTTAAATTGAATCCAATAAGGGTAGATACTAGTGAACCATAAATTGTGTTTCCTAGAGTACCTAGAAACCCAAAAGACCATACATTAGAAACAGTTATAGGAAAACTATATGAAGGAGTACGAACGATAAGAAACCTTGGAAATTTAGAAGAATTATATACCTCTCTATCCAAATTATAACAACAATTTGTTGAAGAAGCCTTATATGATGAATGTTTGTTCTTAGAAATATAAGAAGAGATAAATCAATCCAAAATAAATAAGGTATGTGAACTAGTTTAAAGACCCTCAAACTATCCTATAATAGGGAAAAAATATGTCTTTAGAAACATAGAATCTGACCATGGTATAATAACTGGAAATAAAGCTAGATTGGTTCCCAAAGGATAAAATCAAGAAGAAATAATATATTATCAAGATACCTTTTCTCCCTTAGATATATTAGAATCTATTAGAATACTTCTATCATATACATACTATATGAATTTTATGTTATATCAGATGGACGTTAAATCTTCACTTTTAATTTTTCTTAATGGAGGAAGTTTAGGTAGAACAGAAAATCAATTTTGAAGATCGTAATTTTCAAAATTACATGTTTAAACTTAATAAAGATCTGTATGGAATTAAACAAGCTCTGAGGGCATGGTACGAAATATTAAGTTCTTTTCATTTTTCAAATGGTTTTATAGTAGGAATATAAAATCCTGCATTATTTAAGAAAACTACCTTCTCTAATATTTTTCTATTAAAAATATACGTAGTTATTTTTTCGGCTAAAAAAAATGGGTAATGAATTTTCAAAACTTATTAAAAATAGTTTGAAATTATTATGATGGGTGAGGTGAACTATTTTCTGGGATTTCATGTTTATGAAAAATATTTTTGAAACAATTTAAATCCAATAAAATATATACCCAACTTACTCAAGATTTTTGTAGTTGAAAGCAGTAATACCTACTCAACTCTTATGAGTTCCAATATCAAACATGACTTTGATGAAATTAAAAAAATAGTTAACAACAAATTATATAGAGAAATCATTGTATGTTTTGTTGTACATTTTTGCAAGTAGACCAAACATTATGTATTTAGTATGTCTTTGTTCAAGATCTCAATCTAATCCAAAAGAATCACATTTGAATGTTCTAAAAATATTTTTAAGATATCAAAATGGAACCACAACTCTTTCTATTCTTTTTCCAAAAACCTATTATTTTAATTTAATTTCATACTCAGATGCTGATTTTTCTGGATATAGATTAGATAAAAAAAGTTCCTTAGGAACTATTAAGTTCCTTGGTAAATCCCTGGTGTCTTGGTCAAGTAACAAACACCATTATGTATCACTATCAGCTGATGAAGATGAATATATTTCCATAGGAATTTTTTGTGCATATGTTCTATGGATTAAACACACATTAATGGATTTTGGATTTATCTTTAATTATGTTCCAATTAGATGTGACACTAGTGCTATAAATATTTCAATGAATTGAATTAAACATTAATAAAAAAGAACACTGATTTAATTAATAATATCTTGTGAGACCATGAAAAGAAAAATGATATCTATTTAAAATTAGTTTTCATAGAAAAAATTTACCAGAAACTTTTATTGAACCTTTGTCTACTGATAAATTTGATTTTATTAAGTCGGAATTAGGTATGTTCAATTTTAAAAAATAATATTTTATACTATATCTCTCATATATAAAGTAAACACACTATTATTTTTATTTTTATTTTTCACTATGCTTATGTTTCAAGTAATGGTCACATCTGATAGAACACATCATCTACTCTGAGTGATAATTACCCTAAACATTACTGTGCAACCCCTCAATTATCAAGAATGATAAAGATTGTGTTTCAACTCTATGCATGAATCAGACTGAAAAACGTTGAACCCTTCATTTCTCCTTGTTCAAACCCTCATTAACCTAATCATCAAATCATTCCAAACTATTTACAATGGAAAAAACAAAAATAATTTATGATGCATTGAACAGCAGAATGAAGAGTCAATGGATTCCAAGAAAAGTGTTATGTGGACGAGCCATTGATTTTCGATGGATGGATAAAATAGAGATGTTGTTGAAGAAATTAATCAATGGTCAGGGATCTGGGTTTTTTGGATGAGACATATACCTCAATAGTATTAAAGAAGGAATTCCATGAGATTTATGAGTTGACCGTTTTTCATTTCCATGATGATGAAGACTTGGTCATTACAATTGTTAAGGAGAAAAATTGGTCACTAACCTCAGCCAAGTTAGCTGAAGGGATGAATATTCCTCATGAAGGATACTCG
Source organism: Viscum album (assembly GCA_963277665.1). Lineage (NCBI taxonomy): Eukaryota > Viridiplantae > Streptophyta > Magnoliopsida > Santalales > Viscaceae > Viscum > Viscum album. Next base: position 391,033,226 of record OY728167.1, on the reverse strand, counting down.
TTCTTCAATACCTCTTTATCTAAAATGGATGTTATTACCTGTAACGACATGAAATTTTGAATAAATCTCATTTCCTAATTTTGTGTGTTATGGTATTTTTTTTATACTCAACAAAACTATTTCATTTGATAACATGAGTATAATTAAATGAGACCGTTGGGTTTTGACTGTTATATGACCATTGGTCAATATGACCGCTGTGAACTAAACGTTTCAATTTTTGTCTCTAAATACAAGTGATCTTGGTTAATTAATATAGAAAGATGATTCGATGGCCTCACCCAGTAGTCTTGGACCGATCGAAGCCCATCTAACAGAACTTGGGAAGGAGGTAGCACCACTGGGCTTTGCTCTGAACCAAACCCAAGCCGAACTTCATCGTGTGAAGCTAGAACGGAATCACCTTTGCGAGAAGTCCAAACTGATAGAAATTACTACTCGTGCGATTTTGATTGAGCCTCCCTCAGATTCTCTCACCTTAGCACACCTTAAACTTAGAGCCTATGCTGGTGTGACAAGGGGCTATTTAAGGAGACCATAACTGACTTGTGTAATCCTTTTTTTAAATAAAAATTTGTATTTCTTCTTATGATGAAGTTTATGAATTTTCAAATGACCAGATAAATATAGTATGCATATATTTGATGAATTTTACAAAAAGGATATTTTAATAAAAGTTTATGTAAACCATAAATAATTAAAAATTTGTAATGATATTCAAAAAATGGTCTTCTATAATTATGTCCAGTACGAAATTTAGAGTCTAATAAGATCAAAATGATTTTTGATGAATAGTAAATTATGAATAGTGATTTTATGCTTAAGATTAGTAATGTGACCAAATGGATTAGTAATCAAACTGAAAGAAAAAATTAATATAATCTAGGCACCTTGATTAAGTAATGTGATTCAATAAAATGGTAAAATAATGGTTTCATAAATTATTGTTCAATTATTAGTTTTTTTGGGTGAATAGTTTTTTTTAATTGAAATTTTAATTAATAATATTTGGAAAATTATTTTTATAAAATGGATTTCATTTTTGATCTTAGAGCATCGATATTATGTTAAGGTAATTTTTGGGGATTTTTCTAAAAAAAAATAAATTTTCGGTGAATAGTGTATTTATTTAAAAATTAAACTAAAAATATTTATAAAATTATTTTTATAAAATGGAGTTCATTTTTGAAATCAGAGCATCGATATTTGGTTAAGTTTAAATTTTGGGATTTTTCTAAGAAAGTTGAATTTTCGATGAATAGTGAAAATACAGTTTTTAAGTTATGGGTGTTTAATGTAACACCCCAAGCTTCTACGGTACGTTTCCCTTCGAATAATGTGATAGCGTGTGTTGTACGCAACCTCGAGTTCTAACACACACCACAACTAATTAAACTAGCCGTTGTGAATAGTAATACCTACTTTTTGAAATCATATATATTCTATATTTCAAAATGGACTTCATTTTTGGATTCGGAATATCAAAATTAGCCTAGGGTGAAATTTTGGTACATTTCGGATAACTTTCATATTTTGATGAATAGTGAAAATTTCTAAATTTTAATTAAAAACAACTTTTTTAATCAAAATAATTAATAGTGATAAATTATGAATTTGAGTGGTTTTAAAGTATATTTAGAATATATTTTTACCATTCAATTTAATGTTTATCATTGGACATAATTTTACAATTAAACCGAACATAAACAAGTGTCAATCTTTTGATAGTTATTATCTCTTAAAAACACGCTTTTTTGTTTTGACAGCGGGAATTAATTTTAAATTAATTTCTGCCACTTCTGTGTTTTGAATTTAGGAAAATGGATTCCATATTTGGAATCAGGATGTTCAAATTGTGTAAATAGGTAACTTTTATTTTTAGACATTTTGAATAATTATTGCGGTAAATATTTTATTTACCATGGTTAAAGGGTAAATCCGGTAAATAAGGGTTAAAAAATAATATTATAATAATACAAAATTACCCTAAAACGTGTCCTAACCTTATTGGTGGACACATACCCGACCATGAGCATCCTTGGGTCAATTTGGGGACCCCTTGGAGCCACTTGTATGTGGTAGGGACACATTATATTAATAAAGTTAAAATAAAAATAAAAATGGCATAAGCTTACATCTTTTATAAGAACAATTTTTACATAGGGTTATACATGTTGGATTTTCGATTATAAATATTCATTAGAAAGCTAAAAAGATTTCCTACATAATGATATTTTATTTATTATTTTTAGACATTATATAATTTATTTTATTTATGACACAATGATGATGCAGTAATTACTAAAATAGTGAAAAATAAAAATAATTGATCTTATAAATACCCAAATAATTATAATATGAAACTTTTAATGAATTAAACTAATTTTCTATGATAATATGATATATTAGGATTGATTTAATTGACTTTGTTCGAAGTAATCAATCTGTTAGGAGTTCCACAAAAATCAACTATTGAATAGTGTCAAAATTGACATAAAAGTGTTCTTAAAACAAATATTATATTATTAATTGATATTAAATTCCTAAAAATCTAAGGTTCGGCCAAGAGACTTATATTATGATAGGTTCCTCATTAATGGACCACTTGGGGGTCGCTTGGATGTATATAGTAAGTTTATTAACCATATTATATAAAAATACAAAGAGACATTGTAAAAGTGAAACTAATTAACTTAGAGTTAATACTTAAAGATAAGGTTAATATAAGTACCCAAACCTGTCTAAATTCTATTGGATGAGTTGTTTTCGACCTATCCCCACCTCATCCTTTGAATAGTCAACTTTGGAGCCTTTGTAAACCGAATATGAATTTATTATAAATTAATATTTCTAACTTTTCCAAAGGTGCCCCTCACCCCTCTTATAAAAGGGCACTCCTCCTTCTCATTTCTTCACACCTTCAAAGCCTTTTGGTTCGGCCAATCTCTGCCCAAATACTCTCCCAACATCCCTCACTACAACCTAGAGGCCTTAGTTTGATCAGAAAGCCAACCTAAGGAGCCCTTTTGATCAAATCAAAAGGAAGAACCCGAAGAAGAGGTAATGATTTCACCACCCTTTTCTAAGTTCATTTCTTCTTCCACTTCTTCTTCCTTTGTTCTTACCATTCTGAAATAATAACTCCAGTATCTCACATATACTGTGATGTTATTATAAATATGGTACAATCATATTCAGTATTCTATCCACCCTTTGAATAACATGTCACCATACGTGCGTACGTACGGCTTACCGTCTCCACGTCGTGGTGTAATTGTTATTCAATATAATATTATTTGGATGGGTATAATAATGATGTGTAACTCATGTAAATAATAAATATAACATGTTAATGATTCTTTATATATGATATACCATCCATTTATATATTATTTTAATATCAAAAGAATGATATTGTCGCTCGTGCGTACGTACGGACTACCGTCTCCACGAACGCGATGAGATTCATTCTCCATCGTATCCATTCAAGTATAATTATCATTTGATGATTTAAAAATGATGTTTAAGGACTGTATATCATTCTGGATATGAATAAGATACAACAACCATGGCTTATGTAACAAAACATATAAAAGAAAATGAGTAAGTTAACTCCCGAAACGACGATAATTCTAAGATATTATTAACAAATCAATGTTAAAAGATCATATATGATATCATATTAATATATATGATTCTTGTATAATTTAATAACAACTATTTCACCATTATACAGGAGGTTAACCTACCCCAACCAAGGAAAAGTACAAGGTAAGGGTTATTTCACAATCTCTTCATTATTCGAGGTTGTTTATACGTAATAATCTACTGGGATCTCTTTATCATCCACATCCATGTTTCTTCGAAATGTATTTCAAAACATTTTTACTATTTACAAGAATATGGGTTAAGGTCATTTATACCCTTGTTTGACTTTTTATAAGAGGTTTATAAAGGAATCTTTCCGTCGTTTTCAAAACAAGGTCCTTTTTAACCTTTTCGACGGAATTGAGGTAAGAATGTTTTTTTTAACTTATACGGCGGGTGCGGTTATTTTCCACCGTTATAAAGTCGTTGAAGCATTCCATACAAGCTTATAAGAATATTTTCAAAGAAAATGTTTTATTTTATATGCATCTTAAATGATTTCAAAATAAAAGGAGATACTTCTTTAAAAAGAATTTTGATTTCATCTATGTCAACATCCTTTGATGGATTTTAAGATTATTTGAAGTTGATTTATTATGATACAAAGCTTCTATATTGTATTGAAGGTTTTGTGATATGTTTGACTGTGGATGTGCTATTTTTATACCATTCATAGTTTATTGTGAAAGTATTGACATTTCGTATGCTAGTTTTAATACGAATGTTTATGTTATTTTTAAACCTTTTCATATGGGAATGCATTGGACTTAATAAGTGACGGGTGGAGCCCGCTATAGCTCCTCGATGCATCGGTAGGTCTCATGAGACAAACTAGTGTCTTGGCACAAGGCCTTGACAAAATCTTATTTGTAGTCTTGGCACGAGGCCTTGGCTATGTGGTTATGATAGTCTGGCATTATGCATTCCAACATTATGAAAGTGGTTATTTATTTTTGCATGTGATTATTCGATTAATGGAATATCCATGTGAATAAGTAAATGGCATTATTTCATTTTATTTATGCCATACCATGTTGAATGTTCATGTTTAAAAGGCTTTTGTTTTAGTTATACATTGCCTTAAATGGTTATTCTTATTGATGAAAGTTTCCGCTATATTGTTATCCTTACTGGGCATTTGAGCTCACCCCTTTTCTATGTTTTATTTTTCCCAGGTAGTGAAGAAGTAATTTATGAATGACTTGCAGGGATATTATGAGGGGTTAATAGTGTGGATATGAAGACTTTGTTGTTGTAGTAGTTTTTCACTTTGAAATGTAATGTAAAACTTTATGATTATATCTAGTATTTCCAAGGCTACTAAACCAATCGGTCTTTCGAGATTTGATCTTTCTTGTGATCATGCCAATGTTATGTAATTATTGCACCGACTCTGGGTAGCTGGGGTCGGGGCGTTACAGTTGGTATCAGAGGAAGTTTAGTACAAACCTTGGAAACTAGATTTAGATAAACTCTAATTAGAGCACGTAGACCTAAGATGAACTTTGAGGATTAGTATAGAAGAACTTCCTAGAATTTTGGTATTGTAGAGACTTTGTGAGTTTTCCGAGCAATACATCCCTGTCTGGATACGAGCAGGTAGAGGCGGCTCTGGCACAGATGTACCTAGGGGTAAAACCCGAAAACACCGCTTTGAGCTAGACTCGAACGGGAACTGGTGCACGACAACGGGCCTTGCTGCACTCTTGGTTACGACACTCCCGGGGGATATGCTTAGGATAACTCTCACTTTCTTTACAAATCATTATGAAGGGTTTATGAGTATATACTTCCTCAAAGAAAACATATTTATGATTATGGATTATATCCATAGATAGTTCAATTTATGTTAAGTGTTTTATAAGTATGGGATTATGTTTTTTTTGATTCATAAACTGATCTAGTTTATGCCATTGTTTAGAAATGGCGCCTAGTGGAAGAAATGGAAACCGTATCAATGCACGCACTCCATGTAGGGATTGCCCTCCTGCTCAAGATAATTATAGTGGGGCTGGTGATGCAACTGGTGCTGATCAGCTAATCACCGTACTGGGACAACTTACTCAGGTTATGAATAATAACCTTACCCGTATGGAGCACCCTGATCCGCAGCGTGGAGGATCAATGTTAGATCGATTCATGAGACAACAACCACCAACGTTCAATGGAAGTACAAATCCCTTAGTAGCTGAGCAGTGGATATTTTCCCTAGAGAAAATATTTCAGGCTTTGGGGAGTAGTGAAAGGGAAAAAGTTACCATGGCAGTTTACCGCCTCACTGGAGATGCTGATCAATGGTGGTCATTGATTCAAAACATGAAGGAAGATGATGAAGTATCAAACATGGAATGGAGGGAGTTCAAAGATCTGTTTTTAGAAAAATACTTTCCTCGCGACCATCGAGCAGATATGGAAAGACAATTTCTGAGTCTGAGACAAAAGGAGGAAGAGAATGTCACAAAGTATGAGGCTAACTTTACAAGGTTAGCGAGGTACGCTGGTGATTATATTCGCAACCCAAGAAGTAAGATTGATCGTTTCTTTGATGGGTTAAAACCATTTCTCCGTCGAGCATTAGTCTCACAATCCTTTTCATCGTACGAAGACATTGTCTCATGTGCTATCAAGACCGAAAAAGAATTCTCTAAGTCTTATGACTTTAAAGCGAAGCAAGAGAAGAAGAGACCTGCTGATCAATCTGGGAATGGAAATAAGGGGAAGAAGGGAAAGGTTGAATATCCATCTTGTGGTAAGTGCGGGAAGAAACACCCCGGTGCTTGCCTGAAGGGAATGGGAGTCTGTTACAAGTGTGGTGAAAAAGGCCACCAAGCTCATGATTGCAAGGGGAAGAAGGAAGCTACCAACGTTCAGTGCTACAATTGCAGGGAGATGGGGCATTATGCAAATGCATGTCCTAAGCATCAGGAGAACTTACCTCAGAAAAGGCCAAGGGATCAAGGCCAGGCTTATGCTATCACTACTGCTGAGGTAGAAGCTCCGAAAGACGTGGTGGCAGGTAATTTAATGGTTTCCTCAAGTTTAGCAAATGCATTATTTGATTCTGGATCATCGCATTGTTTCATATCTTCCCAGTTTGCTAAGAAAATTAGATATTTCCAATTTGATTTAATAAGGGAGTTGTCAGTTAAAACTCCTAAGGGAAGTATCGTTGCAACAAAGTTTTGTGAATCAGTCCCCATTAGAGCACATAAATTTTCTTTATCTGCTGATTTCATCGTCATACCTATGATTGAGTTTGATATAATCCTCGGTATGGACTGGCTTTCGGACTATGATGCGAAGATTTATTGTAAGAAGAAAGAGGTTACGATTCTTGATGATAATGATAAGGAACACCTTATTTTTAGAGCAGAATCGTCACCACCTAATTCTTATTTAGATCCACCCCCTGTAGCTCAACTTAATTCAATTATCGGGGAGGAAGAGAATGAAATAACTGTCGGTGAGGAAAGAAATGTTCAAATAGAGGATGTACCTATTGTGAAAGAATTTGTAGATGTATTTCCGGAAGATTTACCTGGACATCCTCCAGAACGAGAAGTTGAGTTTTCCATTGATTTGATTCCTGGATCAAGGCCTATATCGAAGACCCCTTATAGAATGGCCACTGTAGAGCTAGTCGAACTAAAGAAACAACTAGAGGAATTGAGTAATAAGGGATTTATTCGCCCTAGTGTTTCTCCATGGGGAGCCCCTGTTCTTTTTGTTAAAAAGAAAGATGGATCTATGAGGTTATGTATCGATTACAGGGAGATCAATGCTATAACGATAAAGAACAAGTATCCCCTACCTCGTATTGATGATTTATTTGACCAACTGCATGGAGCTCAATACTTTTCAAAGATTGACCTTCGATCTGGATACCATCAGTTGTGTGTGAAGAAGGAAGACATTCCGAAAACAGCATTTCGAACCAGGTACGGGCATTACGAGTTTACTGTAATGCCGTTTGGATTGACTAATGCACCCTCTGTATTCATGGATCTGATGAATAGAGTTTTCAAGGAGTATCTCGATGAATTTGTGGTGGTATTTATTGATGATATCTTGGTATACTCCAAAACCTACAAAGATCATGAAAATCACTTGCGCATTATCTTGAAGACTCTGAGGAGGCATGAATTATATGGGAAGTTTAGCAAGTGTGAATTCTGGCTTCAGGAGATTTCTTTTCTTGGCCATATTGTCTCTAAAGATGGAATCTCTGTTGATCCTTCTAACACCAAGGCAATCCAAGAATGGCCAGCACCTACGAGTATAACTGAGGTACGTAGTTTCATTGGTTTGGCAGGTTATTATCGACGTTTCGTCCAGAATTTTGCCCGATTGGCTAACCCACTAACGAAGCTCACACGTAAAGGGGTTAAATTTGTTTGGACAAAAGAGTGTGAAGAATGTTTCGAAGAACTGAAGAGAAGATTAGTCAATGCTCCTATATTGACTCTACCATCGGGGAATGATGGGTTCGTTATTTATAGTGATGCATCAAAGAAAGGACTTGGCTGTGTCCTTATGCAGAATGATAGAGTTATTGCCTATGCATCACGACAGTTGAAAATTCATGAACAAAACTATCCTACTCATGATCTTGAGTTAGCAGCTGTGATCTTTGCTTTGAAGATATGGAGGCACTACCTCTATGGTGAAAAATGTGAGATTTATACTGATCACAAGAGTTTGAAGTATATTTTCTCACAAAAAGAACTCAACATGAGGCAAAGGAGATGGCTTGAATTACTCAAGGATTATGATTGCACGATACACTACCACCCGGGGAAAGCAAACAAAGTAGCAGATGCTTTGAGCAGAAAAGACCATGGAGTTCTGAACATGATGAGAATTGAAAGGGATCCAATTTTCATGGATCTAGAGAAGATGGACATGGGAATAACCAGGGAAGGTGAAACATCAATGCTTTTTCAAATGGTTTCCAAACCATCTTTACTAGAAAGGATTAAGAGTTCCCAGACCGATGATGAAGAATTTCAGAAGAAGATTAAAGCTGTGAATGATGGGAGATTGAGAGACTTTGCGTATGAAGGTGGAATTTTGAAATTCGGGAAGAGACTTTGTGTTCCCAATATACCTGATCTAAAAAGGGAATTGCTGGATGACGCTCATAGTTCCAATTTCTCTATACACCCTGGGAGCACCAAAATGTATAGGGATTTGAAGGAACATTTTTGGTGGGACAACATGAAGAGGGAGATTGCTGATTTTGTGTCAAGGTGTATGGTTTGTCAACAAGTGAAAGCTGGAAGGCAACAGCCTGGAGGAGTCATGCAACCTCTTCCCATACCGGAGTGGAAATGGGACAATGTTACGATGGACTTTGTCATGGGGCTACCAAAGACTCCTAGAAGGAATGATGCAATATGGGTGATTGTTGATCGTCTTACCAAGTCAGCACATTTTCTTGCTATAAGAGAAGATCTACCCCTGGAACGTCTAGCAAGACTATATATTAATGAAGTTGTGAGACTTCATGGAGTACCCCTATCGATTGTTTCTGATCGTGATCCCCGTTTTACTTCAAGATTTTGGAAAAGTCTTCAGAAATCCCTGGATACTGAACTTCATTTGAGCACTGCTTACCACCCTCAGACAGACGGACAATCAGAACGGACTATTCAGACCTTAGAAGACATGTTGAGATCTTGCTCACTTGACTTTCAGGGTATGTGGGATCAATATTTACCACTAGTAGAATTTTCCTATAACAATAGCTTCCATTCGAGTATTCAGATGGCACCATATGAAGCGTTATACGGAAAGAGTTGTCGTACACCAACCTGTTGGGATGACGTTGGTGAAAGAAAACTTGTAGGCCCAGAACTGGTGGAGGAAACAGTGGAAAAGGTGAAGGTAATCCAAAATCACATTAAAGCAGCTCAAAGTAGGCAGAAGAGCTATGCCGATAATCGAAGGAAGGATTTGGAATTTCAAGTCGGTGATCATGTTTTCCTAAAGGTATCTCCGTGGAAGGGAGTCATACGTTTTGGTAAGAAAGGTAAATTGAGTCCCAGGTACATCGGACCTTTCGAAATTCTAGAACGAATTGGGGCTGTAGCTTACCGATTGGCAATGCCGCCAAGTCTCTCCAAAGTTCACGATGTGTTCCACGTATCTCTGTTGAGGAAATACATGCCTGACCCAACGCATGTACTCACCTATGAAGATTTAGAACTGGAACCCGATCTGTCTTATTGCGAAGAGCCCATCAAGATTCTTGATACGAGAGAACAAGTGCTGAGAAACCGGACGACGCGTCTGGTAAAAGTTTTGTGGAGAAATCATAAGATGGAAGAGGCAACGTGGGAACCCGAGGAACTTATGATGAAGAACCACCCGAGTCTTTTTATGCAGTAATACCCTAGAAATTGCGAGGACGCAATTATTTGAAGGAGGGGAGAATGTAACACCCCAAGCTTCTACGGTACGTTTCCCTTCGAATAATGCGATAGCGTGTGTTGTACGCAACCTCGAGTTCTAACACACACCACAACTAATTAAACTAGCCGTTGTGAATAGTAATACCTACTTTTTGAAATCATATATATTCTATATTTCAAAATGGACTTCATTTTTGGATTCGGAATATCAAAATTAGCCTAGGGTGAAATTTTGGTACATTTCGGATAACTTTCATATTTTGATGAATAGTGAAAATTTCTAAATTTTAATTAAAAACAACTTTTTTAATCAAAATAATTAATAGTGATAAATTATGAATTTGAGTGGTTTTAAAGTATATTTAGAATATATTTTTACCATTCAATTTAATGTTTATCATTGGACATAATTTTACAATTAAACCGAACATAAACAAGTGTCAATCTTTTGATAGTTATTATCTCTTAAAAACACGCTTTTTGTTTTGACAGCGGGAATTAATTTTAAATTAATTTCTGCCACTTATGTGTTTTGAATTTAGGAAAATGGATTCCATATTTGGAATCAGGATGTTCAAATTGTGTAAATAGGTAACTTTTATTTTTAGACATTTTGAATAATTACTGCGGTAAATATTTTATTTACCATGGTTAAAGGGTAAATCCGGTAAATAAGGGTTAAAAAATAATATTATAATAATACAAAATTACCCTAAAACGTGTCCTAACCTTATTGGTGGACACATACCCGACCATGAGCATCCTTGGGTCAATTTGGGGACCCCTTGGAGCCACTTGTATGTGGTAGGGACACATTATATTAATAAAGTTAAAATAAAAATAAAAATGGCATAAGCTTACATCTTTTAGAAGAACAATTTTTACATAGGGTTATACATGTTGGATTTTCGATTATAAATATTAATTAGAAAGCTAAAAAGATTTCCTACATAATGATATTTTATTTATAATTTTTAGACATTATATAATTTATTTTATTTATGACACAATGATGATGCAGTAATTACTAAAATAGTGAAAAATAAAAATAATTGATCTTATAAATACCCAAATAATTATAATATGAAACTTTTAATGAATTAAACTAATTTTCTATGATAATATGATATATTAGGATTGATTTAATTGACTTTGTTCTAAGTAATCAATCTGTTAGGAGTTTCACAAAAATCAACTATTGAATAGTGTCAAAATTGACATAAAAGAGTTCTTAAAACAAATATTATATTATTAATTGATATTAAATTCCTAAAAATCTAAGGTTCTGCCAAGAGACTTATATTATGATAGGTTCCTCATTAATGGACCACTTGGGGGTCGCTTGGATGTATATAGTAAGTTTATTAACCATATTATATAAAAATACAAAGAGACATTGTAAAAGTGAAACTAATTAACTTAGAGTTAATACTTAAAGATAAGGTTAATATAAGTACCCAAACCTGTCTAAATTCTATTGGATGAGTTGTTTTCGACCTATCCCCACCTCATCCTTTAAATAGTCAACTTTGGAGCCTTTGTAAACCGAATATGAATTTATTATAAATTAATATTTCTAACTTTTCCAAAGGTGCCCCTCACCCCTCTTATAAAAGGGCACTCCTCCTTCTCATTTCTTCACACCTTCAAAGCCTTTTGGTTCGGCCAAGCTCTGCCCAAATACTCTCCCAACATCCCTCACTACAACCTAGAGGCCTTAGTTTGATCAGAAAGCCAACCTAAGGAGCCCTTTTGATCAAATCAAAAGGAAGAACCCGAAGAAGAGGTAATGATTTCACCACCCTTTTCTAAGTTCATTTCTTCTTCCACTTCTTCTTCCTTTGTTCTTACCATTCTGAAATAATAACTCCAGTATCTCACATATACTGTGATGTTATTATAAATATGGTACAATCATATTCAGTATTCTATCCACCCTTTGAATAACATGTCACCATACGTGCGTACGTACGGCTTACCGTCTCCACGTCGTGGTGTAATTGTTATTCAATATAATATTATTTGGATGGGTATAATAATGATGTGTAACTCATGTAAATAATAAATATAACATGTTAATGATTCTTTATATATGATATACCATCCATTTATATATTATTTTAATATCAAAAGAATGATATTGTCGCTCGTGCGTACGTACGGACTACCGTCTCCACGAACGCGATGAGATTCATTCTCCATCGTATCCATTCAAGTATAATTATCATTTGATGATTTAAAAATGATGTTTAAGGACTGTATATCATTCTGGATATGAATAAGATACAACAACCATGGCTTATGTAACAAAACATATAAAAGAAAATGAGTAAGTTAACTCCCGAAACGACGATAATTCTAAGATATTATTAACAAATCAATGTTAAAAGATCATATATGATATCATATTAATATATATGATTCTTGTATAATTTAATAACAACTATTTCACCATTATACAGGAGGTTAACCTACCCCAACCAAGGAAAAGTACAAGGTAAGGGTTATTTCACAATCTCTTCATTATTCGAGGTTGTTTATACGTAATAATCTACTGGGATCTCTTTATCATCCACATCCATGTTTCTTCGAAATGTATTTCAAAACATTTTTACTATTTACAAGAATATGGGTTAAGGTCATTTATACCCTTGTTTGACTTTTTATAAGAGGTTTATAAAGGAATCTTTCCGTCGTTTTCAAAACAAGGTCCTTTTTAACCTTTTCGACGGAATTGAGGTAAGAATGTTTTTTTTAACTTATACGGCGGGTGCGGTTATTTTCCACCGTTATAAAGTCGTTGAAGCTTTCCATAAAAGCTTATAAGAATATTTTCAAAGAAAATGTTTTATTTTATATGCATCTTAAATGATTTCAAAATAAAAGGAGATACTTCTTTAAAAAGAATTTTGATTTCATCTATGTCAACATCCTTTGATGGATTTTAAGATTATTTGAAGTTGATTTATTATGATACAAAACTTCTATATTGTATTGAACGTTTTGTGATATGTTTGACTGTGGATGTGCTATTTTTATACCATTCATAGTTTATTGTGAAAGTATTGACATTTCGTATGCTAGTTTTAATACGAATGTTTATGTTATGTTTAAACCTTTTCATATGGGAATGCATTGGACTTAATAAGTGACGGGTGGAGCCCGCTATAGCTCCTCGATGCATCGGTAGGTCTCATGAGACAAACTAGTGTCTTGGAACAAGGCCTTGACAAAATCTTATTTGTAGTCTTGGCACGAGGCCTTGGCTATGTGGTTATGATAGTCTGGCATTATGCATTCCAACATTATGAAAGTGGTTATTTATTTTTGCATGTGATTATTCGATTAGTGGAATATCCATGTGAATAAGTAAATGGCATTATTTCATTTTATTTATGCCATACCATGTTGAAAGTTCATGTTTAAAAGGCTTTTGTTTTAGTTATACATTGCCTTAAATGTTTATTCTTATTGATGAAAGTTTCCGCTATATTGTTATCCTTACTGGGCATTTGAGCTCACCCCTTTTCTATGTTTTATTTTTCCCAGGTAGTGAAGAAGTAATTTATGAATGACTTGCAGGGATATTATGAGGGGTTAATAGTGTGGATATGAAGACTTTGTTGTTGTAGTAGTTTTTCACTTTGAAATGTAATGTAAAACTTTATGATTATATCTAGTATTTCCAAGGCTACTAAACCAATCGGTCTTTCGAGATTTGATCTTTCTTGTGATCATGCCAATGTTATGTAATTATTGCACCGACTCTGGGTAGCTGGGGTCGGGGCGTTACATTTAATGACATCATTAAGTGATGTATTAAGTATGTAATCAATATGGTATACTTATGAATAGTAATATAAGGTTTTAGGTGTCCCATGTGGCCAATACCATGGGAAAATACCATGGGAAAGCTCATGGTTTTTCCAAAACCACTAATGAGGTGTCCCTTGGCCATTAATGCATTGTCCCCTCAATTTCCCTATAAATACCAAGCCATCCTCTCATCCATTCGACTCCAAACACTCCCCCAATTAAGTTCTGGTCTCATTACCTCCCAAGGATTCCTTCCAAGGTTCACCCAAGCCCTCAAGGTCCCAACCTTTGAGTTTTAAGAGTTACATTTTAAGGTAAGGGATCTGACCTCTCTCTTTCTTTTCAAGTAATCACTTTTATGTCATTTCCTTTATGCTAAATGTTATTATGTTAAAGGATGTTCTTTTATATTCATATTAATTCCCTTTTACTGTTAATATAATGATAGATCCCCTCTTAATCTCATTATTTCGTTTTATAAATGTTTAAGTGGCGCCGTTAGGGTACCGAAATTTTTGTAACAGATTCTTTCTCCCTTCTCATTTTTCAAGATCTATTTTCATGTAAAGTATTTCATGTTCCTTTTTATTATGTTGTGGTATGATCTATATATCTATCCTACTGATATTTTATGATAATATGATGAGATACCCAATTTTATCTCTTCAATTCAGTATTTTGAAGTTTTAAGTGACGTCGTTAGGCTGCCGAATTTTTAAGTGGTTCTTTCACCTTCCTCCTTTTTCAAAGTTCTACTTTCATGTCAAGTCTTTCAAGTTATTTTTTATTATGTTGAGGTATTATCTCTATATCTATCATAATTATCTTTTATGATCATATTATTAGAGACCCCATTTGATCTCTTCAATTCAATATTTTGAAGTTTTATGTGGCGCTGTTAGGCTGCCAAATTTTTAAGTGGTTCTTTCACCTTCCTCCTTTTTCAAAGTTCTACTTTCATGTCAAGTCTTTCAAGTTCCATTTTATTAGGTTGGGGTATGATCTATATATCTGTCATACTAAACATTTATGTTCATATTATTAGAGACCCTATTTGATCTCTTTAATTCATTTTTTGAAGTTTAAGTGATGTCGTTAGGCTGCCGAATTTACATAAGAGAAATATTATTTTTTGTCTTCTTTTCATGTTCTTCATTTCATATGGTATGTCTTTAAAATTTCATTACCATGTTCATATATACATTATATTATGTCCCTCTACTGTTTTATGGGTCATTTATGAATGTTTGACCCATGTCCCCTCTCTTTACAATGTTTTCTAAAACCCCGAAACGTAGTCGTTATGCTGCAGAATTTTTGTCTCAAAATGCCTCTCTCTTTTCTCAAAATTACTTCATGATATAAAGTGAATACTAAATGATCTTATTTATACAGGGGTATTCACATATATATATATATATATAAATGTTCTATTTTAAATTCTGGGATTTACATACATGAGACCCACTCTCCCCTTCCGTGGGTTTAAAGTGACGTAAAGATCATGTCTTTAAAGCAGTTTTTAAAACATTATGATTATGAAATGAAACTGATTTATTTTATACTATATGGGTTATTTATGAAATGTTTGATGATGATATATGTGGATCACATGATAATAAAGGTAAATTTAAGGGTTCTCCCTGATAGAGCTCCAATGCATTGGGTAATGATGTAACCACTAGAGATTACAATTTACACGATATCTTGGTGAATAACCTTGGTAATTTTCAAATGACACCTTGTGGATGGACCTTTGTGATATGGTCATGATTGTCTATGTTAAATGATGTATCCACATCTTCAAGTTATGAAAACGTTATTTTTATTATGATATGCCTCATTATTTCTTTCTCATTCCTTCAAGTTCTTTTCATGACCTTATTGAAGTATCTCAAGTTCACATGTAAAATGCTTCTCTTGTTTTCCTTACTGGGCCTTCTGCTCAACCTTTCTTTTGATTTATGTCCCCAGGTTATGAGATGTAGTAATGAACCTAGGATGAACTTAAGGAGAAGCCTTTCAAGTGTTTAAGAAGAATTTTTTATGTTGTTTTCATGTATTATGTTCCTTGTTTCCAAGACACTAAACTTTAAAGATACTCAGTTTTGTGTAATGTAATGAAAGATTATGTGACAAAAAAGCAGGATGCTATAGTTGGTATCAAAGGATGGTTTAGTTAATTGTGGAAATTAGGATATGAAAACTCTAGGAATAAACCTACTGAAAATTATAAATATAGGAAATCTTCCTAGTATTTTGGTGAGTACTGAGTAAGGAAATGCCAAACAAATACATCCATGTCTCGATACGAGCAGGTAGAGGTGGCTCTGGAATAGATGTACATAGGGGTAAAACCCAAAAACACCTCTTTGAGCGAGACTCGAACGAGAACTGGTACACGACAACGGTCCTTGCTGCACTCTTGGTTACGACACTCCCGGGGGATATGCTTTGGTAAATTCATAAGCTTAGTATGAACCATTATTAAAGGAACAAAGATAAAATAAAATAACGATTCACATAGGAATATATGTTCATGGATAACCTAGATTTGAACCCAGGGGATTACAAGTTAGGGTATACTTTCCTTATACATGTTTATCCTTCCATGCTGAAAGTTTCTTTTTAATGATTATTGGCTATGTATTTAAGCCCCCTAATTATACGTTCTTTTCGTAGTTAATGGCGGGAAATGGAAGAGCATGTCCCAATGACCAATGTGATAGGAAATGTGACGATTACCGTATTAATATGACAGAGATTATTAGGGGATTAAAATATGATCATTACTTTGGAAGACGTTCACTATTTTGGGAACCCTATTTGATAGAGGTAAATAGATTACTACGGTATTTTCTTTGAGGATTAAAGGTTGACTTATATTTTGAAGAATCGATGAATTTAAGGCGGACTTATAGTAATTTAGGTTACTAATGGAAATTATTAACCTATATTGGGGTAAATATGTTTAGGTTAGTTACTTTTGTTATAAGATGTTAGGAGTGGTTGATGTTGTTTGGAGATGAATGATAATGGTTATCCTGGAAGACTATGTTATCAAGTTCTTCTTGTATTTGGGATTCAATCTTAGTTTGGATTATTTTGAGGAATTTTAAGGATAGTTATTTACGGAATGGTCTATGATGAACTCTGGGTAGTACCATGGAACTTTGAAGATTTAAAAGTAGTTTCCCTTCGTTTGGGATTCTTTTTTTTTTTAAGAGTTTTTTTATCATACCCTTTCTATTTTTGGGATTAATGTTTAATGATAGATAGTTTTTCTTTTGTGGAATATGTGATTCTCTAGAAGATTATTCTTGTGCTTTTGATGAGACCAAGTGTTTTTGAATGCTCATCGTTTGGAGAAAAGATTAGTTTTGGTAGGAACTTATTAAAGGATTAAACTCTACTTGAAGGTAGGAATATTTCCTTATGTTTTTGTTCTATGTAGTATATGAATTCCTCAAAATTATGAAAAGGAACGTAAAACAAAAATGTTGTTGGTTTACGTTTCCTACTAGGTAATCAAAGACCATTTACACACATCATAAGTTTGGGATTTTCTCGTGGTTAACTTTCTCCTAATCATGTTTTCTATCACTCTCCCTTAGAACGTGACCCTTGGTTTTTTTCTCCATGTCCATGTTTTCCTACATGAGATCCTAGTATGGGTTAACTCAGGTGACCTTTTTTACTTCCCTTTCTTTCTTTTAAAGCAATAGTTTTACTGAATCCTTTTCCCGATGTGGGACTTTCAATGAAATTTCAAAACCCAATTTTAAAAATTGCGAGGACGCAATTTCTTAAGGGGGGAAGTTTGTAATGACCCAAAATTTTGAATAAATCTTGTTTCCTAATTTTGTGTGTTATTTTTTTTATACTCAGCAAAACTGTTTCATTTGATAACATGAGTATAATTAAAATGAGAGCATTGGGTTTTGACTGTTATATGACCATTGGTCAATATGACCGCTGTGAACTAAACATTTCGATTTTTGTCTCTAAATACAAGTGATCTTGGGATATTAATATATAAAGAAGATTCTAAGGCATCACCCAGTAGTCTTGGACCGATCGAAGCCCATCTAACAGTACCTGGGAAGGAGGTAGCACCACTGGGCTTTGCTCTGGACCAAACCCAAGCCGAACTTCATCATGTGAAGCTAGAACGGAATCCCCTTTGCCAGAAGTTCAAACTGATAGAAATTACTACTCGTGCGATGTTGGCCAAGCCTCCCTCAGATTCTCTCACCTTAGCACACCTTACACTTGGGTCCTATGCTGGTGTGATAAGGGGATATGTAAGGAGACCGTAACTGCCTTGTGTAATCCTTTGTTTTAAAAAAAAATGGTATTTCTTCTTATGATGAAGTTTATGAATTTCCAAATGACCAGATAAATATAGTTTGCATATTTTTGATAAATTTTACAAAAAGTATATTTTAAAAAATGTTTATGTAAACCTTAAATAATTAAAAACGTGTAATGATATTCAGAAAATGCTCTTCTACAATTATGTCCAGTACAAAATTTAGAGTCTAATAAGAACAACATGATTTTTGATGAATAGTAAATTATGAATAGATGTTTTTATGCTTAGGATTAGTAATGTGACCAAATGGATTAGTAATGTTACTAAAAGAAAGTATTAATATAATCTAGGCACCTTGATTAAGTAATGTGATTCAATAAAATGGTTAAATAACGGTTTCATAAATTATTGTTCATGTATTAGTTTTTTTGGATGAATAGGGTTTTTAATTGAAAATTTAATTAAAAATATTTAGAAAATTATTTTTATAAAATGTATTTCAATTTTGAACTCAGAGCATCGATATTATGTTAAGGTAATTTTTGGGGATTTTTTTGAAAAAAAAATGAATTTTCGGTGAATAGTGTATTTATTTAAAAATTAAATAAAAAATATATAGAAAATTATTTTTCTAAAATGGAGGTCATTTTTGAAATCAGGTCATCGATATTTGGTTAAGGTGAAATTTTGGGATTTTTCTGAGAAAGTTGAATTTTCGATGAATAGTGAAAATACTGTTTTTAAGTTACGGGTGTTTAATGACATCATTAAGTGATGTATTAAGTATGTAATCAATATGGTCGACTTATGAATAGTAATATAAGGGATGCGGTGTCCCAAGTGTCCAATACCATGGGCAAATACCATGGGAAAGCCCATGGTTTTTCCAAAACCACTAATGAGGTGTCCCTTGGCCATTAATGCCTTGTCCCCTCACTTTCCCTATAAATACCAAGTCATCCTCTCATCCATTCGACTCCCAACTCTCCCCCAACGAAGTTATGGTCTCATTACATCCAAAAGAGTCCTTCCAAGGTTCCCCCAAGCCCTCAAGGTTCCATCCATTGAGTTTTAAGAGTTACGTTTTAAGGTAAGGGATCCGACCTCTCTCTTTCTTTTCAAGTAATCTCTTTTATGTCATTTCTTTTATGCTCCATGTTATTATGTTAAAGGATGTTATTTTATATTTCTATTACATCCATTTTCATGTTCATATAATGATAGATCCCCTCTTACTCTCATTATTTCTTTTTATGAATGTTTATGTGGCGCCGTTAGGCTGCTGAAATTTTTTGTAACAGATTCTTTCTCCCTTCTCATTTTTAAAGATCTATTTTCATCTAAAGTATTTCAAGTTACTTTTTTTATGTTGGGGAATGATATCTATATATATCATACTGATATTTTATGATCATATGATGAGAGACCCCATTTTATCTCTTCAATTCAGTATTTTGAAGTTTTAAGTGGCGTCGGTAGGCTGCCGACTTTTTAAGTGGTTCTTTCACCTTCCTCCTTTTTCAAAGTTCTACTTTCATGTCAAGTATTTCAAGTTCCTTTTTATTATGTTGTGGTATTATCTCTATATCTATAATACTTTTTTTCTATGATCATATGATGAGAGACCCAATTTGATCTCTTCAATTCAGTATTTTGATGTTTTAAGTGGCGCCGTTAGGCTGCCGAATTTTTAAGTGGTTCTTTCACCTTCCTCCTTTTTCAAAGTTCTACTTTCATGTCAAGTATTTCAAGATCCTTTTTATTATGTTGGTGTATGATCTCTATATCTATCATAATGAAATTTTATGTTCATATGATAAGAGAACCTATTTGATCTCGTCAGTTCGTTTTTTGAAGTTTAAGTGATGTCGTTAGGCTGCCGAATTATCATAAGAGAAATCTTATTTTTTGTCTTCCTTTCATATTATTCATTTCATATGGTATGTCTTTCAAATTTCATTACCATGTTCATATATCCTTCGTATTATGTCCCTATATGCTTTTATGGGTCATTTATGAATGTTTGACCCATGTCCCCTCTCTTTTCAATGTTTTCTAAAACCCCAAAACATAGCCGTTATGGGAAGAATTTTCGTCTCAAAATGCCTCTCTCTTTTCTCAAAATTACTTAATGTTATAAAGTGAATACTCAAACCTCTTATTTCTACAGGTTCATTAACATCTATATCATAATGTTATATTTTAAATTCTTGGATTTACATACATGAGAATCGCTCTCCCCTTCCGTGGGTTTAAAGTGACGTAAAGATCATGTATTTAAAGAAATTTTTAAAACGTTATGATTATGAAATGAAACACATTTATTTTATGCTAAATGGGTTATTTATGAAATGTTTTATGATGATATATGTGGCTAACATGATAATAAAGGAAAATTTAAGGGTGCGCCCTAATAGCGCTCCAATGCATTGGGTAATGATGTAACCACTAGAGATTACAATTTTCACGATATCTTGGTGAATAACCTTGGTAATTTTCAAATGACACCTTGGGGATGGACATTGGTGATATGTTCATGATTTTATATGTTAAATGATGTAGCCACATCTTCAAGTTATGAAAAACTTTATTTTTATTATGATATGCCTCATGATTTCTTTCTCATGCCTTAAAGTTCTTTTCATGACCTTATTGAAGTATCTCAAGTTCACATGTAAAATGATTCTCCTGTTTCCCTTACTGGGCCTTCTGCTCACCCTTTCATTTTATGTATGTCCTCAGGTTATGAGATGCAGTAATGAACCTAGGATGAACTTAAGGAGAAGCCTTTAAAGTGTTTAATAAGAATGTTTTATGTTGTTTTCATGTATTATGTTCCTTGTTTCCAAGACACTAAACCTTAAAGATCCTCAGTTTTGTGTAATGTAATGAAAGTTTATGTGACAAAAAAGGGGGATGCTATATTACCCCTCCAAAGATCATGATGTTTCTGTTCGGAACTACTAACATTGAGGAAAATCAAGTGAAGAATTTGGAGCTTGAGAGAAAAATTCTGATCATATTCATCCAATCTGTAATTTCTCAATGAAATGGTGAGCTTGAAAAAAATTATTTTCCAAGATATTTCCTTGTTTTATTTTTTCATGTTAGAAAAGACTGTAAGTCTAGCATGTTATATTTTATGATATATGTTCTATGTACAAGACAAGTCTTTGAAATTCTACCCAAGTGGATGTATCTTAACCCTTGTATTTTGGAGTGCTAAAGTTGTACTGGATGATAACAATTCAAATCATTGTCAAGGGTTGACAAACATAAATGTGATTTTACTAAGTAAAATTGGTATTCATTGGGATTTTATTGTTAAACAATCTAATTCTATTTTCATAGATTCCCAAGGAAGACCCTTCTTTGACTCAAGGGGAGCATTATAGTTTTCATGAGATACCAGCAATGATAGAAGAATTATCTCATAATACTGAGATTAGATACGTTCATGATAATAAATGAACTCTAACACTAACGTGAAGTTTTTGGATTGGTATTTTGATAGACCCACAAACTAGATTCTAGGAGAGGCCCCCTCATATTTCTTCCTCTGTACCTATTCAGGTTCAAAAATAATGGATATCCTTCACTATCACTTAGATATATTCTTTCAGTCAAGATAAGACAATTTATGAAATATCGAGAGTGTCTCATAAGTGAATTAAGTATCACTATAAAGAGTTTGAGAGAATTGATGAAAGAAGAGTCACAAGGACAAAATAAAAATATTCACATCACTTGTAAAAAGTGTCTAACATTGCCTAGAAACTATCAATTCAGGAAGATAGTGTGGAGTTCATTAGGAAAGGGTTTCCTCTGTTCTTAAAGAATATGGAAATGGAGAAATACCGAAAGTTGATAAAAGTATTTCTGAATGATCTCAACAAATATATTCAATGTTATTATCTAAATTTGAAACTATAAAATCTCAAATTGTTGAATCAATTTGATAAGTAAGAGTATTGTGTGATCAAATAACATTGAAAGTTGATATTCCTGAAGTGAGACTGTGGATTCAACCTATTTTAGAGAAGTTTTTAGAACAACACTATAAGGAACCTATGCATGGTTCATATATTCAATTGAAAATAAATGAGTTATCCTAGGCTATTGATATAGTAATTGTAGTTGTTGATTCCTTTTAGTGTTAAGTCTTCATAAGATAGATATGTCAAAATCTTCAAATAAATATCATAGATAAAATTATAAGAATACCAGTTACACCAAAAGAAGTTGTTGAATATATTAACAGATCAACAAAAGAAATAAGTTTTATACACAATCATAAACTTCAATAAGCCTTGGAAAATTCACTTCAAGTAAAAAAAGTTTTTTGTTTCATTTTCAGAATTTTACAAAATTTGGATAGATCATTGTCAAAAAACCATAGATATTTTGAAAATAAAGTTGAATACCTAAATTAAGTGGTGCTAAATAATATCAAGGCAAATTTCTCATACGATGATGAGGTAGAGGCAGATGCCTTTGAAGAATATTTATATATAATTGAGCCTTAAAAAACAAATTGTTTCTGTCGTAGGTATGATTAACAATTAGTTTGAAGTGTAAAGAAATTTGATATAAAATTTTGAAAAGAAAGAATAATTATTGAACTTCATTGGGAATTCCTCTCAATGCGTGTGGAATTATTTCAAATGTTCTTTTGATTATTGCAAGAATGATATGGTAAAATACATTTATTCCTTTACTGATCCACTTTTCCAAGTTCATTGAATAAGGATTCCTTGATTGCAGATTGTTGACCACCACCCATCCACCTCTCAACACCTTAAAGAAATATTTGATACTTCTATGATTTATTAAAGGGATAATATATAGTTTTAAAAATAAATATATTTATCCTTACCTAAAACATCCTTTAAATTACACTTTACTCATGAAGATAAATTTAATCTAGAAATGTCACAACAAGCTACTCGTAACATCCAGTCGACACCAGTTTGGTTTTTAATAGAGATATCTCCGGTCTTGGAGCATCCCTACTAGAATTGGGAGATTTTTTTGGCATCACATCTGACACTCCTCTTCCTTCATCTTTGTTACCTCATGTTCAACCAATTTCCTTCAATAATCCACTAACAAAAAGTTGGTTCATGTAAATAAGGTGATATACTCATCCCTTTTAAATTCATGTAATGGTTTCCAAGTTGTTGGGAACTCTAAAAACAATTGAATTATTCCACTTTTTATGGAATTTAAACATTTAAATCTTTTTTACATTGAAATATTTCTGAATGATCATTATGATTTATCTATTTAAATTGATTCTACATGAATTATAATGCTATACATTTGAATATTGAGTTATAATTATATTTATATTGCTCCATAATTTCTTTATACTATACTATTTTAATATTTCATTATGAATTTTATTTATTGAATAATCATATTTTTCAAGTAATATAATTAATTGATTACTACTATTTGTGTGTAATATGCACTTTATTACTTATTCTAATTGTTTTTTATATCATAAAAAGTGGGAGAAGAAAAGAAAAATACAAAAAATTAATTTTTTCATCATATTTAAAAAACATTGGAATTAAAGGAAAATTATGGAAGTAGGAAAGGAAAAGAAAAAGGTGAAAGGAAAGTTTTATTATTTCTAAAATTATAATGTTTAGTGTATGTAATTTTTATTTTTCCATTCAATGGGTTTTTTGATCATCAAAAAGTGGGAGATTCTTGGAAAGAACATATTTTTCCAACATATACTCATGTTATGTTTTTTGATGATTCAAAAAATCCCTAATTTCATTCTAAAAAGTTTATTCAAAAGTGTCTTAGATCATTCTTATCTTACATTATGTGTCCAAGTATTTATTTTACGATATGAAAGTATATTATCTTATAGGAATTAAAGAAATTAGTTTCTCAGAATCAGAAAGTATCATATATGATTTATCTTAAAAAGTTCAACTAAGTATCTAAAGAAAGATGCTCTGGTTAAAATGATATTATCAAAGGATTTTATATTCTAAAATGAATTTCCATATCCAGATGAAGTTGAGGAAGAAAAATTTTACAGTAAAATGTTATCTTACACTGGAGAATTATATTACACTACCTTTAAGTTATTTTATCTTATGAGGATGAGCAAATTTATCTTATAAAAGTTATCTTATAATGAATAGTGATTTAAGTCAATATATTATGAAGATATAGTACTGTAGAACATCATGATTACTTTTCAAATCTCTCAATAAGAAACTCCATGCCTCTAGATAACATCAAAGGTAGATTATCTATTTAAGGATTTTTTGATCAACAAAATTTTTTCCTGAATAATATAATCTGAAGTATGATAATATTACTACTATAAAAGAAATTATAATATTTAAAAATTTCAGCTACATTTCTTTAATACCCAATCTCAACAA
Organism: Viscum album; assembly: GCA_963277665.1. Lineage (NCBI taxonomy): Eukaryota > Viridiplantae > Streptophyta > Magnoliopsida > Santalales > Viscaceae > Viscum > Viscum album. The sequence goes on along the minus strand of OY728167.1, from coordinate 391,008,621 downwards.
GATCACTATTTATATCTCAATCAACCATTCGAGTTTTCCTATTTTCACGTTTAAAAATTTATATAAAATGATCATTTGGCCACAATCAAAAGTTAAAAATAAGAAACAACAGATTATTAATTTTAAACCAGTATAAATAAAAATTATAAAGACTTATACATAGTTAAAAAATAAAAACATTCATCTTTTTTCTCATCAATTCTATTAGCTTCACTGAATATAATCCCTATCTACTTTGAATCTTATCATTTTTTGGATGAATCTTCATCCACTATTAATTGATTCTTTCAACTATTTTCTAAAAATGTACATTTCAATGTTTTGTTATATTTAATCATGTTTGTACTCAGTGAAAGAGTGTGGTTAAGACTGTAAGATGATGGCCCAGATTCCACTAAAATAGTTCCATGAGCATGTTGGTTACGAGTCCTCAAGCATGCCTCCCTTTATTACATAGTCCTTCGTCTATCATTGAGGGAATAGGGTGTGATAGTGGGAATACTATGACCTCATATTAGAGTAAGAAAACAATAGAAATATCTATGTTCCATACACAACAGTAAATAAATAGAGTGAAAAAGTAGTAAATAAAATGAAATTGAACTTGCAATAATAATAAATGAAATGTTTTAATATACCTAAAATCGATTTCATACATACAACACTGGTCACCCACTAGGCTGACCATATAGATACATAATTACAAAATAAACTAAAAAAAGTACAAGGATATACTACAAACATGAGGATAGACCACATACCTTGCCTCGAAGAAGCTTTTGAACTGCACCAGCCTAAAATGAAGATCCCACTTGAGCAGATCTGCTCGATCACACAACTCTGGCCCTCAGCCCTATCCACCATGAAACTATGCTCAACCTGAAAAGAAGATATAAAGTCTACATGTACACCAAGGTGCACATGTAGGGGTAATAAATAATCTCAGTAGTCCACCCCAATGATGAAACAATAAAATATTCTACTATAAGTGTATGAAAAATCAACATGCCCATCCTAGTAGTGACACAACCGAAATGATAAGTAAATCCAATAATGTGAAATCGCAGTCGAACCCCATGTTTGTGATCCTGATCAACTTGGAAAGTTCCACCATGAATTTCCATATCTATATATGTATAGATGTATAGTACCATACCTATACATTTATACTTAAATATGAATATTCATGAGTAAAGTGAATAAACTAACATTAAATCAAATAACATTCAATCATTGGATTTGTAATCCTGATCACCTGTACATCCTGTGCAAGGGAATTGAGCTTGATGTCATGCCACTCAAGTTGTGTATCATTAATTTGATATTTGGATCTGTAATCCCAATCCACAAATACCTACTTCATCCAATTCTAGAAAAGTCTCTGAGAAACCCATGTCACCATAGGGGGATACTCTTCATACACCTGGGTTCACTCATACTCGCCTCTAATCACTGTAATGAAGGATTCCAGTGAAGTACATCCATACATCCTATAAATGTCCAAGAACTAGATTTCATGTTGATCATGCCATGTAAATCCAGTATAATTTCTGATCCCTAGGTCCTGGTTCATAGGCGATCACAAAATTGTGACTCGGATAAACCCTATGGGTCTGACCCTTAGGCAATATATAGAGAGATATCATCTATAAAAATTTATGCCCACCCCTCGAGATCCAAATGTGAATATAAAACATATGTGTGAGTCTCCATGATCAAACACCATGAAAAAGTAAAGGCTCATAATCATGATCCTAGAGAGCATGTCTAGAGATCCTCATCATATGGGAATCTAGAAGAGCATAGTAATTCTCCACAATCCACAGGTTGAGGAGAGCGTAATCATCCTCTATATATGAAAATTTTAGGATAGAATAATCAATCACTGACAACCCTGGGTTTAGGAGAGTTTAATCATCCTAATTAAACTATTATCCATGGAGAGCATAATCATCCTCAGCACTTGGGAGAGAATAATAATCCACATGTATCATTACAAAGGATTCTATGGCCATATCTCATAGATGTAGTCTCAAAATCTGGAATCTATAAACAACTATAGACATCCAAATATTATAATAATAAAATATATAGGCCTAATATCTAAATACTAGGTAGTACCTCTGGCTATACCGGTTAATATTAGATTTAACATGGCTCAGAAGCCAGATCCCTGAAAGAATGTATAGGCATCCCAAAGTGAAAGAAAGACACCTCGTGTCAGGATTAATAGCCACTAACTAGGCAGTACCTCTGGTTAACATCACTGCATCAACAATAAATAGGTGAAACCATAAAAATTATATAGTGTAAAATAACTGTTACACACAGCACTGCTTCCACAACCCCAAGGGCATACAATTTCGACATGAGTTCTTAGGTGACAGTTGATACTATCTCTACCCAAACAAGATGCAATAACTCAGAGCCAATCAAACAATGGGCTCCCACTAGGCCCCTCAAATCAAATCACTAAATAGGAATCCTACTTGGTATTCTCAATGTCTAAACACAAGAGAATACATCCTACTTGGGACCCTTAGCTAAAAAGGTAAAGGAGGAATCCTACACAAGATCCTCGAATGGAAATTCGAAAGAGGAATACTATAAGGGATCTTCAAAACAATACACAGGTGAAGGGATCCAGTAGGGATTCCCAAGGTCAACATGTAAGAAAAGGCACCCCATAGGGGACCCTTGTTAATAAGAAGAAGATTGAGGCATTCTATATGGGATCCTCTAGGATGAAATGTAAATAGTGGAATCCCACAAGGGATCATTAGAGAAAATAAGCATCATGACCTCTTGGTCTAGATGGGAACATATATCAAAGGATAAATCCTCAAAGGAAACATATGAAGGAAAAAATCAAGAGAGAGAACTCAAAGCCCATCTCAGACTAGGGTGTCAATTTTGGTTGGTTTGAACACCAAACTGATCTTTCTCATTTCATGTCTCTCTTAGGAGACGACTGAATTCAAATTCTACTGGAAGAACCTCTCCATTTAAGACATACCTAAAATTCCATCTAGGAGCCCTTAAAACACCCCATGGGTTTCTGCATCATAATATAGGAAGAAAAATACTTATAATATACTACTCAAGTGTCCAATTATGACTCCTGGGAGAAAAGATATAAAACCCCTAAAAGTGATACAATGGGGAAGTACATGACGTGTCTCCATGAGTACACGACGTGTACTCCTGATGCCTCACCTGGGCGTGTACTCCCACCAGACATGGAATGTAAATGACCATGTACACGACATGTAAGATAGGTACACATCATGAACCTTACATGGGGTACCTTCCCATGCCCAAAACCAACCTAGCCACATACTTGGTCTGATCATGTACTTCTACATAGCATGCGACCCACATGTGTTCTGGTCATGTACTCTACACGGCCATGTTCCCCTACATAGGAAACCTAGCAGGGTACACAGCTACAGGGATGAGAACCATTACTTGGAGTGTACACCGTATCACTTGTCGTGTACTTCAAAAACATCATCTTACCCAAACAAGAAGAACATTTGACGTGTTTTCCCTTAACCACATGTTGTATAGGCGGGTTTCCCCAAATGGAAAACCCCCCAAGTTCCCCAAGACCCTATTTTGACCCCAACAGCTGTAGATCAAGCCACAAGGGGCCACAAGAAAGAATAATAAGGGATTAAAAATGTGAAAATGTTTAAACTATGAAGATTTATGACAAAACGTAAAATGTACTACCTTTGGGCGGAATTTTTCAAAGCTTCGCCTATTTCCACGGTCTACGGTTGACACACATCGAACTGATATATTCTGAGCTCCACAGAAGCACCTACCTATCTCCATCTCCACCTTTCTCTCTCCTGCTCCCTTCATATCTTTGGATGTGGATAAGTAGAGCCCTATAGGGTACACACAAGAATCTAGGAGGAAAAGAAGAAAAGAAAATAAAGAAAAATAAAAGAAAATGGAGGGCCCCTACTGGCCTCGACGCCCAACATGAGTTTGTTCCCCGCCTCAGAATAAATCAATATTTAAGACTCAATGATAAAGATTCATTCTCAGTACAATGATCTGTTTAAAATATATCTCTGAAATAATTTTCATGAATAAATTAATATTTAATTTATTAAATATTAAATATCAATTATTTTTCGAAAACTAAAATGGATCATAATTCTACCAAACTCCTGTATTTGGGTAGACACCCTATTTTGGGACCAACAGAGTGGTCATTAAAATTATTTGAGATAATGAGATAAGGGAAAAGGATCATTTTACCCTGTAAAAGAATTTAAATGAAAAATATAAAAAAATTTCCTAAAAAATTAGTCAAAAAAACATGGGTCATTACAACCTCCCCACTATAAACCTTCTCATCTCTGAGAATCCTGGTGGTAAGACTAGTAGTCATGATCTAAACCTGAGCATATACAAAAATAATTTGTTTGAACTACACAATGACCAATATCATAGCTTAAAAAACTATCTCCAATATGGAAGACATTTAATTGTGACTGATCTGGTACTCCCCATCATTGAAATACCCTTATTATCCTCTCATACCAAACTCTGATCCCAACAGCTCACAGAAATGATAGATTTCAATTGAAACAAGGGTCACCATCCTCAAATGGAAAATAGTGCACTCCCCTCTATAAGGATTACCTTACACTTCTCCTTGATTGAAACCTCAATAGGTTTCGTCTTCCTAACCAAGAAAGAAATTTAAAAGAAATGAATCTCGATATAGGTCCAACGCTCTCTCTTCATACCCAAGACAAATTCAAGATAGAGCATGGTTGTCTCTAACTAGGAGTACACTAAGATTCCAAAAAAGGGTGTATATAGCTCCCTCCAAGACACGAACACCATACTTTCAATACTTAACATGGATTTATCCATGATTAAACCATATTACATTGCCCGATTCATTCTCTCTATCTCCTCAACCACAGAGGGACATTCATTAATTTACCAGAAATCCCGGGAAACCAAACCAATGGAAAGTCTTGAAACCATCAGTCATTAACTCAAACCTAACCACTCATTGATTATGATTTAATGGCACCATGTACACCCATAATATACGTTTAACACCTAGCCCGTACTCCATAAATTCATCCATTACAAGGATAAGATGGTCGTGCTACATGGCATGCTAGCCTCATTAATCTAGAATCTCCCTTCGAACAACTTTTCAAAATTAAGAACCTCACATGCACCACATTTTTATTCCAAAATCAACAGTGATCTATCATCATTCTAGTCATGAGCGTCTACCTGCACTTTGACTACATTAGCAATAGTGGAAACACTGATCAACCAGGCGAGGCACCTAAATAGTCCTTCTCTTTAAAGCTAGTCTTGATACCAAATCTGTAATGACCCATAATTTTATCAATGAAATTTCCCTTCTTATAATTATTTCATACAGTATAAATAACATAAAATCACATAGAGAACTCAATAAAAACATTATAAATTAGGAATGAATGAAATATGAAGTATTTCTAGAAGTTAAGAAGCTTATACCGATGAAATAGTATCTTGAACTTAGTAATGATAATTTAAACCTTATGAATAGAAAACCATCCAAATCAATAGTAACCTCACCCATGAAAGTATAAATAAATTTTAGGCATCTTATAAATGAATGTATGATATAATTATATCATAGTATAAGTAAATAAATATTTTAAAAATTATTAATTAAGTGTTGGAATTTTTGTAAATTATAAATATTTACTTATGATTTTATAATTAATAATATGATTTAAAGGAAAATTTATTTTCATAAAATGTATTCATAAATTAATATTTTTTTGTCTTATGATTTTAAGATAAGTTTATGAGACCTTTATTTTTTAAAGTGCTATAAAATCAGTTATAATTTTAATATATATTTTTTTCAAATAAATGATGATTTTAATTAAAAATTAAATCTCTCATATTTAGAAAATAATTTTCATAAAATGGAGTTCATTTTTTAATTATACATTTCAAAAAATGGTTAGGGTGAATTTTTTGAATTTTTCTAAAATTGTTGAATTTTTGGTGAATAGTGAAATATGGTAATTTATTGTATATATACATTATAAGATAAATACACTATTCCTTGAGTCATGAATGATTTAAGCACCATATTCTAGAAATTACCTTAATTATTTTAATATTTTTGGTGATAATTATCAAACTATTTAGAGTCTTGAGCCAAAATAATAAAATTTAATAAAATATTCAAAAAAACACCCCACTCCTCCAATATAAATACCACCCCTCACCACCTCTTCACCTCACACGTTACAATATTTGACTCTTGACAAATTTATTCCAAATAATCTTCCCAAGATCCTCCCCCATGACTAGGATCCTTTTTTCTCCAAAAAAGATCAAAATCAATCCCTATGAGGAGGTTCTCAAGGAGGAGATTTCAAGAGGTAAAAATTCTCTCCCATTTAATTTATTTTCCTTTCAATTTCTTTTATTTGATTTTACTTCCATAATATAACCTCTAAAAATATAAATGATAAAAAATGATTTATATATTTAATTTTTATCTTGTTATTTTAAGATCTATAATCAAACTCCTTTCTCTCTCTCTCTCTCTCTCTCTCTCTGTCTTTTATTTTATAAATGAAAACAACACTCATGATGTATCAATTTACTGACATCATGGATAATGCATTTTCATTTCCATTAACGCCATTAAGGATGGTAATAAAACAATAAATATGGTTAAAAAATATTTTATTATACATATTACGAGTTATTTAGTATTCTAGAACTATAATATATACATGATATTAATCAATAAGAAAAAACTATTTCGTGTCGATCGAAACACCACCTAAATGATCTAAATGATTATCATTAATGTTATATCTAATGAATCATCCCAATATCTTGAAAAATAATAATGTATAATACGATTAAATATTTTTTATGTTCATTAATAACATATAATTCTTATTCTATCGAATTATAATAATTTTACTTAAACTTCATTATTATAAAAAACTAACCGATCATGAAATCCAAGAAAAAGAAAGCTCCTGAATGATGAAATTAAACTCTATAACTCATCCCAGAGGAAATAAACAAACTTAATAAAACTAAAATGACTCAAAATTATTGTATAAAAATTTATAAATTAATTTATTAATTAATCTAATTTCAATATCCAGGATGTTATGTAAAAACACAGGACGCTTTCGGACATAAGGTAAGTGATTCAACCCAAACCTTCATTTTTTCCTTCGGGTTATTCTTTCAATATCTTTACCCTAATATAAAGCTTCTTTATTTTTTGTGTGATTATTCAATATTCTGTGTTTATGCTCCAAAATTATATATTAATTTCATTTTATCTTTCATTTATGGGGAAATACATGTTTTACAAGGTTTTATTCTCAACCCAATCCCGATTAAAGAGAATGTCTCAATTTCCTACACATTTTTATGTTCCAAACGTAAGATATATTAAGACACCAATATTTTTATAAAAAAAACTTTTGTCATGAATAACTATATATGTTCATTTCTAGTTTTATACAAACAATTATGACAAATATAAATGATTTTTCCATAATAACTCTTCTTTAAAAAGAAAAAGGGGTATTTATCTCTAAAATTCCATGATGATTTTTATTAGATTATTTTCATATATTTTAAAACCTATATTTAATTTTATGGTTTATTAGGATTTATATCCTATTATTATCATCTACCATATTTTATTAAATATGTTATGATCAGTTTGACTATGTGCTATATTGATACCATTCACCATGTTACTCATAATGATTAGTGAATATGTTTACAGATTGGGGAAATTTATTTAATTTTCATTTCTATATATTTTTTATGTTTAAAACCATTCATATAAGGAATTTATTTGACTTATAAAGTAATGATTTGGGCCATATATATCCCCTCGATGCATAAGTAAGTCTAATGAGAAAAAACGTGTATGGACTTGGTTGGGGCCTTTCCAATTTTCAAATATGGTTTTTGGAAAGGCATTAATCATTTTTAGATGTATTGTAAAAGGTATAGATGGTATGTTTTAGATTACCAAAATATTCATTACCTCATTATGATATTATTAATTGATTATACATTTAAATATTTGAATAGTATAATATCCATGGTTAATCATCTTTCTCATGTGATTATTTGTATGACATTATTTATTCATCCTTTATTCTTTTCATATCATATTCAAGATTATGTTCTAATGGAATGTGTTTTTATTCATTAACCATGAATTATTATTTATATTATATTCCACTTTATTACTTACCCTTACAATGCATCTGACGCACACCTTTATTATGTTTTATTTTCCCCGAGTATATGAAGATAAATATCACGAATGACTTGCGGGGTTAATCTATGAGTTTTTAGGTTTTTCCAATGGATTTTCTATGTTTTTTTTACTTTAAAGTTGTAATATAATGTTCTTTTATGTAATATGGATTCTAAAACTACTAAACTGATCTGTCCATTTGGATTCAAGTCTTGTATATATGCCAATGTATTAATATAAGGCATTGACTCTGGGATACTCGGGTCAGGGTCATTATAGTTTGTATCATAGAAAGTTTAGTAGAAACCATGGAAAATATATTTAGAAAACATATATTATGTAAAATAATCCTAATATAGACTTTGAGAATAATCATAAAATAACATCCTAGAATTTTCATAAAATAGAGATTATGTGGGTCTTCCTAGAAATACATCTTTTCTGGACACTACAATTGGATGTGGTTCTGGAGCAGATGTACCTAGGTGTAGCAACTCTGACAAGGTGTCCCGAGCTTAACTTGGGGTAACCAAGTACACAAAAATGGGTCTTACTATGCACCTCGTTTGAAACTCTTAGGTGGTGTCCTAGGATAATTCATATTTTTTTACAAAACATTATGAAGGATTTAAAAGTAAATGTTTCCCCAAAGATACCATGTATATGATTTTGAGATCAGTTATGCAAAAACATTCAATTTATATTGAATATTTTTCTAGTTTGAAATTTTAATTATGATTCATAACCTAATTTAGTGTATGAAATTATTTATAAATGGAATCTAGTATAGGGAATGAAAATCATATCACTGGGTATACCCCCATGACAATGATGTTGGTATTAGATTTGTGACTATTACTGAGAATCATATAACTATAATGGGACAACTGACTTAGTTTATAAAAAATAACCTTACCTATATGAAGAATCTTGATCCAAAATTTGGAGGAGAAATGTTATACATCTATATGTGACAATAGCCTCCATCATTAAATTGGACTACAAACCCATTTGTAGCTAAGTAGTGGATAAGTTCCTTATAGAAGATATTTCTTTCTTTGGGAAGAAATGAATTTGAGAAGGTAAACATGATAGTGTATCATATCTCAAGAGATGATTTTAAATGGTGGTAATTGATTTAAAACACAAAGGAGGAGGAAGAAATTAAAAAAATGGAATCGAAGTATTTTAAGGTTTTCCTAGAAAATTACTTTCCTCATGAATAGCGAACAGATATAGAGAGGAAATTCTTGAGTTTGAAACAAAAAGAGGAAGAAATTGATGTGAAGTATGAATCCAACTTTACAAGGTTATCATGGAATACTACAGACTACATACGTAATCCAAGGAGAAAGATTGATTGATTATTTTATGGTTTAAAACCATTCCTCTTAAGGGAACTGGTATCCTAAAATTTCTCATCATACAAAGATATAGTCTCTTGTACTATCATGATAGATAAAGAATTCACTATTTATTATTACATTAAGGGAAAAAAGATAATAAGAGGGTGTAGGATAAAATAATGGATAAAGGGAAGAATAAAAAGGAGGAATTTTCCAATATGAAATACTTGAGGGAGGAAACACAATGCTGCCTACTTAAACGAAAAAGTAGTTTCCTATAAGTATGGTGAGAAAGGAAATCATGATCAATATTTCAAGGGAAATAAATAAGCTACAAATTTTTAAAACTAAAACTATATGGATATGGGACACTATGCAAATGATTTCCCTAAGCGTCAGTGAAACAGTCCCCATAAATGGCTAATGGAGGAAGGCCAAGCTTATGCAATCACAACTGCAAAGGTATAAGATCCTAATGATGTGGTGGAAGGTATTTTATTCATTTCCTTAAACATATCCAATTATTTATTTGATTCTGGATCATCTCATTATTTTATATCCTCCCATTTTTCTAAGAAAATTAGTCATTTCCCTTTTGATTTAATAAACAAGTTATCAGTAAAAAATATTAAGGGAAGTATCATGGAAAAAATGATGTGTCAGTCAATCCCCTTTATGAAACAAAAATGATCTTTAGAATCTGACCTTGTCATCATACCTATGATTTAATTTGATATAATCATCAGTATATATTGGATTTTAAAATATGATGTGAAAATTTACTACAAAAAGAAGTAAATTATGATCAGTGAGGAAGATGCAGAATATCTTATCTTTAGAGAAGAAACATCATCATATGATTCATATCTGGATAAACCACCAGTAGTTCTTCTAAATGAAATTATTATGGAGGAAGAGATAATATCATCTATAGACGAGAAAATAAATCTTAAAACTAAGTAAGTACCTATTGTGCAAGAATATATTGATTTATTTCCATAGTATTTACCTGGAAATCCTCTAGAGATAGAAGTTGATTTCTCTGTTGATTTTATTCCTTGCACAAGATCTATATCAAAGACTCCCTAAAGAATAGACATTGTGGAATTAGTGGAGATAAATAAACAACTAGAGGAATTTAGAGATAAGGGATTTATTCACCCTAGTGTTTCTCCATGGGTAGCCCCTTTTCTCTTTTTCAAGAAGAAAGATGGATCCATGAGGTTGTGCATTGACTATAGATAAATCAATGCTATTACAATAAAGAATAAGCATCCCCTATATCGCATTAATGGTTCATTTGATCAACTTCATAGAGCTCAATATTTTTAGAAGATTGAAATTTGATCTGCTTATCCTAAATTGTGTGTGAGGAAGGAATATATTCCAAAGACAGCATTTCAAACCATGTATAGACATTACGAGTTTATAGTAATTTCATTTGTACTGACTAATGAACCCACATTATTCATGGATATAATGAACATAGTTTTCAAGGAATATCTTGATGACATATTATTGTATTTGTTGATGATATCTTGGTATAATCCAAAAACTAAGAATACCATACTGTTATGAAGAATCTTAGACGAGATGAATTATATGGGATGTTTTTCAAGTGTGAATTTTGGATTCAATCAGTTTCTTTTCTTGGCCATATTGTCTACAAGGATGGAATCTCAGTTGATCCTATGAATACAAATGCAGTTCAAGAATATTATACACCAATGAATATAATTTTTAAAATATAATTTTTTTTATTTTAATTAATATTCAACAATTGTTGTGTATTTGTTCATAATTTATAAAATAATAATTTTTTGTGTAAATCGTGTATTTTGGTGGTTAATATTTACATTTTGTATATTTTTAAAATTAAATATTAATTTATGTTTTATCTTTCATTTTTTATTCTTTTTTTTCATTCTTTTTATTCTTTCATTTTTTCTATTATTTTAATTTTCAAAATAATTAGTTTATCAATTCATTAATTTAATCAATTATTTAATAAAATTTTAAATAAATAATTCAATTTAGTTTTTAGTTCATTAAATAATTAAATTATTTTTATCTTTTTAATTCTATTCATTTAATACTTTTATTTTAATTTTATTCTTTAATTATATTAATTCATTTAATTAATTAATTTGTTAATTCATTTAAGAAATTAACTTTAAACACTTCTAATTATTATAAATTAATTACTATCAACTTATCAATTTAAATAAATTATTTATTTAAAATAATTTGTAACTATTTTTTATGTTGTTTCTAACTTTTCTTAATTTATAATAAGTTTTTTATTTTATTTGTTAATTTAATTTGTTTAATTTATTTGTTGTATAGGAGTAAATTTTACTGTCCGAGTGGTGACTCATTGAGTCACCATCACCATTGGTTCTCCTCTCACAATGGAGACTCCCCATCACTGTTTCCTTCATCAACGGTGACTCTGAATGACAATAGATAATAAATTCAAAATTATAAAAATAGAATCTCAAGAAGTGATGTAGAGTTATGAAGAAAAAAAGATGTTAGGAATTTGAAAGGAGGAAGAGATGATAATGAAACTATAATATATAGTAATAATATAACATATTTTAATGAAAATATATAATATAACATAATTAATAATTATTATAATATAATGATATAAATAATAAATATCATTTATATTTATTTTCATAGTATTAGTTTTTTTTAATTTACAATGTTTAATTGTTTTACATATATATATATATATAAATTGTATGAAATATTTTTATAAAAATCTATATGTATATATATATATTAATACTTGTAGTAAATTTATTTTTAAAATTATTTTATATGTTTATTTATGGTGGTTTAGGTGGTAGGAGGTGATCAGGTAGTTACAGAGGGGTGTGTAGGAACATTCAGTTGAGGGATTCTGATTCCATAATCATCAGATCTATTCAATATCATCACTTCATAGGTAGGGGAAGAATTAGATGTACGAGTAGTAAGAGGTTACGTGACTCCCACCACCACTAGTTTATCAATTCCATTCTCCCGATCCTTCATCCAAATCCTGTCACTCCATCCCCTAGACCACATCATTCTATTCCATCTCCCAAAGAACCATTAATCATACCATTTTCATTCATCTGAACAAAGATAGGGGAATTAATTGAGAAAATGTAGAGCATCAGAGTAGGTGTCCAAGGAAGGAAGTCATAATAGAAGATATGTTTTCCATTTACTTTCTTATTATTTCTATATTTGTTTTCATTTTTGTTATGTGTAGCTAAATTGCATAGGGGAAATTAGAATATTGTGTTTCGAAATTATTTTTATGTTATAATTTTAATTTATACAATTGACATGGTTCAAATTAATCTCAACTATCTCATTTCATTGTTAATAAGCATCATTTTCTTCATTATGCTATGAACTGACAGGAGACGATGGCGATCATTTTGGCTTTCAATTGTAATCGAAGTACTGAAAATAGAAAAGTTAATTTCCTCTTTTCCATTAAGAATAATTTTAATTAATATGTGATGATTGAAATATCATTTCTGAGTAAATATATAAGATCCATGTTGATCTACTAAATCAATAGCTCAGTAGACCAACACCATTTTTTTAGAACCAAATCAATTTTAGTTAACTAGAGCATGAACAAAAAATACTTTATTCAATTCACTGCATTACGATCCCCCTAATCTCATCCACTTTTTTTTCTTTATCTATATTGTATTTCTTAAACTACATTCACACACCCATTTCACTATTAATTTCACCATTTTAATTTAGTTTAGTTTGGTCTTTCACACCATTAGTCCTTCCTTATGGTTCGAAACACTAATTACAAATGTACTAGTAGTTTGTAGGGTTTATAAATTTCAAATTTTCGTATACTCAACGACTTGTGTGACCATATTTTGGAACCATTTCTAGGTATGGAATGTCATACCAAGTTAAGAAAACAAAAAAAAACAACAAAAACTAAAAATAATAGAATAGATAAAAAATATAATACTTAAAAAAAACTGTACAAGAAAGTCTCAAAACTATTGCTGAAACTGGTTGAACACTAGAGATTATAAGTCCGAACATGAAACAATAATTTCAACAATAAACAATAATTGTTCAATATTTATAAAAAAAATAAAATAATAAATGGAAAACTTGGAAAACATAGCTGAGAATGAAAATTTTAATGTTCCCCAACCCATGGTTCATGCCCCTAACAAAACATGACTTAGGGAGTTTCAAATCCCCGCTGTTTAAGAAATTAAATTAAATTAGGTTGTCCCCTAGGTCAAGGAATTATGAAATTATGTAGTCTCATCTCTCTTAACTAACATTATTTAATGGTCTTTCAGTAGAGTACTCACTTGAATTCATTAGAGAGTTTTATGGTTCTGTCCAATAGATGCCTTTGCAAGATATGAGTTAGGAGGAGTTGAGGTTGTGGTTGTTTCAATATTATATTAAGGGGAGGCCTAGCACATGGTTTCATAATATTGATGAGGAAATATTTCAAATTTGAGGTGAGGTATTCAATTCCTTTTCATCCAAATTTTACCCCAGGAACACCACTATTGAGGTTAGGAAAAAAATAACAGGCATTGTCCTGGATGAGGGAGAGTTATTTCATGATACATGGGACAGGTTTATAGGTATTTTTAGGTAGATTAGCAACCATCTGTTAGCTCCCCATTTTCTCATGGACACTTTTTACAATTCCCTCATCCATTACAACTAGAACCTAGTGGATTAATCATATGGGGGTGACTTCTCTGATTCAACTGCTGATGAGCTAAAACAATTGTTTGATAAGCTGTCTCAAAAGTTTCAACACATGTTCCCAAGAAAGGGAACCATTCATAGGACTGAGAAAAACTCAAGCTTCTATTGTCAAAGAACAAGTTCTAATGGAGTAGTGTTGTCACTATGGGATATTCGGTCACATTCAAAGATGTTGTGCCAATTTTTACCTCCCTATCCAATTAAATGAGAGTGCTTGGTATTTGGATTTTTGGGATAGAAACCAAGTTGTACAAGCTCCTTTTTCCAATAAATATAATTATGGACATCAAGGTTATCCCAATCGGTCATGGAAAGAAAAAGGTGTGATGAAATAACCCCCACCCAAAACATCCACCCACAACCCAAACAGTTTTCCCAAAACCAATATGGAGGGTTAGTTATCCAATTCTCATAGGGAATTAAATGGGATGTTGTAGCAAGTGATGGGTGATATTAGATCACTAAAAAAGGATACAGATTCCAAGATTCACAATTTATAACATCGAATGGGTCAATTGGATAGAGATCAAGGTGGTAGGGAAAAGGGATAGCTACCCAGTACAACAAAGTCAAATCCAAGAGAAAATGTCATAGTATTAAATACCAGGTTGGGCCTAAAAATTCAAGAACTAGTTAGAGTACAACCAAACAAGAGGAAACTGATGTTAATGTTGAATTTGGTACTAAAATCCTGAAAAACCCAATTCTTGAAATCTGGACAGATTTAAAGAAACTGAGAAAAGTGTTGAAAATTCACAAGAAGAATCATGAGAACAAATAAAAATAAAGTGGGAGTTAGTAATAGTGGAAAATAATAAGGTATGTTTTGATGATGAGAAGGCTAACCCACCAATTCTGATGAACTACCCCCTCCTATCCCTTTCCCACAAAGGCTAAAAAACAAAAATGATTCTGACTATCTCAAGTCTCTTCATATATTTAAGAGCTTCAATGTCAACATGAAATTTGTAGAATCTTTGACAAAAATCCATTCATACATTAAATTTATTAAAAGTTTTTTATCTAATAATAGATATTTGGGTTAGAGATCAATAGTGATCATTAAAGAGGAGTGTAGTAAAATTTTCCAAACAAATATTCCTACTAAAACTGAAAGACCTAGGAAGATTTTATGATATCTTGTAAAATCTGTAAAAGTGAGTAGATTAAGTTCTTATGTGATCTAGATGCTAGAATAAATCGGATTCCCTATCCCTTGTAGGAAAAGTTAGTCTTTAAGAAGTTGAAACCAAATTTAGTTACCCTACAGTTAGATCACGGGTCACTTTCCTACCCTTATGGGAGGGTAGATGAATTGATTGTTGATGTAGGGAAACATTCTTGGTCCACTGAATTCCAGATTCTTCTCACAAATTTTTATCACATTGTTCCACTTATTCTGGGTAGGACATTCTTGGCCACTACTAGGGATCTCATTGATCTATCAAAGGATATGATGGCCCTTCAGGCTTGTGAGGATCAAGAGGTATTTCATGTCTATAAAGTGTCTCCACTTGAGGTGATATACAAGTTGATAGATGTTTTTGATAAGGATTTTAGGGCTAATATGAGAAGATAAAATTTTCATCCCTTTGGTGATTTAATCACTGAATTCTTCAGTTAACATTTTCATGAAAATTTTGTTGAGTCTGAATCCAAAAAGGAGCTGTAATGGTTGCGAATAATTGAAAACCAAATTAGGAAATACATTTCTCAAAAGCTTAATGTTATCCTTTCCACTCCGAGTTGTCTTGTTGATAGTTGTTTCTCAAAATTGTCAAAATTTGAAGCCCACCCAGGTTCCCAACCCTGATGTTACTTCATATTATAAAACACCTAAGGGTAGTCATTCTGCTTCTTATACCTTGTCATTCAGAAGTGTAAGTGTTATAACTGAGGATCATTCTGGAGCTAACCCTATGAAACCTGAATTTGAGGTTGAGTCTTCTGAATCTATTAAGAATGATCTAGATGATTTGTTGGATTTTTTTACCAAATGTGGATAGTAGGTCTTCCCCTACTTATTTTCACCAACTCGATGATCAAATTTTTTTCCCTGAGTTTGAGAGATTCTTAGAACAACTTGATTCTTGTCCCCCCCTACTCCACATAAGGAATTTTCATATGAAATTAACTATATTGTTGACAGTGACCCACTTACACCAACTACTGTTTATTTTTCTAAACCTATTAATGACATAGGTGTGGGGGTGAATGTGAAGGAGCCTTTTATAAGTGTGCCTGATCACCTTAGATTTTCTGCTGAGATTTTCACTTCTCTACCATTTTATCTAAGTGGTGTTATGAGTTTTGAAGATATTATTTGAAGGAGGCTTAGTCCCCGAATTCTGTAATTTTTCAAAATAATTTTTCATTTTTATGAATTGAACGAGGTTCTGTTTGATCTTTCTGAATTTTCCAATAGAAACCCTGAGGGGTAAAGTAATGCAAAATCATACCCCTTGAATGATCATAGTTAGAATTTGTTTAGGGAAATAATGTCTGGACAGGGACTTTAAACCTATCACTACATGGGAGGGAACCCATGGTTTTCCATTTTTTCTACATTTCTTTTCATCTTGAATAACAGCTCCTTGTTTAGTTGTGTGTCTATATGTTTTCATGACCAATAATTGTTGAATGTCATTGAAATGTTTTTGGCCTTCATTGATGGATTTTTGTTGATGCTTACTAGTTTTAATAAGGTGCAAGTGGATTGTGGTTGGGTGAATGAAATTTTATAGGTGATAGACTCTTTTGGAACATTCATGCTGGAAGGAAGCTGCTTTTTGAAGAACACTGGATAACCTTCCCTAACACACACTTTAGTTGCATTTTTCCTTGATCATTAAATTCATTAAGGTTTATGTTAATCAGTTTACATATTTTAGGTACTTGAGTAGAGCAGTCATAGTTCATGCACAAGGAAAATATGGAGAGGCTAATAAAAAATAAATGTGAAGTTTCCACATTCAGGGAAGTACTATTTTTAATTATACATTTTTTTCAATATACTCATTCATATTGCTTTCTACTTGCTGCTATGTGTGGGAGATTCCCCCTATTCTTTTTGAAAAATTATGAACTATTTTTCCTTCTAGATTCTAGCATGAGGAAAACTAGAGAGTTTAAATTTTAATTGAACTTCATTTTCAAACCTACTAGAAGGATTTTGGGGCTTCAGATATGTGCTTCTCAGTGATTTCTCTGTTTTCGCATTTAGTGGTGAGCGATGGGTCGTGACTTTTGTTATCTGCCCCTATCTCAGCATTCAACGAGGTGGTGTTCAGCCTTAAGTGGATGCTCATGGTGCATTTTGGTTATGATAATCCTTCTCTTTCTATCTTCTAGTGTTTTTTGGATTCCTGGGGCTTGAAGGATGGGGTTCGAATATCAGTGTTACACAGGTCCTCCATCTGTTTGGGTCTTTCGTCGTTGGTGTATCGCACTACATGTAATGGTTCGTTGGAACTTTATAACCTCTCTTTGGTAGATGGAGGATTATAAGGGGAAGGAAATTCTTTTGGCTGAGTGTGTGTGAGACTTCAAGGGCTTCCGCTCCCTTTCTAGAATGGTACCTTTCTCAAAGTAACTTGGGATTTTCTTGTAGGGTTTCTATGCATGGAAGCACAAACTCATAGCGGGGAGGAGACGATGATGCCTCAGATTTCTGTTGAGTCAGATCTGTCTATCCCTATACCAGAGTCATTATCTGTGGAAGTGAAGGATTCAGTGGTATGGCTTAAGGATATCATGTTCCCGATGACTCCAAGGTACTGCTCATCCTTGCTCCTCCATGAGAATTCTTTTTAAA
This sequence comes from Viscum album, assembly GCA_963277665.1. Classification (NCBI taxonomy): domain Eukaryota; kingdom Viridiplantae; phylum Streptophyta; class Magnoliopsida; order Santalales; family Viscaceae; genus Viscum; species Viscum album. The sequence goes on along the minus strand of OY728167.1, from coordinate 390,990,377 downwards.
TATGTAGAAGAGCAAACCATGTGGCTCATCCAAATTTTTTTAGACCTTCTAAGTCTATAGATATGATGGACCCTCATAGTGGAGGGTCATATTTGAACTTTTTTCCTTATGTGGACAAAGATGTAGCCACCTTATCTGGGGACAATGATGTTTCCAGGTCTTTTCTTGCATGCAAGGTTACTGGTACCTCTCCAACATGTTCAAAAACACCTCCCTGAAAGGCCATAGTTCCCTTCTACTCTGGTTCCAGTACTGTGGAGCCATATGTAAGATCTTGTCCCTCTCCCCTCATTTTCTCCCAAGGTGAATTGATGGATTTATTTCTATCGGTTATCCCGAGAATGCTGGTGTTCGAATCATAGGATTTTCCTCTTGTTCCTTTTGATTCGTGTAAAGGGAATGTAAGGGTTCTCTAGTCGAAAGATGTATAGGAGGATTTCCTCTATGGGCGAAACGTGGTTTCTTTTGAGGTTATTGAAGGAGGGTCTGGACTTTTGAATGCAGTGGAACTGTTCTGTTCTTCTTCATCCCATATGTCTCCTTGTACGGTAATGAAGGGGAAGTCCCATTCCTCTGAGCCGTATGTATCCCCTGCTACCTCTACCAATAGCCATGGGGTATTCAACCAGTAACAGATGAGACATCTCCGGGAAAGATCTTTTTCCAAAAGCAAAAAGACAAAACTGCCTGGGGCCAAAGATGAGCTACCTTTTTTTAATGTTATCCCTCCTCCTTTGGAATGCTCGTGTCTTGGATGCTTGGGTGAAGTCTGAACTCATTAGATCATAAGATAAGAAAAATAAAGCTATTCTTGTGGATGTCCTTGATCATAAACAGAAGATAAGTAAGATCAAAGCCTTCAGTCGCAATGTTCTAATGCATGAATACTTGCATGCTGACCCAATTAACAGAAAAATTTGGTTTTTTTGGAATAAATAGATTTTATTGGATCTGATTGAGGAGGGAGATCAGTTCATTACTATGAGAGTCACGAATGGAGCATATTGCTTCTTTTTTTCTATTGTATATGGTATCTGTAACTTACAAGAATGTAAAAGGATATGGAAAAGTCTTGAGTCCTTTGTTCCTTTTGACCTACAATAGATTATATCAGGGGATTTCAACACCATTATCGACCCAGAGGAGAATAAGGGAAGATGTGTTTTTCCTGTAAGGCCAGCTGGGACTTTGCTCAGTTTATGGATGAAAATGGTCTTCTTGACATGGGCAATTCAGGGAATCGCTATTCTTTGTGCAACGACCAATTTAGTGGAAGGATAAGTTGGAGAAGGATTGATCGGTGCCAGGCTGATAATAATGAGATAAAAAAAATCCCAGATGCCATAGTCAAGCACCTAGACCAAGGTATATTAGATCACTCCCCTTTATTGGTTTCTCCGGTTCCCAAGTAGGATTCCATGAAGTCCTTCAGATTCAATCATCAGTGGTCTCAACTTCAATGTTACCAGCTTACTATAAGGGAGATGTGGGCAGAAACTACTCAAGGTCATACATGGGTATCTCTTCATAAAAAACTGCAGCGGATGAAATAGGGGCTGAAGGAATGGGCAAGGGAGCTTCCACCTTTTGATCATAACATTGAGATTCTTAAACAAAGTATTAAATGTTTGGATTCTAACATATAGGATGAGTGTAAAGACTTAGTATTTGAAAATTTAATGGGTAAAAAGTTGTGATGGGTAGAGATGCTCCTAAAGCAGAAGCGATTGGCCCGGGATCACTCCCGGGTGAGGTGGTTGCAACAGGGAGACCAAAACACCTCTTATTTCCATGCATGTATTAGAGAAAGAAGGAATTCCTTTCACCTAATATTTTGATTTAATATGGCTCTTACACCGAGGATTGTGATACAGTGGGGGTAATGGTGTTTTCCTTCTTTAAGGATCTTCTTGATGGTCCTAATTCGGGGATGAACATGGGGTATCCTAGTGGGCAAGTTGAACTTTAGGAGGAGATTCCAAGGCTGGTACCTCTACTAGAAAATGAGGTCCTAGTGGTGATTCCTTGTGAGGAAGAAATTCACTTAGCCATGTAGAAACTCAACCCAGATAGTGCACTTGTTCTTGATAGTTTCCTAGGATTTTTTACAAAGGGGTTTGGGATGTGGTAAAGAAGGACATAATAGAAGCTATTGAGGACTATTTTTGAGGTGGGATCCTCCCTTGGGTTTCTAGTGCTACTACAATGGTTCTGATCCTAAATATTAAGAATCTATCCTATCTATATCACTATAGAACAGTGATTTTATGTAACATCCCCTACAAAATTTTGGCGACTGTTATTAATCAGAGGTTGTCCAAATTCCTCTCAGGCTGGATATTCCCAGAGCAACATGGGTTCGTAAAAGGAATCTCTATTCAAGGAGTGATAGCTCTATCCCATGAGATAATAAGCCATATCAATGTAAAAACTCATGGTTCAAATTTGTATATCAAAGTGGTTATGAACAAGGATTATGATAGGATTGAATGGAGCATCATTAACAAAGTCCCCTAGACTATTGGCTTCTTCGACAGAGTAGTAGACCCCATCTTCAGGAGCTTTATCTCTTCATGGATGGTGGTATCCTTTATTGGAAACGATCGCAACTTCTTCAAGGCAACAAGAGGGATTCAGCAAGGAGATACCCTCTCTCCCAGAATTTTCATACTGGCGCAAGATACACTTAGTAGACTTATAAACTGAGGCCTATCTCAAGGAGTTATAACACCTTTCAAGGGGAGGATGAACGTCCTCCCGAGTTCTCATTTGATGTTTGTTGATGATACCATCATATTTTTGAACATTGGTAAGGATTCATTTCGAGGGATAAATGGAATTCTAGAGGAATATTGTCACTGGAGTTTTCAAGTAATAAGTACAACTAAGATCGGTTTTTTATCTCTAATAAGAACACCCTCAGTCGAGTATCCTCCCTATGTAGTTTCTTGGACATGCAGCGAGGTGTTCTTCAAATGGAGTACATGGGCACGCCAATATCCTCTAGTAGACTCTGGGTACATGATTTTGATCCTGTTGTGAGTAGGATTACTATCCCAGTGCTTAACTGGAAAATAAATTCATTTCTTTTGGGTGTCACATTACATTAGTTAATAGTGTTCTATAGGACATCACTATTCATGTGATGGGTTCCTCAAATGTCCCAAAAGGAGTGATCAACAATGTAGAAAGGATCTTATGTTCCTTTTTCTGGGATGATAATTCAGAAGGTAAAAGGAATTGGGTTTCATGGAGAAAAATGGTGAGGCTGGTTCTAGATAGTGGGACCAGTGTAAGGAGCCTTCAGTGTACGATTCACTACATGCATTCCATGCTTTCTTGGGAAATTCTATAGGAACGTATTTTATGGGGAAGATCCATGTCAAAAAAATTCAGGGGAAGTGTGGAGTATGTTCATGGATACATTTCTCCCCTATGGGTGAAGATTTATCCTTTGGTCCAGTTTCTTCAACCGAGCTCTCGATGGATTGTTGGCTATAGGGACTTACCCTTTTGGCACAAAAACTGGGCTGGTTCTATTCTCGGCTTCCTAAGATGCCATGCCCCTCTTATATCGGTGAAGGCGGTGCGTCTCCATCCCAGGTTCATCAAGGCAGTGTTGAACTCAGACCGGCTGGATCTTCTCAAGTCCATTGAGATCACTACCGGACAAGACTCATGTGGGTTTAATCCTTTGTCTTCAGGTGAATTTTACACGAGAGAGTACTGAAAGCTGATTTCAGAGCATACCCTACATGATGGGTGCAATGGAGTGGTTTGGTGCCACAAGATCTCAGCAAAGTTCAACTTCCTTATATGGAACATCAGTAATTCTAATGTAGCTACGAATGATAATTTCAAAAATCTAGGAATTAACTTGGCCTCGTTGTGCCACTACTGTGATATCAATAGGAAGGAGAGTTTGTATCACTTATTTTTCGAGGGGGTGTGAGCTTCGGCGGTGTGGTCCTTTTTCAGAGGCTCTGTTTTTATCTCAACTCATCAGTGGGACCTTTCTTCTTTCCTAGGAAGTTTGTATCAAGGCTTGTATAGTTTGTAGAAGGATCAGTTGTCTCGATCAGTGATACTGAGTGATGGTTGCTGGTGCTTGTGGAATGTCGGAAACCATACAAGATTTAAAGGTTCTATTTCTACGGAGAGAGTCATCATAGCGAGGGTGTGCTTCCTATTTTTGGAATTTATTTCACTCTCGTAGGTTTGGATAGATGATCTTTCATTCAAAGGTATCCAAGTCAGTAACCCAGTGACCATTCCTCACCCAGTTATGACGTAGGGACATTGGGTGTGTTAGAAAGACCCTGGTTCCGACTTCAAGCTTAACATAGATGGGTCTTTCTCCTTGGGAATCATGAAAGGAGAGGGAGTGGTTCACAACTCTTGGGGGAACATCAAGTTGTATTTTATGTTGTGCTTTGGAATGGGAACTCCCCTTTTGGATGAGGCCAAGGAAATTCTCACCAATCTTACTCTTTGCATTCAGAAACATGTGTTATTAACCCAAGTAGAGACAGATTCCTTAATTTTTCAGGATTATCTGATGAGTAAAGGCATTACTCTATGGTCTATATCCTACATCGTCAGTAATTACAAATACTTAATTCAGGATACCATCCAAGATTCTCACACATGGCGTGAGGGAAATAAGGTACCAGACTATATGGCCTCCTTAACATAGTAGGGCTCCATTCACACTAGTCTTATTTCTTCTCATTTCTTAAAACCAGAGGCTGTAAATTTAATTAGAGGGGATTCCCTCATCCTACATTATTTTAGAACTCCATAAGCACAGGGGCCATTTGTTTCCTTGCGCCTTTTTGTTGAATAAAAAATTATTTTGGATGGATGGAAGTGTAGGGGAGAGGGGACATTTTTCCACATAAAATTCCCATTAAATTCTTTTAAAAAAAGTGTCAAATTTTTTCAATTTTTTCAAATTCCTTTAGTTTTTTATTTCAATTTTCTCTTTCACAGCATAAGGGTCTTATGGCTTCACATTGTACATCATCTCTATCTTGCGTAGTGGATACCAACCTATTGGCAGTTACGGGTTTCACTGAGTTTGAAGCTGTTCGGGACAAGTGATTTCTGAGTGGAGTAGCGCATTGTCCTTATGGATTTTATGTTTAGGATCTTAGGAAGAGAGTGATATATGATATATATTTTTGTAATTAAGATCATGACTATAGGGAACTGGAACTTTTAACTGGATCCGAGGGGACTCATTTTTTTTAAAAACAGTCACCTAATTGAGCATACACAAATGATAATTATTTAATTCCGTTGTTACTGGAGTAAAATGGGAAATTGGGATCCCACAGTGAGTCTCTGAGATAGGTATGATGGGTGTATTTTTATGAATAAATAAAATCCAATTTCAATTTGAATAATTGATATGCACAGGGCTCTACACATGGAATATAATTGAGAAAAATTAGAATAAAGTCCCCTGTCCAAAATGAGCTCATTTAGGTGAGGTGAATTTTTGAACCCAAATGTAGAAGGGAACAATTGATTAAATTAAAGATCATTTGATTTGAATTGATTCAAAAAAATATTGGTATTTAATTTTTAGAACCTAGGAGAAATTTAACTTGAAGGTTCCTATGGTTACGGTTTTAATTCCACTTTTATCTGACATGTCATCACTTTTGGAATTGGAACTTTAACTGGAATTAAAGTTGTACAGTTAGTAAAGTTCATGTATGAGGCATGATAGCTTTTATAGTGGATGAATCTATGTTTATCTTGATTTAAAATATCTTTTTTAAACTAGGATGAACCATTTTTCTGAGAATTCTTTGAAAAGACTGACTCTATAGTGTTCTGCTCCTCTATTCTTAAAAAGTCCAGTCATGAAATTTTTGAGCCGAATGTGGCAAATAAATCATTATTTTTTTCAAAGCCCAAAAGCATAAATTTGTTTCAGAAAAAAAATATTTATGTTTGGGGGAGTTTTATGTGGCTTTATTTCATTACTTATTTTCCACATCATTTTATTTTTTTTTAAATATCAAAATCTTGTATTTTAATTAATATTTAACAATTATTGTTTTTTTGTTCATAATTTGTAAAATAATCAATTTTTGTGTAAATCTTGTATTTTGGTGATTAATTTTGTCATTTTGAATACTTTTCCAATTAAATATTCCTTTTTTATATTTTATTTTTTATTCTTTTATTTTTTATTTATTCTTGTCTTTTAATTTTCAAAATAATTAGTTTATCAATTAATTGATATAATCAATTCTTTAATTCAATTTTAAATAAATAATTCACATTAGTTTTTAGTTATTAAAATAATTCTATTAGTTTTAACTTTTTAATTATATTCATTTATTAATTTGATTTTAATTAAATTATTTAATTTTATGAATTCATTTAATTAATTAATTGGTTAATTAATTTAAGCAATTAACATTAAATATTTTAAAATATTTTAAATTAATTACTTAAAATTTATGAAAATAAATAAATTCTTTCTTGTAAGTAATTTGTACCTATTTTTTACATTGTTTTTAACTTTTTTTTAATTTTTAATTAGTTTTTAATTTTAGTTGTTAATTTAATTTGATTAATTTATTGTTGTGAAAGAGACACCATTGCAGTCCGAGCAGGGACTAATTGAGTCACCATTACCATTGCAGCTCCTCTCCCAATGGTGACTCCTAGTCACCATTCCCTTCATCAATGGTGACTTGTTCAGTGACCGTCACCATTGCCATTCCCAATCACCGCTGCCATTCTCGTTCCCACTAGCACTGTCCATGTACTCCTTCACCCTCGTCTCAGACACACCTCTTCATCAATAGTGACTCATTGAGTCACCATCAGCACCCTCCTCTTGTTTTTCTGTTCCACCCACCATCACATCTCCTGTGGCACCATCAGATCACAAAAACACCTATAAGGAAGAAATTAGAACCCCACAAAACCACAATCAAACTCAGTATATACAGAAACCCACAGCCCAGAAAATGATCATTTTGTAACCCCTATTTCAAATCTGATACCTTCACTATGCGCCGCTGAACCCTAAGCTCCCTTGCCTTCACCGCTAGCAATCAAGCCTACAACTGCCGTTTGGTTCCATTCTCGAGCCACCACACAATTTTCACTCATCCTCTGGTGAATCCCTCATCCGCACCTGAAGCCCCATACCCTAACCTGAAACTCACCCAACACTCTGCACCACCATGACCAGAAGCACTGAGACCCTCTTCACCACGCTAAACCCCGATCTTCTTTCGCCGAGTTTTTTTTTAAATACGTTTTTATAAAAAACAATTTGAAAAACTGCTTAGCTCAATTTGTTTTTTAAAAATATGCCTTAAAAGCGGCATCGCAGATGCCTCCTTTTTATTAGTGCACAAAGGCCGCATCTCAGATGCCACCATTGCTCCCCCGCGTCGCCTTTGGCCCGGATCGATGACATGGCAAAGGCGGCCAGGGGGAGGCCGCCTTTCTCCTCAGGGTAAGGCGAAAGGTGGCTTCTACGATGCCGCCTTTGACCATACGTAGAGGCGAAAGGCGGCTTCCGCGATGCTGCCTTGGCCTAAACTCCCTATAAAAGGGCGGCCACCCCCCCCCCCCCTCTCCTCACTTGATCATTTCCTTACTCTCTCCCTCCTCACTTCATCTCTCCGAATTTCTCTCTCTCTCTAAAAAATTTCTTTGCTATGCGAGTTTTTACGAAGCTTCATTTAGAGGTATGTTTTTTTATTTAATTTAATGTTTTTATTTAATTAATTAATTTTTTTTAGTTTTAAATCTTTTATTTGTTAAGTAGTTTAGGTAGTTCTTAATATTTGGTTATTTATTTTCTGTAATTAGTTATATATAGTTTTAAATAATTATTGTTATGTAGTATAGATTAAGTATAGATTAACTTATGATTAAGTATTTAGAAATTTTTGTAGCTTAAAGATTATGTGGTTATCTACGCAATTAAATTCCTGTCTAGATACAAACAAGTGGATGTGGCTCTGGCACAGATATACAGAGGACTAAAACCCGAAAACAACGCTTTGAGATAGACTCGAACGTGAACTGGTGCACGATAACGAGCCTTGCTACATCATGGTTTGACACTCCTGGGGAAGATGCTTAAAGTGATTCATATTTTCATTATAAACTATTAAAATTTATAAGAGAAGAAAAAGCAAATCAGTATATTTATCAATGATAAATGATAAATATAATGTTATATAATCAAATAAGGACATAAGAATTAACGAATTAAAGTTATTATTAGTTAATTATAGAATAATAGAATAATTAACGATTAGTTATTATTAGTTAATTTTAGAATAATTAATAAATAAAATTGGATTAAAACATGGATCTGTATAATGATTTGCTAACAATACTGATGAATATATAAAGTGAAATGAAGAAGAACAAACAATGTAAATAAAAAGGCTCTCTAAAATTACATTCTAATAAATATCATATGGTCAAACATCAGTAACTTAGTTTAGGGTATAGAAAGGCACCCTAAAATTATATTCTAAAAAACATCATATGGTCAAATATAATTGTTAATATTTGTTACACTATCATAATTTTGATGAAAGAAACATTTTTGACGTAGAGAGCCATGTTTGCTTGTGTGTACTGTTATGGGGAGATTATTCAAACTGAGCAAGGAGCTTCTTACAGTACACAACCAATTACGGTGGTTAGTAAAGTTGATTGTGTTAACATTAGTGACCTTCAAGAGAGAATTCGCGTTTCCTTAAATCTGGGACCCGATCAAGAGATCATGTCTATCAGCTATAGACATTTGCAATTTCCAACAACACTGTGGCATATAGCTTGTCCATTGGTTGCTGATGCGCAGTGGGTCCAAGAAATTAATTTATTTTCTCAACGGTTAGATTGTACCATGATGGAGTTATACGTTGTTGTTGCTACTGTACAACAACAACGCCCACTTGTACAAAGACGTAGAAATACAAGAGTGGTTGAAGATAGTCTACCCTATGAAATTGAGCCTATTACAAATGATGCAGCAGAAGAGGACAACCTAGATGATCTCCCAGATATACATGTCAATCCGAATTCTGATGAGGAGTTTCATAATGATGGATCAGATGGCGACAATAGTGCTGATGAGGAGGGACCAACAGAAGATATACAGGAGGTTTTGAGAAATGCAATTGTTGTACATCAACCATGGTCAATAAATCATCCACCACTCTTTTCATCTTGGTCAGAATCAATGAAACGCATGCCTGAATTTGATAATATTGTTCTCACACCAACAACTGAGTTCCCTGGAGTTGTACCAGACAGGTTTAGTGTGGTGGACAAAACCTTATATATTGGATGGAATTTTCCTAGTAACAATGCCATAAAAAGCACGTTAAAGAGATTTCATATTGAGAGACACTTCAACTATGTAGTTCATGAATCATGCCACAGTAAATATGTTATATGGTGCGTGTGAATTATGGGGATGATTTTAGATTTTACTTAAGGGCTATTCCAGACATTACATTTGGAGGTTGGAGAATCTCAAGGATTGAGGCGGCTCATACTTGCATTCAGCCAAGTCTCACGAAAGATCATACTTCATTGGATGTAGAATTTGTGTCATCTATTGTTGTTGAGATGATTAAGAAATGTCAAGATGTTCTAATATCCCTTGTGAAAGAGAGGATTCTACAGACATTTGGTTATAAGATTTCCTATAATAAGGCATGGATGGCGAAACAGAAGGCAATTGTTAAGGTATATGGTGATTGGGATGACTCATATCAAGTATTTCTGCAATTTCTAGACATACTGAGGCATCATAACCAATTTTTATTCCATCTGGATACCAAAGAACATGTGTCTCGTGATAATCGACTTGATCCATCTCGTGTTCAATTTCATCAGTTGTTCTGGGCATTCCTTCCTTGTATCTCCGCATTTCGTTTTTGAAAATAGTTTATTCATATTGATGGACAATTTCTGTATGGAAAATACAAGGGTGTATTGTTGATTGCGACAACCCAAGATGGAAACCGTTCACATCTTCCACTTGCCTTTTCCATTGTATAGAAATAAAACAATGAATCATAAAGTTGGTTTCTGGCGTGTATCAGCAACCATTTCACCAACATTCAGGGAGTTTGTTTGATATCTAATCGCCATCGAGCAATTAATGAGGCAATTAATGCAGATCTTGATACATGGAGATACCCAAATGCATATCATCGGTTCTGCAGTAGACACATTGATAGCAATGTGCATAAAAAATTCCACAACGAACCGATGAAGAAGGTAATCACAAGGCTTGGTACTTATTTTATTCATTCTGTTTTACTGTTTCAATTTAAAGATAAAATCAATTTATGTGAAATATCATCTATGTTTTGTAGCATATGAGTCGGACCGACGACGATTTCAAGAACGTTTTGAACAAATTCGTCAGGCTAATCAAGAAGTTTATGATTATATGATGTGGATTCCAAAAGAGAAATGGACATTGGCATACGACAGGGGGAAGAGGTACGGACACATGACGACAAACATTGTGGAGTGCATCAATGGTATCTTCAAAGGACTTCGCAAGCTACCTATATCCGCCTTAGTTCAGGAGAAATTATATCGATGTGTGAAGTACTTTGTGGATAGACAAAAACTATCCTCAGACAGAATACATCAAGGGATAAGATATGGAAGACACTTTCAACGAGATATTGAAAAAAATATTGAAGAAGCTTTTGGTTATCACGTCTGTCTCTTTCGAAGAGAATACTCCCGATTTGAAGTTCAAGAGCATTCAGACCCCATCACAAATCCCGTGGGTGAAAAAATGGTGGTATTACTAGAAACAAGGAAATTCCAATGTGGAAACTTTCAAGCCTTACGTTTTCCATGTAAACACGCCATCGCAGCATGTGCCTTTGTGAACATCTCATGGGAAGCATATGTTGATCCAGTGTACCAGATTTATATCATTTCTAACTGTTATGATGCACCATGGACACCTATTGGGGAGTATTGTTATTTCCCAATGTCTGAAGCCCAGCCGATAGTGATACCTGACGTGAATCGGTTACGTCCTCGTGGGAGACCAAAGGCGAGTAGGATGCATAATGAGATGGACTGGCCTCAAGAACAAGGACAGAGTTTGTGATGCACAATATGTCATAAAGAACGTCATAACCAGAAAGAATGCACTAAAGTTGTTGGGTTGACTTCACAGTCTCATTCATAATGATGTATTGTCTTCATTGTGACATTCCCATATTGTCAACTAAATGTTGTTATCTCTTCTTTATTCCTCGGTTTTATAAACCCCAAACATCTAAGATAAGTTTTCATATTAATAGTCATGATTTCAAGAAATAACATTAAATATGAGATAATAGAATTTATTTAAAAACTCTGAAAGAGGAACACTTAACCCATATTCAAAAGTAAATTCCAGTTAACCCATTAACATGTTTCCTGGACATTAATATTAAAAAATTTAACCCTAAACCCTCCAACCTAAACCCCAATGCAAACATACAGGATATTTTAGCAAACTGTTCTATAACAAATTTATAGTATCATAATAATTAGCATAAGATATTGAATACATACAATTAGATAAATTCTAAAAACATCATTACTAATTGACATGGTTTATCTTAATCCAATCCATAAGTAGTTTCTCATAAATCTCCCCCAAAATATGTGTAACCAAATTCAAGGCTCAATATTTTAGATAATATAACTTATTTCATATTAATATTCATTCTTTCAAGAAATAACTTTAAATATGAGATAATAGAATTTATTTCAAAACTCCAAAAGCATAACACTTAACTCATATTGAAAAGTAAATGTCAGTTAACCCATTAACATGTTTCCTGGATGTTAATATTAAAAAATTTAACCCTAAACCCTCCAACCTAATCCCCAATGTAAACATGCAGGATATTTTAGAAAACTGTTCTATAACAAATTTATTGTATCATAATAATTAGCATAAGATATTGAATACATAAAATTAGATAAATTATAAAAACATCATAATGTTATATTTACATTTTACACTGATGACTCATTTTCTTTGTTTATATGCAGATGGATAATACCATACTACTCACTCAGAATCCTACCAGTATTTCGCAGTCCATGTTAGAGGTCATCCAGATCGATTTGTGAAGGTGCGTTGAGCACACCATTTTCATCACATGGAGCCTCCACATGCCATTAGACCTTACTTGCGCCGTGCTAGCTTCTATGGCCTTGCCGTATCAGATTTCACATTTGTAGATCATTACATACTTGCTTCTCTCGTTGAGAGATGGAGACCAGAGACACACACATTCCACATGCCTGAGGGAGAGATGACCATCAACCTCGAGGATGTCGCAGTGCTACTCGGTCTACCTATCTAGGGGATACCCATTATTGGACTCACTTGTGGAGCTTGGCCAGACCTTGCTCAACCCTCGTTAGGTGTTTATATTTTGTCCGACCGTAGGGCTACAGATGGATCATCCATATCTATGCATTGGTTGCAGTCGCAGATTCCACATTTACAGGATGATGATGATGAGCAGACCGTCATGTGTTACGTCCGTGCATATATCTTACGACTCATTAGTGGGACCATGTGTACTGATCACTCGGGGATGCACGTACATATGATGTATCTACCCTTACTAGAGGACTTTGATCAGGATGGGATGTACATATAGGGATCAGCCTGCTTGGAATACACGTACAGATCATTATGCAGACTATCCCATAAGGACTGTACAGGTCTCAGAGGATACGTCATCCTTATTCAGATGTGGGCATGGGAGTGCATCCCATCATTCTGCCCTGACCTTGCTGGTCCACCGGTCGAGATGGAGGTGCTGCATGATGCTCCGCGTGGATGCTGGTATCATAAGTCATTTATATTGTTTTTTGATTCTACTATGAGTTATTGACAATAATTTCTCTTTATTTGTCATTATCGTTGTATTTTACAGGTGGTGTCAGTGACAGAATTTTGACGTGGTTCCGAGACAACATTTGGGCGTATATCGACTACAGTTGGACTGTCTCTTACCTGATCAGGTATGTATATACAATCTTTCATTGTCTAACATATTTAATAATAACATAAATTTTGGTTTTTAGTTGGGTGTTCTTTTGACAAAATCACTTGTCATTTCAGATTTCATGGCTTCCATACTGGATTATTATGGACCAGTTCCCAGTATACTGCACTATTGGGAATGAGGATGCTATGGCTGTAGTGCCCCTCATTCACTTTCATATTATTGAGTGGCAGCAGCCTGACAGGGTCATGCGCCAATTTTTCCGTACTCAGCCGATTCCATTACCATCGAGACAGACAGACCAGCTTCATGGGATGAAGCGGACATGGAGGAAGGATGGTGACTAGTCCCAAGTACATGGGAGTTTTATCGACTACTGGCACAGACGTGCAGAGTTACGTATTTAGGGTGTTCCTACAAATCGATTCTCTCTTTCAGAGCTGGTTGACTATGTGCCATGGTATACACTGAAATCTATACTGTATCTTACCCAAGATGGCATAGTGATACAGAGGATGGTAAGTCAATAAATTTCTATTAGTTAGTTTATTGAATTATTTTCTAATTACATTTGAATCTATTTACAGGGAAGTCACACGGAGCAGCTTGTTCACATGAGTGATGAAGAGGAGGAGGGGGTCTTTAGCCGGGAAGTCGTCCATGCTAAAATGATGGAGGTGAGGGCATCTTTTCATGCGCTTTCTGGGAGCATCTTCGCGCATCTGGCTCAGAGAGAGGAGGTTCCTGCCCCAGAAGAACATCCCGCAGCTGCTGCTGGTGCTGAGGAGCCATGACCACAGCGACGTAGACAGCATCGTGCTGCACGTGAGGCATCGCCTGTTCCACAGGCAGAGGTCGGGCCTCTAGTAGTCCAGGATCAGCCTATTCAGGATGTGCCTCCAGTGGCATGGGATCTATCTTTCCTAATAGGATATCTACAGTTCTCTCCATCTTGGGTTCCAGATCCTTCACAACCATGGATTCTAGAGCCATCATCGTCTTGGGGTATACTCCATCACAGGCTTCGTTCCCCTCTACGATGGAGGCAGGTCCTTCTACCACCCTAGTGGGAGAAGGATCTGAATGGCAGTACGAGATGCAGTTGACAGCTCCTCTCACTGACACACAGATGGAGGATGCGACAGTCGACGTTTTAGTGCCTGAGGATCAGCCTTCTCCAGGTCATCAGACTCCACTACGCACTCGACGCGGGCATCCTATTCGCAGACCACCATGTGGGACAGAATATCCTCGCCACATACATATGCATTGATTTTACATTATTGTTTACATGTTTTATGTGTACTGAAATCAAAATACTATTATTACTTTTTGAGAAAGATAGAGTCGATGCATTTTTTATAATTAGTTAATTAGTAATGTAATTATAAATTATAATAATTCATTATAATTATTAGTTAGTATTTATTAAAAATTATTATATAATAATTAATTAGTTAATTAGTAATATAATTATTAATTATATAATAGTTAATTAGTAATTAGTAATTATTAATTAGTTAATTAGTAATATAAATATTAATTATAACTATTCATTAAATTATTAATTATTAATTATTACTCATTAATTATTACGTATATAATAATTATTTAGTCAATTATTAATATAACTATAAATTATATAGTAATTAATTAGTTAATTAGTAATATAATTATAATCTTTCAAAGTCACGTACTTGAAACATTTTTAAGTTTCAAGTAGGCAGTTTTCAAAGCTTATAAATATTTTTCATTAACATTTTCTTGGAAATTACTTTTGTTTTTCTACTATTTCTTATATGTTTAATCAATGTTTAACTTTTCATTTATATTGGTCTTCTATTTTATGTTTTATGGTCTTTCAAATTCACGTACATGAAAAATTTTATGTTTCAAGAATGCGGTTTTGAAAGCTTATAAATTACTTTTCATCAACATTTTTTTGGAAATTCCTTTTGTTTTCAACTATTTATTATATGTTTAATCAATGTTTAAAGTTTCAATTATCTTCGTTTTATAGTTTATATTTTATAGTCTTTCAAATTCACATTCTTGAAACATTTTTATGTTTCAAGTAGGTGGTTTTGAAAGGTTATAGATTATTTTTCATCAACATTTTTAAAGAAATTATTTTTGTTTTCAACTATTTAGTATATATTTAATCAATTTTTAAAATTTCATTTATATTGTCCTTATACTTTATATTTTATTGTATTTCAAAGTCACATACTTGAAAGAGAATCCCACATCAGAAATGCAGAATGTACTGCACAGGAAAGGGAGAACCTGAATCCCACATCGAAAGTATAGAATGATTTTCAGGGCAAGCCCTCTTATAAAAGTGAGGCATGTGTAAGAGTTTCTATCAGAATCCAGACTGTTATAATGGCTGTAGCGCTGGATCTTTAATTGTAGAGAAATTCTGATGAATTTTTTTGTTTGGTTTATATATATATATATATATATATATATATATAAACAAAACAAAAAAATAAAAATAAAAATTTTCAAAAAAAAATTTAGGGTAAAGAGGCATCGCGGATGTCACCTTTCTCCCGTAGTGCAAAGGTGGCATCCGGGATGCCACCTTTGCGGTGCATTTTAAAAAATATTTTTTCCCTAAGGGTTTTCTAGAAAATATTTTTTCTTAAAAATATAAAAAAAATCCTCTGTCGCCACTTGAAGAACCTGGTGCTTGACCCGCTTCACCTCACCAGTATCGAGGCCACCTCTCCAAGCCTACAACTTTCCCCTTACCTCATTCTCCATCCGACCCTCCCTTCCCGAACCCGTCCTTACCCCAATATCTCACCCAAACCCCCTTCCCTCCCATCATCTCCATTTTCTTTTGATTTTTTATATACTAATATATATAATAATAATATAACATATATTAACAATAATATATAATATAAAATACTTAATAATTAATATAATATAATGATATAAATAATAAATATCATTTATATTTATTTACATAGTATTATTATTTTTTAATTTAGATAGTTTAATTATTATATATATATATAAATTGTACAAAATAGTTTTATAAAAAGTTATATGTATATATATATTTATGTTTGTAGTAAATTTATTTGTATTATTATTTTATCTATTTAGCTGTGGTGGTGCAGATGGTAGGTGGTGATTAGGAAGCTATGAAGGGGTGCACGTGAATATTCATTTGAGGGAGGTTGACTCCAGAATCGTTGGAACTATTCTCAATCATCACTTCACAGGCATTGGTAAATTTGGAATTATGATAAGTAGGAAGTTACGAGACTCCCACCACAATCACTTCATCCATTCCATTCTCTTGATCCTTCATCCATATCCTTCCATTCCATCTCCTGAAGAACCATCAATCATACCATCTCCATTCATTTGAGCAGAGAGAGGGGAAGTAATCGAGTAGAAGTAGAGCATCAAAGTAGGAGTCTGAGGAAGGAAGTCATATTGGAATAGATATTTTACATTTTCTTTCTTCTTGTTTCTATCTTTGTTTTTATTTTCAGTATGTGAAGCTAAGTTGAATAGAGGGAATCAAAATGTTATGTTTTGAAATTATTTTTATGTTCTACTATTAATCTCTACAATTAACATGGTGCAAATTAAGCTTAGCTATCTTATTTCATTCTTAATGAGCATCATTTTCTTCTCTATGCTACAAATCAACAGGAGATGATAGCGATCACTTTGCCTTTGAATTTTAACTGATGTACTAAAAATTGAAAAAGTTAATTTTATCTTTTCCATTAAGAATCATTTAAATTCCTAAGTTATGATTGAAAGATAATTCCTGAGGAAATATAGAAGATACGTGTTGATCTACTGAATTGAGGGCTCAGTGAATCAACACTATTTTTATCACCAATTAAATTGTAGTTAACTGGAACATGAACAGAAAATCTTTTATTCAATTAATGGAATTCAAATCCACTTAATCTCATCCACTGCTTGTCTTTCTATGTCTTCCATTTTTCTCACTACCTTCACGCACTCATTTCACTATTTTACTTTAGTTTCTTGTTATTATTTTTTTGGTTCTTTTAGTTCATTTTGGTCATTCACACCTTCATTCATTCCCTATGGTTCGACACCCTTATTAATAGAGTACTAGTAGTTTATAGTGTTTATAAATTTTAAATTTTCACATATCAATGACGTGAGCAGCCAATAACTGAGGTACATAGTTACATAGATTTACCAGGATACTATCAGTGTTTTGTTTAGAATTTTTCCCGATTAGATAACTCATTAACCAAGATTACTCGTAAAAGGGGTTACATTCATATGGAAAAAAAATGTGAAGAATGCTATAAATAATTGAATAAGAGATTATTGAATTCTTCAATCTTGGATCTAATCTCAGGAAATGTTGGACTTGGGATTCATAGTGATTCCTCGAAGAAAGTAATTGATTTTTTCCTTATTCATAATGATAGAGTTATTTCCTATGAATCAAGGAAGTTGAAGATTCATGAACAGAACTATAAAACTCATGATCTTGAGTTAGCAGCTATAATATTTTATCTAAAAACATAGAGACACTATCTTTATAGTGAATTTCATGAGATATATACTAATAACAAGAGTTTGAAATATATATTCTCTCAAAAATAACTCAACAAGATGAAAAGGAGATGGCTCAAGATAATCAAGGATTATGATTGTTCAATACACTACCACCCAGTGTAGGTGAATAAAGTAACAGATGCATTGATCAGGTGGGATTATGAAGTTATGAACACAATGAGGATTGATAAGGATCCTAAGTTCATGGATCTAGAAAAGATGGATATGGAAATTATCAAGGAAGGTGAAGCATCATTACTTTTTTAAAATTTTTCCAAACTATCTTTATTGTAAATGATTAAAAGTTATCAGTCTAATGATGAGAATATTCAAAATAAAATTACAGCTATGAATGATGGGATGTTGGAAGACATTGTCTATGAGGATGTAATTCTGAAATTTGCGAAGATACTTTGTGTTCCCTCTTTACCTAAGTTAAAAGTGGAATTATTGGATGATTCCAATAGCTCGAATTTCTCTATACACATTGGTAACACTAATATGTATATCGAGTTGAGGGAAAATTTATTATGGGATAATATGAAGCATAAAATTGATGATTATGTATTAAGATGTTTAGTCTGTCAATAGGTGAAGGATGAAAGACAATATCCTAGAGGAGTCATATAGCCTATGCCTATTTCTATAGGGAAATGAGATGACATTACTATGGATTTTGTCACTTTTTTACTAATGTCTCCCTGAAATAATGATGTAATATGGGTAATTATTGATAGACTTATAGAATCTACACATTTCCTTACTATAATGGAGGATTTTCCACAAGAGTTCCTTGAACGAATCTATATTAATGAAGTTATACTTCATGAAGCACCTCTTTAAATTAATCTGATCGTGATCCATGATTTACATCAAAATTCTAGAATAGTTGTCATTTATTTTAATAACACCCTAAAACTGATGGGTAGTGAGAAAGAACAATACAAATTTAGAAGACATATTGAGATCATGCTAACTTGAATGTTAAGGCATGTGGGATTAGTATTTTCCTTTTCTATAGTTTTCCTAAAACAATATTTTCCATTATAGTATTTAAATGGAACCATATGAACCATTTTATGGAAAGAGATGTCGTACACCAACTTTTTGGGATGATGTTGGTGAAAGGAAGCTTGTAGGCCCATAGCTTGAGGAGGAAACAATGAAAATGTTGAAGAATATTCAAAACCATATCAATGTATCTCAAAGTAGAAAAAATATCTATGTCAATAATCGAAGGAATGATTTGAAATATCAAGTGGGATATTATTTTTTCTTTAATGTATCTCTATGGAAGGGTGTTATATGATTTGGAAAGAAAGGAAAACTAAACCAAAGGTATATTGGACCTTTTGAAATCCTAGAGAGAGTTGGAGCTATGGTTTATCATTTGGTTATGCCACCTAGAATTTCTAAACAACACAATGTGTGCCATATCTCTTTGTTAAGAAAGTACATTCCAAACCAATCACATGTCATCACTTCTGAAGGAATAGTTTTGGAACCTAATTTATCTTACTATGAAGAGCCTATCCAGATTCTGGACACTAAAGAATAGGTGTTGAGGAATCAAACAACTCGACTGGTAAAGTTACATTTGAAAAATTATAAAATTGAAGATGTTATGTGGAACTAGATGAAATTATGATGAAGAACTACCCAAATATTTTTATGAGGTGACATTCTGAAAATTTTGAGGATGAATTTTTTTAGGAGGGGAGAATGTAATGACTCATAATTCTATCAATGAAATTTCCCTTCTTATAATTATTTTATATAGTATAAATGACATAAAATCACGCAGAGAACATAATAAAAACTTTTTAAATGAATAATAAATGAAATATGAGGTATTTATAGAAGTTAAGAAGCCTATACTGATGAAATTTTAACTTGGCCTTAGGAATGGTAATTTGACCCTTATAAATAGTGAACCAGTGAAATGAATAGTAAACTCCCCCATGAAATTATAAATAAAATTTAGGTATCTTATAAATGAAAGTATGAAATAATTATATCATAGTATAAGTAAATAAATATTTTAAAAATTATTAATTAAGTGATTGTATTTTTGTAAATTATAAATATTTAATTACAATTTATAATTTATAAAATGTTTTAAAGGAAAATTTTTTTTCATAAAATATATTTATAAATTAATATTTTCTTGTCTTATTATTTCAAGATAATTTTATGAGACCTTAGCTAATTTTTCAAAGTTTTATAAAATAAGTTATAATTTGAAAATCAATATTTTTTTGAGTAAATGGTAATTTAATTAAAAATTAAATTTATCATATTTATAAAATTATTTTTATAAAATAGATTTTTTTTAATTCTACGCCTCAAAAATGGTTAAGGTGAGTTTTTGGGATTTTTCTGAAATAGATGAATTTTTGGTAAATAGTGAAATACTGTAATTTATGGTATATATATATTATATGATAAATAAACTATTCCTTTAGACATAAATGATGTAATCATCATAATCTAGAAATTAACTTCATTATTTTAATATTTTTATTTATAATTCTCAAACTATTCATATTCTTGAGCCAAAATAATAAACAAATGAATAAAATATTCAAAACCACCCCCTCTCCTCCACTATAAATTCCACCCCTAACCACCTCTTCTACTCACACCATTCATGATTTTAGGAATATAAAATATATGCCCAAAAAACTGCCCAAAAAACTACCCCATTTTCAGGATCCTTTGGTCTCAAAAAAATATCAAAACCAATCCCCTTAAGGAGGTTCTTAAGGAGGTGAATTCAAGAGGTAAAAATCCCATTCCTTTTCTTTTATTTTCTTTTCAATTTATTTAATTTTCGTATCCTTCCCCACCTCACCTGTAAAAAGATACATGATAACTTCAGTATCATTAATCTACTAGAATTTTATCATGTTAATATAAGATCCATCATCATACTACTTTCTATCTTTCTTTTATTCTATAAATGAAAACATCGCCCGTGATGTGTCAATTTACAGACATCATGGACGATGCATTTTCATTTTCCATTAACACCTTCAAGGCTGGTCATAAAACAATAATTATGGTTAATTTATATTTTATTATACACATTACAAGTTATTTTGTATTATGTAACCAGTATATATACATGCTATTAATTAGTAAGACAAAGCTATTTCGTGTCGATCAAATCACCGCCAAAATGATCTAAACGATTATCATTAAAGCTCAAGCTAAAAAATCATCCTAATATACCAAAAAATAATATATAATACCATTAAATATTTTTTTTGTTCATTAATAACATATAATTCCAATTCTGTAAAGTTATACTCATTTTACATGAACATCATTACTTATAAACAAACGAACCGATCATGAAAACCAAGAAAACAAATGCTTCTAAACGATGAAATTAAACTCTATAACTCATCCAACAGTATATAAATGAACTTAATAAAACTATAATTAATATAATTCATGTATATAAGGTTTTTAATTAATTTATTATTGAATCTAATTTCATTATATAGGATGTTATGTACAAGTGCAAAATGATTTTAGACATAAGGTAAGGGATTCTCCCCGAACCTTCATTTTTCCTTAGATTTATTCTTTCACTATCATTACCCCAGTATAATGCTTTTTTATTTTCATATAATTATTATATATTATATGTTTATGTTCAAAAATCATATATCCATATCATTTTATCTTTATTTTATGCATAAATACATGTTTTTCATGCTTCCCTTCTCAATTCTTCCCAAGCCCAATTAAGGGGAACACTCAATTTCTTACCCATTTCCATCTACCAACCATAATATGTATTAAGGAACCATTATTTTTTTTAAACACTATATTGTTATGAAAAACTTTATTTTTTCATTTCTGGTTTTATACAAATAATTATGAAAAATAAAAATCATTTCCCCCCAAAATATCTCTTCTTTGCAAAGCAAAAGGTGTATTTCTCTCCAGAATTACTTGATGATTTTATTGGAGTATTTTCATCTATTTCAAAAAAATTGTTAAATTTTATTCCTTATTTAGATTTATATCCTATGATTATCATCTACCATATTTTATTTAATGGTTCATGGTCATTTTTACTATGATGTTTCTATATTGATACCATTCACCAAGTTACTTAGAATGATTAGTGATGAAGTTTACAGATTAGGGAAAGTTATTTACATTTCATATGTATATGTTGTTTATGTTTAACACCAATAATATGATGAATTAACTGTACTTAGAAAGTTATTTTTTGTGCCCTCTATATCCACTTGATGAATTGGTAGATCTCATGAGACAAAGCAGATATGGACTTGGCCAAGGCCTTACCCATTTTCAGATATGGTTTTGGACAAGACCTTAATCATTTATAGATTTCATGGACAAGGCCTCAATAGAATGTTTCAGATGTCCTAAATATGCATTCCCTCACTATGATATTAGTAATTGATTATCCATGTGAATATTCGACTAGTATAATATCCACGGTTAAGCTTCTTTCTCATGTTATTATTTATATGGAATTATTTATTTAGCTTTTATTCTTTCCATATCATGTTCAAGATTGTGTTATAATGGAATGTGCTTATATTTATTCCCCATGCATTATTTTTTATATTATCTTCCACTGTATTACTTACCTTTACTGATCATATGAGATCTCCCATTTCTTATATTTTATTTTTCCCGAGGTTATAAAGGTGAATATTATGAATCTATTTCGGGGTTAATCTAAGAGTTTTTGGGTGCTACCAATTGAGTTTATATGTTGTTTTCCATTGAATTTGTATTTTAATGTTCATGTATGTAATTTGGATTCAAAAAATATTAAATTAATTAGTCCCTTGGGATTTGAGTCTTATATCTATACCAATGTATTAATATAAGGCACCGACTTCAAGATACTGGGGTTGTGTTCTTTACAAAATCACCCCAGGTGCTTCATCAAAAAATGAAAGAATCAACATGCCTTTCTTGCAAAACTCAAGAACTTACCATTCACCAGTCTCAGAATGATCATATAACCAAGCTCACTTCCTAAAAATGCATCCAAAAACTCGAGCCAATCTCTCACGTGGGTTTTCAATGATGAAAATGAAAAATCAACCTGCATGGGTCTAAGTCAAAACTAAGGGCATCTAGGTCTCCATCCTAGTCCTACTAATCAAGTATCACAACTAGGTCACAAGGTATAACCACCTATCCCTAAAGATGAAACCTATCCAAAGAAGCTAAAGTTCAAAATGACCTATAAGGGATAGAACTGACATCAAAACCTACTAGGACCTGATCCTCACAGGGCATACTCTTAATGAACTTCCCCTAGATATCATGATACCAATGCAGAAAAAGAGACTAAACTAACACTTACTAGGCTTCTGTATATGGTAATACCCATTCGAGGTGCAGTTCATGAAAAAAAATTCCTAGTGTCCATTGACATGATTCTAATTTTTTTACTAGATGTCAACAACATGAGAAACAAAACCCTAGAAGGGGTACAACATAAGGTCCTCACATTCTATATTGACCTACTAGGGTCACTCCACCTCCCATGAATGAGGACTGAGTCATTAGACTCACAAAATAACACCTAAATGTATATCCACATAACTTGCCATAAAAATGATATATATATACATAAGTAGGAACAATTAAATATGCCTTAGTCATCAGAAAAAATAACACACTAGCAGGCCTATATGATGTGAATCCTACATTCCAAATATGATGCACGAGACACATCTTGCCTTTGCCGGACAAGAGTCAAAATCCATATCTAGCCTCTTTCCAATGGGCCAAGATCCAAAAAACCACAATAAATGATAACATCCTCACAACATGCGCATCTCTCAAGGAAAAATCATATACAATTGTAACACCACAAATCAGAACAACAATCCAAGTCCCTGGAAACCAATAATTCTTATCCGAACAAGTGTTCTCGATGTACCAATCCAATATCAATAAAAAGTTCTGAAAAACTTTTAATAATCTAGTCTTCTATATCCCAAATAGTAAATACTAGGAAAATAATGGATCTGACACATCTTTGTAACGTCCTGACTAGAATTCCACTAATATGGTGCCTTAAGATATTTGGTTACGAGTCCTCAAGCATGCTTCCCCATATGCCAAAGGCTTCCGACTAGAAGTGAGGGACTACGGTGTGATATTGGGGAGAATATGACATCATATTACAGTAAGAAAATAGAATAAATAGATAAGTATCATAAATAACCATAAATAAACAGAGTGTGAAGAAATAAATAAACTGAAATAGAAAATCCTATAATAATAAATGAAATGATGTAAAATATCAAACAACTATTTAATACATACAACATAGGTCACCCACTGGGCCGAACATATAGATACATAATTACAGATGAAACAAAAAGAAAGTACATGGATCTAATACTAACACCGATCCAGACACTATCAAACTACACTAGCCCAGAATGAAGAACACACTCGAGTAGCTCTGCTTGAACATGAAGCTCTGGACCTCTTCCCTACCAACCATGAAACTATAGTCAACTGGAAAAGAAAACATAATGTCTAAAAATACACCTTGGGGAACATTTAGGGGTGAGAAATAATCTCAGTAGGCCACCCTAATGATGAAACTATAAAATATGATACTATAAGTTTATGAAAAAGAAACACGTTTAGCATAGATGAGGAATAACTGAAAAGATAAGTAAAGACAATAACGTGAAACAACAATCGAACCCCAGGTCCTCGATCCTGGTCAGCTGAGAAACTGCCACCATGAATGTACATATGTATATATGTATACATGAATTTTCCCATACCTATACATATATACATAAATATGTATATTCTTAAGTAAAGTGAATGAAATAACATAAAATAAAACATCATTCGATCCATGGGTCTATAATCCTGATCTCTAGGACAACTTATACAGGGGAATTGTGATGGAACTCATACCACTCAAGCTGTGTATCATTAATTTGATCTTTGGGTCTGTAATCCTAATCGAAAAACACCAGTTTTAGCCAAATCCAAATAATTCTCTAAGAAAGCTATGCCGCCATAGGGGTATTCTCACCCTAAACCTAGGTTCCCTCGTACTCGCCTAAAATCACTGTAAAGAGGGATTCTAGGGAAGTACATGTGTACATCTTGTAAATGGACAAGAGCTTGATTTCATGCTACTCATTACATGTTGATCTATTCTAATGTATGATCCCTAGGTCCCAGTTCATAGGCATTCATGACATTGCAACTCAGATGAATCGTAAGGATCTAACCCTTAGGTGATCTGTAAGCAGAGCTCACCCGGGAGACATCATGGACATCCCTTGATATCTAAATGTGAATGCCAAACATAGTTGTGAGACGTCATGCTCAACCACCATGAAAAAGTAAAGTCTCAAAAACCTGATCCCTGAGATAATTTCTAGAGATCCTCATCATATGAAAATCTAGGAGAGCGTTGTAATCCTCTATAATCCATAATTCAATGAGAACATAATCGTCCTATATATACCACAATTCTAGGAGAGTTCAATCATCCATCAACAACCCCGGGTTGAGGAGAGTGTAATGATCCTCATTTAACCCATGATATGAGGAGAGTGTAATAATCCTTACTACTTGGGATGGAATAATCATCCATGAGTATAATTACAAGTAGCACTATGACTATATATCATAGTAGCTGGATCAATATTTAAATTTCAAGAAACAACTTTGGACATCCCAATAATATAATAATCAAATATACAGGCTCAAAAAAAAATCCTATGTATTACCTCTGTGTATACAAGTAACTATAGGAAATAACGTGTCTCAGAAGATAGATCCTAGGAAGAATGTCAAGGAATCCCGAAGGGAAAGAAATAATCCTCACGTCAAGCTCAAAAACCACTAATAAGGAAGAACCCCTAGCTAACATCGATTCATTAGTAATAATCAAGATAAATAATAAACCAAAGAGTGAACGTGGCCAAATTCCTACACCCACCACTACTTCCAAGAACCCAAGGGCTTAAAATTTAAGCATGAGTTCTAAGGTTACAACCAATACCA
Organism: Viscum album; assembly: GCA_963277665.1. Taxonomy (NCBI): domain Eukaryota; kingdom Viridiplantae; phylum Streptophyta; class Magnoliopsida; order Santalales; family Viscaceae; genus Viscum; species Viscum album. The sequence goes on along the minus strand of OY728167.1, from coordinate 390,964,686 downwards.
TCTCTACCAAAACCTGACCTACTAACTTAGGGTCAGTAAAAAAATGGGATCCTGCTGGGTCGATCAAGTAAAAACTATGAAGTCGCATCCTAATTCAGACCCTAAAGGTTTAAAAATAGGAGAAGGCATCCTAAATGGTACCCTTATCTAAGAAGGTAAAGGAGAAATCCTACATAGGGTCCTTGAATATAAAGTCTACGGAGACAACCTACATGGGATCCTTGAAATGATACTTAGGTGAAGGGATCCTACTAGGGAATCCCTTGGTCAAAAAGTAAGAAAAGGAATCCCATAGGGTACCCTTGGTAAAGGGAAAAATATTGATTAATCATACATGGAATCCTCTAGGTCGAAACATAAATAGAGGAATCCCACAAGGGATCCTCATAAACAACAAGTCCCACAACTTCCTGGGCTAGAAGGGCACATATCGCAAGTGAGACATCCTCAAAGGAAATCTACGAAGACAACAACCAAGAGAGACCATTCATAGGCCATTCCAAATCTGGGTCGCAAAATTGGTTGGTCTAAACACCCAACTGATCAATAATATTTCAATTATCTCTTTGTAGATGATTGAATTCAATTTTTGGAGGAAGAACATCTCTATTCAAGAAACCCCCGATATGCGACCTAGTTGCACTTAAAACACTCCAAGGGTTTCACCATCACAATCTACATGAAATTATAATCATGATAGATTAATCATTGTTCCAATTTCGTCTTATGGAGGTCATGATATGAAAAACCCTAAAAGGGTTACAAGGGGTATGTACATAACATGTCTCCACGAGTACACGATGTGTACTCCCAAAGCACCACCAGGGTGTGTACTTTCGCCAGACATGGAATGTAAACACCCATGTACAAGACATATAAGATGGGTACATGGTGTGTGCCCTACATGGGGTACCTTCACATGTCCCTCAACCAGATAGGCCATGTACTTGGCCTAGCTGTGTACTTCTACACAATGTGCGATCTACACGGGGACTCGTCATGCACTCTATGCGACCATGTGCCCCTACATGGGAATCATGAGTGGGTACTCACCTACATGGATGAGTACCAATACACAGCATGTACAACCTAGTACCCAGTGTTTACTTTAAAAACATCATATTCCCTAAATAGGAATAACACACAACATGTGTTCCCTAAACCACACACAGTGTAGATGGGTTTTCCCGAACAAAAAACCCTAAAACGCCCCAAAACCCCTTTTTCACCTCAAAAGCAGCAGATCAGGTCACAAGGGGAAATAAGAAAGAATAATATAGGATTAAATATATAGAATTATTAATGTATAATTATTTATATAAAAACATAAAAACATCTTAGCTTTGGGTAGAATCCACAAATGCTTCACCCATTTCTATGGTCCATAATTGCCGCACGTCGAATTGGGATGTCTCATGTTCCGCAGAGGTACCTCCCTCTTTCCATATCTCACTTTATATATCCCTCTACCTTCATCTATTTTTCTGTAGTGAAATAGATCCTTCAGGGGAATACATGATAAGTCAAGAGGAATAGAAAAAAAATAAAAGAGAAAAGAAAAAGAAGAAAAAGAATAGAAAAAAAGAAAATAAAAAAAGGGGGCCTCGTCCAACCTTGAAAACCAACACAAGATTATGCCCCGACAAGGAACAAATACCTATTTTAGACTCAATTGTGATGATATAATCTTGATCTGATTCCTTGTTTAAAATAAATCACTAAATGAACCCGCGTGAATAAATTAAAATTTAATTTATTAAATATTAAATATTAATTACTCTTATTAAATTTAAACAACTCAGAATTATACCAAAATTTCTTATTAGGTTAAAAACCCTATTATGGGACAAATATATTGGTCATAAAAATTATTTGATATCATATTCTAGGGGAAAATACCATTTTACCCCTTACAAGCATCTGAAAGAAAAAATTCAAATTTATGCTAACAAATTCTGTCTGAAAAAACATGGGTTGTTACAAAGATCAGGATAGGTATTGTAAAGGGAGGTCTTGGTTGAAATATCTTGGAGTTTTGTACTATGTGATGGATGCTTTTACTCAACTAGGAACCCCTGGTAAAAGGGCTGTTATAGTGGAAATCATCAGGCTTGTAGAGCAGAGCGCTGGAGGAGTGGAGTAGGGGATTTTTATTCCCCAAACCACTATAAATTTATGTGTTCAATATTATTTCCACGTGTTTTATATTATTGATTCATATATTCTGATAGAAATAATTGAACTTACATACTTTGAATAGGGTGATCTAATATTCAATAATTTTTTAAGAACTCACCTCACCCACCTCTTAAGTTATTTAGTCAATCATTATCTAGGGAAACATGAAATTTATTCCAATGAACTAAATTGGATTAATAGATATATAATTGAACAAAATATACATTAAAACAAAATTAAAATATAATTTTACACTATAAATAAAATAAATTAAAATGTAGTTTTCTATTAAAATCCTCTATTATTTATTATTCACCAAAAAATGATTTTTTTACTGAAAAATCCGGAAAATCCATCCTAAGATATTTTTGATGTTACACTTTAAAAAATGAAGATTGATTTTTTCAAATGTAATTTATAAAAGTTTTAAAAATTAGTTTTAAAATTTCTGTTCCATTAAAAGCCAATAAAACTACCTTTTAAAAAACTACAACTTTTTATGTGTAAAATTGGATTTATTCTTATCTCTTGCCTAAAAAACATAAGATTGATATGAAATATTTTATTGAATATAATATATATATATATATATATCAATAAAATCATTCATAAAATTTTCTTTTTTAATTTATTAATACAAAATATTTTTATTCACAGACAAATAGTTTTTTCAAAAAAGGAATTTCTTTTATTTCAAATAGTTCTCACGTTCAATTATAATTAATTGGTTACCAAAGAATTAATTTTATAAATATTCATATACCATATTTTCATAATTTAGTTAATCCTTTTCATATCCACTATTATAAGGGTAGGTGAAAAATATAATAACATTTTATTAACATGTCAGGTTTTGTTTAAACTCAATATTGTGTGTAATCAATTATCAATACTAAACTTGGCTTTCTTCCAGCATATGTGTCACCACCACACTACTCCATGTCACCCAAATCCATTATTTCTTCTATACAAAACAAAAAACACCATCGAGAAGTCCCGCCACTGATCGGGATTTACCCTATTAGGGTTCCCACAGCTTTCCCCCACTCCACTCCCCTCTGCGAATCCTCACTCTCACTCCCCTTGAACTTCATGAATCTCCTCTACATCCATGCCTCCACCTCCGAATGATCCACCTTCGACTCCTCCTCCTATAGCTACCCTGACTTCTGATCCTTCACTCCACCTAGGGTTTCTGCATAAAACCACATAGTACGCCTGATGTTGCTCCGCCTCCGCCTTCAAGACCTCCACATCTGGCTGCTCAAACTACGACCGGGCTGCCTTTAGCTGGTCTACCTTCGAGGAACCTCTGCATCGGGCTGCTCCACCTACGATTGGTCCTCCTCCGGTCGGTCTACGTCTGGCTCCTCAACCTCAACCTCCACTTATGGCTCCTCCCCCTCTCAGCACTTCTTCCTTACTTGAATCCCTCCTCAACCACTCTTGACATCACCTCACTCCCCTACCCCTTCCCCGACCCCTCTACTCCAGCATCACTCTTTACTTCAAACCACTAGGACCCTTGCTGGATTGAAAGCAGATGACTCCACATCTCTACTATAGGTAAGTTATCCTAATTTCATAGAAATTTTCAGCCTTCTATCCATCATGATTTATTTGTTTTAGAACTTGATTTACTAATACATTCACAGTATAAATCTTCTATTCAGCCTTCTGTTTTACCACTAAAGTTACTACACCATCAACAGTTAAATGCATCAATCCGCACTATTCGTGCCTAAGAATTGAAACTGGAAACTCCATATCATATTTTCTAACACTGGTATACATACATTATTTAATTCAATACATGGAATTCAATGTTACTATGTTCCAGAATTTATTTCTACCATTCCCTCCCACATCTTCTTTGCTATTCATGTGAAAATAACTTCAAGTGAAAATTTAGTTGTCTGATTTTACATGTTATGTTTGAAAATAATAGACTTATACTATGTTTATTTTTAGGTTTGTGATTATATATTCTAGCTTGAATATTGTATCTCTTATTCCCTCCCGCAACATCTTCACACATCTGGTATGAAATAAATTATGTTTCTAATTTTTTCCTGGTATTATGTGTAAATACATACTGAATTTTTTGATTCATTTGTTCTCTGATATTCACTTAACAGACTTATACTATGTTTATTTTCAGTTTTGTGATTATATCTTCTCATCTTGCATCTTGTATCTCCTATTCCCTCCCGCATCATCTTCGCACATCAGGTATGTGATTAATTATGTTTCTAATTTTTTCATGGTATTATGTCTAAATACATACTGAATTTTTAGATTAATTTGTTCTCTGATGTCCACTTAAAGGCATTTTTTACTTTGTCTGATTTTCTTTGTGTGGCTTCTATTGATTTTTAGAGATGACATCGAATTGAAGAACAATTTTTTTCATGAGAAAGTGTAGGTTCAGATGAAGTTAGTAATAGATTGTGCTAGGACGATCAGTACATTGTACGATTAATTCTTGTTTTTATGTGTAAATTCATACTATATTTTTTGATTCATTAACTCTCTCATGTCAACCTCTAGAGATACAAAATATCAAATGAGTCCACTAATGAAGGATCAACAAAATGAATTTTGAGTTTCTTATTATATTCAGTTCAAACTGTTTTATTTCTAATCATTCTTTCAGTGGTTGTATAACATACAACTATCACAATATTAGTGTCAACATCTATTGAAAATTATTTAATGACATCTATCAATATTTCTTGTACTCTAATAAGCGAACCACTATCTAAAATTGTCATCCCAGATGGAGTCACACACATGCCATGAACACCTATATCTATAAATGGTTAGTTATATTTAAATTTTCATGTCTAAATCCCTATACTTCTAACTACATTACATACTAACACAAATTAATCATTTTTTACTTCTTCATATATAGTTCCTCAACAATCTACAACTCAGACACACATTTTTCTAGGATCAAACAAGATAAAGCAAAGATTGGATGCCTTCAGATGATCTCTGATTTCATTATGTAACTATGATGTCATTGTTCTATTTTGAACAAAATGTAGGTTTTACAACCGAGCTATTAATTCTCTAACATATTCTTCGATAATTTCGTTAGCTATCCTGAATTATAAAAACAATCTATCAGACTCATCACCTGCCTCCTCGACAAGGTAAGCATGAATCATGATTTTACATATTTCAAGCCATTTATTATGTATTCTCTGCACCAAATAAGTACATCTCCTTTCTTTGTAACCTAATCTCATAAGATACCTTTTAATGATTATACATCACATTTATAAAAATGATGATTTTTTCTACTAACATTTGTTATTTTGTTGAGATTAAAAAGAAGCATATTTATCATTAAAGCACATATATTACTTATATAAAAATCTGATTATCAAAAAATCAGTGATAGGTTAGTGGAATTGATAAAAATTTATTAAACCTTACACATGGTAGAATGGAAGTGGTCCAACTGTTTAATGTTTAATGTTTAATGTTTAATGTTTAATGTTTAATGTTTAATGTTTAATGTTTAATGATTAATGTTTGATGTTTAATGTTTAATGTTTAATGTTTAAAGTTTAATGTTTAATGTTTAATGTTTAATTTTTAATGTTTAATGTTTAATGTTTAATGATTAATGTTTAATGTTTAATGTATTGATTTGAGTCTGTGATACACTCTTAATTTGAATGATGGAAAATTTTCAAATTGGAACACTCATGATATGTACATTCCCTACTAAGTAAAACGAATCCGTTTGATGTTTTTTAGTTGATTTTCACTAGAGTAATTTTTATGGATTTTCATCTCTGAAGTAGTTCACATGACTCCAGGATAACCTAATATTTCTGATTATTTACCCTCCTGACATTAATTCTTAAACATTCATCTCATTTTATGATGAATGAATTTGTTTTTTACTAAAATTTTATATTACAGTGACATAAAGCAATATATTTATCTTTTAAGTGCATAAAATTTCTACCTCAGAACCTAATTATCTTAAAATCAAAGAATTATTGATAGGGTGGCGACAATAAATAATATTTAATAAATCATGCACAGATAAAAATAAAACAACTACAAAAATTTAATGATCAAGATAGTGAAATCAGAATGTGATATATTAAAAACTATGTAGGATTCTAATTCCCAAATCATATATTGGTAAATCCATTATCTATACTAAAACATGTATTTCAAAAGAGGTAATTTGGTTGCCGCTATGAGAGATTGCAAGGTTTTTTTATTAAATATTTCATTATATCTATATATATTTGTATAACTCTGCTAAACATATGGCCTTTCTAAGTATGTAGTTGTGTCAAACATCACATACCCATCTTTAAAATAATTATAACCAATCATCGACTAGCCATCTTATCAGTTTTTGAGGTTTATATACCTCAATTGTTTTTTTACCTAATATAAAAAAGATATTGGTTTTACATTATGAAATATAGGATAGAATTGTGGAGGTTAAACATGTGCCCCTTACAAGAAACATTAAGGAATATCAACTGGAATGTATTGGTTGGTGGGAAACATCCATGACTATATGATAGGCCATTTCATATCTTTCATAATAATTTAATGGCATTCTCAACTTAGGCAACTGCATAATTCCCACTATTTTTCTATAAAAACATATTTAATCCTCTTTTATGGTGCTTTAATTTCCCCTCCCAACTTTTATAGTCTTTTCATCTTATTATGTTGTCACCCTTCTCCCTATTTTTTAGATTATTTTCTCACATTAAAATCAACACTACTTCATAGAGATAAAAATGTTTGAAATTAGTTTTTTTTAACATACCCATATAACTTGAAGATAACTGGTTTTTTATTATGTTTTTTAATATCCCATTTGATGATTTCATGAACTGTATTTTCCTCTAATTTTTTAATTTTTATCATATATATGTAAAAAATATTAATGATATTTAACTATAGTTTGTTTTTAAACAATTAGATGTTATTTTATTATTGGTATGCATATAATTTGATTACTGGTGTTTTTATACACTGATATTACATGAAGTATTAGATGAAAAAACACCAGAAATCATATTATTGTTTTAATATATCACAATGCAAATTATTTGTTGAAAAAATACCTAACCCGAGGCATCGTATTGGTTTAACTTTTTCGAAATAAATGGTAAAATACTTCACATTTTGAAAAAGTACAATTCTAATATCATTGTTTTAATATGTCACAATGTGAATTACTTTCCATACCTTCCCTCACACTATTCCTATTTCTATCAGAAAGGCTTCTCTCATACCAAAAGTATCTGAATAGGGAGATCAACAAAAACAACATATGCATAGAAATGATAATTATAGAAGTACCATCTACATACTCATGTGAATGCTGGAGACCTCCATCCTATATGCATTCCAATTATCCACTCCATCTTTGGTTCCTTCATAGATTCATTTAGGATGTATAAATCTTTCAATTTTAACCAACACAATATCTTTTATGTATAAAATTATAATATATTAGGTTTATTAAAGTTTCTGTATTGCTTTTTTTATCTTAATTTTGGTTGGTTTAAAATCATTTATAAACAAGTTTTTGTGTATAGAGGGGAATATTTGTGTGTTTCTATATGAATTTGTGGCCATGGGGTCTCTACATGAAATCCTCCATAGTCATAAGGGGGATTAAGATGCACACGTTGTACATGTGCTTGATGTAGAGGGTGAGAATTGTTGTTGATGTTGCAAGCTAGATACAGTATTTTCATGAAAATTTTAAACCATTTATTACAGTGACAGACTCAATGAGATGATTCCTAGATTTCAGTAATTGATATTTTATAAGCCTAGGCTAATTCCCCACCATTCTTTGACTCCTAAATTCCTCCACTTCTCCATCTCCACCCTGTAGTCAGTTTATAAAAGTCGCATTGAATCCAAATCCCACAGTTGTATTTAAATCATTTTCTATGAGGTGAGTATTCTAGGTCTCCCCATTCCCCACCTTTTTTGTAAAAGTAATCAGCTACCCAGGATTCCTGTGCATCTAACCATTCCCCCAAACACTCTCTTATCTATTTTAGATTCATGGAAATGAAGTTTAATGGTGAGTTTCGGTGCGGATGTAATTCGCATTTTTTTTATTTGGATCTCCTTTGGTGGTGCATTTTTTGAAAAGAAAAAATATTGGTATACATGTTCCGTATAATTATTCATATATTACATGCATTATGAAATAGATTAAGGAACATTTTTATGGGTATATTTTTTAGGTTATGATATTAGTCTATATATGGAATAGATATCGAAGTAACATCAATATAGATATTGATGTGGGTATTTACATATGAAATATAATTGTTGTTGTCTTCTGAATTCAATCTGTTGAGTCAAAGGCACACCATGCATTTATGTGTTATTAAGGAGTATATATTTTAATGTGGACCCTTTTAATTTATTTTCCTTTTATGATGTTTAGAATTATTTATATTTGGATTCCATTTTGTAAGAACAGATTGACTGAACCTATCAGATTAGTTATTGCATTCATCCTTAGATCTCTATACTTGCATCCTCAGTCCCAGCAACATGAGAGATGGATATGTCCAGGAATTGTCTCTCTATATATATTGTTCTATTTTAGTTCATATAAAAACCTAAATGATCACCTATGAGCCCATGATTCTACTTTTTCCATTGTCATCATTTGTGGATTGAATTGGGGAAGGGGTTCACAGCGTGGGGAGGAACAAAATGATATTTCATGTTCTGTTTTTATAGTTATATAATTTTATATATCTCTTCCTCATCACGTAAGAATGAACATTGTATCTTTGATTAAGATATTTCCTTTCAATTTAGTGAGTATTAATGAATGGTTTCTTTCATGCATTCAATGTGATAAGTTTTACTATAACTGGATTTTGGAGATACACTCAACATTATGGAACATGGAAGCATGTAGGGATTTCATGATCAGTGGATCATTTTATTTTATCATAGTTAATAGTTTCTTCTACGTTTAGTGTATAATACTTGTGATACATGTATTTGAGAATTGGATCATGTACTCTGGATCATTTAAATATGACCAGTGGATGTTTTTTTAGATCACCAGATCAGGTATTTTATACATCCTTTATTTTTGTCAATTTTTATTTTCTCTTATCTAATTTGAGTTATTTATATTATATCCCCTGTTGATAATATTTACATTTCAGGGATGCTGCTCATCATTGGGCAGGTTGGAGGGGAGGGGAGCGTAGGTGAGGGGAATATGAGGGCAGGGGGGAGGGGGCTGGTGGGGGAAGAGGTTGGGCAAGAGGGGTGGTGGGGGAAAAGGCTGGGCTGGGGGAATGCTAAGGTGGGAGGGGGTGTTGGGATGGGGTGGGATACAAGTAGAGGAGGTGGGGAGGAGAGGGGTAGAGCTGGGTAGGGGGTAGGAGGAGGTGCTTGGAAATTGGGGGGGGGGGTTACAAGCTGGACAGGGTGGGGGGAGGAAGGGCTGGGCAGGGGAGGGAGGACAAGAGGAGGAGTGGGGAGGGGAGGGGTAGAGCTGGGCATGGGGGTAGGAGGTGGTGCTAGGAAAGGAGGAGGTGACGTGTTGGGTAGTGGGGGGAGGGTAGGGACTGGGCAGGAGGGAGGGGAAGGGCTGGGCCAGGGGGAGAGGATGAGTGATGGAGAGGTGAGGGATTGAATGCAGGGAGGGGCTGGATATTTTGTCTCCTCCTCACATTAATTTTTTCTCTATGAACCTGATGTGAATTACAGACCTTAATTGGTTGAATTGTTTTTCTTAGAAGGAAAAGTTTTGTAACGACCCGAAATTTTGAATAAATCTTGTTTCCTTATTTCATGTGTTATTTTTATACTCAAAAAAATGTTTTATTTGATAAACATGATTATAAATAAAATGAGACCATTGGTTTTTGAGTGTTATATGACCATCAGTCAATATGACCGCCGTGAACAAAATGTTTTGATTATTGTCTCTAAATTTAAGTAATCTTGGTTAATTATTATAGAAAGAAGATTTGATGGCCTCACCTAGTAGCCTTGGGCCGATCGAAGCCCATCTAACAGATCTTGGGAAGGAGGTAGCACCATTGGGCTTTGCTCTGGACCAAATCCAAGCCGAACTTCATCATGTGAAGCTAGAACGGAATCGCCTTCGCGAGAAGTTCAAACTGATAGAAATTACTACTCGGGCAATGTTGACTGAGCCGCCCCAAAATTCTATCACCCTAGCACACCTTACTCTTAGGTCCTATGCTGGTATTATAAGGGGTTATGTAACGAGACCGTAATTGCCTTGTGTAATCCTTCTTTTAAATAAAAATTGGGATTTCTTCTTATGATGAAGTTTATGAATTTTCAAATGACTGGATAAAAATAGTATGCATATTTTTGATGAATTTTCAAAAGGATATTTTAAAAAAAAATGTTTGTGTAAACCTTAAATAACATAAAATGTGTAATGATTCTCAAAAAATGGTCTTCTACAATTATGTTCAGTACGAAATTTAGAGTCTAATAAGATCAACATGATTTTTGATCAATAGTAAATTATGAATAGTGATTTTATGATTAGGATTAGTAATATGACCAAATGGATTAGTAATCTCACTTAAAGAAAGTTTTAAAATAATCTAGGCACCTTGATTAAGTAATGTGATTCAATAAAATGGTTAAATAATGGTTTCATAAATTATTATTCAAGTATTAGTTTTTTCGGGTGAATAGTGTTTTTTTAATTAAAAATTTAATTAAAAATAATTAGAAAATTATTTTTATAAAAAGGACTTTATTTTTGAACTCAGAGCATCGATATTATGTTATGGTAATTTTTGGGGATTTTTCTGAAAAAAAATGAATTCTCGATGAATAGTGTTTTTATTTAAAAATTAAATTAAAAATATTTGGAAAATTATTTTTATGAAATGGATTTCATAAATGTAATTAGAGTTTCAATATTTAGTTAAGGTGAAATTTTGGGATTTTTCTGAGAAAGATGAATTTTTCAGTGAATAGTAAAAATGCAGTTTTAGGGTTTCGGTATGTTTAATGACATCATAACTGTGTCATGATGATGTCATGAGATATTTTAAGGGCTGGCCGGCCAAGGGTGATGAATTATTGTTTTGGGGGCCCCATGTGGCCTAACTCCATGATAAATTCCAAGGGAGAGCACATGGGTTTGAGAAAAGCACATGTGAGGTGTCCCTTGGCCATTAATGCCTTGTCCCCTCAATTTCCCTATAAATACCAAGCCCTTCTCTCATCAATTCGACTCCCCACTCTTCCCCAACGAAGTTCTGGTCTCATTACCTCCCAAGGAGTCCTCCCAAGTTGCCCCCAAGCCCTCAAGGTCCCAACCTTTGAGGTTTAAGAGTTACATTTTAAGGTAAGGGATCCGACCTCTCTCTTTCTTTTCAAGTAATCTCTTTTATGTCATTTCTTTTATGCTCCATATTCTTATGTTGGAGGATGTTCTTTTATATTCATCCTACTTCCCATTTCTTGTTCATATTATGAGAGACCCCCACTTTCTCTCATCAATTCGTTTTAAGAATGTTTAAGTGGCGCCGTTAGGCTGCCGAATTTTTAAGAGATTCTTTCACCTTCCTCGTTTTCAAGTTCTATTTTCATCCAAGTCTTTCATGATCCTTTTTATTATGTTGGGGTATGATCTCTAAATTTATCATACGGATCTTTTATGGTCATATGATGAGAGACCCTATTTGACCTCTTCAATTCATTTTTGTTGAAGTTTAAGTGGCGTCGTTAGGCTGCCGAATTTTTAAGGGATTCTTTCACCCTTCTCGTTTTTCAAAGTTCTACTTTCATGTCAAGTCTTTCAAGTTCCTTTTTGTTATGTTGGGGTATGATCTCTATATCTATAATACTGGAATCTTATGTTCATATTATGAGAGACCCCATTTTCTCTCTTCAATTCAGTATTTTGAAGTTTTAAGTGGCGCCGTTAGGCTGCCAAATTTTGAAGTGGTTCTTCACCCTTCTCGTTTTGAAGTTCTACTTTCATGTCAATTCTTTCAAGTTCCTTTTTGTTGTGTTGGGGTATGATCTCTATATCTATCATACTGATCTTTTATGTTCATATGATGAGAGACCCTATTTTATCTCATCAATTCATTTTTGGTTGAAGTTTATATAACGTTGTTGGGCTGCCGAATCTTCATAAGAGAAATCTTATTTATGTCTTCCTTTCATGTTCTTCATTTCATATGGTATATTTTCAAATTTCATTACCATGTTCTTAAATCCCTTATATTCTGTCCCCCTACTGTTTTATGGGTCATTTATGAATGTTGGACCCATGTCCCCTCTCTTTTCAATGTTTTCTAAAACCTTGTAACATAGCCGTTATGCTGCAGAATTTTCGTCTCAAAATGCCTCTCTTTTCTCAAAATTATTTTATGTTATAAAGTGAATACTCAAAGCTCCTATTTCTACAGGGGTATTCACATATATATAAAAATGTTCTATTTTAAATTCTGGGATTTACATACATGATACCCGCTTTCCCTTTCCGTGGGTTTAAAGTAATGTAAAGATCATGTCTTTAAAGCAGTTTTTCAAACATTATGATTATGAAATGAAACCCATTTACTTTTTGCTATATGGGTTATTTATGAAATGTTTGATGATGATATATGTGGCTCACATGATAATAAAGGCATATTTAAGGGTGCGCCCTGATAGCGCTCCAACGCATTGGGTAAAGACTTAATCTCTAGAGATGACCATTTTAACGACGCCTTGGTGAATAACCTTGGTAATTTTTAACGACACCTTGGGGATGGACCTTGGTGAAACGAAACGATTGTCAATATTAAATGTTGCAGCCAAATCTTCAAGTTATGAAAAATGTTGTTTTTATTATGAAATGCCTCATGATTTCTTTCTCATGCCTTAAAGTTCTTTTCATGTCATTATTGAAGTATATCAAGTTCACATGTAAAATGTTCCTCTTGTTTCCCTTACTGGGCCTTATGCTCACCCTTTATTTTGATGTGTGTTCCCAGGTTATGAGATGCAGTAATGAACCTAGGATGAACTTGAGGATAAGCCTTTCAAGTGTTTAAGAAGAATGTTTTTTTTCTTTCATTTATTATGTTCCTTGTTTCCAAGACACTAAACCTTAAAGATCCTCGGTTTTGTAAAATGTAATGAAAGTTTATGTGATAAAAAGGCGGGATGCTATAGTTGGTATCAAAGGGAGGTTTAGTTATTTGTGGAAATTAGGATATAAAAACTTTAGGAAGAACCCTATAGAAGAGTTTAAATATAGGAAATCTTCCTGGTATTTTGGTGAGTATTGAGTAAGGGGTTTCCAAGTAAATACATCCCTGTCTGGATACGAGCAGGTAGAGGTGGATCTAGCACAGATGTACATAGGGGTAAAACCCGAAAACACCGCTTTGAGCTAGACTCGAACGGGAACTGGTACACGACAACGGGCCTCGTTGCACTCTTGGTTACGACACTCCCGGGGGATATGTTTTGGTAAATTCATAAGGTTAGTATGAACCATTGTCAAAGGAACGAAGATAAAATAAAATAAAGGTTCACATAAGAATATATGATCATGGATAACCTAGGAGGGAACCTAGGGGATCACAAGTTAGGGTATACTTTACTTCTACATGTTATCCTTAGATGCTTTAAGTTTCTTTTCATGATTATTGGCTAAGTATTTAAGCCCCTAACTATAGCTTCTTTTCTTAGTTAATGGCGGGAAATGGAAGAACATGTCCCAACAACCAATGTGATAGGAAATGCTATGATTGTCGTATTAATACGACAGAGATGATTAGGGGATTAAAAGATGATTATTATTTTGGAAGACGTTCACTATTTTGAGGACCATATATGATCAAGGTAAATAGATTACTACGGTATTTTCATTGAGGAGTAAGGTTTATTTATATTTTTATGAATCAATGAATTTAAGGTGGACTTATAGTAATTTAGGTTACTTACGGGAATGATTAACCTATCTTGGGTAAAATATGTTTAGGTTAGATACTTTTGTTATAAGATGTTAGGAGTGGTTGATGTTGTTTGGAGATGAACAATGAAGTTTATTTTGGAAGACTATGTTATCAAATCCTTCTTGTATTTGGGTTTGAATCTTAGTTTGGTTTATTTTGAGGAATTTTAAGGACTGTTATTTATGGAATGGTCTATGATGAACTTTGGGTATTACCATGGAACTTTGAAGATTTAAAAGTAGTTTCCATTCCTATGGGATTCTTTTTGAAGAGTTGTTTTACCTTACCCTTTCTAAATTTGGGATAATGCTTAAAGATAGAAGAAATAGATAGTTGATCTTTTGTGGATTATGTGATTCTCTAGAAGATGATTCTTGTGTTTTGATGAGACCAAGTAGTTTTGAATGCTCATCGTTTGGAGAAAATATTATTTTTGGTAGAAGCTTATTAAAGTATGAAACTCTACATGAAGGTAGATATATTTCCTTATGTTTTTTTATCTATGTTGTAAATGAATTCCTCAAAGTTATGAAAAGGAACGTAAAACAAAAACGTTGTTGGTTTACGTTTCCTACTGGGTAATCAAAGACCACTTACACACATCATAATTTTGGGATTTTCTGGTGGTTAACTTCCTTCTAATCATGTTTTCTATCACTCTCCTTTAGAACGTTACCCTTTGTTTTCTCCTCCATGTACATGTTTCCTACATGGAATCCTAGTATGAGTAAACTCGGGTGGCCTTTGTACTTCCTTTTCTTTCTTTTAAAGTAATAGTGTTACTGACTCTTTTTCCGATGTGGGACTTTCAATGAAATTTCAAAACCCAATTTAAAAAAAATTGCGAGGACACAATTTCTTAAGGGGGGAAGATTGTAACGACCCGAAATTTTGAATAAATATTGTTTCCTAATTTCATGTGTTATTTTTATACTCAAAAAAAATGTTTTATTTGATAAACATGATTATAAATAAAATGAGACCATTGGTTTTTGAGTGTTATATGACCATCAGTCAATATGACCGCCGTGAACAAAATGTTTTGATTATTGTCTCTAAATTTAAGTAATCTTGGTTAATTATTATAGAGAGAAGATTTGATGGCCTCACCTAGTAGCCTTGGGCCGATCGAAGCCCATCTAACAGAGCTTGGGAAGGAGGTAGCACCATTGGGCTTTGCTCTGGACCAAATCCAAGCCGAACTTCATCATGTGAATCTAGAACGGAATCGCCTTCGCGAGAAGTTCAAACTGATAGAAATTACTACTCAGGCAATGTTGACTAAGCCGCCCCAAAATTCTATCACCCTAGCACACCTTACTCTTAGGTCCTATGCTAGTATTATAAGGGGTTATGTAACGAGACCGTAATTGCCTTGTGTAATCCTTGTTTTAAATAAAAATTGGGATTTCTTCTTATGATGAAGTTTATGAATTTTCAAATGACTGGATAAAAATAGTATGCATATTTTTGATGAATTTTCAAAAGGATATTTTTAAAAAAAAATGTTTGTGTAAACCTTAAATAACATAAAATGTGTAATGATTCTCAAAAAATGGTCTTCTACAATTATGTTCAGTACGAAATTTAGAGTCTAATAAGATCAACATGATTTTTGATGAATAGTAAATTATGAATAATGATTTTATGATTAGGATTAGTAATATGACCAAATGGATTAGTAATCTCACTTAAAGAAAGTTTTAAAATAATCTAGGCACCTTGATTAAGTAATGTGATTCAATAAAATGGTTAAATAATGGTTTCATAAATTATTATTCAAGTATTAGTTTTTTCGGGTGAATAGTGTTTTTTTAATTAAAAATTTAATTAAAAAAAATTAGAAAATTATTTTTATAAAAAGGACTTTATTTTTGAACTTAGAGCATCGATATTATGTTATGGTAATTTTTGGGGATTTTTCTGAAAAAAATGAATTCTCGATGAATAGTGTTTTTATATAAAAATTAAATTAAAAATATTTGGAAAATTATTTTTATAAAATGGAGTTCATAAATGTAATTAGAGCATCAATATTTAGTAAAGGTGAAATTTTGGGATTTTTCTGAGAAAGATGAATTTTTCAGTGAATAGTAAAAATGCAGTTTTAGGGTTTCGGTATGTTTAATGACATCATAACTGTGTCATGATGATGTCATGAGATATTTTAAGGGTTGGCTGGCCAAGGGTGATGAATTATTGTTTTGGGGGGCCCATGTGGCCTAACTCCATGATAAATGCCAAGGGAGAGCACATGGGTTTGAGAAAAGCACATGTGAGGTGTCCCTTAGCCATTAATGCCTTGTCCCCTCACTTTCCCTATAAATACCAAGCCCTCCTCTCATCAATTCGACTCCCCACTCTTCCCCAACGAAGTTCTGGTCTCATTACCTCCCAAGGAGTCCTCCCAAGGTGCCCCAAGCCCTCAAGGTCCCAACTTTTTAGGTTTAAGAGTTACATTTTAAGGTAAGGGATCTGACCTCTCTCTTTCTTTTCAAGTAATCTCTTTTATGTCATTTCTTTTATGCTCCATATTCTTATGTTGGAGGATGTTCTTTTATATTCATCCTACTGCCCATTTCATGTTCATATGATGAGAGACCCCCCTTTCTCTCATCAATTTGTTTTAAGAATGTTTAAGTGGCGCCGTTAGGCTGCCGAATTTTTAAGGGATTCTTTCACCTTCCTCGTTTTCAAGTTCTATTTTCATCCAAGTCTTTCATGTTCCTTTTTATTATGTTGGGGTATGATCTCTAAATTTATCATACTGATCTTTTATGTTCAAATGATTAGAGACCCTATTTTACCTCTTCAATTCATTTTTGTTGAAGTTTAAGTGGCGCCGTTAGGCTGCCGAATTTTTAAGGGATTCTTTCACCCTTCTCGTTTTTCAAAGTTCTACTTTCATGTCAAGTCTTTCAAGTTCCTTTTTGTTATGTTGGGGTATGATATCTATACCTATAATACTGGACTCTTATTTTCATATTATGAGAGACCCCATTTTCTCTCTTCAATTCAGTATTTTGAAGTTTTAAGTGGCGCCGTTAGGCTGCCAAATTTTGAAGTGGTTCTTCACCCTTCTCGTTTTGAAGTTCTACTTTCATGTCAATTATTTCAAGTTCATTTTTGTTGTGTTGGGGTATGATCTCTATATATATCATACTGATATTTTATGTTCATATGATGAGAGACCCTATTTGATCTCATCAATTCATTTTTGGTTGAAGTTTATATAACGTTGTTGGGCTGCCGAATCTTCGTAAGAGAAATCTTATTTATGTCTTCCTTTCATGTTCTTCATTTCATATGGTATATTTTCAAATTTCATTACCATGTTCTTAAATCCCTTATATTCTGTCCCCCTACTGTTTTATGGGTCATTTATGAATGTTGGACCCATGTCCCCTCTCTTTTCAATGTTTTCTAAAACCTTGTAACATAGCCGTTATGCTGCAGAATTTTCGTCTCAAAATGCCTCTCTTTTCTCAAAATTATTTTATGTTATAAAGTGAATACTCAAAGCTCCTATTTCTACAGGGGTATTCACATATATATAAAAATGTTCTATTTTAAATTCTGGGATTTACATACATGATACCCGCTTTACCTTTCCGTGGGTTTAAAGTAATGTAAAGATCGTGTCTTTAAAGCAGTTTTTAAAACGTTATGATTATGAAATGAAACCCATTTATTTTATGCTATATGGGTTATTTATGAAATGTTTGATGATGATATATGTGGCTCACATGATAATAAAGGCAAATTTAAGGGTGCGCCCTGATAGCGCTCCAACGCATTGGGTAAAGACTTAATCTCTAGAGATGACCATTTTAACGACGCCTTGGTGAATAACCTTGGTAATTTTTAACGACACCTTGGGGATGGACCTTGGTGAAACGAAACGATTGTCAATATTAAATGTTGTAGCCATATCTTCAAGTTATGAAAAATGTTGTTTTTATTATGAAATGACTCATTATTTCTTTCTCATGCCTTAAAGTTCTTTTCATGTCATTATTGAAGTATATCAAGTTCACATGTAAAATGTTCCTCTTGTTTCCCTTACTGGGCCTTCTGATCACCCTTTATTTTGATGTGTGTTCCCAGGTTATGAGATGCAGTAATGAACCTAGGATGAACTTGAGGAGAAGCCTTTCAATTGTTTAAGAAGAATGTTTTTTTTTCTTTCATTTATTATGTTCCTGGTTTCCAAGACACTAAACCTTAATGATCCTCGGTTTTGTAAAATTTAATGAAAGTTTATGTGATAAAAAGGCGGGATGCTATATGTTTTATGTTTAAAATAGTCTGTAGTCGTTAATTTCTTTATTTATTTTCATTTGGTCTATTTTCATAGCATCGTTGTGTGATGTTGTTTCATGTTTACTGTATTTAATTGAATTTCTTTCATCATGAAATAACAATATCATATGTTTTTCAATATGTATATTGTTTTGGTCTTCCAGTTTAGTTCAATTATCATTGCAATTTCATGGGGAGTATACATTTCAGGTGGTTTTTTTATGGTAAAACTGAAGTCTACAACAATGTAATCCCATGTCAAGATCCTCTTGCATCTTCAATTCATTAAGGAGATATCACACTGGCAAAAACTGATGTGGTGGTGAAGTCTAGGTTCATTTTTGGATCCTTTCATGGTATCATGTTGAAGTAAGACATCCCTTTCTCTCTCCCCTGTTATCTATCATTTGAACATTCCATTCAATAATTTCATTATTTATTAGTAAGCACTGTTAATTTTAAACAGTTTTTTGTATCTACAGAGACATGTTGGATGATTTTTTAGGCCGTGAGCTCCTGGATTATTACCTCTTATTCCACCACATAAACTCATAAATATAATTCCAGGTTAAATAATAGCTGTATTTTGTTGAATTGTTTTTTTTTGGACATGTGAAGTGTTTTACACACATTATTTGTTGTTTTTTGTCTCCATTACATCCTTTAACTAGATAATACTGATTTTCATTTATCTAATTTACTTTTTTTCCTCAAAATAACACAATTCATATGTTCCTCTCTGTTGCCAATTATTAAACATATACATTCGGCTCAATGATCACAGTTGTCAGAATTTGCTACTACTTATCCATTAAATTCATTTCTTCATGTAGAAAAATATGATTATTCAATTTGATGTTGATGATGTGGTCCAACAATATGTTACATGGTCTCGAGACTCTGCAACAAAAATAAGCACTTTCGATGAACTGCATCCTAGTATAAATGATTTTATTAACCAAAATGATAACAAGATTGACTGATATTTTGTGATTCAATTTCCAGGTATCATTTGGCTACATATAAGTTTATATTATTTCAAATTTATTTTTTAATATTTTTCCACTTGTAACTAAAACTATATATTTACTCAACTAATAAAATGAAGGAGCATGTTCAAGTCTAAACATTTTCCTTTCTGATTCCTATATCATTTACACAAAACTGAATTCATATTTTCAATTTTATCACCTGAATTATCTTTTGTAGGGATGGTCATTTGTGTAAAATCAACATTTGGAAGTTCTGATATGCTATGAAAATGTCTACTAATTGAGAATGCATGAATTTACCTACAAGGCTTTCTAGTACACTGCCAGTACGACTGGGAACAATAGATGAATTTAAAAGTCATGGCGGCTATTACTTCTTATCCACTTCTGTTCACAACATAATGCTTCAATGTAAAAAATCTGTTATATTTTCATTGTTTACAAATTATCTCCATTATGTTGACATTCAAAATTTATGTGTTCCTGTTTCAATGTTTATTACTATTGATTCTTATTTGAATAGTATGTCACTTTATATATATGATTTCATAATGGTAAAAATAAATTTGATATCCTTTCCATATATTTTTTTAATTAAAAAACATGTGATGACATTTTATAAACATGTACAAGTATTCCAGTATTATCTATCACTATTTTGTAAATTTAAAATTTTAATATATTTTTTATTAGTTTTCATTCTATTTCACCGTTGGATCCTTCATTGCTAATTTTATAGAGAAGGGTGCTCATTATCTAATTTTTTTTCCTCAATATCTATAACTTTTATTCCTCATTATGTATGTCATTTTCTTTTCAAATATATTCAATATTAATATAATTATTATGTTCTATAAATAGTAATCTATAGTTAATAATAAGAATTATTTTATAGTTTCTTGCATCACACGTGCGGAGTACTAGTGAAATATAAGCTTAGTGTTGCGTGTAACAAAATATAAACATGGTATTGTGTGTAACATTAGAATTACTCATTTCTGTGTTTACCATAAGATAAAATTATTGTTGCATATAGCACAAACTTAACTTGGTGTTGCGTATAAAAAATATTAACTTTGTGTAGAGTAAAATGGAATACATCAAAAAAATTTAATTTATTTGAAAAAAATAATTCATAAAAAGTCTGCGTGTCACATTCCATTCCCCTTAAAATGATTTTCTCCCTCTATATTTATCTTGGTCGTCATTGTTTTTATTTGTGAAAAGTTCCTTTCATAGGAAACCACATTGAAAAATGAATAATAAAACATCCTTTAAAAAGGGAAATATGGATACATAATGGTTACCCAAAGTCACAAATAACTATGTTTCCAAATAAGAGAATATAGGTGGGAGGTGAATATTTGGAAATGGATAAAAATATTAAATAATTATAGAGAGTTGTAGATATCACTGATAATAAGAAAGTGGGTGATCCATAGAAACTTAATGATCACAAAACCATAAATTCATGATGATCTAAGGGACCATTCGATTCACCAGGAATGAATGTTCTAGGATAAAGTTTTTCCAAGATCCTTTTCCTAAAGTTGAATAATTTTCACAAAGAGATATAATTACTTGATTTTATTCCATTTCATAAGCACAATCTCTTCCATTAGTTGTGCCTTGATAAACTTTGACTTCACCTCTTACTCTAGGAAATAAAAGTGAATTTTTTGTGTCTGAATCACTAATTTATCATAAGATCCATAAATAGAAAAATAATTATTTCCATATATCTTCATTTATCATCACAAAAAAATGGTCATTATAGGTTATCCAATATGCCTACATCTTCATATGGAGATATAATAATTTAATCTCTAAAACCCCATATGAAGTTTAACTTAAACCATTCCATAAATGGTTAACCTTATAACCCTTCTGAAAGATGAAAATCCAAAACATTAGAAATATGTTCACTAAATTTCTCTAAATCAGCTTAACATTGACCCCCCATATATTATAAATTAGCTTTTGGTTGTCACATACCAAACATGTGAATACCTTTATCATGTATTCACTTGAAACATGATAATAACCTAAATTATTATAAATACTTATTGAAAACATGCATGATTTATTATTCCAAAGATCATTGGATATACTCCTTAAATGCAAAAATTCTATAAACTCCATCCATGATAACATAGACCACTTTTTCAATAGACCCTTTATTAGTTCTAAGGTCATCGATATTATCAAATTTACTTTATCCCAATCAATCGCCTCTTTATTCAAACTGAACACTATTTTATTATCTTCTAAATCATATTAAGGGTTTCCTTCCCTTAATCATGTTTTTCCATAAAATATGACCTTTCCATTAAATCAATTTTCCTGGTCCACCAGTACCATTTAAAAAATTCTAGAAAATCATTAATTAAAAACTTCTACAAAAAATCCTTAAATATTTCATGATTCATAGAACATAATCCTTGAATTCAAATACATTAATAATTTGATCATTCCACATGTACAAAAGATATTAATTATGATTTATCAAATTATACCACTATTCTCTCATAATTCAATTGTATTCTCTTCATTTTAAGTTAGATAACCATTACTCGCACCTCCTTGTAGATTCTCTTCATGAGGTTTCCATGTAGGACATTTATTTTCATGATTCCCATACTTTCGATTTTTAATGCGTTCAATAGTCAGTGATACCATAGATAGACAATTTTTCTCATACATTGTGTTAACTGAACTTTTTATTTTCCCTTTGTAGTTACTTGATTTGTTTTATTCTTTTACATAGTCAAAAAAACTTCTCATCCCATTAATACATTCCATTGAGTACTTATTCCCACATTTTTAGATATATAAGAAACTAAATCTTCTTTCCTCTATGTTCTTCATTACTTGAATTCTCATTGAACTATTTTCTTATCTTCTTTGGAGATTCTGAGAGTTGATTAAGGTATACATTATTAATCATATTCTTTGAAAACCGATTAGGCATGATCACATTGTCATTCACTCTAGTGATCATCCAATTTGACTGCTCATCAAAAAATTTCTATCACATACAATGTTAAGCCAATTCCTTCTAGTTCCCTCCATTGAATAAAACTAGAAAGCACAGTGTTAGAAACACTTATCATAGAAGAAAACAATATAATCATGAAAAATTACTTATAGGATGTCTAAAATATGACACCTTATCTTAAATATATTACCCCTTAGGCTTATCCTTGATCATTCGAGATCATAATCTATTTAAATCCTTCTTGATTTTTCATATTAAGAGATTATAATTTTCCAAATCACATCCCCTAGTGGTATCAAACCCTATGTGTAGCAATACCCATTGTTGTGCACCAGTTCCCGATCAAGTCTATCTCAATATTGGGTTTTCAAGATTGTTTCCCCTAGGTACAACTGTGCTAAAGCCACATCCACTTATAGTATCTAGACATGGATGTAATTTCTTGGAAAATTCTCACTCTATCCTTTACCAAAAATCCATGAAATTTTCCTATACTTTAACTCATCCTTAGACTTATCCTTAGAGACATCCCAAAGCATATCCTTATAAATATCCCTAGGGATGTCAAAAAGTTTTGTCATCCTAGTTTCCAAAGGTTAACTAAACCTTTCCTTTGATACTAAATATAGTGTCCCAGACTTAACATAAATGGATATTACATCTTTTTAGATGAATATTAAATACATTACAAAAAAAAACCTGAGGAACATAATAGTTTAGTGCCTTTGGAAATTTGGAAACATAATATTTATACGTGGTGAAATATATTCAACATTTACCATAAAGATATTCCCATTTAGTACTCTTCACAAGAATACCCTACTTAAAAAATTTCTTTATAACATTGGGAAATGAAACATAAGAAAGGGTGTATAACACCCGAGACTTTTATGTTATATAAATCATGAAAGGAATCTTTTTTTACACAACACTTGCTTGGCTTGCTTTACACGCAATCGCGACCTTCCTCGATAGCTTGCGTCGTACGCAATACCGAGTTTCACTAAACAACAATATGCTATTAAAACTAGCCGTTATGAATAGTAATAACCACTTTTTGAAATTTTATAAATTTTATTTTTCAAAATGGACTTCATTTTTGGACTCAGAATATCGAAATTAGCCTAGTGTGAAATTTTTGTATTTTTCTGAAAACTTTCAATTTTTGATGAATAGTGAAACCACTAAGTGGTAGGTTAAAAACTGAATTTTGCATAAAACATAATTTTACCGCTTCTGTGAATGGAATTTCAAAAATCCAACAGACACGGTTGATATCAGTAAGTAAAATGTGGTTCAATGAGATAAAAATAATTTTTTGGTGAATAGTAACTTTTTACTATTTTTACCGCGGTTAATAGTAAATAGGGTAACTAAGGGTAAATATGATATTAATATTACCCTAACACATGTCCTAATTCTATTGGACAAGTGTAATTAGACCAAAAACAAACTCAGGAATAAAATATGACCATTTAGGCCCACTTGGATTAGATTAGGACATTTATTATTAATTTATTTAAAGAAGGGTTAAAATAGTTAAGATCAAAGTTTAATAAGTAAATAATTTTTAATATGGGGTTATACATAAGATAAATTCGATTGTAAATATTAATTAGAAAGCTAAAAATATTTCCTACATGATGGTATTTTATTTTTAATTTTTAGACATCAAATAATATAATTTATTTATGACACAAAGATGATGCAGTAATTATCTTATTAATGAAATATTGACATAATTGATAATATAAATACCAAAATAAATGTAATTTAAGACTTTTTATGAATTCCACTAATTTTCTAGGTTACTATGATATATTAGTGTTGATTTAATCAACTTGGTTAGAACATATAATTCTGTTATGACTTTCACAAAAATCATATATCAAATAGTGTCAAAATTGACACAAAATAGTTTTTAAATCAAATATTATATTATTAATTGTTATTTTATTCCTAAAAATCTAAGGTTCGGCCAAATGACTAAGATAAGGATATATATATTAATAATAAACAATTTGGGGTTCTTTTGGCATGTTATAGTAAGTTTATTAACCATATGGTGAAAGAAAACAAAAAGACATGGTAAAAGTTAAATTATTTAACTTAGAGTTAAATCTAATTGATAAGGTTAAAATAATACCCTAAACTTGTCTAAATCCTATTTGTTGATAGGATTTAGACCCTTACCCACTTTATCTTCGAAATAAGACCCTTTGGAGCCATTATAAACCGATTTTGACTTTAATATAAAAAAATATTTTGAGATATTCCTAAGGTGCCCCTCTCCTCCCTTATAAAAGGGCACCTCCTCCCCCTCCTCCTCACACCAAATTGAGCACTCAAGCTCGTCCAACCCCTGACATTTTCTCCTCTCCACTTCCTTAGAATAATCCTAGAGGTCATGGTCTTCTCCAAAGACCAATCTTAGTTCCTTAAGTGGAGGATTCAAAGAGGCGTTCCAAAGAAGAGGTAATATCCATTACCGATCTTTTCAATTTCTTTATTCTTCAACTTCTTCTTCTTTAGTTGTTTCATGATAAAGTAATAACATCAGTATTACATACATACTGATATGTTATTATAAATATGAAACAACCCTAATTCACCTTCTATCCATCCTACGGAAAAATGAAATCACCGCGCGTGCGTACGTACGGAATACCGTTTCCACGCCGTGGTGTAATCTATTTTCCACCATCACCTTACAAGGATGGGTATAATGGTGTAATGAGTAACTGTATATGATTATTATGAAGTAATATTGATACTAAAAAAATATATATATACTCCAATACAATTCCACGATCATAGGAACGATATCATCACTCGTGCGTACGTACGGAATACCGTCTCCACGATGTGATGCGACTCGTTCTACATGATCTTCATTTCATAATGATTATATAAATGAATTGAATGAATTAATATGGTATATACTACACTAATACCATTCTGGAAATGAATTATCTATAACCTAAAGATAAGAATAAGAATTTATTCGACAAAACACGCATGAAAACAAAAAGTTATAAAGACCCGAGTAACAAGTAACAATGAAATATTACTAACAAGAAGCTAATAATATGACCATATATGATAACATATCAATATGTATGATTCTGGAATAAGTCAATAACATTATTTAAACCATTATACAGGAGCTTCGGACACGTACAAAGCAAATCGGACCTAAGGTAAGGGGAAATATCACAATCTCATTTTTATCCGAGATTGTTTGTACTTTGAAATTTACTGGGGTGTATTTTATCATCCATATCCATGTTTCATCAATATGTAATATTATTTCCATCCACTTGCAATATTTTAATTCCAATTTTACCCTTCAGTGAGTTTTTAGTAAAAGAAATGAAAGGAATCTTTTGTCGTTTTCCGACTTTTCCGACAAAAGTACGAAGAATTTTTTTTTTAACTTATACGGCCTGAATGGATTTTTAAAACATTATTTCCAAGAAACTTCCTTTACAAGTTTTCAAGTTTATTTTTAATCAACTTCTTTTATTTTAGAGTCGTATGACATGTTATGAAAGGAAAAATGTTTTTGAAGTAGAAAGGATATTTTCCTCAAGAATGGAGTTCAAGTATTTTATCAAAATTATTTTCCATCTAAGATAATAAAAGGGTTCTGTTTTTATCCCTATTATTACATTGGTTTGATTATGTTGTGATGGAAATATTTTTATGAATTCCTTTATCATATATGAATTGTTTTATGATGTCATGTTGTTTAAGAATTCCATTTTTATTACATGGGTTACGCTATGATGTATGGTTTATGATTATCTGGCACACATAAGAAAGGATTCATTATAAGATGGGTGGGACCTATATCTCCCTCCAATGCATTGGGTAAAGATTTTATATCTCATGAGATAGACAGGGCTGGAACGGTAGGTTATACCGGTTCAGTGAAACAGGACTGAAACGAGGGTTACTCGATTCAGAAAGGGACTTTGTCCACTAAGATAGTCTTGGCAATGAGTCATGACTAATAAGAAATGATTTTCCATGATTATGTGTGCATGCCACAAAGTTTCAAGTTTTATGTTATGATTATGGGGATCTCATTTTCACTTCTATGATTTGTTCCATGTTAAGATATTATGATCTCTTTTGCAGGTTATGATTTTCAAAAAGATATGATATGATTTTTATTTCCTTTATTTGCCTTGCTGAGCATTTGAGCTCACCCTTTTATGTTTTCTTTTCCCCAGGTCAGGAAGATGGATATTAAGTAGAATATGCTAAAAGGGACCCTAGATATGATGAAATAAATGGGAGACACTGTAGAAGATTTATGAACCAGTTGTTTATGTTTCCCAGTTTCTAAAGACACTATACCTATACGGTCCTTTGTGGTTTTATCATATGTTGTAATAAGTGTGCTTCAATTTTTGAAGTATTAAAAATGTATGTAAAGTATGGGTCGTTATAGTTGGTATCAGAGGAAAGGTATAGTCAACCTTTGGAAACTAGGATGTGAAAGCCTTAGTAAGAACCCTAAGGATAAGTCTAAGAATAGAACACAATATTAGTGTTTTAGAAATGGCCTTGAATAACCTAGGATAAGACCATAAGCATGAAAATTTTATTCTTGAATTATGTGGTTTCCTATTATAATTAGTGTTGCTCACACTATTCTTCTTGGTTTTAGTCAATGGCTGGAACCCGAAGGAACCGTGTTAATGCGGAATGCGATGGGAAATGCAATGATTGTCCCCCTGAGCAACCAAACGATATAGGAGCTGGAATGCAAAATCTTGTAGCCATGCTCACACAACTTTCTCAAGCTATGAATCATGCAGGATTTCCAAACGAGCAAAGGAGGGAGCAAAATTCTGTTGAATCCTTCATGAGGCAGCGTCCACCTTCTTTCAGCGGGTCTACTGATCCATTAGTTGTTGAACAATGGATTAGTACTACTGAAAAGATATTTTCAGTTCTTCAATGTTCTGAACATGATAAAGTCATCCTAGCAGTGTATCGTTTGGAAGGATATGCTGATCAATGGTGGAATCTTGTTAAGAATACGAGGCAAAGGGATGAAATTGAGTCTATGGAATGGGACGAGTTCAAGAACATATTTTTCAATAAGTACTTCCCTCGTATTCTCCGAACAAAGATGGAGAAAGAGTTTCTTGAACTGAAGCAAAGGGATGATGAATCTGTTGGTACCTATGAAGCAAATTTTACAAGACATGCAAGGTACGCTTCTGGTATTATTATCTAACCTGAGAGTAAGATCGATCGATTCTTTAGTGGCTTAAAACCAAGTCTTCGAAGGGCGTTATCCATAAGAGACTTCAATAGCTACGAGGAAATCGTTCGATGTGCTCTCAAAGTCGAGATAGAGATTGGAGTAACCCATCAGTCACATGGGTTTGATAAGAAGAGGAAGATGGAATTCAAAGAAAAATCTAAAGAGCACACGGAAAAGAAGATGAGCTTTTCCTTATGCTCAAAGTGTGGAAAGAAACATGGAGGGAGTTGTCTTAAAGGGACAAGTAAATGTTTTAAATGTGGAAAGGAAGGTCATCGGGCATTTGAATGCAGTGATAATGGGTAGAAGATGTCTAATGATGCAAACAAAGGAAGGGATACACAAAATGAACCTACTACACTTCAATGTTTCAAGTGCAAGGAGATGGGGCATTATGCCAATCAATACCCAAATCCAAGGGTTGATGATGATGGTCGACGTC
Source organism: Viscum album (assembly GCA_963277665.1). Classification (NCBI taxonomy): domain Eukaryota; kingdom Viridiplantae; phylum Streptophyta; class Magnoliopsida; order Santalales; family Viscaceae; genus Viscum; species Viscum album. Next base: position 390,936,485 of record OY728167.1, on the reverse strand, counting down.
AACAAACTCTTAAGGCTAAAGACAAAGGAAAGTCACATGCAATTTCTATCAGCGATGTGGAGTACGATAACGATGTGGTGAAAGGTACACTTACCATCCACTCTAAAGTAGCAAATGTTTTATTTGATTCTGGATCCACCCACTCTTTTATTTCTGAAGACTTTTCTAAGGGTATCACCGTATTACCTCAACAATTAGATGTTGAGTTAGCTGTGACAACACCTGATGGCACATCAATCGCATCAAAAGTTTATAATTCTTCTCCGATCGAAGTTTGTGGGAAAGTGCTTCCTGCAAATCTTGTGATCCTTCCTTTAGTGGAATTTGATGTGATTCTTGGCATGGATTGGCTTTCTCTACATGGATCTCATATCAATTTCCAAAGAAGGGAAGTCACATTTCATATTCTAGATCAATCTACGATCGTATATCAATGCAAGGATGAACATAACCTTCCAGTGGAAATTTCTTCCATCTTATGGGTATTGATTCCACTAAATGAAGGTTATTTATCTCACATGGTTGGTGAGAAACTCACAATTAAGAATATGCCCATTGTACGAGAGTTTGATGATGTCTTTCCGGAGGAATTACCGGGTCTTCCACCGAATCGTGAAGTTGAGTTTTCAATAGAACTCGTACCGGGTGTTTTGCCTATCTCAAAAACACCTTATAGAATGGACCCAATTGAGTTGCAGGAATTGAAGAAGCAACTCCAAGAGAATCTTGATAAGGGATTCATACGCCCTAGTGTGTCACCTTGGGGAGCACCTGTTCTATTTGTTAAGAAGAAAGATGGATCAATGAGACTCTGCATTGATTATCGAGAACTTAACAAGATCACTATCAAGAACAAATATCCTCTCCCACGCATTGATGACTTATTTGACCAACTACGCAGAGCTCAATACTTTTCCAAGATTGATCTTCGTTCAGGGTATCATCAATTAAGGGTCAAAAGGGAGGATATACCAAAGACGGCTTTCCGTACAAGGTATGGACACTATGAATTTATAGTGATGCCATTTGGTCTTACTAATGCCCCTGCTATCTTCATGGATCTAATGAATAGAGTCTTTAGAGACTATCTTGATCAATTTGTGGTAGTCTTTATAGACGATATTCTTGTCTATTCAAAGAGCAAGGAATAGCATGAAGATCACTTGAGAATTATATTGAATACCCTGAGAAAGGAGAAGCTTTATGCCAAATTTACCAAGTGTGAATTTTGGCTTCAAAAAGTTGCATTTTTGGGTCACATAATCTCAAAAGAGGGGATATCTGTGGATCCAGCAAAAACAGAGGTTATCGAAAGATGGTCGAGACCAACAATGGTAACTGAGATTCGAAGTTTTCTTGGTTTGGCTGGATATTATCGACGTTTTGTAAAAGATTTTTCACGATTATCTAATCCACTCACCAAGTTGACTCGGAAAGGAGTTAAGTTTGTCTGGACAGAGGAATGTGAAGAGAATTTCAAGGAGTTGAAAAGAAGGTTATCCAGTGCACCTGTGCTCACACTGCCTTGTAGTGGAGAAAGGTTTGTGATCTACAGTGATGCATCCAAGAAGGGATTGGGGTGTGTTCTTATGCAAAATGATATGGTGATAGCTTATGCCTCACGACAGTTGAAAATCCATGAGCAAAATTACCCAACACATGATTTGGAGTTGGCTGTGGTAATCTTTGCATTAAAGATTTGGAGGCATTACCTTTATGGTGAAAGGTGTGATATTTATACTGATCATAAAAGTTTAAAGTATATTTTCACACAAAAGGAGCTGAATATGCGTCAAAGAAGATGGTTGGAGCTGATTAAGGATTATGACTGCTCAATCCATTACCACCCTGGGAAAGCAAACAAGGTGGCAGATGCATTAAGTCGACAAGACCATGCTAGTTTATCCATGATGAGGATCACAAAAGATCCAATATTTATGGATTTACAAAGGATGGATCTTGGAATTATAATGGAAGGGGAAAAATCTTATCTTTCTCAAATGAATGTTCAACCATCTATACATGTGAAGATTAAAGAGGCACAGAAAGAAGATGTCGAGTTACAAAAGAAGGTGAGAAATGTTCCTGAATTCAACCTTGATTGTGATGGGATAATAAAGTTCAGGAATCGGGTTTGTGTTCCTTCCATCCCCGAATTAAAGAAGGAGCTGCTGGATGAGGCTCATAGTTCTTCATTCTCTATTCATCCTGGAAGCACTAAGATGTATAGGGACCTGAAAGAGTACTTCTGGTGGGATGGCATGAAAAGAGATGTTGTTGAATATGTCTCTCGATGCTTGGTTTGTCAAAAAGTTAAAGCTGAGAGACAGAAGTCTAAGGGGATGTTACAACCATTACCCATACCCGAATGGAAATGGGAAAACATCACTATGGACTTTTTCACAGGACATCCTAAAACATCCAAAGGCAATAATGCTATCTGGGTCATAGTTGATCGTCTTACAAAGTCTGCACACTTCATTCCTATTAGAGAGGATTTCTCTCTAGATCAGCTTGCCAGGATATATGTAAAGGAAGTGGTAAGATTGCATGGAGTACCACTTTCTATTGTATCTGATCGGGATCCGAGATTTACCTCGAAGTTCTGGAGAAGTCTTCAGCATACTCTGGATACAGAGTTGAGTTTCAGCACTGCTTATCATCCCCAGACAGACGGTCAGTCTGAGAGAACAATTCAAACCCTAGAAGATATGTTGAGAGCTTGCTCTATTGATTTCAAAGGAGGTTGGGATCAACACCTACCTTTGGTGGAATTTTCTTATAATAATAGATTTCACTCCAGTATTCAGATGGATCCTTATGAAGCTCTCTATGGAAAGAAGTGCAGGACTCCAACTTGCTGGGATGAAGTTGGGGAAAGAAAGCTGTTAGGGCCTGATCTCGTTGATGAAATGGCAGAAAAGGTCAGATCTATTCAACAACACATAAGAGCAGCTCAGAGTCGACAGAAAAGTTATGCCGACAACCGAATAAAAGACCTAGATTTTGAAGTGGGTGATAAAGTGTTCTTACGAATATCTCCCTGGAAGAGGGTTATGAGATTTGGAAAGAAGGGGAAGTTCAGCCCTAGATATATCGGTCCTTTCGAAATACTGGATCGTGTTGGGAAGGTAGCTTACCGATTGGCGCTTCCACCGAATCTCTCTCAAGTTCACGATGTGTTCCATGTATCTCTCCTGAGAAAGTACATACCAGATCCTTCACATGTACTCAGCTCAGAAGTTGTACCGCTGGAGCAAGATCTTTCTTATGAAGAATATTTGATAGAGATTCTGGATCGTAGCGAAAAAGTCCTACGAAACAAGACCACTCGATTGATGAAAGTTTTATGGAGGAACCACCAACATGAAGAAGCTACATGGGAGCTTGAGGATATGATGAGGGAGAAGTATCCTCATCTGTTTGTTACAAAGTGACGAATTTCGAGGGCGAAATTCTTTTTAAGGGGGGTAGAATATAACACCCGAGACTTTTATGTTATATAAATCATGAAAGGAATCTTTTTTTACACAACACTTGCTTGGCTTGCTTTACACGCAATCGCGACCTTCCTCGATAGCTTGCGTCGTACGCAATACCGAGTTTCACTAAACAACAATATGCTATTAAAACTAGCCGTTATGAATAGTAATAACCACTTTTTGAAATTTTATAAATTTTATTTTTTAAAATGGACTTCATTTTTGGACTCAGAATATCGAAATTATCCTAGGGTGAAATTTTGGTATTTTTCTGAAAACTTTCAATTTTTGATGAATAGTGAAACCACTAAGTGATAGGTTAAAAACTGAATTTTGCATAAAACTTAATTTTACCGCTTCTGTGAATGGAATTTCAAAAATCTGACAGACACGGTTGATATCAGTAAGTAAAATGTGGTTCAATGAGATAAAAATAATTTTTTGGTGAATAGTAACTTTTTACTATTTTTACCGCGGTTAATAGTAAATAGGGTAACTAAGGGTAAATATGATATTAATATTACCCTAACACATGTCCTAATTCTATTGGACAAGTGTAATTCGACCAAAAACAAACTTAGGAATAAAATATGACCATTTAGTCCCACTTGGATTAGATTAGGACATTTATTATTAATATATTTAAAGAAGGGTTAAAATAGTTAAAATCAAAGTTTAATAAGTAAAGCATTTTTAATATGGGGTTATACATAAGATAAATTCGATTGTAAATATTCATTAGAAATCTAAAAAGATTTCCTACATGATGGTATTTTATTTGTAATTTTTAGACATCAAATAATATAATTTATTAATGACACAAAGATGATGCAGTAATTATCTTATTAATGAAATATTGACATAATTGATAATATAAATACCAAAATAAATGTAATTTAAGACTTTTTATGAATTCCACTAATTTTCTAGGTTACTATGCTATATTAGTGTTGATTTAATAAACTTGGTTCGAACATATAATTCTGTTATGACTTTCACAAAAATCATATATCAAATAGTGTCAAAATTGACACAAAATAGTTTTTAAATCAAATATTATATTATTAATTGTTATTTTATTCCTAAAAATATATGGTTCGGCCAAATGACTTAGATAAGGATATATATATTAATAATAAACAATTTGGGGTTCGTTTGGCATGTTATAGTAAGTGTATTAACCATATAGTGAAAGAAAACAAAAAGACATGGTAAAAGTTAAATTATTTAACTTAGAGTTAAATCTAATTGATAAGGTTAAAATAATACCCTAAACTTGTCTAAATCCTATTGTTTGATAGGATTTCGACCCTTACCCACTTTATCTTCGAAATAAGACCCTTTGGAACCATTATAAACCGATTTTGACTTTAATATAAAAAAATATTTTGAGATATTCCTAAGGTGCCCCTCTCCTCCCTTATAAAAGGGCACCTCCTCCCCCTCCTCCTCACACCAAATTGAGCACTCAAGCTCGGCCAAACCCTGCCATTTTCTCCTCTCCACTTCCTTAGAATAATCCTAGAGGTCCTGGTCTTCTCCAAAGACCAATCTTAGTTCCTTAAGTGGAGGATTCAAAGAGGCGTTCCAAAGAGGAGGTAATATCCATTACCGATCTTTTCAATTTCTTTCTTCTTCAACTTCTTCTTCTTTAGTTGTTTCATGATAAAGTAATAACATCAGTATTACTTACATACTGATATGTTATTATAAATATGAAACAACCCTAATTCACCTTCTATCCATCCTACGGAAAAATGAAATCACCGCGCGTGCGTACGTACGGAATACCGTCTCCACGCCGTGGTGTAATCTATTTTCCACCATCACCTTACAAGGATGGGTATAATGGTGTAATGAGTAACTATATATGATTATTATGAAGTAATATTGATACTAAAAAAATATATATATACTCCAATACAATTCCACGATCATAGGAACGATATCATCACTCGTGCGTACGTACGGAATACCGTCTCCACGATGTGATGCGACTCGTTCTACATGATCTTCATTTCATAATGATTATATAAATGAATTGAATGAATGAATATGGTATATAATACACTAATACCATTCTGGAAATGAATTATCTATAACCTAAAGATAAGAATAAGAATTTATTCGACAAAACACGCATGAAAACAAAAAGTTATAAAGACCCGAGTAACAAGTAACAATGAAATATTACTAACAAGTAGCTAATAATATGACCATATATGATATCATATCAATATTTATGATTCTGGAATAAGTCAATAACATTATTTAAACCATTATACAGGAGCTTCGGACACGTACAAAGCAAATCAGACCTAAGGTAAGGGGAAATATCACAATCTCATTTTTATCCGAGATTGTTTGTACTTTGAAATTTACTGGGGTGTATTTTATCATCCACATCCATGTTTCATCAATATGTAATATTATTTCCATCCACTTGCAATAGTTTAATTCCAATTTTACCCTTCAGTGAGTTTTTAGTAAAAGAAATGAAAGGAATATTTTGTCATTTTCCGACTTTTCCGACAAAAGTACGAAGAATTTTTTTTTTAACATATACGACATGAATGGATTTTTAAAACATTATTTCCAAGAAACTTCCTTTACAAGTTTTCAAGTTTATTTTTAATCAACTTCTTTTATTTTAAAGTCGTATGACATGTTATGAAAGGAAAAATGTTTTTGAAGTAGAAAGGATATTTTACTCAAGAATGGAGTTCAAGTATTTTATTAAAAATATTTTCCATCTAAGATAATAAAAGGGTTCTGTTTTTATCCCTATTATTACATTGGTTTGATTATGTTGTGATGGAAATATTTTTATGAATTCCTTTATCATATATGAATTGTTTTATGATGTCATGTTGTTTAAGAATTCCATTTTTATTACATGGGTTACGCTATGATGTATGGTTTATGATTATGTGGCACACATAAGAAAGGATTCATTATAAGATGGGTGGGACCTATATCTCCCTCCAATGCATTGGGTAAAGATTTTATATCTCATGAGATAGACAGGGCTGGAACGGTAGGTTATACCGGTTCAGTGAAACAGGACTGAAACGAGGGTTACTCGATTCAGAAAGGGACTTTGTCCACTAAGATAGTCTTGGTAATGAGTCATGACTAATAAGAAATGATTTTCCATGATTATGTGTGCATGCCACAAAGTTTCAAGTTTTATGTTATGATTATGGGGATCTCATTTTCACTTCTATTATTTGTTCCATGTTAAGATATTATGATCTCTTTTGCAGGTTATGATTTTCAAAAAGATATGATATGATTTTTATTTCCTTTATTTGCCTTGCTGAGCATTTGAGCTCACCCTTTTATGTTTTCTTTTCCCCAGGTCAGGAAGATGGATATTAAGTAGAATATGCTAAAAGGGACCCTAGATATGATGAAATAAATGGGAGACACTGTAGAAGATTTATGAACCAGTTGTTTATGTTTCCCAGTTTCTAAAGACACTATACCTATACGGTCCTTTGTGGTTTTATCATATGTTGTAATAAGTGTGCTTCAATTTTTGAAGTATTAAAAATGTATTTAAAGTATGGGTCGTTATAGGGTGAGCTTAAATTCTCAGTAATGGAACACAAGAAAGATATGAAAGCATGAAATAAGCATAAGGGTATGAGATAATGTGAATAACATTATAAAACCATACTGTACATACCAATGATCCTAAAAATCAATCATTGAATAATGATTGGATGTTCATAAGTAAAAATCATTATTCATGAGAGAATAATATTTTCATAAGACATGGAATTGTGGCATAAATATCATATTATAAAATTTTGAACATGTGTAAATAGAAATAGGTTCACTCAATAAGTTAAGGACATGAAATCAAGCACTCGTATGAACTTATGAACATAAAAATAGGTCCACACATAAAATTATAAACATGTAATCAGGTTCACACATAACATTGTGAACATGTAATCGAGTTTACACATATGAAGTTACACCTCCATGGAAGGACACACCACCATCACTTGTGGCTACCAAATATTAATATACTGGGTTCAATCCCCATTCCAGCCATATCTATCTCTTGAGATATATAAATCACTACCCAATTCTTTTGAGGGAGGTATAGGTCCCACCCTCTATATAATGAAATTATACATATGTAAGCCACAAGATAATAAAACATTCATAATATCATGACCCATAAAAAGATATGGGTTTCATAAACATCATATCATAACCCATGAAATCAAATGTTTATAATAAAAATTTTATTATATCACACCTTTTTTAAAAGAGACAGTTTCATAATCATTTCATTATAAAATAGCCAGTGAAAGAAAGTAGGTTTCATAAGAATTTTATCATGGTATGACCCATGGAAGAGAAATGGGTTTCATAAAAAACATTCCATCATAAAAATAAACCATTAAAATAAATAATAATAATGAAGTCATTGGATCATATCCCTAGTAAACCATAAACTATATCAAATGATTTCATCTTATATGGAGAAGGATTTTAAAATATCACTTGGATTATTTCTTAAGGAAAATAACCTTTCGTTAAAAATATTTATTTGAAGACATTAAACAAGTTAGAAACTCTTTTCTTTGAAAACCATTTTGAAAAATTATTAATTAATACTCAGAAATCATTTAAAACATTTCTTGAGGAAAATATCCTTTCCCCTTTGAAAAATTATATTTAAATCATAAAACATTTTGAAAACCTTTGTTATTAAAAATAACCATGAAAACTGATAAAGAAAGATTTAAAAAAATTAAACATTTTTCAATCATATAAAAATTTTAAAATCCTTTTCCTTGAAACTGATCTTAATATATAATTTAAAAAAATTGAAATTATTTTTAGAAACATGGTTTTTGAATAAAATAGATTTCCAATCGAAGAGAGAAACAAGGTCGGGTTTTCTTAAAAACACTTTCCTAATTATCCTAAGTACTAAAGAGTGAAAAAATGTCACAATTAGTTGAATATGTAATTAATAACCATAAGAGAATAAAATTAATAATAATTATTGAGATATGGATCATAATATTCCATTAATCAAAGCATAATCATAAATAATCTTTATAAAAATTGAAATTCTAGTAATAAACTCTTACCATTTTGGTAAATTTTAATAAAAATACCCATGGAATAATATCATTACCTGAAGATTAAAATATCATGAAAATAAGGATATTCATTATATAAAATTTCAAATATTCAGTACATACACCTTGTAAAATAATATAGGTTCATAACATAACATGTGTCGCAATGAAGGAAAATTAAGAAAAAATTCTTTACCGATTTGGTTGCTTTTGAACTATAACCCCACGAAAGAGAGATCCTAAAATATATATTCGAATGCTAATAAATTTTATTATAATAATAATAAAATAAATTAATGGTCAATATATACACCACATAGAATAAATAGGTGGTTAATGTATCATGTGTCTCAAAAAATTAAAATGTGAGATGAAAATCCATTACTTTAAGTCTTGAATCACTACTACAAAACTAGGTTTATCTAGTGCTAGGGCTTTAACAGCACTGTTTAAGGGGGTCATTAATAGTGTTAAAAAATGTTCTCTTAAAGGGGGAACTTTATCAGTGTCAAAAAAATACTGAAAAAGGGGGACCTATATCATCGCTAGTAAAAAAGAGCTGATGGGGGGTCTTTAGCAGCGCTTTTGTAGAAGCACTAATAAAGACACCCATTTATCAACACTTTTTTACTAGCACTATTAAATGGTTTATTTGAAAATATTAAATTTCATTAAAAATAATATATTAATATATAAATATATTTATATTAACTTAAATATAATATATATATATATTAAATATGTTTTATATAAGGCAAAATAAGAATTTTCACATAACATATAAGATTTTTAATGAAAATGGATTATTAAATAATTTAAAAAAATATTTTAATTAATAATTTACTATTTGTTATCAATTAATAGTCCTTTAGTAAAAATTTGTAGAAAAAAATCCAAAAAATTAGAAAAAGATCTAAAATAATTTGAAAATGTAACTCAAACGTCAAAAGACCATAACTTTTAATTAGGGTGTCCATTCTGGTATCTACCACATATCAAATCAAGTCTTCTGGAAAGCTCTATGCCCTAGAGATTATGTAAACCCTAGTCTATTTGTGTGTGTATTGAAAAATATATAGATATTTATCTACATATTCTAATATATGTATATAAATATTAATATATAATATATGGAAATAAATACAAATATGTAAAATTATATTTATAGATTCACACACACACATATATAAATATATGTATAGATTTTTTTATTTATAAACACACACATACACACACAAAAATATTTTACATTTGTATTTTAAAAAATATATACAAATATAAATATAAATAAATACATATAAATATATAGATAAAAAAATGTAGCATAATATATATAAATATATAGATATACCATAAAATGGAAAAAACAATAAAGGTGAGTGGAAAAGGAACTAGCATATGAGATGAAGGTCTCATTTTCGAAACATGCTAAAGGTATGGGTGCATGTGGGAGGGTGGAATTATCTAAAGGGATGATACAGGGGAGCTGTAAGATCCCGACCTTTTTTAAGGTACATCCTTGTTTGAATTTTGGTAATAATTCTTTTATTTTGGATAATTAAATGGTTCTCAAGTGTATGAGGAGTTTCAGTGGTATCATAGGGGGTTTAGGAAACAAAATTAATGAAAATAGGCCAAATAGTGTGAAGCACATTGTTGGAGCATAGTTAGATCAAACCATGTGCATGGACCAGGAAATCGTACAGCTTGGAGACACTTTCAAGTAGTGGATAAAACACGATTACCACACATTTTTTCCAAATATGTGGGTTCTACCAAGAAACCCTACGTAATGGCCCCTCTTGGATATATAGAGATGAATGGTTGGCACACGGGTTTTAAACCGTGTGACCAAACCTTACGACCTTTAAAAAGTTGGCATTTCTAATTTTCCCGCTTGATCCTATTTCCTTATCCCCCAAATTTTCACCCAATTTGGCCTCCAACAACACAGGTAATGAACCAAACCCTCCACGAATTCCAAGGGGTGATTATCCTATGATTCTATTACATTTGGAGTTCCATTTGATGTGAATCAATGATTTGGGTGGGTCCAACCATCCCCTTTCCTCTATTTTCTAGACCAGGGATTGTAGAATCTATCCCCTTCTTCCGATTCCCTATAAAACTCACTTTTCTATAAAATTCTATATTTGGGATTTAAATGGTGTTTGATTTCGAATCAAGCGATGTGTTTGGGCTAGTAATCGTCTCTGAGAATGTGGTCTGTGGTCTTTAAGCTTTCTCCCATAGTCTTGATGTTTTACATATGTATGTGGTTTTGCTAATGTGTTTCCTTATTTTGTTCCCTTGTCATTGGTTATGTTAAGAAATTCATACCTTATATTGAGGTGAAAATACCTTCACGGACCCCATTGGGTTTGTTGATAATGCGAGGCTAAACCTATGGTTACCCATGGGATATACCGAACACTTGAAATGGTGAAATAAATTGGTAAACATTATGATAAGGGAAATATGAGAGAGAATGGGTTGTAAATTGTATTTGGGTATGTGTCTTGGTTAAAGAGTAAATTTTTTTATTGTTTGTTATATTTTTTAAGTGACCAATATTATTTTAAAAAGGTTTTATAGATGTGTTTTGGGGTTTGACCCGACCATGGTTTTCAATGGAGAAAATGGTGTTTGAATGTGGGGAATTTTTTGAACAGAGGTGTTGACCTAAATTGTTTTAAAAATGATTTTTATTAATTAATTTCAAATGATGATTTGAAATGGGGGTCTGGCCCCTTATTTGTGAAAATATTTAACTATTGTTTAGAATGGTTCAAATTGGGAATGAAGCCTTAGGGAATTTTTTGGTTTTCAAATAAAAAGACCCATGTTTTAAATGGTGACTTCAAGGTGATTTCAAATGACTATTATGAATTGTGTTTTATACCATGAAGTTGTTTAATGGGTTTATTTGGATTGGTATAAAAGTGGGTTAATTAGGTTAATGTGAGGATGTGTAAATTGGATTATGAAATACGTCAAAGTGACTAGGAAGGCTAGTACATATGAAATGGTGAATATAGTAAATTGGTATTGTCTTGTGAATTGAGGAATATGTTAAATGGATTTTTATAATGGTGTTGATGAATAAGTTAAATGGGATAATAAGGGAGATATTGAATTCTCCAAATGGGTTAGGTAATTAGAATTAGAATTTAGGATAAAGGGGTTATGTAATGTAAATTGTAAATGTGTTAATGGGTTATGGAATCATATGAATTCCCATGTTGATTGTCACATATAGTGATTGTTATGTGTAATACCAGATATGGATTTTTTCACAAGGATTGGTAGAGTAGGGTATTAACTAAGGTTCTATGCCCATGGGCCGGTTTAGACTGAGTCTCTAAATTCCACCCCATGATGCACGGGTTAGGGAAGGGGACAAAGCACTATTTGTAACATCCCAAGTAAGTAATGAATAATAGATATTTTTATCTATGTCTATTAATGATTAAGATAGTGTTTTAGAGGCTTAAGATGAAAATAAATCCAATCTTAAACATGGAATACACTAATATTCTTAAAAGATTGTTTTACTGCCTTATGATGGAAAACCCTTTTTAAATCTATCTTTTGACAATTTTATAAACTATTTTTGTCAAAATAAACTTATTCTTTATGATTGGGACATCAAAATTTACCTTGTGGGAATTTTTGGTATTTTTCTGACAATGTTCATTTTTTAGTGAGTAGTGAAAAATACTGCATTTTACATCAAAACTGCTTTTTAATATAATTTAATTATATGATTAGATTATGTTTTGAATTGGTTTTGAAGTGAAATTAGAATATATTTTTACCATTTTATCCAATGGTGGTCATTGGAATCAATTTCACTTTGAAATTAGACTAAAACTGGTGTCAATCTTTTGATACTTCTTATTTTGTAAAAACACGATATTTGCTCTGGCAGCGGGAATTAATTATTAAATTAATTAATGTGACTTATATGATTTGAATTTTGTAAAATAGACTTCATTTTTGAATTCGGAATATCAAATATAGCTTAGGGTGAATTTTTGGTAATTTTCTGAAAAACTTCAATTTTTGATGAATAGTGAAACCACTAAGTGGTAATCAAGAAAACTGATTTTTCAGTTAAATGAAAGTTTACCACTAATGTGTATTGAATTTTGAAAATCCGACGTACATGGTTGTCATTAAGAAGTAAAATGTGGTTCAATGGGATAAAAATAATTTTTTGATGAATAGTAACTTATTAAGTTTTTAATCGCGATTAGTGGTAATTAGTGTAGTTTAAGGTATAAATAATGCATTAATAATATGAAATGACCTAGACACATGTCCCAACCTCATTGGTTGTGTCATGGCCGACCAAGAAAAGCTATGGGTCAACTTTGGGACCCCATGGATCCACTTTTGTTGGGAAATGACATAAAATACTTTTTATTTAATGTTAAAGTGGAAATGACACAAACATAATATGTTTTACAAGAACAATTTTTAAGTGGGGTTATACAAGTCCAAATCTTGATTATAAATATTAATTGGAAAGCTAAAAATATTTCCTATATCATAGTATTTTTTTTATAATTTTTAGACATTAAATAAAGTTAACTATTTATGACATAATAATGATGCAGCGATGACATCATTATTTGACGATTTAAATAAAATGAAAAGACAATGTAATATCTATGAACTACACATGGCCAAAACCAATTGGATGAGTAGATTTAGAACCCTTATCACCTTATCCACGAATTATATCAATGTGGGACCTTTTGAAACCGAAACACATTCTCAAATAATATAATATTTCTTTACTTTCCAAAAGTGCCCCTCCTCTCCTCTTATAAAAGGCCCCCACCTCTACCTCATTTCACACACTACTCAAGCCTTTGGCTCGGCCAAACCCTGCCCATTTACTCTCTAAACATCCCTCTCCTCATCCTAGAGGATTACCTTTGGGCATAATCCTTTCAAAGGAAGCCTTTAGGCTCAAATCAAAAGGAGTTACACTTTCGAAGGTAATTCATTCTCTCATGTTCATTTGTTTTATTTTGCTTCTCCAACCCCCTAAACTCTTTTTATTTACTTCTTTTGTAACAAAACCAGTATCTTCAATATACTAGGATGTTTTTATAATATTTATTTGAGCTACACTCTCACACAACTACATCAAATGGTTAAGGAACATACGGTTTCCGTGGATGGCGAAATTCTGCCTCCCGAAACGATGATTGTTCAATACTCATTTAACACATTCAAAGGTGGCCATTATGATGTCACTATTTTTATATATGATATATAATATGTTTATGTTTTCCTTAAGCTTATGTTTTTTCATTTTGGTCATACCTTTATGGTTTCCATTATGGGTAAACACGATATCTTCATTTTAGGAAGTGCGGACTACCGCCCCCTCAAAGTGATTTGATTCGTTAAATACCATATGTGGGACATATAAAGGATGGAAATATGATATTATATATGATATTATACTGGAATTATAATATAACTTTATATCATTATGATTCCATTCTATAAAATACGAAATAGAAATGAAAGTAGCGTTCATGCGTACGTACGGCTTACCGTCTCCATGAACGGTGCATTTCATTTATTACCTCTAAATGATTATGTAATATTATAAATGCATGTATGTCCTGGATATATATTACATATATGATATCTACATCATGAATACTATTCTGGATATAATGAACCTTTGACCAAATTAACAACATGTAAGTGTAAGAAGTCTATTTTTGACTTAAGAACCAAATACTGACAAAATGAACATTATTAACTTAAATGAGTACATGATGTTCATAACATGGTATAAAAGGAATAATGAACTTGAAAAAGGTTCATAAGCAAGTAGAGATTAACTCAAGTTTATTATTCGGGAGATTAAAGAACGGTCGGGTCAAGTCGGATACGAGGTATGGGACTTCGTCTCAATCTCCTTTCATTGAGGCATATTTTATTTTATACACAACTTTCTTTTATACGGTGTATAAACCCCTTTGACTTTTACATTTATTCAAAAGGAATCTTTTTTATACGAAGCGCTTACTAAACGACAAAAGGGAATGTTTTTGTCGTACGTATGCGGCGACAACGACTTCTCCGCCGTCATGACCGTTATTTGAGTTTCGGCTTCCTCTACAATCCATTCCTTCTTTTTAAAAGAAAAATAAATACCATGTTTTACTTTTCTTTTATTTTGGTATTGAAAATGGTTTTCATAATATTTTTATATCAATGTGTGGTATTGATATCTTGTGATTGAATGGTGGAAATTTTATGTTTCCTTTATGCATGTTTTATGTGATACGATTATGTTGAGGTTCTTGGGCATTATTATGAAGAACGGGTGGTTCCGTGATAAACTAAGGGCGGGTGAGCCGTTATAGCTCTCCAATGCATTGGGTAACGCGAAGGAGTGAAACGTTAAGGTTTCTCTGACGAGATTTTAGGGAATATACTGTGATGGGTATTCCATACGTAACCAAGAGGGTTACTCCCTATGTAAGAATGTTATGAATGCCTCAAGTTACCTTTATGTCTTATGGTTTCTATGATTTATTCATGATTTAATGAGGCGTGTTAAAGTGCCTATGTTTTATGGGTAAAGTATGATTTCATTCTTATGTATATATGAACTCATGTTTCCTTTCCATGTTTTTTTAACCCATACTGAGTTTTATGCTCATCCCAAGTTTTTTAAAATGTTTTTCACTGGTCAAGGGAAAGGTACATGATAAGATGATAGAATCAAGGATGTGTCAAGAAATAATCAATGTTTTATTTTCAATATGTTTCCATTGATGGGAAAGAAGTATACTATCTTTATGTAACCACTTTTTTTATATGTGGATTGTAATGCAAGTTATATGATCTAATTCTCTAAAACTCTAAACCCGAAAAGATCCTCAATGTGTAATCTTGTAATAACTCAAGATTAAGTAAGGTTTAAGGCTGGGGCCTTATAGTTGGTATCAGAGGTCGGTTTAGATAACTTTAGGAGTTAGAATTCTATTAAAATATTATCCAAAAATATTTTATTTTTTTTGAAATGATATAGCATTTAAAGATTACCATGTTGCTTCATCTAAGACATGTTTGTTCAGAATGGTTTTCCGCAGAGGAAACAGGGAAGCAGTGCTAGGAAGGCATACAGAAGGAAATAACCTTCCGAATCAACATCCAGAAATGGTCGGAATTGGAACTGAATAGTTTGTTGCAGTAATGGCGCAGTTGACTCAAGCGATAAATGGTGGTGGTATCCATGCACGAGATCAGGCAGATCAACCGCAGAGGAACATGTCAGTGGTGGAACATTTCATGAGGCAAAATCCCCCATCATTTAGAGGATCATCTGACCCTGTGCTAGCTGAAGGGTGGATTAAAGCACTGGAGAAGATTTTTGATGTCATGGGGTGTTCAGACAATCAAAAGGTTAGTCTTGCTATTTATCGTTTGGAGGGTGAAGCAGATCAGTGGTGGTCGATGGTTAAAAATATCAGGGACGCTGATGAGCTTGATGCTCTCGACTGGGATGAATTCAAAGGTATGTTTCTTGAGAAGTATTTTCCTAAGGTTATTCGACTTAGGATGGAAAAGAAATTCTTGGAATTGAGGCAAGAAGAAGACTCAGTGGCTGCCTATGAAGAAAGGTTCACCCGATTGGCAAGGTATGCCCCAAATTTTATCCGGGACCTTGATAGTAAAATCAATCGTTTCTACTCAGGATTAAAGCCAAAGTATCGAAGGGAATTAGCTTCTCGTGAGTTTAAAAGTTATGAAAAGCTTGTTCGATGTGATGAGAAGGTGGAAATGGAGTTTGCCGATGACCAAGTTTTCTATAACAACCAGCAGAAGAAGAGACCGAGGTGGCAGGAGAAAGGTAAGAATTCTTCAAAAAAGTCTGATGGTAAGAAAACTAAGTTTCCAGTTTGTGATAAATGTGGCAAAAGGCATGCTGGGGAATGTCTTATGAATTCTGGAAAGTGCTACCGATGTGGTAAGATGGGACATAAAGCTCGTGATTTCACTGAAAAGGATCAAGGTGAAGGTAAGAACAAGTTTGATTTATAGTTAGTGAAATGTTATAAGTGCAATGAGATGGGTCACTATGCAAATGAGTGTCCGACAAGGAGCTTGAGTGATGGGAAGCAGTTAGACTACAAGCAAAAAGGGGTGGTGAAATCCTTTGCAACTACTTCAGCAGATGTCGGGCCATCAAATGAAGTTGTATCAGGTACTTTGTTTGTTTTTTCAGATTATGCCAGTGTGTTGTTTGATTCGGGGTCTACACATTCTTTCATCTCTGAAACCTTTTCTAGTAAAATGGGAATACCATCTCAAGAAATGACTCCTGAACTATTGGTAAAAACACCTGGGGGAAGTGTCGAGGCAAAAAGAATTTATAAGAATCTTCCTATCCTTATCTGTGGAAAGAACCTACTTGCAAACCTTATTTTTCTACCTCTAGTAGAGTTTGATGTTATCCTGGGTATGGATTGGCTCTCTATTTACCATGCTAAGATTGACTGTAGAGCTAAAGAAGTTTCTTTTCAGAAAGACTTTCAGTTTGTTTACAAGAATGAACCCTTACTTTTGATAACATATCAAGAGGCTGAGAAACTTGTAAAAGATGGAAATGAATGTTACCTTGCACACGTCGTTGAAAATAAAGGAACTGTTCAGATTAATGATGTGCCAGTGGTAAATGAGTATCCTGATGTTTTTCCTGATGAGTTTCCTGGAATAATACGAGATCGGGAAGTTGAGTTTACTGTTGACTTAGTTCTTGATGCTAAGCCAATTTCAAAACCCCCTTATCGAATGGCACAAATTGAACTTTTAGAGTTGAAGGAGCAATTTCAAGATTTATTAGAGAAAGGTTTCATTAGACCTAGCACATCACCATGGGGTGCTCCTGTTTTATTTGTTAAAAAGAAAGATGGTTCTATGAGACTTTGCATTGATTATAGAGCCTTGAATAATATCACTGTTAAGAACAAATATTCTTTGCCTCATATCGATGATTTGTTTGATCAGCTCCAGGGAGCTCAGTTTTTTTCAATGATTGACTTGAGATTGGGGTACCATCAGCTGAAGGTAAAGGAGGAAGATATTCCGAAGACCACGTTCCGTACGAGATATGGCCATTATGAATTTGTAGTAATGCCTTTTGGGCTAACCAATGCACCTGTTGTATTCATATATTTAATGAATAGAATTTTCCATGAGTTCTGGGATAAGTTTGTGTCTGTGTTTTGAGGTTTGTGAAGAGGTTATGTGTGCCTTGTGATTCACAGTTGAAGAATGAGTTTTTTTTCATCCTGGCAGTACTAAGATGTATAGAGATCTACGGGAGTATTTCTGGTGGGATGGAATGAAAAGAGATATTGCTGATTTTACTGTAAAGTGTTTGACTTGTCAACAGGTTAAAGCAGAGCGGTAGTTACCGAAAGGGATGCTTCAGCCTTTACCAGTGCCAGAGTGGAAATGGGAAAATATATCCATGGACTTTGTTGTTGGATTACCGAAGACATCTCAAGGTAATAATGCAATCTGGGTTATTGTTGATCGCTTGACCAAGTCTGCTCATTTCCTTTCTATACGAGATACTTTCTCTCTTGATAAACTTTCTCGTTTGTATCTTAAAGAGATAGTCAGGTTACATGGAGTTCCTCTCTCCATTGTATCGAATCGTGATCCCAGGTTTACTTCTAACTTTTGGAAAGGCCTTCAGAAGTCGTTGGGTACTGAATTAAATTTTAGTACAGCTTTTCATCCTCAATCAGATGGGCAGTCAGAACAAACAATTCAGACATTGGAGGATATGCTACGAGCTTGTTCAATGGATTATCAGGGAAGTTGGGACCAACATCTTTCTTTGGATGAGTTTTCATATAATAACAGTTTTCATTCCAGTATACAGATGGCACCATTTCAGGCATTATATGGGAAGCGGTGTCGAACTCCAGCTTTCTGGGATGAAGTGGGTGAAAGGAAGTTGATGGGACCAGAATTGGTAGAAGAGATGGTAGAAAAAGTTCAGCTGATTCAGAAACACATGAGAACAGCTCAGAGCAGGCAGAAAAGTTATGCGGACAACAGGAGGAAGGATCTCTCTTTCGAGGTAGGTGATCATGTTTTTCTCAAGGTTTCTCCTTGGAAAAGTGTGATGAGATTTGGTAAGAAAGGAAAGTTGAGTCCAAGGTTCATTGGACCATACGAAATTCTGGAGAATGTTGGATCAGTTGCATACTGAGTGGCTTTACCTCCGAGTTTATCTCAGGTACACAATGTTTTTCACATTTCGATGTTGAGAAAGTATATGCTAGATCCATCTCATGTTTTGAGTCCAGAGGTAGTTCAGCTGGAAGAGAACCTATCTTATGAGGAACAACCAGTCCAGATTCTTGAACACAGGGAGCAAGTGTTACGGAATAAGGTGATTCATCAGGTAAAGGTTTTTTGGAAAAACCACATGATTGAAGAGGCAACATGGGAATCTGAAAATGCAATGAGGGATAAGTACCCCCATTTATTCGATAAGTAAATAAATTGCGGGGATGCAATTTTCTAAAGGGGGGAAGGATGTAACATCCCAAGTAAGTAATGAATAATAGATATTTTTATCTATGTCTATTAATGATTAAGATAGTGTTTTAGAGGCTTAAGATGAAAATAAATCCAATCTTAAACATGGAATACACTAATATTCTTAAAAGATTGTTTTACTGCCTTATGATGGAAAACCCTTTTTAAATCTATCTTTTGACAATTTTATAAACTATGTTTTTCAAAATAAACTTATTCTTTATGATTGGGACATCAAAATTTACCTTGTGTGAATTTTTGGTATTTTTCTGACAATGTTCATTTTTTAGTGAATAGTGAAAAATACTGCATTTTACATCAAAACTGCTTTTTAATCTAATTTAATTATATGATTAGATTATGTTTTGAATTGGTTTTGAAGTGAAATTAGAATATATTTTTACCATTTTATCCAATGGTGGTCATTGGAATCAATTTCACTTTGAAATTAGACTTAAACTGGTGTCAATCTTTTGATACTTCTTGTTTTGTAAAAACACGCTATTTGCTCTGGCAGCGGGAATTAATTATTAAATTAATTAATGTGACTTATATGATTTGAATTTTTTAAAATAGACTTCATTTTTGAATTCGGAATATCAAATATAGCTTAGGGTGAATTTTTGGTAATTTTCTAAAAAACTTCAATTTTTGATGAATAGTGAAACCACTAAGTGGTAATCAAGAAAACTGATTTTTCAGTTAAATGAAAGTTTACCACTAATGTGTATTGAATTTTGAAAATCCGACATACATGGTTGTCATTAAGAAGTAAAATGTGGTTCAATGGGATAAAAATAATTTTTTTGGTGAATAGTAACTTATTAAGTTTTTAATCACGATTAGTGGTAATTAGTGTAGTTTAAGGTATAAATAATGCTTTAATAATATGAAATGACCTAGACACATGTCCCAACCTCATTGGTTGTGTCATGGCCGACCAATAAAAGCTATGGGTCAACTTTGGGACCCCATGGATCCACTTTTGTTGGGAAATGACATAAAATACTTTTTATTTAATGTTAAAGCGGAAATGACACAAACATAATATGTTTTACAAGAACAATTTTTAAGTGGGGTTATACAAGTCCAAATCTTTATTATAAATATTAATTGGAAAGATAAAAAGATTTAATATATCATAGTATTTTTTTATAATTTTTAGACATTAAATAAAGTTAATTATTTATGACATAATAATGATGCAGCGATGACATCATTATTTGACGATTTAAATAAAATGAAAAGACAATGTAATATCTATGAACTACACATGGCCAAAACCAATTGGATGAGTGGATTTCGAACCCGTATCACCTTATCCACGAATTATATCAATGTGGGACCTTTTGAAACCGAAACACATTTTCAAATAATGTAATATTTCTTTACTTTCCAAAAGTGCTCCTCCTCTCCTCTTATAAAAGGCCCCCACCTCTACCTCATTTCACACACTACTCAAGCCTTTGGCTCGGCCAAACCCTGCCCATTTACTCTCTCAACATCCCTCTCCTCATCCTAGAGGATTCCCTTTGGGCAGAATCCTTTCAAAGGAAGCCTTTAGGCTCAAATCAAAAGGAGTTACACTTTCGAAGGTAATTCATTCTCTCATGTTCATTTGTTTTATTTTGCTTCTCCAACCCCCTAAACTCTTTTTATTTACTTCTTTTGTAACAACACCAGTATCTTCAATATACTAGGATGTTGTTATAAGATTTATTGGAGCTACACTCTCACACAACTACATCAAATGGTTAAGTAACATACGGTTTCCGTGGATGGCGAAATTCTGCCTCCCGAAACGATGATTGTTCAATACTCATTTAACACCTTCAAAGGTGGCCATTATGATGTCAATATTTTTATATATGATATATAATATGTTTATGTTTTCCTTAAGCTTCTGTTTTTTCATTTTGGTCATACCTTTATGGTTTCCATTATGGGTAAACACGATATCTTCATTTTAGGAAGTGCGGACTACCGCCCCCTCAAAGTGATTTGATTCGTTAAATACCATATGTGGGACATATAAAGGATGGAACTATGATATAATATATGATATTATACTGGAATTATAATATAACTTTATATCATTATGATTCCATTCTATAAAATACGAAATAGAAATGAAAGTAGCGTTCATCCGTACGTACGGCTTACCGTCTCCATGAACGGTGCATTTCATTTATTACCACTAAATGATTATGTAATATTATAAATGCATGTATGTACTGGATATATATGACATATATGATATCTAAATCATGAATACTATTCTGGATATAATGAACCTTTGACCAAATTAACAACATGTAAGTGTAAGAAGTCTATTTTTGACTTAAGAACCAAATACAGAAAAAATGAACATTATTAACTTAAATGAGTACATGATGTTCATAACATGGTATAAAAGGAATAATGAACTTGAAAAAGGTTCATAAGCAAGTAGAGATTAACTCAAGTTTATTATTCAGGAGATTAAAGAACGGTCGGGTCAAGTCGGATACGAGGTATGGGACTTCGTCTCAATCTCCTTTCATTGAGGCATATTTTATTTTATACACAACTTTCTTTTATACGGTGTATAAACCCCTTTGACTTTTACATTTATTTAAAAGGAATCTTTTTTATACGAAGTGCTTACTAAACGACAAAAGGGAATGTTTTTGTCGTACGTATGCGGCGACAACGACTACTCCGCCGGCATGACCGTTATTTGAGTTTCGGCTTCCTCTACAAGCCATTCCTTCTTTTTAAAAGAAAAATAAATACCATGTTTTACTTTTCTTTTATTTTGGTATTGAAAATGGTTTTCATAATATTTTTATATCAATGTGTGGTATTGATATCTTGTGATTGAATGGTGGAAATTTTATGTGATACGATTATGTTGAGGTTCTTGGGCATTATTATGAAGAACGGGTGGTTCCGTGATAAACTAAGGGCGGGTGAGCCGTTATAGCTCTCCAATGCATTGGGTAACGCGAAGGAGTGAAACGTTAAGGTTTCTCCGAAGAGATTTTAGGGAATATACTGTGATGGGTATTCCATACGTAACCAAGAGGGTTACTCCCTACGTAAGAATGTTATGAATGCCTCAAGTTACCTTCATGTATTATGGTTTCTATGATTTATTCATGATTTTATGAGGCGTGTTAAAGTTTCTATGTTTTATGAGTAAAGTATGATTTCATTCTTATGTATATATGAACTCATGTTTCCTTTCCATGTTTTTTTAACCCATACTGAGTTTTATGCTCATCCCAAGTTTTTTAAAATGTTTTTCACAGGTCAAGGGAAAGGTACATGATAAGATGATAGAGTCAAGGATGTGTCAAGAAATAATCCATGATTTATTTTAAATATGTTTCCATTGATGGGAATGAAGAATACTATCTTTATGTAACCACTTTGTTTATATGTGGATTGTAATGCAAGTTATATGATCTAATTCTCTAAAACTCTAAACCCGAAAAGATCCTCAATGTGTAATCTTGTAATAACTCAAGATTAAGTAAGGTTTAAGGCTGGGGCCTTATACTATTCCCCTAATGGTTTCATTCCACCCAGACAGAGGCTATGAGGTGAGGAGTATGTGTTGATATGATGTGTTCATCCCTAGTGAGATAGGGACTTGACTATCCCCATATTATTGATAATTGGTTGTCTTAGGCTAGGTGTAAATGATGTAAATGCCTAACACCTGGAAAATATGATGAAGATGAATTTAGTAATGAAGATTGCATATGTGTCGAAATAGAAATAATGATGAAAATGACTTAAGTGATTATTGAAGTTAATCGGAATGTTTCGAGTTGTGGTTTGTTAAATCCCTTATGGTTAAAAGTGTGGAATTTCCTTGTACCTTGTATTAGATTACCTATGTGACCTAAATTAGTTTTTTTGACTGGTTGACCCAAGAAGACTTAATGGATAAAATTAATATTATATATTTACTTATATGAATTATTGGTTTATTTTTTTACTTATTTCACTTGTTTATCTACAAACACCGTAATACTGACTGGTCATTAATTTAGACACCATTGGTGGTGGTCTACTAAGTTGTACTCACAACCTACTCGGGCCGCCTTGGAACTTGGGTACCCGAGAAGATGTTACTTATTTTCAGGTACAATTTCAGGATAGAGACCTGATGTGTGGTACATGCATGGGATTTTTGGATGAAGAATGGGATGTTAGGAATGGTTGTGACTCAAGTTCGAGTTTGGGATTTGTTTGGTGGGTTTGGTTTTATACATTATTTGTTTGACTGTCTAACATGTAATATATTGTTCATATTGTGTATCATGTGATATTTGGTTACTTTTCATTTTCACATCTATCCATGTTATTTGTTTTCACTTGTTTTTATTTTTGTTGATATTATTTTCAATTGAGTATTACTCTAAAAAGAAGGTATAGTCTCCCCAGTGTTCCATTATAAACCCACGCTGCTAGTCGGCAGCCTTTGGCATACATGGATACACAACTGAGGTCATGTGATGACCCTACTTGGGGTACCAGATATTATCCATTGGGTTAAGGATATTACAAAGTGGTATCATAGAAGGCATTTTATCTTACTATTTGGGTAATAGTAGATACGATACTAGGATATTGTTGGGTCTTGGTAATGAGCTCATTCTTGGGTACCTGCAGCCCCACATATGAGTGAAAATCCAAGTTCCAGGGGTGGGAATTGATGATCAGTTTTTTGATTTTAAGGTTTATTATTATTTCCACCTCGATTGGCGCACTAGTATGCAATGTTATAATTTTATGAGGTTTATCTCTTGGCCCAGTATGGAAAGATAGTGTGTATGAGTTCATGCATCATGCTAGGAACATAGGATTGGTAGGTTATCCATATGTTTCCTATGATTGATAGTACATTAAGGTTCATATTCTCTCAGTGTTCTTTTCTTATGGTAAATTTTTTTTTTTGGTTTTTCTTTGAAAATGTTAATAAATGAAATGTTTTGAAATGTTAATTTGAATAAATCTTCAGTTTTCAAAATGTTGGTTAATAAAAATATTTTTGAAAAAGTAAATCCTTGGGGTTTTGGAAAATAGAAAGTTTTAAAATATGAAACCTTTGTTTTTAATTGGTAAAGTTGATTAAAAATAGAGAAGAAACAGGATGGAACTGATTGGGGTAATATAATGGGTATACCTAGTTTTGTGATCAGACCTTTTGTGTGGGTGGTTTGGGTAGTGAGAGTACCCTGGTTTGAGACATTAGTTTTAGGTCATGGGGTTTTGTTGTGTTGTTTCATGTGGAAAAAGAGTATTTGATTGTTGTTCCAATGATAGGGCTGTGATCTTGGGTTGTGAGTTGACACCCAGTAATGTGGATATGGTAACCCTTGTAGGTTTTGATCAAGAAAGTTGTGTTTTGGACCATAGTAAGGGTGATTGGCTTGTGGTGCTGACATATGTTTTTGGATATTCTTTTTTCAAGACCTATAGTAAATTTACACCGGGGTGTGTTGACTGAAAATTCATTTTTTGATTTCATAAAAACAGTTTTTGGTTATGTGAGAACCAAACAAGCCAATCAAACCAAGACAACTATGTCCAAGGGATCCACCATTGCAGACAGAACTGTCCAAAAAAATCCACCAAAGACACGATTGAGGTGAAGTGAGAACAAACTCAAGATCCTACAAGATCCAAAGTGCCATCCACTGATCTTGCGACCTCATAATGACCCAAGAGAATAAGTTGATCCTGCCTGTTCTGATCCTGAAGAAAATTAGAAATGAACTGATGAGAGGATATCATCAGTTCCAAGCATTCCTTCCACGCATTCCTGCATCTGTCATCCGCAAATGCGTACTAACTCTGAAAAACAATGTATCTACCTCCAAAAAACCAATGCAGTGGAACTGCAACAAACTCACAACAATGGAAAGAACGGTAGTAACACCCATTCTCGGGTCGTGCCAAACCGATGCAAGGCAGCACCGGGTCTGAGTGGCCATCCATGGCGGGTTCAGGGGAGGGTAACCCGATGCCACCGGTCACGGAAAACCTTGGATCTGAAGCAGCAACCTCTCCATTTTCTCAACGCAGTTCGACGAAGCTTCTTGAAAGCCAGAAGCTGGGGTGGGAGCATCAGGGTTGAACTGAGGCAGGACGAAGGCCAGTTTTGAGACCGGTTCCAGAACACAGGGCCACACCGAACCAAGCCCTAGCCAAAAACACCTGCAATCGAACATCATAGGAACCATGCCGGAACCAAATAACCACACATGCTGTCAAAGGAAGAACGATAGTCGCATCCTTCAGTCCAGAGGGCGGAGCAACTCGGCAGTGGCCACGAGGATCCGGGAGGGACAGCGGCGCTCATGGGGTCGGCGGATGGCGCACCAGGATGGGACGACTCGAATGCTACGTCGCACGAGGGAAGCCGGATGAAGGCGGAGCAGGAATCCGGGGCGACGCTCACGGGAGTAGCAGGATGTCGAAGCGGACAGCGAGGCAGGTGTCGTGGGGGTTGGATCTGCGTCGCACGCGGGGGCAGCCGAATGGAGGCGGGGGAGAAGCCGAAGAGAAGTCCGGTGAAGGAGGCAGCGCTGGGGCTGGTGGAACCCTAGGCCAAGAGGGAGCTTCCCGAGTGGCTACATCTCCGCTTGCATCTCTCACTAGGGTGTGTTAGATGCAGTATGTTTTAGAGTGGGGCAGAAGTGCTGCTATGAGAAAAAAGTTGGTTTAGGTTTGATTTTTTTGATTTTTGTGTCCAGGGAGAGAGATCTAGTAACCTTTTCTTGATGTGACTCCAGTTTAGGGAGTTAGTACCATTCAATCTTCGATGATGACCTATGCGATGGGTCGACTAGGGTTTTAGTATCCTTGGAAGCACATAAACCAAGAAGATGTTTTGGACCTTGGAAGTGGTATAAATAGAGTGTTTCCTAGTGAGAGTTAGCCTAGAGGGATAAGCAGGAAAGCTAATGGTTTTAGAAATTCCACTCACGTGGGTGTTATGGGTTGAAAATTTTGGGATATCAAGGGAGACCTTAAGAAATGTTGGACTAGTGTTGAAAGTTCCTTAATATTAAAATCACAAGTTATTGCTTTGGTGGAAGAATTAGTTCATGATTGGTGATATCACGTTTGGTAAAAGTGCATGGTTATGCTTTAATTTTATTCCCAAAAGGTATCATAATGATTGTGGTTTGTTGTAAGGTAGATTGGAAAGAGGAAAGGTCATCATGAGCCTTTACCTGTGGTCTAGATGATGTTTGATCTAAGAATTGATGTTCTTATTTGAAAAAAAGATAAGGGTGACAAAGGAATGGATGGACTCTTTTGGTATGGAAGTGATACCCAAAGTGGTGGTGGTCACATAGCTAGGTATGCTTGTATAGATTTTTAATGGTTGGTCAATTGTACGATAATATTGAGATTTCCTTGAGTCCAATGGGTTTGATGGACTAGATGGAATGGTCAAATAAATGAGCAGGTGTCGGGCCTAGCTTGGGGGATGTGTGATCTGTTTAATCAATAGTTGAGTTTAGTGTGTGGTCTTAGGATAGTGAGAGGCTACGTGGGATTTTAGGATTTCCAGTTGTGGACACACTTTGGAGAGGCACGATATCATTGGGATGGGTGAACAAGATTCTTGGGATAATCACCTATCGTAATTCCATGCGATCACAGTGGGAGGTGTGGTATATGCTTGAGGTAGTTGGGTTGTGGGTCGTGAAGTGGTAGTGAGAATTCACTAGAAGTCCTCTTTTGGGTTTTGGTGATTGAATGTGAGTGATATGTTAAAAAACTAATAAGACTGAGGCTTGTGACAAGTTAAGGTGTCCCTGTGCTAGGAGGTAACATTGACGATGTATAGTTTGTGGTGGTCTTTGTCGAAAACTTCTTGGTGTAACTTTCATTAGTGAAGATAATATCAAATATCTTGACATCATCTTCGGTATGTTGATAACGATCTGGATTTATGACTAGCAACTTTAATATGTTTTGTTTAGATACAGGACACCTTAGGGTTTATGATCTTGGGATGGCATATGTAGAGTTGTGTGGTGGGGAGTGAACCATCAAATGGTTATAGGTAAGGTCATCATAATGGACTGGATGTCAACAAATATCATGGAAATAGATATTAAATAACAAGATTAGGGATTGGTAATGTCGGTTTGGTTGTTTTAGGAAAATACGAACAACCATATCCAAGCTTGAGGATCAGCTTGCGATCGAAGCATGAGCCGCCGTGGTTGTAATGGATTAAGAAAAGCGGTGAGAACAATACCCATATGGTGGGGAGAGGTATGTTAGTCATGGATGTATAGAGAATATCATGGAGTGGATATGGTGGTATTGGGATGCCAATGGTAATATTGTAAGGGTGTTGGAACCACTTTGTGTATAAGCTTGTATTTGTTGTCAATAGTTGTCAATGCAGATCAAAATGAAGAAGATCATGAAGTACTCCGATGAAGTAGAGGAGTGGTGATTCAGATGATTGTTGTGCTGATCTTAAGTTCAAAGAACATGTGTCAAAGGTGATACATTGTTTACAACAATGAAGAATGTGAGGAGTAATCCATTTTAGGATGATTAAAGAAGAATGAGGTTTTTGGATGAAGACCATGCAATTACTCATGATTGCATGAGAACCATGCTAGAGACTTCTTGACGGATTGAATCACATGTTTTGCATGAAGTTGATCATGACAACCATTCTAGAGACTTCTTGACGGATTGAATCACATGCTTTGCATGAAGTTGATCATGACAGTTGATGAAGAAGACAATGTGCCAATGAGTCGACTTCTGAGATGGCCATGCGGAGATTGCAATTATGAGATGGCCATGCACATCACATTGTATCAGAAGATAATGGTACTAAAGTTGTTCCTTTAAAGAATACATATCACAATAGTGGAGTTTGTGATAAAATCCAAAGAGTTGCTGAAGGATACAGATCACCAAGAAGAAGTGCTGTTGAGGTGATCGTGCTTGTTGACAAAGCATACAAACGACATACAAATTTGTTAACAAAAGGAGATTTCATGGTGACATGTCGAGTTCAAGAGTTGTGGTCAACGATCTATATTTGATTCAAGAACGTCGGCAGAGGAATGGATGAGCTGGTGGTGGTGCAAAAAGAGCAGATACAAGGTGGCACTGTTTCCTAGTGTTTGCCAAATTTTTGGGCCTCAAAATCGGAAATTGAAGACATAGATTGTCTGCAAAAGGCAGTGCGCGCAAAGAGGAAGTGGTGCGCGAAATATAAGAGTCTTGCGTGAAATACTTAAGTTTGGCGCGAAAAACAGCGGGATGTGCGAAATAGTTTTTCGCGCAAATAATGTTTCAGAATCAGAATGTTGAAAAATGGTAAAGGCATGGGCTGCGCGAAAAACCAGAGCT
This sequence comes from Viscum album, assembly GCA_963277665.1. Classification (NCBI taxonomy): domain Eukaryota; kingdom Viridiplantae; phylum Streptophyta; class Magnoliopsida; order Santalales; family Viscaceae; genus Viscum; species Viscum album. The sequence goes on along the minus strand of OY728167.1, from coordinate 390,907,894 downwards.
GTGCGCGGAAAAATGGGAATGTGCGCAAAAAATTTTGTGCGCAGAATAGCTGGGTGAATTTTTCACGCAATCAGCGTATCGAATCGGAAATATAGAAAATCGGCAAAGGCAAGACGCGCCCGAAAAATCAGAGATGTTCGCACCATGTGCGCGGAAAAATTGAACTGCTGCGCGTAAAGTTGGCTGTGCGCGAAATGTGGGTTTGAAGTTTTACGCGCACGAGAGGATTCATGTTCTAAATGATGATAAATAGAGAAGTAATAAGATGCGCGAAAAACCAAGGTGATGCGCGAGATTAAAAGGAAGGTGCGCGTAATTCAAAGAACTGAGAGACAGTTTTACGCGCAAGAAGGGGGGTTTTACGCGCAGGATCAAAAACGTCTATAAATATGAGGTGAACCCCTCTCATTCGAGGAGGATCGACACTTAGACAAATCCTGAGCTCCGGCGCGCGGAAAAATTAAGGTACAGAGGGTTGCGCGAAAAAGAGGGCGTTGCGCGAAAAAGGGAAGTTTTGCGCGAAAAAGAAGAGTAGCACGAAAAGCCTTTTACGCGACAAAAGTTATTTTTACGCGCAAGGTTTGAATTTTACGCGCAAGCCCCCGGGAAGGGTGCGTGGAAAATTTGGGGGTCCCGCAGGCCTTTTGACAGGTGCTTAGCACTCTCAAATATGCTTTGCGAAGAGAAGAAGAACGATCGTGCAACCAAAATCTGATCTGCACAGAGAGAGAAATATATCGATACACTCAGGTGTCAGAATTGGGAATTGAAGGAAGAGAAGGAGATTTAGTGCATTTAGGTATTGCACTGAAGTAGAAGATTGATTTCAAAAGAGCATCAACTCAGGACTCTGATGCAAGCAAAGTCTCATGCTGAACAGGAGACAAAGACTTCAATGCATATCTATTGAAGAGACCTTCACGTCTATAAACTGAGTGAGACTTCACCAACGGCAGTGAGCCAGGGGGAGTCAACGGGAGTGACCCTAGGGACGCAGTGAGCTATCCCTAAACAATTGTAAAGGCAGTGAGCCTGGGACAGAGTGTCTGTACCCGAACATTTGTATCCGCAGCTAGTGAAGCATAGTGGATTTAGGTACGACCGGCAACCTGTCGGCGTATACTCCTTGGACGTAGACCTTAGTGGTGAACCAACTAAAAATAGCTGTGTCATCTGTCTCTACATGTGAATGTTTAATTGCTGATCATATTCATCATACAGGTTTAAGTAGTTCCTACCAACGTGGGAACAAGATCCACAACTTTAAAAAGAAAAAGTTGCCACCCTGATTCACCCCTCCCCTCTCAGGGTGTCCCGGGGTCCTACAAAGGGCATATTTGGGTTTCTTGGGCAATAGGTTGGCCTCAGATGTAGTGGTAGATCAAGTCAAGTTATAGATTTAGGCTCGTGATGGTTTTAGATGTGATCCAAGTGTTTTCACTAGAGGTGCCTTGGTGGGTTTTTTAGAGTCGGTGAAGGTTTACAGAGTAGTGGATTATATGGGGGTGATTTTTCATTGGAGGATGTGAATAGACTTCGGTATGTGTGCATAGATGATGGGACATGCCTTAAGTGAGAAGGTGTCATGTCCAAGTAGAGAATGACTTGCTAATAATGGAAGTGAGGAGTCAACAGATTGAGTCATCTGGAATGTCCTAACCCAGTTGGGTAAAGGGAACAAACATAGTTGGCTATAAGCCACCTTCGGTTAATGTTGTGTTGATAACTACACTTCGGTGATGGTAATGAGTTTTGAGGAAGAACCAAGTAGTATTGGTTGAGATAGGAATGATAGAATTGTGATCAACCCTAGTAGTCTTGATGGAAAGGCTAAATGCCAAGGCTAGGTAGAGGTCTTATAGATGTTTGGATTTTGTTAGTTGGAAAACGCATTGAGTGTACTTCAATAGTTGAGTTGAGGTTCTATTGCTCTCCTTATGGGCGGAAGTGGAGAGATAAAGTATACGGTGTAGAGCACCATAGTGGGAAAGTGGTTGGTTGGTGATGTATTTGGTATTGAGGGTTGAATGGTCTTGTGTGAGTGATGTTTTTGTGTATTAGACTCAGTAATAAATGTGGGATTGGGTTTCAGCTAGTTGAGTGTCTTTAGATAAAGGTTATGATTGGGTGTTCTCCGAGTGATTGTAAATGAGGTGGGGCCATTGGGACTAATATTTTAAACCAATTTAGGTCAGAGAGTGTGATTGGAATCTGCATATTCATTCAGTGATGCTGAACATGTGTCATCATTGGGTTTATAAAAACTAGGTGTGATGACACCAAGTGACTTCGGCCATGAATTGTGGAGAGGATCAAACCGAGGGTGTCTCAGTTGGTTCTCCTAGGGTAATTTAATTCCTTGTTATTATTCTTCTAGTGGTGGTTCAGTGATATTAAAATACCTCTTCCTTGTGTTATTTGGGAGATGTTATTTTCTGGTGGATGATTCCTTCTGAAGCATCGGGTTGTGTTTATGGATCTTGGTGGGAGAAATTGTTTGGGGAAGGACATTTTCCTAAGTTTGAGTATAGTGACAACATGGCCATGTCTGGAGAAAGCATGGAAAATGAAAGTTGATAGGTGGGGCCCATGGAATGACCTTGGGTCTTGGACATTTTGTAAGATTTGTAAGTATGACTCGAGGTTGAACCATTATAAGGTGGGGATGTTGTAGGATCCTGACCTTTTGTGAATGTACATCCTTGTTTCAATTTTGGTTATAATTCCTTTGTTATTTCTAATGAAATGGTTCTCGGGTGTATGAGGAGTTTCAGGGGTGTCTTAGGTGGTTTAAAACACAAAAGAAGGGGAAATGGGCCAAATAGTATGAAGCACACGATAGGTGCATGGTTAGATCATACTGTGTGCATGGACCAGGAAACCGTGAGGGTTGGAGACACTTTCAGTTAGAGGCTAGCACATGGTTACCCTACGGTTTGTCCAACCATGTGGGTGACTCTAGGAAACCGTTCATCTTATCCCCTCTTGGACAGAGGGAACCACAAGGTTGGTGCACGGTTTGCAAACTGTGCGGCCAAACCGTGCAACCTTTAAAAAGTGGTCATTTTTTATTTTTTCCTCTCGATCTTATTTACCACAACCCTTATTTTTCACCCCATTTGGACCTATACATCATGGGAGATTCACCAAAACATACAATACTTCTAATGGATGATACACCTTCGATTCTAAGGCATTTGGAGTTTCGTTTGATGTGAATCAAATATCTAAGTGAGTGTAACCTTACTCTTTTCTCTATTATTTGTACTAGGGCATATATAATCTCTCCTATTTTTATGAAGCACTAAAACACTAACTTTTCCATAAAATTCTATTTTGAGGCATTAAATAGTGTTTGAGTTTGAATCAAGGGATGGTTTTGGGCTAATAATCATCTCTGGGAATGTGGTAGGTGGTGTTTATACTTTCTAACATAGTCTTGATGTTTTAAATGTGTATCTAGTAGTTCCAATGTGATTCTTTGTATCGGTCCCCTGTCTTTGGTTAAGGAATGTGAGCCGAACCATAGATTGATGTGAGATACCCTTCATAGACCCCATTGGGGTTGTTTATAATGTGAGGATGAACCTAGGGTTACCCATGGGATGTGTTGAACCCCTGAAACATTGAAAAAAATGGTAAACATTATGATAAAGGAAATATGAGAGCGAATGGGTTGTAAATTGTATTTGGGTAAGTGGATTTTTTAATGTTTAAATTGTTTTGACTATTTTTTTATATTTTTCAAGTACCCAATGGGAATTTAAAAATGTTTTAAAGATGTGTTTAGGGTTTTAACTTACCATGGTTTTTAATGGAGAAATTGGTGTTTGGATGTGGGGAGTGCTTTGAAAGGAGGTGTTAACCACAATTGATTTAAAAAGAGTTTTTATTGATTAATTTCAAATAATGATTTGAAATGGGGGTGTTTCCCATTTCTTGTGAAAATGTTTAACTATTCTTTAGAATGGTCGAAAATGAAAAATAATCATTGGGGCATGTTTTAGTTTTCAAAGAGGAATTCCCGTGCTTTAAAGAGTGAATTCAAGGTGATTTAAAATGAGTATTATGAATTGTTTTTTATAAAATTATGTGGTTTAAGGGTTTCTTTGGCATGGTATGAAAATCGGTTAATTGGGTTAAAGTGAGGACGTGTCAAATGGATTATGAAATACATTGAAGTGCATAGGAAGGATAGTATATATGAAATGGTGAATAAAGTAAATTAGTATTGTCTTGCGAATTTAGAAATATGTTAAATAGGTTTTCGTAAGGGAATTGAAGAATATGTTAAATGGCATAAGAAGGGATTTATTGAATGTGCATAATGAGTTAGGGAATGATAATTAGAATTTGGGATAAAAGGGTTATGTAATGTAAATGTTAATTGTGTTAGTGGGTTATGAAATTATATGAATTCCCATGTTGATTGTCATGGATCATGATTATTATGTGTAATATAAGATATGGCTTGGGATGTTGTATATGTGGTGGATGAATAAATATTCCAGTGCACATCGCTTGGTAGTGTGGGGTATTGACTGAGGTTCTATGCCCATGGGTCGAGTTAGGTTGAGGCTCTAAACTCCACACCTTAATTCCTTGGTTAGGGAAGGGAATACAACTCTATTCTCATAATAGTTGCATTCCACCCGGACTGAGGCTTCGAAGTGAGGAGTACATTTTTATGTGATGTGTTCATCCCTAGTGACAAGGAATTGACTATTCCCTTATGCATGATAATTGACCAGTTTTGTTGACTGGTTTACCCAAGAGAACATAATGGATAAAATGAATATTTTATAATTACTTAAATGAATTCCTGGTTTCCTAGTTTACTTATTGAACTTGTTTATTATCATACACCATTGTATAGGATGTTCATTTATTTAGGCACCATTGTTGGTGGCTTACTGAGTTGTATTAACACCCTGATCGGGCCTCCATGGCACTTGGGTAATCGAGCAGATGGTACTTGTTTTCAAGTACAAGTTCAGGACAGGGACCTGAGGTGTAGTTTATGCATGGGTTATTTGGATAGAGAATGGGATTTCAGGACCAGTTTTAGACTCAAGTCCATGTTTGGGATCTATTTGGAGGTTTCATTTTTAGAAATTATTTGTATGATTTCCTGACATGTAGTATATTCTTCATATTGTGTAGCGTTTCTTACTTGGTTACTTGTTGGCGTTGGCACATGATTTCTATTTTATTGGTTTCCATTGGCTATTCTATCTATTAATATTATTTTATGTTGTGGATTACACTAAAAAATGTGTATAGTGTCCTAAACATTTCTCCAGAAACACGCTCTGTTATTCGGAAGCCTCTAGCGTATGGGGAGGCGCACCTAAGGTCATGTGATGACTCGACTCGGGGCACCAAATAGTGTCCATCGTGTCAAGGATGCTATATAAGCACTGATAAAGGGGTGAGGGGTATTGAAAAAAAGGTGGTGGGGAAAAAATCATCCCCTTTATTAGAGGGGACTTTAACAGCACTAAAAAAACATTTTTAATGGTGGCCTTTAATAATTACGGTAAAGGCAATCTTTATCAGTTCTAAAAAAAGTACTGATAATGGACCACTTTATAAGTCATTTTTAGTGCATTTAAAGTGGTCCTTTATCAGTGATTTTTTATGAGTGCTATTAAATTCAAACCTTTAATATTGTTCACATTATCAGTGCTTCTATAACACTGATAAAATGCTTTTATTAGTGTTGTTAAAGGCCTGATTTGCAGTAGTGAATTCCATTATAATCATTCAATATCCCAATATAATAAATATAATTTTTTATAAATCTATAATAGATCCATATTAATTTATATCATATCATATATTATTTTCTTATTACCTTATATTACCCGTTAATTAACAATTCCATGTTAATGTTAAATTTCATATAATAAATAATTTATTTTTCATATATGTTTTGATTTGTTTTATTCTTTGTTTTATTAATTTAATAATTATTTCGTAATCTAAAAAATTATAACCATGATATAAGTAATATATATATATATTAATTAAATATGTATTTATATTAATCTATGAAATATAGAAATAATAAATGAAATACAACGTTCATGGAGACGGTTGGCCATACATATGCATGCATATTGTTTCCATTTTCTTATGAGATTGAAAGAAAGAAAATTATATGAGATATTATAATTAAAGATAAATTTTTATCTAATATATATAAAATATGATTATTAAACCCATCCTTAATATATTATGTGTAATGTGTGAATAAATCATATCGCTTCACAAGGGAATAGTTCTCCATACACACGAATGATGTTATCATATTCCCAAAAACTTGAAATCATGAAGGTATGTCTGATATAAAAATTCCAAAATCACAATAACATCATAAAAAATTAAATACCATATATAAAATAAAAATTAATAATTATTCCCAACTTTGAAGGTGGTAATGAAAAAAGGAAAGACATCACTTTGTGAGGCAGTAGTCTACCGTACACATGAATGATGATTGCATATCCCAATTGATGGAAGTGTGTAAAGTTATAGGTCATACCATTAAAAAAATATTAGTATATTTATGATATTGATTTTATTATATAATCATGAAATAAAAATAATTTAAGTGGTTTGTTGAATAAATAAAACAAAAACATCCATTGATGAACGTTACCTCTTCTTCAGGTATCGCACTAAAGGATATTATTGGTTGGATTTCAATGAAAAGGATGTAATCTAAGACGAATGGAAGTAATTTGAGAAGTTATTTGGGTAGTTATATTATGAACCAATTGGGATTTATGGTGTGAATATATGGGAAGAGGTGGTGGCCTTTTATAAGTGGTTGAGAGGATATAGTAGGCATTTTTTAAAAGAAAGTTTGGTGCACCAATGTTTTTACCTAAAAAATGGATTCGATAATGAAAAAAAATAAGATACATTATGGTTTATTGACTAAATATATCCATCCAATTGGTGTTTTACAAGTTTATAGTTCACTTCCCCCCAAAAGTTTAATTTTTAGTCCCTTGGTAAACTCACTCTTCTCTTAATCACCGTGATTAATTTTAACTATTTTTACAAATAATTTTGGTAAAAAATTAATTTAACCATATTATAAATTATAAATTATATTGATTCTAAATATTGAATACATTTTTCTGAATTCCATCATAGAAGTGACATAAATTAATTTAAAATTAATCTCTAAGATGGGATGGGACAACGAGTTTTTAAAGTGAAACATTTCAAATTTTTGAAATGTTTTTATATCATATTTTAATGTGAAATTGTTTAAAATGACCTAAATTGGATTAATATATGAATAAAATAACTAAATTTACTTTAAAAAAAATTAAAATATAATTAAACTATATAAATAAATTAAATTAAAAGGGTGCTTTTAATTAAAATTTAATATTTTTTACTATTCACCAAAAAATAAATCTTTACTAAAAAATAGAAAAAATAAATTGTAAAATAATTTCAATGTGATAATTTCAAAAAATGAAGTTTATTTTATCAAATTTAATTAATAATAATTTAAAAAAAATATTTTAAAAATAACTATTCCATTAAAAGTCTTTAAATCAACCATTTAGAAAAGGATACATCTTTTTATTTGTAAAATTGGATTTATTCTTATCTCTTACCAATAAAAAACATAAGATGAATGCTATATATTTGATTGAATATATAATATATTTATTTCATTAAAATCATTTATAAAATGTTTTTTTTAATTTTTTGAGATAAAACATGTTTGTATATAGAAAAATAGTTTTTCAAAAAAAGAATTTCTTAATTTTCAAATAGTTTTTACATTCACTTATAATTAATTTTTTAAAAAAATAATACATTTTATAATCACTAATAATACATATTTTGAAAAATTATTTAATAATTTCTATATCCTCTATTCTAATGGCTAGGTGATAACTATAATAATATTTTAATAACATGTCACATTTCGTTTAAACATAGTGTTTCATGTAATGTAAGCTATGATCGGTGTTGCGTGTAACACAATATAATCATGATATTTCATGTGACATAAGACAAACTCAGTGTTTCGTGAACCACAAGAAAAAATAACTACTATGTGTATTGTAATAGTAACTTGGTGTTCTGTGTAAATCAAGATTAACATGGTGTAGTATGAAATGCAAGACATCACAGAATTTTAATTTATTTGAAAAATAATAATTCATAAAAACTCAGGGTATTACCTAAATGAACCATGAAATATTATAACTTAAATATGACCAATATAATAATAAAGTTTAATTGGTGGGTATAAATGTTGATTCAATAAGGTTTCCTTATGAATTTTACACTCCTTCATGTTTTGAACATCACAAACACTCTATCTTAAGTCAAATTTTCTCTTCCCAAAGTATTATCTTAGAAAGGAAAATTTTCCTTCCCCAAGGAAAATTCATCCTTACCTGTCTTCATTGTTCGTATTTCAGTTCTCCTAAATCTGACTCATTTTATTTATAAGTGTAAAAATTGGTTTTATAGTGAAAAACCTCAGAATCTTATGAATACTTGGATATAGAGCATTCTGTTTTATATCCAAATTCAGGTTTCAAGTTTTCTGGATCCAGACTCTGAACTCTTATGAATTCAGACTCTGAACTCTACTGAATTCAGACTCCGAACTCTTATGAATCCACACTCTGAATTCTACTGAATTGATACTCTAAAATCTTATGAATTCAGACTCCAAATTCTACTGAATTCAGAGTCCGAACTCTTATGAATTAAGACTCTGAATTCTACTGAATTCAGAATCCAAAATCTTATGAATTCAGACACTAAAATATACTGAATTTAGACTTCGAACTCTTATGAATTCAGACCCCGAATTCTACTAAATTCAGACTCCAAATTCTACTAAATTCAGACTCCGAATTTCCTTGAAATTCAGACTCCGAATTCTATAGAATTTAGGTTATGAATTTCTTAGAAAACATAATCCGAATATCCATGTGTTATAGACAACACATGTTATTTTTCATAGGATCTGAAATTTTATTTTCCTTTGACTCCAAAAACGGATTTGACTATGTAACCATATTTGGACTATCTTTGATATATTTATGAAATGATGTCATACATTCTGTTTCTAACTAACCATTGTTTGAGTGACACTTGTACAGGTCCCTCTGAGATTCAAGGAAAAATATGACAGTTGGAGGAGGGAGTCGACCATTGGAGATTTTCCTATAAATAGGATATCATTTGAACAATCTCACTACTTTTGTGTGGTTCTATAACTATATATATTACACAATATTAAAGTGATTTCTAGAGAGAGATACTCTCATGGTTAGTGCATACTGAACATCTTGTTCAGATTTCTTCGTGCGACTCTGAATGTTGCTGAGTATAATCGAGGGATTTCAGGGATAGAAAGACAGCGGTGCTGAAAACCTTAAAGTTCAAGGACTTCCTTGGCGAGGAAGACAGAGGTGTCGTCTACCTTGAAGTTTAGTGGCTTGCGGGGATAGCAAGACAGATTCTAATATTCTTATCGATGGCTTACCCTAGTGTGGGTAAGACAGAATTTCTTGAATGTATAAATCAAGGGACGTTTATCCAAGGTTGTCGGATACCCTTATCTTTGGGTTAAAAGAGTCTACACTCGTTACCTGTATTGTTTCATGTTTATGTTCTGCTGTATTTTGATTGATAAGGAGAATATAACTATATTATACTTCCTTGTTTTATTATACTTTTATTAGTGATATTCTATACGCTTTAATGTAGAATCTTTTCTTTGTAAACTTTTCTTAAGTTTTATTTTCGGAACCACATTTCTGGAACAAAGCAAGTTTGTAGAACAAAGAGGTCTTATGAATTTTCCTTTTTCAACATTGTTAAACACAGTTTTTCTTACGGTTAAAAACGAAAGTTTTTATACCAACTTTAAAGGTTCCAAAGGAATTTTTAATGTATATAATTGACCCCCTCTTTTATATTGTGAATCTATATCATTATTTCTATCCTAAAATTTGTATTAGAGGAGGTCTATGAAATACTTATATTCACATATAAGTTTTCTTTCTCAGTTTTCATTGTTCACAATATTTTTCCTGCTTAGGAAATTTTTCCTTGTTTACAAACTTTTACTATTAACAAGTTTTTGTGGAATGCTTTTCTTTGAGATGACAGGAATGAATATTGGTTCTATTGACAACTTAAATCCTAATAGACCACATATTTTTGATGGTAATGACTATGAATATTAGAGAGATCATATGAAGACATTTTTTATCAACAATGGAGAAACAATTTTGTTATGCATACTATAGGATATAAAATCCCTAACAAGGAAGTCAGAACTTTCAATAAATAAGAAAATCATGAATATCAACTGAAATACAAGGTACATAATACTGTGATTTGTTCTGTGACTAGAAGTATATATAGCCAGATTTTATCTTGGTATGAAGAAAATATTATTTGGAAGAAGCTTGAAGTAACTCACTTTGGAACTTCAAAAGTCATTGAAACTAGAAGATCCATGCTCAGAGGTGAATATCATGGTTTCTGCTTTCCTTATGGAGAACCAATATGTAAGGTACAACAAAGATTCATGACTATTGTTAACAACTTACAATCTATGGGTGATAAAGGATTAGATGATGATGATCTTGTGGAAAAGATCATATACATAATGCCCAATGAATGGGAATCTAAGAGGAAAACTATATATGAGAATATAAAAGTTAACCAAATTTCATTTGAAGAATTATTTGGAAATCTCCTTTAACATGAATCTAGAATGAACAGAGATGCTGATAATAATAATAAGAAGAATAGAAATGGCATTGTTTCTTTTACAAAAACTTCAAATCATATGAAAGCTAGGACTCATGAGGGAGTTACAAGATCCAAATCAAGAAGGTTGTTATTCAATCCGAATCTATTGGAAGTGAATCTTCCGAAAACGAGTTAGCCAATCTTACTCGAAGGATGAAAAAGATTTTTGGATAGAAGAAATTTTAGTCTAGATACAAGAAGAATGTAAGTAAATATAATAAATACTTAGAAGTCACTTGTTACGAATGCAAAAGAGAAGGGAATATAAGGCAAAATTGTCTTATGCTTAAGGAAAAGGTTAGAAAGGAAAATAATTTTGAGAGGAATAAAAATAAGTACTACAAAGCTAAATCTAAGAATGTTTTGATAGCTAATGACACATGGATTTCTAGAGGTGGAGACTCTTCTGATGAATCCTCAGAGTATGAATCATCTGGATAGAAGAATCTTGGTTTATTATCTAGAATACCTATTGAAAATCATTATTTAATGGATAAGGTTCACATTTCTGAATCTATTACAAATGTATCTTTGAATGAAAATTATATTGATGATAAACATCATGAATCTTTGGATGACGAATCTTCTTCTAATGAAGATAATACTTTACCTACTTATGAACAAGTTTCTAGATTTTCGAAACTTCTGAAGAATGAAAATTCTAAATTCAAGAAAAATCTTGATAAGGAAAATTATTTAATTTCTATTCTCACTAAAGAAATATCATATCTTTCTAAAGATCTTAATAAGAAAATTTTTTATTTTGAAATTATTTACAAAAACCGTGAAGAAGTTAATTCTAAGAAGGATAAACTTTCTAAGGATCTTGAAAATGTAATTTCTATGAAAATATTTTAGATAATAGCTCTAGCTCTAAAACTAATGTTTTTGAAGATAAAAACATGGTTATAAAACTAAAGTCCAAATTTTTTTCCTTGAGGAAGTGTTTGTCAAACATTACTCCAGGTAAGGAAAACATTGATAAGATGTGTTCCCAAATACAACCTCTATGGAATAGTTCTCTTTCTTGGTTATACCCATTCTAAACTGGTTTTTAGAAATAACTATTTTGTTCTACAAATTTCTCTATTCTTCAATAAATGTTAGTGTGATGGAAATTGGGAAAAAAATTGTTCCTTAAATAATACACAGTCTTTAAATTTTCATAATGCTTATTTTTCCAAGAAAATGTGGATTCCTAATATTTTTCTTTCTAAGAAATCTGGATCCAAGAAAGTCTGGGTTCCAAAAGTCTAACTCCTTTATTTTCAAGAAAATGGAGAAGGTAACAACAACAATACATGGTACATTTATAGTGGATGTTCATGGCATATGATTGGTAACAAAAACTTTTTTGAAAATATTATCGAGACGAAAGAAGGAAAATTAAATTTCAGAGATAATGCTTAGGGAGAAATTGTTGGTATAGGTAACATTGTCCTTCTTGGAAAAACTTTGATTTCAAATGTTTTATTTGTTAGGGGTCTTAAGCACAACCTCATTAGCATAAGTCAATTATGTGATGAAGGTTGCCTTGTGAATTTTAGGAATGATAAGTTCTTAGTACACAATTCAAAGGAAGAGTTTATTATTTCTGCCCATAGGAAAGAGAATGAATATACAATGAACATAGAAGACCTTATGAGCCAATATCTACCTTGTATTTGTGCAATAGAAGATCAATCTTGGTTATGGAATAGAATTTTAGGACACTATAACCATAGGAACCTATGCAAAATTTCTAGGAAAAGCCTCGTTAAGGATCTACCAGTGGTTAGATTTGATTCTTCAAAAGTTTGTGATCCTTATTAATATGACAATAAATATAAAACAAGTTTTAAATCAATTGGTGAAGTCTCAACAAATGATGCATTATAGTTGGTGCATATGGATCTTTTTGGTCCAACAAAAACTAGAAGTATTGGTGGAAAATATCATTTATTTGAGTTTGTTCATGATTTTTCTAGATTTACATGGGTCTATTTTCTAGAAAATAATTCTGAAGCTTTTTCTTATTTCAAAAGTTTTAGATCCCAATTTAAAAATGAGAAAAACCTTCCTTTGATAACTATTCATAGTGATCATGGAAGAGAGTTTCAAAATTCGGATTTTGAAACTTTTTGTAGTAGAAATGGAATTACTCATAACTTCTCAGCACCAAGAACACCTCAACATAATGGTGTTATTGAAAGAATAAATAGAATTCTTCAAGATATAACTAGAACCATGTTGAGTGAATATTCTATAGCAAAACATTTTTTGGATGAAGCTATAATTACTTCTTTTTATACTATAAATTGTGTTTTAATTAGAAATTTTCTTAACAAAACTCCTTATGAGTTATGGAATGGTAGAAAACCTATAATTCCCCACTTTATGGTTTTTGGATGCAAAGTATTCATTTTAAATACTAAATATAATTTATATAAATTTTCACCAAAATCCGATGAAGGAATTTTCTTAGGCTACTCCACAACTTCTGAGGCTTATAGAGTTTTCAAAAAAACACTTTTACTGTTGAAGAAACAGTACATGTTAAATTTTTGTTGAAACTGATCCTTTTGTTTTTAAAAAACCCCAACCTACATCCTCTAATGTGTTTTCAAAAACTAATTTTCAACCCTTCATAAGAGATCTTTCTGATAAGTAAAATCTTCATGAGAATGTTTCAGAGACATTTACCCCAGATGATTTTCTACCATATGTGGATGAACAGTTTTTACAAAACCCAAATCATTTGTTTCTGAAGAATCATCCTAGTGATAGTATCATTGGTGATGTAAACCAACCTGTAAAGACTAGAAGTTACATAAGAAATGATGTAGAGCATCTAGCATTAATTTCCCAATTAGAACAAAAATGAACTGATGAATCTTTAGGTGATGATGATTGGATCAAATCCATGTAAGATGAGCTAAATGAATTTGAAAGGAATAATGTCTCGACATTGGTTGAAAGACCTAATGGAACTTCTATTATTAGAGTAAAATGGGTCTTCAGAAATAAATGTGATGAAAATAGATTCATAGTAAGAAATAAAGAAAGATTAGTTTCTAAAGGCTATAATCAACAATAAGAAATAGACTATGAAGAAACATATACTCGAGTAGCAAGACTTGAATCTATTCGCATTTTACATGCCTTTGCAGCATTATTCAACTTCAAAAATTTTCAAATGGATGTTAAATGTTCTTTCCATAATGGTTATGTTCAAGAGGATGTTTTTTTTGAACAACCTCTGGGTTTTGAAGATAAAAAACATCCGGAACATGTTTTCAAACTTACCAAAGCTTCGTATGCACTTAAGCAAGCCCCTAGAGCCTTGTATGATAGAATTATAGGATTTTTGCTCCAAAAAAATTATGTTAAGGGAAATGAAAATCCAACCCATTTTATAAATAAAGATAAGAAAAATGTTTTGATTGTTCAAATATATGTTTATGACATTATATTTGGTTTAGCCCATAAATATATAACTGATTCCTTTGCAGATCTAATGAAATCCGAGTTTGAAATGAGTATGATGAGTGAGTTAACATTTTTCCTAGGTTTTCAAATTTTTCATAAACCAGAAGGAATTTATATATCTCAACATAAATATATTAAATATCTGATTAAAAAGTATGGATGTCACAATACTAGGAGTATTAGTACTCCCATTGGTACTTCAAATTCACTTGATCTTGATGAAGCAGGGAAATGAGTGGATCAAACATATTTTAGAGGTATGATAGGAAGTTTACTATACTTAATGGCTAGTCAACCAGACTTAATGTTTTCTGTATGATTATGTTCCAGATATCAATCCAATCCTAAGGAATCTCATTTAAAGGTAGTGAAAAGAATTTTTCGCTACTTAAAGGGAACCATGGATTTATGACTCTTTTATACTTCTGGAAATTATTTTTTTTAAAAAGTTTTTTGGATGCTGACTTTGGTGGATTTAGAATGGATATTAAAAGTACATCCAGAAATTTTCATTTCTATGGAGATTCATTAGTTTCTTGGTCTTGAAAAAAGAAACACTTAGTAGAAATTTCCACTACTGAAGATGAATATGCAGCAGCTGGAAGTTGTTGTGCTTAAGTGTTGTGGATGCAACACACACTCACAGACTATGGAATGACTTTTACCAAAACTCAAATTTTGTGTGATAATTCTAGTGCCATTTCTCTTAGTAAAAACCCTATACACCACTGTCATGAAAACACATAGATATTAGGCATCACTTTCTTATAGATCACACACACAAAAGGAGATATCATTCTCCAATTTATTAGAACACAAGATCAACTTGATGATATTTTCACAAAATCTTTACCCTCTTATAGATTTGAATACATTTAAAAGAAATTAGGAATGATAATCATTAGGTAATCCTTCTAATTATCTTATTTTTGAAACCTATCTCCTTACATTAACAAAATACTTTACATAGGGATAATACATTTTCTTTAGGTTCTAAATTTTTCATAATCTGGTTTTCTAAATTTTTCATAGTCAAAATTTTTCGTAATCAAGTTTTCTAAATTTTTTGTAGTAAAAATTTTCATAATGAATTTTTCTAAATTTTTTCGTATTGAAAATTTTTCGTAATCAAGTTTTCCAAATCTTTCGTACTCAAGATTTTTGTAAGGAATATTTTCGTACATAAAATTTCCGTAATGAAGATTTTTCGTACTCGAAATTTTCGTAGTATTGTTTTTCGTACTCTTTTTTTTGTAAATAAAATGTTCGGAATCTAAATTTTTTCAAGAAGAATTTCACTCATTATGAATAATCTTCTTGGAAATCCGAAAGGTATGATTTCCATCCTAATGTTTTGTAATCATCTTTTAACTATTTGTATTTCCATTTTGTTTTAAATTTTTCGGATTCACTTTTCCTTAAATATGAATGTTTTTCTTAAAAACCTCAAAGATCAGATTCTAGCAAAATTTCCATTCAGCTATCATCTCAACCATTAGATATTTTCAAGAAGTTTTTCAGCCATTGGATCAATTAAGGAAGCTAAAACATCACCTCAATCGCCTATATATATCGTCCCTGATGATTTTCCCACATAGAAATCGAAGCTCTTCCATGATAAAGCTTTTTCCTTCCTAAAAAATTCCATTCTGAACTTCTCAGATCTTCCTAAATTCCGAATGTCTGCCAAAGTATCTTCACTAAAAGAAATGTCTACTGTAAATCCAATCCATGAATGGCATATTTACAAATAATGTTTGGTTCTTCCGAATTTCTTTGCTAATTATGATTCTATTATCCTTAAGAATATAAAACTGAATGGGTGGGAAAGTGTTTTCATATCTAAACCAAAGGCACAATATCTGGTGTATCCGGACTTATTTATTGAGTTCTATTAGTCAGTATTCTTTTTTCAAGGAATAAGGCTAAAATAAGTTTTCTTTTAAGTGCTATGGGAAGACAAACTCTAATTCATATACCAAGGCTACTAGTTTGATTGGAATTCCATATGAAGGGGAAGCTGAGTTCTGTAGTCACAATCTACCTAATGTTCAAGGAATCATTGATAAGGAAAAGGCCATGGCATGTCTTGGTATTTCAGAGGTGAAGACTCTAAAAATAGTTCATCTATCTACAAACCTTCAAATTCTTGAATTATTGGTACAAGGGTTTGTCATTCTGAGAAAAGGAGACAAGGATACTTTGATGAAAAGTGATATGTATATTCTGGATTTCTTGGTGAACATAAGAAAGATAAATTTGGTGAAGTAAATTCTGGTTACGATTGAGAATATTTAAAATGGGAATTTGAAATATCAAATTATAATGTATCCAGGCATTCTGTCAAAGATGATTATTCTATGTTTAGAATCCTACAAAATTCCTTGCAGATCTAAGTCAAGGAATTGTAAAGTTATGTTTTTAAGTGATGACACTTTGAAAAGGATGAAAGTTGAGTTTTCCATAGAATCCAAAGAATTATATGATTTTCATGAAGAGGAAGTTGAAGCTATTTCAATGAAACAGGAGGTGGTGGAAACCTCTAAAAATGGTAGAAGGAAGAGGAAGGTAAAGGAAGTGAAGAGAAGGAAAAAACCCTAGTGGCTAAGGAAACTCAATCTGTAACACTGAAACCAATGAAACAAAAATATTATCTTGATGAAGTAGTTGCAATGTCGAGAAAAGATAAGAAAAATCATAAATAAGGGGAGATAAAGATTGTCTTGGACCCTACTAAGGAAAAATCCTTGAAGGAAAAGGTAGTTGAAGAGCTTGAGAAGAAAGAGAAAGCGAAGAAGTAGAAGAAAAAGATGTTTGAGGCTGAGATAGTTCAATCACTTCTTATGGCTACTGAAAAAGTATCTGAGAAAATTCCGGTACCAGAATCCTTCTTGATAGAAACATTATTAGATACTCCAGAAAAGAAATTTGTGACTCCGGAAAAAGTTCAAGAAAAATTAGTGGAATAAGAAGAAGTAGAAGGAAATGGGGATACCAAAGACATGATAAAGCAAGTAGAGGATTTTCATGATAAGCAAAGCCTTTCTGAAAAATTATCAATCTAAACTTCTGAAGCTGATTCTTAAAATCCTTCTTCACTAGGGAAAGATGAGAAGGGTGAAGAAGAAGTGAATAAGTTTTCTGAAGATGAATGCTCTAATCATGATTTCATATAACCAGAGGATGCTGAGGTAAGAGCTGAGAAGGAAGAAGTTGATGAAGAGAAAATTGTTCAACTATCTGATATTGAACATGAATCACCGAATCATGAAGAAGTCATTTCGAAAGCTGATAATGGAAAATAGGTGGTTGTTGATACACCTAGCAAAGGTGGAGAAAGGAATGTCAAAAAGAATACCAAATAAAAAATAAATTTCTCTAAGGGGGAGTTCATCTAAGGGGGGGTTTTCATCATAATGATTTTCTTATGCAAGATAATGAAAAATCTCATTCAGGAAATCATAATATGATCCGTAGTGGTTCTAAATCCTAAGGGGGAGTTAGTGGAATTCACTATGATTCATAAGTAAATAGAGATAGGTTATTATTTCCATGTTCATAAAAATTCAAAATCCTAATATTCTTTTTCGTAAGGATGTTTGTGCTTTCCAAAAAGGGGGATATTATTGATTCAATAAGGTTTCATTATGAAATTTCCATTCCTTCATGTTTTGAAAATCACAAACAGTCTATCTTAATGAAAATGTCCTTTTCCCTAAGTTTTATCTTGATAAGGAAAATTTTCCTTCCTTAAAGAAAATTAATCCTGACCTATTTTCATTGTTCATATTTCAGTTCTCCTAAAAATAACTCATTATATTTATAAGTTTAAAAATCAGTTTCATTTTGAAAAACCTTGGAATTCTATAAATACATGGATATAGAGCATTCTGTTTTAGGATTGGAATTCAGGTTCTGAGTTTTTTGAATTCAGACTCCGAACTCGTATGAATTCAGAATCCGAATTTTACTAAATTCAGACTCCGAACTCTTATGAATTAAGACTCTGAATTCTACTGAATTCAGACTCCAAACTCTTATGAATTCAGACTCTGAATTCTACAGAATTCAAACTCTGAACTCATATTAATTCCGACTCCGAATTCTACTAAATTTAGACTCTGAACTCTTATGAATTTAGACTCCGAATTCTACTGAATTAAGACTCCTAACTCTTATGAATTCAGACACTGAATTTTACTAAATTCAGACTCTGAATTATTCTAAATTCAGACTCCAAATTTCCTTTAAATTTATACTCTAAATTCTATAGAATTAATGTAACGAATTCCTTGGAAAACAGAATCTGAATATCCATGTGTTATAGACATCGAATGTTATTTTTCTTAGATTATAATCTTTTATTTTCCTTAGTCTCCAAAAAATGGAATTGACTAGGTAACCATATTTTTCCTATCCTAGATATAGTTATGAAACGATGTCATACATTCTATTTCTAACTAACTGTTTTTTGAGTGACACGTGTATAGGTCCCTCCAAGATTCAAGGAAAAATATGACAGTTGGAGGAGGTAGCCGACTGATGGAGATGTTCTTATAAATAGGAGCTCATTTGAACGAGCTCATAACGTTTGTGTGGTTCTATCAATATAGAGATTACATGTTGTTAATGTGATTTCTAGAGAGATATACTCTCATGCTTAGTGTGTACTGAACATTTTGTTCAGATTGTTTCATGTGACTCCGAATGTTGCTGATTACATTTGAGGGCTTTAGGGGATAAGAAGACAGAGGTGCTGACTACCTTAAAGTTAGAGGACTTCCTTGGTGAGGAAGATAGATTTGTTAAATACCTTGATGTTTGAGGGCTTTCGGGGATAGCAAGACATATTCTGATATTCCTATCGAGGGATTACCCTGATGTGGGTAAGACAGACTTTCTTGAAAGTATAAATTAAGGCACCTTTATGCAAGGTTATTGGATACCCTTCTTTTTGGGTTAAAAGATTCTATACTTGTTACCTGTATTGTTTCAAGTTTATTTTCCATTGTATTTTGATTGATAAGGAAAGTATAACTTTCTTATACTTGTTTTTGTATACTATGATTAGTGAGATTCTATACGCTTTAAGGTAGAATATTTTCTTTGTAAACTTTTCTTATGTTTCATTTTCGGAACCATATTTCTAGAACCAATTAGGTTTGTAGAACTAAGAGGTCTTGTGAATTTACCTTGTTTAACTTTTTTAAACACAGTTTTGCATAAGGTTAAAAACAAAAGTTTTTATACCAACTTTAAAGGTTCCAAATGAATTTTTAAAGTATTCAATTCACCCCTCTTGTATACTGAGCATCTACATAATTATTTCAATCCAACAATAAATAAGATTAAATTCATTATGAAAAATATATATAAAGGTCCTACTCAATATAACTTCATTGATAACTTCTTAGTAAATAATCACTCAATTATTAATAAAGTCATTTTATTCTTCAAAAATAAATTTTCTTCAAACATTAGTTTTATTAATTTTTGTGAGAAAATATTATAATTAATTTCAAGAAATTTTATAAATTTTATCTGATATAAAGGACATCATTTTTTAAATGATCATATTAAAATTATATTATGTTGAAATCTTGATATTTTTTTTGAAAAGTTTGATTTTTAAATAAATAGTAAAAAATACTAATTTTATTGAAACCCGTATTTTCTGTTAAAGTTTTTATGAAGTAAAAATATATTTATTATTAGTTTTAAAATTTAATTAGTACATTTATATTAAAAATAATCCAATTATACTCTTTGAATTAATTTTATTCTTGAATTTTGTATAAAAAAATTTTAATCTTAAAAGGCATTTTTTGGAAAAACTACTTTTCAGTTCATTTTTCCTTTGAATATTAAATTAATTTATCCACTTCTAGAATTTTAATATTTCAAAATTGATTCCAAATTTGGAATCATGAAGTCAAACTCTGAAAAATAGTTCCCTTTTAGTTTTTTTCATTATTAATAGTAACCACAATAAATAATTATCACAATAATTCGGGTAAATCAGGCAATTAAGGATAAGAATAATATGATTAGGACTAAAAAATGGCCCGAACACTAAAATTTATTATATTTTATGAGTGGGGTTCAAAATGTTACATATTTTTTTTGAAAATATGGAAATATGGTGCCATAGTTCTTTGATTTTTACCTTTATATTATTTTATGTATAGAAAAGTAAGAAATTTAATTCTATTTATTTTATTATCTGTAACATTTTATCACTGGAAAAATAAAGGAAATTTTCATTTATAAAAGATTTATTTTTAATATAATTTTTTTTTATCAATGTAATTTATTTCAAATTTTTAGTGATGAAATAATTACCTTAAATTTTAATATAACGCCAACATAATATTTATTTAATTATGAGAAAAATATTATAAATAAATTTAAAAATATTAAAAGTAATATAATTTGAATGAATTATTGCATTACAAATTTTTTTAAGATAAATATAACATTATTTTTGTGTAAATGGATTAGATTCTAATTCCACTATTATAATGTTGTTTTCAAAGTAAAATTAAACGAATAGGTCCAAAAAATGACATTAATGTTATTATCTAATAAATAATATTTTTTTTAAATGATTGAAACTAACTACTAGTCATATATCCATCAAAGTATTTTTTATATGTTTAAAAACATCAACTATGGTCCATTTATGAACCAATTTTTATTTTATATATGCTAAATTGATCTTTATAGAGTTAAAACTTCGTTACTGCGATAATAGTAAAAAATGGTTAATAGAGGTTAACACAAAGAAGTAAGGGTAAGAGCCTAATATAAAAATGTAAATTTTTTATTAGATGATATTTTTCATACCCATATGGATCTTATATATGAATTATATATATTTTAATCCTTTTTTCAGTGGAAATTAATTTATATTAATTTAATATTTTAAGTAATTCCAAGAGTACCCCTCCATTCACTTGTAAAAGGAAATATTTTATCCTATTTTATTCAAACATCATAAGCATTTTAGTTTGAAAATACCCTGATAAAATTCCGTACTAATATCCCAACCCACGTTCTAGAATTAGTTTTTGGTCCTTATACCACTCTATAAGGGTTCAAGGTGTAAAATAAAGGATGTTGTCCGGAGAAGATGTATAGTCTTTAACCGAATATTATAGTATTATTTATTCTTCTACCAAATTAAAATATTACTAAAATAAGATTAAATATTAATACTATTATATTAAATATATTTATATTTTTATGCTAATATAATAACATATATCTATCTCATATTCCATCAAATGGGAAACAAAACAGTCATTCGTGTGTACGATGAACTACCACCACAAGAACCAATATATTTTATTTACCATCACCACTAATCATAGATGGTTATACTGATGGATTTGATATATATATATATATATTATATTAGACATAATAATCATTATATACAAATACATTAATACCTACCTTATTTCTGTCATGATCGTTGAAAAATGGAAACATTACTCATGCGTACGTACGACTTACCATCTCGATGATTGTAATGTAGTTCATTTTTTATAACCATATTTCATTTTTGGTTTTAAAATAATGATTTATGTATAAAAAATTAAATCATTTCATGATGATTATTATTAATATGATGAAATAATGACTTCGTTGACCATAGTGAACATGTCGAAGTCATTTTGTACTTACGAGGCAGATATCATCAAAATGTCTAATTTTAATTTAATTGATTAAGTTATTGAATATAATATGGTATTAAATAAAATAAAAATATTGATAAAATTTAAAAAAAAAATCATCAATAAAATAATTAACACATGTTTATTATTAAGGAATATAAATAACATACATGAAGAGTCATACTTGAGGTAATGGAAACTTTACCTTAAAACCCAATTTTTAAATTATTTAAAGATTTATTTTTTAAATATTTATATTCCATTTTAATATACCTAAAATTATTTTTTGGATGTACTTATATTGAAATAAATTAATTATAATGTAAATTTTATGTCTCTTTTGACTTTATTTCAAATGTTTTTTAAAGGAATCCTTTTATAGAATGTTTTGAATTTCTTTAAAAAAGATAAAAATAATGTTATATTTTAATGTATATGGAATAAAAGGGTTTTCCCACCTTCATAGCCAATATTTTATGTTTAGATTACTTTAAAAGATTTCATTTTTTTCAAATAAAAAACCTCCTTCAATTTTTTTTGGGTATTTTTAAAAATGGATTTTAAATGGAATTATTATTTCAATATTTAAAAATATTTTATTATGGGTAAAACTAATATTTTTATGACTATAATGTTGAAAATTGAAATATTTTATATGTCATGATTATTTTATAGTCCTTGTAAATTTTTTATGATTATAGGTGGTTCCATTATAAACCAATAATAGGTGTTTATACTATAAACTAAGGATGGGTGGTTACATTATAAACCATGAATGGGTGATTATATTATAAACCAAGGATGGGTGGGTACATTATATCCTTTCAATGCTTTGGGTAATGAGTTTTTTCTCCAGATGATTATGAATTAAGTTGGATGAAGTCTCAAGTTACATGTATTATATATGTATTATTTCCATATTTTTTATAGAAACCTCATGATTTCAGAAGGTAATATAATGAGATCATGTTTAAATAAATGTATTTTATACTTCATAATGGTGAAAATTATAACTTTGTGCAAAATCATTCATGAATCTATTGTGATTTAAAAAAACCATTATGAGTTTTATTTTTTCCTTTTAGATCTATGATGAAATGTTCTATGAACATATTTGGGTTGATAAGTTGATTTATTGGTTAATAAAATATTTTTCTAAGACCAAAATTTAATTTGAAAGATAATTTTTTATGAGTATTCATGGATTAAAAAATTTACTTATTTATTTTTAGGTCTCTTACTGAGATTTTTTTTCTAGTAAAAAGTTTTAAAATATTTTTCATAGTATTTATAGATTTATAAGAACAAATAAAAAGTAATTTTGAAATTCATGAGGTTTTTAATGTAATTAAAACATATTTTAAATATTTTATATTATGGGGAAAATGGATAATTAGTGGATGTGTCCACTTCAAAAAATTTTGTTCCAATTCTCTAAAAATATTTACCTTAAAGGTCCTTGGGTACGTAATTTATCCCATATTTCATTTTTTATAAGTTTTAGATTCTTGAAATTTGCTCACATTTATTGGTATCAAGCCAGAAATGTAATGTTTATGTTTTTAGCACTAAATCTAGGAGTGTGGGATCAGGGATATTAGAGTTGGTATTAGAGAAAAGAAAGTTATAGAATCCTTGGTAAATATCTTATGTAAACATTGGGTAAAGCAGGTATCTCTACCCAAGGGCTTCATGAGTAATGGGATTCCACTTGGGATGGTGGTAAGTGTCCTTCATAGGAGGTGAAACGTCCCATGGAGTGCTCTTATAGGAATCAATTATAGACTATTGGTTATAAGTGCAAAATATTATACACAAAACATTATTCTAGAAATATATTTCATATTCATATTACTCATTTCAACAACATTATTCTATTTAGGTGATATAGGGGTAGACAATTCATGTTTAATTCCATGTTTTTAACCAAAGTAATTAAATTAATTTTTTTCAAACTCTACCCCACGATAACTTATTAAATCAATAATTTTAGAATTATTTTAATTTTTAAATAATTTAAAATTTTAATAAAAATATTAGAATATTGGATTTTAATCCTTATGAAATAAACCCATGTAAATCCTGTGAAACCATCAATCAAAATATACAAAAAAATATTTTCAGCTAGGATATAAGTTCTAGAGGGACTAAAAAAATCCCAATGAATAAGTTATAAGGGTATAAATATAGAAATTTATATAACTGGTTTAGAAGATGACTTGTGTTTCTTTCCCGTTTGGAATTCATCACATAGTTACTTTTTTCCCAATTTATGTTGAATAAAATAAAAAACAAATATTTCCATAGAAAATCTTCTAATGTAATAAATATCATAATTTCCAAGACTTCTATACCAAATCCAAGATTCATTAATTTCTGTATTTAAATAATTTAATTTTTTTACACTAAGAATAAATATATAGTGAAAATATCTTCAGTTCATAGTGTTCTAAATTTAATCAAATTATCATTGAAAACAAAACATTATTTTCTAGAAAAATCAATAGAAAAACCATCATCGTAGTACTGGGAGATGCCTATAATTTGTTTTTTGATCCTTGAACATAGGTAACCTCATTGATAATGATATAAATTTGGCCTTCAATAGATCCAACTCCAATGATTTTTCCAATATCATTATCACTAAAAGTAGCATATCCACTATTAACCATTGAGAGTGAGTAAACTTACAAAAGTATCAACTCACATTCCAAAAAAAACGGATATCTATATACCGTTTAGTGATATTTTCCTTGTGAATTTTTTAGTTAAAAAATCAACAAGAAGATATTTTGTTACCCAAATTCACATGGGTTCAATATTTTTATATATTATTTTTTTGGGAACACAAATTTATCTTCACTTTCTATAATTTATAAAATTTCCATATTTTTCAATAATAAAATTAGATATGTTTCTAGAAATGAAATCCATTTTCACACCAAAAATTTTTTTATATCTTGAAATTTTTTAAACACAATTAATATTTATACCATAATGAAAACAAGTAATATTAGACATGATTTTGTTTTTTGAACCAGTAAAAAATAATTCCTATATAGATTAGATTTTTCCCTATCACTATCTATTCTTTATATACCTTTATTGGAATTTGTTTCCTAAGTATTTTTTTGAGGAAATCATACCCCTTAGTAAATAAAATTTCATCAAATTTTAGAGTTTTTACTTCATCTATTAATTACTTTGTTTAACTATCATGGAAAACAAAACCACTAGTAGTTTCATGCAGTTTTAATTTCAGTTTTAAAATATGTTTGGATAGATCACTCTTTTTAATCAGAAAAAATATATAGTTTTTATTTTGATAATTGTGCTTCTTCTTAAGAGACTCATACTTATATTATAGCATATAATAGTTTCATTTAATTTATCAAAATAAAATTTTGAAAATATAGTTTAGATTCTGAATAATAATAACAAACATGATGTAGCTCTTCTATTTAGACAATAAAGCACATGTTTGATTTCTAATTTGATTTTTTATCCTCTCAATCAGTCGAAGAGTTATCACATGAGTATTTAGAATCACTCTATGTGTATTACATTTCATTCTTTTCTTTCTTCTTGTAATCTTATTTTCTTTTGAGCTTATTTTTAAAGATCTTTTTTTTCAATAGAGGGCAATCAATATTGATCTTTTTTTGAGTTTCTATCATAAAATTTATTCATTTTTAAGGATTTATTTAATACAATTATCTTTTTATAAAACCTTTTGAACTTTATTGAAAATCGAGGAATTTATTCATTATAATATGATAATCATGAATCTTCTTAATTGTATGAGTCAAACAATAATTTTATCTATGTTTTCTCCCATCCTAAGAAGTAAAAAATTTAAAATCATTATTTTATTTCTTGATCAATTTTTTATCATCATCATATTATTTCTTCTCTACCTCATACATCATAAGAGTATCAATAATTTACTTTATTTTTATATCATTTAAAGGTGTGTATTATATGATGGTAAAATATATCCCACTCTATTTTAGAGGAAAAAATATAAGTACTTTTAGTGCTTGATATGATTCAGAAATTGGAGTTCCCAAGGAAATAATACCATTGATGATCTCCTTAAATCTACCATTAATTTGATTTATACACTCACCATTTTTCATTGAAAATGTGTCAATATTATGCTTAGATGTTTTTTACCTTTGTTGTATGAATTTTTTAGTTCCCTCATAATATAAAATAATAGTTTCTCACTTCTCATTTGTAGTAGAGTATTATGAGACTTGACTGAACTCAAATGGACCATGAACATAGATAATAACATTCATTTATCTATAATTAAATTCATATTTTTCTTGATAAGTGGTATAACATAATTTTGGTTCACATATTTGAATTTTTAGGATTGAAATCTTTTATATAGACTTTAAAATAATGATTTTCAGATATATAACCATTATAGACTTCTAGTAAACATAGTTCTATGCATTAAAATATGGATCTCTTCCCATATACATTCCTTATTTCATTTTTAAATTTTAATAGCAATAATAGATCTTTAAACTTAAACTACTCAATGTTGAGAACATTAAAATTTATTTTCTCTGATACCAATTGTTGTCCCAAAGTAGTAACATAATGAATCAAGAGGGGGTGAATTTAGTTCTAAAATTCTTCCTATAACAAAACCCTAATTATAATGGATTAAAAAATGTCTATAACCTTTTATATGATAAATGAAATAGAAATAAATAGGAAATAAATAATCATACATATTGGGATTTATAGTGATTCAGGGAAAAAAGATCCTATAGTCCACTCCACCAATAACCTCAAGGCCAGCCTAATGATTTTCACTAAACTAACCCTTTTCGCAGGGGTTACCCAGCTGAGTGTAAGAAACTATCACTTGTTACAATTTCCCAAAGATTTTTATGGGATCCTATTTATAGGGCCTAAACACATCCTCAACCACTCTCAGTTAAAGGATTATTCAATCTCAATAATAAATAAAATATGTGTAGAAAAGATTTTTAGTTTAGCACACAATTTCAAGATAAAACTGAAAGATGAGTGAGATTATTCAAATAAAAATTACATTTGAAATGTATCTCTGAAGATAGTATTTTAATATATATAAAATCTTGAAATCATACAATCACAATTCTTATACACTTTATTTTCATTCCTTGAGATGATGAAAAATAGAGTACACATTCAATAAGAATAGTTTTTAGATTCGAGAGAGATTTTAAAAAGGCATAGGCACATTGATCTATTCAATATATTTTTAAAATATGAAAACTCACATGATATATATATTTATATGTGAGAAATTTTTTTATTTATTTTTCTTGAACTAATAGGTTTGTGAAGAATTTTAGATCACAACTATTCTTAATGATTTTTATCATTAACAAAAAAGTGACTGTTTGAAATTATATAAATTCTATGAAATGAAAGACCTATACAAATTCTCCATATCTTCTTTTACCAACTTCGAGTTTGAAAAGATAAAAGTACAATTAGTATTTTATATAAAAACTTCAATGATAATAAATAAAATGAGAAAAAATATTAGCATAGGAATCACTTGTATATGGTTTGCTCTATATAGACATGGATATTTGCACTGGGATCATTGTAAATAGACATGTTCCTACATCCATGCAATGGCCCTAAGGCCTTAAAAGTTTTTATTATAATAAAACCCAAATTTAAAGGAAGAAGGGGGAACCCTAATGGACTTCATGGACGTAAATACACAACAATACCTGAAGATTGAAACCAGATGACAACATGGAACTACCCCTCCCCAGAATTTGATCATGATGAAGCTCTCCATAATATCATGGATGATCAGAAAGCAAGAGTCATGTGTTATAGCACATGCCCGAACTAATGGATGATTCCAAAACCTCTCCAACATCGAAAGTCAAAAAGAAATGCAATGATGAACTACCATCTCTAGATCCTCATTGGGGCCTAATCCATGTGATCGAGTCTGACCAACATGGATCATCAACAACATCGTAAAAAATTAAATCAAAACACCAAAATACACTATCACAAACCGACTGTCATTCATTCCAAAAATCCACAAATTCAAGATTCAAAATTTCAGGACATCATCATCCTTTTTGTGACCACCTTCACCGTCAAGAAACTAGTACCACCCTGACTCAAGTCACACACTAGATCACCGGTGAGATCCACCACTGATTTCTATCACCATCAAGAAACTTCATCAACTACCAAGATTTCTCCATTGACGACAATGGCATCCTCCTCCCCTGTTTGGATCTCCCAAAACTGCATGGTAAACCCTTCCGCTCACACAAACAGAACCCAAAACCTCTGTTGATACCAACACACCCAACCAAACTAGAAGGGGAGTGGATCTGGAAGCCAGAGAAAAGTGGGATCAGTAGATCATCCACAAAAAAACTAGAAGAACACAGTGGGGATAGAACCCATAACCAAGCACGAATCGAAAAATAAAAGACCATCACCACGAAAAAAATCCATGATGGAAGAAGACCTCCACAAAAGAATCGAACCACAACCCATCACCACCATCACCTAAGGAGACCATAGATCCACCCAAGCACTCATATGAGACATGAATGCATCCTCAGAGTGCAGCAAACTAGCTCTCGTCCACAGGCTTCACCATGCCACCAAAGAAGCTGAGCCCACCTAAGATCATGATTCTTCGACACCACAGAATCCCGTTGTTGGATAAAACCCAAAATGGCACCAGATTACCCTCGAACCCTTGAATCCAAAGATCCCAAACCTATAGAAATGCTGAAATTTGTCATTGATCCTCGTCGTCTCCACAACAGAAGAAGCACGCCACGAACTCACCGCGAACCGATGAGCGATGTCCCGTCCGACTGAGAATGGAATGGTGGTGATGGGGAATCCCTAGCACCGTGGAGGATCCCCTTACGGGAAAATTGAACTTACATATTCCTATATAGCCATAAAAGTTTCTTGTGTAACCATTATTCTGTCTTATGTAAACATGAAATTCTTCAGTGTATGAATCAATCTAGTTTGTGTAACCATCATGTTATCAACATAAGAATCATGATATCTATGTAAATATGAATCTTTTGGGCGTTGAAATTAGTTATATATGCATAAGAATCATTCTTCTTTATATAACCATCATCTTGTACATGTAACCATGAAATGGTTCTATATAACCATCCTTCATAACATTTATAGATCCCAATACTTGGGAAAACATTCATGAACCTGATTATAACCAACTTCAATTATAAATTACAGAAAATTAAACAACTTAGAAAAATATTAATTAATAACCTAAAAACCATCAAGATAGACTCATTAGTTAAATAAATTGTGTTTTTATGATCAGGAAAACATAATACAAGTTGGGATATGTTGTAAGAACATTATTATGTCACATGTATAGCTCGTTAACCATGATTGTGATTTGAGGAGTGATATATTGTTCATCCTCAAAAAATGATCAAAGTATGGGTATATCATCCATCGCATCACTATTGAAAGTAGGCATGATCAAATGTGGTTTGGATACTGAGAATTCCTCAATGTGATGAGTTATTTATTTATTTTTTCTTTATTAGTATTCCATATTAATCATGAAATTATATTTACCCTACTTGTTAGAGACATTGTTGGTGCTAGCCTACTAAGTTGTACTCACCACCTACTCGAGATCCTTAATACTTTATACAACCTCATGTTTTATGAACGATGTAAGGGTAAGGTCCCTAATGCTATTGATAGATGAGATGGAGGTGTTTTATTTGTAGTTGGGGGATAAGACCAGGCTAGGAAACGAGTCTAGTTAGTTCTTAACTCCATTATTTTATTCACTTTTAGACTTGGTTGTATATAATCCACCTATAAGGGATCTCGTTTTCACTTGTATGACTTAGGTGGCATGTATACTAGTTCATTTTTATTATAACTAGTAATTTAACTTTACTTTTGGATAGAAAATACTTGTGATGTTTATCATTAAGTTGTTGTTATGTCATAGTGACTATTTCTTGATATTTCTTTCAATTTGATTTATGGTTTTCTATACCAGAGAGGGTATACTCTTCCCCAGATATACATCAACCATCCTTGTGATTTGGAAGCCTCTATAATATGAGGAGACATGTCTGAGGTACATAGTTACTTGGTTCAATCATAATGAAGGTGAACCAAACTAGGGACATTACAAAGTGGTATAAAATTCTTGATAAATATATTTTAGTATTTTTCATATAGAAGATAGAAGATAAGACACTGTTATTTCTTAGAATAAAATATGTTCCTAGGAGTATCTAACCTATATATAGTAAATGTCTAGGGTACCTAGGGCAGGGTTGATATTTTTGGTTTTCACTATTAATGTTCTGTTATTATTTCAAAATATAATTCAATATTTATTTATTTATAGTTTATTATTTTATTTTTGGACTAGGCTGGAAATAGGGTATGTGGTCAAGAATCATACATGGAACATAAGGCTCATATGTGTTTCATATACATGTATTTGATTGATATTCTAGTTATGATACATGGTTCATTAATTTAAGGTGTTCAAAACAACTTATATAGAGCTCTCCTATATAACTTCATGGTGGAACTCTAGTTAACCATCCAATTGATATTTGATTTTAAATATAACATATGATGGTTGGTAATGAGGACCTAAGTGAGGTTATACATGATTTGAGAGTGGGTAGGTGGGGTTAGGATTAGGACGATATGAGAGACCCTTATATCATTAGGTTTTTTTAAGGTAGTTCAAAATGACTTTATTTTTTCTTAACCTAAAATGTGATATCTAGACTTGTGATAAAATTATTATACAAGTCATATGATTAGAATTGTAGTGACATGCCACTATGGTGACCTCTCTTTGAGAATCCATGGGGGGGATATACTAATTCTTCAAAAAATAGGGCTATATACACTACTATTCATATCCCCCTATTGATTTGTAACTCCATGAAAAATTACTTCAAGTGTTACATTCTATGGGACCTGGGGTGCTGAGAGCCAAGACGATGATGTCATATCTAACTCAAGAGTTCCTATTACAACATCCAATGCTTTTTTTGTGAGTTATTATGTTTCACATAATACAGATTATTAGGTATATTCTATGTAGAACATCATCAATCATCTGGAGACACCCCTAATAGGAAAGGGATTCTTTTTTCCAACAGATTCAAGGACTTGTGAAGTGTTGGTGGGTTGTAGTGTTCGAGATATACCAACATGTATGTATATCTCAAAAGTAATTAAACATTTTCATTTTTGAGTACTTATTTATGGATAATTTTTTGTATAGTCGGGTTATAGAGTTTATGCATCTTGTTCTGGGGGAATGTTAGTGATGAATTATTCCACCTTCTTTACCGATCTTTTGTAGTTTTCACCAGAATTGGAGAGTGAGGAGACTACTAGGGTTAGATATTTTAAGGATATCCTAAGGAATTCTATTTGATCAATTGTGGATCTTTTTTACTTGAAATATTTCTTTGAGGATAGGAATCAAGATCTCATTATGAGGATAAACCAGAAAGATGGTAGATAATATGGGTAGCTTGCTTCATCTACTTATATTGGGAGTGGGTCATTCGGTAGTAGGAATCATAGGATTAAGGTGTCTCTCTAGGGTAGAAATAAAAAATTTATCCAGGTTATGGGTTTATCGCTTCCTCAGAGATGATGCTCCTCAATTGAGTGTTATTAGTTTGGGAAGATGGGGCATATTTCTCCTAATCATGAAAGAGATTTTAAGGAGTGCCATTCCTTTGGGTATTTGGGGAACCTGCATAGGTTCTATAGCATAAAACAAAATTTGGATGGAAGGTTTAAATCTGGATAGACTTGGGGTTCAAGATTAGGGCCAGGATCAAAACATCAGTTTATAAGCAGAGGATCCTCTAATTTTTTAGGCCATAGAGGAGGATGCGGTCACCGAGTTAAGTGGAGTTAGTTTCATCAGAGTGATGCTTCTCATAGGAGTTAGGAAACAAGAGATTTGGCCAGAGTTTAGGTCAACTTCATACCATTGAGAAATCTACTACCGACCAAAGAGAGGGACCATATATAGATTGAGGTATTATTCTTATGTAATAACCTCTAGAATATAATTTATTCAAAATGGGTGCATCAAACATTATATTTTATTACTTTACTTGTGATTTGGGTCTTTCTGTAGAATATCTATATGGGTTCATTCCCATTGATACACCCTTTGGGATGTGGTTAGAGGGAATATAGAGATGTAATAAGTGTGATATCACAATTAGTAGGTTTAGGATTCTTTGAGATTTATTCATGTTATAGTTGTGCAATTTCAATGTGATCCTTCAGATGGATTGGTTGATGCAGTATCAAGTGCACATCGATTGATACCATTGGTGGGTATATTTTATGACCCTAGAGGGTGACTGTTATACCAACATTGGTGAGTGGGATTGGTATGAAGGAAATTAGAGACCTATCCTTGGGAATCTAAGGGTGATCTCAGATCAACATTCTAGTGTTTTTTAGAGATGAGTAGACACATTAAATTGAATCCCTCATATTATTGATCAGTTATGGGATATTTTTCCTGAATATTTCAATGGCTTTCAAGCTGATATAGAGTGACCAAATTCATAATAAAGCTTATGTTAGGCATGAATACCACATCCATTCCACCTTACAGGATATATCTTATAGATCACATAGATATGAAGGATCAACTAGAGGATTTAAAGGATAAGGGAGTTATTCTCTCAAGAATTTCCCCATGGAATGATTATATAATTTTTTATAAGAAGGTGGATAGTTTTTTTGATTGTTTGTGGATTACTGAAGGCTAAAATATGTGAAAATTAAGAACTAGTATCATGTTATTTGTATCGATGAACTATTTTGTTAGTTGAGAGGATCCAATTGATTCTATAAGGTTGAATTGAGGTTGAGTATCACTAGTTGAGAGTAAGGCCTTATAATATTCCTCATATTAATTTCAGGAGCATGCATGGTATGTATATATTATGATGTTTTTTGGGTTAATGAATACATTGAAAATATTCATGAATATGTTGAATATGATCTTTCATCCATATCTAGACTCATATATAGTCATCTTTGTTGATGATTTCCTTTTATACTCCCAGTCAAGAGATGATCATTCTCACTATTATGCGGTCATTTTGAGTACACTAAGGGAACATCAAATGCTTGAAAATATCTTCAATTATTATTTTGGATCAATGATGTGTGATTCATGGAGAACATGATATTTGAGGGTGGATTATTAGTGGACTCTAATAAAGTCAAGGTTGAGGTTTCATAGGAGGAGTACAATAAAATCTTTGAGATATATAGTTTTCTAGTATTTTTAAGTTACTATGAGAAGTTCATCCAAGGATTCTCTCATTTGGAAGTATGATAATGAATATGAACTAGATGGGGGCGAAGTTCATATGGTCAAAAACATACGAGAGATACTCTAAGGAGTTGAAAGGGAGGTTGAGATTTGTGATGATCATAGACTTACCTGAATTGAGAAAGGAGTATACATTATATTGTAATTCTTTAGGAGTTAGTCTTGGGATAATTTTCATGTAGGACAGTTGAGTGGTTTTTTATGAGTCTTGGTATCTAAGATACTATGAGTGGAACTAACAAAATCATGATCTAGAGTTGGAAGTGGTGGTGCATGCACTGAAGTGATAATTTGATTACCTATTGAGTGTGATGTTTTTAGAGTATATTGACCATAACAGTTTAAATTATATATTCTCTCACTATTAAAAAACCTTAAATAGAGGTGGTAGTTCAAGTTCCTAGATTATTTTTATTTTGAGATGGAGTATTCCCTTATGAAAGGAAATGTTTTGGATGATGAAATGAGTAAGAAGTATCAAACATAGGTGATACATGTAGCAAGTAGGGAGTGACATATGATGAACCTCTTAAAAAAGAAGCACCTTGATGATTATGAGTATCAAGGTAGAGAAACTATTAAATCATTTAGTCTTACATCCTTACTCATTGATAGGGTTAAAGAGAGTGAAGATTTTAATTTTTATTGTTTATTTAATAGGGATAATATATATGGTGGGTGTCACCACCATATTGGTTCCTTAATGAAAAATAATTCCTTTACATCTGAAGTCATGTGGTAGTATCTAAGAGCTTGTGCAAGGAGATAATG
Source organism: Viscum album (assembly GCA_963277665.1). Taxonomy (NCBI): domain Eukaryota; kingdom Viridiplantae; phylum Streptophyta; class Magnoliopsida; order Santalales; family Viscaceae; genus Viscum; species Viscum album. The sequence goes on along the minus strand of OY728167.1, from coordinate 390,873,733 downwards.
TAAGAATCATATTATTTCAGATTTGTTATTCAACCTGGTCTTACAAAGATTTATATTGACATTATATATAGTATTAGTGAAATAGGATGAAGAAAGAAATAGAATGGTTTATTTCACACTTTATTATCTCCCAGTGAGAGAAATACGAGCATCAGTGACCCATAGGTCTTCTTCAAATATTACCCATTTATGAGAGGAAGGAGGAGGATGTGATTAAGGACTTTGTGAAATGATTAATATGGTCATATTGTGAATGTGATGTGGTATGGGTTATCATGGTCTAGTTGATGAAGCCACACGTTTCCTATCAATCCAAGAGACCCATTATATTATTGAGATAAGCATATTATATGTATGAGATATACTATGTCCTCACGGGGTTCCAAGAAGCATCATTTATGATTAATATTTCCATTTTAAGTCATGATTATGGGAGGGTTTGTAGAAGGTTCTTGATACATAGGTGCATTTGAGTACTCTCTATCATCCATAGAATGATAGGAAATTTAAGATGAATATCCTGGTTTTAGAGGAAATGTTGTGATCATGGGTCCTTGATTTCAGTGGGTTTTTTAGAAAACCATATTTTAATTCATAGAGTTCCCTTATAAAAAAACTATCAGGTGCTGATTCAGATGGAACTGTTCGAGGCCTTATATAGTAGTCCATTCCAATAACCTCTATGCTGGTTAGAGACTTAGGAGTCAATTATTATTTGGTCACACTATGATTAAGAGACATTATATCATAAATATTTGATCAGGAAGTGGTCATGGATCACATATTGTAGGTAAATATATTATTAATACTGTTTAAGCTATCTTCTCGAGTCTAAGGTGGGAGATCGGGTTTTTCTAGGAGTAACACCTCAGTTGGAACAAACTCATATACATTGGTAAGGATGATGAAACCTAGGTTCAAAGGTCTATTTGAGGATGTAGAGAGGATCAATTTTATGGAATATCCATTAGATCTTACTTGTAGATACATTTTTATTTATGATATATTATATATATCTCAGCTTAAGTGATATCATCCTGAATCATCTCATGTGATCAACATTGAAGAGGTAAACCTGGATTATGATACGTCAATAAATGAATGAATAGTTCATAATATATATAAATGTGATATGATATTTCATAGGATGAAGTACCTTTAGTACATATGTAGTGGAATCAATGGTATTTCTAGGAGGAAACATGATAATGAGAGTACGATATACTGGCACAATGGTCAAAGTTGTTTTCCAGAAAAGAACAGTGATGTATCTCATGGATGAGATTCTATATTATGGGATGGTAGTAACACATCATATGTTTTTAAGGGTTTAATTTGATTTAATTTTAACTAAACACCTTTTATTTATGTCGGTTTTGTTTTTGGGAGGTGTTAGTGAGGGCTCAGGGGTCAATTTTTGGAAGCTGGGTAGGGTTTTGGGGCTTTATTCTTGTTGAAAGAAGGTACATGGTACTTTGTTTACAAGTAAAAAGTACTCGATGTTCCCAACAGAGGGAATTTTCTCATATAGGATCAGCAGTTGGCTGGTGACCCTAGTGTGAGTACCCAATGGATGGAAAAGTACCTGCTAGAGGTAGGGTAGGTTATCGTTACCCCTTGGGTGTTTTTTAAATTTTAATTAAATTAATTAATTTTTATAAAATCTTATTAAAAGAATCCCCCATATAATTTCTATTATAACTTGATTTATCCCTTCCTACCATTCTTCCTTAATCTTCTCTTCCTAAGATCCAAATATCATAATTTTATGATATGATCTTCAATCCAATCATCATGTTGGATCATAGTGGGTAAAGATACCCCTCCTATTCCCTATATTATAGTTTTATTTCACCATTTATCCATCTTCCATTAGTTATGCCTTATTTTAGGGATTATGATAGGTTTTTCAATTCTTATCATTTATGGACTAATCATCTTGTGGGATCCAATGATTAGGACCCTTTAATGTTTAGGTGGATGACCCTTAGATTTACCATTGGTTTTTATGAGCATAGCATGTGCCATATGAACTGTACGATATGACAACCATGTTTGTAAGACCAAATTTTATATTATAAATTTTATTTCTTATTTATTTTGGTCCATTTTAGATATATTCTAGCTATAAATGGTCCAGGAATAGGTGATCATTGACCCCATGGTCACCGATGAATTTCTGCATTGTGTGACATATTATTAAAATGATATTTGTAGCCTAATAAGGGAATCCTTAATTATGTTATAACCTTATGAACCTCATTTAGTGTTCCATATTATCATTTTAAAAGGATTAACATGAGAACACAGTAGGCTACAGGTAGTCTAGCCTAAGCAGGAGGCTTTGGGTGGGTTGATGGAATGTGAGCATGGCCCCTTAAGAATTAAATGATTATGAAATATATGTTTTGATTATAAGCAATAAATAATTTACCATAATTACTACCTAGTGGTGAATCATATACCCTTAGTATGTAACCGGGTACTCATCCACCTATGTTGATCTAGTGATCCGTCATTCACTATGAGGACGATGTATTAGTGGTACCGTGTCCACCTTGATCTGGATAGTGGTGGTGCATTGTCCACCCTTGATATGTTGGTTTCATATCATCCACCATTGATACGTTGGTCGTATATCATCCACCTATAGTCTGTTAGTTGAATATCATCCACCCTGAGTTAGTTTTTGGTGGTAAATCATCAACATATAGATTGATGTTAGTGGTGCATCATCCACTCAGGTAGTTATTATTAGAGGTTCCTCATCCGCCCAGGGAATGTTTTGTTATTGATGAATACTCCACTTGGGATGTTTATTAGTGGTATATTTCCAACTAGAGTAGTGTTAATTTGTTCTCCGGATGATGCCACATTCACCCTAGGTGTTGGATTGGTGATATATTATTCACTTGGATAGGTTATGATTGTGATGCATCAGTCATCGAGTAATACTTGATAGTGGTAGCTAATTCACCTTGATTATGATATGGGGAGGAATATATTTTTCATCATTGAGTTCTATTCAAAATATGGGTACATCATCCCATTATATAACTAACCAAATAATTTATGGACACATGTGTTTTGGATACCGAATATTCCCTAATCTGACAAGTTATTTGTTTATTTTCTTTATTATTATTCAATACAGAGAATTCACTTTTATTTAGTAGATATTTTAGTGACACCGTTTGGGGTGGCTTATTGAGTTATAATCACACCCTACTCAAGAACCTTTTTTCATAATGAAACTTCTAACTTTGTTACCTACTTAGGGGAAAGGGTACTATTACTATAGATATATGAGATAGAGTTGTTTGGTTAGAGTCAGTGGATGGGACCAAGCCATGACTCATGACCAGTCATTAGAGACCTCCTTTTTTTTCTATTAGACCTTTTTGTATATAATTTTAACATGAGAGATCATGAAATCACTTTTGTGACTCATGTGACATGTATAATAGTTCGTTTTTATTATAGATTATTATTTCTATTTAATTTTTGTTGGAAATTTATATAAATATTTATCCTTATGTTTTTGTTATGTTATGGTGACTATTTCATAATATTTCTTCCTATATTATTTATGATTATCTATACAATGGAGGGTATAGTCTTCCCATGATATACACTGAACCTCACCAGTTGTCATTATCCTCGAGTGTATAGAGAGGCATGACTGAGGTATGTAGCTACCCAGTTCAGTCATGGTGGAGGTGAACCATATCAAGGATATTAAAAATAATATATATATTTTTTTTGTGTTAATATCATAATGTCGTTTTTTTTAATTTATATTCCATCAAAAGAACTAAATTTAAAATTTAAATTTAAATTGAAAAAAATAATTCTTGGGGTTTGTTTATTTTTTATTTATCACACTTTATAAAATTTAACATTTATTCAATTATAGAACAATTATAAACCAAAATCTATCTAAACCAAAGGATCTTTCGATACATATTTGATTTAATAAATAAATAAATAATCTTGTACCTTTTCATTACTATTTGTACTTATTGAATCTTTTCTACATGATCTTGATCGAGATAAAAAATAAGTATCTGTTAGAGTCCTTCCACTTAGGGTATCCCTAGATGGTGATGATATATAAATTTTAGTAATAATCCATTCATTCTCTTGGTTTTTGAAGAACCTTGTGCTCAAAGATAAAGCTATAGAAAGAAAGAAAGAGATAAATATTTGGTCAAGGAGTTTCTATGAAAGAATCACATTAACCCATCTATGGATTGAGAATATTTATATAGACAACCAAATACCATATATGGAACTGTAATGTATGACCATATTGACATGGAGTTTAAAAAAAATCAAACAACACAACCCATTTCATTTTAAAAATTAATTTTTTTAATATTTTTTTACCATTTAAATGATTATTCTATACATTAAAAATCCTCTAACAATCATCATATGATGACCCAAACCGATAATGATAGTATGGAGTAGAAGAATAAACCTGATCCAAGTGTTATAACATAATGAGGGTCACTTTCATGCAAAAATTTATGATGTGGTGACACTATCTATGTTGTAGTGTATCTAAAGGAAGACCATGATGCGATACAAACCACAATGATATGGTGGTTCATTTAGTGCACATTTTCATCAATCAAAAACTTTTTTAAATCCATATAAACATAGCACACTTTCACTTTATATCACATCATATAAAACAACTTGTAAAACCATATCCAAAACTTTTTTTGGATACTTCTAAAATAGAATTTGGAGATATATCCATCATTTTGACCATAGGTCACATTGTATTCAAAATTTTTGTTACAATTTATCTAATAGTACTTTCAAATATAATATAAATAAATTTTAGGGTAGCTCTCAAATTATCATAAACTTGATACTTATTCACAAAACCACAAAGTGTGACCCCATGGTCCTTTATTGCATTTGAAAAAATTAGGAATTTCTGAATCAATAAATTCAATCAAAGATAAACCTATAGAAAACCGTCAATGATACTCAAGATATAAAGATATATTTCATGATACCCATTAAACACATGTGTCTCCATACATTATTCAAAAAACTCTATTACATAAAAGTATGCATAATCATATAATAACTTTATCAAATACATCAAGTGATCATTGGAAAAAATGTATGTCAATTCCATATTTCCTTCTCAAACATTCTGGTTTCTCGGAGTATAGACCAACTAGGTAAATTAATTGATCAAATTTTATTTATCTAAATAGTTGAGAACATTCCCATGGTTCTCAAAGTCTACACATGTCCATACACTTCTAAATAATTTCTCAATTGATAGACCTAGTGTCATACTAATCCTATGAGAAGAAAATTTATATCTTGGTTAAGCTATAACTAAAGACTATAGCAACAACATACCCAACCACCCCTAATTAGCTAAGCCTCAATACTTCCATAAGATAGGTATCAAAGTATGAAGGTTCTCTTACTATGTATCTTTTAAAGATTAATTATTAATGAATCAATATAAAACATGTATTATTGGTATATTAATGACCTAGTGTATACCACTCTAGATGGTATACATGGTGGGTCATCTAACACACAAAAGTCCTTTTGTGTCTCATGAGAAAAATTCCATATATCTATATAGAACCCAAATCAGAGTAATATTATCTTTTCATCACAACCTATTTTACTCTATAATGAACATCAATGAGAGTTCAGTTATCATTACACTTCATGAGAATGTTCATCCTATATTAATGAATGATAAATCATATAATACATTTTGAATAATATGAAATATATTAAATTATTTAAATATATTAAAAATATTAAAAGAAAACATACAGAAATTATAGTGGCATCATATCCTATATGATAAACTACTATAAAGGACATATGTTTATTTTATTTTTTGGATTTTTAAAATCATTACATCTCTATGTAATTCATAGAACATCTCCATGTGACCATATGATAAAAGCCTCACACTAAACTCCTATAGTGTCTAAAATTTATGACGAATGTTTTTTTGAATAATAGTAAAATTTATGAATCATATGTATCTTTACTAAAATACCCTTAACTATTTTAGGATATTAAGTGACATTTACTTTGAATTTGATAAGTTTAATCTTTAATTTTTTACACATTAAACTTATCTAAGTCCAATAAAATCTCCCTCTATTATATAATAAACTATATTTTATCCAAAACAACATGATAAGATAAAGAAAATATTTTTTGTTTAGTAAATAACCCTCATTTCCTATTAGTGATAATATTTAACAAACAAACAATTACCAAACATATCTAATATAATATTCTATGTGTTTGGTGCATTATTTAGAAAGGAAGACTATGTTTTTTAAAATATTCCAATGTTTGGTGGTGGGAACGCATTTCCAAAAAATAAATTGAATAAACTATTTTATCCAAGATTGAATATTTTTAAGCTCATATCCTTTTAAAACATGTTATAAAATAAAATAAAATCACAAATGATGTTTTTAATATAAGGTCCCGGCCTTAAAACATTACACAATCCTGAATTTTAGATAATAACATACATTATTACACAATGAGAATATTTTTGGGTTATGAGTTTTATATAATTATTATATCTTACATACATGACATACCACTTCCATACAAGATGATACTACTAAAATTGTATCCATTTTTTTTCAAAATATAAAACATTAAAACTTAAAACACGATTTCTTTAACAACACTACATATCAAACATCACGACTCCATTATTTATATTACCCTTCATTATATCCTGTGTCAAACATTCAAAAAACATGGGATGATTATAAAACTCAGTAAGGGATAAAAAGAAAGAAAACGTTAGTCAAGTGATAACATAAAAACCCAATTAAACCCATAATCATAAAACTCATCTGCATAGAAAAATCATGTATTTTCATTGGGAAATATTTTAATATTACTCTTATATTAAACCTTACTCATGGAATAAACTTTTTTTCAACATAAATATCTATAGTACCCAATTCATTGGAGAGCTATAATGGGGATCACTTATCATATATTGAGCTATAATGGGCTCAACCCAACATATCTTGAGCTATAATGGGCATAAACCAACTTATATTGAGCTATAATGGGATCAACCCAACATAAATAATTTCCAAGGAACATATCACAGTAATAAAGTATCTTTAAATCATTAGACACCACTCATGCCATATACATATATAAAAAACAATGCTTTTGAAATTTATTAAAGAAATTTTTAAAAGGATTTTAAAATGAAAGTCTATTAAAATATAATTCGAGTGAGAATTAACATAATTGAATGGATATGTGTATAAACTGTAAATAAACATATTTCAAAATAATATAAAAAAAATCATCACATCAATAATCTTAATACCACATAATGAATAATGAAGAAGTTTAACCCAAAGAATGGAAATTTGGTTAAGAATTCCCTTACCTCGGGTTCTTATTACATAAAAATTGTTTAAACATCATTTATAATGGTTCAAAGAGTGTTATTAATATCTGAATAAAAAATATTAATGTTCATAACACCTTATATGATCATTTTACAACATCATTCGACACATTTATTAGTAATATTGCGTTATTTACATTGTGTCGGGTGCATTCTTTACATGGTTTCCATGATTGGCTCATGAAGGATATTCTTATAGATTGGAAGTGAAAATTAAGAATTGTAATCTAATAGTATTTAAATATTTAAATGACCATAAATTATTCCATTTATCATTATGAATTTTTACATGAGTATGATTCAATAGTTAAAACTTTATTGATATCTGTTTAGGTTATTTTGGTGATTCTTCGATCGTAATAAACTCATTTTGTATTATAAATTAATCAAATGAGTAAAACATGATTCCAAAAACTTATATAATATATAACACATAAATTATAATCTGGTTCAACCATAAAAATGGTTTAATTACCATCCTTTAATGAAGTAAAATAAATTGAAAGCACATCATCCATGATGTCAGTATATCGAAACATTACAGGCGATGTTTTAATTTCCAGAATAAGTGGGAGAGGAGAAGAATTAAAATGGTAAATATTACATAAACATGATGATATAAAGAATATGTAAGATAATATATCATTAATTCCTCTTGGATAAGTAGTGGTGAGTAAAGAAAAAGAAAATAAAGGAACTTGATATAATAGAATAGTTGAGAAATCCCTTATGAAAAATTCGTCAGCATAACGGTTATGCAAAAGGTTTTTGAAAACATTAGAAAGAGAGGGGACATGGTTCAACCATCCATAAATAAACAATAATAAATTATATATATAGAATAAAATGTAAGTAATAAGATAGTATGGAAACTTGAAAGTTATACCACATAAAAGATAATTTGAATGGGAAAAAAAGAAAGAAGTTGAAAATTCTCATACCTTGAAGAGTAACTACTATGACTTGAAGGTTGGGACCTTGGGGTCTTGGGTACACATTGGGAGGATTAATAGGGAGGTAAGATGGCCAGATATTAGTTGAGGATGAATTTATAATGATTATAATGAAGTAATAGGTTGGTATTTATAGAAAAAGGGAGGGAATATTTTATTAATTTCTAAGGGACACCTCATTAGTGGTTTTTGGAAAATCCATGGGATTGAACAAGGTATTTTCCCATGCTATTTTCCACTTGGGACACCTCTTACCATATATTAATATAAAAAAGTATACCAGAATTATTACATCATTATTACATCATAAATGATGTCATTAAACACACCAAAACACAAACTGTATTTGTTTACTATTCACCGAAAAATGAACTGTTTCAAAAAAATCCCAAAAATTCACCCTAACTATTTTTCAACATTTAGAATCCAAAAAATGAACTCAATTTATTGAAAATAATTTTCTAAATATTATTAATTTAATTTTTAAATAAAATCATGATTAATTTAAATATTAACAATTTTAAATCTATAACTACTTTCATATCACATTGAAAAATTAACCAATATTTCATTATGTTAAATCCTTAAGAAAATAAAATAATATCAAAATTTACTATTAATTAAGGTAATATTACTATTAATATTACTATTCATAAGGGTAGGTTACTATTCACTAAAAAACATGTTAGTTCTATTATACTCTAAATAACTTACCAAACTGAATTGTAGATGACCATTTTTCTAAATTCAAAACATAGAAGCAGAAAAATTATGTTTAAAGGCTCGTTATAAATATACATAAAACAATGTTTCATGCATTTAAATTTATTTTTAGAAAACCTTGTGGTGTTACATTATCGTCACCTTCTTGAAATTTCATCATCAGAATTTTATTTACATATCAAACAAGTGAGGGTACCTTTCCCTCATATCATTTTTAGACTCCCATGTTACTTCTTCAACCATGTGGTTTCTCCACAAAAAATTCACCCAGTGGATTACCTATTTCCGTAATACCGGTTCCGTTCGGTCAAGGATCTGAACTGGTTTCAATTCATAATAAAGGTTCTCTTCCAGCTGAACTACTTCTTAGATAAAGACATGTGATAAATCTGGATCATACTTTCTCAACATCAAAACATGAAAAACATTATGTCCATGAGATAAAATCGGAGGCAAAACTACTCGGTATGAAAATGGTCCAACTTTCTCTAGGATTTCAATAGAACCGATGAATCATGGGATTAGCTTTACTTTCTTACCAAAACACATCACACTTTTCCAAAAATATATTTTAAGGAAAACATGGTCACCTACCTCAAAAGATAAGTCTTTCCTTCTATTATCTGCATAACTTTTCTACATGTTCTGAGCTGTTCTCATGTGCTGTTGGATCAACTTTATTTTCTCAGCCACTTCCTCTACTAATTCGGGTCCCATCAACTTCCTTTCCCCAACATTATCCAAAAAAATTAGAGTTCGAAACCGCTTCTCATAAAATTCCTAAAAAGGTTCCATCTGTATACTGAAAAGAAAACTGTTTTTATAAGAAAAATAAACTAAAGAAATATGTTGATCCCAACTTCCCTCGTAGTCCATTGAACAAGCTCGAAGCATATCCTCCAAAGTCTAAATCATTCATTTTGAGTATCTATCTGATTGGGGATGAAAAGATGTAATTAAACTTAATTCTGTGGCTAATGACTTCTGAAGCCCTTTCCAAAAGTTAGAAGTGAACCTAGGATCCTGATCAGATACAATGGAAAGAGGAACTCCATGTCTCCTGACAATCTCTTTGAGTTACAATCGGGAAATATGATCCAATGACATTGTATCTCGAATAGAAAAGAAATGTGCAGATTTTGTCAGCCGATCAACAATAACCCAAATCACATCGTTACCTTGAGAAGTATTAGGTAGTCCCACCATGAAGTCCATGTATATATTCCCCCATTTCCACTCTGGCACTATAAAAGGCCGATGCAACCCCTTCAGTAACTGCCTCTCTGCATTAACCTATTGACATGTCCAACATTTCACAGAAAATTCTACAATATAACTTTTTATTCCATCCCATTAGTAATACTCCAGAAGGTCTCTGTACATCTTAATATTTCCCAGATGAACTGAAAATGGGGAAATATGAGCTTCACACAACAAATATTTCTTTAAATATGAATCAAAAGGCACACATAACCCTTTTTCCAAATTTTAAAACACAATCTTTATCAAAGTAAAATTATGTAAACTTACCCATTTTAACCAATTATACCTTTTTCTATAGCTCACGGTCTTCCTTCTGTTCTTGTTTAATTGTGTGTAATAATGATGACTGCACCGAAACCTAAAAAAACAGATCTATTCTATACACTAACAAATTTTAATCCAAAATTAATCAAATCATCAATCAAGATATCATGTCCCAAAAGTAACATGGTTAATGATGCATGATGTGTTTGACTCAAGGCATATACCACTTTGTTTTCTCTTCCTGTATGGTAATTGATCGCACAATCATAATCCTTTATCAGTTCAATCTATCTTCTCTACCTCATGTTTAATTCCTTTTGAGTGAATATATACTTCATAATTTTATGATTAGTATATATTTGACATTTGTCTCCATATAAATGGTGCTTCCAAATTTTCAAAGAAAGAAACCACAACTGCCAATTACAAATAATGTGTCGGATAATTTAACTCATGAGGATTTAATTGTATTAAAGCATAAGCAATTAACTGATCATTCTAAATTAGAATATAACCAAGTCCCTTCAACGAACCATCACTGTAGATGACAAACTCACAATTTTGGGAAGGAAATGAAAAAACTAGGGCATTCAACAATATCTCCTTAAATTCATTAAATCAAACATCACATTATTTTATCCAAACAAATTTAACCCCTTTTATTGTTAAATTAGTTAGAGGGAAAGATAACCATGAAATTTTTTAACAAACCGTCAGTAATAACCCGTTAATCCAAGAAAACTACAAATATCTCTAACATTTGTAGGTATTTTCCATTCATCATCAACTTTTGTTTTGGAATGATCAACTTTTATTTCATCCTTATTTACAATGTTCCCAATAAAATAAATATGTTTCAACAAAAAATCACACTTGAAGAATTTTTGATATAGTTTCTTTCTTTTAAGGTTTCCAAAACAACACTTAGATATTTTTTATGCTCCTCTTTACTTCTAGAATATACCAGAATGACATCAATAAACACAAAAAAACATATCCAAGAACTCGTGAAATATTATATTCATAATATCCATGAAAAAAATAGGTGCATTAGTTAACCGAAAAGGCATAACTACAAATTCACAATGACCATAGCTAGTACAGAACACAGTCTTCAGGATTTCTCCATTAATTACTTTCAACTGATGCTACCCCGACCTCATGTCAACCTTTGAAAAATACGAAGCTCCCTGGATTTGATCAAACAAATCCTCTATATAAGGAAAAGGATAAATTTTTTAATATTATTGTTATTCAAGGATCTATAATCGATGCAAAGTCTCATTGAACCATCTTTTTTCTTAACAAATAAGACTGGATAACCCTATGGTGAAGTGCTTGGTCGGATGAAGCCTTTATCTAATCATTCTTGCAACTACGTTATTAATTCCAGAAGTTCCATTTGGGCCATTCGATAAGGGGTTTATAAATTAAATTAGCATCAGGATCTAATTCAATAGTAAATTCAACCTATCGATTAGGAATAACACAAGGAAAATAATCAGGAAAAACATTCAGGTATTCATTTACCACTAGTACATCATTAATTTGGATAGTTCCTTTATCTTCAAAAATATGAGCAATATTACTTTCATTTCTATCCTTTATCAGTTTCTTATCTTGTGGATATTATATTAATGGTATGGGTTCATTCTTGTACACAAAATGAAATTCTTTTTGAAAAAACTTCTTTTTATCTGAAATATATATTATCATGATAAAAAGAAATCCAATCCATACCCAGAATAACATCAAACTCTACTATAGGAAAAAAAAGGTTTGTAGGTAAAATATGTCCATATAAAAGGATAGGTAGATTCTTATAATTTCTTTTTTCCATAATATTTACTCTAGGTGTTTTTACCATGATATCTAGTTTAATTTCACTAGGTTCAATTCCTAATTTTTCTGAAAACTTCTCGTAAATAAAGGAATGTGTAGACCCTGAATCAAACAACACAATTGTGAAATCTGCATAAACAAGAAATATACCAGATACCACATCATTTGACAACCCAACAAATTCTAAAGTGGTTTAAAATTATTTTAACAAACCCTTCTTCTTCCAATATTTTTGAATCCCTGATTGAGTAACTAGCTCCAAAAAAACATAAACAAAATAACCCAATTACTTATAGTTAAAACATTTCACCATCAACTTCTCATTAATTTTTGGATCATTTTCTAGGAACTCACGAGTCTTGTGTCCAAAATTTCCATATTAGTATCATTTCCCATAATTTACAATAAATTCACCAGGATGCCTTTTACTACACTTTTCTCAAGAAGGTAAATTCATTTTCTTACCTCCAGATTTCTTTGATCAGTTCTTCCCCATTTCCATCCAACCTAGCCGCTTATTATTCTTGTCATAATGAGTCACATATGTGTTAGAAAACTCCACCTCAACTTTTTTATCATAATTAAAAACATTTTCATTGCTTTTAAACTCTCGTGAACCCAAAGCACTTTGCAAAAATAATTTCAAAAAAGTGTAAAATCTATTAATTTTAATTTCAAAATCCGGAGAAAAATCCGATACATACCTAGAAATTATTATAAAATGGCATTCATATGTTTCCACAAAATCATTATCTTCCTGATTCATTTCCAATAATTTTTTCTCCATTCTGAGTTGAACAGTTTTGGGAAAATATTTTTCCAGAAAAGACTCTTAAAATCATCCCATTCCAGTCAAGATCATCTCTTTCTCTCGTATTCTTAACCAGATACCACCATTGATCGACTTCACCTTCCAAAAGATACATTTCTAGTATTACCTTTTGACATTCCAAACATCCCATGACATCAAATATCTATTCTAGAGCATTAATCCATCCTTAGACTATCATTGGATCAGCGGTTCCACTGAATGCTGGAGGATGTTGCCTTGTAAAATTCTCCACAAAAGACATGTTTATTCATGGTAGATCAGGTTTTTCTCTATCATGGATACCACCCCCATTTATTTCTTGATTCAACTAATCCATTTTTGTCACAAACTACTGAATTTTGATTCCCACCATTTCAGGATGCATATTTGGACAGGCGTTAGCCTCTTAGTGCCTTCCAACTACAGCTTCCCTATTTCTTCTACGAACAAACATTTTGAACAAACACATCTTATTCAAAACAAAATGGTAATCATTAAATTCAATAACATTTTAAATTAATCATAGAGTAAATTTTTATGCTTTTATATTAACATCATCCTAACACCTAAATTTATCTAAACCATCCTTTGATACAAACTATAAGGACCCAACCTTAAAAAGTTCCATAATCCTAAATTTTAAGAAAGAACACACGTTATTACACAATGAGGATCTTTTGGGGTTTATAGTTTTAGAGAATTAGGATATCTTACATACATGACATACCACTTTCATACAAGAGGATACTACTAAAAAAGTATCCATTTTTTTTAAAATATCAAACATTAAAGCATAAAACATGATTTCTTTAAAAACACTCCATATCAAACATCACGAATCAATTATTTATCTTAACCATACTTATTTCATGTGGAAAACATTTTAAAAACTTGGGATGAGTATAAAAATCAGTAAGGGATAACAATAATGAAAATTTTAGTCAACTGATATCATAAAAACCAATAAAACCCTTAATCATAAAACTCATATGCATAGAAAAATCATGTAGTTTACTTGGTACATATTAACCATATCACTCTTACATTTACCCTTACACATGGAATAATATTTTTGTCAACCTCCATATCTAGAGTACCCAATGGATTGGAGATATATAATGAGGCTCACCCCTCATATCTTGATCTATAATGGGCTCCACCCAACATATATTAAGCTATAATGGGCTTAACCCAACATATCATGAGATATAATGGGCTCAACCCAACATAAATAATGTCCAAGGAAGATATCATTGTAATAAAGTATCTTAAAATCATGATAAACCACTCATGCCATATACATATATAAAAAAACAATCATTTTTAAATTTATTAAAGAGAGTTTAAAAAGTATTTTAAAATTAAAGTCTCTTAAAATATAATTAGAGTGTGATTGAATAAAAAGCTCGTGGTTCCAATCTCCGTTTAGGAATTATATGAAGTGTCTTCAATGTTTTACATGGACTTGTTTGTGAGATTAGTTCTGTGATGGCCTTTGGTGGAGGACTTTTAGAAGCACGTTAATGAGGAATGGGGACTAACTGAGCGAGTGTCTATTGGGCTTTTGGGGCCGCGACAAATCCTCCTCTACTTTGCTGATGAGGTTGATCTGATTAGAGCCTGGTCAAGTGCTAGTAGATCTGTTCATGGATTTTATTTTCACCTTCTCCATTGGTCTTTTTATCATCATATGAATCGGGACTCACCAACCTCGGTGATTTGGCTTCAACTTCTTGGGTTGCCACTGCCTTTCCTGAACCTTGGACTTTTACGGTCAATTGGGAACTCCATTGGACGATTTCTCTGTTGTGATCATCGGACAACTTCACTCTCACACCCAATGGCTGCACGAATCTACGTTGAAATAGATTTATCACATCCACCACCAGAGCTAGTGTGGATCATTATTGAAGGGGAGTATAGGTATGTTCAATCCATCCTCTATGATTCATGGGTCAATTTCTGTTCCTTTTGTCATAGGCCCGGACAATGGGTCTCTGAATGTCTCAAGTATGCAAAATATGGGGGCCATGCTGGACCTCCAGCATCAAATGAGGAACCTATATTGATGGTGGTGAGGGGTGAGGTATGTTCTGTTCCAGATGGGAATGAAAAAAGGGCAGAGGATATGGAGACTCCTCCTTCTTATGGGCTAGAGCAGCAGATAGTGGAGTTTCGGCCTTTGGCCTCTCTGATCAATGAAATCCATCAGGAGGCCACGAGGAAGGATGGAATTGGGATTTCTGAGCAGGGGGTGAGATTGGATGCATCTACCATGGGCCGTGCAGTGGTGAAAGAGCAAACTCAGCTTGCAGTGAAGTGTGAGGTTATGCAGAATTTTTATAAAGGGGCTCCTGTGCATGCAGCTTTGGTGAAGGAAGTGCAACCAGTTCTGAATCTGTCGGTGAAGAAAGTCTTTGATAATATGAATTCAGATCA
This sequence comes from Viscum album, assembly GCA_963277665.1. Lineage (NCBI taxonomy): Eukaryota > Viridiplantae > Streptophyta > Magnoliopsida > Santalales > Viscaceae > Viscum > Viscum album. Next base: position 390,857,976 of record OY728167.1, on the reverse strand, counting down.
TGGGAGCTGGAAGAGGCCATTGGTGGATGAAACTGGAACTAGACAGTTTCATATGGTTAATGTTCGTACTTGTAACTAGTTCAAAGGATTGGTGATTGAGAATGGTTCCCCAATGGAGGAAGGTCCGCAAGAGAGTGAACCAGATAAGTTGCTGATTGATTCATATTATCATCTTGCAGTGATTGAGGATTAAATAGTGAATAAGGAATTTTATGGTCTTGGAAATGAGGATCCACTTCAATGTCTCGCTCTAATTGACACTAATAGGGAAGCGCAGCAGTCAGGAGGAGGATGTCTACCTGCGCCAGAGGGTAATTTGATTAGAGGAACTGTTTGCTGTCAAATAAAGGATTATGTGCACATCAATGAAAAATGGAGAAATGTCTCTGGTAGTGAAAATAAAAACACTGATACTATCTCCAAATATTCCAACAGAGATATTCTGAAAGGCGGAAAAAATAAGGTGTCTGCAAGTGATGGATTCATGACTGCTCCACCAAGGAGAAGGCCGAGGAAAGATTACTCTTACCTGCTGAATCCGATGTCTACCGGATCATCCTCCAAGATGGAAAATTATCATGGGGATTTCTCTAGTTTGAAAAAGGGAATTAAATCTTCTATGGATTTTATTTCTTTGTAAAAGTTGATTCTGAGAAAGAAGTATGCCAATATTCTGAAGCACTATGAAATTTCAGAGTGGGAATCGGCTTCTGCGGATGATGTAGTTTATCATGAATATGGTGATGAGTATGATGTTTTCTGATATGTAGTTGTTTTTTCAGGTGTGTTTTACTTTTTTGAAGCACTTTTCCTTTATTTTAATAAATGTTCAGATGTCTTCCTCTTACTGAGATTTCTTCATAAAGAAGAAGGTTAACCCAAATAATGAAAATTGGGTTAAGAATTCCATTACCTCAGGTTCTTATTACTTAAAAAGTGTTTAAGCCTCATGTAAATGGTTAAAATAGGTTTATTAATATCTTAATGAAACATATAAATGTTCATAAACCTTATATGATCATTTTACAACATCATTCGACACATTTATTAGTTATATTTTGTTATTTATATTTTGTTGGGTGTGTTCTTTACATGGTTTTCATGATCGGTTCATGATGGATATTCTTGTATTTTGGAAGTGGAACTACGAAATTGGAATGTAATGGTATTTAAATATTTATAGAAACATAAATTATACCATTTATCATTTTGAATTCTGACATGAGGATGATTCATGATTTAAAACATTATTGATATTTGTTTAGGTTATTTTGGCGATTCTTCGATCGTAATGAACTCATTTTGTATTATAAATTAATAACATGCGTAAAAAATGATTCCATAACATTATATAAGATATAATATATAAATTATAATCTGGTTGAAACATAAAAATGGTTTCATGTCCATCCTTGATGGAAGTAAAACTAATTGAAAGAACATCTTCCATGATGTCGGTAAATCAACACGTCACATACGGTGTTTTAATTTCTTGAATAATTGGGAGAGGAGAAGAAGTATAATGGTAAATATTACATAAACATGATGAAATACATAATATTTAAGATAATGTATCATTCATCCCTCTTGAAAAAGTTTATTTTAGGAATGAAAAATAAAATAATGGAATTTGAAATTAAAGATTAGTTGAGAAGTCCCTTACGAAAAATTTGGCAGCATAATAGCTATGCAAAAGGTTTTAGAAAAAATTAAAATGACAGGATAAAGGGGTAACCAATAAATAAATTAATCATAATAAAATATAGATATATAATAAAATAGAATTAATAATATGGTATGGAAACTTGAAAGTTATACCAGATAGAAGAAAACTTGAATGGGATAAAAAGAAAGAAGTTGAAAATTATCTTACCTTGAAGAGTAACTCCTAATAGTTGAAGGTTGGGACTTTGTGGGATTGATGAAACATTAAGAGGATTACTAGGGAGGTAAAAAGTTCATATCTTCATTGATGAGGAATTTGGAATGAATGGAATGGAGGAATGGGTTGGTATTTATAGCAAAAGGGAGGGAATATTTTATTAATTTCCAAGGGACACCTCATTAGAGGTTTTTTTGAAAAACCACGGGCGTGCCCATGGTATTTGACACTTGGGAAGACTTATAAAATTTCTTAATGTACACAAGTAGATCATAATTATTACATCATTATTACATCATTAATGATGTCATTAAACACACCGAAACACAAACTGTATTTTTTTACTATTCACTAAAAATTCATCTGTTTCAGAAAAATCCCAAAAATTCACCCTAACCATTTTTCAATGTGTTGAATAAAAAAATGAACTCCATTTTTTCAAAGTAATTTTCTAAATATTATTAATTTAATTTTTTAAAAAAAATAATACTTAATTCAAAAATTAACGATTTTAAATCTATAAGTACTTTCATATCACATTTTAAAATTAACCAAGATGTCATTATCATAAAGCCTTAATAAAATCAAATAATAATACAATTTACTATTCATTAAGTTCATACTACTATTCATATTACTATTCATAAGGGTAGGTTACTAATCACTAATAATAAATTTGGTTCTCTTATACTCCAAATAACTTAAAGAACATAATTATAGATGATCGTTTTTCTAAATTCAAAACATAGAAGAAAAAAATTATGCTTAATGGCTAGTTATAAATATACTTAAAACAAAGTTTCATTATTTTCAATTTATTTTTAGAAAACCTTTGGGTGTTACAGTTAAATCCATAATCTTATGTTTTTGGTTAATAATTCTTTGTTCCTAAAAAAGTTCTCATTTCATAAAAGAGAAATGAGATGAAAATAAACATCCTTTACTTATATCGAATTAATATTGAAATATTTTATTTCATTTTAAATATCTAAAGTAGAAAACCTTGGTACTATATTTGAACAAAAACATAAATCTCTATCATTTCATACCTTGATTTTAAACTCCAATATATTTATAATAGTTATAAAATATAAATTTGTTACCATATAACCTTCCGAATTGAATAATTAAATATATGAAACTAATTTATGATATTAAATATCCATGGATCTTCTCAAAAACTTTTAGATATTTTACACAACACTATCCAATGGAAATAATACCCAACTTCCTAAATTATTCCATAGGTTTTAATGACTGAGGATAACTATTAGAAAATTTAATATTCTTCCCCTAGATTAAAATTTTACCTATTTACACTTTAGAAGTAGAAAATTATTCTAGACATACCCTATCATACAGAACTATCCTAAAATCATTGAAGATATAGGGTCAATTTTTTTTAAATCATTCATATTGTTGAAACATTCCAATAATAATTCCTGAATGAGTTATATATCAAGATCAAGCCTCAAAAGAGACATCCAGTCTCTCTAATTCATAATTCTATTTAACTATTTTGAGTACATGAGATAAGACTAAGGTTTCTCTAGATATTTCAAATATAATGAAATTTAAACTTTAAGTGAATATATTTATTCTTCTTATAAGCATCTAGATCCACTTGTTGAAAATCAATAACATTTTATTACTTAGAAAGGTATTAACCTAACAGAAAAAAATTTACTTCTTTATTTAGAAAAATTATTATGATTATATACCAGCTTAGAAAGTTCATTCAATTAAGATCCGTTTTCTTTTGGAAAGAACTAAAAGTCATTTTTGATGATGATTATTCCATTTATATAAAATATAAGTTTTTATCTGATGAGTTTCATGTATTATATTCAGTTAATATAATTTTTTATTAAATGGGATCCCTCTAAAACGATAAACCCTTTTAATTACAATATGTACATTAATGGGAAAATAGCTATATTTCACTAATTAATGATTCTGATTTCACAATTCACTCACTTATTTTCTATTTAGATAGGATATCTTACCAACCATTTCATATATGACTCTTTGAGGTAAAACTCCTTACCCATTCCATAATATAGCTAATATCATCATTATTCCTATGGTATCCATCCCAAAGTTTTTCCAGCTAATTTTAAACAAAATAAAACATCAAAAAAGGACACTTAATCTTTTTAGGGTCACTTATTACTTTATTTCCTTATATAAGATAATTCATAAACACCTTGGTTTGGTAGAATATAGCTAATTGAATGTCGAGGACTTGAAAAGTTTTTTATTTGTAAGGAATCAAACACTTTTTATTTAAGGGGATTTTTTATCACCATCTTATCTCATGTCATTCAATTTACATATATGTGTACCCCTAATGATTTAATTTTGAATCCCTATTCCTTCAAAAAATCAATATGTTCAAACCATATTTATGTATAACTATTAAAAAATTCATAGATTGCATTAATGATCCAAGTTAAAATGAAACTTATATTTATACATATCCAAATTAATCTTATGAATAAGTCACATGAAACCCTTTCATGTAAAGGCTTATAATCATATAAAATCAATAATCCCTATAAGAGTATGAATGGAACAACATGTAGATAACTCCCAATTTTCTAGATAGAGACTAAGATCCTTGGCTAGTGAGCAGTTTGACCCTTAGTCCCTCTACCCATGATTATTTTTTCAATAGATTCCCCAATTCCATCACTATTTAAACACCTAATATATATAAAATATAATTAAACTATTAATTAATGATCATAACATGAAAAAAAATCCAAATATAATGTATAAGGAAACTAAATCAATTATTATACATAGCATATAACTCATTAAATGTATGCATGATAATTTCTCAAAGTTTTATAAACACTTAAAAATAAATAATACATCAATTAAAAATATAAAAATTTATATAAAAGAAAAATAAATAATTGAATACTAATAAATTAATTAAAAATTAATAAATTTATATATATGATGAATATTTATGAATAATTAATGAATTAATTATACACACTTTTTAATTTTAGAATAGATAAATGTAAATGATTCACTTTTATCAAATATGAAAATTTTCATCTTATAATTTTCATGGTTTTAATACAAAAACCACATATTTTTGAAATGTGTGATATTTATGAATAATTTTATTATAATATAATATAAATTTACTAAATTATGTATCCATTTACATAAATAACAAATTATAAAAATAATTTTACTAATACAATCATTTTATATTTAAATTTATGATATAATTATAAATCAATATAAAAACTTTTTTATTTTACATTGTTTTAACCATAAAAATTTACATTAAACCCATATCACATCTACCATTTTTTGGTTGGTTTTAAATTCCACCTACGATTCAGTGTGGGACAAAAAAATATAATTCTATTTGAAATTCTACTCACTATATATTGTAACCTTGGAGTAATGCATGCCATTTTGGTTTTATGACTACACCATAAAAATGATCACTATGGAAGATATTTTGAGGAATTCATTTTAGGTTATCCAAGCCATTTTTAGGAAACCTTTTTGTTCAATGGTCATAAAAAAGAAAATAAATATTGTAGAATTAATCTGACCACAATTTTTTAGGTAGTTTGTGGGGTGTTAATATTAGCTAAACCATGGGGTTTTTATGGAATCAAATTCTATACAAACCACGATCAATCCTATCATGAAAATGATATTATTTTTAGGAAGGAATTTATTTTTCATTTATTTTTATTTCTCCAATTTCTTTATTTTTTTGGAATTTCGGGTGTTTTAGGGTTTCTTGAGTGTTGTAGTTTATAACTACAGTAGGGCACGCTACAACCAAGGTTGTCATACCATGACAATACTAGGTATTATGTTCAAATATTTGTGACATGGGATGTCACACCATGATTTACCTTTAGGTAGTGATGTCACAAACCAAGCTAAATACCTTGATACACCAATACTTGTGCCGACCCTAACATAGCCTAAAAGTCGTTCTTGTTCCCCATAGGCTAGCGACTATCTCTTGGCAATCAATAAAGAGTATGGGGAAAAGATTTCTCTACAAGGATAAACAATAAATTTAGAACAATTAAATATATCCATATATAGCTAGTAGTCGACACACTATATGAGTATAAAAACACCATAAGTGGCAGATAAATATCCCAAAATAATAAATATTCCAAAAAATGATACAATATCCATCATAACAATGTCCCAGAATCCCCATATAATAAGTGCATTATAGCTCCACTAGTCACTGCCATCACTTGAGGTCCTGCTAGTTAAGAACACTCACCACCTCCAAGTAGTGCTTTCAATTTCATTTGACCAAGCATAATATAATCTATAAACTACCTATGAAAAAGTAGGGTCTGAGAAAAACAACCTAGTAGGATTTCACCAAAGGTTTCCTAAGAAATTCCATAAAAAATAAACCATTAATGTTTATAATTAATTAAATTCAATTCATGGTAAATAATTTTCACATTTTTAGTCTAAAAATATTTCAAATCGATTAGATGTAAACTATATTAAAAATACACTTAAATTACCATTTTTCATAAAATAGAAGTGAATGAATAAAAGAGTTGAATAAAAATTGCCATAAAATAATAAAAAAATCACCATAGTTATATGACCTAAGGTTCATTAGTTCCTAGATCTAGGATCCTAAAACTACTCATTCAATCAATAACATCTCAGTGAATTAACACATCTCTAAGGCTCAGACCATTAGGAATTACCAAACAAATCCCCATCAGGAAAACAATGATGAATTTGGTTTAGTTAGAGTTGTCATCATCAATCCATTGATAGGGGTCATTATCCTAGTGTTATTGTCCAATTTACGCACTAAATACTCGAGATAACATGTTCATTAATTCAATCAATCAATAAATCTTGGGTAAATAACTGTTTTCAATTCATTCCATAATTAACATTTTAAATTCCCAATTTTTTGTTCTAATATTCTATTTCAATTAAAAAACCTAATCATGGGTTTTCATCAATTTCATTCCTTTCAAAATCATCTTTAATTTTAATCCATTTTTTTCTTAATAATCATCATCAAATTATTTCATCGAATCACTTTTTATTTTAATCTATATTCTCTAAAAATCCTCCCAATATTTTCAAATCTGTTAAATAATGGTTTTATTTCTCAATTTCGTGCATTTTGAAATCAACGATCAAATATTCTCAATCAAAGTAAATCAATCCAAAATAAATTTCAAATCAAGAAATAAATAAAGGTTTCAATTATAGGGATATCCTTATCGAACCACCTACCCTTTTTCAAATAATCAATGAATCTCCAAAAATGGGAGCCACCAATGAAGAACCAAACGCAAGGAAGATCAAAGAATAATCCCTAGAATTATAATTCACCAAATCAAGGTTCCAATCGATCAATGAACATAGTATTCACCACTCTCAATGAAGGTGAGAGTAATGAAGGGAAAATTCCCAAACAAATATGTTAAAATTAGTTGAGAGGGATCAATCATATCCACCAAAAATTCAATCTAAGTAGAAAAGATGTTGAAGGAGCCAAAAATCACATCTAGAGAGCCTATAATAATGGGAGGGTCAAATTAGGTTTTATTGGGAGGATATTGGTTTTTTAATGGTGGGATTCAAGAATTTCATTAGAATTTTTAGAAAATTAAAAATCTCTTTGCCCGATTTCCTAGGTTAAGATACACATTTAGATTTAACCGTGCACCTAATAATATGACTTTACTGGGATTTTGGAGAGTGTCGCAGGGTCTAATAGTACAATTTGAAAAACCATTTTCCAATCATGTGCTCCCTCATTGGATACTGTAAATAGGGTGAATAGTTTGAAAAACCTTCACCAACCTTGCTATACCCACTATCCCATGACACACATTTTTAGGGGGAGGCCCCATAGATTGAACTGACCATGCACCCACTCTAGAAATTCATCAAATGGAACACGATTTCCTATAATGATATACATAATTTACCCTATCCATGTGCGAAATATTATTTTTCCTAAAAACATCCAATAATTTCTAAAAGAATCCAAAAAAAACCTAAAACATGATCAAAACCAAGGATGATCCAAACAAGGGGATATAAGTACCTAAATTTTTGTAAAAAGATGTAACAATCTCCCCATCATAAACACATTCTCCCCCATAAATCCTATCAAGAAGTCTCCATATAAAAAATATGATTCCACAAATACCTAATAAATGAATCGCACTCCCAATCCTCATAAGAATCAATACCATATTTCCAAAGAACTATAAATAGAGGTATCGAATTTCAATGAAGAACATTCATCTCAAAAACCAATCATTCAAACTGGATGGTCAGTCGTAGATAAGGTTCGACATTAAGGTCCTCCTAGATCAATACATGTGATGGGTTAGAGAGTTACTTTATAAGACATGACACATGAAAGATGTTATTAATTTATTTCAACTAAGGTGGAAAATCAAAATAGTAAACCAACTTGAAAATATTCTCAACCACCTCCAATAGTCCCATGTATCTTAATGCCAACTTTACCGATGTCCCAAGTTGTTGATGTCCCAACTAAGGCGAAACTCTCAAAAACATATGGCCACTAATTAGAAACTTCAAAGGGTGTAAATTAAGGTCTTCATAATATTTATACCAACTTTTATCGATCAATATTTTCCAAAGAATCAACTAAATATTTATCATTATTTCTGAGACAAAACTAAGTCCAAAAAGTAATATTAACTAATCTACAACCAATATAATAGAGAGTTACACAAAAATACGTACAAGGACTCAAGGGGTTCCTTATTTATTGATTACTAGTAATTGTTGTAATTGGAAAACTGAACCTATCCCAATTGTCTTTCCCAAGCTCCACCAATTTTAATAATGAAAGCATGAAGCTTTTCTTACAGGTCCTTTACAACTTGTTCTATATAGGCATATATATGAGGATGATATAACATGATCAAACTAACTAGAGATACCATTTCATCATGGAGGCCTCTACAAAAATTAGAAGTGAATTAAGGATTTCTATCAGAAACTATAATATATGGAAATCCATTTAATATGATGATATCATGAAACTATGGACATCCAAACTCCTCAGCTTTGGTTATATTGTGAATGAGAATAAAGGGAACAGATTTGGTTTTCTGATCAATAATTACCCATATCATATTATTCCATTGAGGTGTACACTAAAACCATATCACAATGTCCATAAAAAATCCTTCCCACTTCCAATTCGACATAGGAAGGGGCTAAAGAAAACGTGAAGGTTTCTGGGTCTCAATCTTGACTTTCTGACAAGTATAAAAATGGGAAAAAATTATCAATATATTGTCTCATACCTAGAAACCATAATCATAATTCTATATAATAGAACATATTCATTGAGCTTGGATGAACCAACCACAAGAAACTATAGAAATCCCCTATCATCAATATTCTAAAATGAAGAGGTATGATGTACCTGCTCCAGAACCATAGGATACCCTTAAATGATAAAGACCACTCATCGATTGTCTCCCCACCATTAAGAGAATACCTATTTCTAAAAAACTATTCTTTGAGCTACTGCTCTAAAATAATCATCTCCATAATAAAAGACGAAAAATTTGAACTTAACTGAATAATCTCAGTCTCATACTACCAAAATCCCAAATGCATACGAGCCAAGAGAGCCATCAAATTCCACTATTCTGATCATTATTTTATATCCTAGGTTGGAAGTTTCTTTCTAAAGACATCAAAAACTACATTCTCCTTTACTAGGGTGTATGAAATTTCAAAAAAAATATATTAAGTACTTCGACCATCACCACTGAAGATGATTCAAATCCTTTTATTAGAATACATAACTCAAAATTTTGTGGCTAGAATAAATGATAAACATATCTCAAAAAATGTAATGCATACAACTCTTAAGAGAATGAATCACATCAGTGGGTTCAAGAACATGATTAGTAAATTTCTACTTTCTTGGCCTATGTTGTTGGGAACCATATCCCACTATGTGATAACCTTATATGAGAACAAAACCCAATCTCAAACTAGATCTATCAGAATAGACCACATAACCCTTCATAGACTCTAGAAGAGTAAAATATAGAATATATGTAATATAGAACTACAAATCATCAAAAGAATTAGGAAATGTTGAATCCATTAAGAAATTTACCCCTTTCCTAGTGACAAAAGTCATTAGAAAAGCCAAATTTGATAAATCTTTAACAAAATAGAGGTAATACCTCCCTAATCCCTAGAATATCCAAATATCAAAACCATTATACTGTTGTTTCTATATTATAACAGAATTTACCTTCTTAGGATCAATCAGAATACCAGGTTTTGAGACCTTGTGTACTAATAACATCCCATTTTTAATCCAAAAATTACATTTTGACAACTTGAAATAATGTCAGTGGTGTCTCAAAATTTTCAAAACTGATTTTAGATGGTGCATGTGATCTTTCACAGTTTTAGATTAAATCAATATGTCATCCAAAAATACCAACATGAATTAATTAAGATACTCATGGAATATCCTATTTATCAACACCATAAAATCTATTAGAGCATTGGTCATATCAAATGGAATAACATGTTAATCGTAATAGTCATAACTACACTAGAAGGTGGTCTTCGAGATATCATACTCTTTGATTGAAAACTGGTGTTAACCATACCAAAGCTCAATTTTCAAGAAACACTTAACCCAGTTCAATTTATCAAAAAAAATCATCAATCCAAGTAATCTAATACATGTTCTTTACAATGACTCGATTGAGTTTTTGATAATCAATGTAAAGACAGAGGGTTCCATTACCCTTTTTTTGGAAAAAGCAGAGGTTCCACCCATGATGATGCACTTGGGTGAATAAATATTTTATCCACAAAATATTCTAATTGGCTATTTAACACCCTCAATTATGTTTCATCCATATGGTAAGAGGGACTAGATATAGGCCAGGTACCTAGTACCAAGTCAATGGAAAAATCCACCAATCTTAACATTAGAATACAAGAAAAGTCAGATTGAAACACATTGAGGAACTCAATGACCACTAGAGGAATATCACCTCGCAAATATTTCTTCTCTATGTCAAAATAAAACATAGATTTCATTATTCCAAACACCAGAAGAGGTGGTCTAACTATACTCAACCTCATGTCCCATTATCCATACAAAACATGGAACACCCCATTAGGGGAAGTAAAGGATACCCAAAAATATAATAGTAATTATAGTATTTATGGGAAATCATCCAATATATCCCAAGAATGACATAAAATGGTTTAATATTGAGAACTAAAAATTAACAGATGAGTTTAATCTTTGATAAAGAGAGGGCACATGATGGGCATCAGAGACCATTCTCTCTCTTTGTTATGAGGGGTGTATAAATATCCATCAAAAAAGAAATAATCTTCATAGGAAGGTTAAAAATATTTTCAATGTGATTCGATATGAAATAATGAGATGTATTTTTATTAAAAGAGTAGTCACTAAATATGATGTTATAGTGATGGTACCTCTCACTATCATTGGACCCACATTGGTTTCCTCTGGAGACTCTTCTATTTCATAAATAATCCTTATTCCAAATTCATTTGGGTGAAAGCCCTTATATATTGAAGCATCTAACTACAACTTAGGTATTTTTGGTTATGATGAGTACCCTCCACTATGTTGTATAAAAGATACATGGACTAACTTCTATAGGTGTCCAATGTGACCGCACAGACCATAATTATTTGGTGCCTCTGTATGAACCCAACTCAAATGACCGATATCTCCACATTGAAATCAATTAAATGAGACTTTTATAGACACCATGGAAGTTCTAGATAATTTCTACTATTTTGATACACCATGAGACTCATCTTGAATCCTCTTTCTTTTAAAAAATGTAACAAAACTACCACTAGGAGTAGGAGGAAATCCCACCAATCCTAACTTACTAGCCAAGTCAAGATCTGTCATCAAATCCCTATCTAGAAGGTCTGTATTAGAGGTGATATTCATCATAATAAAATGATATCAAATACCAGATAAAATACCCATCTATAATATTTAAACCTCTTGCTTCTCATTTGATACTACCTTAGGAAAAAATTGAAAAAGTTCAGAAAAGATGTTTTCATACTGATTCGTGGTTATATAACATTGTTAGAGGGTGAAAAATTCCATAAAATTATCGAAAACCATCAATTATAGATAGAACTATTACATGAAAAAATATTTTAAGTATTTCCACTCTAAGCCTTCTTTATTATTCCCTACAACATTCAAATCCCACCACCTACTTATAGTCCCTTAAATCTTAAAGGTAACACATTTCACCTTTATTTAATTTGGAATGTACAAGAGCACAAAAAGTAGTTTAATATTTCTCAACCAATACTATACCTCCTAGGGATTATTCAAGTCTTGTAAAGCTGACATTTTTTTCCAATGAAACTCCTATGCATGATCTCTATCTTCATCCCTTTGAGGTCCCACTACTAGAGGATGAACAAGAATGGGTTTGACTACCTATCCAAGATTTTGTACTGTATGCACCACTATCTCAATGAGGTTCTAATAAACTGGAGGGTTCACTTATTGTGGTTCATAGATAGCTCCCTCCTTAGGTCTGTTCATTTACCTTATTGGGGGGTATGGTACTCCACAACATAGAAAGGAAACATAAAAAAATTTTCAAGTATAATCATATTATAAACTTAATCAAGCAATGAAGGAATAAAAGTTCTTTTAGATAGAAATAAAATTTACAGGATTCAGAAAAAATTAGAACAATTTGGGATAAAGAATAGATTTAGATCAATTTATTACACAAAGATCATTTCCCAAACATCCATGGTGACTTGAGGATTACTACGATGAGATCTTTCCAAAAACTTACACATAAACTACCCCTTATATCCTAAGAACACTACCTCTTATCTACCAAGGCTCCCCAGATTATATACTGAAATCAATGAAAGTTTCTCAAACTACTTTAATACAAATGTTTCATGAACCAAATTGAATACCCTAGTACACCGGTACCTAATCCAATAATGATATGGCCTGATGGGTGTTCCGGATACCCATGGGATGGTGACTATTTCCCATGCATAAAAAATGATTCAGAGGGAATGATTTCACCACAAGGATAAATAATCAATATAAAACAGAAAAAGATATCAATGGAAAGTTAATATAACAAGTAATATAAATGGAGAAAAAAACCACAAGATGATAGATAAATATCTTAAAATGATACATCATCCAAAAAAAATGACATAATATCCAGTATAAAAGAGTCCCAAGATCTCTATGTAATGAGTATATCATAGCTCCACCATTCGCTGAAATCTCCCAAGGTCTAGCTATTCAAGCACCCTCACAATCTCCAAGTGGTGTTTTCCCTTTCCCTAGGCCTATCATAACATAATCTCTAAATTCTCATAGGTAAAGGTAGGGAGTGAGAAAAATAGACCAGTAGTATTTCATAAAATGTTCCATAAGTGATTTCGTAATAGAGAAACCATTTATGATTTAAATTAATTAAATAAAAGGCATGGTTAATAATTTTCACATTTTAAGTAAAAAAATATTTCAAATAATATTTATAGAAAGTATTTCAAAAATAGGATTAAATGAACATCTTCATTAAATAGATTGGTATAAATAAAATAGTTCAATAAACACTATCATGAAATAATTAAATCAAAATAATGAACCAAATTCATATTCCCTGAGGTTTATTAGATTTTGGATCTAAGATCCTCACATTACTCAGTCAATCAGTTATGGATTACAGTTTTCACATTTCTCTAAGGATTACACCAACAATATTGAATCAATCGACACCCCATTTAGAAAAATCATTCCAAATTTGGTTTAGTAAGAGTTTTCATTCTAAATCCATTTCTAGGGGGTCAGAGTCCTAGAATGCTTGTCTATTTTACCCACTAACATCTGAGGCTCACATGTGCATTGAATCAATCAATCAATCTTTGGAAAATAATTCTTTTCAAATTAATTATTCATTCATAGTTCAAATTAAAATTATCATGTTTTATCATGCCATTTAAATTTCAGAACCAAATTGTTGGTTTTCCTCAAGTTTATACCTTTCAAAATAATATTTAAGTTAATGTAATTTTTTCTCAAGAATCATCATCAAATCATTTCAGAAAATCACATTTAATTTCAACTCATCTACTTTAAAAATACACCATATATTTTCAAAGCCTTAAAAATGGTTTTATTACTCAATTTCATGCCTTTTGAAATCAAACATCTAATATTCTCAATTCAAGAAAGTAAAAAAAAAGAACACATTTGTGAAAGAAATCAAGGTTTCATGTATAGGGAAAGTCTTTACGGAATCACAAAATTTTTTTCACCTGATTAAACATCTACTCAAAGTGGGAACCACCAATGGAGAGATGAAGGAGATGAATATCAATAAAGAATTCCTATAATTATAATCAAAAAACCAATATTTTTATCCATAAAAGACAAGACGATTCAACACTATAATAGGAGGTTAAAGGGGAATAAGAATAATTCCCAAATCAATAGGTTACACTTACTAAAGAGGTATTAACTAAATCAACCAGCACATCAATCCAAGAATAAAAGAGGATGAAGGGGAAATATCAACTATAGAGATCCTCCAAAACCAGGAGGGTAAAATTATGTTTAATTAGGAGGAGATAAAAGTTATAATAGGGTGTTTTAGACCTTTAATTACAATTTTAGGAGATTTAAAAATCTCATCAAACTATTTATTAGGTTAGTCCATACTATTAGATCTAACCATACAGCTAACAATGTTCCCTTATTGTGATTTTGGAGAGATTCACTTGTCTAGACAAGCCATGAAACAACTTTATTCTCCCTCATAGTAAATTGGAAAAAGGGTGTGAGGTTTGGCCATATAATTTTATAACCATGGACCAACCATTCTCTCCCCACTATTTGATTACACACATTTTTAAGGGGAGGTCATATAGTTTTAACTAACCATGCACCCCTTTAAGAACTCTAACAAATGTCACAACATTTCCTGGGATAACCTACATGGTTTCCCCTAACTATGTACCAACGATGCACTAGCCTAGATGATTCCAAAAATTTCCTAATGTCTCAAAAACAACCTAAAATAAGATTAAAAAAGTATTATCAAAAAAGGGGATAGAAGTACCTGAAAGATGATAACATTATGTTATAATGATTCTTTATTTCTAATGGGGATGGTCATTTCATGAAATTGGATGTCACATTGTGACATGCCCCAATGAAATGATGCCTAATATTTACTGGGGCTGGTCACGCTACAACGTAAGGCACCAAATGTCAATATGCCTAGGGAAAAATATTATTTTTGAAATTTTCTGATTTTTTCTTATCAAACATAAGACCCAAATGGTACTATATTTCTTCTGATTCATGTTATAAAAGATATAGTGTGACTCCTTATTTTTCTCTCTTTTATTATTGGACCTTTTCTTCGATTTTAATATTTTTCTTCATGGTCAGGCCCTCTTTCCCCACATCTTCTAATTATTTACTTTCTTCTCCTTTGTTTTCCACCAATTTGATGGTCTTGAAAACCTAGGGTTTTCTGTTACCCAATTTATATGTGGGATTTTGCTTTTCCTTGGGTTTATCTGGGCCTTTTAGATTTCATTTGCCCTCTTAATGTAGATAATACTTCAGTTATCAAAAGAAATGGTTTGAGGTTGGTGTTTCCTTGAAGTTTTCATTTTTAGTAAAACCGTATCTTATTGTGTATTATAAATCTATTATCATTAAAAATCATGCATGTTTTGGGATCCTTAGTGGACTATTACTTAATTGTTAAAGTATTATGAGAATATTGATTTATCTTAAAATTTGTTCCCATGGATCATAACCCTTATATTTTTGTATCTAATGAATATGAATTATACAAGATTTATTTAATGTCTAGGAGGTTTTTAGAGAATTTTCATACTTAAATGACTTCCTAGATTTTAAAATGAATTATTATAAATTAAAAATTTGTATTGGGGTATTGTTTGGATAGTTTTTGTGTTATTAATGAGTTTGATAAGAGTACTTCATAAATTATTATGTAATTTGTGTGTGGATCTTGTTGATGATTTTATGTTATGTTGTTTTATGGTAATTTTCATATGTATATGTTGTGTGGAAGATATATTGAATTAATATCTTGTTTTCATAATTTAAAATTAGTTTTTTAAAATAATTCATTATGATAAAATGGTTTCAAAAGGAATTTTTTATTTTGATTTCAATGTGTAATCCATTGGGACACTTAGTAAATTATAAATGGGTTTTGAGAATGATTTTAAAATTTTAATTTTCTTCAAAAAGATTTTTGAAAATTTTATTACATGTTTAAATCCCAAGGCCTAGTTAGAACCATCTAAAAATGGTTTTCTAAAATGAGTGACACCCTCTTTATGAGCCCATGTTATCATAATATGTGTGGGATTGTGGAGTTACATAGTTTTGATATTGTTACATGAAATAAAAAATGGGATTTACATTAGAGTGTACATGGATTTAGGATGGGGAGATGTTACTTTATTATGTTGATATGTGATTTATATTTGATAAATGATTGTATACTTCCTACTTATATCTTTATGGGGGTCCTAGGAATATTATTGAGATATGAGAGATGGTTTTTACTCAAGACATGATGATATTGACTAGTTTCCCTAGTATATTAGACCCTTTCACTAAGGGGATTCCCAACAACGAGGCTAGTAGAGAATGTAAGAAGGTTATTGTCTAGTGATGCATCGATAAGCTGAAAGATGATTCCACCCAAGCGTGTCAAAGATAATCTCATTTGGTATTTAATAGTTTTCCATGATAAAGTATATTTTACAATTTTTTGTATACTACACTTTATTTCTAGTTCTATTTTAAATTTACTATTAGTGATTCATCATGAAATATTCAATTTATTTCTCTTTTATGTTATGATTATTGTATTATTTTATTTTGTGTCTTTTCTTACCACTTATCTTGTTCCATCATAAATTTTAGTAACTAACATTCTATGTTATTAAAATTAAATATGTTTTTATGCCTGTATTTTTCTTGGTAATGTTTTTAATTATTTATTAATTAGTTCTTCTTTATATAATTGAAATATTATAAATTAGATAAGGTATTTCAATGTTAATTTATAAATATATTATTTTAAGAAAGATTTAATTATTTTATAATGTTTTTTTATTTTTAAAATAGGATTTGGAAATTATTAGGCATTTTTTCCTTAAATTGATCATATTTTCAAATAGTTTATTTAAACTGATGTTTATTGAATTTTTTAAGGAAAATTTTTGGAAAATTTTATGAAATCCAATTTTAATTTTTATGATAACACCCTAATTATACCAAATTTTGTCTGTAGACTTGATTGTTTTTATTGAAAGTTCGTGTTTAGGTTGTTTGATTGTCCTTTTAATTGATTTATTTCCTTAGTTTCATGTGAAGTAAATTATGTGTTGAGGATGGAGGGTGACTATGAGTAATAAGAATCTTACAAATTTTATTTTTGGGTCTCTTTTATTTAGTTTTGTTGTTTTATGTATCTACCATCTTAGCCTCTCTTGTATTTTAAATATATTTTTAGTGTTCTTTTATTTATGTGCTTCGATGATTATTTTTTATTTTTACTCATTTGGTTGGTGTTTTATTATGAACTATTTATTATGGTTATAAATAAATTTTCAATGTTGGGACACACCATATCTGAATTAGGGGATAATTATATTTCATTTTTATAATTATTTATTTTGTAAAAATCTTTTCCATTTTGTATATTTTCATGACTGATCATTATTTTATAGCCCGCAGGAACATGGTTAACCCTTTGGACCTTACCAATGGCTGGCTCTGGTTCCCATTTCTATATTGGCCTAGAATTGTTTGTAAAAATATGGAATTAGGGCACTATATGTTATTTTGGGAGTAAAGGTATATTGGAGATTGGAACTTAAAAAATAAAGTGGTAGGTGTGAGGAGAGTCTAGAAAGCTATTTCATATTCATATCCTCGAGCTACCATAAGAAGTTGGGATTGAGATTTATGAATCAGGAAATATGTTTCCTATATATTTTGGTTTGTTTTGATTTATGATTATTGGGGTATATAATTGTGCGTGAACTATGTGTGTTGCTTATCTTTTTATGATTTTTTAGGATGAATGTGGAAGAAGAAGTGGGGGAACATGATGAGATCTCATGTACTAGAAAACAACATGGAGTCTGTATAAATGGTTATATTTAATACTCAATGAAAATTTCATGATCATTTTATGGTTCACTAAGATATGGGCCCAACCCATGTTCAGTGAATAATCACTTTTTAAATAAGTTTTCATGATGTATTAATGTTATTATATTTAGTTTTATTAATGTTTAGTAATGAAAAAACCAAGTTTTAAAAGGAGAGAGACTAAATTATGATATCTATAAAGAGGTTTTATAAAAATTATTTCAAATTAATTTAAAATTTTGAAAATAATAACGGGATATTTTTAGAATGATTAAAATGAATTTAATTTTTGGGGACTTGTAAGTGTTTTCAGTGATGAACATATAGAGATTTAAAATGGTTCTCAAGTGGGGTATTATTGTTTAAATCTAATTTGTGTGGTTTAAATATTAAAATGAAATAGTTTAAAGGAGTAATTTTAAACATCATTTGGTTTTATGATTTTCTTGAGAGGTGTTTATGATTTATTATTTTGAGCTATTATTTTATTTCTGGGTTTTTTTATTTAGGGAGAATTGTATATTTAATTGTATTAATTGATTCATGAGTTTATATTTTATTAAGAGTATGCCAAAAAAAATTCCTTGTGGATTATTGGATGTTTTCCTCATCAAGTTTTTCTCATATTATAATTTTTTTTTTATTTCTAGTGTCACTTTTCCAATTTTTGAATCCACCCCAATTTCAGATGGGGTGGTGGATCCAAACTTCTCCTAGTGTTTAGACCTTGTTCAATAGTTCTTGATCTTGTAATTTCTGTATACCTTAGTATAAAACTATTATATGATAGCATGGATCCATTTTAGAATATACCCAGTGAGTTTAGATCATATAATTGACCTCTACCATACAACCGATGATGAGTAGTGCATTTTCCACATATTTTGGTGAGAGGACTCCATATTAAGTAAATATTAAGTAAGATAAATATATATTATAAATTCATAATTTCATGGGTAAATAATATCATTATATTATCATCCTTATGAAGTGGATACTTTTTATTTTCTTCTAATGTGGTATGTTTTGGTATTCCATGCCCCTTCCATTTAAAAAATTATAACGAGAATCCATATAATGCATCGGTTTAGCCCTATTTGGGAGTTATATGAATTGAGGTGTTGTATTTTGGATTTTTGTAGTAGTTCAGTGGTTCAATTCAGGGTGTCTTTATTTATATTCTCTACCCTATCCATTCACTTATGTTCTATCATTCATAGTCATTGATATATAAGATTTTTATTTTAGGAAATTTTGTTGAGTTGGTGTCCTAGGACTATTTTTTTATTCTTTTCTTACATTTATATTGATGTATTGAATACTAATAAATATCTAATTACATATTTTTCATTTTTCTACACGGATTTTATGTCATAATGTCCAAAATTATTTTTCACATTGATAGGGTTCTATTAGTTTCCCGTTATGATGAGAACCTTGAAGTGATATAATAATATTCTTAAATATATTTCTATGATTGGATAAAATTTTATAAAGGTAAACATATAATGTGACTGATAAGTGTGAGTAATCATAAGATGATGATACTTCTTCTCATGAAGTTCCCACTTGGTAATCTCCAAGATGGGAAATTATGAGAATAAACTAGTGAGTAGGTATTCCTCATGTTTTGGTGTCATCAGATATTCTTATATGCGATCTTGTGTAATGGTCCACAGAATTTAAGATAATAATTAATTCATGACATGAAATGGACACTTATAGTTTCTCATGAAAACAGTGACACTATATTTTTGCAGTTAGGTATGGTATGTTGGGTGCGTCACGAATGACATGTCATTAATGGATAAATAGAGGAAGAATTTTACCTTCCATATTTATGGAAGTTGATATCTCAACCCTTATATTAGAAAAGAAACATCACATTAAATTCCATGGACTTGGTGTAATGGCAAATTTATTTTATATATTTAAATAAATACATATCAATCTTATAGATGGTGACACATATGTGAAACCTACTTGATGATGTATTGTGATAATGGGATTATATTACATAATGAGTGTTCATATGTGGTTGTAATAATAGATAAATTAAGTTATTTATCTTGGGTTCCTTGATCGAGTTCTAGATATTAATCATAAAATTTAGGAAATACCACCTAATGCCAATGATAAAGAATCCTAGAGGGTCACAAACCAAGGGTTTCCATTAATCTCAATTAAATTATACATGATGTTAATTAATAGAATAAATTTTATTCTCAAGACCGAGAAATTCAAATTTTATTGATCAAAAATATTTATTTATGAATGAAATATTTATTTGGGTATTCAATAAATTATGAGGAGGATAAATGGACCAAGACCGCTTTCATTGATAAATATTTATTTATGAGATGATAAATATTATATATCATTATGAATGTTGGCACACACCATAAAATAATAATATTATTATTATTATTATTATTATTATTATTATGTGTTATAATATTTATTAAAGATCATAATATTATTTAGTGAGCAATATGAAATTAAATAACTATTTTTAACCTAAAACCTAGATCTATAAATAGACAATTATATATATTGAGAAAATGGTCAAAAATTGATAATTTAGAATAATTGAACACAACATATTTCTCTATCTTAAATATTAATCCTCCATCCCACTCAAGAATGAGATGAAAAACTTTAATCTGGATGGGTCTTGGAGTGATCAAGATGAACAATGAAAGAAAATTGATTCACCATGTCAGAACCCAAAAATCAATTTGCATTTCTTAGAGATCAAAGGATCATGTGTGGATCACTTATAGATGGATTCTAAATTGGAATCCTTATAGAGTATCAGAGATATTACAAAAGGGTTTTCAGAAGATCAATATGACCAATAAAGAAAGATCCTAAGCCCATGTATATCATTTCTTCTAGATCTAAATAAATGTATTATAAATTTAACATGGAAGATCTCGTCATAGGGTTTCAGGAAAATGAATATTAAATGAAATTTTAATATAACACCCACCAAAGGTGATTACACTACCCTTGGAACCTACAAATGTTATTAGATCCAGTTAGAATATAAATATATAATTATTTTTCTGATTGTTGATCTTCATGCGCAATCATGATTTAATATTTAATTTCATATTATGTATTATTTAATTCAATTTTAATTAACATACATTGATATATTAATAATCTTTTTTCATCATTTCATTTTCATAAATGTCTATGAATAGATGAATAATGACTAGATATTCCATCGTGAAGTGCCCTACTTTTGGTTGGTAGGACTACATTACATGGAGTGTAATTGGATTATATGCCATATATCGAAGTACACTGTATCTAGATGTTCTACAAGATACACGACATGAAAAGAAGTAACTACATGTGGTGCATTTATTTCACAGTGTGTGTGGACCGGGCCAGTCTAGAACAAGGATTGTTGGTTTACATGGCATGTAGAAAGTGTAAACGTCATGTAGTATTCACATGTTTGTAGTGAAATTCATGCAATATTTGTGGTCATTATACATAGTCAAACCATGTGATACAAACAACATAGAGAAATAATGATATTCAGGAAATGTATGAGGTGTACATGATATGTGGTTTATCATTTCCCATGGACAAAATACATGCCAAACTATTTTGTGAGTTTTGTAGACACACAACACGAGCGATACATGGAATGTAGCTGGTCTGGAAAAATCTTGTTACCACAATTGATGAACACACTGAGTTATTTGAACGGTTATTCTAAAACACAACCAGAGTGATTCATGATATATGGATGGCTTGTACACATAGTGTAGTACGTCCATGGTACACACCATTTATTACTACCGAGGTACATACCAAATCCATAGGTGTGTAACCTGGTCACATAAAAACCAAGATACACAAAATGTAACTCGTAAGTACCCACCTTGTATTCTAGAAATAAATGACATAATTAAATTACATTAAATTGATAATTTCAGCTTTAAATACTTATTTTATTGATCGATACCTTTTGTGATTAATAATTTAATAATGGTTTTTAATAATATTAAATTCTTAATTAATTTATTGTAATAATCTATAACAATTGGTTCTCCAATTTATTTTCCTTGAATTCCATTAAGATTAGTATATCTAAATAAATACGGATGGTCATTAAGATGAAAAGGAATTAATTAATTAGTTAGTTAATTAATTAATTAATTAATGAAAGTTATTTTATCATAATAATAAATAATGAATAGAAATGAATGATAACTGGTTTACTTTTTCATATATGTTGCATGTATGACTGTTCATGAACTTAACCAACACCTGTGTATGTATTAGATTCTGTGATTTAATTTATCACATGAGTTTTTAATTATTTAATATTAAATTAAATATGATGGTCTTAATATATTAAATCCCTCCATCATTATATAGGACCTACATATCCATGGTTATTTATGTAATCCTTATTAATCAATTTTTTGGTTCCCCCTCTTATGTGTGTGTTATAAATACTTGTAATTAATGGATTATCCCATGGTTCATGGAGGTGGTTCAAGACAGAATGACAATGATGCCAACCCAGGCGATTCAAAGGTAGATAGGTGGAACACTATAACTCATACCAATAAAAGAAATGAGTTATTCCATGAAGAAATAGGTTTATTTATTGTATGGTCAATAAATCAACAATTTGATAAGATTATGATCAGGTTATTTATTATTAATTTATTTTTGTCCTATGTATTATTTATTTTATGGATTCATTAACGCTATCGCATAAATAAATTAATCAATTTTAAATGATAGAATATAAATAAAAGAATTATAAATAATTTTTTAACCAACATGGTTATTTAATTAACTAAGATCCACATAATATTTTCAAGTCATCTATAAGAAAAAAAGAAAACAATTGTGAATAATAAATTAAAATACATCAAATTAATATTAATTCAGACTAATCATTCCATTATATTATTGGGAATGAAACCATATAATTAAGTTCTTACATGGCCAATGTATGAACACTTTATTTTATAGACGAGTTATATTGAGAGTTTTGGGTTTAATTAATCGAAATTGTATTGAATTTAATATCCAATGTCTATTAAATAAAAATTTGGATGTAAGTGTTGCATAAATCCATGTTAGGATTTTAGGATTGGTGATTCCACTCAACTAATCAAGGAGATGTAAGCTCATATTTGGAAAGACAACCTTCCTAAATACCATCTTATGGAGTATATAACCAAATCATGAATCATAAAGAAGTGAAATATGGATCCTTACCATTATAATGTTCAAGAAACTAGACATTCTAAGTTTAATGGTGAGGGATATTTAGACGTGATAAAATAGTCTGATATTTAATAAACCTAATTTTATTATTAATCATATAATTTGTAAGAATGAAAATTACTAATAATAATAACTTTTATAATTATATAAAAATTTCATGTTTACAATTACCAATATCCTTAAGATCTATATTGGAGAAAGACCATATCAATATATGAAGTAGCTTCTAGGAGTGGTTCAGACATTTTTGGGTTGTGTTGTTCCATAAACATAAATATTACATGTTAGAATCCTCAATTCCTGATTTTCCCACTAAGGAGGTGAGTGAGGACGAGTTCATTGTTAACATGGATGCAGATAGAAATATCGATAATCTCTATGGGCTATATTAGGAGAGAGTTATACATGAATGTTTTGATATTTCCACATCTCCATTTCATATAAATATCAGAGAAAAATCACTAGATGGGCCATATATACTCAAGACCATTGGATATATTGAGCACCTATTGGTTCTAGGGTTTAAACACCATTATTAACTGAACACTAATATCATTCTTGCATTAATCTCTTAGAGATTGTCTAGTTTTTTTGTTAATTTTAATATGAAAAACTTTGAGATGACACTCCCAAATTTACATACTCCTCTTCTTTAAGTAGAGAGGGAGACGAAGCTTGAAAATACTTCCATACTTATGGTGAATAAATAGAAATTCCAAGAGAAGATCCCCAAAGAAAAGGTTTCTTCTTAATTCCCTTATAAGAATATGAATATTAAGGGGAAATAAAGGGAAAATGATTTTTTTGTTTTTCATGTTGTAATAAGGTACACTAGAAGAAAACATTCACCTGGTTTAGAAAGTAAGCGAAAAAATTAGGTGCATTTGTTGTCAAGTTCAATTTATCTATTTCTATAAATTGGGTATTATATATAGCTTTTGGTTCTCACATATGTATTCAAATACAAGAACCAAGTAGATTCATAAATATTAACTGAGGGGAGGTAAATTTATGAGCATCCAATGGAGATAAATTTTCTATTATTTCTATCAGTGACTACCACCTCCCTTTGCCAACTAGAATGATCTTGATTTTAAAAGGTTTTTATTATTTTCCATATGTTACCAAAAACATTATTTATGTATTCATATTAGATATAGAAGTATTTATTTTCAAATTTAGGAATAAATGTTTCTTTTCTTATTAGGATAATATTTTTTATATTAAGGATAATTTAATAATAGTCTATATGTATTGGATTGTACAAATCAAGTAACGACAATCGATAACAAAATTACATCACATGTCTAATTCAACACCCAACTTTGGCATCACCATATTGGTCATATAAATGAAAAATGTTTGAATAAATTACACAAATATGGATTTTTAGATTCTTTTGAATTAAAACCACTTGGTGGAGGTCACACATGTTTACAAGCTAAAATGACCAAATCCCTATTTAGTTGAAAAGGTGAAAGGACCAAAGAGTTTCTTTAATTACTTCATAACGATGTGTGTGGAACCTTTACTATTTAATAAAGGGTGGGTACTAATACTTCATAACTTTTACTAATGACTTTAGTAGATATGTCTATGTATACTTGTTGAGGTATATGTTTGATTATTTTGATAAATTCAAAGAGTATAAGAATAATATTGGGAAACATATTGTTTAGAATATTAAGTGAATATGCATAGACTGTGGTGGATAATATCATAATCAAGACTTAGATGATTATTTATGTGTTTTTGGGTTTCAATCATAACTCAATGTACTTTATACACCTCAATGGAATGGTGTAAGTGAAAAGTGAAACCACACCTTGTTGGACATAGTGAGATCAATGCCGAGTCATGATAGTATTCCATTATCCTTCTAGGATATCCTTTATAAATAGTAGCATACATACTATACCAATTTCCAACTAAAGTGGTAGATTATATTCCATACCAATTATGGAATGTAATGAAACTTTCATTTTCATACTTACATGTGTGGGTATGTGAAGCATTTGTTAAGGAATATTCATGTAACAAACTTCAACCCTGAGGAACAAAGTGTATCCTTATAAGATATCCCAAGGAAAAAATGGATATTACATAAAAAATAATTTAGATAAAAAGATAGTGGTTGATAGGAATCCCACATTTCTTAAGAAGGGTCAAATCTCTAAAAGATATTCCTGGAGTGAGATAGACACCAATGAAGTCTAGGATCAAGATACACAAGTATTGGAAGAGGAACCAATTCCACAAATCCATATTGAATAAGATGTTCCAAATAAACTTGTAAAGTGTAGGAGTACAAGAGATGGTATAGAACTAGATTATTATGGTTTTATAATCATCAAGGATGGTGATACATTATTCGTTGATAATAATTATACTCTAACCTATAAGAAATTATTAAGTGGAACAAATATTTTCAAGCGTAATGAATCCATGAATTCTGATATAGATTCCATGTACCAAAAACAATTCTTGATTTTAGTATATCCTTAAGTATAAGTAAAAATCATTGGATGTAAATGGGTATTCAATAATGAATTAGACATAGAAGGATAATTCAGTACATATAAAGCATGACTGGTTGCAAAATGGTTTAAATAGAATTTAGGCATTGATGAAAATGAAACTGTTTCCCCAATTTCAATGATGAAATCCATCAGAAATATACTTAACATTATAGATGTATAAACCTATGAGATTTGTAAAATTGAAGTCCAAAAATTCTTCTTTAATGTGAACCTTTAGGAAGATTCCTATATAACACAACCTGAAAGGTTTTGGAATCCAAATGATTCCAAAAATATTTAAAAGTTGAAAACCGCATTTATGGATTAATGAAAGAATATAAGTCATGGAAAATTTATTTTGATGAAGCCCTAATATAATTTTGTATCATAAATAATGAATGTGACTCATGTGTCTATAAGCAGTTTAGTGGGTTTGTGATCATTTTCCTAATAGTATATTTTGATTAAATAATACTTATTAGAAATGAAATTTCATTATTATAGTTTATTAAGGAATGATTGAATAAATTATTTTCCATTAAGGACTTAGGAATGGTGATAGAAATTATTGGGATCATGATCCACTATTATAGATCCAATGACCGATAAACCTAAGTCAATGTATATATTTTGAAAAGATACAAAAGTGGTTTGATATAGAACAATCAAATAGGGTATTATTTCCAATGTCACTTGACATTCATATTTCCTGGAAAATGTGTATTTAAACACACAAGAAAAGAAATGAAATCAAAGTTATTCCATACATATAAGATTTTGGGTTAGTTATATATTCTATGATATATACTAGGCTAGATTTCAACTATGAATTTAGTGTGGTAGGAAGATATCAAGATGACCTAGGTGACCACCATTGGATGGAAACAAAAACTATCCTTAAGTACCTAAGGTATATGATGGATATATTCCGGGTATATAGAGTATATGAGGAAATAATAATCAGAGGATATATAGATTATAGTTTCCAAATAGTTCAAGATTATATGAAATCACAAACAAGATACATATTCACTTTAAATATAGGTGTTATGATATTTAATAGACCAAATAAGGCTATGGTCATAGAATCAATAGTAGAGTCTGAGTATATTGTGTCTTCTATGGTAGCTAAATAAGAATTTTGGATACAAAAATTTATTCATGATCTATATGTGTTACCTAGAAGTAATGATCCTATCAAACACTATTGGGATAATACTACAGAATTGGATCTCACAAAGGATCCAAGGTTACATTAAAAGATGAAGAAATAAATCACATAACGAACCAATATTTTCATACATAGATATTTTATTTTATTTGATGAATATTCAATAAATTACACAAACGCACACCTAAGAACCTTAATATTTTAGTGAATTTGGAGACTAGGTACACAATCATCTAATCAAGTGAATGATCATCAACATCTCCCATAATGATATTCCCCTTCAGCACTCTTCACAAACATACCCTACTTAAAACATTTATTCAAAACTGGGGAAAGAAAACATAAGAAAGGGTGTGCTGAGATGCATAGTAAGGGTAACAATGAAAAAAAACCTAATATTAACATGAACACAAGGGTATGAAAACATGTGAATAATATTTGAAAACCATACCATGCGTATAAATAATAATAATCTCGAGTCATGGCATAATGGTTGGTAGTACATAAGACATGAATCATAAGGAAACTGAAGAAAATGATCCATGGGAGAATAACATTGTAATAACACACAGAAATGTGGAAAACACATAATCATATAAAAAATTATGTAAAAGATACTGACCAAGACATTCATAACATGCTAGGCTTGGTCTAACCACCAATGTACCTACTTCAGGATTATGATAACCACCCGTGTACCCTATTTTTCTGGATTGGGATAACTATGAGTGTTCCCTCCTTTTTGGGTTTGGGATAACCATCTGTATACCCTCATTTTCAAGCTAGGTCTAACCACCCTATACTCTTCTTTTTTATCTAGGTCTAACCACCTGTTTACCCTATGATGTTATAATAAATTTATCATTGCCCATGAATTTGAGGGAGATATATGTTCCACTCATCATAAAATGAAAATCATACATATGTGTTTTACAATATCATAAAAAATTCATCATATCATAACCCATGAAAATTAATGGGTTTTCTAAACATATAATCATAAAATATGGAAAAGAAACATGTTTTATAATCATTTCTTCATATATATTAACCCATGTAAAAGAAATGGGGATCATAATCCATTTATAATTTCATAATATCATAACCCATGGAAAATAAACGGGTTTAACAAACATATTTTCAATAAAAAATTGACCATTCAGAGAAAGGATAAGAATGTTATTCTTGGATCATGGCCCCAGTAAAGTATAAGAAACATCAAAAGAATGTCATCTTAGATGAAAAATTATTTTGAAAGATCACTTGGAATATTTATTTATGAAAATATCCTTTCCAATTGAAATTTTTTTAAATATAAAAATTTTTTAAAATAATTTTCTTAGAAAATAATATTTAAATATCTCTTTGAAATAATTCTTGAGGAAAATTTCCTTTCTAATTAAAAATATTTTTTTTAAAACATATTTTTAAGATAATTTTCTTTTGAAAATAACATTTAAAACTTATAAAGTAAGCTTCAAATAAAATAATGTTCATGATAGTGTAAAACTCAATTTATGCCGTCCACATTAAAACAAAGATTCATTTTATATTTTCAACAAAAGCCAACTGTGCATTGCTTGGAATATTAAATGATGATTCATTTCAATTTGTTTTGTAAAAATTAAAACATGTTTAAAAATTTCTTTAATAAATTATTTTATGAATGCTAAATTGATTTTGAAAATATTTATTGAAAACATGGTTTTGTAAGAAAAATAGTTTTCAACTGAAGAGAAAAATAAATATAATGTTTTATAAAAACATTTTCACAATTATTTTATGTAAAAAACTAGAAAAATAGAACATTTACATCAAAAAATCATGAATAACCATATCACAGAAAAATTAATTATAATTATAGATAGGTATATAATAATATTTCAGCATTGGATACTTAATCATAAATAATCCCAAAAAAAGATGAGATTGTGACATAAAAAATTACAACTTTGGTAACTTATAATCGTAATAATCATGAAAGGATAACATTAAATGAAACTTAAAATATCATGATAATAAATAAATTTATGATTTTATATGTCATATGGGATTTATATACACCTTATAAAAGAATATTATTGTATAACATGACATAAGTCTCAAAGAAGAAAAATTGAGACAAAAAACCGCATACCAATTTAGTAATATTTTGAATCATTATCCCCCAAAAAATAATAAAAAAGAAAAATTTAAATATCAAGAAAAAAGTTAATTAATTATATAACATGTAAAATGGGTATTATATACACCACAAAAAAGAAACGAGTGGTGAATTTTCATATGTCTCTTTGAAATAAAAGTGTGATTAGAAATCCCTTATCGATTTGTTATATTTTGAACCATAAACCTAATAAAAGGGAGATACTAAAATGGATATGTAAACCCCAATAATTTTAAGGATAATAATCATAAAATAAATTCATGGGTAGAATATAAACCACATAAAAAAACACATGGTGAATATGGATTTTTTCTCACAGAAAAATAAAAGTGAGATTGAAATTATTTATCACTTTAGTAATCATCTAAATCATAATCCCAAATAAGGAATAACAAAAAATGAAACTTTTAATATCATTATTTTTTTATTAATTATATAACATGTAAAATAGGTATTATATAGACAATATAAATGAAATGAGTAGTGAATTTGCGAATGTCTCCTAGAAATAAAAGAGAGGACAGAAATCCCATACCTTAAGTCTCAACTTCCTTTATTCACATTACAACCTCCTATATAGTAAATATAATTTTATTATAAATGAATTAAATAGAAATAATTATATACTTCATACCATATATTATTTACTTATGTCCTTTTATTACTAATTTATTAACAATTCTATGTTAAAGTCACATTTTGGTTAATAACTGCTTTGTTTTTTCATATATGTTTTGAATTGTTATTTTAAGTACTTTTAATTTGATCGTGGTTCAATAATCTAAAGAATAATAATAATGAGTTAATTATAAAATTTTTTCATTAATTATAATTATAATGTTAATAAAAAATATTATCTTGAGAAATGAAATACGTTATGTTCATAGAGATGGTAAGTCGTACGTATTCTTGAGTAACAATTCCATTTTCAAATTTTTTTAAGGAAAGCAGGTAAGTTATATTATATATTTAAATAGTTATAATAATATAATAATTATTATTTTATTTCTTTAAATATAATTATAAATATCATCCATGTGGCTTGGTGATGAAAAGAGAGTGTCACATCACTTTTTGAAGGCGATAGTCCACATGTAAATGGACAACATTATCATCTTTCAGTGAGTGAAATGTTATGAAATAAAATAAAATATTATATTTTTATAATGATATATATTTCATTAATATAATTATTATTTCATGTATATCACATATATTTATCCCAATTATATTCCATGGAATGTGTTAGTGAAAAATGAATCACATCGCTACGTGAGCCGGTATCCCTCCATAGAAACGAGAAACATTAGCATATCCAATACTGAATGGAATGTAAAGAGGTATACATGATATAATTACTATATATTTATAATTATGTTATAAATATCATATATATACTTTATATAAATCATCATACTCATCCATGATAAGTGGTAATGGAAAAACAAATGACATCGGTTCAAGAGTTGGAAATCCTCTATACACACGAATGATGATTTCGTAACCAATTTGATAGAAGTGGAGATGGTTTTAGATATTGAAATTAACATAAGAATATATAAATAAATTTAATATACTGAGGTTATCATATCATCATGATTTAATAATAATTTGAGGAGGTGGAATAAGAAATAAAATAAAAACACCAGTCGAAGAACATAACCTCTTCTTTGGGTAACCTCATTATGTTTGAACCAAAATCCTTACTAGGATGGATTTATTCCCAAAATAAGGTTACTAGGGTGATATGAGGGAATTTTAGAAGTAATTCAGGTAGATATTTTTTGAAACAATTTGGTTTGATGGTGAGAGGAAGAGGATAAGGGG
This sequence comes from Viscum album, assembly GCA_963277665.1. NCBI lineage: Eukaryota > Viridiplantae > Streptophyta > Magnoliopsida > Santalales > Viscaceae > Viscum > Viscum album. Next base: position 390,826,854 of record OY728167.1, on the reverse strand, counting down.
TGGACTTTTAGAAGTGAGGTGAGTGGAACTATTGTAATTGTTGAAAATAAAAAGGTGTTCCCTCATTTTTCTCTTAACATAAGGATACAAAATGGAGTATTATAGAGACTTATATATTATAGGGTATAAATATTTCTATAAAATATATTTTATAAATGTTTTTAGGTCATTTGAACCCTTTTCTTTTTAGTTTAACCCCAGATATAACTATTTTTACCTTAACCATGGTAATTATTTTTTAATTTTTTCACAATTAATTCTGGTAAAAAAATCAAGTTTAAATTACTAGTTAATATAACTTATTTTTATTCTAAATATTTAATCAATATTTATATATTTTTTTCATATAAGTAGAAAATTTTAATTTATAATTAATCCCGTAGATGCAAAGAGAGTGTATTTTTTCAAAGTGAAAGTATTTAAAAGATTTCAATGTTTTTTATATCAAAATTAAATAATAAAATTATTCCAATGAACAAATTTTTTAATATATATATATATATATATATATATAATTTAACTAATTTTTCTTTAAAACTAATTTAAAATATAATTTAACTTCATAAATAATTTAAATGAGAAGGCATATTTCAAATAAAATCCAATATTTTTCGTTATTCCTCAAAAAAGTAATATTTTTATAAATTTATAAAAAATTAACCATAATATAATGCTGATATATTTTCAAAAAATAAGTTTATTTTTTAAATAATGTTTCTAAATCTGTCATATTTTTTTTAAATTATGTTCACAAAAAATGACAAAACTATTTTTTAGAAAAATATAGTTTTAAGTGTAAAAATGGATTTATTCTTATCTATTATCTAGAAAACAAATAGGATGAATGCTAAATAGTTTATTTAATATATACTATATAAATTTCATTAAAATAATTCAATAAAATTTGTTTGTTTACTCAATTGAAGTAAAAAGTTTTTTTGCATAAAAATTGTTTTTCAGAAAAATATTTATTTTATTTTAAAATAGTTTTCATGTTAATTTTTAATTAATTGGTCGCTAAAGAAATCATTATATATATATATTTGTGTGTGTGTAAAGAATTTATTTAAACAATTTATTTTTTATAATTCATCCCTCATATTCCAATGTGTATCTTCTAATTATTATATAATAATATTTTAATAATATGACACATTTTGTTTAAACATAGAGTTGTGTCTAAAACATGCTAAACTCGGTGTTATGAGTAATAAAAGATTAACTTGGTGTTTCATGTAATGTAATCATAACTTTTTGTTGAATGTAATTCCAAATATCTAAATTGGTAAATTCATTTGAGAAAATATATTTTACAAACACTCACGGTGTTACATTTTACCCCCCCCCCCCTTAAAATGAATTTTCCCTCAAAAATCATCTTGGTAATTAGAGGGTTAACATTTGAAAATTCCTTCATAGAAACCCACATCTTAAAAAGGGTTAATTAAACATCATCTTGAAAAATATAAAGGGATGCGTGAAAGTCATCTAGAATATCATATACTAGGTTTCCAAAATAGAATAACATAGGTGGGAAGTGAAAACATGGACATAGAAGAGAAAACTAACCCCCAAATACTGATGGAGAGTGATAGAGAACATGGTCAGGAGAATGTTAACTATAAAAAATCCATGAAAAAAAGAGGTGTGACAAAAAGTTTATTGATATTATAAAAAATGACTATAAAAGGACAATAGTTTATTTCAATACCTTATCTTAATGTTGGGGAATTTCTTTTCAATATAGACTGAGAACTTATAAAAATGATCTCAATTGATATATTTTTATTTCTTAGGAACAATTTCATCCTTTGGTTGTGCATTGATCAATTTACACATTATCTCTTAATCTAGGAGAAGAATTTATTTCATGTTTGAAGTAATAAATATAATCCATAAAATAATGTTAACTCACTACTTATGTATTTTGTTTTAAAAAGGTTATGAATGGTTATATAATAGGGATAAATCATCATATGGTGATGTAATAAATTGATTTATAACTCCTCATATAAAGATCAATATAAACCATTCTATAAATTTTTAAACTAATCACCCTTACAAAATTCAAAATTTATAAATACGGTCAATAAATTTCCCAAACTTAACATTAATCTTCTAGATATAATTATGCAGCTCTTAATGGTCACCTGAAAAATATAGGAATACCTAGGTCATATATTCTCTTGAAGATTGGTACTAACCAGAATGACAATAAAACCTCAACGAAAACAAGAATTCTTACACATTCCTTTATTAAAACCATAGATTATTGAATATTTTCCATAGATCCAAAAATGTTTTAAACTCGATTAATGATAACATAAGCCACTATGTCAACAAATAATTTATCATTTATGAGGTCATAAATACTATCCAATTTACTTTATCCATATCAATAATCAAAACCAAACAAAATATTCTTAATGTCATGAACATATTAAGGGTTATATTACCTTAATATTGTGTTTTCCATAACATATTACCTTTCTATTAAATCACTTTTCTAGGACATTAGTACTATTAAACATATCCAAGAAAATCCTCAATGAAAATTTCATACAAAAAAATCCTTATATATTTCATAATTTATATAACATAATTATTTAATTCCAATAAATCAACACTTCAATATTACCACTCCATTCCCAAATCATTAACTAGGATTATTTTCCTTATTCGATAAAAATTATTTCATTTAATATTCCATTTGTAGTATATTCATTATCAAAAATACAACCGTTACTTGTACAACCTTTCTGATTCTATTTATGAGATTTCCCCATCGGACATTGATTTTCATAATTCCTACAATTTACCAATTTTATACATTCAATAGTCAATGATACCTTAGGGAGTCCATTATTCTAATCTATTTCATTGACCGAACATTCCATTTTTCCTTTGGAGTTACTTTCTATAAACCCTTCTATTACACACCCAAAAAATCTTCCCATCCCACTAATACATTCCCTTGAGTTCATCATCCCACATTATTAACATATTGGAAACTCAATATTCTTTCCTCCATGGTCATTATTACCCTAAATCTCAAACAAGTCTATCATTATATTGTTTAGTGAGTCTAAGGGTAGGTTAAAGAGAAGTTTTCTAATCATATATCATGATAAATTATTAGAAATAATCAGAATATCCTTTACCCCAGTTATCATCCCACTTGTTTGATAATTAGTAAATTTACAATCACATTCAATGTTACCCTAGTTCTTTCATGTTCCCTCATTTGACTAAACCAAGAAATATAGTGTGAGAAATGATAATCATAATGGGAATCCAAGTAATCATGAAAATAAATTATAGGATGTATAAATCATGAAACCTTATTTTTTATTTATTAAACACTAGTTTTATCCTAGGTCATTCATAGTTATCATATATTTAAATACTTTATGATGGTTCATAAATTGTTCATGAATTTCCAATGATTATCCCATGAGATAGTCAAAATAGGTGTCTAGAAAGGCTAATTGTCATACACTAGAAGATGATCGAGTCTAGATCAATGTACCCTTTTCATAGTTATTACCCCTAGGTAGCTCTATGCCAAATCCACAACCACTTTTAGTTTCTAGATTGGGAAGTAATTTATTGGAAATCACTTGATATATCCTTTATCAAAATTCAAGGATATTTTTCTATAATTTGATCCATCCATAGACTTATCATTAGAGGCATACCTAGATATATCATTAGAAATATACTTAGTCATCTCACTAAAGATTTCTCATCCTAGTCTCAAATGGTTAACTAAACCTTTCATTTGATACCAACTATAGAGACCCAAGATAATCATCCATAGATATTACATCTTTTTTAGATGAATATTCAATACATTACACACAAAAACTCCTTAGGACCATAATAGTTTAGTGTATTTGGAGACTAGGTACACAATCTTTTAATTTGTTGAAAGATATTCAATATATCCCATAAAAATATTACCCTTTAGAACTCTTCACAAACACACCCTACTAAAAACCTCTGTTCATAACCTCTGGAAAGGAATCATAATAAATGGTGATACCACATGCTCATTAAGCATAAAAAAGGAAAGTATGTATGTATAACATGAACATAAGGGTATGAGAACATGAACATAACATTTGAAAACCATAACTTACATATCAAAGATCACAATCATGAGAAATAGATTAAAGTTTGGATGTTCATAATACATGAATCATAATAAAATAAAATAACATGAGCCATGATGGAATTACATTGGCATAAGACATAAATATTTATAAAACACATAGTCATAGAAAAATTTATTTGAAGGATACTGAAAAAGATATTCATAACATGTTACGTGTAACCTAACCACCTATGTACCAACTATAGGATTAGTAAAACCACCAGTTTACCCTATTTTTGAGGATTGGTCTTACCACTTGTGCACCCTCCTTTTAGATCTTTTGGTAACCACCCGTGTACCCCCCTTTCTAGGCTTGGGATAACCACCCTTGTACCCTCCTTTTTGGGTGTGGGATAACCACCCATGTACCCACTGAGCTCATAGAATATTTATTAATACCTAATGAATTGTATTTAGATATAGGTTACACACATCACATAATAAGAATCATAAATAAGTATGTCACAATAGAATAAAACATTCATCATATCAGAACCCTTAAAAAGAAATGTATTTCATAAACATTTTATCATGACCTATAGAAAAGAAAAAGGTTTCATAATAATTTCATCACAAATTAACCCATGGAAAATAAATGGGTTTCATAATACATTCACCATTTCATCAAATCATAACTCTTGGAAAAGGAATGGGTTTCAAAAACAAAAACCATTCATAGAAAGGATAATAATGGTTCTCGTATATCATATCCCCTGTTAAGTATATGTAACAGAAAAGTATATCATCTTAGATGGAATATTATTCTGAAGGATCACTTATAGTATTTCTTGAGTAAAATAAGCCTTCCACTTTAAAATAAATTTTTAAAACATAAATGATTTTCAAAATCATTTTCACTGAAAATAAGCTTTAAAGATAATTTTAAAAAAATTCTTGAGGAAAATATATTTTCCACTTGAAAAACAAAATTTTTAAAATTTTGATCCTTTTCAAAATAATTTTCTTTTGAAAATAACCTTGAAAATGATAAAATAATCTTCAAATCTAATAGTGGAAATGATGGAAAAAAATTTCATTCATGCCTTATACATTAAAACACATATTCCTTTCATATTTTCAGGAAAAGACAAACTAGAATTATTTAGAAAACAACATGAATATTACCTTAAATTTGTTTTGTAAAAATTAAAACATGGGTAAATTTTTTTTAATAAATCATTTGGAGACTTATAAAAGTATTTTTGAAAACATTTTTAGAAAACATACTTTTGGAAGAAAAATGATTTTCAACCAAAGAGAAATAAATATGATTTTTCTTAAAAAATTCTCAATTATTCTAAGTACCAAAGAGTGGTAAAATGGAACTATTACCTAGAAAAATAATGAATAACCATAAGAGAATAAAATTCATGAGAATTATTTATAGTTATATCATAATATTTAAACATTGGAGACATAATCATAAACAATCCTCATAAAAGATGAGATTGTAAATTAAAACTCTTACCACATTGGTAACTCTAAATTTTATGCCGCATGAAAGGATAACATAAACTGAAATTTAAAATATCCTGAGAATAAAAATATTCATGACATTACAAGTCATAGGGTCTATATATACACCTTATAAAAGATGATAGGTTCATAACGTGACATAAATCTCAAAGAAGGAAAGTTGAGACAAAAACCCCTTACCACTTTTGTAATATTTTGTATCATAATAAAAAATAAAGGATAAAAAAATTAAAATTAAAATATAATGAAAATAATTTTATTCATGATATAACATTTAAAAGGTGTAGTATATACACTTGAAAAAAGAAATAAGTTGTAAATTTTCATATGTCTCCCCGAAATAAAAGAGACATTAGAAATCCATTTCCGATTTGTTAAATTTTGAACCCTAAACCCCATGAAAAATAAATAATAACATGGATGTGTATACCAAAATAATTTTTAGGATAATAATCAGAAAATAATTTAATGGAAAATATATACACCACATAAAAAACATGTGGTGAATATGTCATGTGTCTTAGAGAAAAATAAGAGTTAGATGAAAATCCCATATCGCATTAGTAATATTTTGAATCGTAATACACAAGAAAGAATAATAATAAATAAAAAATTAAGTATTATTAAATGAATGTTTGTAATTATAGAACATGAAAAAGAGTCTGTAAATAAACCACACAAATAAATGAGTTGTGAATTTTCATATGTCTACCAAAAATTAAAGAGTGAATAAAAATCCCTTACCCTAAGTCTCTACATCCTTCATGCACGTTAAAACCTCATATTTAATATATATAAGTTTATTGTAAATATAATAAAAACCATAACTATATATATATCATATCATATATGATTTACTTATGTACTTTTATTAACTGTTTGATAACAATTCCATGTTAAAGTCACATTTATGTTAATAACTGCATTGTTTTTTCATATATGTTTTGATTTATTATTTTTGGACATTTTTTACTTGATAATGGTTAAATAATATCAATAATAATAATCATGAAAATATTATCATAATTATATATTATTCTATTTTTAATACCAATCATGAAATACTATTTTTAGAAGTGAATTACTTTACGTTCTTGGAAAGGTAGGTCGTACATACACATGGGTAACATTTACATTTTTCTATATCCACTATAGAAAGTAGGTAAGCAATATTTTATACTTACATAATAAAAATATTCTAAATAAAATATTTTTTCTTTAAATATAATTATACATATCATCCATTTAGTTTGGTGATGAAAATAGAGATTCGCATCGCTTCATGAAGGCGGTAGTCCACATGCAGACAAAATATTATATCATATTCTAGTGAGTGAAAAGGTAATAAATAAAATGAAAATTATCTTTTATAAATGATAAATATTTCAAAAATATAATAAATATTTCATTTATATAACATATACTTATCCTTATTATCTTCTATTTAGAGAATTCAGAAAAAATGAATCATATCGTTTTGCAAGGCTGTAGTCCATCGTACACACGAGCGACATTATCGTATCTTCTACGGAATGGAATGTAAAGAAATTATATATTATATAATTACTATAGAGTTATAATAATGTTATTAATAACATATATATACTTAATATCCATCATCATACTCAATCTTGAGAGGTGTTAATGGAAAAATGATTGACATTGGTTTGTAAGGCAACAATCCACCACACACACAAATGATGATTTCCTAACCCATTTGATGGAAGTTTAGATCATTGAAGGTGATTACATTAACATAAAAAATCTAAGAATATTTAATATAATTATTTTATTATATCATCATGGTTTAATAATTATTGAATTAGGTGGATAAATAAATCAAATAAAAATGCTTATTGAAGAATGTTACCTCTTCATCAGGTAACATCTTTAGGTTTACACCAATAGATTTCCAAGATTTTATTTGTGAAAAAAATAAGGATTAAAGGATGAGTGGAGGGAATTTGGGAAGTGAATTTCATAGGTCATGAAAGATCCATTTTTTTAAGGTTTAAGGAAGAGAGGATAGGGGTGGCCTTTTATGAATGAGGTGAGTGGCACACTCATAATTTTTGAAAAGAAAAATGTGAACCCACGTTTTTATTATTAAAAAATGCTCTAAAATAGAGTATTATTGATACATATACATTATTGGTTTAAAATATGGCTATAAAATATATTTTTGAAATGTTTTTAGATCATTAGGACCCTTATCTTTTTTAATTTAACCCCAGCGAATCCCATTTTTACCTTATCCTTGATAATTAATTTTTTATATTTTATAAATTAATTTTGGTAAAAAAAATTATGTTAACCATATTATATAATATAAATTATGATGATTACAAATATGGTTTATTTTTTTCTAAATTTAGTTCAGATAATTAGGAAAATTTAATTTAAAATGAATCCCGCATACGTGATGAGAAAATGTTTTTTCAAAGAGAAAATGTTTAAAAGTTTACAATATTTTTATATAAAAATTCAAAATAAAAATATTTAAAATGACAAAAAAATATTTAAATACGTATATAATATAAATAATTTTACTTTGAAACCAATTTAAAATATTATTTAACATTATAAATAATGTAAATGAAAAGGCAGTTTTCAATTCAAATTCAGTTTTTTCACTATTAATCAAGAAATTAATATTTTCATAAAATTACCAATAATTAAAATAAATATAAATTTGATTATATAATTTAAAAAAGTAATTTTATTTTTTATAATGTGTTTTCTAAAAGTTTCAAAATTAATTTTTAAAATAAGTGTGTAAAATCGGGGACAGAACGTTTTAAAAAAATATAGTTTTTAAGTGTAAAATTGGATTTATTATTATCTGTTGCCTAGAAAACACATAAGATGAATGTTAAATAGCTTATTTAATATATACTATATAAATTTATTTAAAATAATTCACAATTTTTTTAATTGATTTATGTAAAACATGTTTGTTTGCATCCAAATTGTTTTCAAAAAAATATTTCCTTTATTTTAAAATAGATTTTATTTTTATTTTTTATTAATTGGTCACCAAAGAATTCATTTTATATATATGTCTAAAGAATATATTTTTATAATTTAGTTATTACTATTCATATATGCTATTCCAATGTCTAGGTGATAATTATCATATAATAATATTTTAATAATATGACACATTTCATTTAAACTCAGTGTTGTGTGTAATGCAAGCTAAACATAGTGTTAAGTGTAACACAAGAATAACTTACTGCTGCATGTAATGTAAGATTAAATTAGTGTTGTGGGTAACACAAAATATAAAAAAGGTGAAATTATTTGAAAAATATATTTCAAACAATATCAGGGTGTAACACTCTGAATGTATAATATCTTGAGGGATTTTTCTCAGAGATTTGAGGTTGCAGTGAGTAGTATATCCAAAGAAGAAAATGTGGGGGTCCACTTTACTAAATCCATGAAGCAGCAGAAACATGATTATCATTTGAGGTTTATCATACTTAAAGTCATAGGAAGTTAGCTCTAGTTTAATGGGGTGTTTTTTGAAGTTGGTTTCCAAGGACCAACTATTTGTAATTTGATTACATGTATATTTGATGTATTGAATATTAATAAAATATATTATTTCACATTTTTCATTGTTCTACATGGATCTAATGTAATAATTTCCTAGAGTATTATTTGTATTTGTAGGGTTATAGGACCTCATCATTATGATAAGAACCTTGAAGATCTATGATGTTATTATTATATATAGTTTTGTGGTCGGATAATGATCTATGAAGGGACACATATAATGAGACTCTCAGACAAAAGTAATAATAAGTGGATAAGTATTATTCTCATTATTTTTCACCTAGTAATATCCAAGATGGGATATTATGAGAATAAATCCACCGAGAGGTATTCCACATGTTTTGGAGTCATCAGATATTCAAATCTACGATTGTGTGTAATGTTCCTTAGACTTTAAAATTATCATTAATTTATGTCACAAATTTTTCACTTATATTTTCTGATGAAAATTATGACATCATATGTTCCTGGTGAGGTAGGGTATATTGGGTGTATCATGATTGATATTTAATTAATGGATAATTTGAGGAAGTATTTAACCATTATATTTTTATAGAAGTCGATATCTCGACCCTTTAATTAGAAAATAATAATTCCTTTAAATTCCATGGCCCTGGTGTAACAACTCATTTATTTCATAAGGTCAAAGAATGATATATTGAGCATATAGGATGGTGACATAGATGTGAAACCTACTTGATGAAATATTGTGACAAAGTAAGTATATTACACATTTATTTTTTGTATGTGGTTGTCGTCCTTGCCACATTACGTTATTTATCTTGGGAGCCTTGTGTAAGAACCTAGTTTTTCTATAAGGTAAGAGCCCTTTTATTTATTTTTTTAACTCCTTGGGGTTGTCCTAATAAAAATTCCTTGAGAGGATATAGTAGAAATTAGGGTTTTTGAGGAATGTTTTATTCTGGAACCCTAGTCGGTGGAAGAAATCACTAGGCCACATGGTTAGTAGAAACCATGCCTTCCACTTCGTAAGGTTTATCCAAAACATATGGAGGGTTTTAGAGAGAAGAATATGGGACAAATTTTTCCCAAATCATGAAACCCATGACACATGCCCATGTAGGGGCCCTTCAATTTTTAATAGAGGCTAATAAAACGAGTTGTGATTTTTTCCCAAACTGTGCAAATGAACCATGCATGTTCGCACTTTGAACAATATGCCAAACACGATTAGTGTAAAATTTAGAAAACTATGCGGCCAAACCATGTGACCCATGGAATTGGTGTAAAATTAAAAAAAATTACCTTAATTAATTATATGTTTAACACCCCTCTTTCCTTATCTAGTTCCAGAAAACATGTGGTTCTTCTTCTTTCTTTGAGAGATCTCCTCCCATCACCTAGGTTCTTCAATATTTCATCCATATGAACTTCTATTCAATATATAATCATTTCATTTAATAGACATTGGTATTTTCTATAATACTTAGGATCCCTTATTCATTCCTATTTCACTTAAAGATGCTATTTTATTATGGATCATATTTCCTATATTCAAGGTGTTTGTCTGTTCTTTATTTTTATTATGATCCATTCCAAAATAAGGACTGATACTGGATAAGGCACCTACTATATGTGTAAGGTAGGTGGTCTATGAATTATCCCTAAATGTCTTATCATTAATAAATTACCATCATTATGCGCATTCCAGTTTCCCTGGTTGTTGTTTCTAAAATTCATCTACCTTAATTATAATTTTTTATCTTGTGTTGTAAATCCTTAATTATACATTTTTTTCATGCCCTTGGAGGTTGGTACCTCAACGTCGTCCACCCAATTAGGGTTCATATCATGTTATGCCTTTTGGACCATTGTTGAGATTATCTGAGACACCGTTTAGGTGTGATTTAACATGGACATATTAAGGTAATTGTTCGATTGTAAATAAACAAAAATTTAAATAATTAATTGGAAAGTATATTTAAAGATATAACATGGAAAAGTTAAATTATAATTGAAAAGATTTTATATTGGTTACATTTACCCTACCAATTTTCATGTTAATGAAATATATGGAATGAACCTATTAAATGTTTATAAATTAAAGTGATGAATGGTTTCATGTTATTTATATGCCTTGTCAAGATTCTTTAAAGATAATAAAATGAACCTATTAAATTATTAAATGGAATTATTATTTCAGGTCCCATGAATAAATATATATATATAAATTAAATGAGTATAAGGTGCCTACTGCTTTGGGAACTTTTTATATTTATAGGAATGGTTAAAGCTGATACAACATTGGATTCCTAAGGGAATTCGGTGATCACATAGAGGATAGAATTATAATTCATTGATCCAATTCCTATGGAAGATACCCACTATATAATTTGGTATTTATCTTATTATGTGAATTATTTAGTGTAGTACTATGGATTCACTAGAAATATTTTCTAGATAATATAATTCCTACGGTACACTTCTTAGATACACTCCATGGATTCAACTTGATTTACTAGGACAAAGAGAACCATAGATTAACCCAAACTGCGCGAAGCCATGATCAGCTTGGGATTACCATGGAGAAGCTCCATTGACTCAGATAGACTCATTTACAGTGGAATGCCTTGGGTGTTCCCATTATATTACACTTTTTCCCCCATTTTCCAGACTACATGAGTTACTACTATGAGTTTTATTGATCCCTAAGGGCATGGATACCTAGGTTACACCTTAGATCCTCCTTTATTATTATTATGATATATTTGGGTACTTTTGACACCTCCTCATTATTTATCTATATAAAATTAATAATAATTAATTAAATGGTTACATGTTTAGACATCAACTAAGGCTAAAGCATGTATGAGATGTTTATTTTTACCAATTTACTTTATTATATACCTATACATTATAATATTTATATTCACATACTAGATTGTATAGATACCATTTGTAGTGGTCTAATGAGATTTATCTCACACCCTATATGGACCATCATTAGTACATGGGTATATTATTTGATGGTAGGTGTGGAAATGGGAATGTTTTTCACTTTAGACACCTGACTTGTTTTCTTTAGGATGGATCTTGGTAGCAGATAAATGGGATAGTTCTAAGGATGCTTTGATAGAGGTATCAGAGAATTTTTCTCAGGAGTGAATCATTTATGTGACATCACAAAGTTGTATCAGAAAATTTTTCTTTTTATTTTCGATTAATTTTTGGTAAATTTATAAAGGATATTAGGAATGTGTTGGAACTTCGTCATAAGATGTTCCTTGGAGTATCTAACACACATTCGGGGTAAATACCTTGTTTCATGGGAATGGGAAATTGTCTTTTTGTTTTTCTCTTATTATAATGGGTATACATTCACTGTTTGGTGATGAGAAAGAATTGTGGTATTTAATATGATATATTTCTATTTTACATTGTCCTAGTATGGAAAGGATCGTTGTTACATACATCATTTTAGTCACCTATGATTCACTTTCCATGCATAAGTCATTCCATATTGGTGTATTTTACAGCTTATATTTCATGTGTTACATGTGATTGTTGAGTGTGCCTTGATTGAGATATATTCTTGTTCCACTAACATCTATTGTAGGCAAAGGAAATAAGTTTTTTAAAATTTCTGTAGAATCCTAGATAGTTTTTACTTTATAGATAGATGGAGGAATTTTAAATAGACAATTTCAACTCATGTAAGCTATCTAAACCTTGTTATATGAGCTGGGATTTGGATATGATTACATGACTCTCAATTTAAATTTATAAAATTTTTGGGATTTTATAAATTGGAATTGGTAATTCATTGAAACTAATACCTTATATTTTAACCGATACATTCTGAGAATGAATATAAGGGGGTTGGTTATAATTACATGGGTATTGATCTCAGTTTATAAATTGTATGTGCCTTTATAAATCAGGGATGGTAAACCATTTAATTGAATCTTTTATTATGTATTTTAGAACATAAAAACATTATATATGAATTTTGACTTATAAATGAATGGTTTATAGTAAATGGATAGGCCAAGTATAATTTAAAGAGAATTTCCCTACTTAAATTTTAATTGATCCTCCATATACTAGAACCATTGAAAATCAAACTTCAACACTTACCAATACCCTAAACTTCTAAGTGGGTAGTTGGGTTAGTATACCGTGGGTGGTGAACAATTTTCTTATTCAATACTTCCATCAAAGATCCCACCTACGTTTAATCTTCTCTTGATGCATGTGCATATAATTTATAGAGATTTACCACCACAAAGTCCTCTGGTCATGTTCCAGGAAGGTGGTAAAAACCATGCTCTAGAGGTGGTGGGCCCTGAGCCACTAGTGATTCGTCTAGTAGTTCCACCCAAGGAACCAAATGATATTCATAAACTGGGAACTAAAACTCATCTTTTAGTGAGATAAAAACATCTCATGATGTCTATAGAGGGTTCCCCATAACATGCACTTATGATTTATGATTTCACTCCTGAGTTCTAATAGCAGCATCCTTCCATATTTTCTGGGGATGACTATCCATAGGATACTAAGTGTTTACTATATGCCGTTATTTCTATCTTATAGCTTCTGGAGAAGCCTACAGAGAGGAGGGTCAAGATCTCCACCTATATGCTTTGTGATTTCCCCAAGAACTGGTGGTATGAGATTACTTAGGCTAGTTATCATCAAGGCATTGGTTGAGAAGACTTACAGACTACCATATATGAATAATTTTTTCCTTCAAATACAGAGATCTGACCAATGAAGAGATTCATGAACCTAGAGTAGGGTTTTATATTCTTTATGTAATATGTGGTACATTTTACTATGTTTAAATTCTTTCCACCACTTTTAACTGGTGGTGAGTTATCGTGAATGATAAATTTTAAGGATAGGATCAAGTATTCCATCCACTAAATGGTGAATTTATTTCTCCAATATACCTTTTATGATATAATGAATCATGCTCTTATCAATGAGTGATTCCTGATTGAATATATTGTATTGGGCATATAGTTTTAGTTTAGAGATAGGTAAATAGTTTTTCTGATTGCAGGAAGTGTTGCCTTGAGGTTTCTTGTCAGAGCAGTGGTAGCCAGAGTATCCACACTATCAACTTATTTATATGCCATCAATGTGGACAGAAGGGGAATGTGAAGTATTTGTGTGATAGAGACCCAATTGAGTGTCATTCTTATGCTTTAATGGGTTTTATTTTGAGGTTCTGTAGGACCTTTCCACTTATTTGTAAAGGAAGAGGACTCATGCTAACTCTACCTTCAGAAGGAGGATCAGTTACGCTATGTCAAGAAGGAAGTTGGAGCAGCACCAACCAGATATATTGAGGTGGATTTCATGGCTGTGGTATCTGAACTTATGATTTTAAACACCAACAGAGACGACCTACTCAGGGTAGTCCAACTGTAGATCAAGGTTGTGAATTATGCCAATTTCATGATTTATAGTTTGTACATGAGGATAAATGTGTAGGATTGTTGACTGCACAAGATAATATTATAGTATCCTCTACTATTATATCTTATTTGTTTGATATAGGTGAATATCACTACTTTATCTCTTCATCATCTATGGGGAGTCTTGGGATGGATATTTGGTGCTTTTTTGGGTGATGATACTGGAGAAACTATTGGGTATGCGGTCAGAGGGTGTCTTCCAATGAAAGGAATGTCTCCTTGAGGTAGCATGCAATCGTTTCTTATGGGACCTCCTCAACCTCAAGACGATGGGTTACAATGACTTTATCAGGATAAATTGAATGGTTACCTATCACACCTATGTGAACTGTTATCACCAGAGGATATCATTTACATCACTAGAGGGTGATTGTTATCTTCCCAAGGGTGAGTGGAACTTCTAAGACAGTAGAGTTGGATTGGAGCATCATGGCCTAGGTGGAGTAACCAACCAGCTTTCCAGATTTTTCTTGAATGATCAGATCTTACATCAGATAGTTTTTCCTCACATGGTGGATCATTTTAGGAATGAATTTGTCAAAAACATTTCTATCTTACATCCTAATATATAAGTATAGTTTATTATTGATCTTATTCCAAGAGAAGATCTAATATTTATTCCTCCATATACAATAGAAGATATTGAGATCTTTGAGCTCAAGATATAGTTATAGGATTTAAAATCTAAGGGTTTTATCGTACCCAACACTTCATCTTGTGGTTCACCTATAACTTTTTCCAATAAGTATTATCATAATATTTGGATATACATGGATTACCGGTGATTAAATTTGTATATGTTTATGAAACCAGTATCCATTTCCTTGAATAGATGATCTCTTCAACCATCTATGAGGAGTTTGAGTGTTTTAAAAGAAAAAATTGAGACTTGGCTATCATCAAGTTTGAGTTAGGCCTTTAGATATACCATGTGTGGCTTCCCAAAGCTAGTACGGTCTATATGAGTACCTTGTTATTATACTCGATCTTAAAAATTCACCCATCATTTTAATGGACTTGAGGAATATGTTTTTCCACCATTACCAGGATTCCTTCATCATGGGTTGGTGGATAACATATGGGTGTATTATCATACTGAAAACAACCACGCTAAACATCTTGAGATCATTTTGAATACATTAAGAGAAAATATTTTTTATGGTAATCTCACAAACATCCACTTATAGATCTAAAAATTTCACTTATTGGGTCATATTATATTGGAATTAAGAGTATCAGTTTTACCATAGATGGTGAGTGATCTAGTTTTCTAGGAGTATACCAAGAAAATGTTTTATATAAAGAGTTACATAAGATTGGTTATATATCAAAAGAATTCATATAGGATATATCAGGAATTTTTCACCTCTTAACAATTTTATTAAGGAAGGTGTGAAGATCTCATAGTATAAATCATGCAATAATTCCTTTCAGAAGCTAAAAGGAAGGCTTACTTCGGCACATGTTCTTAATGTTCAAGATTATGGAAGAGGTTATACATTGTTCTGTGATGCATCAAGCATCGGTATGGGTGGATTACTGATGTAGGTGGATAGAGTAGTTGTGTATGGGTCTATCTAATTGAGTCTTCACAAGAATAACTAACCAACACATGACCTAAATCTTGCAGTAGTTGTTCATGATTTTAATTTTTGGAGACACTATCTGATGGAAGAGTGATTTGTGGTGTATAAAAATAATAAGTGACACAAATATATCATTACAAAACATAAATTGAATCTTAAATGATGAAATGGGTTGAATAACTTCTGTATTTTTATTTCAGGATTGCCTATATACATAGAGAGGGAATTGTAGTCATTGATGCAATGAGCCAGAAAACTCAAGAACAAATCATACCAGAAGCCAGTGATGAATGAAAATTTATGTCCCTATTTTATGAGTTGCATTTGGAGTTCAAGAATATAAAAATAAACCTTTTTATAGACTTATCAGTTACCTATTCAATCTTGGATATAGTGAAGAGAAGGAAATCCTCAGACCATGAAGCTTTGTTCCTACAAGAGAGTATTTCTCATGAGGACCCACCTTTATACCATTCTGTCGATGGAAAGAACATCATGTTATACATGGATGTATCTGGTTTCTTATAGACATTAGAGAGTATCTGATGCAGGTGTCCCATGTTTCTTAGTGGTAATTTCATCCAGGAATCTCTAAGATATATCATGACATTCATACCCAAAATTGGTGTCTTGGTATGAAACATAAGATTGTGGGTTTTATCACTAAGTTTTACACCTATTAGTAGGTCAAGGTAAAGAACTAGGGACCCATTGGCTTGTTACATCCATTGATGGTCTGAAATGGAAATGTGAAGATGTTTCGATGGATCTTTTGGTTAAATTACTGAAGTCTCCTTGAGGTAGAAACATAGTTTGGGTGGCCATCGGTTGACTAAAAAAGGTATCCCACTTCATTCCTATCTGGTAGAATTTCTCATCCGATGTTCTAGGAAGACTGTATGCCATTGAGATTATACAGCTTTATAGGTCCCTCATTCTATAATTTCTGATAGGGATTCTAACTTCACATCAGGGTTCCGGTAGGGGTTATATATATCTTTTGGTACACAGGTGATTTTGAGCACATCTTTTCACCCTCAAACTAATTTCTATTCAAAATGTACTATACAGGTGTTGTAGGACCTGATCTGAGCATGCATCCTTTATTTTAATTGTTCTTGGGAAAATCATACCACTCTTTTTGAGTTTTCCTATAGTAATAACTATCAGAATATTATTCTAATGGCTCTCTATGAGTAATTATATGATAGGACACACTGTTAACCCCTATGCTAGTTAGTGGCTTGAGAGGAAGTGTTACTATGCCCTCATATTGTGTATGAGTATTCAGGGTTGGCATCGTTGATTAGAAAGTGTATGTCTAACACTCAGTCTAGATATAAATCTTATTCCGGTCACTATCAAAAACTTATTGAGTTCAAGGTCAGGGATCATGTTTTCTTGTGGGTATCACCAAGACTTGGACATTGATGGATACAAAGGTAAGGGAGGATTTTACCTAGTTTTTCAGGCCTTTAGAGATCTTGGATTGAGTCATGCCAATAGTTTATTGGTTACTACTATGACATAGGTACCGTTCCATGCATGATGTTTTCAACGTTTCATAGATTCACTGATTTCATGCTAGCATTTCTCATGATTTTGATCCTAAATATGTTTATTTAGATGAAAATTCTTCTTTTGAGGAGCATCCCATACACTTTATTAATGGGAGCATGAAGTCTCTCTGATTCCAATATATACCACTAGTATGGGTGCTATCGAATCACAACTGTGTATATAAAAAGACATAGTAGTAACAGTGTGACATACATGCTTACTGGCCATATTTTTTCTCAGACAGTGTTCTACTTCCCTTGGAAGGGAAACTCTATGAAAAGTTACTTTATGGTGGTAAGACAACAAGAACTTGATTTTTCTATGAGTTATATACCCTTTTATTTTTAGTATAATTTCTTGGTTTTGACCCTAGATAAATTCCTAGTGAGACAATAGAAGAAAAAAATTTGTATGGGGATTTTTCAAAGCACGAAACCTCGATTGGTGGAAGAAATCATTAGGATGCATGGTTAGTAGAAACTATGAAACCTAGTCTGGACAGTTTCTCATAACCATGTGGGGTGTTTCAGAAAGCATAAAAGGGCACACAATTTTCCCTAAATGTGAAACCCTATCCACTTGCATATATGTAGGCTCTATAGTTTTTAATAGAGGCTAATAACAAGGGTTTCGAACGGTTTCCCAAACATTACACATGAACCATGCAGGTTCCCTATAAGGGAAGTAGGCCACACACAGTTGGTATATGTTATGGAAAACCATGCTGGGAAACCATGATACCCATGGAATTTGGGTTAAATTACCAATTTTCCCTGCATGTATTATATGTTTAACACCCCCTTTAATTCTCTATTTCTAGTGGAAAATAAGTTCGTCTTCCAAATTTGAGAGCTATACTCATAACACACAGGTTCTTTGATATTTCATCGATTCGACCTCTGATTCAAGATTTGATCATCTCATTGGATAACCATTAGTAAGTGCTATTGTAACAACCCAAAATCTTATCAATGGAATTTACCTTCTTATAATTATGTTATATAGTATAAATCACATAAAATAACATAGAGAACACAATAAAATTTTTATAAATGATGAATGAATTAAATAAGAGGTATTTCTAGAAATTAAGGAACCTATACCAATGAAATAGTACCTTCACCATTGGAATAGTAATATGGAAATTAAGAATAGTAATCTTTCCAATAGAATAGTAACCTCATCTATGAAATTATTTATAAAATTTGGGTATCAAATAAATTTAAATAGGATATATTAATATCTTGGTATAAGTTAATAAATATTCAAAGTGTGATAAATTAAGTGTTGGTATTTTTTTAAATATTAGATGTTTATTTTCAATTTTTGTGATTAATATAATGTTTTAAAAGATTTTTTTTCACAAAATAGATTCATAAATTAATTTATTTAGTCATATGATTATAAGATAATTTTATGTGACCCTAATTAATTTTTCAATGTTTCATACAATCATTTATAATTTTAAAGTCGATATTTTTTTGAATAAATGATGATTTTAATTAAAAATAAAATATCTCATAATTAAAAAATTATTTTTAAAAAATCGAGTATATTTTTTAATTCTAAAAATCTAAAAATGTTGAGGGTGAAATTTGGGTATTTTTTAAAAATAATTGAATTTTGTGAATAGTGAAATTCAGTAATTTACGGTATTTAACATTATAAGTAAATAAATGAATTTTGGAGAAATGGTTGAGTCATGGATGATGTAATTTTCCATTATCTTGAACTAAAACACTCTATTTTCTATACTTACTCATCCAAATCAACACTATTTAGAGGCTTGATCCAAAATAATAAACTAATGAATAAAATAATAAAAAACACCCCTCTCATCCACTATAAATACTACCTCTCATCACCCCTTATACTAAAACATTTTAAGCATTTTATCTTGCTAATATTATTCCCAATTCCTCTCCCAAACCTCCTCCAAATGGTCTGGTCTTTCTGTTCTCACAAAAAGACCATTTTGAAGTCCCTTAAGGAGGTTCGCAAGGATACGACACTCAAGAGGGAAAAACTTCTCTCTCTCTATCTCAATTTATTTTTTTATTATAATTTCCTCACCTCCACTATCCAAAGAAACATGATAACACAACTATCATATATATACTATAATTTTATCATGTAAATGGTATACCCACCATCAATTCTCCTTTATTCCCCTTTTGTTTTAAAAAGTAAAACATCACCCAAGAGGTGTCAATTGGCCACCTTCATGGATGATTTTTATTTTTATAATACTGCCTTTAAGGCTAGTCGTAAAACCATTTTTATAATTAAAACTTATTATAATATGTGTGTTACAACTTATTTAGTGTTTTGGAACCATTATATATATATATATAATATTAATTAATAAAACAAAATAAGTGCGCGATGACTGAAAAAATTCCGATATAATCTAAAAAGTTATCAGTAATGTTTTATTTAATAAATCATCTTCATATCTGAAATAATGATTTATAATACCATTTATTATTATTTTAATTTAACTAATAATATATAATTTCAATTATGGATAACTATTCTCATATAACATGATCTTTAATACAAGTATACAAGTGAACTAATCATGAAAACCAAGGAAAGAAACACTCATAAATGGTGAAATTGAATATTATAACACATCAAAAAGACTATAAATGAACTTAAACAAATTAAAATCAATAAAATACATGTATAATAAGTTACGAATTACAATTTTGATGAATCTAATTTAATTATCAAGTACATTAAGTAAAATTGAAAAATATATTCAAACATATGATAATGGATTCTCTCTAAACCTTTATTTTTTCCTTTGCCTTACACATTCAATCTCTTTAATCCAATGTAATTATTAATTATTTTTAAGCACTTATAAATTCTATGTATATGTTTGAAAAATATGTACTGAGATCAATTATTATTTCATTGATGTGTAAATACATGTTTTATAAGGATCCCTTTAAATTCCTCTTAATAAGAAAGCCCTGTTAAAGAGAAACTTTTTATATCATATGCATTTTCAAGTATACTACACAATTTATTTAAAAAAATATTATTTATATGAAATCACTCATTAAAAAATTGAAAAATATCTTAGTTCATTTCTGGTTTTAGGAAAAAAAATATTCAGTTTACACTTTAAAGACGCTTTTATATTTTCCCTTCAACCGTACCAAAGTGGGCCATTTCTAATGTTTATTAAACACTATTTCTTACATCTCTTCACTTCAGTTAGACATAATTTATCATTATATATGATAGTTTTAGTTTGAATATTCTCTTAATATTTCTAAAATATAATTTCATTTTCCTTCCCTTTTATTTTATTATATATATATATTTTACAATATAATTTTATGAAAAATACAAATGATTTTACAAAAGAAATACTCTTTCCATAGTGAAAAGGGTATTTCTATCAAGAATTTATAATTGATTTTATTTGGGTGTTTTCATCTATTTCAACACCCTCTATTTAATCTTATGATTAATTAATATTGATATCTTATGGTACCATCTACCATTTTTATTAAATGATTTATGATAATTTTCACTAGGGATATACTATCTCGATACCATTCTCCATATTACTCTGGATAGTTTATAATTATTTTTACCGATTGGGGAAATATTTATATTTCATATTATAGTTTTAATATGTATGAATATGTTGATTATGTTTCACCCCTTCATATGATGAATTCATTTTACTATGTTTCGGGTGGGGCCCGCTATCACCTCTCGATGCATCGATAGGTCTCATGAGACAAACTAGTTTGGGTATTGACAAATTTGATACTTGATCATGTATGGTGTCATGGATTAAGCCTTCATGGTATGCTTATAATTTCCCACATTATGCATTCCCTCATTAGTAGAATATTTATTGATAATCCATGTGATTATTTGACTAGTAGAATATCCATGGTTAAGTATCTTTTTCATGTGATTATTTATATGGAATTATTTAATCATATTTGA
Organism: Viscum album; assembly: GCA_963277665.1. NCBI lineage: Eukaryota > Viridiplantae > Streptophyta > Magnoliopsida > Santalales > Viscaceae > Viscum > Viscum album. Next base: position 390,805,090 of record OY728167.1, on the reverse strand, counting down.
TTCCTACCATAATATTTTCAAGAGTATGTTTTAATGGAATGTGTTTTTAGTTATTCACATTTCCTTGTTGTTTATATTTATTTATGATAAATTCCTATGTATTTATTACCCTTACTGAGCATCTGATCTCACCCCATTCTTATCTATTATTTTCCCCCGGATTCAAAGATTTATATTATGATTGACATGAAAGGATAATCTAGAATAATATGGATGTTTACAATGGGTTTTCTTTGGTATTTTATATTTCAATTTATAATGTAAATTTTTTTTTGTCTTTTTTACAAAACCAATAAACTATTTAGTCCTTTGGGATGCAATCACTTGTTCATTGTTCCATTGTAATAAAGTAAGACACTAGCTCCAGGATAATATGGTTGGGGTCTTTATAATTGGTATCAGAGAAATTTTAGTATAAAAATTGTAAAATTGATTTATGAAAACATTTATTAGGGGAATATAAACCTATAACTAACTTTGAGAATATTGCAAAAGTAACCAAGCTTATGATTTATATATTAGTTATACCTAAATTTTCAATTTCCATTAAGCGTTTCAATAGTTTTAGATTATAAACTATGTTTTATAATGTTATTATCTAATCTAGTGTATGACATTTTTTATAAATAGAACATAGTGGAAGGAATGTAAACTGTATCTACGCATATAATCCATGTAGGGATTTCCTTATTATGGAAGCTAATGATGCAAGAGATGACAAAACAAATAGAGATGAACAAATCATAACTATATTTGGAAAATTGACTCATGTTATGAGAAATAACCTTACCCATATGGAGAGGCATTATCCATAACATGGTGTAACAATGTTAGACTACCTAATTCGATAACAACCTCCATCATTTAATGGGACTACAAAACCATTTGTTGCTAGAAAATGGATAAGATAATTTGATAAAATATTTATTTCTTTGGGAAGTAATGAAAGGGAGAAGGTTATCATGGAACTTTATCATCTCTTAAGAGATACAGATAACTAGTGGTTGTAAATTCAAAATATAGAGGAGGAAGAAATTGAAAATATAAAATTTAATGATATTAAGGAAATTTTCTTGGATAAATATTTCCCTCATGAAGTGCGAGTGGATTTGGAGAGCCAATTTTTGAGTCTGAGAGAGAAAGAGAATTAAATTGATTCTAAGTATGAATACAACTTTGTAAATTTATAAAGGAATTATATGAAATACATACATAATCTAATGAGAAAAATTGATAGTTTCTTTGATGTACATAAACCAATCCTTCGAAGGGCGAGAGTCTCAAAAACATTCTCATCCTATGAGGATATAATATATTTTTCTATCTAGAAAAAGAAATAATTCTTTATGTATTACGATGTTGAAGGTAAAAATGTTAATAATAAGATTTAATATAAAAAATATAAGGATAATAAAATAATGAAGGATTTTTTCATATGTGATAATTGTGGAAAGAAATATCTCAGTACATTCTTTAAGGGAACTAGAGTTTTCTATAAATGTGGAGATAAAGGCCACCGAGCTCATTATTTAAATGGAAGGAAAGAATATTCATATGTACAATGTCTTACATTGTGAGGATATGAGGCACTACACAAATGATTTCCAAAGAATCAAGGGATTATATATTAGAAGAATCAAAGGGATTAGGGTCAGGCTTATGTTATTACTACAGAAAAAGTGGAATAATTTACATATTTTTCTTTTTGAATTCAAGAGTTGAGTTCTGATATTTTGGTTATAATAATCATGTGATATATAAGGATTTTACTATAAAAATTATTCTTTAATTATTTGAAAGCATATATTGAATGGTACCATGAAAAATGATTCACTAGTACGTGGAACATTTGGTAAAATACATGGTTGAGGGAAATATGACCCTCACTATGTTTTTGATGCTAAGATAATAATGATAAAGGTATTTTTATAGGAAATTATTGGTGACCAAAAAACTGGTTAGTGATTTGATGGTTTCTGCTATCTTTGGAGGGATTATTATGTGTCTGGATTTAAGGAATGTATTTGAAAACACGAAGTATTATTTTTGGAAGAATTCTTGTTTTCATTAATTTTTTAAGGTGATAATGTAATTTACATATATGTTATGTGAAAATAATATCTAAATTATGTTTTTTTTTGAAAAAATATAATGTTATGATTATTATAGAAATTTAGTGACCTTCCTTATAAATTTTTGGTCTTTGAATTTGGGAAAACTTATTTTGGAAGTGTCTTAAAATTGATAACATACTAAATGGATTAAGATGAACATTGGATATTATTATTTGAGGTTAAAGTATGATTAAATATATTGGATATCATATGCTAACCATTTTGGTTTTAGTAAAAATTTAAAGGCCTAAAGAATGACTTGTGGACATTATGATTCATTAAAGTGATTCAAGAATAAAAAAATGACTGTGAAAATTAATTTCCAAGTGTATGGGGTGTAGAGAAAATAGATCAAAAAAAAACCAAAGTATTAGATTATGCTTATGAAATGGAAAGTAATCAAGTATGTTTATTTTCTAAAGTGAATATCTGAATAGTAAAAGAATCCCCCAACTCTAGGTAAAATAATTTTGAAACAAAAACAATATTGGATTACATTTATTTTATAGAAATCAATAGTCTTTTAACAAATCAAAAATTTAGAGTTTTTTTATGGTAAACTTTCTAATAACCATGTTATCTATCAATCTTCATCAGAACATGATAGTTAGATTTCTCTTCCTTGACTAGGTTTTCAATTCACACTAATGTTATCCTATTTGAAAGCCTAATTTGGTAGTGACCTTAGAATTTAACTTTACCTATTATTAAGAAGATGTTTTATTAACCCTATTTCTATTATAGGTTTCCCAAAATGTAATTTTATAGTATCAATTATTGAATTTTGATGTAAAATTTCAAATTTTGAGGAAGATATTTATTGAAGGAGGGGAGAATATAATGACCCAAAATTTTATCAATCGAATTTCCCTTATTATAATAATTTTATATAGTATAAATCACATAAAATCACATAAAGAACACAATAAGTCTTTATAAATGGAGAATTAATGTATTAAGAGTTATTTCTTGAAATTAAGGAACTTATACTGATGGAATTATAACTTGACCGTTGGAATAGTAATGTGACCATTAGGGATAGTAATTCGACCAATAGAATAGTGAAATCACCTATTAAATTATAAACAAAATTTTGGTATCTAGTAAATGAAAATATGATATATCTATATATTTTTATAAGACAACCCTTTTTTTTAAATGATAAATTAAGTGTCGTTATATTTGAAAAGCATATTTTTTTAAAAAAAATTTATAGAAGATAATTTTTTTTAAAAGAAAATTTATTTTAAGAAAATAAATACATAAATAAATATTTTTTTCTTATGATTATAATATAATTTTAAAATACCTTAATTAATTATTCCAAGTGTCATAAAATCAGCTATAATTTGAAAATCAATATTTTTTTGAATTAATGATGAATTTAATTAAATATTAAATTTATCATCTTTAGAATATTATTTTCATAAAATATATCCTATTTTTGAATTCTACACATCGAAAAATGATTATAATGATTTTTTTTATTTTTCTAAAATAATTGAATTTTTGTTTAATATCGAAATACAGTAATTTACGGTATTTAATTTTACAAGTAAATAAAAGAGTTTTTGAGTAATGTTTGAATCATGGATGATGTAAGTGGAAATTATCTGGAACTAAAATTCTCTATAATTCATATTTAGTCATAATAATCAACACTATTGATAGTCTTGATCCAAAATAATAAACTAATGAATAAAATAAATAAACATCCCTCTCCCATACTATAAATACCACACATCACCACCCCTTTACTCACATATTATAATCCTTGGATATTGAAAATATTCTACCCAATCCCCTCCAAAACCACTTCACCACATTATGGTCTTTCTAGTCTTAACAAATGACCATTTCCAAGTTCGTTAAGGAGGTTTTCAAGGAGAAAACACTCAAGATGTAAAACCTTCTCTCTCTCTCTTTCTTTCAATTTATTTTTTCCTTATAATTTCATCACCTACCATATAGAAATTAAAATGATAAATCCATTATCATATATATATATAATGTATTTTTATTTTTTTAATGGTATATCCACCATCAATTCTTTTCTCTTCAACCTTTTTTTTCAAAAAATGGAAACATAATCCATCGGGTGTCGATTCACCACCTTCGTGGATGATTTTTAATTTTCTAATAATGCCTTCAAGTCTGCTAATAAAACCATTTTTATGGTTGAAAATATTATAATATGTTTATTACAACTTTTTTAGTGTTCTAGATCCAGTACATAAAGATAATATTAATAAATAAAACAAAGGAATTGTGTGATGATAAAAAATATGCACAAATAATCTAAACGATTATCATTAACAATTTATTTATTTAATCATCCTCATATCTATAAAAATGATATATAAGACTATTCAATACTCTAAAATTTTATTAATAAAATATAATTTAAAATAACTATTTTAATTTTACATCATCTTTCATACATGTATACAAGTAAACCAATCATGGTAAAAAAGAAAACGAACACCCCCGAAGGACAAAATTGAATCTTATTACTCAATAAAAAGGACATAAATGAACATAATAAAATTATTATAAATAAAATACATATTTAATATGTTATGAATTAAATTATTAGTGAATCTAATTTCATTATCCAGGATATTAATCACAAATGTAGAATACTTTTGGACATAAGGTAAGGGATTCTCTCCAAACCTTCATTTTTCTATTAGGTTATAATTTCTCTCCCTTTTCCCCAATTCAATTATTAATTAATCTCTTGTTATATTTCAAAATTTTGTTTTTATGTTAGAAAAATATTTACCTATCTCAATTATTCTTTCATTGATGGGTAAATTCATGTTTTATAGGGTTCCCTTTTGATTCCTCCTGATAAACAAGCCCGATTAAAGGGAACTTCCCAATTTCATACCCATTTTCATGTATACTCCATAATATGTCTAAAGAAACTACTTTTTTTATAAAATTACTCATCTCATCATGAAAAAATATGTTCATTTTTGGTTTTATGAAAATAATTGTTCTATTTACTATTTAAATACTCTTATATATTTTCCCTTAAACAGCACCAAAGTGGCTCCTTTATAAAGTTTATTAGAAACTCTTTTTTTACATGATTTCACTTCATTTGGGCATCAACTATCATGATCTATGCCAAATTTTAGTGTTAATATTATTTTATTATTTATCAAATATAATTTTATTTTCATTCCCTTTTCTTTTCTGTGATATACATGTTTACAATATGATTTTATGACAAATACAAATGAATTTTTAAAAGAACTATTCTTTCCAAAGTAAAAAAGTTTAGTTCTCTTAATAAATTATTAATAATTTTATTAGAGTATTTTAAACTATTTCAACAACCTTTATTGAATCTTATGATTAATTTATATTTGTCTCTTATGTTATAATCTACCAAACTTAATTGAATGGTTTATGATTATTTTGATTGGGGATGTATAATATTGATAGCATTCTCCATATTACTCTGGACTGTTTACGATTATATTTACTAATTGGGGAAATTATTTACATCTCATATGCTAGTTTTAATATCAATTTATATGGTGATTATGTTTTACCCATTCATATGAAGAATGAATTGGACTTATTAAGTTTTGGGCATGGCCCTCTGTAGCCCCTAGATGCATCAGTAGGTCTCTTGAGACAAACTAGTTTGGGTATTGAAAAATGTATTACCTGATCATGTAAGGTGTTTTGGAAAAATTCTTGATAGTATATTTATGATATCCCGCATTATGCATTCCCTCATTATGAGAATATTTATTGAAAATCCATGTGAGTATTAGACTTGTAGATTATCCATGGTTATGTATCATTATCATGTGATTATTTATATGGAGTTATTTAATAAGATTTTATTCCTGCTATATTATTCTCAAGATTATGTTTTAATGGAATGTGTTTTTAATTTTTCACTTTGAATTATTTTTTATGTTCATTTATGACAGCTTATATATTATTTATTACCCTTACATAACATTTGAGATCACCCCTTTATTATATTTTATTTTCCCCAGGATTATAAGATTTATATTATGATTGACATTCAGGGATAATATAAAGGAATGCAGATATTCCTAATAGCGTTTCTACGCTATTTTCCATTTCAAGTTGTAATGTAAAATTTATGTTTGTATCTGGTTTTACAAATCTTCTAATCTATTTTTTCCTTTGGCATGCGATCAGTTGTTCATAGTACTAATGTAATAAAGTAAGGCATGAGCTCTGGGATACTAGGTCTAGGGTCTTTACAACTATAATAATTAAACTCATTTTTTCATTCTTCTTTCTCTCAACAAGGTTATATTGATGAAGGATTATATACCCTATTTTCAGTAAGTTCATCCATTCTTCCATTTTATTCTAATCTAGTCAAATATAAGGTTAGATACTAGATGAGGAATATACTATATGAATAAGGTAGGTGGTATATGAGTTTTCCTTAAAAGTTTTTTCGTTTATAAACTTACGTCATTGTGTGCATGCCAGTTTCACTGGGCATGCTTCTAAAATTTGTGTACCTTAATTATAATTGTTAATATTATGTTCTAAAGACTAAATTATACATGTTATTAATGCTATTGTATGTTGGGACCTCAGAAACATCCACCCAATTAGGGTACATACGTTTTTATGCCTTTTTCCCCATTGTTGAGATTATCTGAGACACCATTCAGGTGTTATTTAACTTGGCCTTTTTAAGGTATGTGTTCCATCATAATTAAATGAATATATAAATTGTTAAATGGAAAGTATATTTATATATATAACATCTCATAGATAAATTATAATTGAATTTATTTAATATTGGTTACATGTATTAAACCCCTTTTCACGCTAATTAAAGGCATGGAATGAACCAACTAAATGATTATAAATTAAAGTGATAAGTGGTTGCATGTCCTTGATACAACATTTCATGGTTTTTTAAAGGTAATGGAATAAACCTATAAATTGATTAAATGTAATTATTATTACATATCTAGTGATGACATATGTATATAAATGAAATAAGTATAGGGTGTCGACTACTTTTTGATCTTTATAGGAATGGTCAGATTTGTGCTAACCTTGGATTCCTGAGTGAATCCCTTTTTTACATAGATGATTACATTCTAATTCATTGATCAAATTTATATGGGAGATAACAACAATAAAATATGGTATTTTTCTTATTATTTGAATGCCTCAGTGTACTACTTATGATTCACTTTACATATTTTCTAGATATTAGAATGCCTTTTATACACTCCTTATATAACGACCCATACTTTACATACATTTTTATTACTTCAGAGTTGAAGCATACTTATTACAACATATAACAAAACCATTAAAGGACCGTATAGGTAAAGTTTCTTTAGAAACTGGGAAACATAAACAACTGGTTCATAAAATCAACAACAGTGTCTCCCGTTTATTTCATCATATCTAGCGTTCTTTTTTGGAATATCCTACTTAATATCCTTCTTCCTAACCTGGGGAAAAGAAAACATACAAAAGGGCAAGCTCAAATTCTCAGTAAGGGTAAACAAAATAAATATCAGTCATATCATATTCATAAAAAAATATCATTTTGAAAATCCTAACCTGAAAAAGAGGTCATAATATCATGTCATGGAATAAATCATAGTAATGAAAAGTAATCCCAAATAATCATAACCTAAAACATGAAAATTTGTGGTATACACACATAATCATATAAAATCATTTCATATTAGTCAAGGCTCATTTCCAAGACCATCATAGAGAACAAAGTCCATTACTGAACCGAGTTCACTCCTCGTTCTAGTCCTATATCACTGAACCGGTTTAACTTGTCGTTCCAGCCATGTCTATCTCATGAGATATAAATCTTTACCCAATGAATTGGAAGGAGATATAGGTCCCACCCATCCCATAATGAATCCATTATTATTTGTGCCACAAAATCATAAATCATACATCATATCATAACCCGTGTAATAAAAATGGGATTCTTAAACATCATGCCATCATAATATAACCCATATAAGATAAAAGGACATCATAAAATTAATTCCATCATAAAACAATAAAATCAATGTAAAAATATGGATATAAACAGAACACTATTTTATCTTGGATGGAAAATAATTTTGATAAAACACTTGAAATCCATTCTTGAGGAAAATATCCTTTCTACTAAAAAACATTTTTTCATTCCATAACATGTCATACAATTTTAAACTAAAAGAAGTTTATTAAAAATAAAATTGAAAACATGTAAATGAAGCTTCTTGGAAATAATGTTCTAAAAATCCATTCATGCCGTATAAGTTAAAAAAACATTCTTCTTGTGCTTTGGCCGGAAAAGTCAAAAAGTACCTCGTACGAAAAATGACAAAATATTTCTTTCATATCTTTTACAAAAAACTCACCGAAGGGAAAAATTGGATTTAAACAATTGTAGGAGGATGTAAATAATATTTCATATTGAGGAAACATGGATGTGGATGATAAAATACATCCCAGTAAATACCAAAGTACAAAAAATCTCGGATAAAAATGAGATTGTGAGATTTTCCTTTACCTTAGGTCTGATATGCTTTGTATGAATCCAAAACTCCTGTAATATGGTTTAAATAATGTTAATTGAATTATTAAAGAATCATATTCATTGTTATGATATCATATATTGTCATATTTGTAACTTATTAGTAGTAATATTTCATTGCTACTTGTTATTCGGGTGTTTGTTGCTTTATGTTCTTAAGAGTGTTTTGTCAAATAAATTCTTATTCCTATTTATAGGATATAGATACATCATTTACATAATGATATTATTGTAATATATATCATATTCATTCATTAATTTCATTTATATAATCCTTATTCAATGAAGATCATATTGAACGAGTCACATCACATCCTGGAGACGGTAGGCCGTATGTACGCACGAGCGATGATATAATTCCCATTATCGTGGAATTGTATTCAAGTGTATGTATAATATTTCAGAATAAATACCACTTTACAATAATCATATATAGTTATTTATTTACACCATTATACCCATCCAAGTAAGGTGGTGGTGGAAAACATATTACACCACGGCGTGGAGACGGTATTCTGTACGTACGCACGCGCGGTGATTTTGTTTACCGTAGGATGGATAAGAGTTGAAATAGGGTTGTTTCATATTTATAATAACATATCAATATATTAGTGATACTGATGTTATTACCTCATAATGAAACAACTAAATAAGATGGAGTAGAAAAAGAATGGAACTTGAAGAAAACGGTAGAAGGTATTACCTCTTCTTTGAAGTGACTCCTTTAAACATTCTCTTAGGGAACTAGAGTTGGTCTTTTGAGAAGGCAAGTACCTCTAATAGGTTTCTAAGGAAGTGGGGAAGTGAAATGGGGAGGGTTTGGCCGAGCATGAAGGCTCAATGTTCTGTGAGGAGGAGAGGGAGGAGGTGTTCTTTTATAAGGGAGGAGAGGGGAACCTTTGGAAAATGTGAAAATATTATTTTATTATAAACTTATATTCGGTTTCAAAAGGACCAAAAATCATTAAAGATGAATATAAGATGACTCATGGTAGAAATAAAATCATCCAATCATAATTGGACTTGTTTTGGAAAATATTGTAATCATTATAATCTTATTTATTTAAACCATTTATTAATGAGGTAAATACTGCATCATTATTGGGTCATAAATAATTTAATTTATTTGATGTCTAAAAATTATAAAAAAATACCAACATGTAGGAAATATTTTTAACTTTCCAATTAATATTTACAGTCGAAAAGATAATTTATATATCCCCTTATAAAAATTAATTACTAAAGAATTTTTTTGAAATTGCCAATTTTTTCTTTACATTAAATTAATTAATCTATTGTGTCGTTGTCTTTCATAAGTGGTTCCATGGGGTCCCAAAATCGACCCAAGGATGCCCATGGTTTTTCATTACTCATCCAATAAGGCTTTGACAAGTGTTAAGATAATTTTGAATTATTATAATTTTCTTTTACCCTTGAATTACCCTATTTACTTTTAACCGTGGTAAATAAAAGTAAAAAATTACTATTCACCAAAAATTATTTTTATCTAATTGAACCACATTTTACTTCTTGATATTAACCATTTCTCTCAGATTTCCAAAATTCAACTCACAGAAGCGGTAAAATTATGTTTGATGAACAATTGCAAAAGCTCCTAGGAGGTGGGTAAAAGACGGTGAAAAGCTCAATACAATTTTTTTATAAATCTAAAATTATTATAAAATGATTCCAATGAATTTCATTGAACCTATATAAGTATTATGTATCTATTTTGACCTAAAATAAATTTAAATCAAATAAATGATTATTTAAATAAAAAGTTGGTTTTAACCAAAAACTCATTGTTTTCACTATTCATCAAAAATTGAAGTTTTTCAGAAAAATACCTAAAATTCAGCCTAAGCTATATTTGATATTCTGAATTCAAAAATGATGTCTATTTTTCCAAATTCAAAACATAGAAGTGGAATTAATTAATTTTAATTTAATTCCCCTTATCAAAACAAATAGCGTGTTTTTAAGAAACAATAGCTATCAAAAGATCATCACTTGTTTATGTCCAATTTCAAAGTGAAATTAACTCCAATGACCAAAATTGGATTAAATGGTAATAATATATTCTAATTACACATTAAAACCGATTAAAAATATAATCTATCCATATAAATTATTGCAATGAAAAAAGTTGTTTTTAATTAAAATATAGCGTGTTTTTACTATCATCAAAATATGAAAGTTACCAGAATAATATGAAAATTTTATCAAAAGTAAATTTTTTATCCTGATTCCAAAGAAGAATTTTATTTTTTCAAATTTATCTTATAAACATGTCAAAAACTATATTTAAAATGTGTGCGCCATCAAAAGGCGGTAAAACTGTATTTTTTGAAAAATACTTCTTTTATCCAAAAAACTGATTTTGTTTTCATAACTCATTATAGAAAATGTGTAAGATGATTTATAATGTTATAAAATATAAAATTCAGTTAATACTATTCATAATGTCTAGTTCATAATATTATAATAATATATTGTTGTTTAGTGAAAATCGGTATTGCGTACTACACACGCTATCGAGGAAGGTCGCGATTGCGTTTAACGCAACCCAAGATAGTGTTGTGTGTAGTGAAAGATTCTTTTGCGTATAACATAATACATAAAAAAATATACTTCTAATAAAATATCAGGGTGTCACATTCTACCCCCCTTAAAATGAATTTTTCCATTGAAATTCGTCACTTTGTAACAAACAGTGGAGGATACCTCTCTCTCATCATATCCTCAAGCTCCCATGTAGCTTATTCTAATTGGTGGATCCTTCATAAAACTTTCACCAAGTGAGTGGTCTTGTTCCGTAGAACTTTTTCGCTATGATCCAGAATCTCTATCAGTTGTTCTTCATAAGAAATATCTTCCTCCAGTGGTATAACTTCTGAGCTTACTACATGTGAAGGATCAGGTATGTACTTTCTCAAGAGAGATACGTGGAACACATCATGAACTTGAGAGAGATTCGGTGGAAGGGCCAATCGATAAGCTACCTTCCCAACACGATCCATTATTTCAAAAGGACCGATATACCTAGGGCTCAACTTTCCCTTCTTCCCAAATCTCATTACTCTCTTCCAAGGAGATATTCGTAAGAACACTTTATTACCCACTTCAAACTCTAGGTCTTTTCATTAGTTGTCAGCATAAATTTTTTGTCGACTCTGAGATGCTCTTATGTGTTGTTGAATAGATCGGACTTTTTCTACCATCTTATCAACAAGATCAGGTCCTAATATATTTCTTTCCCCAACTTCATCCCAGCATGTTGGAGTTCTGCATTTCTTTCCATATAGAGCTTCATAAGGAGCCATCTGAATACTGGAGTGAAAGCTATTATTATAAGAAAATTCCACCAAAGGTAGGTGTTGATCCCAACCACCTTTGAAATCCATAGAGAAAGCTCTTAACATGTCTTTTAGAGTTTGAATTGTCCTCTCAGACTGACCGTCTGTTTGAGAATGATAAGTAGTGGTGAAACTCAACTCTGTATCTAGAGTATACTGAAGACTTCACCAGAACTTTGAGGTAAACCTCGGATCCCGATCGGATATAATGGAAAGTGGTACTCCATGCAATCTTACCACTTCTTTTACATATATCCTGGAAAGCTGATCCAGAGATAAATCTTCCCTAATAGCAATTAAGTGTGCTGACTTCGTAAGACGATCAACTATAACCCATATAGCATTATTGGTTTTCGATGTTTTAGGAAGTCCAGTGACAAATTCCATAGTGATGTTTTCCCATTTCCATTCTGGTATGGGTAATGGTTTTAACATCCCTTTAGACTTCTGTCTCTCAGCATTAACTTGCTGACAAACCATGCATCGAGAGACATATTCAGCCACATATCTTTTCAGTCCATCCCACCAGAAGTACTCTTTCAAGTCCCTATACATCTTCGTGCTTCCAGGATGAATAGAGAATGAAGAACTATGAGCTTCATCCAGCAACTCCTTCTTTAATTCGGGGATTGGAGGAACACAAACCCGATACCTGAACCTTATTATCCCATCACAATCAAGGTTGAATTCAGGAACATTTCTCACCTTCTTTTGTAACTTTACATCTTCTATTTGTGCCTCTTTAATCTTCACATGTATAGATGGTTGAACATTCACTTGAGAAAGATAAGATTTTTCCCCTTCCATTATAATTCCAAGATCCATCCTTTGTAAATCCATAAATATCAGATCTTTTGTGATCCTCATCATGGATAATCTAGCATGGTCTTGTCGACTTAATGCATCCGCCACCTTGTTTGCATTCCCAGGGTGGTAATGAATTGAGCAGTCGTAATCCTTAATCAGCTCCAACCATCTTCTTTGGAGAATATTCTTCTCCTTTGGTTTGATAATATACTTTAATCTTTTGTGATCAGTATAAATATCACACCTTTCACCATAAAGATAATTCCTCCAAATCTATATTGCAAAGATTACCACATCTAACTCCAAATCATGAGTTGGGTAATTTTGCTCATGGATTTTCAACTGTCATGAGGAATAAGCTATATCCATATCGTTTTGCATGAAAACACACCCCAATCCCTTCTTGGATGCGTCACTGTAGATCACAAAGATTACTCCGCTACAAGGAAGTGTGAGCACAGGTGCACTGGATAACCTTATTTTCAATTCCTTGAAATCTTTTTCACACTCCTCCGTCCACATGAACTTAACTCCTTTTCGAGTCAACCTAGTGAGTGGATTAGATAATCGTGAAAAATCTTTCACAAAAAGTCGATAATATCCATAAAAACCAAGAAAACTTCAGATCTCAGTTATTTTTGTTGGTCTTACCATCTTTTGATAACCTATGTTTTTGCTAGATCCACAGATATCCCCTCTTTTGATATTATGTGACCCAAAAATGCATCTTTTTGAAGCCCAAATTCACACTTGGTAAATTTGGCATAAAGCTTCTCCTTTCTTAGGGTCTTCAATACAATTCTCAAGTGATCCTCATGTTCTTCCTTGATCTTTGAATAGACAAGAATATCATCTATAAAGACTACCACAAAATAATCAAGATAGTCTCTAAAGACTCTATTCATTAGATCCATGAATACAAAAGGGGCATTAGTAAGACCAAATGACATCACTATAAATTCATAGTGTTTGTACCTTGTACAGAAATCCGTCTTTGGTACATCCTTCCTTTTGACCCTTAATTGATGATACCCTGAACGAAGATCAATCTTGGAAAAGTATTGAGCTCCGCGTAATTGGTAAAATAAGTCATCAATGAACTGGAGAGGATATTTGTTCTTGATTGTGATCTTTTTAAGTTCTCGATAATCAATGCAGAGTCACATTGATCCATATTTCTTCGTAACAAACAGAACAGGTGCTCCCCAAGGTGACACACTAGGGCCTATGAATCATTTATCAAGATTCTCTTGGAGTTTCTTCTTCAATCCCTACAACTCAATTTGGGCCATTCTATAAGATGTATTTGATATAGGAAAAGCAGCCGGTACGAGTTCTATTGAAAACTCAACTTCACGATTTGGTGGAAGACCCAGCAATTCCTCCGGAAAGACATCATCAAACTCCCATACAATGGGAATATTCTTAATTGTGAGTTTCTCTCCAACCATTTGAGATAAATAACCATCATTTATTGGAATCAAGACCCATAAGATAGAATAATTTTCCTCTAGAAGGTTATATTCATCCTTGCATCGATAGACGATCATAGATTGATCTAGAATATTAAATGTGATTTCCCGTATTTGGAAATTGATATGAGCTTCGTATAAAGAAATCCAATCCATGCCAAGAATCACATCAAATTACACTATAGGAAGGATCACAAGATTTGCAGGAAGCACTTTCCCACAAACTTCAATCGGAGAAGAATTATAAACATTTGATGCAACTGTTGTGCCATTTAGAGTTGTTATAACTAACTCAACATCTAATTGTTGAGGTAATACAATGATACCCTTAGAAAATTCTTCATAAATAAAAGTGTGGGTGGATCCAGAATCAAATAAAACATTTTCTACTTTAGAGTGGATGGTATGTGTACCTTTCACCACTTTGTTATCATACTCCACATCGCCAATAGTAATTGCATGTGACATTCCTTTGTGTTTGGCCTTAAGAGTTTGTTGACTTCGATCATCATCAAAAACCCTTGGATTTGGGCATTGATTGGCATAATAAGCCATCTCTTTGCACTTGAAACATTGAAGTGTAGGAGGTGAATTCTATGTATCCCTTTATTTGTTCGCATCATTAGACATCTTCTTCCCATTATTTCGACATTCAACTGCCCGATTACCTTATTTTCCACACTTAAAACATTTTCTTGTCCCTTTAAGACAATTCCCTCCATGTTTCTATTCCCAATTTGACCATAAAGGAAAAATCATCTTCTATTCAGTGTGGTCTTTATATTTTCCTTTGAATTCCAATTTTCTCTTCTTATCAAACCCATATGACTTATGGGTTACTCCAATCTCTATCTCAACCTTGAGAGCACATCGAACAATTTCCTCGTAGCTATTGATGTCCTTTTTGGCTAACGCCCTTCGAAGACTTGGTTTTAAGCCACCCAAGAATCGATCAATTTTACTCTCAGGTTGGATAATAATTCTGGAAGCGTACCTTGAAAGTCTTGTAAAATTAGCTTAGTAGGTACCAAACGATTCATCATCCTTTTACTTCATTTTAAGAAACTCCTTCTCCATATTTGTTCTAAGAATACGAGGGATGTACTTATTGAAAAATAAATTATTAAACTCGTCCCATTCCATGGACTCAATTTCATCTGTTTACCTCGTATTCTTGATAAGATTCCACCATTGATCAGCATCACCTTCCAAAAGATACACTTCTAAGATGACTTTGTCATGTTCAGAACATTGTAGATCTAAAAATATATTTTCAGTGGTACAAATCCATTGTTCAGCTACTAATGGATCAGAAGACCCGATGAATGATGGTGGATGCTGCCTCATGAAGGATTCAAAAGAATTTTGCTTCTTTGCTCATTTGGAAGTCCTGCATGGTTCATAGCTGGAGAAAGATTTGTGGGAATGGCTACAAGATTTTTCATTCTAGATCCCATAACATTTGGTTTCTTAGGGGGACAATCATTTCATTTCCCGTCACATTCAGCATTAACACGGTTCCTTCGGGTTCCAGCCATTGACTAAAACCAAGAAACATAGTGTTAGAAACACTAATAATAATAGGAAAACCACATAATCAAGAATAAAATTTCACAATTATGTTCTTATCATAGGTTTTTCATGGCCATTTCTAAAACACTAAGATTGTGTTCTATGCTTAGACTTATCCTTAGGGTTCTTACTAAGGCTTTCACATCCTAGTTTCCAAAGGTTGACTATACCTTTCCTCTGATACCAACTATAAAGACCCATACGTTACATACATTGTTATTATTTCAGAGTTGAAGCATACTTATTACAACATATAACAAAACCATGAAAGGACTGTATAGGTATAGTGTCTTTAGAAACTGGGAAACATAAACAACTGGTTCATAAAATAAACTACATTGTCTCCCGTTTATTTCATCATATCTTGAGTCCCTTTTTGGCATATCCTACTTAATATACTTCTTCTTGACCCAGGGAAAAGAAATCATACAGAAGGGTGAGCTCAAATGCTCAGTAAGGGTAAACAAAAGAAATATCAGTCATATCATATTCATAAGAACATAAAATTTTGAAAATCATAACCTGAAAAAGAGGTCATAATATCATGTCATGGGATAAATCATAGTAATGAAAAGTAATCCCAAATAATCAAAACATAAAACATGAAACATTGTGGCGTACACACATAATCATAGAAAATCATTTCATATTAGTCAAGGCTCATTTCCAAGACCATAATAGAGGACAAAGTCCTTTACTGAACCGAGTTCACTCCTCATTCCAGTCCCGTATCACTGAACCTATTTAACTTGTTGGTCCAGCCATGTCTACCTCATGAGATATAAATAATTACCCAATGCATTGGAAAGAGATATAGGTCCCACCCATCTCAAGATGAAACCATTCTTATGTGTTCCACAGAATAAAAAATCATACATCATAGCATAACCCATGTAATAAAAATGGGATTCTTAAACATCATGCCATCATAACATAACCCATATAAGATAAAAGGTAATCATAAAATTAATTCCATCATAAAACAATCAAATCAATGTAAAAATAAGGATATAAACAGAACCTTATTTTATCTTATATGGAAAATAATTTTGATGAAACACTTGAACTCCATTCATGAGGAAAATATCCTTTCTACTTCAAAAACATTTTTCCTTTCTTAACATGTCATACAATTTTAAACTAAAAGAAGTTGATTAAAAATAAACTTGAAATTTTTTTAAGTATTCTTCTTGTAAATAATTTTCTAAAAATCCATTTATGTCTTATAAGTTAAAAAAACATTCTTCTTGTACTTTGGCCGGAAAAGTAAAAAAGTACCTTGTATGAGAAACGACAAAATATTCCTTTCATATCTTTTACTAAAAACTTGCCGAAGGGTAAAATTGGATTTAAAAAATTGTAGGAGGATGGAAATAATATTACATTTTGACGAAACATGGATGTGGATGATAAAATACACCCCAGTAAATACCAAAGTACAAACAATCTCGGATAAAAATGAGATTGTGAGATTTTCCCTTACCTTAGGTCTGATATGCTTCGTATGAATCCAAACCTCCTATAATATGGTTTAAATAATGTTAATTGACTTATTACATAATCATATTCATTGTTATGATATCATATATGGTCATATTTGTATCTTATTAGTAGTAATATTTCATTTCTACTTGTTATTCAGGTGTTTATTGCTTTATGTTCTTATGCATGTTTTGTCAAATAAATTATTATTACTCTTTATATAATATAGATACATCATTTATATAATGGTATTAGTGTAATATATATCATATTAATTCATTTATTTCATTTATATAATCATTATTCAATGAAGATCATATAGAACGAGTCGCATCACATCGTGGAGACGGTAGGCCGTACGTACGCACGAGCGATGATATCTTTCCCATGATCGTGGAATTGTATTGAAGTGTATGTATAATATTTCAGAATCAATACCACTTTACAATAATCATATATAGTTATATATTTACACCATTATACCCATCTTAGTAATGTGGTGGTGGAAAACATATTACACCACAGCGTGGAGACGGTATTCCATACGTACGCACGCGCGGTGATTTTGTTTACCGTAGGATGGATAAGAGGTGAAATAGGGTTGTTTCATATTTATAATAACATATAGGTATATGAGGGATACTGATGTTATTACCTCATAATGAAACAAATAAAGAAGAGGGAGTAGAAGAAGAATGGAACTTGAAGAAAACGGTAGAAGGTATTACCTCTTCTTCGAAGTGCCTCCTTTAAACTTTCTCTTAGGGAACTAGAGTTGGTCTTTTGAGAAGACCAGTACCTCTAGTAGGTTTCTAAGGAAGTGGGGAAGTGAAATGGTAAGGGGTTGGCTGAGATTCAAGGCTCAAAGTGGTGTGAGGAGGAGAGGGAGGAGGTTCCCTTTTATAATGGAGGAGAGGGGCACCTTTGGAAAGTGTGAAAATATTATTTTATTATAAACTTATATCCAGTTTCAAAAGGTACAAAAATCATTAAAGATGAAGATAAGATGACTGATGGTCGAAATAAAATCATCCGATCAGAATTGGACATGTTTTGGAATATATTTTAATCATTATAATCTTATTTATTTAAATCATTTATTAATTAGGTAAATATTGCATCATTATTGTGTCATAAATAATTTAATTTATTTGATGTATAAAAATTATAAAAAAATACCAACATGTAGGAAATAATTTTATATTTTCAATTAATATTTATAGTCGAAAAGATAATTTATATAGCCCCTTATAAAAATTAATTACTAAAGGATTTTTTTTCTTAATGCCAATTTTGTCTTTACATTAAATTAATTAATCTAATGTGTCATTGTCTTTCATAAGTGGCTCCATGGGGTCCCAAAATCGTCCCAAGGATGCCCATAGTCGGTAATTACTCATCCAATAAGGTTTGGACAAGTGTTAAGGTAATTTTGAATTATTATAATTTTCTTTTAACCTTGAATTACCCTATTTACTTTTAACCATGGTAAATAAAAGTAAAATGTTACTATTCACCAAAAATTATTTTTATCTAATTGAACCACATTTTACTCCTTGATATTAACCATGTATCTCAGATTTTTTAAATTCAACTCAAATAAGCGGTAAAATTAAGTTTTATGAACAATGGAAAAAGCTTCTAGGATGTAGGTAAAAGACGGTGAAAAGTTCTATACAAATTTTTATAAATCTAAAATTATTATAAAATGATTCCAATGAATTTCATTGAACTTATATAAGTATTATGTATCTATTTTGACCTAAAATAAATTTAAATCAAATAAATTATTATTTAAATAAAAAGTCGGTTTTAACCAAAAACTCAGTGTTTTCACTATTTGTCAAAAATTGATATTTTTCAGAAAAATACCAAAAATTCAGCCTAAGCTATATTTGATATTCCGAATTAAAAAATGATGTCTATTTTTAAAAATTCAAAACATAGTAGTGGAATTAATTAATTTTAATGTAATTCCCGTTATCAAAACAACTAGCGTGTTTTTAAGAAACAATAACTATCAAAAGATCATCACTTGTTTATGTCCAATTTCAAAGTGAAATAAATTGAAATGACCAACATTGGATTAAATGGTAAAAATATATTCTAATTACACTTTAAAACCAATTAAAAATATAATCTATCCATATAAATTATTGCAATGAAAAATGTTGTTTTCCATTAAAATATAGCGTGTTTTTACTATTCATCAAAATATGAAAGTTACCAGAATAATATGAAATTTTTATCTAAAGTAAATTTTTATATCCTGATTCCAAAGAAGAATTTTATTTTGTCAAATTGAACTTATAAACATGTCAAAAACTGGATTTAAAATGTGTGCACCATCAAAAGGCGGTAAAACTGCATTTTTTTAAAAATACTTATTTTATCTGAAAAACTGATTTTGTTTTCATACCTCATTCTAGAAAATGTTTAAGATGATTTATAATGTTATAAAATTTAAAATTCAGTTAATATTATTCATAACAGCTAGTTCATAAAATTATAATAATATATCGTTTTTTAGTGAAACTCGGTATTGCGTACTACACATACTATTGAAGAAGGTCGTGATTGCGTGTAACACAAGCCAATCTAGTGTTATGTGCAGTGAAAGATTCCTTTGTGTATAACATAATACATAAAAAATATACTTCTCATAAAATATCAGGGTGTTACACCTTAGATTCATCTTGATGTCTTTGGACACACAGTTCCATGGGTTCACCCCATTGGTCCAAGTAATTCTTAGCTCGAGATTACCATGGATGAGATCCATGAAATTTTTTAGACTCATTTATAGTGTAATTACTTGGGAATGCCCCTTGGATTACACTCATAACCCTTTTTGATAGACTAAATGAGTTTACACTATGAGTTGGCATAACCCATGAGGTCAAGAATTCCTTGGTTACACATTGGATTCTCATTTATTATTATGATGATATATCTGGGTACTATTGACACCTAGATAGTACTTATCTATATATATTGGTTCATAATAAATTCAATGGATTCATTTTTATACAATAGATATGGTTTAATAATATATGAAATATTTATTTCAAATTCTTTAATATATTATATAGCTACACATTGTGTAGTATATATTGACAAAATAGATTTTATAAAAAACATTAGTGGTGGATAACTGAGATTTATCTCACACCCCATCTAGTCCTCCATTGGTACCTGGTGAGATATATGATTGTAGGTGTGGATAATGGGAAGCATATCGCTTTGGACACATGACTTGTTTTCTTTAGGATGGAGCATGGTATCAAATGATCATGCTAGTGTTCAAGATTCTTGGATTTTTTGTCTTATTTATTATTTTTTAAATCTTGTAATTTATTTATTGTATTCTTCCATTTATTCTTGATTTCCCTTTTTTAGATACATAACATTACATCATCTTTTTTATACGATCTAGTTTATAATTATTGAGTTGATTATTATTGATGGATGGTTACTCTTACTTCCACTGATACTCTAATTCCTTATAATACTAATTATGATACTTATTTAAGTTATATTACCATTGTGATCCTCTCTAACCTAAGGTCATAGTCTACCAACTATCACACCTTATCTTCTCACTACTAGTTGGAAGCCTTTGGCATATAGAGAAGCGCACTTGAGGCCATGTGGCTGACTAGGTTCAGTTACTCAAAAGTGAATCGGGTCTGGGACATCATACCTTGACCTATTTATAGATAATAACCTTAAACTTTATATGATCACACCTAATTACTATGAGAGAAAATCCAATAAGACCATACAATATGTTTTTTTATTGATCTCAATTAAATTATATTTGAATTTAATTAATAGAATAACTATTATTCTCAAGATCGAAGAATGATTTTATTCTTGTTTCCTCAATCACAAATATTAATTGATGAATAAAATATTTAAATTAAATATTTATCTAGGAATTTAGTAAATTTAAAGGAGGATAAACAGACGATGACCACATCCATTGGTAAATATTTATTTATGATCCTATATATATTACTTATCATTGTTTAGGTTGGTGCACACCATAAAATATTAATTATTATTATATTATTATGTGGAATGGGGTTTATTAAATATCATAATATTATTTAAGTAAAGACATGAAATTAAATAATTAATTTTAATCTAAACCCTAAATTTATAAATAGACTATTATGTCTATCGAGTGAATGATAAAAAATTGTAAATTTAGAATCATTCTGCACAAAGAAGATATCCCTCTCAAATTTTCCTTCTATCTTTCCCTTAAAAAAGAGAAGAAAACCTTCAATCCTGATGGATTTTGGAGTTATCTAGATGAGAAAATAAAGAAAATGAATTCTCCAGGATAGCACCCAGAAATCAATTGGAATTTCTTATAGACCAAAAAAGAATTTTTGGATCACTTCTATAGGAATTATAAACTTGAATCCTCACAACATAATGAATTTAATCCAAAATGGTTTTTGGAATATTAGCATAATAAATGAAGAAATATCCTATCCCAATTTATATAATTTCATTTAGATCAAAGTAAATTAATGACAAATTTAACATGAAATATCCTCTCATAGGGCTTCAGGAAACTCAATATTAAATGAATGTTTAATATAATTTCCACTAAAGGTGCTTCAGCTACACCTAAAACTGACATATTCTTTATCATGTGATTATTCATATACTTCGATGATTGATTCTATGAGATTATGGATATTCCATTGATCGAATATTCTATTTATTTTTATCAATTAAATATTCAACTTTTATTTTATGGTGATTATATTAGTTTATTGTTGTTCTATTGATAAATCGAATTAGTGAAATGCTTATTTGGTGGGGAAACCCTATATGGATCTCAAAATTTGATTAATTCTTAGGGAAATATTATGGAATTATTATAATGTATTTGGAGATATTTTTATTTCAATTTTTTTCTTTCAAGTTTGATTTAGAGATTGAATTGATGGGTAGTTCCTTTTTAGGTTTATGTTCTTACTTTTGTGTATTCCTTTGTAATTCAGTGAATTTCTAGGGATATATAGTATTATGGTGGAATAATTTTCTGAACCATGATATTGATTTTGGGTATGAATTTGTGTTTCATTGTTTTTTATTTTTATGTCTCATATTTCATTATCTTTATAAGAATATCGGATGTTTTATAGTTTCATGATTTCTATAGTTTATAACTATAGTAGGTCACATCGTTACTAGGATAGTTTCTGTGGCCATAATTATATGACATATGGCGTTATACCATGATATTTCCTTAGGACGTAATGATTATGTTATGTTGGGGGTAGTAACTTTGTGACATAGGTAATCACACTGCAAAATGACATTGGGAAGTGATGCCTCAAATATGATGGGGGGCATGCCATGATGTAAGGAACTATACTATTACATTCCCTAGATCGAATATTAATTCCATGAAAATTTCATTTTACCTATCGAATTTAAGGCCCAAATGGGTCTCTCCTTCCTCTCATTCATGTGATACACTCTATGGGAGCTCTATGCATGGATCCCTCATTTTCTAAATTTTATCAATGTATTTTTTTCATCAATTTAAATCCAATTATTAATGTTTAATCTCTATTTATATTTCTCCTCTACTATTTTACTTTATTCTCTTTTACTTTCCATCCCTATTATGTTCTTAGAGATCTAGGGATTTATTTCACATGTTTTTTATATGGGTGTTATCTTCTCTTAGGGTTTCCCTTAGCCTTTTGGAGTTCTTTGGACCTATTAAGGTAGATCAGACCCTAGTTGTCAATAGAGATGGTTTGAGGTAGTTGTTTCTACACATTATTATTTTCTAGATAAACCATGTAGAGTATTCTAAATTTTATTTCATTAAGAATTATACATTTTTTGAAATGTTAGTGGAATATTATTTAATTAGTAATGTCTTATATTCTTATTGGTTTAACTAAAAAGGGGTTCCCATGTATTTAAACACATATAATTTTTTATCAAATGAATATACTTTCTATTAATTTAATAAAATAACTTGGATGGTTTTATTAATAACTTTTGATACCTAAATATCATTATATATTTTAAAATGAATTATTGTGGACTGAATAGATGACTTGGAATATTGATTGGCTAGTTTTTGGGTTTTTCGTGGGATTGATTATAATACTTCATAAATACATATATTATTTGTACGTGAATAGTGTTTATGATTTTCACTTATATTATTTGATGAGACACTACCTATGTTTATTTTTTTGAAGGATATTTCAAATTAAAGTATGTGTTTTTATGACATAAAAGTTTTTTATAAATGATTCATGAAAGTCAAATGGTATCTAAAGAGTTTTTTATTTTGATTTTAATGTTTAATTTAGATTCCCCCTTAAAAACATATAAATGAGGTTTAAGGATTATTATTAATTTTTAAATTCATTTAAAAAGGTATTTGAAAATGCTACAATTCGTTAAAAAACCATGTCCAGTTGGAACCATAGATAAATGGTTTTCTTAAATGATCATAATAGTCATTGCAAGCCCATGTTATCATAGTATGTGTGAGATTTAGGTTATTTGTTATTATAATATTATTGTATTCTATATAAACGGGTTTCTCATTATAGGGTGTGAAGTGGTGTGATTAGGATATGTGTTTGCATTATGTTGATATGTGATTTATATTTGATAAATGATTCCCCACCTACAATTTTTATCTTCATAGGGGTCATAAGATTCATAATGATAAATGAAAGAAGGATGTTAAACTATTCATGATGAAACTAACTATTTTTCCCTAGTATATGAGTCACTTTTACAAAGGGTAATGACACTGGTGAGGCTAGTTAGAGCATATTGGGAGGTAATTTTATTGGAATTCTTCAATATGATAGAAGATGATTTCTCCCATGTACATATGGGATCATATCACTGGATGTTTAACAATTTTCCAAATTAAGTATATTTTACGGTTCCAAACCTACTACCCTTTAGTTTTAGTTATATTTTAATTTCACTATCAATGATTCATCATGATATGTTTTATTTATTTCAATTTTTATTTTATGATTCTTAGGTGATTTTATTTTGTGGATTTTTTTACCACTGATCATTTTTCCATTATAGATTTTATATCTGACTTGTTCTCCAATTAAAATTATATATGTTTTTATCCCTTTTGTTTTCTTAGTTAATGTATTTACTTATTTATCTTTGGGTTCTCCATTATACGATTGTAAAAGTGGACTTTAACGATGGGGTTTCAAAGGAATGTTTCAAATGGATTATTTAAAAAATGTTTTTATTATTTTTTAATGTCTGTTGGGGATTTTTTTTAAATTTTAAAAGTGTTATTAGCATTTTCCGTAAAATGACAGAAAAAATATTTTTAAATAGTTTTTTTCAAACTATATTTTATAGTCTATTTAGTTCATGGAAATGCATACTCTTTAGTGAAATACTACTAGTTAGTTTATTCTCACACATTACTTATTCCACTTAGTCTCAGTAGACATAGTAGTTTTCCTTATAGGTTCATGTTCATGTTTTCAAAATACTATTCTAGTGAAATTATTTCCCTCTTCTCTTATAGAGAGGATCACAAGATGAGGTTGCCGTGTGACTAGGATTCATAAGAAATTTTCATTTTTACTCTTTAGGTATCTTTTTTTTTATTCTAGACCATGTATGTATTGGAAATTTTGGACCCTATTGTGTATTGGATTTAGTTTTAGATTTTTTTATGTATGCTGATTGGATGTATATTTTTTATGACGCCTCATTTGGTTGGTCTTTTATTTTGATCTATTTATTATGGTTAAGAATGGAAGTCCAATGTATGGACATACCATGCTATAATTTGGGTAGAATTTTAATGTATGAGAATTATTTTTTATTTAGTTGAAATCATCCCCATAGTGTATATTTTGATTCCATAATAGTAGTATCCAACCCATGGTGATCAGAAACATCCTTTGGGCTATGATATGGGATAACTTTTGTGCCCTATTCAGGGGTGGCCTAGTCTCATTTTTCATAACTTCAAAACTGACTTGGAAACCTCTATTATGCCATGCCATAACCATATGGTAATGAGGCACCATGACATAGAGACCGGATGGCCACGACATAGATGAATTAAAAAAACACTTTTTTATAAATATCCACTAAAGGTTTTTTACTCAACAGATGGTGTGTTTAATAACATTTACTCGAACCATTCCCATTTTTGAAAACATTTATGTCATAGTTCTTGAATTCAAGAATAATGATGACTCTTTTTTGGACATAGTTATGTCCAGGTGACTTGATAATAATTTATCCAATTTCTTTATTAAATCAAAATGATATTGAATAGCATTTGATACCACTGAAGGGTTTTAAAGAGATCACCATCATCCAAAACATAGTGGAAGAAACACTCTAAAACCCAAATAACAACTAGGTTCTATCTATATTTTAGCAATGATTTAAAATAAATGAAGAAAGATTTAACTTTTCCTTATTGATCTGAACCTATTGATTCTTGTCTACATGATCTTGATTGAGATCACAAATATGTAGACAATGACTCTTTTCTTATATGGTATTCATGAGCTATGAAAGCATCAAAATGTATCATATGGATCTTCCCTTTTACAGTGTTTTATAGAACCATTCGTTCATAAAGAGAGATATAGAGAAATAAGTAATGATTTGGTCAAGTATTTTGTATAATGAATTCACATTAACCCATTCTAGGCCTTAACCTATTTATATATCCAACCAAAGACCATATTTGAAACTCTATATTTTATATATATTGATGATGTATTTTTCAAATGCTCTAATAGTACATCCCCTTTAAATGTTCAACTCAATTCTAATAATAACCATTTAATTTTAAAATAATTATTTTAGTTATCCAGACTCCTCTAACAACCATCATATCATTATTCAAAATGAGAATGATAGAATAGATAGGAATAAGGAATCTAATCTATTCATTATTGCATTATTTAAGTCACTTCTATACACAATATTATGGCAATACTTATCATATCATGGTGTATCCCATGACAGATAAAGATGTGGTTTAAACCACTACTCCACAATGGTTCCTTTAGTACAATTTTCTATCATGCACACACACAATTGATCAATAAAAAAATAGTTTATAAAATTATATTAAATTTAACTTTAAAATGAAAATCTAATTCAAATAATTATATATATATATATAATATCTCTCTGTGTGTGTGTGGGTGCACACACACATGTTTGTATGCAATATATAATTCAATGGATTTAAATATAAACCATTATTATATATATAAATAAATATATTTACTTTTTAAATGAAATAATTATAATTTTAAATTATAAAATTTATAAAATTAAGTTAATAATTTATTATCTTCAAATATGATTTATATTCAAATACAATTAATTATGTATTTATATATATTTATATAATTATATTGTAATATATTTAATTTAAATATAATCATATATATTTATTTATTTTAATATATATTATTATAAATTGGTTGATATATTTATTGATATAAATTTATGTAATATATATACATATATCAGGAACTATGTAAGTTGGATGAGCTCACTAAGTCAAGTGGTTATTTGATCATTCCTTATCCAGAGCACCTAGTTTTGAATCTACCTAGCCTTTAAACGCTCATTATTGTTTTTCATTTGATGGAATTTTATTAGCTCTCAAATAATCAATAATATATGGTATCTATCTATGCGCTGATAAAAACCCCTTTCTTAGTGCTAAAATTTTTAATTCTGATAAAGGGTACATTTATGAGTGATTTCTAAGCATTGTTAAAGTTCATCACATTTTTTATTTAAACATAACCATTGATATATTCTTCTTCTTCATCAATACATTTATGGAAGGAAAATTCTTATTGAAAATGTAAAATCACATAGTTTTGTTGGATTAATCATTTGATAAATCAATGATATGTTATCAAAATTGGGATTTATTATTTTTTCCTGGATTGAATATGTTTTTTATGATTATTCCCATTTATATAAATTAATAAAACTACGTATATATGTTAATTCCCACATTATATATATATTTTTATGCTTATGTAAAATTGTATATACATATATATGTATTATTTTAATACATTATGTTTATATTTTATGTATTTTATATAGTATATTTTATATGTATAGTTTATATAATGTTTTAATATGTTTATACTTTATATGTATACTTCATATATGTATAAATTATAAAGTATATAATGTATTCCTATGTATACTTTGTATATGTATATATTATGAACTTTATAGACATAAATTATTAAATTTATATGTATACTTCTATATAATTTATATAATACTTTATATGTATAATTTATATAGTTTAAATATGCATATATTATTTTTTATATGTGAAATTTATATGATTTATATTTTTATAAATAAAATTTTACGTATATACTTCATATGAATTATTTCTATATGTATGTGTGCATGTGTATATATATATAATATGAGAGTGTGTTGCCGTTAATAATTTCATAAATTAGGGTATTTTTTTATAATATTTTATTATGTGAAATATGAATAATGTTGAACCAAATGGGATGAATATGAATAGAAAATAGATGTATGATAATCATACAATGAAAGAGTATGAGAATGGGGTCAAATATTTTATCATGTTTTTAATAAAGTATGCAAATGACTCATCATAAATTATTTTTTCTTGTTTACGTTTATTTTACTCAATACATTTTTTTCCATAAGAGTAATAATAAAACGTTATTTTTATGGAATTGATCAATGTTATTCAAAATATACTAAAAATAAGGAAGAACAAAATTTATCTTGTGGTTGAAATAATAGTAATGTTTATTAATCACCTGGTATTAGTATAAGTGTATATAATGTTGTAGATTATATATAGGAAATGACAAAAATGGTTAAATATGATGTTTAAGATTATCCAAACT
Organism: Viscum album; assembly: GCA_963277665.1. NCBI lineage: Eukaryota > Viridiplantae > Streptophyta > Magnoliopsida > Santalales > Viscaceae > Viscum > Viscum album. The sequence continues at coordinate 390,776,749 of OY728167.1, read as the reverse complement.
ATATTAAAATTTTAATGATATATTGAAGGATCCAATTTTATGATTGTTTTACCAAATATAAAACACTATTAAAAATACTAAAACAATACATTTTATAATCTATTAATGATTAGAGTGATATATGTCTTAAAAAACTACCTTTTCTCTTGAAGGAAATGTTACAATATGATAATGAAATTCTTGGTTAAATATATTATGTTAAATATATTTATTTTAAATGGGTTGGAGTTATGAAAAAATACATTTATATCCTAACAAATGTATATTATTTTGAATGGATATGGTTTTCTTAAAAAAAATATTAACTGTGATGCTGCTCGATATATGAAAAATGAATCATGTACATCAGAAGTCATATGATAATTTCGAATCATTTAAATATTTTGAAGACTATATAGAAGTTTTCAGACTATAAATTAGTTATAGAGACATGAAAATTAAATAAATCATGATGGGAAACGTTGATAACCAAAAAAAATTCTTAGTGGAAATAAAATGATTATGAGTATCCTAAATTTTTAATGGAGACATAAAACCATCAACTTATGTTATCCATATATTGAATGATTTTTTTATTATAAAAAATAAAACACATAGTACATCACAAATTATATTGATAAATTTTAACTTACCACTATGGTTATGCATGCATATAATGTACATTATGTTGATTCTAACTATTTCAGGTAAAAAAACCTGGAAATGATATTGTTGCTTCTATAGATATATTGATTAATGATATGAAATTGATGTGGGATATGAATGTTTTGACATACAATGATCATTAAAAAGAAAATTTTATGTTTAGTTCCTTATTTTTTGACACAATAAATGAAATTCTTACTTGTTATAATTTTCATAGGTATAACATTAAAGGTATGTTATGGTGTCCTATATGTAAAGAAGTACCACACTCAATTAGGTTGAAAAATTGTATGAAGATGATGTTTTGTAGAAATTGTAAATTATTACCTCGATGAAATATATATTATTTATAAAAATAAACAGTAGATTTAAATTTAGAAGAAGGTGTTCTGTAGAAAAACTACCCCAGATACCTGAAAAATACCAAATCATTATTTCCACAATACTTCAGGTGTGTTTCCTAATCACCAAAGGCTTGTATATATCTCGAGGGATAAAATAATGAATGATGAAAATATATGTTATCTATTTATTATTTAATTAACATTACCATTACCGCCAATGAAAATTTATTAGGAAATATAAATACATCAGAAAAAATGAAAAATAAAATTTGTTTATTAGTTAGAGAACCTATTCACCTAGGAGACTTGTTATTCCGGGGATGTGGTATACGAAGGAATATATATGAAATTAAACTCTAAAACTTAATCCTAAAATACCCATACCAAACAACATTCATATGAATCCATGAATTAGTTATATATACATAGGCTAAAAAGGACAAAACATTAGGGGCAATAAAAATAAACTTATAAGAGCGATACCACATTTAGAATGAATATAAATAACTCATGATTCCCTTATCTAGGAATAATTCCAAAACCCAAAAGGTTCATATCCCTTCCCAACTCCAATACCTATATTACCTTTTGTGTTACTGATTTTCATTTTTCTAGATCATATTTAATAACATCTAAACACATCTTAAAAAGAACACATGTTAGGTGTAAGTAAATCATACCCATTAGTTCATCAATACTCGATCACTACCACTCTATTATAAAACCAAGTCTATGACATATAGTCATAAATAAAGTGGTGTAAAAATAAGTAGGGCATGATTGATTTATAACATATGAGTGAATATAAATGATATTATAGGGATAATAAATATAAAACATATGAAATTGTGTCAATTCAAGAAATACATAATAAATGTATTACATAGGACATAATATTAATAATAACCTATGATCAAAATCCTTTTTTTCATTTTAAAAAAGAAACCACTTTTTGGGAGAGTGGGAACCTTACAGACACCTCAAACAAGATTCAAACACATCCATCTAGAATAACAAGATCATGAAAAGGCATAATCAAAAGTGGAAATTCAAATTCAAAAAATGAAAACTCAAACCTCGGGCAAAACAATCCACCCAAAAATAAAAAAATGAGAGAACCCACGTCACCGTCGCCACCATCATCACCTCACCGACCTTATCGAATTGTCACCATCACTGCCTTCGCATCATCGCATCACCATCAAAATGCCATCAGCGACTGGTCACCGTCGGCTACACTTCGTCGCCGCCAGCACCGAACCCCATCATCATCACTGACTGATCGCCGTCGAGGATACGATGACCAGAACGTACACAGATGATTCATCACCGTCAACCTCGTGGAGCTATATTCTCAAACTCACATCCCAAGGAACTGAGAAGACCTCCACTCGCATCCTCCTTAGATAGGGTGGTGATATCTTGGATCAAGATCTGAGGATTGAACAGACAGTGCCAGGATAGAATGCCGACGAGACCCATTGGAATCCTTTGTCATTGAGACGTCGGCCATCAGAAATCCAGTCCCATAAAAACCCCATCATTTCTTCAGATCAAATTGCCGGAGAGCCCTTCCACCGGAGTCTTTCATCGTCATCGCAAGAAATATATAAAATATAAATTAAAGTTAAGTATATCAAGAAATATTGGTTCAGTTTCCCAGTGTTAAACAAGAAACTGAAGGAACCCATCAATACCACCTTTGATCCAAGATCAGAATTCCTTTTGGTAACCTAAAAAATATAATAATAACATAAATAATAAAACATGTACTAAAGGAACCTCTTGGTAGGGAATAATATAGTTCAAATCACATTCATTATGTGCATTATATTATTTTATAGTGGGGACCATCATACTGTCCCCCAATACACACACACACATACCCAATCATCAGGTAGCTCAAGTATCCATTCTAATCATTATCCACTCATCAAGGATAAAAAAAATTGTATAAAAATATCCATAGGTATATATAATTAGTATAACTATAATTTTCTAGAGAATCACCATTTTGGGTGAAATGCACTTGAAAAATGTCTCTTTTCAACTATTTTTGTCGTTGGAAAATATAAAAATCACATAGTGGAATAGTTTTTTAGAAATTTATTTATTACTATGAAAATTTATTACTATCTAAAGATATTTTAATATAACAAACAAATTATGGCATGTTATGTTATCCCATAGGGTATAATATGTGTCATGATTAATCATAAGGAATCATTACAAAATTCATCAAAAATATGTCATACTTTACCAAAATGAGACAAATAATGTATAAAATGAATGTACATAACCATACAAAATTATTTTCACATTTCATACAAATGATAATATATCATGCAGTTTCATAAGTTATATCTAATATAATGGATAAAAATATGGAATAATCACATAATATGAGACCCATGGCCAATTTCAAATATTCGATTTTTAACATATTTATTTAGATGATCAAATCTTGACAGTTTAGGTTCATGTTTCCTCATGCCAATATTATCACTCCTACTATAATCATATGAGAGGAAATAGTGGGACAAATACCAAATTATATACTAAACTCTCTTTTAAATCACAATGGAAGCGTGTATTAGATTGACTCTAGTAAATCTAGCATAATGAAATAAATTGTTTATATCAATACATCAATGGAAAATAGAAATAAAAATCGAAGATATGCAACCTTACATCATGAATAACAATATAATATATCATTTATCCTTGGATAAAGAAAAATAAAATATTTCAATTATTATAGAACCCTAAATTAAGATGATATATAGGAACATGATTTATTTCAAAATGTATTGTGGAAAACTAGTGAAATATAAAGACCTTACATAGAGTCCACCAATGGAGAGACATTTCCTAAGGTTGAAAAGGAATTATAATCTCCTATAATCTTGGTCATATCATGTTTAATAGAGAGAGATATAATGGAATCTATAAAGTGTTGTTGTTAAGGGATAATTCCATAAAAATATTGAGTTGTACCTTTTATGATATATTTATGTTTTAATTTAATAAGATAATTTTTTTTATTTTTAAGAAAGAGATACACCATAACCCTACCCAAATCTAGTCAGATTCCATTGGACTTATAATAGCCATAACACACAACCATATTCTTGATTGTATTCATCCAGAGTCTAATGTCATATGAAACACCATGTAATCCTTTTATCATTCATATAACTTCCTCCAACCGATGCATTCAGTTTTAAATTATATTATACTTATAACAACATTATTAAACCATTAAAAAAAGAAAAATACATTGTAAATTTGAAAACCATTAGGTGAGGGTTCCTATAAACTCCCTATGATCAGGCTTATCATACCCGAGAAGCTTCAATGAGCCTCTTGAGGGAATACACATGGTCAACAATATTTCTTTTTATCCTCCCTTTCATATATTTCATCCTATATATTTTTATGTTTCCCTCCCACAAACATGGGTGGAATATCCTTCCCTCACCAAACCTTCTCTCTCCCATTATCATTACAAATAGTTTACGCCATATATGAATCATGTGTATATTAGTCGATCTAGTGAAATCAGATCACATGAATAGTATTATACACGTATTTCCTCAGTTAAAAAACATAAAAAACAGTATACACAAAATTTAATTTCTATAGAGAATCTAAATTTTAAGCTAACTATCATACATAACCAAAAAATTTAAAAAGGTATAACAAACCTCAATCTAAGATTTCCTAGTTTCCCTATTCATCAATGACCTAATTTTGGAGGGACTGTGAGAAAAAAAGATTAATAACATTGATTTGAGCAAATATTTTCCTATGGACTATATATTATTTTTTGTGGCTTTTAAAAATAACTAAATACTTAAAAAATTAGTATCACTATCTCTGTTATCTGTTGGACTATATTAATCCCTATCAATAATGATCTTCCATTTTCAGTCCAACATAGAGGATAATTACGAGGTCTTCTATAGATATCCACCAAAAGAGATGATTGAATAGATGACTAATAGTCTTTATTATAATAAAACTATACAAGAGATATATAATCTTACTTACAACCACCAAAATCAAGAATAAAATACCTAAACATATATTCATGTATATATATATTTTTCTTAGACTAAACATCAATTTAGGGTTGATAATATATACTAAACTTTACTTGAGTACCAAGGGATCACTGTAATCCTTTCAGGAACTAAGATATATATCCTATGTGGTGATAATGAAAAATAATCTATATCACTATATGAAGATTCATGTTCTGCCAAACATATAAATTTAATTGTTAATATAAGAAAAAAGACTCTTAAATATGATGAAAATGAGGTTTCTTATTGAGGTGATCAATAGTCACCCACACTATATCTGAATCATTTGGATATTGAGATAATCTAGTCAAAAATTATATTACAACATCATCACATTTCCATACTCATAGAGGAGTTGGTTATAATACAACGATGGGCTACTATTGTTTTACTTTAACCCATTGGAGAGTGAAAAACCAAAATAAAAACTGAATGATTTCCCACTTCATACTAATCCAAAAAATATATTTACAAATATCAATATACTTTTTTTTACATTTGGATATAAAATACACTTGGATGAGTGATATTTAGATAACCCAACTATAACATAAATACATATTAAATCATTTTATGTTTATTTTTTTAGATATTAGATACATAATTTTTTTACAAACAATCTTCAAAATATCCTAAAAAACATATTCTCAGATGATACCCTTATTGAAACCACATACATAACAAAATTATTCATTACAAAGGGAATGTAAACCTATGAATGGGTGAGCTTAGATTATCTATAATAGGTGAAAAAAAGATATATGAATAAAATATAATAAGTGAATAATTTAGAATAAAATGAATATGTTTCTATGTCAACATGATTAGGGTTTATAAACATAACATAAAAAAATCATACCCAACAAAACATTAATCATAAATCATGAGTCACAAAAGAAATATTCTGCAATAACATAAAAATACGCGTCCTCAATGTATCGAAGCATGTCTCAATAATAAGAATCCATGAAATCATAACATGGTAATGTTTCATAACCTAGATATAAAACATATATAAAAATATAAAAACATTTCTTATTCTTAGGCACACAGAAATGACCATAATAATATAGAGAATAGATTCCCTTAATGGAATGGGTTCACTCTCTATTCTATAATCATAGTAGAAAGAATCCCTTAGGGGTTTGGGTTCAATCACCATTCCCATAAACACAGTGGGAAAATTCCCTTACAGGTCTGGGGTCACTAGTAATTCATTTTCATCTAATGGGATATTATTCTTTACCCAACAAATTGGAAGGATATATAATTCTAGTCCCACACATCCCATAGTGGATTGGGTTAACTCCTCACTCCTTTTCATCTGATTAAAATAAAAAGAATTACCCAATGCATTTAAGATCTATGTAATTATGGGACCAACCAACACATAATGAAAAACCATACATATGTGTGTCATATTAACATGATAACATTCATAATTCCATCATATAATAATTAACAAGTGAGAATGAAATGACTTCTATAAGGATCATAAAAATGCATAAAAATAAATCAACTAAGAAAGAAAATGAATGATTTTATTAAAACATGTTTCCAATGAAACATAAGAAACATTAAAGGATATTAATATAGACTAAAATTAATTTATAATAGAATTGTAAAATTAATTTCAAAAATAAGAATACATAACCATAACTTTTCAATACCATTTAATTTAAAGGGAAATACATTATAAATAATATTTTTAGAAATATTATGAGAAAATAAATTAAAATTACTCTCAAAGAGAAATGAAAACTTGAAATGTAATATTCTTAAAGAAATCCAATGAAAAAAATGGGATTATGTAACTATATGGAATATTTTAAAAAGATTCATTTCAAAAATTTGTAAATAAATTAAAATTAAATAGAATATTTAATTAATATATTATTGAATTATATATACGGATTTTAATAACATCATATACAAAATATGGAAGTGGTGGATAAATATTTCTGAATGAAAACAAGAGACGATGTCAATTTGAATTATAAGAATCAATTCAAGTGAATTATAATCCAATGGGAGGAGAAATGATGAAATAATTATATAAAAAATAAAAAGTGGATAAGAAAATAGATGGGGTTTTATAGTGAAATATCAAATAGTTTTCCTCCATGGAAATTTAAACAAAAACAATATCGATTTCAACGCGAGATTGGAAAACAATCCTTATGTATTGGGTAACATTGAAAAAAGCGCCCTTGAATGAAAGAAAATGAGATAGATTTTTAAATCCCCTGAATTAAATGAAAAATTTTATAGGATACAACCATGGGGAATTATATACACCATATAAAATAATGGAGGTGTAAAATATGGAACATATATCAATGAATGAAAATTGAGATGAGAAACTCTTACATTAGACTTCCACTTGGCCAGGCGTGCTCTAACTCCATGTGTAATAAATTTAATTTTAATATTATATGTATAATAAAAATTTTAATATTTTTTTATAATACCATTCATTTAAAATTCATTATTACACATATATTATTTTATTATTGTTAAAATTAATATTCTTATGTTAATTGTTCTCTTTTCCACACATTCTTCCATTTAGAAGTTTCAGTCTTTTCTCATTGATAGTGAGTTCATCATATATAAAATATTAATGTATATTTGGTACATGGGTTTGATATATTTCAGGAGTCCCATGGTAATTTCATAGAACTTATAGTTATGGTTCACATGGAATTCTTAAAAATATCATTTTCATCGATATTTGAGTTAACAAAATAATTGAATTTATTAGTGAATATATTTTATCATATTGAAACTATATAATTATTAAAACATATTATATAAATCATTATTAAATTATGTTTCTAGTATTTAATTTTTTATAGTCACTCATGATGTAAAGGTTATAACATCACTCATGTAGGTGAAAAAACAGACCCAAAAAAGACACATTATAAAGACCGAATGAGTGATAACATGCTATTATATAATAATAAAATCAATTTTATTGAAGATTAATGATTCTAAAAACAGGTTATAAATGAGTTAAATCTTATTTAACAATATATCAATTAATAATATATATAATAAAAATTATGGATATGATAAAACTTATGTTGAAGGCATGGATCTTGTCTTAAAGATCCTCATGTAAATGAGAGATTTTGGACTCTATGTGTCCAAAGGTTCTAAAACATGTGTGAGTATTTTTAGGTAGATAATTAGGGTAGGGATTCGATAGGAAAATTATGGAATGGTGTGGGTTGTGGTGGATATTAGAGGGGCCCTTCTATTGGTGATCTTGAGTGGATTGTTTTTTGCATTACCCATTACTTAGTTAGTAAGAATGACTTATTTAAATGGTATGTGGATCTAAAATGAAAAAATGGGATATGATAATGCAAGGATTATAATTTTCTCATCCACATATTTAGATATATGTTTTTATGATATTTTAGGACTTTACCCCTTAGTTAAAATGTTTTAACTCATTTTTCCTTTACTATGTTAACAGAATTTTTACCTTGATAAGTTATTTTTATACCTAAAAATAAATTTGAACATATCAACTAATATAAAAATTCTGATTAAAAACATGAAATTTATTTCATTGGATTTAATTTTCAATAATTAAAAAAATAATTTTAATATAACAATTCATTACAGAAAATTTATTTTAAAAAATATATGTTTAAGAAAAAAATTAATTTATTATTACTCCTTACCAGGTAATAATCATTTGATGATTGGATTTTTAAAATATTTATATATAAACACCTAATTTTATTAATATCAAACATTAATAGAGATTAACTTAATTTAAAAAAAACAGAAAACATATAGAAAAAATAATTAAAAATAGGGTTTTTTAACAATAAATGATTAAATCGGATCCCATTAATTATTTATCATTTAAACATTAAATTTTATAAATTATTTGGTAATAAAACACTTCTTCTAAGTTTATTAATACATGGTATCATTATTTAATACTAATACCAACAATAATTATATATAATGAATAAAGATACATATTTTTACAATAAACCATTTTAATTTACTATTGTCTTTTTATTTATTTCCAGAATTATTTATTATGTTTTTATTACTTTATTTTGTATTTTTTACTAAAAATTACAAAAAAAATTAATGTATCTATTAGATATGGTTATTCCCAATGACCATATATCCAATGACCGTATATCCAATGACCATGCATCTATTGATCATATTTTCAACGACCATATATATAATGGCTATATTCTATTCCTACATGCAACCTTATATAAATATTTAAAATCATTTCTTACCATTTTTTTACTTCTTTCTCAAAATTTCTATCATATTTCTATTTTTTACTTATTTCTAAAGTCAAAATCAGAGGAATTGTATTTAAATATAATCATAAGGATGAGTATCTCATGTTTGTGGTATTTTTATTTACTTTGGGGTTTTATTCCTCTTGTAGTTATCTTAATGATATTTTATATTTCATTCCCATAATCTATTAATATTTATATTTCATTGTAATATTTTATCTCAATAATACAAATCATGGTTCATTTTAGTCAGGTGATTCATGTGAAACATGATATTAAACTTGTTAAAATGAAATAAATGTAGGGTATTACATTCTACCACCCCTTAAAAGAATTTTTCCCTGGAAATTTCATTACTCTAATGTAAAAAATTAGAGTAATTACACCTTATTACATCTCTGGATTTCCATTTAGCTTCTTAAATCTTATGATTTCTCCAAAGAACATTAACTACTTTAGTGGCCTTTTTCACAGTTCTTTATACATGCAATCCAATATTTATACAATTTGTTCCCCATAAGTGATATCATGTTTAAGTGGAACTACCTCTGAGTTTAGTACATGTGATTTATTAGGTATTCACTTCTACAAAAGTAGTAAATAGAACACATCATATACTTAGGAGAGGTTTTTTGAAATTTAAAGATAATAAGATATTTCTTCCACAAAACCAATGATTACTAAAGTTACTATTTATCTTGGGAAAATATTTAACTTCTTCCCAAATCTCATAACACTTTTCCATGGTGATATTCGATGGAATACTGTATCTATAAGATTAAATTCCAAATTTCAATGATGATTGTCTATGTATATATTCTATCAAATTTTTGTAGTTTTAATGTTTTTTAAATGTTTTGAATCTTCTATAATATCTCTTGAGTAATATTTGGTCCCAATATTCTATGTTCATAAACTTCTTCCCAAAATGTTGAATTTTTTCACCCCTTATCATAAAAAGCCTCATGTGGACCAATTTGAATGATAGAATTGAAATTTTTGTTATATGAGAACTCTATTGATTCCACTGGACAAGACTTTTATTGGTTTTCAAACATGGGTTAATATGTATTGGACAATAGTGGAAGAAAAGTGGAGGTTTTGGTAAAGAATCATGGAGAATAAAAATTCACTATAACAATAGGGAATTTTGTTTGAGTATGTCATAAATTGAAAAGGTGTGTGTTAAGGAGGATACATTGAATACAACAAGTTAAGACCATGAAAATATTTATTTTCTTTTAGAAAATAAAAATAATTGAAGTTGGGGGGCATGAAAAAATGTATTCTTATATTATTTCATGAGAGTTTAAGAATATGTCCATGAAAAATTCTGTTATTTTGGATGTGGTGTTGATAAATGATTGAATTTTTTTTAATCATTGGTTAATATATATTAGAAAATAGTATAAAATAAGTGAAGTTTTTGGTAAATATTCATGGATAGTCACAAGTCTCCATAACAATTGTGATGTTTTTTTGAGTAATTTTTAAATGTCAAAGGCTTGTGTTGGGGAGGACACATTTAATACAATAAGTGAAGTCCATAAAAATGTTTATATTCATGAAGAGAAGAATAATTAATGTTGGGGAGATGAAAAATCATATTCATATATTATTTCATGATATTTTAAAGAGGGGGACATGAAAAATAATGTTACATTACACGAGGTGTTGAGAACGTATTTGTTTTATCAATTTTATACATGGAATTATTCATATTAATTTTGATAGGAATTAATAAAATAATATAAAAAACCATGTAAGCCACATGGACCAACTCAATACCACACATGTAGGAGGAGGACCTCAACCACATTGTAGATTCAGTCCACATAGCTTGCATAGAGGTAAGAGTGAGCACACTTGGGTGTGTATGGTAAAGGGAAAGAGGAAAAAAAATTGGTGCGACACGTTAGGCCCAAATGTGTGAATGTGTAAGCAGTTCACAATACCCCATACAATCACAATGCTTTTATGGGAGTTTCTTCAATAATAAAGAGGCACTAGGATGAAGAAAAGGTTTATGTGGGATTCTCAGCCATAACTATTGTTCATCCATAATTAAATAAAAAGATAAAAGGGTCACCATATGGTCTTATTGATTAGTGAAATTTCATCAAGCTACTTGATTTTTCTACCTCGATCATCATCAAAGAATACAAGTATTGAATGTGTAAATGGAAAAAACTCATATGGATGAAACTGAGCTATTATGATCATCCCAAGATTGTGAGAATTTTTTTTATAGTCTCAATTTTCTTGCATGAAAATATGTTTTGCATTAATGTGGTTATTTCTAAGATTGAACATTTGGCTGGATGCAAGTGTAGTTGAAGAAGGCTTGAAATTCATAGATGTATTCAAGATTATAAATGATCAGAATTAATTCATGGAATTTACATTTGAGGATCTATCTTAAACTCATGTAAAGAGGGGATCCATGATTTTTGGCATCAATTTATACTTAAAAGAAGGAATCACATGATTGATAATATTAAAATATTCCAAGATCACTATGAATTTACAATGTTTATTAACCCAACAGAAAATGAGGATATTTGAGAGGTGATATAAGGATGTATTTCTACCAATAAATACTGAATATCCAGAAAAAGTTAGATGTTGTCATACATCATTGAGCGAGATCTTGAAAAACCGTGCTCCAATGATCATCAATTTGGTACATAATAGAGTTTTGAGAAGGATTTATCTTTCATGAAGGAGAAAATAATCCCATGGCCTATTAACATGAAATTATTGCACTCAAGAATATATTTAAAAAACTAAGATCTCACACACATTCTAGTTTTTATCAACTTCTTTGTGACTATTAGATAGTTTCATCCACATTGTATTTAATGAAGGATAATTTCCACTTGCACAAATATTTTTACACAAAGAGTTCATGTGAACATGCATACCTAATTCATACGGACTTTCATTAAGGACGTTCAAGATATTGTCAGTTCTTACATCCATTTTCATGAAGTAGACATGTTGCAAGAAGTGAACAGTGCTTCATGCATTATCACATGCATTCATACGTGTAATCATAATAATGACAAAATTAATACCCCTAAATCATAATAGTGTGAAAGAAAATATAATAATAACTCAAATAAATTAACGTGTTGAAGGTTTCACATGCCATCCAACAATAATTACATATATAAAGTGAACATAATCTAATCTAGTTGAGAATTAAAGAAGACGTTTTTTTGAGATAGTGTAAATATTATTATTGTATAAAATAATATAGAAGAATTTATGTTCATATTTATCACTTATATAATGGGTGATGGGTCTTGATAAGAATAATAAATAATTACAGCCTGATAATTTATTACACTAATAAAATTGATCATGTATTGATGATCATAAGTATTTTATCAAGACCAAAATGATCATTTAGTTGTTGTTTAAGAAACTTGAATAGTACATGAGAAAGTGTTATTCAGAGAAATAATGGAGGAAGGTCAAATATAATCTTATAGTGGATCAATACTTGAAATAAGGCTAAGTATTCGGGTTAGTTTTGGGAGAAGGTAAAGTCTTCTATTGGATCTAGGAGCAGAAGGAGTCTCTTGGTTGTAGTTCAAGAAATAATTCTTTCAGTTAGATCTGGAAGAAAAAATTATCCGCTTGGTTGGATATGAAGTAGAATTATTTCTACCCAAGATAAATAAATAATATCCTCTTAGTTTGTCTTGGGAGCATTGTAATCACTTGTTTGATAGTGAAGAATCCTTAACCAGGGGAAATAGATGGTTGAAGCATCGAGTAGTATTTTTTCCAAACCTTGTAAAACATTCCATTATTATAACTGAACATGAGTTGATATAGAGAGATAATATTTTATGGAATGAGAACATTAAAAATTTAGAGAGGTAAAATTCTAAAGAAAAGGAATTCATGAAAAGAAACCTCTAATTCACCCCTCTCCTCCCAATGGTCAATCCAGTTTGGGGCTGTTCAAAATCTACCTAGGGGAGGTGTTGATCCCAAATTCCATATAAATCCATTGAACATGATCTTTGAATATATTATAGGATTATAATGGTCCTTTTATATTTAACATCAATTTTAGGATGCTAAAAAGTGTTGAATCTCAACATCTTATCCAATGCATAATGAAGACTTCTCTAGAACATAAAGAAAAAACTAATATTTTTATTTGATAAAATTGATAGTGGTAATCCATGTAGCCTTACTACTTAATTTGTTTATATCTTTGAAATTTTATTGGGTGATAAATAATATCAAATATAAATGAAATATTTTGACTTCATAAGGAGATCAACTACAACCCAAATGGAATTATGGATTTATGAATTATTGGGAGGCCTTATGATGAAATAAATGGAGATGTTATCCCATTTATATATAAGTATGGGTAATAGTTTAATCACCCATTAGAATTATTTAATTATTACTTAAATTTATAGAATACCAAGAATCAATAAATATACTTTGAAATCTTCATCATCACATTTTTCAACCATAAATGGTCCTTGATATTTCTAAACAAAATTCTGCTTCTAGGATGGATAGAGAATGATGAGTTGTGTGCAGCATCCAATAGCTCCTTATTGAATTCTGTTCTGAAAGGAACACATATTCATTTCTCAAATCTCATAATTCTATATTTTTAATTTTAAACTCTAGGATATTCCTTACCTTCTTCTAAAACTTCATATCCTCTTTATATTCCTCTTTGGTATTCACACATATGGATGGTTGAGTAGTCCTTTGGGAAAGATAATATTTATCCCCTTACCTTATTATCCCCAAGTCCATCATTCACAAATATATGTGTATGGGTCACTTTAAATTCTCATCTTGGATAAGGTAGAATAATTCATTCTTATCAGAGTATTTGAAACATTATTTTCCTTCCCAAGGTGGTAATTTATTTAGTAGTTTGATGAACTCTATCATACATGCTTGAAAATTATTTTGAATTATTTTACTAATCAAAACACAGGGGATAACCAAGGTTTCCTACCTTGAGAATATATTTTGATCACTCAATATACTAATAAATTTTTTATATTTTTTCTATATTTTAAATTTATATTTTTTTTATAAATAATGAAAAATGGGTTTCATTTGTGTTGAAAATTAATACAAGGAAAGAAAATAAATTATTTCATGATAGAATGAAGCGAGCATGAAAAAAGTTACTTAAAAAAGAACAATATGACATGAATTAATCAATATAATTAACCCCATAATTATTCATTCATAATTATATATTATATTTAAATATATTTAATTATTATCCTTGAATAGTTTTAAACCCCAAACCCTATAAATTTCTATTAGAAGAAATGGACCCTAAGTTATCTTTATGACAACCAATTGTGGAACCCTCCTTTGATTGTGGCCCCAAATACAACTTCTGGTTAGTGAAATGTTAGGGTAGAATATATACCATGGAAAATGAGAATTATTTAAGTTTGGTGATTATATTTGAAAAGAAAAAATATATCCCAAGATGATTCGATTTAGAGATAAGAGGTTTTCTCTCACGATTCACATAAGCTTGTCCTAGTAGTATATGTTTTTATCAATTTATTTTCATAAAAAATAAATCAATTAATAATAATTTATGGATTATATTGTGTTACTATATTCAAAATAAATAATTTTATGGAGTAGAATTAGATCAATTGTGAATGATAATTACTATTCCTTGTGCAGAATTATCATCCTAGAGACAATTTAAATAAGAAGATGTTTAAAAGGGTAAAACTGAATCTCATATTAGATTTTAGATTCCAAGAAAAATATATAAAATAAAAAGATGAAAATGGAAGTGAAAATAATTTTTATTGATGAATAAAATAGTTCAAAATCACCAAACACAATTAATTATAAAATAATAAATTTAATTCCCCTTGAAAGTGATCCTTACGTGCAAGAGTTCCTTCTAAAATTGATTGGAAAAGTAGAATAAAACCACTATCTTCTAAAAAAACTCTCTAACCACTAAAAAACCCATAAAAAGGTGAATAAAATATATTTATAGTAAGGATGGTAGGCTATGACTTGAAATGTTATATAAAAGGACAATAAAAATTAAGTCAAAATGAAACCTAATATTTGTGATGTATCTTAGACCATCATAAAGGATGAACTAGTTATTGATCCATTTGAATTGAATATTATCTTTTTTTCCTATAAATAATGTAAACCTTTCATATTAATCCAAGAAAGGATGAAACTTGAATTTCTAGATCATTGAATTGTTTTCTAGTTTTTCAACTACAGTCTAACATTATGTAACACCCTAAAATTCTAATGTAAGAACATTGTATTCAATAAATTGTATGACATGCAACACAAAGAAAATATTAGAATATAAAATCCCAAGGCATTATGATATATTTAATATTTAAAATAAATAAAATATATCATATAGATATAAATTCTTACAAAACTAATTTTACATTGTGTTACATGCAATATTGATTTTCTTTGTAATGTTGCATTACAACCAAGACTGAGTTTTACAAAACAATAATATATTATTAATATTATCATTTAATATGATAGTCATCGCCTAGCTGTTGGAATGTTGGGTATGGATAAGAATAAAAAAATTATGGAAATATCTATTTCACACAGTTTTATTAATTTTCTAATAACTAGTAATAAAAAAGAATCATTTTAAAGAAAAATAAATGTCTTTTAAAAAACAATATATTTCTAAAAGATTGTTTAATCGTGTTTGGTTCACATAATTTAAAATTAAAACTTACCACTTATAGAAAATTTATTTGAAAAGTTAAAATTAATTTTTAGAAGCGGAATACAATAATTAGTTTATTTAAAATTTATGGTATTTTTATGAGAAGTTTCATTTTATGATGAATTGTGAAAAATACCAAATTTTAATTGGAAACTATATTTTCATTTAAATAATTTATATAAATAAAATATATTTTTTAATTTGTTTAAAGTAAATATAGTTCATGTATGAATATATTAATTCAATTTATCTTTGGAAATCATATTAATATTTATGTTTAATATAAAAATATTGTAAACTTTTGAACATTGTCCCATAAAAAACTCATTTTCACTTCGCATATGTGGGATTAATTTTAAATTAAATTCTTCCATTTACATGACTTCAATTTGGGAAATTTTAATTTATATTTAAAATAATCAACATTAATAATGCCTAATAGGCCCAAATTAATCTTTTAATATATTTATTAGTGAAAATTTTCGAAATTAATTACATCGATTAAGAAGAAACATAGTTTATTTAAGGAGAAAAAGAGTTTACTTAGTAGTTAAACATATAATTTAAGGTGTAAAATCACCTAAAAACTTTTCTAAAACCATTTTTATGGAAATATTTTAACCATTAACATCTTATTATATATTTTTATGAGTTATTGGGATATTATTCCATAAATGTGACCTATGTAATAACTTAAGTAAAAAAAAGAAAAAAAACTTCCTTGACTTTAATATTTATAATGATTTGGGATAGGGAAAAAATAATATTTTAGGTTATAAATATTATTTTAAAAGGTAAATGAGTTTTCTATTAAAATAATTTATTTTAATTATTTTATATATTAAATAATTACATTAAATTCTTCAGAAACTCCAACAAAAAAATTATTTAGTTAATAATTAACTAAAATAAATAGTACTATAAATATTAAAAGTGAAGTAAATTGAATAATTTATTGTGTTAAATTATTTTTTAGATGAATATATCATGTCACATTGGTATGACGTTAATATATTCAAATTATATTATTGCCTTGATAATTTTATATTTAAATTAAATAAATAATTTTAAAACTAACATTAATTTTATTTTACAATGAATGATATTAAATTAAATGATTTAAATTTAATAAAAATACTATATTATTCAACGTTATTTTTAAATGTTAATAAATAAAAAATATTGACCATTCAGGGAATAATTTTACTTTAATAATGAACATATTGACCCCTAAATAGAAATAACATTATTAGCACATGTAGGGTTAACACAGTGATTTTGCGCATTACATGCGGTTTTGTTATAATTAATTTACAACAGACATATTTTTTAAAATTTTATAAATTATATATCATATTTAGAATAAATGGTCTCTAAAAGTTCAAATAATATTCAATTTAATTTAGTTTTAAATGAGAAATTATCAGGGTTATAAAACTAGTTACTGTGGTAAAAATAAAAAGAATAAAAATGTGAAAATAGATAGAATAAGGAAAAAATGATAAAATATGACCCCATAAACCATCACATCCATTATTATTCAATTTTTTTGTCCACATTAGGTAAGGAATACCTCCCAATAGTGATATTTTTGAATATTTATAAGAATTCTACTCCCCTTATTCTATAAAAGGGAACTTACCCCCTCAATTATTCACACTACTCAATCCATTTAGATTGGAAAATATCAAAGACAATAAATTCTCAAATTACCTCTCCTAATATCATAATCATTAGTTTGGGTATAAATTAATCCTTTGATATTTTTATGGCAATCCCAAAGAGTGTACATGAAAGAGGCAATTATCTTCTAAAAGATTTTTTATTTTATTTCATTCTCCACATCATTTAATTCATATTACACCCAGATTATATCATAAAAAGAGAATATTCAATTAACTAAGATATATTTATGTTTAGTATACTACCTACAACATCACACACTTCCATCAAATTGTTTATGAAATCATAATTTGTGTGTACGGAAGACTACCTCCTCGCGAATCAACGTCGTTCGTTTTTCCATTACCACCTCTCAAGGATTGGAATAATGATGGATCTATAGTTTAAATATGGTATTGATGATATTTAATATGTTATTATGATTCCATAATTATTATATCACACATATCTTCATGACTTACTTTTTGTGGGAATACGACAATGGATCTCATATCTACGAAAAACTATTTCCTCGCAAAGTGAGTCGATTTGTTCATGATTTACATGGAATTCATTAAGGATGGGTTTTACAAAAATATTTTATATATAGATAAAATAAAAATGATACATAAAATATATATATATATATATATATATATTATTCAAATTTTTTTCTTTCAATACGACAAGAAAATGGAACCAGTCTTCATGTGTTCGCACGACCTACCGTCTCCGTGAACAGTGTATTTCATTTCATATCACAAAATTTATGGTTTAATATAAATACATACATAATGAATATATATGATATTTATATTATGTTTTAAATTTTTGAGATATTTAAATCATTATAGAAGTAAAATGAAGCAAAACAAAATCCAAATATTCTTGAAAAACAAAGTTGTTATTACCTAAAATGATAAAAATAATGAAAGATTGTTGAAAAATAAGATAAAATATGTTATAAAAGGGTCATATATGTTATTATAAATGTTAATAAAGTTATTTTATTAGTTAAAATCATTATTAAAACCATTATAAATAATTTTAAATGGTTTCTAAACAAAATTAAGGGTAAGTTAAGGGATTTCATCTCAATTTACATTCCATTGAGAGTTATTTTTTATTATGAACCAATACACTTTTATGTGATGTATTTAATTACCCTTTGACATGTAATATCATGAATACATAATTCTTCATGGTACTTTAAGTTTCAATTTGAATTATTTCATTAAATTGTATTTTATTTTAAAATTACCAAGTGATAAAAGTTATTCTGAAATATCACTTTCTTTTGTGATTGAAAACTTTATCTTGAAACAATCAATTTATTGTAAACATTTTTCATTGGATATTAAATTTATTATATATATTCCTATTCTTGTTTGATTTATATGATTATTACATAAACCATATACCATTTTTACATATGGTGTTTACTTTGAAAGTTATCTGATTAACTTGGGAATATCAAAAAATACACATCCTTTACTCAATATGGATATATGATGATAAGGAATATAAATCATGAATTAAATTGATTATTTCATATGGGAGTAACTATTTTTAATTATAGTGACTCGTAGGGCCCATACTATATATATATATATATATATCCCCTTGATGCATTAATATGTCTCATGAGACAAATCAGTTGGCCAAATAAAATAGGTTACTACCTAAGTTTTAAACTATATAGAGGATAGATCATTATAGTAGAGATTTTTATGTGTCTGAGACATGATGTAAAATAATTAATAATTCCATTAATTGAGAATTCACTCATTATTATCCATGTGATTTCCACTATGATATTATCTCTAAATGCATTTCATTTTCAGTTTATTGACTAAATGACATGTGTTTTTTGTTATCTACATTTCCATATTAATTTTTACATAACTAATTATTTAAATGGAATGTTTGATCATTTATTTACCATGATATATTGATTATTCTCATTTAATCATTATTAATTACACTATACTTTAACCTTACTAAGCACTTGATCTCACCCTTATTTTATTTTTTTTCACCATGATTCCATGAAGTTTATTATGAACAATATACATGGATATGCTAGATGGAATAAATTTATTTTCTTAAAAATTATGTTGCAATTTGTGAATGAAAATTTATTATGTGAATCATGAATATATATATTTTACTAGGAATACTAAACTGATCAATCATTTGGAATTTGATTCCTTGTATCTTTTTCCAATGTAATGGTAGTAGGTACCAGCTATAGGATGTTGGGGATGGGGTCACTACCGATTTATTTATGGGGCCATGTTCTCCATAAAAAAAATTATTTATAGATCTATATATTCATATAAAATAAGTATCCCAACATGTTTAAAATTATTTGAAAAAGTTTAAAATTTAAAATTAGGCACATATAAAATTTTATAATAAAAATATGAAAGTGAAATTGAAATAGAAACAATGGAATTTCCATGCAATTTCCAAATCAATACTCCAATTACAAATTATGATTAAATAATCACTTAATACATAACATATTATAATTAAATAATTTATTAAAAATATAATAATAAATAAAATTAAGGTTTATTAACTCCCCCATTTGGAATATTTCACTATTGGGTAATCATCATGTGTCCACGTCAAAGTCCCAAAATAAAATAAATAATGATAAAATTATCAATATTTTTTCTGAAATAGAATTTATGATGTCTCATTCATTATAAATAATTTCATTTAGTTTTCTTATCTAATAATAAATTTTTATCCATACTCAATAATTTTTCCATGACCTAATCAAAACCCACCTAACATGGAAATTCATATCAATTTTCACTCAAGAGAAATTTAATCTTAGGTTATGATCATACTCAAGTACATGATCATAACCATTGGAATAAAATGAATCTCTAATATCCACCCCATAAAGAAAAAAATAAATATCAATCATGAGGTATTTAAACATAGGACCAAATGAATTTTCATATAAGGGTTGGTAAATAATTATATATAGCAGAATAAATCTCATAAATGAGGTTAATAATTAGGAACATTGAATGATAATAAAAAAAACTCAATGAGAAATAATCTTAAAAATAGTGAATATAAAACTTTTCACTACTCAATGAAATGGCTCAAAAAATATAAAAATAAGTACAATGAAAGATACACCCTTTTTTATTCTCCTTTTTGTTAATTTTTTTCCAAAAATTTCACTTTGAATAAATCTCACACTCATCTACTAACCCATTTTTGATCTCCTAAAAAATAATTATAATAATTATAAAAATATAAAAAGTTGAGGGAGAGTGGTTATTGACCTTCCCAAGACACAACAACTTTTTCTATTCATTTTTTTATTTCTTTCATTTTTCTGTATTTTTTTTATTTATTATTTTTTCTTTGAAAGGAATCAATATAATACATTGGTAAATAAATTATAGTCCTACCCCAAATACACAATAAAAACAACCCCACACATATTCCTCAATTTTAATCATCCCCTGGAACTATAGACAACATCTCTCAAACACTTAATCCATTGAATATCATGAAAAAACACAAAAAATTAAGGTAGAAAGGATCAAATAAAATAATAAAATGGATTTCCCTATTATTTCCATTCATGGATTATATGTAATAAAAACAAATATAATAATATAAACGTGGGTCTCATGGATAAGGGAATCAAAACATGAAATTCCTCAAAAATATTAATGCGACTTTGTTCAATTATAGCTTTTACCTGATGGAATATAAGTTCTAGTAAGAAAACATGATCAAGTATATTTAATGAAATGGATATTAGAATGAATAAGAAAATATTGGTTTAAAATATATCATTTGATAGAAAAATAATATGGTTCAGTGATTCATGACAATTAATTTGAAAAATTAGTAAAAATCATAAAAACACTTTAAAACTGAATTCGATGAAAAAATTTTCTTTACCAACAATCATTTAAAAGAAATCCCTAAAAAAGTGATTCAAACATCTCAAAATAAATTTGAGTTTTAAAAATGATAATGAATTTCTATTGAATCATTAATTTCCTAAAAACACTAAAAAACATGAAATCTTAAAGTGAATAAGACCAATATCACACACTTAGATGAAACCACCCAATTGAATTAAAGCACAAGAAGTAGGTGTAGGGAAGAAATCCAATAAGAAGTAGAAATAAAAAAAATTATATATGATGTTTATTAGTTAATCTTCTATTTTCTACCTCCTAAAAGTTACAAAAATAAAAAAAAAATAGTAATGTATTAAAATAAGAGTAAAATTAAAATTATAATATGGGATTGAAAATATTTCTGGATTATCCCCTTGTGGTGATCTATGTATGCTACTTATTGCCTAGTAGTACTAGTGTGTTAACCCTTATTTGAAGTTAGATGAATTTTATACAATATAAAATAACAAATCTGACTTTTCATAGTGTTTGTTAGTAGACACCGATAATGGAGTCCCCCAATGTAATTTCTTATCTAGGATAAAGTATAAATTTGAAAGGGAGGGGGTGAATTAGTGATCACTTTTTCTTTATGTTTCCTTTTTTCTGGAATAAATTCAACCTCCTACTAACGAGTTATCACATTCACTGAAAATAAACAATCACACATCCACTGGAACATATGAATTTACTTGGTTCACTACTCAATAATAGTATTTATGTCATTAGTATGGGTTGGAAACAATCTAATACCAAACAATCCACTAGAAAAAACAATCCTTTTCTATGTATACAAAGAGTATGATATACCCTAACACTTGTGTATCACTATGTCCGATACCAAAATTCATTGTCATCATGTAGCATGAAATTATGTAATACATTTTTTATAAGAAGTTAATAAAATTTCACCGGATTCTTCAAAACATGTTACTATTATACCTTATCAACTTCCACAGATATGATCTTAAAAAAAATTATTCACTTTCCTACCCAGTAGTAGGTAAGTTGCTTCCTGGACTTCAAAATTAAACTCAGTCCAATTTCCTTGTTTGATCTATCTAGTATGATTTCGATAACAATATTTTATTAGAAACCACTGAAACAAATATGAAATGTTTCTAACTCTATCAGGAAATCCCAGTCTAATTTTAGGTTCAGATCTGGAAACACTACTTGTGATCTACTCTATTCTCCTTTTTTCTTCTCTCTAGAAAAATTACTTAGGAATTATTAATACAAAAACATCTACTTTATAAAAACATTCAGTTTTGTAACATCCTGAACCTGAATGTCATTCAACAATGCACTGAGCCTAGTTGGCTACATAGCCTCAAGCGCATCTCCCTAAACACTAGAGGCTGCTGACTAGAAGCTAGGGACTATGATATGTCTATAAAGAGACTATTACCTTTTATGAGAGAGTAACAAAAAGAATAAAAAAAATATTGATTAATGGAAGAATATATAACAGCCAGACAATAAATACCCAACATTAATAGATAATAATGCCAAAATGTTACCTCATATACAAAATATGGTGATACTGGTCATATTCTATAAATCATCCAAAATAGGTATATAGCAGCTCAATACAATACAAGTGTCAAAATACCAAAAATTACAAAAAATTATATCCCAAAATAGAATCATAAGACTCACCTTGGTCATGTGCTCACTTTTTCCAAATATTAGAACAAAATCATTCATTAACCTGCAAGAGCTAACACATATCCCTACCTGTATCCATAAAGTCTGTTTGTGTACCCAACAGTTGCCCAAACATGATGTGTGAAATAATCTCAGTAGGTAATCATTCAATAATCTATACAATCAAGGAAATGCAACATAAGCTATTGAAGTGCGGATGGAAATCTGGTATATAGTAAAAAGGAAAATTTCACATAGAATGTGTATAACAAGAAATTGATATTATGTGGCCATTAAAGGATCGCAGAAAAATATGGATTAGCTTCTATTACAAGGTAGCTATAAATAATGAGTAAATAACCAGTATTACCTCACCATACATCCATATATATCAAGTCAAGAATGACCTTTTCGTAAAAAAAGTATATTCATAATACCCCTGACTGAGCCGTATAGTTGATCAAAACACATAAACCATATTCGTTCCATATAATCCATTGTTTTAGACCATGAAGTGATGGATATAAAGTGTAATGAACCAAGGAATCCCTATTGAGTCCCATGGGCATCTCGATAGAAACTCGAAAATGACACTAATTGATTCCAAGGATCATCTCAATTGAGTAATTATAAATGTGAGTCCAGCAATCTAGATCCAAGGGGGTTGAAATTATTTTGACATCATACAAATTCTATATCCAAGGGGAATAAAAGCCCAAGGAATTTTATACCATAACGAATGATTTGTGGGTGAAGAGACCATGGAATCTCAATGGAATAAAGAACCTTGGTATACCAACCATGTCATCGAATACCATTTAATTTCATATCTCATTCCATCAAAAAATTTAAATTGAAATCAAACAATGATTATACCCACTCATTACACAATTTACATTCAAAAAATAACCAATGAGTATACCCAGTAATTTAACAAATTATATAAAATCCATTTGATCAATTCAAAAAACCATAACATGCCAAACCATAGAAAGGGAGGCAATACATCTCCTAAAAAATCATTTTCATTTAATTATTAAGGGGATTCCTCTAACTAGGTAAGCTCTAAAACACATCCCTTGGGTGGATTAACAATTTGTAAAGGAATAGGGAACACCCCATGGGTGGTCTTGGATGGGGAAACATCCTCTAAATAAGATCAAAGGAATCTAAGGGAACCCCTAGTAGATTTTATATCATTTAATTTAAATAATTAAAATATCTTTAGGGTCGCAATGGAAATTATAGAAGGTTTAATAATGATAACTAGATTAAAAAATAACCAAACCTCAAGGTAAATGTATAGACCACCTACTATAGGTTGGTAGTAGAGTTCTTATGCAGCATGAGCTCCTGATTTGACTTAGATCAGAGAAAAATGATGAACGGATGAAGAACCTAAAAATAGTGAAAAAGTGATTGAACATAAATAAATTCATTGATCTGAAGTTAAAAAATTAATGGGATAAAAGGAATTAAGATCTTATCGATTCGGATCCAACATGACCAACAGTACTTGAATCAGAGATCAGATAGAGGATATGGATTAAATCCTATTTGATGTATTAAAGGAGATCCCAATTAAAGTGTTGTCAAATGAAGAAGGAAATGATAAATTAATTTTAGGTTTAAAGAAATTTTATGGGAAAAATTACAATTTCACCAAAATTCCAAGGTCACACATTTCTTTCCGAACAGTACCATGCTTCCATACAACTTGATCCAAGGTTATAACCTTTCCTTGAATGTATTTTTCACTACAATTAATGATAAAAACGGAATGCCCCTCTGAGGACACATCGGTTCCAGGATCAACATTATTAACATAAATCTCATAAGTAAGATAAGGCTACACTACCAACTCACAACATAAGAAAACGAAATTCATATCATCATACCATCATGGGAGATCCAATCAATACTCTACCGGCCTACTCGTATCTACATATCATGGACCAAATCACTTGGATCCACCTTAACCACTTGTAAAACTCCAATTTGATCCAAAATCATCATCAACCAATGGTGATATGATATTTTGACTAGATTACCTAACATAAATTGATCCATAATCTTAGGTCATATGATCCCATTCCATAACCAAACATCCAAAACAAAACCAAAACACCTAGGGCACTCACTCGATCATGATCTGATCCAACACTCATCATCAAGGAAAAACACTAGAATGGTACTCAATTTTTCCTATCCAACCTGAAACACTGGTCACATCATCAACCACCCCCTTTCCCGTTATGGTGTTCCTCACCATGCACTTTAGTTCTCCACCACCAACTTATTGTGGTTGTCACACCCACTATAGAAAAAGGCTACCAGAACCTCAACTCATCTTTCATGACATACTTGATGCATTTCACCACTCATGGCGCTCAACATCCAAAAGCAAACCATTGTACATGGTCAACCAACCTTTCTGTCAAAACCAAACATTTTATACATGAACCCAACACCCATTTTCCAACTAAGAAAAACTCGATCACCTTAAATTTTACCTTCATCTTTGAAATGTTCTTGCCACATAAAACATAAAATAGGAGGTGGGTCCTAACTTATAATTTTTTTCCCTTTACCAAATAATGTAGGACTACCCCACTAGATTTTCCCAAAGAACCCATATTACTATGTTGACACACTACCAATTCACCTTTCCCTAGAGCCTTCCTACTTAAGGCCTATCACTGTCATCTGACGCACCTACCGGAGTCATTTTTCTAACATTTTGTAAATTATACCATCAATGAATCTGCTACCTTCCAAAACATAATTTTTCTTTACTGCACCGATCAACATTCCAAACACAAGAAATCCCACCATCCACACATTGACTAAGGTCGACTAGGTTCTTACTCAAAACCCACTTTCAATATTCATAACATACTCTTTATCTCGCAAACCATTCACTGAAGGCAGTTTTCAACTCACTACTTTATCCATTGTTCCAAGACGAGTTAGGCTATTCCCCATCTGGCTCCTCCTAGAAACACTCAACTTCACTATTGGAATGACACTAATTTACTTGACCAAGATGACTTCACACCTAAGGACACTCCTTGGTCACCCAATCACACATAACAGAGTCCATGCCCGACTCCCGATGAGGTTCTATAACCCATCCTCCCTTTCCAAAAATTGTTTTCATGTCTTACTACACCCTTTAATGACTTTAACAGACAAATCTAAAATTTCATTTGGAACAAACATAGTCTTGATCCAACTCCTTTCTTGTTTAATCACCACATCCAAGTACCACCTATCCTTTTCTAAGGAACTCAACATGAACCTCGCATGTTTCCCCTTAGCATCCTGATTCCACTACATCAACCCTACACTCTTCTCCACACATCTAGGATTGGGTCATTACTAAAAAAATTAGGATTTTCCTTATATCCACTTTCAATAAGTAATTATACCCACCAAGGATAATTATTCAATCATAAAATGAACCCCAAAACATGAAATATTCTATCTAGCTTTTCCTAGAACAAAAAAAACCTCACCCACCACCTATTCTCAAATTTTGAGAAAAACACCTATATCTTTTTCAATACCTATTCCATCCCAAGGACCTCACCCATAATTAGTAGATGGTATACATCCCACCATCTAGCTCCACATACATTTCTTCATGATAATAACCCCCAAGATGTCCCACATCCACCCAAAACACTATTAAATAACCAGGAATAAATCCAATGATTTCTTAGTGTACTCGGGATGATGTTGAGATGTTGGGAATGATCATATCTATCTAGAAGTACAATAATAATTCTCCAATGAATTACACCAAAAATTATTCATCATCAATGCCACCTCCCATTATGGGGACACATTCACACTCTAAAAGTCTCAGGATTCCCTGCCCGTAATGTCTCATAAACACATAGCTACCCCAAATCAACACCACTTCTCAACTTTCTACAAAGAATTCATGAACAAAAATTTACTTTGGATCTAACACCACAACTAACCATGGTTTCTTTCAAAAAAAACTATGAAGATCCACTATGGAAACAGAAAGACCCATCACTCCAATCCAAAACCAAACAATCTGTCACATAACCCATGATTTCCATTGATTTCACAAAAAATGATAAAAAGTTGCTTCTGAGACACCTGTGTATATATCCCAAGTGGCATTATTCCCTACAAGAATTGGACCATTTCTAGAACTAATTAGATCTTTCATGGTATTTCACTTTCATTTGACCACACACTGAAACTGAATTCAGATCACACAAGAAAAACACCACAGGTGATCGAACCAAATATAATGTCCCGGTTCCAGGTGCCGCCCAGAGGTTCCCCGCACTCAGTTGGTCACATGGAATCAATATAATTTCCTCGAATTATAGATGCTGACAACTAGTATTGAGGGGCTTGGGTGTGATAGTGAGGAAACTATTCCCCCATTGGCAGAGTAATGCAGCATAAATAAACAAATAACTATAACAGAAGCGGAAACAATACCATACTGCAGTAAACAATGGAAGTATGAAAGTAAATAAACAACTGTAGCATATATATAACAATAATTATGTGTGTCACAAGTTTCTAGGAAAGAATCCAAAATATTCACAATGATAGAATACAGTACTCAACTAAATTACAAGAAAAAAAATTAAACAACTCCTCAGCATCGCAAGCCTCGTCTTGGTCTCATTCTCTCCCGCTCCACAGCAGTCATGTACATGAAGTAGAAGGGAACATTCCCTTATCTATACATGCAAAAATATAATCTATTTGGGACCAAAATCATGAACAAAACATGGTGTGATTCTAATCCCAGTAGGCAACAACCCAAAGATATGTGCCAAATGTTTAGTGAATATATATGGAAAGAAATTTGAAAAATAAAGCAATAAAAAGGAAGTACTCAAAAGTAAACAATCCTACAGTTTCAAATACATTAATTTTCATGTTTCAAAATAAACAGCCAATCAAATAGAAGTAACCCTCTGGGAAGTACTCACCACCTAACCCCTCTAGTTAAACCAATCAATCAAAAGCAACCCGTTGGTATGTACTCATAGTCTAACCTCTATAGCTTAGCTTTAACAAAGTCTCTCTGAGGAAAAACTCACTTTAAATTCCCCAGGTGGTCTCTTATCGGTAACTATATACACTCTGGGAAAGCACTCAATGTCCAATTCCCCCTATGGCCTCTTAACATGGAACTAAAGACACTCTGAGGGAGCAAAAATTCCATCCCCCCAATGGTATCACATCATAACAAGTAAAACATACACTCTAGGGAATCCCTCAGTGTCAATTCCCTCTATGGTCTACTTTAATAGGTTCCCACATCCCTTGTAAGTCAATCATGCACAAAAATGTTCAACACCCAATGTAAACCTCAAGAACTACTTTGCTAAATAGATATAAGGCATATAACAACATCAGATAATATCACTCCATCCTAACAACTCTAGGCATGGAAAACAGGTAGCCTAATATGAAAAGCTAGACCAAACGGTCAATATAAAATCAAAAATGGGAAATGCATCAATAACATGGAATAATAACCCTATTCACAGTCAAACAACCTCTACTTAGGCACACAAGGAATAACATTCATTAACAGGGCTAAAATCCCTAAACACACAACACCCTGGTCAAGGTTATTGGGAACTTTTGCACATAAAATTCATAGACTAACTATGGAAACGAACAAACCACCTACACCAGCATTGTACAGTTGATATACTTTGGTGTCGGCCCTTGAATCGGCCTAGAAAAATATAGATCTTCAAAAATGTCTAAAACGTTCAACCAAGGATATCTCACGAAAGAGTAGAAATAAAGAGATTACACTCTAGAAGAAGGAATTACTCATTGTGGAGATTAAAATGTAATGGACAATGGTTGAAACAGAGGACAGATGGAATGTTGGGGGCTCAAAAAGTATTCATCAGTATCCATCACTCCTAGATGAGACAGATCTAGAAGAAGCTGTTTCTATGAACGAGACGTGACCTCGGTCCGATATAACAATTAAAAAAAAGTAAAATGTGTGTTCTTTAAAGGTATACTAAGTGTACTTTCCTTAACTGCCACCCTCTTTAGGAAGTCTCCAGGTCACCCCACACGGCCTTGTACTTGGCCGCTACACGACTAATATACGATCAACTACGACTACCGAGTATATGGTGTGTACTCCAAAGTACACGGCGTGTACTCCATAAATTTCTAAAAACTCATATTTTTGTAAAAAACACCAGAAAAGAAAACCCATACCTAAAAAGAAGGTCTGGGTTCTTGTAAACTTCTCCCCTTAATGAAATTCATCCCTGAATTTCCCTAGCAAGGAGGCTCAGACAAAGAATCCTCGAACAGCTGTGGTCGCTACGATCGTAAATAGGACTCCCTCTCCCAAGTCTCATCCAATACTCGCCCATGCTACCATAACACTCATACCAGATAAACATACTTTCCATGGAGAACCATCGTACTATGATTGAATATCCAGATAAGATTCTCCCAAAAAAATGCATCCACCATTACCTCAACCTCCTCAGGTTGAAAAACATGTGATGGGTCTGAGAAATAACACCATAACTGAGAAATTTTGAAGACGTCGTGCATATCCTGATACCTCTGAGGTTACTACAACCTACAATCAACTGACCCAACCCTCTAGAAAACCTCAAACAACCAAACGTATCTCAGTGAATGCTTTCCCTATCTCTAAATCCTCATGTGTCCCAACCTTAGTGTGACATGCCAGAAAACCTGATCTCCAACCTCGAACTCTAGAGGTCATTTCCGTCGATCATCATAATACTTATATCGTGACTGTGAAATATCCATAATCTTCCGAATCAACTCTATTTACTCTGTGGTATCCTAGACAAGATGAGGTCCCAACATATCTTTTTCTCCTACATTCATCCCACATAGGGGTGATCGGCATGGCCTACCATACAATGCCTCATAGGGTGTTATCTGGATAGTTTCT
Source organism: Viscum album (assembly GCA_963277665.1). Classification (NCBI taxonomy): domain Eukaryota; kingdom Viridiplantae; phylum Streptophyta; class Magnoliopsida; order Santalales; family Viscaceae; genus Viscum; species Viscum album. The sequence continues at coordinate 390,746,388 of OY728167.1, read as the reverse complement.
TGAAATCTATTATTATAGGAAAACTCCAATAGAGGTATGTACTTCTCCCAAGAACCTCCAAAATCTTGGTTGCATGCTCGCAACATGTACTCCAACACCTAAACCGTATGCTCAGACTGGCCATCTATTTGGGTATGGTAAGTTGTACTCAAAAGTACCTATGTACCCAAAAACCTCTGTAGTCCCTGTCTGAAATGATGGAGTGTGGAACCCCTTGCAACCCTAGAATCTCCCAGATGTACAACCTTCCCAGCTCATCAACACTGAAGGTCTCCTTGATTGTAAATAAGTGTGAAACTTTTGTGAGTCTATCAATGACAACCCAAACCACATCATTCCCTCGAGGCAACCTCGGTAACCCTATCACAAATTCCATCGCGACATCGTTCCACTTCCACTCTGGAATGGGTAATTTCTTCAAAAGACCTACTTGTCGACAATGCTCTTCCTTCACTCGTTGATAGGTGGAACACCTCATGACAAAACCAGCCACATATCCCTTCATTCTTGGCCACCAATACTGACAGTGTAGATCTCGATATACCTGGGTGACTCCAGGATGAACTACCCAAACTGACGAATGAAATTCCCACATCAAATCCTCACATATGTCTGCTGACACCCATACACATCCATGAAAGTGAAAGATATCATCCTTGCCTATGGTCCATCAATGAATAGGTTCCTCTCCTGACTCACTCTCATGTAGAGCTAGGACTTCAGAAAATGATAGCTTCTTCATTTAAACTCGATCAAGAAGAGTAGAGGTAACAACTACAGAAGAAAGGGACACTTGTCCCTGTCTGTCTTTCAACTCCAAATGCATCTCAGAGAACAAATGAATAATCTAACACTCACTAATGTCCTCCTAAACAACTTGTATCTGAGTCCTTCTTCTCAACACATCTGCCACTACATTTCCTTTCCTAGACTCATAGGATATCTCAAAGTCTAAGGACTGATGGAACTCGATCCTCCTTCACTATCTCAGATTCAGATCGCGTTGAGTGAAGATATACTTGAGAATTTTTTGGTCAGAGAAAGCCACAAAATTATCTCCCAAATGATAATGTCTCCAACAACGTAAAGTATGGGCAACTGCAGCCATCTAGAGATCATCTTCCAGGTAATTCCTCTCATGTGGCCTCAACTACCGAGACCCGTACACAACAACTCTTTCTCCCTGGATAAGCACTACATCCAAATAGATACCTGATGTATCATAGTAAATTTTATAACTCTCACCCAACACTAGAAGTACTAGTATTGGTGTTGAAGTCAACCTCCCTTTTAGCTCCTAAAAGGCTGACTCACAAGAATCTGACCACAAGTACATCACACACTTGTTAGTCAGGCCCGTTAGTGGCTATGCTAAGCCTGAACAGTCATCTATGAAACGTCTGTAGTAACAATACTTCCCTAGAAAACTCTGTACATCAATGTTGTTCTTTGGATTCTCCCATGAAACTATTGCTCTCACTTTCTCTGGGTCTACTGATACTCCTATCTCTGAGATGACATGACCCAAGAAGTGAATCCGGTCTATCCAAAAGTGGCATTTTGAGAGCTTAGAATATAACTAATGCTCTCTTAGTATACTCAAAACAGTATCAATATGTGTGGAATTGTCGTGTCGAGTATGAGAGTACACCATGATATCTTCCTTGAAGACTACCACAGAATAATCCATGTATGGATGGAACACCCGGTTCATTAGTGCAATAAAATCCGTTGGTGCATTCGTGAGACTGAACGATATAACCACATACTCATATAGACCATACCTACTCTGAAAGGCTGTAAGAGGTATATCAGATGGTCTAACACACAACTGATGATAACTGAATCTCAATTCAATCATTGAAAACACTCGGGCTCCTTAAATCTGATCAAAGTGATCATCAATCCTCAGTAATGGATATCGGTTCTTCACCATCAAGTAGCTCAGCTTCCGATAATCCACACAAAGTCTAAGGGTACCATCCACATTCTTCACAAATAGGATAGAAGAAACCCAAGGAGAAGTAATGGGAATGATGAAACCCTTATCCTATAACTCCTCTAACTACTTATTGAGATCCTGTAACTCTAGTGTAGCCATCCTATAAGGAGGAATGGACACCAATGCCTCTCCTAGAACAAGGTAAAAAGAAAATTATAACTCTCGCTCATGAGGAAAACCTGAAAAGTCTTCTTGTCATCCAAATATAGACTAGAAATTTGGGATGTAACTCCTCTAAACCCATGATGCTCAAGTCCTACTCTGCTTGCCTGGACATCCCATTCACCCTTGTGTAGAAACAAACCGCCCTCTTGTGATATGAAACTCAACCTATGGTGATAGCAATCAACAACATCCTGGAAGGAAAACAACCATTTCATTCTTAGAATGAAATCATATCCTTTCATATCTAGGAAATAGAGGTCCCATAATAAGTGAAACCCACCAATATCAAGAGGGAACTCATTGCACTGACTTACACTAGCCGTTATTTCCCCCAACAGAGTGTCCAACGTCAAGACATCAGTAGAAGTAAAGATTCAGAGCCCAAGCCTCTCCATAACAGCAACAGATATGAAACTATGGAAATACATTCTATAAAAAAGTGTAGAAGCTATAACTGAGGAAACTAGAATCGTACCTCAAACAGTAGAGGGTTTGGGATACTACTCTTGCTGGATCTGCTCTATTGCAAAATATTGACCTGCGTCATGGCCCTGTGAAGCTGAATCAGATCCCTGAGCTGATCCACCCTATGGATATCAATAAATCTACGTCTGACCACCACGGCTACGACCTCCACCTCAGTATGAACAACCGGAAGAACTCTAGTTCCCAGACTAATGAGAAAATGGTGGTTCTTATCCTGAATGGGGAGTCAACGAAGAACCCTTTTCACCAGCTGCTAGTGAGAAAAACTGACAGAACCAATGAATATGACCCATCTTGTCGCACAATCAGTACTCCACTAGGTCTCTTGGGGAATGTGGACTCGTATGACCGCTCTTCCCACACTAGTATCACACCACCTGGCTACCAGAAGAAGTATCCCACCAACTCTAATCTCCACGTGTAGACTCCATGTGGCAATTCCTGTTGTCAGTCTGTGGGGAACCAACTCCATTTGTCGAACCTCCCTAGATCACTGCTCTAGAATCCCTTAGATTGCGCTCCGTGATCAGAACCTGGTTGACTATATGGTTAATGGAATTCATCTTGAATATGTTTACTTGAGATCAGATTTCATGCCTAAGACCATCCTCAAACATCCTTAATAGGAATAAATCATCACCTCCTGGGATGGCTGTGATGTGATGTAGCTCTATGAGTTGAGAAGAGTACTCCATAACTGGGGGAGTAACCTGCTCCAGAATCATGAAATCTGAAGCCCGATCGGCCCTAAAAGTCTCCAGGTAGAAGTAATCATAGAAGGCCTACTTGAACTCATCCAGAGCCATAATATATTGGGGTCCCACCTAAGAGATTTCATCCCACCATCTCTTGAAAAAATCCAGTAGAATGTACATAGAGATCTTCACCCTGCTCTCTAAAGGTGTCTCTAGATTCTTGAAGATTGAAATCTTGGCTTCTAACTATTAATGTACAGCCTAAGGTACTCCATCCCCTAAGAAAGTGGGAGGATGATGCTACTGAATAACCCACATCATCTATGCCATAGACGGGGCAGGGTGTGGTACTCCCCTGAAGGTATTCATAAAAATCAAAAATTACTCTCAGAACTATGCATCAGAACCAGTTTCTGGGATAATGGTTGGTGCCAAGATAGGCACAACGGAAGGATCTACTGTTGGTCCCTGATCCACCATTTTCGGGGATTGATCATTTCCACGAATCTAGCGTACAACTGGAGGATGTCTCGGTGGCATGACTTGGCATGGTCAAGCGCACACCTTAGTTCAATATTATCAAGGACTGAAACTTATAAGTGCAGGAAAAGAACAGTATGAAGGAAACATTAAATTTCTTCAAAACATGGATACATGGCATGTATTACCCTTACACGACATGTTCCCTTAGGCATCCACATGGGCATGTTCCTCTTCCAACCCAGGTCGTGTAACACCCCATACACACGACATGTTCTCCTAACACGTGGCATATACTTGAATCACTTCCCCCTTCTTGAGTTCTTCTATAGGACTAACCCACACAGTTTTCCTAGAATAATACTACATGACCTGTTCTCCTTGAACATGGTATGTACCACTTAATTTTCAACCATCTGTGTCTTTAGCCACAAAGTCGAAGACACATTTGACTCTACACTGAGTGTTTTTGCCAGAAAAAGTGTGCACTAGAAGGATTTCACCAACCCGTGTTGTTAGTCACATGGCTGGATACATAGGTTACTATACATGACATGTTTAGCCTAGACACAATGTGTAAAACCTAAGCTTCATCCACATGGGTTGTTAGTCACACGGCTGGACACACAGTCCTTACAACACAACGTGTTCGTCTGGTACATGATGTGTTCCTCCAATGATTTTCCAACCCTATGTTTCTACCCACACAGGTTGCCACATGGTTAAGAACTACACGATGTGTACTCAAAGTACATGGCGTTTACCTAAGAAAAGTTTTTCCTTCTCGAACAGAAGGATACATGGTGTGTATTCATAAATATACATCATGTATTCTAGGTTTTTTCGGATAGTAATCCTCTAAAACTACTCCTGAATCCCATAAGTCACTAAAACAAATAGTAAAGTTCCACATTCATATGCGTGGGGGGCCATACTCCCCACGAATCAAATCTTGGAATCATTTTCATTTCATATACAACTATGATAGTGCAATGATCCACCAAATTATGATCCATGAGGTCCCATAACACCTCAAGGACCAAAGTTTGGCATTCATTTAAAAAAAACTTACACAATATAATACCCTATCAAATATTAGGTATTATTCCAAGGAAAATATCACAAAAACATGCATATCTAGAAAAACATCTATCACAACAACATGAAATCAGTAATGCACCGTAAATGGCATGGTAAGAATACATGATATGTGATCTACAGAAAGTTCCTATATGATTCATGGGATGACATACCCTCATTTCATTGGGATGAAACAGAAATAAAACCTCAAAAACATTAACAATCAAAATAAAAAACATGTGAATCACCTAACAGTGAAATCAAATCAACTGTAAGATTGAAAAACCAAAAAAATAGTAATAATTGAGGTAAATTAGATTTTCCCTATACATGGGTTAGCTACTCTCGGGCACAAATATTTAACAACTACATATTCCTTCCTATAACCAGCTATAGGCTCCAAACATTAAGTTAAGAAAAAAATAATTCTTCTGATACCACTTTGTTACGTCTCGGTTCTGGGTGCTGCCCAGATGTTCCCCATACTCGTTTAGTCACATGGCCTCAAGCACATTTCCTCAAATGCCAGTGGCTGCCGAATAGAAGCGAGGTACTTGGGTGTGATATTTGGGAATCTATACCCCCATTGGCTGAGTAATGTAGTGAAAATAAACAGATAACAATATCGGAAGCAGTAAAAATACCATACAAGAGTAAACAGTAGAAGAATTAATGTAAATAAACTACAACAACATATATATAGTAATAATGATGCATGTCATAAGTATCTAGGAATGAAGCCAAACAAGTCACAATTCTGGAATATATTACTAAAGAAAAGTACAAGAAAAACTAGAAAACAACTCCTCATCATCTCAATACATAGCTTGTTCCCATGCTCTCCAGCTCCATAGAAGTCAAGTACCTAAAGTAGAAGGGAACTTTCCCTTATATATACCTGCAACCAAATAATCTGTTTGGGCCTAAAAGCATGACCCAAACTGGGTGTGATTCGAATACCATTAGGCAACCACCCAAAGATCTGTACCTTACAGTCAATGAATATAAATGGTTGACAATAGGAAAAATGAAGCAATAATAAGGAACTACTCAAATGTAAACAATCCTACTATTTCAATTAAATTCATTTCCATGTTTCAAAATAAATAGCCAATCAAACACAAGTAACCCTCTAGGAAGTACTCACAGCCTAATCCCTGTGGTTCAACCAATCAATCAAAAGCATCCCTTTGGGAAGTACTCACAGTCTAACTCCACTTGTTCATATTTAACGAAGACTCTATTAGGAAGCACTCATCATCAATTCCCCCTATGGTATCATATCAGTTACTAGAGACACTATGAGGAAGAACTCAATGTGAAATTCCCCTTGTGGTTGCATAACATGGAACTACAGACACTATGAGGGAGAAAAAAGTTCATCCCCTCTATGGTCTCACATTGTAAAAAGTAAAACAGACACTCTGGGGAAACCCTCAGTGCCTATTCCCCCTATGGTCTTCTACATTAGGTTCCCACAGCCTTGTGTAAGTCAATCGTGCACAAATATGTTCAAAAACCAAAGTAAAAATCAATAACTACTTGGCTAAATAGCTACAAGGCATATAACAGGATCAAATAATATCACTCCATCCTAACAACACTATGCATGGAAAATAGGAAACCTAACAGGAAAATCGAGACTAAATGGTCAATATCAAATCAAACATGGGAAACACATCCATAGCAAGAAAAAATAACCCTATTCACAATCAAACAACCTATACTCTGGAATACAAGGCATAACATGCATTAATAGGGATATAATCCCTAAACACGTGATACCCCGATCTAGGGTATTGGGAACTCTTTCACATAAAATTCAAAGACTAACTACGGAAAGGCACAAACCAACTACCTCATTTTTGTACGATTGATATACTCTGGCATCAGCCCTTGAATCGGCCTAGAACGACATAGATCTTCAAAAACGTTTAAAACCTTCAACCGAGGATATCTCACGAAAGAGTATAAATCATGAGAAGAGACTATAGGAGAAGGAAGAGCTCACCGTGGCGATTCTAATGCAATCAACAACAGTTGAAATGAAGGACGGATTGCAAGTTGGGGGCTCAGAGAAGATTCATTGGTATCTGTCACTCCTGGATGAGACAAACCTAAAAGAAGCTATTTCTATGAATGAGATGTGACTTCAGTCTGATATAACAATTAAAAAGATAAGTAAAATGCATCTTATTTAAAGATACATGACGTGTACTTGCCTTAACTAGCCCCCACTATAGGTGGTCTCCATGTCAACCCACACATCCATGTAATCGACCGTTACACGACCAATACAAGGTGACCCGCGACAACCTGGTACACGACGTGTACTTCCTAAACTTTCAAAACACTATTTTTTCTCAAAAAACCTGAAAAAAACCCATACCAGGAAAGAATGTCCTAGTTCATACACCAAACGCCTACTCAATCACTTGACCCTACCTCTCGATTCATTAGACTCATTGGCCTTAAGGAATTCTCAACATCTGATCCAATAACCAAACCATTCATAGGAACATGCCCCACCATGTGACCACTCTTACCTTGGGTTCCACCTTCACAACAAAAGTATCCATCCACACTTCGATCACCCTTGTATTATCCACCCAAAATCAATATTGAGACTACTATTAATCATCATCAAAATAAACGGGTCAGACACCCAAAGATCCAACCCTTCAGAACCAAACTTATAACCTCTACTAGCACTCAGGTGCCTCCCATAGAAGGAAAACAAGGCATAACTAGGAACTTTTATGAAAAAGTTGATGACACGAATCATGCATTAATTCCACCTCTGAAGAAACCACTCTCGCTTCACATCCTAAGACACCATAAACAATGGGCCAACCTCCCTTAATGTTAACCTCAATTTCCTTAAAACATCCAATGCCTAACTACAACTCGAGTGGCATCACCAAAACCATCAACCTTCCCACTTATCTCCCATAGGCCAAACCCATAGTATGAAACACTCTCCGTGTTACACTACCAAATTTGAAAAAATCCACCTGCGTGATACATAACTAAAAGAACTAGCAAACTTTTCTAACTTCTCTCATAGGTTACATCAAAGTTTGAATGACACCAACTCACTAAACTGGAGTAGTGACAAGAAAAATCCATTATCCCTCTCTCTAATCTATACTTATAAAGCCACAAAAAAATAATTTCCCATGATGGAAGTCATACCCCTATTCCAATACACACGACTCCTTTTGCACCGAGAAACAACTTACTATGTGTTCCACACAAAAGATACCTGTACACATAAATCAGAATGACAATCCAAACACCCTCTTTGAGGTCCAAAACACCACTCGCAAGGTACCCATCAACAAGGGTCAATAGAAACCCCAATACCATCCTTAAGGTCCCACATACACCCTTCACGGTCACAAACCACAAGGGTTTTTACACTCGCATTACCCAATAATGTCTAACGATCCAAATGATATAGCCATACCAGGGGTACAATATGCATATATCTTTTATCATACATCAAAACCAAGAAAGGCCTCATATATCAAATCCAAGGTCTCAATATAGGGTACTTCCACTTCCCAAACCAACCATATAAAGGTCCAGATAGACAAAACGAGGGAAACTCAATACCTAGGTCCCCAAAAGCTCCTTAATCCTTAATAAACCACTCTGCATACACCATCCCCACAGTCATGATTACACCTCTAACACTACCCTAAACCATCCCTACAATGGGTCATGGTTAACATGGGTAAACTAACTCAAACTTTCACAACGTAAATCTTTCTCCTTTAGGTACTTTTCTATATGTAAAACTTTTTACAACCAACATCATAACTCTTTCATAAATTTTGATTTATCATAATTATTTAACCATTCATTAATAGTCCTTAAATTTTCCCATTTTCATCACCATTGTTAGACATTAATTTATTTATATTTTTAAGGAATTTGAAATGGATTATACACTTTATTCCCCACCACCCCTTCCCATGTGTTCCAACAATGATTTATTCCACCTACATCCATAGGAACCTATAATGATGCATGAATGAACAATGTCATTCCTTTTTGACCATTAAGAAAATATCATAAAATAATCACATCACAAAAAAGTGCATCATCCAATGGTGAAATACCATTCAACTATAACAATGCACATAAAAAACCACAATTACCACCCTAGGTACTTGGGGTTTCCTTCATACATGGGTTATTTACTCCGAATCAAAAGATCATTGTCAAGGAAAGACACTTCCTAATATCCCCTATGCCTTCCAAAATATTAAGAAAACCAAAAAGAACCAACTCTGATACCAATTTTTAACATCCATGACTCGAAAGACACTAACTGGTGCTCCGAGCCGAGTCACCACATGACCTCATGTGCACCTCCCCATATACCAAAGGTTACTGACTTGCAATGAGGGTCTAATATATCACATGAGGATAACGTACCCACTTAACCAGAGTGATCCAAAATAGATAACATATAAAATAAAGGAAACAATAACCAATAAACCAGAACCATGCATTACTTACCATTTCATAGAACTGGGTACTACCCACAACCAAGTAGTAAATGAGCTATGTCATACTCTATATAGTCAATTGATAGAAAATAATAATAAAAATAAATAGTGGAATCCCTAAAGGGGTCATGAATTCATGTCCAGATCCTCATCCATGCATATCCCAAGCCCGACTCAACCCCCTAGAATAGGGAATTTCCCCATGCCCTAACCTGTAACCAAGAAATCTACTCAGGTATGAAACGAAAGCCTTAACATGGTATGATTACAACTATGTAGGTGTCACGACCCGCCCTCGGGGGTCCGTGCCGTGACTACCCCAAGCCCACCTTCCATAGGCCAGGGGCTGGCGACTAGCACCAAGGTGTAAATCCCGGTAAAAAGGGAAGGCATTGCCTTTGTGAAGTAAACAAACACCACAGAGTAAGCAAGCGGAAAGTAAACACTAAGCAAAAGCAGAGTACAACTGAAAGTGCGGAAAAGTAAAAGGGCCAGTATACAAACCCAAACTGAATGTAAAGTACAACTCGAAAAAGGGAAAACAACAACTGAAAAGTAAAAGCTGCTACACCGAGCTGTCCACTGGAAATCCCACCTGAAGGGTGGGTACAGATAGCTCCACTGCTCCACAGGTCCCGCCGTCCGCTCCGAGCACGTCCCACCCAGTGGTCCACCTCCAGGTACCGTCCTGCTCTGCAAGCCTCAGCTAAGATCAACGCTGTCCGTCGTCTGCAACCAACACAACGTAGTGCGGGCAAAGCCCGTGCAGGGGTGAGTATAAGCTACTCAGTAGGGACCCCGAGACCCCTGAAGGTCTTTCAAATCCACAAAGGATAAACCACGAAGAAAGGTACAACCACGAAGTAACAACCGACACTGCTTAGGTATATGCCCATACATATACCTAAGTCCTCAATTTCAAATATGCTCCAACCTCCGAGCCCAAGTACAACTCAGTCCACACAGGAAAGTAAACGTATTCCACACATGAAAGAAAAACGTAATCCACACAGGATAGCACAATACAATCCACACAGGAAAGCAACAGGATTCACCTCACACAGGTATACTTCTTCAAAGGACGATAAAGATGATCTCTGATCCATCTAAGTCGTCAGACCCACGAAGGATCGATAGGTAACTAACCCCCGCAAAAGACCCACACATGATCGGGCCCACACAGGACCTGTAGGCGCTGGTTCACACAGGACCGCGGAGCGTAAAGACCCACATAGGATCGGACCCACACAGGATCGGGCCCACACAGGACCTGTAGCACTGATCCACGTAGGATCGCTGAGTGCTGTAGTCGTCGTCGTCGAATCCACACAGGATCTCTGTACTGTCGTCGTCGCAGTCACAGTAGCAGTAGCAGTAGTCACAGTCGCAGCCAGCACTAGGGTTCCCGACTAATATCTCAGG